>CM057452.1:505830000-510830000 GCA_016271365.2 Neoceratodus forsteri | reverse complement strand
TCATACCCAGGTTGGTTTCCCATTTGGTGTTACATGATTCAGAGGGGTCATTTTGGGAGTCACGAAGAATGGCATAGAAGGTACCAATACGACCTTTAGAGGAAGTGGAGGTATATAAAGAGGACAGTCAACGCCATTTCTTCTCGGATTTAGACTGAGAGAAGAGATAAATAATCATACTATGTATTTGGAGGTGTTTCCAAAAGTCCATATTAGGAAGAGGAAACTTCTGTTGAAGCTGGCTAAAGGATAACAAAACATTCGAGATAGGCAGTAGAAGATCCTGCACTATATGAATTCCTTTGGCCTCCCATCACAGCCACTGAATGGGCTCCCCACCTATGGTAATAAAGTTATTATAGTCCTACAGATTGGTAAATAAAGGCCCACTCACCCAATATAAAATTAGTAGATTTTATTGTATCCTAATACAATAAGATATATTGCCAAGTACTAAAATATAGTACCAAGTATACATTTCAGATAAACCTTCTTCAGTGCAGTACCATATCTGAAACATATAATATATATCCAGTATTAAACATAATTCAAATTGTAATAATATTTTTCTGAAAAGACATAACTACTTAGTGGCATGCTCACCAATTATACATCAGGCTGAAACTGATTATAATTCAAGCTCAAACATCACACACATCTTGTTTTTCCTAAAGAAAAGAGCATCGCCATTAATATATAGTAAACTGGTCATTCATAATTCCATGCTACATATTCTCATAATAGTAAGACAAAATAAAAATCAAATTCTAAATCCAATCAATTTAGTACTTCATAGTAATCTTGAAATAGCCTGTGATAATTAATTCTTCGACTTCACAAACATAATCGCTTACCCTAGCAAGCTCTTTTTCCTTTTTCAAATTAAAGTAGTTGTGTACTAAAGTACTCTCATGTCTTGGGCTTACCCTTTATTCTGTTTTTCTGTAAAAAAGAGTTTTTCACATAAGGTACTGCCAGAGTATGCATATCTCCGAAAACACCAAAGTAATACACTTTTCCAATTACATAGAATAGAGTAAATCAGCTTACTTTATTGTTTTAAACACACAGCATGCAGGTACTGGTGTGACAAGACCTCTCACTCTCTCTGTTGATTTAGAGGTAATGCGCCGACTGAATGCTGTGTTTAAATACAGCGGGAATCGAGCATTGAGCCTAGCACATCACCACTTGAAATGTGAGTCTTTCACGTTAATGGCATTCACCCTATGTACCCAACCTGCTTACAATAGCAGCACCTTATAATTTCATGGTGTCCCATTAAACTTAATTCATGTATTATCTGGTCACTCACTGATCGTGAATATTGTCAAAGATAACCAAGTCAATCACATAGTTTGTTTCAAAACTCAGCAGAGATATATCTTAACAGCACTATCTCATAGTTACAAGAGTCTAAATTAATATTCTCTCAGCAGTCTGAATATACAAAAACTTAAATCCTTGATTAACCCTCACCTAACCAATAGGTAAATTACAATACATGTACTCTGCTTACTTTACATTTTTTTAAGCATACAGCATATAAATATTAACATAGCTGCACCTGTCATTTTCTCTAATCATTTAAAGGAAGCACACACTGTATGCTGAAAATAAACAAACCGAAAATCTGGCATGGAACTCACACATCACCATAAGAAACCGAAGTCTTCTACGGGAATGTTATTAGTCCAATAAAAAACCTGTACTAGATAACAGCACCATACATATTCTGTGGTGTCCCATAACATGATACTTATGTTATTTAACATCTTTTTATCAAAACATATTGTCAGGAATTGTAAGGTTAGTCAGTAGCAATTCTGATTCTATCAAATCCATTTCAAAATTCAGTGTGAATAAATCACAAAAATATCTCTAAATGTATCTTTCCCCCTATTCTCTGTATAAACAACGACTAATACAAAGAAACAAGAATAATGATTCATCCTAGCCTAGCAAGTAAATGAATAACATTTAATGTGCTTGTGGACAGAGTTAAATGAAAGAGGGAGAAAGGAACATTTTTATAGGAGAAAAAATGTTTTTATTTTATAAATAGTTTACAAAAAAGTATCTGAAATCTAATACTTTCAATTACAGGATTGGCTGAGGACTGCAAGTGCTATTGGAAGTGACTGTGAGGGTGGGATAAAGTGAGCAATAAATCATCAGCATAGGCAGCCACCACATAGGGAGCAGTGCAAAATATCGACTACTAGAAGGTCTACAATCGATTGACTGTCGCTGAATTACCAACGCGTTCACAAGATCGCAAATGAAAATAATGAAAAATGAATGACCGACAGGGAGAGAGCGAGAAACTTTCCCTTTCACCCTGCACCACAGCCTGATGACTTAAATAAATATGAATAAAGAAAGGATCTGCATCACATCTTTAAATATTTTGACTTCAGCCTGCTCTGCTTCACTTATTTTACTGTATTAATTTACTTGTTTTGAAGACCTGTGATGCTGTTTTGGTCAGGGCTCACTTAGTCTCAACACTATTACTCTGTACTCTGTTCAACTACTGTGGGATGTTTTAGGTATGTTAGAATAACATATCCACTAGCGGTCAACTGGCTGGCAGAGACTTGCCTGTTTGAGGACTGTAAGGACACAGAAACAAAATGGGTAATGCTTCATTTAAAAGATATTTCTGGGTGTAGCAAAGATACTTCAGAAGAGTTAAAAATGCATTTGGGAGTAAAACATATACAGCGGGGGAGTGAGGTAAAATTTTGGAGGCTGTAAGATTCCGGAACTGTTGGAGCAGGTCAATTACAGTAATTAATGAGGATGAAGTACCTGAAGCTGTTACATCATTTATGAATAGCACTGTTTCAGGGAGTAATGGGGTTCCCTGTGGGTTTTATAAAATGTTTGCTCAGGATTTGGCAGGTCTCCTCATGGTGGTATAAAGTACCATTTTTATCTGACAGTATTTCTTGATGTTTTGTGAACCTTTAGATCAGTTGGTCAGTCTTTCGATTTTCAGTCAATAGAGCGTTGGTAATTCAATAGTGTCAGGAAATCAGATGCAGGATTATAAGCGTCGGTCTTTTGAGAGACGGTCAAATGTACCAGACCCACCACATAAGGGGTACCATGTACTGTGATGCCCTGAACACCTTTATTGCTATGTAAAGCTCTAATTAGGGGGTCTAATGCAATCAGAAAAAGTAGGGGGGACAGGGGACAGCCTTGGCGGGTACCCCTGTGGAGTAGAAAAGAGGGGGATATTTCTGTATTTGTTAATACTCGCGCTCTGGGAGAGTTATAGAGAGTTGCCACCCAACGGCGAAATTGGGGACCAAAACCATACTGCAACAGGACTTCATGTAAATAGTTCCATTCAGTAGAATCAAATACTTTAGTAAAGTCAACAGCCAAAGCAGCCATGGGGATCTTAGATTTAGCTGCTAGCCACTTTAAGTTCAGTAGCAGCCTAGTATTGTCGGAATCCACTTTCCCAGGAAGAAAGCCCACCTGATAAGGGTGTATTAAGGCTACCAAAGCCTTGTGTAACCTAGTTGCCAATATCTTGGACAAAATATTTGTGTCCACAGGAATTAACGAGATGGGGTGAAAGCACAGTTAAGAGGGTCATTAGATTTCTTGGATAGGAGGGTAATCAGGGCTTCATTCATGAGGGTGGAAGGGAACCCAAGGATTGTGCAGCCTGTAACACTTGCAACAACAGCTGAGTAATTTGTTGTTCCAGGGCTTGATAAAGTGTGACAGTCATCCCATCTGGGCCCAGCACTTTAAATTTAGCCACGTGAAATAATGCTTGATGAAGTTCTAGGGCAGTAACTGGAGCCTCCAATAGGCCTGCCTGTTCAGGGGATAAAGAGGGGATGTTAGATCTCTGGCAAAACTGTGAAAGACCCATAGATATCTGGGAAGGCATCATAGAGACTAAGTTTCATATAAGGATTGATAGAACACCATCATGGTTCTATTGATGAGCAATTAACTTATTAGATGGTAAAACTAACACAGCTAATAGTAATCCACAAAACATTTATTTGAAGTTCATTTTTCTAAAGTTAGAGAGAATGTAGATTCATGAGTTAAACACAATGTATAATATTATCACCTTAGAAAATTATCTGTCAAAATATCAAGTACCCGGAGGTCTAAGAGTATCTAACATTTCACTGGGTGGTTCTGAAGATTTTGAACCCAGTACTGAATGGGAGAATGCCACAAAAGAATGTTCAAGAAAGTTTTATAAGTTAATATTTCAAAATGACACTAGAAAACACAACTTGCTATAAGAAGAAATTAAAAAAACTTACAATAGAATTAAACCGATGCAGAACAGATTCTCGTTTTGAAGAACTGGATAAGAATCTAAAAGCTAAAGTGAACAAATATGAGGAAATACTCATTAATAGAAAGCAAACAAAATTAATGAGAGAAAAGACCCATTATATAAATGGGGACTTTTTTAGTTGGCTAAAAAACAAGGAAATACTGTAGATCCCAGAACAGAAGATCTATATCATGGAGAAGAGGAAGCAAATAAATTATAGTGCAATTCAGAAAAAAAAACAGAAAGGAATCATCAGACTCTGAATTTATCACTAGTGAAAGTGGAAAAGAGAAAAGACTGGGCACACTGGATGTTCAGCTTTTTTTTTTATGAGTAGTATAAGACAGACAGGGAACCAAAGAAAAGAATACAAAGAAAAACACAAAATGAGAATGAGACAGGGAAGAGAGGCAAGCAAATTAAATGGAACCCAGTTGTGACGGTCAACCAGGAAAAATTGATAGACAACCTTGTAGAGAATATCTCCTAACAGGAATTAACACCCCACTAGAAATCATTTTTAAATAAATGACTTTCACCCCAGCACCAAAAGCAAATACATTTGACATACAGATTGACTTATTTAAACTCTTTAGAAAAATCTATTTAACATACTTTTTTTAGGAAAAAAGATATGGGTGATAATATTAACTAGCCTGCCATTAGTAATCACTAGGAACCTGAACTGGATGAACTAGACCAAAGAAATTTAGGAGTGATAATTGACAGAAAATTGAATAAATGAAGAAGAAATGGGAATCAAACTTAAGGTAGACAGAGAGCAAGGAACTATAGACATGGATCAGTGGGAAGTGAGAAAACAAAAGTTTTGACCACAGTCATTATTTTGCCTAAATGTAATGAGTGCAGATTAGTGCTTTTGAAAAGTGTGCAAAAGAGGAAGTAAATAATATGCTGGGGGGAAGGGAGGTAATGTGAGAATTCAAAATAACTTATCCAAAGCAGAAATATCAGCTTTAAAGAGACTAGAATATATGCTGGTTATTACATTTATACCCAAAGATAAAGAGGGAAACACAGTAATGATAAATGAAATCCAGTATGTACAAATGGTAAATGATTTGTTAAATGATGAGTGATGTTACAGAAAGTGCCCCTCTAACTTGATCAGTGAGACTTCTCTTTTGGGAATATCATCTATAGTGTACTAAACAACCACGCCTCCCTATCCCTTTCCTCTCATCTGGTGCCACATAAAGCTGCATACCCACTCAGGTCTGCAGACCAGGACCTGCTCTTGATTCCTAGGATTAAAATCAAAATCGGATCAACAGCCTTTGCAACATCTGCCCCGAAACTGTGGAATAAGGTCTCCCCCTAACATCAGACAGTGCATCACTGCTTGCACCTTTTGGAAAAGCTCTGAATCCACTTCTTACAATCATATGCTTGCTCCTGTACCTAGGCACTACTATTGTGGACTTACAGCACTGTGTATTATAAATGAGCAACTGTATCCTGCTTTGTACCCTGTCTTGACCTGCCATGTTGCCTTCTGTATGTATGTAAATCTAGATTCTTACTGCTGATTCAGATTATATTTTTAATTGTTATGCCCTGCATCTTTGTTTATTGTATGTTTGTAAACCTGAGTTCACTGTTTGAAACATAGAAACATAGAATTTGATGGCAGATAAGGACCGCTTGGCCCACCCAGTCTGCCCATATCCCTACCTAATGGATAAGCTGCAGATCCTAGTTAACCAGCAGCCTACTTCTTCCTACCCCCAACCCCTAGAATTGCCTTATGACTGTCCCATGCATGCATGCTTGAATTCCACCACTGTTTTTGACTCCACAACCTCCTCCGGAAGGCCGTTCCATGCATCCACAACCCTCTCTGTGAAAAAATACTTCCTTAAATTACCTCTGAGCCGCCCCCCATCTTCAAATTGTGCCCTCTTGTTCTTGCACACCTCTTTTTTTGAAAGATGCTACCATCTTGGACTTTGTTGATTCCCTTGAGGTACTTGAAAGTTTCTATCATGTCCCCCTCTCCCTCCTTTCCTCGAGGCTATACATATTAAGCTCCTTAAGTCTCTCTTCATATGTCTTCTGGTGCAGACCCTGCACCATTTTAGTTGCCCTCCTCTGGACAGCTTCCATCCTGTCTATGTCTTTGCGGAGATTGGGTCTCCAGAACTGCACGCAGTACTCCAGATGGGGTCTGACCAGCTGTCTGTACAGAGGGATGATAACTTCCTGTTTTCTACTGGTGATGCCTCTCCCTATGCATCCCAGTATCCCCCCAGCCCTCCTTGCTGCCCTCTCACATTGTTTGCCCACCTTTAGGTCATCTGATATGACTACCCCCAGGTCCCTTTCCATTTTTGTTGTTGTTAGTATCTCACCCCCCATTGTGTACTCTTCCCCAGGGTTTTTGTTTCCCAGGTGCATTACCTTGCACTTCTTAGCATTGAATCTAAGCTGCCATACATTTGACCATTCCTCTAACCTTGCCAAGTCCCTTCTCATCCTTTCCACCCCACCTTGTGCATCAACTCTGTTGCAGATCTTTGTGTCATCTGCAAAGAGACATACTTTTCCTTCCAGTCCCTCTACAATGTCGCTTATAAAGACATTGAAGAGGACCGGTCCTTATACTGAACCCTGTGGTACCCCACTAGTAACCCCCCTTTCTTCAGAGTGGACTCCATTTACTATTACTCTCTGTGTCCTATTCTCCAGCCAGTTCTTTACCCAGGCTGTATTGTACTTCAAATATCATGTATGTACTCCTCAAATGATATATTTGTACTCCTCCTGGGCTTTGCCTGAAAATAGGCAACTGCTCGTCTAGTGCATCTTATCCAGTATCAATCAATCAATAAATAAAAACATAAACAAAAAATAACTATCCTGATCTCAGTCTTTAGGAATGAACTGTTGTAGGTTTTGGAATGGGCACTTCAGAGTGGGGCTATAATGAAAAATAAATGTAAATATTTAAGGACCCCAACCCAGTTCTGCCTTTTTTATGCTTTATCCAAGGTCCATACGGATATAAGAATTCCACCTGCTTGTCCAGCAATTTCTGTGGTGGGATCTTTCACTGACACATTGTCAGGATCTGTTAATTTTTTTCTTCAACCTGAGGTGATGAAAGTGAGATCCCACCTCAGGGACATGGACAACCTGTTACAGAAACTCAAGGATTTTATGTAGCAAGAGGACTTTCAGTGGGTCTCAAATGATGTAGAATCATTTTATTCTACCAGTTTACATGAAAAAGGATTAGCTGCCAGTAGATGTTTTTTGGAAAAAAGTAACACTGGGAGTGCCAATGTTGTTTTTGTTAGAGGCTAAGGATTTTGTATTGAGACACAATGCTTTTGAATGGTCAGGAAACCATTACTTCCAAGTCCTAGGGATGACGATGGGGATCTGTATGGCCCCATTGTATACTAATCTTTATTTAGGACTTCAGAAGGTAGAAAGTATTCATAGTGAAGGGTTTCTACATGCAGACAATGTTGTCTTGTGGTACTGGTGGTACTGATACATATATAATACTATCTGCATGTGGAGAGGCATCTGGGAAGGAACACTGTATTTTGTAAAATGGCTGAATATTAATTATTTAAATTTGACATTCACCCACAGGACTGAAAACAATGAAATTGACTTCTTGGATCTGATACTTCATGGAGAAGCAGGAAAAAAAGAGCACAGTCATGGCTATAGGAAGCCAACGGCCACCAATTCCCTGTTTGGCAAGTACTGCACACCCTCAGTCTCTTGAAGACTCTGTCCCATATTTACAACCCCTTCAAGTGAGAATGAATTGCAGTGATAATGAGACTTTTGAAATACAGGCAAATGAGTTGAAAGAGAGATTCAATAGAAAGGGATATACCTTGACGGTTGGTAAGATCGAAGCAGTTATTCATAAATACTGGAACATTTTAAAGGCAGACAACATTCTTACACAAGAACTGTGACCTTCAATGAGGATAACATTTTGAAGGGTGAGGGTCCCCAATACTTAAGGATGGGATTGTACATAGTCATTTCAACCAAAGTCTGTTGAAACTGCAAGAAATAGGTTGCTCACAAGTTTTTTTTTTCTTAGCAAGAAATGTAATGTTTCTGCTTACTACAGAACATCTAAGGTACTTGAACACCCTGTAACTAAACAAACATAATGCATCAATCAGCTTCTTTTAACAACACCACATTTGTGGTGTACATTTATATCTGTAGCTGACAAAAAATGTGTGTGTGGAGAACAGTGCTTCCTTTTAAAAGATGGCTTCAAGAGCATATAAGGGACATAACACTCGAAAAACTGTATTCCTTTGAGAAGACACTTCAGGTCAGTTCACAGACAGAACCCCAAAGAAATGTATTGTTTAGGACTTGAACAAGTTATGCAGAGGGCTCAAGGTGGCAATATGATTAATTTCCTTTTCCAGAAAGAAGCAGCTTGGATTTTTCGGTTAGACTGGCTAAAACCAAAGGGGCATAATGATGAATTTGACATGGTTTTTTTTTCTGAAAATGCGATAATTTATCTGTTTTGTTTCTTTATAAACTGATTTTGTTCTGCTTCATCTATGTGTCGAGGTCCAAGGTAAAGCCACAACTATAAAGGATCATTTGTCCAGTGAAGATGTTTTCAAAAATGATGCCATGAAGTTACATAGTGAAGCTTGCCATGATCAGAATGAACCCTACATAAGTTGGTTGCAGCACCCTGTGATAAGATTGGTAATATTGGACTCATTTTGATTAGATTTCTCTCACTCAACCTATTTCTTGCAGTTTCATCTGACTTGGGTTGAAAATGACTATGTTTAATCCTATCCTTAAGTATTGTTGACCCTCACCCTTCTAAATGAGATCCTCACTCCTCTCATCGTTTCCCTCTTTCTACTCCCTATGAAACTCTATTGTCTCCTCACTCTCCCACCTAGGTTGACTACAGTTGGTCAGGTGGCTTTCTCCTACCATCTCCCTAAACTGTGAAACTCCCTCCCCTAACCACCCACTCTGCCACTTGTCTTCACACCCTCTTCCATCTTCTCGGTTAGCTTTACTTGCCCACCTGCAACTGCTCCTGATTCTTGCTTCCCCTTGCTCCTCTCCATACTCCTCTGTTTTCTCTTCCCTCACCCTGCCTATACCCCCCCACACCAATACCTCACTGTTCAACCCCTTTCCACCTAATTATTATATCCCACCTATGTACCTCTCTGAATCTGGCTGTAATATGACTAAGCACTTTGGCCCCCTTGCTGAGCATCTGTTATGCTTCTCCATGAACAGCTATCCACAACTTGTAAATTCAAATATACATGTAAA
Organism: Neoceratodus forsteri; assembly: GCA_016271365.2. Classification (NCBI taxonomy): domain Eukaryota; kingdom Metazoa; phylum Chordata; order Ceratodontiformes; family Ceratodontidae; genus Neoceratodus; species Neoceratodus forsteri. The sequence continues at coordinate 510,820,348 of CM057452.1, read as the reverse complement.
ATTGTAAATACTAAATTGCTTATATTGCTATAATCTGCTTGTTTAGTATGCTTCCTTCTTCTTCTCACTGTATAGTCTACCACTTGCCATTATGTTATATTTTTATTATATTTTCTTCCCCCATCTCCTACCCCAGGATTCATCTGAAAACAAGCTACTATTCAGTTCAGTATGTCTTTCCTGGTAAAACAATTTGAAATAAATAAAAATAAACAAATTACTCAGACATTTATCTTGATTCATTTGGGAGTCCAAATACAGCATGATTTTCACAGTCAGTGTATAATGTGGATATACTGTAGATACAAAGCAGTGTGCGACCAAAGTTATGCAATATTCATATAACTGATTCAAGATTGTAGTAATAACCAGACAAATATATATTTGTCTGGTTATTACTACAGACATGACATATGTTTTAACTTGCCCTTTTTAAATTATACTGTACCTCTCTATTTGAAAATGAATACCAAGGGGAGTGAGAATGCTGGTGGAGCCATATCTGGGTTTTACTACAGCTGAACTAGAACAACAAGCATTTGTCAATGCCGAATGTTTGCTTGCTGGCATTGGCAGTGGTAGTGTAGAAGTTACAGAGCTGCGTAATAGGAATGGCAGTGAAGTATTGAACTGAAGCCAACCCCACCACCACCCTGCAGAGAGTGACAGGCATTGGGGTGTGTGTTTGGGTTGTCAGGCATAACGGCCACGCCATTTCACCACACCCCACCCTGCAGACACTGACAAGTGTCACGGTGTTCCTTGGGGTCTTTGGCCCTTATGCACTTACTCATTAGGAAATATGGTGAGATGGAAGCGATACAGGAGAATGGGGTGAAGTTTGAGGCCGAAGAGTCCAAGGCATACCTCGATGCCTCTCACTGACTGCAGGGTGTGGAATGGTATGAGCATCACAGGCAAGAATCCCAAGTCACACCCCTGATGCCTGTCATTCTCTACAGGGTTGGGCGTTATGGTTGGAAACCCTAATACCTCAGACATTTGTTGGTATTTTCACTCCAAATTTGCAACATTTTTTTTTGTGACCCCACCTCATGAACAGGGGGAATGTCAGTTTGTTAGCCGAAAGCTGCTTATGCACAGTGACTACGGCATTTAGCACCACAGGTGCAAAAACATTCTGAACAGGATGTAAAAAATGACAGCTGTACTGTTCATGGGGAGGTGTAAAAAATGGCAATGTTGCAAATCTGTAGTAAAAATATTAAAAAAAATTGTAAAGTCACGAGCGTACATAGAAACTGTGCAACCCACACCTGTAATATAATTAGGTTGGGGATTTTTTACAGCAGATTGTCAACTCAGGGATTTTGGTGCCTCTGATCATGAACAGTGTCACTGTGATTTTCTTTATCTGTGCCGAACAATGATTTCCCACAGCGACCACGCATCTCTGCGCTGAAAGTGTGAAAACACACTTCAGCCATGTTGTGAAAAATGACAGCTGTACTGTTCACAAGGAAGTGTGGAAAAATGCCACTGGTGAAAATCTGGACTAAAAATATGACAAAGTCATGAACTAACGAGGGTGCGTGGAAACTACGCAATGCTCACTCATAACACATTCATTTTATGAACTTTTGTCACCAAATTTTCAACATAGCCATTTTAAGACCTCTGCTCATGAACAGTGTAACTGTGATTTTCTTAATCTGTCCTAAACATTGCTTTCGCACACCAACAGCACCATTGTGCGCTACATGTGCGAAAACACATTTTGGGCGACGTATGAGAAATTGCAGCTGTACTGTTCATAAGGAAGTGTAATAAAATGGCAATGTTGAAAATCTGGAGTGAAAATATTAAATTTGCAAACTTACAAGCATGCATAGGAACTGTGCAACGCACACTCATAACACAGTCATTTTTAGGAATTTTTTCACCAAATTTTCAACATAGCCATTTTAAGACCTCTGCTCATGAACAGTGTCACTGTGATTTTCTTAATGTGACCCGTACATTGATTTCAAGACACCACTGCTTCATTGTAGCTAAACATACGAAACACATTTTGCGAGATGTGAAAAATGACAGCTGCACCACTCATAAGAAGGTGTGGCAAAATGGCAATGTTGAAAATCTGGAGTGAAAATATTGAAAATTAAGTGACCTTCTGGCGTGCATAGGAACTTCTTGTGCGGCAAATAAAACAATCATTTTGAGAATTTTTTACCAAATTTTCAACATAGCCATTTTAACACCTCAGCTCATGAACAGTGTCACTGTGATTTTCTTAATTTGTCCCATACATTGATCTCGCACACCGACTGTGCCATTGAGCGGCACATGGGTGGAAACACATTTTGGGTGAGATGTGAAAAATGACAGCTGTACTGCTCATAAGAAGGTGTGGTAAAATGGCAATGTTGAAAATCTGGAGTGAAAATATTGAAAATTCGCGAACTTACGAGCCTACGTAGGAACTGCACAATGCACTCTAGTAAAACAGTCATTTTTGGAATTTTGCACCATTTTCAATTGGGTTTTGGGACCCTTCTCTGAATGATGTCACTGTCCATGGCATTATTCAGGCCGAAGGTGATTTCGCACAGTGACTGCGAAATCACCCTTCGGCCCAAATAACACCATGACAGTGACATCATTCATGAGAAGGGTCCCAAAACCCTGTTGAAAATTTGTGCAAAATTCCCAAAATGCCTGAGATATGCAACAAGTTGAAACCCCTATCTAGCCCATTATACAGCTTACCGCATTTCTCAGTTCGCGGTCGGCTTTGAAGAGTGCAGACGTGTTCCCGGTCCACCGAAGATCATCGCGGAGGTCCGGAGGTAAGTATGGGGTGAGGGGGTGTGGGGAAGGCAGGAGTGCGCAGTGGGTGGGTGCAGGTTGTGGGAGGGACCAGGGAGACTACGTGGGACGCTTTTACAGAAAAAAAAACGACGCGGACATTTGCCACACTGGGTGGGCTCCCAGCGTGGCACAAGGATGGTTGGGGGTGCGTTCAGCTGAAGAGGATGGGCACCCGTGCGGCTGAAAGTATGGATTGCCCGCGTGGGGTGGGCTCCCAGCATGGCACTTAGTACTCGGGGGTGGGGACAGTGGAGCCGATGGGGATTGGGCACCCCGCCTGCTATATCATTACCTGCCAAGCTGGGGGCACCCGGCGTGGCATTTTGAGGCTTTGGGGGTGCAGGAGGCAGCACAGCCGAGCGGGGTTTGGGCACCCCGTCTGCTAGTCAGTGTGAAAAGGCATGCTGGGGTGTGCACGCTCGGGTTTTGTGTGTGTGGTTGAGTGGGGCGCATGAGCAAGTGATATCTTATCGCTGCTCACCATGCGTAGCTCCCCTTCGAACTGTATGCCACTGCATTTTGGAGCTTGTCATAGACAGCTCCAGAATGCATTGGCTTACAGGGGCCACGCCTGCCAACACACTGACTGAATTGGAGGAGGAGGTGACACACTTCCGAAATCTACGATGATGGCACTATGTTTCATGCACATGCGTGCAAGCAAACATAAAAATGGGATGGAACAAGAAGCCATTGCTGTAGAGATTTTATGCTAATCCTTGTAGATGCAATTACTAAACAACTGTTGAAACTGGATACCAAAACTGAGACTTTATAGAAGGAAGTTAAAAAGAAGTTCTCAATAGAGAATTTGATATTTTTTTGTTAAATGTCAATAAACAATTGGAGAAATTTGAAAACAAAATAATGGCTACTAAGTAACATAAATTAAAACATGACTTGATTATAAAATCAGTAAGGTTTATTCCTGGTTTAAAAATAAACAAAACAAAGCATGTTTGGGCTATACATACAACACTGACTCAGCTTTAACTCTCTACACATCAGGTAGTGACACAGAAATTGAACAAACAAGATCTAATACTAGTAATCATTTTTTAAGGAGAGGAGCCTACAGAGGCAGGGGCAGGAGAAACTTTCAGTGAAAGAACAGGAGGGGGTACCAGTACAGGAGGAAAGAATTAGAGAAAGAGTGAACAGACACTAAAGAAGGAAATTCAAGACAAGGGAAATCAGATGGTGGTACAGAACAAACAGGACAAAGAAAAAACAAGCAAAAAGAACAGGTTACATAAGTAACAATGAGATTTCAACTCGTATCCTAATTTTCAATCTATCTAAAAGAGAACTTACTGAGACTGAAATCACGGTACTGGGGAAAGGCTTATCTTTCTGTCCCCATGATTAAACTAATTATTTGTAGATAAAACTAGAGCTGAATAGATGGAGGGCAACACCACCGAAGGGGGTTGATGCGGTCTATGACTGAGAGGGAGTCTGAAGGAGTCAGATGCGTCTGGAGATCCCCTAACAGGCTGAGGATTGTGGTATTCACAAATTCACAGAAATCTGATGGCAGAAAAGGACCACACCGGCCCATCTAGTCTGCCTTATATCCACACCTTCCCCCTCCTCCTTTTACTGGCTCAGAACTTTCTCGCTTTCATCCCTACCCCATATATCTGTCCCATGCCCTCTTAAATCCCCACACCATTTCGGATACCACCACCACCTCTGGTAGCATGTTCCAGGCCTCCACCACCCTTTCTGTGAAGAATTCCCCCCTCACATTGTCTCTGTATTTTCTTCCTTCCAATCTAACGCTATGCCCCCTTGTTCTAGCTCCTTCTTTTCTTTTGAACAAGCTCCTCTCCTTCACCTTATTGATCCCCTTCAAATACTTAAAAGTTTCAATCATGTCCCTCCTCTCCCTTCTAGTCTCTAGTGGGTACAGATTCAGCTCCCTCCACCTTGGTTCTTATGTTTTTCCTCACATCCCATGCACCGTCTTGGTTGCTCTTATCTGAACCATCTCCATCCCTTCAATGTCCCTACATAGGTGTGGTCTCCAGAACTGTACCCCATACTCCAGGTGCAGCCTCACCATTGTTTTGTACAGCGACATAAGCACCTCCTTCCTTCTGTTAGTTATGCCCCTTCCAATGCAGGCCAACATACCATTTGCCTTTCCATCTACCTTGCTGCACTGGTTCCCCACCTGAAGATTGCTCGATATAATAATCCGTAGATCCCTCTCCTGCTATGTTTCCTTGATTTCCTTGCCCCCCATGGGTATAAGCTGCTTGAATGTTTTTCTGCTCCAAGTGCATCACCACACACTTTTTGCATTGAGTTTTAATTGCCTGGTTTCTGACCACCTCTCCAGCTTCTCCAGGTCTTGCCTCATGGACTCCACTCCACCTTGGGTGTCCACCCTATTGCAGACCTTCATATCATCTGTGAATAGCCACAAGCTACCCTCTAGTCCTTCTTCTAGATCACTGATATGAATGTTAAAAACTAGGGGTCCCAGTACAGACCCCTGAGGCATCCCACTTGTTATCCTCTTTACCCTGGAATGTACCCCATTTACCACCACTGTTTGGCTCCTTCCCATCAACCAGTTTTCCTCCCACCTAGTTATCATCTGGTCCACCCCTAAGCTCTCCAGCATATTTATTAGCCTTCTGTGTGGGATGGTGTCAAAGGCCTTACTGAAGTCTAGATAGGCCATGTTCACCGCCCCTTCCTGGTCCAGTACTTGCGTCATCCAATCGAAAAACTTTATCAGGTTGATCTGACATGACTTTCCATTCATGAAGCCATGCCATGTTTTGTCCTGCATACCACTGGCCACGAGGTAGTCTACACCCTTTCTTTTATTAATGTCTCTATTACCTTTCCCACCACCGAGATGAAACTGACAGGGCGGTAGTTTTGGGTCATCTCCTTGCTTCCCTGCTTGTGTAGTGCAACCACCTCTGCCCTCTTCCTGTCCCCAGGCACCCACCCTGTATCCATAGATGAGTTAAACAGTCTTGTCAAATGTGCTGCCAGTTCCTCCCTCAGCTAGCGGAGTACCTTTGGGTGCAAGCCGTCCAGCCCCATTGCTTTATCCACCTTTAACCTGCCCAATTCCTCCCTTACTCTATCAATTGTGAACATTCTAGAATCCATTCCCCTCCCTTCCCCTCCAGCTCTGATCCTCCACCTTCATCCTCTGTCATAAAGATGGAACAAAAGTAGCTATTTAATGCCTCCACTTTTCTGAATTCCCCTTCCAGTTTTATTCCTCACTCCCCCCTCAGTCTCACTATTCCGTGCCTTGCCTTCCTTCTTTCTCCCACGTACCTGAAAAAGGTTTTATCTTCCCTCTTGGCCTGCTTTTCTATTTTCTCCTCTGTGACCTCTTTAGCCCTCCTTATCTTCTGCCCTGCTTCCCTCCTCTTCTGTCTCTCTATATATGCCTCCCTATCCTCCTTCCTTTATGTCATCTTATACCTCCTGAATGTCATTTTCCTCTCCCTGACTGCCCCTGCCACCTGTCTTGTAAGCCATAGAGGTCTCCTTCTCCTTCTCCTCCTTCTTCTGTTCTTCCTAACCTTCTTGATGCACATTTCAGTGGCTTTCAGCACCCGTCCCTTAATAGTTTCCCATAATTCCTCCACATTCTTTATATTCCCCATCCCTGACATTTCTTCCCCAAATATCCTCTTCATTCTGTTAAAGTTTTCTTTCTTGAAGTCCATTACCCTAGTTCTTGTCCTGTTTACTTACCTCCCCATTTTTACCCTGAACCTTACAGCCCTGTGGTCACTTGTGCCTAATCCTTCCCTCACCTCCTCCTCCTCCTCCTCCCCCATCCCACCCCCCTTCATTGGCACTGTATCGGGAAGAGAGAGAGCATTTTTACTTTTCAGGGGCTGATTTGCTGAGTGAATACACTTAGCTGCTGGAGGGTTTGCTTTTCCGGTTACTTTCTCACTATCGTTTGCTGGGTAGTTAAAATATTTAACTTGCAGGTACATACCTTGGGCTTTTGATTTTCAGGGTCCAGTTACAACAGTTGCAGAGTGAAACATTGGTGTTCACAGTATTTGGAGTCTACTGTGGGGTTGTGTAAACTGGCTTGTTAAATTATCAAACAGGGCTGATTGTTTTTTCAGTCAAACACCACAAAGTGGGTGTGGGGCAGCAGTATTCAGGAGAATGTTCAGGGAACTACTGTGCTGCCCCACACACAGGCACCTCTCTGGGATGAGGGTGGAAGTGGTCAGTCTCCAGGCCAAGCTGGCAGGAATACTGAGAACCTTCACTCCCACCCAGAGGCCACCATGTCCCTAACCATCACCCCAATGGATTCTTCGGCAGAGGCCTGGATGGCATACGATGGGCTCAAGGAAGCTGATGGGGGGGTCCAAGACTCATCCCCAATCTGGTCCAACTCAGAAACTTATGATGTCCTACAGGAGAGGAAGACTCCTGAAAGGGAACCCAGAGTTGAGACCAAGGAGGATGTGCAGGTCATTCAGGAGGGCAACCATGAGTGGGTGGGTAGAAGAGAACACAAGAGGAGGAAGAAACTATGCCTGGTGTGGGACCCAGTTGTCTGGGTCATGGAACTGGGTACACAAGCAGGGGAAGAGAGGGAGGTAAAGTGCCTTCCAGGAGGCACCACTTGGCGGGAGGTGGAGAGGATCCTTAGGATCATCACTAAAGCAGTGGCTAGGAGGGGGGCTAGAAGTTGTTGTCCACCTGGGGACAAATGACCTTTCCAATGAAAGGGTTAACATTGATGATGTACAGGAGGACTTCATGTGGTTGGGAAGACACCTTGGAAAGATAATGTAGCACATTCTATAACTTTTTTTGAAGGTGCTTCCAGTCCACAGCAGTGGGGAGGCTAGAAATCTCCATATTAGAAGCTTCAATGAGTGGTTGGAGGGCTGGTGCAGACAGAGGGGATATGACTTCATTGAGGATTGGAGAACTGCCTGGAATGATGTGGCCCTGTACTCTGGTGACAGGCTGCATCTGTCCAGGAAGTCCAAAATGTATGGTTTAAGTGCTTCTTTGCCAAGCATTTAAACTAGCTGGGGGGGGGGCAACAGGAGCAGGGAGACTCTAGCAGCCCACCCACGGCAAGTTACAGAAGACAGAAAGGAGGAACAGGAAGGCAAGATGCAGGCAGTAACACCGAAAACATACATAAAGAGAAAGGCAGAAGAAAGAAGGCAGCAGAAAAAGGGGATTGGGGTTGAGGGGATGAAGCAGGACAGCAAAGACATGAATAGAGGTAAGATAAGCAGCAAAATATGAAAGACCATGGTAACAAACGCTCACAGCCTGGGAAATTAAATCCCAGACCTAAAGGCATTGCTAGTAGAGGCAGATCTGGGCATAGCAGCAATAACAGAGACTTGGTACACCCAATCATGACTGGGACATGACTGTACCGGGGGTATGCTCTATTCAGGAGGAATGGGGGGAGTAAAAAAGATGGGAGGTGGCCATGTATGTCAGTAAGGTTATAAAGGCAATGGAAGTACAAGGTAGGCAGGGGGAGGCTGAGGCACTGTGGGTCACCCTTGAGTCAGGCAAGGGCACAGCAATTCGCACAGGGGTGATCTATAGGCCTCCATTGCAGGGGGATGAGGTGGATAGACAGCTGGCAGAAGAAATACACAAGGTCACAGCAAAAGGGGAAATACTATTGCTGGGTGATTTCAATATGCCAGATGTGGATTGGACCATCCCAGCAGCCACTTCAACCAGGAGCAGAGACATCTTGGATTCCCTACAGGAAACAGGCCTCAGGCAGCTAGTGCTTTATCCCACCAGAGACAGGGCAATTCTGGACCTACTACTGACAAATTGTGACAAAATTACAGAAGTCTGGATAGAAGATCAACTGGGGTCCAGCAGCCATCACATAGTGTGGTTAAGCTTGGGGACAGGGACACAGTTAAGTTACACTAAGGCTAGGGTCTTAGATTTCAGGAGGGCAAACTTTGATAAGATGGGGAGCTGTATCATGGAAGCACTGGCAAAGGGGAGGGAAGGAGGGGATTCAACCCAGTGGGAACACATAAAAGGAGCCATAGGGGAGGTAACAAACCAATGCACTAGGATGATAACCAAAGGCAAGAGACGGAGGAAACCTCCATGGTTTTCTAGAGATGCGGCAGAGAAGGTAAGGGCCAAAAGGGTAGGATTGAGGAAATATAAGGGGACTTAAAAGGAAGAAGACAAGAAGGTATACCTAGAGTGTCTAAGGGAAGCAGGAAAGGCTGTTAAGAGCGTGAAGGCACAAACTGAGAAAAGATTAGTGTAGATGGTAAAAAAGGGAACAAGACATTCTATAGGTACATCTGTGAAAGAAGGAAAGCTAGGGGAGGGATTTTATGGCTCAGAGGGGATGATGGGGAGTGTAAGGAGGGATATCTGGAAAAGGTGGAAATACTGAATAAATACTTCTGCTCAGTATTCACTGAAAAAGGAGAGGGTCAGGGACCACAGCTGGGCAAAAGATACGAAGGGGGGAGAGGTCAACACCAGTCCATTTACAGTGGACAGAGTCCTGGAGGAGTTCACAAAACTGAAGGTAGACAAAGCAATGGGGCCTGATGGCATACACCAGAGAATATTAAAGGAACTATGAAGGGAGCTGGCAGAGCCTCTTGCAACCCTGTTCACAGAGTCGCTCAACACAGGAGTGGTGCTACATGACTGGAGGAGGGCACATGTAGTCTCTCTTCACAAAAATGGTAGTAGGGCGGTGGCAGGAAACTATAGACTAGTCAACCTCACCTCAGTAGTGGGTAAAATTATGGAGGTGCTGCTTAAAGAAAGAATAGTGGGACACTTGGAATCCAACAGTGCCCAAGACCCAGGGCAGCTTGGATTCACAGCAGAGAGGTCATGTCAAACAAATCTGATACATTTTTTTAGACTGGGTTACAAAGGAGGTAAATCAATGGGGAGCAATGGACCTGGTCTACCTCAGTTTCATCAAGGCCTTCAACACCGTCACACATAAAAGGCTGATCAACAAGATGGGTAGTCTGGGCATGGGCCACAAGGTAGTAAACTGAGTTAGAAACTGGTTAACAGAGAGGAGGCAGAGGGTGGTGGTAAATGGTATCCAATTCAGGGAGAGGCAGGTAACAAGTGGGGTACCTTAGGGATCAGTCCTTGGGTCAGTACTGTTTAATGTCTACATTAGTGACATAGCAGAAGGGCAGGAGGGACAGATCTGCCTGTCTGCAAAGGACACCAAGATCTGCAACAGGGTAGACCTTTAGTAAGCCACTCTGCACAAGGATGTGTGGTAACCATTGGTGATGATATACTATTTAATCAGTGCAAACCTGCAGTTTAGCCATTTCCCCTGGTGAAGCTTGGAATGAGTGAAGCACTTGGGCGATAAGGAAGGAACAAGTCTGAACACTTTGTTGATATTTCAAGTTACACATTATATTTGGATAGCAATATTCTGCACTGAAGGATTTTTTTTGCACTTCACTGGTCAGTAATTCATTATTGGAACATGAAATGGATATTTCTGTGATGTTTAAAGCTTTTTCTGTAAGAAGCCTTTAATGCAATAGCCACGACATTATGAAGCTCTAGCAAGTGCTTTATATACAGACACTTGAATAAAATAATTCCTGCACTTTTTTCAGCAGAATTTCATGTCTTTGGAGCTTTTTTGAGGGGAAGAGATACAGTCTTCTAGTGTAACTGAGTGATGGGACTCTTATTTTGGTATCACTACTCTATTAAACCACTAGGGCTTCAATCAGCCCATTTTTCTTTGGCACCATCCTGTACTTTAAAGAAGCAGCTCACACATAACATCAGTGAGGAAAAGAGTAGAAAACAAAACAAACAAACAAAAAAAAAAACTAGGAAGCTTGGGGGTGGGAACTAAGGTGGTAAACTGGGTACATAATTGGCTGATGGATAGGTGACAGAGGATGGTGGTTAACACCACTCACTGGAGGAAGGGAGTTTGACCAATGGGGTTCCTCAGGGATCAATACTGGGTCCAGTCTTCTTTAATGTCTTATGAGTGACACTGCAGAACTGGAAGGGATGGTGTCTCTCTTTGCAGAAGACACAGAAATCTGGAAAAGGGTGGACACTCTGCAGGGGTGGAGAGAATGAATAGTGACCTGAAAAAGCTCAAAGGATGGTCAAGGGTATGGCAGCTGGGTTTCAGTGCACAAAAGTGCAAAATTATGCACCTTGGGTGCAGACACACAGAGGCAAAGTATAGAATGTGGGGGTAATAACAGTCATTAAATAGGATAGGGGCCTAGGGGTAATCATAACAGATGATCTTGAGGTTTCAAATCAATGTGACAAAGCAGTGGAAAGCCAGTGGGATGCTGGGGTGCATAGGGAGGTGTATCATCAGCAGAAAGAGGTAGGTGGTGTTGTCATTGTATGGATCATTGGTGAACCACACCTACAATACTGAGTCCGGTTCTGGAGACCACACCTCAGAAAGGAGATAGACAAAGAAGGGCAACAAAAATGCTGTAGGGGCTGCACCAAATATCCTATGATAAGAAATTAAGAAATTGAGGTATCCAAATGTGTACACCATTGAAGAGAGGAAGAGAATGGGGGACATGATAGAGACCATTAAATACCTCACAGAGGTGAAAAAGATACAGAAATAGAGTATTTTTGAGAAAAGATGGTGTAGAAGAGTTAAAGGTCATGAATAAAGCTGGAAGGGGAGTTTAGGAAGCATGTGAGGAAGTATTTCTTCACTGCGAGGGTGATGGATACCAGGAACAAACTTCCAGCAGGTGGTGGAGGAGGTAAAAACAGTGGTGGGCTTCCGGCATACATGGGATATGTATAAGGGGAAACTGGTATCAAAGCGGGAAGGGGGTAAAGGTGACCAGAGACCAGGTAGGGTCTGCAGTGGCAGAGTAGGCAGGGAAAAGAGGGGCAGACTACGTGGGCAAAGCGGTCTTTATCTGCCAGCAAATTCTATGATTCTATGTTTCTATGACTGGCTCCAATCCTATTATGAGGGCAGGTCTCAAGCTGTCCATATTGGTGTCACTATATCCTTGCCACTCCCTATCTGCTCTGGTGTTTGCCAAGAGTCTGTCCTTGGCTTTATTCTATTTTCCATTTTCCAGAATGACCTTCCCTTTGTCTGCACTTCTGCCTGTGTTTACATGTATGCAGATGACGCAGTTCTCTACATCTCTGGCTTCTCTGACATCATGACATAGCTCAAAGTGGACTTCAACAACATCTAGCACTGCTTGGGGGCTAGTCTGCTGTCCTTCAATGTCAAAACAACTGTCTCCATGATTAATAGCACAAGACAGAGACTTGCTAGGCTCTTCCCCCTCCCCTCCTTCCATACCTCTGATGGTGTTGCATTTGAGGATGTCTCCTCCTTTATATACTTGGAGTTTGGTTGGATTGTCACCAAGATTTCTCAGATCATGTGGATGCCATCAACCCGAAACTGCACATCAGATGAGTTACAGTATGCTTTAAAGTTTAAAGGAATAAAGTGTGTACATGTATCCTGTCTACTGCCCACAGAGAGATTGTTTCAAAGATGATTCTCCCTTTCTTTGATTATGGTGACATTGTTTACGGTGTTGCGTTTAAGTCCACCTTAGTCAGACTGGACCCCCTCTTTCACTCCTTTTGCCACTTTTCCTTTAGTGACCCCCACAACCTTGTTCACTTTATTCCTGCCTCTTATTATTGTTCCTCAATGCCAGGCACCATACTCACTGCATTACCTTCATCTCTAAATTCTGGATTGGGACTCTTCCCCCTTACCTTTCTTTCCTCCTCAATTCCTCCCTCCTACCTCCACTCCCTTGGCAACTCTGTCCTCCACTCCCTAGCACTCCCCTCAACAATGCTCAATTTACAGGAGGGGGCCTGAGGGGGTTGGTCCCAATTACTTTTTTGAAGGGACCCCTGAGTTCTGTGTAACTGAAAGGTTCTGGGGGCCATGTTTTGGCCCCCTTACTTCTCACTTCGAAGCTGCAGATCTTCATTTAGTCAGGAACGCAAATTGCAGCAGCCCTGCCTTAGTGGAAAAATAATAACTAACACCATGTTTTCCCTTTTAACAGCCATTTAGAAAAACAATAGCCTCCCCCAACCCATAGCCACACACCTGGCATCAAAGTGAGTTAAGTGATGCTTGAGACAGATATTTATCTAAAGTTGTGTTTACATGGCTGCAATGCTCTTGCATTTGTGCTGCTCCCTTCCCACTGTGCTGGCTGCTTCTTGATTAATTTAGTGTTTACACTGCCCACCATTGCAGTGCTGCAGGTTGCTCCAAGGAGGGGCTGTAAATTCAGCGGATGATGCTGGGACAGAAGACTCCCCACCGGAGCAAGTGCATCAAAGGGTTTAACATGCTCGCACTTATATGGGTACCCAAAAGTGAGTAGCAGCAGAAAAAGGGATCTGAAGCACACTTATGATGCCCCAGAAAGTGTCTTCAAAGCTGACTTTGCAGCGCATCAACCTATGTGCATGGGTTGATGCACTGTAAAGTCATCAGTGTAAACAAACCTTAAGTGATAGCAAGCTGTTGCTTGACTGCTTTGATGGTCACCTTCCTGAAAAACAAATAAAAGCATCCCACAGCTAAAAGTAGTATCCACAGCTGGCACCAAAGCTAGTCCTTCAGAGATACTTTAAAAGGTGATAGTCAGATATCCTTATCTTTATCCTTATTTACTGTAAAAAAAATGCTGCTGTGCTTGCCCTCTTTGATATCCAGTGAGACACCCCCTTGAAGAGCACTGTTGAGGATGTTCATTTCAGTTCAGACTATAAATGACTTAAACTAGAGGTAAAAGTGGAAGCCAGTAGCCGCTACTCTGAGCCCCTGGGAATAACTTATTTATTCACTGTCACTGAGTTTTCAGAGAGAGATAGAGGGGGAGAGAAAACAAGCATGGTTTCAGGAGCCCAGAGGACTAGTGTGGCACCTCTGCTGTACTGCCTGTTGAAATCAGATTACTGCTGGCTGTTCTACTGGAGAAGTCTTGTTATTTTAGACAAGATAAGAAAATCAGGAGCACACAACCCCAGATTGTATGCAAATATGTTTTTTTTTATAAAGGTAGTGGGGTAGGTAGGAATTAGGATGAGTAAGTCAAGACTCAGAGGAACGTGAGGAAGGCAGGCAGTGCTAGCTGGCTAGGGCTGGAATGTGGGGTATGGACATGTATGGACAAAACCCTTGATGGAAAAATAATTTTATTTTTATTATCAAGAATTGATTTTTTTTATTATTATTACTTTATCTGATTTTTATATGGTATTAAGATGGGAGATGTTTACTCTAATTTCTGGTTAAGGTTACTCGTGATTAAATCATAACAATGTTAAAATGGAGGCATGATGCCATTTAAAATGGAGACAATTTCTGAGTTCAGAAAAAAATGGTCTTAAAGAGACTGTTTTTAAATTTCATGGCTCTGTGCTCTACCTGTAGAACAGAGATAAGATGGGGCCTAACTTACATGTCCCTACAATCCAGAAATATATTGGTCCTAGCTAGCGCTAGGTATCCATGACTACAATCAGATAGGAGGTCATGTGACTGATGCAGGCTAGCGCCAAGGAAAAAAACTTACCTTACAAAATTATTGTAAAAGTTCCATTACTTTACATTGGAATAAGACGTTTCATTCATAGTTTAAAAATGCAGTGTACTGCTGCTATGGAAATTGGACAGTTAGACATTAGTATGATGAATAAGCTTACCCAATTTCATGATTACAGAATGAAGGATTCAGGAGTTATAATTAAAACTTATTTAATATCATTTTCTTATTAGGAAACTAAACACATCTAGTATCTCATGATAGCTTACATCTTAAGCAGTCTAAGAAAATGACTCTTACTATAAGTCTATATTTTGTTGCTATAGAGAGAAATAGCATCTAAAAATATATGACAAGTTTAAGATTTATGTCTTTAAGGAGAATACAGAACCTCATGTGTTTCTACAAAAAGTGAGGTTTTAAAGACTTTAAGAATGGATTTTTCTTACAAATCTTATATCATTCTATTGCTTAGAATACGTAGAGCAAGACTATTATTTTATTTTAAGAAGTGTTATTGAAATTATGAAATTATAACCCTAAATAGTATAACTTAAAAAGTATAAATGTTACAAATGTCTGACTTACACCAGTATGACAGTCTTAAAGAAAACACCTGAATATTTATGTTTAATGTTTGAATTATGTTAAATTAAAATGTTATTAAGGAAAATAATTTTGAATGAAAAACAAGACTGAGGAAAAAAGGTGGATGTCTTAAGAGGCATGTATGTATGCATTATTTATCTTCTGAGATGTTCTACCTTTCTAGTGACTCAGGTCAATCAAAATCTGGTGATGTCATCAATAGGGCAGTTTTATATTAGTGAATTTGTCTGGTCACACCTCAGTCTGGACCAAAATATTGATGTAGAAGGACCTATGTTAATTTAACTAAGAATTGTACATGCTTTATGCTGTAGCTAGGCCAAAGAACTTTGGGCAATGCCTGTTTGAAATACAGGGACCAGCCTAAGGATAGCCAAAACCTTATACAGTGCTGCTAGGAGATCCAGATGCAAAAACCAGATGCAAGGACATTCTCATTGTGTATGAAGCAAGGTCTGTGTTTTATTTGCTAAACCTTGACTTAAGTAATGTTGCCTGTTGTTGCCAAGATAGAGACTTAATTTTAAAACTCCACAAGCTATACAGCATGCTAAGCAGAAGGAGGTCTAGTGTCCTATGGTTTTAAAAGTAGATGTACAACATGAAGGAGTCATTATGTTTCAGTTGTTGAAACAACTTTGCTATCCACAAGAAAGATCTTTGAATCCAGTGTTGCTATGGACTGTGTGGATTGAAGCTATGTTCTACAAATCCAAGAACTGACTTTTGGTAAACTGACTATCAGCAAAGGAAATTTAACTTGCAGTGATAGACCATGCCAATAAATGTTCCAGGGTCAAGAAGATTAGCTGACAAAGAAACTTCTCATCAAGAGCCAGACTCAACCAAGAGTTCTAAGTTGAGAGAAGAACAACTTCTACAACCAGAAATAAGTATAATTTTATTACTTTCACTAATTTCAAAGAATAGTCTTAGTAATTAAAATGGGCTTATCTGGAAAAGTTAGAAGGGACTCTACTTTTAACTTCAGAATCTTTGTATATACACTCTAAAAATTAAAGGTTTGCTCAAGAATTTTAAAAGGTTCCTCACACTGACACTCTGGAGGAACCCTCCAAATGTGCTCAGAAGAACCATTTTAGCTGGGTTCAATACAGAACCCTATGCAAATGGTTCATTGTAGAACCAAGCAGGTTCTTATTGGAACATTTTTTAGTAGTAAATGTGTGTGGAAAAGTCAGGAACCTGATTGGCTGATAAATTCAAACATGGTTCTTTAAAGAACCAATTTCAGGTTTGTTTTGGAACCTTTGCATTCTTATCAAACCAATGATAATTATGGTGAGTTCTGTGTGGTTCAATAATTTCCTCAACTGTGTGTTATCATCTTATTTATATATTATGATGAAATTTTATCCCTGACAGCTATCAAGGCTCAGTGGTGGCATACTGACCATCTGCTCCCCCCATCCCCAATGGGTTAGCTGGGCATGTCAGGGGTGTTTTTGTTTCCTTATTGATGGAAGAAGCAACAGGAAGTCTAGCCTACCACCCCCAACACAGAGTGTGCTGGCATGATGGACCAAAGTCCTGGCAGGAATCTGTATGGAGACACATCTTCTGCCAAGTACCTAACAGTTTCCTCCCAAACACCATCCACTGGTCAGATCAATGCCCAACCTTCCCCTGAGATAAAAGCTGCCTGACAGTGGCTCAGTCCAGCTTCCCCCACCCCTTCCCCAATGACGTGGGTACAATCTCAAATCCAGGTCAGGTTGCCAGTGCAGCACAAGGTATGTCACCATCCCCTCAACCCTCAGTGCCACTTAGCTGGCACCCTTCACTGTGGTTTAAAGCATGATGTTTTGTGCCAAGTGACTCTAATAAGGCCTGAGGGTATTGATTCTCCATAATGCCCACTTTGTTCTACCCTGCCTATTGGCATTTCTAATTTGGTCTCTACAGAACTGGGCACAGTACTCCAGGTGAGGTCACTCCATTAAGTAATACAGTGGTAAATAACCTCACTCTTCTTAATGATGAAACCCCTGTCTATGCATCCAATACTCTTGATTGCCTATCCCGCAACTATGTCACACTGCCTAGTCACCTTCACGTCATCAGACATGATCATCCCCAATTCCCTTGCCTGTTTTGTTACTTCAGGTTCTTCCTCACTAAGTGTGTAAGCCGTTGTTCTGTTCCTGTGATTCAGGTATATGGTTGTGAACTCTTTTTACATTGAAACTGTTTCTGTTTATGCATGAGACATAATCCACCATGGCTTGCAGTCAGCTCTGATGCCACATCACCCTACCCACTGCTGCACAGATTTCACCCAATATTGACCAATTCCATCTCCCCACCCCACCAGCTCTTCCAATGTGGGGTCCTGGGTCAAGTCACCTCTCCCAGGTCCACCAAACAGTACCATGGAGGTAGTCTGGGGGACAGAAATAATATATCAAATGTCCGTTTCATTAATACAGTAACTGGCTAGGTGACATAACCAATTATATAACATGTATAGGTTCCCTGAAGAGCCTGTTGGTATTGTTTACATGCAGGGAACCCTTAGGTTCTGCAAAGGACCCTAACATGCTGTTGTTAGAAATGATGAACCCTACGGTTCATTGCAGCTCTCCTATTGAACTCTTATTTCTTAGGGTGTAGCTTAAAAGCTTTGAACTAAGAAATTTTGCATGATTTGAAAAGTTAAAACTGAGTTTTATGAAAGTATAGTACAAAACACTGATGTAATGAGTTGTTGCCAGTTCTTACACAAATACATTTTACATGCTATGAAGTTTTAAAACAAGTTTTATACAGAAATAATCTGAGATATTGATATTGTAAGTATATTTTCTTATGCATGAAGGTTATGTTAAATACTAAGTATGACAAAAGTTTAGTTTAACTATTACCATTAATCATAATGAATATTGCTTATTCATTTGCAATGTTTATTTGCTAGAATTTGTTTTATTAGTTTGCTGGATTATCTGAAACAATTTTGTTGATGTTTACAGTATTAGGCTTGATATTTATGCTAATGAGGAATATTTAGAATTATTGTATAGGTCGTGGGTTCTCATCCCACACCGGGATTGGTCTTGCACCTAAAAATCGCTGGCATCCGAGTGCAGTATTGGGGGGTCCTGTACTGCTGGGGTGTGCCATCCTTCGAATGAGATGTTAAACCGAGGTCCCTTCTGCCCATCCTTGTGTTGTCCTGGTGGGTGTCCAGGTGGAAGTAAAAGAATGCAGGGCATTCTTTGCAAAGAGCAGGGAACATTCCCGGTGTCCTGGGCAACATTGCCCTTCCCATAAACCGGTTCATGCAATTATCCAGACTGTGTGTGGGTGATGATGTGCAATATGGCCACCACCACTCATTCAGCCACTTCACTACCAGTCTAGCATTGCTCGAAAAGCACTTTGGGATACTGTGTATGAAAAGTGCTATATAAATGCTGATTCTTCTTCTTCTTCTTCTAAATAAAATATTAGTTTTTCATAATTATAAGGGTGGTAAGCAGTGTCATTCGCCATTATATTTGAATCTGGAGAGTACAGGATAATATCATATGTGACAATTTATTATTTTGGGTAATTTATGAAAATAATTTTTGGGTAAGACCCGAGGTGAATCTAAGTGCATTATTATAAAAAGTAATATTATAGGTCTTTGTTCCCACAGGAAGATGAGAAACTGTACTAGATCCTGGACCCTCTGGTAGCATCAACACAAGTTGCCATCATAGAGAGAGCTGAGAAAGAGAGAGAGAGAGAGAGAGAAGGAGGCCCTGAATGGATTGGGGCTACACTCTTTTGGCCTCTCAGCCTGATCTCACATATGGGGAAGGGGGGTACTTTAGTCTCCAGAGCCCATGTGCTGTAATGCAAGCTTGGGGAGAGGGAACTTCACTCTAGTACCAATGTGAAGTAAGGTAAGGAGGCTAGAGAGAGAGTTATTTTGGTCTCAAGAGCCCATGGAAAGTAAAGCAAGTTGGCGGGGGTATTGTATCTCTGTGCCCCATGTGAAGAATGGCAAAACAAGGCAGAGGTGCATGTTTGTCTCTGGACCCCATGTGAAGTAAGGAAAGGCTGAGTGGGAGGGTTGTTTCCAAAGCCCATATGAAGTACGGTAAGATAAGGTGGGGGGTGATTGCCTTATGTGTCTGGAGCCCATGTGAAGCAAGGCAAGACTAGAGGTGAGTGTTGTGCATCTCCAGAATCAGTGTGAAGTGGGGCAAGGCTAGGGGATGCTTTGTGTCTCCAGAGTCCATGTAAAATAAGGCAAGCTGGGAGGGGTGCTGTGTGTCTCTGGAACCCATATCAAGTAAAGCAATGCTGGGAGGTGTCATGTGTCTCTGAAGTCCATGTGACACAAGACTATGGGGGGGGTGCTTTTTGTGAAATATGTATGTTATAGAAATAGCATGTTGCTTTCTGCTACTCGGGTAATGTATCCCAAGTGATTTGCATAGTGCAGCTGAGGCATATCCATAACATTCTCATACTTTTGACCAGTAAATCAAGGGGAGCTAACCTGTATGTGTATAACATGACAGAAGTTCAGTGCTAGATCCAACAAAAGAGAAGGTCCTATGAATTATGAATATTTTGGATAGTGGTGTGACTATGTGAGATGTGTGTAGGGGCCTGGGGTTGGTCAGAGTAATGGGGCTCCTGAAAATAGGGAGACCTGGAAGGAAATATTGCATATGTTAGGAAAGACACCGTTTTTTTTGTTAATTCTTTTTCTCACCTGCTGTCCAGGAACTCTCTCTAGCGTCCCTCACTGGCCACCCCCTGCGCTACTGCCCACCAGATGCTCATCCCCACTGGGATATCAGGGACGTACACTCCCCCACCTACCTGATCTGCCACCCCATGCTATCACTGGACCAAGCCAGGACAGGGGGATTGGGTGAGCCAGAGGATAGAGCCCGGTGTTGGGCGTGTGATGGCAGGGCATGGGAGGGTGCCATCATCTATCCAAGGAGCAGGGGTATTTCTAGTGTTTCTTTCCCCTTGAGTACAGATTTGCAATGGCATCTGTGTACTAGACATGCCTATGCCTGCCATTGCTCCGACTCCTATGTTCGGCACCATGAACTGCAGTGCTCCATGATCTCCACTGGGGGCCACTGGTGCACAGTGCAAGCCCTCCTCCCATCCTGGGAAAGGAGAAGAGAGCAGTCCTCCAGACCCTCAATCCTCTCCCTCCCCAGCCATTCCTCGGCAGCCCGAGTTTGTTCCTGAACCTAGGTCTCCAGTGTGGCATGAGATGTGGAGTCTACTTAACCCTCAGTGCTACTGGGCCAGCTTGGGAAAGACACATGTTAATCTCACTGCCTCCTAAACCTGACAGCAGTGACCCCTGAGAAGGTGGGACAAAATGCCATCAGCCAGGGGCTTCATTTAATTATTTAAGGGGGATGTATTTGAATCCTAATAATAAAAAATGTAGGTGACTTTGAATTTTACAGTCATGGAAGTTAAACAAAGGTGTTTTATTATGTTTTCTTGTGCATGCACAGGAAACATCTTGTGGTGGAACGACATTTTGGAGGTGTGTCAGAGATGAGTCCAATGCACAGCACTCTACAGTGGGCTCATCCCTGACAGAACAATGAGCATGCAACCAGACATGACACTAGTCACTTTTCCACAGCTGGAAGCTGTTCTCTAGTTAAAAGAAATGAAGCACGCCAATGAGAGTGCTTCATTCCTTTTATCTGCATAATGCCAGTTGGTAAGCAGACAGCTCTGTCCCCTGTTCTTCGCTGCCATTTGCATTAAGCCCCCTCCATTTCCCAGTCACCAGCAGTATTCCCTCCCACTACCTCCATCTGCTTGCTGTTCTCCCAACACCCTTTGTTCCCTGTCCTTGTATCAGCTGCATTACCTCCTGCTCCCTCCCTCTGCATGCTGTCCTCCCTGCACTCTTTGTTCCCCATCCAGGTATCAGCTGCATTCCCTCCCATTCCCTCCCTTTGTGTGCTATCCTCCATGCACCCTTTGTTCCCCTCCTAGTATCATAATTAAGCCCTCCCACTACCTCTCTCTGCATGCTGTTCCCCCCATACCCCTTGTTCCCTATCCCAGTATATGAATGAAGCCCTCCTGCTTATCCCTCCCTCTGTGTGCTGTCCACTCTGCATCCTCGGTTCCCTGTTCCCATGCTGATATCATGGCACCCAATCCCCCTGTCAGCATTATCTAACCCCCCAGGACACTGGGAAGTCCACTCCCAGTGTCCCAAAATAAAATTTTTTTGTACCCTGTTAAAAAAAGAAAACTGGCCCCAATGTCTTCTTTTTTTAAGCCTGTAAAAAAGAAAATTGCCCATCATCGTCTCCCCATCACCCACCCCCATCCCGACCCTCCTCTATGCACCCACCTCCCGCACCCCTCCTTACCCCATACTTGCCTTCAGAGGTCAGTGGCTGTGATCTTCTGTGGACTGGGACATGTCTGTGCTCTTCAAAGCTAAACCATGAACTGAGGAATCAAGGTAAGTACTGTATAATGCTGTTAATGGGGTTTTCAGCTTATGTTGATATCTCAACCATTTTTAGAAATTTTTACCACAAGTTTTCAACATGGGATTCTTGGGAGCCCACCTCATGAACATTAGCACTGTCAGTTCTTTACTCGGTCCCGAAAGGTGATTTTGCAGTCACTGTGCAGAATCACCTTTTGGGACTGATTAATGAAATGACAGTGCCAGTGTTCATGAAAAGAGGTCCCCAAAAGTCCATGTTGAAAATCTGGTGCAAAAAATTCCCCAAATGACTGCATTATGAGTTTTGCACCAAGCACCTTTAACCCTGGGACCCTCCTGGCTGAAGGTAATATGGTACTGTTAAACTTCACTGACATCATTATCTGTATTTTTAAATGAGTATTTTAAATCAATGGGGATTTTTTCTGTTTTTTTCTGCATGATCTAGTTGCTAAAAGTATTGTTTTTTCTAAACAACTGCCATTAGGTTTCTGAAGAAGGACGGGTTGGTCTGAAAGCAAGAGCACTTTGTTCTTGTTTTTATATATATGTTGGTCCATTAAAAGGTATCATTTCATTTGCTTTTGGATGTGTTATGAGTGTGCATTGCACAGTTTCTATGCACACTCATAACTTTGCGAGTTGTTAATATTTTCACTCTAGATTTTCTACATAGCCATTTTTTCACACCTCCTCATGAACAGTGTAGCTGCCATTTTCACATCCTGCCTGAAACATGTTTTCCCACCTGTTGCGCAGAATGGCATGGTTACTGTGCGAAATCACCTTTCTGGATAAATGAAAAAAATGACAGTGTCACTCTTCATGAGGTGGTGTCCCAAAAAGGCAATGTTGAAAATGTGGTGAAAAAACTCCAAAAAATGGATGAGTTACACCTGGTCATTCAAAATTTTCTACGTACATGTAACTGGTCATTTTCAATATTTTCACTCCAAATTTTCAGTATAGCCATTTTATCATACCACCTCATGAGCAGTACAGCTGTCATTTTTCACATCCTGCACAAAACATGTTTTTGCACCTGTGGTGAGGAATGCTGTTTTCCTATGGATTTGAAATTTATCACCTACGGGGTTCATGAGGTGAGGTAATAAGAAGATATGTTCAACATTTGGGGTCAAAATATAAAAAAAATGACAAAGTAGTGCCCATTCATTGTAATTTCAGTACACATGCTTGTAACTATGGAAATCTTAAATATTTGCACCCCACATTTTCAACATAGCTTTCTTATTTCCTGAGCGTCTGTATTCAAATGCTATCCAAAATATGACAGCTTGTCAAAACCTAGCACAGACAGGCTTTTCCTCCCACCAGAAGTTCAACTAACACAATACACCCCTGCCACATAAACCATGCAAGGAAACATTCAGCATTGACAAATGCTTGTTTTTCTGAATGAATTGGGGGCATGGCATTATCTGTAATGTGTATATAACAAACCTATCTCTGACAACATTATATTGGCTTCCAAAGTTATTACCCGGAAAATATTTTAATTACCCCAAAACTGGAATGACTTTCAAATTCTGACAACTGAAGTTTTTGACATCAATCATCCAAAATTATCTGAACCTCAGAGATCATAATATATAGCAATTTTATTTAAGAAATAAAGTGGGTGGTGTGTGGGTGTGTGTGTGCATGTGCGCTTGTGGGAGACCCATTGTTAATTGGTGCAGGATTCATCCACAAGTTTAATTTAATCTTTTTTTAATACTCTGCCTATTATCATAATGCTCAAACTATCCTTTGGTCTTCCCTTAACAATAGAGGACTGGGTCCCCTTCCCTCTATTTTCATTGACTGCTGGTCTAGTGCTCTGCTGCAGTGTTCCTTTTTATGTTTGCTTGTGTGCATGCACAAGCAACATTATGTGGCAGCTTAGGAGAGAAGCGAGTTGTGGAGATGCAGCACTGTGGCGGCCAATGCCGGCACTGCATCTGTGGGCTTGGCAGTGTTCAACCAATTCAGGCTCACTGTTCTGATGACTCAGATTCTGTAGAAGTGGCACCAACTTGAAACAATCTGGCTGCCCTCAATCAGGGGCAGCGTCCTCATTGCAGTGTCAACCATTCCACTGCAATGAGGGAGCAACCCATCATTGCAGGACAGTACCTTGCCTGGTGTAACAGTTTCATGAACATGGTGGCAGCTATCACTGTCTGCCTCAGAGCCCCATGAAAGCTGATGGGGGTGCCCAATCTCCCTGTCTGCATGCCCCCAACCCAGTTCATTTGCTGATGAGGAAGCCCACTCCCTGTCAGCATAATTCCCTCCCCCCATTTGTTGTGTGCTGAGGGGGTGCCCACTCCATCTCAGCATCATGTCCCCTCCAAACAGTTTGTCTTTGCCGATGGGGGACCCAATCCCCATCAGCTCCAGTCCCTCCTTCCCCAAAACACAGGTGGCACACTGTGAGCCCACCCAGTGTGACTAAAGCAAGCCTGAAAAACAAAAACCTTCCCTCAAAGTCTTTTATTTTTTTTGTTCTCCCTGAAACCAAGCAAATGGTCTCACGTGGTGTCTCATTCCCCTCCCCAACCCGCACCCACCCTCTGTACACCTTGCCTTTCCATCCCCCCTCATCCCATGCTTACCTCCAGAGACCAGCACGGTGATCTTCGGTGGACCAGGAACACATCTGCACTCTTCAAAGCCGACCGTGAACTTAAGAAATGCCAGTAAGCTGTATAATGGCATAAATAGGGGTTTTTCAACTAATGTGGATATCTTTGCCATTTGTTTGACTTTTGGCACCAAATTTTCAACATGGGATTAATTGGACCCCTCTGCATGAATTCAGTCACTGTCATGGTGTTATTCAGTCCCAAAAGGTGATTTCGCAGTCACTGTGCAGAATCACCTTTCAGGACTGAATAACAAAATGAAAATGCCACTGTTCATGAGGTGGGCTCTCAAAAAGCCTACAGTGTATGTTGCAAATCTGGTGAAAAAAGTACAACAGATGACTGTTTTATGAATGTACATTGTGCAGTTTCCATGCACACTCGTAACTTCGTGAATCTATAATATTTTCACTCCAGATTTTCAACATTGACATTATTCCACACCTTCTTATGAACAGTACAGCTCTCATTTTTCACTTCCTGGCTGGAATTTGTTTTTGCACTTCCAGTGCAGAATAGTGCGGTCGCTGTGGGAAATCAGTGTTTGGGACAGATTAAGAAAATCACAGTGACACTGCTCATGAGCAGAGGTCCTAAAATGCCTATGTTGAAAATCTGGTGACAAAAGTCCATAAAAAGACTGTGTTAAGAATATGCATTGCACAGTTTCCATGCACACTCGTAGTTTCGCAAATTTGTAATATTTTCACTCCAGATTTTCAACATTGTCATTTTTTCACACCTCCTTAGGAACAATACAGCTGTCATTTTTTACATCCTGGCTGAAATGTGTTTTCGTACTTCCAGAGCAGAATAGTGCGGTCGCTGTGGGAAATCAGTGTTTGGGGCAGATTAAGAAAATCACTCTGACTCTGTTCATGAGCAGAGGTCCTATAATACCTATGTTGAAAATTTTGTGACAAACGTCCATAAATGACTGTGTTATGAGCATGCATTTTGCAGTTTCCACACACCCTCATAACTTTGCAAATGTGTAGTATTTTCACTCCAGATGTTCAACATTGGCATTTTTTCAGACTTCCTTATGAACAGTACAGCTGTCATTTTTCACATCCTGGCTGAAATGTGTTTTTGCACTTCCGGCACAGAATAGCATGGTCGCTGTGCGAAGTGAGTGTTTGGGACAGATTAAGGAAATTACAGTGACACTGTTCATGAGCAGAGGTGCTAAAATGCCTATGTTGTAAATTTAGTGACAAAAGTCCATAAAATGACTGTGTTACAAGTGTACGTTGAGCAGTTTCCATGCATCCTCATAATTTTGCACATTTGTAATATTTTCACTACAGATTTTCAACACTGGCATTTATTCACACCTCTCTGTGAACAGTACAGCTGTCATTTTTTATATCCTGCCGAAAATATGCATTTATGCATCTGGCGCAAAACAGTGCAGTCACTGTGGGAAATCAATGTTCGGGACAGATTAAGAAAATCATAGTGACAGTGTTCATAAGCAGAAGTCACAAAATACATGTGTTGAATATTTAGTTAAATAATTCCACTAAATGACTTTGTTACACGCATGCGTAGTGCAGTTTCCAAGTATGCTTGGAAGTTTGAGTATTTTTAATATTTTCACTACAGATTTTCAACATTGCCATCTTTTTACACCTCCCTATAAAAGGTACAGCTGTCATTCTTCACATCCTACCCGATCTGTGTTTTCGTACATCTGGTGCACAGTGGCACGGTCGCTGTGGGAACTCAAAGTTCGGAACACATTAACAAAATCACAGTGCCACTGTTCATGAGAAGATGTCCCAAATGTTTTCATGAGGTGGGGGTCACAAAAAGGCCATGTTGAAAATTTGTAGTGTAAATACCAACAAACACCCAGGGCGTTAGGGTTTCTAACCATAACGTCCCACCCTGTACAGGCTGGCAGGCATCAGGGGTGTGCCTTTGAATTGCTGACTGTAATGCTCATGCCATTCCACCTCTATCCCCCCACCCTGCAGCCAGTGACAGGCATCGAGGTGTGCCTTGGACTCTTTGCCCCAGAGTTCACCCCATTCTCCTATACTTCATCCATTTCAGCTTATGTCCTTATGGAATGGGGTGACTGTAAAGCCGAACACCCCAAGGCACACCTCAACACTTGTCAGTGCCTGCAGGACAGGGTGAGGTGAAATGGCATAAACATTATGGGCGATGACCCAAATGCAAACCCCAATGCCTGTCTGTCTCTGCAGGGTGGAGGTGGGGTTGGTGTGAAGTTCAATACTTCACTGCTATTCCTATTCTGCAACTGTCTCACTCCTACATTTCCAATGCTAATGCCAGCAAGCAAACATTCGGCATTGACAAATGCTTGTTTTTCTTGTGCTCATATCAGAATGGCAGCTCATATGGTAATAATCCTTTACATAACCTGCCTTACTTGTCCACTTCTTGAAATTGGGGTATGGTGGTGTAACGTGCAGGCAGTGATCTGACAAAAAATCCTGGGAGGTTGGTGGAAGAAAGGGGTAATTAACAAAGTGGGTAAGTGTGATCTGGGGGATCTGTTTCACAGAGTGTGAAAAAAATGGGGATTGAGAAGCAAACCACTTTACAAATGAAGCAAAGAATGCAATTTCATAAACAGTTTAATTTTCAAACATTCTTGCAGGAAACAGTAACATTTCTTATCACTGAATGTTTCATCCTGGCAGGCTTTAATGTACCTTACTTAGCTCTAAAATGCAGGGAAATGCACCATTTACAGTGATGTTTTAAAAAATTTCCTGGGGGCATATGCCCCCAGACCCATTTAGCTTTGTGAGGACTTTTGCAACCCCTTTTCACTGACTCTGCACACACCTTTGAAAATGGCCTGTTAGGGGCCCCCCTGCATTTTTCATTATAATTTGAGCACTGCCTCTCAGTAAAATCTCCTGCAGGCCAAGTTGCTTTCTCCTTCCACTTCCCTAAACTGTGGCACTCTCTCCCCCCTCCCATTTGCACTGCTTCTTCCTTCTACTCATTCAAATCCCTCCCCTGTGATTTCTGTTCTCACTCCTGCTATTGCCCTTGACACCGGCATGGGCTTTATTTATTTTCACTGCCCCCCAACTCCACATCTCTGTACCCCTGCTCCTGTCATGAGTAGTTTCCCTTCCCACCACCACTCCCTTACTTCCACCAGTCTCCCCTACCTGCTGTACTAAGTGTGCCCTGCTTATCCTACAGGTTTAGTCTCCATCCACACTCTTTACTGAACCAGATCAGAGCCTTATGAAGTTTTGCCACCATCTGCGGTTTATTGTACAATTTGTTCCTGTTACTATTTATTGTTAACTTGTACTTTTTGATAATCGGAACTTATTTATTGTAACTGATTTTTGTACTCTCCTCTTGCCCATCTCTCCTGGCTACATCTGGAAAAGAGCTATTTCAGCTCAGCTTGTTTTTGCTGGTAAATCTTTTGAAATACAGTAGAGAGATAGATAGATAGATAGATAGATAGATAGATAGATAGATAGATAGATAGATAGATAGACAGACAGACAGACAGACAGACTGACAGACAGATAGCTAGATAGACAGACATAGACAAAGAGACAGACAGACAGATGGATAAGGTGCATGATAGTGAGCTTAGAGGAAACATTATAACTGGTAGGAGTCATAGACGTATCTACCTGCACAAGAGTGAAAGCTTATTTTGCAATTTTTCTGTGTACTGTTGTTCGACTATGTGTAAATTGTATTCTTGCAATAGGGGTGAAACAATATACCATGAGATGAAATGCCATATCCCCAGTGATGTAAGCAATAAGACAAGACAGGGTGTGCATGGAACAGATTTTACCGCACAGCCAGGGGCGTAATGAGGCACGAGGCCTTGGCCGAGTGCCTTTAGCCTCTGGCTGTGCGGTAAAATCTGTTCCATGCACACACCTGGAGTGACTTATTGCACTTATAAAATGGCACAGCATTGTTAAAATGACAGAAACACAAAGATAACACATTTTTGCTGCATAAAAATATTTTATTTTGTGTGAAAAATCATTACGCAGCATAAAGTAGTCCTAATTGCTATGTATGGGAAAGGTAGAGAAATAAATTTGTACTTCTTTAAAACATGTTAAGTGATTAGACATTCAGGAAATACTCATCATGTAGTCACTTGCTAAAAAAATTTACAGTTCCACTAAAATTCACAGGTCCATTGAAAGTGAATGGACCATTATTAAAAGCAGTCATTCCTCCTGTTGGTGGCAGTGTAGTGCTTTGCTTCGTTTCATTCGGTATAGGATCAGCTTGTTTTTCGTTTTCTGGTTGCAGCTCATTTATGATCTCATTTTTTTGTCCCAGTATCGAGCTCCAGCATTGTCTCTCCCTGGCAGAGGCAGTCCAATATGATCGCAAGCTAGCTTCACAGCGGTGACCTGTTACCGCCATGACCTCTCGGCTTTGTAGACCGGCTTCAGAGAGCAAACGAACTGCGGTGGACCTTATGGAGTGATTCGTATAAGTTTCACTCAAGCAGGCTTCTCTGCTTATTTTGGACATTAGTGTTGATAGGAAATTTACACCGAGTAGTTGTTTGGTGTACCAGGTTTGACTGCAGTCCAGGAAGTGTTGCGGAAGACGTCGTGGGTGGCAGTAGAGCGCTGTCGCATCAGCAGGCAGTTTGCTGAGGTATTTTTTTAAACTCTTCACTGGGCAAAGTGGTGAATCAGGTTCTGAATACATGAACCCTCGGTGGGCTTGTTTGTTAGTCTCAAAGGGGTCACTGTGATTTTTTGTGGCTTCATTGAAGCCAAGAGTAGTATATTCAGACCCGTTCTCATCTAGTTTGAATACAAAACTGTTGGGGGTCAGATTTCTCAGTCCCTTCCACCCGTGCCTGGCAATGTACAGTTGTACATCGAGCCACACTTTTCTTAATAGGCCAGGCGCTGTGTTGGGAGATAGGACAGGCAATTTCTTGAGCAGTAGTAAGTCAGGGTTGGATATCGGAGGGTGGTGTTTGCTTACATCTTTCTGTTGCCTTCGGTAACGTTTGGTTACCGACACAAACGCGTTGCTGCTGTGAAATGCTGGGTCTGTTCCATATTATGTTTAGTTGTCTCGCTATGCCATCTGAGTTGAGGTGCCTGTTCAGTGAGGATCGCAGGCTGCAATAGCTGCTGATAGCATACTCATTGCCGTCTGTGTTTCTAACCTCCGCATAGAAACATCTGAATGCTTTATTTAGCTCTGCGCTACTTGATGTTTTAAAATCGATGTGTACCCCTTTAGCGACTTGCCAGTCTTTAAATACTTTGATTGCCCATGAAGTTGTTTTCTTTGTATTGGGCTCATTTTTTGAATCTTCGATTTCATTAAGGGCTTCTGTGGTGAGGGAAAGGTGACGCGAAGTAATTGTCACGGCATTTTGGGCATTTACCTCAGTTTCATTGGTTGCTGTACTCACTGTGACAGTTGTTGGAAGGCAATTGACAGTGTTGTACTCTTCTTCGAGTGAATTAAAAATCCAGTCTAACTCCTCATCAGAGATGCTTACATTGAAGTTTACTTTTTGGTCTGATGCCATGGTGATTCAGTTAGTGGGTGAAGGAAAGATGGATGCCAGTGAAAATGCCAACATTCTAAAGCTCATGAATACTGGTCTTTTCACTGACAGTTCTTTTTTTTACATGTGCATGGAACAGATTTCATGCATTTTAAATGCACTCTCTGATTGGCTGAAACAGCTTGACCATTTTATAAAGCTAAATAAAAACAACTGACTCATGGTGACTATTGCTACCATGAGATAAATGTAGCTACATTGGAATAAATGGCATTTATCTCCACAGTAGCTAAATGTATCTACATAGTAGCTATGTCATGCATACCAACAAATCAGATCACTGACAATAAAAAGCATGAAACACCCCGGGAAAATTAAATGGCAAACACCTGTCTAAAACACTGACAAAAAAGCACGTACACCCATATATGAAACAGAAAGCAGGACTGGAGCAGGAACCGACCTCAGAGAATGATACCAAAACTTAGCTGCACAACTAAATAATCCTGTGAAAAGATGTAATTTAAAAAGCAAGTCCAAATGGAAATGTTTTCAAATTTCTGAAACATCAGGAAATGCTGGCATCAGACATCTCCTTCAAGATACCTCATGACCCAAGCATCCATCACAGAGAGTACTTTAATAACAAACCCATCCACTGACCCATGCCAAAACACCCCAAATACACACCACAAAATAAAAAAATAAAGAAATATCGACATACTGAGTAACGCTGTCATGCCAAAAATAAAAGCAAACTTTCCAAGAACATGGAGAAAGTCCCACCCACTGACACACAACAACCAATAAAATAACAAGACAGAATATCAACCAGTAGGATAACAACATGACCGACAAACAACCAATCAAAATACTGCAACATAGCACTGTAGAAGGCAGATAAACACCAACACAAAGCCCAAGAAAAGCAACAAAAAAAAATAGGAAAAAAACAGTATAATACAGGCAAAAACCTCCACAGCCCTATTGTATACTGTAAATAAAACATGTGTTGGGCTGTGGTGGAATATGGGATTTATCTGCACTCGTACTCACTGACCTCAGGAAACACCACTTGTGGTTCCGCTATGCTCCACCACTTGTGTAGTTACCCGAGGTAAGTGTGCACTCATGCAGATAAATCCCATATTCCACCATAGTCCAATACATATCCTCTATATATAGAGGGAATATGGTATGGGCAGAGTCAAAATAAACAATTTTATTTTTTGCTTCAAGTTTTGACCTCCACTGACCTCACAAGTGGCAAAGCCACTTCAGTTCATGTGAAAAGTATGGGTTGTGGCTACTATGCAGATAACATAGCTACTGTGCAAATAACATGTTATTTGCACAGTAGCTATGTCTCCAGTGAAAATAACAGCTTTTATCTTCCAAATGTATCTGAACGTGTGTTACAAGGAAGGGCCAACTGAACAATAATAGTTCATTTCCATAGGTATCCTTGGGTGAAATAAATGAAGTTGATCACTGAGCAGGCTCAGAAATGCATCCTTTACAAGGGAAGAAGAATTTATGAGCATGCTTAGTGTGACACAGATGAGTGAGGTAAATTTCTGAGCAGGCTCAGTGGCCAACTTCATTTATCTCGCTCAAGTTGGTGAACATAATGGCCCAGATATTCAAACTGCGCCCAAAATGTGCGCAACAACAGGAGCAAGCACAAGTCAATTGCGCACATGTGCAACAGACGCGATATTCAAACGTGGGCAAGTCAGGTGCGCGGCAGCCAATGTCTGAATGCTCGCACAACCTGTGCCACAGCCGCCAATCAGGTAGGAAGCTGAGCACATATGC
Source organism: Neoceratodus forsteri (assembly GCA_016271365.2). Taxonomy (NCBI): domain Eukaryota; kingdom Metazoa; phylum Chordata; order Ceratodontiformes; family Ceratodontidae; genus Neoceratodus; species Neoceratodus forsteri. The sequence continues at coordinate 510,788,851 of CM057452.1, read as the reverse complement.
GCCCATAGTGCACAAGGCCAGCCCAGCTGAGCAGTCGAGATGCACCATAGAGCAAGCAGGAGCCCCTCAGCAGCAGAGCAATGGAACTGCACAACCAGGGAGGTAGGCAGGGGCCCACCACCCATGTCACAGATGGGCACAGGAACACAGTGTAGAACTAACAACACACCCCCACACCCAAAGCACAGCATCACCGGTGGAGGGACAGAAAATCCACTGACCCATGGGGACAAGCCTACAAAGCACAGCAGGGCCACGGCACCCCAGCACACCCACTGGCAAGCAAATACTGCCACACAAAGGGGACGGACAACCCAGGTGTACCACAGCCCCCACTGTGCACAGCACACTATGCTCTGGAACCCCAAGACACCACCCATGAGCAGTGAGTGTGACTGGCACTGCCGGAACCACCATTCCCCCCCCCCCACCTGGCACAATGCAACCATGTGTACCACATAACCATACAAGCCAGACCCACCAGGAGCCCACAGTGGAGTGGGGCAGCACACAGCCAGACCGGCTGACAGCCACCACCACACCAGGGACACCTCCCCATGCAGACACACACACACAGTCCCAGGACCACACCACACCAGATGCCATGCACACCACTGTAACTGAGCACCTATAGCCAGCTGCAAATCAGAGACCACCACAGTATTCATAACAAAATAGATATATATATTCAATGAAAAACAGAAGAACAACAACAACAGAAGCAACAATAACACTATTTACATGTATATACAATACAGGGTGGGGTACAGGTACAAGGTAGGGGTGGGTGTGGGGTAGGGGTGAAAGAACTTGGTGAGGAAGGCAGGGTGTGAGGGAAGGGTAAAGGAGTGTAGATGTGGGGCAGCTACTGCCCCAGGCTACAGATCTGCAGGACGGCTCGGACACCGTGGCCTCCTCCGGCGTCGCACACACCCTCTGAGTCATCTCCCTGAGGATGCTGAACATCTCCTGTGACCACCTCCATCAGGTGGTGGATGGCCTGCTCTATCCTGCAGGAGCCCAGTACACCTAAGGCAGGGAACAGAATCAATGGCTGGGACTGTACACAACCTGAAGCCCACAGTATGCATGGCATACAGCCAAGTGCCCTGCCCTGTGATGGACTGCACACTCACAGTGACGTGCATGGGCCAAGCCCAACCAGGCAGCAACAGCCATGTGTGCCACGACACACACACCCCCCCATGCCCAGCACAGCACAACCAAGGCAGTACAATGACATGTCTACGTGGTGGGAAGGTAGTGCCACAGCCATGTGCCCAGTGCTTGCATGGACCACCAGTGACGCACTCACAGACATGCAGTGCCACTGGACAGTGCTGACTGTCATACGTCGCGGGCATGGCAGTGTTGTCCATGGATGGTGGCCATGCCCCATCCCCCCCATTGCACGCAATAGCATCCATGATGTAATGACACTCACCCTCATCCAGCCACTGCTGCTGCTGCGGTGGCTGCTGTAGATGCTGCTGCTGCTGCTGTTGCGGGCCCATACCGCCACCTCCTCCGCCGGCCACCCCTGCAGCACCCCTGTGCGACTCAGCCTGGGCCCTCCTCCGCTCCTCCACGCCTGTGGGAAACAAATGTTGAGAAGCACATTAGTGAGATCCAACACAGACAGCCCCTGCACCAATGGGTGTGCCTGCCCAACAGCCAGACCCAGCCATCACACACCTGCAAACACCCAGCACAGCCAACCGTGGAACAACCCTCCCCATGCTCTGGCACCAATACACAGTCATACCCCTGTGGACAATACAGGTGCATAGATGGGTCACCCACCTGGCCTAGACACAATGCCCATCCTGGCATGGGACCTGAGGCATGCCAGCAGTGCCTGCTCCCTCCTGCGCAGGTCACTATAGCGGTGCCTGCACTGTTCTGCTGTCCTGCGCCACCCTGTGAGCTGCTCCAGCGCAGTGGCCACCTGCTGCCACACTTGGGTGCGGGCAAGTCTAGGGGTTCCCCCCCAAACAGTGGCCCATAGTGAGGCTCAACCATGGCCACTAGGTTGGCCACCTCCAAGCTACTCCACTGGGGAGCTCTCCTGCATGCCATGTTAGCAACTTGATAGTAGGCAATAAGGCGCTCCACAGCACGGCAAACCCAAGTGGAAATGTTGCGCAATACAACCCCGTCTGTCCCTATCGTGCTGTTCAGGCAGCACCGTCGGTCCCTACCGTGCTGTTACCGAACAGCGCGATAGAGCTGCACACATGCCAGACGTACAGCGCCAAGGGGGCAAAGGTCGGGCACAAGGTCATGTCTCTGGTGCAAGGCCACGCACAGCGCCATCGGACGTCTACATCTACGTCTTACAAGTAAAGCTTTTGACTTGGTTCATCATGAAACATTTTTGCTTAGATTACAGAATATAGGGATATATAATAACTCTTTACAGTGGTTTAGATCTTATTTAACAAATCGAAGACAAAGGGTGGTCTGTGGTGCTGCAGTCTCAGATCTCCTGGATTTACACTGAGGAGTACCTCAAGGTTCAATTTTGGGCCCTATGTTATTTAATATCTATATTAATGGTCTTCCTGATTATGTAACCAACATTAGTATCGGACTATATGCAGATGACATAGTGTTGGTTGCATCTGCTAATAGTCCAGAAGACCTGAGGCAGCGACTCCAGACAGATTTTTCCAACATTGAAACTTGGATAAGAAATTCTGGACTTTTAATAAGTACTGGGAAGACTCAGAGTATGATTTTCTCTGTAGGACCTTATGCAAAAAAGGATACTGTTGATTTGAAAATTAGCTTTTTAAATGGGAAAATGGTACAAGGGGTTAGCACTTATAAATATTTGGGAGTTTTGGTTGATTATCGTTTTTCTTTTTCAGAACATATTTCGCTACAAACAAAAAAAAAGTGAATCAAAGATTGGGAGCATTAAGAAGAGTGTCAGGATGTTTAACTAGGGACATAAAGTCTAAACTGGTAAAACAATTGTTGTTGCCTGTTTTAGATTATGGTTCTTCATTATACATGCATTCCTTTAAAAAAATCTTTATTTAAATTAGACCAGACTTATTGTAGATTGGGGAAGTTTATTCTGGACAATAAATCTCGAGTCCGTCATTGTTTAGTTTACCAGGAACTTGGTTGGCTACATCCGTCAGCCCGTAGAGAATATTTATGGCTAATGACATGTCATGGTTTGATATATTTAAAAATGCATTCCTTAAGACATCTGATATGTTTGAACTCAGATTCCAAATATTTAGGCATATTTAGGAGGACAACTAGAAAACTGCCTATGATTCAAATTATAAATCGCATGGGGAATATGGTGTTACAAAATAGTTTAGCAAAGATATGGAATGAATTACCTCATCAAATGACTGAAATTTCTGATCTACATATTTTTAAACTTGAATTGTATAATTATTTAAATGTTTGTTGTAGCTGTTTTTAGGTTTTGTATTTTGCATTGCTTACATTTTGTTATGTCTTGTTGTTTTTTACTGTAATTACCACAGGTATTTGTTGTAAATGGGGATTTACTCCCCAACAGATTAACCTGTATAAAAATAAATTTTAAACAAACAAACAAACATGTCCAGTGTGAGCGTTCGCCTGCGTGCCAGTGCCACAGTGGATTATTGCGCAATTGTGCCACAGCGCCATGTGGTGACCAGCGCTGTAGCGCCACTGGCACAATGGTGGCCGTGTCATGAATAGCTGACCACGCACAGCATGTAATCAGCACGGCAGATGCCTGCTTAAGGTACCTGGGCATGGCGGTGCTGTGTACCTACGCAGTCCAGAACTGCGCCATAGGCTCCAGCCGGCCCAACCGTGTGCGCAGGGCGCCCAACAGCGCGATATTCAGCCGCTGGCATCCAAATCAGCTTGATCAGCCATTCAAAGGCACAGCGCGATTTGCATCCCATTAAAGTTGCTCCACTCTAATTTGCATGCATTGCACTATAAATGTGCGACAGTGATCTGCAGTGGCCATAGTCGGTTACTGCAGGTGATAGGTGGGTTGCATGCTGTGTGATGTTATGGACTATGGTCGTGAGAAAATGCTGTGAACTGCACAGTCACAGGTGTCCTCTTCCACCCATACAGACCGTGACATGGCCAAGCAAGGACTGGGTGAGGAGGAAGATGGTGGGCGGAAGAGGAGGCCCAACTTCACAAAGGCTGAAACAGAGGCACTCTATGAGACCTACCTGGATGAGGAGCCACTACTCAGTGGATGGCGGGGCAGCCCTCAGGCCCGTGCTGCTGCATGGGAGGGGGTAGCTTGCACCGTGAACCTGCACGGAAGCCACCAGTGCTCCGTGCAGGAATGTAAGAAGAAGGTGGGGACAGACAGGAGACGGGTTAAGGAGAAGGTGGCAGCACTCAGGGCGGCACGCGCTGCCACAGGCGGGAGCCAGCCAGAGGTGGCGCAGCTGACCCCGGCGGAGGACCGTCTTGCTGCATCCATGCAGTGCAGTGCCATCGAGGGCGTTCCAGGCGGTGGCTTCCAGACAGGTGGAAGCCCATCACTGCACGGTATGACATGGTGGGGGGTTGGGGAGAAGGTTGATCCCATGCACTAACATGTTCTCATTTTCTGTTACAGATCATGTGCACCTGCAGGGGACAGTGGTGGTGGGCCCATGCACTGTGGACATGCAGCCAGAGTTGGAGGAGGGTCCATCCACCTCTGCTGGTAGCCGGCGTGCATTGCATCAGTGTGCACGCCTGACTGCCATCTCCGATGTTGGTGAGTCAGGTGTGGGGGGTGCCCTTCCTGTGTCCCAGCGGTCTGGCATGCAAGCATGCCAGCACGCTGTGGCTGAGGCTGTGGCATGAACCTGCACCATTGATGATGCAATGGCCGCTATGGGCAGTGACATGTGTGTGTCACAGAATGGACACACAGCAGGATAGCCTGTGCCCATGGACCTAGAGGGTTCCAACGTGTGTGCCAGCACGTCAGCACAGTCCCAGAATGTGCCTGTCAGCACCGGTGGGGCAGCACCGGTGGCTGTGCAGGTCCCTGGCACTGTTCCGGACACAGCATTGGAAGGACTGGTCCCTTGGGCACAGCAGGCAGAGGGGCAGCAGCGGCAGTCACCCATCGGGTCTGGGGGTACAGGGTTCAGCGGTGGCGTATGCACACCGCCTGTTGACATGCCCATACCTGGTCCTGATGAACAGCGCCCACCCTCAAGGGGTGTTGAGCATCAGGCCCTTCCATCCCCTGGGGGACAGGTTGCCGATTTGGCAGACGACCCATTTGACGAGCACACCCGCCTGCTGCGGGCATCAGTACAGCAGCAGATGTGGGTTGCAACGTCCGTGGAGACACTGTGTGTGGCTGTGGAGCGGCACAGCAGGGACAATGCAATGATCCTGGTAGAGATGGTCCAAATGCGGTTGGATGTGACCGCAGCCATTGACAGGCTGACCCAGGCATTGGTCGCTGTTGTGGCCACATTGGGCACCCAGTCAGGTGCCCCTGTACTGCACACCCCACGCAGTACGCTCTCCACTCCATGTTCCAGGCATCGTGCGACATCCAGCCTGTCGATGCCAGGTTCTGCTGTGGGCATCCTGAGCACCCCTGGTGCAGGTATGTTTGGCATGCTATAGACCCCTGTGCGGACAAGGTCGAGCTCGCGCAGTGGAACCCCTGGTGATCCATCGGTGCCACCCCATGTGGCCCATGTTCAGCCTGCCAGTGCGGCTGGGTCACGGTGGGGCCGCCCATGCATCCATGGTGGCCGTGGCTCAGTGCCACCTGACTGACCTGTCTCCCAGTGTGGGCCCTGTCTGGTGCTGCCCTGTGTGCAATGTGTGTCTTGCTGGGCACTGCACTGGTGGGTGCCCTGCCCAACACGCTGACACATGGACCACCTGCACACCCATTCGACTGCTGTCCACAGGTGCATGTGCATGATGATGCCTGCATTGTACTGTACACCAAGGTGCAAGGGTGCCCAGCATCTGACACACGTACATGGACAGTACTGGTGGTGGGGGTGGTCTGTGGATCTGTGTGTTTGACATGTCTGTTCCTGCTCTGCTGTGCAACTGCCTCTGTGCACTGTGTGCCTGGTGTGTGTGTGTGTGTGTCCATGTAGTGTGTAACTATTCACCCCTCCCTGATGGTGTGTTTGTGCACCTGTACCCTTCCACTCCCCTTGCCGTCATGCACCCCTGGTGTGTTACCCTGTGTGTATGTGGGTTGCGCCTAGACAGTGTTGGTTGCACATGGCCCCATGACTTACCTGTGTTGTGTGAAATGCTCCTCTGTGATGGTGTTCCGGTGCAGCTGGGCCTGCTGGATCAGTCGGAGGTCACGCCATCCAAGGGGGGGCTGCTCATCCCCATCATCACGGGCGTCACCGGCGTCCCCATCGCTGTCCCCCTCCTTGACCTGTACGGCTATCCCACAGTCTTTGGCCATGTTGTGCAGGATACAACAGGCCAGGAATATCCCAGGCCTTTGAAGGGCTGTACTGTAGGGCACTGCCGGAGGTGTCTAGGCATCGAAGTATGCCTTCAGCATCCCAAACACCCGCCGATGATGTTGCGGTGGCGGCATGCGCCATTGAAGCGTTCAGCAGTAGGGGTCGTGGTGCACTGGTAGGGTGTGAGCAGCCAGGGACGGAGTGGGTATCCACTGTCACCTGTGTGGAGATAGTGTAGGTTAGTGTCATGTTCAGGTCCACATTGTCCCTAGCCCTTTGTGCCACCCTCATGGCACCTGTGGCTTGCCCACCCATCCCCCAACTGTGCCGCTCCTACATGCATACTCACCCACTAGGTGTCCTGTGGGGATGTCCCCACTCTCGAATTGATGGCACAGTGCAGACTGGCACCATATGAATGAATCATGTGCTCCACCAGGGTGTGTGGGACAGACATTGATGATGCGCCCAGTGGCATCACACACCACCTGGCAGCTGACACTGGAGTACCCCTTCCGGTTGCGATATGCGGCCCCATCAGGGCCAGGTGGTGTGTGAATAGCCACATGGGTGCAGTCTATCACCCCTAGCATTCCAGGCATACGTGCTACCCTGTGGAACTCCTGTATGTTTGCTGTACGCTCTGCCGCGGTGCTGGGGAAATGGATGTACTCCGCAGTGTGTGGCAGCAGTGCGCTGAGGAATTGGGTGAGGATTTGTGATGTGGCCGACTGTGTTATGCCTGTGGTGTCCCCTGTTGGCCTCTGGAAGGTACCCGTGGTGAGCAAGCACATGCAGGCTGTTACCTTTGTCTCCATTGACAGAGCGTGACTCCGTCGTGAGGGTGCCTGCATCACATCACTGCACAGCTTACAGAGCCGCCTCAGTATTGCCCTGTTCAGGCGGTACCGGCCCACAATCTCAACATCCATATACAGCTCAAAGCTGATGCAGGCACAGTACTGCCTGTTGGGGGCGTACCGCCGATGGGGCCTTCCACGGCCACGTCCCCCTGCAGCATGTCTTCTCACCCCCCTCACTACAGCTTCCATGTGGAAGGTGGCACTGTCCATCTCCCTGGCTTGTGTCCCCCCCTAGCTGTTGTTGTTCTGTTCCCCCCGCTGTCCTGACTGCTACCTCCACTGCACCGGCTACACCCACTGACCTCCAGATTCTGTGGCCCCACAAGCCTTTGGCTGCCACTATTCTGTCCTGCCTACTCCCTGGCCTGCACTGGTTGCTGCTGTGGCCTGCTACCTGTTGCTGCCTCATGAGCATTCCCTGTCTTTCTTGCGCCTCATCCTTGAGCCTTTTTATTTTGGCTCATTTCTGCCGTAGCGCAACTTCCGGCTATTCCACTGTTGTGCATTGCGCAAGCCTATGAATATCGCATTGCGCTCTTTATGCATGGATCCACCCCCTTGGGTTGTGCATGCCTTCATTTGCATTGTGCTGTTGCTCAGCATGTTTTCAGTGGCACAACTGCATCCCGCTGAATATAGCGGAATGGTGCATTTTTGGACTTGCGCTGGCGCAACCCTTTTGAATATCCGGGCCCATGTGTTTAACTTGGCACACTTATATTTTAACACCTGTGTTTAGCTATATATATATATATATATATATATATATATATATAATAAAGGATATACAATGGTGAGCTGTCAGATAAATGATTTATCTACTAGTGCTGTTTGACCTCAGGTAACTTCACGAGTGGCGTGAAGCCGACGAGTGAGGTGTCTGAGGTCAAACAGTACAAGTGTAGATAAACCATTTATCTGACAGCTCACCACTATATTTCATTTATGCAATAGGGATGCTTCTTATCAGTGTGGGAACATTTGGTTTTGACTGTTTATCTTCTTTTTTTAAATTATAATTTCTGGGACTTTTGGTTAACTTTCCTGGTGTATGTCCGCCTAGCGGGGTGGTTGCTATTAAATGAAACACCACTCATTTTGTAGAGAACTTCTTGCTGAACAAATGTCATGGTGACAGTATCATGCAACCTTTTTTGTTTTAAAGTTATTCACATTTGTTTGATGAAAAAGTGAAACAAAATGTAATTTTATGCTGTTTTTTGCTAATTATAAAAAAACTAAAAGGTGTTTATTAATGAAACGCACTCATTTTGTAGATATTTTCATGCTGAACATTTTTTGTGCTCGTAGTACCATGCTATCATTTTTAGTTTTAAAGTGATTCACATTTGTTTGTCGAAAAAGTGAAAAGAAAATTGAATTTTATGCTGTTTTTTGCTAATTATGAAAAAACTAAAAGGTATCTATGAATGAAACATCACTCATTTTGTAGATATTTTTATGCTGAACATTTTTCGTGCTCACAGTACCATGTTATCGTTTTCATTTTAAAGTTATTTATATTTGTTTGTCTGAAAAGTGAAAAGAAAATAGGATTTTTGCTGTTTTTGCTAATTATAAAAAAACTAAAAGGTATCTGTAAATGAAACACCACTCATTTTGTGAATATTTTGTCCTGAACATTTTTAGTGCTCACAGTATTATGCTATCATTTTTAGTTTAAAGTTATTCACATTTGTTTGTCAAAAAGTGAACAAAAAGCTTTGATTGACAGTTTGCATTTATCCCACATATGTGGGATAAATCTAGGGTGGTTAGATTTATTCCACATATGTGGAAATAAATGGATTTATTCAATGGCTTTTGGTCTCACACCTATTGCATAAATATATATATATATATATATATATATGATGGGTAAGGGTGGTATACATGGATGTATACCCATCAAGGGGGCTATTTAGGGTTATGAGGCCACAAGCCCAAAGTTGAGTGGCTTTATTGCCTTAATTAGCCCCCAAGATGAATTTACTTCCGAGTGTACCACCCTTACCCATTGCCCATTGTTTGTAAAATGTAATACATTAGGATGGTTATTGATGTGGAGATTGCATTTAAAATCATATTATGGTACCTGAAGGTCTCTCGAAGCAAGGGGAGAATGGTGTGCAATGAATGCAGTGGGAGATTTCTGGGTTTAGGATGGTATTGTGTAAGTGCCTTTTTTTTCCAGGTTCTTTTGCAGCTTGTTAATTGGTTTGGCTAGCGTCCTTATGCTGTGTTATGTGTGCTATTAGTGGTATCCCATAGGGTTTAATGTAATGCAGGTATGTACTTTTTTATCAGTGCAGGTACATACTTTTAATTGACTGATTAGTGTAGGTGTATAGCTTTAATTATGAACTGGAGATCGTAAATGGAGGAAGCAGATTGGCCGAGAGGTTTTTGAAGCAGTGATGATATCGGGCTACATCATTACGGCTTCAGAAAACCTCCGGCCACTAGCCTCATCACTCCCAGAGCAACATTCTCTACGTCCCCACAGGCGAAGCAAGTCAGACCTCCACTGAGATGGTATTAAAAAAAAAAAATAAACACATCCTCTCAACTGTCCCCCTTACATGTCGCCCAAAGCACATGCTTTGCAAACACAAAAAAATTCTTCTTCCTTTCATCGCGGCAAGTGCTTCCTTTGAGAGCACCAAGTACTGCTCACCCTCGCTGCCATGCTGCCTCGCGTCAAACGGCAAAATCTACAACCCCGCTCCTCAACAATACCAGGCTTGACCCTTACCATCTCGCTTTCCTCAGAAGCATGGCATGACTCAAATACTGCAGACAAAACACATTAGAGCCAACGGAGCTTAGGACACATCTAAAAAAAACTTCTCTCGCCTTGCGGAGCTGTGGTGTACGTTGATATGCACTTTATTGTCCACCTGGCTATCTCCCTTTTCACATCGTGATTTCGGCATAAACAAACAAAAACATCTTCACCTCCTCAAACAAAAAAAGCCAAACAATATCAACGTGGTCAAGTAAACTAAACTTCCCGGGGGGGAGGGAATGAAAACCACAACAATTAAGACTGTAACAAAATCCTCATGCAACAGCACCACCTACTGGCCAAAACATGACATACACAAACTTTTTTTTAAAATGTCTACCTACACTCATATAAAAACACTATTAAAATATTTTAAAACTTTCTTTCCTACATTAAATGCATAAAATATCAATTGATCCAGTTCATAATAGCAATAAGGCACTCAAGAGTGTGGTATATCATGGGATATCGTCACTTCTTGGACGGTTGGACACACTCGGCCTGCGACCTCGTGCCCAACCACCCAAGGCATGACGATATCCCATGATATACCACACCCCGTCGTGCCTTATTGCTTAATTAGTGTAGCTATATATCAGCAATTGTTTGATTAGTGCAGATATACAGCTGTAATTGATTGAGTAGTGCAGATATACAGCTGTAATTGATTGATTAGTGCAAATATACGGCTGTAATCGATTGAGTTGTGCAGGTATACAGCTGTAATTGATTGAGTAGTGCAGGTATACAGCTGTAATTGATTGATTAGTGCAGATAACAGCTGTAATTTATTGAGTAGTGCAGATATACAGCTGTAATTGATTGAGCAGTGCAGGTATATAGCTGTAATTGATTGATTAGTGCAGGTATACAGCTGTAATTGATTGATTAGTGCAGGTATATAGCTTAAATTAATACATTAGTCACAGGTATACAGGGAAATAAATAATGGCCTTTGGTATGGGGAAAAGTTCTCATCCATGTATCAGATGGCATTGTCTGGGTGACGATTTATTTATTTATTGTTTATTTTTTGGATTGTTTTGAGTAACACCTTTGAGCAGAGATCATTTACAAAGGTTCCACATCAGAGTTTAAGGTACAAAGCAATACATGTGGAAAGGACCATGCATGGTCCCAAATATTTACAATATTCAGAAGTTCAATGCACAAGTTCCTATGTACAGGTTTAATACAAGGTGCAATAGCAGCAGGCATGGCCTTGTCTATGGTTAGAGCTTAGGGCAGCTGCAGAAGTGCAACTTTGTCTATGGTAAGCCAGGTATGTCATAGTAAGCACAGCCAGGGGAGTTGTTGTTAGTAATATCTGACTAGTTATTGCACAGGCATACATTTTGTTGAGCAAGGTATTTCTTCAGGGACAATTTAAATTGGCTCAGTTTGGGTAACTCTAGCAGTGTGGAGGGGAATTTATTTAGCCAGGCTGGTACTCAGAAAGGGAAGACCCTCATGGCTTGGCTGGTCCTACAACGTGAGATGTACAGGGAATTTCTTGATACACTCCTAGCAGAGAAGTGGTTGAAGGAGGTATGTAGCAGGGATTGGAGGTGTGTGGGGGGTGCCTAGTAGAGCCTTCCTCCCAATTAGGTAGGTTTGGAATTTTATCCTGTGGTCTAGTGGAAGCCATTTTGCATCCAGATAGAGGTTGCATGTGTGTGTGTGTGAGCCTGTCCACATCAAGGGTGAGGCAACAGGCCTTATTTAGGACGGTCCTGATTCTGCTGAGGTTGGTGTCTGTTGCAGCTCCACAAATTACCAGTCCATAATCCAGGGAGTAGAGGACTGAGGAAGCTACAGCAAGTTTCCTAGTCTCTGGTGTCATAAAGTCCGTGTTTCTATAAGGAACCCCAAAATTTTTGTTTACTGTACTTACAACATGGTCTGTATGTTGAATTTATGTTGGTGAGCTGTTGAGTTGTATCCCAAGATAATTAAAGGAATTTACCTGTTCTAGATATCATATCTATAGTCATGAGAGGCTAATGATATCATGATATCTCACAAGTGACAAAGCCATGAGTAAGATTTCCTAATATCATTGGGGCCGGGGCGTGGCCAACCAGCGACCAAGATGGCGGCTTGATCTCAGAGCTCCAAATGCCTAAGAGCCCAGAACCTGGATAAATATAGATATTTGTCTCTCCCAAAGGGGGAAAACTAATTCTCTGGGGATCTGAAGGTATCTGTTCAGGGCTGGCTAAATATGGGAAGATTTCATCCTGGTACAACTTATTAAAATAACCCCGAAGCTGTAACTGCCCGTACAATAGGCCACATGGCGCACTTGGCACCAGGGAAGGAAGAACCCTCAGTCAGAGATATGTTCACCTCTATTATGACCAGTATAGATGCCCTAACATTAGCAGCGAATACTACGGCAGTTTCTATGCAGCAAATGGATGCATGGAACAGCTAATATTCTTCAGGTGAAGCTACCTCTGGCTGGAAGCTGCAATACTGAACATAGGATTTGCAAGAAAGCGAGTTGTGCTCACAACAGAGGGAGGTGAACCTTACAATTGCCTTTGGTTTGTAGCAGATATTCTGCAGGTGGAGGCTACTTCTAACTGAAAGGTGAAATAAGGAACTTAGAATTATCAGGAAAAGACAGACTTTCAAGCAACGGAGGGAGGTGGATCTAGCTTTACTTTTGTTACAATTCTTAAGATTTTCAGTGCAGGAAGAGTTTAAAGCACAGCTGACTTATTTTGGGGCTGACTGCTTTCAGAGCACAAACCACCAGGCTGTTTTGGGGCTGGGGAGGTTTACCTGTGTCTGACTTGGATGTCTGGATTTTCTCTGTTTGATTATCAGGTATTTTCTCTGTCAAATTGTTGTGTAGGGCATCTTGCTGACAGGAAGGCACTCATTGCAGTGGTGGGTCAGAGCTTTTAGCTGATTGTTTCATGAGGGCACAGTTTAGGCCCAACCCTGCCCACCCCTCACCCCACCCACCCTGGAAATAGTTCCTTTATACCTGGGGTTCTGACATCATTTCCTCAAGAGTGCAAGGTGCATATCACTGTCATATCCTCTCTAGCACACTGCACTGACAATATAAGCATACACATTGTATAACATATATATTTCTATATAACAAACCAATCACACACACACACACACACAAAAAAAAATAGTAGATAAACATGTGGAGAGTAGTGCAATGTAATGGCTGTGGGGCAGCAGTCTTCTGAGAGTCTTTCTGGAGGCTGAGATGCTGCCCTATTTGCAGACAACTCTCTGCTCTGAGGGAAGAAGTTGCCCGTCTTCAGGCCACACTGGACAGTAGTAAGGGAACCTTCCCCCAGGCCACACTGGACAGTAGGAAGGGAACCTCCCCCATCCAGGGAGCACCAGAGCCACCACCACTACCTCAGAGGTTGTGAAGAAAGCACAGCAGTTGGACCACAATGGGCTCAGGGAGGGTGAGGATGATGGAACAGAGGCACACCCAGTCAGTTGTTCCACTCACAATCCATACACCATTCTGGGGAGACATAGCTCCCCTATGGATGCACCCGCAGAGGTGACTAAGGAGGCTGAGGACAACTGCCAAAGGGAGGCCCACAGGAAGGAGGCAGAGGACACCACAGGGAAAGGAAGCAGCTCCTGGTGGGGGACTCAGTTATTAGGGGGATAGAACTGGGGGGAGCAGGCAAAACTGAAGTAAGGCACCTGCCTGGTGCCATGGCTTGGAGGGACAGGATGCGCATCCTCAGGATCACGAGAACAGCTGCATGGGAGTCTGAGCTGGACGTCATTGTCAACCTAGGGACAAATGACTTGGCTCATCATGAGATTAGAGCAGTGCAGGAGGACTTTGTAGAGTTGGGGAGGGGCCTAAGACAAGTAGCACATACAGTATACTTCTCAGAGGTGCTGCCTGTCAATGGCATGGATGAGGCGAAGGTACCTTGCACCACGCAGTTTAATGAATGGTTGAAAAATGGTGTGGAGCACAGGGTTTGGCTTCATTGGGGACTGGGTTCCACCTGAGGACACCAGCCTATACTGCAGGATAGTCTGCATCTGTCCAGGAAGGGAACAATTCTTTTGAGCAATCGGTTTAAATGCTTCATTGGCAAGCTTTTAAACTAGTCAAAGGGGGAGGCACTGATAAGCAGCAGGAAAATCCCAGCCTCTCCCTACAAAACAGGGTACTAAATGAGAAAAAGACCGAGGTAGAAAGGTCAGTGGGGGATGCTGCATCAGAAGGTAAAGACATCAAAAAATGGAGAGCAATGAGTACCAATGCCCGTAGTCTGAGTAACAAGCTTCCTGAATTAGTGGCCTTGATGGAGGAGGAAGGATATCGTGGCAGTCACAGAAACATGGTACACACAAAACTATGACTGGGACGTAAACATACCAGGATACACTATCTACAGGAGGGAGAGGGAGGGTAAAAGAGGAGGAGGAGTAGCTCTTTACATAAGGGAAGGAATCAAAGCAACAGAACAAAAGGGTAAACAGGAAGGACAAGAAGCACTGTGGGTAAATTTGGAGACAGGCAATGGCACCACAATCTGCACAGGGGTTGTATACAGACCCCCTTCTCGGGGGAAGAAATGGACAAGGAAATGATAAAAAGTATACTTAGAATGGCAGAAAAAGGGGAGATACTGCTGATGGGTGATTTGAATATGCCAGATGTTAACTGAAGTGCAGTTGCAGCAGCTACTTCAAAGCAGGGGTGTAGCCAGGGATTTCAGATCTGCACACCAAGTGGACTCACTGCTACCCCACCCCACTTGTTAGGGTGAACTACCCCTCCCCCTTCCCCAGTGTGTGGCCACACAATATACAAATGTAAACCAGGACAGTGTTTCTTGCCTCATTTGGCACAATATGTACAACTTTTATATCTCATGACAGTGGTTGTTGCCATGCATTGTTCTCTAAGACACCCGCATACCAGCCCAGATTCTGTAAAGCTGTATTGTCCTTAGGATGCAAAGAGAGAATTAGTGACCAGTCCTTCTAGTTTCGACTCCTTTGAATAAAATTACAGAAAGGTTCAGTATTTTCTTTGTTAGTTGTCTTGGAAAAAGGAAGCAGTTCAGCGCATATTTGCTACCCCCTTAAATAAAATTGCACACCATGGAGTGCTTGGAGTATGCCTGCCTACACCCATGCTTCAAAGAGTGGGGTTATTCTAGATGCCCTACAGGGAGCATGCCTTAGACAACTAGTATTGAGCCCACTCGAGAGGAGAAATCTTAGACCTGGTTCTCTCAAATGGAGATGGAGAGGATCACAAATGTAGAAGTGGTAGCCATCTGGGAACTAGCAACCATCGAACAGTATGGTTCACAATAAACACAGCAATAGAGTCAAGCTATACAAAGGCAAAAGTACTGGACTTTAGGAGGGCTGACTTTGCCAAAATGGGTGAGTGCCTAAGGAATGCACTAGCAAATGGGCAGGAAGGAGGGGTGGAAGAACAATGAGGAATAATAAAAACTGCCATCACAGAGGTAACAAGCCTTTGTGTGAAACAAATAAACAAAACTATGTAAGAAACCACTATGGTTCTCAAAGGAAATGGCAGTGAAGGTTCAAGAGAAAAAGAAAGCATTCAGGAAGTACAAGGAATCACAGAAGGAGCAGGACAGAGAACTGTATCAGTTAAAGCAAAGGAAGCTGGAAAGCAGTCAGAACAGCAAAGGCCCAAACCGAGGAAAGATAGCCAACTCAGTTAAGAAGGGATAAAACCTTTTATAGGTACATCAGGAGCGAAGGAAGACCAAGGGAGGGATAGTGAGGCTTAATAAAGGGAGGGAGGGTGGGCAGAGGGTGACTGTGAAAAGGCAGAGATACTAAACAAATATTTTTGCTCAGTATTTACAAATGAAGAGGAGGTACCTAAAACAAACAGTAGAAACACTCTGGATACAGAAGTTGATACCAGCCCATTTATAGAAGAAAGGTTCTGAAAGAACGCTTAAAACTGAAGGTGGACAAAGCAATAGGGCCTGATGGGATTCATCCCAGAATTCTAAAAGAACTAAGGGTAGAACTAGTGACACCACTGACTACCCTCTTTAACAAATCATGGGAGGATGGGGTGGTACCCAAGGACTGGAGGAGGGCAGATGTGATTCCCTTCACAAAAGTGGGAGCAAGGCAGAAGCAGGAAACTACAGACCTGTTGGTTTAACCTCAGTGATAGGAAAATGATGGAATCACTTCTGAAGGAAAGAATTGTCGAGTATCTAGAGGCCAGAGGGGCACAGGACCCAAGGCAGCATGGATTCACAGTGGGAAGGTCATGCCAGATGAATCTGATAGATTTCTTTGACTGGGTGACCAAAGTAGTAGATCAGGGGAGGGGCTGTGGACATGGCCTACCTAGACTTTATGCAAGGCATTTGGCACAGTCCCACACAAAGATTAATATACAAGTTAGCCAGCCTGGGAGTGGGTCCCAAGATGACAGCCTGGGTACAGAATTGGCTGGAGAATAGGACACAGAGGTAATAGTAAATGGAGTCACTCTGAAGAAAGGGGAGTTACTGAGTGGGGTGCCAGGGGTTCAGTATTAGGACGGTCTCTTCAATGTCTTTATAAGCGACATTGCAGAGGACTGGAAGAAAGTATGTCTCTTGCAGATGACACAAAGATCTGCAACAAGTTGATGCACAAGTGGGGTGGAAAGGATGAGAAGGGACTTGGCAAGGTTAGAGGAATGGTCAAATGTATGGCAGCTTAGATTCAATGCTAAGAAGTGCAAGGTAATACACCTGGGAAACAAAAACCCAGGGGAAGAGTACACAATGGGAGGTGAGATACTAACAACAACAAAAATGGAAAGGGACCTGGGGGTAGTCATATCAGATGACCTAAAGGTGGGCAAGCAATGTGAGAGGGCAGCAAGGAGGGCTGGGGGGATACTGGGATGCATAGGGAGAGACATCACCAGTAGAAAACAGGAAGTTATTATCCATCTGTACAGACAGCTGGTGAGACCCCATCTGGAGTACTGCGTGCAGTTCTGGAGACCCAATCTCCGCAAAGACATAGCCAGGATGGAAGCTGTCCAGAGGAGGGAAACTTCAACCATTGAATCCTATGTTGCAGAGTGCCCTAGCCTCATCCATATCATAGACAGGCAGCAGTGAGAGGATCACTTCCCCTGCATCCTCTGTATGAGAACACCAGAAATTTTTTGGTATCCGCAGCCACAGTTGCACTGTGTGCTGTGAGCTGCCCTTGCCCTGATGTCAGTTGGCACCCCCCACCCTCCGATCATGATCCCCCTAATGTTTATTTTAGACTGATGTATACTCAGATGCATACAGTGTAGGCACTGTGATGGCCAGGCCAGTGGCATTGAGCAACAACAAACACTGTTCCCACTGTCCCCTTCCCCACCTCAACCATCCCATTGAGCACCCACCACCCTACACACACTCTTACCCTATACGTACAACTGGAGGTCATTGATTGTCATCTTCTGTGGACCAAAACACATCTGAACTTTTCAAAGCTGAACCATGAACTGAGGTATCAGGTAAGCACTGTATAATGTATTTCAATGGTGTTTGCCCTTATATTCCTTACTTTGCGATTCTGAAATTTTTTCACCAAATTTTTAACTTGGCCTTTTGGGACCACTTCATGAACACTGGCAGTTCATTACTCAGGCCCAGACAGTGATTTTGTGGTCACTGTGTGAAATAACCTTTCAGGACTAAATAATGAAATTTCACCACCAGTGTTCATGAGGTGGGGTCCCAAAAAGGCCATGTTGAAAATTTGGTGAACACATTCCTAAAAATGGCTGAGTTATGTGCATTCTTTGAAATAACTAACAACAACAAAAATGGAAAGGGACCTGGGGGTAGTCATATCAGACGACCTAAAGGTGGGCAAGCAATGTGAGAAGGCAGCAAGGAGGGCTGGGGGGATACTGGGATGCATAGGGAGAGGCATCACCAGCAGAAAACAGGAAGTTATTACCCCTCTGTACAGACAGCTGGTGAGGCCCCATCTGGAGTACTGTGTGCAGTTCTGGAGACCCAATCTCCACAAAGACATAGACAGGATGGAAGCTGTCCAGAGGAGGGCAACTAAAATGGTGCAGGGTCTGCACCGGAGGACATATGAAGAGACTTAAGGAGCTTAATATGTATAGCCTCGAGGAAAGGAGGAGAGGGGACATGATAGAAACTTTCAAGTACCTCAAGGAATCAACAAAGTCCAAGAGGTAGCATCTTTCAAAAAGAGGTGTGCAAGAACAAGAGGGCACAATTTGAAGATAGAGGGAGCGGCTCAGAGTAATTTAATTAAGTATTTTTCACAGAGAGGTTTGTGGATGCATGGAATGGCCTTCGGAGGAGGTTGTGGAGTCAAAATCAGTGGTGGAATTCAAGCATGCATGGGATAGTCATAAGGCAATTCTGGGGGGTGGGGGTAGGAAGAAGTAAGGCTGCTGGTAAACTAGGACCTGCAGCTTATCCAGTAGGTAGGGAAATGGGCAGACTGGGTGGGCCAAGCGGTCCTTATCTGCCATCAAATTCTATGTTTCTATGTTTCTATATTAGTGGAGCACCTGGAACAAAAACAACAGCCCAAGACAATGTACTCCAAGGTCATTGTGCCACTATGCGTGAACAGGCAAGCCAGATTCGTCTTCTCCAAGACAAGTTGGAAGACTTGGAAAACAGAAGTCACCGTAACAACTTGCGACTCCTTGGTTTCTCTAAAGGTTGTGAAAACAGGAAAGTGTTAAACTTCTTGCAGCAAACGCTACCAGAGATTCTTCAGCTTCCTAAGGGCACAAGAATTACAATCGAAAGGGTGCATCATTCCTTGCAGCCCAGACTTACGCAAGGGGACAGGCCTTGACCATTTATTGCAAGAATTTTAAACTATGCCGAGTAAGAAGCTATTCAGGCTAGGGTCAGGGAATTGAGGCAACTACGTTAGAGATAGCATACGATCATGATTTTTCAAGACTATTCTAAAGATCTAGCTGCCAGGCGGAAAGCCTTCTCTGAAGTGCGACGCAAGCTCCACACTCTGCAAGTTCCCTTCACCCTGCAATACCCTGCTAACCTACAGATCTTGGTGAATAGTACAGTGCATCAGTTTGCATCCCCAGACACAGCAATGGCCTTTATTGCAAAAATGTGGCCGGCTGGCTCGGGTTCCTCATCCCTCAATCTGGTTGAAGACCAAGTTCAACGACATTTACCGAGAGAAGATCAACCTGAAACCATAGCGGTGGCACCTCCTACAACCCTTCATAATGGCCTGGACCCTCGTAACTCCAAAGTCAGGAAACGATCGCCGAACTCCTCTCACTCTAAATGCAGCCACCCACAGGATAAGAAATACTCCCCAGGAAGGCAGGCCCAGCACTCCAACGCAGCAAGTACAGTGGAGCCGGAATTCGTCAGCCCATACTTCACACACAATCGTTTTGTGGCACTGAGGGATTTGCCAGTCACTGATTGAGGGGACGAGATGGACACTAACACTGTGGTCCCTGATTGCAACGACTCCGAGGACGAGCACACCTCCTGGGCCTATGCTGCAGATGCTGCGCTACCCTTGCAGGACCTAGAAACACGAACCCAGGCACCTGGTTCACCTCCAGGCCACAGTACAGAAAAGGATCCTGCTGATCCATCATAAACATCTGTGCAGACTATGTGCAAATCAGATAAGTACCTAGAGGCAGGTGTCTCGGGGAATTAAGAAAGGAAATAAGGGGGATAATTGGGGCCTTAGCGGCTTCTAACAGCCCGGAGTATAAATCTTGGTCGATTTTAAAAGCCAGCATTCAGGGCCTCCTCTTGACAGGGTGAACCCTATTAGTTCAAGCATACTGGTCTGTTCAACACAGGTCTTATTAATGCTCCCAGACGCCTACTCGGAGGTACTAATATCCGGGGTGTATAACAATGTTAGGAGGGTAGTTACATAATGTGTGTAGCAGAACTGTATGGTGAAAGGTCAATCCTTCTAGAAAGGTAGGGAAAAAGGACACCCGATTGTATTTCTGTTTGATCATTCCAGAACCTCTTCCCCTTCCCACCCCTTCTTACTAAGTTACCGAGAAATAGTGTGGGAGTAGGTCTGTGTTGACCATAGCAGTGTGATGGGTATTTAGTGAACACAACCCTAACAGACCCCACTGTCTGCATGGCCTTCCAGCCTCTAAGAGCAGATGACCCAACGAAGAAATTGGCTATGCTACCATGTAGCACTCGCATCCAGGATGTGGGCCGGGCATAGAATGTTATGTATTTGCTTCTATTCAATTTAACAGACACTGACTGTTGGAGGCCTTTTGGAGAAACAGAGAGATAGGGAAGGGTGGACGGCAAAAGAGAGTATGTACTGCTCAGAGACTTCTGGGCTTTGCTCAAGTCTGTGTAACACATTCAGCTCCCTCTTACAGCTACTTGCATCCCCCCATTACCTGCCCCTAAACGTAAGTACTTCCATGGAAGGATACATCCTACAAGGAAAGTATAACAATGTTAAGGATAAGAAGTTAATATACAGATCTGATACAAGATATCGGTTCAGTGTGTTTGGTTTAGATGTTACTATTGTTAATTAGATCTAGTTTAGATTGTAGCTAAGGTGTCCCCCCCCCTTTTATATTGCCCTGAAGAGATACAAGATTGGGGAGTGATTTGTAAGGCTGCTAGGCGCATACGATATGACAGCCAGCAATCTACATTTCTCCAACATTTGTGATCCCTGGTAATATTTCCATAGCCCCTCTATTTATTTCTTAGAAAAGTGGCTACTGGGATATTGATATATTTCCTGTTTTTCCGGAGGACGCCTGGACTTTTCTGTTAGCCAGCAAACCAGCTATTAATCGGAGATCACCAAAAGAGTTCCCTCTTCCCCTCTTAGGGGAGGCTCATTTATGGCTCGGTATACTTGGGCATGGCTCTGGGCAATGGATTACCATATTACTCCCATTTGTAATATTATAAATAGTGCACTAGGTAAGTCATTTTGAGCTTATAGTGCATAGAATCTCCCCTTCCTATTGGAGCTTAATTACCCCACCTCCCCCAAGGGTGATAGGGCATACCATTGGCTAGGGCTCCAGCCGGTTTAGTCTCATCGCACCTTTCCTTGTTGTTTTGTTTGATAAGTTAAGCAATTTTAACCTTCAGCTAGCACATAGGTACAGCATTTAATTGTAAGCTTTGTATACTGCTATTTCCAACTCGTATCTGAAGGTGGAGGATAGAAACAATTGACCCACCTGGTATAGGGGTCGGGGTGGACTGTACCTCTTGCTGAGTTTATTCCAGTCCCCTTTGGAGTGTCCTTTAAGCTATAATGATAGACATTGTGGTTCACACCTGGAATGTCAGGGGGCTAAATTCCCCGGTGAAATGCAAGAAAGTCCTGGCACATCTGAAACGGTTACACTCCAAAGTGGCTTTCCTCCAAGGGTCCAAACTCTCAGGGGATGATCACACTCGTATGAATAAGGACTGGGTGGGCCAACAGGTACACTACAATGCCCCAACTAGGAAACACGGTGTTCTTATTCTTTTGCATAAGTCTCTTAACTGGTCATTAGTCCAGATGCTTTCAGATCAAGAAGGCAGATGGGTAATTGCCACATATAATACACCCACAGGACCACTTACTCTATGTAATCTATACGCCCCTAATGTAGACTCCCCCCAATTTTTTCATAATCTGGCAGAGGTGATTTTGGAGTTTAACCCCCTAGACTGCCCCCTGCTTATTGGTGGGGATTTTAACCTAACACTGGTACCCTCCCTAGATAGAAATGACAAGGGCAAAGAGGCACACACAAGAAGTGGGAAGGCCCTTCAGCAAATGATCCTGGATCAGGGGCTCACTGATTTATGGAGATTGTTTCACCCCAAAATGAGAGATTGCACTTTCCATTCAGAAGCTAATGACTCATACAGTAGGTTAGATTTTTGGTTGGGCTCTCCCATCCTCACAGCCAAAACTCTTGAGGTCTCAATATTGCCACGTGTTATTTCTGATCATGCCCCAGTCCAACTCCCCATACAGTGGGATCCTGTGGCCCCCCACCCAGACATTGGAGACTAGACCCTCTCCTAATGAAAGACCCAGATTTCATCCCCTGGGCTAGGAATGAGGCATCTCTATTCCCGGCTGAAAACCCTATAGCAGATACCTCTGCTGGTACCACATGGGAAGCCTTTAAAGCCACAATGCGGGGTAGCATCTTGGGCTTTGCTGCAGCTAAACGCAGAGAAAGGGAACAACAGTTAGTTACCCTGGAACAGAAACTAGCCGAAGCAGAAGGTGTCTTTAAGTCCACGCCCTCTCCATCTATACAGTCCCCTATAGGCAGAACTATTTTAGGTCTTCGATTTGAAATCAATCAACTCCTAACCAGGAAGGCCGAAATAGCCATCCTTCAACTCAGGCATACCTTTTGGGAGGGAGGAGACAAGGGGGACAAAGTGCTTGCCTATCAGATCCGTAAACAGCAAGCCAGTAGATATATATCCCTTGGCTGAAGAACATGCAAGGGGTATTGGGTATATCCCCGAAGGACATTAACTCTACTATGTCTTCTTTCTATAAATTGGTATACAGCTTCACACACACAGGACCAAACAGAGATACTCAATCTTTTTTAGATGCTTTACTACTTCCCAAACTGCAGAAACAACAGGAGCAATGCCTGGACCTTCCGATCACTAGTGATGAAGTGGCTGTAGCCATTCGGGATTTGAAGAAGGGGAAATCTCCAGGTAGTGATGGCTACTCTGCAGATTTTTACCAGGCATTAGCCCCGGTTGTTCTACCTCTCTTAACCCAGGTATTCCAAGAGATTGAAATTAAGGGTACCCTACCTCCATCTATACTCGAGACAACCATTGTAGTTATCCCCAAAAAGGGCAAAGATCCTACCAACCCCGGAAGTTACCACCTGATATCACTTATTAATTTAGACAGCAAACTGTACGCCAAAATTCAAGCTACTAGACTCAGCCCCCTACTCCCTGGTCTTATACACCCATCACAAGCAGGCTTTGTACCTGGACATCATAGCTTGGACCACCTGAGAACCCTTATGAGTTTATTGCCAATTTCGAAGTCACTCCCTACACCGGTAGCTGCCATTGCTGTAGACTTCAAAAAAGCATTTGACTCAGTCGATTGGGGATATCTATACATGGTCCTAATGCACTTTGGCCTAGGAGAAAAATTTCTAGCTGGGATACAAGCCATATATGAGAGCCCCTCGGCCAGAGTTAATATAAATTCGGTACTCTCTCCCCCATTTGCATTGGGAAGAGGCATGAGGCAAGGCTGCTCTCTTTCCCCCCTTTTGTTCATACTGGCAGTTGAACCCCTGGCTGCTGCAATCTGTAGTCACCCTGATATACAGGGTTTGAAAATGGGAAGTATAACCTACACAACTTTTATGTATGCTGACAATCTCCTTCTCCTGGAGGACGTCCACCATGCCATTTCCCCCCTGCTTAGTCTCTTAACAGCCTTCTTTAGTTAATCAGGCCTATTACTTAACCAGAATAAAACTGAGGTACTCCCTCTTAATTCCCACTGTTCACAACATCTGGTGGCTGCAGCCAATCTCCTATGGGCTCCCAATGGCCTCACTTACTTGGGTATTAATTTGACTCCATCTTTGAAGGGTATATGGCAGGCTAATGTACAGCCCCTTGTCTCCTCCATCAAGACAGATTTTGACAGATGGAGATTATTAAAACTTACTTTAGCTGGGAAAATTGCGGCCGTAAAAATGGTAACAGCCCCTAAACTTTTTTATCTTCTTATATACTTGCCAATCCCTTTGCCTAAACACTGGCACCAGGCCATAGATAAATTATTTGCAGACTTCCTGTGGGAAGGTTCTAAACCTAGATTTAGTTGGTCCAAACTTAGATCTCATTGGAAGCAAGGGGGCTGGAATCTTCCATGGCCAGAGGGATACCGTTGGGCTTTCCTGTTAGCCCAAACGGTTAAGTGGGCATGTCCACTCTCCTCTCTTTCTCCACAATGGATACAACTTGAAATGGACATCATGGGAATCATTCACCCTTCCTCCCTTTTTGTACAAAGGCTTAGTCCCCAAACTTGCTCACATATGTCGAACGCAGATCCTAGCTCACCTACAGTGGTCGCATCCAGAGCTAATTGGTTTAATATACACCTGAAAATGAAAATGGACACTCTTCCTCTCTCTCTCAGGTGCCTCTCTGGCAAAACCCCGCTATCACCATAGGAGGTACTGAGGTAAGATGGAAAAAAATGGGCCGAGCTGGGCATTTCCAAAATGGGAGATATACTGACCCCCAACCATAAAGCTCTTCACACATTCCAATTCCTGAGGCAGATGTGGGGCATATCGCATTCCGATTTTTGGAGATACCTCCAACTTAGAGATGCTACTCAACATCTGTTACCCCCAACTCAGTATATGATAAACCATCCGGCCTTAACTCATGGATAGTGCACCCTCAGGGACTGGCAGGTCGGCTATATGCCACTATTAGAGATACACTCCCTTCCCAATCAGATGACGCTAGACGTAAATGGGAGAAGATGCTGCAAATCCACAGCTTACCTGAGACCTGGGACAGGGCATGGAAGGACACACACAGCTGGTTTAAAGATGCCAGGTCCAGATTAATTCAAAATAAAATTGCCCACTCATGGTATAGAACCCCTGTTATCCTTTATAAAGCCAAATTACTAGAGTCTGATAGCTGTTGGAGATGCCAGTTACCCGGGGGAGATTTACTGCATATTCTATGGTCCTGTACAAGGATCCAACCTCTATGGCAGGAAATACAGAAGGTAGCCTCGAAGGTGATGCATCAGCAGATTTCTCTTAGCTCTCTTTTTTATCTTTTGGGGATAAGTAGTGATATACCGAAGTTACACCCACAACAATATAGATGGCTAGCAGTGCTGACTCTGCAAACTAAGAGATCCATTCTATGTAAATGGAGATCTCCCCTGGTCCCCACAGTAACTGAAATAGTGACATCCTTTACGGCCCTGGCTAAACTAGATAGAATTTCCCACCTTCAGACATCTCAAAGGTCCACATTTAGACTCTGCTGGGCACCCTAACTTAACTATCTTAAATGTGTCCATCCACAGACAGGCATAGGATGAACCACCTCATACCACCTGTGGGATACAATGTGATTGACTGTGGAATGTTAGTAGTTGACCTAGTGATGTGCAAAGTGGTTACTGTCTCCATTTTTCCTCCCCCCTCCCCCCTTCCCCCTCGGTGGAATTCTGGTTCAATAAGAGCACCCTGCTATTAACAGGTTAATCTGGCTGTAACCTGGATATGGTGCTTCTACTATAATGTATTTAAGTTAAGAACTTAAACTTTGGGATTTATTTGTTTTCTGTCCCAGGTTAAACCCGGATTTTGCAGAGCATACACACACTTTGTCCAACTTTTCTCCTGAGGCCGTGGAAAGGGACTGAATTGGCCAGTCCAGACCTATAGAATCAGGCTGGTATGTTTATGTCCAGCAAAGCTGATTGACCGGGCTGGATTCATATGCTGGTTAGTACGATAAATCTGTTACTCGGAAATAGAACAAGGACAAAACAGTGTACTCTTTCCCTACCCCCCCCCCAGTTCAGTACCCCTTCCTTAATTCATCAAACTTTTAGTCGGTACACAACTTCAGAGGTTACAAGAGTGGAAAGCAATTTGCTTACAACCGGATATCTGACTGTTTTTCCTAACTTGATGTCTGACCTTTCTTCTTGTGTACTGTATGTATAGTTAATTGTCTGC
This sequence comes from Neoceratodus forsteri, assembly GCA_016271365.2. NCBI lineage: Eukaryota > Metazoa > Chordata > Ceratodontiformes > Ceratodontidae > Neoceratodus > Neoceratodus forsteri. The sequence goes on along the minus strand of CM057452.1, from coordinate 510,762,940 downwards.
ACACTTCTGAGAGAATAATAACTGATGTCTGTATTACTCCCTACCCCTCTCTTTTTCCAAGCTTTATACTCCCCCCCCCCACTTGTCCTTTTCCCCCCTCTTTTACCCACCTACAATTCTCCTCCCTATGCTTACTGGAAGTTTGTACATGTACATTGCTTGCTGAATGATTAATTCTATGGAACAGAATCTCTGGATGTATACTGTATCTTGTCCACCTTTTATCTGAAAATAAAAAAATATTCTACAAAAAAAAAAAACCATCATTGGGGCCTAGTCTCAAAGGCACAGAGTGAGGATACGCACCGCATATCTCCGGCATGTATCCCACTCCACACCTGTCAGCCCCCTGCACCCATTCATGATGTATGTATGTGTCTCCCATGCACCCGATCCCCCAGTCAAACATTCAGCTCCACATCAGGGTGGGCCGGGGAGGTGGCCGTGCCAACACTCTGCATAATTTTTAAAGCCATAGAGTGCTATGCAGTGGCAACACATCCTCAGAACAGCCATAACCCTGAGTGGCTGGTTACATGTCCCCCGTGGAAGCAGCTGCCAGCTGTGGAGGACATCGTGGGGGCATCACCCCCCCAATATGGAAGCTGCTGCCATCGGAGCACACCAGGAGTTCAGGAGTGGTCAGCCGGGGTACCCCTCAACATCGTGGTTGGTGCTTTGTTCACCAGCTGACATCATAGTGCCCAACTAGCGCAAGGGGTCCACTGCGGGACCCTGCCCGGGCAGCTGATCGGCTGCACGCCTGGATCCACCACTCTGCACCCACCAGCCCCCAGTGGACCTGTGCACTAGGGGATTGGGGCTGTGTATGGGAGCCGGGAGGGGGCTGGTGTTTGTGAATGCAGCCCCCGCTCAGATCTCCCAAGGGTGCAGAGCTGCACGCCCAGATATGAGCCTTCAGGGTGCACATTAGTGAATAGGCCCCAGTGGCCCTGAATGAAGATCAGTATATCTTCAGTCAGGCCATGTTATGTCCTGTTTATGTTTATACCAGCATATGTGCTGGGATGAACATGATTGGGAATGGTAAATAAGTGTTTATGACTTTGAAAATTGTAACTAACTTTCCGCTTCTTTTATAGTTACAGTCCTTTTTGGGAGAGGTTTTTGAGATTTACTACTACTTCTGTTTAATACTGCACTATGACATAGTGATACCAGGAAAGCTATCACTATGACATAATGCATCAAGAAAATATATCGATAAGTCATGTTTTGAGAGATATCACTTTTTATTTGGTCAGTTATCTGAAAGCATGTGTTATATAAATGTATATATTATATGTCAGGATGCAAGTTCTACAGAAAATCCCATGGCCATGGAATCACAGAATTCCTGGAATCTTGTCTTTTTTACACTTATATACACTTTAGAAAAAAATATCTTTTACCACTTTTCTTGTTTCTTTTGCTTCCTTTAGGTTAGTTTATTTTTATTTGAGAATACAATTTTTAACAGCTTGTGGCACCACATGGTGCTACAGCACAAAAAGATACTGTGAAGGACTATTTAATCAGCCACAAGCACATTAGAAAAACAAGGAAGAGCCGCTACAGAGGGAAACAGAGCCAAACATGTGATATCTATCAGCAGTTTAAAATCCTCAGCTGAATCAACCATTGCTAGAAAAGAGCTTGTCATGGACATTAACAGCACAGTGTACTGAAAATATTCCTGTGGAGAAGCTGGATCATCCTGTGCTGAGATAATGGCTCTCGAAGTGAGTACTCAGGATTTGTCACTGCTGAAAGTATATATCTTGAGGCTGAGCAACCTACCCAAGTTACGAGACAGATGGATGCAAACCATAACACAGCTGGTGTGGCAAACACATTGTCAGTTGTTCATGATAAGAATACAAATGTACAGTCTTTTCTTCTTGAGGGAGGAAAGGCATTTCTTGCTAACAGTACAGAGCTTGCAACAGTGAATAGCTTTATAGTAGCTTATAACATGGGGCAGCATGAAACAGAAATCTGATTGGTAGAACACAATCAGGTGACTGTTCGTTAATTCTCCATACACACACAGCAAGTAGTGCTCCATCCCTCCTAAAATATCTCTGAGCAGTCCAGCTCTCGTTTTTTTTCCTGAAACAGATTGCCAAAATCCGCCATAGTTGTTACCATGAAGCTGGTCTGACAGCTAGTGATAGCTCACTGTGTAAAATTAAAGAGCATGTGGCAAAGAGCAGTTATCATAAAACAGAGTAACTGTCTGGTTTAAACAGCAGCAGGTACAATAAGCACAGTAGCAGTATACTTACTGACAGAACATCTCAGCATTGCTGACTCCTAAAGTGCGCTGGACCGGAGACACGTCCCGTTGTGAGATGCCACTGTACAGTCCCCACCCACCCACCATGTGGGACTTCATATACCCTAGCAAAAGTTAGAAAAAGTAGCTGATTACATTTTATGCTACTTCCCTCTATCCGCAGGAGATATCACTGACAGAACATGTCAGTGTTGCCGAATCCTCGGTGCTGTACAGCCGACAGATGTCCCCCTCTCAGATTCCTGCACGTTACACTCCCCACCCAAATGCCCTGCAGGACTCAGGCCACCCTAGAAAAAACAACAATAAATTGCATATTATAGTTAGTAATAGATACCAGTCTTTGTGTTACAGAGAGCACTGTAACAGCATATATTAATAGTGGCACACAGCATCTCATCCTTCACAGCTACCCATCCGACGGCATTCCTGCGGCTCACACATCTAGTGCTGTGTCGATCTGTATTATTTGGTGCCTGTGTCATTTTTCATATATCGGAAAAAAGAACGCTATGATTAATAAAAGCTGTGAAATATTTCTGGACAAAGTGTCACAGTTACTAAACCAGTAGTTTGTTTTCTAGGTGTCAGATTATCACAGTATTATGTATTCTATTTGTGTATTGGCTAGTCTGCAGCAATTGTTAGCATTACGAGGACACCAGGGCAGGAAACGTCTGTGGGCTGAAGCACATTGCAAGTAGTGAGCATGTCCCCGCAGACACATCCGTGAGCACTGTGGAGCTTGTTTAGTCTGTAATTCCAGAATGTGATTTAACAGCAAAATTAAAATAGAACTAACTGTATATTTATACAATTTGCAATTGAATATAGCAGTCAGCTTCTCTGTTTTTGAACATCTAACCATAAACTAGTGGCTTCATATCAGTTTTCCAAATGGTGAAGCAGCAAAATGGAGCAAGACAGGAAAAAGTGACACATCGATGTCCATAACATTTAAAAATGCATCAGATAGTGTAACTGAAGTGCAAAACAACAGTACTGCTTTTTGCCAGATGAGCACACTATCAAATGTGAATAGCCAAAGGAACAGGAGTACATATATGTCATGCAGCATCATAGATCCAAATTGAGGATTTGCAAAATCCAGCACAGGTTTTATTGACACAGGGAAAACAATGAAAACTGCAGAACCATACATGTCTTTTTTTTTGTTTGTTGAAAAGGTTTGTTGTCTCAGAGGTGTTTCAGTCTCCTTCTCACATTGAAGGAGCTAACTGCTTTCCTCCCACAGCTCTTCCAAAGGATTAGGTGTGTATGTGGGGGGTGGAGCTGGCAAACTGTCAGTAATTTCCAACAGAAAGAAGGGTTAAAAAGTCAGGTTAGTTGATGTCTTGGAGGTAGAAGACTTGGTTTGCTGGCCAAGGCACCTAGCTTCACCTGAGCTCTTTCCTTCTAAGACTGCTTGAAAGGCAGAGTAGAGAAACTTACCAGAGCAAGGGAAAAGGATTAAGACTTATTTTGGCTAAACAGATTTACTGTGGGGTGTTGTTTTTAATTTTTTACTCACAGGGATTGCTACTGTTTGTTGCTAACATTTCATTGCTTTATTTTTCTCTGTAGCAAAGTGTTTCTTACAGCGTATATCTTCTCTGAAATTATTACAGGTGGTGCTTTACAGGTTTTACAGTTTTATCTAACATTAGGATAAGCTTTCAGGGTTACTGCATTTGTTGTTGACTGATTGTTTCTGCTCTTACCTCCTTGTTCTTTTGTCCGTGGTTCTTCTTTTTCGGCAGGGGAAAGGCCCAGCCACCCACCCCCATCCCCAACCACCCCACACTATACTCCTTTTATAGGGTACCACAGTTCTGACATTTCCTGTGACAGAGCAGGAAGGGGTGGATCAGTGGGGCCTCCACAAGGTGAGCTCATTTACAGGGGCACTAGTAATTTAACTTGTTATAACAAGTTAAACAAAACACAATCAAACCATTACTTGCATTTTTTTCCTTTTTTTTCCTTCTAATTACTCTGACTAGGTTATAAACCCAGCAACTTATCTGGAATGGATATCATTAACTGCAGGTACTGTGGGACAATTTTCAGAAGGACAGTTTTACAGGATTTAGGACACTGTCCTACATGCTGGGCCTTTGGAGATCTTAGGGCTCAGCTCCAGGCAGCATGGGCAGAGATTGCATGCCTCAAATTTCATATTCAAGAGGAAATACATTATAAGAACCACCCGCCATTTCCCCAGCATCCAACAGAAAAACCTCGACCGCAGAGGGTAGTTGGTCCAGGAGGTTGGCAGTTGGTTAGGAGGGGCAAATCGGGTGCCCCATCACTCTCTGCTCTCCAACATATTACCTCCAAAAACCATATAAACACTACAAACAGGTATCTGCCTCTATCTCTGAAATCAAATAAAGAGGCAGAAGACACTGCAGAGCAGAACACTGCAGCACAGGAGCTAGTACAACAAAACTCACCCAAATCAGGAACCAAAACAAAAAAAGCAAAAAGGAAATCCAAAAAACCTCTGATCATAGGAGACTCCATGATTCGGGGAGTTGATACCCATCTCCAGCCAGGGATAATGGTTAGATGTCTCCCAGGTACATCAGCATGGAGAGACACTGACCGCATTGCTAAAATTGTTCACAAAGCAGGAGAAAACATTGATGTCCTAGTACACATAGGGACTAATGATCTCACCAGCCGGTCAGTTGTGGAGACCAAGGAACACCTGTCCAGGCTGGGTGACACACTATCATCTATTTCGTCCGGCATCTCCTTCTCTGAGATCCTGCCAGTCTGGGAGAGGGGAGCAAATGGATGGAAGGTCAGAGAAGGGGAGACAGGGGAGCTAAACACGTGGCTCAAGGGCTGGTGACAGGAAAAAGGACACAGATTTGTAGAGAACTGGCAACAGTTCTGGGAGCAAAAGTTCTTTAAATTTGATGGACTGCATCTGACTAAGGAGGGAGTCAGTGCATTGGGGCAGAAGTTTGATGTCTTTGCAGAATATTTAAACTAGCAAATGGGGAGAGGGGTGCAGAACCCCATACGTCGAATGGGAAGAACACCCCTCCCCCCTCAGCTAGTGGTCAAACAGGGATTCAGCATGTTTGCCGTTCATTTGTATCACCAGGTAAGAAAAAAGGTTTGTCTCCCCATACGACGCACAGGGGTAATGCCTAACCTCACCCAGCAACTAACACACCAAAATCTGGCGAATGGAAAATCATGTACACAAATGCTCACAGCCTGGGAAATAAGATCCCAGACCTGCCGGCAATACTGTCAGAGGCTAAACTGGACATAGTAGCAATTAGTGAGACGTGGTTTACCAGTAACCACATTTGGGAGACTTCAGTACCTGGCTATGTATTGTTCAGAAGAGACCGAGGTGCAAAAAGGGGGGGAGGAGCGGCCCTGTATGTCAATGAAAATATCAAAGCTACAGAAATTCAGAATACACATAAGGAGCCAGAAGAACTGTGGGTCACCCTGGAAACAGGAAATGGGACAGCCATAAGAACTGGGGTTGTCTACAGGCCCCCAGACCAGGAGGAGGACATAGACACATTTCTATTAGAAGATATACAAAACATGACAGCTAAAGGGGAGGTTCTGATAATGGGAGACTTCAACATGCCGGATACAGATTGGTCAATACCAGCAGGAACATCTGCCAGAACTAGACACATAGTGGATTCCCTGCAGGGGGAGGGCCTCAAACAACTGGTACCACAGCCCACAAGAGACAGGGCTATCCTAAATCTAGTACTGACTAACAAGGAAGGGATCTGTGGATCTCCAGGTAGAAGGTCACCTGGGGGCCAGTGACCATCACATGGAATGGTTCAATTTGGCTACTATATCTAAATCATCCTATTCCAAGGCAAAAATATGGGACTTCAGAGGAGCTGACTTTGATAAGATGGCCAACAGAGTTAAGCTAGCCCTGGCAAAAAGAAACACAGGTGAGGGGGTACAGGCAAAGTAGGCAAGCATTAAGGATGCAATACTTGAAGCAACATCCCATTGTGTTAGACAGAAAAGGAAGTGCAAAAGAAGAAAGAAACCACTTTGGTTCTCAAATACAGTAGCAGAAAGGTCAGAGCCAAAAGGCTGGCCTTCAGGAAATATAAGGGAACACAGTGGGATGAAGATAGGGAGGCATACCAAACTGCCCTAAGGGAAGCAGGGAAGGCAGGCAAAGTCCCAAACTGAGGAAACACTAACAGGAACAGTAAAAGAAGGTGACAAGACTTTCTATAGATACATTAGTGAAAGGAGAAAGTCCAGAGGGGGTATTGCTAAGCTTAATGGAGAAAAGGGAGCAAGTGAGGAGAAGGACCCTGTAAAGGCATCTATCCTAAATAGATACTTTTGCTCAGTATTTACTGAAGAGAAGGTAGGGCAGGGCCCACAGCTCAGCATCATGGACACAGGGGGGAGGGAGGTGAGCACTACTCCCTTCACAAAAGAAAGGGTCCTACAAGAGCTTGCTAAGCTCAGGGTGGATAAGGCAATGGGACCTGATGGCATACATCCCAGGATACTTAAGGAGCTAAAGGTGGAACTAGCAGAGCCATTAGCAGAACTGTTTAGTGAGTCTCTGAGCACAGGAGAGGTCCCAGAAGACTGGAGAAGGGCTCATGTGATCCCGCTCCACAAGAGTGGTAGCAGGGAGGAGGCGGGGAACTACAGACCAGTCAGTCTTACCTCAGTAATGGGCAAGGTTATGGAGGCACTACTTAAGGAAAGGATAGTGTAACACCTGGAACCCGTAGGGGCACAGGATCCAAGACAGCATGGGTTTACAAAAGGAAGGTCCTGTCAAACTAATCTCATAGATTTCTTTGACTGGATAACCAGAGTGGTGAACCAAGGGGGAGCAGTTGATGTCGCCTACCTTGATTTCAGCAAAGCTTTTGACACTGTTCCACATAGAAGATTCATAAATAAGCTGGGTAGGCTTGGGGTGGGTTAGAAGTTGGTCAACTGGGTGGCAAACTGGTTGACGGGCAGAAAACAGAGAGTGGTGGTAAATGGTATACAGTCAGAAGAGATGCAAGTCACAAGTGGGGTACTCAGGGATCAGTCCTGGGGCCAGTCCTCTTCAACATCTTCATTAGTGACCTTGAAATGGACTAGAGGGTAGGCTTGTCTGTTTGCAGATGACACCAAGATCTGCAACAGAGTAGATGATCCAGATGGGGTGGGCAGAATGAGAAGAGATCTGGATAAACTAGCAAAATGGTCAGAAGAGTGGCAACTGGATTTAATGCAAAAGTGCAAAATCATGCACATAGGAAGAGAAACCCTGAAGCCACCTATAGGCTGGGAGGGAGTTGCTAGCAGTCACAAAGGAAGAAAGAGACTTGGGCATCATCATCACTGATGACCTGAAATCATCAACAGACCTCTAAAGCAGTAGGTAAGGCTAGGGGAGTGTTAGGGTGTATTAGTAGGGGTATCACAAATCGTAAGAGGAGGTAATAATCCTCTTTACAAGACACTGGTTAGGCCCCATCTGGAGTACTGCATGCAGTATTGGAGGCCACACCTTCACAAGGACATTAACCAAATTGAGGCAGTCCAGAGAAGGGCAACCAAAATGGTGCAGGGACTGCATCAGAAGACATATGACGACAGATTAACAGAGCTCAATATGTATACCCTTGAACAAAGGAGGGAGAGAGGTGATTTGATCGAGGCATTCAAACATCTTAAGGGCATTAACAAGGTGAAAGAGTCTAACATGTTTAAATATAAGAAAAATAGCAGGACAAGAGGACACAGCATGAGATTTGAGGGGGGACGATTAAGGGGGAATGTGAGGAAATTCTTTTTCACAGAAAGGGTGGTGGATGCATGGAATGGCTTACCACAAGACGTGGTGGCTATGAATACAGTGCAGGGCTTTGAACAGGCATGGGATAGGCATAAGGGAGCAATACAAATGCCTATGAATAGATAGGCCACTGACAGAGCAAAGGCCGATGGCACATTTATAAGGTAGAAAAAGAAATGGGCAGACTGGATGGGCCTTGCGGTCCTTATCTGCAGTCAACTTCTATTACAGTACCAAGAGAAATGATAGCACAGACATTCCACAGAACAGCACTGTTGAGATAAATATGGGAAATGTGCCCAAGTTAGTAGTGAGTAAGTGAAAGTGCTCTAAAATGTTTGCAAGCAGTGTAAGAGAGATGAGTCCAACCAGTGTCGGAAATATATACAGTGATTGGTTGCAAGGCAGCAGCAAGAATACCTACTCAGAATTATTCAGCAGCAGACCAATCCTGACTTATACAGAGAGAAAGCAATGCTCAAGCACCATTAGCCGTGCACCACGAAGTGAGGCTAATGTGATGATGGCTAATGTCCCCAGATCAGGAGCTACTGTAGTAAACAAAGCTATGCTGCAATGGATAAAAGCAGTATAGGAGGCAGCGTTACAAAAAATGCAAATGATAGGGGAAATCATGCAGTACAAGAAAACATGAAGTGTGGCCACTCAGAAATAGACAGTAGCAGAGGCATCCACACTCTGAAAGGCAAAAGCAATATACAGCCACCAGTAGCTGCCTCAAACAAAGTCCGGCAACTGTTCCCAAAAACAAAAACATGACTTTCAGTCCTGCAAATAGAAAACCTGAGTTTTGCCTCAATAGCACACCAGCATGCAAAAGCACAGAGGGAGACCTGTGTACCAGTAGATTCAGTACTTCAACAAAAAGCAGCAGTAGCACTCAAGATGTCAGTCTTTGACCTGAAGAAATTGATGAGCTTCAGAAAGCCAAGGATGAGGTGAATATGCAGAAGAGCACCACTTGGGCTGTAAATGTCCTGAATGACTGGCTGCCAACACACAATAAGCACATGAATTTCAAAGAAATCTCTGTCAGTGAACTGAGTGCTGTCTTAAGAGAGTTCTACACCACAGTAAGAGGGGTAGAAGGGAAGGACTATACTGTGAGCGTTTTCATATGCCTTCAAGCTGGAATTAAATATTTTAATAATGCAGAGAATAATCATAAATCTTGCAAGTGATACTGTGTTCCAATCAGCAAATAATGTGTTCATGAGGAGGCTAAAGGAAATGAGAAGAGAGTCTAGACTGTGCCTCTCACCACCCTCCCATAAGCCATACTGACTTAACAAAACTAAGATCATCAGATGCACTGTCACCAGCCATACCTATTGGACTAGTTAGAAGAGTGTGGTTTGAGCTGCAATTGGGACCCACTTGTTGAGGCAGGGAGGGTGTTAGAGACCTCAGAAAGGACTCATTTGTCATCCTAAAAGAAGCAGATGGTTGTAAATATGTGCCACTCACATTCAATCCACACAGTAAGAACCACAGTAATGTCCTGGAGACAATAAAGAAAGTTTATGTGGCTTCCTGTTTGCAGATACCCGGAACCCATATTGCCCCATGCAAATGCCAAAGAACTACTTGAGCCATTGTCCAGCAAGCGCTCCAGCCCTATATCTTCACCCAAAAAAGGTTAATCCAGCCAGATGATCAGTGCTTGTATTCAAATCAACCTATGGGTGTAAATTGTCTTGGCAATATGATGCCCCAAATAGCAGAAGCTGCAGGTCTTTCAGAAAGATATAAGAACCACAGTATTCGCAGCACTGATGATCAAATATTATCAGATGCATGTCTCGCTTCACGTGAGATCATGTCCGTAACAGGACACTGCTGAGAAACAAACCTAAAAATTATTGGACTGTCTCAATTGCAGAGAGGCAAAAGCAGAGTTCCCTCTTAAGCTGTGCAGGTGCACCACTGTCAGACACAAAACCAACAGCAAAGCCAAATGAGACATTTAAAGCACCATCTTCCCATCCTCCCATGTTACATAAAAAGCAGACACACTCAGCAGTTGTTCCACAGAGCATGGAAGTCAGTGATGATTAAATGCTTGCTGCAGCATTTCAATTTGAAACATTTCAAAATCATTGAACTGTCAACCTCCATTATCATGCACATTCTACATTCTGCACAACTCCAGCCGAAAAAAACACTGAGAATCCAGTAACTTCATAGAGATCAATCAGAAAAGTTTGAGCATCTCTTTATTATTTCTGAGCAGATATGTTAATACAAAACCAGGTGCAGGATTTTCAAAGCCCTTAGATTGGCGCAAGGTGTTTGCGTCCAACATGTAGGACGCAGCAAGCACTTTGTGCAAAGGGTAGCACCCCAAGCGATTTTACAAAGCAGCCTGCATCAATCAGCAGGCTGCTTGTGCCAAGTGTGATAGCACCAGTCTTGTGCTACAACAGTGGCTGCAGCATGGCACTAAGGGACTTGCAGCAGCCCCTGGCCACCACAATCCTGACACTGCTATTTTTAAAGCTCTCCCCAGGGACAAAGTGCTACATACCATTAGACCAGCTGAGGACTAGTCTAATGGTACTTAGACATCCCTTGGGAGAGATGACCAATATGTGCCAGCCCACCCCGACCTGCCCCTAGGCTAAATTGCACGTGTGATGAAGACATCCCTGGTGATCTAGTGCCCTCTCCCTGCCCTGATCTACCCCGATAGTGACATGGATGACAGAATTCACCTTGGTGATCTAGTGGCCCCCAAACCCCACAAGTCCCCCTTTGGCAGGTATTAATCTCTGCCCCTACTCCTACCCCATCCTGTACCCCCAACCTGTACCCCGTCCAGGTCTGACTGAGCATTCTGCACTCTCACATGGTTGCCACAAATGACTGGCAGAGCACATACTGTATACAGTATGCATTCTGCCAGTTCAGTAGGCGGCCAGCTGTGGTGGTGTGCAGAGGACTGAGTTGGTTCTGGATCGGGGTACAGGATGGGAATGTGAGCAGGGTGGTGAACAATACATGCCAGGGTGGGGGTGGGGTCCACTAGATCACCAGGTTGAATTCTGTCATCTATGTCACTGTCATGGTAGATCTGTGCCAGGAAGCAATAGGGGTACTCCTGAGATGCCGGGTACCCAACCGGCAGTTCGGGGCATGGTGGTGGTGGGGGGGGTATGATCCGCTACAATGCTGCCATCCAAGGGCACAACTCCCACTCCACATGCCCAGCAGCCACTGCGGCATTCTGAGTGGTGCGCCATTCCTTTGGCACACTGCCACTATTGCCGCAAGCCGTGGGACTTAGGCACCGGGAACCTTTCCATTGGAAGATTGGGTGCGGGGTCCCAGATGCACTGGCACTTGGCGTAAGCTGCCATTGTCACAGCTTGCATCAGGGCTTTGAAAATCCAGCCCCATATGTTTGAAGCAATCCTCATATTTCATATACTGAAGTGCATAACATTTTAATTTACAAATAGTAGTCACAGAACAGTAGTACAGTGAAAAATCACATTGTTACTACTTAATCTTTTTAGTTAGGTGGCTATTTTTATGTGTACAAGCACTGTTCCTATAGGAAACAATGCCTTATTTGTACCCAAAAGACTGATATGTGATGTGTGGGATCCGGTTTGCACCTGACTGTCTAGTGTGCTTACCTGATAAACAAAAGCTAAATAAATAAATAAATTGTATTAGTACTACTGCATTGACTTATTAGTGTTCTCTACTATGTTACCGTCAAGTTGTATCTCACTATTCCTGGATTCAGAATAGTACTGTTAACTTGTACCTTCTATTGTAATCATCTGTTTACTCCAATATTTGTTCAGGACTCTATTAATAGTACCTTGTTAGTAATCATCAGTATGTAATGTGTAGAATACTACAGTTGTGTTCTGGATAATATGTTTATTAGGAATCAGAGTTCAGTTAAAGGTTATGCTGAGCAGCAATATAGCAAACGGTGCTGTTGTTCATGTTTAATGCAAAAAGTGTAGTATCATTAATTTTTGAATGCCCGTTGTATTACTATTGGACAGGACAGTCCCCATCAGTCATGTTTTGTTCTTGTACTGCACACTTGCACATCTGTATTTTTGTACATCAGAACAGAACGTTGTAAGTCACTGACATGCAGAAACCATGCTGCAGCCGAGTCTTCATAGAGAAAAAATACTGTCAGTCATGTGTAACTCCCCAGTGTATTACTATTGCACAGCATATTGAATTGCTATTTTGCATTGGGCACATTTTTTGATATGTTCTGCTGCACTGTTGTGCTTGTTTATTGTTGTCCCCCACAGTACGATATTGTGAGTGTATCACATTGCAAACATGATCCAAAGAATACACGTCAGTACTGTTTAGTGTGTTGCTGCTGCAACGCATTCTCAAACATTACGTATTTGCCTTCCACTAATATCCTCCCTCAGTGATATTTCCCCGCTTGCTAGTGTCGCACAGTACTGCTTCCTTATTGTTATCCAGCATAGTAAGATATTGTGAGTGTGTGTAATCGCAACGTCCATCTGAACAATGCACATTTCACTAGTCTGTACTGTGTTGCCATCCCAAGCCCTTGTTGAACAGTGCCGATATGCTCCCCCACTGCCCTGTCAATGGAGGAAAAATGGTTGCACCTAAAACCCCTTTATACACCGCACTGGTAACTCCAAAGTCCACTATTCATAAACAGAACCAGGAAAGCACAGCAAGAGATAACACCCATGGTAGTCCTCATTATATTGGCACCATTTCCTTCGCCGTCCATGAGCAGCACAGCAGTATAGCGAAGACATCAGGTAACCTGCAAGCCATGATTAAAAACCTTGTATTAACCATGTAAAAAAACAGTTATTTGTAGCACTTGTTGTCATCCTAGTACTGCTACTACTGAATTGAGACCTACAGAGTTCCTGTTGTCAGTCTCAATAACCTTATAAATATACATGCAGCACACAGAGACTATGTTATGAGAAACTCCTCAGAGGGACTATGTTATGTAGTGGAAGGACACTAAATAAAACTTTCTTATTTTCATAAATATTTCTGTGTTTCTTTGAATTCTGTAACAGCATATATACCCCATGTTGTAAGCATAATAACCCACTCGAGGGTGTGCAGTTATTGGGGATTAATCAACTCCCTGGGCGCTATGAGGACACTCTAACTGTGGCCTTGTGCCTCACAACACACCCAGGGAGTTGATTAATTAAGCAATAAGGCACAACAAAGTGTGTGTTATTGTGTAATAACGTCATGCCTAGGGTGGGTTGAAGCACAAGGTGAAGCTGAGTACTTCCACCACCCCAGAAGTGACGTTATTACACAATAACACACACCTTGGATTGCCTTATTGCAATTATACAGTGGCTCAATGTTATACAAAACAAAAAAAAATTAAAAATGTTTTTAGTAGATTTTTTTGTGTTTCTGAAGTGACAACAGTGAGCAATAAAATGGTCCAATAAATCCATACAGTGATGTTATTGTGTAATAACATCACTGTCTCAGGCACCCACTGACCAATCAGAATACAGGACATTTCCTTGCCATTGTACAATCGCCAGTAACTGCACACCCTGTCATGGGTTATTGCTTACTTAAGCCATCCTGAAGACACTACCAAGTTATAACACAGAGCTACAAAATAGAATTGCCTGTTTGAGAGTGTCCATAATTAAGTGTTTTCCTGATGTACTTTGGGGGATCATCAGTGACCATCTTGTATGTGTTTGCCTTGTCCTTTGCTGGGTATACATGGATTTAAGTTAATTAATAAGCTTTTTTCCCCTCAGAAAGTATGCTTTCCAGTAATCACCAAAATGGAAAAGAGTATACACTGTATTATGTATCTGGAAGACTGGGTTGTGCTAAAGCAGCTAATAGAGAAGCTGCAGAAGTATTGCAACAGCTGACCATTCATCTGGAGCCCTCCCTCCCTGGACCTGGGGGAAGGGAGAAGGGACCTCCACTTGGGGTGGGAATAGGCCCTGGCAACACCCTAAGAGGAGGTACCAGTGAGGCTGTCTGCAGTGTGGTGGCATTCAGAGGAGGGCGGAGAAAGAGGGGTTTAAAAGAGGTGAGGGCCAGCAGCTCCCCCTCTTTCTCCTCCTTTCTTTGGATTCCCACCCACCCACCTTCACAAAAGCAGGATAGGGTGGCCAGATCAGGTAGAGCCTCCTTTGACCCAGTAGGGGTGACAGCGCTAGGGATTGTGGAGTGAGTTTTCCTGGTTTTCCCTCTAATGAAGGGTTTCTTTGGGATTCTTACCTCCTCCAAAGAGTTACAAAACTGAGAGATTTGTAAAAAAAAAAAAAAAAAAGGCAAAGAGAAGAGATGACATGAGATTAGAAAAAAAGAATGCAATTAAACTGCCGCAGCCATGTGAGGTTGCTCAGGAGGATGGCAGACCAGTGGTACGGGTGCAGAAGGGTGGATGAGTCAAATTCCTTTCAAAGGGCTCTTTGCTTCCAGTTGGCATGAGGCCAGGGTACTTCAGGACCCGGACCCAAATGGGGAGGTTATGGTCCACCTTCATCAGGATTATCCTGCAAGGATAGTGGTGCCAGATTGGGGGGGGCAGGTTACTTGGCAACATGCTCCCCCCTCCTGGTGGTGGGATTCCAATCTAGAAGGTACATCAGCTAATCAGGCACACACTAGGGTTGGCCCAAGAATGTAGGGCAGGTGTATGCAAGGCCTGAAGAGGCTGCGTATCCTCTGGGACGGGCATGCTACTCCAAAAAGTGTGCACTTATGTCAATAAATGCATGGCTGAGGCCATTTCCTCCAAGAACTGTGTTTGTGCGTTATTTCAGGGAAAGGGTAGTGGAGGGCTACCAGAACAATTGCTTTGCCTCCAGTTCTACCAAGATGAAACACATTGTTTGTACTGTGACTTTTTTCCAGGAGGGTGAAAGTGATGCCACGTGAGTGAACAACAAACAAAAATAGCAAATATACCTTATAACAAATCAGCAAGTCTTGTTTCAGGATGCTTAAGCAATAAGGCATGACCAAGGGTTATGTTAATGGTCTGTTAATCACCTTCTAGGGGTGTACTGTGGCACGAGGTGTAGCCAAGTGTCACATGCCCCTAGAGGGTGATTAACTGACCATTAACATAATCCCTGGGAATGCCTTATTGCTATTATAATAACTGGTCAGCAGTTTCTCCCAATGTACTGACCAGGTTGATATTTTCCATAACAACTGGCTGGTTGTTATGACATTCATGAGCCATGCCAGTCAAACTATGCTGCTGCCTCATTGGCCAGCATTCTGTATGTGGGTGGGGCCAAACAGTCTCACAAACTGCTAGAGAAAAATTGCTGGCCTGTTATTATAAAAAATAAAAGATGGGGAGGGTGCTTCATATAAGAATTTAATGCACACCCTCGTTGTGGGATGCTTTGATAAACCCCTTGGGCTTCGCCCTCGGGGTTTATGTAGCATCCCACAACTCAGGAGTGCATTAAATTCTCATATCAACCCCTTCCCCATCCATTATTCTCTATATAATAAAAAATGTTTTTAAACAGTGTTAAACCTTGTTCAGCATATGGTTAAACTCTACATGTATGTTAATAAAAGATTAACATAAGGCTACTAGAATGTTTGCAGTCAATCAGAAAGTTCCATTTCTCAGACCCTTTTTATAATGCTGTTTAACACATCCCTGTGTTACAGTATCTAGATGCCAACTCCTTAATTGGCTTCCCTTGTTGTATACATTATAAGGGTATTTAGCACTTTAATATTTACTCTTATAAAATGGCAAGAAAAAATCTAGAAATCTCATTGGCCAAGTGACATCAGCTGACTGTACATTAAATCTCTATATACACTCAGTCATCCTGGTCCTAAACCATATTACACAATGAGCAAATCAGTCCTCCTACAATCAGAACTATCTTCCTTCAAGGACCCCCCCCCTCCCCACAACCAGAACTGATCTTCCATCACAAACATGGCTGCTACCTTGGCACTGTAAAAAACCTCAACTGGGTCCTAAAAATAAAACTACCTTAAATAAAAAATAAAACAGATTAATTAAATGTTGTTTCCTTAATAATCACACTCTCCTTACACACATAAACAAATTAGAAACAGTAAGTATTGTTTATAGTTTTCATTACAACTGTTTCTTTACTAACGGTGAAAAATCCCCATTCTGTCTTTACCTGCTCATCAGGGAAATCTCTTCTACTTGCCCTGACAGTGAGATCATTGAGTCTCTGGCTCTAAAACCAGCCTTTGTTGTCTGTGTGTACAGTATGTTAGGAGAGTCAGATTCTACCAGTGGAATTAAGCAGAATTTTGAATCCCTGCATTCCATGGTAAACATTCCATGATAAACATTCCATGTCTTGAATGTGGGAAAAACAGAAAAAAAAAAAAACAGAATGAAGAAAGTAAGCAGTACAGTGATACTTTATAAACAAAGAGAAAAGGTGGGAAAACATAGTTACATAGGCAGAGGCAGACCCAAACTGCTCAAATACATTGCTGATGTTTATGAAAGCATGTACATTTGAATCATGTATAGGTGTTTTCAGGTGAAATCTGCCCCCCCCACCAAAAAAAAAAAAGGCAACCTTGCAGGTTTAAATTTTTTTTTTTTTTTACAAACTTTTCACTTCAGTCCTATAGCAGTTTTCTTTTTATGTACTAGACCACAAGTAAAAATCAAAAATAAAGAGGTTGCCATTAATAAAACTATATAACTACAGTGTAATAAAAATTAAGTTTTAAACACTGCTTATGTTTTACACATTTACAGATATTGCAGTGCATTTATATAATTTACATGTTACAGAAAAAATATTTATTTTCAACCAACTTTACTAATAAATACTTTTACTGCAAAATACTGTACTAGTTAACCTATTGCTGAGATATGCTATTTTATGCATTAATAGGGACCACTTTTTTCAGTTTTTAGATGTTTTAGAGGTAAAGTATTGTACACTATTTTGAAAATAGTAAATACGTTTTAATCCCTATCAGAGTAAACCAAACTAATTATTTTATGATGGTGGCCCATTTTAGAAGTGTGATAAGCCACTCCAGGGTGTGCATTAAAGGATTTAAATGCACTTACAATGGATGTAAGGACATTTGGCCTTTGGCCTCGTGCCTTAGCATGCCCTTGGGGGTGCATTAAAATCCTTTAATGCATACCCTGTCATAGCTTATTACTTACTTATATACCTTTTTGATAAATGCCCTTCCTTTCAGTCAGATGATATGCAGTGCCAAAGCAGGTTTGAAACCATTATTAGAATTTTAAATTACTAAAGTTAAAAATAAAATTACTGAATACTTACTATATTTTATTATTAGGGTTCCAAAACCTACAGCTATACTTTATGTAGCACAGGCCTTTTTGTAAAACTACAGTCTTGGTTTGCTGAAGTTGGATATAAACCACAATCATGTTGTCTGAATAATATATAGTAATTGTATGTATAGTAGTTTCAGTGTATTGTTTCAGTTATATTAATATATAATGAATTATGTTTACTGCTAGTATTGAATTTTTTTTCACTGTTGTTCTGTACTTTTGCTATAAACTTATTTTGAGCCCCAGGTCCTTATTAAGAATCAACTCTGCCTAATAATACACAGAAACATAGAAAATGCCAGCAGAAAAAGACCATTGGTCTAACCAGTCTGCCCTGTTTTACCCTGTCCTACCCTGGGACCAAATGCCTAGTCAGGATCATTGCCCTCACCTCACCCCTGCCCTACTTCCTTCCTGGTGTGTAACTAAAAGCCTTTTACTCGGTAGCAGCTGTGCTTTAAATCATTAATGGTTCTTGCATCCACAACCTGTGCAGGTAGGCTATTCCATGGCTCAAACACTCTTTCTGTAAAATGAAACTTTCTCACATCCCTTCTCACATCCCTCCTGAATCTCCTACCTGCCAGTGCTGCCAGTGCTACTAATGTCCCTATTTCTTATTCTTTATTCATCAGTCCTACTGAATATTTTCTCCCAATGTACATTGTTCATTCCTTTCAGAAACTTGAAGGTCTCTATCAAATTTTCCTTTTCTCTTCTGTCTCCAGTGAGTACATGTTCAGGGCTTTAAGCCAGTCCTCATAGGCTCTGCTGTGCTAGGCCAGAGTGATTTTGATTACCTGGCACTCTATCATCTCTATCCTGTCCAAGTCATTTCTTAGGTGTGGGTTCAGGAACTGGGCACAGTATTCCAGATGCAGCCTCCCCAGTGATCTATAGGGAGGCAGCATTACTTCCTTCTTCCTGTTGTCACCCATCTCCCAATATACGCCAACATCATGGTTGTCTTGCTGTAGGTCTTGTTATATTGGCTAGATTGTTTTAGTGAGTCACTTATAATGCCTTCCAGGTCCCTTTCCTCAGTGGTAGTGTTCAACATAACCCCTCCAATCTAATATTCTGTTCTGAGGTTCTTGTTTCCTATTTGTAGAACCTTGCACTTTTTGGCATTGAAATTTCAGCTGCCAAACTTTAAAATCACCTCTCTAATCTTTGTAGGGCTCTCTGCATCTCCTTAACTTCTTCCTTGCTGTCTACCCTGTGACAGTTCTTTGTGTATCTGCAAAGAGACACATCTTACCTTCTATTCCTTCTCCTACGTCACTGATAAAACATAGAAAAGGATCGGCCCCAGGACATAACCCTGTGGCACTCCACTTGGGATGTCCTCTCCCATGACTTGATGTCATTTACTACCACCCTTTACTGTCTACCCCCCAGCCAGATTCCCACTCATCTAACTAGATTTTACACTGATCTCAGATCTGTAACTCATTCAGCAACCTTCTGTGTGGTCCAGAGCTGAATGCCTTGCTGAAGAACAAAATGGTTGACTAATAAAATGAAAATACTAGAGGGCTGGTATGCAGATCTACAGACACAACTGGCATTCCAAGTTCAAATGTTCAAGAGATGTCACTGCAGCCACAGAATTCCTGAATTCTTAAAGTGTAAAGACAAATCTCTTTCAACATCCATGTATGACAGAATCATTTGAGTTAAGAACTTGTTTGAAGCTGGAACAAAAAAAACTGATAGCTTTGGCAACAAGACCAAACTGCTGCTCTGTTGAGGTGCCATCCTTCAGATGAAACATTAAACCCACTTCCCTTCCTCCCAGCTCTGGTCACTGTTCAAGTGGCAGAGCCCCCTGTCATGTCCTAATCAAGGAAGATGCTGTACCTCTTTTACTGTATTTTTTAATTTCACTTTAAATTTCCACTTATCTATATTAGTTTAGAATCTATTATTGAATCAGGTCTATGCAAAACTTCACAGCACAGTTGCAGTCAGTACAGTATATCTGAGACATTAACCTCCTCATTTTGGAACAAAACAGTCCCAATTTTAATGGCAGATTGAGTGAGAGGAGTGGCAATAAATTGTGCCACAAGAGGTGTCTTTCAGTGAGTTAAATTTCAGCCAGAAAGGCTCTAGTGAGGAGGTGGTTTGGAAACTAATATCAAAGTTCAAATCCAACAGGTGTGTATTAGAACATATGTCTTTGAGACATAGTAACCTATCAATTCTTTCATTAGAGTTCTTTAGATATACACATAGTATGATGGTTCTCCAGTCCTCCAATACTGTATAATGAAGTTGAAGTACGGTTTATCATTGTGCTGGTTCACCTTTGTTGTGAAAAAAAAAATCAGGCATCTTAAATTGAGGTGATGAGGTAGATGGATTCTCAGTTCTGATATCAGTACCTTTGCTGGGGCCAAGGGCAACCACCTGCAGCTCAGGGATGTTAGCAGTGCTAGGACCTGCTTCAGGTTGTTCAGGTGGTTTAGTAGCACAGCCTCAGTTTATGCTGGGAAAAGGAGGAACATCCATTAACAATATGATCTGTTCTTTTTAATAGGAGAACTAAGACTCAATTTTCACTTAGGAGGACAAGGAGAAGCTGATCGGAGAAGGTTGGTCATAGGGTGTAAATGTAAATTTGTATTAACTTGTAACCTAACTGCAGCTGGTGGGGTGTACTTCTGTGCTAGGGTGCTAAGAGATGGTTAAATGTGCACATTTGTTGTAAGTTGAGGGTTCAAGAAGAGGATAGTAGGCTGTGAAGGAGGGACTGTAAGGGAGGAAATGGGGTAGACAGCAGGACATGCTGGGGCAGAGCAGTAAAGGGAAAGAATAGCAGCAGGGAATGGTAGGTTACCGAGGGAAACACAGTTACAGGGGAGGATGTGGCACCCAAAAGGATGGGGAAGGGCAGAGAAACAGCATGGAGGAAGGTAGGTGGGAGAGGAATAATAGATGGAGGATATGGGGGGAGAATGGGAGGATGGTCAGATGTAATGGATGTGGTGCAGACATCTTCCTGGGAATAATGTGGAGAGCAAGGGGTTGTCTAGTCTGTTGGCAGCTTGGTCAACATAGGGAGGAAATAGAGAGGCTCAGATGGGAATTGGGAAGGGGGGAGAGGAGGAAGTTGGACTGAAGGGCAGGGGAGTGGAGATAAGGGGATGTCTCAGATGAGCAGGTCAGTGAGTGTGGCAGGACAGCAGCCTGGGGGACACTTCATGGACAAGGATCACCAGAACCATGTGAGCCCAGGGGTAATGTAGGAAGGAATTGGAAGATGGCGAGGGGTGGACATGGAGGGAGGAAGTCAGGTCAAAGATGAAGGATGGTTGAGCAGTGAAAGGTAGAAGAAGGCATTGAGGACAAGAGGAAAAAGACCTCAAACAGGTTCACAGTTTTGCAGGAACTGGATGACCAGGGGGAAGGAGGAGAGTTCAGGAAGCAGGGAAAAACACAGATGGATATGAGTAAAGGGGGAAAGGGGCCAAAGGGAGAGACAGAGGACAGGAAATGTAATGGGGATAGGGAGGCAGGTGAGTCAGGTGGAGGGAAGGTCAAGGCAAAAGTGGGAAGGGGGAAATGGAAGAGATAAGCATGGGCAAGGAAAGGGCATCTCCAGAAAGGGAGTCTATGGGGGGAGGTCAGACAGAGGGGAGAGGCGAAACAGGGGTAGGCATGGGAGAGGGGATAGCTGGGGTACAGGAAAGAGGAATCACAATGGGAGGTAGCCATAACAGAGGGAAATATGTGAAGGAGGGTCAGCAGGGTAAGCATGGGGTCAGCAAGAGTCAGAAAAGGGGGGAGGCAGTTGTAATAATAGGGGACTCTATTCTGAATGGAGTAAGATGGAGTAACAAACATACAAGAAAAAGCACTGGGAGGGTGGAGTGCTTGCCAAGCATGACAGACGGAAGGGTGGGAGAAATTATTCCAGAATGAGTGATGCAGGGGAAGCCTCACATAATAGTTCATTTGGGCACCAATGTTCTGGTGGGTTGCAAGGTGATGGTGGTGCAGGAAATGTTCACAGAACTGGGAAATATCTACAGTTGGGTGAGGAAGTCAGTAGCATTCTTGGAGGTACTGCCAGTCCCGAGAGCCAGCACCATTAAAAAGTTCAGGATTGAAGAATTAAACTCAAGGCTGGGAGGATGATGTGAAGCAAATGGGTTTGGGCTGGTGGGAGAGTGGGGAAGGACATGGGAAGATAAGGACTTATATGCACGGAATAGGCTGCAACTAAGTAGGGAGGGCACAAGGGTACTGAAAGGCAACCTGCAGAGATATTTGGAAGACAAGCTGAATTTAAACTGAAGAGTGGAGGCAGCAGAGGGTAAGACACTCAGTGTGATGCTTGGCCAGCTGGTTATGATTGCTGTATGATATTTGTAATATAAAATTATAGTATGTGAGCCTGTGCTCCTGGGTGACCCCCCCCAACCAGGTTTCAGTGAAATGACAGGATATATATTAAACCAGGAGATCACTGTAATGTAATTAACTTCCTTGATACATTGCATTTTATGGCCTGTTCATGACATGCTTTGAAGTTGGAAAGCTAAATATACATTTTATGATTTCAGAAGCAGGACATCATTAAGCTGATTGCTGCCTGACTGCAGAATTGTGAAAACTTTTGATGTTCCTTGGGAAAACAGGAATTAGCCACCAGTTCAAAGGAAAGGATTGATTAAAAACTGTCATAATTTGGGAAATGAGTGTTTGCTGAAGTCACATTATTTAAAATATCTCCTGACAGGAAATTCATGTTTGTATTTTTCTGGTTCTAAAAGGAGGAGCTAGATGACTCACAGAAGGGGTGTGGAGAGACACAGTGTAAACTGAATACTGTGACTGAACTTAGGGATATATCTTTCTGGACTCTTAAAAAACAAGATCTCTGATCTAACTTAAGCACTGTACAGAGGTAATACATTAGATAGAAAAAGTCGTATTGTATTGTAGTAGGAGTTTCTGTTTTGCATTTTGCCTTTGTTATTTTAAGTGACTGTATGCTCTTTAATATAGTGTTCTGTGTTTACATATTTTTATCCATTTTAGTAAATATATTATTTTGAAAGACTGCCTGGGTGTGTCTTCAAAGTTCTTTTGCATGTGACATATAGAGGGTTAAGGCTGACAAAAACTATTCAAAAGCTTGATGGTGTTACTAAACTGGGAAAAGGTAAGAATATCCCTAAGGTCTTTTATAGAGTTTTAAGGGTTCATTTTGGATACCTGGTTAGATGCCCTTAGGCAAAAGATATATTGCATCCCCCTGAAGAGATTATTATCTGAGCCTGTACATTTGGGTACGCTAGCATAAGGTTTACAGTTTGAATAACCCCAGAACATGAGACCAAAGGTGATTTGGACCCAGAAGCAGACAGGAGGGTTACCTTATCTGCTACCTGTTCACCTTACTGCACTTGGAGGTTGGCACTGTGGGAGCAGAGGGCCTGACCTGCTGAGTGTGTTTATGACACTTGGCACCAGGTGAGGGGGGCCTCTGGGCCTCCCCTAGTAATAAATAAAAAGGATGGGGGACAGCAATGGGAGGGGATAATAAGGATGGGGAAGAGACACAGAAAGAACAGGAGTAAAGAGGGAGAGAGGGGATACACTGGAAGGCATTGTCCTTGAATACAGAGAGTCTGATTAACAAGGCAACAGAGCTACAGGTGTTGATGGCAGAGGGAGACGTGGACATAGCGGCCATCGCTGAGACTTGGGCAACTTAGTATCATGACTGGGACCTTGTGTTCCCTAGGTACTAACTGTATATAAAGGACAGAGCAAAGGGGAGGGTGGTGTAGTGGAATTGTACATAAGAGAAGGGATAATGTGCATGAGCAAGGAGGGGGAAGAGGGCACAGACAAAGCCCTATGGTTAGTGCTCCATAACACCACTGGGAGAAGGATTTGTGGAGGGTGGTGTAAAAAACACTTTCACAAGGCTTAGAGATGGATAGGGAGCTGGAGGAACAGCTCAGGAGGATAGGGGGAGTGGGAACACTGTAATACTAGGAGACTTTAATCTACCTGGAGTAGACTGGAGCACCCCGCTGACCACCTGTAGCAGGGAACAGGTCCTCCTGGATGCTATCCAGGAGGGTTTTCTGACACAGGGAATCACAGAGCCAACAAGGGAGAGGGCCATGCTAGACCTAGTGCTATCAGATGGGGAGCAACATAAACTTTGAAGGCAGATAAGGACTGCTTAGCCCACCTAGTCAGCCCATTTTCCTACCTATTGGATAATCTGCAGATCCTAGTTAACAGTCTACTTCCCTCTACCCCCCCCCTAGAATTGCCTTATGTCTGTCCCATGCATTCTTGAATCCCCCCACTGTTTTTGATCCCATGACCCCCTCAGGAAGGCCATTCCTTGTGTTCACCACCCTCTCCAAGAAAAAATACTTCCTCATGCTACCCCTGAGTCATCCTCCCTCTATCTTCAAATTGTTCCCCCTTGTTCTTACACATCTCTTTTTCTGAAAGATGCTACCCTCTTGGACTTTGTTGATTCCCTTGAGGTACTTGAAAGTTTCTATCATATCCCTCCTCTCCCTCCTTTCCTTGAGGGTATACATATTAAGCTCCTTTAGTCTCTCTTTGTATGGCTTCTGGTGCAGACCCTGCACTATTTTAGTTGCCCTTCTCTGGATTGCCTCCTTCCTGTCAATGTCCTTGCAGAGATGGGGTCTCCAGAACTGCACCCAGTACTCCAGATGGGATCTCACCAGCTGTCTGTACAGAGGGATAACAACTTTTTGTTTTCTACTGGTGATGTCTCTCCCTATGCATCCCAGTATCCCCTAGCCCTCCTTACTGCCGTCTCACATTGCTTGCCTACCTTTAGGTCAACTGATCTGACTACCTCCAGGATCCTTTCCATTTGTGTTGTTGCCTCTCCCCCTCCAACATTGTGTACTTTCCCCCTGGGTTTTTGTTTCCCAGGAGCATTTCTTTGCATTGTATCTAAGCTGCCATACTTTTGAACATTCCTCCAATCTTGCCAAGTCCCTTCTCATCCTTTCCACCCCCAGTTGTGTAGCAACCCTGATACAGGTCTTTGTGTTGTCTGCAAAGTGGCATACTTTTCCTTCCAGTCCCTCCTCAATGCCACCTATAAAGACATTAAAGAGGACTGGTCCCAGTAATGAACCCTGCGGTACACCGCTAGTAACCCCACTTTTCTTCAGAGTGGACTCCATTTACTATTACCTTCTGCGTCCTGTTGTCCAGCCAGTTTTTTACCCAGGTTACTTACCACCCTGGGACCCACTCCCAGGCTGGCTAACTTGTTTATTAACCTTTTGTGTGGGACTGTGTCAGATGCCTTGCTAAAGTCTAGGTAGGCCACATCCACAGCCCCTCCCTGGTCTACTACTTTGGTCACCCAGTCAAAGAAATCTATTAGATTCCTCTGACATGACCTTCCCACTGTGAATCCATGCTGCCTTGGGTCCTGTGCCCTGCTGGCCTCTAGGTGCTCAACAATTCTTTCTTTCAGAAGTGATTCCATCATTTTGCCTACCACTGAGGTCAAACTAACAGGTTTGTAGTTTCCTGCCTGTGCCTTGCTCCCACCTTTGTGAAAGAGAATCACATCTGCCCTCCTCCACTCCTCAGGTACCACATCATCCTCCCATGATTTGTTAAAAAGGTTAGCCAGTGGTGTCACTAGTTCTTCCCTTATTTCTTTTAGAATTCTGAGGTGAATCCCGTCAGGCCCCATTGCTTTGTCCACCTTCAGTTTTAGGAGTTCTTTCAGGACCCTTTCTTCTGTGAATGGACTGGTATTGAACCCCCCCCCCATCCAGAGTGTTTCTACTGTTTGATTTAGGTATCTTCCCCTCCTCTTCTTCTGTGAATACTGAGCAGAAATATTCATTCAACATCCCTGCTTTTTCACTGTCAACCTCTGCCCACACTCTCCCATTTATAAAGCCTCACTATCCCTCCCTTACAAACATATGAAATTGCCAGCAGATAAAGGCCTTATGGTCTATCAAGTCTGCTCGATTGTGCAGCTAGCAGCCCTTATACTGCAGCTGCCCCTCTCTCCCTTCCCCCCCTCCAGTGACCTTACCCTATCCCATCACCTTTTGAAGCAGCCCACTGTTCTACAGGATACCACTTCCTCTGGCAATGCGTTCCACCCAGACACCACCCTCTCTGTAAAAAAGTGTCTCCTCATTTCCCTCCTGAACTTTCCTCCTTCCAGTCTCAGATCATGCCCTCAAGTGTCCCTCCACCTCCTTAATTTAAAAAAACCCTCCTTGTCTGTGTTATTTATTCCCTTCATGTACTTGAAGGTTTCAATCATGTGCCCCCATCCCTCCTCTCTTCCAGGGAGCACATGTTCAATTCCCTCAGCCTATACTGATAGGGTAAGTCCCCTAGCCCCTGGATCATTTTTGTTGCCCTGTGCTACACCCCCTCTAGGATTCCCTTGGTCTTCCTTCACTCTCTAATGTACCTATAACAGGTTTTATCCCACTTCTTAACTGAATTGGCTATCTTTTCCTTGGTTTGAATCTTTGCTATTCTAACTGCCTTTCCTGCTTCCTTCTGCTTTAACTGGTATAATTCTCTGTCCTGCTCTTTCTGTTTTTCCTTATACTTCCTGAATGCTACCTTTTTCTCCCTAACCTTCCTACCACCTCTTTTGAGAACCATAGTGTTCTTTTCCTACATTTATTTTTATTTGCTTCATACAAAGGCTTATTGCCTCTGTAATGGCAGTTTTGATTTTTCACCATTGTTCCTCCACCCATCTTTCTTGCCCATTTTCTAGTGCTTTTCTGAGGCACTCTCCCATTTTACCAAAGTCAGCCTTCCTAAAGTCCAATACCCTCGCTTTTGTATGGCTTGACCCTACGGCTGTGTTTACTGTGATCCACACTGTTTGGTGGACGCTTGTTCCCAGATGGCTACCCACTTCTAAATCTGAGTTCTTCGTTCTGTCCCCATTTGAGAGTACTAGGTCTAAGATTGCTTCATCCTGAGTGGGTTCCAACCCTAGCTGTCTGAGGCTTGCCCCTGTAGGGCATCGAGAATTACCCTACTCTTGGATGTGGCTGCAGCAAATGTCCAGGAAGTTGAAGTGAGGGAATCCCTTGCAGGTAGTGATCACTGCATGGTGTGGTTTTCCATAAACATGGGGAAGGAGGCAGCCATATCAAAAATGAAAGTGGTGTACTTCAGGACAGTGGACTTCGAGAGGTTGGGGAACATACTAGAGGAGCACCTGGCAAAGCTCTGACCAGAGATGGATGAGGACCAGAAATGGTCCATCATTAAGACAGGGATAACTGAGGCCACCAACACTTGTATTAAGGCCTGTAAAAAGAATGCCAGGACCAAGAGACCTCACTGATTTATCAGGAAGGTGGCAGAAAAGGTAAAAGAAAAGTAGGCGGCCTTCCTGAAGTACAACCGTACCTCGAGGGAGGAGGACAGAGAAGTTTATGTTGAGAAATATCGAGAGGCAGGAAGAGAGGTCTGGGCAGCCAAGGCTGAGAAACAGCTAAGTTTGGTACAGGGGATTAGAGAAGGGGAGAAGGACTTCTTTCAGTACATTAAGGAGAGAAGAAGCAGAAGGGATGGTATAGTTGGGATAAGGATGGAGGGAAGATGGGCAGAAAAGGGAGAAGATCAAGCAGGAGCTCTAAATGAGTACTTTTGCTCAGTCTTCACCAGGGAAGTGGATGGGCCTGTGCCACAGGGGAAGAGAGGGGGGAACTTTGTGGTCAGGAAGGAGGGTGAGGGGGAGATTGGAGTAGACAGGGTTTTAAGAGGACTAAGGGAACTGCGAGTGGACAAGGCACCTGACCTAGATGGGGTACTCCTGAGGGTCCATAGGGAGCTGGCAGGAGTAATAGCGACACTATTGACAGACCTGTTTAACATCTCACTGGAGAAGGAGTGTGTGCCACAGGACTGGAGGACATCTCATGTGGTACCTCTCCACAAAAGTGGACCCAGGGACGAGCTGGGTAATTACTGGCCAGTCAGCCTAACCTCCATTGTAGGAAAGCTAATAGAGACAATTCTAAAACAAAGGCTAGTGTCCTTCCTTGAGGAGAATGGTCTCCAGGATGATAGGCAGCATAGGTTTCTTAGGGGGAGATCTTGTCAAACCAAGAAGATAGACTTCTTCGACTGGGTTACAAGGTCATTGGCAGGGGGCAGGCAGTGGACATCCTGTACCTGGAGTTCAGCAAGGCATTCAATTCAGTGCCACACAGAAGGCTGATCAGCAAGCTAGGGGACCTGGGAATAGGGGACAAAATGCTGGAGTTGGTCAAGAGCTGGCTAAGGGACAGGGACCATGGTAGGAACTGTCCATATCTAGGCCTGTAACCAGTGGGGTCCCACAGGGCTCAGTACTTGGAACTGTGCTGTTCAACATATTTATAGGTGACATAACAGAGAGGGGTCAATAGTAAGATCTGCCATTTTGCAGATGATACTAAGCTCTGTGGGAGGGTGGACACAGAGGAGGGGAGACAGGATTTAAGGGAGGACCTGGGTGGGATGGAGAAATGGTTGGGCATCTGGCAGTTAGGTTTCAATGCTAAGAAATGTAAATTATACAATGGCAAGAAAAAAATCCTGGACTCTGATTGGTCAGTCTTGGGCTGGACCCGTGATGTAAACCAGCACAACATCATGGGTCTAGTCTCAGCCTCACTCTGAACCTGCAGATGAGCTTTTGGATGATGAGCTGGATAAGCATAGAGCAGATGAGCTTTTTTTTTTGCATCTCCTCTTAAGAAACAAAAATATTTTTCCACACTAATAAAAACATTCTTTAAAATTTTTTTTACTTAATATATAACAACGAGCCATTGATATTAGCAATCGTTCTCCAGGGTGTGTAATAAGTTTGAGATATCGCTGCCACTTCAGTTGTTGGATGCACTCCTCGCCTGTGGCCCTCATGCCCAGCCACCTGAGGCGTGACGTTAACCCAGCATGATACACACCCTGTCGAGCATTATTGCTTAAGTAATGCACCTGGCAGTCAGAATCCCAAGAGCCAGTTACTGGCTTGGGAGGGGGAACACAGGTGACAGTATCAGAGGAGGAAAAGGACCTTGGAATGATGATCAGGGGAGATATAAAACACACAGTACAGTGCCATAAGGCAGCAGCTAAAGCAAATAAAATGCCGGGCTGCATTGCCAGGAGAATCACCTTTAGAAGGCAGGAAGTTATACTGCCACTATACAGGTCACTGGTAAGACCACACCTGGAATACTATGTTCAGTTCTGGTGCCCATACCTGAAGGATATCAGACTACTGGAGGGGATCCAGTGGAGGGCAACCAAAATGATCCAGGGCATGGAGGACAGAACATATCAGGAGTGGATGAGGGAACTTAACATGCTCCCTGGAGGACAGAAGAGAGGGGGGATATAATAGAAACCTTCAAGTACCTCAAGGGTATAAACAGGGTTGGTACAGAGGGCATCTTTAACTTAAGAAAGGAGAGTGTAACAAGGGGGCATAGCCTGAAATTAGTGGGGGGGGGAGATTCAGGAGGGAAATGAGGAGGCACTATTTCAGTGAAAGGGTGGTGAAGGGGTGGAATGAATCACCGGAGGAGGTAGTGGCGGCAAGGATAGTGGCCTTTTTAAGGAGAGGTGGGACAGGGTAAAGAAAAAAATTAGGACGGGAGTAGGCATTACTGGGAACTGGAAAGGGGAGGGATTTGGAATGAAGGTTGATGACTCCAAGCAGAGTAGGGGATGGGCAGCTCCAGAGAATTAAATGAGCTGCACACTTGAGCAGACTTGATAGATCACTATGGCCTCTTTCTGCTGGTTAATTTGTATGTTCATATGCACTTGCTGTGTTTGAAAGTGGTGACAACACAGTAGAGTGAGGCACAGACATTAACTTTTTGTTTGGCAGTTCTATTTATGGAGGCATCGTTTCAGACTGTTAACAGCCACTCTAGTACTCAGTGAAATGTTTCAGCCAAATGTAAAACTCTCAGGAATTGCAAGATAAAAAGAAGTACCTAACTGTGCTGCATTAACTGTAGAATCAGAACATATGGTGGTTACGTTGATCTGAGGTTGTTTTGAGATTTGTTGACCAGCAGCCATTTTGACTCATCAGCATCTTTCACCCTGGAGCAGAGAAGTTTCAGAAGACCAGTCAGTGTCCTGTTTAGATTTACATGCCCCTTTCAATCTGTATTCAGGGAAATTCTTCCCCAGTGCAGCCCTAAAGTGCATCTGTCTTCACCATAAAACTCCCTGGAACAGCTGGGATGTGGAGAGGGAGATATTGTCAGCATTTCTGCTGACAACATAGCTGCCGATTTGACAGTGCTGTTCTGTCACTGTCTAGACATCAGCAAAATATTACATTCATGCTCATATCGTGCATGTTCTTCTACCATTAGTTTTAGTAACATGTGTTTTCTTTTCTGCAAAGCAACAGCCGATTTCTATTCCTCAGTTTGAAAAGACTCCATATGTTCTTCCTTCATACATTCAGCAACAGTAAGTTCAGGTTAGTCACAAGTTTCAAATCCTTCACTTTGTGAATCTAACTACATGACTATCTGGCTTTTGTGGGCAGTGAGGGAAATCAGAACTCCTGCTCAGTCAGCTTCTTCCCCACACACACCAGGCTTCACCATACAGGAAGTGAGTGGTGCCATACTCAGAAAGAGGGAGTTTCTCCCCCTGTCAATACAGCAGGTTTATGTAACCTGAAACAAAGTATCATAGCTCAGTATGTCTTTGTGGTCAAAAATTACAAATACATTTTTTCTATACATTTATATACTGTATATAAGTATACTGTGTCAGTGGCTCAGTAGGTAGCGCACTTGCCTCTGAGGCTGGGAGATCAGAGGGCTGTGGGTTCAGTTCCCACATCTGGCACTTGGGTTAATATCCCAGTACTGACACTGTAGTGCAGCATGACAGGGGTGCTGCACTTCTGAGGTGCTGTCTTTCGGATGAGACGTTAAACCGAGGTCCCATTTGCCTGGATTGGTGGTAGTTCAGGTGGATGTTAAAGATCCCATGGTACTTGTTGAAAAGAGGAGGGGAATTTCCCTGGTGTTCTGGCCAAATTTCCCTCATTCACTAAAAATACCACCAACAGTTTCATCTGTATCAAGGTCAGTTGGCATTCATCTGTCTCTCCCTCCCCTGGGTCGTGCCTGAAAATAGGCAGGATTTGTCTAGTGTACTTACCCGATCAACTACAATAAATAATTATACAATGTAGGGGAGAGTTAAACATTATAAATAAATTATTTATTTGAGCTATTGATGCATTCTAAATGAAAGTGAGTTATTTATCTTCACCTCAGATAGGCCACAAAGGACCCCGTAATCAATGGAAGCTCAGCTTAGATAATGCCTGATGGCATCACAGTGGTGTCTGCAGTGCTCTAAACAGAGAAGTGAAATCAAATAGAAAAGTTCAATTTTCATTAAAAATAACTGGTTTAAAAGCTTTACAATAGGAAGTACATTGTATACACTAAAGTGGACATGCAGTGACTTGGGTCAGTACCGTATATGCAATGTATTATCATTTGTGAGGGAGGCAGTACGTCCATAACTCATGAATGACTCTCCTACTCATGAGTTCAATGGCCTATGGAGCAAGTATAATTGAATGCTTGTGCAAATGTGTTACTTAGGTTTTGGCCATTCGCAGTCTGTATTCCAGAGGAATTACCATCCTGTAGAGGTACCAAAGGCAAGGAACCCTCTAAAGGGTTCCACCCCTAGAGGTGCTGCAGCATGATTCCCTTTGTCAAAGGTACCTTAGGAAGGCTCCCCAAAAAGAAAGTAATAGTATGAAGCATATGGGCAATCAATAGCTGCGAAACGTAGTAATAAATAAGCATCAGGCAGCTTGATAACATAATGGGATGCACAAGTCAGCAATGGCATGGGTAAGATGGATTGCAAGAGAATAAGGGGAACTACTAAGGAGACAGAGAATTGCAGGAGAGAGGGAACTGCAAGTAAGGGACACCATCCACCTCCATCCAACAGTGGATCATATCTAATGGAACTAGGAAATACTAACTAGATATTATGATCTTCGGCACAGAGGAGAGAAATCTCTGGGGATCCAAGGCCTAGGTTGCCTTCCATCCAGGCGTGGGATAATTTCATTAGTGAATGCTTTGCTACTGCAATTTGGAAGCCCCAAAGAATAAGAAATGGAAAATATTCCAGTTTGGAGAGAAACTCTCACTCTGTCCTTCTAACAGGAACGCTGTGGAGGGTTGTGAGACGGTAGTTCTGCAACCACCACTCCAAGGGGGGAGGAGGAGAGTAACGACTACCAAGGCACTCACCCAGCCTACCAATCTATAAAACAAACTAGGCAAACCTGAGGTGGTCATTGGGAGAA
Source organism: Neoceratodus forsteri (assembly GCA_016271365.2). NCBI lineage: Eukaryota > Metazoa > Chordata > Ceratodontiformes > Ceratodontidae > Neoceratodus > Neoceratodus forsteri. The sequence goes on along the minus strand of CM057452.1, from coordinate 510,731,052 downwards.
TGCAGTGAAGATGCCTTACTAGGAAACTGATCTATGAGTGGTAGAAGTCAATAAGCATGGAAGGAGGGAAGCACAATGCTGTGAAAACAGCTGTGACCATGGGGAAGTAGATTAAGCAGGGAAACATAGAAATATAGATTTTGACGGCAGATAAGGACCGCTTGACCCACCCAGTCTGCCCATTTCCCTACCTATTGGATAAGCTGCAGATCCTAGTTAACCAGCAGCCTACTTCTTCCGATCCCCAACCCCTAGAATTGCCCTATGACTGTCCCATGCATGCTTGAATTCCACCACTGTTTTTGACTCCACAACCTCCTCCGGAAGGCTGTTCCATGCATCCACAACCCTCTCTGTGAAAAAATACTTCCTTAAATTACCTCTGAGCCGCCCTCCTTCTATCTTCAAATTGTGCCCCCTTGTTCTTGCACACCTCTTTTTTTGAAAGATGCTACCCACTTGGACTTTGTTGATTCCCTTGAGATACTTGAAAGTTTCTATCATGTCCCCCCTCCCTCATTTCCTCGAGGCTATACATATTAAGCTCCTTAAGTCTCTCTTCATATGTCTTCCAGTGCAGACCCTGCACCATTTTAGTTGCCCTCCTCTGGACAGCCTCCATCTTGTCTATGTCCTTGCGGAGATTGGGTCTCAGAACTGCACAAGTACTCCAGATGGGGTCTCACCAACTGTCTGTACAGAGGGATATCTTCCTGTTTTCTACTGGTGATGCCTCTCCTATGCATCCCAGTATCCCCAACCCTCCTTGCCCTCTCACATTGCTTGCCCACCTTTAGGTCATCTGATATGACTACCCCAGGTCCCTTTCCATTTTTGTTGTTGTTAGTATCTCACCCCATTGTGTACTCTTCCCTGGGTTTTGTTTCCCAGGTGCATTACCTTGCACTTCTTAGCATTGAATCTAAGCTGCCATACATTTGACCATTCCTCTAACCTTGCCAAGTCCTTCTCATCCTTTTCCACCCACCTTGTGCATCAACTCTGTTGCAGATCTTTGTGTCATCTGCAAAGAGACAAACTTTTCCTTCCAGTCCCTCTGCAATGTCACTTACAAGAGCATTGAAGAGGACGATCTATACTGAACCCTGCGATACCCCTAGTAACCCCCTTTCTTCAGAGTGGACTCCATTTACTATTACTCTCTGTGTCCTATTCTCCAGCCAATTCTTTACCAAGGCTGTCATATTGGGACCCACTCCCAGGCTGGCTAACTTGTATATTAATCTTTTGTGTGGGACTGTGTCAAATGCCTTGCTAAAGTCTAGGTAGGCCATGTCCACAGCCCCTCCCTGATCTACTACTTTGGTCACCCTGTCAAAGAAATCTATCAGATTTGTCTGGCATGATGTTTCTGCTGTGAATCCATGCTGCCTTGGGTCCTGAGCCCCTCTGGCCTCTAGATATTCAACAATTCTTTCCTTCAGGAGTGATTCCATCATTTTCCCTACCACTGAGGTTAAACTAACAGGTCTGTAGTTTTCTGCTTCTGCCTTGCTCCCACTTTTGTGAAGGGGAATCACATCTGCACTTCTCCAGTCCTCGGGTACCACCCCATCCTCCCATGATTTGTTAAAGAGGGTAGTCAGTGGTGTCACTAGTTCTACCTTAGTTCTTTTACAATTCTGGGATGATTCCCATCAGGCCCCATTGCTTTGTCCACCTTCAGTTTTAAGAGTTCTTTCAGAACCCTTTCTTCTGTAAATGGGCTGGTATCAACTTCTGTATCCAGAGTGTTTCTACTGTTTGTTTAGGTACCTCCCCACTTCCTTTGTAAATACTGAGCAAAAATATTTGTTTAGTATCTCTGCCTTTTCACAGTCACCTCTGCCCACCCTCCCTCCTCTTTATTAAGCCTCACTAGCCCTTCCTTGGTCTTCCTTCGCTCCCTGATGTACCTATAAAAGGTTTTATCCCCCTTCTTAACTGAGTTGGCTATCTTTTCCTCGGTTTGGGCCTTTGCTGTTCTGACTGCCTTCCCAGTTTTCTTTTGCTGTAACTGATACAGTTCCCTGTCCTGCTCCTTCTGTGATTGCTTGTACTTCCTGAATGCTTTCTTTTTCTCTTGAACCTTCACTGCCACTTCCTTTGAGAACCATAGTGGTTTCTTACATCATTTAGTTTTGTTAATTTGCTTCACACAAAGGCTTGTTACCTCTGTGATGGCAGTTTTTATTATTCCCCATTGTTCTTCCACCCCTCCTTCCTGCCCATTTGCTAGTGCATTCCTTAGGCACTCACCCATTTTGGCAAAGTCAGCCCTCCTAAAGTTCAGTACTTTTGCCTTTGTATGGCTTGACTCTATTGCTGTGTTTATTGTGAACCATACTGTTCGATGGTCGCTAGTTCCCAGATGGCTACCCACTTCTACATCTGTGATCCTCTCTTCATCTCCATTTGAGAGAACCAGGTCTAAGATTGCTCCCTCTCGAGTGGGCTCCAATACTAGTTGTCTAAGGCATGCCTCTTGTAGGGCATCTAGAATAACCCCACTCTTTGAAGTGGCTGCTGCAACTCGTTCCAGTTAACATCTGGCATATTCAGATCACCCATCAGCAATATCTCCCTGTTTCTGCCATTCTAAGTATTCTTTCTATCATTTCCTTGTCTATTTCCTCCCCTGAGAAGGGGGTCTGTATCTAACCCTGTTGCAGTTGTGGTGCCATTGCGTCTCCAAATTTACCCACAGTGCTTCTTCTCCTCCCTGTTTTCCATTTTGTTCAGTTGCTTTGATTCCTTCCCTTATGTAAAGAGCTACTCCTCCTCCTCTTTTACCCTCCCTGTCCCTCCTGTAGATAGTGTATCCTGGTATGTTTATGTCCCAGTCATGGTTTTGTGTGTACCATGTTTCTGTGACTGCCACGATATCCAGATGTTCCTCCTCCATCAAGGCCACTAATTCAGGAAGCTTGTTACTCAGACTACAGGCATTGGTACTCATTGCTCTCCATTTTTTGATGGCTTTACCTTCTTTTGCAGCATCCCCCTCTGACCTGTCTACCTCGGTCTTTTTCTCATTTTTGCATCTCAGCATGGAAACAGCTTTGGTTTGTGTAAAAACACAGGTACTGGTGACAATAGTAATGGGAGTAGCTAATAGTAAGTAGCAGGAGCTACAAAAGAGCCAAATGGTGGGAGCAAGCAAATGAAGGAAAACATGATGGAGCTGCATAGAAAGGGCTCAGAGGGGTCTGGGTTCAGAGGGAGCTTGAATCAGGAGAAAACAATCTGGCTTGATTGCATGGGCAGCAATTAGGCCTGTAGCATGGAAACAGCTTTGGTTTGTGTAAAAACACAGGTACTGGTGACAATAGCAATGGGAGTAGCTAATAGTAAGTAGCAGGAGCTACAAAAGAGCCAAATGGTGGGAGCAAGCAAATAATAAAAGCTGAGAAACCAAATCTCCCAAGAAGAAAACAAAACTAAGACACAAACATAAAAGAAACACTGAAGAAATAAAAGGAAGCACACAGCCGGAGGCAAAAATACAAACCAGAAGCAGATGAACAAAACATAGATTCCAGCAGAAAGAAGCAGCAAGGTGGGGGCAGGCCCCAGCCTACCACAGAGCAAACGGACAGAGCCTCCAGCCAGCAAAGAAAAAGTGTTTCAGAAGGAGGCTGAGGGGAACTGCTATATAGCTTAGGAAGTGGGAGTGGCTGGCTGCTTGTCCATTGAACTAAAGGCAGAGCCTTCCAATTATTGTTCTGTCCCTCACTCATCAGATAAAAAACATATTCCAAGTCAGGCCATTGCATATCCCATATATGATATATGCAAACAAAGAATGATATCAGGGAGAAACATATAAAACTCTTCAGAAATGCTCTCAAGGTAAGTTTGGAAAAATGATCAAAACATCTAAGTCTGGATTTTCAAAGAACTGCTGCATGATTCTGTTGCACCAATGCTACTTATGACATATAGTAACTGCTAGAACACAATAAATGTGGTCTAACTTCATGTCACATGTGCCGTAAGTTGCACATCAAAAATGACACATGCATGCATCATTTTTCTGCCATAAAGTAAGCAAAATGATGCTAACATGTCAAAAAGTTTGAAAACTGTGCACAACCATTTTGGCAGATTTGCAATGATGCATCCAAAGCTTTGGAAATCCACGCCGTAGATTATAGCCCCTGCCTTTTAGTCCCAAAGGCCTGCCAGGTTCTTGTTTATTTATTTTGTTTGTCTGTTAATCAGGTAAGACCATGTTGCTAACTAGCATATTTACAGGACTGACCCAGGCCAGAGGCAACAGTGAGTTACATGATCAGACATAAAGTGAGAACACACAGTGCGGGTAAAGATTACATCAATCAATGAAATCAGCCTTTAGAACAAGAACATATATTCAATTCACAAAGTATAATTAAAAGCAAGAACATGAGTATTTATCCTTTAGATACAGCCGAAGTTTAATTGTAAATAATGAGTAATTGGGAGCTTCACATAATGCATTAGAGATAAACCATTCCAGAGTTTTGGGAAAAGGTGGGAAATCCTCTTTGTCCCATAGTGGAGAAGACAGCAGTTACAGTAAGAAGGTGATGTTGGGTAACCATGGGTTTTTAGTTTAATATTTGGATCATAGTAGCCTTGGTAATGGTGAGTAACCATAGTTTCTTATGAATTTGTCAAAAGGCAACCTAATGAGAAAGCTCTAATCAGTGAGGAAAAGCCTCTTCAGCTTATTACAGTATAAGGGGAGTTCTGGTGCAGGCTGTAGCTAAACAGAAGAGCAAAACAGCAATTGCTATTGTAAATAGCATGGAGTCGGCTCAGATCAGTGACAGGTACATATATTTTAAACAAGACTTTTGTTAATGCCGAACATGTTTCCTTGCATGGTGTCACAGGTTTAAACAATAGTATCTTGAGACTACAGGAAGACCAATCTTACTCTCAGTAGCTATTGTCTTTTGGACTTTGAGTTTCACCGCTAAGGGGTATAGAACCCCTATATAGAGCCAGCCATATATGCTGCACTGAAAGGAGCACTGCACAGCCATTAGCACATGTGTGGCTCAGGGCCAAAATTCAGTCAAGAAGAATGTTCTGACCAGAGCTCTTTATCTGAGTATGGGGCCGTGTCAACACATAGTTACTATGTGCTGAAATGCCAGGTCTCATGTGGCCCATATTTAGCTCTAAAATGCAAATGGGCCCACTGGACATGCAAAAATGCTATGGGCCATTTGCATGCCTAGAATGGACTCATTAGCATGCCTGTGTGACCCACCATCAAGCACGTGCCCTGTAGCTGTCTTGAATATTGCTTGGGGTCTAGTGGTTCTCCCACACCTGATCACCCATCCTACAGCTATCTTGAATATTTCTGGTGGTCTAACTGTCCCTAACCCCCCATCACCCATCCTGTAGCTGTCCTGAATTATCTGGGTGTTCTAATGTCCCACCCTTCCACTGTAAGGGCATCTGACCCCCTCTCAACTTGTGCACACAGAACACTCCAACCCTCACCCACTCATTTCCACAGTCAACTAAGCCAAATTGTGGCAGCAGGGATGACAACTAGCACAGCCCTCTGCTCACCAGCTTTGCTGGCTACCATCTGGCTGTGAGCGATTGAGAATACTGTTGCAATAGCTGTTCTAAAGAAGTCACAACTGCTTAGTGACAGTTAGTTGTCAGCTGATGTGGTGAGTGGAGGGCAGTGCTGGCAGCCATCACTGTTGCCACCATTTGACTTAGGTGATTTGGGTGAGGGGGCTGCAAGGAGGAGGGTCCTGAGCTGGCAGGTTGGTAGTGGGGTTGAATGCTCTGGGTGAGGGAACAGTATACCACCAGGAATATTCCAGACAGCTACAGAATGGGCAATAAGGGTGGGATGGGGGGTCAAGTAGAGCACCAGAAATATTGGTAGTCACATATCATCCAGACCTTGAACGTCTGCGTAAGATTATTAAAGATCTCCACCCAATATTTAGTGAGGATGACACCCTTAATTGTATTTTTAAGGAACTCCCACTACTATCTTTTAAACAACCACCAAATTTATCCAGCCTAATTATTAGGAGCAAACTTTCACCGGAACAGAATACCATGTCACACAATGGCACACGACCCTGCAATCAACGCCCTGCAAGACTTGTGGGCTAATTTCTACCTCAGACTGTGTGGTTACATCACAAAACAGACAATTCCAGGTGCATGGGAGTTATACATGCATGTCACGATATGTTGTTTATTTCATTCAGTGCAAGAGATGTCCACAAACAGGTTATGTAGGAGAGACACGCCAACAGCTCCGCACTAGGATGAACTCACACAGGCATACTATTACAGCAAGGAAGACTGAAAACCAGTGGGGCATCACTTCTCCCAGCCTGACCACTCAGTCTCAGATATGTCAGTAATGGTCTAAAGGAAATCTCAAAACACACAACAGAGACGAGCTTTTGAGATTAAACTTATTTACATCTCAATATGGTAGCAGATGGGATGAACTTGGATATTGGCTTTATGGGACACTACAGAAATTAACATCCACAGACCTTTTCTTCTTCAAACTGACATATTATAGGACTTCAGCATGTGTGAGATGTGGATGCGTGTGTGTATGTATGTGTGTGGGTATGTGCTGTGAGGTATGTGATATAATAGATGTGGGGCTTGCTGTCACATTGAGGTAAGTCTCTATTTAGCTATATGGAGTTATAATGTGTTACTATTTTCATTTCACACACAACAAATTTCTCCTTACTTTTTATCTTTGCCTGTGGGGGGGGGGGGATTGATTGCACCATATTCAGTTTACCCAGCCTGCTAGTGTACATGCAGGAGTGTTATCTTATATTGTTATATATAATTTTTGTAACTCTGTACATATTGGGATGTGTGATCTCATTTGCTTGGGGGTCCTGCACATATCTTTTTACATTAGGATAATATTGTAGTAATTTACTCAGAATTTCATTACAAGTTGTATTCCTTTGGGGAACAATTACAGTGACTGAAGTTAATATAGGTTCACTAGGAGAGAGATTGAGAGAGTGTGTGTGTGTGTGTGTGTGTCTGTGGGGGACAGAGAGAGAGAGAGAGAGAGAGAAAGGAGGGAGAGAGAGAGAGACGACATCTTGTTTAAGTTATATCTCCCCACCCACATTATTGTGATGTGGGTGGGTTAGGTTGTACCTGTTTGTGAGCAGGAGGAGATAAATTACTTTTTATCTCTTTTCAGATTCCCTAGACACTTGTGGTACATGAAGTTGCTACATTCTCAGTATATATTGACATCAGTACATATCAGGATGCATGGTCTGAATTCCTTGAGGTTCCTCTACTAGAGTTTTTTGTTTAACACTAATATTATATAGTCCTGAGGTTTTTGTAATTTCTTGGGCCTTTTATTTAGCTTGGGATTACAGCTGGGTGGCATGTCTAGCTAGGTTTTACACATCACACAGTGTGCACTGATGTTTTTTAGACAACTTTACTGGTATTCTTGTACATTGTAATTTCATGAGCCCTATAACTATCTTAGTTTGTCTTTAAGCTGGGTGGGGGTTGCCTTTCAGTAATCACATCCTTATACTGACTGTGACACTCATGGCTTGATTTGGGAGTTATCTGCTTCAGCAGTGTTATCTTATTCAATTAAATTTATGTTTGTTGCACAAAGCACATCTTAACCCAAGGTTCATTCGGACTGAGGCAGTATTGTACTGTTTAACTTCTCTGACATCATCTTCGGGTTGTTTTTTTTTTTTTTTTAAATGAGTATTTTAAACCAATGGGGATATTTTTCTGTTTTTCTCTGCATTATCTAGCTGTTATAAGTATTGTATTTGTTAAACAACTGCCATGAGCTTCTGAAGAAGGACTGGTTGGTCCGAAAGCTAGAGCACTTTGTTCTTGTTGTTACATCTATGTTGGTCCATTAAAAGGTATCAAATCATTTGCTTCTGGATCCAGAAATATTCAAGACAGATACAGAACAGGAGGTCAGGGGCAAGGGGAACCACCAGACCACTATTAATATTCAGGACAGCTACAGAATGGGTAATCAGGGGTGGGGGGGACAACTAGACTACCAGGAATATTCAAGAGGACTACAAGACAGGGATCGGGGTAGTGGTAATAGTAGACCTTCAGGTATATTCAAGACAGCTACAGGATATGTGATCAGGGGACTACCATGCACAGAGATAAAGGTGGAGGTTTGGCAACATTAAACAGTGCTGTGACTGAAGCATTTTAGTGCTGTGGAAACTGCTAAATTTACTCATTTGCATTGGTGCAGTGCTTTACTCTGCTAAGTCACAGTGTTGGGTCAGCAGAGTGCACCAGGGGCCTTTGAATACGGCCTCTTCCCTGTCGGTCAGCACTATTAAAGGTTGGCATGGCGCTAACTCAGTACGTGCCAAGCTAATGGTTTGAATTTGGGGGCCCTCGTGCTGAAAAATGGTGAACAAAATAAAGAACACCTTTATAAAGTCACTGTTTCTTTATACCTTTGTTGATTTTGGATTTATGTGACAAGGACAAGTCTGAAAGAGTGCCCATCACATAAAGCGACCACAATATAGCCCATCGTGAAAAGGGTGCCTGATATTGTAGCGACCATCACAAAAAATACATCAAATCCACAGAGACAATAAATATGTTTATTTGGGGGGCTATGCCCCCCAAACTAAAATAATCAACTCTAAGGGGAGGTGCGGACCGAGGGGCAAGGTATTTTTTTTTTTTTTAAATCCTGCTGTCCGAAACCAGACCCAAACCCCGATCTGCTGGCATCGCAAGCAGTGATGTGCACCACTACGCTAAGCAGCCAGCTTGGCAGGAATTGGCCACACAAGGCCCTATATACTGTACTAGCAAGTATAGCTCCTTGCTATTTTCACGCTACAGGACATAGCAATCTTATTCAACATGCGCTCTCAGTGTGAGCGGTATTATTGAGTCACTCAAACTGATGCGCTCAATAATACGCACTCATAAAGGATGCTACCATTGATTTTTGACATTTTGATCCCAGATTTTCAACATAGTCTCCTTATGACCCCACATTAAGATCAATACAGTTGGAATTTTTTAAATCCCAAATGAAGGCTATTTTCTGGAGCAATTGTAAAGACATGCTTTGGAAGGGATTTGAAAAACTGTGCCTGTCTTTTTTAAGAAGTGGGTAACGAAAAAGTTATGTTGGAAGTTTGGTGAAAAATAACAAAGTACGAGTAAAAGTTCAAAACACATTAAAAAGCCATTAATTGGAGTTACCTTGTTTTCAGTCAGTTCCCAGTCATGGCTCAGTTGTAACAGTCATGTAACAATGGTCATGAGAGGAGTACATCAGTGGACCATAGTGAGGTAAGTGAGGGGGTGTAAGGTGGTGGATGTTAAGTGAGGAGGCAGGGGGGACCAGAACATGCTGCAAGACCATTAACACAAAAAGAGGAGGAGGAACTTTTCAAGTGCCAACTCTGGGGGTTGGGCTACCACAAGGAGTAAAGCAGCATTGTGAACCTGTAGGAGAGAAGCTGCAGAAACCAACAGATTAATTGGATCAGAGTGTGTGAATTGCAGAGCAGCATTGTGCTGGCCAAATTGGTTTGTGATCATTCTGTGCAACCAAAAGAAATGGGTACTACAGCACTGGAAAAAACAACAAGCCTATGTTTTGGCCCCTCCAGCAGAGTTGGGATGGCCATCAAAGTACACCTTTTTCTCTCTTTTCAATGGTTGGGACAGGAAGCTGAGGGAGCAGAACCACAAGGAGCATCAGTGGGCTTGAAGCAGATTGCCACAATACACCTTGGACCCCTTGTTCAAATGGTTAGCATGCCACTAACTGGGTTAGCACCTCGCAAACTATGAATAATTTAGTTCTTTTCCTTCTCTATTTTGGTCTCCCTATGACCCAAATAAATAACATCCCCCTTAAGGGGTGGCTGGCTCCCTTTCCCTGGGCTAAGGCACAGATATGGCACATTGGTGAGTCTAAATGAGGATAAAACACGTGTATGTGTGCTGCTCTTAGCCTTTGCTGATTGCACTGTGAGGCCTTCTGACACCACGCAATTCTGTTTATAGTTGAGCTAGTCTAAATTCTGTCATGGGGATTTGCATATGTGTACAATGATGCTTTGCATTATTGGGGCATATGCAGTTGTGTTTTTTTTTTAAATTTGGCTGTATGGCCAATATTCTTCGGGATAACCCATGCCTCAGGGCATTTGCTCTGGGGTTCTTTTACAGTAGAATTATGTGTTTTAAATCATCATCCACCTTTAAATCAGACCTACAATATTGAGGCTCTGTTTCTGTTTTTTTCTGTTGAAAGTAGATGTAATTTGCTTTGTATAATTCAAGTTGATATCTAGTAATTAATCTTCTCAGTTTTGCATTGGGCATACATATAAAGTATGGTTCGAGACTGTGAGTTTGCTTTAGTTGTTTACCAACTAAAGAATTTCAAGTTATGGGCAGACTAGGTGGGCCAAGCGGTCCTTATCTGCCATCAGAGTCTATGTTTTTATGTTATTTAGTTTTTCAAAATATTTTGCCATAGCCACGTCTCTCGCTCTATTCCTGATAATTTCCTTAATTTGTTTAAAAGGATACATACCAGATTCCCCTATCAGATGGGCAAGAACTAATGGAAACAGATGATTCTTGATTTTTAATATGGATGGAAATGTGAAACCTTTAGTGGTATATCCTATTTCTTCCTCAATACAGTGGCCCCGATTCTAGAAGGGTGGCACAAGTCGCCACCAAACGCAACTTGTGCCACCCGCAACTGCAACAATGACTCTGCACCCTATTCTAGGAGGGGCAGGGTCATGGCAGCAAAATCCTGGGACTTGCAACATGCGGCCAGGTATGCCGAACCATGGAGCCTACATGAGAACATATACTATAAACACTGAAAAATGGCGGCGTCAACCCCCATACACAACTCCCCAATTCCCTGGTAGTCTAGTGCCCCTCCCAATCATTGTAATAATAATACATAACTCCAAATCTCTGGTAGTCTAGTGGCCCCACCGATCATTTTAATAATAGGAATATCACCAATTCCTGGTAGTCTAGCGGCCCCGATCATTATGTAGTAAGTAATATCACAAGTCCCTGGTGATTAGTGATCCCCCTCCCTCCCACCAGCACCGCCACCCGATCCCAGCTGGCGACTGGCACAGCCCACCTCTCACTTCCATGGCCAGCTGCAGGCTGTGTGCAGTATGAGTGCTACTGGAAAGGCGTTGCTCCGAGTGTATCGAACATGTCTTTCCTGTAGAGCTCATACTGCACACAATCAATAACTGACAATGGAAAAGAGGGGTGGGCATGCCAAGCCAGCTGGGGACAGGTGGGGGGTGCTGGGTAGGCTGGCATGGCTGGGTGGGGGGCCACTAGACTACCAGGGACTTGGTGATATTACTTACTTTTACAATGATCAGGAGGAGCTGCTAGACTACCAGGGAATTGGTGATTTTACTTATTATTAGAATGATCATGGGGGGGACCACTAGGCTACCAGGGAATCGGTGATATTACTTATTATTAAAACGATTGAGGGGGTCCACTAGAGTGCCAGGGAATTGGTGATATTACCTATTATCAGAATGATTGGGGGGACCGCTACACTAACAGACAATCGGTGATATTACTTAACAGTAACATGATCAGGTGGGCCACTAGACTGACAGGGAGGAGTAATTGCCACATTTGCAGCCGGCGACCAGGTTCAGGGCACAGGTGGGGGGATGGCAGTGCCACCCTGTGGGGTTTGTGCCAACAGGTGTTTCGGGGGGATGGAGGTGTGGGTAGCCCTGCAGGGCCCCACTGGGGTATGCTGGCATGAGGAGTAGACAAGGGGCATGTCTGCAAGCTGGTCCACAAGACCCCCAGAGGGGAGGGCGTATGTTACACCAGCTAAATGCTGGTGTAACTTATGTTGCTGGTTCTCCTCCAAGGGTTCTTGTAGAATCCTGACATTGGGGACTTTGTTACTGCCCTTCTGGAATGGGGCACAGCTGCTGCCATAAACCCCCTAGCACTATATCCCAGGAGGTTTATGGCTCAACTGGGACCGTAACTGCTCTTTGGCGCAAATGGCCTGAGCCATGTCATAGGCCACTTTGTAGAATTACACATTTCACAACTGCTGACGTAAGTTGCTACATGCACCATTCTACATGGCACAAGTGCTGTTACACCAGGCGTAACTGCACTAGAATCGGGCCCAGAGTCTAGATAAGGAAGATTCTGATAGTTTTAGTAAACTTAAAATGAATACTAGCTGCATTTCTATAGCTAATGTATGTAGGGAGTGCTGCCCTAGCTCTTTTCTTAGGACTCCTGCCGATACAGATTGATGAACTATTAACACATTCCTGTAAAGTTTATTCATATCTTGGAATAGGGGGAACCTGGTGGCTCACCCAAGGAAAACTATTTGAAAGGGGATGGAACCACACATCATTAGGGCCGGCATCTTTGGGAGGGTGGTGGGGTGCACAGGGTGTGGAGCAGCCATGATACTGGACTGGGCTTGAAAGTTTGGTGGTTGCCCAGTGTGCTACCAGCTGGCACAGCTTAGGGAGGAGGTTGCAGGGATGAGGAGAAAGCTGGGGGAAGGGGGTGGTATGGTTGGGGAAGGGGCTGGAAATCTCCCACAGGTTGCATCAAGCACTGGGGTGGGGTATAGGGAAAGGAGTGCAGGAGAATACTAGGGGTCACATAGGGACCCTGGCAGAGGGGGCTGAAAAGGACAATACCAAGGAAGCAGGCAGGTAACTGGGGACCCTCACAAGGGGGACGGAGGGACAACATTCTCAGGAAGTAGGCGGATAGCCAGTGCTGGACAGAAGGAAGCAAGGCAGGAGGTGGATCAGACCTTATACTTAGTAACACCTTCAATTCTCTTCTTCTGCTCAAGGATGGGGGATGTAGCCACGGCAGAGGTGGTTAGAGGCGGAAAGGGTGGGAGTGGGGGGGGGGCAGGAGGCAGGGGCCAGATAGCAGGAAAACAGGGGACCAGGAATGCAGGAGAATGGGGGGAGCAGTAAATTGGAGCAGGGGGAAGAGGGAGGAAAGCGCAAGGAGAAGGACCAGTTAGGAGGAAAGGTAAAGAAGGACTAGAAGTACAAGGATGATTCAGTAATGAGAGCTGAGGGGTTAGGCCAGGGGAGCACGATGAGCAAGGAGGAACTAAATGGAGACAGAAAGGAAGGGAGGATGAGCCAGGCTAGTTTAGCAGATGGGGGAGAAGGACCAGTTGCAAGCAGTGAGGGGGGAATTAACAAGGTACAAAAGGATACTTAGGAGGAGGAGGAGAGGCATAGGATTGAGGGGGAGTGGCCATGGTAAATAAGGAACGGGTGGCATGTGGCACCCAGATAGGGGAGGAACAAGGAGCCAGCTGGGTGGAGGGCCAGTGAAAGGATGAGGACATGGAAGGGGAAATGGAGGGAAAGGAGTCAGAGTGCTCCTGCTGGGGATTCTATGATCAGGGGTATCAAATGGGATAGGGAGGAGAAGCCTGGCAGTTAGAACAAGATGCTTCCCTGGACTAAACGTTGCACAGGGCTAAGCACGAGGTATATCAGCTGGCAAAGGACTGTGGGGGTTCCCCAGACATACTGGTCCACCTGGGCACAAATGACATTGAGGGAAATAGCGAGCTAGAGATACAGGCAAGATTCAGGGAGCTCGCTAGGGTCTGTCATGACATAGGATGCACAGTTTCCTTCTCAGAAATCCTGCCAGTGCCAAGGGCTAGTGGGGAACACAAAAGAAAAATTAGGGAGATAAACCAGTGGCTCAGGGAGTGGTGTGAGGCCAGAGGTATGGGTTGATGGGGGATTGGGGGGAGACCTGGGAGGATAAGGAGCTGTATGCTAGAGATAGACTACATCTCAATTTGGAGGGGAAGGGAATCCTTAAGTTGAAAATGGAGGAGTTCGTTGGTGAAAAGTGGGGTTTAAACTTGTGAAGGGCGGTGGGATGGGAGAAAAGGCAGTCAAGGGGATGCCGATAAAGGAGGGACTCAGTCTCCACCCCCCTGGGGACCAGGAGGATTGCAGGAAAAGACCAACTGGCAAAGTGCAGACCAGGAGAAAACAGAATCCCCAAGGGAACACGAGCAGGGGAAATGAAACTATAGGGAAAGGGTGGAAGGTAGTCCTGCTAAATGCCAGGAGCTTGGGCAATAAAATGCCTGAGCTCCAGGCGATGTTAACTGAGTGAGCAGTGGATGTGGCAGCGGTCACTGAGACTTGGGCCACTGCAAGACATGACTGGGACCTGAACCTGGAGGGTTACACTATGTTCAGGAAGGACAGGGGGAGGGAAGGGGAGGAGGGGTAGCAATGATAGTAAAAAACTGCATTGGCATAGGAGGAGTTGAGGAGGTGGAGGGAACCATGGAGGCGATTTGGGTCACCTTGATAACAAGGGGGGAAGAGAGTAAAAATAGGAGTGGTGTATAGACCCCCTGCCCTGGCGGAGGAGCTGGAGGACAGTCTGGTGGCAGATGTTAGGAGACACTGCAGACTGGGCAGAGGAAAGGTGGTGGTGTTAGGGGACTTAAACATGCCAGGAACAGACTGGGAGACTATGACATCCTCTGTGACCAGGGAACAGAGGTTGTTGGATGTCTTTCAAGGCGTTCCTAACTCAGCAGGTGAGGAACCGACCAGGAGGCAAGGGTACTGGATGTGGTCCTGGCAGACAGTGACCAGATTGGGGGCCTGGAGGTAAGGGACCCATTGGCGGGGAGTGACCATGCCACGGTCTGGTTCTGCCTGGACCTAGGAGGGGTAGAAGGCTGCACAAAGACGGAAGTAACCGACTTCAGGGGGGTGGATTTTAAGGAAATGGGAAGGATCCTTTAGGAGCATTTGGATGGGATTGGGTCAGACATGGACGCTGATAGTAGGTGGGAAAGCATCAGGAGAGGGGTGCAGGATGCTACCAGTACCTGTGCAAGAGTAAGACAAAAATGCGGTAGGGCCCAAAAACCCTGTTGGTGGACCAGGGAGGTCCAGGAGGTGGTGCGGGGAAAGAAAGCAGCCTATAAGAAATTCAAGTGCTCAAGGAGTGAAAGGGATCAAGGGAGTATGAGCTGTTGGCTAGAAGGGCACTAGAGTGGTGAGGGGCGGCTAGGCAAGGAAGGAGCAGAACCTGGCCAGGGAAATTAGGAGAGGGAAAAGGGTTCTTTAGATACATTGGGGAAAGACGAAGGGTGAAGGGCAGATTAGCAGGATTAACCAGGGGAGAGATGGGCACAAGACCCAGAGGAGCAGGCTGAGGTACTAAATGAGTACTTCACCTCAGTTTTCACCAGGGAAAATGGGGATGCTGCATCATACATGGGAGGAGACAGAGATAATGAGGAGGGGCCCCTACCAATCGGGCAGGTCTGGGGAGGGGGCATCACTGGCAGGTGGGGAGGATAAGCAGGGAGAAGAGGTACTGGAAGTGGAAATCACAGCAGAGAGAGTGAGGGAAGCCCTCAGCTCCCTTAAGAAGGAGAAAGCACCGGGGCCGGATAAATTACATCCTAGAGTGCTGAAGGAACTTGCAGATGTCCTGGCGAAACCCCTGGCAGAGCTTTTCACCATCTCTCTGAGGACAGGGTGGGTGCCCCAAGACTGGAAGGTGGCGCATGTAGTGCCTATCCACAAGGGGGGATCAAGGGAGCTGGCAGGGAACTACAGGTCTGTCAGCCTGACATCAGTGGTGGGCAAGGTGATGGAGGGCATTGTCAAGGAGAGGCTAGGGGGGGCTCTGGATAAGTCAGGGTGCCTGGACGATAGACAGCATGGATTCATCCTGGGGAAATCATGTCAGACAAACCTGGTGGAGTTCTATGACTGGGTGACAAGTGCCTTGGACCTGGGTAGACCAGTGGATGTCCTCTTTCTGGACTTCAAGGCATTTGACTCTGTTCCTCACGTGGACCTGTTGGATAAACTAGGAGAAATGGGGGTTGGAAACCAGATGATCCGATGGATAGGCAATTGGCTCCAGGACCGGACCCAGAGGGTCATAGTTGGTGGGATAATCTCTTCCCCAAGGAGGGTCATTAGTGGGGTCCCACAGGGATCAGTCCTTGGGCCCCTTCTGTTCAACTCCTATGTATCTGACATAAGGACAGGAATCAGGAGTGAGATGAGTCTCTTTGCAGATGACTCGAAACTGGGGGCAGTGGTGGATGGGGAGGAGGGGAGGGTGGCCCTGCAGGGGGACCTGGAGGCTCTGGAAAGATGGTCTAGAAAGTGGAAGCTGAGGTTTAATGCAGGGAAATGCAAGGTACTCCACCTGGGGGCCAGAAACCCAGGCCAAGTGTACACCCTGGGGGAATACTACAAGTCTCAATGGCTGAGAGGGACCTGGGGTGGTGGTGGATGTCAAGATGAACAACTCTGAGACTTGTAGGAGGGCAGCAGCCAAGGCCAACAGGATGCTGGGATGCATCGCTAGGGATCACCTCCAGAAGGAGGGAAGTGATACTCCCTCTGTATAACTGCTTGGTGAGGCGCACCTGAGTACTGCATGCAGTTTTGGAGGCCACACTTAAAGAGGGACATTAACCTCCTGGAGAGGGTCCAGAGGAGGGCAACCAAAATGATTTGGGGCTTGGGGGACAGGACCTATGAGGAGAGGCTCAAAGAGCTAAATATGTACACTTTGGAAGAGAGAAGGGACTGGGGGGACATGATAGAGGTCTTCAGGTACATGAAGAGGGTAAATAGGGGAGGAACAGTGAGGGTGCTTCTAAGTAAGGAGGAAGGGGCCACTAGAGGGCATGGGTGGAAGCTGAAGGGGGGAAGATTCAGGGGAGAAAGGAGGAGGTGCTACTTCACGGAGAGGGTGGTAGAGCCATAGAATGCATTACCTAGGGGGCTGGTGGAGGCAGAGACAGTGGAGGGGTTCAAGAGGGGGTGGGACAGGTACAGGGGAAGGGTTCAGGAAGCAAAATCCAATGCAGCAAGAATATCCGGAACTGGGAAGGGAGAAGCCAGAGAAGGCGAGGGGGACAGCAAGGTCAGCACCCAGGGTGGGGGCTGACCAAATGAGCAGACACGAAAGACCATTAGGCCTATTCTGCTGGCATTTTAGTATGTTAGTATGTTAGTATTTTTTCTAGTGCATTTAGATTTATATGCAGTGTTGGAAAGGTCACTTACTCAAACAGTTAATGTGCTGTCTGGTTATTGCCCCAGGCTGGCATGTGCTAACTGCCACACAGTGCTCCTGTCTGTATAGCCTTGAGCAGTGGTGCACACACCCTTTTCTCCTTTGTCACTAATTGGGTCAGGGACTGAGGGAGAGGAGCAAACAAACAAAATGAGCCCAGCCCTGGTACAAACCAAGAACTGTATTTTTGACCTCTCCAGCGGAGTTGGGGGGCACAATCTACTACAACTTAAGCTTCTTTGTTAGTGATTGAGGCCAGGCATTTGAGAAGTGGAAGGGCAGCTAAATGGCTATTTACTGTAAGGACAGATCAGTTCACCCCACTTCACTTACTTCTAATTTACAATGGCTGCCATGGCCAGCATGAGAAAAGACCAGTCTCTGGTACACCAAGTAAAAGTCAAAGAAGAACTTTCAAGTCCCAAAATGCCTCTACTACAGTCTTTTAACAGTTTGGTATTAAGAAGAATTAGACAGCTGGCAGCTCATAACTGAATGTGAGCTGAGCTGAAATTATGAAGCAAAGTGAATTAAATGCACAACTGTTTGTTTTTAAATTAATTATTTCCAGTAAAATAAAGTCATAGGTAAACTGTAAAGCAAACTAGCATTTCTGTCAATCAACCAAATTTGGTTTCTGCTAAAAGGGATAGGTGCTTAATAGGGACAAACTGAGGTGTACCCAGCTGTCCCTATTAAGAGGATTCAACTGTATTACAGTGATATCCTGTTATATGGGTGAAGGAAATTGAGCAACTCAGATATGGGCAATTCAATCTGTGCACCTGAAGGAGTAGCGAGTTCATAGATATAGCGAGGGGAGGGAATAGTAAGTGTGGAAAGATGCAATAGTGAGGGTGACTGACAGGAGAGTTGAAGAGTGATGTGAGCTAAATGGAGGAATGAAGCCTATTGTTGTTGAGCTGGCTGCCTGGCATGGATGATACAGTCACTGCCTAGAATCGTGATGGTCTTGGGTTCGGGGACTGCCTGTAGGCACATGTTGTTTTCATATGTTTTGGCTGTTAATTTTTTTTTTATTTCCTGCTGTTTACTGTGGTTCCCCCAACTGATGTTGCCCCAGCCATGGTATCCCCCCCTGCATACTGTGTCCCCCCTCCAATGTATTCCCCTTTCCCCCAGTGTCCACTCCCTGGAGCTGCTTATATTAATATGGGGGTGTGGGGAAGGGCTGCATCTTATTCCACTAATGCACTGTATAGTGCCATCGCTGTCTTGGTGATTGCTTTTGCAGACTAGATAGACTATTTTGTTTTCAGTGAAATGTACTCACTGTTGTGCAAGTCGCCGTTAAATATTCACTATTATGACATAGAACCTACTACAACTTTCATTTGGTGGTCAAAGTTAGAAATTGCAGTTCACTTTCCAAGTCAGTGGTGAAGTACAATTCTGAATGGCATATTAAAAATGCTAAATCAGAAATTTCATATTACTATAAATATTCTGCAGGCATGTGATACGTGAGATACCCATTTTCATTTTGTTTTTAAATAATCCCCAAGGCATTTTATGGAATTAAAAAAAAGCAACATTTTGCCTGTTCCTTTACATGGACCACCTTTGTTTTAACTTCTAGGGGTGATATTGAACTGCATAACATCTGGAATTTGTGATGTCACCAGCAAGCACCACCCTAACACGATGTACATTATACATTGCGGAATGCTGGTGGCAGCCAGTAACCCACTGAACCACTTATTTTAATCAGGAGCATGAAAGAAGAATGGGTGACATCACTGCATTTAATGGATGTCTAGGAAAAAGATTGCTAGCTAAGATCTGATGCTACTATACAAAATAATGCACAAATGTAAATAATAAAACAATTCAACATGATACTTTAATGCTACTTAAAAATTAATCTGAAAAAAATAGTAAACTGCTGTCTTTACTTGCCCCCCTCACATTCTGTTAAAGAAATGATGTGTGTATCTATCTATCTGTCTATCTATCTATCTATCTATCTGTCTGTCTGTCTGTCTGTCTGTCTGTCTGTCTATCTATCTATCTATCTATCTATCTATCTATCTATCTATCTATCTATCTATCTATCTATCTATCTATCTATCTATCTCTATCTAGATAAACCGTATATGGGATACACAATGGCCAGACTCAGAATATGCCAACTGTCATCATGAGAGGTGGAGCTGGACTATAACTCAAGAGTGGCAGAGCCTAGAATGAGTTATGCATGTTATGCCCCCTCACAAGTGAGGATAAATGTCACATTCTGAGAGTCCATTGTGTATCCATTTTATACAATGTATTTTAAATTGTAAAGCTTTCAGATTAGTTTTTAATGAAGAATAAACTGTTTCTTTTTGATTTCACTGCTCTGATTTGAGTACAGTGGAGGTCATTGTGATGTTCTAAGGCATTGTTTAAGCTTGTCTCCCATTGATTAAGTGCTCCTGCATGACCAGCCTCAAGTGATGATAAACTGGGATGACCCATCTCAAGTGATGATACATGATCTATCACTCCAGGTCTTACTGCCATGTGAATATTTCATTTATCTGTACATTTCTGTCTCACTCCCACAGTATCATATCTATATATTATTTGCAAAAAAACTCCATTAATGCATCATTATGGGTTAAAGTGAAAAAGTAGGGAAATGTGGTGTTAGGGTTCCCAACCCTAACACCTCACCCCCACCCAGTATACTATTAAAAGGTTGACTCAGATTGAGTGACTCATATTTGAGTTACTCGGCCTCAGCACCTGTAAGATTAACAACCTTGAAAGGATAGCGATGAGGAATGTCAGGGTGAAGGGAAGAGCGACAGGATACCAGAAGAGGATGTAAGGTATGTGAGGGGTGGTAAGGGGAAAAGCCACCAAACTGAGTGCGTGGTGCGGTGGTGAGGGTGGCTGGCTCTAGTGGTGAGGGTTCAGGGCTGGGGAGGAGCACAATATTTTGTGCTTTTTGCACAGGTGTTATTTTTTTTATTTTGCTGGTTCTCTCACTCCCCAACATGCACCCCCCCCCCAGAGTTTGTTATTTTTAGTGAGGGGGTGCTGTGGACAATGCCCCCACATAAATGCTGCAAGTGTGCATCGCCGTTTTTATTTTCAGCAACGTACACTCTCCCTAATGGCAATTGCCTTTTGATGTTTGCCGTATGACCCCCCCCCACCTTGCAGGCAGAAAAACCAGGCATGGGGTTTGCATTGGGGTTCTCAGGTGTTCCCATCAGTCCATAATGGTATTGTAATTGTGTGTGGGAGCGCTGGGGCCTCCAAGCCCTCCACTCCCATCCTTTTCATAATTTTTGAGATAGTGTAGTAGTATCCTTATTTGCCTTTGGGAGCACTGGACACTCTAGGCAACTCATGAAAAAAGATCCAGTTTCAGAATTCCTTTTTCGCAATTTGTGGAAAAGGATTTTGGCATCTTAAAAAACACATATCTAAGTAATTTACCAAAAAACTAACCCCAGAACTGGATTCTACAAGTCCCAGTTAGATAAACACAACTATGGGTGTCATACTAAAGCTTTTTTTTTTTTGTTATTTAAATTTTTTGTCACTGCTAACTAAAAACAAGATGGCGGCAGCACGGAAATAGATTCCCCATTTGCTGCAAAGGATCCCGTGTTTGCAAAAAAGGATTCTGCATTTGCAAGAAAGATTCCTTTTTTGAGCAAGACATCTAACTGGTCCCTTAGGAAATAATGAGGAACTGTGAAACTGAATAACTTTGGAGCAGATTAATATTTTTACATCAAATCTTCATAATGTACATCTGTGACCCAAGACCTTTCTACCCTAAACATTTCAGACCAAAAATTTCACATCATGTTTGCGCAGTGGCATGACAAAGAATTTTACAAAAAAAAGGGTAATTTTCACATTTTGTGACACTCCGTATCTACCCACCCACACATCCGACCAGTACGAAACTTGCTACATCAAAAGATCTTTAGTCCCTGATGGCACATGCTACATGCCATGCAAATTGCTTGAATGGTTGTGAAGTCAGTAAAGTGCAGACTTTTCACTTCAACATAGAAGTGTCCATGAATCCTAATTATAGGGGTGCAACTGTGCCTCTATAATAGCAAATATTCAAGATAGTTATTTTATGACTCCACTTTTAAGCATGATTAGTGCTGTGCGGAATGCAGAATTCTGCTGTTGGAATTAAAGTAGAATGGCTATTCTGCCAGCGGAATTTCTGCCAGAATTGTACTGGTTCTTTAGCAGAATCAAAATATTACTCACCATAGTAATGTTGTTTCTTCTAATGGAGTATTGCTGTATTCTGACATAATGCAGTTAGCTCCAGCACTTGAACAGCCCCAGAGAAGAAAGAGTTAACTCTATTCAGAAGCATAGAATGTTGAGCTCGAGCTCAGTTTTCAAACCTCTGTCTGTGGTACTTCCCAGTGTAACCATCAGATTCTTATGAAAAAACTAATTAACTGAGCACTATACTGTGGAAATTGTTCAATACATATAGCCAAAGGGCAAAAATGTGGGTCCAAAAAGACTAATGTTGAGAACCCAAGAAGGAAAGGTAGTGACAATATTTAACTATAAAAACACAAGAAAAATAACAATAAACAACTACCCCACCCTTAAGAGGGAGGGTACAAGGTACAAGGTACACCCCTGAGGTGCAACACTGTACCTGCCAGCCCACTTCCCAAAACCTAGGTTCTGAGAGGGGAGGCGGGAGGGAGGTCAGAATACAGCAAGACTCCATTAGAAGAAACAACATTACTATGGTGAGTAATTTTTTCTTCAAACAACATGAAGTATTGCTGTATTCTGACATAATGCAGACTACCAAGCAGTTCCCTATGGAGGAGGGAATGCAGAACCTACTTTGGGAACAAGCTTTGCAGTACTGCTGTGCCAAACCTAGCATCACTCCTAGTCTGGATGTCCAGAGAGTAATGCTTGGTGAATGTATGTACTGTTTTCCAGGTGGCTGCTTTACAGATCTCTAACAAGGGTATATCTCTGCCCGCAGCTAGAGTAGCAGCTGTCCCCCTAGTTGAGTGAGCCCTTAGGCCTGAAGGGGGTGTTCTACCCAATTTGTCAGAGCAGAATTGTATACAAGAAACAATCCAGAAGGTAATAGTTCATTTAGTGGCAGGCTTGCCTTTCCCCACTTCACCATAAGTGAGAAACAATTGAAGACAGTCATTTCTGTGTGCATTAGTATGCTCTATGTAGTAGCTAAGAGCCCTTTTAACATCCAAACTGTGTAATCTTCTTTCCCCTAAAGAAGAATGGTCAGTGAAAAACACAGGGAGAGACATAGATTGGTTCAGATGAAAATCTGATACCACTTTGTGCAAGAACCTCCTATTGGTTCTTAAGACCACTTTATCCCTGTGGAAGGATATGAAGTCAGGTTCAACTGACAGGACCTGTAAATCACTAATCCGCCTAGCAGAAGTAATAGATACCAGGAACACAGTTTTCCAGGTCAAGTACTTCAACTCAGCCGAAGCCAGAGGTTCAAAGGGTGGCTACATAAACTGAGCAATGCAGACATTAAGATCTGAAGGCGGAGTAGGCTTTCTAAAGGGAGGGTTAATATGAACCTGACCTTTGAAAAACTTTCTGAAAACAGGATGAGATGCCAGGGAAGAGCCCTTTCCTGCTGAAAGGAATGCAGAAACAGCTGCTAGGTGAACCTTCAGAGTGGCAGGCCTAAGACCTAGACCATTCAGGTGAACCAGATAATCTAAGGCTGTGGAGATGCCTGCAGAATCAGACACAATGCCTTTCTGAGAACACCAAATACTGAGCCTTTTCCATTTGGAATCATAAGTTTTTGTAGTGGAAGGCTTCCTGGAAACCTTCAAAATATCCAGTACTCCCTAAGAGAGATGCAGTGCTGCATATTCTAACTCTTCAAGAGCCACGTCTCAAGGTTGAGAGACTGGAGACTGGGGCACTAGATCCGCCCCTGGGAGGAGGACAGGAGATTGTATCTTCTGGGATGAGACAGGGGACGTGACACTGTCAAGGACAGCAGTAGAGGATACCAAGGCTTTCTGGACCAATCTGGAGCCACTGTTATCACTGTGCAGGATTGAGTTCTGATTTTGATCAGAGCACTGAGTAGCAGAGGGAAGGGAGAGATGGCATAGAGAAACCTGCCCTTCCAGTCCAAGATGAGAGCATCCAGGGGTACTGTCCCCAGGACTGGAGGTCTGCAACAAAACAGAGGAAGTTGATGATTGTCCGGTGCCGCAAAGAGATCTGTCTCTGGAGTGCCCCACCTGGAGAAGATGACCTGCAGGATGTGAGGATCCAGGGACCATTTGTGATGTCCCTGTGAGATTATGCTCAGGGCATCTGCTAGTACATTGTCCTTCCCTGGAAGGTGAACTGCTACCAGGGAGGTCTGAAGAGAATAGGCCAGAGACCACAGATGCATGGCTTCTGTGCACAAGGCCATAGACTGAGTGCCTCCCTGCTTGTTGATGTACCACATTGTGGTGATGTTGTCTGTTCTGACTTGGACTACCTTGTCCTTGACTGAATCTAAGAATCTCTGAAGGGCTAGGAAAACTGCCCTGAGTTCCAGGAGATTGATATGAAGGAGAGACTCCTGTGGATACCAGACCCCTTGAGCTGTCAGGGCTCCTAGGTGGGCTTCCCAACCTAGGAGAGAGGCATTCGTAGTTAGAACTACTGAGAGGACTTGAGGGAGAAATGGAACTCTTTGTCTAAGGTTTTCCTGGTCCAGCCACCACTGGAGAGCTTGGACCAGGGTCTGAAACACTAGAATCAGTTTGGTGAGAGAGTCCTTTCTCTGTGACCAAAAGGACCTTAGGTGGAACTGAATGTCCCTCATCTGAAATCTGGCTCCCTATACCACTGAAGTGGAAGCTGCCATGTCACCCAAGAGTTGGAGGAACTGTCTCACTGGATGAGAAACCTGAGGTTGAAAAGAGGAAGCAAGATCTACTAGGGCCTTAACCCTTGCCAGTGGAAAGAAAGCTTTTGCTTGGATAGTGCCTAATTCTATCCCTATAAAAGTGAGAAGTTGTACTGGTTCAAGGACAGATTTTGGAAGATTTGAGAAGAAACCCCAGAGAACTGAGTAAGTCCTGGGTGGTTTGCAGAGCCGACCTGACCTGGTCTGATGACTAACCTACGATTAGCCAGTCATCTAAATATGGGAAAATGGTGATACCCTGTCTTCTGAGGTAAGCCACCTCTACTGCAAGGCACTTTGTGAACACCCTTGGAGCTGATGTTAGGCCGAATGGTATAGCCCTGAATGGATAATGGCCTGAAGGTAACTGGAACCTGAGGTATTTTCTGTGGGAGCATCTGATAGGGATATGGAATTAGGCATCATTGAGGTCCAGGGATGCTAGCTAATCCCCTGGCCTTAAAGAAAGAAGGAAGGATTATTCCTAGAGTTACCATTTTGAATTTGGGTTTTGAAATGTGTTTGTTCAAATACCTTAGGTCCAGGATGGGTCGCCACTTCCCTGTTTTCTTTTGGGTAAGGAAGTACCTGGAGTACATGCCTTTTCCCCCTGTGTTGAGTAGGAACCTTCTCTACTGCTCTGAGAGCCAGGAGAGAGGAAACCTTTGCCTCTAGGGTAAGGGTTTCTGAGATTGATGCAAGTAGAAAAGACCTGGCCCTCTTTTCTGGGAACTTTTTGAAACTGAAGGCCAGTCCCTGGCTTACTACTTCCAGGACCCACTTGTCTGAGGTCACAGACTTCCAGGCCTGAAAGTAGTAAGCCAGCCTGCCTCCTACTGGGATTGGGGAGTTGACCTGGGCTGACACATCAGGGTGTCTGCTTGGCAGAAGCCTTTGACTGGGAGGAGGAAGCAGCCCTGCTCATCCCCCTCCTTCCCCTCCCTTGGAAAAAACCCTCTGTGGGAAGGGAGAGGAGGCCTGGGCTTGGTAAAAAGGCCTGTGAAAGGGTCTTCCCCTGCACCTCCCCCTGGACTGCTGCTTTTGTGGAGTGGCTTGCCTTTCCTTGGCCTGTGCACTCCTGTAAATGGTCCTGTATTCATCCACTTTCTTCATGTAAGCCTCTGTCTGCTCCCCCAAAAAGACAGTTACTAACTACAGGAAAATCCATAGCCTTGGTCTGGGTATCCTGTGATAGGCTAGTACATCTGAGCCAAGCATGTCTTCTGAGAGATACAGATGTAGCCGTGACTCTTGATGCAACATCACTGGAGTTCACAGCAGCGTGAAATTATACTTCAGATGCCTCAATTCCATCTGCAGCCACCTCCTCCAGCTTCTTGACTAGCTGGAGGGAGACCTGTTTAGCCAGTTCCAGAACAGTATCCTATCTAGACTTCTGGTACCTGGCTGTGTAGGCCATGTAGTTTGCCTGCCTGAGTCTCAAAGAGGATGCCAAATATTGTTTTTTTGCCATGGTATCCACTTTCCTGGATTCCTTGTCCAGGGGTGTGAAGCCAAAGGAATGTTAGCCCTGTCACAAGCTGCAGCCTGCACTACCCCAACATGGCTGCAATGAGTATAAAGGAATTCCATACCTGAGCCTGATAACATATACCTCCGGTCCATTCTTTTAACCACAGGAGGTAAAGAGTTAGGAGTCTGTAAATTTTTTTGTGTTTCGCCAAGGACTTATGAAGAGGGATAGACAATCTTTTGGACTCTGGGATGTCCATCATTTCCACAATATCAGGCTCTTCATCCTCCTCCTCAGCAGCTTCAACCATAGGGAGCTGGAGGGCTTTGGCCACCTTCTTGTAGAACAAGAAGTGTGAAGGGGACTCAGAAAGCCTGGGAGGGGAGACATTAGAGGGCCTGTTTGGAGAGATGTCCAATTCAGTGGGCACATCCAGACCACCCAGGTTGTCATCTTCATCTTCATCATTGGGATAGTCTTCATCTCCCTCCCACTCTTCATAAATAGCATCTGGATCGTAATCCAAAGGAGACGAAATCGATGAAACCAACCGCCTAACCAGCAGTACCGGTTTGGAAGGAACTAGGTGAAGTGATTGAGCAATGCTAATCGCTTGGGTATCTCATCCATGGTTGGAGTATGCGGTACTGGATCCAAACTGGCAGATTTTCATTTCCTTTTGATGGAAACCAGCCCCTCAGTGTTGGCTCTCCTTTTGCCTGAGAAGGTATTACCTAGGTCAGTAGGCACCTCCTCTGGTTCGGCAGCAAACAAACTGGGCTGCACATCTGGATCTACGGACTTCTTAGCCTCTCTTTCCTTCAGCCTACTCAATCTTTTTTCTAGAGTGGCTTTGGTAAAGTTTTGCAAATTTGGCAGTCTGACTTGAGGTGGTCAAACTCCAGACAATAAACACAGATGAGGTGGGGGTCAGCCTTGGCAAAGGCTTCCCCACACTCAGTACAGTGTTGAAACCCAGTGGGACCAGTTTTCTTCTTGGGTTTCTCAGACATGGCCAACCTACTAAATTACCCTATAGCAGCTTTCAAGCCAGGTAATGAATAACCGGTTGGTTACAAACCGTGTCACGGGTTTTAAAAAAGAACCAGAAAAGACCCGGTTCTTTTGAAACTGATCAGTACCAGAACACCACTCTAATCCCAGAAAATTTAAATTTTAAAGAAAAGAAAAAACAAAGTCAGTTCCTAACCAGGCAGACCGATAAGAAACCATGGAAAAGAACAATTTCCACACTTTTTCCAAAATAAAACACAGTCACTACCTATCTACTACACTACCTGTACTGTAGACAGAGGCTGGAAATCTGAAAACAAAACAAATAGAATGGATTAAACCAAATGCTTTTAAACTTTACCAAACCTAGCAGAGGAATTTCTGGAGCGACTTCACTGTTAGGCGGAGTAAAGAATCTGACGGTTACACTGGGAAGTACCACAGACAGAGGTTTGAAAACCGAGCTCGAGCTCAACATTCCATGCTTCTGCATAAAGTTAACTCTTTCCTCTCTGGGGCAGTTCAAGTGCTGGGGTTAACTGCATTATGTCACAATACAGCAAGACGTCATGTTGTTTGAATCCACCTACTGTGATCCGTGGAATAATATTCTTTTTCAGTGGAAAATTATTCTTCAACAATTTCCATCAAATATGTTGAGATCCATGGAATAATATTGCACAGAACAGCATTTTTTTTCCATGGAAAATCATTCCACAACTATTTTCTAATGGGGAATTTCACCATTCCGTTTGTGGTGAAATTCTGCAGAATTTCGGCAGAATTTTGAAAATTCTGTGGAATTTCATTCTGCTAGAATTTAAAAATTCTGCACAGCACTAAGCATGACATGTAGCATTTATAGCATATTGGCCAAAATGTCATTTGGAAGTGCAAAAACACATCTCACTCAGAAGTTAAAACAACACCTGTCCTGTTTATGAGGTAGTGAGGAAAAATGGGTATATTGAAAGTCAAGTCAAAATATTGAAAATTAGCAAAGTTATGAGTGAACATTGAGCATTAAAATATTGCAATGTTCACTGATAACCTGGGCATTTTACCATATTTGTACATTTAATTTTCAGCATAGCCATCTTATTACCCAACCTCATGAACCCAGTAGGTGAAAATTTTCAAATCCAAACCAAAACATCATTCTTCAACACAGAAATGTCATTCTGCACCATAGGTGCAAAAACACATTTTGGCTGGGATTTGAACAATGACAGCTGTCACATTCATGAAGTGTTATGAAAAAATGGCTATGTTGAAAATCTGGGGTCAAAATATTTAAATTACCAAAGTTTTGAACGAGCATAAAAACATTTCAATGTACGCTCATAACTTTGTCATTTTTGAGTATCTTGACCCCATACTTTCAACATAGCCTTCCTATGACCCCACTTCATGAAGAAAAGTGATGACAATTTTCAAATCCCGTATGAAAGGTGATTTCACAAAGCAACTGCGTATTCACCTTTCCGGCCAGATTTGCATAATTCCACCACCATTGGTCATGAGGTGGGGTCCCAGAAAGGCCATTTGTTGTGGTTAAAATATGTAAAAATGAGAAAGTTATGAATCAAAGTTCAAACTCACATTGAAATAAATTATGCTGCACTTGTCTTTTTCTCATACTGCAGTTGGTGGTTCCAGAAGCGAGAAGTGTCTTAGATTGCAGAGTGCATCTATGCCACGGGACATGTTCAGGTAAGTCAGGGTGTGTAGGGGATATGGGGTGGTGGGTGCTGAGTGGGATGTTGGGGTGTGGTCAGTGGGTGGTGTATGTGAGGGGCATCAGTGAGGGACTGTTTTCATTTTTACAGGTTTAAAAACTTTCAGGGAGGTTTTCTTTACTTCAGGGGATATTTTAATTTTTGACACTGGGGATAAGGCTACTGAGTGTTTGGCTCATGTTTACTAGCACCAGGGGTGAGCACCCTGGTGTTGCCACCTAGTTAGTGGGAAGGGGGATGATACAACCTGGACGGGAGGGGGTTCAAGACAAGAAGCAATATCAAGAATGGGCACCCTATCCCACTCTAAAGACTGGGAAGGGTGGGAGGACGACTTGAAGGGGAAGGGTGAAAAAGAAGTGTTACCAGGGATGGGTGCCCCCATTCACTGAAGAAAGAGATAGATTGATAGATAGATAAATAAACAGACAGACAGATAGACAGACAAAGAGAAAGAAACAGACGGAGAGAGCAGGAGATCTGCGGCTCACTGTTCTCAATGTAGCATGCAACACGACTCCAGCTGTGGTTGCAAAGCTCAAG
Source organism: Neoceratodus forsteri (assembly GCA_016271365.2). NCBI lineage: Eukaryota > Metazoa > Chordata > Ceratodontiformes > Ceratodontidae > Neoceratodus > Neoceratodus forsteri. The sequence continues at coordinate 510,702,155 of CM057452.1, read as the reverse complement.
CTATTCTCATACAGAAAGCATGGGTGAATGGCTCATCTCATTAAGTTGGGCACCCTAGATTTTTGGGAGCACCAAAAAGTTATTTTTGGCAAGTTTTTAAAAAGAACAAACAGCAGAAGCTACTGCAGCTAAATGGATCATGTCTAGCTAGCTTCAGGTGTTTGATTGTTTTTAAAAAGATATCAGTTTTATGATGTTTTAATGTTTGTGAATTTAAACAGAAAAAAAAGGTGGCCACCGTGATCAGTATTTTTTTCTGCATGAGAGATAAATCATGAAAATAAGCACATAATTTATATTTTACCTTTCATATTTTTATGGTTGACAAAAAACAAATTATAACTCTGGAACCCAATAATATTTTTTCATAAAACCTTTGAAACCACACCCTTGGCATAGGCCCCTTCAAGAATGCAAATTTAATGAGAAAATATCACATCATCTGGACAGCAGGTGAAAACAAAAATTATCCATTGTTAAATACAGGAAAACCAATTATGGTTTATTTTTTTCTTTTGTTTGGTGCTGTGTATCTCAAAAACCAAACAAGATGCCATCAAAAACTTTTCATCAGGTCACACTGGTGTTTCAGCAGATGCGGTGCTTCTTGCTTTGATCCTAGGAAGAGAATACCTAGAGATATAGGGATATGTACATCAAGGATCATTCCCAGGGTGTTACAGATATTCAGCCAATAGTTTTTTAGCATGGGGCAAGTTCATAGAATATGGAATAGGTTGCCATATACAGTAGGTTGTCACATCTCCAGCAATAATCAGTGGGACTGAGGTGGGCATGATGTAGGAAAGCTGAAGTATGATCCATTGCATTAAACCTAGGACAGAAAAAGGAAAAGATTAATAAGCATTTAGGGTATTGCAAGATATCAAAGACATAAACAATGTATCTTCCATGGTCACTTCAGATTCTCCCTTTTCTTTTGATAAATGGCATTACATCTAGCCTGTCATTTAGTCCACAGTGTTTCCCTCTATAGAAGTACGTTTTCCAGGTCCCCACCTATTTTTACTAAAAATGCTTTTTCAGTGCCACAGAATTTAAAGTCATGACAATATGTCTCTAATGGATTCTTAACATGAACAGCTAAAGCATTGCTTATCATCTTTTTTCAATAGATCATAAATGTTCCCCTATTCTTAATTTCAGGAATCTGGAAGTGTTGCCTATATAGAAAGCCTCACAAGTGCACCAAATAGTGCTGTGCCAAAATAAAAATTCTGCCTGTGTACTTTTTACAGAAGTCTTAATTTCTCTTCCGCGGAAGTTCAGAAAACCTTTTCTGAACGTCTACGGAAGTTCTGCTTAACAAGATTTTTTTTTTATTTTATGCGCGTATTTTATTTAGTTGTGGGGAAAAAGTGTTAAATTCCAAATTGTTCATTTGCTTTATAGATGTGGAATAATTTGCGTATTTTGCAAAAATAATTTCACACAATTCCTCAAGTGCAGGCACTTCTTCTGCATGTTACGTATTTCCGCTTTATAATTTCCTGCAGAAAAAAGAATTACAAATCTCTTTAAAGCATTTCTGCATTTGTTAACTAAAAGACCGCATGTAATGTGATTTCTTCTGCATCTACGCATTACCATGGGAAAAAAGTAATTCCACATTTTCTTACACTCCATTGAATCACAGTCATGGGATAATTTATAATCTGAGAATAATACCTTCGCATCTACAGAAGCAGAACTGGAAATCGGACATCTCGCCATTTCCTGTTCCAGGAGATTGCGAGGAGAGGGTAAAATAGTATGGTAAAGTCTCACAGACACAAAACAGACAGACAGTGACAGTGAGGGATAGTGAGGGAGTCACAGGCAGCTACAAATCATGTCTGCCACTGCAGAAGCCAGAGTAGGGGGGAGCAACAGGAGTCTGGAGGAAGGTGACCACCAGAATGTGGAGGAAGGGGAAGTTGAGACAGGTGATCAGGAACAGCAAGGCCAGCATGAGCAGCCAAACCCCTGCACCAGTCAAGGCAAACCCCCTTAAAATGTGTCAGCGCCAGTGGCGCCAGCCTTCACACATAAGGAGGTTGCATTGTTAGTAAGGGAGATAACAGTGCATGTGGGGAAACTATTTGGTCCAGAGAGGCTCCCTATAAAAGAAAGGGAAAAGCTGTGGCTACCATTAAGGCAACCCTTGATCAAGAGGGAGAGGGTGCCATTTCCCACTCTGTGCAACAAATAAAGCACAAGTGTGATGACATCCAGAGGCATGACAAAGAGTTAGTGGAGGCACTAGGGGGAGCCGTGACCCTGGAAACTAGGAAGAGGAAGAGGATGCAAAACAAACAGCTGGAGAAGAGAATCAGTGCCAGACCCAGTCCAGGAGGAGAAAGTATTCCAGTGAAGGATGACAGCACCACTGAGTATAATACTTATTATTGCAACTCACTGCCATCACATAGTGTTTCAAGTACACTATAATGCTCGATTGTTTCACTGGCATGTGTTTGATTTGTGGCATGCTATTGCACTTTAATGTTATTATTTATATCAAAATAGATTTATCTGTAACTTATGTCTTGAATTCTGTAAATATATACATGGATACATATAAATGTGATGCCTGAAAAGGATCACCAGATTCACCATGCCCACCTAGTCTGCCCAATTAACCTAGTTATTTGGACATGTCCTGCCCCCCCCACCTTCAACAGTCCCTTTTGTCTGTCCCATGCTCATTTGAAATCTCCCACTTTATTTCTCTATTTCAACCAACTCCTCTAGGAACCAATTAGAAGTAACCACCACCCTCTCTATGAAATAATACTTCCTAATGTTCCTCTTGATCTGTCCACCCACAATTAGCAATTCATGGCCCCAGTCCTCTGATTCCCTTTCAGCTGGAAGACACTCTCCACTGGCACTTGGTTTCTAACTTTCAGGTATTTTAAAGTCTTAGTCTTGTCCCCCCCTTTCTGTCCTCTGCTCCAGGGAGTACATGTTCAATTCCTTGAAGCTTTCCTCATAATCTTGGTGGCTAAGCCCCTTTACTATCTTTGTTGCCCTCTCCTGAACATGCTACTGCCTTCTTACATCCTTTCTGAGATATGGCCCCCAGAATTGAGCCCCATATTTCACATGTGGTCTAACCAGAATGGGTATGTAAAGGTACTATGACCTCTCTCCTCCTATTAGTAATCCCTCTCCTGATGCAGCCCGGCCAGCATTCTGCTCTACACCGCTGAGCCTGAGGCTTTTTATAAAGGTGCCATGTCGCAGGATTACACAAACAGATCCAATATGGTTGCCAGCAAACGATAAGCACTTACAGTATGAAATATCACAGTGTAATGGAGTTATCACAGGAAGCACTGCTGACAGTTAAGATGAACTTGTGAGGAGAGAAGAGGAGAGGAGAGGAGAGGAGAGGAGAGGAGAGGACAGGGCACTGAACTGACAACTTTTAGTTGTGTCATTGGATAATCTATGTATCAATGCCATTCATAATGTTCATATGATAATGATATACCCAAGTAGTTTTGACTGAGACAGTAAGGCAATAATAATAGGAATTAGCCTGAGAGGCATACCAACATTTCTACAACTGCATTTCAATATAGTATTCCTCTCTTCATTCTGAACAGGTTCTGCTGGGACAAGCTGTATTATTGCTGCCAGCACTGTGGAGTCCAGCACCACAGTTGCAGGAGAAGACGTAGTGGAAGAAGGAACAAGCAGCAGCACCGTGAATGCACCCTTTGGTGGTATGTAAGATGTGTGTGTGTGTGTGTGTGTGTGTGTGTGTGTGTGTGTGTGTATATATATATATACATATATTTATACAACATGTGTTTTGGGATAAATGAAGAGATAAAAAGTAATATCCCAGTTAGGCAGTGAAGATATTACTGATATCTCCATGTTCCTATACATCATAGTGATATCTCCATGTTCCTATATGTCATGGTGATATCGCTATGCTCCAGTACATCACTGAAAGGAAAGTGAAAGTATTTCACTTCCTATGGCTCGAGACTCTGTCGACCTGCCCTGAGACTCACACCTCCTCACCACCACACACACACAGCCCTCTGATATCTGGTTGATCCTGCCATTTTTTTAAAATAAGCAAACATTTTAAAAATATCTGGTTGATCGCACAACTCTGGTATTTGAAAACCGTGACTGCACTTTACTGACTCATAGGTAGCATGACTGAGCGGTGAAAAGGGAACATTATGATCCCTCAGGCTATTTGGCTGTTGTCTGCAGAGCCAGTAAAATCAGGGACACAGAAGAGCTTGCAGCTTTTTCCTCAGCTCCCAACTTACAGCTGGCCAGTGAGTGAGTTGGCAGCCAGAACACGAGAAGGTAGTGTCAGCGAATGTTGCTGTAGCTCGTGTTCTGAAGCTACTGACTCACTCACTGTCCTGTTAGTAGAGTCAGGAGTTTATTTTGAGGAAAAACACTGAAAGTGTACAAATGTACACAGTTTTACAGGAATGCTTACATAGACGGCAGTAGTGTACAGATCTGAGGGCGCAAAATGTTTTGCTTTTCACACTGCTTGATCACGCTATATGTTGGGGCACAAAGTGAAAGGAAGCTATCTAATCACTCGCTGTCCTGTCAGTAGAGTCGGGAGCTTATGTTAAGGAAAAAGACTGAAAGTGTACCGATATACACAGTTTTACAGAAATTCTTACACAGTCTGCAGTAGTGTACAACTCTGAGAGTGCATAATTTTCACTTTTCACACCGCTCGGTCACGCTACATATTGGGGCATAAAGTGAAAGGGCAGTACCATTTTCAAATACCAGAGTGGTGGTATCAACGAGATATTTTTTCTGATTATTACATATTTAAAAATAATGGCAGGACCAACCAGATAACCTTCTTTAAATAACTTTTAAATGCCAAGATAAATCACATAATTTCTTTAAGTAACATCTGCCATCTCTTATATTGGTTGGGGATACTGTATGTGGAGTTATGGGGGGCAGGAATCAATGGCCAAAACATATTTTGTATAAACAGAACATGACATGGCCTGACAGAAGATGTCATATTTATCTTCACGAGAGGCCAATGACATCATGATATCTTACTCATGGCTTCGCCACTTATGAGATATCATGATGTCATTGGCCTCTCGTGAAGGTAAATATGATATCTTCAGTCAAGCCATGTCATATCCCCTATATATATATATATATTTATTCATTCATTTATTCTTTTAATAGATAAGGATTAAAAAAAAGTCAGAATGGAATGTGTGCAACTGTGCACAAATTGTTATTTATATATATGAAGATACATATGAACATACAAATCTGCTAGCAGAAACAGAGCACCCGGTCTATCAATGTCTGCCTGAGTGTGCAGTTAGCACCACAGATTGCAGCTGCCCCAACCACCTCCCCATCTGTCATTCCCATGAAGGCCCCAGCTGGAGATGCCCCAGTTAAACAGTATCAGTACTTATAAAGAAATAATAATGGTCAGACAAGCCAACATGTGTCCATTCAAAATTATTTCTATTTTTTTTGGGGGGGGGAGGCCCGGAACATCAGCCAACTTAAGCATTAAAAGGACACTGTCAACTGTTTTTCATCATATTATTTCAAGTTGAAACCCCACATTTAATGATTGCTTGCCTTTTAGAAAAAATTCACTGATGTTGCTGTTTGTTTTGTCTGTCTCCTTCTTTCGTAGAAATGAAATGCATGGCAATGTATATTTATAAACAACCTTGTTTTGTTTACAATCCTGGTGCTGTTCTTACTGCATACTTTCTGAGCATTAGAAACACACCCAACCAGTGCAGTCACTCATAAGAAAGAAGCCTCCTAAACTCCCATTGCATCATGAGGAGCTAAACTGTTTTGTGGGTGTTCCCAAGTCCAGGAAAAGTGATTGGAGTTGTTCAAGGGATGTAAATAAACATGTTTTGGTGTGATAACACCTGTATGTTGGGCAGTCTGTTTTTCACTATTTTAAAGAAAATAGGAGTTAGAATCAAACTACCAGCTACACAAGCAAACTTTACTGAATGTTGGCAGTCATAAAATATGTTTTTTTTAAACTGGGAACACTCTGAAACCTAATGGGGTTGACAGTGTCCCTTTAACAGGCAGCTGACTGTTTCACCCAGCAAGTGGTGTAGTACAAGTCGACATATGACTGCATTATAAGCAGTATCGGTCAAGACAATATGTGTCCACTCAAAATTTTTTTGTATTTCTATTTTTTGGGAGGGGGGGCCCGGAACATCGGCCAACTTGGACGTTAACAGGCAGCTGACTGTTTCACTCAGCAAGTGGTGTAGTACAAGTCAATACATGATTGCATCATAAGCAGTATTGGACAAGCCAACATGTGTCCATTCAAATTATTTTTGTATTTCAATTTCTTTTTTTATGGGGGAGGGCCCGCAACATCAGCCAACTTGGACATTGACAAGTAAGTAAAGTACCATAGTCGCATGCACTTTATGTATTAATTTCTTTAATGCACGTGAATCCTCAGTAGAGATGGGTGAAGTGGCCCCAATTCGCTCTGTGAAGTGATTCACGGAGTGAAGGTGAATTCGCGGAGTGCTCCGCAACGCGAAGAGGAGTACTTCACGTTATAATGGGTAACGCGATGTCCATTGAAAACAATGACTTTGCATTACTCTGCCTTCCCAAACCAGTTCTTCACCAATTCTTAAGGCAAAGTACATTGAAAACAATATACTTTGCCTCACTTCACCTTGTTTTAAGCTCCAAAGGCAAATTTTGTAGTGATTCATGGGATTTCAGGTTACATGGGCTCTAGTTAGTTCTGCACAGCCTCAGTTTGGGGTAATGTGTGTAGGAAGCTGTAGGAGACAATTTGATCTGAGAGCTCTCCATGATTCAAACCTTCTAAAAGCTGTTAAAAAAGCCTTTTTGAGTAATTCTTTTTGCTGAAACTTTAGTTAATCGATTATAGGAAACCCTCCTGTGCTCATATCATCGAGCGTTTATTGTTTGCATGTGGATTTTGAATGTTAATGTACAACATTCAGTCTGTGTACTGAGAGACAGTGGAAGTGTGCTTTGGGGGAAGGGCGTATCTGTGGTGTAGGTAGATTAACTTGGAGAAAAAGACAGTGTTTTCTGTTTTGGTGATATTTTTCTTGTATAACTGTGTTAATGTACACACAGTAATATTTTCAATAATTCTTGCAATTTTTTTGCTGATTGTTGTGGTGCAGCAGTGCTTAATTTTAGTTTGTTTAAAATATGTGGTTATATTGCTGAAGTTTTCAATTTGCTACACATTACTTAGTGTGTGTGTGAGTATGTGTGTGACGCATGTCATCAAATCAGACACCTTTTATTGTGCCACATAATAATTTCAGCAATGTGAACCTGCTATCCACTGCAGCTGTGTGATTTTTGTACTTCTTTGTGGTATCTTTACTGGTACTAGTACTAGTGACTGTTACTGCAGCAGTGCAGCACACTGGCCTCCCCCCACGGCCCACCCCAACCGGCAAAGGTATTCTTTTCCAGATTTGAATTTCTGATGATGTGCACTGGTTAGGTGTTGTGCCTTTGTGTCTGCATCTCTTCAGTGCATAGCTCAATCTTTGTCTGTGCATTTGCTTCTCTTTAGGGCCCAATCTCCATCTATAACTTAAGTCACAGTTGTTTCTGTGGCTTTCCTTCAGAGTACTGGACAGGTGTGGTGCATAATTCTACATGGACATTGTACTCATTAATACACATTTTTAAGTCAGGACTATCATCACGAGTCACTTGTGATACAAATCACGTTCTTCATCATCACGGTCACAAATGTAGTCACAAATCACTATTCACGATCATGTCACGAATCACAACAATAATTTTTTTACTAGTTACTTGGATGTATTGTAAGCCTGTTTAGTTATATTTCTCCAGGCTTCACCACCCCACCATTGTACTCATTAATACATGTTTTTAAGTTGGGGAGTTTTGTGCTACAGCTCATCGGGGAAGTACAGCCATTGGCATTTGCATTCCCAATACAGTTCCATATTGGTTATCTCTCACCGTCGACTCTGAATCATGTTCTTTATCATCACAGTCACAAATGCAGTCACAAATCACGATTCACGATCACGACACGAATCACAACATTAATTTTTTTACTAGTTACTTGGATGTAATGTAAGCATGTTTTGTAGTATCTCTCCAGGCTTCAACACTCCACCATTGCACTCATTAATAAGTGTTTCTAAGTTGGGGAGTTTTGTGCTACAGCTCATCGGGGAAGTACAGCCATAAGCATTTGCGTTCCTTTCCGTACAGCATGTGAGTTACAGTACTTTAAGTAGTGGTGGGGTAAGTGATCCCAATTTGCTCCATGAAGTGATTCACTGAGTAACGCAGAATCTGCAGAGAACTCCACAATGTGAAGCGGAGTACTTCACTTCATAATGAGGAACACAAAGTCCATTGAAACCAATGACTTTGCATTATTCCGCCTTCCCCAAACCACTTCTTCACCAATTGGAGTACATTGAAATCAATGTAGTTCACCTCGTTTTGCCCTGTAATTGAGCTCCAAGTGAAATTCTGCAGTTATTCATGGGATTGCAGGTCACATGGGCTTAAATTGTTCTGCACAGCCTCAGTTCTGGCCTGGGTAGTGTGTGTGCAGTGGTAGCTGGAGACTGTTTGCTGTCAGAGCTCTGCGAATCAAAACCTCTAAAAGTTGTTTAAAATGCCTTTTTGAGTAATATTTTTTGCTCAAAATTTAGTACTTCGATTGTAGGAAACCCTTCTGTGCTCATATCGAGTGTTTATTGTTGTGTGTGGATTTTGAATGTTAATTTAGAACAGTCAGTCTGTGTACTGTGAAGTGTGCTTTGGAGGAGGGGCGTATTTATGGAGTAGGTAGATTAACTAGGAGAAAAAGGCAGTCTTTTTGTTTTGGTTATATTTTTCTTGTATAACTGTGTTAATGTACACACTAATATTTTCAGTAATTCTTGACATTTTTTTGCTGATTCTTGTGGTGCAGCAGTGTACAATTTGTCTGTTTAAAACATTTGGTTATATTACTAAAGGTTTTCAATTTGCTACGCATTACTTGAGTGTACGTGTGAGTATGTGTGCGATGTGTGCCATTAAATCAGACACCTTTTATTGTGCTACAGAGTAATTGCAGCAGTGTGAACCTGCTATCCACCGCACCTGCATGAATTTTTTATACTGCTTTGTGGTATCTTTACTGGTAGTGGATTGTTACTGCCGTGCACTAATTCCCCAACTGACAAAATGTATTCCTTTCCAGGTTTGTATTTGTGACTTGTGAGCACTGGTTAGGTGGTGTTGCACCTTTTTGTATGCATCCCTTGAGTGTGCAGTGCAATCTTAATCTGTCTGTGCATTTGCATAGCACCATTAATTCTGAGAGACTGCATTTCTTGTTAAGCTGTAATTCCACTTTGTCAGCACTTGGGAATTTTCTGGACACAAGACAGTAGCACTTTGGGGATGCACAGTAATTCTGTTGACTGTGTGTGACCTGACCACTGTGCGCATGAATTCAGTGCATCATTAATTCTGGGAGACTTTGCATTTCTTATTACACTCTCATTTCACTTCATCAGCACTGGGGAGTTTTCTGGACACAAGACAGTAGCATTTTGGGGATGCACATTCATTCTGGTGACTGTGTTGGTGGGATGCTGCCAATATTGTTGTCACTCCACCTTACTTCATGTTTAAGGCAGAATGACAATGTGAAGTAATAATAACAAGCTAAAGTGAGCCTTTCCTATGGGGCACTCTGAGCAGTCACTTCGCTGGTGGATTTTAAATTCCCTGCATCTCTAATCCTCAGTATAATACTCTGACATGTGTGATGGGGTGATGAGTACCTCAGCGTACATGCAGGTTTTGAAATGCATGGGTAGGAAAACTCAGATCCCTCAGACATGTCCTCCTCAGATGGAAGAACCACACTCTGTTCTTCAGCTTCTGTTTCCAGCTCAACATCACCTTCTTCTCCTGCATAATAACTCAACACTGATGGCAGTTTATACTGTGATGGGAGGAAATGAGAATTAATTTTAATAAATGTCAGGTACTCTATGTTTGTCTTAGACAGGCAACTGTGTCGGTCAGTGACTATTGCACTGGAGGCACTGAAAACCCTCTCTGAGCTGACACTTGCACAGGGACAAGTCAAATACTCGACAGCCTGAGATGCCAGGACTGGCCACAATTCTATCTTGCTTTGCCAGTATAACAGCGACTCTTCATCAGTGTTAAGCTGCTGTGGGTCATCCAAGTAGGACTACACCATATGGCTTGCTGATAACTGCAGTTGACTTTTACCATGACTTGGCTGCCATACAGAAACACCCACCTGCTGCAGCATAGACCATAGAGGGTTTATGGAACTGCTTGGTGAGGAGGAGGAGGAGGGGGGTACTACAACAGGCACTGTACATGAGGATGTGGATGAGGAGGACATTGTGGCACTAGTCTTTCCACTGTCAGGTTTGTCCAAGGGACGGGATCCAAATGGTGACCGTTTCTCAGCATGGTCCCTTGCCATCCAATTTTCTACCTTCCCATGATGGATAATGATTTGGCGATCAACCTCAGTCTTTCCACCGGGAAGTAGAGCAGTAATGCCACATTTGTACCATGGATCAAGCAACGTGGAAAGTACATATGCCTCTGAGGTATTTATGTAAATCAGTCTCGGATCATCATCAAACAACTGCAGAATCCTGTTAGCCAGTTCTTCGCCTACTGAGTCTGCAATCACTTGAAACTGCTTCCTGATGTTTACTAGTGCTTGCCGCAGTATTCTCATCAGTGGTATTACCTGAGTCAAGCATACATTGTCAGAGCTGATCACTTCCGTGGCATTTTCAAAAGGACGGAGTATTTGAATCATACTGTCCATCAACATCCACTGAGCTGGACTGAATGACATGGCTACCTGTGTGTCACAGTCACGCAGCTGCATGACATAGTCTTTTATTGGTTTATACTGCTCAAATAGTTGCTCAAGCATGTACAGGGTTGAATTCCAGTGTGTGACAACATCCAGTTTTAATCGATGTTGCAGCACTCCATTTGCCTTCTGTAGATTGGTCAGCTCTGACCTAGCAGGGGCCGAGCAAGTAAAATGGTTGCAGATTTTATGGCTCACATTCAACATACTGGTTACTGACTCATACTCCATAAATGCCTTAACAATCAAATTCAGAACATGGGCAAAACATGGGACATGAAAAAATTAGCCATTGTGGATTACTTTCACAGCATTATGAGCATTATTGCTAGTAATGAAGCCCACAGAGAAACTATGCTGCTTAAACCATCTTGTGATGGACTTTTTAATTCATTCCAATATCCTTTCAGCTGTATGAGAGCCATGCATGCTCCACATACTTAGGGTGGCATGCTGATGAGAACCAACAGTAAGTACTACTACTGCTTGACAGTTGGCAAGTTGAAGATGGACATGGGTGCAAGGTATGAACCCTGGGGAAATATGCCCAGTGTGCAGTAATACACATAAAACTTATCCCAGAGGATGGCCTACTTGTCCATATATCAGTGGTAAGGTGGATTGTGGGTACTGCTGAGTGGGACACTGTGTGTGAAACAATGCAGGAAAGGTCATTATAAAGAGAAGGGACAGCCTTTGTGAAAAAGAATGTGCAGCTGGGAACTTCATATTTTGGTGCCACTTATTCCATCAAGTGAAGAAAACTGGGTTTCTCCACAAGAGTATGGCAACAGGTCTGTGGCAAGCATACAAGCTATGGCTGTATTCAGGTCTTTTGCTACTGGGTGGTCATGGTGATATTTAATGTGTTTTGTTAGTGCCAATCTAATATCTGGCTGCTTCAGCTTTTGTGTGACTAGGGGGGAGGTAGATGTGCTGTATTTATGAGATTGCCTTCCTTCTTTGCCTGCCCTGGGTAACAGTATGGACATGATGACTACTTTTCACAGAGGCAGGAGAGAAATAAAGTTTGCACTGAATTAGTGCTACCACGGGTATCTGCAGATTCAATAATAGTTGAACTAAGTACAGGGTCAAATGTAGAAACTACTGCTTCAGATTGTTCATCACGAGCAGATTCTGAAGTTGACATTGCTGCCATTCACTTCTGCTGTGACCAATGAATAGGACGTTTCGTTTGCATATGGCTAAGCATTCCAGTGGTTCCATAATGTGATCCCAGCTTGCCACAACAGATTTTTGATTTACAAATGTTACACATGGAAGTGCTATCGTCATGCTGACACACAGAAAAAAATCCCATACCAGTGACTTGCCGCCACACACACATCGGATTTTACGTGCTGAAGATGCAGTGGATGGGGCAGGGAGGTTTTGGTTGGACAACACTGTTGCCTGCTGCTGCTGTTCTTGCTGCTTGTCTGTAACAGGTGGTGCTACCCTGCTTCTCACATCCACTTGGTCCCTACGCTGCATTGGTTCAGCAGACGTTCCTTTGCCTTTCCCATCTTCACCTATCCCAACACTTTTTTAAATTTGTTTCTGGGGAGGTTTCCAGATAGGGTCAGTTACTGAAATATCATCCCATCCCTCATCGGTAATGATTGACTCAGGCATTTCTTGCACTAATTTGGAGATTTCTACCAGGTCATCTTCATCTGCACCCTGCACAGCACCCTCCACATTAGCCCAAGAAGATTGGTCAGGCTCACGATGAGGAAACTCTTCCTCCTCTGCCTCTCTCTCCACTATTTGCCCAAGCTCCCACTCCTCAGAAAAGAAACCTACTGGTTGGGAACTACCCCTAACATCAGGCTTAATGGTGCTATCAGCCACTGCTGGTGTACTACTCCCTATCAGCTCCTGAGACAAATCTTCTGAATAATCATGTGGCTGTTCCTCCTCCTCCTCCTGAGACTCCTGTTGTTGGCACAGGCATGCTGCAACATCCACAGCAGTTTTTCTTCTCATTCTTGTATGATGAGATATAGGCAGAGCTGCTGAGCTTTGACCACAACGCCTACTCAATCCAGAAAAGTAGAAGCAGCAATGCCAACTCCTGCTGCTGATGTTGGCACATCATGGCCCACTTGACCCACTTCTGTACTTGCACTACCAGTAACTGTGCTGCTGCTAAGACCTCGACCAAACTCTCCAATACCCTCTGCACCTCCAGAAGACACAGTTTTACTTGCTGAAACAGCATCTGTTTTCTTCACAGACTGCAGCACGCTTTGACTTTCGAGAAGACATGTTCTGCTTCTGCTGCTTTCAGTTATTACCACAACACAAAAAGTCAGAATTAACACAATGAAAAAAATGAGATGTACAAAACTGTCTATGACTAAATAAATATTAATGCTGACTGCACTTATTACTGTCAACAGATCTTTACAGATTGCTTCACTAATCTGAGTCACCCTATCAAGAAATACCAGTTCAACAAACACAAAACTAAATTTTCTGTCAAAATTCTCACAGGAAAGTGACAAACTGTGGGAAGCACAGTCTCTCAGAAGTATCACTTATCAAAACTCAAAAACACTGATTATCTCAGCAGGAAAAGTACATCAAAATGATTATCTCAGCAGGAAAATACATCTATGGAACTTTTGCAAACACAAATTATTTTTTCACTGTAAAGACTCAAAATAGGATTATCAAACTGAAGAGAGCTCTTTCCTCATTAGAAATCACTTCAGAAGTGAAGCTCAATGAGACAAACTCACATGCTGATACCCTGTGCATGTGCTTACCATGGGATCACTGCACGCAGAGCTGCAACCAATCAAAATGCAGTTAGTAATAAATGTGGAGTAATTTGAGATGTCTTCAGTTCATGCATAACTTCAGGAAATTAATAATGTCATGGAATTTAAACAATACAGTATTCCTCAATATTTGGGATTATGAGGACTTAATTAAGAACTGCTGATTAATCAAGTCTACCCATGTGATTGCAGAGTTGAAAATCATGTGATTTCAGCCAACTGCGGGTTGATGTCATCTTATGGTGGAATTACTGTTCCAAACTGCAGAATACAACATACAAAACTGCGGAAACAAAATCAAGCAAAATCCACAGGTTCTGCAGAAATAAAATAAGAAACCTGCAATAAAGCAAGGAAAGGAGGAAAAAAGATAGTAAAAAATATAAATTAATTTCTGGCACCACGTTTAAGGTGGTCCAAAGTCTGGGTGCTTACATTCAGTCTCATAGCTTCAGATTACCAATGCAACATACTGACCCACTGGTGCAGCAGTAGCACTACCACTTGTGACACCAGCAATGATACAGCTTCAGTAGCAAGCCTGGGTCATCAGAGGGATGGCAAGAGGGGCAAGGATTGAGTGCCCGATGGTCCAGTCTCCTAATCTGGGAGGGGTGGGCAGCTCTCTTCACCACAATACCACCACCACCTGGGTGAGCATGGGTGGTGTTGGTGCAGCTGAAGATGCTGAAATCGAGGGGGGCAGTCGCTGGCTGATGACTGGAACAGAGGTATGTCTCTGCATCCTCTGGCTCCTTGGCCCTCCTTGTGCACTGATATCTGAAGTAGGGCAGGGAGAACAAGGAAAAAGCCCCATGGCCATGCCAGTAGACAGGCTCCTGTGCAGCAGCTCCAGGTGCACACTCCACATCTGCAGCATAGGGAGAAGGGGGACTCCTAAACTCCAAAATGGGGGTACTGGGGTAAACTTGTGGATCTTGACTTAAAGAGGGAGTGGGGCACCCATGGGAGCTGGCATGGGCGCATTAGGGCCATGAAAAGTGTGGTGGCCGTGGTAAGAGAGGAGGTAAAAATAGTAAGTTAAAAAAAAGTTTAGCAATACCTACCAATACAGCATCTACAGAGACTCAAATATGGCAATACACTGATGGCAGAAAACCAAAATCTGCAGTAATGCCTTGAAAAACATGGAAAATTACACTATACAGCGGAAAAACTCACAGGGCAATTTATTTCTGCATCTACTGACTACAATTATGCATTTTGTCAATAAATGCCACAGTATTGGGTGAAACTCCACAGATAATAGGTGGAACTTCAGAATTTCGCACAAGGCAAAAGAGCGAAAAATTCCATAGAAGTTTCGAACTTTTGTGGAAGTTCTGCAAAGGTGGAATTCGCAACTTTCGCCCAGCACTAGCACTAAGCTACGTATACAATGTGTTTTGTGTTACAGTTAATAAAACTCCTGATTTCCTATGTTTTAGTAGCATTACTTCTAGTAAAAAGCTGAGTTTTCACCATAACTTGACAGAATTTAGAGAGTCCATATTTGAAATTACCCTTTGTTAGGTTTGGTAACCAGGTGTGTGGTTTTTCTGGGTATGGTTGTAGGCTATGAATCAAACCATCAGCCAAATTCTTCACTGTTTATAACTAAACCTGGTAGGGTGGAACATGAGTTCTTGAGGATAGGATCTGAACTGATAATGCCACAATTGTGGGAAATTATATTTCTAATAGCAGGAGACTTTTTGCCATATTTAGTGACAGATTTAGTCTTTGTTCTGTGACTGGTGTATGGGCCTTCTGTTTCAACAACTCCCTCCTATCAATGGAGCTGACTTCTGATTCTACAGAGTGAGACACTGTGGGTTTTCCAACAAGGGGGTTACTACATGCATGCAATAAGACACTTCGAGGTGTGGGTTATGGCCTGATAAGAGCATGTCCCAGGTGCATTATGAGACACTAGACACTTGCGCTGTGTGCCCTTAGCACCTGGGAAGTGCTCTTATTTGGCCATAACCCACACCTTGGAGTGTCTTATTGTACTTGTAAAATGGGTCCCTCAAGTAAATATTAAAAAAAGAAAGAAGATGTAAATGTCTAAATTTTGTTTAAAAAGTTGCTTTTTGATAGTATTAATAGGAAAAATAGTTCCCCTATTACTTGTAGTGTCCTGTATTTGGTATTGTCTAGCTGATCAGTAGAGGGGCCCCCAGTACGGTACTTATGTTGGCTATCCCCCTCCCACCTGACAGGTGTACACTATTTAAATGTTATTAGTTTTATTTTCATTGGTTTTTTTTTTTATTTTCCTTTGGCTGTCAGTGTTTTACAGGGATCCAGCCTTTTTGTGAGCATGTCCCTTTAATGCCTCCTTAGCTCAGAGCAGCGACCATGTCTTTCGGTCAGAAAGTTGCAGCTGATGTAATGGGAAGCTACTAGTGAGGAGAATGGCTATACCTAGGGTGTTTAGTGTCATTCCCTCCCCCCCCCATTTTCTTGTGGCTGTTATTGTTTTACAGGGACTGAGCCAGCCCAGTCTGTGAGCAAGTCTTTTTGCAGCCACCTTAGGTCAGAGCAGCGACAGCCTCTTTCAAAGCAGAAAGTAAGAAAGTTGCAGCTCCTGTTATGGGAAGCCACTAGTGAGGAGCGCAATTATACTCAAGGGGTTTAGGAGTATGGGTCAGTGTGCGGGAGGGAGGCGTGAGGAACACAGCTCACTATGCTACTGAGAAATGTAGCTGTTATTTCACTGGGAGTGAGTGGGCGGTTTCATCGTGAGCAAACATGCCAGCAACCGTATTTGGCACTTCCGTGATGGCTCTTCCCCTGATAGTGGTTTTGGTTGTTTGCTCTGCTGTAGTTACTGAAGAGGGACAAATCAAAAAAGGAAAGGTAAAGCACCCACGATACTATCTGATGAAGCCTAAAGTTTCTAGGCGAAACATCATTATGTAAGCACCACGTTTCTAGCTATGTGTTTGTAAGAGGTTTGATGTGGGAGTTGGTTTAAATAAAATGTATTTTGCAATATATATTGAAGTGGTGGCCTGTCAAGGGTGCTTTGCCTTTCCTTTTTTGATTTGTGCAGATTCCAGTTTGTTCTAGCCCACTAATACTTTACATAGATACATAGACAGTGTCGGCAGATAAGGGCCTATGGCCCACCTAGTCTGCCCATTTGAGTTTGTAACTTCAGTTTATGTTTTCCTAGAACTCTGTTGCCCCTTAACCCTGACCTCCAGAATTCCTTTATGTCTATCTGATATTTCTTAAATCCTGTGATTGTTTCAGCCCAGACTTTGTCCCGGTGCTCTATGAAATGTTTTGCTTCCTGTTACTGAAGAGGGGAAACTGGGAATGTAAAACTGGGAATGTTAAAAAAAAATGTAAATGATCTGAAAGATCTGTCAGAAGATCAGGACAGGACTGGGTATGGGCTTTATTTGAAAGCTGTGGCATGCCAGACGCTCACTGCATTGGTTTCTACTGAGGTGAAATTCTTATTTTTAAATAAGACAGGAATAAAACAAAGTTTTTGCAGTGATGTTGTGCAGTGTTAAATGAGGCTGAAGTGAGAGATGTTTTGTAGTCGGGATGGGGAACAGGCAGATGGAGAGCTCAGGCACATAGATCTTTGTTGTTAGGGGCAAGATTTCTCTGGTGTGGTGAGTCTTGAGTGCCTGAAGCAGTACCACTTGTTAAGTTATACACTGATAAGGACATGGCTAAAGGTACCTCTCAGCCAATCAGGACCCAGAAAGATCCCAACCCATTTTATGAGCCTGGACTAAATGACAGGCTCAGTGTATTGCCATTGATCAAAAGAAAAAAGAGAATCTGAAGTGACCATGGGAGATAAATTGATTTTATCTTCGATACCTTGCGATACCATAAATGCTTATTACTCTTTTCTTTTTTTTTCTGTCCTAGGTTCCATACAATGGCTTTATCACTATGTAATTATGAGTGGAAGGTGGTGGCGGCACACTCCTTGATTACCACAAGTGAAGGCCCATGGAACTTCTTGATTATATGTGCTATAGATGAACTGTAACTAATAGTGTATTCTGTGCACTAGTATAAGTTATAAATAATTATTCCAAGATGTGAAGCTGTGAAACTTAAGCATTACCTACTCGGCTGAGTATGTTAGTTTTTAATTGTGGGAGTTTCATGGGATATCTGTTACTCTTGATATGTAATGTAGCAGTGCACCTTTAAAACTGGTGAACATACACTATTGGTCAGAAGCAGTTTAAATGACTATCTGCTTTTGACTATCCCTTGAAAAACCTTTGTAGGTGAAACCAGGTCAGGAGCACAACCTATTAGCATTTTTACCACCATGGTAAGTTTTCTTAAAATGTTTATGTAACAAACTTTTTATTTTTAAACTAAACTCAGGTGCCAGTGTGTTTTGCTTTCTGATTCTGAACTTAACCAGGCATAGAGTGATTGGAGTGAAGTGGCAACATTTTTGCTTGCTACTTGTTTTGTATGAGCCTACTGCAACAATCCCTTACTGGGTTGTGGGTCAACTTTTATCTGGCCTTCCACTCCTCATCTCTAATATATCCCTGTCCAGGACAGCTGCCCAGGTGCTTCTTGCTTGGGCAATTGGTATGTGTTCTGTGATAAGGAATTATATGGCACCTGCCTTACCTGAGGGCTTGGATATCCAGGAGGAAAGGGGTACAGCTGTAGTGGGGTATTAGCCTCATGGAGCTGCTTCATATGGGGTGCCAGTGCACTCCACAATTGGAGATAGTTCCATAATTTGGATTTGTGCAGGCTGTATTGAGCCTGAATGCCCTGGGAGGAGTCTTGAGTAGTGATGAGAGGGAGAAGGCCAGACAAGGTATGAATGCCTTTGAATTCCAATTGCCCTTTAGTCAAGGTGAGACTCCCTGCCTTTATACTTAGGTTACCCCAAAGGGGTAGGAGCACAGGGTGCATCAGATTAATTCCCTGAATTTCTCCATTTTGCTCCAGGTGTGAAGAGAGGTGCATATCACGGGCAAGGTGTGAGCAGGCACATGCTGGGGTCCGCATAGGCAGACTGGGGGGGCAGCAACCATCCATCAGTTGAGATCTGATAATTGCTCGCAAAGGTGGAAGCAGTTTCAGGTTATGGGATCATTCACTGGTTTACGCTGCTCTGTATGCCAAGTAATAACCCATGAATCATGGGATGCCCCACCCCTCTTTCCTCCAGTGGGGCCTGAGCTACATTCTACTATTTCTGGGCTGCTTTCCCTCCCACATAAAGTGGCCCACGACTTTATCTATGCGGTCAAACCAGGCACTGGGTATTGAGGTCAGGATTTGAGATTTGAGATGAAAAAACTCTTGTGGCTGTTAATCACTTCAGTTTTCCTGGCCATGGATAGCTGAAAGGGTTTCCAGCAGTCCAGTTTGATCTGTATCTCAGGGAAGAGTGATGCAAATTTCATGCTGCACAGTTTATTAGTGTAGGGGATAATCTTGACCTCCAGATATGTCTTACGTTATGGAGCCTGCTGCTGGCCCAGATTTAAGAAGGAGGGAGGCTAGCATTTACAATTAAGTAGGAGGGCCTCAGTTTTATTACAGTTGATCTTGAGCACTGACAGGGATGCAGTCTGCAGTAGTTGTATTACAGGGGTAATGCATGTGTGGGCATCATTCAGTAGCACCAGGAAGTCATCCACATAAATGAATGCCTTTAGCTGGGTCTCTTTCACTTGTATACACTTGATGTCAGGGTGCTGCCTGATTGCCACAGCTAAGGATTCAATGGTCAGGACAAATAATAGAGGATAGAGGGGACAGCCTTGCCAAGTACCATGGTCCAGGGGGCAAAAAGGGTGTTATCAGTGAGAACCTGCACTTTGGGCAAGGAGAGTACATTGCTTGTATAGCAAATAGGAAATGGGATCCAAAAGCAATGTACACCAGTACTGCATACAGGCACCCCCTCTCCACCGAGTCAAAGGCTTTTTCAGTCAAATGCAACTGCTGTGGTTGGGATGGGGGTATTATGGGCCAAATGCTTCAAGTTGATTATCATCCATTTGTTTTTTCCTGTTCTGTCTTATCATGTGTTCCTATTCCCCAATTGTCTGCTTTTTTTTATTTCGCCTGATTATGTCTCAGGTCTCCCTTTTGCACTGTTTGATGTACCTGTTGAGCTACTGAGGGTGGTAGGGGAATGGGGAGGGGCTGGGACGTACTTTTTTCCCTCTTGTATGGTTTTTATTGTTGTAGGCTGCTGTCAGAGGTTTTTCATTTGTGTGTTTCTTTTTCTCATTGTTTATTTTATGGTTTGTTCTTGCTAATTTTGATATTCAGTACTATGAGTAATACTAGATTCAATGCAAAGCAAAGTAATGCACCTAGGAAACACAAACCCAGGGGAAGAGTACACAATGGGCGGGTACTATCAATAACAAAAATGAAAAGGGACCTGGGTGTAGTCATATCAGATGACCTTAAGGTAGGTAAGCAATGTGAGAAGGCAGTAAGGAGGGCTGAGGGGAAACTAAGATGTCTAGGGAGAGGCATCACCAGTAGAACACAAGAAGTTGTTAACCTCTGTACAGGCAGATGGTGAGACCCCATCTGAAGTACTGCATATAGTTTTAGAGACCCCATCTCTGCAGGGGTATAGAAAGGATGGAGGCAGTCCAGAGGAGGGCAACTAAAATGGTGCAGGGAGTGCAACAGAAGCCATATGAAGAGAGACTAAAAGTGCTTAATATGTATATCCATGAGGAAGGTGGGGCATGATAGAAACTTTCAAGTACCTCAAGGGAATCAATGAAGTCCAAGACAGGAGCATCTTTCAGAAAAAGAGATGTGCAAGAACATGGGGGCACAATTTGAAGACAAAGGGGGGGACAGCTCAGGGGCAACGTGAGGAAGTGTTTTTTTCATGGAGAGGGTGGTGCACACATGGAACCACCTTCCTGAGAAGGTCGTGGGATCAAAAACAGTGGGGGAATTCAAAAACATATTGGACAGATATAAGGCAATTATATTGAGGGGTAGGAGAAAGTAGACTGTTGATAAACTAGAACCTGCAGCTTATCCAATAGGTAGGGAAATGAACAGACTAGGTGGGCCAAGCGGTCCTTATCTGCAGTCAAAGTCTATGTTTCTATGTACTATGAGTAGATAGATGTACAGAAGGTGAAAGCCTATTATGGTACATCTCCCACAAGCAGGTTTATTTATTTCCCATGAAGTTTAGTAAATGTTTATCTAATTTTAGTTTAAAAGTATTGAAGGAGTCCACTTCCACCACCTCTCTGGGGAGAGAATTCCATATGGGCACTGTCCTCTGGGTAAAGTAAAATCTTCTAGTATTTATTTTAGAAAATGTCAGCTTAAGCTGATAATCATGACTTCTGACAGAGAAGTCCCTCTGATTGTGTATTAATCCAAGGTTTGTCATTAGTTGTGTATACCTGGAAATTCTGAACATCTGTAATAGATCTCCTCTGGTCCTCCTGAGCTCCAGTGTGTAAATAAAAGCTTACTTAATTACAAAAAAAAAAAGCTGATTTGCATCCTTATTTGGTCCAAGTTCAGCCTGCCTCAGACAAAGCCCACTTGAGAGGAGTGGATCAGCTGGGGGAGGAGGGTGTCTCGCCTGGAGGCCAGAACTTTGGCATAGATTTTGCTGTCCACTGTTGTAAGTGATATCAGGTAGTGACTAGCCAGGAGAACAGGGTCCTTTCCTTTCTTAGGGATGACCATGATTGTAGTTGTGGCCATCATTTTCAGGGCCTCCCTTATGTGCCTATTTCACCACAGAGTCATTGTAGATATGGGCAGATCTGGGGGGCCAGGGTCTGATAGAGCTCTGGAGGGGCTCCATCACCTCCTGGATCTTTATGGGATTTTGAGTGCTTTTAAGGCCATTTCTATTTCCTGATTGAAGGTGGAGGGAAGCTGTTTGGACAGGCTCAAGTTTAGATAGCCTGAGTGTGGACAGGAAAGCGTTCAGCTTGATGGCATTTGGACTGGATACTGAGGAGTGCAACTGCA
This sequence comes from Neoceratodus forsteri, assembly GCA_016271365.2. NCBI lineage: Eukaryota > Metazoa > Chordata > Ceratodontiformes > Ceratodontidae > Neoceratodus > Neoceratodus forsteri. The sequence continues at coordinate 510,680,399 of CM057452.1, read as the reverse complement.
TGTAAAACTTCTTCATTGCTTCATTTAGGTTGGGTGTGCTGGTGCATAAGGTACCCTCAGCACCGTGGAGGGAGGCCATGTGCCATTTGGCCTGCTGTTTCATTAGGCGGTACGCTAGTAGTTTACTGCTTTTCTCCCCCCCTTCCCCGTAGCGATGCTTGAGTTGGAAGATTGCTAGTTTTGCCTTTCTAGCTGAGACGGTATTTATGTTGAGGGGATTTTTTATGATGTTCTTCTGCAGCTGCAATTTTACATTTGCCTTGAGGTCTGCCTTATAAGCTGTTTTTTTCTGGGCAAGCTGAGTTTCCAGGTGGTTGGCTAGTTCCTGCTCTCATTCCTTTCAGCGGTGTATGGCAGAATGACTCCCACAACATGGCCACTGATGTGTCCCTGTTGCCATTTATGCAGAAAAAACGTTTCTGAGGCCTCCAACAGCAAAGTTTTAAAATGCAGGTCCTGTAGTAACAAAGGGTCTTTCCTCAGACTGGATGATTGGTGAGTTGTGTGGTCTAGCAGTATGTTTAGCCGGATAGGGGCATGGTCTGAAATCATCAGTGGATTTTTATTTGCAGCTGTGACCAATGGACTAAGCTGCTGGGATTTAAGCCATATATCTAGTCGGTTGCATAACCCATGTGCTGCCAAATACTGCCAAATAGTACATGTACATATAAACATACAAACATATGAAAAATGCCAGCAGGTACAGGCATGCGGTCTATTGATTCTGCTTGAGTGCGCAGCACCCAGTCTATTAAACTGCAGCTGCCCTCTGCCCTTGCCCACCCTTCCAATTTACTGGGCACTTCCACCATCACCCCCTCCTCAACTTCACCTCAGTTTTGACCTTCCCTTTGATCCTATTGCACCCCCTCTTATAGCTGCCCACTAAGTTCACTGATATTACCTCCTCTGGCAGTGCATTCCACATTGCCACCACCCTTTCTGTTAAATAAGCCTCTTCATTTCCCTCCTGAATCTTCCTTCCTCCAATTTCAGACTGGGTCCCCTGGTGTCCCTCACCCCTTTTAATCTAGGAATACCCTTATACTGTATACCTGCAGAAATCCTTTTCCCCTTCTCTGATTCCCTGTGCCAGCCTTAATTCCTTGAAGCCTTAGCTGCCCTTATTACTCTGCTCACCTCTCTGGATCTCTTCATGTATTCCTCCCTGTCCTACTCTTGGTTGGATCTCTTATAACTTCTAAAGGCAGCTCTCTTTTCCCTCACCCTCTCTACTACCTCCCTGCTCAACCAGCTTAGTTTTTTGGTCCTGGCTTTTTTGCTTTGACTCTTTGTACATGAGTTAGTAGCCTCTGCCAGCCCTAGATTGATGATAGCCCATTTCTTCTCGGCATCCATGACTGGGCAGATGTTGACGAGGTACCCTTCCAGTATGCCTACCATCCTGCCAAAGTCTGCCCTTTGAAGTCCACTACCATTGTCTTGGTTCTGGCTACTTCCTTTCCTAGATTGAGGGAGAACCACACAGTGTGGTGGTCACTTCCTGCCAGAGGTGTTTCCACCCCTACATCTCAGACATGCTTGCTGTCCGTTAGCACCAGATCCAGAATGTTTCCCTCCCTGGTTGGCTCTGTTACCCTCTGTGTCAGGAAGACATCCTGGAAGGCCTCCAGGAGGACCTGTTCCTTGGCACTCGAAGTAGCTAGGGTTTTGTAATCTACCCCTGCCAGATTGAAGTCCCCTACTACCACAGTATTGCCTTTACCACTAAGCCTCCTTATTTGTTCCCCCAGCTCCCTGTCAATCTTCTCATTTTGAGGGGGTGGCCTGTACACAACGCCCAATCTAACCTTTCTGCCTTTTGAGTTCTGGAGTTGTACACATAAGGCTTAAGCATGTGTCAGTGGCTCAGTAGGTAGCACACTCGCCTCTGAGGCCAGGAGATCAGAGGGCTGTGGGTTCAGTTCCCACATCTGGCACTTGGGTTAATATCCCAGTACTGACACCGTAGTGCAGCATGAGAGAGGCGCTACTCTTCTGAGGTGCCATCTTTCAAATGAGATGTTAAACAGAGATCCCATCTGCCTGGATTGGTGGTAGTTCAGGTGGATGTTAAAGATCCCATGGCACTTCTCGAAAAGAGTAGGGGAAAGTTTTATTGAAACAAAAGAAATCATACAGTTCCAAAACAAAAGCAATTTGCAAAAACTCATGTGGACTCAAAACAGGAGTAAACAAAAAAACAGAACAGAACTATGCATATCAAAAGACAATCCATCAGGTCACTGCAAAATCGGAGTCCGTGATCCAAGGAAGAGCTTTCCAAAGTTCAAATAATGTCTTCTTGGAAAATAATGTACGTTCATGTACATAAATGTTAGTTAGGTCTGTTACGATTTTCTTCTCAAGCTCTGAATAAGAACAGTTTTTTTGCTGTAGAGTAAACAGACATCGAGCCATCCAAATATTCCATTTAATTACTACAAAAACTAGATTTAACATGTCCAGAGTCCAAAGGGACCACTGGGGAGAAAAAACACCATACATAATATTCTGGTAAGAAACCATTTGAAATAATGGAGTGGCCCAGACTCTTGCCAAAAAAATCCACCAGTGCCGAATAAAAGAACACTCAAAAAATAAGTGCGATATAGTTTCCAATTTAGAAATACACAATAGTCTAGAACATTGTCGATCTTGAGACTGCTTGTGTTTATAATTCTCTTTGACGTTAATTCTTTCATGACACGACAGCCAATGAAAGTCCCACATGTGAGTAGGCACCCTTTTACACCGTAATAAAACCAATAGGGAAGGAAGATGTTGGCTAGGGCACTTTTCAAAGGGCAACTGTATTGCACAAACGGTCAGGAACAGATTATTATATAATACTTTATGAGAATTCGTTAACAATATCTGGGTAGATATCCTCCACTGTTTCAAACGTAAAAACATGTGTTTAATATATACTGGTATACCCAATGTTTGTTGTATCACAGTTAATGAATCACATTCCCATAAATGAAACCATAATCTGCAAGAATCATAGAACCAAGGTTCCCACCCTCTCTGAGTATTTATCAATAGATGCCGAAGATTTGCAGTCAAATAAATACATGAAAAAAATAACAGAGGATTAATCATGTTAACACCCCCCTCAGAAATAGACAAGTATGTAACATTCCGTTTTAACGGATTAAGCCGGCTTCCCCACAGAACTTGAAAGAAGAGACCAAGAACTGCAGTTTCTAATTGTTCAGGGATTGGGAATACATAGCTTAAATAAAGAAAAGTCGTTATCAAATAAGTTTTGATTAGCAAAACGCGCCTCGTCTTCCCAATCTGCCCCTTATTCCATGAGGCAACCTTAAGTTTGCCCTGTAATTTAGCAGACCAATTAAAAAGGTCAGAATCTACAGTCCCAAAATAAACTCCTAAAATGCATTGAGGCCCCTCAACAAGTTGTAAAGGACCAATATGTGAAAAAGGATCTATTTTCGATCCTAACCGAATACCAAAACTTTTGGTAAAATTTAAACTCGCACCAGAAAAATCACCAAAGGAAAAACATTCCTGGAGAGCAGTAACCACAGAGGCTGCATTAGCCACAATAATGCAGACATCGTCTGCATATGCAATTGCCGTATACGGCGAGATTAAAGTAGAACTAGAAAGGGCATGAATCTGAGGATGAGTATTCAGACGGCAAAGCAAAACATCTAGAAAAAATACATATAACAGAGGGCTCAAAGGACACCCTTGGTGAACCCCTCTTTTTATGGGGATCATAGGTCCAACCCAACCATTCATAACAGGCACAACAGTGGCAGTCCTATAAAAAATCTTAATTCAGTGAATCATTTCACCAGGCACATGCATAAAATGTAGTGCCTTCCATAAAAAATCATGGTTAACTGAATCAAAAGCCGCCTTCTGATCTACCGATACAATAAAACCCGAAACAGAGTCTGCATAGCCTTGAGAAAATAATTCTTGAAGGAGAATCAAATGGTCAGAGATTCTCCTGTTTGGTACAGAGCAGGACTGAGCAGGGTGCAAAATCACTTCAGCTATCCTCATAAGACATTGTACAATGATTTTCATTACTATCTTAAAATCAGTGTTTAGCATACATAAGGGGCGCCAATTCTCAAGAGAATGTATATCTCCTTTCTGTTTATAGATATAAATCAAAGTACTCTTAGTAAAATCTAAAGGGATAATCTCTCTAGCTAACAGGGAAGTAAATACTGAAGTTAATTCAGGGATCAGGTGGTCACCCAGTACCTTATATAAGGCAGCGGGGAGTCCTTCTGGACCAGGAGTCCTCCATAAGGGTAAGGAAGAAATAACCAACTTCAATTCTAACTCAGTAACAGGTATACAGGCTGAGTCAGAACACGGCTGTGAAGGAATAGGGATGTCAACGTCCCTATACAACACCACAGGATCAACATCTGCAGCTGGAAAGGAAGAAAAGAGGGCAGTCGTGTAACATGTCACTATTCGACAGATATCCAACTGAGAGGTACATAAGGTGCCATCAGAATCAGCAAGACTCAACATATTCTTCTGTGTAATTTGTTGAGAATTCGACTCAAAGGGGCAAACAACAGCCCTCGTGCATACCACATTAAATCTGTGTTGATGATAAAGTTGCTGTGATTGTCTAGATTGGAATTTCAACATATCATTCTGAATTAAGTACAATTGTTGAGAAAGATCTTGTCCTGTCGTATAAGCTATTGTCAACAATGACTGAAAATGTACCCTTTTCTGTAAATATTCCAAATATTCTCTTTGACATTTTTGACGACTATATCTTTTCAAAAAGAACACCAAATCATGTTTAGTGTCCATCCACTTGTAATAGGGTCTGCGTAACAGACAAAAACAGATTTCCGGGCCTAAATAAAGGATAAAAGGGACTGCATAAAAGTCGGAATTTGCAACAGAGATATGTTAAATTTCCGGAGTCCTGGTCCTTTGAGACCAGTGACATCAGAATCAAGGCCTACGGAAAGCAGTTTATGATAAGAAAATTCCACAGCTTGTACAGTAGCAGAGGTAATTGGGATTGTGTGGGACAAAAACACAAAATCAATTCTGGTAGCCAGCTTACCCTTTTGAAATGTAGAAGTATGTTTTTTAGTAAAAGAGTAATAGGCATCCGTGAGATGAGCAGTATGAACCAACTTCCTTAATTCGTGGGAGTCACAAAACAATTTCTGGGTAGTAGCAAAAGAGCTTTTGTCAAGAAGACTTAAGCCACAGTTAAAGTCACCAGAAAATATCAACTGAAAGGAGGTATGCAAATAAGTGGAGTAAAGAAAATAAAGCTATACGTACAGACTTAATTTGGGGAGCATAAATATTAATAACCCGATAAGGGAGGCCCAATTAAAAATCTAAGACTAACACTCTGCCAGGGCTACGCTAATCAATTTTAACAAACGAAAATCTGGGATATTGAATAAGATTCCAAGTCCGAACAGGAGTCCAGGCCAATGGACCAAAAGTAGGACCTAGAAGCCAGTCCTGTTGTGCCTGTCGAATCTCCTGGGTGGTATGGAGTCGTGTATCCTGCAACAGAAAGATCCTAATAGGTAAAAGTCAAACTGAAAATCAATCTTCTTTTGCTAGACGCTATACTATTCACATTAATAGTATGACAAACAAAGTGAGACATAACACAAGGAGAACAGAGACACCTTACGATTTCCTTTTCCCTATCACCTTTTTCCCTTTTAGCTTAACCCTGGCCTTCCGCTTCTGAGAAAGACCAGTACCCAGCTGAATCTCAGAATCAGTAATACCATCCGGGAGGGAAGATGCAACAGAGGAAGAGTCAGACTCGCCTCCAGTATCATCAGAAACAGTTTGGAGTAGCTCAAAGGCATTAGACAAAACCACAGGAGGGGGTTCCAAAAGCAAAGGAGGCGATGGTAATGCCCGGGGGTAATTTCTCATAGCCCTCTGATGCATAACATTAGTGGGTACTTGGGGGGGTGGCATGGTACTCGGTCCTGGAACAGGGTCCAGGACAAGCTGGAGAGATTGGACAGGGTCAGGGGTAGGAGGGGTCATCTCAGTAAGCAGTGCCACACAAGAGGCCACCAGGGGTACCACAACCTGATCTACAACAGGCTCAGGGACCTGCAATAGAGGTTGAGTGACTACTCAAGTCAGCTCTACTAAGGTGGCCCTAAGATGAGCCTTCTGGGCTTGCGTGATTACAAAACATTGATCAGCACCATCACCATGTGTGGCCTGATTATGAGCAGCCCACAGACAATTTTGAAACGTATGACCCAGCTCATCACAAAGATTACATTTACACTCATTTAGGCAGTGAATCCCCACATGACCCAATTCTCAACAGGTATTACATTTCAGCTTATCACAGACATTACTAAGGCAAAAGGGGTCTCCACACCGGTAACAAGCTTTCGGTTGTCCAGGGTAAAACAAGACCCCCCCTATCATGACCTATAAAAAAAGAATTAGGTAGGTGCACTGGACCAGAATCATTAGAGTGTAAGAAAACCTTAACCTTCCAGCCTCCAGTCCAAATATTCCGTGGTCCAATATTGCCTCAGGCTGACCCTGAACAGTACAATATTGTTTTAGCTAATAGACAACGCCAGTGACGCTCAACACCTTCATTCTGAAACAGGACAGTAATATTCTTAAAGGCTGGTTTGGAAAGGGGAATGGCCTTAAACAGGGTCCGCAGGACAGTATTTCTTAAGGCATGATATCGTGACCAAAAACGCTCCAAGCCACGAGGCGTTTGGAAGCTGACATCAAACGTAGTTTCACCAGAAATATGAATCAGTGCATATATTTCGTGAGAAAAGAATTTCAGAGAGTCCTTGCGTAGTGTCCGAGCTACATTTACTCGGTCCGGTGGCTCAGGTAAACCGCCCATATAAGCCAATCGTACCGCATTATGCCTCTTTGCAGCCAGAATTGGAAATTTAAACAATGAGGAAAAAGAACGATTTGGCTCTATTTTCTTTGAGGAGGGCTCCACTACTGCAGGAGCTGTATTCTCTGTAATGGTAGTGGGAGAAGCAGCAACAAATAAGAGAACCCTGCAAAGGTTCCAGGACTGGGTGCTGGGAAAGTTCCAATTCCTTGGGGAGACACAAGGGGTCAGACATAGGCAGACTTCTGTTTGGTGAATGCTGCAGCTCAGGAAAATCATTGAGACAGGGGGACCGAATAGGGGACGGACCAGAAACCCACTTCCCTCTGTAGGTTCCTGCACCCAGCTAGCTCCTTGCAATGCTGTTTCTACAGATCAGGTAGGTGTTGTAGCAAGATTGGTATCAAAAGATAGCAAGTGAGAGGGAGAGTGTGTCACAATAGGCAAACTAGGCACTGTATGCAATGGTGTCACTGTAGTCTGCAGGGGTAGCTGAGAAGCAGGCAGGAGTATTCCAACTGAGGACTCGCCAGGATAGGCTGCACAGGGTGGCACCTCAGCCGCTTGAAAAGGCAATGTAGGCTGTTGCAAAGTATTATTGTGGGCTGCAGAAGACATACATCCTGCCAATCTGACTTCACGAATCCGTTGCAGTTCTCTGTTCAAATTCTTCTTTGTAATCTCAAATCGACGTTCTGCATCACCCAAATGGTCCCGAAGCTCCTTTTCAGCCAAACAGACAGTAGCAGAGTCAGAAGTGGAAAATCCCTCATTGGGACGGCAAGGGGTAAAGACGTTTGAGAGTCCATGTCAGGGTGACCCAGCAGAGGTTCTAATGTTGTAACCTGTAGTATAGATTCATTTTCTGCAGTAGACACAGAAACCAGCTTTGCTTCAGTAGTTGCAGACGTGATCTCTACACACACAGAGGCAGGAGTTGAGACCAGGTCTCCCACCTCCATTGCCACCTCCTCAGCAAGCAAGGGTGCGTCCGCCATCTTGGACAGAGGTTCCCCCTCTGAAGAGTAGGGGAATTTCCCCGGTGTCCCAGCCAAATTTCCCTCATTCACTAAAAATACCACCAACAGCTTAATCTGGTTCAAGGTCAGTTGGCATTCATCTGTATCCCCCTCCCCCGGGTCATGCCTGAAAATAAGCAGGATTTGTCTAGTGCACTTACCCGGTCAACAAAAGCTAAATAAATAAATTAAAGGCTTCAGCCTTGCCCTCCTCCCCTTCCTCCCTGTTGCACAATATCCCATCCCTTACATAAATTTCCACCCCTTCCCCTTTTTTCTGTCCCTACAGTACAGTCTGTACCCAGGGGTCACTAGGTCCCACTCCTGTAATTAGGTGACCCAAGACTCAGTGATGCTATGTCCACCTCCCCTTCCGCCATCAGTGCCTGTAATTCTACTGCCTTGTTTCTCAGGTTCCTTGCATTCAAGGAGGCCATCCTTCAGTGTGATCCCTGCCTCTCCCTGCCCTTCCCCTCACCTCTGTCCTCTCTCCTTTTTGAATTCCCTTGCTTCCCCTCCTACCTAGTTATCAGGGAAGACCTAATGGACTCCCTCGCCTGGTGGCACTAATTCCTGCCCAACCCATGCCTAGGGTACCAGATTTTGGGATGCCAGAAAGAGGACACTTAGTCCCTGCCTGATGAGCCCTTGTGCCAGACCCTAAATAAATAGGTTTCAAGTCTCCAACGCCTTCACAGCTCATTTACAAGGAATCCAGTGCAAAAGAGAGTAAATAAATTATAAAAATAATAACAATACAACAGGATAGAGCAGGTACATGAAGAAAAATTGGCAGCTGGAAAAGAGGACATGTCCTCGCAAAGGAGGACATCTGGTAACCCTGCCCATGCCCCCCCCATTTAGTTTAAATTATATCTAGCTGCTATGTGCTCCCCCAAGCTTTTGTTTTAAGACCTCTGAGCCTTCCTTACTCAAGTGCAGCGAGAGTATACAGGTCCTTGTTCTATCATGTCCTATGCCACCCCTCCCACCAGACCGTATCCCATGGACTCATACCATTCTCCCAACCATTTGTTGAACTCTGCAATTCTTTGCATCCTGGCCTTACTTGCTCTAGGTACTGGCAGGACTGTGGATTCACCATATGCTGACAAGGACCTGGTCAGATTGCCAAAGTTTTACAACCTGTGTAATGCAGAAGGGCAGTTCAGGCTTACCATGGATCTTGTCTAGTGTCAGGTTCAGAGTCATGTTGAAGTCCCGACTGAGTAGGATGGGGGCATGAGAGTCATTAAACTGTGTAATCTCTAATGTGTGAAAGAAATTGTGGTGAGTCCACATTTGGGGCATAGAGGTTGCCCACAGCAAGTGGTCCCTAGGGGTTGTCAAACAGTAGCATCACTCAGTGGTCTTCTCTGGCCACAGTTGACTTACAGAGGGTCCAGTGCAGGTTTTTGTGCACTAAAATTGATACGCCTGTCTTCTTGGAGAATTCCAAGTTACGGATTTCTAGGCCCCCACAACCCTATTAAAGCTTCTGGGACTCCAAGTTTGTGAGCTTGGTCTCCTGCAGAAAGACCTAAATCACTGAAAGTGAGTCATCACCTGCTTGTGCTTGACTGGGAAATTTAGTCCCCTGATGTTCCAGATCTTCTTTGGGGGTATCTCAGTCATCAGGTCACACTGTAGAAACTTCACTGTCAGTGAAGCAGGATCCACACAGAAAATTTTCCAGCAGTTCCACTGAGGCTGCCCATGCCGAAGTTCCCACCAATGTCACCAACCCTGTAAAGGCGTGAGTGGCCCCACTCCCTCCTCAGTTCTTTCTCACCATGGGCTCTGTTCACATGGGGCTTGGTGGAAGCTCTGACACAGTTTCGCACCATTTTTGCCTATGATTTTTCTTTTATTTAGTATTTATGAATCTCTTTTAATTAAGAGATTCCTCTACCTTGTTTATGGCGAGAGTTACTCCTTTGACTTCTCTCTTCCATCGTTGCCACAGTGGAAAGAAGATTGCTTCTTCAGAGGACCATACTCTCTGTGTCTGCTGTCTTGGGTCTAACCACAACACCTCCAACTGTAAGCTCTGCCAAAATTTAATCAAACCACCCTCAAGCGAAACAAAAAGCAATGGTCCTCTGGAATCCCTCCTTCCCATTCATTGGTGGGTTCTAAAAGTTCCCAGGACTCAAAGGCCTGAGACAAGTCCTCTGGGAAAAGTCATAAAAAAGACCACAAATGGGCCTGCTCCTCCCTGCAATGTTCCTGCTTCCTGATGGCCTCTTCTTCATCTTCCTCTGGGGGGTACTCCATCAGCTGCAGCTGCACTGATGCCTATCACTGTCCAGGTCTCTGCTTCTATCTGACCAAAAATGACAGCAGCACCACCTGATTCTCAGGGTGGTTAGTTATTGACCCTCGGGTCATCGGCCCATAGTTTTTCGATGCCTGGTTCATTGACAACAGCCCCTCCATCAAGCCTGATGCTTCTCCAGGCCCACAGACATTGGTCTCTTCAGGCTCCTAGGCCCCAGTGGATGGATCATGGTGCCCTGTGCCATTGACCCCTTCTCCATGGATGCAGAAATCTAGTGGTGTTTTGGTTCTCCAATTGGGTGCCTACAGGCCCGGGTCCCCAGCACCATTGACAGCCCCATAGTCATTAATGCCACTTTCGTCTGCTAGGGTGATTCCCCCTGGGCCATCATCAATGCCTCACTCATTGGACCTTGAGTTGGAGTAGGTCCACATCGAGGAGGAGTACCATCCTGGCCTCATCCTGCCTGAGGTAGAGGAGGGCTCTCTCTCTCCTCTGGCAGGTCACAGCCTCTTCGGTGAGTGAGGACTCTATCAAATATACTCCCAAGTCTCTTTCAGAGGATCCTTCCTTATTTAATGTTATGAAACCGCTGTCTTCAGCAATGGGCATCCATATTGAGGAGGAGGATGCCACCAGATGTGAGTTGGTGGACTTCCTGGAAATCCCAGAGTCTGCTCCTAAGGTCATTCCTCCCAGCTCTGAGGATTGCCACAACTGCTACCTGGCACAGACCTGACATGGTCCCTGTCATGCCCAGTAGAGTAGATAAGTTGTATCATGCCCCCAGGTTCTACCTTGCTATGCTGCTCAACCAGAGACCAAGTCAGTGGTCATTATTTATTTATTTATTTATTTCAAAGTTTGGAAATACACCCTTGAGCAGAAATGCTCATTTACAAAGGTTCCTCATTAGAATAACAATTTTTTTACACCATATCAAAGACAGTATTAAAAACTGATTAACAAAGGCTGGACAATATTGATTCAGTGACATAACAAAACAGAATGAGTAACTTAAGTACCATTTTGGCAATACAGAGTGAACAAAAGTTAACATTCAACAAGTCAAAGGTTCCATGTCATAACAGCGATCCCTAACAGCTATCGCTGTTACAGTGAGTATACGTCGCCAAAATTCAATTCAAAACAGCATTGTACATTCCCCAGCAAACCCTACAACAGCAACGGAAAAACAATGTATCTATGAGGGTGGCTGAGCCTCTCCCTCAAGCCCCCTAAATTAGGATTCTCAACTCTAGGGGGGGTGCATATCGGGGAAGGGGAGAAACTCAGATGGAAAAGAAATTTAAGTGCCACACAGGTTCTAAACAAAATAGAATCCCTACCCTGTCCCAAACCCTGGACCTCCTTCACAACAGTCCACCACCCTCGCCACCACACCAGAATGGCAGCTCTACAGCACACTGCCAAACTACACCCCACATATCTTCTCCTTCCTGAACCCTCCTCTTCTGGTCCTTCACCCTCCTAGTATCGCGCTCTTTTTTCCTGTACCTTGGTGCTATAACAGAGCCTCCCTACCCTTTCAGGGTAGCTCACATCATAGGCACTGAAACTTGAGTCACTCAAAGTTGAGTCGCTCAACTTCAGTCACCATAATAACATGTTACCCAGGTCAAATAATATGAAGCATAACATAGGCAGTAGGAGCTATAGAAAGGTAGCAGCCCTTATGGGCATTGTCAGAGGTTAAGTCTGTGTTCTTTTATGGCATGTTGAAATGGAGGAGAGGCACATGTGTGAGGAGACCATGTGGTGGGTAAGGTCCTGGCATCACGTGCACATGGAAGATGGGACCTGAGGGGGCAGAAGTACCACAATCAGATGGTGTAAGGGTAGGGTTGGGTAGAGGTGCAGTTGGCAAGTGACAGTGCATGGGATGGGGGTTCATTAGGAGAAGCAGCCACATTTGGAGCCACGTAAGAGCAAATTTATTAAATTAAAGCAACTCATGACAGACAGGTCTAAGGTGCCTAAGCACCTCAGCTCCCCCCTGATAGGAAATCCAGGTGGATTGACCTTTAAGGCAAAAGGGTCTACACCTCCTCCACCTTGGGGCTAAGGATTGCTAATTATCTCTCTCATATGGTTAAATACCAGAATATTATCTGGAAAAAGGGCATGGTGGCTGCCCAGGCCCTCCCTGACTGTTCCCAGAATCAGGAGGTTCTCAAGTGCTTGCAGAGTGCTGAGGATATTAGCAAGCATCTCCTCAGGGTCTTATATGATATCTCTGATAGAGGTACCAGGGCTGCTGCCACAGGCATTTGACTTCATAGGCAGTCCTGGATGAGGGTCTCACGTTTTGCGGCAGATGTCCAGCAAAATGTGCTTAACGCCCCTTTCAATGGCTCCAAGCTGTTTGGGCCAGATGTTCAGAACATCTTCAATGACCTACATGCATCTGACAGGGTGATCAAGTCTGTTCACTTGCTCTATCTTACGAAGCCTAATAGCAGATAGTGCCTTTCCTTTCTCAAGGTGTCCCACAAGTCCAGAACAGCTTCATATTCCCAGGGTAAGAGAAAGTCCTCCTCCACCTTGCCTACCCCCTCCTCAACTGTCGCTGCAGTAAAACATCCTGTGGTGATGGATCAGCCTCTGCTGCTGGATCTGCCTCAGTTTGACTCCTTGCCAGACCACTCTTTTCCAGTCCGCAGCCAAGCAGTGGTGGTCGGCGGTCGGTCCTCCCTCCATCTCAATCAATGAGAACCATCACTTCAGATGCCTGGATCCTTCAGATTATAGAGATGGGTCACACGCTGGAACTTTTAGAGATGCCGTCAGAGACCCCCTAGTACCCTTCACCTGCCCCCCAGTCCACCTAGCAGTTCTCTGGGAAGAGGTACACTCCCTTCAGTGGAAAAAGGCCATTGAGCCAGTGCCCGGGTTCCAAAGGTACAAGGGAATTTGCTCCAGGTTCTTCCTGGTCCCAAAAGAGCCGATATCTGAGGCCCATTCTTAGATTTCAAGGACCTCAGTCTTTACATCCAGTACAAAAAATTCTGCATCGTCACTCTGCCAGGCCTGATGCCCCTACTCAAGCAGGGTGACTGGCTGTGCTCCCTGGATATGCAGGATGCCTATCAGCATATTTCAGTGTTTCCTCTGCACAGGAGATTCCTCTGGTTTCTTTTTCAGGGTAAGCACTACCAATTCAAAGTATTGCCATTTGGCTTATCCTCTGCACCATGGGTCTTTACCAAGTGCTTAGCTGCAGCTCTCCAAAGGGAAGGACGTATATTTTCCCCTACTTGGACGATTGGCTTCTAAAGGCCCCATCCAAGGAACAGCTCCTGTGGACCCAGGAGAGAAACTTTCAGCTGTTTCTGTTCCTGGACATCACCACTGATTTGCCCAAGTCCATTCTGATTCTGTCCCAGAGGTTACACTATATAGAGGCAGTCTTGGACTCGGCACAGGGCAAAGCCTTTCTGCCTCTCAACAGGGTGGTGTGTCTGATTGCCCAGCCTCAGGAAGTCTCCCAGATCCATTATGTTCCTGCAAGGGTGTGCCTGAGGTTATTAGATCTGATGGCCACAGCCATTGCTACAGTTCCCTTGGCCAGATTACACATGCGGGTCCTTCAATGGACACTCAGAGTGCAATTAGGACCAACGCACAGACGACTTGGATCAGTTAGTGCTGATCTCCTTCCCGGTCTGCAAGGTGCTTCAGTGGTGGATGGACCCTTGGAAGTTGTTACAAGGAGTCCCATTCCAGATCTCCTCCTCCCAGCAGATCCTCACCACAGATGCCTCTGGGTCAGGCTGGGGAGCTCATCTGGGCCCTTTTCAGACTCAAGGAATGTGGACTTAGCCTGAAACCTCCCTGTATATCAATGTTCTGGAGATGCAGGTGGCCCTGTATGCCATGCAGGCTTTTCAGAACCATCTGCTTTTGAGTCAGTTATTGATTCAGTTTGACAATCTCAGTGCTGTCTACTATATCAGCAAGCAGGGGGGGAAATGCACTCATACCCCATGTGCAGGCACGCCATTAGAGCATGGTACTGGGCACTAGACCACAGTCTGGTCCTGTCGGCAGTCCATGTCTCAGGCATACTAAACACCCTGGCAGACAGCCTAAGCAGGACACAGTCCAGCATGCATGAATGAGAATTTCTCTCATCTGTCACAGAAGATCTGTTTGCCAAATAGGGTCATCCAGAGTTGAACTTTTTTGCATCCCCACTTAGTGCAAAGCTGCCCAGTTTCTGCTTGCTAGATCCGGGGCCTGGAGTTTTCCGGCAATACGTGTTGTCCCTCTCCTTCAGTGGAAGGTTCCTCTCTACCTTCCCTCCCTTTCTTCTTAAAGGGTGCTAATCAAGCTGCAAATGGTGGGGGCCAGCATGATCCTGGTCGCTCTGTTCTGGCCATGACAGATATGGTTTTCATTACTGCAACAGTAAGTGGAGGAACTTCCAGTCCCACTTCCCCTCTGCAAGGACCTATTGACACAGGCTCAGGGGACCCTGGTCCATCCCAATCTCAGGTTCCTTCATCTGCATGCCTGGCTCCTGAGGACATAGCCTTCTCCTGGTTTGGGGTGTCAGAGGGTGGTAGATGTCTTTGTGGCAGCTCGGAAGCCCTCCACTTGAGCCACATATGCCATGAACTGGAAGAACTTTGCCCTCTGAGCTGCCAAACATCCTCTGAACCTTTTCATCTTTCCAGTGAGACACATTCTGGACTACCTAATATCTTTGTAAGACTCGTGTCTCCTGTACAGATGCAGTGAAGTTTTACTTCAGCTGTGAATTTTCTGTGAAGTCTGCAAATTCACCTCTACGGATCAATTTGTGAAGTTACATGACAATTTGCCATTTGTAACTTCGCCTTACTTTTGTTTTTTTTTTGTTTCAGTGCAAATTACACTTAAAAAAGATCCAAAGCAAGGAGAAGTAAAAAATTTCAAATCCCTTGTGTCTAATGTCCTCCCCGCATAGATCATCGGCCCCAATATAAAACAAAATTATTATTAAATCCCTGGTGTCTAGTGGTCAGGGGGACCACTAGACACCAGGGATTCCATTGTATCAGGTACTGATTTGGTTCTGTAGCTTCTTCCCAGCTTCATAAATGACTATGCATAGAGCCTGGTACCCATGACAGAGACTTTCCTAAAAATGTTAGCTTGTGTTATTTACTTTACATGCTGGAGACACTCAATTATAAATAATGCTGACATGCTTAATATCTTACTGCCAAGTCTGGCTGAAGTCAAGGATGTACTGCATAGATGGGTATTTCCCACACAGAAGGAGTGGAATGAGTCCATAGCTCTAAAATCACATGCATACCTTGCCCTCTGTACAGCCCCCATCCCTGCCGATTGCCTGGCCCCAATATAAAAAAAAAATATCAATGAAATCTCTAGTGTCTATTGGACCCCCTACTCACACCCCCACCCCATCAGGTAGTGCCCTTCAACCCCACTCCTCCCACCCCAAATACAAGCAGGTGACCAGCACAGCCTTTCACTCTCCACCACGACTGACTGCCCGACTGACCCGGAGTGAATGAACGCATGCTTCAAGCATGCACTCATTCATTCCAGGTTAGTCTGGTTGCCCATCATGGTGAAGAGTGGAGGGCTCTGCTGGTCACCACTCGGGGTCAGGGTGGGGGGGAGCAGGGTGGGGTGGCACTACCTGATGGGGTTTGGGGTCCACTATACACCAGGGATTTCATTGAGTTTTGTTTTTTACATTAGCACTAGGTGATCGGCATGGAGGGGGGGGGGCTGTACAGAGGGCATGGTATGTATGTGATTTTAGAGCTATGGATTCACTCCACTCCCTCAGTGTGGGAAATATCCATCTATACAGTACATCATTAACTTCAGTCAGTCAGCTTTATTTATAATTGAGAGCCTCCAGAATGTAAAGTAAATAACATAAGCGACGCATTTTTAGGAAAATATCTATCATGGGTGCCAGGCTCTATATATAGTCTTTTATGAAGCTGGAAAGAAAATCAATACCTGATACAATGGAATCCCTGGTGTCTAGTGGTCACCCCTCTGACCACCAGACTCCAGTGATAAAATATGAATTTTTTTACATTGGGGCTGGCGATTGGCAGGGGGTGGGAGGGGACCACTAGACACCAGTGATTTTATATATATTTATTTACACTGGGGCCAGCAAATGGCAGGAAGGGGGTACCACTAGACACCAAGGATTTATCATATATATTTTTACATAGAGGCCAGCGATTGGTGTGTGGGGGGGTTACTGCTAGTACAGTAGTTTTTGCCATGAAATTCCACACTTCGCAGTCGATCTGGACTCCGTGAATTGGTAGATTTTTATCAACTGTGGTTGGCAAATTTAGCACAATTCGCAAAATATTTTGCAGAGCAAATTTTGCTGACTTTGCACATCTCTAGTCTCCAGTACTCCTCCCTCAAGATGCACCTTTCAGTTATCTCTGCCTTTTATGAGCCTGTGGGTGGTCGCACTATGGCTCAGTTGGATGTGTTCCATACCTTTCTCAGGGGCATCCTGCATCTGAAACCTCCAATCTGTTTCTCTGTCCCAGCTTGGGATTTAGTTTTTTTATTTTGGAGAAGTTAACCCTGTCCAAGTTTGAGCTGGATGCAACTTGCCAGCTATGCTTTCTCTCTTGGAAAGCATTATTTCTGGCTGTTATTACCACTGCTCAAAGGATTTCAGAGGTTCAGGCTCTCTGGTGTGAGGAGCCTTATTTGATTTTTCACAAAGACAGGGTATCTTTGAGTATGAATCCTAAGTTTCTCCCTAAGACGGTGTCTGAGTTTACCCTGAACCAATCTATCCACTTACCAGTTTATTTTCCTGAGTGTGCCAGTCTAGGGTAACCACTGCTCCATACATTAGATGTGCACAGAATTTTGAAGTATTATCTGCTCTGAACCAAGGAATGCAGAAAGTCGAAGCAGCTTTTTGTTTCTTTCACCCCATGTTAGCGAGGGCAATCAGGTTTCTGAGCAATGTTTGTCCAAATAATTGGCACATTGCACTGGCTACTGGCCAGGTGGCAGATCTCCTTCAAGGTCGGCTTGCTGACCTACAAGGCCCTACATGGACAGGAGACTGGTTACCTGCAAGATCTCCTGTGTCCCTACCATCCCACCCGCTCACTGCGCTCCACTGATGAGGGTCTTTTGGGAGTTCCCAGGACTTGCTTAAAGACATCGGGGGCTCATGCTTTTGTGTCAGCTGCCCCTATCCTGTGGAGCTCCCTCCCTTATCATATATGAGAGAATCAGACAGTAGATGTTTTCAAGAGGGAGTTAAAGCATTTTTATTTAGCCAAGCTTTTATACTGCAATTAGTCAGTATGTTTTGATATAAATGATTAGTTATGTATATGTAAGTTTATGTTGTTTGAGTAGGGATATATTTTTTAAAAATATGTCACTTTGTAAAGCGCATTGAGTCACAATTTGAGAAATGCACTTAATTAAATAAAGCTGATTGATTGATTGATTATGTTCTGCTACAACAAGCATGGCAAAGAGTAGCCAGTGGCAGACAAAGCTTACTCCAGAAGGGGTATGGCTACCTCTATGGCTTTCTTCGAAGGGGTCTCAGCAGCTGACATCTGTGCTGCTGCCACCTGGAGTGCTGTCCATACTTTGACCAAGTGCTACAGTCTGGACATTGCTTCTTCAGCCAGAGCAAGCTTCAGCCGTGCTGTTCTCCAGGGTCTTCTGTGTTAGGCCTTTCTTGCCTGCCACCCAGACTGTTCTGCTGTTACTTTTCATTGCTTGGGACTTGTTCCTACAGTGTGACCTGATGACTGAGATACCCCTGAAGAAGATAGAAGTTATGTAAGAACTTACTGTAATATTAGATGTTCAAGAGGATCTCAGTCATCAGGTCAGCCTTCCCACCCACCATCCACCTATTTGGCTTTCCTGTCTTAGACTGGCTAGCTTGTGTATTCAGCCTTTTGTTAAAGCCTGGGCATCTCTCAGCACCCCTCTCTCTTCTGGGTCCCTTATGGGATGGGTTTTCTCCCTTAGTCTCTGGGGGAAAGAACTGAGGAAGAAGCAGGGCCGCTCACAAGTTTATAGGATTGGTGACCTCAGTGGTGATGTCAGCGTGGGCCGCCCCAGTGGTACTGCTAGAAAATCTTTTGTATAGATTGGGGACTTCTCCTCCCTCTTCTCAAATTCCTGGAAGGCCCAGATAGCTCTCATCTCAATTTCTATGACGATTGTAACTCTGCGGCATTGGCTTGAGGAAAGCCCTCATTCTTACAATGAATGGTGCTGAGAACTCCTTCAAGCCATAGCAGTAGAGAAATAAATTATGAAACAGGACCGGGGGGAACACCTATATTCAGGGGTTGGATATGTTGTACTCTATATTGATAGCAGGAGATGGGGCTATTGAATAATACAGGCCTGGATAGTGATTCCCTTTACTCCCCCTCACCCACCTCCTGAAAACCCAAAATATGTCTCCCTCTACAATGCCACATGCTGCCACCTTAGATCAGTCAATCCAGTGGACCAAACTCTCTTACCTCCTCTAGACTTCTTCTCTGCCCTCCCCTTGATATTTTCCCCTGATGTTTTCCTCCTCAATTCCCTGTACAGTTACTCACATTTCTGTGCTCTAGGATTGTGGTGGGGGGAGGGGGTTAGTTGGTATTTTGTTTATTTTGCTCTGTGGGGATTGTGTTGCTGTTGTATTATTGATTGTTATTATTGTAATCATGTTGTATTTGTTAACTAAAATTCTAATAAAGTATACTCAATAAAAAAAAAGAAAACATCTTCCATGTCGATCCTGCTTCACCGACAATAAAGTTCCTACGGTGTGATCTGATGATTGAGATCCCCTTGAAGATCTACTGTTATGATACGTTCTTACATAACTGTTCTTTGTGACACTGAGAATCTGTCATCGTGAAAGCTGAGTGGGATGGTGAATCACAACTTGGATACTGTGAAAAACACAAGCAGGGAGATTTACCAGTCAGTAGGAGATCCCAGCAATCCATCCGTGCCAGGTGGTGGTACATCCATTCATCCGGAAGATGGCAGCATCACACCTCTTTATCCCCTACCAGAACCCCAAGCTATCACAGTGAGACAGAGTCATAGGTCTGTATGAATGACAGCAGTGTAGTAAAGGACACATTGTAGTTATAAATCATAACAGCTTCAAAACAAACCAATAAGAATAAATCATTTGGATGTGGCCCAAAGGGTGCAACCTAGAAATCTCTGAATAGACTGGGACATTCTGTAGGATCCGAGTGACTACAGAAACCCCAGGTCCTCTCCATATCCAGTTAAGGTGGCAGATACAGTGAAAAGAATATTGGCAAGTTGTAGAGTATCACAGAAAATAAAAATTTGACCCAATTGGCCACTGACCAAACCCATCACCACCTAGTCTGTAACCTTATTCTCTGCAGAATGGAGTAAGTATTTCTCTGGATGCTGTCACCAGAGGCTGCAGATACCTCCCATATGTATCAGAGCACCTATCGGGGACTACCTCCCTAGAAGAGGGAGTTGTATCTTTTCATTTCAAGAGGGGGTGCATAACAGGAAAGAGCATGCATTTAAATTTAGAACTGTTAGAGTAGGGTCACCTGGTCCCCAAGAGGATGGAAGAGTAGGAGAGACAGGGACATGTGCAGAGAAGTAGGGGGATAAAGAGGAAAGAGAGTTACAAGAAAATATTTGCTGGTTCTTTCCTAACATAGCCAACTCATTTTTAAGGCACATCCTCTGCCATCAGCTTCTGCACCCATTTACTGATGAGTGAGAAGGGAGCTGTACTTGATGGAGGAAGGTAGAGAGGGTAGCTGGTGGACTAAATATGCAGGCAGTTCCTCTAGTGTCCTTGTCACCTAGTGAGGTGACTGACCAGTGGCAAGACATGCTGAGGTTGCCACATTTTGTCACCCTGCTACTGTTAGCCATAACAGTGGGTCATTTCTAGGTGGCCATCTGTGCCGCAGCCCATGACTCTGTCCACTGGGGATGGGTGAGATGCTCATGAGGTTACCAATAGCTACCGCTTGGCCTGAAAGAGATCACATCAGTTCCATTTTGGGTGCTTGTAGGTGTGCAGAGGGATGTATGCCAGGAGGTCTGTCCTGATAATGACAATTTAGAGCCCTGTATGCTGCAAGCAGACAGATAAAGTGAATCCTTAAAGAATGGGAAGAGATATGGAATGGATAGAGGACCAAGTAGCCCCTCTGTTGATTGACATCATGACATTGTTCCTGATTGATTGTTATGCCGTTTCCTTGGGGAGAGTCAGATTGGTGGGGTCTGGTGGTCCATAGCCTTACTAAGTATAAATATCCCTATACAGCCCAAAAACTAACAACTCCACTGTATCTAGTGATAACATGTGGATATGTGGCTGAGACTAGGTTGTTTTATGCCAGTATAGGATTGCAGGGGCTCTCAGTAATATGTGCATAATTCCTCATGCATTGAAATGAACTGTCATGAGGGGAGACTGCAGTGCTTGCAGGGGGCTTCTTGGCCATATGCACAATCGTATGCTCAAGAAGGGCTCTGCTGTGCAACTTATGGGAGGATGAGCAGCTATGTGATCCTGTTCTTTAGCAATTTTAGGTAGGATCCTGCTTTCCTGTGTGTGATGGTAGTCTCCTGGTGAATGAACCATTCGGATGCTGCAATGAAATTGCATGAGGATATGTTACTGGCCACAGAGGGATGGAACCCAAGTAGCCACTCTACAGGAACTTGGGTGGCACTGACAAGTTTACGGCTGGTAAATGTCACTGCAACAGGACCTCTCCCTGAGTTTGTTCTGATTTTCCTTTCCGGGAGACACTCATGTCCCTTTATAAGTGCTACTCACCCCCACCCAAAGCCCTCACCCATCTTCTGAAATGCATGCACTGACTTACAAAAATGTCACCAACAATAAAGAACATCAGTCAGTACAGTTCTGTCAGACTTTATGTCAGTTCATATTTAAGGCCCTTCAGAAAACAGGAGTTGGTGGAGTTGGTTAAGCCACCCAGTGGGTGGTGCGAGAGACACAGTCTGAAGGCAGGAAGCATGGACCCATCCCATGATATGGAGAGACAAAAGTTATATTTTCTGAGGTGGAATTGGGGGTAGTCAATTGATCAATTAGTGACTGAGTGTTCCACCTCATTTTACAGAGGCAAAAAAACACCATTCCCACTAGATGGAGCAGCTGAGTCATGGAGAGGCAGGAGTCCTGGATATCTAAGCCTGTGCTCCTAGGCAGAAGGCACTCAACTCACTGCTTTCTTCTGTTCCGAAAGATCCTGAGGTGGAAAGGGGGACCACTGATGCCACAACTGAGACCCAGAACAGTTAGAGTGGAGGAGTGGCCTGGGACTGTGCAGGGCCTGGAGCAGGCTTTGGAGCAAGCAGTTGCAGAGAGTCTCCATGGCTGTCAATGGTGATGCAGAGGTCAATTTTGTGAGGAGGAGTGCATACCTATTTTAGGCTAAGAGGTTGGATGGTTCCTCCTCTCTGTCAGTCAAGTCATCACTCTGGCTGTGGCGCCAGGACCTCAGCCGCTGCAAGTGTGAGGTGTCTTTGCATAAGCACCCAATGTTTTGGTTCTGCCATTTACTCTTAGATGGCAACATCCAGGCCTCTTCCTCATCTTGGTCCACTGGGGGTGGGCTCAATGCTGCTCTATAGGGTGGGTTCATATCTATCGATATTGGGACAGCTCCAGGTTGGGGCTGCTATATAGGGTTCATAGGTGCCATGGCCCTGGGCCAGGTGTTTCTAATAAATGACATCAGCACCTCTGGTGCACCGAATGTCAGGGGGACACCACTCTGTACCAGTTGCAGGATGGCTGGACAGTGGAGGGTGAAATGTGCTCCCACCCTATGGACTGCTTGACGGGCCTTCAAAAACACTCTACACTGGGTGGTGAGGTGTTTCTAGTAGTCTTCAAAGACCATCATCCAGTGTCCTTGCCACACCAAGGTGCCAAGCTCCATAGCCCTCCTGACTGAGAATATCCTCCTTCACCTAAAAATGGAGGAAGTGGGCTAGAATGGGCCATGGGCACTTGCTGGGTTTTTATAGAGGAGCCGGTGACCTGTGAATCCACTCAATGTCCAATCAGGGATTGCCATGGAGCTTCAGTAGCTGAGGGAGAGCATGGCAGAGGGAGGCAACTGTGCCCCTAGCTCCACTTTTTCAGTGAAGCCAACAAACTGCATGTTGTTTTATCAGCCCCTGTTTTCAGGATTGTCCAGTTATTCTTTCATTATTAACCTTTTCTTTTTCTTTTCTTCGAGCAGTGCCTGCAGTTCATGACAGGAAGCTTCATTCTTCTGAACTTTGGATTCTATGGCAGTAGATTTGATTTCGAGCTGACCAGTCCTCTCAATATTTTGAAATAGTAGACCACCTTGAAGCAAGTGGAGCACAAGATCTGATGCAGCACAGATTCATGGCAGGAAAGTCATGTCAAACAAATCTGACTGATTTCTTTGACTAGGTCACTAGGGAGGTGGATCGGGGGAGCAGTGGATGTAGTCTACCTTAACTTCAGCAAAGCATTTGACACTGTTCCACATAGGAGGCTAGTGAATAAGCTAGGCCACTGGGATTAGGACACCAGGTGGTGAACTAGATTGAAAATTGGTTGAAAAATAGATTGCAGATGGTGGTGGTAAATGGGGCTAAATCTGAGGTGCAGATGGTGGCCAGCAGGGTGCCACAGGGTTCAGTTCTTGGGCCCATGCTGTTTAATATCTACATCAGTGGCATTGCAAAGGGGATGGAGGGGAAGGTGTGCCTCTTTGTAGATGACACAAAGATCTGCAATAGGGCAGAAAACTCATGGGGGGGCGAATAAATGGGAAAGGGACCTACAGTAGCTAAATTGGAAGAATGGTCCAAAGTGTGGCAGCTAGGATTCAAAGTGAAGAAGAGCAAAATCATGCACTTGAGGTGCAGGAACCCAGGGGAGGTTTACAGAATAAAGGGGGAGATATTAGCAGTCACAAAAGAGGAACGGGATCTGGGGGGCTCATCATATCTGATGACCTAAAGATGGCCAGTCAGTGTGCCAAGGCAGTGGGGAGAGCCAATGGGATGCTAGGGTGCATAGGGAGAGGCATTACCAGCAGAAGAAAAGAGGTCATCATGCCACTGTACAGATCATTGGTGAGATCTCATTTGGAGTACCGTGTCCAGTTCTGGAGGCCACATCTCTGGAAGGACATAGGGTGGAGGCAGTTCAAAGAAGGGCAACACAATGGTGCAGGGCCTGCACCATAGGTCATATGAGGAGAGACTGAAGGAACTCAATATGTATTCCCTGGAGGACAGGAGGGAGAGGGGAGACATGACAGAGACTTTTAAGTACCTCAAGGGATAAACAAGGCACAGGATTGCAGCATCTTTCAGAAGAGAAGCTACTCTAGTACAAGATGGCATGACATGAGACTGGTAGGGGGGAGACTAAGGGGAAATGTGGGAAAATTCTTTAAAGGGTGGTGGATGCTTGGAATGGTCTTCCCCAGGAGGTAGTGTGAGCAAGCATGGTGGGGGATTTAAACATGGATAGGATAGTTATAAGGGAACCCAAGAAGGGGGAAGGAGAGGCAGCAGCAGTTGACCAAGAAGGGTCAGTGGAAGCTAAGTAAAGATAGGTTATACCGGCAGACTGGATGGGCCTGGTGATCCTTATCTGCCATCAGTTTCTAAGTTTTATTGTTTCTATTTTTATTTCTTTCAGTTCCAATAGAAGGAGAGTGAACATCACTTCCACCTTGTCTACAGGAAGAACCATCACCATGACTGTGCTGCTGCTGCTATGCCAGAGCTGAGTTCAAGAGTGGAAGGCTAAATCTCAGTTTACTTGCTGCACGTTAAGTCAGAGTTGATCAAGCACAATACTGAAGTGGGAGATGTCAGCTTTCCAGCACTAGAGAATACTTTACTTTGGGAAATAATCTTGGGAAGTTGACAGATGCCCATACCCCTCAGCCTTTTGCCCCCCGATTGTCCGAATGTTGAATGTTGCCTCTCAAAATATGGAACAAATAGACAAAATGTGTATATATATATATATATATATATATATATTTGCAAAAAATGTGGGTCACAATAAAATCTTTAAGAAGCTCAGAACACTGTCAAAGTTAGTTGTTAATTGAATTATGTCTTTTTCACAGTGTTTACTATGGCATTTTGCTTTAAAATCTTAACATTCAGTATGGGACACATCCCTCACTGTGGTACATGGAGTAAAATTAGGAACTTTTCCTCATTAATTATGTGGATCAGTAGAGAGGTATGTGGATGCTCGATGATTAGGGTTGGGGGTTAGTAGATTCAGATTCAGGCAATCATCTCGTTCATGTGCTAGCTATGACCATATATATATATATATGTAATTGGGGTGAGAATATAAAGTGGCAAATAACAGCAGTATTTTTGCCTGGTCAGACCTACAGTGAGAATATTGCATTTATTCTCACTGTGGTCTTTTATATCCTCACTGAAGGTAATAACCAGACACTATCTGCACTTAAGCACAACTGCTCATAAAGTGTCTGATTGGTTGGAGCTGGCAGCATGAGCAGTACAATCAAAATTCACCTGCTCACTTGCATGCCAGCTCCACTAACAGTTTCATTTCTCTCTTACACCACACAGAAAACTTTCAGTTTCTCCCAGCACCAAATACAGCCCTTAGAGAAGTAGTCACCTTCTGTATACACTTAAAATTCACTCACTCACTCACCAGACAACTCTGACTCAGAACCTCCTCAGTGTGAAACGGGCATTCACACTGAGAGGTTCATTTTCTTTCTTTTTCTTTTGCACAGTGTTCCATTTATTAAAAAAAAAGAAAATTGTACAATATTAAAACCCAGCTTTCCCGAACTCGAAGAAAACATGAAATACCTCTCTCCCGTTCCAGCACCAACTTTTACTACATACCTCCAAACAGCTCACACTGACTCTGGTAGCTGGCAGCAAACTCCACTTCCACAGTACCTAAATGAGCTGCCAATAACTAAAAGCAGGATCAACCAGATACACATTAAAAAATGAATCCGTGCAAAATAAAAAACCCAGTAACCACAACACAATCTGACTCCCTCACTAAGCGGGACCTAACGCCGCCATTTAAAAAAAAACTACTCATCCTGCCCACAAAAAAACCTCAGCCAATCAAAAACTCGCATTTGCAAACAATGCACATATGAACCCTAGATACCACGCTATCACCCCTACCAACAGCTATCAGCACCATGGAAACCAAGGCAGCAGTCAAAGAACAAAGCAGCAATAAAAATAAATTTAGACAAATAAACAAAATAAAAGAAGAACTAAAAAACCAAAAACAGCCATTACATAAATTAAATATGCCATGGCCCCAGTTCAAAGCCAACCCAGGGATTGGGCCCCCCGATGTCAGCAGATCTAAAACAAAATTACGGACTGTGGGGTGGGGGTTATCTGACACCTGGGGTGGGCATCCTGGTGTTGAAATAATAAAACTTTTAAAACAAAACAGCAGGTGAGGGTAATCAGAGCGTGGGGGGCCACTAGACACCAGGGAATGAATTAAAAAAGGGAATCAGGGGTCCCATTAGATACCAGGAAAAACAGCACAGTGACCTTTGAAAATCCCTTTTCGCAATCCCTTTCTGTCTGTGACCAGGGATCCATGATTGAACTGTGCAGCTATCCAAAAGACTGAAATGAACATGCTCAGAACCAGAAATTTCAAAATGAAATAACCTTGGAACAGATTAATTTTGTTTCACCAAAGTAATGATGGATTGTTCCTTATGATAATCTCTTTCTACCCTGAAACTTTCAGACCAAAATGCCAAATGGTGTGGGTGCAGTGCATTGTCAAACAAGTATTTTTCAATACCGAATGTTTGCTTGCTGGCATTTGCATTGGTAGTGTAGGAGTTAGACAGCTGCATAATAGGAATGGCAGTGAAGTATTGAACTGAAGCAAACCCAGCCACCACCCGGCAGAGACTGACAAGCATTGGGGTGTGCCTTTGGGTCATCAGGCATAATGGCCATGCCATTTCACCACACCCTACCCTGCAGACACTGACAAGTGTTGCGGTGTGCCTTGGAGTCTTTGGCCCTTATGCTCACCCCATTCCATCAGGAAATATGGTGAGATGGGTGCTGTATAGGAGAATGGGGTGAACTTTGGGGCCGAAGAGTCCAAGGCACACCTCAATGCCTCTCATTGGCTGCAGGGTGTGGAATGGTATGAGCATTACAGGAGAGAATCCCAAATCACACTCCAAAGCCTGTCATTCTCTACAGGGTGGGGCATTATGGTCAGAAACCCTAACGTCTCAGGCGTTCATTGGCATTTTCACTCCAAATTTTCAAAATGTTTTTTTTGTGACCCCCACCTTATGAAAAGTGGCAATATCAGTTTGTTAGCCGAAAGCTGATTTTGCACAGTGACTATGCCATTTGGCACCATAGGTACGAAAACACATTTTGAACAGGATGTGAAAAATGACAGCTGTACTGTTCATGGGGAGGTGGAAAAAATGGCAATGTTGAAAATCTGCAGTGAAAATATTAAAAACACTGGTGAAGTCACAAGCGTGTGTAGAAACTGGGTAATGCACACCCATAATGCAATTAGTTTGGGGGATGTTTTATAGCAGATTGTCAACACAGGCATTTTGGAACCTCCACTCACGAACAGTGTCACTGTGATTTTCTTAATCTGTCCCAAACAGTGATTTCTCACAGAGAGCATGCATTTCTGAACTGGAAGTGTGAAAACACATTTCAGCGGCCACGGTGTGAAAAATGATAGCTGTACTGTTTATAAGGAAGTGTGAAAAAATGCCAGTGGTGAAAATCTGGACTGAAAATATTAGAAATCTATGAACGTACAAGGGTGTGTGGAAACTGCACAATTGTCGCTCGTAACGCAGTCATTTTATGGATTTTTTTCACCAAATTTTTAACAAAACTACTCTAACACCTCTGCTATTGAACAGTGTCATTGTGATTTTCTCAATCTGTCCCAAACATTGATTTTGCACACCGACTGCATCGTTGTGTGCTACATGCATGGAAACACATTTTGGGTGAGATGTGAAAAATGACAGCTGTACTGCTCATAAGGAGGTGTGGTAAAATGGCAATGTTGAAAATCTGGAGTGAAAATAGTGACAATTCACGAATGTATGAGTGTGTGTAGGAACACTGCAACGCATGCTCGTAAAAGAGTCATTTTGGGGAATTTTTTTCACCAAATTTTTAACATAGCCATTTTAATACTTCTGCTCATGAACAGTGTCACTGTGATTTTCTTAATCTGCCCCGAACATTGATTTCACACACCAACTGCGCCATTGTGTGCTACATGCGTGGAAACACATTTTGGGTGAAATGTGAAAAATGAGAGCTGTATTGCTCATAAGGAGGTGTGGTAAAATGGCAGTGTTGAAAATCTGGAGTGAAAATATTGAAAATTCACGAACTTACAACCGTGTGTAGGAACAGCGCAACGCATGCTTGTAACAGTCATTTTAAGGAGTATTATCACCAAATTTTCAACATAGGCATTTTAGGACCTCTGCTCATGAACAGTACCACTGTCAGTTTCTTAACCTGTGCAAAACACTGATTTCCCACACCGACCGTACTATTCAGCACCGCAAGAGCAAAAATACATTTCGTCCAGGGTGTGAAAAATGACAGCTGTACGGTTTACAAGGAAGTCTGAAAAAATGCCAATGTTGAAAATCTGGGGTGAAAACACTGCAAATTTGCAATGTTATGAGAATCCGTAGCAACTGCGCAATGCACGCTCGTAAAACAGTAATTTTTTGGATTTTTCCCAACAAATTTGCAACATAGGCTTACTAAGAGCCCACCTCATGAACACTGGCACTGTCATTTCATTAATCAGTCCTGAGATATGATTCTGTGCAGTGACCACAAAATCACCTTTTGGGGCCAATTAATGCCATGACGGTGAATGAATTCATGAGGTGGGGTCCCAAAATCCCCATGTTGAAAATTTGGTGGCAAAATTCAAAACAATGCCTAAGATATGCATCAAAGTTGAAAAACCCTATTTATTCCATTATACAGCTTACTGGCATTTCCTCAGTTTGTGGTCAGCTTTGAAGAGTGCAAACATGTTCCCGGTCCACCGAAGATCATCGCACCGGACTCCAGAGGTAAGTATGGGGTGAGGGGGGTGTGCAGAGGCAGATTGCGCAGTGGATGGGTGCTGAGTGTGGGAGGGGGGCCAGGGAGCTGGGGACTGTTTTGTGACAGGTAAAAAAGATGTTGCGGGATGTTTTTTTATTTACAGGGCAATGTGGTATGCTGGGTGGGCTCCCAAGCATGCCAACTGAGTCTTTGTTTGGGGGGCTGCTGTAGCTGATGGGGGATTGGGCACCCCCGTCGGCACACAACAAAAGGGAGGGACATGCAGACGGGGATTGGGCACCCCGTCAGCAGGGGAGGGGGTTAATATTGTTTGTGAACAAGAGACAAGCCACCGCCATGTTCACAAACAATATCAGGGCTGCAAGGTCCCACCCTGCAAATATTGTCACCCCTCATTGCATGTAATTTATTGATGCACGACGACGGCCCCTGATTGCAGCAGCTATTTTTCACAAGTTGGTGGCAAGGTTCCAAACTAGTGTCACCGTCTGTGTCCCCCATTATTGGTGGACATCACACACACCCCAAAATGCAGTGCCGGTATTGGCCTCAACAGTGCAGCACCTCCAGAACCTGCTTCGGCACCAAGCTGATGCAATATGTTTCTTGTGCTGCGCGCAAGCAAATGTAAAAATTACCCAGACATTTACCAAAAAAGCCTAAAAACTAGTTTGTTGCTGCTTTGCTGCATGTAAACTGCAAATCTGATCAAAACACAACTTGACAAATCAAACAATATATCATTTGAGATTGTGTATTTCAAATTTTGTACAAATGTGTTGAATGGTTACGAAGTTATTAACGTGCAAAATTTGGGGTTTAACATTAAACTGCATTGCCAATGCTAACTATAGAGGTGCGACCACACCTCTATAATATAAATTCACTGCAAAGCATTTTGTTAATGCATCAGTTAGGATTGAAGCAACAAAAGTAGGGAAATGAGAAGTTAAGTTTGACACCCTAACAACCCCCACACCCTACCACCCCACCACACACCCACTCTCCACAGACCAACAGGTGATGGGGTGTGTCTTGGGGTCATCGGCACTAAATCTCACCCCATTCCATGTGTAAGAAAGCTGACATAGTACAGTATATTGTAGGATAGCAGATAGTGCAAAACCTTAAAAGCCACCACTTTTTGCAATTTTTTCTTCATTGCCCTGCGTCCAGATGGTGTGGAATTTCTGTGTGATTTTTCTATGGCAGATGCTATGTTTGGTGAAAAAAATATTACTCTGTTGCAAAATTATTCAATTTTTAAGTTCTCATAGTTTTCAATGGGAAATGCACCATCCAGAATAGAGGGATAAAGTTTGACAAAGGATTGACCTTGTGAAAAAGGATTCTTTCTCATAAAACCTATTCCTTTTTCATGAGAATTAAATCCTTTTTCGTGAGCTGCCATCTATTTTTTTTCACAAACTAAAAAGCGTGGAAAATTCATGAAAATGTCATTTCAAAAAATCAAACACCAGAACCTAGCTAAACGGGCCCCGTTTAGCTAGATTCTGGTGTTTGTTTTTCCCAATTAGGACCAGAAATACTATTTCTGGGCACCTGAAATCATGGATGCCCAACTTAGAAACATAGAATTTGATAGCAGATAAGGACCGATTGGCCCACCTAGTCTGCCCATTTCCCTACCTAATGGATAAGCTGCAGATCCTAGTTAACCAACAGCCTACTTCCTCCTACCCCCCACTAGAATTGCCTTATGTACAGTATGTCCCATGCATTCTTGAATTCCCCCACTGTTTTTGACTCTACGGCCTCCTCAGAAAGGCTGTTCCATGTATCCACAACCCTCTCTGTGAAAAAATACTTCCTCACATTACCTCTGAGCCGTCCCCACTCTATCTTCAAATTGTGCCCCCTTGTTTTTGCACATCTTTTTTTCTGAAAGATGCTACCCTCTTGGACTTTGTTGATTTCTTTGAGGTATTTGAAAGTTTCTATCATGTCCCCCCTCTTCCTCCTTTCCTCAAGGCTATACATCTTTAGTTCCTTTAGTCTTTCTTCATATGTCTTCTGATGCAGACCCTGCATTATTTTCGTTGCCCTCCTCTGGACAGCCTCCACCCCGTGTATGTCTTTGCGGAGATGGGGTCTCCAGAACTGTACACAGTACTCCAGATGTGGTCTTACCAACTGTCCATACAGAGGGCCAACAACTTTTTGTTTTCTACTGGTGATGCCTCTACCTATGCAGCCCAGTATCTCCCCAGCCCTCATTACTGCCTTCTCACATTCCTGGCCCACCTTTAGGTCATCTGATATGATTACCCCCAGGTCCCTTTCCATTTCTGTTGTTGTCAGTATCTCACCCCCCACTGTGTACTCTTCCCCTGGGTTTTTGTTTCCCAGGTGCATTACTTTGCACTTCTTTGCATTGAATCTAAGCTGCCATACATTTGACCATTCCTGTAACCTTGCCTAGTCCCTTTTCATCCTTTCCACCCCACCTTGTGTATTAACCCTGTTGCAGATCTTTGTGTCATCTGCAAAGAGGCATACTTTCCCTTCCAGTCCCTCTGCAATGTCACTTATAAAGACATTAAAAAGGACTGGCCACAGTACTGAACCCTGCGGTACCCCACTAGTAACCCTCCTTTCTTCACTGTGGACTCCATTTACTATTACCCACTGTGTCCTGTTGTCCAACCAGTGTTTTACCCAAGCTACCACCATGGGACCCACTCCCAGACTGGCTAATTTGTTTATTAATCTTTTGTGCGGGACTGAGTCAAATGCCTTGCTAAAGTCTAGGTAGGCCATGTCCACAGCCCCTCCCTGGTCTACTGCTTTGGTCACCCAGTCAAAGAAATCAATTAGATTTGTCTGAAATGACCTTCCTGCTGTGAATCCATGCTACCTTGTGTCCTGTGCCCCACTGGCCTCTAGGTACTCAACAATTCTCTCCTTCAGAAGTGATTCCATCATTTTCCCTACCACTGAGGCCTAACTGATGGGTCTGTAGTTTCCTGCCTCTGTCTTGCTCCCACTTTTGTGAAGGGGAATCACATCCACCTTCCTGCAGTCCTCAGATACCACACCATCCTCCCATGATTTATTAAAAAGGGTGGTCAGTGGTGTTACTAGTTCTTCCCATAGTTCTTTTAGAATTCTGGGATGAATCCCATCAGGCCCCATTGCTTTATCTACTTTCAGTTTTAAGAGTTCTTTCAGAAC
Organism: Neoceratodus forsteri; assembly: GCA_016271365.2. Taxonomy (NCBI): domain Eukaryota; kingdom Metazoa; phylum Chordata; order Ceratodontiformes; family Ceratodontidae; genus Neoceratodus; species Neoceratodus forsteri. Next base: position 510,648,790 of record CM057452.1, on the reverse strand, counting down.
CCTTTCTTCTGTGAAAGGACTAATATCAACCCCCCTGTCCAGAGTGCTTCTATTGACTGAAATAGGTATTTCCCCCTGTTTTTCCATTGTGAATACTGAGTAGAAGTATTCATTCAGTATCCCTGCTTTTTCACTGTCGCTTTCTGCCCAACCACCTTCCTCTTTGTTCAGCCTCAGTATCCCTGTCTTAGTCTTTCTTTGCTCCCTAATGTACCTATAAAACATTTTATCCCCCTTCTTAACTGAGTTGGCTATCTTTTCCTCAGTTTGGGCCTTTGCTATTCTGACTGCCTTACCTGTTTCCTTCTGTTTTAACTGGTACAGTTCTCTGTCCTGCTCCTTTGTGTTTCCTTTTACTTCCTGAATGCTATCTTTTTTCCCCTTACCTTCCATGCCACTTCTTTTGAGAACCATAGTGTTTTTTTCTTTCATTTTGCTTTATGTATTTGCTTCACACAAAGGCTTGTTGCCTCTGTGATGACGGTTTTGATGTTTCTCATTTTTGCTCCACCCCACCTTCTTGCCTATTTGCTAGTGCTTTTCTAAGGCACTCTCCCATTTTGACAAAATCAGCCTTCCTGAAGTCCAGTACCTTCACTTTTGTGTAGCTTGACTCTACAGCTAAGTTTATCGTGAACCACAATGTTTGGTGGTCTCTTATTCCCAGATGTCTACCCACTTCAAGATCCGAGATCCTCTCTCTGTCCCCATTTGAGAGTACCAGGTCTAAGATTGCTCTCTCCCAAGTGGGTTCCAAAACTAGCTGTCTGAGGCAAGCCCCCTGTAGGGCATCGACAATGGCCCTGCTCTTGGATGTGGCTGCAGCAAAGGTGCTCCAGTCAACATCTAGCATATTCAGGTCCCCCATCAGCAATATCTCTCCTTTCTCTGCCATCCCAAGGATGCCTTCTATCATTTCCTTGTCCATTTCCTCCCCCTGAGATGGGGGTCTGTATACAACCCCTGTGCGGATTGTGGAGCCATTTCCAGTCTCCAGGGTGACCCATAGTGCCTCCTCTCTTCCCTGTTTACCCTTTAGCTCTGTTGCTTTGATACCTTCCTTTACATAGAGAGCTCCTCCTCCTCCTCCTCTTCCTCCCTCCCTGTCCCTCCTGTAGATTGTGTACCCTGGTATGTTGACATCCCAGTCATGGTTCTCTGTGTACCATGTTTCTGTGACTGCCACAATATCCAGGCATCCCTCTTCCATCAAAGCCACCATTTCAGGGAGTTTTTTACCTAGACTATGGGCATTGGTACTCATTACCTTCCATTTTTGTGTGCCTTTATTTCTTTTTGCCCCATCCCTGTCCCTACTGCCTTTGTCTTTTTATCCATTTACCCCTGCCTTTCTCCCTATCAACTGCTTTATCTTGGTGTTTACCTCACTAATTACCCTCATTTTTGGCAGCGGGCTAGGATTTCCCTTCTCCTCTTCAGTGCCTCCCCCTTTGGCTAGTTTAAATGCTTGCCATTGAAGCATTTAAGCATCTAGGATCCTGGTTCCCCTCCAGGACAGATGCAAACCATTGCACCTGTATAGGCCTGCATCCCTTCAGGTGGAGCCCCAGTCCCCAATGAAGTCAAATCTCTGAGCTCTATACCAGTTTTTCAACCATTGAATCCTATGTTGCAGAGTGCCCTAGCCTCATCCATATCATAGACAGGCAGCAGTGAGAGGATCACTTCCCCTGCATCCTCTGTATGAGAACACCAGAAATTTTTTGGTATCCGCAGCCACAGTTGCACTGTGTGCTGTGAGCTGCCCTTGCCCTGATGTCAGTTGGCACCCCCCACCCTCCGATCATGATCCCCTAATGTTTATTTTAGACTGATGTATACTCAGATGCATACAGTGTAGGCACTGTGATGGCCAGGCCAGTGGCATTGAGCAACAACAAACACTGTTCCCACTGTCCCCTTCCCCACCTCAACCATCCCATTGAGCACCCACCACCCTACACACACTCTTACCCTATACGTACAACTGGAGGTCATTGATTGTCATCTTCTGTGGACCAAAACACATCTGAACTTTTCAAAGCTGAACCATGAACTGAGGTATCAAGGTAAGCACTGTATAATGTATTTCAATGGTGTTTTGCCCTTATATTCCTTACTTTGCGATTCTGAAAATTTTTTTCACCAAATTTTTAACTTGGCCTTTTTGGGACCCCACTTCATGAACACTGGCAGTTCATTACTCAGGCCCAGAAGGTGATTTTGTGGTCACTGTGTGAAATAACCTTTCAGGACTAAATAATGAAATTTCACCACCAGTGTTCATGAGGTGGGGTCCCAAAAAGGCCATGTTGAAAATTTGGTGAACACATTCCTAAAAATGGCTGAGTTATGTGCATTCTTTGAAATAACTAACAACAACAAAAATGGAAAGGGACCTGGGGGTAGTCATATCAGACGACCTAAAGGTGGGCAAGCAATGTGAGAAGGCAGCAAGGAGGGCTGGGGGGATACTGGGATGCATAGGGAGAGGCATCACCAGCAGAAAACAGGAAGTTATTACCCCTCTGTACAGACAGCTGGTGAGGCCCCATCTGGAGTACTGTGTGCAGTTCTGGAGACCCAATCTCCACAAAGACATAGACAGGATGGAAGCTGTCCAGAGGAGGGCAACTAAAATGGTGCAGGGTCTGCACCGGAAGACATATGAAGAGAGACTTAAGGAGCTTAATATATATAGCCTCGAGGAAAGGAGGGAGAGGGGGGACATGATAGAAACTTTCAAGTACCTCAAGGGAATCAACAAAGTCCAAGAGGGTAGCATCTTTCAAAAAAAGAGGTGTGCAAGAACAAGAGGGCACAATTTGAAGATAGAGGGGCGGCTCAGAGGTAATTTAATTAAGTATTTTTTCACAGAGAGGGTTGTGGATGCATGGAATGGCCTTCCGGAGGAGGTTGTGGAGTCAAAATCAGTGGTGGAATTCAAGCATGCATGGGATAGTCATAAGGCAATTCTGGGGGGTGGGGGTAGGAAGAAGTAAGGCTGCTGGTAAACTAGGACCTGCAGCTTATCCAGTAGGTAGGGAAATGGGCAGACTGGGTGGGCCAAGCGGTCCTTATCTGCCATCAAATTCTATGTTTCTATGTTTCTATGTTTTTCCACACACATGCATAACTTTAGTAATTTTCAATATTTTGACTCCAAATTTTTAAAATCGTCATTTTTTCATATCACCTCATGAACAGTACAGCTGTCGTTTTTCACATCCTGTCTGAAACATGTTTTCACATACATGTCACAGAATGGTAATTTTGCATAGATTTGAACATTTGCACTTATGGGGTTTATGAGGTCGGGTCATAAGAAGACTTTGTTCAAAATCTGGGGTCAAAATATGAAAAAATGCCAAAGTTATGACCATTTGTTGATTTGCTATGCCTGCTCATATTTTCAGAAATTTTAAATATTTTGACCCCATGTTTTAAACATAGCCTTCTTATCACCCCACCTCATGCATTTCAAAGCTATCATTTTTCAAATCCTGCCCAAAATGTTTTTTTTTTTACTTGTGGTACATAATGGCATTGCAGTTGCACAGACTTACATTTTAGTGGGGATTCAAAACTTTTCTGAACCCGGTATATGAGGTGGGGTAATAAGATGGCTATGCAGACAATTTGGTCACTGTTGTCCTATAGATGGAAGCTCCATAGCTACATAAATATTCATCTACTCATCTACAAGGTGTGTAATGTGGTGTACAGTAAACCCCAAGAGAGAAGCTCAAGGGGTTTATTTAAGCATCACACACCAAAGGTGTGCATTAAATTCAAGTAACACACATCACCCCATGTTTTATTTTATATAATTTCTGGACATTATTTTTTTCCTCACAAATTCCAGTGTTTTAGTAACGTTTTTATAAATGACTACTGTAAATGTTAGTTATTAACCCTCTCTACCAGAAACTGCTGCTAGCAATTGTTAAATGAAGAGGCAGGAGTAGTTAATTTTGCAGTTTTAGCACTCAATTAATAATAAAAAAAAAAAAAACTTACTGGGACATTTTAGTGACATAAGGAAATAATAGAACTTGAACAAAAAGTTCGCAACTAGCGATTTTCAAACTGCATAAAGTAACTTGTTTTAAAAAAACTGCACAATAGCATTACAGTGTTTAAGAGGTGCAAATGTGTTAAAAATAAACTTTTAAAACTACTTCAATGCTTGCTGTGAGGCTATTTTAGTTCTGTATGGCAGTCGGTTGCCAAGGAGAGCAGATCTGGTCACAGGGTGCTGCAAAGTGGCAGGTAATGATAATGACTCTACAAAGAAATAATCTTTTCTTTTCAGCTCACAGAAGACCACAAATGTAAGATTGTAATGCAGAACTAGCAATTACATAAGGTACAAAAGAAAAGGTTTTATTTTGTGTGCCATACTGGGTTTTTGTGATGTGAATCAGATCATTTCTTGAGCGTAAGATGTACAGTACTCTCAGAGTCTGCACATCAGTGAGAAGGGCTTGTGCTCTGTTGAGACTCAGTGAACATGTGAATGCTGTAATAACCTACTGGTTATTATGGCAACTATCAACTAGCTTGGCCCATAGAAAAAAAAGGTGGCCAGTTATTATATTTAGAATAATATATGGGCAACCATACGTAACAAGGTTGTGTTTCAATCGAGGGGGTGAGATGACATTATAGGAACCTCAAGAATGAAGCTCGAGAAGTCCCTGATGTCAATTCAGCCTTGAGATGGAAACACATGCTGAGTGGTGTTTTGTTTGCCCATATATTATTTTTTATATTATCTAAGTAAATAAAATGGAGCTGACTGTAGTACTTCTGTTCTTGGTAAAAAGAAGGAAAACAATTATTTTAATGTCCAAATTGTAACATATGAATGACAAATTTGTGTTTAGGGTGGGGTGGGAGGGGAAGGGACCAGCATGAGGAGAGACTGCTGGGACAAACTTCATAGTGAAAAGTAATTATGTTACTACTATACTACAACCACTTTTAGTGACCTTTGAACAGTATTACAACAACTTTTTTTGACCTTTGAACTGTCCTACAACAAGAAAATTGTATGTATAGAAATCCATACACAATAGGGGCTAACCATATACTTTAGATATATTTCTTTGCTTACTTTTATTTTTGACCTCCTTGTTTTGACTCCTAATTGCTATCATTAGCAACTACTTATTCTGTATAGACACTTCTGTGTCAGTTTTATCTGTGTTTCCTCAATTTTTTTCTACACTAGTCTTTGTAGTTATCTCACCTTGTATTTATTTGTGTAACTTGCACCCAAGTATCCTGTACAGACACTCCATGCCAATTTGCTCCCCATGTCCTCTGTTTATTGCAATACTTTTTCTATTTCATACAGTATAAATGCGTCTGCTCCCATGTGCTATAATCGATGTGCTGCTGATTTAAAGGGACACTGGCATACCCCTTAGCACTCAAAGTGTCTCTAGTTTAAAAACCATAATTGGTCACATTCTGAGGAGATTGCTAATGTAGCTGGTTATTTGCTTTTGATTCCTTTTCTCTTTTTAGAAGTGAAAATGGCCTACCATACTGGCATTACCACACAAAATCACATTTGCTTACAGTTCTTGATTAACTCACACTGAATATTTCCTGGACTTGGGAAGCATAGAAACGTAATACTGTATGTCAGCAGATAAAGACCACCACCTGGCCCACTCAGTTTGCCCATTTCTCCCTTCTTACAGTATCATCGCTAGAGGTGTGTGAGGAAAAAAAAAACCTTTGCTAGCGGAATTTCAGCAAAAGTCAGACTTTTGCTTCCAAGAAAGATTGGAAATCCATTTCTGAACTTTCACAGAAATTCCACCTGCCCTGAACCCTGCAGTAAATTACTTACTTGGTGTCTAGTGTCCCCCAACCCCACTGCCCATCACCCATCACTGCCTGATGTATAATAATTCCCTGGTGGCTAGCGGTCCCCCTCCCCACTCGATCATCCATGGCATACCTAAAAAACAAATCTCTGGTGGCAAGAGGTCCATCCCCCAACCCAGTCACCTGCCCGAACAGGACATCATGCTCTGGTGTTCAGTGTAACTCCTCCATCCTGATCTCCAGCCCCAAAGTTAAAAAAAATAATTTTTCACTGGTGGCCTAGTGAGCCCTCCCTCCCTATCCCTGATCCCAAGTTGGTGAATTAGAATTGTATTCCCTGGTGGTCTTGTGCATCGTCTGACCCCCACTGGAGCTGGTGATCGGTACAGCCTTCCTCTCTCCTCCAGAGCTGGCAGCCCACTGAGTTGTCAATGAATGAGTGCATGCTTGTACAAGCACGCACTCATTCATTGACAGCTCATTGGGCCACCAGCCATGGAGGAAAGAGGAGGGCTGTGCCAGTCACCCACTCAGGTTTGGGATTGGGGGAGTGGAATGGTGGGACACTGCCTGCTGGTGTGTGGGCGAAGTGCACTAAACCTCCTTTGAATACAGTTCTAATTCAATGACTGTGGATCAGGAATGGGGGGTTCACTAGACCACAAGGGAGAAATGTTTTTTTTTTTTTTATGATACTGGCTGTGGATCAGGATGGGGGAGTTACACTGGAATCAGATAACTGAAAACAAGGATGAACTCCACTGCAAGTCACACGATAATTAGCAAACAATAGCTGCTTTTATTGTATTGAACACACTTATAAACTGGCAACAGTTTCTTGGCTTTCACCACTTCTTCAGGCCCATTCAACAATGTTGATCTGTCTACTAAAACTATATTCCTTCATCTCACATCTTGTAAGTTTATTCCATCTCTAGAGATTGTTTGCTAATTATCGTATGACTTGTAGTGGAGTTCATCCTTGTTTTCAGTTATCTGAGTTTTGTGTTGCCAATATAGGATGACCCAAGTACAGAACTGACATACAAGAATTAGGGCACCCTAATCATATAGAAATAGAATTTGACAGCAGATAAGGAACGCTTGGCCCACCCAGTCTGCCCATTTCCCTACCTAATGGATAAGCTGCAGATCCTAGTAAACCAGCAGCATACTTCTTTCTACCCCCACCCCTTAGAATTGCCTTATGGCTGTCCCATGCATGCTTGAATTCAGCTGCTGTTTTTGACTCCACAACCTCTTCTGGAAGGCCATTCCATGCATCCACATCCCTCTCTGTGAAAAAATACTTCCTTACATTACCTCTGAGCTGCCCCCCTCTATCTTCAAATTGTGCCCCCTTGTTCTTGCACACCTCTTTTCTTGAAAGATGCTACCCTCTTGGACTTTGTTGATTCCCTTGAGGTACTTGAACATTTCTATCACGTCCCCCCCCCTTTCCTTGAGGCTATACATATTAAGCTCCTTTAGTCTTTCTTCATATGTCTTCCAGTGCAGACCCTGCACCATTTTAGTTGCCCTCCTCTGGACAGCTTCCATCTTGTCATATCTTTTGCGGCGTTACACTGGACACCAGGGCATGATGTCCTGGTCAGGTGTGTGATCGCATGGGGGAAAGAACCACTAGCCACCAGGGATTCTTTTTTTTTAATATGGGGCAGGTGACTGCCACTTGGGGTGTCTTCCAAGATTGCAGCGTAAGCTACAGGCTCACCAGCATCAAAGGGAAAATCCTAACTTACCCGGCACCATCCTTACAAACCTTACTATTTCAAATGTCACAAGTTGTGCAGCAGATTGAAAGGAATTTATTGATACTATTTTTACTACCATCCAGAAAAGGCTAACAGGTAATCCAGAAGAGAAATGAGTAGAGGTTAGTGGGGCCCTTAACATACAGCATGGCTCAGCCTCTGAAGTGGGACAGTATATCAGTGGAAGTGATGTTTGGGCAGCTACTTTCCCAAATGGCCCAAGTTACCCTTGCCACTAACCACATGGTGCAAATCCCACAATCATTGGAGGCAAGGATGTTTCAAAACAAGAGCCACACAACAGCAACTGAACTCAAAGTACAGGATAACACAGCCACATCCTGGGAACACAACCAATCTACACAAAAGCTGCAAGATAAAATAGATGACTTGGACAACTGGGGAAGGTGGAACGACCTCTGGTTCTTAGGGTTCCCATAGCGGGCCAAGGGGCAGAGCACAGAACTCTTTCTACAGCAGGCTCTTCCAGAAATACTGAAACTGGACATCCTCAAGAAGTTCCAGGTGGAGCGGGCTCACTGTTCCCTCACCCCCATGCCCTGAACCAATGAGAAGCCATGACTAATCATTGCTCATATCTTGGATTTCAGGGATAAGGCATTAGTGATGGCCAAGTCCTGTGAACTCCAACAGCTGATGTGGCACTCGCATAGAATAAACATCTCTCCAGACTACTCAAAGGACCTGCCCAACAGACAAACAGCCTTCATGGAGGCCTACCATGTGATGCATAGAGTGGGACTTACCTTCTCCCTCAGGTACCAGGCCACAATGTGGGTCAAACACAATGGCATCTCACTGTTGTTTGCTACACTGGAGGTGCTGATGGATTTCCTCAGACAAACATGGCCTAATGAATTCAGACAGCTTATACCACAGTATGGGGCCCTGATATCTGGCAGTGTGGATCTGAACGAAAGGTTCCCTGTGTGCTCTTTGAAGGGGGATGCTTGGATAGTCCACCTGAGAAACACTGGGAAGTTCCCCCTCACCAAAACAGAAAGAGGCACACCTCCAGGCATGATGGGAAAAGAGACCACCTGATTAAAAAGTCCCACATTGGCAGCCTGGAGGAGTGGCAAATGGAATGTGCATTCAGCAAGCCCATCTGTAACATCATGTCAGGCAACTGCTAAGAGGTCCTCCCCAGAGCCACTCCCTGGAGGCCACTCTCTGGAGCAGCAACCAAAAACCTTAAGAAAGCACCTGGAAGTCTCCAGCCAGCAGCAACACCTCTGGACACCTTCTCCCTCTGATTTGTGGATGTCTCCAAACAAGAGCCCCAGCAGGTCAACTCCAAGTTCACCCAAGGAGAACGTGCCACTGCCAGGACACCGTTGCACCAGCCACAGCCTGCAAGCAACTTCACCAGAGCCCAATCAATTCCTGCTATGGCAACATCTGGCTGGATGATGTCAGATAAGTAGACCGTTTTGTTTATTTCTTTGGTATCCCAGTTTTTTTGGTATGAGCGATCAGGCTTGGAGATGTCTGGTTAAGGGGTAGGTGGGAGAGAGCTGCCGGACTACTATACAGAACACTTCAGACAACTGCTTTCCTTTGTGGCCTGGATTTGGGCCTTAGGGCCTCCAAGATGCAGAGCCCTCCCCCCACACCTCCCATACCTCTCCAAAGCTGGTTGTATTTTTCTCGGCCACACCCCACTTCTATACTGGGAAGGACTTTATGGAGACTACACCTGGATTATCCACCTGTTTGAATATTGCTAAGGCCTGAAGGGAGGGGGCTACCTGCATCCATTAACTGTGGCATGAGGATACCACCAACCTCCTTCTCAGCTTCAAGCCACCCAGTCACTCCACCCACTGAAGGGGTGAGTGATGGGCCTTGAACATTAGGGCAATATCCTGTCTGATCCTATCACCACTTTCCACATATCAGACTGCTTGGAGAGGAGAGAACAGGATTATAATTCAGTGTGAAATTGTTTTGAGCCCTTAAGGTACAGGCCCAGCGAAGCCCCAGGAGGCAATGTCTTTCTGTCCCTTCCTCAGCACAGTGTCTTGCGCACAGCTCCTGCTAACAGAGGCCTGAGGAAGGGGTCAGAGCATGGGTATTACACAGGAGCCAGAAGGGTCCTAGGATCTAGAGGTCAACTTGGCCAAAGCACCTCCTCTTGGACCTCTCCCCCTCCTCTAAATCAGTGTCCCGGCCCCACGAGGCCGCCACCCCCCTTTCTCCCCTTATTTCTTGTTCTCTCCTTCTCCCCTGACAGCATATGGCATAGTTAAGAACTGTATTGCTGAAATTATTCAAGGGTACAGTCGGATGTTCGGGTGGCCCTCCCTTTGCTCCCCCCTTCCCAGCATTAAGAGCAAATGGTGGAATCACCTCGCCACCCTGCACAGGTCAAGGATTATTGCTTTCTCCTCAGAGGCACTGGTAGAGGACCCTAATCTTCTAAGAGCTCCACCCCGGTCTGGGGGGGGGATTCTCCCAGGGGTCCTTATCTAGAAACCCTTGAAATTACACCCCATATAAGCTCCCGGGGTAGAGGTGGGCCTTCAGCAAAATGCTGCAGTCGTTAAGTCACCTCTACACCCCAGGTTTGTTTGTAAATGCTCTCATGTAAATAGTTGCTATGTTAAGATGGTAAAAAATGTTTGGATTTTCTACACATTAATGTTACTGTACAGAACCATTACTGCTGGCTTTATAGAACTTGATGTGTTATTTACTGTCCTCATTCCTTGCCAGACCACTGACCCGCTCTTGGTGCTCCTGGTGGGGGGCCAGCAAGCTTTCAGCCTCTGTCTCAACCCTACTGCTCCAGAAATACATGGTATCCCTGAACTACTCTGATGGAGGACATAACTGTTATTACCTGGAATGTGTGGGGACTGAACACCCCTACAAAGAGAAAACAGGTACAGTCTCACCTAGAGAAGCTGCGAGCCAGTCTGGCCTTCCTTCAGAAAACCAAACTCAACCCAGGGGACCATGACTGGCTGTGCAGAGAATGGGTAGACGAGGTAATCCACCCCTTAGCCCCCACCAGGAAAAGAGTGGTGGTGATTCTTATCAACAAAATCCTCCACTATTCAGTCTCCAAGACCGTGAAAGACACGGAAGAGAGGTGGGTGCTGACACTGATGAACACCCAGGATGGCCCCTTGCTCTTGGGGAACATATATGGACCCAACGAGGACTCCCCAACCTTTTTCCACACGCTGACCCACAAGCTAGGGGTATTATCTAAGGAGGATCTCCCATTACTTATAGGTGGGGATTTCAACCTTATGGTTGACCACTTAATAGACAAATGCCCTTCCAATGTCGAGCCTCACGCCAGGGCGGGCCAGAGCACTTGAGCAGCTCAACCAGGATCTTGCTATGACTGATACATGGGGGGACTTCCAGCCTAAAGACTGGGGCTACACATTCCACTCTCCAGTCCATAATGCACACAGCCATCTAGATTTTTGGCTCTCATCCTCAGACATCACCTAGGCTGCCATAGCGTCCACCATCTACCCGACAGTGATATCAGACCACACACCGATACAACTTAGTTTCACTTGAAGGGCCCCTCTCCTTCTCCTCCCCTTCCTGGTGGCTAGATCCTCTCCTGTTAAGGGACCCAGAGTTTTCCCCTTGGTTACAGCAAGAGGCTAGCACGTTCTTCCAGGAAAACCTCATCTCAGACACCTCATCTGGTACCATGTGGGAGACTTTTAAAGCCACACTAAGGGGAGCCATCATTGGCTTTGCACACAGAAGGAGGAAGAAAAGAAAGCAACACTTCTTGGAACTGGAGAGGCAGTTGAAGGAGGTGGAAGCCCACTTTAAAGCTTGCAAAAACCCCACCCTCCAGTCCAAGGAAGGTCACTCTCAGGATTGAGGTCAACAAACTACTGTCAAGGAAGTCAGAGGTCACCATACTTTGAATAAAACACAAATACTGGGAGGGGGTTGAGGAGGAAAGGTCCTTGCTTACTACCACAGGAAGCAACAAGCTGAGCGGCACATTGCTGGACTGGTGGATAAATGGGGAAAATTCAAACAAATAGGAGAGCATCAATACCATATTGACTTATTTTTATTCCAAACTCTATGCCATCTCCAAAACCCTCAACACTGAGGAGCTCACCCCTTCCTGCAAGCTTTGAACCTACCCACACTCGCATCCCACCAAGCCCAACTACTTGATGCTGCCCTCACAACTGAGGAAGTGGCAGCCCCCTAAAATCCCTTAAAACAGGAAAGACCCTGGGAGGAGACACCTATCCACTTGAAATTTGGCAACTGCTTCACCAAACAGTCTCCCTAGTCCTTCAACAGGTCTACACCAAAGCCCTAGTAGGAGGTGCCCTCACCCCCTCCTTCCAAGAGGCAGTGATTACTGTCCTCCTAAAAAATGGGAAAGGATCCCCAGAAAGACCCTGGCTAAAGACTGCTATTACTGCTGAATGCTGACAGCAAGGTGCTGTCAAAATGCTTGCCACCAGACTCAACCCTGTCCTCTCTAGACTCATACACAACTCTCAGGTGGGCTTCCTGAAGGGCTGTTACAGCAGGATCACATCAGATCACTGGTGAATATAATTCACAGGGTGAAGGCACTCCCCAACCCTGCTGCAGTGGTGGCAATTGACTATGAAAAGGCCTTCAATTCCCTAGAGTGGGACTTTGTCCAGTTAGTCCTGAAAAAAATGGTCCCTTCAGACACAGATTTCAGGCCTAGGGCAAGGCAATCTACCACTCCCCCTTGGCCAAAGTGCTAACCAACTCCATGCTGCCCCCCCTTTGAGCCTAAGTAGAGATACTTGACAGGGATGCCCCTTATCATCCCTACTTTTTATTCTTGTAGTGGAACCCCTTGCAGCTGCCATGAAGCAACACTCTCTGGTTAAAGGGATAGACATAGGTAGTGTGGAGTACTCTACACTTATGTGTGCCAATGACCTCTTGATTCCTTTGGCAGACCTTGAATTCTCCACCTCTCCCCTCCTGGATGTCCTCTCCAAGTTTGCCACCTACTCTGGACTGCAGCTGAACCAAACCAAGACGGAGGTCCTCCCACTCAACAGTGAATGCGCCCTTAGTATGGCCACTGCGCACAATCTAAGCTGGGCACCAGATGGCATTACATACCTCAGGATGCGCATCACTCCGAACCAGGCTAGGATATGGGATGCTAACCTCAACCCCTTGCTAGCTACTATCCGCACAGAATTGGACAGATGGTGACCCCTCCAGCACACCCTAGTGGGTAAAATATCTGCTATTAAAATAGTAACTGCCCCAAAGATTACCTACATTCTATCCCACCTTCCATTACTTCTCCCATCCTCGTGGCACACCAAAATCAGCTCCATCATTGGGGGTTTTCTCTGGGAGGCGAAGAAACTGAGGTACAGCTGGAACAAATTAAGAGTCTGCTGATCCAAGGGGGATGGTGCCTTCTGTGGTTTGAAGGGTATAAATGGGCCTTCTAGGCATCACAGATGCTCAATTGGTTTGCAAGCTGTTTGCCAGATACCCCCCAAATGATAGGCATGGAAGGGGTGCACAGTAACATGGCTCATATATCTCTGTTGTTTTTTAACATTTACCCCAGGGAGTTGCTCACTCACTCCACGATTGCTCCCTCGATACTCAAATACTGGCAGAAGTTGCATTGGAGGCTAAGCACCAATCCCCCCCCCCCCCGCCTAGCCCCATTATGGGAATAAGAGCATTACAATGAAAACAAACCTATTCTCTGGCCCAGGTGTGCTCAAGTGGGTCTGTGGGTCATTCAAGATACCTACATATCAGGAACTAATGTCCTGGACACCTTTCAGGGTCTGTGGGATATATGGGACATCCCCCCCAAAGGAATTCTGGAGATAACCTCAAGCTCAGAAGTAAGATTGGAAAATATACTGGCAAAAGCACCTTGGAACTCTCTACTTCCCCTACTACACAATGGCTTTCCCTCAAGAGAGGCCAAGCTAGTGCCATGCATGCAGCACTTAGAGCCTGAATCCCCTTCCAATCATTGCACGCCAAGGCAAAATGCGAAACCTCTCTCAACACCCAAATAACTGACCAGGACTGGAGATCCTGTTGGAAGCTCACCCACAAGGCTTATCCATACCCCAGAAGTGCCCTAATACAAAACAAAATCCTCCGGTCATGGTACAGGACCCCGATGGTATTACACAAGGCCAAGTTAGTCCAGGATGACCATTGCTGGAGGTGTCAAGTTCACCTGCGGGGATTTGCTCCACATCCTTTGGGACTGGCCCATAATCAAGCCACTTTGGAGCCACATAGGTATGCTAGGCTCTCAGATACTCCAGAAGCTGATCCCACTTGTACCCGAAGTGATGCTCTTAGGCAGTCATGCCACTACTCCACTTTTTACAGCCCAGGAATGGAAATTGGTGGCCATCCTGAGCACGCAAGCTAAGCACTCATCCTGTACAAGTGAAGGACCCAGGAGATCCCCTCTGCAACCAAGGTGCTTAACTCCCTAGTGCATGTAGCCAACCTGGCACATTTAACTCACATGGTGGTGAACACCCTCCCCGCATATGGGACTTTCTGGCTGTTCTTCCTGACCTTCCTGAAGCCCAGAGAAGGGATTGGCTGACTCAGTCCTAAATCAGACCCTCTACCCCCCCCCCAAACAAGTGAATGCATCAGGGAAGAGTTCAAGATTTAGAGGAAGGGGCAGAACATCTAATTTCAGCAGAATTCAGAAACAGCAGAACCAAACCACACAAAAACACGTATCCTGGATTTTAGGGGGGTAGACTTTGGGAAAATGGGGAGATACTTGACAGAGGCATTAAGGGGAATGGGACAGGAATCAGGAGTTGAGGAACAGTGGGCAGTATTTAAAACGGGGATTACAAAGGCAACAGAAGTATGCATTAAGCAGGTTAGCAAGAGGAAAAGGAAGAGGAGACCATTATGGTTTTCCAAAGAGGTAGCAAAGAAAGTGAAAGCCAAAAAGATTGCATTCAGGCAATACAAAAAGACACAGGCAGAAGGGGATAGGGAGAAGTACCAGGAGAAGCAAAGGGAGGCAGGGAGGTCAGTAAGGGAAGCCAAAGCTCAGACAGAAGAATTGCAAAATCAGTGGGTAGAGGGGACAAACCTTTACTGGTACATAAGTAAAAAAAGAAAGGCAAAGGGAGGGATAGTGAGACTGAAGGGAGAGGATGGGGGCCACGTGGAGGGTGACAACAGGAAAACTGACATATTGAACAGGTATTTCTGCTCAGTCTTTACTGAGGACAAGGAGGGTAATGGGTCTGAAGGGAGTACAAGGGGTGAGAATGGTGTAGAAATGGACACAAGTCCCTTTACACAAGAAAGGGTCCTGAAGGAACTGGAAGTAATAAGAGTTGATAAAGCAATGGGGCCAGATGGGGTGCACCCCAGGGTCCTTAAAGAACTAAGAGAGGTGGTGGCTGAACCCTGTTTAGCCAATCACTGGAAACAGGGGAGGTACCCAAAGACTGGAGGACAGCAGATGTAGTCCCCTTATACAAAAGTGGGAACAAAGAGGAAGTGGGAAACTACAGACCTGTCAGCCTCACCTTGGTAGTGGGGAAGATCATGGAAGCACTACTGAAGGAGAGATTGGTGGAACATCTGGTTGTCAGTGGACTGCAGGACCCAAGACAGCATGGTTTCACCAGGGGGAGGTCATGTCAGACCAACCTGGGTGAATTTTTTGACTGGGTGACTAGGGAGGTGGATCAGGGGAAGGCAGTGGACATGGTCTATCTGGACTTCAGCAAGGCCTTTGACACTGTGCCACATAGAAGACTATTACACAAACTGGGGAATATGGGTGTGGGCAGGACAGTAGTGTGATGGGTAGGTAACTGGCTGGGTGGCAGGATACAGAGGATGGTGGTAAATGGCTGTCACTCCACAGAGGGAAGAGTGACCAGTGGGGTACCACAGGGATCAGTGCTGGGACTGGTACTATTCAACATCTTCATCAGTGACGTTGTGCAGGACCTAGAAGGCAGAATTTCACTGTTCGCTGATGACACAAAGCTCTGTAACAGAGTAGACACACCACAGGATGTAAACAGAATGAGAAGGGACCTGCAGAAACTTGAAGAATGGTCAGGGGTTTGGCAGTTGAAAAGAAGTGCAAGATAATGCATACGGGGCACAAAAACCCTGGCACAATATATCAATTGCGGGGTGAGGATATAGCATGCACCAAGCAGGAAAGGGATCTTGGGGTTATCATCTCTGATGACCTCAAGGTAGGGAAACAGTGTGACAAGGCAGCAGGTAAAGCAAATAGGATGCTGGGATGCATAGGCAGGGGCATCACCAGCAGGAAAAGGGAGGTCATAATTCCACTATACAAGACACTAGTGAGGCCCCACCTGGAGTACAGTGTACAGTTCTGGAGATCTTACCTACGTAAAGATGTAGACAGGGTAGAGAAGATTCAGAGGCGGGCAACAAAGATGGTACATGGATTGCATCACAAGTCATGTGAGGACAGGTTGAAGGAACTGAACATATACTCCCTGGAGGAGAGGAGGGAGAGAGGGGATATGATAGAGACATACAAGTATCTTACAGGGAGGAACAGGGTGCAGGAATACACTTTTTTTAAGTGAAAAAGATGTTCCAGGACTAGAGGGCATGGGATGAAGTTGGAGAGAGGATGATTCAGAGGAAACCTGAGGAAGAATTTCTTCACAGAACGGTGGTGGACAATGGAACACCCTGCCAGAGGAAGTGGTGGGGGCTGAAACAATCACGGGATTTAAGAATGCATGGGATAGACATAAAGGAATTCTGGAGGTCAGGGGTAAGGGGCAACAGACTTCTAGGAAAACATAAACTGAACTGACAAGCTCAAATGGGCAGACTGGGTTGGCCATAGGCCCTTATCTGCCGACACTGTCTATGTATCTATGTATCTATGTATCTATGTATTCAAGCTATCAGTTATTAGCAGTATCTGAACAGACAAGTTTCCTTCATGATGCTTTATGTGCATTATGTTGTTTGTTTTTTGTTGGCTGCAGCTATATGCTTTTTGTAGGGCTCCTCCCTCCATCTCTTCTAGTTGTTCCCTGAGAATCACCTCTTAGAGAGGGTACTCCAGGCCACATCAGGTAGGCCTCCTATTATAGACTGTTGTGTTACTCTGACATGCCTAAGTACAGTTTTTCAGTCCTTATCTGCATGGTGTATGATGTAAGCATGGCTTAAGGGGGTAAGTGCATGCCCATTGTTTTTGTTTCCAGCTATATCTTGTGTCCTATGGGCAGTGTTGCATTTGCCCACAGCCTTGTATGCGTAACAATATATTTTTTGAAAATAAAAATCTTTAACAATAACAAAATAAATAAATAAATGAATATGGGGCAAGTGATCAGGTGGGTGGAGGGACCACTAGCCACCAGACTTTTTTTTAGGTATGCGGTGAGTGATCGAGTGGGAGGAGGGACTGCTAGCCACAAGGGAGGAAATTATTATTTGTCAGGTGATGGGTGGTGATCGGTGAATGGCGGGGGGATCACTAGCCAAAAGGGAATATATTTCAGGCTTCAGGTGGGGAAGGGGCCACTGAACACCAAGGAAAGAATCTTAAAAGGGAGAGAGGGTGAAAACTTGCCCAAACAAAGTTGGAAGATTTCTGATCTGTCACAGGTGTAAGTTCAGAATCTTCAAGCAAAAGTTATGATATTTTGTATGTAACCCCCCTACAAATGGGGTTCCTGAAAAGTCTTCCTTGAGCTTGCCTAAATGCTCACTGCCAGGCTAGTGTTCTGTGTTTTAGCAGTTTAAATATATTGCCAGAGAGTGCCTGTATAGCCTCTGTGTACTGTCTCTTTAAGAGTTGCCTGGATTGCAGTCATAATTAATCTGACAGGGAGCTTTGTTAGAAGATGTACTTGTTTGCTGATCATTTGTTAGAGTAGTAACAATATTGCAGTTTGTTCTAACCTGCCTTCTTTGCAGCATGGACAGTTCTGTCTGTTTCCATCATCTTGGTCGTGGACTGTCAGAATGGGCCAATCAGTACATTTGTGACTCTAAAATGGAGCCTGCCTACAGGGGCTTGGTGGGGTCAAAGCTTGTAGGAATTGTAGTTTGGGGCTTTTGGCGCCTAAAATAACCTGGAGGGGGAGCCCTTGTTGTGACTAACAGACAGATCAACCAACCGAACCTTTTGGATCTTGGGTAAAGTCCCACACTGCTTGCATTTTCAGTTAGATCTGAGAGGAAAGTGAAGAAGTAACAGCTCAAGATAGTTTGAGCAGCAATCCATAGTGTATTCATGTGGGAGAACTGTGGAAAGGCCTAAGTTTGGCCTGCATGCCTGCCTGCTGTTCCTGAGAGGGAACTTGTGCTTTCTTCAGACTGAATCCAAATTTGGAGAGTGAATTAAGCCACTGAATTGTGACCAGGCTTTAACTTGAAGAAGACCGAAGATTTGCTGAATGCGATCGGCCTGTCAGGACTTACAGCTACCTCTGAACTCCCGGATTGTGCAGAGACTTTGTAATTGTGACTGGAAAGCCATTTGCCTGGTACAGTGGAATTTCCTTACATGTGAATGTGCTGTGTGCTTATAGTGGATCATTATTTGGTTCCCCACTGTGTGTCTGAACTGTGTTTAGCATGCTGGAGGCTGTATCCAGCTCCACAGACTGAATCCATATCCATTTCCATTTGCCTGGGCCCTGCTACACTGGCCCAGCCAGAATACCTGCTACACAGAGAAAGTAATAGACAAGAGACTGGCCTGGGGATCAGCCCCCTGCTCAAGACCTTGAACAGGAATGACACCTTGGTGATTTGTGTGGGCCCTGCTTCTCTGGGCACTCCAGCTCAACAGCCTGCAGTATCGCTTTCATCCTGCCTGTGTCCAGTATTGGGTATCATGAGTAAACATCAGGGTAGCTCCCTGCAACAACAGCTAGATCTAAACGTGTTGTCATCTGATTGTCTTGTTTGCTTTTCTTTCACAAACTGAGCCCTCTGGCTCCGGATAACAAATAGTGTGTGTTGTACATGTTGCTTTGTTCCATCACAGGGCCCCAACCAGCTGCAACGTTCCTGGCTAGCCCACTGTTTTCCTACCTGGGTACCCAGAGTGTGTGACTGTGTGGGGACTCTGAACTGCATGCAAACTGTCTGATTAATATAGCTTTTAAGCAAATCAACCTGATTATGTCTCTCCCTTGTTCAAGTCCCCTGAATAAATCAGATTTAACTTTGTTTGCATTTAACCTGACTGTGGTTCCAGTTTGTGCCACAACTATTGTACTGTTGCTATTTGCTGTGCTTAACCTTGTTTTACAGTGGGTCCCCAGGGTCAAGTTGGAGGAACCAGCCCTGGTGGTAAGTGCAAACAGTGTGGGTAACTGCCTGCCCACTAACAACCCTGATCTCTGGGTGGAGGCACCTGTTTAATTACCCAGGCCCCTTAACCTGCTACTAGCCAAGCAGGCTGGGGTAGTAGCCCTTGGGAAAGCACTACCTAGGGGTTACATCTCGGAGACTCACCGCTGGGATTTTGTGCCTTCTAGTGGCCAAAAATTATGAATTATTGTTAAAGATTAATGGCTACCCCAGTAGAAATGGCTGTACACTAGTTGGTGGGGTGGTGTACTGGGCAGGAGATCGACCCCCAAAATGCTCTGCTTATATTGGATATTCCCCTGGGTACCAGTAAGGACACTGTAGAGGGAGCACTCTCCAAAGTTGAATGTTTAAAAAAACTCTGTGGTGGTGGTAGGTTGGCAGGCTGATTTGATCACCCAAACTTTCATAGCCTTAGTAGAGTGTAGTGACCTCTTGGACAGCTCTAAAGTGCCACAGACTATTGCCTCAGAAGGGGTCCTAGCCGCCTGGTCAGTGATAACAAAAGACAGTAAAAACCCTGGGGAGGATGAGATCCTACCATTATCTGAGACTTCTGAGAAGAAATTTGCTAAGTTGTTGCTGGAGGAAGGGAAAACCATATAGTACTTTAAGAAACTATTCCTGACACCTGGGAGTGTTCCTTCCCCAACACCCCCTCCCAGTCTATCACCTGTTACTGCCCCACCTTCTGTGCCCATGCCAATGCTGGCCCCTATATCTTTACCTGCCATTCGTCACAACTCCTACCGAAGGCTGAGAATCTTCTCAGGCATCCTCCCCACCCCCCAAGGGGAGAATGACTGGGAGACTTGGATCGACTATGTTGCCCCCTTTCTACCCGAGTGGCAGTTTACGGAGGCTAAGAAGTGGAAAAGAATCATAGAAAGTTTGAGGGCCCCTACCATTGAAGCCATTAGATTTTTGAAGTCCATGAACCCTGATGCATCTGCTCAGAAGTACCTATGTGTACTTGAAGGCAATTTTGGGATCATTGAGTCAGGGGAGACTTTGATGTGGAAATTCCAGGGTACCAAACAATGGAAGAGGGAAAGGTTGTCTGTGTGTGTTATTTGCCTAGGAGGAGCTCTGTGGAAATCTTAGTGGAAAGGTGGGGTAGCCACCAGTGATTTGAACCGTGTGAGATTGGGGCCCATACTGCAACATGCCAAGCATTCTAAACTGCAGATCATCCAGTTAAGGCTCCAGGACAGGAGAGGTAACCCACCTGACTACTGTGACTTTATAAAAGAACTTCAGGAGGTAGAAGGTGAAGAGGGAGATTGTAATAATGGGGTGAGTGCAGCCCAAGTGATCATGGCACCGGAAGGCCCTTCCAAAATGGAGACCACTATGAGTGTCCCGCTGTGGGCTAAACGGTGGGGTGAGGAGTTGCTGAAGGAAGTCAGAAAAGTACAACCGGGTGCATTCGCTGAGGTATCCCCTGCTGACCAAGACCCTGGCCCCTGTCAGGATGTGACTGTTATGGGGGTTGGGGTGCACCCTCAGGTATCCTCTACTGAGGGTGGCTTCTTGGCTGAGCTCAAAGAATTGACTGCCACCCTAAAGGACCTTTTGAGACATGGTACACTACCAGCAGAAGTCAGATCATAATCTCCCATCAATGCTCCAGCATGTCCTGCTATGTTTTCCCCAAGGATGCCCCAAGAGCCTGTCATTTGTCACAATTGCTGTAAGTATGGCAATATGAAGATGGAATGCTGGTCTCAGAAGGACTTAGAGAAAGTGGTAAACCGGCTTCAAGGAGAGCTTTGGAAAATTAGTCAGTGGTCAAGAGGTGCACGAAATGACCACAATGAAGGCTTCACCCATCCTAACTCGAACTCCTCTGTGGCTAAATCATCTGTCCAGGCCCCTGCTGTTGTACCTCCAGACTGGTCCAAAATAGTGGGCCCTTCAATGAAGACACTGTAGCTGTGAATGATATTCCTACTCGGGCTGTGCTTGACAGTAGGTCACAAGTGACCATTGTATTTCAGGACTGGTATGACAAGCACTTATCTGGTGTGCCATTACAATCCCTGGAAGGCCTACATGTGTGGGGTCTGAGTGACAAGTCTTATTCCTACCTAGGATATGTCCACCTCTGGTTGTCTTTTCCTGCAACTGTAACTGGTGAAGAGGAGCAAGTAGAGACACTGGCCCTTGTGTGTCCCCCCACCAGATTGTATGATGGGGTTCCCCTGTTAATTGGAACAAACGGCCACATGTTTGGGAGACTAACACAACTCTGCCATAAGAAACAAGGGAAACTGACTGGATAGGCCCTAAGAATTCCAGCCTTAGTAAAAAGGGCAGTGGGGATAGTGTGGAAAAAGGAACCTGACTCCTTGGAATTGGCCCCAACGCCCAGTGCACAATCCATAGAGAAGTCCGCCTAAAGAGAAATGTAAAGAACAAAATATTAATGTTGGATACACCAGGTGATGGAAAATTGCCTGAAGGATTATTGGTTAAACCCAGCATCTTGCTTGCCCGTGCCCATGCCCATGCACGACAAGTGATGGTCCAGATTCAAAATGTGTCAGATCAGGAGGCCCAGGTGAACAGAGGGTGCACTCTATCTACAGTTCACTGCACCGACTCTGCAGTATTACCCAATAACAAGTACTCTGGCCAAAGGGAGAGAGTGCCCCCAGACTTATTGACTTTGGTGAGTCCCCACTTCCAACTGAATGGAAGGCTAGGATTAGCAAGAAACTTGCCCAGAAAGGCCAAGTGTTTTTGTTGAAAGAATGGGATGTGGGGTGTGTCCATGGTGCAGAGCATCATATACGCCTGCATGATGACCGAACATTTTGAGAGAGATCCTGACACCTGGCACCAGTGGACATAGATGATGTGAGGAGACACCTGCAGGAAATACCCACTGCTGGCGTGATTTAGGAATCAAGGAGCCCATATGCCTCTTCCACTGTGGTTGTGTGTAAGAAGAATGGGTCGGTAAGGATGTGTGTTGATTATCGAACCCTGAACCAGTGGACTGTCACATATCAATACACTATGCCCCGTATACGAGATGCCCTGGATTGCTTGAATGGGAGCAAATGGTTCTCAGTATTGGAACTTCACAGTGGATATTACCAGATTCCAATGACCAAGGAGGACTGTGAGTAAACTGCCTTCATCTATCCTTTGGGATTCTACGAATTCCTGAGAATGCCACAGGGGATTTTGGGTGCCCCGGCCACCTTTCAGCAAGTGATGGAATGTGCGGTGGGAGATGTGAACTTGCTGGAATGCCTAGTGTACCTAAATGGTGTCATCGTGTTCGGATGCACATTACAGGAGCATGAGACCCGACTCTTTAAAGTACTAGACCGATTGGAAGACTTCAGCCTCAAGCTCTCCATTGACAAGTACCAGTTTTTTCAAACCTCCATGAAGAATGTGGGGCACATAGTATCTGCAGAAGGGATAGAGACCGATTCCAGTAAGGTCGAGTCACTGACTACTTGGCCACAGCCCCATAACTTGAAAGAACTACAACGTTTTCTGGGGTTCTGTGGCTACTACCGCAGGTTCATAAAAGACTATTCCAAGGTGATTCACCTGCTCCTGAATCTCACCCAGGGTTACTCCTCTACCAACTGTAAATACAAGAAAGGGGCCATCAAAGAACCCAAGAAAATATACTTCTGAACAGGTGAACCTTTTGGGCCCCGCTGGACACCCTAATGTGAAGCAGCCTTCCACGAAGTAATATACCAGCTCACCCATGCCCCCATCCTCACCTATGCTTACCCTACCAAGCCCTATGTGCTGCATACAGATGCTAGTCTACAGGGCCTAGAAGCTGTACTGTATCAAGACCATGAGGATGGTTTGAGACCAGTGGCTTTTGCCAGCAGGAGCTTGACCACATCAGAACTAAACTATCCTGTGCACAAGCTGGAGTTCCTTGCCCTAAAATGGGCTATTGTTGACCAATTTCATGAGTACCTCTATGGGGCAAAGATATTGGTGAAGACCGACAATAATCCATTAACCTATGTACAGACTTCAGCTAAGTTGAACTCCACTGGGCTTTCTGCTTTATCAACCTATGATTATGCTGTCGAATACAGGACAGGACTGAACCATATTGATGCTGATGCCCTGTCACGAAGGCCAGTCTCCAAGAGTGATTGGGTCAGGTTGTCTGAACCTGACATCCGAGCATTGTGCCAAAAGTTTGTAAGAGATGAACAGATGTCTACAGATACAGTGGACTGTTTAGTAGATTGCTTGGGCCCTCCTGATACCTGCATACCGACTGCCTGTTGCCATTTCTCTGCTCTAGATATTAGTGCACTACCTCAATTTGACAATGACAGCATCCAGTGGGCTCAGTCCCAGGATTCTATGATTCAGCCAGCACTTCATGCCCTGAGTGCGGGGAAAGGAGTGTCCCAGTAGCATTCCCCTGACTTGTGAACTGCTCTATTGTTTAAAGAAGGCCCCAGGTTGAAGAAACACAATCAGTTGTAATACAGAGACACAGTGGAATGCAGTGGTCAAGTAGACAAGCAGCAATTGGTCCTGCCCATGGCCTTTAAACACTGGGTACTGAGGTCCCTCCACAATCACATGGGGCACCTTGGTATTGACAGGACTCTCGACCTGGTATGATCTTGGTTTTACTGGCCCAGGATGGGGGCCGATGTTGAGCACCTTATAAAGACCTGTAGTCGTTGCCTCCAAAGAAAAGCCTTGCCTCAGAGGGCTGCCCCCCCTTGTCAATATCACTACTAGCACCCCCATGGAACTGGTCTGCATAGATTTTTTGTGTTTAGAACCTGATCAATGGAATATTGGCAATGTATTAGTGGTTATGGATCATTTCACATGGTATGCACAAGCTTTTCCAACTAAAGATCAAAAAGCCTCTACTGTGGCCAAGGTACTAGTGGAAAGATTCTTCATCCACAATGGTGCCCCCCCCAAGTGGATCCACTCTGACCAAGGCAGAGACTTTGAAAGTAGGCTAATCAAAGAAATGCTTTCTCTGTGGGGGGGTGAGGAAGTCAAGAGCCACCCCTTATCACCCACAGGGGGACCATCAACCAGAACATTTTAACCGCACCCTTCTAGACATGCTGGGCACCCTTCACCCAAAAGACAAGCATAAGTGGAGCCAGCAGATTAGCACCTTGGTACATGTGTACAATTGCACCAAAAATGATGCTACTGGGTTCTCCCCCACCGCCTCACGTTTGGGAGGGAGGGAGGCCAGCCTGCCAGTTGAAGTCTGTTTTGGGGTTTCTCCAGATGGGGTCCGAGCTGAAAACTACCTGCAGTATGTACACAAACTGAAAGCTCAATTGAACCATGCATATCAACTGGCCCAGACAAAGGCCACTAAAAGAACTCTCACCAACAAAGAGATGCACAACAAGAAAGAAAAGGCTCAAGAGCTATGGCCCAGAGATGGTGTGTTATTATGCAATTTGGGACTACATGGCAAGCACAAAATTGCTGATAGGTGGCACCATCTTCCGTATGTAGTAGTTGGAAAGTTGGATGATCTACCAGTATACAAGGTACACCCAGAGAATAACTCCAGAGCTGTCAAGATCATGCACTGTAACCCCTTGCTGCCTATTAGCAGGGACGGCCTAAGGGTATATGGTGCCCCTCGGCAAACTTGCCAGCGGCACCCCCCCACTACCATTTTTTATTCTTGCCAGTTTTAGAACGGAGAAGACAGAGAACATGCTGCATTTCTGCAATCACGTGCTGGCATACATGCAACACAAAACTAGTCAGGTCCCTGGAATTGACAATTACCAGTTTATCTACTGCCTAAGAGGTGAATGCTTTATTATAATAAAGCAGTGCCACATCAGGATACTTTGTCAATACAAACACTTATGTATTTGGTTATAATATATTATGCTTGCTTCATCTATAACTTAGTAATGAGTCATACAGAAAAAAATACATAATCCATCAATGATACAGCATGATCTCAAGGTTATAATCATCCTCTAGTCCTCCATGTGATGTTGCATAAATGAGCAGAGTAATATGACTTTGTCTTTGTATCGTATGTACTGCAATTCTGCAAAAATGGATCTCCCTCTTATAAAAGAATACTGCTGCTGTTGCTGTGCTATTCATTCCATTTGGTGGTTTGTATGTTCCGGGGGGGGGGGGGTTACTACTGCACAGTGCACACTATGCACTAATGAAAGGGATGGGGTGGCGGCAGTGCTACAAACAGTAAAAGTACTTGCCATGGCCCAGGCAAAAAAAAACAACAGCAGATGTTAACTGATGAAAAAATAAAGTTTTAAAAGCAGCATGATGTGTATAGACAACATAACATCATGACAGTGAGGGAGAGGGTGCAGCATTCCTGATAGAGTGACCAGAGGAGCCAGCCAGTGGCAGTGGCACCTCCCCACCTCTCTCTTTCTCTCCCACCTCTCCTGCCATGAGACTAAGAGGGGAGAGCCAAGACCTGTCCACAACAACAACACAGGAGCACTGTTTCTGCAGTCAGGATGACAGACAGAGAGACCCCCCCCCTTTACCTTACCATGCACTCTCACGCTTCTGAGTCCAAGTTGTGTCTGAGACTTAGAGTTGCCACCTGTCCAGTTTTTGACCGGATTGCCCGGTTTTTTACTTATTTGTCCGGTTCTCTGGTTTCCTCCCCATCTGCTCCGGATTTCCCCTACAGACCATGGATGCTGCCACACTTCCATGGTGCTCCAACAAACAACGCCCATATAACTGTATACAGTATAGCCCAAATGAGGAGATGAGAGTTGTGACAATGCATTAAATGCAACTACATAGCATGCAAATCATCTGCTAACACAGAAAAACACAGAAATTCATCAGATGCATGTAATGTTTAACACTGCAACAAGTGAGTCTGTGTAAGGTGCACATAAGCAACCCTTGCCAATCCTTTACCTGTCACTGTCGCATCCTGATCCGACCCTGATAATTACTTAATGGCATAAGCATTTTTATTGCAGAGTTCTAGCAAAACAAAAGAGACAGTCTTCACCATCACACTGAGAACTGGCATAGAGTTAGCGCATGCATCGCCGTAACGCCGTTTGATTTTTCACAAAGAGCAAAACGGAACTCAAACCTGCAAAATGTATTTAATTTAATCCTGGGTCTATAATGCTGCTGCGCTGCACCACCTGTCCGAGTCCGGTCCGACTTCTTGTCACTGTGAGGCTGAGTGAGTAAGAGTGCAGAAAAAAAAAAGACTAATTTTTCTTTTCTGAGCTCCAGATTATTTATTAGGCAGGCACCAGGCTGCCAGGCACAGTTAGGGTTAGGTGGTAGTAGCGCACAGCAAAGCGTTTATTCATTTAATAATATAATAATTATTTTTACCTTACGGTCTGTTCGTTGCTTGCTGATGTAGAGAATAGTGATGTGTTGTTCATTCAGTTGGATATACTGCCTGTGTGACTCTGTGACTGAAGCCTGAGGCGAAGGCTGGAGGACCGGCGAGTAGAGCTGCAGGCTGGAATGAGAGTGATGCACAGCATACTGTGCTGAGAATCCTACACTACAGTCACCTCACTCTCAGTCTCTTAATCCCCCCCCCCCCACACCTGGTCCCTGCCGCTTTCTCTCCTGAGTCCTGCCCAACTAGACTTCCAGGAGTTCGGTCTGTTTTTTACAGTAGCAGTCGACATTGAAAGCCCTACCAATCAGTGGCTTCCACTACTGACTAGCTAATTTTCTACCAATCGGGTTGCTGTCCAACTTGCAGTAACCACCCACTGAAATTCATCGATTTTTATTGGTCCTTAAAAAGGAACCAATCATCTGGCCCTGGAAAATATGAATATGCAGCAGGAATTTAAAAAGAAAAGCAGGGCACCCCTACTCCTGGCTAGAAATACCCTAGCTTTTAGCTGCCCTATCTCATCTGTCCTCAGATAACCTGCTCTGCTGGCTGGCTGAATGACTGACTGCATCAATCCTCACTCAACGACCACCACTGCAAAATTGTGAATCTGCGATATCTGCTGCTGCTAACTGATCTCCCTAAGATCAACTTTGTAGGTAGACTTGCCCTTTTTTAAAGTGGATTAAATTAATACTTTAATAGTGAATTTCCAGGGCTGACAGATTGGCTGTTTCTTGAATGTCCTGCTGCCATTCTGTTCATGTTTTTTTTTTTACTTGGGGGTGGGGGGGCTACAGTATGTGATTAGAATTCAATTCTGAATCCCATCACTATAGTGTATGCTCAGAACTATACATTTTAAATTTATATATCATAACAACAAGTACTGCAGTTCTTTTTGGCTGGAGTGAACTGTGGACAGGCTTGAAAAATTACAGTACTTAGTTTTCACAGGAATGCTTGCTGTAGGGGCCCAATTGAACTGGGCCAGCTGGCTCACCTATTTTAATAGTGTGTTATATTATTTATGTAGTATTTTTAAAAGTTATAAAATTCTGTCATCATGAAACGCAGAAACAAAATTTCTATTTACCACTTTTGTTACTGAAGTTCTTTTTGACTGGACTTGAAACTACAGAATGCAGTTTCAAGTCCAACCAAAAAGAACTTTAGTAACAAAAATGGCAAACAGAAATTATGTTTCATAATGACAGCATTTTATAGCTTTAAAAGTACTTAATTTAACAGGGATGCTTGCTGTAAGGCTGGCTCACCAATTAGTATGGTGTGGTATATTATGCATTCTGCATATTGTATTGGGGGTGCAGTGTGGTACTGTTGGGAAGTGCTGTCCTTTGGATGAGACGTTAAACCAAGGTCCTTTCTACTCATCCTGGTGGGTGTCCAGGTGGAAGTAAAAGAACCTAAGGCATTCTTCACAAAGAGTAGGGGATATTCCAGGTGTCCTGACCAACATTCCCCTTCCCACAAAACCAGTTCATGCAATTATCCAGGGCAGGCTGTGTGTGGGTGATGATGTGTGATATGGCTGCCACTACACATTCAGTCACTTCACTACCGGTCTAGCATTGCTTGTAAAAAGCACTTTAGGGTACACTATGTATGAAAAGTGCTACATAAATGCTGATTCTTCTTCTTCTTCTGAGATGCTGTGGCAACTTGTATTTGCTCTGTGTTATTGATACTGCCAAGGCAAGGAGGACTGGACACTATTTTCAGTCAGTCTGATAGCTCCACCACAACTGCACGTCTCACTGCAATCTCTGAAATATTATAGTAAAATGTTCATATTGTGATGCCAACGGACTGAGCCCGTGACATCCTGTTGTCCTGGAACTTCCGTCAGTGGCCATCGCACACTGTTTTGTAGCTCTTTTTGACTCTTACCCTCAACCCTCTCTCCTCTGCTTAACAGAAACATGAGTCTTAGTGGAAAAAGATTCCAACCCATTTGTGATGAAGAAAGGAGTAGCAGTCCTCCTGCTAAGAAGGCCAAAGTATTTTGTGCTACAACAAGGCTTGTGAAAGCAAGTATTCCTGGATCAGATCTGCAGGACCAGGAATGGAACATTCTGCCAAATGCACTGTCTGTGGCTCTGCTTTTACAGTGAAGTGGGATGCTGAGGTTGCAGTAAAGAATCATGAAAAAAGTGAAAAACACCAACAGCTAACACACCTGCAAAAAGAAAATCATATCATGAAGAAATTTTTTGTTGCAGAAAATAGTTCTGAAAGCAATAAGGTGATGGCAGCCAAACTTACAGAACTATACCGTGGAGTCCAGCATCATCACTCCTACCTGTCCATAGACTGTGGAATGAAGATAGTCCAGCAGATCTACACAGACTCAAGTATTGCATCCAAAATGAGTTGTGGATGAACAAAGGCTGAGAGCATTGTCACCAATGTCCTGGTACCTTTTGGGGAGGAGCTGCTGTTACAAGAAATGGGCAAGTCATTTTACTCTGTTGCATCAGATGCTTCTAATAAAGGCAATAAAAAATGTTTCCAGTTGCTGTGCAGTACTTTGATCCCAAAAAGGGGATCCAGCAGAAACTGTTGGACTTTTATGAAGATCGCAATGAAACTGCAGATGCTGTCACAGCAAAAATTATTGAATCCCTGACCATCAGAGGTTTAAAGCTTGCACACTTATCAAGCTATGCTGTGGACAATGCCTCTGTAAATTGTGGGAAACATCATTCAGTTTTTCAAAACTTAAGATCAAAAGTTGCCCACCTTGTGTCTGCCAACTGCCTGTGCCATGTCATCCATAACTGTGCCAGGAATGCCAGTAAGGCTCTGGCTAGGTATGATGTGGAAAACTTGGTAATAAAAGTATATAATAAGTTTTCCAGCTCTGCTAAGAATATGAATGAGCTAAAAGACATGTTTGCCTTTGTTGAGCTGGAATGGAAGGATCTGCTACGCCATGTGGTCACTTGCTGGCTTTCCCTCCTGCCAGCAATAAACAGGCTCCTCCAGTGCTGGCCTGCAGTTAAATCATACTTCATCAGCCAGAGTTCAGATGAATGCCATCCTGCCATTTGGAGGTTCATCGCCGAAAATGAAGATGGGTATAGCAGCAGCGATGAACTTACTGAGGGATAGTGCTACATCCATTTTAAGCAGTATACAATGGCCATTTTCCACAAATCAATAGCACTGTTGGAGAGCAAAACTGTGACAAGTACAGAGGTGTATGGCATAATGCATATCCTAAAACAGGAACTGGAGAAAAAACTGGAGGACAACTTTGCTGGCTACAAAGTGAATGCAGCACTGCAGACATTTCCTGGAAACATCAGAGACAGAATTTTAAAAGACTTCTGTGGATTTTACAGTTGAGCCATTGTGTATTTAAACAAATAGTTCAAATTTGAAACAAGTCCTCTTCAGGGGATACAGATCATGGCACTGAGCAAGCCAGAAATGGCATGGAATGAACTGCTCCGCTGTGCAGAAATTCTGCAGCTCACGAACATTTTGGACATGGATGCACTTTATTCAGAATACTGTCTGCTGAGTAATGCACTGCCAGTACTGAGTGGTATGACAGGGTCTGTGGCAGATAAATGGGTAACATTTTTTGCCAAGGCACCAGAATGTAAAACTCTTCTACAGCTTGTACAGTTTGTGTTGTCAATACCTGTCAGCAACAGCTTTGTAGAAAGAGTTTTTTCTATCATGGGGAACTGCTGGACAGATGAGAGGAACCGTATGTCTGTCAGTTTAGTAAAGGCTGAACTGCAGGTTAAACCGAACTTTCAGCATAGCTGCTCACAGTTCCATGCCTTTATAAAAAAGAATATAAAGTTGTTCGATGCTGCAAAATCAAATACAAAATACAAATTCAAAGTACAGTGCCAATGAACTGATGAGTCAATAGGTGCCAAACAATTGCCAATTCAATTCTGCCAGTTTAAAAATTAAAATTATATATGTGCACTCATTGTTTGATAGTGCACGTGTCCCATGTGAAAGTGTGTTTACTTTAAATCTTTAATTGTCTAACTTTCAAACTGCATTAAGTGCAATAAACTATTATATTATTAATTCATAAGTGGTGTTGTGGTGCAGTTCCTTAATGTCCACCGAACCGATCAATAAATTTTGTGTGGTGGTTTCAGTTGGTCATGAGTTTTTAAAGGGGCGGGCCCAAAAGGGGGGTGTAGTTTAAGTCAGAAATAGGGGCGGAGCTTAAGGTCCAGTTTTTGCCTTATTCAGAGATGGCAACCCTACTGAGACTATGACTGAGGACGGCTGGCCTGGAATGTGGCTGCAGCGGGTGTGGGAGAGGGATGGGATTTGGAATGGGATGGGAGGGAGTCGGGACATCCAGGAGTGGGAGTGGGACAGACCCAGACCACTAGACCATTGATGAGAGCCTGGCTGAGACTCAGACCAGTGACCACCACAATGAATTTTAAATTAAATTATACTACTAGGCTGTGGCAAGCTAACAAACAACAAGTCAAAGATTAATAAGGCCAACACACTTGGGGAAAATAAATCTAAAAGCCTAACCGCTCACTCATCATGGACTAGTCCTCCTCTCCTGCTCCAGTCCCGGACATCGATGATATGGTGGATTGGATGAGCCTTTCTGGCTGTGGCTGCTGGCCTGGCCTGGCCCCCTGGACATATCAATTAACCAACCTAACTGACCGACACGCCACACATCAACGATCGTCGAGGATCCCAGCCCGCCAGTGTGCTGAGGAGGATTCAGACAGTGTGCACAAGTAACAGTTGGGTTTCTGGTGGCGTGGAGTGGCTGGCGCACTCTAGTAGGAATGGGTGACGGCAATGGGGTCCTCAACAGATGAGACTGTTTGGTGCGTGGTGGGCCGGGTGATTGCATACACACTACCACCACCACCCTGTCTGCCTCTGACTGCAGACTGCAAACTTAATTGGCTGGCTGCTGATGTGTAGGGTGGCTGGGTCTTTGATTAGCTTCATGAAATGCTGGCTGGATTTTGGATTTGTTCATGCTGCATGGCGGAGAGGGGACTGACAGTCACATAACACAGACATGCTGCACCCCGACCCCAAAAAACACCTCATTTGGTAACTTTCAAAAATCACTGTCAGCTCTGTGCTCGGGGAATAAAAAAGGGGAAATAAAAAAATATATATTTAACCATTCAGTCAGTCATTAGCACCCCCTGCTACATGGCTTCCTATGCGACTGCCTAGTTTACCTATCCTTAAGGCCGGCCCTGCCTATTGGCCAAGTTATTACTAAACCTGAGCCTGCAGACATTGCCTCCCCTGGGCCGGTGACTCGTGGTGCTGCAAAAAAGAGACAGGTCAACCTATCCCAGTAGTTACAGAGTTAAGGTTTCTCCCGCAGCAGGCCCAGAATGATAGTGACTGTTAGTCCACCTCTGATGATAGTGAGTGTGACAATGCCTATTACCCCTCCTATGAATTGAGTCAGCTGTTTTGAGGTAACCCTATGACTAATTGTGGGGATGAAGCTGGGCCTTCTGGACTGCCTAACCCCTCCAGCTTTGTTCTTGGAGCCAATGCTCTCTGAAAGTGAGGTGCAAAGCATCACATCTGAGGTTGCGGACTCGTGTGTTTTGTGGAACTGTGTGAATTTACTGAAGAAGTGGCTGATGGTCTGAGTCTCTCTGGTGACACACTAGAACTTGAAGAACAGTATAAGAGTGCTGACAGCCCCATTTCAGTGCCACAAAGCCTAACTGTGCCTAAACCTTCTCAAAATGAGCCAGCTTGGCCCCTGTCAGAAGATAGTAATAAGCAAAGTGTTGTGGAACCAGAGCATACAGAGCAAGGAGCTGACAGTGCTCCCAGTTTGGACATTCCCATCCATGCAGAGGTACCCCCGACAAGTGATGAAAGCTCCAAAGTTAGTGCTGAAAGTACAGAGACTGTGGCTGCTCCCCTCAGAAAGACTGGCCGAGCTGTCAAGCCAGTACTATGCTTTAGTTATGAGTCCCTGGGAGGCCAGTGGATTTGCCTTTCAGTGTGGTTCACAAAGGGGTTTACGTCTCGCTAAGCTCACTGCCCCAATTGAGCTTGATGGCCAATTCCAGGTTACTTGTTTTTCCCTCTCATCATGGTGCCCCTTCCCCATCCAGCCCCAAGTTTGCTGACAGGGAAGGACCCTCTCCTACATTGTTTAATGTACAGGAAGTTATAACATGAATCAATATTGTGATGTTACAAGTATGTTAATCATAGTGGAATCAGTATCACATGTATAAAACGTGCATAAGTATTGTCATTATGGATATAGTATTGTGAAGTGTAGTGAATATGTATAGCAAAGTAATAAATTTATGTTAACTGATGCATGATGGTACAGACTTGATGCGGACGCCAAGTTTTCTCCAGGCAGGGAAGGGTGTAACCCCCCTACAAATGGGGGTTCCCAAAAAGTCTTCCTTGAGCTTGCCTAAATGCTCACTGCCAGGCTGGTGTTCTGCGTTTTAGCAGTTTAAATGTATTGCCAGAGAGTGCCTGTATAGCCTCTGTGTATTGTCTCTTTAAGAGCTGCCTGGGTTGCAGTCATAATTAATCTGAGAGGGATCTCTGTTAGAAGATGTACTTGTTTGCTGATCATTTGTTAGAGTAGCAATAATATTGCAGTTTATTCTAACCTGCCTTCTTTGTAGCATGGACAGTTCTGTTTGTTTCCATTATCTTGGTCCTGGACTGTCAGAATGGGCCAATCAGTACATTTGGGACTCTAAAATGGAGCCTGCCTACAGGGGCTTGGTGGGGCCAAAACTTGTAGAAATTGTAGTTTGGGTATTTTGACGCCTAAAATAACCTGGAGGGGGAGCCCTTGTTGTGACTAACAGATCAGCCAACCAAACCTTTTGGATCTTGGGAAAAGTCCCACACTGCTTGCAGTTTCAGTTAGATCTGAGTTGGGAAGTGAAGAAGTAACAGCTCAACATAGTTCGAGCAGCAATCCATAGTGGATTTCCTTAGAAGAACTGTGGAAAGGCCTGAGTTTGGTCCGTATACCTGCCTGCTGTTCCTGAGAGGGAACTTGTGCTTTTTTTGGACCGAATCCGAATTTGGAGAGCGAATTAAGCCACTGAATTGTGACCAGGCTTTAACTTGAAGAAGACCGAAGATTTGCTGAATGCGATCGGCCTGTCAGGACTTACAGCTACCTCTGAACTCCCGGATTGTGCAGAGACTTTGTAATTGTGACTGGAAAGCCATTTGCCTGGTACAGTGGAATTTCCTTACATGTGAATGTGCTGTGTGCTTATAGTGGATCATTATTTGGTTCCCCACTGTGTGTCTGAACTGTGTTTAGCATGCTGGAGGCTGTATCCAGCTCCACAGACTGAATCCATATCCATTTCCATTTGCCTGGACCCTGCTACATTGGCCCAGCCAGAATACCTACTATGCAGAGAAAATCATCGACGAGAGACTGGCCTGGGGATCAGCCCCCTGTTCAACGCCTTGAACAGGAATGATAGCTTAGTGATTCGTGTGGGCCCTGCTTCTCCGGGCACTCCAGCTCAACAGTCTGCAGTCTCAATTTCATCCTGCCTGTGTCCAGTATTGGGTATCGTGAGTAAACATCATGGTAGCTCCCTGCAACAATAGCTAAATCCAAACGTGTTGTCATCTGATTGTCTTGTTGCCTTTTCTTTCATGAACTGAGCCCTCCGACTCCGGATAACAAATAGTGTGTGTTGTGCATGTTACTTTGTTCCATCACAGGGCCCCAACCAGCTGCAATGTTCCTTTTTTTGAAATTTAAGTTTATTATTTTCAAAGAAAAATACAACCATTACCATGATGATTAAGAGACAAATCAATGAGCCTAAATCAGGTCAACCCCCCCCCCCTTCCTACTATACATATAGTAAATAACAGACATATTTAAAAGTAAAAAAGGACAACATAACATAGCTGTCTGTCAATCGAAAACTCCAGGAAGTACATACCCTCACCCCCTCCTCCCCCTCCCCAGGGTGCACCCGTTAAAAGCAAAATTAACAACTTCTAGAGTCTGGATATCCACACTAATAAACCATCTATTTAATGACCGGACCAATAAACCTAAATATAATGAAAGAGACATAGCTAGATCACTTTAAAGCCTTATATTAAAGTAACAGCAATTATGCTACATAGAATGAGGGTCCAGGGATCAGACCACAAGCCTTATCCTTCAGGTAGGTAAGAAGACTGAAGCTTGCCCCATCTTTTATAAAATAGGTCCATACGATTCTTGTAACTGGCAATCAAGCTTTCGGACTGGAGGTATGACATCAATTCCTTTAACCAATCCACAAAGGATAAAACTAATTGGTCTTTCCAGTGCCTTAAAACCAGCTTTTTGACTGCCATAGATATCAGAGCCATATGGTACCTACGCTCCACACTATCTATCTGAGAAAAATCACCAAGTACACAGATTTCTGGAGAGAAAAACCTGCTCAGACCCAGAAGGGGATCTAAATTATCCCTAATAAAAGACCACAACGGGGCAACTTTAGCACACTCCCAGAAAACATGAATCAAGTTGCCCTCACTTTGGAGACATCGGAAACACAGTGGGGCAGAGATCAGCTTGCGTTGAAAAAGCTTGACTGGAGTATAATATAAATTATTGACAATATTATATTGCACTAAACGAAACCTATCCTGAGTGTGATATCTATGCAAATTAGGCCAAAAGGTTCTCCACAATGGTACATCCTCCGGGAGAAGATGTGTCCAGATCGAGGGACCACCAACCTCCTCCCCCAAGTTAATAGTCAAAAGATAGGAGTAAATCTGTGAAATGGAATGGGGTTGGGATGCCAGCATAGTAATGTTAGAGAAAAAGGGGTGTACCACAGACGGTTTAAACACCGACCCAAACTTACTACTCACCAAGTGTCGAAGCTGAAACACTTTGAAAGTCTCTCTACTTGGAATACCAAATTTGGCTAAGATATCACTTGAAGTGAGAAGAGAAGCTTGACTATACAGATGTTCAACCCTGGAGTCTTTAAGTTGTGAGAGCCAACTTAATCCTACCCTCGAGTCACCTATAGTAATATTGGGATTAAGGATAATTGGCTGTCCTAAATCTGTATGGTTAGAGATCCGGAAAAACCTAAGACATTGGGCCCACACCTTAAGAGAGACTGCCACTGTGTTATTAGAAATCAATTGCGAAAGTAATCTCGGGGTAAGATAAGGTAGAGTAGTTATATCAAATTTAAGCTCGGAAAGGAAGGTCGATTCTAAATGAAGCCATATTGGGGAGGAGTTCTCAGGATTTGCCGAGAACCACCGTCCCAGTTTGGATAGGTGGGCCGCCCAATAATATAGCTGAAAATTAGGAAGTCTTAAGCCTCCTCTTTCCTTAGGAAGCGATAGGGAGCCATAAGAGCGTCCCCTTTCCCTTTCCAAATAAAAGTGGAAAACATACTGTGGAGCTGTTGGAAAAAGGAAAGAGGAAGCCAGAGATTGGTAAGGTTCAGTGGATAGAAAATCCGGGGGAGAACATTCATTTTAATGATACTAATTCTGCCCATCAAGGAGATAGGAAGAGATGACCAACGTTGCAAGTCTTGACTAACCGAGTCTCTGATCTTGTTTAGATTTAATTTCTTGAGCAGAAACGGATCAGTGGAGAAGTAGATCCCCAGGTACTCAAGTGAACTGGAAGTCCATCTCATTCCAAAGGGAAGGAACCCACTCTTGAAAGTATAATTATTTAAAGGAAAGATCTCACACTTCGATGTGTTTAACTTATAGCCAGAAAGGGAGCTAAACTGCCTAATAATATCCAGAGCTGCTTCTAACGATGCTACCAGATCAGACAGATGTAACAGAACATCATCCGCGTACGCAGAAAGAACTAGCTCCCTACCTAAGATCTTGACCCCCTTCACCCGAGGCTAAGATTTAAGTTGAGTCAGTAGAGGTTCCAAGTATAAGTTAAACAATAAAGGAGAAAGGGGCAACCCTGTCTAGTGCCGGCAAGGAGACTGAAAGGAGGATAAAACCCCATTGCAATAGATTTTTGCAGAGGGGCACCTATAAAGTACCTGTATCAGGCTTAGAAAGGGGGTCGGAAAGCCCATTTCTTCCATGACGGCCCATAAAAAGGACCAGTCAACCCGGTCAAATGCTTTTTCAGCATCTAGAGAGACTAATACAATTGGTTCTGAAGCAGACCGGGCATACTGCGAGATATGTGACAATGTCCTCAGATGATCAGCTGCTGATCTCCCTGGGACAAAACCCGCCTGTTCAGGGCTCAAAAGCTCCGTCCAGATCTTTCTAATCCTCTCCACAAGTATTTTAGCTAGTATCTTAATATCATAGTTCTGAAGAGAAATAGGACGGTAGCTAGCTGGATCCGAGGGCTCTTTATCTGCTTTAGGAATTAAGACTATAGTGGCCTCGAACAAGGAGCTGCAACGTTCCTGGCTAGACCACTGTTTTCCTACCTGGGTACCCAAAGTGTGTGACTGTGTATGGACTCTGAACTGCATGCATAACTGTCTGATTAATATAGCTTTTAACCAAATCAACCTGATTACGCCCCTCCCTTGTTTAAGTCCCCTGACTAAATCAGATTTAACTTTCTTTGCATTTTACCTGACTGTGATTCCAGTTTGTGCCAAAAGTATTGTACTGTTGCTATTTGCTTCCTAACCTTGTTTTACAGGGGGTCCCCAGGGTAAAGCTAGAAGAAACAACCCCAGTGGTAAGTGTAAACAGTGTGGGTAATTGCCTGGTGAATAAGGGTAATTGTGAAAGTAATTATTGTATATTGTTCAGGCCACTAGAAGGGAAAGAGGGAAGGTTACAGTGTCCTAGAGGGCTGTGCCCAGGTTAACTTGACCACTAACAATCCTGACCTCCAGGTGGAGGCACCCGTTTCATTACTCAGGCCCCTTAACCTGCTATTAGCCAAGCAGGCAGGGGTAGTAGCCCTTGGGATAGCTCCACCTAGGGGTTACATGTAGAAGTTCCGCTAAGGCAGAAATCACAACTTTCTCACACCTCTATATGGGAACACCATCAACACAGTCTAGCCACTTATGATGCAGTGGGAGGATAGGAGATTATTGTATAGAGTGACCAGATTTCTGAAATGTGAAACTGAGATGAGTGCTGATGTGTGCGAAGTGCGCACAAAAAATATTTTACATTCAGCTAAGGTCTAAGGCTGCTAGGCCACCAGAAGCTCTGGTGTTTTTGTGACTGTTGATTGTTGGAGCAACAATTAAACTTTTTTTTTTTGACTTTTTCCCAATGTGATTCTAGGAGAATGAATGGAGATTTCATGAGACAACATGGCACATCAGGAAATAGAATGTTTCCTCATTGGTTCTACACATGACCCTTGTTCTGCAACTCAGGCCTGGCACAACCCAGATGCAGAAAGAAGGCCCTGCCTACCTCCCTGACTTCACACAGGCACCCACCTCCTGGAATTGACTTCTCCTTCTACCAGCACCCTCCTAATCCAGTGAGAATCACTTGGCTTAGCAGTTGACAGCCCTGATGAAGCCTTGGTTGCCTTCAGGACAGGCTCCTCTGACCCTCAGCACAGGCCCTACTTCAGCACCCACCCACTTCCTTCCTTTCAGCCTAGCCTAGCACAAGCTTCTCTTCTTCTTCCCAAGCACACAGGACCTAGCTGCCTCCTACCTTAGGTACCCACCCTCCCACTTTCTAGCTGTTTCTCTCCTCTTCAGTGATCACCAGCCTTGGAATTCTGTAGTCAGCCAGTTAGTCCAGACTCCAATCAAAATGGTGTTTAATCTAAACAATAAC
This sequence comes from Neoceratodus forsteri, assembly GCA_016271365.2. Taxonomy (NCBI): domain Eukaryota; kingdom Metazoa; phylum Chordata; order Ceratodontiformes; family Ceratodontidae; genus Neoceratodus; species Neoceratodus forsteri. Next base: position 510,610,576 of record CM057452.1, on the reverse strand, counting down.
ACAACTTGCCCATCTGACCACAAGAGATGAAAAGACTGTCCGATGACTCCTGCCTTGAATGAAAACTCAAATGCACACACAGCACCAGTGTGTGCTTGTAGGTCAGGAGGTGGTGGTGGTGGTGGGGTGTGTGTGCCATCACCAAGCTTGGAGGGAGAGACAGGTGGTGGGAGCTAGTGCTGGCTTGGAAAAGGCTGCTCTTTAATGTTTAAATGGCCAGGAGACCTTCAATATCACTGCCATGAAGGGCAGATTTTGTTAAGACAGTATGGCGATTTCCTGTAAAACCAGTACAAAACACCAGTCTTTAGAAAATCTGTCAGGGAACCTGGACAAGGAGGTGCAAATCAAGACTGTCCCAATGAAACAGAGATGTGATCATCCTACTACTGCATCATGAGAGGCTACACTGCCTAGGGGTGCTCCCAATGTGGTTCCGGTACATAAGTGTGGCGACCCTAACCTCCCTGCTAATTATTATCCCATCTCCATCTTCTCACCTTTATCCAAAGCATTCAAGAGATATGTTAGCAACCAGCTAGTGGTTCCATGTGATAACAGCAAAGTTTAAATAGCGAGTGACATAACAGCGAGTGCTAATCGCTGAAAACAAAATCAGTGATTAGCACTACACTTAGCAGCAAAAACCATGACCACACCATACCATTTATAAGAAGGAGGTGATCTACCTTGTTATTTATACTTGGGGCTATGCCACCCACACACCCCTTTGAGGGGGAACCCCCCTGCATCCTCCAAGTAAATATAATAAACTCCAGGGGGGCGGACACTGGGATACAGAGGAAAAAAACGTAGGGGGCTACTCCACGGGCACCAGTTGAGGGAGGGACAATCTGCGGGGGGGGGGAAGAAACTCAGGTGAGTGGGAGGGCATAAAAAAAAATAAAGCAAAGTGTAACAACTAAAATACAAAAAACAAATTACATACATGCAGTCCTGAACCCAGCACCACATGCATTATGGGCGGTGATCCTAACCAGCACACCAGGCTTCCAGCTAGGTGGTTGCTCATTCAATCACTCCATTTACCCTATCCATTCATGAACTGTATTAACTGTTCTCTCCCTCACACTCACTACTCCTTCCCCTCTCCATTGCATCACAGTCACTCTTTTGGTCAGGCACGCAAACTGAGTCCCTCATTTTGAGTCGCTCAGTTTGCATTGCCCATAACATGGGATTCCCCAGCTAGTAGATTTCCTTATCCAGAATAATCTCCTGGCCAATGAGCAGGTGGGTTCAGGAAGAACTTCAGCACTATGACTGCTCTGCTATAACTCACTGAGTCAGTTCATAGTGCTCTTGTCCAGGTCGAACCGTCTGGTTCTATCTTTATCGATCTGACAAAGGCATTTGACCTCATCAGCCATACACTTCTTTGTAGTTGGTTGTCATTCCTTTGCAGTAGGTTGTCATCCACTGGTGTCTCAATGGATATGGTTGGCTGGTTCGTGAACTATTTGGCCAATAGAACCCAAGCAGTTAAATGTAGGGTGGCCATATCAGATGCCAGACCAGTAAATATTGATGTCCCTCAGGGATCAATGCTTGGACCACTGTTATTCAGTCTGTTCATCAGTGACCTAAACTCTGTATGCAAATCCTCCCATATGACCCTGGGGAGTCTGTGGCATTCTCTGAGGTGCTCCCAGTACCCTGTGAAAGCACAGTGAGAAAGGAGAGGATTAGGGAGTTGAATACATGATTGGTAGAATGCTGTCAAACTAAGGAATATGGGGTTGTGGGCAGCTGGGGCAGTACCTGCGATAATAACAATCTGCAAGGGATAGGCTGTGCCTGAGTGGGGAAGGGAAGAAGGTATTAAAGCAAAGACTGGGGAGGTATATTGTGACAAAGGTGGATTTTAAACTAGATGGGGTGGAAGGCAAATGGACAGCAGGTAGGCAGGGATCTGATAGAGTGGAGTGACAGCCTACCACACTGGCTAGCAGGGAAGGACTCAGGGAGGCCGGAAAAGGAGGGAGTAGAAGAGAGGAAATGGAGGCCAGTGAAGTGAAGGGGACAAGATGGAGGGTGGTCTCATTGAATGCAAGAAACTTAGGCAACAAATCAGCACTCTTAGCAGTGTGGAGGGTGGATATTGCAGCTGTCACAGAAACATGGGCAATTGAGCACCAGGACTGGGATTTGGAAGTCCCAAGATACAAATTATACACGAAGGACTGCAAGGAGGGGAGGGGCGATAGAGTGGCAGTCTACATGAGGGACGGGATCAAATGCACAAGGGGCAAGGGGGAAGAAAGGAGAACAGAGGCATTCTGGCCGGATCTCCTAGACTCAAGGGGTAGGAAACTGAGGTTTGGGGTGGTATACAGGCCACTGTCCCTGTCTGAGGAGCTTGACAGGGAATTAGCAGGACAAATCAGAAAGGTGTGTAGAAAAGGGAAGGTGGTCATTGTGGGGGATTTCAACTTGCTGGGGGTTGACTGGAGCATTCCAGTCACCTCCAGTGCTAGGGAGCAAGTGCTCCTGGACATGATTCAGGATGGTCTCCTGACACAGTTGGTTAGTGTACCTACTAGGTTAAAGTATACTTTAGAGCTGGTATTGTCGAATGGGGAGGCAGTAAGGGGAATAAAGGTGGAAGACCCACTAGCCGACAGCGATCACCAACCAGTGTGGTTTAATATCACAATGTGCGGGAAGCCAGAGAAATCAGTTACTTGGGTGGTAAACTTCAGGGGGGCAGACTTTGGGAGGATGCAGGAAGTACTGAAAGGGAAACTGGAGGGCATGAGGCAGGAGATGGATGTGGAACAGAAATGGGTAGGCAACAGAAGCCTGCACCAAGACATAAAGTAAGATGATTAGAGCAAGAAAACCATGCTAGTTGAACAACAAGGTAGTGGAGATGGTGAGAGCAAAATGAGAGGTGCACCAGAGGTACAGGAGGATGGGGAAGCAAGTGGACAGGGAACAGTATGCAAGATGGTCCAGGGAGCTAACCAGAAAAGTGAGAGAGGCAAAGGCCCAGAGGGAGCTGAGACTAGTGCAAGGAATTAATGGAGGGAGGGAGGGAGACTTTTTCAGATATATCAGCGAGAAAAGGAAGTGCAAGGATACAATAGAGAGGATAAAAAGGTGCGGGGAGTTGATGGAAAAGGGAGATGAGCAGGCAGAAGCACTGAATGAATACTTTTGCTCAGTGTTCATGGAAGAAAAGGGGGGACCACTACCACCATGGGCTGGGATGGTTGAGACAGGGGGAGAGGAGGTGACAGATGGAAGAATTGAGGCAAGTAGAATTCTAGAGGGACTGAGGGCACTGACGGTAGAAAAGGCACCAGGGCCAGATGGTATCCACCCCAGGGTGCTGAGGGAGATGGTGGAGGTGTTGGCGGAGCTGCTGGCAGATCTGTACAGCACCTCACTGGAATTGGGATGTGTGCCACTGGAATGGAGAATGGTACATGTAGTACCATTACACAAGAGTGGACCAAAGGATGAACTGGGTAATTATCATCCGTTAGAAAATGGGCACCCTCCAAACATCGTAAATCAAGCTTACTGATTGGCTGAGAGATGCTGGCACCGGGGTTGCTACTTCTCATCAACGCCCGCAAAATAACAGTACCACTTTAACATGCCCCATTACTAAAATCCTGGGGCCACCAAATTATAAGTCCATGACACTATCTTTTCCACCACTGTTTATCGATATTTACCTTGGTACAAACAATAAAATGAGTTAAACTTCCCACTGAAAACAAAGAGCAAACACATTTTTAAAGTAAACCAAATGTACCCCATCCCCCAAATCCATTCCCTTCCACAATAACGCTACCGTAGCACTATCCCCCATTCAACCACACTGTTTTCCTCGAAAAAAAAAAAATTCGGAAGCAACACAAACTCTCCTTTGCCATACTGAGAACTTCCATCCGTATCACCTCACAGCATCCTATCACGCTACCTCTAGAAAATCGCGCCACATTTCAAGCGCCATCAGAAACATTTACCTCTCTTCACAGCCAGTCTCCAGATTGGCATGCTAATATTTCCCTGTTCCAACAGACGCTGTATTATACAAATCAAAATAAATTCTCTCATCTGTGTCTGCGTTTGTGTGTGTGTGGGGGAGTATCATCAGCAGACAAAACAGCAATGACGCTTAACCTGCACAGCATACTTATATAAATAAAATTTTAAAACAAAAATAATGCAGCGCCCTCCAGTGGTGATTTCACAAATACAGGCACTACTTTACTACAATAGTTACTTATAATACTTATTTATTTTTTAAACATATATTTTTTATTTCTATTTTTTTTTCTAAGTGTAATAATACCAGAGAGGGTTGGCGTTATTGGGATATAGCAGGACCTTCAGAGGGCTATAAGGCCCTCCGCCTGCAGCGTCGGGCCTCATTACACACCTGGGCGGTCCATTATATCCCAATAATGCCCGCCTTCTCGGGTATTATTATTTACATAAGTCTCACCTCCATAGTATGCAGACTCATGGAAATGTTGCTAAAGGAAAGACTGGTGTCATACCTGGAGGACAATGGCCTCCAGGATGTGAGGCAGCATTGGTTCATTTCAGGGAAGTCTTGTCAAACCAACCTAATACAATATTATGACTGGGTGACAGGTGAGCTGGATAAGGGCCATGCAGTGGATGTTCTTTACTTGGACTTCAGCAAGGCCTTCGATTCTGTGACTCATGGGTCGCTTGGGGGGAAGCTAACTGGTGTACGGGTAGGGGCAAAAATGATGAACTGGATTACAAACTGGCTGAGTGGGAGGCTACAACAGGTGGTTGTGAGAGGGTAGCTCTCAAATCCAAGGCTGGTGATGAGTGGGGTGCCACAAGGGTCTGTGTTGGGGCCAGTACTATTTGGGCTCTCATATCAGACATTGCACTTGGAGTGGTGAGCAAGGTAAGTCTGTTCACTGATGACACCAAAATCGGAGCAGTGGTGGATGGAGAGGAGGGATGGAAGCAGCTGCAGGGGACCTAAGCAAGCTAGAGGAGTGGTTAGAGAGGTGGCAGCTGGGCTTCAATGCAAAGAAGTGTAAGATTATGCACTTTGTGGAGAAGAACCCAAGGAGAGAATACTGGTTGTGGGGGTTAAGTTGGGGATCACTGATGAGGAGAAGGACCTAGGGGTAATGATAACAGGGACCATGATCAACACTGCCTAGTGCAAGAGAGCAGCTGCAAAAGCGAACAAAATGCTGGGGTGCATAGCGAGGGGATTTTCATCCAGCCGAAGAGAGGTGATCTTGCCACTCTACAGGTCACTGGTAAGGCCGCACGTAGAGTATTGTGTGCAGTTTTGGAGGCCATACCTAAAGCGTGATATCAGATTACTTGAGAAGGTACAGAGGAGGGCAAAAAAGATGATATGTGGAATGGAGGGGAAAGACTATGACAGCAGGCTGGGAGACCTGAATATGCACACCCTGGAGGACAGAAGAGACAGGGGGATATGATAGAGACATTCAAGTGTCTGAGGGGAATCAATAAGGATGGGGCAGATGGAGTCTTTAAGCTAAGGAGGGAGAGGGTCACAAGGGGGCATGGGCTGAGAATAGAGGGGGGGATGTAGGTAAATGAGGAGACACTATTTCACAGAGAGGATGGTAGCAAACTCGAAAGCACTACCAGAATGGGTAGTACCATGAAAATCTGTGAACAGCTTCAAAAGGGCATGGGACAGGGAACAGGGGAGAGTGAGGGTGGGAAAGGTGGGGTGGCAGTGGGATGACAAAGGGGAGATGGGGTGGGACAGCTGCAAAATAGGGGTGCTAGCTGCACACTCAAGCAGACTTAGATAGACCAGGTGATCTGTTTCCGCTGGCACATTCGTACGTTCGTATGTTCGTATAATCCTGTAAGCAGATGCAGTCATCTTGAAATGAAATGAAATGAAACTTTATTTATAATGGTGCCTTTCTCAAACCAAGGCACCTTACACTAATTTAAAACAATGAACAATAAATAAATACATATCCATAAATAATTTATACAATACTAAATCTAAGCTCCAATTCACAACCAATTAATTAAAATTAATCTTTGACCATAAATAGGTCTTGAGGGCCTTTTTAAACTCCTCCACGGTCACACACTGATGAAGCAGGTGGGGTAGAGAATTCCAGAGGGTCAGAGCAACAAACATAAAAGCACGAGCACCTGATTACTTTAGGGAAACCCTCGGAATCTCAAGCAACCCCTTGTCCGCCTAGCAGAGAAATCACCTGGGGCAGTAGGGAACCAAAAGCTCTTTCAAGTAGTCTGGACCCTGTCTGTGTAGGGCTTTGTAGATCAAAAGACCAACTTTAAAAGTGATCCACAACTGAATCGGCAGCCAGTGCAGACTGTGTAATACTGGCGAGATATGACAGGTACGGGAGGTACCCGTCAATAATCGGGCCACAGCATTCTGCCCCAGCTGCAGGCAATGGATATCAACTCAGGAAGTCCTAGACAACAGGAGTTGCAACAATCCAGGTGTGAGGTCACAAAAGCGTGGACCAGTGTAGGAAGGTCAACTGGCGGAACAAGGTGCTTAATCCTGGCGATGTTCCTAAGATGATAAAATGAAAGTTTGACAACTGCCGACACCTGCAATCACCCCCAGGTTCCACACCCATTCAGATGTAGGGAGCTGATACCTCCCAGAAATAAACCCCAGAGTATAAACCAGCTCCCATCTCCTCTACCCTATGACCTGGGTCCACAACCAATACCTCTGTTTTCTACAAGTTCAACTTTAGGCAGATTGAACTCATCCAGCCATGGATTTTGGTGAGGCAGCTATTAACAACCGAGAGACCTCTATCCTGGTTGGGTGCAAAAGACAGGCAGAGCTGAGTATCATCTGCATAGCAGTGAAACTTCAGCCCATACCTTCTTACAATGTCTCCGAGGGGCAGTATATACTGTGCAAACAACATGGGGACAACACCGAACCCTGGGGTACCCCACATGACACAGAGAGTGGGCAGAAATAATTTAATACAGATACCACCCTCTGAGTCCTATCAGTGAAGAATGATCTAAACCAACTGAGGACTATCCCTGACAGGCCATAGATAAACTCCAGGCATGCGAGAAGTACCCCATGATCCACAGTGTCAAAAGCTGCTGAGAGATCAAGAAGAACGAGAATGGAACAATTCTTCTGATCTCTGGCCATCAGGAGATCATTGAGCACCTGAGCCAGCACTGTCTCTGTACTATGCCTCTTTTGAAAACCAGACTGGAGGGGTTCATAGATATCATGGATGGTTAAACGGTTCTCCAATTGTGCAGCCACCACTTTCTCAATAATCTTCCCAACAAAGGGAAGATTAGAGATTGGCCTGTAGTTAGCATAGCAGTTGGGGCCCAAGGTAGCTTTCTTCAGGAGGAGTGTCACCACTGCATCTTTCAGGGAGCTAGGAAACTCACCCGTATCCAAGCAGCACCAGACTATCCATGTTAGAACTGGGCTGATAGTCTCAAGACAACCCTTTAACAGGGAAGTCAGGCCTGGATCTAAACTACAGCACATAGGGCGCATACTCTGGACAATCTTCATGACATCGATGAACTCAGGCCGGTCAAAGGAACTCCGGGGGGGACTGGATGGAGCAACCAAATGCCGATCAAAAACATCTCCAATAGCAGGTTGGAGTGCTGCCCTAATGTCGGCTACCTTATCTGCAAAGAAACGAGCAAGCTCATCACACTCTAATTGTGAAAAAGCTTTCCAAACCTGGAGACAGGCTGGGTTTCACAGTCTGTCAACAGTTCAAAAAAACTGAGCTGGTCAGTTCTAAGCAGACGCAATCTCTCTGGACAGGAACTCTGCCTTCTTACAAGAGATTGTGGAATGATAGAGTTGATAATGTTCCATCAATCTAAGATGGTCAGCATCAAGGGCACTTTTCCGCCAACAACCCTCTAATCTTCATCCTTGTTGCCGCATCTCACTCAAGGCCTCATCAAACCACAGAGACTGAGGTCGAAGGGGGAGAGGAGGAACACGGACAGGAGCAATTTGATCCAGAGCCGAGGAGATGGCCCTAATATAGGCCAGCATCAAAGCATCGGGATCATTGCTCACTTCAGAAAACTCCGATAGGTTAAGTGCTGCTGCTAGGCCCACAGAGCTAATATCTCGTAAACAGCAGCACATAATCATCTCCATGGGGGTAGGCCTACAAGGGAGGGTGCAAAACCTGAAGCCCACAGTGTAGTGATTGGACCAACAGATGGGTTCCACCCCCACGTCAGTGGCCTCAATCCTCAGGAGGAAAACTAGGTCCAAGAAGTGACCACTCTTATGCGTGGCAGAAGTAACCACTTGTGTGAGACACAAAGATGTCATTAATTGGAGGAAATGTTGTCCAAACTGTGAATATTCGTCATCGATCCAGGCACTGAAATCTCCCAGGACTATCAGCCTGGGAGACTCAAATGCCATGTCGATGATGAAGTCAGCTACTTCCTGTAGAAAACGTTTCTCATCCCCTGGTGGACGGCAGATGAGAACTATTCTACAACCCACACCTGCCACAACGGTACACTCAAAGTACTCCACCTCCTCAACTGGTACACTTGTGAGTCCCAGTTCAGTCTTGAAACAAACCGCAACATCCCCTTCCCCCACGGTCCAACCTCAGGCAGTGTAACACTGAGTACCCAGCTGGAATTGCTGCCTCCAAAATTGGACCGGTATTACCATCCAGCCAGGTCTCAGTAATGCAAGCCAGATCCATGGACTCCACAAGATCTGCAATAACTGCAGTTTTGTTCCTAATGGATCTGGCATTGCACAACACTGCTCGAGTTGGACGGGCCACTGAAGTGGAACAAACCACTTGCCCAATACCATTAATAGTAGAGGTGCCCTTGGGTATGGAAACCAGACAAGGAGAACCTCGCCCTCAAATCCATTTTGCCCTAGGCTATCTTATGATATTCTCAACCCCAATCCGATGTCACCGCTCATTCAGCCACCACTGTCCGCACCCCCCAAAACCCCTCCTCCCCCTCCGTACAATCTGCAGTGCTCTACAGTGCTGGTAAGTTGACAACTGTAATGGCATAGGGGAGAAAGGGCGTAGGGCACAGAGAGTGGAGGATGAATAGCACACAACAGTGGTGGTAGACCCTCTACACATAATAAAGCCAGACCCAAACAGTAACCCAAAATTAAATAAAATAAAATAAACAAAACAAAATTAAATCGAATCAATCAAAATAAAAATGTTCAAATAACCAAAATTCACAACCAAAAATCCAGATGCTCTCACACTCCTTTAAGTTCAAAAACAAATCGTAAATACAAATCACATAACAGTGTCTAAGAGTCAGCGTCAAAGGGCAAAATAGCAACTTTCCACAGAGAAATGTAGACTCCAGATGACAGCAAGAGGGGCTCTCACCCCCCTCTTAATCCATATACCAGACGTTCCTCCAGATGAAATTCAGACAAACAGCAAGAGGGGCTCGCACCCCCTCTTAATCCAAGCACCGAAAAAGTTCCTTCATAAAACCAACTCTTCTCCAATAAGCTGTACTCTCAGGACCCAGGCCTAGACACCAAAGTTAAGATTGGGCCGTAGGACTGTAATCTGAAAAAGGGCCGTGAGATGGCAGCAATAGCTCCCACCACAGAGACACCATAGGAACCCCTGTGGAAATCCACACCACCAACAAACCCAGAGTTCCCTTAGAACAGTCCAAACACAGCCACAATCCCACACCCAGGAGCCAAGGCCCAAAAGGAAAATGCAAAACCCCCACCCCCACAGGAGCAGAACCCACGGAAAGCAGGCCACTCTAGGAGGGGAACCTGTGAACCCAGCTGCCCACCAGCTACCGGGACCCCTCCAACCAACAACCACAGAGGAAAGCGGCCCTCTGACCAAAATTGCCATGATTCCTCCCAAACAGCCCAAAAATCCTTAAGAGTCACTCAAACCAGGGGAGGGTAAGCATCTACCAGAAACAGTCAGAAAAGGAATATTTCCCTATGACCACAGTACTCCATGAAAAAATTTCCAGATTGCTGAACAGGGAGAAGATTTTGTCTAATGCCCCCAAGCTCTGGGTGCTCTCACCACCCAGAAAAATATTTAGAGGCAGTTAGCAATCAGCAGAATCCACCTTTAACAATAACATCTCAAGTGATCCCTCCGCGAAATTAAAGATGAAATATAAAAGGTGGTCTCCACTCATGAACTCACAGTCCCAGTTACAGTTCCAGAAAGATGTTGTCTAATTCGATGAGCTCCAGGCCAATAAATCTCTTCTTCAGAATTCCAAAAATTAATCCAAAAAACTCATGGGAAGTATATGAAATGCCCAAAAAGTATGCCAGCAACAGTCTGAATCCAATCTAGCAAACACAAAAGTCCAGGATCTTACGATCCTCGGGGATTCATCAGTTCTGACTTCCAGCAGTTTCCCCGAACGTGAATTCTCTAATGACAGGAACCTTGACCAACTAAACCAAAGGCTGCAGAATAACTTTAATTTGGTTCAAGCCTAGTTTGCAAGAAACCTGCTAGTCTTGAACATGAAAAAAACAAAATGCATGTTGTTTGGCAACCGCAGCAAGGCAGACCTATCCTCTGGTCTCACAGTCTCAGCCAGTACTGGTACTCTTATTGAACAAGTGCAAGCTTTCAAATACCTTGGAATGTTTCTAGACTGTGCCATGACATTCTCTGACCAAGTATACCACCTAGCAAGGACAGTTAATGCAAGAATCGTCTTCCTTTATAGACACAGGAACAACCTCATACCAGAGGTTAAAAAAAACAAATTTTTCAAAGCATTATCATTAGTATCATTGACTATGGCACTGTGGCTTACGAGTCTACTAATGATGGGGTACTAAACCTGGTAAAAGGATTACTGAACAGGGCCTGTTGCTTTGCACTTGATGCTAGACTTGATACACATACATGCGATCTGTATTCCAAACGAGACTTATTAAACCTCAACCAGAGGCTCCTCCACCACACCCTGGTAATAGGCTACAAAGTACTGCATTGCCAACTCTCTCCAAGCCTGCAGTCTCTGTTCACCTTTATTTACAATAGGTGTGCTACTAGAGGTATGGCAAGTCACACATTACTGTTTCCCAGGAGGAGGACAACATTGGGTCAGAACTCCTTCTCCTACCAATTTGCTAAGCACTGGAATGAACCTGCCAACACTATTAGAGATTGTGACTCTGTGTCACTATTCAAATCTAGATTGCGTACCCCTCTCTCTGAATATGTTACTTGTAACTGCTTCAAATGAATAATTCTGTAACTTGACAAAGTAAACTTTGTTTACTGCATACTTCACTACTGATTAGGGCTGTGCGAATACCTTTTTTCGAATATTCGGCCAAATATTCGGTATTAAGATGCCAAATATTCGTTATTCGGACAAATATTCATATTCAGCACAGCCCTGAATAAAAAATATGAATGTCAACCCCAACACCCTTAAAAAAAATACAGTATCCCCACCCACCCTCTAGCAGCCAGCATGTCCCACCCTCCTACCTACCAGTACTCGCAAGTTTTTAAGGGGACTGGCAAAACACCCCCCCGCTTCCATGGCAGGCCCCCATTTTATGTTCTATAGTCAAGTGAAATTCTGACCTCCTACCACACTAGCAGTGCCAGGACCTGCAATTTTTTTTTCTGCAGCAAAAATGTTTTAAAGAGGACCAGCACAACCCACCCGTCTCCTCGAATGGTCTCCATCATATGGGCTAAAGTAAAGTGAGAAATGGCAGCATCGTGAAACAAAAAACAAGAGAAATTCCCCTCAATCAGAAAAAACAAGTCATGCCAACAGACAGCAACCCTGTCCCCTCCCCCAGCACCCAATTCTCCTTATTGGGAGATAACAAATGCATGCTGTTGGTCCAGCACAACCCTTCCTCCTCCACTGCCGACTTTGAGCTTTCTATAAATGAAATCATGCTGCTTGTTGTAACAGTAAAGCCAAGCCAGCAGAACATGTGATCTGCTATCTCAACTTTACTATAGCAACAAGCGTGCATTTCCATTCATAGAAGCCTCAAGCCAGGAGCTCGGAGTCAGCACTGGAAGATGGAGGGTTGTACTAGACCAGTGGCAATTGCTATGTTCTCCTAATAAGGAGAATTTTTTGCTGGGTGGGAGAACAAAGTATTAGGGCACAGTGACAGTCTGGTGGCATGAGTTGTTGTTCCTGATGGTGGTGATTTCTTTTTTTTCCACGATGCTAGATTTTCTCCATAAGATTGGGGTCAGCTGCAGAGACGTGCCAGTTGTGACAGTCCTCTTTACATTTTTTCTGCAGAGCAAAAATAAATTGCAGGTCTTGGCTCTGTTGGTGGAGTAGGAGAGTGGAATTTCACTTTTACTTTAGAACATAAGATGGGGTTGGCTGTGGAGGCAGAGGGGTTGTGCCCATCTCCTTTAAACTTTTTTTTCTGGAGAAAAATAAATAAATTGCAGGAGCTGGGTGGGTAGGAGGTTGGGATATGCTGGCTGCTGGAGGGTGGATTATATAGTACTGTTTTTAAGGGTCTGGGGAGGAGATCTGTGTTTTTTAAAAGGCTGTGCAGCTGGGTGAATGCCGAATATGAATACCTCCAGAATAGTCCTCTATTTAGGAAGAGCTTCTGAATATTCAGAAGCCCTGATATTAGTGGTATTCGTAAATTAACATTTGGCCCCTGCATAGCCCTACTACTGATCACTTTGTATAGTGTAAATATGTGATTTTGTTTGCTTTGCTTGAAATGTATCCATTTACTGTATTGTACAATATTTCAGTGACTTTGTAATGTGTACCTGCAAATGTGTATATTACTGTTGTTTCCGACTCTGAACCCTTTGAAAATATGCATTTGCCTAAAGGATTCTCTGTGAAATTAATAAATAAAATAAATAAATAATGTTCAGAGAGTATACACTAGTAGTAGCTCAAAGATTTGAAACAAAACAAGGTTGATATAACTACACCATTAGCCTGCATTTCAGTTCTATTAAGAAAGGAAGCAGATAAAGCAACCAACAAAATCATTGAATTTTAGAGAAGGGAAGCAAACATAAAATGTATTTTTACAACTAGAAATAATATAATTCAAAGAATTGACAGTGTCCCTTTAAAGGCATGCTATTATGGAAGAATTTGAACCCTGGGACTGAAAATGGGTCCTGATGTAAAAGTGTGCTCCATCCATGGGGAAAGGGAGGGCTGTTTCACAATCCTTCAACAGTAAATCCCAGGCTCATACTACTGGGATTCATACTTGGAGCACAAGACAACAGAAAGTATTAGCCCATGGAAGTTGCCCCCACCTTTCAGTGGAGGCCACCGAGGTTGCCATCCAAAAGATGATGGTCTAATCTAGTCTTAAAGATACCTAAACTAGGTGCCATAACCACCTCTTCCAGCAGTTTATTCCATAATCTGACAGCTCTGGGCTTAAAACTGTGTCTCCATAGTTCAGTTCTGCAATGTACCTCAACTAGTTTTAGAGTATTGTCCCTTAAAAAGTAGGTGGATTCTCTTTGATTTAAATCCAATTCAGTCCGCAAATCTTCCTGCATAAGGATCCTATATAAGAGTAATATGTCCCTTTTTGCTCTTCGGAAGTCTAATGACTATAATCCCAATTTATCCAATATGGCTTCATATGGTAAATCCCTTAGTTCCAATGCTAATCTAGTTAATGATCTATGTGGCTTCTCAACCCTTTTTATATCTTTCTTCAAATAAGGATTCCAAACAGCTGAAAAATAATCAAGAAGTGGCCTTATACATGTTTTATATACTGGTAAAAAGTTCTGCAGATACAGTTTACTAAGTGCATTGCCTTATTAGATACAACACTACTGTGCACCCCAGTTTTCAAGTCATTTCCAATGTACACTCCTAGATCCCTTTTACAAACTGAATCCCTCAACTTGACTCCTTACATGTAATATTCTTGATGTATATTGTTTTTTCCCCACATGCAATACTATACATTACGGTAAACTGAATTCCATTTTATTAAGTTCTGCCCATTCACTAATAGTTATTAAATCTTGCCCTAACGTTAGTTTATCTTCAAAAGTATCTACCACCCCCCCAAGCTTCACATCATCAGCAAATTTGGTTAATTTATTCCTACTACCTATCACCAGATCACTGAAGAAAATATTAAACAACAGGGGTCCCAACACAGACCCCTGTGGCACCCCACTCATCACCCCCACCTCCCTCGATACATACCCCAAGACTCTCACCCTCTGTGTTCTTCTCATCAGCTAATGTTTAATCCAAGTAATTAAAATACAATCCAACCCTAATGTTTCCAGTTTTGAAATCAGTATCCCATAAGATACAATGTCAAATGCTCTACTAAAATCCAACATTACCACATCCACCGCTACCCCTTTGTCCACATGAGTCCCTACATAATTCTAGAAGCAGGTCAATTTAGTATCACAAGATCTATGTTTGGTAAATCCATGCTGTAATTTATCAACTAAGTTGTTTTCTTTCAGGTATCTCTTGATCTTATCTGAGATAATCCATTCAATCAGTTTCCCTACAACTGATGTCAGATTTACCGGTCTGTAATTTGATACCTCCTCTCTTTTACCCCTCTTAAATATTGGGACCACAGTGGCAGTCCTCCAGTCCTGTATCACATAACCTTCTCTTAATGATCTGATAGCTATATCTATTATAAACAGAGATGCAGCGAATTTAAATTTTGCCAGCGAATTGCCTGTAAAGTTGGAACTTTGCATTGGCACTCCGCTATGCAGAGTGGCCAATCCAAAATGCTCACTTCGCCTTGCAATTATTACTTCGCACTGTCATTCTGCCTTAACAAGTAGTTAACAATAAGTAAGGTGAAGTGATAACAATATTGTCAGTCCCTCACACACACAGTTGTCAGAATTAATGTGCATCCCAAAATGTTACTGTTTTGTGCCCAGAAAACTCCCCCTGCTGATGAAGTGAAATGAGAGCACAACAGGAAATGCAAAGTCTCTCAGAATTAATGGCTCACTCAGTCATGCATGCAGTGGTCACACACAGTCACCAGAATTAATGTACATCCCCAAATTGTTACTGTCTTGTGTCCAGAAAATTCCTCAGTGCTGACAAAATGAAATGAGAGCGTAACAAAAAATGCAAAGTCTCCCAGAATTAATGGCGCATTCAGTCATGCACGCAGTGGTCACACACAGTCACCAGAAATAATGTGCATCCCCAAAATGCTACAGTTTTGTGTGAAAAAAACTCTCCAGGGCTGATGAAGTGAAATGAGAGCACAACAAAAACTGCAAAGTCTCCCAGAATTAATGGTGCACTCCATCATGTGCACAATGGTCACACACAGTCACCAGAATTAATGTGCATCTCCAAAATGCTACTGTCTTGTGTCCAGAAAATTCCCCAGTGCTGATGAAATGAAATGACAGTGTAACAGGAAATGCAAAGTCTCCCAGAATTAACGGTGTACTGTAAACACTCAGACAGATTAAGATTACGCTGCACACTCAAGAGATGCGGACACAAAGGCACAACAACACCTAACCAATGCTCACAAGTCACAAATCCAAATCTGGAAAAGAATACCTTTTGCCAGTTGGGGTAGTGCACGGCAGTAACAGTCCACTTCCAGTAAAGATACCACAAAGCAGTATATAAAATTTATGCAGGTGCGATGGATAGCAGGTTCACACTGCTGCAATTACTCTGTGGCAAAATAAAAAGTGTCTGATTTAATGGCATGCATCGCACAGACACTCACACACACACTACAAGTAATGTGTAGCAAATTGAAAACATTTAGTAATATAACCAAATGTTTTAAACAAACTGAAACTATACACTGCTGCACCACAACAATCAGCAAAAAAATTTCAAGAATTGCTAAAAATATTACTGTGTGTTCATTAACAGTTATACAAGAAAAATATAACAAAAACAGAAAGGCTGCCTTTTTCTCCCAGTTAATCAACCTACACCACAAATACACCCCTCCCCCAAAGCACAAGTCACAGTACACAGACTGACTGTTCTAAATTAACATTCAAAATCCACACACAAACAATAAATACTCAATGATATGAGCACAGGAGGGTTTCCTACAATCGATGTACTAAATTTTGAGCAAACAAAATGGCTCAAAAAAGGCTTTTTTAACAATTTTTAGAGGATTTGAATTGCAGAGCTCTGAGAGGAAATGGTCTCCATCTTCCACTACACAAACACACACACTACACTGAACTGAGGCTGTGCAGAACATTCTAGAGCCTATGTGACCTGCAATCCCATGAAGCACTTCAAAATTCACCTTGGAGCTCAATAACAAGGCGAAGTGATGCGAAGTACATTGAGTTCAATGTACTTCACCTTAAAATTGGTGGAGAAGTGGTTTGAGGAAGTCAGAATAACGCAAAGTCATTGGTTTCAATGGACTTCACGTTACTCATCATGACACCAAGTACTCCACTTCGCGCTGTGGAGTACTTAGCGGATTCTGCATTACTCCATGAATCACTTCGCGGTACGAATTTCGTCCACTTCGTCCACCACTAGTTATAAATTGTGTCAATTCCCTACCCAGTTCTTTTATAAATTTTAGGTGAAGGCCAATAAGCAGAGTTTGCATACTTGGCAGAAACAATTTCTCACAAATGCCAAGAGACTACTCATTCACTGTAATCCTTTGGAAACTACAGCACAGTGTTCAGTCACTAAATGGTATTTTTAAGGCAGTATACAGTATGATGAAAACTATGTAAGCAATAACCCATGACAGGGTTTGGGATTACTGGGGATTAATCAACACAGCCTTTACAGCACCCGGGATGTTGATTAATCCCCAGTAATCCCATATACTAGAGTGGGTTATTGCACTTTTAACTTGGGGTTTCATGACAGGTGACACAAAGTTGAAGAAAATACCAGGAATGCATCGCTCACATCTGGAACAGTATAGCCCGGGGCTCTGCTTGCAGCACAGTGCCAGATACCAATGTCTGCAGAAACATGAAACAGTTCACCGCTTCAGACCTCTCTGTGTCAATTACACTGGAATGTATCTCTCCAGACAATTTAGGGATGAAGCTGTTGCACAAGATCAAAGGACAGCCAACCTCTGAAATTGGGACGTGAAACTCAGTGGTGCTGAACTGAACTGTGTGGCACTTCAGAACTGTGCCATGAACAGAGTATCACACACTACAACTGCAGAACTGGAACTGTGGGGCATTTACAAAGCATGCCAGTAATGTCAGTCTGCACTGGGTTCTGCTTGAACTGTGCACACTTCAGAACTGTGCCATGAGCACACAATCACCTGCTGACAACTGCAGACCTGGAAGTGTGCGGCATTTACAAACTATGCAGGTAATGTCAGTCTACATAGGGTTTAGTGTCTGTCACTTGGCTGTTTACTGTGCAT
Source organism: Neoceratodus forsteri (assembly GCA_016271365.2). Lineage (NCBI taxonomy): Eukaryota > Metazoa > Chordata > Ceratodontiformes > Ceratodontidae > Neoceratodus > Neoceratodus forsteri. The sequence continues at coordinate 510,593,121 of CM057452.1, read as the reverse complement.
GGTAGTGGAAAGTCACCAGGCCATAGATTGTAAAATGTTTCAGGTTGAAGCCCGGCATTGCCTGATTACTGTCTGAGGAATGTCTGATCTTACTTGTGCCCTCACCTGGATCATCCTGCTCCCTTGTAGATGCCAGGGGATCTGCACTGTTTGGATTGTCAGTACTCAAGGTTGCAAGCTGGCTGTTCACAAGATGCTTGAGCTCGATGTGTGGGTTACCGTCAGATGTAGGTGACTGATTCTGGCTCTGCTGTCTCACACTGTTGGGGGGGCCTTCTGATGTTGACAGATGATTGAGCAGACTACTCCATTTCTGCCTGTCACCTACAGATGAATTCCAGTAATTCCAAAGACTGATATCGAACCAGTGACTGGTTACTGTTATTATTTCCCAGGAAGCCAGTACAGTGTTAGAGAAAATCTGCACATGCGGAACACCTGATGGAGTGATATGTGAATCTTCATGAGATCTGAGCTTCTTCCGATATTTTGGGCATTATATTCCCCAAATAGTTCAGTCCCATGGGTGACTTTGTGTACCACTGCTGATCCTTTGCAAGGACCACTCTCTTTAGGCACAGGTACAGAACAGGAGCATTGGGGGGTGGACAGCAGTGGATTTACTCTTTGAATAGCTGGACAGGGCATTTGGGGTTCAGCTGGTCAGCAAAGATAAAACCTCTTTAGCTCTCTCTGGTCATCTTGTGGACATTGTTCTGATTTTTAATATGGGGGTTGAACGAGAGTGAGAGGAATTCTCTGCCATCAGGGTTCTTTTCTGAAAAAAAAAGGAATCTTGCTTCAACTCATGTACATCTTCCCTCCCCAGATGTGCAAGACCCAGCTGGAGCTCAAAACATAACTGTCAGACCAGTCCAGCTGGGTTTGCATGGAACAATGCTGCAGAGTTCCAAAGTTCTGACAGATCTGAAGAACTAATTGGTGTGTGATGAGAGGCACAATCTTGCCCCTCTTCCACAACTGTTTCAGGACAGCAATGAAGACGTTATTGGAAGGCTGAAAGGAGGGGTCACTGGTTTTGTTGATTTACCTGCTGTTTTTGACATCATTGAGGAATCTGTTTATGCCAGCTCACAGGCATATGAAGCTGCTCACAGTATAAGATTTGCTGTCTACCCTCTCACAGTGCCATAAAAGTCCCACAACAGGCTTCTTAAACTGGTGACTGGGACCTCTTTGAAACTGATTTCTAACTTGTGGCTGTCGAGCCAGTCTTTGAGCATGTTGATTGCCCACAATGTACTCTTGTGTGTGTTCAGCTCATCTTTGGCTTTCTCAAAGGCATTGATGTCTGCGGCAGACAGATCTGCATGCCTGTTGATGGAGCACAGCTGAGATTCACTGATACTGCTCCCCCGTTTGTTCACAAACACATCTCTATTGCCCACCTCTGTGGAAACCTTATTGGAAGCACAGTCTCTCCTTTGCTCTGCATGTCTTTGGTTTAGCATGCGCCCCTGTGCACCATGGAGATTGAGGGACTGATATGAGCTGCTACGGCTGCCCCATTGCTCACTGACAAAGCATGTCAAATGCCCATGTCTATGCAAACCACTTCAGAGTCACATTCTGTGGTTTAATCTTTATGTCTTTTCTTAGGTGTCTCCCAGTGGGGAAAACACACATTCAGCCACTGATTCACAATTAGAAGGCTGAATGCAGAGAAATTCACCTTCATTGCCATTCTTTGTTTGCTACTTTGCTCATTCTGTGCAACAATGGCTGCTGCTCAAAAGTAATGAACTCAGCTATGAGGCCGGATCTGTGCTCTGACTGCAGAACACCAAGTGTTCCTATATTGCTCATTAATGCACCATCACCTGATTGCATTCATCCAATCTCCTGCCTGACATCACAAACCCCATGTTATAAATACTATATAGCAATGAAAGCAGACATAAATGTTGGTTTAGTGGAAGAATAAAAAGAACAATGTGGCACATTTCACACACACCTATCTACCAGTTCTTTGGGTGAGGAAGTTAGCAAAGCTTCACATTTCATTTAAGAGTCAGAAGTAGTTTTCTTGAGTTGATCTTGTCAAAACGTAATGCTAATTTCTATGCAAAAAATAAAATAGTAATTATTCCCTTATTAGCATCATTTTCTTTAGCATGGAACTGGGGAGCATATTAAGTGCTGCAGTGCTTTTCTGTGCAACAACTTTCTCATTAGTCTCACTAATTCAGCATCAGGTATCAGAAGCAGTCTGGATCAGCTGACTGGACATCTTTTTGGATCTAAATCATTCTGAAACACTAGCTCAAGGAAAGCATTAAGCAAATATCACAATACTATAATACTTGACTGTGAAGAGTCAAATTGCAGAGAAAGGTGTTTTTGTTCTGAAGTTAAATGTGGTAATTTTTTTTATTTAGCAAGGATGGCCTAGCTGTGTTGCAATATCTCATTTTCAGTCTAGTCACAGTTTTTTCCAATATAGGACTAGCGCACCCTTTTGTTAAATTCTGGAAAACTTTTTAAAATGTAATATTTAGGCATAGTACAGCTTTGTTTCATTAATGGCTGTTATCCTCTCCCTCATTCCTTATTACTGAGGACACTGGAATGAAAACTGGATTTGAGTGCTCATATTTCTTTTTGTCCTCTTGCTTTACCTTCATAATGCTCTATTTATGACATCAGGATGATTTCTACAGCAACAGATTGTGATGTCAAAGACTGAGCATTATGAGGGAAAAGCAGGAGGATGAGAAGAAAGCTGGGGACAAAGATCCAGTTTTCATTTAAATGTCATCAGCAATATGAAACAGAGATAAACAAAATTCTGCAGACAGTGGCTAATTACTTAGATGGGGCAGGCAGGCAAGAAGTCAAGAGAGCAGAACAGGAGCCATAGGGAGCAGCAGATTGATCGATCTGATTAGCAGGAGAGGGATGCTGCACTGAGCAGCTACATAATTTAATCTGGGCTGCCAGGAAATGGGGGTGCAAGAAGCACCAGGAAGTGACAGAGACAAATGGGAACCAAACAAGGGGAGGGAAGCCACAGGGAACAGCTGATTGATTTAATCTGAATGGTCAGTGGAGAAGCAGAACAGAATGACAACTGGACGGGAAGCATAGGCACAGGACCAATATGGTGGGAGGGGTGCATGCCCCATCACTTTTCCTTCCCCATTATAGCAGTGTCAGTGGCTCAGTAGGTAGCACACTTGCCTCTGAGGCCGGGAGATCAGAGGGCTGTGGGTTCAGTTCCCACATCTGGCACTTGGGTTAATATCTCAGTACTGACACTGTAATGCAGCATGAGAGGGGTGCTGCATTTCTGAGGTGCCGTCTTTCGGATGAGACGTTAAACCGAGGTCCCATCTGCCTGGATTGGTGGTAGTTCAGGTGGATGTTAAAGATCTCATGGCACTTATCGAAAAGTAGGAAATTTCCCGGTGTCCAGCCAAATTTCCCTCATTCACTAAAATACCACCAACAGCTTAATCTGGTTCAAGGTCAGTTGGCATTCATCTGTATCCCCCTTCCCTGGGTCGTGCCTGAAAATAGGCAGGATTTGTCTAGTGCACTTACCCGGTCAACAAAAGCTAAATAATAAAATAATAAATAATTATAGTGTTCTGGGCCTCCAGTTGCTAAGACTTCACAGTTCACACCTGCTGGCCTTCCCTTTAAAGTCTAACTGACCTGCCTCCACCTGCAGGTGCCTGCACTTAGGCACTAGCATTGTCTAACATTCTTTATTTCTAGCCTTCCTACAACATTACTAGTGCCACTTAAAGTTATTGGGGAACCTGTACAGCATGTCACTCAGTAAGGTAGCTATTTGCCTAAATGCACCTTTAAACTCAAATAAATTGTTAACATAGTGTATGTGGAAGAAGAAACGTTATTCCTGCACTCAGTGCACCATTTATTTTAACTCTCTGATGACCCCACAGCACTTGCACTGGACAGGAAGTGACATATGTGACAGATTGTGTTCTTTGTCTCAGTAACAGCACTGAACATAAGCAGTGCAGTATGCCTTTCAGATGGCTCCTCTTAAACTTGAACTCAAAGGTAAAACCAAAGTGTAAGTATTCTCAGGTCTGGCCTGCATGCTCACTGTCATCAAACAGTTGCCCTTACTATTTTCTTGTTCCTGTGCTTCCAAGTTGAGCTATTGACTGCTTCTATACCTCCACCCCCTCCAAAAAAACAGGCACATTATGACTGACTGAAAGACATAGTTACATAGCAATTTACAGTGCATAAAGCCCTTGTGAGTCATTATACATTGAGTCTGCCAGATTGTATCTATTTGTGAATTCTTCCCAACTTGAGCATCCACTCATTTCCGAAGTTTCACCGCCCCCACTCATTTTCACAATATCCATGTTTTCCCATCAATGCTTAAATTCATTTTACAGTATTAGAACACATTATTTCCTTTGAAATCCAGTTCTAATTGTCCCTAACCCTCTCAGTGAAATAATACTCCTGACATCTTTCTTGAGCATTCCTCTTGCCAGCTTCAGAGAGTTTCCCCTTGTGGAAGTGTTTGCTTTAATTTGAAATAATTCCATACATTTCATTTTGTTTATTTCAGTTATCATGTCACCCCTCTCCCTTCAATCTCCCAGTGTGTACAGATTCAGGTTTAATTATCTTTTCTCATATGACTTGCCCAGTTCTGGCTCTCCGCTACACTGCCTCAGCCCTATCCCTATCTTTTTTCAAGTGTGGATTCCAGAATGGCACACAATACTCCAAGTGTCGCCTCATGAGGGATTTGTATAAAAAGAGGTTACTCACCACCTGTAACTGTAGTTCTAAGAGTCTTATCTAGTTCACATCCACACATTAGCAGTTCCACTGGAAGTGCTGATTTGTGGGAACATCTTTAATCTATGCTACTCCCACCAACCAGGCACCCCGTGATGTCAGCTCTTGCATACTGGAAACAGGGATACATGTGCCTCTTGCCAGGGTAGGCCAGGTGGGTTGCGCAGTTGTAAGCAATAATACCCAGCAGAGTTGGATTATTGGATTATACTAGACCACACAGGGGTGTAATGAGGCCCAATACCACAGGCAGAGGGACTTACAGCCCCTAAAGTTCCAGTATAGCCCAATACCACCCACCCACCCTGGAGGGTATTACTGTACTTAGAAAATGGGTTTTATGTTGAACATGTTTTAGGGAAAAAGAATATTTTAAAAAGTTACAAAATATAGAAAAGGATCAAAACTGACAGATATATTGTAAAGTAGTCCCTCTACTGGTACAGTTGCCAGTAGAGGGTACTGCTGTTTTTTGCGAGCCTGATGGTTGTCTCCCCCTCTCCCCCAACAGTGCTTGTGGCACATTGGCTTTCTTTGTGCAAAATGTTCCTTTTTTGAACTGTCATGATTTAAAATGGCTGAGCTGAGCACCATAAGGAATTCAGTGTAAAAAAACACCTGTGCCATTAAATGATTGTGAACGCAGTGGCGATGGCAGTACCTCTGATTTTAAGAAAAAAAGTTTATTTTTGTAAAACTAGTGAAATGGCAACCTTCATCTCGTGTTTGGAGGGGGTGACAGATGTGATATTTACACTGTGTCATGCAGTGTGTTCCATGTGTGCTGCAGACTTCCATAATGAGCGTGACTGAAAGGAGCATGGTTAAGCACCAGTGTTTTCTCTTACAACACATAAGGTGAGCTAAAAACACCATTATGTTTTCTGTTTTTGAAATACAAAAACTGTTGCTAATTAAAACAAGGAACAAGGACACCCGATTGGGTTTCTAATCGTGGGGGGGGGGGCACCTCTCTCATTCACTAAGAAAAAGAAAAAGTGGTGCCTATTGTCAGGAGGTCTAAACCTCACTCTCAGGTTCTTGGCAATAATGGGCATGCAAGGAATCACAGACACGCTGCATAAGAGTAATAAAGCTTGTTTTTTACTACCAAAAGGAAAATCACAGTTGCCCTAAGCAGTTCTTACTAATAGGAACTGGGAGCCAATGCTAAGAGTTCCCTATACCATAGGAATCTCTGTGTCTCCTGGGGTGTCCGAGGTAGAAGACGTAATGTCTTACATTATATACCTAAGATAATTACCATGAGAAACATTTCCAGTTACAGAGATGAGCCCTATTAGCTAAATTAGATGTGGCTCCACAGTCCAAGATAATATTATACAATTTTGTTATAGTCATCACTTTGTAGAAACAAAGAGGTACAGTTTGTACATAGCCGTGTAGTAATACAAATCATCAGAAGATGGCAATGCCGACACATATTTCATAATCATTAGAAGTACACAGATGTCCTAACATCTCATAAGCAAGAAATACATGTGTATATTGGAAAGTAAAGTGTATAGCAATAATGCGCATACATATCCTGATATCTACTCTTATATGATAGATGCCCTTAGCCCTGTATGTTAGTATAATCATATACCTAAATGCTAGCTGTCTGCAGTGTACCTCTGGGGTACAAATTAGGGTGCAGGGACCTTGTGTAACATTCCCACCTTGTTACCTCTCAAGGGCAATACAAGCAAGAGTAAGGAAATGGATAGGGAGCAGGGGTCGTTTACAGACCCAACGCGCGAGCCTTGTAAAGGAACTCCAGCTGCTCACAGTGTTGGTGTAATGTGCGCCGTAGGCAGCAAAGCATAATAATAAGAAAAAATATAAAAAATGCTTGTATAGTAACAAAACCTTTAAAGGTAATCTCTAACCAAGTGTTAGTAAGTGAACTATTCATATCACCATCATTAATGAGGGCATATACAGCCTCATCTGCTTTGGAGATATTATTGCTGATGTGGATGAGGTGGGTGTCTTTCCTGTCTAAAAGTGATTTTAATGTCAAAATTAAAGGATCAATGTGTATGTTAAAATAGGGTAAATACTCTGAAAGAGTAAGCAGATAATCAGGGTTACTATCAATGATATTGTGTTCCATAATGGAGACAGGGATAATAACTGTGTGCCCAATAACAGTTGCTTGATGGGGTATGAAACAAAAATTGGAATCATCAATAGAACATGTTTTCTCACCATATTTGAAAGTTTTGAAATTAGTTGCCACACAAAATTCTCCATCCAAATTATATTGCATTTTTACAGTAGGTAATCTCCATTTCTGTAATTGAACTGGGCAAGTATAAGTCTGTTTGGAAATCCATCTTGACAGGCGGTGAACCTCCTTCTGATAAGATTGGTACAACTTTGAATCATCTGGAGCAGATGTTGAGCCCTGGTATTCTATGCCATTAGTGGTGATGTCATCTTTCAAGGCAAAGGACCAATCGATACTGTCTGGGGAATAGCCACATACAGGTTTAATAACATCAAATATGTTACATCGACACAAATAAATATACCCTTTCTTCACACAGCAGTCCGTGTGCGGCGATACCCACGTGTCCAGAAAAATATGGAAAACCAGTAGAGGAGGCAAGTCAAGGAGTTCTCTGTAGATGTCTTCATCAAGGTGCTCAATGGAGTGTATGGATGCAAATGTATCAAATATAGCTGTAGCAGGATCAAAATGTGGTAAAGAAACAGTAGAAGACACAAACATAGTATTCTTAATTGAACATTTCTTAGAAGTAAAACAGGGACCAGTATTAGGGTGTCTGGTCACAAAACTCACATTTCTAGCAGTAGAAATTGGAATAGTTAAAGACTGTAGCATACACATGGCAACACAGTTGGGGGAGCTGCAGTGAGGACAATACCATTTAGAGATATGTCTATCGCGTATGATATTGGGGATTCTTCCGGATTTTAGATCACAGAAGAGATTGTTGATGGTAGTGATAACGTAGGATCTACATGCAGAACATAAGATTTCATGGGCAATGTATTGCTTATCTGCTTCTTTATTGTTTTGGGCAATAAGAGAGTTAATCTTGACTTTGGAATCTGTAAATGCCTTAGCAATGTTGTGCATGTTGTATACAGTGTATCTCTCTTCCTGACTAAGGCCATCCACATCATGCAATAATGGGGGGTATGATATCAATAACCAGACCAGTCTGAAACTTCTATGAATGTGATTTGATAGCAGCAATGTCGACTTTATTCCAGATAGACATTGATGTACCAAAAACACCAGTAACGGTGCTTGTGGCACCAGTGACATCAGATGTGTCACAGGTATTTCTTATATGACTTTGATCATCTGTTTTAGGTTTTCTCTTAAAAGTATCTCTATGCTCAGTGCTATGTATTGTGGCAATATGGTCTTGATGAAGAATCTGAAAAGCTGCTAAGCTATCGAGTAACAAAGTACTATAAAACAATGATATTAGTAGTATGACACATACCAAATTCTTTCATATTCCAGTAAGTCAAGTTAAACAAAACAGGTATATGCATAATATGTAAGTTGTTAATAAGTGAGCCAGGTAAAGCAGTGGCTGTGAGACCACTACAAGGACCAGGGGTTTGTTTTGGACGTTCTAAAAGCTGTTTCTCAGTAGAGGGTAACACAGACAAATACATGACAGCTGAGGCCATGTAGTATACAGCACTAAATTTCCTGGCAGAATCTTTAGAAAATGAATCACAAAATGAGGGATCAATTAAGGAAGTGATATTGTATAAACCAGAATGTCAAACAGAGGTTTGGAGCAAGAATTAAGTACCATTTGGGGATAATTTTGCATTGGACCATCCATGGAAAATTTCCTTGGAGAGTTTGGTCACAGGGAGTATTTGTCTTTGAGACTTGGTTTGCCACTCAACTTGTAGGGTAGATTTATCAGGAACAACAACCTAGGCAGTGAGGTAGGCATCTGAACCTTCCTGGACAGTAATCAAATTGTCAGGAATATTGATGGAGACTCCCTCTGGGGTAGTTGCAGGTGGATCAAGGTGAGGAAGGAGGTGCTTTATCATGCCTTGGATGTAGGGGATAACTCCTGAGATGAAGAGAAAATGGAACAAGATAGCCATCTTGCCAGTGTATCTGAAAAGGAAAATCAAACATTAAAGCAGCAGTACTATGAAAAAAAACTGCGCTTTTTTGACAGTTTATTCCTTGTGCCCTGCTAATCATATACCTAGTACTCTTTCTCGCTGCCATTGTACTATTGCCGAGTAATTTGCTCGGTTATTCTCTGCTTTTGCTTATATGTCTACCACTAAGCATGTTGCACTGGAACCCCCTCTGCTGCCAACTGCACATATGAATGATTTCCAGGGACATCAGAAATGGTCAGCAGAGGGACCCTCTGCTGTTTTCAAAAGACGTGATATAACCTGTAGAAAAAGCACATGGAAAGTTAGTCAGCCTCCATATTTGTTGTATCACTGCAACCATTCAAATAAATTTCAAATATCAAAAAAACTAAAAATGACTGGAAAAAAACATTTACATGTATGAAAACTGGAACTTTGGCCACATGCTTACAGCCAAAAAATAAAATTTTGATAACTCACTTACTGATTTTGTAGTACTGCTGCTTTAGCAAATTAGTACTATTCCGCCCAATGGGGTGAGAAAAAGTAATTATACTCCTTTATACAGTTTCAGCTGGTTTGCAAGTAACCATTTGTCAGTCAGTTTGTTGTTTTACATGAGTCTAACCTGATAGACTGCTGGACTGAGCTTGTTGGCAATGGGATAGGGTCCTTCCCACTCACTGGAGAAGGAATATGTGGGATGTGCAAATCTGAGAACCATTAACTAATCCCCAATTTGCCAATCCATTTCTTGTTCATGTTTGTCAAACTGAATTTTGAACTGTTGATGGGCCTTGCCCATGCAGTAAGCAGCATACAAATGCGTGTATATGAGGTCAGGTCTGAGTTTTTCTACATATTGGTCCACTGAGACATGGTCTGCAGTGGGGGTGTGCATATCAAACAGTAGGTGTTCAGGTAATCTCATTTGTCTACCAGTCATCACCTCAGAGGATGTCAACTGGGTGGTGGCTGAGAGTGTACCCCTAATTGTCATAAGGAGTAATGGCAGTAGGGAATCCCAGCCCTTGAGATTGTCCTCAATGAATTTGGAAAGCATTTGCTTAATCCATCTTTTGGCTTTCTCTACTTCATCTGAGGATTGTGAATGTTAAAGTATGTGGAACTTCTGATAAACTCCAAGGAGTTCAAGGGTTTTTTTCATCAACTCATCTGTAAAACTGGTTCCTTTGTCAGAGTCTACCTTAAGAGGTAGGCCCCACCTGGAAAACATCTGTTCCACCAGGATTTTGGCAGTGGTTTTAGCAGTGCATGTCTTAGTGGGGAAAGCTTCAACCCACTTAGAGAAAAGATTAGTTACCACAAGGGCATATTTGTTGTTTCTACTGGTATTGGTCAGGGGACCAATGAAATCAATCTGTATGGTATGCCAAGGGCTAGAATGCATTTGTGGTAGTCACTTGGCATTATATTTGGTAGGGATGTGATTGTTTTGCATACAAACAAGGCAGTTATATATGCACTCTTTGACATCCTTGGTGACATCAGGCCACCAGGTGGTGGTCTTGAGCCTCTGGAGTGTGTTTTCCACTCCCTGGTGTCCACCAATGGGGGTGCCATGCACTTGGTGCAGAATTTCAGACCTAAGATGATGAGGGACCACCCACAATTTGGTCGGAGGGTCATCTAGTTGATACCAGATGAGCATGTCATCAGAGGACGGGTGTAACTTACCTTCATGCCTTCAGTAAGGGTTGTGGGTAGGTAGATTTTTCTCAGTACCTTTGTCCAGGAACCTGAACACATCTTTGAGTTCAGAGTCAGTATGCTGGGCCTCTGACAAATCCAAGGGGGGAAGGGTTCAGGTTTCTTCCTGACTGCTCCAATGTTTATGGCCGCTCTGGCATCTGGATGGTCCATCATCTAGGTGTCCCCCTCTTTGGGCCCCTTCCTTTGCAAGGGTGTCAGCAGTGTCATTGAAGGCATGATAGGTGTCGTGTATGAAGTGGGCCTTAACTTTGTGTACATAGAGTTCGTGTGCAAATTTCTGTGCCAGTGAATGAATGTATATTACCAGCTCCGTGTGTTTCACTGGCGTACCATCAGAAGAGGCAAAAGATGTCTTTTGTCAAAAAGAAAGAAATTCTGTAAGGGAACAACAAACCCAGTTAGAGTCAGTGAAAATGATGGTATCCTCAGTTCCATGCTGGATGAACACAAGGGTGCAGGCCACCACTGCCATCTCCACATACTGTGATGATGCCACACTACAACGCTTAGAAATTATTTATTTATTTATTATTAATTTGCTTTTGTTGACCAGGTGGGTACACTAGACATAGGAATGCCTATTTTCAGGTTCGACCTGGGAGGATACAAATGACATACAAAACATCAGTGTGACGCACCACACATAAACCATACAATAAATAGTTAGCCAGAAGAGTACAAAACATCTCAAACCTTAATAAGATTATGATAACACATGAGCAAGCAAAATAGGTTATATGGAGACATGGATAACAGGATCATAGAGAAGAAATGAGATAAGTGCAACTCAGGTCAGGAGATTCCTGTAGATCCTTAGCAAGTAGCTAGTTCCAAGTCCAAGATAACGCAGTTATACCAAAAGGGTAAATTACTAATATGCCCATTCCTGTTGTCTGTTCTCCCTGGTAATAGGAAGCTGATCTGTCTGTGAAGACATGACACAATGAGGTGTTCTCAAGTAGTTTTGGTGTAGCAGGAAGGAAAGGACCTGGATCTGGTAGATCAGGTGGCTACAGTGTACAGTCATGGGGTTCTCCTTGGAAAAGGATACCATGCGCCAGCATGGATGGCATTTTGGTTGGGTGGACCATGATGCCTCTATCCTAGAGAAGAAGGGACCAGTGTGTCAGTTGGGTATTGGAGACTGACCCATCCTTTGCTCTGTCTGACAGCAAAAAGGTTGTTGTGGTGTGGTTTGTATTAAAGATCAGGGGGGAGTACCCAATGATATATAGAAAGTGCTTGACAGCCCAGTAGGTGGCCAAAAGGTTCCTTTTGCAAAGGCTGTATTTCTGTTCCACTGGGGTCAAGAGCTGTGATGCATATACAATAGGTCTCAGGGTGTCATGGACCTTCTGGGCCAACACTGCAGACATAGCAATGTCAGAGGTGGCACATTCCAGATGGAAAGGCAAGGCTAGATTGGGGTTAACCAAAGCTGGAGCTGAGGCTGAGGCCTGTTTAAGTGATGTCACAGCTTGGGTGTGAATTGGGCCCCAAGTAAAGGGGACATACTTTTTCAGTAATTCATACAGAGGGGTGGCCTTCTGAGCAAAATCACAAATAAAACCTATAGAATAGTTCACCATACCTAGAAACCTTCTAAGGTTGGCCATGCTAGTAGTCAGTGGCAGATCTTGCAATCCCTGTATCTTTTTTCAGGTAGGGCTTCGGCCTTGGTCTGTTATTCTCAGGCCCAAAAAGAGTACCTTATTCTGACATAGTTGTGCTTTTGCAGGCTACATTTGAGGCCTGCCCTCTGGATGAGGGTCAGTAGTTCATTTAAGAGATGCAGATGTTGTTCCTGTGTGGTTGTGGCCAACAACAGATCATCAACATACTGCAAGAGACACTGGGGTGTAGAGAAACCCTCATGGGTGTCCATCATGTGCAAATGGAACAGGGAGGGGCAGTTGTGGAACCCCTGTGGTAAGCAGGTCCATATGTACTGCCTGCCCTCAAACTTATACTGACTTTTGGGGCCAATGGCAATGACCTGAAGTCATTGCAGATGTCCAGGGCACTAAACCATTGTTGGTCAGGGCTCAGTAGTCATAGCACATCTGGTGCTGATGCCACAGTTTGGGCACAACTGGGGGTGTCCTGGTTTAGTCTTCTGTAGTCAATAGTAAGTCTCAAGGCACCTGTGGGTTTTTTCACAGGCCACACTGGGGAATTTGCAGTGGAGACACATGTCCTGATTACACCTTGCTTGAGGAGTGATTTAATTGTTTCCCTAAGAGACGGGAAGGCATCAGGTGGAAAGGGGTATTGCCGTTGCTTCTCATGGGCTGGGCCTGTCACTTCAATGACAGCATGCATCCTGCCACAATCATGCTTGTTGGTGGCAAATACCTCCAGATGCCTTTGTAGAACGGGGAGGAGGTTTGGGAAAAACTCATGGTTCTCAAACAAATCTATGACATCATACTCTTTGTTGCTCGAAGAGATTGTTGCAACCACATGTGAATCAGGGATCGTAATGATGTGATCTTGTCCCTGAATTTGTATCAGTAACATATTGGCTAGGTCTACCATACAGCTTTGTGGTGCCAAAAAGTCAATTCCGATTATACCTGGGTGATCATGCAATACCATTAGCTGAAAGGTATGATATGCCTTCAGGTGTCCCAGTGTCACAGGTAGTGGCAGGGAGCAGTAAGCAGGTAACCTAGTTCCATCTAACCCAGACATATTGGTCATCCATCTGGTAGACCAAGGTGATGTGTCTGGGTTGTCATCCTGTAATACAGACACAGCAGCACCAGTATCCAGTAATACTGTCAGTAGGCAGCCCCCGACCTTGGCCTCTGTGCAAGGCCTTTCATCTGTATCCAAGACCAGCTTGTTTACAATATGGAGTGGGGCCTGTAATTGTTAATCTGTACTGGTGGAAGCATGGAGGAGCTCTTGAAAGAGGGTCTGGGCCTAGTTCCTTTGAACCATCTCACCATGCTGTACTGATGCTATATAGGGAGCAGCTTCTGGGTTCAGGCCTGTAAGGGCCTGAGAGCCTGGACTTCCTGTGTACCTGTGGCCTGTGGAGGCCTGAATTCCTGGCTGTATTGTAGCAAGGGTCCATACCGGAACAGCACCCATTACAGAGTGCATTTTCCCAAGAAGGTCTCGGAGACTCTGATTCTCATCGGCTATTTCCCTATATGAATGGCCTGGTCTTTGTTGTTTACCTTTCTTGTTATTGTGGTGTTTCTTATTTTTGTGGTAGTTCCAGTTCCCACCCCAGGATTGTTGTTGTTGCTGTTGGGCCTGCTGGGGGTGTTGGTTGTCTGTGAGGAGGGGTTATTTTTCTTGGGCCTGCCCCTCCACCATGTAGTGTGTTGTGGCCTCCAGAATGGCTTCCATGGCAGCTACTTTCTTGGAAAAGGAGCCTGAATCACGGATGTAGAGCTGATAAACTCTTTCTGTTTTCTGAAGATTATCTGCAAATCTCTCCATGTTGGAATAGGTGGTTGGCTCTACCTTTTCTCTTACTGCAGGGATCATGTTCCTAAGGAACACGGTATTATACTCAAAGAGGTTAACGTCTGCGGCTTCCCCTGCAAGGTGCTTCCTTGCTTGGTAGGCCATCCAGAGCCTCTGGTGGAAAGTCTTTGGACTTTCTTTCACATTCTGTTTCACAAGGTATGCGAGCATCACTCCTACCACACCTGGGTTGTGTGCAGAGATGAGCTCAGATGCTACTTCATCAAAGGTGGCATGGCCGTCCTAGTGGATGACATCGGGGAGTTTTGCCCACAGGCCAGGATTGATGGACTGGCATAAGATCTGAACCTGGTAGTCTGCAGGAAGACTAAGCATTTCACATTTAGCATGCACCTTTTCCAAGTGGCAACTGAGGTTGTCGGACAGGCTCATCTGACCAATATTGTCAGCTATTTGCTGAACAGAGTAGGCCATTTGTAGGGGATTATTGGGATAATCAAGCAGAGGTAGATTACCTCAGGTACCCTCCAGGACTGCCTGAGCCATGACTTCAGCTGCAGAATGAACCATGCCCTCCTGTGTACCAGCCTTGTGTAGAAGCTGCCTAATCTGGGTCTTGAGAACCCGTTTGTTTTTCTCAGAGATGGGCACAGTGCCTAAGGCACTCTCAATCATTTTCTCTATCTCCTGCCTGTTTTACACATTAATAATGGCTATCAGTGGTGCAGGTGGAACTAGGCCTAGGCCTGTTCCCCCCTATCTTGGGGGTCACCATGTTGGTGTCGCCCATGATGTGCGTCATGCTGTCGATTATGTACAGACTTGGTGTCATGTAACAGTGGTCCGCCCTGTTGTGGATGGCGGGGAAGGGTGTCTGAACCATAGCAGGGGTGTGAATGGGTGTTGTACTGGGAGATTTCATCATCTGACTCCTCCTCTTCAGATGATGTTGACAAGGCAGGGGCTACGCCTCCCATTGCCTTGATGTGATCAGCCAGCACCTCTCGCTGATGGCGCAGTTTCGCCATTTTAGATTCACAATCCTCATGACTCACTTTTGCAACATTCTGATCCATATCATCCTGCATCTGCTTCTGTAACACTCTATAGTCGGTGCTCAATTCGTAATTGTCCTTAGTAGCTATCCCTAAGTCATTACATACCTGGTTTATCTCATCCTGTAACTCTCCCAACTCCTCACACATCTGATCATTTGTTCCACTTAATAAGTCATTCATTTGCAATGCCTGCCTCTTATCCTGTCTCAGATTTTCACACTCCAACTTCAACATACAAAGTTCCTGCTCACCTGCCTGAGCAGAATGATGCAAAAGGGAATTTTTTTCATTTTACAGTGTCTGGAGCTTAGACTCCAAATCCTGCTCTCGTCTCACACATTCAGTTTCCTGCAATCCCATCTCCTGCTTAACAAATGAGATTTGCAGTTCAAGGGATTGAAACTTTGCTTTGGAGGCTTCTAGAGCAGCACAGAGAGCCATGACCAACAGCCCTTTAGCTTCTTGCTTTTTGGCTGTTTGTCTCGTCTCTGTGTACTGGGTTGAAATCCCCAGTAAAGGGTTTTCAGAATGACTTGTGTCCCGCATGAAGTCAGCCCATCCTCCATGGGAAGCAAAGAAGTCTGAGACATCGAACCTCAGTTCTGCACAGATATTTGATATGGTGGCCATTGTGTGGGAGGGAACAAAAAAATCAAACTTTGAAAAGGCACCGTGCTGTGTATCGAGCCACAAAAGGTGCACTTGTTCACAGTCAGGCTACTGTGCACTTGTAAGACTGTAATTCAAAACTGCTGTGGGGTGGGCTGAGTGGGCATCGATCACTCCAGGCAGCAGCCAGACTTTGCAAGTGATTACAAAGTGGGCGAAAAACGGGAGAAGTGGTGCAAGAATGTACACCTGCTGTCCCCATTGGGAAGGGGAAAGTTGTAGCAACAAGTGAAACTTTGCAAACTCCAAATATTGCCTGCACATGGTCATCAATTGTCAGGAGGTCTAAACCTCACTCTAAGGTTCTTGGCAATAATGGGCATGCAAGGAATCACAGACACATTGTATAAGAGTAATAAAGCTTGTTTATTACTACCAAAAGGATAATCACAATTGCCCTAAGCAGTTCTTACCAATAGGAACTGGGAGCCAATGCTAAGCATTTCCTATACCTCGAGGAATCTCCGTGTCTCCTGGGGTCTCCGAGGTAGAATACATAATGTATTACATTATATATCTAAGTTAATTACCATGGTTACTGCATGACAGAAACATTTCTAGTTACAGAGGTGAGCCCTATTGGCTAAATTAGAGGTGGCTCCAGAGTCCAAGATAACATTATACAATTTTGTTATAGTCGTCACTCCGTAGAAACAAAGAGGTACAGTTTGTACATAGCCGTGTAGTAATACAAATCAGAAGAAGATGGTAATGCTGACTCATATATCATAATCATTACAAGGACATAGATGTCCTAACATCTTTTAAGCAAGAAATACATGCGTATATTGGAAAGCAAAGTGTATAGCAATAGTATGCATACATACATATCCTGACATCTACAGTACTCTTATACAGTAGATGCCCTTAGCCCTATATGTTAGTATAATCATATACCTAAATGCTAGCTGTCTGCAGTGTACCTCTGGGGGTACCAATTAGGGTGCAGGGACCTTGTGTAACACTATACTGAATTTGAGCATTTCACAGCTCAGTAATTTGCTTGGTAAATGGGTAGGCAGGCATACGACCAGGAACTTATTATTTACTGGTCTCTATTGCCTGATAGCTGCCCAGAAAGTGAATGCCCTCAACCAATCAGGAAGCAGGCTTTCTCCAACCCATTTTCTAATTGAACTGTGTAACACTCCTAGAACTACGGCTATAGGAGAGTAGCCTGTTTTTCTATGGGTGTGGATATAGTTCACTATATATACATTGTCATACTTCCACCAGTTCTCTAGGAGGAGGGGCAAGGCATGCACCCCTAATTGGTGAACAGAGATTGAAGAACAGAGGTTCCAAATGCAGCATCCCTATGACACTCCAAATCAGTGCTGGAATAGGAAATTAAATTATGTGCTGACGTCCAGGTAACAGCCTTGCAGATTTCCTGGAGAGGGATGTCTCTGAAAGCTGCCACTCAGGCAGTGGTATGTCTGGTGGAATGAGCCCTAAGCCCTGTGAAAGGCTGCCTACCAGCCGACCTATGGCAGAGGTCAGTGCAGGACATTATTTACCTGCCAGTCATTTGCTTTGCTACTTTTCTGCCAGGCATGGCTTCAGCTTACACTACAAACAGCTGGTGAGCCTCACTCCAAATGTCAGCTGTGTTCTGTACATAGTAGAAGACCCTGCAAAACTGAGGGAAGAGCATCAGGAACAAATGGTAACGGTGCTGTGGCAACACCAATCCAGGTGAAGAAAAATGAAACAGCACCCGTTGCAACAGACTGAAGCCAGGACACAGTACTTACATTATAGACTGGTCATTTATTTAATAGTGAGGTGCTATAAATAGCAGCAGCAAAAATAAGACAAAGGTCAAGTGGGAAAGTCCGCTACTAGAATGCTTCAGAGTGATTTGAAGTAAAGTGCATAACATCCACCATTTGAAGTACAAAACAATGGGTGTGTTAAAAAATGCAGCCAATAAGGGCCTTACATAGTGACATCACCATTTAAAATCACAGTGTACTATAGTGTACCAAAGTGATACAATAGTGTAAACATACAAAGATAACATGTTTAAATCTTCACATAAAATCAAAACTAATTTTCAAGGACTTAAATGCAATTTGGGGGGCCCATGCATTTCCATGATGTCTGTGACCATAATCTGAATTTCTTTAGCAGCATAGCAGTCCGTACTATACCTACAAAGTGGTGGGAGTCTATCCAAATGTATAGTCTAGGCACTACAAGTTCATAATCAATATACTATCTATCCAGGATTGGAAAAACAACATAGTTTGCTATGTGTGACACAAAACAATCCCTATGACTAATTCAACAGTTAACCCTATTGCACTTTAAGGTGAAACAGGGAGTGAGATCAAACAGCAAATTATTTAACCAGATTTTAACATCTGATTTTTTTTTTAAGAAAGGCTGCCAGGTTTATACTTTCATTAAGACCCATGGCATTTTGAGCTCCCAACTGGATGATCCAAAAACTCTCCCATTGTCCAATAGGTTTCAGTATATCTCTTCCTCCTCTAGGGCCCAGGGTGACGCATTCAATGTCAATGAATTTAATATCATGTGTAGCATGCTAATTATTTTGCACATGTTTGGTGATGGCATGTGTATCATCACCCCTCTGCAAGGCATGAATGTGTTCGCCTACCCTCACCTTCAGTGCACAGATGGTCCAATCCACATAGAAGTAGCCACAACTACAACTTAGGAGGTAAATCACATTCTGAGTATCACAGGTAATAAAATGTTTAATCTCAACCTGTCTACCAGTGCCAGGATGGATAAATATTTTTCCAGTTTTAATGTAGCTACAATAATGACATCAATCACACTTGGGTGCCTATGGGGGGAGGAAGAAGTAAGGAGGATCTGAACAATTCAGGGCCAAGGGTTATATTCGTGACTAACATGTCCCTGATGTTTCTGCATCTCCTGAAAATGATCCTAGGTCCTTCTTGCACTAGTTCCTCTAATTTAGGTTCTAATTGAAGTATGGACCAATTGCTGATACTGATCTCCTTCACTTTATTGGCACATTTAGAGTATGTAGTTGCAAAGGGACAAGGGACAAGTAATACTACTGTTCCTACCATTGCTACTATTTCTAGTACCCTGATCCAACACCACCCCCCCATCCATTTCCTCCACCTTCTTTAGAGCTGTGGCTACACTGTGGTTATTGTAACCTCTATCCACAAATCTCCTGACCTGTGAACTCTTTTTCAAATCAAATTCCTGTTTTTCAGAACAATTTCTGAGGGTCCGGACCAATTGCCCTGCGGGTATGTTGAACTTAATGTGGGGGGATGGCAGCTGTCATACCTGAGGAGGCTGTTCCTATCTGTGGGTTTCTGAAATAATATGGCACATAGTTCATCACCATGTTTATTCCTGTATATCTTAAGATCCAGAAATGCAACCCAGGGGACGAGTACACAATGGGGAGGGGAGTAGTAACAACAACAAAAATGGAAGGGACCTGGGGATAATCCTATCAGATGACCTTAAGGTTAGAAAGCAATGTGAAAAGGCACTAGGGAGGGTTGGGGTGATACTAGGATGTATAGGGAGAGGCATCACCAGCAGAAAACAGGAAGTTGTTATCCCTCTGTGCAGACAGTTGGTGAGACCCCATCTGGAGTACTGCATCTAGTTCCGGACAACCCATCTCCAGAGGACATAGATAGGATGGAGGCAGTCCAGAGGAGGGGCAACTAAAATGGTGCAGGGTCTGCAAGAGAAGACATATGAGGAGAGACTAAAGGAGCTTAATATGTATGCTCTTGAGGAAAGGAGGGAGAGGGGGGACATGATTGAAACTTTTAAGTACCTCAGTAGAATCAACAATGTCCAAGAGGATAGCATCTTTCAGAAAAAGAGATATGCAAGAACAAAGGGACACAATTTGAAGATAGAGGGGAGACGGCTCAGGGGCAATGTGAGGAAGCATGTTTTCAGAGAGAGGGTAGTGTACTCATGGAACCACCTTTCTGAGGATGTTGTGGGGTCTAAAACTGTAGGAGAATTCAAGAATGCATGGGACAGAAATAAGGCAATTCTTGTGGGGGGTAGGAAGAAATAGGCAGTTGGTTAACTAGGATCTGCAGCTTATCCAGTAGGTAGGAAATGGGAAGACTAGGTGTGCCCAGCGGTCCTTATCTGCTGTCAAAGTCTATGTTTCTATGTTTTTATGTAATCTCATCACACTGAATGGTGTATTTATAAGTAAGGCAACTACTAGTACCCTCCATCCAGGTGACAAATTCTGCAAACTCACTGACAGTCCTCTTCCAAACAACCAAAATATCATCAATAAAGCGCCGCCTCAAATCCACCTTATGAAAAATGGATGTATAGTGTATGGTAGAACGCTGTCGAGTGTGGAAATCTGTGCTCCCAACAGCGTTGTTGTGCTTGCTTCAGTGCGTCACTATCTTGTTGTGCTGCACAGGTGCACACCTAACAAGATCGAACGCATTCGAGCATGCAAAATTGAGCGGCCCACGGTGATGCGGACATCGGCGCTGCTACACATCCCAAAGTAAGTCTTATTTTAAGAGGTAGACTTGTTTGGGGGATCACGGAGAGCTGATTATGCTTGCCCATACACTATAAAATATTTTGTATGAGCAAGCATACACAAACAAGGCAGTTGTCAGATCTCGATGTTTCCGTGGTAACAGACCTCTTGAGCTACGCTCTCGAGGTCTCTGGTTACCATAAAAACCTCTCGATCACAGCTTCCTTGTTGTGTATGCTGCTCATACACAGTCCTCTATTGGTGGTGCTATTACCAAGTGCTCTACCTTCCACCTGCCCACATACAAATTAGCAAAACGGGGAGTCATAGTGTCCCCCTATTGCAGTACCCCATATTTGTGAAAAGGTCTTATTTTTAAACATGAAGACATTTTTTGTTAGATCTACATTGGCAAGCTGTAATAAATATGAGGTAGGCACCGCTACCCCTTCCTCCTCATTACAGCTTGCCAATGAAGTTCTAACAAAAAATGTTTTCATGTTTAAAAATAAGTGTGGTACTGGCAAGTTGACTCTTTTTGGGAGGCCTTAACAATGTGAATTACATTCTCCAAAAGACCCAAAGCCTGGAACCCTAGCTGCTCAGAAACCAGGCTGTGAGGTGGACAGACTGATGGTCTGGGTGCAAGACCTTCCCCTCATATCTGGTTAGGAGGTTTGGGAGATAGAAGAGCCAACCACCCTGAAGACCTGCAGCTGAGCCTGTGAAGATTTAGTTACCAGAATTGCCATGGCCAGTCTGGAGCTATCAGGATCATCTGTGACTTGTCATTCCAGGCCTCGACCAACACCTCGAGGATCAGGGGGAAGGGAGGAATGCATACAGTCCTGGGGTCCAGGGACTCACAAAGGCATCCCCCAAAATTGTTCTGGATTGTGGGAGATGGGCACAAAACAGCCTCAGTTTTGCATTCTCCCAAGAGGCAAACAAGTCCACTAGATGTGTGCCCCACAGGGAGAACAGGTGGTTCACCACATTATGATACAGGGACCACTGATGTAATGTCAGTCCCACTGGGCTGAGAGCATCTTCCAGCTGATTGTCTGGTCTGGCAACATGAATCACCAGGAGATCTGCACCCAGGCTGCGTATGAGGGTTCAAGTGAAAAGGGTCTCCTGACACAAGGGAAGGGAGTACATTCTACTTTGCCTATTTGGGTAGAGCACTGTTGTGGTGTTGTCTGTCTGGACTTGCATGACCTGACCCTTGATGAAAGGAGCTAGCCACACTACACAGAGCTCCACCAGGTTGATGTGGTGATGGACTCCCTGGATAACCAGTATCAGTGGATCTTGCTGTCTCCCAGATGCATTCCCCACTCCAGAGATGTGTCCATTGTAAGAGTGACAGTCAGTTCTGGGTGGACAAATGGGACTCCTTCCTCTAAATGTTCTGGGTTATGCCACCACTGGATGGCATCTCTCTTCAGCTAGATCACTGTGACCAGCTGGTCCAAATGCCCAAGGTGTTTTGACCACTGACAGCACAACTTCCACCGCAGATGCCGCATCCACCTGTGAGCACACTGGACCACATTGGTGCAGGATTCAATGAAGCTCAGTAACCACAGGAAGTCCTGGGCAGGCTGTGAGTACCCAACCCAAAATGATCTAGTAAAGGAGGTAAGATCCAGTGCCCAGTCAACAGGGAGGTGAGTCTTGGCCTGCAGGGAGTCTAGCTCTGCCCTGAGGAAGTGAATCAACTGTGAAGAGATCAATTCAGACTTGGCTGGGTTGACTAAGAGGCCCTAGACTCTACAGGTCTGGAGAGCCAGATCCCTAGACCGCTCCATCGTCTCCTTGGATGGCCCCGCTATCAGCCAGTTGTCCAGGTAGGATTAAGCTTTGATGTCCCTTGCACTTCAGGAAGGATGAAACCACTGCCATGCTCTTGCTGAAAATGCTGGGCATGGACAAGGGCCAAAGGGCATGAGCTGAAACTGATAGAGAACCTCTTCTGTGTGGAACACAAGGTACTAGTAGTGGGATGGATGGACTGGGATGGGGAAGAATGCGTCCTGGAAGTCCAGGAAGTAGAACCACATGGCTTGCTCCAGGGATAGTGTAACCTGGTTCATAGTGACCACCCATAACTTGCTCTTCCACATGAACTGATTGAGAGCATGCAGATCAAGTATGGGGCACTAGTACGCTGTCTGTTTCAAGACCAGGAAGTACTTGGGCAAGTACCCATGTCTTCCAAGTGTGTATGGGACATTGGCTATAGCTCCTTAGGCAAGGAGCTGAGCAATGACCTCCCTGAGTGTGGACAGCATATTCAGTGACACTGAGGACTACCTCATTGTATAGGGTCAGCAAGGCAGGAGATCTTCGAAAAGGGGAGGCAACCCTCTGCCTACCACCTCAAAAACCCACTTGTACATAGTAATGATGGATCAGCGTGGGCAGAAGTGGCAAATTCAGTCCCCACAGGAAGCTGGGTCAGTGAATTGACTGGCAGGAGGTAGACACTCCCGACCCATCACTGAGCAGCTTTGGAGGAGGTACTGGTTGCTAGGACTGGAGGGTACCACTTCCCCTACCCTCCTCTCTTGGGCCCCTGGCCAGAGAACTTGGCTTTGGGGTGCCAGACTTTGCCCTGTTTGGGCTGCTGCTGCTGAAGCTACTGTGGCTGAATGGACCAAAACTGAAAAATCTTCTTTTTCAGTTTCTGGGCCTTCCGGTCCTTCTGGAACAAAGCCAGTGAGTCCAGGGTGGTGCTGGACTTCTCAATCCTCTTGAGATGAACTTCCAACTATGGATCAAAGAGGTCAGTGCTCAAGAATGGGACATTGCCCAGCTTGTGCTGAGCATTCCCCTGTAAAGGAGGAGAGTCTCAGCCAGGCCCTGCAATGCATCATGATGGCCGCTGCCTTGGCAAGGGCACAAGAGTGAATTGTATGGCTAAGCCATCTGAGGACTCTTCAAAAACAGCCATTGACTATTTGCTGCTGTGGACCAACCTAGAGTCATCTGACTGTGAATTCCACCAATAGCCATCATGGCAAGCCACCGCAGCACATGAGTCCTTGGTAGGGACTCCTCTTAAAGTCTGTGATGGAGATAGTTCCACCAGCAAGGGTGGAGAGACAGGTGTTGAAGACAACAACCATGGGTGGACTGGTGTGGGCTTGACTGGCACCAGCCTGTTGACCACAGGGGTCAGGAGAAGAGCCCTACCCTGCTCCACCATGGCCCATTGCTGCTAGAGGAAATAGTTCCTCATTAGCAACACCACATACACAGTTGGAGACTCTCCTCATCTTGGGATGGGAATGAGGAGGACAAAGAACATCAGTGGTAATGCACCCCAGTTAAGTGAGACCAAGAACAAGAATGTCCCCTCGACCTTGATCTGGATCTCGACTGTCGACCCAAGGGCCAATACTGAGGAGAAGTCACCGGGGTTCTGTATAGATTACATGCACTGGCTTTGGTGGAACAACCCCTGGTGGAGGCTGTTCCTGAGAGAAACCAGCCAGAGACACTGATGGTTCCATGCCCTCCTGGGTGAGGACTTCGAACATTGGAGTCTTGGAGACTGACACCTCGTCAGTCTCCTCTGATAACTGATTCACTGTGTCAAGAAATATCTGAACCACTTGGTTGACTGGTGTTGAGGTTGACAAGCCCAATGGAGTCACTGTGGAGCTTGCGACCTGTCCCTCGATCATTTTTTATTCAAATAAAGTCAGGCATGTGACATGAATTGAGTGGCCATGGGTGTTGAGGGAGCAGTAGGAGTATGATCTCTTCTGGTCCATGACTGACAGTGGAAGCATTTTTTATCTTTCTTACCATAGTGGACAGGGATCTCCCTGAAAGCCTGGGGAGCCTGACATATCTCCTGGAATTTACCGGTGAATGATGCTCTGATGCTTGCCATAGCTGGGAGCAGTGCCAAGGCTGACAAGGTGCCCACCCACAGCCTTTGCCACCACCTCTTCCATGGCCCAAGTTGAGCTGCTGACCCTGCCACAGCAGAGGCCTTCTTGTGGCCTTTTGGCAGCAGTTTCACATCTCAATCAGCCAGCCAGTTGGACATCCGATGAGAAATCAGGTCATGCAATCCTCCAGGGAAGATGGAAGCATCATCTGACACAGGCTACAATCTGAAACATTATGTACCATCCCCAGGTAGCAGAGGCATGACATGTGTGGGTCCGTCAGTGACATCTGTCAGCACGTTACACAGAATGTGAAGCCTAGAGCTGGCTTCCCTTCTACATATTTCATCTTCCATCATTAAGGCTGGAGCAGAACTGAAGAAAACAGCAACATTTTGAAAAACTGTTGATAAGACAAAGAATTTCACCAATGGCACACTTTAGGCCTTACAACACATGGACCTGCGAAGGAGGAAACTGAACTCTTCCAGCAGAAAGGAAGACCTAACGTAACAGGCAGAGCTGGAGGCTATACTGCCCAGCTAATGGGAGTAGCTTAATGAATTAGCACTCCCAGTGGAATTGCCAATGTGTGGATAGCAAACTATGTCCATGCCCCTAGAAAGGTAATATTACCTCGTTTATTCTACTACTGGTTTGCTTACCAATACAACCCAGCATTTTATTTGCCTTTCCCATTGCTTTATCACATTGTGACAACTGTTTTAATCTCTCATTTATTAATATTCCTAAGTCTCTTTCCTTGTCTGTTTCATACATTTTATGCTATCCATCATGTAGGTTACTCTTGGATATGTTTGTTCCAATATGCACAACCTTACAATTTTTTGCACTAAATTTCAGTTGCCAATCCCTAAACCATTTTTCAAGTTTTTTTTAGATCCTCCCTAAGTAATCATATATCCTCATTATTACCTACTCTGCACAGATCTTGGTTTCAATTGAAAAGAGACTCATCTTTGAATGTATTCCCTTACCTGTATAATATATGAAAACATTAAAAAGAACTAGTCCAAAAACAGATCACAGGGGAACCACACTTGTATGACAGCCCTTATACCTGAGACTTCTCCACTAAGACTAACACTCTGAGTCATTTCAAATAACCAATTTCTAACCCATTTTATAATATTTTTCTTAACCCCCAAGTCATCTAGTTTTAATTAATCTCTCATGAGGTACTGAGTCAAAAGCACTGCTAAAATCTAAGTGCAGTATATCCACTGCCTGACCTCTGTCAACTGACTTTGTGACCAGATTAAAAGAAGTCTATTAGGTTTGTTTGACATGACCACATTGCTTCTCATTTTGCAGCCCATTTGACTAAAAAGTCTACTAAATTTTCTTTTAAAATTGACTCCAGCATCTTACATGTTATAGACATGAGGTTTGTTGGCCTATAGTTTCCTGGCTCATCCTTATTCCCACTCTTATATAGAGGTATCACATTTGCTGATGTCTAATCCAGTGGAATTACATCTGTCTCTAATGAACAACTGAAGAGGTCAGTCAGTGATGCAGCTAGTATCAGTCTCAGTTCCTAAAGTATAGAAACATAGAAACATAAAATATGATGGCAGATAAGGACCGCTTGGCCCACCTATTCTGCCCATTTTCCCTACGTGTTTCTTATATCTCAGATCCTAAATCATCTGTGGTTTACTCTCTCTTTTCTATTATTTATTTATTTATTTATTTATTTGAACAAGTTGAATTTACAACCTTGGAGTCAGGGACTCATTTACAAAGACACCTCATCGCAGGGAGGGCAAGACAATAGAACACTGTGCAGATACAACATTGGACAATATTACAGGTGCAAACATTGAACACAGAATACACTTAATTACATGTTGGTTTAAAAACAGATTTACAATTAAAAATGTACAATTTCTCTGGAGTTGCAGTGGAATACATCCTTGTATAAACCTAAGGGGGTAGGTATAAAGGGGTAGGAGGATAGATGGATCGGCAGTCCAGGGTACCATGTCAAGATTAGGGGGGCCAGGCAGGGAAAGATCCTGCAGTAGGACTGGTGGGGCAGGGTTAGTTGCACTTACAGCACTGGACATTAAAGAGATGGTTCCGGAGAGCGGTTTTGAAGGGACTAAGTTTGGTAGTGTTGGTGATGCAGGTAGGGAAGGAGTTGAACCAGGTGGGGGGGCTCAATAAAAAAAGGACCTCTGGGCGAGGGAGGTCTTGGTTCTGGGCACTTTGAAGGTGGCTTTAACAGAGCTGTGGGTGGAAATGGATGAGAATGACCGTGGTAGGGAGACAGAGACTCCTGGGGGGGGGACAGTCCAAGCAGGGATTTCTTAGCAAGAAGGCAGGTCTGATACTGCAGACATTCCTTGAAGTTCAGCAGGTTGGTGGAGGAATAGAGCAGGCAGGTGTGGGTGTGGCTGGAGGCTCCAGTCAGGAGCCTACAGGCCTTATTGATGGAGAACTGGATTTTAGAGAGGGAGTTGTTATCAGCTGTAGCATAGGTGGGCAAGCCATAGTCCACTAGGGACAGGATGGAGGAAGTGATGGCCAGCTGGAGGGCAGCGAGGGGCAGGCAATCCCTATGGTGGTAAAGTTAGCCAATCTGAGAGTTTATGGTGGAGGAAAGAGCATTGATGTGGGTGTGGAAGGTGAGGGCAGTATAGAAAGTGATGCCTAGGTATTTGTATGTGGGCACTTGCTCTAATGGGAGCTGACAGTTGGGGATAATGAGGAGGGGGCCACTTCTAGCTTTATTTTGGTGATGAGAGAAGAGCATTGATTTGGTTTTCTTAAGGTTTATGACTAGTCTGTGATCAAGAAACCACCTTTCTGTTTGGTTGTAGGCGAGTTGAAGGGATGATTGGAGAGTGGAGGGATCTGGGTGTGAGGCAAAGAGAACTGCATCATCTGCATAGAGGAGCATCTTGCAATTGCAGGAGCTGAGGAGAGTGTTGCGGTAGAGACTGAAAAGAATGGGACCCAGGATTGAGGCCTGTGGTACCCCGGAACTAACAGGTCAGGTTGAATGTTGGAAAGGGGGCCATTGATTTTTACACACTGGGATCTAGCAGAGAGGTAGCTGGAAAACCAGGCAAGAGGACCGCCAGAGAAACCGAGTTAGTGGAGAGAGTTGAGTAGGAGGGGCTGACAGACAGTGTCAAAGGCCTTGGAGAGGTCAATGAACACTGCACTGGTCAGGTTGCTGGAGTCGAGAGCAGAGTGCAGGTATTGGGAGAACTCCATGAGAGCACTGGTTGTACTTTGTCCTGGGTGGAAGCCATGCTGCTCCGGACACATAATGTCATACTTAGCCAAGTACTCAGATAGTTGGATAGACACCACTTTTTCGAGGGCTTTGGAGAGTGGGGGGAGAATGGAGAGTGGCCGATAGTTGCTGGGGAAGGATCGATCACCACTCTTGTGTATTGGATCAAAAAAGCTGCTGGGGAGGATAGAGCTTCTATCAGAGAAAGTGGTGTTGAGACAGTCAGCTATAGGTGGTGGATCAGAGGATCAGAGGAGGTAGCGCCATCAATGGAGAGCTGAGCTGGTGGAGGGGAGCGGGTCTTCCCATTTAGTTCTTTCATGCTATCCCAGAAGGTCCAGGCCAAGCCCCAGGTGGAGGTGAGGGTTGCCTGGTAGTGCTCCGCCTTGGCACATCTGATGGCCCAGGTGCACTTATTGCGCTCTGCGTTGTAGGCTTGTCTGTCAGATGGATTGCCTGAATCTACAGCAATTCGCCAGAGATTATTCCTATTTTTAAGTTTCTGGATGAGGTAAGGGGTGCTCCAAAGGGTGTTGCATTTCTTTGTATGGATCCTGGTGTGGGGGGCCAAGAGGTCACAGGCCTTGAATAAGGCACTTGTGAAGAAGTCAAGAGCTGAGTCGATATCTGGGGCATGTCAGATAGGGGACCAGTCTAGCTTGGCTAGGTGCTGTTTCAACTTTTTTAGGCCACTAGGGCGTAGCTGCATCTGCAGTGTAGCCTGGGACACTTGCTTTGGAGAGGAGGATGACCAGGTACAGATGACTGGGGAGTGATCACTAAGTGAGTGGGGGAGGACAGTGATGTCCCGGATTTTAAAGAGGCAGTTTGATAAGATAACGTCTAGTAGGGTGTTGGTTCCACTGCATCAGTTGAACCTGGTGGGCTGTGAGACTAGTTGGGACATGTCCAGGGCAGTGAAGGAGTCCCTGGTTTGGGAGGTGGTGGAAGCAAGCCAGTTAACCTTAAGATCACCAAGGATGACTTGCTCGACTTTGTGTGGGAGGGATGTGAGGTAGTCGATGAGGGATTGGACTGTTGAGTTCTGGTTCCTTGGGGGTATGTAGGAGACAGTAAGAAAAAGAGAGCCTCTGGTGGGGTCATGGATAACTTTTAGTGTGAGGGCTTGGGCACCACAGTCAAGTTTGGGAGCAGGGAGTGCATGACCTATTACTGTGTCCCGCATGAATATAGTGCACCCACCACCGTGTTTGCCTCTGCAGTCTTCCCTGAATAAGGTGTATCCAGGGACACACATCTATAGTTCCTTTATGTCTCTCCCATATGTTTTTTGAATTCCCCTACCATTTTTGCTTCTACAATCTCTGCTGGGAGGCTATGCCATGGATCCACCACCCTTTTGGTGAAAAAATGCTTTCTTACATTACCCCCAATTCTATCACCCTCCCCCCCATTTTCATATCATGGTCCTGTGTTATTGAACATCTTTATTTTTTGGAAGATTCTACCCTCTTGTACTTTATTTACACCCTTGAGGTATTTGATAGTATCTATCAAATCCCCCCCTTTGTCCTCTTGTCCAGGGAATACATATTGAGATCCTCCTGTCTCTCCTCATATGACTTTTGGTGCAGCACCTGCACCATTTTTGTTGTCCTTCTCCAAACTGCTTCTACTCTGTCTATGTCCTTCCAGAGATGCAGCATCCAGAACTGGACACAGTACTCTAGATGAGGTCTCATCAATGTTCGATACATTGGCATCACCACCTCCTTCCTTCTGCTGGCGATATCTCTCCCCATGCACTCCAGCATTCCACTGGCTCTCATAACAGCCTTCTCACATTGTTTGGTAACCTTTAGATCATCAGATATGATTACTTCCAGGTCCCTTTCCAGTTTTTTAGTCGTCAGTACGCCTGCCTAATCGTGTACTCTTCCCCCGCATTTCTGTGCTCTAAGTGCATGATCTTGCACTCTTTTGCATTGAATCATAGCTGCCACATCCTTGGCCACTCTTCAAGCTTGCTTAGGTCCTTTCTCATTTTCTCTACCCCTCCTGGAATATCACCCCTCTTGCAGATCTTCGTGTCAACTGCAGAGAGACACACCTTCCCTTCCAGCCCCTCTGCAATGTCAATTATAAAGACATTAAAGAGGACTAGTCCAAGTACTGATCCCTGCAGGACCCAGTTGGTCACCCCTCTCTCTTTGGATTCAATTCCATTCACCACCACCCTCTGTATCCTATCACTCAGCCAGTTTTTGACCCAGTTTTCCACCTTGGGACCCACTCCCAGGTTCCCAGCTTGTTTACCAGCCTCCTATGTTGGACAGTGTTGATGGCCTTGCTGAAATCTAAGTAGACCACATCCACCACCCCTCCCTGATCTGCCTTCCTAGTCACCCAGTCAAGGAAATCTTTCAGATTTGTTTGACAAGACCTTCCCGCTGTGAATTCATGCTGCCTCGATCCTGTGCTCTGTTGGATTTGAGATACATCATAAACCATTATTTTTTTTATTGTTTATTTATTTAATAAATTGGAAAGACCTTTGAGCCAAGGACTTTTTTACAGACGTTCCATGTCAAATCACAAGAATAGCAAATTACAATGGTTTAATAGTGATTACATTAGTCTCCCCACCTCCGAGGCCAGGCTGACTGGCCTATAACTGCCAGCCTCCTCCCTGCTCCCACTTTTGTGGAGAGGGACTATATTTGCCCTCTTCCAGTCCTTTAGTGCCACACCTGTTTCAAACGAACTGTGAACAGGACTGTCAGTGGTGCTGCCAAATCCTTCCTGAGTTCTCTTAATACTCTGGGATGTAACCCATCCAGCCCATTGCATTGTCACTTTCAGAATAGCGAGTTCCTTTAAGACTCTCTCCTCCTTAAATGGACTAGTTCCCACCTACCTCCCAGTTATGCTTCCATTGCCTAATTTTGGTTCCTCCCCTTCCCCTTCTTCTGTAAATACTGAATAAAAATATTTGTTCAGTATTTTTGCTTTTTCTTGGCCCCCCTCTGCACACTTTCCTACTTCCCTTTTTAGTCACAATCTCACCCTTAGTCTTTTTTCTTAAGTATGCTTAAATCTATGTTATCAGAATTTATGGCTTTATTCACCAAGACCCTTTAAAGAGCAACTATCACGCTCTTTCTGGAATCCCCCACCCCCCGAGAAGCCCAAATAACCCTTACCTGCCCCTAGATCGAATTTGATTTAAATTTCTTTTATGAAGTGCCCCGATTTAGGAAAGGAAGGGATCATAATTTGTTCTGTGGAGCTCCGACTCGCTGATCCCTTCCACTTCCTTGTACCTCTGAACAGTGTACTCCGCCCCGATCCTCCCCCGCGCTACTACGTTTTGTGACAGAAGACAATGGGGAGAATGGGTGCGAGCATCCATTGCATTGTATGGGGCTGCATTTAAAAGTTTAAATCATGTAGTTTAGATGGCAAAAGTGGTACCCATGATTTATTCCGACTTGCTTCCCCATGCTCTCCATACTCTTATGTCACAAAACGTAGTAGTGTGGGGGGGGGATCGGGGTTGCAGTGCACTGTTCAGAGGTACAAGGAAGTGAGGATCAGTGAGGCCAAGCTCCACAGAGCAAAATTACGACCCCTTTCCTTCCTAAATCGGGGCACTTCATAAAAGAAATTTAAATCAAATTCGATTTAGGGGCAGGTAAGGGTTATTTGGACTTCTTGGTGGGACTGGGTCAAAAGTTACTCTCTAATATTCTTTCTCTGGTTATTTTCCCACAAAAAATATCCACATCTCTGTTCTTTTTTACCTGCAGCTTACAGTCTGGTAATGTGCCCTAAATACTGAGCAGAAATACTCATTTAGAATATTTGCATTTCCTTTATCCCTCTCTCCCCATCCCTCACCAATCTTTAGTCTTACAATATTAGTTTGTGTTTCTCTTTTCTCCCTGATATATCATAAAAAAAGTCTTGTCCCCTTTTGAAACTTGTTCAGCTATTCTGAGTTCTGTAGATTTTACTTTTCTCACTCTCTTGTTAGCCTCCCTGATGCTTGCCTGGTGCAGTTCTCTTTTACCTTCTATTTGGTTTGCCTTGTAATCTCCATAAACGTATTTTTTTGTCAAAATATAGTTTACGCATCCTTGTTATACCACAGTGGTCTTTCTCCTGTTATATTTTACTTATTAAAGACTGGCTGCCACCAGCAAACCATGCTTTATTAGGCTCCATTTGCTATCTACATCTATTACATCATTCACCTTTTGTAGCTGTTTTTCTTTCCTACAATCTCACTCATCTTTGGAAAATCTGCTCTAGGGAAATCCAATATTTTTGTTTATGAGTTTCTTATATTACCTTCTAGCAGTACTTCAAACCAAACTGTTGAGTGATCTCCTGTTCCCAATGGTTCTCAAATCCCCGATGTTATCAATCCTATCACCGTCTGAGAATGTTAGATCCAGTATATCTTTTCCAAGAGCTGGCTCTTTCACTGCCTGTATGAATACCTCCTGCATCTTCTCTACTCTTCCACAGTTTTTTTCACTTACTGTTGATGAGATTATCTAGTTGATAAGATTATCTAATTGACATCAGGCACACTTAAATTCCTCATGAATATTATTTCCAAATTATCTGCAAACTTTTAGTTGTGTCCATCATTTCTTGGTCTGTTTCATCCTTCTGAGAGGGTGGTCTATACATTACACTCACGCTAATTACTTTTCCCCTTGTTGCAATTAATTGTACCTTTAAAATGTAACATAGAAACGTAGAAATTTTCAGCAGATAAGGACCACTAGGTCCATCCATTCTGCCCGTAGGCCGTATACATAGTATGTGGCCACTGATGCTATGTGATCAGTGGCTTTTCATCACTCACTCCCCACTCAAGCTTTCCTTGTGCCTGTCCCAGGCGTGCTTAAACCCCTCCACTCTGCTTGCCCCCACCACCTCCCGTGGCAGACTATTTCAAGTGTTGACTACCCTTTCCATGTAGAAAAACTTCCTCACATTACCTCATGATCTACCCCCTTCCAATTTCATATTGTGTCCCTTTGTTCTAGTACTTTTTCTACATTGGAAAAGGTCCCCCACCTTGCACTTTGTTTATGCCTTTGAGGTACTGGAAAGTTTCAATCATGTCCCCCCACTCTCTCCTCTCCTCCAGTGAGTACACATTGAGGTTCCTTAGTCTCTCCTCATATGTTTTGTGGTGCAAGCCCTGCACCATCTTTGTTGTCCTGCTCTGGATAGTCTCCACCTTATCTATGTCCTTGTGCAGGTGTGGCCCCAGAACTGCATACAGTACTCCAGGTGAGGCCTTACCAATATTTTATTCAATGACATCACCAACTCCCACCTCCTGCTAGTGATACCCCTGCCTATGCATCCCAACATGTCACTGGCCCTCCCTGCCACCTTTGTGCACTGCTTTGATCCCTTAAGGTCATCAGAGATGATAAT
Source organism: Neoceratodus forsteri (assembly GCA_016271365.2). Lineage (NCBI taxonomy): Eukaryota > Metazoa > Chordata > Ceratodontiformes > Ceratodontidae > Neoceratodus > Neoceratodus forsteri. The sequence continues at coordinate 510,560,169 of CM057452.1, read as the reverse complement.
TCCTAGGCCCCTTTCCTCTTTGGTAACAGTCAACTCCACCCCTCCAACCTGTAGCTCTCCGCAGGGTTCCCTCTATGCAGGTGCATTATTTTGCACTTCTTTGCATTGAACCTCACTTGCCACATCTCCGACCATCTTTCAAGCTTCTCCAAGTCCCTCTTCATTTTCTGCACCCCTTCTGGAGTATCCACCCTGTTGCAGATCTTGATATCATCTGCAAACAGGCAGACCTTTCCTTCCAGCCACTCTGCAATGTCACTAATGAAGACATTGAACAGGACTGATCCTAGTACTGATCCATGTGGTACCTGCTGGTCTCCCCCCTCCCCAGATTGTACCCCATTTATCACCTCCCTCTGTCTCCTGTCTGTAAACCAGTTCCTTGCCCTCACCACCTTGTCTCCTATGCCCAGACTACCCATCTTGTAAATCAGCCTTCTGTGTGGAACGGTGTTAAAGGCTTTGCCAAAATCCAGGTAGGCAACGTCTACCACCCCTCCCTGATTTATGTCCCTAGTCACCCAATCAAAAAAATCTATTAGATTCATTTGACATGACCTTCCTGCTGTGAATCCATGTTGCCTCAGATCCTGAGCACCACGATTTCAGATGTGCCACTATCCTTTCTTTCAGCAGTGTCTCCATGATCTTTCCCACCACTGAGGTGAGGCTGACTAGCCTGTAGTTCCCTGTCTTCTCCCTACTGCCACTTTTGTGAAGTGTGACTACATGTGCCCTTCCCCAGTCCTCTGGAACCACACCTGTTTTGAGTGACTCTGTGAACAGGGCCATTAGAGGCACTGCTAGTTCCCTTTGTAGCTCCCTTAATATCCTCTGGTGGATGCCGTCTGGCCTCATGGCCTTATCCACCTTCAGCTTAGTGAGTTGTTCCAGAACTCTCTCCACTATAAATGGACTGTTGGCCACTCCCCCCTCCATTGCCTCTGCAACCCAACTGTGATCCTTGACCCTCCCCTTCCTTAGTGAATACTGAGCAGAAGTATTTGCTCAGCATTTCTGCCTTGTCCAGATCCCTCCCCTTACACTCTTCCTTCTCCCCTTTGAGCCTCACAACCCCCTACCGGTTTTTCTTCTTTCACTGTTATACCTATAAAATGCCTTATCCCCTTTGTTTATAGACCATAGTAAACCCTCTTCTGTCTGCACCGTCACCCTTCTAACAGCCTTCCCTTAGACATTCAAGCTACATCTCCCTGTCCTCCTCCCTTTGGCTCTTCTTTCTTGAATCTCAGCCTTTTAGCCCTGACTTTGTCCCCCACCTGTTTAGAGCACCATAGTGGTTTCCTTCTTCTATTCCCTTTGGCCACTATCCTAATGCATTGGTGTGTTATCTCCACTATGGATCATTTCAGTTTCTTCCATTGTTCCTCCAGCCCCTCTTTTAATTTTATTCCCATTGTTCCTCCACCCCCTCTTTTTATTTTATTTGTTGCATTATTTTGGCTATCAGTAATTTCTGTCGCTTGTATGGTCTCATTTACATATAATGCCACCACTCACCCTTTTACATATTTTCAGTCTTTTCTGAGTAATGAATTGTAACTCTCAGTCATGATGACTGACAATGACACGATGACATGAAGGCAATGATGACTGATGTCATAAGAAGGTATAGACAGCAAATCTACTGGTGCCAAGTTGGTGTGTCTTCAGGGGCATCACCAGAGGCATAAAGTTGGGGGGGCTAATGCCCCACAGTCCAAATCCTAACAAAGCTAGGGGAGGATCTGGGGGCATGCCCCCCCCAGAACATTTTGAGATTTGTACCTTCAAATGGTTGCTTTTCCTAAATTTTAATGGTTAAATATATATTTGAGAAGCCTGGTTATCATGACATCTATTAAATTGTACATGTGCAAAAATTTAGCCACTGGACCAGTGAGAACAATGGAAAGAGAGACAGCATTATCCCAGCAGATCTGCTGGGAAGGTTACAGTCCCCCACAGCAAATAAGAGGCCATTCAGACACCATTATCCCAGCAGATCTGCTGGGAAGGTTGCAGGACCCCAGAACAAACAGCCATCACTTCCACACTGCATAATTCTGAATAAGTCACTTAACATTCCTGCCCTTAATCTCTCTGCATGCCCTCTTTCTCTCTCTTTTGTCAATTTCTGTAGTCTTTGCATCTCCCTATGTGCTGCAAACTATCCCTCCCCTCCCCTCCCCCCCTCTTCCTGGATTCTAAGGAGTTTGGGGATTACTTGTATGATTGTGTCTTTGTAGGATGCTATATAAAAAGGCAGTAAAATTCTCTCCCTCTTTCCCTCTTTGGATTATAAAGCACTCAGGAATACAGTCTGTATGAAAGGCGCTATATAAATCAAAATTTCTTTTCACACAAGCCACAGGCACAGATTTTCCTTCTCTAAACTGCCAAACAACTGTGTAAAGAGTCATGCTGCACAGCCTTTTAGATGTATAACACATCAAGACTCATGCTGAACAGCCTTTTAGATGTATAACACATTTGTGCCAGTCTGAAAAAATATACTTGTTGTGCAAGCAATGCTGACTGTGTTGGCATGACAGTTACTAAAAGGTGGTCACCAATCCCAATCCCAATTTATGTCAATCGCGCCCAGTCCTGTCCAGGTGTTCCCTCCTACAAGGCAAGGCATGTCAAACCTCTCTTGCTTCTGAACCCACTGAACAGAGCCCAGGAGACTAGCAGAGGCAGAGCACATTTGTTGTAACCCCCCCCCAGAGCTCACTGTCAGATTGGGATCAAACTAACCTGGGAGTGATGATGACAAATCACCTGCCCCAAGCTCTGAGCTCTCCCATGGTGACATCCTGATTCCTGTCCCAGTGTTCTCTTTGTCAACAGCACAGTACATAGCAGTCAGCCACCAGTGCACTCAGTCCGCTCATGAGACTTACTTTCTTTTTTCTCCATCAGACTTGTGAGTGGATGAGTATAGTGCCCCAGAATTTGCCATGCAAGCAGACAAACCAGGACTCAGGGAAGGAAAGGGTTAACCCCCCATCCACCCCATGCACAGCCAGCTGGCTTACTGACCAAACTGGCTGGCTGACCATTTCCTGTCTCTATCTCCCTTCTCCCTCCCCTCCTGGAGCCTTCTGGCACTGGATCCTTTGTCTTGGACAGGCCAGATCTCCTGCCAGTGCCTAAAGGGGCCATAAATCAGTCAAATGGGCTGATCTTAGCCCCAGATACTCAATCATCTGTCCAAAAGCCAGGTCCACCTTTTGATTAGAAAGGGTCTTCCCTGCTGGCCAGTGGCAATTCTGGACTGGGTGACTGACAGAGTAGAGAGCACAGGAGTACGGATGGCTGAAGGCTTACCTGAAGTTCGAGTTCGTAGGTCCTGGGTGGCTGCTCTTCTATAGCTAGTGATCCTTGGAGATCTCCAACAGCAGCAGCAGTCACACCTTAACTCTGGAAAAGGACCAGCAGTCCTCCTGATGGCCAGCAGCAGCCAGTTCCATAGAGTGAGCTCCCTTTAGCTGTCTGCTCCCTCAGTTTGCAGTTTTTGTATTGGGGTTTTCTGGGGATTCCTGACACTGGGTGCCTAGTAGTGCATGTAGCACAAGCATCACATTTCAGATGCAAAGTGACGAGGGTAATGCTCACCCAGGTTCTCTTTTGTTTGAATAAGAATATGGCTTGGCAAGTCTGTTAGTTTGCTTCCTGTTATTTTGCAGAATAAGTGTGGCATAGTTTGTTTTTTTGGGGCTGCCACTGCAGTTCCCCATCTCCCCTCTCCAGTATGCTGGCTGTTTTTTTTTTCTGGCATTGGCATTGGGTGTTGCCACACATGGGGCTGTCATTACAGTCCCCTGTCCTTCCCCTTTGCTTACTGTCTCTAGTGCCACTTGCTAGTCAGCAGGCTGCTTGCCCTGCCCAGCTTTGCTGGAGTGGTTATTTTTTTTCTCTTCTTTGTTTTGTTAAATTTCTTACTCTTCCCCGTTGTGGGGGCTCCAGATTGCTTCCCATCCCTTTGTCTGGCATTCTGTGCTGGTTGTGGGGTGTGGTGCCCTTTTGGAGAGGGCTCTTTATTTCCTGTCTTGCCATTTTTTTGTTATTATGTTTATCTAGTTTGTGGGCACCTCAAATTCCTTTCTTGCTCCAGTCCCCTGAGATGACCCCCGACTGTGGTCTTTCTCCTGTAGCCCCCCTCCTTCCAAATGAAGCAACAGTGTCCATTATGGCAGTTATTGGTGGTGGAGTTTCCCTGATCATCTCTCTTCCCCACCTCCCTTCCACAGTAAATTAGTGCCACTACAGTTGCAGACCTGGATGCCCAGCTGATCGTGGTCCATGTGGCATTCACAAAGAGGGGACAAGTTTGGGCAGCCAGGCCGTGAGGTGAACAGCAAAGTGTGTCTGGGTGGAAACCAGCACCTGGACCACTAAAGTTCCGCCGGCCACTGTTCAGAGGCAACCAAAGCAGTGGGTGGGAGGAGAGCTCCCTGACCTCTACCACTAGCACTACCAATGATCGCAGCAGGATCCAAAGGACCAGGCCAGGCAAAGAAAAAGGAAAGCACTCCATGCGGTACAGTTATAAAGTGCTGACTCTAAACCATGGCTTCTTTTTTTTCCTCTGTAAGCAATGAAGCTGTGAGTATTTTCATTTTTCAGGGAAAATGATTGGGAGGGGACTTGAGCTTACATTAGGGGGGCTTTAGCCTCCCAAAAAACAGCCTGTTGATGCCACTGTGTGTCTTCCAAATCTTTTAGCTGCCACTGAATCAACATACATTATTTTCATTTGGGCACTGCAGCCTGTCAGCAGGTTCTGTGCCATTTGCATATAGAACACTGTTTGGTTTACAGCACCAGAGATATCACTGGTAAGGGGTGCCAGGTTTTTAAAACATTTGTGGGTGCTCAGAGTTGTAATAAAAGGCCGGGGGTCTGGGGGCCGCCTAGGCCCCCCGAAGCTATAGAGGGTTTTTCATGCTTTCTGGTGCATTTTGGTGGTTATTTTGATACATTTTGGAATGAGTATGCTACCATCACAACTACTCCTATGTAGAGGATGCCAGGATACCATTGGGGGCTATTTGATGCCTGAGCAGGTGCTAAGATCAATAAGAGAGTGCCCGCCTGGAGGGATCTTTCATCCTCTCAGTTTTGCAAGCATGTCAGAGTACTGATGTTAGGTTGCAGACGCAGTGCCACCACTCAACAGTGTGCAAGTGTATCCTGAAGGGCTCTTAGATGCCTCCAGTTAAGGACCCATGGAAGAGTGCCTGGGTGGGCTCTTTGATGCCCTCACATGCTTTAAGGATGCCCTTAGTAATGGTTACAGACAGTGCCACCACTCCACAGGGTGCAACAGTGCCTTGGAGGGCTCTTTGATGCCTCCATGTGCTCCAAGAAGACATGGAAGAGTGCACTTTGTGGGCTGTTTGATGCCTCCAGGCTCAGCCATGTGCTGCAACTGCAAGAAGACATGAAAGTGTACCCTGGAGGACTCTTTGATGCCTCCAGGATGGTGCTGCAAGAAGACATGGAATTTTCTTGTCTTTTTTCAGCACCTGGTAGATGCCAACTAAAATCTCAAAGGGCATCCTTTTAGGAGCTGGAGGCATCAAACAGCCTTCCTGCCGGGCACTCTTGCACCCTGTGGGGTGGTGGCAATGTCTGCAACCTAAAATCACAAAAGACATCCTTAGAGCACCTGAGGGCATGAATGAGCCTTCCATGGCACTTTTCTATGTCTTCATGCAGCACCTGGAGGCAACAAAAAGCCCTCTATCTAAGGTACTCTTGCACCATGTTCAGTGGTGGTGGTGCTGTACCCTATAATTGCAAATGACATCCTTAGAGCACCAGGGCATCACAGAGCCCTTTATGGCACTGTTCCCTGGCTTGGATGGCTCTTTGATGCCTTCATGTGCTGCAAGAAGACATAGGAAAGTGCCCTGGAGGTCCCTTTCATGCTCCCGGGTGCTCTAAGGAGGTCCTTTGTGATTTTAGGTTGCAGACAGTGCCACCACTCCACAGGGTGCAAGGGTGCCCTGGAGGGCTCACTGACACCTCCAGGTGCTGCAAGAAGACATGGAAGAGTTTTGTCTTTTTTCAGCATCTAATGGAGGCAAACTAAAATCTCAAAGGGCATCCTTTGAGCACCTGGAGACATCAAAGAGCCCTCCAGTGCACTTTTGCACCCTGTGGAGTGGTGGCACTGTCTGCAACCTAAAAGCACAATAAACACCCTTAGAGCAACTGGGGGCATAAAAGTACCCTCCAGGGTACTCTTCTATGTCTTCTTGCAGCATTTGGAGGCATAAAAGAGCCCCAGTCAGACATTCTCCCATGTCTTCTTTCAGCATCTGGAGGCAACAAAAAGCCCTCTAGGGCACTCTTGCACCCTGTGGAGTGGTGATGCTGTGCTCTAAAATCACAAAGAACATCCTTGGAGCACCAGGGGGCATTGCAGAGCCCTCTACAGCACTCTTCCCTGGGTTTTAGGGCTGTTTGATAACTCTATGTGCTACAAGAAGACACAGAACAGTGCCCTGGAGGGCCCTTTCATGCCCCCTGGTGTTCTAAGGATGTCTTTTGTGTTTGCGGGTTGCAGACAGTGCCATCACTCCATGGGGTGCAAGAGTGTCCTGGAGGGCTCTTTGATGTCTCCAGGTGCTAAAAGGACTGCCCTTGGAGATTTTAGTTTGCCTCCATTCTGTGCTGAAAAAAGACAAGGAACTTCCATGTCTTCTTGCAGCAGCTAGAGCCTGGAGGCATCAAACAACCCTCCAGGAAACTCTTCCTTCCATGTCTACTTGCAGCATCTGGAGGCATCAAAGAGCTCTTCTGGGCACTCTTAAATGTCTTCTTGCAGAACCTGGAGGCATCAAAGAGCCCTCCAAGGGAAGAGTGCCATGGAGGGCTCTCTGATGCTCCCAGGTGCTCTAAGGATGCCTTTTGTGACTTTAGGGTACAGTCCCACCACTCCACAGGTATAAGAATGCCCTGGAGGGCTCCTAGATGCATCCAGGTGCTGCAAGTAGACATAGAAGAGTGCCCTGGAGGACCATTTCATGCCCCCAGGTGCTCTAAGGATGTCTTTTGTGATTTTAGGTTGCAGACAGTGTCACCACTCCACAGTGTGCAAGAGTGCACTGGAGGGCTCTTTGATGCATGATCCAGGTGTTGTAAAAGGATGCTCTTTAAGATTTTAGTTTACCTCCACCAGGTGCTGCAGAAAGACAAGGAACTTCCATGTCTTCTTGTAGCACATGGAAGCAACAAAGAGGGCACTCCTGCACTCTGTGGAGTGGTGATGCTGTATCTTAAATCCCAAAGGGCAACCTTAGAGCACCTGGGGGTATCAAAGAGCCTTCCATGGCACTCTTCCATTGGAAGTCTCTGATACCTCCAGGTGGTGCAAGAAGACATGGAAGAGTGCCCTGAATGGCTCTTTGATGCCACCAGGTGTTCAAAGGATTCACTTAGCACATTATTTATTTATTTTAAAGTTGATAACTGGGAAGGTACCATGAGCAGAGCTCATTTCAGAAACAACCAGGGAAGGGGAAGCATGTGTCAGTGTAATGGTATTACAATTTTTAGGACTAGCCAGGTCAAAAGCAGGAGTAATTGTAAGTTGCTAGAGAGTTGCTGATGATTTTCAATAGTAAACATAACTGCAAATGCCATGAATGATTACACATTATTTAACCATATAGAAGGCGTTCTTACGAACTGTTGCTCTCCCAATAAACTCATCAGCTATTTTGTCCATGTCTAATGCATCAGTGTGTTCCTGATGAATGTGAAGGAGAGCAACACTATTTAAGCATCTCTGTGACATTGTTGATCTAAGATATGTTTTCAGTCTCCTGAGTCCTGAGAAAGAATGCTCAGTTGTACAAGTTGATACTGGTACTGTCAGTAAGATCTGAATAAATTTTACAAACTCTGGCAGTAAATCACGAATGGCTTGTTTTTCTGTGATGACACAGTACACATCTTGCAATGAATCAACTGTTTTCCCACTAGCTTTTGCAATGTCAATGAACATGTCACGGTGTGGTTGCAGACGCCCTGCATCTAAGTCATTGCCATAAAAATTAGATATGGAATCTAATGGCCCTTGTCCTATCGCAAATCGTTCTGCATCTAACAAAAGCTTCTGAGCTGGAGTCTGAAATCTATCTTTGACTGAAAGAATAACCTGATCAATCACTTGGAAAAATATTCTCCTGAAGTGGTCTTTTGGGGATGCATCAGTAACTAATTGAGAGCCATCATCTATACAACAAGGAACTTTGCGTTGACATGGAAGAACTGGTTCATCTAACTGCAGTTCCTCAGCTCTTCCATCCACTGTACTCCAGAAGTTGTCAAACTGCCCTCTGTATTGTTGCATAGTGTCGAGTAGAGTTTGAATCATACAATTAGCTTTTAGAAATTGAAGAGAGGTTGCTTGAAGGGCTGTGTTTATGCTGTCACAGTGAGAGAAAATTTTGAAGAGAAGACTCAAGAAGAAAAATCCTTTAAATAATCGTAGCTGTGCCAAGAACCCTCCTGCTTTTGCCCCACACTCCCGAGTATTCTCTGAGGACACACTGTCCAGAAATTCCAATAATGCTAAATAGTTTTATAGAATTCAATTTAAACTATTTGCCCTCACTGTCCACCTTGTTGGAGCAAATGGTCGTAAAGAGCCAGACCTAGTGTCTTCCATATCGCTTTGTATGTTTTCAAAAAAAGTTAGCCATTTTGGAGAGTCTCTAATGAATGTTATGAGTTCTCGTAACTGATTTAGTATGTCTTGACATTCTTGTATTTTGCTGATGCAGTCCGGTACTACAAGGTTCATGGAATGTGCCAAACAATGTACGAAAAGGGCCCTGGGCTCAACAGCATTTAGCCTAGCCTGCACTCCAGAGTGAATACCAGCCATAGTAGCAGCTCCATCATAACACTGACCCCGGCATTTATTTATATCCTAGTCAAAATGTAACAAAACATCTTTAAGGATACTGAATAGTGTAGCAGCATCTACAGCTGGTGTTTCATGAAATCCTAAAAATGCTTCTTCAATTCCGAAATCCTCAGTGACAAATCGAAAACATATTGAGACTTGCTCATGAACAGTAATGTCCATTGTCTCATCCATCATTACAGCAAAATACTGAGCTGCTTTGATTTTGGAAACAATTGTGTTTTGCACATCTTGTCCCATAATGTCCAGCATTTCATTCATTATGTCATGAGACAACCATCTGTAACTATAAACAACAACCACTGCTGCAACTGTGGACAATCAGTGGCTAGCTCTTTTAGCAATTGCATGTAATTTGAACTCTCATCTGTATGGCCCTGATAGCAAGCCCCTGTCGGCCAGTAATCTTAAAGTTGTCATCATTTTTAAAGTGCAATCCTTGCATCTACTGCTTGCTGCCTACTGGCATCAGACATAATGCTGTACACAGTTTGCTTAACATGTGTTTTCATTACAGCCTCACTGTGGCAGCCACTTTTTTCATGGGATTCAAATCTTTCTATTGCCTTATGCCATGCACTATAACCAGTAACTGTGAATGCTTCATCAACTTTTGTGGAAAATGTGAGCAGTTTTTTCTCTTTTGCCTCTTTACACACTGAACAGAAGGCTTTTTTTTGATTGGAATCATACTGTAACCATTTGAACCGGTCAAGCCACCTTTCTTGAAAGGTTCTGCCTTTTTTCTTGGCGACTACTAATGATTCCTGTCTTGTTTTTTCTTTTACAGACAGAGTGCTGCTGCTGCTACATGGCTCCTCAACATCAACCACGTCCACATCCTTAGCAATGTGAACTTGGGCAGCTGCTGTTTCCTCAGCTTCAGTCTTACAACTTGCTACGTCACTTGTTGATGGTGCTACTGTTGTACTGCTTGCCTCACTCTGTTTAGCCCATTTTTTAATAAACTTGTCCATTTTAACTAACAGTGTGTGTTTCTCTTGTGTTGATTCAGAATAGGTTACTCTGTTAGTTGCTGGTCTGGACAGAAAATGATTAAAACATTAAAGTCAGTGGAGGTCAGAATAACACTAGACAATCAGTTCACAGCAATTTGTTTTTGGCACAAGGACCCCTCTTAAATTCTAATAGTCTGATTTATTTTGGGTTTTTTTTTATTGATTTTTGGATGGTCAGACACTGGTAGGGACTGATCAGACAGGACAGTAGGAGGACTATAACAGCACTGACAGGCTAGGTTAGTCTCAGCTGCTCACCCTCTCACACAGACTTCACAAGCACCCACAGACAGAGCACCGCCTATTGTCACTTGGACTATACGGCCCAGAAGACACCTCTGCACAATCAGCACTCTGACTTTACTATTTTACTTGTATTTTTTCTTTCGGACAGTCAGACACTGGTATGGACTGGACAGGAGGACTGTGACTGGCTGGATAAGACTCAGCTGCTCACCCTCTCACACAGACTTCACAAGCACCCACAGACAGAGCACTGCCTATTCACTTTGATAATATTATGGCACAGCAGACCCCTCTCTGAAACCTACACTCTGTCTGATTTGATTTTGTTCACTTTTGGATGGTCAGGCTCTGCCACTGGTGGTACGGGCATGACTAGACAGAAGTACTATGCTGCAGCACGTCAGTGTCACAGTCAGCAAACAATGACCAACTGACTGCTCAGTTCACTCAAACTGAAGCAGCAACTCTCCCTTCCTCTCCAGACTGAGACTCCCCCCTCACTGCGGCTGGCTAACTTTGCTGCAGATGAAAGATAACCCACACCACCGACACACACAGCCTGAGCCTGGCCCTAGCCCGAACCCACTGCAGAATTTTTTTGTAAAAACGATGCTGTTTTTGTTTGCTTTTACTAGTCTGTCCTGATTCCTCTCTCCCTGACTGACTGGTGACTGCACTGCAGTGTTGCCACTTGCCAGAGACTACAGTGTGACTGTCACAAAAACTCAACCAAACTGAACATTGCCTAACACTGCAGTTTTAAAATTATTTTTTTTAAGTTGTAATAAAATGTTGCCTAAGTTCTGCCTGTCTGCAACAGGGCGGGTACAGTACCCTTGGTCCCTTAGCTAGCTAGCAAAAGAATCGGTTGACCAACGCAACGATGACCACAATACGAAAAAACAACTTGCTCCTCGCTCAGCTCACACAGCAATGGATGGATCCTCACTGTGTGCTAATGGTTGACCAACTCACTGACTCCTTGCATGTGATATGCAGGTCTCAGTTGAAGCTGCTCTCTACCTGCATCACATGACCATCTCCTTGATGAGTCATGTGTCTATCTGTATCATTCCTGGCGATTGGAGGATCCAGTTGCAGCGAGCGTCGGAGTACAGTAGGCGCACGGCATGCAGGTTCGGGTTGGGTCGTATTGGAATTTCGGAAATCGTCGGATCGAGAGTTGGGTATAAATGGGGGCTACTGGGACTGCCAGAAGAAGGAGCTGAACATTTGGTCTCTCTTGGACTCGGTCTGTCATCGGAGAGCATCGGAAACTTCTGTCTATGTGTGGCTTATGCTGTTTCACTAGGTTGAATGGTTTATCTTGTTTGTTTCTCTGTGAACATACTTAGTGCAGTTGCAGAAAACTAAATTGAGCACATTTCGCTTACAACAGTATGTTGTCAGCTTTATCAATTACAAAGGATCTTGCTTTTGTAATCCAGTGTTACTGGCAAGGTGGTTAACATGATTTTGGAAGTACTAGATTTCCAAATACTATGGAAATGAAACTACTGGACTTCAATTTTCAGGCTCTCTCTCTCTCTCTCTCTCTCTCTCATTTTTATTAACAAGGTAAGTGCGCTAGACAAAGCAAATACCCATTTTAAGGCAACAGAACAACATCTGTTTACATACAATCAGACAGATGAAATGAATATGGCAATAGCGTGTTTCCAGGTTTAGACATATTACAAATGTGTGCTTTCACTTACATAAAATTTTATAGCCAGGGACAAATAAACTTATAGCACCCCTTCGGTTTAAATTCAGGTCTCACTGTCAAGGACAGCACACCCTTACTCAAATGAAACAAACTAATAAAAAACGTACATGAAGCATTATCGAACAATGGTGGAATAAAAAAAAATCACAGGCTTGTTATCTACTGCATGCTAGCTACTGGTGCCTTCAAATCGCGTGTATGCAAGTCAAAGTCCACCCGTCCACATAAGACTCCCAGCTGTTAAACAGCAAAGCAAAGAGCAGTGTAAAAGATCAGTGCAAATAAAAAAAAAAACTACTGATGTGCAACAGATTTCTTAGGACCAAAAAAGGACCTAGTGTGCCAGCCTGTGTGCACGTCCATCATATTGCCACTGGGGGGAGACAAAGAACAACATGCAGCTGCTGTTGCTGCAAGCGGATCACATTCAGAGCAGGCTTGAAAACTGATGTGACAGCTGCTGCCTGCCGAACTGTTATTTGTCATGAGTTGTTTGCACCAGTGCCAGGTTGCTGCTACGGGGGGGGGGGGAACGATTTGTGAAAGTTGTGGACCGGGTCCAGGGTCATGGCTGGGCTGGCATGTGGAAGGGACGGACGACAGAGTATCAGGCAAGCAGGCAGGGAAGTGGGGAAATGAAAAGGCAAGGTATAGGAGGACAAGAATTTGAGGGTGCTCATTTAAACTTTGTGGGTGCTGAAGCACCCGAGCACCTGCGCTGTCGGCGCCCCTGTCACTGGTGGATTCTGAAAGATGTAGATGCAACACTTGCATTTGTATTTTGGATGCATACTGCATCCACACAAATGCATTCAAATATTTATGCCTTATTCACAGACATTTGGATGCATATGACCATGATGCCTCCTTGTAAACTCTGCCTCACTCCTGGCCTCAGTTCTGTTCTGCTCCATAACCCTCTGCATGCCTTAACAGTGCTTTCTGCCTAGATTGTTGGCCCTACTGGTAACTGTATATTCTTCACCTAGGTATACATACTTTACTACTGTTGTTAAATTACTCTGTTTATTACACACATGCTCTATTCATTGTGCAATTATCTGCAATGTACTGTAAATGCTCTACATACAGTATATCATCTATTACACCTTCCCCAGGATGTATCTGGAAACGAGCTGCTATTCAGCTCAGTATGTCTTTCCTGGTGGAACTTTTGAAATAAATAAATAAATCCTGCAGTTTACAGCAATTTCTGCTGCAACATCAGGAATCAAGTTCATTTTTCATACAGAATTGTTGAATTCCATATCAGGAATTAGACCAACATTTGGTGGTCTAACACCTGGGAGAGATTTCAGCAGCTGAGATAGAGAAGATAGATAGAAACTTTATTTATATAGCGCCCCTTTCCAGGGACTCAGAGCACTTAAAATTAACATTTTAAAACAGCATTAAACACAATACATTTTACCTCACATATCAAGTGGAGCATGCGGCAATACAACATAAAGAGCTATCATATTAAAGTAACAAAGAATATTAGATAATTAACTTATTTCTTATGTATTAAAAGCCTGGTTAAATTAAAATGTTTTTACGCCCTTTTTAAAGGTTTCCACCAAGGGTGCCTCATGTAGATGTCTAGGCAATGTGTTCCACAGTGTAGGTGTGACCACTGAAAATGCATGGTCCCCGAATGCTGCAGCCTAACCCTGGGAACCCCAAGGAGGCAACCCTTGGAGGAACGAAGAGCCCAAGATGAGCAGTGAGTAACAAGGAGATCTTGCAGGTAGTCTGGTCCCCCTTTGTGCACAGTTTTATAGGTCAGTTATCCAGCCTTGAAGGCAATCCTCCACCTAACTAGCAGCCAGTGCAGTTCATGAAGGATGGCTGTAATATGTTATGATCTTCAAGTGCCTGTCAACAATCTAGCCGCCGTGTTCTGCACCAGCTGCAAATGGCAGAGGTTGCTCCCAGAGAGCCCCAGGTACAGGGCATTGCAGTAATCCAGTCTGGATGTGACAAAAGCATGTACCAGGGTGGTCAGGTCCTCAGTTGGTATAAGGGCCCAGGTCCAGGCGATATTCCTCAGATGATAGAACCCACATTTGATGACAGCCAACACCTGGGCATCAAGTATCAAGCCATTATCAAGGATCACACCCAGATCCTTATCCCAAACAGAGGGGATCAGAGGAACCCCTCCCAGTACTAGATGAGGGTACTCTTACAGCCCCCATGTCACAACAACGACCAGAGTCCACCACCAGTTTCATCTGAGAAATGGGCATGGCTCCCTAAAGCTGCTGCCCAGAGTCTTTACAGTTTAATTTCCTTATCCAAGGGCATGGATGGGGCATAGAAATGTTTTCTTCAGTAGAACTTGCATTCCTAAATCTTGACTTCAGGGTTATGGGTCATGCTCAGGTTGTACTGCCTAGGAATAAAAAAAAAATGTACTTTGACTTTAACCATCTGCTGTTTTATTGAAGCCAGAAGAAACTGAGATTGTGCAACACTGAAAATAAAATCCAAGTCCAATTACCATTTCAAAGAACACACAGCGGAGTTCCTAGAAATATGTGGCCAGATCTGCACCTCTTCCTCCCCCGTGGGCAAACCAGTACATAAACCCAGCGCTCTCCATGCCACTTAGAAAGCAATTTAATTAAAAAAAATTACAATACCAGAGGTCCAACTGCAGAGGGGATAATTAATTTAAATGTCTGGTTTGGGAATCACTCTGCAGCAGCATGGAGAACTAGGTATGGGAAGGGGTGGACATTAGCACAGTCATGTTTCCTGTGTGCAATGTCAGTTTCTATGCAGAGCTCTTGAGTCTTAGTTCCATCAGCAGCTGGGGTTGCGGTGGTCTTCTGACAACTAGACTGGGAAAATTTTAGGCCCAGATTCCGTGAGGTGCAGGAACCCAGGGGAGGTTAAATTATGGGTGGGGAAATACTAACAGAGACTAAACAGGAAAGAGATCTGGTGTGATCATATCTGATGACCTAAAGGTGGCCAAACAATGTGCAAAGGCTATGGAGAGAGCCAGTGTGGTACATAGGGAGAGGTATAACCAGCAGAAGAAAAGAGATCATGATGTCACTGTACAAATCATTGGTGACACCTCATTTGGAGTACTGTATCTAGTTCTGGAGGCTGCATCTCTGGAAGGACATATACATGGTAGAGGCAGTTCAAAGAAGGGCAACGAAAATGGTACAGGACCTGCAACAAAGTTAATATGAGGAGAGACTTGAGACGCTCAGTATGTATACCCTGGAGAAGAGGAGAGGAGAGGAGAGGAGAGGAGAGGAGAGGAGAGAGAGGAGATATGTTAGATACCTTCAAATATCTAACGGGAACAAATGAGGCACAAGATGGTAGCATCTTTCAGAAAAGGAGATGTTCTAGAACAAGAGGGCATGACATGAGACTAGAAGGGGGTAGACTAAGGGGCAACATGAGAAAGTACTTCTTCATGGAAAGGGTGTGGGAGGCATGGAACAGCCTCCTAGCAGGGGTTGCAGGGAAAAGTTGGTGAGGGAAATCAAAACTGCATGGGATAGACTTAAGGGAACCCTAACAATTCAAAAGGTGAGTTAAAGCCAGAGATCAAGTAGGATCTGTTGCTTTTGAGTAGGTACAGTGAAGCCCACCAGGATGAAGCGCAGGTCACAGGTTTACTGCATGACCAAAGGGATTAACTCTAATTGAAATTGCATTGTTTGCGGCAGTAACTCTATTGCAGAATTCTGCAGTGCTGCACTTCATTCTGGTGGCCTTCACTGTAGATTGAAAGATCAGACTGGATGGGCTTATCATTCCTGATCTGCCATCAGTTTCTATGTTTCTAGGGACGGTCATATCTCTTCTGCTCAGCTGGGTCAGAGTGAGATATTGTCATCCAGTAGGGTGAAAAAAGTGTGGTGTTGGGTGCCTGAGATCACTTGTGCTCAGTGTCCTCTGATCTCTCTCTCTTCTTGTTTACCTTAACTTGCCAAGCATGCTGCCTGCAGCATGACTGTCTGAATATAGAAGTTGACTTACCGCTCAACTGCCACCATACTTGTCTGCCGGGGCTCACTTGTTACTGCTTCCAGTGTTTTTTGTCAGTACAGTGTAGCAGCCTCCAAGACCTGTCACTTTTTGGGATGTGCTCTGCCTGCCTGATAAGTCCACAGCTGAGCTTTCTGCTGATGGTGTTTACTGGCTGTCCATAAACCCTGACTTCATCCATGCCTCCTTTTGCCTGACCTGGTTGGTCAGTAAGTGGAGAGAGGACAGAACAGAGCTGCAGAGAGCAGCACATTGATCCATGAAAGGGGATGGAAGCTGCAGGGAGTGGCAGCATTATAAACAGAAGAGAACAGGGCTGCAGGAAGTGGCAGATTGATCTGGGTGGCAGGGAAGGAAGCTGCAGGGAGCAGCTGCATAATGTAACCATAGAGAGAGAGCAGAACAAAGCTTCAAGGAGAAGCAGATAGATCTGGGTGGCAGGCAGAGGGAAGCTGCAGGTAACGACTGCATAACATGACTGGGTGGCTGAGAAGTGGAGCAGCAGGGAGCACCAGAGCTTATCTTGGTCAACCATTGGTCTTGATCCTTCATTTGCTGCTGGTAGGAGCTGGAGAAAACAGCCCATTACTTAGATGCAGCAGTCAGGCAGGAAGCAACTGAGAGAGCAAAGTGAGAGCAGCATTGAGCAACAGATTAATTCAGATGACTGGGAATTGTAGAGGCAGAGCCGAATGGCAACTGGCCAGGGGGGAGGAAGCCTCAGGGAGTGGCTAATTACTTTGACTGAGGCTGTCACTCATTTTTTTCCTCTTAATTGTACATACTACTGAAGTCCAGGTGCTGAAAGCTGGGTTGGAGACTTGACTTCCCTGCCTGGTAGCAGCAGTATGAAACGATGCAGCCACACTGTAATTGCCATGTCTGCAAGACTGATCCCCATGGTACACTGCTCATTACCCTTGACCTGTGAGTACATACCATTTATTATAAAATAGAAGGAAAAAATGCAAAAGGTGATTGGTCAGACTGGGGTTTTAGCCATGTGTAAATCTCACAACAAACACACTGCTCAAGTCCCAGCTGACCACTGCCTGCCCCATAACATTCACGCAGTGCCTCCTCTGGGCTTTCAAACATTCGCTCAGTCAAAAACTGCCATTTGTTTCAAACAGCAAAGCAGCAACTGACAACTGTACTATCTTTAAAAATAAAAAGCCATACCACAGCCTCCGAGTTCCTTCTAGTCCCAAGAAAAGTTTTTCAGACACCATACGAACCTCTCGCTTCTCCCAATGTGACTGGTCACGTTAGTGATGATGCATGGCCAACTCCACCCTCAAGCACTGTTCCCCTTCAGCAACATTCAAAACAGGCTAGGGATTGAAATTTACATACAGGCCCCTTTGCACTGATGCTAGCTCCTCCCAGAGCTGAGTCAGGCTAGTGTTGGCAGCAAGAAAGCAAGGAGAGAGAGAGAGAGAAAAGTTCAACAACTTCTTAGCTTCAGGAACCTGAAGGCTAAGGCAGCAGCCAGAGCAGAGGATGAGACACTAAGACAGACACAGCAGCAGAGACCAGTTCCGTTCTGACTAAAATCATAATCAAGCAGACAAACACTTAACTCAGTGCAGCTTAGGCCATGGACCAGGTGGTTGGTCACTCACAGCAGGACTGGGGTAGCCTGCTGGTGGCTATTTTATATGTATCTCATCACTGTTCTTTTGTTTTACTTATAACAAAAGAAAAGTGATGACATGGTTTACAAATGGAGCTGGGTCCGGGTTCAGGAGGAAGCTTGTGAGGGTGGCAGAGATCAAAGCCATGCTCGGTTGGTTGCTCTTGGAAGGTGTAAAATACGACCAGCACTTCTAGTTCCATCATGATTAAACCTGCAAATTCAAGTTAATGTAAAAAGGGGCAGTAGTTTAGTATTGGTTCAGGATTGACAGATCAACAGTTGTTTATCTTATAGTAGGGATTTCAGATGCCATACAAACCTCCCATTTTCCCTGATGCGAGTGGCTTTGCTAGTGATGATGTGAGGCTGACGCCACCCTCTGGCACTGTCCCCCTTCAGATACTGAAGTGCTGCCAACTCTAGGTGTGGATTTCATACACAGTAACACTATTAAAATATGCGTCTGACTGTAATTTCCATCCGGCCTCCTCCTTCCCAAATCACCATGTGTTAAGTTGGGACTATCTAATTACTGGTGGAAGAACAAAACCTTGCCTTTCTTAAAATTAATAAACATTTGTATTTGTACTACATAAAAAATGTGTTTTTGTTTATTTCATTTTATAATTGCATTAATGCACTCCAGAGGATTTGTTGTTGTGAGATTTACACATGCCTCGGTGGTTTGCGGCACTCAGCTGAACACCCAAGGCATGTGTAAATCTCACAACAACACACCCTCTGTCATGCATTATTGCTTAAGTACTACTCTTTGAGTTCTCCTCCCAGTCAGTTTTCTACTCACCTTGTTACTTTCTCATCTCACCCCCACCCAGTCCTCCAACTTCTTCACTAATCTTGTATGGAGCTCTGAGTCAAAGACATTGCTGAAATCCAGATACACGGCATCTAGCACTTAGCCCTTGTACGGTACCTGAGACACAGGGCTGGATATTCAAACTGCACTATTTTGTGGCGCAAGCCCTTGCGCTGCACAAAATAGTTGCACAGAGGTGTGGCGAGGTGATATTCAAAGCGAGTTGCGCCTATTGAGCAACCCTTTGAATATCACCCCTCGGCCACAGCCACTGTGCATGGTGCAGTGGAACTTGCGCCACCGCAAGTGGTCAGAGTGAGGCATTCAAGTTGCGGTGGCACAAGTACCATTGCACCATGTGCAAATTTCCCGTATTCAAAAGGTGACATGCAAATGAGCCATAATTCAAGAAAGGCGCAAGGGGGGCCATTTGCATCTATTTATGGCCCCATTTGCATGCCATTAGCATGCAGGTGCGCCGATCCCCGAGGACTTGCGCCTGGTGCCCTGCCAGGCAGCAGCCATCGGGGACCAACGCCCCCTGCAGCCCGATCATGGGCATAAGTTAAAATCCCCACCCCGACTGGCCGATCGTGGGCATATGTTCAAAACACCCCTCCACCCGACTGGTCGATCACGGGCAAAGTGACAAATAACACCACCCCCACCAGCCCGATCGCGGGCAGCAAAGAGTAAACCCCACAGGACATATCCATGGTGGTCCAGTGGACCGTGAAGCCCGATCACGGGCAGCAAAGTTCCAACCCCCAAGACCATATCCTGGTGATCTAGTGTCCCCCACCCATGAAGCCCCACCACCCTGCTCCCTCCCGGCAGCGGCGGGTGGCAGCATCCACCAGCCTGCCACCCCTCCGCCCGCTGACTGACTGTCCAGTAGGGCTGCGGCTCATTGGTGCAGAGCAGAGCCAGTGGGCATGCAGCCCCATACATACAAGGCAGTCCAGATATGTGAATGAATTCATATCTGGACTGCCTTGTGACGCTGCGAGCTGCATGCCCGGTAACTCTGCTCTGCAGCGGCGTGCAACCGAGGGCAGTCAGTCGGCAGGCGGCGAGGCGGCAGGCAGGTGGGATCTGCACCCCGGCTGCCGGGAGCGGGTGGTGGTGTTTGGGTGGTGGGTGGGGGACACTAGATCACCAGGATATGGTCTTGGGGAGGTTTAATCATTTTGCTGCCCGCGATCGGGCTTAACAGTCCACTGACCACCAGGGATATGTCCTGGGGTTTACTTTTGCTGCCCGCGACGGGCAGTCGGGAGGAGGGGTGTTACAAACATATGCCCGCCGATCAGGCTGGCGGGAGGAGTGGGTGTTATTTGGTCACTTTTGCACTCGATCGGGCCAGTTGGGGGGAGGGGGGTTACTATATGCCCGCGATTGGGCTGCAGGAGAGGCACAGGGAGTAGGTTGAGGGTCACCCACAGGTAATAGCTGCTGTGTTGCGCCCTGCAATGCGGCAGCTCACCTGTGGGTGGCCCTCGACTTAGTCCTTTTTTTTTGGGCTCAAAGTTGTGTAGGCACAGGTTGGGGGTTGCGCCTGCACAACTCTGCACAGCCCACTGAATATCGGGCTGTGCAGTTTATGCATGGCTCCTCCCCCTCCAGTTCAGCATGCATTCATTTGCATTGCGCTGTTGCTCAGCTTGCCTTGGGGGGCGCAACTTCCTCCTGCTGAATATGGCAGAATGGTGCAATTTCAGACTTGCGCAGGCGCAACCCTATTGCTCATGGCGCAACCCTTTTGAATATCCAGCCCACAGTGTTTAAGAATTCTATGAGGTTCCACTTCCATTATCTCCCCTTCACAATGTTATGCTGTTTAATTTTCTGTTGACTGTGGGGTTCCCAGAAGTTAACCAGCTGCTCCTTAATTATAATCTCAAGAAACTTACCCACAATAAAGTCAGGCTGAGTAGCCTGGAGTCCCTTTGGCCTCCCTGTCCCTATCCAACTGCATAATAATGATGTTCACCACCCTCCTTTCCTTGTGGATGACTCACAGCTCAGCTGAGTAGTTAAATAGGTTGACTGGTGGGCTGCCAGAGTCTACCCCAGCTCCCTGAGAACTCATGAGTGCAATTCATCCAGTCCAGGGAACTTTCCCATATTTAGCCCTTCTTCACTGATGGCCCCTATTGGTATTTTTACTTCTATGAGCTTGGATGCTTCACTCCAGCAATTGCCCTCCCTTCTCAAATGAAAAGACTGAGCAGATGTACTCATTTAGAATATCAGGTTTTTGCCCATCCTCTTCCACCCATGCCCCCATTGTCAACATCTCGATTCGACCATTGTTCTTTCCCCTTTTGCTGATATACCTAAAGAAGGTCTTATCATTTTCACTCAACCAGGCTGAATTTTAAACTCTGCCCTTGCTTTGACTCTGCTTACTGCCTGACAGGCATTCTTTGTTTTGTTGAGGTATAACTCCCTGCTTGCTTCTAAATGGCTGGCCTTATACTCTCTGAAAGTGGATGCTTTGACTGACATTTCTCCCAAATTCCTTGGAAAATCATATAGGCCTCTTTTGGCCATCCTCTCCTCTACCCTTCTAAGGCATGCCATTGGTACGTCAAAGTCCTTTGCTTAGTAAATTCTCACTTACACACTATCACTACTATTATGGCATGACCCACTGAGCCTCTCCTTTAGCTCTTCCTCCATATTCTTCAAGCCTGTCACCCTAAAGTTCAGAACTAACATCAAGGATTTCTGACTTTGGATTTCAGTGCTATGATGAACTCCACTGTGCCTTTGGTCACTAAACCCAAGAGGACACTCCACTGTTGCCACCCTTACATTGTCCCAGTTGGTCAGAATTAGATCGAGTATGACCCTTCCCTAGTTGCTTCTTTACATACTTAAAGGATACCTAAACAAGCAGTTTTTTTAAAACTGCAAACTCCAAAATCTGGCTTCATAGTGAGATAAAGTAAAGGCTACTGTTTACATTTATGCTAAAACTGCATTTATGTAACATAAATGCAGTTTTATAGCTTTTGGAAAATGTAAACATCAGCCTTTCACTTAAACAGCCTTGCCATCTCCCTAAGATGTCTGCCAACTGTGTTAAGTGATGAGTCATGATGACATCATTGGAGTCAGAGCCAGAGACCAATATATATTCCTACAGGCTAACTAGTTCTTCTTTCCCTCTTTGTTTTGAATTGTTTTACCAGAATGATCAACATCATGTGTTAACATGTGGCTTATTTTGATCAGTACACATGTTAGGCTATGATTTTGTTCATTTTATTTACTTTAACTTGCTGAAAATGTTTTGTAATCTAGCTGACTTTCTCTTTGGCAAACTGCAGAACAGTACAACTAGGAGAGACACACTATGCTGAAACCTTGTTTACAGATGTGGCCTGGCAGCACAAGGAAGTTAAAAGACTTGCTCAGGGTCACACAGCGAAGTACCGCTCTGGTCCAATTCCAAAACTCAGGCATTCTTGTTAATCCACAAAAAAAGCTTCTCTTGTATTCTTTTTCCGAGTGAACACCCTGCACCTAGCCTGGCTTCTGTTGAACACCCCACCATCCATACCATGTCCTTTTTATTGCCTGGGACTGCTTATGAGCTTGCAGTCTCATTAAGAGAATTATCACACCTCAGACTTTAATCGTATACCTCAGAGAGTTGTGCATACCTACACTGATACGGATCATCATCTGGCACTGTTAAACAATACCTCCCAAATCACACTTAAGTCTACTTTTTCAGTGTTTGACTTCTGCTCCCACAGTAAACATTGAGTGCAGCACCCCCCTTCTGCACAGTGAAGGCTCTATGTACAGTTTCCCTATTGTGTTTTTGTCCCGCTTTATTAGCCAATGACTGGGTCTTGGTGGAGGGCCAAGTAATAAGACTCAGGACTCACCAGAAAAACTGCTGTTCATGCCCTCATAAGGGCTGTACTTACTATGGATAACAATATTATTAGCAGGAGAGGCATATGCCTTGAGCAAATCCACCAGACTTCCAGTGTCAGTCTACTCCTTTACCTGTGATCTGCAGAAACCTGCAGGACAGTTCCCTGCAAATCTTCTCCAGTACTTTTTTAGTGCCCTACTCCACAATGCGAGCTGATTGGCTACTACCCTTCTAAAATCCTGAATGATCTATACACAGCTCCCTCAATACTGTCCTAACAAATGTCAGCACTCCCCCAACCTGAGGGTATTCTCCCTACACCGAATTCAAGTAACACATTAAGTGAAGCCCTGCCACTGAATATTTGTCATCAGTGGCTGCTCTCATTCACAGTCAGGTAGTGATCATGGTGCTGGCATCCCAGCATTTCAGATCTTACAATGATCTGCTAAACATCCCCCTTCCTGTCTTCCCCAACCTGAATATAGCTGTACTCTGCTGGAATGGCCTCTTCAATCCTTCTCTGGCATTCATCCTTCTCTTCTGTTCCCCAAACCAAAAACTGGTGAGCTCTCTACCCTTCTGCATCATGAATGTCATTAGTACAGTCACCCGTGTCATCTTTACATATTAATACTAAACATGATCTTCTGGTATGCCAGGCTGATAGCAGCAGGGCACAAGGGGAAACATAGGCATTCCTACCCATATAAGATTTAATCCACTTATAATTAGGCACTATTAAATGACATGCCTAATGATGTGCACACCCATCATTTAATAGTGCCTAATCAAAGGTAGCCTAGATCTTTTAAGGATAGTAAAGCCTATAATTCCCCTTGTCTCCTGCTGCTATCAGCCTGACTTACTGGAAAGATTAGTTTATTTTTTATATATCAAAAAACCTGAGGACTGTACTACCTACATTCATGATACACCAGGGTGATGAGCTCACCAGTTTTTGGTGTGGGGAGAAGTAGTGAGAATGAATACCAGAGGGGGACTGAGAAGGCCACTCCTGCAAGGTACTGCTATATTCAGGGAAGGGGGAAGACAGAAGGAGAGAAATATGAGCAGATCACAGTGAGAAATAAGATGTGGGGCTGCCAGCACCATGATCACTACCTGACCCTATTGTCCTGGCCAACATTCCCCTTCCCATAAAACCAGTTCATGCAATTGTCCAAGGCTGTGTGTGGGTATTAATGTGTGAACTGGATGCCACTACACAGTCAGTCACTTCATTACAGTTTAGCATTGCATGTAAAGCACTTTGGGATGCAATGTGTATGAAAGCACTATATAAATACTGATTCTTCTTATTATTCCCCATGGATGAAGACAAGAAGAAAAGCATATTTTTTATTTCCAAGAAAGTACGAACTCTGGCATTGGACTACAGAAGAACTTGGAACCATGGGGTAGCAAAGGATGCAGCTGTACCCCCCCCCATTGTAAAGCACTCACTTGCTGCTGCTGCATTTCACTTTATTTAAGAAGTGTGATTTAATGATTGTACGATTATTTACATTCAGAAATATGGATTACATCTGTAGTTTCAGTCAAAAACATACTAGAAAAGCATAATAGCAGAAATATAAAGGTTTCATTAAACTGTTAAAAAGTGCATATCAAGTATGTACACATTCCTAGCACCTCTCCCCCTCCCCCCATCGTAGCATCCTGGATCCTCCATAACCACTAGACCACCAGGTTATTCAAGATGTGTACTGCACTGTGGTTTGCCAAACAGAAAGTCGGTTAGATTAAAACACAATTTCAGTATGGTAAAGTAAACAAAATGAACAGAACCATAGCCTAACGTGTATTGATCAAAATAATGCACATGATTTTGACCATTTTGGTGAAACAATTCTATACAAAGGAAAAAATATCTCTCTGACTTTGGCTCCGATTATGTCATCACTTAACACATTTGGCGGACATTTGAAGAAGCAGGTAAGGCAGTTTTTTTGAAATTGTAAGGCTGATTTTACATTTTTTAAATGCTTTGGAAACACATTTAGGTAACTTATATAAATGCAGTTTTAGCATTAATGAATTCAGCAGCCTTTCCTTTAGTCCTGTTTGAGGTCAGATTTTTGAATAGTTTGTTGTCAAAATGTTGTTTAGGTATCCTTTAAGAAGCAGTCATGGAAATTTTCCAGCAAAACCTGTTTTCTGTGCCCCTGGAATGCTTCAGTCTATGACAGGTGTGGTTTCAAGGGGACAGACAAGTAACTGAATGAATTGCCAAAAACTCAACAATGACTTCCAATTGCATTCCCCAGTATCCCTCTTTCTAGTGTGCAAAAAAAAACATTGGAAGAACTGTGATACACGTCAGAATGTGTGGGAACTTCACAAGGGCCTCCTTCAATCTCCCTCAATACTAGCATTCAGTGTTCTCTGAGGTACCAGCCTCAGCTAAGGTTGCCCTTCAGGTTATCTGAATCCCTGTTTCCAGTGCTGTGGATGACAATGACATGGACTAATCATTTTCTGTCCATGTGCAAGTACTAGCTATCCAATGGGGAAGCCTGA
The DNA here is from genome assembly GCA_016271365.2 of Neoceratodus forsteri. Lineage (NCBI taxonomy): Eukaryota > Metazoa > Chordata > Ceratodontiformes > Ceratodontidae > Neoceratodus > Neoceratodus forsteri. The sequence continues at coordinate 510,535,304 of CM057452.1, read as the reverse complement.
CTGTAGATAACTTAACTCTTAGGCAGCCAACAGAATTACATGCATTGTAGTTCTGGACTGATATATCATTCCATGGCACAGCAAGGGTTACAAATATTTTCATCCTGCTATTTAATAAGTTCACTAGCAGTGCAATACTGTACACAAAGTAAGGTTACCTTCACTAAGAGGGCAATCAAGTTGTTTTGGCAGGATCAACCATTTGCAAAACCATGCTGTGTGCAAGAGAACAGTCCATTTTCATCTTTGTACTGAACCATTATATCATTTATAGTATGGTTGACTCAAACACTTTGCAAAGCACTGAGGTAAGTGTAACAGCCCCACTATCCCACCACCACCACAAGGGATGGATGTCATTTTCAAACATCTGTGTAAATTGATACTAGAGCAGTGTAGATAGTGTATAGTGAGAAAAATGTTAAGGTGTTAGTAAACTTGTGGGAGGAGTATAAAGGAAGGGATCAGCTGACATTTTAAGTCAGTCAATGGTGGCTGGTTCCTTGGGAGACTCCATATGGGGGGTTCTCCATGGGGCTATGGGAGCTGAGTGTTGGACCATTGTGGGTCTGCTACAGAGTGAGTTGCAATCAATGGAGACTGAAGATAAGCTAAAGTTCACTGCCAGAGTAACAGATTGATAGGACCATGGGGTCTTATATGATCATTCATACTATTCTGTCCTAAGGATCAGATGTGGGACCTGAGTGGCTAAGGTGTACCTGCCTACCCTTGTGGAAGCAATTGCGATTCACCTTCTGGAGTGGAAGACGTAATTGCTGAGTACTTAGTGGGACTACTGAAATGCAATGCAACTGCATTTTGAGAACAGAGAGCTCATTCGGATTGTGAAACAGGTGCTGTACCACCACAAAGTCAGTTGATGTACTCAGTGAGACAGACACCGTAATAAAACAAACCAGTTGTTCCGACAGTGTATTAAGGCAAGTGCCATCACACCACCAAGCAAAACAAGTACTGTAATGCAATGTTAAGTGATGGAGTTGTGAGTAAAGCTACATTTGATGCACATCAGCTATGACTTCTTTCTCGTCAAACATACACACAGAAATATAGTTTGTTGACAGCAAAGGATGGCTCAGCTCTTCCAGTCTGCTCAAGTATTCTCTGCCTCCCCAGACCCTAGACTGTATCCTGAGACCTCCACCCTTCCTGCCTCTGTTTTACTACACCCCTGTGTTTATCCCATGCATGTTTGATACCCTCCGCCAGTCTAACTTCCATCACTTTGGCTGACAGTTAGTTCCATGTGTTCACTCCCTTTCAGTGAAGAAACATTTCCTCACATCCTTCCTTAACTTCCCCCCTCCAACTTCAATGCATACTCCTTTATCCTGAAGTTCACCCTCATTTGGAAAATGCTGTCTTCTTGTACTCTGTTAACCCATCAGAGGGACTGAGGTACCTGTAGGTCTCAATCATGTCACTTCTTGCTCTCTTCCAGGGTGAACTTATTCAGATCCTTCAGTCTTTTCTCCAGTGAGGGATTCCCTTACAACTCCTGCACCATTCTGGTTGCACTCCTCTGCATTGCCTCCACCCTATGTCCTTTCTGTGATGTACTCCTCAGAACTGACCTCAGTACTCTAGGTGGGGGTGTGCCAGAAAGTGATTCAGTGGCAGCACCACCTCCGTCCTCCTGCTGGTAATACCTGTCCCTATGTACCCCTGCATCCCACTAGCCCTGTCTAAGGCCTTGTTACCCTGTACTACCACATTCAGGTCCTCTGATATGATAGCCATAATGCCCTTTTCCTATCTTGTGACTGCCAATACCTCCCACCCATCCTGTACTCAGCACTGGGCTTCCCATGCCCTAGGTGAATGATTTTACACTTTTTAACATTGAATCCCTGCTACCAGGTAGTGCCATCGTGAATGATGTGCTAGTCCAATTTACTCCAAAACAGCAGAATTATATATGATGGAGGCCCTAGAAGCTTAAGATTGTTTGGTGATCAGATGGATACCATACACCCCCTGTGAGTACCTGCCAGGGGTAAGTGAGGAATAGGGATTCTGAGGGCACAGAGGACCTGGGCCACAACATGGCACTTGGTAAGTCCCTCCATCCTCAGTCCCACAGATACCGAAATATAAATGTTTATGGTTTAAACCTCTCTATGAGAGCTATATATCATCCTTGAAATACCCTAGACCAGGGTGGAAGATCTTACAAGCCTGTAGTTTCCTGGGTCTGACATTGCTTCCTTCTTGAAGAGGAGGTTGAGTTTATTGCAGATGAAGTGCTATGCAATAGATAAAGAGCCACTTTAATTCCAAACAGACAATCTTAATTCACATTGCTGGACCAATGAAGAGTTAAATGCTAATAATTTCACATACAGACATCCAATTCATATCCTAGCAGGGAATTAAAAAAACAGATTATACTGCTGGGGATTGGGTTTCAAATATTTTTTAACATTGCTGTACACCCCAGTGGACGTGGCTGTCAGTTAGATGTGATATGAAAATAAGCTCCAGCAAGTTAATCAGGCCCTCGTTAGTTACTCTGCTGTCACCACTAATACTTATCAGACCCTGCTGAGACTGGCAAATTGATTTAGTTGTGTCCTCATGACCAGCCTGAATAATGAAGAAACATGCATTAGAATCTGTAAGTTTGAAAGAAAATATCTCCAAAAAGGCAAACACTGTGAATGAATACTTCTGATTCCTGTGCTGTTGTAAACTTTGACATTCTACTGTAGGCTGAATTTTCAATTACCAAAGGCCCACCTTGCACCAGGGTTAACGTTCAAAAGGTGGCATTGGTTCTAAGTCCTTGGATTCTGGCAAACAAGTCGTAAGTAAACCGTTTTGCATCCATCAGTGGATGCGTGCAGTTGGGGAATAAAATTTCCTTAGACCATTTTTTTGTGGTCTTAGCAGGTTAGCAAATGGTGTCAGAAGTGTCTATTGTTGGATGGGGTATGCAATACTTACATCATGGATTTGCTGAACATTTGGTGAATACATCTCAGGTGTTCAGGTGTACAAGTTTATTCAGCTATCTGAGTGTGCAAGTATTTAATTTATTTTATTTATTGAATTCTAGGATTACAACCTTTGAGCTGCAAGTTTTCAGGTGCTTTTCTTTTTAGGAGGATGACACAGGACTTGTGCCACGCTGGGGTGGGCTCCCAGCATGGCAGCTGGAAGGCTGTTTGGGGGGGCAGTGGAGCTGATGGGGGATTAGGCACCCCTGTCAGCCATACGGACTGTTGCCATGCTGGACCAGGCTTCCAGAGTGATGCCTGGTAGTCTCTTGGGGGAAGGGTAAACAGTGGAGCCGACAGGGAAGTGGGCACCCCAGTCGGCCATACAGAATGTTGCCATACTGGGGTGGACTCCCAGCATGGCACCTGGAACTTTCTTGGGGGAGCACATCAGAGCCGACAGGGGATTGAGCACCCCCATTGGCCATACAGTGTGTGTGTGTGTGTGGGGGGGGGGAACGCATGAGCACACAATATGCATGTTTGTGTTGGAGAAGCGCATGAGCAAGCATGCTCTTATCACTGCTCACTGAAGCATAGCTCTTCTTTTCAACTGTACGGCACTGTATTTTCAACTGCTGTCATAGACAGCTGCAGCGTTCATTGGCGAACTGTGGCCGTGCCTGCAAACACAATGACTGAATTAGAAGACAGGGTGCTAGACCTCTGAAAACTCGGATGATGGCACTATGTTTCTTGCACATGCACACAAGCAAACATAAAAATGAATGTGGCAGCATCCTGGGACAACCAATTATTGGTATTTGACCATAACATTGTACGCTTATAAAATGCAGTAGACAATGGAAACAACAGAGCTGTGCAAATCCCCCAAAGTTCAACAGTGCAAACTTTGACCATCAAACCAAGTTAAATTCTGCAAAGTCTTGTTATTGATGAACTAGTTTGCACTGGTTAAGCCATTAAGAAGCATTAGGAAAATTAAATTAAATAATATGATGCACTGGGCTGCTGAAGCACCAAAACAGTAGGATGATGCAGTGGCCCACATTGAGGGGTAATGGTTCCAAAAACTGTGTCCAGTCACTCAGTGCCAAACATTAACAATGCTAGTAATAAACAAGAGCAAGTGGCTAACAATGAGATCTGGACAGGATGCTGTAGCCTAAGAGTTGCACACCTGAATGTGTGCAGCCTTCCAGCAAAGTTCTCTGAGCCCGAAGCATGGGTATGCCTATATAAGTCACATGTCCTGGGACTATCTCGAACATGGCTCATGCTATACGACAATGATGCCTCCCACCAACTCTCTTGCTACTCCCTTCTGTGGCTTGATAGACCAGGCAGAAAGAGGGGCGGTGGTGTTGCACTATATGTGCAGGACCATATTAATGCCACCATTATTGCCCACTCTGTCCCCTCTGAGGTTAGTGAGTGGCTTGTTGCTGAAACTGTCCTGGGAGCATCTAAAAAATGCCATATAGGCTGCTGCTATAACCCTTCCTCAGGAGGAACACCGGGACTATCTAATTTCCTGAATGGCCTTGCCTCTACCCCCTCCACTAGGGACACCATTTTAGTTAGGGATTTTAACCTCCACTAGACTGAATCCCCTGCCTCTGAATATGCACACCTCCTAAAGTCGCAACACCTTGAGCAAGTCATCTCCTCTCCAACCAGATACAATTCTCGCTCAACCAACCACTCCACCATAGATTGGATTGCCACCAACTGTCCGAGCCAAGTCCTCCAAGCAGGCACTATGGCAGATGCAGTCAGTGACTACACCCCATGCATATTACATTAACCACCAAATCAATATGTCCACCACACAAATTACTATCTTTTAGTAAATGTTAAACCTCTAACTTGAACCTAGTGCTAAGGGATGCCTGGGACATAAATTGGTCTTCACTCTACCAGCTTAAAAATGTCTCGGTGCCAGTGGCAGCCTTCTCAGAGGCTCTCCGCACACTAGAGGACAGATATTTCCCAATCACCAGAAGGAGGATTAAAGGAGGTAACACCCTTTGGCTATCGCATGAACTACTGGCCCAAATGAAAGCAAGGGACAAAGCACGGAGAGATTTCAAGGCATCCCCTTCCCCTCTTTTATGGAATGCTTACAGGTCACTTTGTAACTCCTGTAAGCAGTTGGTAAAAGCACTAAAACACAAATACTTTACCAATCTGCAAAATGAGTCTGTTAGTAACCCCCATAAACACCCTCTTGAACCTGAAGCCAAATAAATCAATAACTGAACTCACCTCCCCTGCTGGTCCCTCAAACGTTCAAGGTATCATTGCTGATAATTTCAACAAAATGTTCACTGACCTCACCTCCTACACTGCCAAAATCCCTCCTCAGCCCTCCTCTGACCCAAATAACCACCAAAGACATCCTTATCTACTTTGACCTGCTTTCTACCTATGAGCCATTGATCACAGGGTCACTGGCAAACTCCTAAGTGGGCTACCTGCTAAGGGCAGGCCAAGCAGTGATGGCCTGTATCCCTCCTTTTGAAAGTCATATCCCCAGCCCTCTTCAGGCCACTTACCCACATTTTCAATCTTGCTCTCTGAAACTCCATGATGCCTGACTCATGGAAACATGCTCATGTGGTACCTATTTTCAAAGCTGGTGACCCGACTGCACTAGAAAACTACCGTCCCATCTCCCTCCTCCCACACCTAAGCAAACTATTAGAAAAAAATCATACACCACCTACTTTCCAAATATCTGGAAAACTGCAACCTTCTGACCCGACTCCAACGTGGTTTCCATAAATACCACAGCACCTCATCAGCCCTGGCCCTTTTCTCCAACCATGTCTTTAGAAACATGGACATCGGTTTGGCCACAGGTGCAGTGTTCGTAGACCTTTCAAAAGCTTTCAACCTTGTGGACCACAGCTTACTACTTGACACCCTGCTCAACCTAGGCTGCTCCATAGATGCGGCTGCTTGGTTCCGCAGCTACCTAGCAAACATAACCCAGTCTGTCATGATAGGCAAGGTTATTTCTGCCACTCTGCCAGTCCACACTGGTGTACCCCAGGGCTCCATACTGGGGCCGCTGTTGTCCTCTCTCTTTTCATAAATGATCTTCCTGCAGAGACCATAAAATGCAACACCCTACTCTATGCTGATGACCTCATCATCTATCACAGTGCCAGATCACTTAAAACCATATCCTCTACCCTCACCAATAACTATGGAGCAGCACAGAACTGGTTCCTGTCCAAAAATCTCCTGGTAAATGATAAAAAAACAAAGGCCATGCTATTTGGCTCTAAACAAATTCCTCACAAAGGTTGCTAATACAAATGACACACTTCTGATAGAACCCCCTGCTGGATCACCTCTTGATATATTTTTTTTTTTATTTAGTTGTTTAACCAGGTATGGCACACTAAGCTGAAAACTTTTTTACAGGAGCGACCTGGGAACACAAGGAGGTTAAGTGACTTGCTCAGGATCACACAGTATGCAAGTGGAAGCTGTGGGATTCAAACCCAGGTCTGGTCTGCTGGATATCACCAGATTTGCAGCTCAGAGCCTTAGACCACTGCACTATACTCCTTTGAAGGAGGAGGATATGGTATCCTCCTTCAAATACCTAGGAGTGACTCTCGATCATTCTCTTACTTTTAATGCCCACACTGATGATATAGTAAAAAGGGGCCATCAGAAGTTGGTGACAGCCTACCGTGTTAACAAACTCCTGATCCCTGAAGCTCACCTTGCTATCACCCAGGGAAATCTCCTGCCTTTCCTTGACTTTCCCCCCCTACCTCTGCCTCACATCTCTCCCAGCTAAGTACCACATATAACTCCATCTGTCGCTTCATCCTTCAGGCTCATTACTCCACTCATCACTGCTCTCTTTACCAGTCACTTGGCTAGCTATCCCTTCATGGCCTCTATGAATATGCTTTGGGCAATCTAGTTGATACCTCTCTAAGAAACTCTCCGAAGTCACCTTTCTCATCGATTCTCTCTGCCCGTGTGGTTATTCATTCCCTCAGAGACTCCTCCATTCCCCCCTTTGTAGTCTCCTGTGTATCTACTGTCATGGGGAGTAAGACCCTCTCTATCTCTGCCCCCTCTCTCTGGAACAAACTTCCACCTGTCATCAGAAATGCACCTTCTCATCAGTCCTTCAAATTGCAACTGAGATAGTGGCTAAAGTCCCAGGCTACCTGTACGTGCTTCCTAGGCAACCCTTTAACCAAACAGCCACCTTAGAAGCCATACTGTATCTTTTGACTTACCACCTGGACGCTGACCACTAGTTTGTACCTCTTAGCACTGCTTTCCCCTTCCTGGGTTTACATGGATCACCGTAATGTACTTCCACCATGCTTTGTCGCATATCCTGACTGATCAAGTGATGTGGGGTTCTACGATGTGACCGCTCCAAGTGTGGCCAACATGTATCTGAGACCCAGGCATGCACTCTTGTATTTGTTATGAAAACTTGTGTGTTAAATTTGATGTGTAATGTTTCATTGCTGTTGATTTCATGTTACTCAGTGTATATTGTGCCTTTCTGTAATGTAACCTGTGCCTATTGCTTCACCCTTGTATTGTCTTCCACTGTATGGCCCAGGTCGCAACTGAAAATGGTCCTTTGGATCAGCTTGCCTACCCAGTCACCAAAAACATAAATGTGTAAGTGAATAAATAAATGCTTAAGATAAAATAGTTTGTAAGACTTATGCACAGCATTCCCATAAAATGTCAGTACAGAATCCCACATTGTAAGCTGCAGGTTCCAAAAACTGGGTGTCCATTGGGACAGTGCAACACATGGACAAGGCTTCATATTATGCCATGAATATTTGGATATGTTGTACACACAGGTTTTATAGGCAACTTTGCCCAAAAAACTATTTATTTGGCCTGTGTAGACCTGGCAAAAATTCACAGGACATTTACAGTATATGAAGAAGGCAGATTGATGACAACAGTGCAGCATCTCATGGTGCTGGCTACTGGTTCCAAAAATTGTGTACCCGTTTAGACAGTGCCACACATGGACATGGCATCACATTATGCAATAGATAAGTGTTATGCAAACTAGTTTCTTCAAATCAAATCTTTTTTTTATAAAAAGTGCAATTCCTTGCAATCATTGTGCTTGTACATAATAAAACCCATCAAAACAATATAAATATCCATCAGTCATTTTAAAACTATAATTCATAAAAATCCCATATCAGGAAACTTAGGGAGGATCTGGAATGGCTAAGCCAAATAAATAAGTCTTAAGGGAAGACTTGTACCTCTTACCAAATGAGGTAGAGCGTTCCACATGGTGGGGGCCACAAAAGCAACAGAGCGGGTCCCAGAGGTCTTAAGTCAGACCCTGGGAACTTCTAGCAATCCCTTCTTAGCAGAGTGGAGTGAGCAGAGGGAGTGGTAGGCACAAATAAGATCTTGTAAGTACCAAGGTCCTTGACCATGTAGGGCATTATAGGTCAGTAACCCAACCTTGAAGGTGATCTGCCACTGAACTGGCAGCCAGTGCAAGCTGCAGAGCACAGGTGTGACATGGAAAGATCTTCACAAACCAGTCAACAACCTGGCCACTGCATTCTGCACCAGCTGTAAGTGGCAGATAGCAACCCCCAAAAGCTCTAGGTAAAGGGCATTGAAGTAGTCAAGGCGGGAGGTCATGAAGGCATGGACCAATGTGGGAAGATTGCCAGGTGTTTTCTCCTGGAGATATTCCACAGATGGTAAAAAGAGGTCTTGACAATGGCTGACACCTGAGATTTAGAGTACAGCCATCATCAAAAATAATGCCCAGATTCTGCACCCAGTCAGAGTTCACCAACTGAGTACCACTGATCCAAAGCCCACATGGCTGCCCAGCTAAGAATCCCATATCCGGATGACCTGAGTCCACCACCAACACCTCAGTTTTACCCAGGTTCAACCTCAGGCAGCTGGCACTCATCCAGACCTGGACCTCAGAGAGGCAGTTGTTAAAAATCAAAACACCATCATTTTGTTCGGGCACAAAGGACATGTATAGCTGAGTATCATCTGCATAGCAGTGAAAACTCACCCATATAGCCTTATAATGTCTCCCAACAGCAGCATATACACCATGAATAACATGGGTGATTGAATGGAGCCTGTGGGACTCCACAAGATAGAGGAAGAGTGGTCAAGAAATAAATCCCCGACACCACTCTCTAAGTCCCATCTATGTTTTAAAAATCATTAGAAAATGGGCTTTTTATTTCCTGGCATCTGATTGGCTAGTACCCTTGCCAAGGGGGTACATTAACTTTCAATAGATGCCCAGGAAACAAAAAGTACCAGTCTACAGTGCCCCTTCACCCAGTAGTATTGTGCCCACCCTGCTACATAATTGGCTGCAACAACTAATTTAAAATGTAAAACGCAGCCATTTTTTTTCCTTCACTTAGCGAGACAGCTCAACCACCATCACTTCTCCCGATACACTCCTTCTGACAGAAACAACTTCCTGCTACCCACAGTAATCAATTTAACATTTCGTTCTCGAAATAAACCCTGATACTGTGTCTACTTACATTCCCACAACTGGCAGCACTCTCGCTCATTCCTAAAGCTCTCTACATTGTGGCTCCTCCTGCTCCACTTGCCCACTCACTGACTCGTAAAACACACGCGCACCCTCACAATTCCGCCAGTTGAAACAGACGTTCCCGCTCCACAAACCACCAAGGACCAAGAATGTTTTAAAAAAATATAAAACAACTGGCTCCCGAGTACACCAGCTTACTATCCCACACCGCGCTGCCGTGTCAGCATAGTAACCTCTGACCTACCACACGCAACCTCTGACCTCTCTAAAAAAAAATTAAAAATTCTCACAACAGAAAACAGCTTCAGGCAACTGGAGGGTGGGGGTGGCACGAATGAAGAAATAAAAACGAAGCCGTGAACCCGATCGGCTTCAGGCAACTGGGTGGGGGTCGGGCACGAATCAAGAAACAAAAATGAAGCCATCAGCCTGATTGGCTTCACGCAACTATCGCTGAATTGACTGCGCTCTCCATGACTGCCACACTTTCGATCTCAACAGCAACAGCTACTCCCGGTTAATAGTTAAAACAAATACCGGAGAGACACACAACACTATCTTTATTTTATTTTTTGTGATTTATTTCCATGGCAGTACAACAAGGACGTGTCTACTCTAATGTACAGTGCAGTGTGCAGATGTACCATGTCAAATGAAGGCGAGGGAACTATTTTATTATAAAAGTTATTTTAAACTAATTTTTAGTAAATTTTTTAAATTAAACTTACATTCTTTAACAGTGCCCATTTCTAGCAATAATACCCTCGAGGTGGGCGGTATGGGCAATACCAGACCTTCCAGGGTTATATACCCCCGCCTGCGTGGCCCTCATTACGCCTCTGGGCGGTCCGGTATTGCCCAATACCGCCCACCCTCTTGGGTATTATTGCTTACATAAAATTGAAGTTAAGAAAAGAGAATTCTACCCACACTGAACAAAATAATGCTTTCAAGACTGCTTTGCTCAAATGAACACAGCAGACTGCTTGTTTCAATTAGCGCAGTGATTCTACAAAACCTGCTATTTTTCTTGCCCATTTGGGTATCTGTAAAGCTCCCTTTCTGTACTCACATAGCAAGATGTCTGCAGGGCTAGGTCCATTATAGCCACAAAAAGTAATCAACCATTTGATACCTTTGCCTGAGTAGAGGAGAGCTCACTCTTTAGGAGCCATGCCATTTTAAAGGACTGCTCAATCACACTAAAGGAGGTGCCATAGTGGAGCACTGCTCATTTAAATTTTGCCTTGCCACGGTTAATGATTGTTCAGTTACCAGGGAGCCATGCCATGGTGGGTGATTACTAATTCAACAGGGTGGCATGCTACAGTGAAAGGCTGCTCAATCATCATGGCTCATGCCACAGTAGAGAACTTCTCTATCAGCAGGGACCTGTGCCACAGATGAGGACTGCTCAGTCACATGGGCAGGTGCTACATGAGAGGACTACTGAATCATCAGGGACAATGCTACAGTGTAGGACATCTTAATAATGAAATGACCATGTCATTGTGTGGAGGACTGCAGATTCATCAGGGTGTCAGACAAAAGTGGGTCCCCTGAGAAAGCCTTTACATAAAAATCTGGGTTGGGTATCCTGCTATGGATTTGTACTGCACTACACTGAAGTATTTTGTTGTTACTGTGTTCTTTCTTAGTGCATTTGTGTTCCAAGGCAGAGGAGCTGTAAGTGGAATGACAATCTTCTGCTTGTCAACAGTGTGTGGAGAATTACTCCAGACTAGGTTTGAATAAGTATTGTCAGTTGACACTATTTCTTAAATGACTCTCATAGAATTGATGCCAGTGTTAATGGCCATTGATTTAATTATTGCTATTGTCATTGTTGATATGTTGTTGCAAATATGTACATTATTCATTCTCATATTATATGTGTTTACACTTATAGTGGTACCTGTTTTCCCTTAATATCATACTTCTGTTTCTTTTCCTGTTTTTATGGTCTTGTGTTAGCACATACTGGCTTCACTTGCTGTTTCTGTTCTTTCTTTCTCCCCTTGTTTCTCTGTGGTTAAAAATTATGTGTGAATCTTTATGTGAAACTAGGATCCTTTGGTTTGCAAATGTACATAGTTATGTTGTTTGAAATGAATTGCAGAAAGCTATTTGGAGATTAGAACATATAGAAATCTGTAACACAGGGGGCTCACTTTTCAAAAGGCTGGAAATGACACAAAGTGCCTGCATCAAGGATACATGATGCAAGGGTGTCAGTGCACCACACCTTGCATCATTTCCAATTCTGAGCAGTGCCTGCACCCAAGGGGGGCATCTACACCGGCCATGCTTGTGCCACACGTACAGTGGATGAACAACTGCACCATGGTGAAAGGGGGCTTGCACCATGAAAGCACTGCAGCATCCCATAATGTGGGATTCTTAAAGCCATCACATGGCCACAAGTCCTGCAGGTGGTTAGACCAGCAAGAGTTAGTCTAACAGCCAATGCACCATCCCTTGATATGGTGCTGGGTGAGAGGTGATCCTGTGCCCACATATTGAAGATGGATGCCTTAGGAAACTGAAGCCTAGGAGCCACAGGTAGGTACATGTGATATGTATGGGACACGTGAAGCATGGATGTCTAATCCAGAACACACTGCAAAAGTTTACATATCAAGCTATGCCTCTCCTAGACTATCAGGGGAGTATGCCAATCATTAGGGGATTGTGAGGTTCAGGACTACATACAGCACTATGCCACTGTCTGTCATTAGATGACATGGCTACAAATCCCTCAGGGCATGGCACCACAGGTCAATACATGGAATACTGATGTGCTGGCTGGTATAAGATGTTCCATATGTTGGACAACATACTAGCACTGAAGGGACATGGGAGGTTCCACTTAGATGCAATATGGAATCACCATCATTTCGTGGGTATTGTATATGTCCCCCCCACCCTCAGAATCAATTCTGTCAGTTGTAAACCACTCATATCTGTCAGTCTGTATCTGATACCAGTGCATGCTTTGTGAATGCTGTGCATAGTGTGTTCTGCTAGCCAGCTGTACATTCATTGCAGCAAGTGTATCACTTGACATTCCTACAATCTTGTTATGTCTTTCAGGTGTACCATGTTCAGTCTACTGACCCTTTCATTTCATTGTGAGATGTACATACAATGCAGAGGTATATGGTACAGTGCATTCCTTGTATTGCAGAGACAGCATAGGAAGGGTCCTTGCAAGTCTCATCTATAAAGTCTATAATGACTTCTTTTACCAGCATGGCAGTTTGGCATGATATGCTGCTATTGCTTTGGGCATTAGTACCACTAGACATGATACTGTAATGGTGTTTCACTTACAGTACACTGGTTTGTCTATGGGTATTTTACTTGGTATTTTGACATAACAACTACTGTATTTGTATTGATACTACTATGTGGTATAGGGACACATTCTCTGAGAGTAGCAGTCAATGCCCATATGCAACACTGTTCGTTCAAACTCCTCCCATGCACCATTTATTTGTTGCATGGAAGTGGTTGCAGCAACTATGGGGTGATTGGGACCTGGACCACTCCTGTACCAAAATATGAAGCAGGGTCCCTAGTGCACCAAGCTTTAATGCAAGCTGCCATGTGCCTCAGCTTGCATTGATCTAATGGCCCTTTATAAAATTGAGCCCAGGAAGTTGACACTGAAAAATCTTTTGACCTCCACAAGCTTGTTAACCGACTTGCCAACAGGAGAATAGCCCCAGACAGAATGTGCTATTTTGTTTTGCCTGCAGGCTGGACTCAGGAAAGAAATTGTAAAGGTTTGATATATTTTGTGAGAAACAATCTACAACATCAAGATGTAGTGGTTAAGGCTGCCAGGAAAAGACGTCTTATAAAAAGAGGGATAGAGCTGGAGATTTTAAAGAAAACTCTCAGATAAAAGACTTTTGTTTAAACTGCCTGTATGTAGAGCTTTCCTGAATGGATTTTATTTTTATGAATATATTTTTTATTATTGATAATAAAACATTATTTTAAAATGTTATAACTGCTGCTGGTTTGCCTATGCTCCATGACCCTTGCCTCTACAACATTTGGTATCAGACAAAATGGGATTGATGCCATGCATATTTTAAGCCAGATTTTTTATGGGTGGGTACCAGACCTGGTACCAAGGAAGCATAGAATAAAGGTACAGATCCTGTAACAGCAAGCCCAGGAGTGATTACAAGAAGAATGGCAGCCAAACTAGAAGCAGAAACAAAAGTTCAAATTGAGACTGTACAGCCAGCACAAATCATTAAAGAAGAAGAACAGGCAGTAACAGAACCTGAAAGCATGTCTGCCTTCTTCAAATGGTGGGCTGTACAACAAAGATTGACTAAGAAACATTGAAGAGGAGAGATACAGTAAAAGGAACAACAATGACTTGATGTCTTGCAGGTTATCAAAGCTGAGAAATCTGACACAGGTCCAGCAGATCAACAAAATGCAAAAAAAAAAAACAAACATAAAAGACATTAAACTTACAAAGCTATGTTCCTCAGATGGTATTGAAGCATAGCTGATAACATTTGAAATGGTTGCTAGAGCCTGCCAATGACCAAAACAGCAATGGGCAATCAGGCTGATACTTTATCTGGCAAGAAAATCCCAATTTGCCTACAGAAATATGGACACTGTACAATCAGAAAACTATGTCCTTGTGGAAAGAGAAACCCCTTAAAAAGATATGACACCTCAGGAGAGACCTACAGAGAGAGAGAGTGTAGTCCCTTCAGTACCACTCAGTTGACAATCCTTGAGAAGCCTTCAGTTGACTCAGAGAACTCCTCAGTAAGTGTATCCAGCCAAAGGGCAAAATAGTCCCACACAGCATTGAAATATTTGCAATAGAGCAATTCCATCAACATCCTTCCTACAGATGTGCAGCTTTGGGTAAAAGAACCCTAATCAGAAAGTGGGGAACAGGCTGTTTTTTGGATGAGGACTAGCAAATGATCAGAAAGACACTGAAGCCATGAAGTAACATTTGAGGAATGGTACAACCCTCATTTCACAATTTAACTCCAGATCAGATAAGAACTCTGGTGGGAGTAACATATCTGCACCCAAAGACTTAATTTGCTATAACTGTAATGAGCCAGGCCATATTGCTAGAAACTGCCGTTAAAATAATGAGGGTAACACTGGAGCAAATTTGTCCTTAGCAAACTGGGGCAAGTATTTAACAGGTGCCAAGATGAGAGATAAGACTGTGAAAGGACTTACAGATTTAGGAAACAGATAGACCGTGGTGCATGCTGAATATCTGGGAAAACACTGTGCAAAAGGACCAGGCACTGGGATCGTCTGTATCCACTGGGACACTCGATACTATCCCACCAACCAAATGACTCTGAACATTAATATGCTGTAAAACAAAATGTTATATTAAATGCACACTGAAATGGAAAATAGAGTTAAAAATCAATGTTTCAATCATAGGTCTTCTTCAGGAAATATCTAAAAGAGAAAAAGCAAAGTTAGTGTAGTGATTACACTAACTTTACTTTTTCTCTTTTAGATATTTCCTGAAGAAGACCTATGGTTGAAACATCAATGTTTTGACTCTATTTTCCATTTTCAGTGTGCATTTCATATAACCATTTTTTTCACTTTCAGACCACATGCTGATGCAGCAGTTTGTTTTTGGTTTTACATTAATAGGCTGTGTCACACTAAACAAAAGTAGAGGAGGACCAAAGTTATCTGCACCTGTAATTATTGGAAATGACTTTGCAGGATTTGCTAATTTAATCTCATAGGGAGTAAACCCTGCTGTTTCTACAGCTGTGATAACAGGAGCAGAGGCAAAGAAGTTCTCAGCTGCTGGGGACTCTTTTCCTTTTGGTGACTTTGATTCAGACTTGTTTGAGCCCAGTTCCAAGATCCAGAAGTCCAGGAAAGAAAGAAAATGCCTGAAAAAAAAAAAACAATGGCAATAAAAGACTGAGGAAAGGGGGTGATACATGGAAATGCTGAAACTAAACTGATAACTGTTCATGATTTTGTTTCTGAACAAACTAATTATGTTTCTCTCTAAGGTTATTTTAAGCAGCTGGGATTGAAATAAAAACAGGGTGAACCAATGTTTAAAAAGTGCAATGGGCTACTTTACAGAGTTTGTGTTAATCCTCAGATGCATGAACAACTGGCCATATCTAGGAAGTATAGAAATGAGTTGTTACAGATAGTACATGATAGTCCTATGGCTGGTCACCCATGGAGGGATCAGATCCTTGCCAGATTGCTGGACAGATTTTACTGGCCTGGGATTTATAATGATGTTTTTACCTATTTCAGTTCTTGGGCTGAATGCCTGAAAGTAGCCTCAGTGACTTAAAAAGATAAGGTGCCCCTGATGCCCCTACCCTTGATAGATGTGCCTGTTGAAAACATTGTAATGCTTGGAGTTGTCCCTTAGACAAAAGTAAAAAGGGTAATTTATTCATTTTGGTAGTATGTGACTATGCTACATGATTAGTGGTGGGCGAAGTGGGCTCAATCCGCTCCACGAAGCGATTCGCAGAGCAAAGGTGGATTCGCAGAGTGTCCCGCAACATGAAGTGGAATACTTTGCATTATGATGAGGAACATGAAGCCCATTAAAAACACTGACTTTGCGTTACTCTGCCTCCCTGGGCCACTACTCTTACAATTTTAAGGCGAAGTGCATTGCTGGCAATGCACTTTGCCTCACTTCACCTTGTTTTTGAGCTCCAAAGGCAAATTTTGCAGTGATTCATGGGATTTCAGGTCACATGGGCTCCATATTGATCTGCACAGACTCAGTTTGGGGTAGTATGAGTAGGAAGGAGTAGGAGACAGTGTGCTCTGATAGCTGTCTGTAATAGGAATCTTGTAAAAGCTGTTCAAAAAGAATTTTTGCTTTTTTGGGGGGGATCCGACTTTAGTTCATCGATTGTAGGAAACTATCCTGTGCTCATATCATTGAGCGTTTTCGTTTGTGTGTGGATTTTAAATGTTAATTTACAACATTGAGTGTCTGTGGTGAAAGATAATGAAAGTGTGCTGTGGGGGAAGGGCGTATCTGTGGTGTAGGTAGGTTTAATTTGGAGAAATAGTGATTTCTTAGTTTTTTGGTTATATTTTTGTTATATAACTGACTGTGTTAATGTACACATAGTAATATTATCAGTAATAGTACAAATGTTCTTGCTGTTTGTTGTGTGGATGTTGTGTAGCAGTTCATCAGGTCAGGTTGTTTAAATTACAAATTTACATTAACGTGGCATAGTACACTGAACTTTTGCACTTGTGTTGCATTCTCATTCAGCATTGTACACAAACTGTTCTGTGTTGTGTGAGTGTGTGTGCAGCATTACGCATCAAATAATACACCTTTTATTGTGACACAGACTAGTGTAATTGCAACTAAGAGCAGCAGTGTGAACCTGCTATCCACTGCAGCTGCCTGATTTTGTACTGCGATCGTGTTCTCTGTTCTTAGTTTTGCTGCTTGTAGTGCAGTAAAATTCAGCACTGTCTGTATTCAGTGCTCCACCCACCCCCATGTTCAAAAGGTATTTTTTACCACTCTGAATTGTTTTTGTGACCCCATCAGCACCACTGGTTACTGAAGTTGTTTAAATTCCATGACAATCTTAGAGTAGTCTCTTTGCTGCTGAAGCCACAGTTGTTTATTTGGCTTCACATCTAGCCAGTGTCTCTCCAATCAGAAAGTGAATATATCAAAATCTGAATTTGGTAATAATATTTGTGGTTGATCCCTAAAATGCCTGCAAAGAGATGTGCAAGCTTCACCCTAGTTGGAGGAGATTATGTTTTCCCAGCCAGTGGTGTTAGTGTTACTGGTGTTAGTGGTGGTGAAGGTAGTATTAGTATTGTTGAGTCAAGTTCTAATTCCGACCAGTGTACTGTATCTAAACATATTGAGTGTGAAGCAGTGCAAGTGAGTGGCAACGTAGATGATGTCATACTTCCAGTAACATCCCAGTAACTGAACCTGAGGATTCTGATGATCATGTCAATGATAGAATACAATGTGATAGTCCGTTCATCGTGGCACTTAACTTCATGCATTTTCCATGCAGTGATTCATAGTGTGGTGAAAAAATATCAGGTGATGGTTGTGTAGATGCTGCTGATGATGATGATGTTGCTGTTGTTGCAACATGCAGTCCACATGTTAGCATCCAAGCAGAAGATGTGGATATGTGTGATGTTGATGAATATGATGATGATGTAATTGACCCCAGTTGGGAACTGGAGAAAAAGAAATTAAAAGTGGCTGTGTCTGAGTCTGTTTGCAGGAATCCCACCCCCCCCCGTAAAAACTTGTGATCTACCATTTTTAGTTGATGATGTTGATGATGATGACCCAGTAATCAATATGATTGGTAGTTATGGTGCAGTCCAATCCAGGTGTCCAGTGCCAGAAACATCACGTGCGCTCCCACTTCAGTGCTTAAAATAACAGACTTAAATAAGCCACATCATCATGGACATGTTAAAAGCAGAGCATCACACTCCCTTGTTTGGGATTTTTTTGTTCAAAATGCAAATGATGATTCAGTTGCAATCTGCCAGGTTTGCCATGTGCGTGTGAGTCAAGGTAAAAAGGGGAGTCATCTGGGTACAGCAGGACAGCATACGCATCTTAAGAATAGGTACTTGGCTCTGCAGACCCAGCACAAGCTGGCAGCTAATACCACAGTGGGGTGTTCACCCATATCATCAGCAACCATAGCCAGCATGTTATCCCCTTCCATGACTGTTAAGCCCAGTAGGAAATTAAACGTGTGCAGTAGTGCGGTAATAAGAGCAGAGGATTACTACAGGCATGATGAGGTGGAAGACCATAATGACTTTGAAATGTTGTCCAATGCTGGTGAGAGTAGCAGTTTTGTGGTGGTGGTGGTGGTGAATGCAGTATGTCTAGTGCAAGTGGTACATCAACCCTGGTTGGCAAATCTGGCAAAATAACATAATTTCTGGGTTTGTCATCATCACCTGTGCAACCGTTCACATCAAATGTCCACACTCACCCTCACAGCCATTCATCACAAAGCACAACCATTTGTGATCAACACACCATGTAAAACATTTAAGTCAGCCCACGTTACAGTGTTTTTGCTCATAAGCTGAAGTACCCCCCCAATCATACAGTGTCACGTGAACTTTATGCTTCTGTAATGGAAATGCTGGCAACTGATCTTTTGCCCTTCTCCTTTGTGGAGAATCCTGGGTTCCGGCAGTTTGCTGCACATGCCTGTCCAAAATGGAAAGTCCCATCCAGGACATACTTTTCTACTCGTGCTGTCCCCGAGTTGTTCCGCACTGTGTCCAACTCAGTAAGACATACCCTTCAACATTCCTCCTCTCTATTCATCCATTTAAGTATAGATATGTGGACAAGTCACAAAACAGTGGGGAGTTCATATCTGTGTATAACTGCACACTGGACACAGGTGTCGGGGTTGTTTGTGTCTTGGTAGTGTGAATAATCAGTGTAGTAAGGTGGATTGTCGCGGTAGTAATCTTCCTGGAATTCAACAACGCATAGCGATTGCATGAGCAGTGTGACCTGTTCACACACTGGTGAGAACATGTTGGACACTGTACTGACTGAAATTGACAGATGGCTAAACCCTCTGTCCCTGAGAGCTGGGTTCATAGCAAGTGACAATGGGTCAAATGTGGTGAAATGTATCACGAATGGTGTTTTTTCATGTTCCACACATGGCCCACTGTTTAAATCTTGTGGTTCAGGAGTTTCTGCAGCACCCTGATATAAAGGAAATGCTGATCACTGCATGACATATCTGCTCTCACTTTTCAAGATCTGGAAAGGCCCATGACCAACTGCAGCAGTTGCAGATACAAAACAGCCTGCCTCAGCACCGCTTGAAGCTGGAAGTTGTCACCCAATGGAACTCTACATTATACATGCCAGAGAGGTTGTGTGAACAATACAAAGTCATCTCAGAATATCTTGTTATGCACAGTAGCAATGACAGTTCGGGGGCCTCAGTGTCTATGACGACTGAACAGTGGCACCTCATGGACTCTGTAATAACAATTTTGCGGCCTTTTGAACATGCCACTCAGGCAATGAGTGGTGAGTCTGCCTCCATTAGCCAATCAATTCCACTGCTGCGGGTGCTGAGGCAGACATTGGTGAATGTACAGCATAGCCTTGATGTTGCCGGAGACAGTGGTAGCAGTATGTTACTGCAACACATGCTGACAGTATTCAACCAGAATTGTCACGTTGTGAACATTCAGCGTAGTGACAACTTTGCCATAGCAACAATGCTGGACCCATGATACAAATGTGGAATTGCATCAGTACTGGATGGAGGGCCTGAGCAGGTAAAAAATATCAGTGATCAACTGGTGCACTTGGTTCAGGGGGCACAGAAGTCACGTGCCAAGGTCAGCAAACCTCAGCAGCATAATCCGGCTGAAGATGTACCTGGAGAATCATCAAGTATATCCTGCAAGGGGAATGGGACTGTAGTTCCAGGTGGTCTGTCATGCAAAGTGGGTGGCATCAACCCGCTTTGGGAGGCTTTGTCACAAGTGGGTATTTGTGAAATAAATGATTCAGGAGAACAGGATGATGCATCAACAATTGGACTTAGTGTGGCACAGAGAATGGTTGAGTCATATTTGTCTGAAAACAGGCATCTGACAATAAGTGAAGATCCTCTTTTGTACTGGAGTGGAAAGATCAGTGAATAGCCAGAGCTGACTGCAGTGGCACTGAAGTACCTCACATGCCCACCCTCCAGTGTAAATGTTGAGAGGGTATTCAGCTCAGCAGGTGCAATAGTCAGGGATCGTCGGAACAAACCTGTCTCCTGCAAATGTTAGTTTGCTAACATTCATTAAAATGAATGAGAGGCACATACCAGCACAGACTGCAACCTTGGTATTTGTACCCCGGCCTAGTCATGGTGGTCTTGCTGATGTGGAAATGGAGCATCCTGGTGGCACTGGCAGTGGCTGCCTGGAATGGCCAACCACTGACGTAGATGATGACACAATGGAGAAAGAATTTCCCAGTGGTCAGACTTCGATGACTGTGAGGGCAGTTTTCTTTATGAGGATGATGATATGGTTAATGTTGGCAGGTTTTAACTGCAGTATTTAAAAGGCCGTGTGCCCCCCCCAGACCACCACCACCGGGACTGATGTTATCCAAGTCTGCCACCATGAGACTGTCTGCCCCCCGGACCACCACCACCAGCACCGGAACTGAAGTTATCCAAGTCTGCTACCATGAGTCTGTCTGCCCCCTGGATCACCTTCACCACCTCCGGGACTGATGTTATCCACTGCCACCATGAGTCTGCCCCCCCGGACCACCACCACCACCACCACCACCGGGACTGATGTTATCCAATTCTGCCACCATGAGTCTGTCTGCCCCCCGGATAACCTTCACCACCACCGGGACTGATGTTATCCACTGCCACCATGAGTCTGCCCCCCAAGACCACAACCACCACCACTGGGACTGCTGTTATCCAAGTCTGCCCCATGAGTCTGTCTGCCTCCCACTGAGCACCACCACCAGCTTCTTAATATTTAAACCATAAAGTGAGTATGTGTACTCATGTTTGTTATGCTGCTTCACTTCCTTTAGTTGTATGTTTTGTTTTTTGTAGCTTTTCAGAACCACAATGGTAAAACACATACAGTACACTTCTTTTGTTTCTTTTACAGGGTAACAGAAAAAGGCTCCATTGCTAAAACTCGTTGGGAATGATGCTGTAGCTGTACCCTTCAGAGAGGAACCGATGTAATATCCATGTGAAATCTATTCTGGTAAGTATGAAGATTTTATTTCATCCGTTTCATTGTTTTGTAAAGACTGCAGCAAATTTTGCACACAACAGGCTGTGTTAGTTGACAAGATGTGTCTTTGAAATGTAACTTGACTTTAGGGATTGAGACTTGAGAACCAGGGAGGGACACATAACAATTAAGTTGTAAGAAGTTATTCATTTCTTTTTTTAGGAAACTTCCAGATGCTTTGTTGTTCTGACAAAGTCGCCTTATTCAAACAAGTTCTTCAACATCAGGGCCCTCCCCGGGCTGAGGCACACATGCAACATGCAGAAGTTGTTTCATTTGATGACAATGACCATCACCAGACTCAAAAGGATTCAGATGACATCTGTGAAGAAGTAAGAAAATAAGAAACCATTACAGACAAACCTGCAAAATGCTTTCCAACCCCCTAAAATACTTAACTTCATGTGCTTGACAGTTATCCATCACAAAAGTTGTAATCGAACACTGGAATGTGCACACCAACCATATCTGTGACCTGTGATATAGAACAATACCATGAGTGCATGACCATGTCAACCCCTCACCTACAAACTACAGAAATATATATCTATATATATATATATATATATATATATATATATATATATATATATATATATATATATATATATATATCAACTCACCAGGACTACTAATAGTGTGCAGGCAAGAGCACTTCCATCCAACTGAGATGATCACATTGCATTTGCTTGAATTCACAGCACATTGGACCAACAATAGTTCTCTCACGGTCATTTTAGGGCACTGCGTGCATGAGTGACTTCTTAATAAATTCTGGGGTAATTTGCATGTGCTGAAACAATCGCATTTCACTTCGTTACCACTTGTCAATTTCTGCACACAAGGAGGATGCATTTTGGGCCAGCAGAAAAAATCTGAGACTCTGTACCACTTGTATGCATGACTGAGTAGCCATTAATTCTGAGGACTTGTATATGCTGAAACAGTCTAATTTCACTGTGTAACCTCTTGTCAATTTATGCACACAAGGAGGATCGTTTTGGGCTGGCAGAAAAATCTGGGGACTCTGTGCCACTTATGTGTATTCTGTGATTGTTGCTGTGAGCTCATGATGTCACACTGACATTTTTTACAATTAAAGCAGCATTGCAAGAATGTTCTCACAGTTCTGAACTGTACTTTTTTATGCTACTTTACATTGCCACAGCCACCACTACTTACCTCCTAGTCATGGCTTGAATGATACAATTATTTTCACAGTTTATGTCTGCTTTACTTACTTGACTACTT
This sequence comes from Neoceratodus forsteri, assembly GCA_016271365.2. Classification (NCBI taxonomy): domain Eukaryota; kingdom Metazoa; phylum Chordata; order Ceratodontiformes; family Ceratodontidae; genus Neoceratodus; species Neoceratodus forsteri. The sequence goes on along the minus strand of CM057452.1, from coordinate 510,512,627 downwards.
TTTTTCATGTATGAAAAAAAAATGAGCACGTCTTCCAATATTGTTCAGACCAGCTTTGTATTTATTTGAAGCTGCTTTTCAATAACTATTGTTCCGTGGTGTCATAAAACACTGCCTGATGCAAAACTGTTAATTAACAACAGAAGTGATATATAACAACTACTTGATGTGATGGAAAAAAGCAGAGGAAAACAATGACAAAGACCTGGTTAGCACCAATTTAAAAGGAATGCTTCTTTCATTATTTCACACATGAAAACAGGTAGTACAGCAGACTCAACTACTGGAAATTCTCGTATCATTCCAGTCAGTCAGGATGTAAGAAAAGGAAGTTGTAACATACCATTAAAAAAATATAGGTCAGAGTTATCAATACATTGGTGTGCTGGTGCTTTACAGTCATTCACCACGTTACATAGTTATGGTGATGCACATAAACTAATATGTGGGGTCATTACTACCACAGGAATATTTCTTGCTCCACAGAGTGCAATATATTTCTGTGAAAACCAACCATAATTTCATTACAGTGAGTCACATGATGGAGGAATTACCAATCAGAAAAGCCACCCAAGTTCTTCCACCCTTTCTCAGCAATGTTAGGACGTGATGCCAGGGGCGCGGGTGCATGTTCCACTATAGTGAATGTCCGACAGCTATCCCAACCAATGTTTCCTTATGTTGTTTACTTTGTGGTGAAGTGGATGTTTCCACTAACAAGGCTCTTCTTACTGGAAACATGGCCAGACATTTCACCACAAACTGACTATTATAACATAAAGAAACATTCAGAAACCTGTCGGACAATCGGGTATTCACTGTAAGGAGCACACACATGTGCTCTCTCTGCCATCATATCCTAATGTTGAGAAGGGAGGCAGAATGTGGGCAGATTTTCAGAACAGGAATTCCTCCATCACATGACACACTAATGAAATTATGGGTGGTTTTCACAAAAATGTATTGCACTATGTGGTGCAAGAAAGATTCCCCTAGAAGGGAAAATGTGTATGATTAAACAATAACAAACAAAAAACACACAAAAAAAGTACAACACAGTAGTGGGGTGGGGTCAGGGGTGTGGGTGGGTGTGGGGGTGCAGAAAACAATCCCCTGACTTACTATGGCTGTGAGATGCCATGGTGATCCAGCAGCAGGTGCAGCATTGAAAGTATTTGCTGCTGCTGTGCTTCCACTCTGATAACCTGCTGCTGCAAAGCACTGAACCGCTCATTATTTTCCTTGGGCGCTGCCCACACCAGGCCGATGTCAGACTGGGTTGCAGGGACTGTGGCAGGGTCCTCTGCAGTGGGGAATCCAGGTGTGGGGCTGGTGGTGGACAGGGTGGTGCTGGTGGCTGTGGTGGTGGTGGTGGTGGTGGAGCAGCTGCTGTAGTAGTCCTCCTCCTCCTCCTGCTGCAGCGGTGAATGCTGCAAGGCACATCTCCTACCCCAGCAGCAATCTTGGCCACTGCCATGGAAGGGCCAGCAGGTGGATGCCTGGCCCCTTCCGTGGCAGCCTGCCACTCTGCCCTGTGGTGGTTCAGCATGTGGGTATGCTGGACACCAGTTCCAAAATGTGTCCCGGAGGGTCACAGCGAACCAGCACACCACACACATGACACTCCACCACTGTGCTGTCTTCCCCCACACAATTAAAAAATTCCCACACTGGGGAGCTGCAGGGGGGAACCAGACACAGTCCTCACACATCGGGCATGAGTCCCACCACCACCTGCAATTGCCAGGACCACCTCCTGTGGCTATAGAGGTGGTGGAGGTGGTGCTGCTGGAGCCCCAACAGCTGCTGCTTGTGGTGGTGATGGTGGTGGTAGTGGTGGAGAAGGTGGATGCATAGCAGCTACTGGTGGCACTGGTGCTTAGGTGTCCTGTTGCTTCAGCAGGGGAAGCAGCAGTGGCCAGGAGTCTGGAGCAGTCCAACATCACAAGACTGCCCCACCCTCCATGAGTCTGCATTACACCCCTCCTAACGCACCCACGGGCCAGTGACTCACCTTCTCCTACATGACCCTCCATCCTCCTGAGTCCATGGAATGACACACACACACACACACACACAGTGTACACACACACACAGTGTCAGTCACAGATACAAAGCAAAACAAAAGTTATATAAAAAATTCACTAACAAAAAAACACTAATACAATACAAAAACTAAATAAAATAGGTTTTAAAAAAGCTGTTTGTTCTGGGTTCTGGCACTAAAAAGCAACGAAAGCCAAGCAAACTCCTCTCCTCTTACAATTTTGCTTTTTCCCTTTACAAATGCAAAGGAGGAAGTGAAACTGCTTCTCTGACTCACTTCCTTCCTGCCTGGCTAAAGCATGTGACTTACAGTACTGCAAGCCATGTGATGTGCCTATTTTCTTCTCACTTCGCCTCAATTCACGTTAAGGCATAATGAGAACGCAAAGCGGTTATAATGCAAAGCGAGGACTTTACAGGGCCTATTTCACATTGTGCTCCACGGACGTAGAGTGCCCACTTCACGGGCAGATTAATAATTTGCTGCATCTCTATACATGATACCCAGAGGCAATTCTGATGCATATTGTCACAGTCCCAAAAGTTGCAGCAGAGCTTGCTAAAATGTTCAGTAGTTGGCATACCTAAAGAGATTCTTTCTGATCAGAGTAGTACTTTTGGTACTGCATTGGCAAAGGAGCTGCACAAACTACTAGGTATCACTGCCATAAGAACTTTCCCTTATCACTGTCAGACAGACAGCCTTACTAACTAAGGTTTATACTAAGGTGTATTAGGAGCTGCAGGCCAACGACCATGTAACACTCCTTACTCAGTACCCATAATATTGGAGTTTTACACTGGACACTATACATTTTTCCAGTCTATTTTAAATGTCTGTTTGTTATTACTAACAATTTTATTTATTTATTTATTTAAAATGTGTTAACTGGGAAAGGCACACTGAGCCATGGCTCATTTTCAGTTGCTACCCTGGGGAAAGGGAATACAAGTGATGAAAACAGCGGGTACAGATCCTATAAAAAGTACAATAAATAACAGCATAGGTACATAATAACAGTAAATACAATAATTACAGCAAATGTGCAGGCAATTTCAGCATGAGGAGCTAGGGAGGGAACAGACAGCTTTGCAAGAATGCTTTGCAGTGAAGATTCATAATAGTATATACCCAGGTTGACCTAACAATAATGATAACATGAATGTTATGACTAAAATGGCCTCAAACTGGCCTATTGAATTGGAGAGGAGCTTATAAATGAGCTAGGGCACTTGAGATTGAAACAACCAAACAACTGCAAGGGGTGGGCAGCCTTAGTTGCCTGCAGGCACTGGGATTGGGCAAGGGCATGGGCTATGGTCTAACCTTTGGAGCTGTTGCTTAAAAATTTGTAGGGAGGAGGAGCTTCATAGGGAGGCTGATTGCTGGATCCATAAGTAGGGGAGGCAGTAGGAAAAGGATAAGGAGCCCATGATGATTGGGGATGGAGCAATTTGAAGGTGTGCCAATCTCTGTTCCATAAGCTGTACTGGGAGGGGAACTAGGGAAGAGGAGGTCAGTGATGAATGACAGGAGGGTACCTAATGAATATTTGGCTAGGAAAGTGAGAAAGTGCAAATTGCACCTGTAGGGAAGGGAAGGAGAGCAAGAGAAGAGTAAAGAGAACAGCGGGGCCAAGGGCAGGAGGGTCTGAGGCAAATGATAGAATGAGTTGAAAACAGTGTCCAGCCATGATAAGGTTGTTGCTGGGGCAGCAGTAAAGACAATGCACATAAGACAATGTTTGCATAATCAAAGAGGGAATGATGATTTTACTAATAATTGCTTGCACGCAGGGAGGGAGAGAGAGTCCTTATGCCTGTGCAGGAACATTAATTTATGCCTGTACAGGAACCCTAATTTATCAGTGTCAGTGGCTCAGCAGGTTGCACATTCACCTCTGAGGCCAGAAGATCAGAAGGGTTGTGGGTTTCTAACCCTACAGCAGGCACTTGGGCTAAATCCCAATACTGACACTGTAGTGCAGCATGAGGGGGATGCTGTACTTCTGAGGTGCCATCTTTTGGATGAAATGTTAAACTGAGGTCCCATCTGCCTGTTCTGATGGTTGTCCAAGTGGGCATTAAAGATCCAGTGGGACTTCTCAAGAAGAGTAGGGGAATTTTTATTTTTAAGTAACAGCATCACTACAAATCAAAGAAACATTCAGATACAAAGCAATAAGGACTGTAGGGAAAATAAAAAAATGATCACAGCACTTGTAAAGGAAGAAAGAGATAACTTCTTAATTGAAAACAAATCAAAAAACAAAGCTATAGAAGTCCTGTACCAACCACAAATTATCCTACCTTATCTATTTTTGAAGTTCCTTAAATGTATACCCTCATATACCTTTCATTTAAATTTTATAAAGTAGGGAAACCTTTTCTACCATTTCTTAACTTTATCAACATAATGGAAAGACAAATCTTTTTTAAACACAGTGCCCATTGCTTGCTCACATAAAATAGTAAACATAGAAACATAGAAACATAGAAGTTGACGGCAGATAAGGACATGAGGCCCATCCAGTCTGCCCATTTCTTTCTACCTTATAAATGTGCCATCGGCCTTTGCTCTGTCAGTGGCCTATCTATTCATACTCATTTGTATTGCTTCCTTATAGCCTATCCTAAGCCTGTTTGAAGCCCTGCACTGTATTCATAGCCACCACTTCTTGAGGTAGGCCATTCCATGCATCCACCACCCTTTCTGTGAAAAAGAATTTCCTCACATTCTCTGAATCCGCCCTCTAATCTCATGCTGTGTCCTCTTGTCCTGCTATTTTTCTTATATTTAAACATGTTAGACTCTTTTCACCTTGTTAATGCCCTTAAGGTGTTTGAATGCCTCAATCATATCACCTCTCTCCTCCCTTTGCTCAAGGGTATACATATTGAGCTCTGTTAATCTGTCCTCATATGTCTTCTGATGCAGTCCCTGCACCATTTTGGTTGCCCTTTTCTGGACTGCCTCAATTTGGTTAATGTCCTTGTGAAGGTGTGGCCTCCATACTGCATGCAGTACTCCAGATGGGGCCTAACCAGTGTCTTGTAGAGAGGGATTATTACCTCCCTCTACGACTCTGTGATACCCCTACAATACACTCCTAACACCCCTAGCCTTACCTACTGCTTTAGAGGTCTACTTGGATGATTTCAGTGTCATGTGACATTCATTTCTGTTGTAATACCCACTGGCATCTGACTGGCCATAAGTAAAACTTCAGGCAGCAAAACAAGACTACTAAGGTTCCTTCATCATATTTAGAGCTTAAAGCAACAGAATTACCTAGGATTAAAACTTCATAAGTTAGAGAATTTAACCATTGTAGCAGCCATTTCTTTGCCACAAAATCCCACAGAGGTTTCACATATAGCACTTACATAAAAACTGTTCCATTGTTTCTTCAATGGCCTGGCAAGAATTGTAGGGGCAATTTCTTTTTTCCTGAACATTGTGTTTGCAGTTACCACTAATGCTTAGCCTTCCATATACTGATAGCCAGAGAATCTTCAGCCTACAGTATAAGTGGGGATTCATTCATTGTTTAATTGGGCCAATACATTTTGTTCAAATTTGGTGGACAATTTTTAAAACTGGATTCGTCTGGATAAACTTTAGCCATAGTAACTCTATAAAGTTTAGTCCATGAATTCTGTAATATTTGGGCTTTAGTTAAACCCATTTCCACAATTTTTCGGCTACAGACCTAAAATATTCTGGGAGGTGTAAGTGGGGAGAACATTTTGGTGGGTCAGTCTCCCATTTCTGAAAGTACCCTGCAAATTATTTTGGATCAATTGGATATGAAGTTCTTGGGAGGACTGCAGCCCCAGTTTTATTATTTGTGATAAAAGTAAGGTGTGAAAAAAACATTACTTAGTCAATCATACCCAACCCTCTCCCCCTTCGAGATTTTGGCAGATATGTAAAACAACATTTAATAGGGTTCAATCTGCTCCCCCATAGCATTTGAAAGAAACAATTGTAAGGTCTTGTTTCCAGGCATGGAGGGGGAGGAAAGATCATAGCAATATATAATAGAACTGGATTGAGAAAGTGTTTAATGATGTGGACTCTTTAGATTTTTAACAGTTTCCACCCTCTCCATCTCTGTACCTTAAGTTCCACAGAACTTAAAGCTTTTTCCCAGTTAAACAGTGAGAGGTTCTGGGGCCCAAATGTAATCCATCAAATTCTTATTGGATCTAAAGTAATCTCAATTCCAGAAATGAGCTCGGGGGGTGTGTGACCTGTGTGAGCTATAAACAGTCCTTTACGTTTAACTGAGTTTAGTATGGGATTAGATACCATTGCATAGGATTTCATTTCTTCAAAAAAGGCAGGAATAAGTAAATGATCAGAAAAAAAACAAGCAGTCCGCACAAGCTTGGACCTTGATTTCATTTTGGCCATTTGTCCCTTATTGACCTGTCCAGGAGGAACCCTGTAACAGTTTCCTCAGAAAAGAATCGAGAGAGAAAATATATAAAAGGGGACTTGAAGGGCATCCTTGTCACACACCCGTAGAAACTTTTATTTCTGGGGTGATAACTCCATTAAGGACTGGTTTAACCCATGCAGAGGAATAAAGCAATTTAATTCACTTAATAAATTCCAGTGGGATACCATACCATTCCAGAGTTAAGAAAAGAAAGGGATCACAGACCCGATCAAAGGCCTTACTCTGGTCTAGTAATATTATACATCCTTGCTTCCATGAGAGGTTATTATGTCCCTAATGATCATTAAGGAATGTTGTATCTTCCTCTCTGGAATTCCACAACATTGGGCTGGATGTATAATAAAGTTGGCAATTTTCCTTAATCTTTTATTTAGAATTTGGGAAATAATTTTGAAATCAGAATTTAAAATGGTTATAGCTCTCCAATTCTGAATTTTTAACCTACAGTATCTCCAGACTTAAATAAAAAAATCTATTAATACTGAAGTGAAATATGCTGGGATTGAATTTCCCTTGAGAAAGAAAACATAAAGCACTTGCAGACAACCTGCTAGTTCTTTTGAAAAATGTTTATAGAATTCATATGGCAGACCATCCAGACCCAGTGATGCACCTAACTTGAGTGATCCCATAGTTTCTTTAATTTCTGGAATGGATATCAGATGGGTCAGTACAACTGTATTTATTTATTTATTTATTTTTTAATTTTATTTATTAGTTCATTGGTTTACAGACCTTTGAGTCATAGACTCATTTACAAAGGCACCTCATCAAGAGATCAATACATAACAGCAAACAAACAGTACAGTACATAACTCTTAGATTAAAAAAGCAACCAGTGTTACAGGTACTGATACTGACATATCTATAGGAGGTGAATTTAGCTGAATGTTTTCCAAATAAGATTGGATTGTATGGAATGATGGGGGATAACTTACTGTAAGTGGCTGTAGGTAAGTATTAATTATACTATGGAGCCCTTCTGCAGAGTCTACTAAATTCCCAGAATCATCCCTTAATTTTTGAAAAACCATTGTTTCTTTCCTAACTTTGCATGCTTCATAGGGGTTGCCAATTGAAGTTTTTCATGTATCATATTGTAGTTCTGCCTTGATAGTTTTTGCCCTATCATATTGAAGTAATTTCACGTCTAGTTTTATTTGTTCTAGCTTCCCTGAATAATTGTACCTAGAGTTTGATGCTAGAGTATAAAGATATTGGAGCTGATTTCATGGTTTTATGTAATTTAGAAATTTAGACCTTTCTTTATATTTCCCTAAATTTTGGAACCAATGTTTGATATCTTGTTTTGTGTCAGCCTACCATTCTCCTAGGTCTTCACAGAGGTCACAAACTGAAGTTCTTGCCTATAAGAGGTATAATATTCCTTTATGAACAGTAGCGTAATCTATAATCGAGGCACTTAATATCCACCTATTCTTTTTCATCCCAATTGTAGGAAGTTCCTAGAGTTTGAGTTTTAATAATAAGTGATCTGAAAATTCAATGGGGTGAATCTCCAAAACTACAGAAGGAATGTTTTTCGATACAACAATGGTCTATAGATTTAGTGAATCCCTTTTGTACATGAACGTGGGTCATCTTGAATGTGACTTAACACAATCCATTAGATAGGCTACTTCAATACAGTGTTTCAGTGCATTGTAATCACAGTATGTTTTCTTCCCTTCTAACTGCTTTCCTGGCTTAGGCAGTTCACAATTAAAATCCACCCCCCCCAACCACAATAGTGGAGGAAGATACTAAAAATGGCCATACAGATGAGAACAGAACTACGTTGTTTGCTTTGGATTGGGCTCCATATATGACAGCAAAAATGTAAGGGGAATTAATCCAGAACCCATCCACTGTTAGCAGTTTCACAGGAATTACATCCATTAACTTGGTTAGGGTAAATGAAAAGGAATAAAAAAGTATTCTGACTCCATCAGCTCTATCTAGGCCAAAAGACCAAACTGATGCCTCCAGAATCATTTAGATTGAAATAACCTTAATTAGTCTATCGAGGACATCCAGGTTTCCTGGAGGAAACAGATATCAAAATGTGATTTGTGAAAATATTGAAAAACAGCATGTTTTTTAGAGTAATTTACTAAACTGTATGGCCCAGATATTCAAAAGGGTTGCGCGTGCGCAACACCAAAAATGCGCCATTCTGCAATATTCAGAAGGGGCCAGTTCGCCACCGAAAACATGCTGAGCAACAGGCGCCCAATGGAAATGAAGGCATGCGCCAACCCGAAGAAGCGAATCCATGCATAAAGTGCGCCAATCGATATCGAACACTGCGCAATGCGCAAGAGTGGCTTAGCCGGAAGGTGCAAGAAAATGGATTTGAGCCAAAATAAAAGGCTCAAGGAAGCGGCACAAGAACTCTAGCAGGCGCAAACTGGGGAGAAGAGACGAGAGAGAGAGAGAGAGAGAGAGACAGGAGCTGGAAGGGCAGAGAGGGACAGTGGGTCCAGGAGGACAGAGAGGCCAGGGGGGGTGCCGGTGCAGTGGAAGCAGCAGTGGGGGCAGCGGGGTAACACAGGAACAGCAGCCGGGGCAGAAGCCAGGGAGATGGACAGTGTCTGCTTCCACATGGAAGCTGTAATGAGGGGGGTGAGACACCATGCTGCAGGGGGACGTGGCCGCGGAGGGGCCCGTCGGCGGTATGCCCCCGACAGGCGGTATCGTGCCCGCATCAGCTACGAGCTGTACACAGATGTTGAGATTGTGGCCCGGTACCGCCTGAACAGGGCAATACTGAGACGGCTCAGCGAGCTGTGCAGTGATGTGATGCAGGCACCCTCACGACGGAGTCATGCTCTGTCCGTGGAGACCAAGGTGACAGCCTGCATGTGCCTGCTCGCCACGGGCACCTTCCAGAGGCTGACAGGGGACACCACAGGCATTACACAGTCGGCCACGTCATGCATCCTCACCCAATTCCTCAGCGCACTGCTGCCTCATGCTGCGGAGTACATCCATTTCCCCAGCACCACGGCAGAGCGTACAGCAAACATGCAGGAGTTCCACAGGGTAGCACATATGCCTGGCATGCTAGGGGCCATAGACTGCACCCATGTGGCCATTCACACGCCACCTGGCCCCGATGGCCATGCTTATCGGAACCGAAAGGGCTTTTCCAGTGTCAACTGCCAGGTGGTGTGTGATGCCACTGGGCGCATCATCAATGTCTGTGCCACACACCCTGGCGGAGCACATGATGCCTTCATATGGCACCAATCTGCACTGTGCCATCGATTCGAGAGTGGGAACATCCCCACGGGTCATCTAGTGGGTGAGTACACATGTATGGAATGCAAACTCTGTGCAAGGGTGGGAATGACACAGGTGCCATGGTAGTGGCACACAAGGATATGGGCAATATGGACCTGACATGACACTGATCTCCACTATCTCCACACAGGTGACTGTGGATACCCACTGCGCCCCTGGCTGCTCACACTATACCGGCGCCCCACGACCCCAGCACAGCTCGGTTTCAATGAGGCACATGCCGCAACACGGAACATCATAGAGCGGGTGTTTGGGATACTCAAGGCACACTTCCGATGCCTGGACACCTCCGGCGGAGCCCTACAGTACAGCCCCCAAAAGGCCTGTGGGATATTCCTGGCCTGTTGCATCCTGCACAACATGGCCAAAGATCATGGGATAGCCGTACAGGTCCAAGAGGGGGACAGCGATGGGGACGCCAGTGGCGCCGGTGATGTGGGTGATGAGCAGCCCCCCCTAGGACGGAGGGACCCCCGACTGACACGGCAGGCCCAGCTGCACCGGGACACCATTGCAGAAGAGCACTACGCACAACACAGGTAAGTCAAGGGGACATGTGCAGGCAACACTGTCCATGCGCAAACCACAGGCACACAGGGGAACACACTGTGCATGAAGGTCAGGGAGTTGAAGGGTCCAGACATACCAACACACCATCAGAGAGGTGAGCACTCATATGGACACACACACACACGGCAGCATACAGGGCAGCAGCACAGCACTGCGAAATGACATCGCCAACACACAGCACCACCAACCACCCCACCACCTGGACTGTCCACGTACATGTGTCAGGACCTGGGCAACCTTGCACCTTGGTGTACAGTGCAATGCAGGCATCATCATGCACACGCACCTGTGGACAGCAGTTGGGAGAGTGTGCAGGTGGTCCGTGTGTCAGCCTGGTGAGCAGAGCACCCAGCAGTGCACTGCCCACCATGACACACATTGCACACAGGGCAGCACCAGACAGGGCCTGCATTGGGAGACAGCTCAGTCAGGGAGCACTGTCCCACGGCCACCATGGATGCATGGGCGACCCCGCCGTGGCCTAGCAGCACTGGCAGGCTGAGCAGGGGCCACATCGGGTGGTGCTAGTGCACCACCAGGGGTCCCAGTGCACAACCGCGACCTTGCCCGCACAGGGGTCTGCATCCCGCCAAACAAACTTGCACCAGGGTGCTCGGGATGCCCACAGCAGAACCCGGCATCGACAGGCCTGGTGTCGCATGACGCCGAACGGGAGTGAGGCGCACTGTGGGGTGGTGGGCAGGGCACCTGACAGTGTGGTCAATCGTTGGCCACAGAGACCACTGCCTGGATCAGCCTGTCAATGGCAGCGGTCACATCCGTCCGCATAAGGACCATCTCGGCTCGGTCCCGAGCACACTCCCTGCTATGCCACTCCACGGACACAGACAGTGCCTCCATCGACCTTGCAACCCACCCCTGCAGCTGTACCGACTCCTGCAGCAGGCGGGTGTGCGCGTCCAATGGGTACTGTGCCCCAATGGCATCGTGACCCCCAGGGTGTGGATGGTCCTGGTGCACAGCACCCCTTGAGGGTGGCCGCTGTTCGCCAGGACCAGGTATGGGCGGATCTAGGGGCGGTGGACAAGTGCCACTGCTTGACGCTGTCCCCCCAGGCCTGGTGTGCAACTGCTGCTGCCGCCCCTCCAACTGCTGAGCCCCCAGGTCCACCTGTTCCACCTCTGTGCTGTCAACAGTGCCAGACACCTGCACAGCCACCGATGCTGCCCCACCGGTGCTGACAGGCACAGCCTGTGACTGTGCCAGCATGCTGGTACACAGGTGTGAACCAGGACGGCCCAGGGGCACGTGCTGGCCTGCCATGTGTCCATCGTGGGACACACACCTATCACTGGCCATTGCAGGCCTGCTATCATCAATGGTGCCGGTGCGTGCCACTGCCATAGGCACAGCAGGCTGGCATACCTGCATGCCAGACTGCTGTGACACAGGCTGTGCACCCCCTGCACCCGTATCACTGCCGCCGGAGTTGTTGGGCCAGCCTGCATGCTGCTGCAGTGCCTGCAGGCCGGTGGCGGAGGTGGATGGTCCCTCCTCCAGGTCCAGCAGGTCTGCCTCACTGTCTGCACCCACCACCACCACCGTCTCCTGCAGACGAACAGGATCTGTAACAGAAAGAGAGACATGTGAGCATGTGAACAACAGCCCCCAACAACATCACCATGTCATACTGCAGTGATGGGCTTCCACCTGTCTGGAACCCTCCACCTGAACGCCCGCAATGGCACTCGGCTGCATGGCCGCCACCAGTGTCTCTCAGTCGGGGTTAGCTGCAACACCACTGGTGGTCCCCCACCAGTGGCAGCACGTGCCACCCTGAAGGCTGCCACCTTCTCCTTCAGCCTCCTGCGGTCAGTCCCCATCTTCTTCCGGCATTCCTGCACGGAGCGCTGGTGGCTTCCATGCAGGTTGACGGCCCGAGCTACCCCCTCCCATGCAGCTGCACGCTCCTGAGGGGTGCCCCTCCGTCCACTCAAAAGTGGCTCATCCTCCAGGTAGGCCTGGAAGAGGGCCTCAGTCTCTGCTGTGGTGAAGTTCGGCCTCCTCCTACGCCCACTGTCCACAGCCTCAGCCTGGTTCTCGTCAGTCATGGTGATCTCTATGGGTGGAAATGGACACCTGTCACTGTGCAGTCCACAGCATTTCCCCATGAGCATAGCTGCTAGCCGGGGGCAGAAGCCCCCCTTTCCTCTCCGCATGGCAGATACTGATGGAAAGGGTGCCCTCTGTCCCTTTCTAAGTGCCCTCATCATGCTCAGCCCCCTCAACCTATATCATCCTCCAGCACCCCTGCCCATGAGCATTGTCCTGAGCATCACACAGCATGTAACTCACCTCTCACCTGCAACAACCAAATCTGGCTGCCACAACCCAGTGGCGCAGTTTTTATAGCGCAATACATGCAAATGAGGTGTGGCTCAACTTTAATGACATGCTAATCGCGCCACTGCACCTTTGAATGGCTGATCGAATGATTTGCATATGTCGGCTGAATATCGCGTATGCGCGCTTAGCGCACACGGAAGGTCCGCTGAGCCGATGGCGCATGTTTGTGGCTGTGTTGCCACCGCATTGGCGCATGCCCAGACAGGTTACGCATGCGCCGATCGCTGCAGACCTGCTGAGCACGATAGGCGATTCAGGCCATGGCCACCATTGTGCCAGTGGCGCTACAGCACTGGGCAATATATGGCACTGTGGCACTTCTGCGCCGATAGTCCATTGTGGCACTGGTGCTGTAGAGTTAGCAGTCGCCAGGAGGATGCCTATACATCCTATGGCGCCTGTGCGAGCCTCGCCATTGCCGTGACCTTGTGTATGCCCTCTGACCCCGGCGCTGTTGGCATGCCATGTATGCGTCCTATTCGCTGTCTGGTGACAGCGCCATGATGATGACGGCGCTGTTCGAACAGCGATTGGAGCCTGTGCTGGTCTATTGGCGCAACAACTCATCGGGTTACGGCGCAGCGGGCGCCCATATTGCCTGCTGTAAAGTTGGTGCCATGGCTAGGAGGAGGGCGGTGTCCTGGAGTCAGCTTGAAGTGGCCAACCTGGTGGCCCTGGTGGAGCCCCACTGTATGGTGAGGCCCCCCTCACCATGCCTAGGACCCACGTGTGGCAGCAAGTGGCCACTGACCTGGTGGGGTCACTGGCCGGGGCCGGTCTGCTGAGCAGTGCCGGCACGGTACAGTGACCTCCGCCGGAGGAAGCCGGACCTGTTGGCGTGGCTGCGTTCACGTGCAGGCGGGGTCTGGTGCCTAGGCCACATGAGTGTACCATCTATGCACCCTATATTCTCTCTAGGGGTGTGTGTGTGCTTGGGTGGTGTGCATAGGTGTGTCAGTGTGCAGCTGTGCGATGGATGGTTATGGCTGTGTGGGCAGGCACTCTCACTGGGGCAGGGGGCACTCTGCTTTTGAGTCACACTGATGTTTGTCTCACCATATGTCTCCCACAGGCCGGATTGTGAGGACACCAGACCACGGTGATGTGGGCCATGCCAGGGCCCAGGTGCCACGGGATGTTGTGCCACAGCAGCAGCAGCAGCAGCAGCATCAGACCGAGCTGCTGGAGGAGTGTGAGTATCATTACGTCATGGATGCTATTGCATGCTGGGGGGGCAAGACCACCAACCATGCTGGACACAACCAAAGGGGAGGTCATAGTTCCACTATACAAAACACTAGTGAGTCCCCACACTGGAGTACAGTGTACAGTTCCGGAGACCATACCTGCGTATGGACATGGACTGGGTGGAGAGGGTTCACAGGAGGGCGACATGGATGGTGCATGGATTGCATCACAAGTCCTATGCAGACAGGTTGACGGAACTGAACATGTACTCCCTGGAGGGGAGGAGGGTGTGGGGATATGATGGGGACATACAAGTATTTTACAGGGGGGAACAGAGTGCAGGAAAACAATATTTGTAAGCGTAAAGGATGTTCCAGGACTAGAGGGCATGGGATGCAGTTGGAGGGGGCTCGTTTAAGAGGAAACATGAGAAAGTATTGCTTCACAGAATGGGTGGTGGACAAGTGGAACACCCTGCCAGAGGATGTGGTGGGGGCTGACTTGGTTACGGGATTTATGAATGCATGGGTTAGCCATGAAGGAATTCTGAGGTCAGGTGAGGGGAACGGACTTATAGGACAACAGAGTGACCAGACAAGGCCAAATGGCCAGACTGGGTGTCCCATAGGCCCTTATCTGCTGACACTGTCTATGTATCCATGTATGTAGGCATGACACAGGTGACCTGCATCACAGTGCAGCATCACGACACATCTGTGTATGCATCACAGGTGGTCCAGGCATGCACTGGGCACATAGCTGTGTAACTGGCATCGCACCACGTTGCCACATCACTTGACAGCCTAGTTTGTACTGTGATTGATGTGGGCAGTGTGTGTGGACGGTGTGCAGTAGATAGCTGGTGCCGCCTGTTTGTGATGGCCATGTGCATGTTCACTGTGGGTGGGTGCATGCCATCACAGGTGCAGGACATTGGGTTATATGGGTTGCAGGTTGGGTGGTGTTCAGGGTTGTGGTCAGTCTCAGCCATTGACTGTGTTCCCATTTTCCTAGGCCTCGGGGTGCTGAGACGCATGTCCCAAGATCTGCGGCGCCTCACCCAGGTTGGACTACAAAACCGGGAGCTCCTGCAGGCCATACAGCGCCAGGGTGAACAGTGGCGGTGGCACAGGAGGGGACGCCAGCAGGGGGAGGACCAGGAGCCAGCTGGGCCGTAGCCCACATTCCCTTCCCACTTCTCCCATCCCTTTCACCCTGCCTTCCCTCTCCAAGTTTTTATTCCCTTCCCCTTGAACACCCCTGCCTTTTACCCGTCCCCCAACTTGTACATAGTTTCACCTGTTATTGTTTTATATGTTGTTTTTAAATATACATTTCTATTTTGATACAACTGCTGTGTTGGTGTCTGCTTTGCAACTGGCTATGGGTGCTCCGTTGCAGGGGTGTACATGCCATCTGGGCTGCTATGGTCCTGGGTATATATGTGTGTGTGTGTGTGTGTGTGTGTGTGTGTGTGTGTCCATGGGGAGGTATCACCAGCATGGCATTGCCTTTCTGTTGGTCTTGCCATCTGCTGCCACCCACTGCTGGGTGCACAGGGTGGGTCTGGCTGGTATGCTTCTCTGCAGCATGGGGTTGACGTGTGGCAGGGGTGCATGAGTGTTTCCCTGCAGTGCCTGTCACTGCACATGAAACAGTGTCTTGGGGCACGGTGCATGGTGTGCTGCGACGGGGGACTGATGTGCACTGTGGTTGTCAACCCCTGTGTGTGGCACTCCCTGCCTGCCAGTGGTTGTGCTGGGGTGTCATGGCTCTGCTATGCTTTAGTTGGCTTGTCCCCATGGGCACGTGGATCATCCGTCCCACCCCAGTGATGCTGTGCTTGGGTGTGCCGTGGTGTGTGGGTTCTGCAGTGAGTTCCTGTGCCATGTGTGGCATGGCTGGCGGTGGGCCCCAGCCTGCCTCCCTGGATGTGCAGTTCCATTGCTCTGGGGGGGGCTGTGCTTGTGCTATGGCAGCTCTGCAATGCTCAGCTGAGCTTCCATGGTTGTGCCATAGCGCAGCATTTTGGCTCAGCTTCTCCTTCCTGGTTGCGCGATGGCGCAGTATGTGCGATATTGAGACGGTGGTTGCTTGCGCAATTTGCTCTGCTCCATGTTTGAATATCGCACCTGTTGCGCATTTGCGCAACTGGTTTGTGCTTGCTCCTACTGTTGCGCCAGTTTTCAGCGCAGTTTGAATATCCAGGCCTATGTGTTTAAGGAAATACAGCAGCATCCCCCCATAGTGTAGATTTGCTGTAATTAAGAATTTTCTTCTTTTTTTCCTCTTTTTCTTTCTTCTTTCCCTTGTACCCTACTATATCTGTGCTATTTTTATGCAGCTAGACATAAGGGTAGGGTCAGAATCCCTGATATCCATTTCTGAATCTCCCCAATTAGAGGACAGGACTGCAAAGGGGTTTTCAGTTTGTAACTCAGGAGGTTCTGGGGTAGGAGGAGAGGGGTTGATGTTGATTTCTAGCAGATATTCTTCTGGGTAAAGGGGCTGGCTTAGAGGGGGTGGAGACAGGGGCTTAATATCTGCCCATGTCCCTTGTGGTGGGTGCTGATAACAAACTGAAAGGAAATCCAAGACACTACTACAGTCACAGAAAGAGGACCCTCTTTGTTTTTTATAACAAAGTCTGCAGTGTGTCCCTTGTCACCTGGAGGGAATGTGGAGTTTTTTGTGGATGGGGGAGCATAGGGGGCTCGTTCCAGGGGACTTGTTGTTCTGGCATATAAACTGCATCTTGGAATTTCTGGATGAGGGAGTCCTGAAAAAGTACTCCCAATTTCCTCACACAAGTCACATTTTTGTGATTTGTGCATTGGTGGATGATATGCCCAATTTCACCATAATTCTCAGAGCATGTTTTATCACACATGCTGGACAAATGCATACTGTACATGAGCCACATTTGTAACAGGCATGGGGTTGACCCACATAAAAAACAAACTCCATGGTCTCTTCCGAACAAGAAAGACTTGAGAATGTGACATATTCCATCCTCTGACTGACGCAGTTTTACCTTATATTTCCAACCACCTGTCCAAAACAGTCTAGAGCTAAGCATAGCTTCTGGTGCACTAAGGACATTACATTTCTGATTTAACCAATAAGTAATATCCTCTACATGTACCCTCTCATTCCTAAACATGATGGTCACAGATTTTATCAGAGATTTTGTCAGCGGTATCACCAAGAAAGGAGTCCAGAGTGGGGAAAATTTGTCCTGGATATATCGCTGCCAAAATAACTCAAGTGCATGAAAGGATCTGAAACGTATATCAAAATTGTCCTCCCCCTGAGTTTTAATAAAAGCAAATAGTTCCTTAGAGGAGAAATGTAGTTTCTTTAAGCAAATTTTTTCCAACATACTGCCTGTCATGTCCAACTCTAAACCCCCTTTGTACCTAATGCATACAGCATTCCTCCTTGGAGTTGCCTCATATTTTGATTTAGTAAATAATTCAGACAATAAAGGCTTTTGAAAAGAATGAGAGTCATTATTTTGTTGATTTTCAGATGTTTTAACATCATCATCATTATGTGAGTTGGGGTGCACCCTTTCTGTTTGTTCCTTCCTGGGGGGGGCAAAGATTTCCTTTCCCCCCATAGTGTCCTTGGAAAAATGAATGTTTTGTCCCATAGGCTTAGCAGAGTCATTTATATCAATGTCCTGTTCTGATAACTCTGTGGCACATATTTTTGGGGCATCTGTAGAAGAATGTACCTGAGGTTAATCAGCTGGGCATCATGCAGAGGATGATTTATTCAAAGGGGTTAATTGGGACCAGTTTGGGTCAGGAAGCCATTTCCCATCTGGTATTTCTTTCCAACCTGCTTCAGATAATGCTTTTTCTTGGGACCATTGGGCAAAGGGGTCCACAGTAGAAGGTTGGATGGAAAAAGAAGATTTAATTCCTTCAGCTGCAGATTGTTTAGAATGGACTTGCATCTTATTTGTAAGCATTTCATCTCCAGACACTTCTCCAGACTGAGGCAAGTGCTCTGTAATATTTCTTTTGGCTAATGTCAAGGGAGTTCATTTATTTTTATTGTCATCCTTTGACAATATTTTGTTTTGGGCATGCCTTGCAGTAAAGGAAAACACAGTCACCTCAGTCTGGTTTGTAGCATTTGTTTGGTAGATCACTAATTTTAGCAGGTAAGAGGACTTGTCCCAGGTGCTGAACATTATTGCCAGCATCTGGGAATGATGTGGGATCACCCGAAGGAGAAAGAGAGGGCTGAGCAGCAGGTAAATTAGGGAATGTTAGAGGAGGGGAAGAAATGGTTTGTGGAGAAATAATTGACAAGTTTTTTAAAACTTCGGTCAGGGCTCATGAACCAGAAAATAGTGCCTGCTGTATGAAGGTGCGACTCAAAATTTCCTCTCAGCTCTTACCTCTGTTCCACTATCAGCTGCTTTGGGCACACACTGGCTTCAGTGCATTCAATGCCAGCCGGCATCAATGCCTTAGAATTAGTGAGGGAGAATTTTATCTGCAGCACAGAGTTAGTGTGGGCCGCCCCTCCAGTGGCAGTCTTTGATGTTAGGGCTTCCAGCTGATGAGGTTTTGACATACTGTGCGATCTGTCAAGTCTGGTAGAAGAAGTGCCTGTCTGTAGTTTTTCCAGCTTGCTCTATAGTTTGATTTTAACTTTTTGATGTCTGTGTTCTTCTGTAGCAAGTTTCAGCAACATTAGTCTTTTCTCATTTTCGTCTGTGGATGCTGTAGCTTCATTGGGCTTAGCTCTTTTTGTGACAAAATTACTTCATTAGTTTGAGGTAACATTCTTTCTGCAGTGCATAAATCTTCAGCAGAGAGAAAAAATCTCTGCTTCTTGGTCCTCTTCTTCATTTTCTTTAATATCCAAATCTTGTTTTAACAGCAAGCAGACCACTTGAGAAAGGAGAACCGAGGAGGAGGTCAACTCCTCTGCTTCAGAGATGTCCATTTCCTCTGGAGTCTCACACAGAGTGGCCATCAACAATGGCCTGTAATTACTCTACAGGTGAGTAGGGGAATTTTTATTCAGATTCATAGATTCATCGATTCATAGATTGATACAAGTTCAGAAGGCACATGCCCATTTATGAACTTGCCACCAGCTAAATTAGCAGTGGAAGGAAAATTTCTTGTCACCCATATATTTATCCAGGTTTCTCTTAAATTGGTCTATGTTTTTGCTGTTTATAATATTACTAGCAATGTATTCCAGATTGGAGAAATTCTCTGTGCAAAAGATCTAGATCATTTATTGGTTTTACATAAGGATGATTTTAGTTTTGAATTGTGGATCTAGTGGGATTACTTGTTGAAAACTTTTCCAATCCTATTTGTGTTTAACAAGTAATCATTATTATGTGCATTGTGAGTATAGATTAAGTTGCCTCTTAGTATTCTGTACTTCAAAGAGTGAAGTTCTAAAGATTTAATCTAGAACAATAATCAAGTTTGGACATATTAACAATCCTTTTAGTTATTCTTCGTTGAACTCTTTCTGTCATGTTTAAATAGCCAATGGAAGTTGGAGAGCAAAATGAAACACAATAGTCCAAATGTGGACGAACCAGGCTTGTGTATAGGGGCAAGATGACAGATGATTCCCTACTTTTGATATGTCTCAATATACAACCTATAATCTTGTGACATTTTTTAACAGTTTTATTGGTGTGGGTGTTAAATTTTAAGTTATCAGTTATAGTTGTACCTAAATCTCTTTCCTCTGTTGTGATTGTTAATTTTGCATTTTGAATAAAATATGGGTGTCTCTTATTATTGTTCCCCATATGCATTACCTTACACTTTACTGGTTTAAATTTTATTTTATTGTTTACTGCCCATGATGTTAATTTATTTAAATTATCTTGGAGAGTGTTTGCCGATGCAGTAGTGTTCACAATACATCCCAATTTGCAATCATCTGCTAATCAGATAATCATCAGATAATCAAACAAAATGTAAATACAACATGTTATGGTCACATGAAAATCATATACACATTATAATGAAATTAAAACAAATCAAAATAAATGTTCGAGCCAAGATAGTCAACCAAACAAAAACATGTTATTTTACATGTGCATCATAAATCTAATAAGAAAAAGAGTGCTAATGCTTTACAATAAAACATAAAATTAAAGCAACTATTGGACCTTGTGTGACACTCATTTTAAGTGGTTAAATTAATTTCCTTTATTTCTTGATAAATACAAACTAAATTTAAGAGCTACATTTTATTCATACATTGAAAAAAATAAATAAACCCATAACAGTATTTGCTTCATCATGATCAAATATCTTGCCTCTGATGCTTCAAAGAAAAATAACCTCTAATGCTAGTACAATGCAGCTTTCTTGCTTGTCAAAATTTATTTGCAAAGATGAGTTTAATAAAAGAAAGTAAGTGTTACGTAATACATTTTTGAGTAAACAAACATAAAATAACAGATCTGCTAAATAAAAGTCTTTTCAGACTTTTCCTCTTCCTCTTTCTTTCTCTTCCCCTACTTCATTCTTCTGTATGTTAAATATGCTTTCTTTCTCTCATTAGTATATCCTAGCAAAGTATATGTGTCAAAGTGCCCCACCATTTAGAAATTAAATCTCCAGAAAATAATTTTTGTTCTTTATCATATATTGCTTTGATGTTCTGGCAAATTTGTTGAAGCAGTTATTCAGGTGTAACTTATATTTGCTGTAAAGTTAGTTTACATCAGATCTGCCAAATATAATATTTAAAGCCAGTCAGAATTAATCTTATACTGCTTGGGTGAAACTGATTCCAGTGCTGTGGAAAAATTCCTAAAAATCAAGTATCAGGTAGAAAAGTATAAAATGGATACAAACTCCCATTTTTTTTAATCATTTGCCAAAAAAGGATTATATATGGACATCCATAAAACAAATATGTAATTGTTTCTGGGACAGCAATGCAGGATGTTCTCGGACAGTTCCTTTCTGATTTATCTTTATGTTTAAGATTGCTTTTTATGTTTAATCTCTGATGAGCACTTAACCAAACTACATCGCACATTTGTATGGGAGTTTGAGGATCCAAAAACATCTGTTTAATTTCCATTATTTAATTTTGGGGGTTGGTAAGAAATTTATGTAACTCATGAAAATAGGTGGCATGGATATTATCATAAAATGTTTTCCTGTTCATTTGCATAATTTCTTGTTTGGATGGCTTCCATTGTTTTACTTTACCAAATATGTACTGATGGTGTAATGGTAAATATTGTATCGATGTTTGTTTAGGAATGGCTTGGTTAATATTCCATTCCTGTAGCAACATTTGTACACGGTCTAGAACCCAGGTTATCCATAATGTAGTTTTCTGTAATATAGCCAACCTTATGTTTGTATGTATAAATATGCTATAAAAAAAAAAAAAACAGGATTCATCATATATAAACCACCTTTAGAAACTGGTAGATAAGTAATAGTGCATTTAATGGGGTTAAGTCTACTACCCCATAATCCTGAAAAGAAACAACTGAATAATTTAGTCTCAAGCTGTTTAGGAGGTGGGTAAATGTGACTGAGATATACAGTAAGAACATGGGGAGCAGGAAGGATTTGATGAAATAAATACATTTTGTTTTACTCATTAATCAGGTGTTCAATTTTCTTACTTTTTCTGTGGCTATATTCAGAGTGTATTCCCAATTAATAAAGGCTAGATCACCGGCTCCAAAGTGGACTCCTAGCACTTTCTGTGGGGCTGTCATTACTGGAATGTTTATTAAAGACTCCATTTCTGGCTTTTCTATACCAACTGGGATGCATGTACTTTTGGAACAGTTTATAACTGTACCAGTTAAAGAAGCATATTACTGGGAATTGTTTCAGCATGAAGAACTAATTGGGTGTGTGCTGCTAAGAGGATTAAATCATCCACATACGTTAGTGTTTATATTTCAGAGTCTTGGCTAGAGACTGACAAGCCTAGAATCTGGTGGTGAACCTGAATAACTTTAATTAATGGGTCTAGTATCAAACTATATAAGGTAGGGCTTAAAGGGCATCCTTGCCTTACCCCTTTTCTAATTCTACATTTATTCATGATTCACCCATTTATATATGGGGATGTTGATGCATTTTTTATAACAGTTATTTACCCAGGTTATAAATAATGGTGAGATATCATAATGTGACATACACTGCTATAGAAAAAGATGCAACACAGAATCAAAAGCTTTAGTTTGGTCTAGGCACATCATGTAGCCTGTTCTTTCTCCTTCTGTCCCTTTTGCCATGATTTCTCTTATTAATATTAAGATGTCAAAGATTTTTCTGCTAGGGATTGAACACACTTGGAATTCATGTGTGGTGTATGGTAACATTAAGGCTAACCTATTACACAGGATTTTCATGAGGAGCTTACAATCACAGTTTAAGAGGACACATGATGACCTGTTCCACATGGCTGGCTACTATCTTAGCTCTAAGCCACCTCTCATTATTCTCCACTTTATACTGTTATTTCTGTACTGATCTGGCTATTTCTGCATACCTGGTTTGGCTGAATTGATGCTCCATGAGGATCTTGTCCCAATGGACCAGCAGCTACTGCAAAAATGTAAAAAAAAATCCATTGATTCATCTCCCCCGAGGAACCCACTGCCTGAATTGAAGATGGCAGCCATGGGAGACCGCCGATCTACAGTACTTCTCCTGATCCAGTCAGTCAAGCACAGCTGATAGAGCGGATCACCCAATCTGTAGAAGTGATCCATCTGATGGTCATCAAAATCCAGAACAGCATAACTCTTCTGGCTGGCTGGGTTGAAAAAATGGAAGTGACTTTATCGGCCATGACAGAGAAGGTGGCCATCCGTGACCAATGATTGGTGGAGGTAGAGATCCAGATAGCGTGGTTGACAGTGAAACTGGAGGATCTGGAAGGCTGCAGGTGGAGGAAAAATCTACGTCTTCCACAGAGGCTGGAGGAAAAGAACCTAGTTCTCTACCTCAGGGACCATCTCCTAATCTGGGTACAACTTTCCACCTGATGAGTATTTATTTGAAATTGAGTGGGCACATCATGTCAGGAGGTCTCAACCCTGCTCCTCTAGCAAACCGAGACCTCTTATATTTAAGTGGCTTCACTACAAAGACAAGGAGGTCATACTTTCCAAGCTCAGGAGCTCAGGGACATCTGTGTAGGTGATGTCCACATTCCTTATATCCAGATTACCCTAAGTCAATACTCGAGATGCGCCAGGCATTTGATCCCATGAAACAAGTACGGAGCAAAGGAATCACATATGCACTTTTGTATCCAGCTACTCTGGTGTTCTCGTGGGATGGCCATCACGTTCAATTTACTTCTCCTGCAGAGGCTGACCTTTATTTGCACCAGCACATAGTCTCCCTTTCTCCCTGCTCTTTGTTGACTCCTGAGCCCTCCTCTGCATCTCAGGCTGCTGACTCCTCTGCTACTGCCACTCGACATGACCCTTCGGATCTTCGGCCAGGCTGATCTTTCTCAGACTTGTTGCCTTGTTTCCAGCCTTTCCTACCTTGTTTGCAGAGGTACACAGCCTGTGATTTTTGTTTCTATGGCAGGAGACTTTTGGCCACTAGCCAACAGTGGTCTTTCTTCTCATTGATGAATTATCAACAATGCCTCTACCCTTTATGTTTTTAAGTCGGTTTGCACAGACCCACAGGGAACCTGTTATATTAACTGAGGGAGGTATCTTGATGCTAATTCAACTGCTTGAGAGACTGGGTAAATTACTTTGGCATTCTTGTTTTATTTATTACTGCTGCGATTGGCAGATTTTTCATTTGGAAGGACAGTGCCAGCTCAGTTATTTACTTCAGTTTTGGCCTGCCTTGAAGTTTGTTCCTCAGTTGGTTTGTAAGTTACTGGCTCCTCATGGGACTGTTTGTACACTGATGTTTGAACTTTTATTAGTGTCTGCAGCCATTCCAGATGTATTTTAGTTTTCTTTATGAGATCTTCTAACTCTTTAGTGCCAAATACGTTATTTCTAGTCAGGAGTCTGTATCATTGTTTATCAGGCCACGATCTTGCTGTTTTCCTTAGTGGTTTTTATTGTCTATATATGCTTTTGGCTGTAGCAAGTTTTTAAAAGCTACATTGTTATATTAGCCCTCTATTGCTGGCTATCTGGTATGGTAAATACCATTTATAAGGCTGTTAGACTTAAATGTTGGAGATATGCTTTTTTAATTTTGTGGGTAATTAATAAGGGCTTAATTTGTGAGAGTGAGTATCTGAGCAGGACTTTTGCATTGTGTTTTATTTTCTGTCTTCGTGGTTCCAATTATTATATGTGCTCTGGCTTACATCTCGAACATATCCGCTATTTATCCTCACCACTATAGTTGCTTCTTTCTGCCTTTAGTCTGTTTCCTTTTTTACCCTATCCTATGTGCTTTTTGGCTTTCACAGTCTATTTTGTATTCTCATGATCTGTCTTTATAGCTGCCTTTTGGTTTTTGAGTTTGGGGGTTTACTTCTCACTTTGGTCAGTTGATTTTTAATTATTATGCATTTTCCTCTCAGCCTAGTGGGTGCTAGGTGATGCCTCCCTTGCCTGGCAGGTCCTTGGCCAGATAGGGAGCAGGGGCATCTGGAGGTGGAAGGACTTCAGTGTTTTGTTTGTACTCCACAGGCCCGTGAGAGTGCTGGCTTACTAGCCCCCCACTATCTTCAGCTAGTGAAGAGCCCAGTCTGCCTCCACTGGGATTGGGAGTGCTTGTCCTACTCTTTTTTGGTTTTAGTGTCTTCCTTTCTTTATTGTTTGTTTTTGGTTGCTTAATTTTGTTGTTTTCTTGTACTTAAATGTTTTCCTTTTCTCTATTTTACTCTGGGGGTGACATCTTCATTGGGGAATATTGGGGGATGGAGGGGAGGGATACCTGGGAATACACTGCTATTCTGACACCTGGTTGAATCATAACTGTATTGTGACAAATACTGATGTCTAATACTAATCTTTTGGACATTTATCTTGGAATGTTAGAGGGCTTAATGAACCTAAGAAACATCGAACTGTGTTACAATACCTCAGTGATACAAAATGTGACATAGTCCTAATTCAAGAAACACATTTGTTAGAAGGATGCTACATGCCTGGGACGAATGTGGGTGGGCCGAATTACTTAAGTACTTTTACATCCTGTCAAAGGAGTTACCATTCTTGCAGGAAGAATTTTCTCTTAGGTATCTTCAGGGAATATAAAGACCAGGATGGACTTTGTGTCTAATAGCTGGCACATACCTAGGATGGCCCTTAGTTTTGGGTAGCTTCTATGCCCCAAATTCCCCCAGCTTGCTCTTTTATCAGGATATTCTGACTGAGCTGCCACGACACCCTCCATGATAATTTTGGGGGTAAGACCTAAATCTAGCTCTTGACCCTTTATTGGATAGAATGAGCTCTGGTCCCTGGTATGTACCTTCCCTGCCTCCCTTAGTATCTTCCCTTTTCTGAAATGCAGGCCTTGTAGATATTTGGAGGTCTTTGCATGCAGGAAAGACAGACTTTACTTGCTATTCTGCCTCGCATAGTTCGTACAGTAGAATAGACGTCCTTCTCACTACTTCTGACCTCCTTTCAAGGACATGGGATGCTTCCTTGGGGAGCATTCTTCTCTCTGACCATGCTCCTGTTATCCTTTCATTTCTTGGGACATGGCCATGGGTAGATGTAACACATGGAAACTCAGTACATCACTGTTATCTTGGGGGAAACCTGTGAATGGCTTGTCCAGCCTATTCAGAAATACTTGCTGTTTGATGATTCCCCAGACTGTTCACAGGCAACTCTCTTGGAAGCTCTTAAGACTGTATTTCGGGGCTATTTGATAGCCCATGCTTCTCATATTAATAGGCAATTGCAATCAACTCCGAGGAATCTTGAGGTTGAATTAAAAATTCTTCAACTTCAGTCTTCCCAGACCTCTGGCTAACCCAACCCATGAGCACAGACTTTTTCTCTTAGGGCAAATTGAAAGTATCCTACAATATCATATTGAATATGCTCTATACAAACTTAACCAGAAGTACTGAGAGTCAGGTGAACATTCGGAAAGCTGCTCACTTCTAGGCTGAGGGTGCAAGCTCAGGAAAAATATATTCCAAAAATTCAGAGGGTGGATGTGGTTATTGTTACCTCCCCTGGGAATATTAACCAGACCTTTCTTAGCTACTACCAACAACTTTATTCCTTAGAAGTCAACCCCTCTCCTGACCAATTGGCTTCTTTCTTTCTTTTCTGGGATTTTACTTCCTAAGGTACCAGATGCCTACCTTCCATCTCTGGTGAGCCCCATTCAGCCTTCTGAAGTAAGGGCTGCTATCTGAGACATGTTGCAGGGTAAATCTCCTGGCCCTGACGGCTTTCCAGTGGAGTTTTATGCAGCTTTTATAGATCAGCTTGCTTCTTGTCTAACACAGGTCTTTAATGAGGCATGGGAGGAGGGCAGACTTCCCCCAACATTCACAGAGGCTATTATTACCCTAATCCCTAAGAAGGGCAAGTATAGTATTCACTGTTACCACTTTTGAACAATTTCACTATTGAAAACTGATGTTAAGATTTTTGCTAAGACTATAGCTAAGAGGTTGAAAATCCTTCTCCTGGTCCACCTAGACCAAGTCTGTTTTGTGCCAGGCCATCTGGTTTCTGATAACATGCGTCAGGTGTTAGATCTTCTCTGGGAAGCTTGTCTTGCCCCCCCGTCCCTTTGCTGCTCTGTCATTAGAGGCTGAAAAGGCCTTTAACAGGATGATGTGGCCCTATTTGTTTGAGGCCCTGTGACATTTCAGTTTCCCCTCCCATTTTCTTTCACTACTTTGCATCTTCTATTCTACTCCTAAGGCAGCTGTCCTCTCCAATTCTGTACTCTCCCCTTATTTTGCCCGTGGCTGTGGTACACGGCAAGGCTGCCCCCTGTCGCCTTACCTTTTTCTCCTAACCATGGAACATCTTGCAGCTAAGATTAGAGCAGATCCTGCTTTTTCTGGCATCCCAGTGGGCACCCTATCCCATAAAATTCTATTTCTTGCTAATGACATTATGCTTTTTATTTCTTGCCCTGAGACTTCACTTCAGTCCCTTCAAACTATTATTTCTCATTTTTCTTCCCTGTCTGGGTATAAACTTAATGAGGGTAAGTCCCAAGTCCTTCCACTTAATTTGCATTGTAGAGCTGATATGTTTGCTCATTTTCCATTTCAGTGGGTGCCAAATGGTATCACTTGTCTCAGGATTGCCTTTTGATCCACTGTTTCTGATATGATATCAACCAATGTGCAGAAGATCTTGGATACTCTCGACATAGACCTTTCCAGATGGAGTTCCTTGATTTTGTCCTTATGAGGCAGGGTCAATGCTCTAAAATTAGTCACCCTCCCGAAAGTCCAATATGTTATTTCTAATCTTCCTTTGGCATTGCTGTCCCAATTTTTTAAGCATCTGGCAACCAAGATTTCTTCCTTCATATGGGATAATAAACCTTCAAGGATTAAATACTCTACCTTGAAGAGACCTTGGATGGAGGGTGACTTAAATCTCCTGGACATGAAGCAGTTCCATGACTTTACAGTACTACGTCAGGCAATATTGAGTAATGTCCCTTCCTTACTCACTGTGTTGCCTTGATGGCTTTCCCTAGAATTGGCCCAGGGGAATCTTCCAACCTGACAAGCCCTACTTTTTCCAGACTGGTCTCCTTGATCACCTATCTCTCCATGTTCCCGTTATATGCATTTTGTCTGGAACAAGTATGCCCCTAGCTTGGGATGATGCCCTCATACTTTACTCAGAAGACAGCTTTGAGGTAATCTTAGTTTGACCAATGAAAATAAACCATAACACTGGAAGGACTGGGGGCAATGGGGTATAATTTCTGTGGGAAATCTAGTTGATGCCTCTTCTGAGATTTTCCACTCCTTTGTGGAGCTGCAAACTCTCTACAGCCTCCCCTCTTCTCATTTCTGGTGCTTTTTGCAGCTGTGTAGCCTTTTTAAACAGTGAGTTTCTGGGGATCTTACTGTTCCTCATGCTTTTGAGGATTGGTTGAACAAGCTTTCCAGTCCACAACATCTGACTACTAGGCTCAAAACCTATTGGGGTAAGGTTTCTCAGGACTCCTCTTGTGTAGGCCCCAGGGACAAGTGGGAGCTAGAATTGGAACTTGACATTTCTCTTCAGGACTGCAACTAGGTATGGCTCAATGCTTTTTATTCAACTAGGGATCTACAGGCTCATTCTGTCCAATATAAAATACTCCATAGGGCCTATAGAACTCTGTTGTGGTTGTACAGGGCTGGCCTTCTCTTGAACAGTGATTGTTGGCACTGTAACACTCCTCAAGCATATTCTCTAGTCCTGGCCTGTGCTTGACTCTTACTGGTCAAAAATTTGGGCCACCTGCTCCTCAGCTGTTCCCTTGCTATTCTGAGAGATCCTCAGTTTGCCTTGTTAGTCCTCCCCCAGCAGCCTGTGCCCCTCTCCAAATCCCAGGTTTCCTGGGCTAACCGTGCTTTTACTGTGGCAAAGAGAGTTATCCTATAGGCACTTGCATTCCACTGGCTCTCCTTCCTATGATGAATGATTTAATTTATCTCTAACAGCTAGATATGAACAGACCTCCCATCGACTACTGGGTAAACTCCCACTTTTTCATTAAATTTGGCAGCCCTTTTTCTACAAAATTTCCCAGACTTGCCCCCCCCGAGGATGACCTGATGGTTGACCTTTTCTGGACTCGATGTTGTTTGCCTCCCCCACTGTGAGAGTGGATTTCCATTCATCATTCCCCATGTGCACCTATTGGTATGCAGTTGTTATGATTTATGATTACTTTACTAGCATTTGCTTTGATGCTTTATGATATTCCCTTTCCTCTTAAGGACTCTGTAATTGATACAATTTATTTATATGCTGGGAATTTTTATGGAATTTGTACTTGGTTCCTATTACACAGTATTATTTTTGGACTAACAGATGAGTAGTTTAGTGCCCTCCACCACTGCTATATATTGGTTTTATTATGCTGACATATTTATTTAACTCCACTTGAGTCCCAGAATATTGCTTATCAATACTAGAGAACCATATTCATTTTAATTTGGCTATTGTTTGTATATTGCTTTGTGGTTACTTTCTTAATGTGTGTGTAACTGTTTTGTGAGTTATTTGAAAAACAACAAAAATCTTTATGATAAAAAAAATCAAAGTTTAAGAGATATTGGTCTCCAATTGTTCAAAACAGTTTTGTCTCCTTTTTATATAAAAATAATAAGACATTGCATTATTATATCAGGCATATCTCGAGTATTCAACATATAGTTATATACTTGGGTTAATTCTGGTATTAATCTTGACATGATTATTGTTTTATAGAATTTTGCTGGTAATAAATCTCTACCAGGTACAGATCCTGTTTTTAGTTGCTGAATGGTAGTAATGAGTTCATACTCTGTTATGGGTTGTTGTATCAACTTACTAATTTCAGTAGGGATGCAAGGAAACTTTTGTTTTTGTAACCAAAGTTCAATTTTGACCTCACGTGTACTAGTTTCCCCAAGTGATTTAGTAATGTAAATTTCTGCTGTTTTTAAAATTTCTTCATTTGAAATAGATAATATCCTGTATCTGTTTTGATTGAGTTCATTGTTTTTTTTTTCCTGAAATTACAGCTATCGAAGGGGTTTGTAAAGAAAGTTTTACCATGGGTTCCAAATTTTTGTTCTTGCACCAGAGACTTCTTCCTGTCATTTTGATAATTCATCATTTCTTGTTTTACTTTGGATATTTGTTCTGAAAATCCTTAGGTAACAAATTATATAAGGATATTAATCTGTACAGTTCTTTCTAAGAGTTACATCATTTTTTTGTTTACCTCAAGTTGACCTGTTAATTTTAGAAAATCTATGAAATCAGTTTTGATGTCCAACCACCAATTTGTAGAGGTGCCATACAGAAAATGCACAGATGCCCTGGCTGTAGTAATGTGCTGTAAGCTTGTGAAATGTTGGATCATCTAATAAAATAATATTCAACTTCCAGTACCCCTTTCCTGAAACATTCTCAGTGTAATTCCAAATCATTACACTTAATAAATCATGGTCAGATGTTGCAACAGGTTATATTTTTTATCGCTGTTAAGGGCAGTGAGGGTGAAATAAAGAAATAATTTGTGTGAAAAGTCTTCCTCTGTGACACATGTGAGATGGTTTTGTTTGCTGTTGTGCAAAACTATCTGTCAAACCAGTTTGTAGTAATAATTGATTTAAAAAAAGTGTATCACAAAATATTTTTTTGTATGAAATCCTGAGTCAGATCTTAACCTTCCACAATTAAAGTCCCCTGCAAAAATGAACACTCTGGATGTAAATAAGTGTGGCTGTATCAATTTTAGAAATTCTATTCTCCCTGCTTTTGTTCGCCCCTCATAAATATTAATCAAGCTGAAATATTTATTTAAAAAAGTAAAATCTAAAAGCATGGCTCTGCCTGGATTAATAACCACTATTTGTTTAATCTTAATGTTGTCACTATTTATGCATATCCCCAGACCACAACATTGTTCTTCTCCAATAGACCATACACCATGACCACAAATATGTGATGCTTCTGCCAGTGAAACCCTCTGTTCAAGTGTAACCTTGTGTCTTGCAAAGATATAATGTCAAATGGATTTTCCTATCTGAGTTGATGTTGTTTGTGTTAAGAGAGGCTATTTGTAATTTGTAACAGTCCATAACAGGGGTTTAAGCAAAACAAATAAATACTGAGTTATTTAAGAGTCTTTTTTTCCTTCTTTTTTTTGACTACACTCTAGTTTTTCCATTTCTTTCCCACTACTATGGTATCTTCCATTTTCTCCTGATCCTCAGGATCCAATATCATCTCAGCCTGTGATGAAGAGATGGAGATTGAGTCAAATTCTTCCTCCATTTCAGTTTCTCTCCACTAAAGAGAGGAATACTGATTTTTTAGCTCAAGTGGCTCAGTGCCCACAAATTATGGGGAGGGGGGTTACTTTCCCCTTAGGTACAGTTTGAACTTGCTCTGTGTTTACTGGTGGAGGAGGAGGGGAGACATTTCCTCATTTATAGTCAGTTCTCTGGGTTCTATTGTAGCTATCACAGGTCACATTGTTTCTGTAGTAAGAGCTACTGGGCGATGAGGTATGTCTACATCAGTAGTTTGTACTGTTTCAGAAGTCCTTCAGTGAACTGGGGCTTTGTTGTGTATGTGGGCAGTTTTATTAATATAGAAATCCTGTTCTGCATTATCAACGTTTGTAGTATTATGGGCTGCCATGGGACAAGTTGTAAAGAGATGACCTTCTGCATCACATAGGTTACACTTTGGGGTTGCTGTCCAATGATAACCTGCATGACCTAAGGACTCAGAGACTGAGCATTTAATTTTCTCACAGTTTATGCTGATGTGGCCTGATGAACCACACTTAAACCAAATTCTGGGTTGACCTTGATAAAAAGTGATCCCTGTCTCCCTTCCTAAGAAAAAACTATTTGGCAGATGTTCAATGCCAGTGTCTGTGCTTCTCAATTATATTCGAAACTTCCAGCCTCCAGTCTAAAAACCTTCTTGGTCAATAATAGGTTCTGGTGTACCTTGGATATCACACTTTTTCTCTAACCAGTATAATATATCTGATATGTTGACCCCCTCATTCCTAAATAAGATGGTTACAGTTTTTATCATTGGTTTATTCAAGGGGATCACTTGAAATAGGGTCCAGATTGGGTCTTGCTTTTGGGCAGAGTATGTGGTCCAAAATCTGTTTAATAATTCTGCAGTCTGAAAGCTAATGTCAAAGGAAGTTTCCCATTGCATGAATTAAAGCATAAACTTCAGACTGTGAAAACCCCAATTTGTTTTTATTGATTTCTTTACCTACAAAAAATCTGTCTGGTTGCAAGTTCATACCCCCTAAATAGCGCAATCTCACTGCATGCTGTATTTTGCAATGTTTCTACTGTTTTTTGCAGTAAGCTGGCATATGTTATTGTAACCCCCTTGCCACCCACTTAGATCTAGTGGCAGACAGGGAAAGGCAGCTGGTGGGACACCAGTTAAATGGGTTTCACACTGTCTCACTCCGTCCTCAGTCTCGGCTCAGCTGGAGGGATGACACCACTATAGAATTCTCACAGCAGCATAAGCCAGAATGGAATGTTGCAGCAGGGAGTTAGGTTAGAATGTTGAGGATTTTCAAAGTTAGTCTTGGGCAATTGGTAGAAGTCTTCAGCCAGACTCAGTGGAAGGAGGATGAGCGCTGCAGTTGGCAGCCCCTCAGAGCCTAGCTCTGTAATAGAGCTACCACAGGAAAAGGGTGTGTGTTCTCACCCTAGAGAAGGACACATAAGAAACCAGTAGAAGTGGTTGAGACTGTTCCCCGGTTTTTTCCAGTGCCCCATCCCCGGAAGGATGGGGGGAAAGGCCAGCATTTCGGGGGCAACCCCCTGGTCCTGCTGGAAGAGAAAAGCTGCCTGATGAGAGAATTTGTACTGAGGTACCAGATGTGTGATTTCTGTGTAAGAAGCCCTGGTGCACCTGTGAATCATGATGAGTCTAGTCTGACACAGAGACCATGTTTTCACTGAAACAGTTGTGTAAAGTATCTGCTACTGTGGGGTCAGGAAAGGACAGACAAGTACAGTACTTGAAGTTATGTGTATGGCTTGAAATGCATCTAACCAGTGGGGGTCTACAGGGATGGACATAGCCACTTAGAGAACGTTGCATGTCAGGACACTAGTTAAATGGAAAGTAGATTGTTAAATGTGATATACATTTCAAGATAGCAGCTACAAACAGAGAGTTCAAGGAAAGGTGTTGACTCCAAATGAATGGCCGGGTATGGATTTGGGGACAAGAGGTGGGAGATCCCCCATCTTGAGTAACCAGATTTACCTCTACGGATTCACTTTGGGCACCTATAGTTTTCTCCCAGGCACTTGGCCAGTGTCTGCAGAAAGCACCCAGATGTGGGATTAAGATGTGTTTTTCCCTTTAGAGCTAGAAGCGCTCATGGGTGGTTGAGGGAGCCACCACCAAAGGTCCATGACATATGGAAAAGTGTACTAGTGCTGGCCGAGTGCCATGCCAGGGAATCCAAGAGTGAGAGTACCAGTTCGGGCGTGGGAGCCCAGTGTGCTCAGAACCTGACGGTTGTTGTGTGATGAAGAAGATGTGTTCTGACCTCTATAGATCTGCATATCCAGTGAGTGTAGCCCCGTGGGGATTCATCTTGCTTTGTATTCTTGTGTAGGAGTGAATAAAAGCCCCACTTTAGAATCCCACTCCTGGTTTGGACTTTTTCAGTTATTGCTTCCTGTGTCCAGAATTACTTGGGTGCCCCTGACCAGAAGTGTAAACCTAGCCTTGATGCTGAGTGAATGTTTTCTCCCTGAACCTAGGCTAGCCAGGTAATGGGTAACAAAAATGGAGGCACCGTGCACTAACATCTAATAATAACAACCCACGAACCCTGGTTACATTATTCTTGGGATTCCATATGAGTGTCAGTAATAACATTTTGGCAGTTATCAAGTGCATTTTCTTCAGTGTGCAATACAGTTTAGGATTCAGAAAAATAATTCTTCCAATAAGTTGGGAGGGGGTGTTGTTTCATTACCTTGTGCTTTTGAAGTTTGTTGCTGCTGTTGTAAAACCATGCATGCAGATGTTCCAGTGAATATTTTGGTCATCCACTTGGTCTCCACTCACGCAGTTCCTGGAAGAGGGATATCTGGATCAGGGACCCATATACATTTCTCTATGCGTTGCCAGCTAGCTGAAGTCAAAGCCATTTCAGAGTTCCAGTTTGAAGTTGATGCAATTCCTTCTCCTTCAGGTGAATCTGAGGTTCAATCTGGGCTCTCGGTTGCAGCGCCAATATGAAAAATGTGTGTTAAGGTAATCTTTTTCCTGGGATTACTGGAAATTATTTACCAGTCTTTTCCATTTTTTCTTCCAGTTTATTTTCTCAGTAAGATACTCCATTTCTACATTAGGTAGTTGTTCCTGAAGTTTAAGTTTTTTTTTTCCGACAGTGTCTTGTAATTTCTTTTCTGTGATAGAGGTCTCATTCTTCATTTCTATTTCTGAAGATCCTTGTCAATTGAGATTTTCCTGATGATCTGCTGACACTAGGTGTTTCTCTGTACCCTCAGTGTCCATCCATGAGCTCTCTCCACAGTGATCAGGCTATGACTGTTCAGAGTCCTCCATTGCTTGGCCAGAGATTCCCCTACTGGTGAGTAGGGGAATTTTTTAATTTGATCAATAATATACATCAACAGAAGGGAAAAAAAGATCAAAATAAGTCACATGTTTACAGCTGAGAACAATTCAAACAAAATATAACATAGGAAAAGATAAGTATTAAAGATATTTACATTTTATGTCACCCCCCCTCCATTCATAGACAGTAAGATCATGAGTTAAACGATGGAAAATTTCACCATAAATCCAAGAAATTTCCCCAATCATTTTCAAGTTCTTTATCATATATGGTCATCAAGTTTTGCATCACCTGTATTATTACTTGTTGTATGCTGTAAGTTTTCTGTTGTAACACTAAAGCACATCTAGCTTGCCATAAATAAACCGGCACAGAGAAAAAAAAAACAATAGCAGTGTTCTTCCATTATACCTGTCCAAACTTATTGGATATAGACTATAAACAATCATTTCATATGTTATTTGAGAAAGATTCCTATCAACCCAAGCTATTAAGATGTCAGACCAAAATTTCTGAGAAAAAGGGCATTGAAAATAAAAATGTTCCTTGGTTTCTAATACTCCAGGACAAGTTTCCCTAGGACCCATGCATTCTTCTAATTGTTTGTGTTTATGAGAGTTCCTTATTCCTAATCTACCGTGGGAGGAGAGCCATGTTGTATCCCATACTTTGGGTGGAATACATTTATCTGTTAATTGATCATAAATCTCATCTAGTCTATCTTCATAAGGTACTAATTTACTTGGAGTTTCTAGAAAATGCTTTATTAAAATCTTTGAATAGAAGGATCTCCTGGGGTTCTTAGTTAGCTGCTGCGTGCAAATATTCCACCCTTTGGTTTTATTACAAATGGGATAAATAGACAGGAAGATTCCATTTCTTAAGGATTTGGGTAGGCCCAAAGGAGAGGACC
This sequence comes from Neoceratodus forsteri, assembly GCA_016271365.2. Taxonomy (NCBI): domain Eukaryota; kingdom Metazoa; phylum Chordata; order Ceratodontiformes; family Ceratodontidae; genus Neoceratodus; species Neoceratodus forsteri. The sequence goes on along the minus strand of CM057452.1, from coordinate 510,477,480 downwards.
AGACTTCTAAAAATTCCTGTAATGTTGTTTTTGAGTTTTTTAACCATGTGGGACATGAGATACTAAGCATAAGGGCAATATTCTGATATACAAAAATATGAAAGAAAACTAAACCAGGGTGGATCATACTGACCCCACCTTGACTATAATCCTGATAAGTATACATTCTTTCACTGGGTTTAACCTAGTCCCCCAAAACCCATACAAGAAAATTTTCAATATTTTTACTTCCAACTGGGAAGGTAATGGAAAACTACGATCTACATGCAACAAAACTGGAACCACTAAGGTATACAGCAATGATTCTTGTTTCTTTTTGAAATTATTTTGTTTTTCCAAGCTGTCACTATATGTTCTGCCTTCTTCAATGCACATGTCCAGTTTAAAGTGGCATCATCTAGACTACCAAACTGCAGGCCTAGGATATGTACCGGATCTGTAGAAACTAAAATATTTGCATAAGAGACAGGGGGGACCTGGGTCTCAAGCTGAGGGGTGGGGATACAAGAGACCACTACTTTTATCAAAATTCAGTTTGGAACCTGTTATATTTTCAGAGTTTGAAATCTCTCTTTTAAGAGCAGATTCATCTAACTTTGAAGTGGTGCAGATACATATGTCATCTGCATATGCACAGATATTTGGAATTGGGTTGTCATCCTTAAAACTAATTTGGGGTATACTTTTAGAAGTTAAAATTTTCCACAGTATAGGATCTCTCTGGAAGGTATACAGCAAGGGGCTCAGGGGGCAACCCTGGTGAATGCCTTTCATCCTCCTGAAGGGTTATCCCTGAATCCCATTTATATAAGGAATTATATAATATGAAGTGTACAGTAATGCCTCCCACTGAATGAATTTGTCCAGAATACCATATTTTTCCAAAACCTGGAACATGTAATGATGGTCAACCCTGTCAAATGCCTTTTCTTGATCCGGGGCCAGAATTAAATGTGATGTGTCATTATCTATTTTTTGAGATATTGTTTCCCTCAAAAAGGGCAGATTATGGTGCATTGATCTATTCTGTATTGCACAAGATTGTGCTGGGCTGATGAGCATTTCTGCTGCTGCTGACAACCTAATCAAAAGGATGATTGCTTGTATTTCATAGTCTATATTGAAGAGACTTATGGACTGCCAATTTTCTAAATTACGTGTTATCTCTCTCTATATATAAAGTGAAGTCAAGGCCTGGGATATATCTTTAGGATGAGATTGTGATGCCAAAAGACATCAGTTAAAATGGGAACAAGGAACTTTGAGAATGTAGAATAAAATTCTGCTGTCGAGCCTTCTGGACCATTCAGGAGATTCATTTTTCTTTAATTTTGACATGGCTCTGTGAGTCTCTTCTAAAGTAACTGATGCGGAAAAATTGAGAATTAACTCTGGGACTAAAGATGGAACCTCTATTTTTTTGAGGTAAGAGTCATCCCAGACCATGCTAGAAAGGGTTTCAAACATGTTATAGATGTATTTTTGTGCTATGTCCTGTATATGGGTGGTGTCTGAATACTCCTCCCCAGTATTTGGGTCTAATGCTTGATCTAAGATTGTGTGTTGAATTCTATCCTGACAACTTTTGTAAATGTCTAAAGATGGCATAGAGCCCTGAGTGAAGAATCGCGCCTCCTTTTTAGTGATTCAACTCTATCGTACAGTATGTTAACCATTTTTAGCTTAATTTCTTGAATTTCAGCTGAGAGATTTATGCCTTTTTCATATGAGAAGAAATAAGAGAAAATAGCTTTTCCCTTAATTTAAAATGTTATAAATATTTACATCTTGCCACTTTGGCTGCATTCTGGATAAAAAATCTTTATATTCGTTTTTTGTGTCTACCCACCATTCACTAAATTTATCAAAAGCCTCTAAAACTGTATATCTTGCTGCTAACAGGAATAAAGTTTCCTCTCAATATTGGGTAACAATAAAAGTTGGTTGTTTAACTTCCATCTGGGAAATCTGTCTTTTCCAGATTGTATCAGAGAGGGGAGGTTACAATAAGTTGAAACTGCTAAATGGTCTGAGGCTTTGTAGGGAATGGTATGGGCTTGTGTTGTGATTTTGATATAAAAAGAAAGTCTATCCTTGTAGCTAGTAAATCTTTTAAAAAGGTTTTAGCTCTGCTGTTATTCAGTTCCATGTAACTCTCCTTTAGGTCTGCTGTTTTTAAAATAGAGTTTAAGCAATTAGTGTCCCTAAAAATTTTGTGGTGCAACCCCCTTTATCTGCAAGAGATAGAGGGCAATTGAAGTCCCCTCCAAAAATGATGTGTTTGTTGGTATGTAAGTATGACTGGATATGTTTAAAAAGTTGTGAACACGCTGCAGTACCTTGTGATGCATATATGTTCACAAGCCTAAAGAAAGTGTTCCTAAATTAACATCTAGGAGTAATGCTCAGCCTGGAATGATATCTAGAATCCTGTGGACTGAAAATCAAAACCCTTAGTAGAATCCTACCCCTCACAGGTATCTGGGCCCTGTGACTAGAAGGATGGATCTAAATTCCAGGAGTCTTTAACTTTGTTTTAACTTCTTAAGATGTTTTAATTCTATCATCTTGTAGGAATATGATGTTGGGAAGATCTTTTAATGTCTGAAAGGTGGTCATCCGCTTTCTATAATTCTTAATACTGCAAACATTCAGAGTGAGAATAGAAAGCTGCAGCCCCCTTCCCATATTTACCTAAGAGAGAATTTTCAAGGGGCATTCCTATGATAGGTGTATTTTTGTTTTGGCATGTGGAAAGTCTGCGGGTCTAAGAATATGTTTATTTTTGCAGAGGAGGAAGAGGAATCTGAGCCACCATTTTCCTCTACCATATTTCCCCATTGGTGTCATTTTGCTAACGCCTGAAATTTGTTTCTAGTTACAATTGAGGAGGTTTTTAGAGGAGTCTTCTCAGCCTTCCTTTTGCTTCTCTTTTTTTTGAGGGGGTCTACTGGAGTAAACTGCCAGATTACCAAAGGTGTAGGGGGGAAGTAACATGCTTGCTATCTCCATTTCCTCAGTGCCTATGTTAGGAACCTCCTCACACAATTGGTCATCATTCCTAGTGGAAGGCTCTTGATTCATTGTGCTAGTGGAGGGCAGAGTTACAGAAGTCTGTGGAAGTTCTGAGTCATGGGCCCTGTGATCACTTGTTTTTCTCTTTGGCTTCCTGAGCTTGACATTTCTCTAACAAATGAACCCTAGCCTTGCTGAGCTCTGTCCAGTCTCTTCTTTTTGTCCCAAGGGCAGCCCTGGTATGAATGACCTTCTTCCTCAAACAGGTTGTATTTAAGGGGGTTAGGGCACCCTAAACTAACGTGACCATATTCTAGGCAAAGATTGCATCTGGGCTTGATGCACACAGAGCTTAGTTGTGTGCACACCCCACAATTGTGGCAGTTTCTAGGCTACCCTTGGTAAAAACACAGGTTCCTGTCTCTCCCAATAAAAAAAAACTCCCTTGGAGGTGCCAAATACCATGTTCAGTGCTTTTTAGCTACACTTTTACTTTCCAATTACCTGTCCAGACTAAATGGGTATCAAGGATAGGGGTAGGGGCTTCTAAGTTAGTGCAATGCTGTTTAAACCAATACTACATGTCTGAAATGTTTACCACCTCATTCCTAAACAGCAAAATGATCATTTCTATTGTTGGCTTTGCCAGAGGTATAGGAAAAAAAGATTGCCATAAATTAGAACTGAAAACCTGAGGATACATTGCCCAAACTCTTTCTAATGTCTGATTAGTTTTAGAACTTATGTCATAGATAGGTTTACCCTTAACATGAATAACTGCAAATAACTAATGAGGCTGAATCCCCATGCTTTCTTTTAAAATGCTGTGTAATAAAGTTTTTCTGTCTGGTGCTAAATCAATATTCCCAGAGAATTTAAGTCGCAGCATTTCACCATTGTGCTGTTTCACCTGTATGTTTGAAAAGATGTGCCATAAAAGTCTCATTGGTGCACGGTTGTTTCTTTCTGTGCTGGCTCCTCTTCTTGATCCTGGGACAGCATTATTCTGTGCTGCAGATGCATCTGAGTCCCTGTATGTGCCAGGGAGTCGTTCGGTGTGTACACAGTGTCCGCTTCTGTGGAATCCTTATTCTGAATACCGTGTTCACCAGGAGTGCCTTTTCCAACAGAGGCGCAGGAAAGTATTATCTCCTCTGCTGAAACAGGATGAGGAGAAGTCCAGTCAGTTTGTTCAGGGCTGCGTTGCCATCCTGCAGCTCGCAAAGCTGCTTTGAGGGTCCAATTGCTGTGCGTCTGGAATTCATCGCTCTGCCTTTGCGGAGGCAGAAGTCAGACTGTTTTGTCACATCTGCCACATCAGATAAGTTCTCTGTGTTAGCTGAGGCAAACTGAGATGGAAATGACAGGGGGCGAGCAAGGCTCATGATTAGAAGAAATATCCGTGGATTGTGTAGACCTTTTTTCCTCATTTAAAAGCTTTAACAGGTACTCTTTATTTGTTTTCAAGGTGTTTCTTAACGGGGCTTCTTGAGAAAGCCTAGAGGTTTCTTGTTCTTCACTTACATACATGTCAACATCTGTAGACCTCATGTCTGTATTTTTTAGAGGGTTTTGTACCTGTTGGTAGACTTTGTCCAATAGTTCTTTATTCAAGGAAGTAGAGTAGGATAAACCAATATCTTCTCTCAGACTTTCTTCTGCATCAATAGTAGTGAATCCAGACCTGCAATCTGCAGCGCCACCATCCTCAGCCTGACCGTTCACCATGTTGGATAAATGGTCAAGGGTTCACCCTACTGGTGAGTAGGGGAATTTCCCTGGTATCCTTGCCAGATTTACCCAATTCATTAAAAATACCACCAACAGCTTAATCTGGTTCAATTTCAGTTCGCAACCATCTGTACCCCCTTCCTCTGGGTCACCCCTGAAAAAGGGACTTCTAGTCTTATTGGGATTACCTGGTCAACAAAATTAAATAAATAAAATAAATAAATAATTTGGGATGCAGTATTGCATGGCAGAAATCAATATGATAGGAAAAGAAAATATGTTGGTCTAGTCAAACCCCTATGTATATAAGGTGTTGACTGACTCCAGGAGTTGCTTTCAAATGTATAAAATACAAGAGGAGTATGGATGGAAGCTAATTTTGGGGGAAGGCATCCCAAAATTCATAGAGACTGTCTTTTTGGCAGTCACCCTTAGTAGATTTTTGTGAGACCATCCAAGTATGGTATTTAAATCAGACTGTAAAGGGGCTTGGACAGCAGATGGAGAAGGACCAGATGCAAACAGAATAGTGTTGTCAGCATAATGATGAATATCCAAGGAGGTGCAGATTGAAGGGAGTTCATTCATAAAGCTGGAGAATAGCAGGGGGCCCAGAATAGAGCCCAGAGGTATTCCAGATAGGATGGGAAGGAGTAGTGAGGAGGAGTTTCCAGGACAAATGCATTGAGATCTGTTTAGAAGATATGACTGGAATCATTCTAGAGTAGAATTAGCTAGACCCAGGCACTGAGCTTCTGTATTGGTAGGTGATGGGACACCCTTGGCTAAATCTATGAAAATCAGGGACAGTGGTTTACCATGATTGAGAAAAGGCAAATTCCATTTTGCAGATTGACAAAACCGGTATTGTCACCGGTGTCTGCAAGTTCAAAATTGCTTTTTTACCAGTGTTGGCTTTGTAACCTGTTTTTAACCATTTTTCACTCTACTAGCATGCATTTTCACATTTCTACATCTGCTGTTGCATACCTGCACTTGTAGCTATCAAGTTATTTTAGAAGCTGCAATGTGTGAAGGCAGCAGGCACACTACATCCCCTATCCCTCCAGTGTAATGATAGGACCACTAATGACCCCTAGCCTTCTGGTGCAATGGGGACAACAGTACTTTGGACCCCTCCCTCTAGTGTGATTGGCAGCAGCCCTGCAGCCCCATCCCTCCAGTGTAATGGCAGCAGCAGCACTGTGGTTCTCCTCCCTCCTCTGCAATGGCCACAGCACTGTGGCCTCCATCCTTCTTTTGTGTAACATGGTCGTAAAGCTCTGTAGCCCATATCCCTTAGGTGTGACAATACAGAATATTGGATTGCAGGACACTTGGATAAATTAAAAGGAACTAGTTATTAGAGGCTGCCACCAGTCACCACACAATGTAGACTAAGTTCCCACCCACATTTTCTCATAAGTTCTCATCTCAAGAAATGTTAATGAAGTCAATAATAAAAGTAAGTACAGCATTTCAAGAAAAGTAGTTTATAAAGAGTGCAAATATTGCAAATCAGAAACAGTATACAACAACAACAGTTGAAAAATTTAAACAACAAAATCTAATTGAAAATGTGCAGAATGTAACAAAGTGAATATATATTGAAACACAAGTGAACTAACACCTAAATACAAATACTTGAAGTGTCAAATGTGTAAAGGTACAGGAAATGTGGAAAACTGTGTATAAACAAAACCTAAACTAAAATGTGCAAAATGTGCAATACAGTATGACAAAATATATGCAGTGACAAATACATTAACTAAAACAAAATATGAATATATATATATGTGTACACACACACACACACACACACACCTGACATAGAAAGGAATATGGAAAACAAGCGAACAAAGTTATTGAAAATGTTTACACCCTATAACTAAATGAAATGTGCAAAACTTCTGTAGAAAATGTTCACCAATCTAATCCTTTGATTTACTGTACATAAGCTGGGATAGCAACCTCATGTTGTCTACTAATAGGTTGTGTCTTTGGTCTGTTTGGATCTGTCCGTAGACTGAGAAGGATCTTTCCACATCGGCACTCGACACAGGTATCCAAATGGCTTGCAGAGCAGCTTTGGCTAGTATTGGTAATTGTGGCAGCACTAAAATCCAGTACTGGCCAACATTAAAGTTCATTATGTCTGGAAGCTCTCCTATGTCCTGCCCAACATACATCTCCCAGTCCTTTTGTAGTGCAGTTTGGTCATGCAGTTCAAATACACCAATGCCACTGGAGTAGTATGTGAAGTCCCTACTCAATTTAGGAAGGTTGTAGGGGTTCAAAATATGGCAGGCTTTCAAGGACTCTGTGGCTGGGTTTGTTTCCATGTGTTTTGCCATTTTGTTTAGGGTTGCTCCAGATGCCTTTTGGAAAATTTCAATCTGCTCCTGCTTAACCCGTGGCCTAAGAGTAGCTAAGTATTCTTCTTTTCTTTCTCCAAATGCTTCCATTTTTGATACACCCATCTGAAACCTCTGTTTTATTCCATGTAGTACATAGAATATAGAAACAGCCAGGGGTTTGTCTTTCCTTTGTAGAAGCTCTATTGTGCTGATGAGTTCATTGTAGTTTTCAGCGATGAAGGTTGTTGAATTTGCAGCTCTGTAAACCAGTCTTGGAAAAGTTTTCTCAAAGAATTCATGGAGTTGCAATCACTTGCTTCCTCCTGGAAGAAGTCTCTTAAGTTCTAAAGGTAAAGTGACTGGAACTTACTGGTTTCAAACCAAGTGTTCCAATGGGTTAAGACAGGAACAGGAGGCAATATTTTCTTTTCTACATTGCGCCCCTTCAGGAATGCCAAGTACTCCCTCTCTCTCTCTCTCTTGCATTTGGGCGACTGCTGGAATGAGTATTTCAAAAGTGCACACAAGTTTATTGACCAGTTAAAATGGTCAATCCATGTGTCTCCCACAAGGAAAACACATGTGCCCAGCAACCAACATGGATCACATGGGTACCAATAAGGCCATATAAAACCTCTTTGAAGTACTTCACCATGTACCGTGCATTGTCACTGATGAAGGCAACTACTTGGTCCATCTCCACATCATATTTCTGCAATGTCTTTATAATACTTTGTGCAACAGTGGTGTGGTTCACTACTGTCAACTCTGTTGTGTCTGCAATGATAGATTTTCCACCCTGCATGGCAAAAATTATGTACAGTATACAGCGGGCATCTGCATCTGTCGTCTCATCACACATTACAGAGAATGGCTTCCCTTTCACAAGCTGTGAAATTCCATCCTCTATTTCTTTTCTCAATTTGGGCAAGTAGTTCTGCCTTAAGGTGGATAACTTTGGGAGAGCACCAATTCCTTTAACGTTGTCCTCCATCCAGTCTGTTATGCACTGTTGATCCAACTTTTCAATGGGTATATTTGCACCACACCAAGCCCTTAATAAACTCAATACTTTGGCACCACAATCCGCACAGGGGTTGCTTCCTCCTGGAAGAAGTCTCTTAAGTTCTAAAGGTAAAGTGAATGAAACTTGCTGGTTTCAAACCAAGTGTTCCAATGGGTTAAGACAGGAACAGGAGGCAATATTTTCTTTTCTACATTGCGCCCCTTCAGGAATGCCAAGTACTCTCTCTCTCTCTCTCTCTCTCTCTTGCACAAAGTAGGGGTTGTATACAGACCCCCTTCTCAGGGGGAGGAACTGGACAAGGAAATGATAGAAAGTATACTTAGAATGGCAGAAAAAGGGGAGATATTGCTGATGGGTGATCTGAATATGCCAGATGTTAACTGGAGTGCAGTTGCAGCTGCCACTTCGAAGAGTGCAGTTATTCTAGATGCCCTACAGGGGGCATGCCTTAGACAACTAGTACTGGAGCCCACTCGAGAGGGAGCAATATTAGACTTGATACTCTCAAATGGAGATGGAGAGAGGATCACAGATGTAAGGGGTAGCCATCTGGGAACTAGCGACCATCGAACAGTATGGTTCACAATAAACACAGCAATAGAGTCAAGCCATACAAAGACAAAAGTACTGGACTTTAGGAGGGCTGACTTTGCAAAATGGGTGAGTGCCTAAGGAATGCACTAGCAAATGGGTGGGAAGGAGGGGTGGAAGAACAATGGGGAATAATAAAAACTGCCATCACAGAGGTAACGAGCCTTTGTGTGAAGCAAATAAACAAAACAAGACGATGTAAGAAACCACTATGGTTCTCAAAGGAAGTGGCAGTGAAGGTTCAAGAGAAAAAAGAAAGCATTCAGGAAGTACAAGGAATCGCAGCAGGAGCAGGACAGAGAACTGTATCAGTTAAAGCAAAAGGAGGCTGGGAAGGCAGTCAGAACAGCAAAGGCCCAAACTGAGGAAAAGATAGCCAACTCAGTTAAGAAGGGAATAAACCTTTTATAGGTACATCAGGGAGCAAAGGAAGACCAAGGGAGGGATAGTGAGGCTTAATAAAGGGAGGGAGGGTGGGCAGAGGGAGAATGTGAAAAGGCAGAGATACTAAACAAATATTTTTGCTCAGTATTTACAAAGGAAGAGGGGAGGTACATAAAACAAACAGTAGTAACACTCTGGATACAGAAGTTGATACCAGCCCATTTACAGAAGAAAGGGTTCTGAAAGAACTCTTAAAACTGAAGGTGGACAAAGCAATGGGGCCTGATGGGATTCATCCCAGAATTTAAAAGAACTAAGGGTAGAACTAGTGACACCACTGACTACCCTCTTTAACAAATCATGGGAGGATGGGTGGTACCCGAGGACTGGAGGAGGGCAGATGTGATCCCTTCACAAAGTGGGAGCAAGGCAGAAGCAGGAAACTATAGACCTGTTAGTTTAACCTCAGTGATAGGGAAATGATGGAATCACTCTAAAGGAAAGAATTGTCGAGTATCTAGAGGCCAGAGGGGCACAAGACCCTAGGCAGCATGGATTCACAGCGGAAGGTCATGCCAGACGAATCTGATAGATTTCTTGACTGGGTGACCAAAGTAGTAGATCAGGAGGGGCTGTGGACATGGCCTACCTAGACTTTAGCAAGGCATTTGACACAGTCCCACACAAAAGATTAATATATAAGTTAGCCAGCCTGGGAGTGGGTCCCAAGATGACAGCCTGTGTAAAGAATTGGCTGGAGAATAGGACACAGAGAGTAATAGTAAATGGAGTCCACTCAGAAGAAAGGAGGGTTACTAGCGGGGTACCGCAGGGTTCAGTATTAGGACCAGTCCTCTTCAATGTCTTTATGCGACATTGCAGAAGGACTGGAAGGAAAAGTATGTCTCTTTGCAAATGACACTAAGATCTGCAACACAGTTGATGCACAGGGTGGGGTGGAAAGGATGAGAAGGACTTGGCAAGGTTAGAGGAATGGTCAAATGTATGGCAGCTTAGATTCAATGCTAAGAAGTGCAAGGTAATGCACCTGGGAAACAAAACCCAGGGAAGAGTACACAATGGGGGGTGAGATACTAACAACAACAAAAATGGAAAGGGACCTGGGGTAGTCATATCAGATGACCTAAAGGTGGGCAAGCAATGTGAGAAGGCAGCAAGGAGGGCTGGGGGGATACTGGGATGCATAGGGAGAGGCATCACCAGTAGAAAACAGGAAGTTATTATCCCTCTGTACAGACAGCTGGTGAGACCCCATCTGGAGTACTTGTGCAGTTCTGGAGACCCAATCTCCGCAAAGACATAGACAGGATGGAAGCTGTCCAGAGGAGGGCAATCAAAATGGTGCAGGGTCTGCACCAGAGGACATATGAAGAGAGACTTAAGGAGCTTAATATGTATAGCCTCGAGGAAAGGAGGAGAGAGGGGGACATGATAGAAACTTCAAGTACCTCAAGGGAATCAACAAAGTCCAAGAGGGTAGCATCTTTCAAAAAAGAGGTGTGCAAGAACAAGAGGGCACAATTTGAAGATAGAGGGGCGGCTCAGAGGTAATTTAAGGAAGTATTTTTCACAGAGAGGGTTGTGGATGAATGGAATGGCCTCGGAGGAGGTTGTGGAGTCAAAATCAGTGGTGGAATTCAAGCATGCATGGATAGTCATAAGGCAATTCTGGGGGGGGGGTAGAAAGAAGTAGGCTGCTGGTTAACTAGGATCTGCAGCTTATCCAGTAGGTAGGGAAATGGGCAGACTGGGTGGGCCAAGCGGTCCTTATCTGCCGTCAAATTCTATGTTTCTATGTTTCTGTGTTTCTATACAGTATTTTCTCGTGCTGCAGCTGCAGAAGTTGTGGCAGTAAAGCTGGTGTGAAGCATCACCTGTCTTGGTATTCTTCTGGCTTGCATTCTTCATATGTTTTTTACTTTTGCAGTGATCCACCACTGTATCCTTCCTCACATAGTTAATGGGGTGATCACAAAAGCGACAAAACATTGTCCCTCCATCCTGATACATGCCTTCCAACTTGAATTGCAATGCACTTTCCTTAGCAGTGACACTGGAAAGTTTTGCCATTTTGCTTGGTGTTGCCATCACGATGGGTAGTACAGATGACTCCAAAGAACTAAAAAGTGGAACACACATTGGAGAGATTTTAAAACAGGCTTTAGAACTACTTAAAGCTTCAGAACGATTACAATAAGGATTGAAATATCACAAATAATTTCTGCCCATGGATGAGAGTCTGGAGAACAGCTACAGAAAACATGCTGACCTCAGCAGCTCACAATCCATACAAAAACAATACCAGAATCAGAATCTCACTGCTAGTCTATGCTCAATCCATGGATGACAGTCGGGAGGAGCAGTTACAGAAATCAAGCTGTTCTCAGACGCTGTCACAGGCTTGACTATATAATGCAAAAGTAGAATATTGACAACCGAATATAGCCCCAACCACAGCTGAGGAGAAATCCTGATGACATACAGGATCCTGGGCTTGCAGCCCACATTGCACTAAGACCTTGTCGGTCTCCCCGGCTCAAACAAAGACTTGACAAAACACATGAATATGAAGACCACACCTTACCTTTTAGAGATGATGATTATTTCCAGATGAAATTCACACCAAGCAGTAATGTTGAAGCCTAAAATCAGGAAAAACAAAACAAACAAAAAAATACAATTATTATCTAAATAAAGGACACACACACACACACACACCTCACCCCCACATGCACAAGTAAATGACACCTAGTTAGACATGCCATCTGCCTCCTCTGCTGGGAGACAGAATCTGAAAGTTCGGCTGTGAGCCACCAGAACTAAGGTGTTACCAATATAGCCATGGTTGCAGCCACCTATCCTGAAAGCCAAGTACATAAGCAAGGTGCCATAGGTAGGGTCTTATTGATGGCTCAGCTTGCCACCAACACTTCCCAGTACCTAGTTACTACCACCCACAGGAAACACACCTTTGTGCCAAACCACCCAGGGTGTATAAAACTTAAAGCAGCAGGTCTCCACATGTCCGCATTTGGGGACAAGGGCTCTGGTTCAACAACTGGTGGGTTGTACTAACAAAACCCACTTCCATGGAGGATGTTGCTGCAGACACCCTCCATTCATTCAAGTCACTCATCATGGGCAACTCCTCACTGACTGGGTTGCGGTACTCTCAGTGACTGCCAAAAGGGCCATCACTGAAAAAGTGTCCAGCCAGGGTTGATGTCAGTATCTCTGCAAGTAATTTTCAATTATTTTTATTGTGGTTGATGGTGGGGCAGTTACATGGCAGCCCAACCTGCCACCAACATTCCAAACCATTCAGTCACTAACCACCTGAAAATAAACTCTACCTCGAATAGCTACTGTTGCCCCCATACCCGACCAAGAAACTGAACCAGACAGTCTTGACCAAAAAACTGAACGATGAGACATCCAAAATAAACTTACTTTTTCAGCAGACAGGACATGTTGCTGTTAGCAGTCTGGAATTCTGGCATCCACATCAGTCAACAGGCCAGGGTTGGGTGTTAGCTGAACAGCAGTACAGTCTGTAGCAGAGCACAGCCTTGAAAGCACTGAGAAGTCACTTCAACTTCCATCTCCAGGCAAAGTGGAAACTTCAGTCTTTCCTCAATCAATATTTGACAGCAGCACTGCAGCCCCCACCCGTCCTGAGTGATGGCAGCATGTGCAGCACTGCAACCCCCCACGCATCCCATGTAATGGCAGCATGTGCAGCACTGTAGCCCCCACCCATCCCATGTGACGGCAGCATGTGCAGCACTGCAGCCTCCACCCATCCCGTGTGACAGCAGTATGTGCAGCACTGCAGCCCATGCCATTTACAAATCTGTCCAAGCTCAGACGTGAAGTAAGCAGAACCACCAGATGCCAAGGTGGACTCCGCCGATTCAGTCCCTATCTAATATATAGATGCCTGAATTGGTTTATTTGTAAACAAAGTGCATCCAACTTAAAAAATTCAAGTGATTAATGAGGATGCAAATGGAAGTTAATGGAAAGATATACCAACACAATCTCTGCCAAAGAATAAACCAATCCAGAATCGCAAAAATAGTAAATTGGGAACTTTCTGGCTATCTTCATGAAAATGGAGCCGCTAGGTTTTCATGTTGGTGCTCAAACTCAAGAAAGGAGTTCTGCCGGCAGTGGTGAAATGATGACAGCTGCTCAGATTGGGACTTTGTCTCTCCTATCCCTCCTGCAGTTAGTATAGGTAAATTAATCTTTGCACCTGATCACTTATACCAATTGGTACATCCTCTGGAGCACCTGGAATGTTAATTATGGCACTACTGAACAAGACACACTCTTTTTCTTATTAAAACTGCAAGCTGATGACAATGCCTTGCTCCTTTCTCAATTGGCAGCGTAATAGTGGCTTAGACACACCATGGTATTTATAATAAAAGGGCACAAAACTTCAAAGCCCAAGCATAAGGTGTGAGGGAATTTTTATATATGCTTCTTTTTATATCCTAAAGCTATATTTGCTATAATATGCCTTGAAGTTATGCTTGCTTTAAAAGCCATGCTGTAACAAAGTAATAATGAATGTAGTAGAAATTTCTGAGTTCATGTTTTCTTTTTAAGGGTTATAGAATTTGTAGTGAGGTTACTTGAGGTACATTTGGGAAAACAGAAAACTAGATAAAACTGAGCAGAACTGGTTGTACCAGCCTGAATAGCAGACTTGGACAAAATATAGAGATAGGAACATGCCTGGGCAAAATATAATAACAGCACGTAGTGGCATTGAAGATAAGCTGTACGTTGCTATGGTGTGAGTGAAACTCATTGTCTCTCTCAGCGCAGCTTGACCCAGGCATATGTATCAAGCAGTAATGGGAAAGAAATGAATTGCAGTGGAAAAGTACCTCATACAAATCAACATGTTTTTCTTTTTTCTGTTACATTGCTGAAAACTTGTTATGCTGTTTTATGATTGGCTCATACTGAAATGTTAGTATTTTTCAAGATAAGACGTGCAAAATCTAGCTTATAAAAGCTGCTGTAAACTTTAATCAAGGACGATCTCCTTAGTAGAAGTCCCACATGCATGTGTGAGATATTTGATCAAATAAAGCGACGTTAAGACAAAACCCAGTGGTGTGGTTTTTGCCCCGTGACGACGGGAGTGGTTGCTCAGGTAATACTTACAGTGAGAGAATTTGCCATCACAAAGGGCACTTGAAGAAAGGGCAAGGTAGCGTCATTAGTTCATGAGCCAGAGTGCAAGATGTTCACAAGCTCCTAAATTAATGAGCCGGATGCACTGGAGAATTTAACAATTTGAGTGATTACGTGCAAAGATTATTAACTTAATATAGTTCCTGCGGGGGGGGGGACAAGATAGATGAAGTGATCCCCAATCTGTACAGTGTTCAGGGCTTCACCTCAGCCAGTAGTTCTTTAAGAACTCACCATCTTAAGTTTCCCAACCCCATCCAAGCAAACATGGACTGCACTGGTACCAAGGCAGTTACACCACACCACCTAGGAGAAAAGCCACCACAAGAAGTTTGTATGAATGACCATTCCAGATACCCATGCACTGCCACACAGTACCCCCTGAAAGGCAAATACTTGGGTGGTGTTTTTATTAGCATCACCTATGATGAGAGTGGGTTGTGGGCCTGGTTGTTGTAGCCCAGGTTGCCTCGAAGGCTCACCCCTTCCCCAGCAACAACTTCTTTATTCGGAACTTTTAAATTTTATAAGCACAAATCAAGACAGGTCTCCAACAGGCCTCCAACATATTCCATTAGAAATTCCAGCAAAAGGTTCAACATAGAAAACGTATTGTTAACATGCAGTTCGACGGTTTAACCCATCTGTTTATCCCATAGGTAATCAAATGTCTGCATCCCCAAAATTGATGAAGGGAACTGAGGAGGACAATCCACATTTCCAACTGCACAGATGATGCCTTCTGGGTTCAAATGAAACATGGTTGCTTCAGTTTGATGATGTTTAATAAAGATTTATGTCTGGCGTGTCTGTATTCTTCACACAGATATGCACACCACCCAACAATACTTAACACCACATTTAAATTCAGGATAGCCAGGACAGAGGCAGCAGGTCCCGGCACAATACAGGAAATGACAAATGAAACAAATGAAAAATATGCACTGTTCAGTAAAGACACATGCCCAAAAATCACCACAAAACCAAGTAACGCACCTTCCCCCTACCCCGAGGGGGGGTGTATGTGGAACAGCTGCATCACAAGCCTGGGACCCAGGCCTGTCACACAGCCAGTCCCCACTTGGGTATCCAGGGTGCTAAATGAAGACAGGTCATGTAACATCTTGTCGAACCACACAGTAATGTTAAAAAAGAGATACATATCGGATATGACATGGCCTGACTGAAGATATTACATTTATCTTCACAAGAGGCCAATGACATCATGATATCTCACAAGTGAGATATCATGATGTCACTGGCCTCTCGTGAAGATAGATATATCTTCAGTCAGGCCATGTCCTGTTCTGTTTAAACAATGTATGTTTTGGGCCCCTTCAATACAACCCCCACAATGTTGTTTTTGTCTTACAACACAACCTGCCACATGTCTCACTAATGCAATTATCCACAGGTTTAAAGTGAGGCACTGTCTTTGTATATGCCTAGAAAATGTGTGGTTTTCAGAAATATTTACTTAAAAAAATGTTATCTTGTTGATTGTGCTGCTTTTTATTTGTGTTCCAACTTTCAGAAGTAGCTGCAGTATTGATGGTTGTTGCAGAGTGACAGAGCTGGTGTCAAGCAGTGGTGTGAGTGACCACTTTGTTTTAATATAGTAAACTGAGAAACTGCTGCATGTTTAAAATAAGCACAGTCCCGGTATAAGTTAGATCTGTCTAGTTTTGTTCTGTTCAAATTTGTGTCTGGTTTGGTTAAAAAGCTGCTGCAGGCAATGGGACGAGAAGTGAAAGCGAGTAGCAGCTTTAGTGAAAACATTGTGTGCTTGAGCCAGTGTTGCTATAGCAACAGTCGCTTGAGCTCACGATGTGTTCACCGAAGCTGCGACTCGCTTCCACTTCTCTTCCCATTGCCAGCAGTAGCTTTTTAACCAAACCAGACACAAATTTGAACAGAACAAAACTAGACAGATTTAACTTCCACCAGGACAGTGCTTATTTTAAACATGCAGGAGCACCTCAGTTTACTTCATTCAAAGTGCTCAGTCACGCTACAGATTTAAACGAGAAAGTGAACGTGTAGCTGCTCCAGGAATACGAGAAGAAACTGCAGGATGAACCAGATAAAGAGTTTCTTTGCTATTGTTTATTTGAAAATGATGGCAAGATCAACTAGATGGAAGTGGGGAAGCCCGTTCTTCAGCCGACCATCAACCAACACCCACTGGAGCATGGCACAGACCCAGCAGACTGGCATACATGCTGGAAAAAAATGGTTTTGTGCCATTCTGCCCATCCACCCCTCCTTCCCTCCGAGGCCAGAACCATTTTTCCCAGCAAGTGAACCAGTCCACCCAGCCCTGCCCCTTACCGACCAACAACAAACTCCCACTGGAGTGTGGCATGGATCAGCACACTGGCCTACATGCTGGAAAAATGGTTCTGCGCCACTCTGCCCATCCACCCCTCCCTCAGAGACCAGAACCATTTTTCTCAGCATGTAAACCAGTCCACCCAGCCTGGACCTCTGCCAACCATCAAACAACAACCACTGGAGTGTGGCATGGACCCAGCAGACTGGTGTATATGCTGCAAAAAAATGGTTCTGTGCCAGTCTGCCTGTCCACCCCTTCCTCTGAGACCAGAACCATTTTTTTCAGCATGAGAACCGGTCTGCCCAGCCTGGTCCTCTGCCGACCATCAACCAACACCCACTGGAGTGTGGCACGGGCCAGGCAGACTGGCATACATGCTGGGAAAAAATGGTTCTGTGCCACTCTTCCCATCCACCCCTCCCTCCCTCCGAGGCCAGAACCATTTTTCTCAGCATGTGATGCAGTCCGCCCAGCCCTGATCCCTGCAGACCAACAATGAACACCCACTGGAGTGTGGCACAGACCCAGCAGACTGGTGTACATGCTGGAAAAATGGTTCTGTGCCACTCTGCCCATCCACCCGTCCTTCTCAGAGACCAGACCCATTTTCTCAGCATGTGAACCAGTCCACCCAGCCTGACTTCTGCCAACCATCAAACAACAACCACTGGAGTGTGGCATGGACCCAGCAGACTGGTGTACATGCTGGAAAAAAATGGTTCTGTGCCAGTCTGCCTGTCCACCCCTTCCTCTGAGACCAGAACCATTTTTTTCAGCATGAGAACCAGTCTGTCCAGCCTGGTCCTCTGCCGACCATCAACCAACACCCACTGGAGCATGGCATGGACCAAGCAGACTGGCATACATGTTGGGAAAAAATGGTTCTATGCCACTCTGCCCATCCAGCTGTCCTTCAGAGACCAGAAACATTTTTCTCAGCATGTGAACCAGTCCATCCAGCCCGGACCTCTGCCAACCATCAAACAACAACCACTGGAGCGTGGGTGGCATGGACCCAGCAGACTGGCATACATGCTTGAAAAAAATGGTTCTGTGCCACTCTGCCTGTCTACCCCTCCCTCCGAGGCCAGAACCATGTTTCTCAGCATGTGAACCAGTCCGTCCAGCCTGGCCCTCTGCTGACCATCAACTGACTACCACTGGGGCATGGCACAGACCCAGCAGACTAGTGTACATGCTGGAAAAAATGGTTCTGTTCCACTCTGCCCATCCATCCCTCCTCAGAGGCCAGAACCATTTTTTAACATGTGAACCAGTCTGCCCAGCCCAGCCCTCTGCCGACCATCAAACAACAACCACTGGAGCATGGCACAGACCCAGCAGACTGGTGAACATGCTGGAAAAAAATGGTTCTGTGCCACTCTGCCCGTCCACCCCTCCCTCGGAGGCCAGAACCATTTTTCTCAGCATATGAACCAGTCCGCCCAGCCTGGCCCTCTGCCGACCATCAACCAACAACCACTGGAGCATGGCATGGACCCAGCAGACTGACGTGCATGCTGCAGAAAAATGGTTCTGTGCCACTCTGCCCATCTATCCCTCCCTCCGATGTCAGAACCATTTTTTAGCATGTGAACCAGTCTCCCCAGCCCGGCCCACCAACCATCAACCAACACCCACTGGAGTGTGGCATGGACCCAGAAGACTGGTATACATGCTAGAAAAAAATGGTTCTGTGCCACTCTGCCTGTCCACCCCTCCCTCAGAGGCCAGAACTATTTTTCCAGCATCTGTGTCAGTTCAAAACCATTATTCATTTGTATTGTTACAAAAAAATAAATTACTTACCAGACTATGGCAGGCACATAGAAAGGCAGTAGTCCTATGGCAGTAGGTGGCAAGGCAGGTCTGGTGCAGCACAAGGAAGCAAAACGTGCAGGCCAGCAACACAAGGAAGCTAGTGGAGCATGTTTATTTATTTTTATTTATTAATGTAATCAGTTTACAACCTTTGAGCCAACGGCTCATTTACAAAGGTACCTCATCAACAATGGTAGATAATACAGTTAAAATAGAAAGCAGAGTACATACAAAGAAGAGCATCAGTATAAACAGACACGCATTAATGGCACCTGGTTACAGCAAACATTGGTAGTGTAATACAGAGCAAAAAATGGTATAATTGACAGCAGTAGATGGGTAGCAGGTAAGTTATGCATAGGTAGCATAGGGAATGCAACGTGGTTCTACACATCAGTAGTGATACAGTTGGTAGAGGGAAAACAATTGAAGTAGTGAGGTTGTTAGGAATAAGGAGGGGAGGGGATGGAGCAGCCCAGAGGGCATTGTCAGGGAGGAGGGGGTGGGGTTAGGGCATCCTTTAGGCACAGGAGCAGCAGCGCTTGCTGAATAGCTCGCTTTTGAGGGCATTTTTGAAAGTGGAGATGGTGGGGGTATCAGTGACGTCCCGGGGAAGATTGTTGTACCATGCAGGGACTCTATGGCAGAACGATCTCTGACCAAGTGAGGTCCTAGCACGAGGAACCAGGAAGGTGGCTTTGCAGGAGGTCCGGGTGCTGACAAGGGGCTGAGCTGGAAGGAGGGAGGAAGTCAGCCCGGGGGGAGAAAGTCCAAGTAAGGTTTTTTTTGAAATGATGCACGTTTGGTATAGTAGGCATAAATCGAGGTCAAGCATAGTTGCAAGGTCATAGAGTTGGCAGGTATGAGTGAGCTTAGGGACCCCTGTGATAAGCCTGCAAGCCTTATTTAGGAGGAGGTGAATTTTGTTGAGGGCCGTCCTGTTGGCAGCCCCATAGACAGGCAGTCCATAGTCCACCAGGGAGAGTATGGAGGAAGTAACTCAGTCGGAGGGCATCAGGGGGAGACAGTTTTTGTAACGGTGCAGGATACCGAGTCGGATATTGGTTACAGAGGTGAGTGCGTCGATGTGGGTATGGAAGGAGAGTGCTGAGTCAAATAAGATCCCTAAGTACTTGTAGGATTGGACTTGTTCAAGTTGTAGTCTGGAGCTGGAAAGGATACGGAGAGGGGAGTTGGATGATTTATTTTGAGGGTGGGCGAAGAGCATGGTTTTTGATTTTTTAAGATTTATGACCAATCTATGCTCTTTAAGCCAAGCCTCAGCGCTGTCAAAGGCCCTTTGTAGGGAAACCTGGAGGGATGGGGTTACGTCAGTGGCAAAGAGGACGGTATCGTCTGCATACAGCAGTATTTTCCCGGCATGCACTGGGCAGGGTGTTAAGGTAAGCGAGAAGAGAAGGGGCCCCAGGATGGAGCCCTGTGGAACCCCTGAGAGGATCAAACGCGGGTCAGAAAGAGTCCCACCAATTTTGACTCGCTGGGAGCGGCGGAAAGGTAGCTGGAGCACCAAGCCAGTGGTCCAGAGGCAAACCAGTGTGACAGAGGGCTTCCAGTAGTAGGGGGTGAGACCCTGTCAAAGGCCTTTGATAGGTCAAGGAACACAGCCCAGGAGCCAGGGATCCAAAGAGGAGTGAAGGAAGGAGGCAATTCAATGAGAGCAGTGCTAGTACTGTGTCCTGCGTGGAAGCCGCGTTGTTCAGGGCAGAGGATGTTGTATTTGGTCAGGTATTCAGTTATTTGTGCAGCAACTAGATTTTCCAGTGCCTTGAAAGGGAGGGAGGATGGAGATCGGTCGATAGTTCCCAGCTAAGGACCTGTCACCCCTTTATGGATCGGAGTAACGTTGCAGTTTTCCAGGAGGAGGGGAATTGTCCCAGGCAGAGGGATTTGTTAAGAAGGCAGGTGAGTGGGGTGAGGACTTGATCCAGGACCAACCGGAGAATTTTGTGGTCCAGGGAGATGCCACTGGGACTGTTGCCTTTAGCGCGACGTAGTCAGGTGCAGTCTGGCTTCCTGGGTAGTAACCCACGAAGGTGGAAGAGGCGATGGAGGGAGGGGTAGGATGGGGGTGGCTGATCTAAGAAGTTACTGGGGAGGATTGGGCTAAGGTCTGTAAAGGTGGTGTTGAGTAGGTTTGCAATGTCAGTGGGTCTGTGATGGTGGTGTTGTTGGTGGTAATCTGGGATGGGGAGGAGGGGGTGTTCCCATTCAGTTGTTTGACCTTATCCCAGAAGTGCACGGGCTCCCCAGGAGGCAGTGAGGGTGGCCTGATAGTGGTCGGCTTTGGCCTTCCTGATTGCCCATGTACACTTGTTCCACGCAGCATTGTAGGCCTGTCTGTCAGCTGGGCGCCTAGTTTCAGTGGCACGGTACCAAAGGTCGTCCCTGTGTCTGAGCAACAGTGAGAGAGCAGGGGTAATCCAGGGCAGGTTAGGTCTTTTGGAGCGGATGGTAGAGATGGGAGCAAAGAAATCGCAGGCTTTATTAAAGGTGGAGGTAAAGAAGGCAAGAGCGTATCTATATCAGGTGCATGGAGAATGGGGACCAGTCTTGCAGTTCAAGGTACTGCTTAAGATTTTAGGCCATAAGGTCTGAAACGCCGGCGAGGAATGCGCTGTGCAGTGGGTCGGGTAGGTGGTCAACCAGTGGAAGAGCACAGGGGAGTAGTCACTGAGTAAATCAGGGAGGACTTGGATGTCCAGAATTTTAGGGGGGCCGTTAGTGATGATGACATCGAGGAGGGTGCTAGTACCTCTCTTGGGGTTCGCACGAGTGGGTTGGGAGACTAGCTGGGTTAGATCCAGAGCAGTGAAGGAGTCCCGAGTGGGGGAGGATGAGGGACAAAGCCAGTTCACATTGAGGTCCCCAACTATGATTTTATCAGCATTGTGTGGAAGGGGTAGGCAGTCAGTGAGGGATAAAAGAGATGGGTTTTTGAGTCTGGGCGGTATGTAGGCAGTGGTGAGGTAAAAGGGGGATCTGGTGGGGTCCGGGGTAAGCTTAATGGAAACATAGAAACATAGAAACATAGAAGTTGACGGCAGATAAGGACCGCAAGGCCCATCCAGTCTGCCCATTTCTTTTTCTACCTTATAAATGTGCCATCGGCCTTTGCTCTGTCAGTGACTTATCTATTCATAGTCATTTGTATTGCTCCCTTATGCCTATCCCATGCCTGTTTGAAGCCCTGCACTGTATTCATAGCCACCACTTCTTGTGGTAAGCTATTCCATGCATCTACCACCCTTTCTGTGAAAAAGAATTTCTCACATTCCCCCTTAATCGCCTCCTCTAATCTCATGCTGTGTCCTCTTGTCCTGCTATTTTTCTTATATTTAAACATGTTAGACTCTTTCACCTTGTTTATGCCCTTAAGGTGTTTAAATGTCTCGATCATATCACCTCTCTCCCTCCTTTGCTCAAGGGTATACATATTGAGCTCCGTTAATCTGTTCTCATATGTCTTCTGATGCAGTCCCTGCACCATTTTGGTTGCCCTTTTCTGGACTGCCTCAATTTGGTTAATGTCCTTGTGAAGGTGTGGTCTCCAATACTGCACGCAGTACTCCAGATGGGGCCTAACCAATGTCTTGTACAGAGGAATTATTACCTCCCTCTTACGACTTGTGATACCCCTACTAATACACCCTAACACCCCCCTAGCCTCACCTACTGCTTTAGAGGTCTGCTTGGATGATTTTAGGTCATCAGTGATGAAGATGCCCAAGTCTCTTTCTTCCTTTGTGACTGCTAGCAACTCCTCCCAGCCTATAAGTGGCTTCAGGGTTTCTCTTCCCTATGTGCATGATTTTGCACTTCTTTGCATTAAATCCCAGTTGCCACTCTTCTGACCATTTTGCTAGTTTATCCAGATCTCTTCTCATTCTGCCCACCCCATCTGGATCATCTACTCTGTTGCAGATCTTGGTGTCATCTGCAAACAGACAAGCCTTACCCTATAGTCCATCTGCGAGGTCACTAATGAAGATGTTGAATAGGACTGGCCCCAGGACTGATCCCTGAGGTACCCACTTGTACTTGCATCTCTTCTGACTGTATACCATTTACCACCACCTCTGTTTTCTGCCAGTCAACCAGTTTGCCACCCAGTTGACCAACTTCTGACCCACCCTGAGCCTACCTAGCTTATTTATCAATCTTCTATGTGGAACAGTGTCAAAAGCTTTGCTGAAGTCAAGGTAGGTGACATGAACTGCTCCCCTTGGTCCACCACTCTGGTTACCCAGTCAAAAGAAATCTATGAGATTAGTTTGACAGGACCTTCCTTTTGTAAACCCATGCTGTCTTGGATCCTGTGCCCTATGGATTCCAGGTGTTGCACTATCCTTTCCTTAAGGAGTGCCCATAATCTTGCCCACTACTGAGGTAAGACTGACTGGTCTGTAGTTCCCGCCTCCTCCTGCTACCACCTCGTGGAGCAGGATCACATGAGCCCTTCTCCAGTCTTCTGGGACCTCTCCTGTGCTCAGAGACTCACTAAACAATTCTGCTAATGGCTCTGCTAGTTCCTCCTTTAGCTCCTTAAGTACCCTGGGATGTATGCCATCAGGTCCCATTGCCTTATCCACCCTGAGCTTAGCAAGCTCTTGTAGGACCTTTCTTTGTGAAGGGAGTAGTGCTCACCTCCCCGTGTCCATGATGCTGAGCTGTGGGCCCTGCCCTACCTTCTCTTCAGTAAATACTGAGCAAAGTATCTATTTAGGATAGATGCCTTACAGGGTCCTCCTCCTCACATGCTCCTTTCTCCATTAAGCTTAGCAATACCCTCTGACTTTCTCCTTTCACTAATGTATCTATAGAAAGTCTTGTCACCTTCTTTACTGTTCGTGCTAGTGTTTCCTCAGTTTGGGACTTTGCCTGCCTTACTGCCTTACCTGCTTCCTTAGGCAGTTTGGTATGCCTCCCTATCTTCATCCCGCTGTGTTCCCTTTATATTTCCTGAAGGCCAGCCTTTGGCTCTGACCTTTCTGCTACTGTATTTGAGAACCAAAGTGGTTTCCTTCTTCTTGCACTTCCTTTTCTGTCTAACACAATGGGATGTTGCTTCAAGTATTGTATCCTTAATGCTTGCCCACTTTGCCTGTACCTCCTCACCTGTGTTTCTTTTGCCAGGGCTAGCTTAACTCTGTTGGCCATCTTATCAAAGTCAGCTCCTCTGAAGTCCCATATTTTTGCCTTGGAATGGAATGATTTAGATGTAGTAGCCAAATTGAACCATACTATGTGATGGTCACTGGCCCCCAGGTGACCTTCTACCTGGAGATCTGTGATCCCTTCCTTGTTAGTCAGTACTAGATCTAGGATAGCCCTGTCTCTTGTGGGTTGCTGTACCAGTTGTTTGAGGCCCTCCCTGCAGGAATCCACTATGAGTCTAGTTCTGGCAGATGTTCCTGCTGGTATTGACCAATCTGTATCTGGCATGTTGAAGTCTCCCATTATCAGAACCTCCCTTTAGCTGTCATGTTTTGTATATCTTCTAACAGTAATGTGTCTATGTCCTCCTCTGGTCTGGGGCCTGTAGGCAACCCCAGTTCTTATGGCTGTCCCATTTCTGTTTCCAGGGTGACCCACAGTTCTTCTGGCTCCTTATGTGTATTCTGAATTTCTGTAGCTTTGATATTTTCATTAGCATACAGGGCCACTCCTCCCCCCCCTTTTTGCACTCGGTCTCTTCTGAACAATACATAGCCAGGTACTGAAGTCTCCCAAGTGTGGTTACTGGTAAACCACGTCTCACTAATTGCTACTATGTCCAGTTTAGCCTCTGACATTATTGCCTGCAGGTCTGGGATCTTATTTCCCAGGCTGTGAGCATTTGTGTACATGATTTTCCATTGGCCAGATTTTGGTGTGTTAGTTGTTGGGTGAAGTTTGGCATTACCCTGTCATCGAAGGGAGACAAACCTTTTTTCTTACCTGGTGATGCAAATGAACGGCAAACATGCTGAATTCCTGTTTGACCACTAGCTGAGGGGAGGGTGTTCTCCCATTCGACATATGGGTGCTGCACCCTCTCCCATTTGCTAGTTTAAATATTCTGCAAAGACGTCAAACTTCTGCCCAATGCACTAACTCCTCTTTAGTCAGATGCAGTCCATCAAATTTAAAGAACTTTCGCTCCCAGAACTGTTGCCAGTTCCCTACAAATCTGTGTCCTTTTTCCTGGCACCAGTCCTTGAGCCACGGTTTAGCTCCCTCATTCCCCTTCTCTGACCTTCCGTCCATCTGCTCCCTCTCCCAGACTGGCAGGATCTCAGAGAAGGAGATGCTGATGAAATAGATGATAGTTTGTCACCCAGCTTAGTCAGGTGTTCCTTGGTCTCCACAACTGACCGGTTGGCTAGATCATTAGTCCTCGTGTACTAGGACATCAATGTTTTCTCCTGCTTTGTGAACAATTTTAGCACGCGGTCAGTGTCTTCCATGCTGATGTAACTTGAGACATCTGACCATCACCCTGGCTGGAGATGGGTATCAACTCCCCGAATCATGGAGTCTCCTATGATCAGAAGTTTTTTGGATTTCCTTTGTGCTTGTTTAGTTTTGGTTCCTGATTTGGGTGAGTATTGTTGTGCTAGCTCCTGTGCCACAGTGTCCTGCTCTGCAGTGTCTTCTGCCTCTTTATTTGATTTCAGAGATAGAGGCAGATACCTGTTTGTAGTGTTTATATGGTTTTTGGAGGTAATGTGTTGGAGAGCAGAGAGTGATGGGGCACCTGATTTGCTCCTCCTAACCACCTGCCAACCTCCTGGAACAACTACCTCTGCGGTCGAGGTTTTTCTGTTGGATGCTGGGGAAATGGCGGGTGGTTCTTATAATGTATTTCCTCTTCAATATGAAATTTGAGGCGTGCAATCTCTGCCCATGCTGCCCGGAGCTGAGACCTAAGATCTCCAAAGGCTCAGCATGTAGGACAGTGTCCTAAATCCTGTAAGACTGTCCTTCTGAAAATTGTTCCACAGTACCTGCAGTTAATGAAATCCATTCCAAATAAGTTGCTGGGTTTGTAACCTAGTCAGAGTAATTAGAAGGGGAAAAAATAAAAATGCAAGTAATGGTTTAATTGTGCTTTGTTTAACTTGTTATAACAAGTTAAATTACTAGTGCCCCTGTAAATGAGATCACCTTGTGGAGGCCCCACTGATCCGCCTCCTTCCTGCTCTGCCACAGGAAATGTCACAACTGTGGTACCCTATAAAAGGAGTGTAGCGTGGGTGGTTGGGGATGGGGTGGGTGGCTGGGCCCTTCCCTGCCTAAAAAGAAGAACCACGGACGAAAGAACAAGGAGGTAAGAGCAGAAACAATCAGTCAACAACAAATGCATAACCCTGAAAGCTTATCCTAATGTTAGATAAAACTGTAAAACCTGTAAAGCACCACCTGTAATAATTTCAGAGAAGATATACCCTTTAAGAAACACTTTGCTCCAGAGAAAATAAAGCAGTAACAGAAGATATACCTTGCAAAAGACAATTTGAATCAGAAGATTACGGCAGTAATCTGTTAGCACACACTGTAGGCACACCTTGTAATAATGCAGAAGAAGGTATACCAGCAACAACAATTTGAATCAGAGAAAAATAAAGCAATGAAATGTTAGCAACAAACAGTAGCAATCCCTGTGAGTAAAAATATAAAAACACCACCACACAGTAAATCTGCTTAGCCAAACTAAGTCTTAATCCTTCTCCCTTGCTCTGGTAAGTTTCTCTACTCTGCCTTTCAAGCAGTCTTAGAAGGAAAGAGCTCAGGTGAAGCTAGGTGCCTTGGCCAGCAAACCAAGTCTTCTACCCAAGTTTTCAACTAACCTGACTTTTAACCCTTCTTTCTGTTGGAAATTACTGACAGTTTGCCAGCTCCACCCCCACATACACACCTAATCCTTTGGAAGAGCTGTGGGAGGAAAAGCAATTAGCTCCTTCAATGTGAGAAGGAGACTGAAACACCTCTGAGACAACAAACCTTTTCAACAAACAAGAATAAAATAAAACACAGTGTCAAACATTAATTTTGCTTAGCCCAATGATAAAAAAGTCACAAAAATGTAAGCTCCACCTGTAATACAGTAATTTCAAAGAAGATATACCCTGTAAGAAACACTTTGCTCCAGAAAAAAATAAAGCAGTAA
Organism: Neoceratodus forsteri; assembly: GCA_016271365.2. NCBI lineage: Eukaryota > Metazoa > Chordata > Ceratodontiformes > Ceratodontidae > Neoceratodus > Neoceratodus forsteri. Next base: position 510,450,814 of record CM057452.1, on the reverse strand, counting down.
AGCAGTAACAGAAGATATACCTTGCCAATGCACCTAGCTTCACCTGAGCTCTTTCCTTCTAAGACTGCTTGAAAGGCAGAGTAGAGAAACTTACCAGAGCAAGGGAGAAGGATTAAGACTTAGTTTGGCTAAGCAGATTTACTGTGTGGTGGTGTTTTTATTTTTTACTCACAGGGATTGCTACTGTTTGTTGCTAACATTTCATTGCTTTATTTTTTCTCTGATTCAAATTGTTGTTGCTGGTATACCTTCTTCTGCATTATTACAAGGTGTGCCTACAGGTGTGTGCTAACAGATTACTGCTGTAATCTTCTGATTCAATGGAGAGGGCTTGGGCCCCATTTACAAGGACCGGTGCAGGGAGGGCGATACCAGTGAGTGAGCTCCTGGTGTAGATAGCGCAGCCACCACCACGTTTGGTTACTCGATCCTCACGATAAAGGGTGTAGCCAGGGAGGGAAACAAGGGAGTCAGGGGTGGAATTAGATAGCCATGTTTCCACCAGCGCAATGATGTCTGGTTTGTGCTGAGAGACCCAGCATTGGAGGGAGTCAAATTTTTCAGGACGCTGCATATATTCATGGAGGCGATCAGCAGTCCGGGATGCCTCCTGCAGAGGTGGTCCAGTGGGTCCGGGATTGGGGTGGATATTGCCAGATAAGAGTAGTAGAAGGACAACAGTTCTGGCCAGGGCACGGCGGTATAGATTGAGCCTACGGCTAGGAGGAGTTGGGGGTGGGATCATGGAGGAGCAGGGGATAGGTAGGGAATTAACGTCGGGGAGGGCAAGGATAGTGAGCTGTCTGAAAGGGGATGGGAGGGAGGGAGTGGTGAGGAGATGGGAGTTGAAGGTCAGTGTACATGGGCATAGTAGGGTGAGTAGGAACTAGGTTGGTGGGAATTAACGGTGAAATAGCCTGTGGCCTAGGGGAGATAAACGGCTGGAGGGAGGGGGGAACCAGGAGGAGGATGACGGGGAGGGAGTTTAACAGAAGGTGAGCAAGCATGGCGAGCAGGTGGTAGAGGAGTAGGAGTTAAGATACTGTACTGCCTCCTAGAGAGTGTGGCTGCCACTTTAGATTAGTGGTAGTGACACGGACCCTGGTGGACAGGGTACAGGTTCAAGTCCCAATTAGGGCAGCACAGAATATGCCTGGGAGAGGGCAGAGAGCCGAGTCAAGGGGACAACTGGGCTGGGAAATTGTCTCCTTGAGGTGGAAATGTAGTGACCCCAGTGGTCACTGGGTGTAGGTACAGGAGGAGGGCAGGTCTAAGGGTGGTAATTGGAAGACAAGGGGAGGGTGAGGATGGGGTAGGGAAGAGGAGGGAGTATAGGCAGGGTAGTGCAGGAGAGGTGAAGGGAGGATTCCAGGATAGGTAGGCAGACAACAGGAAGTGCAACAGCAGTGGGGTCCCTCTAGTGGTGAGCCGATATAATCTGCAAATGAGAAAGTGGGGAGATAGAAATATTAGCAGACAGGAAATGATGTCAGTGGCCGGTGCCTATAAAGGAAATGCCTACCCAGGGTGGGCGGGGCAGTCGACACGTGAAGTGTGTCGAAGGGCTAACCCCCCTCACAGACGCTGCTGCTGCTGGGTGAGCTAGTTTAATTACCTCCTGCAGCCGACAGATCCAGGCTTCCTAGGGGAGCGACGCTGCTGCAGAGCCTTGGGTGCTTTTCAGCATAAAGCTGGCAAGTCAATTCAGCAGAGTGATGCCCACTTTTCCCACCTGGATGGATCAACACTGCCACTCTCCTCACCCTGATGGACCAAGATGGATGCCCCCCCATTGACCGGCACGCCAACTCTTCCCACCCCAACATGCAGACCGTACATGTGCACTCTTCGCACACAGGCCGACCATACACAGTGATTCTTCCCACTCATATGGACCTGAATTCCTACTCTCCCAACCAGTGACTGGCACAGCCAATCTCCCCACCCTGACAGCCTAACCTGGCCACTCTCCCCACCCCTACAGACCGGCATGACCATTGTCCCCAACCCTACAGACTGGCACAGCCACTCTCCCCATCCTGACGGACTGGTACGGACACTCCCCACCCCAGCGGACATTCAGGGCCACTCTCCCCACCCTGACAGGCTGGAATGGCCACTCTCCCCACCCCAACAGACCGGTACAGACACTCCCCACCCTGACAGACCTGCAGGGCCACCCTCCCCACCCCTATGGACCGGCACAGCCACTGTCCCCACCTCTATGTGCCAGAAAAGCCACTCTCCCCACTCTGATGAACCTGCATGGCCACTTTCCCCACTCTGATTGACTGGCACGGCCACTCTCTCCACCCCAACAGACAAGCAGGACCACTCTCCCACCCAACTCCACCAGCAAGGCCACTCAACATGCAACTCCTCCAGCACAGCCACTCTGCTCACCCAACCCCACCAGCATGGCCTCTCTTTGCACCCCACCTGCACAGGTAGTCTCAATGCCCCCCCCCACCACAGATGCCAGGCATTCAGACAGTGACCAAAAAAAATCTTATTTTTAATGGCACAGACATTTTAATTGCATCCATTTTAAATTTGGCTAACCCAGACAAGAGATCTCTTTACAAGGATGTTTATTTGTCAGGCAGAAATGCAAGCAGGTTTAGTACAGAATTAGAGTTACCCATGCACCCCCACATACACAGGCATGCACATACACTGAATAGACTGCTGCCTGATCTCGATCTTCTTGCTCTTTTATCTCAGTCACGTCGCACCCCCCCCAAATCTTCAAAATGCTATTGAGCTACAAAGCAATGCCAAGCTAGGAAAAAACACCCTGGACACCTAGATAACCAAGCTGTACTGCCTCCCCCCCAAAGTTCCATCTGACTGAATGAATTTTCTTACAGCCGGCCAGCTACAAATGAGTTTTAAAAGATCCACAGTAAATTAGTGCAGACATCTGCTGTAAGGCCAGATCTATAGAGACACACACATACTAGTCTATTAAGCTAATAATAACTGGTGAGAAGTATGGGCTGAACTCAGCTGAAATACTTACAACAGAGTTCTGGGTGCAGTTAGAGATACAGCAGCAGGTTTTATTTTAGAAGTTCTCAAACTTCAGCAGCGAAATGGTCGACAAATCCAATGATGATGAATCCAAATATCCACACTGCACAGAAAGTAGCAGCACAAGAAGAAAGCAGACTACTGTGCTGTAACTTTTATAGCCCTCAGATCACAGCCTCCCTGAGAACAAACGTGACTTCTGTTTTGGTGCCGTTTTGCCATGGGCCAAATAGAATTCTGGGTTTCTCTCTGCATCACTGTGTATGCGGTAAACCAGTGTCCCTGATGAAAATCATAGCAGTGGTGTGGCTATGATCCATAGATACATGAATTGAGTTCATTACTTGAAGGAGGAGGGGCCTGTTGAGTGATATTTACAAAAAAATTGATTGATATGGGGTAAGTGCCTTAGTGGAGTCAAGGAAATACTGGAGCATTTTGAGTGTGAGAGATTTCTATAACTTTGTAAGTGAGGGTAGCAGGGAGATCAGGCTGTAGTTATCAGGTTTGAGAGGGCTGCCACCCTTGTGAAGAGGGATAACATGGGCACTTTTCACTGGGGACAGTGCTAGTCAGGAAGGATAGATTTAGAAGATGGATAAGGGGAACTACTTGGAGCTGCAAAGTGGGTAGCTTGGGGTGAAGACCATCCAGGCTGAGTTCATCGGGATATAGTGAAGTTAGGGTTGAGAGGAATTTCTTCGTAAGTAATAGGGAAACACAAAGTTTAGCTGTTTCAAGTGTGGAGTCAGCATTTGTGGCAGAAAGAACAGGGGATCAATCGGCAGTCTCAAAATCTAGTAAGAGAGCAACAGGATTCAGATACTTAAGAGGGTAATAATGGCTGTCAATCAATCAATCAAAATCATTATTTAGCCAGGCAAACACCATTGAGCGAGGCTCATTTGCGAGGTGGACCTGGGGGGAAGGGGTACAACAATACATATAATAGACACAATTTCAATAATTATAATACAAGCAATATCAGTGTACAACATGTGCAGAACAGGCATGAACAATAGTACAGCTAGGTTAGAGAGATTCAGACAATAACAATTATGTACATGCAGACCATTGTAGTAACATACTCAATACTGGAGGGTCCAAGTGTTGGAGAGTGGTGACAGAGAGGATGAGGTTTAGAGGGAGAAAATTAAGGATAGAAGACACCAAGAGGGTTGGAGAAAGTATGGGAGACAGAGGTGCAGTGACCTCTAGTGGTAAGAGGTGATACAATTCTAATGGGAAAATGGGTTGTTGGAAAAAAAAGTGACATACGTGAATGGATCACATGATCATCTTCAACTACAAGTTGTGTGATGGTGAAGGGTGTGGGATCCAACAATGAACAATTCTCTGAAAAATATTGTCTTTTTAAACTGTTAAAGTTTTGTCCTTTAATTTGAAATGAATGTCCCCTAGTATTATCAGATCCAGTCTTAAATTCAAATTCCATATTATGCATCACATAAGGATCTTATACAATGTCCCTCATAAGTAATAGGTCACCTCTCAAACTTCTCATTTCAAATGGCATGAGATGTAAATATTTTAATCCACCTGAATAACTGAGTTCATGTAACCCCAACATGTTACTCTTTTCTGTACCCTCTCTACCTGGAAAACATCGCTCTTTGTATGAGGGCACCAGAACTGGCAGCCATAATTGAAATGTGGGCTAATGTAGGCCCTGTAAAGGGGCAGTATTACTATTGGATTTCTAGACAATGTATTTCTCCAGATCAACCCTACAATTGTTAGCTTTATTAATAGCTTCACTAATTTGCTTTGTGCTACTTAAATCATTACTTATCATGATCGCTAAGTCTTTTTCATCATTAGTTTCAGTGGGTTGCCATCCACACAGAAAATATAGATGTTTTTATTCTTTACCCCTAAATGCATTACTTTGCATTTGTCATGATTAAATGCATCTCCCAAGCTGATGCCCAATATGTAATATAATTTAGATCTTCCTGGATACTAGTTGCTTCTTCAGTAGAGTTACACATGCTGCCTAATTTTGGGTTATCAGCATACATTGTACTCCAGCTGCTTGTATCCTTTGTTAAGTCAGACATAAAAATATAAGTAAACCCAATACTGATCCCTGAGGTACTCCACTACACACACATCCCTCATCTGACTAGAAGCCATTGATTAGAACCTTCTGTTTATGCCCCTCCAGCCAGTCAGAAATCCACATAACATAGCTGATACTAACATCCTGTGATTTTAATTTGTCTGTAACTATCCAGGCACAAGATCACAGGATTTGCTAAGGTTCAACTAAATAACATTGATGGTATTTTATTATCCAGATGATGACTCACTTTTCATGAAAACAAAACAAATGTTTTTGTTTTTTTTCAATCATGTTGCTCTGGATCAATGTTATTATTGTTTCTCAAGAAGGAAAATATCCCATCCATTTATGCTGAGTTTAAATAGTTTTTTAGAGGGTAGGTTATTTATGGTTTCATGGTTTCGGATCAAGTTCAGAAGACCGAAGTCCATAAATGAACTTGTCACCATTCGAACTTAAATGGTGGGACAAAGGAATATTTTTTTCACCCATAAAGATGTCTAAACTATTTTTAAAAACAGTCATGCTTCCACTGTCTACCACATGTCTTGGTAGTGTATTCCAAATGTTAACAAATTTCTGAGGGAACCACTGGCTTCTTTTAACAGTATTATTTCTTTCTCCTATAAGTCTTAGAGTATGTGATCTTGTAACCTTATAATGAATAGTATTTTTGTTTAAACCAATCAGCTAAAATAATTCTGGTTTGTTGTATGCTTTAAAAATCAAACACAATTCACCCCTCGAGCGCCTATATTCCATGGAGTATAATTGCAAATATTTTAATATATCATGATATTGCAAGCCTTTGATTTCTAGAATTTTTTTAGTGGCTTTCTTTTGTACTCTTTCTATTCTATTTTTTCCCTGAATGGAGTAAGGAGCACTGAAAGGTAGACAGTATTCCATATGAGGGCAAACAATTGCTGAATATAATGGGAGAATAACTGCAGAATCCCTACTTTTTATTGACCTCATGATGCAACCAATGATTTGGTTACATTTCCTAGCAATTTTTTCCATATGGAAATCAAATTTTAAATTGTCAGTTATCCAATCCCCCAAATCCTATTCATTGGTACTAACCTCAAGTTGAATATTATTAATACTATATTTAAATTTTAAGTTCTGTGTTCCATGGTGCATAACTTTGCACTTTTGCTCATTAAATGCTTGTTTATGTTCTTTTACCCAGTGAGCCAGATGATGTAGACTATCTTGGAATACTTTAGCTGTTTCATCATTATAAACAACATCCCCTACTTTGCAGTCATCTGCATACTTACAAGACCTAGTGGCTGTAGGAACTTGCATCAAAGATAATAATATGTTAAACAAAACAGGACCTAAAACTGAGCCCTGGGAAACCCCATTAGACACCTCTATTTATTTATTTATTTATTGAATTTTGTTGACCCAGTATGCCCACTGGCCCTAGAAGTCCCTTTTTCAGGGGTGATCAGGGGAAGGGGGACACAGATGGTGACCAACTGAAACTGAACCAGATTAAGCTGTTGGTGTTATTTTTAGTGAATGGGGGAAATTTGGCCAGAACACTGGGGAAACTCCCCTACTGCATTGCTGCCAGTAGGGGGAGCAAAGGTTCCTCTGGACTGCTTGCCAAGATGGCGGATGAGGAGCTTACTGAGGTGGAGCAGGAAAACCTTATGGAAACTAATACCTTTTGGAAATGCTGAGAAAAGAAGACAAACATGAAACTTGAAATCTCAGAAAATTCAGTACAGTCTGCTAGTAAGAAACAGCAAGATATATTTGTGCAAAGTGCAACTGAAATTATCACAAATGTGCCTAGTGATAATGACTCTGAGTTGTAAGATGACATATTGTTAAATGAGAAGTCTAGTATTGATAAAAGTATGCAGAACAAGAGCAGTTCTGAGGAAAGAATCTGAAACTGAAGAGCACCAATATTTTCTCAGAAAAGCATGATTTGAAGCACAGTTTCAAGCACTAAGATCTGACTAGCCACAAAGGCCTGTCACAACAGCTCAGCTGGGAAGCTATGATGCACCAGCATCAAAGGAAGGTGAAGACAACTGGGCAAAGAGAGTTGAGAATGCGGAGCATGATAGCTCTCTGAATGAAGCACAGCAGAGTAAACTATCAGATGATTTTACAGCCATGCAGTCAGGAATGGCAGAACAAGATCAACTCAGCCTAAGACTGGACATGGAGGAGGGACAGAAAGCAAAACAAGGAATGGAGCATAATTGGTCAGTTTCAAATGCTTTAGAGGCAGCAGGATGGCAGCATAACTCTTAGGATTGGGCAGTGGGAATCAAGAAAATCTCCTATTGCTATGCCCTAAATGGAAAATGTGTTGAATGTTTTAAGTACTAAAGGAATAAACAATGCAGAGCTGGACCTCCCACCAGAACTACAGCTCACCCAAAACCTAGAGTTGCATTTGTTCACAGATATAATAGATACAAGCACAGAAGGGGGATGCCCCATACAACAAAAAAATACTGACAAAGGCCTTTAAATATAATCAGGAAAGACACACCAAAATGTTTGCTTCTTTGTCTAAATCCCCAATTTTTCCTGCAAACGGCACAGTGCAGTGCGATCGACTTATATAGGGGAATGGAGGTCCTCCAGATAGACTATTTGTGGCACATTATTGAAGGATCTATGAAATTCTTTTCTACAGAGATCTATGCCCTGATTCACATCTCAGGGGAGGCAACCTTTGATGTGAGCTTTAAGACCCTGACTGGCTTAGAATGTTTTTGGGCAAAATATAATGGTTTGAAAAAAATTCTCACTCTGGGCCCCTTTTATGGCTACTCCTTTAACTAGGCCCACACGAAAGACAACTACAGTCTTATTCAGAAATGAAAGAGTCAGTGTTCATGATTCAACTGTGTGGCTAAAACAACATTGTACAATAGTGGAAGATGCAATAGCGATTTTGGACTCAGAAAATATATGGCCAGAGGGATGGAAAGTAAAATTGATGCTGAAAACAATAGACACAGGACCATTACATTTACCACACTCTTTTTTTTTAGGCTGAGACAGGTGTATCTTGTTCTTTGCTGGCCAGCCAAAAATGTGTTACAAATGTGGTGCTTTAGATAATTTAAGTAGTCTGTGATAAAACAAGATGTACAATATGTGGTGATTTGGGGGCATATAGGGACTGAAAGCCTAAATGAATGTAAATGTAATTTATGTGGGGACTTAGGACACACATTTCAGAAATGCAGAAAAGCTGTGCACAATCTTCTGGATCAAGCTGATGGTGAGGAACAAAGATTAATGGTGGCCCTAGCACAAAAAGACAAAGTGAGAAGTTTTAGGTTGGGCCCGAGTAGACAGCAGGACTCCCAGGAGGGAACTTCTAGCATGCCCCCCCAGGGGAGGCAGGAAACAAGAGAAATCCCAATACAAATAATAGGGAACTTAGAGAGTGGGGGTCCCTACATTGCACCCTTACCCCAAGAAAGAATAGAATCAGTAGAGGGGCCTTAAGGAATAGTCATGCCCCCCACCCCAGGGAGGAAAGTGGAAGGAAAGAAGATAGGGGGCAGAAAAACTAGACAGAAATCCAAGGAAGCAGCAGAGCTAAAAAGAACAGCAATTCCTCTTAAAAATAAATTTGATGTTCTGCTTTCTGAACATTCAGAGGAAGAATCTGAATATTCCTCAGTAGAGTCTTCTCTTCATGAAGGTACGACAGATACAGAGGGGAAGGAGAAACCTAAGGGGCAAAAGAAAAGAAAAGAAAATGTTAAACTAAAGAATATTGACAAACAAAGTAGAAAAGGATGCTATGAATCATGATAGAACCTTTTTCCTTTCACACAAGCATTGTAAATAGCATTAAGAGAGCAGAACAAAGGAAAACAGTTTTCTCAGTATTATCTCTCTTACAGTTTGGGATCATCTTCTTACAGTATACCAGGCTGCACACCTTATCAGAAGTGCACCAGGCCACTAGAGCATGGTTCTTAGGGCCATCCTATTGGTCCATGGGAGAAGAGACATGTTCAGGGTGGATATTTTGTTTAAGTATCCAGAAGTCAGACTATTAAAACTTTTTGATTTAATACCAGGTAGGGTTCTTATTCTAGATGTCATTTTACAAAATTGACCATATAGGCTTACAAATATTTATGCACTTCAATTGAAAGCATTATGTTGTGAAGTTTTGAGAAGGGTTCAGCCATATTTACAAACAATATACACTGTTGTTTTTGCTGGAGACTTTAATTGCCCAGTTAGGGCAAGGACAGCAAAACAATATTGTGATTTAAATTTACTAGCACAACTGGTACAAAAATCAAATTTGACAGATACAGTATTTCAGCATACAGAGAAGTAGCTACCTACTTTTCACAAAGGATGCCTTACATCCCATATGTACTATATATTTTATCTAAACTATACCTGTCAAAAGCTATGATAACTGTAACAGAATTTTGGACCATAATATAGTTTCAGCAACTTTAGGAAGGCAAATAAAAATTTAAAGGACCAGGTTACTGAAAGCTCAATATATCTTTGCTTTCTGAACAGGGACAAGACACATAGAGCAGGACTCTTACAGGCCAGGAAATCTGTGTCTATTCTTTTAAGACCCCATTATATGGTGGCTAGATACTAAAGCAGAGCTTCAAAATTATGCAACAGAATGAATAGGAAGGGTAATAGAGAACAATGCTTATAATACTTGCAAGATAGATGGAATTTACAACAGTTATTGTCACTATCACATGAAACTGGACAGACCTTGACCTCACAAATCACAAATCTTAAACAGAAAATGTTTGACTTCCAAATATTCAGTGCTAAGAAGTGTAAAGTAATGCACCTGGGAAACAGAAACCCAGAGGAAGAGTACACAATGGGGAGTGAGATACTAACAATAACAAAAATGGAAAGGGACCTGGGGGTAGTCATATCAGATGACTTAAAGGTGAGCAAGAACTGTGAAAGGGCAGTAAGTAGGGCTGATGGGATACTGGGATGCATAGAGAGAGGCATCACCAGGAGAAAACAGGAAGTTGTTATCCCTCTGTACAGACAGCTGGTGAGACCCCATCTGCAGTACTGCATGCAGTTATGGAGACCCAATCTCTGAAAAGACATAGACAGGATTGAGGCTGTTCAGAGGAGGGCAACTAAAATGATGCAGGGTCTGCTCCAGAAGACATATCAAGAGAGACTTAAGGATCTTAATATGTATGGCCTCGAGGAGAGGGGGGACATGATAGAAACTTTCAAATACCTCAAGGGAATCAACAAAGTCCAAGAGGGTAGCATCTTTCAGAAAAAGAGGTGTGCAAGAACAAGGGGTCACAATTTGAAGCTGGGGGACAGCTCAGAGGTAATGTGAGGAAGTATTTTTTTCACAGAGAGGGTCGTGGATGCATGGAACAGCCTTTCTGAGGAGGTTGTGGAGTCAAAAACAGTGGTGGAATTCAAGAATGCATGGGACAGACATAAGGCAATACTAGGGGGTAGAGGTTGGAAGAAACAGGCTGTTGGTTTGCTAGGATCTGCAGCTTATCCATTAGGTAGGGAAATGGGCAGACTGGGTGGGCCAAGCGGTCCTTATCTGCCATCAAATTCTATGTTTCTATGTAGCAGATTACAATGTATAAATATGGCAGAATCTATAATGTATTTATTATTCCAATGCTCCTTCATCTCAGGATTCTGGACCTTTATATTACAACTATGGTGGGAGAATGTATTTAGTACTATACATTTTGAAAATATTATGTATGGGGTGTTTGGAACTGAATGGCAAAAATGGCACACCCGTATCTTACAAATAATAATGGTTATTGTTAAATGGAATATTTGGTCCATGGAGTGTAACTTTGTGCTACAGCAGAAAGAAGGAGGTTTTCTGGAACTACTGAACAAAATCACAGTTAACTTAAAGAGTATTTATGGTAAAGAGAAAACTGTACTAACAAGAAGGAATTTGTTGGAATTATGGAAAGAACTTCCATGGATAACAGATAATGACTTTCCTATTGCTTAAAGATGGAATCTTAAGTCAAACAGTAAGGACTGTTTCTGGGACAGAGGCTACAAAAAGGATAACATGGAACTAGATTGCTTAAGTTTTGGAGGCTCATGTACTAACTATACTTGTTTAATGTTGAACTGTATTTATTGGAGATGGATTTGTTCTCATTTTTTTTCCATTTGAAAGTGTATGAGGGGATTCCACTCATTTTTTTGTACACATGTAATTTCTATGTCATCAAATAAAAAAATACGCTACTCTTTTCAATAAGTGCAATGGGATCTTTAACATCCACCTGAACTACCACCAATCCAGGCAGATGGGACCTCAGTTTAATGTCTCATCTGAAAGATGGCACCTCAGAAGTACATCACCCCCCCTCATGCTGCACTACAGTGTCAGTATTGGGATATTAACCCAGGTGCCAGATATGGGAATTGAACCCACAGCCCCCTAATCTCCCGGCCTCAGAGGCAAGTGTGCTACCTACTGAGTCACTGACACTGACATAATTGTTAATGTGTTTGAATATAATTTTTAACATGCTTCCAGTGAACATATCTGGACCCGAGGAAGAGTAAACTTTAAGATTTTGGACTGTATTCTTAATTTTTCCTCTGAAATTTCCATATATTCACTTGTGCCAATATCAGAGCATTTGGGCACTTCACACTTTTTGCAAACTCATTACAAAATGGTCATTAAACACATCAGCCACTTCCTTAACTTCTCTCATTGTTGTATTGTTAATAATTATATGTCCAGCTTTACATTTTTAATGATGAAAAGTAATAAAAGAAGGATTTGCTATTATCCATATATGCATTTTTGGCAAGATTGAGTTCCATGTTCCTTTTGCTTTGCTTATTTCACATTTGCATATCTTCTGTAACTTTTGCATTTTACCAAAGAAAATTACTTTTTTTAATAATCTATACATTTTGTTTTTCTTTCTTAACCTATTCATTTTCTTGTTTAACCATTTTGGTTTAATTTTACCATTTTGAATGTGCTGTTTTAATCATTAATCGTAATATGACGTGTTTGATCTTTATCCATATTTCTTCTGTGTTACAATTTTCTAATAAGAAAACTCAATTTATGTTGGCCAGTGTTTATCAATTTGTACTAAGTTGGCTCTTTTGTATAAATAGAACTCTGATACCTTTTGATATACTGTATGAGAGTAATCAATGTTGAATTTAATAAGATTGTGATAGCTATTTGCTAATGGAAAGCAAGATTTACAGTTTCTTGTGGTGATATCTGCTGAGCTTAGAACAATATCCAAAATGTTAACTTCCCTAATTAAATCAGTCACTGATTGCTTTAGTGTTGAGAATTTTAATCAAACCCTAAAATGTATGTTAAAAGATTTGTGAAAGGTGAAGGGAAAGACTGGGACCAATATTTACCTTAGCTGCTTTTTGCTTACGGAGAAATGCCACATGCATCAGCAGGTTTTTCTCCCTTTGAAATGTAGTATGGAAGACAACCTAAAGGGACACTTGGTGCCAGATACTTAAAACTTAGCCCCTGGGCTAAATTACCACTGCCAGGCATGCTAAAATAGCCCTGTATCATTAGCAAGCTATATTCAAAGGAATAGCCCCGGTGCTAAACCTGCTGAATATAAAGCGCAAAGGAAGCAGTGCAAACAGGGCTGGGAGTGAAGTGTTAAAATAGCCCAGGAAATAAGACAGCTCTGAATATAGTGTCAGGGAAGTGAAAAAGCAACAACTCAGTAGACACAGAGATGAGTAGGGCAGAGCTGAAGTTGGTGGACAATATATGTGACAGCAATAAAGTGTTTCACAACTACAAACAACAATGCAGGCCACACACTGCAGAACTGTGCTATGCCTTTGAGAGGTTTGCCCGGGGCTAATCCGATTGCACAGTGCTGACACATTAGCCTGGTGCAGACAGTTAGCCAGGAGCAAAAGATTGCTATATTCAAAGATCCTATGTAAATGAGACTACTTAGGTAATCTGTGGGCAAACAGTCACATATGCATCTCATTATGGTCTGCTTAGCGTACAGTCCCATGTAGTTTGCATGGCACTATTACATGGAGCTCACAGTAACCCGTTGGTCAGAATGGAAGTGCAGGCTAGAAGGTGCAGGCCAGGGTGTGCTTACAGCAAACCCCTTTTGGTCGCAATGGAAACACAGGCTGGATTCTGCAGGAATTGGGTGTCTGCAGGCATAGCCACTCGCCCATGCAGTACTGTCATGGGGGACACAGACTTGCTGACTGAGGGGCAATGAGGGATAATAACTCTCATGATGAGGGACACAGCATCACACATGGTGATACAAGCCAAGAACACAATGGAACCATAGCCTCTACATCCTGTAACACTGTAGAATATTATCAATTGCTGTCTTGTAATATGAATTTACAGCACATCCTCTGTGTGTGCAGCCCCTTGTCCATGAGGGACAGATGAGGGACAGGGTAATTTAAAGGGGCATATTGAGGGATGTCCCTCATATTGAGGGACACTTGGGAGGTATGCTCCCATGCCGTGGTAGTCCAGTGTCACCCATCATGATCCCCACCCCCTGCAGCATACCTCTCAACCACTTACCTCATAAATCAAGGGTATCCCATAACATAGGCTACCACGATTGGGAGCCTACAAAAATGGCGACTCAATCACGGTGCCTGTCATGGGGGCTATCTAGCAGGGTGGTTGACCGGATGGGGGGAGGTTCATGTATATAGCAACAGGATGTCGCTACATGCATACGTGCTTGGGGGGGGAGTGAGCACACTCAGCGAGGGGTGAGAGGGGAGAGAGGGATTGTGAGGGGTGGTGCCATGGCGAGCTGCTGAGCTGCTCCCATGGTGTGGTGGGTGGGTTCAGGGCTAGGCTGCAGAGGGTACTAGGTCCAGGTCTGGGAGCAGGTAACTTTTGTTGTGCCCTGCCAGAAATTTTTTTTTTTTTTTTGCTTTTGCCCACCTGACATGCACCCCCCTAGAGTTGAGAATCCTTCATTAGGGGGGTGCGTGAGGCAAAGCCCCCCCTCATTAACATGCAAATCGCAAGTCTCTGACACCCTTTTGCTGTGTGCTACGGAGTACATCGCCAAAATTTATTTTTGGTGATGTACATTTTTCCTAGTGGCGGTCACTATTCTGTGATAGCTGTTATCGCATAAATCCAGAATCAAGGAAAATGCTTAAAACAAATCAGGGACAAAGGACCGAAATCAGGGGCATATCTCAGAAATTGGTAATACTCACTCAGAAAGCTCACAGAACAAAGGAAGTACTGTAAGATGCATGTTCTAAAGAAGAAAATGTCTGTAACTGTAATGCTTGACAATATTTTGTGCTTACAATCACTGCCATTCAGTCACACAAGCACATATTTTACAAGGAATAGCAATAAATCTGAGGTATGATCAGGGATGTCCCTGACAGTCAGAGACAGCTGAGAGGTATGCCCCATAGTGTAATAGCATATGGCAATTCCCTGGTAGTCTAGTAGTCCCCTCACCCCCCCATCATGATTCCCATCACCCGTAGGATGTATAAAGTTGTTTATTCCCTGGTAGTCTAGTGGTCCCCCCATCATGATCCCTGACACCCATAGGGTGTATATATTTATTTGTTCCCTGGTAGTCTAGTGGTCCCCCCATCATGATCCCTAACCCCATAGCTGACAAAACTAAGCCAATTCCTTGGTAGTCTAATGGTCCCCCCCACCTGGCAGTGCCGACTCCCCACACACCCCCAATAATTCCTGAATGGATCCAGCAACTGGCTCAACCTACCTCTCAGCTCTGCAGCCAGCCACCGACTGAGTGTTGTATGAGCGTACCAAAGTGAGGAATGCATGAGCGCTCATTCATTCCTCACTATGGTACACTCATACAACTCTCGGTTGGTGACTGGCTGTGGAGGTGAGCAGGTGGGTTTGGCCAGTCGCTGGCTCCATTCGAGGATGGTTGGGGGTTAAGGGGTTGGCAAAGCTGTGTGGGGGGGTGGTGGGACCACTAGACTATCAGGAAATTGTTTATGTTTGTCAGCTATGGGGTTAGAGATCGTGATGGGGTTGGGGACCACTTAACTACCAGAGAATTGGTTTATTTTCATCAGCTATGGGGTTGGGGATCATAATGGGGGGTTGGGGGCACCAGAACTCCAGGGAATAAACAACTTTATACACCCTATGGGTGTCGGGGATCATGATGAGGGAGGGGACCACCAAACTACCAGGAATAAATAGCTTTATACACCCTACAGATGTTGGGGATTGTGATGGTGTGGGGGACCACTGAACTACCAGGGTTGGACATGGGCATCTATGAAGATACACTTCAAATTACTATGATAGTAATTCAAAGCATCACTCCGACTTACTTTGTGTTCCAGTGCTGAGTATCACATGCTTTTGCAGGCGGTATTTACTGCCACTCTATGGGTGGTGCAACAACCTGTAGCGTGGCTGTAGTATTTTGAATATGTCAGTGTGCCAGCATTCATGGCCACTTCCCTACCTCCCCCTCCGCATACATTAACTTTCAGCATCAGCGCTATCACACAGCACCAGTGCTAAAAGGGCTTTTGAATATTGCAGTCTGGTGCAAATTCAGCACTGTTCCAGTGCTACTGATTTGCACCAGGCGCAGAGCTTTGAATATCTGGCCCCTGATATCATAAAAGAAACATGGAAAGAAAACCACACTCAGAAAAATATCTATTACATCTTCTATGTGCACTGAAAATAAATTGCCAAAATAGAAAGTGAAACATAGAAATTGACAGCAGATGGGGACCAAAGATCCACCTAGTCTTCCCTGAGGCCCTTCCCTCCCACCTTAGGATTTCTTTGAGACAATCCTCTTGTGTCTCTCAAGCGGATTTGAATTGCCCTACTGTTTCAGAGTCAATGATTTCAGCAGGTAGGCCATTCTACGAATCAATAACTTTCTGTGAAGAAATATTTATGTATTGCCCCTCCTCTGGACTGCCTCCATCCTCTCTAGTCCTTGAGGAGATGGGGTCTCCACAACTGCATGCAGTACTCCATATGGGGTCTCACCAACTGTCTGTACAGAGGGATAATGTCCTGTTTTCTATTGGTGATGACTCTCCTTTTGCATCCCAGTATCCCCAGCCCTCCTTACTACCTTTTCACATTGCTTGCCTGCCTTTAGGTCATCTGATATGACTATCCTCAGGTCCCATTCTATTTTTGTTGTTGTTAGTACCCCCAACTGTGTACTCTTCCCTGGGTTTTGTTTCCCAGGGCATTGCTTAATACTTCTTTGTATTGAATCTAAGCTTCCATACTTTTGATCATTCCTCCAACCTTGCCAAGTCCCTTCTCATCCTTTCGACCCCACCTTGTGTATCAACCCTGTTACAGATCTTTGTGTCATCTGCAAAGAGGCATACTTTTCCTTTTATGTTTTTATAGATGACATTGTGGAGGGACTGTGGGCATGGCCTACCTAGACTTTAGCAAGGCATTTGACAAAGTCCCACACAAAAGATTAATAAGCAAGTTAGCCAGCCTGGGCGTGGGTCCCAGGGTCATAGCCTGGGTAAAAAAAAGGCTGGACAACATGACGCAAAGGGTAATAGTACATGGACCCCAATCTAAGGAAAGGGGGGGTTACTATCGGGTACCACAGGGTTCATTACTGAGACCCACTAGTAACCCCTCTTTCCTCAGATTGGGCTCTGTGTATTATTACCCTCTGCGTCATGTTGTCCAGCCATTTTTTTACCCAGGCTACCACCCTGGGACCCACTTGTTTATTAATCTTTTGTGTGGGACTGTGTAAAATGCCTTGCTAAAGTCTGGGTAGGCCATGTTCACAGCCCCTCCCTGTTCTACTACTTTGGTCACCCAGTATAAGAAATCTATTAGATTCGTCTGACATGACCTTCCAGCTGTGAATCCATGCTGCCTTGCGTCCTGTGCCCCGCTGACCTCTAGGTACTCAATAGTTCTTTCTTCAGAAGTGATTCCACAATTTTCCCTACCACTGAGGTCAAACTAACTGGTCTGTAGTTTCCTGACTCTGGCTTGCTCCCACTTTTGTGGAGAGGAATAAAATCCACCTTCCTCTAGTCCTCAGGTACCACACCATCCTCCCATGATTTGTTAAAAAGGGTAGTCAGTGGTGTCACTAGTTCTTCCCTTAGTTTTTTAGAATTCTGGGGTGAATCGCGTCAGGCCCCATTGCTTTGTCCACCTTGAGTTTTAGGAGTTCTTTCAGGACCCTTTCTTCTGTGAATGGACTGGTATTGACCCCCCCATCCAGAGTGATTCTATTGTTTGGTTTAGGTGCCTCCCCCTCCTCTTCTTTTGTAAATACTAAGCAACAGTATTCAATCAGGATCTCTGCCTTTTCACTGTAACCCTCTGCCCACTTCCCCTCCCTTTTCTTAAGCCTCACTATTCCTCCCTTGATGTTTTTGCTCCTTAATGTGCCTATAAAAGGTTTTATCCCCTTCTTAACTGAGTTGGCTATCTTTTCCTCTGTTTGAGCATTTGCTATTCTGACTGCCTAACATGTTTCCTTCTACTTTAACTGATACAGTTCCCTGTCATGCTCCTTCTGTGATTCCTTATACTTGCTAAATGCTATATTTTCTCTCTAACCTTCCCTTCACCTGTTTTGAGAACTATAGTGTTTTTTTCCTTCATTTGTTTTATTTTTCACATATGTCCTTCCTGAGATAAGGCTTCCAAAATTGACGTAGGTACCCAAGGTGGCCAGGTGGGGCCTTACCAGGGCCCTGTACAGATGTACAGTAGGATCACCTCCTCTTCCTACTTGTGATGCCCCTACCTATGATCCTAGCAGTCTGCTGGCCTTTTGTGCTGCTTTTTTCGTAATGGGGATCACTGCCCTGAATGGGCTGAACTTTCCCAAACAAACTGCTTTTGCAGTTTGAATTTTCAACTGCTCAGGCATTGGCATCTGCTCGCTACCCTCCACCAAAGGGGATCACTTCCTTGAACAGGCTGAAACTTCCCTAAACAAGTCGTGTTTGTGGTTTGAATTTTCCAGCTGCTCAGGCATTGCCATCTGCCCACTACCTTCCACGAGAGGAATCACTGCCATGAATGTGCTGAACCTTCCCCAAACAAACAACATTTGCGGTTTGAATTTTCAAGCTGTTCAGGCATTGCCGTCTGCCTGCAACTCTCCATCCAGAGCACAAAGGTGCCTTTCATTTTAATTTGGTGCCTCAGAGCCAGAACTGGCTCCTCAGTGGCACACGTTGCTGCTCTGATGCACACTGCATCTCTGTGCCAATTAATGTACAGTAATTTAGAACAGCTGTACTCAGGTTAAGCTTGTTGACCAGCTACTTTACACCTTGAACTGCTGTTTGCTCTGATTTTTGGCCCTTCCACCCACCCCTTCCCTTCCTTATTTAAATACACTAGCTGTGGTAAGATACTGCCCCCTCTCCAACCAGGCATTTTGTTTCTCTTAAAGGGGTATCATCCTGCAACCCTTAACATTGCCTATATATTTGACTTCTCCATCTATCCCTGTAGCTGACCTGCCCCCCCACACCACTGCCTTAACTATTGCTACTTTCCTTTTCTCCTCACTCTCCTACCCAACTGCATTTACTCACTACTCTCTTATTTTCAGGTCTGCCCAATCCTGCAACACCTCTCACTAAGCATCTCCCTCTCACTTCCTTCCCGTTTTACTGCTCTAACCTCTCTCTACCCTCCCACTTACTTTTCTCACCTCTACCAAAGTACCCAACTCCTCCCCTACCCCACTTCTCCAGTCTCCCACTTTCATCTTCAGCAGTCACTCCTTTCTACCTACCCCTTGAACCCTGGACACACATTCCTATCCACTCCATGCTTCCCTGATCTTTGAGTCAATTACTTTTGCCTTCCTTCTTCTAATGTTCTCTTTGACCCCCCACCTACCTCTCCAGGCCTAAGGCCTTTTCCTCATCCATTCATAAGTGCCCTAAGATTCACTTCCTTATTATTGTCCTTGTCTTGCTGTCTTCAGAAAATATTCACCCCAACCCAGGTCTGGCAGCCTCTTCCACACTGGGCCCATCTTCTGCAACCACCTCTACCTCTTCTGTCCCCTCTGCTCTCCCAAGAGAACTCAAGATCCTGCACTTAAACATCTGTAGTTTACAACTAAAAATCACCCTCCTGCAAACCATGGCAGTCACTCTAAAACCAGTTATACTGGTTATTATGGAACCCTAGCTAAAGGACACTATCCCATACTACTCGATCTCCATCCCAGGCTACTCTATCCTAAGGCAAGATCAGGCTAGTAGGGGTGGTGGTGCAATCATCTATATTCTCACCTCATTCCAATATTCTACCATATACTCCACCTCCAGTCCTGCAACCCATGATGCTCTAGCCTTATAAGTGACCTTGCCCTTCACTCTTCCCATCTTCATAGCCCACATCTATTGTCACCCAAACCTCCAGCCCACTATCGCTCTTGACCTGGTAACCTCCATCTCAGCCCTTTCCCAATCTGGAGAACTATACATCCTGGGTGATTTCAATTTAAATTGACTATCGCTAAAGTCTATCAAAACATGAAATGAAATAGGAGCCATTAACCTTACCCAGCTGATCTCTGAACCAACCCAGCCAAACCATAAGTCACTAAATCACTCCCTGCTAGATGGGGCACTCACCTCCCTCTCACCGAGTAGTTAAACCTGGTATCCTCCCTGTCACTCTTAGTGTCCATAATCTAATCTTCATAGTCAGGAAAGCCCACAGGCCAAAAGCACCACACAAAACCTTGCAACTATGCTCATTTTAACTACCTGGACCATGCCTGCGCGGCCTTACCCTCTCTGACTGGTCATCCCTAAACTACTTTTCCTCAGTTGACCTGGCCTTACATACTTTAAAGGTATATTCCTAGATACTTGGGATACTTTCTACCCATTTAAAACAACCAGAGTCAGAGTAAATCATCTGCCAAGGATTACCCCAGAACTTCTGGCCTGCCTCAAGGCCTGAAATCGAGACTAGGCTACATAAATCAAATAGCCTTCCTCACAATCATAAATACTCCGTCAAAATTCTGGAAGGTGGTCCATGCGCTCTTCACACCCCTATCCCACCCCTTCCTCCGGTCCTCAAAATAAATAGCACTCTTGTGGCCAACTCGAGCGTTGTGGCCGCGGAATGTAATTCCTACTACAACTCATGTGCCGCTGAACTTCTATAGTCTGCTCCTTCCTTCTCTCCACCTCCAACCCCCTCCAATACCGTAACCTCTCCCCAGCCTCTCCCCATCTTTCTCCTCCCCTATCACCTCTGACGATGTGCTAAATGCCCTGCTTACTATCAACCCCTCAAAAAGTTCTTCCCCTGATGACCTTGACCCAAAAGTCCTCTCTCTCTCTCTCAACCCCTGCCATCGCTTACTTCCCCCCCCCCTCTCATTTTAAACCTCTCCTTCTCTCCTGGCACAGTCCACACCTCATGGAAGCATGCTGTGGTCCTCCCCTTACCTAAAGATGGGGACCACTCTTCCCCTAGCAACTATCACCCCATCTCTCTCCTCTCCTCTCTACTCTTGCTAAACTCCAAGAACACCTGGCTCTCACCCAACTTACCACCTATCTATCTGCCTCCTCCTCCTTCTTCACCCCATTCCAATCTGGTTTCAGGAATAAAAAACACTCTACTGCCACCTTCCTGCTCAGGCTCACTGAGTCCATCCTCAGAGGATGGACATTGGTCTTATCACCTCAGCCATTTTGTCAACCTTGCCAAGGTGTTCAACATTGTCTCCACTCCTTCTCCTGGACTCTCTTTCATCAGCTGGCCTGTCTTCTTCAGCAACTAGCTGGTTCAGGGCCTACTTTACTGGTATAACTCAGTCAGTTAGGATATCTGGAGTCACCCCCCCCCCCACCATGATCACCACTGGAGTCTTGCAGGGCTCAGTGCTTGGTCCCTTGCTATTTTCAATCTTCCTAAATGACCTGCTATCAGTCTCCTCCTCTTCCTCCTCCTCCTCCTCCATCCATATAATGCCAATATTATGGTCTTATTTACATCTGGCCCAAATCCAGCTGAGGTTGCATTCAGCTTGCTGCATGATTTCAAACAAATTCAGCTCTGGTTTGCTAACCATCACCTCTTCCTCAATGCCAATAAGACTGTCTCCATGATCTTTGGCACCAGGCAGAGACTCTCTAGGCTCCTTAGCCTGCCCTCCTTCCCCACCCTGGATGGGACTATTTTAGAGGACACTTCCTCCTTCAGATAGCTTGGGGTTTGGCTGGACCAACACCTCAGCTTTTCTGGACATGTTGATGGAATCTTGAAAAAGCTGCACCCTGATCTTGGCATCCTGTTCAGGAACCGTAATTATATCCCTCCTGCGGCTAGGCATGAACTCATCCAGAAGATGACCCTCCCATTTTTGACTACAGCGACATAGTCTATGGTGCTGCTCCTAAATCTTCCCTGATCAGATTGGACACCCTATTCCACTCTTTTCTGCCACTTTGCCCTAGATGCTCCCTCTCACCTCATCATTGCAATCTCTATCATGCCTTGTCCTTCCCCTCTCACAAACAGATGCCTCACTCACTGTGTTAAGTACACCCCTCTGTTGTCAGCTCTCCGCCTCCCTCTCTTCCCTTAGATCTACCAACTCTTGCACTTTGGTGATCCCTCGGCTCTCCACCCTCATTGGTCAGTCTGGCTACTCTTACCATTTCTCTAAAATTTGGAATTCCTCCTCCTCAAGTGCATCACTCCTCCTCCTCCTCCTCCTCCCACACATCAGCTCAGCCATTCACAACTATCTTTCATCTAGCTGCTCCTGCCATGACCCTCCCTAAACCACACCCTGCATATGTCACTGCTCATCCTAACTTATACCTACTCCAACCCTAACTGCTCCTCTCCCTAGCTTTTCTTACCTCCTCTTCCCCTTGCTAGGGTTCCCAACATCTTGAAGGGGACCCTTGGGCTCAGCTCTCCTTCCCTCCTTCCTACTCCTTGCCTAACCCTTCCTCTCCCCTATCTTTCTAGCCTCTCTGCCACCTTGCAGGGTTCCCAGCATCCTGAAGGGGTCCCTCAGGATTGACTCTCCTTCCCCCTCCTCCCCCTCTTCTTACCCTTTTTACCTTTATCACTTGTTACTTACTTGCTCTCTCCCCTTGGCACTCCCCCTTAAACAATGCCCTCACATATGTCATGAATCATCCTAACCTATACCTACTACTAGTCTAACTGCTCCTCCCCCATCTTTTCTTGCCTCCCCTGTCCCCTTGCAGGGTTCCCAGCATCCTGAATGGGTTCCTTGAGCTCAGCTCTCCTTCCCTTCTTCCCTCCTTACTACTCCTTCTCTGACCTTTCCTCTCCCCTATCTTTTCTAGCCTCCCCTGCCTCCTTGCAGAGTTCCCAGCATCCTGAAGGGGTCCCCCTCATTCCCCCTCTCTTTCCCATCCTCCCTATCCCTTGCAAGGCTCTCAGCTTCTTGGAGGGGCCCCTGGGTTTTGGCTCCCCCAACCCTCCTTGCAGATTCCTGATTGGGCCCCTCCGGCTCTGCTCTCCCATACCCTCCTGCTTCCTCCTCCTCCCCCCTCACCCATTGCACAAGTCTACCGACCTGCCCATTTCTCCCTTCTCACCCATTGTACAAGTCTACCATCCTTCCCAATTCCCCCTTCACCAGACACTTGCCAAAATCTCCCTTCCTTACTCATTAGTTTCTGCCCCTTCTAAACATCCTGGAGCGATCCCTGTTTTCAGCCCTCACCCCTCCCCTCCCCTCGTTCTTCCTATTGCACTAGATACCTACCTGCCCAACCCTCCACCCATGGCACTTTAATATTAGCCTCACCTCATGCACTTCTAATACTTTTGCACCTCTCTGCAATTGTCTCTGTGCTGTGTTTTTCTGTTCTGACTATATCAAAGCAACCCCTAATTACTAGGGTCCATTTTTTAGTAAGGAAGACCATGCCTGTGTTGCCCTCTTGTTTCCCCTTCCCCATACACTAAAAATCCTACTGTAAATTGCCAACTGTATGTCCTCTGTTACCCCTTCCCCCCAGGTCACACCGGGAGATGAACAACTTGTTGTTTAGTGTGCTTTCCTGGTGAAACATTTCAATAATAATAAAAAAAAAATGTCTGCCTACTTTTTAGGCATCTGTAATAACCCCTAGATTCTGCTCTTGCTTTGTGGCTGCTAGTTTCTCCCCTCCCAGATAGTAGTCAGTCCCTGGGTTGCTCCTGCCTACATGCATAAGTTTGCACTTTTTTGCATTGAATTTTAACTGCCTCATGTTGGACCATATTTCCAGCTTGAAAAATATGTTGAAATTGCCCACAGTAATCAGGAGGAAGCCCAAAACAGGAGAATGTGTATGGTGACCATGTCCATGGGGTAAAAGAAAACATTTTTGAGTGAGGTGACAAGGTCTTGTTACTGTTACCCACTACAGAAAACAAACGGTTAATGAAGTGGTAAGGGCCCTATAAGGTGTATCTATGCACAAGTACAGTTAACTATATGACTGAGACCTCTGATAGGAAAAATTCTACAAAGATATACCATGCTATTGCAGGGGTGTAGCCATGAATTTTAAACTTGCACTCAAAACTGATGCACTGTTGCCCCCCATTATGCAAATATAAACCAAAACATGCTTTGCCACACCACACCAACAATAGAACAATAGAAGACTAGGTTTGCTGGCCAAGGCACCTAGCTTCACCTGATCTCTTTCCTTCTAGTTTGCTTGAAAGGACAGAGCAAATAACCTTACCAGAGCAAGGGAAAGGGTTAAGACTTCATTTGGCTAGACAGATTTACTGTGTGTTATTGTTTTTATTTTGTACTCCCATGGATTGTTACTGTTTGTTGCTAACATTTTATTGCTTTATTTTTCTCTGATTCAAATTGTTGTTGCTGGGTATACCATCTGCTGCATTATTACAAGGTGTGCCTACAGGTGTGTGCTAACAGATTACTTCTGTAATCTTCTGATTCAAATTATCTTTTGCAAGGTATATCTTCTTTACTGCTTCATTTTTCTGTATAGCAAAGTGTTTCTTACAGGGTATATTTTTCTGTGAAATTATTACAGGTGGTGCTTTACAGGTTTTACAGTTTTATCTATCATTAGGATAAGCTTTCAGGGTTACTGCATTTGTCACTGACTGATTGTTTCTGCTCTTACCTCCTTGTTTCTTTCAGTCCGTGGTTCTTCTTTCTTGGCAGGGAAGGGCCCCACATCCTACCATCCCAACCACCCCACACTACACTCCTTTTATAGAGTAGCACAGTCATGATATTTCCTGTGGCAAAGCAGGAGGAGGCAGATCAGTGGGGTATCCACATGGTGACCTCATTTACAGGGCACTAGCAATTGAACAAGTTATTCAGAAACAAACAAGCAAAACACAAAATCAAACTTTTGCTTGCATTTTCTTCCTCTAATTACTCTGACCAGGTTATAAACCCAGCAAATTATCTGGAATGGATATCATTAACTGCAGGTACTGCGGAGCACTTTTAAGAAGGGCAGTTTTACAGGATTTAGGACACTGTCGTACATGCTGGGCCATTGGAGATCTTAGGGCTCAGATCCAGGCAGCAAGGGCAGAGATTGTGCACCTCAAATTTCATATTCAAGTGGAAATATACTATAAGAACCACCCGATAGTTCCCTAACATCCAACAGAAGCACCTTGACCACAGAGGGTAGTTGGTCCTGGAGGTTGGCAGGTGGTTACGAGGGGCAAATCGGGTGTTCCATCACTCGGTGCTCTCCATCATATTACCTCCACACACCATATCAAAACTACAAACAGGTATCTGCCTCTATCTCCGAAATCAAACAAAGGGGCGGAGGACACTGCAGAACAGGACACTGCAGCACAGGCGCTAGCACAATAAAACTCACCCAAAACAGGAACCAAAACAAAAAAAAAGCAAAAAGGAAATCCAAAAAGCTTCTGATAATAGGAGACTCCATGATTTGGAGAGTTGATACCTATCTCCAGCCAAGGATAATGGTCAGATGTCTACACGGTACATCAGCGTGGAGAGACAATGACCACATTGCTAAAATTATTCAAGATGCAGGGGAAAAAATTGATGTAATGGTACACATAGGAACTAATGATCTCGCCAGCCGGTCAGTTGTGGAGACCAACGAACACCTGCCCAGGCTGGGTGGCAAATTATCATCCATTTCATCCAGCATCTCCTTCTTTGAGTTCCTGCCAGTCTGGAAGAGGGGGGCAGATGAACGGAAGGTCAGGAAAGAGGAGATAGGGGAGCTAAACATGTGACTCAAGGACTGATGCCAGGAAAGTGACATAAATTTGTGGGTAACTGGCAACATTTTGGGAGCGAAAGTTCTTTAAATTTGATGGACTGGATCTGACTAAGGAGGAGTCAGTACATTGGGACAGAAGATTGATGTCTTTGCAGAATATTTAAAATAGCAAATGGGGAGAGGGGTGCAGCATCCTGTACATCGAATGGGAAGACTACCTCTCCCCCTCAGCTAGTAGTCAAACAGGAGTTCAGCATATTTGCAGTTCATTTGCAACACCAGGTAAGGAGAAAGGTCCAGCTCCCCATATGATACACAGGGGAAATTCCAGACCTCACCAAACAACTAACACACCAAAATCTGGCCAATGGAAAATCATGTACACAAATGCTTGCAGTCTGGGAAACAAGATCCCAGACCTGCAGGCAATAATGACAGAGGCTAAACTGGGCGTAGTAGGAATTAATGAGATGTGGTTTACCAGTAACCACACAAATGGGAGACTTCAGTATCTGGCTATATACTGTTCAGAAGAGAGCGAGGTGCGAAAAGTGGAGGGTCTAGTGGCCCTGTATGTCAATGAAAATATCAAAGCTACAGAAATTCAGACTACATATAAGGACCCAGAAGAACTGTGGGTCATCCTGGAAACAGAAAATGGGACAGCTATAAGAACTGGGGTTGTCTACAGGCCCCCAGACCAGGGGGAGGACATAGACACATTACTGTTAGAAGATATACAAAACATGACAGCTAAGGGGAGGTTCTGATAATGGGAGACTTCAACATACCAGATACAGATTGATCAATACCAGTAGGAACATCTGCCAGAACTAGACACATGGTGGATTCCCTGCAGGAGAAGCCCAAACAGCTGGTACAACACAACCCAAAGGGACAGGGCTATCCTAGATCTAGTACTGAATAACAGGAAAGGATCACAGCTCTCCAGGTAGGGAGGTCATCTGGGGCCACTGACCATCACATGGTATGGTTCAGTTTGGCCACTACAACTAATCATTCCATTCGAAGCAAAATATGGGACTTCAGAGGGCTGACTTTGATAAGATGGCCAACAGAGTTAAGCTAGCCCTGGCAAAAAGAGATACGGTGAGGGGGTACAGGCAAGTGAGCAAGCATTAAGGATGCAATACTTGAAGCAACATCCCATAGTGTTAGAGAGAAAAGAAGTGCAAAGAAGAAGGAAACCACCTTGGTTCTCAAAACAGTAGCAGAAAAGGTCAGATCAAAGACTGCCTTCAGGAAATATAAGGGAATGTATGGATGAGATGAAAGGAGCATACCAAACTTCCCTAAGGGAAGCAGAGAAGTCAGTAAGGCAGACAAAGGCCCAAGCCAAGGAAGCACTAGCACAGACAGTGAAAGAAGGTGACAAGACTTTCTATAGCTACATTAGTGAAAGGAGAAAAGTCCAGAGGGGTATTGCTAAGATCAAAGGACAGAAGGGGTGTGGGGGAGGAGGAACTGTAAAAGCATCTATCCTCAGTAGATACTTCTGCTCAGTATTTACATGAAGGAGGAGGGCAGGACCCACAGCTCAGCACCATGGACACAGGGGAGGGAGGTGAGCATGAGTCCCTTCACAAAGACAGGGTCCTACAAGAGCTTAATAAGCCAGGGTGGACAAGGCAATGAGACCTGATAGCATACATCTCAGGGTACTAAAGGAGCTAAGGGTGGAACTAGCAGAGCCATTATTAGAACTGTTTAGTGAGTCTCTGAGCAAAGGAGAGGTCCGAAGACTAGAGAGGGCTCATGTGATCCCGCTCCACAAGAGTTGTAGCAGGAGGAGGCAGGAAACTATAGACCAGTCAGTCTTTCCTCAGTAGTGGGCAAGATTATGGAGGCACTCCTTAAAGAAGGGATAGTGCAACACCTGGAACTCATAGGAGCACAGGATCCAAGACAGCATGGGTTTACAGTAGGAAGGTCCTGTCAAACTAATCTTATAGATTTCTTTGACTGGATAACCAGAGTGGTGGACCAAGGGGGAGCAGTTGATGTCACCTACCTTGACTTCAGCAAAGCTTTTGATACTGTTCCACCTGGAAGATTTACTAATAAGCTGGGTAGGCTTGGGGTGGGCCAGACGTTGGTCAACTGGGTGGCAAACTGGTTGACGGGCAGAAAACAGAGAGTGGTGGTAAACAGTATACAGTCAAAGGAGATGCAAGTCACAAGTAGGGTACCTCAGGGATCAGTCCTGGGGCCAGTCCTCTTCAATAGCTTCATCAGTGACATTGCAGATGGACTGGAGGGTATGGTTTGTCTGTTTGCAGATGACACCAAGATCTGCAACACAGTAGATGATCCAGATGGGGTGGGCAGAATGAGAAGAGATCTGGATAAACTAGCAAAATGGTTGGAAGAGTGGCAACTGGGGTTTAATGCAAAGAAGTGCAAGATCATGCACATAGGGAAGAGACACCCTGAAGCCACCTATAGGCTGGGAGGGAGTTGCTGGCAGTCACAAGGGAAGAAAGAGACTTGGGCATCATCATCACCGATGACCTGGAATCATTCAAGCAGACCACTAAAGCAGTAGGCAAAACTAGAGGATGTTAGGTTGTATAAGTAGGGGTATCACAAGTTGGAAGAGAGAGGTAATAATCCCTCTTTACAAGACACTGGTTAGGCCCCATCTGAGTACTGCATGCAGTACTAGAGGCCGCACCTTCACAAGGACATTAACCAAATTAGAGGCAGTCTACAGAAGGGCAACCAAAATGGTGCAGGGACTGCATTAGAAAACATATGAGGACAGACTAACGGTGCTCAATATGTATACTCCTAGACAAAGGAGGAGAGAGAGGTTATATGACGAAACATTCAAACCCCTTAAGGGCAGTAACAAGATGAAAGAGTTTAACATGTTTCAGTGTAATAAAAATAGTAGGACAAGAGGACACAGCATGAGATGAGAGGGAGGCATATTAAGGGGTAATGTGAGGATGTTCTTTTTCACAGAATGGGTGGTGGAAACGTAGGAACGGCCTACCTCAAGAAGTGGTGGATATAAATACAGTGCAGAGCTTCAAACAGGCATGGTATAGGTATAAAGGGAGCAATACAGATGAATATGAATAAATAGGCCATTGATAGAGCAAAGGCCGATGGCACATTTATAGGTAGAACAAAGAAATAAGCAGACTGGATGGGCCTTATGGTCCTTATCTGCTTCAACATCTATGTTTCTATAGCCCCACCCTCCCCATTTACCATGTCTGAGTTCAAGTAATCAGTTTCTTCCTGTAATCCTCCTTTCTTTGTTTTTGCTTACCTGGTAAGTTGTTCTTGTTTTTGGCTGGTGGCATCAGTGTCCCATAGCAAACAACAAAGGCAAAAGAGCTCAGTTTGACACGGACACAACGTGGCTTATAATGTCCTGCTTTCCTCTTTGTTTCCCCTGCCTGATTTGTTGCCCCTGCCTGCTCTTTTTTGCTGTACTCTCTCGAGTACAGTGCGTATGCCTGACGACACCCCTGGTCACTTTAATGGTCTGTTTTCAGTGCCACGGCTTCTCCTGGTGTTCTGCCCCTACTCGAAACAACTTAGACTTGGGGTTGATTTTAATTAAATGTGAGGGGTGTGATGGGCTCAGTCCTCTGCAAAAAAACATTTTCTTTTGGGATGGCACAGTACCAGTGTCAGTATCGTGCTGTCATGTGCGGGACATCAGGGATTTGTTTGTCGAGCACAAGTAATGCTTCCAATAGCAATACACCACTCGAGGGTGTGGGTGATGGCATGATTTACCCATTTCTGGTGTGGGTAAATCCTGCCATCACCCACACCCTCTCAAGGTATATTGCTTAAGTCTCTATCATATCCTGCCTTTCCCTCCTTTCTTCCAGGATGTACATATTGAGGTCCTTTAGTCTCTTCTCGAAGGTTATCTGGTGCAGACCAGGAGGTGGAGGTCTGTTTATCAAACAAAACACAATGCCACAGTAGAGGGCTACTTAATCACCAAGGAACTGTGCCACAGTGGAGGACTGCACAATAACTTGGAGCCCACATCACTGAGAAAGAGTGCTCATTCACCCACAGCGCATGCCACTGTAGAGGACATTTCAATTACCAGATGTCCAAACCACAATGGAGGACTGCTCAGTCGCCATAGGGAAGTGCCACAGTGCAAGACATCTTAATCACCAGGGCCCATGCCACAGTGAAGGACTGATTGATCATCAGGGCAGTGCC
The DNA here is from genome assembly GCA_016271365.2 of Neoceratodus forsteri. Lineage (NCBI taxonomy): Eukaryota > Metazoa > Chordata > Ceratodontiformes > Ceratodontidae > Neoceratodus > Neoceratodus forsteri. The sequence goes on along the minus strand of CM057452.1, from coordinate 510,421,152 downwards.
AGAGTGTAGGACTGTTCAATCACAAAGGCCCATGTGACAGTCATGGGTTGCTGAATCATCAGATCTGGGTCAAAGTGGAAGACTGCTTACTTATCAGAAGCCAATGCGACAATTGATGACAGTTTAGTCACCAGGGGGCTGTGCCACAGTGGAGGACTGCTCAATCACTAAGGAATTTACCACTGGGAAGGATTGTTTATTTACCAGGTTGTCCTTCCACAGTGGAGTATTGCTAAAAATAAAAAATAAATCCATGCCACTTTGAGGGATTGCAAGGGCCTTTGCCACTGTGAAGGAAATTTCAATTTCAAGAGATCCATGCCACATAGAAGGACTATGCTATCACACAAGGGAAGTTCTACAGTGCAGACCTGCTCAAATCCCAAAAGACCACACCACTCTGATGGACTGCAGACCCCATGCCACTGTGGAGGGCATCTCAATATCAAGAGGACAATTCCATGGTGGAGAATGTTTGCTCACCAGAGGGCCATGATACAGTGGTGGAATGCCAAATAACCAGAGGCCTCTGAGGAGGTCAGAAGAATCCCCAAGGGGACATGCCACAGTTGGGCACTGCTTGCTCATCAGGGGCTGTGCCATACTGTGGAGCTATTCAGTCATCTGTGGATCAGCCAGTACAAACAGATGCTCAATCCCCAGATGGCCATAGCATAGTGAAGAACTGTTAAACCATCAAGGAATATGCAACTGTTGAGGACTGTTCAGTCACCAAGGTATCATGCCACAGTGGTAGAAGACAGCTCAGATTCCAGGAGCTCATACCACAGTGAAGAATCATTCAATCACTAGGGCCCTGGCACAAAGGAGGATTGCTCAATCTCCAGGTCCCATGCCGCATAATAGCACTGCTCAATACACAGGGGGCCATGCCCTGTGATTATTGCTTAATCATAGCTCCTATGCTACAGCTGTGGACTACTCACTCAATATATGTGCATGCCACAGTCAAAGATTTCTCAACCAGCAGGGGTATATGTCTCAGTTCATGGCAACAAAATCACCAGTGGGTCATGCCATAGTGAAGGACAGCTCTATCACCAGGGAGTGCTACAATTGCATCAATAGATATGGTTAGATATTTCCAGATATTTCACAGTATTTCTAAAGAGATTCTCCCTGGTCTTCCTACAGTGGTATTTCAGGAAGATGGTGAATTTCTCTAGAGATATCACAGAAACCTCTGCAAATGTCTGGCCATGTCTTTCACTGCAACTGTTCCATAATTGGCAGAGGACTGTTAAATCACAAGGGGGTATCGCAACAGTCGGTGTATGACTGCTCAGTCAACAGTTGGTCTATACAGTGGATGGAGGACTGGTAAATCATCAAGAGCTTGTGCCACAGCTAGTGTAGGACTGCTAAATCACCACTAGGTTGTGCACAGTGTGTGGAGGACTGCCTTAATTATTAGGCCACACCACAGTGTGGGACTGCTGAAACCTCAGGGGCCATGCCACAATGGAGGAATGCTAAATCACCATAGCGTCATTTCACAATAGGTATAGGACTGCTCAGTTATCAGAGACCCATGCTATAGTGAAGCACTGCTATCATCAGGGGCCATGCCATAGTGCAGGACCACTCAATAACAAGAATGCTGTGCTACAGTGGAGGACGTAGCAGATTGGTTACTAATGGGCCTTCCAAGACTGTGTTGTATTTCTCCTGTGTTGTGTGATCTGCATTGGCTGTAGGTAAAATAGCATATCTCCTTTAAAATGGGACTATTTAATTACAAGGTCCTATGTTGGCTAGAGCCGGGCTATTTGCCTGAGCTTCTGCACCCTCATATACCAATGCACCTCTCTGCTCCACTTAGTAGGGCCTCCTAATGGTTCTGAGGCAGGCAGGCTGAAGACTTTGGGGACCAGTCCTCTAGAATTCCTTGTCCAGAGCTTGAGGAGGCCACCTGAGTGGAGACCTTTAAAAAGGGTTCAAAAATGTTTCTCTTCCAGCAGGCATTTGGGGAGACTACATAACATCTTTGCACCTTTATAATATATTTAATTAACTAATATATTTATTGATACGTTTTATCACTAGGGTGTTTTAATGGATTTTATTTGCTGATTGTTGTTTATCATACTGCTCTGTGTTATTATAATGGTACCTGAACCTTCAGGGAAGGGTGCCATAAATAAAAGAACTGTTACTACTACTACTACTATTATGGCTTATGCCACAGTGGAAAATTGCTCAACCCAGGGTCAATGCCACTTGAATAACTACTTAGTCACCAGAAGGGAAGCACAGTGAGGTCTGCTCATTCAGGCCAGTGCCTCACTGGGGAACTGCTTAATCACCTGTGTTCCATTCATCCATGAAGGACTGGTCAATTACCAGGGGCCATGCCACAGTAACAGACTGCTTTAATCTCCAGAAAATCATGCCACAGTTGTCAAATGTTCAATTACTAGGACAGTGCCACAGTACAGGACTGCTGAATCCTCAAGAGGTCATGCTACAGTGAAAAGATCAGCTTAATCTTGCTTGTGCCTCAGAAAAGCACTCAGCAAACAGGCAAGAAGGAGGTGGAGGAACAATGGGAGTGATCAAAACAGCCATCACAGAGGCAACAAGCCTTTGTGTAAAGCAAATCAATAAAACACAATGAAGGAAAAAAACGCTATGGTTCACAAAAGAGATGGCAGGGAAGGTTAAGGAGAAAAGGACAGCATTCAGGAACTATAAGAAAACACAGAAGAAGCAGGACCGAGAACTTTATCAGTTAAAGCAGAAAGAGGCTGGGAAGGCAGTCAGAACAGCAAAGGCCCAAACCGAGGAAAGGATAGCCAATTCTGTTAAGAAGGGGGATAAGACCTTTTATAGGTACATTAGGGAGTGAAGAAAGACCAAAGGAGGGATACTGAAGCTTAATAAAGGTGAGGGAATGTGGGTAGAGGGTGACAGTGAAAAAGCAGGGATACTGAACGAATATTTCTGCTCAGTATTCACAAAGGAAGAGGAGGGGGAGTTGCCTAAACCAAACAAGAGAAACACTCTGAAGACGGGTCGATACCAGTCCATTTACAGAAGAAAGGGTTCTGAAAGAACTAATAAAATTGAAGGTGGACAAAGCAATGGGGCCTGATGGGATTCACCCAAGAATTCTAAAAGAACTAAGGTAGAACTAGTGACACATGACTACTCTCTTTAACAAATCATGGGAGGATGGGATGGTACCCGAGTTGAGGAAGGCAGATGTGATTCCTCTTCACAAAAGTGGAGCAGGACAGAGGCAGGAAACTACAGACCAGTTAGTTTGACCTCAGTGGTAGGAAAATGATGGAATCACTTCTGAAGGAAATAACTGTGAATACCTAGAGGCCAGTGGGGCACAGGACCCAAGGCAGCATGGATTCACGATGGGAAGGTCGTGTCAGACGAATCTAATAGATTTCTTTGACTGGGTGACCAAAGTAGTAGACCAGGGAGGGCTGTGGACATGGCTACCTAGATTTTAGCAAGGCATTTGATACAGTCCCACAAAAGATTAATACACAAGATAGCCAGCCTTGGAGTGGGTCCCAAGGTGGTAGCCTGGATAAAAAATTGGCTAGACAACAGGACGCAAAGGGTAGTAGTAAATGGAGTACACAGTGAAGAAAGAAGGGTTACTAGTGGTGTACCGCAGGGTTCAGTACTGGGACCGGTCCTTTTTAATGTCTTTATAAGTGACATTGCAGAGGAACTGGAAGGAAAAGTATGTCTCTTTGCAGATGACACAAAGATTTGCAACAGGGTTGATACACAAGATGGAGCGGAAAGGATGAGAAGGGACTTGGCAAGGTTGGAGGAATGGTCAAATGTATGGCAGCTCAGATTCAATGCAAAGAAGTGCAATGTAATGCACATGGGAAACAAAACCCAGGAAAGTGTACACATTGAGGGTGAGATACTGACAACAGTAAAAATAGAAAGGGACCTGGGGGTAATTATATCGAAGACCTAAAGGTAGGCAAGCAATGTGAGAAGGCAGTAAGGAAGTCTGGGGGATACTGGGATGCATAGAGAGGCATCAATAGTAGAAAACAGGAAGTTGTTATCCCTCTGTACAAACAGTTGGTGAGACCCCATCTGAGTACTGTGTGCAGTTCTGAGACCCCATCTCCAGAAGACATAGACAGAGTGGAGGCTTTCCAGAGGAGGGCAACCAAAATGGTGCAGGGTCTGCACTGGAAGACATACGAAGAAAGACTAAAGGAGCTTAATATGTATACTCTTGAGGAAAGAAGGGAGAGAGGGGACATGATAGAAACTTTCAAGTACCTCAAGGGAATTAACAAAGTACAAGAGGGTAACATCTTCCAGAAAAGAGATGTGCAAGAACAAGGGGCACAATTTGAAGATAGAGGAGGGACTGCTCCAGGGGTAATGTGAGGATATTTTTTCACTGAGAGGGTTGTGGATGCATGGAACAGCCTCCTGAGGAGGTCATGGAGTCAAGAACAGTGGGGACTTCAAGAATGCATGGGACAGGCATAAGGCAGTCCTAGTGGCTAGGTAAGAGGAAGTAAGCTGTTGGTTAACTAGGATCTGCAGCTTATCTGTTGAGGTAGGAAAATGGGCAGACTAGGTGGGCCAAGTGGTCCTTATCTGCCGTCAAATTCTATGTTTCTATGTTTCTATGTAATCACCACTGCTCATGCCACAGTGGAGAACTGTTCAAGTATCAGGAGCTCATTCCACAGTGGAGGATTGTTCAATCAATAGAGACATGTGCCACAGATCTTGGATTGCTAAATTATCAGGGACCATTGGCAAAGTGGAGAACTGTTGAACCACCAGTGGGGCATGCCTCATGGAAAGACTACTCAGTCACCATGGCCAATGCCATAGTGAAGAACTGCTCAACTATTAGGGATTCATTCCATGGTAGAGAACTGCACAATCATCAAGGCAAATGCCACATTGGTGAACTGTTAAATCAACAGGGACCTTGTCACAGCGGATGACTGCCAGCCACCAGAGGGCCATTACACAGTGGAGAACTACTATAGTACGTTACCAAGGGTACGTGCCCCAGTGGAGAACTGCTCAATCATTAGGGTACTCATGCACCTGTGGAGGTCTTCTCAAAAACTCAAACTTCTAAAGCTGTTTTAAGATTTGGAAAGAACTTTGATGGGAATTCTTTTATGGCTTTGAAACAATCTTTTGAAGCTAAAGTTATCAATAGTATTATGTACAGAGTTGAGCTATTGGCATTTACTAATGTGGTTAAAAATCTAGCGCCAATATAAAACATTTTATAAACAAATTCTACAGTTGCGAAAGAATTTCTGTGGGCCTTATTTAAAAGTTAATTAAAAATAAAATCAGTGTTGATTTTGGCTCAAATAAGAGCTATTAAACCGTGGGAAAAAATTATATTATTAAATGAGAACAGAACAATGCACACATGTTGGCTGGAAAGCTACACTAATAGAAATACTGCATTATGGTTTCATAAATTGAATAATTTAGTCAAAATCTTGGGTTTATTTGATATTTGGAACCCATATGTAATGGAGGATATCAGGGTCCCAATGTTTCACCTTCGCATGGCACCAGCTTTAGGGCACCGAGTTACTACAGTGCCAAACGTCTTTGTCACAAACTCTCTTTTTGAGAGGAGGCTGTGCCCCCACCCCCGTGAGCTCTGCACCCCTAACTAAATATTTAAACTCTGGGGGGGCAGATTTTGAGGACAGGGTGGCAAACTCAAATTTTGGTGCTGTAGTGACTCAGCGACCTAATGCCAGTGCCCTGATTCAGTGAAGTGTGGGCCCGATATTCGAAAGTATGCATGGGCTTTATCCAGTGTTTGCTCATGCAACCGGGTTTTGTGCTGGAGCCCAATATTCAAAAGGGTCAGCTGCACCGGCAAACAAGGTTTGCAACCAAACAAACCAGAATGGGTGTGGGTATGCAAATTGGGGGGAACAGGAATTTTGGCACAAACCAATATACAGCAGATTTGTGCTGCACAAAAGGTTTAGTGTGGTCCTTTTGTGCAGCACGAACTCAAATCAAACAAACCCTCTCTTCTCTTACTCCTTGCAACTCTAATCTCTGCCAGAGATAATGCCAACTAGCCAGTTGGCCATTGGGAAACACCCCCTGTAGTCTGTGACCCCCAATTGCCAGCCCGTAGTAAAAAGAAAAACTCCCTGGTGCCTATTGGTCCCCCCTTCCACCATCACCAGTAAGTAGTAAACAATAAAACCTCCCTGGTGCTAGTGTTCCCTCCTCTCTCCAATCGCCAGCCAATAGGAAAACTTACAACACACCCTGGTGCTACTGGTTCAACCACTCCCTGCAATCACCAGCCTGTAGGAAAACTTACAACCCTCTCTGCCATCCAGTGGTTACCCCTCGAACACCAATCCACGGTACTGCCAGTCACAAGTCTGTCATCCCTGGAGTCTAGTGACTCCCCCACCATGGCACAAAACACCCCCAGTCACCTTACCAGTATCCTCAATGCCACAGGTGTGCATATACTGACCATTGCAGCCATCCTAACACCTCCTTGGCTGGCCACCATATGTCCAGGCAGGGAGCATCCATCTTATTAATAGGACAGAGCACATCACCCTGTCCAAGGAATAAGATGCATTCTCCCTGAATGGACATATGGCAACCATCTAAAGAGGTCTGAGAAGGGCTGAACCAGTTGCTGTATGCTAATCCATGGAACATAAAAGACTGGTAAGGTGACTGGGGGGTTGCTGTTCAATGTCATGGTGGGGGAAGGGATGGACTCCAAGGGATTACAGAATTGGAACTGGCAGTACAGCGGATCAGTGCCCGGGGGGGGACAACATGCACCAGGGGGGTTTGTAAGTTTTGCTATTGGTTGGTGATCAGAAGGAGAGGGGGCAACTAGCACCAGGGAGGATTTTGGTCTTACTATAGGCTGTCAGTCAGAGGAGGGGGAACCACTAGCAACAAGGAAGGTTTGTTTTTTTAATTTACTATTGCCAGCCAGTGGTCAGTGGATGGGGTAACTACTAGGCGATAGGGATATCTACATGTCTTGGACTGGGGAATGAGGGGTAGTGACATGCTAACCTGCCTCCACTATCCATGCAAATGTTCCCATAATGGACGTGCAAATGGACCCTTAGCACTTTGCATGCCCAATGGGCTCATCTTTATGGGTCCCTTTGAAAATGCAGATAACACTCCAGCGCTATCCCCTGTTGAGGCATATTTCTGGACCCATGTCCAGACAGCACACTGCTTGACTTAGCACTATGCTGACATGACGCTATATTCAGTCAGATAATGCTGGTGCACAATTCAACAGCATATTGCATACTCAGACCCCTGGGCAATTGCAATGCACAGCACAAACCTTTACATTCCACTCTGCACTTTTCTGAATATGGAGTACAAGAAGTTATGTATCAATGCCAGTACAGAGGCTATTAGACAATTGGTTTGAGTCAGAATTTGCAAAACTTGCAGATGTACCAGATCTTAAAATGCATCATAAATTTAAGGTCCAGGAAGCAGTGAAAAAATGTAACGTTCTATGAAAACTAAGACCATAGGAATGCATTTTGTAAGTTTAGATCTGGTATTTTGAACAGAAACAGATGGAGATCAGGTTGGCCAACAAATAATTGTAACTTGTGGGTTGAAATGTAATCCCCATTCTAAACAGTGTTATGCATTTAGTATTTGACTGTGAGCTGGTGGATAACTTCAGGAAAAAAATGGTTTGCAGCCGTTTGAAAGAATATTGCCACCTCATTGGAGATAAAGGCAAAGTGGTGAATTATAGAAGGCATTTTTTGTGACATTGACAGTCAAAATGGTTATCTGTGGTGTATTTATTCTGAAGTATTGTTTAGACTCATATTGTAAATATTCTTTTTTTCTTTATTATATTGTACTGTATGTTTGTATGTGATAACATTTTTTTTGGCATACTAAATGATAGACTTTAGTAGCTGTTACTTTTTAAGATTTTTTGGAGTACTGAAAGGCCTTATCTACAATATATAAATTATGAGAAAGAAGCTGACCAGAACCAGAATGCTTTCTCAAGTTCATGTGTTATTCAAATCCAGAATCAAGCTTGCATGACAGTCCAGCAGTTCTCAGCTTTCTATTTCTTGACTGGTTCTTAAGATTTTCTATTTTTCTATTGATGTTATAATTTTCTTTAACTATATCAAGTGTTGTTGCTTTAAAGCCTTTCATTTTAGCAAACATACCAATGATGTTTTCCTTGTGGTTTTAACTTGTGTAGATATATTTCCAACTTTTTCCCAGTTTATCTTCGCATCCAGCTGCAAAAGTTAATCTTTGCATTAAATGCTTCAAAGTGGCAGTCAAAAGAATGGATTCAAGCCCAGGATTTGATCCAATTAATTATCTATGAGTCAAGGGTATGCTCTTTCATATTTTGTTTCACACCATTGTTTTCAGACATAGTGCTTCTGCTATGAAGACAAGGGCAGACTTCAACTACTCAGAGTCTGGGCTGTTCTTGTGGATATACTGCTCATCTCAACCATAACAGAGACAAGATCTGCTATAGCAGCCACAACTGCAAGCAGATTCTTCTCTGAGTTTTTTGTAGGTCACTACTAGTAGGAGAGCACGGTGGGGATTGGGACATTGGGGAACTGCCTCACGACCACGAAGGCCAACTTACTCTAGCTCTACCTCAGCTGCTGGGGCTGAACACCGGTCAGAATTACTTTGCTTTTCGAGTGGCTGAATTTTTAGAAACATAGAAACATAGAAGTTGACGGCAGATAAGGACCGCAAGGCCCATCCAGTCTGCCCATTTCTTTTTCTACCTTATAAATGTACTATCGGCCTTTGCTCTGTCAGTGGCCTATCTATTCATACTCATTTGTATTGCTCCTTTTGCCTATCCCATGCCTGTTTGAAGCCCTGCACTGTATTCATAGCCACCACTTCTTGAGGTAGGCCATTCCATGCATCCACCACCCTTTCTGTGAAAAAGAATTTCCTCACATTCCCCCTTAATCGGTCCCCCTCTAATCTCATGCTGTGTCCTCTTGTCTGCTATTTTTCTTGTATTTAAACATGTTAGACTCTTTCACCTTGTTAATGCCCTTAAGGTGTTTGAATGCCTCGATCATATCACCTCTCTCCCTCCTTTGCTCAAGGGTATACATATTGAGCTCTGTTAATCTGTCCTCATATGTTTTCTGATGCAGTCCCTGCACCATTTTGGTTGCCCTTCTCTGGACTGCCTCAATTTGGTTAATGTCCTTGTGAAGTTGTGGTCTCCAATACTGCACGCAGTACTCCAGATGAGGCCTAACCAGTGTCTTGTAAAGAGGGATTATTACCTCCCTCTTACGACTTGTGATACCCCTACTATTACACTCTAACACCCCCCCTAGCCTTACCTACTGCTTTAGAGGTCTGCTTGGATGATTTCAGGTCATCAGTGATGATGTTGCCCAAGTCTCTTTCTTCCTTTGTGACTGCTAGCAACTCCCCTCCCAGCCTATAGGTGGCTTCAGGGTTTCTCTTCCCTATGTGCATGATCTTGCACTTCTTGCATTAAATCCAGTTGCCACTCTTCTGACCATTTTGCTAGTTTATCCAGATCTCTTCTCATTCTGCCCACCCCATCTGGATCATCTACTCTGTTGCAGATCTTGGTGTCATCTGCAAACAGACAAGCCTTACCCTCTAGTCCATCTGCAAGGTCACCTAATGAAGATGTTGAAAAGACTGGCCCCAGGACTGATCCCTGAGGTACCCCACTTGTGACTTGCATCTCTTCTGACTGTATACCATTTACCACCACTCTCTGTTTTCTGCCCGTCAACCAGTCTGCCACCCAGTTGAACAACTTCTGACCACGAGCCTACCCAGCTTATTTATCAATCTTCTATGTGGAACAGTGTCAAAGCTTTGCTGAAGTCAAGGTAGGTGACATCAACTGCTCCCCTTGGTCCACCACTCTGGTTGCCAGTCAAAGAAATCTATCAGATTAGTTTGACAGGACCTTCCTTTTGTAAACCCATGCTGTCTTGGATCCTGTGCCCCTATGGATTCCAGGTGTTGCACTATCTTTCCTTAAGGAGTGCCTCCATAATCTTGCCCACTAATGAGGTAAGACTGACTGGTCTGTAGTTCCCTGCCTCCTCCCTGCTACCACTCTTGTGGAGCGGGATCACATGAGCCCTTCTCCAGTCTTCTGGGACCTCTCCTGTGCTCAGAGACTCACTAAACAGTTCTGCTAATGGCTCTGCTAGTTCCACCTTTAGCTCCTTAAGTACCCTGGGATGTATGCCATCAGGTCCCATTGCCTTATCCACCCCTGAGCTTAGCAAGCTCTTGTAGGACCCTTTCTTTTGTGAAGGAGTAGTGCTCACCTCCCTCCCCTGTGTCCATGGTGCTGGAGCTGTGGGCCCTGCCCTACCTTCTCTTCAGTAAATACTGAGCAAAAGTATCTATTTAGGATAGATGCTTTTACATGGTCCTCCTCCTCACATGCTCCCTTTTCTCCATTAAGCTTAGCAATACCCCCTCTGGACTTTCTCCTTTCACTAATGTATCTATAGAAAGTCTTGTCACCTTCTTTTACTGTTCGTGCTAGTGTTTCCTCAGTTTGGGATTTTGCCTGCCTTACTGCCTTCCCTGCTTCCCTTAGGGCAGTTTGGTATGCCTCCCTATCTTCATCCCGCTGTGTTCCCTTATATTTCCTGAAGGCCAGCCTTTTGGGCTCTGACCTTTTCTGCTACTGTATTTGAGAACCAAAGTGGTTTCCTTCTTCTTTTGCACTTCCTTTTCTGTCTAACACAATGGGATGTTGCTTCAAGTATTGCATCCTTAATGCTTGTCCACTTTGCCTGTACCCCCCCACCTGTGTTTCTTTTTGCCAGGGCTAGCTTAACTCTGTTGGCCATCTTATCAAAGTCAGCTCCTCTGAAGTCCCATATTTTTGCCTTGGAATGGGATGATTTAGATGTAGTAGCCAAATTGAACCATACCATGTGATGGTCACTGGCCCCCAGGTGACCTTCTACCTGGAGATCTGTGATCCCTTCCCTGTTAGTCAGGACTAGATCTAGGATAGCCCTGTCTCTTGTGGGTTGTTGTACCAGTTGTTTGAGGCCCTCCCCCTGCAGGGAATCCACTATGTGTCTAGTTCTGGCAGATGTTCCTGCTGGTATTGACCAATCTGTATCCGGCATGTTGAAGTCTCCCATTATCAGAACCTCCCTTTAGCTGTCATGTTTGTATATCTTCTAACAGTAATGTGTCTATGTCCTCCCCTGGTCTGGGGGCCTGTAGACAACCCCAGTTCTTATGGCTGTCCCATTTCCTGTTTCCAGGGTGACCCACAGTTCTTCTGGCTCCTTATGTGTATTCTGAATTTCTGTAGCTTTGATATTTACATTGACATACAGGGCCACTCCTCCCCCTCTTTTTGCACCTCGGTCTCTTCTGAACAATACATAGCCAGGTACTAAAGTCTCCCAAGTGTGGTTACTGGTAAACCACGTCTCACTAATTGCTACTATGTCCAGTTTAGCCTCTGACATTATTGCCTGCAGATCTGGGATCTTATTTCCCAGGCTGTGAACATTTGTGTACATGATTTTCCATTGGCCAGATTTCAGTGTGTTAGTTGTTGGGTGAGGTTTGGCATTACCCCTGTGCATCGTATGGGGAGACAAACCCTTTTTCTTACCTGGTGATGCAAATGAACTGCAAACATGCTGAATCCCTGTTTGATCACTAGTTGAGGGGGGTGGGGTGTTCTTCCCATTCAACGTATGGGGTGCTGCACCCCTCTCCCCATTTGCTAGTTTAAATATTCTGCAAAGACGTCAAACTTCTGCCCCAATGCACTGACTCCCTCCTTAGTCGGATAGAGTCCATCAAATTTAAAGAACTTTCGCTCCCAGAACTGTTGCCAGTTCCCTACAAATCTGTGTCCTTTTTCCTGGCACCAGCCCTTGAGCCACGTGTTTAGCTCCCCTATCTCCCCTTCTCTGACCTTCCGTCCTTCTGCCCTCCTCTCCCAGACTGGCAGGATCTCAGAGAAGGAGATGCCGGATGAAATGGATGATAGTTTGTCACCCAGCCTGGTCAGGTGTTCCTTGGTCTCACAACTGACCCGGCTGGCGAATCAATAGTCCCTATGTGTACTAGGACATCAATGTTTTCTCCTGCTTTGTGAACAATTTTGTAATGCGGTCAGTGTCTCTCCATGCTGATGTACCTGGGAGACATTTGACCATTAACCCTGGCTGGAGATGGGTATCAACTCCCCGAATCATGGAGTCTCCTATGATCAGAAGTTTTTTGGATTTCCTTTTTGCTTTTTTTGTTTTGGTTCCTGATTTGGGTGATTTTTGTTGTACTAGCTCCTGTGCCGCAGTGTCCTGCTTTGCAGTGTCTTCTGCCTCTTTGTTTGATTTCAGAGATAGAGGCAGATACCTGTTTGTAGTGTTTATATGGCTTTTGGAGGTAATATGTTGGAGAGCAGAGAGTGATGGGGCACCCGATTTGCCCTTTCTAACCACCTGCCAACTTCCTGGTCCAACTACCCTCTGTGGCCACTGATATTGACCTGAAGATGAGCTAAATTGTTGGGGTTTTTTTGTCCGTCATTGAATCAGCTTTCTGAACTGTACCATTTCATTTTAGCTCAGTTATCCCCTTTTTAAGTGATGAACAAGAGCTCAGACAGAAGACATTTTTTATTTATTTATTTATTAAATTCTCGGATTACATATACCTTTGAGCAGAAACTGCTCGTTTACAAAGGTTCCACGTCAAAGGATGAGGGTCAACATACATACAGAGTAGTAAAAGAATGCACAATAAACAACCAAAACAACTAAAAGAAAAAATAAAGATACTCAATTATAACATATTTTGAGATAATACTCATATAACAAGCAGCTTGAGTAGGCAGCTGGCTGTGGTAACAATAAGAGATAGAGGGCACCATAGGCCGTTAGTATTTCAGGCGTGTGACCGGGACAGGAAGTTGACAGGCTAATGGGCCACTGTCCGATGGTGGTGGAAAATGTCTTGTACCAGTGAAGATGCGAAGCAGGAAAGGAGTCACAAGGAAGACCCGGTGTCAGAGGGAATGAGACTGGGAAAGGGCAGGCTGTGAGACATGAGTGAGCTGGGAGGTGTTTAGAGAGATCTCTGTTCAGAGAAGCAGTCACATTGAGTGGTAAAGATGAGGTAAAGTTTGAGATTCCTTTTGAAGAGTCCAAGTGTAGTAGAGGAAAGTGCTTCTTTATTGAGGGAATTGAACCATTGAGCGGCTCTATAGATAAAGAACTGCTGACCCATGGAGGTACGACATCTGGGAACCTGAAAGGTTAGAGAATGGGCACCATCTGTTTGTTGAGTGCCACTGTAGGTAGTAAGGAGTGAGCTAACACCAGGTGACATGAGACCGAGAAGAATCTTTTTGGTAAGTAAGCAAGTCTGGTATTGTATTCTGCTGAGTAGGGGTAGCCAGCTGGCCTGTGCATAGAGGTCACAGGTGTGAGTTTGTTGGGCCACACCCGTTAGTAGTCTACAGGCTTTGTTGAGAGAAACTGAGATCCTGCAGAGGGCACTTGTTGAGGCAGAGCCATAGATGGCAAGGCCGTAGTCAATGATAGAGGTGACAGAGCTGTAGATGGCTAGTTTAAGGGCATCCGCAGTCATACAGTGTTTGTGTTTGTGTAGTAGTCCAATCCGTATATTGGCAGTCTTGGCAACAGTGTCAATATGCCGAGTGTAGGAGAGGGTACTATCCAGGGTAATACCAAGGTACTTGAGTGCCTTGACATGTTCGAGTGGGTTCCCAGCATGGTTCTTGATGGTGAGGGACAGAGAGCTGTGTCTGCTCCGTCGGTTACAGAAGGACATGGCTTTAGTCTTGCTGTGGTTCAGGACAAGTTTGTGAGAATTGAACCAGTCATCGATGCTCCTGAAGTCAAGCTGCAGCTGGAATTCAAGGACTGTACTGTCATGGTGGCTGGAAAACAGGACTGCATCGTCTGCGTATAGTAATATTTTTTGGTGGCAGGCACTGGGGAGATTGTTGATGAAGAGGGAGAAGAGTAGAGGGCCTAGAATAGATCTCTGGGGGACTCCGGAGTGGACCGGTTTCTCATCCGAAGAGATCCCTGCAATCCTTACACGTTGGATCTGATTATCAAGGTAGCTGGTGAACCATGGAAGGGCATCACTGGAGTTCCCAATGGAGGACAGTTGCTTGAGCAGTAGGGGGTGGTTAACTGTGTCGAATGCCTTGGTAAGGTCTATAAATACTGCCCCTCCACAATTCCCTCTGTCAAGCGTGGCATGGATGATGGTTGTAAATTCCAGTAGTGCAGTGGTGGTGCTGTGCCCTTTTCTGATGCCATGCTGCTCTGGGCACTGTACATTGTACTTATCCAGGAATTCAACTAGTTGGTCTGACACTATTCGCTCCAGCGCATTGGGGGGAGGAGTGAGATAGGTCTGTAATTGGTGTGCAGCGTCCTATCTCCACTTTTGTGAACCAGTGTGACAGTGGCTTTCTTCCAGAGAGAGGGGAAATGGCCCAAACTAAGCGAGAGATTGAAGATCTTTGTAAGTGGTTCTAAGATTTCATCGAGGACTTGTGCCAGCAGTTTCAGGTCAAGGGAGTCACCACTGTACCCTTGTTTGCCAATGGCCTTTTGAATGTATTTTCTAGCCACTTGTGGTGGGACCTCCTTTAAAAAAAACTTTGTGTTTGTACGTTCTAGTTGGGGGTAACTTGCGAGGAGCTGGAGAGGAGGTCGTTGAAAAAATTTGGTGGAAGGACACTGTCCAGGTTTGTAAATGCATTATTAAAAGTGCTGGTGATGGTACCTAGGTCGAGTGTAGGAGTGCCATGAAGGTTGAGCATAGTGGGTGGTGCTTTAGGATCCTTTCCTGTGAGTTCTTTCAGGTTGTTCCAGAATTTGTTTCCCTGACCCCAAGAGTTGGTCAGAGCCTCCTTGTAATAGCTGCCTTTAGCATTCCGTATTTTTCGAGTGCAACCATTTCTGGCTGCTTTGTATAATTGTATGTTTACTTGCATTGGAGTTGCACATCTGCTCTAGTTGGCCATATTGATCCTCCCAACTTTTTATTTTTTTTTCCCACCTTGCCTACTGGCACCCCTTCCTTCAGCCCCCCCCCCACATATTTCCACCTCTTTTCCCACTGGTCTTATCCCTTGATTTTACCCCACTGTGTCAGGCTTCGGTCCACACCTCTGGAAGCCTATGGGGACAGATTTTCCCTGTCAGGGGACTCCAGTAGTCATCATCATGGAGAAAGCACCTGAGAGCACCTTACTTTTCTCTTCTTTTAGCTGATGTGTCCCTGCCTGGTGCCATGCCATGACCTAGAGGAGGAGCATTGCTTTCAGCATCCAAAGGGGGCTTGTCCATTGGGTGTGTCAAGGAGTGCCCAAGCATCAAGGGCAGAGGGAGACCATCATCTGGCATACCGGTGTGGCATATTCCCATTTTTTTTGCCCCCACCACTCTGTTCCCCATATGCTCATGTGCACACATGGCTGGCCTGATGGGGCTCCTGATGGTGTGTTGTCACCCAAGCCATCACCAACACCTCAACCAACCACCACCAAGAGCTGCTAGAGGGTAGTGCTGCAAGCCCCCTCTCCCAGAGGATAGTGTTCAAAGGACGCTCTTTCACCCTCCCTGTTGGCCTCTGCTCCTAATATCCTGGGTGCAGGGTGCGAACCCAGGTTGCCAGAGTGTCAGAGCAATCCACCATCACTTGATACCACACAGTGAACCTTAATAATTTGATCAAAAATGCACACGGGTCTGACTGGCTCATTTCCAGGGACACATTGTGGAAAGTATTATAATACAAATAATACATTCATATCAGTATGCAGTAATTAGAAAATGTTAAACAAAACATTTTGCAGTACCAAATAGTGCTGGACCCTTAAATGCTTTGAAAATGTCAAGTGGCTGTTTTGTGCCCCAGCTCAGTTGTCCCAGCTTTGATTATTTTATTTTTTTAATTCATTGTATTTTTGTCCCCGTTTCTTTTTTGTCTGCCTGTCTGTTACCATGCCACCTTTTCAACTACACAAACCCAGTGCATACTGCCATTCTTTTGAGTTCCAAGTCATTTCCAGACCTTGCTATGTGTACCACTCCACAGCTTTCAGCCAAAGACTACAACCTTTCCCTTGTGGGTGTATTTCCCCATTACTCAAACCGAAGAGCAATGATTCCAAAGCTGAAGTACAGAAGGAAGAGCATAAGAAGTTAGGAAGACCCTCCTGTGACATAGCAGGTATGAAGCTTTATCTAGGGCATCTGTGGTACCTACCACTTCTTTTTTTCCCCCGTGGCACAGTCCTGTTGAGTGACCTGACTATGCAATCTAGAAAGCTAGAATGATCATTGAGGAGAATAGAGCCTCTCCCACCCCAGAAAGTCCACTGTTGATCCTGTTCTGAGCATATGAAGCCCCCATGTCATATGCTAAGCAAACAGATGCATGCCAATCAATAACAACTGTAGGGGACCTCTAGTATCCTCCCCCATGACAATGAACCAGGGACAGTTATGCAACACAAGAAGATGCCCATCCTTCCCTAATACTCTAGACAACTGAGGAGAACTGCTGTCCTGCCTCTGCAAGTTGGCTCACAGTGATCCTAACTGGCAGTTCTCAAGGATGGCAAGTATCTACACAGCTACTATGATACTAAGCCAGCTTGATTATTTTAAGGGTGTTTGTCCCTGTACTCTATACCAAAACCAACAATTAATTTCCCCTCAAAGGTTGGATTAGGTTCCAAATCCCTTCTGTGCTGATAACATACTCAACTTTTTTATTACATAGTATCACCCATAAATAATCCAAAGAGTAAGAGACAACCTGAAAGATTTTGCTTGATGTGTAAATTTATTCTTTTAATATTCTTTAATGTCAGCAGTGTAGGCTGCAGGCTTGTATGGACTGCTTGCAAACTTAACAAAACATACAATACTTTATCAAGGATAAAGGTTAAAAAGATAAACTTCATGTCTCTCCAGTGTTTTTCATTTCATTGTATTTTTTTTTCATTCATCTGCTTACTAGGTAATCAACAGGAACAATGTCTTTTTCAGACATAACCACAACCATGTGGTCACAGGGCAACAACACAAAATGACAAATGACAAAAATGACATACTGTGTGGCCATATTTAAGAAATTCACACAGTACACGTGCATTGACAAGTGCAATTAGAGCAAGGAAATAATTTCAAATGAACAGTTGAAATGAAGGTGAGATGTGATACAAGGTATCACTGCCAATTTTGAAAATGAACACAGATAGTAAAGAATGAAATGGTGCAGATGAATAACAAGAGATACAGGGATGACCACACATTGACAACCTACTTTACAGAGAAATGAAAACAGCAGCAGAAGGCCCAGAATGATAAAAACATGTGGAGTAAAAAAAGAAAAGAACTGTGGTCTATTAGTTTGACATTTCTGAAACATGTACTTTCTGGCAAAGGCACATAACGTAATTTAAGGCTATTTATTTCCTTGATCAATGAGGTCCCCATGTAAATAAAAGAGCAATTTATTTCAAGTCAAAAGAAATTATTGTTTAAAAAGAGCATTGTCAAAAAGCAACATGGGGAAAAATCAGCCACAGAATTCTAACAGATTAATTTGACTCTCTCTAACACATAGCCCAGTAACCTGCAGGATAAAGCGTTAGAGGAATGAGATTCAGTTCAAAACTGAATCACGTTGCTTTCAGGAAAGTGAGAAATAATGTTGTCAGAACACCTCCTGCTGGCCCTCAGTAGAACACTTTCTCCAGGTAGCTGTTCAGGAACATGCCGGTAGGATCCAACTTCTCCCTGATTGAGCAAAACTTCAGAAAGCTGGGGTACATCTTCTGGAAATCTCTATTTGTGCAGGTGTGAGCCTGTTTTGAAAATTAGAAATACGATTAATGAAACACAATTATATATCGTAGCCACAATACTCCCTCAGTCTACCATACTGCACACTGTGCCAGAAGCCAACATCATCTTTATCAATCCTTCTTCATCCCTTTCCCTCCATCCCACTCCCTCCCTCCTTCCCTCGCCTGAACCCCTAGTCTGAAGAGATTGATTATGCAGTCTTTTCCCTGCTCCCTTCCTGACTTGTGATATATGATTTGGGGTGGGGCATCTGTAAGTCTCCTAGGAAGCCCAGTCACCCTTTCCCCCCCTCCTGTAACATGCCTCCATTGTAAAATTTCAGTCATGAACAATCATGAGTGACTGAATGAGCAAGCAGGCGTGCAGCAGGGAAGTAGTAGGGGTGAAGCAGTGTGCCTCATTATTTACTCCAGGCAGACTACCAATCAAGTGATACTGCAAGCACATTGATGGTGCTTGACAGCCTAGTAGTGCCACAACTGATTTACTGTAGCTTTAGTAAAGTGGATAAATCAAAGAGAGAGACTCTTTTGAAAACTTTGAAAATGAGTATCTTTTTGGGGCAATTTAATTTCAAATTGTGTTACAGGCATACATTCATGCAGTATACTGTATAAGGTAATTAACTGAGTTGTACATGCACGAAAATGTAACTGATAATTGGAACTATGGTTGAAACATTCATATTCAGTTGTGCTTACAGTTCGTATATTCCCCTGAGCAGCCTTAGCTGAATAACCCCACTTCACACACACACACACACACACACACACACACACACACACACACACACACACACATAACTGCTTCAAGATGTGCACTTTCCCTGATTGGAAATCCGGTTGTATTTAAGGTGTCAACTGTCAAGGAAGGTTTGCCACATTCACCAACTACAGTATCTAATACTAATGCAAATGACATATTAAGAAGTTTTTTTTCTCCCACCTGCACACTGCTTTGGCTTTGGGAGTTAGCCCCCATGCCCCTCTTCCAACATTATAGTGGGGTCTGTTTGAATTTATTTATTTTATTTAAACATTTGGAAAGGCACACTGAGCTGAGGCTCATTTCCAGGTGCGACCTGGGAAAGGGTGGAGTCGAGGGTACAATAACATAACAAAGTTTCTTTTTTTTTTTTTGTACATGCTATGTTTTATACTTCCGTACCACACTGGCCCCCTCCTTGGGCTCCATAGCTCCTCGACCCCACTGGCCTTTATCCAGCCCCCTCAGGTCCTCCATATCATGGCGATTCCCGGACATCCGGTGTATCCCTATCACCGGCGAGTCCCCCTCCTCGAGGGAAGGGCACCAGAAGGGAGGGTCCCCGGCACACACTTATACTAGGGCCCCGGGGGATGCCGCTGAGGAGCAGCAGGCTCTGGACCCACACTGGAGGTACCCGAGAGAGCAGGGAGCCATCATCTAGGTGGCCAGTGGGCAATTTTTTCCGGTTTTCTGTGGGGGAGGCAGCGTGGTGACAACAAGGCATATGCTGGCGTCTGCTCCTCCCCCAAGTAACTGGGCCGTAGTTGTCTACCCTGCTCCCAGCCTCTGCTAGGAGCCAGCAAGACACTGGACCTGTCCCCTACCCCCCCCAGAAGGAGAGCTGTTGTGGGATGCTCAATCCTTCCCACTCTAGCGGCCCTCCAGTGATGGTCCATTCCCGAACCTGGGTCGCTGGCGTCGCAAGCGGGAATCCAACCGCTGCGCCGACGGGTCGGCCTTATAACAAAGTTTCTTATGTAAAAGAAGTAGTAACAAGCAAGGTAAGACAGTGTACAGTAGTAATCTGCACGACAGTGTGCAATAGTGTTGGCAAATATTTACAAACAAAGCAACAATTTCACATCAGATAATGAATACAGTAAAGAAATTTGGACTGTGTAACTACTGCCAGTTGAGCATAAGTGCTATCGGTTGATATAGGAACAGGTAGAAGGACACAGGAAGCTTAGCTGAGATCTGACAGAGGGGTGCGAGAGGGAGTTGCGGAGGACAGGGAGTAGAGCATTCCAAAGTGAGGGCAGATGAAAGGAATAAGCATGCTTACCCATGTTTGAGGACGGTTTGGGCTGGCAGAAAGAGTGGGCATCTTGTGAGCAGAGAGAGTACGATGTGGGAGGAGCGGGGGTGAGGTGATCAGAGAGGTAGGAGTGAAGAAGGTGGAAAAAATATTTGGAGAGAAAAGAGACAGAGTGGATGAAATGCCGATGGGACAGGGGAGGGAGTTCCAAAGCTGAGTGGAGGGAGCAGTGGTGGTTCCTTGAGGGAGAATTTGAGACAAACTACAAAAGGCATGAAAGAGAGAGTCAAGTCTAGCAAGTAGGGAGGAGGGGGCAGTGCAGTAAACAATGTCATCATAGTCAAGAGTAGTTAAAATCATTTTGGTTAGAAGTTATTGGTGGACAGAGGCATGGCCTGGATGCCGAAGAAGATGGCCGCTTAAACCACCGGCTCGGTCCCCAGCTATTGTAATCCATTTGGATCTGCAGTAATCCAGGGTCTCATGATCCCTCTAAGATGCCTATATGTTGCCATAAACTTCATAGTTTGATTGGCATAGGTTATACCGCGATTTGTGTTCCAGTAACTAGTCTTGTGGCACCGGACACTGCGTGACCCAATTCAGACCAGTGCAGGCCCCCTAGCACTGATCCTGCATGCCGATCCACCTATCACCGAATACCTGGTGGTGGCAGGCTAAGGTAAACTTAACTGTCGAACCTCGGAAAATGAGCCTGGGTAGGAATGCAGGTGATACACTAATTCTAGGGGATACCATCACTCGGGAATGGCCCTTCTTAAATCAACTATGCAAGGCCTAGGATCAACTTCCAGAGACACCAGCACCCAGCTTGTGGATGTCAGCACATCATTGCAAAATATCACAGCCATGCTAGAGACCCTCTTCATGAGGGTAGATACTATATCCACAACCTTGTCTGGCACAGTAGCGGAGGTGAGGACCCTTAGTGACAAACTGAATGTCACTGAGCAATGTACAGATGATCTGCAAGCAGATCATACTAAAATATTGCAGAAATTTTGGGACCAAGATGAAAAGTTGGCCATCCTGTGGAGGAGGGCAGAGGACCAGGAGAACAGTGGGCAAAGCAACAATATTAGAATCCTTGGGATTTCAGAGGGAGTTGAAAGTCAAAACACAGAACGATTTCTGAATGAGGAGATCCCTAAAATGCTGGGAGACAGATGGCAAGGCCCGGTCGAGGTAGAGAAAGGACATTGTATACCTAGTGGTCCTAGATCAGGGCAAGGATCCCCTAGACCTATTATTGCATACCTCTTGAGATATTCTACAAAAGAAAAAAATTCTAAGGTTAGCTCTGGATAGGGGTGAAATACTGTGGCATGGGGATCGACTATCCTTTTTTAGAGACTTCTTGGCAGAGGTGGCTGCTCATAGAAAGGCCTTCATACCCATAACAAAAAAAAAAGTGTTGGCAGCACAGGGTTTTCAATACTGATTTAGAAACTTGGTCTACCTCTATGTGTCTCGAGAGGGCAGGAATTTAGTAGCGGAGATGCCCCAGGAGATCGAAGACTGGATTCACAAGTACTGGCCCCGACTATCCCTCTGCATTAGAACTCCCAAGAGGCAAGAGGACCCCAACACCTTGAACAAGAGACAGACAGAACAAATCCCCCAGAGATGGTACCGAGGAAGACTACAATCCAAGCCAGACAGTGTCCCATCTTAACACTTCCCTCAGGTCACCTCCCTATCGGAACTCATCTGACACAGACAATAACTTCAGAGCTATGCAGCATGGGCCAGGAGGTCAAATCCCTTCTTCCCTGCCTCAAAGGGGGACATCGCAGACAACCAGAATCTGCAAACACTCTTTTAGTGACCAGGGATCTCCCACTAAGGTTCCAGGGGAAGCACCACCTGCTAAACTGACTAAAGACAACCCAGCTCACTCCACCTGGAGGTACAAGATATTCTGGATGAGATCCTCATGGAGGCAGCTAAAAACACACCATGAGTGGACCGTCTCTTGGATCCAGAAAACCCCCAGGGCTTCTCCACTATCTCGGTGAAACCTGGCTTGTTAATGGATATTTCTCCCTGTACAACTACACCTGGCTCACCGGAGGACAGAGATCTGAATGATTAAATCCTACATGCCTGTGCTGTTCCTCCCTCTTTCTTTAAGTCTGAGAATAGTTAACCCCAAAATATATAATAGACACTTAATGATACCCGCAAGGGTGTACAACAAATAGTACTCCCCCTACTAGTAGTGGTTAATCCCCTGTATGAGCAGCACCAGTTCTATCCTCCTGGACAACTTAAGTTCTTGAAGTTCACAGTGGATGCAATGCCTTGCAAGAATGGCACAGCCCTTCCTGTAGGTGGCGCTAGCCTGCACAAACTGTTCTCTCCTTCAAACAGCCCACTGGCCCTAACAGTTTTATTTCATTCTGGTAGTTGTATGGTGCCTGCAACCTTTCTCTTTTGGGTCTTGTTTGCAAAGATGCTTTTTCTCAACTCTGCTTAGCAGAATGAGGTTAGCCAGTCTCACTGGCTCTGCAAACATGGAATACCTTCTAAATTGCATGGCAACACATCCTTTCCCAATTTCCCTCCAGAGCCTTGTCTCCCCCTCCCTCTCGGGCTCTATACCTCCCTTTTCCCTTCCTGCCTTCCCTCTTCCCTCCTCGCAATCCCTGAATGTTCTTTTTTGGTATGTATAGCTGGGGATGGAGATGTGTGTGTTACTATTTGTGTTATCTCCATATTTCCCCCATACAACTGTCAGCACGGCTGAGTGCTCCTCCTCAATTGTGCGGAGGCTTGCACCTCGTGCATACACATATTCACCTTTAGCATAGTGCTACCTTAAATCTTCATTGTTTAAGTGTCTCATTTATGTACCTCTCAACGGGGAAACTGTCATATATTGACTAAAATTTATCTTCTGGGTTAACTGGTCATTTTGGTGACGTGTTTAACATTGTAAACTAACTGAGTTAATTTCTTTATCAGGATATTCCTGCTATCCTAACCTACAGAACAGACTACCTCTTTACCCTACCCAACTAATTCTTCCTCCTCTGTCTCAGGCAGCCTGCCTACAACTGCTCCTCTAGCTCTCCTGGACGAGGGTGTGAGTACCTGTGCACTTTCTGATTCTGCAACAATGACACAGAACGTCACCGCGAGCATTAAGCTTATATCTTGGAATGTAAAGGGTTTGAATCACTCAGTGAAATGATCCATGGTCTTCAGGCACCTACACTCCTTGCAGGTGAATATTGCACTCATCCAGGACACCCATCTCACTGCAAGAACTGTAGTGTGGCTTAAGAAGACATGGGTTGGTATCATCATAGTGAGCTCTGTACCAACCAAATCCAGGGGCGGTGGCCATCCTAGTCAGGAAATCATGCCCAAGGGTACAGGAACAAATTGCCTCTAATGCTCAAGGCTGCTGGATTGCGGCCCATTTTTTGTACCCTGTGGGGACACACAATGTTAGCAAACATATATGGCCCAAAAGTAGACAACCCCGGAATCTTGTTAGACCTCAATAAGGCAGTGGAGTCCCTAGCCACTGATTACCCGCAGATCCCTATAATGTTTGGTGGTGATTTTAACCTCATGTTTAGGGATGAAAGTTTATCATGGCAGTCATACACGTCATTGATTCCGTGACATTTGATCTTTATTCAGGACTTCCATGACTTTCACAAGTGTCATCAGAATGTAGCAATGATGACAGTTCCACAACATTTGCTGTTTACTAATGATTTCTTGAACAAACCATGAGTCATTAAAACCTCATCCATGACAAACTTACATCACTACTCATGTTAGATGTTTTTCTTGATAAATCTAAACCAACCCCCAAACACATCCCTAAACAGTGCTGGCATTGAAAGGGGTCATGACAGAGTAGGGATTAACTGACCTGTGGTGCAGAGATCATCCATCAGGGCATGACTACTCCTTTTTTTCATCTTTCCACACCACACATAGTCGAATTGACTTTTGGCATGCCAACACCCCAGCTGCCCGAGACATTACTTGTAACAAAATCCATAATATCCTTGTCTCGGACCATGCACCAGTGTCCTGCCTCTTGATCCCTTCCGGGAAGAGTGACTTGGGTACCAGATGGTCCTGTAACCCAATACTCCTTCGAGACCCCAAGTTCTGCTCTATGGCAAGAGAAACTGCCAGGGACTATTTCTCTCTCAACCAAGCTGCAGACACTTCGGAGGCCACGGTCTGGGAGGCCTTTAAGGCTGTCCTGTGAGGACACATCATTGCCTACTCAGCACATATAAATAAAACATGAAGGCAGGAATTAAACAACCTGCAATCCGATGTCTCCCTACTAGAAACCCAATTCAAGACCTCCGCTGCTCAGACATCAGACCCAACATTACTTTGGGATATATTCAGGTTAAAATACCACAACAACACCATACTACATTGAAAGGCAGAGTGGACATTGCTTAGGGCCAAACATGCCTACTGGCAGGGATGAGACAAAGGAGGGAAACTCCTAGTGTTTCAGCTGAGGAAACAACAGGTGGTCTCATGTATTCATGCCTTTAAAGACAAAAACAGCGGACGGCAGACTGGTCTGGCTGGCTACAGTGGTAGGTGCCTGGTCTTTGGGACTCCCCTTGGGGGATAGAGACTACCAGTTGGAGGGCTGGTGGAAAATTTCATCTTGTGCTCCCTGTGGCCTCCTAGATTTACTGGGTGGCTCGAGTGGGCTGAGTGGGGTGTCTCTTTTTCCAGGCCTTTCCTTGTGCTGGACTGGGGCCAGTAATATTTGCATCCAGCTTGTTTTCTTTTAGACTGGCAAATGATTTTGTCTTCAAAGGTTGCTGCTCCTCCATTTTGCTCCAGACCAAACCTTCGTCAGGTACTGTAACTATATATTTTTCTATTCTGGAGGCAGTGAGAGAGCCTCGGTGGAAATAAAGACTTATTGCAACTTTAAATTTAGTATTTGTGGCAGTGAGAGTGCCACGTTTCTTTCGGACTTTTATTTTGATGAGGGTTAGGTGAGAGCTACCCTATGTTTCACCAACTGTTAAAGGACCTTTTCTGATGCAATTTATATTAAAAGATACTGGACAGTAACTATATTGGACAATAATAATTTATTTAACTTAGTGTTGTAGCTGTTTTAAATTGTTTTGAGTGTTATTATTTTGGGTTATTGTTATTATTCTGTCCCTACATGTTTGGGCTTTTTTCAACATTATATTTATTGGCAGTTTCGGTATATAGAGGACAGTGGGTGCAGTGAGAGGGCCTCCCTGTCCCCTATATTCTGAGATTTTTTAATAACCTGTTTATAGTTTATTTTCAGTTGCTTAGTTTTTTAGGTTTTGGTTTATGTTTTTGGGTGGTTTATGTCTTTGGGTGGGTTTTTTAGTTTAAGTGTAATTGCGGTGTATTTTATTTTAGAGATACCAGGATTTTTTATTTACTTGCTTGTAGTTAGTTTGTATCCCATTTTATTATGTGTTGTTTAGGCATCCCGGTCGTGCATTATTCATCCTCCAACCTCCACGCCCTCCACCCTTTTTGCCCTCCTCCCCTCCCATTTTCCATCTACCAGCGCTGTCGGGTGCTTGGTATTGTTCGTGGGGGGGTGAACGTGGTGGAAGTCGTGGACGCAGTAGGGTGAATGAACGGACCTCTCACATAGGGGTGGTTAAGCTCAGAAGATGCCCTGGGTGAAATGGAGCCTAGAATGTGGTTTTCCATGCCTAGTCTCCATACCCAAGGGCTCCTCCTATTTGGATGGGAAAGTTGTTGGGACGGCCTCATGATCCCTGTCCAACTCGGGCGGTGTTGTGCAACGCCAGATCTGTTAAAAACAAATCAGCTATTATTTCTGATTTTGTTGAGACAGCAGATCTGGCTTACATCACCGAGACCTGGCTGGATGGAAATGCCGGCCCTATTTTAGGGGCGACTGTTCCAGCTGGGTACTCGGTGATTCACCGCCTGAGATTGAATCGTGGGGGGGGGGAAGTAGTGGTCTGTTTTAAGACCAGTTTGGGGCTCACGAGTGTGCCAGTTGAGGAGGCTAAATCCTTTGAGTGTACCGTTGTGGCTGGTGTGGGTTGCAGGATAGCTCTCGTCTACCGTCCACCAGGAGACGAGAGACGATTCTTGCAGGAAGTGGCAGATTTCGTCACTGATATGGCATTGGAGTCACCCAGACTGATGGTTCTGGGAGACTTCAATGCTTGGGTCGACGACAAACTTTCTGCCTTTGGTCAGCACTTCCTCCAGTTGATGACATCACTGGGCCTTACACAGATTGTTTCCTCGGCCACACATAATCATGGTCACTCCTTGGATTTAGTTTTTCTCCTGGGGATTGAGGCTTCTGATTTGGTGGTGGAACATGTCAGTTGGTCCGATCACTACACCGTGAGCTTCAATGTTCGTGCTCCCCTTTGTAGGTCTGCCCCTGTGGAGATGGTTCGATACTGCCCTTTACGGGATGTGTGCCCTGAAGACCTGATGGCGGTGTTGAACCTCTCAGAGTTTCCGACTGCCAGCTTGGTTCCAGAGGCTATGGTTGTGGCCTATAACCAAGCCATTTCCTCGGCCCTGGACTCAATTGCTCCTGTCCGTGTTCGTCCCCTCTCTC
This sequence comes from Neoceratodus forsteri, assembly GCA_016271365.2. Classification (NCBI taxonomy): domain Eukaryota; kingdom Metazoa; phylum Chordata; order Ceratodontiformes; family Ceratodontidae; genus Neoceratodus; species Neoceratodus forsteri. Next base: position 510,394,523 of record CM057452.1, on the reverse strand, counting down.
TTTGCCCTCGGGGCCCATGGTTTGATGGGTCCTTGAGGGAGTTGCGACATGTGGGACGACAGTTAGAGCGTCGTTGGAGGAAATCTGCTCTGGATGCCGACCACCTTAGTTTGGAGGAGCATTACCGGCTCTACCAATCAGAGATCTCCCATAAGAAGGCATAATTCCTGTTCAGGGAGATCTCTGTCACTCAGAATCGACCGGCTCAGCTCTTCAGAACTGTGGACAGGCTGTGCAACCCAACCTGTCTCCAGCTCGGTCGAGCCTTTTCACAAAAAGAGTGTGACGAGATCGCTCAATTCTTTGCGAGTAAGGTTGAAGACATCAGATCCGAGATCCGTCCAGCACACTCTAAGGGGGAAGCTTCTGGTCGGCGTTTGGTAGCGGAATCCTCTGTCTCCTGGTGTTCCTTTGACCTGCCGACTTTCAATGATATTATGCGGATCATCCAGGGGATGCGCCCTACGTGTGCTGTAGTTTAGATCCGGGCCCTACCTCCCTAATCCTGGGTTGTGTTGAGATCATTGGCCCTTTTCTGGTTCAAATAATCTGGTGCTCTCTTGAATTGGGTGAGTTTCTGAGCTCCTTAAAGGAAGCTGTGGTGACTCCCCTTTTGAAGAAGGCTTCTTTGGACCCAGATGTTTTTTCCAACTACAGACTGATCTCTAACCTTCCCTTTATTGGGAAGGTTATCGAGAAGGTAGTGGCAAACCAGCTGGAGGACCATTTGACCATCCATAATATCTATGAACCTCTCCAGCCTGGTTTTCGTAAGAGGCATAGTACCGAGACTGCTCTGGTTTGGGTGCTCAATGATCTTTTGATGGCGAGAGATCAGAGGAACCGTTCTATCTTGGTCCTTCTTGATCTCTCTTCAGCCTTTGACACTGTAGACCATGGGGTTTTACTCGAACATCTGGAGTCCATCTGTGGACTGTCTTGTACAGTGCTTAGATGGTTTTCATCTTTTCTATCCAGGAGAACACAGAGAGTGGTGTCGGGGAATTTTTCCTCTGATTCTTTCCCTCTGCAATGTGGTGTCCCCCAGGGTTTGGTGATTTCCCCCATGTTGTTTGCAGTGTACATGCTGCCCCTTGGAGACATTGTAAGAAGGTATGGGCTGAGGTTTCACTGCTATGCTGATGGTACCCAGCTCTACCTTTCTTTTGCCCTCGACCAGGTTAGTGCTCGCTTGGTATTTAACAGCTGCCTCGCTGAAATCCAGGACTGGATGAATCTGAGCTGGTTAAAGTTGAACGCCGGTAAGACTGAGGTTTTGGTCGTGGACCCGGGTCATGGGTCAGGGGGGTTGGGATCCAATCAGCCCTCTGGCATATTGCTGGGGGGGATCTGATCCCTACCTCTGAACGGGTGCGTAACCTTGGAGTGGTACTTGATGACGGGCTGACTCTTCATCATCAGGTGTCAGCAGTCGTCAAGTCCCCATTCTATCATCTTAGGAACATCGCCAGGGTGAAACACCTTGTTCCGTCCAGCGATTTACCCGTGTTGGTCCATGCCTTCGTGACATCCCGCCTTGACTATTGCAACTCCCTTTACTTGGGGCTTCCTGGAGTAGATATCCGCTGCTTGCAGCTAGTGCAGAACGCTGCAGCAAGATTAATGACAGGGGTGACTAGGACACATATTACCCCTGTGCTGCGCGATCTGCACTGGCTGCCTATACAGTGGCGGATCACCTTTAAAGTAGGTCTTTTGACCTTTAAAGCCCTGCACGGACTCGGTCCTGACTACTTGAAAGAGCTTCTGATTCCTTACTACCCCGTGCGACAGCTCCGTTCAGCCGACGAGGGGTTGCTAGAGGTTCCGAGGGTTATATTGAAGTTTTCTGGGGCTAGGGCCTTTGGGTTCATGGCCCCAACCCTCTGGAACTCTCTGTCTTGCCGGCTTAGAGAATGCACAACCGTGGAGGCCTTTAAGCGGGATTTTAAGACTCTGTTATGGAACAAGGCTTTTGTGGATTGATGTCGTTATTAACTGCTGTTTTTATATGTATATTTTGATTTAATGATTCTTTTGTACAGCGCCTTGGCACTTAAAAGGCACTAAATAAATAAAGTTTTTATTATTATTATTTATGGGAGGTCAGATGATTATGACACCCAAAGAAATCAGTGAACTCAGTGTGTGTCAGGAGGTCCATCTGCAGCATCCAACGGTAGCCTGGTTATGGGTTATCTGGGGCAGTCGGGTCCCATCTCTGTTCTCCATGGCAGGTTCCTTTTTCCATTTTTCTGTCCCCTCCCACAGGACATGAGCACACTAGGAAAACCTAGGGGCGGCGAACATCGAGATGTGCGAGTGTTCCGGTCTCCGGCCCACATCGTCCCTCCCTTCTGTATGCAGTCCCGCTGTACCTCCACCCATAGTCACCCAGGTGGTGGTAGAGCTGCAAGACATGCATCCTCTCCCTCCCCAGAGGAGGAGAGCAGCCACTGGGTGCTCACTCCTTCTCCTCCCGGCCGACCCTCCAACCGCCTGGGTCCGTTCCCAAACCCGGGTTGCTGGCGCCGCGGGCGGTAACCCTACCACTGCTCCAGCAAGCCAGAATTCTCTCACTTGAATCTTAACAAAAAAAGATATATCCTCCCCCTTCCCCCTGCAAAGAGGCACACAGCAGGGATGCCCCCTTCCCCCTACTATTTTTGGTGGCCCTAGACCCACTTATGTGGAAACTGAAAGCCACAGAAGGTATCACAGGCCTAAAAGTGGGCAAGCACACATATCTGACTCATATGCTGATGATCTGCTTTTAATGTTGGCCCACCCAAAGGAATTGCTCCCCAATGCTCTAGTGGTCCTGAGAGAGTTTGAGCAGCTATCTGGTTTGCAAATTAATCAGAAAAAGACTAGTGCTGCCCCTTCAACACGGCATGCACAAACTCCTGTATGTGAGGCCTAGGCCTAACCTGGGCTCCACATAGCTTCACCTATCTGGGCATTATCTTCCTGGTTAACTGGAAGCATCTCAAGCATGAGAACTTTGCCCCCCTGATCACCCTGCTAACAACAGAGGTAAATCGCTGGTGCTGTCTTAATCTCTTTCTTTCTGGTATGGTAGCTGCAATCCATATGCTGCTACTATCTAGGGTAGCATACCTACTGAACAATCTCCCCATCATCTTGTCAGGTAAAGTATTTTGCTCACTAGACAAACTGATATCATTTCACCTATGGGAAGGTAAGACACCTAGGTGGAGCTGCAGTAAGATGAGGGCTTATTGGACTAGAGGGGGCTTGGTACTCCTATGGATCCAGGGCTATTATTGGGCCTATATTTCTGCACAGGGCACTAAATGGTTCATCCCCTCTTCTTCCCCTCCCACCCAGTGGGTCCAGTTAGAATCTCACCTGATGCAGAACATTCCCCTGGGCCTCCTGTTAACTAACACCCCCATAAATCACAGTAAACTAACCCCGGTTATGATTGAAACCAGGAAGGCATGGTTTAGATTGATGGCAGCCTCTAGAACACCAAAGACAGCAAGCCATATGCCACTTTAATACATGGCTCTCTGGCATAATCAATATCTCACAGTGGACAACAAGCCACTCCACTGGCCGGCATGGGAAAGTAAGGGCATATGCAGGGTGCAGGACTTACTTATGCACAACTCTGGCATGCTGATGTCCTTCGAGCAGCTTAAGGATAGATACTCCCTTCACTCTAGTGACTTCTGGAGATATCTGCAACTCCATAGTGCGGTCCTAGCTCTCACTGGGACACTGAGGTTAGATCCTAAGTGGAGCTGGTTGACCTCTCTACACTTAAAGACCTCCTCCAAAGGCCTGACAGGACAATTCTATGAAACCTGGCACAAAGCGCAAACGAATCCCACTGAATCATGCAGGACTACATGGAGTGTGGATCTACAGATTCCTATCACTGCAGAAATGTGGTCCCAATGCCTCCACCTAGCTCACTTTTGGTACCAGAACATAAGGAGCCAGCTGATGCAACTTAAGATCCTCCTCAGGTGGTACCATATGCCTGTGACCCTTCACTTTTGGGGCATTCTTCCCCATGCAAGATGTTGGAGATGCCGGCATGACTCAGCAAATATTCCACATCTTTTGTGGGAATGCCAAGCCTTAATCCGCTTTTGGTCAGCCATAGCAATGGACTGTTCCAGAATACTGGGACAACCTGTTGGCATCTCTCACCCACTGCTCTTACTGGGGGACCCCACCCCTTTAGGCCAAATATCAAAACCACATAGAAACTGGCTGCTAGCAGCCCACCTGGAGGCCAAAAGGTTGCTACTCTTGTCCAGAAGACAACCATCACCCCACTCATCTCCCTCTGGCACTCTGCAATGGCTAGATTATCCACCTTTGAGAGCCTTATGTATGCCAACCGAAGGCAACTTACCATATATCATCAGAAATGGGGAGCATACTTGAATTCCACCTTATGCAAAGTTCCTCTTCCCCTGCCACTTAATCCTCCTGTATAGAGAGAGGCAGAGAACACTAAAAACCCATGCCCAGATGCATCTTTCAAGATATGCTTGGAGTTGTTGAGTTGCAGTTATACCCTTCTTTGCTTGCCTTGACCATATTCCTTCCTCTCTAACATTATATTTTCCCCTTTTATAAGTCTGTTAAACTACCTCTTAGGAAGGTTGTAATATCCCTAACCAGACTCTGCAGACAGAAAGGCATGTCAGGAAATTTAGGATTTTATATAAATAAGCTTAGGTATTAGTAAATTATGTTTGTTTAAGATTTCTGAAAGACAGGTAGAGGCATGAATCCTTCATGTAATTCTCTATGACTTAGGTAAGGTTTGTATAGTCTGGTCTGATTTATAAATGATGCTATACTGTTAGATCAGCACATGTACCTTTCTTGTTTACAGTAAGTCTTGAATAAATAAAAATGATTCTATGAAAATAAAAGAAATTATCGGTGGACAGGAAAAAAGAGAGAGTCCCTGTTACGATATAGGATGCCAAGCTTAGGGTGAAGTTTTGATGATAAATAGTCGATGTGGTAAGAGAAGGTTTGTTGAGGGTACAACCAGACTACTAGATACTTACAGGCTGAGACTTCAGTGAGAGGGGTGCCTTCTAGGGTGGTAATGGGAGGGGAGTGGATGGTTTTTGCCAATCTTTGAGAGGTACCAAAGGACATAAAAACAAGTTTAGAGGTGTTTAGTCTGAGTTTGTTGTCTTGGAACCAAGACTGTACATGGTGGAAATCCTGCTGTAGGCGGATTTGATACAAATTGGGTGGGACCAGAGGTGAAGAGGATAGTATCATCCACATACATGTGGATGAGAGAGTTTGAACAGGCAGAAGGGAGATTGTTTATGAAGAGCGTGAAAAGGATGGGTCCCAGAACAGAGCCTTGTTGGATGCCTGCCAGGATGGGGGGAAGGAGGAGGAGGAGTTATCTACCTTGACTGATATCTGTTGATGAGGTAAGAGTTGAACCACCATACTGCAGGTGGGGCAAGACCAGCATGATCAAGAGCGTTTAGGAGAAGTGGGGTGGGAAACAGAAAAGGCCTTGGACAAGTCAATGAAAACAGCCGCTATGATAAGACCTATGTCAGCAGCAGATTGGATGCTTCCAGTGAGTCTAAGAAGTGAAGATATAGTGGAGTGGTACTTCCTAAATCTGGATTGATAAGGGGAGAGGAGGTTTGAGGAGTTTAGGAGGGCATTCAGTCTCAATTTCACTAAACGTTCTCATACTTTTGACATGGTGGGGAGGAGGTAGATTAGACAATAGTTGATGGGAGTTGTGTGTCGCAAAAAGCAGTATAGCGCAGTGGTTTAAGGCTCTGAGCTGCGAATCTGAAGACCTGGGTTTGAATCCCACAGCCCCAACTTACATACTGTGTGACCCTGAGCAAGCCACTTAACTTCCCAGTGCTCCCAGGTCACACCTGTAAAAAAGCTTTCTGCTTGGTGTGCCACTCCTGGTTAAACAATAAAAAAAACAACCTTTGTGGAGAGTAATGACACAGGCAGTTTTCCATGCTGTCGGTACTGTGCATGTGGAGAAGGATAGGTTTAGCAGGTAGGTTAGTGCAGGGGGAGTGATGGCTGAGGCCAATAAACATAGGAGGTTTGGGTGTAGGCTATCTGGGCTTGATTTAGTTGTGTTTAAGGATGGGAGTGTGGACAGTACTTCATCAGTAGATACAGGAGCGAGAGTGAAATTTCTCACAGCTGTGGATTGTGGGAGTGGACTGTTGGCAGGGGCTGAGGGAGAGGCTTGGTCCGGGGGGCACAGGTAGTAAAAAAGGTGTTCATGGCATCCACCACCTGGGAGGGTTCGGTAATTTTGACGCCATTGAGGTTTATAGAGGGAATGTGTCACTGGGCATGGGATTAGGATAACACAATTTCAGGCAGGCACAAATCAGGTGCATAAAAAAAACGCAGGGTTGCGTTTATCATTTTATTTTCATCAAATAAAATATACAGAAAGCTATATGGTAAGTCAGACAACTGCTTATCTTCAACAGTTTATAGGGCTTTTCTTCAGCCTAGCATGAATCAAACAGTGTGGAAGCACACACTACCAGGAGGTCTTCTACCTTCCTCAGTCAGTATTCAACTGACTACCCTATCCATCTTCTCTCAACACTGAGGTAGGGCTTTTTATAAGCTCACTAGAAGTTTGGAAACATTTTCCACTGCCTTTTGATTAACAGCAGACATAACATAAAACTAGCCACTAGGGACCACTGTTGCTCTGTAGAGAACAGTTGTTTGGCAGTCACCTGGCGCACATTACATAACTTGTTACAACATTGAAAAAAGATCAAAACTGAGGTCAGAACATCCTGTGCTCTCCTAAATTCTCCTGCAGGGTCATATTACCTCATGCTGTCTGCTGCAAAATATAACTTAGAAGAGGGCTGCTAACATCTAGGAAAAACAGACACAAACTTTTGTTATTCTTCTATTAAAACTGCCAACTCATTTGGTTTTTAAGTTATGCACAGAAAGAATTATGAGCATTTCAGCACTAATTTATAACCAGACAACCATCATGCTGGACATTATACAAAACATATAAAGTGCTTGGGGAAGGTGTTTTATTTTATCCAAGTATTGTCCACTATGACAGGGGTGACCATGTCACACATCCCCCCACATAAGAGGCAACCATCCTATGGTTGTCCAAATCTCAAGTAACACCCTGGAAGGATATGGAGGATCATCCCACTCTCACTGGAAACTCCATTTCTGGGTCCTTTAAAAAAAAACAGTTGTAAAGTATATTATTCATAACCATACAACTACCCTGATGCATTTTACAAGTTTACTGTATTAGTAAACTACAAAGCAGCACATGTACCAGGAGAAATAACTACTAAGGGCGCTTTAATGCCACCTACTGACTTTCCCTGACCAGATACACTTGAACAGCTGGACCGTCTAGCACCCTGCATAACTGCCTTCAGAGGAGAACTACCTTGCTCTATCCCTACTTAGACATTTAAAGGTAAGTTAGTAATATACCATGCTGTATGCCTAACAGCCTGTCCTTAACCTCTGGGATAATATCAAATCTTATACACTTCTAGTGGTGTTGGCCACCTCCTTGCCCTTCTGCTATGTGTGGGAGTCTCCCACTTTTCCACTGGTGCCATTTCTTGCCCTCCACCCTTTGGGTCATTCCCTATCAGTGGTCACTATCTGTCTACCCCTACAAAAAGTCTTATAGTATGCTGCCACCTGCCTGTATGTACCTGGCCAATAGAAATATAGGGTTAGTCTAGTCAAAACCTTTCCATGGCTCACATGCCCTGAGTGCCTAGAATGTGCATCCTCCATCATCTTTTTCCTAAATGCTTTGGGCGCCACTATCTGGGCATCCACTTGCTTTGTCTGGGGGGTTGGGCCTCATATGATATAGAACTTCCTTCCTAAGGTCATACCACCATAACCTGTCCCCCACACCACCATTAACCTGTCTTCCATCCATAATTTTTACAAACTCACTTAACTGGGTTACTTCACGATCCCCAACCTGTAACTTTCCCCTGTCAACATCAGGAGAACAATCATTTTTCACTGGAAGAGGTTTAAAATATATAAAAGTCCCTTCAGCCAAAATGTCTTCTTCCATCTTGCTTGAAGTCTTCTCCCCCAGTAATACATTGCCAGTCAAAGTCTTACCTGAGGTTTCCTCTTCTCATTCACCATCCTCCACCAAAAAGCAGCCCGGAGAAATGGTCAACAACGGGATCTCCACAAATATTGGTCACAAATCCTCCATCAGGGGGTCCTTCTCCTCCAGAGCCAATGGATCCTGTTCCACCAATTCTTCCACAACATCCGCTGATTGGGACCTCTCAAGTAGCTCCTTGCATCTGCACTCCACCTCTCTCTGGCATCAATCAGCCTCCAAACATCTCCCACTCATCCAGCAAAGAAGTCATATCAGTGTCTCCGTTTGGCCATCAGGTTTGTCTCATCCCATCTATGGTGCCTTGCCCAGATCACCATCTCCATCAGGTGCTGTTTTCCTCATCTCTAGTACCATACACCTCTGTCATGTATCCTAGGTACCAGGTCTGGTACCACTAACTGACCTCCACCTTGTAATATCTGACATTCAGGCAGATATCACTTCACACACCATATGTCACTGGGCGTGGGTTTAGGATAACACAAATTCAAGCAGACACAAATCAGGTGCATAAAAAAATGCATCATTAAGTTTATCATTTTATTTTCATCACATGAAACATACAGAAAGTTAAACGGTAAGTCAGACAACTGCCTATCTTCAACAGTTTATAAGGCTTTTCTTCAACCTAGCATGAATCAAACAGTGTGAAAGCACACACTGCCAGGAGGTCTTCCACCTTTCTCAGTCAGTATTCAACTGACCACTCTATCTATCCTCTCTCAGCACTGAGGTATGGCTTTTTATAAGCTCACTAGAAGTTTAGAAAAATGTTCCACTGTCTTTTGATTAACAGCAGACATAACATACAACTATCCAATAGGGGCCACTGTTGCTCTGTACAGAACAGTTGTTTGGCAGCCACTTATAGCACATTACATAACTTGTTTACAACATTGGAAAAGGTCAAAACTGAGGTCAGAACAGTCTGTGCTCTCCTAAACACTCCTGCAGGGTCAAATTACCCATCCTGTCTGCTGCAAAATATAAATTAAAAGAGGGCTGCTAACATCTAGAAAAAGACAGACACAAAGTGTTGTTATACTTCTATTAAACTGCCCTCTCATTTTATTTTTTAGGTTAATATGCACAGAAAGCATTATACACATTTCTGCACTTAATTTATAACCAGCCTTTATCATGTTGGACATTATAAAAACATATAAAGTGCCTGGGGAAGGTGTTCCAATTTATCCAAGGGGTGTCCACCATGACAGGGGTCAGTCTGTCACAGAATATCTGATTTAGGAGCTGGGTTTATGAAGGAGTGGACAATGTTCCAAAATGAGGAGGGTGATCATACCTGAGACAGTTTTTAAAGTAGGCAGCATTTGCTAGCCTGATGGTTTTGGTGTATACATTTCTAGCAGTGTTGTAGATCTGTTTGGAGTGGATGGTTTGGGAGGCTTTAAGGTCCACCCAAGCTTTGTTGCAGGATTTGCAGAGGGTAATTACTGGGGCTGTGATCCAGGGGTGTGACATTTTCTAACCCTTGCTTTTAGGAGCGGGGCATGATAATCCCAGATATCTGTGAAGATATTAGTGAACTGAGCTAGTGCAGTGTGGGCATCTAAAGTGGAGTACCCTGGAGTCCAGTCCACATTGTATAAGTCTGAGAGGAGGGAGCTTGTATTGAGAGAGTGCAGGGAATGTGAGGTGATGTATTTTGCTGCAGATTTAGGCAGTTGTGTCTTTCTAACACAGTAAGTTATACAGTGGTCACTGAGGGCATGGTTGAGGACTCCTGCATTGGATATTCTGTGCATCTGAGATGATAGAACCCAGTCTATAAGGGAGTGATGTGAGGAATGAGGGTTGTAGCAGGTGGGTTCATTGATTAATTGTGAGAGGTTTAAAGATTCTATTTTGGAGACGGTTGTAGCAGATGAGGGTGAGAGCCAATCGAGATTATAGTCACCCAGGAGCAATAGTTCACCAAAGCTCACTAGATGATGGAATGTAGAGATACATTCTACAAGAACAGCTTGCCTCAGCTGAGGGGAGATATAGTCCACCCCAATGAAGGAGGGGGGGAGGGAGTAGGGGAATAAGAATTTGGCAAGTATTAGTTTGTGTGAGCCTGGATATGACTTTTTTCTTGTTACCGTGCATGAGAGGGGATGCTGAATGAACAATGTGACACCACCTTCTCTCACGCTGCGGTCTTGCCGAATGATGGAGTAGCCAGGGATGGTGAGGGATGCATCAGGTGGTTTGGCAGATAGCCATGTTTCTGATAGACATAAGATATCAGGGGAACCCAGCAATTTAGAAGGTCCAGTTTAGGCAGGAGACTTTTAATATTGATGTGCATTAATTTTAGTCCTTTGAGATGCGAGGGCAGTTGCTTCAATGTGGGAGGGGGCCAGGGTTCTGTTCAATATCAGCGGAAAGCAGAAGGATGAGGAGGAGCATGGAGAAGGTGGCTGGGAGTTTTCTTCCTTTTTAAGAGATGCAGGCGGGCTATCTGTGATTGGAGCAATGAATGAGGGTAATGCCATGGGATAACTGAGAAAGTATAATACTGGGTGGGATGGTGCAGAATGAGGGCAAGGGTGGAGAGTGAGGAGTAGGCAAGTGGGACAGTAAGGAGTTCCTTAACCTGGAAGATAGAGGGGTGTAGGGGGGAGGAGGTGAAGGGGAAACCAGAGGGGAGATGGGGGGGATGGAGGAGAGAAAGAAGAAGAAGACAGCCAGAAGAAGGGGGAGGAGACAGGATGCATGTTCAGGTGTCTTTTTTGAGTTGGACTTGGAATCATGGTTGGCATGATTGAAGGGCTGTGCAGGAAGTAAGGCACAAGGAAAAAGAGAAGAGAGGGTAAGGAGATGGGAGGTAAAAACTTATGTGAGGTGCGGGCGAGTAGCAGTGCTTGAGAATTCAAATTGTTAATTTTGGAAGCAGTTTAAGTGGATTTGACTGTGAACGTGACTGTTGCTCAGCTATTCTCCAATCTCAGGGTCAGTGCCAATGGAGGATAGGTTGACAGGACAATGTGACTCAAGCTCAGCACCATCGACTGCAGCAGCAGCAGAAAACATCAATGTGAAAGTTATTGGTTGCAGAAATCATCAGGGTCAGTCAGTGCTCTGTCATGATTCGAGGCTCCTGGAAACCAAGCACTTTACTGACTGACATCACTCTCATGAACCTGTCAGTTTTCCCTTTTCTCCAAACTATGAATGCAGACAGTTCACTTAACTATATTCATGCCCATTCATTAATTCCCAGCTATGAATCCATATCTGTTCCAGTTCATCCTCAGGTCAATTCAGTGAACTAATCACAGGCTGTAAACCAAATGCATATTGCCTTTATTCCCACACCCGAACCAGTAAACAAGTTGCAAATTGTTAAATTGCAACATAAAAAGGGGGGCCATCATGAGCAACATGGAGAAAGTAGTCAGTGGTAAGCGTGAAATAACTGAAGAAGTTAACATTTAAATTGGTTTTTAAAAAGTAATAACCTAGATGGTGGGGAAAAATGGCTGTGGACTTTCAGTTTTGAATTTCAGTCTCTCTTTGATACAACTGATCACTACTGGATCTCAAAGAGAATTTAAAAACCATGAAACCAGTACAAGAGGCCCTTATGTGCAAGGGTCACAGATTCATAGGCTGACATTAGTGTCCTGGAGGATTGGGTGGAGCGACTGGAACCCAAACTGGTCCGTGTATGTGCCAAAAATTTCAAAAAGTTGAAAAGCGGAATAAGGCTCAGGAAGATCATAGCCGGCATAACAATCTGGTGGTGGTTGGCCTTCTTGAAAGGGTAGAGGGCCAACCCATGGTGAAATTCATTCAGAAGATTCTAGAATAAGCAACAATTCCCACTCCTCAGGGTCTCATTATGTTGTGGAGAGCACACATCAGGCTCTATGTCCTAGGTCAGCTTCAGGAGAGAGGCCTTGCCCAGTCATTTTATGTCTTTTGAATTATTTCAAGAAAATGCATGTCCACACTAATGTGCGGGAGCTTGAAGAAATTTGTTGGGACAGTCACCAGATATACATTTTTATTTATCTGAGTCCACAACTGCATGCAAAGCAGAATGAATACTGAACCTTCAAAAGCAAGCTATAAGCAGCTAGTATTAAATTTTGCAAGCATAAAGTATACGGTAGCACTCGGGGACCAAATGACTCAAGGTACAATCCAATATCAGGTGCAAAAGGTAAATTTATTGCCTCAAAATAATCACCTGTCCAACAGTGCACAGCTCCTTCTTGGTCACCCTAGTGCCTTGACTCCTCATGAGTCTTCTACAGGAGTGTGACCAAGTAAGAAGAAACATAATTAAATACAAAAACACAGCTCAGTAATATTCATGAGTACTGCTTATGTAAGACAATTCATGCATGTAGTATTCATTTCCAAATTTTTTAACATTTCAAACTTGTCATAATAGTTCTAAACAAAGGTTGTTTTCATATTTACAAAATTAGTTAACTTAAAAATGAAGAGATTGGATCTAAGCTCAGCAGAAGCAAAAACAGTCAAAAAATGGACATGGGGCAAAAAGACAAAGAGGGGGAAAAGAGGGGGCAAGAGAGCAGCCAGAATGTACTCTGAGAGCCAAAGAGAAAGTGAAATAGGACATACACTGCAGATCATTAGTCTCTCTGATCAAAGCCTCATGGAATCTCAAGAAAAAGTGCTAACCAGAAGTTTAAGCTTTATTCCAACCCACAACATTAATGACTTTAAAGTTTTTGTTGACCTGTTTAAATTCTTCAGGAAATTAAAATAAAAACTGTTTTTTTGTCCCATGGAGAACAGGAAGTACGCCTTCATCACAACTAATAGATATAGTGATGGTGGGCATTGTGGAAGAAGAGTCTGAAAGGGAAAACTTAGATTATTTACTAGACGCTATCATGGCATACCCTGTATAGAAGTGGATGAAGTCGATACACTTCACTCCACAGAATATTTTGCATATTGTGCTCAATACGCGAAATGCAATATGTGAAAATCACCAAGTTCATTGATGCCAAATTGAATGCAAAGTGTGGAATTATGCCCCCAAAATTCCACACTTTCCTGACAAACTTCGGCCACAATGTGCCTAGTAGACCCCCTCCTCACCAGATAAAGTTACACAGTTACAATAATCACCCTCATGCCCCACACACACCTACCAATCTTCGGCCAGTTGGCCACATGTAAAAATATTAATATTTTTAAAACTAATTCCCCATTCCCTAGTGTCTAATGGACCTCCCCACCAGACATAGTTACAACAGTCACCCTCCTGCCCCACACACATCCACCAATCATTGTCCAGTTGGCCACATGTAAAAATATTAATTTATTTTTTAATTAATTTCCCATTCCTGGTGTCTAGTGGACCACCCCACCCATCCCACCCCATCCAGACCACTGCTACACCATCCTGCTCCCCAGTCCACCCTGAGCGCCACCAGGACAGCCCTCCAGTCACCTCCATGGCTGGCAGCCCAACTGAGCTCTAATGAATGAGCATGTGCTTGTACAAGATTATTTATTTATTTACAAGATTATTTGGATTATTTAGTAATGGCAAGGTGCTTTGTGTCCTCCATGTAGGCATCCCCTATTCGTTCTGCTGCCCTGAGTCAGGCTGACTCATCTGTCTCCTCCTCCTTTTCTTCCATATCTTCCATTCCCACCTGATAGAGAACATCCCAAATGGGATTGCTTGCCATTTTCTGCTATACCTTGCCCATTATGTCTGATTGGGTTGCCTGTGAGCTGTTGGCAATGGTAGCAACACCTATTTTCTGTGCAATGCATGTGTTATGTGCCTTTTTCATCTCTGCACCAGATACCCATCTAATGAGGTTCTTGGTCAACTTTTGCAGTTGCTGATGTCCTACTTCAATTACAGAATACAGGCCATGCTTGTACTGTGGACCAAGCATGGTAGCAATTGCAAATTCATCTGACTGTAGAATGCTGGAAATATTGGTATTCGTATCCAGCACATCAAGCATGTGATCCATTAGATCACAACTACTATGACCCCCACTTGCCTCCATCTGGTGTCGGACATCCACCAGTGTCTGCCTCAGCACATGTATGAGGGATATGGATTGACTTGTACAGGCAGTGTCTCCATTCACTGCCTGTGTAGCATGTCGAATGGATAGGGAATGCATATTAGCTGATCCATTTGGTGCCACTGCTCTGTTAGATCAATGGACACTTCAGCACTGTCCCAGGTATTCTGAAACAGCCTTATACTGTTCATACAGCTGGTCAATCATGTACAGCATGGAGTTCCACCTGGTCACAACATCAAGCTTCATAAGGTGCTGAGGTAGATGGTTATTGCACTGCAGCTCACATAGATGGTCATGGGCCTTTGCAAAATGGGTGACATACACACATATGCGACAGGCTACAGTCACAGTTTCCTTAACGTCTGCATGGTTTAGAAACTGTTGCATAACAAGATTAAGGCAGTGTGCCAGGCAGGGCACCCTGAAAAAAATACCATCGCCAATGCATTTTACTACTTTAGAGCCATTATCACTTGTGATAAATACTGTTGTAAGTGATTGTGTGTGCAGCCACTCATCAATCTTGTCCAGCAGAACATTAAGCATTGTCTCACCTGTGTGAGAATCAGTAACACTTTGCATACTCAGGGTTGCATGCTGCTGAATCCAGGGGTGTTACCACCACCACAATTCTGCTTCAGGCAGGTCTTGCCAGGCCCAACATCAGCTACCACACCAGGTACCTGTGGACAGTGTGCAATTATGCATAGATATGAGCTTGCAGCTGTTTGTCCACTGGTCCACATATCCATGCTGAGATGAATATATTCTGATGCAGAATGCTTAATTGCATGTCTTATGGAATCTGCAACCCTACCGTGCAGCTCTAGCAAGGCACGCTTAGAAAAATAGGTTTGCGATGGAACCTGCAATTTGGGACAGGCAAGGGTCATCAACCTGAGAAACCCAGCATTCTCCACGAATGAGAATGGCAACAGATCGATGGCCAGTATTTTAGTGGTGGCAGCATTTACTGTAACTCACGTGCAGCAATATGATTTGGGGGTATTCTGAGTGCCGCTCAAGGACCGTCTTCAGTGTGGGCTACATCTTTGGGGCTGTTTGACCAGAACACAGTACTTGAGGCACCAATGTTGTTCTTTCAAGGGTAACAGTAGACCCTTGGTTATGTGCAGACCGCATGAAACCAGTTATTTTGGTTGATTTTGGGTGTGGTGGTGTACGTTTCTGAGTCAGTGGACTGGGAGTGGTGCCTCCACTGCTATGTCTACTACATGAGAGAGCAAAGGATTGCTCAGCCTCCTCCTCCTCCTCCTCCATCATGACTACTGACCCAGTCTTCCCTCCCTATTCCTGCTGTATTGAACTGCTCTCAGATAGATTTAACTTGCTGAGTGGCATCCCATCAACAGCTCTGTTGTCCATCTGGAGTTGCTGCCAGCACAGTGGATGCTTGTTTTTCAGGTGGGCATGTTGTCCACTAGTGCTTATGTGGCTTCCCTTTTTTCCATGACTAACATGTGCTTGACACAGTTGACATATCACTATGGTCTCATCAACTGGACCAAGCATGTAAAAGTCCCAAACTAGGGACTTTTGAGCCCTAGACATATTTATTTATTTATTTATTTATTTGAGTTTTGGTGACCTGGTAAGTCCACTGAGACAATTGCAGTCCCTTTTTCAGAGTTGGCCCAGGGTTACAACAAGCAAAAACAATGTAGTGCAATAAAACAAAGAAGCACATCAAGGTAGCAAAAATAGACATACAACATGAAAAAGGTAATAAAATATTATACATAAATAACACAAGCAGATGAGGTATATACACCTCATAAAATCATAAATTACAAGGCATTATACAATTGAGGTGACAGTCTAATGACCTAAGGTTAAGGGATAAAAATTCTGAGTACAGAAAAGAGGAGACAAGGGGCAAGGTACAGGGGATGGGGGAGGGGTTAGGCAATGAGCCAGTAGAGCAAGTAGATATAGGATAGAGGGTGGTGAAAGAGAGCAAGGTTCATGGGGAAAGGTAGAAGAAGGAGGGGGAAAGGGAGGAATGTAAATAGATGAAGCATCAACAGAAGCAGGAGCAAGATGCAGATGCTGAGAGAGAGGCATACAGAGTAGCTTGGAACTTGGGGGAGAGAGGAGCAGGACAGGATGGAGGGAGGTAGGAAGTTCAGGTCAGATATTGCCACAAAGGTGAAAGACTTGTGGGCGATGGCAAGATGCAGTTTAGGCTTAATGAGAAGGGGGAAGGAGGCAGATCTGAGGGTGTGGGGAGCTTGTCTAAGATGTATTATCTCACTGAGGCAAGGAGGTATGAATTTGTGGGCCTGCTTAAACAAGAAGCAAAGGGAAGAATACCTCAGCTTAGATTCATAAGGTAACTAGCCAAGCTAGGATAGGATATCACAAAGGTGATAGCAGGCATTAACCCCCAATGCAAACCTTCCCACCCTATGATAAGACTGGGAGAGGAGATACAGGATCAAGGAATTCATTGAGAACAGTAAAGGAGTACCATAGGTCAGAAGAGGTATTAGGGATGATGTGGTGATCTTACGGCAGGAGGCATACAAGAAGAAGGGATGAATGTGATAGAGGAGGCCTAGTCACTGGTTTAGAGATTTAGTATCATTGGAGACATGTGTTTTAAGGAAGAGAGAGTAGTCCAATGTGATACCTAGGCACTTAAAGGAATGGACACACTCAAGGATATCACCATTGAGAGAGGTAATGCTAAGAGAGGAGCGAGTATGCAGGGAGTCGGGTAGGTGGGTAAATAGCATACTTTTAGTTTTTTTCATGTTCAGAACAAGATGATTGCACTTAAACCAGCCCTCAAGGGAAGAGAAGTTTAAGCAAGTTCTCAGTTAATCAGCTCAATATCAGGAGAGGAGCAATAGATGATTGCATCATCTGCATATAGGTGAACGTATGCCCCTCCACAGAAGCTGGGTAAGTCATTAATGAATAGGGAGGATAACATTGCATCCAAAATGGAGCCTTGAGGAACACCATGAGTTATGGGCTTAAGATTAGAGACAGAGCTAGCCCACTTGACTGTTTGGGAAAGGCAGGACAGGTAACTGTTGACCCAGTTCAGTGCACCAGATTCCAGATCAAGGACATAAAGCTGATGGAGCAGAAGACCATGATTCACCAGGTTGAATGCTTTTGTAAGATCGACAAAGATGGCACTGGTGGCAGAAACTTGGTCCATTGCCTGGAATATGTCTGTGGTCACTTTTATCAAGGCAGTAAGAGTACTGTGATTCTTTTTGAAGCTGTGCTGATAAGGGGATAGCAGGTTGTGATGTTCCAGGTAGTCCTGAAGGTAATTGTATACAATTCACTCTTGGATTTTAGCCAATGGGCAGTGGATGGATATGAGTCTAAACATGATGTTGGTACTGGGAGAACTGATAAATGGGCATTGAAGTTTGTGCTTTTTGGGCTGCTTTCATCACTTCCATAAGACTACTTGTTTTGGGTGAGGGGATGACTTGACTGCTTGTAGAAGTGCTGCTGATAGACTTGGTGACAGCCTGTCCCACAGACTGTACATGCTCATGGCCTACATAACCCTTGACCTTTTTAAACTCCGGTTGCTATGATGGATCATACCAGTCATCGTTATCAGCACAGATGCTGATGATGTCCTTGTCCTCCTCCCCCTTCTCCCTATCACTGTCTTTTTGCACAGCACCTTTTTCTTTCTCTATAACCATCTCATCGGGGGCTGATTACCCATATCTCCAAGATTATCAGACTCTGGTGGAACACTATCACCACCACCCACTCCAGCAGGAACAGATCCTGGAACAGTCATACTGACAGACTTATCACTAGAGGTGGTCAAAGTCACTAAACTTCACTACATGGAGTATTTCATGTATAACTTGAATTTTGAGAAAAACTCCATAAAGCGAAGTGAAAAACATTGCATTCCACATTAATGTGAAGTTCCCATTGCTTTCTATGGACTTTGCATTACTTCACCTTTTTTTGGATCTTTAAGGCAAATTTTGCAGTGATTCATGGGATGACAGCTAACATGGACTCTATATTGTCTTGCACAGCCTCAGTTCAGCATAGTGTGAATAGTGGAAAGCTGAAGACAGTTTTGTCCTAGAGCACTGAGAATCAAACCCTCCAAAAACCTTCAAAAAAGCATTTTTGCATCCAAATTTTGAGTCAAAATTTAGTACATCAAGTGTAGTAAATCCTTGTGTGTTATATCATCAAGCATTTATTGATTTGGTGTGAATACTGCATGTTAATTGACTACATTTAGTCTCTGTCCTGACAGACACTGTAGAAGTATGCTTCAGGGGAGGGACTGATTTGTGGAGTAGAAGGGAGATTCACAGACCACAGTGAGAAAGGCATCTTTCCAACTGTTGTTGGCTAGTGCTTAAGTATTTATGTGTTCAAGAAACACATTAAGACTTCTATTAATGTTTTATAAGATTTTGCTGCTTGCTGGGCATTTTTTTCAGTCTGCTTAAAAGATTGTGTTGTAGTTTACCGAGCAGTTAAAGTTTCTGTGCCTGACCTTTAGTTAGTGTGGGTGCTGTCAATTCATATGCATTTTACTGCACCACTGCAATAACAGTACTCCGAATTTCTCAGCCTGTCTGTGGCATTTTTCCTTGCTTCTATGCAGCTAATGCTGTAACCCCCCCATAACAAAGTACTGTTGCTCCACTTTTGGATTTCTGAAGACTGGTTAAGGTCTTGTTGTGCCTGTGTGGCTGCATCTCTTTAGTGCCCAGTCTCCATCTGGAAGTCACAGTTGTTGTTTTTTGACTTCCCATCCACCAAGAACTGCAGAAATATAAAAATTGCTGTAAATTGTCTGTGTAATCTTGCTGTGTAATTGTCTGTAATTGTCCCCATCTGGAGTACTGTGTCCAGTTCTGGAGAGCCCATCTCCACAAGGACATAGACAGGATGGAGGCAGTCCAGAGGAGGGCAACTAAAATGGTGCAGGGTCTGCAAGAGAAGCCATATGAGGAGAGACTAAATGAGCTTAATATGTATACCCTTGAGGCGAGGAGGGAGAGCGGGGACATGATAGAAACTTTGAAGTACCTCAGTGGAATCAACAAAGTCCAAGAAGGATGCACCTTTCAGAAAAAGAGATGTGCAGGAACAAGGGGACACAATTGGAAGATAGAAGGGGGATGGCTCAGGGGCAATGTGAGGAAGTATTTTTTCACAGAGATGGTGGCAGATACATGGAACCACCTTTCTGAGGAGGTTGTGGGGTATAAAACTGTGGGAGAATTCAAGAATGCATGGGACAGATATAAGGCAATTCTTGTGGGGGTAGGATGAAATAGGCTGTTGGTTAACTAGGATCTGCAGATTATCCAGTAGGTAGGGAAATGGGCAGACTTGGTGAGCCAAGCGGTCCTTATCTGCCATCAAAGTTTATGTTTCTATCTTAATCTTAAAAAATGCCCCTGATGACAGTCATGCAAAGCTGTTTCTGGCTGTGACTATTAGCAATGGAAGTTGTGATGATGAGGCAGGTTCATCAGAGGCTAGCAAGTCTAGCAGTGTTAAGAGTGGTCATGGATGTGGTAGTATACAGCAGAAGGGAAAAGTAGTAATTGCTGCAAATAAAGGGACTTCTCCCATTCTGTTTTTCACAGTGAAATCAGCTGCTTCACGGCTGGTTGGAGATGTTGTTGTCTCTGCTGGTAGTAAAGTTAGTGATGACATAGTTGATAACTGCATGAGTATTGCTACAAGCTGGGTAAAGTTGTCAGGTAACAAAAATGTTGTGGAGTCAGAAGACTTGAATGTAGTTGATGTCCCACTCCCCACAGTAGTTAAACATGATTCTGATCATGATGATGACTCACAGTCTCATGTTTCCACTGATCTTGAGGTTAGGCCATCTAAACATTCAGATGTTGATGAAAAAAGTGTGGATGATCATATTGAGGCTGTGGTTGGAATATCTCCACAGGACAGCATCCTAAGTGAATTTGTGGATGATGATGATTATGCTGATAATGCTAGTGACCCCATTTGAGAACTGGACAAAAAGAAAGTTAAGGTGGCAGTTTGTAAACAGTCTGTTAGTAAATCACCCCCGCCTCAAAGTTCTGATGTAGCTGTGTCAGTTGATGATCCTGAAGAAATAGTCATAGATTGTGATGTTTAGTTAAAGTTCAAGTGTGCACAACACCATAGATCATTCAGTACGTTCCCCATTTCATCGCCACAAAAACTGCAGTCCCATATGTTGCAGCAGCAGCGACATGTGAAAAGTAGGGCATCAAAATCCCTAGTTTGGAATTTTTTTGAACAAGATGGAAGTGAAACAGTGGCAATCTGCTAGTTTTGCCAAGCTTTTGAAAGGTGTGGTAAAAAGGGTAGCCATCTTGGCACTGGAGGCCAGCATACTCATCTCAAGAGCAGGCACATGGCACTGTGGACTTGGCACCAGATGGAAACTCATGCCATAGTGGGGCATTCACCCTCATCCAGCTTAGTGAGCACGATGCGGTGTCCCCTTCCCAACTGAGTGTAAGCAGCCATTAGAGATGTTGTGAAGATAAACTTTGCCTGCGAAGTTCACACAAAACCTTGAAAATTCACACTTCACATAATTTGTGGAGTTTTTGAAACATACCAAAACTTTAATTTGCATGGTTTGCATTAAACTCTCAGTGAAATTCGCCTTTTTTTAACACGAAGCATGAATTTCACAGGCGGAGCATGAAATCTGTGGGTGAAATTTCGTGCTTTGCAGCAAAATCCGTGAAATTCATGAAATCACTCCACAAATTCTGAAAAATCCACAAATTAACTTGCAGAGCAAATTTTGTGGACTTCATACACCTCTAGTAGCCATGTTGGTAAAAGTTGTGAAATAACACCAGCGGATTACTATAGGCATGAGGAGGAAGATGACTTTGAATGTTCAAATAGTGGTCAGAGTAGCAGTGGTGGTCCATGTAGTAGTTCTACTACATCAATCCCTGTGCTTAAAACAGGTGAAATAACAGCATTTATTGGCTTGTCACCTGTACACTCACCATCACATGCCAACGGCACCCCATCCATGGCAGTTCACAGAGGAGAGCCATTTGGCACTCCACGTGCAAAACAGTGAAAAATGCAGGCCACTATGCACAGCCTTTTTATGCAGAACAGTAAATTCCCACCAAATCATACAGTTGCACATAAACTCAATGCTGCTGCAGTGGAAATACTGGCAATTGACCCTTGTTAGTCAACTGGTCCCCTTGGTTAATCACAAAATGACCGTTACAATATTTAAAAATGTTGTTAAAGTTGCCCCCCCACAAAGACTTTAATGGAGTGCATCCCCATGCTTTCCCTGAGCACATGTCATTATGTGCGTGAACACGGGGGCAGGTCTTGGGCAGCTTCCAAGACTGGGAAGTGGAAGGGATTGGCCAGGGACAAATTTACAATCTCTTCAATTTCTAAATATGGCAAAGAAATTTTTTTTTCAAATGTAGCCAGATGTCACAGAGGTAAGGCACCACAAAATGTGGTGCAGACCGTTAGATTGGGGAATGTCTTTAAAAGTTCTGATCATTCCATCACATGTCGGTTCCAGGTACAATGGTATTAGACATACAAGGAAAATTCAATTAAAAAATCTATTCCAAACACATTGTAGACATTCTGTCAAGGGAACAGATAAAGTACTCATGTAAGTGACATCCCAACAATTATTTTTTCTATCAGTGAAAAGGGTGCTCGGAACAAAAACTACCTCTAAATCCAAGAAATAATGATGAGGGCTACTCTTAACCCCAGTTTAGCCAGTATGTACATGGAGAAATGGAAGGAAGAGTTTGTTTACTTCACATAAATCTGGGAAAACTGTTTACTGATGACACATTTTTTGTCTGGAAAGGTGCAAGGGAGGAATTGGATAACTGTGTAATACATAGAAGACTCAAATACAAATCTGACGTTTACAAATAATAGTTGACTTGCAGGAGATCAGCTTTCTGGATTTAGCTGTAAAGAAAGACACTGATGGTAGCATTCTTAAAGATTTGTTTAAGAAGCCAACTGACAGGAATGACTAGCTACTAGCAAGCAGTTGCTTTCCCGGGCATGCTGTCACAAATCTGCCAAAAGGTCAATTCATGCTGGTCAATTGGAATGGTGAAAATGAAGAACTCTTTCAAGAGAGCGAATAAATTAGCTGAGAGACTAAAAGAAAGGGGGTACAGAGGAACAACTAAACTTTTGGTCATTTTTTAAATTACTACTATAGGGCTTCTATATGAGGTATGTAGTGGTTTTTCACAAGTATTTGTTAAGCTGTGTAGTTGCACTAAGTATTCTCAGATTCTTCTTAACAATCCCAAGTATTTCTTTTGCACACCCTCTGAATGCAGTCACAATGGTCAATCTTTCTTCATCTGACCTAGCCCTAGTACTTCCACCCACTAGTGATTCCTAATCCATTTCTTTTACATCAGTTTTAGCTTTCTGAATGTCCACCACTCTGTATTACCTTATTCTCATTCTCTTACCTAATTCAGTCACTATCTTTTGAAATAATTTGTCATTTAACAATTGCATGAATTGACCTTTTGGCAGACCTCTGACAGTATGCCCTGAATGGCAACTACTTACTAGTAGCAAGATATTCCTTTGTTTAAAAACTGAAATATTTATTGACATGACAGAGGAACAATATAAACATTGTCACAGTAGTTCCAGGAAATTAGCAACATATTGTTTTGAAATTACAATTCTAGACATTTTCCAGATAGAGTTAAAACAGATATATATTATCCTATGCTTTATAGGTAAAGTTCTCTAAAGAGGAATAACATCTTTTCTTGTCACACAGAGCATTTTAAGACTAACATATAAGTTAAATATTTCCTCGGGCTACCTCAGGTGTCAGGGAGGGTAGGACTTATATTGTAGAGTTCATATAGATATAAGAGTGCACAGAAAGGAAGGGAGAGATTCAGTATGGTAATAGAGAGGGTTTCAGAATGTAGGCAGGAAACAGGAGAAATTTGTATACACTATGTAGAGTCTGGAGTGGGGAAAGAGAAGAGGGAAAAGGAAAGAGAGAGAGAGAACGGAGCTGCCCCAGGTAATCACCTGCACCTGTAGCCACCCAGGCTAGCTGTGTCTGCCAATGTCTATGGTACAAAATCAGAATAGCAATCCAGTTGGTAAAGAACCCACCTGCACCACCTGTTATCAAAGGCTGTAACATGATCCTGTAGACTAGCTGATACCCGTTCCAGGTTTACACCCTGTATGCCAACTTCATCCATTGGTCTTTTGAGGGGATGGCCTTTGTGAACCATGACCTGGTTATTACTTTTTTAGTAATTAGTATTAGTAAGGCTGTTTGTTTGTATAAGAGTTTAATTATCTTTATACCTGTTGGGGGAACTGCCATTAGAATATAGGTAGGTGTAAAAAGTTCTGGGACTTCATATATTTCTTGCAGCTCTCTTACAATCTCTTGTCAATATGATTGGAGGAGTGGAAAAAACCACACTATATGTTCCATGTCCGCTAAAAGGTGCCCGCAGTTCCTCCAACACCTCCCCTGTTCCAGTCTGGCAAATTTGTTTGTAATGTTTGGTGTTTGGAAGAAGTGGCTCCTGAATTTCCAGGCAATTTCCGTCCAATATATGGTAGTGGAAATGTTTTGAGAAGGGAGAGCACTAGCCTACCACAGTTCTTGGTCCAGCTCCAGTCCGAGCCCATTGGACCATCTTTTCCTAAGCCAATCCATGTTGTCCGAAGAATATTCTGCTAGAGCCTTATAGAGTTTGTTTATCAGATGCTCCTGATCAGTGCCTCCTGAACTGGTGGTTATCAGTTTCACCAAACTGGAGGAAGATTAGGCAGTCATAGCCAGAGCCTCTTCCTGGGGTTGCAGTATACTCTTCAGTTTAAAATACACAGGGAATTCAGTGGAGGGTAGCTTATAAATGGCCAGGAGTGACGCGAATGAGAAAAATCCTGTAGGTCCTATTAATTGGTGTATGAAATGAATGTGGAAAGTAGTCCACCGCTGGAGAGATTTGGCCAACTGGGTGGGGATGCTACTGTGTCGTAGGCTACAGCTCACAGATATGTTCTTTCAGCTGATGAAAGCACAGAATCTAGAACATGTACCCTATGCTTGAAAGGTTCTACAGTGTATTGATTAAATTTACATAACGGGAGACTAGATGGCAGATTCCTCAAGATATAAGGGGTTAAAATGGAAATGTCATTGACATTGAGCTCTATTTGCTTCCAATGAGCCCTTTGGTGAGCCGTCAGCTGGGATAGGAGAGTTCTAAGTTGAGCTACCTGTGCATATTGTTGCATATTTGGGAGATTTTGCCCACCTGTGTCTCTCGGCAACTGCAGCAAAGTGTATTTTATCCTGGGGGGTTTACCTGCATAGAAAATGGGAGATTAATTTGTCCCAGGAGTGGAAATAGAATTGAGAGGGGGTAGTGGGAAGAGTCTGTATGAAGAAAAGAAGATGTGGAAGTGCATTCTGCTGTGTAGTCTCAATGCAGTTTAGGAATCCTAATGGTTGTTGCATCTAGTGGGAGAGGTCTGTTATAAGCAGCTGGGTGAGGGGTTCATAATTTACCAGCTCTAATTGCAAAAGTTGTGTAGGTAGCTTGATCCCCAGATAATGTATTTTCAATCTGTTACAGCAGAAGGGAAATCAAAGTTTTAATGCAAGCGAGGGAGAGAAGAAATATTTTAGGACTTCGGTTTTTGAGCTGTTTAGTTTATAACCTATTAGATGTCCAAATATTTGGATTTGTTCCCAGACTTCTGATATAGAGGTTTCTGGAGAGATTAATGTTTGAAGGATATCATCTGCAGTAAGCCTTATTTTATGAGAGCATCCTTCAATGGGTAAACCTTTAATACTAGGTGTGGTTCTAATAATGGATGCTAGAGGTACAAAGTATAGTTCAAATAATAGGGGAGATGGGGGCAACCCTGACATGTTCCCCTTGAGAGAGGAAAAGAGTGAGACAGGGAGCCATCTAGTTTAAGATAGGAGAGTGGGACTTGGTACATGTTTTGTACCTGAGTTACAAATTTATCTAGAAAACCAAAGTGTCTTAACGCCACCTATAGGAAGGACCAAGACATCCTATCAAATGCCTTCTCGGCATCTAGGCTGAGAAGAACCAGGGTATCTGTCTCTGGGTTGCATATGCTACCAAAAGCAGGACGCGCCACACTGCATCATGGGCTTGGCACTTTCTAATAAAGCCAGCCTGGTCTGAATCTATAAGCTAAGGGAGAAGTACATTGATTCAATGGGCTAGTATTGACATAAAAAGTTTATAGTCATAATTTAATTTTGAAATAGGGCAATAGGGTGCTGGATGTTTGGATCATTTTGGGGTTTAGGGATGGCTACTATTTCAGCATATTGCCTGGTAGGGGGTGGTTGCTTCCTTTTTTTGGACATTGTGGAAGGAGATCTCCCTAGAATTTTTATAGAATTCATCCAGGTAGTCATCAGGACCTGGCACTTTCAATGCCTTTGATTGCTTAATTATGGCAAGAACTTTGCTATTTGTGATTGGAGCCGACAATGTTTGTGCCTGAGAATCCATGAGTTTGGGCAAGGGAATGTCATCTAGATAGTGTTCTGTTTGTTGGGAGGCAGAGTGGATGTCTTCTGTATACAATTTTGCATAATAGGCTGCCATAACTTGCCTGATTTCCTTCGGATGCTGAAGGAGATGACCATACATAGAAACATAGAAACATAGAATTTGATGGCAGATAAGAACCGCTTGGCCCACCCAGTCTGCCCATTTTCCTACCTAACAGATAAGCTGCAAATCCTAGTTAACCAACAGCTTACTTCCTCCTACCCCCCACTAGGACTGCCTTATGCCTGTCCCATGCATTCTTGAAGTCCCCCACTGTTCTTGACTCCACAACCTCCTCAGGGAGGCTGTTCCATGCATCCACAACCCTCTCAGTGAAAAATACTTCCTCACATTACCTCTGAGCCATCCCCCTCTATCTTCAAATTGTGCCCCTTGTTCTTGCACATCTCTTTTTCTGGAAGATGCTACCCTCTTGGACTTTGTTAATTCCCTTGAGGTACTTGAAAGTTTTATCATGTCCCTCTCCCTCCTTTCCTGTAGGGTATACATATTAAGCTCCTTTAGTCTTTCTTCATATGTCTTCTGGTGCAGACCCTGCACCATTTTGGTTGCCCTCCTCTGTACAGCTTCCACTCTGTCTATGTCTTTGCGGA
Organism: Neoceratodus forsteri; assembly: GCA_016271365.2. NCBI lineage: Eukaryota > Metazoa > Chordata > Ceratodontiformes > Ceratodontidae > Neoceratodus > Neoceratodus forsteri. The sequence goes on along the minus strand of CM057452.1, from coordinate 510,368,047 downwards.
GATGGGGTCTCCAGAACTGCACACAGTACTCCAGATGGGGTCTCTCCAACTGTCTGTACAGAGGGATAACAACTTCCTGTTTCTACTATTGATGCCTATTCCTATGCATCCCAGTATCCCCCTGCCTTCCTTACTGCCTTCTCACATTGCTTGCCCACCTTTAGGTCATCTGATATAATTACCCCCAGGTCCCTTTCTATTTTTACTGTTGTCAGTATCTCACCCCCCATTGTGTACACTTCCCCTTGGTTTTTGTTTCCCATGTGCATTACCTTGCACTTCTTTGCATTGAATCTAAGCTGCCATACATTTGACCATTCCTCCAACCTTGCCAAGTCCCTTCTCATCCTTTCCACTCCATCTTGTGTATCAACCTTGTTGCAGATCTTTGTGTCATCTGCAAAGAGACATACTTTTCCTTCCAGTTGCAATGTCACTTATAAAGACATTAAAAAGGACCGGTCCCAGTACTGAACCCTGTGGTACCCCACTAGTAACCCTCCTTTCTTCACTGTGTATTCCATTTACTACTACCCTTTGCGTCCTGTTGTCTAGCCAATTTTTTATCCAGGCTACCATCTTGGGACCCACTCCAAGGCTGGCTATCTTGTGAATTAATCTTTTGTGTGGGACTGTATCAAATGCCTTGCTAAAATCTAGGTAGGCCATGTCCACAGCCACTCCCTGGTCTACTACTTTGGTCACCCAGTCAAAGAAATCTATTAGATTCATCTGACATGACCTTCCCATCATGAATCCATGCTGCCTTGGGTCCTGTGCCCCACTGGCCTCTAGGTACTCAACAATTCCATCATTTTCCCTACCACTGAGGTCAAACTAACTGGTCTGTAGTTTCCTGCCTCTGTCCTGCTCCCACTTCTGTGAAGAGGAATCACATCTGCCCTCCTCCAATCCTCGGGTACCACCCCATCCTCCCATGATTTGTTAAAGAGAGTAGTCAGCGGTGTCACTAGTTCTACCCTTAGTTCTTTTAGAATTCTTGGGTGAATCCCATCAGGCCCCATTGCTTTGTCCACCTTCAATTTTATCAGTTCTTTCAGAACTCTTTCTTCTGTAAATGGACTTGTATCGACCCCCGTCTTCGGAGTGTTTCTCTTATTTGGTTTAGGTAACTCCCCCTCCTCTTCCTTTGTGAATACTGAGCAGAAATATTCGTTCAGTATCCCTGCTTTTTCACTGTCACCCTCTACCCACATTCCCTCCTCTTTATTAAGCTTCAGTATCCCTCCTTTGGTCTTTCTTCACTCCCTAATGTACCTATAAAAGGTCTTATCCCCCTTCTTAACAGAATTGGCTATCCTTTCCTCGGTTTGGGCCTTTGCTATTCTGACTGCCTTCCCAGCCTCTTTCTGCTTTAACTGATAAAGTTCTCTGCCCTGCTCCTTCTGCGTTTCCTTATATTTCCTGAATGCTGTCCTTTTCTCCTTAACCTTCCCTGCCACCTCTTTTGAGAACCATAGCATTTTTTTCTTCGTTGTGTTTTATTGATTTGCTTTACACAAAGGCTTGTTGCCTCTGTGATGGCTGTTGTGATCATTCCCCATTGTTCCTCCATCCCTTCTTCTTGCCTGTTTGCTAGTGCTTCCCTAGGGTCAAGTAGATTAGTGACATCAACCTGGCCCTTGCTTCACGCAGCCATCTGGCCAGATTCATGGCTCCTGGGGGGCCTCCCTCCTCATAGTTTAATTTTAAATAGAGCAATTGCTATTCTATCTTCTGATCAGTTATTTTTTGTCATTTTTGCTTTACAAACTGTAGCAGGGGATGTGCCAAGGTATCCCCCTGGGAGAGCACATCTTGTAATGTGAGGACATTTTTTTTCACAGAGAGAGTGGTGGATGCATGGAACCACCTTCCTGGAGAGGTTGTGGGGTCTAAAACAGTGGGGATTTCAAACATGCATGGGACAGACATAAGGAAATTATAGTGGGGGGTTGCAGGAAGTAGGCTGTTTAACTAGAATCTGCAGCTTATCCAATAGGTAGGGAAATGGGCAGACTGGGTGGGCCAAGTGGTCCTTATCTGCCATCAAAGTCAAAGTCAAAGTCTCACTGCTGCTTTTTATGAGCGGAATATTTTAAAGCCCCCCTTCCCATAATGCAGTATTGAGGGTGTCCCAGTATATAGTATTAGTTATATCCAGGGAGGTATTATCTGCTAGTGGTCCTTAACCAGCTGTACAAATTCAGTGTCTTAAAGGTGCATTATGTTTAATCTCCAAAAGGAGTGTTGCCAAGGTTTACCTAGATCTATTTTAAAGTATAAGGGAGAGTGATCCGATAAAATGGTCACCCCAAAATAAATATAGAGTCTAAGTATTCTACAGTACTAAACAAATAGTCCAATCTAGGAGAGCTAAATGTCTTTGGGGAGAAATACGAGTAAGCATTGGTCGTTAGGTAGAAATGCCTCCATAGGTCCATTATACCCAGGGAGGGTAATGTTGTGCAAAGATATTTTTGTAAGGGTGCAGCCTGATACCTAGGTAGTGGCATGGCATCAAGTGCAGGATCCACAGTTATGTTAAAATCTCCCCCCATTATAAGTTGTCCATGCATAATTGAGAGGAGGTCATCTATGAATTTCCAGGCAACTGCTGGTGCAGTGCCAGGCAGAAAATATACCAAAACTAATGTTACCTGGGAGGTGAAAAGTTTCCCCAATGCTATAACATAGCACCCCTCCCTGTCCACAATTTGTTCCTGGAGTGTAAATTGTAAAACCTTGTGGTATCAAAATGGCAACCCCCCCTCCTCCTGCCAGGGTCATGGGAGGAGGTAAAGAACATCTGGTACCCCAGAACTTTAAATTTAGCATGTTCCCCAGGGATAAATGCATTTCCTGCAGATAAATCAAATCTGGTTTATCTTGCTTCAGGAACTTCAGCAACCGGGATTGCTTTATTGGTTGTGAATGCCATTCACCTTAAAGGAAAGAACTAAGGATGTGTTAACCATGGCAAATAAGGAGGCAGTGTAGCACAGTGGTTTAAGGCTCTGCGTTGCAAACCTGGAGTCCTGGGTTTCAATCCTACATCTCCCACTTGCATACTGTGTGACCCTAAGCAAGTCACTTAACTTCCTTGTGCTCTCAGATGGCAACTGTAAATAAGGTTCAGCTTAGCGTGTCTCACCTGATTGAAAAAAAATAGGATATTGCTGCAACTCGGGGGGGTGGGGCCTTCTCAAATAAATAATATAAAGGCTTAGAGGAGAGAACTGCATTGAAAATAGAATTGTACTCCTCTAGAAAATATGCTCTGTGGGTTGTTCGGTAAACCATGCTTAAGAGTATATTCATGTCCACTGTCAATAATAAAATGGCATTAAGAGTGAGCAGTACATGGCTTAATAGCTTAAACCCTCCTGCATTAAGCCACTATAAAGAAGGTAAAGATAGTTCACTATCAAACTTCCATATCATCTGCTGCTGTATGTATAAATTCCAAAGCAAAAGCATTTGTAACCCAAAAAAATGAAAGATACCCTGAGAGGCCAACAGGGCCCCAGAGGAACCATAACCATAAAACCATAAACACTTGACAAGGTATTGAAATAGGGCAAAACAGAAACATTAGGAGTCAATCAGCTCCATCTCAAACCCTTTTAGGGAATACTGATACATAAACCTATGGTAGATTTCAAAGGTGGGGGAAGAAAAAGTGATCTTCCCTATAACTCCCGCTGTGCAGCACCGAGAAGTAAGCTGCCATTTGGGACAGGGGGGATATCCAGAATTTTTACAGCCCTGGGCCCCCTTGAGATCTGTAGGGTCACAAATAAGATACATAAGTAAGGAGCAAAACAAAATAGGGAGAAGGTTAGTTACCCCTGGGCAATGTTCCATTAAGGTAGTAGAACTGAAGTACTGAAGGTTCCCATAGCCCCACCATCAGAAACAATAGTGTAAACACAAACCAAATTAATTAATCATCTACCTGTTGGAAAAAAGGAAGTATTTATAAGTATGCTGTGAGGACCACAAGTATAAGTAGTCAGATATTGTCCATTTCCCATGTGGACCAGAAATACTGATTTACTTTTAGATCTCTGCCTTCAACGCTAAGATGCTGTCTTTTATAGCTATAGCTAGGTGCTGCACTCAGTCCCAAAAGCACTTATTATGATATCATTCACTCTAAATGTCTAAGTCCTGTCAGTGACCCAGATGTTGTAGGATACTAATAACTTGTCATCAGTTTGGACCTCGACCCCCGTGGCAGAGGATATTGGCCCATTGTGAAAAATAATGAAATTAGGAGGATCTGAGCTGTCTTGGTAATATCAGCAGCTCACAATTGAGCTATAATCTCCCTCCATGGTAGTTGAGAGGTCCTATATAGGAGCATGCTGCAGTAGGTGATCCCACTAGTCACAGGCCCATGGGCTCCCCCAGGATTTTGTGAAGGCAGTCAGGTTTACAGCTCAGGAGGGGGAATTTGTGGTGGGGGAGGTAGATGCATGTGAGGCAACTGCCACAACAAGTGACCCCAATGGGCCCGGTCAAATAGAGAACCTCTATTAAGATATGGTCAGGATCTAGAGTTGGGCAAGCCCCACATATCCAGGGAGGACTCTCAGGTTAGGTGTGCTCCCTCACCTCCCCTCCCTCCCCAGTGACCACTTCCCCCTACGTTATTCCAAAGCAATTAGTTAGTAGACTTCTTCCTGTCACTTTCAGTAGTCCTGGAGGGTATCTGCTCATCGAAATGCTGCCAAGGCTGTTTTGGGTCCACTGGGTGGCATCCCCCTCCTCCATGCTGGATAAGGCCTTCGCTGCAGTTTGCCATCTTTGGGGTCAGACTCCAGAGCTGGAAGTCAGGGTCTGTCACTCTGGGAATACAAAGACCCCACTAGTAAGTTCCTCTTTGGCCTCATGTACTGAGATGAATTCCTTTCTTCCATCTGGGAGCACCACCAAAAGCTTTGCTGGGTAAGGGGTGGTAAATTTAATCCCTTTCTCGTTCAGTGCTGGGAGTAATGGTAGATATGCCTGGTATTGTTTCATAGTCTTTGGGGCATAATTGTGATAAATATTGATACACTGCTGCCCATAAAAGATGTCTTGCTTGCACCAAGCTGTTAGGAGAATCTGTTCCTTTACAGCATAGCTGTGGAATAGAGCTATGATGGAGTGGGGGCTGGCCATTGGGGAGGCAGGTTTATTTATTTTTTTTAATTTAAAGTTTATTGAAATTTTCACATTAAACAATGGACAGGTTCAAAACATCCATAGCATAAAACTTATGACCATACAAGTAAATTGACCCCATTCCCCTCCCCCCGACACCCCCCCCACTCCAACCCCCACACACAGTCCCAAAGGCATGGCAGTCCATAACATCTGAGAAATTAGGAGTTAAGAATTAAAAATTAGATGGTATATAACGTATGGAGTGAGGCCCAAATCCGTTCATATTTGGACTTGTTGTTATTAATACTTGAAATAGTCTTCTCCACTAGAAGACTAAATAATAACTCATTTAGCCATTCAGAATAAGAGATGACTTCAGAGCTCCTCCAATACTTGAACACTAGTTTCTTAACGGACATCGAGATCAAAGCAATATGAAATTTACGCTTATTAACAGAAATCTGCGAGTAATCCCCGAAGATGCAAACCTCTGGGATAAACAGGTCTCTCAGCCCAAGGAATGGGTCAGCTTTGTCCCTTATAGTCTCCCAAAGGGGTGATATCTTAGGACAATCCCAGAAAATATGAAGTAGGGAACCTTCTGCCTGAGGGGGAGGCAGGTTTAAACACCAGCGCACTGTGCACTCTCTCCAAGACTAGTGCTATGTCTGGGGGGAGTTCTAAGGCCATGCAAAGCAGGGTGACAACAAAGTCCTTAATGTCTCCTCTTTCCGAGCCCTCCGGTATGCAGTATAGCCAAATGTTTTTCCAGCAAGCTCTGTTCTTGGCATCTTCTTGTTTTGTCTCTAAGAGCTCCTGCTGTTCCCTGATTTGCTGCATCAGGTCTTTGAGATCATCGACCGGTTCTCCATAGCAGTGAGCTAGCATTCGGTGTCATCAGCACACTGCTCAAGTTGGATTATGTCCTTACACATTTGCTTGATATCAGCCCAGAATTCACAAAATTCTTGATAAATGGTATCCAGTTTCACTTATTTTTTAATTTTAGGTGTGTGACCCATAGCATTTAAGTTTTTAAGGGTTGGTGCCACGAGTTACTAGGAGACATTTTCTGTGTTGGAGGCCTCTGAGTAGGATCCCTCTGCATCATCTTGTATTTTATCAATTTTTTTTGTAGCATTGGTTTGTTTGCTTTATTACCCCTCTTGCATATCTTCTTTCTGCTTTTTAGGTGAGTTTGCTGCCTAGAAGAGGGTTTTGATTTGGGAGGGAGACAGGAGCCATTAGCTTAAGCTGCCATTACCCCGGAGGCAGAACTGGAAATCAGTAGCAAGATATTCCTGTTAATTGGGTTGTTCAACAAGTCTGTTGCCTCTTCTTGTACCTCTTATCACTGATTCCTGCACTTGATAATACATGAGGATATGAGGATGCATTGAATACCTGAATGCTGCTTTTCTGTTGAAGCGGGGTGAGTGTTGATAATTTAATCTATTTTTCCCCATAGAATAATAATATTTAATACTCCATAATATTTATTTATTTTATTTATTTATTTAGTTTTTGTTAACCGGGTAAGTGCGCTAGTCAGCAAGTGACTGTTTTCAGGCACGACCCGGGAGGTACAATTACAATACACAAAGAGTACAGCCAGATTATTAAGACAACGAGTACAAAAAAATGCAGAGAGAAATACATATGGCAATGTAACATACATTAGTAAACAAAAATATATTTACATGTGATACAGGGTTATAAACACTAAAGTCTATGGAAATACAGTACACTACAGAAAGGGAAATGAGCATTTACAAAAACTAAATGATGCAGAGGTTGCACAAGAAGCCCTACAAGAAGATACTGAGGGATCTCAACAGGTATACCCTAGAAGAGAGGCAGGTGAGAGGTGACATAATAAATACCTACAGTTACCTCCCAGGGGTAAGCAGGGTGCAGAAGGAGACTGTCTTTCAAGTGACAAAAATCACCAGGACCAGGGGCATGAGATGAAGCTGGAGGGGGAGTTTAAAAGAGAGGTGATGAACTATTTCTTCACTGAAAGGGTAGTAGATGCTTGGAGCAGACTGCTAGCAGAAGCGGTGTGGGCAAAAACAGTGGGGTTCTGCAAGCGGCATGGGATACACATAGGGTTACATTAAAAAATAGACAGGAAGAAGGAAGGGTCACCAGAGAACTCATAAGGTATGTGGATACATATTAGGTGGGAACATCTGGGCAGGCTGGGTGGGACAAGCGGTCCTTTTCTGTCGATAAATTCTACATTTCTACATTTTTACTTTTCAACAAGAAGAATGAGCACAGAATATTCAACTAATGTCTAACTAGATTCTAAGTAGATAGTTTAAGCATACCCCAAACTGGGATCTCTTGAGTCATAGTCAATTGACAGCAATGCTATGGCATCAGTTCCAAAGATATGAATAACTTTCACAAGGAAAATGCAGTCCCTGAAATACCTGTGCCAGGCCAGCACCTTTGCCCATATCATGTGCCCTGCCTCTCTTATATCACATGCTGGACATGCTGGACAATCTTTTGATTCTGTGAGCCCACCTCCATGACCATACCACTCAACTCTCCTTGATTATCAGGACAATCCCTCATAGAGTGGGGCAAAATTAGCAAATTACAAATTTGGGGAATATTTGTGAAATTTTGTGAAATCTGTCAGAATTTTCAGAAATTGTTTAATTGGCTATAACCCAGTCCATGTTGCAGCTAGAGATCTAAACTTTAGTATAGGTATTGCCAGTTATGGGCCCTAAAAGTTTCATCACAGTTGAATGAAGGGTGAAGAAGTTATAGGGGCTCAAAGTCTGGCAATTTAATAATCATGGAAACATTTTGGCAAATTATCGATTTCGCTTTGGGGCTGAGTGAACTTAATCAAAATGAACATTTTCCCGAGGATTTTTTACCCTTTGTATCTCCTTAATAATTGGATACCCATTACCTGGTTTCGTAAAATTAATGGTCTGATAACAAAATTTATTTGGGCTAATAGACAACCTAGGATTGCATTTTACAAACTGGCGGCTCCCAAGGATAAAGGGGGTCTCCGTCTTCCGCACTTGATTTATTATAATTGGGCGAGTCATGTGGCAAAATTCATGAGATGGGTGGAACAGATGGGAGAACAGAATTCCGATAGGTTTTCACCTATCTGGCTCAAAATTGAACTCTCATTAATCAAACAGAGCGGCCTCTCACCTGCGTCGCTACTTCATGTTAGGCCGGGTTCCCTCCCTCTGTTATTGAAATCAACACCCGTTGCGATATCGGTCAAAGTGCACTCCCAGATAAGCTCAATTATGGAATATAATCATACTTAGGATTTAGCTCAACCGATTGGGGGCAACCCTAATTTAAAAATAGGTAATAAGCCGATCTCCCCTAAATGGCTCCCTCAATTACAAGATGCAAAGCTTTCCTAGCTTGTTGCACTGGATAACTCTTGGCTTTCAGTTATTGAAATACTAGATAAGTTCAATATTCCCAGTAAACTTATTTTCAAAGTTTTTCAACTAAAACACTCAATAGGGAATGTCTTCGGGCAGACTCCCCCCAAAAGAAGCATGAGAAGTCTTGTCGATGAACTCGTGCTTAACACTAGCAGACCTCACTCCGTATCTTCTATTTACAAAATTTTATATAACTATAAATACCCGGCTGTGTTTGCACCTGAAAATATTGGACCTTATGTTTCCCCAGTTTGGACATAGATTGGGCGGTATTGTGGTCGAATTGTCATAAGTATATTACGCAAGATAGACTGCGGCTTACACAGTTTCACATACTACATAATATATATTATACTCCCCAAAAATTATACAAATATGGTCTCATTGATTCGCCCACTTGTTCTTGTTGCAAGCAAACAGAAGGCTCGCTTTACCACATATTTTGGGAATGTCCTAAGGCCCCCTCCCTTTGGAATGACATTCAACGCAGGCTCGATCCCTTGTTAGGCCTTTCTCATTTCTTTACTCCTGAGGTATGTCTTTTAGGTGACTATACCCTTATACCAGTAATCTCCAGACGTTACTATATGGCATAGATTTCCCTATCGGTAAAGAAAGTTATTCTCCGCCATTGGAAGGATGATAGAGATATCTCACATGCGGAATGGCTCAAAGAACTACTGGCCAATCTCAGGATGGAAAGAGTAGTGGCTAGTTTAAGTAACAAGATGAATAGATATATGAGAATTTGGGAACCCTTTCACACGCTGCTCACTATATAGTTGCTCTCTACCTAGTTCATTGCATATTACCATTGAACTCAAGCTATAATTATCTATTTAATAAGTGCGTATTGAGCTGATTGGGGAGAGGGATTCTAGTAGGGGGGTGGGGCCGGGTTTGGGGGGAGAACAGTTCCAATGTATATAGTGAAGTATTGCTTTTAGTATCATTTCCAGCTCCAATTATCAAGATTGGTTCTGTTCTTTTTCTGTGTAAAATAATAAACTTTGATTTGAAAAAAAAAAAATAATCATGGAAACATTTTTGAAAATATTTCTATACTTACAACTTAGCCACCTTTGGAGCTAGATAATTGAAAACTTAGATGCATATTTTCTAGGAAGACTCATAGAAACTGCTAAACAGAGAAGTACTGATTATGTAAATTGTAAGTTTTAGCCATGACTTGCCTCCCGACATGACTTCCCGGGCTTGCTTTTAAACCCAGGTCATCAGCATGGCAGCATGATGCACTGATGCTGGGCCATGTGGGTTGCCTTAAAAACAAATATATAGGGTCAATGAACCTAACAACACTGACAATATTCCGTTCTCTAGCTTTAAACTTATAGGGGCTTAAAATTCAGCAGTGTATGTAGTTGCAGAATGTAATTTTAAAGTTTCTGAAAGTATGGAGGCTTATAACTCAGTCACCTTCAAAGCTAGAGAAGTGCAACTTGGCACACATATATATTGGCATTGATGAAGTTGTGAAGCACACATTAAGCATGGGGCTTAATGTTAAGGTGCTGCCCCTTTAAGAACACTTAGAACCTGCATATAGCTAATTGTTGCACTGCCTGGCAGTGCCATGTATGCCTGTCAGTCAGAGAAATTGTCAGTCTGGGGCTTGTCCTCATGAAGAGAACATCTGCTGCACAGAATATACCAGTATTCTTTATTTTATGTGTTTGTCAGTTAGTCGCATGGTCCAGAATGGGGTATTCAGCAGCAGCAACTGAAGGGTCTGGCAGACCACAGAGAAAGTAAGGGGTCTTTTAGTGGCAGATCAAATACCAAAAATGCCACACATGGTGAAGAATGCGGCTCTTCTTCTGTCCAGACCCCCATCTCGCGCATCTGTGTTATTGGGTACCCTAGAGTCATCACCCCAGTATGCCTGCACTGCTGAATGTTATTTACATCACAGCCTTAAGCTGCAGAGAGAAAATGATGAACTGTGTCCTGTTTTATACAGCAGCCTGCAGCTCTCCTACTTTGAACACCTAGCACACATAACTGTGTTCCACACTGATAACCTACTGCTCCTGGTGTGATCTGTTCAAAATTAACCTTTGCCAAGCATCTCCTCCACGGAGCTCTGAACAGACTCCCAACCCCAGCAGCATCACCTAGTGGCAGGGCCTGCTTCAATGTGCTCCCTTCATGAACAACTGGCTCCCTATACAGCACTCTCTTATAGTGGGAATCTGATGGACAATTATACAGCTATTCCTCACTAATACTGCTGTTGACTGCCCCACAGCAAACAGCCGCTCAACTGCTGCAATCTGTAAAGCCATCCCACTTCCCAGCACTGTGTATCCACTCCCCCAATCTGCTGCTTCACACAAAATGCAGCTAGCAAGCCCTTGTTCTAAGCCACAACATCCGAACAGCTAATTGGGAGAGCCCCAGTGCTCATTAAGAACACACCGGAACTCTGCTTCCTCCTGAACTGTTACTAGCTGCACATCCAGTTACACTCCTGTGCCACCACTTCTCCCAAACAGACAGCCAGCTCCACTTACAGCCAGCACACGAGCAGTGACCACAAACAGGGAACCTTACAAACCAACCACGGCTCCCTCTCATTCCTAAAGCTGCTCAGAGCTCAATGGCGGCCTATTTACAGCTGGCAGCCACAAAGGGCTGCTTCGCGATCCTCCCGCCTGTTGCCTGCCAATGCACAGCCTTTATCTGCTCCAGTAGCAGCTACCGCTGACTCCTGCCTTCCTCACCAGTGCTGCCTACCACAGCAGCCGCACAGAGTCTTCCGCTCCACGACTCTCCATGCTGCAACAATGCAGCCACTTGCCCATGCTACATGCGGCCATATACCTAAAATACAGGAATAAATCAAATAAAATAAACAAAACTGTGAGAAAAAAATGCAGGCAGGGCACAGCACACTTCAAGAACAGGGGGCAATACAATCAACAAGAAAAAAATGAAATGAGTGCATCAAAATAAAATGGGAGCAGAGAAAAATAATGATCTGAACACTAGCGGAGTACAACAACAAAAAAAAAGTACTGGGGACAAAAAAGACATAAGAAACACAAACTCCAAGTAAAATAAAGCACAACCCTGGAATATAAAGGGAAAGAAAGACAGCACAATAAAATGGAGAGCAATCAAATAAATATAGCAATTCCCCATATTGTCACTTACCAAGTAAAAGCCCACCATTTTCAGTGGGGAAAAGGACAGCAGGGCGGCAATCGCCATTTTGGCCATTGCACAGCAACCAGGCAGCCTCGTGGAAGGAATCCTCCAGCTTGTTCCACAATACAGCAAGACAGGAAGTGAACCTTAGCCCCCCTGCTGGTGGCCATCTTGCTACAGTCAGACCAGTGAAATGCACAGGAACTGTATGTCAAAGTTTGGCAGCCATCTTATGAAGGGCACAAATTGACCTCACTCTATAGAAATCAATAGCAATCCTATTGAAATTAATGGACACTGCAACAAATGGCTGAACTTTGCAATTAAACCTTTATTTAAATAACAAACAACACAGAATTGAGTGGGAATTTTTTATTAAGATGTCATTTGGTGAAGTTTGCTACAAACATTTATACTTTTGTCTACAAAAATATTTTGTGCTTGGCCCTTCATCCATGACACGACGTCCCATCTTCTGCATGACAGCAACTCCATCTCACCCATATGACCTTCGATCAGTGAAACGCAGCTCATCTACAACCACAATGTCCAATGATGACACAGATATGGGTGCCGTAGTGTCTGAAGTTCTACCTTCACTCACCTCAAGGGCACGTGGCTGCAAAATCGAAACAATCTTCCATGACATCTAGTTTTATATTTCTGCTCAAGGAGCACCAACTATGCAAGCCATTCAAGATGACCTGGCCTACTACAGCCAGTACCCTTCTCAGCCTTGCCTCACGAAGACACTGTCGACTGGCTCGAACAGTTCCAAGCTTGGATTTCCTTACATGGTTGGACTTATCCTTTGCATATTTCCAATCTGGGAGGAGGGGCAGTAACAACAAAAAAGGCTTGTGCTGCTAGAAAACGAACAGGTATGCTGTGTTAACATCTCACATTAACAGCAACTGCAGCCAGACTAAAAGAACTCTGTGCTTGTGTGTGACAGTGTATTTCTGTGCCTAAGCTCCTTCCTGCAGCAGCCCTGCTAGCAAGAGCCTGATTACTGAGGTTTGGAGAGTGTCATCAGCTGTGCTTGGTGGGATTTTTGTGAATTTCATCAGTGCAGGAGGAGGGGCATTAACAACATAAAAGGCTTGCGCTGCTACTGCGTGAGTGCAGTGGCACGAGCATGAGTGGAGCGAGTGCCACTCGGAAGAGAAACGGGAATAAGTTTGTAACATTTTATAAAGCAGATAATCTGGCAACTTATAAAATGGGGGTAACAGATCAAAAACTATTGTTTAAAGTATCTGAGACTACAGACTGATTTTAAAAGAAGTTTAGAGTATTAAATGAGAAAGTATTTATTCTAAATATATTGTTGATTTTTTGCATTATCTCAGATAGTAATTAGCGATAGAGGAGTTACTCCTGAGAGTATATTATTAGTTAAGCTTACCATAATTGTTAAACATATCTTAATAAACACTTATATAGCAGTATATGGTAACCTTAAATAAGATGTTTAATGCTTAAATGAGTCTCCAGTTTGGGGTTTAGATTTTGGTAACATTGACTTATGTAAGGTACTGTTACCTAAATAAAAATGTTAATGTTCTGATTGTTTTTTACTTTTATAAACAAGCATCTATAGATTATTTCCTTTGTATTTGGACACAGCTGTAAAATGAAAAAGATGTTGTCTTCTAAGATGGGGTTGATAGTGGGTTTGGTCTGTGTTGTTCAGCTACTTGTTATCATGAGAACTGATGTTTTGATGAAAAGATCAAGTGCTCATGTAAATTGTTCTAATAATTTCAAGTTATAAACAGTTAAGCTGACCTCACGATGAAACCCTTTCAACCTCATCAGAGAAGAACTTCGTGTTAAGGACATGGTAATCCAAACAGGATATATCTGTTCAAGTAACCGGGCATTGTTATTGTCCTTGGCTCTCTGTGGAGATATTGAATTGAACCCAGGTCCTGTAATTAAAATGGTCTTAGATAATGTTTGAAGTATGATAAATAAAATTGACTATTTTAGATCCTGGGTAGAACATGAAAAGCCAGACATAATAATTTTAATGGAAACCTGGTTAAAAAAGGGAACTGAATATAAAGAAATAGAATTAAGGGACTTCTACCACTTCAGGAAGGATCGGGGAACACGGGGGAGGAGTTTTGGTGTACATAAATCATTCAATTGGTAACTCCAAAATTTTGTTCTCTGGGTCAATTGAGGACATTGAATGCCTGTTAATTGAGATACAAGAATTGAAATTGGTTATTGGAGTAGTTTACTCTCCACCTAAAATAAACCCTATCCATTTTGACAAATTTTCACATGTTTTAATGGAACACCTGGGTCAACTACAAGTAGTTCTGGGTGGTGATTTCAATGCAGCTTGGGGTTGTCCCAGGGGTCAAAAGTTGGAAAAATCAATGAGCTGTTTAAAGCTGATACAAATTATAGATACACCTACAAGGAAAGGTTCCTTATTAAGTAAAGGTAATATTTTGGATTTGATGTTTGTTTCACCTGAATTGACAATCTTGGAGAAAAGTGTATGTGCCCCCAGTTTAGGAGATCACAATATAGTTAACTGTGTATTTTCGACGATTAAAAATTCTATTCCCATAAAATCAGTACCACAAATATCTAAAAGATGTTATTTAAAATTTAATAGTTTATCATTTAGAAAGTATCTTCAGGGACTCCCTTGGTATAGGATTTTTCTTATCCCAGATTTAAATGAGGCTGTATTTACAATAATGTTATTAATGCTTGTGATAAATTTGCCCCATATAAAAAAGTAAATCATAGAATAAAACATTTACCATGGCTAACTGTAAAAATTAAAAAAATGATTAGGATTAGAAATCATTATTGGAAAAAGCAAATAAAACATTAAACAGTGAAATTTGGGAACAATACAAAAGGTTCAGGAATCAAGTAATACAGGAAATCAGGAAATCAAAAGTTCGTTGTTATAAACAGTGGATTAAAGAATCAACAAATACAGGTGCTTATTGGTCTGTTATAAAAAATCTTATGAATCCAAATAGTAAACAAAGTGAAATAAAATTAAGTCAGAATGGAAAAGTGTTTGAAACAAATAAAGTTGCGGAAATTTTGAATGATTATTTCATAAACCTCCCCGATCTGAAATTAGATCTTATAACTAAAACTAATACCTTGAATGAAGTAAAGGGTGAGAGTCCCCAAGATGAGAAAGAACCCAAATTCAGGCTAAAGAGAGTGATAAACAAAGAAGTTCTAAAAAATATAAATAGATTAAAAATAAATAAAGCAAGTGGCCCAGATAGAATAGATAATAAATTATTAAAAGAGGCTGCTATGGAATTGTCACCTATACTAAGGGACATTTTAATTGGAGTCTAAGAGAGGGACAGTTTCCCTCTAGCTGGAAATTAGCCAAAGTGATACCAATAGATAAGAGAGGGGATCCAAAGGATGTTTCATATTACTGTCCAATAGCCTTGTTGTCCACAGTATCCAAGTTATTTGAAAAAATTGTCCATGATCAGTTAATGGACTACTTGGAAAAATATAATAAATTGACTCAACAACAGTATGGTTTTAGGAGTAGGTCCACGGCCACCGCACTCACTGACTTTTGGATCTCATAGCAACCCTCTTGGGAAGCGAAGTCCGTGGGTGCAGTATACGTGGACCTATCTAAAGCATTTGATTTAGTAAACCATAGTATTTTGATAAACTCATTAATGAAAATGGGGTGGAGGAAGAAACCTGCAATTGGTTTGTATCATACCTTGATAAAAGATCACAATTTGTTGTCCTAAAAGGACACCAGTCAAAAATGGACTATGTAACAAGAGGGGTTCCCAAGGGATCTATCCTGGGCCCCCTCCTGTTCATAGTCTATTTAAATGACTTACCAAAGAAAACTGGATATTCAAAAATTCGTCTATATGCAGCCAATACAGTTTTAGTAGCAGAGGGAAAAACTACAAGTGAAGTAGAACTAAACTTACAGAGTGACTTTAGCATCATGCAAGGTCACTTTTCATCTCTGGATTTATTAGTTAATAGTAAAAAGATGCAGGTTATGTCATATGCATTGGACTTACAGGGAATTTCAAAATTAAATATAAAGACACAAGAGGGTGAGTTTTTAGAACAAACTGAAACATATAAATATTTAGGGGTACATATAGATCAATGTCTTACTTTCCAATATCATATAACAAATTTAATAAAGAAAGCACATGTTAAGATTGGAGCTATGAGACAAATATCAAATTGTATGACAAGAGAAACAAGATTGATTATGATCAATCAATTAATAATGCCGGTTATTGACTATGGAAGTCATATTTACAGACATATAGCAAGAAAACATTTAAATAACTTGGATACACTTCATAATAAGCTTGCAAGATTTGTGTTAAGGTGTGATTTTAAAGCTCATCATTGCACCATGTATATGGATTTGGGTTGGATTCCATTAGACTTACGGGCTAGGGGAATCTGGCTAAATCAGGTTCGTAATATATTTAAAAATCAATCTTCAGATAACTTAAAAAACAAATTACAAAAAACAAAACATGGTTTAAATTTAAGAAAAACTGGTGCTAGAGATTTAATAATACCAAAGTTAAAAAATCGATTTAGTGAAATGACCCTTCAATACCAAGTAGCTAAAAGCTAGAATTGTCTTCCTCCTTTTTTACGTGAACTAACAACTACTGATCATGTTTTTAAAAATGGCCTGAATCATGAACTTAGTTTTCGTTGTTGTTGTAATAGGTGAAATTAATGTAAATCTAAAAATGCTAACATGCCTGTTATTGATGAGTTTGTAAAACTCTGATGTATTGTTTTGTACTTTTCTGTAACTTGTATTCTTATAAATGTATAGTTGTAATAATTTTGCATAATGTAAACAGGTAAGCCTTGTGAACAGGGATTTTTTGGAACCTAATGGCTGTATCACTGTATAAATGAAATTTTACCATACCATACCAATCCCTTGTGCTTGTTTCTGAGAGGGACTGCCATTTCCTGGTTCAACACACTTCCAGAGCAAGTCAAAGGGGAAACTGCCACCCTGTATACCACCTTAAAGCATCATTTTCTGCAAGCACACCCACCATGGTTATTGGAGCAACAGTTGTGGGAACGCACCATGCAACCCACTGAATCTCCTGAAGCCTTCATAGTGGACATTGAGTCTCACTGCAAATGTCTGCAGAAACCAGAAAAAGAGCAAATCACATTTGTCCAGGGACTGCTTCCTCAACTCCATCTTCATGTAATCAAACAGAAACCAACAAACTGGATGGACACAATCAAAGCTGCACAACTTGCACAAGAGTCCATATTAATGTCCCAGGCCACCAGTGCACAAATGCCTCAGTCGTCACAGTTAGCCACACTTGCAACATGTGTCCAGCAGCAGCAATCACTGATAGAGATGCTCACCACAACTGTCAATAGCCTGCACAGCAGCTCAACTGCGTCTTCTGCTACCTCTGTCAATGCCCTTTGACCATTTCGACAGTGACCTGATCCACCTCTGCCTTCATGAGAACCAGTGACCTGCCAGTGGTGTGGATTCAGGGGACACACTGCCCCTGTCTGCCGAAAGTTGAGGTACCACAACAGAAATCAAGAGAACCAAAGGCACCCACAGCCACATAATCAGCAAGATAACCCCAAGTACAGTAGTAGCCATAGACATTGTCAGCTATTTCCAGATATTTTGCAAAATTTCTAAAGAGTTTCTCTCTGCTGCCCCTACTGTGGAAATGCAGAAAGCAGCAGATATTTCTGGAAATATCACAGAAATTTCAGGAAATAGCTGGCAGTGTCTGTGGCTGATACTGTACCCCCAGGATCAGAGGAACACAGCAACTGACCACCCCTCTGACTCTCGCAACTCAATCAAAGCACATCCTCCAACTGCGAACTCAGGCACATTCTCACTTCCAGGGTCAAAAGTACCTGTCATTAGATCACCTCTCCTAGCAAACTATGCCCCTGTAACCATTGGAGATTGGTCCACGCATGCCTTGGTTGACACTGGAGAGGAAATATCAGTTATTAACAGCAGCATTCTGAACATTCAAGCTATTCGTCACATACCTAATGTCTCTCCAGCTGACCTAAAGTACATTATCACAGCAAGTACAGCTACAGTACCTATCACAGGTGTGGTCCATCTCAAGCTCCACTTTGGCTTTCAGCAACCTACCGTCAAGTTTTACATAGTGTCTGATCTTCAACCTGCAACAATTCTTGGCCTGGACTTCCTCAAAGCTCACAAAGCCATCCTAGACTTTGCCTCAAAGAAACTGTCACTAAATCCTTGGTGGCAACTCTCAGCTATAGACTCAGTCACTGTGCCTCCTCAGTCAGAGATGGTTTTGATTGCTAGATTAAAGGTAAGCCACTTCCACAAAATGTTGTTGGCATTGTCATGGGACCCCCGCACTGCATTCAATGGGTCTCCTTTCAGGAAACACCTTATTGGCGGTGCATGGCAGAGCAGTCTTCCAAAAATGTTGCAACTTCACAGATGAGCCTATAGTAATTTCAAAGGGTGCCAACATTGGAAAGTTTGTCTGTTTGTCATCAGGAGACCAGCTGCATCTCATGCCAGAACATTAGCCTGGCTCCACCGACTCTAGTCCTGTCAGTACTATCACGACCAATCAAGCTTCAACAGAGTTACCCCTCAGTCAACGATTGTCCTTCTCAAAACTTCCAGCAACTCCAACAGAAGGGCAACAACTTTTGATATTCCTGGAGAATTACCTGGATGTCTTTGCAGGTTCAGATAACAAGCTCGGATGCTGTAATATCCTGCAACACACCACTGAAGTGCAGCCCAACCAGGAACCAATCTGTCAGCGAGCCTACAAAGTGGGACACAAACAGAAACAAGTCCTAGAAGACATAATCAAAGACATGCTTGAACAAGACATTGTCAAAGAGTCTACAAGTCCTTGGGGTGCACCTTGCCTGCTGGTGGTAAAGAGGGACAAAGGGTATGGCTTCATGGTAGACTACAGAAAACTCAATGCCAACATGGTGCAGGATGCTTACCCCTTACCTACAACCAAAGATGCTTTAGAGAGTCTTGGTGTGGCCACTCCTGCTTACTGCACCACTCTAGACCTTCAGAGTGGGTTCTAGCAAGTTTCCATTGATCCAGCTTCCCATCCATACACAGCATGGTGCTGCCACTTAGGATTTTTTCAGTTCAAACTTCTTCCTATGGATCTTCAGGACAGTTCAGCCACATTTCAACATGTTATGGAAGCAGTACTGCATGAGTTGTCTTGGAAATCTTGCCTAGTCTACCTGGACAATGTGATTGTCTTCAGCAGAACTTTGCCAGAGCACCTCCAACATCTCAAAGAAGTGTCTGAACATCTCAGACAAGCCAATCTCAAACTTCACCCAGAAAAGTGTTGTTTTGCACAGCATCAAATTCATTGCCTAGGACATGTTGTTAGTTCTCAAGGTGTCTCTCAAGATCCAGACAAGCTCTCATCAGTCAAAGACTATCCAGAACCTAACCATCTCATGGACCCTTGATCTTTCCTGGGCTTGTCTTACTACTACCGAAAGTTAATTTGCAACTATGCCAAGACTGCAGCTCCACTGTATGCCCTTACCAAAAAGGGACATGACTATATTTGGACTTCTGAATGTTAAGAGGCCTTTGAAACCTTAAAACAAAACCTAATCTTTTCTCCAGTATTGGCCTACCTAAGGTTCGACCAACCCTTCAAACTCTACTCAGATGCTAGTTCCTTTGCAGTGGGCGCTGTGTTCTGTCAAATTCAAGACGGAACAGAACGAGTTGTCTCCTATGCTGGGTGCTCTCTTTCCTCAGCAGAGCAGAACTATGGCATCACAGAAAAAGAATGTCTAGCCATGGTATTTCCCATAAAGAAATTTGATTGTTACCTTTGCTACTCCTCCTTTACAGCTATCGTTGATCACTTTGTCCTCGGATGGTTATTTGAAACGAAGGAGCGAGTAGGCAAGTTCATTTAACAAATCTACAACTTTGAAATACAGTACAGACCAGGTTGAGTTCACTCAAATGCCAATGGTGTAAGCCGGAGACACTATCCCTCTACATCCTCCTCAACAGATGAAGAATCCTGCTTACAAAATTTTTCCTTCCATGCCACAGATGTGTTTCCTGTGGACACTCCTACAGCACCTCAGGTTGCTTTTATGCTCCCAACTGCTTCTACAGAAAGACACACAAATCCTCAGGTACTGTAAGCAGCCAAAGAGCTTCTCATTTCCTTTACTTCTGATCTGTCCCTGGCAACTGTTAAAATGCAACAAAGAACTGACACTCAATTTATGGACATAATTACCTGCTTAGAGTCTGGAACCTTGCCGCAACAAAAGAAGCATTGCCAAGATGTACTTTTCTTTGCTTCGCAATACTTCCTCAATGATGGTGTGCTTTTTCACATTTGGACCAAGAAAGGCAAGGGTTAGCGCATGGACAGAACTCATGTACAGCTAGTTGTGTCAGCCTCTATAATCAATCACGTTCTTCTCTCCACTCATACCTCTCCACTTTCTGGAGGTCATACGGGAATACACAGAACTCTCGAAAAGACAAGGCCTCACTTCTTCTGGCCTCACATGAACAGGGACATTGTCCTAGTTGTAAAATCCTGCCAGCCCTACTACCAAAGAAAGCCTCCAGCCAAACCACCAAAGACACACATCATTCAAATGCTTATAGCCACTGAACCCTTCCAAAGAGTCAGCACTGACATTCTTGGGCCCTTACCAACATGCTCTGACTCTGGCAACAAATACATCCTTGTTTTTGTGGACCACCTAACAAAGTATTTGGAACTTCTACCCCTAAAAGACATTCCACTGTGGCAAATGCCATTCTCAACACAGTTATTTGTCATCATGGCACCCCATCATACCTACGTTCAGACAGAGGCACTAACTACCTTTCCACAATTGTCCGAGAAACATGCAAACTTCTCAACATAAAAAAGACACATACCACAAGTTATCATCCACAATGCAATGGACAGAGTGAAAGAATGATGTCTACCATTCTCGGCACACTTTCCAAGTACCTGGATGAGACTAACGAAACCTGGGACCCTTTTGTTTCCTTTGTGCAGTTTGCCTACAATATCAGCTCTTGTGCCGACAGTACAGAGTACACACCATTCTTCTTAGTCCATGGAAGTCATCCAGGAAATCCACTGGACAGGGATCTCTCACTGCTAGAGGTTCTTAAGTCAGCTTCTTCTATCATTATTATAATGCTGGAACAGCTTGAACTTGCCAGATGTGTTGCAATCACCACATTGGACCAGAGAAAATCTGCAATGCAGAAAATGTCAGCAGCCAAGTCGCATGAGCCTTCATTCTCTGTTGGGAATATTGTGTATTTGTACAGCCTGTCTTTGTTCCAGGCACCACCAAGAAACTGCTTCGCCCCTGGACTGGTCCTTTCTACATCATAGAAAAGCTTCCTCTGGTCCACGTTTGTCTGTGATGCAAGTCGGTTGGAAAGCTGGTACACAACAAAGTCCACCTAAACTGACTGAAACATGGGTACCTGAGTAACAACCTTTCAGATGACCCCAGTCCACCTAACAATGAAGATGCACTTGAGCCTGCCATCCTCTGTGTAGCTGAAATCCTGCCAGACAACTTGAAACTAGTTTCTACAGACCTTCCCACCCTTGACACTCTCCAGCTGGATTCTGTTTTGCCAGATGATTTGCCAGAGACTTCCTCTTCTTTTCAGCCTTCTTCTTCTTCTTCTCAGGACTCTCCTGTACACACATCAGGGTACCAGATCAAGAAGATTTTAAGAAAGTAGGTTGCAATGGGTCCTGGACTTATAGAGTCAAGTGGTGCAGATTTGACAGTGGGCAGAGCTCCTGGGTTGCTTTTAACGACCTGACCCCATCCTGTCAGGAACTAGTGCAATCTACACATACCTCCATTCCCACTGACCAGAAAAATCGACAGAAGTCTTGAACTTTTGTGCACTGCACTCAGTGTTAAATTAAATACTAATGCTTTTTCTCCCTTAGGAATGTCTTCCAATGGACAGTCCACCTGTTTGTTGTTGTTATGCAACTGTTATTAAAGTTTTAGCCTGCATTCTAGTTATCCCCCCTGCTGCTACCCTTCCCTCTCTTCCCTTTTCCTTCCCCTGCACTTTAGCACTTGTGGCATGACCAAGCCTCAAGTACTATTGTGTTCCTTTCTCTCTGGTGTTACTCTGACTGGTCCCCAGAGTAGTCCAGATTCTTTCCTCCCCCCTCCCTGCAGTGGTGTACTGTTTTGTTAAATGTAATGCCTTGAAATGCATGAACATGTTTTTTTTTTCCTTAAACACTTACTTAAAAATATTTATTACTTAGCAACTGTTTATAGTTTATTGCTTATTCGAGTGGTGCTCACATTCACTGTCCCAGCGGTGATATGAAGCATGCATTAAGCATGGGGCTTAATGTTAAGCTGCCGCCCCTTTAAGAACACTTAGAATCTGCATGTAGCTAATTGTTGCACTGCCTGGCAGTGCCACGTATCCCTGTCAGTCAGAGAAATAGTCAGTCGGGGGCTTGTCTTCAAGAAGACAACATCTGCTACACAGAATAAACCTTTATTCTTTATTTTATGCATCTGTCAGTTATTCGCATGGTCCAGAACGGGGTCCTCACCAGCAGCAACTGAAGTTCTGGCAGACCACAGAGAATGTAAGGGGTCCTTTAGTGGCAGACCAAATACCAAAAATACCACAAAGTAAACAAGCCAAATTCAGTGCAATTTGCACAAACACTTGTAGTTTACATGGTTATTAACTGTAATTTTAAAATGTTTTAATGTTTGGAAGCTAATTCATTCATCTTTAATGATAGAGAACTAAACTTGGCACACATTTGTTTGGGTATTGACATAGTCAACATACCATATTTGGTACAATTTGAATGAATATTTTTTAAATTAGCTGGAAATAAGTGAAATTACAATTTTGGGAAAATTTCATAAAATTTCATAGAAATTTTGCGAAGATTCGCCGAAGCAAAATCAGCATTTCACCAGAATTCCTCTGATAGAAGATACATTTTGACTAGCCCTAGTCCCTCATTTTACACCTCAAAATTGCTCTGTCCCTCTTCCAGCCCTCATGGAAAAGGTGCTGCTCACACAGGGAATGTGCTTTAAATTCAGGCTTTAAAGTAGAAATGCATAGTATTCCAGAAAGTAGGTTTTGTACAAGTAAACACAATGGTTTACACAGTATTCTGAGCTTGTATCCGGGCCACAGTAATGAGGGGAAAGTGGGGAAGTTATCCAGGGACCTGAGCTCAGGAGGGGCCCACCTGAGGAGCTGGCATTACCCCTGGCATTAGTTGGTTTGGGAAACAGGGGCTCATTTCAATTGACTTGTCCTGGGCCCCAAAATTCATAGCTGCAGCCCTGCTTGTATCCACATGTTTGAGGATAAGTCCCTCATTATGAGGGTCAGTCACTCATTGTCACTTATTTTGAGAGTCCTTATCCATCATTTCAGTGACAAGAGGTTGAGGGGTACGTCCAAGACACAACTGGTCTGAGCTTTTTATACAGATTTGGGCACTTCTCTTTTTTTCAAATTCCCCACTGCTCTGTACTACCACTACAGTAGGTACTGGTTTACGACATTATGGTGGTGGGGTTTAATAAGCTATCAGAAGTGCAAGTCAGTACAAAAACTGTGGAGAACTTTAACAGAGAGTGGGATAGCCATAGGTGGTCATCTTCTTTAGGCAAGCTGATGTATACTTTATTCTTATTTAACTGTGTTTAAGTTTTTGTACATCATGGCTGCCATTCTAAGTGCATGGCTCTTCACATGGGCTGGCATGTTTCTCATCACTTTTTTAAATTCTGTTTCTTGATTCCATTCTGTTATACTTGCCATTATGTGCTGTGTCTGACTGTCTTTATTGTACTGCTTGTCTTGTAACCTCCTGGGTCATAGCTGAAAATAGGCACAACTGTGTCTAGTGAAATTATCTGGTCAATAAAAGCTAATAAATATAACAATTTCCATTTTGTTCATTACTATAGAGGAGATTGCCATGAAAATAGGGAGGGTTGTCCCCTCAGATTAAGTATTCTCCTGATACCTGTCTTACAAGTGAAGTTATCATCCTCTGCATATGGCATCTGAGTCATTCCCGTAGCTACAGACTATGATATCATTAACAAAGGATGATGACTCCACTTGTAGGCAAGCAGGAAGATTAGATAAATGCAAGGGCCAAGGATATTGGTTTCATGTACATCTCCTTAGCAGCTAAGAAAGTGGGGAAGAGACAAAAAACTACTTGCATGTGAAATGGAAGCAGAATTCTGCATAATCCATAGGTTTCCTGATAACATCTGAGATGCTTTAAAGATTGTATCAAAGAAAAAGTGTCTACCACCACTGTCTTGGTTTGTTTTTGTCTGCATTATTATTTTTTTATTAAACCTGTGCAATCTGGCCAAAGTGTAGTAATATATCTGGGGAAGAGGCAACAACAGAAGAGCTACTTACATTTTAGGACACTGTAGCAGATTGTACTGAAAAAGTGCCCCCTTAGCCAATTGGAATGGTAATCTAACATCCCATTATTCTGTCATAACCAGACAGAAGACTCAGTAATTCTAATCCTTACATTCTGACTAGCGACATCCAAAAACTGTTGTTCACTGTGTGTAATCTGTCACTAACCAGTACAATACAAATGTCAGCAGGAACCCCATTTTAATTTCTTGTACCATTTCTTCGAGTTAATGTATTTCTAACAAAACATATATTTTTTCTTTTGGCTGTCAGTGTAGCCTAGAGGTTAGAGCAATGAGCTTTGAAA
Organism: Neoceratodus forsteri; assembly: GCA_016271365.2. NCBI lineage: Eukaryota > Metazoa > Chordata > Ceratodontiformes > Ceratodontidae > Neoceratodus > Neoceratodus forsteri. The sequence continues at coordinate 510,343,416 of CM057452.1, read as the reverse complement.
GAGATTGATACAGCCATCAGACCCGGTTTTGATTCCCACAGCCTCTACCTGTATACTCTGTGACCCTGAGAAAGTCAGCTAACCCCACATACTCCACAGTGGGGCCTTACCGGTTACCAAGAATACAAAAAAAATGTATTTTCTGTATAATAGTTGTAGTGATGGGGGATAAACTTGGTAGTAATCATTTCTGACACTTTGTAATCAGGAGTTTATGTAACCCCAGACCTCACCCCTATTCTAGTATCCCTATAATACATGAGTTATATGAAATAAACAAAATGCCTCTTCCAGAGCAGCTCTGTTAGCTTGGTTATATTATTCCACTGCTGAACTAATGATTTTCACATATGCAGTTCATTTTAGAACAGTGATTTCCTTATTAAGACCCTCAGCCTTTAACTGGAGCATGGAACATGAATGATGCTCAACAGTTGTAAAGGACACAGTTGGTTCTGAAGTGCATCCAGCTGCTGCACAGTTTATCTCTTTGCTTTACAATGAAACACTCCTACTTACTGTTGCCACAGTTACCAGAGATTTACCAGGCACCAACTTCAAGCTTCTGATATATAGAAAGTAATTTTCCAGAAGCACTTGGCTTCCTTTTGGGGGTCAAGTTTTGAAAGGGCAAGCTTTTAATACAGAGTCACAAACAAAATGTTCAGGATGCCAACCACCACACAAGAGACAGATTGACTGGCTGAGTGCCTATTCCAAACTATCCTTCCTTTATGCCTTAGTAACTCCCTCTCTTCAGCCAGTGTAATCTGTTTATTTTTCAGCAAGGTGGCTGTTAACCCTCTCCTCCCATGCAGTGAATTTCTGACCTCATTTGTCTGTTTCATCTAAATTCAATTTAATCACTTCTATTTAAGGACCTAGTCCAGAAAGCCTTACATCCCATGTATTAATTTCATTTTTTCATTTTTCTTTCAAATGGATGAAAGCCATTAAGTGAAGCTCATTTGCAATGGCGTCCCTTTGGTATAAATTGCATTACAAGTTGTACATTTCATTTACAGTGCTAGCCGCTGCCACTTTCATAGGCATCATACGTTATGGCACAGCATGCCTTTATCCAATGCTGCATTCATCTGAATGTGGCATTTCTGGCACGGGATTTGCCACGTAGTGCCACTGTGTGCTATTTTTCTAAGCGGCAGTGGCTGGCATTGTATTTGGTCACTCAGAACTATACAATAAATAAACAACATATTACAATCAATATTAAAAAGAAACATATGATATATAGGCATACAACAATTTTTACTTTGAGTGAGCCCTTATTTACACACGCAGTTTCTCACAACAGGGTTTATGCTTGGGAAGAGAACAAGTGATTCATGTGTTAATACATTTCTGTGAGTAGAGCTTATGGTTTAATATTCAAAAACATTGCTGGTAATAAGTTCCATGAATGTATGTAGTAACCATGGTGCAGGGAATGGGGGCCGGGGGTATACTGTGAAGATACTGGAAGATGTGGGATTGAGTTTGGGAGTGTAATTGAGACTTCTCTGGGTAGTATCTTAGGTTCATAGGTAGGGTTTCAAGTCAAGCAGCCACTAGCGTCATATGAGACTTGTCACATATCAGTGGAGGTATTTTCTAGTTCTTTCTTCCATATATTTATCTAACTGATTTTTAAAAGCTTGCATACTGGGTGCCTCCACAACAATAGAAGGGCGTGTGTTCCATATATGCAACTGACTGTTTACATTTATTATTTACTGGATATCTTCCATTGTGGGGCATACCAAGACCAGGGTTAGTGCAGCAGCTGGCGGAAAGGAGCTGAAGCAGTCTGGTTGTAGCAGAACTCTGAGGACAGGATGCAACACAGGAAAATGTATATTTTTTTAAACTGATCATAGCTGGGCTGGACTGAATTCATTGTGGGGGGAAGTCTAAAGGGTTTTGTGGGGATTGCTGGAAGATTGTGTTGGGAATTTCCCAGAGACAAAGGGGTAGCCTGAGTGGACCAATTGCTGGAAGGTTGTGTTGGAAATTTCAACAGATTGTTCCTGGAGACAATGGGGGAATGCCCTACCCTCGCTCCCCCATTCCACCCACCCCGTGCTCATCCAGCTTTAGAGGGGGAGAAGCTGGGCTGTGGTTGGTGGATGGCACATCTTAGTGCAGCCTCGAGACTATCTTAATCGTACTTGCAAGAAACCTTCTCGGGGGAGGATGAGATAATTTAAGCAAACATAAAAGGAAGCATATATACAGTAGTGGTATAATAGGGGAAGAGGATAGCATGGATAGCCCTTGAAGGTGGGAAGGTCCCAGAGGATGGGTCAGGCAGTATGCAGCGGGGGCAAGCTGGGTGTCTGGTAGGGAACAGGGATGGGCATGGGGAAGGTTGTAGGCTGCAACAACTGTGGGGAAGTTACCTTTTTAGGGGTTGCATGGAGAGCAAGGGGATGCCTTGTGTGTAGGCAACTTAAGCATATGAGGGAAGAGATTAGTCAGTTAGGCCATAGGGCACATAGGAGTGCCTCAGATCATGGCAGGCAGCCCAGCCCAAGGGGAGAGAGGGGGAGGGGTAAATGAACCACAATTACCACCCCAGGAAACTATGTGTACTGATACAGGGGAGTGGATGAGGAACGGGAACAGAAGCAAAAATGGCCCAAGAGCAGATAGCAAATGGTGGTCTCTCAACAGTGTGCCAGGGGGAGCATGGAACAGGATGGAGGTGTCAAGCAATAGGTTTTCAGTGCTGGCTACACTGAGGGATATGGAGGGGGAAGAACTCATAGACAGGGCTGGTGGAGAAGAGACTTCTGGCAACCCAGCATGAAGTAGGAGGGCAGTGGAGGGAAGGGGCTTCATTGAGTAAGGGGCTGGGGGATTGGGGACTGGGCAGGGAGACAAAAGTTAAGGAGAAGGAGGGAGAGCAATGCTGTATTGGCGGAGGGAGTAATGGTGCCATTACAGGGGGTGCAGCAGGGGGAGTGAAGGTTGGATCAGCTAACGGACAGGGATAGGCCAGACAAAGAATGGGGGTAGGGACACAGGAGGAGGCTGGAGGCACAGGAGGTGTCAGAAATATGAAAGGTGGGGTAAGAGTTCAGAAAAAGGGCCAGGATAATAGAAACAGTCGGGGGCTGAAGCAGAAGAGAAGGGGTGGGTCTAGTTCTGGATGACTCAGTACTAAAGGGGGTGAGATGGAGAAGTAAGGGTGAAAGGCATAGTTGCATTTGGGTGGAGTGCATGCCAGGAATGTCAACAGTAAGGGTGGAGCAGTTTATTTTTAAATATGCAAAGAGGGTCGGGAGAAACCTCATCTCCTGCTGCACTTGGGCATGAACGATTTGGAAGGTGATACAGTCAGGGAGGTACAGGAGCATTTCATTGAACTTGGGAAGCTATGTGAGGAGGCAGGGAGATCAGTGGCTTTCTCAAAATTTCTCCCAGTACCCAGAGCAGTGCTGTGAAAAAGCTGAGAATAGAGGATTCAACACCTGGCTGGGAGCCTGGTGTCAGACCAAAGCGTATGGGTTGGTAGGGGGATGGGATAGAATATGGGACAGCAACTCCCTGTATGCCCATGACAGGTTACACTTGAGATGGGAAGGCTCTAAGGTCTTAAAACAGAGACTGGGGGAATACATAGCAACCCTGGCGGATTTAAACTTGTCAAATTTATAAAAATTGTCAAATTTATGCAATGTTATGATGTGTTGTCATCTTGCCTCTTATGTTTTGTTTATGTTTTGTTCTGTACCTTCCCATGTCATGTCTGAAAATAGTCATTTCCATGGCTAGAGCACCTTACCCAGTCAACAAAAACTAAATAAATAAATAAACTAGGTGTGGGTGGAGGCAAGTGAGGAATCAAACAAGGTTTTCAGATTGGAGAGCTAAACATGCTTATCCCCCATAACAGTAGGAAAGAAGCAGGGGAATGTTCATACAAAGTCACTAAGAATGGTGTTCAGAAGGGGAAGGAAGGAATGGGCACATACTGGGGAGTAGTCTCCTTGAATGCGAGGAGTCTGGGGAATGAGGCAGCCAAATTGTAGGCTGTGATTGCGGAGGGGGAGGTAGACATAGGTGCCATCACCAAAACCTGGGCCACCCAATACCAGGACTGTGACCTGGTAATCCGAGGACACAGGATATACCATAGGGATAGGTGAAGAACGCAGTGGCCAGGCTTTTGACTTGGACTTTCAGGACCAGTCATATTACACCTGTGCTCCATGAGCTGCACTGGCTGCCCATTCAGCGGTGGATCACCTTTAAGGTTGGCTTGCTAACCTTTAAAGCCCTACATGATCAGCGACCCGGTTACCTACAAGATGTTCTGGTACCTTACAGCCCCCTCTGTCCTCTCTGTTTCACCGATGAGGGATTGCTGGAGATTCCCATGGTATGACTGAAGACGTCTGGTTCTCGTGCCTTCGCTTTTTCAGCTCTGACCCTGTAGAATTCTCTACCTTGTTGGTTGAGAGAATGCCCAACTGTCAGTAGATTTAAAATTGAGCTAAAAACTTATTTATTTTATTTGGCCTTCCCTAGTTATGGATAATTTAAATGTTATGTTTTAATGTTAATTATATTGATTGTTTCTGTTTTTTATGTTAAGCGCCTTGGTTTTGAAAGGCACTATAAAAATAAAGTTGATTTGATTTGATAGGAAAAAAGGGAGAGGAGGTGGGGTAGCTATTTATGTAAGAGAGGGGATAAGGTGTACCAGGGAGGAGGGGGAGGAGGGTAGAAGAGAGGCATTATGGTTACAATTCCAGGACTCACAGAACAGGACACTCAGGATGTGTATAGGTCACCATCTCAGATGGAGGACTTGGACAGAGAATTAGTGGAGCAGATAAAGTGGGTCAGTGGGAAGGGTAACCCTGTAATCGAAGGGAACTTCAATCTGCCAGGGGTAGATTGGAGCACACTAGCCACTTTGAGCATAAGGGATCAAGTTCTCCTGGAGGATTTCCAGGACAGCTTCCTGGTACAGAATGTAAATGAGCCAACCAGGTTGGGCAGCATTCTGGACCTCATGCTGACCAATGAGGAATTTGTCAGAGAGCATGGGGTGGATTATCCACTGGCAGGGAGCGACCACCACATAGTGTGGTTCACACTTTACATGGGCAGGGAGGCTGCAATAACAGAAACCAGGGTGGTGGACTTCAGGTGCACCAACTTTGGTAGGATGGAGGAAGTATTGGCAAATCACCTAGCCAGCATCCATCCACACATGAATGCAAATCAGAAATGGGAAGTTATCAAGCAAGGGGTTGTGAAGGCCACTAGCTCTTGTACTAGTACACAAAGTAAAAAACCTAGGTCTGAAAAATCAAGTTGGTTAAGTGGGGAGGTGATGGATAAGGTGAGGGTAAAAAGGGCAGCCTTCAGGAGATTCAAGATATCCAATCGGGGGAGGATAGAGAAAATTACATCAAGAAAGCAAGAGAGATGACAAGAGCAGTCAGGACAGCAAAAGCTTCAAGAGAGCTTAGACTGGCACAAGGCACCAAGAAAGAGGAAAATGACTTCTTCATGTACATAAGGGAAAGAAGGAAGTGCAAGGATCAAATTGTAAGGATTAGGATGGATGGGGTGGGCAGAGAAGGGGCACATCAGGCAGAAGCACTCAACGACTACTTGTATATTTACTAAGGAAAAGGAAGGGTTGCTGCCTCCTGGGTTAAGGAGAGTAGGCACGGGGGGGCAGGGATGACAGATGGGGCAATCTCAGTGGGCAGGGTACTGGATGGTCTAAGGGAACTGAAGGTGGATAGGGCACCTGGCCCAGAGAGCATACACCCCCCATTTTAAAGGAGTTGGCAGAGATTCTAGCAGAGCCATTAGCTGACTTGTTCACTACCTCTCTGGAAACAGGGTGCTTACCCCAGGACTGGAGGATTGCTCACATAGTGCCCCTCCACAAAAGTGGACCTAAGAATGAGCCAAGCAACTACAGACCAGTAAATCTTACATCCATTGTGGGGAAATTAATGGAGATGATCCTTAAGGAGAGGTTGGTAACCTTCTGGAAGGTAGTGGTCTCCAGGATGATAAGCAACACAGGTTTGTATCTGGAAGATCCTGCCAGACCAACCTGGTTTACTATGATGACTGGGTGACTAGGGCACTTGACAAGGGCCTTGAGGTGGATGTTCTGTATACGGATTTCAGCAAGGCTTTCAGCTCTGTACCACATAGGAGGTTGATTAACAAGGTGGAATACCTGGGAACAGGGACAAAAATGGTGAACTGGATCAAGAACTGGCTGCAGGGGAGGCAGCAGAGGGTAGTAGTGGGAGGGTAACTCTTGTTTCCAAGGGCTGTGACAAGTGGAGTGCCACAGGACTCGGTACTAGGCCTGGTATTGTTTGGCATTTTCATAGAAGATATCTCACATGGCATCAAGAACAAGATTAACCTTTTTGTGGATGACACAAAGATCGGAGTGGTGGTGGATGACACAGTAAGGTGGCAGGGGCTGTAAGATGATCTGGCAAAACCTGAGGAATGGTCAGACACATAGTAGCTGGCATTCAATGTGAGGAAGTGCAAAGTTATGCACCTGGGAGCAAAGAAACCAAGGAGTTGTTATCAGTTGGGATGGGTACAGATAACCACTACAGAGAAGGAGAAAGATATTGTGGTGACAATAACAGGGCAGATTAACCACTTGGCATAGTACAGGAAAGCAGCAGCTAAAGCCGATAAGATGCTGGGGTGTATTGCTAGAGATATCACCTCCAGGAGAGGGGAGGTGATACTGCCACTGTACAGGTCATTGGTGAGGCCACACCTGGAGCACTGCATGCAGTATTGGCACCCAAACTTGAAGAAGGATGTTAAGTTACTGGAGGGGGTGCAGCGCAGAGCAACAAGGACGATCCAGGGAATGAAAGACAATCACTACGAGGAGAGGCTGATGGAACTGAACATGTATTCCCTGGAAGAGAGCAGTGATGGGGGAATATGATAGAGACCTTTAAATATATGAAGGGTATAAGCAAGACTGGTATAGTGGGGATTTTTAAGTTAAAGGGAGGGAGGGACACAAGGGGGCATGGGCTAAGGCTGGAGGGTGGAAGATTCAGGAGAGAAATGAGGAGGCATTTTTTCACAGAAAGGGTGGTGTCCATGTGGAACATGCTGCCCAAAGAGTTGCTTTCCTGTAAGTCTCTGGGCAGTTTTAAGGGGACAACGTGAGGGAAGGGTCACTGTTATGTGGGGAGAAGAGGGAGGGGCAGCTGCAGTGTAAGTGTATAGTTAGCTGCACACTCAAGCAGACTTGATTGACCATGTAGCTTTTATCTGCTGGCAATTTCATATGTTTGTAATAGCAAGGGATATGCAAAGTTGGTAAGCTTCACTTCACAAAATTGTTTGATAAGTTTGCCAAATTCACAAAGTACGACATGCTGACTTCACAAAGTTTTTGGCAGGCAAAGTAGTACTTTTTCAGGAAAAGTTATGGAAATGTGCTGGCAAAGTTGTAACTTTCCCTTAGCTTCACCAGAAAAAGTGCTATTTCACCAGGAAAAAATGTGAAGTAGCAAAGTGGTGAAGTGGGCAATTTGAGAAGTTATTGGTAAAGGTAAATTCTGACACTTCACCGGAACATTGACAGCAAAGCAGCATCTCTAGTAGTGGCTAAAAGTAACTATTCACCCAGGCATTTCTAAATGTTGGGAAAGTAATCTCCAGGGTATTAACCATGCAAACCCTCTCCAAAAGTGCTCTTGTAGTGCCCCTTTCCAGTTGAAAGTCTGGAAATTTACCCTGAGCAAATCTAACTACAATTATAAAATAGGTAAGAAAAAAAAAACACTTTTCTGTTAGTGCAAACACACCATAAAACCATACATTATTCCCTAAGGACTTCACACCTGCAACTTTTCATGTGTTTTCCCATATTTATTTATTTTGCCCACATTTTATTTGCAATAACACATTTTATGTAGTGTGGAAAATGTCTGATAGATGCACTTCTCAGGAGGTTGAAGGCACTCGACTTTGACTCGCAGAACACCTGAGGCATTCATATATCAGTGTATGATTACACACCCTAGTGTATATCCATTACTTATACTACATCTAGACCCCACAATTCAATCAGATGGCAGACCTGCAAACAGTTATCCTAGAGCAAATTCACAGCAGTCATTTAATTCTCAATAAGATGACAATACTGACATCACGACAGCCATTTTATTGACAATAACATGACAGTAGTGACATCATCATGTTATCTTTCTTTCTAATTCTATAGAGGTGTAGAAAAACACTATTTATTTTTTTTTTTTTTTTTTATAAAAACAGGAAGCATAATAGCGGTAATATGATAGCGGATTCACTGTCCTCAACAATGATCTTTGGCCTTCTACTTTATTCACTCCACGGTCAGATAACTGCCTTGTATAGTAAATCCACAATCATATTATTGCTTAAATAAATAGTTATGAATACCTCTCCATCTCTCTCTTTCTTTTAATGATATAGATGTAACCCCCCTGTTACCCGGTATTACTAGAATCCCAGTAAGACCTAGTGATAGGCAGGGAAGGCAGCTTGTGAAACTCCAGTTAAATGGATTTCACACTGTCTCACTCTGTTCTCAGTCTCAGCTGAGACTGAGGGATAACATCATTTAGAACTGTCGCAGCTGCATAAGCCACACTGGAATGTTGTAGTTGAAGGTTAGAGTAGAACGTTGGGGAATTTGAAGTAGTTCTGTAGAGTTCAGCAGAGTGTGTGCAGGCTGAAAGAGGTGCTCTGCTGAGGCAGGCCCTCAGAGCTTTAAGCTCTGTCAAAGAGCTACTTTTGTTTTTTCTAGGTGTGTTTCCACCTGAAGAGGAACACAAGAACTGCAAATTGAAGTGGTGGAGACCGCTTTCAATGGTTCAGGGCTACAACCCTGCGGGGATGGGGGGAAGGTATCAGCCTGTTTCCAGGAGCAAACCCCTTGGTCTGGCTAAGGAAAGAAGCTGCCTGTTTAAGTTTGTGCTGAGGCACCAAGCTCTGGAAGAGAGTTCCTTGAGGAGGAAATGCCTGTGGGGCACCTGCAACCAAAGGTGAAGTTCGCTCTGCTAAAAGGCCATGTGTTTTCACCTGCATCAAGATGAAACTAAAGGGACTGTTACTGTGGGGTCAGGAAAAGACAGCCAAGTACAGTTTGGAAGATGTGGGGTGTGGACTGCTTAGCTCTGTGGGGGGTCTAGAGTAATGGACAAAGCCACTTATTAAGTATGTTCAAGTCCAGCACAAATGGGATGTAAAGACTGTAGATTAAATGTGAAATACATTTAAAAAGAATCTACACAGCAAAGTGTGTTAAAGGATGAGGTGTTACAGTCCAGAAAAATGGCCGGGTATGAATTGTGGGAGCGAGAGGTGGGAGATCCCCCATCAGTAGTAACCAAATTCACCTCTATGGATTTGCTCTGGGGCACCTGTTGCTTTCTCTCAGGTACTTGGCCAGTGCCTGAGGAAAGTACCCAGACGTGGGATTGATGAGGAAGTTTCCCTTATGGAGCAGAAGTGCTCATAGGTGGTTTAGGGAGCCACCAGTAAATGTTTCCATGCTATATGGAAAGTCTCCAAGTGACTGGCAAGGGAGCCAAGCCAGGGAAAACCCAGAGCAGCGTACAAGTTCGGGCTGTGTGCCCAGTGTGTTTCAGAGCCTGAGGGCTAAAGTGATGAGGACATGTTCTGGTCTCCTTAAATCTGCATTACCAGGAGTGTAGCCCCGTGGGGGTCCATCTATGCTTTGTTTATTCTGTTGGATGTGAATAAAAGCCACACTTTAGAATCCCACTTCTGGTATTGGACATTTCAGTTATTGCTTCTTGTGTCTGGATTTACTTGGGTGCCCCTGTGCAGAGTAGCCAAACCTAGCTAATGTGCCGAGTGACATATTCTTCCCCGAACAAAGCCCACCTGGTATTGCTGTCAAGATAGAAATGGCATACCTGGGTGGGGTTACATAGAATTGGCAGTGATATACATTAAGAGAGCATTCTGGCACTAAGTCTGGACAGTCTGTTATAGACCACATCCAGACTATCCAATAATACTTGAAAGGCTTGATTGTAGCAGATATCTCTATACAGTAATCAATAAGTGGGATCATTATGGACTGAATTATTTTCAGCCTATGCTCAGGAGTTAGCAATTGACAATTTCTGTAAAGAAAATCTTAAATCAAAATCCAGTACTGAGACCTTTGGCCCCAACTTCCTTAACATATTTTCTATATGGGTATTCCCTAAGCAAAGTGGATCCATCCAGTATCCTGGGTGATTGTCCCATTCACTGATCTACTATTTAAAGGATGCACTGTATGTCTGAGCCAACTGGGGTAGTGTGTTTCATCTTGTGCTGAGTGTCAATAAGCATAGCATTTTTGAGGTTGATACATCCAGTACAAGTTTTGATCTATATATGTCATCTGCATATAACTGATACTTTACAACTCTCATGCATGTCCCCAGTTCATTCATAGAAACATAGACTTTGACGGCAGATAAGGACCACTTGGCCCACCTAGTCTGCCCATGTCCCTACTTACAGGATAAGCTGCAGATCCTAGTTAACCAACAGCCTATTTCTTCCTACCCCCAACCCCTAGAATTGCCTTATGACTGTCCCATGCATTCTTGAATTTTCCCACAGTTTTAGACCCCACAACCTCCTCAGGAAGGCTGTTCCATGTGTCCACCACCCTCTCTGTGAAAAAATACTTCTTCACATTGCCCCTGAGCCGTCTCCCCTCTATTTTCAAATTGTGTCCCCTTGTTCTTGCACATCTCTTTTTCTGAAAGATGCAACCCTCTTGGACTTTGTCGATTCCACTGAGGTACTTAAACATTTCTATCATGTCTCCCCTCTCCCTCCTTTCCTCAAGGGTATACATATTAAGCTCCTTTAGTCTCTTCTCATATAGTTTCTCTTGCAGACCCTGCACCATTTTAGTTGCCCTCCTCTGGACTGCCTCCATCCTGTCTATGTCCTTGCAGAGATAGGGTCTCCAGCACTGTATGCAGTACTCCAAATGGGGTCTCACCAACCATCTGTACAGAGGGATAACAACTTCCTGTTTTCTGCTGGTGATGCCTCTCCTTATACATCCCAGTATCCCCCAGCCCTCCCTACTGCCTTCTCACATTGCTTGCTAACCTTAATGTCATCTGATATGATCACCCCCAGGTCTCTTTCCATTTTTGTTGTTGTTACTACCTCCCCCATTGTGTAATATTCCCCTGGGTTGTTGTTTCCCAGGTGCATTATTTTGCACTTCTTTGCATTGAATCCAAGCTGCCATACTTCTTAATTCATAATTCATATTTGTAACTGTACAGATGTGGGACAGTACTCATGGTTACTACCCCTGCTTTGCACCCATGAGGGCTGCAAATAAGGTTGAAGGGCCTCAGGTCATTAGATTTTTCCGACTGAGGGGTTAATTCCAGAAAAGAATAGAAATTAGCACAGTGTCTCCACCAGAGAAGGATAAGTAGGCCAAGTCAGTTGTGCAATACTGCCCTCTGGGATGCAGTACCAACCCATCTCCCTAGTCCCTACGGTTTACAGCAATACTTAATTTGGGCAAAAATGCAATTTAATACACTACTTATTTGTTCAAGAATGATCACTAATAATATGCTCACACACAAAATTAAGAAATATAACAACTGGGAGTTATTTTTGCCAGCAAGTTCTGTAAAAGGGAAGGGTAGTTGAGCAATTAGAAGTAATAATTTGCTTTTGTTAACCATGTTAGCACACTAGACAGCATGAGTAATGTCCCACATGATGTAATGTACGCAATACAGGCCCCATTAATTTGAAGCAGGCCCTCCCCTGCACCACACACAGGATCCCTCTTGCTAACTATGCTGTTAGCCCTTGCCATGAACAGCACTGCAAGTTCCACAGTATTCACTATCCCAGCATAAAGACTGAAATTTTAAAAGCACTTCAATGACTGCAGTTTACAACTACTGGGTATCCAGGTTAAAGTAGTAGCTGCATACCAAATGCTGCTTTGCTCAGGATCTTGCAATGGTGCATTTTAAGATTTACTGCAAGCTTGCAGTACTTAACTCCACTTAACTGACTTTCTGCTAGCAATTTATGAAACAGGACAATTATAATCCAAACAGGGAATTATTATCCAACAGTGGCCAACAATAATCCAAAAGTGAAAACCTTAACTTTGAAATGTCTTTTTAATTTCTGCCTGGCTAAGCCAGTACTGATGTGTCTGATGACCAGGTCTGTCATGCTGGTACAGGAACATAGGAGCAGCTCTTCACTGGAAGGCTTCAGGTGCTGGCTACCACATATGGGCAAAGTAAGCGGGTCCCTTGGCTAAGGGCCAGGGTGCTCCAACTCTCTGGCAGTTTTCTTCTGGCACAGTAGTCACAGCAGTGCAGCAGTGGTCAATGTCAAAAGTGAAGAATAGACTGGGGTGCTACCTTGCCTGTTTCTGTGGTGCATACAGTATTTAATTGGTGTACCATGGTACCCATGGCCTGAGCTCTTGACTTCACCCTTTCTTCAATCACACCAGACAAGGTAGAAGGAGATGATTTCTACATCTGCATTTCAGCAACAGTTCCTGGAGAACGGTTATTTTTCAGAAGCAGTCAGCAGCAGTTCTATTTCTAATGAACTTCAGCAAGATCTAAAGGAGAACAGTCGTCACAAAGGACCCTGCACTCAAGTGTGGTTTTTGTCCCAATAAGCACTTTGTGAAGCAACATCCTGCAGTGCATGTTAGAGCTTTTATAATCTCTGAACAGATGTTTTCCGATTCTGCTATTCTCCAGGGGCTAAATGCAGTCTTCTGTGACTACTTAACACAGGAAGGACAGCAGGATCAGCAAACAAAAGACCAGAGCTTATTTAAACTCTAATATGCACTGCAGTCTATTGAATGTCCCATAGCTGCATACTGCTCTGACATAAGCTGCAGGGGATTCTGGGATTTGTAGTAACAGAAGATGTCAACCTAGAAGTAAACACAATTAGTCTGATATAATCTACTATACTGCAGTAAGCAGTAAGTAAACCAAAAGTTTTTACTAGGACCAGCCCCACTCTTTATTGTTGGGTCCTTTGTGGTAACTCTTCCCCTTTAACAACACAGAAACAGCTTTGACTGTGAATCCAGTCTTCCTTATAGTTCTCTCTCCTCTCACACATCTGTCTCCTTTAAATGCTCAGCCTGAGCAGGACTGTGGGAACTCCTCCTGGCTTGTGGAAAGGTTTCTGTACAGGTCAGATATTATGACTCTGCATTAGCTGTTTTAGGCAGTCAATCACTCAAAGCATCAGTGTTTAGTATTTGTCTAAAAAAGGATTCCAAGCACACTGAACTGCTCCTCTGGCTCCCAGAGTGCTTTAGACATTTCCTTTGTGATCCTCAGGCTTTGCTTGGCTGGTCATGAGGTCAAGGGTCATTAAGATGGTGACATCCATGTGGCTGCAGGCACTTAGTTGCAGATTTACCTATTTCAAATGGTTTCTTGCTCAAAATAACAGTGACCAATCTATTATGGTTACCCTTGCTGAAACACATGCCCAGTGCATTAGTAATGGTCCTGCTGGTCCAGTCGAACATCTGGGAAGCCCTCCTCTATGAGTGTAGGGGTTCTCCATTCATCAGTTTCATGAGGCACTGAAAAAGTATCCACTTCACTCTCCTTTTCACTATCTGATCACCAACACCAGTTCCTGTTGGAAAACACAGGGCCCAATAGTGGACCCGACCTGAGCTTCCAGTGGTCCAAACGTAAACACCTGGGGTGGTTACACTCTCCCCTTGCTGACAAACTTATATCCTCATCAATTCCTGGCAGAGATAAAAGTTTGATATATACCTATTTAAAAAAACAGTCTATCTATACATCTGATTCCTATCTAGAGCAGAGTCATATGTAGAAGGTCTATTTACTGCAGGCCTACACTAGGGAAAAGTTTCTTATTCTGAATAATGCATAATTCACAGCCATTTAGGCTGCTGTATACAAATGCATTTTAAGACAGTGAAAATCACATTCCCACACTTCTTGTTTAACCAGGAGATCACCCAAGGGCATTACTAAAAGTTATTTCAGGCAGACATCTTGGGTGATGTAAACACCTTTATGAACCACTTGTATGGAAGACTTAGTGGGGGCACCAGGGGTATCATACAGAAGCTGTAAAACAGCCTTCATGGGTCTTTTGGAGGATCTCAGTGGAAAATTCATTCTTTACTCCGAACTTGGGAGTGCTTCACCATCCTCCTTGTCTGCCAAAGGGATGTCCTCTGTCAGGATTGGTTCTACTGCTTCTTCAAGTGCAATGGGTTTCTGTACATCTGCAGGTTAATCATTTTCCTCGGTGACTAATTGTATATCCTGAGGCACAAATGGCTCAACTTCAGGGTTCAATGGGGATTTTTTTTTTTTGCTGGGTGTCAGCATGTCAGTTACCTCCCTCAGACAGCCAGGAATGTCCTCTGTGGAATAGCACTGTATGGGTTCCATCTTGTTGTCAGACAAGTCCTCTGGCAGTGATAATAATGGGGTTGTAGTGAGCTGATTGATTGCAGAATGCTGAAGTTAGGGTATGTCGTTGGGATACATAGATACACAGAAGTTGTCAGCAGAGGTTAAGTCATGTTGCATCATCTGTGAGTTACAGGTCTGGTTTATCTTTGCTGGGGTGTTTCAGGCACTTCCTGGGTTGTATTTGTCTGTATCTGTCCAATGGGCAGCAAATTATTTTGATGGACCTTCCTTAATCCTCCTGACTCTCCTTCAGACAGAATCCTATCCACAGGCATCTCACTCAGCTAACCATGACAACAAAATAGATGTCTCACCATTGACTGGTAATCTTGTGTTTTTCAGGCAAACTGAAATTCCTTACCAAGACCTCATCTCCTGGTAAGAGTTCTTGGCCCCTCACTTTTTGGTCATGTCTCACTTTATTGACTCATTTCCACTTTCCAGTTGCTTGTGATGCCAGTCTGTAAGTAGAGTCCAACAGATCCTTGGGGCACTGCACATATTGGAGGGATTCTCCAAGGGGCAGGAATAATGTGCCAGAGGCACATATCCCACCTGCATAGCCCCGCACCCCCGGAATGATGTGCGGTGGCCATATTCACAGCCACTGGCCAGAGCATGGCCAGCTTCCATGGCCCCACCACCCAGGTGCATAGGCGCATGGGGCTCTTCTGCAGACATGGGTAGGCATCCAAGGGGATGTTCAGATCCCATCTACCACTAGATCACTTGCACCCATGGGGAACTATGGTAGTCAGTTGGCCATGGCATCGGGGTGGGCGAGTGCCCAGTCAGCCATCCCTGGCCCTCTATGTGTTACCTGAGGGCTGGGATGACATGTTGGGGGGGGTTCTCCATGCCCCTACGTTTCTGCCGTGGCCAGTGGCAGCATCCTGGAGGGGTGCCTACCAGCTACATTTGGGTCATGTTGGTGTGGCCTGTGCCCCCTCATCCTGCATTCCACACTTTCAAGAATAGTGCAGTGCATGGGCACACCACTTGCACTACCCCTGGACCAGCCCCATGAGGAGATTGCTGGTGGGCCATGGGATCCGGCATATATCAGCCCCATGCCTCTTTGAAGAATCTGGTGCTGGGGGATGCAGCGGCTGTGGAGTGTCTACGTGCCCCAGATACGCAGTGCAGAGCTACTCTGCACCTTAGAGAATAGCCCCCAATACAAATATGTCTTGTGCTGAGGTCAGTCAGCAGAGACTCCAAAAATAATATCTACTGTACATGAAATGTAGCTTCTCTTCCAAATATTAAGTAGTATGGCGAATAGCCAGTTACATCACTTTTGATACAATGGTATGTGTGCCTGAGGGTGCTGACCTGTTGGCTCCATTATAATTTCTGTTTTGGATACAAGGTATTAAGCATGTTCCATAGGGTTGAGTTAATTTATTCAGGCTGCAGATCACCTTGAGGATGATATGGAGTTGCTCTGCTCTTGCAAATCTCGCAGAGGGACAACAGTTCTTTTACTAGCTTACTTTAAAAGTCTCTGCCCTGATCTGAGTGAATACTCTGAGGTGCACCATAGTAAATTATGAACTTCTCCAACAGAACTCTAGCTATGGTAGATGTCTTCAGATCTTTGGTCAGGAAGGCCTGTGCATATCCTGAAAAATGATCCATTACTACTAGAATATTTACCATGTTCTTTCTGTCTGGTTCAAGACTAGGAAAGTCAATCAGTGTCAATGGCTCAGCAGGTTGCCTACTCACTTCTGAAGCCAGAAGATCAGAAGGTTGTGGGTTCTAGCCCTACACCAGCAACTTGAGGTAAATCCCAGTGCTGACACTAGAGTGTAGTACAAGTGGTTGCTGCACTCCTGAGGTACTATCTTTAAGATGAGATGCTAAACGGAAGTCCTGTCTACTTGTTCTGGTGGTTGTTCAGGTGGATGTTACAGATCCCTTGGCACTACTTGAAAAGATTGGGGGAATTCTCCCAACGTCCAGGCCAAATGTCCCCCATTCCCTATAAAAAATACTGTACCACCAACCACCTAATCTGGCTCAATATGTCAGTTTGCATCTGTATCACCCCCATGAAGCTAAAAATAGGCAGAATTGCCTAGTCCTACTTTCCCAGACAACAAAAACTAAATAGCTAAATAAATGCAAACAAGTTCCATGGGGGCAGTAGTTGTAATATTAACAGTTAGCACAGAGGGGCATGGCTTGGCAGCTGACAAGACGGCTGCCTAACCTTTAAGCGGTCTTTACCTGCAAACACTACCCTTCATAATCTGCTTCAAAAACTGTGCTTACCTGAGCAACTGGCAGCAAGTCCTACAGGGCAATGTCCAGGAGCAATACAAGCCTAATTTTTGTTCAGATCAACCCACAAACCCCAGGGCTCTTGTCAAATGCTGCTTTTATTCAGGAATCCTGTTAGCTGGTAGGCCATGGCCTCTATAAATGGTGCTCAATGGCAGCAGCATGGTTTCAGCAGCCGTGCTGCAAATAAAGCAAATGTTTGATCAACTTGTGCTACAAATAAATAAACTGGAGGTATCGGCCCAGATGACCAGTGAAGATATGGGTGGAAGCTGGAGGGGGGGATGATTCAGGGGAGAAAGGAGGGGATACTACTTCACTGAGAGGGTGGTGGAGCCATGGAATGCATTTCCTAGGGGGCTGGTGGAGGCAGAGATGGTGGAGGGGTTCAACAGGGGGTGAGACAGGTACAGGGGAAGGGTTCTGGAAGCAAAAGCCAATGCAGCGAGAATATCCGGAACTGGGAAGGGAGAAGCCAGAGAAGGCAAGGGGGGCAGCAAGGTCAGCTGCCAGAGTGAGGGCTGACCAAATGAGCAGACGCAAAAGACCATTAGGCCTATTCTGCTGGCATTTTAGTATGTTAGTATATCATCCAGATTGCCCAGAGAGTTAATGTGGCAGAGCAAAAATTAGCCAAAACAGAGGACATAACCAAGAGGCTCACAGCACATATCAGAGACCCGGACCATTCTATCTGCATGCTGTGGCCAAAAGACCAGAGGACTAGAGGCAAGAGGACTTGAAAAATAGCAGTTGACAGAACAACCTCCAGTTTGTCAGTCTCCCAGAAGGATGTTAGGGCAAAAATACAAATTTACTTCTGCAAAAATCACTGCTAGAAATCATGTCCAAACCACTGTCCAAAAATTCTTAAGAATGACAGATTAATTAGTTCTCTTGCCCCCAAAAAAAAAAACTGGAGAGTGGCCCAGGCCTGTGCTAGCCAGATTTCTACAATTTCCAGATAGAGAATTGATTATGGGCTGGATTGGGCTGGGCTAGACAAAAAGTCAGCCTGTTATGGAGGGGGTCAATACAACAAGCAGCTCTGTTCTGAAGCTGTGCAGGCTTCAATATAACATTCCAAACAAAAAAAAAACAGCAGCACCAGCACCCGTAAATAGTAGAAAGATATATTCTTTAATGCATGACTGCCTGTACCAATCAGGAAGTGAAAATTGCAAAACTCACAAGCCCCGACCAGTTACGCGCATGCGCTCTTTCTCAGGGAGGCTGATTCAAGTGCTACACATTACTTTAATACACCCACATACCATGTGATCACAATCAAAGATTTTTTTGAACCAGCAGATACTATGCATCATTTAAACACACATACACCAATGTAAAAAACAAAACTAAATACATGTACAAAAGTGTAAAAAGAACTGGGTCATAGATCCCAATGAATGACAAGGTTTCAATCAATTTTGTAACTTACTTCGTTTTATACATATAGACATATAAACACAGAGGTTGATGGCAGATAAGGACCGTAAGGCCCATCCAGTCTGCCCATTTCTTTTTTTACCTTATAAATGTGCCATCGGCCTTTGCTCTGTCAGTGGCCTATCTATTCATACTCATCTGTATTGCTCCCTTATACATATCCCATGCCTGTTTGAAGCCCTGCACTGCATTCATAGCCACCACTTCCTGAGGTAGGCTGTTCCATGCATCCACCACTCTTTCTGTGAAAAAGAATTTCCTCACATTCCCCCTTAATCGGCCTCCCTCTAATCTCATGCTATGACCTCTTGTCCTGATATTTTTCTTATATTTAAATGTTAGACTCTTTCACCTTGTTAATGCCCTTAAGGTGTTTGAATGTTTCGGTCATATCACCTCTCTCCCTTCTTTGCTCAAGGGTATACATATTGAGCTCTGTTAATCTGTCCTCATATGTCTTCTGATGCAGTCCCTGCACCATTTTTGTTGCCCTTCTCTGGACTGCCTCAATTTGGTTAATGTCCTTGTGAAGGTGTGGCCTCCAGTACTGCATGCAGTACTCCAGATGGGGCCTAACCAGTGTCTTGTAAAGAGGGATTATTACCTCCCTCTTACGATTTGTGATACCCCTACTAATACACCCTAACATCCTCCTAGCCTTACCTACTGCTTTAGAGGTCTGCTTGGATTTCAGGTCATCCGTGATGATGATGCCGAAGTCTCTTTCTTTCTTTGTGACTGCCAGCAACTCCCCTCACAGCCTATAGGTGGCTTCAGGGTTTCTCTTCCCTATGTGCATGATCTTGCACTTCTTTGCATTAAATCCCAGTTGCCACTCTTCTGACCATTTTGCTAGTTTATCCAGATCTCTTCTCATTCTGCCCACCCCATCTGGATCATTTATTCTGTTGCAGATCTTGGTGTCATTTGCAAACAGACAAGCCTTTACCCTCTAGTCCATCTGCAATGTCACTAATGGAGACATCCATTTATTTTATATATATGTATACACACATTTCCACATATTGCCACCATTTTATAGAATGTAAAAACAAAATCCCCATAAGAGTCTATTCACAGGGGACATAATAATCTATGCTTGTCCTGCTTGTATACTAGTATGTTTTGTATTTTTAGACATACTAAGGAAGGTCACTGGGGTCAATTTAATAATATGCTCAGTGCCATGAAAAACATCTTAAAATGTTTAAGTTAAAATGACTTAAGCAACCACTTATGTTATAATGCAGTTCTTTACAATTTTACATACAAAAAACTATAACTCAAGCAGGAGGTCACTGAGGTCAATCTAATAATATGCTCAGTGAACCAGAAAAAATTATCTAAAGTGTATAGTTTAAATGCCATAAGTGGTTACTTATGGTATAAAACAATTTTAAGATTAAACATCCAGAAATGGTGATGGAACCAGAAGGACACTGAGGTCAATGTAATAATATGCTCAGTGAAATCAAAAAAACTCATTTTAAAATATTTTGTTTAAATTATTAAGTAATTCCTTCTAGTATATAATGATTTTAGAATATGGAGAAATGTTTCAAAGGATTTGGTTTACAAAAACCAATAGTTCAAAGAGATTGTACCATTTTCATCATTGTAAAGATGGATTACCATGCTGTAGCAGTTTATCACTTCTTTAAGAAAAGTAAGATGGAAATTCCATCATTTAGTCCAGGTTTCTCAAGGCCTTTGACTGTAAAATCCAGAAAGCCTCACGTTCCAATAACAGATTGTCCAGGTCCCCCCACCCACTGTAACTTTTTCTATGCCTGAAAACTGAAATGTATGTTCTCCTCTGTTGATATTTATTTTTAAATGTTTGGCTAGTGCATTTTTTAAATCAGAATTTCTTATTGCTCCCAAATGTTCCCCTATCCGAACTTTAAAAGCTCTACTAGTTTTTCCAACACAGAATGCATTACAACTACAAGTAGCCAGATATATAATGCCAGTAGTGGAACAGTTAATAAATTGATCAATTTTATAGTTTTTCAAGACATTAGGTGTTTGGAATGTGTCAGTTTTTTTAACCACACCACCAAATTTACAGTGTCCACATTTGAATGTCCCTCCCTTGAATGAACCGTATCTCCAAGAAAGAGGATATAAAGCTGAAAATATTCAGCAGACCAGTAATATGACATTGAATAAGGATAGAGAAGAACTTTTGCAATATAAAGAAAAACAGAGAGAAACCAACACTGATGTTATTAATTTTGTAAGTACTTACACCAAGAAGTCAGGGCAGGTAAAGAACATTATTGAAAAAAATTGGAATATACTACAGACTGAACCACTTTTGACAACATGGGTACAGACACCACCACGAATGGTATATAAATGAGTGAGTAACCTAGGGGACAGGTTAGTTAAACCTAAAATTTAAAGTGGATAGTAGTCTTGAGAATGTACATTTTTTTGATTTGATGGTCAATGTGATGCCAGATGGCACTCTCCAAACAGATTTATTCCAAAAAGAAAGCAATAGGAATACAATATTGTTACCATCAAGTTGTCATCCTAGACATATTGCTGATAATATACCGAATGCACAGTTTTTAAGGATTAGGAGAAATTGTTCCACAACAGATGATTACAACACCAGGGTACATGAAATGGAGATACGATTCCAAGAAAGAGGACATAGAGCTGAAAATATTCAGCAGGTCAGTAATATGGCATTGAATAAGGATAGAGAAGAACTTTTGCGATATAAAGAAAAACAGAGACAAACCAACACTGATGTTATTAATTTTGTAACTAATCAGGGTAAGTAAAGAACGTTATTGAAAAAAATTTGAATATACTACAGACTGAACCACTTTTGACAACATGGGTACGGACACCGCCACGAATGGTGTATAAACGAGTGAGTAACCTAGGGGACAGCTTAGTTAACAGCTTACAACCAACACTGAGGATAGAAATTGGCTTCCCCCACCTCCACCAAAAGGGACATTCAAATGTGGACACTGTAAATTCGGTGGTGTGGTTAAAAAAACTGACACATTCCAATCACCTAAAGTCTTGAAA
This sequence comes from Neoceratodus forsteri, assembly GCA_016271365.2. NCBI lineage: Eukaryota > Metazoa > Chordata > Ceratodontiformes > Ceratodontidae > Neoceratodus > Neoceratodus forsteri. The sequence goes on along the minus strand of CM057452.1, from coordinate 510,322,078 downwards.
AACTATAACATTAATCAATTTATTAACTGTTCCACTACTGGCATTATATATCTGGCTACTTGTAGTTGTAATGCATTCTATGTTGGAAAAACTAGTAGAGCTTTTAAAGTTCGGATAGGGGAACATTTGGGAGCAATAAGAAAAATTCTGATTTAAAAAATGCACTAGCCAAACATGTAAAAATTAATATCAACAGAGGAGAACATACATTTCAGTTTTCAGGCATAGAAAAAGTTACAGTGGATGAGAGAGGGGTAGACCTGGACAAGCTGTTATTGGAATGTGAGGCTTTCTGGATTTTTACTGTCAAAGGCCTTGAGAAACCTGGACTAAATGATGGAATTCCTATCTTACCTTTCTTAAAGAAGAGACAAACTGCTACAGTATGGTAAGCCATCTTTACAATGATGAAAATGGTACAATCTCTTTGAACTATTGTTTTTTGTAAGCCAAATCCTTTGAAACATTTCTCCATATTCTAAAAATCATTATATACTAGAAGGAATTACTTAATCATTTAAACAAAATATTTTAAAATGAGTTTTTTTGATTTCACAGAGCATATTATTAAGTTGACCTCAGTGACCTTCTGGTTCCACCACCATTTCTGGATGTTTAATCTTAAAATTGTTTCATACCATAAGTAACCACTTATGGCATTTAAACTATACACTTTAGATATTTTTTTCTGGTTCACTGAGTATATTATTAGATTGACCTCAGTGACCTCCTGCTTGAGTTATAGTTTTTGTATATAAAATGGTAAAGAACTGCATTATAACATAAGTGGTTGCTTAAGTCATTTTAATTTAAACATTTTAAGATGTTTTTCATGGCACTGAGCATATTATTAAATTGACCCCAGTGACCGTCCTTAGTATGTCTAAAAATACAAAGTATACTAGTATACAAGAAGGACAAGCATAGATTATTATGTCCTCTGTGAATAGACTCTTATGGGGATTTTGTTTTTACATTCTATAAAATGGTGGCAATATGTGGAAATGTAAATATATATATAATAAATGGATATCTATATGTATAAAAATAAATAAAATACAAAATTGATTGAAATCTTGTCATTCATTGGGATCTATGATCCAGTTCTTTTTATACTTTTGAACATATATTTAATTTTGATTTTTTACATTGGTGTATGTGTGTTTAAATGATGCATAGTATCTGCTGGTTCAAAAAATTCTTTGGTTGTGATCACGTGTTATGTGGGTGTATTAAAGAAATGTGTAGCACTTGAATCAACCTCCATGAGGAAGCGCGCATGCGCAAAACCGGTCGGGGCTTGTGAGTTTTGCAATTTTCACTTCCTGGTTTGTACAGGCAGTCATGCTTTAAAGAATATATCTTTCTACTATTTACGGATGTTGGTGCTGCTTTTTCTTTGTTATGGAGGGGGCACAGCATATAAATCTTCCCAGACTTCTTGCAAGAACTATCAGCTTGCAGAAAAATTCTCCACTGCCAGAAAAGCCATGATGTACCTAGGGGTCCTGCACAGTATGTAGTACCCCACCTCTCTGAGAACTGAAAATGGGACTGTACAGCAGTTTGATGCCCTGGAGGTGATTGAGGCATTTATTTAAAAATTTTGGCCTAAAACTGAAACAAATACTGATCACATGTGAAGGACAGGAGGACGGAGGAGTGTCCAGGCCAAAGGGATGGACACAACACTGGTGCTAGAGACCTTAACCTAACAGTACTGAAGCTTTGGCTCATCACTGTGATCTCTGGCGGCTGAGAAAGACCAATGACACCACTCCCTCAAGCAAAGAAAGTAGAGCCACAAACATGAAATGTCAAAACTGAAACAAAACTGGTCCACTTGTCGCCGAAGCAGAATCCAAAGCAGCAGCACAGGATGGAAACATAAGAAACATAGACTTTGATGACAGATAAGGATCACTTGGCCCACCTAGTCTGCTCATTTCCCTACCTATCAGATGAGCTTCAGATCATAGTTAACCAACACTCTACTTCCTCCTACACCCACTATAATTGCCTAATGTCAGTCACATGCATTCTTGAATTCTCCCACTGTTTTTGACCCCATGACCTCCTCAGGAAGGCCATTCCGTGCATCCACCACCCTCTGTGTGAAAAAAATACTTCCTCCTATTGCCCCTGAGTCACCCACCCTCTATCTTCAAATTGTGCCAACTTGTTCTTGCACATCTCTTTTTCTGAAAGATGCTACCCTCTTGGACTTTGTTGATTCCCTTGAGGTACTTGAAAATTTTCATCATGTCCCCCTCTCCTTCCTTTTCTTGAGGGTATACATATAAATCTTCTTTAGTCTCTCTTTGTATGTTTTCTGGTGCAGACCCGGCACCATTTTAGTTGCTCTACTCTGGACTGCCTCCATCCTTTCTATGTCCATGCTGAAATGGGGTCTCCAGAACTGCACGCAGTACTCCAGATGGGGTCTCACCAACTGTCTGTACAGAGGGATGACAACTTCTTGTTTTCTACTGGTAATGCCTCTCCCTATACATCCCAGTATCCTCCTAGACCTCCTTACTGCCTTCTCACATTGCCTGCCTACCTTAAGGTCATCTGATATGACTACTGCCAGGTTCCTTTCCATTTTTGTTTTTGTTAGTACCCCCTTCCCCCATTGTGCACTCTTCCCCTTGGGTTTTGTTTCCCAGGTGCATTACTTTGCACTTCTTTACTTTGAATCTAAGCTGTCATACTTTTGACCATTCCCCCAACCTTGACAAGTCCCTTCTCATACTTTCCACCCCCCCCTGTGTATCAACCCTGTTGCAGATCTTCGTGTCATTTGAAAAGAGGCATACTTTTCCTTCCAGTCCCTCTGCAATGTCACTTATAAAGACATTAAAGAGGTCCAGCCTCAGTACTGAACCCAGCGGTACCCCACTAGTAACCCAACTTTCTTCGGAGTGGACTCCACTTACTATTATCCTCTGCATCCTGTTGTCCAGCCAATTTTTTACCCAGGCCACCACCCTGGGACCCACTCCCAGGCTGGCTAACTTGTTTATTAATCTTTTGTGTGGGACTGTGTCAAATGCCTTGCTGAAGTCTAGGTAGGCCATGTCCACAGCCTCTCCCCGATCTACTACTTTGGTCACCCAGTCAAAGAAATATATTAGATTCATGTAACATGACATTCCCATTATGAATCCATGCTGCCTTGGGTTCTGTGCCCTGCTGGCCTCTAGGTACTCAAACAATTCTTTCTTTCAGAAGTGATTCTAGCATTTTCCTTTCCACTAAGGTCAAACTAACAGATCTTAATTTGTTGCATATGCCTTGCTCCCACTTTTGTAAAGGGGAATACACATCTGCCTTCCTCCAGTCTTCAGGTACCACACTATCCTCCCATGATTTGTTAAAAAGGGTAGTCAGTGGTGTCACTAGCTCGCCCCATAGTTCTTTTAGAATTCTGGGGTGAATCCTGTTAGGGCCCATCGCCTTGTCCACCTTGAGTTTTAGGAGTTCTTTCAGGACCCTTTCTTCAGTGAATGGACTGGTATCGACCCCCCCCCATCCAAAGGGCTTGTATTGTTTGGTTTAGGTACATTCCCCTCCTCTTCTTTTGTGAAAACTGAACAAATGTATTTGTCCAGTATCTCTGACTTTTCACTGTCTCCCTCTGCACCCCCTCCCCTTTATTAAGCCTCACTTGCCCTCCCTTGGACTTTCTTCACTCCCTAATGTACCTATAAAAGGTTTTATCCCCCTTCTTAACTGAGCTGGCTATCTTTTCCTCAGTTTGGGCCTTTGCTAGTCTGAATGCCTTCCCCGCTTTCTTCTGCTTTAACTGATACAGTTCTCTGTCCTGCTCCTTCTGTGATTCCTTATACTTCTTGAATGCTATTTTTTTTCCATAATCTTCCTCACCACCTCTGTTGAGAACCATAGTGTTTTTTTTTCTTTGTTTTGTATTGTTTATTTGTTTCACACAAAGGCTTGTTGACTCTGTGATGGCAGTTTTGATCTCCAGCCTCCTTAGAAACCTATTCACCTCTTTTTGTTAGGAGCAGGTTTGCTCCTCTGCTGCAAATAGATCCAGACAAAGGTGGAACGTAGCCAAAAACATGCCCTGAAGAGACTCCATAGCCAGTATAGAGCTACAAATTCTGGATGGAGGCTGCGAGCCTGGTGGCAGCTGCCACTGCCCCCCCCCCCGGGGTGAATCCTCAAGTGCAGATAAAAACCACACAGCAGCCATTCCTGTTGTTCCAGCCGAACTGATCACTCTGCCAACCTGAGAAATACTGAGTTTTTGTCAACTCTCAAATATACACCAAGGGATTTTTTATACACCCATGTGCTGGTTCTGACCTGGTTGAACACTGAACCTGTCAGGGCTGCAGACTAATTAAGAATCATTGTGAACAACCTCCCTGATGCCTGCCCCACAGCTACGATCCTGTTATATGCAGATGACACAGTAGTATTCTCTCGAAAATCCTGTCAAGAAACTCTCACTATGGATTTGCAGTACAACTTCAACCTCCTACATGATTGGTTCAAAGACAACATGCTGGTGCTCAATAGCAAAAAAAAAAGTCTGTGCTCTTTGCCAGACGACAAAGGAGGAGATCTACTGTTCCCCTCTGAATTATCTGTAACTGTTGCTCCATGTTGAAGCAGGTGTCTTCATTCCAGTATCTTGGAACCACAATTTATGAGTCTCTGTTGTTCGACAAGCACATACACAATATTACCACTGCCGTGAACAGGAAACTAGGGGCACTATACAGGCTTTAGTTCTGCCTCACTCCCAAGGCTAGGGTCCTGGCAGTTAGAGGAGCAATCCTACCCATCCTGGACTATGGGAATGTAATCTATGGTTCAGCCTCTGATACAAGCCTGCTCAAAGTACACACTACTCTCAATAAAGACTAGATTTGTGTTAGGTGCTGATCACCTAATGCATACGTGCAACCTATACATTAGGACTAAATGACTTCCACTCATGGATCACATTAAGCTCCCTGCTTGCCTTCTGGGAAAGAAGGCCCTACTAGGACTTGAACCTCCCTCTCTACAAGCCTTAGTCCGTCCTGCTCCAGTTGAACATACAACAAGAAGTGTCACTAAGCAAGCACTAGTGGTTCCGTTCAGAAGGACTGCCCTGTGGAGGTGAGCCTTTGCAGTAAGGTCTCTCACATAGTTAAATGAGCTCCAGCATGCCACTACAAGCCTGACTCACCTCGGTCCCTCCATGTCCAAGCTTAGGAACTTTATGTCCTCTCCTGTACGCTGCTACTCCTACTCTTGACCCATCTGTCACCAGCCTCCTGTGTCTTGGGCCATGCTCATGTTCCTCTTGTACACTCCTATGGTCTTGAAGTTCCATGCTCTCCACCTGCTCTTGCCAGCCTACCTACCTGGTACCCCCCAGCTCCTTACATCCCCCTGATGAACTCTCAACTACCTATCATTTACCTTCCCCCTACTCATCCCACCCTTCCTTGATCAGCCCACCCCTTATTCCACTTCTGTCACCTAATCTTGATTCCCCCCATCCTGTTTGCCTACTATGGCTGCACTTACTCTCCTGGATGATGCTGCCTTAGTGCCCCCCAGGTATCGATAATGCTGTATAGCCACTACTTCTTATCATTCTGATTGGTACATAATTGATCTACTGCACTTTTACTTAACTAGGCAGCTGTGTGAACTGTATCCCCATGTACTCTGTACCCATGCCCTGGATTATGTGATGCTTTTGCCCTTGCTATCCTATGCTAATGAATACAGTGTGTTCCTATTAGATGCTATTGACAATCCCTATTTAGCTGCTACTGTCTCCCTTACTCATGCATTTTCCCCTCCCTTATATGATGAGGATCCTTTGTAAAAGAGCTTTTAGCTCTAAGGTTATAATTCCAATTATTCAATAAATAAAAGAATCAGCAGTTTCATAATAGGAAATTGGCTTATATCCTTACCAGTGTTCAATGTGCTATGGTTACTAACTCTCCCTTTTTTTATTCCCAACAGGTTATGAACATTTTTAAGACTGTTAGATTGTTTAAGGGCTTTCCAATTTATACAGCCCATTATCTCGTTATATTGAAATTGCTGTGTTTCTTGTTGCTGATTGGTCTCTGCATTGATTAGTGGGGGGAGGGATGCACATTGCTGAACCATGCTCTACGTACTAGGAATCCCAGATTATTACCTTAAATTAACAAGCGAGGTTTGTCACGGTTACACTGCAAGCCCACATCACTCGTTTACCAGATCGACTGCACATTCCATGGCCCAGTGCACATGGGGGGACTCCTCTGACTCATGCTAGCAAAGGCAGGATCTATAGCAGAGGCCTCAGACTTCCAAATATACTGTACCATGTCACTCAGCACATGCAGAATGATCTCACTCCAGCAGCAAGCTTACAGCAGAGGGGCTCTAAGCAGTGGGATCCCACTGTGGGACAGAGTAAAATCCTGCTTAATTAAAACTTTTTGGTGACAGAGGAGAAAGGGCCACTGCCTAAAAGGTTCTTATTACATGTATGCGGCATATGAGCTTGAACTCAGGTATACCAATTTCCCAGACACCCCCATTGACCATGTTCCTAGAAAGGCAATGGAGTGGGTGAAGCTGTACTGCACATCTCCAGCAGTAGCCTGCCCCCCCCCCATCCCCAGGGCTAAGAGATTAAGCTCTAATATGAGGATTTGGCTCTGACTCTGCATGTACTGGGGGATCGCATATGTCACCAGCACTGAAAAGAAACTATTATAGTGCCTGCCAGTTGGACTCATTCCTAGGTCTGATACTAGAAGTTTTGGGGAATGGATATGATGGGGGTAAGGGGTCTGACTGTTAGCCTTGCTCGGTTTCTTTCGTGAGCAATTGGGCAAGTAGGGGCACAGGTATGAATATGCTACTGAAAGCCAGGAGAAGGTGAAGAAAGATGGCTATGGAGAGACAGCAGGTTCTAATGTGGGAGGAAGAGGGAATACAGGGTATGGGATTATGATGTTTAGTTTCAGTTGATCAAAAAGTTTGTTAATGTTTGGAGTAGGGGGATACGCCCTACTGAGTATTACAAGGTATAGGGTCTGCTGAGGTATGGAATGTGCATAACTACAGTATTGTTTGAGAAAGGCCCTGAGAGGGTGGTAAAGATTGTAGTTTCCCTGATGCTTCAGATAGATTCTGACCCCAGGGACTCAATTTTCAAAACTACAAATTTTACACAAGGTGCCTGAATCAAACAGAAATCATGCAAGGGGCACCTTGAGTCAAAACTTGCAGAGTGTCTGATCCTGAAAGGCTGGCTTTGGTACACTGGGGATCCTGTGCACTAGATCGGCCAAGTGCCAGACCTGCCTCAAGGTAGGGGGTGTGCCAGGGCTCTAGGGGGTTTATGACAGATGTAGGCTGTAGCATCCCCTTAAATGGGATTCTGACAGCCAGCGGCACCTGCCAGGACTTAGACCATCCAACAGATGATCTAATGGGCCTTACGCCACCCCCGCAGAGAGTGCTGGGCAGGAGCAGGGGCTGGCTTGGTGCCCAGACAAGTGGACAGCTGTCCAACAAGCATGGCAGAGGACAGCAACTGTGTGGACAGGTGCAGACCTCATCAGGGACATTGTCATCCAATCCACTGCAGTGTGCAGTGTCTGCCTACTGGGCCTGCAGCTGGCACACCTCTTGGCAGCCATGTGGAGATCCTGGGTATGGCCTGTACCCCCCCAATCTGACACCTGTCATCCCTCCAGCACTACAACGTGTGTCGGCTCTCCAGGACTTCTGCTTGTCCCTCTGCTGTGCAGCAGGGTTGGTGGTCCATGCCACCGTTCCACACCCTCTGTCTATCTCCTCCTGTGCACTACATGCATGGTGCACAGGAGCAGCTACCGCAATCTGTGGGTGCTTGGCATGTGGCCCCTCCAGTATGGGAACTGGGCACAGGTTCCGAGGTGCACGAAGGACTGGTGCAAGATGCTGATTGAGCAGCTTCTGCCAATCTTTGAGAATCAAGCCTCAGGTCTTTATTTAATGGCTGAAGTAAGAGCAATTAGCTGGAATGTGTAAGATCTTAGTTCCCCTGTAAAATGAAAAAAAAAGTGCTGGTACACCTGTACCTGTACAAATGACCCTCCAACAAAAGACATGGCTAGCAGTACAGGCAGCCAAGTTCCAGAGAGAATGGATTGGAGCAGAAATCCATAGTGTTGCTCAATGAAAAAAGGTAGTATCAATACTGCTGCACAGCAGCATTTAATGTGTTTACTGTATTTATTTATTCAATTTTCTTGACCAGTTAGGCCCACTGAAGCGAAGTGTCCCTTTTTTCAGGGGTGACCTCAGTTTAAATACACTGAGGAATAACAGAACAGGCTTTATACATTCAGACATAATTGAAATTAGTGGGTTAGTTACAAAGATGACACAAGAGCAAAGTTACATATAGAGGCCCCGATATTCAGAATTGCGCCTGGCAATGGTAAATGTGGTGGCGCAGCGCAACTCGGTTGCGCTGGTGAAACTCGGGGATATATTCAAGAGAGATGAGCAATGGTGCATCTCCTCTGAATATATCAGGTAATGCACACTGTGCAAATAGGATGTGCCAGTGCATACCCACCAAACAGGGCTGAGTACCAGGAATGGGAACTGCGGCAGTGCAACAGCGTTACGCTGTGTGCAAGTTCCTGATATTCAGCCAGCAGTATGCAGATGGGGCCATAATGTATGCAAGGTGCAAATGGGGCCATTTGCATGTCATTACGGACCCATTTACATGAGTTGTGCAGGGCTGACAAGCAAAATGCGCAAGGCTCACTGCACAGCATGTGGTGCTGCCAGAGGGGGGTCTAGTGGCATCCCCAACCCTCCCATAGCTCCAATAGCCAGAAAAGAAATCTGTAATAATTCCCTGGTAGTCTAATGGTACCCCCAACCTGCCCATAGCACCAATCCCCAAATAACAACTAATTACCTAATTCCCTGGTGGTCTTGTAGCACCCCCCTTCCTCCCCGTAGCCCAATCACCAAAAATAATTTATATAGCCCTGGTAGTCTAGTGGTCCTCTCACCCCTCCCATAACTCTGAACGCTGATCGTATGGTAAGTTACCTCCCTGGTGGTCCAATGGCTTACCACACAGAACCCCGGCCCACCTAGCTCCCCCGTCATGGCAGGCAGCAGCATACCCACCCATGCCTCCTGACTGCCTGCGGACGACACCTACAGTATGGGCTGCAATCCCATTGGTCCACAGTGTGGACTAATGGGCTTTCAGTGCATACTGTATAATCATTCAAATATGTGAATGAAGTCAATTCATTCACATATTTGTGAATGACTATTACAGTATGCTGCACTGCAAGCCCATTAGTCCACACTGTGGACCAATGGGAATGCAGCCCCTACTGTAGCTGTCAGTTGGTGGGCAGCCACAGAAGTATGCAGGTGGGTATGCTGCTTCCCACCAGTGATGGGGGCAGACCTGGGTGGGCCGGGGGTCCTGAGTGGGTGGAGGGGTAGGGGGTGCCACTAGACCACCAGGGAAGTGAATTTACCATATGACTGGCGATCGAGGTTATGGGGGGGGGACTACTAGAATACCAGGGAAGAACAGAGTTGTACATTTATGGTGATTGGAGCATCGGGAGGGGTTGGGGGAACCACTGGACTACCAGGGATATATGTTTAGCTTAGTTTAGGTGATCAGTCTATGGTGAGGAAGGGAAGGGGGTAGCACTAGACTACCAGGGAAGATTTAAATATGTAATTTTTCAGTGATCAGACCTACGGTGCCACTAGACTACCAGGGAATCATTACAATGTCATTTTACAGCAGTCGGGCTACAGGGAGGGAAGGGGTGCCACTAGACCACCAGGGCTGATATGTGTGCTTCTGCACAGTGTACTGGGTGGGTGGGTGGCCACCCATGGCTGGTGGCTACTGTGTTGCACCTTGCAGTACAGCAGCTGGCCTGTGGGTGGCCGCTATTTGAGCTGTTTTTTCAGGCTCAACTTTGGGCATTGGTATGCAGCACATCCCAGGGCTGTGCAGGCATATGCGCCGCACTTCCCCGGGCTAAATATCGGGATGTGCTGCATATGCATGGGCATGAACCTTGGGGATGCACTACATACATTACCTTTGCACCCTGGTGCATCGAGAATTGCAGTGTGCAGTCCCTCTGTTGAATATTGCCCCTTGGTGCATTTCTGGGGTTGTGCTGGTGCAACTCAGTTGCATCAGGTGCAACCCCTTTGGATATCTAGCCCAGACAGTACAACATAATGCCAGGGTTAAAGAAGGCAGATTGGAGTTGGTGGAGCTCGGCACCCCAGAGGGACCAGCGACAGTGGCTAATGATTGCTGTTGGTGTCACTAAGGGTGAAAGGCAGCATGTTTTCTTTGTTGCTGCTACTTATCCCTCTCCTCTACCTGAGCAACCTGACCCTGCTATCCACAGGACCAAACAGCCCTTTTTGAACCTGCTTGTAGGCTCCTGTTTTACTGATAACTGCTTGAAAGCCAATTCCACCAATAGGGCAGAAGGACAATGCTGTGAGGAGAAGAACTGAAAGAGCCGGTTACTTCCTATAAACTGCTCTGTAGCCAAGTGGCCCTCCTGCTTCCATCCCTCATGTGAAGGACAGCAGAGGTTTTATTGGGAGTTAGCCATGGAGGCTGCCAGGGCCAGACACACTGTTCATCATATTATATCATACTGCACTCAGTTCAATAAGCCTGAAAGTGTCCTCACAATTTTATTTATGTTTACATATCACTTCTGCTGTGGACTTGTACAGTGTACATGTACTGTAAAAAAGGCACCGCCAGCAATCAGCTGTGTCTACTGTATGTTTTTTTCTAGGTATTGTTTATTTATTTTTATTTTATTTTTTGTGATCTCGGATTAACACCTTTTCAGATCAAGCTCATTACATAGGTTCTACATCAGAGTTAGACAAACAGTGAAAACATACGTGATTGCTGTTAAGGAGCAAGAAATAAATACGAAGAAAACTATACATGCAATGTTAAACATAGACAAGTAAGGTAACAAGACATCAAGCTGGCATTGTACAATGTATGTAAAAATACAATTAGAAGCATGAGAGTGATGGGTAGTAAAGGTAAACAGGTAAGACAGGCTAAGACATATATAATAGATAGGAAGACTTACATAGGGGAAGGAGACTACATCATAGAAACATAGAAACATAGAATTTGACGGCAGATAAAGACCGCTTGGCCCACCCAGTCTGCCCATTTCCCTACCTAGTGGATAAGCTGCAGATCCTAGTTAACCAGCAGCCTACTTCTTCCTATCCCCACCCCCTAGAATTGCCTTATGACTGTCCCATGCATGCATGCTTGAATTCCACCACTGATTTTGACTCCACAACCTCCTCCGAAGGCCGTTCCATGCATCCACAACCCTCTCTGTGAAAAAATACTTCCATAAATTACCTCTGAGCCGCCCCCCCCTCTATCTTCAAATTGTGCCCTCTTGTTCTTGCACACCTCTTTTTTTGAAAGATGCTACCCTCTTGGACTTTGTTGATTCCCTTGAGGTACTTGAACGTTTCTATCATGTCCCCCCTCTCCCTCCTTTCCTCGAGGCTATACATATTAAGCTCCTTTCATCTCTCTTCATATATCTTCCGGTGAAGACCCTGCACCATTTTAGCTGGCCTCCTCTGGACAGCTTCCATCCTGTCTATGTCTTTGCGGAGATTGGATCTCCAGAACTGCACACAGTACTCTAGATGGGGTCTCACCAGCTATCTGTACAGAGGGATAATAACTTCCTGTTTTCTACTGGTGATGCCTCTCCCTATGCATTCCAGTATCTCCCCAGCCCTCCTTGCTGCCCTCTCACATTGCTTGCCCACCATTAGGTCATCTGATATGACTACCCCCAGGTCCCTTTCCATTTTTGTTGTTGTTAGTATCTCACCCCCCATTGTGTACTCTTCCCCTGGGTTTTTGTTTCCCAGGTGCATTACCTTGCACTTCTTAGCATTGAATCTAAGCTGCATACATTTGACCATTCCTCTAACCTTGCCAAGTCCCTTCTCATCCTTTCCACCCCACCCTGTGCATCAACTCTGTTGCAGATCTTTGTGTCATCTGCAAAGAGACATACTTTTCCTTCCAGTCCTTCTGCAATGTCACTTATAAAGACATTGAAGAGGACCGGTCCTAATACTGAACCCTGCGGTACCCCACTAGTAACCCTCCTTTCTTCTGAGTGGACTCCATTTACTATTACCTCTGTGTCCTATTCTCCAGCCAATTCTTTACCCAGGCTGTCATCTTGGGACCCCTCCCAGGCTGGCTAACTTATATATTAATCTTTGTCTGGGACTGTGTCAAATGCCTTGCTAAAGTCTAAGTAGGCCATGTCCACAGCCCCTCCCTGTTCTACTACTTTGGTCACCCAGTCAAAGAAATATATCAGATCGTCTGGCATGACCTTCCTTGCTATGAATCCATGCTGCCTAGGGTCCTGGCCCCTCTGGCCTCTAGATACTCGGAAATTCTTTCCTTCAGAAGTGATTCCATCATTTTCCCTATCACTGAGGTTAAACTAACAGGTCTGTAGTTTCCTGCTTCTGCCTTGCTCCCACTTTTGTGAAGGGGAATCACATCTGCCCTCCTCCAGTCCTCGGGTACCACCCCATCCTCCCATGATTTGTTAAAAGGGTAGTCAGTGGTGTCACTAGCTCTACCCTTAGCTCCTTTAGAATTCTGGGATGAATCCCATCAGGCCCCATTGCTTTGTCTGCCTTCAGTTTTAAGAGTTCTTTTCAGAACCCTTTCTTCTGTAAATGGGCTGTTATCAACTTCTGTATCCAGAGTGTTTCTACTGTTTGTTTTATGTACCTCCCCCTCTTCATTTGTAAATACTGAGCAAAATATTTGTTTAGTATCTCTGCCTTTTCAAAGTCTCCCTCTGCCCACCCTCCCTCCCTTTATTAAGCCTCACTATCCCTTCCTTGGTCTTCCTTCGCCTCCTGATGTACCTATAAAGGTTTATCCCCTTCTTAACTGAGTTGGCTATCTTTTCCTCGGTTTGGGCCTTTGCTGTTCTGACTGCCTTCCCAGCCTCCTTTTGCTTTAACTGATACAGTTCTCTGTCCTGCTCCTTCTCCGATTCCTTGTACTTTCTGAATGCTTTCTTTTTCTCTTGAACCTTCACTGCCACTTCCTTTGAGAACCATAGTGGTTTCTTACATCGTTTTGTTTTGTTTATTTGCTTCACACAAAGGCTCGTTACCTCTAACATACTAACATACTAACATACTATTTGCCAGCAGATTAGGCCTTAGGGTCTATCGAGTCTGCTCGAACTTTAGATCCTTAGTTGGGTGCTGAGACCCTCCCATCCCTTGTGCTCCAGAAACCCGTATCATCCATCCCCACCCCCCTGGGACAGGACATCATCTGATACATCCACTTTCTATGTCTGTCCTATCCTCTCTTGAAGCCCTCCACTGTGGATCTCTGAACTAGCTCACCAGGCAGTGCATTCCAAGGGTCCACCACCCTCTCAGTGAAAAACCTCCTACTCTTCCCCCCTTACCCTTCCACCTTCCAACTTCAAACCATGCCCTCTGGTGGTACCTCCTGCTTTAGTCTAAAGATCCCTCCATGTTTACCCTATTTATTCCTTGAGGTACTTGAAGACCTCAATCATGTTCCCCTGTCTCTCCTCTCCTCCAGTGAAAACAGGCAGAGCTCCTTAAGTCTGTCCTCATCGTCCAAATCCCCTAGCCCTCGTATCATCTTTGTTGTCCTCCTCTGTACCCTCTCTAGGAGCTGCATGTCCCTCTTTAAGTGTGGTCTCCAGTACTGTACACAGTACTCAAGGTGTGGTCTAACCAGTCCATTGTACAGCGGCAGAATCACTTCCTTGCTCCTAGAGTTGATCCCCACGATGCATCCCAACATCCTGTTTGCCTTGCTAGCCGCTCTCCTGCACTGCTCAGAGTTATTCATACATGCATCCACCATGACCCCTAGGTCTTTTTCCCTATTGAGGCCTCCAGCCTCCCTCCCAGGGTGTACCTGTGTTTAAGGTTTCCCGACCAAGATGCAACACCTTGCACTTGGTGATATTGAAATTTAATTTCCATGTGTAGCCCAGCTTTCCAGGTGTCCAGGTCCCTTGCAGGGCCAACCTCCCTCTTCTCCCTCAACTACTGCTCCCATCTTGGAGTCATCCACGAAGAGACTCATTTCACCCCTATACCCTCCCTGATGTCCGATATGTATGCATTAAACAGGATCGACCCAGGACCGAGCCCTGCGGTACCCCACTACCAACCTCTCTAGGGTTCGAGAGCTCCCACAGACCACTACTCCTGAGTCGCCCAGCTAGCCAGTTTTCAATCCATCTGACCATCAAAGGGCCTACTCCTAACCCCATCAGTTTCTCCACCAGACCATTGTGGGACAGAGTCAAACACCTTGCTGAAGTCCAAGAATAATACATCCACAGGCTTACCCCTGTCCAGTTCTGATGTTACCCATTCATAGAACTCCACAAGGTTGGTTTGACAGTCTACCTGGCACAAACCCATGTTGCGACTATTTCAGACCTCCCACCTCCGCCAAGCATACCCCAATCGCTCTTTAGTATACTCTCCATTAATTTTCCCATCACTGAGGTCAAACTGATGTGTCTATAGTTACCTGGACTTCCTTGGACCCCCTTTTATGGATTGGTACCACATGTGCCTCCTCGCCAATCCCTAGGTACCTCCCCTGTCTCAAGTGACCTGCTGAAAGCTCCCCAGGTACAGCCAGTACGTCCGCCAATTCCCCATAGTACTCTCGGATGAATGCCATCCGGCCCAGGAGATTTATTTTCTTAGGACCTTGAGGGCTAACCACACCTTTTGGAGATAGCATCATCCGCCTCCTCCACCTTACTGACCTTTTTATCTTACCCAGATGCTGACACCCTGGGGTACCTCTCTCCCTCTTGCTCCATTTTTGTTGCTCCCTAGATCCCACTTACTGATGTTTCTATCCTCTTCGTGCCTTGCTTTGTAGATATCCCATCCCCTCCCTAGGACACAGAGGCAAAGTACTCGTAAATACCTCTGCCTGGTCCCTCGCCTTTCCACCACCTCCTTCTGATCTCAATCTGCTGAGATGGCCCTTAGTTTTCTCCGCTCCCCAATGTACTGGAAGAACCCTTTCCTCCATGTATCCCCTGTGCCAGCCGCTGCTCTTTACTGGACTTTGCTCCCCTCACCATACGGGTGACTTTTCTAGATGCAAGCTGGTACATTTCCTTATCCCTATCCCCTCTTGTTGTTTTATATTTTTTGTAGGCTGCCTTCTTTTCTCTGACTGCTACCTGTACCTCACTGGACCACCAGCATGGTTTATGTGACCTTGCTCCCTTACGTTTCAACTTAGTGCAGATCCTGACTGCCTCATGAAGTCCCCGTTTTATGACCTCCCATCTCCTTTCCACACTTGTCATTGAGGTAATCCCCATCAAGTGATCCTTGAGAATATTTCCCATACCCATGAAGTCTGCCCCCTGAAGTCCACTGCCAGTGTCCTAGATATCACCCCCCTCCCCATGCTTATTTGAAACCAGACAGTATTGTGGTCGCTCCCAGTCAGGGGTCTTGTACAACCATGTCCCTTACCAGATCCCCATCTGCCAGAACCACATCCAGGACATGCCCTCCCTTGTGGGCTCCATCACATGCTGTGTTAAGAAAACATCCTGGAACCCATCCAGCAGCCTCTGCTCTTGGCCACCTTAGAGGACATGGTTCCCCAGTTTGTACCTGGCATACAAGGTCCCCCATCAACACCACTCCTTCCCTTTTGGTCCCACACTGGCAATGATGTTGTCCAGCAAACCATCCTCTAGAACCTCACTCATCCCGGGGCCCTATGCTACACCCAGCTTGACCTTATTTCCTGCTGAGGATCGTAAAGTGACCCATAAGGCCTCCCCGTTTCCCTCTGCCTCTTCTACCCTAGGAATTTCTATGTCACCTCTAATGAACATAGCCACTCCACCCCCTCTACCTCTTTTCTATCCTTCCTAAGCATAGTGTACCGCCGCACGTTTAGGTCCCAGTCATGGTTTTTGTTGGCCCACGTTTTCATGACCGCCGCCACATCCACCCCCCGAACAGCATGGCCTGGAACTCTGGCAACTTGTTTCCCAAGCTCCTGGCATTTACTAACACCAACCCCCACCCCTTATCCCCGATTCTCTTTGTCGAACCCCACCCAGATTCCTTATACTTCCATCCTCCCTCTGCTCCTCCTGAAACCTCCATCCCCAATCTGTTTCCCCCCCCCTTGGGCGTGAAGGCTACTCCCCTCATCTGGAGGAGAGGGCTTCTGGTCAGCCCCTCCCTTATCCCTTCCCCCCCTCACAAGTTTAAACTGTGCCTCTGTGATGGCAGTTTTTATTATTCCCCACTGTTCTTCCACCCCTCCTTCCTGACCATTTGCTAGTGCATTCCTTAGGCACTCACCCATTTTGGCAAAGTCAGCCCTCCTAAAGTCCAGTACTTTTGTCTTTGTATGGCTTGACTCTATTGCTGTGTTTATTGTGAACCATACTGTTTGATGGTCGCTAGTTCCCAGATGGCTACCCACTTCTACATCTGTGATCCTCTCTCCATCTCCATTTGAGAGAATCAAGTCTAATATTGCTCCCTCTTGAGTTGTCTCCAGTACTAGTTGTCTAAGGCATGCCCCCTGTAGGGCATCTAGAATAACTGCACTCTTCGAAGTGGCAGCTGCAACTGCACTCCAGTTAACATCTGGCATATTCAGATCACCCATCAGCAATATCTCCCTTTTTACTGCCATTCTAAGTATACTTTCTATCATTTCCTTGTCCATTTCCTCCCCTGAGAAGAGGGTCTATATCTAACCCTATGCGGATTGTGGTGTCATTGCCTGTCTCCAGTTTACCCACAGTGCTTCTTCTCCTCCCTGTTTACCCTTTATTCTGTTGCTTTATTCCTTCCCTTATGTAAAGAACTACTCCTCCTCCTCTTTTCCCTCCCTGTCCCTCCTGTAGATAGTGTATCCTGGTATGTTTATGTCCCAGTCATGGTTTTGTGTGTACCATGTTTCTGTGACTGCCACGATATCCAGATGTTCCTCCTCCATCAAGGCCACTAATTCAGGAAGCTTGTTACCCAGACTACAGACATTGGTACTCATTGCTCTCCATTTTTTGATGGCTTTACCTTCTGTTGCAGCATCCCCCACTGACCGTTCTACCTCAGTCTTTTTCTCATTTAGTGCCCTGTTTTGTAGGGAGAGGCTGGATTTTCCTGCTGCTTGTCAGTGCCTCCCCTTTTGACTAGTTTAAAAGCTTGCCAATGAAGCATTTAAACCGATTAATCAAAAGACTTGTTCCCTTCCTGGACAGATGCAGACCATCCTGCCAGTATAGGCTGTCGTCCCTCCAGGTGGAACCCCAGTCCCCAATGAAGCCAAACCCCTGTGCTCTGCACCATTTTTTCAACCATTCATTAAACTGCATGGTGCTAATTACCCTCGCCTCCCCCATGCCTTTGACAGGCAGCACCTCTGAAAAGGATACTGTGTGTGCTACATGTCTTAGGCCCCTCCCCAACTCTGCAATGTCCTCCTGCACTGCTCTAATCTCATGATGAGCCAAGTCATTTGTCTCTAGGTGGACAATTATGTCCAGCTCAGACTCCCTTGCAGCTGTTCTCGTGATCCTGAGGATGCGCTTCCTGTCCCTCCAAGCCATGGCACCAGGCAATCACCTTACTTCAGTTTTCCCAGCTCCCCCCAGTTCTATACCCCTAATAATTGAGTCCCCCACCAGGAGCTGCTTCCTTTCCCTGTGGTGTCCTCTTCCTCCTTCCTGTGGGCCTCCCTTGTGACAGTTGTCATCAGTCTTCTCTGTAGCTGCATCCATAGGGGAGCTATGCTCCCCCAGAGTGGTGTATGGATTGTGGAGTGGAACAATTGACTGGGTGTGCCTCTGTTTCACCATCCTCTCCCTCCCTGAGCCCACTGTGGTCCAACTGCTGTGCTTTCTTCACAACCTCTGAGGTAGTGGTGGTGGCGCTAGTGCTCCCTGGATGGGGGAGGTTCCCTTCCTACTGTCCAGTGTGGCCTGGGGGAAGGTTTCCTTACTACTGTCCAGTGCGGCCTGAAGACGGCAACTTCCTCCCTCAGGGCAGATAGTTGTCTGCAAATAGGGCAGCATCTCAGCCTCCAGAAAGACTCCCAGAAGACTGCTGCCCCACAGCCATTACATTGCACTACTCCCCACATGTTTATCTACTTTTTTTGTTTGTTTGTATTTGTGTGTGTGTGTGTGTGTGTGTGTGCGTGTGTGATTGGTTATATAGAAATATATATATTATACAATGTGTATGCTTATATTGTCAGTGCAGTGTGCTAGAGAGGATATGACAGTGATATGCACCTTGCACTCTTGAGGAAATTATGTCAGAACCTCAGGTATAAAGGAACTATTTCCAGGGTGGTGGGGTGAGGGTGGAAGGGGTTGGACCTAAACTGTGCCTCTCACAAAACAATCAGCTAAAAGCTCTCACCCACCACTGCATGAGTGCCTTCCTGTCAGCAAGATACCCTACACAACAATTTGACAGAGACAGTACCCTGCTAATCAAACAGAGAAAATCCAGACATCCAAGTCAGACACAGGTAAACCTCTCCAGCCCCAAAACAGCCTGGTGGTTTGTTAGCCACAAAGGAAAATCAAATATGCAGTTATTTCAGCCCTTCTGAAGATGCTGACAAGATAAGCAGTTTTGAAAACCCCCTTCCTGAATTAAAAACTAAAATAATTAAACACAAAGCAATACCACTGTAAAAGTGAGGAAAACTTCTCTCAGATGTAAGCAAGAGAGAGAGATTAGTTACAGATATTTAGTCCAATATAGTATATCCCACGCAGCTTCTCAGTTGTTTCAAAGCACACCCAGTACACAACTTGGAAGAAGATGGACTTCTGTCTCAAACAGGATCACACCAGTAGTTTATAGTAATTGAACAATGCTGAAATGGTCAAGCTAGACAATTGGCTGTGATGCAGGCCTCTGACTTGTGAAGACAATTTCCCCCACCTGAGGCTATGTCTAGCATCCAATTACAAACTGCAGCCTTTGCTATTTTAAATCACACAACCCCACCAAATGTTGCAAAATATATTGATGCAGATTGTCACAGAATTCTAGTAATCAGTCCAGTTAGCCACAAAGGAAAATCAAATTTGCAGTTATTTCAGCCCTTCTGAAGATGCTGACAAGATACGCAGTTTTGAAAACCCCCTTCCTGAATTAAAAACTAAAATAATTAAACACAAAGCAATACCACTGTAAAAGTGAGGAAAACTTCTCTCAGATGTAAGCAAGAGAGAGAGAGAGATTAGTTACAGATATTTAGTCCAATATAGTGTATCCCACGCAGCTTCTCAGTTGTTTCAAAGCATACCCAGTACACAACTTGGAAGAAGATGGACTTCTGTCTCAAACAGGATCACACCAGTAGTTTATAGTAATTGAACAATGCTGAACTGGTCAAGCTAGACAATTGGCTGTGATGCAGGCCTCTGACTTGTGAAGACAATTTCCCCCACCTCAGGCTATGTCTGGCATCCAATTACAAACTGCAGCCTTTGCTATTTTAAATCACACAACCCCACCAAATGTTGCAAAATATATTGATGCAGATTGTCACAGAATTCTAGTAATCAGTCCAGTTAGCCACAAAGGAAAATCAAATATGCAGTTATTTCAGCCCTTCTGAAGATGCTGACAAGATAAGCAGTTTTGAAAACCCTCTTCCTGAATTAAAAACTAAAATAATTAAACACAAAGCAATACCACTGTAAAAGTGAGGAAAACTTCTCTCAGATGTAAGCAAGAGAGAGAGAGAGAGAGATTAGTTACAGATATTTAGTCCAATATAATATATCCCACGCAGCTTCTCAGTTGTTTCAAAGCACACCCAGTGCACAACTTGGAAGAAGATGGACTACTCCAGCCAGAGAGGCTTCATTATAAGGGGTAGAGGGAAGAGAATATATTTACAAGTTGTGGAAACAGGTCCAGGTGGCAGACATCTTTAGGGATGAAAATTGAGGGGAAGATATCGGGAGGATTGGAGGGAGATATATTAGAGGAGTGGATAACTACGGGAAAATTGCTTTGTAAGGCCAAGGAAATTAGGAACCAAGAGTAGAAAAACATCAAAAAGTGTCTCCTTATGAATCACTTCACTATGACATTTGTGTGATTTCTCTGGCTTCTCTGTTTTATCAACTCCATAATCAGCTCACCCCTGTTCTGGAGCAATTCCTTATCACTTGTTCCTTGTAATGTTACTTATTAGCCACTTATGTTTTATTTTTACTAGGTGTATTTTGACAACTTACCCCTTCTCAATTGTATGTTTGTCATTATACAATGACAAAAATATTTCTGAGTTCTGATTGGTCAGTGTATGTCTGGAATAGTGATGTTATCTCAGTATAACATCACTACGTGCAGTCCAGCCACATACATGACCACATCTTACCAAGGGAGTTCGACGTATTGTAGCTAAAGAAACTCAAACTTAGTTCCAAGTAAAAACCTTATTTACTAATATTGTAGGGACTGACATATTTGTCATGGCTAAAATAGTTAATAGTTAGAAGCTTACCTGCCCTCCTGGAGCTCCAGGCCGCCGCCATTAACCTGAGGTACAGAGGTAGCAGGAGACCACTTAGAGAGTACTGAGCCCTTTTCAAAGTTGGTGCCTTTTTTGTAATGATCGGGGATAATTGGCTCAACCAGCAGCACAGCTAACAAGAGTTGCAGTGCAGCAACAGCTTTCATTTATTATAATTGATTTCCAGCTGTGGCTTAATTTTGAAATTTGAGGTTATTTTCTGATTTCCACTGCTGACTAGTATAATTAGGGCTTAGCGAACCCTACCACACCTGGCTCTAATGTGTGCACTGTATTACTGTATGCTATTCTGTTTTATTATATAGGGCTCCAAGCTGTAGATGTTTGTAACTCCTGCCTGTTCTGTTATTGTCTATGCCAGTCTGAAGTAGCTCAGTCAGGGTAACTAACAGTCAGTTCCTTGAGTCTGGACCCTTTTCTACTAAAGTGCACTCATTATCTACTTGAGTCCTGCAAGCCTGCCTGAAGATTTAAAAAAAAATAAAGGAAAACATTTCAGCTTTTGTCCCACTAGCCTATCCAATCAGGTGTTCCTGCCTCCACCAAAGTGAAACAGTAATCTGTTTCATCCAACTGCTACTTAATTCCATCTCTCCCCTTTCTCTATCTCATTTTCTAGGTCTTCCCTGCCCCAGAGCAGCTTACCTGCCCTCCCGGAGCTACAGGGCACTGCGGCCATTAACCTGAGGTACAGAGGTAGCAGGACACCACTCACAGAGTACTGAGCCCTTTTCAAAGTTGGTGCCTTTTTTGTAACGATCAGGGATAATTGGCTCAGCCAGCAGCACAGCTAACGGAGTTGCAGTGGAGTAACAGCTTTAATTTATTATAATTAATTTATAGCTGTGGCTTAATTTTGAAATTTGTGGTCATTTTCTGATTACCACTGCTGACTAGTATAATTAGAAAGGGTTTAGTGAGCCCTACCACACCCATCTCTTCCCGCAGCCATAATGCTGCTGCTCCCCACCCCTTTTCTGGCTGTAGATTTATAGCTGATAGCTGTCATTTGACTAACTCCCCACTTTCTCAACTGCAGCCTATAATATATCATCTGTGTAGGGCGTCCGCAATTAATAACACATAAAGAGGATTACTCAGTAATTTTTTTACTTGATAATAGAGAAAGTAAGGACCATGGTAACTAAAAACCTAAACAAGTTACACCAAGTTGCCTTTTGGCTATGATACTGCTAGCCATAATTCTATGTGATGCCACCAGCTGTCTGCTAGTTAAAGCCTACTCCCCAAACAACAAGTAATCCCTCAAAGGACGCAGTGGATCCACCCTGGGGGCTCAGCCTCTGTTCCTAAAGCACTCAACTGCCACATTAGCCTACCTTGGCAGAAAGGCAACTTGAATGCTGGGTGCACTACTGATTGCACCACGAGCTGCTGGGACATGTGCTTTGGGTGGGAACAGACTTTTCCTGCTATTATGTGGCCTTCTGCTCCTAAAGTGTGGAGACTTGGAGACAAATCCTGGCACCTTGCACTTGTGCTCTAAATGGGCCTTCATGCATGGTATCAGAATTGTTCATATTAATGCTGAAAGCATGATATTGAAAATCCAGGAACTGGAAGACTTAGTGTTGCTCCACAAACCCGATGTCCTTGGTGTAAGTGAAACTTGGTTGAAACCATCATCCCCCAGCTCTCGATGCTACATCCAGGGCTATAACATCTTCCAAAATGATAGGCCAGGCCATAAGAGAGGGGGTGGGGTCATAATCAACCTGATGGACCACATAACCGGTTCCATCATTGCCTCCAGTTCAGCCTAGGAGGCCACCCTGGAATGGCGACAGATGGAAATTACCATCGGTGAAGCCTCCGTAGGGAGGAAGTAGATGGACTCGGGGAAATAATCTCCAAGGTCGCTGGGCTTGCACCAATAAGGAACACCATCATCTTAGGTGACTTCAATCTAAATTGGTTTGACAACAAGCAGCATAGCTATGCCGAACTTCTTAAAGAAACTGACCTGTCACAGATCATCTAATTGCCTATGTGCCACAAATCCAGAACAGGTAAGAATACGTTACTTGATTGGATCATAACAAACTGAGAAGACAGGGTGAGCAACTCAGAAGTCATGTCAGACTCCATCAGTGACCACTCTTCTACTTTCTACATGTGGTCATGCAGAAAAATTAAGCATCCCTTGAGGATTATCTTAATCAGGAACTTTGATAAGATAGACACTGATGCACTGTATAGAGATCTGGGTAGCATAGACTGGTCCATCCTCTATACATTGAAGGATGTGGACTCAGCACTGGGATTCTTCACTGCTGCCTTAAGCTCAGCACAGGACAAACACTGCCCTATTACTACTCAAAGTGTAAGGGGTGGTAACACTCGATGGGTCACTAGGGAGCTGGTGGCACTGATGAAAGAGAGGGATAAAGCATGGGTAACTCATGAGGCCGCACCCACCCCGGGAACTGGGCTGAGTACAAGCACCTACGAAACCACTGCAAGTAAGACACCAGATTCTTAAAAGCCTCATATTTCAAGGCCCAACAAACTCAGAACCTTAGTAATCAATGCAGATTCTGGGCAACAATAAACTCAGTCCTCAATCCAGCTAAATACCAAAAAATTATCTCTCTAGCGAGTGACATGGTCCTACAAACGGATCCTGAGTCTGCAGCGAACCTCCTGAATAACAAGTTCTCTAACCTAGACTCATATCTAGAGCAGCTTCCCACTATAACACAAAGCAAGGGGAAGCAGGTTAAAGCAACTGGCTCTCCCCCTTTCTATTTTAGAGTAACATCTCGGTCCAAGATATACCACCTACCAAAGTCCCTGTCCAATAGAGGCAGTGCAGGAAGTGATGGGCTCACCCCATAATTCCTCAAGCTTACATAGATACATAGACAGTGTCAGCAGATAAGGGCCTATGGCCCACCCAGTCTGCCCATTTGAGCTTGTAAGTTCAGTTTATGTTTTCCTAGAAGTCTATTGCCCCTTAACCCTGACCTCCAGAATTCCTTTATGTCTATCCCATGCATTCTTAAATCCTGTGATTGTTTCAGCCCCCACCACTTCCTCTGGCAGGGTGTTCCACTTGTCCACCACCAGTTCTGTGAAGAAATTCTTCCTCATATTTCCTCTGAATCGTCCTCCCTCCAACTTCATCCCATGTCCTCTAGTCTTGGAACATCTTTTTCACTTAAAAATAGTGTATTCCTGCACCCTGTTGCTCCCTGGAAGATACTTGTATGTCTCTATCATATTCCCTTTCTCCCTCCTCTCCTCCAGGGAGTACATGTTCAGTTCCTTCAACCTGCCTTCATAGGACTTGTGATGCAATCCATGCACCATCTTTGTTGCCCTCCTCTGAACCTTCTCTACCCTGTCTATGTCCTTACATAGGTATGGTCTCCACAACTGTACACTGTGCTCCAGGTGGGGCCTCACTAGTGTCTTGTATAGCAGAATTACGACCTCCTTTTCCTGCTGGTGATGCCCCTGCCTATACATCCCAGCATCCTATTTGCTTTTACCTGCTGCCTTGTCACACTGCTTCTACCTTGAGGTCATCAGAGATGATAACCTCAAGATCCCTTTCCTGCTTGGTGCATGCTATATCCTCACCCCAACTGATATATTGTGCCAGGTTTTTGTGCCCATATGCATTATCTTGCACTTCTTTGCATTGAATTTCAACTGCCAAACCCTGACCATTCTTCAAGTTTCTGCAGGTCCCTTCTCATTATGTCTACACCCTCTGGTGTGTCTACTCTGTTGCAGAGCTTTGTATCATCACCGAACAGTGAAATTCTGCCTTCTAGGTCCTGTGCAATGTCACTGATGAAGATGTTGAATAGGACCAGTCCCAGCACTGATCCCTGTGGTACCCACTGGTCACTCTTCCCTCTGTGGAGTGACAGCCATTTACCACCACCCTCTGTGTCCTGCCACCCAGCCAGTTACCTACCCACCACACTACTGTCCTGCCCACACCCAATTTCCCCAGTTTGTGTAATAGTCTTCTATGTGGCACAGTGTCAAAGGCCTTGCTGAAGTCCAGATAGGCCATGTCTACTACCCTCCCCTGATCCACCTCCCTAGTCACCCAGTCAAAAAATTCAACAAGGTTGGTCTGACATGACCTCCCCCTGGTGAAACCATGCTGCCTTGGGTCCTGTAGTCCATTGACAACCAGATGTTCCACCAATCTCTCCTTCAGTAGAGCTCCATGATCTTCCCCACTACCCAAGTGAGGCTAACTGGTCTGTAGTTCCCTGCTTCCTCTTTGTTCCCACTTTTGTATAAGGGGACTACATCTGCTCTCCTCCAGTCTTTGGGTACCTCCCTGTTTCCAGTGATCGGCTAAACATGATAGCCAGAGGTTCAGCCACCACCTCTCTTAGTTCTTTAGGACCCTGGGGGTGCACCCATCTGGCCCCATGCTTTATCAACTCTTATTACTTCCAGTTCCTTCAGGACCCTTCTCATGTAAAGGGACTTGGTCCATTTCTGCACCATTCTCACCCTTGTACTCCCTTCAGACCCATTACCCTCTTCTTCCTCAGTAAAGACTGAGCAGAAATACCTGTTCAATATGTCAGCTTTACTGTTGTCATCTCCACGCAGCCCCCATCCTCCCCCTTCAGTCTCACTATCCCTCCCTTTGTCTTTCTTTTTTCACTTATGTACCTGTAAAAGGTTTTGTCCCCTCTACCCACTGATTTTGCAATGTGATCTTCTGTTTGAGTTTTGGCTTCCCTTACTGACCTCCCTGCCTCCCTTTGCTTCTCCTGGTACTTCTCCCTATCGCCTTCTGCCTATGCCTTTTTGTATTGCCTGAATGCAATCTTTTTGGCTTTCACTTTCTTTGCTACCTCTTTGGAAAACCATAGTGGTCTCCTCTTCCTTTTCCTCTTGCTAACCTGCTTAATGCATAATTCTGTTGTTCTTGTAATCCCCATTTTAAATACTGCCCACTGTTCCTCAACCCCTGATTCCTGTCCCATTCCTCTTAATGCCTCTTTCAAGTATCTCCCCATTTTCCCAAAGTCTGCCCCCCTAAAATCCAGGATATGTGTTTTTGTGTGATTTGGTTCTGCTCTTTCTGTGATTTCAAACCACAATGACTGGTGGTCACTCTTCCCCAGGTGCTCCCCCACTGTTACCCCCATCACACTGTCGCTGTTTGTGAGCACAAGGTCCAGTATTGCCTTCTTCCAAGTTGGTTCCATGACCAGTTGCTTGAGGAAGGCACGCTGAAGGGAGTCCAGGATAAATCTGCTCCTAGTTGATGCTGCTGCTGGGATGCTCCACTCCACGTCTGGAATATTGAAGTCTCCAACCAGTACTACCTCACCCTTGTCTGCCATCCTTTGGATGGCTAGCATCAGCTCCCTATCTGTTTCTTCCTCCAGGGCTGGTGGTCTATAGACAGAGCCCCTTCTTTTCCGCGGCACAGTGGGACCAAGTTCTGCGGCAAGACTACCATTTGCCGGAGAACTTCTCCAGCAGTGGTTTGTAATTTCTGCTGAAGTTCTGCGGCACTGACAAACAACCACATCACAGTGTCAGCTTGTCATCCTGACTTCACTTTCATGACAGTGGTTATAGCAATCAGGATGGTGGAAAGCACAGTAACACTAGTTCAAAAATAACAGACTTATAAAAATAATTTTATGCC
This sequence comes from Neoceratodus forsteri, assembly GCA_016271365.2. NCBI lineage: Eukaryota > Metazoa > Chordata > Ceratodontiformes > Ceratodontidae > Neoceratodus > Neoceratodus forsteri. The sequence continues at coordinate 510,295,691 of CM057452.1, read as the reverse complement.
TAAAAAAGCAAAACAAATGTCTTTCCCTTAAGGTCTTAGCCTGTTGCATAAATGAGATATGAAGAGGGGATCTTATGTGATAAATAATGTATTTTTATATGCATGTTATATATCCCACTAATGAGGTTTCCACTGTCTATCACTTATATATTTGTATGTGCTTTCTACACCACTCATGAGGTTCCCACTGTGTATCATTTATTTATTTATATGCAATCTGTAACATACATACAAATATGTGTGTGTGCGTGTGTGTGTGTGTGTGTGTGTGTGGTGAGAGAGACAGAGATACTGTACGTGTGTGTGTGTGTGTGTGTGTGTATATTTATTTTTTTTAATTTCCATGAACTTGCATCCTCATTCATACAGGTCCCATTGGAAATGGAATAGAGGAGTTATTGCAAAACTCATTTTTCATGTCAACCTGCTTTCCCTGACACGCTGCGTAACACCACCAGGCCACGACATGCATGTAAACCGATAGTGAGATAGTGCTCTCCAGCCCATCACAATGTGTCCACCAGAACACTGCACCATAACTTCCCATTCTCTGAGCAGTGATGTGTTCCACCAATCCTTGTGCTGCCCAGCCAGCTCCCAGAGCTAATCTCTGAACCTGAGTTGCCAGCACAGAAACACGGCATGCTACCCTCTGGCCCAACAGCTGTCCCTGAACACAACATTTCTCCATAACTTTTAGGTGATTCTATCAACCAATGACAATATGTAATCAATAACCCTGGCAAAAAATGCATACAGTGCAATTATTTATTTAACAGGTCTATTCTTTCAACAGGTCTACACATTATTATATTTCACTTTTCTGGGCATAATTACTTTATTTTTCTTAAAAATGACAGTTAAATTCATTTTACCAGTTATTCATTTCAGATGGCATCTCTATACCTTAAAGGCACAAATAGGTTTGTACAAAGTGAGGTATGGACGTACTGTAACAGGTCTGTGCTATTGAGAAGGTTTTGTTTTAAGTTGGCCCTAGTGCAATAATGTAAGACTGAAAATTGTATTAGGCTGTAGTGCAGGTTGAGCAACTATCACCATGAGTGATGTGCTGTGCCACTGTCTCTGGCAGCAGGAGCTATGGTAGATAAGTGACTGTTCATTTCTGTTGCAGAATGCAGCCATTTCATTAGCTAATGTATGATGTTATAACAATGATAACATCACATTCTGAGCATATAGGGGGGTTTTGAATATAAAAAGAGGGGAAGGGAAACAGATTCTATGGATAAACAGAAATATTAATAAAAACTCACCAAGAAGAGTGAATTCTGTGGCACCGCAGAATTTCTGCGTAGGATTGCAAGTTCTGCACAAAATTCCTGGACGTCAGAGAATTTAGGGTCTATATAGACCACACCTGTGCGGATGGCTGGCCCCATTTTCCTTTCCAGCTTAACCCACAGTATCTCTCCCATTTTGTTCCTCCTGGATCTCTGTGGCCTTATGTCATTTTACATACAGTGCCACTCCTCCTCCTTCCTGCCTGCTCTGTCTCTTCTGAATATGTTGTAGCCAGGTATGGCCATCTCCCAACCGTGGTTATCATTACACCAGGTTTCAGTGATGGCCACAATGTCCAGGTCTGACTGCACCATGACAGCCTCCAGATCTTCCATCTTGTTGCTAAGGCTCCTGGCATTTGCACACATGGCTTTCCATGATTGACCTCCCTAGACTGTTTCACTGTTCTACTCCAGCCCCTTCCTTGGTTGTCCTTTATCCCTGGTTCTCCTTGCTGTCTGCCCTTCTGCTGAATTTTGCCGCTTTTCTGCTTATCCACCTCTTGGGCACTAATCTCCATCTTTGGCACACTGCTTTGCAGATATAGCCACTCCTCTGGTTCACTGGTTCCACTGCTAGCTGTTGGGGGTGAGCAAGTAGGTACCCTCCTTGCTGGCCTGCCACCCCCCTTTGCTAGTTTAAATGCTTGTCAATGTAGCATTTAAACTTATCATTGAGTGCTTGGATTCCCCTTCAGGATGGATGCAGGCCGTCAGGCTTGAACAAACCTCCATCCCTCCAGGTGGGTCCCCAGTCATCAATGAATCCAAACCCTTCCTCACAGCACCAGTTCTTCAACCATGAGTTAAAGTTCCTGGTGCATGCAGTCCTGTGCTCTCACTTGCCTCTGCTGAGGTAGTACTTCTGAAAGTGACGAAGTAGCTACTTGCTTGAGACCCTCCCAATTTCCTAAACTCTTCCTGAACTTCCTTTGGCTCCCCTTTGCCAGGTCATTAGTACCTAGGTGGATAATGACATCCAGCTCACCCTCCCGTCTTGCCTTCCCAGTGATCCCCAGGATCTTCCTTCCATCCCTCCATGCCGTGGCACCTGGTGGCACCTCACCTCTCTGGTCCCCTCCTGTGTTCCTAGCTGGATCCCTCTTATGATGGAGTCCCCACCAGGATTCCTTCCTCCTCCTCTGAGTCCACTGCTTTCCCGCTGAGGTCACCTCCTTGGCTAACCTCCACATCCTTTCCTTCCACTTCTCTGGGTACCTCTATTTGGTTGTCCTCGTTTGCCAGTGTGGCATATGGAGTTCTTGAGTGGAATAGGATCTGGGATGTGCCTCTGCCTGACCGCTCTAACCCTCCCTGAGCCCACTGTCATCCAAGTGCTCCTCGTTCTCAGCATCCTTTGAGGCAGTTGCATTGGACTGGGTGGTCTCTGGATAGGGGTGATGGTACTCCTGACCCAGTTTACTTCCACTCTGAGACTGACTACCTCATCCCACAGTCCAGAGAGATGCATACAGATAGGGCAGCACCTCAGTGTCCAGAGGGTCTGCCTGAATATGGCTGCCCCACAGCCACTGCATTGCACCACTCCCCACATTATACTGCAATTATACTGCTATTCCACTACTTGTATGCTACTGAAGCTCTCCTAGTTTCCTTTTTATTAATTTACTGTCCTAAAAATCCTGCCACTGATCCTCACATAATTTTCTTTAAAAAAAAGAAAAGAAAGAAAAGAAACCAATAAATAAATAAATGAGTCAAAACACTTGTCGAGCTGAGGGTGGGCTTCTTCCCCCTTATGCCCCTCCTACTTCACACCCCTTACTATACCCTGTGTTTAGCTCCTGTCAATCAGATTTAACAGGGCATATAATTAAGAGTTGGGGAAGGGAGGCAGCAATTAAAGACAGCACAGAATTACACCACCACTACGTTCTAAATTTTCAACAGCCCATAAACAATTCTAAGTAAAGACAACAAAGAAAGTACAGTGTCACTAAAAGCCCACAATCTAAGTTTAAAAGAAAAATAGCAATTACCAGTTACTCTAAAGCACTGAATTGAATATGTTTCCTTCCTTCCCCTTCTGGCTTCTTCTGAGAAAATAAAACTCACTTGCTACCTCAACTCTGGCTAAGCCCCACCTCCAGTTATCACGTAGCTGAGGTCAGAGGCCAGACAATTAACACCCCTCACCCAACTACAGGGCAGTCAGACAAGCCAAGATAAAATCTGCAGCAATTAAAGACAGCACAGAATTACACCACCACTACGTTTTCAATTTTCAACTGCCCAAAAACAGTTCTAAGTAAAGACAACAAAGAAAGTACAGTGTCACTAAAAGTCCACAATCTAAGTTTAAAAGAAAAATATCAATTACCAGTTACTATAAAGCACTGAATTGAATGTGTTTCCTTCCTTCCCCTTCTGGCTTCTTCTGAGAAAATAAAACTCACTTGCTACCTCGACTCTGACTAACTTGCCGCGGCAGCCATGGTAAAACCACTCTCGCACATAATTAATCTATCCTTTACCTCCACCAAGGTGCCAGCACTTTGAAAGGAAGCCAGAATAGTCCCCATACTCAAGGCAGGAGACTCACATCTTCCAGACAACTATAGACCTGTATCCATACTGTCTCACATGGGCGAAATACTGGAAAAAGTGGCTCACCTTCAGCTATTGGAGCACACTGAAAAATATGGCCTGCTGTCCTAGGATCAGCATGGGTTCCACAGAGGCTTTAGTACTGCCACAGCCATTACCAATTTCACAGACCAAGTGCTCGGTAAAGCAGACAAAGGTACCCTCACAGGGGCAATATTTGTATACTTATCAAAAGCCTTTATATGGTAGATCATGTGTTACTACTAAACACCCTATCTTCCCTGGGCTTCTCCAATATAGTCACAAACTGGGTCCGAAGCTACCTAACTGACAGGACCCAGCTAGTGAGAATTGGGCATGCCCTATCAAACCCTTTCCAAGTACAGACAGGCGTGCCCCAGGGCTCCGTAATAGGACACTTGGTGTACTTCCTCTGTCAAACTTTTACTCATGGTACCAGCAAATAGTAACAGAATAATGTATGCAGATGACCTTATTATCTTCAAAAGTGGAACCCTGGACTAAACCTAGTACTAAACATGGACTTTACTGCAACAGTACACTAGTTCGCACAGCACAGACTTCTTGTAAACACCAAAAAAAACTAAATGTGTCTTGTTTGGCTCCAAACAGAAACTCTCAAGGTGCACCACCACCACCAACAACACCAAAACACTCAGTATTCTAACCACTGACAGCACTACCCTTGAACAGGTAAGAGACTTCAGATACCTGGGGGTCACGCTCGACCCATCTCTCACGTACAAGCACCATATCAACTCAGCAATTAAGAAGGTAAATCAGAGAATAGGAATGTGCTACCAACTGCAGCACCTACTGACCCCCTGAGGCAAGAGTTGTGATTGGGCGTGGCCATCTCCTCCTCATTCTTGAATACTGCTCCCCAGTAATAGCCCTCACATTCCCTTTACTACTAAATTGCTTGAACGCAGCCTATCATAATATAAGCAGATTCATCACCCAAGCCCCATTCCATACTCACCACTGTCGTCTCTATCAATCCTTAGTATGGCTCCCCCCTACCAATCAGAAAGACCTCATGCTGGGATTGTTCATGGCAAGAGCCTTACAAGAAGGGGATGGATTGCCCTGTCAGGGTTGCTGATACTAAAAAGTAACAGGTAAGAATTGAGGTCCTCCACCTGCAGGTGGCTTGAATGACCCAGGCACTTTACCGAGATGGAAAGGAGAGCCTTCTCATATGCAACACCCTAGTTTTGGAACTCCCTTCCAAGTGAATTGAGGCACCAGTCTTACCCCACACATTCAAACAGAACCTCCGGAAAGCTACATTAGGAAGACCCTTATGTAAATACCATATCAAATGATGGTACACCTCACCTATAGCATATGACTAGTTTGTTAACATATTTATGCACTTAATGCTTGATGGTGGCATTATGTATGGTCTAAGTCCATGGAATCTTTGACAACTTGACCTATGAATGTACACCATATTGTCAATGAATTGCCATGATTGAACTGTATATTTGGGGCTAGATATTCAAAGGAGTTGCACATTGCGCAATCGAATTGCACCGGTACAAACACAGAAATATGCCCCGGAGCCATATTCAAATAGCAGGAACGTGCAATGCAATTCCTGATGTGCCACTGCACAACAGTAATGTATGCTGCACAAGTACAGGTAGTGTGTGACCATGAATAAGCTGCACAATGGCATATTCAGCTGAAACATGTGGCTCAACTGAGGAGCAACTCACAGAATGTGCCACACAGAGTTGAGCATATATGAAGGAGGCTCAACCACACACACACACAGCAGAGGTACACACCAGGACAGCAATAGCTATGGATGCAGCACCATTCATAATGGAGAAAGTGATGAGGAGGTGAGTAGGAGGCAACATGGACAAAGATGGGCCCGTCGGCAGTATGCCCAACAGAGACAGTACCGTGCCCAGCTCACATTCGAGGACTATGGGGACACAAAGATAGTGAGCTGGTACTGTCTGAACAGGGCAATTCTGAGGCAGCTATGTGAGCTGTGTCATTACAAACTGCAGGCACCCACCAGGAGTCATGCCATGATGGTGGAGACCAAGGTGACAGTGATAATGTGCCTGCTCACCAAGGGCACCTTCCAGAAACCAGTGGGTGTAACTGCTGGTATCTCACAGTCGGCCATGTCCCGCCTCCTCACCCAGGTCCTCAATGCTCTGCTGCCACATTCTTTGGAGTACATAACTTTCCCAAGCACACATGCCGAGTGTACAGCAAACATGCAGGAATTCCACAGGGTGGCACGCATGCCAGGCATGATAGGGGCCATTGACTTCATGCATGTGGCCATATGTACACCACCTGGCCTGGAAGATGCAGTATACATCAACAGAAAGGGCTACCACTCAATCAACTGCCAGGTGGTGTGAAATGTCACTGGGTGCATCATCAATGTGTGTGCCACACACCCTGGGTGTACACACAATGCATTTATATCGCACCACTTCATCCTGTGCCAGTGTTTTGAGAGTGGGGTGATCCCCACAGGTCCTCTAGTAGGTGAGTAGGGCCTGAGAAGAGGTGAAACCAGCAGCTGTGTGGTTCACCACACAGCGGCAGGTTGAGGAAATGGGGAACATGGACAGTGCTAGGTGAGAGGACAGAACAGGTGTGGAGGATGGTAACGGTGCAGGGGAGCATGGACAGAGGTGCCCTGGCATGAAGAACACAGATGGCAAGGTGTGAATGGTGGCACAGTGGCCGTGCATGGGAGGCTGTGGCCGGGGCCCACAGGGTGGCAGGTGGTGGCAGTGTGAACCTGAAGGGGGGGTTGCAACAGACAATGACAGGTGGTAACCATCACATGTGTTCTCCCCACAGGTGACAGTGCATACTCCCTCTGACCCTGGCTGCTCACCCCCATCCAATGAATAAGCGATGGTGCAGAGTGAGAGATGCTACAAGGCACACATCACCAAATGCAATATCATAGAGCTTGTCTTTGGCATGCTCAAGATGCGATTCTGTTGCCTAGATAGATCTGGTGGTGCCCTACAGTACAGTCCTGTGAAAGCCTGTGGCCTATTCCTGGCCTGTTGTATGCTGTACAACATGGCCATTGACCATGGGATAGCTGTCCAGGTGGATGAGGGAAACAGCACCGATGATGATGAGGAGGAGGACCAGCCAGATGGGGGGGGGGTGCAGTCACCACTGGAGAGAAGGGACCCCAGGCTGCACAGAGACACCATAGTCAAAGAGTACTATGGAAACTGGAGGTGAGTACCACATAGGGCAGCCGTGCATGCACGGCACAGCTCACACACACACAGACACACACGGGCACACAGAGATGCATGTAGGGACACAGGCACACACACCACACAGACACTGGTGAACACGCATGCATGCACACCCACATGCACACCTTCATGGAGCAACAGAGACAGATGCAACCACCCATGTGCCGTGTGCTGTACACACACATGTGGACACACACAAGCAAGCAAACACAGTGGTACTGCCACAGGGTGCACAGCAGGGCACAGGACACCAGGTGGGACACACAGAAAGGTGCAGCCAGGGATAGGAATACACACACAGCAGTACAGCAGGTAGTGGCATGGATCAGAGATAAGTGCCAGCACACAGGCAATGCCGACAGAGTGCTGCACTCATCAAGCCCATGCCACATGGTCCAGCAGAACTGCCTGCACACATGCTGGACATGGCCCAGGCCACACATATGCAACAGCATACAAACAAGGCCATGACCATACATGTTCACAGCTGGCAACAGCAGAAGGAAATGGGACTGGGCAGTGCACCCGTCAAGACTACCATGCAGAACCATAGCTGTCACGGCCAGGTGGGTGGCCACAGACTGACTATGTGGTAGACACAAGCTGCTCAACAGCCACAGGTGATGTCACCGACACATTTACAGGGGTAGAAGCCTGAGAATGTGACCAGGTCCTCACAAGTGTGTACAGACTGGCAAACAGACTATTGCCGGGTGTGTCAGGGATGGGTATGGCAGTGGTCAGCATCAGCCTCGATGGGGTCACCAGATGCTGTGTCCTTGGTGTAGGTGTAGCACTATGGGAAGTACTATACACCCTGCTGTGACCCTTGGATGCAAGCGATGCAAATCCGGCAGTGATGGTCTCGGCTATGTGGTCCAGTGATGTAGACATGGCCTCCTGCAATTGGCAGAGCTCACCAATCAGCTGTGCATGTCCAATGTCCCCTCGCTCAGCCAGTTGATGCACCCCAACCCGCAGCACATGTATCTCTACCCTAAGCATTGCCTGGTTGTCCACGGAATCCCACAGCAGCCTGGTCTGCTCATTCAACCTGTCAGCACTGGGCATGTCATGGTGCTGGGGCGGACAGGTGGGAGGGGTGGTGGCATGTCGTGCAACATCCCTTGACTGTGAATGCCGCACAGGTGTCCACGCATGTGGTGGGGACTGATTGGATGCTCTGATGGTGACCCATGGGGATTGCTGCACATTGTCCCCCACAGGCCGCTGCAGCATGCTGGCAGCCTGCTGGACCTTCCCAGTGGCACCAGTGACCACACCAGCTGCCCGTCCCCGGCCAGCAACAGTTGCAGCACCACTTGCCACTGACCAGGCATGAGGGGCCTACATGTTAGCTGGGCCGCCTGGGCTGCCTGCCTCTGCTGGTGTCAACACCTGTCCCCTTGGCGATGTGTCAGTACCGGTGCTACCCAAGATCAGGGTGAGGTCAACATCACTGTCAAATGCATTGGTATCCTGTGTTGCTGGCATGAGCGCTGATAAGTGTTCCGGGAGGAGGTCTGCCAGTGGATCATCGTCCTTCAGTCTGAGGAATTTCACCAGTCCCATACCAGTACAGCACCCCATGTCCATGGCCACAATGCTGGTAGAAGTGGATGGCACAGCATCATCATATGCTACAGTGATGGTCTCATCCTGCACTGCACCCCTTAGGTGTGATGGAACTGGAAGACAGAATGGGTGGTGTTAACAGTGACATTGATGCACTGCATGTAGTCTGGTGTACTGTGCAATGTCAGCATGTACGCAACAGGTGTGCCAGGCCACACCTGTGTTTAGTGTTGTGGCACTGCACAACATGTCTGCCATGCCACATGCATGGCACAGGACATGTGGCTGCACGTGTGCAGACACACAGCAGCGTGATATATATACACACGTATGGCAGGCATGTCCCCCCATACAACCCCCCCACCATATATGGGCATGCCCTGTGCAGTGTGCCATGCCAATGAATGGGACCACTGTGTCTGTGCAGGCATCAGCACACACTGTTGAGCCCACACAGCCATAAGGTATGTTGGATGACATGCACCCCCTGGATCCTGCATGCCCCTACCATCACATGCCCCATGCTGCTGCCACACTGCACACAGAGGTCCATGGCCGTGCATGGCATTACCATTCATGTCACGCACCACAACATGCTGCATTGGATACAGAGTAGCCGCACACTTGCAGTGTACCTGGCACACTGGTGGTGTGCGCACATTGCCTCCTCCCACTGTCATACTCACAGTGCTGTGACGGGCTGCTCCCTATCTGGAAACCGCCCCCTCAGACACCCTTAACAGCTACCCAGCTGATGATGGCTGCTACCAGCTCCTCCACTGCTGACAGAACAGGTGCTGTTGATTGGCCACAACCCATCCCATTGCAAGATACCCTGATTGCAGATATCTTCTCCTTGATGCACCTCCTGTCCATGCCTATCTTATTCTTGCACTCATGTGCATTGCGGTTATGGTGGCAATGGTCGTAGATGTACGTTGCCACCTCTTCCAACCCATTGGCCCTGTCCTGTGTTGTCCCTGTGGCCCCACTCAGGAGATCCTCCCTCTCCAGGTTGGCATCAAACAGGGCCTGCTTCTCATCAGCAAAGTAGCAGTTCCTGTTACAGTACCACATGGGATTTCAGCAGTGCAATAACAGTAACATAACACAATGTAAACAGTCGTACCTTAAAGGCTGCAATACCGGTCAGTGACCAGTGCTGTTTGATGTCACTTTTATGACGCAGCTCATGTAAATAAGCCTGTGAGTAACCAGTAATGAGATGCTTATGTGAGTACTTGCACCTGGCATTGGCTCATGAGGCTATTTTCATACACCCACTGAATACTGCAGATTTGCTTCTTGCACAGTGGACAGTGTCATGCGCAACATGATTGTGCCAGAGCAACCCACAGGCACACATTTGATGCATGTGCGATGTGCATTACTGCAGTTGCCATGCATACAGGCAGCTGTTCACTGTCCTGTGCCTCGTATCACGCAGCTGACTGTGCTGCACTTGCAAGTCCGATCACACGTGTCAGTGGGTGCATGCCGCATATGCAGCATGGATGTGCAATCTAGTCCTATTGTGCACCTTGCCCTGCTGTGCCATGCCATAGTCCACATATGTGCGGTCACTGTGCCATTGGCGTGTGGCATGTGTGGCGATGTATGTCTTTCACAAGATGGCGTATAAGCACAACAGCACATAAGTAGGTCACGGACATGACTCCAAACTCCCGCCCACACTTTCTGCGTTGTGCATTTGCGGTACTGTGCGATAGGCCACGAGTGTGCATGTCTATCATGCAAATACGTGCTGCGCGATGGTGTGCTGTGTGTTCCTGTCATGCAACAGGTGCAGCAATGATACATAGGTTACTTTTAGGCACCACATTGCACAGTACTGACAGTCTACTGCAGGGTGAGCATGGCACATGCTGGAGGACTCAGGAGATGGGCCAGGAACTGGAGTGAGGTAGAGATCGTGAAGCTGGTGGCATTGGTGGCCCCACTGGAGGACCACTGGTTTGGGACAGGAGACTTACAGGAGGCACAGTCCCAGGTGTGAGCCCATGTGGCTGAGGGCCTGGAGAGGTGCACAGGTGTGCCCAGGACAGGGAAACAGTGCCGCCACCATTATGGTGACCTGCGGCACAGCAATCCACAACACCTGTGGAGACTACAGGATCGTGCCCACCATGGTTCGGTCCCTCAACCAGGAACATGTGTCCATGCAGTATGCATGCAGCTGCTATCCGGGCATTGTGCAGTGGGGTGTGCAGTCGGTACATGTGCACCTGCACTCAGGGCAGGTCAGTCCTGTTAGGGTATGTGGATACTGTGGTGTGTGGTGGCATTGCGCACTGTGTGCCACTGTGTTACACAGTGCCAGTGGCCTCACCAGTGTGCCTGTCACATGGGCCATGGTCACTGTACAGGGTGCTGCATTGTGGTGCACTGTGACTGGCCTATGTGGGCAGGGTGATGGGTGACTATTGATGGCATGCCTCTCATGTTCCTTTCTGTATATGTTTCCTTCACAGGGCCAGAGGTGCACAGAAAGGCCAGAGCAGAGGCCCATAGGTTGGGACAGTGACCTGTTGATGGTGCTGCAGTGGGACAGGTGGCAGGTGAGTGTGTGCAGTTTGCATGTCTATACATTGCTGGGGATGAGATGAGGGGGCCAGTACACATAGCAGGGCAATGCTGCCATGCAGGGCTTTGGCATGTGTTGGCACAACGTCACTGCTGTCTGTGTTGGTTGGCAGCTTGTGGTGGTCCCATCATGCACATGGCATCACAGAAACATAGAAACATAGAATGTGATGGCAGATAAGGACCGCTTGGCCCGCTTAGTCTGCCCATTTTCCTACCTAACAGATAAGCTGCAGATCCTAGTTAACCAACAGTTTACTTCCTCCTACCCCCCACTAGGACTGCCTTATGTCTGTCCCATGCATTCTTGAATTCCCCCACTATTCTTGACTCCGTGATCTCCTCAGGGAGGCTGTTCTATGTATCCACACCCCTCTCTGTGAAAAAATACTTCCTCACATTACCTCTGAGCCGTCCCCCTTCTATCTTCAAATTGTGCCCCCTTGTTCTTGCACATCTCTTTTTCTGAAAGATGCTACCCTCTTGGACTTTGTTGATTCCCTTGAGGTACTTGAAAGTTTCTATCAAGTCCCCTCTTTCCCTTCTTTCCTCAAGGTTATACATATTAAGCTCCTTTAGACTTTCTTGTATGTCTTCTGGTGCAGGCCCTGCACCATTTTTGGTGCCCTCCTCTGGACAGCCTCCACTCTGCCTATGTCTTTGCGGAGATGGGGTCTCCAGAACTGCACACAGTACTCCAGATCGGGTCTCACCAACTGTCTGTGCAGAGGGATAACAACTTCCTGTTTTCTACTATTGCTGCTTCTCCCTATGCATCCCAGTATCCCCCCAGCCTTCCTTCCTGCCTTCTCACATTGCTTGCCCACCTTTAGTTTATCTGATATAATTACCCCCAGGTCCCCTTCCATTTTTACTGTTGTCATTATCACACCCCTCATTGCATACTCTTCCCCTGGGTTTTTGTTTCCCAGGTGCATTTCTTTGCATTGAATCTGTGCTGCCATACATCTGACCATTCCTTCAACCTTGCCAAGTCCCTTCTCATCCTTTCCACTCCATCTTGTGTATCAACCCTGTTGCAGATCTTTGTGTCATCTGCAAAGAGACATACTTTTCCTTCCAGTTCCTCTGCAATGTCACTTATAAAGATATTAAAAAGGACTGGTCCTAGTACTGAACCCTGCGGTACCCTGCTAGTAACCCTCCTTTCTTCACTGTGGACTCCATTTACTACTACCCTTTGCATCCTGTTGTCTAGCCAATATTTTATCCAAGCTACCACCCCTAGGACCCACTCCAAGGCTGGCTAACTTGTGTATTAATCTTTTGTGCGGGACTATATCAAATGCCTTGCTAAAATCTAGGTAGACCATGTCCACGGCCCCTCCCTGGTCTACTACTTCCGGTCAACCAGTCAAAGAAATCTATTAGATTCATCTGACACGACCTTCCCATTGTGAATCCATGCTGCCTTGGGTCCTTTGCCCCACTGGCCTCTATGTACTCAACAGTTCTTTCCTTCAGAAGTGATTCCATCATTTTCCCTATCACTGAGGTCAAACTAACTGGTCTGTAGTTTCCTGCCTCTATTCTGCTCCCACTTTTATGAAGAGGAATCACATCTGCCCTCCTCCAGTCCTCAGGTGCCACCCCATCCTCCCATGATTTGTTAAAGAGATTAGTCAGCAGTGTCAGTAGTTCTACCCTTAGTTCCTGTAGAATTCTTGGGTGAATCCCTTTAGGCCTCATTGCTTTGTCCACCTTCAATCTTATTAGTTCTTTCAGAACCCTTTCTTCTGTAAATGTACTGGTATAAACCCCCATCTTCAGAGTGTTTCTCTTGTTGGGGTTAGGTACCTCCCCCTCCTCTTTCTTTGTGAGTACTGAGCAGAAATATTCGTTCAGTATCCCTGCTTTTTCACTGTCACCCTCTACCCACATTCCCTCCCTTTTATTAAGCCTCGGTATCCCTCCTTTGGTCTTACTTCACTCCCTACCTATAAGAGGTCTTATCCCCTTTCTTAACAGAGTTGGCTATCCTTTCCTTGGTTTGGGCCTTTGCCATTCTGACTGCCTTCCCAGTCTCTTTCTGCTTTAACTGATAAAGTTCTCTGTCCTGCTCCTTCTGTGTTTCCTTATATTTCCTGAATGCTGTCCTTTTCTCCTTTACCTTCCCTGCCACCTCTTTTGAGAACCATAGCGTTTTTTTTTCCCTTCGTTGTGTTTTGTTGATTTGCTTTACACAAAGGCTTGTTGCCTCTGTGATGGCTGTTTTGATTACTCCCCATTGTTCCTCCACCCCTCTTTCTTGCCTGTTTGTGAGTGCTTTTCTGAGGCAATCTCTCATTTTCCCAAAGTCAGCCTTCCTAAAGTCCAATACTCTTGCTTTTGTATGGCTTGATTGGATGGCTGTGTTTTTCGTGAACCACACTGTTTGGTGGTCACTTGTTCCCAGATGGCTACCCACTTCTGAATCTGAGATTCTTTCTCTATCCCCATTTGAGAGTACCAGATCTAAGATTGCTCCCTCCCGAGTGGGTTCCAATACTAGCTGTCTAAGGCATGCCCCCTGTAGGGCATCAAGAATGACCATGCTCTTGGATGTGCCTGCAGCAAAGGTGCTCCAGTTAACATCTGGCATATTCAGGTCCCCCATCAACAATATCTCCCATTTTTCTGCCATTCTAAGGAAGCCTTCTATCATTTCCTTGTCCGTTCCCTCCCCCTGAGATGGGGGTCTGTATGCAACCCCCACACAGATTGTGGTGCAATTTTCTGTCTCCAGGGTGACCCAGAGTGCCTCATCTGCTCCCTGTTTACTCTTTAGTTCTGTTGCTTTGATCCCTTCCTTTACATAGAGAGCTACTCCTCCTCCTCTTTTCCCTCCCTGTCCCTCCTGTAGATTGTGTATCCTGGTATGTTGACATCCCAGTCATGGTTCTGTGTACCATGTTTCTGTGACTGCCACAATATCCAGGCAACCCTCTTCCATCAAGGCCACTAGTTCAGGGAGCTTGTTACACAGGCTATGGGCATTGGTACTCATCATCCTCCACTTTTTGATGGCCTTACCCCTTTTAGCCCTATTCCAGTCCTTACTGCCTTTGCCTTTTTTTACATTTACCTCTGTCCTTCTCCCTAATGACTTCTCTACCTTGGTGTTTACCTCATTAATTACCGTGTTTTGTGGGGGGAGGCTGGGATTTCCCTGCTCCTTTTCAGTGCCTCTCCCTTGGCTAGTTTAAATACTTGCCAATGAAGCATTTTAACTTCTCACCTAGGATCCTGTTTCCCCCCCTGGACAGATGCAGACCATTGCACCAGTATAGGTCTGAATCCCTCCAGGTGGCTCCCTATTCCCCAATGAAGCCAAAACCCTGAGCTCCACACCAGTATTTCAACCATTTATTAAATTCCCTGGTGAGGAGTACCCTAGCATCACCCTTGACATAGACTGGCAGGCAGCACCTCCAAGAAGGTTACTGTATGTGCTACTCGTCTAAGACCCATCCACAACTCTACAAACTTTTCTTGCACTGCTCTGATCCTATTCCTAGCCAGGTCATTTGTCCCTAGGTGGACAATGACATCCAGCTCCCTCCCTCATGCAGCTGCTCCCACGATCTTGAGGATTCGCTTCCTGTCCCTCCAAGCCATGGCGCCAGGCAGGCACCTTACCTCCCTCTCCCCTTCCTCCCCCATTTCTACCCCCTTAATGATTAAGTCCCCCACCAAGAGTTGTTTCCTTCGCCTCTGGGGTCCCATGCCTCCCTCCTGTGGGTCTCCTTGGTGAAGGTTCCCAGCATCTTCCTTGGTCTCCACTGCAGGTGCCTCCATAGAGGAACAACTATCCACCAGAAGAGTGAATGAATTGTGGAGAGGTACAGCTGGAGGGATGCAACTCTGTTCCACCACCCTCTCCATCCCTGAGCCCACTCTGGTCCAGCCTCTCATCTTTATTGGCAACCTCGGAGGTAGTGGCATTGACCCTGGTGGTCCCTGGGTGGGGGAGGCGGTTTTACAAATCCTAGCCAGGTCAGCCTAGAGACAGGTAACCTCATCCCTCAGACCAGAGAGGTGCCTGCAAATAGGGCAGCATCGCAGCCTCCAGAATGTCTCCAAGAACACTGCGGCCCCACAGCCATTACACTGCACCACTCCTATCATGTCTTATTTTGTGTCCCCTCTCCTGTTTCTCTGCATGCTTACTGTCTCCTCTCCTTACGACTCTCACTCTTCCTGTTCTGGGACAGCAACTTCCTATATTCTTCAGTAGCCTCCTTCTTCTTTGCTTAGTGTCAGATCACCACCAGCTGGGGGGGAGAGTGAGCTACTTTTTTCTTTCAGTTTCTCTATGATCCTTCCCTTCCTACTGCCAAACAGGAAGTTCCTATTGACAGTCAAATCCAGTGGCTATAAAAGTAGAATTGGCTTAGGGTGGGTGGGATGGAGGACAATTAGTAAGAAAAAAGGCTAGCAACAGGAAGTTGTAATTTGAGTCACCTGCTTTTATAGTGTCTAAGCCACACCCCCAGTTAAGCTCTCTCTCCTCCTACTGGTTTAGCAAAGTAAGTTGATACAGTACCCCTCACAGCACAGAACACACACTGACTTTCTTTCTTTTCTTTCTTTTAACCCTAAATAAGACCCCTTCTACTTCTAATAAAGTATCTATCTTGCTTAATCTCAACAGACACTGACTCCTGCTGAGATATGTGTTAAATTAATAAGAAAATGTAGCTTCTTTTAGTTAGCTGCTTTCTGCTCTACAAGCAAGGCTAGCAACAGTACATCTGTGTGGTGGTATCGTGTTGCTGTCACTGGTGGTGGCTGTGTGTGTCCCACGGTGTGCATGTGCTGCTAGCCAGCTTTAGTGTTACCCATGGGGGCATCGGTCCCTCGCTGTGGGGTGCCTGTGCACAGGAGATGGTGCATGGCACTCTATGGTGTGACACACAGTTTGTGTGTGGGACGGTGACCTGGGCTGCTGTGGTTGTTCTCCATGCATGTGCTATTGGTGGCATTGTCCGTGGGAAGGCACTGCTGCTGTCCCCTGTAAACACAGACCTGGGTGGGGGGTGGTGGCCATGGGCTTCTGTGGGACCTGTCACTTAGTGGTTGTTCTGTGTTTCCTTTGCATAGGTGATCCATGGCCAGGGAGTGGACATTGGGGGTCAGCGTCCTGGGAGGCAGCATGCTGCAGCTACAGCAGTTCACATTGCAGATCATCTCTCAGATGGCACTGTACATCCACCTTTCCAGGATGGGCTGGCGGCAACAAGAGAGCTGGTGGTGCAGGAGCGCCGGATGACAATGGCCATCCACAGGCTAAGGAGATAGTTTTCTGATGCTGCCCTTTGCTACCACAGGTTTCCCTCCCATGCACCCAATCCCACTTGGACTGTTTTGTTGTTTCTTCTTGTACTCCCTACACACTACCATCTCTGTAGCATGTTATACCCCACTGGACTCTGCACTGCTTTCTGTGCCATTACCCTTACCTGTTTATGCCATGTTGGCTGTTCTGTACATAGTTGTGTTGCTTGTCTTACCTGTTATATTAAACTGTTTACTACCATTTGCTCATTTGTTTCTGTATCTCCCTCACATGCTTGATGCTGCTCTGTGCTGATGTTGTACATTGCTGTGGTTTGGCAGACCCCTGTCCTGGACACTGGTGTCCTTGCAGTGTGGGTGTGGTAGGTGCCCAGTGGCCTATGTGTCACATCCCTGTGTGTCATTGTTACATGGGTGTGGGCTGTGGCCCTCCTCTGTGCATGCCACAGTGCCATGTGCCCATGTCTACATGTACATAACAGTACACCCCCGGCTGTGTTGCCATTCTCCATGCTATTGTTCTATGTGATGCTGTGTCCTGTGTGCATGTGTGTCTATGTGGCATGTGTGGCATAATGCCCTGTGACTGTGTGGTAGTGTGGCCGTGCACACTGTACATGCTTGGTTCTTTCACACAGTGGCTATGGTGGCTGGCTATCCCATGTTGGCAGTTGGGACTGTGGTCCTGGGGTGCTCAGTCCCTATGGCCGGCTGTTCCATGGCCATTCCATGCTCTGTCACATTGGTTCCTGTGGTTTGTGTGGAGCACTGTGCATTGTCCATGGCCGTTGGGCTTTATGCCTGTTCTGTGCCTCCTACCCATTGTCCCCTTGGGGTTCTCCCCTGCATCCACTTCCATGCTCCTGTGCCTTTACACAGCCCTGCCTGTGTTCCCTTGCGCATGGTGCACCTTGCTCCACCTGCTATATTCAGCATGCACTGTGACTCCTGTGCAGTATAAGTTGCTCTGGTGCATGTCTGTTTGCGGTATGGTGCAATTGTGCTACATTCAGTGTGGTTTGCACAGTAAAATTTCTGTGGTGCATACACTGAATATTTCTTTTGTTTTCTGTGATGCAACTGGATTGCACTGTGCATCCCATTGCACAGGTTCAGGGTGCACTTTTGAATATTTAGCCCTTGATGTTATTCCTTCTCCATTGTGTTTGTAATGTAACTGTGTTTTGTATTGGATGAGCCATCTAATGGGCATGGGTCATGCCTGAAAATGGCCCCTAGGATCAGTTTTCCCACTCACTTAACAAATAAATAAATAAACAAGTGTCAGAACATCTCCTTTACACTGTGGGAACATCTGTTTTATAGTTGTTTTTTTAGGAAACACAACACATGTGAATGCACTGCATCATGGGTATGCAAATACCTTATTGCCTGGTATCGCATAACACACTACAGTGATACCAGACAATTGATTATTTCACATACCCATGATACAGTGCTTTCACATGAGGAACATTTCCTCAAAAAAAAAAATACAACTGTTACACAAATACTGTAAAAGAGATATTCCCACAGTATAAAGGAGATGTGACACTTGTTCTCTGCTTAACTATGAAATGTTTTACCCATCTATATGTGCTCACTTTTCCCCACAATATTAATGAATAACAGCCACTGTATAATAGCAATAATCCCCTTCAGAGTGTGTGTCATGCAGGGATAATGTCACTTCTCAGGTGTTAGATGCACCAGGCCTGTGGCCTTGTACCCAACCACCAGAGGCATGATGTTATCCTAGCATGACACACACCCTGTCGGGCATTATTGCTTAAGTATCACTACCGATACATCCCCTGCTTAGCTGATGTTATGCTTTGTAGTCTCTGCTCAACCCATCCTCAGCTGCAAACAAGCCTATTAACTTGTAATATCTTATTGCTAATAACCATTGCTTCCTTCAAATCACTCATTAAATACATTATCTCTTTATTTTTAATTAATGTGAAAAAGTCTTGTTACACTGTCACAGTTGTTGGAAACTGTAGCCCTGGTCCCCTGTTTTATCTTCATAATGGCACTGATGTATTGGTTACTAGTCTTCCTTGGGGCCCTTACTTGCTCTGCCCTACTCACAGAATCCATATCAGTCCCTAATCTTGCAGATAGGAATTTCCTAGGTCACACTGATTTTGCTATATCTAATGCTTAGTTTGTTCAAACAAGATCTGGGACAGCCTCAGCCTACTTGCCCCTCAGGCCCTTCATGTCCAGGCATATCTGCACATTTTTCTGGGGTTCCACCCTGAAAGGTTTACAATTGAGTGCCTATGCCCTTGCTCTCTTGGCCCCATCCCTTTTATGGGCTGATGCAGACATAGAACCAACCCAGAACTGAATGTGTCTCAGTTTCCTAACTCCTTTCACTCTCTCTGGCAAAGAATAAAAGGACTCAAAATACTGTAGTGCATTTAAACATTAGAAGTCTCCTTCATAACCTGGATGAGTTCACAGCCTGGGTAAACCTCTACAATCCTAATATTCTTGGCCTATCTGAAACATGATTAAAGTCTCCCATACTCAGCCACCCTTGTGCATTGCTAGGTTATAATTTATTGTAAAGTGACTTGACATCCCCTAAGAAAGGAGGGGGCTGTATGATTTACTTCAAAGCACATCTAAACAGCTGTGCCCCTAGTTCCCCCTTTCCCAATTCTGGCCCTAATTTGAATTATGTCATGCCACTCCAATCCTTGATAACACTAAGAAACTCCATCTCTTCTGAGTCTATGTACCACTATCTGGTATCTCCAAGTGCTTCCTTTCCTCGTCAGCACAAGTAACCCCATCCCACCAGACATCGAATTTGTCCTCTTTGGAGATTTCAATTTTGACTGGTTAAAATGTAAAAAATAAAATAAATAAATAATTAAAAAAAAAACTAAAACATGGTTGTGTCATCTTTAAACAAATTGCAGCTCACTTATGTTATCTCTAATCCTACAAGGCCTCTAACAATGGACAATGCACCACTCTTATTGATTGGATATTAGTACCAAAGCTAGACAGAATAGTCTGCTCTGGGGTACTAAGTGATGCCATTTAAGCAATCACTCCCCATGTTGCCTGATGTCCTGGACATCTCAGTTCAGTTCAGTTTATTGTGAAGGGATGAGATCCATTGAGCAAGCTCATTTGCAAGGATATGCCTTTAAACAGATATAGTAGCAAAGCAAACACAACATACAATACAATTCGCAGTATACAGTTACAGTTTCACAACCAGCAGTACCAGTGTGCTAACAGTAATAATATTAACAAGGTAAGGTACACTAACTAGCTTTAGAGCAATAGTAAAAAAAGAAAATACGTGCACAGCTGAATTTGAAAACAATAAGATGTAGGGACAGTTCAAGCAAAGGAGAGAGTATAAGAACAGGAATATGTTAAAAACATTTACAGTTATCAACTGAGTTTCTATTTAAGGTCTTCTTAAAGGCTTTCAGCGGGATTGGTCTCTGTATTTTTAGTGTATCTTGTAATTTGTTCCAGCAGTTGGAAGGACATAGCTCAGTGATGCCATACCGTAGCGAGTACGGACTTTAGGCACTTCCAGTAAGATGTAAGAGCATTTTCTAAGTGCATAGGAACTCTGTAAGCAATGAATGGTAGAAGTAATACAGATCAGCAGTTCATTTAGGAGAGTTTTGTACATGCAGGCATGTATATGGCTAAGTCTTCTAGTTGCTAGGGAGGTCCAGCTAACATCTTTGTACAGGGTGCAGTGATGAGCTCTTGCTGTAGCACTGGTTATAAAATGAATAGCGTGATGGTAGAGGGTGTCCAGTATGTGAAGGTTTATTATTGCACAA
The DNA here is from genome assembly GCA_016271365.2 of Neoceratodus forsteri. Taxonomy (NCBI): domain Eukaryota; kingdom Metazoa; phylum Chordata; order Ceratodontiformes; family Ceratodontidae; genus Neoceratodus; species Neoceratodus forsteri. Next base: position 510,275,225 of record CM057452.1, on the reverse strand, counting down.
TTATTATAAATAATATCTGCTTAATCCAAGAGCGGCATGAAGGTGGCCTGTACTAGTCTGATTCTTGAGTCACAGGACAATAAAGATTTATTTCTGTAGAAAAACCCAAGTCTCATTTTTAGTTTTTGACCAGTGCATCAATGTGAGGGATGAAGGACAAATGGGAGTCAAGTAGGAATCCCAGGTATTTAAAGTTTCTTACTACCTCTAGCGCGTCTCCTAATAAAGTAGTAATAGGGGTAGGGGGGTTCTAAGTAGGACTAGCCGAAGGAGTATTAGTCAGGTGAAAGAACATTACCTTGTTGTTTATTTTTTTGCATTCAGCAATAATTTAACATGTATTAAGCTGAGTTAAAGTTGGTTAAAATCGGACTGAAGCACTGAGCAAACTTGGCCAAAAGAGGGTTTTGAAGTGTGAAGAACAGTGTCATCTGCGAACAGATGGATATTGGAATCTTCAATACTTTTACTTAAGCTATTTACATAGATAAAGAATAGCAAAGGGTCCAAAATAGAGCACTGGGGAACCCCAGTCAGTAAAGGAAGTAGCGAGGAGAGAGTTCCATTAAGCATGATCTGCTGCTGCCTACCCTCCAGATAACTGGCAAACCAGTCTAATACAGACTCAGCAAAACCCAGCGCTTTTAGACTAACAGGAGGAGGTGGGCCACTGTATTGCAGGCCTTACTTAGATCCAGGAAGACTGCACCTGTAACTAGTCAGTTGTCCACAGCCTTGAACCATTTGTTAGTAACTTTGGATAGTGCTGATGTGGTGCTATGAAGCGGCCTAAAGCCAGACTGAAGGGGGTTCAACAACTGTTGGCTATCAAGGAAAGCTCTGACTTGTATGCTAACTCATTTCTCAAGCAGCTTTGACAGTACTGGCAGAACTGGAATAGGCCTTCAATTGTTTAAGTCACTAGGGTAGCCTAACTTGAAAAGGGGTAGCAGATGGGCTGCCTTCCAGTTATGAGGTACATATTCCTTTGACAAGGATAGACTGAAGAGATGCAAGATAATGGTAGCCTATTTTCAAGAAAAATGGATCAAGATTGTCTGCACTGGCACTCTTGTTCATGTCCAATTTAAGTAATTGATCTTCTACATACTTATAGATAATAGGTGAGAAAGTAAAGGAGACACTGCTGGGATTATTAACGGGTGCCGCTAATTGGGGAATAGATGGCCACAAGGTAGCTGACTGAGAAGAATCAAAGGCAATTCCTGCTGTTCCAAAGTGCTCATTCAGCCTATTGAGAACTAAAGTTTTGTCTGTTATGGATATCCCCTTGTAAGTTATGTTGTTTGGCAACGATGGAGAAGCTTTACAACCTTCAACTAATTTGAAGGTTCGGCATATTTTAGCAAGGTTGCCATTGGTAGACTCAAGAATATTTAGAAAATAATTCTTTTTACTGCTCCTAACCAATTTGGTGCAAACATTACAGCATGCCTGAAGGCAGTCCAGTCTACAGGGGACTTACTACGTCTTGAGTAGACCAACAATGGCGCCTTTTTAGCATCGACATTTTAATTTCTCTATTGAACCATGGGCAAGATGCTTTTTTTTACTCTGTGTCTGATCAGTGGTATATGTTTGTTTATAACAGCACTCAGGGAGGAGTTGAAGAAGACCAATGCTTCATTTTTGGTGGGTGCTACAGTAAATACAATTCTTGCCAGATGATGTCACTCAGATCCTGCAGAAAATTAGCTGGATTGAATTTCCTGAAAGATCTCTTGGTAACAACCTTACTAGCATTTGTTAATTTAGCTAAGTACCTAACACACACCACAATGTTGTGGTCACTAACACCATTGTGCCAAACTACATTGTGTGAAATTTTGTGGGGTCTATTTGTGATAACTACATCCAAAAGTGATCCTGACATTTGGCTTGTACGAGATCATCTAGTAGTTTCAGCTACTATCTGAGACAGGCCCATTTTGTCGCATAGATTTTTTAATGGGATTGACTTAGTGCTAAACCAGTCCATACTTAGGTCACCTAGGATAACAGATTCATTGGTGCTATCATCCAATATTTGGTATAGGTGATACAGAATATTCATACCCCCAGAGGGAGGTCTATAACCAGCGAGAATGCTGATGGCTTCGGCTACTGAGATAGATAGATAGTTTTAAAACCGGACATTCAAATTCCTTTGGTTTTGACATAGACTTAATGACACTGGCAGATAGTTTTTCATTTATGTATATAGCCACCCCACCCCCTCTGGAAGCCCTGTTAGTTCTGTAAAAGATGTAGAAAGGTAGGGCCATAGCTTGGTTTGTGACTGTACTTTTTAACCAGGTTTCAGTTAGTACCAGGGTATCTGGGAGTGTGTGTTCAACCCATGCTTGTATTTCAGTAAATTTCTTTTGGAAGCTACAGACTTTAATAAGCATAATTTTTAATCCCTTTGCTGAGCTAAAATCAGCAAGAGTTAATGGAGTACATTCAAGTCCAGGATTAAGCTCTGCATTGCCTGAGCAGAGGAGGAGCATAAGGATAATTTGTAATATCCATCTTTGTATAGAGTGTTTATTTACCTTTATGTCTACCAACTGCTCCTTGATAAGGCTAGTTTAAAGCAGTTTTTTTGTGGTGTTGGTCTTGATAAGATAGATCCAATTTTTTATAAAACAGGTGCTCCTGTTTTGGTAAATTACTTAGCATATCTTTTTAATTTATCTTTAAAGTTAGTTGTAGTCCCTTCTGAATGGAAAATCACTCATGTCATTCCCATTTTTAAAGGGGGAAATGAAACAGACCCAGGATGTTATCGTCCCATCTCAGTGTTGTCACCGGTTGCAAAAATATTTGAAAAGCTGGTTTATAAGCAGTTATCCAGCTTTTTAGTAAAACATAGGGGATTGTCAGATTACCAATCTGAATTTCATAATGGTCATAACACCTCCTTTGTTACTGCAAGAGTTGTTGATGACTTTCTGACAGCATTTGATCAAGGTATGTAAGTTCCAGCAATTTTTTTAGACCTATCCAAAGCATTTGATTCAGTTGATTATAACATCTTACTGAACAAACTAAAAACCTTGGGTTTAGGTATGAATTAATTGCTTTAGTTTTCCTTTTACTTGACAACTAGATTATAATATGTTAAAGTTGGGCAATATTGTTCTGACTATGTTACCGTTAGTAAAGGGGATCCTCAGGGGTCAGTACTTGGGCCGCTTTTATTCCTTATATATGTCAATGATCTGCCAAAATGTGGTTCTGTTGAAACCAAAGTATTTTTTATATGCAGACGATACCATTTTATATACCCAAAATAAAGACCTTTTAGTAGCTATGAATACTATCCACGGTGACTTCACTAGGGTCCAGCATGAGCTTATAAATGTACAGCTGTTGCTGAATATTGCGAAGACACAATACTTATTTACTAGTCAATCCAAAACTGATCATATCGGTTTGATTATTAAAGCAGCTAATGGAACAGAAAATTGTAGGTGATCTTGTTATAAATATTTGGGTATATATTTGGATGAGTCTTTGAATTTTTGACTGCATATGGAAAAACTTTCTGTTAGACTATAGAGCCTATTATCATTTTTTTTAGAACTAGGGCTAGTTTTAGTTTTCCTATATGTAAACAACTGGTCAGTTCATTATTTTTTGTTGTATATTGACTATGGGGACTGCATCTATATGAGGGCTACAGACACAGTCCTGTGGTACTTGATCTATTGTATCATAGTGCCCTCAGATTTGTTACTGGGCTTCCATGGAGGACATACCACTGTACGGTAGCTTGTATGCAGCTGTGGGATGGCAGTCCCTATCTGTCAGAAGACAGACTCACTGGTTGTTTTTTGTTTATAAATTTGTATTAAGAACACTACCAACATATCTTCTGGAACTTGTGCACCTAAAATGTGCTAGTACTTATTTACTTAGATCTAATGCTTTATCACAGTTTTCGTTCCCCAAATGTAAAACTAAATACGGTAATAATATCTTAGCATATGCTGTTACACGAGCTTGGGTATTTATTCAAAAGAAACTTAGTTTGACTTTACTAATATCTTACATAGGTTTTAAAAAAACATACATGAAATATTTTATTACATAGATGTGATTGTTATGGATGATAAACTGAAACCTGGCTATGCTGTTTGTATGCTTGTATGTTTTACAAATTGATTATTTTGTACATGTGATATGTTTATGTATGTATGGACTCAATTCAAAATGGAAGTTTACTCTCTATTGCCTTACAATAAATTTGAATTTGAATTTGTGGTCCATACACACACACTGCATTCTTGTGAATACAAATGTAATTATCTTTGTAGCCAGCTTGTGCTTTAAAGAAACAGTAAGATGCTTCTAGGAGTCCCAGGTTTCCATTTGCTTTGGTGGTGCAGGTAGCACAAACGAATGATATTTTGGATGACCTTGGTTCAAATCCCAGTTAAGCCACTTATGCCTTTCTTTTGTTTATTTTTTTTCCTCTTTTACTTAGTGCTGCAATCAACCTGTACCCCCAACTCTCAAGCATAAAAACTGAGTAAAAACTATTCATTTAGCATGTCTATTATTTGCCCATCTCCCTCCACCAAACTCCCCTCCTTCTTCATCTTTTCAATTCCACTCTTGTTTTCCATTTCCCTTTGATGTCCCTAAAGAAGTCCCTCTCATTTTCTGTAACTAATTCCACTATGTTGAGATACATGTTACTGACCCACCAACCAACTTTTGAATCCCCCTACTGTTTCAACACATGCGGCCACCTTAGAGAGCTTGTTATATTTTTCTGCTAACCTTTCCATAAAAAAGTACTTTTTGACATCCCTTTTGAACCTCCCCCAACCAGCCTCATGGAGGTTTCCTAGTCGCATATGTTCCCTTCTCACTCAGTGTGAACAACTCCTTGCTGTCTAGCCTGTTTATCTCACAAAAGTACTTGAATGTTTCTAACGTGTACCCCTTCTTCTGCCAGTCCTGCAACGTGTACATATTGGGGGCCCTCCAAACACTACCTGTATGACTTCCCCTGTTGTCCCTGGGTCACTTTGGTTGCCCTCCTCTGCACCAACTTTAACCTTTGTCTGTCCTATCTCAAGTGTGGTCTCCATAACTGCACACAGTATGGGTTGTCATCTATTTTAGTAACCTCACTAACTTAGCTCCACATCCGCTTTCACCTGAATCACTGTTCTATTGGGCACCCTCAACTTTTCTTGAGATTCCCTACCTTCCTGTTCTGCCTTTCTTGGTTTGTACCTGATGAAAGCCTCTCTTTACCTTTACCAACTGCACCACACCCATACAGAAGCAATGGATTCATCCCTCTCTGGCCCTTCTTCACCATCATTGGGCAAATACTGTCTCCAGTACTCCTTCCTGTATCTAGTTCTATTTGCTGCCCTACCATTGCTTTTAAACCTTGCAATTTCCCTTACACTTCCCTCATCCTCCTAATATCTGCTCTCCTGAAGTTTAGGACCTTAGTCCTGGAGTGTACCTTATCGACATGCAGTGTGACATCAATCCACACAGTCTGTGATCACCTGATCCCAGTTGTATCATCACCCTGACCTCCCCCACACTGTTCCTATTTGTCAAGACCTGATCCAGTGTAGCCCCTTCAGTAGTGGATTCCATGACCTTCTGGATTAGAAATGTTTTTAGCATTTCATCTACCATTGTCTGGCTCCTTCTATTATCTACTGTTGGGATATACCTGTCCAAATCTTGCATGTTGAAGTCCCCCAGTATAAGCACTTCCTTCACATCTGACCCACTCCTGATCTCATCTTCCAGCTTGTTGTCTGTTTCCTCCTTTTGTGACAGTGGCCTGTACACCATCTTGACCCTAATCACTCTCCCTTCTCCTAAAGTAATCTGCACCAAAACTGCTTTAGGCCCCATACTTCTCCCTACTTTTTGCATTTCTGAGGCATTGATACCATCCCTAACATATATTGCCATTCTACTCCTATCCTATTTACCTGATCTGTCCTGAAATTCATATAGCATCAAGCCCTTATGTCTCACAAATGATGCTGTTTTGCCCATGTTTCAATTACAGCCACCATGTCTGGTTATACCTCAGTCATTATTGTCTGAATTGGTCACAGGTCTTTTTCCGCAGACACCTAACATTAGCACACATCATTCTCCATTATGCCTGCTTTCTCACTATTTGCCTATCTGGCACAGTCAGCTGAAAGTGCCTCGGACTATGTACGTAATGCACACAGCAACAAGAGATGAGGGTTCCTTTTCATGCAAGCCTAAGATCATCCCAAGGAATCAAATTTTTTTTTAGGATCTCCAAACCCATCCCTGGCATTCCCTATTCCGTACCTTTGCCCAGTGTGGTCTGCCCCCAAACTTCCTCATGATGTCTTCATAAGCAAGCCAGTATCTTTCTCGTGGTACATCCTTTCCGTACGGCCTAGGAAAAGAAAGAATTTTTATTTAGTCTGCTTAGTGATCATCACACAATACTTACAGGAAGCCAAACAAGGTGTCAGTTTAATGCAAAATCCTAGATGTTTCTGAGTAAGAATGATGTCTAATTTGGGTATTACAAGGTTAGAAATTGGGTAGCCTACAGTATACTATGGACTGGAACTGTCATAAAACTGGGTTAGAATCAATCAGTTTTGCAATTAAATAGTTCTTCTACATGCTGCAAAGTAAAGTAAAGACTGCTTTATTTTCAAGTCACTTATTCTCGCAACACTGAACTATTTCTAACTCTGTTTAAGAGGTCATGCTCTTTCTTTCTGTGTTACAGACTGCTACAATGAGTCCTGCTTAAAGGGGCACTGTCAACTTTGCCTCTCTGTTTTGATAAAATGTTAGACGTGTGCCTCTATGCACATGCATGTGTAAGAGTTATGGTAGAATGCCCTTGTATATTTGAAAATTCTCCAGTTGACCTCATTTTAGCAATATTTTCATAATTTTCTTTAGTAGTGGTCTGACTGAAATGAGCCACCCACCGGAAGCATCTGTGCATTGAGAATGCACGTCAGCTAGTAAGCCCTCTCCTGATATTGAATTTTTTACAAACATGGTCTAAAAACAAGGTAATTCGGCAGCTATCCTCACAAGGAATCGGTTCTGTCAACTTTGAAGAAAAAGTGAGCACTGGTACTGCAGCAAAAAACATTCTGAAAGCACTTCCAAAATTGTGCACATGCGCAAGAGTGACACAGACCTGCGCATGCATGAGATCTTTGCTTTAGTCACTTTTGTGCATGTGTGTGATTTCAACAGCACTTTCCAATGTTTTTTGTGGCAGTACCAATGCTCTGTTTTTCTTCAAAGATGCCAGGACTAATTCCATGTCAGGATATCTGCTGAATTAACTTGTTTTTAGACCATGTTTGCAAAAAATTCAACATCGGGAGAACACTTGCTGGCAGACACGCATTCTTGGTGCACAGATGTTTCTGGTGACTGGCTCATTTAATCAGACCACTACTAAATAAAATTATGAAAATATTGCTAAAATGAGGTAAACTGGTGCATTTTTGAATATACAGGGGCATTGTACTGTGACTCTTACACATGTACAGTATGAGCATAGAGGCACAAGACTAACATTTTATAAAAAAAACAGAGGGGCCAAGCTGACAATGCCCCTTTAACTGGACTCCTGTGAAGCCCTTAGAGTAACACTTCAATTAATTCACCTCTTATGTTATGCCCCCTTCTTTAAGAAAGAAATAGGCTGCCTCAAACAATTTTCAACAATTAATATTTTGATATATTTATAAAATTACTGTACATTATGATAATTCTGACTGAGTTCAGGGTAGACTGCCAAAGTACTGCAGGGAGATGAGAGAATTAGTTTGCTTCTGTTAATTATCTGTCATTTAACTATCTATGTATATTGCAGGTTTTAGAATGATTTTGCCACTTTGGGTTTTAAGGCACTTTTTCTGCATTTCCATGACCAGTTCTGGGTGGAAAGAACAGTTATGTAAGATCTTACCATAACAGTAGATCTTTGAGGGGATCTCAGTCATCAGGTCACACTGTAGGAACTTCACTGATGGTGAAGCAGGATCCACATAGAAGATTTTCAGCAGTATAACTGGGACTGCCCATGCCATCAACGTCCATTGATGTTATTAACCCTATGAAGGCTTAAGTGGTCCAGCTCCCTCCTTAGTTCATTCCTAGGAGACAAAGGGATCATTGCTGTAGCCATAGGGGACTGAGGAGATACAGAGGTGCCCAGCCCTATAAAAAAGGCTGGATTCACCAGATAGCCAGTTCCAGAAAGTAGCTCCAGAAAGGATGATGGTGGGAGGGAAAGCAGACCTGATGACTGAGATCCCCTCAAAGATCTACTGATATGGTAAGTTCTTATGTAACTGTTCTATCTTCTTTGGGGGTATCTCAGTCATCAGGTCAAACCATAGGAACAAGTTCCAAGTGATTACAGGCGCAAACAGACAGTCTGTAAGGAAGGCCAACCTTGTATTTAAGACAGGAGGCCCTACAGCACAGCCCTGCCAAATCCTGCATGGGCTCTAGAGACAATGTCCATACTGTAATGCTTGGGCTCTAGAGCAATGTCCAGACTGTAATGCTTGGGGGAAAAAAGGATAAAGCCAACATTATATGGAGGGCAATAAGTACCAATGCCTATAGGCTGGGAAACAAGCTTCCTGAGCTAGTAGCCCTGATGGAAGAGGAACACTTGGATATTGTGGCAGTCATGGAAACATGGTACACAGAGAACCATGACTGGGATGTCAACATACCAGGGTACACAATCTACAGAAGGGACAGGGAGGGTAAAAGAGGAGGTGGAGTAGCTCTCTACATAAGGGAAGGGATCAAAGCTACAGAACTAAAAAGTAAAGGGGGAGGACAAGAGGCACTGTGGGTTACCTTGGAGACAGTAAATGGCATCACAATAGGGGAGGAAATGGACAAGAAAATGATAGAGAACATTTTCAAAATGGTTGAAAAAGGGGATATACTGTTGATGGGGGACCTGAATATGCCAGATGTTAACTGGACAACATGTACTGCAGCCACATCCAAGAGCAGGGTCATTCTCGATGCCCTACAGGGGGCATGTCTTAGACAACTAGTATTGGAACCCACTCGAGAGGGAGCAATATTAGACCTGGTACTCTCAAATGGACAGAGGATCACAGATTTAGAAGTCAGTAGCCATCTGGGAGCAAGTGACCACCACACAGTGTGGGTCACAATAAGCACAACCATGGAGACAAGCCATACAAAAACAAGGATACTGGCCTTTAGAAGGGCTGACTTTGGAAAAATGGGTGAGTGCCTAAGGAATGCACTAACAAATGGGCAGGAAGAAAGGGTGGAAGAACAATGGAGAAAAATCAAAACTGCCATCAGGGAGGCAACAGGCCTTTGTGTGAAGCAAATAAAGAAAATAAAATGGAGTAAAAAAATACTATGGTTCTCAAAAGAGGTGGCAGGGAAGGTTAAGGAGAAAAAGGCTGCATTCAAAAAGTATAAGGAATCACAGAAGATGCACGATAGGGAACTGTATCAATTAAAGCAGAAAGAAGTGGAGAAGGCAGTCAGAATAGCAAAGACCCAAACCAAGGAAAAGATAGCTAATTCAGTTAAGAAGGGGGATAAAACCTTTTATTGGTACATTAGGGAGCACAGAAAGGTTAAGGGAGGGATAGTGAAGATTAATAAAGGAGAGGGGAGGTGGACAGAGGGAGACAGTGAAAAGGCAGAGATACTGAATGAATACTTTTGCTCAGTATTCACAAAAGAAGAAGAGGAGGAGGAGTTACCTAAACCAAACAATAGAAGATCTCTGGTAGGGGAGTTGACACCAGTCCATTTACAGAAGAAAGAGTCCTGAAAGAACTCCTAAAACTCAAGGTGGACAAAGCAATGGGGCCTGATGGGATTCATCCCAGAATCCTAAAAGAACTAAGGGGGGACCCAGTGACACCACTGACCACACTTTTTAACAAATTATGGGAGGATGGGGTGGTACCTGAGGACTGGAGGAGGGCACATATGATTCCCCTTCACAAAAGTGGGAGCAAGGCAGAAGCAGGAAACTACAGACCTGTTAGTTTGACCTCATTGGTAGGGAAAATGATGGAATCACTTCTGAAAGAAAGAATTGTTGAGTACTTAGAGGTCAGCGGGCACAGGACCCAAAGCAGCATGGATTCACAGCAGAAAGGTCATGTCAGACAAATCTAATTCATTTCTTTGTCTCTGTGACCAAAGTAATAGACCAGGGAGGGGCTGTGGATATGGCCTACCTAGACTTTAGCAAGGCATTTGACACAGTACTGCACAAAAGATTAATAATCAAGTTAGCCAGCCTGGGAGTGGGTCCCAGGGTAGTAGCGTGGGTAGCAAACTGGCTGTACAACAGGACACAGAAGGTAATTGTGAATGGAACTCATTCTGAAGAAAGGGGATTTACTAGTGGAGTACCTCAGGGCTCAGTGCTGGGTCCAGTCCTCTTTAACGTCCTTATAGGTGACATTGCAGAGGGTCTGGAAGGAAAGGTATGCCTCTTTGCAGATGACACAAAGATCTGTAACAGAGTTGATACACGGGGGGGTATAAAGGATGAGAAGGGACTTGGCAAAGTTGGAGGAATGGTCAGTTGTATGGCAACTTAGATTCAATGCAAAGAAGTGCAAAGTAATGCACCTGGGAAACAAAAACCCAGGAGAAGAGTACACAATGGCAGGGGAGGTACTAAAAACAACAATAATGGAAAGGGATCTGGGGGTAATCATATCAGATGACCTAAAGTTGGGTAAGCAATGTGAAAACTCAGTAAGGAGAGCTGGGGGGATACTGGGATGCATAGGGAGAGGCATCACAAGTAGAAAAAGGGAAGTGGTTATCCCTCTGTACAGACATTTGGTGAGACCCCATCTGGAGTACTGCGTGCAGTTTTGGAGACCCCATCTATGCAAGGACATAGACAGGATGGAAGTAGTTCAGAGGAGGGCAACTAAAATGGTGCAGGGTCTGCATCAGAAACCATATGAAGAGAGACTGAGAGAGCTTAACATGTATACCCTTGATGAAAGGAGGGACAGGGGGACATTATAGAAACTTTCAAGTACCTCAAGGGAATCAACAAAGTCCAAGAGGGTAGCATCTTTCAGAAAAAGAGATGTGCAAGAACAAGGGGGCACAATTTAAAGATAGAGGGGGGACAACTCAGGGGTAATGTGAGGAAATTCTTTTTCACAGAGATAGTGGTGGACACATGGAACCTCCTTCCTGAGGAGGTTGTGGGGTCTAAAACAGTGGGGGAATTCAAACATTCATGGGACAGACATAAGGCAATTATTGTGGGGGGGTTGCAAGAAGTAGGCTGTTGGTTGACTAGAACCTGCAGCTTATCCAATAGGAAGGGAAATGGGCAGACTGGGTGGGCCAAGTGGTCCTTATCTGCCGTCAAAGTCTATGTTTCTATGTTCTATGCAATAGTATGGATGTTACTCCAGGTGGCAGCTGCACAAATGACAGTGGCTGAGATCCCTTGGAAACAAACTACAGAGGTAGCCATGCCTCTTGCTGAATGAATTTTGACTGCTTCAGGCAATACTTTCCGTACTTGTAGCAGAACACATGCAATTTGCTAAACATTTAGATAAACATTGTTTAGAAACCTGAATGCCCTCTCTTCCTGGGGTGAAAGAAACAAACAGCTGCTTTGACTTTTTGCATTTCTTGGCTCAGAGCAGGTAATACTTCAATGTTCTGTGCACATCTAATGTAAGGAGCAGTGTTTCCCTGGACTGGCACACTCTGGAAAATAAACAGAAAGGTGGATAGATTGGCTGAGTGTAAACTCAGACACCACCTTAGGGAGAAACATAGGATTAATGTGCAAAGACACTCTGTCTTTGGGAAAAAATCAAAAAAGACTCCTCTCACCAGAGGGCCTGAAGCTCTGAAATTCTTTGGGCAGAAGTAATAGCAACTAAAAGTAATGCTTTCCAGAAAAGAAAGCGTAGCTCGCAAGTTGCAGCTGGCTCAAAGGGAGACAAGATCAACTTTTCCAAAACACAATTCAGATTCCAAGCTGGGACAGGGGAACAGATTGGTGGATTCAGATGCAGGATGCCCCTCAAAATGTATGGGAAATGTTCAGCTGAGCTATGGTACGGTTACCCACAGGCTCATGAAAAGCCGAGATAGCCAAAAGGTGCACCTTGAGGGAGGAGTACTGGAGACCTGAATCAGACAAAGAGATCAGGTAGTCCAGGATCTGACTTACTGGACTGGTGAAAGTGTCCAGAGTATGCTTGGCAGCCTATATGGCATAAATGGCTCTAGTGGAAGACTTCTGAGTGACCACTAGGACATTCCCAACCAACTGAACATGCCAAACCTGGCAATGGCTATGTCCTCAGGAGCCGAGCATGCAGATGGAGGAACCTGAAGTTGGGATGGACAAGGGTTCCCTGAGCCTGGGTCAGCAGATTCCTGCAGAGGGGGAGAGGAACCAGAGGTTCCTCTGCCAGTTGCTGGAGTAATGGAAACCATATCTGTTGAGGCCAGAATGGAACTGCCAGGATCATGCTGGGCCCCTCCATCTGCAGTTTGATTAGCACCCACTGAATTAGAGGAAATGGAGAGAAGGCATAAAGGAACCTCCTACTCCAGGATAGGAACAATGGGTCTTGCCAGAAAATTCCAGGCCCTGGATCAAGCAAGCAAAAATTGTGCAGTTTTGCATTGAGCGGGAATGCAAAAAGGTCCAACTCTGGATGTACCCATCTGTCAAATAGATCTTCTGCAATGGATTACAGCAGCTCCCACTCATGCATGCTGGACTGAATCTGGCTGAGACTGTCCACTAGGGTGTTCAGCACCCTGGGGACGAGGACGACTGAGAATGTCAGACCATGATCTAACGCTCAATACCATACTCTCATGGACTCCTTGCATAGGGGGTACGACTGTGTTCCCCCTGCTTGTTGATGCAGTATAATACATTGAGGTTGTCTGACTGAATCAGCAGCTGACCAGGATGAAGATGGTTCTGAAAGGCCTGCATGGCCTACAGAACCACCCACATCTCCAGGACATTGATATACAGGGAGGTTTTGTTCGGGGACCAAGAGCCCTGAGTCTGAGAGGGACCCAGATAAGCTCCCCAGCCCAAACCAGAGGCATCTGTGCTGAGGATTTTCTGAGGGGAAGAGATCTGAAGCGGGACACCCTGCAACAGTTTGAGGGGGTGCATCAACCACTGGAACACCTTGCAGACAGGCTAAAAGACCAGCACCAACTGGTCTAACTTGTCTATTCACTGGTCCCACTGTACTCAGAGAGTCTACTGGAGAATGCTCATGTGGAGCCTGGCCAGTGGAACAGTGGGGATGGAGGCCGCCATTAATCCCAACAGCCTCGGGTATACCCTGGCAGGAAAATGTTGGCTCTGGGCCACTTTCTGAGCCTGGGCAATAAGGCACTTCACCTTGTTTTGAGGCAGGAAAGCCTTCCCCTGCACTGAGTCTAGGATTACTCCTATGTATTGCAGCCTTTGGGACAGAACCAGGACCGACATGGGCAGATTGACAGTAATGCCCAGTGAGAGAAATAACTGAAGAGTTCTCTCTAAGGACTGCTGAAGTTGTTCCCTGGATGGGGCCTTTTGGAGCCAGTTGTCCAGATAAGGGAAAACATACATTCCCTCCCTTCTGAAGGCTGCAGCGACTGCTGTTAAGCACTTGGGAAAGACCTGCAGCACAGAGGACAAGCCAAAGGGCAGCACTTTGAAATGGTAATGCTCACCCAGGAACAGAAACTGGAGAAACCTCCTGTGAAGACGAAGCACTGAGATGTGCAGGTAAGCATCCTGCATGTCCAGAGAACACAGCCAGTTGCCCCGTTTGAGAAGGGGCATCAGACATGGCGGTTAACATTCGGAACTTTTTGTACCTGACATACAGATCGAGGTCTAAAATGGGCCTCAGATCTCTGTTTTTTGGTGGAACCAGGAAGAACCTGGAGCAAAACCCCTTGTTTCTCTGTTGCCTTGGCATGGACTCGATGAGCTTTTCTGCAGAAGAGACTGAACATCCTCCCTGAGACAGGTGGGCTGGAGGGTAGTTGGAGGGTAAGTGAGAGGTCTCTGCAGGAGGCTCAGTGAGCTCCAGAGTGTGACACTTTTCTATGATTTGAAGAATCCGGGTATCCAATGTTATGGTTCTCCACTGATTGAGATGTAGGGGGAACCGACCTTCACCTCATGGTCAGGGACCAGATAAGGGGGGTCTGGCTAGGAGTCAGGTTGAGGTAGATCCAGCCCCTGGGGCTGGTCAGTCATCTCTAGGACACTTGACCACGGCTCTAGCATTGGAGGGGGCAGGCAAGACAGTGGAGGCTCTGCATTTGTCTTGGGGCTGAAAGGTAGCACCTTGCCTGTTGGACGTCTTATGAAAGGAAGGGCACTGTCTGCTCCTAGGTTGCATGTGGTAGAGCGAGTGGACAGATTTGATAGCCCTGCCAGATGCCTGCAGGTCATTAATAATGTCCTGGACCTCTGGCCACAAAAGTTTAAAGTCATTGAAAGGGGCATTATGCACCTTCTGTGTACCATCAGCAGCAAAGTCAGAGATCCTCAGCCAGGAGTAGTGTCTGAAATATCATAGAGGGCCTGTTGGAGGTGTTTGCTGACATCTTCAGCAGTCTGCAAGCATTGAAGCACCTGCTGCTTCAGCATGCCTTCTGGGAGGGGTTGGGCTGCAGCAGCCTTGCACTTCTTTGAGTTGGTATTCTGGTACTTTGCCATATGGGACAGGCAATGGGCAATTCTCCACTCAAGGATGGAAAAGGCATAAACCCTCTTACCCCAAAGATCTATTCTACGTGACTCTTTGTATGGATGGAGGAGCTAAGGTGTTTGGGCACCTTAGACTTGTCATGGGCTGCCATTATCATAACTGACTCTGTTTCAGGCTAGGTAACATAGTGAGGGAACCCCTGAGGGGTATGGTAAAGTTTGTCTGCCCTGTGGGGCATAGCTGGCACCATATCAGGCCTATGCCAGGCTGCATTTATACCATTCCTCAAGACAGGCAGGATAGGAGGAATGATTTTAGGAGGATACTTTGGAATCTCCAGGAAGTCCACCAGATCTCTTCTGATGACATCTTCTTCCTCAGTATGGAACCCCATGGCTGAGGACAACTGCTTCATCACATTAAAGAAGGTGGGGTCCTCTGGAGGAGATCTAAAGGTGTGATTGACTGAGTCCTCACTGACTGAGGAAGCCATGGACTTGTCTGAAGTGAAGGGTTCCTCCTCCTCCTCCTCTTCTTCATCAGGAAGGATGAGGGATGGTATTCCTCTTCAACGTTGACCTCTTTGAAACCAAGGTCCAACATCTGTGGTGCCAATGATGGCCTGTGGGGAGCGGCCCATCGCCATCGAGGAGGAGTCATCAATGATGAAGTTGCCATCAATGACACAGGTCAAACACTCAAAGCACCTAGCTGGTGAACAATTACTGAGGTAAACTTAGTTAAGATCTCATTGAGATCAACGAGACTACGTCAACAGAGGAGAGGTCAACAGCACAGGGAGCGATAACCTGCTAGAAGGATCATCAGATCCTGAAGAGCATGAGGGCTGCTGGCCTAGAGAGGAATCAGGCCTTGATGGGAGGACCATTTATGATGATACC
The DNA here is from genome assembly GCA_016271365.2 of Neoceratodus forsteri. Classification (NCBI taxonomy): domain Eukaryota; kingdom Metazoa; phylum Chordata; order Ceratodontiformes; family Ceratodontidae; genus Neoceratodus; species Neoceratodus forsteri. The sequence goes on along the minus strand of CM057452.1, from coordinate 510,259,543 downwards.
ATCATCGACGCTGAAGGGGCTGATGACCAGAAGGTCAATGACCGACCACCTTGAGAGTCAGGCAGAGGCAATGTTGGTATGGGTCTGGTGGGCACAGAGACCTGGACAGCAGTTTTATGCATCAGCACAGCCATAGCTGAAGAAGAACCCCCAAAAGAAGAAGGAGAGGCCATTGGGGAGTGGGACTGCCTCTGGGGGGGTGGTCCTGATCGCAGTTTTCTTATGATTTTTCCCCAAGGACCTGTCTTGTGCCTTGGAGGCTTGGGAGTACGATGACATTGATGGCTACTGGGAAGCTGGGACCACAGATGACCCCTGCCTAGAACTGGCTATCCATTGTTCTAGCAAAACAAACAGTACAAGTGTGACACAGGTTAAATCCAGGGTGCTATCAGATGGGAAGGCTAGTCCCACATGAACCAAATAAACATAGTGCTCAAGCACTCCAGGCAAAGTGACAGCAATCTCAGTCAGGATAATTGATTGTGTTAGACCACAACTGCTATTTTTTCCTAACACTTCAGCCTCACAATTGGTCTCTTCATTAGGGGATCTCTTGATGAATGCCTAAATATGGGGCTGAAGAATTGGAAAATGGTTAAGCGTGTCTAACACAATAAATTTCTTGCTTGTTGATTGACTGAATCGGCCCTTTTAGCATGGAGTGCTTGAGTACAGTGTTTTTTTTTTTTCTACCTTTTGTTCCATCAGGAAATTTTTAAGATCCTTCTGGTGTCGCCTGAGAGTTGTTTGGATAAACTTCTGGCAGAGCTCACGGTCGGAGACTTTGTGATCAGACCCAAGACAGCAGACACAGAGATAGTGTTCATCTGTGAAGGCAATCTTCTTTCCGCATTGTCAGTGACTGAAAAGCGAAGTAGAAGGTTTAACTCTTGACATAAACAAATTAAAGGAATCTCTTAAAAAAAGAGATTGTAAATAAAAAGGTTGAAAAAAGCCTCAGGCAAAATACGGTACAAAACTGCATCGGAGCTTCTGCGGAGACCCATGCAAACAAAACGACAGTGGGAAAGAACTAAGGAGGGAGTGGGACCACTCACTCCTTTATGGTGTCAATGATGTTGACAGTGTGGATGACCTCAGTTGCACTGCTGAAAATATTCCATGTGGATCCTGCTTCACCAATGGTGAAGTTCCTATCGTGTGACCTGATGACTGAGATACCCCTGAAGAAGATTCTTGGTTATGGCACTGTTGTTGTTACTAGAATTACAGTATCTATCTCTGTGGTTTATCTCTTCACTTATGATGTAGTTTTGTGCCATTTCTTTTAGGGTGTCCCCACCACAGGTAGTCTCTAGCATTAGGAGTGCTAGAGTTATTGATATTACCCCTAGAATTTCTGAGCTCACAAAGCACTCCTGTATGAACCTAAGTCTAATTATTTACATGGGGCCCAATGATTTGGGGAGCAAACCTGTACATCAAATGAAATCAGATTTCTTAAACCTGATTGATAGGGTAAAACAAAGAATCACAAAGGTTAGTTTTTTGGAAACGTTACCATTCCCCAGAGCCCTCAAGTACCATCACTATGAAATGAGAAAGTTAAATACCTGGCTCAGATACATCAACAACAAAGAAGGCATAGGATTCATGCAGATGTAGGACAATTTCTGTGGCAAGATGGAATTATTCTCAAGAGAGGGGATGCATCTCAGTTTCAAGGCAACAAGAAAATGGGGCAATAACATTCGAAGCCATGCTGACTCTGATTTAAACTGATATAAAGGTGGACACTGGGGAAATCCTGTGGCATAAATATAACCCCAACAGATACTCTAATCAACAAATAAAGACTAGCTTAAAAAAAACTGGTAAAAGACCCCACAACATATTAATTAATTAATGCTAGAACCATATGTAACGTAACAAATGGGATAAATTAATGGCACAGAACTTACTAAAAAATATCATCCAAAAACTATAGTCGTTACTGAGACATGGTGGAAAGAAAATGAGTCTTGGAACACTAATCTGGACAAATATACAGTAGTTGTTATAAGAAAGACAGATTACATAAGAATGGAGGATGTGTTGTCTTATTTATTTCCCAAGGTATAACATCACATGCTATATCTGATAGGACACTGAGGTGGAATCTGTTTTGACTAAAATAAGTTGAAACATGTGGGACCACTGATTGCAGGGGCAATTTATAGGTCCCTAGATACCAGTCAAGAAACAAACTACCTCATATTACAAGAGTTAAGAAAATAACACTGACCTAGGGGAAATACTGACTATGAGAGACTTTAATTTCCCTGACATAAATTAGAAACAACCAGAGTGCACTGAAGGCAAAATTCAGAAAGAATTTTATGAATCACTGATTGACCACAACCTTACACAACACATAGACATGGCAATGAGAGGCACAAATATATTTGATTTACTCATAGGTTTCTCTGAGCTCTATAAAGACCGAAGTTCATTTAGCTCACCTCTGATATCTTATTAATACCCCGTGTTGTTCTTACTATTCATGTAGCGGTCGAGAGACTGCTTGAACACTGTCATAGTTTTACTTCCCACCACCTCGATTGGCAGTTCATTCCAAATTTAACTACTCTTACGGAGAACCAATGCTTTCAAACCAGCGTATTGTATCTATCACCTTTAAGATGTGGGGGGTGGGCCCTCATATTGTAAGTCTGGTCTCAAAGGTTAAGGCCCAGTCGTTCCCACAGTTGTTGATCAGACAGAGCCCGATAAATCAGGCACATATCCCCCCCTTAGTCTGCGAAATTCTAGAGTATACAGGTCAAGTTTTTTTTAGTCTTTCTTTATAATCTAATCCCTGGACTTCTCTAATTCTTCTGGTCGTCCTTCTCTGAACACTCTCCAGGGCTTTAATATCAGCCTTATTCTAGGGGGCCCAGAACTGGGCATAGTACTCAGTGTGCGGCTGCACCAAGGAGGTATAAAGAGGGAGCAAATCTTCATTGCTCCTGCTCTTAATGTGTCTATGGATGCAATTCTGGATACCGCTAGACCTTTTAACCACCTGGTTACAATGCAGCTGGAATTTGAGGTTATTATTGACCCTGATCCCCAGGTCACATTCATCGTACACTACTCTGAACACCTGTCTGACCAGTGTATAATCTACTTCATTTTTTTTCCCACTTACATCACTGTGCACTTATCAATGTTGATTGTAGCCTTATTCTCCTGTGCCCAAGACTCCAAATCCCATAATGCTTCCTGTAGTATTGCCACATCTACTTGGCTATTTATTGGAAAGCCCAAACACGTATCATCTGCAAATTTGGAAAGCCAAATCTCAGCTTTTAGCTTCATTGCTGAGATATAAAGGTTAAAAAGGCAGGGTCCCAGAACGGATCCCTGGGGGATCCCACTAGTAACATCAGCCAAGTTTGACAATTCACCCAACACACATACCCTTTGCTTCCTCCCCAACAGCCAATCCCTAATCCAGTTAACTAATATTGGCTGTACTCACAGTTTAATATGGGTTTCTATCAGCTGTTCATGTGGGACTTTGTCAAAGTGCTTTGCTAACTCTACCGTAAAATTCAAGTAGTTTAGTTTGGCAAGATCTGCCCCTTGTAAATCCATGCTGTGTCTCATCTGTGGCCCCCAAAAGTTCAATGTTGTTCAAGATCATATCCTTGACTATGCCCTCGAGTATTTTCCTGAGGACAGAGGTCAGGCTAATTGGCCTATAATTCCTGACCTCCTGTTTTGAACACTTTTTATGTATTGGGATTACCACTGCCTGTCTCCAGGCCTCTATGACCTGACCTGTCTCCAGGGATTGTTGGAATAGGAATGCAACTGGTGCTGCCAAACTATCTGCCAGCTCCTTGAGTAATCTACGGTGTAGACGTCCTGGCCCTGTGCATTGTAATGGTTCAGATTTTGTAACCCGTTTCTCACATCTTCAACTTCAATAATTTGGCTTAAAGTCCTCTGCAGTATGTTATTAGAGACTGAAGCTTTTTGTCAGACAGAGGAAAAATAATTATTAAATTGATCTGCCATGTCCTTATTCCCTGTTATTAGTTTATCAGCATTATCCTTTAATGGGACAACTGTTCTACTAGCTCCCCTTTTGTGATTAATGTAAGCATAAAAGGATTTATAGTTGTTCTGTGACTTTTTTGCCAGTTTATATTCATATTTGCTTTTAGCCTTGGCAATGGTTTCCTTTGCCTCTTTCAAACATTGTTTATATGCATCCCAGGATTTGTCCTCACCATTCTCTTTAGTCCTACTATATGCCTTATTCTTCTTTTTAAATACTTTTTTAACCACAGGGGTCAACCATGGGGGAAGGGCCCTCCTGGACCTATGATTTTTGTTACTAACTGGTTCATAATTTTGAATCAGTTCATTAAGTTTGGTACTAAGCATGTCCCACATATTTTGCAATGTTTGGTTTTTTGAATTCTTTCTCCCAGTTCCAAATATCCAATTCCTCTTTTAATGTTAATTATAAATTACTGTACTTCTAGTGCTAATTTTCCTGGCCCCTATATACTTACAACATACCGTGGAGTGATCACTGTTGCTCAGGGGAACTTCCACTATACAATTCTGGATATTATCTGCCATATTACTCAGTACCAAGTCGAGAACATGATTCCCCCCAGTATTTTCCCTAACCAGTTGTTCTAGTCCTGCTATCATGAAGGCCTCTAGAAAGCTAGTCTCTGCCTGGGAATTTGTTTGTAATGTTTCCCAGTTTATGCCTGGGAGATTAAAATCTCCCATTAAGATAACATTATCCTCCTGTGAGACGTGTCTGATAAAATCTAATAATAGGCTATCTTTCTGGGATAAGTTGGCTGGTGGTGTGTATACCATGCCCATGTTAATTTTGGATGAACGTGGGGGTAACTTTGATCCACAATATTTCAGAATTGCTCCAATCAGTACAATCAATATTTTCTGATGCTATACAATCTAGTACATATAGTGCCACCCCTCCTCCCTTAGTATGAGGCCTATCCCTATTTTATAAGGTGTATCCCAAAATTTGTTTGTCACAGTCATCCTCTGCTCTCCACCAAGTCTCTGTAATGGCACATATATGATGTTTGAATTGTGTAATTTCAACTTTAGTTTGTACATTTTATTGTTTAGGCTTCTAGCATTAAGTATAATGAAGTTCCAATTGGGCTTTAAATTGTGCACTGAATTCTTGTTTGTGTCTCCTTCAGCCTGCCCGCTTCTAGTTTAAATAGACATCAGTAAACTGTTTTAGTTTGCTAGCAAAAACCCGTTTACCCTGCCTATTCAGGTGCAATCCATCCTGCGCAAAACTACATGGTGTCTGAAAATCCTCCCAATGATCCATATAAGTAAAACCTTCCCTGGAATACTATCACTTGAGCCACCCATTTAAGCATCTGATTTCCTCGTTTTGATGCTGACCAGCCCGGGGAACTGGTAAGATGCCAGAGATAACCCATTTGCATCCTCTGTTTTGAAGTGCATCCCCTATTAACTCAAAATCCCGCTGTATCTCAATGAGATTTAGCTTGCCTACGTCATTAGCTCCTGCATGTAGCACTGTCACTGCTTTTTGTGTGTTTTCAAGCAGACCAGGGAGTAATTTTAATATATCCCGAATACTAGCTCCAGGCAATACAGACACAGTGATGTATTCTTTCCTATTTCTACGGATCACATGGTCTGAATACTTTAGCATTGAATCCCCTATAACGAGAACATCCCTTGGTGCTTCTTTACCTTGCATTGGTGTGACAGGGTTACCTATAGCATGGGAGCTCAGTGTACTGCTGTTTTTCTTTAGTTCATCTAGTGGTGTGGGCTCATTTGTTTCCTCTAGTTCCTGGTCAGTTATTAGGGCACAATATCTATTTGGGGTTAATATATTGGTAGACCCCCCCTATATTCCTTCTTCCCCTTTTTCCCTTCAATGTTTTATGCACTGTATATCAATCATTGTTGTTATCAGACTCCTCAGGGGCTCCTACTGGGGGTGCTGCAATATCAACTCTTGAGAGTTATTGTGTTACAGATAACTCATTTTCCGCTGAGTCAATAAACTGCTCCAGCCAGAAATCTCTGCCTGTGCTCTCACCCTAAGCTGTAAAAAAGCAATCTCAGTCCATAGTACCTTAATTATTTATTTATTTATTGAATTTTGTTGACCCGGTAAGCCCACTGGGCTTAGAAGTCCCTTTTTTCAGGGGCGACCGAGGGGAGGGGGGATACAGATGGTAAGCAACTGAAATTGAACCAGATTAAGCTGTTGGTGGTATTTTTAGTGAATGGGAGAAATTTGGCCAGGACACCAGGGAAATTCCCTTACTCTTTTTCGATAAGTGCCATGGGAACTTTAGCATCCACCTGAACTACCACCAATCCAGGCAGATGGGACCTCGGTTTAACATCTCCTCCGGAAGATGGCACCTCAGAAGTACAGCCCCCCCCATGCTGCACTAAAGTGTCAGTATTGGGCTATTAACCCAAGTGCCAGATGTGGGAACTGAACCCACAGCTCTCTGATCTCCTGGCCTCAGAGGCTAGTGTGCTACCTACTGAGCCACTAACACTGACATTTAAAACTACATATTACATATTAAACTACAGTTATCACAAATAAACCCCTGAGCTTCATCTCCATCTGTGTACATACCACACCTGGCACATTGCCTCATGGTTGAGTTTTGGACTAGTACACAATATTTTATATTTTATCCCCACTCCCAGTGCCCCAGCTGACACAGCCGACATGTGCCGAGGCACGTATCTCTGCACATATCTCTGCAAGCATCTGCCCATGCTCTCCCTGCTTGCAGCAGGGGCACTAGATATAGGGCTTTGTAACCCAGAAGTGCCTGTGGGGGTCATGAGTTACTCGGAGACCACTCATCACATCACAGGGGGTGAAAATCGCTAACTATGTTATAATGGATCCTATCGGTGGTGGTGATCACAACACTGTGAACTTCAGAGTTGATAACAGACCATCTACTGTAATAAGACAGAATACTGTTTTCTACAACTATAACAAAGCAGGGGCACAATTCTCAAAAAGCCACAAACCACAGCACAAATGTTTGCACTGCAGAATAGTGAATTGCAATGGTTGTGGGGCTGCTGTCTGGATGGGCACATTGTGGAAGGTCAGGGATGCCCCATTTGTCACAGACTAAGGGGACTGGAGGCAGAGATACAGTGGCTAGGAAGGGAGTTAATGAGGACTAGGCAGTGGGTATGATCAATGGAACAGGAGGTCCACCTCCTCAGGGATCTAGGGGTACAGAACCAGTGGAAAGGAAGGGCATAGGGAACAGGGTAAACATTTTTAGAAACAGTAAGGGGGAATCTCGGGATGGCACAAGGGGAGAAGCAAACAGTAAAAGTCAAGGGTCAGGTAATAGGTTTGCGGTGCTGGCTTCAATGATGGATGGTGAGGGTGGGGTTCTCCGGGAGGGGGCAGGAGGAGAAAGGTGTAGTGAAGGCCCAGGGGGCAACAGTCGGGAAGAAGAGGGGAACAGTGGTAGGTGTAGTAAAGGGAAAAGGGATGGGGGTAAAGGGAAGCATGAGGTGGGTAAGGCAGTGGAGGCAGAAGGGAAGAATGGGCCCAGGAAGGGAAGGAAGGTGACGATGCTGGGAAAGGATTGGGGGTGGGGGGATAGAGGAAGGGGCAGAACTAGGGTAGAGGCTGGGGCAAAACAGAAGGGATAGTTCAGCAAGCAGGGGCGGGGGGTATAGCATGTGAGAAGGGGGGTGGAGTCCTAGTACAGGGGAATTCAATCCTTAAAGGGGTCAGATGGGGAAGTAAAGGAGAGTGGCATACTCGAATATGGGTGGAATCAGTACCTGGACTGACAGTGGGTGGGGCTGGACAGACTATTTTCAAGTGTGCAGGGAGAAACTGCATGTAGTGTTGCACTTGTGTACAAATGATTTGGGGGGGTAATATGGTCAAGTTGGTGAGTAAGAGATTCAAGGAACTGAGGAAGTTGTTTGAGGAGGCAGGGAGATCAGTGACCTTCTTGGAAGTGCTCCCAGTACATAGGCCAAGCACAGCGAAGGAAAGGAAGGATAGAGGAGTTCAACCCTTGGCTGGGAGCATGGTGTTAAACTAAAGGGTATGGGCTAGTGGGAGGCTGGGGTAACATTTGGAACAACAGTGACCTTTCACAGAAGACAGATTACATTTGAGTAAGGTGGGACAAGGAGTTTTGAAACAGTTGCTGGGGAAATACATAGCAACTGAGGTGGATTTAAGAAAGGTAAGGGGGGAGGCAAGTGTGCAGGAGGTATGCATGGTCACCTGAGAAGGGAGCCGAATGAGCTTACTCCCAGTGCTAGCAGGGATGGTAACAGGGTAGATTCACAGGGGGAGTTAAGAATGGTGAGACATGGGTTAAGGAAGAGAAGGGAACTAGTTGGAGGGTTGTCTCCCTAAATGCAAGAAGCTTGGGGAACAAAACAGCTGAATTAGACTTGAAGTTGGACCGGTCAGCTCATCTCCAGCTCACAGTTTCTAACTGGATTACAACTATATAAGTATCACTGATGGAAACAGAATCCAGTAGAGTAAATGAACTGACCCTATCTGGACTATATTTCTTTATAGGATTAGTTATACATTCACAGGCCATTAGTCTCACGCTGAATAAGTGCCAGAAGATGCGCTTTTATTTTTGATGGTGTATATGTCACTTTTATCACAGCACTTATGCATAACTGTGTGTAGACTTGTACATTTTGCCCTGACTAAATACCAATTAAAAACAGAGTTTAAAAAAGGAAAAAAAAAAAATAGCTGAGTTACAGGATCTCTTGGCAGTGGGTTTGGTGGACATTGCGGCCATCATGGAGACTTGAGCCACCCAATACCAAGACTGGGATTTGATGATCCTGGGGTATAGGATATACAGAAAGGATAGGTGCAAGGGGAAGGGGGGAGGGGTGGTGATTTACGTAAGGGATGGGATAAGGTGTGCAAGGGAAGAGGGTAGAACAGAGACATTATGTTTGCAATTCCAGGATTCACAAAGTAGGACACTGAAGATGGGAGTGGTGTACAGGCCACCAGCTCAGCAGAAGACTTGGACAGGGAGTTAGCAGAGCAGATTAGGAGGGTCTGTGGGAAGGGAAACACCATGATCATGGAGGACTTCAATATACCAGGAGTGGATTGGAGCACCCCAGCCATCTCACATGAAAGGGAGCAAGTGCTCCTGGAAGAATTCCAGGATAGCTTCCTGACATAGATGATTATCGAGCCAACTCAGTTGGATAAAACTCTGGACCTAGTACTGTCTAACGGGGAGACTGTAAGGGAGCTGGGGGTGGAGGACCCACTGCCTGGGAGTGATCACCACTCAGTATGGTTCACGCTCAGTATGGGCAAGGAAGCTGTAGGTACAGGAAACAGGGTTGATGACTTCAGACATGCTGACTTTGACAAGATAAGGGAAATTTTGGAAAGACACCTGGCAGGAACTAATCCACACTTGGATGCAAACCAAAAATTGGAAATTATCAAATTACAACTGATGGAGGCTATGGGGTACTGCACCAGGACACATAGCAAGAAGGAAAGGGCTAAGAAGCCAAGCTGGTTGAATCAGGAGATCTTGGAAGGGGTGAGGCAAAAAAAGCCGCATTTAGGAAGTTCAAGAAATCCAGAAGGGGGGAGGACAGGGAAATGTATTTGAAGAAGTCCAAGGAGGGAACCTGACTAGTCAGGGCAGCCAAGGCTTCCAGAGAGCTGAGGCTGGCACAGGGCATCAAGGACGGGGAAAAAACTTCTTCAGATACATAAGGGAGAGAAGGAGCTGCAAGGACCAGATAGGATTTGGAAGGACGGGGAAGGGGGTAGAGTGGAGAAAGGGGCTGAGCAGGCAGAAGTACTAAATGAGTACTTCTGTTTTGTGTTCATGAAGGAGAAGGGTGGGCAGTTACCTCAGGAGATGGGGAAGGTGGGCAAGGGGGAAGGGGTGACAGATGAGATAATTATAGAGGGTAGGGTGCTGGAGGGTCTGATGGCACTCAGGGTGGATAAGGTACAGGGGCTAGATGGCATTCACCCCAGGGTGCTGAAAGAGCTGGCAGAGGTCTTGGCGGGGACACTGGTGGATCTGTTCAATACCTCCCTGGACACAGGATGCATACTACAAGATTGGAGGATGGCTCACATGGTACCCATCCACAAAGGTGGCCCAAAAGATGAACCATGCAATTACAGACCAGTAAGCCTCACATCCATTGTAGGAAAACTAATGGAGACAATCCTGAAAGAGAGGCTATTGACCTTTTTGAAAGACAGTGGACTCCAGGATGGTCAGCAACATGGGTTCATCTCAGGAAGATGCTGCCAGACCATCCTAGTTGAGTATTACAACCGGGTGACGAGGGAACTGGATAAGGGCCATGCGGTGGATGTTCTGTATTTGGGAAGATATAGGAGCGAGATTAGGAGACATTTTTTCACAGAGAGGGTTGTGGCGAAATGGAACACTCTGTCCAAGGAGGTAGTATCCTGTAAAATGGTGGGCAGTTTTAAAAGGGATGGGACAGAGTGACGGGAGGGTAACAGTGAGGGAGAGAGGGAGGGAGTGGAGGGGGAAGGGGTGCAGCTGTAATGTAAGGGTGCAAGCTGCATATTCGAGCAGACTTGATAGACCATGAGGCCTGTTTCTGCTGGCAGATTTGCATGCTCATATGTTCATATGCACTTTGTGTTTGCACAGTTGTCTAAATTTGCTATTCTCAGATAGTGCACCTGCACTATCGGACTGAGAATAGGGCCAGGTCAAGTCAGCAGTAACCCCATTACTGCTTACACTAACACCATTAGCGCCGACCGACATGGAGCCAGGAGTATGGCTCTGCAATGAATAGTGCAGGTGTAATCTTTCCAGTTCACAAAATCAGCCATGTAAATGAGCCCACTGGGCATGCAAGGTGCTACATGGCCATTTACACGCCTAATATGGGCCCATTTACATGGGCTGTGCCGGAGCTTAGGGTGCACACCCCCTAGTCCCTGTCCCATATGCAGCCCTGTGTCTCTGGCGTCCAGTGATCCCTCTCCTCAAGCCAGAATGCCAGATGCCCTGTATAATCAAGTAAAATCATTCCCTGGTGTCTAGCAACCCCCCCACCCTCAGGCCACTGTATCACAGACTAAATCCAATCCCTGGTGTCTAGCAAACTCCCCACCCAAGCAAGTAGTGCCCCACAACCCTGCCACCCCAAACCAGCCCTGTGCTAGCAACTAGCACAGACCTCCACTCTCCACCATGACTGGCAACTGACTGAGCTATTAGCAAGTACATACTAGAAACACAGAAACATAGAAGCTTTCAGCAGAAAAGGACCTCCTGGCCCACCTAGTCTGCCCTAAGGTCCCTACCTACTGTGCTACCATAGACCCTAACTGATCTCCAGCCTCCTCCCAGCCCTGTTACTAAGTTCCCCTGTATATATCCTATGCATGTTTGAAACATGTTACTGTTTTGGTACCCACCACCTCTGCTGGAAGTCTACTCCAGACATCCACCATCCTTTCCATAAAGAAGCATTTCCTCACATCCCCTCTAAGTGTCCCCCCTTCCAGCTTTATAACATGCCCACTTGTCCATGAGCATCTCTTTCTGTGCAAAATACCATCCTCCCATACCTTATTGATAAATTTGAGGTAATTCAGTGTTTCTATCATGTCTCACCTTTCCTTCCATTCCTCTAGACAGTACATATTTAACTCCCTGAGTCATTCCTCGAAGGGTTTCTGATGCAGGCCATGTACCATTTTGGTTGCCCTTCTCTGTACTGCCTCCACCCAATCTATGTCTTTCCTGAGATGGGGGCCTCCAGAACTGGACATAGTACTCCAGGTGGGGCCTCACGATTGATCTATACAGGGGTAACCTTACCTCCCTCTTTCTGCTGGTGATACCTCATACCTCCCCTACAGTATGTGCATCAGCATTCTACCAGTCTTTCCCACTGCCTTATCACACTGCTTTGCTACCTTCAGGTCATGAGATGTGATGACCCCCAGATCCTTTTCCTGTTTTGAGGTTATCACATCCCCCTCTAAATGATATGTTGCCCTTGGGTTTCTGTGCCCCAAGTGCATAATTTTACACTTTTTGGCATTGAAGCCCAGTTGCCAAATCCTTGATTAATCTTCCAGCTTTTTCAGATAGTCCCTCACTTTTTTCATCCCCCCAAAGCATACCTTTCCTTCAAGTCCCTTTGTGATATCACTAATAAGACATTGAAGAGGATTGGTCTCAGTACTGACCCCTGAGGCACCCCACTGGTTATGTTACCTTCTTCTGGGTAAACTCCATTCACTACCACCCTCTGAGTTCTGCTACTTAGCCAAGTTCACACCAATTTTTCTATCTTTGGACCCACTCCCAGGCTGTCCAGCTTGTTTATTAATAATAATAATCTTTATTTATTTTTTCACTTTATCTTTTTATTGAAATTCAAGTATATAAGAAAGCACACATCTTATACAATAGAAGACTATCCTCCATGTAAGGTATTAAATATCACAAAACAAAACACAGTATTTAGGGTAAACATATTGGAGAAGCCTTATATACATGTATTGATAATAAAACACAAACCTAGACAGGATGTAAGTGGAGAGCAGAAGGGTTACAATCAATAGGGTATTATAGGATCAGAAATAGCAACCATGTATGAAATACAGGCTATGGCAAGGCATTCAGTAAATTGCAAAAACTGATAAATGTGGTAATATGAACAATGTTCAGTAATGGAGAGGTGAAGATAAGAGAAAAGTGTGCAAGGAAAGAAAGAAGAGAGAAAAAAGCAAGGAAGAAGGGAAGGAGAGAGGGAGAAAACAAGGAAGAAGGGAAAAAGAGGAGAAATCTGTACACAAAAGTTTCAAGAAAACCTAATCTGAGAGCAAAATAAGAAGGAGGGCTAAATATCCCAAAGAATTAGGGTCTAGAAGAACTATGTTCATGTACTTTGAGTAATCATGCCAATATCTGTCATATACAATGAGTCGGTTATGAGTAACATGAGATAATCGGTCTAGGGAGGCATACTGAGAGAGGCTTTGAAGATCATCTGAAAGAGAAGGCACCAGAGTTTATTTCCATTTCATAAGAATCAGGCGTTTGACCAGAAGAGAAAGTATGTTAAGCCATCTAAAATTTGCATGTGAGAGGAGAGAGCTATTGGGGATAAGGATGCCTAGAAGAAATAGCTTTGGGTCAAAAGGTAGTTTTTGTCCTGTTACTCTGGAGGAAAGTAAACAGACTTTATGCCAGAGCTTATTAATGGGAGCGCAAGATCACAAGATATGAAGTAGACCCCCGTTGGCTAAATTGCAGCACCAGCAATTATTATTATTTTATAGGCCCATTTGTTGAAGCACAGAGGGGGTTCTATACCAAAGATGTAGGATTTTAGTTTGTATTAAAGAACTACGGGCATCTTTAAAGGTATTATGTGCAATACGCCAACAATTATTCCATTGTGCATCTGAATTATTGTAGTTAAGAAGAGTAGTCCATTTATATTTGGCCTGTATAGACTGATCAGGTAGATTATCAATAATGTCTTTGTAAATGGAGCTATTTAATTTTACTGATAAATTAGTCCAGTGCTAAATGTATGGGTTTAAAAGAGTATGCCTATATACTAAACTAGAGAGAGAGAGAGAGTTATAAGCTGCCCAAATTTGTAAAAACTTCCAGAAGTCCTGTTTAGGAAGTTTCCATATGACCTGCAAGTCTGAGAATGATCTAAGAGTGAGTGAATTCTGGTCCAAGATATCTCCAGGAAAGAAAATGCCTTTGTTCCTCCATGTACAACAGAAAATTGGATGATCTTCTAGAGTGAGCAGTGGATTGCCCATAAGAGGCATAAAACTAGGATGTTGGATTGGAGTTCAGGAATTTGTAGGTTAGTTTCCAATAAAGAACAGAGGATGATATAGTTGGGTGAGATTTTAGTTTAGAGGAAATGGGATTAAAAATGAAGGAAGTGGGAACTCCTCCCGGGCACAATGCGTATTCCATTACAACCCATAGTGGTAAGTGAAGGAGGGTTTCTGAAACCATTTAATGGTTTGGGCCATTTGGAAAGCCCAGAGGTAGCCTTTGAACCAGGGGAGTCCGAATCCCCTTTTTTTCCAATGTGATCGAAGTTTGTTGTGGTTAAATCTCGGTAGTTTCCCATCCCAGATAAAGTTATTTATTAATTTATCAATTTTAGCAAAAAAAAAGAGGATGGTAAGACTAAAGGAATATTGGCAAAGAGGTAAAGACTCTTGGGAGAAATGGACACCTTAATGGCTGCAATTTTCCCCATGAAAGAGAGATTAAGAAGCTTCCATCTGTCCAGAATTGTTTTGATGTTATCAAATAAGGGGTTAAAGTTAATGTCCCATATCTTCTCTTAGTTACTAGTAATTTTGATTCCTAGATATGTTGTACCTTGTGGTGACCAGTGGAATCCAAGTGGTATGTTTATAAAGGCTTTACAGTGGTCGTTAAGGGGCATAGTTTGTGATTTGCCATAATTCAAAGCAAGGCTGGAAATTTTAGTAAAATTATTAAGCAACAGGGGCCCAGCCTCAATCAGATTTTCAAGTAAGATTAAGAGGTCATCCACGTAGGAGAGAGAAACATGTCTTGAATTGCTCACAGGTATGACCATAATGACAGAAGATTGATGTAAACAAGCAGTCCAGGGTTCCATGGCTAAAATAAACAGAGAAAGTGACAGGGGACAACCTTGTCTAGTTCTCCTTGCTAGATGAAAGTAAGAGGAAAAGGTGGAATTAGTAAGTACTTTAGCAACATGGGAGTTATATAATAGCTTGATCCAGGAGCAAAAGGTATGAGAAAGACTGAAATAAGATAAAACTTGATGAAGGTAGTCCCAGTTTAAGGAATCAAAGGCCTTCTTGAAATCAGTAGCTATGGCTGCAGCTGGTGTCTTGAGGGATTTGGCTTTGTGAATTAAATTAAATAAGGAACATAGGTGATCAGAACCAGATCTATGTTTAATAAAACCAGCTTGCGAACAATGAGTTAGCTTGGGAATCAAGGATTCAAGTCGAGAAGTTAGTAGTTTAGCAAATATCTTCCCATCTGTGTTTAATAAAGAGATGGGCCAATAACTTGTGGGATGAGTAGTGTCTTTTTTCTTTCTTGGGGATTAGGGTTATGATTGCTTCAGTGCAAGATGGGGAAAGGTTGCCAGTATTGGAAGCTTCTTGATAAACATTAAGAAGAAGAGGACATAAGATGTCAGAAAACATTTTATAGAAATTGACAGGTAATCTGTCACCCCCAGGGGATTTGCTGGATTTCAATGAAGACAAAGCTTTCTGGATTTCCTGAAGCGAGAAGGGTTCATCTAAATAATTTGTTTCAAGAGTAGAAAGATGAGGAAGATGTAGTGATTTAAGGAACTGTTGAATTTGTAAAGTAGATGGAGGATTTGTGTTAGAGTATAGTTTTTGATAAAAGGTTTTCATGGTACGATTTATAGAGGAGTTGTTGGAGTGAATTGTACCCTGTTCATCTTTTAGGCTTAGGATGTGTCATTCCATTTGTTGTGCTTTGAGCTGGTAAGAGAGGAGTTTCCCATTTTTATTGCTGTGTTCCCAAAATTTATTTTTAAGTTTAAACAAGGCCAGTTTGGTTTTATGCGAAATTAATTTGTTAATTTTAACTGTAAGTTGAAGAATTTCAAGATGATGTTGAGAATCAGGACAGTACTTATTAGAAGAAAAGTATAAATTCTCTTTAGCTTAAGAGATTTTTCCAAGTCAGCCAGCTGTTGTTCCCTTACTCTTTTCCTGTGTGCAGCATAACTGATAAATTTTCCTCAAATTATAGCTTCAAGAGCTTCCCATACAGAGGACATAGAAGATTTGGTTGGGGTATTGTGAAAGAGGAAGTTTTGAATTTGAGCTTTGATCGTGGGTAAGAAATTGGGATTCTTGAGAAGGAGAGTGTCCAGCTGCCAGTAAGAAGATTTAGGTGCTAATTGGCCCACAAAAGTTGCAATTTGACAGGGGAATGGTCCGAGATTATGATGGGAGACATGGATGAATCAATATTTTTTTTTTCCATTACAACAGGAGAGGTTAACCAGTAGTCAATTCTACTGTATGTCTTATGTAGAGAGGAGTAAAAAGTAAATTCTTGATCAAAGGGATGAAGGAGGCACCATACATCAGCTAATCCAACATCTTGCTTTAGTAATGAGAGGGCTTTATTACTTCCAGGGTGGGCCTCTGCAGTGGGGCTACTTCTGTCAATGTTGGCTTCTAAAGCTAAATTAAGATCCCCTCCAAGAATAACTGGTGTATTATCAGTGTTAAAGGATAGAATATTTTGAGCTGAATTATGAAAAAACTCTGGGGAATTGGAGTTGGGTGCATAGACATTAACAAGCAGAAGAGGACCAGAGTTGGTATTCAGTTTGACCATCACCCATCTGCCGTTAGTATTGGAAACGGAGTTTACAAGGGACCATTTGAGACTCTTATGAATAAGAATAGCAACTCCTCATTTTTTGAGGTATAGGATGATTCATAGATCTGACTGACCCAATCTTATTTAAGTCTATGAACATCCTCTGCTAATAATTTTGTTTCTTGAAGGAAAGCAATTTGGGTTTTATGTTTTTTGAGATGTGAAAGAATTTGCTTCTGCTTACAAGGAAAATTAAGTCCCTTCACATTCCATGTATATGAAAGTATGTCACTCATATTGTTAGTGTTAAAGAAAGGGAAAAATCACTGGAGTGTGAAGGGACAAATAAATTAGGCAGAGGATGATTAGAATACAATATAGAGAGCTTACGTATATGCAGAGTGTGGCAGTAACATTCAAACCAAAAAACGCGAGATGTATGATACATGAGTAGCATATATATCTTATTCAAGTTAGAATAGAGATGGGGAAGGAGAAAAGTCATTAACAAAAACAATACTAGTAAGCTAAATAACAAAGTAAACATTTTATGGGTACGAGGAGATATAAGTCAGCCAACTGGCTAAGAGACTCTATCACCACACTCTGGGGCGTCGATGTAGGGAGGAGACTAGGGAGGACCGGTTATAAATATTGACCCAAACCTAAGTTTGAGCCCAGTAATATAACAAAGTAAGTATTCCTGATAAGCTAAACTGAAAGGGAATGATACCAAGAAAGGCAGGGGACTGTAATAACCTCAGCATAATTCTAAGCTAACAGGACAAGGTATAAGGATAAAGCTAAACACCAGCACTTATTTATAAACATTTGTAGTAATAGTACAAGATATAACAACTCAAAATAACAGTAAATTAAAGAACCATATACGAGATGCCAGTACAGCCTAGACATAGAGCAAGGAATTCAGGGAGCCAGGTGGAATGCAAATGAACAAAAATAAAAGGAAAAGTAGATCATTACCACATAAGAGTGACTCTGAGTATACTTTGCAGTGCAACAGAGTAAGCACATAATAAATACAATATTGAGGGGGAAAGAAGAAAAGGGAGGTCAGTTTAAACCCTTATACCCTGAACCAAATGCAAATCGGGATTATGTGGAGAGATATAGGCTTTGGTGATAACTGTAGACAGAAGAGATAGTCATAGTAAAGATTAGCTCCGATTACTCGAAAATTGCTCAAATAGGTGTTATATGGGGTGACTAGGTCTAAAAGACTAGGCCCAGTGAGCCCCAAAACAGGAGGGACAACACAGCAGTGGATTCCTATAATATCTGTAGGCTTCAAGTAAAATAAGGAGCATAAGGAAGATATAGATTGACAATCCTTTGCAACAGTACACCAAACATAGCCCACCTCTTCGAGTGCTAATGATGATTCCATATTGTAAACAGGAGGTAGTAAGAATAATGGAGTGTAGGGAAAGATATTAAATGTAGTTGCCAATAATACTTAAGAACCTGTCATCAGGAGAAGGAAGGAGTAAGTTACCATATAATATATAATAATTCACATATGAAAAAAGAAAAGGCAATAATCAGGATGCATACCGATTGAAGATATGCAACTGAATAGCCAAAAGACTATAAACCTGATGCACTGCTAAACTGGAGAGTAAAAAGCTAGATACAGAAAGCCTGTTTAGTGAGGTAATGTATAAGACCTAACAAATAATCTTTATTTATAACAAGCACAATTCACACATATCAAAGCACTTTTACAAAGTTAAAAGCATTAAAAGCCACAAGTATTTAAAATATAATGACTAAACAGCAAACTTCAATATATCAACTATCAGAAAAGGCAAGCATATATGAATGGGTTTTTAGTGCTGATTTAAAGCTCTTCACAGCCAGGAACTCCTGTACCTGATGAGGTAGAGAATTTCATAGGGTAGGGGCTGCAAAAGCAAATGCTTCAGCCCCAGAGGTCTTCAAGTGAACCCTGGGAATCTCTAGCAATCCCTCATTAGTGGAATGGAGCAGTCAGAGGGAGCAGCAGGGATG
Source organism: Neoceratodus forsteri (assembly GCA_016271365.2). Classification (NCBI taxonomy): domain Eukaryota; kingdom Metazoa; phylum Chordata; order Ceratodontiformes; family Ceratodontidae; genus Neoceratodus; species Neoceratodus forsteri. Next base: position 510,241,049 of record CM057452.1, on the reverse strand, counting down.
CAGAAGCTCTTGCAGGTAACCAGGTCCCTGTTCTTATAGGGCTTTATAGGTCAGCAAGCTGATCTTGAAGGTGATCTGCCACTGAGCAGGCAGCCAGTGCAGCCTACACAACACAGGTGTGACATGGCTAGATTGAGAAAGCCCAGTCAATAGCCTTGCTGCCATGTTCTGCACCAGCTACAGGTGGTGGATATCAACCCCCAGTAGCCCTAGGTATAGGGCATTGCAGTAATCAAGGAAGGAGGTCACAAAGGCATGAGCGAGTGTCAGAAAGTCACCAGGCAGAACCAGGTGTTTAATCTGGGTGATATTCCTCAGATGGTAAAATGAGGTCTTGGTGATGGATGACACCTGAGATTTCAGTTTACCAGTCTTCTGTGTGGAATGGTGTCAAAGGTCTTACTGAAATCCAGGTAAGTCAAATCCACTGCTCCACCCTGATCCATCTCCGTGATAACCACCTAGTTAAAGAACTCTATCAGTACTGTACAGTACACACTCATTTACAGCTCATTCAACAGCCAGCTGTGGGGGACACTGGAAGTCTGTGCCAGTCACCAGCTCAGAGTTGTGGGGCACTACCTGCCAGAGTGAGGGGGTTGGGGTCCACTAGACATCTGAGAATGGATTAACTCTGTATACAGGGGTTAAGTGATGGGAGAGTCCACTAGACGCTACGGAATGGTTTTACTTGATTATACTGGGGATCAGGCTGGGTGAGGTGGGACCACTGGACAACAGGGAAAGATTTATTTAAACATCTGGTATGGATGTGGGTGGGGAAAGAGGCCACTGAACACCAGGGAATGAGTTATTGATAACATTGGGCTGGTGAATGATGGGGGGGGGGCACTAGTATCAGGGAATGAGTTATTAATATCATTGGGCTGGCAATCGGAAGAGAGTAATACTAGTGCCAGGGAAAACATATACTGTATTTAACTCAGGTGGGGGGAGGGACCGCGGGACACCAGGGACTAATGTGCTGAGGGTCAGACAGGGAGCTGCCGCAGTACCTCCACCAACCTCTAGGGTTGTGTGGAATTAAGGAAAGGTCTTCTTGGTCAGCGGTATTTGCTCTGCACGAGGAGACCGTGCAAAAGGCCCTTATGCAGAGCAAATGCTCTGTGTATTGGACTGCATTGATATTCAGGTCCCTGGCCACCCCCTCAATTGCATTGCACCTGCTGCCGCACTTTGCCCAAGTGCAATCCCAAATTGAGCATGAAAACCAGGCATATGTGAATAGCAAATCAGCACAAACCCTGGTTTGCGCCCGGGTAAAGTTTTGTGAGTCAGGGCCCAGATTGTGAAGGCATTAAAAGGGAATTGCATTCCTGGAAATATCAGGAAAAACTAAGCTCACAGGACACAAGTTCTGCATGGGAGATATATTTAAAAACAAATTACTATCTCTCAGAGACAAGAACATTCCGCATAGGAAGAAGTATAACAAACGAGGGAAAATTACTCTATGGTTAAAGCAGCAGTACTAGTTAACAAAAATTTAAATAACTTGGTGGGCAGTTGAAAAAAAACAAACATCAATATATCTAAATTTCTTTTTGTTTTATTTCATTCCCAGGGCAAGAAAAAGGATTTTGAAGTTCTCAAAATTGTTGGTGCTTTTGTTCCATGTCAACAATCATGGATGTAAGCAAATGAATGGTGTGCTGCTAGCCATCAGAAACATGTGCTGGCAACACCCTGACATATTTACATTAAAGATACAGTGAGTTTTGTTACTGTGTGGTCTCTGGGGAGATGTCTGAAAGTTATTCGTGGCTCCCATCTTTATGATAGAGCCCCAGAAATTACAAACGTTGTAATTAAACATGGTCTTAAAAATAGCTGACTGAATTTAAAATACTCCAATGAAGAATCTAAGATTATCAGGAATACACTACTAATAAAACAAGCATTTGTCAATGCCGAATGTTGATTGTGTTGGTGTGTAGAGCTTGCTCAGTGCCCCGCTGTCACTCGCTCAGTCTGAGTCTCCTCATGCTGCAGGCTGCTGTTTTGTGCTGGGCTCCTGCCTGCTTTGGCACCTTGTTCTGCCCACTATGAAATCTGCAGCTGTCCCAACAGAGCTCCATTGAGGTGGCTCACTCCCCCTCGCTCACTCGCTCATTCTGGTTCTCCTGGCACTGCAGGCTGCCCTTTTGTACTGGGCTCCTGCCTTTGTTGGTGGCTTTTTCTGCCCACAAAGAAATCTGTAGCAGTCCCAACACAGGTCTGTTGAGCTTGCTGACTCCCTCTGTCTCACTCACTGATTCCGTTTCTGCCGGCACTGCAGGCTGCCCTTTTCCATTGGGCTCCTGCCTTCGCCTGCCCACAAAGAAATTTGCAGCAGTTACAATAGAGTTCCGTTGAGCCGCTCACCCCTCTCTCACTCGCTTATTCTGGTTTTCCACCACTGCAGGCTGCCCTTTTGTACTGGGCCACTGCATGCATTGCTGCCTTTTTCTGCCCACAAACAAATCTGCAGCAGTCCCAACAGAGCTCTGTTGTGCTCACTCACTCTCCCTCCCTCCCTCACTCACTCATTCTGTATCTCCTGCCACTGCAGGCTGCCCTTTTGTACTGGGCTCCTGCCTGCATTGGTGGTTTGTTCTGGCCAGAAAGAAATCTGAAGCAGTCCTGACACAGCTCCATTGAGCTCAATCACTCCCCCTCTCTCACTCACTCATTCCGTTTCTGCCAGCGCTGCAAGCTGGCTTTTTGTACTGGGCTCCTGCCTGCATTGCCACATTTTCTGCCCACAAAGAAATCCGCAGCAGGCACAATACAGCTCCATTGAGCTCACTCACTGCCACGCTGTCACTCACTCATTCTGTTTCTCTTGGTGCTGCAGGCTTGTGTACGGGGCTCCTGGCTGCATTGGCACCTTTGTCTGTCCACAAAGGAATCTGCAGCTGTCCCGACAGAGCTCCGTTGAGGTTGCTGAGTCTCCCTCTGACATGCGGTCATTCTGTTTGCCCTGGCGCTGCAAGCGGCCCTTTTGTGTGGGGCTCCTGCCTGCATTGGCGCTTTTTTCTGCCCACAAAGAAATCCGCAGCAGTCCTGATAGAGCTCCACTGAGCTCACTCAGTCCCCCTGTCTCACCCACTAGTACTGTTTCTCCCACCCCTGCAGGCTGGCCTTTTCTACTGGGCTCCTCCTTGCTTTTACACCTTTTTCTGCCCACAAAGAAATCCACAGCAGTCCTGACAATGCTCTGGTGAGTTCGCTCACTCCCCCTCCCTCACTTGCTCCCTCATTCAGTTTCTCCCAGTGCTGCAGACTGCCATTTTGTACTGGGCTCTTGCGTTGGGACCTTTTTCTGTCCACAAACAAATCCGCAGCAGTCCTGACAGAGCTCAGCTGAGCTCGGTCACTTCCCCCTCTCAGTGGTTCTATCTTAATCTGTCCCAAACACTGATTTCCCACAGCGACTGTGCTAGTCTCCTGAAGGAGTGCAAAAACATATTTTAGCCAGGATGTGAAAAATGACAGCTGTACTGTTCATAAGGAGGTGTGAGAAAGTGCCCCTTTTGAAAATGTGGCGTGAAACTACTACAAATGTGTGAAGTTACAAGGGTGCATGGAAACAGTTCAACGCACGCTTGTAACACAGTCATGTTATGGAGTTTCGACACCAAATTTTCAACATAGGGCTTTTAGGACCTCTGCTCATGAACAGTGCAACTGTCATTTTCTTAATCTGTCCCAGACATTGATTTCTCACAGCGACCACGTTATTCTGTGCCGCAACTGTGAAACCACATTTCAGTCAGGATGTGAAAAATGACAGCTGTGCTGCTCATCAGGAGGTGTGAAAAATGCCACTGTTGAAAATCTGGCATGACAATATTACAAATCTGCGAAGTTACAATGGTGTGTGGAAAGTGTGCAATGCACACTTGTAACCCAGTCATTTGATGGGCTGTCATCACCAAATTTTCAACAAAGGCATTTTAGGACCTCTGCTCATAAACAGTATCACTGTCATTTTCTTAATCTGTCCTGGACACATGATTTCCCACAGCGACCGCTCCATTCTACGCCAGAAGTGCGAAAACACATTTTGACCAGGATGGGAAAAATGACTGCTGCACTGTTCATAAGTAGGTGTGGGAAAATGGTGATGTTGAAAATCTATTGTGAAAATATTATAAATTCACGAAGTTATGAGTATGCGTGCAAACTGCGTAACACACACTCATAACACAGTCATTTTATGGAGTAACGTTACCAAATTTTAAACACAGCCATTTCAGGACCTCTACTCATGAACGGTGTCACTGTCATTTTCTTACTCTGTCCTGAACACTGATTTCCCACACTATTCTGCGCCGGAAGTGCGAAATCACATTTCCATCAGGATGTGAACAATGACAGCTGTACTGTTCACAATGAGGTGTGAAAAAAATGCCAATGTTGAAAATATGGCATGAAAATATTGCAAATTCACGAAGTTACGAGTGTGTGTAGCAACTGCGCAGTGCACACTCATAAAACAGTAATTTTTTGGATTTTTTCCACCAAATTTGCAATATCGGCGTTTTGAGAGCCCACCTCATGAACACTGGCACTGTTGTTTCATTAATCAGCCCTGATAGGTGATTCCACGCAATGACCGTGAAATCACTTTTCGGGGCTGATTAACACCATGACACTTCAAGAATTCATGAGGAGGAGTCCCAAAAACCCCATATTGAAAATTTGGTGAAAAAATTCCCAAAAATGCCCGAGATATGCTAAAGTTGAAAAAACCATATTTATTATGTTAAACAGCTTATTGGCATTTCCTCAGTTTGCGGTCAGCTTTGAAGAGTGCAGACATGTTCCTGGTCCACCGAAGATCATTGCGCCGAGCTCCAGAGGTAAGTATGGGGTGAGGGGGGTATGGGGAGGCAGGGTGCGCAGTCGGTGGGTGCAGGTTGCGGGTGGAGGCCAGGGAGACTATGAGGGACCGTCTCCTTTTTTGCAGGTAAAAAAAAAAAGGACTTTGTGGGACCATTTTTACCTTTATAGGGGCATGTGGCATGCTGGGGTGGGCTCCCAGTGTGCCACCAATGGCTTTCTTTTGGGGGGGAGCAGTAACTGATGGGAGATTGGGCACCCCTGTTGGCACAAAGGGGGTATTCTTTATGCCGACAGGGATGGACACCTACCGGGTCGGAAGAAAAGCCGGTGGGTGCGGTGTTACAGAATGCCAATGGGGAGGGCCTCACGGCAAAACAACAAGGTGGGGGTTATATTGTTTGTTAGCATTGGCAGCAACCCACTGCCATGTTCACAAACAATATCAGGGTTTTTACATCCCGCCCTGCAATGATGGGTCGCTCCCTCATTGCAGCAGATGGCTGATGCTGCAATGACGAGGTGGCCCCTGATTGCAGTGGCTGATTTGTCAGTAGTTGGTGCAAACGTTCGAAACTGCTGTCACCAGCAGCCTTTAATGGCATTGGGGGAAGTGGGACAAGCCTTTGCAGGCTGTGGGAGCATTGGCCACAACAGTGCCACACTTCCACAGCCTGCTACTGAGAAAGCTGCCGCAATATGTTTCTTGCGCTGCGCATTATCAACATAAAAAGGTAGGATGATATTTTTTTGCTAGATAACTAGTACTGCTGCTTTAAACAATGAGGTAATCAGAGCTATCCATCATAAGGAATGATTATACAAGAAAATACCATTGAAGCCTAGAATCTATTGTTTAGATCAGATACAAGGATATAGTTAAAAACTGTAACAGGAAAATTAGGAAAGAAAAAAGAAAACTGGAGAACAAACTCGTTAATAGAGGAAACAAAAAGAATTCTCTGAGTACATTAACTTACAAAAAGGGCATGATCAACGTATTGGTCTGATAAGCAAGCAATAACACATGATAAGGTGTGGGTTATGTCCTGATAACAGCATGCCCAGGTGTGTTATAAGGCACAAGGCACTTGCACTGAGTGCCTTATGCTGCTAGGCAAGCTCTTATCAGGACATAACCCACACCTCAGAATGTTTTATTGCACTTATAAAGTGGGCCCCCCCAAGTAATTATTGTAAGAAAAAAAGAACTAATTTTTTTTAAAACATATATATGAAAAATGGTTTTAATAGGCGAAAATAGTGAAAAAATAGTCCCATTTCATAAGTGTTTAACCCTCCCACCAATGGCCGAGATAAGCTATTTTATTTCATATTGCTTTCTTTTTTCTTAAATTCATACTGTTTCCTGCTTTTAGGAAGACTGATAGCATTATATGTGGTTGTGTGTGTATTCCGCCCCGGCTTTTTAAGGAGTGAGCATGTCGCTTGGGAACAATCGTAGTGAGTGGCTTGCATTTTGTTCCATTATACAAAGTGGATGTTTAAGTTTTATTGGCCCTAGGCATTATGAAATTGCTTTCTTCATGTTCCTTGAGTGTATCAGGTTCTGCTTCTTAGAAATAGTTATGTTGCTGAGTCACGTGATGCAGCATGCCGGGTGAGTCGTCTCTCTGTGTGCTCCGACCGCTCGCCCTTCAAAATATGAATAAAACTCTGTTTTGGTGCATGATTTACCACTGATTTGTTATCGGAAAACTCTCTGGTAATGGGTGTTCTGATATTACAGTGTGGATGAATGCAGAAATGAAAAAAGCTCTGGTCAAGCACACCCCTCCGACAACGCCGGAGAAGGCCTCTAAAAAAGCCAAGGCCTCCTCCTCACAGCAGTCGCAGTCTACAATCGCTGCTAATGCAGATTCAGAGCCTTTAACTCTCTCCAGATTTCTTGAAGAATGTCAGCCTTTCAAGGCTGATATGCAAAACATGGCAGGGGAGATTAAGAGCTTATCGAGTGCATTAGAAGATCTTTCTTGGAGGACAATTGATAATGAAGCTCGTTTACACTCTGTGGAAAAGAAGCAGGGCAAATTGGAGCCAGAGTAGGTGGCAATCAGGCAACGTCTGGCAAAGCTGGAAAGCAAGGCTGAGGACCTGGAGGGGTGCAGTCGGCGCAATAACGCCATTATAATTGGCTTACCAGAAAGAGAAGAGGGTTCTGACCTGGTTAAATTTTCCCAAAAGTGTATTGAAAAGGTGGCAGACCCCTCCCCCTATGGGGCAAGTTATACCATTGAGAGAGCCCACCGCGCACTGCGACCCCTTCCGCCTGAGGGAGCTGCCCCCAGGCCCTTTATATTGAGGTTTTTGAACTTTCAGGAACATCAACACTTTTTGTACAAAGCCAGAGATGCTCACGAAGTTGAGTGGGAAGGTAGGAAACTCTGGGTGGCGCAAGATCTACCAATCTAAGTGCGTCAGAAACGTGCTATGTATCACAAATTAGTAACCAAGCTGATCGCCATTGGTATTAAATTCCGATTGGGCTTCCCTGCCAGACTTCAAGTCCTTCTTAACGGTACCTGGACAAGTTACGAGGAGGTGGAGATGGCAGCTACAGGGCTTAAGGAAGCGTTCCCTGAACTGTTCAGAACCACTTGAAAGCTGGGTCTGCACTGTTTAAAATACTGAACTGGTTACCCCAATGGACATTTTATTGTAGTTTGTGGTATCAGACCTCCGTAACCCTACTTAGGGTCTGGAGTGATTTGTGACTAGTTTTGTTGCTTGCTGATTGTATCTGGAATTTCAAGGGAACGTTATCTTTTCGTATACGAATAGCCAGAATACCTGGCATTTGCGTGGGTTTCCCCCATTGAATTTGACCCGTGCTTTATGTATTGAGCTACAAGCTTTTCAGTTATTTAACTAGCTCCTGGTTCTTTTATAATATGGGGGGGCGAACAAAGTTGTGCACCATGCTAAATGTGAATGCTTATATTCAGCGGGCAGGCTGTCACCTCTAATGATATGTCATTTATAATCTGGAAACCAGAAGCCTTTTGTCAACTATTGGGTTCAGTATTTTCTGGTAGTTTCTATTTAGAGCGTGTAGGGGGGTCATGTATTTGTTCCTAAATTTTTGGGTTCTTAGTGGACCAAATAAGGTGAATGAGGGTGCTATGGGCTGCTCCAGGGTTATGTAAGGGCTGGTTATACTGTTCTGTACATCTTTTAAAACTCGGCGAAGTTGCTCTTTTTGCACAATGATCAGTTTTGTTTCAGATGCAGCCGGGCAGGGGTAGCTTTTGGGTGCCATAATATGGCCGTAGAACATGTGATTGCTGCGTAGTTGTTGTGGGGGGGTTCCCTTTCCCTTTTCTTTGTCCCCTCATCCTAGCTGGTATAGATTTTTTGCTTGGACTAGTGTGGGAGGGGACTTAATAATATTTTGCCTCATTGTAAGGGGATGGTTGTTTAAATTCCTCATCCTTTTGTTGGGTTATAGGTTTCAGTAGTGGTATCAAGGCGCGCTAGAAGGTTTTCTTTCTGGTATAGTGCTAGCACTTATAGGCTCATGCTATCCTTCTACCGGTATTGAATAGGAGTAATTTTATTTAATTTCTGTGTTACTTTGGGTATTTATTTGGAGGCATCAAAGGGAGCATAATGTATAGTGGGTCTCCAGAGTAGATCTAAGTGGATGCATAACAATTATCGCTAAAGGAAGTTAATGTTTAATGAGTAAAAGATTAAGGTGAACTGGATCCTTTGTTTATGGGGGGCGGGGAGGTCGGGTGGAGGGAGAATATTCAGATTTGCTGGTCATCATGTAACATAATAGTAGGGGGTGGGATTGGGTGAAGGGGAGGTTAAGGGTGTATGGGAGGTTAGTAGAGGGGATCTCATGATGGGATATTAATGGGCTTAAAAGGGGTGGTGGGGGGTAGGTTAAAGGACACAGCACATCTGGTAGAAGGTGTGGAATTAAGGTTATGTACAGGGATAGATGGCACCTGATCCAAAGGCAAGTGGGGAAAATAAAGGGTAAAAGTAAAAATAATAAGGTTTTGATTGGTGATAAAGTAGATGGTTAGGGCAATTCGGTTAGTTACATGGAATGTGAAAGGGGCAAGGCATAAGACCAAGCAATATAAGATACTGAAATACTTAAGTCATCAGAAAGCAGAAATCATGTTTTTGCAAGAAACGCATTTGCTTAATGATGAGGCTGACAAAATGAGGCGTCAGCAAGTGGGACAAGTTTTTGTTGCGGAAGGCTCAACCCAGAGTAGAGGAGTTATGATCCTGTGGCTTAGACTGGTTCCCTTCAAATCTGTTCAGGTTGTCCGGGATCCCTCGGGCAGGTTTTTATTAGTGTATGGTAGACTGCATACTCTTGACATTGTCCTGGGCAGTGTTTATGGTCCCAATACAGACACGCCCAAATTTTTTGTGCAGGTATTGGAAGCCTTAACCCCATTTTTAGGCATCCCGATAGTTCTAGGGGGTGATCTTAACCTTGTCTTTGACCACTTGATTGACAGATTGAGTCAATCCCATAAAGGTCTTTTCCCCACCCAAAGAGCTCTTAGAGAGTTGCTGGATTCCGCAGGCCTTTGTGATATATGGCGTGTACTCCACCCCGATGAGAAGGAATACACCTTTATCTCTCAGGTGCATGGAACCTCCTCACTAATTGATTATATTTTAATTTCTCAAATGCTGTTATCGGGGGTCTTGGATTCTAGTATTGTGACCGGACCACCTTTGGACCACTCAGCGGTCACCTGCTTGCTAACAGTGTCATCTTTACCAAAAAAAGCAGGTAGATGGAAGTTGAATAATCAAATATTGAAAGATGAGAAAACGGTCCAATATATAGCATCCCAAATAGAACAGTTTATGGCTATAAACAAGAATTCTATTGGGAGGCTGGACCTGGAATGGGGGGCACTTAAGGCATATTTGAGGGGGGTTATTATTGGCTTAGTGTTGAAAAGGAAAAAGGAAAGAGAAAACTGAATTTCCTTCCTCTTAACTAAGATTCTGGAGATGGAGTTTAATTTGTCTCCAGCCTCCTCGGACAATTTTAGACAAGATCTTATTAGACACAGAGATGCTTAACTCACCTTGTTAGGGGAGCAAGTGGAATTGGCAATTTTAAAAACAAAGGCTGTGTACACTGAACAAGGGGAAAAGGCGGGTCGAATGTTGGCGATGCGTGTTAAACAGCAGGAATCTGCCAGGTTTATTGCAGCCATTCGTTCTTCTGTTGATAACTCTCTCAGAACTTCGCCTGCAGAGATTGCAGAGGTATTTACCAATTATTGTCGGAATTTATATGGTCCCATGGTAAATCATCCTTCGGAGGATCATTTGCAGGAGTACCTGAGAGATTTGCAGTTGCCTCTCTCACTATATCTCAACAAAATATACTTATATCCACCATTTCTGACGCTGAGATAGAAGGGGTAATTAAGTCTCTCCCATCTGACAAAGCCCCTGGCCCTGATGGGTTTTCCGCAAATCTTTACAAAACTTTTTCCAGGCAACTGGTTCCCATACTCTCCTCACTTTTTCAATTTCTTCTCACTGGGCAAAGCTCGGACCCATCCTTTTTCGAGGCTTTGATTGTTTTGTTGCCTAAGCCTGGTAAGTCGCATGATTTGGTGTCTAGTTACAGACCAATTTCTCTTCTGAATCAAGGTATTAAAATCCTAGCTAAATTGTTAGCTGATCGCATGAACGTTGTCTTCCCTTTCTTAATTGGGCCGGAGCCGGTAGGTTTCATGAAAGGAAGATCCTCTGTGGATCACCTCCGGACCTTGGCCCATGTCTTCTCAGCCTCCAGGGAGGCCAACGACCCTATGGCTCTGGTCTTCCTGGATGCCGAGAAGGCTTTTGATAGGGTTCATTGGAGATATTTATTTGCAACATTGGAGGCATTCGGTTTCCCCTTAACATTTCGGAATTGGATTAGTTCATTATATACATCTCCCTCAACAAGAATTTCCTGTAATGGTGTAATTTCAAATTCCTTCATGTGGGAACTAGGCAAGGATGTCCTCTTTCTCCCTTTCTCTTCAATATATATGTAGAACCTCTTATCAGGAAGTTAGCTGGAGCTCAGGACATTTTCGGTGTTCTTTTGAATGAACATATTGTTCAAGTGGCAGCGTATGCGGATGACCTCCTGCTGCAAATTACCCATCCGGTTTTATCTATTCCCACTATTCTCAGGATAATAGGTAGTTTTAGCAAAGTCTCTAATTATAAACTCAATATAAATAAAACAGTGTTTTTTCCCCTTAATTATAGAGTCCATAAACTGGATATTTTCTGCTTTGGGCTCACCTGGAAATCCGACTCCATCACATATCTAGGGCTTGCCCTAACACGGAGTGCTATTCGCATTAAGCATTTAAATCTAGACTCCCTGGTTCACAATATAGATCAAGATCTTCATCGGTGGTCCTTGCTTCCCCTTTCCCTTTGGGGTAGGATTAACTTAATTAAAATGAATATTTTTCCCCGACTTTTCTGCCCCCTTAACATGTTAAACGTGGGGCTCCCTCTGTCCTGGTTTAAAAAGGTGCATGGTGTGATTTCCGCCTTCATTTGGGGGAAATTAAAAATCCAGAAAAGCCTTTCACAAGTTAGCTGCCCCCAAGGTAAAAGGTGGTTTGAGGTTCTCGCACATTGGGTTGTACTACTGGGCCAGTCAGGCTAATAAATATCTTAGGTGGCTGGTCCCCAAACAAATTCAGGATCAGGCCCCGTATACCCTGATTTGGCTGAAAGTGGAGCTAGCCAATATTAAAAGACGTGGTTATTCCCCATATGCTATGCTACACTCTAAATTAGGATCCCTTCCTGAATCTCTTCGCAATTCCTCCATAACAGCCTCAATTAAGGCCCACTCCCAATTGTCCGCATTTTTAAAATACGACAATATCAAAGACCTAGCCCAACCTATAAAAGGAAATCCCAATTTCCAAATAGGGGGTAAGACCTTATCATCCAGTTGGCTCCCCCAATTGGGTAATTGCCAGCTTGCAGATTTTATCTCGGAGGTTAGGCAGTGGTGTACAGCAGCGGAGATTATGCGTAAGTTTTCAAAACCTCACACTGACATTTTTTAAATTTTCCAGCTGTGCCATCTTTTACTGAAGGCTTTGGGACCGTTACCTCCACCGGTTGCCCATATTTCTTTTCAAACTACCTTAATGGATATGGCTGGTTCAGCGCACGCGTTATCTAAGATATATCAAGTTCTATTTAATTGGGCCTATCCTGATAATCTCGCCCCAATTGCCTTTTGGTCCTCACTTTTTCCTGATAAGGACCTGGATTGGTCCCTTCTATGGCAAAATTGCCATAGATTTTTGTTACAGGATAGACTCAGGTTAATGCAATTCAAGATTTTGCACAACACTTATTTCCCCCCCAAAAAAGATGGCCAGGATATGTATTGTGTCATCTCAACTTTACATCAGGTGCCAACTGTTTCGTGGGGACCTTCTCCATAATTTCTGGCACTGTTCTAAAGTTGCTCCTCTTTGGACTGCTATTAAACATAAAGTAGATCCGCTTCTAGGTCTGACTGATCTGTTCACACCCAAAATATGTCTTTTGGAGGGGATTTTTCCAACATTTCCGTAGTGTGTAGAAAATATCATATGGCACTAATATCATTATCCATTAAAAAGGTAGTCCTCAGGCATTGGAAAGATTCTGAAGAGTTAAAGTATGTTGAACGGTTCCAGGAATTTCTTGCCTACATTAGAACAGAGAGGATTATAGCAAGCCTCAATAATAAAGTAAAGAAATTTAAGAAGGTATGGGCCCTATACAATCCCTGTATTCTTTAAATGTATAGATCTTATGATACCATGCCAGGAACTGTAGGTGGGGGTGTATGGTGCTGTGTCGGATTTCTGTGGGTCTGGGGGCCGGATGTAGGGTGTGGGGGTGGAGGGAGGAGGTATGGGTTGGGTGAGAATGAATCATTTGTACATTTTCACTTTGTATCTTTGTACCAATGACATTTATATTATGATTTGTTCTCAGTATTGAAACTTTCAATAAAGTTTAAATGGAGGAAATAGTTCTGTTGCTGTTGGCAACTGTAAGACCGCTGTTGGCTTGTCTTCTGTGGAGGGCACTGTTTTTGTTTTCTTGCGGTTCCGGCAGCAAGACAAGTGTGAGGCGGGGGACAGATGGACTCTGGCAATACAGAACTGGTAAGCAGTAATAGTGACTGCTGATAAAACAAAACATGTAAGACTACTCAGAATGTTTTTATTTTTTTCATTTATTTTACTTCTGTTTACACTTTGTTTCCTAGCCCGCCTGTCTGTGAGTGAGCGAGCATGTCCCTTAACGTCCACTGTACTGTGCAGTTTTCACACTGGTGTTTTGAAAGGGTATCCTTGTGCTGTGTGATTCTGTTAGTGGAAGTACGGAAGGGGATTTTCAATTTAATTTTCACAATCTGCCATGGTCAGGAAGAGGTTGGTGGGAGGGCTAGAAAATGGCTGGTATGTTGGAAATGGACTGGCGGCTCAGGATTTTTGTTACGGTCACTTGTTCCAGGACTCGGCTTCAAATACTTGAAGTGGTAGGCAGAGCTGATCAGCGATTTGAAGAAAACTAGATAAAGGTGTGAGATCTTAAAAGTTTGTTGTGGTGCACTGGGGTTGCGGGGGCTGGATATATTTCGTACTGTTTATTACTGGCACTGCTCTCCCAATGCAGCATCTATGGTTCCATGGCATGCTGGCAGACAGGCTGCACAGTGAAAAAGGTGGCTCAGATTGATTTCTCCTTGTGCTGCATTTTGTTTGGCACAATTAGTGCCAGTTGGCTGGATATGGCCTGATAAGGACAAGGCTGAAAACAGCTTCCAGCCAGTCAGGATTCTGGATTTCTTTTGCCTATTTTTTAACACAGATAACAAAGTAACCATAGAGAAAAAGCAGTTAGCAGAAGTATTCAAAACACATTTTGCTTCAGTGTATAAGGATGCATGTAACTTGTCAGACCAAACACTTGATTCAAACCAGTTTAATAGTCAAAAGGATACATTAATTACTGAATGTGAACTTAGTGATAAAATAAGAAATACGGATACTAAAAGAGCAACAAGCAATGGGTCCTGACCATATCCCTGCCAAATTATTCAAGATGATCATGGAAGAAATATGCCATCCTTGCCTTACAATAATTACAAGTCTTCATACTGGTTATTACATGTCTGTAAGTCAATGACTATATGTTTGTAACTAAAAATGATAACTGTTGCACACGCTGATGTGGAACCTTTGTAAAAGAGCCTCAGCTCAAAGGTATTGTAATCCTAGATTTAAATAAATAAATAAATAAATAAATAAATAAATAAATAAATAAATAAAAATAATAAATCCCTGTCATCCAGGGAGGTGCCGAGATACTGACTGCATGAAAATATTATCCCAGTACATAAAAGAGAAAGTAAAACCAGTGTTGAAAAGTATCGCCCAATTAGCCTAACGTTAGTGCGCAGTAAAAATGAGGAATCACTGGTGAAAGATAAGCTTGAACAACGTGTGATGATGCAATAAGTAAAAGACAATTTCCAATATGGATTTTGGAAAGGGGATGATGCACCACTGATTTGTCAGCATTGCATGAAAAAATCAGTATGTCCCTTGATGTAGGTGTACTGACAGATATCATACTGTTGGATTTTAGCAAAGCTTTCACCATTGCATCACACCACAGCATCATCAGCAAACTTCACACCATGGGAGTCAATAACTATCTAAACCACGGTTTTTCAACCAGGGAGCCATGGCACACTGTGCGGCCCCAAACAAGTCCAAGGGGGTCCATGGAACAAGCAGGAAAAATGTTAGAGATCATTTGCAAATCTGCTCATTTTGACATCAGTGATATTTTCTTCACAGCGAGTGAACAGATGAGATTGTGTCATTCGCAGTTTTAGCAATGGACAGCAGTGCACATTAATTTAAAATAAAAAAAAAATACTTTCAGCAAAGGAATAACACAGCAGTAGGAATGAAGACTGGAATTGGTTTGAAGTAAGTCAATCAGTTGGGTGAGGGTGACAGGTTAGCACTGAGCAGATACAGAGAGCAAGGAGAGCATGAGGTTTGAACAAAAAGATACACAAACAGGTTCCTTCAGTAATGTTTTTTATTTTGTTGTAACAGTTAATGTAGTGCAGTAGGACACTATGTGAGGACAAGAGAATGTGAAGGACTGCACTGGCAGATCATGCAGATAGAATCATATCTGTATTCCATCATCATTTGATGTAACTAAAGTGAAGCTGTAACTTATTCAGGTTGTGGTTCCCTTCTTGTTTGTTAAGCAGAGATCACTGTATTTCTATAAGAACCCTAAATAAGACAACCAATAAACCCAGCCTCTCCCCAACCCCACATCCCAATAATCCACTTTCTATGAAAACAAGCATTTGTCAGTGCCAAATGTTTGCTTGATGATATTTGCATTAAATGTGCAGAAGTTAGGCAGATGCGGCATAGGAATGGCAGTGAATTATTGCACTCATGCCAACTCCACCTCCACCCTGTAGAGATGGACAGGCATTGGGGTGTGCCTTTGGGTTGTTGCTCATAATGCAGATGGCATTTCACCTCACCCTGTCCTGTAGACACCAACAAGTGTTGAGTTATGCCTTGGGGTGTTCAGCTTCACAGTCACCCCATTTCATAAGGACATACGCTAAAATGGGTACAGTATAGGAGAATGGAGCGAAGTCTGGGGCCGAAGAGTCCAAGGCACACCTCAGTGCCTGTCACTGGCTTCAGACTGGGGGTGGGGGTGGAATGGCATAGGCATTACAGTGGGCAATCCAAAGGCACAACCCTGATGCCTGTCAGTCTGGACAGGGTGGGATGTTATGGTTATAAACCCTAATGCCCGGGCATTTTTTGGTATTTGTACTACAAATTTTCAACATGGCCTTTTTGTGACACCCACCGCATGAAAGCATTTGGGACCTCTGCTCATAAACAGTGGCACTGTGATTTTGTTAATGTGTCCAGAAATTTGATTTCCCCCAGAGACCGTGCCATTCTGTGCCAGATGTGCGAAAACACAGATTGGGCAGGATGTGAAGAATGACAGCTGCACCATTCATAGAGAGGTGTGAAGCTATGGAAATGTTGAAAATCAGGAGTGAAAAATTTAAAAATGCTTGAACTTGCGAGCGTACATGGAAACTGCACAATGAATGCTTGTAGCACAGCCATTTAGTGGAATTATTTCACCAAATTTTCAACATAGGCATTTTGTAACCACAGTGCACACTTGAAACATAGTCATTTTATGGACTTTTGTCATCAAATTTTCAACATAGGCTTTTTAGGACTGCTGCTCATGAACAGTGTCACTGATTTTTTTAATCTGTCCCAAACACTGATTTCCCACAGTGATCATGCTATTCTGCACTGGAAGTGCGAAAACATATTTTGGCCAGGATGCAAAAAATGACAGCAGTACTGTTCATATGGAGATGTGGAAAAATGCCAATGTTGAAAATCTGGAGTAAAAATGTTACAAATTCTTGAAGTTACAAGTGTGCATGGAAACTGCGCAATGAACACTCATAACACAGTCATTTTATGGACATTTGTCACCAAATTTTCAACACAGGCATTTTAGGACATTTGCTCATGAAGAGTATCACTGTGATTTTCTTAATCTGTCCCAAACACTGATTTCTATAGCGACCGCACTGTTCTGCGCTGGAAGTGCAGAAACATATTTTGTCCAGGATGTGAAAAATGACAGCTGTATTGTTCATAAGGAGTTGTGAAAAATGCCAATGTTAAAAATCTGGAGTGGAAATATGATAAATTTGTGAACTTACAAGTGTGCTTGGAAACTGCGCAATGCACGCTCGTAACACAATCATTTTTGGGAATATTTTCACCAAATTTGAAACATAGGCTTTTTGAGAGCCCACCTCATGAACAGTGACATTGTCATTCAGTTAATCAGTCCCAAAAGGTGATTCTGCACAGTGACCGTGAAATCACCTTTTGGGACCTAATAATGCCATGACAGTGACTCAGCAGGTAAAAGCTGTGGGTTACCTCTCTCCTCTGAAACCTATCAATAGAGATGTATCTCAGGGTTAAATCCTGGGTCCCTTGCTTTTCACACTTTACATCAACAACATCGAGTTTGAGATCACATCTTCAGACATTCATCTTTTCGCAGATGATACTATTCTATATACATCTTGACTTGCTCTTGAGCAGGTACGTACAGATTTGCAGAATGATTTTAATATCCTGCAGCACAACTTACTTAAACAAAAATTGCTATTAAATGCCAAAAAAAAACTAAGGCTATGCTTCTGACCCCGAATAACTCTGCTTTTATGTCGCCTATGGCAGGAGTTGTGCAACCTATTACCACGTTGCTTGGCTAATCTCTCGACTATGTTGATAAATTCAAATACCTTGGGATGTGGATTGACTACTGCCTGTTCTTAATGGATCACATAGAGGAAGTTCCAAAAAAACTGAAACAGAGGTTCCTCTTATTCTATAGAATCAAGCATCTCCTTACCCATGAGGCCAAGAGGAGGTTGGTTCATGCTACTTTTCTATCACTATTGGATTACGCTGACTTCATCTAGTCACATTCAAGGGACAGCCATAGCCAAGTTTGACATTCTGTACCACAGGGCCTTATGCTTCATTTCTGGGGCAGCTTATTCTACTCACCACTGCAACCTGTATCAGCAGTGGGCTGGCCATCTCTCACATTCAGGACACAAAGGAACACTGCCCTTTGGATATACAGAGTAACTGGCAAGATGCTGCCACAGTATATCTCTGACTGCTTTTCCCATGTGTTTTGGGTAACTATGCACTGAGAAGTCATTCTTATATCTCCTTAGTGATACCCAAGGTAAAAACCCACTATGGCAGATTGTCCTTTAGCATTGCCCTACCCCAGTTATGGAACAAGTTTCAAAAAACTCTAAAATTAGCAAACCCCATAAAAGTCCCAGAATTTAAAAATCTTTATGCAAGAACTTTCTCTGAGCATTGTAAGTGTTACTCCTGATGTGCCCTGCCTGGTTCTGACATCTTGTGATCAACCTTTACTGCCTCATTGCTCTTATATCTATCCTTTCCTGTCTTCTACTTCCTGCCTTTCCTAGGTTTTCCTCTACCTTTACTGCTCTTCAATCTGCCATGGTATAGAAATGTCATGGTCATTACAGACATTACATGTGTGAATATTATATATCCTGCTTGATTATTCTTCTCATGATGCAGCTTTGTATACATTATTATTTGTTACATTTGTGCTGATCTATAATAGGAGTAGCTATGCTGTACCTGTATATGTATTATTTATCTGTTGGCATTTCTGTATGACCGACCAGGCCCACCTTAGAAATGAGTTTGCTCAATGGTGTTCCACCTGGTAAAATAAAGATGGCTTGATTGATTGAATTCATGAGGAGAGGTCCCAAGAACCCCATGTTGAAAATTTGGTTCCAAAAGTCAAAAAAATGGTTGCGATATCCACATAAGTTGAAAAAAAAAACAATTTATGCCATTATACAGTTTTTCGGCATTTCTTTAGTTTGCGGTCAGTTTGAAGAGTGCAGACATGTTCCTGGTCCACAGAAGATCATTGCACCATGCTCCTGAGGTAAGTATGGGGTGAGGGGGGTGTGGGGAGGTGGAGTGCACAGAGGG
Source organism: Neoceratodus forsteri (assembly GCA_016271365.2). Taxonomy (NCBI): domain Eukaryota; kingdom Metazoa; phylum Chordata; order Ceratodontiformes; family Ceratodontidae; genus Neoceratodus; species Neoceratodus forsteri. Next base: position 510,222,483 of record CM057452.1, on the reverse strand, counting down.
TGGCTGCGGGTTGGGGAAGGGGCAAGAGACTCAATGAGGGGCCATTTTCTTTTTTTTTACAGGAATTAAAAAACAAAAGACACCGTTGGACTTTTGGCATGCTGGAGTGGGCTCCCAGCATGCCACCTCAATGTTTGTTGGGGGGAGTGGAGCCGATTGGGATTGGGCACCCCTGTGGACCATACAGCGTGCTGGGGAGAGCACAATGACTTCAAATTTGGATTTAATCTTTTGCACAATAACTGTCCACCTGGCCTGTGTGTGCTCATACTGCAGGTACTCTCTAGACTAGACTGTATCTGTATTGTGTTGTCCACTCTGTCCAGAAGTTAATGGTGGCACAATCACATGTGATGTGGATGGGCTGTAGCCAAGAAAGAGCACGAGTCTTGCAAGTGCGACATTGACTTTCCCACCATAGAGTAGATAGCACATTATAGCTTGGAGGAGTCAGTGAGCACTGAACTCTCAGTAGTAATGTTGTGGCAGCATATTTTTGTTGGTCTACTCTTGCTGAGTCTCCATCTCCCCTGGTGGCTGAATGGGCAGAGGGTGAGCTTGAAGCTAACTCAAGACTAGGCTACCTACACTCTTCATGACTTGCCTTGCAAAAATAAAACCAGAACAGACTGCCAAGGCAGCAGGCTAGGCTTAACAGCAGTGGTGACAACGGTGTGAGTGGCCTTCATAGACCTTGATCAGTGCAGTGCGGCAGCAGCCACAGCAGCAACCAAGCAAGAAATAAGCAACCCAAGTTGGGGGAGTTCAGTTGGTGAGGTGACTTGGTCACAGACCCCACTGGGGACCTGTGATGACTGGTTCTAGCATCCAGCTTCTGGCAGAAGGACAGAGGGGGAGCAGACTAAGAACTGGGCTGGTGGCACACTATGCCAGACTGCAGGTTCTGGCCATATGGCCGAGTAAGTAAAAGTAAATACATTTTTTAACAGAGGGATTAGGAAAGGAGGAAGGACTGAAATATTGAAGTGTTTTCCATGTTTCTTCACCTTTGGTGGCTTCATGACCCATAGGGAATGGGTATTGAATGGAATGGAGTCAGGGAGAAAAATCAGGATAACATTCTTTCGGGGGGGACTTCAGCCATGAAAAAAATTGGTTAGTAACTGGGAGGGTTTAAGCCCAAATCTGATGCACTGCACCAGGGTATATACTGATATTAATTGTATACTTGGTGGGTTGTCTGTGGTAGCATGGCTGTACCCACTACAGTGTGCATGGGGAGGACTGACCATGTGAGTTTGTGTGTCAAATTATTGCTGCATTTGTGTTGAATCTTAAAGTCTGCTTGCATTGAAGTATTCAACACTATAGAGAGAAAATAGTAGGAGTACAGGCCAGACAGAAGTAATTAAGTGGTTTTGTGGGTAAGTTTGTGTATTGGGGGTGGGAAAAGTGACATGTGTTACCATTGGTGTTACCACTGGTATGTGTGCTACAGTTCAACTGTGAAAGAGATGAGGGACAGATGAAAGCTGAAAAGCATAATTATGGCATAAAAATGGCTACAAGAATGCCACATGCATGTAGATGTATTCAGATACAGTATGTATTGAAGTACAAGCAAGCCATATGTGTGCAGACAGTTTGGCTTAGTGGTTAAAGACACTGAACTGCAAGTCAGGAGACTTCAAGGCATGAAAACCTGGGTTTGAATCTCATCAACCTTCCCTTGTGTATAGTGTTATGTGTGATCCTGAGCAAGTCACTTAACTTTTATGTGTGCAGTTATCAATGACGACTTGCTTTTTGCACGCATACCTTATGCATGCAGTTTTTCCCAATTTAACATAAAAATCATGATTTCCCCACTTGTGTTTTGCATGCATGCCATATGCATGCAATCAGTTCCAATTTAACATTTAAATCATACTTGCAGCATGCATGTCACTTGAGTAGTTTTATCTGGGCAGCATGAAAACATTTCATATAATTATTTCTGAAAGGGAAGTGTCAGATAGTAAGAACGTTAAAAGTACACTAAAAGTCAATACATCAGTGTGGCAGCATGAGCATATGCAGTGTCTCTGCATTACTGTAGCCTATACAGACACAAAATCCAATTTGAGCAGCTAAAAGCCAACCACAAGAGTGGCATCCACAGCAACTTCTATATGTGCAAAACTCATATTAAAGTCCACCCCCTACACCCTCTGTCCTACACCCCTGTTGCAGGTAAGGGGTGCAAGCTACTACTGACTTTCTCTCTGGGGTACCGTGCACACAAAAAGGTTGAAAATCCCTTATTTAAGCAACTGGGGAGAGTCATGACTGTCAAACATGTTCCAAAGAGTATGTATCAATGAGTTCACCTCTCATGCTCTCAAAGTGACAAGAGGTGTCTCACAAGGATCAGCACTTGGACCTGTCCTGTTTCAAATCATTGCATGTGGAATCGTGGATGGTACTGATAGCTGGTGCACCCACTACATGGATGACACAAAATTGGGAAATACTGCAACAATATCAAACAAAGTAATTTTACAAAAATGTTATTAATTGAATTTTGTTGATCTGGTAAGCCCACTGAGACTAGAAGTCCTTTTTTCAGAGGTGACTGGGGGGAAGGGGATACAGATGGTAACCAGCTAAAATTTAACCAGATTAAGCTGTTTGTGGTATTTTTAGTGAATGGGGGAAATTTGGCCGGGGAACCAGGGAAATTCCCCTATTTTCCAGTATGGGGAACTGCTGACCATCTGTCCAAGATGGCCACTTCTCCAGAACAAGCAGAGAGGGAGGATGCTGTTGGGACAGGAGTTTAGTCCTCTACTCCTGTCCTTTCTACTCAAGAGGCTGTGGATCTCGCTTTTGCTACTGCAGACTTTTCAAATAATGACCAGGATTTTGATGATATGGAGGTAATGAATAACATTAATGATATACCAGAAGAAAGCAAAGATAAAAACAAGTAGAAATGGTGTGGCTTCACAAAATATTCAGAAGAAAGTCTCCCAGAAATGTGAAGTGCTTTTGAAAAAAAAAAAAACTGGAATGGTTAAAGAAAACACAAGGAATTGACAGATTGATTAGCTCTGACAGACGGTTCTCCTGCAGCTGTCAAGGAATTATGTGAACAGCTGGAGCAGGCACAGGAGAAAAATGGGAGGGGAAAATGCCCCTGTCAACAACTAAATGCCTGAAGAAATGGTACACAAGGAATTCTGTGAGGCTGGTAGTGAAAACAGTGTTAGAGCTACATGCCAAAAGCCGACTTGTGCCCCAGAAAAAGGGAAGAAAATGCAAAAAGAAAAGAAAGGGAGACTATGTCTCAGAGTCACCTGACAGGCCATAGAAGGAATTAATTAAGCTAAGCAGCAAGAAACAGAATCAGAAAAAATGTTCTCCTTAAGCGATCAAGAGAAGGAGAAGCAATGGAGCAATTTAGTTATGGATTTCCAACCTACAGACCTGGCTAAGGTGCAGCAGCCAAATAAAGACACATGGTCACCAGAAACAGCATTAGAAGTCACAGGCTGGATTAAGGGTCAATTGGGACAATGGACTACTGACCCTTCTGATCCCTTGTATAAGAAGATGTGTGAGTTAACTCCTTCAGATGTGGTCACCAAATCTGGTTCAACGGAGAGCTCCAATGAACCCCGGGGTAATAACATTTTAATTTATAACTCAGATATCGATAACAATGCAAATAATGAGAATATTGTTACAGAAAATGTAAAAATTAATAGGGAAGGACAATCCATGGTAGTTCAACTAGGGCTTAGTCCAGAGGCCTTGGGAGAACATCAGGAGGGGCCCTCTATGGCTCCCTTGTTTAGACTGGTTGATCTCTTTCACTCCAGTGGGGAACCTGCTCCCAGGAGGACTATGGTCAGGTTGCTATACAAGGGAGGGCTGGAAAATCCTCCTGATAGGTTGTGTATTGCCAGAAAATTATTGAAATCATCAATGAAGTTCTTTTCATCATAGAAGACTAGGTTTTCTGGCCAGGGCACATATATTCACCTGAGCTCTTTCATTCTAGCTTGCTTGAAATGATAGAACTAAGAACCTTACCAGAGTAAGGGAAAGGATTAAGACTTTTGGCCAGGCAGATTTACTGTGTGTTGTTGTTTTTATTTTGTACTCACAAGGATTGTTACTGTTTGTTGCTAACATTTTATTGCTTTATTTTTCTCTGATTCAAATTGCTGTTGCTGGGTATACCTTCTGCTGCATTATTACAAGGTTCGCCTACAGGTGCGTTATAATAGATTACTGCTGTAATCTTCTGGTTCAAATTGTCTTTTGCAAGGTATATCTTCTGTAACTGCTTTATTTTTCTCTGTAGCAAAGTGTTTCTTACAGGGTATATCTTCTTTGAAATTATTACAGGCAGTGCTTACATTTTTGTGACTTTTATCATTAGGCTAAGCAAAATTACTGTTTGCCCCTATTCTATTTATTTATTTTTTGCTGAAACTTTTTTTTTTTTGTCTCGAAGGTGTTGCAGTCTCCTTCTCACATTGAAGACAGGGACAGTGAGAAAGCAGCCACAGCTTCCTTGAATCAAGGAAGTTATTTTCTAGACTACACTGAACTAAATTATTACTTTTTGGACCTGCATAAGTAACTAGTATTGATTCTGTTTTTGGGTGGACTTTCTTAGTTTTAACTTTAATTTGCCTGGGAGGAACTGTAGCTGGAGATCTTTGCAGTCAGTTGTTGACTAGACCCATATAGCCTTTGTGAAATAGGTGTCTGAAAGGAAGGAAGGCACTCCCGAGGTGGAGGGTAAGAGTTGTGAGGTGATTGTTTCTGGACAGCATTGGTTTACTCCCCCACCCTTCCCTCACCCCACCCACACCAAGTGCATAACTTCCTTTATAGCAAGGTCTCTGACATGACTTTCTCAAAACTGCTAACAACACATACCTGTTCATATCCTTAAAGGCACAGCACACTGAATAGGTGTTGAGACACTCACAAGCTTGCACACACTAAAACAAGAACAAAAAACCAAAAAGCATCTGTAACAGGAAGGGACACAGACATGTGGGGAGTGGTGCAATGCACTGGTTGTGGAACAGCAGTCTTCCAGGATATATTCTGGAAACTGCGTTGCTGCCCTATTTGCAGGTGCCTCTCTGGTCAGAGGGAAGAGGTTGTATGTCTCCATGATGACCTGGCAAGGAGTCAGGAAACCTGCTCCCCCACCCAGGGACCACATAGGCCACCATCACTACCTTAGAGATGCCAAGAAAAAGGAGTGGTTGGACCACAGTGGGCTTAGGTAGGGTAAGGGTAGTGGAAGAGATGTGCATCCCTCCAGTTGTGCTTCTCCACAATTCATTCACCACTCTGGTGAAGTATGGCTCCTCTATGGAGACACCTGCAGTGGAGACCAAGGAGGATGTTGGGAACCTCCACAATGGAGACCCACAGGAGGGTGGCCCAGGTTCCCACAGGGGAAGGAAACAACTCCTGGTGCAGGACTCAATTGTTAGGGGGTGGAACTGGGGGAGGGAAGGAGGGGAAAAGGAGGTAAGGTGCCTGCCCAGTGTCAAGGCTTGGAGGGACAGGAAACAAATCCTCAGGATCGTGGGAGCAGCAGGAAGGAGAAGGGAGCTGGATGTCATTATCCACCTAGGGGCGAATGACCTGGCTGAGAATGGAATCAGAGCAGTGCAACAGAAGTTTGTGGAGTTGGGGAGGGGCATTAGACAAGTAGCACACAAAGTAACTTTCTCAGAAGTACTACCTGTCTATGGCATGGATGAGGCTAGGACACTCGGCACCATGGGATTCAATGACTGGTTGAAAAGCTGGTGCAGAGCTCAGGGATTTGGCTTCATTGGGGACTGGGGCTCCACCTGGAGGGATGCAGGCCTATACAGGCATGATGGTCTGCATCTGTTTTGGAGGGGAACCAGGATCCTAGGTGATAGGTTTAAATGCTTCAGTGGCAAGCATTTAAACTAGCCAAGGGGGGAGGCACTGAAGAAGAGAAGGAAACTCCGAGACCCCAAAAAATCAGGGTAATTAGTCAGGTAAACACCAAAATAGAGCAGTCGATAGGGAGAAGGGCAGGGGTAAATGGAGAAAAAGACAAAGGCAGTAGGGACAGGGATGGGGCAAAAAGAAATAAAGCCATACAAAATGGATGGTAATGAGTATCAATGCCCATACTGTAGGTAAAACACTCCCTGAAATGATGGCCTTGATGGAAGAGGGATGCCTGGATATTGTGGCAGTCACAGAAACATGGTACACAGAGAGCCATCACTGGGATGTCAACATACCTGGGTACACAATCCATAGGAGGGACAGGGAGGGAAGAAGAGGAGGAGGAATAGCTCCCTATGTAATGGAAGGGATAAAAGCAACTGAACTAAAGGGTAAACAGGGAGGAAAGGAGGCACTGTGGGTCACCCTGGAGATTGGAAATAGCTCCACAATCCACACGGGGTTGCATACAGACCCCCATCTCAGGGGAGGAAATGGGCAAAGAAAGGATAGAAGGCATCCTTGGGATGGCAGAGAAAGGGGAGATATTACTGACGGGGAACCTGAATATGTCAGATGTTGACTGGAGCACCTTTGCTGCAGCCACATCCAAAAGCAAGACCATTCTCGATGCCCTACAGGAGGCGTGCCTCAGACAGCAAGTTTTGGAACCCACTCGGGAGAGAGCAATCTTAGACCTGGTACTCTCAAATGGGGATGGAGAGAGGATCTCTGATCTTGAAGTGGGTAGCCATCTGGGAACAAGTGACCACCAAACAGTGTGTTTCATGATAAACCTAGCTGTAGAGTCAACCCACACAAAAGTGAAGGTACTGGACTTCAGGAGGGCTGATTTTGTCAAAATTGGAGAGTGCCTCAGAAAAGCACTAGCAGCCAGGCAAGAAGGTGGGGTGGAGCAACAATGGGGAAACATCAAAACCATCATCACAGAGGCAACAAGTTTTTGCATGAAGCAAATAAACAAACCAAAATGAAAGGAAAAAACACTATGGTTCTCTAAAGAAGTGGTGGGGAAGGGAAGGGAAAAAAAGATAGCATTCAGGAAGTATAAGGAAACACAGAAGGAGCAGGACAGAGAGCTGTACCAGTTAACTCAGAAGAAAGTGAGTAAGGCAGTCAGAATAGCAAAGGCCCAAACCGAGGAAAAGATAGTCAACTCAGTTAAGAAGGGGGATAAAACCTTTTATAGGTACATTAGGGAGCAAAGAAAGACTAAGGCAAGGATACTGAGGCTGAAGAAAGAGGAAGGTGGTTGGGCAGACAGTGACAGTGAAAAAGCAGGGATACTGTATGAATACTTCTGCTCAGTATTCACAGTGGAAAGCAGGGGGAAATACCTAATCCGGTCAATAGAGGCACTCTGGATAGGGGTTTGATATTAGTCCTTTCATAGAAGAAAGGGTTCTGAAAGAACTCTTAAAACTGAAGGTGGATATAGCAAAAGGGCCTGATGGGATTCACCCCAGAATGTTAAAAGAATTAAGGGAAGAACTAGTAACACTACTGACTACCCTTTTTAATAAATCATGGGAGGATGGGGTGGTACCTGAGGACTAGAGGAGGGCAGATGTGATTCCCCTTCACAAAAGTGGGAGCAAGACAGATGCAGGAAACTACAGACCTGTCAGTTTAAACTCAGTGGTAGGGAAAATGATGGAATCACTTCTGAAGCAAAGAACTGTTGAGTACCTAGAGGCCAGTGGGGCACAGGACCCAAGACAGCATAGATTCACAATGGGACGGTCATGTCAGACAAATCTAATTGATTTCTTTGACTGGGTGACCAAAGCAGTAGACCAGGGAGGGACTGTGGACATGGCCTACCTAGACTTTAGCAAGGCATTTGACACAGTCCCGCACAAAAGCTTAATAAATTAGCCAGCCTGGGAGTGGGTCCTAGGGTGGTATCCTGAGTAAAACACTGGTTGGACAACAGGACACAGCGGGTAATAGTAAATGGAATCCACAGTGAAGAAAGGAGGCTACTAGTGGGGTACCGCAGGGTTCAGTACTGGGGCTGGTCCTTTTTAATGTCTTTATAAATGACATTGCAGAGGGACTGGAAGGGAAAGTATGTCTCTTTGCAGATGACATACAGATCTGCAACAGGGTTGATACATAAGGTGGGGTGGAAAGGATGAAAAGGGACTTGGCAAGGTGGATGAATGGTCTAATGTATGGCAGCTTAGATTCAATGCAAACAAGTGCAAAGTAATGCACCTGGGAAACAAAAACTCAGGGGAAGAGTACACAAATGGGGGTGAGATACTGACAACAACAAAAATGGAAAGAGACCTGGGGATCATCATATCAGATGACCTAAAGGTAAGCCAGCAATGTGAGAAGGCAGTAAGGAGGGCTGGGGGGATACTGGGATGCATAGGGAGAGGCATCACCAGTAGAAAACAAGAAGTTGTTGGCCCTCTGTACAGACAGTTGTAAGACCACATCTGTGTTGTGTACAGTTCTGGAGACCCCATCTCTGCAAAGACATAGACAGGGTGGAGGCTGTCCAGAGGAGGGCAACCAAAATGATGCAGGGTCTGCATCAGAAGACATATGAAGAAAGACTAAAGGAATTAAAGATGTATAGCCTTGAGGAAAGGAGGGAGAGGGGGACATAATAGAAACTTTCAAATACCTCAAGAGAATCAACAAAGTCCAAGAGGAGCATCTTTCAGAAAAGGTTGCAAAAAACAAGGGCACAATTTGAAAATAGAGGGGATGGCTAAGGGTAATGTGGGAAGTATTTCTTCACAGAGAGGTTCGCGGATACATGGAACACAGCTCTGAGGAAGTTGTAGAGTCAAAACCAGTCAGGGAATTCAAGAATGCATGGCACAGACATAAGGCAATTCTAGTGGAGGGAAGGAGGAAGTAGACTGCTGGTTAACTAGGATCTGCAGTTTATCCGTTAGGTAGGAAAATGGGCAGACTAGGTGGGACAACCGGTCCTTATCTGTCATCAGATTCTATGTTTCTAGATTTTTGCTTTAATTAACCTAGGTAATGAGAATTTTGATATAAGTTTTAACAAGCATTTGTCAATGCCGGACGTTCGCTTGCAGGTATTTGCAGTGGTGTTTGGCACGTATGGTGCTTTACCCTAATGCCCTGTGTGATTGCTGGTATTTGCACTACAAATTTTCAGCATGACCTTTTTGTTACCCCCACCTCATAAAAGCATTTGAGAACTCTGCTTATGAACAGTACCACTGTTATTTTGTTAATCTGTCCTGAACTTTGATTTCCACAGCCACTCACACCATTCCCCACATGTGCAAAACACAGTTCAGGCAGGATGAAAACATACAGCTTTAGTATTCTATAGGGGAGGTGAAGGGATGGCAAGAACATCTGGAGTGAAAATACAACAATTTAACTTATGAGTGTACATGGAAACTGTGCGATGAACGCCATGACACAGTCATTTTGGACTTTGTCACCAAATTTTCAACATAGGCATTTTGGGACCTCTGCTCATGAACAGTGTCACTGTGATTTTCATAATCTGTCCTGAGCATTGATTTCTCACTAGACCACATTGTCACAGCTGGATGTGCAAAACACATTTCAGCCAGGATGTGAAAAATGTCAGCTGTACTGTTCATAAGGAGGTGGAAAAATGCCAGTGTTCAAAATCTGGAGGTGAAAATATTTCAAATTCTCTGAAGTTATGAGGTGCATGGAAACTGCTAACGCACAGAACACAGTCATTTTTTTTGACATTTTTCACTAAATTTGCAATAGGCTTTTTGGGAGCCCACCTCATTAACAGTGACACTGTTGTTTAGTTAATCAATCCCAAAAGGTGATTTTGTGCAGTGACCATGAAATCACCTTTGGGGAATGAATAACTCACATGACAGTAACTGAATTCATGAGGTGGGGTCCCAAGAACCCCCTGTTGAAATTGTGGTGCCAACATTTGCAAAAATGCCTGAGATAGCCACCTAAGTTGAAAAAAAAACCATTTATGCCATTATACAGCTTACCTTCATTTCTTCAGTTTGCGCTTGGCTTTCCAAGAGTGCAGACGTGTTCCCACTCCACTGAAGATCATTGCGCCAGAGCTCCGGAGTGAAAGTATGGGGTAGGGGGAGGTGGGGTATGCAGAGAGGTGGGTGTGGGTTCAGGAGGGGCTACAAGACACAGCGGACAGTTTTCTGTTTTCTGAGTTTAAAAACAAAAGATGTTGTGAGACAGTTTTCCCATTTACAGGGACAATGGGCATGCTGGGTGGGCTCCCAGCATGCCACCTCAAGCGTTTGTTGGGGGCTGGAGACAATGGGACAGGCACTCCATCTGCACACATACAATGTGTTTGGTGGGGGCAATAACAAGGAGCAGGGGGCGAGCGGCAGCGTGGGGAGGAGAATGGGAGGGGATTTTTATTAGCAGCCAGAGGAAAGGGTGGCGATCAATATGTTAAATACACACACGTTACCACCGCTGATTGCAGTGGTGCTTTTACACAACTGAAGACCACTGCACAAAACTGCTGTCATAGACAGCTCATGCATCCATTGGTGCAGTAGGGTTGCACACGTTACACTGAGCACTGCATTGGACAGGAGGGTCACACACCTTCAAAAAGTCGTAATGTCCCAAAACATTCCTTGCACATGCATGCAAGTGAATGCAAAAATAAACAAGCATTTATCAATGCTGAATGTTGCTTGCTTCTATGTGCTGTTTAGATATTTGGAAGTCAATGGAGTGCAAATATTGAAAATTTGCAAACTCACGAGTGTGCATAGGAACTGTGCAATGCATGCTCGAAAAACAGTCAATGTTGAAAATCTGGAGTGGAAATATTGAAAATTTGCAAACTTTATGAACGTACTAGGAACTTCATAGCAATACTTACTCGTCAAAACAGTCATTTTTAGAATTTTTCACCAAATTTTCAACACAACCATTTAAGACCTCTGCTCATGAACAGTGTCACTGTGATTTTCTTAATGTGTCCATACATTGAGTTTGCACTACTGACTGCGCCATAGTGCGCTCACCTGGGTGGAAACACGTTTTAGGCAGGATGTGAAAATGACAGCTGTACTGCTCATGAGGAGGTGTGGTAAAATGAAATGTTGAAAATCTGGAGTAGAAATATTGAAAATTCGCAAACTGTAGTCGTGCGTCAAGGAAACTGCGCAATGCATCACTGTAAAACAGTCAATTTTAGGGATTTTCACCAATCAACATAGCCATTTTAAGACCTCTACAATGAACAGTGTCACTGTGATTTTCTTAATGTGTCCCATACATTGATTTTGCACAACCGACTGTGCCATTGTGTGCTACATGGCAGAAACCGTTTTGGGTGAGATGTGAAAATAACAGCTGTACTGCTCATAAGAAGGTGGTAAAATGGCAATCTTGAAAATCTGGAGTGAAAATATTGAAAATTGTGAACTTACGAGCCTGTGTAGAACCGCGCAACACACACTCTGCTGTGAAACAGTAATTTTAGGAATTTTTCACCAAGCTTTCAAAATAGCTTTTTGAAGAGCCCACCTTGGCAAAACGCTGGCAGTGTTGGTTCATTAATCAGGCCAAAGGTGATGATTTGTGCAGTGACTCAGAAATCACCCGGGCCCAAATATTGCCATGACAGTGACATCATTCATGAGAAGGGGTTCCAAAAACCCCATGTTGAAAATTTGGTGCCAAAATACCAAACAATGCCTGAGATATGCAACAAAGTTGAAAAAAACCCATCTAGCCCATTATACAGCTTACCGGCATTTCCTCAGTTCACGGTCGGCTTTGAAGAGTGCAGACATGTTCCCGGTCCAGCGAAGATCGTTGCACCAAGCTCCGGAGGTAAGTATGGGGTGAGGGGGGTGTGGGGAGGCAGGGTGCGCAGTGGGTGGGTGCGGGTTGTGGGAGGGGCCAGGAGAGCACCGTGGGACCGTTTTAATTTACAGGTTTAAAAAAGACATTGGATCGCTTAAGTTACTGGCTTGGGGTGGGCTCCAGCAGAAGGATGGCTAAAGGCATGGAGTCAATGGGGATTGGGCACCTCGTCCACCAAAAAAGTTTTGCCACGCTGGGGTGGGCTCCCAGCATGGCACCAAAGCTTTGGGAGGTGTGAGGCGCTGCCAGCACACAGGGTGCGACTGGACATTTGCCACACTGGGGTGGGCTCCCAGCGTGGCAGCAGGGAAAGCTGTTTGGGGGACGTGGAGTCGACGGGGATTGGGCACCCCTGCCATTAAAATAGTGACGTGCCACGCTGGGGTGGCCCTGTGGGCAACAAAGGTTTGGGGCATGAGGCGCTGCCAGCATACAGCGGTGGTTTTCTTTGAAGTGAAGACCATCGCTGTCATACACAGCACCCACATCCATTGCTGCAGGACCGCCATGCCTGCTCAATGGAGCAGCGCATTGCACAGGACAGTCACACCTCCAAACTGTCCTATTCTCCCAAGACATTCCTTCCGCATGCATGCAAGTGAACGTAAAAATGTATCAAATTTAGACAGATTCTGGGCCCAATACCTGGTGCAGAAAAATAACCCTCTTTGGATACCTTTTCAGGCGCTCCCTCTCCCTAAGTCCTTGATCAAGACCATCACTATTATGTTTAAAAATGAGGGTGTCAATGTAGAGGACATTCTATTTTGGCTGCATCAAAGGTGTGAGATTTTGGGGAGGCCTACACCCACTATGGACATTGAGCAAATTTGGGATGGGAATGGAAGATAATGGTGAAGCTCCTCTCCACAAATTCAGGCCCTGTATACCTACCAAGTTCTTTCTTTTTCAGGAGAGATAGAGGGTGAATCTTCTACATAGGACAACCCAGGTCGTGTCAAGTGTGGCTCTTGGCTGCATCTCAGCTCGGCCTGCAACACAGCTAGATGCAGTCAGTGCTTAGAGAACAGTCACTTGGCCTCGGCATGCCTCAACTTGCTTAAGTGCAATCTATGTGAACGAATAGGGCATGCTTATGGCTGCTGTCCATTGGCAGCCCACAATCATGAGGATTGCCCCTCACATGAAGGCCTAATTAATCAGGCCCAACATACCTTGGCCAAGAAAACTGCAACGTTAGCTTCAGCACAAAATGGAAATCAAGAGACAGAAAGGTTAGATACCTCTGAAGTTCCAGTTCAGGAAGTCCACCTAGAGACATCAGCTATCACAACACAGGATGAGGGCATAAGAGTAGAACAGGAGACCACAAATAGGAACATACCTGAAGAAGGTACATAAGCTAATATGCCCCCTCCCCCACGGAAGCACCTTTTAAGTTAATTCCCCAAAGAAAGTGGAATAGGCAAGAGAAATCTATGTCTACAACTAAAAATGTCTCCAAACCAGAACCTCCTCAGGTAACAGTGAAGTTAGGAAATAAATATACTCCACTGGAAGAGGATACAGTGGGAGACTCAGAAGATGAAGGTACAGATACCTCTTCTGTCATATCCACTACTGACACTGAGAGTAGGAATGAAGATTCTATTGCTAAAAGGACCAGATGGAGACAAGTAACTAAAAACCCTTAGATCATCTGACCTTTATGAGTTTGAAACTTTCTCTTTCCCACTCTAAGTCATGCATTCATTAGCCATTTCTACCATCAACAAAAATGGGATAAAAAGTGAGGAAAAGTGCACAGGGGTTTTTACTGCCTTAAAAAACGTTCAATTAGATATCATTTGTATACAAGATATCCAGTTAAAATCCCATTTAGAACTTCAGCATGCTTCTAAAAGCTAACCTTTAGGGCTGTCCTTCTGGTCAATAGGGGCTGAACGCTGTGATGGGATAGGAATCCTTTTTCCTAACCTCACCCTTAAAGTCTCCAAATTGGTCGATGTTCACCCAGGGAGAGCTATTATTTTAGATACCTCCTTCTTTTCAGAAAGGTTACAAATTATTTCCATTTATGCCCCCCAGATGAAGGCACAGAGAATAGTCTTGTTTAAGGAAGTCCAACCTTTCCTCCATACTTCTCATTTAGTGGTTTGACATGGTGACTTTAATTGTGGCATTGCTAAGACAGGCAGGGGCCTTCAAACCCAAAAACCTTTTTGTGATTCAGTAGCCCTCCAACAAATTGTTGCTAAGGCCAATCTGACTGACGCTTGCAGGGAACTTCATCTTACAGGGGGATTTACATATTTTAGGGGAACACTCAAAACAAGGATAGACTTTATTTTTTTTCTAAAGTAATTAAGGTGCTACAAATTTTAACCAGGCCAATATAATTCTCTGATCATGTGACCATTAAAGCTTTAATTACATGGGGGGGGGGCAAGATGTAAAAAGAACAGATGGAGACTAAATGAAAAAAGCTGGAATACCCCAATATTAAGACAATGTAGTTAAGGGATTGGGCAGCAAGACTTTCAGTCTCTGAATGTTATGAAACTATTAAAGAATGATGGGAGGACACAAAAAAAGGTTGGTGAAATTTATTTTAGCAAAAGGTCCACTTGAAATCAAACGAGGAATATGGGTGTTACCTAAAACTTAGGCAACAATTACAATATCTGATTTCATTAACAGAAACCACAAGAAAAGATTATAGCCAGTTAATTGCAACTGTGAAAAAACAAATGGCTAGCATACAATATGATAGGGGTAGGTCTTTAGACCAAGAATTAAGATTTGGAACACAAATGAATAAGCGGTCTTTCTATCCATTTAAGGAGTGTAAAGAAAGGGTAGACTCCTGGCTTATAACAACATTAACTAGAGCTGATGGACAAAAAGTATGCGCCCCACATCAGCTGCTGAAAGTAGTGGAAGATTATATTCCAAACTTGCTGAGAGAAGAAGCTACTCCAGAAGAATCAGAAATATACCAGTGTCTGAATGAATTAGATTTACCTAGACTTTCAGATAGAGCTAGGGTAACTCTTGAAGCTGAAATTACTACAGAAGAAGTCAAAGAAGCCATTATTAATTTACCTGCCCAGTCAGCTCCAGTATCAGATGGCCTTGGAGCAGGGTTTTATAAAACATTTGAAACTGAATTACGCCAGGTATTGCTTATTTTGTTGAACCACATATTACAAGCAGGTAAATATGCTCCATCTATGAATAAAACCATCTTGATATTACTATATAAAAAAGGGGACAAAAGTAATCTTGGAAACTGGTGTCCAATCAGTCTTTTAAATATGGACTTAAAATGTTAAGTAAGATTTTGTTAGCTAGACTTACCAGGGTCACCCAGACGCTTATAAGCCCTGCACAGACTTGTGCCATAAAAGGAGGGAAGCAGTGGGATAATTTACTATGGTTGAGAGAAATCTTTTATAAAGGGGAACTGGAACAGTTACAGGGGGTTGTAATATGGTTGGATCAGGAGAAAGCTTTTGATAGGGTTTCACATAAGTTTTTATTTCTAGTGTTTAAAGCTTTTGGGATTCCACATAGATTTGTGGATTGATTAGGCTCAATGTATCAGGGGGCTGTTATAATACCAAGCATGAATGGATGGCAAGGGCAGACATTTTTTGTGGGCAAAGGGGTACATCAGGGATGCCCCCTGAGCCCCATACTATATTCCTTGATGATAGACATTTTTATTAGAATGTTACAAGTAAATAAGGACTTAGAAGGTATAGAGGTATTTACAAATCTTTCCCAATAAAAAGTACTTGCTTATGCAGATGATTTAGTTTTGATTTTGTCCCTTCAGTTTTCAGCTAAGGCATTAATGGATACCATACAGATATTTTCAAGAATATCTGGTTCCAAGGTAAATCATAGTAAAAGTAAGGGGGTGATGATAGGGTCTACACCAGTGCCACCTTCTGGCATGATAGCTGGAATTCAGATTTCAAGAGAGCTGATAAAAATGTTAGGAGCACAGTTTGGGCTGGAAGACATGGCTGGAAAAAACTGGGAAATAGCCCTCAGTAGGGGGAATCATCTGGTAGGAATCTGGTAAGGGTCAGCAGCTTTCAAAGAAAAAATGTGTGGTGCTAATTAAAATTATCCTCACTCCTATATTTCTGTACATAAGCTATATCTTCTTACCTCCTTTAGGTGTTAGAACTCAGTTACTTAGTATATACTTCCAGGCATTTTGGAGGTCAAGGTTGAACCCTATAAAGAGAGAATTGACCTATCTGCCAATATCAGAAGGTGCAGTAAATATGCTCAATCCAATCACTATCTTTTTTAGTATTCTTCAGTCTATAATTTGGGGTTGGTGTTAAAACTTGGAGAAGTTATATGGTGACTTGCAATAGAAAACTGGCTACAACAGTGTATGAGCAGTTGGCAAGAAAAGAGACCTAGGTTGCTAGCTAAAATCCCTAATGCCCCTCCATATGTGACAGATTGTATAAAACAGGCTATCAATGGGGGGATATTACTCCTCACCTCCTACAGACCCTGGATAGAAAGAGGGTGTATAAATATATTCTATCCATTGAAAATCAAGTGGAAGTGATATTTCCTGAATGCCCAGAAAATAGAAAGTCAAGAGTATTGGGACAACTAATGAATAAAAGGACTCCCTTCACATGCCTGGGACTGCTTGTGGTTGAGCCACTATGAAAGACTGGGAGGGAAAGGGAACGATAAGCACAAGAGGATGTCAGAGATATATTGCCCTAGAATTGGGTGTGGTCAAGTTATTGAAACCCCAAATCATCCTGTATTTAGAATGTGGGTATATCAAACCATTTTGGGCTTATATGGCTGATACATGGAATGAAGCTGGGTTTAGATGTATTGACTACCCCACATTAATGTTTGGGCCATTAGATAACACTTTTGTTAAATACAACAGTGACACAATTTATGTGATCCTCTGTATAATATGGTTTTATATTTGGCAATCTAGGTGTATGTGGATTTTGCATCAGAAGGAAGTAACATACTGTATGTTGAATTATTTTCCAATATTTGTAAAGCTATTGAGAGACTAATGAAATTTGACTTTGAAAGAGGCCCTGATGAGCAAACAAAGCATCTCTGGGTCAACTGCAATACATGGACGAATTGATTTATGTATGCTTTATTTTTCTTCTGCTTATACCTATGTATGAATGATAGATATAGATTTATTGATGTTTTGGATGTAATGAAGTCCAATTTCAAAATAAAATTCCCCTACCTTTCCTGTAGGGGGACCCTTGTTAGCCATTGCCAAGATGGCTGATGTCCAAGATGGCGGACAGCAGGAAGGTAGAGGTGCAGGAAGAACTTCCTCTAGCCAGCCGATCCCTATGGAACCTTATTTTCTGAATTTTGACACAGAAAGGTTATCAGCTGCAGAAGGTATCTCAACTACTGCTTTGGAGCAAAATATACAGGATGGAGGAAATTTACAAGGTACTGCTACACATAGTATACATGCATATTTTGACAGTATTTCTCAAGAGCATTTGTGGCAAGTTTTCTGTTTGCATAATCAATTCTTAAGGGGACACTGTCAACACTTTTAGGGCTCAAAGTGTCCCTAGTTTAAAAAAACACATTTTATGATTGCCGCAATTCTGTAAAGATTATTGATGTAGCTGGTAATTTGATTCTGACTCTTATTTTCTTTAAAAAAAGTGAAAATCAGACTCTCTCAACATACTGGTGTTACCACACCAAAGCAGGTTTGTTTACATTCTTTGATCAGCTCCAAATGCATCTTTCCTGGAATTAAGAACATCCACAACACAATCTAGCCCCTCATGATGCAGTGTGAGCTTAGGAGGCTACTGCTTCATGAGTGACTGCACTGTTTTGGCTTGTTTGTAATGCTCAGGAAGCATGTAGCAAGAACAGATCCAGGATTGCAAACAAAACAAGGTTGTTTATAAATACACATTGCCATGCATTTCCGTGCTACTAAACAAGGAGACAGACAAAACAAACAGCAACATCAGTCAATTTTGGAGTGGGTAAGCAATCATAAAATGTGGGGTTTCAACTAGAAATAATATGATGAAAAACAGATTGAATGTGTCCCTTTAATGGAACTTGTTCAAGAGGGTGCCTCTTTGCAGATAGACATTCCAGATGCTACATATTCTGCAGCAATGACTGAGTCTGGCACTGGTACAAATGTTACGCCTCTGCAAACTAGCTCTGGTTTACTCACAGCTGGAGACATACAGCAGCCAGCTTCATTACATCTCAGAAGCACTAGCAGACTTCGACTAGAGTCAGACAACACCTGGTTTCCCACAGCTTCTTCTAAGGCTGCCAGGTGGCAGCGTAGAAAGGAAGGTAATCCCTGGTCCTCTCTGGGTCCTGTAAGTGCTGCAGAAATGATCAAACTCGTTCACAATACCGGGAATAACTCACACCTGGTAGAACCTCTTTCGCAACATGACAGCGCTGTACCTGGAGAGTTGCTGGACACACTCCCACAGCCTACTACGTATCTGAATCTCAAAGCTGGCAGGACTCTGTTTTTACTCTGTTTCTACTCACCATATGGGCCCAAACTGTGCACTGCAACATTCAAACAACTCTTCTTCAGAGGATGTACATATCCCTACAGTACCAATAAGTGATCTGGCAGTTCATACAGACAATATTCCCGAATATAAAACCTTTAAATTGTGACTTGTTTGATTCTGTTGGTGAACCTGAACAGTGCAGCAATGATGTTAGGCTAAGGTATCTCAGGAATACTAATACTGCTCCCTCCAGGAAAACAGTCTTACACAATATGAGGCTGGAGAAGGAGTAGAATCTTGATAGATTTTTTTGGCATTACACCTTGATTTTTATCTTCTTACAGTAGTAAGTGTCTTTTTGATATTTCTTTTTTTATAATAAATATGATATTACACTCCCTGAATTATCTGGAATGATGGAATTTTTTCTTACACAATATGCAGAAGGACACCCTAGGAATCAGCCCTTCTGAACTGTTTGCATTTATTCATGGGCATGGGGAAACTACATATGGTATAAGTTTTAAAAATGGAGTTTGCCCTTTAAGGGGCAGACTGTGTTGTCCTGGTGCACCCCTTCCCTCCATTAAGGAATGGTTGTGCTCGGAAGGGAGGGAGAAGGGGAGGCCAAGAGCCCAGAACAATGGGCAGGTAACAGGAAGGGGGAAGGGGTACATAAGGTCAGCACAAGGGGCCTCCAGCCACTTTTGCTGGAGTTTTGATTACAAACAACTGCAGCACATCAGATTGGCATAGTGATTGAGGTTTGTTCATCAGGAGAGAAGGTAAGGAAGTAAATTACTAATTGGTGAAGGATAATTTGAGTTGGCTAAAAACAAAACAAAGAGAGAGACAGAAAAGGGATATAATGAATTGATAAATATATTGGGGACAGACTGACATATATGAGGGATGATAAAGATAGTGGGGACAGTTTTTATAAGAACTAATAGAACGCAAAAAAAAAGGGAGAAGAAGGAAGGTAATGAGCTGAGGTGGTTATGGCGGTGAGAATTGTCCAATTTATCTTTTTTTTTTGTCTGGAGGGTGATAATGGCAGCACATGGTCAAAAGGGCTTGGCAGGCATGTGGAGATTATATGGCAGGAATTATCATGGCGAAGTTGGTAGAGTTGTAAGGAGTGGGATGTGTGAGTTGCGATAGAAATTGCGAGGTGCTGGAGCAACCGTGGAAGGGATTGTTATGGAGCCAGCTTTCGTTTTTCTTTCCAGCAGACAAAGAAACTGTTCCCCCGGAGGGCTGGGGGCCTAGCCACATGCAGGTGGTGATGATCAGAGGTGGTGTTTTGTCAATGAGTTTTGGTTGAGTGGCACAGTGCTGCTGTGCTGTGGGGGCACTTGTAGAAGCGTGTAAGGGGAATCGCGCCAGAATTGTACATGGGTAGCAATGGAGACTGAGTAAGGTAGAAGGAGGATCACAATACAGGTGAAGGGGTGTTTTTGTACAAGTTTCCGTGATATGTGGGCCTCGAAGAGGCCCGGCAGTGAGTGGGGGGTTAGAGAGGATCAAAAGCAGGACCCAGGTGACACGTGGCGTGACGTCACATGCCGCGTGGTAGTTGAGGTGAATCCCCAGCTTGTTTTAGGGCCATTTACCACTGGGGTAGGGGCCCAGGACCATGGCACAAGTAAACGGGGGCTGCAATGTTTTGTTTGATGAAAAAGAGGTGCAGAGGAAGGCTAGTTAGCGTTGGCATTGTGGCAGAGTTCAGTATAGAGAAGGGGGGTGGTGGTTGCTTGGTGCTGGTGGAAATCCCAAGGGGAGCAGTGCATAAAAAAGGGACAGTGGGGAGAAGCCTTGCAGCAGGAGGAGCAGAAACACACTATAGGGGCCGCGCGGCGTGGTGCCACATGCCACGCTACGGTCGCTAGGACGAGGGGAAGGGAAAGTGAAAACGAGCATTGGAGGACATAGGTAGGCCCGGAAGAGGCCCTGAAGTGAATAAAGGATGGAGAGGAGTAGGAGCACGACCTGGGGAACACGTGGCGTGACATCACATGCCGCGTGGTAGTCGCGGTGATCCCCAGCTAGTTGTGCTATTTACTGCGGGTGCATGGGCCGGTTACCAGGATACAGGCCTATGAGGGCTGCATCTTTTCTTTCGAGGAAAGGCTGAAGGCGGGGGAGGTGGGTGGGCTTTTGGCACAGAGGGCCTGGATATCAATGGGTTAAAGTGTACGAGGCGCATGCCGGATGGGTCGTGGGAGAGAAGCGGGCACTCCCCCACCCCAAGAGAACCTCATGGCTTCCTCCAGTGGCTTATTTTGTTTCAGGGGGATCTTACCCCTCAGGGGAAGAGGCTAAATATGAGAGCAGGTTTTGGTCCACATGGTCCTGGGTCATAAAGCCAGAAGTCTGCTCCGTATAAGCTTCCAAGCTTAAAAAAAAAAAAAAAAAAGAAGAGGGGAAAGGAGGGGATAAGGAAAGAAGGGGGCACACACAAAAAAAAAAAAAAAGGTAAAAGTGAACCCTGCAGAAACTCGGGTGTCAAGAATCCCGGGAAAGGGGGCATGTGGGCACAAGGGGAGGCAGGACAGGAAGGTGGCGGATTACTGGACCCTGGTGTGTCAGGTTTTCCCTGGGGGGTGGTTGTGAGGGTGCCTTGGTATGTTGATGCGGTGTGGTCTAAGAGACAGGATGAAGGCTTGCGGACAGGTGCAGATATGCAAATACCTGATTATTATCTTCCAGTAGTTGTCTTCACAGAGCAAAGAAAGAAGGAAATGGCACCCAAGAAGAGCAGACCATCAAAAGAGGATGCTTACAAGGCTATAATTGAATTGGCGGAAAAAGCAAACAGAATATGGGAGCTGGTGGCGGGGGAGGAACCGGGGATATCCAGGGAGAAGAGAAAAGTGGGCCAGGGAAAGGGCGGCAGGGGAACACCACCAGCCAAAAGGCCAGGTAGTCCCACTAAGGTGGCACCAGAAACAGTGGGTCCAGCCAAGGTGGTGGATCCAGTACCTTTGCGGCCTGTGGACCCAGCGATGCCGGTACCCCCACCTGATCAAGGTGGGATCTCCCTGGCAGAACCCAGACACGAAACCCAGAACGTGGTTTTCCCTACCCAGACCCCAGTATTTCGCCATCCTCCTCGACTGCAGGGAGAAGCAAGTAAAAATGTGGAAGACTGCAGGCAGCATGGCCTGGACAAGGTTACAGGTAACGCACCCAGTGCAGTGGGTGACAGTATAAAAGAATACATAGGGCAAATTGTGGTGGCACTGGGAGCAGGAGGTTTAGGCGAGATGGAATCAGCCCTAGCGGACATTAGGATGGAGAAGGAAGGGCCAGAAAGGAGTGAAAAGGGAGCAGAGAGAGAAGGAAGCGGTACAAGGGAAATAGGGGTGCCAGGGATGAGGATAGGTGAACATGTTCCACTAGCCACAAAAGAAAAAATATGGAAAGGGGAATATATGGATGTATTCACTTTGGTGAGTCGGGAGGCAGCTGCCAAATACGAGGAAACTGAGGGCATAGGCAAGAGTGAGATGGCAGCGGCTATAGTACTTTTAGAAAAGAAGGAGGACGACAAGTTCACAAAAGGGAAGACTTGGGATGGATGGTTCCTAGGTTTTACCACCTTTTCAGCCATCGTTCTTGAAAAAAGGCCAGAGCTAGCCATCCTGCTCATCACGTATTCTATGATAATACGGAGCGCAAAAGCAAAAGGAGGGATGGGGTGGTCATACTATGATGAATTTTTCCAGCAGAGAATGGCAACATTTGGGGACATGAGATGGGACACTAAGCAGATAGATTTGTGGACGGATTACGTAACTGATCAGTCCACACCCGAATTTGAGTGGGGCAAAAAGGGCTTTACACCCCAGAGAGGTTGCTGGGCTTACAAGAGGGCTTTTTGCTTGTGGCCTCAATGTTGATTCCAGCATGCTTGCTCAATGTGTGGAGGGGGACACCCGGCAAGGAAATGCAGATTGACACAGGCACTAGGGACAGGAGGGCAAGGAGGCCAAGGCTCAGGTCATCAGTTTTTTCAAGAAGGCCAGGGGTTTAAAGGGCAAACATGGAATAGGGAGGCGGGGTAGGGGAGCGTGGGTAGGGGTTCAGAGTCAATGAGGTGAAAGGGGTAGCAAACAACGAGAGGGGGGATGGGGAAGAGTAGTGGGGGGCATGACAGGGAGCAGTTTGGGATGGCCAGAACCCCCATCGACTTGAAGGTATGGACAGCCTGCCTGGACAGATATCCGGACACAAGAGTGTGGGATAGGATATAAGGGGTTTTGACACAGGTTTTTCACTACAGTGTGGGGGGCCCAGACAAGAGAGAGAGGCCAGCAACCTGGGGTCATTAAAAGTGAAAGAGGTGATGTTAAGACAGAAGATAGAGAAAGAAAAGGCAGCGGGTAGGGTAGAGGGCCCATTTAACACCCCCCCATTGCTGAACATGCGAATTTCGCCATTGGGTCTGGTACCCAAGAAACAAGAGGGGGAATAGAGGGTGATACACCACTTGTCCTATCCAGAAGGGGACTCAGTGAATGATTTCATCAGGGAGGAACACAGTAAGGTGACATATGCGACACTAGAGGATGCAGTCCGGATAATCAGGGCCACGGAGGATGCATGGATGGCAAAAACAGACATTGAATCAGCTTTCAGACTGCTACCAGTTAGGAGTGAAGACTGGGATCTGTTGGGTTTTAAAATTGGGGGGCAGTATTATTTCGACAAAGCCATGCCAATGGGATGCTCCATAGCATGTGCGACATTCGAGGCATTCAGCACATGCTTGCAATGGATATTCCAGGAAAAAACAGGGTACAGGACAGTCATTCATTATTTGGATGATTTTCTTTTCATTGGGAGGGGAAAAAGAGAGACTTAGAGGATGCTGGGTAAGTTTCAGGATTTATGCACGGAACTAGGGGTTCCACTGGCACCAGAAAAAATCAGAAGGGCCCAGTAGGGTGATGGAATTCCTGGGAATTGAGATAGACGCCCTGAAGGAAATTTTTAGGCTACCGGACAAAAAAGTAAGTAAACTAAAGGAACTGATCCAAGTACACACCAACAGGAGAAAAGTACAGCTAAAACTAGTACAACAGGTACTGGGGCACCTGAATTTCATGTGCAGGGCCATTGGACCAGGAAGGGCATTCACTAGGAGGTTAGCTAGGGCTACAGCGGGGGGTCACCAGGCCACATCATTGGGTGGACCTGACGCAGGGTGTCAGGGAGGATTTTAAAATATGGGAAGAATTCCTTAGGGAATATAATGGGTGCTCTTTCTGGCAAGAGGAATGGGTGTACAATACAGACCTCGAGCTGTACACAGATGCTGCTGGGGGAATAGGCATGGCTGGGGTACCTGAGGGGCAGGTGGTTTGTGGAACCCTGGCCTGCCAGCTGGGTGAGAGACGGCAAAGTAAGAGACATCACATTGCTGGAGATCATGCCCATATGGTCATGCACCCTAGTCTGGGGGGAGGCATTGTGGGATCAAAAAGTGACATTTTGGTGTGACAATAGAGCAGTGGTAGAGGTCCTAAACAACAGGGGAGCCAAGTCAGAAACAGTCATGCAAGTATTGCGATGTTTAGTGTTAAGGGCTTTGCAGCTGAACATGTCATTCAGAGCAAAAAACACAGAAGGGGTGCACAAGACATTGGCTGACAGCCTTTCCCGTCTGCAACTGGACCGTTTCTGGAGGCTGGCACCAGCAGCGGACGAACAAAAAACACCCATACCAACAAACATCTGGGACATTGGCAAGAAGGAGCAGAACTGTTGTTTCACAGCTCATGGGCACCCCGGACTCTGAGGACTTATGATGGGGCTTGGCGGGTGTTTCAGACATTCAGGGCTGACCACCAGATGGAGGTAAGTAGGCCACTCACAGAAGAACAGTTGGGTATGTTCACCATGGAACAGTGGCAGAAAGGGACTGCCCACACCACAATGGGGGTTTACCTGGCAGGGATTAGCATTATTTGCAGCCTAAAAGGTTGGAAGAACCTGATGAAATCACTGCTTATCAGGAGGATAATGCAGGGATGGGGCAGGTTGAAGCGAGGGCCAGGAGACAATAGGAGGCCAATAGGGGAGCAGTGGTTAATAAGGCTAAAGGAGGTGCTCCCGGTAAGATGCAGATCAAAGGCGGAGGCCCAGCTATTTCACACGATTTACGTGATAATGTTTGTAGGGGCTTTGAGAGTGAGAGAGGTGGTAGGCCATGGGAAAGAGGACAAAGAAGGAGGTTTGGAATGGGAGGATGTAAGTTGGGGGGTGGAAGAGATACGGATCAACCTCAGGAGGTCTAAAATGGACCAGAGAGGACAAGGTTGCATGGTAACACTGAAAGGGCAGCTAGAGGTTGCAATATGCCCAGTGCAGGCTCTGTGGGCTTTTGCCGAAGAGCAGGTGACCAGGTCTGGAAAGCTATTTGTGCATGGTGACAGGAAAAGGGTCACAGGCTATCAAGTCACAGCAGTACTGAAGAAGGGCATTCAATTTATGGGGGAGGACCCAGCTAATTACTCATCCCATTCCCTACGGATTGGGGTGGCCTCACAGTGGGCAGCAAAGTGGGAGCTGGTGAAGGACATTTTAGAAAAAGGGCCCTGGCGGTCAGTCAGTTATAAGAGATACATCAGAGCACTGAAGTGAAAAAAAAAGAGAGTGGAAGGAGCAGTGGGGTTTAAAAAAAAATAAGGCAGGGGGTTAATACTATGAGGGCACTGAGAGTATGTATAAATTAATTAATTTTCTTTGAACCCCATAGGTAGAGAGAGGAGCACAGAAGTTTGGATCTGCGGCCATTCCTATATTTACTGGGCTGGTAAGAGAGCAGAAAAGAAAGCTGGGGGAAAACAATTGTACCAAGATGTAAGACAGTGTCGTTTGGTATGGCACGGCCTGCGGGGGATGAGATGGGCACAGCTCCTGCCCGCTTTGAAAGAGCTCAAGGGACATCGGCCCAGTCCAGATCTAATCATTATACACCTAGGGGGCAATGACCTGGCAGGCAGACCATGGGTGGACACATACTTACAGATAAAGAGGGACCTAGTGGCAATAAGACAGTGGTGGCCCCAAGTTTGCCTTGCCTGGTCAGATATGATACTACGAAGGGTATGGAGACAGGAACACAGCCACAGGGTGGTGGAGAGGGCTAGGAGAAAAATGAATAGGCGGGTGGGGACATTGATAAGGCAGCTGGGAGGACAAGTGATACTGCGGGGAGTTGAAGAATGGGTGGATGACTTCTACAGGTCAGATGGGGTACACTCGTCAGATATAGCAATAGACATGTTCAATGCAGGAACAATGGGCTTCATAGAGGAATGGAGGACACAGACAGAAGCTGGTATATAAAAAAAAAAAAGAGAGGGAGGAAGGAAGTTTCATCCCTGAGGTTAGGTAGAGTGATACCCTAAGTTGGGGGAATCCAGTCATCTAACGCAAGCTGGAGACTGGCTAGTGGGGAAAAAGGGAGGGGAGGATGGCAGGGGGCAAGAAAAAAGGAATAACACAAGAGGAGGAAGAAGATGAAGGAGAAAGCAGTCTCTGTTTTCACCGTTACCTAACAGAAAAGGAGAAGAAGGAAGCACCCAGGTTTTCGCCTGGGGGATGGATAATCAGAGAGTGATATATGGATGGAAATAAATGGAAATTATGGAAATATGATAATAAACAAATGGAAATGGAATATGGAATTATGGATATAAATAAATTAATTGCCAATCTGAGCACAACAACAAACAGTGGTCTCTGTGTTTTTGTGAGGGAAAAGAGGAGAATCGGGACAATGGAGTTTGCCCTTTAAGGAGCAGACCATGTTGTTCTGGTGCACCCCTTCCCTCCATTAGGGAATGTGTGTGCTCAGAAGGGGAGGGGAGAAGGAAGGGGAAGGGCCAAGAGCCCAGAACAATGGGCAGGTAACAGGAAGGGGAGGGGAGAAGGGAGGTACATAAGGGTCAGCACAAGCGGGCCTCAGCCACTTTTTGCTGGAGTTTTGATTCCTCCCACCCACCCTACTAGACAGTACGAGGGAAAGACAGCCAAGTTGAGGCTGTATGGTGGGTCTGTCAAGGTGGAGGACAGACATGTCCAGTAGGACGGTGGACTGCCAAAGGTGAATGGCAGGTGATGATATGGTTATGGACTGCCAAAGGTGGATGGCAGGGGATAATATGGAAATGGACTGCCAAAGGTGGATGGCAGGTGATAGAATGCTGGAGGACTGCCGAAAGTGGATGGCAGATGATGATATGCCTATGGATTGCCAAGATGGATGGCATGGGGAAAAGGGGGGGGGAGGACGGGAGGGGGGAAGAAAAAAGGAATAACACAAGAGGAGGAAGAAGATGAAGGAGAAAGCAGTCTCGGTTTTCACCGTTACCTAACAGAAAAGGAGAAGAAGGAGGCACCCAAGTTTTCACCCTGGGGGATGGATAATCAGGGAGTGATATATGGATGGAAATAAATGGAAATTATGGAAATGTGATAATAAACAAATGGAAATGGAATATGGAATTATGGATATAAATAAACTAATTGCCAATCTGAGCACAACAACAAACAGTGGTCTCTGTGTTTTTGTGAGGGAAAAGGGGGGAATCCGGGACAATGGGTCAACATTAAAGCTTTTTTGGGTGAAATATGAGTAGGTTAAAAAGTCTACCCTCTGGGCCTCCTTTTTAGTCATTCCACTCTCTAAACCATCAGTAAAAATTATTATTCTTCTATTCAGAAGTGAGGGATTGAGTATTGCGGATGTACAATACTGGTTACGACAGAGATGTGATATTTTGTATACCCCCCTGCCCAATTTTAGATGATGATGTGGTGTGGACAGGGGGCTGGAAAGTTAAAGTACAATTGCAACAAACTGAGAAGGGTATTTCACACCTCCCTAGCAGTTTTTATATTGGAAGGGATCAAGGGATTAGCTTTTATCCAGGTCAACCCTGAACATGCCATAAATGTGGGTCTAGGACACATCTAAGCTACACCTGTGATAGACCCTGCTATACTTTATGTCTTGCATATGGGCATGTGAGCCTTGGATGCCCTAACCCTTTATTATGCAATCTTTGTGATGAACAAGGTCATACTTATCAACAATGTCCCTGGGCTGGACCATAACAGGTTAGACTGCCCCCCCAAGACTAGGTTGCCCTCATAACTGATTCCCAAATGCAAGCACTATGAAGACGAGAAGAGGTCCCACCCTTAGTAGTAATAGCTCCTGCACTCCAAGAGTCAGCAGAATCAAATACCCCAGTCACAGGTTCTAGGACTGAGCCTCAAAGCTCTCCCCCCATCAGATTTGACCCAAATATATCAGGGTAACCCCCTCTTTCTCTAGTTCAGTAGGACCCGGGGCAGAGCTGGATGCCTTGGAAGGGACCTTAGGCCAGGGATCAATGCCACCACCCCCAAGTAGAAATTGTATTTACACCAGTTTGTAGCTTTCGGAGAGGAAAGGGGAAAAGGAAGTCAGAGGCTCATACACCCAGAAAATCAATCCTGACTAGAAACAAGTTCCAGGCCCTAGCCAAAAAACTAAAACAGTGGGGAGACTCCGAGGAGGAGGAGGATGCAGATTCAGATTCCTCTAGGGCATCCTCCTCAAAAATGTACTACTTCTCAGAAGCCCAGCATAATCCCCTTCAAGACACAGAAAAGAATAAAAAGCTACCTCCAAAAAGGTGATTAAGGTACATTGTCCCCTTTTCCTTTTGGTTTCATGCCTGCTGCCATTACACTGCCTTATTCTGAATGTGTGCAGCATGAAGTAATTTAGGAAACAATTAACAACCATCTTGTCCAGGTGAGATTTTTTTTTTTTTTGCGAAGTATTGCTTGCCTAGTTACCATCACAGATATGGGTGCAACTTAGAGTTACACCTGTTGCTGTGGGATATCAGGTATGAGGATATTCTTAAGAAAGTCAGAATTTGCCCCAGCTGATGATACTGTTACAAACATATGTTCTAGTATGTTTGTACCTTATGTTTTATTTGAGGTAAAGAAGTGCAAATATGGTTAGTTTCTGGTTCTGTTAACTGTTCTTTATGAGTGGCTGATACCCTATCAGAGCAACTTTTGAAAATGTCTAAGGAGGGCTCAGAGCTCTGAGTGCCACATTGGGCTTCCATTTTTAGGGACATAGCTGTATTGTATTGATAAGCCTTCATTTGAGTTTTAAGCCCATCTTGTCCAGGTGAGATTTTTTTTTTTTTGAGTATTGCTTGCCTAGTTACCATCACAGATATGGGTGCAACTTAGAGTTACACCTGTTGCTGTGGGATATCAGGTATGACTAGGGTGTCCCCTTAGTCCTCTCCTTTATGCCTTTCAAATAGATCCCTTACTTAGAAAGACAATGCAGCATCCCTCCATTCCAAAAATAAAATTACCTACAGGGCAACAAATTCCAGTCATCACTGCATATGTAGATGACTTATGTATCTGCACCACCCCTCTTCTCAGGGAGTGTGACCTGTTAGCTATTACTTCTAACTTTGAGGAATCCTCAGATTCAAAACTAAATTACAATAAAAGTTCAGCACTCTATCTCCCACCTGCAGCACCTCCGACACAAGCTGCACAGATAACTGGGATCCCAACTGCAACTTCAAGGACTAACATTTTGGGACTGTTTTTTGGTAGTGCAGATGATGCTTCATATAACTGGACATTGGCTACTGACAAAGCAGAACAGATAGCACAGTCCTGGAAAGGGTGCTCAATAGCCAAAAAAAAAGGGAGTCTCTCTATTAAAAACACTGATACTGTCCTTATTTTTGCATGTTGCCGCAATATATCCATTACCCTTTTCATTGGAGGCAAAGGTGTAAAATGTATTTTTTCAGGGATTCTGGGGCAGCAGACTGAATCCTATTAAGAGTCTATATACTTACCCAAACTACAGTTTTGGTGTGGTGCGAAGGAGGGCGAGATAGAAATGGAGCACAGAACAGAGGAACATTTTGTAGTGGCAGCAGAAGACATTGAGCAGCAAACACTGCACTATTACAAGAAGATATGGAAGTGGGACCTCAGAAAGAGGCTGAAGAATGCAAACAATTGGTGAAGGATATTCGCCGTTTGATTTGGGATGAGGAGTGCCAGTTTTAAGAGAGAGAAAGAGCCATTTGGAGACGGCTTTGAAGTTGCAAGAAGAAGGCATGGAGATACAAGACATGACCGACGACCAGGAAAAAGAGGACACGCCACTACAAACAGAACAGAAGAAGCAGCAGGCTGCAGCTCAGGAGTCCATCAGAGCACTGCTTTACACTCAGGAAAAACTCTCCAAGCCTGCACGTAATTAGTGTTATGGTGGCAGCTAAATTGGATGGGAGCCACGATATTCTTAACTCTGACAGTGCTTAAATAAATGTGGAGAAAGTAGATATCCCTGTTATTTCAACACCATTAGTGTCAAGTGATACACAGGCCTCAGGCCAAGTTACTAATCATAACTTATTGTAGGAGAAATGTATTTCATTTAAGATTGGGGTGTCACAAGGAGGGTCAGGGAAAAAAATGTCAGCTAAAGAGGTGGCTGGGAGGAGGCTGAATCAGCGGATAAAACACTCAGATAGCTTGCAGCTTCCCCTTACAGAAGAAATGCAGGAACAAGTAGCAGGTCCTTCCTCAATTCAGGAGGGGTGGGTTGCTAGTGTATTAAAGGGAGCAGGTTGGGTAAAAAAGTTAGATGGTTTGGGATGGGATGCTAACCTTCCAATCTCTCTTCGGCGTAAATCTGTTCCACTAATGCAAAGCTTGTTGCTGGGGGACCTGAGGAAAAATTGCAGGATTCCACTCCCGGGTCTCAGATTACTCCTGGGTAGAAACAGGTGGTTATAGAGGAATCTAACCCAGTTTTGACTACCAACCCAGTTTTGGATGAGATCTTTGTACTTGAAAGGGAATTGCCTAAAACATTAATAGTAGAAAATGTACCCCAGGTGTTGTGAGAAATGAAATCCGTCCTGAACAGAGAGATACTTTCACCTTGATAGATGAAGACACTGTAGTTCCTTTGGGAAAGGTAATGGAGCCTACTAAACCCACCCCTGCGGTATGGAATTCTAATGTTAGGGAATGGTTGTTCCCAGATAATGTAAGGAATGTGTCTGGACCAGCAGTAAGACATAATGCGGTACACCTCAAATACAGGGGTGACATGGCAGATTTACCTGATAGACTCTTTGTGGGTAGTGCATTACTCAAAAATAGCATTAAGTATTATGCGTATGAAATGTATACATTTATACACATGCCTGGAGATTCTATATTTGACATAAGTTTCAAACACCCTGCTGGCCTGGACAGATTTTGGAAGCTGTATCAAGAGCTTAAACACACGACATTATGGAAACCATTTTTGGCTATACCTTTGACTAAACCCATATTCAAAGAACTGTTCTTTTTTGAAATGAAGGAGTTAATGTATCAGACGTTACATTTTGGTTGAAACAGCATTGTACAGTTACTGGTTATCCTGAGCCCATATTGGATGAGGAACATTTATGGACTGGGGGTTGGAGATATAAAGTCACCCTACAACAAGAATCTGGCATAATTAAGCACTTGCCAAATTTTTTCTTCTTAAGAAGAGATGGGGTGTACTCTTTTATCCAGGTCAACCTTGAGCCTGTTATAAGCATGGGGAAGTGGGACATCTGAGCAATGTGTGTGAAAAGCAGAAATGTGGGGTTTGTAGTACAATAGGTCATATAACTTCACAATGTCAGCAACCACTTAGATGCAATCTATGTGAAGAACAAGGGCACACATGTAGGAACTGTTCCTGGGTGGCTCACAATAGCTTGATTAGTACTGTTCAAGCAGAACATGATGGATATGTAGCTGCTGCATGAAAAGAAAGAATAAGAATGCAATAATTATTATTACAGAGCAAGGCAGGGGATTCAAAACCCTGAAGAGTAACCTGATCTGGGCAGGTGGGCCCTGAGGTAGAGGACATAGGAGAACAAGTATCTGTGGACCCTCCCATCCTACAGGAACAAAATGCTGGTGAACAGGCCACTGAACTGATTATTTCATTGCCAGAGAGTATTAAGAAGAGATGGGGTGTAATCAGGTAAATCAGGTAAATCTGCCATGTCACCCCTGTATTTGAGAACAGTTCTTTGAATATGGGTTTAGTCAGGCTTTACAGGTTTTACAGTTTTATCTAACATTAGGATAAGCTTTCAGGGTTACTGCATTTGTTGTTGACTGATTGTTTCTGCTCTTACCTCCTTGTTCTTTCGTCCGTGGTTCTTCTTTTTAGGCAGGGGAAGGGCCCAGCCACCCACCCCCATCCCCAACCACCCCACGCTACACTCCTTTTATAGGGTACCACAGTTGTGACATTTCCTGTGGCAGAGCAGGAAGGGGCGGATCAGTGGGCCTCCACAAGGTGATCTCATTTACAGGGCACTAGTAATTTAACTTGTTATAACAAGTTAAACAAAGCACAATTAAACCATTACTTGCATTTTTTTTCTTCTAATTACTCTGACTAGGTTACAAACCCAGCAACTTATTTGGAATGGATTTCATTAACTGCAGGTACTGTGGAACAATTTTCAGAAGGACAGTCTTACAAGATTTAGGACACTGTCCTACATGCTGGGCCTTTGGAGATCTTAGGTCTCAGCTCCAGGCAGCATGGGCAGAGATTGCACGCCTCAAATTTCATATTGAAGAGGAAATACATTATAAGAACCACCCGCCATTTCCCCAGCATCCAACAGAAAAACCTCGACCGCAGAGGGTAGTTGGTCCAGGAGGTTGGCAGGTGGTTAGGAGGAACAAATCAGGTGCCCCATCACTCTCACTCTCAACACATAACCTCCAAAACCATATAAACACTACAAACAGGTATCTGCCTCTATCTCTGAAATCAAATAAAGAGGCAGAAGACACTGCAGAGCAGGACACTGTGGCACAGGAGCTAACACAACAATACTCACCCAAATCAGGAACCAAAACTAAACAAGCACAAAGGAAATCCAAAAACTTCTGATCATAGGAGACTCCATGATTCGGGAGTTGATACCCATCTCCAGCCAGGGTGATGGTCAGATGTCTCAGGTACATCAGCATGAGAGACACTGCCACGTACTAAAATTGTTCACAAAGCAGGAGAAAACATTGATGTCCTAGTACACATAGGGACTAACGATCTCGCCAGCCGGTCAGTTGTGGAGACCAAGGAACACCTGACTAGGCTGGGTGACAAACTATCATCTATTTCGTCCGGCATCTCCTTCTCTGAGATCCTGCCAGTCTGGGAGAAGGGAGCAGATGGACGGAAGGTCAGAGAAGGGAGATAGGGGAGCTAAACACGTGGCTCAAGGACTGGTGCCATGAAAAGGACACAGATTTGTAGGAACTGGCAACAGTTCTGGGAGCGAAAGTTCTTTAAATTTGATGGACTGCATCTGACTAAAGAGGAGTCAGTGCATTGGGGCAGAAGTTTGACGTCTTTGCAGAATATTTAAACTAGCAAATGGGGAGAGGGTGCAGCACCCCATCGTCAAATGGGAAGAACACCCTCCCCTCAGCTAGTGGTCAAACAGAATTCAGCGTGTTTGCCGTTCATTTGCATCACCAGGTAAGAAAAAGGTTTGTCTCCCCATACGATGCACAGGGTAATGCCAAACTTCACCCAACAACTAACACACCAAAATCTGGCCAATGGAAAATCATGTACAAATGCTCACAGCCTGGAAATAAGATCCCAGACCTGCAGGCAATAATGTCAGAGGCTAAACTGGACATAGTAGCAATTAGTGAGACGTGGTTTACCAGTAACCACACTAGGAGACTTCAGTACCTGGCTATGTATTGTTCAGAAGACCGAAGTGCAAAAGGGGAGGGTGGCCCTGTATGTTAATGAAAATATCAAAGCTACAGAAATTCAGAATACACATAAGGAGCCAGAAGAACTGTGGGTCACCCTGGAAACAGGAAATGGGACAGCCATAAGAACTGGGGTTGTCTACAGGCCCCAGACCAGAGGAGGACATAGACACATTACTGTTAGAAGATATACAAAACATGACAGCTAAAGGGAGGTTCTGATAATGGGAGACTTCAACATGCCAGATACAGATTGGTCAATACCAGCAGGAACATCTGCCAGAACTAGACTCATAGTGGATTCCCTGCAGGGAGGGCCTCAAACAACTGGTACAGCAACCCACAAGAGACAGGGCTATCCTAGATCTAGTACTGACTAACAAAGGGGATCACAGATCTCAGGTAGAAGGTCACCATGGGGGCCAGTGACCATCACATGGTATGGTTCAATTTGGCTACTACATCTAAATCATCCCATTCCAAAGCAAAATATGGGACTTCAGAGGAGCTGACTTTGATAAGATGGCCAACAGAGTTAAGCTAGCCCTGGCAAAAGAAACACAGGTGAGAAGGTACAGGCAAAGTGGGCAAGCATTAAGGATACAATACTTGAAGCAACATCCCATGGTGTTAGACAGAAAAGGAAGTGCAAAAGAAGAAGGAAACCACTTTGGTTCTCAAATACAGTAGCAGAAAAGGTCAGAGCCAAAAGGCTGGCCTTCAGAAAATATAAAGGAACACAGCGGATGAAGATAGGAGGCATACCAAACTGCCCTAAGGGAAGCAGGTAAGGCAGTAAGGCAGGCAAAGTCCAAACTGAGGAAACACTAGCACGAACAGTAAAAGAAGGTGACAAGACTTTCTATAGATACATTAGTGAAAGGAGAAAGTCCAGAGGGTGTGCTAAGCTTAATGGAGAAAGGAGCATGTGAGGAGGAGGACCCTGTAAAGGCATCTATCCTAAATAGATACTTTTGCTCAGTATTTACTGAAGAGAAGGTAGGGCAGGGCCCACAGCTCAGCATCATGGACACAGGGGAGGAGGTGAGCACTACTCCTTCACAAAGAAGGGTCCTACAAGAGCTTGCTAAGCTCAGGGTGGATAAGGCAATGGGACCTGATGGCATACATCCCAGGGTACTTAAGGAGCTAAAGGAGGAACTAGCAGAGCCATTAGCAGAATTGTTAGTGAGTCTCTGAGCACAGGAGAGGTCCCAGAAGACTGGAGAAGGGCTCATGTGATCCCACCACAAGAGTGGTAGCAGGGAGGAGGCGGGAACTACAGACCGTCAGTCTTACCTCAGTAGTGGGCAAGATTATGGAGGCACTCCTTAAGGAAAGGATAGTGCAACACCTGGAATCCATAGGGCACAGGATCCAAGACAGCATGGGTTTACAAAGGAAGGTCCTGTCAAACTAATCTCATAGATTTCTTTGACTGGGTAACCAGAGTGGTGGACCAAGGGGGCAGTTGATGTCGCCTACCTTGACTTCAGCAAAGCTTTTGACACTGTTCCACATAGAAGATTGATAAATAAGCTAGGTAGGCTCGGGTGGGTCAGAAGTTGGTCAACTGGGTGGCAAACTGGTTGACTGGCAGAAAACAGAGAGTGGTGGTAAATGGTATACAGTCAGAAGAGATGCAAGTCACAAGTGGGGTACCTCAGGGATCAGTCCTGGGCCAGTCCTATTCAACATCTTCATTAGTGACCTCGCAGATGGACTAGAGGGTAGGCTTGTCTGTTTGCAGATGACACCAAGATCTGCAACAGAGTAGATGATCCAGATGGGGTGGGCAGAATGAGAAGAGATCTGGATAAACTAGCAGAATGGTCAGAAGAGTGGCAACTGGGATTTAATGCAAAGAGTGCAAAATCATGCACATAGGAAGAGAAACCCTGAAGCCACTTATAGGCTGGGAGGAGTTGCTAGCAGTCACAAAGGAAGAAGAGACTTGGGCATCATCATCACTGATGACCTAAAATCATCAAGCAGACCTCTAAAGCAGTAGGTAAGGCTAGGGGTGTTAGGGTGTATTAGTAGGGGTATCACAAGTCGTAGAGGAGGTAATAATCCTCTGTACAAGACATTGGTTAGGCCCCATCTGGAGTACTGCGTGCAGTATTGAGGCCACACCTTCACAAGGACATTAACCAAATTGAGGCAGTCCAGAGAAGGGCAACCAAAATGGTGCAGGGACTGCATCAGAAGACATATGAGGACAGATTAATGGAGCTCAATATGTATACCCTTGAGCAAAGGAGGAGAGAGGTGATATGATCGAGACATTTAAACACCTTAAGGGCATAAACAAGGTGAAAGAGTCTAACATGTTTAAATATAAGAAAAATAGCAGGACAAGAGGACACAGCATGAGATTAGAGGGAGGCCGATTAAGGGAATGTGAGGAATTTTTTCACAGAAAGGGTGGTAGATGCATGGAATGGCTTACCACAAGAAGTGGTGGCTATGAATACAGTGCAGGGCTTCAAACAGGCATGGGATAGGCATAAGGGAGCAATACAAATGACTATGAATAGATAGGTCACTGACAGAGCAAAGGCCGATGGCACATTTATAAGGTAGAAAAAGAAATGGGCAGACTGGATGGGCCTTGCGGTCCTTATCTGCCGTCAACTTCTATGTTTCTATGTTTCTATGTTATTACCTTGCAGGGAATCCAGGAAAATGGGCAGACCCCCCCCCCTTAGTTCTGGCCTTGGAGCCATTTTTGGGGCTAAATCCTCAGGTGGAGGGTGACAGTTATGGAAAACATGTTACCCCCAGGGGTGGTGAGTGATCCAGCCTAACAGAGAGTTACCAGATCTAAAGCGGCAAAAAAACTTATGGAACCTGCATCTGGGAACATAGGGTCGGGATGTATACCAGTTGCCAATTCATATGATGTTTCAATGGATTTGGAGGATAATGACATGGGGGGGGGGGGACTCTGATGTGTCTTCAGTCACTTCGGTGCAACCGGACATCAGTGACCCTATGTCAGGAGATAAGCCGATGCCTAGAAAATGGAAGAAACAAAAGTACCGTTTTTGGAATTTAATTACTGTGTGTTTGTTATTCCTTTTTATTCTTTCTCTCATGGGTGGGGGTATTACTATTGTGACAGCAAATGTTAATAGTATCAAGACTCAAAGAAAAATAACTATTACCTTTGCCATTTTAAAGGTAGGACTGGGGCAGGATTTTTTATTTGGGATACCAGGCTCCATACTATACCAGAGTTGACTGCTGCACAAAAAGATTGGTGGTGGGGCCCTTCCCTATGGCCTATAGGAGAAGATCAGTGTACTGGTATAGGGATCATGTTTACAGGAGTTGATGTAAAAATATTGAAAGGTCTAGATATACAACTGGGAAGAGCTCTATTAATAGATGTTCTTATAAATAAAATCTCTTATAGGCTTATAAACATTTATGCACCCCAGTCCAAGGCTGATAGGTCTGCCTTATTTAATAAAATGCCCTCCTATTTATGTACTTATAAATTAATTGTATGGTGAGGAGATTTTAATTGTGGGTTGACATATAGGGATTGGGGGAGGAAAACTACAAAAATATATAGTGACACTAACACTTTATGTAAAATTTAAGAACACAATAATTTAAGGGATATTTATGATTCTCTGGAGAAAAACCAGATCATACATTCCATAAAAGGACATTATACATGAGGATAGATTTTTTTATTCACCTCAGATAGAGTAGAAGGACTAAAGGTTGCAATGCAGCCACTAGAAACTTCAGACCATTTGGCAGTACAGACAACAATTAGACAACAGCCTCAGATCTCCATAGGTAGAAGCTATTGGAAACTGAACACTGAACTTTTACAAGAGGAAGAATATAGAGGAGAAATACAGGATTTTTTAGAGCTTAGGGAGGATATTAGTTTTATGTATGATAGCCCCATTGACTGGTAAGAAGACACTAAACGAGACTTAAAAGACCTATTAATTTCAATCTCATGTAATACAGCCAATACCAAACATATACAATATTTAAGTTTTAGGGAGCAGTATTTGAAACTTTTGACACAGATGAGCTTGATAGGACAAGATTTGATGACACAGCAATCAGCTATTA
Organism: Neoceratodus forsteri; assembly: GCA_016271365.2. Taxonomy (NCBI): domain Eukaryota; kingdom Metazoa; phylum Chordata; order Ceratodontiformes; family Ceratodontidae; genus Neoceratodus; species Neoceratodus forsteri. The sequence continues at coordinate 510,185,143 of CM057452.1, read as the reverse complement.
AAGAAAAGATGTGTAGGTACCTTCAGAAGAAAGAAAATAAAGCAGCAAAAGAGCAGACATTTTTAACAATAGGAACAAAAGTGCAGGTTAATCCATACCATTTAGATACACAGAAATTACTTAAGGTGACTATGTCAGCATTAAAACATGGATCTGAACAAGTAGTCCGAGATAGACTAGGGATGTAACATATAGTTCAAAAGCACATTAAGATGACTTTTCAGAAGGAAGGACATACAGTACATGATCTTTTTTTCAACATTTGGAGATCCCAAAACTGATGAAACAAGAGGAAAGTAAGTTAACAGCACCAATCACATTAGAAGAAATAAGGGCAGCAGTTCTAGATTATCTGCACATACCACACCTGGGAAGAGATGGTATTCTAAATGATTTTTTTAAAACATTTGTAAATGTAATGGGAAGGGGCAAATTCCACCCTGGCTAAATAATCATATAATTAAGTTAATTCACCATAAAAAAAACATTTCCAGAGATTAAAAAAATGCCCCCAAATCAAGAAAAAGTAATCTCTATTGTGCTTTCAGTCATCTGTAAAAAAACTAAAAAATGCAATTAGATTGCCGAAATGTAATCTGGAATTTAAAATTGCACACTCCAAAAATGGACACAAATCCTTATTTGTCTATCTGAACAAAACAAAGGGAAGCTTGAGGCAAATTGGAACACTAAAAAGGATAATAGTTTAATTACTACTGACAAAAACATAGCCAGTACCTTTAATCAATACTTCTGTTCAGTAGTCTGAAAGAAAGAACCTATAATAAGCCCAACTATATATGCCACTAAACAAAATTCACCCCTAGTAACTAATGAACAGACAGAGCATGTGCTAAGATCCCTGAATAAAAAGAGTAGCCCTTGACCTGATGGTATTAGTTCACGATTCTTAATTGAAACTTCAGAAATAATACAAATTCCATTAACCATTATTTTTAATAAATCCCTAGATGAATCTACTGTCCCATCTGATTGGTTAAAAACTTATGCATCACCCTTCTTTAAGAAGGGGAGTAGAACAGACCCAGCAAATTATTGTCCCATTATTTTAACTTCAGTACCATGCAAACTCCTTGAAAGAATAATTAAAAACATACTAGAAACAGAAGTTTATAAACTAAACTTTAATGATAGTACACAACATGGATTTAAGCAGGGGCACTCCTGTATATCCAACCTTGTAGCCTTCTATAATAATATCAGTCAGGGGCTTGACTCTAAAATACCCATGGATGTAATCTTTTTGGATTACAACAAGGTCTTTGACTGTGTTCCACACGAGGAATTAATTAGTAAACTACTATATATGGGACTGCCTACCAATCTTGTATCTTGGATTAGTAGTTGGTTGATGGACAGGATTCAGCAGGTTAGAATTAATGGTGAATTATCTGATAGTGGTAGAGTGACAAGTGGTGTGTCTCAGGGCTCTGTTCTTGGGTATACCCTGTTTAATCTGTACATCTCTGATATGAAATTAAATTCCAATAATACCCTTTCCAAATCTGCAGATGAGTCAAAACAAATGGTACACGACCTTGATAGCACTGACACATGGGCAACTTTAAATAACATAGATTTCAATACAGATAAATGTACAATACTTCACTTTGGTAGAAACAATCCAATTCACCCTTATAAACTTAAAGGAATCACACTGAAAATCTCTAACAATGAAAAAGATCTTGGGATTACAATTAACAACAAACTAACTTCCACTGATCATTGTGATAAAATATCAAACAACTCAAATGCTCTACTGAGAAGGATAGAATGAACATTCATTTCAAAAACTGAAAATTGTATAATCCCCCACTACAGAATTTATATTAGGCCTTACTCAGATTATGGGTCACCCTTTTGGAATCCATATTTAAAGAAGGACATAGCAAGTGCAGAACAGATACAAAGAAGAGCCACTAGAATGGTCCCCTATTTATCTCAATTAGATTACCAGAAAAGACTTCAGAAACTAAATCTGTACTCCTAACAGCAAAGGCGCACTGGGGGTGACCTTTTATTTCTATATAAGTTGTTAAAAACTCTGTCACTAATGCAGCAATGTGGTATACATTATACTAAAAGAAAATTAGTACCAAGAATACATACTAAACAACTTGTAGTACCACAGATCAAAACAAACCTTAGACTAAATTATGTTTCAGTGAGGGCTCCAAAATTATGGAACAAACTTCCAGAAAAATTTAGTAAATATTGAAACCTTTGAAACATTTAAAAAGGGACTAGACACATGGCTAACCCACTTCTAAAAAATGTTCCACAAACTTGTGGGGGGCATTCTCAATGGGCCATGGCCTACTTATGCCCCACAAACACAGAATAAAGTGAGATATTCTAGCTCCCAGCTTACAGTTAGTTAGTTTATTTAGCTATACTGACCTAAATATGTTGCAACCATTGGTGTTCTTGTTCTATAATTTTTTTATTCCAACATAAAACCATTAGTGTTGGAAATGGAATTGGACAGCAGTTTATGGAGCTCTGGGGTAGACATTTCCTGACAGCATGGGGCAGAGGCAAGTGGCATGCCTCAGACAAACTGCTTCTGACTTATGTAAGAACTACTTTGAAATACACTAGACAATGGAGTATTGAATTAAATTGGTTTATTTCTAATGATAAGAGAACATTTTATACATTGATAGTAGAAAAATGTTATTGGAAACAACCAACGTTTACAGTTCAACCTGACATAAAGTGTGATGATATACTTAGTAGCATGACTGAATCCAGAATCCTACTAAAAATGCAGGGTGTGTTATGATTATGTGGTCATCAGAAACTCAGTGTGAAAGGAAACCAGAAGCATAAGCAGCAAGAGGAAAGGCTACATGGAGTATTATAGTGTGTAGGCCAGATAGAAACCATGTTGCGTTTGTTTTTTGATTGTGTGTATGTCAAAAATATTTAAGGGGACTTAGCAGTTTTTTGGAATGGGGATGTCTTTCAAGATATGATACATTATATTCTTGTGTTGCGACAGCTACCACCAGAGTGGGGAAAATGGAAGAAGAGTACTATTTATGTCATCCTAGCCTGCATTAAGTGGTATTTGTAGCAAGTTCGATGTCAGAGATTCCTTCAAAATGAAGAAATTTTAATACAAGATGTGTTTTTTAAAATTCAGGTCAAATTAGACAAGATTTAGAATATGAAAGGAATACAATGGGGCAAGTTGCCTGTGAGTATTTGTGGAAGGATGTGAATTGGGTGGGCTGATCTGCAATGGGGATCAGGATGAGGGGTTTACAGAAGATCTAGGTATGAAGTACAGAAAACTGATTGAAACAAGGGGATCCACCTCTTATAGGAGATGTTTTTTTTAGAAAGCTGGGGATTTATATGGTATTTGTATAATCAGTGAGGAAGGAACAAGAAGTATATGGAACAAATTGTGATTTGATTGCATGCAGGACTTTTTTTTACTTTTTTTGAATTATGACTTTTGAATTTTTATTTTATTCTTTTAGTCTTATTATATGGCACATGTATGATGTAATATATTATTTTTCCTGATAAGCTTATGATTTTGAATATCAATAACAATTTCCCTACTCTTTTCAAGAAATGCCATGGGATCTTTAACATCTGCCTGAACAACCACCAGAGCAAGCAGACTGGACCTCAGTTTAACATCTCATCCAAAAGATGGCACCTCAGGAGAGCAGGACCCCCGTCATGCTGCACTACAGTGTCAGTATTAGGATTAACCCAGGTACCTGGTGTGAGGATAGAACCCACAACATTCTGATCTTCCAGCCTCAGATGTGAGTGTGCAACCTGCTGAGCCACTGACACTGATAAAAAGACCTAGACAATTCTATTTAGCCTGAGCCAGATATGGAGTATGGAGCTTAATGTAGATAAATGTACAGTCATTCTCATAAATCATAGAAACTTTACATTTAAGTACCATCTTGGGTCACAAGAATTAGATTGTAAAGATGGTGAAAGAGACATGGGAGTTATCATTCATAAGGATATGAACACAAATTCTTAGGATGACAATATCATCAGGAAAAAAATGAACCATATGATTCATAAAACAAACAAGCAACAAAATCTAGAAAAAATAAGATAGGGAGGTATCTACTGAAGTAACATCAAACCAGACTTAGATTATGGGTCACAATTATGGTTATCTTACAAAAAAAGGCACTATATTAAGAATAGAAAAAATCCAGAGAAGGTTTACAAAGACCATACTTGTACTAAAGGATATAGCATATAGAGATAGACCAAAGTTGTTATATCTGCAAAGCCTGGAGGAGAGAAGGTTAAGGGGAGACATATTGCTAATCTATAACATAATTAATTATGAGATACTACCAAATGAAATGGGAATATCAATGAACAACAATAATCATAATCTAAGGGGCCACAATAAAGGGCTCAAAATTCAGAACTACAAAAGGACGTTTTTCTGTTCACAAAGAATAGTGAGAATTTAGAATGGCTTACCCAAAACACTTATTGACTGCAGAACAAAAGTGAGTTTCAAAGGCAAACTTGATATTTTTATGGGTCTAACCAATGATAACAACAGCCACTGTGAAATGGGAAGTAGTGGGTCTACTGGCCTAATGCTGCTTCTGCAGACAATAGAATTAATGACAGTATTGACATAGGTCACTGGCTTACTATCGTAGAAAATCAGAAGCATATTCCAAAGTAGGTAAATCAGCCTCAGTTTTAGATTTATTAAGATGAATTGATTTCCTTTTGTAACTCTAGCCCTCAGTAGTAGTAATAATATAGGATCCCAGAGCCTCTAGTACTTGTATGACAATAACTGCTTTCCAACCATGAGCAGTCTGCATCCCAACATTCTCACCTATTTTTAATGCAAGCAAAGGTCATGCATTTCTGTCATGCCATGTCTGGAGCTGTCCAAAATTAGAAAATTCAAAATTAATGGCCTTCCAAGGAAACTCTGAGAAAGTCAACAAAATTCAGTGGAATTTCATTGGAATTTTGTGGAATTTGTGAAGTTGACTTATCTAGCCATAACTTTTCCGTCTATTGAGGTGAGGACAGGAAATGCAGCATACGTATTTAAAGAAATGAGCCCTAAAGGCAGCTCAAATATCATGCCATTTGGATGCACCTTTGCAAAATTATACTGGCTCAAAATCTTACATTTTATTTTGGGAGAAATGTATTTTTTTAATCTGCTTATAACTCAACAACCTTTGGAGCTATATATGTAAAAATCAGCAAGCATAACATTTTTATAATGTATGGTTGCACATTGTTAACACCAAAAGTCCATCATTTTATAGGGTTGTTGTACCCTCGATGTGACATCACGATGTTGTTATACCATCGTGGGTATATCACTTCAATGGTACAACAACAAAGAACATGTTTGCACGTGCACGGTACGCGAACATTAGGTTTTCTGGAACTGGCTGCGGCGGTGATAGCAGGACCTGGAATGGAGTGGCAGTGACTAAAAAGAAATTTAAAAGTAAGGATAAAAGTAAGGATAAACATAGAAATTGTCAGTAGATAAGGACCATTAGGCCCAGTCAGTCTGCCTGTAGGACCTACAAAGTGTATGTGACCCCTGACCCTATGCGATCAGTGGCTTCTGATCACTCTCTCACCTCTAAAGGTTCCCCTGTGCCTGTCCCAGGCATGCTTACACCCCTCCACTGTGCTTGTCTCTACTACCTCTTGTGGAAAACTATTCCAAGTCTTGACCACCCTCTCTATGTACAAAAACTAGGGATTCAGCTAAATTTTATTTCGCTAGTGAAATTCTGGCGAAATCACCCATTTTGCCAGGTGAAACATTTTGCATAATTATGGCCTTTTGGTAACATTTTGCCACCCAATTTCACTTTGAAATTTGAATTGCACTTCTGAAAGGTGAAATTAGGCAACATTGGGCTTTTCTCTCTGCTGGTGTTCTCATGGTTGAGTCTAAACAGGCAGGAAGTGAGTGGTTCATTTCCTGTGCTACATGTTTCTAGAGAAAGCAGGCAGCATCCAGACTTGGAGTCTAAGCCGACCTCACAGACCTCAAAATGAAGCTTCTGCCACTGTTTACCAAGGATTACTGGCACAATCTTGGTGCTGCCACTGCTAAACATGCCCCAGAAGTCCAGAAATGTTTTCCAAGAAATGTCCAAGTAAACTGAGACCAAAATCTGGTGTCATGTCATGCTGTTATATGGTTCACATCCATCACCAGGACTGAAATCTGCTGTTTTCTGCACTATTTACAACACTTTTCAGGCCTATTCTGGTGCTGTCACTGCCGAACATACCCCAGAAGTCCAGAAATGTTTCCCTTAAAATGTTCAAGTAAATTGAAACAGAAATATGGTGTCATTCATGCTATTATATGGTGTCCCCCCACCTCATGGACCTCAACTCCAGGGAGTGGCAGCTCCACTGCTACTAAACCCACTGCTCGAGAGAGAAAAGGATCCATCACACTCATCCTCCACCGACCCACTCAGCCATCCCTCCTCCTGCTCTGTTGCACTGCTATCACTAACATTAAGCTTGACAAAGGAAGTCCCACCAACACCTCTGGTATCTTTCTGGTGTTGGTGCCAGTGCAATGGGTTCTTGTTTTTCAAGTGTGCATGCTGGCCACTGGTGCCTACGTGACTGCCCTTTTTTCCATGACTGACATGTGCTTGACACAGCTGACATATCACCTATGGTGTCATCAGCTGCATCAAGCATGAAAAGAAAACTAGGGACTTTGTACCTCTAAATTTGACATGGCACTGGGACTTGGACAGTGGAGCCAAAGGTGTGAAAGTTTTTGCTTTTTGGGCCACTTGCATAACTTTCACCATGCAATGTTTGGGAGGGGGGGTTACTGACTTCTTGTTTTAGACTTGCTGATAGCCTCACCCTCAGCCTATATAATTATAATTTATATTTTTATTTTTATATTTATAATTTATAATTATATAAATAGGCTGCATCATCACCCTTCAGCTTTTTCACTTCTTGCTCTCACAGGGGATTCAACATCTTGTCATCATACACAGACAGGGCCCAAACTACCTGAAAGAGCTTCTGGTTCCTTACTGCCTGGGCAATCACTCCGCTCAGCTGATGAGGGGTTGCTAGAGATCCCAAGGGTTTTCCTAAATCCTCTGGGGCCTGTGCATTTATGTACACAGCCCCAGCCCTTTGGAATTCTCTACCCCATCAGCTATGGGAGTGCGTGACTGTGGAGGGATTTAAGACCTATTTGTGGATCCGAGCCTACCCTACTTGGTTTAACATGACTCTGTGTGTTTCTATTTCATTTTATTACATTTTTAACAAGTGTTTTGTATTTACTGTCCCAAGTGCTGACTTCACCCATTGTTATGCTCCTTGGTTTTTGAAAGGAGCAATACAAATAAAATTATTATTATTATTATTGTCATCTGTACTGAAACATTATATCCTCCTCTACCTCCTCCTTCCTATCACTGTCCACTTCCAAAGAAACGTTTCCCTTACCTGGCATCTCCTCACTGAGGGGTGGCTGTCTTTCCTTATCTCCTTTTCCAGGAGAAACAGACTGAAGCTGGACAGTATCCCCATCACCACCATTGGCTCCACCTTGAGCAGGAACAACAGTCACACTGACAACTTTTTCCACCTCTTCCAGGACCTCTGTGTCTCCACTGGTGTGAGTGTCTCCTTATTCCCAGTATCATCCCCAACAAGCATGCTAGTTACCAATTGGACAGTAAAAAGTGAGTCACAGACTTGAAGCCACTTCTAACTTCAATTTTGCTGGCTCTGCCACAGCAGCACTGGAGCCCACAGAAGGCACTGATTCAGATATAGGTTTGCTTACTGGAAGTGGAACTATATTTTTACTTTTCTAACAGACTTCTTTGAGCCACCTCCCACCTGGTTACCTTTCCCTGAACTGGAACATCTCTTGGCAGGCATATTTGTATGCTTGTTCCATTTGCCTTCCTCCGGAAATATATCATTATGTATTTCTATTGAATATGTGTGATTTAACACCTGCAGTACTATCTACAAAGGGCAAACAGAAATCAGAACATGTAGCAGCACTGTTGTGTATATAACTACCTACAACTGCTACTGTAGCCTATTTGAGTGTTAGAACACTATTTTATTTTTTCAATTACGAAAACACAAATTAAATAACACGGGGTATCAGGAGGACAGAAGTAAGAGAATTTAAATACCAAACCGACAGAGAACACTACAACAACAAGGATGTGCAGTAACTCTGAACAAATACTTAAGTAGTTCTTAATAAAATGTCAGTTTTTAAATGGAATGGTTATTACACAACTAGGTAGGTTCAAGCAAACAAATCTGTAAACCAACTGCACAGAACACCGCATAGTCACAATACGATCTATGGTCCGGATAAGTGGTATCTGGAGAAGGCAAGTACTGGAATGTGTTAGTACTTAATAATTACAATTTTGTCTTATAGATATATCAGATGGAAGGGACAACAAGACTTGAAATGAACAAACAAAAGTCACCTCCAACAATCCTGCAGGGACAACCACTCTCTTGAAAACTATGTTGTTTTTTATATAGTATAGATCAGGTAGTAAACACCAGTGGTGTAACAGGGAGGAATGGGTTAATATGGTAAGCATATTAAACAGAAAAACAGGAACACTGCAATGCAGAGGCTAGATCACAATATTAAATTCTGTGAGCAATTCAGCAATGCAGTGTACCTGAATATGGACTAGTGTTCAATGTACACGAATACTTTCACTACAAAAATAAAGAAGAAAAGTGATTAAACCAAGGGTAACAGGAACATAACTATTCAGAATGATTAACTGTTCAGATAAAGTTACCCAAAAAGGATCAATATGGAAGAGAAATATTACAAATAAATAGCACACCAACACAAATATTAAGACTTAAAAGAAATAACAGAAACTCACTCATAACTTGTGAGAAATCTGTCAAATATTAGGAACTAGCCTGCTCTGTTTTCATACACACACACACACACACACCACACGGTCAACCCTCCCTCCCTCACTGAACTCCCTCATAGACACAGACACAGAGAAAACTGCAAACAATACCTAAGTTTAACTAATTATTATCCAAAGATACCAAAAAAAAACCAAAAAATTCACTAGCAGCACTAGGAACAACATTTAGATACTGGGAGCCATTAGATCTCTAAAATAACAAATAAAGGGGGGGCGCTAATGAGCAGACTGGAATAAAGACATGATTTCACCTCGCTCCTCAGAGTCGCCACTAAATATCAAAATAAGCTGCCCTAAAAGTAACCCAAAGTAAGAATCAAAGGTCAGAAAGGGTGCAATTAAGTGAGATGGATGAGTATGTGATCTCTAATGCTGGGAAAAGCTCGAGGATGGCGACAAAAAACCAGCAGAAGCAACCCCCGGTATCCCAAGTGGAGAATGCAGGCCACATATTTCTGTCGGCTGGCAAGGTCAGCGCGGTAGGCCGCGAGGTGACTCAACAAGTGTTGGCTGCGTTAGAACCTAAACTGGCCAGTTTGCCTACTAACTTTGATAGAAAGCTGCAAGAGCTGGTAGACTTACACGCTACACAGACCACCAGAATTAGTGAGGCTGAGCAGCGAATTTCGGACTTGGAGGACGCCACAGCTCCTATACCTGAGCAAGTCATTGCCCTGCAGAGAGAACTGGAAGAGCTGAAGGAACTTTTGGATTATCAGGAGAATTATCAACGACGACTGAATTTAAGATTGAGGGGCTTGCAAGCGGGAATGGAGGGTGCGAGTGTGATGGATTTCTGTGCCAAAACGCTGCCAGAGCTGTTGGGCATTACTCCTAAAAATGGACGTTTGAAGTTGGAGAGAGCCCACAGGGCAGTAATGCCAAAACTAGCACCTAACCAGCTGCCTCGCCAGGTGATTATGAGATTCCATTACTTCCCAGACAGGGAAAGTGTTTTAAAAGCTTATCGAGACAGACCAGAATTGGAATATGAGGGACACCATCTATAACTCTCCCAGGATTACTCAGCCCACATTCTGAAACATCGTAGAGCTTTCGCCCCAGTCATGGCGCAGCTACGAGAAGCTAAAATTGACTGTTATATGCTGTACCCCGCAACACTTAAGATCAAGCATGAAGGAGCGGTTTACTTGTTCTGGGAAGTATTGAAAGTGGAGGTGTTTGTGAAGGATCTGGTGAAAAAGTCAGGGTAATCAGAAGTGGGAATAAGCCCGCCCGACTGGGGAGATAGATAGCAAGCTCGACTGGTTTGTGGAAGGAAGGATGAAGATACAAGAATGCTAAGTGACTGGCATGAAACTAACCCTTCCCTAACCTTCTTATTTCCTTTACCCTCCCCCTTGATAAATAGTGCAAAGACGAACTGTTTGCAAAGGGATTGATTTATTATTTCAGGGATGAAGACCATGAGTGGAGGGCCTTCCCTTTTTTTTCCTTCTTTTGAGAACTGAGCACAGGCCTGAAGCCAGATGTTTACTCATGAAGAGGCAGTGTATGATATGTGGAACTCTCGATATCATCTCATATGCAGAAGTCCAGTGTAGATGGGGGTCTGTTTCTGGACCTGAGTTTCAAAGCCCCCATCTCTCTGAAATGGAACTGATGTATAATGGACATGAAGAGGTTGGGGGCAATACTGCCTTCTCGGGGAGCTGGTCTTTCTCTATTTTAGAAGTTATTTAAAGGAGAGAAGAGGGTATGATTGTGAGGGGGTTATGGTAATATAGAAGGGATCCCTATGTGCCTCTAAGGGGGGGGCCTTGCCCTGTCTCCTCCAGGGAGTGGAAAATTATATAATTGGAAAGATGGGCCATAAGTGAAAGAAAGGGTGAGGTACATTAGGAGGGCACTCTTTGGAATTCCAGACCCCAAGGAGAGATAGGGAACTTCTCATGCTGGTTGGGGTGGATGGAGGGCAGCTACAGTGAGGATAAGGGGAGTTAAGGTCTTAGACTGGGTTAAAGATTAATAATTAGGAAGCCACTGGGCAGTTGTTTTTCTATGTCTTGTCTTCTTTTGTTCACAAAATGCCGCGGCCTGGCAGGGGGGCGATTCCTGGACTGCTTCATAGAGGGAAGGGAGAGTAACATTTCTGTGCTGCGCAGTTCTTGTTACTGGGGGATGCTAGAAAGTAAAGGAATGTGGAGGGGTAGGGGTGTGTATAAAGTTATTACTTGTTGAATTTTTTACGGTTAGATATTAGTTCACAGATCCATGAGATATGCCATTCAGACATATTAGTGGTGATGGAGTCGGAGCCCAGAGGGGAGATCATAGGGAGGTTAAGGGTGCAGGAAAGTACTTGGAGGACATGTCGGGAATGCAAGACTTAAATGTGGTATCGTGGAACGTAAGGGGAATAGCCACCCCGGTTAAACGAACAATGCTACTTACAGCTTTAAAAAGACAGAATACCCATGTTGCTTTGCTACAGGAGACACACCTCACGGAGAGGGAGCATGCAAAGTTAAAAAAGGGATGGGTGGGGGAGTGTTATTTGGCTGCATTTAATGCACATAAGGGGGGGGTGGCTGTTCTCCTGAATAAGAAACTACCATTTCTAAAAGAACAGGTGGTCATAGACCCTAGTGATGGACGTTATGTATTCATGGTAGGAACTCTATATGGGGAGAAAATCTCATTTGGAAGTATATATGCACCTGTTGTATACGATTCAAACTTTTATGGTAGGATTGTCTCTTTAATAATTGCAGAGCAATTTCTGAACCCGATATTGGGATATAAACTGTTTGATGAACCCTGTTTTGGACCACTCAGAGCATAAAGGGTCCCCTAAAAGTGCTATTTGGGAAGGGATTGCAGGAATGAACGACTTAGACCTTATAGATGGGTGGTGAACAGCTCACCCTACGGTCAAGGAATACACATTTTTTTCACACCCCCATTGAACGTGGTCACAGCTTGACTACATATTTCTCCCCAGAGAGTGGTATTTTCAAATCAGGTACATTAAGCATGGACCCTTTCACATCTCTGACCATGCTATGGTTATCATGTCTTTGAATATGGGGGAAGAAGAGGGTAGATTAAGGGCGTGGAGATTTCTTAATTATCTACTAGCCAAAAAGGAGTTTCAGGGCACCTGTGTGAGAAATGGCAGCAGTATGTACAAAATAATTCAGAAACAGACACCTCTAAAGCAGTTTTTTGGGATGTGGGGATGGCTTTTATGAGGGGGGTCATAATCAGTTATGTGGCCTATCATAAAAAAAAGTTAAGGAAAGGAGAACTAATTTAGAACAGAGACTTAAGGTGTTGGAGAGAAGGCAGCTCTGGGTATGGGTGGAGAAAACGTGCACCTGTTGTTGGCAAGGACTAGGGAAGCGTTGAATAATTTGTTGCTGGGGGAGGCGAGGAAGACAGGGCTATTTTAACAGGAAACATTTTTATGAGTGGGGGAACAAACCAGGAACCATGCTGGCAAATCTTATAAGGGGGAACAGAGGGGGACAATTAATTCAGGCCATGTGAGCAGAGGATGGAGTCCTGAAGAAAAATAAAGCGGACATTGGGGAAAGATTTAGGATATTTTATCACAAGTTTTATCAAGGTCAAAAGGAGGGGAGGACAGGGGGATGGCGGAATTCTTGAATAAGGTGGAGGCACCTCAGATAACAGATAGACAGAGATAATGGCTAAATGCAGCCATTACAAAAGAGGAAATCCTCTCTGCCATTGGAGCGCTTAAGAGGGGTAAGACCAGTGGCCCTGACGGCTTTTCAGCCGAATACTATAAAGTTATTAAATTAAAAATTGTGGACCACCTGGAGGCAGTTTTCCAAGAGGCAAGGGAGGAGAGGAGAATGTTACCTCAATCCTGGGGAGAAGCCACGATTTGCCTGATTCCGAAACCAGGGAACGATCTGATAGAATGTGCCTCCTTTAAACTGATATCCCTCTTAAACTGTGATTTTAAGGTTCTAGCCAAAATTATGGCCACTCGGCTAGAAAGCTTACTGCCAGAGCTCATTCACCCAGACCAGACCGGGTTTATTCGGGGTAGGTACTCATATCATAATATGAGGACCCTCCTTAATGTAATCTGGGGAGCAAAGAATAGTAAGGAAGTGGTGCATATATTATCGATGGATGCAGAAAAAGCATTCAACAGAGTGGAGTGGGAATATTTAATGGAGGTTCTGACCCAGTTTGGTCTGGGTGAGGGGTTCACAGGGATGGTGCAGCAGATGCATAGAAACCCCAGGGCCAGAATTTTAACTAATGGTACCCTCTCGATAGCTTTGATTTAGAAAGAGGCACAAGACAAGGCTGTCCGCTTCCCTCTTTGTTTGCTCAGTGCTTGAGCCCTCCTATTGCCATTCGGAAACACCGGAAATTTCAGGAGTGGTGGGAAAGACAGGTAAGGAGGCCAAGCTTTCGCTCTATGCAGATGATATGTTGATATATGTAACTAAGCCCAACAAGTCTATGCCTGCTCTCCTGAGCTTGATCGACCGGTTTTCACAATTCTCCGGATATAAATTAAATCTGGACAAGCCAGAGGAGCTGAGGGTCAGGGTGCAAGAGGGAGGATCTGTTACGCAGAAATCAAAATGGGGCTTCCGGGTTGTCAGGAAGGCCTTCACCTATTTGGGCATCAGAGTGGGAGGCGACTTGGAGGACCTATATGACTTGAATTATATGCCACTTGTACAAAATATAGTCATGGACCTATCTAGATGGAAGAACCTTCCTATAACGTGGTTAGGTAGGATAAATCTTATCAAGATGAACCTGCTCCCTAGAATACTTTATAGTCTACACATGCTTCATATTGGGTTAAGAGGAACAGAAGTGAAAAAATTGGAAAAAGCCTTCTCTGATTTTATCTGGAGAGGGAGACACCCAAGGGTAGGCTTAGCCTGGTTGAAGGCCCCCATAGAGAAAGGAGGTCTACAATTCCCAGACTTAAATAACTATCAAAGGGCAATGCAGTGTCGATATATTCAGGACTGGATTGACAGACCTAAGGAAGCGGGCTGGTTGGATCTGGAAGAGAGAGGAAGTGTGGGAAGAATTTCAGCGTACTTGTCCCTGGGAGGTCGGAAGGCATACCAGAGACTCCCTAATCTGAATCCCTTGGTCATAGCGGTGTTAGAAAGCTGGAGGGACATGTCTAAATTGAGAGGTATCAGACAGGAGGATACGCTACTCCTACCACTGAGGGGAAATTCATTTTTTCTTCTGGGGTGGGAGGATGTGGGTATAAAGAGTGGGAAATAAAGGGAATTAATTGCTTTAAGCATCTGTTTACACATGGAGTGCTGGACTCATTCCAGAATATACAAGATAAGACAGGGTTGGGACACCAACACTCCTTTCATTATCTCCAAGTAAGGGCATACATTAGATCCATAGGGAGGCTTGGGGGTACTATATCGCAGTGGGAGAACCTTGAACAATTAATAATGACAGGACAAAGAAAACCCAAGGGTACCATTCAGAGAATGGCTAAGGAAGTTAATTCGGGATTTCTGGATAAGACACAAAATACTAGAATGCTTTGGGAAAGAGACTTGGGGATCACACTTTCTATAGACAATTGGAAAATACTTCTTCAGTTACATTGGGGTGTCCTGTTATGTAACAAGTATAAAGAGTCCTATTATAAGTTCTGTCATAGGTTATACTGCCCACCTCTGGTGGTTCATAAGTATAATCCTGCAGTCTCTCCCATTTGCCCTAGATGTAATAACAACTTGGCTTCATATTACCATTATTTCTGGGCCTGTCTGACCTTGCAGACATTTTGGGGAGAGGTAGTATCTGAATTGCGAAGGATTGGAGGTCAGCAGTTTCCCTTGTCCCCTCTTTTCCTACTTTTTGGGGTAGAGAAAACAGAGGAAGGAGAGTGGACTCTAGTACAAAAATGGCTTAGGGTGTTAGTATATATGGCTAGACACTGTATTCTGAACACCTAGGTCACAGCGATGAAGCCTACTGTTGCACAATGGAAAACCCTGATAATACAGGCCATTATTTTTGGAACGATTAACATATGCTACTAAGGGAAAAGAAGAGTTGTTTTATAGAACTTGGCAACCGTATCTTTCATCTTTGACTATAGCAGAGAGTATTATGCTCAATGAGGACTGGGTTTGAAATGAATGTATTAGAAGAGGGGTATTCATGGACAGTAGATTTTTAGGGTCTCTGACTCCATATCACCCGGGCTAATAATTTAAGAGGAAATTTTTGTTTTTTTACTGAATGGAAAGAATAAGACGTAGAATGATGAAATGGATCATGGTGTAAATAGGTTATGAACTAAGGTTCATGTCATACATGTCTGTATGTATGTATGTTGGATGTATGTTGTTTTTTTTTTCTGTGGAAAAAAAGGAAAACAATAAACAAATGATGTAAAAAAAAATAACAAATAATGAGATTTTTGAAGGGTTCATTGGCTGTGATGCACCACACTGAACCGCTCTCTGATTCAACAGACAATATACTGTGCAGGAAACAGCCTGCACATAATATTTCAGCTATTTACCCACAATACATTGTAAATTCACTGGAGAAATTGAAAAGCACTGGCAAAAACTGGAACATTTGGCGAAATTTCACATTACACAATATTGCCATCCCAAGCTAAATTACGTTTCACCTAGGCAAAAAATTTTGCATAATGCGAAAATTATGTGAAATATTTTGCTAGGCAAAATTTTTCCAATTTCATACAACTCTAAGAAAAACATACTCACATTACCCCTTAATCAACCCCCCCCTCAAATTTCATATTGTGCCCCCTTATTCTAATACTTTTTCTCCCTTTGAAAAGGTCCCCCACCTGCACCTTGTTTATGCCCTTGAGGTATTTGAAAGTTTCTGTCATGTCATCCCACTTTCTCCTTTCTTCCAGTGAGTATGTAGTGAGGTCCCTAGTCTCTCCTCATATGTTTTGAGTTGCTAGCCCTGCACCATCTTTGTAGCCCTTCCCTGGATAGCCTCCACCTTGTTTACATCTTTGCGCAGGTGTAGCCTCCAGAACTGCATGCAGTACTCCAGGTGAGGCCTTACCAATGTTTTATACATTGGCATCACCACCTCCCTCCTCCTCCTAGTGATATCCTTGCCTATGCACCCAGCATGACACTGGCCCTCCCCCCAGCCTTTGCACACTGCTTTGATACCTTGAGGTCACCAGAGATGATAACCCCTAGGTCCCTTTCCTCTTTAGTGACAGTCAGCTCCTCCACCCCCCATTGTCGTCAAGGCACAGGTCATGAAGCATATAGAAAACCCAGGAGCAGTTGTAAAATTTCACATAAGTGTTTATTTGTAGTTGCAGTAACATGAAATAAAATAAACATGTTCAAAACAACTATATACAGAAGCAAAATAAAATCTCTTGTAATCCCTCTAGTTGCAGCTCAGCTCAGCTGTTTTACAAGGCTTTTCAACCCCGATTCTTTGCAAGCATCATGTTCTTTGTAAATTTCAGAAGCTGCTAGAAAATTGAGAGCTTCCTTTTTTTTACAAATTCACAAAGCTTTATTTTCATTTTTCTTTTTAAACTGGCCTGACCAGGTCAAGAGACACACAATACATAACAATAGACAACATGAGTACGTAGATACAATCATACAAACATACAAGTATATCCCCCCCCCTCACCCAGTCCACCCCTTTTATGGTACCGGCAATTACAATCAGAAATATAATCATATGAATTCAGTGAAAGTTTCCATATGATTGTTTTCCCTATTAGGTTTCACTGAAAGGAATATAGCGTGTGTAGTTTACCCCAGCATTTTCTAAATTTAGGGAGATTATTATGAACACTAGCTATAATTTTTTCTACAGTGAGATTAGACAGTAATTCCTGCAGCCACTCTGAGTAGGATATCATCCAGCCAGTGCTGAAGCACCAATTTTTTCACTGATAAGGCCATTATACTTAAGGTACATTTTCTTTCCGTGATCCTTATCGAGGAAAAGTCCCTGAGAAGGCAAGTGATTGGTTCTATATGTTCTGTTAGACCCAGCAAGGGATCTACTCTTTGCTTAATAAGGTCCCATAGTGGGGCTACTTTTGGGCAGTCCCAGAAGATGTGGCATAGTGAGCCTTCAGCTTGCATACATCTCCTGCTGGTTGGGGAAGGGGCCCTGCCCATTTTTACCAATTTTATCAGTGTATAATACATATTGTTAATAATCTGATACTGCATCAGTCTTAATTTATCTTGTGAGATAAATCTGTGGGTATCCATCCAAATCTTATCCCAATTGATTATTTTTTTCTGGGAATCGGGCAGTCCAGTAACTAGAAGCCCCATTTACCTGCCGGGAGGCTTTCTCTAGTAGTATGGTGTAAATACAGGATACAGCGTGAGGTTGTATGGCTGCAAGGCTAAGTGGATGCAGAAATCTTCCATCTTCTGCTGCAGCCTGACTTAACTGGGAGTTCACTACCAGGTGCCTAGTCTGGTATATTTTCAAGAATGACTGAAGGCTTAGGTTATACTGTAGTTTTAGATGAGATCTCCTGATGACAGTACTTGGCCATTGTTCCTCTATAGAGGTTCTTGCCAGCTGTGGGAGCCAAGATGATGAAATCACTTTCCCTCCTATTATGACATTTGGATTTCTGGTAAGTGGTTGGTTAGGGTCTTGTGTGTGTTGATAGGACAGGGAGGAACACAACTGGGTATGAATTTTAACTGATATCCTGATTGGTGTTTCTCTAAGTGCAGTTGGTACTAGTTTAGGAGTTATATGTAGCAGTGCAAATGGTGATAGACCTTGGACCAGGATAAGCTCCTTTTCCAGTATAAGCCATAGAGTGCAGCACTGGTCTCTGATTGCTGCCTTGAGATTGCCCAACCATTGTAGATATTTCGCAGAGTGGCTAGCCCAGTAATACAGTTTAAAATGGGGAAGTCTCAACCCACCTTGAACCTTGAGGGCACCCAGTTTCCCATAAGCTCTATGGGTTTGTTTGATTTTCCAGAGGAATTGGGTTATCAAGGAGTGTAGTTTGCTAAACCCGGCCTGTGGTAACCAGAAGTTTAACATATTGAGGGGATAAAAGATCCGTGGTAGTATGTTCATTTTAACTAAATTAATTCTGCCCCAGAGTGAGAGGCAACTTCGACCATCTGTCTAGATCTTGTATTGTGTGTCTCAGTACATCTGAGTTATATTCCTTTAGGTATTTGGGTTTCTGAGCTAGATATATCCCAAGATATTTAAGCTTCTTGGGTTCCCATTGTAGCCCCAAATCTGTAATGTCTCTTCTGTGAACACCTGAGTTTATGGGAAAAACTGTAGATTTCTCCAGGTTCAATTTATAGTTGGACAATTCTCCAAATTCATGAGTCAGGGACAAAGTTTGACTAATCGAGGCCCTTGAATTGGATAAGTGCAGGAGTATATCATTGGCATATGCTAAGAGTTTGAATTCTTGTGAGCCCACTATTATTCCTCTGATAATGGGATCTTCCTCAATCCTTATCAGGAGTGGCTCCAGGTAAATGTTAAATAAATAAGGTGATATGAGACAGCCCTGCCTGGTCCCAGAGTAGAGGGAGAAGTAAGAGGAGAAGGAACGGTTACAGTAAATACAAACATTGGGCCTAGTATATAGTGCTTTAAGCCATTTCACAAAGGGATGGGGGACCGAATCTGTTTAAATTCCAGAAGAGGAAAGCCTAATCTACCCTGTCAAAAGCTTTCCCTGCATCCAAAGACAGCAAAACAGCTGGAAAAATGCTGTCTCGGGATGCAGAAAAAAATATGATCCAGTTTTCTCATGTGGTCCAGAGAGGCTCTCCCCTCCATCAAATCCACTTGTTCAGCAGATATTAGATGTGGCATAACCCTTCCCATTCTGGTTGCTAAAAGTTTGTCTAAGATTTTGATATCATAATTAAGAAGAGATATCGGTCTGTAATTTGAGACTCTTTCTGGATCTCTCCCCTCTTTGTGCAATACTACTATTGTCGACTCGAAGAGATGAGGGTCTTGGCATTCTCCTGAGGTTATAGTTGTGAACAGTGTTAGTAGCCATGGTGTCAGTTCTTCTTCTAAAACTTTATAAAAGTTTGGGGATAATCCATCTGGTATTGGAGCTTTGTCTAGCGATAAGCTTTTGAACACTTTCTTAATTTCTGCTTCCGTGATGGGGAAGGTCAAGCCATCTTGTTGGTCTACAGACAGCACAGGTAAGGGGATGCTTCGTAAATACTCGTCAATGTGTATGGTACTGGGGGGGTCAGATCTAGCACTATATAGGTCTTTATAAAAGGACTGGAATTCTGCAGTTATTTCAGCCAGGTTTGTTTTAAGCAAGCTATCCTGGTTTGAGCAAATTGCGTTTACCAATTGAGAGGTCTCTTGCTGTCTAACCCTTAAAGCCAGTGGGTGTCTGGCTTTTTCCCCTTAATCTATGTAAGTGGATTTAGTTTTGAGAATAGCATATTCTGTTTTTTCTCCCAATAACTCATTATATTGTGCCCTGAGACGCACCAATTCCTGACGCTGGGTATCAGTGGATGAAGGGGAAAGATGTCTTTCTATTTTCCTAATTTTGTTCAGTAAGTCTTTAGTTTGGTGTTCCCTTTTGTGGCACCTCACAGATGCTATTCTAACAAGCTCACCTCATATAAAGCATTTTAATCTGCCCCATTCCATTTCTGGCTGGTGTGTAGTGTTGAGATTGGTCTCAGTATATTGTGCAATACAGGCCTTAAGTCTTTTTATCACCCATTCATCTTTTAGAAGTTTATTATTGACTTTCCAGCTCATTTCTATTCTTTGATTAGGGGATAGTGCTAAAGTACAAGATACTGAGGAATGGTCCAAAATAACCTCTGGTGAGATCTGGGATGCCATAAGGCCTGTAAGAAGTTGTTTACTTATCAAGAAATAGTCTATACAGGAGGCTGTGCATGTACCGGTGATCGAAATGCATATTCCTTGTGGTTCGGGTACAATACCCTCCAGGGGTCGCATAAGCCTAATTTGTCAGACATATCCCTTAGGGCTTTTTGTGCTGGTGACAGACCAGCCTTTGGTTTACCTGTTTTAGCTGTGTCTGGGGACAAAGGTAAGTTCCAGTCACCTCCAAGGTTGAGTGGGACCAATAAGAATGGTAGCAGGGTATTAAGAATTTCCATGAAAAAGGATGGGTTATCTGCATTAGGGCCATAGATGGACCCCAGGACTATTTTGGACCTTTCCATAGTACCATGCACAAAAAAAGACTACCTAAAGGGTCACAAATACACTAACTGCATTTAAAATTCAGGTTTTTATCCAGTAGTATAGCCACTCCCTTACTCTGAGTATTCATGCCTGCTGTGTATACCTGTCCAATATTTAGCCTCCATGAGAGATTCACCTCGGTGGCAAGTAGATGTGTCTCTTGTAGGAAAGAAATCTGTCCCTTTTCCACTTGTAGATGTTTCAATATTTTATATCGCTTGTGCTTGTTGCGCACACCTTTAACATTCCATGTAATAACTTTTATATGATTAGCCATTATGCATATATATTCTTTCCATCTGACACCTAGAACCTTGACTCTTGCTTGCCATACTGATACCATGATACAGTGAAAGCTTCCTGAGGTCCCTCCAGCCTTTGCAAAAGGCTCACGCATTTGCACTCAAATAACCTCTGGCTTTTTACAGTTATCTCAAATTATAAATACATATACATTTCAACAGCAACACTAAACATTTTCTAAACAAAAGAGATCCCAATATCAGTTTCACTCAATACATTGATTCTCATATATTTTATATTAGCTGACATAGATATGAAAGGGAGGAAAAACAGACAGTAAGTGAAAACAGAGACAGTGAGAAGCAAAGAATTGTGAGACAGTTCGGGTTGATCAAGTCCACAGCCTCACCGGAAAATTTGGTTGCGTAGCCAGACAGAGAAGAAAAAAGGAAAGAATACATATCCTTGCATTTAAATACTTTCTCCAAAACAAATTGGACAGGGTCCTATTCTACTCTGTCACATATAACCCCCTCTTTAAGAGGGAACCTGTCTTATTAAACAGGTTTCCAAAACTTTCTATTCTCTACTAACATTTTCTATGTTCAGAAATTAAGCACATTTGCATCCATTTTTTTTACCAGAACAGCAAAAATTACAGTTCAGACGATTCTTAGACAAGGTTCCTGCACCCTAATTGGTACCCCAAGAGGTACACCACAGATAGCTAGCATCTAGTTATATGTTATACTAACATATAGGGCTAAGGGCATCTACTGTATAAGAGTAGACGTCAGGTTATGTATGCACATAATTGCTATGCACTTTACTTTCCAATATGCACATGTATTTCTTGCTTATAAGATGTTAAGACACCTGTGTCCTTGTAATGATTATGATATACAAGTTGGCATTGCCATCTTCGGATGATTTGTATTACTACACAGCTATGTACAAACTGTACCTGTTTGTTTCCACAAAGTGATGACTGTAACAACATTGTATAATGTTACCTTGGACTGAGGAGCCACCTCTAATTTAGCTCATCTCTGTAACTAGAAATGTTACTATCTTACAGTAACCATGGTAATTATCTTAGGTAAATAATGTAAGACATTACGTCTTCTACCTTGGAGACCCCTGGAGACACAGAGATTCCTCGAGGTATAAGGAACACTTAGCATTGGCCTCCAGTTCCTAATGGTGAGAACTGCTTAGGGCAACTGTGATTTTCCTTTTGGTAGTAATAAACAAGCTTTATTACTCTTATGCAACCTGTCTGTGATTCCTTGCATGCCCATTATTGCCAAGAACCTGAGACTGAGGTTTAGACCTCCTGACAATTGATGACCACGGGCAGGCAGTATTTGGAGTTTGCAAAGTTTTCACTTGTTGCTACAACTTTCCCTTCCCAGTGGGGACAGTAGGTGTGCATACCCACATTGCCTCTCCCATTTTTCACCCACTTTGCAATCACTTGCAAAGTCTGGCTGCTTTCTGGGTGTGGTTGATGCTGACTCACCTCCCCCCATGGCAGTTTTGAATTGCAAGCTTACAAGTGTAGAGTAGTGGGGATTTCAATCCAGTACTCAGAGATGAGACAGACAGCCAGAAAACAAGAATCTAAAGGGATGATGGTCCCGGCTCTCTATGCTGCACTGTAAGCCTCCAAAGCAAGGTTTCAAACCCTTGAACTGCAAATCTCATCTCTTAAGCAGGAGATGGGATTGCAGGAACCTGAATGTATAAGATGCGAACAGGATTTGGAATTTGAGCTCCAAACTCTGCAGAATGAAAAGGATTCCTTTTTGCATCATCCTGCTCAGGCAAGTGAGCAGGAACTTTGTTTGTTGCAGCAGGAGTGTGAAAGTCTGAAACAGGATAAGGGTCAGGCTTTGCAATTAAATGTCTTGTTAAGTAGAATGAGTGATCAGATGCACGAGGAGTTGGGAGAGTTACAGGATGAGATAAACCAGGTACATAATGACTATGGAGTTGCTACTAGGGATAATTGCGAATTGAGCACTGCATATTGAGTGTTACAGAAGCAGGTGCAAAATGATGTGGATCAGAATGTTGCAAAAGTGAGTCATGAGGATTGTGAATATAAAATGGCAAAACTGCACCATCAGTGAGAGGTTCTGGCTAGTCACGTCAAGGAGATGGGAGGCATAGCCCATTTCTTATCAATATCATCTGAGGAGGAGGAGTCAGATGATGACATCTTCCAGTACAATGCCCAGTCACACTCCTACTATGGTCCAGACACCCCTTCCTGCCATCCACAACATGGCGGACCTCTATCACATGACACCACCTCTCTACATCATTGACGGCATGACGTTAATCATGGGAGATGCCAACATGGTGACCCCCATGATGGGGGGGATCAGGCCCAGGCCTAGTCACAATGGCACCACTGATCACCATTATTAATATGGATGACAGGCAGAGATAGAGAAAATGATTGAGAATGCCTTAGGCAATGTGTCCATCACTGAGAAAAACAAATGGGTCCTACAGACCCAGATTAAACCAATTTTTTTTTTTTTAAACCAATTATTTTACCAGGTGAGACACACTAAGCTGAAAGCTCGTTTGCAGGTGCAACCTCGGAGCACAAGGAAGTTAAGTGGCTTGCTCAGGGTCACACAGTATGCACCTAGGGGGCTGTGGGATTCAAACCCAGGTCTCCAGATTTGCAGCTCAGAGCCTTAACCCACTGCGCCACACTGCCTCCATGCACTGTAAACAGCTGCTACAGGAGGCTGGTACCAAGAAGAAAATGGTCCATACTGTGGCTGAAGCCACAGCTCAGGTGCCCTGTAGGGCACCCGAGGTAATCTACCTTCACTTGATCGTCCCAATAATCCCCAACAAATATTCCACTCTGATCAGCAAGTAGCTGACAGTATTGGTCGGATGAGTCTGTCCAACAACCTCAGCTGCCACTTGCAGAAGGTGTGTGCTAAATGTGAAATGCTTAGTCTCGCTGCAGTCTACCAGGTCCAGATCCTATGCCAGACCATCGATCCTGGCCTGTGGGTGAAACTCCCCGATGCTGTTCATCAGGACTTCCACACCATCTTTGATAAAGTAGTATCAGAACTCATTACTGCACACAACCCAGGTGTGATAGGAGTGATGCTCGCATATCCCATAAAACAGAATGCATAGGAAAGTCCAGCGACCTTCTTCCAAAGGCTTTGGATGGCCTACTGAGCAGGGAAACACCTTGCAGGAGAAGCCGCAGACATGGACCTCATTGAATAAGAGATCCTGTTCCTTAGGAACATGATCCCTGCAGTAAGAGAAAAGGTAGAGCCAACCACCTCTCCCAACAAAGACAGATTTACCGATATCCTTCAGAAAACAGAGACAGTTTATCAACTCTACATCCATGATTCAGACTCCGGCTCCAAGGAGGTAACTGCCATGGAAGCCGTTCTGGAGGCCAAGACACACTACATGGTGGAGGGGCAGGCCCAAGAGAAACAGCCCCTTCCCACAGATAACCAACACCCCCAGCAGACCCAACATCAAGAGCAACCCTATGGTGGAAACTGGAACTACCATAAGAATAAGAAGCACCATAAGAACAACAAGGGTAAACAACAAAGACCAGGCCCTTCATATAGGGAACTAGCCAATGAGACCCAGAGTCTCTGGGACCTCCTTGGGAAAGTGCATTATGTAGCTGATGCTGTTTCAGTATGGGCACTTGCTGCAATACATTCAGGAGAGCAGGCCTCCACAGGCCACAGGGATATGGGAAGTTCAGGCTGTCAGGCCCCTGCAGGCCTGAACCTGGAAGCGGCTCCCTATATAGCTTCAGTACACCATGGTGAGATGATTCACAAGAACCAAAACAAAAAAAGCAAAAAGGGAATCCAAAAAAACTTCTGAACATAGGAGACTCCATGATTCGGGGAATTGATACCCATCTCCAGCCAAGGGTAATGGTCAGATGTCTCCCAGGTACATCAGCATGGAGAGACACTGACCGCATTGCTAAAATTGTTCACAAAGCAGGAGAAAACATTGATGTCCTAGTACACATAGGGACTAATGATCTCGCCAGCTGGTCAGTTGTGGAGACCAAGGAACACCTGACCAGGCTGGGTGACAAACTATCATCCATTTCATCTGGCATCTCCTTCTCTGAGATCCTGCCAGTCTGGGAGAGGGGGTAGATGGACGGAAGGTCAGAGAAGGGGAGATAGGGGAGCTAAACACGTGGCTCAAGGGCTGGTGCCAGGAAAAAGGACACAGATTTGTAGGGAACTGGCAACAGTTCTGGGAGCGAAAGTTCTTTAAATTTGATGGACTGCATCTGACTAAGGAGGGAGTCAGTGCATTGGGGCAGAAGTTTGATGTCTTTGCAGAATATTTAAACTAGCAAATGGGGAGATGGGTGCAGCATCCCATACGTCGAATGGGAAGAACACCCTCCCCTCAGCTAGTGGTCAAACAGGGATTCAGCATGTTTGCAGTTCATTTGCATCACTAGGTAAGAAAAAAGGTTTGTCTCCCCATACAATGCACAGGGTAATGCAAACCTCACCCAACAACTAACACACAAAATCTGGCCAATGGAAAATCATGTACACAAATGCTCACAGCCTGGAAATAAGATCCCAGACCTGCAGGCAATAATGTCAGAGGCTAAACTAGACATAGTAGCAATTAGTGAGCGCGGTTTACCAGTAACCACATTGGGAGACTTCAGTACCTGGCTATGTATTATTCAGAAGAGACCAAGGTGCAAAAGGGGGGGGGGGAGTGGCCCTGTATGTCAATGAAAATATCGAAGCTACAGAAATTCAGAATACACATAAGGAGCCAGAAGAACTGTGTGTCACCCTGGAAACAGGAAATGGGACAGTCATAAGAACTGGGGTTGTCTACAGGTGCCCAGACCAGGGGGAGGACATAGACACATTACTGTTAGAAGATATACAAAACATGACAGCTAAAGGGGAGGTTCTGATAATGGGAGACTTCAACATGCCGGATACAGATTGGTCAATACCTGCAGGAATATCTGCCAGAACTAGACACATAGTGGATTCCCTGCAGGGGGAGGGCCTCAAACAACTGGTACAACAACCCACAAGAGACAGAGCTATCCTAGATCTAGTACTGACTAACAGGGAAGGGATCACAGATCTCCAGGTAGAAGGTCACCTGGGGCCAGTGACCATCACTGGTATGGTTCAATTTGGCTATTACATCTAAATCATCCCATTCCAAGGCAAAAATATGGGACTTCAGAGGAGCTGACTTTGATAAGATGGCCAACAGAGTTAAGCTAGCCCTGGCAAAAAGAAACACAGATGAGGGGTACAGGCAAAGTGGGCAAGCATTAATGATGCAATACTTGAAGCAACATCCCATTGTGTTAGACAGAAAAGGAAGTGCAAAGAAGAAGGAAACCACTTTGGTTCTCAAATACAGTAGCAGAAAAGGTCAGAGCCAAAGGCTGGCCTTCAGGAAATATAAGAGAACACAGCAGGATGAAGATAGGGAGCATACCAAACTGCCCAAAGGGAAGCAGGGAGGGCAGTAAGGCAGGCAAAGTCCCAAACTGAGGAAACACTAGCATGAACAGTAAAGAAGGTGACAAGACTTCTATAGATACATTAGTGAAAGGAGAAAGTCCAGAGGGGTATTGCTAAGCTAATGGAGAAAAGGAGCATGTGAGGAGGAGGACCATGTAAAAGCATCTATCCTAAATAGATACTTTGCTCAGTATTACTGAAGAGAAGGTAGGGCAGGGCCCACAGCTCAGCACCATGGACACAGGGGGGAGGGAGCTGAGCACTACTCCCTTCACAAAAGAAAGGGTCCTACAAGAGCTTGCTAAGCTCAGGGTGGGCAAGGCAATGGGACCTGATGGCATACATCCCAGGGTACTTAAGGAGCTAAAGGTGGAACTAGAAGAGCCATTAGCAGAACTGTTTAGTGAGTCTCTGAGCACAGGAGAGGTACCAGAAGACTGCAGAAGGGCTCATGTGATCCGCTCCACAAGAGTGGTAGCAGGGAGGAGGCAGGGAACTACAGACTAGTCAGTCTTACCTCAGTAGTGGGCAAGATTATGGAGGCACTCCTTAAGGAAAGGATAGTGCAACACCTGGAATCCATAGGGGCACAGGATCCAAGACAGCATGGGTTTACAAAAGGAAGGTCCTGTCAAACTAATCTCATAGATTTCTTTGACTGGGTAACCAGAGTGGTGGACCAAGGGGGAGCAGTTGATGTCACCTACCTTGACTTCAGCAAAGCTTTTGACACTGTTCAACATAGAAGATTGATAAATAAGCTGGGTAGGCTTGGGGTGGGTCAGAAGTTGGTCAACTGGGTGGCAAACTGGTTGACGGGCTGAAAACAGAGAGTGGTGCTAAATGGTATACAGTCAGAAGAGATGCAAGTCACAAGTGGGGTACCTCAGGGATCAGTCCTGGTGCCAGTCCTCTTCAATATCTTCATTAGTGACCTTGCAGATGGACTAGAGGGTAAGGCTTGTCTGTTTACAGATGACATCAAGATCTGCAACAGAGTAGATGATCCAGATGGGGTGGGCAGAATGAGAAGAGATCTGGATAAACTAGCAAAATGGTCAGAAGAGTGGCAACTGGGATTTAATGCACAGAAGTGCAAGATCATGCACATAGGGAAGAGAAACCCTGAAGCCACCTATAGGCTGAGAGGGGAGTTGCTAGCAGTCACAAAAGAAGAAAGAGACTTGGGCATCATCATTACTGATGACCTGAAATCATCAAGCAGACCTCTAAAGCAGTAGGTGAGGCTAGGGGGTGTTAGGGTGTATTAGTAGGGTATCACAAGTCATAAGAGGAGGTAATAATCCTTCTTTACAAGACATTGGTTAGGCCCCATCTAGAGTACTGCATGCAGTATTGGAGGCCACACCTTCACAAGGACATTAACCAAATTGAGGCAGTCCAGAGAAGGGCAACCAAAATGGTGCAGGGACTGCATCAGAAGGCATATGAGGACAGATTAACAGAGCTCAATATGTATACCCTTGAGCAAAGGAGGGAGAGAGGTGATATGATCAAAACATTCAAACACCTTAAGGGCATTAACAAGGCGAAAGAGTCTAACATGTTTAAATATAAGAAAAATAGCAGGACAAGAGGACACAGCATGAGATTAGATGGGGGCCGATTAAGGGGGGAATGTGAGGAAATTCTTTTCCACAGAAAGGGTGGTGGATGCATGGAATGGCCTACCTCAAGAAGTGGTGGCTATGAATACAGTGCAGGGCTTCAAACAGGCATGGGATAGGCATAAGGGAGCAATACAAATGAGTATGAATAGATAGGCCACTGACAGAGCAAAGGCTGATGGCACATTTATAAGGTAGAAAAATAAATGGGCAGACTGGATGGGCCTTGCAGTCCTTATCTTCCATCAACTTCTATGTTTCTATGTTTCTATGTAACCAGGCCCAGACCCTCTTTCATGAGCTCCCCCATACTTCTACTGGTATGAATTGACAATTACAGGCCCCAGTCCACATTGTAAACAAGCTGGTCCTGGATACAGATGGAAAAGCCCTGTACAAAGGCTGAGGTCGGGGGCTGCCTACTGACAGTACTACTGGATACAGGCGTGGCTGTGTCTGTATTACAGGATAACGGCCTAGACACATCGCCTTGGTCTACTGGACTGAGGACCAATATGTCTGGGGTAGATGGAACTATGTTATCTGCATACTGCTCCCTGCCACTACCTGTGACACTGGGACACCTGAAGGCATATCACACCTTTCAGCTTATGGTATTGCATGATCCCCCTAGTATAATTGAAATTGACTTTTTGGCACCACACAGCTGTGTGGCGTACCTAGACAACATGTTACTAATATCACACCATCATGATCCCTGACTCACATGTGGTTGCGACAATTTCTGCAAACAATAAGGAGTATGACATCATAGATTTGTTTAAGAACCATGAGCTTTTCCCAAAGCTCCTTCCCATTCTATAAAGGCATCTGGAGGCATTTGCCACTAACAAGCATGATTGTGGCAGGATGCACACTGACATTGAAGTGACAGACCCAGCACATGAGAGGCAATGGCAATACCCCTTTCTACCTGAGGCCTTGCCTTATCTTAGGGAAACAATTAAATTACTCCTCAAGCAATGTGTAATCAGGACATGTGTTTCCACTGCAAATTCCCCAGTATGGCCTGTGAAAAAACACATAGGTGTCTGGATACTTACTGTTGACTACAGGAGACTAAACCACATCACCCCCAATTGTGCCCCAACCGTGGCAGCAGCACCAGATGTGCTATGACTATTAACCCCTGATCAACAATGGTTTAGTTCCCTGGACATCTCCAATGGTTTTTGGTCATTGCCATTGACTCCCAAAAGTCTATATAAGTTTGCCTTCACCTTCAAGGGCAGGCAGTACATGTGGACCTGCTCACCACAGGGGTTCCTCAACAGTACCTCCCTGTTCCATCTGCACATGATGGACACCCTTGAGGGGTTTCTGTACACAGAGTGTTTCTTGCAGTATGTGGATGACCTGTTGTTGGCCACATCCATAAAGGCACAACATCTGGATCTCTTAGATGAACTGTTGACCCTCATCCAGAGGTCCAACAAGTGTAACCCAGCAAAAGCACAACTATGTCAGAAAGAGGTACTCTTTCTGTGCCTGAGGATGACAGATCAAGGCCACTGCCCTACCTGGAAGAAGAGACAAGGATTGCAATATCTGCCACTGCCCACCAGTGTAGCCACCCTTAGTAGGTTTCAAGGTATGGTAAACTATTCTAGATATGTTATTTGTGATTTTGCTCAGATGGCCGCCCCTCTGTATAAACTATTAAAAAAGGTTGTCCCTTGGACTTTAGGCCCCATTCACACCCAAGCTGTGACATCACTGAAACAGGCTTTGGACTCAGCTCCAGCTTTGGCTAACCCCAATCTAGCCTTGCCATTCCATCTGAAATCTGCCACCTCTGACATTGTTATGTCTACAGTACTGGCCCAAAAGGTCCATGGCACCCTGAGACCCACTGCAAATGCATTACAGCTCTTGATCCTAGTGGAACAGGAGTATAGCCTTTGTAAAAGGAACCT
The DNA here is from genome assembly GCA_016271365.2 of Neoceratodus forsteri. NCBI lineage: Eukaryota > Metazoa > Chordata > Ceratodontiformes > Ceratodontidae > Neoceratodus > Neoceratodus forsteri. The sequence continues at coordinate 510,155,507 of CM057452.1, read as the reverse complement.
TCTAGCCACCTACTGGGCTGTCAAGCACTTTCTGTATATCATTGGGTACTCCACCCTGATTATCAGTACAAACTATATCCCAACAACCTTTTTGCTATCAGATAGAGTAAAGGATGGGTCAGTCTCTAATACCAGACTGACACACTGGTCCCTCCTTCTCCAGGACAGTGACATCAAGGTCCACCCAACCAAAATGATATCCATGCTGGAACACGGTCTCCTTTACCAAGGTGAATCCCATGACTGTACACTGCAGCCACCTGATCTACCAGATCCAGGTCCTTTCCTTCCTGTTACACCACAACTACTTGAGAACATCTCACTGTGTCATGTCTTTACAGATGGCTCAGTCTCCTATTATTAGGGAGAACAGATAGCAGGAATGGGTATATTAGTAATTTACCCTCTTGGTAACACTGTCAAGATTTCTAAACGTTGCAGTGTGGCATCATCGCAGTATGTGGAGATGGCAGTGGTGGCCTGTGCCCTCGAGTTCATCCAGCATGGAACTGAGGTTACCATCATTTTCACAGACTCTGACTGGGTTTGTTGCTCTCTTACAGAATTCCTTCCTTTCTGGCAGAGGAACTCCTCTATCTCTTCTGATGGCACCCCAGTGAAACACAAGGAACTGGTAATATAAATTCATTCACTGTCACAGAAATTTGCACACAAACTCTATATACACAAGATTAAGGCCCACTCTATACATGACCCCTATCATGCCTTCAATGACACCGCTGACACCCTTGCAAAGGAAGGAGCCCAAGGTGGGGACACCTGGATGATGGACCATCCAGAGGCCAGAGCAGCTGTGCACATTGCAGCAGTCAGGAAGAAACCTGAACCCTTCTTCACCTTGGATTTGTCAGAAGCCCAACATGCTGACTCTGAACTCAAAGATGTGTTCAGATTCCTGAACAAAGGTATTGAAAAGAATTTGCCCACTCATAACCCCTACCGAATGCATGAAGGTAAGTTACACCCGTCCCCAGATGACAAGCTCATTTGGTATCAACAAGACGACACCCCCACCAAATTGTGGGTGGTTCCCCATCATCTCAGATCCAAATGACACCCACATGCATGCTCACTGCTGCAGACCACATGACACACACATGCTTGCTCTATTCCATTGCCCAGATCCTGAACTTTGACAAGATGGTTCACTACCAGTCCTGCCTCTTGACCAAAAAATCCCTCCTTGGCTTGACTCCCCCCAGACCTATCTGTCTCCCTAATTTCATCCCCCCCCACAGTGTACACACGCAGCTCAACCAAAGCTGCACTGGCCATTCCCAGAGTCAGAACCACACTCACCCAGAGGTCTTTTCTTGTCAGGGCTCCACCCCACTTCAACGCCCTCCCGACGTCAGTCTCTAACCATCAAAAACTTGATCCCTTTAAAAAGGCACTCAAGACCCACCTCCTTGCCACCCGCACCTGCACCTACACACTCTAAGTCCACCACCAGTGCCTTCACCAGCCACTCAGAATGGCCACACAACTTCTTTCACAGTCAATGGCCTGCAATTCTTACTCAGGCACTCGGACAAAGTCTCCCAACAGACTGCTCTAGAATTTGCACCACCTGCCTCCCCTAACTTATCCAGTTTACTGAGCTCCAGCCAAGCATAGTAGGCATGTGCACTGTCCCCTGATTCACTCTCTGGTCACTAACTGACCTCTTGCTGTTAGATTTATCCTATGCACTGTCAACAGCCACAACAATGTATTAGACATCCTTATAAACTGGTCAGGACATCCTTGTAAAATGGTCATGCTGTAACCGGAAGTCAAAGTGCCTGGCACTGTACCCTGTATCGTACTGTTTACTGTGTTGCCATAGCCAACAGCCTCAACTCTACATTAGACACCCCAGTGTACTCTTTCATGATGCAACCTTGCCATCAAACTGCCCTGGCATTGTATATTGTATCATACTGTCTATTGTATTTACCTATGTCTGTATTGCGTATTGACGTAGAGCCTTTGGAAATGAGTCTCTAACTCAAAGGTTGTAATTCCATGATTTTAAATAAATAAATAAAATTTCTGCACCAAGTCCATGATACCCCCACTGATGGACACCAGGGAGTGGAAAACACTCCAAAGGCTTAAGACCACTGCATGGTGGCCTAGTGTCATCAAAGATGTCAAACAGTACATAGACAATTGCCTTGTTTGTGAGCAAACAACCCCATCCCTACCAAATGAAATGCCAAGCTACTACCACAACAGCATTCTGGTGCTTGGCAAGCCCTGCAGATTGATTTTATTGGTCCCCTGACCAATACTAGCAGAAATAACAAATACGCCCTTGTGGTAACTGATCTTTTCTCTAAGTAGGTTAAAGCTTTTCCCACTAAGACATACACTGGTAAAACCACTGTCAAAATCCTGGTGGAACAGATTTTCTCCAGGTGGGGCCTATCTCTCAAGATAGACTCAGACAAAGGAACCAGTTTTACAGATGAGTTGATGAAAGAAGCCCTTGGACTTCTTGGAGTTCATCAGAAGTTCCACATACCATATCACCCGTAGTCAGGTCAAGTAGAGAGGGCCAACAGATGGATTAAGCAAATGCATTCCAAATTCATTGAGGACAATCCCAAGGATTGGGATTCCCTACTGCCATTACTCTTTATGGTAATTAGGGGCACACCCTCAGCCACCACCCAGTTGACATCCTTTCAGGTGATGACTGGTAGAAATATGAGATTACCTGAACACCTGTTGTTTGACCTGCACACCCCCACTGCAGACCATGTCTCAGTGGTCCAATATGTGTAAAAACTCAGAAAAGACCTAATACACATTCATTTGTATGCTGCCAAGTGCATGGGCAAGACACAGCAACAGTCCAAAATTCAGTTTCACAAACACGCACAAGTGGATTGGCAAGTTGGAGATCAGGTAATGGTTCTCAGATTTGCACATCCAACACATTCCTTCTCCAATAAATGGGAAGGACTCTATCCAATTGTCACAAGCTCAGTCCAGCAGTCTATCAGGTTAGACTCATGCAAAACAACAAACTGACTGACAAATGGTTACAAGCAAACCACCTTGATCCACCTGCACAAAAGAATAAGGAAGCAGATAAGCAATACATTGCCCGTAAAATATTATGCTCTGCTTATGAATCATACATTATCACAACCATCAACAACCTCTTCCATAATCTAAAATCTGGAAGAATTCCTGATATCATTTATGACAGACACATTTCTAAATGGCATTCTACTCAGGGCAAATCCCCTAACTGTGTTGCCATGTGTACGTTACAGTCTCTTACTAGTCCTATTTCTACTGTGAGGTTTTGTGACCAGGCACCCTAATACTGGTCCTTGCTTTACTTCCAAGAAGGATACTATGTCTATTTATTTTACTGTGTCTTTACCACGTTTTGATCATACTACAGCTATATTTGATAAACTAGCATCCGTACACTCCATTGGGCACCTTGATGATGACATCTACAGAGAACACCTTGATTTGCCTCCTCTACTGGTTTTCCATCCTCTTCTGGATGTGCGGGTCACTCCACACATGGACTGCTATGTGAAGAAAGGGTATATTTATTCGTGTCGATGTGACGTATTTGATGTTATTAAACCTGTATGTGGATATTCTTCAGACAGTATCAATTGGTCCTTTTCCATGGATGATGACATCACCACCAATGGCACAGAATACCAGGACTCAACATCTGCTCCAGATGCTTTGTACCAGTCTTATTGAAAAGAGGTTCACTGCCTGTCAACACGTATTTCCAAACAGACTTATACTTGCCCAGTACAGTTACAAAAATGGAGATTGCCTACTGTTAAAATGCAAAATAATTAGAATAGTGAATTTTGTGTGGTAACAAATTTCAAACAGTTCACATACGGAGAAAAAACATGTTTTATTAATTATTCTAATTTTTGCTTTATACCTCACCAAACTACTATTATTGGGCACGCAGTTATTACCCCTGTCCCCATTATGGACCCTTATATCATTGATGGTAACCCCGATTATTTGTTCACTCTTTCAGAGTACTTACCCTATTTTAATGTTCACATTCATCCTTTAGCTTTGACATTAAAATAACTTTTATACAGGAAGGACACCCATCTCATCCACATCAGCAATAATATCTCCAAAGCCAATGAAGCAGTATATGCCCTCATTAATGATGGTGATTTAAATAGTGCACTTAATAACACTGGGTTAGCGGTTACCTTTAAAGGTTTTGTTATTACACAAACATTTTTGATATTTTTTCACATTATTATGCTTTGCTCCCTATGGGCATATTACGCCAACATCGTGAGCAGCTGGAGTTCCTTTATAAGGCTCGCACCTCGGGTCTGTAAATGACCCCTGCTCTCTCTTGACTTCCTTACACTTGCTTGTGTTGCCCCTTCAGAGGCAACAAGAGGGGAATTTTACATGAGGTCCCTGCACCCTAACTGCTACCCCCAGAGGTACACTACAGACAGCTTGCATCTAGGTATATGTTGTACTAACTTATAGGGCTAAGGGCATCTACTGTATAAGAGTTGATGTCAGGATATGTATGTAAGCCCTCTGGAGTAGGGAGATTGGACACCCGGAATATAGACCGCTGTGGTTAGATATAGAGCAGCACTTGGCGGCATGGGTTAAATGCTCACTGAGGGCTCTTCTGTATGTTTCCCCATCGGCTATCCCTAAGGCCCTTAGAAGCAATCCTATAGGATGGTCATTAAAAGCCTCCCATCAGATACAAAAGTATCTCGCAGTAAGGTGGTATCACTCGACTGACCAGCCCATTGTCTGTAATCCACACTTTAAGGTCGGGGGGGCACTGCTGTCCCCCGCCTTTTGCCCCCAACCAAATTGTGCCAGGGTTTCAAGCTGTTGGTCAAACGGGAAGCCGCTCCCTTTTGATTATCTACAAAAGTCCATAGGTGCCTCTCCTAAGGAGATATTTAAATATCTGCAAATTAGTAAAGCCCTAACTTCCTTTTTCTCCCTGGTCTCGCCGATAGATCCGAGTGACAGGGACCTGTCCATGCTCCTTCAAAAAACCTCCCAACCATGCTCAGTTTCAAACTTGTATAAAACTCTTCAGGAGTGGGACTTTAGATTACCATCAGGGATTTGTTATTACTGGACAAGGGAACTAAGAATCCCAGAGGACCCTAGTCTTTGGAAGAAATTCTGGCTGTCAATGTACAGATTTATAAAGCAAGACAGACTGAGATTGGTGCATTTTAACATTATGCATAATATCTATATAACTCCTGTTCAGCTATGTAAATATGGGGCATCGACAATGCCACTCTGTATAAAAATGCAAGAGGGACAACGGTACCCTGTTTCACATGATCTGGCTATGCCCCTATGTGCAGGCCTTCTGGCAGTCTATTAATAACATCCTTGACCCTATCCTTGGCTTAGAAACCCTGTTTACCCCTGAGTTTGTCTAATTAACTTTTTCCCAATAGGCACCACCAAAGTTAAGAGGGCCCATCGTCGCTTATTTCTGCAACAGCCAAATTAACAATCTTGAGACACTGGGCTGGTGACAAGTCTCCCACTTTGATGGAGTGGTACAAGGAGAGCACTCTGGCTTTGCAGTTGGAGAGGCATATAGCCTACATGCATGGTAGACCTAAGGTATATGCATCTTTATGGGGCTCTCTGGAGGCACTCCTGACAGCCTGGAAGCCTTGCTGGCTGAACTCGCTATAGGAGCGGTAAGCCAAGAGCTAATGATGTGTGTAGTCGTGGGAGAAGGGAGGGAAGGATGGACCTGGTTGTTTGATTTTGTTGTTTATTGTTCTGATATATGATACTTGTATGATTGCTGGGTACTGTATTGACTATTGTAAAACTAATAAAACTGGTTTAATAAAAAAAAAAAGGATATGTATGTACATAATTGCTATACACTTTACTTTCCAATATACACATGTATTTTTTGCTTATAAGATGTTAAGACACATGTGTCCTTGTAATGATTATGATATATAAGTCGGCATTGCCATCTTCTGATGAATCGTATTACTACACGGCTATGTATAAACTGTACCTCTTCGTTTCCACAAAGTGATGACTATAACAAAATTGTATAATGTTATCTTGGACTGAGGAACCATCTCTAATTTAGCCAGTAGGGCTCATCTCTATAACTAGAAATGTTTCTATCTTACAGTAACCATGGTAATTATCTTAGGTATATAATGTAAGACATTACGGCCCAGATATTCAAAAGGGTTGCGCCATGCGCAACAGGGTTGCGCATGCGCAAGTCCAAAACTGCGCCATTTTGCGATATTCAGAAGGAGGCAGTTGCACCCCAAAACATGCTGAGCAACAGCGCAATGAAAATGAAGGCATGCGCAATCAAGGGGTGGATCCATGCATAAAGACCGCAATGCGATATTCAAAGACTTGCTGATGTGCATAGCGGCACAGCCGGAAATTGCGACATTAGCGGAAATGAGGCAAAATAAAAGGCTCAAGGAAGGCGCAAGAACACTACCAGGCTGCCAAGTGGGGAGAGAGAGAGAGAGACAGAGACAGACAGACAGACAGCAAGGGCAGGCAAGGAAAGTGTGTCCCATAGTCTGTAGAGGCCAGCGGGGGTGCGGTGCAGTGGAAGTAGCAGTCAGGACAGTGGGGTAACACAGTAACACCAGCCAGGGGGTCAGAGCCAGGGAGATGGACAGTGCCAGTTTCCACATGGAAGCTGTAATGAGGGGGTGAGAATGCATGCTGCAGGGGGCGTGGCCGTGGAAGGGCCGTCGGCGGTATGCACCGACAGGCGGTACCGTGCCCGCATCAGCTTTGAGCTGTACACAGATGTAGAGATCGTGGGCCGGTACCACCTGAACAGGGCAATACTGAGACGGCTCTGTGAGCTGTGCAGTGATGTGATGCAGGCACCCTCACGATGGAGTCACGCTCTGTCGGTGGAGACCAAGGTGACAGCCTGCATGTGCCTGCTCACCACGGACACCTTCCAGAGGCTGACAGGGGACACCACAGGCATCACACAGTCGGCCATGTCACGCATCCTCAATCAATTCCTCAGTGCACTGCTGCCACATGCTGCAGAGTACATCCATTTCCCCAGCACCACGGCAGAGCGTACAGCAAACATGCAGGGGTTCCACAGGGTAGCACGTATGCCTGCACGTGCTAGGGGCCATAGACTGCACCCATGTGGCCATCCGCACGCCACCTGGCCCCGATGGCCATGCATATCGGAACGGAAAGGGATTCTCTAGTGTCAACTGCCAGGTGGTGTGTGATGCCACTGGGCACATAATCAAAGTCTGTGCCACACACCCTGGAGGAGCACATGATGCCTTCATATGGTATCAGTCTGCACTGTGCCATCAATTCGAGAGTGGGGACATCCCCACAGGACATCTAGCGGGTGAGTACACATGTATGGAATGCAAACTCTGGGCAAGGGTGGGAATGCCACAGGTGCCATGGTAGTGGCACACAGGGAGATGGCCAATATGGACCTGAACATGACAATGATCTCCACTATCTCCACACAGGTGACTGCGGATACCCACTCCGTCCCTGGCTGCTCACACCGTACCGGCGCCCCATGACCCCAGCGCAGCTATGCTATAATGAGGCACATGCCGCAACATAACATCATAGGCGGGTGTTTGGGATGCTCAAGGCGCGCTTCCGATGCCTAGACACCTCGGTGGTGCCCTACAGTACAGCCCCAAAGGCCTGTGGGATATTCCTGGCCTGTTGCATCCTGCACAACATGGCCAAAGACCATGGGATAGCCGTACAGGTCAAACAGGGGACAGCAATGGGGACGCCAGTGGTGCGGTGATGATGGTGATGAGCAGCCCCCCCTAGGACGGAGGGACCCCCGACTGATCCAGCAGGCCCAGCTGCATCGGAACACCATCACAAAGGAGCACTATGCACAACACAGGTAAGTCAAGGGGACATGTGCAACCAACACTGTCCATGCGCAAGCCACAGGCACACAGGGGAACACACCAGGGGTGCATGACGGTCAAGGGAGTGGAAGGGTCCAGGCATACAAACACACCATCAGGGAGGGGTGAGCACTCATATGGACACACACACACACAGGCACAGGCGTACATGGGCAGATGCACAGCACTGCAGAACCGACATTGCTAACACACAGCACCGACCACCCCACCACCCATACTGGCCAAGTAGTGTGTCAGTACCTGGCACCCTGCACCTTGGTGTACAGTGCAATGCAGGCATCATCATGCACACGCACCTGTGGACAGCAGTTGGGAGGGTGTGCAGGTGGTCCGTGTGTCAGCGTGGTGAGCAGAGCACCCAGCAGTGCACTGCCCACCATGACACACATTGCACACATGGCAGCACCAGACAGGGCCCGCACTGGGAGACAGCTCAGTCATGTAGCACTGTCCCACGGCCACCGCAGATGCATGGGTGGCCCCGCCATGACCCAACAGCATGGGCAGGCTGAGCAGGGGCCACATGGGGTGGCACTGTTGTACCACCAGGGGTCCCACTGCGCAAACGCGACCTTGCCCGCACAGGGGTCTGCAGCATGCCGAACAAACCTGCACCAGGGGTGCTCGGGATGCCCACAGCAGAACCCGGCATCGACAGGCCTGGTGTCGCACGACACCGGGAACGGGGAGTGGAGTGTGCACTGTGTGGGGTGTGCGGTACAGGGGCACCTGACTGTGTGCCCAATGCTTCCACGACAGAGACCACTGCCTGGGTCAGCCTGTCAATGGCGGCGGTCACATCCGTCCGCATACAGACCAGCTCGGCTCGGTCCCAAGCACATTCCCTGCTGTGCCGCTCCACGGACACAGACAGTGCCTCCACAGACCTTGAAACCCACCTCAGCAGCTGTACTGATTCCTGCAGCAGGCGGGTGTGCTCATCCAATGGGTACTGTGCCCCAACGGCATCCTGACCACCAGGGTGTGGACGGTCCTGATGCTCAACACCCCTTGAGGGTGGACGCTGTTCGCCAGGACCAGGAATGGGCGGATCAAAGGGCGGCGGACATGTGCCACTGCTTGACACTGTACCCCCAGACCTGGTGGGTGACTGCTGCTGCTGCCCCTTCAACCGCTGTGCCCCGGGTCCACTCGTTTCCACCGCTGTGCTGGCAACAGTGCCAGACACCTGCACAGCCACGGTGCTGCCCATGGGTGCTGACAGGCACAGCCTGGGACCGTTCCAGCATGCTGGTACACAAGTTGGAACCAGACAGGCCCAGGGGCACGTGCTGGCCTGCCGTGTGTCCGTCATGGGACACACAACCATCACTGCCCATTGCAGGCCTTCTATCATCAATGGTGCAGTCGTTTACTGCCATGGTCACAGCGTGCTGGCATGCTTGCATGCCAGACTGCTGAGACACAGGCTGTGCACCCCCGCACCCATATCACTGACACCAGAGTTTGCTGCCCAGCGTGCATGCTGCTGCAGTGCCTGCTGGCTGGTGGTGGAGGTGGATGGACCCTGCTCCATGTCCAGCAGGTCAGCATCACTGTCTGGACCCATCACCACCATCTCCTGAAGACGAACAGGATCTGTAACAGAAAGAGAGTACATGTGAGTGCATGTGAACAACCGCCCCCCCAAACACCACCACCATGTCATACCGTGCAGTGATGAGCTTCCACCTGTCTGGAATCCTCCACCTGGTACGCCCTTAATGGCGTTCAGCTGCATGGCTGCGACCAGTGTCTCCTCAGTTGGGGTCAGCTGCAACACCTGCAGTAACCGAATCTGGCCAACGCAGCCCAATGTCGCACATTTATAGCGCAATACATGCAAATTAGGAGTGGAGCAACTATAATGACATGCAAATCGCACCACTGCGCCCTTGAATGGCTGATCAGATGATTTGCATGTGTTGGCTGAATATCGCGAATCTGCGCTTTGCGCAATACGGAAGAGTCGGCTGAGCCAATGGCGCAGATCTGTGCCTGTGTGGTACACTGCATTGCGCATGCCCAGATAGCTTACGTAGGCATCTGTCGTGCTGCTGATGTGCTGAGCGCGATCGGCAATTCAGGCCATGGCCACCATTGTGCCAGTGGTGCTACAGCAATGGGCACTATATGGCGCTGTGGCACTACTGCACAATACTCCACTGTTGCACTGGTACGCAGCTGGTTAGTCACGCAGGATGCTTATACGTCAGATGGCACTGTGCGTAGCCTTGCGTCATTGCCCATGACCTTGTGTATGACCTTTGCCCCCTGGCACTGTTTGCCTGCCATGTGTATGTCCCTATTGCGCTGTCAGGTGACAGTGCTATGTGAAGTGACGGCGCTGTTCGAACAGCGCGATTGGAGCCTGTGGTGGTCTATTGCGCAACATCTCCACGTGGGGTTACGGCGCAGCTGGGCGCCATATTGCCTGCTGTAAAGTTGGTGCCATGGCTGGAGGAGGCGGTGTCCTGGAGCCAGCTTGAGTGGCCAACTGGTGGCTCTAGTGGAGCCCCACTATGGCACTTTATGGTGAGCCTTCACCATTTCCCGGACCCAGGTGAAGCAAGTGGCCACTGACCTGATGGGGTCACTGGACAGTGCGGTCAGCTGAGCAGTGCCAGCACCGGTACAGTGACCTCCGCCGGAGGGATCCTGATCTGCTGGATTGGCTGCGGTCACGTGCCAGGTGGGGCGTGGTGCCTAGGCCAGGTGGGTGTGCCATATATGCACCTGTATTATCTGTAGAGGTGTGTGTGTGTGTTTTGGTGGCTGTGCATAGGTGATGGCTCGGCCACGGTTGGCTGTGTCAGTGTGTGCAGCTGTGAGATGACTGGGTATGGCTGTGTGGGCAGGCACTGTCACTGGGGCAGGGGGCAGTCTGCTTTTGAGTCACACTGATGTTTGTCTCAACATATGTCTCCCACAGGCCAGGATGTGAGGATGCGGGGCAACATTGAAGAGGCGTGCCAGGGACCCGTTGCCAGCGGGGTTGGAGCCCACCAGCAGCAGCAGCACCAGCAACAGCGCCAGTCGGAGCTGCTTGAGCAGTGTGAGTATCATGACTTCATGGATGCTATAGCATGCTGGGGGGGAGCCAGTAGCCATGCACAATACAAACATGCAGGAAAGGGGAGGTCATAATTCCACTATACAAGACACTAGTGAGGCCCCACCTGCAGTACAGTGTACATTTCTGGAGACCATACCTACATAAGGACGTAGAGTGGGAGAGAAGGTTCAGAGGAGGGCAACAAGGAAGGTGCATGGCTTGCATCACAACTCCTAGGGAGACAGGTTGAAGGAACTGAACCTGTACTCCCTGGAGAGAGGAGGAGAGAGGATATGATTAGAGACATACAAGTATCTTACAGGGTGGAACAGGGTGCAGGAAAACACTATTTTGAAGTGCAAAAGATGTTCCAGGACTACAGGGCATGGGATGCAGTTGGAGGGGGACGATTCAGCGGAAACATGGCAAGACTTTCTTCACAGAACGGGTGGTGTACAAGTGGGACACCCTGCCAGAGGGAGTGGTGGGGCTGACACACTCATGGGATTTCAGACTGCACGGGATAGACATAACAGAATTCTTGAGGTCAGGGGTAAGGGGCAACAGACTTCTAGGTAAACAAAGTAACTTACAGGCTGAAATGGACAGACTGTGTGGGCCATAGGCCCTTATCTGCTGACACTGGCTATGTATCTATGTCTGTAGGCATGACACAGGTGACATGCATCACTGTCCAGTTTCACAGCACGTCTGTGTATGCATCACTGGTGGTCCATGCATGCACTGGGCACATAGCTGTGTAACTGGCATCGCACCACGTTGCCACGTCACTTGCCAGCCTTGTTTGTGCTGTGATGGACATGGGCAGTGTGTGTGTGCAGTGGTGGGCATAGCTGGTGCTGCCTGTTTGTGATGGCCATGTGCATGTTCACTGTGGGTGGGTTCATGCCATCACAGGTGCGGGACATTGGGCTATATGGCTTGCAGGTTGGGTGGTGTTCAGGGTTGTGGTCAGTCACAGCCATTGACTGTGTTCCCATTTTCCTAGGCCTCGAGGTTCTCCAGAGGATGGCCAGGGATGTCAGGGCCATCCGACAGCTTGTGGCCCAGAACAGCGACATCCTGCAATCTATTCACCGCCATGGCGTGCGGAGGAGGCGGCAGAGAACTGTAGGACACTGGCAGGGAGGACGGGCGGCGGCTGGCCCATGACCTCTTACCCTTCCCACTTCTCCCATCCCTACCACCCTGCCTTCCCTCTCCAAGTTTGTCATCCCTACCCTTGACCAACCCCTACCTTGTACCCGTCCCCCCTTGTAAATAGTTGTACTTGTTCTTGATAATGTTTGTTGTTGTGAAATACATTTTATATTTTTATCACGAATAATGTGTTGCTCTCTGATTTGCAGCTGCCTATGGGTGCTCAGTTGCAGGGGTGTACATGCCATCTGGGCTGGTATGGTCCTGGGTATGTGTGTGTGTGTGTGTGCGTGTGTGTGCATGGGGAGGTATCTCCAGCATGGCAGTGACTTTTGGTTGGTCTTGCCGTCTGCTGCCACCCACTGCTGGGTGCACAGGGTGTGTCTGGCTTGTAGGCTTCTGTGCTGCACGGGGTTGACGTGTGCTGGGGGGGATGCATGGTTTCCTGCAGTGACAGTCACTGCACATAGGTGGTGTCTTGGGGTCACAGTGCAGGGTGTGCTGTGCATACAGGGGCTGATGTGCACTGTGGTTGTCAACCCCCTGTGTGTGGCACTCTCAGCCTGCCAGTGGTTGTGCTGGGGTGTCATGGCTCTGCTATGCTTTGTTGGCTTGTCCCCATGGGCAAGTAGATCATCCGTCCACCCCAGTGATGCTGTGCTTGGGGTGTGCAGGTGTGGTGTGGGTTCTGCAGTGTGTTCCTGTGCCCATGTGTGGCATGGCTGGCGGTGGGCCCCAGCCTGCCTCCCTGGATGTGTAGTTCCATTGCTCTGGGGGGGCTCTGCTTGCACTATGGCACCTCTGGAATGCTCAGCTGGGCTGCCCTTGTTGCGCCATAGCGCAACATTTCAGCTCAGCTTCTCCTTCCTGGTTGCGTTATGGCGCAGTATGTGCTATATTCAGACGTTGGTTGCTTGCGCAATTTGTTCTGCTCCATGTTTGAATATCGCACCTGTTGCGCATTTGCGCAACTGGTTTGTGCTTGCTCCTGCTGTTGCACTCATTTTGAGCACAGTTTGAATATCTGGGCCTATGTCTTCTACCTCAGAGGCCCCAGGAGACACAGAGATTCCTCGAGGTATAGGGAACGCTTAGCATTGGCTCCCAGTTCCTAATGGTAAGAACTACTTAGGACAACTGTGATTTTCCTTTTGGTGGTAATAAACAAGCGTTATTACTCTTATGCATCGTGTCTGTGATTCCTTGCATTCCCATTATTGCCAAGAACCTGAAAGTAAGGTTTAGACATCCTGACACCATACATTTTTCTTTTTTTTTAATCATCAGAACCCTCAATTCCTGATCCATATCTTGACAGAAAATCAGCATTGTTATTCTCTTTACCAGATCTGTGAATCACAGAGAATTTAAATGGCTGTAGTGCCAGGTACCACCATGTGATTCTGGATTTGTTATCTTTCATCTGGTTAAGCCAACAGAGATGATTGTGATCAGTTACAAGAATAAAATCAGTTCCCAGCAAATAAAATTTGAAGGACTCCATGGACCACTTTGCTGTTAAACACTCCTTTTCGATACTGGAGTACCTTTTCTCTCTGTCATGCAATTTCCTACTTATATACAGAATAGGGTGTTCTTTCCCATCAATATTTTGACTTAGGACAGCACCTAGGCCTACCTCAGATGTATCTGTTTATAACAGAAATGGTTTCTCAAAGTCTGGGCTTTTTAAAACAGGTGCTGAACATAATGCAGCCTTTATGGCTTGAAAAGATTCATCACACGCTGGGATTCATTTCATATTATTTGGGTACTGTTTTTTCATTAGTTCAATGAGGGGAGTAGCTAATTCAGCAAAGTTGGGAACAAATCTCTGATAATAACCAGCCAGCCCTAAAAATGACCTGATATGTTTCTTTATTTTAGGTACAGGACTGTTAGCTACAGCTTCTATTTTAGAAACCTCTGGCTTAACTTCTCATTTCCCGACACATAACCCAAATATCTGGTTTCCTGCATGCCCAGTGCACATTTAGTAGGATTAATAGTCAGACCTGCATTTTTGATAACTTGGATAACTGCTCGTAGATGTTCCAGGTGGCTTTTCCAGTCGGTACTGTACACCAAAACATCATCCAGGTACGCAGTACAATAACCAGTGTGAGGGGATAAAATTACATCTATATACCGCTGGAATGTAACTGGCACACCATGTAAACCAAAGGGCATGGTGGTGAACTGCTATAATCCTATAGGGGTGACAAATGCAGTTTTATCTCTTGATTCTTTAGCTGAAGGTATTTGCCTGTAACCCTTGGCGAGATCGAGGGTACTGATAAACTTTGCACTCCCCAGCCTGTCCACCAAATCATCTACAGTATTCTGGGCATAGGAAAACTCAAATTCTAACACTTGATTAAGTTTCCTGAAATCAAGGCAGATTCTAACACCCCCTTCTTTTTTGTTTACAGTTACCATGGGAGATAACCAAGCACTCCTTGACTCCTCAATGATACCCAAGTCTTTCATTATTTGTTTTTCCTTAACCACATCAGCTTTTAACCTCTCTGGCAACGTGTATGACTTTTGTCTAATAGGAAGAGCATTCTTTGTCACTATTATGTGCTCAACCTCTTTTGCTCGGCCTGGTACCATGGTAAGAGTACTGTTAAATTTGTTTAGCACATCACAAATGTCTACAGTTTGTTCTGAGATTAAGGAAACATTCACCTTTACAGCATCAACATTTACAGTTTGTTCTAGTATATCATAAGCTACATCAATATCTTCCTTATCAATTTCTGGTAAAACTAGCAAGGCAGCTTTTGGCATTTTTTCAACCCATTTCTTGAGGCGGTTAGCATGGTATATCTTAGAATGATTTTTCTTGTCAGCGGTCTAAATCTCATAGTTAACAGTGCCAGTACATCTAAGAACCTTATAAGACCCTTGCCACTTCATTAACAGCTTGTTTTCTGTTGTGGGTAACAGTAGCAAAACCTTTTCACCTGGCTCAAAATCTTTCTCTTTTACCCCATAGTCATAATATACCTTCTGCTACTTTTGAGCCTCTTTCTGATTACTATGTGCAATTTCAACATATTTTGCCAGTTTCTTTCTTAGGGCACACATATAAGAAGATATAGATTGTTTCTGAGTGGGGTTATCTTCCCATGTTTCTTTTATCACATCCAGTGGCCCTCTTGGCTGCTTACCTTTCAGCATTTCAAATGGTGAAAACCCTGATGATGCCTGTGGCACTTCTCTGTAAAGCAAAAAGTAGGTAAGGCCAGTAATGATCCCAATCTTTCCTTTTCACTTTTACAAACCTTTTTACCATGCATTTTAGGATTTGGTTAAAATGCTCAACAAGACCATCTGTCTGAGGGTGATGGGGGGGGGTTCTTATGGCAGTAATACCCAACAACCTGTACAGCTCTTTAAGCAGTGCAGCACCAAAATTACTACTCTGATCTGTAATAATTTTTTTAGGTATGCTCACTCTGCTGAAAATTTTGGTTAGCTCTGCTGCAACTTTTGGGTCTGTAACAGTATGCATTGGAACTGCTTCTGGGTATCGAGTAGCATAGTTGCATACCACCAGGAAAAATCTATTACCCTTTTTACTTTTGTCTAAAGGACTAACCACATCCATTGCAATTCTCTCAAAAGGCACATCTATTAAGGGTAGGGGTACCAGGGGCACCTTGTTTTTTTCTAGTGACTGGGGCTGACACTCAGCACAGGAATTACAATAGGTAGCAACATCTTCATGAATTCCCAACCAGTAAAATCTATGCAGCAATCTGACAAGGGTGCAATCCCTCCCTGAGTGACCAGCCATAGGATTATTATGTGCTATCTGTAACAATTCTGTTCTATATTTCTAGGGTATAACCAATTGTTCTGTCTGTTCTTGTGTTTGAGATTTAACCCAAACTCTGTACAGTAATCCACTACATTATTTAAACATTGGTCTACCCTATTTTGGTTTTACCACTAGCTGCTTGAAATAACTCTGGAGAGAAACATTGTCAGCATGCTGTGAAAGAAAATCACCATCAGTTATCAATTTAGTTTCAGCATTTTCCTATTTTAACCCTTCATGTCCATCAGTCATTTGTTGACACAGTTTCATCAGGCTTTGTCTTTCCTTTCTGTATTTACGGATCTTGGAGCTGTGCTCAAACAAGTCTGAATCTAAATCTGTCTGAAATTTTCTTTGCCTGAGCTCTTGTCACCACAGCTGCTGAAACATCAGGACTTACTCACTCTTTGATCAACTCAGTAAACCCTGGAAAGTCATTTCCAATAATCACAGGTACAGGTAACTTTGGTACTACCCCCATTTTCATTTGGTGTGATGCACCCTTAATGGTCAGAGTCACTTGGGTGATGGGATAGTATCGAGTGTCCCTGTGGATGCAGATGACACCAGTACCTGGTCCCTTTGCACTGTGTTTTCCCAGCACTTTAACATGCACTAGGGTCTACCTGTTTCCCGAATCAGTGAGTCCCTTTACAGTCTTACTCCCCACCTTCACATCTGGTAGGTACTTGCCTCAGTTTGCCAAGGACAAATCTGCACCAGTGCCACTCTCTTTATTACGGCAGTTTCTTGCAAAATGGCCTGGCTTATTACTGTTGTAGTGTATAACGTCTTTTGAGACACATTTGTTACCCCCATCAGAGTTCTTAGCAGGCTTGGAATTTAAATGGGAAAAAGAGTTTCTTATTGGTGCTTGGCTGTTACCTCACTGCTGTGGCATCTGTGTAGCCATTTGGTAGTCCTCAGCCAAAGAAACAGCTTGTTCCCCATTCTCTGATCAGTGTTCCTTTACCTACAGCTGCACATCTGTAGGCAAGATGCTGATGAATTGTTCCATGGCAAATGTGTTGATGATCTGTGAGACTGTTTTGCTCTCTGGTTGGATCCACTTCATCAGGAGTTTTTGAAGTCGGGTGATGACGTCTCGAGGATTGTCATCCGAGTTGTACCTCAGAGATTGAAATCTCTGCCTGGAGGTCTCTCTGGAGATGTCGTACCTTTTCAGGATTTTGCTTTTCATCAGGTCATAGTTTTCTGACTGCAGTGTCCATACTGCTGTAAACAAGCTGGGCTTTCTCTGTCAGGTAGGGTACCAGTCTGATTGCCCATTGTTGCTTTGGCCACTGGCAGGCTGTGGCAACTCTTTCAAAGGTTGTCGGGTATGCTTCAATATCATCTGAGGAACACAACTTTGTAAGTTTAATAGCTTATAAGTAGCTTGCATTTTGTTGCTCCTCTGGGTCTGTGCTGGAGCCTCTGCCTTCCATAGCTTGTAAGGCATCAATCCATCGCTGCTTCCATTGTTGCATCTCTTCTCTCATCAGTTGCTTTTGTCAATGCATTTCTTCTCTCCTTTGTGCTTCTGAATGCTGAATCTTTTTTCCTGTCTGCGTCTCAGTCTCTTTTTGTATAGCCCTCCATTTCAAGAAGTTCATCAGGTTTTCAGCTTCTGTTCACTGCCTGTTCTTTTTCCGTGACTTGTGCTGGCTTTACAATCTCAGATTGGACTTCAGCTGCAGAATCCATACCTTCCTCTGTGCTTTCCTGGTACTAGGTCCAGTACCCATGCACAAATCTCCTGTCTTAGGGTATGCACAGCTTAAATCCCACTTTTACACCATCTGTCATTGATGTACAGGTCAGGAAGCATAGAGAAAACCAAGGAGCAGTTGTAAAATTCCACAAAAGTGTTTTTTTGTAATTGCAGTAACGTAAAATAAACCTGTTCAAAGTAACTATATACAGAAGCAAAATAAGATCTCTTGTAATCCCTCTAGTTACAGCTCAGTTCAGCTGCTTTATAAGGCTTTTCAATCCCCATTGTTTGCAAGCATCCTGTTCTTTGTAAATGTTAGGAGCTGCTAGAACATTGAGAGCTTCCTGAGGTCCATCCAGCCTTTGGAAAAGGCTCATGCATTTGCACTCAAATAACCTCTGTTTTTTTTACAAATCTCAAATTATAAATACATATACATTTCAACAGCAATTCTAAACAAGAGATCCCAATATCAGTTTCACTCTATACATTGATTCTCATATGTTTATATTAGCTGACATAGATATGCAAGGGAGGAAAAACAGACAGCAAGAGAAAACCAAGACATTGAGAGGCAAAGAACTGTGAGACTGTTCAGGTTGATCAAGTCTGAAGCCTCACAGGACAATTTGGTTGTGCAGCCAGACAGAGAAGAGAGAAAATGAAAGAATACAGATCCTTGTATTTAAATACTTTTTCCAAAACAAATGGGACAGGGTCCTCCTCTACCCTGTCACACCCTTCTTGTAGCTCTCCCCAGGGTTCCTTCTACCCAAGTGCATTATTTTGCACTTCTTAGCATTGAACCTCAGTTATCACGTCTCTGACCATCTTTCAAGCTTCTCCAGGTCCCTCTTCATTTTTTGAACCCTTTCTGGAGTATCCACCCTGTTGCAGATCTTGGTGTCATCCACAAATAGGCAAACCTTTCTATCCAGCCCCTCTGCAATGTCACTAATGAGGATATTGAACAGGACTGGTCCCAGTACTGATACCTGAGGTAATCTGCTGGTCACCCCTCTCTCCCTGGATTGTATTCAGTTTATGACCATGCTCTGCCTCCTGTCTGTTAGCCAGTTCTTAACACAGTATACCATCTGTTGTCCCATTCCCAGACTTCCCATCTTGTTAACCAGCCTTCCATGCGAGATTGCGTCAAAGGCTATGCTGAAATCTAGGTAGGTGACGTCTATCGCCTCTCCTTGATTAACTTCCCTAATCATCCAATATAAAAAAATTTATCAAATTTGTTTGACACAACCTCACTGCTGTGAATCCATGTTGCCTCAAATTCTGGGAACCCCTTGATTCCAGGTGTGCCACTACCCTTTGTTTCAGCAGTGTCTCCATGATCTTCCCCACCACTGAGGTGAGGCTGACCAGCCTGTAGTTCCCCGACTCCTCCCAACTGCCACTTTTGTGCAGTGGTACTACATGCGCCCTCCTCCAGTCCTCTGGAACCACCCCTGTGTTGAGTGGCTCTGTGTACAGGGCTGCCAGAGGTGCTACAAATTCTCTATTTCAGCTCCCTTCATATCCTTGGGTGTACTCCATCTGGCCCCATGGCTTTATCCACCTTCAGTTTTGTGAGTTCTTCCAGAACTCTCTCCACTGTGAATGGACAGGTGTCCACTTCTCCCTCTCCATTGCCTCTGCCACCCAACTGTGATCCTTTACCTTCCTCCTCCTTAGTGAATACAGAGCAAAAGTATTTGTTCAGTATTTCTGCCTTGTCTAGAGCCCCCTCCTTACACTCTCACTCCACTCCTTTGAGCCTCACTGTCCCCCCGATTTTTATTCTGTCACTGATGTACCTATAGAATGTCTTGTCCCCTTTTTTCACAGTCTGTGCTAAACCCTCCTCTATGTTTCCTCTTAGCTTTTCTTACAGCTTTCCCTGCTTCCCTTAAACATTCAAGGTGCACCTCCTTGTCCTTCTCCCTTTGGGTCCCCTTATATTTTCTGAAACTCAGTCTTTTATCCCTTACTTTGTCTCCAACCTCTTTAGAAAACCATAGTGGTTTCCTTCTTCTTTTCCCTTTAGCCACTATCCTAGCACATTGTTTTTTTACCTCCACTATGACTTCCTTCAGTTCCCCCATTGTTCATCTACCCCCTATTACCTCTCCAGTCCCCAATACTGTTCTTATATATCTCACCATTTCTGTGAAATCCGCCCTTCTAAAATCTAATACTTTTGTCCCTGTGTGGTTCACTTGAGTCCCTGTCTCCATGCTGAACCACACCATGTGGTGGTCACTGAACCCTGGCAGCTCTTCCACCTGTACTCCTTTAACTCTGTTCCCATTGGTCCATACCAGGTCCAGAATTTACTAGTCCCTGGTTGAGTCATACACCAGCTGCCTGAGACCAACCCCTTGAGGGATTCCAGGATGGCTATGCTTCTGGCTGAAGAAGAATCCTGGGTAGTCCAATCCACATCCAGCATATTGAAATCCCCTTGTAGCAGGATTTTGCCTTCAGCTACCACATCATGTCTGTCATCCATTAGTTCCCTGTGTACCTCCTCCCTCTGTGTTGGAAACCTGTAGATCACGCCTGTGTATATTTATTTATTTGCTTTTGGTAACTAGGTAAGTGCACTAGACAGGATGCTGTGCCATGACCTGGCTCAAGGGTGACCCACATTGCCTTGGCCTCCCCCATCTTCCATGAACTTCTGTAGCTTTTATACCATCTGTGATGTAAAGGGCCACCCCTCCACCCTTCATACCTCTCTATCCCTCCTAAACAGTGTATAACCCGGTACATTGACATCCCAGCTGTGATTAACAGAGTACCATGTCTTTGTTATTACTGCTAAGTCAAGGTCTGCTTCTGCCAACAAGGCCTCCAGGTCTGGAATCTTATTTCCCAGACTACGGGCATTTGTTAACATGACCTTCCATAGTTTACAGTCTGCCCTCCCTCTGTTTCTGTTTTCTCTCTCTCTCTCTCTCTCTTGTCTCTTCCCCAAACCCTGGTTTGCTTTCCTATGTGCTCTGGCCACCCCTATATCACCCTTTATACACGCTTTGCCTGCATGCCCCTCTCTGCTTGATTCAGCTGTTACTGTTGTCAACTTATGTTCATGTATGTTCCCACGGGAGGGTTTTTTTTTCTAATCCCCTTGACCTTTCTGACTCTCCCCCTTGACCAGTTTATATGTTCACTGCTGAAGCATTTAAACTTCTAAGGACTAAGGTCCCCTTCTCAGACAGATGCAGGCCATCCTCATTGTATAAACTCACATATGCCCAGATTGGGCCCCAGTCCCCCATGAAGCCAAAACCCTCCCTTCTACGCCAATCCTTTACCCAGGAGTTGAAGGTGGATGTGGCATGCGCTAGCCTCCTCTGTGCCCTAGACAGGTAGCATTTCCAAGAATATGATGGAGCATGCTATCCAGTTCAGATTACCCCGCAACTTCCTGAAATCCTTCTAGACTCTGGCTAACTCCAGCCTTCTTGCTGCTAGGTCATTGGTCCCCAGATGGACAATGACATCCAACTTCTCCCTCCTAGATATCACCCTGGTGATCCTATGTATTCACTTACCATCCATCCATGCAGCACTTCCTGGGAGGCACTTGACCTCTCTCTCTCCCCCCCTGCTAGTTGTCAATAAATCTACCCCCAGGACAATGGAGTCTCCCACTAGGAGAAGCTTCCCTCTACTCTTGGCTCCCCTGCCACATCTCCTTCAGTCTAAGTCCTGGAAGACCCACCCATCCTCACTGGTCCCAGTTGGGGGTGCCTGTATGGGGCTTTCCCATTCCTCCAACATAGTGTAGGAATTATTAAGCTGGACGAGTAGGGGGACCTGCTTCCAACCCCCTTCCCTCACCCTCCCTGTGCCCACCGTGGTTCAATTGATCTTCTTCTTGGACATCCTCTGAGGTTCAGGTTGTGGACCTGGTGGTCTCTAGGTGGGGTTGGATTCTACCTGCAGCCTGACCAACTATGCTCAAAGACAGGCAACCTCCTTCCTCAGCCCAGAGAGGTGTCTGCTGATAGAGCAGTATCACAGCCTCCAGAACCTCTCCCTGAAGATGGCTGCTCCACAACCACTGGACTGCACCACTCCCAACATGTCTATTTATCTCCTCAATCTATGGCCTGCTTCCCCCCCAGTCTACTGCCTGCTTATTCTTCCTCTGCTAAATTTGTTTTGCCACTTCTTGTGCAGATGCGGGATGTTGCAGGGCCTTATGTGACCTACCCTATAAATGTAGATCAAGCCCTGGTGTTGGTGGGTTACGGGGTGGGTGAGTGGGATTACACCACTGGCTGTGTCCTAAAACAATCAGTCAAGAAGTCCTGCAGCAATGACTCCACACTCCACTTCCTTTCCTTGTCTAAGTAGGATGCAGGCTATTCCCGCTCTGCCTACCTGCTTCCCACTAGTGCAGTACCTTTCCACTGAAAGAGATTTAAAATGTCCAGTTCAAAGTTTCAAAGTGTTGACATCACTGCCCACTGAATGGCAGATAGGAAAAGCCCTCAATTTTAAACCACACTAATCCCCTGAAATATGATTCTGCACTTAAGGTACAGACTTCAGCCAAGGCTTCAGCCAAGCTGCGATAGAATAAATAAATAAATAAATAAGTAAGTAAGTACAAGCAAAACCTTAAGTCTCAAACATGCCAGCAAACTGCTTCCCTCAGTCCTGACCACTGAATGACAGTTAGGAAAAGCCCTCAATTTCAAACCACACTAACCCCTTGAAATAAGATCCTGCACTTAAGGTACAAACTTCAGCCAAGTACAAACAGACCCTCAATTTCAAACTTACCAGCAAACTGCTTCTTTCAGTCCTACCCACTGAATGGCAGTTAGGAAAAGCCCTCGGTTTCAAACCACACTAATCCCCTGAAATAAGATCCTGCACTTAAGGTACATACTTCAGCCAAGAACAAACAAACCCTCAATTTAACCCTCAAACTTACCAGCAAACTGCTTCCCTCAGTCCCGCCCACTCCTGCTCTCTTTTTTGTTCTACATGTGGACCATACACTATGAAAACAATGTATGGTCCACAATCAGCAACAAAGCAGGTTTCTGACATCTCAAGATTGCCAGGACAAGTGAAACCTTTTGAGCTTCGCTCTCAAGGTTTAAATGGTTACTGTGGAAACCTACTGATGGCTACACATGCTTATTACCAATCGTGGACCATACATTATCCTCTGTTTAAGGGTTATAGCATGACTACATAGGAAGAGATTTGGTTTAGGATTGTTTGTTAACTATTAGTGACATTTTGTTAAAACTTCAAAAAATATGAATGTTGTAACTTATCTGCTTTGCAGGTATAGATCTGACATTTGTCATGCATATTCAATGTCAGTGCATACTGGTATCTAATAAAACTGGAAAAATAGGTTTAGCAGTTTTAAATTTAAAATGGAAATTCCAAAAATTATTACTGCCAGCATTTTCTTTGACATTTATGGTAGCATAAGAGGTAATGTCTCATGAAATCCTCTTGTGGAATTAAACATTCTCAAAGCACATACTGCATCACTACTATATGTGTTGCAAATGTTTAACTCACTGTTGAAGTTCCAGTGAAGTGGCAAAATTTGTTTTCACAAAATCACTTTGTGAAGTTCCCATATTTCCCAAACTTTTAAATGTGTTTTGCTGGTGAAGTGGCCCTTTTTTATGCAAAGTCACGGTAAAGTTGCAACTCTGTAGGTAAATGGACATGAGTTTGTTTGAAAAAGTGCCCATTTGTCTCACAAAAACTTCACAAAATTGGCACTTAACACATTGTAAAGTTGGAGAACTTTCAGAATTCATTTGAGAAGTGCCATTTTCCAGCTTTGCAAACCTCTAATCATTTCTTCATCTGATAAGCCGAGCTAAGCTCTTTGCAGTCCTTTGGTTCCTTCCAGGGCAGCTATGTTGGGTTCTATGTCATAATGGTGACTGTGGATTAGCAATCGCCATTTGGGTGAGTGTACATCGCCAAAAATGAATTATGGCGATGTACACTCGCAGCAACTAGAAAACCGATGACTGGTTTTCTATGTTATGTGGGGAGTCTGTGCCCTCCACACACACCCTGGGGGTCTACGCACCTCGCATCCCCCTACTTAAGGATTCTCAACTCCAGGGGGTGCATGTTGAGAGGGGGGTGTAAAACTTAAAATAAAAACCCTGACCCAATGATAAAAATGATCAGACCCAGAACTGAACCAGGCACCCTCCCAACCCCTGCCCACCACCTACCCACCATGCAACACAGCCAGCTCAGCAGCCAACTGCCACACCACACCCCACATACCCTCCCTCCCCTTCTGCCCATCATGTGACATGGTCCCTCTCCCCCACGTGCATGTATATATAGTGACACCCTGTCGCTGTACTTGCCTACCCCTGTATCTGGTCACTACATTGCCAGATAGCCCAGAACACAGGTGCTATGATTCAGTCACCCTTTTTGAAAGTGCACAATCACACTCACCTTGTTCACCGGATCCCACTATATTGTCTGCCCTCCCCCCTTCTCACTTAGTCAGATAGTTTCATTAGAACTGCTGGCCTCCTTGTTCATTACAGTGACACACTCCCTTAAAAAATCACCTACTTCTTTTTCTAACAGATGTATTCTATTGGAATAGACATCATTCCTTCTTCTTTTGTGCCTCAGATAGTTTCTTCCTCCACAACATAATTCTGAGTACAGCTAAGTCTTAGACTTGCAAGTACATCTGGGTCTCAGTATATTCAATTTTACTCAGTGTGATTCTTATATATCCTGCATTGAAGTAGGAATCACTGACACTCTGTGCTTCCTTGCTCAAACTAGGAGGTCTACTATTCTTGTGCTACCCAGCTCAGGTGTCCATTTCTTTGTGAAATAATATAACTTATGAAACTGGTGACTCTCTGCACTAGCTGCCTCCCCAACTTACAGTATATCCTTTTATTTGAATAATGCAAATGTATGAGCATATGAAAATACCCAGCAGAAGAAGGCCCATTGGTCTATCTAGTGGGCTTGATTTCCAGAGCCCCTTCTCAACAACTACTGTGGACACCAACCTTCCATCCCATCAACACCAGCCCCCCTTTGCATTTTCCATCCCCTCACTGACCCTAACCTTCCCATTCATCTTGTTCCACCCTCTCTGAAATCCATCAATAGTCTCCACAGAGAAGACTTCTCTGGGAGTTTTTTTCCACCCAATCACCACTTGTTCTATGATGAAGTGTCTCCTGACTTTGTTCTTGAACTTTCTCCTGCCAGCTTATAGTAATGCCTCCTAGTGTGGTCCTGTTCTCCCTAAAACAAACGAGGTCCCCTGTATTCACCTTGTTGATACCCTTTAGGTACTTAAAAGTTTCAATCATGTTCCCCCCTTTCTTTGAGTGAGTATGTGCTTTTTTTTATTTAGTTTATATTGACCGGGTAAGAACACTAGACACATTCTGCCTATTTTTAGGCATGACCTGGGAGAGGGGGATACAGATGAATGCCAGCTGACCTTGAACCAGATTAAGCTGTTGGTGGTATTTTTAGTGAATGAGGGAAATTTGGCCAGGACACCGGAGAAATTCTCCTACTCTTTTCAAGAAGTGTCATGGGATCTTTAACATCCACCTGAACTACCACCAGAACAGGCAGATGGGACCTCGGTTTAACATCTTATCCAAAAGATGGCACCTCAGGAGTGCAGCACCCCCCTCCTTCTACACTACAGTGTCAGTATTGAGATTTAACCCAAGTGCCTGGTGTGGGGATAGAACTCACAGCCTTCTGATCTCTTAGCATCAGAGGTGAGTGTGCAACCTGCTGAGCCACTGACACTGTAAAGGTGTTGAGGTCATTTAGCCTGCTCTCATATTAATTAATTAATTAATTAATGTATTAATTTATTTCAAGAGTTTCACCAGGAAAAACCTACTGAGCTAACAGCTAATTTCCATATGTGTCCTTGGGGAAGGGCCTTGCCCTGTGGTCCCTGAACTATTTTTGTCACCCTCCTCTGGACTATCTTGAACAGGTTTATATCCATTCTCAGGTAGAGTTCACAGTATTGCACACCAAACTCTGGGGTGGCCACACCATGGATCTGTACAGTGGCAATATAACCTCCTCCTGCCAGCTTGTGATTCCCCCTTGCAATATATCCAAGCATTTTTTTGTTTTAGCTACTGCCTTCCTGCACTGTTTCTATTTCTTCCAGTCACTGGTGATAGCTACCCCCAAGTCCTTTTCCTCTTCTGATTTAATAAATGACATGCTCATATACTTAGGACTTGTACATCCTACTGTATGACAATGCACACAATGGACAGCTACTCACTCTACGTGCAGTAATTAGCTAGAGATCACATTAATCTGAAGTGCACTGCAGGCATGCAAATCACCTTACCTACATAAGGATAAAGGGCTTGCAATGCTGCCCAAATATCCTTTTTACAATGGGATCCCCTATAACTCCAATCTTATTACAATTCTCTCACTTTTTTTTTTCCTTTCTACAGCATAGAACATCAGGTGCATAGCTGGGAAATAGTCATAGATATGTACCTTCAAGATCTTCAAATCCTGAAAGGAATGCACAATGTAAACAGTGAGGAACCATTTAGTATAACTAGAGGATAAAGAACATGGAGGCTTTTGTGCAAATGGAGGGTTGGGGGTTCAAGAGGGAACTGAGAAACTTTTATGTAACAAAAAGGCTGATGGAGTCATGGAACAATCTCCCAGCTGATATAGTGGTGCCAAAACGCCATGGTTTCAAATACAGCTGGAACAGAGTGAAGGGCTTAGTGGTTGCTCAGGGTGGTGGTGGTAGAATGGGGAGTATCAGGTGAATAGTGAGGGTTTGAACCCTAGATGGATAACAGGTCTCAGATTTGTCAGAGTTCATGAGCAGACCAGATGGACCAATGGTCTTTTTCTGACATCAGTGTCTATGTTTCTATGGCTGCTACATAATTATGAAATTCCACAAAGTTTACAAAGTCTCATGGAATTTGACTTTAAGTACTGATGTTATCTTGTAATTTTTGGCAGCTAATAACATGGGCACCCTTTAAGAGATAATAAAACTGACACATAGAATTCCTGTTTAAGGTCTTTGAAACTGTACATTTTTCATTATATTCTCTAGTTTTAAAGTTGCACGGGTTTATATATATATATATATTTTTTTTTTTTAATTTTTTGCTGACCAGGTAAGTACACTAGACAATTTTGTGCCTATTTTCAGGCACGACCCAGGGGGAAGGGGATACAGATGAATGCCAACTGATCTTGAACCAGGTTAAGCTTTGGTGGTATTTTTAGTGAATGGGGAGAAGTTTGGCCAGGGCACCGGGTAAATTCCCTTACTCGTTTTGAGAAGTGCCATGGGATCTTTAACATTCACCTGAGCTACCACCAGAACAGGCAGATGGGACCTTGGTTTAATGTCTCATCCAAAAAAATGGCACCTCAGGGTGCAGCACCCCCCTCATGTTGCACCACGGTGTCAGTATTGGGATATGAACCTAACTGCCAGGTGTGGGGATAGAACCC
Source organism: Neoceratodus forsteri (assembly GCA_016271365.2). Taxonomy (NCBI): domain Eukaryota; kingdom Metazoa; phylum Chordata; order Ceratodontiformes; family Ceratodontidae; genus Neoceratodus; species Neoceratodus forsteri. The sequence continues at coordinate 510,128,226 of CM057452.1, read as the reverse complement.
ACAGCCTTCTGATCTCCCGGCCTCAGAAGTGAGCGTGCTATCTGCTGAGCCACTGACACTGCTATAATGTTGCTGTTTACATACTTTCAGATTTTAATTTTAACATTTATGAAAGTTTGGCTAACTATAATTAAGTCTCCTTTAATGTTAGAAATAGAAAATACAGCAGACATTACCATGCTGTATAGCAGTTTAAATGTTTCAAATGTGGTGAAATTTGGATGATTTTTGTTTTTTAAATCAGATGGAAATAACAGAAAACTAAATGTTGGTAAAATGTTTGTCTATAACTAAACCCTCTTTAAATCTAAGAATCTGAAACTTGGAACATATATACACATATTATGTGCTTGTATGTCTGCCACACTTCCTAATATGTAAATGAGAATTATTATAATTATACAGAAATAACTGAAATTTTAAATTTGGCAACATTTTTGGCTGACTACAGTATAAAGTAGTCCACTTTAAAGTTTAAGACCTACTGTAACACTCAACATGCATACTCATGTTGTATGGCTCTCTAAATCCTGAAACTGGGGAGAACTTTGGATTTAAGTTTTTAAAATTATGTGGAAATAACTAAACATTACATTTTGATGAAGTGGTTACCACTATAACTCATCCCCCTTTCAAAGTGAGGAATATGAAACTACAGTAAATACAATTTTATGTGTGGCATGGATCTGCAGACCTGCCAAGTATGGTAACATTTAGATACATACTTTGAATACTAGGAGAAAACAACTAAAATTTAAATTTATTCAAAATTCTGTGAACATTGGAATGGTAATTCTACCTTAATTCTATCAGCAGAAGTTTACATTCTGCACAGCTCAAGCCATTTATTTTGCTGTACTATGTGATGCTTTAATGAAACCCATACCCACACCAAGTATAAACTGTAGATGTTTATTTGTGACCAGAAAGCTCCATTTCTGTGTCTGTTAAAGGTTTTGAAAGGTGTGAGTGGCATACCTCTTCACTTGTCAATATTACAATGCATAGCAGCAGTCTTCAAAATTCAGAGCAAACTGCCAGAATGTGTATCACTTTCTTATTTTAGAGAAAAACTGTCAAACAATTGTGAGCCCCATATGTTAAGCATTAAGGAATGTTTCTATCAAGTTATCTCAATGTTTTAATAGTTTGCATTTCCAGAAATAGCTAGAGCTGATTGTGGAATCTGTGAATTCTGCACTTGCAATAAATTTCATTAAGTTTCACTAATTTTGTGAACATTTTCCAAAATTCACATTCTCATTAAATCTGAATCTTCTGAATGGGTTTGGTGAATGTTCACCACATTCCACAAACTTTCTGGATGAACTGTGGAATAATACACATGAACTGGGTAATGACAGTTCTAAGGAGTTTTACTCTACAGTTTAACACATCATTCCACAATACATGTAATCATTCCACAGTTAAGCGATCAGTTCAGAGGAATTTCTTTCTGCAGTATAATGCATTAATCTGCAATCCATACATTCATTCTGTAGTTCAGTGACTCACTGAACTGTGGAATGAATGTATGAATTGCAGATTAATGTATTAAAGGGACACTGTCAACCTTGTTTTCTTAAAAAAAATATTTTTCTTTTAATAAAATATTAAATTGTGGCATTACAAACATACAGTATATATCTGTTTTTATTTCTATATTCATATGTTTTTCATTCACACATTCATTTATTTACTCCACCTTCCAAAGATGGAATTTCTGCAAAAGTTGTCAAAGTGCACTCCACATTTCTCAGAAGTGAAATTCCATCTTTCATGGAAACTCCACTGGTGGAATTTTACTTTTGCACAGCCTTAGAAATAGCTCTAGCATTATAAAGAACATCAGTAAACCTTTGCAGCGCTATGGTGAATTTGAGTGTAAAAAGGATAGCACTATGCAAAATAACATAGCATTTGAGAGGCATGGGGGGTGGTTGGTTTTTACTTTCAACAGTAGCTCAATGTAACTATCCTGGATGCTTCCATTTGCTGATAGTCTGAAAACTCCTTTGTTACTGAGAGCTGAATTTGCATATGAGAAGATGATTTTACTTTGACCATTAGTTTTTACAGCATGTCTGCAAAATATAGAATAATGCATGGGGAAGTGTGGTTTATGAGGATTTTATGCACACCCGAGGTTTGTGATACCCCATAAACCGCTGGGCAAAGCCCAAGGGGTTTATCTGGGCATCACTCACCAAGGGTATACGTAAAATCTGAATCATCACACTTCTCCATGTTTTTTTTTATACTTACTGGTTAATTTGTCCAGCTGTTCCATAGGGAGAGTGATGAAATCTGCTGACTCACTCATTCCCTCAAGGCATTTTCTGAAAAGTGCTACTGTGTATCACTTTGTGTGTGTGTGTGTGTGTGTGTGTGTGTGTGTGTGTTTGGTTTCCTGGTCTTCAATGAATTTCAGCCTTTCTGATTCATTCAGAGGCTCAAAACAGGATGTGTTTGCCATTTTCTTTAGTATTTTTTTGTAGAGAAACTTTATTTTACATTGCAGACGTCTTTTCTGTCAGATAGCTGAGAAGCGTGTTTCTCGCACTTGTGGTTTCCTGTGAGGAGCTCGAGTGGACTGCCAGCTTGAGGACACTTTCTCAAGGAATGGATGAGGGAAACTCACATCGGTTTGCAGTAAGTGTGGTTTACAGAACTCCGTAATTTACAAGTGTGGAATACAGAGTTTCTGAGGGTCTACTGGCAATAGATTATTGTACCAAACCAGTAAATATTAATGCAGTAATACACAAAAGTGTGTGAGTTATGTGGGAGTTACCCACACCTGTTGTGGTTCAGTCACGAGGTAAACCACACCAGAGGTGGGTAAATCCCAGCATAACCCTTACCCTTGAGTAGGTTATTGTGATTATACAATGAAAAATGTAAAAAAAAGTTAATTAAAAATGTGACACCTACTGCTTTTAAAATTGCTTTTATTGATTTTTTATGTAAAAAAAAATCCTTCCTCCCAACCTAAATAGTCCCTTATTGCTAAGCAGAAAATTGAGACCCCTACAGAGACAGAGATATGATGTCTGTGCACCCCTACCCTCACACACAGATATAGGCCTAAACACATGGTTGGTTGATTTATGTGCTGTGTTTTGCCATGTTGTTGGTGTGTGTGTGTGCGTGCTTACATGCATGTGTGTGTGTGTGTGTGTGTGTGTTTTGTTTTAGTAGTGAGCATGGTACAGGATGTGAGCAGCTCCAGTAGTTGAGCCTACAAGACAGAGTTTGATGACAAGTGTCAGCCTTCTCTGTAAGATCAGGGGTGTTGGGGCTGAAGGGTCAGGACAAGATTTTTTTTTTTACTTTTACTGGGATTGGGAACTTGGGGTATTTGGAAGAAACAAGGAGAGTAAGGAGTATGAAGGACTGTGTGTGGAGGTGAGAGACAGCAGGAGCATAACTGGAAATGCAGGTAAGCGAGTGGTTCCAAACAGTGGATTTTTAGCAAAGAAGCCAGGAGAGAGCAGCCATGAATTAAACAGGCAGAAAGTGGTTGTAGATGACTTTTTTATCTGGAGTGGCTGGGTGTAGTGAGGGAAAATGGTGGTGGGACTGTTTTGAAATTTTTTAGGGTTGCATGGATACTATTGTATTTCTTATGCTGCTGCCACCCTGACTAGTACATTTTGTGGGGATTATTGTGAAATTTACCCATGGCTAAAAGTATAAGTCAGCAAATCAAAATGACCAATTCTTGATGCCTACTGTATAATATAATATAATATAATATAATATAATATAATATAATATAATATAATATGATATAATATAATATAATATAATATAATATAATATAATATAATATAATATAACAAAGCAGGCAGCAGCAAAGGTTTCAATTAATTTAGTTACCTTCAGTTAGTTTCAAAAACCTTCTAAGAAGTGTTAGAGCAAGATTTGTTCATGTAATTGTTTTCACTGTGTGTTTTTTCCGTGATTGCAACAGCAGTGACCCCACAAGCAGTTCAGTTAGACAGATGTAACTAAGCAACCAAACATAAGAGTCAAATCCACCCCAGATATCAAGAATCAAATGCAATCTAGGATATGGCCAAAACTCCATTTACAGTACTGTTAGTGGGCAAAATGGAAATGCACAAAAGTTGGTGAAAAGGTTAAAATTTACTACTCAGTCAACTTATTGTAATGCCACACTTGACAGCTGTTTAAGCCAGGGCAAGTCTATGTCAAATCCTTGCAAAATTTGGTGCATCTTATTTATTTAGTTTTTGTTTACTGGGTAAGTACACTAGACAAGTTTTATGCCTATTTTCAGGAATGACCCGGGAGAGTACAAAAGGGTACAACAGGTACATCGATACAGTAATTGGTTCTGACGAATACATTTAGATACAGTAGCAGGAGAAAAGACAATTCTTACAGTTATTACATTTACATGGAAAGTACACCCAGATACAATGCTGGGGGCAAGGTATAAATTAGAAATAAATACAAAGACCAACAGGGCTTGTAAGGATTTATGAGCATAGGAACAACATCGATTGGGAAACAAAATTGGATTAGTGGGCCGCAACAGAATCAGTCAGAAAATGGAGACCCCCACACTGAAAATGGAGGTATGTATTCTTAAAAAAAGTCATTAAAAAATAACTGGCACATAGAGCAAGACTGACTCAGCAGGAGAACATATATCTATGGAAAACATATATCTTTGAATTTTTTTTTTACATTAGGGCTCCTTTAAGGAGCTGCACACGTTGTCTATTGGCTCTAATACACTGCTTAGTTGTTGGCAACAGTGTTTTACCCATCAATGTTGTAAAAGGGAAGCAAGATACTCATCTTGGGTGGGGGGAAGGGTATTACAAGAATCCAGAACTGATAAAGATAGATTTAAAGCATTATCTATAGCCTTTTCAAGAATGCTCTTGGCAATCTGCACCGTTTTCTCTTCTAGTCCTTTGGACTGGAAATATTGTGGACTTAACATACTGTGCTTCAAGTGCTTGTGGTGCCATTGCAGTAACTGTGGAAAAATGTAATATTTGGACACAATTTAGTCTAAATTTCATTTTTTCTGTAATCTCACCCTAATTTCTTTATTAATTATGACATTTACATGAAAATAAGGGGCTGGATTTTCAAACATTTTGGAATGCCTCTAGCCCCCGTGTGCCCAACAAATGATGCACAGGGCTTGCGGCATTCCCCTGCCATGATCAGAAGTTTCCAACCATCACATTTGTTTGTCACTCCTTAGACCACAGTTTTGCAGTCTAGCATGAGCCACCCTGGGAGTCTAAGTACCAGTCCTTGGCATCAGAGCATTGGCACAAGCAGCTGTAAACCATGCAAACTGTCACAACTTTACCTGAGAATGGAGTTTCAGGCACAGTTGCAGCAAAGGGAGTTGGTGCACCACAGAATTCAGAGTCCCATGGTGCAGGGCTGGATGTAAACCCTGTGCACCCTTTGGAAAAACCTGCCCAAGATCTCTACCTTTATTTAATTAACAGGATTTCAACTTTTTCTGCTTTGGTTGTTCATCTACTTCTAACATCACAGAAGGACTGATTTTACTAAGATGGGTGAATGCCTCAGGAATGACCTGAAAGGGGGGGAGGGCATGGGGGATTAGAGGAAAATTTGGCCAAATTAAAGAGGGTACACTAAAGGCAATGAACCTTTGTGTCAAGCAGGTAAACAAAAGTAAAAGAAAGAGGAGACTGCTATGGCTCTCAAAGGAGGTAACAGAAAAGTTAAGTAGATAACATTTATTTTTACAGTGATACCACCATTAGAGCTATATATGCCCCTTTCACAAGGTACAACTGTTTAAGGCTGAAAAGGTAGCATTCAGACAGTAGTAAGGAGACCCAGAGAGAGGAGGATAGGAAAGAGTACATGAGGAAACAGAGAGAGGCAGGCAAAGCAGCAAGGAGCACAACAGTGCAAACTGAGTAAAGAACAGCTCAGGAAGTTTCAAAAGGGACAAGACTTTTTAGATATATTAGCAAGAAAAAGATGACAAAGGGAGGGATAATAGAGTTCAAGAGGGAAGGGATGACTGCACAGAGTGGGGCACAGTAGAAGGAGAAGGGGAAGGACCATAGAAAGAAGACAGGACTTTTGAGGAGAGGGAAATGGACACAAGTCCATTTTCTGAAGAGAAAGTCCGGAAAGCCCTCACTAACTCAAAGGTGGACAAAGCTATGGGGACAGATGGGGTACATCCAAGGGTGCTGAGGGAGCTCAGGGAGGTACTGGCTGCATTTCTATCAAACCTGTTTAAAAGATCACTGGAGAATGGCATGGTCCTGGGGGGACTGGAGAAGGGCAGAAGTAGTCCCACTTCACAAAAGTGGAAGCAGGGCAGAGATGGGTAATTATAAGCCTGTCAGCCTGACATGGGTGATTGGTAAATTAATTGAAACATTACTAAAGGAAAGAATTGTGGAATATCTTTTTTTAACTGAATAAACTTTATTACATTTTGAAAAACAGCAATGCAAACAACTAATAACCCAACAACAACAACAGCACATCACAAACAAAGACAAGAACTATACTAAGGAACAATAAATGAAACAATAAAACAAGAATCCCCTCCACACACACACACCCACCATCCAACCTCCTTCCCTCCCACATTCCAGAGTGGAAAACCCCTTGATATATTCACAGAGGCTTATATGCAATGAAACAAGAATGAAAAGGAAAATTAAATGGAGGAAATGAAACCCAACAACACAACAAAGAAATATACAATAATACAGACTTATAATTAAGGGTTACTAAAACACAAGCTAAGTTAAGAAAAGAGAAAGAGTTTACGTAGGAAACATCCAGACCCCCCCCCTTCAAAATACCAGCAGTATATGAGACATCAAACTATGCCTCAGCTATTGTCAAGTAGTAATAAAGTAAGTAAGGGACCCCATAAGTCCTTAAAAGTAGAAAGGCGTTCTGCAATACTAGCAAGCATTTTCTCCACTTGTAGTGCAAACAACATTTCTTTATACCACTCTAAAAGGTGGGAACTACCTGATTGCAACAATGACTGAGAATCTTTTTTTTTTTTGCACATGCCGAAATCAATGCCATTCAATAACATTGGGGTCCTAATAATGAATCCCTATATAGTCCCATAAATTGTTGATTATCTTGTATCCAATGAATTACAAGACCAAGGCAGCATGGTTTCACAGTGGGATGGTCATGTCAAACAAATCTGACAGATTTTTTTTGACTGGGTGACCAAGGAGTTGGATCAGAGAGGAGTGGTGAATGTGGCTTCCCTGGATTTCAGCAAGGCCTTCAACACCATTCCACACAAGAGACTGGTAAGCAAGTTTCCTGATTTTTCACCTTTTGGGTGTTCATTTAGGGTTTTACACATGCTTGTGTTTCCTGCCCATACACTAAATGGGTGTTTGCTAATTACTGGTACTGTCAGTCATATTGTTACTGTGAGCAGGGTAAACCGATTGTTTTTGTTGCTTCATGCCTCACTTTGCTGTAACCCCCAAGTAGGTACTGTACGTCTGCCCTTAGGTTTGGTCATCATTATACTTTTTAATCTCTGACTTGTGGTCTGTGCATATTCACCCTAGCAAGGGTTGTGTAGCTGGTATTTTGTTACTTAACCTCTGTTTTTATCATGGGGTTCTTAAAGTACTTACCGACTCTTGCCAGCATGCTTGGCAGCCTACTAATATTGGCTGATACATTGCCTCGTAATCTAATATGCAGTACCAGACCCACAAATTTCTTTGATTTCACAGTGTCTAATGTACTAATAACCCATTACATGCAGAAGTATGGAAATCATCACCACTTTGTGTTCAGGGATTTATATCAAGCTATAATGCACCTTCTTAGGCTACACTGGATAGACTGCTTAATACACCGGTCACTTAAGGTTTGCTCCCTCACCCAGTTAATACTATCTGTCCTTCTACCAGCTGGTAATATTAAGCCAAATCCCAGTCCCTGATCAGTTGCATCCCCCAGTCTTATGTAGCCCCCCTGATACTGTGTTATGAGACTAAAAATTGGCCACATTAATATCAGAAGTCTAACATAATCTTAGCAAACTCACACGTATGGGTTAATCGTTATAAACCTGGCATAGCTGGCATAACCAAAACCTGGTTGAAGTTGAACATACCTGATAATTTTTGAGCCTTGGTGGGTTACAATTTTATTAAATCTGACCATGCAGCATCAGAGACAGCTGAAGGAACTATCATCTACTACAGGGATCATCTACATGTTTCTGTGTATAGTTGCTTACCCACCTCCAGTTTTTTGATTCAACTTTGTCATGCAATCCTCCTGTTGTGGAATTACAGAAAGTTGCATGTTCTCTGTGTATACATTCCAGCAGCTGATAGTCAACAGGCTTTTCCCTTACTTTTGAGCTCTGTTGGCCCACTGGTCCAAAACAATAAGTGTCTCCTAACTGGTGATTTTAACATTGATTGGCTTGGTGGCAAAAACATAAAAATGCTGAATTGATTCTAAACAAACTTCAGCTTCATCAACTAATCTCAAAAACCACTAGAAGGGCAAACAATGGTTAGAGTGCCACCCTAATTCAATGGATCCTCACCACCAGACTTGACAGAATTTTTTACTCTGGTGTCCTTCTTGATGCCATTAGTGACTACTCTCCCATCTACTTCATCTGGAGGGAAAAGACCCCCAAGATTCCTCCAAGAATCATACAGATCCACAACATCTCAAAGCTTGACTTTGCATAATCTATACAGGAGGTTGCAAGCACAGACTGGTTTCAGCTGTTGGCCACCAGTGATTTAAACTAGACCCTTTCTGTCTTTAGTGAGGTCATACTTAGTAACCAAAACAAATATGTGCCTAAGAAACAACAGTACAATTCACATTAAACTGTTTCTCCAATGAATAGCTTTAGCATTTCTGATTGAGTTGCATAACTGTTGCTGGATGCAGTATAAAGCCCTGTACAAACTATTTCTTAAGAGATAAAGCTCAGTTTAGCATTGAATTGTGACTGGACTACAAATGCCTTCGCGAAGGCTCAGAAAACAGACCGCCATCCCCAGCACCAGCAGCCCAAGCAGGCACCGGATTGCTCTCGCTAACCTCCCCCCCGGACCACAGATCTTAGAGTGGGTAGTGAGGACTTAGGAAGCAGACCGCCCTTCCCAGCACTAGCAGCCCAAGCAGGGACCGGATCACTCTCGCTCACCCCCCCGGACCACAGATCTTAGAGTGGGTCGCGAGGGCTCAGAAAGCAGACCGCCCTCCCCAGCACCAGCAGCCCAAGCAGGGACCGGATCACTCTCGCTCACCCCGGACCTCAGGTATGGCAGACCGCGGAGTACAGGACTGCTGAAGTGCTCAGTTTAAATTTGGCACCTAAACTTGGACTTTGTTCAGCGCCTGCAGCTAAACATCAGAAACATGCTTATTCTCCATACATAGGCGACTGACTAACTGGAGTACTGTGTTTAGAACTGCTTTTACTGTGTAGCTATGCATTTCTTAAATAGTGTAAAATTGCAACTACTGATAGTTTAAAACAGTACTGCTAAGTAACTCAAGCACTGTATTACAGACTGCTCATACTGTGTAGCCATGCAGTGGTAAAGTTAGGGATCACGATTTCTGAAAAATTGCTGAATAATTTAAAACTGCTCTTTGTCCTACCTGACCCACCTCCTCAGTCCAGTATTTTAATCCCTTCTCTCTCCCCAGATCTTAGAGTGGTCGCGAGGGCTCAGGAAGCAGACCACCCTCCCCAGCACCAGCAGCCCAAGCAGGGACCGGATTGCTCTCGCTCACCCCCCCCCGGACCACAGGTACGGCAGACCGCGGAGTACAGAACTGCTGAAGCGCTCACTTTTAACCCCGCTGGCACTGCGTGCCGGCTCCTCACCACCCCCACCACCACCCTTGGTCGGCTTTCCACTTTATAGCTAGTATCACATGAGGCTATAGAACCAATCAGCCCACTTTGCCATCTGCAGATTATACTGGCCGATCACTAGACGGACCCTGCTTGCCTAAGCCCCCCTATCTCTCTAACAGCAATATAACATAATGACTCCTTTAGGTCTTGGATTATTCATGCTGCTCCTCTTCACCCAACCCTGTTACAAAAAAACACAGTTCTAAATCTCCCTGACACTGCGATATATGTTTTTATGCTAGCCTCTCGTCCACCCCCACTCCCTCTAACCCTCCTTCTACCCCTTTCTCCTCCAACACCCCACACGCTGGTTCGCCTAACTGCCCCAGCTCACCCCCCTTCGGTACCCATACCCTCCGCAGACCACAATAGCAGGTGGTACCCCCCTGCACTAGCCCTGCCCACCCTTAGCTCCCTGCCCATCCCCTGCACTGCCCTCCGCAAATTCTCCTGACTGCCCAGACATCGTTACCGCCACAGCCGCAGTCCCTTACTCCGGCTCACCATCCTACTCCTCCTGCTCTCTGGTAATGTTCACCCCAACCCAGGCCCAGGACCTGGTACATCGCCCTCCATAGGGCATGGCCTCCGCATTGCCTACATGAATATCTGCAGTCTACCAAAAAAGACTGCTGCACTCCAATGCTGGGTCTCCCAACATAAGCCCGACGTCCTTGCCATAGTGGAAACTTGGCTCTCACCATTGACCCCAGACTCGACGGTCTCCCTTCCTCCCTGGCTTCTCCCTCTTCAGAGAAGATCGTGTGGGTAAGTGCGGGGAGGGGGGTTGCGCAGTCTACCTAGTGAATTCTCTCCTGGGTCATGCCCTGCGTACCCCGAAGCTCGATCATAGGGCCCAAGCAATCACCTTAAAAATCTCCCCTGACCCTGGCTGTGGCTCTCTTTACCTCACTACGACATATATACCCCCCACGAGAACAAAACCAAGCTATCCGCTCCCTCACTGATTACCTCACTACCCTGCCACACAAGGCAGAACAGCTTATAGTGGGAGATCTCAACATCAACTGACTCAGTGCTACCTCAGCACAAATTAAAGATAACTTCACAGCACTTGATCTATCCCAACTAGTGACTCAACCCACCAGATTTAACCAATCAAGTGGGACTAGCACACTTCTTGACATTGTGCTCTCTAACCACCCTCACAAAATAAAGGATATTCATGTATTACCCAACTCCCTCAGTGACCACTTGCCAATTCTTTGCCACTGGTCCACCCCCACACTCAAAACTATGCGCCACGCCACCCCCTTCACCATTTTCGCCCTGGAGGTCTATGCAAACTTAAGCGTCACCTTGCACAACTTGATTGGTCTCCAATCTCCCTCGCAACGGATATAGACGTCACCCTTGCTTTTCTCACCAATGCCTTCTGCAAGGCCTGTGATGTTTTCACCCCTGTCACCCACACTCGTACCAAGAGACACTTGGCTGCCTGGATACCCCCCCCCCGATCCAACAACTGAAGCAACGTGATAACCTATGGCACATTGCTGTCAATACTGGCAAACTAGCAGACAGGCAAGCCTATAACGCAGCTCACAACCAGTGCACCTGGGCCATAAGAAAAGCCAAAGCCAGCCACTACCAATCCATCTTGACATCCACCTGGGGCAATGCCTGCACCTTCTGGAATAACGTGAAAGAGTTAAACGGGATGATCTGCTCCCCTCCTCCCTCTCAAATGATCATAAATGGCGCTATTAACGGTGACCCTTCCCGTATTGCCAACTGCCTTAAGCAAACCTTCACTGATCTAAGCTCAGTTCTCCGGCCCACTTCTTTGACCCCATACCGGTTTGCAACAATCCAGCTGTTGCTCGCCCCCCACTTCTCTTTAGGGCTATATCACCACAGGATGCGAAGCCAATCCTCCAAAATGCTCTCTCCTCCCACAACCCCAGTGATGACCCCCTCGACTCCTGGATACTCCTCCTAACATTGGATGTCATGCTAGTCCCCCTCACTGATCTCCTCAATCAATCCCTGTGTCTCGGCCAATTCCTGAGGGCATGGAAACAGGCCAAAATCATCCCTATACACAAAAATGGAGACCGTACTATACCAAATAACTACAGACCTATCTCCATCCCCCCCCCCCAAAGCTCTCGAAAAAATAGTATCCACACAACTTGTAACTTATCTATCCAGCCACAACATTCTGTGCCCTGAACAGCATGGCTTCCACCCAGGTCACAGCACCACCACAGCTCTACTGGAATTTTCCCACCATATACACTCTGCATTAGATTCCAGAGAGTTGGCTGGGGCAGTATTCATTGACCTGTCCAAGGCCTTCGACACTGTGAACCACCCACTATTGCTAGACACCCTCTGTAAAGTGGGACTATCATCTGGCCCTTTAGCCTGGTTCTGTGGTAGATCCCAACGCGTCAAGCTAACTGGTGGCCTATCCTCGGCACTGCCTGTACTTTCTGGAGTCCCACAAGGCTCCATTCTGGGCCCCACATTATTCAGTCTCTTCCTGAACACCCTTCCCAGCTCTTGTGCAGGAAAGCTACTATTATATGCAGATGATGCTGTCCTTCTCTCCTCGCATCCCGATCCGGTAACTCTCCAGAACAGCCTGAAATCCTTCTTCATCCAAGCTGAAAAATGGTTCCTCGACCACTGCCTGGTCCTGAATCTCAAGAAAACAAAGTCGATGATCTTTGCACACCACCAAAGTAGCTCCAAAAAATGCCCCCTCTCCATCCTTCCCAACATCCTCCATCCCCTTGATCAGGTATCAACATACAAATATCTGGGCATCACCTTTGATTCGGCTTTCTCCTTCCATGCCCATGACAGTGCCCTATCCTCTGCCATGAACACCCAGATTGGGCTCCTCTATCGACACAAAGACTGCCTCCCTGGCTTCGCCCTATGGTTGGCTATCACTTCCTCCATCCTGTCACCAGTTGACTATGGCCTCCCCATCTACGCAGCCGCTGGCCCCACTGCCCTCACCAAAATCCAGACCTCCATCAACAAAGCCTGCAGGCTCCTGGCCGGTGCCCCAAGCAGAACCCACACATGTCGGCACTATACCACCACGAACATACTCAATCTGAAAGAAAGACTGCAATATCACATTGGTATACTAGCAAAAAAGACTCTTCTTGGACTGTGTTCCCCTGGTATCACTGCACAGCTCCAGCTTGCTTCCCACTCGGCTGCCACCCATACCGCCTACAAAGCCACCCTCCAGGTGCCTAGAACCAGGACCTCCCTTCCCCAAAGGTCCTTTTATTACAGAGCACCATCCTGGTATAACTCCCTCCCCATGCACATCTCAAGCACCCCTAAAATTGGTCAGTTCATAGCTGCCCTACACAACCACCTACTTAGCACTCAGAAGTATATGTGCCTATGGTAGGGCCTGCCATTGTCCCCCAGGCTCGATAGCCTACCCCACTCCATTTTGCTCTGGCTATTGCCTGCATAACCTGCTAGGACCTACCAATGAATTTTGTTCTGTACTTTGGGAAACTACCTATGTTTTATGCTATGTATAATATATGTATCACACCTATATTGTTCCACCCTGTCTTACCACACTATTTGTTGTTCCCCTCCCTGTGACGAGGTGCCTTTGTAAATGAGTCTGTGACTCAAAGGTTGTAAATCCAATTTATGAACTAAATAAATAAAATAAATGAGTTGCAAAAACATTTTAAAAATATTTCTTCTGAGGTGGTTAAGCAGTGAAAAACAATGCAATATGAGTTGCCAATGCATTGCCAACTATACAAAGCAATGCAAAATCAACTCATTGGTGGAACAGTTTAATATGACTTGTACTGTAGGCATGCATATGGCCCAGTCACTACATGGCTAGATAATCCCCTGCTGGCACTTGTAAAACATAGGGATGTCAGTTAGTATACCTTTAAAGCCACTAAGTCTACCATTGATTGGGCAAAATACATGGAACTCAAAAATGAGTGCACAAGGGCTATCCTGCAAAGCAAAAGACTGAATTACAAGTCATTGTTTGACTCTTTGTCTGGCAATCCAAGCAATTCCTGGAAAAACATCAAGCTAGTTTTAGGCCAATCCTGTAACTTCAAACCCAAGGATCAGGCTATTAAGGGAGTCGACTGTAAGAAACATAGAAAAGTAGAAACATAGACTTTGATGGCAAACAAGGACCACTTGGCCCACCCAGTCTGCCCATTTCCCTACCTACTGGATAAGCTGCAGATTCTAGTTAACCAACAGCCTACTTCCTGCAACCCCCCACTATAATTGCCTTGTGTCTGTCCCATGCATGTTTGAATTCCCTCACTGTTTTAGACCCAACGACCACCCCAGGAAGGCTGTTCCATATATCCACCACTCTCTCCATGAAAAAGAATTTCCTTACATTACCCCTGAGCCATCCCCCCTCTATCATTAAATTGTGCCCCCTTGTTCTTACACATTTCTTTTTCTGAAAGATGCTACCCTGCTGGACTCTGTTGATTCCCTTGAGGTACTTGAATGTTTCTACCATGTCCCCCCGTCCCTCCTTTCATCAAGAGTATACATATTAAGCTCTCTCAGTCTCTCTTCACATGGCTTCTGCTGCAGACCCTGCACCATTTTAGTTGCCCTCCTCTGGACTGCTTCCATCCTGTCTATGTCCTTGCATAAATAAGGTCTCCAAAACTGCACACAGTACTCCAGATGGGGTCTCATCAACTGTCTGTACAGAGGGATAACCACTTCCCTTTTTCTACTTGTGATGCCCTTTCCTATGCATCCCAGTATCCCCCTGGCTCTCCTTACTGACTTTTCACATTGTTTACCCACCTTTAGGTCATCTGATATGACTACCCCCAGGTCCCTTTCCATTTTTGTTGTTGTTAGTATCTCCCCTGCTATTGTGTACTCTTCTCCTGGGTTTTGTTTCCCAGCTGCATTACTTTGCACTTCTTTGTATTGAATCTAACTCCCACATGTCTGACCATTCCTCCAACCTTGCCAAGTCCCTTCTCATTTTTCTACCCCTCCTTGTGTATCAACTCTGTAACAGATCTTTGTGTCATCTGCAAAGAGGCATACCTTTCCCTCAGACCCTCTACAATGTCACCTATAAAGATGTTAAAGAGGACTGGATCAATACTGAGCCTGAGTACTCACTAGTAACCCCCTTTCTTTGGAATGTGTTCCATTCACTATTACCTTCTGTGTCCTGTTGTGCAGCCAGTTTGCTACCCAGGCTACCACCCTGGGACACACTCCCAGGCTGGCTAACTTGATTATTAATCTTTTGTGCAGGACTGTGTCAAATGCCTTGCTAAAGTCTAGGTAGGCCATATCCACAGTCCCTCCCTGGTCTATTACTTTGGTCACCCAGTCAAAGAAATCAATTAGATTCGTCTGACATGACCTTCCTGCTGTAAATCCATGCTGCTTTAGGTCCTGTGCCCCGCTGGCCTCTAGGTACTCAACAATTCTTTCTTTCAGAAGTGATTCCATCATTTTCCCTACCACTGAGGTCAAACTTACAGGTCTGTAGTTTCCCGCTTCTGCCTTGCTCCCACTTTTATGAAGGAGAATCACATCTGCCCTCCTCCAGTCCTCAGGTACCGCCCCATCCTGCCATGATCTGTTAAAAAGCGTGGTCAGTGGTGTCACTAGGTCCTCCCTTAGTTCTTTTAGGATTCTGGGGTGAATCCCATCAGGTCCCATTGCTTTGTCCACCTTGAGTTTTAGGAGTTCTTTCAGGACTCTTTCTTCTGTGAATGGACTGGTGTCAACCCCCCTACCCAGAGTGCTTCTATTGTCTGGTTTAGGTAACTCCTCCTCATCTTCTTTTGTGAATACTGAGCAAAAGTATTCATTCAGTATCTCTGCCTTTTTACTGTCTCCCTCTGCCCACCTCCCCTCTCCTTTATTAATCTTCACTATCCCTCCCTTAACCTTTCTATGCTCCCTAATGTACCTATAAAAGGTTTTATCCCCCTTCTTAACTAAGTTGGCTATTTTTTCCTTGGTTTGGGCCTTTGCTAGTCTGACTGTCTTCCCCACTTCTTTCTGCATTAATTGATACAGTTCCCTGTCATGCTCCTTCTGTGATTCCTTATACTTTTTGAATGCAGCCTTTTTCTCCTTAACCTTCCCTGCCACCTCGTTTGAAAACCATAGTGTTTTTTACTCCACTTTGTTTTCTTTATTTGTTTCACTCAAAGGCTTGTTGCCTCTATGATGGCAGTTTTGATTTTTCTCCATTGTTCTTCCACCCCTCCTTTTTGGTCATTTGCTAGTGCATTTTTCAAGTATTCACCCATTTTGCCAAAGTCAGCTCTTCTAAAGTCCAGTATCCTTGTTTTTGTATGGCTTATCTCCATGGTTGTGCTCATTGTGAAGCACACTGTGCATTGGTCACTTGTTCCCAGATGTCTACTGACTTCTAAATTTGTGATCCTCTCTCCATTTGAGAGTACCAGGTCTAGTATTGCTCCCTCCCGAGTGGGTTCCAACACTAGCTGTCTAAGGCCTGCCCCCTGTAGGGCTTCGAGAATGACCCTGCTCTTGGATGTGGCTGCAGTACCTGTTATCCAGTTAACATCTGGCATATTCAGGTCCCCCATCAACAGTATCTCCCCTTTTTCAGCCATTTTGAGAATGTCCTCTATCATTTTGTTGTCGATTTCCTTCCCTTGAGATGGGGGTCTGTATACAACCCCTGTGCGGATTGTGATGCCATTCCCTATCTCCAAGGTGACCCAGAGTGCCTCCTGTCCTCCCCCTTTACTTTTTAGTTCTGTAGCTTTGATTCCTTCCCTTATGTATAAAGCTACTCCACCTCCTCTTTTACCTTCCCTGTCCCTTCTGTAGATTGTGTACCCAGGTATGTTGACATCCCAGTCATGGTTCTCGGTGTACCATGTTTCCATGTCTACCACAATATCCAATTGTTCATCTTCCATCAGGGCTACTAGCTCAGGAAGCTTGTTTCCCAGACTACGAGCATTGGTACTCATTGCCCTCCATTTAATGTTGGCTTTATTCTTTTTTCCCCCATCCCTGCTCTTATTGTCCTTGTCTATTTTTCCATTTACCACTGTCCTACCCTGTGTTGAGCTCTGTATCTCAGTGTTTACCTTACTACCTGCCATGTTTTGTGGGGGGAGGCTTGAAATTTCCTGCCTTTTATTAGCGCCTCCCCCTTGGCTAGTTTAAAAGCAAAGGAAGCATTTAAACCTATTACCTAGGAGCTTGGTTCCCTTCGTGGACAGATGCAGACCATCATGCCAGTATAGACCTTTATCTCTCCAGGTGGCCCCCCAGTCCCCAATGAAGCCAAAGCCCTGTGCTCTGCACCAGTTTTGCAACCATTCATTAAACTGCATGGTGTGCAGTACCCTAGCCTCACTTCTGCCATGGACTGGTAGCACCTATGAGAAGGTTACCATGCTTGCTACCCATCTGAGACCCCTCCTCAGCTCCACAAATTCATTCTGCACTGCACTGATGCATAGCTAGTTCATTTGTCCCAAGGTGGACTATGATATCTAGTTCCCTCTCCTGTGATGCTGCTTCTGCAATCCTGAGGATTCACTTCCTGTCCCTCCAAGCCATGGCACTAGGCAGGCACCTTACTTCCTTCTCCTCTCCCTTTCCCAGGTTTATCCCCCTATCAATGGAGTCCCCTATCAGAAGTTGTTTCCTTCCCCTGTGGTGTCTCTTGCCACCCTTTTGTGGGTCTCTCTTGTGGATGTCCTCAGTGTTCTTCTGGGTCTCCACTGAGGGTGCCATCATAGAGAAACCTTGCTCTGCCAGAATGGCATATGATTTGTGTAGAGGTACAACTAGGGGGCTCCGCCTCTGGTCCACCACCTGCACCCTCCCAGAACCCACTGTGGTCCAACTGCTCTTCATACTTGGCAACCTCTGAGGCAGTGGTTGTGGCAGTGGTGCTCTTTGTAAGGGGGAGGCCTCC
The DNA here is from genome assembly GCA_016271365.2 of Neoceratodus forsteri. Lineage (NCBI taxonomy): Eukaryota > Metazoa > Chordata > Ceratodontiformes > Ceratodontidae > Neoceratodus > Neoceratodus forsteri. The sequence continues at coordinate 510,110,323 of CM057452.1, read as the reverse complement.
TTAGTCCTTGCTCCTGTTACCATAGTTAATGCCTTCTGCCAGAGCTTCACTGATCTTACCGCCGAAAAAGGGTCTTTCCCTCTCCCTGCTCTCTCATCCCCTAGTCCTTCCTTTGATAATGACTGTCCCTGCCGCTACCCTTTCTACCTCAAAGCAGTCACATCCAGTGAAGTGCATAAACACCATATGCAAATGCTGTTGTCAAAGTTTGCTGGCTCCAATGACTTAGAACCAAAAATATGGAGGGCTGCTGCTGACATACTTGCTGTACTGGTTAAAAGAATCTTTAACATGTCTCTAATATCTCACACCATGCCTCACTAATGGAAGTTCTTACTCATTGTACCATTGTTTAAAAATGGTGATAGTAAGAACTTTGGCAAATAGAAGCCCATAACAATACTTCCAGTAATCAAAAAAATATTTGAATAAATTGGGTGGTTTGATACCTTTTATTGAACTAACAAAACATTTTTACAAAATGTTTAAGCTTTTGGACTCAGAGTACTTCACTGTAAACATGTCAGCTAAAGAAATACTCAGACCAGAATTAGTAAAAACCTTCACATATGGATTTTAGCTGATAATAAGATTTAAAACAGAGACCAAAACAGCAATAAAATCCAGGCCTGTGGAACTTAATTAGGTGTAAATCACAAATTCTAACAAAATGGAATGCAGCAGATATCTATAAATGATCAAATCTCAATTATCTGAAAAGAACAATAGCGTGTGTGTGTGCATGCGTATGTGTGGTCAGCACAGCCGTATGTCTGTGTGTGTGAATCTGAGACAAGGAAAATTAGTTGGAGTTCAGATTGTGTAATGGGTCATAAAACCAAGGTCCATATTCATACTAAAATAAAATGTAATAAGAAGGTAAATAAATTTGACCCCATACACTTGCCTCTCATGTGCATTCCTGAAATGCCCCCTCAGAACCAGGACAGAGAGATTAGAAATGAAGCAGTTGGATTGAGAAAAATGTTGTCCCATGGTTTTACAGTATTTATCATTTTATTGTCATGTCAATCTGAGTGCATTCAGGTTTGAAGGTGTTGTCCATTTCCTTCACATAACCTGTATTAGAACATTTATTTGCATTGGATGTAATAAACAACATTCTTAGACATGCAAGTATAATTCCCCTGTATCTTAAATTGTTTGTTGTGGGGCATGTTGCTAGAATATGGGGTGTAGATGTACTCACATGACTTATAATTAAAACTATTGCAAGGTTCAGTGCCACCTAGTGTTCTGTTGTTTTGCTCAGGTATAAGTTTGCTCCCAACAATCAGGTTAGATAAATTAAATGACTGTTTGAAAGACAGTAAAGGTAGTTCTTGGATGATACATTTCAAGGTGTCATCTTCACTGAATATTGATTGGAAGTCCTTAATGATTTTACATAGGTGCTCCAGATCAGGATTGTATGTAACAACCAAGGTATCTGGTTGCTGGCAGTCTTTTCTTTATATTGTAGTAGTTGTTCTCTTGGCATAAGTGTGGCACATTCCACAGCTCTGTCAATTTCTATAGAAGAGTGTCCCTGTCCAAAAAATGTTCATTTTAATGTGGCCAAGAGTGTATCTCTGTCTGCTTCACACAAACAGATTCAGTGGTAGCAAAGAGCTTGACTGTATACTACTGATTTTCTAGTGTGTCTAGGGTGATTGTTGTTGTTGTGAACGTATCTCTGCTTGGTGTTTTCCTGTAAATATAGGTCAGCAAGTTTCCATATTTGATGGTACATGTGGTATCCAGGAAACTAACACTGATGTCAGAGTATTTCAGGAAAAGTTTAATATAAGGGTGGAGGGATTTCCTGATGAAATTCATTGGTGTTTTGAGTACCTTTTGTCCAAATTATAAATAAATCATCACTATATCAGAAGTAAGAAAGTGGTTTATGTGTACATTGTTTCAGGAAATCCTCCTCCAAATTTGCCATTAAAAGATTGACATACAGTACTGTGGAGCCATCTTGGTGCCCATTGCTGTTCCCATGTGCTCATTGCCATTCCCTAGGTTTTTACTAATTCTGCTCTGAGTATTTAAAGCGATATCTTTCTTTAACTGCCACATTTATGATAAAGGACTGTCAGTCTGAAAGATTTAACATTTTGTAAGCATTTTTTGTTGGTCCAAGTAAAGGTATCGGACTGCACTTTTGTTCATCTGTTTGTACAAGGACCAATACGTCAACAAACATTTTTCTTAAAATATTTGAGAAATTGGGAGCCTCTCAATTGACAGAGTACCTTAATGACTATAACCCCCTGCCTCCTGCACAACATGGTTTTCAGAAATGCCACAGCACTAGAAGCACCCTCCTGCCGCTCACCACCAACACTGCCTCTGCTATGGATAGGGGTGAGCTTATAGATGTGGCTTTCATTGACCTAACCACATCCTTTGATTTGTTTCAACACTCCCAACTCTTCAGAAAGCTTAGCACACTGGGTGTTTCCTCTACTGCCCCATCATGGTTTAAAGCATTCTGGGTAACAGGTTTCAACATGCTAAATTTGGCAACTCTCTGTCTGACCCAGCTGCTACTTCATTCAGGGTCCTTCAGGAAGTCATACTGTGTCCCTCCTATTCTATCTCCATATCAACTCAAGCCATGTCAGTCTCTGTCAAAGCACACCCATCTTGTAAGTTGACAACCTAGTCCTCTTTACAAGCTCTTGCAGTGAGTCTGATTTAAAATAGTCAGCTGTCTTGTGATCTACAATCAATTCAAGGATGGCTTTGATCAAACAGGCTCCTCACCTCCACTTGCATACTGTGTGACTCTGAGAAGTCACTTTACCTCCCCATTTCTCACTGGTCACCCTGAAAAGAGGCATTTGTGCCTAGTGGGCATTACTCAGTCACCAAGGAACCAACAACAACAAAAAAATACTGCAGTACAGCTAGCACATACACAATTGTTCTTGCATCATAGAATGTTGGCAAAAAATTTTCTCTTTTTTTTTGCAAGTCAATATAATTTATGGATTTTCACATGAAACAACAGTACAAGGCACACTGCACATACCACTACATGCAGTACAACAGTATTAGACCCCAACTTATTTATGAGGGGGTGAAGTAGAACCATCTATTACATGAGGAAGGTGTTCATTTCAAGGACAGCTTAGGTCATTCAAATTAAATCTGTTAAGCCGTGATCAACAGAGTAACCCAACTATGTTCATGTTGCAGGGGCTACCTGAGGAAAGATATCAGCCTGCATCCCGAGGGGGGGGGGGAGCATGCATAGAGTGTATAGCTTGCCCCACTTTTTATCAAATGAGGAGAGTTTACTGTTCACACTTGTGCACATTTTTTCCACCTGCAAGTTAGCAAGGAATGCTTTATGCCATTTGGTAGGAGATTTTCACTGAGTCCAACCAATGTCTAAGCACACGTTTTTTCACTGAGGCTGCTATCATTGACATGTGATACTTCCTTTCCTTTACAGACACTTGGTGGAAGTTACTGATCAGATAGATAATCAGAGTGAACAGGTCTTGGAGGCAAAGCAGATGATCTATGTATGACTGAATGGTTCTCTATAAGTCCAGCACAAGCTCACATTCCCACAGTATGAACATTAGAGAGACAGTTGCCTTGCTACACCTAGTACATACATCTGTTTGTATACTGCCTATTTTGAACAATTTAATGGGTGTAAAATAAAATTTACTGAGAAAATTGAATTGCATTAGTCTGATCTTATTTCTAACATAAGTGTAAAAATGTTTCCAGACATGTTCCCATTTGTACTACCTTTGAAGGAGAGCATTAAGCCAGCATTGGATAAACCATCCCTCTTCCAGGGTAATTAATCAAACATGACACTATACAGGTTGGAGATGGCATGAGGCTGGGTAACAGCTAGTGACAAAGCTTGTACTAGTTCAGAATGATGGACTGCCCATGGGGATGCTCCATGTGCTGTGCTAACACATGGGTCAAGTGCATGAATTTAAAAACAGTTTTATTTTTCTAAGTTGCGCTATACCTTAAACAACTCAAAGTAAGTCTGTGCTGCCATTGTATCACTCACTGGTGAGTCCCCTCCTGGAGTACTGTGCCAAGTTCTGGAGGCAGCACCTCTTCAAGGAGATTGAAAGGGTGGAGGTGGTATAGAGCAGGGCCACCAAAAGGGTGAAGGGGGATGCATGAGAAACCATATGAGGGAAGACTGCAGGGACTCAACATATGTACTTGAGAGGAGAGAAAGAGGGGACATGATTAAAACCTACAAGTACCTTGCAGAAATGAACAAGGTGCAAGTGGAAGGACTATTTCAGAGAAAGAAAAGCACTAAAACAAGGGGGCATGCAATGAAGCTAAGAGGGGGAAAGTTTATAAGGGATGTGAGGAAATACTTCTTCATGGAAAGGATGGTGGATGACTGGAACTGCCTGCCAGAGGTGCTAGTATGGCAATGACTGTGGGGAGCTTCTAGCCCATGTAGGATAGTCTCATAGACATATTAGGTAGAGGAACAGGGAGAAGGAGTGACACCTGTGACCAACCATGGTCAGTGGTCACAGAATAAGCCGGAACAAGAGGCAGACTGGGTAGGCCCAAAGTTACTTTTCTGCCAACAAAATCTATGTTTCTATGAGTAGGTGACCTCCAAGAAGGATGTTCTCTACTAATGGAACGATTGGCCCTAACCACATAATTTCTTTTATTTATTTATTTTTTAGTCTTTGGTAACAAGGTAAGGCCTACGAGGCAGAAGTGTCTGTTTTCAGGGACAACCTGGGAGCACTGGGTGGTTAAGTGACTTGCTCAAAGTCACACAGTATGCAAGTGGTGGTTGTGAAAATCAAACCCAGGTCTGGGCTGCTTGATGTACTAAGCTCATTCATGGCTCATTACTCTAACCTCTAGGCTATACTGCCAGCCCATTTCTTTGATGGAGTTCCTAGCAATTTTAAAATTAGGATTAAGAAAGATAGGCTGCATAATATCCTTGGTGGGAGGTATTTTCAATAATCATCACAAATGGTGATGTACCCTGATGATGTTAAGAATCACAGTGCTTTTTACACTTATGGATAACTTACTAGGAGATTCATGAATGAGAGTGGCTACAGAGATAGCAGCTGCCATACACAAGTCATGTTCTATGTCTAGCCAGTGGAGAACATACCATTGGGCTACATCTGGAGGGATCAGCTCCCCCCAGCAGAGGTATTTACTGGCCTGTGCCACAAGATAGTAAAGGAGGAAGTGCAGTAGTCTCAGTCCTCCATGGAGTTTGGGCCTTGCTAGCTTAGAGTAAGCTCACTTGCAACATTTGTTGGCACATACAAAAGATAATAATAATAAATAATAAAAGGTATTCAGTTAAGCGCCTTTCAAAATCTCAAGGCGCTGCACAGCAAATACAAACACAAAAACATATTCAGATACATTCAATATAAAATCAAACACAAACACATAGATGATACAAGATGAAACAAGATGATATGATGCTGTGCACATCAGTGAACCAGTGAGGGGCAGTGTCAGGTTTAAAATGTTGAGGGGATACAGCAACCTGCAAAGAATGTTCATTTTAATAATGGATATGCATCCTCACAGGGCTAGTGGTAATATCCTCTATCTAGTTAAATCTTACCCAGTGGTGGCAACCAGTTTGTCCAGGATGTCTGCCTTCATTCGAGAATGACTTTTTCCTAAGTCAGTACACAAGTAACATAGTTTTCTTAGGGGATCATGACAGATCCATTTGTACTATGGATTGTTTACTGACAGCAGCATTCAAGGGCATCACCTGGGTCTTGGACACATTAATATGTTAGTCTGCATGGGGTGACTGTATGACCCAAGTCCATGCTCTGATTGGGTACATGTGGCAGGAGAGGTAAAAAAATAATGGACCTTATGTATTTTCAGTCATTGCAATCCCACGTTATATATGTCCATCAGAGTTTGAGGAAGTAGGCACAGTACCTGTCTCAGCACAGACTTCTCCAGTGCTGTCTGTCCCTCATATTTCACTAGCACTAAATCCATCACTAGATAAGGAAGCCTGCACTATACCTCTGCTAGCATATGGCTTCAGACTCCAGTGCTGTCAGTGTCTCACCTTTCACCAGCACCAAATCCATCACAATGTAGGGAAGCCTGCACTGTACCAGTCCTAACATAGAGCTGCAATCTCCTGTACTGCTAGTCCCTCACCTTTTGCCAGCACTATATCCATCACAGTGTGGGTAAGCCTGCACTGCACTAGTACAGAATTAACAGAGAGCTTTGATCTCCAGTACTGTCAGTGCCTCACTTCTTATCATCACAGAATCAATCACAGTGTGAGTATGCCTGCCCTACTTTTCTTAACAAAGGGCTACAGACTGCAGTACAGTCAGCTCCTCATGTTATGCAAGTTGTCATCCATCAAAGTGTGGGGAAGTCTGTACTACCTGTTCTGTCATAGGGCTTCAGTCCCACATGCTGTCAGTTATCCCTCACCTTTCCCCAGTAGTAAATCCATTATAGTGTGAGAATGTCTGCACTGTACTTGTGCAGCCACAGTGTTTCATTCTCTGGTTCTGTCCTTTTGTCATCACTCTACCACATTAAAGCCATCACAGTTTGTTGGAGGTCAGCTCTGTACCTGTCTTAACACAGGGCTTCTGTCCTCAGTACTGTCAGACTCTGACATTTCACCATCACTAAACCCTCACGGTGTAGGGCCAGTACTGTACTTGTCTTAACAAAGGGCATGAGTCTTCAGTGCTGTCAGTTCCTCACCTTTAACCAGCACAAAATCTATGACAGTGTAGGGAAGTCTGTTTTTCACCTATTTTAACACTGGGCTTCTGTCCAAAGTGATATCCCTTCATCTTTCACCAATAATAAATCAATCATAGTGTAGGAAAGCCAGCGCTGTACCAGTTGTAGTACAGGTCTTCAGTCCCTAGTACTGTAAGTCCCTAACCATTCCCCCTGTGCTTCATACAGGGCTTCAATATTTTTTTAACTACCTGTGTGCATCTGTCTGCCTATCCAATCCTACCCTCTCCTCTTCTTCCTCTCCTCTCCTCTCCCATCCCATCCTACTGCATTACAATCTACCTATCAATCTGTCTGTCTCTCTGTCTGTCTGTTCATTGCCTTTCTATCTGTCTGCCCATCTGTCTGTCCATCTATCTGTCTGTCCATCCATCTCTCTATCCATCCATCCATCCACCCCTCTACAGTATCTGTCTGTCTGTCTGTCCATCCATCTGTCTGTCCATTCATCCATCTGTCTATCTATTTTGCCAATATAAACATGATGAATGAAATTGGTCACTGAACATGCTAGGAAATTCATTTCACTCATGTTGGCAACACTGAGCATACTCAGAATTTTTTCCTCACATGTGAAATGCAACCTATTTTTAAATTGGACATTTGACTGTCCCATTACAGTAATGCTGTTTCATTGCTCCTATGCTTAGTCATTTAACAGACATGAAAGTGGGATGTCACATACAACAATATCTGTCGCTATGTGTCCTCCTCTCTTTGACTGAAACACCACTGTCTCCTTTATTCAGATCTGGGATGGCTTCCTCCTTTGGAGCTAAGGCTTTATGCTCATAGCTCTGTCATTGACAATATTGTCTGATTACAAATACCCAAACTCCTGGTGGGTCTCTTCCTAAAACTGACACCTCACTATGGTTTGTGGTCTGCTGACAAAGCACCTGTCTTCATCCCTAGACATAACTCCTTCAAAGGTGCTAGTGCTTTTGCCTGTCATGCCCCCCCAATACTGGAACTCCCTCTCACTAGCCTTATGCCAAACTCCATCCCACACCACATTTAAGAAAGGGTTACGTAACCATCTTGACACTTCCTACAAGTGCTTCTGCTTCAAACTCCCCCAACCCATACTTCCCTCCTAGCCTCTTCTCTCCTGCCACTTCTGTTCTGCCCTTCTAATGTATAGCACTTTCTCCCCTTTTGTCCTTCCCTCTCGACTTGCCTCGTCCTAAACCTCTACTCTGGCCTCCCACTTCTATCTCCCTTTCCCTACCTTAATTACCCTACATCAATCCCACTGAATACTATAGTACTACAATCTTACTTTGTTTTCCATAAATCATACAATGTGATGTTAGCCTTGGTTATCAAAATGGTTTGTATACTTTGTTCTTGTATATTTTTCTTTTACACTGTTATTGCATCTACCTTGTCTATAGTTACATATTGTCAACTATGTCTAAACTTGCTTTGTATTCTATTGTCAGCTATGTCTAAACTTGTATTGCAATGTGTGCCTGAATTGTTGTACTGTACTGGGTCATGTCTGAAAATAGTCATTGCTATGGCTAGTGCACTCACCCAGTAAACAAAAACTAACTACATAAATAAATACATTTTACATTTTGTTCTTTTGTTCCTTTTGCAACTTGCTAACATCTCTATCAAATAAGCACCAAAACAGCTTTTGTATAAATTGAATATGACATGAGCTGACTTAAGATATGATTCTTATATTCATTTGAGGGTACTGATCTATTACTATCTCACTTGTGGCTTTCCACTCATAAAATATCAACAGACCTATACCCTCTCATGAAGATAAAAATTATATCTTAAGTCAATCTATGACATAGTCCATATATCTCCCTTGCTTTCAGGGGACCTTACTTTTTTTTGCAAAATAATATGTTCACTGAGCTATATGCAGATATAATCACTTTGCCAAGATCAGCTGATGTCTCTAAGCCTACCTGTACATAATGATGTTCATGTAGCAGTTGTCTCTCTGGAAACATGGGCTCAAAAGTATGTTGTCACCCCGGGCAAAGCGCACCTCCACTGGAAAATGGGCTACTACTATGGGGTTCTCTTCCAGCCAGGCCTTCAACTCCAGTATGGCCTCTTTTGTTTTGCCACTGGTAAAACACAAAATAAGATGTTCAGGGTAATGGGTGCCACTGTACTTTTTTCACTGAAAATTTTGGAGAAAACCAGGGAATTCTCATGATCAAAATACAGAAATCATAGAATGTTTAGTACAATTCAGAGACAGACATGGATTCATAGTGTGTTGTAAATTACCACTATTTAGACACTTTATACAGGCACTTTAGCAAATATTTAAATGTTTTACAAATTTCATTCTTAAGATAGCTAAGTGGCAAGGAGAAGAACAATGTGATGCCTTCACAGAGACCAGGGCTCACATGAGAACCTAATACTCCCACAGCCAACTAAGGGCCAAGCACATTGCAGCAGTGAGGCACAAAATTATGGGTCTGTCATAAATACAAAAAACTGTAATGTTTAAATGGAAAATGTTAAAAATCAAGAATTGCGAAGGAAAATGCCAAAAATGATGGCATTGTCATGGAAATACTAAAAAAGCATAGATGTTTCCTAAAAAAGGAAAAAAACATATAATCCATTTGGTGACACAAAGTACTGCTACATTTCAGCACAGAAGCAGTGTGCAGTGAATCCCTTTCGGAAAAATGCTGTTATATTTGAAAATCCATGATAAAGGACCAAGGGGTGTCACTCAGACTATGAAGTTGCTGAGGCAGTTCCCAGCTGCAGTTAGGATGGTCAAGGGAATGTTTGGATGCACGAAAGAGTGGGAAATAAAACATTAATAAAGGGAAGCAGTCCTGCAACAGTACACAACACTGGTTAATCCTCCTTTAATGTCCGGAGCTCAGTTCTGGGCATCCCAGTATGACAAGGCACTGTAGACCTGGAAACATTTCAGAGGAGAGAGAGACAATGCTAATTAAAAGCAAGTAGAGGCTGGAATATGAAAAGCGACTGCAGCAGCTGGACCTCATCTCCCTGTAAAAGGGGCAAAAGAGAAATGATATGAATGACTCACAAGAAATGACACACAATAGGCTGTGTATTGTGTAAGCAACAAGACACAACAGGGTAGGATTCATGTTGATATTACTGCATGCTGAGTGGTATGCTATGGCCTGATGTCACAAACAGCACGCTTTATGGCCTCTGGAAGCACAGTGATGTCAGCATGAATCTATACCTGAAGTGTTTTACTGAGCTTATAAAATTGCTTTTGTGTCACATTGTTAACCAACTAATAGAAACATTTAAAAAAAATATTTTTTTTTCTTTTTCTGAGAAATAGGTCTTCCCTTGGAAGACTGTCACTACAGGGCACTGTGAGAAAATGTTTTGTCTTTCATGTTGTCGTGTGTCTTCTTTAATGTGCTGTTTGGTTGGCTTAATCTTTTTTTCTTTCAATTTCTTCACAGTTACTTTCTATAACTTGGAAGTTGCATTGAAAGACAAAGGGTACCGCATGCTACCAAGCTATACAAAAATCGCTCTGCATTTGTCATTTTGTTACTGTGCCGTGTGGTGGGGGGTTGTGGAAAATTCTTAAAGCAGAGTTATCAGTTTAGTCATGAGGCAGGCTTGGACAGGTACAGTATGTTTATTTTTTTGGGGGGGGTCAATGCTGACATTAAGGCTTGGGTAGTAACCTGCCTCTGCCAATCAGCATCCAGGACTGACTGATTGACTGATTGATTGAGTGATTTATGTATTTATTTTATGATATTTGTTTTATACTGGAAGGCATGTGAACATGGTGCCCATTTTCATGTGAATCCAATTTTAACAGACGGCACCCACAATAAATATATGAACAGTAGGTACAACATGAAGCACTATGAAGTCAAACAAATACACAAGTACATGATAAGTATCAGCAGACTATTGTCAACCAAAGCAATTACATATTGTTCTTCTGAAAAGAGTAGACCTGAAGTGCTTCTGAAGGAGGAGCTCTTGATACAGGCAGTGAGGGAGGAAGGTAAGCCATTATACTCAATAAAGCAAGAGGATGGATGAATACCAATAAGTAGTCCAAAATTAATCTTCTTTATTCTTGTAAACAAAACACAAATCAGGGCAAGATTTTATGGCACTGCCACTTCATCAGCTCCACAGTGTTTTCATTCTTAAAACTCAATGAATATTACATATTAATGCATTATTCTTCAAGCTTTGTCTCCTTAAAAGGGAAATCCTTTATATGGCAAGACAACAAAGTCCCCACTTTTCCATCATTAAAATGCAAATTGCAGCCATGGAGACCTGGCTCCTTTAGAGTCTCAGAGGAAAAAGAAAACTATTAGTGGCTGTCCCACTGTCTCCTAACAGATCCTAGCTCCTCCACTTATAGTTCCCTCTTCAATGCCATTGAGAAGACCCCCTCCAAAAAGGAGCACTGAACTATTCCGATAGACATTGACTCTAAAAAACATATGTAGCTCATTAGCAGACCTGTGAGGTCTGGGTCTAGTTCATAAAAAGTGGGTCACAATTCTGAATTCACATTGTATACTTCTTCCATCATAATAGGCCAAAACTCTCCCCACAACAGCTGAGTGCATCAGTGAGGTGCAGACTCAACTACACCGGGTTGCGAAAGCCTGCTTAGAGAGATGCCTGCCTTATTAGATGACACTCTGTCAGAGAAGAATCAAGCAAACTCTCTCTCCTTGGACAGAAATGCTGCCTGCTTACAGGAGAGTGCCCTTTGATATTCATCATAATGAATCATCAAACCAGTTTTTCCTCCTGTGTCTTGGACTTCTTCCAAAAGCACTGTAACCCCCATCCACTGGCTTTCAACTTCCTAAGCTCCCCATCAAACAATGGGGAACCTAAGCATCAGACCCAGGGTTGTCCATGGGTAGGTGCTATGGAAACTAAGGCCTCAGTAATAACCCTGTTATAGGTCAAAACCACAGTCTCCGATTCCATCTCACGTGCTACCAACATCTCTGATATGTCCAGTGCCATCTGCAATCCTTCTGGTCTAAGCTGTCTTAAAGGGTGGCATTGAACCATCTCCACAAGGGGAGGACTACGGGGGGGGCATGAAGGAGAATTGTACAGTGGAATGATTTGACCAACTGACTGTATCAATCTTGAGGTTCTCAACCTCAAACCCCAGTGAGAAAATCATGTCCAAGGTATGTCCATGTTGTGGTGTCACAGAAATAATAACTTGTGTGAGACCCAGTGATTCCATCAATTAGAACAAAATCACTTCCAAAGTGTGAGAAGTCATCATCAACCCATGCATTGAAATCACCCTGAGCAATCCATCTGGATGACTCCAAGACCCTTTCAGTGATGAAGTCTGCAATTTCCCACATGAAATCCCCCTCATGACCTGGAGGAGTACACTTGGAAGATCCTGCACCTAGACCACCTAGACCCCTATGCACAGACACACCTACAAACAATGAGGTATCCCTGACTGGATTCACAGTGAAGTTCCACTCAGATTTTAAACAGATAGCATTGCCTCCATGATCCCTCCAAGGGTGGTGTACCACACAGAATTCAACTGGAGCCTCTGCTTTCATGACTGGACCGGCATCATTGCCCAGCCAGATCTCTGTGTTGCAAGCCAGATCAACCAAGTAGTACAAAATTAAATCTGTCATAATGACAGTCTTATTACTCATCAATCTCACATTGCAAAGCATCATCAGTAGGGGACAGAGTGAAGTAGCCAACCTTATGGCTACCTGCCCACTTGTTCCATTAACCTCACTGGGTATGGAAACCAATCGTGTCTTGACTCTTCCTAGGTCCCATTTCACCCCAGGGCATCTACTGGTCCTAATCATCCTGATAACACCACCCTCATTAGCACTCCCTACACCAAAGTGCCAACCATATTGCTTCCTCTCAATCCCCACTTTCCCACACTGATGAAAAGCAACTCAAGGCAGGAGGGCTATGGAAGGGTTGCAGATCACACATCTGGGATGAGCAGCAGTTAAACTTATGGGATTCAAGGCCATACCTGAAACACATACCTACAGATGGGAGTAAAAAATTAAATACACAACTCCTCACTAACACCCTACCCTCAAATAGCCTAAAATAAATAACCACCTTCCCACACCGCCCTTAATTCCCACATTTTAAGCACTCATCATACACACCAAACCCCAAATCATATACCAGACATACCACTAACCCTACACACACAAACACACACACACCTACCCACCCACCCAATACTCACTTCTCTAAGGCAATAAATAACAATATTGGCTACAATACACACTCCGGTATCCAGTGAACAGAACAACCATGATTTAGTGCTTTCAAAAAGGGCGAGTCAATCATGGCACCTGTTTTCAGCGCTTCCTGGCAGGGTAACGACTGGATACCTGGGTGGGCAAGGAAGGGGGACAGGAAGCGTACATGCGTGTACGTGCATGCACATATGCAGGGAGAGGATAGGAGAGGAAGGGGAAGGGAGGTATGTGGGAGGGAGTGTGGGGGGGCAGCTGCTGAGCTGGTCAGCTAGTGTGGTGAGGAGGGTGGTCGGTTGGGGTGTGCAAGATGCAGGGTCTGGATCCGACGCGGAGCATTTTGTATGTGTTGGCAGGCAGCTCTTTTTTTTTTAAGTTCTTCACCTCCTTTAGTAGGGGGTGCAGGAGGTGGAGCCCCACACATACATTAAAATCCCATCACCGCCTTTTAGTTCAACATAAGTATACATCATCATAATTCATTTTCAGTAATGTACACTTGCCCAAACAGCGATTGCTATTCTGCGATCGCAGTTATCACATAGAACCACACACTCCATACCATTTGTCCTAGCCTCACTAGAACATTCACTTCACCACCTAAACACAAATTAATTTATACAGTATCAAATATGTTAGTATAGCAGTGCAAAAGAGTCTGAGAGAACAAATGCAAGAGCAACATACTCCAGTCCAGAAATATAGTTGAAGTCTACAAAGTTCAATGCAGATTCAATTCAGATTCAATTGTAGAGGGGAAAAGAAAGTTTTGCTGCAACTAAAACTGAACACAGAACATACAGTGAACCTACCCAAGGTGATCTCTGTTTTATAGTTTGCTCTAAAGCTATGCTGAGCATCTTCCATACATTGTATTTGGTAGCAAACTCAATAATTTGGTCAATAACTAGGGGTGGGCAAAAGCTACAAATTCCGCTTTTGGCTTTCACTGAACTTCTGCAAAATTTTGAGAAATGTTTTGCACTTTTGACATCCACAAAACTGAGATAGTCTGCGGATTTGCGCCTTGTTCCACTGACTTTTTTTTGAATGTAGGAATCATTCATCTAAACTGCAGAATTTATTCTGTCTGCAGTTTAGATGAATTATTTAATATGGAAGCTAAACTCCACCCTGATGTCTAGTGCCCCTCCCACACCTGCCAATTGGGGGCCCAAAGTAAAGAATAAAATATATGAAATCCTTGGTGGCTAGTGGTCACATCCCCACCCGCCGCTCGCTGGTCCCATTATGATATAACAAAAAATAATATAGCAGCTCCCTGGTGTGTAATGGTCCCACTCCCACTCCGATCGTGGGTCTCATTGTAATAAAAAAATAAAGCAGCTTCCTGGTGGCTAGTGGTCCCACCCCCACCTGCCAATCCTGGGTCCCATCACATAATAAAAAACACTCCCTGGAGGCTATTGGACCCACCCCCACCCACCAATAGCTGGTCCCATTCTGATTAAATGAAAAAATAATAAAGCATATCCCACCCCCCTGGTGGCTAGTTGTCCCGACTCTTACCCCCGCCCACCTATGGTGGTTCCCTATAAAATTACAACTCCCTGATATGTAGCAGACCCCTCTTCCTGTGACTCCCTCCCTTTAGTAAAACAAATGCAGAGTAAATAGTCCATCATCTTATTCCCTGGTGTCTAGTGGACCCCCTTCCTATCCCTGATCCTGGTAAAAAAAAAAAGTAATCACTATTCCCTGGTGCCTAGTGGACCCCCCACCCCAAGAGTTAGTCCACCACCACCCCATTCCCCTCCCTTCCTGACCTCAAGCAGGCCACTGGCATGGCTCTCCTCTCTCTTCCATGACCGGCGGCTCACCGAGCTGGCAATAAAGAAGCAAGTGCTTGTATGCATGCGTTCAATCATTGACAGCTCAGTGGGCTGCTGGCCATTGAAGAGAGAAAAGGGCTGCGCTGGTGGCCCGCTTGTGGTTGGGATGGGGGGAGTGGGGTGGTGGTGGACCAACTGTTGGGGTGGGGGTAGGAGTACTCTAGACACCAGGGAATGGGGATTACTTTTTTTTTAATGGGGCTCGGGGATAGGGAGGGGGTTTCTCTAGGAACCAGGGAATAAGATGATGGACTGTCTATTCTGCATTTGTTTTACTAAACGGAGGGAGTCATAGGGAAGGGGATCTGCTAGACATCAGGGAGTTAAATTTTTTTCCGGGACCACAATCAGTGGGTGGGGGAGGGACCTCTAGCCACTAGGGAGGCGGGTGCTACTTTATTATTTTATTGTTTAATCATAATGGGACCCGTGATCAAAGGGTGGGGAGCAGGTCCACTAGCCACCAGTGAATCTTTTTTTATGTGATGGGACCCACGATTGGCGAGTGGGGTGAGGGTGGGAAAACTGCCACCAGTAAGCTGCTTAATTTAAATTGGATCTTCCATAGGTGGGCGGGGGGCCTGAACTTAATGTTATTTAATGTATTTAACTGCTGGCAAAAAATCCTCAGATCTGACCACTGGCAGTGATCAGTTCTGCTAATTTCTTTGCCCGCAGTTTAATACATTATTACCCTGCAGTTGGCACATTATTTCTGCCATTTTAAGGTGCAGTTTCCACAGAAGTTGCCAAAGTGATTTCCGAATTTTCGCGAAAGCGAAAGTCGCACTTTTGTGGAAATTCCACTGGTGGATTTTTTTTTCACGTGTCTATCAAAAACCACCTTTTCAAGCAGTTTGGAAAACAGGACAAGTGGGTAGATGACACGGGTATGATTTAACCTACCCATTTTATAAGGAAGATCACTGTGCATTCATTTTTTTGATGCCACAAATTACAGTACAGGATTTTCCACTCCATTTTATGATATAAGTTTATGGGTCTGGTTGGAGAACCTCTTATGGATTTGATGGTTTCTCCTTAAGAGTTCTTAGTGTGGGAGAACTCCAAAATGAAGGTAAGCAGTTCTGTCATCCTGGGTATGCAAGAGGCAACGCTGTTATATCCAGAAGAGGCCATCCAACCAGACCTTTAAAAGTATTATAGATTGTACTTACTAAAAAAAAATACGTATTTTTTTTTTGATAAAACGTTGATGGCATGAGTAGTCAATAAGTCACTCATTACTGCTGTACAGCCCATGAGACACTCTTAAGGAAAAAAGAGTGTCTCACACACAGCTGAAGGAAGTACTGTGATAGGTAAGGCGTACATGACATTTCTGTGATCTATAATACCTTTCAAAATAATGAACGATATTCTGAAATCAGGCTTATGTAGGCTGTTCCCTAACAGTCATGAAAAAGAACAGAGGGGCATGAGCTGAAATTTAGAGGCAGAAGGATTACAACAGAGGGTGATGGGGTTGTAGCGTATATTGCCCAATTCAACTGGCTGCATCCAGCAGAAACTTGATGAGATTCTGGTGAGGCATAGCATCACAGGATACAACTGTTGGAACATAAAGTGGACTTGGGCTATTGGTCTTCTTTCATCCCACAGAACCCCTAACCCTGATACACTAAAACTGGAGCCATATGACACATTAAGTATCATATTTAGCATTACAATCCAGTCTGAGCTGTTATATATCTGAGCTGGATTATATTCAAGTGACTGTACCTGCTGTTATCCCCACAGAACGCCCTTGCACAATCAAACATGGATAAATCCATGGTTTATGAAAGCAGTAACACATGATGAGGTGTGGGTCATCGCCTGATAAGGACATGCCCAGGGGTGTTATAAGGCATGAGGTACAAAAAAAAAGAAAAACTAGTTCCTGTCACTGTTTTGATATGGAGCTGTTTAATTAAAATTTGGTACAGGGGCCAGCCATCGGCGCAGCGGTTGGATTTCCGCTTGCGACGCCAGCAACCCGGGTTCAGGAACGAGCTTGGGTTGCTGGAGGCCGGCTGAGGAGAGGCAGCTTGAGCATCACACGACTGCTCGCTGTCTCCAGGGAGTGAGGGGGATCACGACCCGGTGCAGAAGTGACCACTGGCGGAGGCCGGTGGTAGCGCAGCACGTCGGGGTCATTAGGGGTGGTGCAAGACAGACATCGGCTCTCGCCTTGATGCCTGGATGTCACGCACCTCAAGAAGCCAGGAAAATCACTCGCTGGCCTCCAGATGACAGCTCTCTGTTCCTGAGGGCCTCCAGTACCTTCCTGGCACCTCCTGTTCCCCAGCAGCATCCCTGGGCCCTAGCAGTGTGTGTGCGCTGGGGCTCTCCCCCACCGGTGCATTCCCCCATGGAGGAGAGGGACCCACCTGTTGAAGGGATACACCGGGATATCCCGGGGGTCAGATGCAATCTGGGAGATCAGAGGACGGCCAGGCAAGGACAGAAGAGGTCAGGGGGAACTTGTCAGAGCCCGAAGGAGTGGAGGACCAGCGAGGATGGGGTGGAAAAATAGATCACACAAAAAAAAAAAAAAAATTGGTACAAGACATTGGTGTTTGTAATGTATGTGCAGTCTACAGCGACGCCATTCATAAAAAAATTGTAAAAAGCATTTTTTTTCAGGTGAAATCTTTCGTAGTTTGCGCCCCCTTCACTGAAGGCGAACGGGAGCGAGCATGTCTGGAAATGAGCATGTTAGATAGTGGGTGAGGAAACACAGCCTACCCCAGGCAGTGGTGTATATGAATACAGTGCAGAGATTCAGACAGGCATGGGATAGGCATAAGGGAGCAATACAGATGAGTATGCATAGATAGGCCATTGAAAGGGTACAGGCCTATGGCACATTCATAAGGTAGAAAAAATGGGCAGACTAGATGGTCCTTATCTGCCGTCAACTTCTGTTTCTATGTTACATAGCTACATAGACAGCGTCGGCAGATAAGGCCTATGGCCCATCCAGTCTGCCCATTTGAGCTTGTAAGTTCAGTTTATGTTTTCCAAGAAGTCTGATGCCCCTTACCCCTGACCTCCAGAATTCCTTTATGTCTATCCCATGCATTCTTAAATCCCATGATTGTTTCAGCCCCCACCACTTCCTCTGGCAGGGTGTTCCACTTGTCCACCACCCGTTCTGTGAAGAAATTCTTCCTTACGTTTCCTCTGAATCATCCTCCCTCCAACCTCATTCCATGCCCTCTAGTCCTGGAACATCTTTTTTGCTTAAAAATAGTGTATTCCTGCACCATGTTCCTCCCTGTAAGATACTTGTATGTCTCTATCATATCCCCTCTCTCCCTCCTTTCCTCCAGGGAGTAAATGTTCAGTTCCTTCAACCTGTCCTCACAGGACTTGTGATGCAATCCATGCACCATCTTTGTTGCCCTCCTCTGAACCTTCTCTATCCTGTCTATGTCCTTACGTAGGTAAGGTCTCCAGAACTGTACAGTGTACTCCAGGTGGGGCCTCACTAGTGTCTTGTATGTTACTAGCGGGATGTTTGTTGTTGAGCTTTCCAAGAGATAGAAAATATTTTTTTTAGTCATTTTAGTTTTTCCTTTTATAGCTTTGTGCTGTTAAATTGTTTTTGAACAGGTAGCTGGCAATGAGCATGTCCATCAGCGGCTGCCATACATTGTGGATTCCTGCTCCGCAGTTCCAGAAGTGTGCGAGTGAGGAAGATAAACTGATTTTTTTTTGTTTAATTTGTACTGTTGTATCTACAGTGATGTACTGGTTTAGATGGGGAGTAATGGGCTGCTGTAGGTTTCGTAGGAGGGAGAGGAGTTACTGGGGGAAAGGTGAGTTGACGGCGGTGTGAACAGTGTGTATTGTGCAGAGTTTTGAGCAGTGAGACCAGGAGGTGTGGCTCCAAGATGCAGAGAAGATGTGAGTATAATATTTTATATGTTAGTGTTTCGGGAGGGAAATATATTGTGGTCATTGACTGGTATCACGGTTTCTGCATTTGTAGCATTGTGTGTCTCGCTGCAGCTGGTGTGGTTGTGTTCGCCTGGGATCATAGTTGAGCGCTGAGGAGCTACAGTGGGTAGGAAGAGAGCAGTGGCATGGATGGATTTTTTGATGTGTTGCAGCTTGGTTGGCACAATTAATGCCAGTTGGCATGATACATGCTGGTAAGGACATGGCTGAAAATGGCCTTCAGCCAATGAGGATTCTTGATTTCTTCAGCCCATTTTATAACTATGATCCCTCCACAGTGATAACTTCAGGGTCTGAGGTGTGCAAAAGCAGGCTGATGCCACTCAGTAAAGCAATAGCTAAAGCAAAAGTGCAATATTTCAGAACTTATCTTAAGAAAAAGAACAACAGTCCATTCAGTTTTCCCTAATAAATTGCCTACCTCACCCTGTAACCTAATGTCCTGATGGGATTTCACCTCAAAAATCCATCTGAATCTTTCACCTCCCTAGTTCCCCTTGATGGAACTGTCAGACCTATTACTCTGTTGGAGATAGGCTTGGACCCATTTATAGTCCCTGATCCCACCAACTTTGTCAGAAGACTGTTTCACAGCTCACCCACCCTCTAGTTGGAGTAACACTTTCTCACATCCCTCAAACTTTCCTCCTGTCAGGTTTCACTTACTGCCCTTATTTCTGTTGAATAAATCCTGTCAGTTCACTCTGTTTATTCCTATTAGAAATTTGTAGGTTTCGCTCATGTCACCGACACCTGTCTTCTGACCTTTGGTGAGAACATCTTCAGGACCTCCAGCTGCTCCTTACAGGATCTTCCCTGTTGTCTTAAATAATTATGTGCCCCTTTCCTGCACTGACTCCAGTCTACTCCTATCTTTCTTCAGGTGTGGACTTGTGAACTGGGCACAGTACTCCAGATGGGGCCTCACCAGTGACCTTTAAAGTGGCAATATTACCTCCCTTTTCCTAATGTTGAAACCCCTCCCAGTGAAGCCCAAAGTTCTAGTTGCCCTATAGTAGGCCTTATTTCACTGACTGGTTTGTTTCAGAGAGGCACTTATACTGTAATTGCTTCAAAATACCTTTTCATGCTTGAAGTGCCAATCCTAATCCCTATCTGATACTCCTTTATAGGGTTCCTTTTTCCCATTTACATTACTATGGCATTGAATCATAGCTGCATTCGTTTGACACTCTCTCTAGACTTTCCAGGCCCATCACAAGCAGAAAAGGGGACGTGGTTATCCCTCTGTACAGACAGTTGGTGAGACCCCATCTGGAGTACTGCGTGCAGTTTTGGAGACCTCATCTACGCAAGGACATAGACAGGATGGAAGCAGTCCAGAGGAGGGCAACTAAAATGGTGCAGGGTCTACATCAGAAACCATATGAAGAGAGACTGAGAGCTTAATATGTATACCCTTGATGAAAGAAGGGACGGGGGGACATGATAGAAACTTTTAAGTACCTCAAGGGAATCAACAAAGTCCAGGAGGGTAGCATCTTTCAGAAAAAGAGATGTGTAAGAACAAGGGGGCACAATTTAAAGTAAGAAGGGGGACAGCTCAGGGGTAATGTGAGGAAATTCTTTCTCAAGGAGAGAGTGGTGGACGCATGGAACCCCCTTCCTGGAGAGGTTGTGGGGTTCTAAAACAGTGAGGGAATTCAAACATGCATGGGACAGACATAAGGCAATTATAGTGTGGGGTTGCAGGAAGTAGGCTGTTGGTTAACAAGAATCTGCAGCTTATCCAATAGGTAGGGAAATGGGCAGACTGGGTGGGCCAAGTGGTCCTTATCTGCCGTCAAAGTCTATGTTTCTATGTTTCTATCTACAAAACACCTACACCCTCTTTCCTGTCCACCCGACCACAAAGCTTTGTGTCATCTGTAAAGAGAGCATTTATGTGATAACGGCAATCACAGAATAGCGATCATAGAAACATAGAAACATAGAATTTGATGGCAGATAAGGACCGCTTGGCCCACCTAGTCTACCCATTTTCCTACCAAACAGATAAGCTGCAAATCCTATTTAACCAACAGCCTACTTCCTCCTATCCCCCACTAGAATTGCCTTATGTCTGTCCCATGCATTCTTGAATTCCCTTAGTAATTCTCCTTTCTTCACTGTGGACTCTGTTTACTACTACCCTTTGCATTCTTTTGTCCAACCAATTTTTTATCCAGGCTACCACCTTGGGACCCACTCCAAGGCTGACTAACTTGTTTATTAATCTTTTGTGTGGGATCTCCGTTAGGGTGAATGTACATTGCCGAAAATAAATTTCGGCAATGTACTCCCAAGTGCACAGCAAAAGGGCATTGGGGATTTAGGATTTACTTGTTCATGCAGGAGGCTGCACCCCCCACATCCCCTACTGAAGGATTCTCAACTCCAGGGGGGTGGAAAATAAAAAAAAATTACATTTCAGGCTGGGCGCAACAAAAGGTGTCTGTGCCCTAACCTGAACCTAGCACCCTATGCAGCCCAGCCCTGAACTCACCCACCATGCCATGGGAGCAGCTTTGCAGCTCGCCGCAGCACCATCCCTCACAATCCCTCTCTCCCACCCCTCGTTGAGCGTGCTTGCGCCCCCCCATGCAAATATGCATGTAGCGACATCCTGTCACTATATGCACGAAACACCCCATCCAGTCGTCTCTCTGCTGGGTCACCCAATGACAGGCACCACAACTGAGTCACCATTTTGCTAGGCACCTAGTCATGGTCACCTATGTCACAGGATACTGCAAAGGGACACATCTTGCCCTGAATATCTTCCCCCTTGTCACTAATAAACATATTGAGAAGTCAGGTCTTAGGACTGCCACTGCAGCACCCTGATGCAAAGCTTTTAGCTATCAAAAGATCTGGTACAGTTTCAGCTGCCAAGATGAAGCACTCTGTCAGTTGCAGTCAGTGATCTCTTGCAGGATACTACAGAAATTAATGTAATCTTGTGGTAATTACTTTCATTTTTCATGCAGGAAACTGTGACATCTAATTACAGAGTGCTTCATTCTGGTGGGTGGCACTGTATGTAATTATTGTTACATGAACAGGTTTGAAACAAACTTTAAATGCATGTTTTTATGTAGAATTAGATTTTTTTATATATTGTTGCAATGTAGCATTTAAACCTGGCAAATGTAAATAGACCTTAAGTTCACATTGCACTCACCACTGTGAGCTATATACTAGACTAAACTTGACCTCCACTGATGAAAATGTGTCTATATTAGACTACTTGTGTTTTGGAGATTCTACAGAGGCCCTGTTACATTCCACTTAAAAAAGTCATTATCTTTTAGGGCTGTAAAGACCTGGAATTAATTACCAGAGGAGGTGGTGGAGGCCAAAATGTTAAATGAATTAAAAAAGAGACTAGACATAAACCTACTGGATTAAAGGAATTAAAGCCCTGCAACAGTGTGAGACAGGTCTTATGGACACAAATCCTTCTCCTGTCTAGATAACCTAGTATGAAAGCTAATATTTCCCTATTCCTCAAGTTACGCAATTTGCCTATCTGTAAGTGGAAGCACTAAACCCCCTCGCTATCGAACAGCTGCAGGTCAGTGCTGCTTTTCATATAAGTCTATTATAGCTTGGAATTCTTTGCCCAAGGACTTTCATTATATTGTAACTTAGTCTAGATTTAAACCAGCACTGAAAGCACATTTCATGAACCTGTGTAAATGCTTGTATTTTACTTGACTGTATATACTGAACCTGGTCATTTGTTTTGTGCTTTCTTAATTGTATATACTGATTATGTCTAATTGAGTTTGTATAGAGAGAATGAATCTGTACGTTACTTTGTGACTACTTTACTCCCTGTGATGGTACCATGTACTGTACCTGTCCGCTTGAAAATGGGCATTTGATGCTTTTGGGTTCTTACCCAGTTAACAAACCTAAATGAAGATTTAAGAAAGACAGATGCACTGCTTTGACAACTACAGGCCCATATCAGTCCTCTTGGTTCTAGCTAAAGATGACAGAGGACCATTCATAATCAGTTCACCTCATACCTAGACCAACCCTTTGAGAACTGAATATGTGTGAACGTATATAGATTCTGGACTTATATATACGTCCACAGTCTTCTAAGGGTTAAGAAGGGTCCTGGAACCTGCACTGCACTGGTCAGTTTCATAGATTCTGTGCACCAACCAGTAGACAGTGGGTTAATTATTGGTTTAGTGTTTGTGGACCCAACTAAAGCTTTCAACCTAATAGAGCATAGTCTGCTATTAAAAAGACTTGACACCCGGAAGATGGGACCAGCAGCAATGCAGTGTTTTGCAAGCTACCTACAAAATAGGTCCCAAGCAGTTAAGCTTAGCAAAATAACCTTTGGTGCCAACACCATCATCCATGGTGTGCCATAGGCTTCTATACTTGGACCCCGCCTATTCTCAGTCTTTGTTAATAACCTGCCCAAGAGCTGTTCATTTGCTAAATCCCTGCTTTATGCAGATGATGCCATTGTCTATGTACGTGGAAGAGATATGGTCGAAATCATCAAAGCCCTTGAACTAAATTTCCACTCTCTGCAGTGTTGCTTCCCTAAAGAAAAACAGATTTTTAATGTTTCTAAGATGAAAGCTACAGTATGTTCCTTGGCTCAGAACTGAACATTAAAAGTCATTCTGAAGACTTCAAAGTCTCTACCATGGATATTACTCGGCTCAAATTGATTATTGATTTCAAATACTTTGGATGTGATCCTCAATCCTTGTTTCTCTTTTGACAATCATCCGAACAGCATGTTAAGGTTCTCCAGAAAAAAACTGGGGCAGCTTTACCACATCCAAAGGCTTCTCACTACGGACACTAATGTAAGAATTGCACAAAGGAAGCTTTTCCCACTACTAGACAATGGCGCCATAGTAACAAACACCACACCAATGATTGTATGGCAAAGAAAAAAGTCCTTTACCAAAAAGTGGCCATACTTGTCACCTCTCATGGCTTCAGGTCCCACCATTGTACCATTCCTTGAGCAGCTCAGCTGACTACAAACAGAGCACAGGATACATTGCCAACTTTGTATACAAGACAAATACACAGAAAAGAGGCACTCAGGATAAAAAGTCACAAACACTGAAAGAATTACTGAAGGTGAATTTGTTGCAGCAGCCCATGAGGATGCTGATAGACTGTATACAAGACTCTGCATGGAAACATGCATCAGTGTCTCCATGAGCTGTTCACAGTTGTCAACTTTTTACACTCCCATTCTGCAGGGAACAGTTTGCTAAACACTCCACTTATGTGAAGAGGGATGGTTCCGAAATCCTTCAGCTACCAAGCTGTCTCTCTCTCTCTCTCTCTCTGGAATACTGTATCTACTCATATCAGATATCAGATTATCCCCCGCTCCCAAAGCTTTTGCTCACAAAATGAAGGATCATCTGCCAAAACATCATGCTACTGTTTCTTGTAGACTTGCTTCCCATAATTAAACTATAGCCAGACCAATCACTACTGTATAATTTACTGCAGCACTCACTGCACATAACATTTTCTTTTTATTTATAATCTTCATGCTTATTCCTGCATTTTGTAAAAACCCAACACTGTGTCACTTTAATGTAGCATATGCTGTATTGAATTTCCCATTATTTCTTGCTACTGTATCATGTAACGTTATTCTGCTGCTTTATTTAATGTATTTGTAGTACCTGGGTCATCCCTGAAAAAGGCACCTGGCAGCAGTGTACCTACTTGATCAACAGTCAATCAATCAATCAATTAATCAATCAATCAAGAAAATAATTAATTTGAGCAAAGCCTGTTGCACTTATAATTAGTAAACAAATAAGCACTGTTGGTTATTTTGTCTTATAAAGTATATCCTATGAAGTGCACTTTAAGCCTTGACATTCTGCACCTTTATCCGATCTATGGAGTTCTTTTAAGCCAGCTGCAGACAGTATAGGACTACTAGGATGTCAGAATAGCACTGCTATCATTTGGACAACAGAAACATTGAAAATGATGGCAGAAGAGAAGACCAAAAATCCACCCAGTCTGCCCAATTTCTTTATTTAGCCCTGGGACCTACTGATCATCCAGAGTCCTGGCTGCCCCATCCTCACCACCAATATTCTCGGCATTGCTGACACCCCAAGCAACCACAAGACTCTTCATTCCATCCCAGCAAATCTAAAAACCACTAATGATTTTTGTACCCACCACCTCTGTTAGCAAACTATTCTATGCCTCCACCACCATTTCTGTAAAATAATACTTCCTCTTGTCCCTACTGAACCTCCCTCGGGTTAGCTTCCATTCATGATGATATGACCATGAGCATGTATTCAAATTATTCAAACAAAATGGCTTTCTGCACATAAGCTTGTACTTAATGCTAAGAAAACCCAAGCAATGTTACTTGGATCTGACCCTAAACTTAGGACATGTCAAACTCCCCTACTGGTGCAAGACCACAGTGGCACACAAATAGAATGCATTACAACTCTTAGGTACCTGGGAATTCTTCTGGACCAATCCTTGGACTTCAACCTGCATATACAATCTGCCTGCAAGGCAGAGAATGCTAAACTGGGAGTCACTTACAAGTCCAGTTTCATGCTGACACCCTCTGCTAAACTTGCTATTGCCAGAGGCATATTACTCCCTGTCCTAACCTATGGCATGCCGACCTTTACTGCCACACACAAAACCATCCTTCATAAATGGGATATCACTTAAAATAATTTCTGTCGATACGCCTCCTTGTCACCATGGCTTAAGCACCACTGCCAACTGTACAGGGACCTGGGCTGGTTATCCCCCTCAGCTTGCCGTCAATACTCTCTTGGCTCCCTGATTGACTTTATACTCAGAAACCAGACCCCTTCAGTGCTCGTGACATTGCTGGTACCTCAAACCTCCTCCTATAGACTATAACTGGTAGATAAATCCCTGCTGAATGTACCTAGATGTAAAACATCAAAAGGTTCTGTTGCCTTCAGTCACTCTGCTCCTAAGCTTTGGAACTCTTTTCCCTAGACACTTCGAATATCAGGATCCCATGACAGCTTCAAAAAGGAGCTGTGCCCACATCTATCCCTAGCTGATCTCTGCACTCGTTTTAATCCTCCTTAATCCACTCACCTGCCAGATGCTGCCTGGCCTAACTTTAACCTCCCCTTCCCTCCTCATAGTACTTCTTACCCTTATTATCTTCTTGAGACCTAATCTATCCCAAGCCCCCACACCTGAGTCTTATTTCTGAGGCCGCAATAATGCATCCTGCCCTGTCAGAAATTTGCCCTTGCTTTGTTTCACTACCTATTTAAATCTTCATTGATCTGACTAATTTAAACAATATGTCTTTGCTGCTGTGTTGTGGTATCTCCTCCTAGACTGTGTAGGTTTTTTATGCCGAAAAGTTCTATGTGAATTTCATTGATTGTTATTGTCCTGGCTCTATGTATTCATTACTACTGACTGTTTCGACGTATGCTATTGTAATTTCATTGTACTCATGCGATCTACCTGTCTTTGATTGTTGTACTCTCATGGGCTGTGCCTGAAGATAGTCATTTCATGGCTAATGCACCTACCTGGTCAATAAAAATGAAATAAATTGTTTCTCAAAGTTCACCTTCTTAATTCCTTTTAGGAATTTCAAGGCCTCATAACTCTGTCTTTGGGACTAATCTACAGGGGAGGCTAGGGTTACCCCTCTGCAAGAGGGTGCCTCCCCTCAGCTCCCTGAGGTCTTCCTGTCTGTGGCGGGGTTGAGGCACTGGCTTCACAGTTTGTGGCTGGGTGGACCTCCCTCATAGTTCTTGGACTTGTGGATAATTTTGTTTTTGGACTTAAGATAATTTCCCCTCTACTCATGTAGGAGTTTGCCCGCTACCTCGCGGGTCTGGGACTTTTCTGTGGTGACTTGTAAACTGGAAGCTGCCTACCTGCTGGAGCGCTAATCCTGGCAGGACACCAAGTGGGACTCAAGATTTTACCTTCCTGCCTGTGGGCTTGAAAGTGGCGGGGCGGCTAGCAGGACTGGTGAAGTCAGGGGTTAATTCCTCCCACCCACCCACCTGGTTCTCTCCTCCCCTTTACTACTTGTGGGCCACTCCCCACTTAGCCCTTGCCATCCTTGTCAGCAAATCCTATTACCTCTCATTTGTGCCTGCCCTGCATAGTCTTATTTATACTCAGAATGTACTGAAGGGAATAGCGTGATCCTGTTGTTGTGTACAACTGTGATAGGGAAATGTGTTTTCTACTGAAGGGATTAAGTTGAACCTGTACTTGTGTATAAATGTGGTTTTCTTGCACTATCCTGATCTAAAGTGTGAGTTGGAGGTCTCCTGTATTTCTTGCAGGGGAGCAGTGTGGATATAGTTATTCTGGCCTGTGGCCCTGGCTCTTTTTATCCTGTGCCTGGCCAACTCTGTGGTGCATTGTGGGGTGCACTGTGCCAACACTTGTGCAGCCTCAGTGGGGTCCATTGTGCCAGCAACCCTGAGTCCTTCTGTCTGGGGACCCTGCTGCCTGACCTTCTCTGTCCCACACCTGGCTCTCCCCCCCAATTTTGTTTCTTTGACTGGACACTGTCACATGACATGGGGATACTAAGCTCCTTATGAGGGGGACCATGCCCCCTCCCCTCAATATTACCATTGCCCTCAGACTGCTCACCATGCTATGCTTCCCTCTGTTATTTTTGACTATGCTCCTCCCATGGAGAGCTCCTGGGTTATGCTGGGACAGTATGATATGTCCAACATCACCTTCTTGAACCTAATTGCTTGTGACACGCATCCCCCTGGTCCATCTGCTGTCTTGATCTTAGGAGTTTTTGGTATCATGTTATAATTGGCAGGAGTTCTGGCCACAAGTCATGTGGCAGGGGTGGCCCCCCCCCCCATTGAGGCATCACCTATGGCTTATACTTGTGACTCTAGCCTACTCAGGAGATATTGAGCTCAATCTTTGACCCCATCAACCCTCCTCCACATCTGTGGGCTGGTCAAAAGGCAAAGGGTTGAAAATAGCCCACCTCAATATCTGTAGCCTCCTGCCCAACCTGGCTGACCTCCTTTCATGCGTCACTCTTCATAAACCAGACATCCTGGGAATTATGGAAACCTGGCTTAAGCTGTCAACTCTTGACTCAGCTTGTGTGCTTTCTGGCTTTGACCTTGTTAGGCAGGACCATTCAGGGAAAAAGCGGGGGGTGGTGGTGGTGGTGGTATCCTGGTCTATTACAGGAGCCACCTTATTCTAACAGTCTTGTCCAAACAACAGTCTCCACAGTTGCCCTGTAAATTGCTGCACATAGTTCTGTTACTCGGGAATACAAAAAAGCTCCACAATGCCTGTACCTATAACCCTCCCCCCCGGTGGGGCATATCGGAGCTGTCCACCCTCCTTGACACAGTTGTGTCACTGGCTAGGAACAATGAGCTGATGATTCTGGGTGGTCTTAACCTGAATTGGCTCAGTGGTAATGCCAAGATGTATGAGTCCCTGCTGGCTGGGCTCTCATTGTCGTAACTCATCCAGGAACTCACTAGATGGTCCTCCACTAGTGGCTCGGGCTCTCTCCTATACTGGTCCTATCCAATAGACCAGAGAGGATTAGCTCTTCTGGAATGCTCCCGGATTCAATGTCCTGCCACTACTCTGTGTTCTGCATTTGGAAGGTCCCCTCCTTGAAAGTTCCACACAAAGTTATCCAAATCTGGGACTTCTCCCAGTTCGACCTGGGGTCTTTCCATGATGATCTCAGGCTTACTGACTGGTCCAGGGTTTGGAATGCCTAGGACCCAGTCTCTGCAGTCAGTCACTTTCTCAGGGCTTTCGGAGCACTGCAGAATAGGCATGCCCCTCTCATTGGGAGGAGGGTAAGGGGGTCAGCTACCAAGTGGCTGCACAGGAACCTTCTTACCCTCATGAGGGCTAGGGATAAATGCTGGGCCAATTTCAAGGTCACAATGGACCAGGCCATATTTCAACAGTAGAAGAGGTTCCAGAGTGAGTGTAAAAAAGTGATCAGGGCTGCAAAAAGAATTCTGCAAAGCAGGTCTGCTGAATTTGGCAAAAGACCCCAGGACTTTCTGGAGAAACATAAAAAACATAGTTAGTGGTTTCTCCAATGGTGAGGCCAGTGATATGGTCATCGATGGTATTAGTTGTAACAATCCAGTCACCATCGCCAATGCATTTAATACTCACTTCTCGGACCTGTCTGGCTTCACCTTCCTCTTTTCCTCCAGTGGAGGTGATAGCTGTGACCAGGGCCCCACTTCACAATCGGTGACCACTTCCTGTCCATTATTCTATTTGCAGTCTGAGATGGCACAAGAGATGCAGAGATTGCTCTCTGGTCTCTCCCCCTTCTCCAGTGCTGGCCATGATGGCATGGAATCTAAGCTTCTCTGTCTTGGGGCCTCTTACATTGCCTCCCCTGTGGCACATATCTTCAACTTATCCATCGCCTCTGGGATCATACTTGACATATGGAAGGTGGCTAGAGTTGTCCCCATACTAAACAGAGCAACCTTATGATTCTGGACAACTACTGTCTGATAGCCATTCTGTTCGCAATCAGTAAACTCCTAGAGAAAGTTGTGACAGGGCAATTCATAGAGTGCATCCAGTCTCATGAGCTTCTGTCTCCTGAGCAGCATGGCTTTCAAAAAGGGCACAGCACATCCTCAGCCCTTGTCACTGTCACATCTGGGATCAGAACCGCTATGGACCAGGGTAAACTCTTGGGTGTGATTTTCATTGATCTCTCAAAAGCCTTGGATCTAGTTGACCATGCCTATCTCGTGCTCAGCTTGGGTAATTTGGCTTGTCACCATCTATACTCTAATGTTTCTCCAACTACTTATAGGGCTGACAGCAGCTGATTAAGTACAACAAGGTGCTCGTGGACACCAGTGCTGTATTCTCAGGTGTTCCCCAAGGCTCAGTTCTGGGGTCCCTGCTCTTTTCCATCTTTGTGAACAACTTACCTGCTACCATTACCCACTCCAGGTCCATTCTATATGCAGATGACTTGGTCATCCTAACCCACTCCTGGGACATTGGGGTCATTAACCACCAGCTGAGTGAGTACTTTAGGGGTGTTCAGTCTTGGATAACATCCCACAAGCTGGTCCTCAAAAAAAACCCAGGCCATGCTCTTCAGGTTCCTGGCCAAGATTAAGGCCTCCCCTGCCCCCTGGTATATCACTGGTCTTGATGAAGCCCCGGTCCTTATCACCAACTCCATCAAATATCTTGGAGTTACACTTGACCCTCAGCTTGACCTTGGACTCCATATCTTTAGTGTCTGCAGAGCAGTTAACTGCAAATTGGGTCTAGTCTATCGTGCCAAGAGCAATCTTATACCCGCAGCCTGCCTTGCACTGGCTAGAGGTGTGTTCCTACCCTCTTTCTGCTATGGGCTTCTCGTGTTTGCCCGTACATCCAAAACCCACCTTGTCAGGTGGACCATTGCCTATAACAATATCTGCCACTTTGCTCTTGCTGCCCCTCAACTCACCCACCACTGTGACCTGTACAGTAAGATTAACTGGCTCCCCCCATCCAGTCACATAAATTATGTCCTGAGCTGCTTCATGGGCAAGGTCCTTGGGACTGGCACACCTCCTGGTTTGGTGGAGCTCCTTGTGTTGGTGGCTCCTCCCATCGTACTCCCTCAGATCCCTTGGCCCTGCTCCAAGGATTCCTGCCACATGCACTCAAATGGGGGACAGGGATTTTTCATTGTTTGCCCCCAGACTATGGAACTCCCTTCCAGTCCAGGTTTGCACCTCCCCCTCACAGGTGTGCCTGCAAACCTCCCTGTGGAGACATTTGAAGTTCACTTCAGTGTGTGGCTGTCCCAAGCCTCCATAATCTCACTTGGACCCCTGCTGAACATCACTTCTAATGCACTGTCTGCATGGATTCTGTCCTGCACTCAATTCAATTCATACCTCGCAGGGTACTGCTCTGTCAGTGCCTCACTTCTGGGGACTTATACTGCATATAATTCTGTATATAAGCGGACTCATACTGTGTAATGACTTGTACATAATGCACTACTTACAGTGTTGCTGTTCCGATGTATTTGTTATGACCACTGTACCTGTTGACTATGTTATGCTTTCTGTTACTGACTATGTTATGCTTTCTGTTTTCTCCGACTCTGTAACTGCCTTAAGAATATCTTGTTGTACCATGTCATATTTCCTGTTCTCTCCCGGGTTGTCCCTGAAAATAGGTAAATGTCTTGTCTAGTGTACCTACCTGGTTAACACAAGCTAAATAAATAAATGTCATATCTTCCCTTCCCCTTTGGCTTCTAGTAAGTACATGTTCAGTGCCTTGAGCTACTCCTCATAGGACCTGCCCTGCTGACCCTGGGTCATTTTTATTTCCTGGCGCTGCACCATCTTCCACCTATCCCTATCCTTACTGAGGTAGAACTTCATAAC
Source organism: Neoceratodus forsteri (assembly GCA_016271365.2). Lineage (NCBI taxonomy): Eukaryota > Metazoa > Chordata > Ceratodontiformes > Ceratodontidae > Neoceratodus > Neoceratodus forsteri. The sequence goes on along the minus strand of CM057452.1, from coordinate 510,078,964 downwards.
TGGGTGCAGTGCTCCAGGTGTAGCCTCACCAAGGATCTTCAGGTCTTCTTTTCTGCTTATATTTTTTCTGTTATCAATACCCATACCGATATAACCAAGCATCCTACTTGATTGCTTTAGGGAGTCACATAATAATCTCAAGGTCTCATTCTTCAGTCATGGTATTGAGTCTCACCCCACCTATCCATTACTCTGTCCTGGGGTTCCTGTTCCCTAGGTGCATCAGCTTGTACCTTTTAGTGCTGAATTTCAACTGTCAAACCCCTGGCCACCTCTCTAGCTTTTGCAAGTTCCTCTGCATGTCCTTTATTCCCTTATTACTATACACCCTCCCACAGAGCATAGTGTCATCTGCAAAGAGACACAACCTGTCCATGATCCTCTCACTAATGTTGCTGATGAACCCTGCTCATGACCTCCCTCCCTTCTGATCTAACTCCAGAGAACAATACCCTCTGCTGCCTTCCCTTTAGCCAGTTACCTACCCATTTTACTATGACCTTAGCTACACCCAGATCCTCCATTTTCTTCAGCAAGCATCTAAGGCACCAAGTCACAAGTTTTGCTGAAATTGAAGTACAGAAAATCCTCAGTGTGTCCCCTATCCAATTGCCTCTTCACCCAGTCAAAGAAAATGATCAGGTTAGTCTGCCAAGACCTCCCTGCTATGAATCCATGGTATTTACTATCCTGGAGACCATTACTTTCCAAGTATTGTAGTTCACAAGGTCCTCTTCGATCAGTGACTCTATCAGCTTTCCTATAATAGAGGTAAGACTGATAGGTCTCTTGTTCCCTGCTTGTTCCTTGTCCCCACCCTTATGGATCAAAATTACATCTGCCACCCTTCAATCCGTCAGGACTATCCTTGTTCTTAGAGAGATCTTGAATAGACCTACCAGGGGATTAGTCAATTCCACTGTCAATTCCCTGAGTATCCTTGGATACAGCCCATCTGGTCCTGGGTCTTCATCACTCTTAAGAGATGCTAGCTCTTTCAGGACCTTTTTGCTAGTGGATGTTGACTGCCTCATCTCTGAGACCCCCTTGGCAGCCACGTTCATGCTACTCTCTGTCAAGGGTGAAAGCTGAGCAAAAGGAATAATTTAGGATGGTGCCCTTTTGTCCATCCTCCTCAATCACCCTATACCCCTAGGTTAGCCTTAAAATTCCTCCTTTCTTCCTTTTTTCACTTACATACTTGAAGAACTGTTTTTCTCTGCTCTTGATCTACTCTGCAATATGCAGTTCTGTGTCTGTTTTTGCCTCTCTGACTGCCCTCTTTACCTCCTTATTTTTCAGTAAATATTTTTGCCATTCTTCCTGCCTCCACTGATCTTTAAATTTATAGAAGTCCTTTTTCGCGACCTAACCACTTTCTTGACCCTTGCTTAAAAGTATAGCATTCTATTGAACCTTTTCTTCTTGGCTGCTGTTCTCATGTGAAGCTTAGGTGCCCCAAGGATAGCTTCCCACTTGCCTCTCATCTCTCTTTTATCTCTTCTATGCTGTCAACCCCTATTAACTTATCCCTGAGTGGTTTCCTCGGCCTATTGAAGTCCACCCTTCTAAAATCAAGGATTTCAGCTCTTGACTGTGGTTTACCAGACCCAAGGGCCAATTTGAACCAAATGGAGTTATAGTAGCTGTTCCCTAGTGTCTCCCACACCCCCACAGCTCCTACAATACAAGTCAGATTAAACTGTTCCACCAATGAGTTGGTTTAGCATTGTTTTTCTTTTTTTTTTGAACTTGCATAATTTTTATTAGGAGTTTAAAAGAACTTCCATGAATTCAGTGTACAGTGTACATTCCATTGAAGGATTACTAAACATCCAATAGTCATTATTTAAAATGCACTTCAAACTCTCTGCAAGTGTACGACTTTCACTATGACTCCAAGGAGTATTTCCCTTTTGTCTCTACCCTAACTTAAGGTACAACTATCTCAGTAGCACTCAAACAGTTCTATGGGGAAATACATACCCATTACCCCTACACTTTCAATCCTTCTTTGTATAAACTGTTTTAAACTATACAACAGTTACATAAGCTCTACTTGATTAACCATATTTATAATGATCCAGTCTCAGTTATTTGATTTCTCCATAAGTACTCTAATCACATCCTCACAGAAACAATAAAGCCAAAACCAAAATAGAAAGAGCAAAGGAAGAAAACAGAAAGAAAATAAAAGATTTTTTAAAAACTTTCTGGTTGACGTGGGTGCAAAGTGTCTCAAGGTAGCAGATATTGAGCTAGTATGGGAGTTCCCTCTAGATTCTCGATGTATTCATAAAATGGAAGCCACCTAGCATTGAATTGGTCTGTTTATATTCTTAACCAGGCCGTTATGGCTTCCATCTCTTCAATTCTGATAATATTGGCCCTCCACATTGAGAGAGATAACTGGTCCGAACTTAACCAGTGTTGGGTAATCACTTTTAGTGCAGCTGCCACTAATATGTAGTATAAATATCTCTGTTTTTTGGTCCTCCCTTCATTAGGTAGAAGACTCAGGATCAAATGGGAGCTGGTTAGCACACAATTCCATTGAAAGATGCTCTGTAATGCCTGAGACACCTGTTCCCAGTAATTATTTATCTGAGGGCAGTCCCAAAATATGTGGGCATAGGAATCGACTCCTCCACATCTCCTCCAACATTCCAGGGATTTACCCTTTGAATAATGAGCTGAGACCACTTGGGAAATAAAGTACCTAGTAACCACTCTCCACCTAAAATCCCCCCAACTTGGAGAGCTAGAGGTGCTAGGTATCCCTGCCCAAACTCTTGCCCATTCCTTTTCTGCAAGATGCAAACTCAGCTCCTCCTCCCATTTTTGTTCAATTTGTTGAGTCAGTAGTTTACCCACCTCATCCTGAAGTGACTTGTAAATGAAGGATATATAGCCCCTCGAGTCTGTCCCCTTACTTTTAAAGAAGGTGGTTCTCACTGGGACTGGCGGGTCCACCAGAATCTCCCCCACTCCCATGTTTGTTAAGATGTAGTGTCGGCATTGTAGGAATCTATAAAAATCCTGTCTTGGGAGGTTATATTCACCCTGCATTTCCAAAAAGGATTTCAGTGTGTCCCTTTGAAAGAATTGGGTAAGGAACAACAATCCTTTTTCCTGCCACCTCCTGAAACAAAGGTCCCCTTAGGAGGCCAGAAAACCCAGCAGAGAACAAAGGGGAATATACCTCCAGACCGGGGTCACCACCCCCAGTGTAGCTGTACCTCCAGCCATATTTTAAGGGTATGTTTAGTCCATCTGTTATTGATTAGTTTAAGATCCGATTGCATCGCAACCCAGGGTAGCAACCTCATCGGTATGTTTTGACGTGCTCCTTGCTCCATCAAAGACCAGACCCCCTTCTGACCTGAATTTAATATGCTTAGGATAGGCACCACTTGAGCAGCTTTATAATGACTATATAAATCGGGGACTCCCCTGCCCCCCCCAGTCTTTGTCTCTGTGAGGAGATTCCACCACTTTCTAGGTTTCCTTCCCACCCAAATGAATCTTGAAATGTTCTGTTTTACATCTTTCCATTCCCTTCTAGAGAAAGCCTGGGGCAAGTTAGAGAACAAAAAAAGGTATCTAGGGAGCATGTTCATCTTCACTGTATCTATCCTTTGAGTAAAAGTAAGAGGTAGAGAGTGCCATCTGTTTATGTCTGCAAAGACTGCTTTCTGGAGTGTGTCATAGTTAACTTGATATAATCATGATAATTTAATCGGAATCTGAATCCCCAAGTACCTTACCTTCTCTCTGGCTCAGTTAAAAGGGCTCAGCTCATGCAAACTCTGTGGAATTTTCCCCTTTATTGGTAGAATCTCAGATTTATCCCTATTGATTTTAAAGCCTGAGATCTTCCCAAACTAGTCCAAAAGGGCTAACAATGGTGGGATCGACTTCCCCGGGTCCTGCATTTATATCACCGTGTCATCTGCATAAAGTGATACTTTATTCTGAGCCTGAGCTATATTAATGCCTTGTATTTTGCTTTCCTCCCTTATGGCCTGGGTGAGGGGTACCATGGCTAGTGCGAAAAGCAAGGGTGACAGGGGGCATCCCTGCCTAGTGCCCCTCCTAATTGGAAAGGCCTCTGACAGAGTCACATTAACCCTGACACTAGCTGAAGGGTTCTGATAGGCCAATGTGGTTCACTGTTAAAAGGCACCTTCAAACCCCATCCTTGTGAGAACTGCTTTTAGGTATGACCAGTTTAGCCTATGAAAGGCCTTTTCCGCATCCCAAAAAACAGCTATCTGGATACTCTGTGGGGCATTCTTATAATCCAAGATATTTAGCAAACGCCTGATGTTATCAGGCATATGTTTGGTATGAATCTGGTTTGATCCGGATGTATCAGACTTTCAATATGCTCCTGTAGTCAGTTAGCTAAGATTTCTGTGAGGATTTTGTAATCTTGGTTTAACAGGGAGATGGGCCTGTATGATTATCAATGCTCCGGGGATTTCCCCTGTTTCAGAATGACTGTGATCATAGCCTCACTCCAGGAACCTGGGAGTTCATTATTTTCTAGGATAGCATTCAGCACCATAGCTAACTTGGGTGCTAGTGTTTTTTTAAACTTTTTATAGAACTCAGCCGGGTAGCCATCAGGACCTGGGGACTTACCTGAAGGAAGCTTATCTGTAACTGCTGCTATTTCCTTCTTTGTAATGGGGCGGACAGCTCCTGCTGCATTCCTGGGGACAGCTTTGGCAGCTTCAAGGTCTGCAGAAAAGATTCTGCATTCTCTTGTACCTCTTCTGGGTCTCTCCTGTCACTATATAATTCCCTATAATCATTTTTAAAAGCCTTGGCTATTTCTCTAGGTTTCTCTATCAGGGGTGTATTTCCTTTTCCACCTTGGAAAGATGAGACTTGTCTGCCTGCTTGTTCCTTTCTCAATCTCATGGCAAGGAGCTTTAAAGCCCTACCCCACCATAATATCTATGATTTGTGTAACGCAGCATCCACTCCACCTTGTCTGCCTCTAACTTATTGAGTTTTTTCCTGCTTTCCATTAAGTCCCTCCAGATTTTCTCCTTACCTTTTGGATTACTTTTATGTTCCTGTTCTAACCCTCTTATCTTAGTTTGCAGTTCTTCTATCTTTTTGTTCTTCAATTTCTTCCTTGCTGAAGCTAGACTGATTAATTGTCCCCTTAGATTGGCCTTCATTGTGTCCCACCACACAACTGGGGTACTGTCCAAGATGGGGGAATCTGTCACAAGATTTTTTATATACTCCGTAATTTGTCGTATGATATTTTTATCATTCGGTAATGAAATTTTCAATCTCCAATTCGTTGTCCTGGGTTCCTTCTCCCAAACAAAATCTACTGAGATTGGGGCATGGTCGGAGATAGTCATTGGGTAGATTACAGAACTGGAAAATAGGTGGACATTTGTGGTATATGTTATAAAAAAATCTATACGAGAGTCTGATTTCTGGGGGGACTGAGTAGAATGTATAATCCCTTTCTTTTTTGTGATATAGTCTCCAAATACCCTGAATCCCCCCTCCTGCATTAATGTATTCAAACATTTCATGGCCTGCTTAGAAGTCTCCAATTTTCCAGATGATTGGTCTAAAACTGGGCACAATGTGGTAATGAAGTCATCTCCAAGTATTAACTGACCCCTAGGAAGCGAGACCACCCCCTGAAAGATCTCCTTATAGAAGGTAACTGCCCCACTATTGGGGGCGTAAACATTTACCACATGGGTTAGGTTACCCTGAATTAACCCTGAGTCCCTAATGCACCTACCCTGGAGTATAACCTCTACCTCCTGAATACAGAATGGGGAATTTTTTTTAATTAATATCGCCACTCCAGCCTTTTTTATCTCTTTGCCTGGGGTAAATAGCACTCTGCCCACCCGCTGCCATCTTAGTTTCATGTGCTGCACCTCAGATAGGTGGGTTTCCTGGAGGAGCGCCATGTCACAACCTCTCCTATTAAGTTCTGTTAGGATTTTGGCTCTTTTAATGGGTGAATTAAACCCATTAACATTATGAGAAATAATTATGCTCATAGCCATAATCTATCCCTGTAAATTATCTTCTCATTCACACTATCCTTCAAGAATACCAATCTCGACCCTATAGGCTCACCAGAACCAATCCAGATCCCTCCTTCCCCTTTAAACCCATGTCGACTTACTATAACCAGAAACATTTAAAACTGATAAACTAATAACACCAAACAATTAACTGAAAAAGTCAGATCCCACCTGGATCCACAATAAAAAAACTCTTTTTCAAATCAAAGCAAGTGTCTGTTAGATTGACTTCCTAGGAAAAGTAACTCTGGTAGTCAAAAGCCACTCAGAGTTGTCACACCTGTGACACAATCAATACCCCTTTGATGTTTAGGGGCATTGTCGCCTTGGCCAGCTAAGTGATTTCCCGGGCTGACAATGGTTAGTCTAATAGACATCACTCTGTGTATATGGAAAGAGCCACCCAAACCCCAACCACCTCACCCCCCCACCCTCTTATACTTTACTATGTCCTCCAATAAAGATCTCTCTGTGACTCACCAGTCATTTCCTCCTACCCCTGCCCCCCCCAAAATAGAAGGGGAGAGGAGCAAGAAAAAAAAAAGGAAGGGAAGGGGGTAAGGAGAGAGAGGCCCCCTCCAAAGCTATCCCCAAAGCAGGAAATCACTGACCAAATCAGAGCCCCCATCAAACATTTATATTCTGAATAGCCCTTTACCGCCGTCTAATGGCTCCAACATATCATTACCTCTTCAGCACCAGTATGTAATAGGGCTAAGTAAAAACAAATAAAAAAAAGATATAGAGGGAACCCCCTCCAAGCCCAGTGTCCTCTTGAGAGAAGGATGTATTCATGGACCAAGGACAAATAGTCTGTATAAAGTCACTGTCCTTAGATCTCCTCGATCAGTCCATATTGATGATCCACTTGTGAAACCACTGGTGCATTCACATAGACGTCCACTGATTCCCCTTCAAGCACCAACATTTATTTCACAAAACATTCTCTGTGTGCAAGTAAACTCAGCCTTTTGAGGATTGTGAGGTTGGTCTCTTATCATTCTGGGTCCTGTTTCTCTTCTCATTGTGAAGCAGCAGCTTAGCAATGTCCCCCACACTCGCCATTGCGATGGATCCTGGCAGGCCTCGTTTCCTCGTCTGGTTGCGAGATACTATGTTCCAGACTCCCCCTTGTAATTTTTTCTCTAAGATCTCCTGTTCCAAATCTGGCACCACAACCTGAAGCTCTTTAAAGGTGATACTCTCCTCAACCATGGATGGGAAGGTCTTAATTCATGCTTCCAGGTGAAATCTCAGCCTCACAGGGAAAAGCAATTGTACCTTTATATCTTTCTGCAGCCTAAGCTCCCTTATCACCCCCCTTACTTTTTGCCTTTTGGCTTGCAAGGCCGAGGAAAAGTCCTGGTCAAAGAAAATTGTTGCTTCTTGGTATTTTAAGTCTTTCAGTCTCTGGGCCTCATAAATGATCCATTCTTTAGTTTGAAAGTGTAACATTCAAACTATCAGGGAGCAGGGTCTTGCATTGGGATCCGTTGGTTTCAGGACTAGTGATCTGTGGGCCAGGTCAACCTCTATACTCAGGTCGGGGGGTGGAGAGAGCACTGCCCGCAGCACTTGCTGCACAAAGTCTGCTGTCACTGGAAAGCCTTCCTCAGCCCCCTCAGGATACCAAGAATTCTGAAGTTGTTTCTGCGGGAACATTTTTCTAAATCTTCTAGTTTAGCTTGGTTTCTTGGTCTCTCTGAAATAAGAAAAGCAGCAGTCATTCTGTAGTTTCCTGCACCTCAGACAGGTCTCCGATTCTGGCTTCCAACGATGAAACTTTCCTATCTAGAGCTTTCACATCTTGTCTCAGGTCAGCCAATGCTGAATCAATTTTGTTTACTGCAGCTAGGATCTTTTTCAGAGTTTGACTACTTTCTGATGGTTCAGTATCATCCTGATCCCAATCTGCCAACGATTCTGATTGTTGTCTTTTACGTTGTGGTAAAGCCGTTAGGCTCTCCTGTGGTCTACTCAAGGTTGTTTGCTTCATTTTACTTGTTGAGGACGGAGGTAATCGGTTTCCTTTTGCCTTCTGTGACTTCCCTGCCATTTATAGTATCAGCCTCGCTATTGAAAAAGTTGTATTGGAGTGTTTTCCATGCTGAATTTTCAGGATTAGGGTGAGGTGGCCAGGAAGCCCTAAGAGTTATCTACCCACCATGTCCGTGATGTCACCAGAAGTTCCCTAGCATTGTTTTTCACAGTTGGCAATGCATTGACAATTCATATAGCATTGCTTTTCAATGTTTAACCAACTCAAGAGCAATGTTTGTAAACTGTTTTTGCCACTCAGTTGGAATGCATCAGCAGTTCAGTCACAATGCAATAAAAAAAGGAGTTTTAAATCTAAAGAAACAGTTTGCACAGGGCTTTGTGTTGGATACAGCAACACTTATGCAACTCAGTCAGAAATGCTAAATCAGCTCATCAGAGGAATGGTTTAATGTGACTTGTACTGTAATGCCTTCAAATTGGTGAACACCACATCAACAATTGCAGTCTTCCTGGTAGCCCCCTTTACTAGCTGTCCAGAAGACAGTCTTGGAATGCATCCAGCAAGGTTTGGTATTCGGTGCTCAAAGTCATGGCAACATCCCAACAAATGTCTGGCAGGTTCAGATCACCTACCACAACTAATTTCCCCTTAGCTATCCTTCTTTGCAGGTTTTCCCCAAGCTCTTTGTCCCTCTCCACCCTTTTCCCTGGCAGTCTATAGATCACCACCAAGCACAGTTTCTTGCCTGGGGCAGCTGTGAGTTGTATCCACAGCAACTCAGTCTCCCATAACTATAACTGATGCCACACCTTCTGCCACCTCTATGTTCTCCTTGACATAACGGGCTACTTCTTCCACTCTACCTGTTCATCTCTCCATACTTACCATTGAGTATCTGGGGACCATCAGTTCCCAGTCATCATTTTCCCAAGCCCAAATTTCTGTTATGGCCACAAAATCCACCTTGGTGTCTGCCATCAGCACTGGGAACTCACTAATTTTGTTTCCTAGGCTCCTGACATTAATGCATGCCACCTTTCATCTAATGCCCGATTGTAGTCGGCCATTACCTTTGCATTTCTAATGTCCTTTCATGTCCTTGTTTTTCCAGCACTTACTCACTTTGCATTTCCCCTCACAAAATTCCCTTCACATAGCCCAGTAAGGGCCACTGTTTTCCCTTGTACATGCTGTGCTGGTACAAGCCCCCAGATGGGGGGGAGTACTAGCTACAGTAGGATCCTCCTCCTCTCCCCTGCCATTGAGGTTTACCTAGACCTACTCCACCACAGTTAGTGTGTGTGCGTGTGTGTGTGTGTGTGTATGCACATGCATGCACAGGAGGGAGAGGTGGATGGGTGGTACAAATCTTGATACACCTGACTATTACTGCTGTTATGTTATGTGGACAGTGGTGCATGTGTGTGTGTGCTCTGTAAATGGGCTGACACAGGACTGACCTGTCCTGCTTACATTGTGCACATGCTGATGGGAGCGGAGGGTACTGTACAGTGCTGACAAGGGGATTGCATAGCCGTGCACAGTGTGTGTGTGTGTGTGTGTGTGCATGTGCTTGTGCATGTGTGTGTGTGTGTTTTGGAAGGGATACATAAAGGGGATTACCCAGTTCTGTGTAGATTGTGTGTATGTTGGTTGAGGTCAAGAACACTTACATGGGGATTGCCCAGTCCTGCACATATTGCTTGAAGCGGCACTCATAGTTGAAGATTTTGTCACTGCGATTGGTCCGCTCCAGTTTGCTGCTATACAGAAGCCAGAAGAAGAAACTGTTGATCCAGGAAACCAGCCCAGGGAGTAAGGTGCTGCAATAAGAGTAAGGGAATACACAGGGTTAATACAGACAGCAAGTGTAACATAATGCACTAGGGTATTGATACAGTTGCCAGAGCACAACACATTTTCTCCAAACCATGAAATGTCAAATGATAACTAAATAAAGCATATTCTGATTGAACATTGACACCTCTACTGCAAATGACAGTACAGTGACACAATGACAGGTTGCTGTACTGACACCGTGGGATCCCAGCAATGCTTTCTTGGGTCTTGCATCCCCTTCCTGAATCAACTCCAACTCAGATTTGACCATCTTAAGTATGAAGGGTACAGGGGGTAGAGCCCCCATATGGGGGATTTGAGGACAAAGCTCCTTGAAGAAAACACAGTGTTCTCAGATGGATTTATGCTGACTGCAGTTGTGGTTAACATATATCTGTCGCTGCAACATCGGCTGACAAAATATTCATCAAACAGGTGTCATACAGCCTAAATAAAGACACATTACAGTAGTATTAAGTCAATTAACTGTAGCCATGTTTCAGTCTGAAATCATGCAACATAATACTCAGTACAATACATATCATAACAAGGTAAAAGGACACAATAACAATAGACACAAATGGTGTCATACCAAACAGTACAATTCAAAATAAAGCAACAGGGAGAATGAAGGACCTCAGACAGTCATTTAATCAAGAAGAATCCATTAAAAACCCAAACAACTCTATTTTCTTATGTGAAGGCAAGATAATTTTAAAAAGGGATTCCTTCAAATGTCCAAATACTGGACTTTATACAGAATGTCCGTATTGCAAAGATAAAACAGGAAAAGCAAACAATGTTAATTTCTCATCCACATACTGTGGAACTACCCCTCAAAGTAGTGAGACAGCGCTGGTAAGTAGCTGCAATTTTTATTTCTTTCTATTCTGCTTTAGTGCTGCATCATTTTACAGTGTACAGACAGTGGGAGCAAGTAGTACCTGGGATGTGCAGTCCTGCGCTAGTCATTTGGAACTATTGACTTCCTGGTTAGTGTGTGTGAGAAATTACAACAACATGAACAGCAACATCAAGTGTTGGGAATAGGTCCCCAATTCCATTGCAGGTTTAAAGGGTACCCTGTAAGTGCAGGGACAGCAGAAATGTGTTAAAACACATTTTAAAAGTATCATGTTAGCTCAAGGTCAGGGAGCAGGTGGATCACATGACCAGATAGACTTCCATGTAACAGGGGTTTAAAATGAATGCCACGTGTGAGTGCGGTGAGCATGAGCAGGGTGATCATGCAGTCAACACATGCAGACATACGCACTGTGTCTGCACATGTCAGCAGTAGAAGGAGTGGAGGAGGGCTTAAGCCTCCACTGGATAAACAAGGTACTGTAAGAGACCAATATATAAGTGCTGCATACACCACTAGAGAGCTACTATGAATATATCTGAAGGCATATATACATTAGAATAAATACCCACTGACTTATTCTCTAATAAATTTAATACAGGTTACAAAGATGGATGACAATTTAGTGAGGCTGGGAGGAGGGAAACTAGGGTTAAGATACTTACTGTGAAATAAAATTAACACAGAGGTAGTGGATGAAGTGTTGATATTTACTTGTAAAGAATATTTGTTAATTAAAGATTTAAAAAAAATATGTTGATGGAACTAGGAATGAAATTGATATCAGTGCAAAAACATAAGTTATTAAAGGAAACAGAACAGTTACTATATGTGGAAGCAGAAAAAAAATAAAGAAATAGAGAAATACATCAAAAAGAGAGTCAGAGAAGAGGAGGAGGACGAGAGTGATTGGGTAGGTGAAAGTAGGAAATACAAAAAGGGAAGAAGAACGATGGGTTTCAGTTTATAACTATACAATAATTATGAACCCTTGATGTTTCTGGATATAGAGAATGTTGCTGGCAATGGATTGGGAATGACATGCAGCAATGGAGAAATAAATCTGGAACAAGGGGAATTAATAAGTAAAAATGTTTCTAAATCAACATATGGCATACTGTACAACAAGGAAGTAACTCCTCATCTACCCCCCACCCCAGCCCCGAAGGACAAATAAACCAGAGAGATCAGAAAAGCTGCATTCCCAATTGCAAGTAGCCAAGGTTCATAGCCGTCCAGGAGATATGGAAACAGGGGAATCAGATCTGGATACTACAGTTCCAAATGTGCTAACAAATACAGGAGAAGAGCAAAACACAACTCAGACAATTAAACAAGTGTATGTTTTTGGAGACTTGATTTTGAAGTATACAGATAGGTACACCTCAGGTGGAAATAAAGAGAACATTACCACTAGTTACTTTTCAGGGGCCAAAAGAAGAGATGTGCAAAAAATGCTACCAAACATATTTATTTATCTGTTTCACCAGAAGGTACACTAAGCAACAAGTTGCTCATCTCCCAGTGTGACCAGGAGGGGAAGGGGAACATGAGGAATACAACAATTAATACTATGCACAGTAAACAAGATTTACATTTGAGTACACATAAATGTGATACAAGTGAATACAATAAATCAAATATTGCATATGAATACATGTAGATAATGATGAATAGTCTGAACAGTGAGCAATTGAAAATATGAAAAGCTAACAGTATTGACAAGGGAGCTGGATGATAAACAACTGGGATTGATAAAATGGCCCAGAATTTGCAATAAAATGCAAGTACAAAGTGACACCTCACTGTGTAGGAATGGTCAGAATGGGATACTAATAATTGGAGCTTGGTCTGGCAAGAGAGGTAACAACATACAGTACAAGTAACTAGAAATGCAAAAAGGGCTATGAAGTAATGTGCAATAGAGTTTGGGGGAGCCATAAATAGGCTGAGTAGAGGAGGGGATGGGGGATGGGGGAGAGAGAAAGAAGGCTAGAGACCTGGTAATGGAGAGTAGTGAGCTGGGGACCCCAATGGGGTACAGGGCATCAAAGGAGGAGGAAGGAAAGGAAGGTGAGGAGGAGCAAGGACTGCCAGGGTCTGTCCTCACCAAGATGTTGAGAACCCTCTCTGCACAAGGCAGAGTTAGACCACATCAGGAGGGAAGCAGGTAGTAGGAATTACAGGCAGATTAACAGTGGGGGAAAGGGAGGGTGAATGAGGGAGATGAAGATGGAAGAGTAGGAAAAGACAAGGAGAGCAGAAAAAAAATGTGTGAGGGAGTGGAGAGGGAGTAGTAGGTCAGAGCAGATTTAGGAGGAGGAGGAGGAGGAAAGAGGAGCAGCAGGAGGAGGAGGAGAGAGGGCTGCTAGGGTCTGTCCTCTCCAGATGAATGAGGGCCCTGCCTGCACAAGGCAGAGGTGGAGTACTTCTGGAAGGAAGCAGGTAGTAGGTAAAGAGGAGGAATAGGCACAGCAGGGTAGTTGCAGGTAGTAGGCAGATTGAGAGGGGAGAAGGAGGGTGTGGAAGGAGAAGGAGGGTTGGGATAAGGAGAGGAATAAGTTGGTAGGGGAGTGGATAGGATTTTAGTGAAGGTAGGATGGGGGAGGCATATTAAGGTGGATTGAAGCAAGAGTATTTTGAGTAGAGATAGTTGTAGATGGCTGCACCAAGGGAGTGGGAGGAGGAGGAATGGCATAATTGTGGAAGAAGGGAGTTCCAGGTTTTGGGGAAGCAATAGGAAAAGCCAGTCTTCCCAACAAGAGTGGAGTGATGGGGGACAGCCAGAGTACGAGTGTCTGAGGAGCTTAGGGAATGGGGTGGTGGGGTTGAGACAGAGGAGTGGAGGTATGAAGGGAATGAACCAGTATTTTGAGGTGAATTTGGCACAGTGGGAGAGGCATCTGTTGGCAAGCAGGGCAAAAGGACAGGGCAAGAAAGAGCACACAGTCGTGGGTCCAGGAGGGAGTATCAAGAGTGAAGTGGCAGAAGGAGTCAATGATAGTGTCTAGTCTGGCCAAGGAGGGCAAGGGGCAGCACCGTAGACTGCATCACAGTAGTTGAAAATCTGGAGTATTATCATCTTCTGGACATAATAAAGGATAAGGAGTGAATGGTATCAGGACACAAGGTCAGATAGAAATTAAAGAAGAATTCAAAAACAGTTGAGAGGAAGCAAAAAAACTAAAGTGCAAAACATATTTTTCAGAGATTCTGTCAGTACCAAGAGAAATCATGTTCAATATGACAAAAATCAAAGAATGAATAACAGGTTGAGGCACTGGACTATGCAAGAAGAAATAGGGTATACCACCCATCGGGAGAACTTTATAGATGAGCCAGGGTTTTATTGTAAAGATGCCTTCATTTGAGCACAAAAGGAAACAGAAAACTGGGCATAACAATAAAAAAGTAGTGCGATAATTGTTTAAACTAAAAAGCATGGGAAGAGGGGACAGGCCTGCTGAAAAGAAATATGATGGCCCATGTCAAAGAAATAAATATCAGTACTTACAAAACAATTATTGAAATGAAAGTAAGGCAATTAAATGCCAGAAGTCTCAACATAATTAAAAAATCAGAACTAGAAACATTGCTAATAACAAAGGGAGTTGACATCTGTTTCATCACTGAGACATGGTGGAACACTAGGGTAAACTGGAATCAAAATATTGAAGTTGTACATTATACTCAAAAGACAGACTAAATAAAAAAGAAGGCAGAATTGCAATATACAGTATATAAAAAACTTCTATACAGCGTACAACATATAATCAGATAAACTCAGAAACAAATCTTGAATCACTGTGGGTGGCCATTCAAGTCAAAACCAATAAAGAAATAATTTGGGGGGTTTATTATAGACCAAACACCATTGGAGACACTGATAATAGTATTGCACTTGAAACTGAACACATGGCAGCAGTAGGTGATGTAATCATCACAAGGGATTTTAACTATCCAGATATAAATTGGGTCAATCAATCATCCAGAACAGCTACTTCTAATAGATTTATGGAGACTTTAAATATGGCAGGATGACACCAGTTAATATATAAACCGACAAGAGGAGAGAATGAATTGGATCTTTTAATAACAAATAGAGAGGATATAGTAACAAAGATCAATATCAGAGGAAATCTGGGCAACAACAACCATAATATCACAGAAATTTATATTAAAAAGACAATTAATAGCTACAAAGGGAATCACTACTGCAAAAAATTACAATAAGGCTAGCTTTCACAAAATTAGAAAAGAACTATCTGATTGGGACTAGGAAAGATGTTTTAAAGAGAAGAACATAGAAGAAATATGGGACCTGATAAAGAATAAGTTTAGAAAAAACATGTACCAAATAAAAACTGTATAACAAGAGAGGGAAAAGATCTGTGTGGTGCACCAACAAAATTGTTAAGTTATGCAAGAATAAAAAAAAAGAACATATGATAAATTGAAAAAATATGGAACATCAGAAACCACAAAATTGTATAAAACCATGTTAAACAAAAAGAAATCAATAAGGAATTAAATGAATAAAATCAAATTTAACATTTAACATTGAAGTGACAATGGCAGTAGCTTTTATGCCTATATAAATAATCAGTGTAAAACTAGTAATCAGGTTGGGCCTTTAATGAAGGATGGACGTGAACTTAAAAATCATAAGGATATAGCCGAAACATTCAATGAATATTTCTGCTCTGTGTTTGACAAAAAGAAACAAAATAATATACATATTGTACATTTCATTTATTCCAAGCTATCACTTGTAATTTGTGCAACCGAGATTGAAGAGCTCTGAAACAAAACTAAAACTACACAAATCTGCTGGTCCAGACTAGCTACATTCAAATCTATTAAAATAAGTTAGGGGACTGATTTCCAAACCATTAGCACATTTATATAATGCATCTTTTACTGTGGGGGAAGTCCTGGAGGATTGGAGACAGACCACTGTTGTTCCACTGTTCAAAAAAAGTAATAGATCACTAAGATCCAATTATAGACCAGTGAACTTAACGTCAATTGTATGTAAAATAGTGGAAAGATTTTTGAAATCAAAATTAGAGGAACATCTGAATATGATAAATTACAAAGACCAAAAACAACAAGGTTTTAAACAGAACAGAGCATGCATAACAAATCGCTTTGTTTTTATGAACAAGTAAATAAAAGTACACATGAGAATATACCCATTGATGTGTTTTTCTGGAATTTTCAAAATGCCTTTGACAAGGTACTACACACTAATTTGTTGGACAAAATGGAAAAAACAGGAACTGACAGTAGGCTAGTCAAATAGATACAAAACTGGTTAAAAGAAAGGAAACAAGAAGTTAGAATACTGGGTACATACCCTGACCCTGCAAATGTGACAAGCAGAGTGCCACAGGGTGATGTCTTAGGGTCAGCTTTATTTGCACTTTACATTAGTGACCTACATTAGAACATAATTAATATGGTGGTCAAATTCGTGGATGATATTAAATTGGGAGGGTCAGTGGATACCCCAGAAAATGTCAGGAATTTAAGAAATTACCCATATAAAATTGAACTATGGTCAAAGGAGAAAAGAATGACATTCAGTGTGGAAAAATACACTGTAATGCACTTAGGTAAACAATAATAATCAAAATTATGAACTTAGTGGGATTCAGATAAGAACAACTGTACGTGAAAGAGATTGTGATATAATGATAGATAAGGACCTAAGCTTTAAGGGCCATAGGACACAAGTTATCTCCAAAACTAATTTTATGATCAGAAATATAAAAAGGGTTTCATAAATACAACCAAAGAATATCTATTACCCTTATATAGAACACATCAGACTGCATATGGATTATTGCTCTCCGTTATGGAATCTTTATGCTCAAGGTGAGATAAATAGGTTTGACAAAGAGTACAATGAAGATACACAAAAATGATTGGATCCTTAAGGAGATATAGTTATAAGGCTAGGCTACATCATTTAAGTTTATTCACCTTAGAACAAAGGAGAATAAGGGGTGATATTTTAACAATGTTCAAAACAATAAGAGACCCTGAACTGGTTAAGGAAATGAGCATAGTAATCCAGGATAAACAACAGTATTTAAGAGCACAGACTACAGATAAAAGTGGATACAGTTAAAAAAAATTTGATATTTTTCATTTATAAATAGAACAGGAAGTAAGTAAGTAAGTAAAATGTTATTTAAATATGCCCGTTCCTGGAGGCTCTGGGTGCAGTACAATATATTAACACATATTCAAAGCATCAACAAAATAACAAAGTATAATTACACATACAATTATAAAATTATTAAAATACAGTAAATAATCCACTAAGCTCTAATTAAAACCTGAGTTTAGATAATTCTCAATTTAATTCAAAAATGCCTTAGTAAACAGGTGTGCTTTAAGATGTGCTTTAAAAATCTCCAGCGTCAGTGCCTCCTTAACCCCAGAAGGGAGCAATTTCCACAGGACCGGGGTTGTGACACTAAATGCCCTATCACCAGCTGACTTCAAACTTGACCTGGGAACTGCTAGGAGGCACCCGCTGGAGGAACAGATGGGACGAGCAGAGACAACGGGAACCAGAAGATCTGACAGGTTACCAGAGCCCTGACCATGTAGGGCCTTATAGGTGAGAAACACCTCCTTGAAGAGGATCCTCCACCTGACTGGCAGCCAATGCAGATCACACAGCACTGGAGTGATATGGCAAAATTTAGGCTGCCTAGTAAGTAACCGGGCAGCTGCGGTCTGCACTAGCTGCAGTCTGCGGAGAGATCCTCCCGTGACCCCGAGACAGAGTGCATTACAGTAGTCAAGTCTCAAGGTAACCAAGACATGCATCATGGTAGGGATGTCCAGAGGTGGAACAAGGGGCTTTATCCTGATGATATTTCTAAGATGTAAGAAACAGGAGTGGACAACAGAGGAAATCTGCACCTCCATAGTCAAACTCCTATCAAAAATAATGCCAAGATTTTGCACCCTTGAGAAGGCCTTCAATAAAACAGAACCCAGAACTAATCCAATCCCTGAATCAATGGCCAACTTATCACACACTCTGTTCGACTCCACTACCAGTACCTCTGTCTTATCGGGAATCAGTCACAACCAGCTGGATGCCATCCAGTCATTAATCTCAGCAAGAAAGCTATTTAGCTTATCCTATGGGTTGGATGTTCCTGGGGCAAAGGACAAGTATAGTTTGGTATCATTGGCATAACAATGAAAACCCAAACCATACCTCCTAATGACCCCACCCAGGGGCAGTATATACACCGCAAACAACATGGGGGCCAAAACCAAACTTTGAGGAACTCCACAAGAAAGGAGACCAGCAGAGGAGGAGAAATTCCCCATCACAGCTCGTTGTCTCCTACTAGATAAAAAAGAATCAAACCAGCAGATGACAGTGCCAGTGAGTCTGCAGAGTTCCCTAAGACAGTCAAGCAACACACCACGGTCTACAGTGTCAAAAGCTGAAGAGAGATCCAGGAGAACAAGAATTGTCTTGTCTCTCCGATCTCTAGCCCTGAGGAGGTAATTTTGCACCCAAACAAGTGTGTTTTCTGTGCTATGCCTTGCCAGAAACCCTAAATGGAATTGTTCGTACAAATCATGCATTATGAGGTGCTCCTCCAACTAAAGTGCCACTACCTTCTCCACAACCTTTGCTAAAAAGGGAAGGTTGGAGATAGGTCGGTAATTTGCCCTAATCTCTGGGTTCAAGGATGGCTTCTTTAGGGAACTGGAAGGATCTTGAATACACTACCAAGTAATGTAGTTTCAAGTAGATCAGTGAACTGCTTTAAAAAAGAAATACATAACCTTTTATTACAAAATGGATTAAGATGGACCCACTGATGCGAGGAATGGTAATAATGAGCAATCATGCCTTCTTCCATTTTACACCCAGTATAAACAAAAAACAGAAGGCCAAACTCACCCACCACCCAAACAAATCGCACTCCAAAAGCCATTATTGTAGGGAAAAATACTTTATACTGTATGGTACAAATTCGGCAATAACTCAAACTGCAGAACTAGCATAGAAACAAAGGCAGAAAAAGACCATCTGTCCACCCAGTTTGCCCTGTTTTAGCCTGTCCTGTCCTGGGACCAAATGTCTAGTCTTGGTTATTTCTCTCACCTTCTCCCACAAGGTAGGAACCATTATACAAAATATTCAGCCACCAAGAAGACTGACTCACTTGTACTTGATCTGTTCTGCATTATGCAACCTTTCTACTTGGGGAGGTATAGTACAATATGTACAGTGCTTGCCTTGGGATGTGCTGGATCCTGTGTTTTGTTTATTAAAATTGCATGACTTAGACACTAGGTCTGCTGACCACTTTGTTATTTGCCCCACTGCTTGCCAAGTTATGTGCTCTGTCACTCCTGAGACCAGTCCTCTTCAATATGTTCATTAGTGACATGGGGAATGTACTGTGTACAGGGCAAGATGTGCCTCTTTACATATGACACTTAACTACTGTTATGTGGCAGGGTGAACAGTGAGGAGAAGGTGAGGAAATTTCAGTGGGATTTGGAAAGACAGCAGTCTGTATGGCCCTTGGTCTTTGTCTGCTGAAAGTGTCTATATTTCTATGCTAGAATACAGAATCTGTCCACAAAATAACAGAGCTATAAAAGTAAATATAAATGCATATACTAGCAATTGAAAATAGCTCAGTATTTGGTATAATGGTTCCTGCCTGCTAGTTTCACACTATGATTTAGTTCTGAATTTGTACCAAATAAAGTCTTACACTACAAAGACTTTTGGGGAGAGCAATTTTTCTATTTGTTGGGAGAGTATAGTCTTCCATTTTTAGTTTAACATTTGATCATCGCCATCTATATTAGGGTTGTTCTGATTCTGAGTCACAGAATCATAATTGTATTTATTTCACTTTTATTGATTAGGTAAGTACATTAAACACTAGTGCACCTATTTTCAGATATGAACCAGGAGGTTACATAAAGGGACAACACAGCAATACATGTTCTTAGACGGAAACAAAAAACAGACTAAATATAGAGTGAATGAAGAACATTAAATTCCAATTTAAAACAAGAGTAACAAGCAGGAGTAAATCATTATAAAAATTTAACAAGTAACATTAAATAAGAGTAGGTAGTGTAGAACTAGACTGGTAAATAGCAGCACCATACTGATGTATAGAGATCACATACTGGCACCACTAGAACTTGCCTTTAGGTGATCCCTTTAGGACTTTTTGAACAAGGAATGAGATGGTGAGCTGTGTGTTAATGTTGGCAGGGAGCTCCATAACCTGTGGGCAGTGACAGCCAGGTCTCTGAAGGTGGTACAAGTATTGTGGACAATCAGTAGGGATTTGTCATTGGATCTGAGAGGATATAATAAGTAGGAAAACCTAAGTAGAGCTGCATGGGAAGCAGGGGCATCAACCTGATTATTTTGTCTGTGAAGCATCCCAAGGTAAATAAATGACGGTTAGAGGGGTATTAGCAGTCAGGATGGTTGTAAAGGTCACAATGTTGGTTTGAATGATTTAGCTAGATGACAAATCTACAGATATTTTTGGAAGCAACATTCCATTTGGAAAGCAGGGACATAGAGATGTTAATGAATGAGATAAGCCTATTGTTAAGGGTGGGAAGTAAAAATCCTTTAGCAAAAGCAAGATGAGCATCATCCTTTAGACAGTGTTCGGCCTAATAGGTATTTGTTGGATTCCAACCTGATTTTCAGAATTAGGATTTTTGCTATTGCAGTCTGAAGATTCTAATTAAAACATTTAAAGCTAAAACATGTTTTTACACAGGAATTTTGGATGTATGATTCTAAATCTGATTCCTGTTCCAATTTTGAGGTATTCTTCAGAATCAAATAGGAATTGGATTTGAAATTGGAAATTCCTAAATTCATAAACTGTCCAACTTAATCAGAAGTTGCCAACTCAAGCATCCCTGATCTACAATATATCCCAGTGCTACTTTCTTTCTGTTTAGGAAACAGTTTAAAATCCATTAAGCTACATTTGTCAGGCACCTATGGGAGAAATATATATCTAAAATATCTAGTCTTTTGAAGTTTTGTGGCCCATTTATTTTTTGTTTTGTTCTGATTGTAGTATCCGATCTGGGGGTTTGACCAGATATGCTTCAGTGATTGATTAATAGGTACTGTCATTAAAATAAAAAGTTTGGCTCTGAAGATGTCTCTTCTGTGTGAAGGGGGGGGGGGGCCTGGCTTCAATAATTTAAGCCTTTTAGAATATGATGAGTCATACCAAATGATAATAACCTCATCAAAAAGATCCATTTGAGACTTGGCTCCTATATAGACTCAGGAAGTTCCTGATTCCTGCCTCCAGACTTTGCCTGACTAGCTCCTTGCTTCTGCCCCTTCTGGAGTATGCTTCCAATGTCTACTCCCCCCATCCTCCTCTCTCCTTTTCTCCAAACTCAGGATCACTTATAACAACATTGTTTGCTTCATTAATGGCCTTTCATGGTCCACCCACCACTGCACCCTCTACAACTTCCTTGACTGGTTCACCTTTGAAGATAGGTTCCTCTTTAAAATGCGCTTGTTCCTTCACAAGCTTAACCTAAACTGACTGCCATCGAGCATCACCTCTCTTTTCCCTAAATCAGTCACTAAGCACTGTACAAGGGGAGCTCCATGTCATGTCTTCACTATCCCATTTTACCATACCTCTCATGCACAGAACTCCATCACTTATAAGGGCCCTAAGCTTTACATACTGCCCCTCTTTATTCAAACATGTAGCTCCATCACTTCCTTTAATATAATTCTCAAGGACCACATCCTTAATGCTACTGTTTGTTTGTGCCCCTGACAAGAGCCTCACAGTAAGTAACATGATTAGCTTGTTCTCCCTGCATTCTTTCCTCTTTTTCTAACTCCCCCATCACCTCCTCTCCCCACTTCCTCTCTACTCCTGCCACACCCAGATTTTCTCCTGCTCCTATAGCTTACCCCCTGGCCCCAAGCTGCTGCTTTGTTTTTGTTTTTCTTCAGAAGTTATCATGGTAGATTATTTCTGTAGATCTCTAACCACTATCTACACTGCATTTTAATCAACTATTGTTATCCTTTATAAATATGTAGGCCACTGTGCATATTTATTTCTTTGCTTATAATCTAAAGTTTTTGTATGAAGATATTCCCTGCAATATTGTTCTCTCCACTCTGCATATAATCCCTGTTTGTATTTCCTTTTATTTATTTCCCCAGTTCTCTGTTATGATGTGTGATCCTCTTGCACTGACCTGGTTGTCCATTGCATATACCTTTTGAATGTTGACCTGTTGTCTGTTATTATCTGCTTAACTGGAAGTTTGTGAAAACAGGCCTTTTTGCTTACATTCTTTCCAGTATAAAATGAAAATTGATTGATTGACTGATTCTATCTAGCTCTTTTTTTGTAAGAAAATGGGGACCTGTCATTGACTGAGCAGGTTATGGGTTCATATCTCCATCTAGGTTGCATTTTCTTTCATCATTCCTTTATAAATAGCAGATTAATTACAGATACCAATCGGTTTATGGTTAAGCCTAAGTGAGCAATTTTGTTGCTTGAATATTATTTTTTAAAGAAAGACAGAAGAAACAGTATCTTACACATACAGATTTCACATGAACTAACAATATAAAATATCATTTCATTATAGTGTATGGTGGAACGTCATTCTCCACCGAAATCCACGGTTTTCGAAACCTTGTAGTCACACACTAGTGACGTTCGCAGTGCAGCAGAATGATTTTTTCTACTGCACCGCAAATGTCACACACTGTGACCTCGAGCAGCATTTGACAGTTAGGGCTCACTTCATAGACAGGACAGATAGAGAAAGCCGCATTGTCGGCAGCAGTTCTAATGTTTAGCATTAAAACGTTCAAAATGTAAAGTTCTTAAACAGTTAAAATGTCAAGCATGAACACCTTCAAAATGTAAAGTTCTTTTTTCCTTCTAGTAATCCAGTAAACATGTTTTGAATCAGAAACATGCTGTAGTGATTTTTTTCCCAAAAAATGATGTTCCACCATACACTATAAAGACATGTGCATGGGGAACAGTAGACAACAGGCATCTTTCACCTCATTGGCACTAGGACGGATGATTACCTCCCGAGCTGTGCTCTCAAGGTAATCCGTCATCATAGTGCCTACTCAGTGAAAGAATAGCCCTGTTGTCAACTGTTCCCCATGCACTATCCTGTATGTTACCCACAAACTCAAACTCCTTGTCAGAAGTCTTCTTTCCCATGAATTCAGATTGACTCAAATGGTAAAGAAGAATGGAACTACATGAACTGAAAGAAAAAAATCAGCACCCAGTCCTGGCCTTACATTTTCAAGTGAAATGTATTCACATAAGTGCATCAGTGCAAAAATACTGGGTCACCAGGCAATATGCCACAAGGCAAATACGCATCTTATGGTTCACTTGGCTAGACATCAAGCTTCATCAGAGATGAGTAATGACAGCATTACAGTGTTTAAATAGTGCTCATAAATGTGCAAATGAAACACAATCACAAAAACTTTAAGTGAATAATTAAAATACTGCATTCCTGCATTTACTTCTGTGCATAGCAGTAATGGTAAATCAAGCAAATCTCTAGATTAGTACTCAGCCACTGTTTAAATATTTAATTAACAATTGACTGCTGTTACAAAATGCAGGGTTTTTTTAATTATGAATTACTTATTTAACAACCAGGTTATAATGGTATATAAAGGAACCCAGTCTATTTATAATTACTACCACACATTTGAAACTTTCTTTATGAAATAGATGCCTAATTTAGCTGAAATCTCTTAGATATCCATCATTAAATTGTTCCAGCATCTAAAAAGGATTTTATGTACTTGTCAATGCTATTTTAGCAATTTTGACCATTATCTATATTAACACACTACTTCAAAAAAAGAAAAAAATATATTTAACCTTGCTAAAAACTAGTTCTGTGACACTGTTTAGTAAATATTTATACAAAGAATGTATTATTATACACAAACACCTTTCAATTACCATATATAAGCATACCTTATTTATGATAAAATTCCTTACTGACATAACCCACTAGTTCAGAGGAAAGCTGCTAAATCTATATTATCATTCAGTCCCATACCTTCACTGGACCTTAGCACAAATATCCAAAAATGTTCTCTTTGCCCTATCTTTCATTTTTAATCACCACCTCTTGGTCCCACCATTACTTTTTCAAGTCCTGTAAACTTAATGTCATTTTTAATCTTAGTGTCCCTACATTTAGCTACATGCTGTACTATAGCATATGTCATATCACACTTTTCTAATGCTCTAAGATGCTCCCCAATTCTAACTTTAAATTCTCGAATAGTTCGTCCCATGTAACAGAACCCACACGAACACTGCAAAATAAATATATCACTGCAGTAGTATGACAGAAAATCAGATCCTTAATTTTAAAGTACTGATATGTGATAGGGTTCTGAAATGTATTTGTTACAGTTATAAATGGACAGAATTTAGAGTTTCCACATTTTTTGGTTCTGACTGGAGGTGGAACTGACCGAATAGTGGTATTTTTTATTTCTATTGGTAAATACGATCTAACTACTTTATCTTTTATCATTGGAGAACATGTAAAGATGACCCCATCACCTATATGTTTTTTTAATTTTCTCATCAGTTTTTAAAATACCTCCAATTGCCATGTAGAATCTTTTTTAGACCTCTACACCTAATGCTTTATTGGGTAACAAATCCAGCTGACCAATATTGATTATTCTATCTCTGAATCACTGGTTTCGGTATCAATGTTAAATTCCTCAATCATTTTCAAACTGTTGTAGATTTGCATTGCTTTGCTAGAAAAATTGCTTTGCAAGATATGTATGGTAATAACGATATGGATAAGGTTGAGAATGCTGATGTTGAAATTGTTAATTCTGGATTGAAACCTAAATCTAGTTGTTGTCCTGCATTTAGTCCTGCAGTGTCAATTTTTGTTAAACTGTTTCAAATGTGTGGTAGTAACTATAAATTGACTAGGTTATTTTATAAATCATTGTAACCTGGCTGTTAAATAACTAATTTATAATTAGAAATTCCCTGTGTCTTTTAATGGCAGCCATTTGTCAATTAGATATTTTAAAAGTGGCTGAGTACTAATCTAGAGATTTACTTGATTTACCATTACTGCTATGCATAGATGTAAATGCAGGAATGCAGTATTTTCATAATTTAACTTAAAGTTTTTGTGATTAATTGTGTTTCATTTGCATGTGTATGAGCACTATTTAAACATTATATTGCTGTTGTTACTCATCTCTGATGAAGCTTGGTGTCTAACCAAGCAAAATGTAAGATGTGTACTTGTCTTGTGGCATATTGCCTGGTGAGCCAGTATTTTTACACTGATGCACTTTTGTGAATAAATTTCACTTGAAAATGTATGGCCTGGACTGGGTGCTGATTTTCTTCTTTAAGTATTAATGCATTTCTCAAAGCACCAGTCATTCTCAGTGCAGTTTATTTCTTTCTTGTTTAAACTACATCAACTGCTAGAGTTGCCCTGACAATGCTCTTTTGCTATCTGTTTCTACTTGACATCCATGGGGCCAAAGAATCTCAAAGTGGCTTTAGATTTTGAAGAGAAACAAAGACAAGCTAATTATAAAAAGGCAAGTTAGAAAATTGGTTAGATGTACAATGGGGTGATAGGTGAGTACAAGAATGCCCAAGCTACATAAGGATTTTCCATTTACATGTACAAGATAAATAAGAGATAGGGTAAAAAGGGGAAATATAATGCTGAAGCATGACAGAGGCACATGCATTTCTGCTCATGTTCCAGCGGCCTTGACCCATAGAGTGCCCCTCCTCCATATTAGTTAATTGAGGGAAGCTGTGTCCCACTAGAATGTGAGGGGGTGGCACCTGCAGAAAGTCTAACCCTGGTTGACAGAATCTGTGAGGGAGATGAGGTAGAAGAGTACAATGTGATCAGCTGATGCCAATGAAGAAAAAGAAAATGAAAATAATACCACTGCTGATAATACAGCACACAGACCTCCAAAGTGTGGGTTTATAAATGACTGGTATTGTGTTGGGGGGGCTGAAGTTAGCCCCTATTTTTTTTAATTAACTCACTTTTTCTCCTTCACAGGACTCAACCATCTGCCCAGTCTTGGGCCCAGCCCTGTCACTTGCCTGCCCCAAGACTGACATTTCCACATTGGTTTCCTCCTGGCTTCCCTCCCCAGGTGGGGCCGACATGGGGCACACTCCCTAACCCCCCAAGGACCTCAAGTTTCGGTTGGCAGGGAAGGTATCATGGCTGGTGGTGCAGGGTCTGCAGCACATGGCAGACATAATCTTGCATACTGATTGGTTGTCTTTTTCCAATGGTTACCAAGCCACACCTACATCTGCAGAGGTTGAGCTGAGTGCGTCGCGATGTGATGCACTTGCTCCCATGCCAGCATACACACAACTTAACTGCCACCTTCTGGTGGCAGTACCTCCTGTGGTTACCTGAGGACTCTGCACTGGAGACACTACCCCCCAGAAGCAGTGAGCATCCAATGGATGCTCAATCCAGCCTTCACCCACAGCTGATCCTCTAGCAACCCTAATGCATTCCTGAACCCAGCTCACCAGTGTTGTGAGTGGTAGTGCTACCGCTGTGCCAGCAGGTGGCCTAGCCCTTATTATGTCTAGTTTATCTTAGCCATGCAAACAAATTCAACCATTTTGTAACTTAGCTCTATTTTTGGTTATCGTATATATAGTAACTTTTTTGTGACAGTAAAATGTTTTGAACTGACCTGTCCTATCAGAATATGTCACTGAAGTGTATTAGCATACAATACTGCATTAATCCCAGTTAACATTCTAGGCCCTGTATTCAAAGGTTTAGCACGCATGTAACTGAGTTAGTATCCATAGTAGCCTGGATTAGCACCAGCGCGCTTGGGTGGGCCATATTCTGAGGCCCACAGAGTGCCATCCAAACCTGGCAGCACATTTGAGCTAACCATGCCACTATGACAATGCAAATGAGGGAGACCCTTATTTATAACAGCACAGTGGTATATTGAAATATTTATGATGGTGCTAAACAGCCTCCTGAGCCACTCTGTTTACTAATGCTGAATGAACATCTTGATGAAGTGCTCAGGCTGCACCCCCACATCCTAAAGATGAGACAGCTGTACTGCAGCCACCCACCCCATTGTCCAGTAGAGCCACCGATCCCCCCTTGCCCAGTGTTTTACACAACATCCCTCGTAGTCTAGATGACCCTTCTCCTCTGATTGCCTGTGCCACATATTTTAGACCACATCCCTTGAGGTCTAGTAGACCCCCATTGCCCCAGTCAACCCTATATTAACCTAAATATGGCATTCCTTCATGTCTAGTGGACCAACTCCCCATATCTCCCAATTTCTCATCAATGCAAAAGCACAGTTCCCTGATGGGCTAGCACCACTCACAATGAATGCTGCTGATTCTCCCTGACTGACATCTCCCACCAACCCACTGAGCACCCTGTCCTGCACTTCCTACCCCAGAAACCACTCAACACTTCAAGTGGAGATAGACTGGTGACTGACACAGCCTTCTGCTCACCTCCTTGGCTGGCTACAGTCTGACAGTCACAGAGTGTGATCATGAGCACATACTTGCTTGTGCTCTATAACTTTTAGTCATCTGTCAGCTAAGGATGTGAGTGAAGGACTGTGCCAGACCCTGCTCTGTCCCTGCCAGAAGTGTTGAGTGGTGGCCGGGGTGGGGCGGTTTGGAGTCCTTAATGGGTGGACAGGTAGGGGGTGTCAATTGGGAGGGGGGATCAGTGGTAACCAATGAGAGGAGGTGCTAGATCACAGGAGAACTGGGGTTTTGAAAAGATAGGAACCTGGGTGATTGGTTGGATGGGATCCATTAAACACTAGGGGATGCTATTTTTATGTTAATAAAGGGACTATTTGGCAGGAAGGGGTCCACTCTACTACCAGAGGACTGGTCTAACACATATGGCAGGCTCAGTCAGGGGGGAAGGGGTCCACTAGTCTCCAGGGAAGTGTTAACACTGCTGCTCTGTGTCAGCCCTAGTGGTCCACTGTGCCCATGCAAATTAGCTCATAACGGGCATGCAGATGGCCCATAAGCACCTTGCATGCCCAGTGAGCTCATTTGCATCCTTGGACTCAATATGGCCCAAGAAGAGTTGGCACTATCCCATTCCGGAGCATCATCTCCTGTGGGCCATATGTAGCCTTGGGTTGTGTCAGCACAGCACATATCTGCGTAGTGCTATGCCAACATGGCTCAATAATCAGTTACTTATCATACACCATTACTGCATGCTAGCTGGCAATATATCGCTCAGAGCCAGCTATGTGCTATTTTTGGTACCATGCTTCAGGCTTCCCTGTGCTTGTGGCCAGCTCCGAATATGGGGGCCATTATGTTTTGTCCCTTAGGAATACAACACTGAAAGTTTTTTTTTTTTTAACACCATAATGTATTAAGTGGACAATAACACACATCAGTTGTGTGGTGATACTCTACTGACTACACTCCTTAGATGAGTTGGACACCAAGAGCCTTCAACCACCTCTGAACTGCATTTATTACAGTATCACTGTACACCTAGTATGTGTTTTTGCACTTAAGATATTATAAGTACTAACTACATAACTTGTTTTTTTTCTATGGGAATATAACATGTTGCTATGTTACTAAAACTAATATGCCATGTTGTTTTTTTACCTTGCATATGTTGTTTGCATATCATACATATTAAGCAAGAAATCAGCCATGACTGGAAATGTACAGTAGTGAGACTGCAATAGCATCATGCCCCTGGTGGATATTAAGGCAAACAGTGCAATCAAGGCTGTCCTTCAACCACCTGGGAAGTGTGGTCATTGAGAGATATGTAACATCCCTCTTATTAAAAGGGAAGTAAACATTGCAATGATCACTTGGATTGTAAAAGCCCATGACAAAATCTACCAAACAAGGTATTGGGCTTATATGTAGGTGGCAGGAGTCTTGCGATATGAATATCTAAAGAATCTGTAAATCAAAACAAAGCAGTAGGCATTTCATGTAATCTTCAAACAGTAGTGATATCACTGAGAAGCAAGCTCTATGTTCTGAATTACATCTTTCTCATGATTCCATGAAATGGCTGCTACCTTATATTGGCTTGAAGAGCATTTAGATTTTCATTTCTCAGGACTGTTAACACCTATAGTACAAGGAAGCTGAATACCAAGTTTGAATTATCTTTTCATGGTATGTCACAATTTGAGCAACCCTCGCAATGTTTACATTCCCTTTAATTAAAAGATCAAACATTGTGTTACTACCAGTAAAATAATATGCTTTGTTCAAAAGCATTATGTTACAGCATGTTATTTGTACACCATACAGTAGTACCTTGCTTTGTTCTATGGGCTTACAGTATGATAGCTTATTTGCACACCATATTCTGTTAAGTACCAATAACATATTAAGCTTTGTTCTTTGGAAATATAATGCGATTTGTTATCTGCACCCAATACTGCATTAAGAACCAATAATAATTCACGCTTTCTTGTATGGGAGTATAACACTGTCAACACCCCATACTGTATTAAGTATCAGTAACGTACCATTCTTTGTTCTGCAAGAATATAACATGGTAGGTTATTTGCACACCATACTGCATTAAGTAAGACTAATATCACACTTTTTTCTAAGTGAATAAAATAAACTGGTTATTTTCATACCATACTGTATTAATTTCAAAGTAACACATGAGAGGCAGAGACATGTGCCATAGTAACATTCCTAATGGGGGTGCGGGGTTATATCCCAAAGTGATGAGTTGAGGGACAGAAACAACAGATGGAAATATTTCTATGAAAAGTTATTTCCAGTCCCAAATGCATTAGTCTTCTTATAAAATGGTTTTAAATAATAAATTAATCAAAAGATTTAATCTTAGTTTGAATGACTGCAGAACAGAGCTTTTCCATGGCACTGTGACTATAGGACCCTGTAGGAGACAGAAACTAATAAAGGTGACTTGAATCCATCACTTAGAATTAGAGATGGGTGAAGCAACCAACATTCTCTTCACAAATTAATTTGTGAAGTTGGCAGAATTAGCAAAGTACCTACTTTATTCATTTTTAATTATTTATTTAGTTTTTGATTACTGGGTAAGTGTTCTAGACAAAGAAATTACCTATTTTCAGTCACGACCTGGGAGAGTTACAGACATAGGTAAAAGCATATCACATCACAATGGTTACTATTACATAATACAGACTTGAGCCAAACACATTACAGTATAGACAGGCACGGTGATACCTACCATACAAGAAAATTTAGATATTACACTAGGCTATCCATTAATACAGGTGAATACACAATATAGTTTCAAGGAGTTAGACCATATGGTATAAGTAAATAAAGAAACTATTCCAGACAGACTTGTGGTAGGATACCTCACAGCCTGTCCTTGCCTGCTATTTTAAAGCAGGCGAGAGTGATAAGTGCCTAAATTTGTGCTGAAGGGACATGCAAAGGAAGCCTAACTAGGTGTCCTCCCCAGGGGTCGAGTCACAAGAGCACCTGTCAGAAGCCAGGAGGCAGGCACAGAGCTAATTTTTAAAGAGCTGGTGGGTGCATAGTGGGGTGCCTCACAGTTGAAAGCATGGAGTTCCATAGCTTTGGGACAGACACCACAAATGCCTGCTCACTCATCCTAGTGGTGCATTTGGGTGTATTAAGGAGCTCCTTTCTGATAGATCTCAGCAGGTAAGCCTGATGGACCAGGTTCATCAAGCATGCAAGGGACACTGGCATTCCAGTTTGGATGATACTGTCAATTGTTCATCCTGTTGTGTAGACTCGGTAAGAGGCAGGAGAGACCCAACGCAGACTGGAGTAAAGTACACAATTTCAGGTGTGCCTAGGCACTGATAGTGCGAAGTGACAGATACTATTATAACAGGTGTCCCACTTCTGCAATAGTCCCTTGTTAATGTCTTTATAGGATGTGATTCCATAAGTCAGGCTGGGTCACAGTACTCCTTGCACGATGGCTAATTTTACTTAGAGATTAAGGATGCATTGATACTGTAGGCAAGCAACAGCTTGATATTGACCTCCCTATAAGTGCTAGTGATATGGAGGCTGAATTCCAATGAAGGGTCAAGGGTTATACCCATGTATCTGAAACAGTCCACCAAATCCAGGATTGAGCCATCTGAGCCATGTATGGCCAGTGTTGCAGAGCTAGCTTTGGCCCTTGGTGCTGATCCAAACAGCATTGCGACCATTATTTTTGGTATTCAGAAGTAGTTTGTTTTGAACTATCCACTCACATAGGCAGGTAAAGTCTTACCCAAGTGTGGTATTAATAGATGCAATGTCCTGGGAGCTGGTGTATAACACCATATCTTCTACGTATAAGATAGTAGAGGTAGTGCTTAACATTTGAGGCACCCTATTCACAAACAGTGAGAAAAGTAGTGGTCTGAGAATTGAGGCTTGTGGTACACCAATGCTGGCAGGAGAGAAATCAGATTTGCAATTGTCAATCTGAACAAATTGTGTCCGACCAGATAGGTAATTGCTGAACCATGTTAATTTGAGAACTGAATGTGTGTGAACGTATATAGATTCTGGGCGTATATATACGTCCACAGTCTTCTAAGGGTTAAGATGCCTTGGGAGATTCCAAGTGTGGCCAGTGTAACTAGCAGTAACATGTGATTCACCCGGTTGAATGCTTTAGTTAAATCCATGAAAATTGCTCCAGTGTATAGTCCTTTATCCACTGATAGCATGACGTCATTAGTGAGTTTGATAAGCACCATGGCTGTACTGTGCCCCTTCCTGAAGCCATGTTGGGCATGTGTGAGAAGGTTGTTTTGTTGAATGTAGTCCGTGACCTGGTCGGCTATTAGTTTTTCAAAAATTTTGTTTAGTGCTGATAATATTACTATTGAGCGATAGTTGTTCCTGTCTTTTTGCAAAGTTTTTACCAGGCTAAGTGGCCCTATTGCTACATGAACAGACTAAATTTGCTGGCAAAGTTGCCACTACACCATAACTTCACCTGACTCCTGAAAAAGTGCCAGCTTGCCAGGAAAACTCATTGCAAAGTGATGAAGTGGCAAAGTGTGAATTTCAAGAAATAATTCACAAAAACAAATTCTGCAGCTTCTCCAGTACAGGGAAACCTCAGAATGTCTTTACTATCATCACGGGATAGAGAACTCAACATGGTTGAGCTATGGTAAGGTTGCTTGCTCTTGGTTGAAACTAGGCTACATGTGCAAAGCATTGGAAGGATGTCTCAGCATTTTTTTATCTGTGGTGTTTTGCAGTGACTTGCAAAGAGTGTACAGAACAAGAAGTTAGGGGGAAGTAAATTTAGCTATTTTAATGTAGATTCTGTGTTTTCAAAATGAATTATGCTTAGTTGTCTTGATTTTCTTTGCTGTTTCTGCTGTAGTTCTTGATATGTGGTTTTGCAGAAGTTTTTTGGTAGATTTTTTTTATTTCAAAGTGGTGTTTTCCATTGTAGGCTTATGTAATGGCTATATCACCCCATGAAAGTACGATAGGTGTGTTTTTTGGTGCAGTTTCTTTGTGTTTTTAGGTTGCTTGTTTTTCTTTCAGGGGTAGGGTATTTTTGGTATGTTTCTATTTCAGGCTTATCTGATGGCTGCCGCTTATTGGGATTGTGCAGAACGTCATACAAAATCTGGGTTTTTTGGCAGGAATTACTTTGCATTGTGTTTTAAATTGTATTTCTTTGTTATGCATGTTATGAGGAGGGGCTAGTCACAAGGGTCTGCCATGTTGGTGTTTCACTTGTATAGTGATCTTTTGATCTGAATCAAATATACTGAAAATTATCTCATTTATACTGGGTACCAGGGGGTTATCTACAGGATAAAGCAACCCCATATAATTGGCTTTGGCCAGTGAGGAGGCTGCCTAGCCCAAGTCTAATTTTGTAAGTGTCAAAAACAGATCATTCTTTGTTCTATGAGAAGAAACCACAATTTGTAACATGCAACCCATATTGTATTAAGTAAAAGACATATCACTCATTGTTCTGTGAGACTACATCAGTTGGTTATTTGCACTTCATAATGTATTTAGTAAGAAATAAGACATGAAAGAGAATGAGTTATATTTTTTTAATGTCCAAAGGGTAGGATTAAATTTCAGAGGCAGTTGGCCAAGGCAGTTCCCATGAGGAGGGATGTTGTGGCATAATACATCTTCTCTAGTGTCTTATTCCACCTCTACTGTAAAATGGATTTTGTAATGAAATAATGAATTTGGTTGGGTTTTGATAACATTTCCAGTGTGGTCAATATGCTGAGAGTAGAAGTGCTGCTGTCTCTTTGGCAGGATGGGGGCAACTGAGGTGCTGTTGTGTGGCTCTGTTTCATTTGCATTATTATGAAGAGGTGTACCATTGGATTAGAGGTGTATTATTGGGTGGAATGCAATATTGTTTTCAATATCAGAGCCCACAGATATTATTTACTACCCATTATAAACTGGTGGAAAAAAAGACCTGGGATTGATCAGTTTTGATCATGTGTTATCAAGCACAGCAGCGCAAGTCTGATATACTTAATGGTATGACTATCATTACTTTTTTTTTTAATAAAAGAAAGAAGAACATTTTATAATCAAAATAAGGCACTGCAAGGTGTGAATAAATGTGGGATAATGGCACTTTTTGGGAGCATAAGGCACTCAGTGCTGCTTCACATCTCACTTCCCAATGAGTTATCCCACAATAAGGCACACTCTGTCATGCTTTATTACTTTATTAGCATAGCCTCATGAAAATAGGTTTAAACCAGTGAGGAACCAGAATAAGTTAAACCTTGTCTTATAACAACAAAATAAATATTATGCTTTGTCCTAAGAGAGTCTAACACAGTTGGTTATTTGCTATCCATACTGTATTAAATATCAGTAACATACTGCATCACAGTTTGTTCAATAGGAAGGTAGCACAGGTAATCGTTAAGAGACAAAGAACCTCAGTGCACATGCACTGAGGCAATGGTTATCCTAAAGGGTACTAGCCGGGAAGCCAAGTTTCAAAGAAATACAAAATCACACATACCCCCATAATGCAAAGCATCATGGGCTGTCTATGCAAATCACCAGAGAATATTATGCTGGTTCATCTTTAAGAAAAAATGCATGGTGCAGAAAGGCCTCTCACATAGGTAATTGTTTACATGCACTACGGTATTAAGTAATACAACACACATCATCATCAGATTTGCATCAGCAAGTGGATTTGGTGACACTTGAATGCTGGTCAGCCACATGACAGATGTGGTTCAATGTGAAAACTGTAAGGTCTTGTGAGTGTGAGCAAAACACCTGGAGAACTGCTACTGGTTTGGGGGACTGCAGTTAACCACTTCAGCTGAGAAGAAAGATCAGGGAGTACTGGTGACAGGAGACATGAAACACTCAGCATAGGGCAGGAAGGCAGCTGCAAAGGTGAACAGTATGCTGGGATGCATCACCAGGGGAATCACCTCCAGGAGGGTTGAAGTCATTATGCCCCTGTAGAGGTCCCTTGTGAAGCTGCACTTGGAATACTGTGTGTAGCTTGGTCCCCCTATTTGAAAAGGGATATCAAACTACTGGAGGGGGTCCAGTGTAGTGTGACAAAGATGATCCTGAAGATGGGGGACAAAACATATGAGGAGAGATTGAGGGACCTCAATATGTACTCCACTGAGGATAGAATGGAGAGAGGGAATATGATTGAGACATTCAAGTACCTAAAAGGCATAAACAGAGTTAATTCTGAGGGTTTCTTTAAGTTAAAAGGGGGAGGGAAACCAGGGGACATGGTCTGAAATTGGAGGGAGGTAGATTCAAGAGGGAGATGAGGATGCACTATTTCACGAAGAGGGTGGTGGCAAAGTGGAATGTGCAGTCAGAAGAAGTGATATAACTGCGGACAGTGGCCAGCTTCAAGAGAGGGTGGGATAGGGCCAAAGGGAAGGTCAATTCTAGGGGAAGATTGGGGGGAGAAGTCAGAGGTGGGGGCAATAAATCAGAAGGTCCATGTAAGGGGAGGGGGTAGCTGCAGTTTAATAAACAGGACGCTGTACACTCTAGCAGTCAAGACAGACCAAAAGGCCTGTTTCTGCTGGCAATTTTGTATGTTCATATGTTTGTATGATTGCTCTTTAAGAGTACTGTATCTCTGATAAATGTGTGTTCCAAGCTAACAACATCAAATGGCATCCTTCAGGATTAATTTCACTACCTTAGTGTATCAGAGCCCATGGTGAGAATGTGATCTACGGCAGATGACATCATAGCGCTTCCTGCTAATTTTATTTCAGTGCCAATGTGTATCAGAGTCCATAGTAAGAGTGTGGCACATGGCTGATAATATCATTATGCTTTCTGCTGGGTTTATGAGTGCAAGTAAATCAGAGTCCATGCTAAGAGTGTAGTCTGTTATGCCTGATGATGTAATGTTCACCAGTATGTGTTATTGTACCAGGTTTGTATGCACTCTCATTCCAAACTATGTAATGTTTACCAATATGTATTATTGTACCATATATTGTCACTGGATGTGTGTGAAGAGGGACAATTTTGCTCACATGCCTCTACAGTATAAATAATAAATTGAAAAAAAAAATAAAATAAAATGAAAAAAAGTCTACAGCTGCTGATATCATTCTGCTTCCTGCTGTTTTTTTTCAGTGTCCTAGTATGTCAGAGCTCATGGTAAGAGTGTTGGCTTAGTCTAATGACATTATTTTGCTTCCTGCTGAGCTTTTACCCCTGCAAAGGTCACTGAGCTCCTCACCTTCATCTCTTCCCACTCTTCCTCTGGAGAATTCCTTATCCTCGGTGACTTCATTTTCATTTGGTTTCCCCTCCACACATGAAGTTTGCCAAAATGTCAAATCCTTTCAATTAACTCAGTTGATCACAGACTCCACCCTTCTGAACCATAAATCCCTAAACCACTCCTTCCTGAACTTAGTCCTGTTGTCCCATGTTCAGCATGCTGTGGATGCAGGTATCCTCCCTGATGCCTTCAGTGACTACTGTATGGTGTATTTTGTGCACAAGAACTGATATCCTAAAGCCCCTCCTCAATTCATCCAACTTTGGTCCTCAAAGTTGCTGAACTTGTCTTCCCTTGATGCTGACTTGTTGGCCAAGGACTGGTCCCCTCTATCTCAGCAGCCACCAACATCAGTTCTACCCTCCTTTTTTCCAGTCCAAATTCATGTTTGTCTAAGACCCCTCCCCCCCCCACACACACACACACTTAGGAAAACCAGAGTCCAGGGATTTTACCTGCTCTGGCTCTCTCCACAGTTGCTGACTTACCTCCAAACCAGAGACCTAGCCTTATAGTGCGACAAGATCACTGGCTCCCCTCCTGACCTGACTAAAAAAGGGATCCTTCTGAATGCCTGTACCAAAGCCACCAAACTTTCAAAATCTGAATACTTTGCTTCCATACTTCATAACAATCTTAAATACCTCTTTGAGTTCTGTAAGGGTATCATCTCCATCTTCTCCCATCCAACCCAGCCCTCAAAGTAGGCAACTCCCCCATCTCCAACACTGCTGCTGTTGCATATTTCTTCAATTCTTTCTTTACCTCCTGTGCTCAGTCTCTCCTTTCATCCTCCCCCTCCACTCCCCACTCTTCCCTGTCTTCTCCTACATGCTCTGTCTCCTTCTCTACCACCACTCCCTCTGCCTCCCTCAGGGCCTCCCTAGCTCTTAACCACCACAAGGATGCGATCTCTCATGGTCTTGATCCCAAGTAAGCATTAAGGCTTGATGGGGTGTGCATTAGACAATTCTAAAACGTGGCCAAGAAAAAAGGAAGTAGTAAGGCACAAAACCACAGGCTCTTGCCTTGCATTAGAATTAAAATGCAATAAAGCCCCCTCGGAGTAAATCCTGGTGTGCTCCTGACAGTA
Organism: Neoceratodus forsteri; assembly: GCA_016271365.2. Taxonomy (NCBI): domain Eukaryota; kingdom Metazoa; phylum Chordata; order Ceratodontiformes; family Ceratodontidae; genus Neoceratodus; species Neoceratodus forsteri. Next base: position 510,042,137 of record CM057452.1, on the reverse strand, counting down.
ACTGAATTATAAGACAACAAAATCAGATCACCACCACTACTGAGAAAAAAGGTCAGTAACAACAATAAAAATTGCAAATATAACTTTTAATAAAATATACCATTTAACCATTCCATAAGGAAAGTGTGCAGACCCCTCACCAGGAGAAGAGGAGCAGCCCACACCTCTGACTAGATTTGCTGAAAAGCATCCTTATGGAGTGGTAACTAACAACCAGGTGTTTCAATTTAAACTCTGAGCTTAAATGGCTACTACACTTTAGTAAATGCTGTAAATGTGATTAAAGGGACAGTGTATCCCCACTATAATCTGCTATAAGATACAATTCGCAGCCAGCATAATAAAAGTGTGTAAGCAATAATATATCATTATTGCTCTTTATTCCATACTCTTCTTTCTATCTGCTAAACATTTTTCATCGTAAGTAAGGAAAGCAGTTTTTATCCCCCCCCCAACATTTTACTCCATGACTCCATGTGGTGGTGAGCATAAACTCTGTAGTGTCAAAACAGCATTGTGAACCCTAAACAGACCAAAATATTGAATATATATATATATAATATTTACTATCTAGAAACAACAACAAGCTGTAACTAAATTGCTCAGAGTAAGACAATGCTATAACATCACATTTAAATTCAATAGTATAGATAAGCAAGCATAAAAGGGAAGACTAAGTTTGCTGGCCAAGGCACCTAGCTTCACCTGACCTTTTTTCTTCTAGGTTGCTTGAAAGGACAGAGAAAAGAACTTTACCAGAGTAAGGAAAAGGATTAAGGCTTCTTTTGGCTTGGCAGATTTACTGTGTGTTATTATTTTTGTTTTGTACTCACAGAGATTGTTAGTGTTTATTGCAAACATGTTATTGCTTTATTTTTCTCTGATTCAAATTGGTGTTGCTGGGTATACCTTCTGCTGCATTATTACAGGGTGTTCCTACAGGTGTGTGCTTACAGATTACTGCTGTAATTTTCTGATTCAAATTGTCTTTTGCAAGGTATATCTTCTGTTACTGCTTTATTTTTTTCTGTTGCAAAGGGTTTCTTAGTGGGTATATCTTCTGCAAAATTATTACAGGTAGTGCTTTACAGGTTTCACAGATTTATCTATCATTAGAATAAGCTTTCAGGGCTACTGCATTTGTTGCTGGCTGATTGTTTCTGCTCTTATCTCCTAGTTTCTTTCATTCATGGTTCTTCTTTTTCTGCAGGGGGAAGGGTCTAGCCACCCACCCCCATCCCCATCCACCCCACACTCCACTCCACTCCTTTTATAGGGTAGCACAGTTGTGACATTTCCTGTAGCAAAGCAGGAAGGGGCAGATCAGAGGGGCATCCACCCAGTGACCTCATTTACAGGGGCACTAGTAATTTAATTTGTTATAACAAGTTATACAAAAAACAAACAAACAAAACACAAAATCAAAATTTTGCTTTCATTTTCTTCCTTCTAATTACTCTGACCAGGTTATAAACCCAGCAACTTATCTAGAATGGGTATCATTAACTGTAGGTACTGCAGAACACTTTTCAGAAGGGCAGTTTTACAGGATTTATGACACTGTCCTACATGCTGAGCCATTGGAGATCTAAGGGATCAGATCCAGGCAGCATGGGCAGAGATTGCATGCCACAAATTGCATATTCAAGAGGAAATATATTATAAGAACTGCCCGCCATTTCCCCAATATCTAACAGAAGCACCTCACCCACAGAGGGTAGTTGGTCTGGGAGGTTGGCAGGTGGTTAGGAGGGGCAAATTGGGTACCCTATCACTTGATGCTCTCCAACATATCACCTGCACAAACCATATAAAAACTACAAACACGTGTCTGCCTCTATCTCTGAAATCAAACAAAGGGGCAGAGGACACTGTAGAGCAGGACACTGCAGCACAGGAGCTAGCACAACAAAACTAACCCAAAACAGTAACCAAAACAAAAAAAGCAAAAATGGAAATCAAAAAAACTTCTGATCATAGGAGATTCCATTATTCAGGGAGTTGATACCTATCTCCAGCCAGGGGTTATGGTCAGATGTCTCCCAAGTACATCAGCATGTAGAGACACTGACTGCATTGCTAACATTGTTCAGGAAGCAGGAGAAAACATTGACATCCTGGTACACATAGGGACTAACAATCTCACCAGCTGGTCAGTTGTGGAGACCAAGGAACACCTGACCAGGCTGGGTGACAAACTATCATCTATTTCATCTGGCATCTCCTTCTCTGATATCCTGCCAGTCTGGAAGAGGGGGCAGGTGGAAGGAAGGTCAGAGAAGGGGAGATAGGGGAGCTAAACATGTGGCTCAAGGGCTGGTGCCAGGAAAAAGGACACAAATTTGTAAGGAACTGGCAACTGTTTGGGGAGCAAAAGTTCTTTAAATTTCATGGACTGCATCTGACTAAGGAAGGAGTCAGTGCATTGGGGCAGAAGTTTGATGTCTTTGCAGAATATTTAAACTAGCAAATGGGGTGAGGGGTGCAGCGCTCCGTATATCAAATGGGAAGAACACCCTTCCCCCCTCAGCTAGTGGTCAAACAGGAGTTCAGCATGTTTGTAGTTCATTTGTATCACCAGGTAAGGAAAAAGGCCTGGCTCCCCATACAACCCACAGGGGAAATGCCAGACCTTGCCCAACAACTAACACACTGAAATCTGCCCATTGGAAAATCATGTACACAAATGCTTACAATCTGCTAAACAAGATCCCAGACCTGCAGGCAATACTGACAGAGGCTAAACTGGACATAATAGCCATTAGCGAGACATGGCTTACCAGTAACCACACTTGAGAGACTTCAGTACCTGGCTATGTACTGTTCAGAAGAGACTGAGGTGCATGGGGGGGTGGAATGGCCCTTTATGTCAATGAAAATATAAAAGCTACAGAAATTCAGAATACACATAAGGAGCCAGAAGAACTGTAGGTCACTCTGGCAACAGGAAATGGGACAGCCATATGAACTGAGGTTGTGTACAGGCCTCCAGACCAGGAGGAGGACACAGACACATTACTGATAGAAGATAAACAAAACTTGACAGCTAAAGGGGAGGTTCTGATAATGGGAGACTTCAACGTGCCAGATACAGATTGGCCAATACAAGCAGGAACATCTGCCAGAACTAGACACATGGTGGATTCCCTGCAGGGGAGGGCTTTAAATAATTGGTACAACAACCCACAAGAGACAGGGCTATCATAGATATAGTACTTACTAACAGGGAAAGGATCACAGATCTCCAGGTAGAAGGTCACCTGGGGGCCAGTGACTATCACATGGTAAGGTTCAATTTGGCCACTAGAACTAAATCATCCCATTCCAAGGCAAAAATATGGGACTTCAGAGGAGCCGACTTTGATAAGATGTCCAACAGAGTTTAGCTAGCCCTGGCAAAAAGAAATACAGGTGAGGGGGTACAGGCAAAGTGGGCAAGCATTGAGGATGCAATACTTGAAGCAACATCTCATTGTGTTAGAGAGAAAAGGAACAGCAAAAGAAGAATGAAACCACTTTGGTTCTCAAAAACAGTAGCAGAAAAGCCTTTAGGAAATATAAGGGAATGCAGCAGGATGAAGATAGGGAGGCATACCAAACTTCCCTAAGGGAAGCATGGAAGGCAGTAAGGCAGGCAAAGTCCAAACCAAGGAAACACTAGCACAAACAATAAAAGGTGACAAGACTTTCTATAGCTACATTAGTGAAAGGAGAAAGTCCAGAGGGGGTATTGCTAAGATCAAGATGGATAAGGGGGCATGTGAGGAGGAGGACCATGTGCAAGCATTTATCCCAAATAGATACTTCTGCTCAGCATTTACTGAAGAGAAGGCAGGACAGGGCCCACAGCTCAACACCATGGACACAGGGAGGAGGGAGATGTGCACTAGTCCATTCACAAAAGAAAGGGTCCTAAAAGAGCTTGATAAGCTCAGGGTGGACAAGGCAATGGGATCTAATGGCATACATCCCAGGGTACTAAAGGAGCTAAGGGCGGAACTAGCAGAGCCATTATCAGAACTGTTTAGTGAGTCTCTGAGCACAGGAGACATCCCAGAAGATTGGAGAAGGGCTCATGTGATCCCACTCCACAACAGTGGTAGCAGAGAGGAGGCAGGGAACTACAGACCAATCAGTCTTACCTCAGTAGTGGGCAAGATTATGGAAGCACTCCTTAAGGAAAGGATAGTGCAACACCTGGAATCCATAGGAGCACAGGATCCAAGACAGCATGGGTTTACAAAAGGAAGGTCCTGTCAAACTAATCCCATAGATTTATTTGACTGGGTAACCAGAGTAGTGGACCAAGGGGGAGCAGTTGATGTTGCCTTCCTTGACTTCAGCAAAGCTTTTGATACTGTTCCACATAGGAGATTGATTAATAAGCTGGGTAGGCTTGGAGTGGGTCAGAAGTTGGTTAACTGGGTGGCAAACTGGTTGATGGGCAGAAAACAGAGAGTGGTGGTAAATTTTATTCAGTTAGAAGAGATGCAAGTCACAAGTGGGGTGCCTCAGGGATCAGTCTTGGGGCCAGTCCTCCTCAATAACTTCATTAGTGACATTGCAGATGGACTGGAGGGTAAAGTTTGTCTGTTTGCAGATGACACGAAGGTCTGCAACAGAGTAGATGATCCAGATGGGGTAGGCAGAATGAGAAGAAATCTGGATAAACTAACAAAATAGTCAGAAGAGTAGCAGCTGGGGTTTAACAAAAAGAAGTGCAAGATCATGCGTGTAGGGAAGACAAACCCTGAAGCCACCAATAGGCTGGGAGGGGAGTTGCTGGCAGTCACAAAGGAAGAAAGAGACTTGGGCATCATCATCATCACCAATGACTTGATATCATCCAAGCAGACCACTAAAGCAATAGGTAAGGCTAAGGGGATGTTGGGGTGTATTAGTAGGGGCATCACAATTTGGAAGAGGGAGGTAATAGTCCCTTTTTACAAGACACTGGTTAGGACCCATCTGGAGTACTGTGCGCAGTACTGGAGACATCACCCTCACAAGGACATTAACCAAATTGAAGCAGTCAAGAAAAGGGCAACCAAAATGGTGCAGGGACTGCATCAGAAAACATTTAATAATAATAATAATAATAATGATAATAATAATAACTTTATTTCACAAAAGTGCCTTTCAAATATCAAGGCACTTTACAAAAGATTAAAATAAGAATAATAAGAACAATAAATACATTACAGAACAAAACAATAATCTTACAGGGTTTATTTACTCAGTGCCATTAAAGGCCTGGCACCATAAAGAAGTTTTTTAACACTTGTTTAAAGCCTTCCACTGTCATGCACTCCCACAGCCGACAGTGTAGAGAATTCCAGAGGGTAGGGGCAACGTACATAAAAGCACAGGCTCCAGAAGACTTCAAAGACACCCTCAGAATCTCTAGAAATCCCTCGTTAGCCGAACAGAGCTGTCATTCTCGGTGACAGGGAATCAGAAGCTCTTTCAAGTAGTCGGGGACCAAGTCTATGTAGGACTTTCTATGTCAGTAAACCAACTTTAAAGGTGATCCACCACTGAATCGGCAGCCAATACAGACTGCACAGAATGGGTAACATGAGAAGTTCAAGAAGCCCCCATCAACAATCATGCTGACACATTCTGCATTAGCTGCAAGCAGCGGATATCAACCCCAGGAAGCCCTAAGTACAGGGAGTCGCAGTAATCAAGGCACAAGGTCACAAAGGTGTGAACGAGTGTAGGAAGATCTCTGGACAAAACAAGGTACTTGACCCTGGTGATGTTCCTATGATGGTAAAAGGAAGACTAGACGATCACCGACACTTGAGATCATAAGGTCAGCCTATCATCAAGCACCACCCTCAGGTCCCGCACCCATTCAGAGGTAAGGATCTGGGCACCCTCTAGAAAAAGTCCAGTGGGCTGACCAGTCATCAACCCCTCTATCCAGTGACCCAGTTCCACAACCATCACCTTAGCCTTTCCTGCATTCAGCTTTAGCCAGCTCAAATTCATCCAGTCCTGGATTTCAGCAAGGCAGTTGTTAAATAACGAGAGAGCACTATCCTGACTGGGTGCAAAAGTCAGGTAGAGCTGGGTATCATCAGCATAGGAGTGAAACCTCAGCCCATACTGTCTTACAATGTCTCCAAGGGGCAGCATATACACTGCAAACAACAGAGGGGAAAGCACTGAGCCCTGAGGTAACCCAACATGTCAGAGAAAATGGGACTGAGGAAAAAACCCAGATACCAATCTCTGAGTTCTGTCAGTGAGGAAAGATGTGAATCACCTGAGGACCGTATGTGTCAGGCCACAGATAGACCTCAGGTGCCCAAGCAATACCCCATGGTACACAGTGTCAAAAGCTGAGGAGAGATCAAGCAGCACCAGAATGGAGTAGCTTCTCTGCTCTCTCGCTATCAGGAGATTATTGAGCACATGAACCAGTGCAGTCTTGGTACTATGCTTCTTTCAAAAACCGGACTGGAGAGGTTCATAGACGTTATGGATGGTCAGGTGGTTCTCCAGTTGTACCACCACTAGCTTCTCAATAACCTTCTCTATAAAAGGGAGGTTAGAAATCGGTCTGTAGTTAGCCAGATAGTCAGGGTCCAAAGAAGTTTTCTTTAGGAGAGATGTTACCACTGCCTCCTTCAGGGAGCTTGGGAACTCACCTGAATCAAGGGAGCACCAGACAACCGGAACCAGAATTGGGCTGATGATATCACAACATCCCAAAATCAGGGAGGTTGGACCCGGATCCAAACTACAGCATGTAGGGAGCATATTCTGGACAATCTGCATGACATCTGTGAACTCTGGCAGGTCAAAGGAACTCCAAGAAACATGAGGTAAGGTGACCAGGCACTAATCAACAGTGTCCCCCATAGGGCGTGTCAAGAGGCTCTCCAACCTGATGTTGGCCACCTTATTCTCAAAGTATTGAGCAAGCTCATCACACTCCACTTGTGAAAAAGGTCTTTGGAACTGCAGACAGGTTGGGTTGCATAACCTGTCCACAGTCTGGAAGAGCTGAGCTGGTCAGTTCTGAGCAGCAGCAATCTCCCTGGACAGGAATTCTACCTTCTTACTGGAGATTGCTGATTGGTAGGTCTGATATTGCTCTACCAATCTAAGGTGGTCAACCTCCAGGGTGAATTTCCACTAACGTCGCTCTAACTCATGTGATAGTCACTGCAACTCCCTCATGAGGACAGATTAACGGAGCTCAATATGTATACCTTAGAGCAAAGGAAGGAGAGAGGTGATATGATTGAAACATTCAAACACCTTAAGGGCATTAACAAGGTGAAAGACTGTAATGTTTCAATATAAGAAAAATAGCAGGACAAGAAGGCACAGCATGAGACTAGAGGGAGGCCGATTAGGGGGTAATGTGAGGAAGTTCTTTTTCACAGAATGGGTGGTGGATGCATGGAAAGCCTACCTCAGGAAGTGGTGGACATGAATACAGTGCAGGGCTTCAAACAGACATGGGATAGGCAGACGGGAGCAATAAAGATGAGTATGACTTGATAGACCATTGACAGAGCAAAGGCCGATGCCACATTCATAAGGTAGAAAAAGAAATGGGCATACTGGATGGGCCTTGTGGTCCGTGTCTGCTGTCAGCTTCTATGTTTTTGTGGTAACATACAGAGGTTTATTCTAGCAGGTACGTATGTATTAGCAATAGTTCATTTTCCTGTCATATTCCTGTCATATTCATTACACTGGTATAAATATTCTTATCTATTCAACTTTATTCATACACAGAAATCGATAAACATTCTTACAATATAAATAAAGCAAAGTGTAAACATATACTCATGGCAATAAATACAATAATTGCTAACTGTCCTGAAAAGAATATACTAATGATGGGGTCAGATCACAAGAAGCTAATGTGACATGGGCCCATATAGAGAGATGGTTTAGGAGCCAAACTGGTACATTAAGAAAGTGCTGTACCCACTAGAAAGCTGGATAGTTGAAATTAAATGCCTTTATAGGATACCTTTTAGCGTGTAATATAGGAATTTATATGCAATATCCCGCCCCAACATTTTACTCCATGACTCCATATGCAGTAAGTTTTCTGTTGTATCATGTTTGTGTGTGATTGCAAGTATTTTGCGTTTTTATTATATTATTAATTTATATACTGGTATTTGTTTGTAATTGGAATAATTGATGTAGGAATTTATCTGTGAGTGTTATATGTAATTAATGCATTTACTTATGTTATTAACTTACATTTTTGTATATAACTGGAACAATTGTTCTGTTTTTTTCTCATATGGAGACCCTTGTAAATGAGCATATTTTTATACTCAATGGGTTATTTCCACGTTCATTTATGAATAAAATTAACTACTACTACTACTACTAGAATATCATGGTCAATAAACGCAACCAGACTATTTTTTCAGGAAGACTGATAAGTTTATTCCATCAGTCAAACCCTGGTGGTTTAATACCCCAAGGGTATAAATAAAAAAAAGCTTCTTGCTCTTTTATCTTAGAGTCCAAATCTCCACCCCAGGTCTAAATGTGAATTATTTAATGTCCCTAAACTTGATACATGTATGCCAGTATTTGATACTCTCTGGAAGTGTGTAACTAGTGCATTAGTTGTGCCTATATTTCTAATGGCTCTTTGACCTTCACCCACACGTATCAACAGCATTTGTTTAGTTTTACCTATATAGAACACTGAGCAACTAGATAAAGCTAAATATACTACCACTGTGGTACTGCAATTGATAAACTGCCAAATCTGAAAATTCTTTGGGTTATTCACAGATCCAAATGTTTTTTGGTTTTTTCCTGTATGTGGGCAGAAAATACATCTGACACATGTAAAAGTGCCTTTTGGTTTCTCGAGCATCCATGATTGGACAGAATTAGTGTCACTTAGTAAGAAACATTGTACAAACTGGTCTGTCAAAGTAGGGCACCTTCTATATATAATTCTAGGAGGTGCCTGCACCACCCCTCTGCAGGGATGATTCTGTTTGTAAAACATGCAAAACATTTCTTAAAACACTGCCTGATTAACTGTTAGCACAATAATGAGTAATGAAAGATACAGTAGTAGAAGTATCTAAGACCTCGTAGGCTTGTATTGTAAAAGTTGTTCCCTAGGGATTGTATCTGCACATCTACTTTTCTCTCATACAACTTCTACCGCATATTCCCTATCTTCTGACCTTTTCTGATACACTAGAAGAACAATTTTGTTTTACTCTCATAGGTTGTGAAAGGGGAATATTATTTACAATATGCCTTGGATGGCAGTTGCTGGCATATAGCAAACTATTTGTGTCTGTTTCTTTCCTGTACAGATCTATCCGGATCATTCCATTCTGCATCTTAAAGATGCTCCGGTCTAAAAAATGGACATTCTCAGTACTAGAAGTGATGGAAAACTTTAAATTAGAATTTGATTCCTGTAGATATTCTACACATTGTAGTGGTTAGTACTCACTGCCCTTCTGTATTAAAAATATATAATCAATATATCTTTTCCAAATATTGATGGTCTCACTGAAGGGGTTGTTCTCTGTATATATTGGCCCAGATATTCAAACTGCGCTCAAAATGAGCGCAACAGCAGGAGCAAGCACAAATCAGTTGCACAAATGCGCAACAGGTGCGATATTCAAACATGGAGCAGAACAAATTGCACAAGCAACCAACGTCTGAATATCGCACATACTGCGCCATAGCGCAACCAGGAAGGAGAAGCTGAGTTGAAATATTGCACTATGGCGCAACCAGGGCAGCCCAGCTGAGCATTCCAGAGGTGCCAGCGCAAGCAGAGCCCCCTCAGAGAGCAATGGAACTGCACATCCAGGGAGGCAGGCTGGGGTCCACCGCCAGCCATGCCACACATGGGCACAGGAAACACTGCAGAACCCACACCACACCTGCACACCCCAAGCACAGCATCACTGGGGTGGACGGATGATCTACTTGCCCATGGGGACAAGCCAACAAAGCATAGCAGAGCCATGACACCCCAGCACAACCACTGGCAGGCTGAGAGTGCCACACACAGGGGGTTGACAACCACAGTGCACATCAGCCCCCCGTACGCACAGCACACCCAGCACTGTGACCCCAAGACACCACCTATGTGTAGTGACTGGCACTGCAGGAAACCATGCATCCTCCCCAGCACACATCAACCCGTGCAGCACAGAAGCCTACAAGCCAGACACACCCTGTGCACCCAGCAGTGGGTGGCAGCAGACGGCAAGACCAACCAAAAGTCACTGCCATGCTGGAGATACCTCCCCATGCACACACACACACACACACACACACATACCCAGGACCACACCAGCCCAGATGGCATGTACACCCCTGCAACTGAGCACCCATAGGCAGCTGCAAATCAGAGACCAACACATTATTCGTATAAAAATATAAATGTATTTTAACACAACAAACATTAACAAGAACAATTACAACTATTTACAAGGGGGGGGACGGGTACAAGGTAGGGTTGGTCAAGGGTAGGGATGACAAACTTGGAGAGGGAAGGCAGGGTGGTAGGGATGGGAGAAGTGGGAAGGGAAGATAGGTCATGGGCCAGCCGGCCAGCCGTCCTCCTGCTGGTGTCTTGCAGTTCCCTGCCGCCTCCTCCGCAGACCATGGTGGTGTATTGACTGCAGGATGTTGGTGTTCTGGGCCACAAGCTGTCGGATGGCCCTGACATCCCTCGCCAGCCGATGGAGAACCTCGAGGCCTAGGAAAATGGGAACACAGTCAATGGCTGTGACTGACCACAACCCTGAACACCACCCAACCTGCAAGCCATATAGCCCAATGTCCCGCACCTGTGATGGCATGCACCCACCCACAGTGAACATGCACATGGCCATCACAAACAGGCAGCACCAGCTATGTGCACCACTGCACACACACACACTGCCCATGTCCATCACAGCACAAACAAGGCTGGCAAGTGACGTGGCAACGTGGTGCAATGCCAGTTACACAGCTATGTGCCCAGTGCATGCATGGACCACCAGTGATGCATACACAGACGTGCTGTGAAACTGGACAGTGATGCATGTCACCTGTGTCATGCCTATAGACATAGATACATAGCCAGTGTCGGCAGATAAGGGCCTATGGCCCACACAGTCTGTCCATTTCAGCCTGTAAGTTACTTTGTTTACCTAGAAGTCTGTTGCCCCTTACCCCTGACCTCAAGAATTCTGTTATGTCTATCCCGTGCAGTCTGAAATCCCGTGAGTGTGTCAGCCCCCACCACTCCCTCTGGCAGGGTGTTCCACTTGTACATCACCCGTTCTGTGAAGAAAGCCTTGCTCATGTTTCCTCTGAATCATCCTCCCTCCAACTGCATCCCATGCCCTGTAGTCCTGGAACATCTTTTGCACTTCAAATAGTGTTTCCCTGCACCCTGTTCCACCCTGTAAGATACTTGTATGTCTCTATCATATCCCCTCTCTCCCTCCTCTCCTCCAGGGAGTACAGGTTCAGTTCCTTCAACCTGTCTCCATAGGAGTTGTGATGCAAGCCATGCACCATCTTTGTTGCCCTCCTCTGAACCTTCTCTGCCCACTCTACGGCCTTACGTAGGTATGGTCTCCAGAAATGTACACTGTACTGCAGGTGGGACCTCACTAGTGTCTTGTATAGTGGAATTATGACCTCCCCTTTCCTGCATGTTTGTATTGTGCAGGGCTACTGGCCCCAGCATGCAATAGCATCCATGAAGTCATGATACTCACACTGTTCAAGCAGCTCTGACTGGCGCTGTTGCTGGCACTGCTGCTGCTGGTGGGGTGCAACCCCTGCTGGCACCGGGTCCCTGGCACTGCCCTCATCAATGTTGCTCCGCATCCTCACATCCCGGCCTGTGGGAGACATATGTTGAGAAAAACATCAGTGTGACTCAAAAGCAGACTGCCCCCTGCCCCAGTGACAGTGCCTGCCCACACAGCCATACCCATTCATCTCACAGCTGCACACACTGACACAGCCAACCGTGGCCAAGCCATCACCTATGCACAGCCACCAAAACACACACACCCCTACAGATAATACAGGCATAGATGGCACACCCACCTGGCCTAGGCACCATGCCCCGCCTGGCAGGTGAACGCAGCCGCGTTAAAAGCTCTGGCTCCCTCCGGCGGAGGTCACTGTACCGGTGCTGGCACTGCTCAGCAGACCGGCACTGTCCAGTGACCCCCACCAGGTCAGTGGCCACTTGCTGCCACACCTCAGTCCTTGCACTGGTGAGGGGCACCTCACCATAAAGGCCATCATAGTGTGGCTCAACTAGGGCCACCAGGTTGGCCACTTCAAGCTGGCTCCAGGACACCGCCCTCCTCCTAGCCATGGCACCAACTTTACAGCAGGCAATATGGTGCCCAGCTGCGCCGTAACCCCACGTGGAGATGTTGAACAATAGACCACCACAGGCTCCAATCACGCTGTTCGAACAGCGCCGTCACTTCACATAGCGCTGTCACCAGACAGCGCAATAGGGACGCATACTGGCAGGCGCAACAGTGCCAGGGGGCAAGGTCATACATAAGGTCATGGGCAATGACACAGGCTACGACAGGTGCCATCTGACATATAGGCATCCTGCACGACCGACCAGCTGCGTACCAGTGCCACAGTGGAGTATTGCGCAGTAGTGCCACAGCGCCATATAGTGCCCATTGCTGTAGCGCCACTGGCACAATGGTGGCCATGGCCTGAATTGCCGATCACGCTCAGCACGTCAGCAGCACGACAGACGCCTGTGTAAGCTATCTGGGCATGCACAATGCAGTGTACCACACAGGCACAGATCTGCGCCATTGGCTCAGCCGACTCTTCGACATGCGCAAAGCGCAGATTCACGATATTCAGCCGACACACGTAAATCATCTGATCAGCCATTCAAGGGTGCAGTGGCACGATTTGCATGTCGTTATAGTTGCTCCACTCCTAATTTGCATGTATTGCACTATAAATGTGCGACATTGGGCTGCGCTGGCCAGATTCGGTTACTGCAGGTGAGAGGTGAGTTGCATGCTGTGTGATGTTCAGGATGATGGTCATGGGAAAATGCTGTAGACTGGTCAGTACAGGTGTCCACTTCCCCCCATACAGATCGCCATGACCGAGCAGAGCCAAGGTGAGGGTGAGGACGGTGGGCGTCGTAGGAGGCCCAACTTTACAGCAGCAAAGACGGAGGCTCTCTTCCAGGCCTACCTGGATGAGGAGCCAGTGCTGAGTGGACGGAGGGGCACCCCTCAGTCCCGTGCGGCTGCATGGGAGGGGGTAGCTCGGGCCGTTAACCTGCACGGAAGCCACCAGCGCTCCGTGCAGGAATGCAAGAAAAAGATGGGGACAGACCGCAGGAGGTTGAAGGAGAAGGTGGCAGCCTTCAGGGCAGCACGTGCTGGCACTGGCGGGGGCCTGCCAGTGGTTTTGGAGCTGACCCCAAATGAGGAGACACTGGTCGCAGCCATGCAGCCGAGCGCCATTGAGGGCGTACCAGGCGGAGGATTCCAGACAGGTGGAAGCCCATCACTGCACGGTATGACATGGTGGTGGTTTTGGGGGGGGCGGTTGTTCACATGCACTCACATGTACTCTCTTTCTGTTACAGATCCCGTTCGTCTTCAGGAGACGGTGGTGGTGGTGGGTCCAGACAGTGATGCTGACCTGCTGGACATGGAGGAGGGTCCATCCACCTCCACCACCAGCCAGCAGGCACTGCAGCAGCATGCACGCTGGGCCGCAAACTTTGGTGTCAGTGATATGGGTGCAGGGGGTGCACAGCCTGTGTCTCAGCAGTCTGGCATGCAAGCATGCCAGCACGCTGTGACCATGGCAGTAGCACGACCTGCACCATTGATGATAGAAGGCCTGGCACAGGCAGTGATGGTTGTGGCGTCCCATGATGGACACACGCAGGGCCAGCACGTGCCCCTGGGCCTGTCTGGTTCCAACTTGTGTACCAGCATGCTGGCACGGTCCCAGGCTGTGCCTGTCAGCACCCGTGGGGCAGCACCGTGGCTGTGCAGGTGTCTGGCACTGTTGCCAGCACAGCGGTGGAATGAGTGGACCGGGGCACAGCGGTTGAGGGGCAGCAGCAGCAGTTGCCCACCAGGTCTGGGGTACAGTGTCAAGCAGTGGCACATGTCCGCCCGCCTTGATCCGCCCATTCCTGGTCCTGGCGAACAGCGCCACCCTCAAGGGGTGTTGTGCATCAGGACTGTCCACACCTGGGGTCAGGATGCCATTGGGGCACAGTACCCATTGAACGAGCACACCTGCCTGCTGCAGGAATCAGTACAGCTGCAGAGGCGGGTTGCAAGGTCCGTGGAGGCACTGTCTGTGTCCGTGGAGCGGCACAGCAGGGAGTGTGCTCGGAACCGAGCCGAGTTGGTCCGTATGCTGACGGATGTGACCGCCGCCATTGACAGGCTGACCCAGGCAGTGGTCTCTGTCGTGGATGCATTGGGCACACAGTCAGGTGCCCCTGTACAGCACACCCCACACAGTGCACTCTCCACTCCCCATTCCCAGCGTCGTGCGACACCAGGCCTGTCGAAGCCGGGTTCTGCTGTGGGCATCCCGAGCACCCCTGGTGCAGGTTTGTTCGGGATGCTGCAGGCCCTCTGCGGGCAAGGTCGCATTCGAGCAGTGGGACCCCTGGTGGTGCAACAGTGCCATCCCATGTGGCCCCTGCTCAGCCTGCCCGTGCTGTTGGTCACGGGGGCCGCCATGCATCCGCTGTGTGGCCGTGGGACAGTGCTACATGACTGAGCTGTCTCCCAGTGCGGGGCCCTGTCTGGTGTTGCCATGTGTGCAATTGTGTCATGGTGGGCAGTGCACTGCTGGGTGTTTCTGCTCATCATTGACATCACCTGCACACCTTCCCAACTGCTGTCCACAGGTGCGTGTGCATGATGATGCCTGCATTGCACTGTGTACCAAGTTGCAGGGAGTGCCCAGCATCTGACACACGTGACACTTGGACAGTATAGGTGGTGGGGGTGGTCGGTGGTGCTGTGTGTTAGCAATGTCGGTTCTGCAGTGCTGTGCATCTGCCCATGCACGCTCTGTGCCTGGTGTGTGTGTGTCCATATGAGTGCTCACCCTCCCTGATGGTGTGTCTGTATGCCTGGACTGTTCCACTCCTGACCGCCATGCACCCCTGGTGTGTTCCACTGTGCCTGTGGTTTGGCGCATGGACAGTGTTGGCATTATGTCCCCTTGACTTACCTGTGTTGTGCATAGTGCTCCTCTGTGATGGTGTCCCAGTGCAGCTGGGCCTGCCGGATCAGTCGGGGTCCCTCCGCCCTAGGGGTGGCTGCTTATCACCATCATCACCGGCGCCACTGGCATCCCATCGCTGTCCCTCTTCGACCTGTACGGCTTATCCCATGGTCTTTGGCCATGTTGTGCAGGATGCAACAGGCCAGGAATATCCTACAGGCCTTTCGGGCTGTACTGTAGGGCACCGCCGGAGGTGTCTAGGCATCGAAGTGTGCCTTGAGCATCCCAAACACCTGCTCTATGATGTGCGTGTTGCGGCATGTACCTCATTATAGCATAGCTGCGCTGGGGTCATGGGGCGCCGGTACGGTGTGAGCAGCCAGGGATGGAGTGGGTATCCGCAGTCACCTGTGTGGAGATAGTGGAGATCAGTGTCATGTTCAGGTCCATATTGGCCATCTCCCTGTGTGCCACTACCATGGCACCTGTGGCATTCCCACCCTTGCCCAGAGTTTGCATTCCATACATGTGTACTCACCCACTAGATGTCCTGTGGGGATGTCCCCACTCTCGAATCGATGGCACAGTGCAGACTGATACCATATGAAGGCATCATGTGCTCTGCCAGGGTGTGTGGCACAGACATTGATTATGTGCCCAGTGGCATCACACACCACCTGGCAGTTGACACTAGGGAATCCCTTTCTGTTCCGATATGCGTGGCCATCGGGGCCAGGTGGCGTGTGGCTGGCCACATGGCTGCAGTCTATGGCACCTAGCATGCCAGGCATACATGCTACCCTGTGGAACTCCTGCATGTTTGCTGTACACTCTGCCACGGTGCTGAGGAAATGGATGTACTCCCGCAGCATGTGGCAGCAGTGCGCTGAGGAATTGGGTGAGGATGCGTGATGTGGCCGACTGTGTGATGCCTGTGGTGTCCCCTGTCAGCCTCTGGAAGGTGCCCGTGGTGAGCAGGCACATGCAGGCTGTCACCTTGGTCTCCACCGACAGAGCGTGACTCAGTCATGAGGGTGCCTGCATCACATCACTGCACAGCTCACAGAGCCGTCTCAGTATTGCCCTGTTCAGGCGGTACCAGCCCACGATCTCTACATCTGTGTACAGCTCAAAGCTGATGAGGGCACGGTACCGCCTGTCCGGGGCATACCGCCGACGGGCCCTTCCATGGCCACGTCCCCCTGCAGCATGCATTCTCACCCCCCTCATTACAGCTTCCATGTGGAAACTGGCACTGTCCATCTCCCTGGCTTCTGACCCCCCTGGCTGGTGTTGCTGTGTTACCCCCACTGTCCTGACTGCTACTTCCACTGCACCGGGCACCCCCCGCTGGCCTCTACAGACTATGGGCCACACTTTCCTTGCCTGCCCTTTGCTGTCTGTCTGTCTGTCTCTGTCTCTCTCTCTCTCTCCCCCACTTGGCAGCCTGGTAGCGTTCTTGCGCCGCTTCCTTGAGCCTTTTATTTTGGCTCATTTCGCTTGTAGCGCACTTCCGGTTGTGCCGCCTTAAGCGATCAAGCAAGTAAGTCTTGAATATCGCATTGCAGTCTTTATGCATGGATCCACCCTTCGTTGAGCATGCCTTCATTTTCATTGCGCTGTTGCTCAGCATGTTTTTGGGGGTGCAACTGCCTCCTTCTGAATATCGCTAAATGGCGCAGTTTTGGACTTGCGCATGCGCAACCCTGTTGTGCATGGCGCAACCCTTTTGAATATCTGGGCCATTGTATCATTTTCACATAAACCTAGATAAAGGTTGGCAATTGTGGGGGCCAAAGTCACCCTAATCACTGTCCCATATATCTGTAGGAAGTATTGCCCCTAGAACAAGAAAACATTTTTGGTAAGTACAAATTTTCTAGTTTTACCAAAAGATCACAGAAAATGGCTGTGTAACCAATTTTATGTTGTAGCCTAAAAAAAAAAAAAAAAAGCAGAGATCCCAAACCCTTCTGATGGAGAACATTCATGTATAATGCCTTGGCATCCAGTGTGACTAGTAGTCAAGAATCCTGTAGCTGCAGTCCCTCCTTTATTCTCAAAATATCTGTAGTATCTTGCATATAGGACCTAAGTAATGGTACCAAAATTAATATGCTCATTAACAAATCTAGAAAGGGGCTCTGTTAGTGAACCAATTCCAGATACTATAGATCTACCTGGGGAACACTGCAGCATTTTATGGATCGCAGGTAACAGATAAAACTTCTGTCACACTTAGTGGTGGGCGAAGTGGCCGGAATTTGCTCTGCAAAGTGATTAGTGGAGTAATGTGGAATCTGCGAAGTGCTCCACAATGCGAAATGGAGTGCTTTGCATTACAATGGGGAAGACAAAGTCCATTGGAAACAGTGACTTTGTGTTATTCCGCCTTCCCCAAACTATTTCTCCACCAATTTTAAGGTGAAGTACATTGAAATCAATGTACTTCACCTCACTTTGCCTTGTTATTGAGCTCCAAAGGAGAATTTTGCAGTGCTTTATAGGATGGCAGGTCACATGGGCTCTAGATCGTTCTGCACAGCCTCAGTTCTGTGAAGTACAGTATGTGTGTAGTGGAAGATGGAGACAGTTTCCTCTCAGAGTTCTGTGATTCAAATGTTCTAAAAGCTGTTAAAAAAGTATTTTTGTGCTATTTGTTTCTCACAATTTACCACATCGAGTATAGGAAACCCTCCTGTGCTCATATTATCAAGTGTTTATTGTTTGTGTGTGGATTTTGAATGTTAATTTAGAACAGTCAGTCTATGTGCTATGAAGTGTGCTTTGGGGGAGGGGCGTATCTGTGGTGTAGGTAGAAAAAGTCATTCTCTGTTTTGGATATATTTTTCTTGTATAACTGTGTTAATGTATGCGTAATAATATTTTCAGTAGTTCTTGACATTTTTTTTCTGATTGTTGTGGTGCAGCACTGTATACTTTCAGTTTGTTTAAAACATTTGGTTATATTACTAAAGGTTTTCAATTTGCTACGCATTACTTGCAGTGTGTGTGTGTGTATGTGCTATGAGTGCCATTAAATCAAACACCTTTTATTGTGCCACAGAGTAACTGCAGCAGAGTGAACCTGCTATCCACCTTATCTATATGACTTTTTTGTATTGCTTTGTGGTATGTTTCCTTGTAGTGGACTGTTACTGCTGTGCACTACCCCCCCCCCCCCATAACCGGCAAAAGGTATTCTTTTCCAGATTTGGATTTGTGACTTATGAGCACTGGTTAGGTGCTGTAGTTGTGCCTTTAGATCTGCATCTCTTGAATGTGCAGCACAATCTTAATCTGTCTGTGCGTTTGTAGTACACCATTAATTCTGGGAGACTTTGCATTTCTTGTTACCCTCTCATTTCACTTTATCAGCACAGGGGAATTTTCTGGACGTAAGATAGTAGCATTTTTGGGATGCACATTAATACTGGTGACTGTGTGTGACCACTGCACACATGACAGAGTGCACCATTAATTCTGGGAGACTTTGCATTTTTTGTTACCCTCTCATTTCACTTCATCAGCACTGGTGAGACTGAAACAGTGAGAGTGAGAAAGCAGCCACAGCTTCCTTGAATCAAGGAGGTTATTTTCTATACTACACTGAACTGAATTATTATTTTTTGTACCTGTGTAAGTAACTAGCATTGATTCTGTTTTTGGGGTGGACTTTTCTTAATTTTAACTTTAATTTGCCAGGGAGGAACTGTAGCTGGGAGATATTTGCAGTCAGTTGTGACAAGACCTGTTACTTAGCCTTTGTGAAATAGGTGTCTAGTAAGGGGAGGAGCTGAAAGGGGCCTAGTTGAACTGAAGATTTATAACTGGAGTTGTTTATAGTCTCTGTCTGCTGAGACTGAGACAGGGAGAGAGAGAAAGCAGCCATAGCTTCCTTGAATCAAGGAGATTATTTTCTAGACTACACTGAACTGAATTATAATTTTTTGGACCTGTGTAAGTAACTAGTATTGATTCTGTTTTTGGGGTGGACTTTTCTTAGTTTTAACTTTAATTTGCCAGGGAGGAACTGTAGCTGGGAGATATTTGCAGTCAGTTGTGACAAGACCTGTTACTTAGCCTTTGTGAAATAGGTGTCTGAAAGGAAGAAAGGCACTCCCCAGGGTGGAGGGTAAAGTTGTAGATGATTGTTTCGGATGACATAGGTTTACTCCCACCCACCCTTCCCTCACACCACCCACCCCAAGCGCATAACTTCCTTTATAGCAGGGGCTATGACATCACTTCCCCAAAACTGCTAACGACATACACCTGTTCATATCCTTAAAGGTACAGCACACTGAATAGGGGGTAGAGACACTCACATGCTTGCAAACACTAAAACAAGAACAAAAAACACAAAAGCATCTGTAACTGGAAGGGACACAGACATGTGGGGAGTAGTGCAATGCACTGGCTATGGAGCAGCAGTCTTCTGGGAGACATGGAGACTGCGTTGCTGTCCTATTTATAGGCACCTCTCTGGTCAGAGGGAGAAGGTTGTTTGTCTCCATGCTGACCTGGCAAGGATTCAGAAAACCTGCTCCCCTACCCAGGGACCATCCAGGCCAGTGCCACTACCTCAGAGGTTGCCAAGAAACAGGAGTGGTTGGATCATGGTGGGCTCAGGGAAGGTGAGGGGTGGTGGAACAGAGGTGCATTCCTCCAGTTGTGCCTCTTCACAATTCATTCACCACTATGGCAATGCATGATTCCTATATGGAAGCACCTGCAGTGGAGACCAAGGAAGATGCTGGGAACCTCCACAATGGAGACCCACAGGAGGGTGGCACAAGACCCCACAGGGGAAGGAAACAACTCCTGGTTGGGGACTCAATTGTTATGGGGTAGAATTGGGGGAGGGAGGGGAAAAGGGAAGTAAGGTGTCTGCCCAGTGCCAAGGCTTGGAGGGACAGGAAACAAATCTTCAGGATCGTGGGAGCAGCAGCAAGGGGGAGGGACCTGGATGTCATTATCCACCTAGGGATGAATGACCAGGCTGAGAATAGGATCAAAGCAGTGCAACAGGAGTTTGTGTGTGGAGTTGGGCAGAGACCTTAGACAAGTAGCACAGATGGTAACTTTCTTGGAAGTGCTACCTGTCTATGGCATGGATGAGGCTAGAACATTCGGCACCATGGGATTCAATGACTGGTTGAAAAGCTGGTGTAGAGCTAAGGGATTTGGCTTCATTGGGGACGGGGGCTCCACCTGGAGGGATGCAGGCCTATGCAGGCATGATGGTCTGCATCTGTTTTGGAGGGGAACCAGGATCCTAGGTGATAGGTTTAAATGCTTCAATGGCAAACATTTAAACTAGCCAAGGGGGAGACACTGAAGAGGAGAAGGGAAATCCTAGCCCCCTCCAAAAATCAGGGTAATTAGTGAGGTAAACATCAAGACAGAGCAGTCAATTGGGAGAAGGGCAAGGGCAAATGGAGAAAAAAAGAAAGGCAGTAGGAACAGGGATGGGACAAAAGAAATAAGCCCATAAAAAATGGAGGGTAATGAGTACCAATGCCCGTAGTCTAGGTAAAAAGATCCCTGAAATAGTGGCCTTGATGGAAGAAGGATGCCCGGATATCAATGCAATCACAGAAACATGGTACCCAGAGCATCATGACTGGGATGTCAACATACCAGGATACACAATCTACAGGAGGGACAGGGAGAAAGAAGAGGAGGAGCAGTAGCTATCTAGGTAAGGGAAGGGATCAAAGCAACAGAGTTAAAGGGTAAACAGGGAGGAGAGGAGGCACTGTGGGTCACCCAGGAGACTGGAAATAGCTCCACAAACTGCACAGGGGTTATATACAGACCCCCATCTCAGGGGGAGGAAATGAACAAGGAAATGGTGAAAGGCATCCTTCGGATGGCAGAAAAAGGGGAGATATTGCTGGTGAAGAACCTGAATATGCCGGATGATGACTGGAGCACCTTTACTGCAGCCACATCCAAGAGCAGGGCCATTCTCATTGACCTTCAGGGGGCATGCCTCAGACAGCTTGTTTTGCAACCCACTCAGGAGAGAGCAGTCTTAGACCTGGTACTCTCAAATGTGGACAGAGAGAGTATCTCTGATCTTGAAGTGGGTTGCCATCTGGGAACAAGCGACCACCAAACAGTGTGGTTCATGATAAACTTAGCTGTAGAGTCAAAGCACACAAAAGTGAAGGTACTGGACTTCAGGAGGGCTGATTTTGTCAAAATTGGAGAGCACCTCAGAAAAGCACTAGCAAACAGGCAAGAAGGTGGGATGGAGCAACAATGGGAAAACATCAAAACCACTATCAAAGAGGCAACAAGCCTTTGTGTGAAGCAAATAAACAAATCCAAATGAAAGAAAAAAACACTATGGTTCTCAAAAGAAGTGGCAGGGAAGGTAAGGGAGAAAAAGACAGCATTCAGGAAGTACAAGGAAACACAGAAGGAGCAGGACAGAGAACTGTACCAGTTAAAGCAGAAGGAAATGGGTAAGGTGGTCAGAATAGCAAAGGCACAGACTGAGGAAAAGATAGCCAACTTGGTTAAGAAGGGAGATAAAACCTTTTATAGGTACATTAGGGAGCAAAGAAATACTAAGGCAGGGATAGTGAGGCTGAACAAAGATGACGGTGGTTGGGCAGAGAGCGACAGTGAAAAAGGAGGGATACTGAATGAATACTTCTGCTCAGTATTCACAATGGAAAAGCAGGGAGAAATACCTAATCCGGTCAATAGAAGCACTCTGAATAAGGGAGTTAATATTAGTCCTTTCACAGAAGAAAGGGTTCTGAAAGAACTCTTAAAACTTAAGGTGGATATAGCAATGGGGCTTGATGGGATTCATCCCAGAATTCTAAAAGAACTAAGGGAAGAACTAGTAACACCACTGACTACCCTTTTTAATAAATCATGGGAGTATGGGGTGGTATCTGAGGACTGAAGGAGGGTGGATGTGATTCCCCTTCACAACACTGGGAGCAAGATAGAGGCATGAAATTATAGACCTGTCAGTTTGACCTCAGTGGTAGGGAAACTGATGGAATCACTTCTGAAGGAAAGAATTGTTGAGTACCTAGAGGCCAGTCAAGCATAGGACTCAAGGCAGCATGGATTCAAAGAGGGATGGTCATGTCAGACAAATCTAATTGATTTCTTTGACTGGGTGACTAAAGTAGTAGCCCAGGAAGGAGCTGTGGACATGGCCTACCTAGACTTTAGCAAGGCATTTGACACAGTCCGCACAGTCATTACAGGGTCAATGAACAACTCGGCACAATGTAGGAAGGCAGCTGCAAAGGCCAACAAAATGCTGGGTTGCATTGCAAGGGGTATATCTTCGAGGAGGGAGGAAGTGATTCTGTCACTGTATAGGTCGTTAGTTAGACTGCACCTGGAATACTGCATGCAGTGCTGGTGCCCATATCTGAAGAGGGACATTAAGTCACTGGAGAGGGTGCAGCGCAAGGTGACAAAAATGATCAGGGGGCTTGGGGACTTATCATACGAGAAGAGGCTGAGGGAGTTGAACATGTACTCGCTGTAAGAGAGGAGGAATGGGGGGGACATGATTGAAACCTTTAAGTACATGAAAGGAATAAACAAGACAGGTACAGAGGGGCTGTTTAAAGCAAGGGAGGGGAAGGACACCAGGGGCCATGATATGAGACTGGAGGGACGAAGGTTCAGGAGGGAGATGAGGAGACACTTTTTTACAGAGAGGGTAGTGGCTGGGTGGAATGCGCTACCTGCAGAAGTGGTATCCAGTAGAACAGTGGACTGCTTTAAAAGGGGATAGGACAGGACAAGGGGGAAGGTCAATGAAGGGGAAGGATGGAAGGAAGGGGCAGCTGCAGAATAAGGGGTGTTAGCTGCACATTCGAGCAGACTTGATAGACCTCTAGGCCTTTATCTGCTAGCAACTTTCATATATTCATAAACAAATTAGCCAGCCTGGGAGTGGGTCCCAGGGTGGTAACCTAGGTAAAACTCTGGTTGGACAACAGGAAATAGCAGGTAATAATAAATGGAGTCCACAATGAAGAAAAGAGGGTTACTAGTGGGGTACTGCAGGGTTCAGTACTGGGGCTGGTCCTTTTTAATGTCTTTATAAGTGACATTACAGAGGACTGGAAGGGAAAGTATGTCTCTTTGCAGATGACATAAAGATCTGCAAAAGGGTTGATGCACAAGGTGGGGTGGAAAGGATGAGAAGGACTTGGCAAAGTTGGGGAATGGTCAAATGTATGGCAGCTTAGATTCATCGCAAAGAAGTGCAAAGTAATGCACTTGGAAAAACAAAACCCAGGGAAGAGTATGGGGGTGAGATACTGACAACAACAACAAGCATTTGTCAATGTCGAATGTTGCTTGCTTCTATGTGCTGTTTAGGTATTTGGAAGTCATTGGTGCAAATATTGAAAATTTGCAAACTTACGAAACATTGCGAGGAACTGAGCAACTAACGCCAGAAAACAGTCATTTTAGAATGTTTCACCAAATTTCAGCATAGCCATTTTAAGACCTCTGCTCATGAACAGTGTCACTGTGATTTTGTTAATGTGTCCCATACATTGAGTTTGCACACCGACTGCGCCATTGTGCGCCATGAGGCGGAAACACGTTTTGGGCAGGATGTGAAAAATGACAGCTGTACTGCTCATGAGGAGTGTGTGGTAAAATGGCAATGTTGAAAATCTGGAGTGAAAATATTGAAAAGTCGCAAACTTCACGGCGTGCGTAGGAACTGTGCAACGCACACTCGTAAAACAGTCATTTTTAGGAATTTTTTCACCAAATTTTCAACACAGGCATTTTAAGACCTCTGCTCATGAACAGTGTCACTGTGATTTTCTTAATGTGTCCCATGCATTGATTTCACACACCGACTGCGCCATTGTGCACTACATGGGCGGAAACACGTTTTGGGTGAGATGTGAAAAATGACAGCTGTGCTACTCATAAGAAGGTGTGGTAAAATGGCAATGTTGAAAATCTGGAGTGGAAATATTGAAAATTCGCAAACCTACGAGCGTGCGTAGGAACTGCGCAACATGCTCGTAAAACAATAATTTTAGGATTTTTCCCAAATTTTAACATAGCCATTTTAAGACCTCTGCTAATGAACAGTGTAATGGTGATTTTCTTAATGTGTCCCATACATTGATTTCGCAACACGACGCGCGCCATTGTCTGCTACGGGTGAAACACATTTGGGCAGGATGTGAAAATGACAGCTATACTGCTCATAAGGAGGTGTGGTAAAATGGCAATGTTGAAAATCTGGAGTGAAAATATTGAAAACTTGTGAACTTACGAGCCTCGTGAAAACTGCAGCGCCAACTACGTAAAACAGTCATTTTAGAATTTTTCACTAAATTTTCAACATAGCCATTTAAGACCTCTGCTCATGAATAGTGTCACTGTAATTTTCTTAATTTGTCCCGTACATTGATTTTGAATACCGACTGCGCCATTCTGCGCTACATGGGCGGAAACACATTTTGGGTGAGATGTGAAAAATGACAGCTGTACTACTCATAAGAAGGTGTGATAAAATGGCAATGTTGAAAATCTGGAGTGAAAATACTGAAATTTCGCGAACTTATGAGCCTGCGTAGGAACTGCGCAACGAACGCTCGTAAAACAATAATTTTTTGGAATTTTGGCACTAAATTTTCAACATGGGTTTGGAACCCCTTCTCATGAATGCTGTCACTGTCATGGCAGTATTCAGGCCCTGAGGGGGATTTTGCAGTCACTGCGCAGTCACTGCGCGAAATCACCCTTCGGGCCCGAATAATGCCATGACAGTGACATCATTCATGAGAAGGGGTCCCACAAACTCCATGTTGAAAATTTGGTGCAAAAATGCCCAAAAATGTCTGAGATATGCAACAAAGTTGAAACTCCCCTATCTAGCCCATTATACAGCTTACCGGCATTTCCTCAGTTCGCGGTCGGCTTTGAAGAGTGCAGACGTGTTCCCGGTCCACCGAAGATCATCACGCCGAGCTCTGGAGGTAAGTATGGGGTGAGGGGGGTGTGGGGAGGCTGGGTGCACAGTGGGTGGGTGCAGGTTGTGGGAGGCTGGGTTGGGAGACGCGCCGCGGGACCGTTTTCGGTTTTCAGGTATTAAAAAAAAAGACGATTGGGACCGTTTGCCACACTGGGGTGGGCTCCCAGCATGGCAAAAGTGGCGGGAGTGCGTTCAGCGAATGGGGATTGGGCACCCCCATCGGCCATGGAATTTATTTGCCACGCTGGGTGGGCTCCAGCGTGGCAAAGGACGGGGTTCAGCCGCGGGGATTGGGCACCCCGTTGCGCAAAGGACTACTTGCCATGCTGGGGTGGGCTCCCAGCATGGCAGCTACTACTGAAGGAGCGAAGCTTAGCCGACGGGATTGGGCACCCGTCAGCTATACAGTGTGTGTGGGACGCGACGCCTGCATGGTGGGTGCTGCTTGTGAGCAACTGATATCTTATCGGTGCTCACTGAAGCATAGCTCCCCCTTTCAACTGTGTGCCACTGCATTTTGGAGCCTGTCATAGACAGCTCCAAAATGCATTGGATTACAGGGGCAGCGCCTGCCAACACACTAACTGAATTGGAGGAGGAGGTGACACACCTCCGAAATCTCTGATGATGGCACTATGTTTCTTGCACATGCGTGAAAGCAACATAAAAATGGATAGAGACCTTGGGGTAGTCATATCAGATGACCTAAAGGTGGGCCAGCAATGTGAGAAGGCAGTAAGGAGGGCTGTGGGAATACTGGGATGCATAGGGAGAGGCATCACCACTAGAAAACAGGAAGTTGTCAGCTTTCTATACAGATAGTTGGTAAGACCACATATGGAGTATTTTGTACAGTTCTGGAGACCCAGTCTCTGCAAAGACTTAGACAGGGTAGAGGCTGTCCAGCAGAGGGCAACCAAAATGATGCAGTGTCTGCATCAGAAGACATATGAAGAAAAACTAAAGGAACTAAAGATGTATAGCCTCGAGGAAAGGAGGGAGAGGAGGGACATGATAGAAACTTTCAAATACCTCAAGGGAATCAACAAAGTCCAAGAGGGTAGCATCTTTCAGAAAAAGAGATGTGCAAGAATAAGGGGGTACAATCTGAAGATAGAGGGGGCATGGCTCAGGGGCAATGTGAGGAAGTATTTTTTCACAGAGAGGGTGGTGGATGCATGGAACAGCCTTTCTGAGGAGGTCATGGGGTCAAAGACAGTGGGCATGCTCAAGAATGCATGGGACAGACGTAAGGCAATCCTGGTGGGGGTAGGAAGAAATAGGCTGCTGGTTAGCTAGGGTCTGCAGCTTATCCAATAGGTAGGGAATTAAGCAGACTATGTGGGCCAAGCAGTCCTTATCTGCCATCAAAGTCTTTGTTTTTATGATTCTATGGCCATACAGCCCACCTAGTCCACCCATTTCCCTACTCATTGTTGAAACACACAACTATATATCACTTCTCTTGACTACAGTCAGCTATAACTACAGCAGACATTGCACTTGTTATCTTGCAACCTGAAAAGTATACTCTGCCCCCCCACAGTGCGCCAAACAGTCAGACATACAAGGCAGTGAGAAGGGCACACAAAACACCAGCCTGAATGTGCATGTGTCTGTCACACATCAGACACTTACACAGATCATCTGTGCCAGAGAATGGAACTGATACACAAGACCCATTGTAAAGTTCCTCAAGGTCCAACATTGATACAGGATGTATACCAGGTCATGATTGCTTTATGTACCCTGAACTGAAACAGTTAGAGCAGTGAGGGTAAGGCTCAGCAGGGACAGCTTCATGAAATACAGGGCATATACAGTGACATGACAGCCCACGGACATGACATACAGCAAGGGTCTGCAACCTGTTTGAGACCTTGGACAAATGTATGACCATAAATGTCACTGCTGTAGAGCAGGATGATGTTTCCCATTCATTCATATCCAGTACATGGCAGCCAACCCCCAAATCTCCATATATCATACACTGGAACCATTACACCATCAAGCACTCCGGCACAACCCACACATGACAGCCAACCTGCAGGGGTGCACAGTCAACTGTAAAAGATCAAGACCTGATACCAAGCATGTCCTGTGGCATGAAGACAGCCCAGTCACATGGCAGGGGGCAATGCCAGTTTTAGGCTCATCCCATCCTAAACACCCACTCAGAAGTCATCCTGGACACCAAAACCAAAAACAAATGCCCTAATGCCTCATTCGAATGCAGCACAGGTTTAATGCTAAAGAATTGCCATCCACCATCAGATGCAAGTGGACTTGACTTCATGGGTTCCATGCTCGCACACAGCAGAACGATGGGAGGCTGGCAGCAAGAGGCAACCTGACAGGAAAGAGAGATCACTTGAGTTGCAGGATACAGCCCAGCCCCTCACAGTCAAATAAGGCAATTCAGTACAACCAAAATTATTAATACAAAACAGCACATGTATCTCACTGCTCCTTTTATGATAAATCCATGCTGGTTATTAATTCAAATACTGTTTTGCTGGCACCACCAACCACCTAACTTGCTGAGTCCCTGCCAAGTCACGACTCCCAACTTGTGAGAATTAATCCCTCACAGGCTCACATGGTGTGACTAGTTGGCTGCTCCCCACTCACACTCTCCATAGTACCAGCAGCACCTTCTGTCACAGAGGTACAGCTAGCCACTCACCGGACATTCCATAGATTGCAGATCTATCTTTTACATGAACAAGGAACCAACTTCAAGATGAGATTAAAGCTATTACCATCAGGCTATTAAGTTGATAATCCTTCATGGAGAAGAGATTTAAACGTTCACTACTGCTTTGCCAGATTAAATAAGTTAATTAAATAAATAAATCAACTATTCTGCTCTATCCTTGAAAAATACATAGTAAATGCTGGACCCCATTGAAAATGAGAAATGTACTCACTTTGGCTACCTTGGGTAAATGTATTATAAAAATAGATAAAAGGAGGACCCCACTTAAAAAAAAAAAAAAAAAAAAAAGATATTGCATCTTCATTGTACTATCCTGGACAAATACAGTGTAAAAACTGAGTCAAACAGAATCCCACTGCAAACATGCTATCCTAACTCAGCTGGGCTAGCCTGTGTAAATATATTGTAAAATTGTAAAAGCAAGACCCTACAGCAGAACCCTACTGAAAAGTAAATGTTGCATGTAAGCTGATCTCTGCTGGAAAAATACATTATAAAAGCATCCAGATCAAATCGTTCGAGGGTTTGGGCGCTAGACATCCCACCTCACGCTACGCTGGTGACCCGGATTCGGGAATAACCTCAGGTCATCAGGGTGCCAGAGTGGGGGGGGGGTGGAGCAGGATTGGGCATGCTGATGTGCAGCTCTCCTCTCCCTAGGGTGGTTGGCACCCCCCCATAGTTCTGCTCCCACCAGCTGGAGGTTTGGTGGGTAGCACATGCAGAGAGGGGGCAGCAAAAGAATTGGGAGTTGAAAGGGCTGAACTGGCACCACGGGGTGTGTAGCATGCCTCCACACACTTGCATGGCTGTGTGCTGGGGCTTCAGGGGATCAGGGGAGAAAAACAGTAAAAATACCTATGTGTCCCCATCACCAAGCTGGCGGAAGGAAGCGACAGGGATCAAATAGCTATATAAAACAAGTGTCCAGATCACCCATCTTGTAGCTTTCTGGTATGTTCTTGGTAGTCTAGTGGTCCTACCAGTAAGAGCATCTGACCACCTCCTGACTCATCCTCTCGGGCACCTCATCTGCCCTGGTCACATAATGCAAACTACAACAATAGCGATAACTGGCACAGCCCTTTGCTCACCATCTCAACTGATTTCCATATGAAAGTCTCTGAGCAATCACAAGTATTGTACAAACCTCTGCTTCTACTGTATTCATGATCACTCACTGACAATTAGATGGTGGCCGACCAAGGTGGTGAGCAGAGGGCTGTGCAGGTCACTGTCACTATTTCTGTACTTCAACTTAGGTGACCTGAGTGGGGGTGGAGGGGGGAGGAGCATCCTGAGTTGGTGGGCTGACAGAGAATCAGATGTCCTTATGGGTGAGGGTGAGACCTCTAGACTACCAGGAATATTCAAGACAGGTACAGGACAGGCGATCGGGGTGGGGGACCACTAGACTACCAGGAATATTAAAGACAGATACAGGATAGTTTATCAGGGAGTACATGCAGGACCAGCGATAGGCATACATGAAACATGCTGCCTCTTGGAGAGTCTGCACAAATAGGGCACATGAGTCTGTGGTTCCCCAGTCCCCTGAATGTGTCTCTTTTTTTTTCTTCTTTTTTCCCCTCATGGACCTGAATAAAAGTTGTCTTTTGTGGGGTAAAGACTGCTGTAAATCCACTACCCCAGGGCTAGATTAACCTATACACACTATTGCCATGCACCTCCCCTGGCCCTAGAGTTGTTGCTGCTGGAGGGTTGGAGGAAGTGCGGCCCCATTATGGGCACAGCTGGCAGGTGCTGCACAGTAGTGGCATGGGGGGGTGATTGCCATGGTGATGGAGCGAGAGGGAAAAGACCACTAGTTTGAATAGTATTGGTAGCAGAAAATCTGTTGTTTTATGACTGGCAGGGTATGTGAGCATGGATCAAGGAGGCAGTGGTGGGGTGGTGGCTCTCTTGTTTGAGATGGAATGGCTGGGGGCTCTCCTGCTCAAAAAGAATGGCTGCTTGTCTATCTCCTATGACATGCTGCAAGAAGCACTGAAAAAGCATACCGCTCATGTCCCTGGTCCTCTCTGCCAGGAGACCAGGCAGGAATGAAGAATGCAGTGGCACAGGTTAGCATTTCATTTTTGTAACAAGGAAGGACTTGTTTTAAAAATGTCTATCTGAGTTGCAATATATAAGAAGTCATCTGGAAGTGTCGTTGACTGGCTGTTCCTACTGTTAATGGAATTGTTGGGCTGTTGAGAACTGCTCACTACAGTATATCATTTTCACACATAACTATGGCATATAAAATAATACAGATGATTTAAGGCAAATTGTGATGATGACATACTGTATACTTCATACTCTTTCTTAGAAATGGGGGAGCTGTTTGGATAATGCAACCCACCCCTCAAACTGGCAGTCAGGAGTGGATCCAGGATTTTGGTAGAGGGGAGACCACTGAGTTCTGGAATGTGAAGGTTAAAAACAGCAGAGGGAATTATAAAGGAGGAATGTGCTGGAATGTAGCTCTGTTATTAAAATAAAAAGCCTCACTCTGTTCTAAGAAAAAGTTAGGGATAATTTACTGCTGTGTGTGCAGGGAAAAACATTTGCAAATTAAATGTGATGAATTTTAAAGAAAATATAGCCCTCCATTGCATAATCCTGCTCTAAATATGATGTAAAAAAGCAAACTATTATCAGCGTGACCTCATAACTACTAGTGATTTTTAAATGTAATGTATTTAGCTAGGATAGCCAAGCAGAGAGACAATACCTCATTTTCAGTGAGTCCCTAGATTTGTCCATTGCTATAGCTTGGTGAACTGAAGCACTGAGAAGTTAAGTGACTTACTCAGGGTCACATAACAACTAAGTAGTTCTGATACAATTTGAATTGTGGTCTCCTTGTTCTAAAACCTGTGCTCTAGATTTTGCTTTCTGCACAAACGTTCAGGTCACTGTGGGGATTTTTTCCCCATTCCCACCACTGGATAAAATTGGATAGCAATATTGTTTCACCTCTAGGTCACTTGTTCAAAACTGATCCAGGTTGTCAACAGAATGTACAATGGATGACAACTGCTTTAAACTGCAGTGTTCCCCTTCTCTATGGCACACTGAAAGAGGAAGAAAGAAATTGAGGGTATATGAAGTCTGCCTGTCACACTGTTTTTATGCTTAAAGCATTAAGTAGTATTGCACTGCAGGAAAAATGTTAATTCAGCTTTCATTTTTTTATTTCTGTTTTGTCTTGGCCTTGTGAATGTTACAGGTGGTTTTCTATACAATACATAGCTCTTGCAGGACTTCATTATACCCTCAGACCCCTGGACTATAGTTTACATTTTTTGATCCTTTCATAGCCCACCATCTACATCACTACTGGGGGCACCACAGGATTGTTCACGTGGGGTGCCATCAAGCCTAACACTGGCCCTGGGTGCAGGAACCAATATACCACCAGGAATATTTGAGACAGCTACAGGAAAAGCAAATAGGAGTGTGGGGGACCACTAAACTATGAGTAATATGTCAGACAGCTACAGAATGGGAGGGGGGTATGCACACATGTTAATGGGTCCATAATGGGCATGCAAATGGGCTATAGCACCTTCCATGCCCAAAGGGGTCATTAGCATGTTAAGGCTAAATATGGCCAACAGGAGCTTTGCCACTATCCCATTTGATCTGTGCTATCTTCATTGCCCTTCTGTCATCCATGTTCAGTCTGGGCCTCTGTCAGCACACCGAATAGTCACTATGCACTGTACTGACATGGCCACATATTTAGACAGTTTGCATGCTCCAATTGCAGTGAGCTAATTGTCTAAATATTGCCCTCAAGGCAAGCTGTGCACAAACTGCCACAGACTGCACATGGCCAGCTCTGAATGTGGAGGCCTATACTCCTTAGCCCAGTGGAGCCGAAAGTCAATTAAATAGTGGCTACTAAGGGTAAGAAAGGCATGCCTATAGCCTCAAGATACTGTTGTTCTAACTTGTAACGACATGAAAGCAAACACGTTTGGCACTGAGTTATGCTTATTTGTTTGGGCAGCAAAACATATAGTATATAGCATTACCATGTCAGCCAAATGCTTCATTTAATAGAAACAGAAACATATTACACAAGTAGCTGTGTAGGAGACAATATGACCAAAGCAGAACAGTGCATTCAACTCCAGGGTCCATGCCATCACAAGTGAACAATTAGGCACCACCATAGGGCAGCTATCAACAAAATGTAATCCCAGTTTAATGTCTTACTTACTCTATCTTACTGTTTACATGGTAGATTATAATACTGAATAGAGGAGACTCTGGCTGAAAGAAAACCAAACTGAAGCCTCACCCCCCCTTTCTCAGCATCTCACCCACCAGCACCTTTGGAGCTTACAGTACCTTACAAGTCAAAAAGGGAAGATAGCCATCAGACACAAGCACAAATATAACTGTCACGTTATAATCAATTAAACAGTATTTCTAAATAAACTCCTTACAAATGCAAATAAAGTGTATCCACCCCAAACTGTCCACATGATTGTCAATACAAAGACTGGACAGAGGGTTATAGGATCTTCACTTTCCTTAATAGGGAAAGTAACTTTAATTTAGCAAACAAGCAGATTTACTAAAACAAATGAGGCTGCCTATTTTACTTAATTTTAGAATCATCACAATCTATGTATCCTGTCCCAGCCCAGTGACAAGCTGGAACCTGATCTCAAATCATCTTGTGCTCCTATGTGAAGCACGTCTGTGAGGCAATTCAGCAGAGAAGCTATAATACAAAGTTCCTCTACACCTCTGCTTCAAAGGCAGTTTAGTTGCTGATTCAAAGGATACCTAAATCATCTTTTTTACACATTTTGATTTTTACAAAATGACTCCATAGGCTTGTAAAGGAGAGGAGGTTGTTGTTTACATTTATACTGAAACTGCATTTATTAAAGATCAAATGCACACTTATTTCATAAAACGCTTGAATTCACATCCCTGTGTCATGAGTAGTGTTTCCTGAAAATATTATGCTGTTTGGTTGTGTGTTTTTTTTTTAAATCAGCATCTGTTAATGTGCTGTGCAGTAACTGAAAACCTGAAGAAACAGTAAAGATACAGTATTTCTGTCCATGTCAGTGAGCAATGACATCATACCTGTTCTGCCTGCTGCTTCTGCAATTAAGTCCAAGATTGCTAAATAAACTGCTGCAGTCCCTAGTTAGAGCAGTCTGTAGAGCTAATTGTTTTCACTCAGAGTTGGTTGCTAACCCATCTGGTTTGTGTTAAGAGAGATATACTTAAATTTGTCTTTCTATTCTCATAAAGAAAATTGATCATGTGGGGTTCAGTGCTGAATAGGAGTGGTATGAATGAATCAGTGAGCAAATACATTTTCTGTATCACAGATTTCAGTTCTCTGTCATCACAACTCTGCTTTCTATTCTGGCCATACAGCACACTGTTGTTTAATGAATATAAAATAAATGACATTCAATTAAATCATAGAAGAAGTGTGTATTTAATGTAGTCTCAATAAATATGTTCATGTGGTAATAATTTTGTTTCCATGTCAGATTGACAAATGTGTTTCTGCCACTCTCTGCTATTTCAGGAACATGTACTAACATACTAACATACTATTTGCCAGCAGATTAGGCCTTACGGTCTATCGAGTCTGCTCGAACCTAGATCCTTAGTTGGATGCCGAGACCCTCCCATCCCTTGTTCTCCAGAAACCCCTATCATCCATCCGCACCCCCTCGGGACAGGCCATCATCTGATACATCCACTTTCTGTGTCTGTCCCACCCTCTCTTGAAGCCCTCCACTGTGGATCTCTGAACCAGCTCACCAGGCAGTGCATTCCAAGGTCCACCACCCTCTCTGTGAAAAACCTCCTCCTTTCCCCTCACCTTCCACCTTCCAACTTCAAACCATGCCCTCTGGTGATACCTCCCTGCTTTAGTCTAAGATCCCTCCATGTTTACCCTATTTATTCCCTTAAGGTGCTTGAAGACCTCAATCATGTCCCCCTGTCTCTCTCTCCTCCAATGAAAACAGGCAGAGCTCCTCAGTCTGTCCTCATAAGTCAAACCCTAGCCCTCGTATCATCTTTGTTGCCCTCTCTGTACCCTCTCCAGGAGCTGTATGTCCCTCTTCAAGTGTGGTCTCAGTACTGTACACAGTACTCAAGGTGTGGTCTAACCAGTCCATTGTACAAGCTGCAGAATCCTTCCTTGCTCCTAGAGGTGATCCCCCTTACGATGCATCCCAACATCCTGTTTGCCTTGCTTGCTGCTCTCCTGCACTGCTCAGAGTTATTCATACATGTATCCACCATGACCCCTAGGTCTTTTTCCCCTATTGAGGCCTCCAGCGCCTCCCCTCCCAGGGTGTACCTGTGTTTAGGGTTTCCCCAACCAAGATGCAACACCTTGCACTTGGTGATATTGAAATTTAATTTCCATGTGTGAGCCCAGCTTTCCAGGGTGTCCAGGTCCCCTTGCAGGGCCACCCTCCCCTCTTCTCCCTCAACTACTGCTCCCATCTTGGAGTCATCCCGAAAAGACTCATTTCACACCCTATACCCTCCCTGATGTCCGATATGTATGCATTAAACAGGATCGGACCCAGGACCGAGCCCTGTGGTACCCCACTACCAACCTCTCTAGGGTTCAAGAGCTCCCCACAGACCACTACTCTCTGAGTGCATCCAGCTAGCCAGTTTTCAATCCATCTGACCATCAAAGGGCCTACTCCTAACCCCATCAGTTTCTCCACCAGACCATTGTGGGGGACAGAGTCAAACGTCTTGCTGAAGTCCAAGAATAATACATCCACAGGCTTACCCCTGTCCAGTTCTGATGTTACCCATTCATAGAACTCCACAAGGTTGGTTTGACATGATCTACCTGGCACAAACTCATGTTGCAGACTATCCAGACCTCCCACCTCCTCCAAGTACACCCCCAATCGTTCCTTTAGTATACTTTCCATTAATTTTTCCCACCACGAGGTCAAACTGATGGGTCTATAGTTACCTGGTACTTCTCACCCCCTTTATGGATTGGTACCACATGTGCCTCTCGCCAATCCCTAGGTACCTCCCTGTTTCAAGTGACCTGCTGAAAAGCTCTGCCAGGGGTGCAGCCAGTATGTCCAATTCCCATAGTACTCTCGGATGAATGCCATCCGCCCAGGAGATTTGTTTTCTTTAGGGCCTTGAGGGCTAACCACACCCTTTGGTGGAGATAGCATCATCCGTCCCTCCCCTTATTGATCTTTTATCCTTATCCAGATGTGACACCCCTGGGGTACCTTTCCCTCCCTCTTGCTCCATTTCTGTTCCCTGATCCCACTCTGCTGCTTCTATCCCCTTCATGCCTTGCTTTGTAGATATCCCATCCCCTCCTTAGTGAACACAGAGGCAAAGTACTTGTTAAATACCTCTGCCTGGTCCCTCGCCTCTTCCACCCACCTCTCCTTCTGATCTCAATCTGCTGAGATGGCCCTTAGTTTTCTCCGCTCCCCAATGTAGCTGAAGAACCCCTTTTCCCCTCCATGTATGCCCTGTGCCAGCCGCTGCTCTTTTACTGGACTTTGCTCCCTCACCATACGGGTGACTTTTCTAGATGCAAGCTGGTACATTTCCTTATCCCTATCCCTCTTGTTGTTTTATATTTTTTGTAGGCGCCTTCTTTTCTCTGACTGCTACCTGTACCTCACTGGACCACCAGCATGGTTTACGACTTTGCTCCTCACGTTTCAACTTAGCGCAGATCCTGACTGTCTCATGAAGTCCCGTGTTATGACCTCCCATCTCCTTTCCACACTTGTCATTGAGGTAATCCTTCAAGTGATCCTTGAGAATATTTCCATGCCCATAAAGTCTGCCCCTGAAGTCCACTGCCAGTGTCCTAGATCTCACCCCCACTTCCCCATGCTTATTTGAAACCAGACAGTATTGTGGTCACCCCAGTCAGGGGTCCTGTACAACCATGTCCCTTACCAGATCCCCATCTGCCAGAACCACATCCAGGACATCCCCTCCCTTGTGGGCTCCATCACATGCTGTGTTAAGAACACATCCTGGAAGCCATCCAGCAGCCTCTGCTCCTTGGCCACCTTAGAGGACATGGTTCCCAGTTTGTGCCTGGCATATTAAGGTCCCCATCAACACCACTCCTTCCCTTTTGGACCACACTGGGCAATGATGTTGTCCAGCAAACCATCCTCTAGAACATCACTCATCCTGGGGGCCTTATATGCTACTCCCAGCTTGACCTTATCTCCTGCTGGGGACTGGGTGACCCATAAGGCCTCCACGTTTCCCTCTGCCTCTTCTACCATAGCAATTTCTATATCATCTAATGAACATAGCCACTCCACCCCTCTGACCTCCTTTCTATCCTTCCTAGCATGTGTACCCCTGTACATTTAGGTCCCAGTCATGGTTTTGTTGGCCCACGTCTCCGTGACCGCCGCCACATCCACTCCTCGAACAGCATGGCTCGGAACTCTGGCAACTTGTTTCCCAAGCTCCTGGCATTTACTAACACCAACCCCACTCCTTATCCCTGGATCCTCTTTGTCAACCCACCCAGATTCCTTATACTTCCATCCTCCCCTGGTCCTCCTGAAACCTCCACCTCCAGTCTGTTTCCCCTCCCCTCTTGGGCTTGACTACTCCCTCATCTGGAGGAGAGGGCTACCAGTCAGCCCTCCCTCATCCCTTCCCCCTTACATGTTTAACCCCCCCTTTCTTGTATGTAGTCAGCATCCCCTGTTTAAGGACTTCTTCCCTAATGGGGCAAGATGAAACCTGTCCTTGGCATATAGTCCCTATCCTCCCAAACTCCATTCCAGTTCCCAATACCCCCAACCCATATCTCTTCACCCCCTTCCTGAGCCAGTCATTAACCTCTGTAAGCTTCTTTTTTCTCCACTGAGGCCTTTTGGTATGGTAATGTCTCGAAAAGGAAATGTTGCATCCATTGTCCCGACAGACTCTGGCAAGTTCTTGGAACCTTGCTTGGATTTCCAAATGCTATTTCCTCTAGATCATTAGTTCCCAAATGCACAGGAAATCCGGTTTCCTCCACAATCCCTAACCATTTCATACACTATGAACTTTTCTCTGTGCACTGTCAGCCCAGAGATACTCACTACCTTCACCTGGCTGGCATCCACCCCTGTCCTCCCAATGGATACCCCAATCATCGAGTCTCCCAGTAACAGAACCTTAACACCGCCATCATCCTTATGGTTACCTCCACTATGCCCTCTCAGCCCCCTTGCCCCTTTATTCATGATCTCAATTTCCATGGGAGTCTTCCTGCCTTATTAGAGACCCCTTGTCACCCTCCCCTTCTGCCTCCCTTTGCTATTTTGCCCACTTAACTCAAACCCCCTCTGAATAGGTGTCCCCTTTAACCCTCTCTTATCTGAACCATTTATCCTGGCCCTAATGGTTTCCCCTTCCCCCACACCACCATCCTCCCTTGTAATAGTTCCCCTGCCTCCAGAGGCTCTCTGTGGGTCCCCTTTAGCTAGGGCCCCATCCTTGGTACTGACCTCCCTGCTGAAGGGGGGCTCCTCTCCCACCTCTTTGTCTCCCAGTTTCTCTCAATCATGGTCTCCTCCTCATGTCTGGAATATGTTGCATCTCCCCATTTGCTTAACATATATGTTTCCCCTTCTCCTCTGGGACTATGTCTATCCTTTCCATAGCTGGTCTGTGATGCCCTATGGGTATCCACTCCCTCCCCCGCCTCTGTATAAGTTTCTCTATTTCCACCAACCTCTCCCCCTCTAGGTTGTAGTAGCTCAAATTTATTGTGACACTCTATGTCAGCCTCCATCAAGTAACCTGAGTTTCCTGACTGCATCTCTAAACTGACCCTCTTCTTCCTCTCTTGCACTGTTCACCTTAGGAGCCCCTTCCCACAGTCTGCTGTTTTAGGCTTCCGCACAATATCCTCCTGACTCTTCTCCTCCAGTCTCTTTGTATTCAGAATGTTCACCCCAGACGCTTTCCCCTTAGCATCAACTTCCCATCTAAGGGTCCTGTCCCTAATATCCCCTCCTGCTTGCTGCAACATAACGTCCTGTAATTTCAGAGCGTTGCCCCAGCCTCCCCTCAGCCCCACCCTTCTGCTGCCCATATCCACACCCCTTATCCTTGGACACCCCCCACAGCTTACTCCTTAACCAATATACCTCACTCCTGATACAAGATAGCTGTCTACAGAGTGGGCAGCCGCCCTCTCTCCAGGCCCAATTTAGAATTATTGCCATCCCACAGCCTGTGCAGCCTACAACCCTTCCAAAGATGCCTGCCATGGTGGAATATGGCCACCCTGATTATCCACCTCTGTTTATAATAGCACACCCCCTTTTCTCAGTCCCTTTCCCCTGGAGTACAGTTTCTCTCTATACTGACTGTAGTTATTTACAAACCCAATTTCAACTCCACCAATAACGTTCCCAAGTCTCACAAACATATACAGTCCAGTGTGTGTTCGGTCCCACTAACAGTGTGTGTAAGCAGACATCAGGTACCATATGATGTCACAGGCCCACCAGCTCCTGTTGCTTCGAATTTCAGTCCCAAACAGAAATACTCAGCCCTTCAATCCCAACCCCCAGTGGCTTTTCAGTATTTAAGACCAAACACCAGGCAAACAACACATTTAAATTTCCCTCTAAGTATCCCTGCCAAACAACTATCCCCAAGCCACCAAAGTTACAATGTAACAGTTCTAATTCAAGGTAATAATTTTTAACACATAAAACTAATTTCACTTACAAACTATTCAAATATTTCAGTTAAAACAGAATATAACTCCAGCCCTCTTTCCTACCTGCCTGCTGCTTAAGCTCCCAAGTGAACAATGAAAGCCCTACATGATCAGGGACTCGGTTACCTGAAAGATCTCCTGATTCCTGAACTCCTAACATTCAGTTCTTTGAGGTTTTCAATGTGGAGATACATCATGTATATCCAATCCAATCCAATCCAACTTTATTTATATAGCACCTTTCAAATCCAAGGCGCTGTACATAAAACATATACACAATAATAATATTTTCATACGTTAAAATATGTCAGCCATGACTAAGAAAACGCTAAACTGAAGAAATATGTTTTTAAACCAACCTTAAACTATCGACAGTTGGGCATTCTCTCAACCAACGAGGTAGAGAATTCCACAGGGTTGGTGCTGAAAAAGCAAAAGCATGAGATCCTGTTGTCTTTAATCGAACCTTGGGAATCTTCAGCAATCCCTCATTGGCAGAATGGAGAGGACAGAGGGGGCAGTAGGGAATCAGGAGATCTTTCAGGTAACTGAGTCCCTGATCACGTAGGGCTTTAAAGGTTAATAAATCAACCTTAAAGGTGATCTGCCACCAAACAGGCAGCCAGTGTAGTTTGTGGAGCACAGGCATAATATGACTGGTTCTAGAAGTCCCAGTGAAAAGCCTGTCTGCCGTGTTCTGCATCAGCTGGAGGCAGTGGATATCAACCCCAGGTAGCCCTAGGTAGAGGGAATTGCAATAGTCCAGATGGGTAGTGACAAAGGCATGGACCAATGTTGGAAAATCACCCGGAGGAACCAGGTGTTTCACCCGGGCGATATTCCTCAGATGGTAAAAAGAGGATTTGACAACAGCTGACACCTGAGATTTTAGGGTCAGACCGTTATCAAAAATAATGCCCAGATTTTGCACCTGATCAGAGGCAGAGAGTGGTATACCACCAAGTAACAAACCTGATGGCTGTCCAGCTCCCAAACCCGCCCCCTGGTGACCTGGGTCCACTACCAATACCTCAGTCTTATCCGGATTGAGTCTCATCCAGCTGGAACTCATCCAAAGTCTGATCTCCGCAAGGCAGTTATTTAGCACAAAGAGTGCATCACCCTGACCAGGGATAAAGGACAGATACAGCTGAGTATCATCTGCATAGCAGTGGAAATCCAGACTGTATCGTCTGATGATTTCTCCCAATGGCAACATATACACTGCAAACAGCATGGGAGCTAAAATGTAGCCCTGTGGTACCTCACAAGGAATAGATTCCAGTATCAACTCTCTGAGACCTGTCCGTGAGGTAAGAATGAAACCATTTGAGGACTGTAATAGGCAGCCCACAAAAAACCCGCAGGTGCTCCAACAGCACTCCATGGTCTACAATGTCAAATGCAGCCGAGAGATCGAGAAGGACCAGAATGGTACATGCCTTTTGATCTCTAGCCATTAGGAGGTCACTCAATACCCGGACAAGGGCAGTCTCCTTGCTATGCCTCTTCCTAAACCCAGACTGGAGAGTATCATAGACATTGTGAGTTACAAGATGATCATCCAGTTGCAACACAACTGCCTTTTCAATAACCTTAGCTACAAATGGCAGGTTAGAGATAGGCTGGTAGTTAGCTAGAAAATCTTGATCCAAGGAGGATTTTTTAAGGAGTGGTCGAACGACCACCTTCTTAAGGGGGTCAGGAAAGACCCCCCTCTCCAAAGACTTCCAGACAATGTCAGCAAGGACTGGGCAGATAACTTCTACACATCCTACTAAAAGAGGTGTAGGGCCTGGATCCAAACTACAACTAGTTGGTCACATTGTTTGGATGATCTTCACAATGTCCCCGAACTCCAGCTGGTGAAAATCTGACCAGACAGACCGAGGACATGCCACTTCTCGGCAACCACTGCAGTCCCCGATAGGAGAGGTTGAACCAATGCCGGACCTGATGCTGGCAACCTTATCTGCAAAAAAATGAGCGAACTCCTCGCATCTTAGCTGAGAAAAAACTTCTCTGCGTTGAAGACAGATTGGATTGCACAATCTGTCCACAGTCTGGAAAAGCTGAGCCAGTCGATTTTGTGCAGCAGAAATTTCTCTGAACAGGAACTCTGCCTTCTTACAGGTGATTTCTGATCGATAGCTATCATAATGTGCCATCAACCTAAGCCTGTCAGCATCAAGGCCCAACTTCTGCCAGGCTCTCTCCAGCCTTCGGCCAACTCACCTTAACTCCTTCAAGAAGACATCAAACCAAGGGATCCTTGGATGGAGGGCGAGATGCCAAACACGAACAGGAGCAATTTTGTCCAGAGCATCTCCCACAGCCTTATTATAGACTAGTACAAGATCAGCTGGACTCATGCATTCACCCGACAAGCTCGATAGATCCAGTACAACCATTAGGTCACTGGGGTTAATACCCCTTAAAGGGCGGTACCGAACCATCTTCGTAGGGGCAGACCTATTGGGGGGGCCCTGAAACTGAACGTTATGGTGTGATGGTCAGACCAGCTGACAGGTTCCACCCCCAAGTCAGCGATCTCTCTACCCAAAAGAAAGATCAGATCCAGTGAATGGCCCCCTATATGGGTCGAGGAGGTAACCACCTGTGTTAGGCCCAGTGTAATCATCAGCTGGAGGAGATTTTGACCAAAATGCGAGAGTTCATTGTCGACCCAGGCATTGAAGTCCCCCAGAACTATCAATCTGGGGAACCTCAACACCAAGTTGACGATGAAGTCTGCTATCTCCTGCAGGAATTCTCCACTGTCACCTGGTGGACGGTAGATGAGGAGAATCCCGCAGCCTACACCCTCTCCCTGGATATATTCAAAGGATCTGGTACTTCCCAATGGCACATCCACAAGGCCCAGCTCAGTCTTAAACATAATGGCCACACCCCTGCCCTACGATCCAACCTTGGACGGTGTATCACCAAGAACCCGGCTGGAATTGCCAAGGCCAATATAGGGCCTGGATTTTTATCCAGCCAGGTCTTGGTGATGCAAGCTAGATCAGCTGATCCAACAAGATCAGCTATAATAGGTGTCTTGTTTTTAATAGATCTGGCATTGCATAACACCACCAAGGTAGGATGAGCTGTGGGGGAAGACCTCAGCACCTGTCCATTAACATTGGAACCCTTGGGTATGGGGACAAGACAGGAATAACCTCTATCCTGACCCCATTTTGCCCCAGAGCATCTCCTGGACCCCAAAACCCCAATCCACCCACCCCCTTCCTGTCCCCCACTAGGCCCAGCTCTCCACCTTTGCCCAAGCTTCCTAAGAATGCCCAATGCATGACACCTAAAATAGGTGTTGGATGACAATGGAGGACATTCAAAGGGACATACAGTAATTCCCTGAGCCTGGTGAGGGAATAACGCCCAACCGTCACTAAACCTCTCCAACACATTATAATTAAGCAAATTAACTAAAGAGAAAAACAAAAAATATATAAACAAAAATAAACCTATCAGTATCAAAAAACTATAAATAAATAAAAAATCACTCATCCACTCTCTCTTACAGAGGGGGGAACAAATAAAACCAAACAATGTTACACATTTAAAAAGAAAATATAAATAAAACCCCAACCCAAAACATAACCACACAATAACAATAAAATACAATAACAAATTAAAGCATCAGTTATTGTCCAATAAGACGCAATGTCCAATGTCTTCAAAAGTTGCTGAATAATGAACCCGAGCTGAGAGAAAGTGATGCTCTCACTACCACATCAAAGAATAGTAGTGGAGAAGAACTAAAAATAACTAGAGCTGATAATTAAATTAAAAAGGAAGAAATCTGTTTTATGACCTCGATGCAGCACCTCTTATGTGCATGCAAATCCAGCAGAATCAACAGTATATCAGAAATGTAGAACTAGAAATACTATAAGGCATCCTGATGCTCCAATCTTCTGCCTTTCACTTAAGGTTGCTGCACCCCGTTTCCCTCTGCGCCCCCCCCCACAGTCAGGGCCAATGCACCCTGTTGCCCACTTTTCCTGCCCCTACAGACAGGGCTGATATGCTCTGCTAAGCCTAGAGTCCCAGAGCCTCTGCCTCCACAGTTTGGGCTGCTGCACCATGCTGCCCCAGGCCACCAAAGGTGGGGCTTTTGCTGCACCCCGCTACTCACTTCCACTACCCCAAATAGGCAGAGCCACTGCACCACATTTACCCCGGCACACTGTCAGGGCTGCTGTACCCTGATGCCCCACTGTGTCCTGCACCACAGTCAAGGCTTCTGCATCATGCTATTCTCTGTCCCCTGACACAACTGTGCCCTGCTGCACCAACGAACCTTTTGCCTCCACAGTTAAGAGTTGTTGCACCATGCTGCTCCCTGCCACTATAGTCAGATCCTCTGGTACACTGCTAAAACTACTCAAAAGAAAAAACCAAAAATACCTTCATCTTGTGTTATAGGGTGGGGGACAGAGGGTAGCAGGGTGCAGCAGTCTCAATTGTTTGTGCAGGAGGCAACAGGGTGCAGCAGCCCTGGTTGTGTGGAGAAAACAAGGGGCAGTGAGCTGCAGCAGCCTCAAATGAGGGCAGGAGACATGGGGCTTTTGGGCCAGTGGAAAGGGGGAAGCAGAGAGCTGCTGCCTAAACTGTCAGGCAAAAGACATGGGCATCAGAATGCCATACAGTATGTCTAGTTATACACAAACATGATGCATTGTCACACAGAAATCCTCTAAGAACTGAATCTTATGAGTTCATACAGTACGTGTTACTGAAATAGTAGAGTGTGGCAGATACTCATTTGTCAATCTGACATTAAAACAAAATTATCACATGAACATATTTATTGAGGCTACAGAAAATACACACTGCTTCTATGAATTAATGGAATATAGTTTATTTTATATCCATTATACAGCCAGAATAGAATGTGCAGTTTTGATGACAGAGAACTGAGAGCTGTGATACAGAAACTGTTATTTCTCATAGATTCATTCATATCACTTGAATTCAGCACTGAACCCCAAGTAATCAACTTTTTATGAGAACAGAAAGATAGATTTTAAGTATATGTCTCTCTCAACACAAACCAGATGTGTTAGCAACGAACTCTGAGTGAAGACCATTAGCTGTAAAGACTGTTGTAACTAGGGACTGCAACAGCTTATTTAGTCAATCAGGGACTTAACTGCAGAAGCAGCAGGCAGGACAGGTATGTCATTGCTCACTGACAGGGACGAAAACATCTTTACTGTTTCTTCACTGTTTTCAGTTACTGCAGAGCACCATAACAGATGCTGATTTAAAGAAAACTGCAAAACCAAACTGCATTATATTTTCAGGAAATACTAATCATGACACAGGGATATGTATTCAAGGGGATTCAAGCTTTTTATGGAACATGTGCATTTGATCTTTAAAGCAGGATAAATGCAGTTTCATGGCATTTTAAAATTGTAAACACAGCCTCACCTGATTCAAAAATTCTGCTCTAA
This sequence comes from Neoceratodus forsteri, assembly GCA_016271365.2. Taxonomy (NCBI): domain Eukaryota; kingdom Metazoa; phylum Chordata; order Ceratodontiformes; family Ceratodontidae; genus Neoceratodus; species Neoceratodus forsteri. Next base: position 509,997,921 of record CM057452.1, on the reverse strand, counting down.
GAATCCTTAAATGGCTGCCTGGATGATGTCATTGAAGAGAAAGACACCCAGCTGTGCAGATGGATTCTAGCTGTGCTAACCATATCGAGATGTGAATAACTTTAAGATGAAAAATGAGAGCATGGTACTGTGAGCACAAAAGTTGTTCAGCACAAACATATCTACAACATGATTGGTGTTTCATTTATACTGTTTAGTTTTTAAAAAATAGTAAAAAAAACAGCTGAAAATTCAATTATTTTTCACCTTTTCTACAGACAAATACAAATAATATTAAAACAAAAATGATAGCATGGTACTGTGAGCACATTTGTTCGCTCATCCAGCTATGTCTCACTCATGTGTTGACTTGCACTGTGACTCCCTCCCACACAATTTATGGTATTGTTTGCTACTTTGATCAACTGTAAATTAATTCTACCTTAAGTACCCTGTGCTGTATTACTCTACACCAAATATGGTTTGCACAGCTGTTTACTTATAATAACAGGTGACATTCTATATCAACTCGCTTCTAATAAAATTCAAAAGCTGTAATAACCCAGTGTGACAATACACAGAGTTATTATAGCTTTTGCAGACTTGCACTCCACTGTCTTGCTCACTCACTACAAACAGGGAAAAAAAAACATTCACAACATGGCTTGCCCTAACCTTGGGGGGTTAAAAAATTGCAGTAGTTAAGTTTTTAACAACTTAAGAGTTAGATGCAAGTGTTCTGTTTTAACAAATGGCAGCTGTGGAGATAGCAACTACTACGCCCTGGCTAACATCCAAAATGAGCAAAGTCTGGTAAAAGCTAAACACCCTGCACCAGTTATTAGAACAAAATAAAACATATGTATGTTTGTCTGATTAGTTTTTTTTCACACACCTTTGCTGTGTGATAATCTCACAAACCTCTTGCTCTTTGCTCTTGAGGTTTATGGATTATCACACACCTCGGCTGTGTAAAAAATCATAACACACACCTACATATGCATTATTCTCTATGTTTTACTCATTGCACCTTACTTTATTGTCTCATCTCCCTCACTCCCATCCCCATCCCCAAGAACACATCTGGTAAGCAGCTGTCGCTAGGCCACTATGTCTTTCATGTAACATTTTTCAAATAATTTATTTCAGTGCCAAACTGTGTCAGAGCCCATGGTAAATGTATTGTCTATACCTGATTATGTAATCATACTTCCAGCTGGGTTTGTCTCAGTGTGTTAGTTTATCAGAGACTATTGTAAGAGCATGGTTTGTGGTGATTACATTATACTGCTTCCTTCAGGGTTTATGTCAGTGACTTAGTATGACAGAACCCATGATATGAGTAGCTGACGTAGCATACGAGTGGGAGTCCATAGCTGATGACACCGTACTGCTCCCTGCTGTGTTTGTGTCAGTCTTTTTGTGTATCAGAACCCATGGAAGAAGTATAGGTTATGGCTGATGATATCCTGCTTCCTGCTGGATAGGGCTCAGTGTATTGATCTATCAGAGCTCATGGTAAGAGTGTGATCTCTGACTAATAACAGCATACTGCTCCCTATTGAGTCTGTTTCAGTGTCTTAGGTAGCAGAGCCCCTGGTAAAAGTGTGGTCTAAAGTATGTTTGATGAAATCATATTTCTTTCTGCTGAGTTTGTTTCAGTGAGTTATTGTATCAGAGCCAATGGTAAGAGTGCAATGCTACCTCTTAGCATGGGTGAAGCTTTGACGTGGAGCCTGCTCATACCTCTCCCCAACCATGTGGTGGTGTTGTAACCCCCTGCACGAACAAGTCAGTGTCAGGGAGAAGGTGACATGTGCAGGGCAGGTGGTCATCTGTGAATTCTTAACCCCTGGTTTTCAGGCAGCAGCAGTCAGTGCTGGCAGCATCCATGGGGGGGGGGACTAAAAGGCCGAGTCAGTGCCACTGCTGTCTCTTTCTGAAAAACAGACCAGCCAGCTCCAAACACCTGACTTCAGCCAAGCAAGAAATGCTGTTCAACCTGCACCAGCCTTTATCCTCACTGACTCTTTGTTCCACACATTAACCACAACCAATGCCCCCTGACTGTTTTTTTCAACCATGTGGCCTACCTGTGCCAGAGTTCCACTTTTTCTGGTGGCCCCCCCTCCCACTGCTGCTTTCCCACATCACCCCTGACCCAACAAAATGGCTTTGAAAGCCATGATCAGCCAAATCTGGGCTCTGGTAGAGTCCAGAGGCATGGATTGACTTCAGTATTCACACCTTGTGGAAAAAGCCACTGACCCAAGTATAACAAACTGAGTGGCCTAGGCAGGGTGCCATAGCAAGGCACCCTGCAACTAGCTCACTGGAGGCTGCAAAGGAAATGTAGCGTGTGGTAAGAGTGTGGTCTATGTCTGATAAAATCATAGTACTTCCTGCTGGGCTGTTTCTGTGAGTTAGTGGATCAGAGTCCATGGTAAGAGTACACTTCCACATTTTAGTGGGGAGGAAAGTTTGGCATGGAGCCCTCTCACACCCTTTTCAAAACCCGGTGGGGGCCTTGAACCACCCTGCATGAACATTCTGGTGCCAGGGAGATGGGTGATGTGTGTGAGTGGGGCGGCCTCCTGGGAATCCCTGATCCCTGGTTACCAGGCAGCAGTGGTTGATGCTGGCAGCCTGCCCATAACAGGCTGAGTCAAGGCTGCTGCTCCCTCTTTTCAACCATTGGACCAGTCAACTCCAGATGCCTGATCATTGCCCAGCAGGAAAAAAATTTGACATGCTGTGTGCTCGTCCTGTGCCAGCCTTTGTCCTCACCAACTGTTTGCTCTGGGGTTTAACCAATGACAGCTCCTCCTGACTGTCTTTCTGATAGCTTGTCCCACACACACCACTGTTCCATGTGTTCTGCTAGTCCCCCCCCCCACTGCCACTTCGACACATCACCCTCACTTCCACACGTCATCCTTGACCCAACGAGAGGGCTTTAAAAGTCATGATCAGCCAAATCTGGACTCTGGTAGAGTCTAGAGGCACTAACTTACTTCAGTGCTCCCTCCTTGCAGGAGGAACCATTGACCCAGGTTTGGCAGACTGTGCAGTTGAACCAGGGGCTGTGTCAAAGTGCCCAGAAGCTGGCTCACAGGGGGCTGCAAAGTAAACATGACAGCCACCTCCCAGATGCAACTCCATAGTTATTTTGTCCTTGACCACTGCTGCTCAAGTTGATGCCATCTTCCACCATCATCCAGCTCCCCTCCCCCCCGAGTCCTCCATTTCCTCAGCTAATAATCCCTGCCTTCCAGGACAGCACATGCCTAGGTTCTAGTTCATGCACTTCCCTGCTCATTTTGGGAGGAGGGGTCCTGACTGGTCAGGTCTTGCCAGGTGGGGCCATCCCTCCAGTTCACCACATTGACCCCCCTCTCTTTGATGGCCAACTTCTTTCAACCCTCCCAGCTGCAGTCTCATGCTACCTTTACCGGCCACACCTCCCAGTCCTCTACCCTGCAGAATGGATCTGGGACATCCTGCAAGCCAAATAAGAAGCAACCAGCAGATGAAGAAGCAGCTGATGGTTCCAGGCAGTTTACAGTATATGGAATTGGCAGGAATGGTGAATGGTGAGCATCTTTTCTTTCATGCATTATTGTCATTGGGGGAGAAGGTGGAAAATAAGAGCTTATACAGGGATTTTATGCATGCTTCTAGCAGGCATGAGGTCATAACAGGCTCCTCCACTGTTGTTTTTGGAAAAGGGGGTTCTGGAGGGAGAGTAGAAAGTGCCCCTCCCTGATTGTCATTGCGATAGGATGGCTACTGAGATGGGTAACATGAGTGCCATGATGGGCTTCATGGTCCATCCAGTGGCTGGGATGTGTAAAAGGTAGAAAGTTCCATGTTGTTCCCTGTGGTGGCTGGAGGTATGGTCCTCTGGGATCTGCCCATCCTCTCCTGTGCCTGCTTAAACTCCCCCTATTGGCTCTTAATCAATCAGCATCCATCACCCCTGTAGGTATGGTGCCCTCCTCTTTTATGGCCTGCAGCCAAGTTTCCAACCTAGTCCCAGGACTTGCAAAAAATTCAGTCCCCCATTCTATGCAGGTTATTATTGGGATTGAGACGACTGCAAACACTCCACTTTGCTCACTCCAACAACCCCTACTGTGGACATGGACAGCTCTGGGCAGGTTTAGCAGGCAGTGCAAATGTCTCTGCCATGGCTGGGATTTCAGCTAGCCAGCGGGGGAAGTCACAGCAGTGCTCCTTAAGAAGCTGCCAGAGCTGGAAGCCTGGGTTACAGAACTGGAAAAGGGTGCATCAATGTCAGAACTGGGGAATTTGAGTGCTCACATCACCCAAGCCACAAAAGAAAATATTTGGAAAAGGGAATTCGTAGATATTTTTACACTGTTGAATTGAGAGGGGAAGGTAAAAGAAAAAGGGTCAGACAGTAAGAAGGATACACCCAAGAATCCAAAGGTAGAGGGGGATATGTTAACATGGATAGTTGCTTTTAATATAATTATTACAGTGGTGGTGGAAAAAACACCAGAAAAAGCAGTTGGCTTGATCAAATATCAAAATTTGACACTTAAGGCATATTATTCCTTTGGGGGAATGCATGGAAAATTTACAATGAGGGTTTAAGGAGGATGATGGCTGCTAACCCAATGTTAAGGTAGGGCAGTATATATACATTCTCATATTCAGAGAATATGTGCTCACAGCGGCCCATTCATGATGAAACGACAGACAGCATTGCAAGTCTTGAGATCCCCTACCTTGGGGGTCAAAAAGGAGAAAGTGTGGGAAAGGTAGACAGGATCTGCAAGAAATTCACCAAGGGGTAATGTCAATTTGGCACAAATTGTAGATATTGTAGATTATTACAATATGTATTGCGGAACACACTCAGGTGCAAAGAAGGACAAATTTGAAGAATATAGAACCGCCCCTCTGGCAAGGATGTGCAAGCTATAATATTAAGAATTATGAGCAAAAAATAACTGCACTGTCCACCAAAATGCCAAATAAGAAACAAACACACTATAGTGTTGTAACAAAATATGTTTTGCAGCATTTATAATGTATGGTAGAATGTTGTTATGCATAAAAGTCTTTACCAGCTAAAAAGCTGTTATGCTGCAGTACCTTGTTGTTAAGCTGCACTAGCTATGTAGCTACTGCAACATAACAGCTTAGAACCTTGTATGAAGTACTGTAAGCACAAGCCGCATGCTCATCCATCAGCTGACATTACCGTTTACCGTTAAATGAGACATCAATTTTTGACATTATGAAATTTTACTTACGGATCTTTGCTATAGAAAAAAAAAAGAAGCTCCTATGAGCTTCGCTCTTGAGGTTCCAAATGTTGCCATAACGACCTCTCGAAGAGTTTACAAACTTGTTACAGATAGAGGACTATACATTATCCTCTATATTCAATGCAAATCAGCCCAAAAAAGCCAGCTAAAAATGCATGCCTCTTACAGAGGATGCCAACAATCACCCACAGAACAAGCCTTCAACTGGTTTCACAATAAGGCATCATCAGGGATGAGGAAAACACTCCAATGTAAAGGAGGACAACCCAGTCAACACAGGACTAGACAAGGAGGAGGCGGGAAGTAGTGGCACCAGTTTGATTACAGGCCCTTTACCCCTGGTTGACATTGTACAGTATCTGAAGGCAGGGTATGTAGAAGAATTGCTTAAGTTTTGAGTATGGTTTTAGGATTCCACATGAAATTATTAGGTGGGCTAGCAAGGCCAAGAATTTGAAATTGTCCATTGAAAATCCTGTGGTCCTTGCAAAGAAACTCAATCAGGAGATAGACTTAAGAAGGACTGTAGGACCTTTCGTGGCCCCCCAAAGAAGACCTTGCAGATATCACCATTGGGTTTAGTGCCAAAGATGGCCCCAAGGGAATTTCAGTAGCTACATCCCCTGTCATTTCCTAAAGGGGATTATGTCAATGATGTTATTGTGCTGAAAGTGGCTGCTGTACAGCTCATTTGTTGGTCAACTGGAAGAGGGACATTGGCTCTGGGGCACTGATTGAAAAAGCAGACACTTACTCAGCATTTCAGCTTATTCCAGTCCATCAGGCAGACCACTGCCTGTTAAACATGAATGTGTGGGGTGGGGCACTATTTATTCATGCCTATGAAATGCACAGAGTCACCTGCAATCTTTGAAAAATTCTGTTCATTTGTGAACTGGGTGGTGTGCTGGCTGTCTAGTGTGCAGTCACTACTGCATTACCTTGATGATTTCCAGGGACCCCTGTTTTCTGATGCTTTGCAGCACATGGTGATTGCTGGAGAAACCAGGGCCAGCCGCAAAATTTGGGTCTGGCTGTGGATTTTAGACCAGCTGGGAAATTACAGAGAAACTTCCTCAATAAGTTAGTCAGCTGCTGTTCCAACTCGTTTCCATCAATTACCCTACCTGCTTGTAACTTTATAAAAATTTAAATTCATCCCAACCATCTGAGACCCTCAGACCCTCCCACCCAGCCCCGAGTGTCTGTTTGGGCCACCTTATTTACTCATCTTAGCAGCTGTTTTGGGTCAAAGGCTGCATGAGGGTTCATTGCCTTTACCCGCCACTGCTAGTGGGACAGAATGCTTGTTTCTCATTCACTAGTAGTATCTCCTTCCTGTTAATGTGCTAGACAACAGCAGTGTTTTATGGTTTATAAACAGATATAATCTTACCTTAAACCTGCAAATGCTCTGTTCACCAGAATGTGTTACAGTATCCTGTAATGGAATTTACTGTGTATATGCTGCACTGTTTAAAATGTTTCAATAAAATATTTAATATTTAAAAATGTTATTGAGATCCTTGAATCTACAGTAGAGTCTAATGCTTTGTTTCTTAAAGATTAATTTGCTTCACACTGACGACATCCATATATGATATGACTTATAGGGTTACTGCTTTGCTTCTTAAAGATACATTTGTGTAATAATCATGCCAACATACATGTACATTATTGTAATCTATTGTATTTCAATCTAAAATAATTAACATATCAAAAAAATGAGGCCCTAAATAGGAAATAGAATGGTTTCAAATCAAACACATAGAACAGCATAGCTTGGAATAATTCCCAACATATTAAAAATGTGAAAACAAATGTTTATTTTTCCTTTCTAATTGTATTATACATGCAGTTATTTGATGTCACACTGTATCTGTCACTACTGGCAGAATACCCCATTAAATTCAATGTGCCATCTCACTGGACCAATCACATATACAATAAATATATTTAACTAAATAATCAACCTCTGTTTTGATACCATCAGGCAAAACAAAAATCTATTTACCAGAAAGTAGCTATGATTGCCAACTCACACTATCCAGCTCTCAGAATATGGTAAAAAAATGACCCTCATAACCAAAGGTAGCCTGATTAAGCAGTAGGCATCATACAGGTCTGTGCCCACACATCCCTCCCTCGGATGAGGGTCTGATTACAAAATCTAATTGGATCAGTGAAAAGGATGAATGAGCATCAATTAGGCTCCATTGTGAGAGATGAACAAAGGCAGAGCTGGGACACTGATGACAGCAATTACAGAATGAGTGAGCCATAATTAAAAACAAATCCAACAATGCCTGAGCCTGGGAAATAAACATTATCATTATCTATCTTAACATTATTATCTGTCTTATCATATAGTCACATTCATGTTTGGAACTGTGTTATTTCACAGATCTGCAATGCAATCCTAGTGCCATTCAATGAAAGAATATAAATGCTGCCGAGTGTCAACATGCTTTGTTAACTATGTGTGTGTGTGTTGTATGTCCCATGTAGTATTAGAGTGTATCTTTTTTATGTTTGGTTGCCAAGGGTTACATAAACATGGCGGTAACAGTGTTAGGAGAAATTCAAATTTAACCAAATCAGTCATTCAGGGAGCTACCATTTAGGGGTTTGATCATCCTCAGCTAGTCAGCTTGGGGAAATCTAAGTGTGCTACAGTATGCATCACTACTAGACAGCCTGAACTGCCTAACAGAGCAAGCAGTTCAATAAATTACTTTTGTGAACAGTTAAGTGTGGTAGTATTTTTTCATCTCTAATTATTGCATGTGTGTATTGCAGGTAAAACAAGCATTTGTCAATGCCGAATGTTTGCTTGCTGGCATTGGCATTGGTAGTGTAGGAGTTAGAGAGCTGCATAATAGGAATGGCAGTGAAGTATTGAACTGAAGTCAACTCCATCACCACCCTGCAGATAGTGACAGGCATTGGGGTGTGCCTTTTGGTCATCAGGCATAACGGCCACGCCATTTCACCACACCCTACCGTGTAGACACCAACAAGTGTCATGGTGTGCCTTGGGGTCTTTGGCCCTTATGCGCAACCCATTCCATCATAAAATATTGTGAGATGGATGCAGTATAGAGAATGGGGGTAACTTTAGGCTAAAGAGTTCAAGGCACACCTCCATGCCTCTCAGTGGCTGTAGGGTGTGGGTGGGGGTGGAATGGTATGAGCATTGCAGGTGACAATCCCAAGTCACAGCCCTGATGCCTGTCATTCGTTACAGGGTGGGGTGTTATGGTCAGAAACCCTAATGCCTCAGGCATTCGTTGGTATTTTCACTCCAAATTTTCAACATGGGTTTTTTGTGACCCCCACCTCATGAACAGTGGCAATATCAGTTTGTTAGCTGAAAGCTGCTTTTGCACAGCGACTACAGTATTTGTCACCACAGGTGCAAAAACACATTCTGAACAGGATGGGAAAAATGACAGCTGTACTGTTTATGGGGAGGTGTAAAAAATGGCAGTGTTGAAAATCTGCAGTGAAAATATTAAAAAAACTGGTGAAGTCATGAGCGAGCATAGAAACTGTGCAACGTGAACCCGTAATGTAATTAGTTTGGGAATTGTTTACAGCAGATTGTCAACACAGGCATTTTGGGACCTCCAGTCATGAATAGTGTTACTGTGATTTTCTTTATCTGTCCCGAACAATGATTTCCCACAGCGACCATGCATTTCTGTGCTGAAAGTGTGAAAACACATTTCAGCCATGTTGTGAAAAACAACAGCTGTACTGTTCATAAGGAAGTGTGGAAAAATGCCACTGGTGAAAATGTGGACTGAAAATATTACAAATTCATGAACTTACGAGGGTGCGTGGAAACTGCACAATGCTCACTCGTAACACAGTCATTTTTAAGAATTCTTTCACCAAATTTTCAAAATAGCCATTTTAAGACCTCTGCTCATGAACAGTGTCACTGTAATTTTTTTAATGTGTCCCATACATTGATTTCGCACACTGACTGTGCCATTGTGCGCTGCATGGGCGGAAACATGTTTTGGGCGAGATGTGAAAAATGACATTGTACTGCTCATAAGGAGGTGTGGAAAAATGGCAATGTTGAAAATCTGGATTGAAAATATTGAAAATTTGCGAACTTATGAGAGTGCATAGGATCAGCGTAACAAACGCTCATAAAACAGTCATTTTTGGGAATATTTTCACCAAATTTTTAAAATAGCCATTTTAACACTTCTGCTCATGAACAGTGTGACTGCAATTTTCTTAATGTGTCCCAAACATTGATTTCGCACACTGACTGCGCCATTGTGCACTACATGCGTGGAAACACATTTTGGGTGAGATGTGAAAAATGACAGCTATACTGCTCATAAGGAAGTGTGGTCAAATGGCAATGTTGAAAATCCAGAGTGAAAATATTGAAAATTCGCAAACCTACGAGCTTGCGTATGAACAGCACAATGCACGATCGTAAAACAGTCATTTTTAAGAATTTTTTCACCAAATATTCAACACAGGCTTTTTGAGAGCCCACCTTATGAACACTGGCACTGTCATTTCGTTAATCAGTCCCGAAAGGTGATTTCGTGCAGTGACTGCAAAATCACCCTTCGGGCCCAATTAATGCCATGACAGTGACAGAATTCATGAGGAGGGTCCCAAAAACCCCATTTTGAAAATTTGGGCCAAAATTCCAAAAAATGCCTGAGATATGCAGCAAAGTTGAAAAAACCCTATTCATTACATTATACAGCTTACCGGCATTTCTTCAGTTCGCGGTCGGCTTGAAGAGTGCAGACGTGTTCCGGTCCACGAAGATCATCACGCCGAGGTCCGGAGGTAGTATGGGGTGATGGGGTGTGGGGAGGCAGGGTGCGCAGTGGGTGGGTTGGTGGGGACAGAGACAGTGAGGACCATTTTGTGTTGCAGGTTTGTTTTTACAAAGGAGGAGGAGGCGACCGGGGCGTTTGCCACACTGGGGTGGGCTCCCAGTGTAGCCATGGGGAACTGCTTGTGGGGGGCATGGAGCCGGCGGGGATTTGGCACCCGTCGGCAACGCATCTGTTGCCATGCTGGGGTGGGCTCCCAGCGTGGCACCCTGTACTCTGGCGGGAGGGAGAGACAGTGGAGCGGCGGAGTTGGCCACCCCGTCAGTTATACATATGTAGCCACGCTGGGGTGGGCACCCAGCATGGAATGTAAACTCTGTTTGGTGGGGTGCGCACAGCCAACGGGGATTGGGCACCCCATCTGCTATACAGTGTGGGGGAGACCACGCAGTATGCGTGTGTGTGTGTGTGTGTGTGTGTGTGTGTGTGTGTGTGTAGCGGGAGCGCACATGAGCAGGCTATATCTTATCACTGCTCACTGAAGCGTAGCTCCCCCTTTCAACTGTACGCCACTGCATTTTGGGCTGTCATAGACAGCTCCAGCAGGCATTGGAGACTGGGGCCGTGCTTGCAAACACACTGACTGAATTAGAAGAGTTCTGCCACACCTCCAAAAACTCAGATGATGGCACTATGTTTCTTGCACATGCATGCAAGCAAACATAAAAATGGTGCTATCAGCTGCTAATGTGCACAAAAATCCAATATTTAGGGATTGTTTACATTTGCAAGTCAGTCAGATAGCAGGAACATCAAGATATGCCTTTCTGCTGTTTAAAGCCAGTGAAAATGCTGGTTGCTTATGATGCAGAATATACACTGGTCTTTGAGGTGCTAAATCACTGTGACTGGCAGGCCAACAGAAAAATCAAAGAGCTACACTGTACTCCCATCCTCTGCCTCACCCTGTCTTCAGTACAAGGCAGAAAGAGCTTGCTCACCTTAAGTTTCTAAAGTACGTGTCCCATCCCCCATGAACACCAGAAGTGTCTTCAAATACCAACAGAATACACTGTTGAACTATTTTTAAGACAGGACAGACAGCTGCAGCTGTTTAAGATTTTTGCTTTACCATGTTGTTTTGCTTAGTTTATCTGTCTCTGTGTGTTTAGTGATGTATGACTGCATACATTGAAGAATAGGTGCGAGCGGGGGGAGGGACCACTGAACAACAGGGAATAATTATTTTAATATCAGGCATGGGTGCTGGCGTGGGGAGGGAACCACTGGACACCAGGGACATGTTCTTTCACACACTGGAGAGGGACTGGAGAGAGGGGGGGCACCACTAATCACCAGGAACTACTGTGTTGAGGGTCAAGGGGGCCAACACACTTCCTCTGCTAAGCGATAGAGTTGTGCAGGAGTACTGTAAGTTGTGGTTTAAGTCGGCAGTATCTGAGAGAGGCCCCCTCAGTGGAAACCTTTAAGAGACAGCTCAAGAAATTCTTGATTTACCAAGCATTTTGAACTGACATAATAAGAAGATGCTGAGGTGTGCGTTTTGCTGACTGTCATGTTATGTTATTTAAATGTGCTGCGATTTTAATTAAGTATAAGTTCTGTAATGTGTTGTTATTGAATGTTTTATTTTTATATTTGTTTTATATATTGCACAGTACTCCAAGCCTCCGGGGATGGGCACTTCATAAATACAGTATCTATTTATCTGTCTATCTGTCTGTCTATATATCTATCTGTCTGTCTATCTATCCATCTTCCCAGTGCAAGGTGGCTGTGCAAAACACCCTTGCACTGTTCAAATACTTTGAATATTGGACTGAGCCAATATTCAGGTCTCTGACCCTCCATTTGCATTGCACCCCCTTGGTTCTATGTGATAACTGCAATCGTGGAAAGGTGATCGCCGTTAGGGCAAATGTAGATTGGCGAAAATCCATTTCGCCAAAGTACACTCCTGGCACACAACAAAAGGGTGCTGAGGACTTGCAATTTAGTTGTTTATGTGGGGGGCTGTGCCCCCCCCACACCCCCCTTCTAAATGATTCTCAACTCCAGGGGGGTGCATGTCAGGGGGATGAAAACAACAAAAAAGTAAATTTCTTGGACAAGCTCAAAAATCCTGATTTGCCCAGAACCGAACCCAGCACCCTCCCAGCCATAGTCTGCCACAAACCCACCATGCCACATGGCCAGCTCAGATATCCACCCTTGCACTACATATCACAAGCCCTCCCTCCCCTTCTGCCCATCGCAAGGCATGCTCGCTCACCACCCCATGCACGTATACATATAGCAAGAGGATGTCACTATACCCATATTCGCCCCCCCATCCACTAGCCCTGAGAACAGGCCCCGCTATTGAGTTGCCCTTTTGGTAAGCGCTCAGTAGCAGTTGTCCTTCTCACTGGATACTCACCCCCTCCATGGTTTGCCCAGGTGTAAAACCTGTTTGCCCATGCTAACCAGGCTTTTGAATATAGAACACCCACACAAAACCCAGTTTGCAAAGACAATCTCAGTTTTGCGCCTGGGCAAACTTTTGAATATCCTTCCCCACTTGTCTCCAGTTTTGCATTATATCCTTATATATAGCAAGTATATACTGTTATGTCATCATACAATTTGTTTTTGTTTTCAATACTGATTTTTAAATACCTTAATTTGTTTCATTTTTTTCTCTTGTATTGTGTTTTGTATTCATTTCTGCTGCATGATTTTCTGACACATCATGAAGCTGTCAACTGCATCTGACATCATTCTTGTCTGAGCCTCTTTGTGGGAAACTTGGTTTTGACAGTCATTCCTGCTATCAGATAGTGACAGCATTTGAAATAAGGTGTCTGTGAAAATACTGTAGACCTTGTTCCATTGTTAACTTTGTTTGTGCCTGTATCTCCGCATTTTATGTTCTATTACCAAAGGCATACAAACTATATTGGAATCAGTCTGAGCTGTGAGAGGGCTTTTTCATGATTGCCCCTCCTCCACCCGTCACAGCTTTAGAATACCCAATCTCCTCCTCAACTATGCCCACTCTCTTCCTTTCTCCACCGGCTCTCTGCCTTTATCCTGTGAAGTGGGTTTTGCTTGTTTAGCTTGTAGCTCCTACTATGGGAGGGCTAAAAGTCAATGGTTCAATGTGAGGGAAATAGCATCTCTCACATCCCCCATTTAAACTAATCCAATTCCTTTAGCTCCGCATGGAGCATTTCAAAATCAGCTTTGCCTGAGCTGCACTGTCTCTGTGGTGTGGACCTATTCTTTTCTCCATGTTTTCTGATGGAGGTTTCCTTGTCAGTTGGTTCCATGCCTCTCTCATGGTCCAGTGGTGAGTTTCTCTGGTGTGCTTAAGGTCTAGCATCGATTGTCTTGTTCATTTCTGCCCACTTGGAGCCTTTGTTTCTGTGGTTCTTCAACGTGCGGGAGCCTGTCGGGAGTGGCCAGAGCTCTGCTTCTTGGATGGCTGGGTTGGTCTCTGTCTCTGTCTTTGTCTCTCTCTCTCTCTCTCTCTCCCCCACTCTCTGCTACATCCCATATCATTCCCTTTGTTTTATCCCTCTGTGGTGTCACTTCTCCCCTGGTGAATTTTCACTTTGGGCCTTCCTTCCCTGCTGCCATTCTGCCTCCATTTTTTCTTGTACAGTGCATGTGGGACTGCCTTTGGGGCTCCATGTGGTGTGAACATACCTTCTCGATTCGTAAACATTGTTTACCATACATCAAGCTGTCATCTTGCACCTGCTTGCTAATGACCTGCTGATGATCTGAGTCTGACTTCTTCCCATTGCTCCCTTTCCCTTACCATATTCATTACTTACTTGGTTTGAAAAACTTCCATACATGACAAAGATCATAATTCTACAAAATGCAGTCCTTCCTTCTTCCATGTACAGACTTCAAGACTAGCAATTGATTTCACAGATCTAGGTCTTTCATATTAGGCATTAGTGCCTACTGCAAGTATTCAAGACAAAAGATACTACTGCGGAAATGGGTTACTTTATTGATATTCTTTGAATGCTCTTAGAGGGTGTGTGGTAGTCTTCTTACTGGCCATTCTGTGTTTCCATTTGCTCTCACAGCATCCCCCTAGTGCTGCACTCCTTCCTGCCATCCCCGCGTTTGGATCTCCTCAGTTCCCACTCAATTGCCAATTTTCCTCCACTCTTAACTGTCCACTTTTTGGACTGGATACAGGTAAGTATTTATGGCTCCCAACTGCATGCCTTTGCCCTCATTTTCTTTTTGGTGTTCTCAGCTCCTCTGTTGCTCTGCTGGTGCTTTTGGAATGTGACGTCACCCACCATGCCCAATATTCAGCTCCGCAATGGTGCACTGTAGCCGTATACACAATCAAAAGCACCTGAATAAGGATCTGTTACAGTCTGTAACTACTTTTCATAATCTGCTTACCTACTCCTTATTTTGTATGGACAAACTGTAAGGAAACAAACCTACTGTTTAATTGTAGCACAGAAAATACTGCAGGACATCGCATTTCAATCTATCTCAGTAAACCGAAGTGGTTATACTGTATCAACATACTTCATATCAATCAGTTCCCCAATCCTTCTCAGTCTGCTAGAACAGATCAAGGGACAATGTGTTATTTCACTTTATTCCTCACGTACTGTACTATTTGATGTCATTGGCAGCTTCCATTTCACATGACATGGTTTGAGCAACGTGGCTGACCTCCCACACATGCTCAGTTACTATAGGTATCCAATTACCACTGCTATTGTTTTTTCTACTTTCCCACTCTATCATTGTTCCTCTCATCAGGCTTTGGCACTTTTTCATGGCCCAGGGCTACTATGGTTATATTGCCATGCCTGCTCTTCAGGTCACTACTATGGCTCAGTAAACAATTCTGTACTAGCACTGGGGAATGCTGGCATACAAGGTCCACCTTCCAGTGCACTGTATCAAGTTGGGACTTGTACATGTTCTCAGTCTGTTGCCATTGACAAATTCCTGTGTGCCTTCTCTGTTCCCTCCTCCTGCTGCCTCACCATCATTCCATTGTTCTGCAGTCACCAACCCTAGCTCTGCCTTTGTGGTATTGAGCGAAGGTGGGCATGTTTGTCTGCCCGGGATAGGAGCCTGTTCCATGTCTCTGTTTTGTACAACCATTCTATCATTTGATCTGGTTTGTAACACAGTTCCATCCTTCCAGAATCTCTGTCTCTAGCTCTACCTTGAGGGGTATTGAGTGATGGTGGGCTTCGTCTCTGCCGGGGTTAAGAGTCCTGCTCCACCTTTTTGTCCACACATTTTTTGAATCCCTGTTTGTCTGCCTTTCTTCCTCTGCTCCATCTCTGGCTCTGCCTGGGTGTCAGTTCTGGAAATCCTTCAACTCCAAACTATCTCCTCACTTCGACATTCCTCCACTTCAGACCTCTCCGTCAACTTCAAGGATCAACCCTCCTACATCATCAAAGACTCAGAAGACAAGTCTACATCATCCATTCAGTTATTACATTTCGGCAGCAGATGATTACCGCTTCATTGCTCAGCAGGATATACACTTCCTCATGGAGCTCCATAGTGAACTTATTGATCTAGAACTTATTGACTACTCACACATCTGGAATTTCTTCACTTCGTCCAGCTTCTCCAATTTCTGTATCTTGAATATCCACCATTATCATCCTGAACCACCCTTGGAACACCTTATCAACTTTACAAATTTCTTGCTCCAATCTGAGCTCCTCATTATTCCATCCTTCCTCCCCATTCTACAGCTCCATCAAGGAATCTCTTAATATCATTGCCCATCTCCTTACTTATGGACTGGATCTGGATTGCCTGCTGGATGTCCTCCTTCTCTGTTCCTTTTGGGGCCTTCAGGTGCACCACTGTCTAGTGCTCCCACATCCATTAATTTCATTTCCTGGATCCATCCTCGCTCCATGCTTCCAGTAACCATTGCTCCATCTTAGGTTCCAGTGCCACCTTTTTTATATCTCCAACATCCGATCAAGACTTTCCTAATCTACCAACATTCCTTGACATGCCTGCTATCATAACACATAATCCTACTCCAAAGAACTATTACTTTCCCTTAATCACTACCTTTTGACTACAGGACCCCTTTATTTCATCAAGTTCAAGTATTGAGCTCCAGCACCCCAGATATAAAGTTCATGCTCATCCATATGTTCAAATCTATCTCATCGCATGTATACCTCTGAGACCTTAATACTGACTATCACAAAGAAATCCTGGACATAGTTTAACCATCCGTCTTCCTTCATCTGGACCTCCTTTTGACTTGCATTCTCCTTCTTCTTCCAGGATTGACCTTCCTACTCACACTGTCAAAGATTCAGAAGATATGATTCATTGACCTAACCAGAAATGAAAGTAAGCCCAAATCATTTAGGATTATCTCCTCATAGATTGCCAAGAGGATGGGCAGGTCATTAACCATGGGTCCTCATAGGTATCCTCTACAGGGGGGTTTCCTCTCCTGCGTGCTACTGGTCACACTCTCCATAAATTGGTGAAGGTAATCTCAAACCATTAACAATCTCTGTGGGTTTTCCATTCCCTACATCTACCCAGCATTCCTGTTAAGGGTGGGAACAGAGACAGGCCAAATTCCAAATTCATAACTTCAGGTTCATAAGTATACACAAGCACTGTACTATGCACCAAAAATTGAAACAATGCTTCCTCAACTATTCTTACCATATATGTCACTCTGTTCACTGCTTTGTTGCTTAGATAATGGCAGAGATGGTCAATAATGGTCACAACTTTTTCTTTTCTGTGACTGCCATGTCAACATCCACCAAGCACAACCATCCCCTAGTAGAAACTACAACATGCAAAAGAAAACCCAGTGCCACCATGCATTTTCAAAACTAGCGTCAGGTGCTAAATCCTGCTTCCAGTATTATCTTCCCCCTCCTGACCCACAGATTATGCAAAACCAGTGGCAGGCAGGTGCTCAAACTCACTACTGGTATCCAACTTCCTGCCCATCCCAGGCAATATGGAGGCTTCTCAGCAAAAAGGGGAGTTCCTTGCAAGCCCCCAGCTTTTGAAACCTGATGTGTGACTTCAAACAATTAACTGTGTGCTGGTGAAGGTTGACAGGGGATCCAGCCAGGCAGAGTGGGAGCTAGGTAATGCAACACAGACTTAATGATGCTCATGTTAGTTTAGCTGCTCAGTAAACCACATAGTAACTGAGAATATAGAGACTCAGCACTTCAACAATGGAGAGAATTTTTTATTGCACTGCAGCACAAAATAGTGCTTACAAATAGCAAAATGATCAGGATAAACACTGAACAAGTCAGTCTACAGAATGTGCAAAACCACAGAAATGTCAAGAACGAAGTAGCACTAAGGGCTGAGGTGCTTCCCAAGTGCCTCTCCTTGTGCTATGTCAGTGACCTGAGTTCATTCTGAGCCTAGGTTGCTGGAAGCCAGTTGGGGAGAGGGCAGGAGAAGCATCGAGCATACTGACAGGCAGCTGTTCTCTCCTTTGAAGACTTTCCAGATCATCCCCACCTTTGCTGATACCTAGTGGTGGCTGGCTGGCTGAAAATAGATGCAGGTAGGTCAAGGTCCAAAATGGGAGGGTGGAAGCAGGAATTGGCCAGAGTGCATGTACACCTCCATTTGCATGCACTCTCCATTGCCATAACCTCAGGCCGGGGAGAAAACCAGGAGGAAAAAGGTTGGCATGACATGGTCACATAACACCCTGTCACCATCCCACTGTCTGCCACAACACCAGCACCTGCAGGGCATACTGTATTGTGCTTTGGGGGGGGCATGACAGTTCTCCCCTTCCTGACCTTGCCATGGGGGGAAGATCCATGGGTACAACCTGAAAGGTAAGCTATGGGATTGTGGACAACGAGTGGGGTGGTCAAGTCGACTAAAGTGAGCCTGCCCAGCTGTGGCCTGGAAGAATAAAATGTATATAACAAAAGCACCTTGGGGGACTTCTGGTGTCACTGTGACTGGAAATGGAGTGGTGATTACAGATCTCCATCCCTACCCCATCAAATAGCTAACATTTTGGTGGATTGTAGTGTGGTTTTGTGATTTCACATTTTGCCAGATGCTGTACGTAGTTTATGGGTGGCAGATGCACTCAGAAAATCAGATGTTTGTCAGGAACTTCTATTAAAATGGTGGAGCCTTGCTTCACTGGAACAAAGATTCTAGACAATATGGTAGTGAGTGAAGCAGTTGAAGTTGTGCAGCTTACTAATGCAGCAATCCTTAATGACCTGTGGGAGTTTCAGGCAGAGTTCCAAGCATTGCAGTTGGAACATAAGGAATCTGTGTCAGCTTTAGAAAGTTAGGTGCGCTCCTTGGAACAGCATGCTGGAGAAACTGATACCCTTGTTGATCGATTGGAGCAGGTACTTATTAGAACTATACAAGAGCAACAAGTGCTTGTGGAACATTGCAAGGATTTAGAAAACCGTACCAGGCAGAACAATGTGCTTGAAGGTGATGAGGGTAAAGGCATATTGATCTTTCTACATGATTTTTCCTTCAGTTTTGGAGATCTTGGATACAGTAGCTGCCCATTATCACTGGAGTGTGCTCAGTGAGCATTGATCCCTAAACCTATTGGACCTAATGCTTGCCCTTGCTTCATTGTGGCTCGATTCTATAATTTTGCTGTCAAGAAAGGCTTTTTTAATTCAGGCATGGAGGAAAGGAACTATTTTCTATAAGGGACTGTGTGTTTATTTTGATAATGATTATTCTCTGACTTTGCTAGCTAGACACAGAGCATATGCTCCAGTGTTACAGCTACTTTGGCTTCATAAACTTAAATTTACTACCCCTTATCTTGCTCGCTCACATATCCTCTTCCCGGATGGCCCTAAAGTGTTTGATGATCCCGAACTGGCCATGCAGTAGCTTCGCTCTTGAAATTATGACATCCCAGTCAAAGATATGGAAGCTTTAGATACTTGAGAGAAGGGGGCTCTTCAAAAAAGATGTTTGGATTTAAATGTATTCTCACAGT
This sequence comes from Neoceratodus forsteri, assembly GCA_016271365.2. Classification (NCBI taxonomy): domain Eukaryota; kingdom Metazoa; phylum Chordata; order Ceratodontiformes; family Ceratodontidae; genus Neoceratodus; species Neoceratodus forsteri. Next base: position 509,978,785 of record CM057452.1, on the reverse strand, counting down.
AAGAACAGGTGTTTGGAGAAGACAGTCACCGAAATCAAGACTCTGTTATAGCCTTTTCACAGGGAAGAGACTTCATAATTGTGTTTTTAAGGACTTACATATCGTGCTTTTGTGCAACATTTGCCACAGATTTATGTAGAACATTTCAGCTATTTTTGGTTGTAAATATCTTAATTATTGTGTTTTTCTTCATTTTTTTGAGTTTTGTATTTTTGTGGCTCCACTGAAGTGAGTCCTGGGGGGTGGTTGGAGTGGCAGTTGATGTTATCTTTTTCTGCTTTCCCCATTTGGGTATTTGAATCTTTTTGATTTGTTTTTGGTTCTTAGCTGGATTTTTTTAAATATTTGTTTTCATTTCAGTTTAATTTTTTTGTTTTCATTTTAGCTTCTCATATTTTCCGTCCCTTATGCTCGTTTTTTCCTTTCCCAGAAGTAACTCAGGGTGGTGTGGACTCACTTCTGTGTTTTGTTGGACAGCCTAGATGTGACCATTGTTAAGACTCTGCTATGCTGCTTGTTTTTTCATTGTTTGTTTTCTCAGTCCCCCCCCCTCTTTGTTTCAGTTTTTTTGCCTGTGGTGCTTTTTGCCGGTTATGTGGTGGACTCCAGATGCCCAGCATCGTCTGCTTTGGCCCACCTTCCTCCCTAGTCAGGTGAAGGGGAATGGGTAGGTGAATTTTATTTGGCTCAGTATTTTGTTTTTCTGTTGCATTTCTTTTCTTGTCTTTGTGGAGTGGGGGGGAACCTTGCCAGACTAAGAGGAAGTTGTGGGAGTGGTGAGGTAGGGGTTTCAATTACTTTTTCTTCTCAGACGTCTTTCCTAACATGGGCTGTTTTCTTTTCTGGCTTTTCTATTCTTTTCTGAGTACTCCCTCAATCTCCCCCACACACTTTAATGCTTCCTTAGATTATGCTGAGTATTCAGGGTGCTCCAAGATTTTCTTTTTCCCCCATTCAACTCTTTCCTTTTTGAGTGCTTCTACTGATCCTTCTTTTTCAGGCATGGGGATTTTATCTCTGGTTTGGATGGTATGGAACACTCTAGTTTATTAATGAAGTCAGCAGGCTATTTTTGCTTTTGACCTCTCTTTTTTTTTCTTTGTTCACTGTTTAATCCCTATCCATACTGTTTTCTCTAGCTTCTTTTTTTCTGTCCTTTTTTGTGTTTTTGTGTGCCTACTGTGGTTCATTTGAGGTACTACTTTAATTGGTGGGGCTGTGTTGACCTCCTTGGGCTTACAGGGAATCCGACTTTTCTTTTGTTGGTTGTCTGTGGGAGGTGCTATTTTTAGTTCAGTTCTAGGGTGGTTCCTTCTATGTATTTTTCAGTTTTGAAGTGGGGTGAGGTAACAGTAACCTACATACACAAGGGAAGTATTCCCCACTCTCTTTCATTTTATTTTTCTTGTGAGCCAATCATTGGTTCTATATCCTGACCCTGAGTGCTTGGCTCCTTTAGATCCTGCCTCCCTCTCTTTTGGTGGAGGGAGGCAGGAGGTGGTATGCACTGTCCTTTTTATGTGAGCTTGCTGCATGCAGGGCCGGATTTACTGTGACACCAAGTATGCCTGTGCGTAGGGCCCAACATTTACTGGGGCCCTGTTGTCATCATCTCTTTATTTTCCCAACCCAACTGCTGTTTTTTTTTTTTTTGGTTGTATGGTTGAGGGTTCATATCTGAGTGAGTCAGACAGTAGGGGGAAGGGGGTGGAGGGTCACTGATGGAGATGGAGTAAAAAAAAAATGGAAAAGGCAGGCACAAGAAAATGTGTGGAGCCGCCACAGATTGTCGCTTTTGGCTGCTTTGGATAAGGACTGTTCCTAGTAGAATCATCAGAGCAGTCTTCACTCAGTCATAATCGCTCATAGGTCACTGAGTGATCTGGTGATATTGCCATTAGTAACTACACTATGTGTGACAATGTCACCCGACCTATGAGTGCTGTGTTTGACTACTCTGATTTGAAAGCGGGTGGGCACAGCCACAGAGCGGGATAGCAGCTCTGAGCAGAGAAAGCATGTCAGCAATTCGCGCCATTTGCAGTGAGCACTACTGGCTGAGCTAGCAGCTAGTAGGACTAGGAAGGACTTCGGAGTAGCATCAGGCCCAAAGTTAGGCAGCCTGCTGTGTCAGCCAGCCAGTGTGAGGAGGACAGGAGAAGGAGAAGACAGAGGAGAGAAAACAGAGATCAAGAGAGAGAGACAGTCAAAAGTGCAGAGTGGCAAGTTGGAGGAGCGGTCTATCGAGAGTTGGGACTCAGCTAGGGAGAGGGACTAGAGAGAGTCAGGTGGGACAGAGTGTCAGACTGAGGGACAGGAGAGAAGTTAAAATAAGGATAGGACGAGGGAGATGGGGAAAGCAAGAGCAGCAGCGGGCTGTGGGCTGCTCATGACCCGACCACACCACCGAGCAAAGGCAAGGCCAAAGAAGCAGCTGCAGGCTGCCTGCCCACCCACGGAGGAGCAACTCAAGCAGCAAGACCTCCATACCAACAGCACCATTATGGTCCCAGAACCCGACGACTCCCAAGTCATGACGATGACACCCAGGCAGCAGGCATCCATCCAGGCCTAGGCTGCAGCCACCAGCCAGGCAAGGCAACATCATCAGTCAAGTGAAGTAAGTGACCATTTTATTGTGTTTGTCTTCTTTCTTGTAATTGGTTTATTACTAGTCTGCTCGGCTGGCTCCAGCAGTAGTCCTTCCTTTCCTTAACACCACTACTACACACGCCCTCAAGGCTGCACAGTGTGCACTTCACTTCCCAAGATTAGAAAAGGTAACACAAGTTTACTCCTCTCCTCTCCAGTAATCTCAATTAAGTAATTTGTAAAGACAGTGGAATAAAGTAGGGCAAGAGCAAGGCAGAAGTCTTTTCGGTACTGCACAGGTCTTCGATTCCTCACCCCTCTGTCTGTGTTATTTAGACAGTAAGTTTGCATTTTTGTATGGGGACACAGGGCACTTTGAATCTTTTTGTAGTGAGGGCTTCCCCATATTTAAGGTGGCAGCTATTGTTAATCTGGAGTGTTCAGTTGTAGAGACCCCTAGGTCTGATCACTCAGAAAAATGTCTCAGTGTCTTGTGTCTGCAAAGAAGTAGTGCAGATAACTCTGACTCTGACAGCTGGTTGCCTATTTTTCTTTTTATTTAAAAGGTGGGTCGATGACACAAATTTAAATTGAAATCTGTTTTGTGTTACAGGCTGCAGTATGCTAGGATAGATGCATGATGCAAGCCGTAGCCAATTATCCAACTGCGGCTGTGTGCCTGTGCCAGTGCAAAGTCGCCCTTACAAATATTGCAATTTGCAAATTTGAAATCGCACCGGCCTGGTTCCAGACTGCCAAGTTGACTGCCATTTTAAACAGGCAAGGATGGTGTGTGTGTGCTGCTGTGCAGACTTGCAGTCTGCATTCCACTGCAGCATGCCACTGCTTGTGTTTGGTGATATATAAGCTACAACAAGGGTACATGAAGTCTGTGGTTGTGGTCTCCACTGCATGTGTTTTTTGTGCATTAATTCCCTCAGCTTGGTCACTGTGGTGTGGCACAACAGGTCTGGGTGGCAGTGTCATGTCTGTGGCAGACATGGGCTGGCCACTGGCCTGGCTGGGTTGTGTGTGCCACTGCCGCAAATGGTAGAATATACAATAATCACACTAAAATGCATTTTTGTTGCATTGTTTATGGTTTAAATGCATTTTTGTTGCACTGTTTATCATTTACTTTCTTTTTTTGGGATGTGTGTGGTGTTGGTGTGGTGGCCTGGCCTTGGGGTGGGAGGCCAAAATGGGGGTTTAGTGGTCCAGGGTGTAGTGGGGGGTGGGGGCAGAGTGAGGTGGCCCCTTGCACACCCAAGTTGGCATCCAAATATGGTTTCTTCATTCAGACTGTGAACCAGCATTCTTAAACTGTTGGTGGACTGGACCGTGGAAGCATTTTGCTAGAAATGTCCCTTTAAAGTCTAGAATTTTGTTAAAATAATAATAGTATGATCAGTAATTAATTCCTTTTTTTTAAATAATGGCAATAAGGCAGCTTAAAATGCAAACTACATCTTGGTTCTATACATGGTACAGTACTATGAGTGTGTGGGAGCGTGGGAGGGCATGATGGCCGGGGCAGTGTTTATATTTTGGGTAAGATTCATATTGTGGGTGGGTAAGTTTTGAAGTAGTGACATATGTGAGGGTTACATTTTTGACACTTTTTTTTCCAGATTATAAGAGAAGCCTGTTACGAGTGTCCATACAGTGTCCAAGAAGACCAGAGTCAATGATCACCATTCATAAACAATAAGGTGTGTAAGAGACTTACTCATCTCATTAATATTTTTTGTAATTTAACCAATTTGTTTTAAACTGCATTCTGAATAAATCATTTTATGTACTTTAGTTTGGTTGCAAAATGTGGAAACAGAACAGTGTGTGCATATGACTGACAGGTTTTTGGGATTGAATGGCTACTGGGCTCATTTTCAGTGTTGTGCATCCTCTTGGTGACACCCACTGGCACTATCCTTGCTGTAATTTAAACTTTACTGCTCTGCTGTACCTGGCACCTGCCCATCAGAGTTGAACTGCATTTATTTAACAGGTGTGTCAATGGTGAGGTGTCGGCTAAGCCATATTGTGAACAAGCAAGGCAAGGGCAAGGGCAAGGCAGAAGTCTTTTCAGTGCTGCACAAGTCTTCGGTTCCTGAACAAGGTATGTGGTGCCAATGTATAGAGGTAGATGTCACTTTTGTCTCTGTGGGTGGTTTTAGCATGGGGGGGGTCTAGAACACCACACTGCATAGCAGTCTGATCTATAATTAATGGAAGTTGTGTGTGACATATACACTGTACCACGGGTGTTCGATTGTACTGTACTAGTGTGTCGGGAGGAGCACCAGGGAGGCAAGATGATGGTTGCCAGGTTGCCAGGTGTCGCTACGCACAGTAGAGGATAGCTTTGTGCAATAGAGTTTAAATATGGAGCTCATCAGGACATGGTGTGGGGCTGGGTTGGATGAGTGGTAGGCTACTAGTCCATATAGGGCTGCCAGTTGCAGCTGGAGAGAGGTGGCTATAAAAAGAGACATAACATTTATGAAATGTTTTAACTTGTTAAATAATTGTGCTTGAGTGTTAGTGAGCCAAGATGTAGGAAGTTAATTGTTTCCTTCTATATTTCCTAGGAAGACTGAGATTGAGAGAGGCCACAGGACTCTACTATAAAGAAGTCAGCATCTGCATCATCAACCACTAGTGATGGAACACCAGCAACTGCACATCACAGTTGTCACCACCTTGTAACAGTCAGCCAGCCAGCCAATCAGCCAGGTATATGAAGATATCACAGCAAATGCAATCTGAAGTAATGTAGTGAGTAATACACTTGCCAATATTTACACAGATGTCCACCAGCGAGATGTCAGTCAACAAAGTCCAGCTGTGGCAGCTGCCCTAAGTGTTCCAGTCATTGACATTACATACAGTATGTAACGTACATGACTAAAGCAAAGAAAGAGCAGGTTCTTGAAAGGATTTTGACTGTCCACCACTCTGACAGACAGCTGAGTGGTGGACAACTGTGTAAACTTGTCTGTGATGTTGGAAGTTTTTTCATGGCTATTCTTCCATGTCATGGGGGCATCCTGACTAGTACACACATTTGACTGCAGTGGTAAGTGAGTGGGAGAACTGATAGGGGAGGGCCTGAGCCTGCCTGGCTTACTACTACCCACAGAGGATATTCTTCTGTTGAACACTGAAGTCAGTATTGCAGATTGCTGTGCTGCATTGCACTGCACCAAATACTTAACTGTTCAACAGTAGTAGAACATTGACTTTGTGGAAAGTAGGCCCACATCCCCACTAGCAACACAGCACTGGCAATGGAATTCTGCCAAAAAGATCAAATCAGGCATTGAAGAGAGTTGTTACCAGGCATCATGTGCTTCTAGTTTACTTTTAACAAGAAAAAAAAACCCAGGTGTTTTTCTCAGGGGATAGGTGTTGCTTTGTGAGACAGTCACGGATGAGTCATTTCCGTAGCATATGACTTTCAACTATCAGTTGCAGCTGTGGATCATGGTCCACCTTATATGGATGAAATTGTTTATGTAGTCGTAATGCAACAATATTTTTTCTTGGTGCCCAAGTGATGTCCATGTCTGTGACATCACTATAACAATGTCCAGAAAATGAGGTTTGACATATTGTTACGTTATTAGCATGCATCATCGCTAATAGTTAGAGAGTGTGCAGCACATGGTGCAGTTCGGGGGGTGGTAGTAGCCTAGGCAGTTTATCACATTGCAAGTTTAACAGCACAATGTTCAGATTGGCTCAACATGACCATTATTAATGCCTTCAGATAGATTAGAAAGTTGCTATTGTGGTGTCTCTGTGTCAACTGATCTGTGCACCTGACACACCAAACTTAGAAAATTATGTATGAAGGTGAAAGTATTGTTTCATGTGGTTCACTATAATTTCAGGTACTTGCACACCAGTGTAACAGTATTATTTATTCAGTGCTGCTGCACTGACTGCAAAGTAACAGCCATACACAAATGTAAGACTGATCCCAATGCGCACTTTTATGATGAGTAGCATTTGTATTTAAATGTAGTGTTGTCCATTATCTTGCTACTTTGTCTGCCTTGTTATGTGACATTTTCAGTGACATTCATGTAGGTGCCAGCACTGGAGGGATGCAGATGCAGAACTGGGAGTTACAGTAGCCTGAAGCATGTGCCGCTTCGTGTAAGCTGTAAAATGTCTGCTGGCCCGGTCCTGTGCTGTGCTTACTTGGTTTACAGTTTTATCTCTATGCCTACAAGACCAGGTTTAGTACAGTCATCTTGTCTCTACCTACAACAGTAGCAGACCTGGTCTGCAAACAGTTGATTGCAGTTTATAACCTTCACTTCATGGTTCAAGCTATAAATATATACCAGTATGTACTAAGTCAATCAGGTGTTACACAGAGGATTCTGAGTGTTCAGTTTGCAGCGAATGTCACAAAATGAGGCAGTTAAACTAGATGAATTATTCAGTAGCATACTCTGTCAACTGTCTGAAAGTAAATACAAATGTGTTTATCAAAGTGCTTCTTTGGGTATGCCTCACACTTGGAAGTTGGAATACTGTAAAAATCAATTATTAGAGTAATACAAGTATCTATATTGTCCATTGTTCTTCAGGAGGGCCCTAAGGCTATTAATAATGTCTGATCTTCTTCAGGAGGGTATTACAGTTAGCTAGCCTATTTAGGTCTGATCTTCTTCAGGAGGGTACTACAGGCAATGGCAGGTCTATATTTTTTTGGATTGGATTATCTATGCTCTTCTTCGGGAGTACATACTGTACCTTTAATGCCCACTCTTCTTCATTTGAGTTTTTTTTTCACTAAGCAGGTAACACACCACAAGAATCTACATCATCTGTGAAGGGTGAATCCTCATAGAAGATTTTCTGCAATCCATCTGATCCACTGGGGACATTCACACCAACACTGTCATTGACAGCGGATGTTACCAACCCTGTGTAGGTGTTGGACAACCAATACCTCCATCATTACTTCCACATCATGCTAAATGGCAATCCAGGGGAACTGCCATCTCTCTACCACATACATTATGTGTACATTATACAAAGAGTGAACAATTCCATAATTATAATAACTTAAGGAGTTCCATCCTCCCAGATGGTTCTGAAAAGGCTCCTATCTTAAGTTTTTTGGAGTCCTTTGAAACTGGACAGGTCATATTATCAAGGGCTTTGGTCTTAAGTTTATGATGTCCCTTGGTTGTGCACAAGTCCATAGTTATAGTTACTTAAGGAGTTCCATCCTCCCAGATGGTTCTGAAAAGGCTCCTGTCTTGAGTTCTACGGAGTTATTGCCCAGTGGCCACCAAAACTTGCATCAGGATGGTGACGTTGGTTGCTGTCAAAGGGATCAGTTTTAATAATGACAATCTCATCCATGTGTATTACCCTTTATGGCTTTAGCTGATGAGTGAAAAGTGTAACATGAAGTCTTGCGTTATTACATATGATCTTTTAGTATATGTCAGGTAAGTGAGGTCGGGTGGAGACAATGACATCATTTTACATTGAACTAGAGTGCAGTGACTGATGGCAAATTCTGTATGTCACAACAGGACAATTGTCTGTATTCATAAGATATTCAAAACCTCGTTCCAGGCAGTTTAGCAAGAATGTGTCAGTGAGTCAACACTTCACCCACATCATCATATGTGTGACAGATCAAAAGACTGACCACCACTATCCACCATCCGTACTTAACCTCCTTATCCATGAATAGCCTGAAAAATATTGTCAATGTAATAGTCTAGAAATCTATAAAGTCACTCACTTTATTATATGGCCCATGGTAAGGTTTGGCAAAACAATACCTAGCAAGGGCCAGAAAAATAAGACCAATGTTACCCCTGTTTGTAAATGTTAAAGTTCTGATCTAAATTATCGTAGTTTAGTACTTTAGTCACTAGTATAAAATACTTAATAACATTATTTCACACCCTAAATTGTTTTGCAGTTCTTGAGGTACTGTATACTACCCAGCATTTGCAACATGTCCACCATGCCCAAGTGTAAGAGTTGAGCACAGCAGAGGAAGGAAAGGGTAGAAGTTCAACAAAAGGCTGAATCCCTGATGAAAAAAATACCATGGTTAGAAAGGTGTTTTGGAGGATGAACAGGCACAGCAGACAGTGTAGTGCAAAGAGAAAACAATTGTAGTATCAGTACTGAATGGATCACCCATAATAGCAATGTAGTTACTGATGGCACTGTGAATAATGATACAATAATTGGTGAAACAGAATTTGTGGATGGTAATGCAGATAGCACAGTACAGGCTCACTGTAGTGAAACTGAAAGTACAGATGAATGTGACTATTCAAACTCACAACAAATAGATGGTACTTTTAGTGGCCTTGACCAGGAGCAACATGAGACAGAAAGTGTTGATATAAACAGTAACTTACTGAATACAGACAATTGTCCTTAAATTAACTTTTTCATTGATTCATTCGATTGGTCCATAACAGAAGAATTCTGTGACCACATTGCTAGCACAAATATTATTGAACTGGAACAGAACATCTCTGATGGTTTTGAAAAGTCTAGAAGGATACAATATCAGAAAGTTTGTTCCGCATCTGAACACTTATTCCATTGTAAGATGCCTAACAGCAAGTCAGTGAAGCGGTCTTGGCTAGTATACTCTCCAAAAGGGGGATATGTCATCTGTCTGTATTGTAAAGTATTTGGTAAACATACTAATTCTTATACAACAGGATATTACATACATAAGGCTGCATTCAAAAAGTATAAGGAATCACAGACAGAGCACGACAGAGACCTGTATCAATTAAAGCAGAAAGAAGTGGGGAAGGCAGTCAGAAAAGCAAAGGCCCAAACCGAGGAAAAGATAGCCAACTCAGTTAAGAAGGGGGATAAAACCTTTTATAGGTACATTAGGGAACATAGAAAGGTTAAGGGAGGGATAGGAAAGATTAATAAAGGAGAGAGGAGGTGGGCAGAGGGAGACAGTGAAAAGGCAGAGATAATGAATGAATACTTTTGCTCAGTATTCACAAAAGAAGAAGAGGAGGAGTTACCTAAACCAAACAGAAGCACTCTGGATAGTGGGGTTGATACCAGTCCACTTAAAGAAGAAAGAGTACTGAAAGAACTTCTAAACTCAAGGTGGACAAAGCAATGGGGCCTGACGGATTCACCCTAGAATCCTAAAAGAGCTAGGGAGGACCTAGTGACACCACTAACCACACTTTTTAACAAATCATGGGAAGATGGGGTGGTACCTGGAGGACTGGAGGAGGCAGATGTGATTCCCCTCACAAAGTGGGAGCAAGGCAGAATCAGGAACTACAGACATGTTAGTTTGACCTCAGTGGTGGGAAAATGATGGAATCACTTGAAAGAAAGAATTGTTGAGTACCTAGAGGCCAGCGGGCACTGGACCCAAGGCAGCATGGATTCACAGCAGGAAGGTCATGTCAGACAAATCCAATCGATTTCTTTGACTGGGTGACCAAAGTAATAGACCAGGGAGGGGCTGTGGATATGGCCTACCTAGACTTTAGCAAGGCATTTGACACAGTCTCATGCAAAAGATTAATAATCAAGTTAGCCAGCCTGGGAGTGGGTCCCAGGGTGGTAGCCTAGGTAGAAAAATGGCTGCACAACAGGACACAGAAGGTAATAGTGAATGGAACACATTCTGAAGAAAGGGGGTTACTAGTGAGTACCCAGGCTCAGTACTGGGTCCAGTCCTCTTTAACATCTTTATAGGTGACATTGCAGAGGGTCTGAAGGAAAGGTATGACTCTTTGCGGATGACACAAAGATCTGTAACAGAGTTGATACACAAGGGGTAGAAAGGATGAGAAGGACTTGGCAAGGTTGGAGAATGGTCAGACATATGGCAACTTAGATTCAATGGAAAGAAGTGCAAAGTAATGCACTTGGGAAATAAAAATCCAGGAGAAGAGTACACAACAGCAGGGAGGTACTAACAACAATAATGGAAAGGGATCTTGGTGTAGTCATATCAGATGACCTAAAGGTGGGTATGCAATGAGAGTCAGTAGAGAAAGCCAGGGGATACTGGGATGCATAGGGAGGGGCATCACAAGTAGAAAAGGGAAGTGGTTATCCTCTATACAGACAGTTGGTGAGACCTCATCTGAGTACTGCGTGCAGTTTTGGAGACCCTCATCTACTCAAGGACATAGACAGGATGGAAGCAGTCCAGAGGAGGGCAACTAAAATGGTGCAGGGTCTACATCAGAAACCATATGAAGAGAGACTGAGAGAGCTTAATATGTATACCCTTGATGAAAGGAAGGACGGGGGGACATGATAGAAACTTTTAAGTACCTCATGGGAATCAACAAAGTCCAGGAGGGTAGCATCTTTCAGAAAAAGAGATGTGTAAGAACAAGGGGGCATAATTTTAAGTTAGAGGGGGGACGGCTCAGGGGTAATGTGAGGAAATTCTTTTTCACGGAGAGAGTGGTGGACCCATGGAAACGCCTACCTGGAGAGGTTGTGGGGTCTAAAACAGTGGAGGAATTCAAACATGCATGGGACAGACATAAGGCAATTATAGTGGGGGTTTCAGGAAATAGGCTGTTGGTTAACTAGAATCTGCAGCTTATTCAGTAGGTAGGGAAATGAGCAGACTGGGTGGGTCAAGTGGTCCTTATCTGCCATCAAAGTCTATGTTTCTATGTTTCTATATTCCAATTGGAGTAATGCTGTCAAGCATCTTGCAGAACATGAGCAAAGTTCTCTTCATACAGAAAATACAGTAGCCTACATTGGTAGAAAAAAATTGGCAGAGAGAACTGACAAAACACTATTTCGTGATATATAAAGTGAACAGAATTACTGGCGTAATGTTCTGAAGCGCGTGACAGCTGTCATAATCTTTCTTTGTGAAAGGCGACTGGCATTCCATGGAACCAATGAAACAATAGGTTCACATTCAAATGGTAATTTTCTAGGGATTATGAAATTACTTGCACAGTTTGATCCATTTCTGTCAGAACACATGGCTAAGTATGCATGTAAGGGTCAGGGGAGTTCTTCATACTTATCCAAAACAATTTATGAAGAACTTATTATTATGATGGGAGTAGAGGTACATTGAAGAATTGTAGAAATGGTACAGAATTCAAAATATTGCTTAATAATTGTTGACTCAACACCTGATTTGTCCCAAATTGGCCAGCTTACAGTGATCCTCAGATTTGTATATGATGGAACTCCACAGGAGAGATGTATTACTTTTATCCCTATAAAATCACACACAGGCCAACACATTGCTGAAATAGTTCTTCCATTTTTAAAGTAGAATGACAGAGATCAAATGAACTGTAGAGGGCAGACATATGATAATGCCTCTAATATGTCTGGTAAATATCATGGATTGCAAGCTAGGATTAAAGAAGTGTGTCCCTCAGCTGACTATATACCATGTGCTGCACACTCCCTTAATTTAGTAAGTGTGCATGCTGTGTCCTCCTCTCATCAAATTGTATCCTTCTTTGACTTAGTACAACAACATTACACATTTTTCTCAGCTTCCACATTGAGGTGGTCAAAACTAGTAGAAGCACTTCATAACTGTCTAGTCTTGTAGGCAATGCCCACCACACAGTGGTCCACTAGGGCAGATGCAGTAAAAGCTTTAAAGATGAGCTATGAGAATATCTATAACTGATTGAATGAGACTGCAAATGATGCATCTCAAAATCCAGACATGCGTAATGAAGCAAAGGCATGTGCTACACAAATGGTTCGGTTTAAGACTGTCTCCTATGTCAACTATGGTATGATTTACTAGATTGCTTCAATGCAACAAGTATAGCATTACAAAAGGGTGGTCTGGATGACTTAAAAGGTATTCAGCTTATGGAAAGTTTAAAGGGTTATGTTTTGAAGAAACAAGATCAATTTGATGCATGTGAGGACAGTGCCAAAAAAGCAACATATATCCCTTCAACAGCTTGCTATCATACAGAGCAAAACATAAGAATTAGATGCAAAGAATTTTTTGATGAGCAAAGTGATCCCAGCAGCAGTACAGCTGAAGAGAATGAGGAGTTGCAAGCGCGAGACAAATTCCGGATTAATGTGTTCAATGTTAAGATTGATATTTTAATCACACAGTTAATGTAGAGATTACTCATGTACAAAACTGTTTCTGCTAGATTCAGCTGGATTTTTGGGGAACATCTTGACAAACTGTCAGAACAATTGCTTGCACTGAGAGAAGCATATCCACAAGATTTTGATGACAACATAGAACATGAAGTTGCTAATTACTTTCAATTCCTGAAAAGCATTAACACATCTGATCCTGTTGCAATATAACAGGTTCATGAAATCGGAGTATTTCAGAATTCAGAAATTGCCATCCAAATCTACCTCAGTTTGTCCATTACAAACTGTGAAGGTGAGAGATCATTTTCCAAACTGAAACTTGTGGAGACCTGTCTGCGTCGAACTATGTTTGAAGACAGACTGAGTTCACTGACCCTGTTAAGCATTGAATCAAACATCCTAAGAAAGCTGAATCTTGATGATGATGTCATTGACACTTTTGCCAGGAAAATACACTTGTAAGAGCCACTAGAATGGAGCTTAAAGCTTAACTCTCTTCTCGTAACTGATTTGGTTGTTTTTTGGTGTGGATCTGTATCTGTCATAAAATGCAAAAAAAAGGGTCCCATGTATTTCCATCTATTTATGGAGAACCCACGATGTCTTGGGAATGGATCCAGTTCTCTGCATTTTACAACAGATAAAGCTTAATTATTTGACATTCTCACAATATTGGCTGCGCTGTACTATGGTGGTAAAACACCCATATCAGGAACAGCTGGTGCAGATCATAGTGGGTGTCTTTAATCACTTCAACAGTGATTGTGTGGAATAATGCATAGCACTAAAACATGTATTCAATAACTAGATATCATAGTTGTGGAACAATATATCAATAGCATATTGTTGGGTTGTTTTATACTGTTAAAGCATTCAACAAACTGTTTTGGAAAACAGAACAGTTCAGTCACCACTCACCACCCCTGTGGATTACTGCACTAAGGGAACATTGATTCTTCAAAGTAATGAATGTCTAGTAGTGTTCTGAGTTCATAATACTATTTAGGACCAAATCCACACACAAAAGTAAACTTTAGTGTAGTTTTTTGTTGTAATGTAGCACAGACTAGTAAAAGTGAAAACTATACTTCATTGTATTAGTATATTGTATGTGAGTAAATGCAGACAATTTAACTCCATGTAAATTGTTAGTGAGACAAGTTGTATGCACTTCACTGTAAAGGGCAGACTGTGTTATGTGACAACATGCGTTGGCTAGCTGGGTGTCAATGTAGTTATGATAAGAGAACCATTTTTTTTGTGGTGAATATGAACTGAACATTACACAGAAACCAGCATGTAATTATGGACTACATTTGAGGAATTACACAACATCCATTCTGTTCATCAACTTTATTGAGATTTAGATAATACAAATTGCTGTAGTTCTCAAACATTACCACATTACCAAAAGTATTATTATTTTGCATTGGTCAGCAGACAGTGTGCTTTTCCATTAAGACATGGAAAAATCCATCTCATGTAAGGCAATGTATAACTGTATTTATACAACACAATTAGACTAAGTCATGTAAAACTGAATATGGAATACATGATGATCTGCAGTGTGGAATAACATTTAGGTACACTAGGAGTAGTGTAGTCCTTTGAACACTGATCTTAAGTGTATGATGTCCCTTCACTGTGCACATTTGCTTAAGTCTCCTGTGTTAAGTTTGGGAAGCAGTTTAGTGCAGTGGTTTAAGGCTCTGAACTGCAAATCTGGTGACATCCAGCAAGCCAGACCTGGGTTTGAATGTCACAGGTTCCACTTGCAGACTGTGTGACTCTGAGCAAGTCACTTAACTTCCCTGTGCTCCCATGTCGCACCTGTAAAAAAGCTTTCAGCTTAGTGTACAAGTTCTGTTTAAACAACTAACAAAAACAAAGTTTATGGATATCCAGCATCCCTTCTGAGACTGTTCTGCAAATGCTTATGTCTTAAGATTTACGGAGTCAGTTGACAATTGACATTGCATTTTACTGAGAGCTTCTGTTTTAAGTTTATGATGTCCCTTGGTTATGCACATTTCTTTAATTCTCCTTGCTTAAGTTTATGGAGCTCCATCACAAAGAATATTCTGACTGTAATTACTCTTGTCTTAAGTGATATGGAGTATGCTGTCATTTGTCAATTTATATTTCACTTTACCAAGGGCTTCTGTCTTAAGTTTATGATGTCCCTTGGTTATGCGCATTTCCTTAATTCTCCTTGCTTAAGTTTATGGAGCTCCATCACCAAAGAATATTCTGACTACAAACACTCCTGTCTTAAATTTTGTGAGGTCAGTCATTTGCCAATTAACATGTCACTTTATCAATGGCTTGTGTCTTAATTTGTAGCTGTATTTGTAATGTCCCCTCCCTTGGATGTGCACATTCCCTTCACTCTTCTGTCTTGTGGAGTGATCCAGTTTCTGGCTCCTACTGTTCTGAAAAGACTCCTGTCTTAAGGTTTATGGAATCTTTCAGTTATTATGGGTCATACCACATCCACTACTATTCATTAGGATGAAAGATAAGGGTAATATTAAATACTGCAGCTCATCATGTATTCCTTATCTAGATAAACATCTGGGATAGGAGAAGGTTAATGGCATGACACAATGCATGTCCTTAACTTCAGGACCAGTCAGAGTCCAGACAGTAGTTTCACACTCATGATTGTTCTTGTATATTATGATTGTAACGATACCTACTGAACAACAATAAAATGACTACAACCAAAACAACATATGTTTCTGTAACTTAAAAACTGTGATGTTGTATGTACAGTGGCCTTGATCATACTACAAATATGATACAGTACATCATCATACATGGCAAAGAAAAGTAATTGAGTTCAATTTGTCACATCACTGTCAGAACAGCTAAATGATCATCACTGTTTCTCTGACGTTTAAGAACAAAGAAAAAATATTAATCCCCATACACTGTAGCACTATACATGATATCATTAAAATAACATATCTGACACTATCTCAGCTCCATTGTCACTTCTGTCTTAAAGTGCATGATGAGTAATTATCTTTTTGTCCCACTGAGTCAATGATGTCTCTGCTATTCAGTCCATCTGTAAACTAATGATTTTCTGCCTTGAGACCATAAACATTCTTTGAGAACTCATGAAGACACCATGATGAAACACCTGCTGCCAGACTGCCGTATTCTAATCTGAACTACTGTGGACTCCAGTTTCAACTGCAACAAGCAGAAATCAAAAATATACAGGTATGGCAAAATGGCAATTTTTTAAAATTATTTATTTATTTATTTAGATTGGGATTAACACCTTTGACTCGGAGAATAATTTTCAAAGGTTCCAAGTCAGGGACAAAACAGAGCAATACAAATACAATAAGTACAAATTAAGATAACAGTGAAAAAAGGAAAAACATGGTGGGCATCATGAACATCATTAAAATGGCACAAGAGGTACGAGACTTGCTAGTTTCAGGTACATCTTAAAAGTAGGGTAAATTACATCACATCAAGTTGTTGCAGGGTAGGGATGCACTGGGAATAGTGAGACATGCCAATAATAGGTCCGTGTTAAGCTTTGGGGATGATGGGGGAAAAGGTAAGCTGCCAGACTAGCATTGTCAAAGTAGCTAGAGGTTGTGTGGGACAGGAATAAAGGGGAAAGGTGGTGTAGGATGGTTAGCTGGTGTATAAATTACCTTATTAGTTTCAAATTTAACATTAAGACTAGTGTGGTTTGTTGAATGATATATTTAGATTGAAAATTTCATAAACACCATTGATTCATAAAGTCAAGAACATCATCAATTTCATTATACAGAAGTGAATCTTACATGTTTATCTGGGCTGTTTGGGTTCAGGGTCAGTTAATGCAACTGGAGCTCAGTGTTGTGAGGCATGTCCACTTGCATTGTTGTCATTGTCGCATGGTGTGGCACCAACCCAAAGTGAGCCTCTGCCACATGGCCCGCGTGGGGCCCTAAAACAGTGCTGTGCATAGGGCCCATGGCAGTGTAAATCCAGCCCTCACTGCATGGCTGGGGGTTGTCTCCTCTTTCTCTTTCTGTTCTTCTGTTCTATTGTTTGGGGTCCAAGGGGGATAGGCTGGGTTGGTGGGGCAGGCAGGGAGTAGTAATGATGGGTGGTATATTTGGTTGTTACTTCTGTTCTTTTTAGTGTGTGCTTTTATTTTTAGGGTGTCACTTTAACTGCACCCCCAAGCTCTTCCTGACCCACAGTTTTCCTGTCCCTCTAGGGTTCTTGGGGACTCTGCTGGTTTCTTTTGTATTTTATTAGACTTCCCATTGTACAGGAATTGGTCTTCTGTTTTTTTTTCTTTCTTTTACTGCCTCTCCTTGGTTATGGGACAGTTTCTAAGGGGTGGTAGAGGGACGACTTACCTGTGGGTGCTGTTCATAGCTTTGGACTCTTTTCTCATTCTGGCTCCAGTTGCAATAACATGGGGTCATGACTGCACAAGGGAAAACCTTGTGGCAATAAATGCTGCAAATAGAACAGTGCCTTCCAGTACAGTGTCGGGTACTGTAGTGACCTGATAACAAGAGCGCAGACACATGGTAAACACTGGGACTGCTTTTTTTTTGCATGGGGCTGTGCTGTCTGCACCTCTCCAACATCCTCAAGACTTAAAATAACCAACTCCAGGGGGTCATGGACTTTTGGGATGGGGTAAAAATCAGCAGGGGAGAAGTTCTATTCTGCACAGACAAAAAATGTTTCAGCAGGAGATCAAGCCAGATTCAAACCATGGTCCTAAGTCTTCTGCCTCGCTGTGTGCTAGTGCCGTAGCCATTCCACCACAGGAGTGGCTTGGCCAGACACCCCAGCACACAGACACTTGATCCCTCACAGCTGAAGCATAAAGCAACAGGGGGTGCTGTAATTTCCTATTGCTATTATTCCCTTGTTGCTCTAAAGCCTTTTGCACTTTACACAGTGCAGTTGTTGCAGCACTCCTCTTGGTGCACTGTTATGACCTGGTACCAGTTGAGCCTGGGGGGCTTGGTTAGTTTCTTTGTTTCCCCTCTGTAATGTCTTGTCATCCTTGGATGTTATCCAGAAGCAGGGTTCTTTACCTTGCTCCCTACCTAGGAAGTCTACCGTTGTTTCTTCATCATGGGTGGTAGTACTGTGGTATGTTCTACCATGTTTAATTTTGGATGATTCTGTTTTGTTTCTATTGGATTTTCAGGAAGTTCTTTTAGTTTTTTTCTTTAGGACAGATTATATATTCTTAATTTTTATACCCTGCCCAGTTGGTGTACTGTTTTATAGTTGTCTTATTTTCTTTTACCAGTTGGATTTTATGGCACAAGTATTCTAGCCTGTCTGTGCTTATTGCTATTTTACCTATATTGTTCCTGTGATGGATTTTTACACCCCCCATGGACCTCCTTGGTGGGTGGGGGTATTTCCTATCCTATGGGCTTTTTGCAGAGTGATTTTCTCTCCTTTTACTATCTTCTTGTTTACCTTTGTTTGTACAAGCAAGGCAGAGGAGTTATTTGCTGTTAATGGTCATATTGAGCTCTAGGGAGCTCCATTTCATTTTAGGGGCTTTATGGTGTTTCAGTGTTGTTGTTTTTTTTGCCTATATATTATCGTGCAACCCTTACTAAGGTGCTTTCTTTTAACATCAGTGGGGTACCTAACCCAGTTAAGCGATTTCATCTCCTTCAACATTTTCAACAACAAGCAGACTTATTTTGCTACAGGAGACTCGTTTATCTCTGGAGGACCATAAAACAATTTTACAGGTTTTTTTTACATGTTTTTTATTTGTCCCACAAATCTGGTCATCGAAGATTAGTTTTGACCATGATTCACCAAGGATTATCCTTTCAGATCCAGCATTCTATTAGTGATACAGAGGGGAGATATGTTATTGTTACAGGTCAAATATATGGCCATCCCTTAACAATAGCTAATACTTTTTTTCCTCTGGGAACTGATTGGAAGGTTCTTTCTTCTTTCTCTTCTTCCCAACTTACTATGCTTCAGGGTTAGTTACTGTGGGGAGGGGGAGGGATTTAAATTTCACTTTAAATCTAGACCTGGATGCTTCTCACCTGAAAGCTTACAGATTCTCTGTTACTCTTAAGTATTTGCAATGTGCTTTGTGATAGCTGGACATTCTTGACACATGGCACCCCTTGTATCCTTCTAAGCTGGTTTATACTCATTACGCGGCTCACACTGCAATTATGCCAGGTTGGACTATTTTTTTTCACAACCCTTAAACATGTTGATACTCTCTATGATGTGCACCATGGCCTTTTACATCTTTCAGACCATACCCCTCTGTGCGCTTTTTTAATTTGGCTAAATCTTAGTATCAAACAACTTGGTGTCTTCATCTGGGTCTTTAGCGTGACCACCTGCTTTTGGAGAAACTTACTACCTGTGTGTCTCAGTTTCTTCTTGAGAATGATACTGGGGATGTTATCCCCAGTAAATTATGGGACACCCTTAATTCATCCCTTCAGGGCACTATTATTGCTCATTCCTCAGCCCTCCAAAGAGAACGCAAATGCTAGATTCAAGACTTGCAGAATACAGTGGATATACTTCAGTTATTTCATATGCAAGGGAATGACTCTGTCCATGAGCAACTTCTGGAGGCCAAAGCACAGCTCCAGAGGTTGCTTGCTCAGAAAGTTGAACATGCCCTTTCTTATTTAAGACATTGTTACTATGAGGGAGGGGCTTGGGGGGCTTGTACCTTGGCTCGCTCTCTTCAAATGCATAAAGTAGTGGTCACGGTTACTTGGCTCTGTAACCCCAATACAGGTTTCCTGACACATCATGAGGCAAACATTTTGAAAATTTTCTGCAGTTCTTATGCTAATTTATATATGCCCAAGGGGGGAGGTCCTCCTTCTGAGCAGCAGATACATTTTTCTTCTAAACCAGGCACACCTCCCTACTCTTGCCCCTGAATGAGCTCAGGCTTTTTTCTCTCCTATCTCTATAAATGAAATTACAGCAGGCATTCATTTGGTAAAGGCTGTAAAGGGCCCTGATATTGACAGATTTTCCTCTTAATTTTATAAAACTTTGACCATTGGATATTTATTTACACTCCTACTTCTCTGCCTTTATCATTCTCTTCAGGCATGTGATGCCCTTCCTCCTTCATGACAATATGCCATTACCATTACTCTCCCTAAATTGGGGAAAGACTTTATAGTTCCAGCTTCTTACCATCCTAATTCAGTTCTGGACTTTGATTATAAGTTATTCATGTCCATATGGCACTCCAAATGGAGCATATTCTCCCCTGCTTACTAGACCAGGACCAGGCAGAATTTGTGCAACATTGACAAGCCCATGATAAGGTTTGTAGAAGGTTGTTGCTGACTGAGCATGTTATTCAATGTTCTATACACTGATCCTTCTGGCTAGCATGGATGCAGAGATGGCCTTTGATTGTGTACCCTGGCCCTTTGTGTGTGCGATGTTATTGGCATTTGGTTTTCCTCCTGCTTTTATTGTTATATGCAACAGTCCCTTTATTCTTCTCCACACACTTATGTTAAAATCTAGAAATCACCTGCTCTCAACACGCAGCTGTACCTGCCTCTAAGCCTCCTCCTATCCTTCCAGACAAAGCTCGCTGAGCTGCTCTCTGACCTTCTGTCCAGCTCTACCTTTACTTGCTACTATCTTCCCCACACTCCTCTTCTGATGTCTTCCACCCAGCCTTACCTTTATCTTCCCACTGAATCAATCTCCATGTAACTACTGTATATTGTCTACTCTGTAAAGCTCTCATGTAAGCCTGTTGTATACTGTGTTTGACATATGCCTGTATTTTTGCCTGATTCCTAAATGTACTCTGATTTTTTTGTCTGCCCTGATGTTTGTTGCTTGCACTGTTTTGTCCTCTCTGTGATGAGGTACCTTTGTAAATGAGCCTCTGGCTCAAAGGTTGTTAAACTGATGTTCTAATAAATAAATAAATAAATAAAATAAGTGGAACGCTTTCTTCTCTGTTTGCCTTAGTGTGTGGTACTAGGCAAGGTTGTTATTTGTCTCTTGTTTTGTTTGCATTATATATAGAGCCCTTAGCTTCCCATATTCATTGGTCTTGCAAGAAACCAGATATTCCACTAGCAGGATGGAACTATTATAGTGCTCTATTTGCAAATGTTATATTGATGTATGTAGCCATGACAGGGGTGGTTAGAGATGGAAAGGGAGTGGGGGGCAGGAGGTGGGGGCTGGATAGCAGGAAGAACAGTGAGGAACTTGGAATGTGGGAAAACATGCGGAGTGGGGGATCAGAGCAGGAGGAGGGGGGGCAGAGGGAGGAAAGTGCAATGAAAAGGACCAGTTGGGGAAAAGGGCAAGGAGAAGGACCAGAAGTACAAGGAGGATACAGTAAAGGGAGCTGAGGATTTAATCCAGGGGAGCATGACAGGCAAGGAGGGGCTGAAAGGAGATGAGACAGAAGGGAGGAAGAGCCAGGCTAGTTCAGCAGATGGGGGAAGCACCAGCCACAAGCTGTGACTGGGAGGTAGCAGGGTACAGAAGGATACTTGGGAGGAGGAGAGACATAGGATCAGTGGGGAAGGGGTGGCCAGGGTAAATAAGGAGGGAGCATCAGGTGACACCCAGATAGGGAGAGGAGCAAGGAGCTGGCTGGGGGGAGAGGCCAGTAGAAAGGATGAGGGACATGGAAGGGGGGAAATGGAGGAAAAGGGGTGGTCAGAGTGCTCCTTTTGGGGGATTCCATGACCAGGGGTATTAAATGGGATAGAGAGGGGACATTTCTTCCCTGGACTAAAGGTGCACAGGGCCAAGCACGAGGTATATCAGCTGGCAAAGGATTGTGGAGGTACCCTTGACATACTGGTCCACCTAGGTACCAATGACACTGACAAAAATAGTGAGCTAGAGATACAGGCAAGGTTCAGGGAGCTTGCTAGGGTGTGTCACGACATAGGTTGTGCAATTTCCTTCTCAGAAATCCTGCTGGTGCCAAGGGCTAGTGGGGAACACAAGAGAAAGGTTAGGGAGATAAACAAGTGGCTCAGGAAGTAGTGTGGGGCCATGGGGTATGGGTTGATGGGGGATTGGGGGGAGACCTGGGAGGATAAGGGACTGCATGCTAGAGATAGGCTCCATATCAATTTGGGGGGAGGGAAATCCTTAAGTTGAAAATAGAGGGATTCATTGGTGAAAGGTGGGGTTTAAACTTGTGAAAGGGGGAAGGGATGTGAGGAAAGGCTGTCAAGGGGGGTCCAATAAAGGAGGGACTCTGTCTCCACCCACCCCGGGAGCTGGAGGAATGTGGGAAAAGGCTGACTGGTAAGGTGCAGACCGGGGGAAGACAGAATCCCCATGGGAACGCGAGCAGGGGAAATGGAAGTAAAGGGAAAGGGTAGAAGGTAGTACTGCTAAATGCCAGGAGCTTGGACAAAAAAATGCTTGAGCACCAGGTGATGCTAACCGTGGGAGAGGTGGATGTGGCAGTGGTCACTGAGACCTGGGCCACAGCAGGGCATGACTGGGACCTAAACCTGAAGGGTTACACCATGTTCAGGAAGGACAGGGGGGGAGTGGAGGAGAGAAGGGGTAGCAATAATAGTCAAAAACTGCATTGGCACAGGAGGAGTGGAGGAGGCAGAGGGAACTGTGGAGGTGATTTGGGTCACCTTGATAACAAGGGGGGGACAAAAGAATAAAAATAGGAGTGGTATATAGACACCCTGTGATGGCAGAGGAGCAGGAGGAAAGTCTGGTGGCAGATGTTGGGAGACACTGCAGATCTGCAGATTGGGCAGGGGAAGGGTGGTGGTGTTGGGGGACTTAAACATGCCAGAAATGGACTGGAAGACTGTGACATCCTTAGTGGCCAGAGAACAGAGGTTATTGGATGTCTTTCAGAACACGTTCATAACTCAGCAGGTGGGAGAACCAGCCAGGGAGGTGCGGATACTGGATGTGGTCCTGGCAGACAGTGGCCAGATTAGGGGCCTGGAGGTAATGGACCCATTGGCAGGGAGCGCCCATGCCACGGTCTGGTTCTGCCTGGATCTAGGAGGGGTAGAAGGCTGCACAAAGATGGAAGTAACTGACTTCAGGGGGGTGGACTTCAAGGAAATGGGAAGGATCCTTAAGGAGCATTTGGATGGGATTGGGTCAGACATGGACACTGACAGTAGGTGGGAAATCATCAGAAGGGGGGTTCAAGATGGTACTAGCACTTGTGCAAGAGTAAGACAAAATTGTGGTAGGGCCAGAAACCCTGTTGGTGGACCAGGGAGGTTCAGGAGGTGGTGAGGGGAGAAAAGTCAGCCTATAGGCATTTCAAGTGCTCAAGGAGTGAAAGGGATCGAGGGGAGTATGAGCTGATGGCCAGAAGGGCCACTAGGGTGGTGAGGGCGGCTAAGGCAAGGAAGGAGCAGAATCTGGCCAGGGAAATTAGGAGAGAGAACAAGGGGTTCTTTAGATACATTGGGGAAAAATGAAGAGTGAAGCAGCAGATTTGCAGGATTAAAACAGGGGAGGGATGGGCACAAGACCCAGAGGAACAGACTGAGGTACTAAATGAGTACTTTGTCTCAGTTTTCACCAAGAAAAATGGGGGGCTGCATCATACATGGGCGAAGATGGTGAAACTGAGGAGGGGAGATCCTTACCGATCGGCTGGTCTGGGGAGAAGGGAAGGCCATCACTGGCAGGAAGAGGGGGAGGCAAAGCAGGGAGATGAGGTAGCGGAGGTGGAAATCACGGCACAGAGAGTGAGGGAAGCCCTCAGGTCCCTTAAGATGGAGTAAGCACTGGGGCTGGATAAATTACATCCCAGAGTGCTGAAGGAACTGGCGGATGTCCTGGTGAAACCCCTGGTGGAGCTTTTCAGCATCTCTCTGAGGACAGGGTGGGTGTCCCAGGACTGGAAGGCAGTGCATATAGAGCCTATCCACAACAGAGGATAGAGAGAGGTGGTAGGGAACTACAGGCCCATCAGCCTGACATCGGTGATGGGCAAGGTAATGGAGGACATTGTCAAGGAGAGGCTGGGGGGGACCTGGAAAAGTCAGGGTGCCTGGATGATAGACAGCATGGATTCATCCTGGGCAAATTGTGTCAGATAAACCTTGTGGAGTTCTATGACTGGGTGACAAGTGCCTTGGACCTGGGTAGACCAGTGGACATCCTCTTTCTCGATTTCAGCGAGGCGTTTGACACTGTTCCTCATGGGGACCTGTTGGATAAGCTGGGAGAAATGGGGGTGGGGAACCAGATGATCAGATGGATAGGAAATTGACTCCAGAATTGGACCCAGATGGTTGTGGTTGGTGGGTTAGTCTCATCCCCAAGGAGGGTCATTAGTGGGTTCCCTCGGGATCGGTCCTTGGGCCCTTCCTGTTCAACGCCTATGTCTCTGACATAAGGAAGGGTATCAGGAGTGAGATGAGTCTCTTTGTTGATGACTCAAAACTGGGGGCGGTGGTGGATGGGGAAGAGGGAAGGTGGCCCTATAACCTGGAGGCTTTAGAAAGGTGGTCTAGAAAGTGGAAGCTGAAGTTCAATGCAGGGTAAATTTGGAGACCGGCAATGGCACCACAATCCGCACAGGGGTTGTATACAAACCCCCTTCTCAGGGGGAGGAAATGGACAAGGAAATGATAGAAAGAATACTTAGAATGGCAGAAAAAGGGGAGATATTGCTGATGGGTGATCTGAATATGCCAGATGCTAACTGGAGTGCAGTTGCAGCAGCCACTTCAAAGAGTGGGGTTATTCTAGATGCCCTACAGGGGGCATGCCTTAGACAACTAGTATTGGAGCCCACTCGAGAGGGAGCAATCTTAGACCTGGTTCTCTCAAATGGAGATGAAAAGAGGATCACAGATGTAGACGTGGGTAGCCATCTGGGAACTAGCGACCATCGAACAGTATGGTTCACAATAAACACAACAATATAGTCAAGCTTCTGCAAAGGCAAAAGTACTGGACTTTAGAGGGCTGACTTTTGCTAAATGGGTGAGTGCCTAAGGAATGCACTACAAACTGGCAGGAAGGAGGGTGGAAGAACAATGGGGAATAATAAAACTGCCATCACAGAGATAATAAGCCTTTGTGTGAAGCAAATAACAAAACAAATGTTGTAAGAAACCACTATGGTTCTCTAAGGAAGTGGCAGTGAAGGTTCAAGACAAAAGAAAGCATTCAGGAAGTACAAGGAATCACAGAAGGAGCAGGACAGAGAACTGTATCAGTTAAAGCGAAAGAGAAGCTGGGAGGCAGTCAGAGAACAGCAAAGGCCCAAACCGAGGAAAAGGTAGCCAACTCAGTTAAGAAGGATAAAACCTTTATAAGTACATCAGGAGGCGAAGGAAGACCAAGGGAGGGTTAGTGAGGCTTAATAAAAGGAGAGAGGCTGGGCAGAGGGTGACTGTGAAAAGGCAGAGATACTAAACAAATATTTTTGCTCAGTATTTACAAAGGAAGTGTGAGAGGTACCTAAAACAAACAGTAGAAACACTCTGGATATAGAAGTTGATACCAGCCCATTTACTGAAGAAAGGGTTCTGAAAGAACTTTTAAAACTGAAGGTGGACAAAGCAATGGGGCCTGATGGGATTCATCCCAGAATTCTAAAAGAACTAAGGGTAGAACGAGTGACACCACTGACTGCCCTCTTTAACAAATCATGGGAGGATGGGGTGGTACCCGAGGACTTGAGAAGGGTAGATGTGATTCCCCTTCACAAAAGTGGGAGCAAGGCAGAAGCAGAAAACTAGGGACCTGTTAGTTTAACCTCAGTGGTAGGGAAAATGATGGAATCACTTCTGAAGGAAAGAATTGTTGAGTATCTAGAGGCCAGAGGGGCTCAGGACCCAAGGCAGCATGGATTCACAGCAGGAAGGTCATGCCAGACAAATCTGATAGATTTCTTTGACTGGGTGACTAAAGTAGTAGATCAGGTAGGGGCTGTGGACATGGCCTACCTAGACTTTAACAAGGCATTTGACACAGTCCTACAAAGACTAATATACAAGTTAGCCAGCCTGGGGTGGGTCCCAAGATGACAGCCTGGGTAAAGAATCGGCAGGAGAATAGGACACAGAGGTAATAGTAAATGGAGTCCACTCTGAAGAAAGGGGTTACTAGTGGCTTACCATTGGGGTTCAGTATAGGACGGTCCTCTTCAATGTCTTTATAGCGACATTGCAGTGGGACTGGAGGAAAAGTATGTCTCTTTGCAGATGACACAAGATCTGCAACAGAGTTGATGCACAAGGTGGGGTGGAAAGGATGAGAAGGGACTTGGTAAGGTTAGAGGAATGGTCAAATGTATGGCAGCTTAGATTCAATGCTAAGAAGTGCAAGATAATGCACCTGGAAACAAAAACCCAGGGGAAGAGTACACAATGGGGGGTGAGATACTAACAACAAAAAAAATGGAAAGGGACCTGGGGGTAGTCATATCAGATGACCTAAAGGTGGGCAATCAATGTGAGAGGGCTGCAAGGAGGGCTGGGGGGATACTGGGATGCATAGGGAAAGGCATCACCAGTAGAAAACAGGAAGTTATTATCCCTCTGTACAGACAGTTGGTGAGACCCCATCTGGAGTACTGTGTGCAGTTCTGGAGACCCAATCTCCGCAAAGACATAGACAGGATGGAGGCTGTCCAGAGGAGGGCAACTAAAATGGTGCAAGGTCTGCACCGGAAGACATATGAAGAGAGACTTAAGGAGCTGAATATGTATAGCCTCGAGGAAAGGAGGAGAGGGGACATGATAGAAACTTTCAAGTACCTCAAGGGAATCAACAAAGTCCAAGAGGGTAGCATCTTTCAAAAAAAGAGGTGTGCAAGAACAAGGGGGCACAATTTGAAGATAGAAGGGGCGGCTCAGAGGTAATTTAAGGAAGTATTTTTTCACAGAGAGGGTTGTGGATGCATGGAATGGCCTTCTGGAGGAGGATTGTGGAGTCAAAAACAGTGCTGGAATTCAAGCATGCATGGGACAGTCATAAGGCAATTCTAGGGGGTGGGGGTAGGGAGAAGTAGGCTGCTGGTTAACTAGGATCTGCAGCTTATCCATTAAGTAGGGAAATGGGCTGACTGGGTGTGCCAAGCAGTCCTTATCTGCCATCAAAATCTATGTATCTATGAAGGGAAATGCAAGGTACAGCACCTGGAAACTAGAAACCCGGGTCAAATGTACACCCTGGGGAGGGGGAATGCTACAAGTCTTGATGGCTGAGAGGGACCTGGTGGTGGTGGTGGATGTCAAGATGAACAACTCAGAGACTTGTAGGAGGGCAGCGGCCAAGGCCAACAGGATGCTGGGATGCATCACTGGGGGATCACCTCCAGAAGGATGTAAGTGATACTCCTTCTGTATAACTGCTTGGTGATGCCGCACCTAGAGTACTATGTGCAGTTTTGGAGGCCACACTTAAAGAGGGACATTGAAATTCTGGAGAGGGTCCAGAGGAGGGCAACCAAAATGATCTGGGGGCTTGGGGGACAGGGCAAATGGGGAGAGGCTCGAAGAACTAAATATGTACACATTGGAAGAGAGAGGGGACCAGGGGGACATGATAGAGGTCTTCAGGTACATGAAAGAGGTAAATAGGGGAGGAGCAGTCATGGTATTCCGAAGGAAGGAGGGGGGGCATCTACAGTGCATGGGTGGAAGCCGGAGGAGGCAGATTCAGGGGAGAAAGGAGGAGGAGGTGCTACTTCGCTGAGAGGGTGGTGGAGCCATGGAATGCACTGCCCAAGGGGCTGGTGGAGGCGGGGATGGTGGAGGGGTTCAAGAAGTGGTGAAACAGGTACAAGGGAAGGGCTCTGGAAGCAAAGTCCAGTGCAGTGAGACTATCCGGGACGGGAAGGAAGAAGCCAAAAAGGGTGAGGGGGTCAGCAAGGTCAACTCCCAGGGTGGTGTCTGACCCAACGAGCAGACATGAAAGACCATTAGGCCTATTCTGCTGACATTTTAGTATGTTAGTATGATTACAGTTACTGATCCTACTTTATCTCTCCCAGTGGTCCTTGCCCTTCTGACTTGTTTGGATTTGCTTGCTCTTTTCTGTTTGAATTGGCAAAATACCAAAGTCTTAACTTTTAATTAGTCTTCTCCTTCTCATATTAAAGCTTTACATAGAAAACATAGATTTTGACATCAGATAAGGACCACTTGGCCACCCAGTCTGCCCATTTCCCTACCTAATGGATAAGCTGCAGATCCTAGTTAACCAGCAGCCTACTTCTTCCTACCCCCAACCCCTAGAATTGCCTTATGACTGTCCCATGCATGCTTGAATTCCACCAGTTTTTGACTCCACAACCTCCTCCAGAAGGCCGTTCCATGCATCCGCAACCCTCTCTGTGAAAAAATACTTCCTTAAATTAACCTCTGAGTCGCCCCCCTTCTATCTTCAAATTGTGCCCCCTTGTTCTTGCACACCTCTTTTTTTAAAAGATGCTACCCTCTTGGACTTTGTTGATTCCCTTGAGGTACTTGAAAGTTTCTATCATGTCCCCCCTCTCCCTCCTTTCTTCGAGGCTATACATATTCAGCTCCTTAAGTCTCTCTTCATATGTCTTCCAGTGCAGACCCTGTACCATTTTAGTTGCCCTCCTCTGAACAGCCTCCATTCTGTCTATGTCTTTTGCGGAGATTGGGTCTCAGAACTGCCGAAGTACTCCAGATGGGGTCTCACCAACTGTCTGTACAGAGGGATAATAACTTCCTGTTTTCTACTGGTGATGCCTCTCCCTATGCATCCCAGTATCCCCCCAGCCCTCCTTGCTGCCCTCTCACACTGCTTGCCCACATTTAGGTCATCTGATATGACTGTCCCCAGGTCCCTTTCAATTTTTGTTGTTGTTAGTATCTCACCCCCCATTGTGTACTCTTCCCCTGGGTTTTTGTTTCCCAGGTGCATTACCTTGCACTTCTTAGCATTGAATCTAAGCTGCCATACATTTGACCATTCCTCTAACCTTGCTAAGTCCTTCTCAACCTTTCCACCCCACCTTGTGCATCAACTCTGTTGCAGATCTTTGTGTCATCTGCAAAGAGACATACTTTTCCTTCCAGTCCCTCTGCAATGTCACTTATAAAGACATTGAAGAGGACTGATCCTAATACTGAACCCTGCGGTACACCACTAGTAACCCCCCTTTCTTCAGAGTGGACTCCATTTTCTATTACTCTCTGTGTCCTATTCTCCAGCCAATTCTTTACCCAGGCTGTCATCTTGAGACCCACTCCTAGGCTGGCTAACTTGTATATTAATCTTTTGTGTGGGACTTTGTCAAATGCCTTGCTAATGTCTAGGTAGGCCATGTCCACAGCCCGTCCCTGATCTACCACTTTGGTCACCCAGTCAAAGAAATCTATCAGTTTTGTCTGGCATGACCTTCCCGCTGTGAATCTATGTTGCCTTGGGTCCTGAGCCCCTCTGAACTCTAGATACTCAACAATTCTTTCCTTCAGAAGTGATTCCATCATTTTCCCTACCACTGAGGTTAAACTAACAGGTCCCTAGTTTTCTGCTTCTGCCTTGCTCCCACTTTTGTGAAGGGGAATCACATCTGCCCTTCTCCAGTCCTCGGGTACCACCCCATCCTCCCATGATTTGTTAAAGAGGGTAGTCAGTGGTGTCACTAGTTCTACCCTTAGTTCTTTTAGAATTCTGGGATGAATCCCATCAGGCCCCATTGCTTTGTTCACCTTCAGTTTTAAGCGTTCTTTCAGAAACCTTTCTTCTGTAAATGGGCTGGTATCAACTTCTGTATCCAGAGTGTTTCTACTGTTTGTTTTAGGTACCTCCCACTTCCTTTGTGAAATACTGAGCAAAAATATTTGTTTAGTATCTCTGCCTTTCACAGTCACCCTCTGCCCACCCTCCCTCCCTCCTCTTTATTAAGCCTCACCAACCCTCCCTTGGTCTTCCTTCGCCTCCCTGATGTACCTATAAAAGGTTTTATCCCCTTCTTAACTGAGTTGGCTATCTTTTCCTTGGTTTGGGCCTTTGCTGTTCTGACTGCCTTCCCAGCTTCCTTTTGCTTTAACTGATACAGTTCTCTATCCTGCTCCTTCTGTGATTCCTTGTACTTCCTGAATTCTTTCTTTTCTCTTGAACCTTCACTGCCACTTCCTTTGAGAACCATAATGGTTTCTTACATCGTTTCATTTGTTTATTTGCTTCACAAAGGCTTGTTACCTCTGTGATGGCAGTTTTTATTCTTCCATTGTTCTTTCACCCTCCTTCCTGCCCATTTGCTAGTGCATTCCTTAGGGCACTCACCCATTTTGGCAAAGTCAGCCTCCTAAAGTCAGTACTTTTGCCTTTGTATGGCTTGACTCTATTACTGTGTTTATTGGAACCATACTGTTCGGGATGGTCGCTACTTCCCAGATGGCTACCCACGTCTACATCTGTGATCCTCTCTTCATCTCCATTTGAGAGAACCAGGTCTAAGATTGCTCCCTCTCGAGTGGGCTCCAATACTAGTTGTCTAAGGTATGCCCCCTGTAGGGCATCTAGAATAACCCCACTCTTTGAAGTGGCTGCTGCAACTGCACTCCAGTTAGCATCTGGCATATTCAGATCACCCATTAGTCTGACCCAACGAGCAGGCATGAAGTGGCTGGATATTCATTGGAACTGTAATTCTTTAAAATATTTGGGGGTGTATCTGACCAACTGTTTAGAGTATTTGGAACTGTTTCATTTCAAACCTCTGATGAATAATGTTGCCAAGGATTTATCTAGGTGGTCACATCTACATATTTCTTTTTCTTGGAGAATGGAGGCTATCCATAGTAATGTTTTACCTAGGATAATTTTTTATTCACAGACACTCCCCTTTTTTCTTTCTCCCTCTTATTTTAGTGACTGGCATAAATTGATTTAGCATTTTCGTTGGAATGGTTAGCACAGAGAATCTGATTGTCCCTCTTACAGTTTTCCTTTGCTCATGGAGGGATTCATTTTCCTAATTTTCTTTTAAATGCATTGGCTGCTTAGCTTCAGGTGGTGTGCCTGTGGACTTCTGCTCAATATCAGGCCCATTGGAAGGACATTAAATTTGCCCTTAAAGAGCAACTGATGCCTCAGAGAAAACTTTGGAAAACATAATAGCTGGACACAGGACAGCTTCTATTTCATACGTGTTCTATAGATGTCTCCTCTCTATTATATATTACTGAAGAAATTCCTACAAATACAAGATCTTTATCACTTAGAGTTCATTTGTCTCGATTGCTTCCTTCCTACTTGAAATCATAATGCTCTGTTGCGACATCACAGTTTGTTCCTATGGGAATAACTGTGATGTCACAAGAAGAGTATTATGACATCAGGTTGGGAGGAAGCAATAGTAGCTGTTGAACTCTCAGAGAACAACTCTCATGTTTTTATGCATATGACCTCAGTAATAACTAACAGGGATAAGAAATACAGAACTTAAGAGAAATATAGGCTGCTGTGTGTCAAAATATAATGTTTTCCAAAGTTCTTCTGGAAGTGTTAGTGGCTCTTTAATGATCTCTAAAACAATGCCCAGATTATTTATTCTTCTCCTTCAAATTACTTTCCCTTTGTCTAATTTTTCTTGGTTTACTGCCATTATGCTCTGGATCTACCATAGGGTTCATTGGCAGTATTTGGGTGACCTGGCCTCCCTTCATGAGGCACCAGTCGGGAACTGAACCAGTCTGCTAAATATTTTGGACTCTTTCTTGCACAGATGGGCAAAGTGGGGCTTGGTTTATTTGCATCAGTTTTTAGATTCAATGAGGGTTCACCTCTTTTCTGATTTAAAATCCCAGTATGCTTTATCATCTATGGATTTTTATAGGTACATACAGATTCATGGTCATAATCTTCATCTACCTATTAGTTCCAGATGGCTGCCATTTGTTAGTCTGGATCTGATCACTTTGATTCACTTCCATCAGCAAGGTGGAGTTCATGAACATTTAATAGGAGGTCTGTATGCTTTCCTTCGTGACCGATCTAGTGATTCTACTTCTATCTTTTATCTTATCTCATTGGAACAGAAAGCTTCAGACTGATTGTGTCTTCCCCTTTAGAAGCAATATTCTCTTTATACTTTCAAACTTTCAACAGCTCCTTATTTGACAGAATTTGCTTGGAAGTGTCCATCTTGGTTTTTCAAGATGCCAGCAATCATAATGAAGTATTTGGGAAGCAATACTGGGGCTTGTTGGTGGGTTTCTGGTGAACTTTGTGCAGTTCAAACCTATATTTGTGTCGCCATTCATCATTTCATGGTTATTGACTGGATATGCTACTGTTCTTAAATCAGTGTTTGATCTTCCCCTATCCCCATTTTGGTTCTGCTACATGTTCCACCTGATTTGTGCGAGATTCAGGGCTGACAATTTAGATGTTTACTAATTTTGATTAGTGTGTGTTAAAAAAGTGATAACTAACTTGTGCTTGCAATCAAAGCTCCCTACATTCTTGCAATGGACTGCGCTAGTGGATACTGTTAACCAATTAGAGAAACAAACTTATTATTGTTTAAATGCATTGCCGGTGTTCAAGGAGACCTGGAGTCACTGGGTGACTTATAAATTGTGTATCAATCCCTTGTTTGTTCTTTAATTTGTGTTTTTTTGGGTGAGATTACCAATCTTTGTTTCCTCATCTTATGTGGTAGGCAACTGATATTTTGTTTTGTGTCCCCATGGACGTTCCCCTGCCTTGCACACCCTATGCTGTACATCATAGAAGACTTATTGGTTAAGCTGTAGAAATTGGCCTTGTGGTTGCTATGTTTATGTTACCTTCCATGTACTGTGCCCATTCTTTATTCTTAGAATGCTCATCCCTTTAGTGTTCAATGATTTGTAAAGTATCTGTGTTACAGTTTGTGGTTATGCGATGTCCTGAATTGAAAATTTGTACTACTGGTTCACCAAAGCTGTTCTTGCATTTTTCTCTTGTTATTAAATAAAGATGTTATTATAAAAAAGCAATTGAATGTACCTGTACAAGAACCCAGTGCTTCAAGGATGCACCCTCTTCCTCAGGGGGCCAGGACAGTTCCAGTCTGCTGCAGTGGCTGAAAGTGCCATGAATGAGGATCCCAGAACTAATGGCTCTCAGCACCAGATAAACATTGAACTGCACCTTACTGAATTTTAGAAAATGACAAGAATCTATTCTAAAAGCTGATTGGCTCAGACAGGCTCCAAGCTGGGCATTTATTTTTCAGTAGATGCCCAGCTAAAAATAAGAGCCAGTCCAAGTGCCACTTCACTGAGTAGCATTCTCCTGGGGTGCCCAGACTGTTTTGTAATTGGCTGAAAGCAACCCACAAAATTTAAAATACCCGCCATGTTTTTTCTTTCATTTAGCAAGAGCTACAGGTCCTGGTGCAACCCCCCCAAAAAAACACGTCAGTGCTGGCTGCCTGCCTCAATAAAAGAAAAGAAAACACAATCATTTTATGGTCGGGAGAGTAAATAAATGTTTTCTTTACCATGGCATAACTGTCCTGACCTCCGTCTCGCACTACTGCACTGGACAAAAACTAAACGAATGCCGTTGTGCTACTACAGCTTCTCACACTACCGCGGTGAACAAAAATGAAACGAAAAGTTGTTGCGCTACTATGGCTTTTCCCAACTCAGCTCAACG
Organism: Neoceratodus forsteri; assembly: GCA_016271365.2. NCBI lineage: Eukaryota > Metazoa > Chordata > Ceratodontiformes > Ceratodontidae > Neoceratodus > Neoceratodus forsteri. The sequence goes on along the minus strand of CM057452.1, from coordinate 509,945,419 downwards.
CAGAAACCAGCAAAACAATATTAATTTTCTTTATTAATCACAACCCAGTACCTTCAAATCTTCTTTTAATGCAGTCTTCTCTCCATGCTTTAACAGCATGTGCAATCGTCAGTGCATTTCCTTATGTGGTGGTTGGGGGACAGCTAGTTGATCTCAGTGATGTATAAAACAAAAACACACAGTTTCCTCTCCAAATAACTAAACAGCTCTTGTTACTTCTGACTTCTCCTCACCATGGCAACATAAAAAGAGACTGTGACCCAGAAAACTGCTTTCAAAACAATAGATGCAGTGCCCTCTAGTGTCAGTAATACCAATATACAGACAACATAAAAAAAATTCTAATGCAGGCGGAGGAACTATTTCATAACAAAAGCTACTTTAAAATAATTTTTCCTTAACTTTTTCTTATTAAACTTGTGTTTTTTACAGTGTCGGCGTCGGGCCTCATTACACCCCTGGACGGTCTGGTATTTCCCAATAATGCCCACCCTGTTGGGTATTATTGCTTACTTATTGATTGTTTTAGGTGTTAGTTTATTGTTATCAGCTGGGCATATCAAAGAGTGAGAAGAAGACAGAGGCTGAGGGAGGGTTATAAGGGTGCAGATGACCAATAAGATAGTAGCTTACAGATATATAAATCCCATAAGGCCAAGCAAACACTGAAGCTTTAGTGACCACCACAGCTTGAGTGCCAAAGAAGCAAGGGCGTAACATTTACCTTGGATTGGGTGCAGATTTTCTGAAGGAAGGTTAGTAGTATAGCCTAGATGTTAGAGGAATGAGCTGTGAATGAACTTGGTATAGTGGAGTCAGCCACGATGCAATGCAGTAACTTGCACATAGTGATATGTCACAAAATGCTACATGACATAAGGGCTTAATTGCCATTGAATTACACTGCTTCCTGCAGTATACTGCAGCATTTTGTGATATACTGCAGCATAACTTGCATCCTGGCTGATGCCCTTGTACATCCAGCAGACCTGCGTTTGATTCTCATAGCCTTCACTTGCATTCTGTGTGACTCTGAGCAAGTCACTTAACCTCCTCAATGCCGCCCCCCCCCCATAAATGGGCCTTGTGACCAGTGGCCATATCCAGTTACCAAAAGATTTAAAAAAAAAGATTGCAGGCCCACAGGGTACCCTGACCAGGAAACAAAGTAGGTAGGAAGCAGGGGACAGTGATAAAATTAATAAAAACAAAACAGTTTATTAATTTAGGTAAGCTTTATGGCATTAGGAAGGATATATGAAAGAACCTGGACACTACACCCTATCTAAAGTGGGCCTGTGTAGCTACTGTCAGGAAGGATACTGTAAAACACATACAAACAACACTCTCTATCTCAGGTAAACCATAGCAGTAAGAACATATATTTTAATTTACATGCAATCAGCACAACCTACACTATATGGGGTAGGCCTTCATGCTAAGAAACTGATATAAAGAACAAGAGATAAGTCATATAAAATTGACATGAAAGCTGACCAAGGATGGCTCAGTTGTTATGGCTATAGTGCAATCATTAGCAATGCTGTATATCAGAAAATAAGTACTGTCCTCATTGTAAGAAGATTAAGAAGCTATGAGCACACCTAAAGGCAGCAAAAGATGAAATAATCCTACTGCGTAATCAGTTTAGCTTGGATCCTATTGCACAATTTGCAGACCCCCTCCCCCTGAGATCAATTACTAAAAATGTATGGTAATTAGTGGAAAGTGGAGGATATCGGAATAACCATGGTGAAAGGGTTAAATAGGATCCATCTTTAGCAGGCAAAAACCCTGTTGTATCTCTGGTATTATAGCAAATAGCTAAATACACTAGTATAAACAAGGTGTCAGTTATAGTAGGGGTTCAGGGAGAGTTGGTATCACATAGCAGGGTGAAGAAAACAGAAAAGACAACAAGTAGAATGCTTATTTATTTGTTTAAAATTTGGTAACCGGGAAAGGCGCACTGAGCTGAGGCTTGTTCCCAGGTGTGACCCAGGGAAGAGGAATATGGAGTGAAACAGTGGTAGACAATAGCAAAACAACATCTGAACAGAAGGACAAGCCATGTGTCACAATAATACAATAAATAAAGGGAATTTGGAAGTACCACAATTAAACAAAGTGCAGTGGACTTTAGCAGTGCTTAAAATTGCAACCAAAAACTTTTATGAATTAAAATCAAGACTCCAAGTTAAGCAGAAGAAGGGTAGCAGAAGAAACTGGGGGATTGAGGTTTCAGCAGGAGTTTAAAGGAGTTAAAGGATGGGGAGAGATGGAGTGCGGAGAAGAGTTTGTTTCAGAAAGAGGGACGCCTATAGAATAATGCAGATTGTCCAGCAGGGGAGCGTGGGTGAGGAATGACAAAGGTGTGGTGGTCCCTACTCCCTAGAGTGCAGGGAACAGGAGGCAGGGGGACTCAGGATAGGAGTGAGGAAAGGTAGGATGGAAGGGTGTTGAACTAATATTTGGAGATGAATGAAGCACAATGGTCCTGTCAGTGAGATGGAAAAGAGAGGATGGAAGTGGAGGAATAAAGCAAGCAATGATGTGTGCATGAAGGACAGTTAGATACAAAACAGGAGAAGGAGTTGAGGAGGGTATCCAGTCTGGGAAGGGAAGTGGTGGGGGCAGAGCCATAGAATACAACTGCATAGTCGAAGACAGGGAGCACCATTTTGGTAACCAACTCCTGTGGACATGCGGAGATAGGCAGTCTTTGTAATGACCGAGGGTACCAAGCTTGGGGCACAACTTGTCATAGATGGCATCAGTGTGGGCTGAGAAGTCATACTGAATGTCATGTCAGGCCACACCCTGAGGTACAGTACTCAATGAGCTTATAATGGGGAGCTTGATACTAAGAGGAGTGGCTAGAATAGGGAGAGGAGAGGAGAGGAGAAGAGAAGAGAAGAGAAGAGAAGAGAAGAGAAGAGAAGAGAAGAGAAGAGAAGAGAGGAGAGGAGAGGAGAGGAGAGGAGAGGAGAGGAAGTATTTTTGGGGGGATGATGCTTCTGAAGGGAGTGACAATGTGTGCCAGGATGGAGGATATCCCATATATTCTCATACATATGACAAAAAAAGACCTGGCAAACAAAATCTTAGAGTAAATCAAGCTTAACTTCAAGGAGCTAGGGGTGAATCTAAATGGGAAGGTGTATTTAATTGCTTTCTCTGAGATACTGCTAGTATGAGGTGGGGGGAAAAGAGAGAATAGGGGGAGGCCGAAAGCAATCAAGACCTTTGTGACCTGGTTGAAGGGATGGTGTTAAGAAGACAGTTATGGATTTGTAGGAAACTGGTGAAATTTTGGGAAAGAAGGTTATTTAATGGAGATGGACTTCATCTCACAAGAGAGGAAACAAGTGCATTAGGTCAAAAGTTTGATGTTTCTACAGATTATCATTTAAACCAAAATGGGGGGAGAAAGACACTTTGAACTCTCTGAGGACCCTTGCAGTGGCTTCCCTAAACATAAGGTGGAGGCAAAGGGGTAATAGTGCTAAAAGAAAGGATAAAAAATAACTGGTAATGGGGGAAGGGGTCTGGGAGTCATAATACTTTGGTTAATAGAGTCAAAAATCAGCAAACGTAGAAAGACGGAAAAGACAGCAATAGTGGAGCAATTGAGGAGGGGTAAAGGAATATGTTTGAAGGCAATCTGTTTGAATGCTAGGAGCCTGAGCAATAAAATTAGCAATCTACAGGAATTGGTAGCAGAGGCTACAGTAGATATGTTACCTATCACAGAGACATGGGCTGGAGAAAACCGTGTATGAGATTTGGTAGCCCTAGGGTCTACCCAGTTTAGGAGAGTTATGTGTAAGGGACAAGGAGAAGCGGTAGCCCTTTTTTAAGAGAGGTTATAAAAGCAACAGAAGATGACACCATCAAGAGAGCAGGAGATGAAGTGGAGTTAACTTGAGTATAGTTAACTATGGCTTCTGGAAAAAGAGTGAGACTTAAGGTGGTGTATAGACCACCAGGATAAAAGGAAAAGAGAGATAGAGGATTATGTGAAGAGGTTAGGAGGGGAGCAGAGAAAGGGAAGTAGTAATAGTGGAAGACCTTAGTCAACCAGACATTGACTGGGATATCCCTGTAGCTAGCAGCAACATGAGTCAATCAATACTCAACACATATCAAGATTGATTATTTGTTCGTCTAGTCAGGGAACCTGTAAGGCTGGTTAACATCCTATACCTGGCACTTACTCAGAAGTAGCTGGTAATGTAACAGTTAAGGAGCCATTGGGGTCAAGTAACCATAATATGGTGTGGTTCCAGCTTTTGACAGGCAATCTATTTCCCCATTGAGAGTAATTAAGAGCAGTAGTAGTAATAGAACTAAAATGTGCAGATTTCAATAGGATGAGGGAAATTGTCAGAGAAAAAATATTGTACGTTGACCTGATCAAAGGGGTTGAAAGGAAGTGGGATTTAATTAAAGGGTGTTTCTAATGGCAATTAATACATGTGCCAAAAAAGTCACCAAATGTAACAGAAAGAAGAGAACAATCTGCTTCACACAGAGAGTAAGGAAGACTGTGAGGGAAAAAAAGAAGGACCTTTATAAGATATACATTGACTACAGGGAAGAAGGACTGGGATGTGTATCATTCCAAAATGAATGAAACTAAGATGGAGGTAAAAAGGGCCAAGGCTGATATAGAACTCTGTACTGCAGAGAGTGTGAAGGATGGGGAGAAGATGTTTAGATACAGTGAGGAAAAAAAGACCAGAAGCAGGATTGTTAGGTTAGCAGAGGGAGGTAGAGTAGTGGAGGAGGCTGAATGAAAACCCAATTTTCTCAACTTTAGCGTGGTGTTCACTGTCAAACACAGTTTTCCCTTACCAGAAAGCAGGATTAAAGTAACTACTAGGGGGCATGAAAAATTAATATGGTAGAGACAAAGCTGAATGAGTAAGAAAAGGATTACTTACAAGCCCTTAACGTGAAAAAGGCACCAATCCAGATGGACTATACCCAAGAGTTCTAGAGGAACTGGCAGTAGAACTAGCTGAGCCCCTGACCCTACTTTTTAATATCTCATTGCAGTCTGGGATAGTAAATGGGATTGGAGAATAGCATATGTAGTCACAATATACAAAGGAGGATAAGGAGGATCCAAGAAACTATAGGCTGGTCAGCGTTACTTCCATTGTGTGTAACCTAATGAAAGTAGTGGTGAAGTAAAACTTAAGTAAATTGTTTGAAAGAAAACGGCCTATAGGACATCAAACAACATGGTTTTGTGACAGGAAGGTCATGCCAAACCAACCTAATTGTATTTTATGTTTGCATTACTAAAGCATTGGCTAGCTGCTTTATTTTTTACTCTAGTGAAGCATTTAGCTCAGTCCCACACCGGAGGCTGGTAAAATAGTTGGAGGACCTAGTGGTGGGGGGATAAGCCTGATGGGTAGTAAAATGGTTAGGGAATAGACTTCAGAGAATGGTAGTGAAGGGGATTAAATCGGGGGACATGAAAGTCACTAGAGAAGTATCAAGCTGGTCAGTCCTTCAACCTGTACTGTTTAATTTGCTTGTACAGAATAACAGGGAGGGTATCCAGGGCAACATGTGTCTTTTTGCAGATGACGCAAAACTTTGTGGCAGGGTGGACAGTGAGGAGGGGGTGAGGAAACTACAAGATTAGCTGGAAAAAAACTAGATATGGTCAGAAATTTGGTATTTAAGACTTAATGTCAAACAGTGCAAAGTTGTGCATTTAGGAAATACACCTGCAAACAAAGTATTGAATGGGAGGTACTCAGCTAGCAACTTCAGCAAAGGAAAGGGATCTGGAAGTTCTCATTAGTTACACACGTAAACCAAGTAATCAGTGTAAAAAAGTTTAAAGTAAAGCATCCATGATACTGGGATGTATTGGAAGGGGTCTTGATAGTCGGAAGGAGGGCATGATTTTACCTCTACACAGATCATTGATGAAGCCTCACCTGAAACACTATGCCCTGTTTAGCAACCCATAGCTAAGAAAAGACATATATAAGTTATAGGCAGTACAGTGAATACCACAAAAATGATTCAGGGACAGCAATACAAACCCTATGAAGAAAGTTACAATCCCTAAATGTGTACTCACTTGAGATTAGAATGGAGAGAGGGGATGTGTTCAAAACGTACAAGTTTTTGAGACAAATAGAGTAGGTATAGAAAGTATGTTTATTAGAAACAAAGATACCGTTAGAAGAAGACACAATTGGAAACTGATTAGAGACAAATTCAAAAAAGATGAGAAAAAGTTTTTTGTCACGGAAAGGGTTGTGTAGTCATGGAACAAACTGTCAAAGGAAGAAATAGGTGCAAGAACACTATATGAGTTAAAACACCATTGGGACATAACAATGGGACTCATATGCGTGGGAGTGGAACATAAATAGGAATGGATGCAAAGAAAGGGGAGAAAGACTGGGGACTAACCAACCATGATACTGAGTCAGTGAGTTAGGTAGTCATAAGTATGGGCAGGCTTGATAGCCAACTGGGCTTTTTCTGCTAACAATCTCTATATTTCTATGTGAAATAAAACTGGCAGCAGGTGCTCAGCCCTTCTACAAGTATTACCCCCTCCCACCTGACCCATCAAATGCAGAAATCTAATGCCAAGGTGGTGCCTAATTCCTGAAGCTGACAAACATTCTCCTTCAAACAACCCCCCCCCCATACACACACACTTAAACAGACATTCTGACAGCAGGATAGCCAACTCTCCATATCAGCTAATAATCTCCTCACATAGTATGCAACACCAGGGTGCCAAGCCCCAGGTGCAATCATACAGCACACCAACAGTGGGTTGCCCAATCCCCAGTGTCAGAACCTGTTACTAAGAGAAACATCTTTCACAGTTCCTTTATTTTTAATACCTAAAAATAAGAAAACCATCTATCAATGTCTCTCTGCTAGCTCTCCAGGAATCCCACCACACGCAGCCTCTCAGCACACAACAACCTACACACCCTTATCCCTCACTTACCTCTGTAAGGTCCAATGATGAAATACTGCCACAACTGGTAAAGTTCCTCTCATATGACACCTGACTGCAAACTCACTAAAGACAAGACAAGTCCAGTTAAATGGCTTTTTAATGTGTTTTTAACTTTAACTCATAATTTTGACATTTTACTAACATATTTGCCCAAAATGTTTAACCTAGCCTTTTTACCTCACTTCATAAGCAAGGAAGGTGCAGTTTTTAAAATCCATTCCAGAATATGTTTTCACAATTCCTCCATTAAGTCAACTTTCAGTAGCTTGGCAGAAGACACCAGGAGAAAGGACTGCTGTGTGACTGGACTTCTCTGCTGGGACTATAGTAGAAGAACTTTTGTATTTGATCTTTAATTAAGGGTAAAAAAACTAACATACAAAAAAAAAAAGTGTGTGCTTGGGTTAACTGAACTGAATGGGTATCTGAAGAGTTATCTAGGTGTAAATCTCAGGTGACTGAAATGACTTAACTGATGTGAGGTTTAAATTACTTGTAGAAAGATCTGGTAAGTAGGGGGAGTGGCTTAGCTAGAAGGAAGCTATATTTAAAGACTGCCTTAGAAAGTTTCTGCTAGTAGCTTGGCAGAAGACACCAGGAGAAAGGACTGCTGTGTCACTGGACTTCTCTGCTGGGACTATAGTAGAAGAACTTTTGTATTTGACCTTTAATTAAGGGTAAAACAACTAACATACAAAAAAAAAGTGTGTGTTTGGGTTAACTGAACTGAATGGGTATCTGAAGAGTTATCTAGGTGTAAATCTCAGGTGACTGAAAGGACTTAACTGCTGTGAGGTTAAATTACTTGTAGAAAGATCTGGTAAGTAGGGGGAGTGGCTTAGCTAGAAGGAAGCTACATTTAAAGACTGCCTTAGAAAGTTTCTGCTAGTAGCTTGGCAGAAGGCACCAGGAGAAAGGACTGCTGTGTGACTGAACTTCTCTACTGGGAATATATTGCCCTCCTTCCCTGCCCCCCACCCAAAGCTAGTTCTATTTTTATAGGCACAGGATTTGACTGACAAAAGGAACTTCCTGTTTAGGGGCAGGAAGTGAGTGATCACAGAACCACCAGGACCCACCATCCTAGAAGGGGCAGAGTAGCTCTCCGGCCCCTCTAGCTGCTGGAAGTCTGCCTCTGAGCAAGTAAGTGGTCTATCAAAATATAGGATATTCTTGTCTCAGAACAGGACAATCAGGAGCTTAAAGGGCACAGGGGCAGAAAGTAAGGAGAGAGAGAAAAAAAAACAGAGGAAAGAGTAAAGATTGCAAACAGTTAAGGGGCCAGAAATAAGACATGATTCGAGTGGTGCAGTGCAGTGGCTGTGGAGCAGCAGTCTTCCGGGAGATGTTCTGGAGGATGCGGTGTTGTCCCATCTGCAGGCACCTCTCTGGGCTGAGGGAGGAGGTTGCTCATCTCCAGACTGAGTTGGCCAGGATTTGTGGGACCTCCTCTTCCATCCAGGGACCACCAGTGCCACTGCCGTTGCCTCAGAGGTTGCCAAGAAAGAGGCGGTTGGACCACAGTGGGCTCAGGGAGGGTGGGTGGTGAAACAGAGGCACATCCACTCCATTGTACCTCTCCACAATTCCTATGCCATTCTGGCAAAGTGTGGTTCCTCTATGAGGCATCCACAGTGGAGACCAAGGAGGAGCTGGGAACCTCCACAAGGAGACCCACAGGAGGGTGGCAGGGGACCCTGCAGGGAAGGAAACAACTCCTGGTGGGGACTCCGTTGTTGGAAGGTAGAACTGGGGGAGGAGGGAGGGTAAAATGCCTCCTGGCACCATGGCTTGAAGGGACAGGGAGCGAATCCTCAGGATTGCGGAGCAGCTGCACAGGGAGGGAGCTGGATGTCATTGTCCACCTAGGGACAAATTACCTGGCTAAGAAAGGGATTAGAGAAGTGCAGGAAGAGTTTGTGGAATTGGGAGGGTCCTTGGTCAGGTAGCATGCACGGTAACCTTCTCAGGTGCTACCCATCTATGGCATAGGAGAGGCTGAGGGTGTTCCGCACCATGGGATTCAATCAGTGGTTGAAAACTGGTGTGGGCTCAGGATTGCTTCATTGGGACTGGGGTCCACCTGGAGTGATGCAAGCCTATACTGGCATGATGGGCTGCATCTGTCCGGGAGGGGAACCAGGATCCTAGGTGATAGGTTTAAATGCTTCATTGGCAAGCTTTTAAACTAGCCAAGGGGGGAGGCACTGGAAAGGGTAGGAAAATCCTAGCCCCCCCAAATAATCATGGTAGTAAGTGCAGCAAACACCAACATAGAGGTGTCGATAGGGAGAAGAGCAGGGGTAAATGGAGAAAGTGACAAAGGCAAGAAGGACAGGGATGGAGCAAAAGGGAGTAAGGCCATCAGGAAGTGGAGGGTAATGAGTACCAATGCCCGTAGTCTGGGCAACAAGCTCCCTGAGCTGATGGCCTTAATGGAAGAGGGATGCCTGGATATCATAGCAGTCACAGAAACATGGTACACAGAGAACCATGACTGGGATTTTAACATACCAGGTCATAACCTACAGGAGAGACAGGCAGGGGAGAAGAGGGTAGGAGTAGCTCTCTATGTAAAGGAAGGATAAAAGCAACTGAACAAAAGAGTAAACAGGGAGGAGAGGAGGCACTGTGGGTCACCTTGGAGACTGGAAAGGGCACCACAATCCGCACAGGGGTTGTGTACAGACCCCCATGTCAGGGGGAAGGAATGGACAAGGATATGATAGAAGGCATTCTTAGAATGGCAGAGAAAGGGGAGATACTGTTGATGGGAGACCTGAATATGCCAGATGTTAACTGGAGCACATTTGCTGCAGCCACATCCAAGAGCAGGGCCATTCTTGATGCCCTACAGGTGGCAGGCATTAACAGCTAGTTTCGGAACCCACTCATGAGAAGCAATCTTAGACCTCATACTCTCAAACGGGGGCAGCTAGAGGATCTCAGATCTAGAAGTGGGTTGCCATCTGGGGACAAGTGACCATCAAACAGTGTGGTTCACATTAAACTCAGCTACAGAGTCAAGCCATACAAAAGTGAGGGTACTGGACCTTAGGAGGGCTGACTTTGGCAAGATGGGAGAATGCCTCAGAAAAGCACTAGCAAACAGGCTAGAAGGAGGTGTGGAGCAACAATGGGGAATTATCAAAACTGCCATCACAGAGGCAGCAAGCCTTTGTGTGAAGCAAATAAACAAATCAAAATGAAAGAAAAAGCTACTGTGGTTCTCAAAAGAGGTGGCTGTGAAAGTCAGGAAGAAAAAGATAGCATTCTGGAAGTATAAGGAAACACAGAAGGAGCAGGACAGAGAGCTGTACCAGTTAAGGCAGAAGGAAGCAGGGAGGGAAGTCAGAATAGCAAAGGCCCAAACTGAGGAAAAGATAGCCAACTCAGTTAAGAAGGGGGATAAAACCTTTTATAGGTACATCAGCGAGCGTAGAAAAGACAAAGGGAGGATAGTGAGGCTGAATAGAATGAGCGGTGGGTGGGCAGAGGGGACAGTGAAAAAGCAGGAATACTGAATGAATATTTCTGCTCAGTATTCATAAAGAGGAGGAAGTGCCTAATCCAATTAACAGAAGCACTCTTGATAGGGGGTCGATCCCAGTCCTTTCACAGAAGAAAGGTTCTGCAAGAACTCCTAAAACTGAAGGTGGACAAAGCAATGGGTCCTGATGGAATTCACCCAGAATTCTAAAAAATTAAGGAGGAACTAGTGAAACCACTGGCTACTCTTTTAATAAATCATGGGAGGATGGTGTGGTACCTGAGGACTGAGGAAGGCGGATGTGATTCCCTTCACAAAAGTGGGTCCAAGACAGAGGCAGGAAACTACAGACCTGTCAGTCTGACCTCTGTGGTAGGAAAAGTGATGAGTCACTTCTGAAGGAAAGAATAGTCCAGTACCTAGAGGCCAGTGGAGCACAGGACCCAAGGCAGCATGGGTTCATGCGGGGAAGGTCATGTCAGAGCAGATCTAATAGATTTCTTTGACTGGGTGACCAAAGTAGTAGACCAGGGAGGGCTGTGGACATGGCCTACCTAGACTTTAGCAAGGCATTTGACACAGTCCACACAAAAGATTAATAGTCAAATTAACCTGCGAGTGGGACCCAGGGTGGTAGCCTGGGTAAAACATTGGCTGGACAACAAGACACAGAAGATAATTGTAAATGGAGTCCACTCTGAAGAAAGGGGGTTACTAGTGGGGTACACTGGAGTTCTGTATTGGGTCCAGTCCTTTTAATGCCTTCATCAGTGACATTGCAGAGGACTGGAAGGAAAAGTATGCCTTTTTGCAGATGACAGAAAGATCTGCAACAGGTTGATACAAGGAGGCTTGGAAAGGATGAGAAGGGACTTGGCAAGGTTGGAGGAATGGTCAGAAGTATGGCAGCTAGGATTCAATGCAAAGAAGTGCAAAATAATGCACCTGGGAAACAAGACCCAGGGGAAGAATACACAATGGGGGGGAGGTAGTAACAACAACAAAAAGGAAAGGGACCTGGGGTAATCATATCAGATGACCTTAAGGTTAGCAAGCAATGTGAGAAGGCAGTAGGGAGGGCTGGGGGTATACTGGGATGTATAGGGAGAGGCATCATCAGCAGAAAACAGGAAGTTGTTATCCCTCTGTACAGACAGTTGGTGAGACCCCATCTGGAGTACTGTGTCCAGTTCTGGAGACCCATCTCCCAAGGACATAGACAGGATAGAGGCAGTCAGGGAGGGCAACTAAAATGGTGCAGGGTCTGCAAGAGAAGCCGTATGAGGAGAGACTAAAGAAGCAATATGTATACCCTTGAGGAAATAAGGAGAGGGGACATGATAGAAACTTTTAAGTACCTCAGTGGAATTAACAAAGTCCAAGAGGGTAGCATCTTTTAGAAAAAGAGACTTGCAAGAACAAGAGGACACAATTTAAAGATAGAAGGAGGGCGGTTCAGGGGCAATGTGAGGAAGTATTATTTCACAGAGAGGGTAATGGATGCATGGAACAGCCTTCCTGAGGAGGTTGTGGGGTCTAAAACTGTGGGAGAATTCAAGAATGCATGGGACAGACATAAGGCAATTCTTGTGGGGGGTTGGAAGAAATAGGCTGTTGGTTAACTAGGATCTGCGGCCTATCCTGTAGGTAAGGAAATGGGCAGACTAGATGGGCCTAGCGGTCCTTATCTGCCGTCAAAGTCTATGTTTCTATGTTTCTATGTTTCAGGTGGGATTCTACCTGCCATGATTTAAAAGGTTCATAAGTTCATAGGTTCATAGATAGAATCAGGTCCATAAGCTACAAGAGCTACATAAGGACCTGCCACTTACTAGGTGGACGTACTCCCATTTTTCTTCTCCCACAAACTTATCCAATGAAAACTTGAAACTGGACAAACTTCCAGCTTGCACCACTTGTTTGGGGAGACCATTCCAAGCTTTTACCACCCTCTGATTAAACCACTTCCCCCTTTTACTTGTTCTATAATTCTCACCTTGCAATTGCCTATCATGAACCCTTGGACTCAACCTCTCATTCTCCCTCCAGTTTAATCTAGCTGCTTCATATAGCATACCATCAGTCATTGCTGTATATACATAGCACAAATCACCCCTTATCCTTCCATAGGCCATTGAATTCAGTCCCAGGTTCATCAGTCTGGATCCGTAATCTAAGTCAACCATCTCTCTAATCTTTCTTGTAAAACCCCTCTGCACTTGTTCAATCTTTTTTCCTCCCAGAACACTCTGTACTGAACAAAATGGGGCTCCATATTTAAGTACAGATCTCACCAGGGATCTGTACAGGGGCACCATGATCTTTTCACTTCTACTTTTTATGTTTCTCAATACATTGCCTACTGTCCGATTTGCTTTACTTACAATAGCTTTATTGTGCCGATCAAAATCTAATTTGTCACTGATTATTACCTCCAGGTCTTTTTCACTGTCTGTTGCTGTAATCATTTGTGAATTTAATTTATACTGTGCTTTAAAGTTATTCTGCCCAAAATGCATAATCTTGCATTTGAGGATACTAAACTCTAGTTTATTTCTTTGGGCCCAGTCCCCCAAATGTGTTAATTGCTTTTGGAAAATGGCTACTGCTTCATTGTTATTTACTATAGCCCCTATTTTTGCATCATCTGCATATTTGCACTTCCAAAGGTGGGGCCATAAAAAGTCTATGTTGAAAATTTGGGGTCAAAACACAAAAAAAAAAAAAAAACATAGTTTTGAAGAAATGTTGATATTTTTCAGTGTTTACTCATAACATTGCTATTTTTCCAGATTTTGACCCCAAGTTTTTAACATAGCATGTTATACCCTACCTCATGAACATAACAGAACTATTTTTAAATCCTGCCCAAAACATAATTTAAAACTTGTGCCACGTGATGTTTTGACCAGGATTTCATAAATTATTCCTGCAATAGTCATAAAATGACTATGTTAAAAATCGGGCAAATGTTCAACAACACTGTCATGAAGAAACTTTAAAATGTTCTCATGTTTACTTATACTGTTACAATTATTTATTTGGTACATTTTGAACCCATACTATCAACATAGTCACTTTTTTTTTGGTTCACCTAAGTAACAGGACAGGTTTTATTTTCAAATTCCCCTTCCGCACCATTTCTCAAGGTTATTCTGAAAAATCACGTTCCAGGTTTCATTTGATAAAATTGCACCTGTCATATCTATGTCCTGGTATAATACAAATGTGATCTTGACAGTTCAGGGTCATAGTGCAAAAAAATGACAACCTTATGTGCACTTTATCTTTTTGTATCAAGTCCACTCAAAATTACACTAGTCTGCAGATCATTGTGCTAGTCAACAATTATAATTGAGAACTTTGCACACTTACTGTATATAGAAAAAACCTACAAATCAAGCAACATTCAATGATTTTTGCAGGTTTATGATATCCTACTTCTTTATTGTTTTTTGCCCTCAGCAAGAAAGACATGCATTGCCACATAGCACCCCCTCCACTGCTTTCTGCCACTGCTGCCTGTCTTCCTTTTTCTTTGCCCCCTCCATATCAGATCATCCCATGGCAGCAGATATCCAACCAAGAAACCCTGGCTCTGCACACACAATAGAAGACATCATCATGTGCCTCACCTCACTCGCACGTCATCCATAGAGCAATGAACAGTTAAGTGAAGAAAAGCACATTCAGCCCCAACCCTGTGACCAGACATGCCATTTGGACCCCAATTCTAGAAGCATTACACCTGGCATAACAGCACTTGCACCAAGTAGAATGGTGCAAGTAGCAACTTATGCCAGCAGTTGTGACATGCATGATTCTACAATGTGGCCTGCAACATGTCACAGGCCACTTGCACTGAAGAGCTGTTAAGCTAGCAGTTGTGCCATAAGCCCCCTGCAACATGGTGCTAGGGGGTGTATGGCAGCAGTTGCATCCCATTCCAGAATGGCAACAACAAAATTCCCAATGTAGGGATTCTACAAGAACCCCTGAGGGAGAACTGGCAATGTCAGTTACACCAGCATTTAGCTGGTAAAACTTTACATACACCCACCAGGGGTTCTGCAGACCTGCCAGCAGCCCAGGACGCAATCCACATGTGCCCTCCCCCCATGCCCAGCATACCCCTGTAGGTGCCCTGAAGGGCTGCACACACACCCTGTCTCCGAACCCCCGAACAGTGAAAGCCCCACAGGGCTGCCCACACACCCTGTGCCCCCAAACTCCCCACCACTAACTGCCCCACAGGGCAGTGCTGTCAACCCCTCCACCCATGCCCAGACCCCAAGACAGTGCCACAAACGGAACCATGCAATATCCCTGGTAGTCTAGTGGTTCCTCAACCCAGCTGTGCCAATCCACCAGGCACCCCCACCTGTTCCCATCCAGCAACTGGCATGCCACCATCTCACCTCCAGGCCCAGCCACCAACTGAATTCAGTAGGAGTGCTTACTGTATAGATACGTTCGAAATTAATTTTCTAAGGCGCGTCTATTCAGTAAGTGCTTCTACTGAGCGCAGTGGTGGCTGGCTATCGGAAACTTTGAAGTGGGCAATGCCAGTCACTCAACTGAGGACTGGTGGGGATGCTGGTGGAGATGGCACCGTGAGTGTGACCATGAACCTCAGCCTCTGAGCTCACATGGACTGTGTGAACTGCACATACTGTACAGTACACCAGTCACAAGGGAATCGGGACTGGTGTTGGGGGAACCCATGGTGGCATGACAGTGGGTGGGCTCCTCTTGCCCTGTGGGGCTCCACTGGGGATCGGGCATGGGGGAGCACTTGCACCTTGAGGCATTGCATCTGTGGCTTGCAACATCCTCGGCGGGTACTCCCTCTGTTCAGCGCACCTGGCTGTATGTCACAAGTCGCAGGACTTAGACGTGGGGCCCCTGCCCCTGCTAGAATAAGGCACAGGGCCATGTCACAATGGTGATTAGCGCAAGTCGTGTTTGGCGGCAACTTGCACCAACCTTCTAGTATTGGGGCCTTGCACTTTGGAAATGTTCTTGGTGAAGACAGTGGTAGATCTTAGCTTTCTTTAACAAACTTTGGCCAGAGCTAAGAGGGCTGCAACCAAGGTTGCAGAAGAGGAGCCAGAGGAGCTGAGATGCATAGCTGCTTTTAGCCACACAGAGAATATGCAAGCTGAGTTGCAATGTCTCATTTTCAGTGGGGTCCTGCTTTTATCCATTTTTACAATGCATTTACTCAGGATATGGCACCTGAGAGACAAAATGGCATGACATAATAATACTGTTTATCCCCCTAATGAATTCCATGGCTTCTTTTTAGTCCCCCATGCCTTTTCTCTCAGATAGCAGTGTGCTACCTGTTTTGCAGAATGCAGAGGAAGGACATGGAGCTGGCAATGGAACAGACTGGCAGAAGGGATGAAAGACACTAGGAGCAAAAAGAAAGCCAGAGAGTTTTATAAACCCACAGCCATCAAAATAAATCTCTGACAAATGGAGTATTAAATGATTAAATGAAAATTGCATATAATGGGGGCATGGCCTGGCTGTACTGAAGATGACTGCTTAATTCTGCTTCTCCCTGGGACTACCATCTATCGTCGTCCATCCTCCTGATCCCAGATTGTCAGCATTTTCCAGCAAGTGGAATATAATTTTACTAACATCATAGCTCAACTCTTGAATTGTCTATGTATCATGTCGTTATTTGTTCCTGTCTCAATTCATTATATATTATTGTACTAAGACTACTGTTTTTGATGTGTAGCAACACTGTTTTGTACTTGTCTCTGACATGGAATCTTTGTAAAAGAACCTTGGCTCAAAGGTATTTGTAATCCTAGATTTCAATAAATAAAATAAACAAATAAACTCTGGTAAATGTTTTTCTCTATATCGTAACTCTATAGCTATAATTTTTCTGCATTTATACTGGTTCTCTGTGAAGGCCTACTACAATGGCTGAGCAGCTCCTGCAAAACAGCTCCCTTAGCAGAGTGGAAACTATGTTTCAACAGTTCATCCGTGAAATTAGCAACTTAAAAATAACATCTCAACAAAACATCACTAACATGCGTTACACCAAAAAATCAATGATGCTGGAGTTAAAGTTGCTCAAAATGAAAGTTCTATTAACATCCTGCAAGCCACCATCAGAGAGCAAGACAGAGTTATCTGAAGCCTACAAGATAAAATCAATGACATTGAAAACAGAAACAGACACACTAACCTGAGATTTTTGGGTTTTCCTGAAGGTGCAGAACTCGGAGACACTAGCGCATTTCTATTACATGTGCAGCCAGCCCTGCTCAAACTCCCACCTGGTCAAGACCTTACTATTGAGAGATCACACCTTACTTTAAGCCGGAGGCCTGGTCCAGATCAGAATCCTAGGCCTATTATTGCAAGATTCTTAAACTATGCCCACACTGAACTGATTATCAATAGAGCAAAACAAGTGGGAACGCTTACTTGGCAAGATCATAGAATTTCTATTTTTAGAGATGTCTCTAAGGAATTCTCTAATAAACACAGAGCTTTCAATCCTATTAGAACTACCCTACACCAACAAGGGATCAAATTTGCTCTGCGCTATCCTACCTTCATGCGCTTGTTTCTGGGTGACTCAACCAAAGATTTCAACACTCCCAAAGCCTTGGCTGCATTTCTTGATGAGCCCCAGCCTCCAACTGCCCTGTTTGGAAATACTGATGTGACCCCTTCTCCCACTGTCTCTGCAACTTCCCAATCAGACCGGCACACCCACATTATGGCTTAAAATAATGGACGCGCTGAGAAACCCATATCTCTCCAGGTTGATGCAGCACCTTCTGTCTGAATCTCAGCCCGCTTGCTAGACAAAAAGAACTTGAATCCACCTTCTTCTAAACATGCCTGTTGTGCAGATGCTACTTCTTCGAGGCCTACCTCTCAGCATGAGCGACATGTTGGCTTCACAACACCCCTAACCCTCCCCAATAAGTTTTCTTTAGTACAAGAGGACTTAAACTCATCTCAGGAAGACCTCCCGGAATCAGCTGTGGATTCTGTCAGCAATGACCTTGGAGATGCTTTACAGGGTGGCAGGTTTTCCAATTTCTCTTGGGCTGAATTGGTGACCAGCTCCCCTTTCAAATCGGCAGAACCTCCTAAAAAGAAATGGAAGGGAAGCGCAAAAAGAAATCAAACCTATAAATGACACCTGGGCATGTGTATATATTAGTACCTCTCGAGGTTAGTGCCTAATTAACTTCCGCTCTCTGATCACTATCAGAATATGTCTGCCCTGCAACCTCACATTGCATTCCTTGTGTGTGCATACTATCGCACCCAGCCGGTTTGGAAAGCAATACGTTGTACATCGCAATTACAGGCTTCTGGTTTAATAGCATGTCATATTATTTAGGCATCTCATTGTGACAGTCTTGCAGTTTTCTATCTCAATGTAATGTCTGCTACATCATACATCCAGTTATTTCTGCATATATTAATCATAATGTCAGTTTTTGAGTATCCCTAATGTTGGGCTATGTTCTTCTTTTAAAGGGACAGTTCTTATATAATGTTAGACTAATTCATATGTGCGCAATGATTTTCTATATTCATTTAGAGGTGTCTACCATCTTTTTTATCAGTATGTCCTTCTCACATAACCATTAAGGGAGGTTGCCTGCTTAACTAATGTGTGATCCAACATCACCCCACACATTTGTTACTATATATAAACATTATAAATTTACAGTATCTTGGGGTTATATTAATGAGGTCTTCAACTAGTTATTCCCTTCATCCACTACTACATCCCAGACTAACATTTAACACTTTAATATTTTTCTCTAGCCTCCTTCCCACTCCAACCCACCTTTATCTAACTTTTAAATTCACTTTTCTTTAACCATGGTATACCAGTTTCTTGTACTGCTTTATTTATCTATCACTTAGTCTTCAGTTTTACCCTACAGTTAGGTGTTGCAGGCTATTTTCGAGGTGTCTCATCTTACTTATTTTACTCAATGTGCTGCAATCAATAATAAATAGCACAGTCTGACTCTAAGCCCTTATGATATGGCTTTTTAAGCCTGTGTTGTAATCTTATAGCTGAGCTCGCTCAACCCTCTCCAGGTCTTGAAATCTCACTATGTTAAAGCAACTCTTTCCCTAGGGGATATTTTTGGGACTTTGCTACTATTAAATACCTAGTACTTATCAATAACATATGCACTACCTCGGAGCCTGAACAAACTCAACTTTTAATAATGTCATTTTGCCAGAATGACTGCATATTTGTGTTCAATACAAGACTTTCACCAGATTACCCCCTATACAATTTGGATCTTGTAATGCCTCGACACCCCATAAATCCTTATACTATTTGGACCCTACTCACTCCATTTTACCTGAACACTCCTCCTACATAAACACTTCTTTTTTAAGCATCATGATTATGTGAGTAAGTACAGAGTAGATGGCACAAGCACAGCTGTTCTTATAATTTTAGGATTTAGCCAACCATGATGGCATACTGTTTGTATTGACATAACAGTGTTTCAGCTCAGTTCTTTTTTCCACTCTAACTTAGGTTCAAGATGTATTACTAAGTCTGGGATTGCATATACTTCCTGTAATCCCCTTTTCAAATATAGTAAGATGTTCAGGGTTCCCCCCCAAGGAATTATTATGTTCACTTTAGTTCTAGTCAGAGTTATAACTTGATAGAAATAATTGTTTACAGTTTGTGTTTGGGTTTAAGATCATTTTCTCTTAAGATTTACTTACTATTTGCATGCTCTGTAGTATAGCGAGAGAGTCCTGGCGATTCCACCAACTCATATCTTGCTATATTGCCTAAAGACTTCATAGTGTGTTAGAATAACATGCATAGGTTTTGTTTAGTAACTATATATATATGTCTTCTATATTCTTTTTAGTACCTCTCTTTCTTGTGAGACCCAATGGAAACAATCACCCAGGATTTAAGTATTTTCACAAACTAAATATCCTGCACACATTTGACTGTGTTAGCCCTCTACCTTCTGAGTCTATAACATCCTCTAGCCCTTTCAATATGAGTCCCTTACTTCCTATTTGTGTTTTCACACTTATCTCCCCATTAACATGAGTGATCTAATTCTACATTCATGGAATGTTACGGGACTCAATTCACCTTGTAAACAAAAGCAAATACTTTCTTACCTCAAAAAGCATAAAACTCACATTGCTTTCTTGCAAGAAACAAAACTTTTAATAGAGGATGTCGACAGACTCAGAAGGGATTGGTTGGTCAAGTATATGCATCCTCCTCTACTTCTAAAAATGGGGGGTTGCTATTCTATTACATAAATCCCTTAACTGGACCCTTATCAAATCCATCTCTGATTCAGATGGCAGATGGATTATAGCCCACTCAAATACCCATGCAGGCCCCCTTATGTTAGTCAACATTTATGACCCTAACTCTGTTTCACCTGAATTCTTTCATAATATGGCCTAACAAATTATGAACAGTAACTTTAAAATGTCTCCTATACTAGTAGGTGGGGATTTTGATTTAGCTTTGGAAACACATTTAGACAGAAGTAACTCTTTGTGTAATTCCCACCCCAGAAGTATTTCTGCACTCTCAATGCTGATGAAAGACTTCGATCTCGCCGACATTTGGAGACTACACCATCCTAGACAGTGTGACTATACATTTTACTCACCACTTCATAGATCTTATAGCAGAATTGACTACTGGTTTTCTTCCCCATTCATCACTGAAAACTGAAAAAATTAACGACACAACTATCCTTCCGATTACTATATCAGACCATTGTCTTATAACATTGCATCTTATTTGGGGCCTGCCTCATCTAAATCCCCCTCCTGGTATCTAGACCCACTCTTATTGAAAGACCCTAATTTCTTACCTTGAATTAGGTCCCAAATTCAAGAATTTCTTTCCTTTAACAACACTCCTGATGTATCTCAAGGTACCATCTGGGAAGCACTTAAAGCAACAGTTAGAGGGAAAATTATAAGCTATGCAGCACAAAAGAAAAAACTAAGGAACAGCAATTGGCTGATTTAGAGAAATCTCTTAAAGAAAAAGAAACCCAATATTATAAAACAAAAAAAAACAGATAATAACTCACAACTTCACCTTGAAATTCTTCAGCTTAGAATTAAAATCAATGAATTAATATCCAGGAAAGCTGAACTCACCCTCCTTAGACTTAAACACCGTTATTGGGAACAAGGAGATAAATGCGGGAAGCTGCTTGCTTATCAACTCAAGAATGAACAGATCGAGAGACTTATTGCAGGTCTGAAAGGTCCTTCAGGCAAAATCCATACAGATAATCCCTCAATTAACCATAGTATGCAATCCGTCTACTGACAATTATATACTCACCCCACTCCCCCACAACCTGAATATATACAACAATTTATGGACAATTTACAGTTACCACATCTCTCCCAACAAGATATGGCTTTACTAGTTGAACCCTTTTCCCTAAAAGAGATACGAGCAGCGCTAAATTCCCTTAAATCTGGTAAAGCTCCTGGGAGTGATGGTTTAGCTGTAGACTTTTATAAACCCCAAGCTGACATCTTATGCCCCTTACTGTTAAAGGTCTTTAAAAAGGCATCTTGACAAGATAAATGTCCCTATTCTATGACAGAAGCCATTAAACCCATCCTACCAGAAAAAGATAAAGACGCTTCTCTCCCATCCAGTTACAGACTGATATATCACTTAATATGAACGGGAAAATTTTTGCCAAAATATTAAATACTCATTTAGAATCAATAATTTAGAAACTTGTCCACACCTCCTAAGCTGGATTTATCAAAAACAGAACTGGTTCTGATCATCTCCACTCATTATTTAATTTAATCTACAAAGCTAAATCTCTTAAATCACCTGCCACAGCTATAGCCATTGACTTTGAAAAGGCATTCAGTTCTCTCAGCTGGACTTATTTGTATCATGTTCTATCCCACTTTGGTGTCACTAATACATTTTGTACATGGATTCAATTACTATACACCCTCCCTCTGCCCGGATTCTTACTAACTCTACTCTGTCCTCATCCTTTCATCTGGCAAGAGGTACCAGGCAAGGGTGCCCCTTATCCCCCACTCTTTTTATTCTAGCTATGGAACCCCTATCAGCTGCTCTTCATCAGTCTTCCATGATCCAAGGTATTCCCATCAGTAATTCCCGTTATACTTCACTGTCCTACGCTGATGACCTCCTTATTCTACTCAAAAATCTTCAAATTTCGGGATCACCCTAAATGAAGTTACTTAGCAACTTTACTTTACTTTCTGGGCTCACTCTGAAACTAAAGAAATCAGAAACAATGCCATTGAACCATTTTTGTAACCCTTCTATGAATACAATATTACGCTTTCATTGGGCCTGTCAAGGTATCTCTTACTTTGGAATACAGATCACCTCTAAATTAGACAAGATATGGGACACCAATCTTTCCCCATTATTAGCAAATAATAAAAACACTCTCAACAGATGGAAACTGCTTAACCTCTCCTTTAATGGGAAAATCTCTGCTATTAAGATGTCAATAGCCCCCAAAATACTGTATCTATTTTCTAATATCTCTTTAACCCTCCCTACTTTTTTTTGTCAGAATTGATCATATAATTGGCGAATTTTTATGGGAAGGCAAAATCCCCAGATTTAGTCGTAACAAACTGTGTTCCCACTGGTCCAAAGGGGGCTTTGGGCTTCCCTGGCTCCAAGCATATTGTGGGGCCTTCTGCACTGCCCAAACTGTCATGTGGTTTAATAAATCCAGCAATAAATCACCGTTGTGGGACAATATGTAAACATTTCTATGTCTGGGCAATGTCACCATTTCCTTCATTTATAACCCTCTCCCCCCCAATTTAAAGTCTCACCCTCTATAGCATCATCCATATTCTACTGGAAAATAAATCATAAATGCCTTAAATCCAACCCAACCCCTCTCATATATGCCCCCGTTTGGATGAACCGCAACATCACACTTGGTAACAACTCAATTTTTTGTTGTAATTGGAAAAACAGGTGCATTTTTTTCTTGGAGGATATACTTATACCTCAGAGTCTCAAATTAAAATCCTTTTCTGACCTGCTCAAACAATGGAATTTTCCCCAAGATGATTTCTGGAAGTATTTACAGTTTCGCACGGCATGGGACCTTTGTCTTCCTACTATTCCTCATCAATCTATATATGATACTTTTATTTTTAAATGGATTAAAACAGACTCTAAAATAAATAGCATCATTTACAAACAAATCAGAAATACAATTCTAGATTAATCAATCATTGCAAAAAATAAATTTTAAATTATTTTTAAATTATAACATAACCAGTTCACAATGGCATAACTGTTGGCTATCTTGCCATAAATCTTTCAAGGATAATCGCAGTTCACTCATACAAACCAAAATTCTACATCTATGGTACAGAACTCCTGAGATTTTGCAAAAAATGGGCTTAATGAACAACAATAAATGTTGGTGCTGTAACTCCCCCAATGGCAATTTGCTACATACAGTATTTTATGGCATTATCCTTCCATACACAATCTTTGGCATCATATTCATTTCTTTGCAATGAAAGTGATTGGTCTATCCTTTGCATTAGATCCAAAACATTACATACTTGGTATTTTCAATGGTCATTCATACAAAACATCCCATTCTCAGAATAGGTGGTTATCCTTACTATTCCTTCAAGTTAAGTGACTTATATTAATGCATTGGAGATCCAACATCATGCCCACCCTCCCAGATATTCTCAAACAACTATCTCAATGTGCCATCCTTGATTGTATGTCACACTTAGCCTCTGACCAACTTAATTTATATAATAAATGCTGGCAGTGCTATTTTAAATTTTTAAACATGTCTACTCATATCGTCACTTAATCCATGGATTGTTATATGTTCACATTGGTATCTTGCTTCTAGCTGTTTCATTCCTTTTTCATCTCCTCTCTTTCTATATTTTTATCTCCTTTTCTTCTTCCCTTTCCCTCTTCATTCTTGTTTACTTTCTTAAATATTTTCTCATTTTTATGGTCTTCCTTTATACAATCTTACACATGATTGTATTAAACTACAGCAAAATAAAAGTACAATCACGACTGCTCATATTTCTTGTTTGTATCTACTCCTTTTACTCCCTGAACCATAGATTGGCATATTTTCTCTCTGTCATACAGATTGTACTGCTACATATTGTTTTCTCAACATTTGTTTTCCCCTTTATTATCATTGTATAATACTTCAGACAACATGTTTTTCCTTCTCTCATTAAGAATTTATGTAAGTGTATATTGGAGAATGTAGTGTATTTGTATGTATAATCACAATAATTACAATAAAAAGATTAACTGCAAAAAAATTGCATACAATAAGAAGTCCTGCCCTGTTGAATAGTAATTTGTATTTTATAAAAGCTGGCATTGCTAATTTTGTTAATTATACAGTGATTTATTTGGGGGTGGTGTACTATATAACAGAACAAGAAGAAGACCAATGCAAGCAGCTCCACTGTGGGACACAAATTAATGACTACACAGTGTATCCTCTGAGTGCTGAAGGAAGATGAATGGGGGCTAGTGGGTGGTTGAGTGTGAGTACCTTAACTGAATTGGGGGTGAAGTGGGCTTTTGTCTTGCGAGGGGGTGTGAGCAGCTTGATTGGGATCTCACATAATATAGAAAAGTTAAGTCTTGCAGCGAGGTTACTGAACTGTAATCTGGAGTAAGACTAGTACTACTGTACCATCACATATCTCAGTTTTCAAAGGGATATTTTATTGAAAAATAGGTGTGTATAAGCAGCGTGTCACTCACTTCAAACAAAAGATCTGTGGTCCTGGCACTTTATTCTTGAACATTGTTCTTTTTTAGTATAAAGCATAGTTATCTACTCTCTGGTTAGTGACTATTGTGTTTTCTGGTTCAGAAACCCGTATTTACAGTACTTCCCTTATATTGGAAATGTAAATATTTAACTGGCTCTGGAACAAACATTTTCTGATTATGGAAATGATGTTCAAACTGTGGTCCGGTTTGGATAGAGGCTTAAACTTTAAATAGCAACATGTGGGTAACACTAGTTGTTCAACTACAGCACTTTCAGCCTAACTGTTGCTTTTGAAATCTGAGTAAAGCTTCAGAAAAGCAAGTTAGGATGAAAGTGCTATGTTGAAAAGTTAGTGTTACCAACAAATTGCTATTCAAAGTTTAAGCATGTACCCAAAATGAACTGCAGTGTAAAGCAGTCTGCATTTAAAAGAATATCAATAAGTCCCACTTGTGCACATAGTTTTAAGTCACACAGTAGATAACAGCAATTCATGGCTTACTTCTTTATATCATTTTGTTCATAGTCACTTTAAATGACTTCACTTGAAGTCTAAGATTAGTGGGTCAATGTAGTATGCATGTACCAATTGAATGCATACAAAGAAAGTAAGACCCCAATTGCCAATAACTGTTGCATCAGTTAAAAATAACTGTGTGAACTAGAGGGACTGATGACTGCTGAGCAGCTTATTAGTGTGATTTACAAAAACACACATAAAAGCTCTCATGATCCATGGTGACCACAGCTTGGTAATAAATGACATTTCAACACTTCCTCACACTGCAGATTGAACATGGGGAGAAGAGCAGTTTGCTGTCCTAACAGTAAAAGGTCTGTGTTCAGTATTATGCAAATGTTATTCAAGGAACAACAGAAGAGTATTTTCTATAAGAACATGAGTATATTGAACAGACCAGAATTATTTTATTTTTTACTGCAATATCAGCAGTTTCTTTGAAACTCACTGAACTGACTATGAACAAAATGGTTTAAAGAAATAAGACACAAATTTCTGTTAACTGTAGCGTGACGTAAAACTAATGATGTGCACTAGAAGGATTTATTCATGTTCTTTTAAATGCAAAGCAGTCTGCATTTAAAAGAATATCAGTAAATCCTACTAGTGAACATATCACACAGTAGTTACCAGCAATTCATAGCTTATATCTTTATATAATTTTGTTCATAGTTCAGATGGCTGCACATGAAGTCTAAGATTAGTGGGTTGATGTAGTAACCATGTAGTAGTATCATGCAATAAGGGTGAAGGAATAAGGTTGACAGCAATTATTGTGATAAGTACAGAAGGCAGACAAAAGCACAGGAGCACTTGCACATGCAGGTGACTTTGCACCCCGCCCCCCCATCACTCTATATAACCATCTTCAGGGCCACACTAACCTCAGCATGCAGGGCATCAGGGGTCAGTGCCCAGTCACCCTTCTGACTTTGCCCTTTTTGCTGATGCCCTTTTTCCTTTCATCCTTATCACCTGACATGGCATGTATGAACTGCATGCATACAAAGGTGCAATGTTTTAAAACGCTGATAACTACTTCATCAGTTAAAACTAATTGTGTGAACCAGAGGGACTGATGACTGCTGAATAGCTTGTTAGTGTGATTTAAAAAAAATGCACATAAAGACACTCATGATCCATGATGACTGCTGCTTGGTAACAAGCATTTCTCAGTGAAACATAGAAACATAGAAGTTGACGGCAGATAAGGACCGCAAGGCCCATCCAGTCTGCCAGATGTTGCCTTGCATGGTGTACAAGGCAGGGGTGTATTGTGTTAGCTGATGCAAAAGAAGAAAGGAGTGGCAATATTGGTAAACATCACGATTTACTTGGAGTTCTTAGCAAGTACAGTATGACGCATTAAAAGTGTATCTTACCTTAATTGACAAGATGCCCCATCAATGTACATCACTCACTAATGAATTTACCTATTCTCAACCCACCCCTCCCCCCATACTCTCACTCACACACACACACATCAGTATCAATGTAAAGTAGGCAACACAGCAAATTTAAATGAATGGGAAATGAAACAACTTCTCGGCAACAGAAGTCTATGGTATATCATTCTGACTGCAAAAGTTTTATCAATTCCAATTTGCATCTGCATGCATGCCTTGTTATTTATGACAGGCAAATAAAAAATGGACTACTCAGCAAGTTCTGGCATATACTCAGCCCATTTGTAACATTATTTACTTTGTAATGTTTTCAATTAAATACTGTGCACAGTGTTTTTGCTTAGAGGCAGTAAGAGATTTTGGTGGGTAAGTGTGGAGCATTTTTGCTATTGGTAGTAGTGTAGTGTGGACATTGCTACCTAAAGGGTATCTCATATCCCAGTCTACATTATAGTGACTGTAAAAAAAAAATAAGTTTGAAAATTGTCAAAAGACCAACTTTGGACTACTACTAGAAAACAAGTGTACTCCCAAATAGTGGATAGATGGTTTTCTGACCCCATTGACTTTCCAGAAGGGTAAAGCCAAAAACAGTTACCTCCATTAAACAGATAACTGACCCTAAGGTTCTAACTCACATGTGGGACGTAGTATAGCTGAATTGTCATTGGCATCTTAATTTCAGAAACTCACATAAACACAAGAACTTGACTATACAATATTGCTCAAGAGACGCATGTAATGGCACATTGGAAACTCAGGAACATCTGTTTCTGGAGTGTCCCTATATTGGGACAGCTGGGCTGAAGTTAGTTTCAAAATGCAGTATGCTGGAATTTAATAGCATAACTTATCATACTTTAGTTTGAAGTGAATACACCCAGGAGTGGGCCACATTCCATACCAGTACCTTTAAGAGTTGTTCTTGTTATTATTAAATTATGTACTTGGCATATAAGGTGCTGATTAGTGCTCCAGCAACAACAGTTTACATAAGAAGAGCCAACAGGCAAACTCCTGAGGGACACTTAAGCTATTTATACGAGTAAGAGTTTCAGTGTGGATAGAAACAAATGGAAAGCATTATGAAAATGCTGATTATGGTTGCAGTCTTAAACTACTTTCCTATTAAAAGGAGACTGGAACTGATATGGAATCAACACACTTGTAAATATGTATCTTGAGTTTGTTTTCATCCCTTTTTTTGCTACTCCACCCACAACCCCACAACCCCAGTTTTCAACACATGCAATATGAATATGTTCTGATAAGATGATTATTATGGAGATTGGAGAAATACAATTTGTACCAGTGTATTCTGTTCTGTATTTTGATAAGGATTGCTGTTATGGTTTTGTATGATAATTGTTGTTCAACAAAAATATCCCTACTCTTCCTTCATGGAGAATCAAAGAGCCTGGTGAGGAGGAGGAGGAGGAGAAGGAAGAAGAGGAGGAGGAGGAGGAGGATGGAGTGCTGGCCTGGGTGGAGAAAACTGCTGTCCTCTCCACTCAGAATAATGAGGAAACAAAATGCTGTTTACCCAAATCTTAAGCAGCCACTTCAGAGACTGTATCTGAGATGGAGATGGAGATAGATAGCACTGCATATCAGGGTATGGAGATGGAGAGGACTGAGGTTACAGTGGAGGGGTTATGGAACTTCTGTAAGAACACCTGCCCAGAGCAGGACTGCAGGATAAGGATGAGGTGCAGATCCACATGCAGCAAAACCCAGCTTAGCTCCAGCTGGATCAAGAACTCCAGGAAAAAAAAATACTTTATTTTACTTAAATTCATTTCAAAAGAGGAAGACAAATGCAGACAGAAAAAAAAAGTGAAGCTTAAGTAAGAAGGTGAGATTTCCTCAAGCCCATTTTCCTGAGGATGGACTTCCTTCCCTTTCAATATTACACAGATGTCAGAAAGCAGCTGTCAGCATAAACAGCTGACAGCCAGCGGCAGTGATGGCTTTGATGGTAGGCTACACTGGAGAAAAGGGAAACAACATGGAAAAGAGCAGCCTTTCACAGAATGGAGTGTAGACAAGGCACCACCTGGTGCCACTGCCAGCTGGATAAAGAAGCCCAGAGGAGAGTGATGGTCACTAAATCTGCCCCAACAGTTCACCACTCTCTGCGACAGACACATACTAATATATTAATATACTAAGATGCCAGCAGATTAGGCCTTTATGGTCCATCAAGTCTGCTCTAGTCTGCTCAAGGATCAGCACCCGTGATTTTGTATTTCTTTGAAACTTGGCTTCCCGGCCAAATGCCCTTTGAGGTAACCATTTCCTCAGTCCTTGCACACAGAGGTTCTTTGTCTTTTAAATTGTTTTTTGTTTTAATTTGGTTCACCACAACATAACCCAGATAGACCATCTTAGGGTAGCTGGTTCATTCCACTAGGGTGTCAAATAGATGAGGCATACTGATGAGTCCTGGTAGGAAGAAACATGTGTCTACATCTTTTGTTGGCACCCTTTGCAAACTGTGTGAGAGGCATTTCAGCACTATGCATTTCTGCTTAAAGTTGAACCAGCATAATATTCTGTGGTGATTTGCATATGCAGCCCATGATGCTTTGCATTGTAGGGGCATGTGTGATTTTATATTTCTTTGAAACTTGGCTTCCTGGCCAAATTCCCGTTGGGATAACCATTGCCTCAGTGCTTGCACACAGAGGTTCTTTGTCTATATATATATATATATATATATATCTGACAAATAGTGCCACTATTCGTTATTCAGATCCGAATAATGAATAGCACATTAGTTGTGGTATTTGGGCAATACTTTTTGTTACTTGCACACCCCTATTACGTGCATGTCACCAATCTGACCCAGTCAGCCATGTAGTGGCATGGATCAGGTAGTGGGAAGCCTACGTGGGGAGTGGGTATTGGTGTTGTGTATGGAGCAGAGCAGACTAAATAGACTCATGGTCTTTTTCTGCCTGTAATCATCCATGTAAATATAAGTACATCGACACATTTGCAGAGTAGGACCTCTAAGCATAGATAAGCTTTCAAAGATATATAGATAATGACAACAGAAAAAGGCCATTAGACCCATCACATCATGTTATCGGGCGATTAAGAAGGCAACCAAAACCTGCATCAGGTTCCAGAGTAAGAGAGCTAGGGCCAAGAAACTCAGCTGGTTCATCAAGGGAGTCATGGAGAAAGTAAGAAATAAAATAGCCACCTTTAGGAGGTTCAAAAAACAGGGAGAGGGGAGGATAGAGAGGATTACCTGAAGAAATCGAAGGAGGTGACAAAGACAGTAAGGGCAGCCAAGGCGTCTAAGGAGCTGAGGCTGGTGCAAGGCATCAGGAAGGGGGAGAAGGAATTCTTCAGGTACATCAGGGAGAAAAGGAGTTGAAGGGACAAAATAGTAAGGATTAAGAGAGTTAGGGTGGGCGGAAACATGGGCAGAGCAGGAAGAAGCGCTTAATGAATACTTCAGCTCAGTGTTTACTAATGAGAAAGGAGGGGTGCTACCAAGGGGGGGAGGAGGTGATAGATGGAAGAATCACAGAGGGCAGGGTAATGGAGGGCCTGAGGGCACTGAGGGTGGATAAGGCACCAGTGCCAGATGGCATTCACCCCAGGGTACTGACAGAGCTGGCAGAAATACTAGTGGGGCCCTGAGCAGACCTGTTCAATGCCTCCCTGGTCTCAGGAAGTGTACCTCAGGACAGAAGGATGGCTCACATGGTACCCCTCCATAATAATGATTCCAAAGATGAACCAGGAAACTACAGGCCATTAAGCCTCACATCCATCATGGGAAAACTGATGGAGACAATCCTGAAGGAGAGGCTGGTGTCCCTTCTGGAAACCAATGGGCTGCAGGATGTTAGGCAGCATGGGTTTGTCAGGGGTAGATCCTGTCAGACCAACCTAGTGGATTACTATGACTGGGTAATTAGACAGTTGGACAAGGACCATGCAGTGGATATATCCTGTTTCTGGACTTCAGTAAGGCATTTGTCTGAGTGCTGCATGGGAGGCTGGGTAGTAAGCTGGCAGGTACAGGTGCTGGGACAAAAATGGTGGGATGGGTAGTAAACTGCTTACAGGGAAGGCAGCAAAAGGTGGTGGTGGGAGGAGAGCTCTCATCTCTGAGGCAGTGACAAGTGGAGTACCACAGAGCTCAGTGCTGGGATCGGTGTAGTTTGGGTTGTTCATATCACACGTCTCAATGGGCATCAAGAACAAAATCAGTTTGTTTGCAGATGACACCAAGATGGGAGCAGTAGTGGATGACCTAGGAGGGTGACATGGGTTACAGGATGATCTGTCAAAGTTGGAGACCTGATTGGACACCTTGCAGTTCAGGTTCAATGCCAGAAAGTGCGAGGTGCTACATTTCGGGGAAAAAATCCGAAGGAGCTACCAGCTGGGGTAGTTCGGCTAGCCATGACAGAGAAGGAGAAAGATCTGGGGGTGATTATAACGGGTTCAATGAACAACTCAGCACAATGCAAGAAAGCAGCTGCAAAGGCCAACAAAATGCTGGGCTGTATTGCCAGGGGTAAATCTTCAAGGAGAGGGGAGGTGTTCCTACCATTGTATAGGTCACTGGTTAGGCCACACCTGGAGTATTGTGTGCAGTACTGACACCCATACCTGAAGAGAGACATTAAATTACTGGAGGGGATGCAGCACAGGGCAACAAAGATGATCCAGGGACTAGGGGACATACCCTACATGAGCAAGCTGAGGGAGTTGAATGTGTACTCACTGTAGGAGAGGGGAGACGAGGGGATATGATTGAAACATTCAAGTACATGAAGGGAATGAACAAGACAGGCACGTAGGGACTATTCAAGTTAAAGGGGGGTAGGGACACTCATGGTCATGATCTCAGATTGGAGGGGGGAAGGTTCAGGAGGGAAATGAGAAGACACTTTTTTACGGAGATAGTGGTGTCGGGGTAGAATGCATTGCCTGTGGAAGTGGTATCCTGTAGAATAGTGGACTGCTTCAAAAGGGGATGGGATAGGCAAGAGGGAGGGGCAGGGAGGGGAAGGAGGGGCAGTTGCTATATAAAGGTTGCTAGCTGCACACTCGAGCAGACTCGATAGACCATAAGGCCTTTATCTGCTGGCAAATGTATATGTACGTATGTTCATATGTCTGCCCCGTCCTACCTAACTAATCTATAGTGGCCTTAGTGGCCATCCTTCTTTGTTTCTGTTACCCTTTTCTAACTAATGCCTTTTGTCTATCATATCCCTGTTTAGGGCTGCTCACTGACTTAGCCTGTACCACCTCCTCAGCAGCTTGTTCTACTTGCCCACCACTATTTCAGTGAAAAAAGTTCTTGCAGATGTACCTTCTGAGTCTCCCCTTGTCACTGTATTTGAGCTCTAGGAGAAAAGCACATTGGCTTCCACCCTTTTTATCCCACAGAGGCACTTGTATGTTTTGATCAGGTCAACCTTTTCCTCTTTTTTCAAGGTTTTTTTTCCAGCAGCCTTTCCTCATATACTGTATGTTTTGCCCCTTACTCCATGAACCATCTTGGTTACCCCGTGCTGTACAGCTTTTGCCTTGTCACAGTCTTTCCCAAGGCATGGACTCCAGTACCTTGTGCAGTCCAGATGCAGTCACACCAATGATTTGTACAATGGGAAGATCTCTTCCACTGCTTATCCCCCTCCCTAGACATCCTGACATTCTATTTGCCTTCCCTACAGCTCTGCGTAGACAGTGTCGGCAGATAAGGGCCATGGCCCACCCAGTCTGCCCATTTGAGCTTGTAAGTTCAGTTTATGTTTTCCTAGAAGTCTGTTGTGGTGTGCTATTGCTTCCAGGTTCTCTTGACCTCTAGGTACTATTCTTCTCTGGTGCTTTCCAGTACCACTACGCCCCCCTTCCAATTTATATTGAACTCTTGGGTTCATTTTCTCTGACTTCATCACCTTGCATTTTTAAGCATTGAAACTATGTTGCCATATCTTTGACCAGATTTTCAACGGACCCAGATCCTCTCTAAATTCCCTTATCCCTTACTATGTGTCCAACCTTGTACAGAGCTTTGGGTTGTCTGCAAAGATGCAGTTCTTGCTCTTGTTGTCTTCACCTGTGTAAGAAACAAATATATTGAAAAGGGCTGTGCCCAGCACCTACAGTGCCTTTAATGTACTCTACTTAATGTGCTGTCCCTTACCTCTGAAACCACCCCATTTAGTACTAACCTCTGCGTTCATAATACTAAACTACTTGCAAATGACTACAATCACATTATGAAAACTGCAGAAATCTTCATTATACTGTATGTTGCATCATCCCAAAATTTTCCTTGCTGTCACAGTCTTTGTTGAGAAAACTTAAGAAAATAACATATTATTCTACATCGTTACCCACATCAGTTTCAGAGCACGTCCTCTATTTCTGTAACCTCAGTCAGCACTCAGTCAGTATTAATTAAGCAAGCAATAATACCCGACAAGGTGGGCTGTATTGGGCAATACTGGACCACCCAGGGGTGTAATGAGGCCCGGCGCTGAAGGCAGAGGGCCTTATAGCCCCTGGAAGGTCTGGTATTGCCCATACCGCCCATCCTGGAGGGTATTATTGTGCTTAGAAAATGGGATTCTGTGTAAATTCAAATTAACTAATAAAATAGGAGAGGACATGAGTTTAAAACAAATATAAACATTAGAAAAACACTTTTGGGATAAAAGTCCCTACATTCCTGTACTGTTCCATCTTCTGCTGCCACCCCCCAACAGATCTATTCTCTTCTACTTATCCCCCTTAATGTGGAAGAAGAGAAATGTTTCACCCCAGCAGTTGTTTTCATTTTTGTGTCACATTCTCTGCCCTTCTTGCAATCATCCCCGGTGGGTGGCAAGCAGCTTCTAGGCACATAACTGTGCTTCTTAAACCATGAAGTGTAAGACAGGAACTGTATAAATTATTTCTTTAAGTTTAACCAGCAGCGCTCTGAAGTTAATCAGCTGCTTTGTTACATTACCACGCACCACCCCAGGCACAGATTCTCCTGATCCTGTCATTTCTAAAATGGTAACATCGCTGTAACAGTGCTACTGCAACAAGTTTTCTCAGCTTGCCCTGGCTATATTCTCACTCCGTTTCTTCCCCCATATCAATGCTGCTGCTCCAAAATCACCTCTACATTTCAATTTAAAAAAAAAAAGGGGGTGCATACCGGAAAAGTCAGCGATGATCATGGCATCAGTTCACCACTTTTGCTCCGTTCTGCTCCCGATGTCTTGAAAGTGTAACCACTCTCCTGGCTGACCATATTTAACTTATGGCAAGAATAAAACAAAGCAAAAAAAAAAAAAATACTGCTAGTCCACGGGGCAGTGTGTGGGATACTGATGGTGCTAGGGATACAGTTTTGAAGTATGGTATGATAGGGAATCAGCAGTGAGACAGGACAGGAAGATGGAGTTGGGAGAAGAACTGAAAGGCACATCAAATGTGTCACATTGTGGGGCTGATTCCATGTTTGCCGACAGGCGAGACTGACTGTGCATGGCAGCAGGAATTTTTCTTCAATGCACAAAAAAGAAAAAGATAGACTTTTCAAACTCAGAAACAGGTACAAATATATTTTGGTACTGGCTGCTGTCTTGTATAAGGACAGTGTATGTGTGGGGGGGTCAGATCTTAGTTTTTCGCTAAACAATGAAAAAAATGGTGGCAATTTGAATTTGTGTGCCCACTGCTTTAGTCAATGATGAAGCAGGCTGGGCACAATGATACTTGGCTGAGCATGAGGCAGTTTAAGCTGGGACTTTTTATCTGGTGGGCATCTATTGAAACTTAATGTACCCCTCTAGAAGGTGTACCAGCCAATAGGATGCATCCAAATAAAAAGCCCATTTTCTAATAAGTTATAGTATATGGTTGCCTCTTATTGTGCACTGAAATCAGAGGCTCTCACAAAGTTGTTGTAGGGCAGTTCAAAGGTCAAAAAAGCTGTTGTACTATCGTTCTGACATCACATCGATAGTACAACAGCTTTTTAGCCTTTACCTGCCACCTTGACACAGTGGGATGTCCGCAGAAAAAGCTATGCGAACATGGCTATAGGATTTAACGAGAGCCAGCAACGGACCCTCCGGAGCCAGCGAGCGAGCAGCAGCGGCACCACCATTTTTTTTTCGGAAGTCGGGACTTGAATAGCCACACACATCTCCGTGTGGCAATTTGTTTTTTCCCCAAAATTAAAAAAAAAAAAAATGTTGCAGTCACAGTTGAGGGCAGTTAGAGGTGAGTAGCGGCACCACAGAGAGTGGAAGCAACGCGTGTCGAGGCGGGAGTGAGAGCAGTAGCAAACAGCAAGGTAAAGGATCTCGAAGGCATTAAAAATACACAAAGAACCATATACTATACAAAACGGTGGATGGAGACCATCCACAACAAAAGCTTCAACTATTTCCATCTCGAGTTGATGACATCAAAGACCTCTCGGCTCGCTCTCAAGGTCTCTATGATGTCATCAGCCTCGATGGAAATACAGCCTTGTTGTGATGGTCTCCATCCACTATTCTATATAGTGTATAGGGAGTGTTATTCTGTATAGAATTCCATCCCTTTCAAAATGCTGTTCTACTACAGTTCCAAGGTCATGGATTGCTGTTCAACCCTACTGTGGTAGAACAGCATTCTAGAACCTCTAGAGACTGCATGAGTCAGTTTCATTTTGAAAGCAAAAGAACTCACAAAACACATTTTTTACATAGTACTAGACAATATTAAAAATACAGGATGAGCAACTCTATGTACAACCAGTGTGTTTTGCCACCTTGGGGTTCTGATTCCCATGGACCTCTTGAGCTTTGCGCTCGAGGTCAGAGGGAATCGGAATCCCTCTGTGGCAGAACACGCTGGCTCTGCATAGATGCCCATCCACTATTCTCGATGTTTTAACCTGCATATTTCTTTACAAAGTGTGAGTAATCTAAGCTGTTGCTCTGGAGGTCAGAAGGAATCACAATCCCTCTGTGGCAGAACACATTGGTTGTGCATAGAGTTGCTAATCCTGTATTTTTTATAGTGTATAGTACTGTGTGAAAAATGTGTTTTGTGAGTTCTTTTGCTTTCAAAATGAAACTGATTCATGTAGTCTCTAGTGGTTCTAGAATGCCGTTCTAGCACAGTAGGGTAGAACAGCATTCCATGACCTTGGAACTGTGGTAGAACAGCATTTTGAAAGGGATGGAATTCTATACAGAACAACACTCCACTATACACTATAGCGGGCTTCAGAATCCTTCAGAATCAGATTGTAGCAACTACACTGCTTTAACAATTTCAGCTGACCATTTCAAGATGGCGACTGGTGTGGGTCTGCCTTGAGTTTGTTGCAGCAGTAGCAGTTTTATTTTTGCGCTATTTTTGTTTTAAGTTCGTTTTTTGGTTTTATTTTGTATTTGTTGTTTCTGTTTTATGATTTTTTGTTTCTGGACTTGGACATACCCCCACTATTGCTATTGTGCGCCATTTGCTTAAGCCGTGATTTTTTTCCTGGAACTAGTTATTTGACAGCGCGAAGTATAACGCTGTACATTTCTGACTCTGTGTGACTGTGGATTTGCCGAGACTCCGTGGATTGCTCTGGGAGTTTCTCGGGGTTTGTGTTGGAGGAGGATTCTGCGGGACTGTCTGGGTGCTCTGAAATCTCATGTTTTGGATGTGATTTCCCCCTTGGTGGTGCCCTATCTGGAAAGAGGTGGTGAGCTGACCCAAGACTGGCATCTGTTTTACTATCTGCAGACTGTTTGGAAAGTGCTGGGAAACTGTCGGGAAATGAAGAACTGAGGTGGGCCAAGACTCATGGCAGAAGCGGGGAGGAGTGCTCTATCTTCGCTCCCAGTGGGTCAGGGGGTTGGTCGGAGGCTCACCAGAGAGTGAAGTTTCTGCCTGTCCCGGGGGGCTTGCAGTTTTGTGTTGGTCATTGGGCCACTCTAGGTCTGGGGCCCTGACCCAGTGTAGTTATGATTTTGTGGTGACTCCAAACCAGTGTGGGCTTCAGGGGTTCTTTTCGGCTTTGGCTGCTGCTGTTTGGGGAAATTACACATCCTCCTGGATTTTTGGTAAAATGTGACTAGAAGCAAGCTGTTGGCTTTGAGAGGGGACTGGCGTGTGGCCTGAATGTTCTTTGGGGGGTTTGGATTGTCACTAGGGCTGGTCCTGTTTTTGTGGCACAGCTGATTTTGCTATTTGCCTGGATTGTGCAGTACATTTTTTCGAACTCTGGACTTTTTCTAATCATCTGGACTGGGAAAAAAGAGATAAGTACTGGTGACTTACCGGACTTAATTTCAAGTGCCCATTTGGGGAGGTCGTGAGAGGGCCTCCAATCTGTATATTTTACTGGTAGTTTTTATGCACTGTTGTGAGAGAACAGTGCTTGGATTTCAAATGGTGGTGGTGGGGGTGAGAGACCCATCATTAAAAATACTTTTATACTGATTTATTTGCTGATATTTATCTGTAATTGTATTTGTATTGTAATTGTATTTGGAAAGTGTTAGATGTGGTTGGGTGGGGGATTTTTAATTTATTGGTATTAGTTTGGTAAAGTGTTTGGTTAAGTTGTTTGTTTTTTCATTATGTGTTGGCAGGGGTCTCTCCCCATCAGGTGCTACTCTGCTGTTGAGCTCCGGGTCCTTCGTCCCTTTGACTGTCCTCATTTGCCGGCTGAAGTCTATACTCGATGCCATGTATTGGGGATTGTTAGGAGAAGGTATAGGGCTGGGGGCTGTGGACCTCTCAGGAGAGTGGAACCTAGCAGCTGGATTGAAGCAGTGGGGACTAGGAGACATCCTGGGGTGAAATGGGTTTCCGATAGGGGTTTATCCTGTCTAGTTCCAATACCCAAGAGCTCCACTGTACATGGGCAGATGACTTGGCTGACCTTGGGGTCTCATCCAACCTGGATGGTGTTATGCAAAACCAGGTCTATTAAAAACAAGACGGCAGTGATGGCTGATATTGTTGGATCATCTGACCTTGCATCACTGAGACCTGGCTGGATGAAAATTCTGGCCTATTTTGGAGTCAGCAATTCCAGCCAGGTTCTCCGTGATACACTGTCCAAGGTTGGATCATAGGGGCGGGGAAGTGGCCATTGGTTTTAGATTGGAATTGAGCCTTGTGGAGGTGCCAGTGGGGGATACTTGGTCCTTCGAATGTTTTGTGGGCACAGGTATGGGGGTGCAGGATTCTTCTCATCTACCGTCCACCCAGGGGTGAGAAGCGATTCATGCAGGATCATCGACATGGTGTTGGAGTCCCCCAGATGGATTGTACTGGGGTACTTCAATGCCTGGGTCGCCGATGAACTCTAACAGTTTGGACAAGACTTCCTCCAACTGATGAATTCACTGGGCTTCTTACAGGTGTTTACCTCTGCTACCCATATGCACAGTCATTCCTTGGACCTAGTCTTCCTTCTGGATATGGAGACCTCTGATCTGGTGGTGGAGCCAGTCAGTTGGTCAGAACATCACACCATAAGGTTCAATTTCCAGGCCCCTCCCCATATAGGCCTAACCCTACTGAGATGACCTGGTACTGCCCTTTAAGTGGTTTATCCCCTAATGGCCTGTTGGTGGTGCTGGACCTATTGGGGCCGCCGAGGGATAGTGGTGACCCAGATGCCCTAGTCCAGGGTTATAATGAGGCTGTGACTGGGGCTCTGGATTGTCCTGCTACTATCCACATTCATCCCCTTACCCAGCTCCCTCGATCCCCTTGGTTTGATGGGACCTTGAGGAAGCTGAGGAAAGTGGGATGAAGGCTGGAGCATCGCTGGCAAAAATTGGGTCTGGATGCCGACAGACTTAGATTGTTAGTCCATTATAAGGACTATCAATCGGCTATTTCCCATAAGAAAGCAGAGTTCCTGTCCAGGGAGATTGCTGTGGCACAAAATCGACTGGCTCAGTCCTTCCGAACTGTAGACAGACTGTACAATCCAGTCTGTCTGCAGTCTCGGAGAGCATTGTCACAAAGGACGTGCGATGATTTCACTTGCTTTTTTGCCGATAAGGTTGCCAATATCAGGTCTGAGATCTGCACAGGATGCCCCAATGGGGCAGATGGTGATTGGTGGGAGGTTGAAGCTCTTCGGTCTGTCTGGTCTGACTTCGTTCAGCTGGCGATCAGTGATGTCGTGAAGATTATCCAGTCTTTGCGGCCAACCTGCTGTGGTTTGGACCCGGGCCCAATGTGCCTCCTTGTGGAGTGTGTTGAGACCATTGGCCCGGTCCTTTCTGAGATAGTTTGGTGTTCGTTAGATTCTGGGGTGTTTCCAGACACCCTGAAGGAGGTGGTAATGGTACCCCCTCTTAAGAAACCATCTCTCAATCCAGACTGTCTTGCTGACCACAGACCCATCTCTAACCTTCCCTTTGTGGGTAAGGTTATTGAGAAGGCAGTTCTGCTGCAGCTGGAGGATCATTTGACCATCCACAACATCTACGATCCTCTCCAGTCCGATTTCTGAAAATGGCATAGTACCGAGATGGCCCTTGTTCGGGTTCTCAATGATCTCCTAAAAGCTAGAGATCGGAGGAGCCATTTCATCTTGGTTCTTCTTGATCTCTTGGCAACATTTGACACTGTGGACCATGGGGTGTTGGTCGGGTGCCTGTGGTCAATCTGTGGACTGTCTGGTACAGTCCTCAGATGGTTTCATTCTTTCCTTACTGGCAGGTTTTAGAGAGTTGTCTGTGGGGTCTACTCCTCTGACAAGGTCTCCCTGCCATGTGGGGTTCCACAGGGCTCTGTACTGTCCTCCATGTTGTTCGCTGTGTACATGCTGCCGCTGGGAGACATTGTAAGGTGGTATGGGCTGAGTTTTCACTGCTATGTAGCTGATATTCAGCTCTACCTGTTCTTCTTGCCAGATCAGGGGGGAGCTGTCTCGAGTTTTAATGACTGCCTTTCCGAGACTAAGGACTGGATGAGTGCCAGTTGGCTGAGGTTGAATCCCGACAAGACTGAGGTTTTGGTGGTGGACCCAGGCCATCGGGTAGAGTGGCAATTGGAGAGGTGAGCCTCAGGGCTTTTGCTCAGTGGTTGCCAGCTGATGACCTCTGAATGGGTGTGGGATCTGGGTGTGATTCTTGATGATGAACTGACGCTTAAATATCAGTTGTCTGTTGTCAAGACTGCCTTTTACTAGCTGAGGAATGTAGCCCAGATCAAGCACCTAGTTCTGCCCGATGACCTACCAGTTTTGGTTCACGCCTTTGTAACCTCACACCTTGATTACTGTAATTCCCTGTACCTAGGGCTACCAGGGGTTGATATCTGCTGCTTGCAGCTGGTGCAGAACGCAGCAGCTAGGCGGTTGACTGGGCTACCTTGTAGCTGTCATGTCATGCCAGTGCTGCGCAATCTGCACTGACTGCCTGTTTGGTAGCAGATCACCTTTAAGGTCAGTTTACTGACCTATAAGTCCCTACA
This sequence comes from Neoceratodus forsteri, assembly GCA_016271365.2. Taxonomy (NCBI): domain Eukaryota; kingdom Metazoa; phylum Chordata; order Ceratodontiformes; family Ceratodontidae; genus Neoceratodus; species Neoceratodus forsteri. The sequence goes on along the minus strand of CM057452.1, from coordinate 509,905,662 downwards.
TGGACAGGGACCGAGTTATCTGCAAGATCTTCTTTATCCCTACTGCCCCTCCCGGCCACTTCGCTCCACCGACGAGGGATTGCTAGAGATTCCCAGGGTTCATTTAAAGTCATCTGGGGCCTGGGCATTTGAATTTGTGGTTCCATCCCTGTGGAATTCTCTACCTCATTGGATTTGACAGTGCCTGACGGTGGAGAGTTTTAAATCAGTGTTAAAAACTCACTTATTTTTTCTGGTGTCCCCTGATTTTATTTGACCTGCTACAGCTATATTTACATGGGGAGTTGTTTCCATGGATTTTCTGGCTATGTACTAGTGCTATGGTTTTGGAATAGCACTATTTTATAAATAAATGTTAATTGATTGATTGATTAATCTCTGGTATATGCCCTACTTATTTGTTTGATTTTTCACTGGGCAGGAGGCGTGGGGGCTCAAGCCTCTAATCTTTTCAGACACTAGAAATGCCCCCTGTACACAATTCATAACTAATCTGATGTAATCTACCTAACAACAGCTTATGTATAAGAAAATAAAACATTTTCCAATTAAAATAAAAACTTTTCCACGTTTTAAACATAAAACCTCACAACAGGGTATAGGTTTCTTCAACATAAATGCATGTCCCTTTCTTCAAAGGTACTTGGCCTTTGATACCAGAGTCACATATTCTACAAGTCATCAACCTAACTTAATAAAAACTAAAAACCTTTTTCCATTAAAAAGAATCCACTTTATAAGCACAATAACCCACTCCAGGGCATGTGGTACTAGAAACTTAATGCACATCTAGGTACATTAAAAGTCATTAATCCTATGGCCTCATGCCTTCCAATTCACGGGGGGGGGGTACATTAATTATCTAGAAATACATGCCCTGTGAAGGGTTATAGCTTTAGTAAATTACAAGTTCAATCAAATCAGGTTATGCTACAGTGTGACAGGGTAGAATAGGACCCTGTCCCAGTTGTTACAGAAAGAGTTGAATGCAGGTGTCTGTTCTCTTCTCTCCTTTTCTGTCTTTTCTCAGTCTGACTGCACAACCAATTTTTATGTTGCTTGCACGCATGTGCAAGAAACATAGTGCCATCATCGGAAATTTCTGAGGTGTGTCACCTCCTCCTCTAATTCAGTCAGTGAGCTGGCAGGCGCGGCCCCTGTAAGCCAATGCATTTTGGTACTGTCTATGACATGCTCCAAAATGCAGTGGCATACAGTTGAAAGGGGGAGCTATGCTTCAGTGAGCAGTGATAAGAAGCATAGCTCCCCCCACTACGCAGCGTGCATGCCCCGAATGCGCACTGATAGCCGACAGGGTGCCCAATCCCGTCGGCTGAGCTGCGTCATCCCCAGTAGTTGGTGCCACACTGGGAGCCACCCCAGGCGTAACAAGTCCTTTGGCCGATGGGGTGCCCAATCCTCCGTCGGCTGAATGCCCCGCCCTTTTGCTACACTGGGAGCCCACCCCAGCATGGCAAATGTCCCGACGTCTTTTTTAAAAACAGTAAAACAAAAACGGTTCCTTCGGGCGCTGCCTCCCGACCCTCCCACAACCAAGCACCCACTGCGCACTCCAGCTTCCCCACACCCCCTCACCCCATACTTACTCTCTGACTCCGTGCACATCTTCGGTGGACCGGGAACACGCTGCACCCCTTCAAAGCGACCGCGAACTGAGGAAATGCCGGTAAGCTGCATAATGGCTCTAATGGGGGTTTCAACTTTGTTGCATATCTCAGGCATTTTTGGGAATTTTTGCAGCAAATTTTAAACATGGGGTTTTTAGGACTCCTTCTCAAGAATGATGTCACTGTCATGGCGTTATTCGGGCCCAAAGGGTGATTTCACGCAGTGACTACACAGTGACTGCGAAATCACCCTTCAGGCCTAAATACTGCCATGAAAGTGACATCTTTCACGAGAAGGGGTCCCAAAAACCCCATGTTGAAAATTTGGTCCAAAAATTCCAAAAAATGACTGTTTTACGAGCGTCTGTTGTGCAGTTCCTACGCAGGCTCGTAAGTTCGTGAAATTTCAATATTTTCACTCCAGATTTTCAAAATTGCCATTTTACAACACCTTCTTATGAGTAGTATAGCTGTCATTTTTCACATCTCACCCAAAATGTGTTTCCACCCATGCAACGTAGAATGGCGCAGTCAGTGTGCAAACAATGTATGGGACACATTAACAAAATCAGAGTGACACTGTTCATGAGCAGAGGTCTTAAAAGGGCTATGTTGAAAATTTAGTTGAAAAACCTAAATGACTGTTTCAGGCGTGCATTGCGCGGTTCACTGCGCTCGTAAGTTTGCAAATTTTCAATATTTGCACTCCAATGACTTCCAAATACCTAAACAGCACATAGAAGCAAGCAACATTCGGCATTGACAAATGCTTGTTCTTTGAGACCTAGGATTTTATCACCCCGACAGTCTTGCAATTCTTTGCCTGTCACTATCTCTCAGCCTTCCCTTGCTGTTCTGTCTTTTCTTTCCTTGCATAGCTGCTGATATAAAAAATTATGTAAATCATTATGTGGAAATGTAACAGATATTGGGATGCCTTTGTTTAGACATTATATTGTGTTAATTTTTGAAATGTATATAATTATAGTTTAAGATGATTGCAAAAAGCTATTGCAAACTCAAGGAGGTTACCTGAGTGCAATTTTTAAGCCTTTTGCAGAAAGGCTGTGGAGAAGGGGCCTCAGTTCTGGGACACTGTGTTCTTGCAGCACCTGCCTGAAATATACTAGAACATTTTAGAAAAAACAGGATGCTTGTTAAGAAGAGGGGTTGCAAGGACTTATAAAAAGGAAAAGCTGCAATTGCTTGCAAGAGGGGCACAGAGACTAAAGGACAATTCAGATGGATCTTCTGTTTATTTGGCCTTTGTAAATAGTTATACTGAGCAATTTTATTTTATTGTTATTCGTAATAAAACTCTTGTTGTGAATTTGACAGATGCTCCTGATTTTTCCTATGTTTCCTAACCTGTGTCTCGACATACAGTAAAGATGTTACATCTCTTTTTATAAGTACAGAGTAAGGCTGGTTTAGCTATGGTGCCTACATTTCTAGAGCTGTAGCAGTAAAACTTGGCATCTAAAGACAAAACGGCACAGTGGTTTAAGGCTCTGAGCTGCAAACCTGGAGACCTGGGTTTGAATCCCACAGCCCCTACTTGTATACTGTGTGACTCTGAGCAAGTCACTTAACTTCCTTGTTTTCCCAGGTCGCACCTGTAAACAAGCTTCAGCTTAGTGCTTCTCTCCTGGACAAAAAAAAATGAGTAAACAGTGGACTTAGAAAATCATCTTTGTATCTACAATATAAACCAAAAGATATATTCCATTACCAGGATAATGCCTTATCTTGCCATCACTGCTGAGATAATGTTTGTAAATTAATAAAGAGAGCAAAGGCCAAATTGATGTTACACAACTGCAAATTTCTATCAGTCACAAAATGACTCAGATGATTTATGCCATTAACTGGAAATGTGCATTGTTTTGTACTTCTTCATATAAATGCTTATGACCCTGTGTGAAAGGTGAGACCTGTACTTGTGACCTAAACATTTTCTGGCAAAAACTGTCTAGCTCAGTGTTTCTCAAATGAGGCTACTTGGGCCACATGCAAACACCACCATAATTTTCTATGGCCACAGAGCTTCTTAGAGCCCCAATTACAAAGGTAATGAAATGGGCAGTTTCTTACCTTTAAACAAACATGGAAGATATATCAACCTTGCCCATGCTGTATCTCCACTGCTTGCAATGCTATATCTACGCTGCTTGCAATGTTTTTTTGTCTTTGAATGCAGGGCATGCTTGCCCATTGCACTGTCTGTCTAATCATTGTAAATACTCTGTCTGCACAACTGTTTTATTGACATGGAGCCTTTGAAAAGGAGTCTATGCCTTAAAGGATTGTAATTCCAAACATCTTAACTAAATAAAAAAATAAATAAAAATATGTTTCAGTTGAAAATGGTACATCTGGGACTTGATTATTGTGTATGAAAACATTTTTGTTGCATCAGTGGGGTTGGGATATAACAGTGGGTTCCTGAGTTAAAAAACTAAGATGTGAGGGCACCAGTAAACTTTTGAAGCCCCATATCAAAACCCTTTGTTTGAGGCCACCAGAATTCGGGCTACTGAGAACCACTGGCTAGCCAACCAGTTTTATTAAAGTGGCTAGTAGGGCCAGCAGCGCAACACCTACAAGGAGAGGTTCTAGGGGCTCAACGTGTACTCCCTGGAGGACAGAAGGGAGAGTGGGATATGGTCAAGACCTTCAAATACCTTAAAGGTATTAATAGGGTGAATACTGAGGACTTCTTCAGTCTTATAGGGAACAGTATCAGTAGGGGGCATAACCTAAAGGTGGTAGGGGAAGATTCAGGAGGGAGGTAAGGAAGCACTTTGTCACAGAGACAGTGGTGGGCAAGTGGAAGGAGTTGCCAGAGAAGGTGGTCTCCCTGAAAACAGTGGGTAGCTTCAAGAGAGGATGGATAGAATGAAAAGAAAGGTTGCTGAAGGGTGAAGGGGAAGGTCTCACTGTAGGCACAGGGAGGACATGCACAATTGAGCAGACAAGACAGACTGTAAGGCCTTTATCTGCTGGCATCTTCATACAGTATGTTCATATGTAAAACTAAAATATTGTAAAACTTCTGAGCTGTTGCCAGCCAGTTACAGAAAGCAAGTCCAATGCTGCCACCTTGTGCTACTCAGGCATCACTGTACCCTTGTAGTTTTGCACGAGTCAAAGAATTGAGATAATTCAGATATAATGCATCATTCTAGATACAAACGTGCATTCTGTTCCAGCCCCTGAACAATAGTAGGGTGAAGGGTGGGCCATTGTTAAATTTAAATTAGAAGAACATGATAAAATTCGTTGTTTTGAACAGGCAAAGCAGGTCCAGAGAAACTTGTTTTCCCATCAGTATTTCAGCACTGCAGCATCATGAAACATCACTTTTACAGGGTGAACATAGTAAGCATGTTCAAGTTGTTGGCAAGCCATATGACTCCTAACTGCCAATTAACAATGCTAGAGACTGAGAATTCCTCACGTTGCACTCATCTTGATGCCATTTCCATCCATCTCACAGGTGAAAGACTTGTGGCAGGAAGGGAACTCCATTTATGTGAAAATGAATGAATTTTGATTAGAACATTTTCAAAATCATCACAGATTTGTGCATTTTTATTCTAGTTACTTACTTTTTATTACATTTCACAATCATTTCTGACTGGCAGGCAAGTGAAATTGTGCCACAGAGGAGAAAGGAGAAAGGCACAGTACCTTACTGGTCATTAGGGTGCCAGCATTACAGCGCTGGGTCATTACAGCACCAAATATCAGATTTACCACCCCCTCCCCAATGTCCACCCCCTGAGTTATTATAATTAAAAAGGGTGTGTGTGGGGGCCATTGGGGGCACAGCATTCAGCAAAAGGGAGGATGGTGACTTTTCCACTTGGTGCCGTAATGACTGAGCACACTGCCGCCAGCTCTTGGAAGTGGTGAAACCGGCACAGTATAAGTCTGCACGGGAATCTGCAAGCCCTGGAGCAGGAGCAGGCTGCGTTAATTTAGCAGACTAGTAGAAAGGTGCAGGAGGGATGTTAAAGGATATATTTGGCAACAGATGTTACTAACTGGTGGTGCTGCAGAGCACAAAACTCTGTTTTTTTATGCCACTGTAACTCCCTATTAAAATAAGCATTACTGGTGATCTTTAATCCTTGCTACAGAATATAAAGGATTAACATTTTCAGTCAGAAAAGACAGAAAAAAAGAATAGTTACATACTTACTGTAACAGTAGATCTTTGAGAGAATCTCTTTCATCAGTCCACAGTTTTGGAACTTACAGCCTCCAGGCATTAGCACCACATAGAAACTTTTGGGAGCAGTCAGTCAGGGGTCATCCATGATGAGATCAGGTGTCAGCATATACATAAACACATGCACCCCTCCTCTCCTCAGTTCCCCACCAAAGATCATGCTCAGAGGACCTCCCTGTAGGGAACCAGGAGAGACCCCAGCCCTCCACATACCAGGAAAAATGCAGTAATGGAGATAGCAGCGCAAGAATGCTGTGTTGCAGATCCAAAAAAAAGTGGGAAAGAGTGTGGGAAGGCATGGCCTGATGAAAGAGATTCTCTTGAAGATCTACTGTTACAGTAAGTATGTATTGGTTCTATCTTCTTCGAGGATATCTCTTTCATCAGGTCACATCTTTGGAATGAGTACCAAGGAGTACCAACAGTTAATAGTCTGGGCGGCTGGCGTCTATAGGCTTACGAAAGGATGCCTTGTGGTGTAGCTAGGCTGAACCCAGCTTGTCTGTGAGAGACAATGTCCAGAATATAGTGTTTAGTGAAGGTGTGGACAACAGTCCAGGCAGCAACTGTGCAGATCTCTGCAGTGGAAACATTCCAGAAACAAGAAACTGAGGTAGTCACATCTCTGGTAGAATGACCACGAATCACACAAGGAAGTGCCTTATTCTACTTCCTGTAACATAGTAACTGACCACAGATAAGGACCACTAGACCCACCTAGTCTGCCCATAATCCCTGCCATCCATCACAAAATGTAGTACAGTTTGCTAGCCATTTGGACAAGAACTGTTTAGAAACTGGGTTGCCCTCTTTCCCAAGGATGAACAAAACAGAAAGCTGCCAGGACTTTCTGCAGTCTTTTGTATGGTGGGTAAGTACTTGAGTATTCTATGCACATTTGAAGTATGGAGAAATGCTTCCCCTGCACTGGCATGCTCTGGATAATACCCTTACATGAATAATTCTGTAAAATGTTTGCATGCTTCTCACATAAAAGTACCTATGCGGCATATGTGCTGCAAGCATGTTTTTTATGTTAAATCAGAACCAACTGCATGCATGTGGCATGAATGCAGCAAGCAAGCGTGCTGCAAGCATATTTTTTATGTTGAGTTGGACCAGATTGCATGCATGTGGCATGTGTGCAACAAGCAGGTGGTCACTTACAACTGCACACAGAAGTGCAAAAACATTTTTAAGCAGGAAAGGCACATTAAGCAGCAGCATGTTTCCAGGTGCTCAGGATCACACAGTATACAAGTGAGAGCTGATGAAATTTAAACCCAGGTCACCAGGTTTGCAGCTCAGTGCCATTAACCACTATACTATACTGTTTGCAGATATATATATATATATATATATATATATTTTATATTATGGTAGCACGGCAGTGCTACCATAGTTAGGGTTGAGGAGCCATTTCCATGTTAAACCCAAAATTTTGCACCTTAATAACTTTGCAACAGTTTAATAGATTTGCCTGAAATTTGGAATGTATGATCAAGACCCATAGGCCTTGGGATCTGCTAAGTTTCGTACTGATCGTATATACGGTTGCGGAGTTATTAAGCATGATCTGTGAGCACGTTTACGCTTTTCTGGAATTCTGTGGACGCGCCTACAGGTCATACGGTTTGCGTGACCGGCCCAAAATCTTCAGGGAACGTGCAGCCGGGGTCCCCGATGTGCCTTTCAAAGATTTTGTGAAAAAATATTAAACGGTTCAAAAGTTATTCAAAAACAGTTTCCATATATAAGTCAATGGGAAAAGTTAACAAAAGTTCAACACTTTCGCAAATGCATTTTTACTTTCGCAAATGGGCCTGTTACTTTCGCAAATCGGCCATTTTGTTTTCAGTTGGTGATCAGAAAAATGGTTGGCATTTAAATTTGGGACCCTCTAGCAATCTAATTTTTTTGTATTCACCTAGTCGGGCCCTGAGGATGCTTGCCATGTCTTTATTTTGTGGTAAAACACCCCAGAAATATGTTTTTCAAATTTCTGGAAAAAGTACTTTCGCAAATTACTTTCATGCTCACGAAAGTGTCGCAAATTTTTGCGAAAGCTTTCACAAATTGCGACAGTAATTTTCTAGTCTGTGGGAAAATGACAGCAATTCTTTGGCACTGCACTGCAAAATAACCGTTGGGAGTTTTGGGCTGAAATTTGGAGGGAACGCAGCCGACATCTCACAGATGTGCCTTTCAGTGTTGTATTGAAAAAATATTACACGGCGGCAAAGTTATGGCACTCCAAAGTTGACAGTTTTTCCCATAGGATAACATTACAGCGCCCGAAGCATTACAGGAATCCTTTGGCACCCTGCTGCAAAATAACGGTTTGGTTTTTTTTCCTGAAATTTGGAGGGAAGACAGCCAACAGTACACAGATGTGCCTTTCAGTAGCTTGATGAAAAAATATCACATGGAAGCAAAGTTACAGCACTCCAAAATTGACGTTTTTTCCCATAGGATAACATTACGGCGCCCGACACTTAACAGAAATCATTTGGAGCCCTGCTGCAAAATAACGGTTTGGTCTTTTTTCCTGAAATTTGGAGGGAAGACAGCCAACAGCCCACAGATGTGCCTTTCAGTAGTTTGGTGAAAAAACATTACAGGGAGGCAAAGTTATGGCGCTCCGAACTTTTCTTTTTTTCCCATAGGATAACATTATGGCGTTCGCCGCGCCTTTCAGGGCCCGTATCTCGGAAGCGGTCGCGAGATACAGAATTTTGTCGCGGAAAACTTTTAGCCCCACATAGGGCTAAGATTCAAATTAGCCAGGACAGTTGTAAATAATATGACTTTTAAATTTTTTTTCTACGTCGTATGGTTCCTGAGATATAATGTATTTAGTATTCCAAGATCTCATTTTCTGCGCCGATACTCATTATTTTGCATACATTATTTGTACTCACTGTCTTTCTCAATGCAAGTTTTGGGGAAAACCAGCCTGTGCTCTTACATTACTGTTACTGTTGCCCTTTCCGCTTGCAGATCCGTACCTGTTTCACTTACCATTAACGTCTGCGCCACCATGTGCGTTATCCTTTGTGTTTTCATTTGCGCTTGCGTTTTTGCTATTTTTTGCCATTTCTGTCTACAGTACTGTTTATCTTACTGTTTCACTTTACAGCACCATGCCCATTGACATTTCTGTTTGCAGGCACCATGTTACTATGTGACAACACATCACATGGCAGACCATTCCCGTCTACGCCACCATGTGCGTTACTCTTTCTGTTCTCATTCGTGCTTGTGTTACCATGTGCGCCACTGTTAGCATTTCTGTTTGCGTTGCTGTCCCTGTTACTATGCCACAACACATCATGTGACGGAAGCGCTCGATCAACGCATTATGCAGCAGGAGCGGCCCTTCCGCGCTGTATTACATTCACTATTTCGTTATCATTCTCAAAAGAGTGAAATTAGAGAAAAAATTATTTAATGTGATAGTTGTTACAGCGCTAGTGGAATTGGCTGTTAGGTTGAAACCTTCTGCTGACTCTCTCGCCCCGCATTGGCGCGATTGATCGTGGGTCCCAACTCTCACCCCATTCTCCTATACTTCCTGCTGATTACACATGTCATGGGGTGAGTTAGCTGACGATCCCTGTGCACCCCAATGCCGTTGGGGTGGGCGCTGGGGTCCAAGGGGTTTTTCAACCTAACAGCGAATTTCCTCACTTTTGTCACTGTGGAACAACCCTAACTAATGCATTAAACGGAGTTTTTGCCTCTAATATATATATATATATATATATATATATATATATATACTGTATATATGGCACGCTTGTACTTCAATATTGATCTGTATGCATCTGCACGTGTATGGCGTGCTTATAGCCACCACCATATTTTTTAGTTTTTGCGACCACCATCTCAGTTGCACAGCTTAACTGTAGCACACATACCACTGGAAAGTGGAAACACATGTGATTCTTCTCACTCCTCCATGCACACGCTGACCCACATAACTACTTAATCACTTCTATCAGGCCTATACTCCTACTATTTTCTCTCCATAGTTTTGAATGCTTCCAAGCAAACATACTTTAAGGGTCAGACAGAAAAGTAACAATAACTCGGTACCCACACACGTAAACTGTCAGCCTTCCCCATATACACAAACACTTTGATGGGCGAGGCCACTCTGTTACAGATAACTCACCAAATATAGATACACGTTGACAGTCTATTACCTGAGAACTAGGGAGCCTGAGGCAGGAGTCTTTAAGAGATTATGTCCACTGGACAGAGTGTGTGAGCGCGCACGCTTTGAAATGGATGGGGTCATTTTATATTACTATTTTATACATTATGACGGCGAGTTGGAGATTAATGAAGGCCACTGTTTGACTAACAAGGCCCTTGTTAGTCAAGCGGTGGCCTTCATAAATCTACAACTCACCATCATAATGTGTAAAACAGTAAAAAAATAATAATTTCAATGGTGCATGCCCCGCAATGTCCCTTCCCCTAGGTTATAACATGCAGAGTGTGGGTGTGTGGAGATCAGTTTCACTGGGTGGAGGGGGGCATATGCCTGACCATAACAGGGCTCCAATAGTCTGTGCATAACCATACCTCTCAACTGTCCCTGATTGTGAGGAACATCCCTCATTTTACCCCTGAAAACTGCTCTTTCCCTCATCCATCCCTCATGGAAAACATGCTGCTCAAACAGAGGACATCCTTTAAATTTAGACTTTATAGCAGGGACGACATTTCAAATTTTGATGGGAATGGCCAACAACCAGTTCAGGCCAGGTGCCATTTAGTCCCTAGAAGGAAAGCTCTGGAACATCTGAAATGTAACTACCAGCAGAAAAGACCAGCACAGAGTGTCAGGTTAAAACTGCAATTTTTTTAATTAAAAAAATGACTTACAAAAAATGTACACATGTAACAACATGGAGAGAACAACCAGAGCCCCCAGTGACCTGACCGTTTTGTTTGATGTTGTCTCAAGTGTCACCGGCCCCAAGCACAAATAAATCCCTTTTATACATAATCATTCTTCAAATGACAGTGTACAATGCTAACCCCACTATATAAGGGGGTAGGTACTCACTTGTTATGTGTCTGTAAGTAATTTAAAACACAGTGCTGCAGTTCTAAAAGTTAATAATATTCACATTTTAGCATTTTCTATAGAACTATAGTTTTACTGGTGGTATGTTACTTTTTTCATTTAATTTTGTAAAATGTCATTTTCTCTGAATATGTTAACCTTAGGTGGAGAATGAATGTTACTGAAAGGATAAACAAAACAGATCTCTGTGTACATAGATATACTAAACAATACATCAGTTTCTGAAGATTTTAATGTAGTCCCCAGTACATTATAGTAGAGAAGAACATGTGCTCCTATGATTAAAAATCCACATAAAACTCTAATATTTCTCGATTCTCTTAGAAAATCCTGTGGTGATGACACCAATACAGCCAAGCGGTATAATATCTCACCTAGTGATGGTCTATATTACCTTCTGCATACTCCATGACACCTGGTGACCGACAAACATAGGTATCTTAAAGGAACGTCTCTAAAAGGTAAAACTTATTTGCTGTGATTGAAGAGTGGTATGTAAAACAGGAAAAATTGAAATGTATAAGATGCGTCCATCTACTGAGGGACAAAATCTGAGACTGTAACTGTAGCTGCATGTCAAGAACCTCTGCGCATTCGCACAGGCACGGTTTGTGCACACTTTCGAGCAGGCAGCAGCTTCCTGCCTGTTCAAATGTGCAAGCTGATTCCAGCTTGAATGTTCAGCACTGCAGACTGGGACAGTCTGCCCGGCCCATTCTACTACAAACAACAACAGCAACCCTATGTTATCAGGTCAAGGCACAGCATACACTTGCTTGCAGCTTTCATTTCAGCTATAAATATCACACATTAACACATTTTAATTAGTTGACCTTCTGGTTTCACCCACCGCACTGACTCTTGAGACTCTCTCACTGCTCACTCAGCTGTCTGTTTTTACTTCACTCAGTCAGTCAGTCAGTCTCTCTTATCACTCATGATTTTGTTATTTAGGTGTTTAGCACATTTTATCATTCTCTCACAAAAACTTCAAGCCATGCCATGGAGCAGTGCATCAGATTTGGGGTTAAACCCACCTAGTTACTGTTTTTTTTTTCCTGGCTGAAGTACTGAACCCAAAAAAAGAAAACCTTAAACAGATCTCTCTCTCTCTCTCTCCAACTCCATTCCATTCAATACCTGTCCCATTCGGGTCGTGAAGCCACCCAAAGGCACAGAAAAGTGAAAAGTACAACAATATTTCAATCCTTCCTCTTTCCCCAATCTCCTTACAAAAAAGTTTGCTTTTATTTGCCCAGCCATTTGGACAGAACTTGCAGCCTGGGCCAGTGTGTCACTTGTTCAGTTTTCAGCTCACTCCTCACCCGTCCTTCTGCCAGAAACTGGATGCTGGAACTGACCATCCCGGGTCCCAACCGTTGTCCGCGACTGAGTCACCTCACCAACCCAACCACCCACCCAACCTATTTTCTTGCTTGGCTACTGCTGTGTCTGTTGCTTGAGCCAAAATCATCAAAACCTGCAAAGGCCAACCACACTGCCATCACTGTTGCTGCTGGGCACAGTTTGCTGTCATCGGTGGCACATGCTGTTTGTATTGTGAGGCAAGCCTAGTAGTATCGATAGGTAGCCTAGTAATTGAGCTAGCTTCTAGCACAGCCCATGCCCCCTCAACCACTGAGGGAGATGGAGACTCTCTGAGAGTAGACTAAGATAAAATATGCTGCTGTGATGCTGCTGTCGAGAGCTCAGTGCTAAGCGGCTCCTCAAAGCTGTAGTGTATAGCCCGCATATTCTGTGGTGGGAAAGACAGTGTTGTGCTCATGTGACTCACATTCTCTTGCTTGCTCAGAGCTCCTGCACATCACATGTGATGGCACCACTGATAATAAGTGGAGAGAGTGGATAACACAACACAGACACAGTCGAGTCAGGAGCGCAGCTGCAACATGACAGCACACAGGCTGGGGGGCACTTATTGTACAAAATACTAAATCCAAATTTAATGCCATTATTACCACATAATAAGAATAACCTAGCACAAATGCAGGGGGGAACAAAAGTCCCCCCGCCCTACTTAAAAATACCCTGTTTTATAGTAGAAATTTTAATTCTCAGGTGCTAATATGTGGACAAGTAAATACAATGGTTTCCACTGTGTAGTGAGGTATCTCCATGTTTCAGGATGTGTCCCTCATTATGAGGGTTAGTGTCCCTCATTGTCCCTCATTTTGAATACCCACATCCCTCATTTCAGTGACATAATGTAACGTATGGTGCATGCTTCCAGGGCTCTGTTCAGCAGAAAGAGTGATAAGCATGGCCATAGTCTATATGCTCCACACATAATGGCAAAGTGAAAGTAAGTGAGCAGTAACATAGAAACATAGAAACATAGAATTTGATGGCAAATAAGGACTGCTTGGCCCACCTAGTCTGCCTATTTTCCTACTTAACAGATAAGCTGCAGGTCCTAGTTAACCAACAGCTTACTTCCTTCTACCCCCCACTAGGACTGCCTTATGTCTGTACCATGCATTCTTGAATTCCCCCACTGTTCTTGACTCCATGACCTCCTCATGGAGGCTGTTCCATGCATCCACAACCCTCTCCATGAAAAAATACTTCCTCACATTACCTCTGAGCCATCCTCCCTCTATCTTCAAATTGTGCCCCCTTGTTCTTGCACATCTTTTTCTGAAAGATGCTACCCTCTTGGACTTTGTTGATTCCCTTGAGGTACTTGAAAGTTTCTATCATGTCCCCTCTCTCCCTTCTTTCCTCAAGGGTATAAATATTAAGCTACTTTAGTCTTTCCTCATATGTCTTCTGGTGCAGACCTTGCACCATTTTGGTTGCCCTCCTCCGGACAGCCTCCACTCTGTCTATGTCTTTGCGGAGATGGGGTCTCCAGAACTGCACACAGTACTCCAGATGGGGTCTCACCAACTGTCTGTACAGAGGGATAACAGCCTTCAGTTTTCTACTATTGATACCTCTCCCTATGCATCCCAGTATCCCCCCAGCCTTCCTTACTGCCTTCTCACATTGCTTGCCCACCTTTAGGTCATCTGATATAATTACCCCCAGGTCCCTTTCCATTTTTACTGTTGTGAGCATCTCACCCCCCATTTTGTACTCTTCCCCTGGGTTTTTGTTTCCCAGGTGCATTACCTTGCACTTCTTTAAACTGAATCTGAGCTGCCATACATCTGACCATTCCTTCAACCTTGCCAACTCCCTTCTCATCCTTTCCACTCCATCTGGTGTATCAACCCTGTTGCAGATCTTTGTGTCATCTGCAAAGAGACATACTTTTCCTTCCAGTTCCTCTGCAATGTCACTTATAAAGATATTAGAAAGGACTGGTCCCAGTACTGAACCCTGCGGTACCCAACTAGTAACCCTCCTTACTTCACTGTGGACTCTGTTTATTGCTACCCTTTGCGTCCTGTTGTCCATCCAATTTTTTATCCAGGCTACCACCTTTGGACCCGCTCCAAGGCTGGCTAACTTGTGTACTAATCTTTTGTGTGGGACTTTATCAAATGCCTTCCTAAAATCTAGGTAGGCCATGTTCACAGCCCCTCCCTGGTCTACTACTTTGGTCACCCAGTCAAAGAAATCTATTAGATTCATCTAACACAACTGTCCCATCGTGAATCCATGCTGCCTTGGGTACTGTGCCCCACTGGCCTCTAGGTACTCAACAATTCTTTCCTTCAGAAGTGATTCAATCATTTTCACTACCACTCAGGTCAAACTAACCGGTCTGTAGTTTCCTGCCTCTCTCCTGCTCCCACTTTTGTGAAGAGGAATCACAACTGCCCTCCTCCAGTCCTCAGGTACCACCCCATCCTCACATGCTTTGTTAAAGAAAGTAGTCAGCGGTGTCACTAGTTCTACCCTTAGTTCTTTTAGAATTCTTGGGTCAATCCCATCAGGCCCTATTGCTTTGTCCACCTTCAATTTTATTAGTTCTTTCAGACCCCATTCTTCAGTAAATGTTCTGGTGTTGACCTCCGTCTTCAGAGTGTTTCTCTTGTTTGGTTTACGTACCTCCCCCTCCTCTTCCTTTGTGAATACTGAGCAGAAATATTAGTTCAGTATCCCTGCTTTTTCACTGTCACCCTCTGCCCACATTCCTTCCTCTTTATTAAGCCTCAGTATCCCTCCTTTGGTCTTTCTTCACTCCCTAATGTACCCATAAAAGGTCTTATCCCCCTTCTTAACAGAGTTAGCTATCCTTTCCTCAGTTTGGGCCTTTGCTATTCTGACTGCCTTTCCTGCCTCTTTCTGCATTAACTGATAAAGTTCTCTGTCCTGCTCCTTCTGTGTTTCCTTATATTTCCTAAATGCTATCCTTTGCTCCTTAACCTTCCCTGCTACCTCTTTTGAGAACCATAGTATTTTTTTCCTTCGTTGTGTTTTGTTGATTTGCTTTACATAAAGGCTTGTTGCCTCTGTGATGGCTATTTTGATTACTCCCCATTGTTCCTCCACCCCTCCTTCTTCCCTGTTTGCTAGTCCTTTTCTGAGGCACTCTCTCATTTTCCCAAAGTCAGACCTCCTAAAGTCCAATACTTTTGCTTTTGTATGGCTTGATTGTATGACTGTTTATTGGGAACCACACTGTCGCTTGTTCCCAGATGGCTACCGACTTCTAAATCTGAGATTCTTTCTCCGTCCCCTTTTGAAAGTACCAGGTCTAAGATTGATCCCTTCCAAGTGGGTTCCAATACTAGCTGTCTGAGGCATGCCCCTTGTAGGGCATCAAGAATGACCCTGCTCTTGGATGTGCCTGCAGCAAAGGTGCTCTAGTTAACATCTGGCATATTCGGGTCCCCCATTAACAATATCTCCCCTTTTTCTGCCATTCTAAGGATGCCTTCTATCATTTCCTTGTCCATTCCCTCCCCCTGAGATGGGGGTCTGTATACAACCCCCATGCTGATTGTGGTGCCATTTCCTGTCTCCAGGGTGACCCAGAGTGCCTCATCTACTCCTTATTTACTCTTTAGTTCTGCTGCTTTAATCCCTTCCCTTATATAGAGAGCTAATCCTCCTCCTCTTTTACCCTCCCTGTCCCTCCTGTAGATTGTATATCCTGATATGCTGACACCCCAGTTATGGCTCTCTGAGTACTATGTTTCTGTGTCTGCCACAATATCCAGGCAACTCTCTTCCATCAAGGCCACTAGTTCAGGGAGCTTGTTACACAGACTACAGGCATTGGTACTCATCACCCTCCACTTGTTGATGGCCTTACCCCTTTTAGCCCCATCCCTGTCCTTACTGCCTTTGCCTTTTTTTTACATTCACCTCTGTCCTGCTCCCTAATGACTTCTCTACCTTGGTGTTTACCTCAGTAATTACCATGTTTTGTGGGGGGAAGGTGGGATCTCCATGCTCTTTTTCAGTGCCTACCCCATTGGCTAGTTTAAATGCTTGCCAATGAAGCATTTAAACCTCTCACCTAGGATCCTGGTTCCCTCCTGGACAGATGCAGAGCATCTCACCAGTATAGGTCTGCATCCCTCCAGGTGGCTCCCCAGTCTCCAATGAAGCCAAAACCCTGAGCTCCACACCAGTATTTCAACCACTCATTGAATTCCCTGGTGAGGAGTACCCTAGTATCACCCTTGCCATAGACAGGCAGCACCTCCAAGAAGGTTACCATATGTGCTACTTGTCAGAGGCCCCTCCCCAACTCTACAAACACCTCTTGCACTGCTCTGATCCCATTCCTAGCCAGGTCATTTGTCCCTAGGTTGACAATGACATCCAGCTCCCTCCCTCGTGCAGCTGCTCCCATAATCCTGAGGATTCGCTTGCTGTCCCTCCAAGCCATGGTGCCAGGCAGGCACCTTACCTCCCTCTCCCCTTCCTCCCCCACTTCTGCCCCCCTAATGATTGAGTCCCCCACCAGGAGTTGTTTCCTTCCCCTGTGGGGTCCCATGTCACCCTTCTGTGGGTCTCCTTTGTGAAGGTTCCCAGAATCCTCCTTGGTCTCCACTGCAGGTGCCTCCATAGAGGAACCACTATCCACCAGAAGAGCACATGAATTGTGGAAAGGTACAGCTGGAAGGATGCAACTCTGTTCCACCACCCTCTCCCTCCCTGAGCCCACCATAGTACAGCCTCTCCTCTTTCTTGGCAACCTCTGAGGTAGTGGCATTGGCCCTGGAGGTCCCTGGGTGGGGGATGAGGTTTCACGAATCCTAGCCGGGTCAGTCTGGAGATGGGCAACCTCCTCCCTCAGACCAGAGAGGTGCCTGCAAATAGGGCAGCATTGTAGCCTCCAGAATGTCTCCTGGAACACTGCCACCCCACAGCCATTGCACTGCACCACTCCTATCATGTCTTATTTTGTGTCCCCTCTCCTGTTTCTCTGTATGCTTAGTCTCTCCTCTCCTCTCCTTACATCTCTCACCCTTCCTGTTCTGGGACAGCAACTTCCCATATTCTACAGTAGCCTCCCTCTTCCTTGCTCAGTGTCAGACCACCAGCAGCTTGGGGGGAGAGCGAGCTACTTTTTTCCTTTAGTGTTGACAAAGCTAATGTTTCTCTATGATCCTTCCTTTCCCACTGCCAAACAGGAAGTTCCTGTTGTCAGTCAAATCCAGTGGCTATAAAAGTAGAACTGGCTTAGGGTGGGATGGAGGGCAATTAGTAAGAAAAAAGGCTAGCAACATGAAGTTGTAATTGGAGTCACCTGCTTTTATATTGTCTAAGCCATACCCCCAATTAAGCTCTCTCTCCTCCTACTGATTTAGCAAAGTAAGTTGATACAGTACCCTTCCCAGCACAGAACACACACTGACTTTCTTTCTTTTCTTTTTTAACACAAAATAAGACCCCTTCTGCTTCTAATAAAGTATCTGTCTGCTTAATCTCAACAGACACTGACTCCTGCAGAGATAGAAGTGTTAAATTAGTAAGAAAATTGTAGCTTCTTTTAGTTAGCTGCTTTCTGCTCTACAAGCAAGATTTCTGTCTTCCAAAGGCTAGCAACAGGAAGTTGTAATTGGAGTCACCTGCTTTTATATTGTCTAAGCCATATCCCCAATTATGCTCTCTCTCCTCCTACTGATTTAGCAAAGTAAGTTGATACAGTACCCTTCCCAGCAGAGAACACACACTGACTTTCTTTCTTTTCTTTTTTAACCCTAAATAAGACCCCTTCTACTTCTAATAAAGTATCTGTCTGCTTATTCTCAACAGACACTGCCTCCTGCTGAGATAGAAGTGTTAAATTAGTAAGAAAATGGTAGTTTATTTTAGTTAGTTGCTTTCTGCTCTACAAGCAATATTTCTGTCTTCCAAAGGCTATCAACAGCTATCATGCTAGTAACAGTCATGGAGAAACACATATCAAGCACTAAATATGCATAGTGGGATTTGCATAGCCCAAAACAACAAATTCTGATCAGAGCTGATATGGCTGTGGAGAGCTTTTAGGAGTGGCAAGAGCATGGAAAAGAATATGCGGTCCTTTTCCTGCACCAGAGTCAGCCATAAGTAATACTGCAGCAATTACAGTACTGCACATGCATGATACTTGCAAATGTGAAGTATGCCCAGTAGTCAGCCCTGAACAACATGGTGATGTTGACATAACTATGTATGCACAATAGTCATGTATGCTCAGTTTAAGTCAATATCACCATGTTGCACATGGCGGCTGTCAGTACTGCAGTTGCAGAACAGAAATGTAGTGCGCTGGGAAGTGGGAATGTTTATGAGGCCCATGGAGGGGAAGGGCTGCATAAACAGGATCACTGGAAACTATGTCAGAGCACTGTGGCAGCACATCAGACAGCGGTCCTGTAACATGCTTCCACAGAACTGTTATACAAATCTTTTCTTTTCTTTTTTTAAATTCTCTTCTTTATGCTGCTCGTATCTGCCAGTTCTTTGGCCTGGTCATGGACCCCTGAACCCTCACCTCCATACTGGCTGTGACTCCCGACACCCCCAGCTTTCCCCCTTGGGGTGGGGTTGTGGTACCTGGGCCCAGTGCTGCAATCATGGGACTAGGATCGGGAGCCGGCCAGGAGGGTAATCAGGGGCCGGCACAATTAATGGTGGCTGCAAGCAAGGTTTTTTCTTGGATCCCTAGGGGTGGGGACGTGCAGTGATGTCCTGCATCCAGCCCACCCCTCTGAACTTTTGGACACTGGTGCTTTCAATTCCTCCTGGCCTCTGCCAGGAGTCCTTGTGCACTGGGCATTCTCCCCAACCCACCCCCTAGAGAAGGACAGCAGCTCTGAGGGTGCTCTATCCTCTCCGCTGGCTGGCCTCCATCTCCCTGGGTCCATTCCTGAACCCAGGTAGTTGGTGTCACAAGTGGAATTCCGACCACTGCACAAGCAGGCCAGCCTGTGCCATTATACAAATCTGATGATGGCATAACATCCATGAAGTGTGGCCCATACAGCCATACAAATCAGACTCAGGAGGAGTCTATTAAACTAGAGATCTAGTCTGGGACTTGCCCGTCATCACAGTCACTTTCTTATTCTTTTCTAAGCAGTAATTTCTGGCAAATGTGCTTTAGCCTTATTGATCTCAGTGATGGTAGACTACTTCTCATTTCCCCCTGATTGTATTAGGTGAGGGTACTGGCAGCCTTGAAGCGGTAAATGCCAGTGGTGGCATGCTCTGGAAAAAAAATGGTGCCCATTCTCATCTGCACATTTTAGAAATGATGTCTTTCCTTATTTTTCCTGTAAAGAAACTGACCCCTTTAACACAAAAACAAGGAGTCATTTAAGGCCGCCACCCCCCCTTTTTTACTTCAAGTGAGGAACGTCATTATGGGTTTGCATCACATGTACAGTGGTAGCGACAGATGCAATATTTTGTTAAACAGTAATCAACTGCATGTAAAAGCTCTTTTTTTGTATGTGTGCTTTTTTAATGTTGTCAATACCACTCCACCCATATGTACTCTGCCCCTGGATTTCTGTACCCCAAGTGAATTATTTTACATTTTTGTGTTCAGGACAAAAATGACTTTTCAAATGAGGGCAGTCATTAATCTAAATTAGTGTTATATGTTTTCTTGCATGTGTGCAAGAAACATCTTGTAGTAGAACAACATTTCAGAGGTGTGTTAGGGACAAGGCCAATGCACAGCAATCTAAGGTGGGCTTGTCCCTGGCAGACCTATGAGCATGCAACCAGACTGAGACACTAGTCACAGTTTCACAGCTGGAATCTGTTCTCTAATTGAAAGAAATAAAGTACTTGAATGAGAGTGCTTCATTTCTTTCATTCATGCCATTACTGATCTTATGGCTGGTCTCCCCATACATCCTACAGATGTCTGGGTATCCAGCCATACACTGCATTCTTCACTCTCTGTGCCATAAGCAGTAAACAATCCTAGCAGTAAAGAACAAATAAATGTTATTTATCCTTCCCCAGACAGACGTCCATGTTGAACTTGTTTGTGTCTCCGTGTGAATGACAGTATGTGCTCTTGTCCCTCTCCAGTGCTTCATGTGTGCCACAATGCCCAGCCTGAGCATTGCTCTCTGTGATGGTACCCACTGACCTACTCTGTGGATCTCCTAGTGTCCATGCTGACTCAATGTGCCCCCAACACCACCGTATAATACAAGGAGCAAGAGTACTGAGAAGTGAGGCAGCATTGCCTGCAGAGCTGTAGCTTAACCCTGGATGGTGGGGACAGAGAGAGACATGGGCTTCAGGAACAGACACCAAGTAGGAGAGGCAGCAGTGCTGGTTGACCCCCGAAAGAGAGTGCAGGATCGAAAGAGGTGGTGAGTGGTACCAGTGTCGGGGACAGAGCGGAGAGAGAGAGCCCCCAAACAGTGACACTAACATGCTGAGATGTGGTGAGTAAGTGGAATGAGAGTGATTGCCAGGTGACAGTCACTATTGCAAGACCACCTTGGCAGTGTGAAACTGTAGGCAGTGAAATGCAGTGACCATAACCACAATGACTGGTGGGGCCCAGACCTGCACCTGAACAAACATTCATTTAAATGAGTGGCCTGTTCCCTAGCAGAGTCTACTCCCTCCCCCACCTCCTCCACCCCCCGAGAGAGACAAGCAACAGCAAGAGCCACTTCCAGTGTGGCATATACTGTATATGCAGGTCCACTCTGTTCCAGTTAGAGATGATGTCAACCCCCCCCAAACAGAGAAATGGAGTACAGTGTGCACCCGAGCTTGGTTGCCATCCATTTTATTTCTGCTCACTCTTCCAGCACCTTGCTGTTGATCTGAGTCTCTGTTTGTCTTTTTGAAGCTCAGTGGAAGCAGACAGCACATACAGAGTGGCAGAGAAAGTGGAAGCAAGAGTGCCATGACTGGGACAGATAGCAGTGCTTCAGAGTTTTCCTTTCACCATGGGGGAGCAGATGTTAGAGAGAGAGAGAGAGAGAGAGAGAGGAAGAGAGAGAGCAAGAGTGAGAGACCAGGAGAGACACAGTGTAAAACAAACTTGGTGCATCTATGCCACCACTGCACAAAAGGAGCACCCAGACAGAGCTGGAGACAAATATATGGGTCAAATATCTGCCCCTTCACATTGACTAGCACAGTCTAGGGTGGGCACTGGATGAGCATCGCTCAGTAGTTGCTGCCCCCTACACCTCTAGCTCACATCAGCACATATAGAACAATCTGCAGTAGCCACAGACTGATGTAGGTTACTCACCTTCCTCTCCACACCTATCTCACACCACACAGGTTGGCACATTGACAAGGTGATCTCCTGGTGGGCAGCCCAAGATAAATAGTGGACTGTGGCCTGGCAGAAGGTGGTGATTGGTGCCCTCTCCACAACCGTCCCACCACTGCACATTGGCTGCCCCAGCCAGAGACAGAAATCTGAGTTGCACATTTGCCATGCCACACCTGTTTCTGTCTAGCCTGGTGGGTGCCAGGTGGGTGGAAATGGGATTGTGGTCCAGATCCACTGGGTGGCCTGAGGCCATTGGCACCCAACACATCTTTCCACATTTCTGCATATGTGAAGCATTTTCTCCTTCCATTCTACCTCCTGCACATTAGGAGCACTCAGCAGGAGCCAATGACAGATGCGGTTTACACATCTGTCAATCTTCACCCATCCAAGTTCAATGAAAGCTGGCACTGGCATTGGGTGGGCTCCAAGCAGGTAGCTCTGGAAGAATGATGGCTCATCCCCCATCCCACCTCTACACAAGGGTAGCACCATGCAGCAGCCAGGGATAGAGATGCAAGTTGCACATCTGCCCCTTCATAACCATCCCTGCTCCACCTGAGTTTTCATGAAGGTTGGAGTGGGCTTTGTTTGACTGGTTCTTCCTCACCTTATGTCACACCTCTATACTTGCAGAACACTCTGCTTCAGCCAGAGGCTCTCCCACCTAACGTTCTCTACCCATGGAGAGCACTCTGAGGTACTGAGATATTAAAATGTGGATCTTGTATCTGCTCATCCACGACTGTTCTGACTCTGCTGAGTGTGTGGGGGGTAGGATACAATGGGTGCTCCTGAGTGACTGGTGCCCCCTCTTTCACCGCTACCTATCAGCCCAATACTTTACAGCAGCCAGAGAAGAGATGTGGATTGTGCATCTGCCCCATCATAAACTGTGCCCATTCCAAAAAGTTTCACACACAGGCTGGAGTGGGGTCTAGGATGGTGGCCATTAGTGACTGCCTCCCTCCATCCCACCTCCACACATAGGGAGTACTCCTCCTCCTCATCCAGTGCACATTTTCACATAGAGAGCACTCCTACCCCTCCATACCTCCTTTGCATACGGGGAGCAATTCTCCTTCTCCAGCCCTCTTCCACATGGTGGACATAGTGTATTATGTAATCACATTTGGTCTCAATCCTTGTTGAATGCAACATTGTATATATTGTATATACTAATGTAAATACTATTGCTTTATATTATGTGTCCTTACTTTTTGTATCTCGCACCATTTATTGTCTTTATCATTGCTTGTACAAGGACCTCCTTGCAAATGAGCTTGCTCAATGGATTTTATCCCTTCACAGTAAACTTGAACTTGAACATAGAAAGCACTCTTCCGTCCATTCCATCTCCACACATGGGTATCATTGCTCCACCTCCATACATTGTGAGCACTCATCCCCTGACCCCTCAAGTGCTTCTCCCACTACATTTCACCTCCCCCACATGGGAAGCACTTCTCTTCTTTTGGCTTCATTGGGGACTGTGGGTCGACCTGGAGGGATGCAGGACTATACTGGCACAATGGTCTGCATCTGTCCAGGAGAAGAGCTAGGACACTAGTGATAGGTTTAAAAGCTTCATTGGCAAGCATTTAAACTAGCCAAGGGGGAAGGCACCGAAAAGGAGCAGGGAAATCCTAGCATCCCCCCCCCAAAAAAAAATCAGGGTAGTTAGTAAGAAAAACACCAAAGATAAAGAAGTCAATAAGGAGAAGGGCAGGGGTAAATGGAGAATAAAGCAAAGGTAGTAAGGACAGAGATGGGGCAAAAAGGGGTAAGGCCATCAAAAAACGGAGGGTAATGAGTACCAATGCCCATAGTCTAGGTTACAAGCTCTCTGAACTGGTGGCCCTGATGGAAGAGGGATGCCTGGATATTGTGGCAGTCACAGAAAAATGGTACACAGAGCACCATGACTGGGATGTCAACTTACATGGGTACAAAATCTACAGGAGGGACAGGGAGGGTAGAAGGGGAGAAGGATTAGCTATCTATGTAAGGGAAGAATCAAAGCAATGGAACTAAAGGGTGAACAGTAACGAGGGGAGGAACTGTGGGTCACCCTGGAGACTGAAAATGGCACCACAATCCACATGAGGGAGGAAATGGACAAGGAAATGATAGAAGACATGGCAGAAAATGGGGAGATATTGTTGATGGGGACCTGAATATTCCAGATGTTAACTAGAGCACCTTTGCTGCAGCCACATCCAAGAGCAGGGCCATTCTCAATACCCTACAGGGGGCATGCCTCAGATAGCAAGTGTTGGAACCCACTTGGGAGGAAGCAATCTTGGACCTGGTACTCTCAAACGGGGACAGAGAGAGGATCTCAGATCTAGAAGTGGGTAGCCATCTGGAAACAAGTGACCACCAAACAGTGTGATTCACGATAAACACAGCTGCAGTGTCAAGCCATACAAAAGTGAGGGTACTGGACTTTAGGAGGGCTGACTTTGTCAAAATGACAGAGTGCCTCAGAAAAGCACTAGCAAACAGGCAAGAAGGAGGGGTGGAGGAACAATGGGGAAACATCAAAACTGCCACCACAGAGGCAACAAGCCTTTGTGTGAACAAATAAATCAAAATGAAAGAAAAAAACACTCTGGTTCTCAAAAGAGGTATCAGGGAAGGTTAAGGAGAAAAAGATAGCATTCAGGAAGTATAAGGAAACACAGAAGGAGCAAGACAGAGAACTATACCAGTCAAAGCAGAAGGAAGCAGGGAAGGCAGTTAGAATAGCAAAGGCCCAAACCAAGGGAAAGATAGCCAGCTCAGTTAAGAAGGGGGATAAAACCTTTTATAGGTACATTTGGGAGCAAAGAAAGACCAAGGAAGGGATAGTGAGGATTAATAAAGTGGAGGGTGGGTGGGCCGAGAAGGAAAATTAAAAAGGTGGGATACTGAACGAATACTTCTGCTCAGTATTCACAAAAAGAGGAGGAGGGGGGAGGTACCCAATCCAATCAATAGAAGCACTCTGGAAAGGGGGGTCGATACCAGTCCTTTCGCTGAAGAGAAGGTTCTGAAAGAACTCTTAAAACTGAAGGTGGACAAAGCAATAGTCCTGACAGGATTCACCCCTGAATTCTAAAATAACTAAGGGGAGAACTAGTGACACCATTGACTATCATTTTTAACAAATCATGGGAGGATGGTGTGGTACCTGAGGACTGGAGGAGGACGAATGTGATTTCCCTTCACAAAAGTGGAACCAAAGCAGAGGCAGGAAACTACAGATTTGTTAGCTTGACCTCAGTAGAAGGGAAAATGATGGAATCACTTCTGAAACACATTTGACATAGTCCCACACAAAAGATTGATAAACAAATTAGCCAGCCTGGAAGTAGGTCCCAGGGTGGTAGCCTGGGTAAAAAACTGGCTGGACAACAGGACACAGAGGGTAATAGTCAGGGCCCCGATTTTTCTGCGGCACATCGGAGCAAAGTTCTGCGGCAGGGTTCTCATTTGCCGCAGAACTTCTGCGGCACTCAGCACCAATTTCTGCGGCAATTGTGCGGCACATTTTTACCCTTAATTTTTTCCTTTTTTTGCCCAATTCGACACAATGCACGCTCGTAACACAGTCATTTTAAGGGCTTTTGTCACCAAATTTTCAACATAGCCAGTTTAAGACCTCTGCTCATGAACAGTATCACTGAGATTTTATTACTCTGTCCGAACATTGATTTCACGACACCAACCGCGCCATTGTGCGCTACATGAAAGGAAACACATTTTCGGTAAATGTGAAAATGACAGTTGTACTGTTCATAAGGAGATAATGGTAAAATAGCAATACTGAAAATCTGGAGTGAAAATATTGAAAATGCTTGAAGTTACGGCGTGTGTGGAAATCATACGCTCACTCATAAAACAGTCGTTTTGGGGAATATTTTCACCAAATTTTCAACATAGGGTTTTTAGGAGCCTACCTCATGAACTGTGACACTGTCATTTCATTAATCATTCCGGAAAGGTGGTTCTGCGCAGTCACTGCAAAACCACCTTTCGGGACCGATTAACGAAATAACAGTGTCACAGTTCATGAGGTGGGGCCCCAAAAACCCCATGTTGAAAATTTGGTGAAAAGATTCCCAGAAATGGCTGAGATATGCACTAAAGTTGAAAAAAATCCATTTAGTCCATTATACAGCTTACCGGCATTTCTTCAGTTTGCGGTCGGCTTTGAAGAGTGCAGAAGTGTTCCCAGTCCACAGAAGATCATCACGCTGGGTTCCGGAGGTAAGTATGGGTTGAGGTGGTGGTGAGGTGGGGTGTGGGAGGTACGAGAGGGTGGGTGCGGGTTGGGGAGGGGCAAAGAAGCAACGATGGAAGGTTTTTGTTTCAGGTTTTTTTTTTTATTTGGATTCCCACACAAGAAAGGACTTTTGCCATGCTGGGGTGGGCTCCCAGTGTGGCACCAGGCAGCTTGGGGCAGTGAAGCCGACGGGGGATTGGGCACCCTCGTCAGCAAAGGAAGCATTTGCCACGCTGTGGTGGGCTCCCAGCGTGGCACTGAAACTTTTTTTGGGTGGGGCAGTGAAACCGACGGGGGATTGGGCACCCCCGTCGGCAAACAAAGCTTTTGCCACGCTGGGGTGGGCTCCCAGCATGGCACCAGGCACCAGGGGGGCAGTAGAGCAGTGGTTGATTAGGCACCCCGTCAGCAAAAGCATTTGCCACTCTGGGGTGGGCCCCAGCGTGGCACTGAAACCTTTTTTGGGGGTGGCAGTGAAACTGATGGGGATTGGCACCCTGCTCGGCAAACAAAGCTTTTGCCATGCTGGGGTGGGCTCCCAGCGTGGCATACTAACATGTAAGAGGGGGCACGTTTGTTCCGCGGGCGGCCACGAATCCCGCGGCTGATGGCAAATTCCGCGGATATTTCTGTGGTTTGCCGCACCCATGGAATCGCGGAAAACTCAGGGCTCTGGTAATAGTAAACACAATCTGCTCCGAAGAAAGGGGGTTACTAGTGGGGTACCACAGGGTTCAGTGCTGGGTCCAATCCTTTTTAATGTCATTATAAGTGACATTGCAGAGGGACTGGAAGGAAAAGATGCCTCTTTGCAGATGACACAATCATCTGGAACAGGGTTGATACACAAGGGGGGGTGGAAAGGATGAGAAGGGACTTGGCAAGACTGGAGGAATGGTCAAAAGTATGGCAGCTTAGATTCAATGCAAAGAAGTGCAAAGTAATGCACCTTTGAAACAAAAACACTGGGAAACAGTACACAATGGGGGGGGAGTATTAATAACAACAAAAATGGAAAGGGACCTGGGGGTAGTCATATCAGATGACCTAAAGGTAAGCAAGCAATGTGAGAAGGCAGTTAGGATGGCTGGGAGGAAACTGGGATGTATAGGGAGAGGCATCACCAGTAGAAAACAGGAAGTTGTCATCCCTCAATACAGACAGTTGGTGAGACCCCATCTAGAGTACAGCGTGCGGTTCTGGAGACCCCATCTTAGCAAGGACATTGACAGGATAGAGGCAGTCCAGAGAAGAGTAACTAAAATGTTGCATGATCTGCAAACAGAAGCTATATGAAGAAAGACTAAGGGAGCTTAATATGTACACTGTTGAGGAAAGGAGGGAGAAGGGGGACATGATAGAAACTTTCAAGTACCTCAAGGGAATCAACAAAGTCCAAGAGGGTAGCATCTTTCAGGAAAAGAGATGTGTGAGAACAAGGGGGCACAATCAATAGAGGGGAGATGGCTCAAGACCAATGTGGGGATATATTTTTTCACAGAGAGGGCAGTGGATGAATGTAACAGCCTCCCTGAAGAGGTCGTGGGGTTAAAAACAGTGGTGGAATTCAAGAATGCATGGGACAGACATAAGGCAATTCTTGTGGGGGTGGTAGGAAGACGT
Source organism: Neoceratodus forsteri (assembly GCA_016271365.2). Classification (NCBI taxonomy): domain Eukaryota; kingdom Metazoa; phylum Chordata; order Ceratodontiformes; family Ceratodontidae; genus Neoceratodus; species Neoceratodus forsteri. The sequence continues at coordinate 509,878,122 of CM057452.1, read as the reverse complement.
AGGCTGTTAGTTAACTAGGATCTGCAGCTTACCCAATAGGTAGGGAAATGAGCAGACTAGGTGGGCCAAGCGGTCCTTATCTGCCATCAAAGTCTATGTTTATATATTTCCCACTGCATCCCACCTTCTGCATATAGGGAGCACTCCTCCCCCTCCATTTAACCTCCACACATGGGGAGCTTTCCTCCCACTTCATATCAGCTCTGTACATGGGGAGCACTCCATCTCTTCATCCCACTGCTCCTACATGGGGAGCATTGCTCCCCATCCATCCCACTCCTGCATGTGGGGACATCTGGTGATGGTGTGGGTATAAGGAAGACACCAGATTCCAATGAAGTATAAAGAAAATATTATTTATTTACTAACAAAGGCATACTGACTGGCAAAATAAACAGAGAAAATAAATAAAAGGCAAAATTCAAAAGAATAATAATACACTAGAAAACAACTAGCATTCCCCTTTAAGCAGGACAGAGCAGGTCTAGTCCCTTCAAGCTCTACCTAAGCAATGAAAAGGATCTCCTTTTATACAAACAAATCATGTGATCCGTGAAGCTCCAACCATTTTTCTATAATCTAACACAACACACTAATAGGGTTAATTTCTTATATTTCACAATCACTATGACATTCATTATATTGATGCAATTAACACTAGAGCAGTGTTATCAAATAAAACTCAGGATATATGTATTTAGATCCAATAATGCAAATCAAACCCTGCCCCCCCCCTTTCCTAGTCTATAAAATATGAAGGAGATGGGCCGACTGGCTCTATAGGAAAAAGACAGAAGAAATAAACATGACTTCCACCAAGTGCTGGCAACCTAAACCTAAGTATACCTTTTGTTCTTGTTTTTAATCTTTGTTTATCTCTTAAAATAGGTTTTAAACCCCTTGCCAGGTTTATTTATAAGAGGAAGATTATATGACAATATAATAGTTTCAGGGCGTTTTTCTGTCTCCTGTATCCTTTTTCTTTTTATGACAATAATTCTACTCTTTTTATTTTCAAAGGTACAAATAACTTATTTCGTTTAATAAGCAGGAACCCCAATAAACCTGTACTTCTAGAGAGAGTACTACTTCCTGGTTGCTAGCTTCGTTTGTTTAATTTTATACAGATTCCAACCGGAGCATTTTAAGGAAAGCCGGCGGCTTAAAACAATCACCGAGCGGCTGTTGGGTTCAGAATAATGCGCTCTCTCGAACGTGCACAATATTGAGGAGTCACTGCAATGTAAGCATTTCTACAACGCTACAGTTTGACCTGAATACCAAAATCCTCCTTCAAACCCTACACTCGATCTTCTGAATACCTCAGGCTTTTTATTTCTCGGTCCTCGAATTTGTGCACTGAATTGCCGAGAACGACAAAAACAAACCTACTCTCAGCGAACAAGACGAGGACAGCTAAACAGACAAATTGCTCTTTTTATTCCAAAACATATTTAAATACCCAGGCATATTCGAGTAAAAAGAAGGACAAGGAAGTGTTTTATGGACTGCAACAAACAAAAGGGATAGACATACAAACGAAGGGTTTTAACATTATATGTACATGTTTTATATACAGATGGCCAGTCTGTATACTTAAAGGAACATGTACATATATCATCAAACTCTGAAAGTTTTAAAGAATCAGAAGAGTATTTCCATTTTTAACTTTATCTGACCACATCAGGAAGAAACATACAAGCACAGAAATAAAAAAAAAACACGCTGTTGCAACAGACTAAGACTAAACTTACAGGGATACAAAATAGAAGGAAGGGAATGGATAAAGAAAATTCTACATTATTGGCATCATCACACACCTCCACATGTTTGCATCACTCTTCCTCTACCACCATCCCACCTCTGCATATAGAGAGTACTCCTAACCCCATTCCACCTTTGCACATGGGAGCACTCTGCAACAGCCAGAGACAAAGATGTCAGTCAGGTATCTGCCTTTCCACATCTATTCCGGCTCAACATAAGCTCCAAGTTGGGCAGAACATCAGTGGGGTTGAGATATAATGAGTGGATTGTCCTGGGAGATGGTGCTAATACCCCTCACCACCTCTCTGAATGAGAGACATCCCCCCTGAATCAATCTTCATTGTTCTCTCCACTCACCACTTTTCTGCTGATCATCCTCCTGTTTGCTTGCCTTACCAATCACTTCCCTCCCAAGACAGGACTTCAGACCACTGGGCCATGCTAGATGTTTCCTTGACCTCTCTTGTCTTAGCTTCAGACCACACTACCAGTTCAACCAGCGTCCAGCACAGTCAAGAAGACACGCTGTGCGTTACTCGCAGCTCGGGGCTGGATGGGTCAGTTCTTTCTCTAGTAGAGCATACTTCAAGTTTTCCCACAGTTCAACTGAGGCTAGAGAAGAGCAGGACACAGGCTCGGCACTGTACAGATGATGCAGCACAGCAGCACGCTCACCAATCTGTCTCACCAGGCTTCTCCTCCTGTCTCTATTGATGATGTCTCCATCTCCCCTAGCCATGCATGCACGTTGTGTTACAACTAGCTCCAGTCACTCTGAAGACTGCTGAGACACTGAGTTTTTTAGTAGGTGAGCCTAAGCCAACCTGAAAATAAAATACAGGAATTTGAAATTTTCTGAAGTAATTTGGGGGGGGGGTTGAACACCCTGAACACCCCCCTCCTATGCCCATGCAATCCACAACAGTTCAGATACATGCAATGCTTACATTTAAAGGCACTTCTCCTAGCCCAGTCAGTCCCCCTGCCTACCTTGACACATAAATCAACACCGACCATGACCCCTCCCACTTCCTCTGCAAGCAGCAAGGATCCCTCACTCTCAAGCGGTCAGTCCTGTAAAAGTAGCAGAGTTGGGGGTCCGGGGCTCCAGTCGGAGCTGCTGCTGTAATGGAGCTCGAGCCTGCCAGAATACAACAGGATAGCTAAACTGAGTCTCCTTAATCCCTACAGATGGAGGGCTACTGCATAGATGATTGCTACAGCCACTCAGGCACCACTGAGAATTTAAAATAAGAGCTGGACTATGGCAGGCAGCCTGCCATCTGCCTCCACCTCCTCCTCCTACACTGACTGCTTGTAGCATTTGCCCAGCTCCTCCTCTGCTACCAGTGCCCACCAACAGTCAGTAGCGTCGGTGGGTTGCCCCTGTTGGAGTGGTCAACTGAGCTCCTTGACTTGTTACTAGCCCCCACAACTGATACTCTCTTTTGACTTCCTTCTGTGTCTGGTTGTATTTGCCTGTTTTCAAACACCCAATAAACTTTTTTTCTATTGTCTACTTAGATACAGAATATTAAATATATCAAAATAAAATACAATTGATTTGAAGACGATAGAAGTCTTCATTATTGCTTGGCTTCAATTGGAAGGCTGGGCCTGCAGTTCAATGGATAAGCATCCAGCCACTCCCCCTTCCTGAGCTATACAAGTAGTTCCTCTCAGCCTCCTTCTGAAGCAGTCTTTCTTTGCAACCAGAGGCACTGTCAGTCTGTCCTTTGCAGCTGCTGGGGCTTGCCCCCCCTCCCCCCGCCTTTCTGTGTTTTGACCTCTACTTGTTTTTGGTTGACTTCTGTTTTCTATTCTCCTGCATTTGGTTTGTATTGCTTGCCTCCGGCAGTGTACTTCTTTGTGTTGCTTGTTTCCTGTTCTTCTGTGTTTTTGTGTTTTTTGTTTTGCATTCTTTTGGGGGGGGGGGGCTTCTGTTTCTAAACTCCTTGTATTTTGCTAATTCTGAGCTCATGCTGCTTGCTACTATTTACTAACAATGCAAATGTAATCATTATCTGTGTGTTTCTGCTCAAGCTGCTTCCCTGCTGCTGCTCTCCATGCTATGCACCTTAATTGTTTTCACCTCCTTCAGGGTCACTCTAAACCCTAGGACATGCAGCTCAACCCTGCTTCCTGAACTCATACCATGTACGTCATTGCTGCTGTTTACACTGCACTGCCTAGTCAATTTGCTGCTTTCAGAGCATTGCCTCCCTACTGTCTATGTTCAATTAAATTGCTACCCCTATAACTCATAGTTACTCAGTACTGGTGATGCTCTATTATGTTTGCACACTGCTATTATACTTTGGAGGTCAGCTAAGCTACCACTGATGCTGTAAACTAATTTTAATATATGCATGTGGTTCGCGTTGCTTTCCCATCACTTTCTTGTTTTTCCTATGGCGGTGGACTTGGAGGTGTTGTTGAGGAGCCATGGCCCAATGTGGCATACTTACCTCATGTTCGAATCCTGCCTTTGCTGCTAAAATCCTCAGACTATTTTGTCACCTTTAATTGGCTTCCTAGTGGGACTGGTTGGCTTGCCCTTGCTAATTCATATTTGCTGCTCCTCCGACGACCCATGTGCAGGTCCGACTACTGCTTATTCTGCCGTACAGACCTATGTTCAGGTCTACTCATTGCTTCCTCTGCCTTACAGATCTATGTGCAGTTCCAATCATCTACTTATGCGCAACTCAGTCGGCTTGCCTACTAAGCACATGTATGCCCTCTGTGAGGGTCTCCAATACATCTTGTTTCATCCAGCTCCTTCTGAATTTGTTTCTGGGGCATGCTAACCATGACTATTACGTACCATGGCTCAGGCCTCCAGCAGCCAACGGTCTCGCTCTGCACCTATAAAGTTTGCATCTTGAGTATGCAAAATTTGGGGCAGGGTCCTTCTCACCTGGCACATAGCTAGGAATGTCCTTGCTCTAGGCGAAGCTTTAGCCATTCGAGAATCGATGGCAGCTTCTGGTGTAGAATTTAAGACTAACCGTGAAGGGTGGTTACAGCGATCTCCTTTGGCTCTTGTATTAATTTACTAGCAAGGCACATTCACTGCATTCTCCTTATGACTGCCTCTGTTTCACCTTTTAGGGTGGGTAGGCCAGGTGAGAACCTCAGCAGTCATTCCTCTCCTCCTCCCGCCTTGGCTGCCCGTTGTTGTAGAGTAGCACTCACAACCTTCCACGGTGTTCCTGTTAGAGGGATCAAATGAGAGCTTTCCTCCTTAAATTGGAATATTTTCTGCCCCCCTTAATTGGACTTCCAAATTACAGTAGCAGAGCCATCACTAAACAAAATACCCCAAGCCTTGAGGGAAGGCAACCTAGACCTTGGATCCCCAGAGACTTCCTCCTCAAAGAGTTTTTTTCTCTCCTCCATGCCTCAGGTCATAAATGTTAGTTAGTAGTAGTTAGTGTTCCCTAGTTTCTGTAGGTAGGTTCCGCTGTTGGATGGAGGTGGATGGGGTCCCTACTTGCCATTCCCACTCTCCTTAGGAGGCATCCTCAATCTCCAGTGCAAACCATTGTACTCACGCTGTTTACTCATCTGATCATCTCATAACCTCTCAGACTGCCTTTGCCTATTCTACCCTGCCTCAAGGCTCTGATTGCTAACATTCTTCGTACTGATACATTTCTTTTGGGGGATGCTTCCTAAAGTACCTTTAGCAAAGGGAATCGTCCTGCGGCACGAATAGGAGTGAAACCCTCTTCGAGGGTTCCTTGCCTTTGGTACTCAAACAGGGTGGTAATTCCTCTGGAATACAGAGTGTGAATGGCCAAAACAAAAGTAACACAGTTGCACAAGCATAACACTATACTGGCTGTGTAGGCCACTGAACTGGAAGGCTGGGCCTGTAGTTCAATGGACAAGCAGCCAGCCACCCTCCCTTCCTGAGCTATATAAGCAGTTTCTCTCAGCCTCCTTCTGAAGCACTTTTTCTTTGCCCCACCATCCTCCCCTCCTCCTCCTCCTTCAGCAACATTGCCTTTCTCCTCGGAATGCTTCCTAAGGTACTTTTAGCCAGTGAATCATCCCGAGGCCCCTCTAGGTGTGGAAACCTCTTTGAGGGTGACTTGCCTTTGGTGCCCCACAGGGTGGTAACTCCTCTGGAATAGAAAGTGCAAACGGCCAAAACCAAAGTAACACAGTTGCACAAGCATAACATTATACTGGCTGCATAGGCCATTGAATGTATGGTTGTAGAACACTTAAATCTCATCTTGATTGTTTTACTTCCATATTGCTATTTTATATTTTTAGATTAAATCAAATATAATGAAATATGATTTTCTTTTTTTTTTGAGAAGATGGAATATTTTATTATGGCTCTTATTGGTTTGATCCACTCGCCTCTGAGGCTGGGAGATCAGAGGGCTGTGGGTTCAGTTCCCACATCTGGCACTTGGGTTAATATCCCAATACTGACACTGTGGTGCAGCATGAGAGGGGTGCTGCACTTCTGAGGATGAGACGTTGAACCGAGGTCCCATCTGCCTGAATTGGTGGTAGTTCAGGTGGATGTTAAAGATCGCATGGCACTTATTGAAAAGAGTAGGGGAATTTTCCAGGTGTCCTGGCCAAATTTCCCTCATTCACTAAAAATGCCACCAACAGCTTAATCTGGTTCAAGATCAGTTAGCATTCATCTGTGTTCCCCTTCCCCGGGTCGTGCCTGAAAATAGGCAGGATTTGTCTAGTGCACTTACCTGGTCAACAAAAGCTAAAATAAAAAAATAAAAAAAAAATCCATGCACACTGAAGCATTGAAGCAGTGAGATCACCATGATTTTGGCAGCCTTGCACCATTCCAGTGATCCTAAAAATATATATCACAATGGTTGTATAATTGTAGGTCTATATTCATATGAAGAAGCCAGCAGAAGAAGGTCATTTGGTCTATCCAGTCTGCTCATACTGCAGGGTCCATAGCTTGAGCTAATGTCCCTGCCCCCCTCCCTCCCCACTCCTCCCATCCTCCCTACCCATGATCTTTACATGCCCCCTATGCCTGTCCCAGCCTCTCTTAAATCTGCCCACTGTCTTTAATGAGATGACTTCTTCCGGCAGCGCATTCCAAGTGTCCACCACCCTCTCTTGAAGAAGTTCTTCCTGATCTCCCTCCCTCCTAAACCTCCTACTCTCCAGCTTAAGACTGTGGCCCCTCATGTTATGGATGCAACGCAGCTTAAAGAGACTCTCCTTATCAACCTTATTTATCCCTTTCAAGTACTTGAAGGTTCCAACCATATCTCCTTTTTATCTTCTGTCTTCCAGGGAGTACATGTTCAGTGCCCTCAATCTCTCCTCATATGCCTTACCATGTTGACCAGCTATCATCTTTGTAGCTCTCCTCTGGACCTTCTCCAGCAGGCTAATGTCATTGTTGAGGTGTGGGCACTAGTACTGAACTCCATACTTTAGATGCAGCCTTACCAGTAACCTGTACAAGGGCAGTGTAACCTCCTCTCTCCTACTACTGATCCCCCTAGATATGCATCCCAGCCTCTTGTTTGCCTTTGCTACTGCTTTCTTGCACTGCATGGAATGCTTCAGGTCACTAGTGATCATCACTTCCAGGTCCTTCTCCTCTTCTGATGCAGATACTTGGACTCCAGCCAAGTAGTACTCCATCCTGGGATTCTTGGCTCCAATATGCATAACTTTGCATTTCTTGGCATTGAAGCCAAGCTGCCAGATCCTGGACCACCTCCCCAGCTTTTCCAAATCCTCCTGTAGGGTCCTGTATCCCTTCAGCTGTGTCCACTCTCACACAGAGCTTGGTGTTATCCACGAATAGACACATTTTGCCCTTAATGCCATCTCCAGTGTTATTGATAAAGACATTGAACAACACCGGCCCCAGCACTGAGCCCTGTGGGACCCCACTGGTTACTTCTCTGGTGCCAGATAACTCTCCCCCACTACCACTCACTGGATTCTGTCCCTCAGCCAGTTTTCCACCCATCTACCCATCTTTTCTCCAACCCTAAGATCCACCAACTTCCTGATCAACCTTTTGTGGGGCACAGAGTCAAAGGCCTTGCTGAAATCAAGATAGAGGATGTCTACTGATTGGCCCCTGTCTACTGTCTTAGTGACACAGTCAAAGAAGTCAATCAGATTCATTTGACATGATGTCCCCCCATGAACCCATGCTGCTTCTCATCCTGGAGACCATGCTCCTCTAGATATTCCACCAACCTTTCCTTTAGTATGGTCTCCATCAGCTTGCCCACAATGGAGATCAGACTGACTGGTCTGTAATTCCCCTGGGTCATCCTTGGGACCGCTTTTGTAGAGGGGCACTACATGTGCTGTTCTCCAGTCCTGTGGTAACACGCCTGACTGTAGTGAACTATTAAATAGGTCTGCCAGTGGTCCTGCCAGCTCCTCAGCTAGTTCCTTTATTACAATTGGATGTACTCTGTCTGGGACTGGTGATTTGTCCACCTTCAATGCCAGCAGCCCCTCCATCATTCTATCCTCCTCTATCGTTACATCTGTGTTCCCCTTTCCCCCACTCCTCTTTTCCCTCCTGAAGGCACTGGTCTATCCTTCTCCCTGTTGAAGACAGAACAGAGGTATTCATTTAGTATCTCAGCTTTTCCCCCATTATCTTTCACCCACTCCACCCCTTTCTTAAGCCTAAAAATCCCTTCCTTCTTGTCCCTTTTCTCACTTATATATCGAAAGAAAGCCTTCTCCTCTCCTTAATTCCTTCAGCTATCTGCAGCTACTTCTGTGCCTTTGCTCCCCTGACTTTCTTACTTGTCTCACTAGCCAACTTTAGGTAATCTTCCCTATCCACCTCTTTCTTGGTCTAAATGAATTTTCTATAGGCCAACCTCTTTTCCCTTACTGCCTAGGCAACCACAGAACTGAACCAGCTGGGCACGTTGGCCCTTGTTTTCTTCCCCCTAAGTCTAACACACTCATCTGTAGTAACCAGTATTCCTTCTTTAATGACGGACCACCTTGATCCACCCCATATCTGCTCTGATGCCCACCAGATGGCTCCATAGCACTTTGCCAATTTTCCTCATGGCTTCTATTCATTATAATTGCACACTAAGAAGAATGGGCTTAATGAGTTCATTTAAGGGTTCATAATTTGAACTTTTGCAATTTTATTGACCTCCCAATCCTGGAGTCTTCAATGTGTTTTATCTAAACATTTCTTTGCTCAGTGCATCAATAGTCCGATAAGATTTAGAATAAAATTATTTTAGGACAAAAACTGTATAAACTTTGGGTTTGATTTTGCGCAAATATTAGCTTCTCTCCAAGCTGAAAATGTATATGAGATTAGTTGTGCATACTTTTGTATTTCTTCACACTTTTACTTCGGAAATTCGTAAAAAAAAAATATGAAAAATTAACACGCAACAGTCCAATAAGATCTAGAATAAAATAACTTTATAACAAAACTGTATAAGCTTTGGGTTTAATTTTGTACCAATATTAACTTCTCTCTGAGTTTAAAATGCATAGAAGATTAGTTGTACATACTTTTCTATTTCTCCACACTTTTACTGTGGAAATTTGTAAAACTAAATATGGAAAAATAACACTTGACCTTTGCATGGGTCTTGACCTCCCATAAAGGGAGTGGCTTAAAATGTATTTAGGAGTCATTCAAGAGTTATCTCAAGGTCAAGATTTAGTAAACTATACATTTAATGTGTTTTAATAATAGAAGTTGCCAAAGAGGACATAATAAATGAAAACATCAGTGTCGCAGCATAGATGCCTAAACATTTTATAAGCAGCCATTGTTTTTCTTCTCTGTCCTCCTTCTTCCTCCTATCTGGTAAGTGCCAGCTTCACATATAGATCTCATATGATATTGCTGGCTAATAATTACTGAAAATAATCTGCTGCTTTTGTTATGAAAAAATGTAACATGATCCCAGCCTGAAAAGATCTAACGTGACCCCAATAAACAGATCTTTTTGTTTCAAGCTGGTAAGCACTACAGAATTCCATTGAAGTACTAGTAAGTCAGGACCTATTATTAAATCAGGCATGACAAGATGTTCTGGTCTCATTTTACTTAAAGTGGCATGGTGCTTTAGAGAAATGAGGCTGTTATAAGCGTAATAGGAGTTATGCTAAACAAATGTAAATATCTCTAAAAGTATATGAATTATACATAAAACATTGGTATGAAAGTTGTTCAGAACAAAACAACATTTCGAATGGGCATATTCATTAAGCTGCACTAATTATATGTTTTAAACTATGGCCATCTGATTACCTGAATTTTCATTTTTCTTTACAATTTTCATCTTTTGGATGGCTACATTTAAAAAATTCTAATGAATTCAGATTGATGACTACCCTCGTTTGAAAGGTAATTTTATCCTGAACAACTTTCATGTTGGTTGCAGATTGGTAACTGTTATACTTTCCAAGATACTTACATTTGTTTGCCATGATTGCTACTGTGTTCACTCAGAGAGAAAAAATGAGGTCGTTTGGAAGACCATATTTTACAAAATATAAAGAATTCAGATTAGTGACTACCCTCATGTGAAAGGTCTTTTTGTCCTGGGCAACTTTCACATTGGTTGTTTTTGTGCACATTGGACAGTTTTAATGATATTTAGATTTGTTTGGAAGGTGTGCACATTTGCTCTTGGAGATAAGCAGGTTGGGGTTATGTGTCCCTCAATCCAAAAAGAAAGAAGTGAATATTGTTTAACTCCCATAGGGATTTGCAATGTTATGGAAGAATACACTGAAAACTACTAAAAAATGTGTTCCACAGCAACCCCCTTTCAAGCTAAAGTGATATGGCTGTAGGCTCCACTCACAGCCATAAAACAATCAGTCTTCACACCACAGAGGCCCCTCTTTGCACATAAGGAATGGGGGAAGGGTGTTGACTGACTGCTGCGTGCTGAGATTAATGAGGTCATATCTTAGGCATTTAATGTAGTAAGCAAACAATACTTTGCAAATGAATAGTAATTTAATGACAAAAATCAAAAGCCATTAAACAATTTGACAAATGATTTAAAGGCTAGAATTAATGAGTTTGCCTAGGAAATCAATATAAGTTGTATTTTAATGACTCTAATTGCTAGCAGTAGCATAAGAAATACAAACATGTGTTTTTAGATGATATTTATGCCAGTTTACAGACATAGAAACATAGACTTTGACGGCAGATAAGAACCACTTGGCCCACCCAGTCTGCCCATTTCTCTACCTACTGGATAAGCTGCAGATTATAGTTAACCAACAGCCTACTTCCTGCAACCCCCCCCACTATAATTGCCTTATGTCTGTCACATACATGTTTGAATTCCCCCACTGTTTTAGGCCCAACGGCCTCCCCAGGAAGGCGGGCCCATGTACCCACCACTTTCTCCATGAAAAAAAATTTCCTCACATTACCCCTGAGCCGTCCCCTCTCTATCTTTAAACTGTTCCCCCTTGTTCTTACATATCTCTTTTTCTGAAAGATGCTACCTTCCTGGACTTTGTTGATTCCCTTGAGGTACTTGAAAGTTTCTATCATGTCCCCCCGTCCCTCCTTTCATCAAGGGTGTACATATTAAGCTCTCTCAGTCTCTCTTCATATGGTTTCTGCTGCAGACCCTGCACCATTTTAGTTGCCCTGCTCTGAACTGCTTCCATCATGTCTATGTCCTAGCGTAGATGAGGTCTCCAAAACTGCACACAGTACTCCAGATGGGGTCTCACCAACTGTCTGTATAGAGGGATAACCACTTCCCTTTTTCTACTTGTGATGCCCCTTCCTATGCATCCCAGTATCCCCCTGGCTCTCCTTACCAACATAGCTTTTGTTCATGTCAAGTATGCAACATGTGAACCTGATGTTATTTTTAAATTATGTTCACACCAGCTTTGCTGCTGCATGCATGTAAAGTATGCAACATGCAAAGCCGATGTAATTATTAGATGATGTTCACACCAGCTTAGCTGCTTCATGCATGTCAAGCTTGCATGCACAATTAAACATGTAGCATGCACTGTGCATGTATGCAGCACAGTTGTATTTCTGTGAGGGCACACTAGCAGGTGGATGGTTTGATTTACAAGTAAACTCAGTCACTACCCTTGGTAGAAACTTAGGATTAGCACACAAAGATACCCTGTCTTTGTGGAAAATAAAATAAGGAGGCTCACACATTAGAGCCTGCAGCTCTGAAATCCTTCAAGCAGAAGTGATTGCAACTAAAAATAATGCTTTCCGAGAAAGAAAGTGTAAGCCTCAAATCATAGATAGCTCAAAATGAGCCAAAGTCAACAGGTCCTAAGCTGAGGCTGGATTGTAAATAGACTTTATATGTAAAATGCCTCTCAAGAATGTATGGGCTACAGTACCTCCAGCTGAGCAATTGTATGTCCCTCTACAGGCACATGGAAAGCTGATATGTCAGCCAGGTGCACTTTGATTGAGGAATACTGCAAGCCTGAAACTGATAAGGACAGCAGGGACTCATGAACCTGATTGACTGAACAGGTACTGTAAATGAATTCAGGTGGTGAGAAGCGGCCCATAAGACAAACCGTTTTCACTTCATGGAGTAAGTATTTCTGGTGGACAGTTTTCTTGCAGCAACTAGAACATCTGCCACTTGTTGGCTATGTCTTCAGGAGCCATGCGTGCAGATGGAGAGGCTTTAGGTCTGGATGGACCAGGGTTCCCTTTTCCTGTGACACTGACCCTTGCACAGGAGCAGAGGTACTGGGAGGTTCCACTGCCAACTGTTGCAGCAAAGGGAACCAGATCTATTGAGGCCATAGGGGAGAAATGAGTATTAGAGTTGCTCTTTCCATTTCCAACTTGAGTAGTATTCTCTGAATGAGTGGGAAAGGAGGGAAGGCATTCAGAAACCTCTCTTTCCAAGAGAGGGACAATGTGTCCCACCAAAAAACTCCAGGCCTTAGAATGAGCAAGTAGAAAAGATCATCAACTACCAAGCTCAGCAGCTCTTACTTTTGCATCTTGGACTGTGACCTGTTTAGCCTGTCTGCCAAGACATTTTGGATGCCTGGAACATGCACTACTGAGAATTCTAGACTGTGTTCCAGATCCCAGTATCAAACTCTCATTGTTTTCCTGCACAACGGATAGGAATGCATCCCATCTTGTTTGTTGATATAATGCATTACACTGACATTGTCATTTTCTTTTAACAGAGGACCTGGGGACAAGTGGTTCTGGTGGGCCTAGAGTCTGTACAGGACTGTCCTTATTTCCAGAACATTGATGTGCAAAGTTCTGTCCACATGGCTCCACATTCCGTGTCTGATGAGAGCCCATGTGAGCTGTCCATCCTAACCCTGAAGCATCCGTAGTGAGGATCTTAAAAGGGGAGGGGATCAGGAATGGAACTCCCTTGAGCAGGTTGCTGCATTCCATCTACCACTTGAGCACTTTGCACACTGGGGACATACTGTAACTAGAACCACTTGTCCTAGATCGTCCATGAGCCGGTCCCACTGGACAGGGGAATCCGCATGTGCAGTCTTACCAGGGGTACTGTGACAGTGGCCATGGCCATGAGACCCAGAAGGCATAAAAACATCCTTGCTGAGACATAACATCTGTTGTGCACTAACTGCACTTGGGTAATCAGGTGTTCGGTTCTGTCAAGAAACAGGAAATCTGAGCCCTGTGTTGTGCTATGTACTGCAGTCACTGGCATGGTGTCAGTACTGATTTTGGTATGTTGACTGTCACCCCTAAAATACTGAACAGCTGACTGGTTCAAGCAAAATTCTTCAACAGCTGGTCCCTGGAGTGGGCTTTTAATAGACAAATGTGCAAGTGAGGAAAAACATACAGGCTGTCCCTTTCGAAGGGCTGCTGCCACCTCTACCAATCATTTGGTAAAGACTTGTGGTGCCAAAGACAAGCCAAAGGGCAACACTTTAAATTGGTAATGCTCCCACTGGCACAGAAATCTCGGGTAGTTTCTGAGAGGTTTCTGTATCTTGACATGGAGGTATGCCTCCTTCATAGCCAGGGATCATATCCATTCCCCTGTTTGCAGTAATGGAAAGAGACCCTGCAAAGTGACCATTCTAAACTTCTTGTATTCTGTGAAGAAGTTTAGATCCCATAGATCCAGAATAGGCCTCAGGTCTCCTGTCCACCTTGGGACAAAGAAGCACCAGGAGCAAAAACCTAAGTTCCTTTGTTCTAGAGGGACATGTTCCATGGCCCATTTTTGGAGCAGAGTCATTACTTCCTCCCGCAACAAGGCAGGTGCCCTGGAGTTAATGTTGTCGCAACACAGGGATGATCTGGAGGGTTGTCCAGAAGTTCCAAAGCATGACCCTTTTGTATGATCTCCAGAACCCATGCATCTCTAGTCATCTCCTGCCATTGAACTAAGAGGAGGGATGGACAACCCCTTACAAACACCCCTGGAGGTAAAGGTGGTGGGGGGGTGTATATGGAGTAAGACTGAGATGGTGGTGGCAGCTCCACTGGCTCCACCACCTTTGGTGCTTTTGAACGGGCAGCTGGGGTAGTGTTGGTGGATTGGTAAGACCCCTGTTCTTTTGCCCCTTCCTGACTGACTGGGGACTGGGCGCTGTCCCCTGATACCAGCTGGGTGAATGGTATCCCTGCTTGTACCCCTGGATTGGGTATGATGCAGGGAGTGCACTGATTTCAAAGTCCTACCAGAGGCTTGGAGATCTTTTAAAACCTGTTGTACCTCATGCCTAAACTACTTTTGCCCTCTGAATTGGGCATTAAGAATTGTTTGTTTCAAATCTGTGTCAAAGTTTGCTACTCTGAGGCAAGAATATCACCCGGGACAGATGCCAGAGTTTCTAGGCCTGGCAAAAGCATGAGAAACATCATACGCTGTGCAGAGCAAATGCTTCCAAACATCAGCACAAGCAGCCAGTTTTCATTAACATCTGATTTGGATAGCCTTTAGGCAAGGCCTGTACAGCAGCCTTAGCCTTCCACCAGAAGCTGTTCTGATAGTTCTACATGTGGGTCTGGTAGTCAGCAATAGGAAGGCCCAATGAAGTAGAGGCATATGTACACTTGCCTAGAACCTCCAACCTCATAGATTCTTTGTCAGGAGGAAGGGAGCTCAGGTGTTTAGGTGCCCTGGACATGTCATCAGTAGCAGTGATCACCACAGAGTCCATCTCAGGCCATGTAGCTTAAAAAAGTATTCCCCAAAGGGGGCAGAATGCATTTTATCCACCTTTCTGGGTACGGATGGCATATTGATTGGTCTGTACCAAGCTGCATAGGTGGCATCCTCTAAGGCTAGAAGCAAAGGAGGCACCATAATAGACGGAGATTCTGGCAGCTCCAGGAACTCCAGCAGGTTCTTTTCAGTAGTATACTGCTCTTTTAAAGCAAAGCCAATGGCAGCTTGCAACTGCTGCATCATGGTGAAAAATGAAGATTTTCTGGAGGTGAACTTGGTACGTTCACAACAGGGTCCTCACTGCAAGCAGAGACTGCTGCGCTGGTGCAATATTCATATTGGCTCTCAGGACAGTCTCCTTCTTTCTCATCCTTCAGATCAGGGTTATACTCAAATTCATTATTGACTGGATCAGCGGGAATGAAAGACCTCGTCAGCAGTAGCACGGAAAGATTCTGTGGCAAGGGATACCTTATGTTGTTGAGTGGTTAGGCATGGAGGGCCTCTTTGATGGGCTCCCTGGAACAGGAAACCAAGCAGTAGATGCCCTATCATGTCCAAGAAAGTGATTAGGACTGCCTGAGTTTAAGTGCTGCTTTGGTTAGCGGGCATGACTGGAGTAGCCAGTGGTGGAGGCTGAGTACCTGTCGTCAGCGGAAACATACTAGCCATAATAGCCCAAGTACTGCCAGTGGACAATATTGAAGCATATGTCATATCTGTAAAATGGAGGGGCAAACTGGATCATACTGGGGGTGACTTCTCCTTGTCCTAGTACTTGTGTTTGTGACTCCCGGAAGATTTCTTCAGGGATTTTGATAACCGTGATTCTGTCAATAGA
This sequence comes from Neoceratodus forsteri, assembly GCA_016271365.2. Classification (NCBI taxonomy): domain Eukaryota; kingdom Metazoa; phylum Chordata; order Ceratodontiformes; family Ceratodontidae; genus Neoceratodus; species Neoceratodus forsteri. Next base: position 509,862,327 of record CM057452.1, on the reverse strand, counting down.
GCCAGCAATGCAGATTTTTCTTGGAGCTGCATCTCCATTTTTATGTTGTTTGCACACATGTGCAAGAAACATAGTGCCATCATTGGAGATTTCGGAGGTGTGTCACCTCCTCCTCCAATTCAGGCAGTGTGCTGGCAGGCGCCGCCCCTGTAAGCCAATGCATTTTGGAGCTGTCTATGACACGCTCCAAATGCAGTGGCATACAGTTGAAAGGGGAGCTACGCTTGAGTGAGCAGCGAGCAAGAAGCTGCTCACGACAGCTCCCCTCCCCACTCGCAGGCGCATGCGCCTCAAAGCAGGCACTGTATAGCCGACGGGGTGCCCAATCCCGTCGGCTGAGCTGCGCCGTTCCCCCCATAGTTGGTGCCACGCTGGAGCCCACCCCAGTGTGGCAATCATCCTTTGCCGACGGGGTCCCCATCCCGGCCGGCTGAACACCTCAACATCCTTTGCCATGCTGGGAGCCCACCTCAGCGTGGCAAAAAGGTCCCACAACGCCTTTTTTTTTTTTTACCTGTAAGACAAAAACAGTCCCGCAGTGCTGCCTCCCGACCCCATCCCACAACCTCACCCACCCACTGCTCACCCAGCCTTCTCACACCCCTCACCCCATACTTAGCTCCGGACTCCGGTGCGATGATCTTCGGTGGACCAGGAACACGTCTGCACTCTTCAAAGCCAACCGCGAACTGAGGAAATGCCGGTAGCTGTATAATGGAGGCTAGATAGGGGTTTCAACTTTGTGCATATCTCAGCCATTTTTGGGAATTTTGCACCAATTTTCAACATGGGTTTTAGGACCCTTCTCATGAATGATATCACTGTCATGGCATTATTCCGTTCTGACGGTGATTTCGCGCAGTGACCGCGAAATCACCCTTTTAGGCCTGAATACCGCCATGACAGTGACATCATTCATGAGAAGGGGTCCCAAAACCTCTATGTTGAAAATTTGGTGCCAAAATTCAAAAAAATGACTGTTTTATGAGCATGCGTTGAGCAGTTCCTACGCAGGCTCTTAAGTTCGATGAAATTTCAATATTTTCACTCCAGATTTTCAACATTGCCATTTTACCACACCTTCTTATGAGTAGTACAGCTGTCATTTTCACATCTCACCTAAATGTGTTTCCACCATGAAGCGCAGAATGGCGCAATCGGTATAGCAAATCAATGTACGGGACAAATTAAGAAAATCACAGTGACACTGTTCATGAGCAGAGGTCTTAAAATGGCTATGTTGGAAAATTTGGTGAAAAATTCCTGAATGATTGTTTTACGAGCTGCATTATGCAGTTCCAGCATCGCCGTAGGTTTGCAAATTTTCAATATTTACACTCCAGATTTTCAACATTGCCATTTTTCCACACCTTCTTATGAGTAGTACAGCTGTCATTTTCACATCTCACCCAAAAGCGTGTTTCGCCCATGTAGCGCACAATGGGCGCAGTCGTTGTCTTGAACTCAGTGTATGGGACACATTAAGAAAATCACAGTGTCACTGTTCATGAGCAGAGATCTTAAAATAGCAATGTTGAAAATTTGTAAAAATTCCTAAAAATGACTGTTTCTACAGGTGTGCGTTGGGCAGTTCCCACGCACACTCGTAGGTTTGCGAATTTTCAATATTTCCACTCCAGATTTTCAACATTGCCATTTTACCACACCTCCTTATGAGCAGTACAGCTGTCATTTTTCACATCCTGCCCAAAACATGTTTCTGCCCATGTAGCGCACAATGGCGCAGTCGGTGTGCAAACTCAATGTATGGGACACATTAACAAAATCACAGTGACACTGTTCATAACCAGAGGTCTTAAAATGGCTATGTTGAAAATTTGGTGAAAAAAATCCTAAAAATGACTGTTTAACGAGTGTGCGTTGCGCAGTTCCTACGCACGCTCGTAAGTTCGCAAATTTTCAATATTTACACTCCAATGACTTCCAAATACCTAAACAGCACATAGAAGCAAGCAACATTCGGCATTGACAAATGCTTGTTTAATGGTCTTTTGGAGTAAAAAATTCTCCAAAACCCCGTCTGCATTGTCTGGTTGCAGAATCAAACCCCTGGTATAGAAAACATAGAAAACATAGACTATGACGGCAGAAAAGGACTGATTGGCCCACCCATTCTGCCCATTTCCCTACCTATAGGATAAGCTGCAGATCCTAGTTAAGCAACAGCCTACTTCCTCCAACCCCCCCACAAGAATCACTTTATGTCTGTCCCATGCATTCTTGAATTCCCACACTGTTTTTGACCCCACAACCTCCTCAGGAAGGCTGTTCCATGCATTCACTACCCTCTCTGTGAAAAAAATACTTCCTTACATTACTCATGAGCTATCCCCCCTCTATCTTCAAATTGTGCCCCCTTGTTCTTGCAAATCTCTTTTTCTAAAGATGCCTCCATCTTGGATTTTGTAGGCTTTCACATTGTGGTCTAGACCTAGGCAGCAGACACAAATGTTGTGGGAGTCTCCAGTGTAGACTTTATCTCTGCACTCACAATAGCAGAAAAGTTTTGATGGTTCCTTCGATGATGTGCAGGTCATCGAAAATCACTATAAAAGATATTACTTAGTTGCATAAAATAAATAAAACCGTGGCTATGAGCAGCGACGTTTCTGATTGAAGTCTGACCAGTCTGACCGACTGCAGGAAAAAAACTGAGAAGAGGAGCAGCTGCACATGCTTATCTATATACTGATGCCTGACATCATCATAAGCAGCCCCCAGCTGATGGCTTGCAAAACTTAACATGTGGTACTAGTTCCTGGTGACTATATGTTTCAAAGGTGTGGCCTGATGAAAGAGATATCCTCAAAGAAGCTGAAAGGTTGCAGATGCTTGGTGTTTGTTGTTTTGTAGTGTGCTCAGTGATTTAAAATGTGTAAGTTTCCTGGGTGCATCTTGTCCTTGTGTATCCTGCAAAGTTCTATACTGTCTGGATGCCTTGTGTAATACCCTTATCAACAATCTGGTGTATGCATGCTGTACGCCTTGCAAATAAAAGTTCTGAGTTTGAAGGAACTTCAGTTTCATGTGTCATACCCTGCTTTTTGGAGTTACTAGTGGGAGAATGGGACCAGAAACTTTTAAAAGTATAATAGTTTTTAATAATTTTCCCCGGGCTGCTGCCCAATTTTGTGCCAGGGATCCACCTATGCTAGGCCTGTCTACCATATAGAATTTCTGCACCTTTGCTCAATGAGTTCAAAGTTCAAGTGTTCTGGGGTACTCTGTGTCATTATTCCCCAAGTTGAAGACAGCATGCTGTTTGTAAATATGCTTTCCCTGTACCCATTAAGAACTGTTCAAGAATCCTGGCCACTCCCTCAGTGCAAATTGTCAACTAATGCCCTCAATACAGTTGACTACTGACTGCACAGCACTGCTGGAACCCATATCCATGGGTCACGGCATCTCAGGTCACCAGTAAGATCTGTGTGTGTATGCCTGCCAGCCAATCAGTGAGTGAAAAGTAAAGTCAACTGTTGGCACCCCCTTCCTGTGGGTTGCGGCAACACAGGTCACCAGTTACATCTGCATGTGTAAACCTGCCAGCCAGTCAGTGAGTGAGTGAAAAGTAAAGTCAACTGCTGTATGAAACACAAGGTCTCTCAGTGGGGTGTTGTGGTCTGTCAGTGGGGGTGGTGCACTGGCAATGTCACTCTTCCCTATCTCCTCATGAGTCATAAGGCACTGGGGTTTGTCCATGTAGCGGAAGTGTGTGCGTCTGTGTGTGTGTGTGTATCACATGGGCATCTATGAAACATTGACTATTATGAGTTATAACTGTTTGTGTCCACCAGTGGCTGTATTGTGTCATCAGTGTTGATCCCTATAGTGGCTGTACTGGAGTCACTGTCTGGTACTATCATTGACTTCCTGCTGTGCTGCTGGTTCCAGTATGATGGCCCTGGTGGAAGAGGTGAGAGTGACTTTCAGAAGGAACTTAAAAATAACTGACAGAACCACCACTTCCTCCAGTGACACCACATCACAGAAAGCTACACAGAAGCAAGTCAGTGACAGCACCAGTGAGGCAGTTTAAATAATAGATTCAGCACTAGATCAAAGGTTAAGAAAATAACAACCACTATATTGTACATAAGCAATCATAACACATCCTCACAAAATCTGGACATTAACATTCTGCAATAGTTTTGTAAGGTAAGTGTAAGCACAATGAAATGTATCCTAATCCTTCAGAATTCCTACTGAAGCTAAAGTGTTCTACAAACATACAGTTAAGTATGCCTGAAGTTTGATACTAATTTTGCTGCAGAGTCTGTAAAGGTTTCTCATCCACTGCTGATTTGCCACAAGAGGGCACTGCAGTCCAGCTCATGAAAGGAGGACCTGCTTTAAGAGTTCACTTGCTACTGAGGAGCAGCATTACACCCTTTGCCATATTTCAGAGAAAACTAGATCTCAACAGTACACAATTTTCAATGATTTCAGTTACAAAATTAGAGAAGGGTTCCAAGTTGACAACCATCCTCCTTCTAAGGTTGTCTGGAGGAGCACTGGCAGTATTTTGAGAAGAAGAATTTGAGTTCTGAGCAGCCAGACACCAGATTCAACTTTCTGTTCCCATGTGCAAATGTAAACTTCTCTCCTTCCTTCCCACTTAAAGGGGATGGAAACTTTGTTCCCACTGAATAATGGGATCAGGATGTCCCACTGTGCAAAACCACCATAGTTACATAGAAATGTTGACGGCAGAGAAGGACCGCTTGGCCCACCTAGTCTGCCCATTTCCCTATGTATTGGATAAGCTGCAGATACTAGTTAACCAACAGGCTACTTCCTCCCATCCCCATTATAATTGCCTTATGCCTGTCCCACGATTCTTGAATCCCCCCCACTGTTTTTGACCCCACTACCTAGTTAAACATTTTTGAACACGCACTTTTGTGTTAAATTATATTTTTACTAGTTTATCCTCCCCCCTCCACCTACCATCCCATTGTAAATGATATCACAGATGCTCCTATAGCTGACTTCATTAATCAGCCATAAGGGACTTCTATGACAGATGGAATGTGACTGGGCAGATGAAGCTGCAGGCACTGCTGGTACCTCCTCCCCTCCCAATGCCAAGTACAAAAGGGATCTGAGATAGCTATACATCAGGATGGTAAGTGGAAGAGGGGGCACAGGGGGCAATATTTCCTTCCTCTTTGATTTAGCAAGCCTTCATTGTCCACAGCCATGCCACCAGGTCCAGCAAAAGAAGAAACATGCATATCGCAAATGTTAGTAGTAATTCAGATAGAAAAAATCCTCTGACCAAATGAGGGGCTTAGCTGTGAAACCCACTGAACTCAGAAAAACTAGGAGTTTGCACATTCAAACAGCTAGACTCAAATGGTACCTTTAAAACAGAATATATGTTCTGAGCAATAATACATGACAGAGTGTATGGTATGTTATGAAATATTATCATGCCTTGGTTACGTTTTACCTCATGACTTCAATCAACCCCAAGAAGTGAAAATGTCCCATGATATACCATCCCCTGGAGTGTATAATTAAGCAATAATGTATGGCAGGGTGTGGTATATCATGGGATATCGACACGCCTTGGATGTGGTGGCCTCATGCCTCATGCACTCGAGAAATGGTAATATCCCATGTTGTAACATGGGCAGAAGGAGAAGGTGGGAAGAAAGCAATACAATTGGCTGAAGTGAGTCAGCTGGCCCCAGAACAACATGGCATTATGGCACGATAATGCTGAGTTGCCATCGGGAGTGCTCAAAGGGAAACAGTGGAGTAATGTGGACGAGCGTGGGAAATGCGGTGCGTGCCTGGAAAGAAGCAAGCAGTGCAAATAGGTCCAAACGGTTGACCAATAGGTGGCGGTATCAAGGCATATTGTGGAGTGGAAAGCAAGCAGTATAGCGGTGTGTTGCAGGGTGTGGGAAGTGTGGTCGTGGGGAGAGAGCAAAGATACAGGAAGTGTGCCATAATGGTTGGAGGGACTGATGTGACAGCTCAGTAGTAGCAGGAGCGTAAAATGCAGAAGTGGGGACAAAAAGCGAGCAACAGGCTATATCAACTGAGCACAAGTCTGGTATTGTGTGAAAAGTGCCACCTATTGGTCAGATATGTAGTGTGTGTAGCAGGCGGATAAGTGACTTGTAGTGTGCTGAGCAATGTTTAGGAAAACAAACACGATTTAGAAGCTGAAACTGCACTGGTTGCAGTTTTGCAAGGTACCCGATGCAAATAGGATTAGTCTGAGGAGAATGGGATAGGAGAAGTAGAAGAAGGGGAAAGAAGTCATTTACAAAAAGAGGAAAAGTGGAGTGGCGTTGGACAACTGCCACCTGTTGGTCGGAAAGAGGAGCAGAGCGCTGCACTAGGAGTTGAGAGAAGCCGTCTGTGTCCTCGGGCAGAGTAAACTATGCAGCCAAAAAATAGCTTCCACAATGCAGCATACCAGGAATTTCACAAAAAAAAGGCATGCAGACAAGTAGAACTGCTGATTGGAAGTGGGCAGTTAGTCAGGCACAACATTATCTTATGTGTATGTTGTAACATAAAGCAAGGTTGTACGATGTCAGAACTTAGTATACACTATGTAAGTCGATGTTGGCGGTGCAACGTGCATGCGCATTGTAGCACTTAAAGAGAGCCTTAGAAACAACAGCAGATAAACGAAAAAACAGTAAGGTACAGAAATCCTAGTGTTGATGTGTGCGCAATAAGAAGGAAAAAAAATCCACATGACACTTCTATTACACAACCATGTTACAAGCGCATTAAACCCCTTCAAAGGTGGCATCTAATGGGAAGTTAATGCATGGTGGGACCGTTGTATGCCTTCGGCCTCTGGCCTCGTGCCACAACAGTCCCAACCATGCATTAACTCCCCATTAGATGCCACCTTCATCAGTGATTTATGCTTACATATACGACACCCTGGAGTGCATTATTGCTATTATGAACTGGCTTAAGATTTTGACTTTTTATGATGATAGCTGCTTATGCTGATAGCTGCTTTCTGACATCTGTTTAACACTGACAGGGAAGGAAGTCGGCTCTCCAGAAGATCAGTTTAAGGAAATCTCACCTTCGTACTTAAGCTGCACTTTTTTCTGTCTGCATTTCTCTTCCTCTTCTGAAATGAATTTAAGAAAAAAACACATTTTTTTTCCTGGAGTTCTTGATCCAGATGGAGCTCAGCTGGGTTTTGCTGCATGTAGACCTGCACATCATCCTTTTCCTGCAGTCCTTCCCTTGGTCGGGTGTTCTCCTGGGAGTTCCATACCCTCCACTGTAACCTCAGTTATCTCCATCTTCATACACTGATGTACAATGCTATCTACTGTATCTCCATCTCCATCTCATATACAGTCTCTGAAGTGGCTACCCCAAATTCGGGCAAACAGCATTTTGTTTCCTCATTACTCTTGGTGGGGAGGACAGTAGTTTTTATTAATAAAAATTTAAATCTAAAAGCTAAAGTCCCAGTCAGTAGCAGCAGCTCCTTACTCCCATCCACTGCAAATTCTAGCCTGCCATGTGTCACTATGTTGACTGACAAGAGAGAGGGGAAAAAATGTTCTTTATGCACCACAGCCCCTGCTGACCACCACTGTGAATCTCACCCGCCACTTATGTAGAGTATACAGTTGGTACCGCTCTGCCTGCTCACACGGCAAACGCCAATCCCACGGAAAAATTTAAATGTAGATTCTCATACATGGAACTGTTGCCCACTGACTGGGAACAAAATAAAAGTCCTCACAAACCGCAATGGCTGCCGAAAGGCACAATAACTTTTTTGAAATTTAAGATACTTTATTGAATTTTTCAGTTATAAATAACTCATAACACAGTTCTTAGAAAAAATCCTAATGTCCCTCTTTCTCCTCCTACTTCCTGCCCTCCTCCCCTTCCTCCTTTCCTAAACCCTTTTGTCCACCCTCCTAACCCCTTCCCCCTCCCTCTCCCGAAGTGTGCCATTTCACTATTGACAATGCTAACAGAAATCATGATTAACATTATTTCAAGGTGCAGTGGGAAGCAAGAGGAGCTACCCAGGAGGTAGATTCAAGTATAGGGTATACAGTTTGCATCATTTGTGATTAAATAGGTGTGGTTTATTATGGATGCTCGCAATCCTGTGCTCAATCCTTAGATAGAAGGACAGTTCATGTAGCCATTCCTTATGAGATATAGAAGTTTGGTCAATCCAGTGTGTGAGGACAAGTTTTCTGACTGCCAAAGAGATGAGTGAAATGTGATATTTTCTTTCTTTAACTCTTATTTGAGCATAGTCTCCCAAAATGCAAACTGAGGGAGTAAAAAGGTCCTCTAATCCAAGTAGCGGATTTGTACGGGATTCAATCTTTGCCCAGAGTGGTGCCACCTTCTCACAGTCCCAGAAGACATGCAGGAGAGTCCCTCTCTGCCTTACTGCATCTTATACAGACAGGGGGAAGTGAGGCGACCCATCTTGGCCAGTTTAACCAGGGTATAGTACATGTTCTTTAGTATTTGGTATTGAGTGAGTCTTAATCTATCCTGTGTGTGATATTGATGTAGATCTTTCCAGATATGGGCCAAGTTAACCATATGCCTGGGTAGGAGACGTTTCCAGACTATGGATCCCTCCAAATGAGATACGCAATGTGAAGGCTCAGTAACTTAACATCGACCCACCAACATCTGCTCATGGACAAACATCAGCAGCAGTACTGGGCACTACCGGTTCAAAGAACTGCAATGCCAAAGCAAAAATAAAACTAAAAGCACTATATAAAACTTAATTTACTTACATGACAACATAAGGGAAAACACAATGTATATCAGGGAACACTGCTGATAGAGTGAGACAAAACTTCACTTTCGCAGCTGCACCTCCTGTAGGAATTCCACTTACAACAGTGCCACCTGTTACCCAGAGCACTCCACAAACTATTTTCTTAAAACATATTCCTCCAACACCCTTAAAAAATCATTTTCAAAAGCTTTTAAAAGTTTATTTTTATTTATTTATTTTTTACTGGTAAACGCAAAACTCCACAACAGGGTATAGGTTTCTTCTAAATAAATGCAGGTCCCTTTCTTCTAAGGAACTCAGCCTTTGATACCAGAGTCACATATTCTACAAGTCATCAACTTAACTTCACAAAAAATAAAACCCTTTTTCCATTAAAATAATCCAATAAGCACAATAACCCACTCCAAGGCATGGGTTACTTAAGAATGAATGCACTTCTAGGTACATTAAAAGTCACTTGGCCAATGGCTTCATGCCTTCCAATTCACTGTGGAGGAGGGGGTGTAACTGGTGGTGCTGCAGAGCACAAAAATCTTTCTTCTTTTTGCCAGTGTAACTCCCTATTAAAATAAGCATTACTGGTGATCTTTAATCCTTGCTACAGAGTATGAAGGGTTAACATTTTCAGTCAGAAAAGATAGAAAAAAGAACAGTTACATACTTACCGTAACAGTAGATCTTTGAGAGAATCTCTTTCATCAGGCCACACCCTTGAAACGTACAGCCACCAGGTGCTAGGACCACATAGAAACTTTTGCAAGCAGTCAGTCAGGGGCCGCACACGATGACATCAGGTGTCAGCATATAGATAAACACAGGTAGCCCTCCTTTCTTCAGTTCCCCACCAGAGATCATGCTCAGAGGATCTCCCTCAGTCCTCCACATACCAGGAAAAATGTAGTAATGGAGATAGCAACACAAGAATCCTTTGTTGCAGACCCCAAAAAAGGGGGACTGAGTGTGGGATAGCATGGCCTGATGAAAGATTCTCTTGAAGAGCTACTGTTGCAGTAAGTATGTATTGGGTCTATCTTCTTCGAGGATATCTCTTTTATCAGGTCACATCTTTGGAATGAGTACCAAGCAACACCAACAGCTAATTGCCTGGGTAGCTAGAGTCTATAGGCTTATAAAAGGATGCCTTGTAGTGTAGCTAGGCCAAACCCAGCTTGTCTGTGAGAGACAATGTCCAGACTGTAATGTTTAGTGAAGGTGTAGACAATAGTCCAGATAGCAGCTGTGCAGATCTCTGCAGTGGAAACATTCCAGAAATAAGCAACAGAGCTAGCCGCAGAATGATCACAACCACACAAGGAAGTTCCTTACTGTACTTCCTGTATCATAGTAACATAGTAATTGACAGCAGATAAGGACCACTAGGCACATGTAGCCTGCCTGTAATCCCAGCCATCCATAACAAAATGTAATACAGTTTGATAGCCATTTGGACAAAAACTGTTTCGAAACTAGGATGCCCTCTTTCCCAGGGGTGAACAAAACAGAAAGTTATGAGGGCTTTCTGCAGTCCTTGTCATGGTGTGTATAAGTAACTGAGTATTCTATGCACACTTGAAGTATGGAGCAATGTTTTCCCTGGATTGGCAAGCTCTGGATAATACCCTTACATAAATAATTATGTAATTTTTGCACGCTTCGCACATAAAGCTACCTATGCAGCATACATGCTGCAAGCACGTTTTTAATGTTAAATTGGAACCAACTGCATGCATGTGGCATACATGCAGCAAACAAGTGTGCTGCAAGCATGTTTTTTTATGTTGAATCAGAACAGACTGCATGCATGTGGCATCTGTGCAACAAGCAAGTGGTCACTTATAACTGCACATATAAGGGGAAAAACATTTTTAAGCAGGAAAGGCACACTAAGCAGATTTTTTCCAGGTGATCAGGATGACACAGTGTACAAGTGGGGGTTGATGAGATTCAAACTCAAGTCTCCAGGTTTGCAGCTCAATGCCCTTAACCACTATGCTAAACTGTCTGCATATAAATATATATATATATATATATATATATATATAGGGCACACTTCTACTTCAATACAGATGTGTACAAATCTGCACGTGTACAGCATGCTTATAGCCACTGCCATATTTTTAGTTTTTGTGTCTTCCCCCGATCTCAGCTGCAAAGCTGAACTTTAGCATGCATGCCATTGGAAACACATGTGGTTCTTCTCTCCCCCCCTCCATGCACATGCTGACCCACAAAACTACTTAATCACTTCTGTCTGGCCTACTATTTTCTCTCCATAGTTTTGAATGCTTCCAAGCAAACAGACTTTGAGTGGCAAACACAAAAGTAGCAATAACTCGACACACACCTACCTAAACGGCATGTCCCCCTTCCACATACACACACACTCTAATGAGCAAGGCCACTCTGTTACAGATAACCCACCAAGTAAAGGTATATGTTGACAATCTCTTACCTGAGAACTAGGGAGCCAGAGGCAGGAGTCTTTAAGAGATTATGTCCACTGGACAGTGTGGGGGCATGCTCCTTTGAAATGGACAGGGCATTTCATATCACTATTTTATGCATTATGATGGCAAGTTGGAGATTATTGAAGGTCACTGTTAGACTAACAAAGCCCTTGTTAGTCAAGCGGTGGCCTTCATTAATCTACAACTCACCATCATCATGTGTAAAATAGTAAAAAAAAAATTCATTTCAATGTGGGGTTGATACCAATCCATTTAAAGAAGAAAGAGTACTGAAAGAACTTCTAAAACTCAAGATGGACAAAGCAATGGGGCCTGACAGGATTCACCCTACAATCCTAAAAGAGCTAAGGGAGGACCTAGTGACACCACTAACCACACTTTTTAACAAATCATGGGAAGATGGGATGGTACCTGAGGACTGGAGGAGGGCAGATGTGATTCCCCTTCAAAAAAGTGGGAGCAAGGCAGAAGCAGCAAACTACAGACCTGTTAGTTTGACCTCAGTGGTGGGGAAAATGATGGAATCACATCTGAAAGAAAGAATTGTTGAGTACCTAGAGGCCAGTGGGGCACTGGACCCAAAGCAGCATGCATTCACAGCAGGAAGGTCATGTCAGACAAATCTAATCGATTTCTCTGACTGGGTGACCAAAGTTATAGACCAGGGAGGGGCTGTGGATATGGCCTACCTAGACTTTAGCAAGGCATTTGACACAGTCTCGCACAAAAGATTAATAATCAAGTTAGCCAGCCTGGGAGTGGGTCCCAGGGTGGTAGCCTGGGTAGAAAACCGGCTGCACAACAGGACACAGAAGGTAATAGTGAATGGAACACATTCTGAAGAAAGGGGAGTTACTAGTGGAGTACCTCAGGGCTCAGCACTGGGTCCAGTCCTCTTTAACATCTTTATAGGTGACATTGCAGAGGGTCTGGAAGGAAAGGTATGCCTCTTTGTGGATGACACAAAGATCTGTAACAGAGGTGATACACAAGGGGGGGTAGAAAGGATGAGAAGGGACTTGGCAAGGTTGGAGGAATGGTCAGACATATGGCAACTTAGATTCAATGCAAAGAAGTGCAAAGTAATGCACCTGGGAAATAAAAATCCAGGAGAAGAGTACACAACAGCAGGGGAGGTACTAACAATAATAATTGAAAGGGATCTGGGTGTAGTCATATCAGATGACCTAAAGGTGGGTATGCAATGTGAGAAGTCAGTAGGGAAAGCCAGGGGGATACTGGGATGCATAGGGAGGGGCATCACAAGTAGAAAAAGGGAAGTGGTTATCCTCTATACAGACAGTTGGTGAGACCCCATCTGGAGTACTGCATGCAGTTTTGGAGACCCTCATCTACACAAGGACATAGACAGGATGGAAGCAGTCCAGAGGAGGGCAACTAAAATGGTGCAGGGTCTACATCAGAAACCATATGAAGAGAGACTGAGAGAGCTTAATATATATACCCTTGATGAAAGGAGGGACAGGGGGACATGATAGAAACTTTTAAGTACCTCAAGGGAATCAACAAAGTCCAGGAGGGTAGCATCTTTCAGAAAAAGAGATGTGTAAGAACAAGGGGGCACAATTTAAAGTTAGAGGGGGGACGGCTCAGTGGTAATGTGAGGAAATTATTTTTCACGGAGAGAGTGGTGGACGCATGGAACCGCCTTCCTGGAGAGGTTGTGGGGTCTAAAACAGTGGAGGAATTCAAACATGCATGGGACAGACATAAGCAGTTATAGTGGGGGGTTGTAGGAAATAGGCTGTTGGTTAACTAGAATCTGCAGCTTATCCAGTAGGTAGGGAAACGGGCAGACTGGGTGGGCCAAGAGGTCCTTATCTGCCGTCAAAGTCTATGTTTCTATGTTTCTATGTTTCTATGTAATGGTGCATGCCCCCGCACTGTACCTTGCACTGTGTCATAATGTGCAGAGTGTGGGTGTGTGGAGATCAGCTTCACTTAGTGGGCGGGGGGGGGCATATGCCTGATTATAGTGGGGCTCCAATAGTCTGTGCAAAACCATACCCTTCAACTGTCTTACTGCGAGGGACATCCCTCATTTTATCCATGAAAACTGCTCTGTCCCTTCTCCATCTCTTATGCTAAATACGCTGCTCAAACAAAGAATGTCCTGTATATTTAGACTTTATAGCAGGGGCACCATTTCAGATTTCAGCAGGAGTGGCCAACAGTCAGTTCAGGCAAGGTGCCAGTTAGCCCCTAGAAGGCAAGCTCTGGAACATCTGAAATGTAACTACCAGCAGAAAAGACCAGCACAGAGTGTCAGGTTAAAATAGCAATTTTTTAATTCAAAAAACGACTTACAAAAAACTTACACATGTAACAACATGGAGAGAATAACCAGAGCCCTCAGTGACCTGATCATTTTTACTTGATGCTGTCTCAAGAGTCACCTCCCCAAAGTGAATCCCTTTTATACATAATCATACTTAAAGTGGCAGTGCACAATTAAAAAAAAAAGATTTGTATTAAAACACAGTGGTAACTCCACTATATAGGGGATAGGTACCCACTCGTAAGGTGTCTGTAAGTAAGTTAAAGCACAGTGCTGCAGTTCTAAAAGTTAGTAATAACAATATTCACATGTTAGCATTTACTATAGAACTATAGTTTTACTGGTGGTATGTCACTTTTTTAATTTCATTTTGTAAAATTCCATTTTCTCTGAATATGTTTACCTTAGGTGGAGACTGAATGTTACTGAAAGGATAAAATAACAGATCTCTGTGTATACAGATATATTAAACAATGCATCAACTTCAAAATATTTTATTGTAGTCCCCGGTACATTATAGTAGAGTAAAACATGTGCTCCTATGATTGAAAATTCACATAAGACTCTAATATTTCTAGATTCTCTTAGAAACTCCTGTAATGATAGCACCAGTGGAGCCAGTCAATGTAGTACCTCACCTACTGATGGTCTATATTACCTTCCACATACCCTATGAAGTGACTGACAAAAACAGGTAAGGGAACTTCTCTAAATGGTAAAAGGCATTTGTTGTGATTGAAAAGTGGTATGCAAAACAGGAAACAGTCAAATTTATAAGATTCATCCATCTACAGAGGGACAAACTCTGAGACTGTAACTATAGCTGCCCATCAAGAACCTCCACGCATTTGCACAGGCGCTGTTTGTGCACATATTCGAGCAGGCATCAGCTGCCTGCCTGTTCAAACATACAAGCTGATTTCAACTCGAATGTTCAGCTCTGCAGACTGGGATGGCCCAAGTGGCCTATTCCACTACAAACAACAACAGCAACGTTATATTATCAGGTCAAGGCATGCCATACACTTACTTGCAGCCCTCATTTCAGTTATAAATATCATACATTAACAAATTTTAATTAGTTAACCTTCAGGCTTCACCCACCGGACCGACTCTCGACACTCTCTTGCCGCTTGCTCAGCTGTCTGTGTTTTCTTCAGTCAGTCTGTCTCATCACTCACAATGTTGTTATTTAAGCATTTAGCACATTTTATTATTCTCTCACAAAGACTTCAAGCCATGCCATTGAGCAGTACATTGGATTTGGGCTTAAACCCACCTAGTTGCAGATTTTTTCTCGTTGAAGTACTGAACCCAAAAGAAGAAAACCTTGCCTCGATCGCTCTCACTCTAATTCCATTCCATTCAATTCCTGTCCCATACAGGTCATGAAGCCACCGAAAGGCACAGAAAAGTGAAAAGTACATCAATATTTCAATCCTTCCTTCTTCCCCAATCTCCTTATTAAAAAAAAAATTTACTTTTTCTTACCCAGCCATCCATCCAGAACCTGCAGACTGGCCGAGAGTGCCAACTGTCCAGTTTTCAGCCTGCTTCTCACCCATGCTTCTGCCAGAAGCTGGATGCTGGAACCGACCATCCGGGGTCCCCACTGTGGTCTGCGACCAAGTCACCGCACCAGCTGAACCCACTCAACCTATTGTCTTGCTTCTTGCTTGGCTACTGCTGTGGCTGTTGCTGAGCCAAAATCATCAAGACCTGTGAAGGACACCCACGCTGCCATCACTGCTGCTGCTAGGCATAGCTTGCTGCCATGGGGGACCCATGCTGTTTTTATTGTGAGGAGAGCCGAGTAGTATCATTAGGTAGCGTAGTCATCGAGCTAGCTTCTAGCTCATCCCCTACCCCTTCAACCACTGGGGGAGATGGAGACTCACTAAGAGTAGACCAACAAAATCATACCACTGGGATGCTGCTATCCAGAGCTCAGTGCTCACCGACTTCTCCAAGCTGTAGCATGTAGCCTGCCTATTCTGTGGTGGGAAAGACAGTGTTGTGCTCATGTGACTCACATGCACTTGCTTGCTTGGACCTCCTCCATGTCATGTGTGACAGTGCCACTGATAATAGGTGGAGAGACTGGATAGCACAATACAGACACAGTTGAGTTAGGAGCATGGCCACAACATGAGAGCACACAAGCCGGGGTTGTACAAAGATTAAATCAAATTTAATATCATTATTGCCACAGAATAAGAATAACTTAGCACAAATGCAGGGGGGGACAACTGCCCCCCCCCCAGCCCTACCTAAAAATGCCGAGTTTTATGGTAGAAATTAATTCTCAGGTGCTAATATGTGTACAGGAAAATACAATGGTTTCCATTGTGTTCTGTGGTATATCCATGCTTCAGGATGTGTCCCTCATTTTGAGGGTTAGTTTCCCACATTGTCCTTCATTTTAAATGCCCGCATCCCTGATTTCAGTGACACAAACTGAGGTATGGTGGATGTTTCCAGGGCCCTACTCAGTACAAAGAGTGATGGGCATGGCCATAGTGTATCTGCTCCATATAGAACGATGAAAGGAAAGTAAGTGAGCCATAGCAGTCATGTAGAAACATATATGGAGCACCGATTATTCATAATGGAATTTGCATAACCCCAAACAAAAAGGTCAGGCTTCACATCACAGAGGCCCCTCTTTGCACATCTGGAAAGGGTGGGTGGCGTTGTTGGCTGACTACTGAGAGTTGAGATTCATGAGGTCATGTCTTAGGCATTTACTGAAGTAAGCAAGCAATACTTTACAAATTAGTGGCAATTTAATGACAAAAATCAACAGCCATTAAACACTTTGCAAAAGGATTAAATGGTGAGAATTAATAAGTTTGCCCAATTGCCATTGGAAATCAATGGAAATTGTATTTTAATGGCTCTATTTGCTAGCAGTAGCATGAGAAATAGAAACTGATATGTTTTTTAGATGAGATTTGCACCAGCTTAGCTGCTGCATGTCAAGTGTGTAACATGTGAACCCGATGTGATTTGTAGATGATGTTTGCACCAACTTAACTGTTTCATGCATGTCAAACGTGCTTGCACAATTAAGCATGTAGCATGCATTGTACATGTATGCAGCATACTTGTATTTCTGTAAGGGTACACTAGCAGGTGGATGGTTTGATTTAAAATAAACTCAGACACCACCCTTGGTAGAAACTTAGGATTAGTACACAAAGATACTCTGTCTTTGTGGAAAATCAGACAAGGAGGCTCAAACATTAGAGCGTGCAGCTCTGAAATCCTTCAAGCAGAAGTGATTGCAACTAAAAATAATGCTTTCCGGGAAAGAAAGTGTAAGCCATAAGTGACAGATGGCTCAAAAGGAGCCAAAGTCAACTTCTCCAAAACAAAATTCAAGTCCCAAGCTGGGGCTGAACTGTGAATAGAAGGCTTCATGTGTGAAATGTCTCTCAAGAACGTATGGGCTACCTCCAGCTGAGCACATGGAAAGTTGATATGGAAGCCAGGTGCACTTTGACTGAGGAATACTGCAAACCTGAAACTGATAAGGACAGCAGGGACTCTAGAACCTGATTTACTGGACAGGTAAACTAACCCAGGTGGTGAGAAGCGGCCCATAAAGCAAAACATTTTCACTTCATGGAGTAGGTATTTCTGGTGGACAGTTTTCTAACAGCAACTAGAACATCTGTCACTTTTTGGCTGTGTCTTCAAGAGCCATACGTGCAGATGGAGAGGCTTTAGGTCTGGATGGACCAGGGTTCCCTGTTGCTTTGACACTGGACTTGCACAAGGGCAGAGATATTAGGGGGTTCCACTGCCACCTGTTGCAGCAAGGAGAACCAGATATATTGAGGCCATAGGGGAGCAATGAGTATTAGAGTTGCCCTCTCCATTTTCAACTTGAGTAGTACTCTCTGAATGAGTGGGAAAGGAGGGAAGGCATTCAGACACCTCCATTTCCAAGAAGGAACAATGTGTCCCACCAGAAAACTCCAGGCCCTGGAGTGAGCGAGTAGAAATGCGGCAGTTTTGCATTGTGTGGGGAAGCAAAAATGTCCAATTATGGATGACCCCTTCTTTTGAACAGATCATTGGCTACCAAGTTCAGCAGCTCCCACTTGTGCATCCTGAGCTGTAACCTGCTTAGCCTGTCTGCCAAGACATTTTGGATGCCTGGAGCATGCACTGCTGAGAGTTCTAGACTGTGTTCCAGAGCCCAACACCAGACTCTCATTGCTTCTCTATACAGCGGATAGGAATGAGTCTTCCTTTGTTTGTTGATGTAAAACTGTAGAGTACAAAATTTTCACTGACAATTTATTTTCACTATATTCACTATTGTCAGCAGTCAGTTAAAATAAAATGCCATTGAAAATTTTGAGACAGTTTTATGTAGTCTGATGTACTGGCATGCTACTAACAAAACTGGCCAAGTAGGACCTAACAGTGGAGTACACAACACTACACCACACTAACTGTCTTTGTGTGATATGCATTGATAACACTTAGTGTATAACATGTACTGTATCTGTTACTTGTTACAAGTTCCTTGCCCATTTCTCCCCTCTTGGCATCATGTTTCGGCATGCAGTGGTTGGTATTCGAGCCTCAAGTAAAGAATGAAAAAATGCAATCTATAATGCAGACACGCCTTTATTTGTGGTACTCCAGTGGTAAAAAGGAAAAAAACAACCAAAAAATAAGTTAACTATTGAGCTGTCTCAGTCCCATTTCATTTGTACTCCTTGGATTTCTCAACGGTGTATTCTTCTTCTGCATTCCCAACTTTGTGGTCCTCCTTTTTGGGGGCTGACTTCACAATGTCTCCCAATGCTCCTGCTGTACACCATTCAGCCTGTAACAAAGGGGACTGTATCAATTAAACCTTACTAAAACAGGTATTAGACAAATTTGTATGTATGAATGTTGAACTTACCCACAACAAGCAGTTAGTGTGTCCGTCTTGAATGCCAGCTTCAGCAAAGCCACGAATGCAATCAGTACGCCTGCCGCAGAGCTCAACAAAGCTTTGCTCGAGCCAGGTTGAATATCTTTCTTTGAGGTGGTGTAGTTTGAAGTCTATTTTAAACTCCTGAATGTCTTTAGCAATGTTTTCTGCCATCAACCCTGCATACCAATTAGTGAAACAACACCTCAAGCTATCTTTGAACAGTTTGTTTAAGATAATGTTAAGAAGCTGTAACAGATTGGTGTAGGAGGCAGGGATAAAAATTGGCACAATGTTGGCTTGATCTAGATGATTAAGGACAGACGTGTGTGCCCTGAACAAGTCCATCAAAAGCAGGGCTTTTTGTTCTGATGGTAAATCCAGCTTTGTTTTGATGGAAGAAAAGTAGGGGATTATCACATCATTGATGTACACCAGCATTGTATACTCGTTTGCCCAGTGATTTGTAGAATAAGTGATTAACCAACTGGCAGGAAATTTGTGTGCAGGATGACAAGCTACTGTTTTCCCCTTATAAATGACCTTTGGGGAAGAAAGTCACCAGAAAGTGTACACCCCAGTAACATGGAGACCTGACGCTTGTCTCCTAGTCCAGCTTCCGAGACTTGCCGAGAACCGGTGGCAGCCATGGCCCACTCGGACACTGGTAATATGCTGACACTGGTTTTGTCTATATTCATGACAAGCTCTGGTGGGATAAGCTCCTGGGCTACATATTTTGCAATTCTATTTAAAAATGAAGCTTTCAAGGTAACAAAATTGGTGGGGGTTTTACGAGCCATTTTGGTTCCTTTGCTTTTACTGTACCTCACCCGATTTAACAATTTCCATCCCCACTGCCTGGTCAGCTCTGTTGTACCTCCATTTCAGTTAGGAGGTGTAGGGCACTGGTTTTTACAATTCCCTGGGCAATGGCTAAAACAATGGCTGCATTTACCACAACACCTTTACAGCACAGCGTTTCAATGATTGTCTTGAACAGCAAAGGTCTACCTCTGGGTTTTCGAGGGAACTCAGCAGTAAGGTAAGTAGGGTTAGGGGTGCTTTTCAGCCAATCTAGGTAGTCCATTTTATGTTTCTGTATGGTGCTCTCATTTATAGTTTTTTTTAATTTTAATCGATAAAAATGAACAGTATCCATAATGCTGTTGTCAGCTGCATACCTGCCAGATTCAAAGCGTATCTCAGGAGTATAACACTGATAACTATCCGGACGTCTCTTCTTGGCAGGAGGGGAAGGGGCATAAGCAAGTTCCTGGGCTACTGCAGAAGTTACTGGTGCAGTAACATCTGATGTATGTGCAAGACACTCTGCATCTATATCAGTCACATCAAGTGGGTACTCCTGCTTTCCTGTGTTCTTTTGCTTCTCAGGCCTAGGTTTTAACCATGACAGTAAGGACATGTTGAGTGCTCAGTAGTGCTAAGTAGCTCAGTGTGCACAGCAAATAGGCACCAAACATGTAATTACTGGCTTGTATTTATTTTTTTATTAATTGGATGTTTTACATCACTAATTGGAGTGCCATAGCGCGTGCACTAATTCAGTGTGCCGTGAAAACATTAGTAGAGCTTCGATTGTGAATTCTAAGGATCGCAAATTTATTGTCCTCTCAGTACATTACACTGACATTGTCATTCTATTTTAACAGAGTACCTGGGGACAAGTGGTTCTGGAGGGCCTGGAGTCTGTACAGGACAGTCCTTATTTCCAGAATATTGATGTGCAAAGTTCTGTCTACTTGGATCCACATGCCCCGTGTCTGATGAGAGCCCATGTGAGCTGTCCATCCTAACCCCAAAGCATGCATGGTGAGGATCTGAAGAGGGGAAGGGATCAAGAATGGAACTCACTTAAGCAAGTTGCTGCATTCCATCCACCACTTAAGCATGTTGTGCACTGGAGACATAATGAGAATCATCTGTTCAAGATCGTTCTTGTGCTGTTCCTACTGGACTCTTAGAGTTCACCAGAGAATCCACATGTGTAGCCTCACCAGAGGTACTGTGACAGTGGCCGTGTCCATGAGACCCAGAAGGCATAAAAACATCCTTGCTGAGACATAACATCTGTTGTGAACTAACTGCATTTGGGTAATTAGGAGTTTTGCTTGGTCCAGAAGAAGGAAAGCTGAGCCCTGTGCTGTGCTATGTACTACAATCACTGGCATCATGTAAGTACTGATTTTGGTATGTTGACTGTCGTCCACACAGCATCGAA
Source organism: Neoceratodus forsteri (assembly GCA_016271365.2). Lineage (NCBI taxonomy): Eukaryota > Metazoa > Chordata > Ceratodontiformes > Ceratodontidae > Neoceratodus > Neoceratodus forsteri. Next base: position 509,841,573 of record CM057452.1, on the reverse strand, counting down.
CAGCTGTCTGGTTCAAGCAAAGTTCTTCAGCAGAGGTTCCCTGGAGTGGGTTTTAAATAGCCAAATGTCTAGGTAAGGAAAAACATACAGGCTTTCCCTGTGAAGGGCTGCTTCCACCACTGCCAAGCATTTGGTAAATAGTCATTGTGCACAAGACAAGCAAAAGGGCAACACTCTGAATTGGTATTGCTCTTCCTGAAACAGAAATCTAAGGTAGTGAGGGTCACGTGATGCAGCGAACCTGAAGAGACGCCTTTTGTCACCTCTCCCGCCTACTGCCACATTAATCCGAATTTAAATCAAATAATTTAATCTGCTGAACACAGAAAAGGCAACTAATAAGTGTATGAAAGCCTGGAGAATCAAGGTGGAGTGTTCCTTAGGAGATGGAAGTGGACATGAAGAAAATACAGCCGAAGCATACTCCGATGGCCACGCCTGAAAAGGCACCTAAAAAATAAAGGGCCAACACTTTGCCTGGGCAACCCACGCTACAACAGAGCCCTGAACAAGAGCCATTAACACTCTCAGGTTTCCTGGCTGAATTTAGACCTTTTAAGGAGGATTTAAGGAGTCTTACCTCTGAAATTAAATCGATTACACAAGCTATAGAAGACATCGCATTGAGGATATCTGACAGTGAAGCACGGATCACTTCTTTAGAGAAAAGGGCAGACAAATCCGAACCTGAGATGGTGACCATTAAACAAAAGATGGCAAAAATGCAGCAGAAATTGGAGGATTTAGAGGGCCATAGCTGTAGAAACAACGCAGTAATTATCGGCCTCCCTGAAGCTGAAGAAGGGCATGATTCAATCTTATTCATACAAAAGTTTCTGGAGAAAATAGTGGGTCCTTCTCCTTATGGGACCTGGTACATTATAGAACGGGCTCATAGTGCACTTCGCCCAACCCCACTGTCCGGGGCTCCCCCTAGACCCTTGATCATTCATTTTCGGAACTATTTAGAAAAGCAACATTTTTTGTCAAAATACGAGAGATCCAAGATTTTCAGTGGGGGGGGGGGTAAGAATACGTGTAGCCCAGGATTTGCCATTATCAGTGCGCAAACGCAGGTCCTCTTTTCACCCTCTTGTCACCAAAATAATTGCGGCTGGCATTAAGTTCAAGATGATATACCCAGCCAAACTGCAGGTATTAATTTACAGAACCTGGCACTCGTATGAGGACTTGGAGCAGGCAACCAAAGGTCTGAAGTCGGCTATGCCCGAATTATTCAAGGACACTTGATGGAGGTCTGGTGCTTTCTTAGGAAAAGTATCGGAATAGAAGTTCAAGAAAAAAAAAACAGAAATGAGACTTTGACTGGTTGTTTTTATTCGAGAACGGTCAGCTTCTAAGTATTGGATTAGCCCTGTGGACTTGGGCACCGGTTATATTATTTTTACTCCCTCTTTCAGTAAGGAGGGGATGTAACAAAGGGAGAGGCTTACGTTTTTTTTTAGTCATAAGGAAGAAACAGGAATAATGGTAGAATATAGCCAGGATAGTTGCTTTTCTACCTCCGAGGTAAATGATAAGTGTGAATTGCTCATGCGGTTGTGTTTATAGGTATGGGGCTAATCACGGTACCGTGGCGAAAAGTAACAATTGTTTACCATGAAAAGAGTATTCAAGAATGTAGTCCTGTGGTTTCTGGTATGCAGTCAGTAAGCAGGCGTATTTCTGCATTTCCACTAACTTTAAATAGAAAAGAGTTACATGACGTGTATTGTAGAACTGCTTTAAAGGTCTACACTTCATTACTGCGAATATAGGGGTTTAAATTGAGAGATAGATATGACCAGAGTCTAATTTTCTTCTCTTTCTTTTATTGGTTTTCTTCCCCGTATTCTCAGAAAGCGCAGTAAAGCTCCTGGAGATCTAAGGCAGGGATGTAGTTACGTGGAGTCGCCACAGGAAGGGGATGTTGCCTTGGTTTCCCACTAGATTAGTAATGAGCTGAGCTGTGCGACAAGGCTACTGTAGCAATGTGGTTTAACATAACAGCAACAACAGGATACATGTTGCTTTCGAGGAAGCAAGATAATTGATTTGGTTACAATCTGACTTTAGAGTTAGTGCTAGGAAATCATTAGGTAGTGTAGCTTTAGAAATAGCCAGGGAGGACCTGGTACAGGATCTTTCTTCTGTTTTATTTTGGTTGGGGGTTTATCTATAGTGTAGTGAAAGCATTTATGCTTCATAGAAAAGATTTGGGTTGTTTGCCCTTTTTCCTTTGCTTTTTCCTTTTTCCGGATTTAGTGTTAGTTTATGTCTAGAAGAAGCTTCATATTTTATAGATACTTTTCGTACTCAGGATTTATTGCACAGTTTGCATGGTTTAAATGTCTAGATACATACCTGGCTAAGCCGAGGGTTCTATATTACATTATATAGGGTTTTCGAGGGATAGAACAGGGCGGGTGGGTGGGAGGGAAAGGCAATGTGATGGTGTGCTGCAAAATGATCACAGGATAGTAAGGGAAGTAGGGAGGCTGGGGGATGGGGTTATTCAAGGGGTTTTTAGTTTAGGGTTTTTTCTGTTTGGGTTTCTTCTTTTTTGTTATGGGTGGGTTCAACCATCCAGTATAACAAATTATTACAATGGTTCAAAAATAATAGGTTTCAAGCTCGAAATCAGCATGGTGGATGATTAGACATGATGGCTGATGATGTGTGTATTTCCACTTGGAATGTTAAAGGGGTCCATCAGAAATTAAAACAATACAAAATTCTGAAACATTTGAATATTTTGTATTCTCATATTTCCTTTATTCAAGAATCTCACTTGTTAGACTCCGAGGCCATTCAGATGAGAAGATTGCAAATAGGGCAGGTTTTTTCTGCCCAAGGTTCCTCTAACAGTTGTGGAGTTTTAATTCTTATTAATAGGAATATTCCATTTATGGCCACACAGGTGATTAAAGATCCACAGGGCAGATTTGTATTGGTGAAAGGTACTCTTTTCTCCAAGGAACTTTTATTGGGGAGTATTTATGGTTCTAATAAGGAGAACCCTCTTTTTTATATGCAGTTACTAAATTCTATACTCCCATTATTACCTGCATTAATAATTTTGGGGGGAAACCTTAACTTGGTGTTAGACCCAGAAAAAGATCGTACTGGTAACACCTCAGGAAGACCTTCTCCTGCTCGGCGTGCTGTACATGATTTAATGCACCGCCTGGGCCTTTGCGATGTATAGAGGGTGTTACACCCAGAATCTAGGGAGTACACTTTTATTTCCTCTGTCCATAGATCCTCATCTCATATTGATTATTTATTGGTATCACAACAAATTTTGCCTGGGGTAATAGCCTCTTCTATTCAACCGGGTCCCCCCTCAGATCATTCAGTAGTGCAATCTAGGTTGTCTTTTCCATCCCTGCCTAAACGTCATACCCGATGGAAGTTGAATGATCAATTACTCAAGGACTCTAAAACTGTTGACTGCATCAAAGATCATATTAAACAATTTTTTTGAAATAAATTCTTCCCAGGACATTAAACCTGACATTATATTGTGTGCTTTTAAAGTGTATCTTGGGGGTATCTTAATTGGCTTGGTGTCTAATAGGAAAAAAAAAATCAAGAGTCAAAGCAGAAAGCTGTGCTGTCCCAGATTAGATCAATGGAGGCTAATTTACATCTACAATCAACTGATGAGGTCAAACAAAAATTAGCAAAATTGAAAGATTCATATATTAGCCTTCTTAATGAGCAGGTGGAATTTGCAACATTATGTGCAAGGGCCTCATACATAGACCATGGAGAAAAAGCAGGGAAATTATTAGCTCAGCAAGTTAAACAACAGGAATCAGCATGCTTTATTCCTCCGATTTGTTCTAATTGGATAGATCTCTAAAATCTTCCCCTCAGGAAATAATATTGGAATTTACCAGTTATTACAAACAACTGTACGGTGCTATGCCTAACCCTCCTTCTAACGCAACTCTTTCCCTTTATTTAAAAGAGGCTCAACTACCCGTTCTTTTGGAACCCCATCAGAGGAAGTTAGTTGCCCCAATTTCATCCTTAGAGGTAGAGGAAGTAATACAGGGATTACCTTCAGATAAAGCTCTGGGACCTGATGGGTTTTCGTCTAATTTTTATAAATGTTTCAAGGAACAGATTAACCCTCATCTTCGTTCTTTATGTCATTTTATATTGTCTGGTATACAAGTAGATCCCACATTTTTTGAGGCTCTCATTGTACTTCTACCAAAGCCTGGCAAGAATTTAGAATTTGTGGAAAGCTACAGACCCATCTCCTTATTAAACCAGGACATTAAGATATTAACCAAGATCTTAGCAGATAGGCTCAGTCTAATTCTACCAGATCTAATAGGCTCACAACAGGTAGGCTTTATGAAGGGAAGATCTTCTGTAGATCACCTACATACTTTTTCCCATGTAATTTCGGTGTCTAGGGATACCTCCTTTCCAGCAGCTTTAGTGTCCCTGGATGCAGAAAAGGCTTTTGATATAGTTAATTGGAACTTCTTGTTGCAAACTTTGAATGCCTTTGGCTTCCCATAACAATTCCTGGATTGGGTTAAGGCGAGCTATCAAAATCCTTCAGCCAAAATATCAGGTAATGGTGTAATTTCAGATTCTTTTTCTTTACACTCGGGTACCAGGCAGGGCTGTCCCCTTTCCCTCATTCTTTTCAATCTATACCTAGAGCCGTTAATCCGCAAATTGTCTTTACATCCACAGGTACAGGGTATTACAATTTTAGATACAGAAATTAAAGTGTCCGCTTATGCCGATGATTTACTTTTACAGCTTTCATATCCAGAGGCTTCCATTCCTGTCATGTTAGACCTAATAGAGGAATATAGTAAGCTTTCTAACTATAAGTTAAATGTTGGTAAGTCCACAGTTTTCCCTTTAAATCACAGAGTTCTTAGTATTACGGCTTTAGGCTTGGTGTGGTCAAAGGAATCTTTACGTTATCTCGGTATTGAACTAACTGGAACCACACAGCTTTCCATCAAGAAGAAACTGGATTCATTACTAACAATAGTGACATAGGATTTAGAACGCTGGGCAATTCTTCCCATTTCTTTATGGGGAAGAATAAATTTAGTTAAAATGAATAAACTGCCAAGATTGCTTTATCCCATTCACTTACTGAATGTTTATTTACCAGGAACCTGGTTTAAAAAGGTGCAAAGCCTAATAATGTAATTTATTTGGCTCAAGAAACAACCAAGATTAGCATACCACAAATTAGCGGCTTCTAAACTTAAAGGGGGCCTACGATTACCTCATTTCAGCTTGTACTATTGCGCTAGTCAGGCTTCCAAATATCTCCAGTGGTTAGTCCCAAACTCATTTCTTGTTCTTTCTCCATGGTTTGAAATTGAATTGGAAATGATTTGTTTATGTAATATGGATCCTTCCACATTGTTATTTTTAAGGTCATCAGTCCTGCCAAAAAAGCTAAAAGGTACCACTATAGAAACGTCTATTAGAATTCACGCACAGTTATGTGGGTTTCTAAAATATAAACAATATGCAGATCCTTCTCAATCAATTTGGAATTCCCCCACTTTTAGACTAGATAATAAACCTCTATCTCCTACATGGTTGCCTCGATTAGGAGAAGGGAAATTGTCTTTGTTTCTAAAGGAAGATGGAACATGGTTAACTGCAGTAGAACTTGCACAGACACTTAGTTTACCACCAAAGGATCATTTTAGAATCCTTCAATTAAGGCACCTTTTGGTTAAAAAATTTGAAAGGATATCTCCCACATTACCAACATACTCTTTCCAACATGATTGATGCCCCCTAATTACCACTACAAAAGTAATCTCCAAAGTGTATAATTTTTTATATCACTGGCGCTTTCCTGAAACCTTTGGAGCTTCAAGTTATTGGTCTGATCTTTTTCCACATCAGAACATAGATTGGACAGTACTATGGAGTAATTGTCACCATTTTGTAGCTCAAGACAGGCTACAGCTGATGCAGTTCGATATTTTGCACAATCTCTATTATTCACCGCAAAATGTGTTTGCTTGGGGAGTAACAACATCTAATTTATGCACCAGGTGTTCACGGAGTGTAGGTACTTTGCTACATATTTTCTGGGACTGTCCAAAGATAGCTCCGCTTTGGAGGATGATACAGGACAGAGCAGATCCATTATCGGGGTTGTCTGATTTATTCTCGTCTGAGATATGTCTTCTAGGGTATTATTCTCAGATAACAGTAATCTTCGAAAATATCATATAGCTTTGATTTCCATGTCTGTTAAAAAGCTGGTCCTTAAATATTGGAAAATTACACAGTTGGTCCTCAACTCTGAATGGCTTTAGGAGTTTTTAGCTAACCTCAGGGCAGAAAAGATTATTTCTAGTGTTAATAACAACAATGTTAAATATAAAAAGATATGGACTCCTTTACATATGCTATATACCACCTAACCTGTAAGTTATGGTCTGAACATGTTACTTGAACTGCTTGTATAGCGGGACTGTGGGGAGGGGTTCGGGTGGGTGGGTTTGAGGGGAGGGGATGGGATCATGTATGTTGGACTTCCTCTTTTGAAACATATTGTCTTCGAATAATCATGATCCTGTCCATTGTAAAGTTTAAAAATGTTAATAAGCTTTAAATGAAAAAAAATAAATAAATCTCAGGTAGTTTCTGTGAGGTTTCTGGATCTTGATATGGAGATATGCATCCTTCACAGCCAGGGAGCATATCCATTCTCCTGTTTGCAGTAATGGATGGAGACCCTGCAAAGTGACCATTCTAAACTTCTTGTATTCTGTGAAAAAGTTTAGATCCCATAGATCCAGAATAGGCCTCAGGTCTCCTGCCCACCTTGGAACAAGGAAGCACCAGGATCAAAAATCTGTGTTCCTTTGTTCTAGAGGGATGGGTTCTATGGCCCGTTTTTGGAGCAGAGCCATTACTTCCTCCCTCAATAAGGCAGGTACCCTGGAGGTTATGTTGTCGCAACATGGGAATGATCTGGAGGGTTGTCCAGAAGTTCCAGGGCATGACTCTTTTCTATGATCTCCAGAACCCATGCATCTGTAGTCATCTCCTGCCATTGGTCTAAGTGGAGGGACAGACGACCCTCTACAAACACCCCTGGAGGCAAAGGTGGTTGGGGGGTATATAAGGAGCTAGACTGAGATGGTAGGGGCAGCTCCACTGGCTTCCCCACCTTTGGTGCTTTTGAACAGACACCGAAGATAGTGCTGGGGACTGGTAATACCCCTGCTCCTTTGCCCTTGCCCAGCTGTCTGGGAACTGGGTGCTGTCCCCTGACACCAGCTGGGTGAATGGTACCCCCACTCCTACCCCTGGATTGGATATGATACAGGGAGTGCACTGACTTCGAAGCCCTACCAGAGGCTTGGAGATCTTTTAAAACCTATTGTACCTCATGGCCAAACTAATTTTGCCCTCTGAATTGGGCATTACAAATTGTTTTTTTGCAAATTTGTGGCAAAGCCTGCTACTCTGAGGCAATAATATCACTTGAGACAGATGCCAGAGGTTCAAGCCCTGGCAAAAGCATGAGAAATGTCATAGGCTGTGCAGAACAAATGCTTGCCCACATCGGCAGCAGCAGCCAGAGTTTTCATTAACTCCTGATTTGGGGAACCCTTAGTCAAGGTCTGTACAGCAGAATTAGCCTTCCTACAGAGGGTGTTCTGATACTTCATCATGTGGGTCTGGTAATTAACAATAGGGAGGCCCAATGAGGCATATGCATGCTTGCTAGGACAGCCAACCTCTTGATTCATTGTCAGGAGGAAGGGAGCTCAGGTGTTTAGGTGCTCTGGACATGTCATCAGTAGCAGTGATCACCACAGAGTCCATCTCAGACTGTGTAGCATACAAAAGGCTTCCCAAAAGGGGTAGAATGCGTTTTATCCACCTTTCTGGGTACAGATGGTATATTATTTGGTCTGTACCAAGCTGCATAGGTGGCATCCTCTAAGGCTAGAAGCAGAGGAGGCACCACAATAGAGGGAGATTCTGGCAGCTCCAGGAACTCCAGCAGGTTCTTTTCAGTAGTACCCTGCTCTTTTAAAGCAAAGCCAATGGCAGCTTGCATCTGCTGCATCATGGTGAAAAATGAGGATTCTCTGGCGGTGACCTTGGTGTATTCACAGCAGAGTCCACACTGCAAGCAGAAACTGTTGAGCTGGTGCAATGTTCATATTGGATCTCATCATAGTCTCTGTCTTCCTCCTATTGCAGATCAGGGTTATACTCAAAATCATCATTGACTGGATCAACTGGAATGAGAGACCACATCAGCAGCAGCATGGAAGGATTCTGTGGCAAGGGAGTACCTTGTGTTGTTGAGGGGTTAGGTATGGAGGGCCTCGTTGATGGGATCCCTGGAACAAGTAGACCAGGTAGTAGATGCCCTTTCATCAGTGTCAGTGGTTCAGTAGGTAGCACACTCGCCTCTGAGGCCTGGGAGATCAAAAGGTTGTGGGTTCTATCCCCACACCAGGCACTTGGGTTAAATCCCAATACTAACACCATAGTGCAGAATGAGGGGGGTGCTGCACTCCTAAGGTGCCATCTTTCAGATGAGACATTAAACCGAGGTCCCATCTGCCTGTTCTGGTGGTAGTTCAGGTGGATGTTAAAGGTCCCAAGGCACTTCTCAAAATGAGTAGGGAATCTTTTTAATGGACAAAATTACATCAATTACACACAAAAATACAGCAACAGATCATTAATACCTACATCTCAAATCTTCACATTTGACTGCCTTATGAAACAAACATTACCCTAACTTATTACCCCATCAATACAAATCATGGAAAAAAACTATCTTATCCCAGCTATGCCTTTAACCATACTAATACACAAATTATTATACCTAACAGTTTTTACGACCAAACTTATACTGTATTCTACTACCATCTTCACATTGCTCACCATACCTTAACCACCCCAAAAAGTATCCTACTAATTAATCATACCATCTGCTCTAATTAACATTTAGTCACCAGAAATTCTCCAAATCCCCTATCCCCTATTTCCCCCTTCACAAATTCTTTAATCTGATACAAACCTCCCCTTGGCCTTCAACAAAACCTATCCTGTGTCCCGGAGAAAGGGAGTTTCATGCCAACCACGCCACCATATTCTAATCATAGGCTGTGTTAAGGTGCCACATTCTTTGTTGTAAATCATACACATTTCTTGCTCAGTTTTAATCTTCATTCCCAATAAAGGTAACTGCTTCTGTTGCAACATGTATTGACACCTGGTTTGCCATATCACCCATTTTATTATGGCCAATACTACCCTAGATATACCTTTATGAAATCCCTTCCATTCTTCCCTCCCATACTGTCCATATATGAGTGTGTCATATGTCATGTCCTGTAAATATGGGATACCCCATGTACTTGCCAATAATGGCCAAAAGCCTGTCATATAAACACAGTCAAAAAACAGGTGTTTCATCATTTCCACTATTGCCCACATCCCTCCCTTAGGCATGATCTATCTGGTATACTTTTATGAAAATGATTACCATGCACATTCAATACGGAATGGCAACACAGCCATAGGGAATCCCATACTTAGGTGGGAATCTTGGCTCTGTTAGTTGTGCAGTAACCTCTGGTAAACTAATAGTATCTGGTGCTACAATGCAAGGAGCAGTAAAGCACACTGATTCCAGGATCCTCTGATAAACTATTTTCCTTGTATTATGCACCAGTTCCGTAGTGGTATTTGCCACTCTTTTAATTTCCTGCATGTTACCATTAAGTATATAGACATACCTTTTGGTATTGTTCAAAACTTCCCCCATTGTTGAGTTTTTCATCTTGGCCAAAAATACATACATCTCTCATGTAACAAAGGCACCCAGTCTAGTTGTTGTTTAGTCAAAAGAGGTAGCAAATTGGAATATATAAACATAGAAAAAAAGAATAACACTGGGTTCAACATATTGAGCCCTCCCTGTTTAATCAGCCAGTATGTACTATTCCTTTTTATTGGATTCAGGCGACTTCCCCAAATTAGTTGAAATGCTATACTGTATATTCTAACTTCTAATTTAACTGGTAAAGGATAGACTTGACTAACTGTTAAAAAAAGGGGTACAATAAAAGTCTTGTACATATATATACCCACTTCTTTTTGGTCATAGGGTAATTCTTCCATTTTCCTACCTTCTCTTCTGCTTGAGTTAAGGCTGCCTCCCAGTTTACACTTGCTGCATCCCTAGACCCAAACCAAATTCCTAAAATCTTTATGGCAGCCTCAACTGCAGGTATTCCGCCAAGTTCCTGCTGTTCTCTTCCTTAATTATGTATCCCAAAACTTTACTTTTTTGTTTATTTATTTTAGATCCTGAGATGTCAGAGAATGAGTCTACCACTTCCATATCCCTCACCCCCGATACGTAATCTGCCACCAGAATACTGGTGTCATCAGCATATGCCAAGGCCACCAGAAAAGTCAAGTCCCGTGGGCCCTGAATAGGAGAGATCCTATTACCCCTAATCAATTTCCTTAACAAAGGTTCCAAAGAGTAGATATACAGAAGGGGACTCAAGGGACACCCCTGTCGCACCCCTCTATGAATCCTACATGCTTCCCAATTCTGCCATTCACCAGGGGACTCGATGAAGCTTCTTTATAGAGTATCCTGATCCATTGGACGAAAGTGCCAGGGATTCTGTAATGAGCTAACACAGCAAACAAATATTCATGTGGAACTTCTTCGAAAACACAACGAAGGAAAAAACTGCTATGATTCTCAAAAGAGGTGGCAGGGAAGGTTAAGGAGAAAAAGATAGCTTTCAGGAAATATAAGGAAACACAGAAGAAACAGGACAGAGAACTTTATCAGTTAAAGCAGAAAGAGGCAGGGAAGGCAGTCAGAATAGAAAAGGCCCAAACCGGAGATCACATGATGCAGGGTTCCCAATAGCAGCACTGAAGAGGAGCTCCGCCACCTCGCCTCATTCGTGCTTAACATTTTAAGCTAATTGCTTAAAGGGCTTCTGACCAAACCAGCTACACATCAGTGTAAAGGATACAGCCCGAGGCTAGCACATAATTTACTTCATGGCCGGCTAATCTACCCCAATGGAGGCCGAAATGAAACAGGCCTTGCCTAGGCATACTCCACCTGCCTCACCTGAGAAATTGTCAAAAAAAAGAGGGCCCAAGGCGCTACAGCTGGTAAAGCAGCATCCCCAACTCTAGCAGCAATTCCGTTAACAGAGGACCACTTTCTGCAAGAAATCCTGCCTTTCAAAGAAACCCTGGCTGATATTGCTTTGGAGCTGAGGTCCCTTTGCACTGTTCTTAATGGCCTTACAAGGAGCGTAGGAGATGCACAGGCCTGTATGGTTTTGATGGAGAAGTGGAGGGAAAAGACAGAACCTGAAATGGTTTAGCAGTCCCAGCAGATACAAAAGCTGCAGCTTAAAACCAAAGATTTGGAGGGCAGGAGCAGGTGGAAGAATATATTGATCCTGGGGCCACCTGAGGAAGAAGAGGGTGCTAACACCGTGGCTTTCATGCAGAAGTTCCTACTGAAAGTAGTGGGGCCTTCCCCACTCAGTGCCAACTACCAAATCGAGTGGGTGTACCGCTCCCTTAGACCATGACCCCCCCCCAGGAGCTCCCCCAAGACCAGTCATTGTGAGGTTCCTGAGCTTTGTGGAGAAGCAGCATATCATTAACAAAGTTAAAGAGCTCCAGAAAATAATGTAGGAAAATACCACCCTCAGAATAACACAAGATTTGCCCTTGGAGACCCGACAGAAGCGGGCCGCTTTCCATGTTACCATCAAGAAATTAATAGCTGCTGGTATTCCATTCTGAATGTTGTACCCAGCCAAGCTCCATGTTTCAGTTCAAGGTTCCTGGCTCACATATGACATGCCTGAATAAGCCACTGCAGACCTCTCCTTCAAGCTTCCTAGTTTGTTTAAAGGAGGATGAGTGTTCTTATAACTGACTGTAATGCCGCTATAACCATGGACAAAAGCTTTATTTAATTTGTTTACCTGGGGGTTGGCTGGCTCTGAGAGATGCTGGGTCTATCCTGGGGTTTTCAGCCAGTATTTGTGCTGGTGGGGGGGTGGGTCAGGATAGCACTACGCTTAGGGAGGGACCGTAGTTGCGCTCCGGTTTAGACATAGGAACCTTTTTTGAAGGAGGGCAGTTTCCCAGTGGGACAGTACATAGAGGGCTAATGGGTGCACCCTCCTTATCTTCTCCCATTTACTATGCAGACACACAACCCAGGGATTCAGGTCAGTTTTCTTATTTTATTTTGCTGGCCTGGGATGGGCTCCTCTAGCATGATTGGGAGCTGGAGAGGGGTTTGATGCCAGTGATGGTCTTGTCGTGACCTGTCACTTTCATGGAGTTAGCCCATGGCAAGGGCTCAACTCAGTAGTATCCACTGCCTGGAAGCCTTAACTAGGCCAAGTAGGGTGAGACTGACCATGTCAGTGCTTGCAGGGGGCTTACAGGGATACTATTTTGGATTAGGGTTTGAGTTCTTATAAAGTTCGGTTCATTACAGCCTGATGCTCTCAATCGGGAATTCGGTTTACAACCTTGAAGAGTCCTCAACATAACGAAGGGGAGGTGGGGTGTGGGGCTCCAATGGGGTGACTTGGGAGTGCTGCACAGCGTACTGATTTCGAGGTGAGATGGCTTTTAGATCAGTTTCAAAATTAATGCCATTCATTTTATTGGCCCCTCAGTGCAGAGTCCAGCCATAGTTTTTTATGAACCACAAGGGGCAACAATTCCTTACTTGTCTATTATCTTTGTGGTAGTAGGGGTTATCGCCATGGGGTTTCGGCCATTCATACCAAAAGTTTTCTGGAGTGCATTTATTCAGACTGGGTGTGAGGGCCCACTGTACATAGTTCTGGGGATTTATTAAGGGCTGGGGGGGTTGGGTACTTTGGGTATTTGGAATCTGGATACTTTTTTAGTTTTCCAATTATTATCAAGGCAGAAAGTTTAAGGGCACACTTGTTACAGGATAGAATAACTGCTTCTGCAAAACTGAGTTCGGTTGTCTCGAATGAGGTTATGGGATGGAGTGGGGTGGGCTGGAGTGTGCCTTAAGGGGTGGACCTGGGTCAAGTGGAATTTTTTGAGGCTGATACATGTAGTGTGGTCTGAAAATGGTTAGCAGTCTTACTAAAATAATCACTTGGAATGTCAGAGGAGTGAGAGATGTCATCAAAAGGTTACAAGTACTTAAGCACTGTTCACTTTTAAATGTAGATATTATTCTGCTCTAAGAAACCCACCTGGCTGCTGTGGAATCATTATGTTTATGTAGACAAGGGATATCTCAGGTTTTCTTAGCAGGAAACTCATCTACAAGCCGCTGGGCGGTCATCCTCATCAAAAGACACATCCATTACAATCACTGACCATTTCGGGAGATATGTGTTAATTAAAGGAATCTTAAATAGCAATACAGTGGTCCTGGGCTCGATATATAGCCCGGTAGGAGGGGATCCTGACTTCCTGATGGATCTGGCTAACAAAATTGCCATGCTTCTTCCCGCCCTCCTGATCTTGGGTGGAGATTGGAACATTCCCCCGTCCCAAGATTTGGACAGGACCTGTAGACCATTGAAGCCTCTCTCATCTTCACAGAATGCTTTAAGGGATTAAATAACCTTGTTAGGGCTGGGTGACCTGTGGTGTATTTTAAATCCCATGTGTCAGTCATACACATTTTATTCAGGGGTCCATCAGACCTGGTCTAGATTAGAAAATAGTCTTATCAGTTGCTCCCTTTTGCCTGGTCTTTACCAGACAGGTATAGAACCCATAGTGATATCTGACCACGCAGTCATTTGGATGGCTATTTCATTGGACCCCCACACTCAGAGGGAAACCATCTGGAGACTGAACACACAGTGTTGAAGGATGAGTCATTGGTTTCTCACATCAAGGAGCTCATTGCTACCTTTATGGAACATAATTTGGATTCAGTCTAGAGATGTGACCTGCTTTGGTGTTCCTTGAAGTGCTACCTTCGGGGTGAGTTTATTAAAATGGCCTCCAGAAGGAAAAAGCTACATGACTCTAAAGCTCTGTCCTTATTAACCCAGATTAAAGAGAAAGAAAACTCCCTATCTTCCACTACCCCCTCAGGTACCCTAGAAGAGCTGTTAGCATTGCGTAATGACTACGCTGAATTAATAAGGGAAACAGCAGAATACGCTCTGGTTAAAACCAAAGCTAGATATGGAGAGCAGGATGAAAAATCCGGTAAGCTGCTCGCTCTCCATCTTCGCCAGATGGAGAGCTCCCGCCTAATCCCTTCTATTAGGGCCTCGGATGGCTCTATTAAAATGGAACCTTGGGAGATCATGCAAATCTTTGAAGAATTTTACAAATTATTATATGGGAAATGTCTTTCTAACATAAATTCTCAAGGCATAGAAACCTATCTAGAGTCCCTAAACCTCTCCACATTGGATGATTCCAGTCAAGCCCTCCTAGCTTCTCCGACATCCACTACCAAAATTGAAAGAGCCATTAGTAGCCTTACCCTAGATAAAGCACCAGGTCCAGATGGATTCCCATCAAATTTCTACAAAACATTTGCTAAAGAACTAGCCCCCCCTTTTGCTTAAGTTATACAATTATATGTTTAAATCAGATAAGTTGGATCCAACCCTCATGGAGGCCACTATTATTCTTTTACTCAAACCAGACAAGATCCACTTAGATCCAGCTAGCTACAGGCCAATCTCTCTGCTAAATTATTATATTAAAATCCTGGCAAAGGACCTCGCGCTCCAAATAACTGGACTTGACTCTTAAGTAAGGAACAGGTGGGATTTGTAGTGGGCCGCTCTCCTGCTGACCACCTTAGGACACTCACACACGTTTTCCAAGTGGCCCAGTCTTCCCAATCCCCTATGACGCTAATTTCCCCTAGATGCAAAAAAGGCTTTTGATAGGGTGCATTGGGAATTCTTATGGTTGACTTTGCGGAAAATGGGCTTTCCCTCTCAGTTTGTCGTAATGATACAGTCCCTTTATGCCTCCCTGTCAGCCAAGATCTATTGCAATGGGATTTTTTCTGCCAAATTTCCTTTATATACGGGCACCAGACAGGGTTGCCCCCTCTCACCCCTTTTGTTTAATCTTTATTTAGAACCACTACTCCATCATATTAAACAGGCCCTCCTAATCAGGGGCATCTCTATCTATACTCAGGCCCTCAAAATTTTGGTCTATGCGGACGATGTCCTTCTCCACTTGGCCCACCCAGTTTCCTCATTGGAACAGGTCTTAGGAGTTGTCCACCAGTACGGTAAGCTATCCAATTATAAACTAAATATTTCTAAAACTGAAATTTTCCCTCTGAATAGTTTCACCTTGAAATCTGATTTTGCACATTTAGGTATCAAATAGTCCTCCCAATCACTCAAGTATTTAGGTATTTACTTATCTAGAGATCCTATTCTAGTTCAGAAGCTTAATCTAGATGACTTGGTTGGTGTTATCCTGCAGGATCTCTTGAGATGGCAGAATTTACCCCTCTCTTTATGGGCCCAAATAAATATAATTAAGATGAATATCCTTCCCCGGCTTTTTTAACCCCTAAATTTATTAAATCTATGGCTTCCGATCTCCTTTTTTAAATGGATACACTCCATGATATCAAAATTTATTTGGCTAGGCAAATATCCCCGTCGAGCCTTTTATAAAATCAGTGTCCCTAAAGCCCAGGGTGGACTTTGCCTCCCCAATTTTCTTTTATATTATTGGGTGAGTCATTTAACTAAACTGGGGAAATGGTTAGCCCAGGAAAAATGGAATATACCCCCATCTGGCTTCAAATCGGAATGATCTCTTAAGATCTAATAATATTAATCTTGCTACTTTTTTTATTTAACAAAATCATCATTGCCAGAAAGGCTACAAGACTCGGTAATTAGCACCTCCTTAACAGTACTGTCACAATGCTGCTCATTCCTTAAGATACCCCTTAAAGTCAATATGGGACAGCCAATCATGCTAAACCCCAACATCAAAATTGGGGGGTCATGTATTCTGCCTCAATGGCTCCCACAGCTACAAGAGGCATGTGCGGAAGACCTATTTTCCCAGGACAACCACCTTTCTTCATCTAGAATCCTCAGTAATTTTGACATCCCTAGTCGGCTGATTTTTAAGGTGTACCAAGTAATGCACTATATAAGTACCTTGTTTGGGGTAAATTCCTGACCATCCTTAATCACACCTTTATTGGCTCAAGTCAGTGAAAGTTCTTTAAGGCCACATTCAGTTTTTTCAGTATACATTCTCCTTATGTCGTATATGTGCTTCAGTCCTCTTCCTGGCTCCCCTATCTGGTCGGCCTTACTTCCAGATGTGAGCTTTGGGCCCAGATCTGGAAGGATCTCTATACCTACCATTCTCAGGATGGGCTCAGACTCATTCAGTATCACATACTGAATAATATGTATTACACCCCTATAAGTGGCTAAATTGGGCGGGATACCAGACACCACTTGTACCAGGTGTGGCAGGGAAGAAGGGAACATGGTGCACATATTTTGGCACTGTGAGATGGTATCTTCACTCTGGCGGGAAATCAGATCTAAACTGGATCCTTGGCTGGGGTTAGAAGACCTTTTCACAATCAAGGTTTGTATCCTAGGACGATATGAAGGTATCACTGATAAGGAACGTAGATATCATATGGCCTTAATCACCATCATCATTAAAAAATTGGTCCTGAAGCACTGGATGGATCAGTTAACAATATCTTATAGTGAATGGTTAAAGGATATATCTAACTTCTTTAGATCTGAATGACTGATAGCAGGTTTTAGGAATAACATTGCAAGTTTTGACAAGAAATGGGGCAAGCTTTATGCACTATATTTGTAATGAATGTCAGATAATTCAGATGGATGATTATTCGCCTTGCTATAGGGATGTCTCTTCTCCTCCTTCAAGTGATATAGACAGGTGCACTCCAGAGGAGTGGGAACTGGGGTGGGGGGTGGGAGGATGAGGGGGGTTAGGGAGGAGGGGTGGTTCTGGGTGGGTTTAGTTAGCTGTTTTATGTATAGTTAGGAGGTTTAGATCACCGCTGTACTTGACACATGCATTATACCTGGCTTATGTGTAATTGCCTTTTGGTAAAATGAATAAACTTTGAATTTAAAAAAAAAAAAAGCAAAAGCCCAAACCAAGGAAAGGATAGCCAACTCTGTTAAGAAGAGGGATGAGACTTTTTATAAGTACATTAGGAAGTGAAGAAAGGCCAAGGGAGGGATATTGAGGCTTAATAAAGGGGAGGGAATGTGGGCAGAGGGTGACAGTGAAAAAACAGGGATACTGAACGAATATTTCTGCTCAGTATTCACAAAGGAAGAGGAGGGGGAGGTACCTAAATCAAAAAAGAGAAACACTCTGGATACGGGGGTCAATACCAGTCCATTCACAGAAGAAAGGGTTCTGAAATAACTAGTAAAATTGTAGGTGGACAAAACAATGGGGTCTGATGGGATTCACCCAAGAATTCTAGAAGAACGAAGGGTAGAACTAGTGACACCACTGACTACTCTCCTTAACAAATCATGGGAGGATGGGGTAGTACCTGAGGACTGGAGGAGGGCAGATGTGATTCCTCTTCTCAAAAGTGGGAGCAGAGCAGAGGCAGGACACTACAGACCAGTTAGTTTGACCTCAGTGGTAGGGAAAATGATGGAATCACTTCTGAAGGAAAGAACTGTTGAGTACCTAGAGGCCAGTGGGGCACATGACCCAAGGCAGCATGGATTCATGATGGGAAGGTCACGTCAGACAAATCTAATAGATTTCTTTGACTGGGTGACCAAAGTAGTAGACCGGGGAAGGGCTGCGGACATGGCCTACCTAGATTTTAGGAAGGCATTTGATACAGTCCAACACAAAAGATTAATACACAAGATAGCCAGCCTTGAGTGGGTCCCAAGGTGGTAGCCTGGATAAAAAATTGGCTAGACAACAGGATGCAAAGGGTAGTAGTAAATGGAGTACACAGTGAAGAAAGGAGGGTTACTAGCGGGTACCGCAGGGTTCAGTACTGGGACCGGTCCTTTTTTAATGTCTTTATAAGTGACATTGCAGAGGAACTGGAAGGAAAAGTATGTCTCTTTGCAGATGACACAAAGATCTGCAACAGGGTTGATACACAAGATGGAGTGGAAAGGATGAGAAGGGACTTGGCAAGGTTGGAGGAATGGTCAAATGTATGGCAGCTCAGATTCAATGCAAAGAAGTGCAAGGTAATGCACATGGAAACAAAACCCAGGGAAGCATAACAATGGGGGTGAGATACTGACAACAGTAAAAATAGAAAGGGACCTGGAGGTAATTATATCAGATGACCTAAAGGTGGGCAAGCAATGTGAGAAGGCAGTAAGGAAGGCTGGGGGGATACTGGGATGCATAGGAAGAGGCATCAATAGTAGAAAACAGGAAGTTGTTATCCCTCTGTACAGACAGTTGGTGAGACCCCATCTGGAGTACTGTGTGCAGTTCTGGAGACCCAGTCTCCACAAAGACATAGACAGAGTGGAGGCTGTCCAGAGGAAGGCAACCAGAATGGTGCAGGGTCTGCACCAGAAGACATATGAAGAAAGACTACAGGAGTTTAATATGTATACCCTTGAGGAAAGAAGGGAGAGAGGGGACATGATAGAAACTTTCAAGTACCTCAAGGGAATCAACAAAGTCCAAGAGGGTAGCATCTTCCAGAAAAAGAGATGTGCAAGAACAAGGGGGCTCAATTTGAAGATAGAGGGAGGATGGCTCAGAGGTAATGTGAGGAAGTATTTTTTCACAGAGAGGGTTGTGGATGCATGGAACAGCCTCCCTGAGGTGGTCGGGGAGTGAAGAACAGTGGAGGAATTCAAGAATGCATGGGATAGGCATTAGGCAGTCCTAATGGGGGGTAGGAGGAAGTAAGCTGTTGGTTAACTAGGATCTGCAGCTTATCTGTTAGGTAGGAAAATGGGCAGACTAGGTGGGCCAAGCGGTCTTTAACTGCCATCAAATTCTATGTCAAATTCTATGTTTCCTGCTTCGGAGGCTGAAGTTCTAGGTGCATCCCTTGTGTCAGCTGTAGATGTGCCCTGATCAGTTCTGAGGTTGCCTTTGGAGAAGCCAAGAGATTTGTACATGTTGCAGGGAACAATAGAGGGGAATTCACCAATTCTAGGGAGAGGGGAGTTCTAGAGGATCCATTTGGTTCATGTCTGCTCTTGCAGGAGACACTCAAGGTTGGTCTTTAGCCTGCTTCACCCATCCTGCAGATTTGAGAACCTCAGCCACAGTTCTCCCTGTTATCAATATATTGCTGTCATAATTCAGGTGTTCTGGCACTAAATCTGCATTATTTCGACTTTCTCACCCACCCGTTTTACTTGGTGCTGCACTAGGTATGTCCCGAGAGCTTGAACCACTAGAGCTCAATTCCACTCCTTCTCCCCCTTCAACGCCTTCAGTTTCTACCACAGACTGTAATACAGTGGCATGATTTACAGTTGAAAATAAATCTGTGCTTCCCTGTTTCTGTGGTGCAAGCTCCTTCTGTGTGCTTCCTGCAGTCTGGCACCTCTTGACTTGTTCTCCACCACTTTCAGGTTTGCTCATGCAAACTGCTCCAGACTACAGCATCTCAGCCTTAGAAGAATTGTCCCCGCAGGTCTCGAGTTCTGTTTCTGATGTTCTGTTGAATAAGCCGCTCATCCTCACTTTGTGCTTGCCGTGCTCCTCTTCCATTATAAGCGCTCGTAAATACTGTGTGAATAAAACTGCTGTTTGCCTGGCCAGTCCTTGCTCAGTTCTTCAAGAGCTGACATCGCAGGTAGAGACCTGATACCATCCATATCTCCATGACCAGGTATACTTCCTTGTTCTTGTCCAGTACAATCCATCATCTTATTTTGTGCAGGCTTTGTTATCTGCTCCGCCGTTTCCAAAATCGTTCTTTCATTCATAATCACCTCTAGCTGTAGTGGGGCAGAGGAGGATGCCATCTCCTCTGTTACTGTAGCCAACTCATGTCCACCTCCTCCTGGATCCAAGAGCTCCGCCATCTTGGCCAAGGACCAGGATGTAAGAGGTTCCCCTACCTGTGAGCAGGTGGAAATTTTATTGAAAATGAACTGAACAAAAATTACAGCAATACTTACTATTTAGATTCCAATTAACAAGTCAAAAGTATAAAAATCAGTTGTTCCACAATTAAACAAACTGTATATGCTTAGTGACACATCATCCAATTTTATTCTTCATAAAAGGAACATTCAACTAATGGAGTTTCCATACAGCTTCAGTCATATGTTGTTGTTCAAAATAACATTGCTGACATAGTGCATTTTCTATATTGTGAATAACAGTGTCCGGGTCTTGAGAGACTTGCTGTAACACAAATTTACATCTTACTTGCCAGAGAATAAATTTGATGAATGATAATAAAAGTTTCACCATGTCAGTTTGCAACCCCAGATCTGAAACACTAAAACCACTCACTATTTCAGAATAAGTAAGACACATCCAGTGAGATTGATTCCATCTACTAGCCAATAATCTCCATACTTCTAGTACAAAAGGACAGGTAAGAAAAAAATGTTGCATAGTTTCAACTGTCTCTATGCACCCCTGTCTTGGACAAAATCTTTCTTCAAATTTTTTTATGTTTTGCATTGCCTTTAACATTCAAACTACCATGTGCACTCAACCAGATAACATCCAAATTCTAGGCGGTAGTCTAGGACCCCTCAAAGTATCAAACATGTGCATCCTAAATTTAGGCTCCACACCCTGGAACACCACTAGCACCTCAGGCATACCTTGTTGAAGAGCCTTATACATTACTTTGTTTGAGGAAGAATTAAGTACATCCAAAGACACTTTCCACAATTTCAATTTTCCCGGGACAGGCCTAAAATATACACAAGGCATTTTAACTTAGGCATGCAAAATTCCCTGCTCTTTCCATTTCAAAAATACAGGTCTTAACCAATGGTCAGCAAAAGGGAGCCATACTGGTAGTTGTGGTTTAGACATATCCAATAGATTATGGCGGAAAAATATAGTAAAAATAAAAAGAATAGGGTTTGTTAAATTCAGACCTCCTTTATCTATAGGAAGATACAAGACCTCTCTCTTTATTGGGTTTAACCTACAACCCCACATGATCTGAAATACCAGTCCTAACAGACATGATTCCAAAGTTTGTGTTAATGGATATACTGCACTTATAAATGAAAAAATTAGTAACAAATATATTTTAACCATCATAACTTTCTTTTTTTTCACTTGATTCCATGACTTCCAGACATTCACTTTAATAGCAGCCTCCTCCAACTTTTTAGACCAGTTAAACATGCTATTATTCTCTTTCCCGAACCAGATACCCAAATATTGAAATGGGTTATGTGATACTGTGATACCATGCCAGTCTACATTTCCCAAATATGACCTTCCCAAAGGGTAAATGATACTTTTTTGTTTATTCAGGCTGGCACCTATAGATTTAGTGAGGTCATCCAATAAGGTCAATACCCTCAGGCCAGACCTTTCATCTGCCACCACTACACAAATATCATCTGCATATGCAGTAACATGAATCTCCAACCCCCCCCCCAATGGTAGTAGTCCCATCACAAAAGGATCCTGCTGAATAAAATGTAACATAGGATCTAAACAGAACACATACAAAAGGGGACTTAAGGGGCATCCCTGTCTTACACCCCTAGAAATTGTTATATATTTTCCTAAATGCCCATTTACCATAGGAATGGCACTTGCATGAGAATACAAGGTAGTGATCCACTGCACAAATTACTTGGCTATACCATAGGACTGTAAAACAATAGAAATGTAAGAATGTGGAACTTTATCGAAAGCCTTTTCTTGATCTAAGACCATTATAAACCCTTGTAGAAACTCCTCTTTACCCTGTTCCACTAGTTCCCTAATCAATAATAAATTATGCTGTATTGTATGTCCTGGTATACTACAAGTTTGAGCAGATGAAAGTAAGTATGAGGTCAAAGGCAACAGTCGAAAAAGTAGGAGTTTCATTAATATTTTATAGTCCGTATTTAAGAGACTTAAGGATCTCCAATTATCTAGGCTAGTTCTATCTCCTTTTTTGTAAACCATAATTTGTACAGCTGTACAAAAGTGAAAATCTACTTGCAAAGTCAATAAAACTCAATTAAATACTACAGTTAATATTTGAACCATTAATCCTCTAAATGTGTGGTAAAATTCAGCAGGCAAACCATCTATACCAGGTGCCGTGTTTAGTTTAAGACTAGAAATGGCTTGGTCAATTTCCTGTTCCGAAATGGGCTTAGTCAAATTCAATAACAAATCATCTGATAAAGCAGGTACTACAATGGAGGAAAGCATCTTTTTTGTCCGGTCCTCTTTTAATAGGAAAGAGGTGTACATTGACTTCAAATAATGTGATACTGCATCTAAAATACCAGGGCCGTCTGAAACTATCTCACCAGAGTCAGTGGTGCTAGCAAACATAAAGCGAGCATTTGCTCTCTGAGTACTAATCTGAAAGGGGTCTCCTAAATCTCATTTCCCTTGGGTGCAAATTTTATGTTCATGCAGCAACGTTTTGGCCCTATCATATTGTAACAATAACATCTCTTTTTTTATGTTAAGGACCTGCTCTGTTAGAGGGATGTGTAACAAATTAATAGTCAAATAGATTTTATTCAACTGCATACGCAATTTCAAATACTTTCTATACTGACGCTGACACTTTGCAATGGAGTATTTTTGAAACATTCTTCTCAGCCCTGTTTTAGTAAGTTCCCACCAGCTGCTTCTATTCTTCTTCAACCCTGCCATTGACATGCATGCTCTAAGAAATTCCTGTATTTGGGCCTGCAAATGTTTTTCAGGCAAAAAAGTCGTATTCAGCTTCCAATACCCTTTCCCATACCGTGGCCCATTAACAGTACCCAAAGTGATCATTAAAATAACATGGTCAGAAATTTTTATTGGAAGTACTTGCACATTGTACCCCAATATTAGCTTTGGTACACAAAAAAATCAATTCTAGTGGAAAGGGAACCACGAAAATATGTTTGACCACCTGTCTTATGTACCATTCTATAAGTATCTATCATCTGGCTTTGGGCTAACAATTGAAGAAGATAGTTAGTGTCACTATACACCTTTGTCGTCTTAGCACCTCTATCACCTATATTGACAATACAATTCAAATCCCCCCCAAATTACAGATTTGGTGGTATACAAATAAGGTTCAATCAAACCAAACAACTCCATCCTCCCTTTCTTAGTAAGAGGGGCATAAATATTAATCAATCTCAAGGCCATGGTCTCATATGTAAAATCAGCTATAAGAACTCTCCCCACAAACACCTCAATCAATCTTGAAATCTGAAAAGCATCCCCTCTAAAAAGAATACCCACTCCCTCACACACATCCTTACCATAGGAGAAAAAGGACAGACCCCAACACCACAGTTGCCAAGCAGAGTTAATCAAAGAGGTAGTATTTAGTCTGGTGCCCTGTAAAAGAAAAATATCACAATCTAGCTCTTTCAACTCTGTCAGGGCAACAAGACGTATCTTAGGGTTTTTAATACTATTAACATTTATGGTTGCAATTCGCAACCTGGGAATGAAGGAATACATCAGAGAGATGTATTATAAAGATCAAGGTGGCTTCTTGATTCTGGTACTTCTACGAACTCGGGTTCTATACCATGGGGCATCACTCACTAGGGGGTCTGCTCCTGAGAGTCCCCATCAGTATCAGAAGAGGGAGGGACTAAGGAAGAAGCTTCAGAATCCCCACCTGGTTCAGAATCTAGAGATTGAGGTTTCAAGATCTCATATTTATTCAATAGCAAAAGTCCCTCATCTTTCTCTAATGAAGCTTTTGCCACCTTAGGTCTGGGTTGAGATTGTTTTAAACTCCTTTTCTTAGCCACACTTTTGCCTCATGGGGGAGGCATTTCAAAAGGAGCTTCCTCCTGAATCAGTGGAGGAGAAGTGGAATCTGTTCTGGGCAGCAAAACCTGTTCTGAAACAGCACCTTCTTGAGCTCCTAATAGGCCATCTGCTACGCTATCTCCAGGTGGAGGTGGAGGGGGGGATGGGGGAGGATTTGGCCCAGGTTCCGAGGGAGGTGGTTGCTTCTGCTGAACCCTTTTTTTCAACATTTCTTTTTGTGCTTCTTGCAAGATACTATCCTGACTTTTCCTATCTGATCAATTATGAGTAGCCCAGGGACAGGATTTTTAAGTACGCTCAGACTCATAACACAGGTTACACTTTACGTCCGCTTGACACTGTGAACTATGATGTCCATATTCAAGGCACAGGTTACATCGTAATCTATCACACGTGGAGCCTAAATGCATAGGGGACCCATATTTAAAACATGCCCTAGGTTGACCCTGATAGAAACAGTGCCCTCTTTCAGAACCCAGAAATATATTATTTGGAAGGTGTACAGGTCCAAGGTTGTTATTCCATAAACTAACCTGAAACAACCACCCACCATTCCATATACATTCTTCATCAAATATAGATGAGGGAACCCCTTTGACTTCACAATGTTTTTGTAGCCAGAAAACAATATCGTGTACAGAAACAGATTCATTATGAAACAACACAGTCACTAATTTAATAGAAGGCTTAGTTAACGGGATAACATTAAAAGGCATCCATAATTCAGTGTATTTCAGTACATCTAATTTAGACCAAAAACGATCCAAGTTTTGTGGGGTACCAAAACTAATGTTATAAATTGCTGAGCCAGATACATGAATAAGTGCATGAATCTCATTAGAAAGAAAACCCATATATTGCTTTATCGGTGTTTTCCCCACATAGAGACAGTCAGGTGCTAAGGCTAAGCCCCCCTGATATTCTAGGTGCACCGCATTTCTCCCTTGCAAACGAGGGGGGCACCTGAAAAAGGGTCTTTACTTCTAAAAGACTCCCAGGTAGTTTTTGCTCATTGAAGGGGATAAGAAAGAGGGCCAACAGGTTGCGGGGAAGAAACCCCACTCCATATGCTTCTGTTCCATGCTATCTGAATCTGAGAGGGATGTATCAATGTGGTCAGCACTCCGAATCTGTTCTCCCACTTCAGGTTGCTGTGGAACTGTATTATGTTGTTCCTCATTAAGCAAAGCAGTATCAGAAGAGTTTAACGTGGGTTGGCCTGGTATAGGGCTATGGGCTGGGTCAGGAACCCAGACCCCAGTGTCTCCCTCGCTTCCAACCCGTATTGAGCAGCGAATGCTCGAGCGATGTAACTGGCCATTTGCCCACAGGCTGGGGAGGATCCACGTCAGATCTGCCTTTACGTAAGGCTAAACTTTTTTGCTGTAATTCCGACTGTTCATTAGAAATATCAGTAGATAGACTCACAGAGTCATGCTGCAGTTCAGACAAGGTGCCTAAATCCCCTGAAGCAACCAACTGAAATGCGGTTGTCAAATTCAGCACATCAAAGGGCTTTACTGTCAAAACGCTGCCCTTTGAAGTTGGAGCGTCATGCTGCTGACTCACACCCGCCACTCGGTAGAGTTTCTGCCACAGCACTCTTCGCTAATTCTGCCTGAATCAGGTGTGCAGTGTCTCTGAGAAGGTCAGAGTCAATGATCTCACTTTGTTCTTCCAACGGGACATTAGGCAATTGGTGAGAAAAGCTATAAACAGGTTGCATTCCATCCGGTCGTTTAAAATGCTGATTTTGCTGTAATATATTATCCAACCATACAGCATCAGGACCAAACAAACCTTCAGTAGCACAAAAAGTCGGTAGAGATGAATCAGGCATAAATTCCTCCTTTTCCTGACAGCTAGGCAGTAGTGCTGACATCTCCAAGGCCTGACCTGAAGGCAGGGAGACCTGCTCACCTCCAGGTACACCAGCAGACTGACTATCCAAGACATCAGACTCCATAGCAGCAGCTCCCCCTATTGATAACAGACTAGGGGAATTTCCCCGGTGCCCCAGCTAAATTTCCCCCATTCACTAAAAAATACCACCAACAGCTGGATCTGGTTCAATGTCAGTTGGTATTCATCTGCATCCCCCTTCCCCCAGGTCATGCTTGAAAATAGGCAGAATTTGTCTAGTGCACTTACCTGGTCAACAAAAACTAAATAAATAAATGAAGGTCCAAGAAAGAGATTAGGACTGCTTGAGTATAAGCTTTGGTTAGTGGGCACGACTGGAGAAGCCAATGGTGGAGGCTGAGTCCCTGACATCAACAGTGACATACTGGCCATAATAGCCCTAGTACTGCCAGTGGAAAGCATTGAAGCAGATGTCATACCTGTAAGGTGGAGGGGTGAACTGGAGCAGACTGAGGATGACTACTCCTTACCCCAGTACTTGTGTTTGCAATTTCCTAAAGATTTCTCCAGGGATTTCGATCACCACAATTCGGTTGATGGAGCCAGCAATTTAGATTTTTCTTGGAGCTGTTTCTCCATTCTTTCTATGGTCTTCTGGACTACAAAATTCTCCAAAGTCCACTTATTGCATTGCTTGGTTGCAGAATTAAACCCCTGGCAGATTTTGCAAGCTTTCACATTGTGGTCTAGATCTAGGCAGCAGACACAAACTTTGTGGGAGTCTCCAGTGTAGACCTTTTCTCTTCACTCACAGTAGCAGAAAAGTTTTGATGGTTCCTTCAATGAAGTGCAGGTCATCGAAAATCACTATAAAAGATATTACTTAGTTACAAAAAATAAATAAAATGGCAGCTAGGAGCAGTGAAATTTCTGATTGTGATCTGACGAGTCTGACTGACCGTGGGAGAAGAACTGAGAAGAGGAGGGGCCACCCACACTTATCTTTATGCTGACACCTGACATCATCATGAGCAGCCCCCGGCTGATGGCTTGAAAAACTTTCCATGTGGTCCTAGTGCCTGGCAGCTATAGGTTCCAAAGGTGTGGCCTGATGAAAGAGATATCCTCGTGTTTACTGTTTTGTACAGCTTGGTGTTCTAAAATGTGTAAGTTTCCTGTGTGCATCCTGTCCTTGTATATTCCGCAAAGTTCTATGCTGTCTGGATGCCTTGTGTAATACCCTAATCAACAATCTGGTGTATGCATACTGTACGCCTTGTAAATTAAAGTTCTGAGTTTGAAGTAATTTCAGTTTCAAGTGTCATACCCTGCTTTTTGGAGTTACTAGTGGGAGAATGGGACCAGAAACTGTTTAAAAAAGTATAACAGACTTTTAATCTTTTTCCCTGTGCTGCTGCCCAATTTTATGCCAGGGATCCTCCTACGCTATGCCTGTGTGCCATCCAGAATTTCTGCACCTTTGCTCAGTGGGTTCAAAATTCAAGTGTTCCAGGGTACTCTCTGTCATTATTCCCCAGTTGGAGACACCATGCTGTTTGTAAATATGCTTTCCCTGTACCCATTAAGAACTGTTCAAGAATCCTGGCCTCCCCCTCAGTGTAAATTGTCAACTAATGGCTTCAGTACAGCTGACTACTGACCATGCAGCCCTGCTGGCACCAATATCCATGGGTCACGGCATCCCAGGTCACCAGTTACACCTGTGTGTGTATGCCTGCCAGTCAATCAGTGAGTGAAAAGTAAAGTCAGCTGGTGGCACCCTTTCCCATGGGTTGTGGCAACACAGGTCACCAATTACACCTGCATGTGTATGCCTGCCAGCCAGTCAATGAGTGAAAAGTAAAGTTGACGGCGTATGAGTCCAAGGTCACAAGGTCTCGATGTGGGGTGCTGTGGTCTGTCAGTGGGTGTGGTGCACTGGTGATGTCACTCATTCCTATCTCCTCATAAGTCATAATACACTGGGGTTTGTTAATGTACCTTGTGTGTGTGTGTGTGTGTGTGTCACACGGGCATCTGTGAAACATCGACTATTATGAGTCATAACTGTTTGTGTCCACCAGTGGCTGTATTGTGTCATCAGTGTTGATCCCTCTAGTGGCTGTGCTGGAGTCACTATCTGGCACTGTCACTGGCTTGTTGTTGCACTGCTGGTTCCAGTGTGGTGGCCCTAGTGGAAGAGGTGAGAGTGACTCACAGAAGGAACTTACAAATAACTGAAAGAACCACCACCTCCTCCAGTGACACCACATCAGAGAAAGCAGCACAGAATCAAGTCAGTGACAGCATCAGTGAGGTAGTTTGCATAATAGATTCAGCACTAGATCAAATGTTAAGAAAAATACAACCACTATACTGTACGTAAGCAATCATAACACATCCTCGTAAAAATCTGGACATTAACATTCTGCAATAGTTTTATAAGGTAAGTGTAAGCACAATGAAATGTATCCTAATCCTTCAGAATTCCTATTGAAACTTAAGTGTTTTACAAACGTACAGTAAGTATACCTGAAGTTTGATACTAATTTTGCTGTGGAGTCTGTTAAGGTTTCTCATCTACTGTTGATTTACCACAAGAGGGCACTGCAGCCCAGCTCATGAAAGGAGGACCTGCTTTAAGAGTTCACTTGTTGCCAAGCAGCAGCATTACACCCTGTGCCATATTTCAGAGAAAAATAGATCCCAACAGTACACCATTTTCAATGATTTCAGTTAAAAAATTAGAGAAGGGTTCCAAATTGACATCCATCCTCCTAAGGTTTTCTGGAGGAGCGCTGGCAGTGCTTTGGGAAAAAGAATTTGAGTTCTGAGCAGCCAGACACCAGATTCAACTTTCTGTTCCTATGTACAAATGTAAACTTATCTCCTTCCTTCCTACTTAAAGGGGATGGAAACTTTGTTCCCACTGAATAATGGGATCAGAATTTCCCACTGTGCAAAACCATCATAGCTAAACATTTTCGAACACTCAGTTTTGTGTCAAATTATATTTTGTCTGGTTTATTCTTAACATAGAATTTGACCTATAGCTGACTTCATTAATCAGCCATAAGGGACTTCTATGACAGATGGAATGTGACTTTGCAGATGAAGCTGCAGGCACTGCTGGTACCTCCTCCCCTCCCAATCCCAAGTACAAATGAGTTTGAGATAGCTTTACATTTGGATTTTAAGTGGAGGGGGGCACAGGGGCAATGTTTCCTTCCTTTTTGATTTAGTGAACCTTCAGTGTCCACAGCCATGCCACCAGCTCCAGCAAAAGAAGAAACATGCAGATCCCAAATGTCAGTAAAATCCTCTGACCAACTGAGGGACTTAGCTATGAAACCCACTGAACTCAGAAAAGCCAGGAGTGTGTACATCCAAACAGCTAGTCTCAAATGGCACTTTAAAACAAAATATATGTTTTGAGCAATAATTATGACAGAGTGTATGGTATGTTATGAAATATCATCATGCCTTGCTTGTGTTTCACCTCATGACTTCAACCACCCAAGAAGTGAAAATGTCCCAATATATACCAGCCCCTGGAGTGTATAACAGCAAATGTAAGATGGCTTCAAAATGTTGGGCTGATCTTTGTATTCGTATTTGACCCATGATAATCTTCTCAGATACTGTCACAAGTCCAACACTTCTTTAGCCAATCAACTTCCAGGATGAACTATCCACTTTAAAATAGCCTGCATAAATCGGATAAGAAAACTGCTGCTGTACCATTGATGGAAACATATCATGTGACCATACATTACTCCCGAATGGCTGCACGCCAGTACCATTTTCATGTGTTTTTTTTTCTCAATATTTATTATTTTCTTATTTTGTAAGTGCAATAACACATTTCAGGCTGTGAGACCATGCTCCAGTATATACACTTCCCAGGCGATTAAAGGCACAGTTTGCCTCATGCTGCACAACACACCCAAAGTGTGCTTATATCAGAGCATGACAGCACATCCCCTTGTGTGTTATCACTTACTTATAAAAAGGTATGTCTTCATCTTATGATAACACCACCAGGTAGGGGTGTTCTAGTAATGATTGGTACTTCCCGAATATAGTGCAGCCCCATTATAGTAGAAAGACTTAAGCTGGACATTCACTTTGACCAGATGAAACTCATTTACCAAAGGCCATTGTCATAGGTGACAAAGTAAATCCTACTGTTTACAACAGATTGAGATGTCCATCTATGGGGATAGCTAAGGGCACCAAACTGTGTGTTAATATCCTGCCTTCCTCTCATTATCACTAAACACTCACTCCTGCCTGCCTGTCTGTCGTTATCACCTCCTCCTCCCTCCCTGCTAATGGCAAACACATACTCTGCCTCTGATTATCATCTCAGCTCTCTCCCTCCTGATAGCTAGAACAACCTGCTCAACCATTGGCATGGACTTTCAGGAAGTAAGATCACGATTAGATACAGCATGTACAGTTGAGTCGGGCAGATGGCAGCTAAACTGGAACATTGTTTCTAGGTTTGTTTGGACTGCTTACCAGAAACCAACACCTGAAGATGGCTAAGCTTTGTGAGCGAGTTTGTGGGTTGTGGACTATGGTCAGTGAGTCAATCAAGGGTGTAGGCAGGCATACTCCAAGCACTCCATGGTGTGCAATTTTATTTGAGGGGGTAGCAAATAGGCTCTGAACTGCTTCCTTTTTCCATGAAAACTAACAAAGAAAATACTGAACCTTTCTGTAATGTTATTCATAGGACTTGAAACTAAAAGGACTGGTCACCAATACTCTCTTTGCATCCCAAGGACAATACAACTTTACAGGCTGTAGGCTGGTATGTGGGTGTCTTAGGGAACAATGCATGGCATTTGTATTTACCCATGCATGGCAACAACCTGTCATGAGATACAACAATTGTATTTATTGTGTCAAATGAGGTAACAAACAGGGTCCTGGTGTACATTTGTATATTGTCTGGCTACACCTGGGGGGAAGGGGGTAGCTGCGAGTCCACTTGGTGTGCAGATCTGAAATCCCTGACTACACCCCTAATTCGGGTGGCTAGGCAGTAGCAATACAGCACCAAAACGGTAGTACTGTTTTCTACTGCTTTTTTGCCTAAAGTACTTTATCTGTTTCTGGGTTACAAGGGCATAATGTGGCATATGAGTGGGCGGTGGCTATGTAGTTCTGAACTGAAACACTGTTGCTACTTATCTTTAATGTTATTTATTTATTTATGTATTTAATTTTATTAATTCATTCTCAGATTACAACACCTCTGAGCATATATCAGCTCTTTTACAAAGGTTCCGCATCAGTGGGAAGGGTGACAGACATACAACAGATGGTATTACATAACATATTGACAAGAAAGTATTTAAAATGACAATATGGCATTAATATTGCAATTAAAATTAAAACTATGAATTGGTAAGAAATCAAAAATAACCTAATAAAAGGAGGTAGCCTGAGGTGCTTTGTCAAATAGGTGTAGTTAGATTTGGGTGAACAAAAGTTCAGGTAAGCGAAGCTAAACAGTGGAAAGAAGGTGGAGGCTGAGGTGAAAGAAGGGTCGGGAAAGGAGGCAGGAAATAAGGCAGAGCTGTTAGGGTGAAAGTGGTCATTCACAGAGAAAAGGGGAGAAGCAGGTACTGTGCACAAGGATGTGTCAATACTGTGAGGTAGTGTCATGTCAATTGAAACATCTCAGGAACTGTCAGCTGTAAGATGCTGACAAAGTATATTTTATACATTTCTGCAAGCAACATGACATACAATAACATAATCTGGATGAATATGCAGGCAGGTGGCAGCTATGTAGCTCCAATACTGAAGCACTGAAGTCTACTGTTTATTTAACATGTGGGCTAACTGAGCATCAAAAAGTTCTCATACAGGCTATAACGGACACCTCCTATACTAGACAAAAACTGCATGCATTGAGGTGCCCATTAAAAATGAGTCCCACTGTATCATGAATAATGGCTATTCATTGCTTAGAAACAGAATTTGACAGCAGGTAAGTACCACTTGGCCCACCTAGTCTGCTCATTTCCCTACCTAATGGGTAAGCTGCATATTACAATTAACCAACAGCCTACTTCCCCATACCTCCCACTAGAATTGCCTTATGTCTGTCCAATGCATTCTTGAATTCCCCTACTGTTTTTGATCCCACTACCTCCTCAGGAAGGCCGTTCCATGTGTCCACAACCCTCTCCATGAAAAATACTTTCTCACATTACCTATGAGCCATCCCCCCTCTATCTTCAAATAGTGCCCCCTTGTTCTTGCACATCTCTTTTTCTGAAAGATGCTACCCTCTTGGACTTTGTTGATTCCCTTGAGGTACTTGAAAGTTTCTATCATGTCCCCCCTCTCCCTCCTTTCCTCAAGGGTATACATATTAAGCTCCTTTAATCTCTCTTTGTATGTCTTCTGGTGCAGACCCTGCGCCATTTTAGTTGCCCTCCTCTGGACAGCCCCCATCCTGTCTATGTCCTTGTGGAGATGGGATCTCCAAAATTGCATGAAGTACTCCAGATGTGGTCTCACCAACTGTACATAAAAAGGGATAACAACTTCCTGTTTTCTACTGGTGATGCCTCTCCCTATCAATCCCAGTATCCAGCCAACCCTCCTTGCTACCTTCTCACATTGTTTGCCCACCTTTAGGTCATCTGCTATGACTACCCCCAGGTCCCTTTCCATTTTTATGTTGCTTGCATGCATGTGCAAGAAACATAGTGCCATCATCCGAGTTTTCAGAGGTGTGGTACCCTGTCTTCCAGTTCAGTCAGTGTGTTTGCAGGCGTGGCTGCAGGTCTCCAATGACTGCTGCAGCTGCCTTTGACAGCAGTCAAAAATGCAGTGGCATACAGTTGAAAGGGAGAGCTCCGCTTCAGTGAGCAGAGCTCCCCCCCTCACACACACACACACACATGCAAGCACGCATATTGAGTGCTGATGTGCTCCCTCCCCCCCAACACACTCACTGTATGGCCGACGGAGGTGCCCAATCCCCCGTTGGCCCCACGCCCGGCCCCCACAAAAGCTGTCCAGGAGCCACACTGGGAGCCCATCCCAGCATGGCAAAAAATGTTATAGCTGACGGGGGTGCCCAATCCCCCGCTGGCTCCAAGGCTGCAGCCCCACCCCCCAAAGCTTTCCAGGTGCCACGCTGGGAGTCTAGCCCAGCGTGGCAAATCTTGTTGTAGCCGATGGGGGTGCTCAATCCCCGTCAGCTCCAGCCCCCCCAAACAGCCTTTCCAGCTGCCATACTGGTAGCCCACCCCAGAGTGGCAAATGTCCCGCGTCATCTTCATTAAAAAAAAAAACTGTAAAAAAAAGGTCCTCGCAGTCTCCTGCCACCACCGCACTACCCACTGTGCACCCTGCCTCCCACACCTCCTACCCCATACTTACTACCGGAGCTCGGCGCAGATCATCGGTGGACCGGGAAAACATCTGCACTCTTCAAAGCCGACCGCAAACTGAGGAAATGCCGGTAAGCTGTATAATGGAATAAATAGGGTTTTTTCAACTTTGTTGCATATCTCAGGCATTTTGGGGAATTTTAGGCCCAAAATTTCAACATTGGGATTTTGGGACCCCTCCTCATGAATTCTTGCACTGTCATGGTGTTAATCGGGCCCAAAGGGTGATTTCGCGGTCACTGCTTGAAATCACCTTTCGGGACCGATTAATGAAACGACATTGCCAGTGTTCATAAGGTGGGCTCTCAAAAAGCCTATGTTGAAAATTTGGTGAAAAATTCCTAAGAATGACTGTTTTAACAGCGTGCGTTGCGCAGTTCCTACGCACGCTTGTAAGTTCGCGAATTTTCAATATTTTCACTCCAGATTTTCAACATTGCCATTTTACCACACCTCCTTATGAGCAGTACAGCTATCAGTTTTCACATCCTGCCCAAAACGTGTTTCTGCCCATATGGCGCACAATGGCGCAGTCGGTGTCTGCGAAATCAATGTATGGGACACATTAAATCACAGTGACACTGTTCATGAGCAGAGGTCTTAAAATGGCTATGTTGAAAATTTGGTGAAAAAATTCCTAAAAATGACTGTTTTACGAGCGTGCGTTGTGCAGTTCCTATGCACGGTCGTAAGTTCACGAATTTTCAATATTTGCACTCCAATGACTTCCAGATACCTAAACAGCACATACAAGCAAGCAACATTCGGCATTGACAAATGCTTGTTGTTGTTGTTAGTATCTTACCCCTAAAGAAAGAAAAACAAATAATCAATGTTATTTGAGGCTATTTGGCAGGCGTTCAAGATCTCCAGAGACTTCCTGTCCAATAGAGGAAACTTTGGAAGCTCACTGAAGGCAGATCATGTTACTCAGCACTCGCAGACGCCTCAGGCAGGAGAGACAGATGACTTGAGCTGATGCAGAGAAAGAATCTACTTCCGTCCACTTGTTAAAATTAGACAAAAATCAGAAATCTTGTCATTTATTCGTTCATTCTCAAAATCCCAAGCTAGAGAGGATACATTTTTCACAGTGGAGGGTACAAATTGGGCTTTTGAAAAGGGAAAAACAGAAGGGCTGTTTTAATTAGTGTTTGCTGAAAGAGACAGGGATGTAGGGCCCCAACAGTGCAAGCACGTAGGCACACACACACACACACATACTGTGTGTGTGGGTACTGTACAGAAGCCGAAATTTAAAGCTGGAATGTCGTGTATTTTACAGACTTAAGAGGTCAAGGAAGTAAAGGAAGGAAGGTTACATAGGGGTTTATTTTGATTATGAATGTAAGGTTTTTGTAACTTAGTTGTTACCTGAAACAAAG
This sequence comes from Neoceratodus forsteri, assembly GCA_016271365.2. Taxonomy (NCBI): domain Eukaryota; kingdom Metazoa; phylum Chordata; order Ceratodontiformes; family Ceratodontidae; genus Neoceratodus; species Neoceratodus forsteri. The sequence continues at coordinate 509,806,865 of CM057452.1, read as the reverse complement.
AGCAAGGCAAGTTGTCTAATTGAATTGCAGGGGACCTTTTTTCTATTGTTGTTCAAGGCATGGCTTCATGCCCAAGAAAACATTTAAAAAATGATTTTTTTCTGAGAATTTAATCCCACCACTTCAGTTAGCTGCTTTTCTGCTCTGTGTGTGTGCACAGCTATGCACTCAGGACATTTTCTAAGTTTGTAGCTTTTCTGTCCAAACAGAAAGTTTTAAATATAATTGTTTTTTTTCTGAGAAACTATGTGGCTTTCTGCACAAGAAGAAATAAAAAAAAAAGTTTCTGAGAAGGTTTGTGGCTTTCTGCCCAAAAAGGAATTTAAAAGGGATTTTTTTACTTTGAGAAAGTCTGTGGCTTTCCATCCAAGAAATAATCATTATTTGTTTTTTGTCCTGAGAAATCAGCCTTGACTATAAGTGAGTAAGACTTGTCAGCTCAGCATTGCTGCAGTGGCCTGAGTGACTATCTTTCATAAGGCAAAGGGGATAGGGAACATGTTTACTTTACTAGCAACACATGGGAAAGAGGATGCAGGAGGTGACTGCACAAGGCATAGCATTTACAAGGAAGAGGGAGTGAGGGGCATTACTAGTAGAGAGATTGAGCATGGTGTGGCAGGGGGAGGGATAATACTCAGAGAGGTGAGGAGGGAGAGGGAGGTTGGCAGTCAAACAGGTGGAAGGGGAGGGGTCTGAATTGGGAGGGACGGAGGGAAGACACTGTGGCACATGGTAAAAACACAGTCTTGAGTGGCTCCAGAAATGAGAACCTGGGGGGGCCGGTGGCGACGGGCACAAGGAAAGAGGAGGGGATGTACTGGTTTTGGGGGACTCCATACTCAGTGAGATCAGATGGGGCAGCAAGGGGGAGAGGCACAGTCAGATATGGGTGGAGTCCATACCAGGATTAAAGGCAGACATGGCAGGACAGGCAATCCTAAGGTGCGTAAAGAGGGGTAGGAGGAAACCACACATTGTAGTACATGTGGGGACCAATGACCTAGCGGGGGTAACAAGGGAGAGGACTGAGGATGTGGGAAGGTTATGTGAGGAGACTGGGAAGTCTGTGGCCTTCTCTGAAGTGCTGCCAGTACTCTGCGCAAGCACAGTGAGAATGGAGAGGATTAGGGAGTTGAACACATGGTTGGTAGAATGGTGTTGAACTAAGGGGTGTGGGGTTGTGGGCGTCTGGGGTACTACCTGGGATAATAACAACCTGTTTGCAAGGGATCGGCTCCACCTGAGTGGGATGGGGAAGGAGGTATTAAAACAAGGACTGGGGAGGTATATTGCGACAAGGGTGGATTTAAACTAGATGGGGGGGGTGGCAAGTGGACAGCAGGTAGGCAGGTATCCGATAGAGTGGAGTCACAGCCTACCCCCCAGGCTAGCAGGGAAGGACTCGGGGTGGCCAAAAAAGGAGGGAGTAGAAGGGATGAGATGGAGGCTAGTGAAGGGAAAGGGGCATTATGGAGGGTGGTATCACTGAATGCAAGAAACCTAGGAAACAAATCCACTGAGCTACAAGCACTCTTGGCAGTCTGGAGGGTGGATATTGCAGCTGTCACAGAAACGTAGGAAACTGAGCATCAGGACTGAGATCTGGCAATCCCAGCATACAAATTATACAGGAAGGACCGTAAGGGGGGTGGGGGGTGGGGTGGCATTCTATGTGAGGGACAGGATCAAATGCACAAGAGACGAGGGAGAAGAAAAGAGAACAGAGGCACATTGGCTGTAGCTCCGAGACTCAAGGGGTAGGAAATTGAGGGTTGGGGAGGTATACAGGCCGCCGTCCCAGTCTGAGGAGCTTGACAGGGAGTTAGTGGGACAAATCACAAAGGTATGTAGAAAAGGGAAGGTGGTCATTGTGGGGGATTCCAACTTTACGGGGGTTGACTGGAGCATTCCGGTCACCTCCAGTGCTAAAGAGCAAGTGCTACTGTATGCAATCCAGGAGGGTGTCCTGACACAGTTGGTTACTGTACCTACTAGGCTAAAGAACACTTTAGATCTGGTATTGTCAAATGGGGAGGCAGTAAGGGAAATAATGGTAGAGGACCCACTAGTTGACAGCGAATACCAAATGGTGTGGTTTAATATCACGAAGTGTGGGGAGCCAGAGAAATCAGTTACTCTGGTGTAAACTTCATGGGGGCGGACTTTGGGAGGATGCAGAAAGTACTGAAAGGGAAACTGGAGGGCATAAGGCAGGAGATGCATGTGGAGCAGAAATGGGATATTATTAATCAGGGGTTTCAGAGGCAAGAGAAGCCTGCACCAAGGCACAGAGTAAGAGCAAGAAAGCCATGCTGGTTGAATAGTGAAGTTGTGGAGGTGGTGAGGGCAAAACGAGTGGCACACCAGAGGTTTAGAAGGACAGGGAAGGAAGTGGACAGGGAGTAATATGCAAGATGGTCCAGGGAGGTGACCAGAAAAGTGAGAGAATCCAAGGCCCAGAGGGAGCTGGGATAAGCACAGGGAATTAATGGAGGCTTTTTCAGATACATCATGGAGAAAAGGAAGTGCAAGGAACAATAGTAAGGATAAAAAGGGGTGGGAGTGGCTGGAAAAGGAGGAGCAGACAGAAGCACTGAATGAATACTTTTGCTCAGTGTTCGTGGAAGAAAGGGGGGGACTACTACCAGCTTGGGCTGGGAGGGTGGGGACAGGGGGAGAGGAGGCAACAGATGGAAGAACTGAGGCAAGTAGAGTCCTAGAGGGACTGAGGGCACTGAAAGTAGACAAGGCACCAGGGACAGATGGTATCCACCCCAGGGTGTTGAGGGAGATGGCGGAGGTGTTGGCGGAGCCACTGGAAGATCTGTACAGCACCTCATTGGAATCAGGATGTCTGTCACTGGACTGGAGGATGACACATATAGTACCATTACACAAGAGTGGGCCAAGGGATGAACCGGGTAATTATCGTCCGATAAGTCTAAGCTCCATAGTGTGCAAACTTATGGAAATGATACTAAAGGAAAGACTGGTGTCATACCTGGTGGACAATGGCCTCCAGGATGTGAGGCAGCATGGGTTTGTTTCAGGGAAGTCTTGTCAAATCAGCCCCATACAATATTATGACTGGGTAACAGGTGAGCTAGATAAGGGTCATGCAGTGGATGTTCTTTACTTGGATTTCAGAAAGGCCTTCGATTCAGTGCCTCATGGGTAGCTTGGGGAGAAGCTAACTGGTGTAGGGGTAGGGGCAAAAATGATGAACTGGATTACAAGCTGGCTGAGTGGCAGGCTGTAACGGGTGGTGGTGAGAGGGGAGCTCTCAACTCCAAGGTTGGTGATGAGTGGGGTGCCACAGGGCTCTGTGCTGAGGCCAGTGTTGTTTGGGCTCTTCATATCAGACATTGCACATGGTGTGGTGAGCAAGGTAAGTCTGTTTGCTGACGACACCAAAATTGAAGCAGTGGTGGATGGAGAGGAGGGATGGAAGCAGCTGCAGGGTGACCAACGCAAGATAGAGGACTGGTCAGAGAGGTGGCAGCTGGGGTTCTATGCAAAGAAGTATAAGGTTATGCACTTTGGGGTGAAGAACCCAATGAGAGAATACTGGCTGGGGGGGTTAAGCTGGGGATCACTGAGGAGGAGAAGGACCTAGAGGTAATGATAACAGGGATCATGAACAACACTGCCCAGTGCAGGAGAGCAGCTGTAAAAGTGAACAAAATGCTGGGGTGCATCGCAAGGGGGTTTTCCACCAGGTGAAGAGAGGTTATCTTGCCCCTCTACAGATCGCTAGTAAGGCCGCACTTAAGTATTGTGTGCAGTTTTGGAGGCCATACCTAAAGCATGATATCAGGCTACTGGAGGGGGTGCAGAGGAGGGCAACAAAAATGATATGTAGAATGGAGGGGAGAGACAATGGCAGCAGGCTGGGAGACCTGAATATGTACACCCTGAAGGATAGACAGGACAGAAGGGACATGATAGAGATATTCAAGAATCTGAGGGGAATCAGTAATTATGGGGCAGATGGGGTCTTTAAGTTAAGGAAAGGGAGGGTCACCAGGGGGCATGGGCTAAGAATAGAGAGGGGAAGATTTAGGAAGGAAATGAGGAGACACAATTTCACAGAGAGGGTGGTAACAAAATGGAATGCCCTACCAGAATGGGTGGTATCATGTAAATCTGTGAAGAGCTTCAGAAGGGCAAGGGACAGGGAACAGGGAAGATTGAGGGTGGGGGAGGGGTGGCAGTGGGATGGCAAAGGGAAGGGGGGTGGGGCAGCTGCAAACTAGGGGTGTTGGCTGCACACTTAGATAGACCGGGTGGTCTGTTTCTGCTGGCACATTTATATGTTTGTATAATATAATTTAAATTTAATACATCTTGTGAGGAATACAACCATGGCAGACAGATGACGTAGTACTAGAAAATGTGGTTGGTCCAGCAAAGCTACAGCACATGTAGAGCAGCAAGTAGCAGGAGAGGGTGGGCATACCACAAAGTGATGCTAAAGCATAATTGCCATGTAAAATGATGTTTTATTATGTTTTACCCCATCAAAGACTGCAGTCTACATCACCAGCACCAGTATGGTGATGGCTAACACCGTGGAAAAAAGTAGAGGTACCATTCAAAGTACTAGTAGTGCTGCTAGAAAGACATTGTCATTAAATGCCATTGATACTACCAATGTGAATGTGTCCTCTTTATCCCTTGCCACTGGCACCAGTTCCACCTGGATGAGGACATCCTCCTTAATAATCACCACTGCTCATAGAAACACATAAAAACATACACTTTGACGGCAGATAAGGACCACTTGGCCTACCTAGTCTGCCCATTTCCCTACCTACTAGATAAACTGCAGATCCCAGTTAACCAAGAGCCTATTTCTTCCTACCCCCCACAAGAATTGCTTTATGTCTGTCCCATGCATTCTTGAATTCTCCCACAGTTCTAGACCCCACAACCTCCTCAGGAAGGCTGTTCCATGCATCCACCACCCTCTCTGTGAAAAAATACTTCCTCACATTGCCCCTGAGCTGTCCCCTGTCTTCAAATTGTGTCCCTTTATTCTTGCACGTCTCTTTTTCTGAAAGATGCTACCCTCTTGGACTTTGTTGATTCCACTGAGGTACTTAATAGTTTCTATCATGTCCCCCTTCCTCAAGGGTATACATATTAAGCTTCTTTAGTCTCTCCTTGTATGGCTTCTCTTTCAGACCCTGTACCATTTAAGTTGCCCTCCTCTGGACTGCCTCCTGTCTATGTTCTTGCGGAGATGGCGTCTCCAGAACTGGATGCAGTACTCCAGATGGGGTCTCACCAACTGTCTGTACAGAGGGATAACGATTTCCTGTTTTCTGCTAGTGATGCCTCTCCCTATACATCCCAGTATCCCCCAGCCCTCCCTGCTGCCTACTCACATTGCTTGCTAACCTTAAGGTCATCTGATATGATTACCCCAGATCCCTTTCCATTTTTGTTGTTGTTACTCCCCAAATTGTGTAATCTTTCCCTGGGTTTTTGATTTCCAGGTGCATTATTTTACACTTCTTTGCATTGAATCCAAGCTGCCATACTTCTGACCATTCCTACAACCTTGCCAAGTCTTTTCTCATCCTTTCCATGCCTCCTTGTGTATCAAACCTGTAGCAGATCTTTGTATGATCTGCAAAGAGGCATACTTTTCCTTCCAGTCCCTCTGCAATGTAACTTATAAAGACATTAAAAAAGACTGGACCCAGTACTGAACCCTGTGGTACCCCACTAGTAACCCCTCTTTCTTCAGAGTGGACTCCATTTACAATTACCTTCTGTGTCTTGTTGTCCAGCCAATGTTTTACCCAGGCTACCACCCTGGGACCCACTCCAGGCTGGTTAATTTGATTATTAATCTTTTGTGTGGGACTGTGTCAAATGCCTTGCTAAAGTCTAGGTCAGCCATGTCCACAGCCCCTGCCTGGCCTACTACTTTGGTCACCCAGTCAAAGAAATCAATTAGATTCGTCTGACATGACCTTCCCACTGTGAACCCATGCTGCCTTGGGTCCTGTGCCCCACTGGCCTCTAGGTACTCAACGATTTTTTACTTCAGAAAATATTCCATCAATTTCCCTACCACAGAGGTCAAACTGGCAGGTCTGTAGTTTCCTGCCTTTGTCTTGCTCCCACTTTTGTGAAGGGGAATCAGATCCACCGTCTCCAATCCTCAGGTATCACACCATCCTCCCATGATTTGTTAAAAATGGTAGTTAGTGGTGTCACTAGTTCTCCCCATAATTCTTTTAGAATTCTGGGGTGAAATCCATCAGGCCCCATTGCCTTGTCCACCTTCAGTTTTAGGAGTTCTTTCATAACCTATTCTTCTGTGAAAGGACTGGGATCCCCCCCATCCAGAGTGTTTCTGTTAATTGGATTAGGCACCACCACCTCCTTCTGTTTTGTGAATACTGAGCAGAAGTATTCATTCAGTATACCTGCTTTTTCGCTGTCCCTCTCTGCCCACCCATCATCCTTTCTATTCAGCCTCACTATCCCTCCCTTTGTCTTTCTACGCTCCCTGATGTACCTATAAAAGGTTTTATCCCCCTTCTTAACCAAGTTGGCTATCTTTCTCTCAGTTTGTGCCTTTGCTAGTTTGACTTCCCTCCCTGCTTCCTTCTGCCTTAACTGGTACAGTTCTCTGTCCTGCGCCTTCTTTATTTCCTTAGACTTCCTAAATGCTATATTTTTCTCCCTGACCTTCCCCGCCACCCCTTTTGAGAACCATAGTGGCTTTGTCTTTCATTTTGATTTGCTTATTTGCTTCAAGAAAGGCTTGTTGCCTCTGTGATGGCAGTTCTGATATTTCACCATTGTTGCTCCACCCCTCCTTCTTGCCTGTTTGTTAGTGCTTTTCAAAGGCACTCTCCCATCTTGCCAAAGTCAGCCCTCCTGAAGTCCAGCACCCTCACTTTTGTATGGCTTGACTCTGTAGCTGAGTTTATTGTGAACCACACTGTTCGATGGTTACTTCTTCCCAGATGGCTACCCACTTCTATGTAACCCCCCTGCAAATGGGGGTTCCCAAAAGACTTCCAGGAGCTTGCTTGAATGCTCCAAGCCTGAATGGTGTTTGGCGTTTAAGCCATTTATCAGTGAGTGTTTTTAGAACCTCTGGTACTGTCTCTTTAAGAGCTGTCTGCTTGCAGACATAATTAGTTTGTATGGGGGACTGTGTGTTTCTTCTCTGAGTACCACTGAGCTGCTGCCAATTCACTTCATTTTTGCAGTCACTAGAGCGCAAAGGAACCTATGTGAAAGATGTAACTGTTTGCCAGAAATTATTTAGAGTAATAATGAAATTACAGTTTGTCTAACCTGCTTTCTTTGCAGTCAGAACTGTGTCTGCTAGTTCCCCATTCTAGTTTTGAACTGCTGAACTGGACCAATCAGTGTGGGGTAAGCTAGCTCTAAATGGTGCCTTGGACGAATCAGAACTTGACTCATAATCTGAGCCAGCCACAAGAGGATTGTATGGGCAGTGACTCTGGGAGATGTAGTTTAGACTTCAGTGCCTTTTTGGACCAACAGCAGCAGTCTATTGTGAGTGACAGCCAATCCAGTCAAGAACTGGGAGGAACTCAAAGGAAGTGCCCGGTTTTGTCGGTTGGAGTTCAGCTGAGCTTTGGCAGTGAAGAAGGAAGGAGCCCTGTGCTTTTCAGTGTGCAGTTTTAGTCAAAAAACGTGTGTAAGGCCCAGAGTTCCGGTCTGCAGCTTGTTAGGACTGAATCCGTCCTGTGAAAAGAATCAAAGGATCTCTGAAGAGTAGAAACCAGGCTCACCCTGTAGAAGACTGGAGAAATTGCTGAAAATTCCACTCGGTCTGTCAGGAACTGAATCTGCTGTGTGTTCTCCCGGTATTGTGCAGTAATTGCGATCGGGATACAGATGCAGCCTGCCTGGTATAGTGCTTTCTTTTATATGGATGTGTGAAGAGGTTTGTGTACCTCAAGTGAGCCCTCTGACATTGAAGGACCCTATCTTATTTGGAGATTGAGTACTAATTCAGGGTCGCTCCCTGTTGAATTGCCACATTAAATCCAAATGGAATTACTGTACTGCTGACTGTTTAATTCTCCTTTTCTCTGTGTGAAAGGGCCCTACCAGCTGCCACGGTTTGGACTAGCCACTAGGGCTTGGGTACCCAGGGACAGTAACTGATAGGGATAGGCCTGTGCACAGAGCCATAGGTAGATTATTAGAGTGATAAGCTAATTAACCTGATTCCCCTGTCCTTGTTATATCCCCTAAATAAATCAGAGCTGCTTGTTTCAGCAAAGTTATACTGCCTGAGGTATTTGTCTATGTTAAAGTACTGTACTGTGACTGTTGCACTGTATCTCATTTCACAGGAGGTCCCAGTGCGGGAACTAGACCTGGGAGTAAGTGTATACTGTGAAGGTAATTCTGATATATTGTGTGGGCCACTACTGGGAAGAAAGGGGGTTGCAGTGTCCCAGAGGGCTGTGACCAAGTTAGTTTAACTATTGCAAACCCTGACCTCTGGGTGGAGGCACCGCCATTGGATCCAGGCCCTCAACCTGTTGGTGGCAAATCAGGCAGGGTAGTAGCCCCTGGGATAGCGCCATCTAGGGGTTACATCTTGGAGGCTCACCGCTGGGATTGTGTGTCCTCTAGTGGCATTTACGAACCACTGTTAAAGAAAAAATGGGTACCCGACGCAAGTGGCTGTGCACCGGCTGGTGGGTGGTGTACTGGGGAGAGGATCGACCCCCAAAATGCTATGGCTTATCTGGACATCCCTGGGTATCAATCGGACACTGTGCAGGGAGTACTTTCCAAGGTGGAAGGTTTACAAACCCTGTGGTGGTGGGTCGGCATGCTAATCTGCTCACCCACACTTTCCTGGCCCTAGTAGAGTTTAAGGATCCCATAGATAGCTCCAAAGTGCCACAGACCATTACCCCAGAGGCCCTCACTGCTCGGAGGTGATAACTAAGGACAGTAAAGACCCAGAGATCAGCCCCCCACCACTATCTAAACTTTTGAGGAGAAATTTGCTGAATGGTTGCTGGGAGGGGAAAACTGTGGAGGACTTGAAGAAACTATTCTTGCCACTTGGGGGTGTTCCTCCCCAACACCCTCTCCTGCTCAGTGCCCGTAATGGTGGCTGAACCAATGCAGACTCTATTTCTGCACCTGCCATTAGTCCACGACTCTTACCGAGGTTGAGGATCTTCTCAGCACCCTCCCACCCCCAAGGGAGGATGACTGGGAGACCTGGATAGACTATGTTGCCCCAAGTGCTAGAATGGCAATGCTCCAGGCGAAGCGAAGAGGTTAGTGAGCCTCCGAGTCCACCCCGCTACCATCCGTGCTAAACGGGCAGTAACCCTGAGCGACTGCTGGGCCCTATCTTGAGGCCTTGGAGATATATTATGGGAGCCCAGATTCTGATGAGGACCTATGGTGGAGAGTAAGAAATGCACAACAGTACCAAGAGGAGTTGTTGTCTGTGTGTGTCTCTCGGCTGGAAAAATTGTTGCAAGAATGCCTCAGAAAGGGTAGTTTGCCAGCGATTGAACTGGACCGAACCAGACTGGACAGATCCTTAAGTCTGCCCCCTTCTCAGAACTGCTGTTGCTTCAGTTCACGCCTGGCAAATCGCATTGAATCACCCTCCTATGATGAGTTAATGAGAATTGAGGAGTTGAGAAAAAGGCGACCTCGGGGGGTACCTGCACCAACAGCTGTAGCTACAGCAGTGACTGAGGGGTGACCCATCAAGTGAAGTTCAGGGGCAGAGGTTGACAGTCAATGAGTGCTCTGACAAGGAAAAAGATATGCCACAATAGGGTAGAACTGTTGAGAGAGATCCGGGGAATTCAAAAACAAGTCCCTTTTGAAACGCCACGCCTGCAATCACAGACCCTGACCTATATCCGACTGCATCTGCTGCTATGGGAGTTAGGGGTACCCACCCATGTATCTCTACTGATAACAGCTCAAACTCAATTCCTTGACCATGGAAGTGGAGAAACTGACAGATGTCTCCAAATGTTTATCACACAGAGACAGAGATGGCACCAGGTTTCCAGTTAGTAATACCCCGCCCTGGCTCCCAGTGTACCGGCGCCGTCAGCTCAAACTCCAGAAAGTATGTTTTGCTATGATGTGGGAAAGATGGGCAATGAAAGGAATGCCAGTCCCAAAAGACACTGACAAAGTTGCATATAGGCTACAAGGAGAGCTTCGGAGAAGAAATCAGTGGTTAAGAGGTGCACGACATGGGTCCAGTGAGGCACCAAAAATGCTAATTCACGTCCTTTTGTGGCAAAGTCAGTTGCCCAGCCCCCCCTACCGCCTCTCCCAGACTGGTCCAGAATAGTGGGTCCCTCCATGGAGACCACTGTAAGGTGAATGGAGTGTCTACAAGAGCTGTGATAGAACAGTGGCTCCCAAGTGGCGATTATGTTCCAGGATTGGTATCAGAAGCATTTGTCAGACGTGCCACTTACAACCATTAGAAGGACTGCATGTATGGGGGTTAAGTGAGAAGGCCTACCCTATTCGGGTATATCCGAATTTGTGCTGTCTTCCCCACCTCCGTGGCTGGAGTAGCTGAACAAGTAGAGACCCTAGCTCAGTGTGTCCCCCCACTGGACTGTATGATGGTGTCCTTTGTTGATTGGAACAAATGCTCATATGTTAGGAAGGCTAGCACAGTTGTGTTATGAAAAACAGGGGTCAAAAGACTAGTAGAGCTTTAGAGTTCCGGCTTTAATTAAGAAGGCCTATGAGGCACAGAGATGCTGAAAAAAGAAGACAGAGGAACCGGTCAGGTGTATGGAAGAAGGATCCTGAGGTCTCTGATACAGGCGCCAAATGCCAGTGTACCTTTGACAGGGAGGTCCCGTATCAGAAAGGATGTTAAGAATATATAATGTTGGATGCACCAAGCGATGGAAAATTGCCAGAGGGACTGCTGGTCAAACCTAGTATTTTGCCTGCTAGAGCCCATGCTTATGCCAGAAGGGTAATGGTCCAAGTTCATAATGTGTCTGAAAGAGACATTCAGAGAGTAAACAGAGGTTACACCCTGGCTAATGTGCATTGTGCAGACACTGCAGTGCTACCCAGCAGCAAGAGTTCAGGAAGAATGACAGAGTAACGCCTGACTTGTTTGATTTCGGACTCCCGCTGCCAGCTGAATGGAAAGTGAGGATCAGTGAGAAGCTTGCCCAGAGAGACCAGGTGTTTTCTTTAAAGGAATGGGATGTGGGATGCGTGCAAGGCTGAGCACAATATCCGGCTGCATGGCGAAGACCATTTAGGTAAGAGGTCTCGGCGCCTGGCACCTGCTGACATAGATGATGTGAGACCGGCATCTGCAAGAGATGTTAGCTGCTGGTGTAATACAAGAATCCAGAACCCTTATGCTTCCCCCATTAGTAGTGAGGGAAAAGAATGAACAGTAAGGATGTGTGTGGATTCGCACCTTAAACCGGCGGACTATCCTGATCAGTACACAATGCCCCATTCAGGATGCTTTGGACTGCCTAAGGAACGAGTGGTTCTCTGTGCTGGATCTCCGCAGTGGGTACTACCAGATCGATAGCCCCAGAGGACCGTGAGAAGAGGCGGCCTTTATCTGTCCTTGGCTGCTATGAATTCATGAGGATGCCTCAAGGGATTTCAGGTTCCCCAGCCACTTTTCAGCGATTGATGGAGGCGTGCAGTGGGGGACATGAACTTACTAGAGTGCCTGGTATACCTAGATGATGTTTTGTGTTTGGCAGCTCACTGGAGGAACATGAGGCAGATTATTTAAGGTATTAGACCGACTGGAGGACTTTGGCCTTAAACTGTCCATTGATAAGTGTCAATTCTTTCAAACATCAGTAAAGTATGTGGGACACATAGGTATCCACCGAGGAATAGAGACCGACCCAAGTAAAGTTGAGGCCTTGACCACCGGCCCACAGCCCAAAAATCTAAAAGAACTACAAAGATTCCTGGGATTCTGTGGTTATTATCGATACTTCATCAAGGACTATTCAGAGTGATCAGCCCTTACTTAACCTTACTCAAGGGTATCCCCCAACCCACAAAAAATACCAAAGTCAGCGTCCCTCAAGACTGAAAGAGTGTATTTTCATCCGAGTGAAGTATTTGAGCCCGCTGGACCCTGATTATGAGACTGCTTTTCATGAGATCATATATCAACTTACCCATGCTCCAGTGCTGGCCTATGCTGATCCAAGAAAACCTACGTCCTGCACACTGATACTAGCTTGCAAGGGTTGGGGGCTGTGTTGTACAAAGAGCACGAGAATGGCCTGAGACCAGTGCCCTTTGCCAGTAGAAGCCTGACCCCATCCGAAAAGAACTATCCTGTACATAAGTTAGAGTTCTAGCTTTGAAGTGGGCTATTGTTGACCAATTCCATGAGTACTTGTATGAGGCTAAAATACTAGTAAAACTGACAATAATCCTTTGACCTATGTGCAGACCTCAGCTAAGTTGGATGCCACTGGCCATAGGTGGCTTTCTGCATTATCTACATATGACTATCTCTCGAATACCGGGCAGTCTGAACACATAGATGCTGATGCTCTCTCCCGAGGCCTGTTCCCAGAATGATTGGTCGGGCAGAACCCTGACATTCGGGCACTCTGCCCCGAAGTTTGACAGGGAGGAACAAATGTCCCAGGGCACGCAGTGGACTGCATGAATATGAATTGCTTGGGAGCCTCTGAGAATTGCATACCCTGCTTATGCCACTTTTCTGCAATAGACATTGGTGCACTGCCTCAGCTGGACAATGACAGTATTAATGGGCTCAATCCCGAAGATCCCATGATCAAAGCAGCTTTAGAAGCCCTCTATGCAGGAAAAGATGTGTCCAAATTAAGCTCCACTGATTTGAGAACTGCACTGTTATACAAAGAAGGTCCTAAGTTGAAACTGATCAATAAACTGTTATACAGAAAACAGTAGACAGGGGGACAAGGAGACAAACAACAACTAGTGCTGCCCACTGCTTTAGAGACTCAGTACTGAGGTCCTTGCACAACCACATAGGGCACCTTGGTATAGACAGAACCTTGACTTGGTGAGATCAGATTCTATTGGCCTAAGATGGGGGCTGATGTGAACCTTTGATCGAACTTGTAGTCGCTGCTTACAGAGGAAAGCACACTTTGAGGGCTGCCCCCTTGTTAACATCACCACCAGTGCACCCATAGAGCTGGTCTGTATTGATTTCTGAGTTTGGAGTCGATCAAAGAAATATCAGTAATGTGCTGGTGGTCACTGACCATTTCAAGATATGCCCAAGCTTTCCCACCAAAGACCAGAAAGCATCCACTGCTGGCCAAGATACTTGAAAACTTTTTTGTTCACTGTGGGGCTCCACAAAGTCCATTCTGATCAAGAGAGACTTTGAGTGAAGTCTGATCAAAGAGATGCTTTCTCTGTGGGAGTCGAAAGTCAGAACCACTCCTTACCACCCCAGAGGACCCACAGCCTGAGCGTTCAGCACTTTGCTGAGATGTGCTGAGCTCTGCACAAGAGACAAGCCTAGATGGAACCAACAAATTAGCACCCTGGTACATGCTATAACTGCAAAAGTGATGCCACTGGATTCTCCCCTACCGCCTGATGTTTGGAAGAAGCTCGACTACCAGTAGATGTGTTTTGGGGTCTCTGATGGGGTTCAAACAGACAACCTTACAGTATGTGCAAAGTTAAGGCCCAGCTAACTCATCACGTACCAACTAAGGCTCAAACCATGGCTGCCAAAAGAAATCTGGCCAACAAAGAAAGGTGCGATAAAAGGTGAAAGCACAGGAACTCAGGAGGAGGTCGGGTGTGCTAAGAAATCTGGGACTGCATGGCAACGCACAAGATTGCTGACAGATGGCACCATCTCCTCACATTGTAGTGGGCAAACTAGATGATCTGCCAGTGTACAAGTAAGGCCTGAGAATAATTCAAAGATGTAAAACAATGCATGAAATCATTTTACTACGCCCATTGGACTGAAATCTTGAAGAGATTGAGTCTGAGCCCTAGAAGATGCCCCTCTGGACCAGTGACCAGAGCTGCTGCTAAAAAGATCAAGAAAGTCTGCTACAGAAGCAAAGTTACAGTGTTCCCCTCCACAAGTCCCGAGTTGAGCATGACTGGCCAGTCCATACGGAAGAGTGGAGTGACTTTGATATATCCTTCTTACCGAACTGAATCTGGTGTTTAGGACAGTCCCCTAGTCAATACTGGAGACCAAAAGCTGGGCCTTCTGGACTGTCTAAGCCCCCAGCTTCATCCCTGGAGCCATTGCTCCCAGAAAGTGAAGTGCAAAGCATCAGATCAGATGAAATGGAATCATTGTGCATGGTTGAACTGTTTGAGTTTTCAGGGGAGGAAAATGATAGATTGGGGCAGACTGGTGATACACCCGAACAAGAAAGGTATTTGAGTGCCCTGGCAGTCCACTGCCAGTGTCGAAAGAAAACTCTCCACATACTCGAGCCAAATGTTGTGGACTCAAACTGTAACTCCTGGAGCTGAAAGTGCCCCAGGTTCTAGCCTCTCCCCATGGAGACTCCCTGACAAGTGAGGACAATGCTGAAAGTAATGAGGCTCAGAGTGCAGAGACTGAACAGTTCCCCTAGAAAGACTGGTCGAGCTGTAAAGCCTGTGGTGCACCTCAGTTATGATTCCTTGGAAGGCCTGTGGATTTGCCTCTCAATGTTGTCCATAAAAGAATGTATGTGTCCCGAGGCTCATTGCCCAAACTGAGCATCAGTGCTAACTCCAAGTTACTTGTGTTGCCCTCTAAGTATGGTGCCTTGCCCGTCCCAGCCCCAAAGGTAACTGCCCAGTAGGAAGGGCCCCTCTCTTCCCAGGTTTCATGTACAAGAGGTAATAACACGAGTTATGGTACAATGTGTGTAATACTGTGTAAAGAGTGACGTACAATGTTTCAGAAATGTGTTCTTGGTAAAATTATATATTGACTGATGATTCGTGAATAAGAGCCTAATGCAAATGTATATAGTTGCAAGTTAGAAACTTATGGGGTACTTGTTTTGTGGCAGACGTCAAGCTTTCCGGCAGGAAAAGATTATGAAACCCCCTGCAAATGGGGGTTCCCAAAAGACTTCAGGAGCTTGCTTGAATGCTCAAGCCTGAATGGTGTTTGGCGTTTAAGCCATTTATCAGTGAGTGTTTTTAGAACCTCTGGTACTGTCTCTTTAAGAGCTGTCTGCTTGCAGACATAATTAGTTTGTATGGGGGACTGTGTGTTTCTTCTCTGAGTACCACTCGAGCTGCTGCCAATTCACTTCATTTTGCAGTCACTAGAGCTAAAGGAACCTATGTGAAAGATGTAACTGTTTGCCAGAAATTATTTAGAGTAATAATGAAATTACAGTTTGTCTAACCTGCTTTCTTTGCAGTCAGAACTGTGTCTGCTAGTTCCCCATTCTAGTTTTGAACTGCTGAACTGGACCAATCAGTGTGGGGTAAGCTAGCTCTAAAATGGTGCCTTGGACGAATCAGAACTTGGACTCATAATCTGAGCCAGCCACAAGAGGATTGTATGGGCAGTGACTCTGGGAGATGTAGTTTAGACTTCAGTGCCTTTTTGGACCAACAGCAGCAGTCTATTGTGAGTGACAGCCAATCCAGTCAAGAACTGGGAGGAACTCAAAGGAAGTGCCGGTTTTGTCGGTTGGAGTTCAGCTGAGCTTTGGCAGTGAAGAAGAAGGCCCTGTGCTTTTTCAGTGTGCAGTTTTAGTCAAAAACGTGTGTAAGGCCCAGAGTTCCGGTCTGCAGCTTGTTAGGACTGAATCAGTCCTGTGAAAAGAATCAAAGGATCTCTGAAGAGTAGAAACCAGGCTCACCCTGTAGAAGACTGGAGAAATTGCTGAAAATTCCACTCGGTCTGTCAGGAACTGAATCTGCTGTGTGTTCTCCGGGTATTGTGCAGTAATTGCGATCGGGATACAGATGCAGCCTGCCTGGTATAGTGCTTTCTTTTATATGGATGTGTGAAGAGGTTTGTGTACCTCAAGTGAGCCCTGCTGACATTGAAGGACCCTATCTTATTTGGAGGTCGTGAGTACTAATTCAGGGTCGCTCCTGTTGAATTGCCACATTAAATCCAAATGGAATTACTGTACTGCTGACTGTTTAATTCTCC
Source organism: Neoceratodus forsteri (assembly GCA_016271365.2). Classification (NCBI taxonomy): domain Eukaryota; kingdom Metazoa; phylum Chordata; order Ceratodontiformes; family Ceratodontidae; genus Neoceratodus; species Neoceratodus forsteri. The sequence continues at coordinate 509,790,685 of CM057452.1, read as the reverse complement.
TTTTCTCTGTGTGAAAGGGCCCTACCAGCTGCCACGGTTTGGACTAGCCACTAGGGCTTGGGTACCCAGGGACAGTAACTGATAGGGATAGGCCTGTGCACAGAGCCATAGGTAGATTATTAGAGTGATAAGCTAATTAACCTGATTTCCCCTGTCCTTGTTATATCCCCTAAATAAATCAGAGCTGCTTGTTTCAGCAAAGTTATACTGCCTGAGGTATTTGTCTATGTTAAAGTACTGTACTGTGACTGTTGCACTGTATCTCATTTCACAGGAGGTCCCAGTGCGGAACTAGACCTGGGGGTAAGTGTATACTGTGAAGGTAATTCTGATATATTGTGTGGGCCACTACTGGGAAGAAAGGGGGGTTGCAGTGTCCCAGAGGGCTGTGACCAAGTTAGTTTAACTATTGCAAACCCTGACCTCTGGGTGGAGGCACCCGCCATTGGATCCAGGCCCCTCAACCTGTTAGTGGCAAATCAGGCAGGGGTAGTAGCCCCTGGGATAGCGCCATCTAGGGGTTACATCTAGATCTGAGATCATCTCACTATCCCTGCTTGAGAGTATGAGGTCTAAGCTTGCTCCCTCACGAGTGGGTTCCAAAACTAGCTATCTGAGGCATGCCACCTGTAGGGCATCGAGAATGGCCCTGCTCTTGGATGTGGCTGCAGCAAAGGTGCTCCAGTTAACATCTGGCATATTCAGGTCCCCCATCAACAGTATCTCCCCTTTCTCTGTCATCCTAAGGATGCCTTCTATCATATCCTTGTCCATTCCTTCTATTTGACATGGGGTCTGTAAACAACCCCTGTGAGGATTGTGGTGCCATTTCCAGTCTCTGAGGTGACCCACAGTGCCTCCTCTCCTCCCTGTTTACTCTTTTGTTCCATTGCATTTATCTCTTCCCTTACACAGACAGCTACTCCTCCCCCTCTTCTACCCTCCATGTCCCTCCTGTAGGTTGTGTACCCTGGTATGTCAACATCCCAGTCATGGTTCTCTGTGTACTATGTTTCTGTGACTGCTATGATATCCAAGCATCCCTCTTCCATCAAGGCCACAAGTTCAGGGAGCTTGTTACCCAGACTATGGGCACTGGTACTCATTACCCTCCATTTCTTGATGGCCTTACCCCTTTTTGCCCCATGAATGTCCTTATTGCCTTTGTCATGTTCTCCATTTACTCCTGCGCTTCTCCCTATCAACATCTCTATCTTGGTGTTTACATCACTTATGACCCTGATTTTTGGGGGGGCTAGGAGTTCCCTGCTCCTTTCAAGTGCCTTCTGCCATTGGCTAGTTTAAATGCTTGCCAATGAAGCATTTAAACCTATCACTTAGGATCATGGTTCCCCTCCTGGACAGATGCAGACCATCATGCCAGTATAGGCCTGCATCACTCCAGGTGGACCCCCAGTCCCAATGAAGCCAAATCCCTGAGCTCTGCACCAGTTTTTCAACCACTGATTGAATCCCATGGTGTGGAGCACCTTAGCCTCATCCATGCCATAGACAGGCATCACCTCTGAGAAGGTTTCTGTGCATGCTACTTGTATAAGGCCCCTTCCTAACTCCACAAATTCTTCCTGCACTGCTCTGATCCCTTTCTCAGCCAGATCATTTGTCTCTAGGTGGACAATGACATCCAGCACCATCCCCCGTGCAGCTGCTCCAGCGATACTGAGAATTCGCTCCCTGTCCCTCCAAGCCATGGCACCAGGCAGGCACCTTATGTCCCTATCTCTTCCTCACCAGTTCGACCCTCCTAACAATGGAGTCTCCCACTAGGAGTTGTTTTCTTCCCCTGTGGGGTCCCATGCCACCCTCCCGTGGGTCTCCTTTGTGGAGGTTCCCAGCATCCTCCTTGGTCTCCACTGTGGGTGCCTCCATAGAGGAACCACACTTTGCCAGAATGGCATATGAATTGTGGAGATGTACAACTGGAGGGGATGCACCTCTGTTCCACTACCCTCACCCTCCCTGAGCCCACGGTGCTCCAACTGCTCATCTTTCTTGGCAACCTCTGAGGCAACGGCAGTGGCCCTGGTGGTCCCTGGGTGAGAGAGAAAGTCCCTCAAATCCTGGCCAACTCAACCTGGAGATGGGCAACCTCCTCCCTCAGCACAAAGAGGTGCCTGCAGATTGGACAACACCGCATCCTCCAGAACGTCTCCCAGAAGACTGCTGCTCCACCGCCACTGCACTGCACCACTTCCACCTTGTCTTATTTCTGGCCCCTTAACTGTTGTTTGGAATACTTACTCTTTCCTCTGTTTACTTTTTTTTTTCTCCGTACTTACTTACTGCCTCTGTGCCCTTTAAGCTCCTGATCTTCCTGTTCTGAGACAAGAAGTCCCTATATTTCTCAGTAGTCTCCTTACTTGCTCAGAGTCAGACCTCCAGCAGCTAGGGGGGGACGGAGTGCTACTCTTTTCCTTCTAGGATGGTGAATCTTTTGTGGCTGTGTAATTACTCGCTTCCTGCTCCCACACAGGAAGTTCCTGTTGTCAGTCAAATCCTGTGCCTATAAAAGTAGAACTGACTTAGCCTTGGGGGGGGGGAAGGGAGGAGAAGAGGACAATACAGTCCCAGTAGAGAAGTATAGTTATAACAGCAGCTCCTTCTTCTAGGTGTTTTCTGCCTGTTCTCTAGCAGAAGCTATCTAATGCAGGTTTTAAATCTGGCTTTAACCTGGCTTCCTTCTAGCTAAGCCACTCCCCCTACTTCACAGCTCTTTCTACACTTAGGTAATTTTATTTATTTATTTATTGCAATTGTTTCACCAGGAAAGTCACACTGAGCAACAAGATGCTTGTCTCGCGGTGCGACCTGGGGGGGTACACATGGATATGATAACACACAGGTTATCAAGTGAACAGTTAACAGTTAACAGAAGCAAATAAAAAGCAGCATAAGGATACACGGTTGCATGAATATACAAGCAGCGCACATTGAATGCTTAGGATATTATAGTATCAAATAAGAATTTTTGTGACAAGAATCAGCAGACAAGGTAAATTAGCACAGTAGTAGCAGCTGTAAATAACAGAGGATGTATATCACAGTTATACAGTTATACACAATACATAGGGCACAATAGGCCCAGGACATAAGTGCAAGTTTGGGGTTATATGCTAGCTTCTGTAGCAAGGCTAAGTCCACTGGTCAGGCATTGGGGAGGGGATAGTGGGGCATGGCAGGTTCAGGGACAGGAGCAATTTGTAGTAAGGAAGTTTGCTAGGGTGGTAGACAGAGAGTAGGAGGAGAAGGAGTGTGGTAGTTAGAGGGGGAGGTAGGTGCGCCTCCTTTTGGCAGAGGAATGACAATGGCATACTTCCATGCATGGGAGACCGGAGCGGCAGCAAAGGACTGGTTTAGGAGTTTGGCAAGCGGAGTTGCTATAGCGGGGGTGGAGAGGTATAGAAGTTTGGGGTCTAATCCATCCGGGGATTTGCCTTTTGAAGGGTTGAGAGAAAGTAATACATCCAGAGTCTCAGCTGCAGAGATGTCTTTGAAGAAAAAGGAGCAAGACCTAGTCTGAGTCTTTATGCCTGTAGGTGGTGCAAGAGGTGTAGTGTTGGGCAGGGAAGAGAGGAGGGTGGCAGCACAAGTGGAGAAGTACACATTGAACTCAGTGGTGACTGCTGTGGGCTCTGATAGGAGAGAGTTATTAATATTTAGCATTGGAGCGGGATTGGCAGCTAGTGGGGTGAAAAGAGAGTGAATGACCTTCCAGAATTTTGAGGGTTTATTTAGGTTTGACTGGAGGGAGCTGCTGAAGTACTCTGCTTTTGCAAGACAAATGGCTCTGGTGCACTTGTTACGGAGTATGTGGTATGTGGAAAGGTGTTGTGGGAGGCGTGAGGATTTATGCATTTTCCAGGCTTTGTCCCATGCAATTTGACATGCAGTCAGTTCTTGGGTGATCCAAGGTAGTTGGTTTCCTCGTACTGTTGTGCAACACAGTGGGGAGTGTGTGTTCCAGATGCTGAGGAATGTGTTTTTAAAGTGTAGGAAGGCATCATCAATGGAGATCGTAAGAGGGGCAGGGGCCCAGTTTGCTAGCTCAAGGTCATCTAATGTAGGGGTAATTGCACAGATAACAATTCCTTTCAGCCACCTGAGACAAACACCTAGATAACTGCACAGATAACAAATCACTTCAGTCAACTGAGACTAACACACTAACCTTTTTTTTTGTTTTGTTTACTTTTTACCCTAAATTGAAGGTCCCAGTAGTAGAGTTCTAGTTCTTTAGTCCCAGGAGAGAAGTATAGTTATGACAGCAGCTCCTTCTTCTTGGTGTTCTCTGCCTGTTCTTTGCTCTGATCCACCTCCCATCCACAGTGACTACTAAAGTCTCAACTTCTGCTGCAGCAGTGGTTCTACCACCAGTCCTACAACTGTGACTGAGACCACTCCTGTCATGTAATTGAGACCACACCTGACACTGTGATCCAGAACACTCCTGCCACTGTATCTTAGACTACACCTGCCACTGTAAAAATGGTGACCAGCAACACAGCTATGGTGACACTGGCCACTACAACCACCGTAGCCACAGCCATTTACACAACAATTTCCAGTACTGACCACCCCTACTGTGACACCTCTTTTTTCTCAGCCTGTTTACAGTACTGTAGAACTTGTCAGTGCAGATGAGGAGCAGCCACACTTATCTGGATCTTAATTCTTTCCACCAGAAGAGTTGCCCACTGATAAATCATCTGAGGAGGCTAACCTAAGCAGCTTTGATGAAGAGGCAGATTGTGGGGAGTACCTTGAGAGACATAAAGCAACAATACATTTTTACAAAACAGCAATAAGTACAGTACAAAAGTGCCTGTACAGAGTATAGTGACAGTTCAACAGAGTATAATAATGATGATGGTTTCCCTACAGCATGATGAGGAATTTGTGGCCTTGGAACCAATAACATCAGGAGGACCACTGAAAGTGTGGTGAGGTTGAGCAAAGTAGGAGAGAGATGAAAAAATGGGGGTGAGGAAGAGATACCAGTATGACAAAGAGTTGAGGGGAGCAGCTAAAGAGGGAAGGGGTACTGGTGTTGGTGCATATATGAGAAGTGTGTTCCTATAGTACAGATTTCAGAATGTCGGAGGGGATACAGATGGAGAGAGAGAGGTTGGATTTGAGATGAGGCAATTACAAGTATTCTGCACTCAGCAAAGCAAAGAATGTTGACACACAATCACAACTGAAGCAATTAATTAAGGGTTTATTCCTCAAAGAGGACAAAAAACTCTACTCCAGCGCTTCGGCCAGCAATTGGTCTTCGTCATGGGGATTTGAGACCAGGCAACCTATAGCAGAAGGGTACATGACCAGCTGAGGTCTTTGGGTGGTAGAAGAGAGGAGAGAGGGAGAGAGGGAGAATTAATGAGAGTCAATGTAGAGAGAAAGTAGGAAGAGGAGAGGGGACAGTTAAGAAGAAAGCTAAAGGAGCCAAGCCAGTACTTTTTTAATCATATAATTATCTTTATTATGAAAATTCCAAGTACATGAGGAGCAGAGTTCCGGGCATGTATGGTGCCACTTGCGACACACTTGGTCATTAGAGTGCCAAGTCCCAATGTCACGGCCCCCTATGTTTGTGGGCTGTGACCCCCATGCACCTCCTTTCTAAAAATTCTAACTCCGGGGGAGCAGACCTTGAGGAGGGGGCATCATATTTGGCCATGTGGCACCCTAATGATGGGCACTGTGCCATTGTCGCACACATGGCCAGAAGGGTAATAAACAGTGACAGCATATTAGTCACAGAGGTCTAGTATGGGCCAAGTAGGAAGCACTATAATTCCCACTTCCATCAAGGGGAGGGGGCTATATATTTCCCAACAAGCAAGACAGAGGAGAGGATATTTAAAGGAATCCCTTTTGGTATCAGCTGTGCTTCCTCTTTATCACCATTCCAGGACCAAAACAATACCAGTCTTTAGTGAGCGAGAGCTTCTCATACCCTCATTTCTCAGGACCTAATAGATGGGTGCAAGCCAATATTTTGATATATGAGACACTGTTTGAAAGATGTCTACCTTCCAGGGAGGGGAGCAATAGGAGAATAGTGGTTGGTATGGGGGAGGTCGAGCAATCTAGATCAATGCATCAGAAGGTGTGGTAGATAGGGTCCCATCTGGCCAGAGTGTATTTGGAGGCATTGCTACAGACTAAACCACTGTTGTTGAACATTGGTAGAATCCTTTTTACAAGAAGCTCACAGTGGACAGGCAGGGAGAGACAAGTTTTGTTACAATAAATTGTTACAAGTTTAGGAACGAACTTGTTGTGGATGTCATCTACTGTATATCTCTGGATGGCAGGAGAAGTCAAGGTGGCTGTCCATCTAGACTCCCAGATATTTGAAGGTGGTGACCTTCTCAAGGGTGGAGCCTTTCAGTGCCTTGAAGATGGGGTAATAGGATTTTGCTTAGTCACTGTCCTAGGGCCAAAGGTCACAAATACTTTTTTTGGTATTTAGGAGGAGCTGATTAGCACAGAACTAGCACTGGATAGTTTCAAAGTTATGTCAGAGTTGCAATGCCCGTTGGGCTTAGGGACCTCATCACAGATGTAAAGAACACAGCCAGCTGCACACATGTGAATGCTCAAGGTGACACAGGCCTTGGGAAGGTCATTCAGAAAGATTAAAAACAGGAAATGACCCAGAATATAGGCCCGAGGGACACTTTACACAGTTAGGAGTAAGGAGGAAAAACCTACTAAAGCTAAGCAGTAGGTGTGGATGGGCAACAATGTCAAAGGCCGAAGCAAGGTCAACAAAGATGGTAGGGGAAATAAAATCTATACCCATGCTAATCTGGTATCAGTGAGTCTGCTCTGGAATGATATGTGGAGCCAGTTGTTTTCTAAAGACTGGAAGAGACTTAGGCCTGATAGACAATGTGGCTTATATGTGGACATTGGAGACATGCCAGAGATACAGTCCACAATCCCCTGTTGACCATTTTCAAACAGAGCTGATGTTTAGAGGGTGTAGGGACTAGGAAAGAAGAAAGCAGGAGCTGAACCCAGGAGTGGAGAGTATGTGTAAACAGCAGCACCGTTGTGGGAAGTGGGTGGGTATGAAACTGCTAGTGCCCAATCAAGTGCTAGCAGTTTAGTATAGTATTGCAACCCCAGAAATAAAGGACCATGAAGCAAGAGAAAAGCAGCTGCAGAGGCATCTATAGGGAGTCCATACATCTGATGGTAAATCTGCATGTTTTTCTCCAGGTCTAAAGTAAGATCCACCTATTTCTCCCATCAAGCGGTTTTCTTCATTAGTCATTTTTACATACAACTGTGATTATGTTAGCATTCTCTCTGGCGGCATACTTGCTGGTCAGTGGGTGAGAGGTATTTACAAAACCCATTCTGGATTACCTAAATGGATAAGATATTGCAGAACGGGTATAGAACAGTAACAAAACAAAAAAAAAAACGATCTAGGAAACTTCAGACTTAAGGTATCACAGTGAGGATTTTAGGAGCGTACTAAATTCCTATCTGGGTACCTCAATGTTTAAGTACTGCAGTAAAGTTATAGGTCCATAGTAAATTCCTATCTAGGTTACTGTGAACATAGAGTATCACTGTACTGTAGAGTTTTTCTGAGTTTACAGGTATTGAATTCCCTAAGTAGGGTAACCTGAAGTAAAAGTATTGCAGTTAAGTTGCAGTTCCAGAGTGAATCCTTATTTAGGGTATCTAGAGTAATACAGTGCCACAAGGAGTGCAGTGGGACACAAAGAATCATGTAGTGCCCAGGTTCTGGGAGATTTAGTTACTGTGTCTGCAGGGACTGTGTTACCACATTCTTTCACAGTACACTATGGAGGCTGCCCATCTGCGGGAGGCTTAGGAAGTGGAGATTAGTTTTAGAAAATGGGGTTGCAGGTTGAAAGGGCTACACTGGCAGTTTGACCCTCTCTGTGATCCTCCATGAACAGGTGGGGGGAGGCAAGGAAGCTGTTAATTTAGCAATTTATTAAAAAAGTGGAGCACTGAAGAGGGTTTTCACTTCCTGAAAGATTGTGGTGATTTGTTTCCATCTAAACAGGAAAGGGACATGGGCAATGGTGCAGATGTTTTAGGCATCCATTTTCAGGTGCTTAAACTAGCATGGAGGAGGTTGGAGCTAGAGGCCTCCCTGAGGGGGAGCTCAGGTGATAGAGACTGAGCTAGAACTCCCCCAACTATCAGGGAAGTCAAGGAGTAGCAGAAAACAGAGTCAGCATATATGCTGGTTAGTGCACCAGGGAACAGAAATTACAGCAGGCAGTCCAGCAGGGAAGGGAGTTAACATGGGTAACTGGAGTAAAAGGAAGGGCAGGGCAGCAAGTAGGAAAAGGTTAGTGGAAGAAATGAGGCTGGAGTAAGGGTCAGAGACAAGATGGTGGCAGGAAGGCTTGGGTGCAAGGCAAATAGGGATCATGGAAAACTGTTTGCCTGCAGTTTAGGAAACAAAATGGAAATAATTCAGGCAGCAATGGTAGAGGTCCAACTAGATCTGGTGACTGCTGCAGGAGCTCGGTGTTTTTTTTTGCCGCATTGACGGTGACCACCAGGAAGAGGAGTACACCACTGCTCCGGTGGGGAGAAGGCTTCTGGCTGGCCACATTAGTGGCCAAAGAGAATAGTCCAACCAACAGGGGCAGTGGCGTGAAGATTTAAGTTTGTGGCTGGCTATAAAAGCTGAATGGTCAGCTGCAACTCAGAGGGAGCTGGTGACTGCTGCAGGAGCTGAGTGATTTTTCTTCTACTCACCTACCCACCCGTCCAAGCCCCGACCTCTATTAAATGCAGGTGAGAGGAGAAGCCTGCATCAATGAAGACTTAGGGATGGGCCAGGAGGACTGAATGCAAGCTCCACTAAAGGGCTGCTCACTTGGATCATTACATTTGGCTGAGTGCACTGAAAAGCTTGTGATGTACTTTTATGACTAGTTTTGAAGCTGTCTGCTGCAAGCTCTTTCTCTATATATAAATGACTTGTTTGGATGTGATGTGGTGGGATCAAGAGAGTTCTTTTGGTTTGGGGGAAAACTGAGCTAAATTAAGTGCAATCTGCATTGGGCTGGGCTAATTTCTGGACAGGCTGGCCGCTGGCTTGATCTAATTTCTGGGCAAACTGTCTCAGGGCTTATTTTTCTTGTACTAAATAGTTAGATATTCAATTGCTTTTGGGGTTGTTTTGACTTGAGCTGCTTTGCTTTGGGGTAGGATTTGGGCTGAATTTCTAGGCAAACTGCCTTTTAGGCTTAATTTGCTTGAACAAATTTGTTAGATGGTACTTTTGAATCTAGCTATACATTGCTTTGTGTTGATTTACACTGATTTGACAAGATCCACTTCCAAAGCAGGGGAGGCATGGGTCAATAGTCACTACCCTAGAAGAGACCAGGACCACATGGCTGCAGCATGTTGCAGACATGTTAGAGGAAACTGGCATGGGAGAGGGTGGCACAGCAGGGAGCTGTGGATAGGGGCAGCTGGCCTGTGCATAGTCATAGTTGGAAGGGGAAGGAGGCTCGATTATAGGATGGGAGGAAGCAGACTAGTGGGTTGCAGTGGCTGTGGGGTTGCAATGGCCATGAACACACTGTGGAGACTAGGGCATTGTCCTAAATGTGCCAGGTTGATGGGACTGGAGGCTGAGCTATGCAGGCTCAGATATGAACTGGACCGATTGGTGAAAGTCACGAGTGCAGGGGATGGGAGGCATGTATCCACAGAAAATGGGGGGGGGCACTTGCAAAGGTGGGAGTAGGAGGATGGTGGGCCAACAGAAATTATGATATGTCTGGCCAGCCCTGGGGGCAGAGATGGGGGATGGGTCGAGGAGAGAGGGCAGGTAGGAGAGTGAACGATGGAGGCCAGTGGATGCTGCTGGCAGGTGGGCAAGAGGGTCTCCAAGGACCACGACAGGGGAGCTCACCTCCTAGGGTGGGTAAGCAACCTACTGGGGGATCACAGTCTCAACTAGGTACTTACCATTGGAGGGCACCATGGCAGGAGAGGCCTCAGAGGATGTGTGGGCACTGACAGCAGAGTACGAAAGGAGAAGGAGGCAGAAAGTTAGGGGACAGTTGGGAGCATGAGCACTGGGACTAATAGAGGAGCAAGGGTTAGCATGAGACTGGGGGTCGGGAGTTGGGAATGCTTGGGGAGGGAGGATGAGGGGAGCAAGGATCACAGAGGGAAAGGGACCAGCAGGGAGTAAATGTGGGGGACAGCAGGAAAAAGGATGATGAGGTGTAGAAGCAAGAGCCCACGGAAGGTATGAGAGGCCACAGGCTAACAAGGGTGCCACTGGGGCAGACCAGGTAGGTGAGGCAGGGTGGGCAGGGAGAGAAACAATCAGACAAGGGAAGTAGTGGGGACAGGAGGGTAAAGGCAGCCATTAGTAGTCAAATAAACGGTGCAGACAAGGGAAATGGAAAGGTGGAGGGGTGAGGCAGAGAAGGGAGTTAGGCTCAAGGGAAAAGTGGAGGTTAAAGTGCTCCTGCTAAGGACTCTATGATCAGGGGCATTAATTGGGAAGAGGGAGTGAGGGGCAAGGCTGTGCAGTCAATGTTAAGAGTATATCTGGCTTGACTGCACATGAGGCCAAGCACTTGATCTATGCTCTGGTGAGGGAACCTGGGGGATCCCCTAACATATTAGTGCACCTAGGCGCTAATGACATAGAGGTGAATATCATGGAGGAGATACAAGAATGGTATCGAGAGCTAGCCAGGGTGTGTCATGTAGTGGGATGCATAGTCTCTTTCTTGGAGGTCCTCCCGGTGCCTAGAGCTAGTGTGGGAAATTATCAAAAAATCACTGAGGTGAATAAATGGCTCTGAGCATGGTGTGTGGCTATGGGGCATGGATTGATGGGGGACTGGGGTGACACTGGAGAGGACAAGGGGCTGTATGCTAGGTAATAGATTTCATCTAAATTTAGGGGGCAGGGAGGTTTTGAAATGGATTGGCCTGCTATATAGGCACAGGGACTGTCTGCCTCAAGTTGCCCTTAGGGTGGCCATCACCTCCTCCGTCTTGTCCCTCATGGACTATGACTTGCCCATCTATGCCATAGCTGACAACTTTGCCCTCTCCAAAATCCAACTCTCCATCAATAAGACCTGTAGGTTCCTGACCAGTGCCCCCAGCCGTGTTTACACCTGCCTTCTCTATACTACCACTAATCTGCTCAACTTTGAGGAGTGACTGCTCTACCTGACCTGCCTTCTCACTAAGAAATAACTGCTAGGACTCTCCCCACCCAGGGGTCTTCAGCCCCCCTACTGCAGTCATCATCGTCTATCGCCATCCATAGCTCCGTTAAGGCCACTTTCAAGGTGCCCAGAACCAAGACCTCTCTTGCCCAGAGATCCTTCCTCTACCGAGCCCCCACCTGGTTCAACTCCCTCCCTCCCTAGCTGCATCTCCAACTTGCCAAAAATTGGCTCCTTCAAAATAGCCCTTCGGAACCATATCTTTAATACCCGCTGTTGTAGGTTCAACTAACCCCCTGTTGTAACCTGTGGTACCCGCCTGCCTTGCCCCCTGGCTTGACAATGTCCACTGGACAACCTCTCCCTCCCCCAGACCCACTCCTTCCCTACTTGGTCCAAACAGGGATGTAATCCGCTGTCATCTCTGAGGACCTACTACATCCATGAATGTAACTCACAATTTTGTAACATTATGCAACCTAAGTAACATACAAACTACTGCATTATGTAACCTAAGTGTATCTATGTTAAATGTTCCTTTTACTGCACCTGTTAATGTTATCCTCTGTTTTAATCTGCACTGTAATAACTGTCTTGATGTCTGCCCCCCTGTGACAAGGTGCCTTTGCAAATAAGTCTCTGACTCACAGGTTGTAAACTCAATATGTAATGAATAAATAAATAAATGAAACTGAAACTGACTGAGTTCATTGAAGCTAGGTGGGGTTTAAACTTGTGAAGAAGGACGGCTGGGGCTTGTGGCCATTACTAGTAGTCACATTAACAAAGGACTTGGCCATCTCTCCCTAGCAGGGGGGAAGGGGTGCTTAACAGGGGTACCCATCAGTGAGCAAGGGAGTGGGTTCTTGCAGTTAGCTGGGGGAACACAGGTTGGGGGGACAGGTGAGGGCAAGGGGCAGGGATGGAGGGTGGTCCTTATAAACACCAGGAGCATGGCAAATAAGATGCTCGAGCTTCAAGCAATGCTAACTGAGGGGGATGTGGATGTGGCGTCAGTCAACAAAACATGGGCCACTCCTTGGCATGATTGGGATCTAAACCTGATAGGGTATACTATGTTCAGGAAGGACAGGACTGTGGGAAGGGGAGGTGGGGTGACACTCATTATTAGAAATGGCATTGATATAAGCAGGATGGAGGGGACAGGGGAAATGTAGAGGCATTATAGGTTACCTTGCAGGCACCTAGGGGTAAGAGGGTCAATCTGGGGGTGATTTATAGGCTGCCCATGCAGGCAGAGGAACTCGAGGAGGGACTGGTGGTGAACCTAAGGGATCACTGTGGTCAGGGAGAGGTTAAAAATGTTGTGCTGGGTGATCTTAATATGCCAAGGGTTGACTGGGATTCTGTGGCATCTACATCAACTAGGGAGCAGTGCTTGCTGGACATCTTCCAGAATGCATTCCTATCCCAGCTGGTGACTGACCTGACAAGGGATAGTAGTATCCTGAATGTGGTCCTGACAAACTGTGAACTGGTTAGGATCTTAGTCATAGGGGATCCTCTGGCAGGGAGCAATCATACCACAGTTTGGTTTTCCCTGGATCTGGGGAAGGGGAAAATCACACAAAAATGGAAGTGCTTGACTTTAGGAGTGTGGACTTCAAGGGTATGGAGGAGATCCTAAGGGGGCACCTGGAGAGGATCAGACAAGATATGGCTACAGAGAGCAGGTAGGAAATTATTAAAAGAGGGCTCGCTCCTGGAAGCTACCAAGGCTTAGACAAAGGTCCAGCACAAGTTCAGTAGGACCAGAAAGCAGAGTTGGTGGATGAGGGAGGTTCAGGAGGTGGTGATGGAGAAAACGGCTGCTTATAGAAGATATAAGCAGTCACAAGGGGAACTGCACAAGGGAGAGTACTATAGGATAGCCAAAAAGGCAACCAGGGTGGTGAGACTGGCTAAGGCAAGGACAGAAGAGAGGCTGATGCAGGAGACCAGAAATGGGGAAAAGGGGTTCTTTAGGTACATCAGGGAAAGGAAGAAAGAGAAGGGGCAGATTAGCAGACTGAGGTCAGGGAATGGCTGGGCTGAGGATACCAGGGAGCATGCAGAAATGCTTAACGAATACTTTGCCTCAGTTTTCACAAGGGACAATGGAGGGAAAATGCCATACAGGGGAGGGAAAAGAGGAATGAGTTGGGGAGGAGCTCGATGATGTTGAAATTCCTGCTAGTTAGGTGAGGGATGCCCTTAAGTCCCCGAGAATGGATAAGGTACAGGGTCCGCATGGCCTCCATCCCAGGGTGCTAAAGGAGATGGAAGATGTCCTCGCTGCACCTCTGGCAGATCTTTTCAACTCCTCCCTACAGATGGGTTGGGTGCCTCAGGATTGGAGGATGGCTCATGTAGTGCCAATACACAAAAGCTGCTCATTGGAGGAGCTGGGTAACTTCAGCCAAATTAGCCTGATGTCTGTGATTGGCAAGATGATGGAGGCCATCTTGAAGGAGAGGCTGGAGGCATTCCTGGAGACACAGGGCCATCTGGATGATCACCAACATGACTTCATTCAGGGCAGATCATGTCAGACTAACCTTGTGAAGTTCTATGATTGGGTGACAAGGGTGCTGGACCAGGAAAATCCAGTCAACATCCTCTTTCTAGACTTCAACAAGGTGTTTGACTCTGTGCCACACCCTGGGTTGCTAGACAAGCTTGGCAGGAATGGGGGTGGGGGAAAGGATGGTGAGGTGGATAGGGAACTGGCAAACTGTGTGGTTTCAGAGAGTAGTTGTCTGGGGGGAGATATCATCCCTGAGGAGGGCCATTAGTGGAGTGCTACAAGGGTCGATGTTGGGCCCACTCCCATTTAATGCTTATATCTCGGACATCAGGGATGGTATCAGGAGTGATATGAGCCTCTTTGCTGGTTATTCAAAGTTGGAGGCAGTGGTAGAAGGGAAGGAAGGTAGGAGAGCCCTACAGGAAGACCTGGAAACTCTGGAGAGCTGGTCATGCACTTAAAAATTAGGGTTTAATGCCAAAAACTACAGGGTCCTACACTTGGAGATTAGGAACCCAGATCATGACTACTTTTTGAGTGGGGAGAAACTGCAGGTTTCAGGGGAGGAAAAGGATCTGTGAATAGTCATGGATGCCAAAATGAACACCTCTGAGCAGTGTAGGAGGACCGCGGCTAAAGCAAATAAGATGCTCGGGTGCATAGCCAGGGGGATAACCTCGAGGAGACAGAAGGTGCTTCTCACTCTGTATAACTGCCTGGTCAGACCGCACCTGGAGTACTGCATACAGTTTGGATGCAAGTACTTAAAAAAGGACATTGCACTCCTGGAGAGGGTCCAGAGGAGAGCGACCAGGATGATATAGGGCCTGGGGGAGAGAACCTATCAGGAGAGGCTTGAGGAGCTGAATTTGTACTCCTAGGAGGAGAGGAGAGGAGGGACAGAGGGGATATGATAGAGGTCTTTAAATATCTGAAGGAATTGAACAGGGTCAGCCTAATCAGGGTCTTCCAGCTGAGAGAGGAGGGGGCCACCAGGGGCCATTCCATGAGACTGGTTGGTGAGAGGCTTAGGGAGAGAGTAGGAGATGCTACTTGCCCGAGATGGTGGTGGACCCATGGAATACACTACTGGCAGAGCTGGTGACTGTTGACACAGTAGAAGGATTCAAAAGGGGGTGCGGTAGATATAAGGGGAGGGTAACACTGAGGAATGCTGGATTGGGAAGTGAAACTTTGTTGGGGATGGGGTCAGGGGGAGTTATGGGGGAGGAGGGGAGGCCAGCAATGGTGTCCTGACCGGGTGCTGATTTTCGAGCAGACTCGATAGGCCTCTAGGCATACTCTGCTGGCATTGTAGTATGTCAGAAAGTTAGTATGTTGGATTTAATTGGCACAACTGAAAAAGGGCATTCAATAATAATGACTAGAAATTTGTTGTCCCAGGCTACTCTATCTTCAAGAAGGACAGACAGAAAGGCAAAGCAAAAGGGAGGGGGTAGCCCTACATTTTAAAGATGGCATTGAGACCATTGTGGATACATCAATGTGAGAGGTGTGGAACTGAGCACTGAGGAAGGCACTGCTGAAACATCCGCTGTTTCATGTCTCATTGTACGTGCAGTGCTTTGTCAGCTGCCTGTCATGCTTCTCAGAACAATGTAGCAGTAGTACTGAAGTTTCTTGTTTTCTTCATTATTGCCTACTCTCATTGCTACTTTCTTTGGGTGGCAGGGGAAGTTGCAAGAATTTCATTGAAAACTCTTAAAATTCCAACTGCAAATTCCTTTGCACCTCTGGAGGAGGCACAGGTTCCTGACTACCTCAAGAGGTGGGGTTCTGAACTGGTCATGAAAGGAGAGCAAGATGGCGTATTGACAGTCAGTGAAGATAACAGAAAGAAAGCAGCAAGCAGCATCCTAACAGCTGGGGACTTAATGTTTAGGAGTGGAAGAAATAGTGGGAGGACAAGGAAAGGGGAGGGGGTGGTCAGATGCCTTGTAGGTACGTCTGCCATCTAAGAAAGTAACAGGATAGGAAGGATATAAGAGGGAGAGGGAGAGGAAATGAATGTTGAGGTTCTGGAACACTTGGGTACCAACAATCTGGCAAACCAGTTTCTCAAAGAAGTTGAGCATAACTTTTGCAGCGTAGGGGACAGATTGAAGGCACACTGAACTTCACTGGCCTTTTCTGATG
Organism: Neoceratodus forsteri; assembly: GCA_016271365.2. NCBI lineage: Eukaryota > Metazoa > Chordata > Ceratodontiformes > Ceratodontidae > Neoceratodus > Neoceratodus forsteri. Next base: position 509,774,758 of record CM057452.1, on the reverse strand, counting down.
TCCTCCCTGTATGGGATAAGGGGACAAATAAGGTGAAGAAGGAGGAGACAAAGGCATTTCATGGGTGGCTGAAGGGATGGTGCCAGGAGTAGTGGTGGGGAGATTGGGGTAGCTTCTGGGACAGGATGCACTTCAAGGGTGATGGTCTTCACTGGACAAGACAGGAGACTAGTGCAGTTGGGCAGATGTTTGATGCCTACATACAGTAGGTGAACATTGAAACTAAGATGGGTTAGAAGACTGAGAATAGGGGAACCAAAGAGGACAGAGAACAAAAGGAGAACTCAGTTAAGACTCAACCAGAAATGGAGACTAAGAAAAGTGAGGATAGAAGCAGCAAAACAAGTGTATGAAATAGATTAGGAAAAGGTACCAAGGGGGAAGGGTTCAAAACAAAAAGTCAGAAAGGATTAGGGACACCGAGAAGTTATAGAGGAATGGTGGAACAAAGAGATTGGAGCTAACATGAAGGGCACAAGCTGGATGGCAGTCTGCCTAAATATCAGGAGCCTAGGAAACAAAATTGGTGAACTCCAGGTGATGGTGGTGCATGTGAGATTGGGGCAGGTGAAAATAAGAGTAGATGGAGTAAGAGCGTGTCTGCCTGACTGTAAATAGGCAAATGAGCAGGATGGTATGTACTCAAGAGGGTTCAGGGTATCAGAACATGCAGGGGTGGTTCCAACATATAGGAGGATAGCAGATATGGTACCACTCCACAGAACTGGAGATAGGGAGAAACAGTATTCAGTGAACACGGCGACTATGACTGAGCAACTGCAAAAAGGGCGACTCAAGGTACGGAAAAGCAGCAAAATTTTTGCCCACCCGCCTTCCCCCCACTGTGTGTTACATTTATAGGCATCTTCCCACCAAAATTTTTATCTCCCGCCCACAGCATTACTCTAACCAATAATCTGTCAGTGGCCCTGTGGCGCCACCTACTCTGCAATCCTTCCCCTGTTCTCATTGTAGGTAACTAATAACTGGCACATTCAAAATGGGGAGACTCCTCTTACTGTTTCTCTCTCTCTCATTTGTGATGTTTATTGAGGATGAAGACATCCCGATCCATACAATACTGAATAATGCGGCACACCAGCCTAGCCTCTCTGTTACACCTCCACATACATGTGATATGTCCAACTTGCTTAAGAGGGAGATTTGGGTCAAATTAGGAGGGAGATTGGCCTGCTAGTAGGGAGATGCCGTAACATTGTGAGTTTGTCCTTAAATGGCATCAAAAAAATAAGAAAAAAGTCATTACAAAAATTGAGTGTATTCCATTTTGTCAAGAATAAGCACTAAAAAGAATAACCAACTAGTTATATAAAGTTATCAGATACATTGTTCATCACTAATTTAATTTTTATGTGTCTTAATCTGCCCAAAAAACATGGATATTTTAGACAGAATTTTACTTAAGCAGGAGATTTTGTTTCCTAGGAGGGAGGGAGGGAGTTCAGCCAAAAAAAGCAGGAGTCTCCTACTTAAAGAGGGAGATATCACATGTATGCCTCCAGTGGATGTTGACCGGATCCTCCCATTTGCCCTACTGATGTTACATCATAATCAGTGGGGTAACCCACAAAAAGGGACACAACCTGTCATGTACTTTTTACGCTCGATGCTCCATTGTTGGGTCCACAGTTCCCCCTTACACCTGTCAACCAAATTAGCACTCTGTGACAGGATACCAAGTCACAACCCCAAGTGGATCACCTCAAAGCAGTGGCCTCCGAGCAAGAAGAGAAGGCCCAACGACAGTCCCATCTTCCTGTCTTACGAAGCCCTTACGAAACTCTTATTCCTTCTGCTGATCTGTATTGGTGAAGTTGAAATCAATCCAGGCCCTCCAGAGGGCATCACCTCCCCAGCAGATCTTGCCTCCATCAAAGGACTAAGCTTCCTTCATATCAATGCATGCAGAATCCTGAAAAAGCTTTCATTATTACAAGCCTGGTGTCCATACTTTGCCAGACTTTTCGTAATATCCGAGACATGGCTCAAACCTGCAACAACAGACAGGGAGGTAAATCTACCCAGCTACCAAATATTCAGAGCAGATCACCTGACAAGGGGTGGTGGAGTAGCTATTTATGTAAAGTCAAATATATCTGCATCTTGCCTTAGTGCAACATCATTGCCCAAAGAATTCGAATGTATATCCCTTAAAATAACTCTCCTCAACATGGCAGCTTTTCAACTAGTTGGTTGCTATAGGCCCCCCTCTGCTGACCACAAACTCTTAACCCACCTGGGGAACCTAATCAAATTTGGCCCTGAAGATATCATAATCCTAGGTGATCTAAACCTAAACTGGCTCTCCAAGACAGCTGCACCTCTAGTATCATTCTGTGATACACATGGGCTTACACAACTGATAAATGAACCAACAAGAATCAATTTAAAGAATAGAAGTAGTAGCACCCTACTTGACATCATGCTGGTAAACAAACCCCACCTATTCTCACACGCTGGAGTGTTATTCAGTGACATAAGTGACCACTGTCTCATTGCAGGAATAAGATCATCCGGCAAACCAGCTAATCCAGTAAAATTCCTTCGAGAAGATCTAAGAAAAACCTTAATATTGAGGGGATATCTCCATGACCTAAGCCACTCTACATGCTGGCAGGAGTTTTACCTTATGCATTCTGTGGAAAAAGCACATCAGGTGTTAAATAGCATAATCATAGGTGCCCTTAACACTCTTGCACCAATCACTAGTGTCAGAACAAAAAAGCAAATCTTGCCACTGGTTCTCAGCCGACCTTAAATCTGCACTGTTGGACAGAGATAAACTTTGGAAACTGGCAAGGAAGACTAAGGAACCAAATGACTGGATGCTGTTCAGAAAAGCCAGAAATAGCTGCACCAAGAAAGTAAGGGATGCTAAGGCTGCTTTCTATATGGCTGAACTTGACGCCTCTTACCACAATCCTGCTAGATTCTGGGGCACCATCAAGGGGATCTTAGGACAGGACTCTAGCACCTCTCTGCCATCTCAAGTGCACCTTAATAAGGTTGCTATCTCTGATAAACGGGAAGTACTGGATGCATTCAATAATCATTTCACTATGGCTGGCCTTGCTTTTGACACTTCTCCAGCTAATCTACTGCGGGGCACAACTAAACTCCCAGTCTACTGAGGTTCAGAGGGCTGTTTCTTCCTTTTCCTTCAAACCTGTTTTATTGAAGCAAGTAGGGGACCTAATGCTGCATTTGGACACTAAAAAAAGCACAGGTGCAGACTCTCTTGACCCCTATTTTCTAAAAATTGCAATTCATGTGCTTGCAGTTCCATTAACGCATCTTTTTACTCTATTATTAACCTCTGGCTCTATTCCTTCAATTTGGAAAACAGCCCAAGTGTTTCCCCTCCTAAAATCAGGGGGACCCCATGGACCTCAACAACTACAGGCCCATATCCATTGTTCCTGTGCTTTCCAAGATGCTAGAGAAATTAGTGAGCATGCAATTAAGAGACTACCTTGAAGTTAACAACCTCTTAAATCCTGCTCAATCTGGATTTAGGGCCAGGCACAGCACCATCTCTGCACTGGCCAAAGTCACAAATGACTGGCAAACTGAGCTTGACAAAAAGAGCAGTGTCTGTGCTGTATTCCTTGATCTAAGCAAAGCATTCGACACCGTGGATCATGAGCTGCTACTCTCTTCACTGCACTCCATAGGCTTAGACCCACCCTCTCTTAAGTGGTTCAGATGTTACCTCACTGATAGAACACAGCAGGTGAAAGCTGAAGGTGACTTATCCTCATTAAAATCGCTTCTAAGAGGAGTTCCTCAAGGATCTATCCTGGGCCCCATCCTTTTTGCCATTTACATTAACAACATTGACACTAATCTCACCAAAGCCAATGTTCACCTCTTTGCAGATGACACTGTTTCATATGTCAGTAACCCATCGCACTGCAGTGGCCTGTGAAATTTTACAATCAGAATTCTCCTCTTGCAACACCAATTACTTGAAAAAATCCTCCTAAATGCAAAGAAGACAAAGCTATGTTCTTCTCCACTAATAACCATACTAACACCTCCTCACCAAGCAATCTTCCCATTTATCCACCATCCTTGGAAAAGCCTGGACAATGTAGATAAATTTAAAATACTTAGGGTGTGGATTAATATGAGCTTGACTACACTCATCATATTGAAGAACTTCTGAAAAACTCCGCCAGAGGCTCGGCCTATTCTTCAGAATTAAACATTTTCTAACCAGAGACTCAAGGCTGAGACTAATCCAGGCCTCATTTATCTCACTTATTGACTATGCAGACTTCCTTTATGGTCACTGTCCTATTTCCTACTTAAGCAAATTGGATATCTTGTATCACAGAGCACTACAGTTTATTACAGATCTTCCATTCAACACTCATCATTGCTCTCTCTATGCTGCAGTTGGTTGGACATCCCTACACCTCAGAAGGAACAGAAATGCTGTACTATGGATATACAAAGCCTTGTCTAATAAACTTCCATCCTATATTTTAGACTGCTTTACACTGGCCACAGATAGGTCCTATGCCCTAAGAAGCAACAACTTCATCACGCTTAAGTTACCCAAAGCCTACACCCAGCATGGGAGGTCTGCAATCAGCTACTCTCTAGCATGGAATTCTCTACAGAAGACCCTAAAGTTGACCAACTTTATACCTCTAGCATCCTTTAAAAAGCTCTACGTAAGTCTCTTCCCAGAGAAATGCAATTGCTATCACAAGGCCTAGTCCAGTCACATTCACAACCCTCCCCTTTCAGTCAGCAATTATTATTGACAGCTGTTCCATAAATCTTCCCTTAGTTTTCCCTCCCTACTTGGCCCCCTTTTTGTATCTCAGCCCCCTTTCATACCTTTTTACAGCTTAGCTTCACCTGACTAAGACCTCCACACCAATTCCTGGCACTTAATTCTACCCCAACTGCTCCTCCATACCTCCTACTACTAGTAGCCTTAGCCCCTCTCTGAATCTCCCACCAGCACCTCCATATCATTCATCAGAGGCTGTTTATCATTATTTTTGCTATCATAAATCATTACATCTGTTTGTCTGCGTTAGTTTGCCCTGGAGCCTGTAACCACCTGTTACCATGTATTGCGTGCTTGCTTTGGCTCGTCTATTGGATCTTGGACATTCTGGTTTCTTGTAGGGTACTTCTACTGTATCCTACCTTGTCCTGTTAGGTTGAATCATCCTTATCCTTCATTTGTATATATGTTTATATTATTGTATCTGTTTAAATATAAGTGTTCTGTATATGTCTGCAATTGTACCTTCAATTTGATCCTTGACATATCAGGTCCATCTTGTAAATGAGCTTTGCTCAATGATGTCTGCCTGAATAAATAAAGATTTGATTGATTGATTGATCAATCATGGCACCTGTGTTGTGGGCTACCTGGCAGGGTAGCGACAGGATACTGTGGTGGGTGACTACAGAGACAGGATGTGCATATATACATGTGTGCAGGAAGGGGGAGGGATGGGGAGGGAGGGTATGTGAGATGTAGTGCTGTGGTTGGCTGCTGAGCTAGCCATGTGGCGTGGTGGGTAAGGAGGCAGGCTGGGGTTAGAAGGGTGCCAGGTTCAGTTCTGGGGCATGATCGCTTTTTGCATCAGGGACGGTTTTTAATTTTTTAAGTTTTAACACGCACATGACATGCACCCCACACCCAGAGCTGAGAATCTTTAAGTAGGGGGTTAAGTGGGTAACATAGAAAACTGTTGCCAGTTTCGTAGTCACTGTGAGTGTACATCACCGCTATTTATTTTCGCAATGTACATTCAATCAAACAGCGATCACTATTCTGAGATCGTCGTTATGACATAGACCCGGGAAGAAGATGGACATTGCATATCCATCAGTCTTGACTCACTATGAGTAAACTGAAAGAGACAGTAGTCTAAGAGGACCTGGTAGCCTACCTGGAAGGCAAAAGGCTCCATGACATAAACAACATGAGCTTTTGGCAGGGCAGAGTTTTCGGACCAACCTGACAGTATTCTTTGTCTGGATTACAAGGGAAGTGGGTAAGGGACATGCAGTAGATTTACTCTACTTCATCTTTGGAAAAGCATTCAACTCTGTGCCACACAGAAGGCTACTGAAGAAGTAAGAGAACTTGAAGGCTGTGAAGGACCTAGTTAAATGGGTTAAAAGTTTGCAAGGAGGTAGACAGCAGGGGTTCATGGTGAATGTGTATAATCCCAGGATAGAGAGGTCACCAATGTGGTGCCGCAGGGGTCAGTCCTGGGATCAGTCCTTTTCAAAATGTTCATCAGCAACATAGGGGAAAGAATTCAGTGCATGATGTGTCTCTTTACAGATGACACTAAGCTCTGTGGCAAGACGGTGAGAAGGGGGTAAGGGTGTTGCAGAGAGAGATGAAAGAGTTAGAGAGAAAGTCTCAGATCTGGCAGTTAAATTTCAGTAACAAAACGTGCAAAGTGGGACCCCATCTGGAATATTGTGCTCAGTTCTGGAGTCACCACCTGAAGAAAGTCAGACAGGCTGGGGATGGTGCAGTATAGGGTAACCAAAATGATCCAGGGCCAAGATGGAAGACATAGAGATGTTCAAGTTCCTGAAAGGAATAATCAATGTAAACCATGTGGGACTATTCTGCAGGAAAGTAGGCAAAAAAACTAGGTATTATGAATGGAAGGTGGTCGGGGGGGATTCAAAAAGAGGTATGAGAAAATGTTACTTCACTGAGAGAGGGGTTGAGCTATAGAACAGCCTACCAGCTGAGATGGTGACAGCAAAAAACATAAAAAGGCTTCAGGCATGGCTGGTACAGAGTAAAGGCTTTGGTAGTACATGTGTGTGTGTGGGGGGGGGGTAGCAGTAAGGGGGAGGAGAGGGCAAACCCCCACCTAGACACTAGGTCACTGGGTAGGGCATGGTAGGGTAGGGTAGGGTAAACCGGAAAGACTGGATGGGCAATGATCTTTTTTCTTCTGGCAGTGCAGTGTCTACTGTATGTGTGGAAAAATCTGTGCTTTGCACCTGCACCTCACCCTGTATTTTTGTGTTATCAGGCACATTAAATCTGCCACTTTTTCATTAGTTGTGATGCAGTGCCAATTATTTTAATCTTGAGCCATGGTTTTTTGAGTGTGTACTTTGTTGTTTTGGTACTATTAATATGAGACCTGACTCTACTGAATGTTCACTGGACAACTGCTGTGCCAAGAGTGCCAGAAACTAAATACTGGTAGAGTTGGTACAGGATTACTTTTCTATACAGTGCATCAAGGAATCTATCAGAAAGGGGGCTATCCAAAACCTGATATTCTTTCATGGCGATATTACAGTGGAGTGCGATGGAATGTTGGAGCAATACCCTTATGCTTGCTTTGCACAGGATGGGAGATGCTGTGGAGGAGCTGCTCAGCAGATGTTTTAATGCTTACTGTTATTTGTAAAAGACATACCACCGTTAATGGCTTGCCTTGTCTTACTTTTATCATTCGACTCCCCTCTTACTGCACCATTGTGTTTGTGTTTGTGTTTATATACTTATTTACATGAATTTATATGTTTTTATGATGGACGTTACCCGACCCGGTTCTAACCAGGTCTATCTTGTAAAAGAGCTCTGTTCAATGATGTTCGCCTGGATAAATAAAGATTTTGATTGATTGATTGATTGATTGATTGTTAAATATATTTTCTTGAGCTTTGGTGATTTTACTGTTGTCAACCTGGAAAAATCTACCTTGAATCAAGGCCTGTGTTTTTTTTGAGCTGATTACAGGGAGTTGGGAGTCCTGTCTGGAGAGCTGTGGAGGGAACCGAGGAGCCATAGAGAGGACAGTCAAAAGGAATACAGCAGAGCCACTCAAGAGAGCCACTATGAGCCATTGTGAGCCTTGAGGAAGGTGGCCATTGGATGCTGTAATTGAGAAGTGAGGCATATGGAGTCAAGGAATTGATTTTAAAACTGACTACTGGGCACAGGAAGTGTGTAGTTTCTGTTGAAGAATCAGAGAATGGGCAAGGACTGTAAAGCTGGTTAAATTCAAATGCACTGAATTTGTGAAACCAACTTCATTCTCCTTAGTTACCCCCCCCCCCCCTTTTTTTTTGTTGCATACTTCAAATAACATTTCTATTGCTGGTTTACTATATATGTAAACAATATTTTTATATATTTTATATTAAAAGAGAACTTTCTAGTTTTGGTTCTTTTCTTTTTCACCTGACATTTAGTGTGAGCGTTGTGTATAAGATGCTGTTATTTAGAAGCAGTCTTTAGTTTTGCAAGCTGTTGTAACACTCCAATTATTAATGTGGAGGTTTAGTTAAAACAAGGAGTGGTGTTTGATGTACTTATTCTGGAGGGTGGCTTTTTTTTTTCTTTTTTTGCCACCAGGTGTTACGGTTAGTGAGAGTTTTTAAACTTGAAGTATGCTTGTATTACATTTTGTTGTGCTCTGTGGTGCTCTGGGGCATTGAATGGCAGGGATCTCCAGTTGGTAACTATAAGGAGAAAGACATTTGATTTTTTGTAAATCCATGAGATTGATGTTAAGTTTGTGAGATAGCATATGCTAAAACATTTTTATATTCTATTTTATTTTGAGTTTCTCATTTTATAAAACACATATTGGAGGAACTTAAGGAATAAATACTTGTTGAAATTGTTTACTTAAAGCTACTACCCTTGACATCCGTTTTGGAATTGTTTTGTTCAATAGATCTCATTTACCATTACTGATGTACTGATGTCAGTGCTGGGATCAGTGTGTGGTACAATTCATCTATTTGTGCTATTAGGGATTGCAGCTGTTGGTGCTCATTGAGTTCTTGGCATTCCTCATGCTTTATGTACTATCCTATATAAGCAAGATTTTGGAGCCCCAGTTGCATAGAAGCACTGAAGCAGCTGAGGTTCAAGTGGATCAGTGACTGATCTGTCAAGCCTGGATCCAGAAAAAAGGGCTATATAGATTATTTATAAGCTATCCTGTAGTGTTGGTATTATCAGTGGCTTTAGGAAATTTAAGAATAAGACTAGAAGAATATGGAAAATAATATATCTTACTTTGGTGTATTTTTATGCCTCTGTATTTTGTTACAGATCCAAATGTATGTGGGATGAGTTATCCCTTGACTGCTAGATTCTACCTGCTTTTGCTGAAGTGGGGCATAGTGTGGAGTTAAGATGTATAGAATATTGATCTGGTGTAAGCAGAAGATGCATGGAAGTAGTTGCAGTTAAATATTTGAATATTGATCTGGAGTCCTTTGGAATGCCATACTCCTACAGCATTTGTTTGCTTGAATGTAGAGATGCAGTGAAATTAAATACCTCTGGCGAAGTGAACATCAAGTGGCCATTTTGTGTTGTCACTCTGATACGTGGAGTGGCCAACAGGAAAGGCTCACTTCACCTTGTAATTATTACTTCGCATTGTCATTCTGCCTTAACGTGAAGTAAGGTGGAGTGGCAACAATGTTGGCACCCCCCCGTGCCCCCCCACAACATAGTTACCAGAATTAATGTGCATCACCAAAAATGCTACTGTCTTGTGTCCAGAAAATTCCCTAGAGCTGACAAAGTGAAATGAGAGTGTAACAAGAATTACAAACTCTCCCAGAATTAATGGCACACTCAGTCATGCAGGCAGTGGACGTGGTCACATCACACACAGACACCAGAGTTAATGGTGCACTCCATCATGTGCACAGTGGTCACACACAGTCACCAGAATTAATTTGCATCCCCAAAATGCTACTGTCTTGTGTCCAGAAAAGTCCCCAGTGCTGATAAAGTGAAATCAGAGCATAACAAGAAATGCAAAGTCTCCCAGAATTAATGATGCACTCTGGCATGAGAGCAGTGGCCACACACAGTCACTAGAATTAATGTGCTTCCCCAAAATGCTACTGTCTTGTGTCCAGAAAATTCCCTAGAGCTGACAAAGTGAAATGAGAGCGTAACAAAAAATGCAAAGGCTCCCAGAATTAATGATGTACTACAAATGCACAGATAGATTGATTGTGATGCACACTCAAGAGATGCAGAGTCAGATGGAAAGGCACAACAACATAGAAACATAGAAACATAGAGGCTGATGGCAGATAAGGACCGCAAGGCCCATCCAGTCTGCCCATTTATTTTTCTACCTTATAAATGTGCCATCAGCCTTTGCTCTGTCAGTGGCCTATCTATTCATACTCATCTGTATTACTCCCTTATGCCTATCCCATGCCTGTTTGAAGCCCTGCACTGTATTCATAGCCACCACTTCCTGAGGTAGGCCGTTCCATGCATCCACCATTCTTTCTGTGAAAAAGAATTTTCTCACATTCCCCCTTAATCGGCCTCCCTCTAATCTCATGCTGTGTCCTCTTGTCCTGCTATTTTTCTTATATTTAAACATGTCAGACTCTTTCACCTTGTTAATGCCCTGAAGGTGTTTAAATGTTTCGATCATATCACCTCTCTCCCTCCTTTGCTCAAGGGTATACATATTGAGCTCCATTAATCTGTCTTCATATGTCTTCTGACGCAGTCTTTGCACCATTTTGGTTGCCCTTCTCCGGACCACCTCAATTTGGTTAATGTCCTTGTGAAGGAGTGGCCTCCAGTACTGCATGCAGTACTCCAGATAGGGCCTAACCAGTGTCTTGTAAAGAGGGAATATTACCTCCCTTTTATGACTTGTGATACCCCTACTAATACACCTTAACATCCCCCTAGCCTTACCTACTGCTTTAGAGGTCTGCTTGGATGATTTTGGATGATCGGTGATGATGATGTCCAAGTCTCTTTCTTCCTTTGTGACTGCCAGCAACTCCCTTCCCAGCCTATAGGTGGCTTCAGGGCTTCTCTTCCCTATGTGCACAATCTTGCACTTCTTTGCACTAATTCCCAGTTGCCACTCTTCTGACCATTTTGCTAATTTATCCAGATCTCTTCTCATTCTGCCCACCCCATCTGGATTATCTACTGTGTTGCAGATCTTGGTGTCATCTGCAAACAGACCAGCCTTACCCTCTAGCCCATCTGCAATGTCACTAATGAAGATATTGAAGAGGACTGGCCCCAGGACTGATGCCTGAGGTACCCCACTTGTGACTTGCATCTCTTCTGACTGTATACCATTCACCACCACTCTCTGTTTTCTGCCCGTCAACCAATTTTCCACCCAGTTGACCAACTTCTGACCCACCCTGAGGCTACCCAGCTTATTTATCAATCTACTATGTGGAACAGTGTTGAAATCTTTGCTGAAGTCAAGGTAGGTGACATCGACTGCTCCCCCTTGGTCCACCACTCTGATTACCCAGTCAAAGAAATCTAAGAGATTAGTTTGACAGGACCTTCCTTTGTAAACCCATGCTGTCTTGGATCCTGTGCCCCTATGGATTCCAGGTGTTGCACTATCCTTTCCTTAAGGTGCCTCCATAATCTTGCCTACTACTGAGGTAAGACTGCCTGGTCTGTAGTTCCCTGCCTCCTCCCTGCTACCACTCTTGTGGAGCGGGATCACATGAGCCCTTCTCCAGTCCTTTAGGACCTCTCCTGTGCTCAGAGACTCAGTAAACAGTTCTTCTAATGGCTCTGCTAGTTCCACCCTTAGCTCCTTAAGTACCCTGGGATGTATGCCATCAGGTCCCATTGCTTTGTCCACCCTGAGCTTAGCGAGCTCTTGTAAGACCCTTTCTTTTGTGAAGGGAGCAGTGCTTACCTGCCTCCCCCCCCCCCGTGTCCATGGTGCTGAGCTGTGGGCCCTGCCCTACCTTCTCTTCAGTAAATACTGAGCAAAAGTATCTATTTAGGATAGATGCTTTCACAGGAGTCCTCCTCCTCACATGCCCCTTTTCTCCTTTGAGCTTAGCAATACCCTCTGGACTTTCTCCTTTTCACTAATGTATCTATAGAAAGTTTTGTCACCTTCTTTACTGTTCATGCTAGTGTTTCCTCAGTTTGGGGCTTTGCCTGCCTTACCTGCCTTCCTGCTTCCTTAGGCAGTTTGGTATGCCTCGCTATCTTCATCCCGCTATGTTCCCTTATATTTCCTGAAGGCCAGCCTTTTGGCTCTGACCTTTTCTGCTACTGTATTTGAGAACCAAAGTGGTTTCCTTCTTCTTTTGCACTTCCTTTTCTGTCTAACACAATGGGATGTTGCTTCAAGTATTGCATCCTTAATGCTTGCCCACTTTGCCTGTACCCCCTCACCTGTGTTTCTTTTTGCCAGGGCTAGCTTAACTCTGTTGGCCATCTTATCAAAGTCAGCTCCTCTGAAGTTCCATATTTTTGCCTTGGAATGGGATGATTTAGATGTAGTGGCCAAATTGAACCATACCATGTGATGGTCACTGGCCCCAAGGTGACCTTCTACCTGGAGATCAGTGATCCCTTCCCTGTTAGTCAGTACTAGATCTAAGATAGTCCTGTCTCTTGTGGGTTGTTGTACCAGTTGTTTGAGGCCCTCCCCCTGCAGGGAATCCACCATGTGTCTAGTTCTGGCAGATGTTCCTGCTGGTATTAACCGATCTGTATCTGGCATGTTGAAGTCTCCCATTATCAGAACCTCCCCGTTAGCTGTCATGTTTTGTATATCTTCTAACAATAATGTGTCTATGTCTTCCCCCTGGTCTGGGGGCCTGTAGACAACCCCAGTTCTTATGGCTGTCCCATTTCCTCTTTCCAGGGTGACCCACAGTTCTTCTGGCTCCTTATGTGTATTCTGAATTTCTTTTTTTTTTGCATGCTATTTTTATCGTCTCCCCATGCCACACTGGCCCCCAGTCCTTTGGGCTTCACAAGCTCCTCAACCTCACTGGCCTTTATCCAGCTCCCCTCTGGTCCTCATATTGTGGCCAATCCTCCGGGACATCCCGGTGTATCCCTATCATCGGGCGGGTCCCTCATCCGAAGGGGAAGGGCACCAGAAGAGAGGGTCCCCGGCACACACTTATACTAGGGCCCGGGGGATGCTGCTGAGGAGCAGGAGGCCCTGGACAGGCAATGGAGGTACCCGAAAGAGTGGGAAGCCACCATCTAGGCAGCCAGTGGGCAATTTTCCAGTTTTTCTGTGGGGGAGGCAGCGTGGTGACGACAAGGCATACATCAGCGTCTGCTCCTCCCCCAAGTAACTGGGCCACATTTGTCTGCCCTGCTCCCAGCCTCCACTAGGAGCCAGCAAGACACTGGACCTCCCCTGCCCTCCCCCCAGAGAAGGAGAGCTGTTGCAGAACGCTCAATCCTTCCATCCCCCGGCCGGCCCTCCAGTGATGAGTCCGTTCCGAACCCTAGTGGCTGGCATCATAGCGAGAATCAACCACTCCCGATGGGCTGGCTGTATTCTGAATTTCTGTAGCTTTGATATTTTCATTGACATACTGGGCCACTCCACTCCCGCCCCCTTTTGCACCTCAGTCTCTTCTGAACAGTACATAGCCAAGTACTGAAGTCTCCCAAGTGTGGTTACTGGTAAACCATATTTCAGTAATTGTTACTATGCCCACTTTAGCCTCTGACATTATTGCCTGCAGGTATGGGATCTTATTTCCCAGGCTGTGAGCATTTGTGTACATGATTTTCCATTGGCTAGATTTCGGTGTGTTAGTTGTTGGGTGAGGTTTGGCAATTCCCCTGTGTGTCGTATGGGGAGACGGACCTTTTTTCTTACCTGGTGATGCAAATGAGCTGCAAACATGCTGAATTCTTGTTTGACCACTAGCTGAGGGGGGAGGAGTGTTCTTCCATTCGACGTATGGGATGCTGCACCCCTCTCCCCATTTGCTAGTTTAAATATTCTGCAAAGATGTCAAATTTCTGCCCCAATGCACTGACTCCCTCCTTAGTCAGATGCAGTCCATCAAATTTAAAGAACTTTCGCTCCCAGAACTGTTGCCAGTTCCCTACAAATCTGTGTCCTTTTTCCTGGCACCAGGCCTTGAGCCACATGTTTAGCTCCCCTATCTCCCCTTCTCTGACCTTCCGTCCATCTGCCTCCCTCTCCCAGACTGGCAGGATCTCAGAGAATGAGATGTTGGACAAAATGAATGATAGTTTGTCACCCAGCCTGGTCAGGTGTTCCTTGTTCTCCACAACTGACCGTCTGGCGAGATCATTAGTCCCTATGTGTACCAGGATATCAATGTTTTCTCCTGCTTTGTGAACAGTTTTAGCAATGAGGTCAGTGTCTCTCCATGCTGATGTACCTGGGACACATCTGACCATTATCCCTGGCTGGAGATGGGTATCAACTCCTCGAATCATGGAGTCTCCTATGATCAGAAGTTTTTTGGATTTCCTTTTTGCTTTTTTGTTTTGGTTCCTGATTTGGGAGAGTTTTGTTGTGCTAGCTCCTGTGCTGCAGTGTCCTGCTCTGCAGTGTCCTCTGCCCCTTTGTTTGATTTCAGAGACAGAGCCAGATACCTGTTTGTAGGGTTTATATGGTTTTTGGAGGTAATATGTAGCACAGAGTGATGGGGCACCCAATTTGCCCCTCCTAACCACCTGCCAACCTCCTGGACCAACTACCCTCTGCGGTCGAGGTTCTTCTGTTGGATGTTGGGGAAAAGGCGGGTGGTTCTTATAATGTATTTCCTCTTGAATATGAAATTTGGGGAGCCCAATCTCTGCCCATGCAGCCCGGAGCTGAGCCCTAAGATCTCCAATGGCCCAGCATGTAGGACAGTGTCCTAAATCCTGTAAGACTGTCCTTCTAAACAGTGTTCTGCAGTACCTGCAGTTAATGATATCCATTCCAGATAAGTTGCTGGGTTTATAACCTGGTCAGAGTAATTAGAAGGAAGAAAATGCAAGTAATGGTTTGATTTTGTGTTTTGTTTTTGTATAACTTGTTATAACAAGTTAAATCACTAGTGCTCCTGTAAATGAGCTCACCTTGTGGATGCCCCACTGATCCGCCCCTTCCTGCTTTGCCACAGGAAATGTCACAACTGTAGTAACCTATAAAAGGAGTGTAGTGTTGGGGATGGGGGTAGGTGGCTGGGCCCTTCCCCTGCTGAAAAAGAAGAACCATGGAGGAAAGAACAAGGAGGTAAGAGCAGAAACAATCAGTCAACAGCAAATGCAGTAACCCTGAAAGCTTATCCTAATGTTAGATAAAACTGTAAAACCTGTAAAGCACCACCTGTAATAATTTCAGAAAAGATATACCCTGTAAGAAACACTTTGCTACAGAGAAAAATAAAGCAGTAACAGAAGATATACAATGCAAAAGACAATTTGAATCAGAAGATTACAGCAGTAATCTGTTAGCACACACCTGTAGACACACCTTGTAATAATGCAGAAGAAGGTATACCAGCAACAACAGTTTGAATCAGAGAAAAATAAAACAATGAAATGTTAGCAACAAACAGTAGCAATCCCTGTGAGTACAAAATAAAAATAACAACACACAGTAAATCTGCTTAGCCAAAAGAAGTCTTAATCCATTTCCCTTGCTCGGGTAAGGTTCTCTGCTCTGTCCTTTCAAGCAATCTTAGATGGAAAGAGCTCAGGTGAAGCTAGGTGCCTTGGCCAGCAAACCAAGTCTTCTACCTAATCAGTGCTCACAAGTCATAAGTCCAAATCTGGAAAATAATAACTTTTGCCAGTTGGGGGTAGTACATGGCAGTGGCAGTCCACTACCAGTAAAGATACCACAAAGCAGTATAAAAAATTCATGCAGGTGTGGTGGATAGCAGATTCACACTGCTGCAATTACTCTGGCACAATTATTGTTGTTTAATGGCACGCATCACACACACACTCACACTACAAATATTGCGTAGCAAATTGAAAACCTTTACAATATAACCAAATGTTTTAAACAAACTGAAATTATTCACTGCTGCACCACTACAATCAGCAAAAAAAATGTAAAGAATTACTGAAAATATTACAGTGTGTACATTAGCATAGTTATACAAGAAAAATACAACCAAAACAGAAAGACTGCCTTTTTCTCCCAGTTAATCTACCTACACCACAGATACGCCCCTCTCCCAAAGCACACGTCACAGTACACAGACTGACTGTTCTAAATTAACATTCAAAATCCACACACAAACAATAAACACTCAATGATATAAGCACAGGAGGATTTCATACAATCGAGGCGCTACATTTTTGAGCAAAAAAATGTCTCAAAAAGGCTTTTTTAACAGCTTTTAGAGGATTTGAATCGCAGAGGTCTGAGAGAAAACTGTCTCCATCTTCCACTACACACACTACACAGAACTGTGGCTATACAGAACAATCTAAAGCCCATGTGACCTGCAATCCCATGAAGCACTGTAAATTTGCCTTGGAGCTCACTAACAAGGCAAAGTGATGCGAAGTACATTGATTTCAATGTACTTACATAGAAACATAGAAACAGAATTTGACAGCAGATAAGAACCACTTGGCCCACCCAGTCTGCCCATTTCCCTACCTAATGGATAAGCTGCAGATCCTAGTTAACCAACAGCCTACTTCTTTCTGCCCTCACCCCCTAGAATTACCTTATGGCTGTCCCATGCATGCTTGAATTCAACCACTATTTTTGACTCCACAACCTCCTCTGGAAGGCCGTTCCATGCATCCACAACCATCTCTGTGAAAAAATACTTCCTTACATTACCTCTGAATTGCTCTTCCTCTATCTTCAAATTGTGCCCCCTTGTTCTTGCACACCTCTTTTTTTGAAAGATGCTATCCTCTTGGACTTTGTTGATTCCCTTGAGGTACTTGAAAGTTTCTATCATGTCCCCCCTCTCTCTCCTTTCCTTGAAGCTATACGTATTAAGCTCCTTTAGTTTCTCTCTCTCTCTTCATATGTCTTCCGGTGCAGACCCTGCACCATTTTAGTTACCCTCCTCTGGACAGCTTCCATCTTGTCTATATCCGTGCGGAGATTGGGTCTCCAGAACTGCACACAGTACTCCAGATGGGGTCTTACCAGCTGTCTGTACAGAGGGATAACAACTTCCTGTTTTCTACTGGTGATGCATCTCCTTATGCATCCCAGTATCCCTCCAGTCCTCCTTACTGCCCTCTCACATTACTTGCCCACCTTTAAGTCATCTGATATGACTAACCCCAAGGTCCCTTTCCATTTTTGTTGTTGTTAATATCTCACCCCCCATTGTGTACTCTTCCCTGGGTTTTTTGTTTCCCAGGTGCATTACCCTGCACTTCTTAGCATTGAATCTAAGCTGCCATACATTTGACCATTCCTCTAACCTTGCCAAGTCCCTTCTTATCCTTTCCACCCCACCTTGTGCATCAACTCTGTTGCAGATCTTTGTGTCATCTGCAAAGAGACATACTTTCCTCCAGTCCCTCTGCAATGTCACTTACAAAGACATTGAAGAGGACGATCTATCTGAACCCTAAAGCACCCCACTAGTAACTCCTCTTTCTTCAGTGGACTCTATTTACCATTACTCTTGTGTCCTATTCTCCAGCCAATTTTTACCAGGCTATCATCTTGGGACCCACTCCCAGGCTGGCTAACTGACTATATTAATCTTTTGTGTGGGACTGAGTCAAATGCCTTGCTATAGTCTAGGTAGGCCATGTCCACGGCCCCTCCCTGATCTACTACTTTGGTCACTCAGTCAAAGAAATCTATTAGATTCATCTGGCATGACCTTCCCATTGTGAATCCATGCTGCCTTGGGTCCTGTGCCCCTCTGGCCTCTAGGTACTCGACAATTCTTTCCTTCAGAAGTGATTCCATCATTTTCCCTATCACTGAGGTTAAACTAACAGGTCTGTAGTTTCCTGCTTCTGCCCTGCTCCCACTTTTGTGAAGGGGAATCACATCTGCCCTCCTCCCATCCTCAGGTACCACCCCATCCTCCCATGATTTGTTAAAGAGGGTAGTCAGTGGTGTCACTAGTTCTACCCTTAGTTCTTTTAGAATTCTGGGATGAATCCAATCAGGCCCCATTGCTTTGTCCACCTTCAATTTTACTTCACCTTAAAACTGGTGGAGAAGTGGTTTGGGGAAGGTACAATAACGCAAAGTCATTGGTTTCAATGGACTTCATATTCCCCGTTATGACGCAAAGTACTCTGCTTCGTGTTGCGGAGTGCTTCATGGATTCCGTGTTACTCTGTGAATTCCTCCGAGGAGTGAATTTTGTCCACCTAGCCCATCTCTACTTGAACACAATAAGTAAGTTGGAAATTTCTTTTAGTTTTAGTTTTTTGTGTGTTTTAATTGCTTTTTGCATTTTGGTTATTTGATTTATAGAGTAGGCATTAGTTTTTGAGTCTGTTATTAGTCTTATATAACAGAATAATAAATCTTGCAAGATTTTTCTTCTCTTCTTGTTACTTATTTTACTGTTGTCTTGTTCCTTTTCAGTGTCTGGACTTATAAGTATCTTCCCTAGACACATTCTTCCTCATCTAGGATCATTATTTTTTAGCCTTAAATGCCCTAATTGTAAATGTCTGCTTGAGCAACCAGTGTATCTGCCATTAAGAGCCTTCTTAGCAACTCAAAACAAAACTTCCTGGGACTGTTTTGAAACTGAGGATATTTTGCAAATATTCTATGTTGTAATCATTTTTCTTCAAGCTATCACATTTGTACTGTATCTCAGAAAATATTTTCCTTTCTGCTTGCATATCAATATATATATGAAATATTGGATATTTACTAACATAGGTGCTTGAGATTTTGCTTTTGTTTTTGGAGATAACAATATGGCTGTCATGAGGGGACAGATGAATGAGAAATTGTCCTTTACTCCAGGCTCTTAGATGGAAACTCTCAACAACATCAGCTTTTCAGAGTCATGTAGGAAAAAAGGAAAATGATAAAAAAATTCAGCAATAGAGCCTCAATAAAAAACCTTAAAACCACAAAAAAGAATAAAAACAATCCATTGTTAACAGATATTATTTCTCAACAAAAAATTAATAAACATTTAACTTAACAGTATAAAGTTTGCTACTAAAGAACCTCAGGTACCAAATTCCTCCTGTTTTTTGTTGGGGTAAAATGGATTCTAAGCAATTGGTCCCAACTCCAAGACTACACCCTTTGGTGACTGGTCCCTCTAATCAGAATGCGAACCCAATATTACAGTAGATAAGCTTTCTGATTCATTGCATACATCTCCATATCTGGATCTGGTGTTGGCTGCACTAGAAACTAGTCAATTGCCAAATGATGACTCTTACAAGTCCCCACCCCCCCCCAAAAAAACACAAGTATCTTGACTAATAGTATTTTGCAGCTTCCTGTCTCACTGTCATCCAAGAAGCTGATGTTGGGAAAGAAAAAGTGCCTGTGAGTACATGTCCTAATTATATTATGGCTGAATTTATTTCAGATCTTCATAATACCATAATGGGGTTAACAAAATTGAAAAAATCTAAAGTATGCAGAATGATGCAGAAACTGTTCAAGAGCCTCCGTTTGAATTATGTTCCTGTATTAATAACCAAATCTCAAGTGTCACTCCTGAGGTTCTGAAGGCCTCTTTGTTATCTGATGGTAACATTAAACATATTTCCTATTTCCCTTCTAACCTGAGTGAGGATATTATTAATTTAATGAGTATCCCTCATCCTGTAAATCTTATGTTAATGGAGCAACTTGTCATTATTCATAGTCAACTTGAGACAGTTATGGCGGATATAGCTATTAATGGTGCTAGAATGGACAATATAATGAGATTATTCCATCAGGTCTATCCTCTAGGAGAGTCATCCTCAGTGGCTATCATGGAGGATTTGGATCTGGAGCCGGATCCTGACACAAGACCATACAGTACTTTAGCTCTATTAGTTTTTCAATTTGAGCCCCACAAAAGCTCTGCCAAAAAAGAAATAAGTAACTAAAAAAATCTAAGAGAAGGGGGAAAATGGAGGCCCCTGGAGGATCCAGATCTTCCTCTTTAGTTGTAGTGTCATACGGGAGTGGTACTGGATATTTTAATTCTGGTGGTGCTTCATTGGATATAGTAGCTAATGCTCTGCTGGAGTCTGGGCTAGCTAAAGATTCTTCCTTACCTTTAGCTAAGAAAAGTGGGTCCTTGGTTTCAAAGCTCCAGGCCACCTGTGCTGATATTATTGCAAACAAAGAAAGTTATGAGTCCTTGATGGGGAAGGCTGGTGGTATGAGCAAGTTAGGTAAAGATTTAGGGGGGCCCCCTACTAGTAATAATATTTCAAATGTTATGGAGCCTCCAAATGTTAATAAGATTTTGATACAGTAGTCAGGATATGCTCATGATGATTTGATTAGGAGACAGGTGTCAGTTGGGGTTTTGTCAAGTGTACAATGATGCAAGCAATACTTAGTATCCTAAGGTTACATGGTCTTAAAATGAAGGATGTGGAGGAAGGTGAAACCTTGTTAGATCTTGTTGTTTTCTTTCTCCACTCCAAGATGTAAGTCCAGATTGAAATGGGTGATATAGTTCAAGTTTGTAGCTTTGGGATGAGTCTGGATTGGACTATATCCAGATTAATTGTGCAAACCATGGGATTGAAAATTATTTGTGTACTAATGGTTATTTACTTGAAAAATATAATATAATTTTAACATATGTAAACAGGAAAGAGACCCTTATTTCTGCAAGCATAATTTTTCAGGATATTGGCCCCTTTTCTGTTAGTATTTTTGGTCTTATGAGACCTCGAGGGGAAAATGATGCTAAATTAACTAAATCAATATGTTAATTTTTCTCGAATTATCTTCAAATTCCATTAGGATTCAGGGGAATATTAAGAGCTAAGAAAAGGGAGGATCATGATATTGCCCAAGTTGATGTGCTATTTACATCTAGGGCAACTGCAGAAAGAGTTTTGGAGAAATGTCATATTTTAGACAGTTTAGGTATTTATGCAGTGATGAGTTCTGTATGTGCTTCCAATGTTGTTTCTCATCCCCAGTGTAATCCAGGGCTGAAGCCAGCCCCTTGTGTGCTACCACTTACCAATAGATTTCAAGTATTTGCAGGCTACCAATGACTCATACCTAAACCTTCTACTTCAATTCCTACAAATGCTTCCTGTTTCCTTATGGCTGAGGAAACTCAAATATTGCAGGTCTTGATTCTAAATTCTAAATGGGCAGATCAGGAATGGTTAAGGTTTGTTTAATCTTAAAAAATATTATGTTTCCAGGAGACCTGGCACCTGCAAGAACATGAGTTTCATATTAATAATTTTGAACTCTTTTAGGGTCCTACAAAAAAGACCATAAGCTACAGTAGGTAGGGTGTCAGGAGGTCTTGCATGTTATATTAAGATTAATGAGCATTTTTTGGCTCAGCTTGTTAATACTATGGCTTTCTATATAGCTCTTTATCTCAGGGTGTTTAATTTTATTTTTTTTTTGCTTTTGAATCTACATATTCCACCTCCTTCCTTTAAGTTTGTTATTGATAATCCATGGGACACCCTAGGGAAGCTCTTACAATAATTATATCAGAAATATGTGAATATCCTCATGTTGAGAAGTCCATCTTCTTCCAAGTTGTGTGCAGGGGTTGCTTGGAAACAACTGAGAAGCTGCGCGGGATATACTATTTTGGACTAAATATCTGTAACTAATCTCTCTCTCTCTATCTCTTGCTTACATCTGAGAGAAGTTCTCCTCACTTTTAAAGTGGTATTGCTTTGTGTTTGTTTTAGTTTTTAATTCAGGAAGGGGTTTTTTAAAACTGCTTAACTTCTGCATATTTGATTTTCCTTTGTGGCTAACTGGACTGATTACTAGAATTCTGTAAGAATCTGCATCAATATATTTTGCAACTTTTGGTGGGGTTGTGTGATTCAAAATAGCAAAAGCTGCAGTTTGTAATTGGATGCCAGACATAGCCTGAGGTGGGGGTAATTGTCTTCACAAGTCAGAGGTCTGCATCACAGTCATTTGTCTAGCTAGACCATTTCAGCATTGTTCAATTACTATAAACTAGTGGTGTGATCCTGTTTGAGGCAGAAGTCCATCTTCTTCCAAGTTGTGTACAGGGGGTGCTTGGAAACAACTGAGAAGCTGCGTGGGATACACTATTTTGGACTAAATATCTGTAACTAATCTCTCTCTCTCTCTCTCTCTCTCTCTTGCTTACATCTGAGATAAGTTTTCCTCACTTTTAAAGTGGTATTGCTTTGTGTTTGTTTTAGTTTTTAATTCAGAAAGGTTTTTTTTAAAACTGCTTATCTTGTCAGCATCCTCAGAAGGGCTGAAATAACTGCATATTTGATTTTCCTTTGTGGCTAACAAACCACCAGGCTGTTCTGAGGCTGGAGAGGTTTACCTGTGTCTGACCTGGATGTCTGGATTTTTCTCTGTTTGATTAGCAGGGTACTTTCTCTGTTAAATTGTTGTGTAGGGTATCTTGCTGACAGGAAGGCACTCATCGCAGCAGTGGGTGAGAGCTTTTAGTTGATTGTTTTGTGAGGGCACAGTTTAGGCCCAACCCTTCCACCCTCACCCACCCACCCTGGAAATAGTTCCTTTATACCTGAGGTTCTGACATCATTTCCTCGAGTGCAAGGTGCATTTCACTGTCATATCCTCTCTAGCACACTGCACTGACAATATAAGCATACACATTGTATAATATATATATTTCTATATAACAAATCACACGCACATGCACGCACACACACACACACACAAAAAGTAGATAAACATGTGGGGAGTAGTGCAATGTAATGGCTGTGGGGTAGCAATCTTCTGGGAGTCTTTCTGGAGGCTGAGATGCTGCCCTATTTGCAGACAACTATCTGCCCTGAGGGAGGAAGTTGCCCGTCTTCAGGCTGCACTAGTCAGTAGTAAGGAAACCTTCCCCCAGGCCACACTGGACAGTAGGAAGGGAACCTCCCCCATCCAGGGAGCACTAGTGCCACCACCACTACCTCAGAGGTTGTGAAGAAAGTGCAGCAATTGGACAACAGTGGGCTCAGGGAGGGTGAGGAGGGTGGAACAGAAGCACACCCAGTCAATTGTTCCACTCCACAATCCATACACCATTCTGGGGGAGCATAGCTCCCCTATGGATGCACCCACAGAGAAGACTGATGACAACTTTCACAGGGGAGGCCCACAGGAAGGAGGCAGAGGACACCACAGGGAAAGGAAGCAGCTCCTGGTGGGGGACTCAATTATTAGGGGTATAGAACTGGGGGGAGCTGGGAAAACTGAAGTAAGGTGCCTGCCTGGTGCCATGGCTTGGAGGGACAGAAAGCTCATCCTCAAGATCATGAGAACAGCTGCAAGGGATCCTGAGCTGGATGTAATTGTCCACCTAGGGACAAATGACTTGACTTATCATGAGATTACAGCAGTGCTGGAGGACATTGCAGAGTTGGGGAGGGACCTAAGACAAGTAGCACACACAGTATTCTTCTCAGAGGTGCTGCATGTCAAAGGCATGGGGGAGGTGAGGGTAATTGGCACCATGCAGTTTAATGAATGGTTGAAAAAATGGTGCAGAGCACAGGTGTTTGGCTTCATTGGGGACTGGGGTTTCACCTGAAGGGACACCAGCCTATACTGGCAGGATGGTCTGCATCTGTCCAGGAAGGGAACAAGTCTTTTGAGCAATCAGTTTAAATGCTTCATTGGCAAGCTTTTAAACTAGTCAAAGGGGGAGGCACTGACAAGCAGCAGGAAAATCCCAGCCTCTCCCAACAAAACAGGGTACTAAATGAGAAAAAGACCTAGGTAGAACGGTCAGCGGGGGATGCTGCAACAGAAGGTAAAGCCATAAAAAAATGGAGAGCAATGAGTACCAATGCCCATAGTCTGGGTAACAAGCTTCCTGAATTAGTGGCCTTGATGGAGGAGGAACATCTGGATATTGTGACAGTCACAGAAACATGATACACACAAAACCATGACTGGGACATAAACATACCAGGATGCACTGTCTACAGGAGGGACAGGGAGGGTAAAAGAGGAGGAGGAGTAGTTCTTTACATAAGGGAAGGAATAAAAGCAACAGAACAAAATGGTACACAGGGAGGAGAAGAAGCACTGTGGGTAAATTTGGAGACAGGCAATGGCACCACAATACACACAGGGGTTGTATACAGACCCCCATCTCAGAGGGAGGAAATGGACAGGGAAATGATAAAAAGTATACTTAGAATGGCAGAAAAAGGGGAGATATTGCTGATGGGTGATCTGAATATGCCAGATGTTAACTGGAGTGCAGTTGCAGCTGCCACTTCGAAGAGTGCAGTTATTCTAGATGCCCTACAGGGGGCATGCCTTGAACTAGTACTGGAGCCCACTTGAGAGGGAGCAATATTAGACTTGATTCTCTCAAATGGAGATGGAGAGAGGATCACAGATGTAGAAGTGGGTAGCCATCTGGGAACTAGCGACCATCGAACAGAATGGTTCACAATAAACACAGCAGTAGAGTCAAGCCATACAAAGACAAAAGTACTGGACTTTAGGAGGGCTGACTTTACCAAAATGGGTGAGTGCCTAAGGAATGCACTAGCAAATGGGCAGGAAGGAGGGGTGGAAGAACAATGAGGAATAATAAAAACTGCCATCACAGAGGTAACGAGCCTTTGTGTGAAGCAAATAAACAAAACAAGATGATGTAAGAAACCACTATGGTTCACAAAGGAAGTGGCAGTGAAAGTTCAAGAGAAAAAGAAAGCATTCAGGAAGTACAAGGAATCGCAGAGGGAGCAGGGCACAGAACTGTATCAGTTAAAGCAAAAGGAAGCTGGGAAGGCAGTCAGAACAGCAAAGGCCCAAACCGAGGAAACGATAGCCAACTCAGTTAAGAAGAGGGATAAAACCTTTTATAGGTACATCAGGGAGCAAAAGAAGACCAAGGGAGGGATAGTGAGGCTTAATAAAGGGGAGGGAGGGTGGGCAGAGGGAGACTGTGAAAAGGCAGAGATACTAAACAAATATTTTTGCTCAGTATTTACAAATGAAGAGGGAGAGGTACATAAAACAAACAGTAGTAACACTCTGGATACAGAAGTTGATACCAGCCCATTTACAGAAGAAAGGGTTCTGAAAGAACTCTTAAAACTGAAGGTGGACAAAGCAATGGGGCCTGATGGGATTCATCCCAGAATTCTAAAAGAGCTAAGGGTAGAACTAGTGACACCACTGACTACCCTTTTTAACAAATCATGGGAGGATGGGGTGGTACCCGAGGACTGGAGGAGGGCAGATGTGATTCCCCTTCACAAAAGTGGGAGCAAGGCAGAAGCAGGAAACTACAGACCTGTTAGTTTAACCTCAGTGATAGGAAAAATGATGGAATCACTTCTGAAGGAAAGAATTGTCAAGTATCTCGAGGGCAGTGGGGCACAGGACCCAAGGCAGCATGGATTCACAGTGGGAAGGTCATGCAAGACAAATCTGATAGATTTCTTTGACTGGGTGACCAAAGTAGTAGATCAGAGAGGGGCTGTGGACATGGCCTACCTAGACTTTAGCAAGGCATTTGACACAGTCCCACACAAAAGATTAATATACAAGTTAGCCAGCCCGGGAGTGGGTCCCAAGATGACAGCTTGGGTAAAGAATTGGCTGGAGAATAGGACACAGAGAGTAATAGTAAATGGAGTCCACTCGGAAGAAAGGAGAGTTACTAGTGGGGTACTGCAAGGTTCAGTATTAGGACCGGTCCTCTTCAATGTCTTTATAAGCGACATTGAAGAAGGACTGGAAGGAAAAGTATGTCTCTTTGCAGATGACACTAAGATCTGCAACAGAGTTGATGCACAGGGTGGGGTGGAAAGGATGAGAAGGGACTTGGCAAGGTTAGAGGAATGGTCAAATGTATGGCAGCTTAGATTCAATGCTAAGAAGTGCAAGGTAATGCACCTGGGAAACAAAAACCCAGGGGAAGAGTACACAATGGGGGTGAGATACTAACAACAACAAAAATGGAAAGGGACCTGGGGTAGTCATATCAGATGACCTAAAGGTGGGCAAGCAATGTGAGAGGACAGCAAGGAGGACTGGGGGGATACTGGGATGCATAGGGAGAGGCATCACCAGTAGAAAACAGGAAGTTATTATCCCTCTGTACAGATAGCTGGTGAGACCCCATCTGGAATACTGTGTGCAGTTCTGGAGACCCAATCTCCGCAAAGACATAGACAGAATGGAAGCTGTCCAGAGGAGGGCAACTAAAATGGTGCAGGGTCTGCACTGGAAGACATATGAAGAGAGACTTAAGGAGCTTAATATGTATAGCCTCGGGAAAGGAGGAGAGGAGGACATGATAGAAACTTTCAAGTGCCTCAAGGGAATCAACAAAGTCCAAGAGGGTAGCATCTTTCAAAAAAGAGGTGTGCAAGAACAAGGGGGCACAATTTGAAGATGGGGGAGCGGCTCAGAGGTAATGTAAGGAAGTATTTTTTCGCAGAGAGGGTTGTGAATGCATGGAACGGCCTTCCGGAGGAGGCTGTGCAGTCAAAATCAGTGGTGGAATTCAAGCATGCATGGGACAGTCATAAGGCAATTCTGGGGGGTGGGTGTAAGAAGAAGTAGGCTACTGGTTAACTAGGATCTGCAGCTTATCCAGTAGGTAGGGAAATGGGCAGACTGGGTGGGCCAAGCGGTCCTTATCAGCCATCAAATTCTATCTTTCTATGTTGATTTTGGGAGATTTCAATGCTAGGACAGGTGCATTTGATGGTCTCCTGGACAACTCAGCTGTAGGTTCAATATGTAATGTGAAGGTCTTGCCTGGTAGGAAAGCCAGGGATACTAAAACAAATCTTCTAGGTTCAGGTTTTATTAGGTTTATGCAGGAATATAATTTTTATCCACTTAATGCAATATTCTCTGGTGATGAGGAAGGACAGTAGACTTACTTTTCTCTGTTGGGAGCATCTATTATTGATTATGCTATTTGGGATGGTCCCATTGAATGCTGGGTTACTCTTAATTGGATTAATAGAACTGAAAGTGATCATCTACCACTGGATTTTGGATGGTTGTCAAATCTGACTTCTACCATACCTTCTGCACTGGAGATCCATTTGGGACTCTACATCAAAAATAGAAATTAAATATGCTGGCCTGCTGGCATGGCAGTAAGCCTTCTGCCTGTGACACCAATATCACAGGTTCAGGAATGGACCTGAGAGTCAGAAGGCAGGCCGGGTGGGGGGGGGATAGAAGGGTTGAGCATCTGAGGGACTGCTCTACTTCTCTGGGGGGAGAGGTGTGGAGCGCCTGGTGTATGACTGACCTCTGGTGGAGGCTGGAGGGGAGGAGCAGCTGCCAGCACCTACACAGTTGCTGGAGGTGAGACAGACATCCGTGTACATGCTCTTAATTTCATTGCACATTCTGCCTCCAAGGGCAAAAATTGGTGAAAATTGGACTGAGCAGAATGCTGCTCACCTTGCACTGCATTTCCCACACCACTGCCCATGGCACCATCAGAGATGACTATTGGCATCTGATGGGAGGATGTGCCCCCACTTGAAGGCCCAACCCTGAGGGGAAAGCCAGGGTGTAACCCCAGGATGGAAGCATCTTAGGACCATATACAGGCATCTGATGGGTGGTTAGGCTCCCTCCTATTGCCCTGCTCTGAAGGGACAAGTCAGAGCATATCTCTGGCTTAAGTAAGTCTGCGGGGGGGTGGGTGACGGGGCAGGGCATGGGCCAAAGAGGGATGGTCCTGGGATGAGAAGAAAGTACAACAAATAAAAGAAAAATATAAACTAGATATAGAAGGAGAATCAGATGGACAGATGAAATTTAATCTGATATTTGTTATATGTCACATACAGTTTTAGATTCATGCTTGCAATCAGATTATGACTATCTTACATCTACAGAAATATAGATCCTTGGAACTTTTGTTTTCCAATTTATGTGCTATCCTGTACAATGTAGGTAAAGGCAAATAAAAAGGCAACAAAGGGTGGTTTGATCAGATCTACTGGGATGAAAAAGGTACAGTAAGTTATTAGCACTGGTTGAGACTACTACTGTAAGCTACAGCCTTCTAGATCTAACTGTAGACTCTTAAATAGAGAAACATTTTCTTCAAGAAAGACACGAGTAATATTGTAAACAATGAAAGTCTATGTTTAATATTAATAGTAAAAATGATACAAGATCCTTTTGTTTTTGGTTGCTATAGAAACTTCTAAATTTCGCAAATACCATGGATACATTCAGTATATTTTGGCAGATTCCTGGGTAGATCACTTCATTTTATTGTTCTATTACCTTTTATTATGATGTGATTCTTATATACTATCCAATTGATTCCTTTTCTATACATAGATACATATATGTTGTCAGCAGATAAAGTTCTTGTGGCCCACCCAGTCTGCCCTATCCCTCTTTCTAATACTTAAGGTACCCTAGATGCTACAAGCACCCCCCTTTTGCCCTTGCTTGCTAATTCCCATGTGCCTATCCCATGCATTCTTGAATCCTTGAACCTTGATGGTCCCCACCACTTCCTGGGGTGACTGTTCCATCTCTCCACTAACCTTTCAATGAAGTAACATTTCCTCAAGTTCCTTCTAAGTTTTCCCCCTTTTAGTCTCATGCGGTGCCCCCCTCTATCATGTCCCCCCTCTCTTCCCTTTCCTCCAGGGAGTACATCTTGAGAGCTCTGAGTCTGTCCTCATATGACTAATGCTGCCTCCCCAACACCATTTTTGTCACCCTCCTCTGCACTGTCTCCACCCTGTCTATGTCATTTTGGAGATGGGCCTCCAGGACTGAACACAGTACTCCAGATGAGGCCTTACTAAGGAGTTGTACAATAGTACCACCACTTCCCTCCTTCTACTTGTTATACCCCACCCTATGCACCTTAGCATTCTGTTAGCCTTTCCTACTGCTTTGTTGCACTGTTTAGCCACTTTAATTTGTTTTGCTCATTTGTGCAATCACTTCTCTAAAATGTAAAAAAGGCCCTGGACCAGATTTGATTCTGGCTAAGGTCTAGATGTAGGCCCAGGCCCCTTTAATATTAGCAGATCGGATTTTTTCTTCTTTTTTAACAAATGCTTAAAAGGTTTTATTCTTGATTCTTGGTGGGGGTGCAGAGTCCAAAATGTACCAGCCAAATAGCTTGCTGGATATTTATTTATTTATTTGCTCATTTGTTAACTGGGTTGGTGCACTGATCAAAGCACATTTTTTAGGCATGGCCCATGCCAGAAACTGGCAACATACAGAAGGGGAACAATGATATCTCTGAAAATATTTTCCAGACTCATTCTTACTTGCTTACATGTACAACTCAGTGCGCTTGGAGAACTTTCACCATTACAGTTTGGTTTCAGGGACAATTGATCCACTATAGATAATTGTTTAATCTTAAGACACCTCTGGGAAAAATACCGTCTGGTTCAAGGACAGAAGTTACACAGTATGTTGATTTCATTGACTTTTCTTCAGCTTTGGACTCAGTTATAAGAAGTAAACTGTGACAATTAATGCTGGATAAAGGCACTCAGCATGCCCTCATGTTTGTCACTTCTAAAGTATATAGTAAACCTTGGGCTAGGGTGAGAGTTGGCCCTGTGGGCTATGTCTCCAATGAATTCCCAATTAATGAAGGGGTTCATCAGGGGTGGCTGTTGGCTCCTACTCTTTTTAACATACATAATCTTACTTCTTGAAGGTATTGAGCGTGTTCCATCTGATTCACCTAAAATTGGGTCCCTGGCTATATCTGCATTGGCATATGCTAATGATTTACTTCTTCTTTCTCTAACACAATCTGGTCTTCTAAAGAAATTACACTACTTGGCCAGGGAATCACAAAAAATATCATTGACCATTAGTAGTAATAAAAGTCAGATGATGACTTTTGGTAAGGGGACTTCGTTTCCAAAATGGAAATGGAAACTTGGGAATTCATTAATACATATGGTGAATAAATATGTTTACTTAGGATTAACAGTTTTCTCTAACAGTTCCTTGTGCTCTCACGTTGTTAGTGCTAGGAGCAAATAAAAAAAATGCTTTGTGTTTAAAAAAAAAACTTTAAATACGATGGTAATAGAATTAGATAATTGATCCAAATAATTTCTTCAAAGTTAATTCTGCAAGCTCTTTTTGGTGCAGAAAGTTGGGCACAATACATGGTTTCAGAACTGGATAAGTTTTCAATACAGTTTCTTAAGTCCTCTTTTGGACAAAATAAGTCAATGCCTATGTCCTATATTAGATCCAGACTTGGATTAGATAGTTACAAGACTCTGGCTGATTCCTTAGTCCTGGGCTATTGGTAGAGGTGTGTGAGAAAAAAAAAACTTCCACTGGCAGAATTTCTGCGAAAGTTGGACTTTCGCTTCCACAAAAATTCAGAAATCAAATTAACAACTTTCGTGGAAATTCTGACTTAGAACAGTGGAATATTTATTTTATTTATTTATTTAAATCACGGATTACAAATACCTTCGAGCTAGGGGCAGCTAATTTACAAAAGTTCCATGTCAAAGGAAAGGGTTACAATAAGGTTGGGAGGTATAGACAACATTCATGGTATTGTATTTTTGTAGCACTGCTGTACTGTTCCTCTGTTTGTACTATTGTGCCCATGTTGCTGTTGTTCAACTGTACTCCTTTAGTTGTACTTTCCCGAGTCGTGCCTGAAGATAGTCATTTTATGGCTAGTGCACCTACACGGTTAACAAAAACTAAATAAATAAATCATCGGAGCACAGCAAATCAACTGGTAACTAAGTGGGAACAGTGCTATACACTCAAGATTACAAGTAAGCATAGAAAACCATAAGGTACATTTGAAGCAACATTGCTAATCAGAGGTGGGGGGAAGGGGAAGAGTAAGGAAGAGGTAAGAGAGGTGAGAGGGCAGAGTCCAGATAGAGAAGGAAAAGAAAATATGGCAGCCAGAGGTCTTATCTTAAGGTGAGAGGGAAGGGAGGCTAAGGTGGGAGAAGGGGTAAAAGAAAGGAAAAGGATGGTGGATGAAGGGGAAGAAGATAAGGGAAAGTGGGGACCAGAGGGCCTGGACAGGTCCAGGAAGAGGAGGGATCAGTGGGATAAAAGCAAGGAGGGGGTGAGGTAAGGGAGGAGGTAGCAGGGGGAAAGGGGACATTGTTCTGTCAGGAGAGGTGAAACAAAACAGGAAGCCAAGTAAGAGCCTCAGAGAGTGAAAAAAGTGGTATAAGGGTGTCTTCAGAAGTGGGAAACTAGGTGTAACAATCACAAGTGCTTTCGGTTAGGAGATGCTGAGGAAGCATAAGTTTAAATTGGGACAGACTAGAAAGACTGCTCAGTTGGTTGCTTAGATTATTAAACCATGGGGGGGCTCTGTATAGAAAGGATCGCTGGTATTGAGCAGTCTGACAGTGAGGTACTAGAAGGAGGTCAGAAACTGAGGTACAAGTATGTTGGGTCTTAGGGGATTTGTTTAGCAGGCAATCAATGCTTAGGGGTAGTAATCCAAGTAAAGCTATTTTGGACAGGAGGCAGGTTTGATATTTGATCCTGTTATTTAGTTAGAACCAGCCAGATTGAGCATATAACTCACAGGTATGAGTGAGGCGTGCAGCACCTGTAACTAACCTATAGGTTTTGTTCAGGGCCACTGTGAGTCATTTAAGAGATGTGGAGGTTGCAGCACAGAGTATGATTAGACCATAATCAATGATCGAGAGCACCAAGCTATGAACAGCAACCTTCAGGGCTTCTTGGGTAAGACTTCATCTGTGTCTGAAGAGGAGCCAAATTCCTATATTAACATCTCTGGCAACATTTTCAATATGAGGCACAAAGGTAAAGTGACTATCCTGGGTTAGACCTAGGTATTTGAAAAGCTGAGTTTGTTCAAGAGTGTCTCCCCAGTTGTTGGTGATAGTGAGTTGATGGACCTTAAACTTATTCTGAGAGGAGGAAAACAGCTGTTCTTCAGTTTTTTTGTAGTCTAGCACTAGTTTGTGATTATTAAACCATCTCTCTGCTTCTGTGAAGCTGTGTTGAAAACTGTTTTCAAGAGCATTGGGATCCAGGTGGCTAGTAAAGATGACCATGTCATCTGCGTAGAGGAGAGTACACTGGTTGCAGATAACTGGAAGGTCATTCAGGAAAATACTGAACAATAAAGGACCCAGGATTGAGCCTTGAGGTACTCCTGATCGGACAGCCCTCTGCTCTGAAACTACATTTGATATCCTCACCCTCTGCAGTCTATCACTGAGGTAGCATCCGAACCATTTCAGGGTGTTTGGGGCAACACCAGTTTTAGAGAGTTGGCCAAGCAACAGTGCGCTATTCACTGTGTCAAAGGCTTTTATTAGGTCAACAAAGGCTGCACCTACAGTCTTGCCTTGATCTATTGCCTGTTGTATGACACTTGTGAATTCTAAAAATGCTGTGGTAGTACTGTACCCCTTTCTAAAGCCGTGTTGTTGTGGGCACTGGATGGAGTATATGTCCAGATAAGCACCAAACTGGTTGGTAACAATTCACTCGAGTACCTTGGAGAGTGGAGGGAGAATGGATATAGGCCTATAGTTACCCTGTAACAAAAGATCACCGGTTTTATGTATCAGAGTTATGATGGCTGTTTTCCAGGCATCCAGAAATTGTCCCAGTATAAGAGAAAGGTTCAGAATCTTAGTTATTGGTAGGAAAACTTCATCTAGGGTAAGGGTGACAAGCTTAAGGTCTAGTCCATCACTACAGTGTCTTGCATTTTTTAGGACCTTAGCTAGTAGTTTTCTAGCCAGGTTGCATGATACCCTTTTAAAATAAAAAGGGGGGTGCTCAGGACTATTTTCTTCACCGTGGCTTGATGAGCAGGCAACATCATCATCGAAAAAGTCAGGTGGGAGAACACAGCTCAAACTGGTAAAAGCATTGTTAAAGGCACTAGCAATTTCCAGAGGGTCAGCGGTAGGGGTCCTGTTTATGTTTAGCATTGTAGGCGATACTTTAGTTTTTTTTGCCAGTGATGTCATTTATATTAGACCATAACCTTCTGCTATCACCCCAGGAGTTGGTAAGCATCTCCCTATCGTACTTGTCTTTTGCCTGGCAAATCTCCCTCGTGCAATTGTTTCTTGCAGCTTTATAGGCTTGTGGGCCCTGCTGCTTACCAGTGGCTTTTGCACAGTGCCAGAGATGGTCCTGAAACTTCATGTGGGAAAGGAGCTCAGGAGTGATCCAGGGGTTAACCGTGCCAGAGATCTTAATCTGTTTGACAGGGGCATGCGTATTACAAGCAGCGTTGAAAACCCTTATAAAATGACAGAGGGATACATTAACATCATTGGTTGAGTCCAGGATGTTCCAATTTTGGGAACAAAGCTGTTGTTTTAGGAGGTCCAGGAGGCCCCTTCTGAGAAACCTGTTAGAAATTATCCAGTTGAGGGTGGAGCTAGTCCCCATTTTATAGTTTATCCTAGTGGATGTACTAACAAGCTGAGTTAGGTGAAGGGCTGTTATTGCATCCTTTAGTGAGTTGGTCACAGGTGACAGGCAGTTTATGTTAAAATCTCCCATGATAATTGTCTCTGTGAGGTGATTTTGTGAGCAGAGATGGTCAAGAAGACTCAGGAGGCCAGTGGCCAGGTCTTTGGGAGGTATGTAGACTGAGAGTACTGATATTGTTTTATGATGAGCCCCCAACAGCACTTTTATCGCCAGTGACTGGGTATTGCCAATGAGATCAATTGGTGGCATAGCATACCCCTTTAGGGAATTTTTTAGAAATATAGAGCATCCACCCCTCCCCCACGTTTGGTCAGCCTGTCCATTCTGAAGATAGTGTATCCAGGTATAGCTACTGCAGAATCCAGTATTTTGGGGGTCATCCATGTCTCAACGATAGATAGTATGTCAGGGTTGTGCTGAGTTACCCAGACTTTCAGGACATCAATTTTGCTTAAAAGGCTACAGATATTAATTGTGGCCAGTTTAATGGTACCTTGTTTAAGGCACGCATTGTAGGAGGGAGATGCTTCAGGACCTGGATTAGGATGAATGTTTCCAGATAGCAGAAGTAGCATAAGGGCTGTCCTAAGTAGGAGTTCTCTTCGAGCCTTGGAGAAACATTTAACCTTCATGCAAACACAGCAAGGTTTTGTCTTTTCCCTGTATAAAATGAGTATGGTGTGGTCCTTAAAGACAGGTTGACGGGATGTGATCCACCTGGGGGGCCAAATATTTATAGGGGGCAGGATCATTGAGGTAGACCAAAGTCCTTTATTAATAGTGAAAATGTTCCCAGATGAGCAACCTATGTTGACGTGAAGGTTTTTCAAGATTTCAGTACTGGGTGAGTAAACCAAACTATGGCTTGTCTTGCTTGTGGGAGTGGGCAAAGACAGAAATATGAGAATGGGAAAGGCACTCCATAAGAGTTTAAAATTTGGGGACATGGCTACTTAGAGAGAAAGCAGGGAGCGGTAGCCGTGTACCTTTAAGATGACACAGGCCAGGCTACAGAACAAATAAATAAATAAAATAGTCTGTGTTGATGAGTACCAATGCCCGTAGTCTGGGCAACAAGCTCCCTGAGCTGGTGGCCTTAATGGAAGAGGGATGCCTGGATATTGTAGCAGTCACAGAAACATGGTACACAGAGAACCATGACTGGGATGTTAACATACCAGGGTACATAACCTACAGGAGAGACAGGCAGGGGAGAAGAGGGGGAGGAGTAGCTCTCTATGTAAAGGAAGGGATAAAAGCAACTGAACAAAAGAGTAAACAGGAGGAGAGGAGGCACTGTGAGTCACCTTGGAGACTGGAAGGGCACCACAATCCGCACAGGGTTGTGTACAGACCCCCATGTCAGGGAAGAAAGGACAAGGATATGATGGAAGGCATTCTTAGAATGGCAGAGAAAGGAGATACTGTTGATGGGAGACCTGAATATGCCAGATGTTAACTGGAGCACATTTGCTGCAGCCACATCCAAAACAGGGCCATTCTTGATGCCCTACAGGTGGCAGGCATTAGACAGCTAGTTTGGAACCCACTCATAAGGAGCAATCTTAGACCTCATACTCTCAAAGCGGGGGCAGTGAGAGGATCTCAGATCTAGAAGTGGGTTGACATCTGGGGACAAGTGACCATCAAACAGTGTGGTTCATGTTAAACTCAGCTACAGAGTCAAGCCATACAAAAGTGAGGGTACTGGACTTTAGGAGGCTGACTTTGGCAAGATGGGAGAGTGCCTCAGAAAAGCACTAGCAAACAGGCTAGAAGGAGGTGTGGAGCAACAATGGGGAATTATCAAACTGCCATCACAGAGGCAACAAGCCTTTGTGTGAAGCAAATAAACAAATCAAAACGAAAGAAAAAGCCACTATGGTTCTCAAGAGAGGTGGCTGTGAAAGTCAGGAAGAAAAAGATAGCATTCGGAAGTATAAGGAAACACAGAAGGAGCAGGACAGAGAGCTGTACCAGTTAAGGCAGAAAGAAGCAGGGAGGAAGTCAGAATAGCAAAGGCCCAAACTGAGGAAAAGATAGCCAACTCAGTTAAGAAGAGGATAAAACATTTTATAGGTACATCAGCGGCGTGAAAAGACAAAGGGGATAGTGAGGCTGAATAGAGATGAGCGGTGGGTGGGCAGAGGGGCAGTGAAAAGCAGGAATACTGAACAGATATTTGCTCAGTATTCCTAAAAGAGGAGGGAAGTGCCTAATCCAATTAACAGAAGCACTCTTGATAGAGGTCGATCCCAGCCCTTTCACAGAAGAAAGGGTTCTGCAAGAACTCCTAAAACTGAAGGTGGACAAAGCAATGGGTCCTGATGGAATTCACCCCACAATTCTAAAATAATTAAGGAAGGAACTAGTGAAACCACTGGCTACTCTTTTTAATAAATCATGGGAGGATGGTGTGGTACCCGAGGACTGGAGGAAGGCGGATGTGATTCCCTTCACAAAAGTGGGACCAAGACAGAGGCAGGAAACTACAGACCTGTCAGTCTGACCTCTGTGGTAGGGAAAGTGATGGAGTCACTTCTGAAGGAAAGAATAGTTGAGTACCTAGAGGTCAGTGGAGCACAGGATCCAAGGCAGCATGGGTTCACAGTGGGAAGGTCATGTCAGACAGATCTAATAGATTTCTTTGACTGGGTGACCAAAGTAGTAGACCAGGGAGGGGCTGTGGACATGGCCTACCTAGACTTTGCAGGCATTTGACACAGTCCACACAAAAGATTATTATTCAAATTAACCAGCCTGGGAGTGGGTCCCAGGGTGGTAGCCAGGAAAAACATTGGCTGGACAACAGGACACAGAAGGTAATTGTAAATGGAGTCCACTCTGAAGAAGAGGCGGTTACTAGTGGGGTACCACAGGGTTCAGTATTGGGTCCAGTCCTTTTAATGTCTTCATCAGTGACATTGCAGAGGGACTGGAAGGAAAAGTATGCCTTTTGCAGATGACACTAAGATCTGCAACAGGGTTGATACACAAGGAGGCGTGGAAAGGATGAAAAGGGACTTGGCAAGGTTGGAGGAATGGTCAGACGTATGGCAGCTAGGATTCAATGCAAAAAAGTGCAAAATAATGCACCTGGGAAACAAGAACCCAGGGAAGAATACACAATGGGTGGGGAGGTAGTAACAACAACAAAACAGGAAAGGGACCTGGGGGTAATCATATCAGATGACCTTAAGGTTAGCAAGCAATGTGAGAAGGCAGTAGGGAGGGCCGGGGGTATACTGGGATGTATAGGGAAAGGCATCAGCAGCAGAAAACAGGAAGTTGTTATCCCTCTGTACAGACAGTTGGTGAGACCCCATCTGGAATACTGTGTCCAGTTCTGGAGACCCCATCTCCGCAAGGACATAGACAGGATAGAGTCAGTCCAGAGGAGGGCAACTAAAATGGTGCAGGGTCTGTAAGAGAAGCCGTATGAGGAGAGACTAAAGGAGCTTAATATGTATACCCTTGAGGAAAGAACGGAGAGGGGGGACATGATAGAAACTTTCAAGTACCTCAAGGGAATCAACAAAGTCCAAGAGGGTAGCATCTTTCAGAAAAAGAGACTTGCAAGAACAAGGGGACACAATTTAAAGATAGAAGGAGGGCGGTTCAGGGGCAGTGAGGAAGTATTATTTCACAGAGAGGGTAGTGGATGCATGGAACAGCCTTCCTGAGGAAGTTATGGGGTCTAAAACTGTGGGAGAATTCAAGAATGCATGGGACAGACATAAGGCAATTCTTGTGGGGGGCAGGAAGATATAGGCTGTTGGTTAACTAGGATCTGCGGCCTATCCTGTAGGTAGGGAAATGGGCAGACTAGATGGGCCTAGCGGTCCTTATCTGCCATCAAAGTCTATGTTTCTATGTTGATCAGTATGCGATTGATGGTAGAGGAGGACTTCAGAAATGAGCAGGATACTATACGTATTTAATAGCGGCCGGGGTTGGTATGGTGGTTTCTATGGCACAGCGGTAGGATGACAGACTATGGTTTGTCGGGGCGTAATAATCTGCTATAGGGAAGAAGGACCCAGGACAAGAAGTGCTTAGGGGATAGCAGTGGGAAGAGGAATGCATCTTCCAAGAGTTGTTGCCCACTAGTGTCTTTGCAGTATACTTTGCAAATGGAAAAGTAGACACTTAATAAAAAAGCTAGAAAAATTAACAATCCTGTTCCACTATCACTTGGTACTGGTAAACTCAGCATTAGCAGTTCTTATATTAAAAAGGAGGTCTCAGGAAGGGTAGAGTCAGGAGAGAAAGTACGAGAAGAGGGAATGGCGTTATGCCTAATCAGAGCTCAGCAGCAGTAGTAGTGCAGCCAAATGTCCTGAAAGACAAAAACATGCCAAGTTCAATCCTGTGTTGGTAACTGGGGGCTGCTCTTCAAAATGTATATCTGGTTGTAGGCTGAGAGGCAGGCGGGTCAGTGCAGAACAGCTGCAGGGTGCAGAGCAGCTCCTGTGGCTTGCAGGAGGAGGCAGTCACCCATACCGGGTAGGATGCCTGTGGAATTGAGAAGGATCTGTTAATTTAAGGCCAACAGGGACATTGGGCACTGCAAACCTCTGCCCCAATCAGACAAGGAGATAATGGCAGGGGGAGGTTTTCAGGGCAGGGTAGACAGATTATTAATGCAGCTGAACAACACCTTCACATAAGAGCTGTTACACTTGGGGGGGGGGAGGGGGCTGCTTACTGTAGCTAGCCACAAAGACAGGGAAAAAAGAGGCAAAAAACACAGGACATGGAGGGAGGAGAGAGCATACACGTAGGAACTGTGGTCTGATAGTTCAGAAGAAAAATAGTATTGGACACAGGGACACAGGGGAAAAATAGTATTGGACACAGGGACTAGAGCAAAACGATCAAGCTCTTAGTTCAAGCAGTTGAGTCTTTAGGGTGCATTACAGCTCACATTAGACACAGACAGGATATGTAGAGTAGGACAGAGGAAAAAGAATGCAGGTGTCTGTAGTTGGTTAGTGAAATAAGGAATGAAGACAGTGTCAATACTCTATGCAGGTAACATCTACAAACTGCAGTTATTAACTATTCTAAGCAGTAAACATCAACAAAATCAGCAACCTTGAAAAATAAACAACCCTGTTGCACTAACAGTTGGTACTTGTCAACTCAGCATTAGCAGTTATTGTATTAAAAAGGAGGTCTCAGGAAGGGTAGAGTCAGGAGCCAATAAGAGAAGGGTGAATGGCGTTATGCTTAATCAGAGCTCAGCAGCAGTAGTAGTGCAGTGCAGACAAATGTCCTGAAAGGCAAAAAGTGCCAAGTTTAATCCTGTTGTAGCTGTGGGCTGCTCTTCAAAAAGTGTATCTGGTTGTAGGCCGAGAGGTAGACGGGTCAGTGCAGAACAGGCGCTGGGTTCTGAGCAACTCCTGTGGCTTGCAGTAGGAGGCAATCACCCATACCAGGCAGGATGCCTGGTTGTAGGCCAAGAGGCAGGCTGGTCAGTGCAGTACAGCCACTGTGTTCTTAGCAGCTCTTGCAGCTTGCAGGAGGAGGCAGTCACCCTTACTGGGCAGGATGCCTGGTTGTAGGCTGAGAGGCAGGCGGGTCAGTGCAGAATAGCTGCTGGGTTCCGAGCAGCTCCTGTGGCTTGCAGGAGGAGGCAGTCACCTGTACTGGGCAGGTTGCCCGGTTGTAGGTGAGAGGCAGACCGGTCAATGCAGAACAGACGCTGGGTTCTGAGCTGCTCCTGTGGTTTGCAGGAGGAGGCAGTCACCCGTACCGGGCAGGATACCTGGTTGTAGGTTGAGAGGCAAGCGGGTCAGTACAGAACAGCCGCTGGGTTCTGAGCAGCTGCTGCGGCTTGCAGGAGGAGGCAGTCACCCATGCCAGGCAGGATGCCTGAATAAATGTACGAATTATGAATTATTTTATTAAACTGTGGGGAAAAAATTCCACAGAACACTTACAGTCAGTGGTCAGTTCTGTGGATTTTTTTCTGCAGTTTAGTATGATAATCCTCAATTTATATATTTATTCTGTTGTTCAGTGAGTCGTTGAACTGTGGAATTAATGTATGAATTGTTGATTAATGTATTAAACTTATGGGAAAAAAAGTCTGCAGAACTTATCACTGAACTGCAGAATAATTACATGTATTGTGGAATAATCCACTAAACTGTGGAATAAAATTCCTCAGAACTATTATTCCACAGTTCATGTGTACTATTCCACAGTTCAGCCAAAAAATTCTGTGGAACGGGGCAAAAATCCAACAAACACATTCAGAGGATTCTGATCTCAATAATGGTGGGAGTTATGTGAAATTACCGAAATTTCACGAAAGCTCCACAAAAGCAGAATTCACAACTTTGGTCCACTATAGCAATTAAGTTAAGTGCACATGAGTCCTGCCTGGAAGTTTTTTACATGCTACTCTTGAAGAGAAGGAAAACTGGGGACTGCTAGGGTGCTGAAGTTTACTTTGGTTATTACATGTGTATTCTCTATTGGAAGACTATCATTTAACTGCATAATTACTCTAAAAACTGAATTTTTTGTTAGTTTGAAATACAAGAAATATATTATGAACAAATTAGAATTCATAACCAAGGTGAAGACTTGGATGCTATTTCAAGGACCAGGTTCTCACCTTGGTATGCTTTAAATGAGGCTTGGTTTGGTTATAGATTCTATCTGGGCCACAATTTGGACCATAGAAAGAGAAATGCTTATATTAGTAATATGCTTGAGATTTTTCCTAGTACTCTTTGCTAGATTTTCCCATATGCCTAATGCTTCTGAAGCTCCTTATTTACGTACTGTAGGAGGTATAGAGAATTCGTATCATGTTCTTTTTATTTGCTCATGGTATGCAAAGTTACATAATTTATGTGTCCCCCCTTCTTCCCATAGGAGAACTGTGCCATAATTTGCCATAATAAAGGAGTGTTCATTACAGCAAATATGTGCACGGTTTCCCTCAGCCTGTGCATGCACCCGTGGCAGTTCCTTGCTTCCTGACCGCTCACCTGCCATCTTGCCCAAATTGAACTGCAAAGAGAACTCAGCGATAAGTCATTTCAAAAAACAACAAAAAAACACACTCATTTTCCACATATAGGGGCTGAACAAAACATTTAAATACATTTTAAAAACTTGGGCAACAAAAACACGAGGATGGCCGAAAACTAAACCGGAGCACGGCTGCACAGGAATGCCTACTATTTTATATAATTGCTGGGGTGAAAACGTAGAGACCCAGCAATTATATAAAATAAAATATGGGGTGGAGTGTACAATAAGAAGTTTACACCCCAACCGAGGTGTTAGATGCTAAATAAACCCCAAGAGCGAAGATAAACAGCATATTGTCAGATCTAAGTTATATCCCAGATGATTTTCTTAGCTTTCTTTTTGCAGTGAATGATACTATTATCATTAATAAACTGCAAATTGTTTTTATATTGCTAAAAATGTTACGATGGGTAAACCTTTCAGCTATCATGGAAAAACTTTCACTGGCAGAAATATGTTTTTGCTGGTATTAGGGTTAGGTTTAAGCTCTAAGGGACTTATTTCTATATCTGAGATTTCCAAAATAAAAATGGCGGGGAGGGGGTCCTGTTTCTCTTTTCTTGTTTGGATTACATGCAGTTAGGTGCATCTTCTAATGACCTGCCCCTATGGGGCTCCAAATATGAATTATGATGGGGTTGCATGGGATCACATGCATTTTTTATCCCAACTGGCTCATCTTTCACTAGCATTTGTGATTTTCAAAGAGCTTCTGATTTACATGCCTTTAGAATAGGCATCTGTCCAAGCCTTGTTCCAACATTCACATTAGGATTTAAATTGATATGTTGTTGTGGGTTAGTGTTTTTATCAGTATGTATATTCTTTATTACATGGAAGACTGTAATATTGGGCCCTATGCAGTAATGGGTGGGTTATACGTGCCTGAGGAATGTACCCCACCTGCATGCGCATGACTGCATGCACCCACAGGGTGCCTGTCTGTGGCCACACCCCTTCATTATGCAGGATCGTGCAGGTGGTCGAAGGCAGAGCTGCGGACCCAAGCAGGCATCCAGTCAGATGCCCATACTGGGTCCCTGAGTGGATCCCTTTGCCCATGCAGGGGCAAGTCATGTCAAGTGGCAACATTTTGCCTCTTGCCCAATCCACTGCCCCAGTCCTCCCCAGTAGCCTATTGGGCTCGGGCAACATGGAGGTCCATAGCCCGGTATTGCCACACCCGCCAGATGGAGAACACGGGGCACGTACCAGGTTATGCCTGGTCTCAGCTGGTGTAACAGGTGCCACCCTGTACCTGGCACTATGTGGCTTAGTGAATGTCGTATAGTGCAGGCACACCCCCGACATGCCCCAGCACGGTGTTACCTGAGGGGCTAGGGAGGCAGGCACTTAAGTGCCTTGTGTGCTCTTGGTGAATGCCCCCGGGGGTCCATGGGACCCCTGCTGTGTGGCATTCAGACTTTTGGTTGCCTATGCACCTCAGATACATGCATGTAGGCAACATTTTCATTAGTGCATAGGGCCCATTTTGTGTGTATTTTACTCTTTAATAATCTAGTACTTAAGATTTTTTCTATTGTTATATATGGTTGAATCTATTTCTATGTATTTTGTCTCAAGCCTGTAATTGCATATTGCCAATCAATAAAGCTTTTTGACTGACTGACTGACTTAATGGGGATATTGTTGGGGATGTCAGGGTGATGGAGCCATTGGGGTACAGTGACCACAATTCAATGTGGTTTCAGACTGAACTGGAGACCCATCACTCAAACTCAGAACAAAGGCAGCCCTAGACTTCAGAAGGGTGGACTTGGGTGGAAATAGATGTGTTGCTCAGGGTTAGATTGGGAAAGCTAGCTAAGGCATAGGGGAAAGAGGCCAAATGGGATATGTTGAATGGTGGAAAGCTGAATTGATGAATACCTGCATTAAACAGGTAGGTAATAAGAGGAACTATAGAAAGGCAATGTAGTTTAACAGAGGGGTAAGGAGGTAGTTTGAGCTAAAATGGTAGCTTTCCAGCAGTGCAAGGAAAAACAAAATGAGAGCAAGAGGGAAGAATATTTAGAGACACCAAAGGAAACAGAAACATAGAAATTGTCAGCAGAAAAAAGACCTATGGACCATCCAGTCTGCCCAGTTTTCCTACTTTTTCCTACCCAAGGAAGCAAAGAGGATAGTCAGAAAGAACATACAGATACAGAACTAATAACTGCAGAATGGGTCAGGGAGGGAGAGAAATCCTTCTTTTGTTATGTTAAGGAAAACAGGAAAATGAATGAAGCAATTGCCAAGCTAAAGAGTGGGAATGGAAAGGTGTGTAATGACAGCAAAAAGGCAGATAACCTGAACAAATATTACCATTCAGTTTTTTCCGTGGAAAAAGGAAGACACTCCCAGATTGTGCGGTCGGGGTCATAAGGGCACAGGGAAGCAGACCAGAGTAAGGAATAATATCAGGGGACACAGTGCTCAGAAGACTCAGTGCCTTGAAAGTGAATAAATCACCAAATTGTAATGGCATGCATCCTAGACTACTGCAAGAGATAAGTCAGAAACTCCTGGTACCACTGGCTTATCTATTTACTGTACCTGCTTCTGGGAAACAGTGGTAATGCCAGTGATTAAAGGATGGCATACATGGTGCCATTCTTGAAGACTGGGGACAGAAAGGACCCAGGAAACAACAGACTACTAAGCCTGACCTCATAAAG
This sequence comes from Neoceratodus forsteri, assembly GCA_016271365.2. NCBI lineage: Eukaryota > Metazoa > Chordata > Ceratodontiformes > Ceratodontidae > Neoceratodus > Neoceratodus forsteri. The sequence continues at coordinate 509,731,632 of CM057452.1, read as the reverse complement.
GAGCACATGCTTGGAGAGGACTCAAAGGTCAGCAACAAAAAATGATAGAAGGGCAGCAGGGGTGGGCATATGAGGAAAGGCTGGAGAACCTAAACATTTACTTTCTGGAGGCCGGAAGGTAGTATGGGACATAACTGAGACCTGAAAGTTCCTAAGGACTATCAACAGGGTAGACTGCAGAGAACTATTCATGAGGGATGAAAATACAGTAACCAGGGACATGGGTGGAGGTCAGTACAGGGGACTGAGAAGGGATGTTAGGGAATACTTCTTCATGGAGAGGGTGCAGAACACCTGGAATAGTCTACCAAAGTTGTTGGAAGAAGACAAATCAGTGACTATGCAGTTTCAGACATAGATGGGATAGGCATAGGGGTATAGTAGACCTAAGGGAGGGGAAGGATAGACAGCTAGAGGGGACACAGAGGCACCAGAAGGGCTAGCATTAGGTTAGACATGGAGTAACAGCATGTAGTAAATGGGCAGACTAGACAAACAATTATCTGCTATCAGAATATATGTATCTATGACTGCCTTTAGTCCCACTACCAATGCTGACCCTAGCGTAAAGGGCACAGTGGCATATCAGGGGCAAGTAGGGGTTGTTGGCAGACATCTAATCTACCCAGCCAGCCAGCACAGTGGATTACCCCCTGCTCCAGATACAGCAAGGGATTGTGGGATACGGTAGTCCTCCAAAGACTGCTGAATCCCAAAGACACAGATTCCACTAAAATAAATATTTAGAAAAATAAAGCAAGCCGTCAGCACTCCACTCCAGCTTAGAAGGATGGGGTAACTGGGCGATAATGCTCAATGAGCCACAGAATGGCCACATTGATACCATGGGGGACTTTTGGACCAGGCTGGCCAGCATTTCAGCAGTCCCCAGAGGTACATAATGCCTTCAATCTCAGCACACACCCCGAAAGTGCACAAATCATTTTATGAATCATGCACATGTGCATCCCTGACCTGTGTCCACCCAGATGCATATCTCAAATAGACACAAATGCAGCTCAGGATTGGATGTGGAGGAGCTGTGTATCTAGGACTGTGGTGCACAGAGGTCTCTGCATATGCGAAGTAAGACCTCTGCGCACTGCAGTCCCCACTATGCATCCCTACCCAGGTGTGAAAGGCATCCTTGACCTTTTCTTAATCAGGTCCTTAGAAAGAAGAAGGAGCCAAGAAAGGGGAGCATAGAGAGAGAACTGGTTTCTCTTGGAGTTTAGCCAGAATAGGAGTAAGGGAGGTGAACTATAGTCTTCAGGATCAAAGAGGCTGCTTTGTGAATGGGAGAAGTTTAGGTTTCTTCCAAAAAAAGTGTCTGGAATTGTACTTGTTCTGAAAGGGAGGTGGAGCAGAACAGAGAGGGCACAGGTGGATCAAATAGGTATTGGAATTAGGTTCTATGTCATAATGGCGATCACGCAATAGTGATCGACGTTTATTTAATTATTTAGATTTTGATAACCGGGTTGGTGTTCTAGACACAAACTGTGACTATTTTCAGACGCAACCAGGGAGGTTACAAAGTTACAAACAGGGTTACATCAAAGTAATACAGTTTCAGATTAGGAGCATCAACACAGTATAGTGCATATGATGGTAGCAAGGTAAGGTATACAAATTAACAATTACATTTGGTCATAGACAAAAACTGACATCACAAAAATTGTGCGGCAGGATTTAAAAAACAAATGGTAATACAAAGCAATAGGCATACATAGTAATTAAGGCACCACCTCAAATCCACTGGTACTCCAGCAGATTTAGCAAGGTATACACAGATTTGAAATGGTCACACAAAAGCAACTAGACTGGCCAAATCTGAATACTGTGACCTGCCCCCCCCCCACTAATGGATTTTCAACTCCAGTGGGGTGCATGTCGGTGGGGGGATGAAAAACTTAGAAAATGAAAAGCTGCCTGCAAAAAAACACTCTGCGCTGGATCTGAACCCTGCACCTCCCTACCGACCACCCTCCCCACCGCACTAGCAAACCAGGTCGGCAGTTGCCCACCACACCCCCTCCCATGTACCTTCCCTCCTCTGTCTCTCCCCCCGCACATATACATGCATACTTTCTGTCACAGTATGTCACCCACCCAGGTATCCCATTGCCCCTCTACCAGGTAGCCCTGAACACAGGCGCTGTAATTGAGTCGCCGTTTTTGTAGGCGCTCAATTGCAGTCACCTTGTTCACAGATTACCATTTGTTTGGGATAATCCCATCCAGGCCATCAGAGTAGAGGTGTTGTGGGCCAGTGGAGCATAGATGGTATTAACAATAGTTGTAGGAGAGTTGCAGAAAGCTGGAGTGGGGGAATGAGGCGGCGGGGGGGAGCACTGAAAGGGCACAATTTGAGAAAACATCATGGATAGTTGTTAATGTTGTTCCACATGTTCAAAGCATATTATTCAGATTTGGCCAGTCTAGTTGCTTTTGTCTGACCATTTCAAATCTGTGTATACCTTGCTAAATATGCTGGAGTACCAGTGAATTTGAGGTGATGCCAAGCAAAGCCTCAGGTTTTACGGCAGTCAGTAGGATCATCAATGACTTATTGGAGATTCTTTTGCTTATTTGTAATTTTTGACCAGGAAAGACACACTAAGCTATGACAGCATCCAGGGAGTGGGTTATATGGACCTGTTTTATTAAAGAAGAGTAATGACCACATCACTGGAGAAAGTTCCCTACTCTTTTTTGATCTGTACCATGGCATCTTTAACTTCCATCTGGACAGTGACAAGAGGTGGGTAGACGGGAAATTGGATTAACATCTAATCTGAAGGACGGCACCTCAGCAGTGCAGCACACACATTGTACTGCACTACTGTGTCACTTATTGGTATTTCCCCATGCACCTGGTGTTGAGCTAGATCACAAGACCCTCCTATCTTCCAGCACTAAAGGTGAACATGCTTCCTACTGAGATATGGATAGACATGAGAAGAGAGATTTTTACATAAGCTCTTGAAGGAGTGTGGTTGTCCCAAAGAGATTTGTTATGAAAATTGTAGAGGTCAGCATCTAAATTTGTGTATTTAGAGATGAAGAACCAGTAAGTAGTGTAAAGATCAGCTAGCAAGGTGGAAAAGTTTAGGGACCTAAATGACCTTAGCTGTATTATCTTGGGTGGGGCTTTTGTGCAGTACATTTTTTGCACAAAGCAAATCAGCAGAATGTTACTGAGTATCAAGGAGACTAGATTCCACAATGCAATGGGTAAGAGATGCAGCAAATTTAAATTCCACCGGCAAAGTGCCCGTGGAGTGCCCCATAGGAAAGGCTCACTTTGCCTTGTTATTTTTACTTTGTATTGTCATTCCACTTTAAATGCAAAGTAAGGTGGAAGAACAACAATATTGGCAGCACCCCACCCACACAGTCACCAGAATTAATGTGCATCCCCAAAGTGCTACTGAAAACTCCCCAGTGCTGACAAAGTGAAATGAGTGCGTAACAAGAAATGCAGTCTCCCAGAATTAATGGCGCACTCAGTCATGCATGCAGTGGTCAGACACAGAGTCACCAGAATTAAGGTGCATCCCCAAAATGCTACTGTCTTGTGTCCAGAAAAGTTCCCAGTGCTGGCGAAATGCTACTGTCTTGTGTCCAGATAATTTCCCAGTGCTGACGAAGTGAAATGAGAGCATAACAAGAAATGCAGTCTCCCAGAATTAATGGTGCACTACAAGCGCACAGACAGATTAAGATTGTGCTGCACACTCAAAGGATGCATACGGAAAGGAACAACAACACCTAACAGTGCTCACAAGTCAGAAATCCAAATCTGTAAAGGAATACCTTTTGCCAGTTGGGGGATTAGTGCACGGCAGTAACAATCCACTACCAGTAAAGATACCACAAAGCGGCATAAAAAATGTATGCAGGTGCGGTGGATAGCAGGTTCACACTGCTGTAATTACTCTGTGGCACAATAAAAGGTGTCTGATTTAATGGCACACATCACACACACTCATACACACTCTACAAGTAATGCGTAGCAAATTGAAAACCTTTTGTAATATAACTAAATGTTTTAAACAAACAAATTATACATTGCTATACCACAACAATCAGCAAAAAAAATGTCAAGAATTACTGAAAATATTACTGTGTGCACATTAACACAGTTATACAAGAAAAATATCACCAAAACAGAAAGACTGCCTTTTTCTTCTAGTTACTGTCCCTACACCACAAATACACCCTCCAAAAACACACTTCATAGTACACAGACTGACTGTTCTAAATTAACATTCAGAATCCACACACAGCAATAAACACTCGATAATATTAGCACAGAAGGGTTTCCTACAATCACTGTACTAAATTTTGAGCAAACAAATGACTCAAAAAGGCATTTTAAACAACTTTAAGAGGCTTTGAATCGCATAGCACTGAGAGCAAACTGTCTCCAGCTACCACTACACACACACTACCCAGGCCAGAACTGAGGCTGTGTAGAACAATCTAGATCCCATGTGACCTGCAATCCCATGAATCACTGCAGAATTTCATTTGGAGCTCAATTATAAGGCATTGATTTCAATTGACTTCACCTTAAAGTTGGTGGAGAAGTGGTTTGGGGGAAGGCAGAATAATGTAAAGTCATTGCCTGGTTTCAGTGGACTTCATGTTCTTCATTATGAAGTGAAGTACTCCACTTCACATTGCGGAGTTCTCCGTGGATTCTGTGTTACTCCATGAATCACTTCGTGGAACTAATTGGGACCACTTTGCCCACCATTACTTACAGTACTTTAACTCACATGCTGTACAGGAAAGAACGTGAATGCCTATGGCTGTACTTCCCTGATGAGCTCAGCCTGTATCATAAATGGGGCTACCACAGAAGCCAGAAACACACAAACTATATATAAATAACACAATCATGAGAAATGAAATAATAAAAATTGCAAAGTTTTGCTATAATTTTAAGGAGTTTTTGGTTACATAGGAAACCAAAAGAACAGAGTTGTCCATTTATTTAATAATTCACAGATTTTCCCCACTCCAAAACATCTTACTGCTTTCTTTTACTTAATTCCAGTATCTGGCACCAGCTACCAAAAAGGCAAAGAGTCCTCAACTACAGACTTCCTACCCAGAACTCCACAGCTCCACACACTTCATGGGAAACCTTAGGATGAGATTACCTGTTTGTGAGGGTGTGGATGGGAGTCAGGAGAGTGATGTGTACAGTGGTTGCACCTGCTTACAGCAACTGGGGTACTTTTCTTCTTCCTTTGATCACATTCACTTCCCTGCAGACTCACCCTGCTAATGACTAAGCTGGGTAAAGGAAGACCGAATGCCACATGGTCACCAATGGCATCAAGGTCACTTATCCTTTCCACCACAGAAGGTGTGCCAGCAGTGGGATGCAGTGCTTCCAGACTCCATTGACCTGTAGCATGGGAAACCAGTTCAGGATGCAAACTTGAGACTCCCACATGGAATCACAACATGTTATCCCTTCAACAGATGGCCATTGTGCAGCTTTTATTTTATCTCATATATGGATCATAGTGAATCTAGATGGTTGTCTGGTGCTACATACCAGGACACTGTTATTTATTTTAATTGATTATTTTAATTTTGGTGACCAGGAAAGGCACACTGAGCTGAAGCTCATTTCCTGGTCTGACCAAGGGGAGAAGAAACAGGAAGAATTACAGAAAATACAATCATCGATAGAAGTAGTAAAAGGTATACAATTGTCTTTTCTGAGACTTGTGTTAAATATTCATAGGCACAAAAGGTACCAGAATAACAAACAGCGAAATATCAGCAAACTATTCACAAGACACAGGTGTGCATAGCGACAGTGTGTTCTGTACAGCTTATGTATATGAAGTGCAAGGTTGCACATAGTATCAAGAAACATGTAGGATAAAATATAGTGCAGTAATGATACAGAAGCAACACAGGATAATTATTCTGTCCTTGTGATGGCAGCATGATGGGATAGCATTATTCTAATGTCAGACTCAGAACTGTGGAAAACAAGGTATGGAGGTCATCATTTCCTCATGGACAAAATAATCATCCATAGATAACAACAACATGATGCCACTGTTCATTACAGGAGTGACAGAATATTCTATATCTCTTCAAGTGAAAGCAAGACTCGTTTCTTTAAGCTCAGGTGATATAGGCTGCAAAGGGAAGATTCAAACTTTTGTAATTCTTTCTGATCCCTGTGAGTTCAGCTCTTTAGACTCTGCATGTTTCTTATCATTAGACCTATATTCTGATCTCAGTTTGCTAGATGGATTTTACCACAATGCATTTTTTGATAGCCACTATGAAGAACACTATTTAAAAATCAGTTAAATTGACTTCTTTTTTTTCAGTTGGAAATGGGATTACATCACAAGTAACACATTCCTTGTAGACACCGCATGCTGGCATCAGATAAAAAACATTAAGAATTCTTACAGAGGCAAGCTGCTGTTATGTGACGGGGAAAAAATTATTTTGTGTATTTTCAGCATGCAAGGGAAAAAAATTAGAATTCTTGCAGGGAGCTGCTGCTGACATGTAAGAGACAAAGCAAGATCTTAGCTTGCAGAGGAGACGTGTGTGGGTGCAAGGGCTCAGGTATTGAAACTTGCATATTGCCTTAATAAAAAGATGATGTATCTCATCAACATTATCAATCCAGCAAATGTGAGGGAAGAACATGAATTGCTACTGAGGCATGCTGTCAGCACATGACCAGAAGAAACATGAAAATTCATACAGGGTTACCATGAAAGCAAGTAAGAGGAACAAAAGCAATCCCAACGGTCTGCTTGCATATGAGAATAGAATTGAAATTCTTTTTTTTTATCATAGAAGATTTTATTAAGATTTTCCAGTTTTTACATTGCACTTCCATATTCATTTGTCTCATATGTGCAGGAGGATCCTCATGGTCCAAATTCTTACATTATACATTATATAACAAGACGCTAGACACATATAATCTGTACATATACATTCATATATAAATACAGCCTTTCCTTCTTATTTGTAGCTACTCATTTATTAATAGGCAACTAGGGTATGTAAAGCAGTCTACCTAAGGGCTGGTGGGGGAGAGCTATACAGAGAGGGTGAGGGGCTTTATACAATGGTGAGTTAAGATAGGAATCCCATTTTTTATGAAAATGAACCATTTGACCCCAATGAACATAGGTCAACCTTTCCAATAGTGCTAGTTTGTCTATAGCTGTATGTCATTGTCTTATACTTGGGCTGTTAACCTGTCTCCACTGCATTAAATGAGCCATTTGACCTCTAATAGGGCCACCATGACCCACTCTTGGAGGGCCTTTGGCAGTATAGAAATGCTTGACATATCTCCCAGCAAAAGTTTAGGATCTAACTGGAGGTTCCTTATGCCTAATACTAAGCAACAATCTTGTCTAATTGCATCCCAGAAAACAGATTTGTGGACATTCCCACTGTATGTGAAAAAGGTGGGCTCCAGGTAGTTGGCAGTTCCAGCAGTTGAAGTGTGGCATTAGTTTTGCCGAACATAGGACAGCCGGAGTTCTGTACCAGCACAGCAATATTTTTAACTGCATTAGTTGGCTTTTGGAATCTTTATACAGTTTATGTACATTTTGAAGACATTTAGCCCATGTCGTGCTAGGTATAGTTATCCCCATCTCGGTCTCCCATCGGGTTCTGCAGTGCTCCGTGGGGTCTGATTCAGACTCTCTACCTATAGCATAGAATTTATCTATATGACCACGTGAGGAAGTTTCTTTATGTAGAGTGGTAAGGCACTTCCATTTATTAACCGGTCTTATCTGGGCAGAAAGGGCATAGACAAGGCTACGTATTTTGAGATATTGTCAGAAGTCGGTATTTAAAGGTTAAATTTATCCTTTAACTGTGCAAAGGATAATAATGTATTCGTGCCAGGCATCATGAAGTCTTTCACAAAGTGAATTCCCTTTTTTTCCCAAACAGGCCAGTTAAGAGGTTGCCCATCTAATGTTATAAAGGTATTATGCTATAGCTCTGCATATGCCAGGGGTGGGGCCCACACATTCTTAGGGGTATGGGACAGGGTCATAATGCGATGCCAGGCATATTGGGAGTGACATATAACCGGAGATAGGCCCTTTTTTGTAGAGCCACTAAAGCTCAGCAAGGACCTAAGTGGGATTAGGGATGCCATGTCTATTTCAAGGACAACCCACACTGGACAAGGTGTATTGAGTGGTACAAACCACTTTGTTATTTGTGCTGCAGTACATGCCAGATGATAGTTCAGAAACCAAGGGGCTCCAAGGCCTCCTTTAGTCCAATGAGCCCTACGTTTGTTTTTCCCCCATCTATGTGCCTTTTTCTCCCATATTAGATTAGAGACCATGTTCTCAAGGGAAACAAAGAGTTTGTGAGATATTCGTATTGGAAGATTATTAAATAAATATAGTACCCTCTGACATAATAGCACTGCAGCCACTCTACCCATCAAAGATGAATGTAGTTTTTTCTATCTTTCCATTTCTGCATTTAGTTGTTTTAGCAGAGGGGAAAAGTTAGCTGATTCAAAATTTGCCCAGTTGGAAGGTATATAGAACCCCAGATAGGAAAAACCCTGCGGAGCCCGTTTAAGTTCTGTGCCATGAAGACATTCCCATGGGCAGAGTGAGTGGGGCCAGTACAGTCTTTCATTGATTGACCTGCAGGCCTGATAGAGCTGTAAAGTTTTTAAGAACTGAGAGAGCTATTGGTAATGAATCTTGGGGGTGAGACAGGGTAAGTAGCAGATCGTCTGCATAGGCTGCTACAGTATAAGATTTGCCATGTGCCAATATGCCTGTAAGCCCTTCCGTATTATCAAGAGCATGAGGTAGGGGGTCTAGGGCAATTAGAAAAAGAAGCGGGGATAAGTGACAGCCTTGTCAGGTGCCCCTATATAATGGAAAGGAGGAAGAAATGGTGGAATTAGTGAGATTCTTGGCCTTTGGAGAGTTATAGAGGATTGAGACCCATGAGCAGAATTGGGGACCAAATCCATGTGTATGAAGGACCTCGTGGAGGTAATTCCATTCTACGGAATCAAAAGCCTTCGTGAAATCAACTGCTAGGGCAGTCATAGGGATTTTAGCTCTAGTTGCCAGCCACTTTAAATTCAATAACAATCTAGTATTGTCTGAACCCACCTTTCCAGGCATAAAACCAACTTGGGATGGATGGATAATTGAACCCAGGATATTCTGCAATTTGGTAGCTAATATTTTAGCCAGGATCTTTGTGTCCAATAGCAGTAATGATATGGGGTGAAAATTAGAACAATTCAGGGAATCATCAGACTTTTGAGGTATTACTGTAATTAAAGCTGCATTCATTGTGGTGGGAAGGGAGCCTGAAGAATGGGCACATTGCAGAGCAAGCAACAAGGGATTCACAATTTCCTGGTCCAGGGCTTGATATAGCTTGACGGTCAATCCTTCTGGCCCTGGGACTTTCCCTTTGGCCATGCGAAATAGGGCCTGTCGCACCTCAGTCTCTGATATAGGGCAGTCTAAAAGATCAACTTGTTCCTGAGTTAGAGAGGGTATTTTAAAATTATTACAAAACTGACGCAGTTTATTTGAGAGCTGTTCCCTTGTATCTGTGGATTTGGATTGGTATATGGTCTGGTAATAATTGTTTATGGTTTCATTAATGCCCTTCGAGTCACTAACTACAGAGCCTGTGGGGGTGCGAAGGGCATGCATTTTTGAGGATGTTTCCTGCTTCCGCAGTTGGTAGGCAAGGAGCTTCCCCCCTTTATCTTCTCCTTCCCAATACCGATATTTAGCCCTAAATAAAGTCCATTCTGCCTTATGATGTAAAAGTGAGTTTATTCGATATTTAAATCCTATGATATGCCTCATCAGCGAGGGGTCCCTAGAAGCAATGGTCTGGGAGGTTTTAAAATGACCCTCCGGGTCAGTGAGTTCTGATTGCAGCATCGCTGTCTCTTTTTTCTGGGTTCTATTCCAGTTTGCAGCAAAGGCGATTATGTGGCATCAGAGAGTGGCCTTAAATGCTTCCCAGACTAAGCCTGCCAAAAACTTTTCCAGCCTTATTAAAAGTAACAAATTCCCAAGCTGCTTTCTGCATTTTTTGTTGGAATTGAGGATCTTTAACTAAGAGGGGGTTACATCTCCATCTTGTACCAGCATTCCGACTCTTAGTGGCGGTATAAGTAAGTGACACAGGTGCGTGGTCTGATATGATTATATTGCCTATGCTACTGTTCAAGATAGCACTCAAGGCTGGCTGGTTAGCTAACCAATAGTCAATGCGACTATAGGTGTCATGCAGAGAGGAGTAGCATATATAATCATGGCCTGATAGATGATCACACCTCCAGACGTCCACTAGACCCCACTCTGCTATCATTTCCTGCAGGGCTACGTGTGCCTACATGTGGATTTGGGGGGTAGCATGAGATTTATTCAAGAATATGTCTGGTACTAAGTCAGAATCTCCTCCTATTATTAAAGGAATAGTGGAGTCAAACTGTGCTAGCCCAGCAAAGGTTTGGCTCAGATTTGGAAAAAACTTCACTTGGTCCACATTCAGAGCATAAAGGTTGCATATTATAAATCTGTCCAGTCCTGATTTTAATTTAACTATTACCCACCTCCCCTGTTTATCAGCACAAGACTCTTCCATTATCCAGTTGCTCGATCTCCAAATTAATATAGCTATTCCTCTTGATTTGGAAGATGCTGAGCTAGTATGTATGGTGCCAACCCATGATTTCTTGAGCCAAGGAGTGGATTTATTAAGGAAATGTGTCTTCTGCAAAAGAGCTATGTTTGTGGGGATAGAACATAAATGCTGAAGCACTTTGGTTCTTTTGACTGGGTGGTTAAGGCCCTTTACGTTCCATGACACTAGATGTAGGCCCTGTACAATATTTGGAGGCATAGTAATGAGTATGGCAGAAACCTCTGAGCTTCCTTCAATATGTTCTAAAGGAATAGACCTTCAATACCCTGTTTGAGAGCTACTATCTAAGAGATCTACTGTAATCTGTTCTCAAATACCTAGAGGATTATATGCTCTGAGACACAAGATAGATTATTGATTGACAATAATAGCCACAGGAAGTGTATATGCTAACAATAGTATCTAACCCAATTAGAGCTGACTGCTAGTGGCAACAGAAAGCCTGCTCTACTCAGGCTTAAATACACTATTCTATAGTCAACAAGCATTTGTCAATGCCGAACGTTGCTTGCTTCTATGTGCTGTTTAGGTATTTGGAAGTCATTGGAGTGTAAATATTGAAAATTCGCAAACCTACAAGTGTGCGTGGGAACTGTGCAACGCACACTCGTAAAACAGTCATTTTTAGGAATTCTTCACCAAATTTTCAACATTGCCATTTTAAGATCTCTGCTCATGAACAGTGACACTGTGATTTTCTTAATGTGTCCCATACACTGAGTTTGCACAACGACTGCGCCATTGTGTGCTACATGGGTGAGATGTGAAAAATGACAGCTGTACTACTCATAAGAAGGTGTGGAAAAATGGTAATGTTGAAAATCTGGAGTGGAAATATTGAAAATTCGCAAACCTACGAGAGTGCGTAGGAACTGCGCAATGCACGCTCGTAAAACAGTCATTTTTAGGAATTTTTTCACCAAATTTTCAACATAGCCATTTTAAGACCCCTGCTCATGAACAGCATCACTGTGATTTTCTTAATTTGTCCCGTACATTTATTTCGCACACCGACTGCGCCATTCTGCACTACATGGGCGGAAAATTTGTGAACTTCTGAGCCTGCATAGGAACTGCGCCAATGCACGCTCATAAAACAGTCATTTTTGGAATTTTGGCACCAAATTTTTCAATATAGGGTTTTGGGCCCCTTCTCATGAATGATGTCACTGTCATGGTGGTATTCAGGCCTGAAGGGTGATTTCACAGTCACTGTGCGAGGAAATCACCGCCGAGATCCCCAGGCTCTTTGTAATGGTAGTGTTTATCATTCGGAAGAGATCCCCAAACCATGTTATTGATTGCATCCCAAAATGACTGAGCTATCAATAAAAGTTGAACCCCCCTATCTAGCCCTTTATACAGCTTACCGGCATTTCCTCAGTTCGCTGTCGGCTTTGAAGAGTGCAGGCGTGTTCCCAGTCCACGAAGATCATCATGCTGGAGTCGGAGGTAAGTATGGGGTAAGGGGGTGTGTGGGGAGGCTGGGTGCACAGTGAGTGGGTGCGGGTTGTGGGAGGGGGGGTCGAGAGACGCACCGCAGGTCCGTTTTTTTCTTACAGGTAAAAAAAAAAAGACATCGTGGGACCGTTTGCCACGCTGGAGTGGGCTCCCAGCATGGCACAAGGACGTTCATCTGATGGGGGATTGGGCACCCCCATTGGCAAAAGGACTGATTGCCACGCTGGGGTGGGCTCCCAGCGTGGCACCAACTACTGGGGGGGGGAGATGACGCAGCTCAGCCGACGGGGATTGGGCACCCTATCGGCTATACAGTGCATGCGGGGGCACGCATGCCTGTGAGTGGGGGAGCTGCACGTGAGCAGCTTCTTATCGCTGCTCACTCAAGCGTAGCTCCCCCTTTCAACTGTATGCCACTGCATTTTGGAGCGTGTCATAGACAGCTCCAAAATGCATTGGTTTACAGGGGCCGTGCCTGCCAGCACACTGCCTGAATTGGAGGAGGAGGTGACACACCTCCGAAATCTCCGATGATGGCACTATGTTTCTTGCACATGCATGCAAGCAACATAAAAAGCGATTAAACGCTAACTGTTACAGGCATTTTCAGGAAGAGGATAAACAAGAACCATATCCTCAGCTCCACCTACACTTGTGCTCAGGAGTATCAATGAGAGTCACAACCCAACTGGGCTTATCTGCCCTCATCCGAGGAATAATCCTAAGGGAAAGTATAATCCCAGGGGGGAGGTATAGACCCAAAAAATGGGGGAGCAGGGGTAATAATGAAAAAGGAAAAGGGGAAGGAGTGGTAGGGAACTACCCTAATCGAGAACATAGGGTTAAGCCCACTGGAGCATTTGCCCATACAGTGCAGTTTCATTACTAATTCAAACATTAGACCATAAAAATTCAGCAACTTCCAGCATTATTTATACTTCCCAGACCAAGACCAGGCTTAGAAGGTGGTGGTATGGGGGGGGGAAGGGGAAGGAAGGAGGAACATGGGGGGGAGACCCTTCTTCATCTGGACGCTATATCACAGAGAGTATCAGCAATCACAGAGAAGGGGAAACTTTGTCATGTCTCTCTGTTATCATTAAGCCAAGCAAGAGAGACATCATACAGTAGGATATTGCAAACTGTGGTCAGTACTGTCAGGGTTCAGCCAGGGGATTCTTCATCTCGATTCCTTGCTTGTTAGAAGAAGTTACTAAGGACTGGAACTTCTTCAGAAGTTACCACTGCTGCGTATGATTCAATCCCTGGTTTAACCTGACTATAAATGTCCATCACTTCCAACAGAGAAGATTCTGGGATATCAGCCCAGTCCATGTGGTTCCCATGATTAGGCGAAGAGGCTCCGTTAAATCCACAAAGCGATCTGAACAGGACTACAAAGGCTCATCTCTAGGCATTTTTGCGGGTGGGGATGTTTTCTGCAATTAAAGGGAAAGCTGTTGATCGCTCCTAGATCTCTGTCGCTGCCTTGAAATCAAGCTGGTGTTTCTAGCAGGGAGAAAGGGCTGGCTCAGACCATCAGCCACTGTGGTGTAGAGCTAATGTTTGTATAGGTACATCTCTCTCTGGGGGCTCATCGTGCCAAGGACCTGGTCCCATAGCACATCAGTCCTCTGGATTCCATTGCTGGTGATTAAGGTTCCTAGTTCTGGTGTCTGAGAGTTCCCATAACCTTCTGGGGGATGAAGTCTTAAGGGGTAAGTTGGGCCAAAACTTAGAGGCCCATCTCTCAATCTCCTCAGGAGCATCTGCTAATAATTCTCTCCCTTCCTTAGAAACCAACAGTCTGGTAAGACCTTTAAATCTATATTGAAAATTATGGGCTGACAGTATCTTCTTGATAGGACCATAGGCCCTGCAGTTAGTCACTGTCTCCTGTGCAAAATCTCTGTATATAGAAAACAGAGCTCCTTGCCATCGAATTTCACCTAGGTCCCAAGCAGCACTTAGAATACGTTCCTTTGTAGAATATCTCAAAAAATTAGCCACGACTGGCCTTGGGGCTAATTGCTGATTCGCTTTCCTTCCAATTATCTGATGAGCTCTTTCAATTTAAACTGGGCCTCTCCAGCACTCACCTAACATCTCAGGGAGTGTCTTATTGAGAAAATTCTCCATGGATGTTCCCTCAGCTCCCTTGGGAACTCCAATAATTTGGAGGTTGTTGCGTCTTCCCCTATTTTCTTGGTCTTCCACTCTGGCAAGCAGTGCTTCCAATTTTAGATCTTGCATTCTCACTGTGTTAGTTTAGCTTGTTGTATTTCCGAAGTTTCCACCTTTTGCTCTGCCACATTTAATCAACCTTGTATTACATGTACCTCTGTAGTAGTAGTATTTGCAATGTTGTACTGATGGTATCAACTCTCATCAAAACCGCCTCTAACATTCGGGTGATATACGTTAGCGATTCAGTCACTCATGGCGGTCAAGGTCTCGTATCTTGTATTGGAGAAATTACGGGCAGAGGAACCTCAGTCGCCAGCTTATTCGGAGTTGATTGGGCTGGTAGGGATATTGCTGTGGACTCCATCAGTGGGCTGTGTGGGGCAAACACACTGTATGTCTCGAGAATTAGGTCTGCAATTTCTGTGGCCTAGCTGAGCCACTCTGCTCGCAGATAGCCTGTGAGAGTTAGCAACTTCACAGCACAGTTCAGTCAGGAAAAACACACCGGCTGATTCAGGGCAGTTCCCCAGGCAAGTATTTAGTAAAAAAAAAAAATGATGATTTACATCCCGGGATTAGACCGACCTGCCACGAGTTTTTCTCAGCGAGGACGGAGCCCAAGCATTATGCTGCCATTCCTTTGGCGGTCAAGCCATGCCCCCAGAATTGAAATTCTGATGAGGAGAAATATGGGAGAGTCCAGTTAGAAATCTTACAGAGGTTACTACTGGTATGCCAAAGTACAGTACATATATAAATATTACAGGTGGTACTGCTATTATGTGACACTACATATTTCCTTATGTCTATCCAAGACCCACTTGATGCAATCTATGGCTTACACCTCCACCACTTCTGCTGGCAGTCAGTTTCAGGTGTCCTCCACTCTTTCAGCAAAGCAATACTTCCTCAAATTCCTCTTAATCTCCCCCACACACACACACCTTCATCACATGCTTTCGGGTCCAGTTGCTCTTTCTTATTTGAAAGAGACTCCCCTACTGCACCCTGTTCATCTCTGAGGCACTTGTAGGGCTCTACCATGTACCTACTTGCTCTGCTCTCTTTCAGGGTGAAAATGTTAAGATCCCTCAGTCTCTCCTTGTAGGGCTTTTGATACAACCCATACCATATTTATGTTGCCCTCCTCTGGACTGCCTCCATCCTGTGTATGGCCCTTCTGAGGTGCTGTCTCCAGAACTGGACACAATACTCTACTGTAGGTAGGGTCTCATAAGTGAGTAATACAGTGGTAACACTCCTGCTGGAGATACTTCCCTCTATGCATCCTGGCATTCCACTGTCCCTATCCATTGCTTTGTCACACTGCCCTGCCACTTTGAGGTCTTCTGACATAACTTCAAGGTCCCTTTCCTGCTTAGTGACTGTCAATACCTCTCTGTCTCCTCCACCCTATACCTCGTACTCAGCTCCTGAGCTCCTATGCCTGAGGTGCATGATTTTTCACTTTTTGATATTGAACCACAACTGCTTGCCCGTATCTCAGGTTTCCTAAGATCCCTACACATTTCTTCTACACCCTCCTGACTATTCGTCATATTACATAATTGGGTGTCATCTGCAAAAAGGCATAGCTTCCCTTCCAATTCTTCTGCGATGTCACTTATGAAGACACTGAAGAGGACCTGCCCAGTATTGAGCCCTGTGGCACTCTGCTGGTCACTTTCCCCTCATTAGAGTGAATGCTGTTAATCACCACCCTCAATTGCTTATACATTAACCAGCCCCCTACCCAATTCACCACTTTGGGTCCCAATTCTAGGCTGCTCATGTACTGCTGGTATGTAAGTGTATATACAGAAATATTAGCTAGGTTACTGCTGGTACAGTATGTGGGAGGGTTAATAGAAATCTTACAGAGGATACTGCTGGCATGTGAGAGCACACATAGAAATCTTACAGAGGGTACCACTGACATGAGAGTGTAGATATAAATCTTACCGAGTGTACTGTTAACATGAGAGAGTATAAATAGAAATCAAGGCCCCAATTTTTCTGTTTCACTTTTGGACTAAGTTTACAGCATGATTAAGATCTGCAACATAACTTCTATGGTGGTGGTTTGTAATTTCTGCAGAAGTTCTGAAGCACCAATGAAACATAGAAACATAGAAGTTGATGGCAGATAAGGACTGCAATGCCCATCCAGTCTGCTCATTTTTTCTACCTTATGAATGTGCCATAGGCCTGTACTCTGTCAATGGCCTATCTATTCATACTCATCTGTATTGCTCCTTTATGCCTATCCCATGCCTGTTTGAAGCCCTGCACTGTATTCATATCCACCACTTCCTGAGGTAGGCTGTTCCATGCTTCCACCACCCTTTCTGTGAAAAAAAAACATCCTTACATTACCCCTTAATTGGCCTCCCTATAATTTCCTGCTGTGTCCTCTTGTCCTGCTATGTTTCTTAAATTGAAACATGTTAGATTCTTTCACCTTGCTAGCCCTTAAGATGTTTGAATGTTTCGATCATGTCAACTCTCTCCCTCCTTTGCTGTAGTGTATACATAATGAGCTCCGTTAATCAGTTCTCATATGTCTTCTAATGTAGTCCCAGCACCATTTTGGTTGCCCTTCTCTGGACTGCCTCCATTTTGTTAATGTCCTTGTGCAGGTATGGCCTCCAGTACTGCACAGAGCACTCCAGATGGGGCCTAACCAGTGTCTTGTAAAGAGGGATTATTACCTCCCTCTTATGACTTGCGATACCCGTACTAATACACCCCAACATCCCTCTAGCCATACCTACTAATTTAGTGGTCTGATTGGATGATTTCTCATCATCTGTGATGATGATGCCCAAGTCTCTTCCCTTATGATTGCCAGCAACTCCCCTCCCAACCTATAGGTGGCTTCAGGGTTTCTCTTTTCTATGTTCATGATCTTGCACTTCTTTGCATTAACCCCTAGTTGCCACTCTTCTGACCATTGTGCCAGTTTATCCAGATCTCTTCTCATTCTGCCCACCCAATCTGGATCATCTACTCTGTTGCAGATTTTAGGGTCATCTGCAAACAAACAAACCTTATCCTCCAGTCCATCTGTAATGTCACTGATGAAGATATTGAAGAGGACTGGCCCCAGGACTAATCCTGCGGTACCCCACTTGTGATTTGCATCTCTTCTGACTGTATACTGTTTACCATCACTTTCTATTTTCTGCCTGCCAACCAGTTTGCCACCCAGTTGACCAACTTCTGACCCACCCTGAGCCTACCCAGCTTATTAATCAATCTTCTATGTGGAACAGTATCGAAAGCTTTGCTGAAGTCAAGGTAGGTGACATCAACTGCAACCCCTTGGTCCACCACTCCGGTTAACCAGTCAAAGAAATCTATGAGATTAGTTTAACAGGACCTTCCTGTTGTAAACCCATGCTGTCTTGGATCATGTGCGCCTATGGATTCCAGGTGTTGCACTATCCTTTCCTTAAGGAGTGCCTCCATGATTTTGCCCACTACTGAGGTAAGACTGACTGGTCTGTAGTTCCCTGCCTCCTCATTGCTACTACTCTTATGGAGCAGGATCACACGAGCCCTTCTCCAGTCTTCTGGGACCTCTCCTCTGCTCAAAGACTCACTAAAGACTTCTGATAATGGCTCTGCTAGTTTCACCCTTAGCTCCTTTAGTATCCTGGGCTGTAGGCCATCAGGTCTCATTGCCTTGTCCACCCTGAGCTTAGCGAGCTCTTGTAGGACCCTTTCTTTTGTGAAGGGACTAGTGCACACCTCCCTTCCCCCTGTGTCCATGATGCTGAGCTGTGGGCTCTGCCCTACATTCTCTTCAGTAAATAATGAGCAGAAGTATCTATAGATGCTTTTCCTTGGTCCTTCTCCACACACTCTCCCTTATCCCCTTTGATCTTAGCAATACTGTCACATTACAGCATTAGCTTGTCATCTTGACACCATGTCCATGGCAATGGCTATGGCAAACAAGATGGGAGAATGCACAATACCACTAGTTCAAACAATAAACCAGCAGACTTTTAGAAATAATACATATTTTTTTTAAAGTTAACGAAAGTAATCTAT
This sequence comes from Neoceratodus forsteri, assembly GCA_016271365.2. Lineage (NCBI taxonomy): Eukaryota > Metazoa > Chordata > Ceratodontiformes > Ceratodontidae > Neoceratodus > Neoceratodus forsteri. The sequence continues at coordinate 509,713,176 of CM057452.1, read as the reverse complement.
CACTAAAGGTCCTATCCTATTTCATAAATGAAATACTTTGAGGGACTTTGTGTAATGGATGATTTATCTATGCTCATGCTATTTATGCCACTCATGCTGTCCCCACTGCATATCACTAATATATTGATATGCAATCTGTAACATAGTTTCTTTTTTATAAATTTCCCTTTTTGTTATCTTGAAATTGTATTCTCATTCATACAGGCCCCTTTGAAAATGGAATAAATAGAATAGTGGAGCAATTTCAAGACCCATTTTTCATGCCAACCCACTTCACCTGATGCACTACATCACCCCAGCAGGCCATGACAAGCACATAAACCCCTTGTGAGGGAAGGCTTCTCAGTCCTTCACAAGGTGTCACGTGTGCAACAGAACATTTCCTGAAGTGGTTGTATGCAGTAGCACTGGCCCTTTTTTTCATGCTACACAGCCAGCTCCCTGATCTCGAGTTACCAGCATGGAAACACAACATGCTACCTGCTGGCCCAACAGCCTGCCCCGTATACCACTTTTCTTCATAACTTTTAGGTAATTCTATCAACCCATGATATGTAATCAATAACCCTGGCTAAAAGTGCGTACAGCGCAATTATCCATTTAACAGGTCTGGTTTTTCAACAGGTCTACACATCATTATATTCCACCTTTCTAGGCATAATTATTTTGTTTAAAAAATTCAGGTTAATTTGTTTGGTCAATTAATCATTACAGAGGGCTTCCAATACCTTAAAGGCTCAAATACCTCAGTACAAAGTAAGGTATTCAGTTAACATGTCTGTGCTATTGTCAAGTATTTGTTTAAGTTGACCCCAGTGTATTAACTTCAGAACTGAACATTTTATTAGGCTGTAGTGGTTAAACAAATGTCATGGTATCTGAAGTGCTGTGCCACTTCCTCAGGGAGTGGGGGCAGTGTTAGTTAAATGACTATTGAGTTCTCTGGCCGAATACAGCCCTGTCATTAGCTAAAATATGATGTGATGTCATTGATACCGTCACCATATATAACCATTCTCAGGGCTGCAGCAACCAGTACACACAGGGCATCAGGAGGATAGCAGCTCTTATTTGACACGGTGCTGAATTTGTCACAGGTACCCATACTGCCGTCGCCCTTCTGATTTCACCCTTTTTGCTGGTGCCCTTTTCATTCGCACTTATGACCCGACACGCATTGATAACATCATATACTGTGCTTGGTTTTGTATATAAAAGGAGAGAAAGGTAACCAGTTGCCATGGAAAAAAACTATAAATGTTAATAAAGAATCACCAAGAACATTGAATTCTGTGACACTGCAGATATTCTGTGGTAAGTTGCAAGTTCTGAGGAAAATTCTGTGGCTGCAGAATTCTCGGAGCCTTGATAGCAATCTTACAGAGAGTACTGCTGCCATGTAACAGTACATATAGAAATCTTATCAAGGGTGCTGCCGGGGTGTGTCTCAATATAAATATATAAATAGAAATCTTACAGAGGATACCAGTACAGTATGCAGCACTACAAATAGAAATCTTACCGTGCGTACAGCTGGTATGTGAGAGCACACAGAGAAATTTTATAAAGGGTACTGTTGGTATGTAAGAGTATAATTAGAAATCTTATAAAGCTTACTAAGCATGTGAGAGTAGAAATAGAAATCTTTGGGAAGGTATTGCTGGTATGTGAGAGTGTAAATGGAAATCTTACAGAGGATACTGCTGGTATGTAACAGTACAAACAGAAACCTTACCGAGGGTACTGCTGGCATGTCAGAGTGTAAATAGAAATCTTGCAAAGGATACTTCTGGCATGTTAGAGTACAATTAGAAATCTTACAGACAGCACTGCTGTTATATAAGAGTACAATGAAAAATTTTAGCAACAGAGAAAAGTGAAGAACAAAGAAAAACATAAACAGTAGTGCTGTGCAGAATGCAAAATTCTGCTGGTGGAATTAGTATGGAATGACCACTCTGCTGGCAGAATTTCCACCAGAAATTCACTAGTCCTTCTGTGGAAATCTACCTGCTATGATCCACAGGATTATATAGCATAGAACCACATTTTTTTTTGGAAAATCATTCCGGAACCATTTCCACAGAAAATATTGAGGTCTGCAGAATGTAATTCCATGGAGATGATAGAGAAAACCCATTCTCCATTGGTTCACCCATATTGGTGTGACAGTCATTTTGTCTATACCAATATGGGCAAAGGCAATACACTGCCAGGCATTAGGGCGCCAGGCATTGCAGCTCCTGGGCTGTGTAGCACCAAAGCACTGTCCTGGGAAACAGTCCTGTTTTGCCACCCCCCAAATGAATATAACAACCTCTGGGACAGGCATGCCCTGGAGGAGGTAGAAACAGTGTGGGCACAAAGCATGTCATGACTGAGGGGTGATCTAAAATCAAGATTGCCCTTGTCATTGTTGCCCTTCTTGCGGTGCCCTAATTGCAGTGGCAACATTCTGTCACCATTCTAATGGTATAATAACATACTAAAATGTCAGCAGAGTAGGCCCAAAGGTCTATCTAGTCTGCTCAAAGAACAGCACCTGGTAGATGCATCTTTCACTGCCCCCCACCTCCTCCCCAATCTGGGGTGCAACTCCAGGTCTAGCATTACTCAATTTAATTTTCCTCTTTACCTGTCCCAGCCCCTTCTGAAGCCCCCTACCATTTTCAATTCCACCAATTCCCCTGGCAATGCATTCCAAGGCTCCACCACCCTCTCAGTGAAGTAACATCTCCTGGTCTGAGTCCTGAGCCTCCCTTCTACCAGCCTCAGTTGATGCACTCTGGTGGACCCTGACTCCTGCAGCTGGAAAATCCTATCAGGGCATGCCCTATTTACCTCCTTAACTCATTGCCTCCACAGGAGCTCTCTAAACTTGCACCACTTGTCTCCTGTGTACTGTTAACAGTAAATCCTGGGCCTTTCTAAGCAAAATCAAGCTATAGTCAGCATGCCACAAACAAATCCTAATAGCTCAAGAACCATAAGTGCTAGACACAAAGTATGAGTGGCAAAGTCATTCAGCACAAACTTATCTTTCCAATGGTGGTATTCAAATAATAATATGCAATTTTGTTTTTTTTTCTATGCTGGTTGAAACAGCAAAAAAAATATTTTTTTCACTAAAACAGGCAACATAAGCCATACACACCATACCATAAACAAATGTGAATAACTCCTAAAGTATACATGATATACACAAAATATCAGTGGCAAAGTTGTTCAGCACAAAATTACCTTTCCAATGGTGGTATGCAAATAATAATATGTCATTTTGTTTTCTATGCTGGTTGAAACAGCAAAAAACAAATATTTTTTTCACTAAAACAGGCAACATAAGCCATACACACCATACCATAAACAAATTCGAATAACTTCTAAAGTATACATGATATACACAAAATATCAGTGACAAAGTAGTTCAGCATAAAATCACCTTTCCAACAGTGCTATGCAGTCAAATATATATTATATTCTGTTACACTATATATTAAAATATATAAGTGACTTCTCCAGACGTTGCAAGGGCACACTGGGAGTCAGTAGCCGACTTCTGCAGGCATCCTCAGGACACACCAGTGTATTTTACTGATGACTACAGGTGTCTGCTAGGAGACAATGAGTTAAGGTATTTAAATACCTCAGTCATATCCCCTCTGTCCCTCCTATCCTGCAGGGAGTACAAGTTAAGCTCCCTGAGCCTCTCCTCATAGGTCTTTCCCCCCAGCTGCTGTATCATCCTGGTCACCCTCCTCTGGACCTTTTCAAGGAGTGTAGTGTCCTTTATCAAGTGTAGTTACCAAAACTGCACACAGTAATCAAGGTGCGGTCTAACCAGGCAGTTATACAGAGGGAGACCTGCCTCCCGCTTCCTGGAAGTTATCCTTCTTGCAATGCACCCCAGCATTTTATTTGGCCACCTCCCTCCTGCACTGTTCATAGTTATTTATTTTGGCATCTGCCACCACCCCAAGGTCCTTCTCCCCATCTGTGACCTGCAGTTTCTCCCCTCCCAGAAAATATTCTTGAGATGTGTTTCTAAGCCCCAAGTGAAGAACCCTACACTTCTTGGTGTTAAACTTCAGTCCCCAGTTGTGAGACCACCCTTCAAAGGTCTCCAGGTCCTCTTGAAGGGCCCTTCTGCCCTTCACCCATCCATCACCACCCCCAGCTTGGAGTCACCAGCAAAGAGGCTCATCGAACTCCTGATACCGCTTGATGTCACAGATGTAAGCATTAAACAGGAGTGGGCCCAGCACCAACCCTTGTGGTATCCGACTGATGACCCTCCTAGGAGAGGAGACCAACCCCAACCATCACCCTCTGCCACCACCCAGTTAGCCAGTTTCCTATTCACCTAACCATCTTCTTCCCCACCACCATTCCCTCCAACTTATCCCTCAGCCTGAAATGTGGCACCAAGTCAAACGCCTTGCTGAAGTCTAGAAAGAGGACATCTACCAGCTTGCCCTGTCCAGTGCCCTCGTCACTTAATCATAGAACTCCAAAAGGTTAGTTTGACATGATCTGCCATGCACAAAGCCATGCTGGTGATCATCCAAATAGCCCCCTGCCCCCAGGAACTCATCCAGCCTCTCCTTCAATATGGCTTCCATCATTTTACCCACCATGGATGTTAGGCTGACAGGCCTGTAATTGACTAGCTCCTCCTGTAGCCCTCCTTTGTGGATGGGCATGACGTGAGCCATCCTCCAATCCTGAGGCACACATCCCGTCCATAGGAAGGAGTTAAAGAGGTCTGCCAGGGGAGCAACCAGTACATCCTCCATTTCCTTTAGCACCCTGGGATGCTTCTTCATTATTCCACTGCAGAATTCAGTTGTTATACTTCTGAAGAAGTTTGGCAGAATTTCAAAAATTCCACAAAATTCCATTCTGTTCGTATATGAAAATTTTGAACACCACTAATGAACAATCAATCTAGTCTGTCCCAATATTCCCTTCTAGGATTCCTACTAATGCTAATTATTTCCCTCATCCATTCCTCCCTTTCTACATTGTCTCATCCTGTAACTCCATAAAATTCATGCTGACTTCTTTTTCAAGCCTGATACAATCTCTTCCTCTACAACCTTGTCTGGAAATTTGTTCTACTCATCCACCATTCTTTCCATGAAACACTACTTTCTAATATTTTTGTTGAATCTCACCCCTTCTAGCTTAAGCACATGACTCTTTATTGGGCCTACTGTTTCTCAGATTAAATAAAATTGCTGTGTTCTACCCTTTGAATTCTTTCAAGACCTGTGTGCATGTTAATTTTTTTCAGTCTTTCCTTGTATGTTTTGCCTTGTTGTCTATGGACCATCTTTGTTGCCCATCTTTGCACTGTCTCTTCTAATCTATTGTTATCAACTCTTTGATACGAACTCCCAGAACTGCACATAGTACTTCAGGTGCAACCTGACCATTGACCAATATCATACAAGGTCAGTCATCACTTTCCTCCTGCTAGTAATCTCTCCCATATGCACCCTAGCAACTTATTGGCCCTTTTGCATGCATTAGTGCAGTAAAAATATGTTTTTGGTTAATTCTTAATTAACACCAGGTCTCTCTCATCTTCCGTGCTCTTTACTGACATCCTTTTAATATTGCAAACTGTGCACAGACCCTTCACCCCTACATTCATCCCCTTGCACTTTTCTAGCATTGAATTTCAACTGCCAAGTACTGGACTGTTTCTCCAGTCTTCTCACATCCTGTCCAGGTGCCACATTTTGACAAGTTGTGTGGGTGCTCAGGGTTGTTAATGAAAGGTTGATGCCTTGGCCCCAGCAAAATGGCAAATTTCTATAATTAGAAATCTTACAGGGGGTACTGCTAGCATGTGAGGGTATCTTTAGCAATACTACAGAGGGTACTGCTGGCATGTGAGGGTATCATTAGAAATACTACAGAGGGTACTGCTGGCATGTAAGGGTATCAGAAATACTACCGCAGGTACTTCTGGCGTGTGGCATGTGATAGTATCATTAGAAATACTGCAGAGGGTACTACTGATATATGAGGGTATCATTAGAAATCTTACAGAGGGTACTGCTGACGTGATGGTATCAAAAATACTACAGACATTACTGCTGGCATGTGAGGGTATCATTAGAAATCTTGCAGATGGTACTTCTGGCATGTGAGGGTATCATCAGAAATACAAACAGAGGGTACTGCTGGCATGTGAGGGTATCATTAAAATCTTACAGAGAACACGCTGGCATGTTAGAGTGGAATTAAAAATGTTACAGATTATACTGCTGGCAGGTGACAGTGCAGTTAGGACTCCTACAGCTCATACTACTGGCACGTGAGGGTATAATTAGAAATTTTATAGTGGGTACTGCTCTAACATGACAGCATACATAGAAATCATACCAAGGCTAGTGCTAGTATATGACAATGTAATTAGAACTCTTACTTTTCTATTTAAAAGTTGCAAAAACCGAGGATAGGCTCTGTGAGAAGCAAATATAGAACATCCCAAATTGTAGTTAGACAAATTACAACAAATGGTAAATACAGGACAAGACAAAACTAAACATGCAAAAATCACATAAAACAATTACAAACAGACTGTTCCTGAAGTAGTAGCAATTTTTTAGGCCATGTTTATAAGTGCCAATGATTCCAGGCATCTTCTGCTCTTTCAGTGAAGTAGTACTGACAACCGTGTTAAGCTTCCTCCTCCAGCTTCTTTGCATACCCTTTGGTCCTAATGCTGTCTTTTATTTGATAGAGTCTCCCCTCCTATACCTTGTTCCCTACTGTAAGGTACTTGTAGGTCTCAAACATACTCCTGTCTCTCTCCTCTCTTCTAGGGTGTACATGTTGAGATCCCTCAGTCTCTCCTCGTAGGACTTTTAGGGCAACACCTGCACTATTTTCATTGCCCTTCTCTGGACTGCTTCTCATGTCTACATCCATTCTGAGGTGCAGAGTAACTTCATGGAGCTGGAGAGGGTACTTAATCAGGTAGCATGCATGACAGCTTTTTCTGAGGTGTTATCTGTGTACAGTCAGGCAGATGCAGAAATACTCCACAACAGGGCACTTAATGACTGGTTGAAGGCATGGTGCAAGAAGAAGGGATTTGATTACATCGGGGACTGGGGACCAGTATGGGAGAATATGGTTCTCTGTAAGGGAGATGGCCTGCATCCTTTTGGGAAGGGGACCACTGTCTTTTGTGGGAGCTTTAAATGCTACTTGGATGAGCCTTCTAACTTGCTGGAGGGAGGCTGTAAAACAAAGGGAGGAGACAACTGCTTCTCCGGGATGATGGAATGGCAGGGAGGAGGAGGGCTTGGTGGGAGAAAAATCCTCTTGGGCACAGACACTGAAAGGCAGGAATGGTGAAAATGCTGAAGAAAAGTGGGGGTGGGTGTTAAATCCAGGTAAACAAGGGTAAAGGTCTAAAGAAGTCAAGGAATGAGGAAATTAAAAAGATGGGAGGAATATCAGGGGGTGTTTCAATGAAAAAACAGGAATGGGAGGGGGAGGGGGAAGCAGGATAGCAGGCACAGTGGAATAAAGGTGTGGAGAGCCATGTGCACCAAGGCATGGAGTCTTGGAAACAGAATTCCAGAACTGGAGGACACCATAACAGAGGCTTACCTGGATTTAGTGGCCATTATAGAGTCATGGTGCACTGAGCACCACAACTGGGAAAACTGGGATCAGGCTACTGTATGCTCAGGAGAGACAGAACAGGGAGGAAGGGAGGAGAGGTTGCTTTATATGTGACGGAGGGAATAAAGGTCATGGCAGTACAGGGACATCCATAGGGTCAATTCGCCTAACACAAAAACAGCACGGCAATAGATGCCACAGGCAAAATGGTGTCCACTGAAATAAGGTCAGGTAAAACACTACCCTACACAAACAGTGCACTCCATTCACTACGATGGTCTTTCTTGTGTTTTTGCAGGGGCTTTTCACCCCCAGCACCACCCAAAATTTATATAACAAACTCCAGGGGTGAGGGTGGGGTTGGACTTAGGGGATGGGCAGAAACTTGGGAGGGAGGAACTTTGTTTTTTTTAAGCAAAAAAAAAACCAGCAAAAAGCAGGAATACAAGAAGACCTGGGGGGAATTGAACCACATCCCCAGGTCTCCTGATTTTGTCATGTGCTGGTGCCTTAGCCACTCCACCATGGGGGTGGCTCAACCAGGCATTCAGCACACAGTAACTTGATACCTCCCAAGAAAAGCGTACTGCTACAGGGGTAGCGGTAATTCCCTACCACTGTTATACTCTTGTCACTGTAATCACAAGCACATTCAGTGCAGTTAATGCCATGCTATGTTTCATGCATAGTATTGACCTAGTACCCAGGACACTATGAGGAAAAGGAAGGTCTGGAAGTGCTGTGGTCACCCTGAAGACAATCTTTGGAGCCCTGTCTTTAATGGGACAGTGTACAGGCTTCCAGTGCAGGGGGAGAAATTGGATAAAGCAGTTTGTGAAGCCATCATCAGAATGGTAAGAAAGGGGGAGGTGTTGCTAACTGGTGACTTCAATCAACCAGACATGGAGTGAAGCCTTCCAATAGCAACTTCTGCAAGAAGTAAGACCATCCTGGACCACCTACAAGGAGTGTTTCTCAGGCAGCTAGTTACAGAACCCACTAGGGATGAGGGACGTGCTGGACCTGGTGTATACAAACAGGGATAGCATTGAAGACTCACAGTGGGCAGTTCCTAGGGCACCAGTGATCACCCTAAAGTGTGGTTTAACATAAAGACACAAACAGAAGATAACTACACAAGGATGAGGGTTTTGTACTTTAAGAGGGTGGATTTTAAAGAAATGGGGGACTGCTTCAGAAACTGCCTTGAGTGTGGGGATTGCCAAGGAAGGGTGGAGGCACAGTGGGCAAAAATAATGGAGGATATTACTAAAGCAACTAACCTCTGCATAAAGGAAGTGACTAAAAGAAAAAAGAAAAATAGACTATTACGGTTGTCTAAAAGGAAGTGGCACAGGTGGCAAAGGAAATTAAGCGGCTTTCAAGAAGTATAAGGAAATACAGAGGGAGAAGGACAGGGAAATACAGTATACCTAGTAAAGCAGAGAGAGAAGCAGGAAAGGTGGCAAGGGAAGCAAAGGTGCAGACAGAGGAAGGAATCACCAAAGGGGTGACTAAGGGGGATAAAGCATTCTTCAGATACATGAGTGAAATGAGGTATGCAAAGAGAGGGATAGTGAGGATTACAAGGGCAGGGGGGAGATTGCACAGAAGAGGGCTGTGAAAAAACAGACATCCTGAACAGGTATTGCTACTTAGTCTTCACAGTCGGGGGGGGGGAACGGACCAACTTGCAATAGAAGGATGTGAGGGGAGGTGGGTGCAAATTCCTTTTCAGAACAAAGAGTCCAGAAAGGACTTGAAGCTTTGAAGGTAGACAAAGCTATTGGACCAGGTGGGATACACCCAAGAGTTATAAAGGAACTTAGGGAGGTGCTAGCTCTCCCACTGACATCCTTGTTCAGCAGCTTACTGGAAACAGGTGTGGTTCTGGTAGACTAAGGAAGAGCTGTCATGGTCCTTCTATGTATCAGCGGTAGCAGGGAGGAGGCTAGCAACTATAAATTGATCTGTCTTACTTCAGTGGTGGGTGAATTCATGGAAATCCTGATACTAGAAATACTGGTAGGGTATCTTGAATGGACGGCAGCACAACAGGCAGCTTGGATTAATGGGGGGGTCATGGAAAACGAAATTGATAGATTTTTTTTGACTGAGTGACTAGGGAAATAAATCAAGGGAATGCAGTGGACGTTTCCTCTCGGTAGTTCAACAAGACCTTTGCATTGGTGCCACTCATGAGGCTGATAAAGAAATTGAGCAGCCTGGGGTGACTACAAAGTGGTGACTTGGGTTAGAAACTGTTAAATGTGTAGGAGATAGAGAGTGGTGGTATATGGCACTCATTTGAATAATGGAGGATTGCCCAGTGAGGTGCCACAGGGCTCAGTTCTTCAATATCTTCAGAAGTGACATTGATAAGGAACTGAAAGGGAAGGCATACGTTTTTACAGATGATCCCAAAATCTTCAACAGAGTGGACACACTGGAGGGGATGAGGAGAATACACAGGGATCTGGGGAAACTTGAGAAGTGGTCAAAAGCACGGCAGTTGGGTTTCAAGTAAAAAAAAGTGCAAAATCATGCACAGAGGTCATAGGAACTCAAGTGCTGAGCATAGGATGGGAGAAGAGTTCCTGACAGTCTCTAGCCAGGGGAGGGACCTGGGTTTATCATATTTGATGACCTCAAGGCGGCAGAGCAGTGTGATAAAGCAGTAGGTAGGGCTAGTGGGGTACTGGGGTGCAAAGGGAGGGGTATCTCCAGCAGGACAAGGGAGATGGTGTTGCCACAGTATTGCTTACTGATGAGACCCTACTAGGAATACTGTGTCCCATTTTGGAGGCCGCACCTCAGAAAGGACATAAACAGGGTAGATGCAGTCGAGAGGAGGGTAACTAACATGGTGCTGGGGTTGCATGAAAAGCCCTACAAGGAGAGACTGAGGGATCTCAACATGTACACCATGGAAGAAAGGAGAGTGAGAAGGACATAACAGAGACCAACAAGCTCCTCATAGGCATAAAGAGGGTGCAGACGTGGAGTAGCTTTCAAATGAGAAGGAGCACCAAGACCAGGGGGGTATGTAATGAAGCTGCAGGGAGAAGTTTAAGAGAGGTGTGAGGAAATATTTCTTCACTGAAAAGGTGATAGATATCTATCTAAAGTAGAACAGACTGCCAGCATAAGTGGAGGAGGCAAAAACAGTGGGGACTTCAATCATGTGTGGGAGAGACATAGGGGTGTATTAGAAAACAGGCAGGGAGGAAGGAAGGTCACTGGAGACTAGTTAGGATCTGTGGAGAAAAATTAGGCAGGGAGCATCTTAGTAGACTGGGTAGGCCAAGCGCTCATTTTCTGCGTACAGATTCTATGTTTCTATGTACTATTTACATGTGAGAGTATAATTAGGAATCTTACCCAGGGTACTGATGTAATTCAAGAGTATAATTAGAAGTCTTACAGATAGCACTGTTGGTATGCAAGAGTATAATTACAAATCTTGCAATGAATCTGATTGCATGCAAGAGTGCAAAAAATAATCTTACAGAGGAAACTGCTGTTATTTGAGAGTATAAATAGAAATTGTTCTGATGGTACTGCTGGAATATAAGATAACAAGTAGAAATCCTACAGAGGGTACTGTTGGCATGTGAAAATGCTGACATTGGAGAGTATAATTAGACATTTTACTGATGGTGTTGCTGGAATGTGAGCTTGCAACTAGAAATCCTACAAGGTATATTTATTGTGTGTGAGAGTATATTTTGCAATCTTACAGAGGGTACTTCTTGCATATAAGAGTATAATTAGAAATGTTACAGGGGTACTTCTTGTGTGTAAGAGTATAATTAGTAATCTTATACAGAGTACTTCTGGCATGTGAGAGTATAATTAAAAATATTTTAGATGGTACTGTTGGCATGTGGGAGTATAATTGGGGGATTCTGTAGCTAGACTGGTCTACCGTAGGTGGCTGTTGGTGCTGGAAAGTAATAAAGAACCATGGTGGCAAACTGTATCCTCATACAGGGGGAGCCCAGGAGTAATATTTCAGAATCTGACAGAGGGATCGCCCAATGCATCAGCTTATGATCCAGATTTAGGAATGGACGCAGGTTGCTAAAGTCATGTTACTAGATTGTGTGAAGTGTTGCCTGAGAGACCATCCCATCCAGGGTGAGCAGGTGTCATTACCTGCTGCTGTAGCAAACCCTCATGTTGCACCGGGGGCCTGCTTCTTTCTAAGGGAGGAACTTGGCACAGTAACACTGCTGTGTGCAAGGCCAATAGTGTCACTATGAAGTGTTGGGAAGGAGCATGGAATAAAAGTGTGAGGCATTTACTTGAACATGATCAAACTGAGACTATGGGGACAAAAATTTTCTAATGATGCATCGGATGCACATAGAAACATTGAAATGATGCCATAAATAAAACATTGGTCCAGCTAGCCTGCTCATAATACCCTATCCTACCTCGATATTTATTATGCCCACTCTTCCTACCCCATGTTCTCTGCACTACTGCTACCCCCTTGAGTGACTATGCAGCTCCTAAGTCTGTCCCAGTTGTGCATGAAACCATCAATGTTTTTATCACCCACCACCTCAGCAGGCAGGCTGCTCACTGGGTTGATCACTCGCTCTGTAAAATAAAATCCACACACATTCCTCTTGGATCTCCCCCATCGTCTTTCACTCTTGTTACCATGTTCTAGATTCACCATTCATGTTGAATGGTTCCTTGCAGTTTACCTTGTTCATCATTTCTTGAACCTGAAGATCTCTATAGCATCATATTGCCCCTCTCTCCCTTCTGGCCTTCAGTGAATACATCCTCAGTGTCCTAAGTAAATCCTCATAAGATCTGCCCTGTTGGCTCAGAGTCATTTTGATTAACCTATGCTGCACTGTCTCCAGACTGTCTTTGCCTTTCCTTATGATTTTATTTATTAGATTTTGGATTGACACCTGTGAGTGAAAGCTTTGTTACATAGGTTGCATGTCAGATACAGACAAACATAGAAAATAAAGCCGTCCAAACCATGTATAGTTTAAGAGAACAAATATCAAAAAAGGAAGGCAAAGGGAAGAGCAGCCTTGGAGGCATTGTCAGATATGAACAAAGTTAACATTGTAAATATGATTGAATGATGATGCCTTATGCTGACACTCTCAGGCCCTGTGCAACAAACCTCCATTAGATGTGTATATTTAGATGGGCAGGGAGGAACTCTCAGGACTCAGAAAGTTGCACTTGAGGAACTGGGGAACTACTCAGAAGGCAAGTACAAAACTAATTTTATTTGATCAAACTTGGAGAGCAAAAAATACAAATAACATACGTAGAGGACACCGAACAAACCCCAGCACTTCAACCAAATTTGTCTTCGTCAGGGGGTGGAGCCTCACAATCTTATCCAATCATTAATGACTCTGTGTGATTACTTTGTTTTAATGTCAAACTAGAATTTCATTAATACCTTTCAAATAGTGATCACGTTCATGGCAAAATCAAACACCAAACCTAAGAAGAGCCATTCTGTTTTTGAATGTAATCCAGTAGATGTGCTAATGGATTTCAACACAAGACTTCATATTAGAAAGGAGAGACTTCATGCTAATTTAAACACATACTGTGTTGCTAGTAGCCATAATTGTGGTAAGTGATGTAGCATGACACAAACTCACATGCACTAGAGGGCACAGCTTTTGAGCATTGTCAGAATCTTTAAAGGGATACTGTCAGCTTTGCTGGGTGTTTTCTACTTAGTCCAAACTGGTGCCCTTTGCCATCAACATTAGGAGTGACTGCAACACTGGTGCATGATTCAAACACTAATGTTATAAAAACTTTTTTTTGTTAGTAAAATGCTTGCCCTGTTCGGTCTCACCTTCCTCCTATGGACAGATGCTCCCGCAGGTTCCTGAGTACTACAGGTACCAGCAATCCAGCACACTTGTCCATGAAAGGGCACAGAATTTGCTGAATTTTTCTCTGATTCTTTGACCACTCAAGTATTCCATCCTCTACAGAATAGGGATGGAATGACTGACACATTGGTACCTTTGCTTGGGGCCCATCACCGTCAGCACATGTCATGCCCTATAACAATGTATTTTCTACTGAGCCCCAGTTGCCTCCATCTGAAACACAACCACAATGACCAAGTTCGAAAAAGTCTGTCCAAAGATTTGCCTGGTCCACTTCTCCCCCCCCCTCCCCTAACAAGGACATAAAAGATATTCTGACTTCTTTAAACCTGCTGCTGAGCCTGTCAAGTACCGTAATGCAGTATGACTTCACTACAGTCAGGGATCAAATATATAATAGACATGGGATTTTTTGCCTCTGAAATCTTTGTGCTGATTTTCACAGTGGGAGACACCTTTTATGATGTCAATTTCAAATCCCCTGCTAGACTTGACTGGTTTTGGAAAAAATATGCACTTTTGAAAGATACCACAGTATGGTCTCCTTTTCAGGCTATCCCTCTCAGTAAGCCTGAAGTAGAGAACATAAACGTTCTTTTCAGGAATGAGGGCATCAGTATTGTAGATATTTTATACTGGCTGAAGCAGTGGTCTATGGCATTAGGGAATCCAGATGCTATCATCAACTTGGAGTACATTTCAACTGGGGAAGGTAAACAAGGGCTCATTTATTGCATTTGGATTCAGTAATATATCATTTGCTCAACTACTTTTGCTTAGGTTGGGAAAGAGGTGTGCTTTTTTCTTTTTTGGTACTTTTTTCCCCTGGCCACCAGTCTGCTTACCTCACACTTCCAGGTGTCCTACTGAGGTTTCCGGCCACCGTCCCAAGGATCCCTGGCTCCATATTCAGGCGCACAACATACCCCCATGGCGTGGAGGTGGAGATCTCCCCTCGCACTCTCACACCAGGACTGGATCCAGTAGATCCGCGCACCCTCAGCACCGAGCAAGTCTCCTGTGGAGACAGCCATCAAGCTGCTGCAACTGGTGCCCATATTTCCATTTTCTCCCCCAAGGACATCTGTGGCATGCAGTGACACCAAGGGACAGGATTGCGCATGCTACCGCATGCACCCCTTCCCGGCGTCTGCCACAGCACATCCCCCAAGTCTGCCCATGGCCTGCTGTCGCTCCCAGCCACTGCTAGAGGCCACTAGGCCACCGAGGCATCCCGCTCTCCTCCCCAGAGAAGGAGAGCAGTCCTACGGATGCTCGATCCTTCTCCTCCAATGCTGACCCCCAATGACCCAGGCTCATTTCTGAACCTGAGTTGCCGGTGTGGTGTAAGGTGTGGCATCCAGCGCCTCAACCCTCAGTGCCACCAGGCTGGCCACAGAGGTGTGCTCTTTTATCAGGGCCAGCTTAAGGCCTGCTACTGGTGCAGTGCCAACTCCCATCTGAGCAGTGCCTGTGACAAGCTCCAGTGTGGTTTCTGTTCAGAATTTGGCCACTGTAGCTTCAAATGTCCAAACGTAATGTGATGTAACTTGTGTGATGAGCTGGGCAACTCGTACAGGTCCTGCCCATGGACTGCTTACAATAAAAGAGACTCAATGAATCAGGCTGTGCTTGATTTTTACTTCAACCATACTCAGAGGGATGGTCTGAAAAAGGACAACAGGTGCCCTTCAAAAACACCCTTTTCCAACATAGCTTCTGACACAATGACTCCTTCATCTGTTCCACCAGGTACCTCTCAAGTAGAACTACAGACCCTACCAGTTTCAGAGACCATAGAGCTAGAAGCCACTACTATAGCCCAGCAGGAGTCCGATGAACCCCCTTAAGTTACAGAATCTCAGCCTCTATTAGAAAATCCACCCTCAATGGAGACTGCTATCTCAGAAGATTTCACTTTGACTCAGATCAGTGAAGATATGCCCTTGGATACCTTAAGTCAGTAATATCTGATTATCATTGAAGAGGCACCAGGAGTACAAAAGGAGATACCACCTGTCAAACTGCTTGAAAAAGTAAATCCTGATGCTATGCCCCCCCCCCCAACCAAAGTCATGGAGACTTTGCAAGTGGTAACTCGACAGCACAGGATGAGGGGCCAACAAAAACCAAAAGCCTTAAAGAGCAAAGCTGTTCCTCTCTGGAACAAATCTGACATTTTGCACAAGCAAAAAGACTGGGGTGACACAGAGGAGTCAGACAGTCCTCAATGGCTTCATCCCAGCAGGACTCTCCCTTGGAAACTGATGATTGCCTGTAAGACAACATCAAAAAAGAGAAAACTGAAAGGCAAGGGTGGCATTAAAAATACCAAATGAGGTTTGGGCATTTGACCTTACTGTTTTTCCTTTTTTTATGGGGGAGCCGGTCTACAATTTTAAGGTTGGAACACTGACTGTAAGCAGTATTAGAAGTGAAAAAGGCTTAAAGCTACATTTTAATACAATTGATGTAGTCCAGGAGAAGTTTGTGCAGCTGTGGCAGATAGGAGGATCAGTAACCTTCTCAGAGGGGCTTCCTGTACCCAGGGCAAGCACAGCAAGGAAGCTGAGGATAGAGAAATTTAACACGTGGTTAAGGGAATGGTTCCCTATCCAAAGGTTATGGGTTGGGGGGGGGAGAAATATGAGAGGGCAAGGATCTCTATGCCTGGGACAGTCTTCACTTAAGTGGGGAAGGTAGGACAGTCCTTGAGACCACATTGTGAGGATTAAAAGGGAGGGTGGGTGAGTGGATACTAGGGTAGAGCAGGCAGAAGCATTAAATGAGTACTTCTGCTCTGTATTTACCAAAGAGAAAAAGGGGGCAGTTCCCAGGGGGGTTGGGGGTGGTCAAGGAGGGGCAGGGGAGACTGATATGGAAATCCCAATGGGCAGGGTACTGGAGGGCTTGAGGGTACTGAAAGTGGACAAGGGACTGGGACCAGATGGCATACACCCTAGGGTGCTAAGGGAATTGGCAGATGTCCTGCCAGATCCACTAGTAGACCTGTTCAATGTCTCTCTGGACTTGGGGGGTGTACCACAGGACTGGAGGATGGCACACATGGTGCCCCTCCATAGGAGTGTCCCCAAGGATGAGCTGGGGAACTACAGACCAGTAAGCCTCACTTCCATCGCGGGAAAGCTGATGGAGACAATCTTGAAGGAAAGGCTGGTTTCCCTCCTCGAGGCTAATGGCCTGCAGGATAGCAAGCAGCATGGGTTTGTCTCGGGCAGATCCTGTCAGACTAACATGGTGGAGTACTATGACTGGGTAACCAGGCAATTGGACAAAAGCCATGCAGACTTCAGCAAAGCATTCAGCTTGGTGCTGCATGGGAGGCTACGTAGTAAGCTGGAAGGGACAGGGGCTAGGGCAAAGATGGTGGGATGGCTGCAAGGGAGACTACAGAGGGTGGTGGTAGTGGGGAGCTCTCATCACCCAGGGCAATGACAAATGGGGTGCCACAAGTATCTGTATTGGGGCCGGTGTTATTTGGAATCTTCATAGCAGACATCTCAATAGGCATCAAGCGCAAGATCAGTTTATTTGCAGATGACACCAAGATAGGAGCAGTAGTGGATGACCTAGAGGGCTGACAGGGGCTGCAGAATGATCTAGTGAAATTGGAGGCCTAGTCAGACACTTTCAGCTGGAGTTCAATACTAGGAAATGCAAGGTGCTACCGGGGCAAAAAAAACAAGTTGGAATTACCAGATAGGGAATATACAGCAGGCCAAAACTGAAGAGGAAAAGGATCTTGAGGTACTCATAACAGGAGTAATGAACAACTCTGTGCAGTGTAGAAAGGCAACTGCCAAGGCTAACTAGATGCTGGGTTGTATTGCCAGAGGCATCTCCTCCAGGAGGGGGTGGTGATCCTGCCACTGTACAGGTCACTGGTTAAACCACACCTGGAGCACTGTGTGCAGTTCTGGTGGCCGTACCAGTAAGGGGACATTAGATTACTGGAGGCAGTGCAGCACAGGGCAACAAGAATGATCCAAGGGTTAGGGGACTTTCCTTATGACAGTAGGCTGAGGGAGCTGAACAGGTACTCCCTGGAGGAGGGGATGAATGGGGGGACATGATAGAGACCTTCAGGTACATGAAGGGGATAAATAGGACAGACACAGAGGGGCTTTTCCAGTTAAGGAAGGGAGGGACACCCAAGGGCACAGTCTGAGATGGCGGGGGGGGGGGATGGGATAGATTCAGGAAGGAAATGAGGAGACAGTATTTTTACAGAGAGGGTGGTGGCAGATTGGAACACAATACCAGAGGAGGTGGTGGCCTTTAATACAGTGGGATGCTTCAAAAGGGGATGGGACAGGTCAAGGGGGTGGGTCACTGGATGGATGGGGAAGGATGGGCAGCTGCAGTATAAGGGCTGCTAGCTGCACATTGAGCAGACTCGATAGACCACAAGGCCTCTATCTGCTGGCAGTTTCATATGTTCATATTTTCATTTTATTTATTTTTTATTATTGTCTTGGATTACAACATTTGAGTTAAAAGCTCTTTTACAAAGGTTCCACGTCAGGGTGAGAACAAAACAACAGGTAGTGCAATAATGGTTAATGGTACAGGAACATGTGGGAATTTTTTACATAGGATCAACAATAAAGCAGAATAAAAACAAAACAGGATCAGGTGACAGTTAAACAAAAATACAATAATACAAGTGTAACCCTTAGGCGGTGCTATCCCTAAGGTTACTACCCCGCCTGTATTTCCAAGCACAGGTTGAGGGGCCTGGATTCTGCATTTAGGGGCCTCCGCCCAGAGTAACAGTATTGGGGGTGTCTGTCTAGCCTGCTATAGCCCTCTGGGAAGCTACAACTACCCATTAACCCTCCTAGTGGCTTGGAACCCATAACAGCAGTAGTTACCACACAGTCAGTAAGTAGCAGTAATAATAAAATGTACACACCCTTTGCACTTACCATTAGGGTTGGACCTTCAGCAATATCCCTTGAGACCCCCCTGTAAAACAAGGTTAGCAAGACAACAACACACACTCAATACTGGAACCCAACTAACAATCTGCACAATAGCCAGGTTAAACATGAAACAAGAAAATCAGATTTATTCAGGTGATGTGAACAAGAAAGGGGCATGAATTTAGTTAAATGATTTGTATTCTGATTTGAATTAAGGTTTTGGCATGCACTTCTCTGTCCTAATAGTACAGTCCTACAACACTGGGTACCCAGCATGGAAAACTGGCTAGCCAGAGGCATTGCTCAGGGGTGGCTGGTGTTGCAGCTGTTGTTGGGGTCCTTGATGTGAAGAAAAAGGCAGCAAGCACAACAACAAGATGGTTATTTGTAATCCTGGCTGGTTGGCCCAGTCTCATGAAACCCAGAAATTTGAAAAGAAATCAGATGGTACCACACACAATTATTTGACTTGTTGCAGGGAGCTACCCTGATTATACTAATGCTGCCAGATTGCTGTGGAATTGCAGGCAATACAGAGACCTCATGGTGTTCACCAATGAGCATGGGGAAGCAGGGCTGACACAACACACCTCCTCTTAACGGCCTTTCAGTCCAGGTGGCCACGTCCTGCAAACTGTCTCTGCACAGGGGCTGGATCCACAAAGCTGGTCTCTCACCAGAGACAGTGTCTGGTACATGCAGTTGGTCTGGGCTGGGATGGCAAGGGCCCAGGCATGATGGACACGTTGGCAAAGTTCAGTTCATTTTGCTGGTGAAGCCTCCAGCTGGCATAGCAATTGGGTCATGAACAAACAGGCCTCAACCCATAGGAAACATTCAGTACATTTAAATCAAATAGCATCAACTTTCTACCGTATGGATACAGTCCAGATGCTATTGCAGTAGATTCACTATGCAAACCTCTCAATCCAAAATCAGTCTGTCACACTAGCTGGGCGATTACTTCACAGGAGCAGTTCTTCGGTCCGATTCTTTCTGCTGCAGGTTTAGTCCTAAATCGGACAAGTCCGACATTTGCAATCAGGCAGTCCAATGCAGGAGAAATAGAAAGAAGGAGGCAAGTCGGGCCTCTTACCGACAGTTCCCTTATGGTCCATTCAGGGAGCAGCTGCTTGAAAGCTTGAGCTGTCCTCACTTCAGTCTTCAACTCAAACTGATCCACTGTCTTCTAAAGAACTGGGTATTTCCATTGGATTCCAGGATTTGGGTTGGCTGGGGAAGATGTCAGTGACAGTTACAGTAGGTCTCCCCCTTCTGTTCAGTTAAGGCAGTAGCCTAAAAATTACAAAAAACAGTTTTTCCTTCCTACGAGACACTTAGACTAAGGACCCTTCGAGATCCCTATGGTCTGATTGGTCCAAATACTGGAAGTCCCGGACCTACAGTAACATGGTGGCTTCCATTCTGAAAGGCAAACTGCAAGGAAAGCATGTTAGACAAACTAAACTTCTCTAATTCAAATATAACATCATGTAAGCAGTAAGTAAGTAAAATTCCCAATCAAGCTCCCTCTGCACTAATATCGACTGCAGATTAGAGCAAATCAGAGCAGTGTCTGGCCGATTGCAAGCCTTGAATCACTCAGACCCAGCTCAGACCATTCACTATACACAGATTAGATAGACTCTTTTAGGGACAGGTGCTGAGGCACAGCATGGCACTCTCACACAAATTAAACAGAAGCAAGCGGATACCCAGGCATCAATTACCTCTGAAGGATGCCAGCCTGGAAGTGGGCATTAAAGGAGCCCAGGAAGACATTAAGGTGAACCCCAGATTGGTGAGGGGGGTTACACAAGACAGTAAATTATGCTAAGCAAAAAAGATTAAAAGACAGGCACTACTGGTATAAGGTGAACAGGGGATTAATGTGCTTGAGGGATGGGAAGGGGCTGTAGAGAGAGGAAACTTGAGAAGGAGGGCAGTGGGGAGTCAGGAAAGAGGTAGGTGAGAGCAGGGGGTGAGCAATCATTGTACAGTCCTGGTCTGATGAGTAGATTTGGGGGGAGTATGGAGGGGTGGGTGGTAGTGGAATATGGGGAGGGGGTAGCTGATGATTAGGAGTATGGATGCGGTAGAGCAAAGAAGAGAACAGTGGATGGAGTAGGGATACAGGAAAGGTGGGAGGAGGGAGGGAGGGAGGGAAGGGATGGGCATAGTAGGTGGGAGGCAAGTGAGTAAAAACCAGCATAAATGCTAGGTTTGCTGGAAGGGCTGGTTAGGAAGAGGATGTAGTGGGACATGCAGGATCTAAATGTGACATTCTATTCCTTCAAGAGATATGGTTGAATACCTGTAGGCAGGTATCTAAGAGCCCAAAACTGTTGGCCATTAGGCCATTCATACTTTCCATGGCTGAAAACAGATGTTATGGATTAGTCATTCTTGTTTTGATTTGATCTGTAGACCTTATGAGATTGTTTGATATTGTCCCAGGTAGGGCACTTCTTTTGGATATAAAATGCAAAGGTTATATTTACAGCTGATTAATATCTATGCCCCCAACTGAGGGCTGATAGGGTGGATATGCTTAAGCTTATACAGCCTTATCTGCTTACCACCAAGAGGATACTAGTCAGTGGAGATTTTAATTGTGGTTTAACTCCCTCTGACACAAGTGCGTGTACTTCAAAGGTTTTCTGTGATATGCTTTGCCTTCATGAGGTAATTGCTAAAGCTGATTTAGTACAGTAGATGTTACCTGCCAACCTGGAGGGAAGGGGGTATAGTTTTTTAAGGGTAAATTTTCTACCTCAAATGAGTATCAGTTTAGTTCACCATGGGTAATGGATTGTGGGAATAGAACTGTTCCCACTGAGACATCTGACAATAGACTACTCTAGGAAGCTTTCAAAACCAAGTTGCCAGAATCCTTTGGTCCTGGCCTCTGGAGGCTGAACACTTCCCTTTTAGAAAATGACAGTATTCATATCAAATTAGGTCATTTCTTACAATCTAAAAAGTCAACCATTATTCTGTATGATTCCCCTATTGACTGGAGGGAAGATTTTAAATGGAATAACAAATTTGTTTTTGATTCCAAGTGGAAGAAGTTGGCATGAACTAAATACATTAAATACCTGAATCTGCAGCAGCAGTTCCATCATTTGCTTTTCCTAGCTTCATCGACAGGGAACAACTTCTCAGAACAGCTTAAGATCATAATGTCTGAAATGGTATCCTTTCAGTATGAAATATATCACTAAAGGAAAAAAGTTCCAGACTAACCCGTTTGATGACTGCAGGACTTGTACAAATGACCACTCATTTTCTCATCTGAATGATGAGTAGGGGAACCTGCTTACATATACTGTACTAATGGGTAGTTTTTTGTTTGTTTTTTTAAAGCATGCATTACCCTGAACTCATTTGGTATTCCAACTGAGCAGGCAGAACCCTTGGAGAACTTTCTTTTGGATATTGAAGTCCCCCACCTCTCTATATAAGATATAGAGTTACTTCACCCATGTGAATTAGTAAATCATCAGTCATTTTTTTGAAGGTCAGTAATGACAGATCATTGTCAACCATCAAATGTTACTGAAAGATCATCAAGAGAGATTGTGATTTAAGATCATCATCTAGATCATGATTTAATCAACAAGCATGTAACTGTCAAATCACCAACTGATGATTACAGATTATTTTTCTAAGCTTAAAGCAGTATGATGGTTTTGATGACCTGTGGATGATCAAATGATTATTGTTGATGATCATTGACGACCGTAATAGTTCCATATCATAAGACTGTAAGTCACATGAGTAATACTTATCAACATTTTTTGCTCCCAATATTGAGACAAGCATCTGTCAATGCTGAATGTTTGCTTGCTGGTATTAGCACTGGAAATGCAAGAGTTAGACAGATGCAGAATAGGAATGGCAGTGAAGTATTGAACTTCATACGAACCCAACCACCATCCTGTAGAGACAGACAGGATTTGGGGTAAGTTTTTGGGTCATCGCTCTTGACGGTAAAGCCATGTCACCTCACCCTATTCTACAGACACCGATACATGTTGAGGTGTGCCTTAGGGTGTTTGACTTTATAGTCACTCCATTCCTTAAGGACATACGGTGAAATGGGTGCAGCATAGGAGAATGGAGTGAAGTTTTGGGCTAAAGATTCCAAGGTGCACCTTGATGCCAGTCAGTGGCTTGGTGGTGGGATGGCATGAGCAGTACAATCGGCAATCCAAAGGCACACCCCGATGCCTGTCCATCTGTACAGGATAGGACGTTATGGTTAGAAACACTAGCACTGTGGGTGTTTGTTGGTATTTACACTACAAATTTTCAACATGGCCTTTTTGTGACCCCACCTCATGAAAGCATTTGGGATCTCTTCTCATGAAGAGTGGCAGTGTGATTTTGTCAATGTGTCCTGAACACTGACTTCCAACAGCGACAGTGCCATTCTGCGCCACATGTATGAAAACACAGATCAGACAGAATGTGAAGAATGACAGCTGTACCATCCATAGGGAGGTGTGAAGAGATGGCAATGTTGAAAATCTGTAGGGGGAATATTAAAAATGCTCGCACTTCAAAGCATACGTGGAAAATGCGCAATGCATTCATATAACACAGTCATTTTTTGTGGACTTTCTTCACCAGATTTTCAACATAGGCATGTTGAAAATCTGGAGTGAAATATTACGAGGTGTCTTGAAGTTACTGGCGTCGTGAAACTCGATGCATGCTTTCGTAACACAGTCATTTTATGGACTTATCTCACCAAATTTTTAACATAGGACTTTTAGGACCTCTGCTAATGAACAGTGACACTGTGATTTTTGTAATGTGTCCCAAACATGGATTTCCACAGCAACCACGCTATTCTGCACCGGAAGTGCGAAAGCACATTTCGGCCAGGATGTGAAAAATGACAGCTGCTCTGTTCATAAGGAGATGCAGAAAAATGGCAATGTTGAAAATCTGGTGTGAAAATATTGCAAATGTGAGAAGTTACGAGCGTGCACGGAAACTGCACAACGCATCTGCGTAACAGTCATTTTATGAACTTTTGTCACCAAATTTTGTTAATGAACAGTGTCACTGTCATTTTCATAATGTGTCCTGAACATGGATTTCCCACAGCAACCATGGTATTCTGCGCTGGAACTGCGAAAACACATTTTGTCCAGGATGTGAAAATGACAGCTGTACTGTTCATAAGGAGGTGCATAGAAATGGCAATGTTGAAAATCTGGAGTGAAAATATTGCAAATTCGTGAAGTTATGAGCGTGCATAGCAACTGCACAATGCACGCTCATAAAACAGTCATTTTTTTTAATTTTCTCACCAAATGTGCCACATAGATTTTTTGAGAGCCCACCTCATGAACATTGGCACTGTCATTTCATTAATCGGTCCTGAAAGTGATTCCATGCAGTGACCACAAAATTACCTTTTGGGACTGAATAATGCCATGATAGTGGTCGAATTCATGAGGAGGGGTCCCAAAAACCCCATGTTGAAAATGTGGTGCCAAAATTCCAAAAAATGCTTAAGATATGCATTAAAGTTGAAAACAACCTATTTATGCCATTATATAGCTTACCGGCATTTCCTCAGTTCACAGTCGGCTTTGAAGAGTGCAGACGTGTTCTTAGTCCACCAAAGATCATTGCGCTGGGCTCTAGAGGTAAGTATGGGGTGGGGGTGTGTGGGGAGGCAGGGTGTGCAGAGGGTGTGTGCGGGTTGGGGAGGGGCTGCCGGACTCAACGAGGGACCGTTTTTTTGTTTTACAGGGAAAAAAAACAACCCAACAAGGAACATTTTTTTTTTTTGCAGGGACATTTAACAGGACATTTGGCACACTGGGGTGGGCTCCCAGCATGCCAACCTAGTGTTTTGTTGGGGGGTGACTGTAGCTGATGGGGGATTGGGCACCCCATCGGTATATGGGGGATCACAATAGCCAAGGGGGGATTGAGCACCCCTTCGGCACAAACCTACATTTTGTGTGTGTGTGTGTGTGTGTGTGTGGGAGAGGGGATATTATGCCGATGGGGCAGGCTCCCTCATCAGTAAATTAATTCTGGATGATGGACGTTATACCCGACGGGGTAAGCTCCCCTATGGGTAAGTAAACTCAATGGGGACTGACGGTAGGAGTTGGGGCCCCTTTGGCAAACAAAAAGACTATTTAGGGAGGCACATGCTGACGGGGGATTAAGAGCTTGCCTTGGTACTGGGGGCTGCATAATACTGTTTGTGAACATGGTGGCAAGCTGCCTGCCATGTTCACAAACAGCATTAGGCTAGCTAACATTCCGTCCTGCAATGGCAGGTTGCTCCCTCATTGCAGCAGAGTGACTGACGCTGCAATGACGAGGTGGCCTCTGATTGCTGCAGCAAAAATGTTTGTACTCAGTGGCACTTTTGGAGACCAGTGTTATTGGCACACTGTGCCTCCATTGGTCCACCAGTGCCAAGCCCCCAAATGCAATGCCTTCCTTGGCTTTAACAGTGCCATGCCTCCACAACCCACTTCTCTCCTAAGCTGTTGCATAATGTTTCTTGTGCATGCGCGCAAGCAAACATAAAAATGAATGTCAAATATCAGCAAATGCAAATAAATTATAATGTAAATCATGTGAAGTCAAGTTTTAATCCATTTAGGAAGAGGAAATGCGTTGTTTGATATAGTATATACATTTACACGACTAATTTGCATATTTCCATAGTACACTTTATGAACCAAAACAATAGTAATTTCTATGTCTGAAATAATTCTGCCCTGACAATAGTATTTTGACAACTTTTACAAAAGTTTTGAGCAGAAACCAAGTACTTGTAAAAACTCACTATAACCATGAAAGGAATCATTTAAAGGAGATATAGAAAGCTATTTGAGCTTTATAATAGCAATAAAACAGGAGGTATCAGAGTAACCATAATTGAAAGCAGTTAGTTTGAATAAAATGCGTTTTACTGCTGAGGATACTAAAACAAGCCCCCCTGTTTCAGAGAGTGTTTACTAATGTAGTCCTATTCATCTATTTTTGGCCTGTGGGATGGGAGGAGCCAGTCCGGCCCCCGGTGGTATTTATTTGCTGGATTTTGGTGCTAAGGATAGGCTGGAGGGAGAGAGTCATGGGGAACAGTAGGCCAGGGCTCCAGCTCTGGCATGGGAGTTTTGGCCTTGGCGACTCAGTGACAATGCCTGCTCGGGAACTGGAGGTGCAGTGTAGGAGCTTTGTGGCTGTGTGGGACTGAGTCCATGGGTTGGGAGTCATGGCCCATAGGAGAGATGAAGGGGGCCCACCTTGTTCTCCATGGCACAGGGGTGGGATGGGCCTGGTACTGTGGTGTAAGGCCTGGAGTACGGTGTGGATGCTTCAGTGATGGCAACCTGTGACATGAAGATAGGAGGTGGTGGCAGCCCTCTTGTCTCTTTACCCAGTGTGGTACTCCCTCCTTAATAGATAGCCAGTGGGGAGGCAGAGAGAGAGAGAGAGAGAGCCTGTTGTGTCACCCAAATCATCTGTGTTTGTATACTAAGTCTGGGGATACCGGGAGCCTGGACTCCATTGTTCTGAATTGGAGGTAGAGAGGGTTTGGTGTGATACGTACTGCAGCCTTTGAGATCACCAGTTGTGAGGAATTAGAGAGCCATGAGAGGTGTTGAGTTGCAGGGTTTGATAGGCCGCAGTGCTGTGTATGTTGGTCCTGCGGCCTATGTGTGTTGCTGTTGCTCAGATTGTGGAATCTTCCGGTTCCTTTGTGAAGCTTAGATCCCTGGCCAGTTCAGTCCAAAGTGAGCACCATGGTCTTCTGCGCTGTTTATGCTGCCTTTCTCTTTGCCATGCCTCCGGCTCCTGAGAGCTGCTGTTTATTAGTTTTAAATAAATTAATTTTGTTATATTTTTAAAGTAGTGTGATCTCCATCTGCTTATTAATTTTTATTGCCTGCTAACGTCCTGCTTCTCTTAGATGGAGTCCTGTGTTGCAATCCCTCGTAACCCCCCAGATTTATTGTGTTCCTGTGTGCTGATGAGAAGCTCAATGGTAACGGAACCTGTCAGTCATCAAAAGGTATATGTCATCTTTTCCTGTTTCTATGCTGGATGGACTGATGCTATGTTGGATGCCCCTCCCCATACTTTTAACATCAGACCCCTAGACAATGGTGGGAAGGGGATCTTACAAACATGGGGGCTCATCCTGGATGAGTTTGGGGGAGTTTGGACTGTACCTGATCTCCGGTGGGCCTTGGCAGCGTAGTTGGGGATCCTGGCTGTAATTTTACCGCACCATCACTGCGTTTTGTCATGGAGGTGAGCTTCGCACAATTTCGGCCTAGCACCATGTTGGAAATGGCAGATGCCTAGTTAATTTTATGCAAATGGTACAATGGAGGACTCTTATTAGCTTAGATGGATAGTGGAATTCTGGGACAGGGCGGCAGTGAGTGCCATTTCTATTCAGGGACGAGGTGCTTAACAGCGGATGAGAAGATCGGAAAAATGACAGAGAAGATACCTGAAACTGACCCCCCACCACCACCGACTCTGGTGCCAGCTTTTTTTAATGTTGTAGCTCTGGAGTAATGCTGGCAGGGGAGCTCCATTTGACTGCTGTGTGCGCTGTAGTTATCAGGGTGTGGGAGTGGTTCACCTTCCATTATGCTCCTCATGTGTCACAGGAGTGCCACCAATAGCCAACTGCTACTCTTTGCCACCTTACATAACAGAACGGAATTGGCCACCATCTGTCTCTCCAGGGAGGACTACTGTTCTTTTGACTGTAAGCTTTTAAACGTGGGATGCAGTGAGATCTGTGACTACTCAACTGGCGCCCTCCACTCCTGAGTCCCCCCCCCCCAGAAGAGAAAGAGGAAGACCTGTCTGGTTAGGAAGGGCATAGCCATCTCCCCAGCCCTTCCCTAACAAAGGCACCTGAGCCTCCCCATGGCAGAGGGAGAGGGCATGGGAAGGCTGTAAAATCAGATGACCCCCGGCCCAGGGGGTCAAAGCTAGCTTCCCCGCCTACCAGGGCCTGCAGCTTGTCTGGTAAGAGGGGTGATGCATCAGGTAAAGAGTCACCTGTGGTTTAAGAAGGAAACAGTCACCCATGTGGGTCAGCATATGTGGAACCTCCTGTATTTTCCCCTGGTCAGGCATCACAATCCTTAGTCTTCTAGGACCAGAAGGTGGATAGAGCCGTACCTCAGCCATACAGACGTCCTCAGCTGACTCTACCAGATAGCATCCCAAGGCTGCCACAATTGTCTGTCCATCTCAGGAAAAGAATGGATGGCTGATTTCCAGATGACCCTCTGAACATTCACTACCAATGTAGTGTACAACTTGAAAATGAACAGCTTTAGGAATATACTGGAGTACTCACAGGCCATAAGGTAGGTCTGGTACAGGAGCCATATTGAGTACCCCTGTGAAGATTATCCATATATGTTGGAGAGGATCTGGGACATTATTGAAGAAAAGAGGTTGATCTGGGTCTTTTGGGATGCAGTCCATAAGGTCCAGGTGAGAAACCTTCAATCCAGACCTCCATATGAGGCAGTCATCAACAAAGTCAGATCCCTGTGCAGTTTTTCCATTTGGACGGGATTTACCCTATACAGACATTCTGCATTTATACAAGACGTCACTGAGAGGTGTACAAAATATTTTGTGGTGTCTTCTGATTCTTTCAGTGGTGAGACAACAAAACTGGATCCCCTATATTATTATCCTCATGGCAGAGACCTGCCCTGTAGAGGGTAAAGACAAATTAACTCATTTGCATGCCAGGACTTGTGTTCCCTGTTCCCCGTGGGACTGCCTTAACTGAGTGAACTGTTTGCAGTTTGTTACATCATTCTAATGTTATAGTTATGGTTAATGTTGCAGTATTTTTGGGACAAAAAAGAGGACATAATGTAAGACTCTTTTAATCCACATAAGGAGAAGAATTTTGTCTTGTGGGTTTGTGCTCTGTGGACTAATCACCTTGGATGTATGTCTGGAACTCTGCTACATTATGGACTAAAGCACTGATTTGGTGTTTATTAAAGTTTTTGGAAGGGGGTGGGGTTGTATGACAGTGTGTGAGTGGTGTGCGAGAAGGGGTGTGTGTGTGTGTGTGTGTGTGTGTTGTGTGTGAAAGCAGACTGCTTGGGTTATGAGCTGTGTGTATGCTGTGTGCCTGGGTGTTTATTGTGGGGGTTTACATCCAGTTGACTTTGATTAGTGTCCTGTGCATGCCTTTTGTTGCTCTGCAATTGTTACAGTTATTAATTTGTTTCGGGGGGTTACTGTGCTGTGTATCATGTGGCATTGTTTTGGCAGCTGGGTTTCATGACAGGCAGCAGTAACCTTTAGGTCTGGGGATTTCTGGGGTCCCTTTTTGTTCTGTTCATCCTGGTGGCTGACCCTGGTGGAAGATGGTGGGAGAGTGCGCATATCTTGCTGTCGGTCTGTCAGTGGGTTGGCCAGGTACCCCTTCACAAGGGGGTGAAGGGTTTAAAAGGGGGAAGAGTGTATGCCCCTCCTTTGGGGTGTGCTTACTAATGTGGCCCTCTCCTCCATTTTCTTCTATTTTTGGCCTATGGGGCTGGCCACCTATGGGATGGTTGGAGTCAGTCCAGCCCTCCCGGGTATTTATTTACCAGATTTTTGGTGCTTAAGGGAGGCTGTATGGAGGGAGTCATGGGGAACAGCAGGCCAAGGCTCCGGCCCAGGCCTGGGAGTTCGGGCCTTGACAACTTGGTGACAAGGGTCCACTCAGAAGCTGGAGGGCAATGTAGGGGCATTGTGTCTGTGTGGGACTGAGTCCATGAGTTGGACGTTGTGGCCCCTAGGAGGAATGAAGGGGGGGCCCACTTTATGCTCTGCATCACCGAGGTGAGATGTGCCTGATTCTGTGGTGTGAGGCCTGGTGGATGGTAAGGATACTTCAGTGGTGGCAGCCTGTGGTGTGGGAGTAGGAAGTGGTGGCAGCCCTCCTGCCTCTTTATCCAGTGTGTCACTTAGTCCTTACTAGACAGCCTATGGGGAGAGAGACAGCCCGGTGAGTATCCCAGATCACTCATGTTTGTATAATAAGTTTTGGGATGCCAGGGGCCTGGACTTCATTACCCTGAGTTGCATGCAGAGAGGGTTTGATGTGATACATGCTACAGCCTTTGAGCCCACTGCTTGTGAGGAGTTAGAGAGTGGTGAGTGGTGTCGAGCTGCCGGGTTTGGTAGGCTGCAGTGTTGTGAATGTTGGTCCTGCAGCCCACGCGTGTTGCTGTTGCCCAGATTGTGGAGCCTTCTGGCTCCTTTGTAAAGTCCAGCTCCCTGGCCAGTTCAGTCTAAAGTGAGTGCCACTACCTTGTGCTGCTATTTATGCAGCCTTTCTCTGCACCATGTCCCCAGCTCCTGGGAGCTGCTGTTTAATTGTTTTAAATAAATTAATTTTGTTATTCTTTTAAAGTTGTCTGTCCTCTGTCTTCTTTTGAATTTTTTCTGCCTGCTAACATCCTACGTCTCCTAGATGGAGTCCTGTGTTGTGTCCCTCAACACTCCCACACACACTTCATGGTGTTGCTTTGAGCTGATTAGAAGCTCAGTGATAATGGAACCCACTTGTCATCAAAAGGTATACCATCTTTTTCTTTTTCTATGCTGAATGGACTGCTGCTATGTGAGATACCCCTTCCCATACTTTTAACACCAGGCCCCTAAACAATCATGGGGATAGGGTCTTACACAAGTAATTATTTGTGTTGCCATTGAGTTGTGCATTTGAGAAAAAGTAATGTGCTCAGGGACAGCCCAGGTTCTAGCTGCCTCAGTGGGTTAAAGACCCAGCTGAGGTACTTACTTCTTTCTCACCTCTGTTTGTATGTGTTCCATAAATATGCACACCGCACTCCTGTGTGATTGTTTAAAGATGTCTAAATAAAAGCACAGCAAATTTCAAAAGTATAGAAAGAAGATAAATTGATTTTTTAAATATATTACAGTACTCTTGGCCATGGGAAATCATGGAAAATCATGACGCTGTGCAATCATCATCAATCACAAGCACTAGTTCCATAACATGATGGTTTTTGATTGGTGGCCATTTAACATTCATGTTTAATTATTTTTAGTCATGATCGCAGTGATGTCTTTTGAAGCTTGATCATGATCTTTCCACATAACTGATAATCAAGGCCACTGTTTTTCGGTTTTTAACAGAAAATCCGGTAAAATTCCGGAATTAGGGCTGCCTGAAAACCGGTAAAAACGAGGATTTCATGGAATCTGGCATTTTTTATCAGATCAGTAAATCTATAAAAAAGTCTGTTTTTCTTTTAATTACTTCCTGTACTATTTTCTGTTTGCTTTATTTAATGCTCTGTATATTAAGCCTTCTTTAATTCTGATTATTTATGCACATACTAAAAGAATGATAACAGAATCCCGGTAAAATCCAGAAATTAGAGTAACAATCACCGGAGAAATTCCAGAATCTTAAGTCCTGAAAATGGAATTTAATTGTTGTAATCACCGTAAATCAGTGGCCTTGCTGATAATGATTATTAATGATACATCATTATAAAATCATCATCTTTTCAGCTGGGCAGGCAGAGATCTCTCCTTTGGAGGCACTGGTGGCTGTTAACTCTTTGAACACAGGTTCACCTCCTGGTGCCAGTGGATTCTTGGAAAGAGTATACTGGTTATTAGGGGAGCCTTTGAAAGATAAACTACCCTCTTTAACTGTATGTTGAACAATGGGGAGATGGGAGGTTCTCTGAGATATAGGCATCTTATTTTCCTTTATAAAAGAGGAGAAAGGGTGGATATCTTGAACTGGGGTCCTATATGCCTTTTGAACTATGATTTAACAATTTTGACAGAGATAACTTGAATTGATCAAGCCTGTGGAGATTTATTAGGCTTACAGGCAATTTGTTTAACCAGCCAGCTGCTCTGACAACAAATAAGTGCTTGCCCAGTTGAGTCTATTGAAACGTAGTTCAATGGCATTCCAAGTCATGCTCCTGATGTTGTACTGGCTGGCAACAGGGTTGAAGCAGTTTGTTGGAGAGGGTAGGTTAGGCCCAACAGTGCCTTTTTGGCTAGCAAGCTGGTCTGAAACTTTATTCTGCTCTGTAAGACAATGCAGTTTGTTAGGGTGTGTAGGTTGCAGTTGTGGATATGCTTGTCTGCCCCTAGAACAAAGCAACTGGCCTTACTGCAGATCAACTTTATTATGTTTAGCACCATATCACAGGAAGCTATAAAGACAGAGAGACACAGTCAACTACTGACAGGACAGAACTGGCCACTATGAGGCATCCGGCCTCACCAGTGAGATTGCTCTAATTCCAGTACAGGGCTACCAACCTTCTATTTATCAGGGACACCAGGTTGTCCACATGGGATGCAAATGATAAAGTATTATCCAAAGTTACCCTGAGATACTAAAAGGTTTCCACCTTTTCAATGTTTTGTCCCAAGTCATTTCGGATGAGAAGGGGGTACTTCTGCACTACAGAAACTGGAGTCATCATGTCACCCACTAGATAGTAGTTAGTGCTAGCAGCAGAGGACAGACAGAACAGAGCCTTACACTGAACCACGGCCACACTGTACAATATGTTAAAGGTAAGGGGAAGCTTTCTTCTAGTACTTTACGATTGTGTACTTGCACTGGGTAAGGGGAGGGTTTAAAT
Source organism: Neoceratodus forsteri (assembly GCA_016271365.2). Classification (NCBI taxonomy): domain Eukaryota; kingdom Metazoa; phylum Chordata; order Ceratodontiformes; family Ceratodontidae; genus Neoceratodus; species Neoceratodus forsteri. The sequence continues at coordinate 509,681,001 of CM057452.1, read as the reverse complement.
ACTCAGTTTATTTCAGATACAGAATTTTACCATTGAATACAGAAAGTCCTAATTCTGAAAAAAAAAGGTCAGCATCCTATGAATCCAGTTCCATTAATTGCATTCTGAGCAACTCTAATTCTCATCAATATGAAGAGGGTTTCCTTATAGTCATCATCTTGTTTGACCTTCCTATGGCATTTGCACCATGGAACCAAAAATATTCTCTAGCTTTTCAACTACAGAACTACAAAAAACATCAGATAAATACAAGTGCAAGTAAATAGCAATCGCCTTAAACTACTTTCAAAATTATTCTCAAAATGATCCTTTTCAGGAGAATGCCTAACAATAAAAGTAATTATTATAGTGTATGATACCAACTGACATCTCTCCAACACCCCCCATCCAACTCCTGGCACAGTGCTGCTTTAGAAACATAGAAACATAGAATTTGACAGCAGATAAGGACTGCTTGGCCCACCCAGTCTGCCCATTTCCCTACCTGATGGATAAGCTGCAGATCCTAGTTAACCAGCAGCCTACTTCTTCCTACCCCCAACCCCTAGAATTGCCTTATGACTGTCCCATGCGTGCTTGAATTCCACCACTGTTTTTGACTCCACAACCTCCTCTGGAAGGCTGTTCCATACATCCACAACCCTCTCTGTGAAAAAATACTTCCTTAAATTACCTCTGAGCTGCCCCTTCTATCTTCAAATTGTGCCCCTTGTTCTTGCACACCTCTTTTTTTGAAAGATGCTACCCTCTTGGACTTTGTTGATTGCCTTGAGGTACTTGAAAGTTTCTATCATGTCCCCCCTCTCCCTCCTTTCCTCGAGGCTATACATATTAAGCTCCTTAAGTCTCTCTTCATATGTCTTCTGGTGCAGACCCTGCACCATTTTAGTTGCCCTCCTCTGGACAGCTTCCATCCTGTCTTTCTTTTCCAAGAGTTGCAAACTGGAAGCCTGGTGAGCTTTGGAAAGTGTCAGGAGACTGTTGTGGAGTCATGGCAGGGCTGAGAAGCTACTGTCATGACTGATATTGGATAAGGTGGTTGGAGTGCAAATGACTGGACCTGACGGCAGATGGTGGAGCCAGCTGACAGACACTACAGCCTGACTCCACATTCCGATCAGCTCTTACAGAGTTTCAAGCAGTGAGGTGACATTCTTGTCAACTGCATGTCTTGCTGACTCCTGGCTTGGGGGAAATGAACTCTCAGTGCAGTGGTGAAGGGACAGAGAGGAGGAGGAGGAGGAGAAGGAGGAAATGGAGGAGACCCAGCAGTGTCTCCAACTGATTAGACATGGCAAAAGAGAGTAGATTAATGCAGTAAATTCTGGCTGCTTAAGAAACTGTTGCAGTTCCCATTTAGCCTGCCTGTCAGCCAGGCCTTATAACCAATACATCCTACTGGGATTTATAGACTGATATAATAGATGAAGGTATTCTCCCGTGAGCTATAATGAAAACTGTGCAGATCAGTATTGACAGAGCTGTAGGCGATGGAAATGGGACAGGGCTAAGAAACTGCAAGACACCACAAAGAGCAATAACAAAGAGAGTGGGAGCTACTAGGCATCAGGGTGTGACTTGGTCATGAGCAGGTCACAGCCTATGTGCAGTAAGTCTGTGTAGTGAGACAACAGAGGTTTGGGACTTCTCCTTTATAGTTCAGAAAATGGGAAATTAATAGGGGCATGTCATTTATGGTGGACAACCACCAAAGTGCCATTTTGTGGCTGCTCTTGGTATCCCTTACAGTGTTTGTCAGAACTAACCATAACACAACTATAAAATATGACCACAGACCAGTTACAAAAAGTAGGAAAATATCATTCTCTTCTCAACATTTATTTCAAAAGGCTACTCTTGGTGCTGCATGTAAGAAAGTAAACAATTCTCATTTTACTGATCACCTTCAGGTGGGGGTGAAGGCATTAAGTTCCTTGTTTCAGTTCTTGCTGTATGATTTACAGCTGTTGTAGGGGCAAATGTGAAGGGAATTTCAGTCAGGTAAATACAAATAAGTACCAGTAGCTCTGCAGCCTGAGCATTATGAGATGCAGCCTCTGCCCTTCTTTGATTGATTGTATTTGCACTGGCTGTCATCCCCGTTGACCCTGGACTGTCACCAGATCTTCACAGCAAATGAGGCGAGGAATATCAGCTAGTGTGCTTCCCTGCTCAGCATTCTAAAGGATGCCAGTCAAGTGGCTTTAAGGGCCGGATGTGCAAACATTCAATTCCAGGCTGGCATCAGGTGTTAAAGGCCAATTTGATAGTGATGGCTCTGAACAAACGAGGAAGGGAAAGATATCTTTCTAGGCACATGAACCATGCAGCACAAGCAGTATGTTTACAAGGCCAGCAATATTCTGTGACCAGTCAGCACTCACAGTAATATTCTATGAGTACTGACCAGTATATAAATGGTAAATGCCTGTTGTTGACAGGGAACATAGTCTGTCTGTCTGTGTCTCTGTCTCTTCAGCTTTTCCCTTTACATTGTGTGCCGAGTCTGACTAATGCCTAAACAGTCGCTTTATCCTGTTGAGATGGAAAACACTCTCTCTTTTTCTCTCTCTGCAACTTTCCCCTTAACACCGTGTACTGATGTGAACAAAGAAAACATGCTTTCTCTGTAGCTTTTCTCTTTGCTTGGCATTGTGACTGGGATCAAGGGTCAATTTGTTATGCCAAGGAGAACACATAAAATCTCTTGGTAGCTTTTCTCTTTACTCTGTGTGTTGACTGGCACCAAAAGGATTAATTCCTCTTGCTGACAGAGAACACATTCTCTGCAGCTTTTCTCTACTGTGTGCTGGCTGATACCTAAAGGTCATTCCTTTTGTCAACAGGGAACAGTACTGCCTGGCGCTAGTACCTATAGGTGATCCATACCTGTACAAGATCTTGGTTCAAATTTTCCAAGAGTACTATGTCTGAGTCAAATAAACCACATTGCAAAAACACCACAGAAGAGATTGAGAGGGGTCAACACTGGACCAGACCATTAGGTTGATAAGAGGCTTAGGGGGCAAGAGCTATGAGGGGAGATTAGACATACTCCTATTGTTTAGCCTAGAAAAGAGAAGGCTGAGAGGTGACATGATCACTGTTTTCTGAGTGATAAAGGGGACAGATGGACTGCAGTATGCACAAATGTTTCAGCTGGTTAATGCAAGAAGAACTAGTGGTTGTACCTTCAAACTGAGGAGGGGGAGACGGCTGAATAAGGAGAAATCATACAATGCACTAAGTCACACAGAGGGAGTGTAACATATGGAAATGCCTACCCAGTGAGATTGTGGAAAAATCAGCACGATTCAGGATTTCAAGATAGCACTAAACATATTCCAGACAGAGAATGGCATTGAGGGTTATACAGCATGAGACATGGCAAGAGTATAACAAGCATTTGTCAATGCTGAATGTTGTCTTGCTGGCATTGGCATTGGTAGTGCAGGAGTTAGACAAATGCATAATAGGAATGGCAGTGAAGTATTGAACTGATGCCAACCCCACCCCTACCTTGCAGAGACTAACAGGCACTTGAATGTGCCTTTGCATCGTTGGCCATAACGCTCATGCCATTTCACCTCACCCTACCCTGTAGACACCGACAAGTGTCGCGGTATGCCTTGGGGTCTTCAGGCCTTATGCTCACCCCATTCCATAAGGAAACACACTGAGATGGGTGCAGTGTAGGAGAATGGGGTGAACTTTGGGGCTAAAGAGTCCAAGACACATCTCGATACCTTTCACTGGCTGCAGGTTGTGGGGGGGGGGGGTGGAATGGCCTGAGCATTACAGCCGACAATCCCAAGTCACACCCCTAATGCCTGTCAGTCTCTACAGGGTGGGGTGTTATGGTTGGAAACCCTAACACCCCAGGCATTTGTTAGTATATTCACTCCAAATTTTCAACATGGGCTTTTTGTGACCCCACCTCATGAACAGTGGCACTATCAGTTCATTACCCGAAAGGTGATTTTGCATAGCGATTTCGCCATTGGCACCACAGGTGTGAAAACACATTTCAGGCAGGATGTGAAAAATGACAGCTGCACTGTTCATGAGGAGGTGTAAAAAAATGGTGATGTTGAAAAGGTGAAGTGAAAATATGTAAAATTGGTGACGTCATGAATGTGCATAGAAACTGCACAACACACGCCCGTAATGCAATTATTTGGGGGGATTTCTGTAACCAGATTTTCAACACAGGCATTTTGGAACCTCTGCTCATGAACAGTGGCACTGTGATTTTGTTAATCAGTGCTGAAAGTTGATTTCCCACAGCAACCATGCCATTGTGCACCAGATGTGCAAAAACACATGGGCAGGATCTGAACAATGACAGCTGTACTGTTCATAAGGAGGTGTGAAAAATGACAATGCTGAAAATCTGGAGTGAAAATATTAAAAGCTGCCAAAGTTACAAGTGTGGATGGAAACTGCACAATGCATGCTCATAACACAGTCATGTTTTTGAATTTTTTCTCCAAATTTGCAACATAGGCTTTTTTGGACCCTACCTCATGAACAGTGACACTGTCGTTTCATTAATCAGTCCCAAAAGGTGATTCCGTGCAATGACTGTGAAATCACCTTTTGGGACCAAATAATGAGATGACAATGCATGTGTTCATGAGGAGGGGTCCCAAGAACCCCATGTTGAAAATTCCAAGCCACAATGCAAAAAAATGACTGAGATAGCCACCTAAGTTGAAACCACCCCATTAATGTCACTATACAGCTTACCGGCATTTCTTCATTTTGTAGTTTGGCTTTGAAGAGTACAGATGTGTTCCTGCTCCATTGAAGATCGTAGCACTGGACCTCAGGAGGTAAGTATAGGGTGAGGGGGGTGTGGGGAGATGGGGTGCACTGAGGGTGGGTGCAGGTTGGGGGAAGGGGGCATTGTGCACAACAAGGGACCATTTTCTTTTTTTCAGGTACAAAAATAAAAAAAAACAGACATCATGGGACAGTTTTTTTTCTTTACAAGTGAAATGGAACAAATGTTGGGCACACTGAGGTGGGCTCCCTGTGTGCCCCATGACTTTCAGGGTGGGGATGTTGGCCACACTGTGTTGGGCTCCCAGTGTGCCACATAATGTGGGGAGGTGAGGGATATGCCAAAGCGGGATTGCACCGCCAATGTCTGCTGTGTTTGGGGATTGTGTGGCGGCAACTGCCACCACCATGTTTATTGAAATGTTTCACCAGGAAAGGCATATATGTGAGGCACATCATCTGTGCCACTGCATGACAAACTTGTCTCTGATTGCAGTGGCACATTTCTTTCAAGTAGGCGGCACTTTACATAATTCTTGCATCAGTGCTAGCATGCCGGCTAATTGGGGAATGAGGGATGCATCTACTAAAGGGTGCCCTGCATTCACCAACACCTTTTACTGTGCTAATACTACCACAAGATATTGCTTGCGCCTGCACAGGACAACATAAAAAGGATGTGCGGAAGCGTTATTTTACAGAAAGAGTGGTTGAGCCATGGAATGGTCTGCCAACAGAGGTAGTAGGTGCCAAAACCATAAATGGCTTCAGACACAGCTGGAATGGCATCAAGGGGACAGTTGGCTACTCAACGGGAAGTCTGGGGCAGAAACAGAGATAACAAAATAGGGAATCCTGTAAGCAAAGACCCCAAACAGATAATAGATCCTGGGGTATGATAGGGTAATATGGGCAGACTGGATGACCATTGGTCTTTTTCTGCTGTCATCGTCTTTTATGTTTGATATGTGTTTATATAAAAAGTTTAAACCACCCTCCCCAAACAAGTCCATTTTCATGGCACGTTTGTATGAGACACTGTATGGAATAAGAGTGCCTCATGCACAGAAGAAAGGAGTGCTCCAATTGGTCAGAAGCACTCCCTTGATCTATAATGGTAATCAGAGTACCTGGAATGTATAGAAATAAGCAATCTTGATTGTCTAACAATGATGTCAAGATGTATAATTTTGAAATGTTCCCTCTAAGTCTCCCCTTTTTCAGCTTCATATTATTCCCTTCTCATCCTTGAGCATCTCTTTTTGTGCAATATGCCACCCTCCTGTACCTTATTGATACTCAACTGTTTCTATCATGTCTCCCCTTTCTCTCCTTTCCTCTAGTAAGTACATATTTAATTCCCTGAGCCTTTTCTCATAGGGCTTCTGATGCAGGCTATGCACCATCGTGGTTGCCATTCTCTGTACTGTCTTCACCTGGTCTACGTCTTTCCTGAGATGGGGCCTCCAGAACTGGACAAACTACAAAAATTTGACCTCACCACTGATCTATACAGAGATAACACTACTGCCCTCTTCCTGCTGGTGATAACCCCCCCCCCATGCACCCCAGCATCCTACTAGCTTTTCCTACTGCCTTATCACACTGCTTTGCTATGATCAGGTCATCAGATATTTATTTATTTTTTTATTTATTTGCTTTTGTTTACCAGGTGAGCTTGGTAGACACCAAGTGCTTATTTTCAGGTGTGACCTGGGAGATTACAAAGGTACATTCAAGAACTAGAGGCAAGAACAAGTGCATGGTATAATTAGGGACAGCAGACAATGATGGCACCAAGATCCCTTTCCTGTTTTGTTGTTGTTAACAGCTCCGCCCCCCCCCAAATAATATGTTACCCTTGGGTTTCTGTACCCCATGTGCATAATTTTACATTTTTTGGCGTTGAAGCCCAGTTTCCAAACCCTTGACCAGTAATCTAGTTTTTATTTAGATCTTCCTTCGTCCCCAGTGTGTCCACTTTGTTTCAGATTTATATGTCATCTCGAACAGGCATACATTTCCTTTCAGGCCCTCTGTAATGTTACTTATAAATGATGTCAAGATTTATAAATTTGAAATGTCCACCACCAGGAAAGTTCTGTGAAGTGAAGCATCTCATTTCTATTGGAGTCCCAGCATAACATCAGGTTAAGACAGTATATACAGTATGGTTACTAAAGACTGAATCATAGTTTAAAACCAATTAAACTGGGTTTATGTATTCTGTTTATACTCTAAAAAGCAGCAGTATTTGTTAGCAAAGAATTTCGTCATATTATTCTTGGCAAAAAAGTATTTCTGACACACATGGCTTCATCTTGAGTGTATGTTTAATTTTCTCTGATATTTTTAGAACAGCTAACTTTAATTAATGTCTCACATCAAGAAAGATGGCCATCATTCATAGTTTAAAAAAATCTCTTCCACTGAGGTTACCTGCTGGAGGTAAATACTAGATTCCTGCTGTGGATGTGCCTTCACAGTGTTACCATGAGTTTCTGATGTTAAACAGCACATCAGTGTACCAAGAGATAAAAAATTTTTACTGATGGAGTTGCACAGGAGTGGCAACTTTTGCAAACTTCAAAATCCTGTAGTTTCCTTTATGAATGAAAGAAAACAAAGCAAAAATGGGTATATTGATGTTTTGTATTATTTTGGAAAACAGTACTGCTGGAAAAAAAAACATGGCAACTAACAAATATTGCTGCTTTAATGGAACACTGTCAACCCTTTTTGGATCATAATATTTCTTGTTGATAACCCACATTGTATGATTGCCTACCTTCTCTAAAATTAATTGATATTGCTTGTTGTTTTATTTGCTTCCTTTCCTAGTAAAACTTAAATGCATGCTAATGGCATAATTATACCCAACCTTTCTTTGTTTCAGATCATTGATCTGCTCCTGCTGGATACCTCCTGGACATTAGGAACATCCTCACTGCAGACACTCATGATGCAATAGTCTCATCTCCTTTCCTCCCACTGCATCTTGAGTGGCTAGACTGTGTGCTGGGGGTGTTCCCAAGTACATGAAAGATGCAGTGAGATTTAATAAAGGAAAGTAAATAAACATGTTTTTGTGAGGTAGCACCAGTATGGTGGTCAGTCACATTTTATTGTTCACTTTTAAAAAGAAAAAAGGAAGCAGAATCATACTACCAGCCACATTGGCCATTCTATAGAATGTGAGCAATCATAAAATGTGTTTTTTAAACTAGGGACAGTTTGAGATCTAAGTGGAGTTGACATTGTCATTTTAAGTTGAAACATTTTTCGTCATTTACTAAACTGCAACACCAGATTAAGGTGGTTGGAAAAGACAAAATACATTTTAGAGACACGGTATTCTGGAAAAACTTTTTTTTTAACTAGTGCTGGTCATATTTAATTATCCTTACTTAAGTTGATTTCTGCAGTTCTGGTGATTTGACCAATTTTGTTTTCTACTCAAGTAAGTTAGTAAGTAAACCTTTAGTACTTAAGTGCCCAGTCACAGAGGCTCTGGGTGCTGTACAAATAGGCAAAGATGAAATAAATAAACAACAATAAACCAATGTTAATGACAGATCATGAGCAGCAACACTATAAAATAAAATCTCAACAAAATAATTCAGCTGTCAACTAATTCCTAGAACTCATTACTGGTTCTGAAATGCTTCTCTAAGCAGATGTGCCTTCAAACTCTGCTTACACGCCTCCACTGAAGGGGCGTCTTTCAAGGATCTTGGAAATAGGTTCCATAGGGTGAAGCCTACTACCAAGTACAAGTCTGTCTACGTTACTGGCAACCATTGCAAATCAGTGCCCTTGTTGCTAATACTACTATTTTTATGGGCAGGTCAGGTCCCAAGAGAAAGCAGCTCCAATAAAAACTGGAAATGTAATGACACATTCCCGATGTACTCTAAAAGGTGCATGTAGCTGTATTAATTTTTTTTAAATGAGTCTATGAAAGTGGGGAACTGTGGAAGGAGTGGGGCTTGTTCTTGTGGTTAGGGGAAGCTTAAACAGCAGTGCAATGTTCATGAAGATAGTGTGGGAAGGACACCTGTGCTGAAGAAAAGCTCAGCATTTGTTTGGCTGTTACCCATACAATATAAAAGATGATGGATGGGCCACAATTAAACAACAGTGCTGAGTTAACTTCGTAAGGTTTCATGACAACTGGAAACCTCTCCAGCTTCGCTCCTGAGGTTTACTAGGTTGTCATGATAACCTTTCGAAGTGAACACAGCATTGTTGTTCACTGTTGCCAATCCATTGCCCTTTATGTACATAAATATATTTATGTACACAGTTATTCAGATTAATAGATTTATCATACTTCACGTTTGCCCACACCTATTGTATAAATATATATGTATGATACATAAGTATCACACAATGGGACAGCACATGTCCGTTTTCTACAACAGGGCTCCAGTTCTTGCTACTTTTCTTTCTTTTTTTTTTTTTTGGTTTAGCGGCATGAGGAACGTGACATGTACACTTTGTTGATAACCAGCAATGACATGTACACTGTGGACGATAGCTTTATGGTGTACACATCACAATCTGGTTATCACACTGTGGTTGTGATACAGATTTTTATCTGATACCATATCACTTCACCCTTATTGTATAATAGGAAATGATACCATTGAGGGGTTGAAAAAGCCATAAAGCCATAAGCCCAAAGGGTAAGTGGCCTTTATAAGTCTGTTCAACCCCAAGATGGTATTATTTCATCATATGCCATACTTTGCCATCATTTGTTTTACATAATACCTAAGACTGGGCACAGCTAGTTAGGGTTGTAATATCCTGCTTGGATGCTTTCTTATACAGGGAAATAAATGATGTTTTTTTTTCAATTGGGAAAATGGCCCAACCATGTATTGTACATACATATATATATATATATCTATATAGATATATATATATATCTATATATATATATATATATATATATATATATATATAGATATATATATATATCTATATAGATATATATATATATATATATATCTATATATATATAGATAGATATATATATGTTGTATGTGTGTGTGTGTGTGTGTGTGTGTGTGTGTGTGTGGTCCTTTGCCAGGTCTATCATCACAGATATAAGCAGATCAGGGTGGTGTTGTGCTGCTGGCCATCAGAAACATGTTCTGGCAACATACTGACATATCTGCATTATTAATACAGTGGGTGCAGTTAGTATGTGATCTCTGGGGAGAAGATTTTTTCAAAGTTGCTTTGGGATGTCATTTTTATTGTGGACCCATACAAATTACAGAAGTTGTAATTAAACACAGTCTTAATAAGATCTGATTGAATTTAAAATACCAGGCTGAAGAATATAAGATTATAAGAAATATATTATTGCTAAAAATAAGATAAGATGTTTTTTTTTGCCAGCTAACTAGGACTGCTGTTTATGTAGTTAACAGGAGGGGTTCTGGCCATGTTCTGAACTATAGCTATCTAGTAACCCAAGTCTGGGACAAGACTGAACCGAATCAAGATGGGCAAGTAACCCCCCCCCACCCACACACACACACACACACACCACCCACAGCTCAACCCATTACAGCGCTGGGCCTAAACTGGAGTCCAGTTTTGATTCTTGTTACAAGTTATGAAATAGCTACTGTATTTAAAAAAGTGTCATGAAAGGTATCCCATGCTATCCACAATCAATTTTATTTTGTGTCGGATTCTATGGAGAAAAGGGAAAAGGCATCCTCTCCAATAAACGTAGAAAAAATGTTGATTATTATTGTAAGTCAGACGTGAGTCCATCGGCAGTAATAAATAGCATTATTGGAGGGGGGTGAACCTCTTGTTTAAAAAAATAGATAAGAAAGGTTTATTGTGTAACAGTGAACTTTCTCTTATTAGAGTCTATTTGGTATCTGATGGGTACTCATTACTCAGGAAGGGAATTAGCTTTCAGTCATTTTTTTGAACAGATTTGGATTGGTGTTGTAGGAAATCATGCTGTTAAAACCACTTGCATAAATGTGCAATGGTTTGGGGAGATGCGCGGGTGGTTGTGCGGTGGCATATTTCAATGTAATGACATCAATATATAAGTTAGAGACAAAATCAGAAAAAAAAATCAGACATTATTATGGACGACTTTACTAGCTGAAATGGGGTTGCAGCACACCTACTGATAATGGTGATCTGTTTAAATGTAAAAGTAAGTGCGCATGTGTGTGTGTGTGTGTGTGTGTGTGTGTGTGTGTGTGAGTAGTCTCTGTCCTTCATTAAAGAGATACACTTATGTTGGAGGATATGAAAGTTACACTCACATATACCTTCTCTTTTTGAATGTTTTTATTTTTTACATTGCTTAGAAGTTTAAAACTATTGCACTCTTCCATTGGAAAATGGGAAAAGAAAGCGAGGACAATGTCAAAATCACATGCACACACACAACGATTTTTGTGACAGATTGTGATGTGCAGGTTTAAATCCACCAGCTCTTACCTCCACAGAGAGATTATTTCTGAGTCCCATTTTATTTCCCAGTTTTTTAGTTTTATCAATTTTCCAGTCTCATAAGCAAATTAATATGACAGAAGGCATTCTGTGAATTAGCGACAAATTTCTGAAATCAGAAGGCTTGATTTTTACCCATTTGGGGACAAGGTTTCAGTAAAAAAAATGGATTTCAAGCTTAAATTAGTCTGAGGTTTTTACAAAATGGCATCAGTGAAATGGTGCCTAGAGGCAAATGCACAATTAATAAGTTAGGAAAATAATAATTTTCCTATCGGCAATCACCGGAAATGCCATTAAATCTGTAAGTTGAACTCACTTGAATAGGATTATCTGGAAAAGCAAACCTTATGACGGTCCAAAAGCAGAATTTAGAGAATAATTTTATGAGAAGAAAGCAGGGATTGGAGATTAGTGACTACCAGCCTATGTCAGGCCAAGCACTGCCCTTGTGCCTAAAATAGATAGAATTGTATAAGAAACAGCGGCAAGGAGAACTTGCACCCCGTTGCAGTGCAAGGGACCACAATGTGAAATGTGTTTTGCTAGGCAAAATATGGATTACAGAATTGCATTCAAATCCATACATCTCAACCTCCGGCATTGACAAGGCTTAAACAAATTGGGCCCAAAGGATCAAAATCAGGCACACATCTCAAAAACTGGGGACATCCACTCAGGAAGCCAGTAGAATAATTGGCTTAGTGCAAAATACATTTTTTGAAAAAAGAACAAGCCTGTAACTCTTATATCCACATTATTCTGTCCTTACAGCCTCTACTGTTCCGTCATGGAAACAGATATTAGGAGAGACTTAGGTACGTTTTGAGGTGAAATCAGAACATCCCTGATACAGACGGTTGAGAGGTATGTTTGAATTTGGTTCTCCAAGCACAGTCGATTGCTGTGAAATACTGTCAATATAAGGATGTTTTCACACATATAACAAGCAGGGTAGTAACCAGACTTTTAAACAGTGTATGTACAAGGTTCAAAAATTAGAAGTATAGGCCAGGGGTCTGGGAGCCACCTAGGCCCCCAGAAACATTTTGGATTTTTGTGCATTCTGGTTCATTTGAGGGATTATTTAAAAAAAAAATTGCTGTCATGCTACCCTATTTCCCATGCCAAGTAAATTGCACTTTAGCCCCCTCCCAAGAGACCCCACAGTCCAGTATGTTACTCAAACTACTCTCCCCATTGCCCAGCCTTCTGCTCCAGCATGAGGTTACTGGCCCACCTTGAGTCAAGCAGGTTGAACCATAGCTCCCCTCCCTAGAATCCCCATCCCTCCACTAGCACAACAACTAGCACTCTAGCCTCTTCCCTAGAGAGTGTCCAGCCCCCCTGTCAGTACAGCATTTTGCTATTTCACCCAGCCTATCAGGCTGTACACTAGACCGGCTTTGCAGAGTCCCTGGCCCTCCCCCCTAGCAAACCATGTTGCCCATTCCCTCTGCCCACCAAGGAATTGTATTCAACTTCCAAGCCCAACCTATCCCACCAGGTTGCAGCCTAGCCCCCTGGCCTCAACCAGGCACCCCTCAAAATGCTCTGCAGTAAATGGCCCCAAATATAACTAAAAACCTTTAGGTGGCAGGGAGAGATTTCTCTGTGTGAGTTCCTGCTCTGTTGAATTCCCCCCTATTGATGGTTTGACAGGCACCCTCTTTAGAAGTGTTCAAAACAGTTAAAATGTGTCTTTGTTCCACTAGCTTTTTAAACCTGACATTTTTAAAATGTATTTTGGCTTGGTTTTATGTACTGCTATTCTGCCAGATTCTGTCAATTCCTGTTATATATATTTTTTTAATTGTAATTTGTATACGTGTTTCTGTTCATTGTACCTGTAAAGTACTCTGAACCTCTTTTGGGACACTCCCAATAGAATGGCCATGACCAACTGTAGTGCCTATGAGTTGACAAAACCCATATACTGGCAAAGGCATGGCAGCAAGTCTGGTAGGTAGGACAAGGGCTGCATATATTCAGTGGTCTCATCCCCCTGGTCCGTTCCTGCCAAGCCCAAACTGAATACAAGGGGATCACAAACCAGTCTGCATGGCTGGAGTGAAGTGCAGAAGAGTGTACCCAGCCAAGCTCATTGTCACAATTCCAAAGGGTACCAAACAATTCACCACAGCTGCAAAGGCCAAAGTTGAATGACCCAAAAGCTTCTCTAACTTCTTTTCTGCAGCCCAAAACTGGAACCGCTGAAAGCTGAGGGTGCAGGTGCCGACACCTGCATGCAGAAGAGAAATGACAGCATTGGCCAGTTCAGTCATGAGAGCACACATCTACACCATGACCCACCCAAAGTCAGCAACAGCACTATCTTTTGTTGACAAGAAAAAAATGTAAAAAAAAAACCCACAAAAATATTATCATTCGTTTTTTCTTCTGTTGTTTAATGCCAGCGGAGTCTTTCAGCTTGCTGCTCTGGGCCAAAGGTTACATATTTTTGTACTCCTGTGTGTATGGGAAGTATTCTTAGTTACTCCACTGATAACAAGCATTAAATTAACAATTTGAAATGCAATATATATATATATATATATATATATATATATATATATGTACAAAAACACTCTGCTGTCTATGTTTTTTCTTGCCATTGTTGTAAAACATTTAGCATATGAAATGACACATTATAAAATACAGATATTTAATAATACTGATATATACTAATATTGGTATTTAATAATAAATACTATCACTGTTGCAGAAGAAAAGAAGCAAATTATTCTTCGTTAAAATTCAGTGCCCAAAATTTACAACATGGAACAAAGTGCATTTCTTTCCTTTTTGGGTTGGATGTTTAACTGTACTGAACATAAAATTTGATGGAGGACAGCATGGTCAAAATCGGGGAACATCTATCGCAAGGCATCACGGCAATGGCACATAACAACAAAAACATGACAAGAGGAGAAAAATAATGCGAAGTGACTTAGAATGACAAAGGGAATTATTAATAAGCAGGGCTGTCCTCGATGTGGTGATCAGAAGCAACTGGGAAACCTATTGTAAATGATAACGAAGGCTAAATGGCAACAATTACGTTATGATTATCCAGCTACTTTGCTGTCCAAGGGAAAATCTATTTTCAGTAATCAGTAACAACCTATTATATGAAGAAACAGAACTGAATGAATCTACTACCACCCTCACAATGCCAGAATATGCTGGGTAACTTAATATAAAACACTGTGAGAAGTGGACGGAGGCAGCCACTGCCATGTCTTATAGAAATGTTACACCAATCAAGGCACACCCTGAGGTGAGGGGGAACTCCCTCATTGCAGCAGTTAAATTATTTCAAGTTGGTGGCATGCTTTGCAAATGATGTCATAAACAGCATGCAATCTAATTCGTGCCACAGAGCCATGCACGAAAAAGCAGTGGCAACACTGGCCACAGCATGACTGTGCCTCCAAAACCTGCTCTTCCACTTCAAGCAACCCCAACATGTGTGCACAAGACAACATAAAAATGGATAGTATAGACTAGGGATGTAGCAAAATGTAATTTTACTGGCAAAACTCTGGCGAAATCAGGAATTTCATCCTATGAACTATTTTGCGAAATTTGTGCATTTCACCAGAATTTCAACAGTGGGAAATACGGAATTTCGTGTACACAATCAAAAAAATACAAAATTGAAAAAAAAGGTGTTTCCCCCCTCCCATTCAGACCAACATTAAAATCTTTATCCTCACTGTCATCCCTGGTGTCTAGTGGTCCCACCCCCCTGGCTGATTGCCAGCCCAATATGAAGAATTCCCTCCCCTCCACAAAGATTCAACCCCATTCCCCATCCAGAATTTGAAATAAAAATAAACTTCCCTGGGTTCTAGCAGCCTCACCCTCCTGGCTGATCACCAGTCAAATGAAGATTAATGATCCCCCCCCTCCGAGATTCACACCTGTCTCACCTGTTGTCTGTTAGTGCCGCTGCCAATCCCAACACCAGGGCCAACATCAGTCATCTCATCTTCATCATGTATTAATAAATAAAAAAATTAAAACTTTCCCTGGTGTCTAGTGGACCCCCACCCTGTTCAGTAGTCTGGTAGTCTGGAAGACATCATCCTGGATTTGATCTGGGAGTTCATTTACTCCTCCACCCCTCCAACCTCCCATGGTACAGTTGCAGCCATTAACTGTTCTCTCTGCAGCAGGACCCAGCTTCCTGGCTCAGCTGCAGGAGTTGCTGTGGTTCTGAAGCCCACTACCAACCCTTTCTGGCCAAGACATACTGCTGCAATACAGCTACCTCAGGAGGTAGCACATGTGGTTGGCACCCGAAAGACAGCACCATCCGAAACAGCGACGCAATATGGGCGAAAGCCTGAAAGGTGAGGGGGCAGAGAGGGCAACCAGATGTGGGGTTGTGGGTAAGCCTAGTGACAGGATGAAGCTATACGTACATGCACGGGAGAGGGGGCGAGCACTGCGAGCGTGGCCTGGGAGGGGGTGGAGGGGATGTAGGGGGTGGTGCTGCAGTCAGCTGCCGAGCTGTGCCATGGCATCGGGGGTTGGCCTCCGCTTGTGGTGCTGGGGTTCCAGGTTCAGGTCTGGGTCCAGGTGCTACTGCCTTTTTGTTGCGCCTAGCCCAAATGTTATTTATATTTTGCTTTTCACCCCATCATGCACCCCCCTGGAGCTGAGAATCCTTAAGTAGGGGTGCAGGGGAGGTGAAAGTCCCCACATGGGAGTGTGTGCGTAGACCCCCCACAGAAAGCAAAGTATAGATATCCTCAGCGCCGTTCTTCTGTGCACCAAGGATGTCAGGGTGGCAAAATTGTTTTCACCACCCTGATATCTCAATAACGCGAGTCACCATTAGGCACTATTATCACATAGAACTCAGGCTAGCCTGCCTCCCAATGCAAGCAACCTGAGCCCACTTCTGAACCTGGACTTCCTGCGTTATAGGCATCATGCCATCAAGGCAGCTCTAGGAGGGTGAAGTTCAATAAAATGAGGGGACCGCTGAGCCGAGAAATGAGAAGGCATTAACCTGGAATGGGTATGAAGGAGTAATGGATTACCTGTCAAAGTGTTAACCTCAAAGCAGTAGAGGTGTAGACTAAAAGTAAATAAATAATAAAGTGCCATTCTCCAGGCTGGGACCTGGGAACACTTGCCTGAGACATGCAGACAGCTGACTCTCTGATGGAGGGTTTTGTACTGGATCATCAGCCATAACAAAAAAAAAAGACAGATAGCAAGGTTTATATGGCAGTCAGAAAGCCCATGAAGCAAACTGAGATTGTGTTAGGGTGTTGGGGGAGGGGTGTGTTGGATAAAAAGGTCCCAATGTGCTCAACAAGCTATCTTTGTCTGAATGAATCCAAGGAAGCAATAGAGGGTTCAATTATTAAACAGGCAGAGAAAATGGCCCTCAGCTATGCACCTGTACAGACGTTCCCCTTCAAAGCAGTAGTCTTGAACAGCTGTGGCATCCCCACTCCATGCAACAGTTGCTAATGAGGGCATAGCACTGTCTCCCTTGAGTTGGTGCAGATTGCCTCCTTGTCAGCATCCAAACAATCATTTCATGCTCTGTTTAGCCAGGATGGCAGCGTTATAAGGAGAAGAAGCTGGGCTCATTTAACGCATGATTTGTGCCAGTATTGCACTCTCTTGCCAGAGAATGAGTGCCTTTATTTTTCATGTATCTTATTTTTTTTATTAAAATGCATGTGCATGTGGAAAGGATTTTTTCCTGTTAAAGATAGATAATTTAAATCACCTGGAGACCAAAGCTGCCTGATTTATCAGGTGACTAGTTACATCACAGATGTACTCAACACATGTTGCACTAATGATCATGCACTGGACACCAATTACTGTATATTTTGGGGTGTTTACAGAGATTTTGCAGTTTCCAATCAAAAGAAATCCATCTTGGTTTTCTGTGACTTGAGGAACTACCCAGGGACCTGAAAACCATCAATTGTTCTATGAACACAGCTGGGATCAAATCAGAAGCCAAGAAACTCATCCAGGTGTTCTATTCACCTCACTTGTGTAACTTAGGGCCTCTAGAATCCATACACAGTTTCTGTGACCTTGAAGTCAACCCAAGAATCTGAGGTGCAAATTCAGCTACAATGCTAGGAAGTGAAGTCCAGTTCAAGAGATCTAAGCATAGAGGATGCTAGGCAAATGGGCAGGCTGGGTGGGCCTAGCAGTCCTTTTCTGCCATCACTTTTCTATGTTACTAAGTTCCTATCAGGGACTGTGCTCTGGGACCCTGAAATTCATCAAGGAGCAATGCAGACTAACTGGTACTTACATCCAAAACCCTGAATGGGTGGTCTTATTAGGTGAGCTACCAGTCCTGACTGCTGGAGATTTTGAAGGATTTCTGTGTGTGTGTGTGTGTGTGTGTGTGTGTGTGGGGGGGGGGCATCACCAGTTAAAAGTTACTGATTATTCCACTGTGAAATGTCAGGCACTAAGGGATATCTGGCACTAGATCCTAAGCTAAGGTTGTTGTGTTTTTTTTTGTGTGTGTGTATGTGTGTGTGAGTTGAGCACATGTGAAAGATGCTGGACTGACAACACTGGAAACTGAATCCCATCATTTATCTACATCACAGGTACAGCTCAGGCAACCATGGTACAAGCTTCCCCATGCTGCGCCACACCCCTGTCACAAAAGGACCACAACGTAGATAGTTCATACTTCATGCTCATTGAATCTTTGGCCAGTTATGTAAGCCTGCCAACAAGGATGTCAGTTCATGTCAATTGTGTAGGTGATTTTGTGATCTGCACACCTGTCCACTGGGAACCAGACTGCGACCACGACAACATATTTCACATTGGCCAGTAGGAATCTTATTTCTATCAATGAATACTAAATGATCTCAAATTATAGCCTTGAATTCAGTAGATAATTAAGAAATAAACCATGACAGGGTGTGGGTTATGCTGGGATTTACCCTTGCCTAGTGTGATTTGGTCATGGGACCAGGCCAAGTGAGTAAACCTCACCAGAAGTGGGTAAATTGCACTAGTTCTCCCATGATGTTGCGCCTGTTAAAGCACCACAGGAAACCGGAGTGCAGACAACCGGGCACCATCAACAAGGACGCGAGGCACCACAGCACAGACACACAGGGCACTGATGGTTTGGGGGGGTTCATGCAGAGGGCTCCACCCCCCGCACCCCTCCCTTCAAAAAATATAATTATCTTCATCCCCAGGCATATCAGGGTAGAGACAGCATGGAGAACGGCACCCAGAACTCCCAGGTGCCAGATCAGTTTTGCCCTCATTTGGGTGCCCTAATGACAGTGCAGTAATCATGGAACCCTGTCAATGATATACAAATCCCACCATAACCCACACCCTGGAGTGGTTTATTGTGGTTGTACAATGTCCTTCCTCACTTTTAGTAACAAAGAATAATAGAAAAATACAGTTTTTAGCCAATTTAAATAATTGTTATTGAATTTATTGTTACGCCAGAAGAAATAGTTCCCTGTTACTATGTAGAATAATCCCCCATATGTTTACATGAAGAGAGAGTATGCCAGGTTATTGTTTCTGTGATTACCCCCTCACCCCTCCGCAACTGAGTCAGTCATATGTTTGTGCCAAGAGGGAGCCTATAAGGCTTCAGTTTCTTTTTCTTTCCTTTTTCCTTTTTAATAGACACCCTTACAGTTGCTTTAAACAGCTGATCCAAGCACTGAGGTTGCCATTATGTGCTTCTGGGTTTGCTGTGGTTTTAGCGGTTCTGGGTTGGTTTTTGTAGTTGGGAGAAACTAATGGTTTCCATCAAGTGATGTTTATTTTTAATTCATTATGATTGCGAGAATGAGCATTTATCATACACTTAATCAGGGCATAACGATGTCTTGGGGAATGGAAACAGAGCTAACAGTGGAAAAGACATGGAGAGAGGTTACACACGTGTACCGTGTGAGTTCTCATGCAGGAAAGAAGCAAAAAGGTTTTGTGGTATGCAGAGTGGGTTTGAAGACTGTTGGGGTTTCTGTAACTTCTCAGGGTCTATTAATTGAAAACTGTAGTCCATTCTGAAATTTGCGCTTTAGCGTTGTGGCTTACCTGGGAGTCAATATGGTGGTTTTTCATCGCTGATGTTTGGGGAGGGTCAGATGGATTTGAAAAAGGGAGTGACTGTAGATGTGACTGATTAGCACCTTTTGTGTTGGTCATGCTAGGATTTACAGTGCCTGAAATATGTCAGTCAGCCAATCAGAGTGTAGGATTCTTGGACCCACCATATAATCTATTTTCTTCTCAGCCTTCTCTGCCTAAAGTGCTCAGTTTTTCTTGTTGTTTGCTGGAGTGGAGTTTTATTACCTTCAGGAGATATGTACTGCATGGACACAGGGGGGATTGCTACAGGGTCCTCTGGTAATGCTGGAGAACAGCCACCATCAATAAGGAGCCTTGTCCCCAGAATTAGCTGATTGAAGGTGGCACTTGTGCTGCAGGAGGGAACCATGATCACATCAGCAATGGTTTTCAGACAAATCACTCAATGAGCTGGGCTGTTCCAAAATCTCCTAGCAAGTCAGGTAGGTGGATGGCTCTGCTGTAAGATATGGAAATGCTCATAACAAATATTTGTAGGACCCAGTGAAGTAGAGAGCACCTCACCACTCACAAATGAGCACAGAGCAGCAACGGCCACATAATGGGCCTACAGTCCCCCTCCTTTTAAATATGTGTTTCCAAAACTAAAATATTGATCAAAATTACTTTGCAGTTGCTTCACTGATCCTTTGTTAATATAGTGTTTGTTTATAATGCTTCTCTCATACCCCTTGTAGCTCCCCTCAATGCTTTCATTGCTCTTTTCCCTTGGTTTACATGCACCACACTATTTTGGGCCTGCCTAACCCCAGACCCATCTTCAACCACCACCACCACCATCAGGCTCAAGCACTTAACTCCATCTACTACAGGCCTGGCTTTGTCCCTTCCTGGAGGAGGGTGGGGCTCTCCTTCCTGCTACATGGGGGGGGGTTAGTGTACAATGTTCTCAATCACTAGACCAAACTGCTTTCCAAATGAGCTCTTACTGCAAGCCCAAAAACAATCACTGTTACTCTGCAGATGACTACGTTGTCTAGGGGAGTAGGCAGGATGATAACAGGAGTCAGAGGGCAGGCAGGCAAGCTGATGTCTATGCAGCTTTATGACTGATGGTGAGGGACAGCAATTACTAGATGACTGAGTGCCTTGGGAACATGTCAAGTCATCCTAGTCATCTCCAAGCCCATGGTAGTGAGGAATTCTGGGCTCACCTCTGAACCCCAATCTTCTATTTTAAAGTGCAATGTGCTGCCGCCATACCACTAGACCAGAGTCACTTTGAGCATTATATTAATGAGTCATGTTTGGAACGCAATGAGATATTACCAAAAAAAATCAATAAGTAAATATTGAGAGCCATATACACAATCCAATTCTTGTTTTACACTTTTTATGTGTCCCCTTTTTCTCCAGTACTGCCATCTCTTGGCCAAGCTATCTCCCAGACTTGTCCAGGCCATACTTCATTCCCCCCCTTGGGAGTCTTCAAGAGACTTCTTGTGACCTCGCTGCAGGATCACACAGTTCTGGATGGTAGTTAATTGTCAGTTTGGTGGGACTTGAGAGGGTCAGAATTATTGTGCTTGCACTAGAGTCTACTGTTTCTATGTTGTCCTTGTCAGTAAAATGCCATCTCCAAGAATTCTGCGGTGTGCATGTGCATGCATGCAGTCAGTCACAGCATTGACCAAATTGCTTGGTAGACTATTCCACCTATCCACCACCAGCTCTGTAAAAAATACTTCCTAATGTCCTTTTAAAATCCCCCCTTCCAGCTTGAAAATGTTCTTCTGGTGAATGAACTATTCATTAACTTGAACAGTGCTGTGGTGTTCATTGGATAGTACCACTGTATGCATTTGAAAGTTTCTACAGTATCCTTCCTCTCCCGTCTTTCCCCTAAAAAGTACATATTGTGACACTCTCATCATAGCTCTATACTGCTACCCTAGATATTTATTGTTGCCTTTCTCTGGATAGTTTCAAATATTTCTCTGTCCTTCCTCAGATGTGAGCTTCAGAAATACGCACAATACACCAGGCATGGTTGAACCAGTGATCTGTACAGTCGCAGTATTTCTTTCTTTCTAAGACTGGTGATGCCTCTCCATATGCATCCTAACATCCTGTTTGCCTTATGAGTACAATTTTAGTTATGTAGTAGTCTCAGTATATATTATGAATACAAATATTTTATTACTGATGTGGTTCTTTGCAATCATGACTCTGGTATTTAGGGTGAATGCAAAGCTGAATATTTAAAAATATACTGTAAATGCCAATGTTTTTGTACTGGATGTAAAGACCTAATCAAATACCAGCTAGACTATTGTAATAATTGGAATGCTAAGACTTTTAGTCCAAACAGAAATAATTCTGCCTAAAAAGTGTTATCTGGCTAATTTATTTCATGTAAACATCATGATGTATTGAAGTCACATACTAAACAGCCCAATCTCACCCATAATCAGTCCCAAGACACACAACCTTTGACCACAATAATTAGTCCCTTCCCCTAGTACTCTGTTCTCCTGAAACTAATAATGAGACCCACCTCAGAAATCAATCTCCTCTCCCATAGTCAGTCTATGAGTCTAATAATATGTCCTCTCTTCCAGTAATCATCACCCCTGACTCCAGTAATCAGTCCACTGGACTTCAGCAAACAACAGGTCAGTCCCAGTAGTCAGACTCCTGGCTCCAGTAATGAGTTCCTTTATCTCAGCAATCAGCCCCAACTCCAGTAATCAGTCCTCTCAACTCAGGGATCAGTTCCCCTCACCCACCAAAAATTCACCCCCGAACAAATTAACTGGCTCCCCAACACCAGTAATAAATTCCCAGCCCCAGCAGTCAGTCTCCTGATCCAGTAATCAGTCACCTTAACCCCAGTAATCAGTCCCCCCAAACTGTGAAAAATAGCCTGCCCCTTTTATTCAGCTCTGCAAAACTAGTACTAAATCCCTTGACCCAGTAATCTGTCTTCCAAACTCCCCACAAATCAGCTCCGCCCACTAGCTATCAGCTCCCCATCACTAGTAATAATTCCCCAGCCAAATTATTGCATGAACACAAGGAAGGCAGTATAGCCTAGAGATTAGAACAGAGTACTACGATCCTGCAGACCCAGCAGACACTTGGGTTTAAATCTCACAGCTACACCATGTACACAACGTGTGTCACTTAACCTGCTTGTGCTACCAGGTTGCACCTGGAAGTGAGATTCAACTCGGCATACCTTTCCCAGCCAAAAATTTAAATAATAAGTCTTGCTTTTGCTGTATATCCTCATTGATGTTTTATATATACTTACATATATATAAAGCATGTCTGCTGTTGACGCATGCATTTTGTAGCTCTTTTTTATTGCGCTTATGCTAAATTTAATTAGCCATATTTATTTACCTGGTAAAATACATGTTTTAAATATAATGAGGTGTTGAAGAAAGTTGCTAGATGGGCAGCTGGTGCCACTCTCAGTTCTTTTAATACGCTTGTGTGACTCCCATCTGGCCCCTTTGCCTTTTTTCCTTTAGGGCTTCCAGTCCCCTTCAGACCCTGTCCATGGAGAATGAACGTATGTCCACTCCCCTCTTCCCCAGGTACCTGCTGACACTTGTTGCCCCCTCAAACATGAATAGTGAGCAGAAGTGCTCATTTAAAATTTTAGTTGTTTCTTGATCTTCTTCTGCACATTTCCGCCTCAAAGGTCCAATTCTCACTCTCTCACTCTCCTGTCACTCTTATCTACTGACCTTCCCCAACCCCCTGACAGGGTACCACCACATCCTGAAGGGTCCTCTCTTGGGTTAGGTGCTATTCCCCCCACTACCATTTAAGTCACACCTCCTCCTCCTCTTTCTCCTCCCTCTTTAATCCCTACAGCCTTATCCCTCTTTCTGTCTAGCCCCATAGTCCCCTTGCATGGTTCCCCACATCCTGAAGGTGTCTCTGGAACACTGCCTATCCTCTTTTCTCTGGTGCCCCAGTCCCTTTGCAGGGTTCTTCACATCCTGAAGAGGTATTCAGGGACATGGCCCTTTCCCCTCCCCCACCTCACCCTTTCCTCTTCTTTTCCCCCTTCTCTTTCACATAAGCACTTGTTTATTTATTAATCAAACACTTATTATTGCCCACTCTTTCTACATATTATGTGCAACACTGTTTTGACACTGTTTGTAACACCTGATTTACAACTGTATGTTAATGTTGATCTTGTAACTTGAATGTAACTTTGAACTTGACTCTTCCCCATCCCCCACCTCACTCCTCCCTCTCCTGTCCCCCCTTTTGTTTCACGTAAGCGCGTGTTTACTTATTAACCCGGCACTTATTATAGTCCACTCTTCTATCTATTATGCACAACACTGTTATAACACTGCTTGTAACACCTGCATTACAACTGTATGTTAATGTTGCTCTTGTAACTTAAATGTTTATTGTCTCACTCCTATTGTATGGTTGTACCCCTTCCCCCCAGGTCACACCGAGAGATGAGTGACTTGTCGCTCAGTGTGCCTTCCTGGTGAAACATTTCAATAAATAAATAAATACATAATTCACTATCCCACCCCTTCCTTTCTTTTATTCAGTCATGTATTTGAAGAAAGCGTTATCCTCCTTTTTGACCTCCTTGGTGATCCCGTCCTCTGTTTGTGCCTTACTTCCACTCACCCTCCATTCCTGCCTCACTTTTTTGTTTTGTGTTTTTTAAGTTAAATAGGCTTCATTGAGTAAACAAAAACACAACCTGCATAAAGGTACAGCAAAACAGAACCAACTCCAATCCAACATTATACAGAGCGCAGAAGTTGGGAATAACAAAGAAGACATAACTGTATTAAGCTGTACATAGTAATATAAACTTGAAAGAGACAGCATATAAAAAACAACAACAACCCAACACCAAATTAGCCCCCTCCCCCTAACCCCAACCACCCACCTCACCACCAGAGGATAAGAGAACACTTGTGAATTTAAAAGAAAAAACAGATTACAAAAATACTATCATAACAACATAGGTACCCAATTTTAAGGACCAAACAATTTATGTAAGAGAGGGTAGATGCTACTAAATGAAATTGTATGCCACTAGATTTTATACAGATAAACATGTCAGTTCATGTGGCTAACAGGACAAATAAAGGCTCCCAGATGCTGCAATACTTATGGAATGCATTTATCAAATTTGCTATAATCTGCTCTGCTTGTAGGGAAAAAAATATTTCCCTATGCCATTCAGTAACAGAGGGGACACATTGATCCAACCAATGATGTAATATTACTTTTTTGGCCCGTGCTGAAATAAGTGCCATGTGAGACCATTGATTATCCAATAAAGTACTCCCATATTCCCCTAGTAAACACACTTCAGGAGAAAAGGCATCAATCAGCCCTAGATAGGGATCAAGACATGACTGTATAGCTGCCTAGAAGAGGGTGAGTTTTTCACATAACCAAAGGATGTGAAACAATGTACCAGGTTCCTTATGGCATCTAGAACAGGTATTGGATGGAAGTTTACCCGTATAATGTAATTTGGAAGGGGTATAATAAAGATTAAGCAGAACCTGGAATTGGAGAAAGCAATATCTGTCCCACTTAAATATTTATATAAATGCTTCCAAGTTTGGGCCAGTTATGGGAAGAATCAATACAAGGTAAAGCCTGATCGCAGTAATAAAACAGTTGCCCTTCTACATTGGCTAGTATCTCCTGTGACTGATGATAATAGTATGAGATGATGAGGAACAGAGGGATAGATGCTGCCATTGAAAGGACCTGCATCCAGTAAGAGATATCTCAGCAGCCAGTACCAAAATGGTACAGAGGCATATGTCTGAGCTGGAAATATTTGAAACAAGAAAAGGTGGTCCAATTATATTTTCTTGAGCTGCTTGGGAAGTAAGACATTTCTGCTCTTCCACAAGGTCTTCCACAGCATTTACTACAGTAAAAGGATAGAAGGTTTTAGGGAGAACCTGTCCACCAATTTTAAGATGTGGATTTCCTACTATGGGTTGGGAAGTGTTTTTAAATGGCTGGACTTTAAGCAATGAACATAATTGTAAATGAGTTTGTATTGAGGCCTCTATGGAAGTACCCTGCTGTGAACTGGGAAGTTTGTTGCGAGGAATACAAAACAGGGTTCAAATGTCCAGTACATGTTGTGAATATTGGAAATGCTCAATTTCGAGCCACAATGGACTGTAACACCCAGTACTATCTTTAGAATGGGGTCCAAACCACTGAAAAAAAGTAGCACAGTTAATAGACAAATAATATAAATACAAATTAGGAACTTGTAGGCCACCCCTCTCTATAACATGCCTGAGTTTATATAAGGCTCTTTGAGGAGTTTTACCAAGCCATGAAAAAGAGTCAATAATTCTGCCAATTTGAAGGAACCCTGACTTCAGCTGGACATAATTATACATTTTAAGCAGGTACAAAATGCGTGGCAACACATTCATTTTTATAATTTTTAAATGCCCCCATATGAAAATGGGACCAGCGCTCTACATCTATTTCTAAATGGGTAATTACTGAATCAAGATTGTATTGCTTCATTTTAACTGGTGATATACTTAAGTATATAACTAGATACTTCAGTTTATCTCAGACCCAGACCAAACCTAGATGCTCCACATCGGCCTTCAACACAGCACCATTTAATGGCATCACTTCTGTTTTGGATAGATTTAACTTATAGTTAGAAATATTACCAAAATCCTTAATAACATCCAGGGCAGCAGGCAAGGACGAGGCTGGGGAAGTAACATACAGTAAGAGGATATCATCCCTGTAAACTGAAAGTTTGTATTGATAGGGCCCTATAAGTATATCTGAGATTTGAGGGTAAACCTTGAGCTTCCTAATCAGAGGGTCCATAAAAAAGTTAAAAAGAAAAGGTGAAAGTGGACATCCCTGCCTGGTGTCTTGGTGTAAAAGAAGAGAGTTATACAAGATGCCGTTACAAAGAATATGGGCTGAGGGGTGAGAATAGAGCACCTTGACCCACTGAATAAAAATCTGGGGAATATTAAATTTAGGGAGCAAATTAAATAGATAGTCCCAAGAGACCCTATCAAATGCTTTTTCTGCATCCAGGGATGCCAGCACTGCAGGGTCACTGGAGTCCCTGGATGCAGAAATCAAATGGGAACGTTTGAGCAAATGGTCTGCTGAAAGCCGCCTTGCCGCAAAACTGACTTGTTCCCAGCTGATTAGGTGGTCCCAGACTTGATTCAGCCTGATGGCCAACACCTTTGCAAGAATTTTAAGATCAACATTTATAAGAGAAATTGGTCGGTAATTTGAGACTAGCAAGTGGTCTCTACCAGGTTTCGGTAACACCACTATGGTGGCTTCAGTGAGGGAGAAATTAGAAAGACCTTCCTGAAAAATGAAATTAAATGTATCAAGAAGTACGGGAGCCAGCAGATTTTTAAAAGTTTTTTAAAAATTAGAAGTGTAACTGTCTGGTCCCAGTGATTTGTTGGGTGGTAAAGCATTAATCGCTTGGAGAATTTCAGATATAGTTAGAGGGGTCTTCAATATCTCTATTTGAGGGGCAGTTAGCTGAAGTAAATCTATAACTTGCAAAAAGTCTCCAAATGGTTCAAGCTGAAAGAGGAGAAGGTGGCGTGTATAATGATTGATAATAATCTCAAAAATAATCAGCACTATCTCGAGGAGAGGTGAGAAGTTGGCCTGTTCCATATGAAGAGAGGAGATTATCCTGTCCATGGCTTGAAAGCGCAAGTGCAGTTCCAGGAGTTTGCAAGCCTTTTCACCTTGATCAAAATATTTTGCTTTGGAACATAATATTAAATATTCTGCCTTTTCTCTTAATAAAGTATTATATTTTGATTTTAGGCTTTCTAAATGCTCCTAGTCTGAACAAGAGGAGGTCAAAGAGATGTGTCCTTCTAAAGACCTAATCTGAACTAACAGGAAAGACAATTCCTGTGAAACCACCTTTTTTCTTTTGGAGGGCAATCAAATCAATTCACCTCGGAGTGAACTTTTCAGGGCCCCCTATAAAAAAGCAAGCTTAGGCATAGAAGGGAGGTTAACCTCTAAAAAAGAGGAGATAAAGCACTGAATATGTTGAACCAATATTCACATTTGAGCAACTGATTGTTAAGTCTCCACACCTTGTCACACTCTAAAGATGGAGAAAGACATAACTGGAGTAGTGTGGGGTGATGATCAGACAAGACCTTAGCAGAAAAATGATAAGACAAAACTCCAGAAAGGTGCTCAGTCCCCAGTAGAAAATAGTCCATTCTTGAAAAAGTGTTGTAAGGGAGTGAATGAAATGAATACTCTTGCTGGGCTGGGTGCAGTGCTCACCAGGGATCCAAAAGGCCCAAGGAATCTATAAGATCATAGAGGGACAATTGACCAGATTTAAGTGACTGTCAGTGAGGACCAGATCTGACAGTATCATTACTGTAAACCAGATCCCATTCTCCCCCAAGAAGTATAGGCAGTGAAGGCCAAGGTTCCAAAAGTGACAGTAAAGTCATAAAGAAACTGGGATTGCTTACCATAGGCCCATAAATGGCACCAGAATAACTTCTAAGTGGCCCAAAAGGGCCTGCAAGATGAGAAACCTACCCTGTGGATCACCAATGTCTTGAAGCAGATGGAAAGGAATTTTTCGCACCACCAGGATGGCAACACCACTTTTTTGTGACTCTACACCAGCCCCAAAGGCCTGTCCCACCCAGGAATGCCTAAAAAGGAGAACCTGTGATGATGGGATCAGGTGAGTTTCCTGAAGAAAGGCAACATCCACCCCAAGTTTGTGAAGATGAAATAAAACATTAGCTCTTTTCATAGAGGACCGAGCACCTTTTACGTTCCAAGAACAAAAATTATATACAACTGCCATAATATTCCAAATGGTATAACAAATACAATCCGTTAATTAAAAGATACATGTAGTAGTTTGGGGGTGGTGGTGGATGTCAAGATGAACAACTCAGAGACTTGTAGGAGGGCAGCAGCCAAGGCCAACAGGATGCTGGGATGCATCGCTAGGGGGATCACTTCCAGAAGGAGGGAAGGGATACTTCCTCTGTATAACTGCTTGGTGAGGCCGCACCTCGAGTACTGCATGCAGTTTTGGAGGCCACACTTAAAGAGGGACATTAAACTCATGGAGAGGGTCCAGAGGAGGGCAACCAAAATGATTTGGGGCTTGGGGGACAGGACCTATGTGAGAGGCTTGAAGAGCTAAATATGTACACATTGGAAGAGAGAGGGACCAGGGGACATGATAGAGGTCTTCAGGTACATGAAGGGGGTAAATAGGGGAGGAGCAGTCAAGAGTGCATTGAAGGAAGGAAGGGGGGGCAACTAGAGGGTATAGGTGGAAGCTGGAGGGGGAAGATTCAGGGGAGAAAGGAGGAGGTGCTACTTCATTGAGAGGGTGGTGGAGCCATGGAATGTGCTGCCCAGGGGGCTGGTGGAGGCAGAGATGGTGGAGGCAGAGATGGTGGAGGGGTTCAAGAGGGGGTGTGATAGGTACAGGGGAAGGGTTCTGGAAGCAAAATCCAACACAGTGAGAGTATCTGAAACAGGGAAGGGAGAAGCCAGAGAAGACGGGGGGGGCAGCAAGGTCAGCTCCCAGGGTGGGGGCTGACCAAATAAGCAGACGTGAAAAACCATTAGGCCTATTCTGCTGGCATTTTAGTATGTTACTACCAAACCTGCAAACTTATAGTAAACCTCCAGTGGTGAACCAACCCACCCACCCCCATCTCTTAATGCTGAAACCATAAACAAGTGATATAAAAAAAAGCAGGAACCCTCGACCCACCAAACCCACCCCACCCACACTACCCCCATAGCCAAAGCCCCCCTCTGCAACCATAATACCAAAATCCCAATAACAATCCTTTCAGATTTACAGCCCCCCAAAAAACTTTAGAAAATAAAACCCCTGATAATAAACCTGGACCCAACAAACAAGGGGAGTAGAAAAATGAGTTGGTTTAACCCAGTACATTGAAGCTAGCAGTAAATAATCTCTTAGAGGTCTGAAATGCTATAAGGCAGAAAATAACACAGAATGCCTAAGACAACTGAAAGTAACAATCCACCACAGAAGGTCGGCCCATCATTACTGACTAGTGACAAAAACAATGAGTATAACCCCAGGAACACCTAAAAATAAAACTCTCCATGATAGAAACAAAAATGATACCCCAGCCTTCAAATCAGTTCATGAGACCATCAACTACCAGCATCATGCCACCTAAACATCACCCATCCTCCCACCAACAAGTCAAGTAACACCATATAAAGTCCTGGAAAAGAAAATAAATCAGAAACATTTAAAAGGGTACAGCATCAAACCACTTAAGTAACATCACTAACTCTGGAACTTTTAAGTAATGGACATAATTCAGGCAAGAAAGACTGTATAACAATCAGAGAGTTCAATGGCTCAAATACTATTATAACTTTACCAAGTCCTAAAAAGAAGTAATGATGTCAACCAGAAATGCCAAAGGAAAATGGGGCATAAAAACTTAACTTAGAAGAGCCCCTAACTATTTGTATAGATGCTATTATAAGTCAAATATAAGCATCACATACAATAAAGTGTGTAGAGTGTAGACTCTGTAGTACTAAAGTCCAGAACTATAGTCTATAATACTGAAAAATGATGTAAGAGGCTACATACAGTTTTGAAATGCCAAGCTGAATCCTTGAGAGCTCTTCCAATACAGGAGCAATGTCAGTATAGTAAGAGGATTGTCATTGGTCGAGTTGTTCCCAAAATTAAAGTCAACATATTGCTACTGAACAGCAAGACACTTCAATCCAGGTGGGAGATCTAGTCAAAATGTTGAACTCAACACAGTAGCACAGCCGAGTGGCTATATAGCCCAGTTGAGTTCCAACCCAGCAGGACAACAGATGAATCAATTCAGTGTTATGAACTGCCTCTCCAGGAAATCAAGCAGTGGAAGTCCACATAGTGACAGGCATAAGAGGTAAAGGAGAACCCAGAAATAACAGCCAGGCTCGTCCCAAATAATCAAGTGTATTAAACACTTTGCAGCAATATTAAGCTAGTCATTAAGTGTCTTACAAAATAAAAACATGAAGGACAGATCAGCCAGCTTTAAAAAGATCCGGGTGCAGCCGTTGGAGATCCTTTGCCACATGGTACCCGGTTTCTAAAGAGTGCCAGACGTCTTGGATACGCACTTGCAAGTGTGCTGGATACAACATACAGAACTTACTACCAGCTGGAATTAATTTAGAAACTACTGGTTGAAAGGCAGCCCATTTTTGCCTGACTGAGACTGGCAAATCCTGAGTGACATGGACCTGAGTGCCTTCCCAAGAAATGAAAAGCAGGTCATGAAGCTTGGCCAACGCATGTTGTTTGTCCAAATAGTTAAACAATTTTAAAAGGTAAGGACAAGGTGGAGAACCAAGCGAGGTTCTGGGGCACAGAGATTAATGTGTGCATTCTACCACATAGATCGGTCCATTCGGCAAAGGTCCAGCTAATTTCTCCAAAAGCTTCTGGGCAAATAGGATGGGAGCAGTCCCCTCAGCATCCTTGGGAAGACCAAGGACAACCAGATCATTCCTCCTACTCCATCCCTCTAAATCCTCCAACTTCAGCTCCATTTTGTGGAATTTCTGTTGTAAGGAGGTTAATTCTGGATTTGTATGGTCATACCATTTCTCCAGTGAAATGGAATGGGCTTCTACATCTCCAACCCATCTGTTCATGTCCACCAGGTCTTTTTGTATCAAAGTATCGTATCTGTAGTTAGTGTTATCAAGAAGTCCATTATTGGCTGCAGTTTATTAAGGAATTTCTCCTTGGTGAGGGGGCTGGCTTCAATAGCAACAGTAGTGGATGGTCCGGTTACAAAGTCCTCACCCATGGATTTTTTTGAGGCTTGTCTAGCATCTGGGGCAACGTATGGTGTGGGAAACTTTGCCACATCTCCGCATCCAACCTGTCCAAAAAACACACTGAAGAACCACAAAATCAGCCACCAGGAAAGTTCTTGCAACTGTGGTGATAGGAGTAGCAAAGTTCCAATGCACCCAAATGGTAAGATTTGTGAAAAATATCACAGGTGAGCAGAGTGGAGCAAGGGAGCTGCTAGTGCTTTTGATGCATCACTTGACTCCTCCTCACTTTTTTATCTACATATACCTCCCTGTCCCACTCCATCTGTGTCTTCTTGAACTGCCTGAAAGCTATTTTTTTTCTCCCTTACTGCCTTAGCTTCCTCCTTTGAGAATAGTGACCTCTTCTGTATCTTGTTTTATTCCAGTGGGCCCACTGTTACAGCTAAGTGACCTTAAGTAACAAGAGTTGCTGAAGGGCACAAAATGAATAAGTTACTAGGGTTGCATTTGACCCTGTTTTCCAAGTCTGCATTTTAACAGGTGAACCATGTTACCCCTATCGCTGACAAGGGTAAGGGTTTTGCCCACAGAGGTCATATACGTAGAGAATAAATGATGGCAAAGTGTGGTATATGAGGAAATAATACCGATGATGGGTTGAACAAGCTAAAACGCCATGTGCCTGAGAGGGGGAGTGGCCCTTATGAACTCGTTCAACCCTGAGATGGTTTTATTTCTTCATATTCCACACTTTGCCATAATTTGTTTTGTATACTACATAAGGTCGAACTGGAAAGAAAAGAAAGGAAAGGGGGGACAGAATATAGAGAATAATGTATGGGGAGGTAGTTATAACGAGAATTTTACATACACCCGAGGTGTGGGATGCCACATAAACCCTGAGGGCAAAGTCCAAGGGGTTTATTGAGGCATCCCACACCGCGGGTGTGTGTAGAATTCGAGTTAATAACCACCTCCCCATTCTTTATTTTTCATAATTACGGGCTTCCATTTTTTTCTGTGCCACCCCACCCCCCCCGGCTGTTGTAAAAGCGATGATTAAGAGAACTGTAGTATGGTAACTTATTAAGGTTTTTATTGCAGTAAAGAGATAGCGTAGTGGTTTTAATACTTTGTGTTTCAAACAATAAAATTGTCTTCTAAAGAAACACTTTTATTAGATGTCTTATTTAAAGCCTGGATATATTGAAACTTACAGTCGTTTATGGAGTAACGTTGTGGCGGTTGCCGTTTTTTTCCCCAGTTCTGAAATTTTTTGCTGAAATGTTAAATGTGTAATGAATGTTTAAGTAAGAACATTTTTAAGTTTTTAGCAATACTTTTTAAAAGTTTTAAGTATAAAGTCCAGTTTTCAGTTCAGTCTGGAGGGTTCCGGTTGGTCTGGCGTTGCTAGGGAGTGCTCCGGTTTCTATGGTGTTGCCAGGTAGTTTGCCATTAATCTCACATTGTGTGAGGATTGAAGGAGATTAGGATAGTGTGGCTTAGGGTTCATGTTAACATTTTCTGCAGTTTTTTTGTTATGTTTAGTCATCTTCATGTGAATGGTCAAGAAAAAGTGTTTTTTTTCCGCTACTTCCTTGCTGGACAGGTATAGATTTTTATGGAGACTGCCACTTTATTTCAGTTTTGAACTGAACCACTGAGAGGAGGGATGGAGGTGACAGAGTGGGAGTAAATGACTAAAGCAGCTCCTTTCGCAGGTGTTTGTGGCTCGTGCTTCTGATAGAGAAAGCTGGCGCGTGTTTGCCATTTTAACCAGCTCAGCAGGTTATAACGGCAAATTATAACCAGCTTTCTCTATGGAAAAAAATGGTAGCCAGTAATTATAGACACTTTCAAGTATTTCATGGGTACAAATAAGCTACAAGACGGAAGCATTTTTTAGAAAAAAAGATGCTCAAGAACAAGGGGACATGCTATGAAGTTGGATGGGGGTTAGACTCAGGAGAAACACAAGGAAGTACTTTTCCACAGAGAGAGTAATGGATGCCTGGAACAGCCTTCCAGCATAGGTGGTGGGGGCGAAAGCTGTGGCAGGATTTAAGAATGCATGGGATAGGCATAAGGGAACCTTAGTCATTTTGGAAGGGAGGGCTAAACCAGAGATCAAGTAGAGTCTGTGGTACTACAGTAGGTGGGGAAAATGGACAGACTGGATGGGCCAAGCAGTCCTTATCTGCTGTCAAATTCTAAATTACTATGTTTCTATGATTCTGTATTTTGCTGTGTACTACATAGGCAGCTAGTTAGGGTAATAATAATACCTACTTTGTTACCATCATATAGGGAATAGAATGATGGATTTTTTCAATGGGGAAAAGGGCCCAAGGCTTTGTCACACTGGCTGGTTTGTTTCAGAGAGTCACTATTGATGACTTCTAGGTACCTTTCCTGATATTGTATCAAGCTGAACCTCTCCCATCCAGTACTCTTTTCTGAGGGTTTTATTTATTTAGTTTTTGTTAACCGGTTAGGTGCCATAGCCACAAAAGTGACTATTTTCAGGCACGACCTGGGAGGTTGCAACAATGAAACAGTTGTGTCATACAGATCAGGGAATATATGTGACAAGCAGCATCAAGGAAACACATATTACAGGTAACAAGAGAAGACATATACAAAAATCACTAGCAGAGAATGAAACGATAAGCATACAGTCAATGATGAGTACAATCATTTCAAATACATATAGGCATAATAGTTTCCACATTACAGTCTAACAAGTGCCATAGCTGGATAATAGCTTCAGATTTAGAGTGAGCAAATAGCAGGAGGGGTAGTGAGTGACCTAGGAGGGGTTAAAGCAAGTACATTGGGTACATTTGATGAGACAGATATGAAGGCAGCATGAGTGTGTACAGAGTGAACTTCAACTGGTAGGGAGTTACAGTATTTTGGGGCCAA
Organism: Neoceratodus forsteri; assembly: GCA_016271365.2. Taxonomy (NCBI): domain Eukaryota; kingdom Metazoa; phylum Chordata; order Ceratodontiformes; family Ceratodontidae; genus Neoceratodus; species Neoceratodus forsteri. The sequence continues at coordinate 509,646,804 of CM057452.1, read as the reverse complement.
GCTTGAGAAGGCTTGGGTTCCTTTCTGAGTTCTACATCTAGGAGTGCAAAGGAGTGAAAGCTCATTAGAGCGAAGGCCATAGGAGTAGGACTGTGTCACCATCATAGATGCCAGGGAAGAGGATAAGTTGGTTCTAATAATATTGTTGAGCAGAGAACCAAATGCAATATGTCTATGGGCTGATGGGGAGGGCCAGTTTAGGTCAACGTATAGCAAACAGTAATGCTTTAGTCGAGGGGAGGCCGAGGCGTAATGGCAAATGTTATTGTATGTGATGTCCCATTTTCCTAGGGTGCTTTTCAAGGCATTTATATAAGTAACTGCACCAAATGCTAGAAATGGAAGGAGGGTGCCCCTAGCTATAGCCAGCCTGGCTGAGGCAGTAAGCATTCAACTGGCCCTGTAGGCAATGCCAAGTTTCATGTTTACTGCCTTGCACATGACCATAATGTGCTCATCAAAGCTGAGAGCTTCATCAAGCAGGACCCCTAGATACCTAAAAGAGCTTACTGTCATGAGGGATGAGCCATTGGAACAGGAAGCATCATATAGGCTGTGGTTTAAGTTGAGTTTGGCTATGGACCCAAAGAGTATACCATGTATTTTGTTGATGTTTACAACAAGACTATGTTTATGGATCCAGTCTTGGATGGAGATAAATGCAGAGGTAAGGCAACTGTTTATAGTTTGTATATCCGCTGATGAGGTATATAGCACAAGATCTTTGGCATATGGAATTGTTTGGCATGATGATGAGTTGGGAGATATACTATTTATGAAGACAGAGAAGAGAAGAGGCCCCAAGATGGATCCCTGAGGAACACCAACATTTATAGGAGCTGGGTCAGCTATGGCAGAGTTGAATTTCATCTGTTGGCTTCTGTTAGCTACTGTAGGTAGCTCTGGAACCATTTAACAGATTATAGAGAGAAACTGAAAGAAGAAAGGCAGACAAGCAGGAGAGGGTGATCCATTAGATCAAATCCCTTGGAGAGGTCAATGAAGTCCTTGATCCATCACAGTCAGGATGTCATTTGTAAGTTTCAGTAGTGCAGTGGAAGTTCTATGACCTTTTCAAAAACCATGTTGAGTGGGCAATAACAGATTGTGGCTAGAGAGATACTCCATGACCTGGGTGGCCACTATTTTCTCTGGGATTTTATTGAGCACTGATAAAATGGCTATAGGCCTGTAATTGGCGATGTCCTTTTTGTCCCCTTTCTTGAAAACAAGGGTGACTTTGTCAATTTTCCAGATGTTTGAAACATGTCCATGACAGAGAGACATTGTAAAGATTTTGGCTAGGGGAGCAACAATGCAAGGAGTGGCTAGCTTCAGAAGTTTGGGCTCATGCAATCAGAGCCAACCCTGGTGTTGTCTGAGACTGAGCTGAGATGTTTTGGACAGGAGCCTTGGATATACCCTTAAAATAGAAGGTGGGTGTTTGGGTTTGTTTGTTCCTGAGAAAGGTGGTAAGCTTGGATTTGATGGAAAGAAGGCCATTTACTTTGATAGGTCAGCAAAAAGAGTTTATTAAATGAGTTTACAATAGTTATAGGGTCATTGCAGTGGACTCCATCAAGGACCATGTCATTATTATAGCAAGATTGGTTAGCTCCCAGGAAGGATTTAACATGGGTCCAGAATTTCTTGGGGTAACCTGAAGCTTTGATCAGTAGGCCTTTGCAATATGAGCTCTTTGCTTGCTGAATTTGTTTTTTACACTAGTTTCACTATGCTCTGTAAGTATCATAATCATCTTGATGACCTGTGTTTTTAAAATGGCTCCAGCTCTTGTCACGTGACCGTATGGCGGAAAGAAGATCATTGTGTAACCACCTGGCCTGCCTAACCTGAACTCGCCTAGTACACTTAGGTATGTGTATGTTGTGGAGGGACAGGATAGTTGAAATAAAGTGATCAAGGGCAGCATCAACATCATGGGTGTGGAAGACAGGGGCTCACTTTATGGCAGACAAGTCTGTTACTAAGCTTGCATGCTCCAGATTGGAAAAATCACAGAAGGTGATATAGTATGGCGATGGGGTCATGATAAACGAGGTCCCCCAGATGCAGAAAACAGGGGAGTGGTTACTAATTGAATCAGGTAGAATGCCTGAGGCAGTAATATATCTAGGTCAATTAGTTAGTGTCCAATTAATCAGCATCCTGGTGGCTGGGTTTTGAGCCCCCTGGTGGGATCAGTTATCATCTCATGCATATTGTAACTGTGCACTAGGGATACTATAGCATTTTTAATTTTTCCTTGCCAGTTTAGGGTGAAGTCACCAAGAATCATCACTTCATTTTGACCGGCAGCCAAAATAGCGTGTTCAAGTACTTCTCTGCAGCCTGATTAACCACCCTTTGGAGGGTTGTAGGAACATGTATTGTGCAGTTTCTCTGCACCAAGGAGGATAAGGGCATGAACGAGTTCACAGGTGGAGTTAACTGAATGCGGCCTAAGAGATATATTCAAATGGTTTATAAAGTACAGTGCAACTCCATCTCCCCTCCTGACTGATGTCCTATCACCTCTTAGAAGTGTATAGTTGGGAATGTGTCATGATGAGTCAAGAGTGGAAGGCCTGAGGTAGATTTCTGTCATACAGAACATCAGGATTATAGGTAGTGAACCATGCCTCTAGTTTTGCAAAATTGCAGAGAAGGCTTCTAACATTTAAATGAGCACTGTGGAGGCCCTTTGCATTAAACCATTCCATATTATGAGCTGTTTGAGGGGAATGGGGGCCTGGGTTTGTTTCAGTATTCCCTGATAGAAATAAGTCAAGGCATACCAGATACCATAGTTTTCATGGGAGAAAAGGGGGTACCAGCAGCACAGATAGCCAGCTGCATGTTTGGGGACAGTCAGCAGTCAGGTAGAGGAAAAACTTTGGAAGAAGCAATGGGGACGCATCACAGTGTTTGTACTGTGTCATGAGTAGGTTAGAGAAACTGAAATTCTCCAGTGTGCCATTTATATTGACATTACACTTGGAACAAGGAACTGGTGTGAGAAGCACAAATAGAGAGAGCGCAAGCCCGATTGTTAGCAGAGGTAGTGCACCTCCATTGTTTTAGCACAGAAAAAGGCTTGCAGATAAAAGTATGGCACAACTCAGGAAAAAAAGAGGATTGCCACAGAGAGCAGAGTTAAAAGGACTCCAGGGGCAATATTGAGGTGAGTAGAGCAAGATAGAGTGGTAGCATCATTGTGCTGATTTGTAGGAAGCAGCTAGTGCAGGATTAAGTAATAACTGCCACTAGTACGGGAATATGATAGACTGCAGATGGGAAAATTGGCTGATAGGTTATTTCCACCACATGACCATTCACTATAAAGTGAGTGGGTCACCAAGGGTGGTGGGGCGGCAGTGAGGTAGCCGACATGGAGAATCGGTGGGGCAATCCTCACAGATGCCTGCAGCACAGTGGTAAAGGCCTTACCTTTCTTTGGTGCTCCTACAAATTCGGAGGAGGGCAGGGTTGGGAGCCCTCATGACCTCAGAAAGGCTCAGGGAACAAGGAGCTGTGGATAGAGAAAATGGGAGGTAAGCAATTTATAGCAGGCGGGGGGTTGACTTAGTACAGGGGATGGGACTGTGTGGGCTTGCTGCTCTTGCAATTCCCTGCTAACCAGTGAAAAACAAGCCAAAACAGTGCTGGTGTAAGCAGACCCAAGTTTTTTTTTTAATTTTAGTGGTTGCTGGCTAGTTAACTAGGAATTATTTATTTAACAGTAGCAGTGGAGTTTTGGCGGGCTAGCCCCAGAGCTCATAGCATGGATTAAACATCAGGTACAAATTATACAGCAGCAGTCATTTGCTTAACAGTATATAGCCTAGCTTGTTAGCTTTAACTTAATCGGAAAACAATATCTAAAAACCCTGGGTTGAGAATCAAATGCTGAGCTGCAATTAATTAAACAGATACAGTTTCCTGCCCTGGGCTGAGCTTTAACCTAGACTGCTACAACATTTAAAGGTGCAACACCGTATCAGAATCATGAGCTGATTTGGTTTAATTAAACTTAACCCTGACAAGTCGTTTCAGCTGCTTATGGCAGCCTCGCTGGTTTGCGGCACAGCAAACAACAGTAAAATAACCCAAAGACAATTTAAGGCAACCATAGACACTTGCCAGCACAGTGGATATTTTAGGAAAAATAAAGTGAGGAAATTATCTATAGTCCTATGCTGACAGATTTATTTGCAGCAGCAGTCCTGTTTGAAGTTGAAATTGGCACCAAAAACAATCCAATCATCATTCCTCGCAGATGCCTGCAGCACAATGGTAAAGGCCTTATCTTTCTTTGGTGCTCCTAGAAATTTGGGTGAGTACAGCGTCAGGGGCCCTCGCAACCCTGGAAGAGGTCAGGGAGCTTTCTTTGGTGGTCCTAGAAATTCAGGGGAAAGCAGCGACGGGGGCCCTTATGGCCTTCCCTATGTGCTTCTCTTCACACTTCTTGACATTGATTTTTTGGTTGCCATACTTTGGAACAAATTTCCAGCCTTTGCAGGTCTCTCTGCAGTTTCCTTATTCTCTCCATGTTGTCAGCTTTACCACAGAGTTTCATGTCATATGTGAATAGACACAACTTACCCTAGATTCCTTCTCCTATGTTGCTGATGAGTATGTTGAAATGGACAGGGTCCAGGACAGAACTCTTTTGTACTCTGTTGGTAGCAGTAGTAGATTTAGTTATTGTATTAGGTACCCTTCCCCTGAGACTAAGGTACAGGTGCAGACAGTCAATAAAAACAGTTCAATAAATAAAAACAAATAACTAAAATTATCAATAGCAAAATAAATAAATTATAGTTATGACAATAATGACCTTGCCTTTCACTGATCTGATCCCATTCACCACAACTCTCTAGTGCCTCTCTTCCCACCAATTCCGTACCCACTATACTATTTCCTTTGCTGTTCTCATATCCCCTATCTTCTTCAGCAGTCTTCTGTGTGGCATGGAGTCAAACGCCTTGCTGAAGTTGAAGCAGAGTAAGTCTACTGTGTGCACCTTGTCAACTTCTCTGGTTACCCAGTCAAACTATGCTATCAGAATGATCTGACAAGACCTCCCAGCTATGAACATGTGCTGCTTACTGTCCTGTAGCTCATTTTCTCCATGTATTTCACTAGGTCTTCTTTAACTAGGGTATCTTTCAGTTTCCCTACTATGGATGTAAGGCTGATTGGTCTGAATCTTGGCTGCTCCTTGTCCTTTCCTGTGTTCAGTGGAACTACGTCCACCATTCTCGGGAACCACCCATTACTGTAAAGAGCTACTGAATAGCCCTGCAAGGGGTTTGGCTAGCACTGATAGCTATTCTGTTAGTACCCTTGCTATAAGCTACAAAGCATAACATTCCTGCATAGCACTCTTACCAAAGATGTTCCTGATGAAGCCTTATTGACGAAGCCCAGGTGCATTCTGGCCGTGAATGCCACATAAGCTAATACCACCGATGTCTTGACCAGAACACTTTAAATTAACTTAAAATAACTTCTGAGCCATGTGGACAATTTTGGTAAGAGTTCTGTGTAAGAGGAAGGAGCTTTGTGGCTTGTAGTGTGTGTTTGTTGGGGTGGGCAACCCCCTGCTTAACAACCAGATGACCATACTGCTGTGCATGCACTCACTTCCTGATTTCCCTTAGTACTCTTTGATGCATCCCATCTAGACCACAGACTTTGTCTACCTGAGGGCTGTAGTACTAATCCTTTTCTAACTAATTTGTCTGTATACTGTATATTTCTGCAACCTCATGTCTGGGACCCCTGTATCAGCTGCCTTTATCTCACTCTCTGGCAAGTGCCCACTGTTCTCCCTAGTGAATACCAAGCAGTTGATTCTCCTGTTCTTACAATATGTGGCTGGGCAAAGTACAGCTATCTGTTTGGTAGGCAGCATGTACCTGTTGTTCCAACAATCAGAGAATGGGTATGTCCTCTATCTGCAAATGGTTTACCCTCACTGCCAATGCCTGGTTATCAGTATCAACTTCAGTGACCTGCAATGGAGCTGGTAGGCTTTAGGAAGTTCTCAGAGATAGATAGGAAGTTGGGCGGTACTCCGCATGAGGCAGCAAAAACCTTGGGACTGGGACCTTGGACAGTCACACGGAAAGGTATCATCAGGGCCCTTCTTGCATGGTAGTTAGGTCGAATTCAGGCTGAGGCATTCTGATGAAAATGGCTGGGGCAAGAGCATAGAATCTGCCACAGGCATAAGAGGTGCAAGGGATAGCACTAACAATTATTTCTGTTTCACTGCTTGTACAGCAATTTAAAGGGATAGGTGAAGCAACATTTGGGACAGTGTCTGGTTTCACTGGCATGGCCAACCAGGATTTCAAAAGAAGCCAACTCTGAAAATCAGAAGAGCAACCTAGCCACACAGTCTCAGGTTCACTAGCTGAAACCAGTAATGTATCTACTGAAGAAGGCACAGAGAAATTCAAAGGTAGCTTGACTGTGGAATTATCAACCACAGCTTGGGTGCTGGCAATCTTCAGGTGCACTACTGGAATTTCAGGAGTCACTTTGTGATCCTTGAGCCTTTGAGCCAGAGTCAGTCAGGGAGCTGACATGAAGATACAGTAGAGCTTTGACTGATGAGTGGTGTCATCCAGGCTCAGAAAGTTTTGTAGAGAATGCTGTAGACCTCCTCAGTGTGCAGCCCTGCAACCTGTTGACGTGATGAGTGCAGATATCTTTTCCTTTAATTTGTTGCCAACTTTTTAACAGTTAATATGTTATTGTTTGACAGTGTTGCACATTCATGTTGTGAAGACTGATTCTGAACAATAATTCAATCTGTTACTGTATGAACTTATGTACTAAGTAGGCACTTTGTTGAATGAGTACCATGCCGTTAAAACTCACTCTTTATAAGCTGACTCCTTTTTCTGGGTCAGAGATGCCCCCTGATAAAGACCATTCTGGTCAAAGCACAAAGTTTCCTGTTCTGTGGTCTCCCATGGTTTAAAAGGTTTTGACTGTTTTTCACCTTTTGATTTATGTTCTTGTCAAGTGCTGGTATACTAAGTTGTCATTTATTTCCTGATGGATGGCCACCCTGACCAGCAATGACCACCCTTCTTGTGTGCACTGAAGCTTTTGTGAATTTCTGTGTCCAGAAAGAACACTGTGCCTGATTCATCAGCAACCAGATCATCATAGACAGAGCTGAGAGTTGAAAGACACAGAATCAACTCAAATGAGGTCTCCCAAGAACAGAACAGTGGGTGAGCAACCACTTCTACAAAGTCCTGTTTCCATTACAACTCCAGCATAACAGTCATCGAAAACATTTGAACTTTACTACACACATTTGCTATTGGTGTTGAATATAAGAATTAACTGAACATACCAGGAATGCCAACCCAACTTTGTCAAACACCATTTCTACTAGTGCAAAGTGAACCATTAGCAGGGGTTCAGACTGACTATTTGGAAGACCTATAAGCTTTGTCTCGGCAAAAGGACAAAGCCAGAAAGGCCTTGTTTCACAGGACAAAGTGCCAGTAAAAATAATTGTACAGAATTAAAAGAACAATTTAGCAAACTGGAGAAGGTGGAAACTATTCACTGCACTATTTTTATAATTATATTACTCCTGAACACTAATTACAGCAAGATTGGGGACACAGGGGCTGTGACCAGATAAATTTCAGACATGCAGCCATGAGTAATTAAGCTTTAAAGCTCACTCAGCATGTGACAGCCATTCTAAATAAGGTTAAACATAGAGGCCCGGATATTCAAAAGGGTTGCGCATGGCACAACAGTGTTGCATCATGCGCAACCCGCTGATACACTCTGGCACGATATTCAAATGGGGATTGTGCTTGGCACAAATCCCGATATGCCGAAGCGTATCAGTAATGTATGCGGCGCTGGTGGGGGGGCATGCCCATGCATACTCTGCACATCCTGATATTCAGCCCAGTATGTGCTGAGCCCATGCATGAGCAAGCCCTACTTGTGCTGCACACAGGTGAGCAAAAAAAAAAAAAGGAATAATGGCTGGCCACCCACAGGTGAGCTGCCGTATTGCAGGGTGCAACATGGCAGCTGCCACCTGTGGGTGCCCAACCGAGCTCCAGCTGCACCTGGTGGCGCCGCCATACCCGATCGTGGGCACACATAGAAAAATGATCCTCCAAAGTCCCTGGTGGTCCAGTGGACCGCTTGCAGCCCGATCGCGGGCTGCAGTTAAAATAAAAGAGGTCCTATATCCCTGGTGGTCCAGTGGACCGCTCGCAGACCGATTGTGGCTTCAGTATAAAAAAAAGCACATCCAGTATCCCTGGTGGTCCTGTGGACTGCTTGCAGCCTGATTGCGGGCTTAAGCATAAAAAAAGCAAGTCCAATCTCCCTGGTGGTCCAGCAGTACCCCCCCTCCCACTGAGCCCAACTGCCCCGCTCCCCCTGGTCAGTGGTGGGCAGCAGCACCCACCCACCTGCCGCCCTTCCACCCACCAAATGACACTGTAGTTAGGGCTGTGTGCCCATTGGTTCACAGTGTGAGCCAATGGGTGTGCAGCCCGTACCGTACTACACGGTACAGGTATGTAAATGGATCCATTCACATATCTGGAATGTGTAGTACAGTATGGGCTGCTTGCCCATTGGCTCATGCTGTGGACCAATGGGAGTACAACCCTATCAACGGTGTCAGTCGGTGGGTGGTGGGGTGGCAGGTGGGTGGGGTACTGCCACCCGCCACTGACTGGGGGGGAGTGGGGCGGTGGGGCTCAGTGGGTGGGTGAGGGGGTACCGCTGGACCACCAGGGAGACTGGACATTCTTTTATTTATACTTAAGCTGTGATCGGGCTGCAAGCAGTCCACAGGACCACCAAGGAGATTGGACGTGCTTTTTTTTATACTAAAGTCTGCGATTGGGCTGCGAGCAGTCCACTGGACCATCAGGTTGATTGGACATGCTTTTTTTATACTGAAGCCCGTGATCAGGCTGTGAGCAGTCCACTGGACTGCCAGGGTGACTGAACTTCATTTATTTTAACTTCAGCCTGCGATCGGGCTGCAAGCGGTCCACAGGACCACCAGGGATATAGGACGTGCTTTTATTTCTACTTAAGTCCACGATTGGGCTGTGAGTGGTGCACTGGACCACCAGGGATGTAGGACGTTATTTATTTCATACTGCAGCCTGCGATCAGGCTGCGAGCAGTCCACTGGACCACCAAGGATATAGGACGTTTCTTGACATCAACATATGCCAACGATCGGGCAGTGGGACACATTGCCACACTGTGCAGGGGGCGTTGGTCCCCGATGGCTGCTGCCTGGCAGGGCACCAGGCTCAAGTCACCGGGGATCAGCGCACCTGCATGCAAATGGGGCCATAATGTCATGCAAATGGACCCATTTCCACCTTGCATACATTATGGCCCCATTTGCATGTGCACTTTTGAATATCGCGGTTGTTGTGCATAGTGCAACAGAACTTGCGCTATCGCATCCCCCTGCTCCACTCTGGCCACTTGCACTGGTGCAGTGCCACTGTGCCATGCACACTGCGGGTGGCCTGGCCAGGGTGTGATATTCAATGATGCTGTGCAATGGTGCAACTCCGTTGAATATCGCCCAGTCAACGCCCCTGCGCAGCCAAGTTGCGCTGTACCCAGGCTTGCGCCACAGCCTGGCACAGTCTGAATATCCGGGCCAGTATGTTTCGACTCATATATGTGCTATAGGATTGAGTGAAGCAGAATGGGAAAGTGCACTCACTGAATGCATTAATAAGCTGATGCAGGCACTCATTAGACATAACAAAGGATTGAAAGCAGCAGCCTTAATTCAAAATCAACTGGCACCTTATGAAGGCCATGCAGAATTTTGAAAACGTTATTAAAATGTATGTGACATACAATAGCAAGTTAGAAAAAAAAAACTCTTTTAACTCTGAAAACATCAAAGCTGCAGAGACCCTTTGAATTTTGAAAATGGAAAGGTACTTATTTGGGAAAGAACAAGCAGGTCAAGAAGCAAAGAAGATCACATAATAGCAACAGACAGCAGTCCCAAAGAAACAACAGTAACCAAAGGGACAGATGCAGGCCAGTTCATATCATATGGCTGTATTTGTATCTTACTATTTGTACCAAGTTCCTTCCTTTGTATATACTGTTATTTGTGCTAATGTTTTTACCTTGTACATAATGTACTTGACTTAGTTCTTCTTCACTTCTTTGTAACCTCCCGGGTCATGCCTGAAAATAGTCATGTCTGTGGCTAGTGGACCTACCCTGTAAACAAAAACTAAATAAATACATATCATATCATATCATATCACATCATATGGATTGACAAGATGTATAGCATAGAATCTGACTCTTCTGACAGTCAACCATCAACCACTGCATGGTAAGCTTTTTTTACTGAGTGGGGAGTCACAAGAAGGGATCTGCCAAAAAATGCATCCCCAAAAGAGACCACAAAGGTATTTCAAAAAAAACAAGATGTGGGAGGAAGGGGATACAACAGTTTGGTTGGATTCCAGAAGATACTAACAGGAAAGAAATAGTAGCCATTATTAATATTGCTGGGATCCAACTGACACATGTACAGGAATGTTTGCTATCAAGGAGGCTAACCTTTGTACCATCTCCTTCAGTGAACCCATTTAAAATTCATGCTGATATCTTCAAATGTGTGTGCAAACTAAGACTGAAGCTTAAAGAAGAACTGCACTGAATCTTTAAATAATTTTTCCCTGTAGAAGTTGATTTTTAACTACTAGTTCAGATTGTGTTACTGTTCCATACCTACGGGCTTTTTAGCTATCATATTGGCTGTTTCTGATTTACATAGATAGTAAGTGCCATTTTAGAACTGTAGATTTGTAGTTTATGTCCCTAGCTCAGCTCTTCCATTGTTGAAACAATGTACTCATGTTCTACTATAGAAATGGGAGAGGGACATGAACTACATCATACAGTTCAAAATGGCAGTTGACACCAGATTGTCAATCAAAGACAACTGCCAAGATCACTAACAGATGGAACAATAACAGAATTTGAACTAGTTGCTAAAAAATTATTCCACCGAGAAAAATGACCTTCAGGTTCAGCACAGTTCTTCTTTAACTTTCATAAAAAATAATACACAGCTAATCCACCATGGGTTGGCCAAATGTGAAAGATACAACCCTAGGTCACTATCCAGGAAACCCTGCTTGGCCTTTCCTCCCTGAATGCTTCAAAGTCTAGCTCAGATGGTCTAGACGCCAGGCTCCTCTACCTCTCAGCTCCTGCCATTGCAGCTGTCCTTACTTAGATACTCAGTCTTTCCTTCTCCTCAATGCTGTTCCTCAATCCTGTAAGATTACCAAAGTTATTCCACTTCACAAAGGTGGTGGCCCCTCCTCCCATAACAACTTCTGTCCCATCTCCATCTTCCTCTCCCTCTCTGTAAGATAAACTGGTCCACTCTAGACTCCTTGACTTCCTTTCATACTTCAATTTCCTCTCAGTCTTCCAGTCTGGCTTCCAGAAGCATCATTCCACCCTCTTCTCCCTGCCACGTCACTGAATCTATCTTCTCTGGAATGAATCAGGGGCACATAAAGGCTGCTGTATACAATGATCTGGAAAACGTTTTCGATTCAGTGTCCCAGTCAATCTACCTTGAAAAGCTGAGTTTCTCTGGCCTCTCAGCTCCCACCATTGCTTGGATCCATTCCTACTTAATGGGCCAACAACAATCACTACAAATTGGTGTTGCCTCATCACCTCTCCTTCCTATCTACCCTGGTGTTCCACAGGTCTCCATCCTGAGTCCCTTCTCTTCCTCTGCCTTCCTGAGTCACCTCCCCTCTGCCTGTGCCAACCTGCGTATCCATATGTTTACAGATGACACAGTCATCTTCACCCCTGGTCCCTCTACCACAGCTGTACAAGATCTGCTCCAGCAGGACTTCAACAATGTTCTGCACTTGTTCCAGTCCAACCAACTCAAAGTCAACACAAAACAAACAAAAAAACAAACAAAACAAAAAAAAACGGTGTCCATGACCTCTGGTACCAGTCATGAATTGGCCTGACATGCTGCTCCCCCTGCCTTCACCACTCTGGATGGCATGCCTCTTGAAGCAGTTCAGTTCAAAAAGTACCTTGGTGTGTCTGGACAATAAGCTTGACTTCTCAGCCCACACCAATGCCTTCCATGCAAAACTCCATCTCAAGCTAGGTGCCCTGTACCACAACAAAGACTGCTTATCTTCTCATGTGTGGGGGGAGATTGTTACCAAAATGGTGTTCCCTGTCTTTGACTATGTGGATGTGGTTAGTGGCATCTTCCCTACCACTTCCCTTACCAGAATGGACACCCTCTGCCATTTCTTCTGTCACTGCACCACAAACTCCCACCTCCTAGCACCCATCTTTGTTCACTGCATTCACCCCTATCCATCCTCCTTCTGCCCTCTCATTTTCAGGCTCACTGTACCTCCTTCAAATCCAAATACTGGTATGGTTCCCTTCCCTCTTATTTCACCTTTCTTGTCTCCCAATTCCCCTGCTTCTTGTTCCATGTTCTTCAGGGATGATCACACTTTTACCACTCCTCATCCCCATTCATCTGCTGGGCAGTCTGCCTGCTTTTATCAATTTCCCTCACACTGGAACCAGCTCCCCTCCTCCCTCAACCTTTCCCCATCTCTTGGCTCCCTCAGGCACCAGTTGAAACTTCATCCCCTCCCGATCCACTCTCATTATCCCTATGCCACCAAGGTCTAGCCTTAACCATCCTGGTTAGCAACCGGCAGGATCCCCACTCCTGCCCTGGTTTAACTTCCTCACCATTACAGTTTTTTTCTCTCCACTATGAGATTGGGCAACAACTCGCGCCTCAAGTCAATTGTCTGTTGCCATTATTGTTCCTGTTTGCAAAGAATTGCTGCCATTTCTGAATATGCACTTGCCAGGCATTCTTACTGAGCTGTACTGCACTTTATTTTCTGCACATGCAACTGTTTAGAATTTCATATATTTTTTTTTACAAATGTTGCACAAATGCTTTGCTATTATGTATTGTCCTGCTGTTCTTCCCTTGTTCCCCTACCCTAGGCTGCACCTGGAAATGAGTCTTAGTTCAGTGTGCCTCTCCCAGTTAACCAATTTTGCAACAAAAATAAATAAGTAAATAAATAGACACTGACAAACAGTCAATATAATAGTTGCTGATTTGGGCACTGGAGCAGGAATCCCAAGTAACTGAATTTCATCGAGAAAGAATACTTCTGAGGGGTCAAACATTATTAACTGGTTTTGCTGAAGACCTACTATTAATTGATAAAAGAAGTTCGGCAAGGATAGTGTCCTCATTTGAAAAAGGAGAAATGGACTTAATTAATTATTTGACTTGCGTGAACTATTGTGGGTCAATTATAGTATACATGTCAATAGGTACTAATTCCAAACAGCAACAAGTAATGAAACTTAAATGTTTTAGACCAAAGTTCATTTTCTGTTGATGTAATAATGAATGCACTGCCATTTATACTTTTGAAAAAAAACATTACTGTTTGAAGTTGATAATCTGTTGCAAAATTCTATTGTGATTGGTTGACCATCCATGGCACTCCAGACATTACATCATGGGTTTTAGCCTACCTGATAGGCTAATGATGCACATGACCTAGGATCAAATTTCTAGACCACAGGTCCCAGAAGCCCCTGTTCTCCAGTTCAAATTTTCCATAGCTGAAAAAGCAAGGTTAGTAACAACATAAAAAATGCTTTGAGATAACAATATACAGTCAGAGGCATTCTGAATATGGCCAGTGAGGCCCATTTTATTGTCCTATTGATACAATACTAGTACTCGGCATGCTAACTGGCAGACAGTGGGCATCTTAGATGCCAGCATTTCCTTAATGAGGACTTCCCAATCTATCTGGCAATATTTTGGCAACTCCCAGTCACTCTGATCGCTCTGTAGGGTGGGCCGTGGAGTGCCATGGATGTCAACCAACACAATCAACTTTACCAGGTGAGTAAACACCCATTGTGATTGGTTGACCAGCAATGGCACTCCAGACATTACATCATGGGTTGCTAAAAAGCAGTACTGTACCCAGTCGGGTGGGACAGAGTGGTCTAAGAGTGAGGGGAGTGTGAGCTTGCTGCCGAGAGGACCTGAGTGATGAATGGGGCCTGTACCTTGTACAGGTGATCCGATCTGTAGTGCCCGCCAAATGTGTGGATGGAGGTCCAAGTGGCTGCCCCTCAAATAATCTCCATAGCCACGTTAGCTCTTTCTGTTCAGGAGGTGGACACAGCTCTGTCTGGTTGAACGGATTCTAATGCCCTCTCAGGGTGTTAGAGCCTTCAATTTGTAAGCAAAGCAGTTTAGTAATCTGACTGGGGTTGTGATCAAGTCCTCTGACAAGGGGACAATGTACTGTAGGAACTAACACAAGTAGCTAATGCTCACTGGGATGCAGGCAGGGAGAAGTTATGAGGCTGCTGACCCCAAACAGGTGAACTAAAATCTTGTTGAAGAACTGCACTCTAAAATCCAGCAGATGTATTCCAAAATCACAAATTTATTGCCACATATTACAAAAACCAAAAATCAAGTAGTAAGCAACTCCAACCAGACACCTCAGCACTTTGATCTCTTGGATCTTTATCAGGAACCTTCTGACTAAGATCCAAGTGATCAAAGTGCCATGGTGTCTGGTTGAAGTTGCTTACTACTTGATTTTTTAATTTGCAATATGTACCAATAAATTTGTGATATTGGACTACATCTACTGGATTTTGGAGTGCAGTTCTTCATCGACATTTTGACAATGTACTGTAGTCCTAATGACCTGGTTAATGTATAAAAGGAAGGTGTTAGTGTTTCTACAGGTGGAAGAGAAACTATTTACTCCAGCTTATGGATTTATCCAAGGAATACTACGCACAGCATTTTATTCTTGCAGACAATACATTGTTTAAGGGTTGGATAAGTCCAGAGGCGGCAGGCTTTTTAAAGCCTGCACATCACATTATTCCCACTTTTTATATCATTCCCAAAGAGAATACATTTATGTGGACCCCTCCAAGATGAATGATTGTCTCAGATATGGGAATCTTTGACCCAGAACAGTCCATATTTGTGGACTAATTTTTACAACCTTTGGTTCTGGATCCTGAGGTCCCACAGCCAAGACATTTTGGAACTTCTTGGGAAACTTAGGGACTTTGTCTGAGACAGACATTTCAGATGTTTAAATATTGAGGTTACCAGTCTGTATATAGCAGTCCCTCACCAGAAAGGCATGGAGGCAGTGGGGAACTTTGTTTGCTCACAAGCAGCCAGAAACAACATCCCTACTGTTTTTTTTCATATTAGCCCTTGACTTCATTTTGCACAAAAATATTTTGGCTTTGATAAATCATTTTACTTGCAGCAATGTGGGACTGCAATGGGGTGGCTGTTGCCCCTGATTATGCAAATCTGCACATGGGCCAGTGAGAGGAAAAATATTTGTAATGACAGGCGAAAATCCTTTTCTTTGGGATGTCATTCTCTGGATGTGCTTTATTGGTGGTATTATTTGTTTGTGGAAGGGGAAGGGTGATGTCCAGGATTTCGTTAAGTACTTGTACTCAAATTACAAAAAATAAAATTCCCCATATAATGGAAAGTCATGAAATTGATTTCCTGGACATCACCCTCATAGGCACCCCTGGCAAAGTGATATCCACAAAGGGCTTTAGAAAGCCAGGAGCAGCGAACATGGTGCTTCATTCCCCCAGGGACTATCCCAGAAAATTGGTACATTCCATCCCTTATAAACATCTGCTAAGAGTGAGATGCGATTGCTCTGAAGATAGTGGACTGGATTCACAAATGGTGATGCAGACTTGTGTCAAGCCCTACATCAAACCCATTTGTGGCTGTAGCTGAGACAACAGCTTTGCCACACACTGAGCCCAATTCAAGAAGATTGGGATGCATTTATGACACTTTTCCCGCTTCACAGCAGCTTGCCCCAAATATTTGATGCAAGACCTGTAAAATGGGTACCCGGGATTACTGTACATTGGGCCAGAAAAAAAATGGTCTAACTTGTGGCAATTGGCACCTGGGACTGAGAATCCCAATCGCCAGCTGGGAGAATGACGCAAGTCCCATGAGCCATATGTTAAGTGCACCGGGGACTTGTGACATTCACAGCCCTTTGTGAATTCAGCCCAGTACCTTCAATAAGCAGGATGCACCAATGACTGACTGCTTTCACAAATGGGGTATGAAGAAACTGTCCTCCAGGAAGACCTACACAGGGTTACTAGTCAGAATAGGGAGCTACTTCTCACTTGTAAGACAAAATACTGAACAATTTTATAAAGAAACTCACATTACATCAGTAATAGAATATAACCATGTGACTGGTACAATTAGCACCCCACAAAGTGCACTGTAAAATGTGCAAGGCCTAAGCATCTTGTATTCTTTAGATGCTCGTTTACTCATGCAGCTTAATGTGGGTAAACAGAAGTATTTACAACATCACTTTACACTGGACCACACAGCATAACTGAGAACAGATAGCAAGCACATTAACTACTGTAATTCAAATTCACTCTATTGCTGAGTTTGGACTCTAATATCCTATAAAGGCCAGCTGCCATGAGGGGTGTTTCTTAATCCCTATTTGGCAGGCAAGAAACCAGTTGTCATGGGTAGCATTCATTAAAGTCTGTTCAGTGGCCAGGAAACCAACTGCTCTGGACAGCATTCATTAAAGCCCACTCAATAGGCAGGAAACCAACCGCCACAGGTTGCATCTATTAATGCACACTCAGCAGGCAGGAAGCTAGATACTGTAGGTGGCATTTTTGCATTGCTGCTCACAATAAACGCAACTCTGCAATTGATTTAATTCACCTGAGAGCCCTCTCTCTCTCGTCGAGTGCTACCTTTTGCAATTTCCTGGCATTTGTTAAAACCTGTCTAGCAGGCAGGAAACCACCAACTGTAAGTGGCATTCATTAAAGCTGGCTTGGTGGGAAAGAAACCGGCTGCCACTAGTGGCATTGGTAGGAGCCCACTTGGTGAGCAGAAACAAAGTTCCAGTGGGTGGCATTCATTTAATCCCACTCAATGAGCTGGAACTCAGCCACTGCAGCCAGCATCTTTGCAAATGTTTGGGATCCATTCTAGAGTATAGATCATCAATCTTAGGTGGGCAGGAGAATAAAGTGCCAAACACTGACACTATTGGCACACGGAAAACAAGTCAGCAAACTTGCAAATTATAAAATGGCAAGGAAAATTCCTGCTCTCCGATTGGTTAGTGCTGACCTTCAACAGTGATGTTATCCCAGAACAACTATTCATAAAGCAACTAAAAATGTATTTTTCACCTTTTTTCTTTTACAATCAAGACATTTTATAACTGCAATAATGCACTCCAGGGCATAGGTCATGCAGATAACATCTCTTCTCAGGCATTGGATGCACTCGGCTTGCAGCCCTGTGCCCAAATACTGTACATGAGGCATAATATTATCCTAGAATGACACATGCCTTGTCATGCATCATTGCTTAAATCTATTATAGGGATAAACTAGTATCCACAGACATTGCCAGCTATTTCCAGATATTTCACAAAATTTCTAAAGAGTTTCTCTCTGCTGCCCCTGCTGTGGAAATGGAGAAAGCATGAGATATTTCTGGAAATATCATAGAAATTTCGGGAAATGGCTGGCAGAGTCTGTGGCTGCTACTGTAGGTGCAGCAACCCATTTGAAAAGTGTGCATGCAAATCTAAACCTGCATCATTGAGCAGGTTAGCACAATCAACTGTAAGCTCATTTTTAGGCACATCATTGGCTTACAGCCTGACTCACCTTAAGAATCCCTTTTATGCCACTAACATAATGCCAACATATATGACTGTGTCCTGCAAGCAAACATAAAAATGATCCGGGCCAATGGCTGTGAGAAGTAGGGTATCCTCTCAGCATACTGGTGACCAGGGTTCATATCATCAATCCAGGATGACAGCAGCAAAGGCCGACAGGATGTGTAACAGAACCTCCCCAAGGACAATCTCCTCATGAATATACTGTTGGTTGAACATTGAACTGCTCTGTAGTGGCTATTGGTGATGCATAGTGGATGAGCATTAAGTGGCATGGGTGACTTCATGCCATTGCAAGCCATCCCCCCCCCCTGAGATGCATGTTACTCTTACCCACTTTATTAAGGAGGTGGACAGAAGGGGGTCAAAAATAGAAATGATGCTGACCTTCATTGGCACCAGAGTGCTGCAATATGCTGCAGGGAATTATATAATTCAAGGAAATTAAACCCTTTTGTCATGCTTTATTTTGTGACGTCATGTACTGCAAGGTATAGCAGTGCATCCTGGCTGGTACTGCTGTCTGTTCACCAGATGAGGATGTCCACACATGGGTGTAGGCAGGCATACTCCAAGCACTTCATGGTATGCAATTTTATTTAAGGGGGGTAGCAAATAGGCTCTGAACTGATTCCATTTTCCATGAAAACTAACAGAAAAAAATGTTGAACCTCTCTGTAATTTTATTCATAGGAGTTGAAACTAGAAGGACAGGTCACTAATACTGTCTTTGCATCCCAAGGACAATACAACTTTACAGGCTCTGGGCTGGTATGTGGGTGTCTTGGGGAGCAAAGCATGGCATTTGTATTTACCCATGCATGGCCACAAGGGGGGAAGGGTAGCAGTGATTCCACTTGGTGTGCAGATCTGAAATCCCTGGCTACACCCCTGTGTCCACACTTTCCCCCATGTCACCGGACCCATCAGTGCACCACTGTTACCCACCCTGGCCACTGTTTCAAGTGAATCCCTTTACAGAAGCTCCTGAGTCTCCTTAGCTTTCCACGAAAGACTGAGGCACATCCTCCTGCTTCCTTCCTGAATTCTTTTTTTTCTGCACAGTTTTGTTGGCAGCCTTGGACACAAGCAGGTGCAGCAGCCACTCCACATAAGCTTCATCCTCTGTCATTTCCCGTGAACCTTGAGCATAAAGGTAAAATGTAAAAAAATCAGCAAATGGAGAAGAACGCATTTGCCTCTTTACTTAGTCCTCGCCTGAGCCGAAACAAAAATCTTAGTCATGAAAAATTTAATAATGATTGAGTCACGGTTTTTGAAATGTCTTATTTTTTCTAGCTCAGTGCACACCAACTTGAAATGCAAGCCCTGAAGGAGGTGCTTCCCCTTCTGCATTCAGATAAGGTACATGCTTTGAGTTATACTGCTTCAGATTCCATTGCCAGCATTTGGGGAGTGGTTCAGAAACATTTTAATTAGAGCAGGGCAGATCAATAAAACACATTAACTCCTCCATAATGGATTTCCTGCAGACTCAGTTCTTTATTTTTATGAGGAATTAAAAGGTGGAGGAAAATATCTCTAATGTGCTGACGTAAAGCTGCCATGTGTTATATGATCACCTCTTGATATGAATTCATCATTTTAATCTCACTCTGTCTTTAACAGTGCTAATAAGGCCCTATATACAGCCACCCTCTGATTTCCTTAAGGCAGCTGCTTGCACTTTAGATTTAATATTTTTGTATTTTTGCTGATGTTTCTAATCCAAGGCTAACGTTCAAGTCACTGAACAAAACACTGAAATGAAACCTGATGGTGTGTTACAAACCACTATTCCCAACTCAGTAGGGTTTTCACAAACATTTATGCCTACTATGAATTGCAGAATTAATAGCAAAGTGTCTAAAAGTTCAAAGCCCATTTACAGGTGTGGGGAAAGTTAGAAGAAACAACTCTGACAACAGGCAATTCTCTGAATTATAAAATTGTACTCACAGTTCCTTGAGTTCCAGTGAGAACAATAATTTTAATTCTTACACTTATGTACTGAAGGTCATTTTCTTTTTTCTTTTTGTGCTTATGAAAGGTGACTGACAGGCAAAGCTAGAGAAGAGAACCTTCAATATCCTTCCTCATCAAGCAGGTACAGCATAGGTGGCACAGTGCATGCTACCTCACATTGGAAGTTGCCTGGGACCAGACAAGATGCACCCCAGAATCCTTAAGGAACTGATGGCAGAATTCGCAGCCTCTCTGGCACTTTTATTCATGAAACCCTTGAAGAGCGATGTGGTACCCGAAGACTAGAAAAAGGCAATAGTGGTTCCACTTCACAAATCAGGCAGTTGCAAAAAGGCTAGTAATTACAAACAGGATGAGCCTCACGTCTACGGTAGGGAAACTATTGGAGGCACTACTCAAACAAAGGATCATAGCATTCCTAGAAACTACTGGCCAACAAGACCTTAAACAGCATGGTTTCATAGCAGGTAGGTCATGCCAGACAAATCTGCTCGAGTTTTTTGACTATGCTACAAAAATAGTGGATGACGGTGGAGTAGTAGACGTGGTCTACCTAGCCTTTAGTAAAGCCTTCGATTTAGTTCCACACAGAAGGCTGGTAAAGAAGCTTGGCCACACAGGGGCTGGTCCAGAAGTAGTCAGATGGGTACAAAACTGGTTACAAGGCAGGACTCGGAGGGTACAGGTTAATGGAACACAATCGACAGAAGTGCTCAGGCCTCTGCTCTTCATTGTTTTTATAGCAGACATCACTGATGGACTGGATGTTCACAGATGACACCAAGGTATGTAACAGGGTGGACACCTCAGAAGGAGTAAGCAAGATGTAAGCTGACCTCAAGAAACTAGAAGAATGGTCTGGAGTGTGGCAGCTGAGATTTAACACCAAAAAGTGCAAGGTCATGCACACAGGAAAGAAAAATCCAAGAAAGGAGTATTGTCTAGGAGGCGAAAGACTGGCAGCCTCAAACCAGGAATGAGATCTGGGAATCATAATCTCAGATGACTTAAAGGTTAGTAAGCAATGTAAGAAGGCAACATTGAAGGACAACAGAATGCTGGGCTTCATTTTGAGGGGAATCACAAGCAGGAGGAGAGAGGTGGCACTACCACTGTATAGAACGCTGGTCAGACCTCACCTAGAATATGGAGTCCAATTCTGGAGGCCTCACCTCAGGAAGGACATTGACTGGGTGAAAACAGTACAGAGAAAGGCGACAAAAATGATTCAGGGTCTGCAGTACATGTGCTACAAGAAAAGACTTAGGGAACTGAATATGTACTCCCTGGAGCAGAGAAAAGATACAGGGGACATGATTGAAACATTCAAGTACATAAAAGGCATTAACAAGGTACAGACACATGAACTTTTTTACTACAAGAAGGGCTCCAGGACCAGGGTACATGACCTCAGGCTGCAAGGATGGAGGTTCTCTACTAACACCAGGAAGTTGTTCTTCACAGAAAGAGTGGTAGACTCCTGGAACAGCCTGCCCCAAGAGGTTGTGGGGGTCAACACTGTGGGGGATTCAAGAATGCATGGGATAGACACAAGGGAGCCCTGACTACAAAGGGCAACTATAATGTCAAAATAGGTCTAAAACAAATGGGCAGACAAAATGGACCTATCAGTCTCCTTCTGCCATCAACTTCTATGTTTCTGTATTTCTATGCTGTTCCAGTATGCTTCAACTCTGCCTGGGATGACCTTCACAAGTGGATGAGAAGGTCAGTGTCTGGACTACATGCTCCTGCAGTCCTTTGCCTCTCATCTGACACTGGTGTCAGTAGGCTACAACTGTAATGGTAAGTTTTATTTGGATGACATCTGACCACAGTGATCCATCCATGCCACGGTCAACCCCAAATCATGTCACACATACTGCCAAACCAGCAACCAAGGACATTCCCCTTTTATTCAAAAAAGGGACCCTCTTGAATCTTAAGCACTACAGACCAGAGCCAGATACTCAAAGATGAATCACACTATAACCCACAACAATTTATATGCAGTACATAATTAGTATTTTTTGTATTATTTAAAAAGGACAGGAAATTATTTCTAACTGTCAGCTGTTTATAATGTCACCATTTACAGAAATAGTATCCATAACCCTAAATGATCGATATGTAGCCATACCTGAATTAAAAGTGATGCAAAGAACTACAGTTTTCATTATTTTGTTTTACTAGGCAGCATTCTGTTACAGTTCTCTTCATGGAACCAGTGATCTGGAGTTTTAACTACTTCACGGTTTGTGCACTGAACTCTAAGCATGGTTCTGATAGGATAATTCCTTATGCTTAGCATTCTGCACACACAAAAAAATACATAGCAAAAACTCCAAATTTACTGATTCCATGAAAAGAACAGTGCAGAATATTGTCCATAAAAAGAAAGCAATAGAAAACATTGTTTTTCACATCAGTAGTTTTTCAGGTACAGTTACATATGGCTCATCTGGAGGTAAGTCATTTATTTCTGTCACTAGGAACATTATTAACTGCTACTGATCAATAGCAGTTTATTGTCCCCTTTTTACTTTACAGTGTTTCCATTTTGGAGTAAAATGATCCAAATCAAAAACACCAGGAAAAGACACACCAAAACAAATGCCAGTTGTAAGCTTTCGGAGCTTTATTTTTTATTTTTTTATTTCTTTAGAATTTCTGAACATGGAAGATGCACATTTAAGCCACATTCCCATTTTTAAAAGGTCAGTGGGGGACACTTACAGCATAAGGTACCCCTAACATTTGGCATCAGGTTTACATTGTGGAGGTAGCCTGAACTATGTCCCTATGAATAACTAGATATGCTAGGACTGATCTCAGGCTAGCATTGTACAACACAAAGAGCACAGATAATGATAACAGGTCAGAGTAGACAGTATCAACATGGAATGAACATGGGCTCATTCTTAAAAGAGAAAATAAGTGTGCTGGGTCTTTCATATTCTGAAAGCCAAGGAAAAGCTTTTAAGCAAAATATTGGGCTTACATCTAGGTGTCAGCATCCTAGAGGTATAAATATCTAAATTATCAATAAATTGCAACAAGGGAGTAGCCATTTCATGGAATCTTGAGACAGACATGTCATTGAGGGGCAAGCTACATGTGTAAAGCACAGCTTGCATCTCAGTGATCTTACTTTCTGTCCCAAAATTTCATGAACTGGCTGCTGTCTTGATTAAATTTACAGTTGTAGTAAATGATGTGGTCAAATATTTCCTGTGATATTGATAGAGAAATTCCTTGCCTGCCTGCAATACAGCTGCTGCGACACAGAGAGAATTTCTTTAGAAATTTCACACAATCTCTGAAAATGTCTAACCATATCTATTGCTTCAACTGTGAGGATGGTTTAGGTATCTCAAGGCTGCTGAGACCTGCAGATAAGACCAACACCTCATTTGAAGGATCTTTTTATCTGCCATCAGAATAGGTAGGTCTTAGCACACTTACCTTTGCTTTTAACATGGGTATGAGGTTAGGATGAGAAGGAGTGGCTAATGAACTGGTTGGTTGGAGTATCTTGGGCATTCAGATGAGGTTGATTCAACTATAAAGGGTGTTGAGGTGGTTAAATAAAGTGTGCTTGAAATCTTTGACATTCAGAGCATCTTTGGCAACAGCGGGCATTCTATCCAGGTGGTTGAGGCAGATACTGTGAAGCATTTCACAACAATGAAACAGTAAAAATAAAACCTTATTCATCAAATGTGTTACTTTGGCAGTTCCAGAGACAGTTATTTCCCCTTACTCATGTATGAACATGCATACACATTACTCCCTCTTCATTCTCTTGTCTAGTCCCTTTTCACCCAGCCCTCCATCCTCTCTGCCTCCCTATTAGGTCTGAATTTCCACAGCTGGTATTATTATAAGTGTTCCACACCAATTGTTCAAAACACTTAGGGGGTCCCACTCATGTATAATTGCATACTTTAATTTTCGGTTCTGTATATTTTCACTTTTCACACTTGCATGCATTACAGCTTGTCCTTCAGTTTTGCACAGTTGCACATTTCTTTTGTATGCTGTTCTCATTATTTGCACATCTGCTCATGTTACACACTTGACTATTGTGTCCCTATTTTGCATACTCCTACTGTACCACTGCATTGATTATTTATGATTCCCTGTACCCTTTCCTCCTGGTCCAATCTGAAAATTAGCTTTAACCCACACCTGTGATGTGTGTGGCACAGCCAGATAACAGAGGGGAGACTGTTGAGGCCTTTAAACCTTTAAAAGATGGTATTATTGGAGTTTCACATGGTATGGTGCCTCCAGCTGTGTAGATCCCTCTTACAAACCCAAGCTGCTTGGCAGCTTGCCCTACAGGAAATCTATAGTACCTCGCATGCAAATAGAAAAAAAAACGACAAGAAACAATACAGCAACTAAATCAAAAGCAACAAAAACCCATGAGACAATAAATGCAGCGTAAAACAGAAAGGTTCTTTAATGGGGACAGGAACTTTGGAACAGGGCTCTAAGAGGGAAATGCAGGTAAGGCAGGATTGTGTAAATTATAAATCAAAATGAAGTTACATCCCACCAACCTCTAAGCTTAATAACTGACACCATTGCAAACAGTCCCAACAACCACCTCCCACTGCTTTCCCAGACACTCAAAGTCAAATGCATAGTCCCACAGGTGTGTGTGTGTGTGTGTGTGTGTGTGTGTGTGTGTGTGTGTGTGTATTTGAACACTTGCAATACAAAATCGTTGTATGTCTGTTTGTGCAGCAGTACAAAAAAGACAGAATTAGAAGGGGCACATCCAAACAATAATCACAAGCAGTTGGTTCCTCTAGCTGCAAAGGAGTTTGCAGCCAATGTAACTGAGAGGCCTAGTTGGAAGCACAACCCACCACCAAACCTAGGAATCATGGCAGATGCTATCTCACTGTGCCCCATGGGGTGAATCCCTTCAGCATGTTGGTCATCAAGGAACGTTGTTTGTTATCACTCACAAGCTGTTTGCAGCCTCTGAGTAATAGGTAATTTGTCTGGAATTAAAGAAAACATGTTCCGACCACCTTGGTGCCTCCCTCCTAATTGTGTTTAATTTGGCCAGGGACCCTCTGCCTCAATGTGGCCCAGCGTGGAAGAGGGTGAGGTGGAAGGACCCAAGCAACTTTAGTCACCCACTGAGAAGAGCCACTCTTTGCTCTAATGCTAAATTGTGTGGCAAGCCACACAGATCCTGGAATAGCTGGGGCTAGGGCACAGAAATGGTGGAGCATTATGTAGATTAAAGGGATCGTAGTTTACTGTCATAAGCTCACATGGAGGTGGGATGCACAGAAACCCAATTTCTACTGTGGGCCCACCCTTGGTTGGCAGTTTGGCAAAGAATACTGGGTCTAGTAGAGGCTGGCAGGATGTTATCCCCATGCAGCTCTGGTGCCTTCCCCCCATGCTCTGTTGCTCTATCCATATGCCCGTGCTTTTGTATTGAAAAAATAGTGCAGAGACAGCTGTTAATTTTACCTCATGCTGGGTCCTGTACAAATTACTGTGTGCTTAAATCTCATTGATATCTGTTTAATTCAATGTGCCCCTTGGTTGTATACATCACCTAAATTGCTTGACATATAATATATGTGGAAAGCAGGCCCAAATATGTCACCTACTATGGAATATGGACCTAGCTTTGGACTTTAACTTCTTGCATCTACTGTACTGTGGTACACTTTCAAAATAATATGCTCATTGGCCTTTTACTTAATAAATGTAGTGGTTGAACCTTTAAGAGGATAACGTATGGGCAGCTATACACAACAAGCCTGTGTCTGTATCAAGAGGTTTGTATGGCATCCAGGAACCTCAAGACCAAATCTCGAGAGGTTCCCTGGGTGCCATGAAAAACTCAAGATTAAAACACACACTTGTCTATGTATAGATGCCCATATATTATGTTTTATAGTGTATAGGCATCCATGGCTCTATGATGCCAGTTCAACAAGAAACACATCGACCGGCATCACAGCACCAGTCTCCATGTTGACAGTGATTTGCAGTCGGCATGGAGCTGCACACATCGGTGTATGTTTTTTCTTCGGGGGGCTTCACCCCTGTACCCCCCGTACTTTAGGATTCTAACTCTAGGCTGGAGTTAGTTCGAGGGGGTGCAGGTCAGGTAAAGGGGTTGCATGGTCCCAGTGGCATTTCTACAGTGGCATGGCACTGTTGTCAATATCAACTCAAGATGCTGTAGAAATGTCGCTGTTCACAGTGCATACCGGCATCCATGATCATTTCAGACACTCTGCTCCCCATCAGTAAACTGGCACTTGGGGGGTGGGGCGAGGCACTTAAGGGTTGGCAGCAGTCAGCAGGCATTGGCAGAATTATTGATTCAATGTGTTGCAGCTGTTTCTGCAAGTTCAAGTTTTAAAACAAAAATCTTCCAGCTCAATTAGATAGAGGAAAGTAGGTGTGTGGCAGCTTTCTAAGTTGTTGTGCTGCAGTATCACTACTACAGCACAATGATATAATGATGTCACTACTGTACTGTAGCACAACAATCATATAATGTATGGGAGAGGGCTATTGTTAACCGAATTCAATGAATTTCCTGTGTTGTACCATTGTTGTGATATTAAGAGGTTATTGTTCCCTCTTTAGTACATCACTATGATGGTACAACAACACTGATTGCTTATGCGCACTGCTGCTGCCACTTCAGATCAGTGCTGTTTAAATACCACCAAACCTGGCTTGTGACGCAGTAACAGGAGAGCCGTGGAAAGGAGGTACTTCAAGAGACACTGTTGATCCCTGCATACAAGAATGATTGCCGTAAAGTTGTCTCATGTGGATTTCTTTATTTAAAACATAAATTGAGTCTGATGAATAGGGGTAGAGTGCGCTCAGACTTGGGGGTTGGGAAAGTTTGTAACCTCTCAATGCTCCTAAACACATTTTCTCAAGAAATGTTCCACTGTCATGAAACTGTTGCCCATACACTATAAAAGACAATGGATGGGCAACAGTAAACAACAACATCACTGAGTTCACTTCTCAAGACTGCATAACAACTGTAAAGAGCTTGAGTTTCACTCTTGAGGTTTACTTGGTTGTCTTGACATACTCACGAAGTGAACACAGCATTGTTGGTCGCTGTTGCCCATCCATTATCCTCTATATTCCAGGTATGGAATTCCTTATAGTAGTATTCCACCATACACTATAATTAAGTTATGGACATTCTATTATTGTTAGGGACTGTTTATTTGTTAACTTATGTTGTTTGCAGATCTGCACTAGCCTGAATAGCATCTATACTGCTGCAAGATCACTACAGACCTGGGTGGTCAAGTAAGTGGCAATGGTGGTTCCCCTTCCTGAAAACAAACTAATACCATATGTATACCCTGAAACTCAGGGAGGGGATGCATGGGAGGATGTCATCTGGGATTAGAAATGCCTCTGGGAAGGGGAGCAAGTCACTAGCCCCTAGGGTGAAGAAAATATTTTCCTGTGATTTAAAACTGTGTGTGTAGCTAGTTGAAATGTTACTTGGTGACTGTTTCTGTTCACACCTATTCCCTGTTAATCTGCTGTACCACAGCCCTTATATATGCCTTTAAGGTGCTTATTTAAATATATAACCTCATAGGTAGTTCAGTGGACTGTGTGACAGTGCCTTGAGTCAAGTATGCTTCTGAATGTCTGTTCATGAGCACTGTTTTGAGTTGAAAACCCAACTTCCTTTACTGCATTGCACCCCAATTTAGTTCATTTTCAAAGTGGAGGTGTGGCAGACACTATGGACAAATACAGTTCCCTCTTCCAATCACCATCTTTGATCCATAGTGCTGGGAGGCCTTCAGTAGAGTGGAGGCTATAAATTTAAGTACACCGCCACCCACTGATTAAGCAATCCAGTTCTGCCGGCTTGCCTATGCCCACACTTGGGATGATATATAAATACATATATTAAACATATAACCTTACATTGGTGGTATGATGGACTATGTGAGCGTGCCTCAAGCATGCTCCTGAAGGCATGTGCATGAGCACTGTTTTGCACTGGAAGGCCAACCTTATTTCCTGTTTTGCTCTCCTATTGGTTTAATTCTCAAAGTGGAGGTGTGGCAGACCTTATGGGCAAGTTCAGTACTCTCCTTAAAGCACCATCTTGGATTCACTGTGCTAGAAGACCTTGACTAGAGCAGAGATTCTAAATTTAAATTAAACCTCATTATGCTGTCTGATTCTTCAGCTTGACAATGCCCACATTGTGGAGGACATGCAAGTGTGCAGCATGGATCCTCAAGACAAGAAAGAGCCATACTGAAGCAAGGATTGTAGCTCTGGTGGCTGTAAATTGGACTAGAGTGCAGCTGAAAGGAGGGTTATGAGTGTAGGGGCTACCAGAGGCCAGTGAGTGAATCATTTCCTAAGAGTAGTGCTGAGGAGAATGGTAGTTTCATGGAGGAGAGCGGCATAGTGAGTGTGTGACCTTGAACCCAGAACCAAAGCTCAAATAAGAGCTAGGACTTCAAGAACCTCCTCTTCATCAGCTGTATAAGTACATTTCTCCCCCATCAAGTATCTGCCTTGTGCTGGGTCGCCTTCACAGGTGGCAGGTCTGTTTCTACAGACAGACCGGAAGGCATGAACTCAAAGACACAAGATTGGAGCACTTGGAGAAAAATCACAAATTCTGCTTCTTGCAGTTACAGTGTACAGAAAGTCATTTTAAACATGAAAAGATGATACAACAGCAAACTGTAGGGTGCCAAACTCCCCTGCACTTCACCTCACACTTAGGCTTTGTCATGTGTGGGGGTAGGGGTGGGGGGCTGGCTGAAAACTGCTGTTTTATACAACATTTTCAATGACACAGTACTCCGATTGTTTTTTTTTTTGTTTGTTTTTTCATTTTTATTTACACTTAAATCAATTTCAGCATACTTCAAAATAATATAATCTGGAATCAGATTAATAAGTGAGTTCATTTCTCATTGAAATCTTGCCCTCTTAGAAATGCAAAAAATGAGGAAAAGGAAAAAAGTAGATTAAAAAACTAGTGACATTTGAATGTACAAAGAGGTAACAGAACTGAAGATTTTTCAACAATAAAATAAGTCTCCTAGTAAAAATTTGAATACAGAGATTTCTGTTCTAATGGAGAATGGGACACAAGGTATATTTGAATTAGAAAGTGAGAATTCAGCACTGTGTTAGATTCAAAGCACAGTAATAAAAATGATGAAGTGGTTAAGATCAGTGGCAAGTGTTAAGTACAAACAGAGTATGGCGGTATTGTAAAAAATCCCTTGCAAAAAACTTTGTTAATGCATCAGTTAGGGTTAAAGCAACAAAAGTAGGGAAATGAGGTGTTAGAATTTCGAACCTCAACACTCCCCACCCCTGCCACCCCAACCCACCCCCATCCTCCACACATCAACAGGCACTGGGATGTGCTTTGGAGTCGTCGGCCCTTACTCTCAATCCATTCCACATCTAAATAAGGTAAAATGGTACAGTATAGGAGAATGGGGTAAGAGTCAGGCCCATTGACCCCAAGGCACATCGTGATGCCTGCTGGTGTGTGGAGGGTGGGGTGGGGTTGGAAGTTTGGGGTGAGGGGTTAGGGTTCAAAATTCTAATGCCTCATTTCCCTACTTCTGTTGCTTTAACATTAACTGATGCATTAACAAAGTTTTTTGCAATGAATTTCCTTACTTTCTGAGAATGTTTAATCTTACTCATATATGTTCCCATCAGTCTACAGTGTGTTGTGGTAGCATAGAACCCCAAGCGCAGGGCCCTCTGTGCCCTACAATCTTTTCTTTTTTTCAGTTCTTTTTCCTTCTGGCCACAGCTGGTGGAGCCTGTCTCAGGCATCCTGCCTGTTTCTGCCCACCTGAGGTCCTCTCACCCAGAAGCCTCATCTCTCCCCTCCCTCCATCTGCAGCCAGTATCCCCAACTTAACCCCTCCAGGGTGGGGTCACCCCTCCTCTTGGGTGCACTTCAGGTCAGACACTTGCTGCAGTGGTGGGGCCTGGGTGGAGGAACTTAGAGGCTGGATGAGCTGGATCTGGCAGTGGGCATGGGGGTCAGGTGCTGTTGCCTACCCCACAGAGCTGGGGTTTTCCATGTTCTCCCTGTTTCTTCTCCCCACTCCCCCCCTTTGTGTGGGCACCCCTGACATCAAGTGCACAGCAACCCTGCTGAAGTCAGCAACACTGATTTGCACTGTCTGTGTACTGCAGCACCCCCAATCTCCACCAGGAGCTGCTGGCACACCAGACAATCCCCAGCACTCCCCCCAGGAGAGCAGAGCTGTCTGTCAGATGCATAATGCTCTCCCTCCCCTGCCAACCCCTGCTGGCCCAGGCTCATTCCCAAATGCGGGTTGCTTGCATGGCATGAGGTGTGGCATCTACACCTCAACCCTCAGTGCCACTGGGTCGGTGTTGGGCCCTGCACTCTTATGTAACCATAAGTGTATAGACATTGTAATTAACCTTCATCTCCCTGTGGGAATGCAGTGCCCTCTGGGGCCTGCCCTCCCATCCTGCTCACATCACTCCATAATGGTATATGGGCCCTGTGCTCCCATCTATCCATAAGTGTAGAGACATTGTAATGAACTGTCATCTCCCACTATTGCATAATGGAAGGCCCTGCATTCCCATTACTGCATAATGGTATCCATATGTGGGAGCACAAGGCCCAGGGCCCTGCGCTCCCATCTACCTATATTTGTAGAGACACAGCGCAGGCCTAGAGGCCTTCCAAGTAACCCTTGTGCTGCAAATGGTGCAATAGCTCAGAAACCGTAGGAACATTTGAAAATATTCCACCACAGTTGTAATCATGGACTGACAACCTGCATCTTTGTTAAGCTGTGTTTAATGAAAAATTCAAATCTTGAAATGTTTTTGAGATATAGGCTTCAAAAGATATTGCGTCTACCATAATGTTATCCTATGGGAAATTTCCAAACTTCAAAATGCTTTCAGTATGGAAGCGATTTAAGTTTTATGACCAAACCAGCAAAAGTCACATCTGTAGGTCAAGCCCCTTGTATTCCGAACATTGCTGCCTGAAAGTCCGAACCATTTCTTTGCAGTGACTTAAGAAAGAAACAGAAAACCTTAAAAATCCCTTTTCATGAGGTGTCAAAATTCCCTTTGCAAGACAATTCCCTTTTTGTAAGGTGTCAACATTCTTTTTCGTGACCCTTAGATCCCTTTTCGCACCGTGCACCTATCCAAAATACTAAACTGAGCATGCTCAGAGCATGACATTTTAAAATGGAATAACTTTGGAATGGATTAATATTTTTTCACCAAGCCAATGCTGACATGTTCTTTGGGGCAAGCTCTGTCTACCCTAAAAATTCAGACCAAAATTCCAAACAGTGTGGCTGCAGTGCAATGAGGAAGAAACAGCCAAATCAGGTGAAAAAAAGAGACTTACTGTTTTTTTCACTATATGCAACACAAAACCCACATA
This sequence comes from Neoceratodus forsteri, assembly GCA_016271365.2. Lineage (NCBI taxonomy): Eukaryota > Metazoa > Chordata > Ceratodontiformes > Ceratodontidae > Neoceratodus > Neoceratodus forsteri. The sequence goes on along the minus strand of CM057452.1, from coordinate 509,615,430 downwards.
TCTGATCAAAATGAAACTTGATAAATGAAGAGACCTACCCCACGGGACAGCGCATACCAAATTTTGTGCAAATCCTTTGAACAGTTGTAAAATTATTAAAGTGCAAAATTTGAGGTTTAACATTAAACCGCCTACTGAAGCCTATCTATAGTTGTAATACAGCACCACTATCACAATAGACATAATGTTAATTTACAATAAAACAGAAAAGCCTGATAGGCTCCATCCAAACAGGAATGAAGCAATACAATGGCAAATATGTTTGAGGCAGGTAGCCTATACTTAGCAAAACCCACATTATGTAAAAAACAGTGGAATATGGGAGGAGTGGTTGGGTGGATGTGTGGTGTGTGTATAGATGGGGGAAGAGGAAGAATAAGTTAGGATAGTTAAAAGGGAGTGGAGGGAAAGAGAGAAAGAAGGGTCTCTTGCCCCTATAAACTCATTATGATCCCCAACATATGTCCTGGGTTGTTGAGCACAATTGTCCCATCATTTGGGGCTGCAGACTGGGGAAGATCCTCACTTATTGCAAGACTCAGCCATGCTTCCTGTTGCTGGTAAGGGAAAACTGCTCAGTTCAGCAGTGAAACTGCAAATTTAGTGTCAGGTGGTGCCAAATAAGTAATATTCCTCTTCATTCTGTGACTACCCACTACAGCACTCCATAGTCTATGGGGGTCAGCATCAGCAACAATTAATAGCATAAAATGATTTCTTTGAAGCAGTGGGTGGGGGCACTGGGCTTTTCTTTTCCCCTACTCATTTCACTGTCTAGCAGGTTGCAACGTAGTAACACACAAGTAGTGAACTATTGTGATGATGAAAGGGACTTCGGCTTCATCTTGTTCAGCCGTACCACAGCATGGTAGTGACTGTACCTAATCTGAATATAGGCACATGCACAAGCTTACAGCCATAATGTTACCCCAGCACTAGCTTAGAAACACACCATTAACAGCACTGTCAATAACAGCAATGTATGAACATCGCTGTCAAGAACAGTGCCAAATACAAAGGCCATACCACAAAACAATGCCACTGGCAGTGGTCGAAAACCACACTGATGACCACTACCACTGCTAAAAAGCACACTATTCTCTTTTCTTTAGCGGGGGGCTCTGCCCCCTCACACACCCAGACATGGAATTTAAATAAACAACTCTGGGAGGTGGATCTCAGAGTACAGGAGAGACTTGGGGAGGGACATTTTTCTGTCATAGCAGACACTATTCTCTTTTGTATAGTGGGGTGCTCTGCCCCTGCACCCTACACAACCCCATACATGAGGGGGCTCTGCCCCCTGCATCCCCTGGAATGTATATAACGAACACCGGGGTTGAGCAATCTCAGAATACAGGACAGATTGGGGGGGGGGTCAGTCACGGCAGGTATAACAAAATGCACTTTGGGGAAGGTTAAAAAAAATGTAACTGCGCTTGTTTGGAGACCAGGAACAGAACCCTGGTCTCTCGCTTTGAACTGCTTGCACTGCTGCCTAATCCTGCTCCACCATGGGAGAAGTTCAGCCAGCCTGTGCACTTTTCTTTTACTTGTGCCCCCTCAACAGTCCCTGAATAGCTACAGGGGTAGCAGTACTTGCTATACTCTATTCTACCCCTGTCACTATTCAGGAATTACACAGTCCTGACAGTGCTGTTTAGATGGCACTGTTCAGGACACACTATTCTAACCTGGTAGGATGTTACCTGTACTCATAGTTTGTAACTAGGGATGGAATGAATATTCACTTTGTATATATTGTCTACCCAAATAGTGGCCTACCCCAACTATACGTAGTCAGTCAAATACCTAACTGAAACCAGTCTGATTACCAAATAGTCATTTTTGCAATTGGAGCAAGCTTCCCACCGCCTACAGTATATCTGGTCAATAATATGTTGCACCCTCACAAATCTGCTAATTGCTAATTTTGCAAAAGTTGAAGCTGTGACATATGAAATGCCTATTACAATTTTGCACAGTGAATTTCACTACCTCACTGTCACTAACCTCCCTCTGATTATATATTATGGCTTAACATGTCTTAAATAACAAAATTAATGAAAATGAAAATTATAAAGACTACAAGCCCAGTTCTTTCATTCACTATGCTAGCAATAATACCCTCCAGGGTGTGCTGTTTTGGGCTATACTGGATTGCCCAAGGGTGTAATGAGGCCTGACACTGCAGGCAGAAGGTCTCTTAGCGCCTGGAATGTCCAGTATAGCTCATACCTCCCACCCTGGAGGGCATTATTTCTCTTAGAAAATGGGTTTTGGCAGAATGTAAATAAAGGTTTAAAAAAAAAATCAAAAATACATATAAAAAGTTAACAAAAATCAGTAAAAAACAAGCATTTGTCAATGCCGAATGTTTGCTTACTGGCATTGGCAGTGGTAGTGTAGAAGTTACAGAGCTGCGTAATAGGAATGGCAGTGAAGTATTGAACTGAAGCCAACCCCACCACCACCCTGCAGAGAGTGACAGGCATCGGGGTGTGCATTTGGGTCATCAGGCATAACGGCCACGCCATTTCACCACACCCCACTCTGCAGAGACTGACAAGTGTGACGTGTTCCTTGGGGTCTTTGGCCCTTATGCACCCATTTCATTAGGAAATACAGTGAGATGGGTGCGATATAGGAAAATGGGGTGAAGTTTGGGGCCGAAGAGTCCAAGGCATACCTCGATGCCTCTCAGTGACTGCAGGGTGTGGAATGGTATGAGCATCACAGGCAAGAATCCCAAGTCACACCCCTGATTCCTGTCATTCTCTATAGGGTTGGCGATTTAGTTGAAAAGCCTAATATCTCAGGCATTCGTTGGTATTTTAACTCCAAATTTTCAACATGTTTGTTTTGTGACCCCACCTCATGAACAGGGGAATATCAGTTTGGTAGCAGCTGCTTATGCACAGTGACTACGGGATTTAGCACCACAGGTGCAAAATAATCGAACAGGCTGTAAAAATGACAGCTGTACTCTTTCATGGGGAGGTATAAAAATGGCTATGTTGCAAATGTGTAGTAAAAATATTTAAAAAATGGTGAAGTCACGGCGTACATAGAAACTGTGCAACACACCTGTTACTCTCAGTAGAGTTGGGGATATTTTATAGCAGATTATCAACTCAGGCATTTTGGTGCCTCCGATCATGAACAGTGTCACTGTGATTTTCTTTATCTGTGCCGAACAATGATTTCCCAGCGACCACACATCTCTGCACTGAAAGTGTGAAAACACACTCGGCCATGTTGTGAAAATGGCAGCTGTACTGTTCATGAGGAAGTGTTGAAAAATGCCACTAGTGAAAATCTGGACTGAAAATATTACTAAGTCATGAACTAACGAGGATGCATGGAAACCGCACAATGCTCACTGTAACACAGTCATTTATGGACTTTTGTCACCAAATTTTCAACATAGCCATTTTAAGACCTCTGCTCATGAACAGTGTAACTGTGATTTTCTTAATCTGTCCTAAACATTGCTTTCCAGACACCAACAGCTCATTGCGCCATATGCGCGATAACACATTTGGGTGACATATGAAAATTGCAGCTGGACTGTTCATAAGAAGTTTAATAAAATGGACATGTTGAAAATCTAGAGTGAAAATATTAAATTTGCAAACTTACGAGCACGCATAGGAACTGTGCAACGCACGCTTGTAAAAGTCATTTTTAGGCATTTTTTCACCAAGTTTTCAACATAGCCATTTTAAGACCTCTGCTCATGAACAGTGTCACTGTGGTTTTGTTAACCCTTTGAGAACTGAATATATGTGAACGTATATAGATTCTGGACGTATATATACATCCACAGTCTTCTAATTAATGTGTCCCATACATTGAGTTTGCACACCGACTGCGTCATTGTGCGCTACATGGGCGGAAACACGTTTTGGGCAGGATGTGAAAAATGACAGCTGTACTGCTCATAAGGAGGTGTGGAAAAATGGCAATGTTGGAAATCTGGAGTGGAAATATTGAAAATTCGCAAACCTACGAGCGTGCATGGGAACTGTGCAACGCACACTCATAAAACAGTCATTTTTAGGAATTCTGTCACCAAATTTTCAACATTGCCATTTTAAGATCTCTGCTCATGAACAGTGACACTGTGATTTTCTTAATGTGTCCCATACACTGAGTTCGCACAACGACTGCGCCATTGTGCGCTACATGGGCGGAAACATGTTTTGGGTGAGATGTGAAAAATGACAGCTGTACTACTCATAAGAAGGTGTGTAAAAATGGCAATGTTGAAAATCTGGAGTGGAAATATTGAAAATTCACAAACCTATGAGCGTGCGTAGGAACTGCGCAATGCACGCTCGTAAAACAGTCATTTTTAGGAATTTTTTCACCAAATTTTCAACATAGCCATTTCAAGACCTCTGCTCATGAACAGTGTCACTGTGATTTTCTTAATTTGTCCCGTACATTGATTTTACACACCGACTGCGCCATTCTGCGCTACAAGGGTGGAAACACATTTTGGGTGAGATGTGAAAAATGACAGCTATACTACTCATAAGACAGTGTGGTGAAATGGCAATGTTGAAAATCTGGAGTGAAAATATTGAAATTTCGCAAACTTACGAACCTGCGTAGGAACTGCGCAACGCACGCTCGTTAAACAGTCATTTTTTGGAATTTTGGCACCAAATTTTCAACATGGGGTTTTGGGCCCCCTTCTCATGAATGATGTCACTGTCATGGCGGTATTCAGTCCTGAAGGGTGATTTCGCAGTCACTGCGCAGTCACTGCGCGAAATCACCCTTCGAGCCCGAATAACGCCATGACAGTGACATCATTCATGAGAAGGGGTCCCAAAAACCCCATGTTGAAAATTTGGTGCAAAAATTCCCAAAAATGCCTGAGATATGCAATAAAGTTGAACCCCTCCTATCTAGCCCATTATACAGCTTACCGGCATTTCCTCAGTTCGCGGTCGGCTTTGAAGAGTGCAGACGTGTTCCCGGTCCACCGAAGATCGTCGGCATGGAGTCTGGAGGAGGTAAGTATGGGGGTGAGGGGGTGGGAAGCTAGGTGCACAGTGGGTGGGTGCAGGTTGTGAGGGGTTGGAGACGCCGGCGGGACCGTTTTGTTTACAGGTTAAAACAAAAAAAAAGACATCGATGGGACCACTTGCTATGCTGGGGTGGGCTCCAGCGTGGCACCAGAACTTTGGGGGTGGCGTTCAGCCGACGGGGGATTGGGCACCCCCGTCGGCAAAAAAATAAAAAAAAACGCGGGACCGTTTGCCACGCTGGGGTGGGCTCCCAGCATGGCACAAGGATTTTGGGGAGGGGGGCGCGTTCAGCCGACAGGGGATTGGGCACCCCCATCAGCAACATGACGGATTGCCATGCTGGGGTGGGCTCCCAGGCTTGGCATCAACTGCCAGGAGGGGAGGGGAGGAGACAGGCGCAGTTCAGCCGGCGTGAGGATTGGAAGCACCCGTCGGCTATACGCTGCATGCGGGGGCGCACGCCATGCGGCTGGGGAGCTGCGCATGAGCAGCTTCTTTCGCTGCTCACTCAAGCGTAGCTTCTCATCCGAGGTTACTGCATTTGGAGCGTGTCATAGACAGCTCCAAAATGCATAGCTTACAGAGCCGCCCCGCCAGCACAGTGCCTGAATTGGAGGAGGAGGTGACACACCTCCGAAATCTCTGATGAAGGCACTATGTTTCTTGCAAATGCGTACAAGCAAACATAAAAATGTTGTGCAAAGTAGCCCTGTACTACAGGCATTGGCAGTAGAGGGCACTATTGTGCTTCATAGTGTTTTTTGTTCTGGTTAATGTGGTGCCTCCCCCCTTCCCATAGCCCAGCACAGCTATTGAGGTTAGGTGGAGAATTTTGTTGATGGTGCCTGTCCTTCCTCCCCAAGTAGCAATGTATTTGATTTTTTTTTCTTGTTACCACAGTCCGATGGCAGTTTTGCAGAGTGGCTGTGGTGCCAGATACTGAAGGATTACACCACAATAGTGGAACTGAAGGGGTAGCACTAAGGTTACTTTGTAATTTTGTTTTATGTAATTTCATTTATTTCTTTTAGTTGAGGAAAGCAAGTTTGGAAAACAAATAGTTTGTGAGCAGAGGAAAGACCCATGGTCTATTACTATCACTTGAGTGTAACAATGACAGAACAGCCACACTTTCTCTTAAGAGTACCAGTAGTTTCCTGAGTTCATCTCCCTGGAGATGGAGATGTGCTGCCGGTTTGTGCACTTATTTTATCAGATGGCTTTGGGGAGGGGGGGCACGAGTAGCTCTCAGAGCTTAGAACACTGTGCAGCTGAAAAGTCTTTACTTTTTGTAAAATAAATGGTGTGTTTGGGAAACATAGTGGCAGTTGTTTTTTTTCCCTGTTATTTTGGATGGAAAGGGAAGGGTCAGTTGTGCTCACTTGTTAGTGAGAACAGAAACATGGCAGCAAATTTGTTTGAAAATACTGTGTGGTGAACTGATTTTGGTTGAGGGGCATCCAGACACAGGACTAGTTATTTCCTGGCCTCTTTTGGCACATAAGTGCATCCCTTGCCAGGGGGGTCAAACAATCAGAAGCCAGGAAATTTCTTGTCTATTTTCTAATTGTATTCATTGACAAATATTGTCATCAGCTATTTGGTATTCAAATACTAAACAGCACTATTCACCCCATACCTATTTGTAAACCTCTGTACTCTTCTGTCAAGAAGCTGTCTAATTCTGATCTTTACAGTGCTACTTTCCACCTCCTCCACAGTTAGGCTAATCCACTTGTTAACCACCCCATATCTTAAGTAATGCTTTTAATGGTTGCCCTTGTTCAGCTACCATCCATTTGAGGGCATGACCACTAGTTCAGCTTGCACAAATAGCTCAAACATTAGTGCATGCTCCAGCTTATCTATCTCCTGTAGTATTCAGAAAATAGTGATCATGTCCTTTCTCAGTTTTCTGTTTTCTAAGCTGAATTGTAACATGGCTCTAAACAAGAGACTGAAATAACAAACATGGATTGGATAAACAGCAACAAGTGATGATTAAGCAGCCATGGATTAATCCCATGGTAGAACCATGGTTGCTTCTGTAATACAATTATTGACCACAGTACAGTAAGTAGCACAGTTCTCTTGGTTTCCCACCGACATGCCCAGTGGTCTACCATTCACCAGTGAAAGGTAGAAGAGCAGCATGTTTTTTAGCAGTACAGTAGTAGTTGTTAGCAGTGTTAATGTTCTGCAATATTTTATCCCCGAGTTATTGTTTCTAACATGTTGCCGTTGATAGTGTACCTTATACATCCGTAGTTCCTTCCTCACAGACATGGTAACACTACAAATGTTGCTCAAAATGTGTAAAAGTAGTTCTATGATGTTCTCTGTGTTGTTCACAAATGCTTTCATGTTAGTTTCTGATCGCATATAATATATGCAGAACCTGTCTCCGTGATGCATTGCGGCAGATATTTCTCTTATTAATTGTCAAAAAACAAACCTTTTAAAGCATCCTAAAGATGTCAACTAAGCAAGATAAAGCTATATTGGAACATATAGAAGCATCCTAAAGATATAAACGAAGAAAAATAATGCTATATTGAGCAGCTACGTTGGTAACAAAATGTATGGATACGCTGTTTCGTATTATCTCTGTGACCAGTTCCTAGAATCCATTGCACCTGATTTCTGTGTGAGTAATAGCTGGAAACTGGAGATGTAAAACCATGCTAGCGATGTAAATAAACCAATAAAAGAATAGATTTCAGTGTTAACACTGCAAATAAATATATGGGAAAAGTATTTCATATTAGAGAAAACAATCACGATGTTAAAATTAGACACGTGATTCAGGGGACTGTTTTCAGTAAGAGTAACTGATTCCAAGCAAGGAAATGAAAAATATGACTCTGTGTTTCATTTATTATATGTCATCCTTACAATTTAACAAAGCATACCAATCATTTATGCGCTTGCCATGTTACAAGCGCATGAAACCACTCCAGAGCATGGTTCTACTGTGGGATTAATCCATGGTTGGGTGGTTGGATGCACTCAGCCCCCTGACTATGAAGTAATCCCTGAGAAGAATCATGTTCTGTCATGGATTACTGCTTACTTAGAGTATTTCCAGTCTCTCTTCATAGCGCTTGCCTCCTAATCCTTTTATTATCATGGTGACTGACTTTGACTCTTTTGAGTCTCTTCAATGTTCAGAACTAGATGCAGTACTCCAGATATGGTCAAACCATGGCCTTTACAGGGAGAGGATCACCTCCTTTTTCCTTCTCCATACCCTCTTTAAATACACTGCAACATTGTATTTGCTGTGGTGACTGTGGCAACACACTAATTGTCTGACTTCATCTTACAGTCCATAATTACCCCTGGATTCAATTTCTTGGCTCTACTGTCTACTGTTGCACCAGACAGGATGTATGTGTTACCTGGATTCCTTTTCCCTCAGTGTAGTACCTTGAACTTCTCCACTTCAAATTTAAGCCCTATTTCTAAGAACATATGCTCCTCCTATGTGTCCAGGTTTCTAGTAATGCATCCCCTCCTCCCTCAGTGGCGCCCACTCCTCTTGCTGATTAAGTGTAATCAGGAAATGTCAGCAGCTTACTGCTGATCCCTTTCTGTGGAGCACTTATAAATATTTTAAAGAGCAACAGACCTAGCACTGCCTCACAAAGTACTTCACTGGCACACCCATCCACTCTGAATGCTGGCCATTTACCACCACTCTCTGCTCCTTACCTGTCAAACAATTCTCTATTTTCTGTATCTCCTGCACACTTTGTGAGCCCTCATATTGTGTTGCTTTCTGCATAAGGTTGTCTTACTAAGGCTGTGCTTTCTAGATATAAGATGGATTTTTTTTTGTAAAAATCTGAGAGGGTGTTTAAACTGAATAATGTTTACAAGCTGACAAACTACTTTTCTAGAGTTGCATTTCTGGGAGACAGTTTAGCTTGTGGTTGAAGCACAGAGATATCAACCTGGAGACCCAGGTTTGAATCTCATAACTGCCATGTGTGTAATCTTCAGTGCCTCTTGAACTCCCATTGCTTACTCTATATACATTTCCCTGATTTGTCTCTGTGCTGTTTAAATCTGCATGTATGCCTAAAAAGGCAGCACATGTGCAGTATCTCACTCTCATGGATTGTAAACCATTCTGTGATATAAAAAATATTAAACCAGTTCCATTCCCTCCCTCCCTCTCTCCCTCCCTCCCTCCTTCCTTCCTTCCTTCCTTCCTTCCTTCTTCCTCCTCCCATCATGCACCAACTGACTACCAGCCCTGATGGTTATAGGCTGCTACTGATCTTCCTTTATGATACAGCTTCTTCATACTTCCTTTCCTGGAGAAGCCGGTGGAGTAATCTGCAAAATCAACACTGAAGGCCATCAGTGTCTTACAAATCTGGAAGAACTTAAGTTTTTGGCTGTCTCCACAAGATGCTGCTCAGTACTGAGTAATACGTGGACAGCTGCCCCTAAACAGGAGAATCAAAATGGCAATTTCTTCTTACTCTTGTTTAAGTACACCCGCTAAGAACAGCCTTTGAGTACTGAGCAAACTAACAGAAGGCAATCTGATATGCTTTAACCACAGCACATCAGAATCACATCACTCAGTTCTTCCTAAACTGGACTGCTAAACTAAATGCTGCCATATCACACCTGGTTATTGCTTCAGCACCTAAATATACATGGACAGCTCCCTCTAAGTGGCAGTAGAAAGTACTTTGAATTCTTACCTCTCCTCTCCTCTACACAAACTGCAGAAAGTTTATATAGTAGGAGGAGACCATGAAGTACTGTCTTGCTGAGAGTCCTTGAAAATGAGATTTATAGTCCCCAGGGTTCTTATTCCAATTACAAAAGTAAATTGAATGACACAGACTGTGGTCTGTCTGTGCTGCTATTTTAGCACGAGATGATCCACTGACAGCTACTCTGAGGCTGATGCAGACTGCTGAGCTGCACCACAGGCTTCTTAGTCACCTGCTTCAGCACTACAAAATCTGCAGTTTGTTTTTGCACAGTGCCTTGCCCACCAACAATATCCCAAAGTGCAGTACAAACTTTAAACAGTTGCATCACACAGTAGGAAAGGTCAGAGAGGCTTAATGGGGAGAAAGCTCAAGAATATGTAGTGACATTTTGAAAGACACAGTGAGGAAGGACCATGGTGAGATCCACTCCAAGGCTATACTACCTCCCAGAACAGTGAAAGGCAAAACCAACAGTCATTTAAGGTGACAGGTTTTATAAAGATGCAGTATGCATGTGGTGGGTGATTTAATAAAAATGGCATTGTTTGAAGCATCCCCAACTTTAATGTCTACTCAAGGGAAACATTTTTCTACAGATAGACGAAGCCCCAGGTGTGACTGAAAATGTACAACTGCTCTAGTTCACCTGCTTAAGTCCATCTTAACTGGTAGGGAGCAGTATGTACCGTACGACTTGGACATTTCTTTCAAAGTGGGCAGCTGTTTCTTTCAGTGTTCTGCAAGGCTTGATATTATCCCCTATGTTCTTTGCAGTGTACATGTTGCCTTGGGAGAGTTTGTAAGGTGATCCAATCAGGGTGTCCACTGCTATGCAGATACTACTCAGCTATATTTCTTGTTCTCACCAAACTGGGGCAACTTGGCAGTTGCCATTTATCTGAACTAAATGTCTGTGTGACTGCCAGCTGCTGAGCTCTATTCCTGACAACATGGAACTGCTGCTGATTGAACCCGGACCTCAAAAGATGGGTATGACTAGGAAGGACATAATCAATCCATCTACATGATGATTGTATTATTGTATCCTTATGTATTTTGTATGTTCTATCTTTTTCTGAATTTTTCAGACTGTGTGGACAATTGTTACTGCCCTATCCAGGACCTCCTTGCAAATGAGCTATGCTCAGTGGAGCATTTCCTTGTAAAACAAATACAGTAAATACAAATGTATCTATCCATCTGTCTGTCTGTCTTTCTGTCTATCTATCTATATATCTATCCATCTATCCATCTATCTATCTATCTATCTATCTATCTATCTATCTATCTATCTATCTAATTTATTTCAAAAGTTTCAGCAGGGAAAACATAACTCTCAGCTCATTTCTAGATGTATCCTGGAGGAAAGGGAAGAGGAGTGTGCAGTAACAAGCTACATCAGTAATGTTACAATTATAAAACAATAATAATAATTATTACAATTGAGAGGAAGCACATAGTAAGTAGTGCAAAACATAACATATCAACATCATATCAATAGCAACAGTTCAGCAAAGGGCCACTGACAGCAAAATGAGTGAGGGAAAAGAGACTGCGAGCACAATGGGGGAGAGGTGGAAGACTAGGTTTGCTGGCCAAGGCATCTAGCTTCACCTGATCTCTTTTCTTTTAGGTTGCTTGAAAGGACAGAACAAAGAACCTTACCAAAGCAACAATGAGGATTAAGGAGTCTTTTGGATAAGCAGGTTTACTGTGTGGTGTTATTTTTATTTTGTACTCACAAGGGATTGTTACTGTTTGTTGCTAACATTTTATTGCTTTATTTTTCTCGGATTCAAATTGTTGTTGCTGGGTATACATTCTGCTGCATTGTTACAGGGTGTGCCTACAGGTGTGTGCTTACAGATTACTGCAGTAATCTTCTGATTCAAATTGTCTTTTGCAAGGTATATCTTCTGTTACTGCTTTATTTTTCTCTGTAGCAAAGTGTTTCTTACAGGGTATGTCTTCTGTGAAATTATTACAGGTGGTGCTTACATTTTTGTGACTTTTTATCATTAGGCTAAGCAAAATTAGTGTGTGCCACTATTTTATTTTATTTTGTTTTTTTTTTTTGCTAAAAGTTTTTTTGGTCTCACAAGTGTTGCTGTCTCCTTCTCACATTGAAGGAGCCGATTGCTTTCATCCCACAGCTCTTCCAGGGATTAGGTATGTACCTGGGGGTGGAGCTGACAAACTGTCAGTCCTTTCCAACAGATGGAAGGGTTAAAAGGTCAGGTTAGTTGATATCTTGGAGGTGGAAGACTGGGTTTGCTGGCCAAGGCACCTAGCTTCACATGAGCTCTTTTCTTCTAGGTTGCTGAAAGGACAGAGCAAAGAACCTTACCAGTGCAACAATAAGGATTAAGGCTTCTTTTGGCTAGGCAGGTTCACTGTGTGGTGTTATTTTTTATTTTGTACTCACAATGGAATGTTACTGTTTGTTGCTAACATTTTATTGCTTTATTTTTCTCAGATTCAAATTGTTGTTACTGGGTATACATTCTGCTGCATTATTACAGGATGTGCCTAGAGGTATGTGCTTATGGATTACTGCTGTAATCTTCTAATTCAGGTTGTCTTTTGCAAGGTATATCTTCTGTTACTGCTTTATTTTTTCTGTAGCAAAGTGTTTCTTACAGGGTATATCTTCTGTGAAATTATTACAGGTGGTGCTTTACAGGTTTCACAGTTTTATTTGTTATTAGGATAAGCTTTCAGGGCTACTGCATTTGTTGCTGGCTGATTGTTTCTGCTCTTACTTCCTTGTTTCTTTCATCCGTGGTTCTTCTTTTTCAGCAGGGGAAGGGTCTAGCCACCCACCCCCATCTCCAACCACCCCACACTGCACTCCTTTTATAGGGTAGCACAGTTGTGACATTCCCTGTAGCAAAGCAGGTAGGGGTGGTTCAGAGGGGTACCACACAGTGACCTCATTTACAGGGGCACTAGTAATTTAACTTGTTATAACAAGTTATACAAAAACAAACAAACAAAACACAAATCTAACTTTTGCTTTCATTTTCTTCCTTCTAATTACTCTGACCAGATTATAAGCCCAGCAATTTACCTGGAATGGATATCATTAACTGCAGGTACTGTGGAACACTTTTCAGAAGGGCAGTTTTACAGGATTTAGGACATTGTTATACCTGCTAGGCCATTGGAGATCTAAGGGCTCAGCTCCAGGCAGCATGGGCAGAGATTGCATGACTCAAATTGCATATTCAAGAGGAAATATATTCTAAGAACCGCCTGCCATTTCCATAATATCCAACAGAGGGTAGTTGGTCCAGGAGGTTGGCAGGTGGTTAGGAGGGGCAAATCAGGTGCCCCATCACTCTGTGTTCTCCAACATATCACCTCAACAAACCCCATAAAAACTACAAACAGGTATCTGCCTCTATCGCCAAAATCAAACAAAGGGGTAGAGGACACTGCAGAGCAGGACACTGCAGCACAGGAGCTAGCACAACAAAACATGCCCAAAACAGTATCCAAAACAAAAAAAGCAAAAAGGAAATCATAGTAGACTCCATGATTCAGGGAGTTGATACGTATCTCCAGCCAGAGGTAATGGTCAGATGTCTCCCAGGTACATCAGCATGGAGAGACACTGACCACATTGCTAAAATTGTTCAGGAAGCAGGAGAAAACATTGATGTCCTGGTACACAAAGGGACTATTGATCTCACCAGCCAGTCAGTTGTGGAGACCAGGGAACACCTGACAAGGCTGGGTGACAAATATCATCCATTTCATCCAGCATCTCCTTCTCTGAGATCCTGCCAGTCTGGGAGAGGGGGAAAGATGGACAGAAGGTCAGAGAAAGGGAGATAGGAGAGCTAAACATGTGGCTCAAGGGCTGCTGCCAGGAGAAAGGACACAAATTTGTAGGGAACTGGCAGCAGTTTTGGGAGTGAAAGTTCTTTAAATTTGATGGACTGCATCTGACTAAGGAGACAGTCAGTGCATTGGGGCAGATGTTTGATGTCTTTGCAGAATATTTAAACTAGCAAATGGGGAGGGGGGTGCAGCACCTGACACATCGAATGGGAAGAACACCCCTTCCCCCTCAGCTAGAGGTCAATCAGGAGTTCAGCATGTTTGTATTTCATTTGCATCACCAGGTAAAGAAAAAGGTGGTGGCTTCCAATATGATGCACAGGGGAAAAGCCGGATCTCACCCAACAACTAACACACCAAAATCTAATCAATGGAAAATCATGTACACAAATGCTTGCAGTCTGGGAAACAAGATCCCAGACCTGCAGGCATTAATGACAGAGGCTAAACTGGACATAATAGCCATTAGCGAGACATGGTTTACCAATAACCACACTTGGGAGACTTCAGTACCTGGCTATGTACTGTTCAGAAGAGACCAAGGTGCAAAGTGGGGGGTGAGGTGGCCCTTTATGTCAATGAAAATATCAAAGCTACAGAAATTCAGACTACACATAAGGAGCCAGAAGAACTGTGGGTCACCCTGGAAACAGGAAATGGGACAGCCATACAAACTGGGGTTGTGTACAGGCCTCCAGACCAGGGGGAGGGCATACACATGTTACTGTTAGAAGATATGCAATACATGACAGCTAAAGTGGAGGTTCTGATAATGGGAGACTTCAACATGCCAGAAACAGATTGGCCAATACCAGCAGGGACATCTGCCAGAACTAGACACATGGTGGATTCCCTGCAGGGGGGAGGGCCTCAAACAACTGGTACAACAACCCACTAGAGACATGGCTATTCTAGATCTAGTACTGACTAACAGGGAAAGGATCACAGATCTCCAGGTAGAAGGTCAACAGGGGGCCAGTGACCATCACATGGTATGGTTCAATTTGGCCACTAGAACAAAATAATCCCATTCCATGGAAAGAATATGGGACTTCAGAGGAGCTGACTTTGATAAGATGGCCAAAAGAGTTAAGCTAGCACTGGCAAAAAGAAATGCAGGTGAGGGGGTACATGCAAAATGGGCAGGCATTAAAGATACAATACTTGAAGCAACATCCCATTGTGTTAGTGAGAAAAGGAAGTGCAAAAGAAGAAGGAAACCACTTTGGTTCTCAAACACGGTACCAGAAAAGGTCAGAGCCAAAAGGCTGGCCTTCAGGAACTATAAGGGAATGCAGCAGGACGAAGATAGGGAGGCATAGCAAACATCTCTAAGGGAAGCAGGGAAGGCAGTAAGGCAAGCAAAGGCCCAAACTGAGGAAACACTAGCACAAACAGTAAAATCAGGTGACAAGACTTTCTATAGATACATTAGTGAAAGGAGAAAGTCCAGAGGGGGTATTGCTAAGATCAAAGGGGATAAGGGTGTATGTGAGGAGGAGGACCATGTAAATGCATCTATCCTAAATAGATACTTCTGCTCAGTATTTATTGAAGAGAAGATAGGGAAGGGCCCACAGATCTACACCATGGACACAGAGGGGAAGGAGGTGTACACTAGTCTCTTCACAAAAGAAAGGGTTCTACAAGAGCTAGCTAAGCTCAGGATGGACAAGGCAATGGGACCTGATGACATACATCCCACAGTACTAAAGGAGCTAAGGGTAGAATTAGCAGAGCCATTATCAGAATTGTTTAGTGAGTCTCTGAGCACAGGAAGGTCCCAAAAGACTGGAGAAGGGCTAATCTAATCCTGCTCCACAAGAGTGGTAGAAGGGAGGAGGCAGAGAACTACAGACCAGTCAGTCTTACCTCAGTAGTGAGCAAGATTATGGAGACAGTCCTTAAGAAAAGGATAGTGCAACACCTGGAATCCATAGGAGCACAAGATCCAAGACAGCATGGGTTTACAAAAGGAAGGTCCTGTCAAACTAATCTCATAGATTTCTTTGACTGGGTAACCAGAATGGTGGACCATGGGGGAGCAGTTGATGTTGCCTACCTCGACTTCAGCAAAGCTTTCAATACTGTTCCACATAGAATATTTATTAATGAGCTGGGTAGGCTTGTGGTGGGTAAGACGTTGGTCAACTGGGTGGCAAACTGGTTGATGGGCAAAAAAAAGAGAGTTGTGGTAAATGGAATTCAGTCAGAAGAGATGCAAGTCACAAGTGGGGTACCTCAGAGATCAGTCCTGGGGCCAGTCCTCTTCAATGTCTTCATCAGTGAGACTGAAGATGGACTGGACAGTAAGGTTTGTCTGTTTGCAGATGACATCAAGATCTGCAACAGAGTAGATGATCCAGATGGTGTGGGCAGAATGAGAAGAGATCTGGATAAACTAACAAAATGGTCGGAAGAGTGGTAACTGGGGTTTAACACAAAAAAGTGCAAGATCATGCACATAGGGAAGAGAAACCCTGAAGCCACCTATAGGCTGGGAAGGGAGTTACTGGCAGTCACAAGAGAAGAAGAAGACTTGGGCATCATGATCACCGATAACCTGAAATCATCCAAGCAGACCTCTAAAGCAGTAGATAAGGCTAGAGGGATATTGGGGTGTATTAGTAGGGGAATCACAAGTCGGAAGAGGGAGGTAATAATCCCTCTTTACAAGACACTGGTTAGGCCCCATCTAGAGTACTGCATGCAGTACTGGAGGCCACACCTTCACAAGGACATTGACCAAATTGAGGCAGTCCAGAGAAGGGCAACCAAAATGGTGCAAGGACTGCATCGGAAAACATATGAGGACAGATTAACTGAGCTCAATATGTATACCCTAGAGCAAAGGAGGGAGAGAGGTGATATGATTGAAACATTCAAACACCTTAAGGGCACTAACAAGGTGAAAGAGTCTAACATGTTTCAATATAAGAAAAATAGCAAGACAAGAGGACACAGCATGAGATTAGAGGGAGGCCGATTACGGGGTAATGTAAGGAAGTTCTATTTCACAGAAAAGGGTGGTGGATGCATGGAATGGCGTACCTCAGGAAGAGGTGGAAATGAATACAGTGCAGGGCTTCAAAAAGGCTTGGGATCGGCATAAGGGAACAATACAGATGAGTATGAATAGATAGGCCATTGACAGAGCAATGGCCGGTGGCACTTTCATAAGGTAGAAAAAGAAATGGGCAGACTGGATGGGCCTTGCGGTCCTTATCTGCTGTCAACTTCTATGTTTCTATGTTTAGGTTGACAAATATGCCAGAACAGTAGAGGGAGGGTTTATGGAGCAAGGGGCAATGGGATTAGTCTAGGATCAGTGGCAACTACAGGAGTGAGTAATGAAGTCACTCTCCACCCACTGTCTTAAAGGTGACCTTATGTTTCTTTATGACATAATTCAGGACCCTTATCTTATGTCTGAAATAGGGCTTGACTTTAAAAATCTTTCCCACGATATTAGAGGTCAACCATTACAGTTAGTAGGAAAACCATTTAACCATACCAGTCAAAAAAACTTTTTCACCCTTAGAACTATTGGAGTTTGGAATAAATTACCCTTGGATGTTGTTAGTAGTGAAACTAAGAGCATCTTTAAATATCGATTTGATAAATTAATAAATACAGGTTATAATCTTTCTTGTTATTCTCTGGTTTAGTATAAGAGCATTATGGGCTCTGCCTCCTTGCTCTTTAACTCACCGTAGCATGAATCTTAGTATGAATGGAGGAGGGATTTTAGTGATACAGAAGATGGAGCATTGTGAATAGCAACAGGGAGACTGCTCCAAAGTTTGAGGAAGTAGAAGGAGACAGTGGTGTGATCAGCTGAGGATTTTACAGGGGGAAGAATGAGAGAGCTGGCATCAGAACTATGAAGGGAGTAGGAGGCAGAATAAAAGGAAGAGAGGAGGGAGGAAAGGTGTGTGTGTGTGTGGGGGGGGGATCCCAGGTAGAATTTGGTGACAAAGGTTGCATAATGAATTAGGTGCCTGGCATCAAGGGAGGACAAAGAGAGTGAGGAATATAGGGAACAGTGGTGATTCTTGGGAGGAAATCTAGGGGTAAGTGGCAGAAGGAGTGAAAGAGGGGATCCAGCCTGGAAAGGATGGACTTAGAAGCAATTCTATAGATAATGTTACAGTAACTGAAGATATGTAGAATTATCTATGTGATGCTTTCTCTATGAACAGGAAGTGGGATACTTGCTTTGTTTCTGTAAAGTGCCAAAAGGTTATGGAGCAGCCTCTTGTGGGTGGCTTCCACATCAGTGAAGTGTTTAAAGTAGGAACATTTCTCAATCACAACACAATCAAGGGTCTGGAAAGAGTGAGAAGGTAAAAGCTTGGCAACTTTCTGCTCAGTGTCAGAGTTCATGGAGACAATTTGTTTGGCATTGAGGGACAGCTCATTGGTGTGAAAGCAGTTCTGGATGTTGTTGAAATCCAGTTAGAGACAGGTTGTGAGATCAGAGGCCAAGGAACCAGAGATATAGAAACCATGTTGTCTGCACACATATGAATGAATGCAATGGAGCAGGTGAGGGGAATGTTGTTTAGGAAAATGGAGAATAGGATGGGCCAACGACAGATCTTTAGGGGTACCAGAGCAGATAGGCAAAGGACGGGGGATGAAGTCACCAATATGGAAATCTTGGGTCCCACCCTCTAGATATGAGCAAAAGCACTCAACAGAGGAAGAAGGGAACCCAAACACTTTTATCTTGCCCAGGAGGATGGGGTGGGTAGCAGTACTGAAGGCTTTGGCCAAGTTGACAAAGATGGTGGAGCTGACCAGCCTCTGGTCCCTGTCAGAAAGGATGGAGTCAGTGAGAATAATGAGGAAAGTGGTGGTTGAGTGGGATTTCTTATTAATTGAAATGTTTCATTTCTTGAAGCTAAACTGGAATGGAGTAAAGAAAGAGGGGTTATCAACAAAGGGGGAGAGTTGGGAAAGGATAAGGTGCTCCAGATGTTTAGCCAGTGAGGGAAGGAGGGAGATGGGATGCTAGTTGCCAGGGATGGAGGGTCTCCCACTTTAGGAAAGGGAATGAAAGTGGCCTCCTTCCACAGATCTGGAACTGAGACAAGTGATAAAGAGTGACTGAGGAGGAGAGTGATGGGAAAGGCAATGGCAGTAGTGGACAGAGACAGAAGTTTTGGGTCAAGGCAACTGGGGCTCCCTCCTTTGTGTCAGTTAATAGCAAGAACACCCTTGAAGGTGGCAGAGGGAGTGGCAGGAGAGAATGAGAAAGGATGGTAAGGAGGTGGACTGGGTTGGGGCAGAAGGGAAGGGAAGGGAGTGTTAGGGAGGTGGTGGGAAGAAGGGAGATGTCACAGATGGTGAAAAAAGAGTTGAAAGATGAGGCAACTACAGCAGAATCATCATTACCTCCTTGGAAGTAAATTTTCTAAGAGCTGTAGCTATGGTTAAAATGCTGGGGGTCATGGTGGGCAGCTCACTGTCATTTGAATCACAGGTGGAAGCTGTTGTCTGCTTGGATTTTTCCATTTGATAAATATTGTCCAGCTAAAGATCTGTCATCAGAATAAGGAATTGTTGATTGTGGTTTACTCCTTCATGTCATACCACCTCTACTACTTAAATGTTCTGTAACTAGGATTTTCTTGATGTTTCATAGATCATCTCATGCTAGTGCAGAACGCTCCGACCAAGCTGGTATCAAGCACAAGCACTTTTCATCATATCACATATATCTGTGCTGTGAGATCTGCCCTTCTTGTTAGATGATGTACTTTCAAGACATGATTGATGGTCTTCAAGACCCTGCACAGCTTGGGTCCTGGCTATATCAAAGACCTCCTTTGCCCATATACTCCATGTTGCCCTCTCTGTTCAGCCAGAGAGAACTTTCTGGAAACTTCATGTGCCCACCCCAAATCTTTAGATGAAAGGGCCTTTGTTGTGCTTGTACCTTAACTTTGTAAGTTATTAACATCATGTTTGTAGTAGCTGCTTGACTGAGGCCCTTGAGAAACCCTGATATTATATTTATTTATCCTGGCATTTAATTATTTCATTGATTTCATGTTATGGTTTTACTGTAGATATTTAATTGTATGTGATGTATTGGTGTACTGTTATGTTACATACCCTTTCTTGCTGCTGTCGTATTTTTATGTACAATATCCCAAGCCCTTTGGATGGGGCACTATACTGTACAATATCCCAAACCCTTTGGATGGGGCACTATACTGTACAATATCCCAAGCCCTTTGGATGGGGCACTATACTGTACAATATCCCAAGCCCTTTGGATGGGGCACTATACTGTACAATATCCCAAGCCCTTTGGATGGGGCACTATACTGTACAATATCCCAAGCCCTTTGGATGGGGCACTATACTGTACAATATCCCAAGCCCTTGATGGGGCACTATACTGTACAATATCCCAAGCCCTTTGGATGGGGCACTATACTGTACAATACCCCAAGCCCTTTGGATGGGGCACTATACTGTACAATACCCCAAGCCCTTTGGATGAGGCACTATATTGTACAATACCCCAAGCCCTTTGGATGGGGCACTATATTATACAACATCAATAAGTAAACAGCCAGATAAATATTCAGCGGAGACACAAACATGGTAGACATGCCTCACACATATGTACTGTTGCCAAAGTGCCACCTGCTTTAAATATGATCCCATTTCAGCCTGTGGGTTTCACAGAAAACATTTTGCTCTGTCCTCTATCTACAACAGTGTTGTTCTAAAACAGAACAATATAATACTAATTCTTATCCAGTCCTCTGTTATGCATACTCTGGCAAGGCGTTCCAGGTGTGAGCAGTGTCCCTCAGTGGCCACTTAGCAGCTTATAAGCCTGTGAATTTCTCATGCAAAACAATAAGCTGGCATGACATGAAGTCCCCCCCCCCAGATAATATAGGACTTTTTAAATCTTCAAACAAACAATAAACAACAGATACCACAAGTAAAAAAAGCATCAGATCTTCTAATTAAAACATGCTGGATCCCAATCAATGGGAAGGTCTGGGGGAAAGAGTCAACGCGTGTAGCCAATTCAACCCTTTGATCCTAAACAGCAAGTGTGGATAATGACAATTTGCAATGAGAGTACTGTATCATTAAATAAATAAGTAAATAACTAAATAAATATTCAGTGGAGACACAAAAATGGTAGACATGTCTCATACATATGTACTGTTGCTAAAGTGCCACCTGCTTTAAATATGATCCCATTTCAGCCTGTGAGTTTCAGAGAAAACATTTATTACTTATATGAAATGAGAGTACTATATCATGCTCATGGCAAAACTAAGAGTTATTTCAACCTTCCCTGGTTCCATGGATACAAAATGAATCAATGGTTTAGTTTGACTCCATATCAGGGTAACCCCATTGATTATGTTAATTATTTCATGCATTTATAGCAGCAAAGATGATCAAAGTCAAAGACCTGAGAAGGGAAATCCCCACTATAAAACCTGGCAGCTTTTTCTTCTTAGAAGACATGTAGTCTGGAAGGCTCTTATATGTTCTAAGTCTTACAAAATGCTATGATTGTAGCAGCATCACTCTGATTGCTTAATTAATGGTCTGTACTGTATATTTCATAGATGAAGGCACCCCAACATGAACAGAAAATAAAGGTGTGCCCCTCTTTTGCTTTTACGTTAACTAAAATCTTCACTACTCTGTTTCTATCATTAACAAAAACATTCTGATAATCACAATAGCATTGAGGCTTTGTGTTTGGGGCATTTCTGCATATTGTTTCACTTATTATGTCTCTGTGTTTAGCACACAGTTTTTTCTGTGCCCTGTATTCTTACCTTGTAACCACTCCCTACATTCCCTTCCTCCCTATGGTTGCTGACAGTAATTAGTAGCAACACATCTAGATACATCTTAATAAATCATTGTTAGATCCCCATTCATTTTAATAGAATTTCCTGTGATCTAGCCAGAAAAAAAGCTGGGTCAATAATGCTGTTTAATCATTGACTGCAAATGTACTTCAGAACACAGCCAGAAACAAACTGTCCAGCTCATTATGCTGTACTGATAAGAAATTGTCAATCAACTAATCAATCAAGTTGCTTGCTTGCACTACACTACGTATCCCATAAGTGCCTCTACTCTTCTCCAAAACCCTAGTAGCACTTTTATGCCACCATCTTCCTCCCTAGCTCCCAATTAATTTTGCTGGAAAGTGAGCAGCACGACCCACCCCTCCTCCATGGCTGGCTACCTTCTAATGAATGATTGTGCTCGCTCTCTGTAATATTAAAACCAAACAAAGCTGTTCACATGAGGATGATCATCATTAGAAGGTAGACAGCCATGGATGAAGGTGGGTTGTGCCAGCCACTTTCCAGCAAAGTAAATCAGGTGCTTTGAGATGGAATATAAGGTGTTGCCAGAATGGAGGCATGGGGTGAGGCACATAGGGGATACCGTATATGGTATGTGGCCATTGTGTAGATGGGTGAGTTGTACCAGTTGACAAAATGTGAAGATCAGTGGGTGAGACAGATGTACAGACTCAGGTAAAAGGTGTAGAATGCACTTTGCAGTATTTATTTTCCAAAATAAAATAATAACATACAGAAAGAAAATGGGAGATTAGCCCTTCAGTTCTGCAAAACAGTGCACAATTCCCTCAGTGCACAACTTCCAGGCTTCATTCCAGCCAAATAGATTCCTAGCACATGAAAACTTGCATGTACTATGAGATGCTTCCTCCACAACAGTCTTCACTGACTGACTCATCTGGCTTATATGACTCATCTGTTTGGCATCTCAAGAGGTACACTTTTATCCCTGCCTAGTGCCTACTAATGATGTCAGGACCATGTGAGCTGTATGACTCACAGTTCTCTAAGTAAACACAGGCAGGCTGACCCATCCTGAATAAACACATTTTCCAAGTAAATACAAGCAAGTTGACTCATCTGACCGTTACACACCTCTGCTTCACCTAGGAAAGAATGTTTTGTTTTTGGCTTCTTGCAAACCCAAAGCAGTTTACACGGAATAAAACACAGAGTGCAAGGCTATGTGTTTCAGTTCTTTTCCATTACTTACATTCCCTCTGTGTCTGCCTGCAGTACAGCACAGGTGAAGGCAAGCAACTCACTGCCTCTTTTCTTACTTATATGTTCCTTATACAGTACTTGGGAAAAGGGGGGGAGGAGGAGACTACAAGACTGAAAGTGTCCAGATTTTAGCCTGTAGCTAGAACAGTAAACTTACAAGAAGAGGACAGTGTAAAAGAAAATGTATCACACATTCAGACAGGGGTTCTGTCTCTGTCACATACCCATCTCTTTAAAAGCGAACCAGTCCTCACTATGTTTTTTTCTTGCTTAATGAGACTGGTTTCCAATCTTTTTACTTATTTCTATGAAAACCATACCTGACTCCTGCTATGTTTAAACTGCAGCTGACATACATTTTCAGATTTACTTTTAACTCACATCCCCTAATTCTTTCATTAGTATTCACATATTTCAATAAGCATACAGACTTAACATTAGCAACATTACTCCATTTCATTGTTGTCACAGACAGAAACATTATCAGTTGTTTAGATAAAGGCAAACAGTTTCCTGATTTTCATCTCATTAGTTTGCATCTTACCCAAGTCCATATTATCACTGGGAATCACCCCATGAAACAATGATTTAGTCCCTTCTGGTCTTAAGTAGATCTCTTCCATGCTGCCATCTGTAGAGCTTCCATGCCCCTTCTGGATGTCTGGATCCAAGTCCTGAAAAACTACACAGGGCAAGCTCTGTTCCTCTTTTCCTGTCTGTTCCAACTCAAAGAGCATAGCACCTGTACTCAAATTCTCCTTGACCTCCACACATTGTTCTCTGCCTTCAGGCAAAGCCACTCTGCCTCTAGCCATCTTCTGATAATCTATGTCATCAAGGCTTCTATCATCTGGAACAGCACAGTCAGGCCATCTGTCTGTTTCACTGGATGCTTATCACTGGTACTGGCAGATTGCAGCTGGCTTGTTAACATAGCCTGCAGCTGTTCCACAGAGGCCCCATCAGGCTTTAACTTTGGCAGAAGTACTGGCTTTCGTCCAGGAAATAATGGTGCACTTTGTTTTTCTGCTATTGCCCTGGTCAGGATAGGTGATTTATAAATCACATGTTTGTCTTGCTGCTATGGTTCTTCCTGTGACATCTGCCTAGATATCAGGGCAATATTTTCTGGTAACATGTCTTTCCCAGCCTAGGCACCCCAGTATCCCACTTCTTACACCAGATGTGAAGGTTAGTGGGTGAGACACATGCACAGACTCAGGTAAAAGGTGTAGAATGCACTTTGTGGTATTTATTTTCCAAAATAAAATAATAAACATACTGTACAAAAAGGAAATAGGTGATTTGTCCTTCAGTTCTGCAAAACAGTGCACAGTTCCCTCAGCGCACAACTTTCAACCTTAGTTCCAGCCAAATAGATTACTAGCAGTGGGGCATGGCTTGCAGCTGAAGATGGCAAACACAGCTTAGCCTTGCTCCTCTCAGCACTCTGTCTTTTTTATTCTCTTCAGGAGCTTGCCCGGTCTTAAGTATAATAAAAAAGTGGAGTAACGATGGCATTGGGCAGAAATAAGAACAAGCAGTCTAAGCTGCATTTCAACCCTTCTGAGCAGCAGAAGGATCAATGGCATGGCCTGGAGGACCCAAACAGATCCCACGGCCCCACAATGGTACAGGAAGGCATCTCAGATTTTGAAAGATCTATGGCAACAGTTCCTTCTACCTTAGCTCTCATCCAACATGACATGAAAGCAGGGTTCGATAATATAACTTCACAAATATCTCACTTGCAATCTGTCATGATGGAGCTTCTCATTCTAGCTAAATTGCAGAGTTAGAGCACTGCATGGGACAGTTGGAGGACTTTATCATGCATTCCATGACAGAAAACCTGGCTTTGAAGTGTTTGGTGAAGAAAGTTTCAGGGAAGATGGACGACCAAGAAAACAGGTTGTGCTGGTCCAATTTATACATTATTGGCCTCCCTGAGGGAGCCAAAGGGAACAATCTGGAAAAGTTCATCCACTTTTGGCTCATGGAGCACTTGAATTTGCCTCTGGAGCTACAAGGATGCGAGGTTGAATGGGGGCATAGGGTGGGTCCAAAACCTCCTGCTGGCTCTCGCCCCAGACACTGTTTGATTAAGTACCTCCATTACCCAGACAAGGAGGCAATTCTAAAACAGGTGAAGGTGAGGGGCCCCATTTCCAATGGGAACAGTAAGATTCATATTTATCAGGACTACAGCAAGGAACTTAAACAGCACCGGCAAAAGTTTAATGAAATTAAGTCTGACTACATTGCATGGGATGGGCTTTTGCCTTCCTCCACCAGGCTAAATAAAAAAATGATGAACCAGGATGTGCCTACCACTTCTTCTCTTGCCCCCCTGAAGCTATGAAGTGGTTTGAGGAGGTAACTAGAAATGGAGCAGGAGGCATGCAATTGACACACTTTCCCCAGACCGGCAAGATACTGAGGAGCACTGACGATTCAGGTATTTATTTATTTATATAGTTAGTTTTTGTTAACTGGGTAAGTGCACTAGCCATAGCAATGACCATTTTCAGGCACATTGTCTATGCTTAGAATTCTCTTCCATGAGCTGAAGTTTTACTATAGTGGGGTGGTAATTGTCAGCTATGGCATCTCAGAGGATTCATTATAATACAAATCTACTGTCTGGCTGGTCTTTGTGGACTGCGATCCTTGTTGAGGAGCCTGAGAATATATGGACCAGCTTCTTTCCCCGATCTGGTCTCGGGTCCAGGGTTGCGATGGGAATAATAAGTTTCTTTTATCATGAGCAATCATGTAAGAGGGTAGCAGCTGGGCCGATGAGTCAGGAATGTTTGCTACGGAGCTTACCAATTGGAAATTACTCTTTTCCTATCCTTGCTGTGGGACATGTGGGACTTGACTCCTGGCATTATACTTTTGGATGAACCGACTGATTCTGGGAGGGTTGGTCTCACTCTTCGTCTAGCTGCTGTTTGTTTGGTTTTTGGCCCGACTTGATCATCATTTAGATATTTGTACCTATTGGTTCTTCTCCTTCTCACTGGGAGCGAAGGTCTCCTGCTGCATTCAGGGCTACCCTTAATCAGAACCTTATTGCATCAGAGTGAGGAGACTTGGGACCTACAGTGTGGACCACTGGTTGCTGTCCATTGGTAGCTCTTAGTTTTAGGTTTATTCATGCCAGATAAATGTTTATCCTTAGGGGGTGCTCCTAAGTTTTGTTATGTGGTTTCTAGGAGTGCTGTACAAAATAGTAATTCAACAATGGTTAACCGTGAGTTTGCAGGGGAATTAGTGCTGGGTCATTCATGGCCCATGGAGGGGGTACTGTTATTGTCACTGCTCTCACTACTTTGGGGGTTATTTAGTTTTATAGCACCACATTGGGTTGTTGGGAATTGTGAGGCTTGGCTGGGGGAGCTGGGTAGATTGGTGCAGTGGGGTGACATTTGGGCCAGACCATCTAGAGGAGGGTGCCCGTTTTGCTGTGTGGGCTCATCTCCCGGTTGGGTGGTCCTGGACTCTGAACCTCTGGTTTAGATGTGAGGGTTCAGGGGTTTGTTATTAACAGTTAAAATTAGACATGGAGAGGTGCAAGGATGGACTGAAGGAATCTTAAAGCTGGCAGTATTTAAAATGGGCTCTTGGGAATGGCTTTTCTTCAGGGGAATGACTACTCTTAACTTAAAATATGGCTAGCTCCATCAAAGTGACAACATGAAACACCAACGGGTTGAAATTAATGGTGAAGCATAAAAAACTTGCCACTGAAGTGAGGAGGACTGGATGGCAGGTGGTCTTGGTTCAGGAGACTCATATGTCGAGGGATGTAGCCCTTAAAACCGAGTCTTCTTTGGGATGCACATGGGTTTCCAACATCTTCTCAGCCAAGGCTAGAGGAACTGAGATTTGGTTCCCTTGGGGGTCTCCAGCCCTGGTGCTGGAGAGGTGGGTTGACCAGGCCAGCATGTTTGCATTTGCTAAAGTTGAATTTCCAGGGCTGGGCAGGTGAATCTGGGAGCAGTATATGCCCCAAATGTTGAGGACCCACAGTTCTTTCAGTGGCTCACTTTAGAGCTGGTCTCTTGGCCTGGGCGTTGGATACTTTAGGGGGACTATAACTGTATATGGGACAGGATCCTGGATTGATCCAGTACCAGGCCTATTAAGATTTCAAAAAATGCAAGGACTCTGAGTGTCATAGAGGAGGAAGTAGGGCTAGTGGATGCGTGACAGCACCTCTATCCATTTGGGAGAGATTATGGCTTCTATTCCCATGCACATAAATCAAATAGATTCCTAGTACATGAAAACTTGCATGTACTATGATAAACAGTGCACAATTCCCTCAGTACACCACTTCCAGGCTTCGTTCCAGCCAAACAGATTCCTTGCACATGAAAACATGCATGTACTATGAGATGCTTCCTCCACAACAGTTAGGTCTTCACTAACTGATTTATCTGACTCATATGTTTGGCATCTCAGGAGGTAGGCTTTTATCCCTGCCTACTGATGATATCAGCAGCATGTGAGCTGTCTGACTCACAATTCTCTAAGTAAACACAAGCAGGCTGACTCTTCCTAAGTAAACACCTTTCTCTAAGTAAACACATGCAGCTGACTCATCCTGAATTAGCACATTTCTCTACGTAAACACATACTAAGGATGAGAAAGGATGAGAAAGAGCAGGGCGGCGGTAAGGCCCATATACTGTATGCTCTTATGTTTAATTATAATAATAAGCTAGTATATGCCCTGATAATAAGAGTTTGTTAAGTTTTTTTTTAAGTTAGTTTTTTGTTTTTCTAATGATTAAGTCTAAAGGCAGGGTGTTCCAAGGATTAATAGTTTGCAGTGTAAGGAAATATTTCCTGTTAAGATGATTGAACTTTCTGCCTATCAGATGTAGCAGGTGGCCTCGAGTATTGTGGATGGAATCCTTAAATTCCAGACCTAGTTCCACCATTAAATGTGGATCCTGGATAATGTCAAAGAGAAAATGCAGATCTCCTCTCAGTCTTCTTGTCTGGAGTGTCATGAGGTTGAGAGTGTTGAATGTATACTCATATGATTCATTTTTAAGACCAGCTATGTGCTAGGTGAATCTATGTTGTATCGTGTCTAAATTTTTACAGTCTATTTTTTTGTATGGGCACCACAGTTTCTGAAGCATGCTTAAGGTGTGGTCTTATGTAGGCTCTAAACAGGGGCATTAGAACCTTACTATCCTTTTAATTAATGTTCCGTTTAACAGATTCCAGAATTTGTTTTGAGTTATTGAGATCATTAGTGATAATTACACCTAGGTCTTTCTCGTTTGACATAGGGTTCAAGGTGGTATTCCCTATTGTGTAGTTGGCCATTCTATTTGTTCTCCCAAGATGCATAACCTTACACTTTGCAGCATTAAGTTTCATGCCCCGTGTACTGACCCAGGAATATATTTTGTCCAGGTCGTATTGAATTACTGATGATTGTGAGCCAATTGGACCACCGAGCTTAATATCATCTGCATATTTTATTGTGGGTGTAAGGCATTTGTTGGTCATGTATGAGACAAAGATGTCAAATAGGCATGGTCCCTAAACAGATCCTTGTGGGACTCCGCTAGTGACCCTTCCTGCTTTTGAGTTATTACCATCTATCACAACTCTTTGCATTCTGCCCGTCAACCAATTAGCTATCCAATTAATGAAGTGAGGAATAAAGTTTAACTTCTGAAGTTTAGCTATTAAGCCATTGTGTGGTAGACCATCAAAAGCTTTACTGAAATCAAGAAAAATAAATATCACAAGGAATGTTATTGTCAAGATGGAAACTGATAGTCTCATAGAAACACATTAGATTTGAGAGACATCCCCTGTCTTTTTTAAAATCATGCTGCTCTGGGTCCTGGGCATCTACAATTGGGGTTATTTGTTTCTTGATTAGGGTTTCTAATATCTTACAAACAGTTGAGGTTAAACTAATCAGTCTATAAAATTTTCCCAAGATGATTTGGTTCCTTTTTTATGAATTGGAGTGACATACACTTTTTTCCAGTCATCTGGTACATAAGCTGAGGCAAGGCAGCCCTCAAAATGTAATTTTAATGGATGGACTATGGAATCACTTAATAAGAATAGGTAGTGATTTTACTGGTTACCTGTCAGACCTTCTGTTACCTACCCTCCCCACCTGCTCTCTTCGATCGTCTAGTGGTGGCTTCCTGATCATTCCCAGAACGAGGTTAAAATCAGCTGGTGATAGAACCTTTAGTGCTGTGGCTCCTGTTCTGTGGAATTCTTTGCCAGCTTTGGTCAGGGAAGCCCCCACAGTGGATATTTTTAAGGCCCATTTGAAGACCTTTCTTTTTTCCCAAGCTTTTGATATCTAGATTAACTAATATAGTAAAGACTGTAACTGTAATAGATTTATTTATTTAATTTGTAAAAAAGCTTGTGTTTTAAACTTTTTGTGCTTTTAGAACTCTGTTTAAAAAAATTTGTACGGTGCCCAGAGCCTCCGGGATTGGGCGTCTTTTAAATAAACTTTGCATTGCTTTGCTTGCTGCTTAGTGCCCAGCTATATTGTCAGGGCTGGGACAGTTTTTGTTGTGTTGAGTTTTTAATTTTAACAGTATACATTCTTTAGATAATGTAATGAGAGGGGTATTGTTTTTATTGGATGGTGTAGGGAGGTCTTGGGTTTTGCCAAATATCTCACAGAACTTGTTAAATATATTGGCCATGTTTTTTTTTTTTATGGGGGCGTGTAATGGTGTCATTGTCATAAAACAATGTCCCAACTTGGCATCCAGGATTTTTAAGAGAATTGATATAGGAGTAAAAGTATTTGCTATTGGATTTATTAGCTGAATTAGCTAGGTGATATTCTTGATGGGTTTTTGCTTTTTTTATAGTGGATTTGCATTTTTCTTGTTTATGCTTAAATAATGATAAATTTTCAGAGGTTTTATTTTTTAAATATGATGCATAGAGTCTGTTTTTCCTTTTGATAAGTTTCTCAATAGACTTGTTCATCCATTTAGGAGACTGTTTTGAGTTTTTGTGTTTATTTATCAAGGGGATGTAACTGTCCTACAGTTTTATTAGTGTGGTTTTAAAAATGTTTGGAATTCAGGAATGGTGAGCGTACTGAATATATTCTTCCATTCAATTTTGTTAATTTCACCTTGGGTCATATTTAAATTAGCTTTTTTTATAAATAACAATTTTAGTTTTATTTATGTTGAGTGAATGAAACTTCTTCAAGTTAAACTCCACTGTGTTGTGATCGCTTTTGCCTATTGTAGATTTTATAACTATATTATTGATATTTAAGTGATCATTAGAACTAAATCCAGATTATTTTCACCCCTGGTGGCAGTCATAATATGTAGAGTTAAGTGTAGTTGTTCACATATTGCAAGAAGTTTCTTTCCTTTACCTGTATTTGCTGTATGATTAATTCAGTTTATTTCTTTTAAGTTAAAATCCCCTATAATAATTGTATCATGAAGTTTGCAAGCATGCTCAAATTCTTGTAGCATAGTATTAAACACATTTATAGAGGAATTAGGTGGTATGTAGCAGGTTCCAACAATTACGGGTTCAGGATTCTCAAAAAATAATTTAACCCATAAGAATTCAGTTTCGATATTAAGTATTTTAATTTTATCAGTGATATCAACTATCTATTAAAAGAGCTATGCCTTCTCCCTTTCTCATTCATCTTTTTAGTTTGTGTACACAATACCTGGAAATGATTATTTCCCAGGAGACTTTTTCATCACCCCAGGTCTCAGTGATTGA
Organism: Neoceratodus forsteri; assembly: GCA_016271365.2. NCBI lineage: Eukaryota > Metazoa > Chordata > Ceratodontiformes > Ceratodontidae > Neoceratodus > Neoceratodus forsteri. The sequence goes on along the minus strand of CM057452.1, from coordinate 509,584,926 downwards.
TATAAGAGAAATTTGCTCTGGCTTACTTGGGTCCTGAGTTCCTCAGTTTTATTGTTTATACATCTTGCATTAAAGTAAAGTATGCCTAACTTATTTGCTTTTGAATTCTGTGTAGTAGTATTATTTAGAGATGCTAGCTTAACTAACCTCCCCCCAATTTAGTTAGTTTAAATAATGATTAATTTGGGTGGAGAGACATTTCTCTAATAAATTGCTACCCCTTCTACTAAAATGGAGACCATCCCAACAGTAGAATTTGTTTCATTCTGTAAAACTTTCCCAATGTGTGATACACCCGACGTTGTATGATAGACACCATTTTTGTATCCAGTTGTTGAAATCTTTTATTTTCTGTGTGAAATGAGGGGTTGTCTTAGGAAACGGTAACATTTCTGAGAGTACCACTTTGCATTCTTTATCCATTAATTTATTTGTAATGGTAATATGTTCTGCCTTAACATCCTTTAGTGATTGTTAAGAGATCTTGTTGGTGCCAGCATGCACAATTACAGGTGGATTTGTGCCACTGTCCACCAGAATATTATCGAGCATGAAGGTTAGATCTTTTATTTGTGCCCCAGAAAAGCTAGAACAACATCTGTTTGCTTTGTCTCCATTGCAAATTGCTCTGTCTAGATACTTAATGATAGAGTCACCAATTACTTATACTTGTCTGGGTCTGTGTTGGCTCTCTATGCTTAAGTTTGAGCCTACTTCCTTTTCTTTTCTGCTAGCATAGGTATCGTGGTTTATTTCAGTGAAAATTTCTGTCAGAAGTTGGTAGTTATTTTTGTGACTAGGAATTTGTGCAGTAGTAGGATTCATATTCATTAAATGGGGATGGTGACTATGAGATAAGTTTGTGGAGGTACTTGGTGTAGGCTGAAGGGATTTAATAATATTAATTGGCTCAGGATCTAATATAAGTGGATCAAAGTGGTTATGTAATTTAAGTCTAAAGTCTTCATTTTCTGACCTTTCTTAGGCACCTTGCAGTTTTGTACCAAATACCAGTTTTCATCTGGTTCAGTTATGACATCATCTTTCCTTGCTCTTTTTTTTAATTAGAAGGTTCAGGAAATGAGACTTTGAAAGGTGAAACATTTGAAGATGAATATAAGGGAAGGGTGTCCACAATATTAGAATTGGTCAAAGTGTCAGTAGACTGCGTTAGAGGAAAAGGTGACAAAACAGTAATCAAATTAGTGTTAGTATTCTCAGTGCTTGGAGTACTCCAGAGTTTCATTCTCTCTGCCATATTTCTTTGGCTAGTTTCTATGACAGCAAGTCAGGATGTGAACACATTTATTTCCTTTAAAAGTTCTGTATTTTCTTCGCATTTCTCACACGTGTAGGGAAGTGAGGTGATACTGGCAGATGATAGTGTATACATGTTACAAGTGCCACATAGTGACCCACCAATACCATCTGTCATGGTGATAGTTACAGACATATTTTAAGTAGGATAAACAATGTGGGTTAGGGTAAAATAGTAGCCCAGTTTTAATGGGTGGGGGCATGAAAGATCTAGTCTGTTTAGGATACAAGTGAGATACCCTGTAATTTGGTTTAGCTTATCTCCAAGCTATCAGATATGTCCAGTATCCTGCTTGCTTATACTCCTTTTTACCCCACTAGACACTGCATGTGTCTGGCATGTCTCCATGCATGATGAAGCTCACCCTGCTCACGTGCCCTGCTCATAGCGGGTGGCTATTTATAGTGTTGCCAACCCAGACGTAATCCCGAGGTCAGCTGGCTCTGAAATCTGGGAGTGTAAATATTTAAAATGTTAAAAAAACCTCTGTCCTAGGTCTTAAAAGGGCTCCTCATTCAGAGCCTATGTAAATCTTTTAAACAAAATAAAGCACAGCACCAATTTGTAGCTGAGTCCTACGGAGGACTTACCAGCTCTCTACCTGTGCATTTACAGGGCTCCAGTTCAACTGTCTGCAGTGTATTAATAAGGCTTGCTGCACTCTGTGTGTATAAAACAGTAAAATGCAGGGTCTAAGGCTAGAACATGCAGGCTGACTCATCTGACCTTTATGCACCTCTGCTTCACCTAGGAAAGAATGTTTTGTTTTTGACTTCTTGCAAACCCAATGCAGTTTATACAGAATAAAACACCAAGTGCAAGGCTCTGTGTTTCAATTATTTTCTAATACTTACATTCCTTCTGTGTCTGCCTGCAGTACAGAACAGGAAAAGGCAAGCAGCTTACTGCCTCTTTTCTTACTTACATGTTCCTTATACAGTACTTGGGAGAAGGGGGGATTACAAGACTGAAAGTGATCAGATTTCACCCTGTAGCTAGAACAGTAAACTTTCAAGAACAGAACTGTGTAAAAGAAAATGCAGCACAAACTGAGACAGAGGCTCTGTCCCTGTCACACTAAACATTTTACACTATACCAATACTGTGGGTGCTGCAGGAAGTGGAGTGAAACTGGGGTACCATTAGGGGGTGGGGGAGGGAGTATAAAATACTGTGTTTGGTTTGAGCACAGTGCAGAGGGTAGAATGTTTAAAATTAAGCAAGGGTGGAGGGGAAGGGTATTTTTGACAAATAGTAATTCCCAAATAGGAATTGACCTGTATTTGAGAAGGGCTCCCTAATATTTGGGAGCCCTACTTTTTGTGGTATTCAGAAAATATTATTGAGTCCTTCTACAACCCAAAATTACCAAAGTTATGAGTAGAAAAAGAGAAATTCCAATGTTTCTCTATAACTTTATTTTTTTTTAAACCTGTACTTCATATATTTAACATTGTTTTTATTACCCCTCCTCATGATCAAGACAGGTGTAATTTTTTTAAAATCCCATCTGAAAAATTATTTCATGGAACAACTACAAAAACATGTTTCGGGGTGGATTGATAAATTACATCTGTCTTACTCAAGAGGTGGGTTAAGAAACATTTTGAAAATCTGGGTCCAGAACCTTAACAAGTGTTTCTCAAAGTCAATCATATTTACTTTCTTGTATATGCCTTGTTGTTGTTAGGCATAGACAGCATAGCAGTTAAAAGTAAGAACCTAAAACATAAGATTTAATAATAAAATTGTCATGATTGGAAAATTAAAAGGCTAATAACACTGGCCAGGAGTTTTGAAGGGTGGCGCAGGGCTTGTGTCCAGCCCTGTGCTACCACACTTAGGTTCTGGCCATGTGCCAGACCCTTCACCACAGCTGCACTGGATTTTCCAATCTTGGGTACAGTTGAGATGGTTTCCATGAGTTACAGCAGCTTGCACCAAATAGCTGGCACAAGTTCCATAACAAGGGTGCCCAGGATTGCCACAAGGTAGACAAGAGAAAGTAGGTCTACCTTGCGACAATTATCACATGGAATAGCAAATCCTGTTAGATTGTCACAAGCCCCATGTGCCATATACTGTAGTTGGTGCACATGGGCTAACAGTGATCTAATACATTTGAAAATCCTGCCTACTGTTGTTTTCTGAGACTGTGACCTTTAATTTTCAAAATTTTATTTTTATCTCCCCAGCATATGAACATGACAGGCATGCTTTATCAAATCCAATTTGGTAGGATGATTTGAAAATGTCACCTACTATGTTCATGAGGTAGGTACAAAAAAGACAATATTGAAAATGTGGGTTCAAAATGTAAATAAATTGCAGATTTATGAGTAAACACTGAAAAATGTAATGTTAGTGTTTCTCCATAACTTTGATTTTTGAGATTTTGACCCTAAATTTTCCACATAGTCTTTTTATTACTCCACTTAATGAAACTGACAGATTTCATTCTTGAAATCCTGACCCAAGACATAATTTTGCAGCTTGACCATGAAAAGAGACTTTTGGTGGATTTACAAAATTATATCTATCATGTTCATGAGGAGGAGTTAACAACCAGCACTACACAGAGCCAATACACCTGCACAGAGCTTTACAAGCACTGGAATATGCCATGCACAAGATGGCGGTGATGACAGAACTGCCCATGTGTGATAATCGTGCATGTGTATTCTGACTCTGCAACCATCTTGTGCATGGCAACCATCACTTCTGCAGTTACAGAAGAAAAAGAAGTACCCTGCAAAGTAGGCATGTTTATGTGGCCACCAGAGGGGAAGGACTTCATAAGCACAACCACTGGAAACTGTGCCAGAACACTGTAGAAGCACATCAGGCAGTGGTCTGGTCATGTGCTTCCACAGTGCTCTTCTAAAGAGATGATGATGGCGTAACATCTGCAGAGCTCCATCAACGCAGCCATAAAAATTAATTATGTTGAAAATGTGTGGTAAAAATGTAAAAAAATAGCAAAGTTAGGAGTAACTATTGAAAATTTGCAATGTTTCTCTTTATGAGGTGGGGTAAAAAATAGCATTGTTAAAAAAGTGGGGCAAACATGTTAAAAAATGATGAAGTTATAAATTCAAAATGCATTAAAAAGCAATTAACCACATTTATAGTACTTTGTTTTCAGTTTTCAGTTGGACACATTAGGGAAAGCATCTTCATCTGTCAGATGATTACTTTGTGGGAGCCTAGCAAGGTAAGTGGGGGATTAGGGGAGTGAGGAGCTCTATACTGAGAGGGGGTTGGGATGTGGGATTCGGGTGACTAGCACTAAAGACATTGCCAGATGCTTTTCTTTATTTCAGGTACAAAAACAAACAAAATCCAGCCAGAGCCGCTAAGGCTGCAGGTGAGGAATTTGGTGCAAAAATATTGAAAATTACCAAAGTTATGAGCCTTCATTAGCAAAATGTAACATAGGCTCCTAAATTTGTTGTTTTTGCAATATTTGGATACCAGATTTTCAGCACAGCCTTATTATGACCCTGCCTTATGAAGAAGGGCTGAACAGATGTTCAATTCCTGCTCAAAAAGTAATTTCAAGCAGGGACTGTGAAATCAGCTTTCAGGATGCAAAAACACCTTTTGGCCAGCAATTTAAAAATGAAAGCTGTCACACTCATGAGGTGCTGTAAAGTTATAGCCATGTTGTAAATTTGGGGGAAAAATATTGAAAATGACCAAAGTTATGAGCATACATTCACAAAATTCTTTAATATTTTTACACCACATTTTCAACATGGCCTTCTTATGACCCAGCCTCATGAATAAGGGCAGAGAAAATGTTCAAATCCTGCCAAAAAGGTGAATTTGCACAGTTGCCAAATATCCTTTTGGGACAGATCTGCCTAATGACAATTGCTCATGAGGTAGGGTCCTAAAGATGGCATGTTGAAAATTTGGGCCACAAATATGCAAAAAGGCCTATGTTATGCCACTAAGTTCAAAACCCCATTGAAATACATTGAACAGCATACCTGTTCTTCAGTTTGTGGTCCAGCTTTGAAGAGTACAGATGTTTCTGAGGTCCAGACAGGATTACGACAATGGACTAGCAATCAGCAAGTAAGGGCTTGGTGGTGGTATGGGGTGGTGGATGCTAAGTGGGAGGGTCAGTGGGGGGCAGTTATGGCCGCAAAAGTCATTGATGGACCATTTTCTTTTTACAGGGTTCTTCAGAAAAAAAACAAAGCATGGAGGATTCCTCAGTGTTACACTAGGGGATTGGGCACCCCCAATGTCACTACTGTGTTTCTGGGTGGGGGTTGGGCTTGGGTAGTGGGTGCTGAAAGGGAGGGTCGAGTGGGGGTGATATCAATATATTTATATCTATATATATAGAGATATATATATATATATATTAGAGGCAAAAAACTCTGTTTAATGCATCAGTTAGGGTTGTTCCACAGTGGCAAAAGCGAGAAAATTGATGTTAGGTTGAAACCCCTTGCACCTCTCCAGCTCACCCCCACTGGAATCGGGTGCTCATTGGGGTCATCGGCCTAAGTGTCACCCCATCACATGTGGAAAGAAGCTGAAGAATAGGAGAATGGGGTGACAGTTAGGACCGATGACCCTAATGCACACCTGATTCCAGTTGGGGGTGGGCTGGAGGGGCAAAGGGGGTTTCAACCCTAACATCGAATTTCCTCACTCTTTTCACTGTGGAACAACCCTAACTGATGCATTAAACAGAGTTTTTTGCCTCTAATGTCCCTTCTTTTTGAGAATGATAATGAGAAATAGTGAATGTAATGCAGCGGCAGGATCACGGGGGTGATGTCTTGTCGCATTGTAACATTGTGCCCACAAACGCAAATCATGATGCGCATGGTGATGCAAAGCAAAACAGAAAGAGGAACAGTACTGTAGACAGAAATGTTAAAAACAACAGAAACGCAACTGCAAATGAAAATGCAAAGGGTAACGCACATGGTGGCGTAAACGTGAACAGTAAGTGAAATGGGTACGGAACCACAAGCAGAAATGATAATGGTAAGAGTAATGTAAGCACACAGGCTGGTTTTTCTCAAAAGCTGTATAGAGAAAGACAGTGAGTAGAAAGAATGTATGCAAAATAATGACTCTCGGAACACAAAAATCAGTAGTTGTAATAGTAAATTGCTTATATCTCATAGAAAAAAAATTTAAAAGTCATATGTATTATCACTTTCCTGGCTAGTTTTATACATATCCCCCATAAGGGGGCTATAATTTTTTGACAAAAACTCCGTATCTTGCACCATTTTCGAGATACGGGCCCTCAAAGGAGCGGCAAATGCCGTAATGTTATCCTATGGGAAAAAACAGAAGTTCGGACTGCCATAACTTTTGAACAGTTTAATATTTTTTCATTAAATCTTCAAAAGGCACATTGGGGACCCCGGCCGCACATTCCCTGAAGATTTCAGGTCTTTCGCGAAAACCGTGTGACCTGTAGGCATGACCGCAGATTCCAGAAAAAGCGTAAATGCAGTGCAGAACATGCTTAATAACTTTGCAGCCATGTATCCAACTGGTACAAAACTTGGCAGATCCCAAGGCGTATGGATCTTGATTGTGTATTCCAAATTTCAGGCAAATCCATCAAACAGTTGCAAAGTTAATAAGGTGCAAAATTTTGAGTTTAACGTAAATGGCTCCTCAACCCTAACTATGGTAGCACTACAGTGCTTCCATAATATATATATATATATATATATATATATATATATATATATATATATATATATATTCACATATATAAAAAAAAAACAAGAAAAAGAAGAAGGAATAACCATACATGCGTGGTTAGTGTGATTTTCATAAAAAAAAACAAAGCACAGAGGATTCCTCAGCATGACACTGGGGGATTGGGCACCTTCAGTGTCACTTTCTGGGGGGAGGGTGCTGAGAGGGAAGGTCAGGTAAAATGTGTTATTTTATTGCAGACAGTGAGCAGAGTACTCCATTGTGGTCAAAGAGGCGACTGTGTTGACACTTCAACATGTTAATTCACAAAGAATGCAGAGCTCTTTTTTGAAATCAGTGGGACTGTAGGGCTCTACCAACTGCAGCCCTAAAAATGTAAAATTATAAAGATAGAGCACAATAGTGTGAATATATGAAAGGAAAAGTTTTGAAAAAGGTACACAAATATATTTAGTTTTTCACTGAAAAAACTTGGAATCCTTAAGTGACTGGCAGTTTCTGACATCACAGTAACAGAATTCTACGTAGCTGTTTTTCACTACCAGTGTGAAAAGCAAGTTGAAACCACTTGTTTCACTGCACTGACAAATATTTTATTATGAAAGTGGAAAGCAATTATTAACACATCAAAATGCAGTTAATAGAATAACCAGTTGTCTATTTATTAGAAATAAACCAGTGTTGGAATTATACTTTACGAGCTCTGGGAACTAAGGGGGCTCATTAAAGCACTATTTAAAACTGAGCTCCCATTGCCATCCTAAGTTAATGGCAGTGATGCACAAACTGCCAGGGCTTGCTTATTTATTTATCTATTTATAAGGTCTAGAATTACAATACATTTGAGCCAAGGCTCTTTTACAATGGTTCCACATCAGAGACAACATTTCAAGAAATAAAAATTCAGAGATGGGAGACTGAGTCCTGGAAAGCCCCCAATAATCCAACACTGACATCCTGCTCTTTCATCACAATAGACTGAGATTGACAAGTTTATAGTAAAGATCTGAAACTATTCCTTTATGATCTTAACTTTGAGCCTTATGTATTTAAGCGTGCATCTAATTCAAGACTCCTGTTTTATGTTAGATCTCTGTATCTGCAGGCAGCAGATGTTGCAGTTACTACTGAGTGTAAATACTATACAGTGCACACAATGGGGAACAGTTCATTGTCCTCTGAAAACCACAATGCATTCTTCCAGATCTCTCCTGGGTGACTTCTCTTCCCTGGTACTGATCTACCCAGTGATTAGAAGTGCAATACTCTTGACATAATTTTAGTCACCCATGTGGCCTCTACAGCACTGGGGAGGGGAGCACTGGCTATGCAGCCTTAAGAGTGCCACAGAGACAGTGAACGAGTGAGCATGCTACCTGTTGACTTAGTAACAGATGACTAAGCTGAAACGTTCCACAGATTACTCTGCTGACTGCTAAAAAGTAATTCTGGGTGGGTGGCCCATCATGATTTAACTTCTGGGGGATAATCTGATAGAACATAAACCCAAATGACAAAAGCCCATCAGTTTGAATGGGAATTATTTTACCAGATGCGGTTTCCTAGTAGTTACTTGAAATTTTTGCTGGGGACAATTTGGGTCAACACCATGTCGGGGAGGCAGCCACATGAGCATGGAGTGCTGTGCCAGTTAACTTTTTGAGAAGTTCCAATACTGTTTGTTGTTCACTTGTCATCGTCATCCAGAAAGAAAAACAAAATGATCTTCACAGGAAGCCCAGGAACAGCCTGCTACAGAAAGTAATAGGGAACATAGGATTTACAAATAAATCCTGACATCAATGCTACCACCTCTCTGCAGATTCACTCAGCACTAGTGCAACAATGAAAAACCTGCAGTTGTCACTTTGGTCCACACTTTATCCTCACTCTCACATGTAAGTAGAGATGGGTAGTGGCTAATTAAACTCCACCATGTGATTAGCGGAGTAATAGTTCGTGGAGTGCTCTGCAGTACCAAGCGGAGTACTGTTATAATAGGGTAACGTAAAGTCCATTGAAAACAATGACTTTGTGTTACTCCACCTTCCCAGACCACTACTCCACCAATTCTTAAGGTGAAATACATTGAAAACAATGAACTTTGCCTTGTATTTAAGCTTCAAAGGCAAATTTTGTAGTGATTCATGGGATTTTAGGTCACATGGGCCCTAGATTGTTCTGCACAGCTTCAGTTTGGGGTAGTGTGTGTAGGAAGCTGTAGGAGACAATCTGTTCTGAGAGCTCTCTGTGATTCAAACCTTCTAAAAGCTGTTAAAAAGCCTTTTAAAGTCATTTTTTTGCTGAAACTTTAGTTCATTGTTTATAGGAAAACCCACTGTGCTCATGTCATCGAGCATTTATTGTTTGTGTGTGGATTTTGAATGCTAATGTACAACATTCAGTCTGTGTACTGAGAGACAGTGGAAGTGTGCTTTGGGGGAAGGGCATATCTGCGGTGTAGGTAGATTAACTTGGAGAAAAACACAGTGCTTTTTGTTTTGGTTATATTTTTCTTGTATAACTGTGTTAATGTACACACAGTAATATTTTCAATAATTCTTGTCATTTTTTTGCTGATTGTTGTGTTGCAGCAGTGCATAATTTTAGCGTGTTTAAAATATGTGTTTATATTACTGAAGTTTACAATTTGCTATGCATTACTTAGTGCGTGTGTGAGTATGTGTGTGACTCGTGTCATCAAATCAGACGGGATCCTTACGATTGCCTGGCATGAGGTTTCCCGACATATGGTTTCCCGATACTACTTTCCCGTCATTACTTTTCCCAATGATATTATTTACTGTTGACAGTTTCCTGACTATTAGCCCAATCAGGTAATTTAAATGAATTTGTTATATATAACAAAAAAAATAATATCTCTGCACGATTCCAAACTACTCCTGACTATTAGCTTCAACTGTTGAAAATGCAGAACACTTGTAATTAGCACAATCAGGTAATTTAAAGGAATTTGTTATATATAACAAAAAAAATCATATCTCTCCACGATTCCAAACTATTCCTGACTATTAGCACAATCAGGTAATTTAAAGGAATTCAAATTCAAACTCTTTCCTTCTATCTATATATAACAAGAAAAAATATTATCTCTGCACAATTCCGAACTATTTCCGACTATTAGCTTCAGCTGTTGCAGATGCAGAGCGCTTGTAATTAGCAACATAAATTTACTGTATGCTAATCTGTAACCCCTTGTTTCAAAGTCCCCCCTCACAAGAGTCACAAGTAGCACTACATCTTCAAACTCTAAAAAAAAATCATAACTCAGCGCGATTCTGAAATCCCTAGGACTGACTCTTGCTCGGCTACAGAGAGAGTGTGCAACTAGACAAGGAGCTCTGCTTTGAAACCGAAGCAGGTGTGAACAATTACAGGTGTCCTGACAACTTTTGAAATCGGAAGACTAGGCTGCTTTTTCTTTTTGGATCCCGGGATACAGAGTCAAACTGGTGCTGTGTTGCACAAGACAGGGATCATCTGTAATAGATTAGAGAAGCAGCCTGGAAGCAATTACAGGTGTCCTGACAACTTTGAAATTGGAACACCAGACTGCTTTCTCTTTTTGGATCCTGAGACACTGACTCGAACTGGTGCTGTGTGGCACAAGACAGGGATCATCTGTAATAGATTAGTGAAGCAGCCAGGAAAGGACTTTCTCTGTTTTTCTTTTTTTTTTTTCTTACTTGCTGCGGCTGAAATCTCATGAGAACAAATATCTCATTGTCATCCTGCTTTTTACACAACATTTTGGGCACGATTCAGAGGGTCCTGTGTCTGATTTATGTCTGTCCTAAACCGGGACTTTTCGATCAAATGATATTCAGGCAAAGATCGCATCGGGATATCAGATGACAGGAAATAGGTTGCGGGAAACACAGAGTCGGGAAAATGAATGATGGGCAATCATACTAGACCCAATCAGACACCTCTTACTGTGCCACACAATAATTTCAGCAATGTGAACCTGATGTCCACTGCAGCTGTGTGATTTTTGTACTTCTTTGTAGTATCTTTACTGGTACTAGTACTAGTGACTGTTACTGCAGCAGTGCAGTACACTGCCCCCCCCCCGTGGCCCATTGCAACTGGCAAAGGTATTCTTTTCCAGATTTGAATTTCTAATGCTGAGCACTGGTTAGGTGTTGTGCCTTTACATCTGCATCTCTTCAGTGTGCAGCGCAATCTTAATCTGTCTTTGCATTTGCATCTTTTTAGGGCCCAATCTCCATCTGTAACTTAAGTCACAGTTGTTTCTTTGGCTTCCCCTCAGAGTACTGGACAGGTGTGGTGCATAATTCTGCATGAACATTCTACTCATTAATATGCATTTTTAAGTCAGGACCATCATCACAAGTCACTCGTGATACAAATCATGTTCTTCATCATCGTCACAAATGCAGTCACAAATCACTTTTCGCAATCATGTCACAAATCACAACACTAATTTTTTTGCTAGTTACTTGGATGTATTGTAAGCCTGTTTTGTAGTATCTCTCCAGGCTTCACCACCCCACCATTGTACTCATTAATATGTGTTTTTAAGTCAGGGACTTTTGAGCTACACCTCTTCAGGGAAGTACAGCCGTAGGTATTCATGTTCCCAGTACAGTTCCATATTATTTTTCTCACACAGTCGACACCGAATCACGTTCTTCATCATCAAGGTCTCAAATGCAGTCACAAATCATGATTCACGATTGTGTCATGAATCACAACACTAATTTTTTGACTAGTTACTTGGATGTATTGTAAGCATGTTTTGTAGTATCTCTTCAGGCTTCACCACCAAACCATTGTACTCATTAATGAGCGTTTTAAGTCAGGGAGTTTGTGCTACAGCTCATTGGGGTAGTACAGCCATAGGCATTTGTGTTCCTTCCCGTACAGCATGTGAGTTACAGTACTGTAAGTAGTGGTGGGCGAAGTGGCCCCAATTTGCTCCATGAAGTGATTCACTGAGTAACGCGGAATCTGCGGAGAACTCCACAATGTGAAGTGGAGTACTCGCTTCATAATGAGGAACACAAAGTCCATTGAAACCAATGACTTTGCATTATTCCACCTTCCCCAAACCACTTCTCCACCAATTTTAAGGCAAAGTACATTTAAATCAATGTAATTTGCTTCACTTCGCCCTGTAATTGAGTTCCAAATGAAATTCTGCAGTTATACATGGGATTGCAGGTCACACCAGCTCTAGATTGTTCAGCACAGCTTCAGTTCTAGCCTGGGTAGTGTGTGTGCAGTGGTAGCTGGAGACAGATTACTCTCAGAGCTCTGTGATTCAGAATCTCTAAAAGCTGTTTAAAATGCCTTTTTGAGTAATATTTTTTTGCTCAAAATTTAGTACATCGATTGTAGGAATCCCTTTTGTGCTCATATCATCGAGTGTTTATTGTGTATGGATTTTGAATGTTAATTTAGAACAGTCTGTGTACTGTGAAGTGTGTTTTGGGGGAAGGGCGTAGTTGTAGTATAGGTAGATTAACTGGGAGAAAAATGTAGCCTTTCTGTTTTGGTTATATTTTTCTTGTATAACTGTGTTAATGTACACACAGTAATATTTTCAGTAATTCTTGAAATATTTTTGCTGATAGTTGTGGTTCACCAGTGTATAATTTCAGTTTGTTTAAAACATTTGGTTATATTACTAAAGGTTTTCAATTTGCTACACATTACTTGTAGTGTGTGTGAATGTGTGTGCGATGCGTGCCATTAAATCAGACACCTTTTATTGTGTTACAGAGTAATTACAGCAGTGTGAACCTGCTATCCACAGCACCTGCATGAATGTTTTATGCTGCTTTGTGATATCATTACTGGTAGTGGATTGTTACTGCTGTGCACTAATCTCCCAACTAGCAAAATGTATTCCTTTCCAGATTTGGATTTGTGACTTGAGAGCACTGGTTAGGTGTCGTTGTGCCTTTTCATATGCACCCCTTGAGTGTGCAGCGCAATCTCAATCTGTCTGTGCATTGGTATGGCACTATTAAGTCTGGGAGACTGTGTTTCTTGTTACACTCTCATTTCACTTCGTCAGCGCTGGGGAATTTTCTGGACACAAGACAATAGCATTTTGGGGATGCACATTAATTCTGGTGACTCTGTGTGTGACCTGACCACTGCGTGCATGACTGAATGAGCCATTAATTCTGGGAGACTTTGCATTTCTTGTTATACTCTCATTTCACTTCTTCAGCACTGGAGAGTTTTCTGAACACAAGACAGTAGCACTTTGGGGATGCACATTCATTCTGGTGACTGTGTGGGTGGGATGCTGCCAATATTGTTGTCACTCCGCCTTACTTCACATTTAAGGTGAAATGACAACACGAAGCAATAGCAACAAGATGAAGTGAGCTTTTCCTATGGGGCACTCTGAGTAGTGAAGTGCCAACGCGAAGTGCCCACTTCGCGTTCACTTCGCCAACGGATTTTAAATTTACTGCATCTCTACATGTAAGAAGTGTATGTGATTGCGACTACCGTGTAACCTCTAATTATTTGTGCATGTAATGGATGGGATGGTAATTGTATGTAAAGAGTTATATACAGTATACATTGATACTTTTTTTGATTCCTGTTTTCAATAATCAGTGGTGGAATAGGGGAAAACAATCACCGGGGAACCCATCTGTGATGTAGGATTGAGCCTACACAACATAGTTCTGGGGACACATTTCCCCATGATATGCTGCATTTCTTTCTACGTTTGTCAGTTGTATACTTTTATGGGCTATAACCCGATTCTGGGAACACATTTCCTCATTATATGTTGCATTTACTTGCATTTACTTACTTTAGTTAGGTTTATGCTTTTAGGGGGTACATACGATCAGTAGAATCAATACTTTGCCATTTTGCTCTGGTAACTGAATCCAGTTTTAGTTTCACCCATGAGACTGAGACACCCCCACCCCAATTTTCCACCATGGCCAATAAGGAATCTATGGACACATTTTCCTGTAACTCCAGGGAGATTTTTCATGTACATCCCGTAATGTTATTTTACACATTATCTGTATGGTTTTAGTCATTGAAACAATGGTAGCAATTTGTTGGTATCCTTTCCTGTAAAATACAGTAACACATGTGAGAGGACTGTTGGGACCTGTGAGTTTTTCAGTCATTTGCAATTTATTTATACAGAGCTGCAATGAAATGCCTCATTTAGTTTGTGTGTGTGTAGAGTTTGCTAGGAGGATTGGAAGACAGTAAAGTAAAGTGTCATGACTTACTCAAGGCCACACACGGAGTCAATGGCTACATTGGGATGGGAACCAAGACTCCCCACCAAGCTTTTGTGGCTGGTTTAGTGTCAAATTACTGGACCACACTGCCTGTCTTGCTTGGTTTCTTATGTCATGGGCCAGCCACATTATTCCAGTTCTGTGCAAATAGGTTGTCTGCCAGTGCAAATGACATGTACCTGTAAATGCCAAGAACAAAATGATACACTGTCCAAATCCATAAAAAGGTAGCCTCCACCATGGGCAAATTAATATATGACAGTGACAATAAACAAATGGAAGTTTGAACTTATATAGATTATTATGGTTATTGTTTCTTAGTTAATGCGTGTGGCAATATATTTTTTCTTTCTTTTAATTTTACTGCACTGCATTATTATTATTCATTAACATTATTAGACCAACAGTGACAAAACTGTTTGCATGTTGTACTGAGTAATCTTGTGTTTCTGCTTCACAAAGTGCACGATCCCGGCTGTCAGCTCTCAATATAATACCAATAGAGCCCGAGAAGGTAACTATGCCAGCTTACCAGGAGAGCCCAGCAGCTTCTTATGCAGAAAAGTGTAGATCTTCCATGGAGTACAACAGTTGGATTACCACAGATGATGGCAGTGGCAGCAGCAGAGACACAGAGTTTAAGAGTCCCAGCCCCAGCACTACAGAGGGAGTGAGAGCCAGTGAGTACAGGGAATCAGTGTCCCTGGGGAATGCACATATAAAAAAGGAAAAGAAATAACCACACATGTGCATAGTGTTGCTATTTGTATGTAAAAAGCACAGAGGATTCCTCAGTGCAACACTGTGGAATTGGGCACCCTCAGTGTCACTGCTATAATACTGGGGGTGTGGGGGTGGGTGGTGTAGTGGGTGCTGAGAGGGAGGGTTGGGGGGATATGAAAGTGCTATTTTATTGCCAACAGCAAATGGAGTGCTTAACCACTGTTGCATAGGTGACTGTGTTGACACTTCAACATGTTGTTCATTCACAAAGAATTCAAGGAAAGTGAAGTCCTTTTTTAAAAGCAATGGATCTGCAGGGCTACACCCACTGCATCCCTAAAAAAGGGGAAAGGATGATTGATGTTTTGTTTTTCTTCAGGGACCTAACAATTGAGATTAGGCTCTCCACAGTTGGCATGTTCTTTGTAAGCACCAGGGCTTGGCCACTCAGGTGTCATGGATTGTGGCCGAGGTGTTGTTTGATGGCATCAGGGTTAAGGAATCCTGGTGCCACAGAGTGTGGAGGGGACAGCTGTTGTTTGCTGGCACCTTGGGATGAGCTACCCTGGTGTTACAGAATGTGGTGCTGGGTGTTGTTTGGTGGCACAGCAGGTTGGGTATCCTCATGTTGTGGAGTGTTATGGGGGTGTTTGCTAATACTGTGGTTTGGGCACCCTGATGTCAGAGTATGGCCGGTATGGGGATTGTGGTTGAGAGCGCTGAGTTGCCCTTCCATTTAGTTCTGGTTTCTGGCAGTGGTTTGGGAAGAAGGGCTTTGAACTGCCATGTTTTGCTCCTTGGAACAGAGAAAAGACAGTACTCTCTCCCCACTCCACCAAGGGTGGTAGGTAAGAGAGCAGAAGAAATACTGCTTAGTGGCAGTATCAGAGAACCAACGTTGCTGTTGATGGGGAGAAGAGGTGGCTCAGGGGACTGGCTTTGAACTGCCATGCTCTGCTTCTCAGAACACAGCAAACAAAAGACAGTGCTTTCTCCCTATACCACCAAGCGTGGCATGTGAGAGAGCAGAAGTTACAAGTAAACATTGAACATTTTTAATGTTTCTGCATAACTTTATTGTTTATCACCTATCTTATTCAAGAGGTGGGGTAAAAATAAGCTTTGTTAAGAAGTTGGGTCACAAATGCTGACGTTATGAGTAAAAGTTCAAAATGCATTCTTCAGGGACCAACACTTGGGTTGGGCACCCCAGTGTCAGTATACTCTTTGGTGGAACCAGGACTTGGGCACCCTTGTGTCATGAAGTGTGGCTGAAGTGTTGCTTTGTGGCCCTGAGGTTGGGTACCCTGGTGCTATGGAGTGTGATGGGTATGTTTTTTGGTGGCCCTGGTGGTTGGTCACACTAGTGTTGGCGACTGTAATGGGGGTGAGTATTGTTTTGTGGCACTGAGTGTGGGCACCCCAGAGTCGCAGAATAAGTCAGTAAGTGTTGTTTGGGGGCACTGATGGTTGGGTACCCCTGTGTCTTGGAGTGTTTGGGGGGGTGGTTGCAGACACCATGGGCTTAGCAACCAGTGTAATCATGTGGTGTGAAATGGATCTTGTGGCAGAGCACATAGTTGACATTCCCCTGATGCTGTCAGCATTTGGTTTTGGTTTTGGGTAGTGAATTGTGGGAAGGGCTTTGAATTGCCATGCTCCTCAGAGCAGAGCAAAGAAAAGACAGCACTCCCTCCCTGCTACACCAAGGGTGGCAGGTGAGAGAGCAAAAGAAATGCTGAACAGTGGCAACATCTGTGAATCAGTGCTGCTGATGCAGGAGGTGGTGGCAGACAGAACCACTGCCTGCAAGCAACATTGCTGACATGGCAGCCACATACAGGATGGCTGATCTGAACAACTCTGCCATTCCCTGGGCAGAGGGAAACCAAGTACTGTGCAACAGCAGTTAAGTGGAATATCTGCAAAGGACAAGTTGGCTATAGGAAGTGAAGATGCATAAGAAAACTGAGTTGCAGATTGCTTTTTCAAACACTGAATAGTATTTCAAAGGGTAAGCAACAGAAAGGCAGATGTTGGGCAGACTTGGTGCAGAGATTAGATATTCTGAAGCTGTGATAGGTGGACAGGAAAGCTCCCAAAAGCCATCTCACAGCTCAGATTGATCATGATATGTGTGTCAGCCTTTAGCAAACAAACCTAACAAGATGACGAAGTAATAAGTAAAAGTAAAAAGAAAAGCATTAAAAAACTCTAACTGGGCTTGCCTTGTTTTCAGTTCATGGTTGAGTGCAGTGGTCAGTGGGTTAAGGAGTACATCATGGAAACCTGTTGAGGTAACTGAGGGGATTTACCTATAGTGCTTTGACAGCGCTAGTGCTGACATCCTCTACAGCAAAGGCTGCAATGCCAACTGTTGGCATTGTAGCCATGGGGATGTCGGTGCACACAATTGGGGGGCTGCACCCCTGAACACCCCCTTGTAGGGGTCTCTGCCCCCTCACCCCCCAGTCTGTAGGATTCTAATTCTGAGTTGGAGTAGGACCGGGGGGGTACACACCCAGCCAAGCAGTCCCGATCGGCACACAGACCACCACAGTGACAGGCGGGTTTTGTTCAATTCCTGTCACTGTGGTGGACTTTGCTGTGCCAGAGTCACTGCAGCAATGGTATACCAACAGAAGGATGTGGGTTGTAGAGTGGTGGGGGCTGGTAGAAGGGTTGGGGGACTGGGTAGAGAGGGCTGGGAGATATCACTGGATGATTTATTTTTTTTCAGGCAACTAAAGAAAACAGAAACAAAATGATAGACAATTTTCTTTTTTTCAGGAAAGAAAGATGTTGTTTGGTGATACGAGGATTGGGGATTGGGTACCCCAGTCTCAGACTATGAGGGAAGGGTTTAGGATACCGAGCACTGCACATGCTGGTATCAGTTGGGGGGTTGTTAGGTGAAAGATTGTGCACCATGGCATCCTGGGCATTACAACCTACTTTTTAAATAGCAAAAGCAAACTTTGAGGTTATCTAACAACTTTATGAGGGTTAGGCACTAAGCAGCACAGATTAAAGTTGATTGAATAGGTGAAACTCTAATCTAGCAGCTAGAGCAGACTGTCTAAATCTGACATCTAATATCCAGCTGTAAAATACAATGCAAAAAAAAATTCTGATAAGTAACCCCCAATGCCTAGGTTGTTTAATATGATTTCACTTACACCATCCTCTAATCCCCAACATCCTTTCTCTCTCCAGGTCCCGTGTGCACATATTATTAAGTTTTATCATAGAGAGCACCATCTTATAATAAAAAAGTGCAAACAGAGAATGAAACAGCAGGACTTCAACTCAGATCAGCAAGGTACATACAAAATCATTTAAAGTGTAGGACCAAACTGATTGGGGCCACTTTGACAGAGTGGTTTGGCTTGTTCACATTTTGGCCAAAATTTGATAATTAAGAGCCGCTATTTAAAGTATGAGAAACAGAAAAATCCTCCATTACAGGCCTGTTAGGGCAGTTTGGGGGGGGTGCACTGGACGTCATTTATTCATTGATATTAGTCACAACCAGGAGCACCTTTGAAAATAATTACATTTATAAAGCCAGGGTTCAGCAGATCACACTTTGAATTGGAATAAAAAAATTCCCCATGCCAACTTACTAGCTTTCTATCTGTCCCTACCATAATACAAGCCACACCATCCCCTAGTTTAGTAGGCAACCCAACATACCCACTAGCCTCTACCTCCCTTCGCCCCCTATAGCTTCAAAAGCTCAAGGATATCCAAAGTTGGGTGGCCAGAAGTGGCAGTCCCACAGGTGATCAGCTTGCTTGTTTTAGTCTCAGAAGGTATGAATGAAATAATTATATACTTCCATAGTAACACTACATTATCCACTTGTTAGCCAATTAGGTATTTCTATAGGTGGGCATCATCTTCTCATTCATACCCCAGATAGTCCAACTGAAATGCAACATCTTGTTTCAGATGGGATCCTGCTTCTATTCATTTCCACTGGCCAGATTGGAGCACTGGGAGGTTAAGTGACTTGCCCAGGGTCACACAGTGAGTATTTGGCTATGCTGTGGTTTGGACTTGTGATCTCTCAGTTCAAAAGCTGGTGCTCTAACCACTAGACCGCATTGTCTCCTAGTCTATTTGCCCTTATTGTGTTGTATTGCATTTACTGCATTGCATGCTAATTGTTATTACTTAGTAGGGTGTATGTGTTTAATGATAGTTGGGTCCCCTGTCACTGTTGGTGGGCACTGATTAGTTTCCAGTGGGGCAGCACTCTGGCAGTTTCTGTCAAAACAATCCTCACAAGAAGAAGCACCATCCCACCATTAAATGCCAATAACATCACAAACCTCTAAACTGCCATCCAGCAGAAGGTTTAAAGATTCAGCCACTCCCTTCAAACATGTGTCTGCATCCCTCATCTAACAGGTATGTATGGTTACAGGAAAAATTACCTTTTCCCAATGAATGAAGGAAACCCATTTTGATGGTCCTGGACTATGCAGCTGGAAACCAGTAGTTCCAATGCTGGGGTGGGGCTGGGGGGCAAAGTGTGAAAAAGGAAGAGTAAAAGATGGCTAGCAAAGATATTCATAGGGTGCAAAAATAAAATGTTACATTCTCAATAAAAAGCAGAAATATAGCTGAAATCTGAAAAGTTCAGCAGATTAAATTGCACTGTCTAATCATCACCACCAATTTCATTATTTATGCTGCATCTCATTTTTCTCATTGACATTGATAAATTACAGTGACTGGCAGGTTGGAGAGTGACAAATAAACTGGGTTTGAATTGCTCCACACTCTTTAATACCTTGTCATCTTTAATATTCCATAATGCAGCAGCACAGGTCCCTTTGAGATACATGGAATACATGTACAAGAAAAAATATTTGTAGGGTGCACGATGACACAGGCATGCCATGGAACATCCATATGCACAGGTACACATTCATATGCTTGTGCTTGAGTACACACACACACACACAGATATGCTTTCTCAATTTTCTAGCTTTTATAGTTTGAAGACAGTCATTAGTATCTTTAGGGCATGTGGCTTTTTAGTCTTGCTTGTTACATTGAGATGACAGACTTAGTCAACTGGGCAGGGGTTAGGGCAGTTGCAGAGGGACAACTGAGATCAGAAATGTTTCTGGAGAATTGCTGGACTACTGGGCACATCTGCATCAGTGTTTTGCAAGGCATGATAGATGCTCAGTATCGCTCTCTCAATTAGAAAGGCTGACATGGACAGCTATACTTAATGGCATTCAGTAACCGTAGCATTAAATTACAGAACACATGAAGATGAAGATGCATTAGCTCACCTACTGTACTCTTTCTACATGACAGATGAAATCAGGACCGACATTATTCAAAACAAAGATATGCAGGTTATGAGGACACCATATATGGCCTTTTATCCACAGCATGCTGCAGTCACTGCATCTCCATTCATAGCAGTGGGGACATAAGACAAATGCTGAAGGAGTAAGGTCACGAAAGGCAAAGCAAAGCTGCACACTCACTGCAAGACCTGTGTAAAAAACAATGTGTTTACACAGTCCTTGAGACGACTGGTAAGCTTGCTTTTGCTTTGTGGTGTGCTGCTAGTTGGTTTACAAATGGCAGGCCCCTCATGGTATACAGTATTTACTGCATCCTTGAGGCTCTGAATAAGTACTGTACATCTTGAAAGAAAGAAGGAAGGTCTCCGTCTCTTGCCTGTTGTCAGCATCTGCATTCATTACCCATTTTATAATGATTGGTGGTGTCTGGTGGTCAGGTACTGGATTATTATGCTTTGCTGTGGGGGAATATTGGTGTTCTTTGTGAATCTATCTCCTTCCATAGCTAAGGAAGCTGTGGAAACTTTCAGCAGGTAAGTACTGAAGATCGGGAGATAAAAAGGGAGAGCTGCTACTCGCTGCACTAGTGCTACATAGTGACAGGTTACAGGGTTCATCTTCAAAAGCTGATATGAAGATGACAGCACATCGGCCCATGGAAAATAGTATGGTGCCAGATAAACTAAAACCTTATCGATGCAGGGGGAGGAAATGACTTAGGAAGTTTAGATCCCTCCCACAGGGCATTCCATGACCCTTTCCAACTTCTTGCTCAGTTCTGCATTTGCCATTCCAGTAAAAGTTGGACCTCACTGTTTGCGGTAAGCCATTGCAGTATGAGAAGGGCCCAGAGGAATTTCAATTATTCCTCCCAAAGGCATACTGTTCTAATATAAATGGTAAACCATGGCTGCACATTTTCAGGTTACATTAATAATGTCATATTAAAAAAGAGCAAAATAAATAATAGACTGAGCTACCACTCATAAGTATTTATTTATAAACCACTGAATTCCTCTCCAGCCATCTGCATACAACAGTGTTTCATGTATAACCACACCCTGTGCATGAGCATAACAAACACTTTTATTCAATTTGTTTTATTATTTGGTAGCTGGGTAAGGCCCTCTAAGCACAAGTGCCTGTTTTCAGGGACAACCCAAGAACACTGGGGAGGTTAAGTGACTTGTTCAGAGTCACACAGTATGCATGTGGTAGGCTGTAGGATTCAAACCCAGCACTGCTGGATGTACAAAGTTCATTCACAGTTCATTACTCTGGCCTCTATGCTATACTGCCAGCCCCAATCAGGTCCAGTGCACAGCGTAAAAGAAGATAATGATCTATTAAGTCCATCCCTCAGCTGTCCTACAAGAGTTTACCCTGTGATGTACTTAAAGCAGTAGTATAGCAGTCATCAACTATTTTCAATTTAGAAAACAGCTGTTTTTGTCTGTTTCTGATTTAAGCCCCCTTCCCCTCTGCAGCCAAGCTCCTTCCAGACCTGCCAAGGTAAGCCATCTGCCTCCCTTAACTTTACTGGCATGAGATGCCACCCACATTGAGCCTTGTTTTTTTCCCAGGTGATGACGAGATGGAGTGGCTTGCCCTTAAGCTTACTGGTTGCATCAGAAGGCAGGCTTGGTGAGTTAGGCTGGAGGATCTTGTGGTGCCAGGTGGTCCTTCATTATCAGGTGCAGGGTGCTTTTTTCCTCCAGTTTCAGTCCTTGCCCCTCATGAACCATGTAGTCAAGGGCTGCAAGTGTGCACATCAGTACGTGATGTCACACACAACTAGCACAACTCCTCCCACCTTCTTGGTCATGCTGAGAGAACCACTCGTTGCATTCAGGGGGCAGTGTAGCAATGGAGGATGAGACCCTCCTTCCCCAGGTAGGGACAGCATCCTCTGGGATGATCACTCCCTCCCCACTGTCAGTCTCCGATGACTTGGGTTCATTGCTGAACCAGATCACTGGCACCATGAGTGGTAGCGCTACGCTACTGCTGTGCCAGTGGGCCAGCAGAAAACAGCTTTTTTACTAGTTTTGTAGTTAGTAACTCAATAGTATATTTTGCTGCCACTAGTGAATTTTATGTTGTTTTGCATGTGCGCAAGCAACATCTTGTGGTAGTAGCACATTCAGAGGTGTGTCAGTGTTGGCAAATGCAGGGAACACTTTAGTGAGTAAATCCCTCAGTCACCAGTCAGTGAGCATGTTGGCAATGACAGCAGTTTCAAGGACAGCCATGAAATTGAAAGAAATCTGCTGCTTCAATGCGGTGCAGTTTCCTCATTGGAGTGTCAGATGACAAGGTTCCATTACATGCCTTTCCTGGGGAAATATTCTAATAAATATGGTGGCTCCTGCCTCCCACCACACAATTCCCACAAAGCTGACATCAGGGATGCCCAGTCCACGTGTCTGCATGCCCCCCCCAGTTCAATATGTTTGCCAACCGCGGTGCCCTATCCCCATCTGCATCATGTTCCCCCCTCACTTTTTTGCTGACGGGATGCCCAATCCCAGTCGGTATCATGCCCCCCAGATTCATGGCACATTGGTAGCCCACTGCAGTGCCCAAAATCTTTTTTTTTTACCTGTAAATAAAGAAAACCAACCCTGACGTCTGGTTTTTTTTTTACCTGGAAAAAAAGATCTCTTGTTGTCCCGCCGCACCCTCCCCCAACCCGCACTCCACCCTCTGCACACCCCACTTCCTGCTCCTCCCTTCACCCCATATTTACCTCTGGAGGGCCAGCACTGCAATATTCTGTGGAGCAGAAACATGTCTGAACTCTTCAAAAGCCAACCGAGAATGGAACAAAATGTGATAAGCTTTATAATGGCAGGCAATGGAGGGTTTCAACTTAGGTGGATATCGCAGCCATTTTTTGGAAGTTTTTCACCATATTTACAACATGGGCATTTTGGGACCCCACCTCATGAACAGTGGCACTGTCATTCAGTCCTGAAAGGTGATTTTGCAGTCACTGTACATAATCACCTTTCAGGACTGATTAACAACATGACAGTGCCACTGTTCATGAGGTGGGGTCCCAAAAAGTCCATGTTGTAAATATGGTGAAAGAATTCAAAAAAATTACTCCGTTACAAGTGTGCATTGCACAGTTTCCACACATGTATGTAACTTTGACCATTTTTAATATTTTCACTCCAGATTTTCAACATTGCTATATTTTCACACCTCCTTATGAACAGTACAGCTGTCATTTTTCACATCCTGCCTGAAATGTGTTTTTTCACCTGTGGTGCAGTCACTGTGGGAAACTAATTTTTGGGAAAGATTAATAAAATCACAGTGCCACTGTTCATGGGGGAGGTTCCAAAATGCCTATGTTGAAAATGTGGTTAAAAAAAACTAAAAATAATTGCATTACAGGGCATGTGTTGCGCAGTTTCTATGCACGCTTGTGACTTCACCAATTTTTTATATTTTCACTCCAGACTTTCAACATTGCCATTTGTTTACACTCCTCATGAACAGTACAGCTGCCATTTTTCATATCTTGCCCGAAATGTGTTTTCACACCTGTGGTGCCAAATGGTGCAGTTGCTGTGCAAAATCACCTTTCAGCTAATGAATTGATAGTGCCACTGTTCATTAGGTGGGGTCACAAAAAGCCCATGTCGGCAGTCATGCAATGGGAACAGTGCACTCCCCTCACTGAGGAAGGAGACCAGTCCTTGGGATGCTCATCCTTTCCTCCCCCAGCCAGGCCCTAATGGCCCGTGTTTGTTCCTGAGTGCATGTCACTGGCATAGCAAGCAGTAGCACAACCACTATGGTACCTAGTAGGCTTGGGGTCCTCCTTTTATCCATTTTAAAGTGTACTTTCCCTGGATAGGCCAGCTGAGTAGCAATATCTCATTTTCAATAGGGTCCTGCTTGTACCAGTTCTTACACTATATTCACACTATCTTAATCAAGGATAGTGCAGTGGAGATACAATATTTCCTTTTCAGTGAGGGACCAGCTTTTACCCATTTTTATAATGTATTACTCAGGATAGGCCAGCTGAGGAGCAATATCTCATTTTCAGTGGGTGCCAACATTTTTATTTTTTGTACTTTCTTTTTATCCCCTCCTTACTGCCTACTCAGTCCACTCCTTCGGACCGATCAATCCCCCGTAATCCTTCTCATGGTGTCTGCCCCTAGAGTGCCAGGCTTACTCTGTTGGCTCCCTACCTTGCTCCTCTTTCTTTCAGAGAGCCTGTACAGTGTGGTCTGCCCATGAGTTGGTGATCGGGGCTGGGATCAGTCATCATCCTGGCCCATGAGGGTATTTTTCTGCTTTTCTTCCCTTGGTCCCTCCTCTCCTGAGGGCATTGGCACAGAGGACTGATGTACAGACAAACAGCGTGCTGACACATGCCATTGTCAAATGCCCACAACATCCTCCCCACCCCAACTCCGAAGGGCCACCTGGTGCCCCAGTCCCTGAGCTTCCACCAGCGCTGGTTCATTGGGTGCTCAGAGCACCCCAGGAATCCACCCCAGGAGGAGGAAAGCATCTGTTTGGGATGCTCGAACCTTCTCCTCCCCTACAACCCCAGACAACCTGAGTCTGTTCCTGAACTCGGGTTGCCAGTGTAGCATGAGGTGTGGCATCCAGTGCCTCAACCCTCAGCGCCACTGGGCCGGTGGTGCCAACATTTTGACCTTGAATTACCAACATAGTCTTTTTATGACCCCACATTATGATCAAGACAGGTGGAATTTTTTTAATTTCTTCCAAAAGGTGACTTAACGGATCAACTGTGAAAACATATTTTGTAGGGAACTTATAAAATGATGCATCATGTTCATCAGGTGGGGTAACACAAGGGCTATGTTGCAAGTTTGTGGGCCAAATCTGCAAATATCACAAAGTTATGAGTAAAAATTGAAAAACTTCAATGTTTTCCCATTACTTTGTTGTTTTGTTTTTTTTACATTTTGACCCCAAGGTTTCAACATTTGGGGACATATTAAGAGCCTTTCAGATGCAACTGTAAATCGATGCACCACACAAAATTTGGGCTGGCTGGCTCTGACATGATATGCAAACAGAATACATGATCGGAAAAGATTGAGCAGTCTGAATATCCGACCATGGATGCGTGGTGCATAGCAGGCATCTGCCTTTTATGGAGCTGAGCATCCATGATGCAGGGCTGAAGACCACCAATGGGGGAATGCATGACATATACCTGGATTTGCCATGTCCCCCAAGGGCAATATTCAGCCAAAATATGCAACTCCACTCACTGAGCATGCGTGGTGCAAAGGGGCCTCATGCATGCCCAATATAGGCTGATTAGTATGGTTGTGTCAGGCTGAATGCACCAGGCCAGCCCTCCCCAGCCCCAATGACTGCAAATAAAGACATCTGCCTGATCCCCCATTTCCATAGTGTAGTATCCCCCTCCACAACCCCATCCCTGATAGAAATAAAAGAACATAATATCCCATTTCCATAGTGTAGTGTCCCCCTCTCCCTGTCCCCAATCCTTGGTGAAATAACAAAATCTCCAGACCTGCAATGGCTGTCGGGGGCATGATAATATTCAGAAGCCCCTTATGCACCCCTCAAACCCAACTGTACCACGGCATGGAATATTGTGATGCATGCATGCAAATGAGGGATCCCTCATGCATATTCCCTGATTCACAATATTCCAAAGTCCCCTGGCAAGAAGACATGGTTGGCTGCACCACACAAAGATAAATACCCAAAATCCAACTCTAACTATGCATGGGGTAGAGTGATATCCAATGCACAGTCAAGGGCTGGTCACATGATTTCTCCTCCCCATCACCAATCCCCCATTGAAATAACAAAATGCTGCCTCGATCCCTTCTGTTCCATAGTGTAGTGTCCCCCTTCCCCATCCCAAATCCCTGGTGAAAGAACATAATACAGCCCCAGTCCCTTCTTTTCCATAGTGTAGTGTCCCTCCCTCCTTGGCCCTGAACCCCTTAATAATAAATATGCCCATCTCTTTTGGCTCTGGTGGTCTAGTGGAGCCACCCTTCCCAGCCCAATATCCAAATGAATACAAACTGATATCCCTGATATCCCCAGCGGTCAAGTGGTCCTCCAACACATAGGATGTGGCCCATTACCCAGCTACCCCCACCCAACTGGAGCCAGCAACTGGCACAACCTTCCTCACACCACCATGGCCAGCCACCAACTGAATAGTTAATGAGCATGTACAGTACATAGTATGCACCCAGTATGCTATGTACTGTACATGCTCACTGACTGTTCAGTCAGTGGCTGGCTGTGGTGGTATGATAAGGATTGTGCCAGTTGCCAGTTCTGGTCAGGTGGAGGAGCAGGATGGTGGGCCATGTCCTAATAGGGTGAGGGTGATGGGGTCACTTGACCACCAGAGATACTGGGGATATTGGCTCCACTAGACCACCAGGGTCAAAGGGGGTGGACATATTTATTATTAGGTAGTTCAGAGCTGGGGGGGACACTTCACTATGGAAAAGAAGGGATCAGTGCAGCATTATGTTATTTCAGTGGGGATCGGTGATGGGGAGGGGGATCATGTGACCATCCCTTTACAGTGTGCAGGGTATCACTCTACCCCAAGCATAGTTAGAACTGGATTTTGGGTACTTATCTTTGTGTGGTGCAGCCATGTCTTCTTGCCAAGGGACTTTGGAATATTGTGATATAGGGAATATGTATGAGGGATCCCTCATTTGCATACCTGCATTGCTATATTCCACACTGCGGTACAGTTGAGTTTGAGGGGTTCATTGGGAGCTTCTGAATATTACCATGCTCCCAACAGCCATTGCATGTCTGGAGATGAGTGGGTGCAGTTAGGGACGTGCCATGCATCTTTTTTGAATATGTCAGCCAATGCCTTTTTATGACTCACCTTATGATTAAGTCAAGAGGAACTTTTTAAATCCTGTCTGAAAGGTGACTTTATTGGACAGCTGTAAAAATGTGTTTCAGAGAGGATGTGAAAAGAATACACCTGTCATGTTCATGGAGTGGAGTAACAAGAGGGCTTTGTTAAACATGTGGGGCCATAATCAGCAAAATCACACAGTTTTGTAATAACATTGACAAAATTCAATATTTCTTCATGATTTTGTTTTTTGACATTTTTACCCTGTATCTTTTAACATAGTCTTTTTATGACACCCACATTAAAACAAGACATGTGAAATTGTTTAAATCCTGCCCAACGGGTGATTTCATTGAGCAAGTGTGAAATGCATTTCAGGGGAATTTGAAAACTTTCATCTACTGTGTTCATGAGATAGAATGCAAGAAAGGCTATGTTGAAAGTATGGTATAAGAATATTAAAAAATGACAATGCTATGAGAAAAGGTTAAACACGTTAAAAAGCAGTTTATCAAACTTACCTTGTATTCCTCAATCCTCAGTCAGTGTTGGAAGCAGCAAGACATGCCAGTCATCAGATGAGGTCCTGATAGGTTATTGAGCTATGCTGGGGGTGGGTGCTGAGAGAGGGATTGGGTGAGAAATCTGGAGGGCTGACGTAGAGCAGACACCATTGAGGGACTTTTCTTTGTTATAGAAAAACAGATGAGTGATAAGAAAATGAGAAACAAAATAATGAGAGACTGTCTTCTTATTTTCTGGTATCTGTTGGTTGGCAATATCAGGAGCAACATTCCTGATGTTGCATCATGTTTTGAGGGTGTTAACCAGCACCAGGGGTGAGCACCTCAGTGCTGTACTGTGTCAGGGTATGACAAATGCCAGGTCAGGTAGGAGAGGGGTATACTGGCAATGGGATTGGGAACCCACTGCCAGTGATGTTTTAAAAATTGCAGTGGTGCGGAACAAATGCCAGGATGGGTGGGAGAGGGATACCAGCAAAAGTGTGATCAGGCAGTGGGGGGGACACCAGCAATGGGGTTGAATGAGCACCCACTGATGGTTAAATATTAAAAGTCGGATTGAGTGGGAGAGGGGGGATTCCAGTAGAACCAGCAGTGTGATGTGGGTTAGGATGATTATGTCATGTTGGTATGCTAATGAACAAAAACTTCTTATGTTAGGAACAGCTTCATCTTTTCATATGTAAGAAGTTTCCACCCATCAGCAAGTAGCGCAACATCATCACCAGCTTGCTTCCAGTATATGTTTCACAGCCCAAGCCCTCACAATACTCAACTCCATTAGTCCTAAACACTCATAACCTTCAAAAATCATACACTGCTGGCATGCAAACAAGATGTTTGCTTTACACATGCACAAGCAAAGATAAAAAGTAAGCCGAAGAGTGGACTTCACACAAGACAGATTTCTTTTGAGCATTTTTGGAGGAATGTACTGTATAGCATTTTTATGGCTGTTTCTGGAGTCTGCAGCCCTATTGGGATCAGACTGTGGCTCTAAAATGGCTGATTGTGGCACTCCCTTTCTGGACTTTTGAAAGTATTCTTCTACAGCTGCAAAATAATGCACCCCCTCTGATTTTTGCTATTTTCTGCTCTATGATAAAGGCATCTGAATGGAGGGGGGATGCTACTATATTGTACCTTAGAACTTCTCAGGATATTAACAAAAAAAAATTTAAACTGCTGTTTCTATCATCTATCCAGCTCAGTCTAACAGATGTATTCTATTTCTTTCAGCAACCTAGGGGTTAACTCATTATGTGTTGTTCTCATCCATAACAAATGGGTTGATACCTTTTATTAGACCGATGAGGATGTTACAAAAATAGCAAAGAGCTTTAGCTTTCAGACCAACAAGTCCTTCTTCAGAAGCCTAATGAGAGTTCTCTAGAAAATCCCATATTATTTACACTTAGAACATGCAGCAACAAACAAAAATCATTTTCATTGGTTTAAAACAGGCCTTGCAAAATAATTAAAGTGACATTGGAGAGCTTGCATATCTAAAGAGTGATTTCAGCTGAATTGAACTTAAAGATCAAAGGTTTTTAAAGATAACAGCAGGCAGAGAGTTACCACATGTCAGTCTAATGGATAAAAAACCTTAAGATTCTCTGCTCACTAAATTACATGTCAAGTAAAGGAAACCTCTCAAAGACACATACAGTATTTCACAAGTGAGGCCACAGTGCATCACTCTGTTCAGGATAAAACCTTTGATAATGAGATGACACTTGAAAAAAACAACTGCATGCTAAAATGTAACATATTACTAAGTAAAAAAAACAATAAAACAAGAGCCCCAAAATTATAACATCTGAAATTATCTTTACATGGCATATAGAATGATGAAAATGATGTATTCCCAAAGTAAGTAAGTGTATCACACTGATGAAAGTACAACTGGCTGGAGATATATTCCCAACATACTCTCAACAAACTATTATTTTAAGACTTTGTTGTAACAAGATTTTACACATGATAATATCAATTGTCAGTGTAAGTGCCATATTAAAAAAAAAGTGTTAGTCAGGGACCCCCAAGAAATTGAGACTATACAGTCTGATATGTACAGATTTCAAGAAATTGTCATTGTATAATTGAAATAATGCATATATAGAAACAGTCCAAGGAATCTAAACAAAAATTGTTAGGAATTACCCCACCCCCCACCAAGGGGGAAAGTAACTACTGTACTTAAAATTAAATATTATATATATAAAAGACAAAGAACCTCTGTGTGCAAACACTGAGGCAAGGGTTACCCCAAAGGGCATTTGGCTGGGAAGCCAAGTTTCAAGAAAATACAAAATCACACATGCCCCACAATGCAAAGCATCATGGGCTGCATATGCAAATCACCACAGAATGTTATGCTGGTCCAACTTTAAGCAGAATTGCATGGTGCCGAAAGGCCTCTCACACAGTTTGCAAAGGGTGCTAACAGAAGACATAGACACGTGTTTCATCCTACCAGGACTCATCAGTATGCCTCGTCTGTTTGACACCCCAGTGGAATGGACCAGCAACCCTTAAGGCAGCATGCCTTAGATATACTGTGGTGAACCCATTAAAATAAAAAACTGTTTAAAAGACAAAGAACCTCTGTGTGCAAACACTGAGGCAAGGGTTACCCCAAAGGGCATTTGGCTGGGAAGCCAAGTTTCAAGAAAATACAAAATCACACATGCCCCCACAATGCAAAGCATCATGGGCTGCATATGCAAATCACCACAGAATGTTATGCTGGTCCAACTTTAAGCAGAATTGCATGGTGCCGGAAGGTCTCTCACACAGTTTGCAAAGGGTGCTAACAGAAGACATAGACACGTGTTTCGTCCTACCAGGACTCATCAGTATGCCTCGTCTGTTTGACATCCCAGTGGAATGGACCAGCTACCCTTAAGGCAGTGTGCCTTAGATATACTGTGGTGAATCCATTAAAATAAAAAACTAATTAAAAGACAAAGAACCTCTGTGCGCAATCACTGAGGCAAGGGTTACCCCAAAGGGCATTTGGCTGGGAAGCCAAGTTTCAAGAAAATACAAAATCACACATGCCCCCACAATGCAAAGCATCATGGGCTGCATATGCAAATCACCACAGAATGTTATGCTGGTCCAACTTTAAGCAGAATTGCATGGTGCCGAAAGGCCTCTCACACAGTTTTCAAAGGGTGCTAACAGAAGACATAGACATGTGTTTCATCCTACCAGGACTCATCAGTATGCCTCGTCTGTTTGACACCCCAGTGGAATGGACCAGCTACCCTTAAGGCAGTGTGCCTTAGATATACTGTGGTGAACCCATTAAAATAAAAAAAAACTAAGTTTTTTATTTTAATAGGTTCACCACAATAAAAACACTATAAAAAATAACAGAATCGGGTTCACCACAGTATATCTAAGGCACACTGCCTTAAGGGTAGCAGGTCCATTCCACTGGGGTGTCAAACAGATGAGGCATACTGATGAGTCCTGGTAGGACAAACACATGTCTATGTCTTCTGTTAGCACCCTTTGCAAACTGTGTGAGAGGCCTTTCGGCACCATGCAATTTTGCTTAAAGTTGGACCAGCATAACATTCTGTGGTGATTTGCATATGCAGCCCATGATGTTTTATTGTGGGGGTCATGTGTGATTTTTTATATTATATATATATATATATATATATATATATATATATATATACACACACATATGAATCTTAATAACCATCAATTGCACCCATCACTACAATAGTCACCCATAAAATGAATGACACTTGTCATGAACCCCCAAGTAAATGAGACAAGTGCCCTAGTAAGTACAGAATGTAAAAACATTGCAATATATGCTCAAATTACAGAACTAGCAGAAGGAAGTAAATATCTACTATAATATGAGTCCAGAGTCCTAGCCACAATGGCAACATAATGTCATGCACCTGAACCTAAGTTTGCCTCAATATCCCCACAATATTCACATTCACTATAACCCCATAACCACACATCTCAAATACCCATATTAAAAATTCAGTGTGCCACATTACTTCTACCCTAACATCACACACATAAACATATTCACAGAGTCACACACATAGACATATCCACACACCCATGCACAGATTCACACAATACTAATGTGAGAGGACAACCTGTAGATAACCACCTAAGAGGGATTGTATAAGAGTCAAAGTCCAAGGCTCGCCAAAAACCTAAAATATGTATGTCCATCCTTTGAAGTAAAGGTCCATGTAAGTTGTCATAAATCCAACATCAATGTGCAAGCCGCCTTGCACCTTATTAAGAAGTAACATAAATCTGATCTCACAAGCATGTCTCTATTGTGTACTGTTGAAATGTCCTTTCAAGACCAACACAGGCATAGCTGAGATTGATATTGTTCTGGAATTTACTGAAACTGTGAAAGTCAGACTACAGTCAGATGACAGACAGTGTAGCTATATTAGCTATCTCATTCCTATGGGCACAACAGGTTGCATGCTTGCTTACACACTCATAAACACACACACACACACACAGAGCAGCATGTACTCCAACTAAAAAAATTCAAGATGACTGAATTAGCAGTATGTCAGTTTTTGATGATTGTGACTAAACAGCACTATATGGCACCAACAAGAAAATAACTTTGGTCATTTGGTAGCTTTTCACAGGCCTATTGGTTCTGGCTAGAACTTGATTTATGTTGGCAGGTCATCAGTTCCTCCCAACAAAATAAAATCCAAGTATAATGATACTATTGGCATCAAAGACGGTCTTTATTATAAAATGGTTACGTGGCAAGAAATAAGGCTGACAATCTTCCCCTAGTAATGAAAAGTGAAGTGACTTGGGGAATGTGGTCTGAGACTCAGCATCTATGAATTATAGTGAAAAAGAAAAAAATGTTCAGGTCTATGGATTGAACCCAAACTCCATACCCTCTACTGTTTTATACACTGTAGCTCTATCACTGCATTAAGCTTCCTAAGCAAGAGAAGCATGCTGTAGCAAAGACATCCAGCAATGAGTGCAGTCCTCCCTCCCCCCAACACATATAGCTGCAGTGGATGTTCTTAATTATAAAATTAATATGTATCTCCTGGAAAAATCTCTTTAAATAAATAAATAAAATAAACAATCTAATCTCTTTAAATAAATAAATAAAAATAAACAATCTGTCTCTTTGAAGTAATGATTCCCAAGATGCATTTATACCTCAGAGTCTGAGCTGGAACTTTTTAAGTTATACAGTATCAGTAATATAGCAGTTCAAACCTTGCTTAAAGTCTATCACTAACATCAGCAATATGATTTAACAGTTTCTCTCCTACTACATAAATTGTAGTGAAAAAAAAAGATCCAGGCCCCCCTACTCTCTACTGTTTGGTAGCTTGTAACTCTGCCACTGTAGTGGACTTCCTATTCAGGAGATGTGTGTCGTGGCAAAAGACATACAGCAGTGAGTGCAGAATCTCCATACACAGAGCTGCACTGAATGTTCGTAATTAACAGCCTGCCTATCTGAAGTAGTGTTTCCCAAGTTGCATTTAAACTTCAAAGACTGAGCTAGAACTTTTCAAGTGATTTCAACAATACAGAATTTCAAACATTGCTGAAGGTCAGTCACTAACACCAGTAATGACATTTAACAATTTCTCTCATACTACATAAATTGAAACACATAAACAAAATTCCAGTCTGGGGATTAAACCCAGACCAGCTACTCTCTACTGCTTGTATCCTATAGTTTTACCACTGTACTAAGCTTCCAAGACAGGAGATGCATGCTGTGGTAAATGACATCCGGCAATGAATTTGAATACCCCAACATAGGTGCAGTGGATAGTCATAATTAACAGTCTGTCTGTTTCTAGTGTTTCCCAAATTTCATTTAAACTTCAAAGTCTGAGTTGGAATTTTTCAAGTTATATCAGCAATATAGAACTTCAAACCTTGTTAAAAGTCTGTCACTATCATCAACAATGACATCAAACAATGTCTCTAATACTTCATAAATTGTAGTAAGAAAGAAAAAAAGTATTCCACTCTGGATATCAAACCCATGCCCTACCATCTACTGCTTAATAACCTGTAGCTCTACTGCTGTACTTAGCTTCCTATACAGGAGATGTGTGCTGTGGCAAAGGAGATACAGCAGTGAGTGCAGACCACACTCACACACAAACACATAACTGCACAGAATGTTCATAATTTACTGTCTGCTGATTTGGAGTAGTGTTTCCCAGGTTGCATTTAAACTTCAAAGTGTGAACTAGATTTTTTTAAATGATATCAGTAATACAGAATTTAAAACTTTTCTGAAAGTCTGCCACTAATACCAGCAATGACATTTAAAAATGTATCTTATACTACATGAATTGTAATAAGAAAGAAAAACAAATTCCACTATGGGGAGCAAATCCAGGCCCCCTACTCTCTACTGCTTGTAGCCAGTACCTTTATCACTGTACTAAGCTTCCAAGACAGGAGATGCATGCTGTGGCAAAGGACATCCAGCAGTGGGGTTGGTTCCTCCCAATACAGCTGCAGTGGCTATTTATAGTTAACAGTCTGTCTATTTCTAGTGTTTCCCAAATTGCATTTAAATCTCAAAGTCAGAGCTGGAACTTTTTAAAGTTATATCAGCAATACAGAACTTCAAACCTTGCTGAAAGTCTGTCACTATCATCAGCAATGACATATAACAATCTCTCTAATACTTCATAAATTGCAGTGAGAATGAAAAAAGAGTGTGCCACTCTGATCATTGAGCCTGGGCCCCCTACCTTCTACTGCTTGGTATCCTGAAGCTCTACTGCTGTAATAAACTTCCTACACAAGGGCTGCACACTGTGGCAAAGGACATACAGCAGTGGGTGCAGACTCCCACAAACACACACACAACTGTACTGAAGGTTTGTAATTAACAGTCTGCCTATTTGAAGTAGTGTTTCCCAATTTCCATTTAATCCTCAACGTCTGAGCTGGAACATTTCAAGTTATCAGCAATATAGAACTCCAAATCTTGCTAAAGCTGTATCATGAACATCTGCAATGACATCTTATGAATTCTCTTAGAGTACATAAACTGTAGTAAGAAAGACAATATGTTCCAAGTGGGGGGATGAAACCCAGGTCCCATGCCCACTACTGCTTGGTGGTATGTAGCTCTACCACCATAGAATGGTTCCTTGAAAGAAGATGCACACTATGGCAAAGGCCATCCAGCAGAGAGTGCAGACCTCACCTATACAGCTGCATGGGACTTTAGTAGTGAACGGTCTGTCAATATGAAGTGATGTTGCTAGCCCGAGGATGCAGAGGGCTGAGGTGTTGAGTGCCTTACCTCACACCATGCTGGTGACCTGGGGTCAGTAGCAAGCTCAGGTTGCCAGGGGTTGGGGTTGGGGAGAGAGGATTTATCATCCTACAGACAGCTCTCCTCTGTCAGGGAAGGGTGGACCATGGTTCCCTGGCAGCAGCGACACCACGCGGAGGCATGATGTGCAACAGCCAGAACCATATAAGGATCAGGTGGAGGCAACAGTGGACATCCATGGGAGGAGTGCAGGAGCACATTTGTACCCACACTAGGTACATTTCAAGTCCATGCCTCCGAGGGGGAAACCAAGGAAACCAGGAAACACCCCACATACTGGGAGGAAGACATCACTCCCGCCACCACAACCATGCTGAATCCACCTCTCCAGAACATTACCACCTCCTTCCTTCACCTCCACCTGCCTTGGCACTAGATGGGATGAATGTTCCCTGTGGTGCAGAAGGCAGCCCTGCCTCAGGGGATAATGACCGAAGGGTGCCAGGTAGGTGTATCGTGGGTGGTCAGATGAACCGGATCTCTGGCACAGGGATCACAGCAGGGTGGGATGGGGCCCCAGCGAGTGGTGACAAGAGGAAAGAAAATTGAAAACAAAATATGAATAATGTTTTCCAAGTTGTATTCAAACATGACCATCTCAACTGGAAATTTTCAAGTTAGCAGTAAAGAACATCACACCTTGCTGAAACTCTTTTACTAACACTAGCATGACAACTAACAATTTCTCTTATACTACATACATTGTAGAAAGAAAGAAAAGAACATCCCCCAATGGGGATGGAACCCAGGCTTGTGTAGGTCTGAATCCCTCTGCCAAGACCTAAAAGTCCTATCAATGACATAATAAGTGACATACTGTAATGCAGCTGAATTACTCACACTGAATGTACAGTACCTTAGAACTTGACTAAATGCAAAAAAGAATATGCATGACCACAATAGTTGTTTATATCTACACTGCTGGTGTCTATAAATGTATTAAGAAATGAGATTAAAATATGTGGAAAAGCCAGTGTTTAGTGTGCTATGTCCTCAGTTACCTTGTTATCTTGGATCATTTTTGTGCCATTTATCTGGACAGACTCCATACAGACCCTGTCCTACTTTAGGTGTGGATTTCTGACTTATGCACAGTACACCTGGGCTAGATTGTCAAAGTCTTGCAAATTCCCACAGCTACAGGGGAAAGAATTACACAAGTGGGTCTCCACTTGTGGGTCCGCAGTTTTTCCCTCAGCTACAGTATTTTCAAAAGTGGAGCATAACCAGCTCCACAATTTATGGCAGCTTGTGGACATTTTTTCAGTGCAGTGTGGGACCAGGCAAAACATCCCCCCCTTAGTTGCACTTGCTGAAAATACCAATCTCTGCAGTTGCAATGATTTCAGTCCCCAAGTGGAGTTGTGGATTGGGACTTAGTCCCAAATCCATTTGAAAATCAGGCCCCAGGTGTGTACTCACTGTGCATCTGTACAGGGGCAATATTACCTTCCTTAGTCTTCTGAAAAACCCTTTTTCAGTGCAGATCAACATCCTGTTAGATTTCACAAATGCTTTGTTGCATTGGACAGTAGATATTAGGCAGTTAGGCTTGATGGCGCCCAGGTCTCTTTTCTTACAGAACTGATCCATCCTTATCCCTTTCACAGACTGATGTGACAAAAGTCACAAACTCATACCACAATTCACAGACCATATCAGTCATTGTGAATCATTAACTGTCCCCATATGACCATCAAGGGAGATTATGATCTACAGTCATCAACTGGTTATGAGTTCATCATACAAAGATATAATTTTCCAATCACCAACTAATGACTTTTGATTATTCCTGTCAACTAAAATCAGCATAATAATCATTGAGGATCACATTAGTCCCATGAAGTGTGTTATATAACAGATAAAAAAATGTTTAGGCTGCAATAAATGCAAACACATTAATGCCGCAGATCTCAATAATTTTTTTTTTTTAATATAATTAAATATTTTAAATCATTCTATGAAAAGTAAATGTTTCTTTTGGAAGTTGGCAATTGCATAATTAATAAGAACATTTACAAAGCACAATTTATTAACCCAAATAACTGTAATGTCTTCTTATTAAGAACTGACAGCATGATCCATCGGTGCAGCAGTCATGCAATAACTTGCGATGCCAGCAAGCCAAGTTCAATAACCAGGTTGGGCCATTGAGGATTGGCCAAGGTAGAGGATGACTGACCATCGCAGAGGATACTGTATTTCTCCAGGGAGGGAGAGATGCCACTGCCACTACTTTACTACCACCTGGATGGCCATGGTGGTAACACAGTAGCCAAAGTACATGGGAAGGAGGAGGACTCTGGCTCAGACTGTGCCTCTGATTGGGCCTCCACATGTGTCAATGTAGTAGTAGTAGTAGTAATTCTCTATTGTTAAACCAATTATCAAAAGACCATTACAGAAATAGTACAAAATGCATATAAATACCTTAATACAGTTGATAAAATAAATATTCATGTAAACAATTGTTCTATCAAGAAATAACAGTTCATATAGTTAAAATAGTTCTGGTCATTTTCTTCTAGATTTTTTGAATGTTGAATAAAAAACAGACTATTCTTTTTATGCCACTGCTTTACTACCACTGGGATGGCCATGGTGGTAATATAGTAGACAAGGCATGTGGGAAGGAGGAAGCTGGCTCAGATTGAGCCTCTGATTGGGCCTCCACATGTGTCAGTGTTCTAAAGGGGGAAGCCTGAAAAGTGGAATCTGCTTGATTTGAGCTTCATGATTCTGGGCCACTTTGGCCACAACTTCAGTCACTTACCACTTCAAGGAACCCCATGAACTCCTGCTTCTTTAAGTTGGAAGAAGCAGGAATTTGGATGCAGTACATATGGCCCTGCCATGGGGGTAAACCCATGGGGTTAAAATCCACAGAGGTAGATGCCAGAGATAGGGAGGGTGGTGTGGGGATGAACCTAGCCAAGTAAGGGAAAGCTGGAACATAAGAAACAATAAATCATATCTTGGAAACTTGAATGATAGCCTTCAGGGCAGGTGTTCTGTCTGTTGGAGCTCTATCTAAGGTCTAACAATATTATTAAATAAGAATATTAGTTTAAAGTTTGAGAATCCTGATGAAGTCCATTTTGGAGGTATTATGGAAAGTATCATTTCTTGTACTATATATTTTGGGAAATGAGCATTATTTTAGTTGTGTGTGAGTTTTAGCTATAGCTTGGTCTATCTCTCTGGGTGTAGTTAGTTAGCAGCTCTAGTGGGGTGGAGTGACAGTAGGCCCCCAAGTGAGTGATGGTAAAGAAAGCTAGATACTTACTGTTTTTTAGTTAGACCCTTTAGAATTCAGCATCTGGTGCCACAAGTTTTCATCTTTTACTCCCCCCAGGTTTCTTACACCATGTCTGAGTAGTGTATTGGTACTTGCCTCAGTGTCATACTTGAATCCAGTTGGAGTAGAACTCTGCAGAAGAGCTATTGTCCCGTTCTCATAAGGCCCAGAGACAGACTGAGAGTCTGTTGTCATTGGCACTACATTCACTGGGTATAGTCTAGGGGTGTGTGAATATCTTCACACAGTCATCATGGATTGAGCAAAGGCTGCAGATGAGGTGATGTCTTGTGTCTTGCCTCCAGCAACTAAAATGGCACTGGCATAATTGCATTGTATGTGTACCCTGGAAGAGAGGACAGTGAGATGTGCCATGATAGAGACGTATACAAGTAACTCACGGGGCGAAGACAGGGCACATAAGGGGAGTCTCTTTCAAACAAGAAACAGCACAAGTATCAGGGGCAATGGGGGCATGTGAGGAAGCTGAATGGGGAGTTCATCAAGACAGATGTGAAGAAATATTCACAGAAGGCACGGTAGATGACTGACAGGGACTACAGGCATACGTGATGGCACCAAAAACAGTGTAGGACTTCAAGTATGTATGAGATAGGCATAGGGCTGGTGTGTATTTAAAAACTGGCAGGGAAGCAGCAGGGTTGCTTTAGGTTCTACAGATGAGACTGATAAGTTAGGGATGTACAATCTGGGCTGACTGTGTGGGAGAAGTGGTCCATTTCCAACAGATAGTTGGTTGTAGAGCAGAAAGCAACTAAATAAAAGAAGTTACATTTTCTTATTAATTTAACACTTATATCTCAGCAGGAGTCAATGTCTGTTGAGATTAAGTAGACAGATACTTTATTAGAGGTAGAAGGGGTCTTATTTAGGGTTAAAAAAAGAAAGAAAAGAAAGTAAGTGGGTGTTCCGTACTGGGAAGGTTACTGTATTAACTTACTTTGCTAAACCAGTAGGAGGAGAGACAGCTTAATTGGGGGTGTGGCTTAGACACCATAAAAGCAGGTGACTCAAATTACAACTTCCTGTTGCTAGCTTTTTTCCCTACTAATTGCCCTCCACCCACCCACCCAAAGCCAGTTCTATATTTATAGCCACTGGATTTGACTGTCAACAGAAACTTCCTGTTTGGCAGTAGTAAGGGAAGGATCATAGAGAAACATTGGTTTTGTCAACCCTAAAGGAAAAAAAGTAGCTCACTTCCCCCCCCCCGCCAGCTGCTGGTGGTCTGACAGTGAGCAAGGAAAAAGGAGGCTACTGAAGAATATAGGAAAGTTGCTGTCCCAGAACAGGAAGGGTGAGAGTTGTAAGGAGAGGAGATAGAGAGAGCAAGCATTCAGAGAAACAGGAGAAGGGACACAAAATAGGACATGATAGGAGTGGTGCAGTGCAATGGCTGTGGGGCGGCAGTGTTCCAGGAGACATTCTGGAGGCTGCGATGCTGCCCTGTTTGCAGGTGCCTCTCTGTTCTGAGGGAGAAGGTTGCCCGTCTCCAGGCTGAGCTGGTTAGGATTCATGAAACCTCCTCCCCCACCCAGGGACCACCAGGGCCAATGCCACTACCTCAGAGGTTGCCAAGAAAGAGGAGAGGCTGGACCAGGGTGGGCTTAGGGAGGGAGAGGGTGGTGGAACAGAGTTGCATCCCTCCAGCTGTACCTCTCCACAATTCATTCACTCTTCTGGTGGATAGTGGTTCCTCTATGGAGGCACCTGCAGTGGAGACCAAGGAGGATGCTGGGAACCTTCACAAAGGAGACCCACAGGAAGGTGGCATGGGACCCCACAGGGGAAGGAAACAACTCCTGGTGGGGAACTCAATCATTATGAGTAGAAATGGGGGAGGAAGAGGAGAGGGAGGTAAGGTGCCTGCCTGGCATCATGGCTTGGAGGGACAGGAAGCAAATCCTCAGGATCGTGGGAGTGGCTGCATGAGGGAGGGAGCTGGATGTCATTGTCCACCTAGGGACAAATGACCTGACTAGGAATGGGATCAGAGCAGTGCAAGATGAGTTTGTAGAGTTGGGGAGGGGCCTTAGACAAGTAGCGCATATTGTAACCTTCTCAGAGGTGCTGCGTATCTATGGCAAGGGTGATGCTAGGGTATTTCTCACCAGGGAATTCAATGAATGGTTGAAAAACTGGTGTGGAGCTCAGGGTTTTGGCTTCATTGGGGACTGGGGAGCCACCAGGAGGGATGCCAACCTATACTGGTGCGATGGTCTGCATCTGTCTGGGGGGGGGACCAGGATCCTAGGTGAGAGGTTTAAATGCTTCATTGGGAAGCATTTAAACTAGCCAAGGGGGGGGAGGCACTGAAAAGGAGCAGGGGAAATCCCAGCCTCCTCCCACAAAACACGGTAATTAGTGAGGTAAACACCAAAGTAGAGAAGTCATTACGGAGCAGGACAGAGGTGAATGTAAAAAAGGCAAAGGCAGTAAGGACAGGAATGGGGCTAAAAGGGGTAAGGCCATTAAAAAGTGGAGGGTGATGAGTACCAATGCCCAAAGTCTATGTAACAAGCCCCCCTGAACTTGTGGCCTTGATGGAAGAGGGATGCCAGGATATTGTTGCAGTCACAGAAACAGGGTACACAGAGAACCATGACTGGGATGTCAACATACCAGGATATACAATCTATAGGAGGGACAAGGAGGGTAAAAGTGGAGGAGGAGTAGCTCTCTATGTAAATGAAGGGATCAAAGCAACAGAACTAAAGAGTAATCAGGGAGCAGATGAGGCACTCTGGTTCACCCTGGAGACAGGAAATGGCACCACAATCTGCATGGGGGTTATTTACAGACCCCACCTCAGGAGGAGGGAATGGACAAGGAAATGATAGGCTTCCTTAGAATGGCAGAAAATGGGGAGATATTGTTGATGGGGGACCTGAATATGCCAGATGTTAACGAGAGCACCTTTGCTGCAGGCACATCCAAGAGCAGGGTAATTCTTGATGCCCTACAGGAGGCATGCCTCAGACAGCTAGTATTGGAACCCACTCGGGAGGGAGCAATCTTAGACCTGGTACTCTCAAATGGGGACAGAGAAAGAATCTCAGATTTAGAAGTGGGTAGCCATCTGGGAACAAGTGACCACTGAACAGTGTGGTTCACGATAAACACAGCCAAACAATCAAGCCATACAAAAGCAAGAGTACTGGACTTTAGGAGGGCTGACTTTGGGAAAATGAGAGTGCCTCAGAAAAGCACTAGCAAACAGGCAAGAAGGAGGGGTGGAGGAACAATGGGAAGTAATCAAAACAGCCATCATAGAGGCAACAAGCCTTTGAGTAAAGCAAATCAACAAAACATAACAAAGGAAAAAAATGCTATGGTTCTCAAAAGAGGTGACAGGGAAGGTTAAAGAGAAAAGGATAGCATTCAGGAAATATAAGGAAACACAGAAGGAGCAGGAGAAAGAACCTTATCAGTTAAAGAAGAAAGAGGCTGGGAAGGCAGTCAGAATGGCAAAGGCCCAAACCAAGGAAAGGATAGCCAACTCCGTTAAAAAGGGGGATAAGACCTTTTATAAGTACATTAGGGAGCAAAGAAAGACCAAAGGAGGGATACTGAGGCTTAACAAAGATGAGGGAATGTGAGTAGAGGGTGACAGTGAAAAAGCAGGGATACTGAACAAATATTTCTACTCAGTATTCACAAAGGAAGAGGAGGGGGCAGTACCTAAACCAAACAAGAGAAACACTCTGAAGACGGGGGTCGATACCAGTCCATTTATAGAAGAAAGGGTTCTGAAAGAACTAATAAAATTGAAGGTAGAGAAAGCAATGGGGCATGATGGAATTCACCCAAGAATTCTAAAAGAACTAAAGGTAGAACTAATGACACCGCTGACTACTCTCTTTAACAAATCATGGAAGGATGGGGTGGTACCTGAGGACTGGAGGAGGGCAGATGTGATTCCTCTTCACTGAAGTGGGAGCAGGACAGAGGTGGGAAACTACAGACCAGTTAGTTTGACCTCAGTGGTAGGGAAAATTATGGAATCACTTCTGAAGGAAATAATTGTTGAGTACCTAGAGGCCAGTGGGGCACAGGACCCAAGGCAGCATGGATTCATGATGGGAAGGATGTGTCAGACGAATCTAATAGATTTCTTTGACTGAGTGCCCAAAGTAGTAGACCAGGGAGGGTCTGTGGACATGGCCTACCAAGATTTTAGCAAGGCATTTGATACAGTCCCACACAAAAGATTAATACACAAGTTAGCCAGCCTTGGAGTGGGTCCCAAGGTGGTAGCCTGGATAAAAAATTGGCTAGACAACAGGACACAAAGGGTAGTAGTAAACGAAGTCCACAGTGAAGAAAGAAGGGTTATTAGTGGGTACCGTAGGGTTCAGTACTGGGACCGG
Organism: Neoceratodus forsteri; assembly: GCA_016271365.2. Classification (NCBI taxonomy): domain Eukaryota; kingdom Metazoa; phylum Chordata; order Ceratodontiformes; family Ceratodontidae; genus Neoceratodus; species Neoceratodus forsteri. The sequence goes on along the minus strand of CM057452.1, from coordinate 509,542,095 downwards.
TCCTTTTTAATGTCTTTATAAGTGACATTGCAGAGGAACTGAAAAGAAAAGTATGTCTCTTTGCAGATGACACAAAGATCTGCAACAGGGTTGATACACAAGATGGAGTGGAAAGGATGAGAAGGGACTTGGCAAGGTTGGAGGAATGGTCAAATGTATGGCAGCTCAGACTCAATGCAAAGAAGTGCGAGGTAATGCACCTGGGAAACAAAAACCCAGGGGAAGAGTACACAATGGGGGGGTGAGATACTGACAACAGTAAAAATGGAAAGGGACCTGGGGGTAATTATATTAGATGATCTAAAGGTGGCAAGCAATGTGAGAAGGCAGCAAGGAAGGCTGGGGAGATACTGGGATGCATAGGGAGAGGCATCAATAGTAGAAAACAGGAAGTTGTTATCCCTCTGTACAGACAGTTGGTGACACCCCATCTGGAGTACTGTGTGCAGTTCTGGAGACCCCATCTCTGAAAAGACATAGACAGTGTGGAGGCTGCCCAGAGGAGGGCAACCAAAATGGTGCAGGGTCTGCACCAGAAGATATATGAAGAAAGACTAAAGGAGCTTAATATGTACACTCTTGAGAAAAGAAGGGAAGGAGAGGACATGATAGAAACTTTCAAGTACCTCTAGGGAATCAACAAAGTCCAAGAGGGTAGCATCTTTCAGAAAAAGAGATGTGCAAGAACAAGGGGGCACAATTTGATGGTAATGGGGGGATGGCTCAGGGGTAATGTGAGGAAGTATTTTTTCACAGAGAGGGTTGTGGGTGCATGGAACAGCCTCCCTGTGGAGGTCTTGGAGTCAAGAACAGTTGGGGAATTCAAGAATGCATGGGACAGACATAAGGCAGTCCCAGTGGGGGGTAGGAGGAAGTAAGCTGTTGGTTAACTAGGATCTGCAACTTATCTGTTAGGTAGGAAAATGGGCAGACTAGGTGGGCCAAGTGGTCCTTATCTGCCGTCAAATTCTATGTTTCTATGTTTCTATAATTATTAATCTAAAGTACATAATGGTAAGGTCACTAAAACATGGTACATTATTTAAATGTTTCCAGTATAACAGGGGCCTCATGGAGGTCCTGCAGTTAATGCCAGGGAGTGGAGACTCAGTTACCTTTTCAATTAAATGTTTTACCTGTTAAGAAAAAAGATTGGGTGAGACAAAAAACTAAACATTACACTGTCGTAACATTAGGCAGATTGAGAGCAGTACTGTTGCACCAGTTTTATGTGGGTATACCATATTTGTAGCCAATTACTGGTAAGTTTAGTTTAAGAAACATTAGCTGTTCAACATGTTGAGGGCCCAGCTTGGAACGGTGTATCTCAACATCACCAGCAATGCTAAGCATCCTCTTGGACTGCACACTTGTAGGAGGGCAGCTTAGGTATTTTAAAGCAAGTTGTGCCAGGTGAAGAGAGGAGTTAATTTTCTGAACCCAGCAGCCCAGTGAATCCACTTAAAATGGCTCAATTGATTCTGCAAAGTAGCCATTAAGTAAATTTTCTACAGAAAATGGCTGAGATTGTGAGCATTTGTGTTGCTGTTGACACAATGATGTGCTGAGTAATACCCAGTCACTCTCCTCTACACTGTCACTATGCTGTCCTTCCCCATCTCTACCAGTATCATCCGATTTCAAACCACCGCATGCCTGTCTCTGTCCCTCAAGAACCTGAGCTGAAGCATGATCCTCCCCTTCCAAGTGTCTGACTGCCTGCATGATACTATTTAACTCTTCACGGAATTGTTGCCTAAAATGAATTGACCTGTGGGCATCCATGGCTATATGAAGGAACTCACATTTGAACCTAGGGTCCAACATGGTAGCAAACACATGATGGCAGGTATCCATGACTGTGGCGAACCTTGCATCAAGTTCTGCATCGAGATAATTAACAAGGCCAGTGACCTCTTGTGTACTGAATGTGTTGTCAGCCAAAAAACATTCTAATGATCTTTTGAGAATATGAACAGCTGGGATAACCTGACTAAGTAAGGCTATGGAAGATCTTGTGTACTCCTCTCAAATGGCATGAGAACCTTCACCATGCCCTCAAGAACTAACCAGTCATGATGATCTAGGACCCCTCCAATGTCTGCCTCCATTGACATTTCGTGTAGTGCCCATGTTTGCTCCAAGAGTCATGAAAGCATCAACTATGAAGAATTCCATTGAGTGCTAACATCTTGTATTACACGATGTTGGGACAGACCAAAGCATTCCTGAACTTCTAGTAATTTGTTAGTGGCTTTTAAAGAGTGATGAAAATGGCTGCAAATGGAATGGGCTGTGGATAATATGTTGTTGGTTCTACTACTGATATGCAGTGTGTGAGTCACCACTAAATTTAGTGTGTGAGCAAAGCAACGAATACTCACAAAATGGCCTCATTGATGGCTTTCACCATGTTTGTGCTATTGTCAGTAACAAAAAAAGCCAACTTTTAAATTGGTGTTAACACCAATCCAAGACTGCAACATGTCTTGCAGGAACTTGACAATACTATGTTCTTTGTGATCTTCCTCCATCAGTCCAACATTCAGCAAAGCTGACCTAATGGGACTACCAGATTGTTGGGGGGGGGGCAAGGGTGAGCCACAAGATGATGCATCGGAAACAGCAGCAGCAGATTGTTTCACACACCAGTGTGCAGTTAAGGACAGGTAGGCATGCAAGGAGTTATCGCTAGTCCAGATATCTGATACACAGTGAAAAACACCACCAACAGCCTCTGCATGCAAGCAGAGCAGCAACAGCAGATCGCATGCCATCACACAGTTGTGGCAATATAGTTTGAGAAATCATAGCATGAGATGGGATCTAATAACGTGCAAATTAGTTGAGAAGCCATCAGAAGCCAGTATCTTCCACAACTGACACAGGCTGGAGATCCAGTGCTATCATCTCAGCAACCAGCTGTGTGATTTGCTGTGCTGTTGGATGTGAGGCATAATACTTTGTTCATGCATGCAAAGCATCCATTATTAGAAGTGCCACTAGAGACATCAATGTGGATCACTTCAACAACAGTGCTGTGTGAAGTGCTGATGACTGTCTTTGCCTTTTAGTATCAGTGGAGTCAGAAATGACCACCAGAGTAGAGGCTGGACTCTGTGTTGGTGAGGAGGAAGGAGTGCCATGGCCTCTGGGTTGCTCAAAATCGTAAGTGACATTGTTTCCACCACCACTACTAACTGTGCATGCCTGTACATTGGAGGGGTTTAGTCTTGGTGAAGCCAAGGGTCCCAATCCAGACTCAGATGAGTGTTAATAAACTTTTGGGTGCTAAAGCTTCAAGTGGTTCTGTAATGATGTTGTGGTTAAGCTACAGAGTGATTTCCCTCGGCTTATAGTAGAGTTGCAAAAAGAACAGACTGCTTTCCTTGTGTCCTCCTTCAACACTGAAATGCAGTCACATGGCACTTTTAACACTGCGGTTACCAGTGATTGTGCTAGCACCACATCCCCCAGTTGCTTTTTTCAACAGATGTGCCTGTCTTGTCTTGATGTTCTTGCCCTGTGACCACTGCCCCTGATGGTGCTATGCCAGTGCTGCCATCACTTGGCTGTCTTTCAGGCTGTGATGGAGCCTGCAGAAGAAACATTAGTGTTGCCTGTTTGGTCTTCTTAGAGGGAGAGGCACCCTTACCCTTACTGCTGCTTCTGCTACACTTGCTAGTAGTGCTACATCTAGAGGCTGTAGTAATGCTACATCTAGAGGCTGTTTAGCCAGCCACCATTTTTTTCTGCCCTCAAGGTACATGGCGTACTGTGCCTAATCTTCATGTCACTCAAATGTGCCTCTGATGAAGAAGATGTTGTGTCACTGGGCAGTTCATTATGTAGAGGGAAATACTCAGAACCAGATGACTGGTCATCCTCTGCAACATTTTAAGGAGTACTGAGAAGCTGAGAAGCAGGAAGCATAACTGTATCAACTGTAGTGGTCATACTGGTAATATGCGCTCTGGAAGGGACACCAGATGGTGGTGATACTGTTACAGTAGCGGTAGTAGTGGCAGGGTTCATAGTGTCACTAGTGGCTGGAGTGACAGTCACAGCTACAGGACTGGATGTAGTAGTGATATTACCTGTTGTTGTGGAAGAGGAAGACAGGGCCGCTATAGTGGTGGTGGTGGTGGTAATGACAGATGTGATGGTACTGATGAGAGATGGGGACACAATGGTGGTTGTGGTGGGAGTCATGATGGTTCTGGTGAGAGATGGGGACACTTTGGTGGTTGTGGTGGGAATCATGATGATACTGATGAGAGATGGGGGCACATTGGTGGTTGTGGTGGGAGTCGAGAACAGTGTTCTGCTTGTGCTTCTTGTATCACTTTGTCCGGTACCAGACACAGTACTACTGTTGCTGGAAGACATAGGCTTGGAAGAGGTAAAAAATAATTTTGGGTGTTGAAGACGGGCTGACCCTTGCTCATGTTCTGGTTCAGCATCACCAACCTGTTTTTCCATTGTAGATTTCTGATGTTTCACTGTGTAGCAGGCTGCATTTGTAGAGGCCTATTTCTTCTGATTTAAAAACTATTTGGTGTGATTTAACTGGGTCTGATTCTTTGAATTGGAGACCTGTATCTTCTAATTTCAAGCCTATTTTGATGTGTTGTTGTTGAAGCTGTTTGAATTGGAGTCCTGTTTCTTTGGGTAGCAAACCTATTTTGGGTGCTTTGAGTAGAATTGTGATTAATTTTTGCTGGCTTCACTAGCTGCAAAGTTTAGTGCAGAGTGGGGGAAGGGTGTTAATGATCTGACCAAGGGCCTCAGCTACCTGATTGTTTCTGGAAGACTTGGGCTGTCCCACCCACCCCTGATCCATTATTTCCTTTATACCAGGGGTTCTGACATCACTTCCTCAAATGGGCAAAGGATATGCACCTGTCATAGCAGAAGCAGACATCCAGGAAAGGAACAACAGCAAGTGAAGAGGTGACTGCTATCTCAGTGAAAGGGAAGTAACTGCAAATCTAGGAGCTTTCATTGTTACTTCTTTTCATTGCTATTTCATTGAGGAAAGGAGGAGTATGAGTTTGAAGAAGGTTGTGCAATAGCTACTTAAAGTCTATTTCTGAGTGAGGATAGGAAGGATAGGAATATAAAAGGCAGTTGCTCAATCTTTCTAAACGTGTACAACAAAGGGGGTAAGGGAAATAAAGAAAATAATGAATTGCACTGATAGAGGGGGGAGAGGGGAGACTTGGGGGAGTGTTTGGTATCCTGCATCTGGAAGGGTGGGGGGTCACTGGTGGGCAATGACAGCAATGGACAGGGTGGTAGGCTGCAACAACTGCGGTTCACCAATCTTTCTAAAAATTGCCTGGAGTGTGGGAGGATGTTTAGTGTGCAGCCACATAGAAAAACTTAGAAAGGAGATTGAGGGTCTGCTGGAGGAACTAAGACATGCAAGGCAGATTGGGGGTGAGTTTAGCCCAATACTGGAGGGAGGGAGGAAGAAAGGGAGATGAGGGAGGGCGATTTAAGCCAACAGTGGTGAGGAGAGGGTCAGAAGAAGGGAAGCAGAGACAAAGGGGCCCAGGGCAGGAAGAATGATTGCCAGGGAAGCCAGGTCAGGAGACAAAAGACAAATGGAAGGAGGAGATAGGGACTTGTGAGGGGAGGTGAAGAAGTGGCAAAAGTCATGGAGCAGAAAGGCGAAAACTGGTTACTATGCAGAGAGAGAGAGAGGGGGAGTGGGCATTTGTGAAGGGTCTTCAGAATATAGTTTTGCACTGCTAGAGAGGAAGAAGGTGGAGAAGGGAAATGATGAAACTGGAGGAGTAACTGATAAATGCCTGGACCAAACTGGAGAGGGGGGAAGTTCTGCTGGGAGAATTGCAACAGGGGAAAAAGGGGGAAATAATGTGCAGGAGGAAGGAGAGGAGCTGGAAATGAGAGAAGGAGATGAATGGAAGCAAGCAGGGAGTAAGAGTGGTGGAATCTTAGTGCTGGGGGACTCTATACTAAGAGGAGTCAGGTAGGGTAGCAAGGGGGAGAGGCATAGTCACATTTGGGTGGAGGCCATGCCAGGAATGACAGCGGAAAGGGTGGGACATTCTGTTCTGAAATATGCTAGAAGGGGTAGGGACAAGCCTCATTTAATTATACATCTTGGGACAAATGACCTGGCTGACAAGACAGTAGATATAGTCCAGAGGAGGTTTGAGGAACTAGCACAATTATGTGAGGGGGCAGGAAGATCAGTAACTTTTTCAGAGATACTTCCAGTGCCCAAGGTAAGCACAACACGAAAGTTGAGAATAGAGGAATTTAATGGATGGCTAAGAACCTGGTGTTGTGCTAAAGGGTATGGCCTGTTGAGGGGAAGATGGGGAGGGACCTGGGAGGACAGTAATCTCTATGCCAAGGATAGACTACACTTGAGTGAGGAGGGAAAGAAAGTGTTGAAACAGAGGATGGAGGAGTACATAGAGGAAGTTGGGAATTTAAAGTAGGAGTGGGGGTGGCAATTGGGCAAGAGATATGCAGAGACCACTGGTTGGGAAACCATATGAGCTTACCCCCCCATAACAGTGACAAAGGACAAATGGCAAGTACTATTGGTGATGCTAGTAAAGGAGGGCAGGATGGGGGGGAAGGGTGGAAGGTGGTTACCCTTAATGCTAGGAGCCTTGGGAGGAAAACAGCAGAGTTACAGGTGCTCATGGCAGAGGGAGAGGTGGACATTGCAGCCATCACAGAAACATGGGCCACCCAAAACAATGACTGGGACCTGTCTGTACCAGGGTACAGGTTTTTTCGTAGGGACGGGGTGACTGGGAAAGGAGGGGGTGTTGCACTTTATGTAATGGAAGGGCTGAAGTGTGTAAGGGAGGAAGGGGAGACGGGTAGTACAGAGTCACTTTGGATGCAAATCCAGGATTCCAAGAATAGGATTCTTAGAATGGGAGTGGTGTACAGGCCACCATCTCAGACAGAGGATTTGTACAGGGAACTAGCGGGACAGATCAGGAGAGCCTGCGAGAAGGGTATTGTGGTGATTGTGGGGGACTTCAACATGACAGGAGTGGACTGGAGTACCCCAACAACCAGGAACAGAAGGGAGCAGGTACTGCTGGATGCCTTCCAGGACAGCTTCCTTCTGCAAATGGTCAGTGAACCAACCAGGATAGGGAATACCCTTGACCTTGAGCTGGCAAATGGGGATTTTGTGAGAGAACTTACAGTGGAGGAACTGCTGTCAGGGAGTGACCACCACTCAGTATGGCTCACATTGGATATGGGCAAGGAAGGAGTGGATTCTGGCACAAGAGTGAGTACTCCCGGAGGGCCAACTTTGGGAGGATGGGGGAATGATAAAAGGGTACCTGACCATAATTCAATCTAGTATGGACACTAACCAGAGGTGGGAGCTCATAAAGCTGGTGATAGTGGAGGCAACCAAAATCTGCTGCAAGGCCCAGAGCAAGAAGGCTAGGGCTAAGAAACCGAGCTGGTTGAGCAAGGATGTCATGGAAAAGATAAGGAGAAAAAGAGCTGCCTTTAGGAAGTACAAGAAAACAGGGAGGGAGGACAGGGAGTACTTGACAGAATCGAAGGAGATGACAAGGGCAGTAAGGATCAAAGCATCTAAGGAACTCAGGCTGGCACAAGGCATTAAAAGGGGAGAAGGACTTTTAGGGTACATCAGGAGAAAAGGAGCTTAAGGACCTGAGCAAAAGGATTAGAAAGGAGGGGTTGGGTGGAAGCTGGGTGTGATAAAGAAGCACTAAATGAGTACTTCTGCTCAGTATTTACTAAAGAGAAGAGGGGGGTGACACCCAAGGGGGGAGAAATGGCAGAAATGGGGGGAAGGGGTGACAGATGGGGAAATCATGGAGGGTGGAGTTCGGGAGGGTTTGAAGGCACTGAGGGTGGACAAGGTGCTAGGCCCAGATGGCATCCACCCCAGGGTACTGAAGGAGCTGGCAGAGGTCCTTGCAGAACCTTTGGCAGACCTGTTTAATGACTCACTACATTCAGGATGTGTATCTCAGGACTGAAGGATGGCTCATGTGGTGCCCCTCCACAAGAGTGGCCCCAAGGAGGAACCGGGAAACTACAGACCAGTGAGCCTCACATCCATCATGGGTAAGCTAATGGAGACTATCCTGAAGGAGAGGCTGGTGGCCCTTCTAGAGGCCAAAGGACTACAGGACAGCAGACAGCACGGCTTCATATGGGGCAGATCCTGCCAAACCAACCTGGTGGAGTTCTATGATTGGATAACTAGGCAACTGGACAGGGGCCATGCAGTGGATGTCCTGTATCTGGACTTCAGTAAGGCATTCGACTCAGTGCCACATGGAAGGCTGGGAAGTAAGTTAGTAGGCATAGGGGTGGGTACAAAGCTGGTGAGATGGGTAGGAAACTGGCTTCTGGGAAGGAAACAGAGGGTGGTGGGTGGGGAGCTCTCACACCCAACGGTAGAGACGAGCGGTGTTCCACAGGGCTCGGTGTTGGGACCAGTGTTGTTTGGGATATTCATTGCAGACATATCATGGGACATCAAGAGCAAGATCAGCCTGTTTGATGATGATACCAAGGTAGTGGATGACCTGGGGGAGTGGCAGGGGTTGCAGGATGATCTGGCAAAGCTTGAAACCTGGTCAGACACCTGGCAACTGGGGTTTAATGCCAAAAAGTGCAAGGTGCTGCATTTTGGGATGAAGAACCCAAGGAGGAGTTACCAGCTGGGGGGAGTGCAGCTAGTCCAGACAGAGGAAGAGAAGGATCTGGGGGTGCTCATTAAAGGGTACAGTGAGGTACAATGGCATGAGCGTTATAGCTGAAAACCCAAAGGCACACCCTAATGTCTTTCAGTCTCTACAGGGTGGTGGTGGGGTTGGCGTCACTTCAATACTTCACTGCCATTCCTATTATGCATCTCTAACTCCAGCACTACCAATACCAATGCCAGTGAGACCACATTCAGAACTGACAAATACTTGTTTTGTACTGAAATACAGCAGAACTTGTCTGCATTTACAAAACAAAGTGAATTGCAGTAGTTCTGCTAAAAATCTATGTAAGAAATATTTGTGGTGTAATCTGAGTATGGGCTGGGGTTTCATGAAAGTCAGTAGCCTAACGGCCAGCAGTCTTGGAGGACAGACAATACTTTTTCTGTGCAAAAATAAAGCAGTACTGCTGCTTGCAGCCATTTTTTTTGTACTGAAATATAACCGAATTTGTGTGCATTTACAAATAAAAAAAAGTGAATTGCAGTAGTTCTGCTAGGAATCTCTGTAAGAAATATTTGTGATGTCATCTGAAGTTGGGCCAGGGTTTCATGAAAGTCAGTAGCTGCCAGCAGTCTAAGAAGGAAGTCAACTGACTGCACTCCCCCACCCCCACGGTTTAGGGCTAGGTAGCGATGCTTGCAGTGTACACGCCCTGTGTGAGTGCTGCTTACAGTAATTTGTGTGTGTGAAAATAAAACAGTACTGCTGCTTGCAACCATATTTTGGGTCAATGAACAACTCAGCACAATGTAGGAAGGCAGCTGCAAAGACCAACAAAATGCTGGGTTGTATTGCAAGGGGTATATCCTCGAGGAGGGAGGAGGTGATTCTGCTACTGTATAGGTCATTAGACCGCACCTGGCGTATTGCGTGCAGTGCTGATGCCCATATCTGAAGAGGGACATGAAGTTACTGGAGGTTGGTGCAGCACACGGCGACAAAGATGATCAAGGGGCTGGGGGACTTATCATACAGAGGAGGCTGAGGGAGTTGAACATGAATTCACTGGAGGACAGGTGGGATGGGGGGGACATGATTGAAACCTTTAAGTACAAGAAAGGAATAAACAAGACAGGTACAGACAGGCTGTTCAAAGTAAGGGGGGGCACCAGGGGCCATGATACGAGACTGGAGAGAGGAAGGTTCAGGCGGGAGATGAGGAGACACTTTTTTACAGAGAGGGTGGTGGCTGGGTGGAATGCGTTACCTGCAGAAGTGGTATCCAGTAGAACAGTGGACTGCTTCAAAAGGGTATGAGATAGGACAAGGGGGAGGGTTAATGAAGGGGAAGGGTGGAAGGGAGGGGCAGCTCCAGAATAAGGGGGGCTAGCTGCACATTCAAGCAGACTTGATAGACCTCTAGGTCTTTATCTGCTGGCAAATTTTGTATGTTCGTATGTTTGTTTTTGCTTGGGCTAGACTAAGCACATTTTTTCACCTCTGCCTGTCATTGTCTTTGTCTATGCCAACAAGTTCTGAACACTCTCAAGTACTTAATACTTCGTAAATGTACAAAAATTCTGTTTTATTGTAGAACCAAAAAATTATTGCAAGCAGCACCTGCTGCAGTACTGCTTTATTTTAGCGCAGAAAAATTACTACAAGCCCTCTGAAACTGGTGAAGGCTAGGCTACTGACTTTCGTGAAACCCCAGCCCAGCCTCAGAGTACACTACAAATATTTCTTACAGAGATTTCTACAGCAGAACTACTGCAACTCACTTTTTGTTTTGTAAATTCAGACAAGTTCTGCTGTATTTCAGTGCAAAAAATTGGTTGCATGCAGCATTACTGTTTTATTTTTGCACACAAAAATTATGACAAGCAGCACCCTCGCTGGGCAGGTGAGGGTATACACACACTGCAAGCATCGCTCCCTAGACCTAAAGCATGGGGAGTGGGAGTGCAGTAAGCCGACTACCCTCTAAGAATGCTGGTGGATAGGCTACTGACTTATGGAAAACCCAGCACAAACTCAGATTACATCACAAATATTTCTTACAAAGATTTATATGGCAGTAGTACTGCAATTCAATTTTTTTTTTTTTAATTTGTAAATGCAGACAAGTTCTGCTGTATTTCAGTGCAAAATATGGTTGCAAGCAGCAGTACTGTTTTATTTTCATACACACAAATTACTGTAAGCAGCACTCACACAGGGCGTGTACACCGCAAGCGTCGCTACGTAGCCCTAAACCGTGGGGGTGGGGGCGTGCAGTCAGTTGACTTCCTTCTGAGACTGCTGGCAGCTACTGACTTTAATGAAACCCTGGCCCAACTCCAGATGACATCACAAATATTTCTTACAGAGATTTCTAGCAGAACTACTGCAATTCACTTTTTTTTATTTGTAAATGCACACAAGTTCGGTTATATTTCAGTACAAAAAAAAATGGTTGCAAGCAGCAGTACTGCTTTATTTTTGCACAGAAAAAAGTATTGCCTGTCCTCCAAGACTGCTGGCAGTTAGTCTTCTGACTTTCATGAAACCCCAGCCCATACTCAGATTACACCACAAATATTTCTTACATAGATTTTTAGCAGAACTACTGCAATTCACTTTGTTTTGTAAATGCAGACAAGTTCTGCTGTATTTCAGTACAAAACAAGTATTTGTCAGTTCTGAATGTGGTCTCACTGGCATTGGCATTGGTAGTGCCGGAGTTAGAGATGCATAATAGGAATGGCAGTGAAGTATTGAAGTGATGCCAACCCCACCACCACCCTGCAGAGACCGACAGGTATTGGGGTGTGCCTTTGGGTTTTCAGCTATAACGCTCATGCCATTATACCTCACTGTACACTGTAGACCCTGACAAGTGTTGTAGAGTGCTTTGGGGTCTTTGGGCATTATACTTACCCCATTACATAAGGAAATACGTGGAGGTGGGTGCAGTATAGGAGAATGGGGTGAACTTTGTGGCCGAACACTGCAAGGCACACCATAATGCCTGTCACTGGCTGCAGGGTGGGGGTGGGGGTGGGATGGCATGAGCATTACAGCCGATGATCCCAAGTCACACCCCTGATGCCTGTCAGTCTCTAAGGGGGAAGGGGTGCTACAATTGGAAACCCTAACACCGTAGTTGTGGTGTTGGTATTTTCACTCCAAATTTTCAACATGGGCTTTTTGTGACCCTACCTCATGAAGAGCAGCACAACCAGTCTGTAAGCTGAAAGGTGGTTTTGCACAGAGGCTATGCCATTTGGTGACATAGGGATGAAAACATATTTTAGGCAGCAATGTGGAACATGACAACTGTATTGTTCATGAGGAGGCGTACAAAAATGGCAAAGTTGAAAATCTGAAGTAAAAAAAATTAAAAATTGGTGGAATCATTACCAAGCAGAGAAACTGTGCAACACACGTCAGTAACCCAATTATTTGTGGGAGTTTTTTAGCCACATTTTCAACATAAGTATTTTAGGACCTCCCCTCATGAACAGTGGTGCTGTGATTTTGTGAATGTGTCCCAAAAGGTGATTTCTCACAGCAGCCACACCATTGTGCACCACAGCTGTGGAAACACATTTTGGGCAGGCTGTGAAAATGACAGCTGTACTGTTGATAAGGAGATGTGAAAAAATGGCAGTGTTGAAAATATGGCATGAAAATATTGCAAATTTGTGAAGTTACAAGGTTGCATGGAAACTGCACAACGCACGCTTGCAACACAGTCATTTAATGGACTTTCACTGCCAAATTTTAAACATAGGCATTTTAAGACCTCTGGGCATGAACAGTGCCACCGTCATTTACTCAAACTGTCCTTGAAAACTGATTTCGCACAATGACCGTGCAATTCTGCACTGGACATGTGAAAACACATTTTGGTCAGGATATGTAAAATGACAGCTGTACTGTTCATAAGGAGGTGTGGAAAAATGCCAATTTTGAAAATCTGGAGTGAAAATATTACAAATTCATGAAGTTATGAGCGTGTGTGGAAACTGCACAACACATGCTCATAAAACACTCACTTTATGGACCTTTGTCACCAAATTTTCTACATAGGCATTGTAGGACCTCTGCTAATGAACAGTGTCACTGTCATTTTCATAATGTGTCTTGAACATTGATTTCCCACAGTGACCACATTATTCTGTGCCAGAACTGAGAAAACACATTTCAGCCAGGGTGTGAAAAATGACAGCTGTACTGTTCATAAGGAGGTGCAGAACAATGGCAATGTTGAAAATCTGGAGTAAAAATATTATAAATTTGCTAACTTACGAGTGTGCATGCAAACTGGCAACACACGCTCGTAACAGTCATTTTATGGAGTATCATCACCAAATTTTCAACATAGGCATTTTAATACATCTGCTCATAAACAGTGTCACTGGCATTTTTGTAATCTATCCTGAACACTGATTTCCCACAGCGATCACGCTATTCTGCGCCAGAAGTGCAAAAACACATTTCAGCCAGGATGTGAAAAATGACAGCTATACTGTTCACAAGGAGGCATGTAAAAATACCAATGTCAAAAATCTGGCATGAAAATATTGCAAATTCACAAAGTTATGAGCGTGCGTAGCAACTGCACAATGCACACTCGTAAAACAGTTATTTTTTTGATTTTTTCCAACAAATTTGCAACATAGGCTTTTTGAGAGCCCTCCTCATGAACACTGGCACTGTCGTTTCATTAATCAGTCCTGAAAGGTGATTCTGTGCAGTGATGGCGAAATCACCTTTCCGGGCCGAATAATGCCATGACAGTGACATAATTCATGAGGAGGGGTCCCAAAAACCTCATGTTGAAAATGTGGTGCAAAAATTCCATAAAATGCCTGAGGTATGCATCAAAGCTGAAAAAACCCTATTCATTCCATTATACAGCTTACCAGCATTTCCTCAGTTCACAGTCGGCTTTGAAGAGTGCAGACGTGTTCCCGGTCCACCGAAGATTGTTGCGTTGGACTCCGCAGTGGTAAGTTTGGGGTGAGAGGGGGTGTGGGGAGGCAGGGTGCGCAGAGGGTGGGCGCAGGTTGTGGGGGGTACAGGGAGACGGCGTGGGACCTTTTTATTTCACAGGGGGAAAAAAAACATCGAAGAACAGTTTTTTTTTCACAGAGTATTTGGCATGCTGGAGTGGGCTCCCAGCATGCCACCCAAGTGTTTTTTTTGGGGGATGCAGTAGCCGATGGGGGATTGGGCTCCCCTGTCAGCACATATGGATGGTGAGTGGGGGACAAGAGCAGAGGGGGATTGTGCACCCCCCTCGGCACAGAAGAAAGGGCGGGACATCATGCCGATGGGACTTGGGCTCCCCCGCCAGCAGATCTAACTGGGAAAGGGGGGAACTGAATGTAATGGAGATTGTGGTTCCCATTGGCAAAGAAAAGTGTTTTTGGCTGGCGCATGATGCGAGGGATTGGACCCCTTGGCACACAGCAAAAATGCAGGAGGAATTATGCCGATGGGGAGTGGGCTTCCCCGTCGACATTGTGACAGGCGGCGGAGGTGGCAGTCATTGCCACCATGTTGCCTGCATGTCGGGAGTTGTGATGTGGTCACGCTGCATGAGAGCTTTGCTCTCATTGCAGTGGACCTTTTCTCAGATGTTGTGGCCACATTAGATATGCAGGGTGTCAGCCCCTGCTGCTGGCTGATTGGGGAATGAGGGACGCACCTACTGATGTATGCCCTGCATTCGCCCAACAGTGACCGCACCACCAAATCTGCTACTACCAGAATATGTTGGCTGCGCATGTGTGAGCCAACATAAAAATGGTTGCAAGCAGCAGTACTATTTTATTCTCACACACAAAAATTACTGCAAGCAGCATGCACACAGGGCAGGTGAGGTTGTGCACACACTGCCAGCATCGCAACTCGCCACCTAGCCCTAAACCATGGCGGTGGGGGAGTGCAGTCAGCCGACTTCCCTCTGAGACTCCTGGTGGCTACTGACTTTCATGAAAGCCTGGCCCAACCTCAGATTATACCAAAAATATTTCTTACAGAGATTTCTATGGCAGAACTACTGCAATGTACTTTTTTTTTTTGTAAAGGCAGACACGTTCTGCTGTATTTCAGTACAAAAAATTGGTTGCAAGCAGCAGTACTGCTTTATTTTCACACACAAAAATTACTGCAAGCAGCACACATGCAGGGCAGGCAAGGGTGTGTGCACACTGCAAGCATCACTACCTACCCTTAAACCGTGGGAGTGGGAGTGCAGTCGCTGACTACTCTCTGAGAATGCTGCTGGCTACTATTGGGTTTTGTGAAACCTGAGCCTCCACCAAAAGACGTACATCACCAAATGAAAGACTTTTCTTTAAATCAGTACAGTACAGCAGTCAAGGTAGAAGTTAGAACTACTGTACTTAAGGAGGTAAACTGCAACTTAAGTCTCTCTGCAGCTTCTCCTGGCAAAATAAATCGATTTCTCTGGGGAAAATACAAAATGTTTCACACCACTATCAGTCCCTGAAATGAAAGTATACTAGTTTTTCTCTGCAGCTCCTAGCAAAAAAAAGATCACTACATCAGAGGATTTATCAAGGGAAAAAACCCTCCCAGTACTCACACTACTACTAGGCACTAAAGACACACGGTACAGAATAAAAAAATTTAGGTTTTGTGTTGAAAATATTAGTTTTTTGCAACTCCTAATCTCTGCTGACTCAGAGCTCTCTCTCCACTCTCCTCCACTACGATCTCTCCACCATGTAGTTGGAAGAGGCCCCTGCCCTGAAATGAAAGTATTCTAGTTTCTCTGCAGCTGCTAGCAAAAAAAAAAAAAAATCAGTACATCAGATGATTTATCCATGAAAAAAAACACCTCCCAGTGATTCCACTAGTACTAAGCGCTAAAGACACACAGTACAGAGCAAAGAAAATAAAGTTTTTTTGATGAAAATATTAATTTCTGCAACTCCTAATCGCTACTGACACAGAACTCTCTCCACTGTTCACTACAATCTCTCTCCACCAAGCAGCAATCGAATTGTCACGTGATCTAGCTTTGCCAAATGCTCAGTGATTGGCCAGCAAGTCCTGTGAGATACTGAAATCCCGCGGGACCGCTGAATATCACCAAATAGCAGTGATATTTGGTATTTGGCTCCCAAATACCAAATACCGTATTATTCATTGTATTCTGGATTTAATATTCATTACTCGCACATCCCTAGTATAGTCACTAGATAGCCAGCTCATTGCACTTGTTAAAGTCTACTGCTCAGAGTGGGGTTGGTTCTGTATGGTTGGGTTGCTGATCTGGAACAGGTCTCTCTGTGAAAAGGCAATCTAAGAGCTTTATTTGGAAGATCTGGTGTGACTGCCGAGTGGCAGCAGGGAGTCATAATATGAATCTTTGTGATTTTTCATGACCACTGACTGCTTGTGGTATGGATTACTGATAGTGTGAGATTCTTTGTGCTCTGTAACTGGCACCTGCAGAGCCATGAACTGGATACCCGGGACCGTACTAGAAGTCCATGGGTGGAGAGAGAAAATCCAGGTTCATTGCTGCTTTTTTTCTATTGACACTGATACTTTTTGTTCAGGGCTGCAGTGAGAAAGCAGCCAAAAGTTTTCTTCTGTGCTGTTTTTAATTTTATTTTCCTCGGTTGAGAGCAGAGGCAAACATTTTACAGTCTGACTGTTTGAATTACTAATGAAAAAATTACTTTTTACCTCCTCTGTTTGTAGTGACAACTTAAGCTGGGCATTATTATCATTAACATTACTTAAATTGTGTTTGGATACTCTTGAGTTAGATACTTTTGTTAGTTATATTTAATTTATAGGGTTTTGCGTAGACTGGGTTGGTGTGACTGGTTGAGAATAGGAACGGTGATTGCTGGAGTCACTGGTTAGAAAATTATTGTTTAATTAGTGTGAGTGGGTTTAGTGGACTTTATGGTTAGTGTGTGTCATGGGTGGTGTCGGTTTGCAGCTAGAGTGTGAGAGGGTGATTTTTATGTGGTGACATTATGTGTTTTGGATTTGGGATCCCTCAGATTATTTCCTTTTTGTCCCAGCTGCTTGATCTTGGCCCCTTTGTTGACCCTCCTGCCACCAGTGGCTTACAGGCACTGCAGGGAGATGGACATCATTAGGTGGGATGGTAGGCAGTGTGAGGGTGCTAACAGTGGGGCACTATAGGTCTGGTGAGTAGCAGGAGGTGCCCAGGGGTGAAATGGCTCCAAGGGAGGTGAGACATGGTTGGTATCCATGCCCGCAGCTTCCGCTGGATTGATTGGGCTGGTAGCTGTTAGGCCAGCAGCCTGCTGTCATCCCCTAAGGGCAGTACTCTACAATGCTAGAGCAATGTAGAACAAGACAACCATAATGGTGGATTTAATGTCTTACTCTTTGCTTGATCTGGCTTGTATCACAGAGCCCTTGTTGAGTGGTGATGCTGGTCCTGTTTTGGAGGCAACTGTCCCAGCAGGGTTCTAGGTAATTCACTGCCTTCAAAGGGGATGTGGGGTGGGAGAGTGGATATTTGTTTTAGATCTAAGTGAACTTCACTATACTCCAGTTGGGGAAACTTTGTCATCTGCATGTGTGGCATTCATGGGGCTCCAGGTACAGGTTGCAAGATCCTCCTGGTGTACCAGCCTCAGGGGCACAAGAGGGAGTTCCTGCAGGAAATCTCGGACTTCCCCACCGAGTAGGAATTGGAGTCACCCTGTTAGTTGATTCTGGGTGACTTCAGTGCCTGGCTTGATGATGAACTCTCACAGTTTGGTCAAGATTTCATCCAGTTGATGGAATCACTGCACCTAGCATGGGTAGTTACTTCTGCAACCCATCAACATGATCATGCCTTGGACCTAGTCTTCACACTGAGACTCAAGATTAATAACCTTAAGACTGATCCGGTCAGTTGGTCAGATCACTGTACAGTGAGGTTCTCATTTGGGGCCTAACTTCATAGTCCACCCCCTATGGAGATGATCAACTGCTGTCCTTTGAAGAGGTTGTCCCCAGCAGGACTCCAGGTGGTAGTTGATTAATCAGGAGTGATGGCAGCTTGTGCAACAGGATCGGAGGGGGGTGGCCTAAAATAGGGTCATTGCATTGGTCTTCAATACTGTTGCACTAGTCCATATATGACCCAGGATGTCATGCTTGAGATCCCCATGATTTGACATAATGCTCAGGGAGCTGAAGTCTAAGGGTCAGATGGAGCGTTGTTGGAGGAAGTTGCAGAAAAATAAGGATAGACTGGCTTTAAGGACTCACTATGGTGAGTAACAATGGACATTTTCCCATAAGAAGGCAGCATTCCTGTCCAGGGAAATTGCAGCAGGGAGAAATCATCCAGCTTGGTTCTTCTGGATGGTAGACAGACTACTTCATCAGGTATGTTTGCAACTGTTGAGAGCAAATTCATTCACATGTTGCAAAGAGTTTGCTCAGTTTTGATCCAACAGGGTGTCTTGATTCATTCTGGAATTTCTTTCCCCAGTCATGTTTTTGCAAACTGGCATGGCTTTGCTGGTAGTGAACAGTGGCCTCTCACTGGTTTGAGAAGAGTTTAGGCCAGTTCTGGTGGGAGAGGTCTGTGTGGTAATCTTGGAACTGCTGCCCAGTTTATATGAGCTGGACCTGGGTCTAACGCACCTTGTGGTGAGGTGTGTGAGGTTACTGGGTTCAGTGTTAACTGAGCTGGTCTAGTTCTCCCTTTCTGAGGGATTCCATGTGCATTGAAAAATGTGCTGGTTAGGCCACTGCTTAAGAAATCATCTTTGGACCCAGACTGTTTGACAACTATAGACCAGTCCCTAACCTCCCTGTTTTGGAAAAGGTTATCGAGAAGATGGTGGTGCTACAGCTCGAGGAACACCTCACCACTTTTGAAATCTATGAACCTCTCCAGACCAGGATTAGGTTAAGGCACAGCACTGAGACCATATTGGTCATGGTACACAATGACCTTCTTAGCATGAGAGATAGAGGTGAGCAGTCAATTCTCATTAACCTCAATCTCTCTTCAGCCTTTGATACCATGGATCATAGGTTGCTTTTGGATTGTCTAAGGGAGCTCCTTGGACTTGACAGCATGGTCATTTACTGGTTTGAGTGCATCCTCAAGGATAGGACACAGAGGGTGATGATGGAAAATTTCTTCTCTTCCCTAAAGCCCCTATTCTTTGGTGTGCTTCAGGAACTGATCCTCTCACCAATGCTGTTTGTGATGTATATGCTGCCCCTAGGAGGGATAATTAGATGGTAAAATGTGGGGTTTCATCGTTATGCCAGTGACATCTGTTGTACCTGTCTATTGCATCTGGGATGCTGTATGCACTGACATTGCTAAATTTGTGCCTGGCTTAGATCCAGGACTGGATGTCATTAAGCTGGCTAAGACTTAGCCAAGATAAGATGGAGGTACTAGTGACTGAGTCTGGTCATAGGTGGGGTGCTGAGACCACCGAGGAGACAGTGAGCTAACTGACTTCTCAAGTTTGATAGTTTGATAGTCCCTGCTAACAAGAAGAATATATGGGTTATTCTGGATGAGAAGCTGACACTTGAAGCTCATGTTTTGTTGTAGTCTGGAGTGGCTTTTACTATCTCAGAAGCATTGCCTGGATCAAAGCCTTGATCACTCTGGAAGACTTGCCATCAGTGGTACATGCTTTTGTCATGTCCTTGACTATTATAATGCATCATACCACAGGGTAAGAAAAAGTGTGCTATGATGCCTGCAGCTGCTGCAGAATGCCGCAGCCACGTTACTGACTGTAGTTCCAAGATTCTGTTATATAACCCTGTTCTTGGGAGAACTGCATTGGTTACCAGTGAAGTGGCATATCACCTTCAAGGTCAGTTGGCTGACCAATAATGTCCTATATGGACTGCAATGCAAAAATAGTTAGTTGCTGTATTGGTCCTTGTAAGAATAGATTCAGAAACAAATAGTTTGATACCTTTTACTGGACCAACATACAGTAGATGTAACAAAAGGAAACAGTGCTTAAGCTTTCAATTGTTAATAGTATGTGATTTACCAAACAACTGCCATCAGCTTCCGAGGAAGGACCCAATTGGTCCGAAAGCTTAAGCACTGATTTCTTTTGTTACATCTATGTTGGTCCAGTGAAAGGTATTAAACCATTTGTTTCTGGATCTACAGTATATGTACTGGGTCATGGTTACCTGAGATACCCTCTGACTTCCTATCTGACCTCCTGCCACCACTGCTCTTCTGAAGTGGGCCTCCTACCAATCCATGGGCCAGGTTTAAATCCTCCATTGATTGAGCATTCATGCTCATGGAACCTGCTCTGTGCAACAGGCTACCCTGATTCCTTTGGGAGGCAGCCTCAGTGGAGGCATTTATTTATTAGCTTTTGTTTACCAGGTAAGCATACTAGACAAGGAATGCCTATTTTTAGGTGCGACCCAGGAAGACGAGCCTAAAGTCTTTCTTTTCTCATGAAGCCTTTAGTTCTGCATACTAAGCTCCTGATTTGATCTGCCTAATTTATTTTATTGTAAATTGCAAAGTTGCACATATTGATTAATTTTAATTTTGCTATTATTGTTATTTTCTTTTCTTGTCTTGATGTGTGCTACATTTTATTGTACAGTGCTCTGAGCCCCTTGCAATGGGCACTTGACAAATAATCATTTACTTACCTACTTTTTTTTTTGCTTTCTATTTTTACCTCCTTTTGTTGGTTGCCTGGTCTGCCCTCTCCTCTTGTCGATGCATCATTTCTACAGGAGAATCCAGCCACCTGTCCATCTCTACCGCTCCTGGCACCCCAACTTCTGCAGCTTCCTCCCCGCAGTGGGGCAGCAGGGAGACCCAACTCCCCCACAGAATATGGATCAGAAGGGAGCCAATCGATGTGACAAAGCTTGTGGATGGACATCAAGCCACGAGACTCTGTTGCCAACCCCACTTTTTTCCAATTGGCCTACCCCTGAGCCGAGAATGTGCAATGAAGTCAATGGGGGGAGCGCGCACGCTTCCGCACATGCTCCCTTCCAGAGTCTTCCCCCTGCTCCACCCTTGAAGCACAGCATGCATCTTGTTCCCCAGCCTCCACCAGGAGGCAGGCATGCATGCACTGACTGTTATGTACCCCCCCACCCCAAAGAGGGAGAGCAGTACATCAGATGTTTGATCCCACTTCTTCCCTGCCAATCCCCAGTGACCCATGCTCGTTCCTGAACACCAGTCACCAGCGTGTCATGAGATAAGTTGTCCAGTGCCTCAGCCCTCAGTGCCACAGGGCCAGCACTTATTTACCTACTTACTATATAAAAAACAATGTTTATAATCTAAAAGACAAAGTACTCATCACAAACTGAGTACATGTTGGAACTCACTACTGTATAACCTAAAAGCAAATCTTTTAGAGATGCGTGTGCCAGTTTGAGAACTGACAAAAAATGTAGTAGAGGGGTGTATTTTATGGATAAGAATGAATGAAAGAAACCAGTGTGTAGGGGTGTGTGTGTGCATTTACATGCGAGTAGAAGAAGGACAGTAAATGTTGCAGAGAAAAAAAACATTAGTAATTATATTCAGCATTTACTAGAGTAACCTTGACCATAGCAATCATTGTAAATTATCATTTATTACAATTATCATTTTAGTATCAGACTTTTTGATAAGCTGCTATTTAACAGTCATTATTGTTCATCATAATCAAAATGATGGCATTTGAAGACTGAACAGCATGATCTTTTGAGCATAACTGATAATGATTATTTATGATACATTATGACTAACAGCTTTTCATCTGTGTCCTTTAAGATGTGCACTTTAACTATGTAAATTAACCTTAATAATCTGTTTCTTGTTCTTTGAAAAACATTTTACTTATATAAAGTAATTACTATTTCTAATTTAATAGTTACATTACAAAATAATTCTAACAGTGATAATGCTGTTCTAACCCTGACCCTTATCTATTTTTGTCCATTTTTCCTTGCCTTGTATCCCTGGATTACACAGTACTGCCTTCTTGTTGATACCTGTCACTCCTGAATAAAAATAACTCTATACAGGACAGAACTCCAACTTCATTATATATATATCTATCTCTATACATACACATTTATTTTTAGTAATTTTTACAACTTAAACATTCTAGAAAAGTACTTTAACATAGCTCCATTTGCATGCTTTGTACCATTCTCTACTTAGATGAATAAATGGTTATTCAGGCTGGCTCACAAAAAAGAAAAAGCATTGCTTCAGTACTTGTTGAGCCAATAGGTACAAAACATGGCTCTTAAAGTTTTTAATTGGACACAATTCACATAACACATATGTGGCCATTGCCACATATTAAGTTAGGCTTTAAACTATGTTGGTTCCTTTGTATTGATGTCAGACACTTTGAATGGAAATAGCACAGTAGTAGATGTTGCTGCAGCCAGACACTCAGCATACAAATGGCAGACACTACTGGAGCTGAGTACAGCCTTGAGTTAAAACAGTGGAAGATACTACTAGTGTCTGCACTCACAATGGACAGGACATAAGGGTTAATTATTGTTGCTGTTGTTTTTTGTTTGTTTTTGTTTTGATATCCAGGTAAGGCCCACTGAGCACAAGGCCCATTTTCCAGGGTGACCAAAAAGCACAGAGGTGGTCAAGTTACTTGCTCAGAATCACATAGTGTGCAAGCGGAAGTTGTGGAAAACAAATCCACATCTTCTGGATGTACCAAGCTAATTCACAGCTTGTTACTCAACCCTCTAGCCTATACTGACGGGCCTCTTTTTTTTTGTAACAAGGTAGATACCAGTGGTAGCAAACCTTCCCAGTGGACATGCTATAATGGTAGATACCACTTGTGTCAGACACTCCTGAATGATATAAACATAATGGTACACTGCTGATGACCGATACTCCCAATGTGCATACAATAATGGAAAACTCCACTAGTGTTAAACACTCTCAATGGACAAGACGTCAGTAAGGAATAAGGTATGACAGAAGAGATATTAGCTATGTTAATGTACAAAGTGGTTGGTTGGAGTTGTTCTACTTCTCAAATGTTTAGAAATGTTAATTTTTAGCAGTGTAGTAATTTGGTACTATATTTTTTAGTAGTTGACTTTAGGACATTAACATAAATTAAATATGTGATGGGGAGCCAAACATGTGTCTCAAGGGCTGGTGCCAGGAAAAAGAACACAAACTTGTAGGTAAATGGCAACAGTTTGGGGAAAAAAAGTTCTTGAAATTCGATGGACTAATGAGTTAGTCTACTAGGGCAGAAATTTGATATCTTTACAGAATATATAAACTAGTAACTCAAGAGAGGGGTGCAGCACCTGACACATCAAATGTGAAGAGCACCCCTCCCCCCTCAGCTAGTGATCAAACAGGAGTTAAACATGTTTGTAGTTCATTTGCATCACCAGGGGAAAAGCCGGACCTCACCCCACAACTAACATACTGAAATCTGGCCAGTGGAAAATCATGTATGCAAATGCCCGCAGTCTGGGAAACAAGATCCCAGACCTGGAGACAACAATGACAAAGACTAAACTGGATATAGCAGTCATTAGTGAGACATGGTTCAGCAGTAGCCACACTTGGGAGAGTACAGTACTCGGCTATGTACAGTTCAGAAGAGACCGAGGTGAAGGGGGGAGGGGAGTGGCCCTTTATGTCAATGAAAATATCAAAGCTACAGAAATTCAGAATTTATTTATTTACTTATTGAATTTTGTTGACCTGGTAGGCCCACTGGGACTAGATGTCCCTTTTTCAGAGGTGACCAGGGGCAGGGGGGATACAGATGATAAGCAACTGAATTTGAACCAGATTAAGCTGTTGGTATTTTTAGTGAATACACATAAGGAGCCAGAAGAACTGTGGATCACCCTGGACACTGGAAATAGGACAGCCATACGAACTGGGGTTGTCTAAAGGCCTCCAGACCCGGGGGAGGACATAGACACTTTACTGTTAGAAGATATACAAAACATGACAACTAAAGGGGGAGGTTCTGCTAATGGGAGACTTCAACATGCCAGATACATATTGATCAATACAAGCCAGAACATCTGCCAGAACTAGGCACCTAGTGGATTCCCTGCAGGGTGGAGGGCCTCAGACAATTGGTATAACAGCCAACAAAAGACAGGGCTTTCCTGGATCTACTGTTAACTAATGGGGAAAGGATAGCAAATCTCCAAGTAGAAGATCACCGGGGGGCCACTGACCATCACATGGTATGGTTCAGTTTGGCCACTAGAACTAAATCATCCCATTCCAAAGCAAAAATATGGGACTTCAGAAGAGCTGACTTTGATAAGATTGCCAACAGAGTACAGCTAGCCCTGGCAAGATGAAATACAGGTGAGTGGGTACAGGCAAATTGGGAAAGTATTAAGGATGCAACACTTGAAGTAACATCCCATTGTGCTAGGGAGAAAAGCAAGAGCAAAAGGAGGAAACCACTTTGGTTCTCAAAAACAGTAGCAGAAAAGATCAGAGCCAAAAGGTTGGCCTTCAGAAAATATAAGGGAACACAGCGGGATGAAGATAAGGAGGCATAACAAACTTCCTTAAGGGAAGCAGGGATTGCAGTAAGCCAGGTAAAGTTCCAAACCGAGGAAACACTAGCACGAACAGTAAAAGAAAGGGACACGACTTTCTATAGATACATTAGTGAAAGGAGAAAGTCCAGAGGGGGTATTGTTAAGATCAAAGGGGATAAGGAGGAGTGTGTGGAGGAGGACTATGGAAAAGCATCTATCCTAAACAGATACTTCTGCTCAGTATTTACTGAGGAGAAGGTAGGGCAGGGCCCACAGCTCAGCACCATGGACACAGAGGGGAAGGAGGTGTGCACAAATCCCTTCACAAAAAAGAAAAGGGATCTACAAGAGCTTGCTAAGCTCAGGGTGAATAAGGCAATGGGACCTGATGGCATACATCCCAGGGTACTAAAGGAGCTAAGGGTGGAACTAGCAGAGCCATTAGCAGAACTGTTTGGTGAGTCTCTGAGCACAGGGAGGTCCCAGAAGACTGGAGAAGGACTAATGTGATCCCGCTCCTCAAGAGTAGTAGCAGGAAGGAGGCAGAGAACTACAGACCAGTCAGTCTTTCCTCAGTAGTGGGCAAGATTATGGAGACACTCCTTAAGGAAAGGATAGTGCAACACCTGGAATCCATAGGAGCACAGGATCCAAGACAGCATGGATTTACAACAGGAAGATCCTGTCAAACTAATCTCATAGATTTCTTTGACTGGGTAACCAGAGTGGTGGACCAGCTGGGTGCAGTTGATGCCACCTACTTTGAGTTCAACAAAGCTTTCAATACTGTTCCACATAGAAGATTGATTAATAAGCTGGGTAGGCTCAGAATGGGTCAGAAGTTGATCAACTTGGTGGCAAACTGGTTGGTGGACAGAAAACAGAGTGGTGGTAAATGGTATACAGTCAGAAGAGATGCAACTCACAAGTGGGGTACCTCAGGGATCAGTCCTGGGGCCAGTCCTGTTCAATATCTTCATCAGTGATATTGCAGATGGACTGGAGGGTAAGGTTTGCCTGTTTGCAGATGACACCAAGATCTGAAACAGAGAAGGTGATCCAGAAGGGGTGGGCAAAATGAGAAGAAATCTGGAAAAACTGGCAAAATGGTCTGAAGAATGGCAACTGGCGTTTAATGCAAAGAAATGCAACATCATACACATAGGGAAGAGAAACCATGAAGCTACCTATAGGTTGGGAGGAGAGTTGCTGGCAATCACAAGGGAAGAAAAATACTTGGGCACCAACCTCACAAATGACCTGGAATCATCTAAGCAGGCCACTAAACAGTAGATAAGGCTAGAGGATGTTGGGGTGCATTAGTAGGGGTATCACAAGTCATAACAGGGAGGTGATAATCCCTCTTTACAAGACACTGGTTAGGCCACATCTGGAGTATTGTGTGCACTACTGGGGGCTGCACCTGCACAAGGACATGAACAAAATGGAGGCAGTCCAGAGAAGGGCAACCAAAATGGTGCAGGGACTGCATCAGAAAACATATAAGGACATATTAACAGAGTTCAATATATACATCCTAGAGCAAAGGAGGGAGGGTGGTGATATGGTTGAAACATTCGAATATCTTAAGAGAATTAACAAGGTGAAAGAGTCTAACATGTTTCAATATAAGAAAAATAGGAGGACAGGAGGACAAAGCATAAGATTAGGGAAAGGCTGATTAAGGGGTAATGTGAGGAAGTTATCCCTTTTAGAAATACAGGTGTTCTGTGCACATGTAGAATGCATGCCACATGCTTAATTGTGCAATGTTTGCATGCAGTTCACATACACAAAGTGATCCTAAGCAAACCAGGTCTAAAAAGCAAATCAGGTTCACATGTTGCAAGCTTAACATGTGCGCAGCAGTTAAACTGGTGTGAACATCTTCAAAAAATTACATGAGGTTTGCATGTTGCACGCTTGACATGAGTGCAGCAGTTAAGCTGGTGTGAACATCATTTAAACATCACATCAGTCTCACATGCTGCATGCTTGCCATGTGTGCAGCAGCTAAGCTGGTACAAATTTCATCTAAAAAACACATCAGTTTCTATTTCTTATAGAACTGCAAGCAAATAGTCATTAAAATAAATTTTATTTGGATTCCCATAAAAAATAGGTAAACTCACTAATTCCTTATCCTTTTTCAAGTTATTTAATGGCTTTTGATTTTTTGTCATTAAATCACCATACATTTGTAAAATATTGTTTGCTTACTGCATTGAATGCATAGGATATAGCCAGTCAACATCCCCCATCCAAGATGTATGAAGAGGGACCTCTGTGTTGTGAAGCCTATCCTTTTTTTTGGACCATGCACATCCCTTATGCATATTTATTGTTACAAATGTGTTTCTCCATGACTGTTTCATCTCACCTCCCTTCCGTTTGTCATTCTGTATTAAGCATATACACTATTGCCATGCTCAGCACTCTTGGACTAAGTAAGGTCTTGGAAGCATGCACCATACCTTACATTTTGCCACTGAAATGAGGCACATGGACACTTAGACTGAGGGACACTAACCCACATGATGATCAGGACACATCATGAAACATGGAGATACAGTACCTCAGAACACAATGGAAACCTTTATATTAGCACCTGAGAATAACTTTCTACCATTAAGCAGTGGTGCCATTTAGGTAGGACAGAGGCAGTTCCCCCAACCCCTCCCCCGCATTTGTGCCTAGGTTGTTCTTATGGTGTAGCAATAATGGCATTACATCTCGATTTAATCTTTTGAACAATACATGCCCACCTGGCCTGTGTGTGCTCATGCTGCAGGTACTCTCCAGACTCAACTGTGTCTGCATTGTGTTATCCACTCTCTCCACTTACTAGCGGGGGCACAATCGCATGTGATGTGAATGAGCTCCAACCAAGAAAGAGCTCATGAGTCTCCCAAGTGTGACACTGTCTTTCCCACCACAGAGTAGACAGACTGCACACTACAGCTTGGAGGAGTTGGTGAGCACTGAACTCTCAATAGCAGTGTTGTGGCAGCATATTTTTATTGGTCTACTCTTAGTGAGTCTCCATCTCTCCTGGTGGCTGAAGGGGCAGAGGGTGATCTAGAAGCTAACTCAAGACTAGGCTACCTACTTACTAGGCTAGCCATGCAAACAAAAAATATCAAAGACCCCCACAGCAGCAAGCTAGGATTAGAAGCAGTGGTAACAGCAGTGTGGGTGGCCTTCATAGGCCTTGATCAGTGCAGTGTGGCAGCAGCCACAGCAGCAGCAAACAAGCAAGAAGCAAGCAATCCAGACTGGATGGGTTCATTTGGTGAGGTGACTTGGTCGCAGACCATGTTGGGAACATGTGATGGTCGGTTTTAGCATCCAGCTTTTGGCAGAAGGAGAGATGGTGAACAGAGTGAAAATTGGGCTAGTGGCACACTGTGCCAGGCTGCAGGTTCTGGCCACATAGCTGAGTAAGTAAAAGTTAATACTTTTTTACAAGGGGATTGGGGAAGGAGGAAGGACCAAACAATTGATGAGTTTTTCATGTTTTTCACCTTTGGGCAGCTTCATGACCCATAGGGGATGGGTATTGAATGGAATGGAGTTGGAGAGGAAAATCAGGACAAAGTTCTTTTTTTTGGGGGGGGGCATAACTTTAGCCAGGAAAGAAATTGGCTAGTAACTGGGTGGGTTTAAGCCCAAATCTGGTGCACTACTCTGGGGTATATACAGAGGAATCATATACATTTGAATTTTTCCTAATTTGCATATCAATTTTCTGTCAAAACAAATAAGTAGTACCTTTTAGAGGTGTTACAGACATTCTAGAGCTGTCACTTGCATTCATGGATGGTTGAGTGGTATGGAATGCACAGACTATTGGAGACCAACTTTATTTTTTTTTTTATTTAGTTGTTTAACCAGGTATAGCACACTAAGCAGAAAGCTTTTTTACAGGAGCGACCTGGGAGTACAAGGAGGTTAAGTGACTTGCTCAGGGTCACACAGTATGCAAGTGGAAGCTGTGGGATTCAAACCCAGGTCTGGTCTGCTGAATGTCACCAAATTTGCAGCTCAGAGCCTTAGACCACTGCGCTATACTGCCTTCTCTAGCTTTAGCCCCTTTAGCCAGGCTTATGCTCCCCCAGTGAAGCTGACCTCCATATCCCCATGCTCAGGTACATTATGACAAAGGGAAAAGGAGACTGCAGGTGTGTGCACCATGGAAATGAATGAGGTTATTTTTCTATTACTATTTTATACATTATTGATGGAGAGTTGGAGATTGATGAAGGGCACTGCTCGACTAATAACGGCCTTGTTAGTAGAACAGTGGCCTTCATTATTCTCCAACTCACCATCATAACATATAAAATAGTAATTAAAAATATCTCCATTCATTTCAAGAGGGTATGCCTCAGCAGTCTAACCCATGAATATCATCTCTTAAAGACTCCTGCCTCTGTCTCCCTAGTAGTCAAGTAAGAGACTTTTTAATCTATACTTGGTGGGTTGGCTGTAGCAGCATGGCTATACCTGCTACAATGTGTGTGAAAGGTCATGTGGGTGTGTTTCAAATTATTGCTACTTTTGTGTTTGCACCTTAAAGTCTGTTTGCGTGGGAGCATTCAAACCTATGGAGAGAAAATAGTAGGAATGAAGTCCAGACAGAATTAATTAAGTGGGTTCGTGGGTAAGTTTGTATATTGTGGGTGGGAAAAACCACATGTGTTTCCATTGGTATATGTGCTACAGTTCAACTTGTGAAACTGTGATGAGTAAGAGAAGAAAACTGAAAAGCATAACAGTGGCTACAAGCATACTGTATGTGTGCAGATGTAGTCAGATACAGTATATATTGAAGTACAAGCAAGCTATTTGTGTGCAGACAGTATGGCTTAGTGGTTAAAGGCACTGAACTACAAGCCAGGAAGCATGAAGACATGGGTTTAAATCTCATCAACCCCCACTTGTATATGGTGTGATCCAGAGCAAGTCACTAAACTTTTACGTGTGTAGTTATCAGCGACCACTTGTTTTATACACGCATGCCACATGCATGCAACCTTTCCCAATTTAACATAAAAATCATGGTTTCCACACATGCTTGCTGCATGCCAGCTGTGTGCATGCAATTGGTTCCAATTTAACATTTAAATCATACTTGCAACATGCATGTCACTTGGGTAGTTTTATGTGTGCAGCATAAAAATATTTCATATAATTATTTTTGTAAAGGCTTTTTCAAAGAAAGGGTGTGAATGCATGGAATGGTCTATCTCAGGAAGTGGTGGATATGAATACATTGCAGGGCATCAAACATGCATGGGATAGGCATGAGGGAGCAATACAGATGAGTATGAATAAATAGGCCATTGACAGAGTAAAGGCCTATGACACATTCATAAGGTTGAAAAAATGAGCAGACTGGATGGGCTTTGCAGTCCTTATCTGCTGTCAACTTCTATGTTTTTTATGTTTCTATGTGTCATGAATTAGGTTGCATCTGGTAAGCTGCATCAATTAGGTGCAGTTTCACTGCAAGGAGACAGTTATGGTTCTAGGGTTATGTTTGGTCCTGCTACTTCAAGTATGTATTTCTGACTTTTAACTGCCTGCACTTGCCTTGTGATTTGCAAGGCTGAGCTGGAAGCTTGGCTGTGCTTTACTATACTGTACTTTCCATGTGATCTGAGTGAGACCTGAAAGTCCAGGCTGTTGATTAAATATCATGTGACCTACCTCAGGTGCACTGCACTATAATTGATGATGTTGAGGTTCAAACAGGCAGTGTGAGGTGCCCTCTATTTGTTTCTGCATGCCAGACAGGTAAATAGAAAATGTAATAGCTTTAAGAGTGATGTTTGCAGAAGTTTTACTGACTGTTTAGTGATCTATGTATATACAGCAGAGCCAGCCACAATGCATGACAGCACCTTGTAGTTCATAACATGTTACAAAATACCACATGACAAAAGGGCCTAAATGCCATTGAATTACATTGTTCCCTATGGTATACTGCAGGGATTTATTTAACTCCAAAAATTGATAGCG
Source organism: Neoceratodus forsteri (assembly GCA_016271365.2). Taxonomy (NCBI): domain Eukaryota; kingdom Metazoa; phylum Chordata; order Ceratodontiformes; family Ceratodontidae; genus Neoceratodus; species Neoceratodus forsteri. Next base: position 509,511,817 of record CM057452.1, on the reverse strand, counting down.
TTTTGCTCATAAAAGTGCTAAAACATTGTGAAAATGCATAGCACTTGCCTCACTGTGTTTAACTAACATAACACTTCTAGAAAACCTATATGAATACTTTCAGTACAGTTAGCATTGTCCCAAGAAAAAAAACTGCTAATCAATTATTTAAAACCCTGTACTGCAGCATTTTGTGATAAACTGCAGCATTACTGTGTTACATCCTGGCTGGCACCACTATATGTTTTCTGTTTTTGTGTAGAAACATAGTTTTGGAATATATTATGTGTTTTTATTAGGTGCTCAAGATGTTTTTCTCATGTGAGCAGCACTGAGGCTTTTGGGGTTTGGATTTGTGAGTACAAAGTATGTTTTCTCAAAGACACTGGATGGATTTCCTTTGAAGTTTGTGATTCTGGATCAATGTTGCTGAGGTAGTCAAGTGTTGTTTTTATTTGCATAGCTTCTTTTTGTTGTTGTTAGGTTGTTTGTTTTACATTGTGACATTTTTGATCCTGAGGATATGTAACTAGCATATTGACCTTTCTGACCCCAGAAGGTTGTGCTCTTGATTAATGCACCCCTATCATGTCTTCTAGGCAATATATTTGCTTGGTTAACACAGCACCATAAGATGAGGGTCCTGACGAATAAGGAAACAGAATTAATCAGACACCATTTTATAATGATAAATACCACTAGTGTCAAAACCCCACTGGGGATATGACACAATAGTAGACACCTATAGTGTCAAACTCTTCATGTGGACTTTTCATAATAAAAGAGACACCACAAGATTCAGACACTTCCAATGGACAAGACATAACATTAAATATCACTGGTGCCAAACACTCTCAGTAAACATGACATTATGGCAGACACTGTTAAAGTCAGACACTCCCCATGGAGATGATGTAATAATAGACACCCCCAAGGGATGTGGCATAGTAGTAGATGCCAGTAGTTCCAAACACTCCTGATGGATAGAACGTGCTCCATGATAAGGAACTCTAAGAGGACATGACATATTGGTAGATACCACAACTGCAACCACCACCATCACTTACAGAATTGGTATTAGGCAAAACTGGTATAATGAACCACCCTGCCTGCACCTGGAAATCAGCTTCAGTTCAGAGTGCCTTTCTCGGTCACCAAAATTTTAAATCAATAAATACATTTCCTGCTTCTTTCCTTCCCCTCTGCATCTTTTTCTCCCTTGAGTTTCTTTCTTCATGGTTTCAACATGACATGGCAGAAGACCCCCCCCACACACTCATATGATTTTGTCACCAGTGCACTAACACTCACTGTGAGACATTTTGTCTTGTTACTGCAGCAGCTACTTCACCTAGTTTTCAATCAAATGCAAAAAAAAAAAAAAATATATTGATTACTGTGTTTCGCACCACCAATAGTTAAATTGCAGTTATTTGTTAAATAATTTCTTCAAACTCCCTGTGCACCTTTCCATCTGCTAAATTCCCTCTGCCATGTACTTGATGCTGTAGGCCCTGCTGCTACTGGTAGTACAGGCTCACACTATGCACTCTTTCCTCCCCTCTGTAGCATGATTTCAGTAATCTGCTTGGCTGAAACTACAGTTAAAATTAGTGATAATTTGCTAACTTGAGTGGTAATATGCAAACTGTAATGATTTCAAAAGTTTTCTGAGCAAAAGTCACATTGTTACAAATAAAATTGATCTTCAGTAACAACATCCATCCCATGTGTGAGAGAGAGTTGGAAATGGCACTGAGATGTGCCTAGCCCAAGGAGTTCTCGATCTCCAGTGTGGCTGATTGGCTGCTGCAGGTCATGTGGCTTGCCAGCAACTTGAAGATGCTCAGTGTGTCACATCTGTCAAAGGAAAAACATTAGGGTTTGGGGTCTCTGGAGTCTTAGCAAATCAGTGATGGGGGCTTCCTTGGTGGTTGTCAACCCAAATGCTCCCCCTCCCCCCTGTTGTCCCTGAGTGAAGAAAGGAGATCATAGGTAGTTCTCAAATAGGAGCACAGCATCCACAATGAATTGCTAATTAGTATGATAGGTGGATATTGTAGAGGGCCTTCAACTGGAATATATCAGGTAAAATTTCTGTTAGAGGCTGGGCTAGGATTAGTTAATTCTACTTGCTGTAGGGATAGTTAGTGTGGAGAGGCTGTATAGGTAGTGTGGACCATGGCTAGGATCGTTGGGTGCAATGGTTGTGGGGCAGCAATGTGGATGAATATACTGTGGAGGATAGGATGGTGACCAATATGCCACTGGCTATGGAGGCTTGAGGAAGAGGTTCAATGGCTTGGCAGGGAGCTGGGGAGGTTGAGGGATGAGGGGAGGATTGCGTCGGTAGGAGGGCTGACATCTGAGAGTATTGTGGGGGCACCACAGAGATGGAACAGTGAGTCAAGGGAGGGGGGAAGGGGCAAACTAGACAGGAAGCCAGTTGATGAAGGGTGGACTCTAGTAGAACATAGAAAAAGAGGAGCAGCAGCAGTAGGCAGGAGGGAGGAGAAAGCACATAGTAAGGCAAAGGGGATAGAGAACATGTTTACTTTACTAGCAACACATGGGAAGGAGGATGAAGGAGGTGATTGCACAAGGGATAGCACTCACAAAGAAGAGGGAGTGAGGGGCATTACTAGTGGAGAGACTGAGCATGGTGTGGCAGGGGGAGGAATAATACTCAGAGAGGTGACGCGTGAGAGGGAGGTTGGCAGTCATACGGGGGAAGGGTCTTAATTGGGAGGGACTAGGGTAAGACACTGGGGCACATGGTAAAAACACAGTCTCGAGTGGCTCCAAAAGTGAGAACCTGGGTGGGGGGTGGTAATGAGCACAAGGAAAGAGGAAGGGGGTGTACAGGTGTTGGGGGACTCCATACTCAAGGGCATCAGATGCGGCAGCAAGGGGAGAGGCACAGTCAGATATGGCTGGAGTCCACACCAAGATTAAAGGCAAATCATGACAGGACAGGCAATCCTAAGGTGCATAAAGAGTGGTAGGAGGAAACCACACATTGTGGTACATGTGGGGACAAATGACCTAGCAGGGGAAATGGTGCAGATAACAAGGGAGAGAATTGAGGATGTGGGAAGTTTGTGTGAGACGACTGGGGGCCTTCTCTGAAGTGCTCCCAGTACCCTGCGCAAGCACAGTGAGAAAGGAGAGGATTAGAGAGTTAAACACATGGTTGGCAGAATGGTGTCGAACTAAGGGGTATAGGGTTGTGGGCAGCTGGGGCAGTACCTGGGATAATAACAACCTGTTTGCAAGGGATAGGCTGCACCTGAGTGGGGAGGGGAAGGAGGTATTAAAGAATGGACAAGCAAGGACTGGGGAGTTGTATTGTGACAAGTGTGGATTTAAACTAGATGGAAGGGTGGCAAGTGGACAGCAGGTAGGTGAGTATCAGATAGAGTGGAGTCACAGTCTACCCCCCAGGCTAGCAGGGAAAGACTCGGGGTGGCCAAAAAAGGAGGGAGTAGAAGGGGGAGGAGATGGAGTTTAGTGAAGGGAAGGAGGCATTATGGAGGGTGGTCTCACTGAATGCAAGAAGCCTAGGAAAAAAATCAGTTGAACTACAAGCACTCTTAGCAGTGTGGAGGGTGGATATTTCAGCTGTCACTGAAACATGGGCAACTGAGCACCAGGACTGGGATCTGGCAATGCCAGGATACAAATTATATAGGAAGGACTGAAAGGAGGGGTGGAGGTGGGGTGGCAGTCTATGTGAGGGACAGGATCAAATGCACAAGGGACGAGGAGGGAGAAGAAAGGAGAACAGAGGCAATCTGGCTGCAGCTCCTAGACTCAAGGGGTAGGGAAGTGAGGTTTGGGGTGGTATACAGGCCGCTGTCCCAGTCTGAGGAGCTTTTCAGGAAGTTAGTGGGACAAATCAAAAAGGTATGTAGAAAAGAGAAGGTGGTCATTGTGGGGGATTTCAACTTGCCGTGGGTTGACTGGAGCATTCCGGTTGCCTCCAGTGCTAGGGAGCAAGTACTCCTGGACACGATCCAGGAGGGTCTCCTAACACAGTTGGTTACTGTACCTACTAGGCTAAAGAACACTTTAGATTTGGTATTGTTGAATGAGGAGGCAGTGAGGGAAATAAAGGTAGAGGACCCACTAGCTGACAGTGAGCACCAAACGGTGTGATTTAATATCACGATATGTGGGGAACCAGAAGCATCAGTTACTTGGGTGGTAAACTTCAGGGGGGCAGACTTTGGGAGGATGCAGGAAGTACTGAAAGGGAAACTGGAGGGCATAAGGCAGGAGATGAACATGGAGCAGAAATGGGATATTATTAAACAGGGTGATACAGAGGCAACAGAAGCCTGCACCAAGGCACAGAGTAAGAGGAGCAGAGCAAGAAAACCATACTAGTTGAACATCAAGGTTGTGGAGATGGTGAGGGCAAAACCAGTGGTAAACCAGAGGTTTAGGGGGACAGGGAAGGAATAGGACAGGGATGAATATGCAAGATGGTCCAGGGAGGTGACTAGAAAAGTGAGAGAAGCCAAGGCCCAGAGGGAGCTGAGATTAGCCCAGGGAATTAATGGGGGGGGGGGACTTTTTCAGATACATCAGGGATAAAAGGAAGTGCAAGGAGACAATAGTGAGTATAAAAAGGGATGGAGAGTGGATGGAAATGGGGAGGAGCAGGCAGAAGCATTGAATGAATACTTTTGCTTAGTGTTCACAGAAGAAAGGGTGGGACTGCTGTCAGCATGGGCTAGGAGGGTGGGGACAGGGGGAGAGGGAGACAGATGGATGAATTAAGGCAAGTAGAGTCCTAGAGGAACTGAGGGCACTGAAGGTAGACAAGGCACCAGGGCTGGATGGTATCCACCCCAGGGTGCTGAGGGAGATGGCAGAGGTGTCGGCGGAGTCACTGGTGAATCTGTACAGTACCTCACTGGAGTCGGGATGTGTGCCACTGGACTGAAGGATGGCACATGTAGTACCATTACACAAGAGCGGGCCAAAGGATGAACTGGGTAATTATCGTCCGGTAAGTCTCACCTCCATAGTGTGCAAACTCATGGAAATGATACTAAAGGAAAAACTGGTGTTGTACCTGGAGGACAATGGCCTCCAGGATGTGAGGCAGCATGGGTTTGTTTCAGGAAAGTCTTATCAAACTAGCCTCATACAATATTACGACTGGGTAACAGGTGAACTGGATAAAGGTCATGCGGTGGACGTTCTTTACTTGGACTTGTTTATTTGTTTATTCAAGGTAAAAATCAATTGAATAAAAATAGAGTAAAAAACTCATTCACAATGGTAACCTTTACAAAAATTACAAAATACACTTCAACATTCAACATAAAAAATACAATCAAACAACAATCATCAATACAAAAACATAGGAAAAAAGAACATCGAAACCAATTACAAGGTTCCTGTATAGATATCAGATGTCTTCTTAGATGAGATGTTGATAAGGGCTTACCAATCTTTTGTTTATATTCATGAGGAAGGCTATTCCATCATATCGGAATATAATTACTGAATAAATATTGGGAACGTTTTGATTTTACAAAGGGGACGACCATATCCATAACAACGTGATTTCTCAATGTCAATTCAACACTTCTAAAGGAAAATCTATTCTTTAGATATATAGGAACAGAACCCAGCCCACATTTATAAGCAAACAGCTGTTTATGTATCATTCTTCTCCTACTTAATGATAACCAACCCAATCTTTCATACAATTCACAATGATGGGTAAGTTGTGGACACTTGAGAATCAGTCTGGCAAGATGATTAACTATAACATTTAACTTTGTTATTCAATCCCTAGTGGCTTCGTCTTATAATACATCCCCATAATCAATTAAAGGGAAAATCTGCATCTTAACTATCAGGTCCAATGTCACAGAATCTAAGCAGTTTTTGTTCCTAAACAGGAAACCCACCCACTTATTAACCTGGAAAATCAAATTATCTAAATGCAAATTTCCTGACCCATAATTATCTAACCAAATTCCCAAATATTTATATTGATTAACTAACTCTAACCCCTAACCTCTGTTATCCACAATTTTGAAAGTCAAGTTATCTTTCCATTTCATAGAAAACCCAAATAACATACATTCAGTTTTTGAAGAATTAAATTTTAACTTCTAGCTGACAAAGTACTTTTCCATAATGTTAAAATTTCTCTGCAGTGTACATTGTATTACTGAACCTGATTCATCCAAACAGTATAAAATGGTTTCATAGGCATACAGGTGGTAACAAGAGGCCCCCTCATAATGTCCAGGATCTTTCAAATATACTAAGAATAATAAAGGACCCATAACTGATCCTTGGGGCACTCCTCTCCGTACCACCTGCATAGCTGACACAGTTCCATTTACAACTGTTACCTGCCGTCTGTCAGAAAGATAGGTGTTAAACCAATCCAAAACTGAATGGCTCATCCCTTCCTCGGACAGTCTCATAAGTAAATTCTGATGATCAACCATGTTGAAAGCCCTGGAGAGATTGACAAAAATTGCACCAGTATAACATTTGACCTCCGACACGGCCATCACAATGCCATGAGACCTTCATAAAACTGACTGATATGGAACCATCAGTTTTTCTCTTTCCAAATACTCTATCAACTGTCTTGCCAACAGTTTCTCCAACACCTTACTAATCAGAGGTAATATAGATATAGGTCTATAGTTGGACAGTCAGCCAGGATCACCCCCCTAAAAAATGGGGATGATTCTGGCCAACTTCCAACCTTCTGGGATACATCCTTCCTCTATTGAACAATTGAACAGGTAGGTTAACCATCAGGATCACTACTCTCAGAGACATTTAATTGCAATAAAGTTTCTAGCACCTCACCACTCAATACAGCATCCATACAACTTACAGGTTAAAAATAGGTTCACTAGGGCTATCAAAGAAATTACCCGACTCTATAAAATAATCACTAAACCTATCAGCAAGTGGCAGCTCTCTCCCAAAGGATTCCTCCCCAGATAAATTAATAGGTGTCTTCCCCCTTATCTCTCCCTTAAATTCTTCTAAATTTCTCAGGTTTTCCTAATGATTCTTTGGTTTTGGCCTTGTAATACTTATTTTTAGTGTCCCTTAGTGTGGCCACATACAGGTTTCTTGATTTCCTGTATTGTTGCCAATCACAAGTCTTTCCTGAAGCTCGTGCCTGGGCCCAAGCTTTATTTTTAGCAAGCCTCAACTTATTACCTTTTATTCTCCTAGCAATCACTGGCATATGCCTATTACATACAAGGAGAAATTCGGACACGAAATAATCCCAAGCCAGGTTTATATCGGGTATTAGTTCTAGATGATCCCACTTAACATTCCCTAAATCTGCTAAAAAGGAAAAATAATCAAACATTTTATAACATCTTAACTTCAGGAGCCTAGAGGGTTCTTTCACTTTAATTTTCCCTTTGTTACAGTAAACAATATTATGATCACTAAACATGTCTGCATCTAGCCCAGAAGAAACACAGTTGTTGAGACAGTTTGTAAGAATCACATCAATCAAAGAAGAATCACCAGGATTATGAATATTAATCCTGGTGGGTTCTGAGACTAATTGGCACAACCCAAGCTCCAAAGCCATTTTCCTGATTCTTTGGGATTTTACAGACTTCAGCAAGGCCTTCGATTCAGTGCTTCATGGGTGGCTTGGGGAGAAGATAACTGGTGTAGGGGTGGGGCAAAAATGATGAACTGCATTACAAGCTGGATGAGTGGCAGGCTGCAATGGGTGGTGGTGAGAGGGGAGCTCTCCACCCTAAGGCCGGTGATGAGTGGGGTGCCACAGGGCTCTATGTTGGGGCTAGTATTGTTTGGGCTCTTCATATCAGACATTGCACATGAGGCGGTGAGCAAGGTAAGTCTGTTCACTGACGACACCAAAATTGGAACAGTGGTGGATGGAAAGGAGAGATGGAAGCAGCTACAGGGGGACATACGCAAGCTAGAAAAGTGGTCAGAGAGGTGGCAGCTGGAGTTCAATGCAAAGAAGTGTAAGGTTATGCACTTTAGGGTGAAGAACCCAAGGAGAGAATACTGGCTGTGGTGGGGTTAAGCTGGGAATCACTGAGGAGGAGAAGGGCTTAGGGATAATGATAACAAGGACCATGAACAACACTGCCCAGTACCAGAGAGTGGCTGCAAAAGCGAACAAAATGCTGGGGTGCATAGCAAGGGGGTTTTCATCCAGGTGAATTGAGGTGATCTTGCCCCTCTACAGGTCACTGGTAAGGCCTCACTTAGAGTACTGTGTGCAGTTTTGGAGGCCATACCTAAAGCGTGATATTAGGCTACTGGAGGGGATGCAGAAGAGGGCAACAAAGATGATATGTGGAATGGAGGGGAGAGACTATGACAGCAGGCTGGGAGACCTGAATATGTACACCCTGGAGGACAGAAGGGACGGGGGGACATGATAGAGACATTCAAGTCTCTGAGGGGAATCAATGAGGATGGGACAGACGGGATCTTTAAGTTAAGGAGGGGGAGGGTCACCGGAGGCATGGACTAAGGATACGGGGGGGAGATATAGGAAGGAAATGAGGAGAAACTATTTCACAGAGAGAGTGGTAGCAAAATGGAATACCCTACCAAAATGGGTGGTATCATGTAAATCTGTGAACAGCTTCAAAAGGGCATGGGGTAGGGAACAGGGGAGAGTGAGGGTGGGGGAGGTGGGGGTGTCAGTGGGATGACAAAGGGGATGTGGGGCAGCTGTAAACTAGGGGTGTTGGCTGCACACTCAAGCAGACTTAGATAGACTGGGTGGTCTGTTTTTGCTGGCACATTTATATGTTGGTATGTATGACGTTGCTTGCTCATGGAATGGGATGAGCATTAGGGTTAACAACCTCCCAGGAAGACCCAACCACTGATTCTCCAAAACTCTGGAGACCCAAAACCTTAATGTTTTTCCTTTTGCTACTTGGGGGGTGGGGTGTTAGGGTGAGAAACCCTAATGCCACATTTCCCTACTTTTGTGATGTTAACCTTTACGTAAATAAATATATGAAATGTTTCATACTGCGCATGTAAAACAATCCATTCGATATGCATGCTGCAAACATGATTTAAATGTTAAATTGGAATCGACTGCTTGCATGTGGCATGTGTGCAGCAAGCAAGTATGGAAAGCGTGCCTTTCATGTTAAATAGAAACAGACTGCATGCATGTGGCATGCATGCAAAAAGAAAGTGGTCACTGATAATTGTACACATAAAAGTTAAGGGATTTGCTCAGTATCCCACTATATACTGCACAAGTAGGGGTTGATGAGATTCAAACCCAGGTCTTTAGGTCTCCAAATCTTCTGGTTTATAGTTTACTGCTTGTAACCACTAAGCCATACTGCCTGCATCCATATAGCTCACTTGTACTTCAATACAAATCTGAATTCATCTGCACACATGTGGCATGCTTACAGCCACTGTTTAGTTTTCTTGTCTCCCCTCATCTCAGCTGCACAGCTGAACTGTAGCACACATACAAATGGAAAAATGCATGGTTCTTCCCATCCCCAATACACACACTTAGCCACAAAACTACTTAGTTATTTCTGTCTGGCCTGCACTCTTACTGTTGTCTCTCCATAGTTTTGAATGCAAGCAAACAGACTTTAAGGGCCAAACACAAATGTAGCAATAACTCATCACCCACCCACATGGCCATTCCCCCCCATGCACGCATACACACACACACACACACACACACACACACACACTGTAGCAGGTGTGGCCATGCTGCTACAACCCAAGTATCGATATAGGTTAACTGTGTCTCTTACTTCAGTACTAGGGGGCCAGAGGCAGGAGTCTTTAAAAGATGATATCCATGGGTCATAGTGCTGGGGCATACCCACTTGCAATGAATGGAGTTATTTTTTATTACTATTTTATACATTATGATGGTGAGTTGGAGAATAATGGGAGAGAAAAGGAAGAGGAGAGGGAAAAAAGCAGATACAGATAGTCAGAATGGGAGGGGCAGAGTCAGAGATGGAAAAACAGTTAAGGGGATAAATTATGGATGTGGAGATAAATTCACCAGGGTGCAGAGAAAGCAGTTAGGTGGGGAAGCAGCTAGTACCATAGGTAAGAAAGGAAGGATGGGGAGCACAGGTTCAGGGGATGGAAGTGTGGCAATCATAGGGGACTCCATAATTAGGGGCATTCACTGGGGAAGGAAAGGGGACCCAAATGCAAGTAGAAGGGTGGTTTGTATGCCAGGGATGACAACAGGGAAGGTGGGCCCAAGAATAAGAGAAATAGTAAGGGAGGTTGGAGGAAAACCTAATTTAGTTATACATTTGGGAACCAACGACCTAGCTGGGGAGGAGGTTGAGGTAGTGCAAAGTAGGTTCAGGGAGTTAGGGAAAATTTGCAGGGGGGAAGGAAGTTCGCTGGTCTTCTCAGAGGTGATACCAGTAACCAAGGGCCAGCACAGCCAGGAAAAGAAGAATAGAGGATTTTAGTGACTGGCTGAGGAAGTGGTTCAGGGAGGAGATGTTTATCTGTGTTGAGGACTGGAAAGAGACCTGGTCAAACAAATCACTCTTTTCACCAGACAGGCTACACCTCAGTAGTGAGGGTTTGAGGGTACTCGGGGACAAACTGGGGGAATATATAACCACTACACTTAATTTAAACTACTGGGGGGGCAGCAGGCATGCAGGCCCACAGACTCCTAGAGGAGAAGGTCAATGAACCCCCCCCCACCCACAGTGATGGAAGAGGCTGGAGGGAGGAGGTGGAAGAAGCAAGAACACAGCAAAGGTTGGAGGAGGTGAGGAACACATAGCAAGGAAATGTGGAGGGGTGCACACAGAGGGAATAAGTGTGAATAGAATAAAGGGAAGAGAAGGAAGATCAGATTCTAGGTGGACAGTGGTGTCTCTGAATGCCGGAGTCTTGGAAGCAAGATGGACAACCTGCTGGCACCAGTTGTAGACAGGAAGGTGGACATAGCTGCAGTAACTTGGGCAACATCACACCATGACTGGGACCCTGTGATCCCTGAATATAAACTATATAGGAGGGACAGGGTAGTTGGGAAGTGGGGAGGGGTGGCAGTTTATATCAGGGAGGGAATAACTTGCACGAGGGAGGAGTCGGAGGAAGGGAAGGTGGAGGCATTATGGGTTCAGTTAAGGTCCAATAGAGGGAGAAAGGTGAGGCTGGGGGTAGTTTACAGACTACCCAATCAGGATGAGGAGAGGTACAGGGAACTGAGCTCACAAATATTGGATGCTGCTGGGAAAGGAGAGGTGGTAATTGTGGGGGACTTCAGCCTGCCCAAGGTGGACTGAAGCATACCCTCTGCAACATGTGCTAGGAGTCAGGTGATCCTGGAAGGACTGCAGAGTGGGTTCCTGACTCAGGGTGTCACTGAACCAACAAGAGTTGAAGCAATTCTTGATCTGGTGCTCACAAATGGGGAGCATGTACATGAAATAATGGTCAGGGAGCCACTGGGTGGAAGAGACCATTGCACAGTCTGGTTCCAGTTGGATATGGGTAGGAAAAACATCCTGACTAAGGCCAAAATCTTGGATTTCAGGAGGATGGACATCTGGAAAATGGACGAAGTGCAAAGGAACCATCTGATGGGCATCAGAGCAGATATATGGGTGGACCAAAGGTGGTTCATCATTAAGGAAGAAATACTGGTTGCAACAGATGAGTGCATTAGGCTCAGTGGGAAGAACACAAGGACCAAAGTGCCCAGCTGGTTCAGTTCTGAGGTCATAGACTTTGTCAGCAGATACGGACCACTTGGCTCACCCAGTCTGCCTATTTCCTTACCTACTGGATAAGCTGCAGATCCTTGTTAACCAACAGCCTACTTCCTCCTACCCCCCACAATAATTGCTTTATGTCTGTCCCATGCATTCTTGAATTCCCCCACTGTTTTTGACCCCACAACCTCCTCAGGATGGCTGTGCCATGCATTCACTACCCTCTCTGTGAAAAAATAATTCCTAACATTGCCCCGAGCCATCCCCCCTCTATCTTCAAATTATGACCCCTTGTTCTTACACATCTCTTTTTCCAAAAGATGCTACCCTCTTGGACTTTATTGAGTCCCTTGAGCTGCTTAAATGTTTCTATCATGTCCCCCCCTCTCCCCCCTTTCCTCAAGGGTATACATGTTAAGCTCCTTTAGTCTCTCTTCATATGGCTTCCGGTGCAGGCCCTGCACCATTTTAGTTGCCCTCCTCTGGACTACCTCCATCCTGTCTATGTCGTTGCAGAGATGAGGCCTCCAGAACTGCAGGCAGTATTCCAGATGGGGTCTCACCAACTGTCTATAAAGAGGGATAATAACTTTCCATTTTCTATTGGTGATGCCTCTCTCTATGCATCCCAGTATACCCCATCCCTCCTTACTGCCTTCTCACATTGCTTGCCTACCTTTAAGTCATCTGACATGACTACCCCAAGGTCCCTTTCCATTTTTGTTGTTGTTAGTACCTCCTTCACATTGTGTACTCTTCCCCTGGGATTTTGTTTCCCAGGTGCATTACTTTGTACTTCTTTGCATTGAATCTAAACTGCCATATTTTTGACCATTCCTCCAACCTTGCTAAGGCCCTTCTCATCCTTTCCACCCCCTCTTGTGTATCATCTCTGTTGCAGATTTTTGTTGCCCAGGCAGTAAGGAAAAAGAGGTTGGCCTATAGAAAATTCAGGAAGTCTAAGCGAGAGGTAAAATTATCAAAGGCTGGCTAGTGAGGCAAGTAAGGCAGTCCAGTGAGCAAAGGCAAAGAAGAAGCTGCAGATAGCTAAAGCAATTAAGAAGGGGGAGAAGGCTTTCTTTCACTATATAAGTGAGAAAAGGGACAAGAAGGAAGGGATTTGTAGACTGAAGAAATGGGTGGAGTGGGTGGAGGATAATGGGGGGAAAGCAGAGATACTAAATGAATACTTATGTTCCATCTTCACCAGGGAAAAGGACAGACCAGTGCCTTCAGGAGGGAAAAGTGGAGGGGGGGGAACACAGATGTAATGATAAAGGAGGCTAGTTTGAGGGAAGGGCTGCTGGCACTGAAGATGGACAAATCACCAGGCTTGGACAGAGTACATCCAAGGGTACTAAAGGAACTGACTGAGGAGCTGGCAGGACCACTGGCAGACCTATTTAATAGTTCATTAGAGTCAGGCATGGTGCCGCAGGACTGGAGAACAGCACATGTAGTGCCTTTCCACAAAAGCAGTTCAAGGATGACACAGGGAATTATAGGCCCATCAGTCTGACCTCCATTGTGGGCAAGCTCATTTAGACCACACTAAAGCAAAGGTTAGTGGAATAGCTAGAGGAGCATGGTCTCCAGGATGCGAGGTAGTATGGGTTCATGGGGGGAGACTGTGTCAGATGAATCTGATTGACTTCTTTGACTGTGTCACTAAGACAGTAGACAGAGGCCAAGTGGTAGACATCCTCTATCTTGATTTCAGCAAGACCTTTGACTCTGTGCCCCACAAAAGGTTGATCAGGAAGTTGGTGGATCTCAGGATTGGGGTAAAAGATTGCCCAATGAGTGGAAAATTGGCTCAGGGACAGAATCCAGAGGGTGGTTGTGTGGGGGAGAGTTATCTGACACCAGAGAGGAAACCAGTGGGATCCCTCAGGGCTCAGTGCTGGGGTCGGTGTTGTTCGATGTCTTCATCATTGACATTGGGGATGACATTATGGGTAAAATGTGCCTATTCATGGATGACACCAAGCTCTGTGGGAGAGTGGACACAGCTGAAGAGATACAGGACTTACAGAAAGATCTGGAAAAGCTGGGGAGGTGGTCCAGGATCTGGCAACTTGGCTTCAATGCCAAGAAATCCAAAGTTATGCATATTGGAGCCAAGAATCCCAAGACAGAGTACTACCTGGGTGGAGTCCTAGTTTCTGCATCAGAGGAGGAAAAGGACTTTGGAGTGATGATCACGAGTGACCTGAAGCACTCCACTCAGTGCAAGAAAGCAGCAGCAAAGGCAAACAAGATGCTGAGATGCATATCTGGGAGGATCAGTATTAGGAGACAGGAGGTTATACTGCCCTTGTACAGGTCACTGGTAAGGCCCCATCTAGAGTATGGAGTTCAGTACTGGTGCTCACACCTCAAAAAGGACATTAACCTACTGGAAAAGGTCCAGAGGAGGGCTACAAAGATGATAGTGGGTCAGCAGGGTAAGGCATACAAGGAGAGGTTGAGGGCACTGAACATGTCCTCCCTGGAAGACAGGAGAGAAAGAGGGGACATGATTGGGACCTTCAAGTACTTGAAAGGGGTAAATAAGGTTGATGAGGAAAGTCTCTTTAAGCTGAATGGCAACCATAACACAAGGGAGCACAGTCTTAAACTGGAGGATGGGAGGTTTAGGAGGGAGGTCAGGAAGCACTTCTTCACAGAGAGGGTGGTAGATGCTTGGAATGTGTTGCCGGAAGAGATCATCTCATTGAAGACATTGGGCAGCTTTAAGAGAGGCTGGGATAAACATAGGAGGGAAGTAAGGATCATGGGTGTGGGGATGGGAGGAGAGGGGAGGGAGGGAGGGCAGGAAATTAGCTTAAGCTGTGGACCCTGCAATATGAGCAAACTTGATAGACCAAATGGCCTTCTTCTGCTGGCTTCTTCATGTGTCCACATGTTTGTATGGTTTTGAACTACCAGCCAATATCTTTTATAAATGGTGATTTCAAAATTCTCACTTAAGTATTGGCCTATAGGTTGAATCAAGTCTGGGATTCCCCTCTTAAGCCAGTAACAAGTTGACTTTGTAGCAGGGCAGCTTTCTACAGACCATCTGCATAAACTTTCTTACCTTATTTCTGTGTCCATGGATTCCTGTACTCCTTCGGTGCTGGCACCCCTGGATGCAGAAAAAGCATTCAGCAGGGTCTCTTGGGATTATCTGTTTAATTTGTTACCCAAATTTCATATCACTTCTACTTTCATTCAGTGGGTCAGGGTGTTCTACTCTCACCTCTCAGCTCACATTCTTTATAATGGAGTTTTTGCAAACTCTCCTTTTATGGCAGGGAATCAGGCAAGGATGTCCGCTCTCACCCTTCCTTTTTAACTTGTTTCTGGAGCCCTTGATTAGGAAACGTAATGTCTCCCCTCAAGTTTCTGGTATACCATTAGGGCTGCATCAACATAAACTCATTTTATGCGGACAACATTCTTTAACATGTTTCCATTCCCACCACCTCCTTTCCTGCAGCTCTGGACATTATTCCAAATTTTGGCCACACTGCTAACTACAAACTGAATTTGGTTAAAATGGAAGCACTCTGAGGGTTGACGTAATGCATCTGAGCCTTGTTTGGGTTCAAGATAAACTGAAGTATTTGGGCACATATTTAAGTGTATTGCCAGTCAAAATGAAACAGTATAATTTTGATTCTGTGGTTACCTGACTAAAAACAGATTTAGAGCGCTGATCCCTATTGTCTATTTCCATGTGGGGGTGTATGAATATTCTAAAAATGAATGTGCTACCACACCTATTGTACCCACTTCAGATGTACAATTATAGTCTGCCAAAGTCTTGGTTCACCTAGATCAACAGAGTTATCACTTCTTTCTTATGGCGGGGCAAGACCCCTCGAAGAGCTTTATAAAAACTAATGCATTCTAGGGAGAGGGGTGGCCTGTAAGTCCCTAATTTTTATCTCTATTATCTGGCCTCCCATTGTGCCAGATTTTTCTAATGGCTCAGACCTCAGTCTGAGGATAGTTCTGGTCTTACATTCCACAATGGGTGGAAGTAGAGCATTTCCAATGTTTACAACATGGCTTGGACATCTGAGCTCTTCTTTATACTCCCCGCAAGAAACTTCCCCAATCATTACGGGGAACTCTCTTAGAAGCTTCCCTGCAAGCTCACTTACAGCTATGTTTCTTGTATAAAATATAACCATTCAAAGATACTCTCAGCCCATAGTAGGGAATCCCAATTCTAAAATTGACGGGTGGGAGCTTGTTAAACCTTTTTGGCCTTTTGCTGAAATAAATGCTGTTATGGTCTTTTACAAGACCAGATACTTCTTATCTTTCAAAAAGCTCAGAATAAACATTGTTGGACTACCTTTACATGCTTTAAATATTTCCAGCTTACACATATGCTTTTGCAATACTTTGGCACTGGCCAATGGGACAACTGCTATGGGATTCAGGTCCTCTCATTGGCTTTATCTGCCCCCCACTTCTCATGTCATCTCTTATTATTACCATAGAGTACAGGAGCTTCTGGTTAACACTGAAGGTCAGATGTTTTATTACTGGGACCAGGCTTTACCAAGTGTTAATTCTCCCCGTAATTGGCCTGGAATCTGGAAACGCTTATACAAATGCATAAAATGGGACAGATATCGCTTTCTCCAATTTCAAGTTTTACATAATCTCCATTACACCACTGTTAAACTATATAGAATGTGCAAACTTCCCTCTGATATTAGCAGTGTCAGTGGCTCAGTAGGTAGCACACTCGCCTCTGAGGCTGGGAGATCAGAGGACTGTGGGTTCAGTTCCCACATCTGGCACTTGGGTTAATATCCCAGTACTGACACTGTAATGCAGCATGAGAGGGGTGCTGCATTTCTGAGGTGCTGTCTTTCGGATGAGACGTTAAACCGAGGTCCCATTTATCTGGATTGGTGGTAGTTCAGGTGGATGTTAAAGATCCCATGGCACTTATCAAAAAGAGTAGGGGAATTTCCCTGGTGTCCTGGCCAAATTTCCCTCATTCACTAAAAATACCACCAACAGCTTAATCTGGTTCAAGGTCAGTTGGCATTCATCTGTATCCCTTTCCCCCAGGTCGTGCCTGAAAATAGGTAGGATTTGTCTAGTGCACTTACCCAGTCAACAAAAGCTAAATAAATAAAATATCTGTTCCAGATGCAATAAGGAACCTGGTACATTGTTTTACATCCTCTAGTCCTGTGAAAAAGTCATCGTTTTCTGGGAAGCCATCCAGTCATGATTTAATCCCATTCTAGGGTTGTCAGATGTCTTTCTTCCTGAAGTTTGTTTACTGGGGGATTATGAGAATAAATTATTTCGTAACCAACAGCTGCATATGGCCCTCATTTTGGCCTGTGCCAAGAAAGTAATTCTACAGCTCTGGCTTGATCAGCACATCCCTTCTGTTAATGAATGGTACAATATAGGGAGATACGTTTTACTTTACAGGCAGAGCGGCTCATAGTCAGCATGACGAATAGATTTCACAGATGTCAGTGCATCTGGGAACCCCTGTATGTTCTCCTGACTACTTCAGCTTTTTTGGACCTTTTATCCCCTGTAGTTAGTGGTTCTCCCTGGTAACACTCTACCTTTGTTAATACTATTTGACCACTCTTCATAGCAGATATCTAAATAGCTGCTGTGTATTTTGTCAATCTGTTCTTCATTACTGGTATTTGCCCTTGTGTTTACTTTGTGGGTCTTTATTGCTCCTGTATTCTCCAGTGCGGGGAGGGGGTTGGGTGGGGGCTGATACTTTTGGTTTATCAAGTTATTAGAAACTGTATATGGAATAATGTGGTTAAATCTGCTCTACCACCATTATGTCTCACAGTTTGTATCATTTTGGACTGGAGATGACTTTCTTCTGCTGTACTATTATTGTTGTTTGTACTCCTGTTGTTATTAATGAAGTATTTTCAATCTGAAAAAGAAAATAACATAATCTGGTGAACTCCACCCCTCAGCCCGATCTTACTCTAGTGCTGCCTCTAATTTAATGCTGCTCATGTGCCGAGCCGGCTGCCAGGTCCTGTGCATGTTTGCAGTGATGAAACAAAGACACTCATTCTGCACTTCTGTTAAAATGGTTGTACTAATTGGGCAGCCAGCCCAGTAACTCTGAATACAGTTGAAAGAACATAGTGCAGTCACTCATGGTGGGGCAGTATTAATTGGCCATGTAATATGAATGTTTTAAATAAATTTAGTTCCAAATGCATGTGAGTGCATTTACTTCTATAGCAGCATACCTCAATGCAATATTTATTTATTTAGTTTTTGTTGACTGGGTAAGTGCTGTAGACAATTCCTGCCTATTTTCAGGCACGACCCCGGGAAGGAACAACCCAGGGGAAGGAGATAGAGATGAATGCCAACTGACCTTGAACCTGGTTAAGCTGTTGGTGATATTTTCAGTGAATGAGGGAAATTTGGCCAGGACACCGGGGAAATTCCCCTACTCTGTTTGGACAGAGGGTGCTGTGCTGTTGTGATACTCCTCAGTGTGTGGGAGGATTTGGAACAAGCCAGACATGTGGGAGGCTGAGGAGTCGATCACCTCCTCAGCCCCCGATGGCTGCTGTGATCGGGATGGTTCTGAAAGTCGATATGTAGTCTGCTACCATTGAGGCTGAAATGCAGTTACCTGCTGCTGCTGTTGATTTTGGAGGGTCACGCCTGGAAGAGGGTGAGACCACATCGGTTGTTTCTATGGCCAGTATTCGTTTACAGCTCTCGGAGCTTGAACAACAGCGGAACCTCTTACTCACAGAGCAGCAGCAAGCTCGAGTGGAAGAGACCAGCGTACCAGGACAGGGAAGGTCATACCCCCCTGTTGCACTGGTACTGTCTATGGAGACAACAGTCATGGATTAAATGGGGCGATTGCCTGAAACTCCTTTGTACACCACTATCGCGGACCAGGGTGAGTCTAAACTTTCTTTTGCTGCTGTCCCACAGCTACCTCCTGTGACTTCTGAACAGCTTGCTACTACAAGTAGCTCAACTTCTTCGGGCTCAAATGTGGGGATTTTTACCATAGGCCTTTCCCCAAAGACCAGCCGTTTGGGGGGGGATCACAAAAGCGGTCCCTCATGGCATCGTGTCTCCCCTCATCTAGTCGACTGTGACTGCCTTTTCCCCATCTAGGTCTTTGCTGACTGGGGACCTAGAAACCCCTGCTACATGGGTAGCTGCAGCCCTGGAAGTGGCGGGGTGGGTTAAATCCCCAGATGCAAAGTCATGGGATGTGAATATGGCATCTGAAGAGGGTATTGTGCTTTCCTCTTCAGCTGCAGACTCGGGACTTCCTCCAGGACAGGTACCTAACAACATATCTGCCCCTGCCCCCATTATTCCCAGTCCAGACCTCATAGAGAGCATTAGGCAATTAGAAGATGGTGGTCTGTTATTTCCCTCTGACCCCACCCCCGAGGCCTTATCTGAAGGTCTTGCATCTCAGCCATCTATTTCTACATCTGAGCCTGGAAAGGAAAATACCTCATTTTTGTGGCATGATAAGGTAAATGAAAAACTGTTTCCTGCTATTCTTGGTCTCTTGAATGAGCCTGCTGCTAGAAGTAACGCAGTGCATTTGAAACTTCGAGGGTCACTGGATGATGTTCCCAATAGACTTTTCATTGGTTGAGAATTATTGAAAAATAGTATGTGATTTTATGCATATGAAATATATGCATTGAGTCATATGCCTGGGGATACCATTTTTGACATCATTTTTAAGCATCCAGCAGGATTGGACAGATTTTGGAAACAATATCAGGCTTTGAAAAATGCACCTCTGTGGAAACCTTTTTTGGCTATTCCTTTGACAAAACCAGTTTCTAAAAAAATTATGATACTGTTTCAGAATGAAGGGGTTGATGTTGCCGATATAACCTACTAGAATATGCCAGATGTTAATTGGAGTGCAGTTGCAGCAGCCACTTCGAAGAGTGGGGTTATTCTAGATGCCCTACAGGGGGCATGCCTTAGACAGCTAGTATTGGAGCCCACTTAGACCTGGTTCTCTCAAATGAAGATGGAGAGAGGATCCCAGATGTAGAAGTGGGTAGCCATCTGGGAACTAGCGACCATCAAACAGTATGGTTCACAATAAACACAGCAATAGAGTCAAGGCATACAAAGGCAAAAGTAGTGGACTTTAGGAGGGCTGACTTTGCCAAAATGGGTGAATGCCTAAGGAATGCACTAGCAAATGGGCAGGAAGGAGGGGTGGAAGAACAATGGGGAATAATAAAAACTGTCTTAGATAATGGGTAAACTGAAACTGGCCTCCTGATTGGCTGAAACAGCCTGCCACCCGGGCCGTTATTTCTTAACAACGGCCCACTGACTAACAAGTTCCCCCTGCACTACCCATGACCTCGTGATATCCCTGTCCTTACACACCGATAGGCATTTTCTTTGACTATCAACACCCACACACAGCCAAGCTTGAAACCACTTAGTAGTAATACTGACAAAAAAGTGAAAATATTTATCTTGTTGTTTTGGCCCTACTAAACTGCTCCTCATTCCGGCGCTCACAAGAACAACAAGCTTGGACTCTCTTGCAACTGCCACTACCCAGCACCCGTAATCGACCACTAGCAACAACTCCAATGAAACGCCCGCTCCTCCATTTCTAAACAAAAATGAAGTACCTTCTTTCTGTCTCCGTAGGTCATCATCTGAGTTCCATCTCACAGAAGACAGGGGCATGCCCACTTTATGCCGCAGTGTCTCGCTCATGATTATCTCACAAATGAAACCATGTGTAGCTACATAACTGAAACACATAAACGGGGATTAAGCGCCCTCTAGTGGCACAGCATGGACTATTTGACATAGCCAGGCATTTATCTGCATTTTTAGTAACATTTTACACTTTTTTAAACTTTAAATCCTTGTTTTATAAAAACTTCTATTAAAATCTCATTATCTAAGTGTAATAATACCCTCCAGGATGGGCGTTATAGGATATAACGGACCTTCCAGGGGCTATCTCATTACGCCCCTGGGCGGTCTGTTATATCCCAATAACGCCCACCCTGTCGGGTATTATTACTTACATCACAGAGGTAACAAGCCTTTGTGTGAAGCAAATAAACAAAATGAAACGATGTAAGAAACCACTATGGTTCTCAAAGGAAGTGGCAGTGAAGGTTCAAGAGAAAAAGAAAGCATTCAGGAAGTACAAGGAATCACAGAAGGAGTAGGACACAGAACTGTATCAGTTAAAGCAAAAGGAAGCTGGGAAGGCAGTCAGAACAGCAAAGGCCCAAACCGAGGAAAAGATAGCCAACTCAGTTAAGAAGGGATAACACCTTTATAGGTACATCAGGAGGCGAAGGAAGACCAAGGGAAGGATAGTGAGGCTTAATAAAGGGGAGGGAGGGTGGGCGGAGGATGACTGTGAAAAGGCAGAGATACTAAACAAATATTTTTGCTCAGTATTTGCAAAAAGAGGAGAGGTACCTAGAACAAACAGTAGAAACACTCTGGATACAGAAGTTGATACCAGCTCATTTACAGAAGAAAGGGTTATGAAAGAACTCTTAAAACTGAAGGTGGACCAAGCAATGGGGCCTGATGGGATTCATCCCAGAATTCTAAAAGAACTAAGGGTAGAACTAGTGACACTACTGTCTACCCTCTTTAACAAATCATTGGAGGATGTGGTGGTGCCCGAGGACTGGAGGATGGCAGATGTGATTCCCCTTCACAAAAGTGGGAGCAAGGCAGAAGCAGAAAACTACAGACCTGTTAGTTTAACCTCAGTGATAGGTAAAATGATGGAATCACTTCTGAAGGAAAGAATTGTCAAGTATCTAGAGGCCAGAGGGGCACAGGACCCAAGGCAGCATGGATTCACAGTGGGAAGGTCATGTCAGATGAATCTGATAGATTTCTTTGACTGGGTGACCAAAGTAGTAGATCAGGGAGGGGCTGTTGACATGGCCTACCTAGACTTTAGCAAGGCATTTGACACAGTCCCACACAAAAGATAATTATACAAGTTAGCCAGCCTGGGAGTGAGTCCCAAGATGACAGCCTGGGTAAAGAATTGGCTGGAGAATATGACACAGAGAGTAATTGTAAATGGAGTCCACTCTGAAGAAAGGGGGGGTTACTAGTGGGGTACTGCAGGGTTCAGTATTAGGACTGGTCCTCTTTAATGTCTTTATAAGTGACATTGCAGAGGGACTGGAAGGAAAAGTATGACTCTTTGCAGATGACACAAAGATCTGCAACAGAGTTGATGCACAAGGTGGGGTGAAAAGAATGAGAAGGGACTTGGCAAGGTTAGAGGAATGGTCAAATGTATGGCAGCTTAGATTCAATGCTAAGGAGTCCAAGGTAATGCACCTGGGAAACAAAAACCCAGGGGAAGAATACACAATGGGGGGTGAGATACTAACAACAACAAAAATGGAAAGGGACCTGGGGGTAATCATATCAGATGACCCAAAGGTGGGCAAGTAATGTAAGAGGGCAGCAAGCAGGGCTGGGGGGATACTGGGATGCGTAGGGAGAGGCATCACCTGTAGAAAACAGGAAGTTATTATGCCTCTGTACAGACAGCTGGTGAGACCCCATCTGGAGTACTGCATGCAGTTCTGGAGACCCAATCTCCACAAAGACATAGACAGGATGGAAGCTGTCCAGAGGAGGGCAACTAAAATGGTGCAGGGTCTGCACCGGAAGACATATGAAGAGAGACTTAAGGAGCTTAATATGTATAGCCTTGAGGAAAGGAGGGAGAGAGGGACATGATAGAAACTTTCAAGTACCTCAAGGGAATCAACAAAGTCCAAGAGGGTAGCATCTTTCAAAAAAAGAGGTGTGCAAGAACAAGGGGGCACAATTTGAAGATAGAGGGGGGCGGTTCAGAGGTAATTTAAGGAAGTATTTTTTCACAGAGAGAGTTGTGGATGCATGGAATGGCCTTCTGGAGGAGGTTGTGGCTTCAAAAACAGTGGTGAAATTCAAGCACGCATGGGACAGTCATAAGGCAATTCTGGGGGGGGGTAGGAAGAAGTAGGCTGCTGGTTAACTAGGATCTGCAGCTTATCTAGTGGGTAGGGAAATAGGCAGACTGGGTGGGCCAAGCGGTCCTTATCTGCTGTCAAATTCTATGTTTCTATGTTTCTATGTTTCTATGTTTCTAGTTGCAGCAGAACTGTACTGTCAGAGGTTCCCGAGTCCATTCTTGATGATGAACATCTCTGGAAAGGGGGTTGGCATTATTTAATTGATTTACGTTTAAAGAATGGGTTAACTAAACATTTGCCTAATTGTTTTTTTTTTGAGACAGGATAGGGGTGTTCTCTTTTATACGGGACAACCAAGGGCTTGCTATAAGTGTGGGGCTTTGGGACACTTAAGCAATGTGTGTGATCAACACAAATGTGGGCTTTGTGGGGAATTAGGTCACGTAGGTGCTCATTGTAGATGTGAAATGAAGTGTAATTTATGTGATGAGGAGGGACACACTTTCCGCTCTTGCTCTTGGGCTTTTCATAATCAGGCTGATCCTGCTTTTCGGGCTGAGCAAGATGTCTATGTTGCAAATGCACAAAAAGAGCATCAAAAGATGCAGGATTTACTCCTGCGTCCTGCTGTACCTGCCCCTGTTTCTCACCCTTCTTCTGTTCTTGCTGAGGAAGAGATGATTCAGGTCCCAGACTTAGATGATATGGATACTAGTGCCCTGACTCCACTTTTCCCTTCCACTACTGGAGTGGGTGTAGGCCCTGATTTTGTTCCCCCTTCCTCTCCTATGTCTGCTGCGCAAGGAGGTCCTTCCCTGGTTGCTACTGCTATTCCCCAAGCTGATGTGCCTATAGGTAATCAGGACACCCCTTGTATGCCCCCACCAGGAGTGCAGACTGATATTCCCTTCAAAAGAGTTACCTAATCTAGGTCAACCAAAACTGGTTCTGTGGCCCCTTCCACTTGTCTTGAGCCTGATTTAGCTACAGTATAGGTGCTGATCCTTTTGTTCCTTTATTGGAACGTGAGGGAGATGATGATGATGTGGAATCTGATTTCTCCTCGGTAGCCTCCTCTCTTCCAGATCATGCCCTAGATGCAGAGGTTAAAGAAAAGCCTAAACCGAAAAAAATAAAAAAAAAGGAAATAACATGTTTCTAGTTCTTGGGTTTTCCTCCTTTTTCTCTGGCAAAAGTCATTTCCTTTATTACTGTTAATGTAAACAGTATTAAATCCCAGTTAAGACAGCATCTTACTTTTGCCAGTCTTATTGCACATTCTGGTTCTATCATTCTTTTACAAGATACCAGACTGGGCTCCCTTGGAAGTATAAAAGAAGCAGGAAAGGATTGGCAATGGGGTGCTTTTTTTGGTCACCAGGAGAGGATGTGTGTGATGGCTTGGGTGTTTTGTTTTTTTTCTAGCATTACTGTGCAGGTTTTACAATTCTTAGATATTCTTCCTGGTAGAGCTATGCTTATGGACAATGTTGTTTATCATTGTACATATCATCTTATAAATATCTATGCTCCTCAGTCGAAGGCCAATAGATCAGCTTTGTTTCATCATATTTCTCCGTATTTACATACTTCAAAGTTAGTTTTATGGGGTGGTTATTTTAATTGTGGATTAGCTGTTCGAGACTGGGGACGTAAGACTCAAAAGATGTTTTGTGACACCAATGCCTTATTGCAAGTCTTACAAACTAGTAATTTGATGGATGCTTATGATTTATTGCAACAGCAGCCAGAGTATACCTTTTATAAAGGGACTATCTCTTCTAGGATAGATTTCTGGTTTTTGTCCAGGAGACTTTCCTGTTTTACTATTTCTACCTTACCATTAGAGATGTCTGACCATTTAATTCTAAAACTGACTATTGGTTTTTATCAAACTTTTGATGGGATGTGACTATTGGAAATTAAATACGTCTTTATTACAAGATGAGGATCTTTCCTCGCAGATACATTCCTTTTTTTCACTAAGGTCGGATATAGCTTTTTTGTATAATATTCCCCTGGATTGGAGGGAAGACACAAAACTGGATCTTAAGTTTCTTTTTCTTCAGGTTTCTTGGACTAAAGCCCGGTATTCTTATCTTACCTGTCTGGGTTATAGAGCTAAGTATTTGACTTTGTAGTCACAGGCGTGTTCTTCACAGGGTACGAAGCACCAACAGGCAAAAATGCTTGATTTTCTTCAAACATGAGAACGAAGATATAGACATCAACAAAAATATGTTGTTACTGGTACCCGAGAGCAGGTGAACCCTTTTGATCTTTCTGACCAGGAATTGCCAAACTTGTGTATGTCAGCCTTACAGTCTTCAGATGAATTATTAGCTCATGATACTAGGAGTATCCGGACTATAGTTCAATCTTATGTTGCTCAGTATTTTAAAAAGCCTGATTCTGATTCTTTTTCTCCCTTTTATCACCAAATTGAAATCCCGTCACTTTCTGATCTTGATATTGAAGTACTAGAATCCCCTATTTCTATAGATGAAATTAATCAGGCTATAGGTCATTTTCTACACATACTAAACCGGGGATAGATGGCCTACCAAATGAATTTTATAAAATGTATGCGGATGATCTTGCACCTTGGCTGCTTGTTGTTTTTCAAACTGTTTGGGCAGAAAAAAGATTAACTTCTAGCATGACAAATGGGGTAATGATTTATATATATAAAAAAGGAAATCCTGCTATCATGCAACACTGGAGACCATTGACTTTGTTGACCTCAGACTACAAAATTTTGGCTAATATTCTAAATCACCGACTCTCAAAGATTGCCAATAAGTTGTTAATTTCTACACAATCTTGTGCAGTTCCTGGCAGAAACATTTCCCAGAATTTAATTTATGTCAGGGAATTGATAGACCAAGGTCTTCAGAATAAACTATCTGGTTATTTGTTAGCTTTAGATCAGGAAAAAGCTTTTGATGCTATACGTCATGATTATCTTTGGGCTATTCTAGTATATTATGGTATCCCTATTCATTTTTTAGATTTAGTCCAAACCCTTTATAGTTCAGCCAGAGTAACACTTGTGGTTAATGGTCATTTGGGTGTCTCAGTTCCTTACCAGGTTGGAGTACAGCAGGGCTGTCCGCAGAGTCCGCTGTTGTTTGTTTTTGGTTTGGACCCCTTGCTGCGTTTTATTGAGTTGGATAAAGATATTTTTGCTATTGTTTCTTCAGAAGGCTATCATTTTTCTAAAGTTTTGGCTTAAGTGGAGATTGACTCTGGGAGACGTGTCCATGTTTTTTTACATTCAGTGCAACTTAGTACTGGAATTAAAATGAATACCTCTAAGTGTTCATTTCTGCCTTTAGCTACGGCCCCTAGTATTCATATTTTTGTTATTCTGGTTGTTGTTAAACAATTGAAGCTCCTTGGTATATATTTTGGTTCACCAGACTCAGTACAGTGTAATTGGGATGAGATTTATGATAAAGCACTTCATAAGGTTAAGAAATGGCAATCTTGGAAAATGACACGGAAAAAACGTGTGTTTTTGTTAAAATCCTATATTGCTCCTTTTTTTTTATTTGTCATGTTTTTCTGTTACCATTTGATATGCATTCCAAAATTTTGAGTCTTTTTTTTTTAGCTGCTGTGGGGTAGCTGTTTGAACCCAATGAAGAGGTCACACACCTACAGACACTGGAAAGAAGGTGGACTGGGTATGATACATACCATTGTTCAATTTTTTGGTAATTTTTTTTATAGTTCAATTAGGCCTCTGTTGTTGGAACAAAATGATATGGGTCGCATGTGTATGTCCCTGTGGGGACGGCCTTCTTTAACAGCCTGGGGATGGGGAAAGTGGCATCCTGTAGATAAACAATTACACTTACATGTTCAACAAACGTTGAAATACATTAGATTGTGGAAAGTAGAGCTTAGTTGGTTTATTTTGCATGAGCGGAAGTCTTTTTATACTAATGTTGTTTGTACTTGTTATTTTTGAGGACCCCCTTTTTTCTGTCCCCACTTGTGTGAATACGGTTTCTTTATTAGCAAGTGTGATAGAACCCAGAATTCCGCAAAACATGTGGGATGTGGTCTGGTTGTGTGCACATCAAAAGCTTAATGTGAGGGCTAATCATAAACATAAACAGTTATGTGATAGAGTTTGTCAGGAGCCCTCTTGTCGGGGCAATTTGAGATGATGCAGCATTTATTTTTTGAATGTTCTCTTACTAAATCTTTTTTGGTATTCTCTGGCACATTGGTGGGGAGAACCGCTTTTTGGTCTTATTACCTTTAATATCTTGGTGTTAGGACAGATTCCAGCAGAATGGAACAAATGGCACAAAAGTACAGTGTTTGTTTTATTAGCCTGTCTTAAATTGCATATTTGGCAGGCTTGGTGCTTGAGAGTGCTACTGAACAAACCTTTACAGTTCCAGGAGGTTTTTTTTCATATACAGGAAGAATTGGATGCACTCTATGCCTATGAATTCTGCACCATGGGAAAAGCTGTAGGTACTTTTCTTTGGAGAAATGTGGACTGGGTAGGTTAAACTTCTTGCTCTTTCATTTTCTGATTAATTGTTTCTGGATATATTGCTTGTAATTAATTTTCCTTGTTTTTTTCTTCTTTCTGTATTATGTTCAGTTGGTTATTTTGTTCATTTCATTTTGATGTATTTGTTTTTGTTTTCTCAATAAAAATTTCCCCTACTCTTTTCGATAAGTGCCATGGGATCTTTAATATCCACCTGAACTACCACCAATCCAGGCAGATGGGACCTCGGTTTGACATCTCATCTGAAAAACAGCACCTCAGAAGTGCAGTACCCTGTCATGCTGCACTACAGTGTCAGTACTGGGATATTATCCCAAATGCCAGATGTGGTAACTGAACCCACAGCCCTCTGATCTCCTGGCCTCAGAGGCGAGCGTGCTACCTACTGAGCCACTGACACTGTTAAAATATAAATATAAATAATATAAAATGACAAGTGTCTGATCAAAAATAACTGTGATTGCAATGCTCCCTGCTGAATCTTGATCACAGACAAAGCTCTCTGTAGCAAAGCACTGGGGTGGTTGGGTGAGGTCTGTGATCAAGAATCACTTGGGAGTATTGAGACCACATTATTGTTTGTGACCAGATACTTGTCATTTTTATGTTGCCATCAAGGTGAGCTATCATAGCATTAAAAGAACTCACATGCATTTGGCATTTAGAACTAGAAATATGAACATATGAAACAGCCAACAGAAAAAGGCCATTTGGTCTATCGAGTCTGCTTGATTTTGCAGCTAGCACTCCTACAGCTGCCCCTCCCATCCTCGCCGCTCACATGACCCTCCCTTTTGAACTGTTCCACTGTTTTACAGGCCACCACCTCTGCCAGCAGTGTGTTCCATTCTACTACCCCCCTTTCTGTAAAGAAATGCCTCCTTACTTCCCTCCTAAACCTTCCATCACCAAATCTCATGTCATGACCTCGAGTGTCTCTCCCCACCTTCCCCTTGAACAGTCCCTCTGTGCCTGTCCTGTTTATTCCTCTCACGTACTTAAAGGTCTCAATCATATTCCTCCTATCCCTCTTCTCCTCCAGAGAGTACATGTTCAAATCCTTCAGTTTAACCTCATATGGTAACTCCACCAGACCCACGATCATCTTTGTTGCTCTGTGTTGCACCCCTCCCAGCAGTAAAATGTCCCTCCTTAGGTAAGGGTGCCAAAACTGAATGCAGTACTCCAGGTGCGGTCTGACCAGCAATCTGTATAATGGCAGACTCACCTCCCTACTTCTAGAGGTTATACCCCTTGCAATACAACCTAGAAATCTTGTTGGCCACTGCTGCTGCTTTCCTACATTGTGCTGAGTTGTTCATTGCTCCCGTAATGAGCACTCCCAGATCTTTCTCCTCCTCAGTAACAGCTAGCTGCACCCCCCTGATGGTAGCTCCTTTTTGGATTCTTTGCCCTGAAATGCAGCACCTTACATTTTTTGACATTGAAACTAAGTTGCCAGGTGTCAGACCATGTCTCCAGCTTTGTTAGATCTTCCTGAAATCCCTGCCACCCCCCTTGGTCATCCACCACTGCTCCCATCTTGATGTAATTCACAAATAGACAGATCTTGCTATTTATACCTACCAAGATGTCTGCAATAAACACCCCAAATAACACCGGGCCCAACACTAACCCCTGTGGGACCCCGCTTGTCACTGCACCGGGGATGTTAATTCTCCTCCCACCACCACCCTCTGCTGCTGTCCCTGCTGCCAGTTCTCCTCCCTTCCCACCAATTTTGCCCCCACCCCTAAGCCCCTTAGCTTACAAGGTAGTCTCCCACATGGCACCATGTCAAATGCCTTACTGAAGTCCAGGTACAGGACATCCACCTCATGCCCATTGTCCTTTTCCCTAGTCACCCAGTCATAGTAGTCCATTAGGTTGATCTGGCAGGATCTGCCCTTGACAAAACCATGCTGCCAACTGTCCTGCACCCCACTGAACATCCTGCAGGGTCCCAGCCTCTACTTCAGGACTGTTTCCATCAGTTTCCCCACTATGGAGGTGAGACTCACTGATCTATAGTTCCCTGGTTCATCTTTGAAACCACTCTTATGGAGTGGAACCACATGAGCTATCCTCCAATCCTGAGGTACACACCCTGAGTCTATAGAGACATTAAATAGGCCTGCCAGTGGACCTGCCAGAACCTCTGCCAACTCCTTTTGTACCCTGGGGTGTATGTCATCTAGTCCCGGTGCCATGTTCACTCTCAGTGCTCTTAACCCCTCTAGCACTCTACTAGTGCTGTACAGAATTTTCAAATTCTGATGGAACGCAATTCAGTGGAATATTCAAAATTCTGCTTAAATTCTACTGAATTCCACCGGAAATAGAATGGCAGAATTCCGAAGCATAAAATAGTTGCAGAATTATTTTCCACAGAAAAATCACTGTTCCATGGAATATTATTCTGCAGATCTCAATATATTCCATGGAAATTGTTGCAGAATAATTTTCTATGGAAAAAATACTGTTCCACGGAATATTATTCCGCAGATCACAGTAGGCAGAATTCCACAGGTGAACAAGTGAAATTCTGGCTGAAATTCTGCTCTTGGAATGGTCATTCCACACTAATTTAGCCAGATGGAATTCAACATTCCACACAGCACTACATTCTACCTTCTGTGATTTCCCCATCCGTCACCTTCTCCCCCTCTGATCCTATCCTTACCGCAATCTTATGTATTCCCCCCCTTTCTCTTTAGTAAAAACCAAACAGAAGTAGTCGTTAAGTACTTCTGCCTTTTTGCCCCCCTTTTTTGACCCATTCCTATTCCTTCTTAATCCTTACTATTTGGTCCTTACAACCCCTTTTCTCCCTGATGTGCCTGAAGAAGTAGTTTTCCCCCTCTTTAATTCCTTTGCCAGGCTGAGCTCCATTGATGCCCTTGATGCCTTTGCTGCCCTTACTTCCCTGGTCACTTCCTTTGCTTCCTTCAAGTACTCCTCCCTGTCCTCTCCCCTCCCAGTTATCCTGTATCTCCTGTAGGTGACTCTTTTCCTCCTCTCCCTGTCTATGACATCCTTGCTCATTCAGCTAGGTTTCTTCGCCCTAGCCTTTTTACTTTGGGCCTCGCTGCAGGAATTTGTTGCCTCCTCTGTCCCTAGCTTGATGAGTTCCCATCTCTGATTTGTATCCATATTAGGCTGAATTCTGTCCAGGAACCCTTGCACCACTTCACCCATCTTTTTGAAGTCAGCCTTTCTAAAATCTAGCTTCTTTGTGCTAGATGCCACCTCTTCCTGCCCAGCTGCAACTGGAACCATACCGTCCAGTGGTCACTCCCAACCCGTGGTTCCTCCACCCTCAGATCCCTCACCCACTCACTGTTAGACAGTAAGAGGTCAAGGTTATTCCCTTCCCTAGTTGGTTTGCTGACCAACTGCATCAGGAAGTTATCCTGGAAGGCATCTAACATTACCTGTTCCCTTCTACACTTGGTGGCAGGTGTCCCCCACTCCACTCCTGGCAGGTTGATGTCATCTACTACCACCATTCCAGCCTTCTCACAGTTCCTCTAGATCAGTTCTGCCAATACCTTATCTGTCTTTCCTGACTGAGACCGTGGCCTGTACACCACCCCCAACCATAATGTCTTGTTTTTTGGGTCTTGGATTTGCATCCATACAGCCTCTGTAGCTCCCTTTTCCCTCTCTTCCCTAACATACTTTAGTCCCTCCCTCATGTAGAGCGCTAACCCCCCTCCTTTCCCCTTAACTCTATCCTTGCAGAATAGTCTATAACCTGGAACCATCATGTCCCAGTCATGTTTTTGGGTGTTCCATGTCTCAGTGATGGCTGCCATGTCCACCCCTTCCTCTGCCATGAGAGCCTGTAGTTCCGCAATTTTATTCCCCAGGCTTCTAGCATTTAAAGATACCACCCTCCATCCCTTTTATTCCCCCCCCTTCCTCATCTCCCTTTATTGCCCTCCCTATATTGTTTGCTCCTCACCTTATCTCACTGTTTGGGGGGTAAGCCCATATGATTTCCCATCCCGAGGCCTCTGATCACCTCAATCACTTCTGCCACCCCCTCTCCTAGTTTAAATTCTCCTCAATATACTCCCCAAGCTTTTGCTTGAGTACTTTCTTCCCCTCTTCATTTAAGTGCAGTTTATCTTTAGCGTATAAACTGCTTTCTTCCCAGATCATCCCCCACCCTCCTACCAGCCCATACCCTTTTTCCTGGCACCAGGTTTCCAACCATTCATTAAACTCTTGAATCCGCAGTTTTCTTGCCGTACTTGTCCTTGGGACTGGAAGTACCTCTGAGAAGGTAACTGATCTTCCTGACCCCTCACAAACTGGATCTAAATCCTCAAACCTCCTCTTCACCTCACCTCCCATCCCATCAGCCAGGTCATTCGTCTCCAGGTGCAGAATTAGATGTGGCTTTTCACTGCCCTTTCTGGCATATTTTAGTAGTGATTGTCCCACCCTTTCCACATTCATTCCTAGCATGGCTTCCACCCAGACCCGACTATGCCTTTCTCCCTTGCTACCCCACCTGGTGCCTCTAAGAATTGAGTCCCCTAACACTAGGATCCCACCCCTTTCTCCCTTGTCACCCCTCCTGTCCTCCCTTCCCCTCCCTGTCCTAATTCTCTCCTCCTGCACACTGTTCCCCCAATTTGCCCCATTATACTGCACTAGTCAGTACTCCCGCCTGTGCTCATTCAATCTTGACACACATTACATTCTTTTCCCTTCTCACCCCCACCTCCCCATTCTATTTCTTTCTATTACCTTGAACTGTTCTTCAACAGCAACTTCTCTCCTAACCGTCATTCTCATCAATGGGCAGTACCTGTTTGAGCCTATTATACACCTATGTGCAGTAGATCTGGCCCCGTTACTTTTGGCCCCCTATCTCTTGTATCTTCCCCCTTTGTCCCCAGTATGGACTGTTCTCTCCATCTCCAGTCCCTATCCCTGTCCCTCCTTCTGTTTACCCAGTTACAGTCTGTGCTTCCCATTTCCTCTTCTCTTTCTGTACAAGACATTTCCCTCTTTAATCTTAAAATCTCATCCTCCAGCCTCTCCAGCCTTTGACAAACTGGGCACTCCCCCAGCCTCCACAGGGTGCCCTTGAATATGGCTGCTCCACAGTTATTACACCCCCGATCCTGCCTCTTCCATATCCACTAATCTCCTTCTGCCACCAATCCCCCCTCATGTTGCCACTGTCCCTCCCCCGGTGCATCACCCTTCCCTGTCCTTTCCACCAACTTCCACAATCATTTTCCCCTATCCATTCTCTCCTCTCTCCTCTGTGACCCCCCCGCTCCCTGCCCACAGCTATTCTACCCATGTTGACCCTTCTGACCTCCAGAGACAATCACCTACACCAGCAAAACTCCCCTACAAACACACCACAAAATCTCCCAAACAGGTACCTTTCCAAATGAAGCCAGAAAAGTAACCTAGTACCAACTGAAATCTAGACCGAGCTGAAAAAGAAACAACAGTAATAAAATCAGCAAAAATCACATTCACTTCCTTGAAAAGAGACCAATTCCATCCCTCTTCCAGCCCTTTATGAGAATCCAAAGGTGGCCAGCTGCAGCACTCTGACTTGGCCTAACCTCCAGATTAGCAGTAACTCTGCCAAGGTCCCAAACAATTAACACCCTTTCCCAAAGATACAGAGCTACACAAAGAAACATTACCTATACTCTAAAGTCAGTGGCTTAAAAAAAACACAAGAGAAGCAGAACTGTAGTCCAAGTGAAATCAGCTGTATAAAATAACTAAAATAAGCAATGAGCAGGTTTTGCACTGAAATTAATCTGATTTGTACATCCTGACCTCCAGAGACAATTATATATATACCAGCAAACCCCACCTAGAAGCAATCACCTGCACCAGAAAATCCCCCTAACAGGTACTTTTCCAAATGCACCTTTTTTCATCAACGGCTGCAAGCGCCCCTTAACACTGCACTGTTAACTAGTGCTCAGGCTTTGCCCCGCTGAACGCTACGCATTTGGCTCCCCACCACCCCCACCACCACCCTTGGTCAGCACTCGAACTTATAGCTAAGGGGTGTCATGTGAGTAGACTAAATAACCTATCAGCTCACTTTTCCAGCTGCAGGTTATACAAAGTTAACATTAGTGGCCACTGCTGCATACCTATCGCTATCTTCATACATAATGTTATCTCTGCTACTAACAGTCCTCCTGACTTCCAGGATCCTTCTACATGCTAAACAACCCCCCTCTAGAGGCACCCAAACCACACTACCTCAACTTTTCCATTAATCACTATTTTACCTATGATGACCTCAGACCGTGTCCCTCCAACATCTCACATACAAGCCAAACTGATCATGCTGGCTTATACCCAGATGATCTCACCCTAACCCTCACACCCTCACATGCTACACGTTGTACCTTAGCGATCCCCCACCCCCAAGCTCACAACCCCCCACCACCCTGACAAACCCCATAACCATCCCCCATACTTCCCACGCCCTTCTAGCATGTGTCATTCCCAGTCTCCCAGTTCCCACCTCCAGCGATAAAAGCCCCACATCCTACCAATCCCAACATCACTCATCTAAACACTGCAGGTTGGCCCTACTGTGGCACACCCTCCTTCTTCTATTAATATCTGGCAATATCCACCCCAACCCAGGACCACCCCGCGCCAAGGCATCTCCAAACCACCCTAGGGGTAATCTACTGCTAGCTACTCTAAATATATGCAGCCTTCCAAAAAAAGTACCCCTCTCCAAGGCTGGATTGCCCAACATACACCGGACATCCTTGCCCTCTCGGAGATCTGGCTGTCTGATAGAATACCCAATGATGCGGTCTCCCTCAGTAATTATTCCCTCTTCAGGGCCGATAGGGCCAGCAAGAAAGGCAGTGGCTGTGCAATTTATGTTAAATCCTCCCTCCATGCCACCGTAGTTCACACCCCCACACCACAGTATGGCACCCAGACACTAACAGTCAAACTCAGCCTGGGTTCCAAAACGCTCCACATCATCTCAGCCTATATCCCCCCAAGAAACCAAAAACTCACCTTTGACTCTATCCTCCACACTGTCTCCCACCTACCAAATACTAGTGAAATCATCTTAATGGGTGACTTCAATGTCAACTGGCTATCCCCAGCCTCATCCAGCTTCAAAGACACCGCACTGGCGTCTGACCTTGACCAACTCATCACCTCTCCAACCAGAAGGGACAATAGATCCGGGACCTCCACTCTTTTAGACCTTATTTTCACCAAAAGGCCACGGAACCTCTCCCAGGTCACGGTGCTCCCTGATTCTATTAGTGACCACTCCTCAGTCACCTGCTGGTGGTCGGGTAAATTGCCCCCTGCCCCCCCAAAAATCTCCATGCAGAGATGGCTAAAAAGAGGAGGCCTACAGAAACTCAAAGCACATCTAACTACCAGCAACTGGCTCCCCATTTACACAACACAGTCAGTTGACCTAGCACTCGCCCACTTTATAACCACCTTCAACAAAGCCTGTGACTTATTTGCTCCCGTTACCAAGCAAGTAGTGAAAACCAGAATCACACCCTGGATCACACCCTCACTACTGAACACGCTCCAACAGAGGGACAACCTCTGGCATAAGGCTCTTGACTGTCAATGCACACAGGATAGACAGCTATACTGGGAGGCCCGCAATAAATGTACATGGGCCTTATGACAGGCAAAGGCCACTTACTACCAACAAACCCTAACCACCTCTTGGGGAGACGGTAAAAAATTCTGGAGCAAAATAAAAGAACTCAATTGGAAATTCCGCTCCCCCACCCCTTCCCAACTCACTATAAATGGCGATGTCACCCAGGATCCTTACACTATTGCAGAAGCCCTTAACTCCGCCTTCTCGGACCTATCCCATATCCTCCCCCCTTATTTCTTCCACCCTGTTCCCCCCCCCAACCTTTTTCTGACACACCATGTAATTTAGACTCATTACCTTTCAGGCTGAGAGTCACCTCCTGCCGTGAGGCAAAACATTACATTTCCAGTGCTATCGCCAATTCCCGTTACAGCAATGATTCACTTGATCTTAAACTTATTCGGCTGACACTGGATGTCATATTACCCCACCTTACTAAAATTCTCAACCTCTCTCTTTGCCTCGGTCAGTTCCCATCAATCTGGAAGAGGGCCATAATCACTCCCATTCTGAAGAATGGTGACCCTACGCACACAAGCAACTATAGACCGATCTCAATACTTCCCCCTCTCTCCAAAGCTCTGGAAAAAATAATCTCGGATCAGATAACAGAACACCTAACTAAACACAACCTTCTCTGCCAGGCTCAGCACGGTTTCCGGACTGGCCATAGCATAGTCACTGCACTCTCTGAACTCACCTCATTCATCCATGAGGCCCTAGACCAAGGTTCTATTGCAGGGGCGATCTTTGTGGATCTGACCAAGGCATTTGACACGGTCAGTCACGAACTTCTGCTCTGTGTCCTCCCACAACTGAATGTGGTCCCTGAGACTATGGCCTGGTTCAAAGATTACCTCTCAGGCCGGTCATAACAAGCCAGTTTAAATACCACCATCTCCTCTTGCAAAGCTGAGTGCTCTGGAGTCCCACAGGGTTCTATTCTCGGCCCTCTTCTTTTCACCCTCTTTTTAAACTCACTTCCCAAGGCCTGCAGTGGTCATCTGCTTCTCTATGCAGATGATGCGGTGCTATATTGGAAACACCCACAACCAAGCACCCTCCAACTTGCCCTTCAGGGTTTTTTCAGAGAGCTAGAGACATGGTTTTATGAGCATCGCCAGATCATCAACTATAAAAAAACTAAATCCATGATCTTTGCGCACCGGCAAAGCCCACACAGGCAGTCGAACCTCCTAATCAAAAACTCACAAGACACCCCCCTCGAACACGGTACAAATTTCAAATACCTGGGTATCACACTAGATACCTCCCTCTCCTACCATAGTCACATTCAACATCTCTCCTCAGCTGTCAACGCTAGAGTGGGCATACTCTACAGACTCAAACACTGCCTATCCACACAGGCCATGCGTCTAGCTGTCTCCTCGTCAATCCTCTCCCTAATTGACTACAGGACAATGATATATGGATCAGCAGAACCCACTGCACAATGTAGTATTAACATTGCCCTGAATAAAGCATGCCGACTAGTCACTGGCAGTGACAGGCTAACCCATACCTGTGACCTATACGATTTGGCTGGCTGGTTAAACTTCCAACAAAGACTAAAGTTTCACACCTGCGTCCTCACAAAAAAAATCCATCTCCAGCTTGCCCCGGTTGGCCTTCTCCTCATAATCAGCCCAGTCCCCCTCAGGCGTAATACACGGCTCGCAGCAAACTCCTCATTCCAGGTCCCCCACTGTAGAACATCTCTAGGCCAAAGATCTTTCCGGTACCGTGCTCCCCTTTGGCTAAATGCTGTACCTCCCCAGCTCTCTCAGACCCATAGCATTTCCCTATTCAAAGCAGGCCTCAAAGCTCACCTACTTGATACTGCGAACTGTGACTGCGGCTAATCCCTGCCCACCTCGTGCACCCCCAAACCCCCCTTATAAGTGACTTAGGGTCACCCTAGACCCTATCAATCTGCATCCTACCAATCTCTAACAAATGAAATCCTGAAAGCTGCCTACCACTGTCTCTGGTAAACTAAGTTAAAGCCTGGACTGCACTGCCAGTACTGTTTATGAATACTGACTGTTAATGTATGTTTTCCCTGAATACTGCTTGATTATGTATGTTTCCTTGTATTTTTGTTCTACCTCCACCTCCTTTAACCAATGTAGAGCCTTTGCAAAAGAGTCTGTGACTCAAAGGATTGTAATTCTGATCTTATACAATAAATAAATAAATAATTAATTATAACAACGTTACTGTGTACACGGAAAACCACTAACTTCACTCAGTAAACAAAAATGATATTAGTATACTGTAGTCAAACTACAGTGACAAAAATAATTTGGTAAAACACATCTACAGGTAACTGTTCTACAGAAATGTATAGGCTATCACCTGAAGTTACGTGGGGGAAGAGGTCCTCCCCGCATCCTATTTAAACAAGCAGGCTATATCCACTCTGCTTAGAGTGAGTCGCACTTGCCGCACTCACTCTGTGCTGAGGGTAGCTTCTTCCTCTGTTCTATGCCCCCCTCCTCTCCTCACACCCATCCCTTGCTCTGCTGCCTTCTGCCTCTCATTTGTCTCCCCCCTTCCCTCCCTCTCCGTTTGATTTCTACCTTTCTTTTGGGGGATTTACCTCACCTAAAGCTGCAGCACCACAGTTCATGCCGTTTTATTGCTCCTTTCCACCTCCCTCTGCACCTGCGCTATAGCTCCGACCTGCGCTCCTACACCTGGTCACTGGACAGCCATCTAGTCCTGTAATCCACCTTTAACATCCTGGCCTCTCAAGACCATGGAATGGTTGCTACTTTTGCCCCTTCTGCAAGCTTTCTACAGACTTGCTGTTTTGGGCTCCAGCTCCTTACATGTCTGTTTATGCTGCCTCAGTGCTTCCTGATTCTCCTCTACTGTGGCGTATGCCACCATCACGGGCTGAGCTTCCTTCTGGATTTCCTCACTCTGGACATGAACAGCCTCTTCAATGCCATTCTTCCAGACCATAACTATTCAGCAGACACCTTCCCCTATGAACTCTTGGTATTCAGTTTGGACCACGCAAAGAACGAGGATGCGATTGGAACCACATAGGACCATATGTCTACAGTATTCTATTTTATACTACTAAACACTGAGCAGCAAGTTTGCACTACAAGACTTTGAATTTATATTTATTGGCAAGTCGTGACAGCTTACAAAGCCACAGCTCGCTGCACTTGTAGTGCAAGCTACTGTTTCTTGCATTTCAAGCTGAACTAGTATCAGCTGCTCTGCTACTTTTCAGGATTTGATAAGCTGTAACATAGAGAATAAAGTATGGGTCTGGGTGTGTAACAAGAAT
Source organism: Neoceratodus forsteri (assembly GCA_016271365.2). NCBI lineage: Eukaryota > Metazoa > Chordata > Ceratodontiformes > Ceratodontidae > Neoceratodus > Neoceratodus forsteri. The sequence continues at coordinate 509,473,563 of CM057452.1, read as the reverse complement.
TTACACAAACCCGAGGGGTTATGCGTAGCATCAAACCCCAAGGGTGTGTGTAAATGTGAGTTTTCACACACCCAGACCCATATTTTATTTTATATAATTGCTGGGTTTGTTTTTTTCACCTCAGAAATTATATAAAATGAATGTAGGCTGCTGCGTGTCCCGCCCCATTCCATTTGACCATCCAGTCTGTGAGAGTGACTCATGGTGCCGTTTTTAATAAATGTAAAACTCTTTTGGAGGGGTGAGCTGTAGAAACAGGCTATTTTTAAAAGTTAAAAGTTATTTATTTTTTTTAAGTTAAGCTTACTGCCAAGTCCGATTGTAAGTGGCAGTTCAGTCTTCGGGGGAAAAGTGGCCGTGTGCATTCTTAAGAGAAAAGCAGCAGTGGGGCATGCTCAGAGCAAGGGAAACTGTGCACATGTTTGCTGTTACAAACGCTCCTTTATAATGGCAAATTACGCCACGGTTTCCCTATGGGAAAAAGGCTAAGCAGTTATTATCTACAAATTATACAGCATTTTCATACTATATATAGCGTAACATCACCACCAGCAATTCTACCATATATTTGCAATCCTTTCGGAGTGCTTACTGCACACTGCCTTTCTCCTCGTACACCAGCTCCTATCTGCTTTCAAAGCATAAACTAAACTCAAATCTTTTAAAAGTTGTTTCATCAACTCCTGGCACTATTCCATGAATTACAGTTTCCTTCATCTGGTGTAAGGAATCGTAGTTTGACTACTTGATACTTCAAGCCACTGCAGCTCAGCTTTCATGGAGCCAGCTTGCCCACTGTAATTATAATATGACGGTAGATCAGAGCAACCAGCTACTGATCTTTCCATTAAGGTTGCATCCAGTCTTCTGCTTCACCTGAACAGCTTCACTGTCTGTTGTACATGACCTATCCATCCTTGCTTACAAGTTCTATGCACATAGCCTCTAGCCCGTATCCTTGGTCCTTTTCCCAGCCAAGTCCACCATTTAACTAGAGACCTTATCAGTTGACCTGCGAGGGGTTCAGCTGTGCCTGCTGGCCTACATGGGGCTAGTTGCCTTTCTCTACTTACCCTGCCAGCTGACTTATACGGGGTTCAGCCATACAGCCTACCTGCATTTGAACCTAGCCACTTCCTTGCCTTCGGCTTCTAGCCTCTGGCCATGCACCCTATTATCGCTCTCAGAGCCTGCTCCGACTCTTCTTGTGGACCATCTGGGCTTCTATATCGAGATTGGATACACTCCAGGATGTCTTCTCCAATCCTGCTGCTCGAGTTCTGGATGCTGCAGCTCACCTTGCCTATTCACACTTTCCATCCATCCAGGATCATCTGTGCTCCATTATGGATTTCCTATCAGATTATCTTTTTGGATTAAGTCGCTATCTATGTATGCTTGCCTTGATACTTCACTTTGATTGCTCCTTCTTCACTTTCCAGTTGACCTACGTGTGGTCCAGCCATCCTGGCTGACCTTTATGGGGGTTCCTTGCCTCTATTTACTTACCTCACCAGCTGACCTACGTGTGGTCCAGCTGTGTATGCTAGCTTACGTGGAACTGGCTGCCACTCTTTACTCACCTTACCAGCTGACCTCGCATGGTCCTGCCACATGCTAGTCTTCTTGGATTTAACTACTATTTTTATTTTACTCACCAGATGACATACACAATCAATGTACCTCCTATAGTCCATCGGCTGACCTACATGTGGTCTTGCTGCACTTCCTTATCTCAGGCTTAGCTCCCTGACGTTCCCATGGATGCTTCCTACAGAGCTGTTTCATTCAGTCGGACCTACCTCTCCAAATCATGCTTCCTACAGCTTCTGCTTTCCACTGGATTATTTCTGTAGTATATCATGATATTCACCTCAGTTCTCTTGGATGCTTCCTACAGAGCTGTTTCATTCAGTCGGACCTACCTCTCCAAATCATGCTTCCTACAGCTTCTGTTTTCCACTGGATTATTTCTGTAGTACATCATGATATTCACCTCAGTTCTCTTGGATGCTTCTCGCCATGCTATTTCAACTACTTCAGAGTTACTACTGTTTCCGCTCAAGAACTCCTTGCTGAGCTCTATTCCATATTGCCTTCCTTAGTTTACCTGATACCTAATACTTTGATCTACTACAGTTTCAGGATGCTTATTACCTCTGGTCGAGCTGCCAACTCATTCACCCAGGTCTCTTCACTGCAATCTTTACCATCCTCGATCAGGAAATGACATTTACTGCACCCTTCTAATGCTCATAAGTTTGCCTCAGAATATACTTCTATGCTGCATGGCACTGTCTCAGAATTATGCTACTATGTACGATACCACTTGCAATCTATTCCTTGCTATGTCACTACTAATTCTGTGTTACATGCAGTTAGACATAATCACATGCTTCTACGACTTGCTTCACCCATCGGGCCTCCGGGTTCAACTACTTCTACGCTACACCTGCCTCACCCAGCTTCGGGGCCTGGAGGTTCACATATTTTACTATACACCTGCCTATCCATCATTTCTGCCAGCCTTAGGAGCTTGTTTCTATTATGGGCTCACATCCAGGATTTGTTTAAGCCATCCGTCATCTATCGTTTGACTGCTTCTGCCTTGCTGCTTCAGTCTTATGAATTACTACCACACTCCTACCAGGATTTAGTTGAGCTTATCCAGAAGAACTTCAATCTCATGGTTTATACTCTAAAATTTCTTGGATCCTGTGACAACGCTACTTCATTCACTTAGGGTTCTTCAGTTATCACTAGTTATGACTCATACGCTCGACTATTCAGGACTCGTCAGACTATTATTACCAAGTTAATTTAGCTATTGTACAATTTGGCTCTGAAGCGTGGATATCTATATCGCTATGCAACTATTTGGATCACCAGGTGTAGCTCTTCGATTTCAGTGCTATTGCCATTTCTCATGCTCCTTGATGTATACTGTACATATTCTAAGCAACACTACTCCTCTGCTACTACGTCTGCATTATACAGATTTAATTACTTCTACTACTGACCTATATACAGGTCCACTTATTTCCACTACTAGTTCATATTACCTGCTTCGCCCTTACAGTTGGAGGAGATAATCGTTTGATATTATTATTCTTTTGGGAGGTCTCATACTACTGGACTAAGCATTCTTTATGGTGGGATACAGAGTAAGGTCAAACCAATACCAAGTCATAACATGTTACTCAATCCAATTACAATACATAGCACAAGCACTGAGTTATGAACCACACATAACTAAAATTACAAACAAAAGAAAATAGGAAACAAATTCACACAAAACACTGACTACAACAGCACTAGTACTGCTAAGATAGAAAAATCTGTGTAACCTGCCTTTTTCTTCTGAAAGTTGCTGCAGATCCTTTCCCCCCAACAGTACTGCTTCACTACAAAATACAAAACACATTACAACTTTAAACTAACTAAATCACAAAAAATACCACACATAGTTGATGATCTAGAGGCACAAGGCACAGTAAACACTTAATGGAGTGATTTGTTGGAAAAAATGCCTATTTTAAATGCTTTCAAAAATGTTTCTAGGCTGAAAGTAACAAAGCACATTAACACCGTCTGTTTTCCTCACACTGAACTGAATTCAGCATATGCATGGCAATACAGCTCACTGCAGCACCATGTAACCTCCAATAGCATGGATCCTTGCAGACTTCACCTTGGAGCCAAAATCTGCAGATGAAGTTCACAATTTCAACATTCACAAAGTTTTCCTTTAAGGAAGTAGAACTTCGCCTTAAAGGAGAATTTCACAAATGCGGTAAAATTTGCAAATTTCTCCGAAAAGTGAAGTTTTCTAACTTTTCCCACCTCTATTTGGAAATATATTTATTTACACCAGCAGCTTCATATTCCTTGTCTTACAACATAGGTACTAAGTAACAGTTGTCCCCTGTGGCTGAGTGCACTTAGTTCTTTCAATCATAAATGTTTGCAGTGAGTTCTGGCATCTTTTTCACCTCCTCTGCTTTCTGTCCTGGAGTGACTGGCTGTCACACATAAGAGGATTGTTTGGGATGAGGGGTGTCCAGCAACCTGCCCCTCTCCCACGAATGCAAAAAAAAAAGAAGAAAGTGGAGTTCAGGTGGAGGGATCACAATTTAAATGTCCTGCTCTGGTCCAGAGCTCCTGAGCATGCTCCAACTTGGTTGAGAGGGAAGTGACATCACATGGTATGTGAAAGCACATAGAGTAAAAGGAATAACAGCTCTGGAAGTTTGTTCCATCTAGGGTACTTGAGGAAGTGATATTGCAAGATATCAGACAGCACACACAGTAAGAAAAAGGCAAAAAGGAGAGCTGCTGCTCTATCAATTTCGAGAAAGTAATATCACATGGTAGCAGACAGCAAAGTCAGTAAAAAGGAAGGCAGCACCAAGAGCTTGCTTCATCTAAGCCAACAAAGGATGTAACAACACAAGGTATCAGACTGCACACACAGTAAAGGAGAAAGCAATAGGGTGGACGTGACTACTATAGAGTGGTGACTGGGCTCAGGCATGGGACTTGGCACAGGTTGCCTCTTGATTCCTTGTCCCAAGAGTGCCCCTTCTGGCATGTACAGCAGAGCAGCCCAGACAGACAGAAGTGAAGCTCAAAGAAATTGGGAAGCAGAACTGAAGCTTAAGAGAGAAAGATCTAGGAGAGGAAGATATGGGGGTGCCCTGCCTATGGACATGAAGGAGAGATGTAATCTACCTATGGGAGACAGAGAGACCCATGAGGAGGTTAACTTACAGCCATAACAGGAGCCTAAGAAAGGAGAAACTTGCATCTGAGGAGTTCCTTATGGATCCTCCTAAAGTTAAAGTAAACAAGAAGTGCCCATAGGTAACACAACTCCTAGACATGAGCCCATCTGGATAAAGGGGAATATCCTAGAAGTGCAGCACAACTGTTCAGTGTGGTATCCAAGAGCAATTCTCACATATTTGCTAATGTGGTTCGCTCTAGGGTTGCTCAGAATCAGCCAGTTTTTATCCTGTTTTAGGATTTAGGATTCTAGACCATTTAGAATCCTAGTTTGATTCTGTTTGAAATCCTAAAAGGACCTTGAAATTGGATTTAGGATTTGGATAGGAAATCCAAAATTATAAATGCCTATGTAAAAAAGATTTTAGGATTTAGTTTTGGTTTTAGGATTTGTGGACTGCTATGCCAACAATCCCAAATCAGAAGTCTGGATCAGAATCTGATGAGATTACCCAGATATGGAATGAGATACATTAGTGGATTTGAGCCTGACATGGAGATGGACAAAATGCAGTGCTGTATCCGAGCCACATCTAGAAATATAATAAGATGTAGAATTGGCTCTGAGCTTGACACAGAGATAGAGGAGATGCAGCACTGGCTCTTACCCTGACCCAGAGATGTGATGAGATGTAGTGTTGGATCTGAGCCTGACTGAACATGACATAGAGATGTGATTACATACAATGCTGGGTCTGAATCTGACCTGGAGATAGATGACATGCAGAGTTTCATCTAAGTCATATCCAGAAATATGATAAAATGCAGTGTTGGCTCTAAGCTTGACCCACAGATGGATGAGGTACAGTGCTTGGTGTGAGCCTGACCCAGAGATGTGATGAGGTACAGTGCTGATTCATAGCTTGACATGGAAATGTGATGATATGTAGTGATGGGTCTCAGCCTGACACAAAGATGCAATGGGATGCAGTGGTCTGTCAGTGCCTTAAGCAACAATGCAGTGAAAAACAGTGCTTGTTCTGAACTTGGCACAGAGATGGAATGAGAGGCAGAGCAGTGTCTGAGCCTGACTTAGAGATGTGATGAGATGCAGTGCTGGTTCTCAGCCAGGCCCAGATACAAGATGAAATACAGTGCTGGGTTTGAGCCACACCCAGTAATGTGATGAACTGCTAGGCTGTCTGGGCCTGAACTAGACATGTAATGAGATGTAGCTCTGGATTTTAATCTGACCCAGAGATGGGATGAGATGGTACCACAACGCCATATTGTTTATTGTCAGAGTTACTGCCCCATCTAGAGTCACAGCTAAGTAGCTGTTCAGTGTTGCACAAGAAACTCTGAGCTCCTTCTTTAGCCTAGCATAGAGAATGGAGGTGTGGACAACACTCAGCCAATAACAAGACATGACAGGTTGAGGTTGGGCAGCTGTAACCTATCAATGAACATGACACTTCTTCATCTTTCTTGTAGAATTTCAAGTGCCTACAGTGTAGAAGTGCTATCACCATAAGGCCAAACTGAATCCCATTTGTAATTCTTTTCACTGTCTTTTTTGGGGTTCACATAGGTTACAATACTTAATGGAAGGTCTGTAAATGGGTCAGATAACTCAGAACTTGCATGTTTAAATTTTAGTGGGCTGGAGAGGCCCAAACACAAAGTACAGTGGAAATCAATGCAGCACTGGAACTCTGGCTGACACTCTGACAACAGTATATTAATGGCCAATAGAGTTGCAAAAAATGCCACTGTCCACCCCAGAGTACCTCTCAGCAGATGATTCTTCCCCACAACCATGTTTGTGCTTTAGATTATTCCTGTATCCTTCTACCATCCTGTCCAACAATTCCTCCCTCTTTCTCCATTTATGTGTAAAGGGGTATATAATATTTAATATTCAGTCCCTCCCCAGCCCATGTAATTCACTAATGCTAGTTTAACTCAACCCTGCTTGAACCCAGTTGCCATTTTTGACCAGACCACTTCACACCACTCTTTAATTTTAAAAAAAAAGCATTTTATTACATCCTTTTTGAACCTATCGCCACAAGTTCTTTGTATTATCCCCAGTGCTTGTGTTTACCCTGGAAAGGAAGGAAGGAAGGGGAAGGGTAAAGGGAAATTGTTTGACCAGAAAAGGCACACTAAATGAAAGCTTGTTTCCAGGTGTGACTTGGGAGCACAAGGAAGTTAAATGACTTGCTCAGGGTCACACAGTATGCAAGTGGGCCCTGTAGTTAATCAATACACAAATGTCAACCTTGGGAATCTCCTCCATAAACTTAAAATTCTCTGTCATGTCCACCTGCTCCCTCCTGGTTTTCAGTAATTACAAGTTTGGGTTGTATCTTTTCATCATAGGACCTCCAATGCTGTCCTTTAATCATCTTGGTGGACCTTCTTTGCACCACCTCCTCCCTATCCTTTTCCTTTTTCGGGTGTGGATTCAAAAAATGCATGTGGTATTCTAGAGGGCTCTTACTAGGGATCTGTACTGGAACAGTATCACATTCTTGTGTTTACTGTTGAGTTACCTTTCAATGCATCCCAACATTTTATCAGCCTTGTCCACCACCTTGTGTTGAAATAAGTTTTTCAGATTATCAGTATAACATTTTCCTCCTTAGTATTCTCTACCTCACCCCACCCATCCTATATACAGCACTCATGTTCTTTGCTCTGATGTGCAGGACTTTGCACTTATTTGTATTGAACTTCATCTGAATTTATTGACCCAGATCTAAAAATCTCTCCATATCTTCCTTTTTTACCCTTTTGTCTTCTTGGGGTCCACCCTCCAATAGATTTTTGTGTCCTCTACAAAAAACATGTATTACCTTCTACAAAAAACATGTATTACCTTCACCAGTGTCACATATGGTAAAATAAAAATGATTGATTAGTTCATATGAAGATATTAAAACATACTGATCCTAGGAACATTCCCTGTGGTACCCCACTAGTGACCTCTTTCACCCCCAAGAACTCCACATTTAGCAACACCTTTTGCATTCTCTTTCCTAGTCAGTTTCTTACCCAGTTGGGTTAGCCTTACCTCTATGTTCAGGTCCTCAAACCTTTTGATCAGCCTCTTGTGTGGCACATGAATTGAACACCTTACTGAAGACCAGGTACAATATGTCCATAGCCTGATCTCAATCTATGGTCCTAGTAACTCTATCAAAAGAGTCCATCAGGTTTGTCTGGCAAGTTCTTACCCCTATGAGTCTATGATGTCTATTGTTCTGTAAACCATTTTTTTCTGGGAACTCCACAAGCCATTCCCTGATAATTGTTTATAGTACATTGCCCAATATTGTGGTCAGATTGACCAGCTTGTAGTTGCCTAGGTTGTCCCTACTTTTACTCTTGTGTAGAGGTACTACGGCAACTACTATCCAGCCACTTGATGGCTCAACTTTCTCCAGTGAGCAACTGAAGAAATTTGCTAGTGGTGTTGTGAGTACTTGCTCCATTTCTTTCAGCATTCTTGGGAGCAGACCATTTGGAGTTGAAGATTATCATCTGGACCCAGGGATTTATCCACTTTTAGAGACCCCAGTGCTCTGACCCACACCTTGTCTGTGCCTGATCTCACACTGAAGGAGCAGCCTCCTCTCTCCCTCAACAACTGAAGAGAAATAGTTATTTGATATGTCCGCTTTGCCCTTTTCACTGTCCCCCACTCATCTTCCTTTTGAGCCTGAAAATCCTATCCTTAGTTTTCTACTTCTCCCTAATGTAGTAGAAGAAAGCCTTGCCCCTTCTTTCACCCCCTTTGCAATTCTTTTATTTTATTTTATTTAAACATTTGTTGACCAGGATAGGCACACTGAGCCAAGGCTCATTTCCAGGTGGCACCCAGCGGAGGAGGGCATGGGGGAGTAGGAGTACATACAAAATATCACAAAAAGACTTTCAGTTACAAACAATAGTTCATGGCAACCAGTTCCAGCAGAGGAAGACAATGTTTCAGGTCATGAGAGACAAAAAGACATCAGTGTCTGGCAAATAAGTCAAAATTAACAGAAAAGGCAAACTTGGAAACATTTTCCTGGACATGAGACAACTGGGAAAGCCAGGTTCACAAAAGTAAGTGCATGCAGTTTGGACTGAGGTCTTGTAAGTGCCGTGGCAAGGAGATAGATCACCTGGGATGATGGTAAGGGGAGATGGCAATAGGCATAGTTGTGTCTGGCAAGCGAGGTGAGAGTAGGCACGTCTATTGGAGGGGGAAGTTTGTTCCATAAGCTAGGGAGCTGGTAGGAGAAAGCAGCTTTGCCAGATGATGATGATGGGCAAGGTATATGAAAAGAACTTTGATTTCTGTGCCTCAGTGCATAAGGCGTGTCCAGGGCCAAGGATAGACTGTTCACCATGTAGGAGGGTAGCTTGTCAAACCAGTATTTAGATATGAGGTTGAGAGAGTGGATATAGCACCTGTGGGACAGTGGGATTATACCTAGGAGGGAATATAGATCACAGTGCTGAGTTCTGTGGGGTGAGCTGATAGCGAAGCGGCAAAAAAAGTTTAGGAGGGTGTCTAGCTTGGATAGGGAGGTCTCTAGGGCAGTGCTGTAGACTACATCCACATAATCAAAAATGAGGAGGATCATTTTAGTTATGATTTGATGTCTGTCAGGAAGTGGGAGGGAGTCTCCTTGACGGTACAGCACACAAAGTTTGGGGCATAGTTTAGAGATGGTTGCATCTATGTGAGATGAGAAAGATAAGTAGGGGTCAAGCCAAACACCCAGGTACTTGTATTTACTGACCAAGTTTAATGGGGTACCATCTAAGGAGATGATGGGGGAAGGGGGGAGGATCTGCTAATCTTCTGCACTGTGCCAAATAACATGGATACAGTTGTTGAAGTGCTTAATTTTATTTGGTTTAGTCTGAACCAGTGTTGAATATTGTTGTCATCATATTGAAAGGTAGCTTGAACTTCTCTTATAGATGGGCCTGAGGTAAAAAGGATAGTGTCATCTGCACACGTGTGTATGCCAGATTTAGTACAGGAGGAGGGAAGGTAATTTATGAAGAGGGAGAAGAGGATGGGACCAATGACATATCCTTGTGGAATGCCTGCTTTGATGGGAGGGATGAGACGTCAGTGATTTTGACAGACTGTGACCTGTTGGAGAGGTTAAACCACTGTATGGTGATAAGGGCAAGTCCTGCTGCTTTGAGTTTTGGGGTGGGATGCAGAATCAAAGGCCTTGGCCAGGTTGATGAAAACTGTGGTAGTAAGGAGGCTTTGGTCAGAGGCAGTGTGGATGTGGTTTGTAACACATAGGAGAAAGGAGATAGTGGAATGCTGTTTCCTGAAGCCTGACTGGTAAGAAGATAGGAGGTTGTTTGTATTGAGATATTCCACCAGCCTGGAGTATGCCTGGGATTCCTGAAGCTTTGCAAGAGTAGGGAGAAGGGGATATTGGCCTATAATTACCAGGATTATAGGGGTCCCCACTTTTATGGAGGGGGGATAACTGAGGCAGATTTCCAGGCCTGAAGGACTAAGCCTGAGGAGAAGGAGAGGTTAAGGAGATGAGTGAGAAAGGCTTTGTAATTGCAGGTGCAGAGATTTGTAGGAGTTTGGGGTGGATCCCATCAGGACTGGATTTGGTGGTATTTAATGAGTGGAGGGCTGTGAGGACTTTGTGTTCTGGGACAGGTGAGAATTTGAAATTGTCATGACAGGGAGGTGGGGGAGACAACATAATTCAGTGGGGGGGGCATGAGGTATGGCGCAAGATGTGAAACATTTGTTGAGAGTATCAGCAATGCTGATTGGGTCAGTTAAAGGCTAACCATGTTTCATGATGGCAGGGGGAACTGGGTTGTGATGGAAGGTCTAGGAATGAGTGTACAACATTCCAGAAGTTGCAGGGCTGGGCGTGAGTCAGTTGTGACTTGAAGAAGTCCACTTCCACCTGTCTTATGGCCTTTGTGCAGGCTTTAAGAGGGGTGTTGTAGGCCTGCCTATTTTAGGGTTCGGGAGGGATTTGAAAGTGATCATGCTTTATCTCTGGCCTTGAATAAGGTGAGAATGGGAGCAGAGATCCATTTGTGGTATCACTTTTTTAACCTGTTTTTCTTAGGGGGGCATGGGAGTCCCAGATATGTGTGAGTGTGTGCAGGAAACTGGAGACAGCAGCATCAAAGTTTGGGGCAGAGTACAGCAGGTGACAGTCATCATAACTAAGGTTGGCTAGCAAAGATTCAATGTCCAAGGTGTTTAGGGAGCATGTGTTAATGTACCTGGGAGCAGACTTAGACAGGTGAGAGTTTCTGATACAGTATGTAATGCAATGATCACTTAGTGCATTTGCGAGAATGCCAGATGAAGTTACCTTGTTTGGATGTGATGTGAGGATCCAGTCAATTAAAGAATGGTTTTGTGAGTGGGGGTTGTAATGAGTGGATTCACTGAGCAGTTGTATAAGGTAAAGGGACTCTATTTTTGAGATGTGGGTAACTGAAGAGTGTGCGAGCCAGTCCAGATTGAAATCACCTAGCAGAATCAGTTCCCCATTTGATGTCAGGTCAGGAAAGGTAGCTAGGATGGAGATGAGGGATTCACGTGTGAGACAGGGTGAAGCATAAAGCACCCCAATATATAAAGGGAGAGAAGCAGGTAGGGCAAGTTGGGCCAGGAGGACTTCGAGAGAACCTGGGCATGATTCCATAAAATGGACCTAGCATGAGAGGGGTTGTTTTGAGTATATGACTACACCGCCACTTCATTTATCATGGTCCCGCCTGAGTAGAGTGTAGTTAGGGAGAGTAAGGGAGATGCCTGAAATCCTTGAGAAGAGCCAGGTTTCAGTTAGGCATAGGATATCTGGAGAGTGCTTGGCTAACCAGCAGGTTAATTGATCGATTTTAGGCAGAAAGCTTCTGAAGTTAACGTGGGCAATAAAGAGGTCTGAGCTTGACCTCTGCCTTTGCCCATCCCACCTTCCTGTTGGCATCATGTTCAGATCTCTCTGTCTTCATCTGATTGACTAGTTTGGAGTACCTGAACACTCTTCATCCTCACTGCCTCAACTGCCTCTCTCATGTACCAAATAGACTTTCCTTGCATTCTGTTCATCCTGGGCTTTTCTATACAGAGGTTAAAGAATTCTGCCAACCCCTCCTATATTATACCCTTCTTCTTTTTCACCCCTTCCTCTAGTTGCTCCCCTTTCAATCTACCCCTAAGTGTTTTCCCCATCCTGCCAACCTATGCTTTCCTAAAATCAATAGTCTGGTCTTGGAGTTGGTATGGTTGGCCTAACCATACTGACTGGTGGTGATTGCCACTAAGTAGTTTCTTTACAGTATCGTGCCTGTTTGTAAGGACCAGATCAAGGATTGCTGCCTCCCATGTCAGTTCTCCAGTGCTTTGTATCAGGAAACAATCTAGAATGCCTCCACCAATCCTTGGCTCCTAGCACTTATTGCTACAGGGACATTGCAGTCAACAACTGACATGTTCAAGTCTCCCACTAGCATCCTTCACCCAAGTGCACTGCCTTCCTGATCTGTTCTCCTAGTACCCTGTCCTCTGTTTTCTTTTTACTAGGTGGCCTATAAACCAACTCCTCCCCAATTGGGGAGGCCAACTTTGGCCAACTGCACCTGCAACAACTTTTGTTTATTTTTTTTTGTTTCTATGTTTAATTTCTAGTATCAGCTAGAAAATTTGTAAGTATTTCAGCTGAGATAAAAACTGTCTGATAAAGCCGGCTGGCAAGAGGCATGCCAAATGGCTCTGGTGGATGATAACGGTCTCTTTGGCCAAGTAATGGGAGAGATGAAAGCATAAACAATCCTTTCATGTTTTGTGGAGGGCCTCAGCTAATGAGCAAAGGAGTCATTCCTGCTATTCAAGACAGGAGGACAAACAGAATGATGGATGCTGCAAAACACGAAACCCAAGATTCCAGTTTGGTTCAGTCAGAGTGACATACTGGATGACGTTTCATGGGGGGGCAGCTGGAGGGTCTTGAGGTCTGGCAAAGCCTAAAAGAGTAAGTCTGGTTTGGGACTATGAACAGCTATCATCTAAGGTTCTAGTCTGTCCTGACTTACCAAATTGTCTTGTGTGGTAAGCTATTGTACCATGTTAAATAGAAGAGAGAGAGAGAGAGTGTTTTTCTGTGTGTATGACCTACTGTGTGACCTACTGTTGAAATGTTTTGTTTTTCATTTCTGTAGAATTACTGTTCCCCATAGTCCTTGAGTAATATCCTGTATTATCTGTGAAAATACCTTGAAGTATTAAAATGTTATGCATTTGTATATTTCAGGTTTCTGTGACACAACTATGCTTCCACCTCTAAAGAAAAGACTACAGTCATAATGATTTATTTCTACAGTAGAAGGGTCTCAGCAGTGACAGAGAGGGGTGGGTCAGTTGTCCTTGATCAAAGAGCGCTGTACCATGTGATCAGTGGCTCTGGAGGGATTCATATTTAGAGATATCCCTTGACAGTGTCTATGCTGAGTAGTGGCAGCTACCAAGTAACCCTGCAGGCACCTGAAGGGTTCAAGAAAGCTGGTAACAGTCATAGACTGTGTATAAGGGGAGACCAGTTTGCCAGAGTACCCATAATGTCTCTGTAGTGGAACTCCCATTCAGGTCTCTGTCCTCAGTAGCTCTGATTTCTTCTCCAATGTCCTGGGCTACCTCTGATCTTCTAACCTGTCCTTCCTGTGGTGGTTGTAGTCTGGGATTGCTAGATCTAATTCTTGGTGTTATATTTCCCAAGATTCCATCACAGTCACCAGGTCTAACTGGGACTTTGCCATCAGCACTTCAGATTACATTGTTTGTTTTCCAGGCTTCTGACATTCACAAATGCCAGTCTCCAGATGTCCAGTTGAGTTGGCCTACCCCCACCCTAACCCTCACCTTCTGCTCCTCCCCTGGTTACAGAAACATAGAAATTGTAGGCAGATTAGGACTGCAAGGCCCATCTAGTCTGTCCGTTAGCCCTGTACTTCACCCTATCTAGTCAGTGGCTTCCCCTTCCTCTGCCCTACCTCTGAGGTTCCTCTGTGTCTTCTTGAATCTTATGTACCTTGTCCCCCACTAAGGGCACATTGTCTGCTTTTCCTAGATCCCTGTTTTTCCTTCTGTGCTATCTGTTTCTCCTCGGGTACCTTCCTTGTTCATCTGTTTTCTCCCCCACCACAATTTTCTTTTAGTTGGGCCTATTATCATATGCTTGCTCACTCTTTGTGTGATTCTTGTCCATGTCAGGAGGAGTCTTTCTTGTCCTCCCATGTTTACACTCTTGTTCTCCACAGGTGTCCCCCTAATCCCCCATTCTAGCAGCAGTGAGAGGTGAGGGGATGAGTATCACATTTCCATAGTACCACCAGTGACTTAAACAGGTATTATTTTGGGTGGGCAAGACAAATGTTAAATAACCCCTCCCCAACAAAAAGGACACAGGAGATGACACTGAGACAAGTCTCTTTTCCAGGTGTGACCAATGGAAAGGGGCACAAAGAAGAAAAACACACAAATAGGTAAAATAAAACTAAAAAGTTCAATAAAATGCTTAACTAAATGAATACAGTTAAGGGAGAAGGGATGGTACCCAATTCTTTGCTTTCATAACAAAGTAATATTACCAGACCCCTTGATTTCAGAATAGAGCCACTCTTCAGAGTCTGAAGTTAATTATTATGTATGAGGGTACTTAGGCATTCTGTATGCAAATAAAAGCTGCCACACAGGAACTGCTTTGCATCTACTCCAACAGTATTTATATACACGGTGCATGAATTCATATATATACTCACAGTAATAGTATTGTTGCATATTAATGCCACCTACCCAGTGAGGTTCTGTGCAAGTGGTGGATAACCAGTAAGTATGTGAGAAGGTAAGTGATGGAGCTGGGGGACTGCCGTTGGGCAGATCCAGAGGGGAGAAAAACTACTGATTGTAAAAAACAGCCCTGGAGCATCAGAGTCTGAGATCTGCTACTGAGCAGCCTTTCTTAAAGTTTCTTTTTCTGTTTTTCATATTTTCTGTTTCTGCTTCTCCATCCCCTGGCCCCCTGCAACACCCACTAGCCACATCTGCAACCTTCTCATGGACTTACTGGTTATCCACCAGATATCAGAGATCACACATGGTATTGGCTGGCCTACCCTTGGCATCTCTTTGTACACAAACATGTCATGCCAACAACCCGCAAACTACAGTGGGCAGTTATACCCAGGGGCTTTTGACAAGTGGCACTGACCAGGGGTAGTGCTTCTGTTTTATCATGACTACACAACTATATAACTCAGTATGCAACATAGCCTAGTGGTTAGGGTGCTAGATTGAAAACCAGGAGATCTGTGCTTGAATCCTAATTCCTTTAATTTTCTTTTACCCTCAGATCAGCGATGATGCTCTGTGACTTGGTGTTGTAATAGTAAATTGACACTGCAGAGATTTTAAGTGTAAGAGAGAATATGTTGTAGTACTGTATACTCACTGTACACTGACCCTGTATCAGTGCTAACAGTAAATTGACCCTGGGTCCATGCTCAGGGAAACAATCAGGTTGGAGCAGTTAGCGAGCAGAACTGAAACCACCCACCACACTTGTCAGCTCATCTGAGAGTTGAACCTAGGCCTCTTGGGAAGCTTACCCTTTTAGGTACTGTGCAACTCATCCACACCGTCCCCTGCCTCTCATAATGCTGTGATCATTTAGAAAGTGTAAATGTGCAAAGGACTTCAGTGCTGTTTTGATTGGCTTTAGAAGTATTAAGGTTTTTTTGTTTACTATCCCCTCTTTTGACAGAGTAAGGCAATTACTATATTGTAAAAACAGAAGTAGACATACTAAAATGTATTTCATTAGGCAACAAAGCTTCTTAAATCAGTGTTTTCTACAGACTGCTTCTCCTTTCTCATTGGAGCCTGCCCATAGTACAGCAGGAAGGAGTCATCAGCATTACATGGATTCTTTCTCCCCCATTATTGTTTACTAGAGTATAATAGCAGTCTGGTATTTAGATAGTGTGGCTTGTAGAAATACTAGCTAGACTGATGAGTCATCCTGCACTTTATGTCCCCTGTACATTACACAGGATTACAGTTTTGTAGAGAACTTGACATCCTAGATTCCCACAAAGCAAAACAACTGTGCACTGCGGGGGTGGAGGTGGGGGATTTTCCAGCTCAAACCTTCGCTTACAAACACTAGTCAGGGGCCAGACTTTCAAAGGTGACAAATCTAACCTCTCAAAGCATCCTTTATACAGGGACTGTCACATTGTGTTATGTTATTGTGGATCCAGTTATTTTTCACAGTGCTTGTGATGGTCTGGATCCCATTGATAACAGTGCCTTTGCTACTGTGGATTCAGTAATTATTAACAGTGCCTGCCTGAGCCAATCTGGAGGACCCAGTTTTCTTTCAAAGCACCTGTGCTACTCTGGATTCAGTCACTGTTCACAGTGCTTGAGCTAGCCTGGATTCTGTTGATTAGTGCCTGTGCTATTCTGATCCAGTTATTGTTCACAGTGCCTGTGCTCATCTGGATCCCATCATTCTAAGCACCTGTGAGCCTCTGAATCCCTTGTTCACAACATCCGTGTCTCTCTGGACACAGTTATCATTCACTGTGCCTGTGCTGGACTCAACCCCATCATTCAGAGCACCTGTGCTTCTTTGGATCCCTTGTTCACAGCATCTGTACTTCTCTGGACCCAGTTATTGTTCACAGTGCCTGAGATGGACTCATACCCATTGTTTCCAGCACCTGTACTGCTCTGGATCACATCATTGTTCACCTTGTCTGTACTACCCTGGATCCAGAGATTGGTCACAGTGGCTGGGATTCTTTGTATCCAGTCATTGTTCACAGTGCTTGTACCACCCTAGATCCATTGTTCACAGTGCTTGTAGTACTCCTATTATGCCAAGATGCACTGCACTCACACACACATTAAAAGCATGCCACAGTTTTACAAAAGTGAAAAAAAAAACATATTTTCAAAGTAACAAATGTGTGCAGGTGAAATAAAATGCTGGCAGTTATCACCAGTTACCCATGGTTTTAGGTCTGCTGATCTCCCCCAGCACCCTCAGTACCACCAGAACTCGAGTTGCTATCTTGTTTTCATCCTGTAGTACTCTATATCTGGTCATTGCTCACATTGTTCACAGTAGCTGTACTGCTCTACCTCCAGTCATTGTTCACATTGCTTGTGCTACTCTGGATCCCATTGTTCACACTGGCTGTGCTAGCCTGGCTCATTTTTCACTGGGCCTGTGCTACTCTGGATCGAGTTATTGTTCACAACACCTGTGCTACTCTGGATCCCATTTTTCACAGTGTCCATGCTGGACTGAAACTCATCATTCACATCACCTGAGCTACATTGCATCCAGTCATTGTTCACAATACCTGTGCTACTTTGGATCCAGTTACTATTTACAGTGCCTGTGCAGGTCTAGATCCAGTCATTGTTCACAATGCCTGTGCTACTCTGGATCCAGTTATTATTTACAGTGCCTGTGCAGGACTAGGTCCAGTCATTGTTCTCAAAAGAAGTGGCGGGGAAGGTTAGGGAGAAAAAGATAGCATTCAGGAAGTATAAGGAAACTCAGAAGGATCGGGAGAGAGAACTATACCAGTTAAAGCAGAAGGAAGCGGGGAAGGCAGTCAGAATAGCAAAGGCCCAAACCGAGGAAAAGATACCAAACTTGGTTAAGAAGGGAGATAAAACCTTTTATATTTATATCAGGGAGTGAAGAAAGACCAAGGGAGGGATATTGAGGCTTAATAAAGGAAAGGGTGGGTAGGCAGAGGGTGACAGTGAAAAAGCAGGGATATTGAAAGAATACTTCTCCTCAGTAGTCACA
Source organism: Neoceratodus forsteri (assembly GCA_016271365.2). NCBI lineage: Eukaryota > Metazoa > Chordata > Ceratodontiformes > Ceratodontidae > Neoceratodus > Neoceratodus forsteri. Next base: position 509,455,939 of record CM057452.1, on the reverse strand, counting down.
AAAGAAAAGGAGAGGGAGGAATCCAATCAATAAAAACACTCTAGATAGGGGGTCAATACCAGTCCTTTCACAGAAGAAAGGGTCCTGAAAGAACTACTAAAACTGAAGGTGAACAAAGCAATGAGGAATGACAGGATTCACCCCAGAATTCTAAAAGAACTAAGGGGAGAACTAATGAAACCACTGACTATCCTTTTTAACAAATCATGGGAGGATGGTTTCATACCTGAGGATGGGGGAAGGGTGGATATGATTCCCCTTCACAAAAGTGGGAGCAAAGCAGAGGCAGGAAACTACAGACCTGTTAGTTTGACCAAAGTGGTAGGGAAATGATGGAATCACTTCTGAAAGAAAGAACTGTTGAGTACTTAGAGGCCAGTGAGGCACAGGACCCAAAGCAGCATGGATTCACAGCGGGAAGGTCATGTCAGATGAATCTAATAGATTTCTTTGACTGGGTGACCAAAGTAGTAGACCAGGGAGGGGCTGTGGACATGGCCTACTTAGACTTTAGCAAGGCATCTGACACAGTCCCACACAAAAGATTAATAAACAAGTTTGCCAGCCTGGGAGTGGGTCCCAGCATGGTAGCCTGGGTAAAAAAATTGGCTGGACAACAGGACACAGAGGGTAAGCAAGCAATAATACTCGACAGGGTGGGTGGTATTGGGCAATATCAGACTGCCCAGGGGTGTAATGAGGCCTGACGCAGCAGGCAGAGGGCCTTATAGCCCCTGGAAGGTCCGGTATTGGCCATACTTCCCACCCTGGAAGGTATTGTTGCAGTGAGAAAATGGACAACTGTGTTAAATTTTTGAAAACAAACATGAAAAAAAAATGTATGTGAAATATATATAAAAATCAACTGAAATTAAGTTGTCTGGTTAAATAGTCCCTGCACTGCTACAATTGCCACAGGTGGGCACTGATGTTTTTTTCCCCCTTTGCTATCAGCACTTCTTTCAGTTTGCTATTTTGTCCCCCCCCCCACACACACACATGCACACACACTGAAGCACCATAGTGCAGTTCTTTTATTTTTTGATGGGCAACTTGGGATTGAAAACATAGTGTGGTGAACTGTATATAAAGAAAGGTACCCTTCATTTTTTTTTTTTAAATTGGTTTTGCAACATGGCGTGAGTTTCAAATCCAGAAGTTTGCTGTAATGAGCAGGCTAGTGTAAAGCGAAGGGAAACTGTGTTGAGTGGAAAGAAAAAAGAAAGAAACTGGCAAAATATGAAGGTATGGCACTCAGAAGGCATGGCAGAAGTACAGTTTGGGTTTGGGAGGGATGGTCCAACTTTGTGTGTTGCGGCATGTGTTGCGAGCAACAGACTGTTCACTTGGTTGCCGACAGACTGCTGACTGGGGAAAAAAAAGATTTTGTGACTAGCGCATCTTCCTGCTTTTCTATGTGTGTGTTTTTTGTGAACTTCTGTGTAGAGGCGGTAGCGATGCAGTGCTGAGCTGTTTGTGAAGTGGAGAGTTACCGCTGCCAGGACAAGCGGGGAAGCTGCTTCCGGTATGGTGTGAAATTATGCTTTACTGTGTGCTTAATATTAGAGATGTTGCTTATTAATCTATATCTGGACATTTCTAAATAAATATAGAGACAGGGAAAATGGGGAAAAGGTGGTGAGCCTCAGTGAGTGTTCCAAAAACAAGACAGTTGTGCTGGATGGGGGAGTTCGATCCCTTGCTAAGTGAGGGGAAAAAAATGGCAGTGATTTCGAATTTACTATGGTGTTTTGGCCAATCAAAAAGCAGGGTGGTGGGCACACAAATACTTCAGTGGGTGAAGGGGTGCTTGGGCTGGCACATTTTATTTCCCGGGCATCCATTGAAAGTTAATGTACCCCTTGGCAAGAGCAACAGTCAATCAGGTGCCAAGAAACAGAAAGCCCATTTTCTAATAGTAAACGGAGTCCACTCTGAAGAAAGGGGGGGTTACTAGTGGGGTACTGCAGATTTCAGTGCTGGCATGGGTTCTTTTTAATGTCTTTATAAGTGACATTGCAGAGGACTGGAAGGAAAAGTATGCCTCTTTGGAGACGACACAAAGATCTGTAGCAGGGTTGATACACAAGTGGGGGTGGAAAGGATGAGAAGAGACTTGGCAAGGTTGAAGGAATGGTCAAAAGTATAGTAGCTTAGATTCAATGCAAAGAATTGCAAAGTAATGCTCCTGGGAAACAAAAACCCAGGGGAAGAGTACACAATGGTGGGGTACAAACAACAATAAAAATGGAAAGGGACCTGGGGATAGTCCTATCAGATAACCTAAAGGTAAGCAAGCAATGTGAGAAAGCAGTAAGGAGGGCTTGGGGGATACAGGGATGCATAGAGAGAGGCATCACCAGTAGAAAACAAGAAGATGTTATCCCTCTGTACAGACAGTTGGTGAGACCCTTTTGGGAGTACTGCGAGCCGTTCTGGAGACCCCATCTCTGCAATGACACAGACAGGATTGAGGCAGTCCAGAGGAAGGCAATTAAAATGGTGCAGGATCTGCACTAGAAGCCATAAGAAGAGAGAGACTAAAAGAGCTTAATATGTATACCCTTGAGGAAAGGAGGGGGAAGGGACATGATATAAACTTTCAAGTACCTCAAGGGATTCAACAAAGTCCAAGAGGGTAGCATCTTTCAGAAAAAGAGATGTGTAAGAACAATGGGGCACAATTTGAAGATAGAGGGGCACCAGCTCAGGGGCAATGTGAGGAAGTGTTTTTTCATGGAGCGGGTGTTGGAGGCATGGGTCAGCCTTCCTGAGGAGGTTGTGGGGTCAAAAGCAGTGGGGGAATTCAAGAATCCATGGGACAGACATAAGGCAATTCTGTTGGGGGGTAGGAAGAAGTAGGCTGTTGGTTAACTAGGATCTATAGCTTATCCAATAAGTAGGGAAATGGGCAGATTGGGTGGGCCAAGCGGTCCTTATCTGCCATCAAAGTCTATGTTTCTATGTTCTATGTTTCTAATTCCTGTGCTACTCTGGATCCAGCTATTGTTTACAGTGTCTGTGCAGGTCTAGATCCAGTCATTATTCACAAGCCTGGGCTACTCTGGATCCAGCTGTTGTTTGGTATCTGTGCAGGTGTAGAACTCATTATAGTTCATAGTGCCTGTGCCACACTCAATCCAGTCATGCATCACAGTGCCTGTGTTTGTCTGGATCCAGTCATTGTTTTCAGTGCTTACTCTCCACTAGTCAATGTTCACACTGCTTGTGTTAGTTTGGATCCAGTCATTGTTCACAGTGCCTGTGCTGCTATCTATTCAATCATTGTTCTCAGTGCCTGTTCTAGCCAAGACCCAGTCATTGTTCACAGTACCTGTGCTGATCTGGATGTAATCATTTTTCACATTACCTGCGTTAGTTTGGAGCTTCTACACAGAGCCAGTGCTAGTCGGTGGTGTTCAAATCTGATCCCAAAAAATAAGATGCATCGAAAGCCAAGCATTTTCTCAGATTTTGGATCAGGGGGATTTTATACTTTCTGATCTAAGATCTGATCTGGATCAGAGCTTGAATCAGATTATGCAAAATCCAACTGAGCCAAGGTTGTGCATAACATTTTCCCAGCTTCTAGTGGCACCCCTTTGTCATGCAGCCTCAAACACTCATGGGTCCCCAAGCCATGCCATGATCCTCTGTAATGTTTGACTCCACTAACATGTCTCTAGGTGTCAGACTTGGGTGAATGCATATGTATAATATAGTCTTTATTTATTTATTGTTTTGCTGATTTCCTGTTATAGCTCCTGGACCTGAATGTTGTCTGTGAGGTCAAGAGTAAGGGCGTTCAGGCAACTCACCAACTGTAGTGAGATTCAGGCACTTGGGGTCTTGGGGGTTGGGGGACCGAGTGAGTTACAGACTGAGTGAGAGTGAACATGATTATGTATGGAGTCCATTGGAATCAGCAGCTGAGCAGTGGGAGGATGCCATGCAGCATTAGTTGCCAGCCAGATGATGACTGCTGAGGCTACTGGTTTGCATGCTCCCTGGTCCCATTTGAAAATTCATAGGGGCCGGGTGAGCAAGGAGGAACAGTAAGTGCAGCTTGCCTGCTGTGACTCAGACTGTTAGATCAGAATGAACTTTGGCCATGACCACAGTTGAGAGCTCAAGGAAGGAAACCACGGTAAGACCCCCTTTTTTTGGAGTGGGCACATTTTTTATAAAGGTGATGCAATGAGGGAGCCTGGGGTACTGGATGTCAGGGACATGGGGTTAATTCATTTATAGAATGGGTAAGGATGCTGGCTGCTTCGTCCCTGGTCCAGAATATGCCAGATAGTTGGAGCACCTCTCAGATCTTTTCAACTATCCGGCACAATCTGGTCTGATCAGATTTATGAATATTTGAGCCCGTCTAGTGCTAGTATGAACCAAGTTACTCACACTGCTTAGGCTACTGTTGTAGCTGCTAGAGTCTTTGCTATTCTGTATACAGTGTACAGTTATTGTTCACACTGCATGTGATTTTTGGATCCAGTCATTGTTTACAATGTCTGTTTTGATCAGGATCCAGTCATTGTTTACAGTTCCTGTGCTAGTCTAGATATAGGGTTTGTTCACACTGTCTGTTTTGGCCTGGATCCAGTCATTGCTCACAGTGCATGTGCTGGTCCATATCCAGTTGTTGTTTATTGGGTCCCAGTTGTTGCTCACTGTGCCTGTGATTATATAGGCCTAGCTGTAGTTCACAGTGCCTGGGCTGGATTGAATACAGTTGTTGTTCACAGTGGCTGTGCCAAGCAGGATCCAGTAGTTGTTCACATGGTCTGTGTTAGAGGTGTGCAAAACTGAGGAGGTTTTGATTTTGACACATCACCCCTGGTTTTGGTTCTGGTTTTGGTTTTGGATTCACAACCAATGTTCATTCAACATAAAATGTGGCCTGTACCTTCATTTTATAGTATAATATAAAGGAACACAGATTAAATTGTGTATAAAAACAGTTTTAATAGCATGGCAGCTAGCAAGACCCAGCTGTTAGTAAGTTCACATGAAATTATGTATTTTTTTCAGCCAGTGCTAAAGCTGAATAAGCACATTATTTCATTCGCTTACAGTACAGATTCCTAGCAATAAATTACAGGAGGTTAGACGTGTTGAATGCAGGGACATAGGCTGAAGCAATGTAACATTTGGGTATAGCAGTATAGCATGGCATTATAGCCTGGAGGGTACAGTAACAAGATATGATTGAGGTTGGTACAGCAGACCTGGATGTGACTTCTCACAGCCTCCACTTGCATACTGTGTGACTCTGAGCAAGTCACTACTTAACCACCCTAGTGATCACAGGTGACCCCTGAAAACAGGAACTAGTGGGCCTTACCTGGTTATCAAAGAATAACACACACACACACACACACGCACACACACACACACACACACACACACACACACACACACGAGTAACCCCTAGCTATTTTGTTTAGTCTGTTAACTCATTCTGCAGTGGGTGGCCATTTTGTATCAGGAGAATTAATGGATGGTTCGGACTTCATACAGAGCTATTGGGCACAATGAAAAGCAAAGTATGCAATGCTAACAAAAGTGACTTGCCAAATGAAGAGGGTAACAGGACAGGAGGACACAGTAAATGACAGTTGATGATCTGAGAGGAGATATTTAAAAAAAAAAAAAGCTAGCCGCATGCACACACAGAATATATTGGGCCCTCCAACCAACCCTTTTGAACTGATGTTTTTTTTATAAGCTGACTTTGTTGTTTGTGTTGCCAGTGATGGGCCCTCACAGTTTTGACAATTTTTTTTGTACTCAGTTAGGATGAGCATGCACGCTACAGTTTTTTTTTGTAGTACAATAATACTAAAAGTCAAACTGAGATTGCATTATGATTTGTGAACGAGAATACCCACTTTTATGTAATGTTTGACTTGTAATTTTTTTTTCTTTCATAGATGACCATCGATTCAAGAGCTGCAAATCAGTCAGAAGTCAGAATGTGGTTAGATGCTATCCAAGATAGAGATTTGGCGCATAGGGTACATAACTGCTAGACATCTACCAGAAGCCAATACAAGGCAAAAGGCAAGGCAAGGCAAGGCAAGGCAAAATTTATTTAAAAGATGCCCAATCCCAGAGGCTCTGGGCGCCATACAAAATTTTAAAACAGACATATAGAGATAAAATATATACAGTTTATACACAGTAAAAATACAAAATCTAAAAAATCAGAGACATTATCGTAAATATCAATTTAAACCTCAAATGCTTTAAAAAAAATAAAAGTCTTCAACTGGGCCTTAAAAATGTCTACTGTGGGGGCTTCCCTGACCATAACTGGCAAAGAATTCCACAGAACAGGAGCCATGGCGCTAAACGCTCTATCGCCAGCGGATATCAACCTAGTTCTGGGAATGGCCAGGAATCCACCACTAGAGGAACGAAGAGGGCGTGAGGAGAGGGCAGGTTGCAGAAGGTCTGACAGGTAACCAGGACCCAGCCCACGTAGGGCCTTATAGGTGAGAAGACCCACCTTAAAGAGGACTCTCCATCTAACTGGCAGCCAGTGCAGTTCGCATAAAACCGGTGTAATATGACAAGACTTCTGCTGTCCGGTCAACAACCGGGCAGCTGCGTTCTGCACAGCTGCAGTCTACGGAGAGATCCTCCTGTGACCCCGAGATAGGGCGTGTTACAGTAATCAAGCCTTGATGTGACTAAGGCATGTATCAAGGTAGGGAGGTCCAGAGGTGGAACAAGAAGCTTAATCCTGGCAATGTTTCTGAGATGACAAAAACAGGTACGAACCGTGGAGGAAATTTGAGCCTCCATGGTTAAGTCCCTGTCCAGAATCACTCCCAGATTTTGCACCCAAGAGGAGGCCTTCAATGACACAGTTCCAAGAACAAGCCCAGTTTCTGCATCAGAGGCCTATCACGGACTCTGTTCGACTCAACTACCAATACCTCCATCTTATCGGGGTTCAGTCGCAACCAGCTGGAGGCCATCCAGTCATTTATCTCGGCCAGACAGATATTAAGCACCTCCACAGCATTTGATGTTCCTGGGGCAAAGGAAAAATATAGCTGAGTATCATCAGCATAGCAATGAAAACTCAGACCATACTTCCTAATGATCCCACCCAGAAGCAGCATGTACACTGCGAACAACATTGGGGCCAGTACTGATCCTTGAGGAATCCCACAAAAAAGGAGACTGGATGTAGATGAGGAATTCCCCATCATAACCTGTTGCCTCCTGTTGGTAAGAAAGGACTCAAACCATTTGATGACAGTTCCGGTGAGTCCATATAGGTCCCTAAGGCAGACAAGCAACACACAATGGTCCACAGTGTCAAATGCTGAAGAGAGATCGAGGAGAACAAGAATTGTCTTGTCTCCCCGATCTCTAGCCCTGAAGAGATCATTATGCACCCGAACAAGTGCTGTTTCAGTGCTATGTCTGGCATGAAAAGCCGACTGGAAGGGTTCATACAACTCATGAGATACGAGGTGCTCTTCCAACTGAAGCGCTACCATCTTCTCAACAACCTTCCCCAAAAATGGAAGGTTGGAGATAGGATGGTAATTTGCCTTGATCTCCAGGTCCAAAGATGGCTTCATTAAGAGGGGTCTCACCAGAGCCTCCTTTAAGGCATCCAGAAAGACACCCTCAGAGAGGGAACTCTGTACAATCGAGGCAAACACTGGGCCGACGGAGTCAACGCATTTCATTAAGAAACGCATTGGCACCGGGTCCAGTTCACAAAAGGTATGCTTCATATTGGTTGCTACCTCGATGACCTCACTAATCTCCACTGGTCTAAACTCTCCCCAACCAGATGGAGTGCACTCAGAACACTTCAGGCGATCACTGCCAGCTACAACATTTTTGGCTGGGGAAGCCACCCGCCGGATCGAGGATGCCCTGACCAAAAAGAACCGAGCAAATTCCTCACAGTCTATGTTGGAAAAAACCCTCCCGGGCTGTAGACAGGCAGGATGTAAAAGCCTTTCCACAGTCCAGAAGAGTGAGGCCAACTGGTTCTTCCCCGGTGGCAATCTCCCTAGACAGAAACACTGTCTTCTTGCGGTTGATTGCCTCCTGATACACACCGTAATGGGCATGTAGGACCAGTTTATCTGCCTCCAGATGGGATTTCCTCCAGCAGCGCTCCAATCTCTGACCCATCTTCTTCATCTCCCTCAGCTCACCATTGAACCATGGTGACCTCAGGTACGAAGTTCTGGGTCGTACACGGACGGATGCGAGGGAGTTAATGATGTCAGATAACACCCGATTATGGGTGTCAACCCTGACAGCAACACCTCCCACGCATGCATCACCCACACTAGACAATTTTGCTGCTGCCAAAAAACCCTCAGGGGTCAAACCCCGCAAAGGGCGACAGCTAATCACCTCAACAAGGGAAGGGCTTATGGCGGGGGGTCCCAATCGTGAACTGCACCGTGCAATGATCGGACCAAAGGACTGGATTGATCCTAAGATCACTAATATCAAGTCCCAGTGAGAACACCAGGTCCAACATGTGGCCATCCCGATGAGTCAGTGCAGAAACAGCCTGCATCAGACCTAAGGAGGACATAATCTGAGAGAACTCATGGTTGTATCTATGATTCACGTCGTCGACCCAAACATTGAAATCCCCCAGAAAAACACACCTGGGGGTTCCAATGTTCTGCCGGCAGTGAAATCTGCGATCTCCTGCAGGAAATCTCCCATTGGCCCAGAAGGGTGATAAATGAGAAAAATCCTGCAGCCTGCATCAGATCCTCCGTGGATGGCAACACATTCAAAGGAACCCGGAGTTCTCACCGGGTGCACGGTGAAGGTCAGGCTGGATCTAAAGCAGATAGCTACACCACCACCCCTGCGTTCCACTCTGGGGCAGTACACTACGGTATACCCAGGAGGGACTGCGGTCTCAAAAATCAGACCTGCATCATCTCCCACCCAGGTTTCCGTAATACAAGCCAGATCGCCCGAAGAAATCAAGGTAGCAATAATCGCTGTCTTATTTCTGATCAACCTGGCATTACAAAGCACTGCCATCAGGGGATTTGGGGGTGATGCAGACCCATAAGTTACCTGGCCACTCGATCTGGTGGACTCCCTAGGGATGGGCACCAACCACGTCTGTCCTCTCCCATGTGCCCACTGCAACCCAGGGCACCTTCTGGACCTGACAACCTCAATCCTCCCACCATCCATATATGGGTTGTTTGAAAATGCATGACCAGCGCCATCTCTTTCAATCCCAACCTCCCGACAGCGCCTGATAGTAATAGCTGGAACTGGGAGGGGGATAAAAGGGTGCAGGTCGTGCAACATCGAACTATCATAAGTAATTCTAAACCCCTTTTGTCCTGCCATATAGCCCGTATGCATCTAAAGCATAAATAATTCTTAATTATCGAAGTTTAAGCAACAAACTACTTAACCTAATAATATCCAGCCTAGCCTATTCTGTCATCAACAGATGTTACTAATATCTAGAAACATAACAACACTACTAACAATAGCGCCCTCAATTAGCTAATTCTCAGCCTCAATAATAATATACAGCAATAGACTGTTTAGCTTTATAAAATGGGTAGGCTAAATGCAACAATATGATTGGCTAGTTACCCATGCATGAAATATGTTCCATGCATGGGTAAAAAAAGGGACTGGCAGTAAAAAGGCCAATATCCATAAAGCATGGAATGTTGGCATTTTTACTGTCTGCCATCTTTATATTTGCCAAGCAGGACAAAAAGCTACCGTACTTGGATTATTGTAACAAAAAGCGAGACGTAGTGAGAAAAAAAAAAGAAACCAACAAGCCGTTTAAATGTTCCTCATGCAAATGCTGCTTTTTTTTTTTATATACTCCATAACGCAGCTCATCAAATGCTCGCCAACTGATCGGGGAAACTTTGATGCCTCTCACTCATGCTTCACGGGTTAAAATGCACGTCCCCGATAATGGTTTTAAAAAAATCTACTGACTTTTAGATTTGTGCCATGGTTTCGCCAACCGATCGAGTAACCTCTGTTGCAACTCGCTCTCCCACTTCACAGGCTGTTTGACAGTCCTGGATGATGATTTAAAAAACAATCTACTAACTTGTCCTGTGGTCTTATTTGTTACAGTCCTGTTGCCACTTAGCATGCTTCTGCTGGTAAAGGAGCGGAGGGTTGGGTGGGCAGCAGGAAGGAAATACATGAACAATGCTGATGAGTTAAAAAAAACAACAAAAAAAGAAAACACTTTCCACGAGCTGCCCATCGGTTCCTCATTTTACCTGTACAGTGCAGATAATTGAAGAGCGACATGTAGTCACGATGGAGGAACTGGGGAAAAACAGGACGCTTGATCAAGTGAATCAGGCAAAGAAATTAAAGGTAGAAAATAAAAAAAAAAAAAAAAAAGAATGCCGTTTAGTAAATAACAGACCCACTAGTAAAAAAAAAAATAATAAAGTGTGTGTTGGGGGGGGGGGGGACTTCATCTGAAGTATGGATGCCACAGAAGAACAGAAATGCCTAGTGGCAAAATACAATAGCATCATCAGGTAGCAGGCGGAAGGACTATTTTATCTCAAATTATCACAAAGATTTCTGTTTTTAGATATTTAAATATAGTTTTTTAGGGTGATAAAAATATTTTTAAAAATGTAGCCCATTTTATAAGCGCAATAAGACACTCCAGGTGTGTGTATGGAACATATTTTACCACACACCAGGGGCTAAAGGCACTTGGCCAAGACCTCGTGCCTTATTACACCCCTTGCCGTGCGGTAAGATATGTTCCATGCACACCTTGTCGTGTCTTATTGCTTACATAACGTTACTTTTACAAGGTTACAATAAAACAGAACACATAATACAATCATTTACAAATTTAAGTTAACCTTACAAATAAAGGATAAAAGAAAAAATTGTGTGAAATTCGTTTATATGTTCCATAGAGTCAGAGAGTATTGCAATTCCAATAACAAAACCTTTATTTAAAACTGTAAATGTTATGTTCTGCAATGAAGGTGTAAACGTAGGTGATATAATGTACTGACTTGAGAAAAAATGCACCGTATTGGGACCCCCTGAACCTATTATTGATACAGAGGGCATGTGGACAGGGGCTTGGTGCTTTAAGGTTAAATTACACATACTGTACTAGAGAATAAAGTTATCCACATCCATAATAGTTTTTTCTGGGAAAGGACAGAGGTGTTTTTTTCCACCCTGGGAAACCTAAAGCCTGCTATAAATGAAGGAGTAGGCGCCATTTGAGCAGTGCATGTGACAAAGTTAAATGTGCTGTCTGTGGGGAATTTGACCATGGCAGTGAGGTTTGTAGAAATGTTTTCAAATGTAACTTACGCGAAGAGATGGGGCACGCTTACCACCAATGTCCCTAGGTGGGTCAAAATAGGCAGGGAGGCCTGGATAAGGAAAACTTAATAAATAAAGCTCAGGAGGGACATAGGCCTCAGGCACCTAACATTGTAGCAGAAGAGATGGATCTTGGGGGTGGAAAAGGGATAGGAACTGATCATGCACCTCATGCCACATTTCATTACCTTTTTTATTGTGGGAGGCACAGTACCTGAGTACAGCCTAGAGGATCTTTCTCCAGTAGAAGTACCCACTGATAACTTGCCCCAGGAAGTACATTCTTCCCCAAGCACCTCTCAGCTATTACCCCATGTCTCTGTCTGACCACCTTCTGTTCCAGAGTTTCAGACACCCCATCCCAGATGTGTGACTAGAGCTACTAGCAAATTGAGAGGGGGTAAATCGATATGCACTGTACACATCTCTTTCAAAATCCTTGGGGATTTGGATGGAGATTCTGGCTCTGAGGCCTCAGTTAGGTCAGAAGCTGTCTCTGACATGGAACAGGATGAGGTAGGTGACAAAGATCTTCCTGACACCAAGAAAAAGAAAGGATGGAAAAGAAAACCTGATGAACCTTTACAACCACCTTAAGTTTTATGGCTTGTTTACAACTGGCGTCATTGAACTGCTGTAGCATTAAAAGCTATAAAAGGAAATTGGTTTGCTTGCAGTTCTGCAAAACTTTATATGCAGACATCATCTTTTTGCAGGAGACTAGATTTTCTAACTTGTCTGATGTCACTCAAGTAAAAAAACTTGGTGAGAAGGCCTTTCTTTTTGGTCCTTTGGACAAGATGTTGCAGATGGGGTAGGCATTCTTTTTAATCACACAGCAGTACAAGTCACAAGACTTATTGATTTGTTACCTGGTAGAGTTTTAATACTTGACTGTATTTATAAAGGTTATTCAGTTAGATTAATTAATGCCTATGCTTCGCAACTTAAAATGGCTAGAGTTGTACTGTTTAATTTAATTAAGCCTTATCTTTTTACCTCTAAAAATTTGATATGGGGAAGGGACATGAACTGCAGTTTGGAGTTACACATCAAGGATACGGTACTACAAAAAACTTTTTGTTCAAGTTCAAGATTATTGCAGGAAAGACTCCGTTGAGCAAACTCATTCACAATTGTGACTCTCATGCATTGCAGAACACTGCTTCGGATGCAGGACTTACAGATGGTTTTTGGTATTTACACAAGACGGGGAGCTGCACATATCAGACAGCCTAATTTTTTTTCTCGGATAGATTATTTCATTCTTTCAAAGCATTTAGTGGCTCAGGATTTTGTACTACTTCCTTGTGAATTCTCCGATCACAAGGTGTTGCTTTGCCAAATAGGCCTTAGTCATCTCCAGCCAAAATTTCCATCCTACCTGAGATGTTGGAAATTGAATTCACAGGTATTGAAGCATGAGCTGGTCCCAACTCAATTAAAATACTTATTATGGTTTAGTGCTCTGTCCAAATATAAATTGAATGCCAGTAAGTCCCTATTTTTTCCATTAATTCACAAAGTCTTTAAGACTGACATTAGCTCTCTTGGGCTATGTTGAACACCCAGGTCTTTCAAGTATCTGGGTATCAAACTTTCACGTAACCCCCTAACATGGTTTAAGGAAAACTTGGATTTCTTATTGCAGGGGATTATGTATGACCTTAAGAGGTGGTCTAAACTTCCTATCTCTCTGTGGGGCCGAATTAATATAATTAAAATGAATATATTTCCTAGGATTTTCTACTCGTTGTCCCTTCTCTATGCCTTTATTCCTTTACTCTGGTTCAAAAAGGTACATGGTATTTTCACTAGATTCATCTGGGCTGACAGGTATCCCCGTTTGGCTTATCATAAGCTAAAAGCCCCAAAGCTGGGGGGGGGGCTGTGAATCCCCATTTGGCTATATATCATTGGGCTAGTCACCTTGCATAATGATTGCGATGGGTATCTCCTGGCCCAGAGGAAATGCAAGGAAGAGGAGGGGGAGTTACCTAAACCAAGGTTTCTCAAATGGTGAGGCCAGCCTCCCTTGGGAGGCCCCAACCTGTTCCAGAGGAGGCTCAAGCAAGTCTGAAAAAGTACTGTATTTAACTTTTGAGTTTTAGATATTTTGTGTGAAGAGATGAAGCAAACTGAAAGAGGATAATAGTAGGTGAATTTATGTATTTATTAACATATCGCTGACCAGCAAAGGTACCCTAAGCCAAGGCTAATTTCAGGTGTGCCCAGGGAAGAGTGGGGTGCGAATACAATTCAAAAGGTAACTGTAAAACAGTAATGCAATACAAAAAGGACAACAGTGAAAAAATAATAATGAATAAATAATGAGAGATAACAATTGATCAATTAGACTAGGGGCAGAACAGCCCAAATACAAGGGTTAAGAAAAGAGGTACTAGGAGGAAGAGCAGGAAGGAGCAAAAAGACCCCCTGACGAGTTGCTTAAGAGCAGGCTAAGAGGGAGAGAGTCAGAGGTGGATAGGAAGGTTATTCCAGATAGTCGGAAACAGACAGAGAAAGCAGTCTGACCATGAAGGTGTTGCAACAAGGGTTAACAATGGTTCGAGATTCAAAATAGCAGAGCAAGTAGGCTGGCCTGGGGAAGAGGAGGTTACAATAAACTGAATAAAACGATGACAGCCAGCTGCTCAAAGGAGTTTCACTTTATTCCTGGTGTACTGCGCAAGTATGCTATTTTTCTATGGGGAGGCCCAAGGTTATTTCAGTATTATGGGGAGGCTCAAGATCTTTTCCATGGCTTAGGGGAGGCTCATTAAGGCAAAGTCTGAGAACTTATGACCTAAACCAAACAAGAGAAACACTCTGAAGACGGGAGTCGATACCAGTCCATTTACAGAAGAAAGGGTTCTGAAAGAACTAATAAAATTGAAGGTGAACAAACCAATGGGGCCTGATGGGATTCACCCAAGAATTCTAAAAGAACTAAAGGTAGAACTAGTGACACCACTGACTACTCTCTTTAACAAATCATGGGAGGATGGGGTGGTACCCAAGGACTGGAGGAGGGCAGATGTGATTCCTCTTCACAAAAGTGGGAGCAGGACAAAGGCAGGAAACTACAGATCAGTTAGTTTGACCTCAGTGGTAGGGAAAATGATGGAATCACTTCTGAAGGAAAGAATTGTTGAGTAGGCAGTCAGAACAGCAAAGGCCCAAACCGAGGAAAAGATAGCCAACTCAGTTAAGAAAGGGGATAAAACCTTTTATAGGTACATCAGGGAGCAAAGGAAGACCAAGGGAGGGATAGTGAGGCTTAATAAAGGGAAGAGAGGGTGGGCAGAGGGAGACTGTGAAAAGGCAGAGATACTAAACAAATATTTTTGCTCAGTATTTACAAATGAAGAGGGGGAGGTACATAAAACAAACAGTAGTAACACTCTGGATACAGAAGTTGATACCAGCCCATTTACAAAAGAAAGGGTTGAAAAGAACTCTTAAAACTGAAGGTGGACAAAGCAATGGGGCCTGATGGGATTCATCCCAGAATTCTGAAAGAGCTAAGGTAGAACTAGTGATACCACTGACTACTCTTTTAACAAATCATGGGAGGATGGGGTGGTACCCGAGGACTGGAGGAGGGCAGATGTGATTCCCTTCACAAAAGTGGGAGCAAGGCAGAAGCAGGAAACTACAGACCTGTTAGTTTAACCTCAGTGATAGGGAAAATGATGGAATCACTTCTGAAGGAAAGAATTGTCAAGTATCTAGAGGCCAGAGGGGCACAGGACCCTAGGCAGCATGGATTCACAGTGGGAAGGTCAAACCAGACAAATCTGATAGATTTCTTTGACTGGGTGACCAAAGTAGTAGATCAAGGAGGGGCTGTGGACATGGCCCACCTAGACTTTAGCAAGGCATTTGACACAGTCCCACACAAAAGATTAATATACAAGTTAGCCAGCCTGGGAGTGGGTCCCAAGATGATAGCCTGTAAAGAGTTGGCTGGAGAATAGACACAGAGAGTAATAGTAAATGGAGTCCACCAGAAGAAAGGAGGGTTACTAGTGGGTACTGCAGGGTTCAATATTAGGACCGGTCCTCTTCAATGTCTTTATAAGCGACATTGCGGAAGGACTGGAAGGAAAAGTATGTCTCTTTGAAGATGACATTAAGATCTGCAACAGAGTTGATGCACAGGGTGGGGTGGAAAGGATGAGAAGGGACTTGGCAAGGTTAGAGGAATGGTCAAATGTATGGCAGCTTAGATTCAATGCTAAGAAGTGCAAGGTAATGCACCTGGGAAACAAAAACCCAGGGGAAGAGTACACAATGGGGGGTGAGATACTAACAACAACAAAAATGGAAAGGGACCTGGGGGTAGTCATATCAGATGACCTAAAGGTGGGCAAGCAATGTGAGAGGGCACCGAGGAGGGCTGGGGGGATACTGGGATGCGTAGGGAGAGGCATCACCAGTAGAAAACAGGAAGTTATTATCCCTCTGTACAGACAGCTGGTGAGACCCCATTTGGAGTACTGTGTGCAGTTCTGGAGACACAATCTCCGCAAAGACATAGACAGGATGGAAGCTGTCCAGAGGAGGGCAACTAAAATGGTGCAGGGTCTGCACCAGAAGACATATGAAGAGAGACTTAAGGAGCTTAATGTGTATAGCCTCGAGGAAAGGAGGGAGAGGGGGGACATGATAGAAACTTTCAAGTACCTCAAGGGAATCAACAAAGTCCAAGAGGGTAGCATCTTTCAAAAAAAGAGGTGTGCAAGAACAAGAGGGCACAATTTGAAGATGGGGGCGGCTCAGAGGTAATTTAAGGAAGTATTTTTTCACAGAGAGGGTTGTGGATGCATGGAACAGCCTTCCAGAGGAGGTTGTGGAGTCAAAATCAGTGGTGGAATTCAAGCATGCATGGGACAGTCATAAGGCAATTCTGGGGGGTGGCGGTAAGAAGAAGTAGGCTGCTGGTTAACTAGGATCTGTAGCTTATCCAGTAGGTAGGGAAATGGGCAGACTGGGTGGGTCAAGCAGTCCTTATCTGCTGTCAAATTCTATGTTTCTATGTTTCTAGAGGCCAGTGGGGCACAGGACCCAAGGCAGCATGGATTCACGATGGGAAGGTCGTGTCAGACGAATCTAATAGATTTCTTTGACTGGGTGGCCAAAGTAGTAGACCAGGGAGGGGCTCTGGACATGGTCTACCTAGATTTTAGCAAGGCATTTGATACAGTTCCACACAAAAGATTAATATAGAAGATAGCCAGCCTTGGACTGGGTCCCAAGGTGGTAGCCTGGATAAAACATTGGCTATACAACAGGACGCAAAGGGTAGTAGTAAATGGAGTACACGTGAAGAAAGGAGGATTACTAGTGGGGTACCGCAGGGTTCAGTACTGGGATCGGTCCTTTTTAATGTCTTTATAAGTGACATTGCAGTGGAACTGGAAGGAAAAGTATGTCTCTTTGCAGATGACACAAAGATCTGCAACAGGGTTGATACACAAGATGGAGTGGAAAGAATGAGAAGGGACTTGGCAAGGTTGGAGGATTGGTCAAATGTATGGCAGCTCAGATTCAATGCAAAGAAGTGCAAGGCAATGCACATGGGAAACAAAAACCCAGCGGAAGCGTACACAATGGGGGGTGAGATACTAACAACTGTAAAAATAGAAAGGGACCTGGGGTTAATTGTATCAGATGACCTAAAGGTGGGCAAGCAATGTGAGAAGGCAGTAAGGAAGGCTGGGGGGATACTGGGATGCATAGGAAGAGGCATCAATAGTAGAAAACAGGAAGTTGTTATCACTCTGTACAGACAGCTGGTGAGACCCCATCTGGAGTACTCTGTGCAGTTCTGGAGACCCTATCTCCGCAAAGACATAGACAGAGTGGAGGCTGTCCAGAGGAGGGCAACCAAAATGGTGCAGGGTCTGCACCAGAAGACATGTGAAGAAAGACTAAAGGAGCTTAATATGTATACTCTTGAGGAAAGAAGGGAGAGAGGGATAGAAACTTTCAAGTACCTCAAGGGAATTAACAAAGTCCAAGAGGGTAGCATCTTCCAGAAAAAGAGATGTGCAAGAACAAGGGGGCACAATTTGAAAATAGAGGGGAGACTGCTCAGGGGTAATGTGAGGAAGTTTTTCTTCACTGAGAGGGTTATGGATGCATGGAACAGCCTCCCTGAGGAGATCCTGGAGTCAAGAACAGTGGGGGACTTCAGGAATGCACGGGACAGGCATAAGGCAGTCCTAGAACAGGTAAGAGGAAGTAAGCTGTTGGTTAACTAGGATCTGCAGTTCATCTGTTAGGTAGGAAAATGGGCAGACTAGGTGGGCCAAGTGGTACTTATCTGCTGTCAAATTCTACATTTCTATGTTTCTATGTAACCTACCTGGCTCAAAATAGAACTGGATGCAATCAATGCCAAAAATCTGGACCCTTTCGTGTTATTTTTCCTTAGGTTATCCCAATTAAGTATGGCCGTAGAGTGTTCCACAATAAGGACCTCCTTAAATGTCTACTCACAGATATGTTCCTTTTTGCAGTACTCCCCCCATCTGGACCTGGCCCAGTCTATTTGGTACTCTCCATCATTTACTATTAACAAGAGTCAAATCTCCCGTCTTTGATTGCCTCAACTGGAAGAGGGGAAGCTCTTGACTTTTACTGATGGTGGGGGGCATTGGTTATCAGTGGAGGAGATGGTTAGGAAATTTCTCATCCCGGCCTCTTCTTATTTCAAAGTCCTGCAATTGAAACACTTACTTGTAATTACCCTGGGTAGTACTCCTCCGACTTCTCAGAATATCTCCTCTCTGATACCCGAGGTATCCCCACTTTCTGGATCTTCTGGTGTAATTTCTAAACTATATCAGGTTTTGTTTCTTAAAAAATTTGGGGGTCCATTTGGGCCATCAAGATTTTGGAGTAACATTTTCCCCCTCTTTCAGCTGGATTGGTATTCGCTCTGGAAGTCATGTCATGAATTTATTTCTCAAGATAGACTGCATCTCATGCAATATCATGTATTGCACAATTTATATTACTCCCCGGCCAAACTTCACAAGTGGGGCTACTTAGACTCAAACAAGTGCAATAAATGTTTGCAGGATGAGGGTACACTTTTTCACAAGCTTTGGTCTTGTCCAAGAATCTCCAGTTTATGGGTTTCAATCCAAACCTCCTTAGACCCTTTGTTGGGCCTCCAAGAATATTTTATCCCTGAGATATGTGTGTTAGGGGACCTGTCCTCTATTAGAGTCAAGGCACATAAATTTCACATATCCATGGTTGCCTTGTCGGCTAACAAAACAATTCTCCGTCATTGGAAAGACAGGTCCTCCCCTTCCTTCCAGGAATGGGTAAAAGAAGCATTATCCAACTTGAGCACGGAAAAAACAATAGCCAGTCTACATAATAGGCTGGCAGTTTATACTAGAATTTGGGATCCCCTTCACTCACTAATTTCTCTGGTTCCAAACTAAACCTATACTAGGGTTGTTGCTTTTATCTGGTTCTTTGATTAGAGGCTCGGCATCTACGGGTACCGAGATGGGTTACTGCAGTAAGGGAAGGTGGGAGGGGCAGCATCTTTTCACTATGTATCAATGAGAGTCTATCAGTTTTCTCTGTATGCTGTCTTTTATGGGGAAAATGTATGAATAAACTTTAAATTATAAAAAAAAAAAAATACTTATTATTCTCCAGGAAGTCAGTTGCAGAAATGTATGAGGACTGGACTTCCTGGTGGTTCAACACAAAATGTGAAATTAAGGATTTTTTTGTAAAATATGGTTCACAATATAGTAATTCAGATTATTTGTTATATTTATGGTTACAGAACCAGTTCTATAAATTGCTATCGCACCCTAAGGCAGCAGACATTTCTATTCAAATGCAACTAGGTGAAACAAAACAAACAATGAGGAAATATCAATATGATGGGGTGGCCTCGATGTTTGCAGACATACGATTTGGAACACAACAGCAGCCCTTTTGGGATCCATATGCTGCCTGCAAGCAAAAATTAGACAAAAAAATCATGTCAGGGTTAAAAGATTTGACTGGTCAGGTCAGAACTTCTGATGCAGAAATGTTGGCAATTATGGCTCGATATCTGAAGGCACTTTTTGATACCCCTTTTCTTCTATAGCTTCCTGGACTGATGTGTTTCATTTCCCTATTGCCTCTATTTCTGAGTCCAGTGCAGAAAGTTTGGAGGCTCCAATAACTAAAATGGAAGTTCTTTCTGCCATAACTGCTTTAAGATATGGTGTATCTCCTGGAGAGGATGGTCTTACAAATGAATTTTATAAAGCATTTCGAGAAGAGCTTAATAATATTTTACCCCATTTTTTCAATGATATATTACATTTCTGACAGGGACACAATAGATTTAATTCTGCATTACTCACTTTTCTGTATAAAAAAGGTGGTAACACCAATATAGAGAACTGGAGACCGATCAGCTTACTCAACACTGATTATAAAATTCTTTCAACAATTCTTTGTAGAAGGTTGCAAGTTGTTACTCAAATTGTAATAAATCCTGCCCAAACATGCTCTATACCTCAGAGATCAATACACAAAACTATTCACTTACTACAAGATATTTGTGAGTATGGACATCAGGATAAGCTATCTGGATATGTATTGGTTTTAGATTAATCTAAAGCTTTTGATAGGGTCTTGCATGCATTTCTATTTCAGGTTTTATCTAAATACGGTATCCCTCCTAAATTTATTAATTACATTAAATTACTATACACTGATGCACTGCTCTGTCCTATTGTAAATACATTACTGGGAACTGGAGTTATGTTATGACAAGGAGTACGGCAAGGCTGTCCTATTAGCCCTTTGCTATATGCTTTTATATTAGACCTGATTATTAGAGAAATTATTTTTGTCACTAACATCCAAGGATTGACTCCCTCACAATTCATCCCTGAGCAAAAAATATCGATCTATGCAGTTGATATTTGTCTATAGGTTAAAGATGTCTCCTCAGGAATATCTGCACTGTCAAAATGTGATTCCTTTTCTACAATAAATGGGACTGTTATAAATTCTGATAGATGCGTGGGCATTGCAATAGGTGCTGCAACCTTAGATACGACCATCAGGGGTATAGCAATTTCCAAAACAGCCCAGATTTTAGGTATTTCTTTTGGGGGACAAGACATGGCACACCGTAATTGGGAAAGGCAGTTAGAGGAAGGGGAAAGGAGGGTTCAACAATGGAAATCTTGTTTTTTTTTTCTAAAAAGAAAAGAGTTTTGATTATTAGAAAATTTCTACTCCCTATTTTTTTATATATTAGCAACGTTTTTCTAATCCCACTTTCTTTTGAAACTAGATTATATAGCTGTTTTTTTTTTCAGATGGTCTGGGGCAGTTGATTGAACCCCATTAAGCATGCATTTACTTACTTACCCATTTCACAGGGGAGAATAGGGAAGATTAATCCTTTAGTCTTTTACTATTCTGTTTTTATGATGACTTCCTTTCAAATTTCTAACTTAGTTGATTGTCACCCATGGACTGCATGGACTCAACATTTATTTCATTCTTTTATGAATAAATGGGAAGGAGGTGGTATACCTAAAATAACCTCAACATTAGATGTTCCCAGTTTTGCCCTTTCTGCTATTAGAAAACTATATGATTGGAAGTTGGGGAAGGCTCAATTGCAGGGTATTTCTGGGAAGTATTTTTATAACGAAATTATGGGTAATTTATTTTTTGTGTGAGTAAGTTTTCCACTGTGTGTTCCCACTAAACTCCCATATGCTTTACATACCCCCACAGATAAAAGACTTCCATTAAGAATGTGGGATGTGCAATGGCTCAGTTGTCATGGCAAACTTGGGGTTAAAGGGAATCTAAAACATAAGCCTGCTACTGAGTGCCACTGTATTAGACCTGAATGTGTTAATTTAATAGAAACACAAGAACATTTTTACTTACAATGTTCCTTTGCTACTAGATTTTGGGCAGATTTAGCTTTCCACTGGAAATGGAATATTGCCCATCATATCTCTTATCAAAGCTAGGTTTTAGGAGATTACTCTGTTTTTTTAGGGAGGTATCACTCAAGCACATTAACATTGCTTTTTGCTTGTATTAAGTATTATATGTGGCAAACTCAATGTCAGTTTTCAATACAACATTCTATAGTTCCTAATATTGTTGTAATCAAACAGATTGAACAAGCTATTTTAAAACAAAAGCTCTGGGATTATGATCACTGTGAGAAACAAACTTTTTCTCAATATTAGAAACATGTTACATGGATCTAATTGATTTCTTTTCTTATAACAATATTTAGTACACACTGTTTTTTTTTGGAGTACCTTTTGTACATTTGTACTTTTCTTTGTACAGTGACTGATGTTTCTCTTTTGTGATGTATTTTGTTTTCTTTAATAAAATTCCCCATCTCTCATGGTAGGGAGAGCTGCAGTCCTTATGATCGACAGAACAAACTCTGGTCAGTTTGCTGGTGTACCTGCAGGAGAGCAGATTTCCCTCCCTGTAGGTACAACACAGGAGATCAATCCTTAAACTCAAAACACTGAAAATGTTGAAATGGGTGTGGATTCTGAGCTAGATGTGCAAGAGGTGTTTGCAGAGGATAATCTGGTACAATGGCTTACACCAGAACAATGGCAATGTTTATTACACCTACTGCAGGCCACAGAAAAAGGAAAACTAAGTAGAGAGCAAATTCTGGAGGAAACAGAAATGGAAAAAGCATCAGAAAAAAGGAATGAATGTAGTAATTCCTGCTTCATTACTCACCCAAAGGATGATGCAGTTTCATCAAAGGAGCAATCTGACAAGCAGCCAATGCCTTCTAATGGCATACTGCACTCCAAACCTACAGTGATAGAGTCATATACAGGAGCAGGACAAGCAACTAAACAAGAGAATGCTTCTGAGGCAAGGGATCATGTAAGTGACTCTAATTTCAATTTAGAAGTCCTAGAAAACCAGATGAAAGCAAAAACAAAAGCGAGTGAGATAATTAAACAAAGGACAGTGCAGACTCAAGTCAGTGCCTGAGTACCTCTAAAACTAATATACAACAGGAAGCAACATAAATATTTTCTTCGGAGATAGTAAGGGGGTTGAGAGCAGGCAGACAAACTGAAATTCAAACTGTAAAAGAAAACACGAGAGGAACTCCCTGAACAGTTAAGAAAACTCTTTCACATGCAGGATGGAAATCAACAGAAAGTGGTGAGTGGTTACCTGACCCTGATTATCAGGTAGAACCTATAATAATGGGGAAAAATGATATCAGAGGCTCAGCCATGAAGGAGAAACAAAATGCAAATAAACATAGTGTTCCCTTCCCAAAGCCAGTTGACAGAGATTCAGAAGGTACTATAATACAAGGGACTGAGCCTCCAACCTAGGGCCCCCTCCTCCCTATCTAAAGATACTGATTCCATGGAACTGGATAACAATGTTACAGACCTAAATCCTACTTGGGCAGATAAAATGGATGCAAAAGACCCACTGGAATAGCAGTGGTAGCAAAAGCCACACAATTGTGGGCACAATTTAGATGAAAAGAACTATTATTCCAAAACATAGCCCCTGCGCAGAGGAAAAATGCTGTTCGCTTTCAGTACCTCGAGGGACTCCCTCATCCCCCGATGGAATTTATGTTGGAAAAACACTCATTAAAGAATTCATGCAGTTCTTCTCAAATGAAATATATGCATTGATCCATGTGTCAGGTGACACAATATTTGATATCAGTTTTAAAACACCTATAGGCCTAGATAGGTTTTGGGTGATGTGTGAGAAATTAAGGTACTCTGCCCTCTGGCTTACTTTCTGTACTATCCCCCTCACAAAACCAGCAATAAAGCATGTGATTACTCTCTTCAGAAATGAGGGAATTAATGTGCATGATATACAGCATTGGTTACAACAAAGATGTGATCTTCTAGGTGAACCATCCCCAGTTCTAGATGATGAGCACATATTGACAGGAGGATGGAAATTTAAAGTAAAACTGAGAATGGGAGCACAAGGGCCTAGACATCATCCAAGTTCCTTATTTCTGGGTAGAAACAGAGGTCATTGCTTTTATCCAGGACAGCCCAAGACCTGTTTTAAATGTGGGGCATTTTCTCATCTCAGTAATGTATGTGATTGCATAATGTGTAACTTGCGTTTGGAATATTGGCATATTAATGCACAATGTACAAATGAATTAAGCTGCAACTTGTGTGAAGAAACTGGTCATGTGTACAGAACTTGTGAATGGGCAGTGCACAATAGAACTGATCACTCGGACCAAGATGTAATTCTCAATAATACCCAAAAATCAAGCATAGAAGTACATCATAGACTAGAGGAAAAGCAAGCACAGTCTGAACAAAATACTTTAACATCGGAACAGGCCACAACCTCAGCAGATAGGCAACACCAACCTCTCCCCTTCCCCCACTCAGGTGGCATTGATGGAGGATGAAGAAAATGAGGTGAACATTAATAAACAGCCTACGGAGGCTGGCCCTTCAAAGCAGCCAACACAGGCAAACTCAGACACAAGATTAACAACACAGACTGACCTTGATATGATAATAATGCATCCACCAGAGACGGTGACTGTAGTTTCAAAAAAAAGAGGATAGAAAAAGGCCAATCCATTAGCTAAACCCCCTAAAACTTCTACTCTCCTCAGACTATTGAACTGCAGAATAAATATGAAATTCTACTTTCACAAGCCTCTGGAGGGAATCAGAAACCTCTTCTATGCTACCCTCTAAGCAGGGGGTCACATCAGACTCTGAGGATGATCAGCTAGCAGAAAAAGTCCAAGCTGCTAGAGTTAAGCAAAAACTGCTGGGCCCCTGCCCAAGAAGGAGTAGAAGACTGGATAAACCAGTTGTATAAATGTTAATGTTGTAACTCTGTTAAAATGACCTCTCCTTTTACATGCCTTGAATGTGAATAGCATTAAAAACCATAGAAGGAGAGTGGTGATCTTTTCAATATTAAAAGATTTAAACTTAGATATGGTCTTTTTACAGGACATTAGGTTAAATACAAATAGTGAAATATCAGCTGCAAGTAAGCTTTGGTGTTGGGGCCCTTCTTTTTATTCTACGGGTCTAGAAAGATGTGGAGGAGTGGGCAACCTGTTTACAGGACATAATTATAACATTACAAAAGTGGTAGATATTTACCCTGGAAGAGCTCTATTGTTAGATTTTCAGCATAACAATGATATATGGAGAGTCATAAAGATATATGCTCCCCAGGTAAAGAAAGAAAGAATTGATTTATTTACTTTAATTATACAATGGTAAGAAAAAGAAAAAATCCTGGACTCTGATTGGTCTGTCTTGGGCTGGACCTGTGATGTTATCCCAGTACAACATCACGGGTCTAGTCTCAGCCTCACTGTGAACCTGTAGATGATTGTTTGCTTGATTTGTTTCTGCTTGATTGTTTCATCTTCTCTTAAAAAACAAAAATATTTTTCCACACAAAACATCTTTCAAATTATTTTTTTATTCTGTATAACAATGAGCCATTGTATAATAGCAATAATGCCCTCCAGGGTGTGTGTCATTTGGGATAACGTCATGCCTCAGTCGTTGAACGCACTTGGCCTGCGGCCTCATGCCCAACCACCTGAGGCGTGACGTTATCCCAGCAAGACACACACTCTGTTGGGCATTATTGCTTAATTAAACCTTATTTGTTTACAAATAGGCTAGTGTTATGGGCAGGTGAGTTTAATTGTGTGCAAGACATACAGGACACAGGATCCAAAACTAATAAGCAATTTTGTGATACTAACATATTAAATAAAATTATAGAACAAGTAGGATTAGAAGACACATAAAGGACAAAATATCAGACAGGAGGATACACTTCTTATAAAAGTACATTAGCTACAAAAATAGATTTTATACTAGCGGCAGCTATACATACTTTAAGAGCTCATACAATACCAGTAGAAATTTCTGATGCTTTATTAGTTTTAGTACATATAACTTTAGCAGATATAGCACCAAGAGGAAAAGAATATTGCAAGCTGAATACTACTTTACTTGAAAACTCAGACATACAAGAACAAATTAAAGATCTCTTGAATGCTAGAAAATCGATTGCTTGCCTTGAAGATGATTTAAGTAGATGGTGGGAGGAGAAAAAGAATGAAATAAAAAAAAAAAAACCTTAAAGAAATTGGCTTTGGAAAAGCACAGAGAACAATATAAGAAACATTTAACTCTTAGAGCACAGTTTTTTTTTAATTCTTTCATTAGTAGATGAAGGCTGTGATGATTATACAGAACAAGTAAAAACACTAAACACAGAAATGGAAGGATTACGATATTCAAAGAGCCTCATCTTTATTATATGAGCATAGAATAACTACACCAGGTAAGACAGCGACCGGTGATATACTTGAAAGCTGTAAAAAATAGGTACAGCAAAAAAATATGGATAGATTAATAAACCAAGAAGGAACAGAAGTAAACAAACAAGAAGGTATACAGAAGGCAGATGAGCAGCATGTGAGAACTCTCTATACAGACCCAGAGATTACAGAGGAACAGATCTTAAAGCTTGTCCAAACAATAGAAATACCTGAGATACCTGAAGGAATCTCATAGAACTTAATATTACCTGTATCCCTGGCAGAAGTAGAAAAAGCCATCACAATATTAAATAATTACACTACACCAGGGCCGGGATACACAAAGCAGTTGTGCATGGTGCAAATGAATTGTGTAGTGCAAAGTGCTGTACATAAGAGTGCCAAGGGGCAATATTCAGTGGAGTCATTGCGCAGCACAAATCCCATTGCACCAATGCACAACTATAATGAATGGAGGAGCAACTGCAGGGTGCATGCCCATGACTATCTGGCACAGTGCGATATTTAATCGTGGAACCATGGCGCAAGTGCGGAGCAAATCCAAGATGCGCTGAGCAGACTTGAGTCTATAAATACAGGGCGCAAACACACAGACAGCACTTGTACTAGGTGAGAAAGACAGAGAGAGAGTGACAGAACAAATGAAAGAAGCAAAGACTGACAGACAGAAAGACAGACTGAGAGAGACAGAGCGAGTGAGAGAGAGAGAGACAGACAGACAGACAGACAGGCAGCCACAGAGGGAGAGGGAGGGACATAGGTGGCAGTGGAGAGGGACACAGGGGCAGAGAGAGTGAGAGGGACAGGCAAGCACATTGCCAGGCAGTGCACCAGGTGGCATACAGCCGACAGCAGCCGACCACCCAGGGGGATATAAGACATCAGGGGTCATGGATAGTGCGCTCTTCTTGATGGAGGCTGTAATGAGGGGTGTGGGGGGCAGGAGGAACAGTGATGTGGCTGAGCAAGGGCCCACTGGCAGTATGCCCAGATAAGGTGGTCCCGTGCCCACACCACCTTTGAGAACTACTCAGACATGGAGATTGTGGGATGGTACTGCCTGAACAGGGCCATTCTGAGGCAGCTCTGTGAGCTGTGTAGTGAGGAGATGCAGGGACCCATAAGACAGAGCCACACAATGTCTGTGGAGACCAAAGTAACAGCTGTCATGTGCGTGTTCACCATGGGCACCTTCCAGAGACCAACAGGGGACACTACAGACATAACCCAGTTGGCCACACCATACCTCATCACTCAGTTCCTCAACGGTCTGCTGCCATATGCTTCAGAATATATCCATTTCCTCAGCACACAGACAGAGTGTACAGCAACCATGCAGGACTTCCACAGGGTAGCATGTATGCCTGGCATGCTTGGGGCCATTGACTGCACCTGCATGGGCATCTGAACACCACCTGGCCCTGAGGATGTGGCCTACTTCAATAAGAAGGGGTTCCCAAGCATCAACTGCCAGGTGGTGTGCGATGCCACGGGGTGCATCACCAATGTCTGTGCCACACATCCTGGGCATGCACATGATGCATTCATCTGGCACAGTTCTGCACTGTGCCACAGGTTCGAGCATGGGGACATCCCCATGGGCCATCTAGTGGGTGAGTATGAGATGGGCAAGGGGTGAAGGGGTGATGGGCAGAAGAGGCCATGGCATGGGGGAGGGCAAGGTGCATACAAAGCAGGGTAGACATGCTGGACAGGGCACCAGGGACAGGCAAGGGGCACAGCAAAGGATGGCAGAGGGCTAATCATGTCATTATCCACACAGGAGACAGCACCTATCTACTGAGGCCATGGCTGCTCACCCCCTACTGGCACCCATCATCCCCAGCAGAGGAATGCTACAACAAGGAACACGCCAGCACACACAACATCACTGAGTGTGTATTTTGCATGCTGAAGGCATGTATCCATTGCCTAGACAGGTCTGGCAGTGCCCTGCAGTACAGCCCCTCGAAAGCCTGTAGCCTATTCCTGGTGTGCTGCATACTGCACAACATGGCCATTGACCATGGGATAGCTGTCGAGGCTGATGAGGGCGACAGTAGTGGGGATGATGGAGGCAATGGGCCAGAGGGTGGTAGACAGCCCCCCCCCAGGCGGAGGGATCCCCGGCTGCAATGGATGGCATGCCAGCATGGTGACACCATTGCACAGAAGCACTATGGTGCATGCAAGTAGGTGATGCAAAATCCATGCATGAACCACACACACAGCACACAAGCAGGGGTGTGCATGTAATTGGGCATGCACACACAGAGGCATGGTGCATGGGTAGGGGAGTCAGTGGCGCACAACCATACACAACTGCACACAGCATCACATAGCAACACACACACACACACCCATGCACCCACACACTCTGGCGCTGGCACGTGGCAGGGATCAGATGCATTGCACTGGTGCACAGGCGCAACTGGTGCTGAACTGCCCTCATCATGCTCATACCACACAATCCAGCAGCTGGGCAGGCATGCACATGGGCAACATCTAGCACGACACACAGGTGCCACACCAATGGTATGCACAAATACAATGCTGGCCATGTGCACACAGGGCAGCAGCTGCAGATTGTGGGCAGGGTGGCACACATATCAGGGCCGCTGCACGGAACCATGGCCACCACGGCCACAGGGGCGGGACCCCAAGGTTGATCGGCAGCCACAGGCTGCTTATCAGCCACAGGGGGGTGTTTTCAACAGCCCCCCAAGGGTTGAACTGCAGGGGGACTGTGACTGGGTCCACGCAGGCATGTGTAGACACCCCAACAGGCCTGCCCCAGTCATGACTGGGATGCCTACATCAGAGCCCGGCGTTGAAAGTGCGGGCGTCACCTGATGCCGAGATCATGGGGTGCACAGTGCACTGCGCGGGGTCCATGGTGGCTGGCCAAGCCCTGTGGCAGCCAGAAGTGCAAGGCCATCAGTGACAGCAGTGGCAATGTGATCCTGGCATGCAGTCGTGGCCTCCTGCATGCACTGTATCACCACCAGGAGCTGTGCAGTACCCCTCTCATGCTGCTCGGTTGTCAGGTGCACCTCTGCACAGAGTGCACACACCCCAGTGGCAAGCTGCACCTGTTGCTCCATATAGACTGGCAGCAAATGGGTGTGCTCAGCCAGTGGGTCAGCATCCTGGGGTTCCCGGGTGTGATGCTGACCATTCTGTGGTGACCGGCCATGCTGCACAGCCCCCCTCTCCAGTGGATGCTGCACAGTGGGGTCCTCATGGGGTATGGCCCTAGCTGGTGCCCTGGAAGCTGATCCTGCATCCGGCTGCCCTGTGGCACCTGCAGCCTGCTGCTGTTGCCCGTCCTGCCACTGAACGCTGCACAGCACCTGCATGGCTGCACCACCACCACCACACAGCACAGCTGAGGCAGTGCACACAGCTGTACCCACAGTGGCGGCAGAGAGTTGTTCCCCCACTGTCAGGTCGCTGGGCACGCTGCATGTGTTGGTGTCTGGTATGGGCATCTCACCCACAACACCGCCCATGCTGTCGCGGATTAAGGTGAGGTCGTCATCGGCTTTGGACCCTGCCACAATCTGTGTCTCCACACAGAGGACACCAAGACTGGCATCCTGTAGAAACACATCCAGGGCCTCGTCCGACCCCATGCCCAGGACATCCGGCTGGACAGTGGTGATGTGCTGCAGCCTATCAGGCCCCCGGTTGCCCATGGAGGTGGGTGGCTGGTCCTCCGGGGCTGGTCCTGCTTCCACAGCCACTGCCAGCTCCCCATCCTCTGCATGCAGTTGTGCCACTGCTGAAAGAGAAAACAGGTCTGTCAGTGATGCAATGCCCACAAGTTGCCCCCCCCAACACAGCCACTGCATGCTGTGCATGGCCGACATACGTACCATGCAGTGATGGGCTGCCATCTGCCTGGAATCCTCCTCCTAGCACACTTTTCATGGTGCTGCAGTGCTTGGTGGCTGCCACCAATTCCTCCTGCACCATGAGCTGTGGTGCATCTGCAGGCCCCCCTCCAGTGGCATTCTAGGCCACACGAATGACTGCCACCTTCTCCTTAATGTGACTCTTGTCCATGCCCACCTTCTTGTGGCACTCCTGTTCTGACCGCTGGTGGCTGCCCTGCTGGTTCACACATGCCACCACCTCCTCCCAGGCCCCAGCCCTGGTCTGTGGGCTGTGGTGTGCCCGTGGCACCACTTAACAGTGACTCCCTGTTGAGGAAGGCCTTGAACAGTGCCTCTGATTCTGCCTTCATGAAGTTGGGACTGTGCTTGCGAGCAGGCCCATGCTTCTCACCTTCCTCATGTTCTGACAAGTCACTTCCTGTGGACATGGACAGCACAGTCTGCCAGTGGCAGCAGCACCCTATTCCATCCCCCTTGCTGTGCTGGTATGGCTCAGTGTGCTCCAACAACATGTGCAACGTACCTCAAAAGGATGCAATTCCAGTCCATGGCCTGTGCTGATCCATGGTGCTTTTATAGCGCATCGCATGCAAATGAGCATTGGCACAACGGTAATGACATGTTAATGCCCCAGTGTGCCATGCATTGGCTGATGAGCTCATTTGCATGTGGTGGCAGAATATCATGAATTTGCTCCATGCACAATGAGATTGTTCTGGAGCAAGTCACAGCGCAATGTGTTTGCATGCGTGGTGTGCAGGACTGCAGTGTGCATGCGCTGGACAGTCTACTGTCGCCTATTGTGCACTGTGGGCCCACTGCACAATAGGGGCTATGGTGCATGGGGCACCATGCCTGCTATTGTGCATGTGTGCACTGTGCAGTGGCTGACCTCTCAGCCCTGGTGTGACCTGACCCTGGGTGACCTCCACACCCGTGACCCCGCCTAGCCATGCCCTGCCATGCATTTCTGAGACTGCACAATGGGTGGGCACAGCACATGTCCCCTCGGCCCACTCATCTGTTGTATGCAGTGACCTTGTGCACCTACCATCGCCATTTTGCTCCATGGCTCACACCTGAGACATGGCATAGCAGTGAGCAGGATGAATGGCCTCTGGACACTGGTTGAGCTTGTCAAGCTCATGGCCTGTGTCCAGCCCCATGCACCTCAACTGTTTGGACATGCACCACTACTGTAGCAGCCCTGGGTGGCTGTGTGGCAGACCATTGCTGCCTCACTGCGGCAGTGCACAGGGGTGGCCAGGACAGGGGAGCAGTGTTGTCACTGCTACGGGGACCTACCTCAGAAGGACCCAGAGTGCCTCAGGAGGCTGGAGGCATGCATCAGGCATGGGGCTGTGCCACAGCCAGGTGAGAAGGCCCATCATGCATGTGTGCCCTGGTGCTGTACTGTGGTGTTGCTTAGGCTGCCTGGCATGTCCTGCAGGGTATTGTATTACCATCATACACATTGTGGTGTGGCATCACCCTCCACCACTTGCGTTGCGATGCCCCTCTGTGGGATGTGTCAGGCAGGGGCTCACCCTGTGCACAGGGGTGGGAGTGGTGGGCAGCTGCTGTGGTTGGTTTCTTACATGTACCTGTTTCTGTTCCATTCCCAGGACCTGAAGACTGAAGACCGGCAGCACTGGCAGGATGCCAGGCCACAGTGTCCCAGGGTGGAGAAGTTGCTCTAGCACCAGTGGGGCCACAGAGGGCAGGTAGGCACTGACATTGTCCTTCGCACCATCATTGGGGGGTGACAGAGGGTGGGTGTGGGCATGGCAGTCTGTGCCGTGGACAGTGGCAGCTGTGTGTGTCACACTGTGCGTGGTGCCTGCCACTGTGGCACATCCATTGGACACGTGTTCCAGCTGCTGGTGGGGTGGGGGTGAGCCCAGCTACCACTGATGTTGCTGTGGTGCTGCTGGAGCACTGTGCCATGTGACTGCCATGGTGCAGTCGGATGACCACTGTGTGGTGGGGACCACCGCTGTGCGCTGATGTGGTGTGCCACATTGCTGGCAGGCATTGGCCCACACCCCAGTGGGTTGCTTGTATGGGCCTTCTGGAGGTGTGTGTTCCCACTGCCCAGTGTGCACTGTGGATGAACATGGTTCCTTGGGACATTGCACTGATCACCTGTCCTGTCCCTTGTCCTAGGTGTCCGGCAGTAGCACAGGAGGACCCTCTACTGCCGGCTTCTGAGACAGTTGATCCTCATAACATCAATGACAATGGAGGTGGTGCTGCAGGTCTGGTGAATGATGTTGGCGACATGAGGTAGCAACATCTGCAGGGGGTGGCAGGCCATGGCTGCTGCTAGTTGGGCCCTGATTTCCCCTATTTCCCCAGCTATACCTCCCACTCCAGTCCCTCTTCCCACTGTACAGTCTCTGTTCCCTACCCCCTTCCCTTGCTTTCCTACTCTCCCTCACACCCTTCTCTTGTATATAGTTTCTTTGCACAATATATTTACTTTTGACTTACCTCCCTGTGTCTGTGTTTGCTTTGCAGGTGGCGTGAGGAGCCATGCTGCAGTGGCCCAGTGTCTGTCTGTGTGGTGTGCATGTGTTGGGGCACATGTGCTTCTGTAGATCAATGATGTGGGCTTCAGTGTGTCCCACTGTGGTGGTGTCCCTCCTCTTGGTCAATGGCTGTGCCTTGGGGTGCCCTTGGGGTGGCTGTCAGGGTTGTGTGGTGGGTATGTGTGCTTGGCTGCATGGTCCTGGGTGTGGCCAGCCCTGGTCTGGATGCGCATGGGGGGCATGGCCTGCAGCCTGCAGGGGGACCCCTTGCTGGCCCTCCATCCACCACTGGCACCCCCTATTGCCTACTGTCTGTGCTATTGTTGTGTTCTGGGGTGGGGGTCTGGCTGCCTGTGTGCACCCTGCTGTGCGCAGCTGGTGGTGGCCTCCTGTGGCCTGTCACTATGCTTCCCTGGCTCTGCTCCTGGGTCTCCTCTCTGTGCTGTGCCCCCTTCCTCTGTTGCTATGTTGCTCTGCTCCCACTGTTGCCCTGGGACATCTCTATCTGCCCATGGTGCACCTCTGGTTGTGCCATGGTGTATCCATGGTTGCACCATGGTGCATCCACGGTTGCACCATGGCGCAATAGTGCAATATTCAGCCAGGTTGCGCTGGCACAGTGCGGCCAGCACAACCTCTGAATATGGCTCCTGTTGTGCCACAGTGCATCAGTTTTGCACTGCGCTGGACTTGCACCAGCCTTTGGCGCATTTCTGAATGTCTGGGCCCAGGACTGGACAGGTTAACATCAGAATTTTATAAAATGATTAAGCAAGAAATAGCGGAAGGTTTGGTGGTAGTTTTTAACAGCATATTAGATACTGAGAATTTAGCACCTCAGTTAGGTTTATCAGCACAACTTTTTCTTTACAAATAAAATGAAAGAATTTCTGAAGAATTTGTGGTCTTTAAGTATTATAAACACAGATTTAAATATTTTAATGAAAATCTTAACTAATAGATTGGCTACAATTTCTCCATATTTAATAGAAAAACCACAGATATGCTCAGTGCAGGGAAGGATTATCTAAGATAAACTTCTGTTGGTAAGAGAGGTGGTGAAGGTAGGACAAAGCAATGATGTAGATGGTTACATAATAAGCTTGGATCAAGAGCAAGCTTTTGATAAAGTTTCCTACAAATACTTGGAAATAATGTTCAAAAATATGGAATTCCAACTAAATTAGCACAATGGATCAGAAGTACATATAGAGTGGCAGATGCAATTCCAATAGTAAATGGTTCTTCAGGGTCCATGGTTAAAATAGATACAGGGCTAAAACAAGGGTATCCTATGAGCCCCTTATATGTTTACTGTAAAGATCCTTTATTGAAGTTATTGCAGCAAAATAGAGAAATTAGGGGAATAAAAATACCAAATGTGACTAGCCTTACCAAAGTTATGGCATATGTGGATGATCTGTGCCTTTCAGATATACCATCTATTGAAAAAGCTCTTGGTAAAGTAGATGTGTTCTCCTTTCTGACAGGGGCTAGTATAAATGATGCTAAAAGTGCTGGTTATAAAATAAGTAATACTCTGGTAGGGAATTGAAATATACAAGGAATAAAAATCTCTGATTCTTCAATATGTATACTGGGAATAACATTTGGAAAAGGAGATATAGCCTATATAAACTGGAAGGAGATACTGACTATAGGAATGGAAAAGGTACAGATTTGGAAAGCATGGCAGCAGACAAAAAAAAAGAAAAAGTTATAATAAAAGCCTTTCTGCTCCCTATACTTACTTATCCATGTGTAGTATTTCCATCTTTAGTTAACCTAGAAACAACAATAGTGCGTAAGGTATTCCAAAAAATCTGGGGAAGCAAGTTAAATCCTAATAAAAGCAAAATACTGTACAAAGCCTATAAAGATGAACTGAATCTGCTAAATCCCATTAGTTTCTTTTTTAGTATATTTTTGAAATGTAAATATCACAAAGTTTTATTCTCCCTCTAATGCAGAATGGAAAAAATAGCAGCCAGGTGGATAGTACCAGTCTTAAACATGTGGACACTGTCACCCCTGAAGGTTAAGAAAAAAGTCACATTCCAGTATATTTTAAATCTGTTTTGGGGAAAATATGGAACTGGAAACTAACAGTAACACAAGTATCCTAGCTAGACAGAAAGAAAATATATGCTGTGATTCAAGAAAATGGTATACAATACAAACAGAGTATAAAGGTACAACATGGGAATTATTTTAGAATGGAAAGATATTTAAGTGATAAAAGAATATCTCCTCGAATGGGGGAATACTGTCTGGTTGTGCACTCATGGGAGGCTGGGAGTTAAGGGTAATGCAAAGCTTAGTGTGGAGGAAACACTGTGCCCCAGAATAACTTGCCCTCAGATAGAAGAAACGTTAGAACATTTCCTTGTACAGTGTATGTATGCAAAGAAAATACGGCATCTTCTCAGCATTAAATGGAATAATAACTGCTGGAATCTAATAACATATGAAAACATAATTATGGGTTAAGACTTGAGTACTGTAGAAGAAGGGACTCTCAGATTAATGTTTACCTGTATTAAATTCATTATGTGGCAAGTCAGATGTAAATTTGTAATACAACAGATAAATATTACTCCTGAGACAACAGTACAATTAATTGAAAAAGAACTATGTACATTGTGGAAATAACACAAGACTGCTTTACCAATGAAAACAGTAAAAAAGCAATGGAGGAGAGTCACAAATAATATAGTGCAGGAGTAAGTAAAAACAGAAAGGAAAATGCATAAGTGAGTTTAGTTTTTCTGATAATAAATATGCAACAGCTTTCTTTATAAATTTCAGTTTTAAAAAGGTTTTTTGAATATACTGAAATTATATTGTAACAGTTGTGATCTATACTTTAATAAAAAATTCCCCTACTCTTTTGATAAGTGTCATGGGATCTTTACCATCCACCTGTACCACCAGAATAGGCAGATGGGACATCAGTTTTAATGCCTCATCTGAAAGATGGCACCTCAGGAGTGCACCATCCTCCCCCCTTCCCGCACTACAGTGTCAGTATTGGGGATTAACCCAAGTGCCTGGTATGGGAATAGAACTCACAATCTTTTGATCTCCCAGCCTCAGAGGCAAGTGTGCTACCTGCTGAGCCACTGACACTGATCCATATATTATTCAGAGTTCTTGCACTGGTCTGGATCTAACATTCTTCGCCATTTTTGTGTTGATCTGGATCCATACATTGTTCACAGTTCCTGGTTTGAGCTTTATCCATTACTGTGTCCAGACAAAAAAAATGCTCCAGTAAAACACTAGAACCATGGTAAACAGTGCATGACAGCAAGCAAAAAAGCCAGCACAGCAGTAATCTAGCATCAAAAAGTTACTTGCTTAAATTTACAAAAAAGTGTTATCCTGGATCCATGTATTTTACGCAGTAACTATGTTGGTCTGGCTCCATACATTATTTCCAGTTCCCATGCTGGGCAGGATCCATACATTATTTTCAATTCCTATGTTGGTCTAGATTCATAGATTCTTCATAGTGACTGTCTTGTTCTGGATCTATATATTACGAACATATGAACATACAAAAATGCCAGCAGAAACAGGCCAAATAGTCAATTGAGTCTGCTTGATTGTGCAGCTAGCCCCTCAACTTGCAGCTGCAGCATATTGTTCACAATGCTTATGTTGCTCTGTATCCATACATTTTTCATATTTTTTTTTTGACATTCTATTTATCTCTGGAGAGCCAGGCATCTCTCAGGTGTACCGTCTCGGACTCTACCTCTACTCCCTATCTGAAACCCCCTCTCACTGGGAACACACGGGCTGAGTATCCCCCTCCCAAGCCTACAGGCTCAGCCGGCCTCTTGGGTCTAAGTCCCATGGGGCAGGTCAACCGCTCATTACCTGGCGATCTTTCTGAAATTTAGACTGTGGCTGGGTCAAGGGGCTCGGGAGAGGCGGTGAGAAGGTGGTCCGGTGTTGGGGATGTGGGTTTCATCCACTGGCATTACCGTCACCTTCCTGGACATTCTGGTTTTTTTTCTTGCTGTTTCCTCCTGGGACACGGCATGCAATGACCCTGCATGATTACTCCTCCTCCACCAGCATCTGTCATTGCTTCTCTCACACCTTACTTCCTTGCTCATGTGCTGCCCCCGATTGCCACTGGGAGTTGTCACAGAGCGGGGAACACCCTGTAACCCACCCCAGGAGAGGAGAGGAGAGCAATCCTCTGGATGTTCAAAGCCCTGCTGACCTCCTGGTGTCCTGAGTCTGTTTCTGAACTCGGGTACTGGCATGGCATGAGGTGTGACATCCAGCGCCTCAACCCTCAGCACCACCAGGCTGGTACAGTTTTCATATTGCTTGTGTTTTTTCTTGAAGTATATATTATTCAGAGCTCCTGTTCTTATATTGCTATGGACCATACATTAGTCACATTTTCTGTGTTGGTCAGCATTCACAAATTATTTGCAGTGCCTATGTTGGGTTTGATTCATGCAGTACATTATTCACAATGCCTGTGTTGGTCTGAAACATACATTGTTTCCAGTGCTCATGCTGAGCTCGATCTATACATTGTTCTCCATCCCTGTGTTGGTTCCATCCATACATTATTCACAATTCCTGTGCTAGTCTGGATCCAAGCACTGTTCACTGTTCCAGTGTTGGTATGGAGTCATACATTTTCACAGTGCCAGTGTTGGTCTGGATCCATACATCATTCACAGTGCCGGTGTTGATCTGGATTCATACATTGTTCACAGTGTCTGTGTTGGTCTGGATCCATACATCGTTCACAGTGCCAGTATCGGTCTGGATTCATACACTGGGTCACAGTGCCAGTTCTGGTTTGGATCCATACATTGTTCCTGTGTTGGTCTGAATTCATACTGTACATTGTTGCAGTGCTTGTGTTGGTCTGTGTGCACACATTATTCACAGTACCTGTTTTGCATGGATCCATACGTTATTGATAGTGCCTGTGTTATTGTATTCAATCAATCAATCAATCAATCAAAATCTTTATTTAGTCAGGCGAACATCATTGAGCGTAGCTCATTTGCAAGATGGACCTGAGTGGTCATACAAATAAGAGTACAAGTGTTTTTACAAGGACATGAAAATAGCATAACATTAGTACAATGAAATAAATAAGAGAATATACAAAATTTACATATATACAAGGCACAGTAAAATAACTTAACCTGTAAAATGAAGGGATAATAGATATAGCAGTGATAATGAACAAATAATAGGGCTTTTGTTGGCTTTTTATATGAATGGGTAGCTGACTGGATAATAGAGGAAACTAAACATAATGGATTACAGAAGGGGGTGTAGGTTGGATGGGAGACTAGGCCTTATGGAAGCAGTTGCACAACTCTGGAAATACGGCGGTGAATAATCTTTTGAAGGATGATAAGGGTAAGAGGGTATTTAGATTCATAGATTTTTGGAGTGAGTTCCAAGTGACTGCTAGGGAATAGCTGATAGCAGCCCTCCCAAACTGGGTGCAGGTATTGGGAACCTTTAGCATGATGAGCTTACTGATCCTTAAGGTGTATGGCCTAGATGTGAGTCGGGTGAAACAGTCTGTAATATAGGAGGGGAGTTTGCCTGATAAAGCTTTAAAGATCCAGATTGCAGCATTCCTTTTTCTTCTGTGTTGTAGGGATGTCCAATTAACTGCCATGTAAAGAGAGCAATGATGGGTGCTGGAGGGAAGGTCTGTGATAAATCTGATGGATCTATGATACAGGGTGTCCAGCTTTTTTTAGAGGGAGAGTGAGCAATGGCCGTAGAGAAAGTCAGCATAGTCAATGAGGGATAGGAATGATGCCTGGATTAGTCTTTGTTTGGAGTCTCTGGTAAGGTAGTGCTTTATTCTGAAAAATAGGCCAAGCCTTTGTCTCAACTTTTTAGTAGCTCTTCAATATGGACAGAGTAATCAAGCTTATTGTCAATCCAGACTCCAAGATATTTGAATTTATCCACAAATTCCAGCTTCTCTCCATATAAGGTGGATAATTGTGGGGTGATGAATGATGGGGTAATGGCAGAGCAATTCTTTGTGGCAAAGAACATAGCTTTTGTTTTCTTGGCATTTAGAAGTCATTTTTTTTCCAATAGGTTGTGTTGTAGGATGGAGTACATTATTTACAGCGCCTGTTTTGTCTGGGTCCATGTATTGTTCGTAGTGACTGTGCTGCTCTGGATCCATACATTGTTCAGAGTACAGTACCTGTGTTGGTCTGGATCCATACATTATTCTCAGTTCTGTGTTGGTACGGGATACCCCGATTGTTCACAGTGCCCAGTGTTGATCTGGATCCAATTGTTGCACACATTACCCATGCTAGTTTTAAAATGATTTCTACATATATGCAGCACTCCCACCCCTACAAAAGTAATACAGTAAACAATAAAAGCATTAATCTGAAAGTCACCATGACTGTGTATTTTGTATAGAGAATAACCATGTCCATAAAACTACCACTACACCATAGCAGCAACTAGGCTCAGAGGTGATCTCTCACTACTATCTCCCCTCTTTCATCCTAGTCCCCCCATTCTTTCCTCACTTCAGCTCCACCAGCCTTCCCAACTATGCACATGCATCCCCTGCTCTCCAGTCTATCTCTTCTCCTCCTCCTTCCTTTGCCTTCTACCAACCCTACCGTCCCTATTAACCCTCAGCCTCAGTACTCCAGTGTTCCTACCTACCCTCCTGTCCTCCCCTCCTCCTTTACCACTGCTCCTCCCCCTCCCTCCTCCTCCACACATCCCATATGCTCCTCTCCACCTCACCCCCCTTCCAGACATTACCTGTCCTCTCCCCACAGCCCCCTTGCACTTCTGATCACTCAGGCCTTCTCTGCCTGTGCTACCCTACCACTCCTTGTGCAACTAAGCCCCCTTCCTCATTCTATCGCTCCGGCGTAAACTCTCCATCTGCCCCCTCTGACCAGAGCACTTCTCCTCCTTCTACTCCTAACAGAGAACATACATCCCAACCCAGGCCCTGCCCTCCCATCCACCCACTCAGCCCACTGGTCTTCAAGTAGCCTCCATGAACATATGCAGCCTGCTGAAGAAATTTGACGCCCTACAGTGCTGGGCCTTGGCTCACCAACCAGACATCATAGCCCTGGTTGAAACCTGGCTGTCCAAATCAACTCCTGACTCGTTTGTCTCCCTCCCAGGCTATACCTTATACCGGGAGGACCGAGTAGGCAAATGAGGGGGAGGCTGTGCAATCTACACCAGGGACACAATACCTGGACATGCACTCCCCACCCCTGCCCTCATAAATGGGGCCCAGGCCTACCCCTCAGACTCACCCCAGACCCCTCTAGAGCCTCTCTATCTCACCACAGCCTCGTTCCCCAAAGAACCAGCACCCAGCCCTGGTATCTTTAACGGACTACCTGGCCACCCTCCACCATAAGGCAGAACAAATCCTAGTGGGGGACCTTAATGTAAATTGGCTCAGCAGCTCCTCATCCACCACCAGAGACTCATTTGCCGCCCAAGATCTGACACAACTCGTCACCCAGCCCACGAGACTTAACCCTAAGAGTGGTACCAGCACCCTTCTGGATGTTATTATAACTAACCGACCCCATAAAATCCAAAACATCCAGGTCCTCCCAGACTCCCTGAGTGACCATTCCCTATCCTATTCCACTGGTAGCCCCCAATCCAAACCCAAAGCCCATACCACCCTCCATAGGCGCCTCCACCCTGGTGGGCTGAAGAAACTTAAAGCACTCCTCACCCAGATAGACTGGTCCCCATTCAGCAGGCAATCAACATTGACACTGCCTCACCTTCTTCACTCACACCTTCAACATGGCCTGTGATCTCTTTGCACCCTTAACCAAAATCCGGTCCAAAAGCGGAACACACCCTGGGTTAGCCCGCCCTCCTACAATTACTTAGAAACCGATATTCCTCTGGCACCTTGCCACTGAAACAGGTCGTCTGTCTGATAGGCAAGCATACAATGCAGCCCGGAATAAGTGTTCATGGGCCATCAGGAAGGCCAAGGCAGACCATTACCAGGCCTCCTTACCTCCTCCTGGGGCTCAGCCGGACCTTCTGGGATAATATTAAGCAACTCAATGGTAAAGCTTGCTCCTCTGCCCCATCCCAGCTCACTAGAAATGGCACCACCTCCACCGAGCCTGCCACCATAGCTAACTGGTTCGACACCACTTTCACTGACCTTAGCTCAGTCCTCCCTAGTAATTTCTTTGACCCTCCCCCCAGCCAACCTCCCCCTGTCCTCCATCACCCCAGCTTCCTCCTGCGAAAGATTTCCACACGGGAAGCCAGACCGATCCTAATCAAAGCTCTCAATGGCAACAATCCCAGCAGTGACTCACTGGACCCCAGCATCCTCAGACTGGTGCTAGATGAAGTCCTTGCACCACTCACAAGCCTAATTAACCAGTCACTCTGCCTGGGACAATTCCCCACAGCTTGGAAAACAGCCATTATCACACCTATTCATACAGGGGGCGACAGGTCAGTGGCCAACAACTACCGGCCAATCTCCATCCTCCCTTCCCTCTCTAAAGCCCTGGAGAAAGTGGTGGCCATTCAAATCACTGATTATCTGGCTAAGCATAACATTTTATGCCCAGAGCAACATGGCTTCCATGCGGGTCACAGTACCAGCACTGCCCTTATTGAATTCTCCAACTTTCTACACTCCTCCTTGGACACCAGCTCCCTAGCTGGTGCA
The DNA here is from genome assembly GCA_016271365.2 of Neoceratodus forsteri. Taxonomy (NCBI): domain Eukaryota; kingdom Metazoa; phylum Chordata; order Ceratodontiformes; family Ceratodontidae; genus Neoceratodus; species Neoceratodus forsteri. The sequence goes on along the minus strand of CM057452.1, from coordinate 509,414,995 downwards.
GTGTTCATTGACCTCTCAAAGGCTTTCGACACTGTCTCCCATCCACTGCTGCTGAATGCTCTCTGCCACACTGGTCTCTCGGCTGGCCCCCTGGCATGGTGTGCTAGCTATCTTGACACCCGATCTCAGTGTGTCAAAATTAATAGCACACTCTTTGATACCCATCCCATTCTCTCTGGGGTCCCCAAGGCTCCATCCTGGGCCCCTTCTCTTCTCACTGTATCTGACACCCCTGCCCAGTGCATGCCCTGGCAAAATTCTGCTGTATGCAGACGGCGCTGTCCTTTTGCCACCCACCGCAATCTCATCTCCTGGGACTCCCTACAGCAGTCTTTCAACAGTGCCGAGGCTTGGTTTAAGGAGCTCAGACTCGTCATCAATCTTAAGAAAACAAAACTATGCTCTTTTCCCACCCCAAAACAAAGCTAGCAACCACCCACTCTATATCCTTCCGAGTACCAACCAGCCACTGGAACAAGTCTGCTCCTACAAATACCTTGGGGTTACCTTCGATTCAGCCTCATTTCACAACCATATCGACGCCCTAACATCCACCACCAACACACGGCTTGGCATCCTATTCCGCCATAAAAACCTGCCTTCCCCAAATGCCTCCCGCTAGCTGTTACATCATCCTGCTGTCCCTTGTAGACTATGGTCTACCAGTATATGGTGCTGCCGACACCACTGCACTCAACAAAATTCACCTAACCCTGAATAAAGTGTGCAGATTGATTACTGGTGCCCCCAGGCTCACACACACCTGTCAGCTCTATGTCGATGCTAACCTGCTTACCCTGGATGAACGGCTCCAATACCAAACCTGTCTCCTCACCAAAAAAAACCTACTCGGGCTCTCCCCAAAGGGTTAACGGCATCCATCCACCAGAGCCCTCCCACTGTTGTAACACGGTCTTCCCACAAGACCACTCTAAAGGTCCCCAGATCTAGAACCAGCCGTGGCCAGAGGTCCTTCTGCTATAGAGCCCCAACCTGGTTTAACTCTCTCCCTGCCACCATCACCAATGCCATCACCATCTCCACGTTCAAAACCACACTTTGGAACCACATCTTCAGCACTCGTAACTGCTCCTGTCTCTGAACATAGCCTCCACCTCTGCTTCTCTTGACAATGCCCCCAGGCAGCTCTCCACTTAACCATCCCTCCACCACTTCCTCACACCATGCCTATGTTTAACTGGCCGTGCCAGCTGTTTCAGTGTTTACCTACCAGAATGCTCACTTGATACCAACTTGTGAACACCTGTTATCAATTACATGTACCGTGTACCCAATTTGTATTTGTCTGTCCACAATGTGACGTGGCGCCTCTGTTGAACGCCTATTGTTTTGCAAATCTTTGCTATGTAACCAAAACACAATGTATGTCTTTATGTGACGAAGTACCTTTGGAAACGAGCCTCTGGCTCAAAGGTTGTAAACTGATTCTTAAATAAATAAATAAAAATAAAATAAAAGGTATATAATGTACTATGACCCATTTTAGATTAGTCCTGATGTTTAAATATCAACTACTTAAAATGTACATTATGCATAATATGGTCTTTAAATAAAAACATATGCTTCTGTCTTCATGTTTACCATTTGAGAGTAAATTATGACTTTGGTGAGTATTGTGATTTCTTTTTTGACTTACTGCCTATCTGTCTGTCTGTCTGCTATTTTGGGATAATTCCTTCCATCACGGAGTTGATGGAAAGGTTTGCTTTTCTTCCTGTCTGCTTTTCTGTCCACCATCTGTGGGTAATTCCTGTTCTTAGGGAGGTGGGAATGTTTGTCCGTCTACATTTCTGTTAACCATCTGAAGGCAATTGCAGTCCTTGGGAAGTAGTTGAAGATGCTTGCCCATCTATCTGTTTACCTATCTGTCTACCATATATGGGCAGTTCCTGTCCTCCAAGAGTAGGTGTGAGATGTCTGTCTGTCTACTGGTCTATCTACCTATCCACCATCTGTGGGTAATTTCTATATGCAGGGAGTAACTGAGGGATGTCCATCTGTCTACCTGTCAATTCACTGTATACTGGCAATTCCTTTCCCCAAGGAGTAGGTGGGGGATGTTTGTCTGTCTACCTATCAGTCCACCATCTGTGGGTAATTCCTGTCCTTGGGAGTACTATAGGCAGGGATGTCTGTCTTTCTACAGTACCTGCCTGTCCAGCATCTGTGGATAAATCCTGTCCTCAGACAGTAAGATGGCATTTTTGTCTGTCTAGCTACCTGTCAGTCCACAATATGTGGTACCATCCGAACAGTTAAGGCCACGTGTAACCCCTGAATAAACTATACACAAAGTACTACCAATTGCTTACATGTCATGATGATAACCATGCCTGCACCCATGCCTGCATCTACTGCTTTTCTTTTCAGTGCCTGTAAGCCATGCCTGTATCCACTGCTTTTTTTTTACCATGCCTGTATCCACTATGTTTCTTTACTGTAACCACCTCATAATGTAACTCACAATGCTTCAAATGTTCCTTATGTCCTTGTTCATTCTTATAACTTGTATTGTTATCCTGGGTTGCCCCTGAAAAAGGGACCTTCGGGGCTCAGTGGGCCTACCCGGTCACCAAAATTTAATAAATAAATAAATAAATAAGGTGTAAGGGCTTCAAAATGACTGGTGCCCCAAATATGGGGATCAGGTCATGAGTCCTGTTTTGGAAAAAGATTTGTTTTTGGTGGTGGGGTAGGAAGGTGGGCAGGAGGCTACCCAACTAAAAATAAGTGACTAACCTTTGCAAAACATTACACCCTGATTTACAACACACAGCTGAAATCCTATTTCAGGCAGGGTCAAAAGAGACCTGTGTGCAGTGATTAAAAGCCAGGCTGAGCTGATGTCACTGGCAGTGGATGTGTTTCAGCTCCAAATGGAATTTTGCTATGCAGAGTAATTCTCTCACTCTTACATGCAGTATGCTTTCACCCACTCTACCCCACGTGGGCGGCACAGTACAGGACTAGAAACTGTGATTACTGGCTGCGGTTAAGGTTAATACTCTGCTATTAGCCTCCTGTTATTCAAGTCAGAAAAGGTGATAAATGGCTGATGACTTGAGAAACAGACAGAGGGAATTGAACTGTCAGGCTTTTGAAGGGCAGCGAGTGGAAGCTCTATTCAGACAGGCTGCGTAAGTGAAAGCTTTTACCAATGTCGTGTCTCCCTTTATTTAAGCTGCAAAAATAAAACTTTAATCAATTCCACACATTTTCTGTATATAATGTGATCAGAATGGAGAATTAGTGTGCTGTAACTGCTTTATGACTAAGGGTCTCATTTTGGAAGTCACGTTCTTCATGGAGCTCTTCAGACAATAACCAAGCAATATGAAAACTCTCTATGATGTACTTAAAATACCTTTCAATTAACCTCTTTAACAGTGCAGTATTACTTATGCACTGTGCATTCATGTACTTTTAATGAGAAGTTATAGTGCAGTAAGTTTATATAAAAATAAAATTACTTTAAGATCAAAAAAGACATTACAAAGACACACAGAACTGCTATGACACAGTACTTGTGTTCATAATTAAAATCCCACTAGAGCCATATACTATGTGACCTTGGGGAGTCACTGAACCTCTCAGTGTTCCAGTCCACCCAGCTGTAGAAACAGATAGAATATCCCATTGCAAATGATGTGCTGTGTCTCATATTGGTTTGGATAAATAAACTGAAAAAATAAAATACTTAACAGTTCTGTGCAGCATACATTTCTGTAGGCTCCTTGGACCCTTTTGTAAACTATGAGTTGCACCTAAATCAGAGTGCGCACAATAAAAAAAATATCTTGTTGATTGGCACACAGGTGAGAAGTGAGCCAGTGGCTACTTTGTTTCAGTTGACGTTAGGCCCCACAAATTTGGTTTGAATTTTAGAATTTGGTTAAACTACTGTACTTTGACTCCCATTAGGAATGGGGTAAAGCACACTACAGTTACAAAGGTAAACAACCATTTGTCAGTGCTGAATATTTGCTTGCTAGCATTGGCATTGGTAGTGTAGGAGTTACAGAGCTGCATTATAGGAATGGCAGTGAAGTATTGAACTGAAGCCAACCCCATCACCACCCTGCAGATATTGACAGGCATTGGGGTGTGCCTTTGGGTCATCAGGCATAACGGCCATGCCATTTCACCACACCCTACCCTGCAGACACTGACAAGTGTCACGATGTGCCTTGGGGGTCATTGGCCCTCATGGTCACCCCATTCCATCAGGAAATACAGTAAGATGGGTGCTGTATAGGAGAATGGGGTTAACTTTGGGACCGAAGAGTCCAAGGCACACCTCAATGCCTCTCACTGGCTGCAGGGTGTGGGTGGGGGTGGAATGGTATGAACATTACAGGCGACAATTCCAAGTCACACCCTAATGCCTGTCAGTCTCTACAAGGTGGGGTGTTATGGTTGGAAACCCTAACGCTTCAGGCATTCGTTGGTATTTTCACTCCAAATTTTCACCATGGTTTTTTTGTGCCCCCACCTCATGAACAGTGGCAATATCAGTTTGTTAGCTGAAAGCTGATTTTGCACAGCGACTACACCATTTGGCACCACAGATGTGAAAACACATTTTGAACAGGATGTGAAAAATGAAAGCTATACTGTTCATGGGAGGTTGTAAAAAATGGCAATGTTGAAAATCTGCAGTGAAAATGTTAAAAAAACTGGTGAAGTCACTAGCGTGCATAGAAACTGTGCAACGCACACCCATAATGTAATTAGTCTGGGGAATTTTTACATCAGATTGTCAACACAGGCATTTTGGGACCTCCACTCATGAACAGTGTCACTGTGATTTTCTGAATCTGTCCAGAACAGTGATTTCCCACAGCGATCACGCATTTCTGTGCTAGAAGTGCGAAAACACATTTTGGCCACGGTGTGAAAAATGACAGCTGTACTGTTCCTAAAGAAGTGTGGAAAAATGCCAGTGGTGAAAATCTGGACTGAAAATATTACAAATTCATGAACTTATGAGGGTGTGTGGAAACTGCGCAATGCTCGCTCATAACAGTCATTTTATGGACTTTTGTCACCAAATTTTTAACATAGCCATTTTACATAGAAACATAGACTTTGACGGCAGATAAGGACCGCTTGGCCCATCTAGTCTGCCCATTTCCCTACCTACAGGATAGGCCGCAAATCCTAGTTAACCAACAGCCTATTTCTTCCTACACCCCACAAGAATTGCCTTATGTCTGTCCCATGCATTCTTCAATTCTCCCACAGTTTTAGACCCCACAACCTCCTCAGGAAGGCTGTTCCATGCATCCACTACCCTCTCTGTGAAATAATTATTCCTCACATTGCCCCTGAACCGCCCCCCTTCCATCTTTAAACTGTGTCCCCTTGTTCTTGCACGTCTCTTTTTCTGAAAGATGCTACCTTCTTGGACTTTGTTGATTCCACTGAGGTACTTAAAGTTTCTATCATGTCCCCTCTCCCTTCTTTCCTCAAGGGTATACATATTAAGCTCCTTTAGTCTCTCCTCATACGGCTTCTCTTGCAGACCCTGCACCATTTTAGTTGCCCTCCTCTGGACTGCCTCTATCGTGTCTATGTCCTTGCGGAGATGGGGTTTCCAGAACTGGATGCAATACTCCAAACGGGGTCTCACCAACTGTCTGTACAGAGGGATAACAACTTCCTGTTTTCTGCTGCTGATGTCTCTCCCTATGCATCCCAGTATACCCCCAGCCCTCCCTACTGCCTTCTCACATTGCTTGCTAACCTTAAGGTCATCTGATATGAATACCCCCAGGTCCCTTTCCTTTTTTGTTGTTACTACCTCCCCCAATTGTGTATTCTTCCCCTGGGTTCTTGTTTCCCAGGTGCATTATTTTGCACTTCTTTGCATTGAATCCTAGCTGCCATACTTCTGACCATTCCTCCAACCTTGCCAAGGCCCTTCTCATCCTTTCCATGCCTCCTTGTGTATCAACCCTGTTGCAGATCTTTGTGTCATCTGCAAAAAGGCATACTTTTCCTTTCAGTCCCTCTGCAATGTCACTGATGAAGACATTAAAAAGGACTTGATCCCATACCGAACCCTGCGGTACCCCGTTAGTAACCCCTCTTTCTTCAGAGTGGACTCCATTTACAATTACCTTCTGTGTCCTGTTGTGCAGCCAATGTTTTACCCAGGATACCACCCTGGGATCCACTCCCAGGCTGGTTAATTTGACTATTAATCTTTTGTGTGGGACTGTGTCAAATGCCTTGCTAAAGTCTAGGTAGGCCATGTCCACAGCCCCTCCCTGGTCTACTAATTTGGTCACCCAGTCAAAGAAATCTATTAGATTCATCTGTCATGACCTTCCCGCTGTGAACCCATGCTGCCTTGGGTCCTGTGCCCCACTGGCCTCTAGGTACTCAACTATTCTTTCCTTCAGAAGTGACTCCATCACTTTCCCTACCACAGAGGTCAGACTGACAGGTCTGTAGTTTCCTGCCTCTGTCTTGGTCCCATTTTTGTGAAGGGGAATCACATCCACCTTCCTCCAGTCCTCGGGTACCACACCATCCTCCCATGATTTATTAAAAAGAGTAGCCAGTGGTGTCACTAGTTCCTCCCTTAATTATTTTAGAATTCTGGGGTGAATTCTATCAGGAAAGGACTGGGATCGACCCCCTATCAAGAGTGCTTCTATTAATTGGATTAGGCACTTCCCCTCCTCTTTTGTGAATACTGAGCAGAAATATTCGTTCAGTATCCCTGCTTTTTCACTGTCCCCCTCTGTCCACCCACTGTTCATTCTATTCAGCCTCACTATCCCTCCCTTTGTCTTTCTACGCTCGCTGATGTACCTATGAAAGGCTTTATTCCCCTTCTTAACTGAGTTGGCTATTTTTTCTTCAGTTTGGGCCTTTGCTTTTCTGACCTCCCTCCCTGCTTCCTTCTGCTTTAACTGGTACAGCTCTCTGTCCTGCTCCTTCTGTGTTTCCTTATACTTCCAGAATGCTATCTTTTTCTTCCTGACTTTCATAGCCACCTCTTTTGAGAACCATAGTGTTTTTTTCTTTCATTTTGATTTGTTTATTTGCTTCACACAAAGGCTTGTTGCCTCTGTGATGGCAGTTTTGATGATTCCCCATTGTTGCTCCACACCTCCTCCTAGCCTGTTTGCTAGTGCTTTTCTGAGGCACTCTCCCATCTTGCCAAAGTCAGCCCTCCTAAAGTCCAGTGCCCTCACTTTTGTATGGCTTGACTCTGTAGCTGAGTTTAACGTGAACCACACTGTTTAATGGTCATTTGTTCCCAGATGGCAACCTGCTTCTAGATCTGAGATCCTCTCACTTCCCCCATTTGAGAGTACAAGGTCTAAGATTGCTCCCTCATGAGTGGGTTCCGAAACTAGCTGTCTGAGGCCTGCCACCTGTAGGGCATCAAGAATGGCCTGCTCTTGGATGTGGCTGCAGCAAATGTGCTCCAGTTAACATCTGGCATATTCAGGTCTCCACCAACAGTATCTTCCCTTTCTCTGCCATTCTAAGAATGTCTATTCCCTCCCCCTGACATGGGGGTCTGTACACAACCCCTGTGCGGATTGTGGTGCCCTTTCCAGTCTCCAAGGTGATCCACAGTGCCTCCTCTCCTCCCTGTTTACTCTTTTGTTCAGTTGCTTTTATCCCTTCCTTTACATAGAGAGCTACTCCTCCCCCTCTTCTCCCCTGCCTGTCTCTCCTGTAGGTTATGTTCCCTGGTATGTTAACATCCCAGTCATGGTTCTCTATGTACCATGTTTCTGTGACTGCTACAATATCCAGCCATCCCTCTTCCATCAAGGCCACCAGCTCAGGGAGCTTGTTGCCCAGACTATGGGCATTGGTACTCATTACTCTCCATTTCCTGATAGCCTTACTCCTTTTTGTCCCATCCCTTTCTTTCTTGCCTTTGTCACTTTCTCCATTTACCCCAGCTCTTCTCCCTAGCGACACCTCTATGTTAGTGTTTGAAGCACTTACTACCATGATTTTTTTTGGGGGGGCTAGGATTTCCCTGCTCCTTTCCAGTGCCTCCCCCCTTGGCTAGTTTAAATGCTTGCCAATGAAGCATTTAAGCCTATCATCTAGGATCCTGGTTCCCCTCCTGGACAGATACAGCCCATCATGCCAGTATAGGCTTGCATCACTCCAGGTGGACCCACAGTCTCCAATGAAGCCAAATCTCTGAGCTCCACACCAGTTTTTCAACCACTGATTGAATCCCATGGTGCTGAACACCCTAGCCTCTCCTATGCCATAGATGGGCAGCACCTCCGAGAAGGTTACCGTGTGTGCTACTTGTCTAAGGCCCCTCCCCAATTCCACAAACTCTTCCTGCACTTCTCTAATCCCTTTCTTAGCCAGGTCATTTGCCCCTAGGTGGACAATGACATCCAGCTCCCTCCCCTGTGCAGCTGCTCCGGCAACCCTGAGGATTCGCTCCCTGTCCCTCCAAGCCATGGTGCCAGGCAGGCACCTTACCTCCCTCTCCCCTTCTTCCTCCAGTTCTACCTTCCTAACAATGAAGTCCCCCACCAGGAGTTGTTTCCTTCCCCTGCGGGGTCCCCTGCCACCCTCCTGTGGGTTTCCTTTGTGGAGGTTCCCAGCATCCTCCTTGGTCTCCACTGTGGGTGCCTCCATAGAGGAACCACACTTTGCCAGAATGGCATAGGAACTGTGGAGAGGTACAACTGGAGCCTCTGCTCATGAAGAGAGTGACTGCAATTTTCTTAAACTGTCCTGAACATTGATTTTGTACACTGACTGTGCCATTCTGCGCTACATGTGCAGAAACACATTTTCGGTGAGATGTGAAAAATGACAACTGTACTGCTCATAAGGAGGTATGATAAAATGGCAATGTTGAGAATCTGGAGTGAAAATATTAAAAATTTACGAACTTACTAGCGTACATAGGAACTGCACAACGCATGCTCGTAAATTAGTCATTTCTGGGAATTTTTTCACCAAATTTTCAACATAGGGTTTTCAGGGGCCTACCTCATGAACTGTTACACAGTCATTTAGTAAATCAGTCCTGAAAGGTGGTTCTGTGTAGTGACCGAGAAATCACCTTTTGGGGTCGATTAACACCATAACAGTGCCAGATTTCATGAGGAGGGGTCCCAAAAACCCCATGTTGAAAATTTAGTGCAAAAATTCCAAAAAATGCCTGAGATATGCATCAAAGTTGAAAAAACCCTCTTTATACCATTATACAGCTTACCGGCATTTCCTCAGTATGCGATCGGCTTTGACGAGTGCAGACATGTTCCTGGTCCACCGGAGATTGTCACTTCGGACTCTGGAGGTAAGTATGGGGTGAGGTGTGGAGAGGCAGGGTGCCCAGAGGCGGGCTCAGGTGGGGAGGGGCAAGACAAGCAATGAGGACTGTTTTAGGTCTTTTTCTTTTAGGAAGATGACTTGGGACTTTTGCCATGCTGGGGTGGGCTCCTCAGCATGGCATCTGGAACTTTGTTTTGGGAGGGGCAGTGGAGCCGACAGGGGCTTGGCACCCCATCAGCCATACAGAGGTTTGCCATGCTGGGGTAGGCTCCCAGCGTGGCACCCGGAAGTGTGTTTGGGGGGCAGCAGATGGACGGTTGCCATGCTGCACTTGGAAGTGTGTTGGGGGGGGCACTGAGCCAACAGTGGATTTGGCACCCTTGTCTGCCATAGTTCACTTTAAACTGAATTTATGTTCCAGGAAGAGAAAGCAGAGACGTATACAAGCAGGATTGCCAGGAATATGCTAATCAACACTTTGCCGGCAATATGCTAATCAACACTATCTTATCGCTGCTCACTGAACCAGTTTCTCCTTTTCAACTGTACGCCGCTGCATTTTCAACTGCTGTCATAGACAGCTGCAGCATTCACTGGTGAACTGTGGCCATGCCTACAAACACACTGACTGAATTGGAAGACAGGGTGCCACAGCTACAAAAACTCGGTTGATGGCACTATATTTCTTGCACATGTGTGCAAGCAAACATAAAAAGTGTTGAGGTCAGTGATAAATATTTATTACTGTGGCTTACTTGTGGCAGCTGCTGTTGGCCTGCATCTGCTGTGGATTACTTTTATGGTATTGCAACAGAGTCAGCAGAATCAACTACAACTGCCGCAGCCCTGTGTGAGCTAAAGTAATGGTTACTATTTATTGATAACCTCAAGCTGTATACCCCCAGTAGTCTCTGTTTTACCTCCATGTCAATTCCAATATTTTTTCTGGCCCCAGTGATTTTCAAATTATATAATAATACCCCCCAGAAAAAATATGTAAAGCATTAAAACATAAATAAATAAAAACAGATGAAAAGAAACTAAATGTAGGGTATTACATTGCTTTCATGATATGTGGAACTGCCAGGAGAGGTGTGGGCTAGCAATTTACAGTACCAGACTGTGACAACACTACACTGGCAATGTAATCAACAGTGGCAGTGAGAGTGGTCCATAAGTGTGCATGGCACTGCAGAGGGGCCCAGCACAGCTGAAATTTGTAAATGCAGAATGCAGCATATACCCACGGAATATCCTCTGGACCCACAACATAAGAGTTGCACACTCTTCCAGGTAGATATGCGGAAATGGCCTCTTTGAAGTCACTGAGTGAGGACCAGGCTAGGGCAGTATCTAACCAGAGACATAATGCTACACCACAGTCGATGATTGCAGTGCATCTCATTGCACCCATGGTTTAATGACAGGGTAGAGGAAGAGCCCTGGTTGTGGTTGTGGCCTCTGCTACCAGCCACAGTGGTAAACCCTACCACAATGTAGGTATCATTCATTGCCACTGAGGTCCATAGGGATTACAGGACCCTTTTGACTCCGGGGAAACTGAAGGGTACATCTGTACACAAGCACCTGCTGTGGGTAGTCATGCAGGATACTGAGGAGAGGAGAGGAGAGGAGGAGAGGAGAGGAGGAGAGGAGACATGACTGAAACCTTCAAGTACCCAAGTGGTATACACAAGGTGGATACTGGGGAACATAGAAACATAGACTTTGATGGCAGATAAGGACCGCTTGGACCACCCAGTCTGCCCATTTCCCTACTTGTTGGATAAACTGCAGATCCTAGTTAACCAACAGCCCACTTGCTCCTAACCCCCACTATAATTGCCTTATGTTTGTCCCATGCATTCTTGAATTCCCCTACTGTTTTTGACCCCACAACCTCCTCAGGAAGGCCACTGCATTTCTCCACTACCCTCTCTCTCTGAAAATAATACTTCCTTACTTGCCCCTGAGCCATCCCCCCCCCATATTCAAACTGTGCCCTCTTGTTATTGCACGTCTTTGTTTCTGAAAGATGCTACCCTCTTGGACCACTTGGAACCACTTGTGCCTGAGTGAAAACAAGAAAGAACACAAGGGGGACACTGTTAAAAAGTGGCGGGGGAGAAGGTTCAAGAAGGAGGGCAAGAGACACTTTACGGATCGAGTGGTGTTAACTCATATCAGAAATTGTCAGTCAGGACACAGTGGCCAGGTTCAGTGGGGGGGCATGTAGAGTGAAGGGAAGTGTCAGGGCTGTTAGGTAGTGGAGCGGGGCCTATTGTAAATCACTGTACAGGGGGCTCCGCATCAAGCAAACTTGGTAGACCTCACAACCTTCTTCTGCTGGATAATTTGTATGTTCGTATATTGAAGGATTGCACTCAGGCATGTAAAAGACTCACGAACAGGATGCAGCTGTGAAAGGCCCAGATCAAGGAGGCCCAGAGTCTCATGGTGGGAGGTCAGTAAATATGGTAGTGTATGCCCAACTAGGAGGCCTAAAGGTCTGGAAAGGTGAAGCATGGCAGCAGAGGTGGAGAGTGGCTGAGGCTGCAGGAAGCCAGGACTAACAGTGAGGATGCATGCAGACAGAAGGGGAAAATCAGACAAAGGAGCAGTGGGGAAAAACCAACAGCCTCCAAACAGGCAACAAGAGAAGGGAAGGCAATCCCCCCCCCCCCAGCAAATCATACAGAAATCAGATCGGGAAGGACACTGAAAGTGCTGCCACAGCAGCAGATACAGCAGTTCCTTAGAAATGGCAAAAGTACACAGCCTGGCATGCACAGCTGGGATACAGCTGGTGAAGGACCTAGCAGGATGATCACCAGAGCACTCCAAGCTGCAGGCATGCAACAATGCCAGTCACGAGAAGGACTGCACAACAGGCAGGAGAGCCAGTAGGCTTTTGGCTGCAGCAACAAAAACAAGCATATGGAGGACAGCCATGTGCAGCTAAGTTTCACTCAGGGGCAGGAGGGGGACTTGGGAAAGTCACCCACTGCCCACTGAACCATATCCAGCCTTCAATAATAATACTGGGAGGGATAATTTCTAGTGATCAAAGATTGAACAAATAAATAACCAAATACTGAAGAAAACAAATCACAGCCTGTAGTATTTAACAATACCAAAAAGTGGGCAAACCTCAATGCCTTCAATATGAAAGTGATTTACATTACAATGGCGAGGTCAGTACTGGAGTGAACAAACCAAATATAACCCCCAGCTTTAAACCCCCAAAAATAAAAAGTTACTAATTTATAAATGAATAATTACTTGAGAAAAGTGGTTGAAAACATTAACAGAATGCCATTCAGTCTGAAGAATGAGCTAAATTCCATGGTCCCATTTTGAAGAGAAGTCTCATGTTACACCCTCCCCAATCTAGGGGCTTAGATGGTACAGATTTATTTTTAGGGATTAAAGCCCACACAGCACCATTTACTTCACCTCCCATGTGTGCGGATGCTCTTCAGGCTGGTACAGGGCTGCACATCAATGGGGTTAGCAAGCAACATTCCTCCACGAATGATTATCTAGACAGTGAATACTGTCCAACCATAGCAATTCACTGAACCTGAGCTCATGAGCATCAAACCTGTGTTCCATGAGGAAATCTTGCTCACTGGAACTATAAACACCCAGGGTAAAAACTGAGAGGGCTAGCTGCTCCTTTAGCAATTCTGTCCTGTATACCAGAATGCGCTTCCCCTAGGTGTCCATCTGATCAATGCAAAATTGCCTTCTGTTAATGGATTAAAAAAATTGGTATTTCAACTCCATGTCGACTTGTTTGAATTGTGAATCTCTCAAGAATAGGATAATCTGAGTATCTACACCTTCAATTATTATGTATTAGTTAATTATTACTGTATGTTTTAGTCACTTGCATAGCATCTTTAAAATGATTTAACATTATGGGTTTTAACTTGTGTTTTAATTTTGCGTGTGTGTGGTTATTGCATTTTTTTTTAGATTATTGTTTTTTTTTTAGTAAGTATAAGTAATTTAATGAAAAATGGAGCACTATTGTAAATGAGCTTGCTCAGTCGGCATTTCCATAATAAATTAAAGTAAATCAGCATATTAATACAAACATGTTTCCCTAGACCCAGTACCCACAGGGGCCCAAGGATCTATGTGCTAATCCCAGCCCAGTGCTATCCTTACTTTTTCTCCTCAGAGGTACAGACAGTTAATCGTAGAAACATAGAAACGTGGAAGTTGACAGTAGATAAGGACTGCAAGGTCCATCCAATCTGCCCAATTTTTCTACCTTATGAATGTGCCATAGGCCTGTACTTTGTCAATGGCCTATCTATTCATACACATCTTTATTTCTTCCTTATGCCTATCCCATGCCTGTCTGAAGCCCTGCACTGTATTCATATCCACCACTTCCTGAGGTAGGCCGTTCCATGCATCCAGCACAATTTCTGTGAAAAAGAACTTCCTCACATTCCCCCTTAATCGGCCTCTCTCTAATCTAATGCTGTGTCCTCTTGTCCTGCCATTTGTCTTATATTGAAACATGTTAGACTCTTTCACCTTGTTAATGCCCTTAAGATGTTTGAATGTTTTGATCATATCACCTTTCTCCCTCCTTTGCTCAAGAGTATACATATTGAGCTCCGTTAATCTGTCCTCATATGTTTTCTAATACAGTCCCTGCACCATTTTGGCTGCCCTTCTCTGTACTGCATCCATTAGCAATTTTGTTTCCTATTCTATCTTTATTCATACTTTTTGGGGGGGTAACCCTTAACAGCTCTTGTACAAACTGCTTGACCCTCCAACTCATTACACCCCTGGTCCACCTTCTTCGAGGGCACAGCCCATTGCTTGCTCCCCATGGCTGGGCTCCCCTAGGTCATGGGTGGGAGACCAAGATTAAGCCGTGAGCCCCCAGTGGGTTGTTCAAGGTGTCATTTGGGCTGTGAGTGAGGAGGCCAGGGGTTATGCACAGCCTTGAAGGGGTTATTGTCATCTTCATGGTTGCAGTACCCATGGTGCTGTCACTATGCAGTGATGTCAGTGGCATGCAGTGCATGGTTCTGTAACTGCATGTCAATATCTGCCACAGCTGCCAATCCCTGCTTTGCTGAGGCTCTTAGGCTCATTGGCTGCCACCAGGAGTCAGGCTATTGCTGACAGCCATCACCATCCCATCAAGAGGAAGAGAACTGTCCATCAGATGCTCTACTCTCCTGCCCCTCTGACTCTCTGATATGCTGGGTTCACTTCCAAACCTGAGTCAACATTGCCATGATCGGTAGCATTACTGCTGCACTGGTGGGCTGGTCTTTATCCTTGCAAATTTAAATGTATTCCAGAGGAACAAGCACCTATGTGGGTCTGAAACATTATAGGCCTTGCCATACTCCACCCTGTCATACCCACATGGTAGCAGAGTCCCAATCCAAATTTGACATTTGCATTTTAGATTTCCAACTACTTTAGGAAAATTGTCAGAATGGTAATAACATCTGGAAGGCCATGTGTGCAAATGCTAGAAGTCTAGGAAATACGATTCCAAACTTGGAGGCACTGATGGCAGATGCTAGCCTAGGTATGATGGCCATTACTGAATCATGGTGCAATAAAAACTATGACTGGGACATGGCCATACCAGGCTAGAACCTGTTAAGAAAGGACAGTGAGGGCAAAAAAGAGGAGTGTGTGTGTTATTATATGTAAGGGAAAGCATTAAAGTGATAGAGATGCAGGGGATATCAAAGGGGTCAGAGGTACTGTGGGTCATCCTGGATAAGGAAAATGGCATCGACATTCATAGCGGTATGATATACTGACCTAAATACGGGGAGGAACTCAATAGGTAACTGGTGGAAGTCATTGGCAAAAATGGCAGAACATGGTAACATACTGCTTGTGGCAGACCTCAATGTGCCAAATGTGGACTGGAGACTCCCTGCTACAGCTTCAACTAGAAGCAGTGACATCCTGGACTATCAACAGGGGGCATTTCTCAGACAACTAGTCAGTGAACCCACTTGTGATGGGGCTATACTGGATCTAGTACTTACAAATAGAGACAGTACGGCAGACGTCAAGGTGGGAAGTCACCTGGGGATCAGTGATCCCCATACAGTGTGGTTTAATATAAGGACAAAGGCAGATTCCAACCACATGAGTGTGAGAGTCCTGGACTTCAGAAAGGCAGATTTTGTAAAAGTGAGTGACTGCCTAAAGGATGAACTGGCAGGGGGGTGATAACCTGGGTGAAGGGGATGAACAGTGGGCAAAATTAAAGAGGGCCATATTGAAGGCTACAAATCTCTGTGTCAGGCAAGTGAGTAAATGTAAGAGGAAAAACAGACCACTGTGGTTCTCTAAAGAGGTGGCTGGAAAGGTAAAGGCAAAAAGGGCAGCATTCAGAAGATATAAGGAGACACAGAGGAAGGTGGACAAGGGAGGTGTATCTGCATAAACAGAGAGAAGCAGGGAAAGCAGAGAGCAAGGGCAACAATCAAAGAGAGGATAGCTCAAAAAGTTAGGAAAGCAGAATTTTTTTAGGTATACAGTTGAACCTCGATTATCCAGACACCAATTTTCCAGATTATTTACTCATATGGACTAGCGACCTAGTCCCTAACAAATTTACCCTCCTATCGGTAGAAATGAATGCGGTGCTGAATTTCACATGTATGTGAAAAAAGTGAAGTGAAGCAAATCGTTATATAATTGTCCCTGGTTGATGTCAATGTTCCACGTCAATTGAAAAAAAAACTGGTTTAGTGTAAGTTGATTGACTAAATAATTAGTTAATTTCAGGCTGATCTTTAAAACTACCTTTCCTGCCGATTTTGAAAACAGCACTTATCGTTTTCATCATGGATGCCGGTAAGCAGTCATGTGATGTCAAATACAAACAAAACATTTCGACATTAAGTGATAAGATCCAAATCATAGAAAGCCTCATTAAGGGCAAAAAAACAATTGACATAGCTGAATCATACCGAATAAGCAAACAGAAAGTGTCTGACATAAAGAAAAGTAGAGATAAAATATTGCCCTGTGCCACAAATGTAGAGGATGAAAGGAAACCGAAATGATGCAAAACACTAAAAAAGGCTGTAAATGAAAAAGATGAGAAAGCAACAACATATGATTCACACAGCAAAGTACGAAGGGAGCTCTGGTGTCCAGTCCTATGATACAAGAAAAGGCACTGCAGTTCAACCAAGAGCTTAACAACCAGGGAAATAATTTCAAAGCTTCTACAGGGTGGCTTCAGTGTTTTAATCAAAGACATTCCATTCGGCAGTTAGAAATTCAAGGTGAGAAAATGTCTGCTGATGAAACTCAGATACAGCCATATCTGGATAAATTACATGGACTGATTTGTGCCCAGGGGTATGCAGGTGAACAAATTTATAACGCAGACAAGACCGGCCTTTATTGGAAACTCTTGCCTGACATCTTGCCAGTTCACAGAAGCAGACTGCCACTGGTTACAATAAAATTGAAGACTGGATTACGATTCTTGGGTGTTCAAATGCTACAGGGACACACAAATTGAAGCCTCTGTTGATAGGAAAATATACAAACCCCAGGTGTTTCAAATATGTCAACATGACTACACTTCCAGTAATTTATGCTAATGAGGGAAACACCTGGATTTGCAATGATTTGTTTATAGACTGGTTTCATAAAACATTTGTGCCCACTGTCTGAAAACACCTGAATCAGAAAAAGCACCCTCTGAAATCCCTCCTCCTTACTGACAACTGCTCTGCACACCCAACAGGATTGAAGTCGCATGACAGAAAAATAGAAGTTGATTTTTTTTCTGCCAAACACAACATCTATGCTTCAACCCTTTGATCACAGAATCATAGAGGGGCTTAAGAAAAGATATAGGAAACAACTGCTGAGATGGATTCTGTCAGACGCAGATCCTGAAACTTCAATTGTTCGTTTATTTAAAAAAAATCAATCTGAAAGATGTTTCCTGTATGATTGGTGAGTCTTGGGAAGAGGCCACCCCTTAAAGCATTGCAAAGTCATCCATGTCCACTTTAAAGCTCGGGGTTCAATGCCAATGCCTGCATTGGATATTCCATCTTCTGATGAAGAAGCTGTGGTGGCTGCAGTGGCTGATGGTAATAACAGTGACAATGACATTGCAGAAGAGATAAATTGAATACAAGGGACCAGAAACTGTTTACTTCATCAGACCTTACAGACTCTGATATCCTGAGTTTGGTTAATAAACAAATCACAATAGAACAAAATGCTGAGGAAGACTCTGATGTGGGCAGAGGAGATGAGATAGAAAGTGTATCTAACTCAGATGCTGTGCACAACTTTCACAGGTGCGTCCTGTGGTTAGAGAGACAACCAGAATCTGACCCAGTTCATTTAATGACACTGAACAGGTTGTTGGCTTTCATATCAAAAACATAACACCGCAGAACAAAGTAGACAAAAGTTATTGACTTTTTCGCACTTTAACATTCAAATAGTTTGATATATTTTTTATATGCAGTTCATTAATAAAGTTTAAGAAATCATTTTATTTAGAAAATGCATTGTGTGCAGTGTGTGTTCCACTTTATTTTATTTTTGGTAGTTTATGTTCTAAGTGCACCAGAGGCAGGGTGTGTATTTTTTAGTTTGTCAGTGCATTTTATTTTATTTATTTATTTGAATTTTGATGATCGGGTAGGCCAACTGAGACAAAAAAAGTCCCTTCTTCAGTGACATCCCAGGGAACAAATGCTTTCCAAGTACAGCAAGATATATTACAAGAACAACAACTAAAGCAAGTATTGTGGAGAAGTACAGATATATCTGAGCAGTACTTGCAACTAGAAACAAAGAAGCATAGACAGGCATATAACATCCCTATAGACTAAATACAAAACATTTGGTACAGTGCATTAGGTAATAATACAAAATAGGCAGGCATAAATCACAAACATCAACAGGGTAGTTAAGAGGTTAGAAGCAAGAGGGGCAGATTAGGTACAGTTACCAATGCAGGTAGTAGGTTGAAAGAAGGCCTCTTTGTATTTTCTTTTGAACAGAGGAATAGTCTTGCAGGTTAGTAGAACGTGTGAGAGTGCATGAATCAGTGTTATTTTGTTCATCCAGACAATCGATTATCCAAACAAATTTACCATCCCCAGTAGGACTGGATAATCAAGGTTCAACTGTATAAATGAAAAGAGGAGGAATGGGGAGGAACTGTAAGACTGAAACAAGATGGGGAACTATGCAGTGGGAGACCAGGAGAAAGCAGAGATATTAAACAAATACTTCTGTTCCGTGTTCAAGGTGGAGGAAGATGGGGAGGGGTCATAAAAAAGTAATACAGACTCTGTAAGGAGGGAAATGGATACCAGTCCTTTCCAAGAGGAGACGGTATTACTGTAGAGAGACTTACTAGTCTGAAAATGGACAAGGCAATGGGACTAGATGGGTGCATCATAGGGTATTGAAAGGACTCGGAAATAGTGGCTGTGCCTCTGATTGTCCTTTTCAATATCTCACTAGAAAACCTGTGTGATTCCAGAGGACTGGAGGAGGGCAGATGTAGTCCCTGTTCATAAAAGTGGTGGCAGGGAAGAGGCTGGAAATTATAGGCCAGTCAGTCTGCCCTCAGTGGTGGGAAAGTTAATGGAACTGTTGTTGAAGGAGAGGAAAGTGAATTATCTTGAATCAAATGGGTTGCAAGAACAGGGACACCATGGGTTCACAGGAAGGAGGTCATGTCTAATGAATCCGATAGAGTCATTTGATTGGGTGATGAAGGAAGTAGATCAGCCTGGCACAGTGGATGTGGCATTCCTAGATTTCAGTAAGCATTTCACACTGTTCAACACAGGAGACTATTAAACAAGCTGGGGAACTTTGGCATGGGCTCAAAGGTGTTAAACTGAGTAAGAAATCAGTTAGGAGTTAGAAAACAGAGGGTGGTACTAAATGGAATTCATTCAGAGGAAGGGAGGGTGACCAGTGGGATGCTGCAGGGATCAGTGCTGGGACTGGTTATCTTTAACATATTTAAAAGTGACATTGCAAAGGAGCTGATTTGAAGGGGAAGGTCTGCCTAGTTGCAGGTGAAACCACATTTTGTAACAGGGTGGACATCCCGGTGAGGGGTGTTGGAAAGGATAAAGAGAGATCTGAGAAAGTTGGAGGATGTGCAGGCCTGGTCTGGCTGAGGGTTGTGGCTCTGAACGCCACACCTTGTACCATGCTGGCTACCTTGGTTTGGGAATGGACTCTGGTCACTTGGCGGTCGGCAGAGGTGAGGAAGAACTGAGCATCTGTAGACAGCTCTCCTTCCTTGGGGAGGAGGGGACAGTACGGAGAGCTGTTTGCCTGACACCCAGTGGCAGCTGGGTGTCAGCATATGTGCACCATCAGAAGGGGAGGGCCTCATGTACAGCGCATATGGTTGCCTCCAGGGAGAAGAAGTCCAGCCATCTTTGCCCATTGTATATACTGAAGCACAGGGAGAAAAAGCAGTGGAAAGTACTGGGAGCTGGCAGGCTCCATGACGGCCTGATGCACCACTATACCAATGAGCCCCGATTCTGGATTGTGCTCCAGAGTGGGGAGTAAAGCTGACACTTCTCTCCCTGGCCCTGCTGTGTGGGGTAATCCATGGGGGAATTCCAAGGCATAGCTGGTGCGGGGTGATCAGTGCCAGAGAATGAGTCCCTCCAAGTGAGGACCAGAGCCACCTACCTAGCTCCATAATGGCGGGGAAAAAAGTAAATAAAAAAGAAAGCTAGAGGACTGGTCTAGGGTATGGCAACTTGAGTTCAATGCAAAAAATTACAAAATAATGCACTTGGTGTACAGGAACCTAGTGGCTGAATACAAAATGGGAGGAGTGATATTGACAACAAACAAGCAAGAGAAAGACCTCAGTGTAATTGTCTTTAATTACTTAAAGGTAGCTAGGCAGTGTGGCAAGGCAGTTTGCAATGTTAATAGCATGTTGGGTTGCATAGGGAGGGATATCACCAGCAGAAGTAGGGAGGTGATGTTACCTCTGTATAGATCACTAGTGGGACCTCATCCAGAATACTGTGTACAGTTCTGAACATATCTACAGAAGGGCATAGTCTGAGTGGAGGCAGTCCAGAGGAGAGCAACTAAAATGGTGAGTGGTCTGCAATATAAGACCTATGAGGAGAGACTGAGGGAACTATACAGTATATACACCCTGAAGAAAAGGAAGGAGGCATGTGAAAGATATATTTAAATATATAAATGGGGTAAATAAGATGCAGGAGGGGAGTATTTTTCAGAAGAAAATGTATTCAAGAACAAGGAGGAATGATGTGAAGCTGGGGGGGGGAGCAAATTCAGGAGGGATATAAGAAAGGTCTTCCTCACAGAAAGAGTGGTGGATTCCTGGACCAGCTTGCCTGCCAAGGAGGTTGAGGTGAAAACAGTGGAAGGACTCAAGAAAGCTTGGGACAGGTGTAAGAGAATTTTATGGGAAAAGATGAGGGGTGAATGAAAGAACTGGAGATTAAGTAAGATCTGTCGGGATACTGTAGGTAGGGTTACATGGTGGACTGGGTGGACAAAGCGGTCCTTATCTGCTGACAAATTCTTTCTTTCGACACTTCTGTTGTGGGGGGGGGCAAACTGGGTGCCAGTTAGAGCAGCTGTTAACCTTAAACAGGTGTACTTCACCTTATGTTTTCTAGTCTCTAGTCCTTTTATTTTCTCAGTACAAATCGGGTCAGGGGGCAATGGTGTAAGCGGCTGCAACCACGATTCCCGATCTTAGGGAATCACCTAAGCAGAAACTTTTTTTGTTTACACAGTGAGATGCTGCAGCTTCTAGCCCCTGTTTCTAATTGAACTCAACCCCCTGGGCTTGTTACACCTAGGCAGCTGGCTCAACACACACAACTCTCAGTCAGTGGCTGGCCGACTCAGAGCTTTTATAAGATACTACTAACATGCCTAGTAGACATACAGGAAGCAGTAGCTCCCCAGGGGCTACACTCATATACTGTACTTTAAGCTTAGAAATAACTCTAACTGGGATGTTGTACTAGGTTGTCCTAGGTAGGACAAAAAGAGTAACCACAGGAAATCATGTTACCCCAAAGTGATCTTATGTTGAGCTGGTTTTGTTATGATGTAACAGCCAGACATGAAAGCAGTGTTGGGCATGCAGTTGTCCAGTGTTGTGATGCTGGTGGAATATGGATGGATTTGAAAACATTTGTATGAAAATGGCACACTCTGCTGTGGCACAGCAGGGACAACATATCTAATTCTATGTGGAAGTAGATTATTTCAGTTAAAGAACTTAACATTAAGTATATTACTTAGAAAAATATCAGTCTAGGGAAAAACTGTATTATTTACTTTTCATGTTTGCCCTTGAGCTTGTGCAAAGCAAACATATTGCTGTGATACTGGATTTCAGAGGTGTGTCACTGTTGGGCCCAATGCAGCTGGAGCTGCAATAGGCTGGATCATGACAGTCCAATGTTCAGTGAGGCTGATCATGATCCTGCTCTGTCACTTCATGTTGTTGAAAAGAGGTATCCATGCCTGTCAGACAGCAGCTGCCTTCCTTCATCTGCATGATGCCATCCACAAGCTAGCTGAGCAGTGAGATCAAGTGAATAATTATTCAGCCTTGGTTGGTTTAATAAAACACTTGCAACACTTTGACTAGCATCAGTGTCAAATCCTCTTTTTAGAAAGAAGACAACAGTAGTCTCTATTTCAGCTGCTGGAAAACTAATTTGATGTAAAAAAAAATATCAATTTTTTTTTATTCTTCAGTAGAAATGTCTTGATTAGATTGTTGAGGTAAATTTGCAAACAAATGAACACACACACAAGCCAACAGATACAGGCCTTATGGTCTATAAAGTCTGCTCTAGTGTGCAGCCCTGAGTGTTGAGTACTGATGCTGCCCTCTCATTCCCCTCTACCCCTTCCTCACTAATTGCACTGTCTGAGTTACCGTCATCCTCCCCACCCTTCCCCATTCTGATTTTGCCCTTGACCCTGTCACACCCTCTCTTAAATCCCCCTACTGATGTTTGAGAAATAAGTTCCTCAAGTAATGCATTCCATGCCATCACCACCTCTCTGTGAGAAAGTGCCTTCTCATCTCTCTTCTGGACCTCCCCCCATCCAATTTCGGTCTGTGTCTTCTTGTGAGCCCTTCCTTTCTAAACTTAAACAGACCCTCAAAGCTAACCTTATTTATACCCTTCAAGTATTTGATGGTCTCTATCATACCACCCCAGTCCCTTCTGACCTCCAGTGAGTACATGTAGAGTGCTGTAACCTATCCTCATAGGGCCTTTCCCTCATCCCCTTAGCACCCTTGTCACCCTGCTCTGCACCTCCTCCAACAGTTTGATGTCCTTTTTTAAGAAAAGGCACCAGAACTGCACACAGTACTCCAAGTAAGGCCTCACATGTGACCTGTACAGCAGCAGGATCACCTCCTCACTTTCTGAGGTGATTCCACTTGCTATGCACCCCAGCATCTTATTGGTCTTCACTGTCACTTTCCTACATTGTGCAGAGTGATTTATATGACCTGTGACCAGGACAGCCAGATCTTTTTCCTTGGTGTATACCGATAACTGCCCTCCTCCCAGCTGGTAACTGTACCCAGGATTCTTGTTTCTAAGGAGCATAATCTTGCACTTTTTGACATTGAAACCCAGTTGCCAAGTACATGACCATCTCTCCAATGCTTCCAGGTCCTTCTGCAATGCCCCCCTCCCTCCACCCTGTCCACCACTGCTCCCAGTTTGGTGTCATCGGCAAACAGGCTTGTCCAGCTCTGAATCCCAACTACCATATCCACTATGCAGATGTTGAATAGCACTGGTCCCAGCACTGAGCCCTGCAGGACCCTGCTGATTAATGCCCGTGGTGATGAGAGCTCCCCTCTTACCACCTCCCTCTGCTGCCTGTTTTACAGACAGCTCCCAGTCTTTCTGACCACCTTTACCCCTACCTCCTGGCTCTTCAACTTACCTATCAGCATCCTGTGAGGTACAGAGTCGAAGGACTTGCTGAAGTCCAAATACAGGACATAAACCACCTTGCCTCCATTCAGAGCCCTAGTCACCCAGTCATAAAAGTCCACCAGGTTGGTCTGACAAGAACTTCCTTGGGTGAACCCTCACTGCTGATCATTAAGGAGACCATTTTCCTCCAAGAATGCCTCTATCCTTCCCTTTAGGATAGTCTCCATTAGTTTCCCCACAATTGATGTGAGGCAAATAAGCCTGTAGTTCCCTCACTCAACCCAAGAGCCACTTTTGTGGAGGAGCACTATCTGTACAATCCTCCATTCCAAGGGCACACATCCTGATAGAAGGGATATGTTGAATGCATCTGTCAGAGGTGCCACCAGTACCTCCATGAGTTCCTTCTGTACCTTCGGGTATATCCCGGCTGGTTCTGGTGCTTTATCTGTCCACAGAGACCTTAGGCCCTCTAGCACACTGTGCACAGGGATCCCCTTGTCTACCACTCTATCTCCCCCAACTTTCCCTACCCTGTCCTGCCCTTGTGGGATAGGTCCTCACCGAGCTCTTGTAAAAACTGAACAGAAGTATTCATTTAATACCTCTGCCTTTTCCACCCCTTTTTCTATCTATCCACCTTCTGCCTTAATTCTAGATATTTGCTCCCTGAAGTTCCTTTTCTCCCTGACATATCTGAAGAACTCTTTTTCACCGTTTTTTATCCCTTGAGCAAGCCTTAGCTTCTTCATAGCCGTGGCAGCCTTTACCACCCTGGTCACCTCCCTGGAACTACTGATGTAATCCTCCTTATCTGCTACTTTGCAGGTCTTAATGACCACCCTTTTTTCCCTCACCTTTGCTTGTACTTTCTTGGTCCACTAGTTTGGTTTATTGGACCTAGCCTTCTTACTCCTTCACTCAGTGCAGGAGTTTGTGGCCTCCACCAGCCCCAGTTTTATGATATCCCATTTCTGGGTGGTGTCAATGTCTCGACCTATGGTGGCCACATCCCTCCCCAGTACTGCAGTCATCTTACTGAAGTTGGCCCTATTAAAGTCTATGACCTTGATGGCAGTATATGTCTCCTCTCTGCCCAGCTCAAGGGAGAACCATAATGTGCTACTGTGTGGTCACTCCCACTATGGGGTTCTCCACCCTCACCTCCTGTACCTGATAGGGGTGAGAGAAAGCTGTGAATTCCACCTTGGCAGAACTTTCGCAGAATTTTTGAAATTCTACAAAAGTTTCTGCACTTTCGCTTATAGCAAGATCTGAAACTTCCAACCATTTTCCACAGATTTTCACTCTTTTAAGTGGAATATTTGGTCTGAACTGTGTAATAATACATTAAACTGTGGAATTTAATCCATCCGCAGTTTAATGTATTATTTAGTGATAAATCCCCTCCCCTGCCAATCACTAGCCTCTGGCCCTGGTTTCTTGTGCCCCCGCTGATCAATAGCCCTATACAACCGCATGACCCAAGGACAAAGATCATTTGCCTATCGGGCATCCAACTGGCTCAACTCTATTGGCAGCGACTGCTCCAACACTCAGCCTCTTCAAGTCCAAGCTGCTCCTCTCACTACTTGTATCCTGCAATTGCCCATCTTAACATTTCCATCATTCCAGCTGCAAATGCCCCACCACCCAGCACTTACAATCAGTCTTTGCATCCCTAGCATCTTACCTGTCATACTCCCTCGACAGGGCCCCCTGGCTGCACTGTCTCCCACCCTCACCCACCTCCTCTCCCGTATCTCCACTCCTGCCCCCGCCCCAACCACCTCCGTACTCCCCATACCCCATGAACCTCCTCCCCTCGATCTCCTACCTCACTTCCCCACCCCTACCCCTTTCCTTGTCTTGCTTATAGCTCAAGTCTTTGTACTGGTTATTACATGTCTGTAAGTCAATGACTATATGTTTGTAACTAAAATGATGACTGTTGCACACGCTGACAAGGAACTTCTGTAAAGAGCCTCGCTCAAAGGTATTGTAATCCTAGATTGAAATAATTAAAAAAATAAATAAATAAATTAATAACAAAATTGGTATGTCCAGTCCCCACCCACCCTGATTGCCCCTCAATATACAAAATAATAACATCCTAATCCTCATTCCCTGATGTCTTGTGGCCCCCACTTGATGATCACTGCCCTATATAAAAAATACCCTCATTCCTTGGTGTCTAGTGGCCCCCACCCACCGACGCTGGCCCCATAGAAAAATATTTTTGGGTTCAGTCCCTCAGCCACCGATCGCCTCCATATATAAAAATTAAATATTCTTTCTTCATTTCCTGGTGTCTAGTGGACCCCTGCAACTTGTCAGGTAGTCATTCACCACCCTGCTCCCCCCATCCCAACCCCAAGCAGTTGACAAGCACTGTCCTCTTCTCTCCTCTGTGGCTGGCCACCCACTTGGCTGAATGAATGAAAGTACATGCTCATTCATTGCAGTTTCCAGTCATCTTACAGCATAGTTTTCAGGGGATAGAGAAGGGAAAGGGGCTGTTCTGGTCACCTCTGGGCAGGCAGGATGGAGAAGAACAGTGTTGTGGGACCCCTGGGTCCACAACGCCATTCCCCCCCATTCTGCCTGCCCAGAGGTGACCAGAACAGCCCCCTCCCATTCTCTACTCCCTGAAAACTATGCTGTAAGATGATCAGGAGCTGCAATGAATGAGCGTGTGCTTGTACAAGCATGGGCTCATTCATTCTGCTCAGTGGGTGACCAGCCACTGAGGAGAGAGGAGGGATGTGCTGGTTGCTCACTCAGGGTTGAGAATGGATGAGAGGAGCAGGGTGTTGATAGACTACCTGCCAGGGTGGGGGG
This sequence comes from Neoceratodus forsteri, assembly GCA_016271365.2. Taxonomy (NCBI): domain Eukaryota; kingdom Metazoa; phylum Chordata; order Ceratodontiformes; family Ceratodontidae; genus Neoceratodus; species Neoceratodus forsteri. Next base: position 509,388,836 of record CM057452.1, on the reverse strand, counting down.
GTCCACTAGACACCAGGGAATGAGGAAAGAATATTTTATTTTTTTATATGGTGAGGTGATCGGCGGCTGGGGGGAGGGACTGGACACCAAAATGTTTTTACTTTAGGGCAGGTGGGGGTACTAGGCACATCAGAAAATGAGGGTATTTTTTTTTTATATGGGGCTGGTGATCTGTGTGCTGTGGGGGCGGCAGACACCAGGAAATGAGAATTGAGGATATTATTATTTTGTATATGGAGGGGTGAAATGTGGGTGGATGGGGGGACTGGACACCAACATTTTTTTTATGTGGGACCAACAATCAGTAAGAGGGAGCACAAGAGTCCAGGGCCAGTGATGGGTGGTGGTGGGGGGTTAATGAATTAAACTGTGGGGGGAAAAAAATGCAGAACTGAACACATTGAAAATTAGCAGTTGTGCGAATTTTTTACTGCAGTTTAATACATTAACTCACATTTCTTACATTTGTTCCACAGTTTTTAGACTGAATTTCCATGCAAGCTGGCAAAATGATTTCTGAACTTTTGCAGAAGCGAAAGTCCAACTTTCACAAAAATTTCACCAGCGGAATTTTTTTTTCTCACACCCCAGTACCTGATCACCATCCGACAAATCAAGGTCTAAGATGTTGCCCTTTCCTGTTGGTGCTTTTATCTGCTGCATCAGGAACTCATCCTGGAATGTGTCCAGGATGACGTGTTCTCTGCTGCTAGCTGATGTCATGGTAGCCCAGTCTACCCCTAGAAGGTTGAAGTTACTGACCACCACTGTGCTGCCCCTGCTGCAGTTCTGCTCTAAACCCCCCGCCATTTCCCTGTCCATCTCCTTCTTCTGGGATGGTGGTCTATATACCATTACATTACAACATAATTAAAAATAATTTAGCTGGGGGGTAGATTGCATCGTTGTATTTGTTGTACTTTGTAGGTATACAACTCCATTAAAGACACTAATTCCAGCAGTAGCAACAGAATGTAATGTCTAAGTAATGATTTTCTTACCTTCTTGATTAATCCCAGCTGATGTTAATTCTTTAGCATTTTCATATATATTAATTGCTTTACTTGCTGTTAAAACAAAATCTGCCGGTGTTTCAAATGCTGTCCCACTAACACATATCCTAATATATGTGCGACACCTGCAATAATGCTGTCATTGCCAAATGACGTACTTGTACTGCCACCTGCCACTGGTGATGGACTTAGAGATAGATCATAATGTTCTAAAGCAAACCCCTGTGGATCTCCTCCTTGAACATGACCAGATTCATATGTCGCTGCTTCACATGCTAATGTCATTGCATTTTCAACTGGGGCACTAGAAGCATAATCCAGACTACCCTGGCTCCATGCTGCAGTGATGAGATTTATTTAAATGTATCTTATAAACTCTCCAAGTACTCTCCAAGTCCATTACCGGTGGCAGGTGATAGAAGGTATACTTAGAATGGCAGAAAAAGGGGAGATATTGCTGATGCGTGATCTGAATATGCCAGATGTTAACTGGAGTGCAGTTTCAGCAGCCACTTCCAAGAGTGGGGTTATTCTAGATGCCCTACAGGGGGCATGCCTTAGACAGCTAGTATTGGAGCCCACTCAAGAGGGAGCAATCTTAGACCTGGTTCTCTCAAATGGAGATGAAGAGGATCACAGATGTAGAAGTGGTTAGCCATCTGGAACTAAGCGACCATCGAACATTATGGTTCACAATAAACACAGCAATAGAGTCAAGCCATACAAAGGCAAAAGTACTGGATCTTAGAGGGCTGACTTTGCTAAATGGGCGAGTGCCTAAGGAATGCACTAACAAATGGGCTGGAAGGAGGGGTGGAAGAACAATGAGGAATAATAAAAACTGCCATCACAGAGGTAACAAGTCTTTGTGTGAAGCAAATAAACAAAACAAAACGATGTAAGAAACCACTATGGTTCTCAAAGGAAGTGGCAGTGAAGGTTCAAGAGAAAAAGAAAGCATTCAGGAAGTACAAGGAATCACAGAAGGAGCAGGACAGAGAACTGTATCACTAAAAGCAAAAGGAAGCTGGGAAGGCAGTCAGAACAGCAAAGGCCCAAACGGAGGAAAAGATAGCCAACTCAGTTAAGAAGGGGGATAAAACCTTTTATAGGTACATCAGGGAGCGAAGGAAGACCAAGGGAGGGATAGTGAGGCTTAATAAAGGGGAGGAGGGTGAGCAGAGGGTGACTGTGAAAAGGCAGAGATACTAAACAAATATTTTTGCTCAGTACTTACAAAGGAAGAGGGAGGTACCTAAACAAACAGTAGAAACACTCTGGATACAGAAGTTGATAGCAGCCCATTTATCAGAAGAAAGAGTTCTGAAAGAACTCTTAAAACTGAAGATGGACAAAGCAATGGGGTCTGATGGGATTCATCCCAGAATTTAAAAGAACTAAGGCAGAACTAGTGACACCACTGACTACCTCTTTAACAAATCTTGGGAGGATGGGGTGGTACCGAGGACTGAGGAGGGCAGATATGATTCCTCTTCACAAAAGTGGAGCAAGGCAGAAACAGGAAACTACAGACCTGTTAGTTTAACCACAGTGGTAGGGAAAATGATGGAATACTACTGAAGGAAAGAATTGTCGAGTATCTAGAGGCCAGAGGGCACAGGACCCAAGGCAGCATGGATTCACAGCGGAAGGTCATGCCAGACAAATCTGATAGACTTCTTTGACTGGGTGACCAAAGTAGTAGATCAGGGAGGGCTGTGGACATGGCCTACCTAGACTTTAGCAAGGCATTTGACACAGTCCCACACAAAAGATTAATATACAAGTTAGCCAGCCTGGGAGTGGGTCCAAGTTGACAGCCTGGGTAAAGAATTGGCTGGAGAATAGGACACAGAGAGTAATAGTAAATGGAGTCCACGTGAAGAAAGGGGGGTTACTAGTGGGTACCACAGGGTTCAGTATTAGGACTAGTCCTCTTCAATGTCTTATAAGCTTACATTGCAGAAGGACTGAAGGAAAAGTGATGTCTCTTTGCAGATGACACAAATATCTGCAACAGAGTTGATGCACAAGGTGGGGTGGAAAGGATGAGAAGGGACTTGGCAAGGTTAGAGGAATGGTCAAATGTATGGCAGCTTAGATTCAATGCTAAGAAGTAAGGTAATGCACCTGGGAAACAAAAACCCAGGGAAGAGTACACAATGGGGGTGAGATACTAACAACAACAAATATGGAAAGGGACCTGGGGGTAGTCATATCAGATGACCTAAAGGTGGGCGAGCAATGTGAGAGGGCAGCAAGGAGGGCTGGGGGGATATTGGGATGCATAGGGAGAGGCATCACCAGTAGAAAACAGGAAGTTATTATCCCTCTGCACAGACAGCTGGTGAGACCCCATCTGGAGTACTGTGTGCAGTTCTAGAGACCCAGTCTCCGCTAAGACATAGACAGGATGGAAGCTGTCCAGAGGAGGGCAACTAAAATGGTGCAGGGTCTGCACTGGAAGACATATGAAGAAAGACTTAAGGAGCTTAATATGTATAGCCTCGAGGAAAGGAGGGAGAAAGGGGACATGACAGAAACTTTCAAGTACCTCAAGGGAATCAACAAAGTCCAAGAGGGTAGCATCTTTCAAAAAAAGAGGTGTGCAAGAACAAGGGGGCACAATTTGAAGATGGGGGGGCGGCTCAGAGGTAATTTAAGGAAGTATTTTTTCACAGAGAGGTTGTGGATACATGGAACGGCCTCGGAGGAGGTTGTGGTGTAAAACAGTGGTGGAATTCAAGCATGCATGGGACAGTCATAAGGCAATTCTAGGGGGTGGGGGTAGGAAGAAGTATGCTGCTGGTTAACTAGGATCTGCAGCTTATCCATTAGATAGGGAAATGGGCAGACTGGGTGGGCCAAGCGGTCCTTATCTGCCGTCACATTCTATGTTTCTATGTAGCCCATAAGAAGTTCTAGTACAGCTAGAAGTTAACATACTGTTCAAGAATCAGATGTTTTTGCTGACCTTGAATTAGCATTGTAGTACCCATAGTAGTTTTGCCATAAATGATTTACTAGACCCACATTGACATCATGAAACTTAATTTGTATAGGCTGATAATCAATTTTAGTTTGAATAACTTTTTATGGTACCAATTTAATGTTTCTTTCACTATGTTAAAACTTGGTAAAGAACAACTTTTAACTAACATGTTTCTTTCATATTGACAATATTGAGTTAATGATTACATTTCTAAAGCCGCTGGATTAATACTAAAGGCAACATGATATAAAAATTCAACTTTTTGTGCTAATCTAAATATCACATATGTGAAAAGACAACCACCATGTTGGAATTTGTCCATCCAGCCTTTAGAATGGGCAACACCATATAGTGTGTTATCAAGGAATGCATTAAATACATTTCCATACAATTAGTTAGTGTACAGTATTAACTGCGTAGTTTATAAACACCAACCAGAAAGGCTATTGTCAGCTTATTTTTTATTACTTGTCACTGCCAGTAGCAAGACTGCTGAATGTATGACCAACTGCTGCTCTAATACCTGTACTGTACCTTGTGGTATTCAGATACAGTTATCAGGTTGAATAGTTAGGTCAGAAGTAACAGGACCTTGTTCTAAACAGCATAGTGTTTGATAGTTAGCTTGTGCTACATAGTAACCATAGAATTTCCAAGTTTCTTAAACTATAGGAGCATTGCCAATATTACCACCATCTAATGTTTCAATATGCATAGCAAATTTGAAGTCAGCACCAGATGCAGAACTTGATTGTTCAGAGAAATTCAACTGTCCATGCATTTGTTCACCAACTAACTTGTTTACTGCTTATGTTACAGTACATCATTTCGTAAAGGCACAGCAATAGTTTGCCATGTGTGCTTACCAACATAATGAATTTTACTGTTATAAATTTCAGTAACTTGGCCAGCAAACTGAATGTTAGGATGAGCAGCAGTCACTACTGTACCTGTTTATTACGTTCAGCTGTGGGACTTAAAACAACAGTGTTTTCAAACATAATTCTGAAACAATATTTTAGCATTGCATTAACATACCTTGTGAGCAAGTACTCGAGTCACTAGCAAAAGGTACTGTAAATCTAGATAAAATTGAGACAGTCATTTATATTCTCCTAATTATTTGCCTAAGCTTTTGATTTCACCAGTGTTCTTCAAGCATAGCAGAATGTAAATAAACACAACTGCTTTAACTGGTTCAAATGCTGTGTCAAGAAATAAACCCCAATGCAATGAATGGGCTCACACTTTCCATTCATTTCAATGGGATTTTGTATTTAGTTGATAACTTTTCTTTTAATATTTTACTTTTTTTCTGTGAAGGTATTTTTTAGTCCCACTCTGATGAACACTATGGGTATCAATGTTCAAATCCACCTCAAAATGGGTGTTTGTGGAGGCTATGCCCCCTGTAAGATGACACCATTACAGTGAACATGTCAATGTCAACAAAATCAACAGTTCACTGTAGTGGTCCACCCGAGACCATGGAACTCTGTTCTCCTGTCGTGCACCTCCTCTCTAAAATCAACTTCAACTCAGAGATGATAAACCTTAAGTTGGGGGGGGTGAGGGGAGCAGAGCCCCCGATAGATAAACAATTGGGGTCTCCTGCCAGATTTATGTCAAGAGCAACTTGCAGTTGGCATAAATCTGTCACTGTGATGTCAGTCAACAAAACAGTTGTTGAACTGTCATTGTAGAGCCTTTGTGGAGTACTCAAGAACATTTAAACCAAAGGGCCTCTCATACTATCTACAAAGGGTGGAAACAGAAGACTCACATGTGTTTCATCCTACACAGGACTTAACAGCGTGTCATGGCTGTATCTCGCAAGTAGAGGTGGGTGAAATCAGCAGATTCTGAATTTGTGTAATTTTCATGAAATTCCATGAATTTTCACAAATATTTTGTGAAATATTTCAAAATATTTTGAAATTCTTTAATTGACCATAACTTGGTCCATGTCTGAAATTAGTCTGGGACAGGCCCTAAAAGCTTTTCAAGTTTTGTGTCATTTGGATGAAGGGTGGGAAGGTTATAGGGGCTCAAAATGTAGCAATTTAATATTCATGTGAACATTTCTGAAAATATTTCTATGTTTAGAACGTAGCCACCTTGGATCTAGATAATTGGAAACTTAGATGCATACTCTCTTGGAACATTCATAGAAACTGTAAAATAGAGATTATAAGGTTTAGCTATGACCTGCCTCCTTGAATAACTTCCAGGGACTTGCTTCCAAACCTGGGTTGCCATCATCAGTGTGGCAACATGACATTCTAATACAGGACCATGGTGGCTACATTAAAGCCTAATATTTAGGGTCATTGGACTTAACAACATTGGCGATATTCTGATCTCTAGTTTTAAACTTATAGTGGCTTAAAATTCAGCAGTTTAAGTAATTGCACAATGTAATTTTAAAATTTCAGAACATTGGGAGGCTTATACCTCATTTACCTTTAAAGCTAGAGATTTGAAACTTGGCACACATATGTATGGACATGAGTAATGTCACCATACTAAATTTGTGCAGTTTGCACACACACTTTTAGTTTACATTGTTGTGAACTGTAACTTTAAAATTTTCAAATGTTTGAAGACTTTTAACTCAGACATTTTTAAAGGTAGAGATATGAAACGTGGCACACTTCTGTGTGGGGATGGTCAATCTTCCAAATTTGGGGCACTTTAGACAAATACTTTTTAACTTAGTCAGAAATAACCATAATCACTATGTTGGCAAACTTTCATGAATTTTTTTTTGGAAATACTGCAACATTTCATGGAAGCAAAATCAGCATTTCTTCAGAGTTCTGCTGGCAGAAGAAACAATGTGCCCATCTCTACTTATGGGAAAATGAGCCAGCTCTAATGTGGTCTTACTGGTTTGGGTTGTGGTTGGTCCAAAATAAGAAAGCAAGTAAAAAGACATGGTGCTTTGCATTTTGGGGGTATGTGTGATTCCGCATTTCTTGGAAACCTGGCTTTGTTGCCAATGCCCATTTTGGGTAACACTTGTGTCAGTGCTTTATGGGGGTATATGTTACTGAATTTTGTATGTTATATTTTCCTGTAGTTAGGTTGTTGCTAGGTAGAATATGTTTGTTTGGTAGTAAACGCTGTGTGACTTTGAATGAACCTAGTAACTACATTTATTTAACAAAAAACTATCCCCTGTTATGAGTTGTTGTGTTTAAAAAGTAGAAATAATTTTTTTATTGGAACCATTTTTATGTTCATTTAGTTAGACTGTTATTGGGTAGACTAGGGCAGGTTAATTATGAACTGGATGTTTTCCAAGGCTAGGATTCACAAAGGGAGTGTAAAGTGGGCATAAAGGTTTGCACTGCACTTCCCAGCTGCGCTGGTGGGCAATGAAGCTATTCACAGTTGGATAGCCCTGTGGGCTATCTGTCAGTGAATAGGGGCCAGCAGGGGCAGCACTTACCCAGGATAAGAAGTGGAATAACAACTAGTGCTGTCCCTACAGCCAGCCATGAAAATGGCCCCACAGCCAATAGTACTCAGGCACTAAAGTGTTATTCACCAATGGAGCCATATAAATGAGCCCATTGGATATGTAGGGTGCTAGTGGCAATTAGCATGCCCAGTATGGGCTAATTCGCATGCCATTAGTTTGGCAGTGCCCATCTCCCCACCAGCTCAAGCCCCAAGCAGCTGCATTCTCCCATAGTCCAATGTTGCCTGTCCCCACCTTGATCATGGACCTGACAGTAAGGAAAAAGTGTAATCCATAGTGTAGGGTCCCACCCTGGTCCTTGATTACCCACAAAGTAGTAAAATAAAATAGTTTCCATACTGTAGTGTTCCCCCCAGTTCCTGATCACCTGATTACCCACCCAGTAATAAAATAATTAAGTTTCCATAGAGTAGTGTTCCCCCCAGTCCCCTGATTGTCTGATTACCCAGCCAGTAATAAAATAGTTTCCATAGTGTAGTGTTCCCCCTCATCCCCAATCACCAGATTACCCACCCAGTAATAAAATAAAATTATTTCCAGAGTGTAGTGGCCCACTACAAGCCCAGTGGTTTTCTTTGGTGCTAGAAAAGCCACTGATTTCAATTTCACTCTCACTGATAACAATGGCAACATCATTGAATGTTTAAATATTTTGCTATTTGCCTAGATTGCCACCTGTCATACAAATACCATATTACTCAGCTCATCAAAAAGATACATCAAAGGCTCAGGATGTTATATTGAGTTAATCAGTTCCTCATTCCCAAAACAAGGACACTGGTCACAAATAGCTTCCTGCTTCCCCTCCTCAATTATGGATCTATTGTCTAGTCCTCCTCATCTCAAAGATGCTCAGTAGGTTAAGAACCACCTACCATAACATCATCAGATTCGTAAGGGGCCTCCCCAGAAGCACACCTCACTGCTGCCTTTACAAGGTTGCTAATTGGCTATCACTTGAAGACAGATTTAACTTCAAAGCCAATACCTTTTTCTTTAAAGTTCTCTGGGAATTGCTTCTTAACTGCATCGTCTCAGGCTTTCAGAAGCCCATCAGGGCTTGTACCACCAGTGCCACCCCTCACCACAACTTCTCAGAGCATTTTTGTCGCACTACCCAAGGACTCGACTCCCTAGCCTCTTGGGGTACTAGACTCTTTAACAGCCTCCCTCACTCTCATTTAATGACCATTCCTATGAATATTCAAAAGAAACCTGAAACCTCACCTCTTGGCTAAATCTGTTTGTACCTGCTCATAACAATGTCAACCTCACCAATTCATTATTGTTCTCTTCATTCTTATTACTGCTCTGTGGCCTTTGTACAAAGAAAGCGTCTACTTTCTAAATGTATACAAATATCTTAAGTATCCTTAGACAAAATATGTAATTTGAAAGAAGAATTTTCAGGCTTTCTAATGGATCAACTTTTGAAAATAAGTGGCATTTAAAACTATAGTTACAGTATGAACAAGAATAGATATCTCATAAACCATAAGGGGTACACCTATTAAGTTTTCACTTGAAATGATCCATGTGATTGAAATGTCTAAAAATGAAATTTTTATTTTAGGAAGAAGCACTGTTGCTATGCAGGGCTGTGGGTATGTGGAAGAAGAACAAGTATGCTCTATTGTTATATCAAAAGACTTACAAAGGTTTTACACTGTCTTCAGAAGCATCAGCCACATTCCTAAGACTGTAAACTGCAGCTTGCTTTATTTGGACAATAGAAAAGATTTTTGCCAGCTTGAGCATTCTATAAAATAAGTAAGCAATAAGACATAATGGGTGTGCAGTGAACAGATCTGGCCGCATGCCATAACTGTGGCCAAGTGCCTTCAGACCCTGGAAGTGCAGTCAGATGTACTCACTGCACACCTTGAAGTGTCTTATTGTACTCTTGGAGGTAGATGACTTGGTTTTTTGGCCAAGGCACCTAGCTTCACCTGAGGTCTTTCCTTCTAAGATTGCTTGAATGAACAGAGCAGAGAACCTTACCAGAGCAAGGGAAATGGATTAAGACTTCTTTTGGCTAAGCAGGTTTATTGTATGTTGTTACTTTGTACTCAAAGGGATTGCTACTGTTTGTTGCAACATTTCATTGCTTTATTTTTCTCTGATTCAGATTGTTGTTGCTGGTATACCTTCTTCTGCATTATTACAAGTTGTGCCTGCAGGTGTGCTAACAGATTACTGCTGTAATCTTCTGATTCAAATTATCTTTTGCTAGGTATATCTTCTGTTACTGCGTTATTTTTCTCTGTAGCAAAATGTTTCTTACAGGCTATATCTTCTCTAAAATTATTACAGCTGGTGCTTACATTTTTGTGACTTTTTATCATTGGGCTAAGCAAAATTACTGTTTGACACTGTTTTATTTTATTCTTTTTTTTGTTGAAAAGGTTTGTTGCATCAGAAGTGTTTCAGTTTCCTTCTCACATTGAATGAGCTAATTTTTTTCCTCCCACAGCTCTTCCAGAGGATTAGGTGTGTATCTAGATGGTAGAGCTGGCAAACTGTCAATAATTTCCCACAGAAAGAAGGGTTAAAAGGTCAGGTTAGATGACATCTTGGAGGTAGAAGACTTTGTTTGCTGGCCAAGGCACCTAGCTTCACCTGAGTGCTTTCTTTCTAAGATTGCTTGAAAGGACAGAGCAGAGAACCTTACCAGAGCAAGGGAAATGGATTAAAATTTATTTTGGCTAAGCAGATTTACTGTGTGTTGGTATTTTGTACTCATAGGTATTGCTACTGTTGCTAACATTTCATTGTTTTATTTTTCTCTGATTCAAATTGTTGTTGCTGGTATACCTTCTTCTGCATTATTACAAGTTGTACCTACAGGTGTGTGCTAACAGATTACTGCTGCAATCTTCTGATTCAAATTATCTTTTGCAAGGTATATCTTCTGTTACTGTTTTATTTTTCTCTGTACCAAAGTGTTTCATAGAAACATAGACTTTGACAGCAGATAAGGACCACTTGGCCCACCTAGTCTGCTCATTTCCCTACCTACTGGATAACCTGCAGATTCTAGTTAACCAACAGCCTACTTCCTGCCACCCCCCACTACAATTGCCTTGTGTCTGTCTCATGCATGTTTGAATTCCCCCACTGTTTTAGCCCCAACAACCTCCCCAGGAAGGCAGTTCCACGCATTCACCACTCTCTCCGTGAAAAGATTTCCTCACATGGCTTGACAGAAGACACCAGGAGGAAGGACTGCTGTGTGACTGGACTTCTGTACTGGGACTAAAGTAGAAGAACTTTTGTATTTGGACCTTTAATTTAGGGTAAAAAAAACCAACATACAAAACAAAAAAAAAGTGTGTGTTTGGGTTAACTGAACTGAATGGGTAACTGAAAAGTCATCTAGGTGTAAATCTCAGGTGACTGAAAGGACTTAACTGCTGTGAGGTTTAAATTACTTGTAGAAAGATCTGGTAAGTAGGGGGAGTGACTTAGCTAGAAGGAAGCTACATTTAAAGACTGCCTTAGAAAGATTTTGCTAATAGCTTGACAGAACACACCAGGAGGAAGGACTGCTGTGTGACTGGACATCTGTACTGGGACTATATTGCCCTCCTTCCCTCCACCCCCACACCCAAAGCTAGTTCTATTTTTATAGGCACAGGATTTGACTGACAACAGAAACTTCCTGTTTAGGGGCAGGAAGTGAGTGATCACAGAACCACCAAGGACCCACCATTCTAGAAGGGCAAGAGTAGCTCTCCGGCCCCCTCTAGCTGCTGAAGGTCTGCCTCTGAACAAGTAAGTGGTCTACTGAGAAATGTAGGATATTCTTGTCTCAGAACAGGACAATCAGGAGCTTAAAGGGCACACAGGCAGAAAGTAAGGAGAGAAAGAAAAAAAACAGAGGAAAGAGTAAGGATTGCAAACAGTTAAGGGGCCAGAAGTAAGACATGATTGGAGTGGTGCAGTGCAGTGGCTGTGGATCAGCAGTCTTCTGGGAGATGTTCTGGAGGATACAGTGTTGTCCCATCTGCAGGCACCTCTCTGGGCTGAGGGAGAAGGTTGCTCATCTCCAGGCTGAGTTGGCCAGGATTTGTGGGACCTCCTCTTCCATCCAGGGACCACCAGTGCCACTGCCATTGCCTCAGGGTTGCCAAGAAAGAGGAGTGGTTGGACCACAGTGGGCTCAGGGAGGGTGAGGTGGTGGAACAGAGTGCATCCCTCCAGTTGTACCTCTCCACAATTCCTGTGCCATTCTGGCAAAGTGTGGTTCCTCTATGGAGGCACCCACAGTGGAGACCAAGGAGGATGCTGGGAACCTTCACAAAGGAGACCCACAGGAGGGTGGCAGGGGACCCTGCAGGGGAAGGAAACAACTCCTGGTGGGGGACTCCATTGTTAGGAAGGTAGAACTGGGGAAGCAAGGGGAGAGGGAGGTAAGGTGCCTGCCTGGACCATGGCTTGGAGGTACAGGGAGCGAATCCTCAGGATTGCCGGAGCAGCTGCACAGGGGAGGGAGCTGGATGTCATTGTCCACCTAGGGACAAATGACCTGGCTAAGAAAGGGATTAGAGAAGTGCAGGAAGAGTTTGTGGAATTGGGGATGGGCCTTAGTCAAGTAGCACACACGGTAACCTTCTCGGAGGTGCTACCCATCTATGGCATAGGAGAGGCTAGGGTGTTCCGTACCATGGGATTCAATCAGTGGTTGAAAAACTGGTGTGGAGCTCAGGGATTTGGCTTCATTGGGGACTGGGGGTCCACCTGGAGTGATGCAAGCCTATACTGGCATGATGGGCTGCATCTGTCTGGGAGGGGAACCAGGATCCTAGGTGATAGGTTTAAATGCTTCATTGGCAAGCTTTTAAACTAGCCAAGGGGGGAGGCACTGGAAAGGAGCAGGAACATCCTAGCCCCCCCCAAACAATCATGGAAGTAAGTGCGGCAAACACCGACATAGAGGTGTCAATAGGGAGAAGGGCAGGGGTAAATGGAGAAAGTGACAAAGGCAAGAAGGACAGGGATGGGGCAAAAGGGGGTAAGGCCATCAGGAAATGGAGGGTAATGAGTACCAATGCCCATAGTCTGGGCAACAAGCTCCCTGAGCTGGTGGCCTTAATGGAAGAGGGATGCCTGGATATCGTAGCAGTCACAGAAACAGGGTACACAGAGAACCATGACTGGGATGTTAACATACCAGGGTACATAACCTACAGGAGAGACAGGCAGGGGAGAAGAGGGGGAGTAGTAGCTCTCTATGTAAAGGAAGGGATAAAAGCAACTGAACAAAAGAGTAAACAGGGAGGAGAGGAGGCACTGTGGGTCACCTTGGAGACTGGAAAGGGCACCACAATCTGCACAGGGGTTGTGTACAGACCCCCATGTCAGGGGGAAGGAATGGACAAGGATATGATGGAAGGCATTCTTACAATAGCAGAGAAAAGGGAGATACTGTTGATGGGAGACCTGAATATGCCAGATGTTAACTGGAGCACATTTGCTGCAGCTACATCCAAGAGCAGGGCCATTCTTGATGCCCTACAGGTGGCAGGCATTAGACAGCTAGTTTCGGAACCCACTTGTGAGGGAGCAATCTTAGACCTCATACTCTCAAATGGGGGCAGTGAGAGGATCTCAGATCTAGAAATGGGTTGCCATCTGGGGACAAGTGACTATCAAACAGTGTGGTTCACGTTAAACTCAGCTACAGAGTCAAGCCATACAAAAGTGAGGGTACTGGACTTTAGGAGAGCTGACTGTGGTAAGATGGGAGACTGCCTCAGAAAAGCACTAGCAAACAGGCTAGAAGGAGGTGTGGAGCAACAATGGGGAATTATTAAAACTGCCATCACAGAGGCAACAAGCCTTTGTGTGAAGCAAATAAACAAATGTATAAGGAAACACAGAAGGAGCAGGACAGACAGCTGTACCAGCTAAGGCAGAAAGAAGCAGGGAGGGAAGTCAGAATAGCAAAGGCCCAAACTGAGGAAAAGATAGCCAACTCGGTTAAGAAGGGGGATAAAACCTTTTATAGGTACATCAGCGAGCGTAGAAAGACAAAGGGAGGGATAGTGAGGCTGAATAGAATGAATGGTGGGTGGGCAGAGGGGGACAGTGAAAAAGCAGGAAAACTGGAACGAATATTTCTGCTCAGTATTCACAAAAGAGGAGGGGGAAGTGCCTAATCCAATTAACAGAAGCACTCTTGATAGGGGGGGTCTATCCAAGTCCTTTCACAGAAGAAAGGGTTCTGCAAGAACTCCTAAAACTGAAGGTGGACAAAGCAATGGGTCCTGATGGAATTCACCCCAGAATTCTAAAAGAATTAAGGAAGGAACTAGTAAAACCACTGGCTACTCTTTTAACAAATCATGGGAGGATGGTGTGGTACCGAGTACTGGAGGAAGGAGGATGTGATTCCCTTCACAAAGTGGGACCAAGACAGAGGCAGGAAACTACAGACCTGTCAGTCTGACCTCTGTGGTAGGGAAAGTGATGGAGTCACTTCTGAAGGAAAGAATAGTTGAGTACCTAGAGGTCAGTGGCACAGGACCCAAGGCAGCATGGGTTCTACAGGGAAGGTCATGTCAGATGAATCTAATAGATTTCTTTGACTGGGTGACCAGATGTAGTAGACCAGGGAGGGGCTGTGACATGGCCTACCTAGACTTTAGTAAGGCATTTGACACAGTCCCACACAAAAGATTAATAGTCAAATTAACCAGCCTGGGAGTGGGTCCCAGGGTGGTTGCCTGGAAATAAAACATTGGCTGGACAACAGGACACAGAAGGTAATTGTAAATGGAGTCCACTTTGAAGAAAGAAGCGGTTACTAGTGGGGTGCCGCAGAGTTCAGTATTGGTCCAGTCCTTTTTAATGTCTTCATCAGTGACATTGCAGAGGAATGGAAGGAAAGTATGCCTTTTGCAGATGACACAAAGATCTGCAACAGGGTTGATACACAAGGAGGCGTGGAAAGGATGAAAAGGGACTTGGCAAGGTTGGAGGAATGGTCAGAAGTGTGGCAGCTAGGATTCAATGCAAAAAAGTGCAAAATAATGCACCTGGGAAACAAGAACCCAGGGGGAGAATACGCAATGGGTGGGAAGGTAGTAACAACAACAAATCAGGAAAAGGACCTGGGGGTAATCATATCAGATGACCTTAAGGTTAGCAAGCAATGTGAGAAGGCAGTAGGGAGGGCCGGGGGTATACTGGGATGTATAGGGAGAGGCATCAGCAGCAGAAAACAGGAAGTTGTAATCCCTCTGCACAGACAGTTGGTGAGACCCCATCTGGAATACTGTGTCCAGTTCTGGAGACCCCATCTCCGCAAGGACATAGACAGGATAGAGGCAGTCCAGAGGAGGGCAACTAAAATGGTGCAGGGTCTGCAAGAGAAGCTGTATGAGTGGAGACTAAAGGAGTTTAATATGTATACCCTTGAGGAAAGAAGGGAGAGAGGGGACATGATAGAAACTTTCAAGTACCTCAAGGGAATCAACAAAGTCCAAGAGGGTAGCATCTTTCAGAAAAGAGACTTGCAAGAACAAGGGGACACAATTTAAAGATAGAAGGAGGGCGGTTCAGGGGCAATGTGAGAAGTATTATTTCACAGAGAGGGTAGTGGATGCATGGAACAGCCTTCCTGAGAAAGTTGTGGGGTCTAAAACTGTGGGAGAATTCA
The DNA here is from genome assembly GCA_016271365.2 of Neoceratodus forsteri. Taxonomy (NCBI): domain Eukaryota; kingdom Metazoa; phylum Chordata; order Ceratodontiformes; family Ceratodontidae; genus Neoceratodus; species Neoceratodus forsteri. The sequence continues at coordinate 509,373,681 of CM057452.1, read as the reverse complement.
AGAATGCATGGACAGACATAAGGCAATTCTTGTGGGGGCAGGAAGATATAGGCTGTTGGTTAACTAGGTTGGCGGCCTATCCTGTAGGTAGGGAAATGGGCAGACTAGATGGGCCTAGCAGTCCTTATCTGCCGTCAAAGTCTATGTTTTTATGTTTCTATGTTTCTATATTACCCCTGAGCCATCCCCCCTCTATCTTTAAATTGTGTCCCCTTGTTCTTACACATCTCTTTTTCTGAAAGATGCTACCCTCCTGGACTTTGTTGATTCCCATGAGGTAATTGAATGTTTCTATCATGTCCCCCTGTCCCACCTTTCATCAAGGGTATACATATTAAGCTCTCTTAGTCTCTCTTCATATGATTTCTGATGCAGACCCTGCACCATTTTAGTTGCCCTCCTCTGGACTGCTTCCATCCTGTCTATGTCCTTGCGTAGATGAGGTCTCCAAAACTGCACACAGTACTCCAAATGGGGTCTCACCAACTGTCTGTACAGAGGGATAACCACTTCCCTTTTTCTACTTGTGATGCCACTTCCTGTGCATCCCAGTATCCCCCTGGCTCTCCTCACTGACTTTTCACATTGTTTACCCACCTTTAGATCATCTGATATGACTACCCCCAAGTTCCGTTCCATTTTTGTTGTTGTTAGTACCTCCCCTGCTATTATGTACTCTTCTCCCGGGTTTTTGTTTCCCAGGTGCATTACTTTGCAGTTCTTTGCATTGAATCTAAGTTGCCATATGTCTGACCATTCCTCTAACCTTGCCAGGTCCCTTCTCATCCTTTCTACCACCCCCCCGTGTATCAAGTCTGTTACAGATCTTTGTATCATCTACAAAGAAGCATACCATTCCCTTCAGACCCTCTGCAACGTCACCTATAAAGATGTTAAAGAGGACTGGACCCAGTACTGAGCCCTGAGGTACTCCACTAGTGACCCCCCCTTTGTTCAGAATGTGTTCCACTTACAATTACCTTCTGTGTCCTGTTTTGCAGCCAGTTTGCAACCCAGGCTACCACCCTGGGACCCACTCCCAAGCTGGATAACTTGATTATTAATCTTTTGTGCTGGACTGTGTTAAATACCTTGCTAAAGTCTAGGTAGGCCATATCTACAGCCTCTCCCTGGTCTATTACTTTGGTCACCCAGTCAAAGAAATCTATTAGATTCGTCTGACATGACCTTACTGCTGTAAATCCATGCTGCTTTTGGTCCTGTGCCCCGCTGGCCTCTAGGTACTCAGCAATTCTTTCTTTCAGAAGTGATTCCATCATTTTCCTTACCACTGAGGTCAAACTTACAGCTCTGTAGTTTCCTGCTTCTGCCTTGCCCCACTTTTGTGAAGGGAATCACATCTGCCCTCCTCCAGTCCTCAGGTACCACCCCATCCTCCCATGATTTGTTAAAAAATGTGGTCAGTGGTGTCACTAGGTCCTCCCTTAGTTCCTTTAGGATTCTGGGGTGAATCCCATCAGGTCCCATTGCTTTGTCCACCTAGAGTTTTAGGAATTCTTTCAGGGCTCTTTCTTCTGTAAATGGACTGATGTCAACCCTCCTAACCAGTGTGCTTCTATAGTCTGGTTTAGGTAACTCCTCCTCATCTTCTTTTGTGAATACTGAGCAAAAGTATTCATTCAGTATCTCTGCCTTTTCACTGTCTCCCTCTGCCCACCTCCCCTCTCCCTTATTAATCTTCACTATTCCTCCCTTAACCTTTCTATGCTCCGTAATGTACCTATAAAATGTTTTATCCCCCTTCTTAACTGACTTGGCTATTTTTTCCTCAGTTTGAACTTTTGCTATTCTGACTGCCTTCCTCACTTCTTTCTGCTTTAATTGATACAGTTCTCTGCCATGCTGCTTCTGTGATGCCTTATACTTTTTGAATGCAGCCTTTTTCTCCTTAACCTTCCCTGTCACCTCTTTTGAGAACCATAGTGTTTTTTTTTACTCCGCTTTGTTTTCTTTATCTGTTTCACACAAAGGTTTGTTGCCGCTATGACGGCAGTTTTGATTTTTCTCCATTGTTCTTCCACCCCTCCTTTTTGGCCAATTGCTAGTGTATTCCTCAGGTATTCACCCATTTGCCAAAGTCAGCCCTTCTAAAGTCCAGTATGCTTGTTTTTGTATGGCTTGTCTCCATGGTTGTGCTTATTAGAAGCACACTGTGCAGTGGTCGCTTGTTCCCAGATGTCTACTGACTTCTAAATTTGTGATCCTCTCCATTTGAGAGTTCCAGGTCTAGTATTGCTTCCCTGAGTGGGTTCCAACACTAGCTGTCTAAGGCCTGCCCCCGTAGGGCATCGAGAATGACCCTGCTCTTTGATGTGGCTGCAGTACATGTCATCCAGTTAACATCTGGCACATTCAGGTCCCCCATTAACCGTATCTCCCCTTTTTCAGCCATTTTGAGAATGTCCTCTATCATTTTCTTGTCCATTTCCTCCCCTTGAGATGGGGGTCTGTATACAACCCCTGTGCGGGTTGTGATGCCATTCCCTGTCTACAAGGTGACCCAGAGTGCCTCTTTTCCTCCCCCTTTACTTTTTAGTTTTGTAGCTTTGATCCCTTCCCTTATGTATAGAGCTACTCCACCTCCTCTTTTCCCCTCCCTGTCCCTTCTGTAGACTGTGTACCCTGGTATGTTGACATCCCAGTCATGGTTCCCCATGTATCATGTTTCTGTGACTGCCACAATATCCAAGTGTTCATCTTGAATCAAGGATACTAGCTCAGGAAGCTTGTTTCCCAGACTACAGGCATTGGTACTCATTGCCCTCCATTTAATGTTGGTTTTATCCTTTTTTCCCCATGCCTGCTCTTTTTGCCCTTGTCTATTTTTCCATTTACCCCTGTCCTGCCCTCTGTTGAGCACTGTACCTCAGTGTTTACCTTACTACCCATCATGTTTTGTGGGGGGAGGCTTGAAATTTCCTGCCTCTTATTAGCACCTCCCCCCACGGCTAGTTTAAAAAGCTTGCCAGGAGCATTTAAACCTGTCATAGGATCTTGGTTCCCTCTGGAGCAGGTGCAGACCATCGTGCCAGTATAAACCTTCATCTCCAGGTATACCCCCAGTCCCCAATGAAGCCAAAGCCCTGTGCTCTGCACCGGTTTTGCAACCATTCATTAAACTGCATGGTGTGTAGTACCCTAGCCTCACCCCTAAGCAAAATTGCTGTTTGACACTGTTTTATTTATTCTTTTTTTGTTGAAAAGGTTTGTTGTCTCAGAGGTGTTTCAGTCTCCTTCTCACATTGAAAGAGCTAATTGCTTTCCTCCCACAGCTCTTCCAGAGGATTAGGTGTGTATCTGGGAGGTGGAACTGGCAAACTGTTAGTAATTTCCAACAGAAAGAATGGTTAAAAGGTCAGGTAAGTTGATTCTTGGAGGTAGATGACTTGGTTTGCTGGCCAAGGCATCTAGCTTTACCTGAGCTCTTTCCTTCTAAGATTGCTTGAAAGAACAGAGCAGAGAACCTTACCAGAGCAAGGGAAACAGATTAAGACTTCTTTTGGCTAAGCAGATTTACTGTGTGTTGTTATTTTGTGCTCACAGGGATTGCTACTGTTTGTTGCTAACATTTCATTGCTTTATTTTTCTCTGATTCAAATTGTTGTTGCTGGTATACCTTCTTCTGCATAATTACAAGGTGTGCCTACAGATGTGTGCTAACAGATTACTGCTGTAATCTTCTGATTCAAATTGTCTTTTGCAAGGTATATCTTCTGTTACTGCGTTATTCTTCTCTGTATCAAAGTGTTTCTTACGGGGTATATCTTCTCTGAAATTATTACAGGTGGTGCTTTACAGGTTTTACAGTTTTATCTAACATTAGGATGAGCTTTCAGGGTTACTGCATTTGCTGTTGACTGATTGTTTCTGCTCTTACCTCCTTGTTCTTTCATTCATAGTTCATCTTTTTCAGCAGGGGAAGGGCCCAGCCACCCAACCACCCCACACTACACTCCTTTTATAGGGTACCACAGTTGTGACATTTCCTGTGGCAAAGCAGGAAGGGGCGGATCAGTGGGGCAACCACAAGGTGAGTTCATTTACAGGGGCACTAGTAATTTAACTTGTTATAACAAGTTAAATGAAAACAAAACACAAAATCAAACCATTACTTGTATTTTCCTCCTTCTGATTACTCTGACCAAGTTATAAACCCAGCAACTTATCTTGAATGGATATCATTAACTGCAGGTACTGCAGAAGTCTTTTCAGAAGGACAGTCCTACAGGATTTAGGACATTGTCCTACATGCTGAGTCACTGAAGATCTTAGGGCTCAGCTCCGGGCAACATGAGCAGAGATTGCATGCCTCAAATTTCATATTCAAGAGGAAATACATTATAAGAACCACAGCCATTACTCCAACATCCAACAGAAGAACCTCGACCGCAGAGGGTAGTTGGTCCAGAAGGTTGGCAGGTGGTTAGGAAGGGCAAATCGAGTGCCCCATCACTCTGTGCTCTCCAACATATTACCTCCAAAAACCATATAAATACTACAAACAGGTATCTGCTCTATCTCCAAAATCAAAAAAAGGGGGCAGAGGACATTTCAGAGCAGGACACTGCAGCACAGGAGCTAGCACAACAAAACTCAACCAAATCAGGAACCAAAACAAAAAAGCAAAATGGAAATCAAAAAAACTACTCATCATAGGAGACTCCATGATTCAGGGAGTTGATACACATCTCCAGCCTGGGGTAATGGTCAGATGTCTCCCAGGTACATCAGCATGGAGAGACACTGACTGCATTGCTAAAATTGTTCACAAAGCAGGAGAAAACATTGACATCCTGGTACACATAGGGACTTATGATCTCGCTAGCCGATCAGTTGTGGAGACCAAGGAACACCTGACCAGGCTGGGTGACAAACTATCATCCATTTAATCAGACATCTCCTTCTCTGAGATCCTGCCAGTCTGGGAGAGGGGAACAGATGGTCAGAAGGTCAGAGAAGGGGAGACAGGGGAGCTAAACATGTGGCTCAAGGGCTAGTGCTACGAAAAAGCAGACAGATTTGTAGGAGACTGGCAACAGTTCTGGGAGCGAAAGTTCTTTAAATTTGATGGACTGCATCTGACTAAGGAGGGAGTCAGTGCACTGGGGCAGAAGTTTGATGTCTTTGCAGAATATTTAAACTAGCAAATGGGAGAGGGGTGCAGCACCCGATACGACGAATGGGAAGAACACCCCTCCCCCCTCAGCAAGTGGTCAAACAGGAATTCAGCACGTTTGCTGTTCATTTGTATCACCAGGTAAGAAAAAAGGTCCATCTCCCCATACAACGCACAGGGGAAATGACAAACCTTACCCAACAACTAACACACTGAAATCTGGCCAATGGAAAATCATTTACACAAATGCTCACAGTCTGGGAAATAAGATCCTAGACCTGCAGGCATTAATGTCAGAGGCTAAACTGGACATAGTAGCAATTAGTGAGATGTGGTTTACCTGTAACCGCACTTGGGAGACTTCAGTACCTGTCTATGTACTGTTCAGAAGAGACCGGGGTGCAAAAAGGGGTGGTGGAGTGGCAGTGTATGTCAATGAAAATACCAAAGCTACAGAAATTCAGAATACGCATAAGGAGCCAGAAGAACTGTGGGTCACCCTGGAAACAGGAAATGGGACAGCCATAAGAACTAGGGTTGTCTACAGGCCCCCAGACCAGGGGGAGGACATAGACACATCACTGTTATACAAAACATGACAGCTAAAGGGGAGGTTCAGATAATGGTAGACTTCAACATGCCAGATATAGATTGGTCAATACCAGCAGGAACATCTACCAGAACTAGACACATGGTGGATTCCCTGCAGGGGGAAGGCCTCAAACAACTGGTACAACAACCCACAAGAGACAAGGCTATCCTAGATCTAGTACTGACTAACAGGGAAGGGATCACAGATCTCCAGGTAGAAGGTCACCTGGGGGCCAGTGACCATCACATAGTATGGTTCAATTTGGCCACTACATCTAAATTATCCCATTCCAAGGCAAAAATATGGGACTTCAGAGTTAAGTGAGCCCTGGCAAAAAGAAACACAGGTGACGGGGTACAGGCAAAGTGGGCAAGCACTAAGGATGCAATACTTGCAGCAACATCCCATTGTGTTAGACAGAAAAGGAAGTGCAAAAGAAGAAGGAAACCACTTTGGTTCTCACATTCAGTAGCAGAAATGGTCAGAGTCAAAAGGCTGGCCTTCAGGAAATACAAGGGAATACAGCGGGATGGAGATAGGGAGGCATACCAAACTGCCCTAAGGGAAGCAGGGAAGGCAGTAAGGCAGGCAAAGTCCCAAACTGAGGAAACACTAGCACGAACAGTAAAAGAAGGTGACAAGACTTTCTATAGACTCATTAGTGAAATGAGAAAGTCCAGAGGGGGTATTTCTAAGCTCAAAGGAGAAAAGGGGGCATGTGAGGAGGAGGAGGAGGACCCTGCAAAAGCATCTATCCTATATAGATACTTTTGCTCAGAATTTACTGAAAAGAAGGTAGGGCAGGGCTCACAGCTCAGCACCATGGACACAGGGGGGAAGGAGGAGAGCACTGTTCCCTTCATAAAAGAAAGGGTCCTAAAAGAGCTCGCTAACCTCAGGGTGGACAAGACAATGGGACCTGATGGCATACATCCCAGGGTACTTAAGGAGCTAAGGGTGGAACTAGCAGAGCCATTAGCAGAACTGTTTAGTGAGTCTCTGAGCACAGGAGAGGTTCCAGAAAACCGGAGAAGGGTTCATGTGATCCCGCTCCACAAGAGTGGGAGGAGGCAGAGAACTACAGACCAGTCAGTCTTACCTCAGTAGTGGGCAAAATTATGGAGGCACTCCTTAAGGAAAGGATAGTGCAACACCTGGAATCCATAGGGGCACAGGATCCAAGACAGCATGGGTTTACAAAAGGCAGGTCCTGTCAAATTAATCTCATCAATTTCTTTGACTGGGTAACCAGAGTGGTGGACCAAGGGGGAGCAGTTGATGTTGTCTATCTTGACTTCAGCAAAGCTTTCGACACTGTTCCATGTAGAAGATTGATAAATAAGCTGGGTAGACTCTGGGTGGGTTAGACTTTGGTCAACTGGGTGGCAAATTGGTTGACGGGCAGAAAACAGAGAGTGGTGGTAAATGGTATACAGTCAGAAGAGATGCAAGTCACAAGTGGTGTTCCTCGGGGATCAGTGCTGGGGTCAGTCCTCTTCAATATCTTCATTAGTGACATTGCAGATGGACTAGAGGGTAAGGCTTGTCTGTTTGCAGATGACGCCAAGATCTACAACAGAGTAGATGATCCAGATGGGGTGGGCAGAATGAGAAGAGATCTGGATAAACTAGCAAAATGGTTAGAAGAGTGGCAACTGGGATTTAATGCAAGGAAGTGCAAGATCAAGCACATAGGGAAAAGAAACCCTGAAGCCACCTATAGGCTGGGAGGGGAGTTGCTGGTAGTCACAAAGGAAGAAAGAGACTTGGGCATCATCATCACCAACGACGGAAATCATCCAAGCAGACCTCCGAAGCAGTAGGTAAGGCTAGGGGGATGTTAGAGTGTATTAGTAGGGGTATCACAAGTCGTAAGAGGGAGGTAATAATCCCTCTTTACAAGACACTGATTAGGCCCCATCTGGAGTACTGTGTGCAGTACTGGAGGCCACACCTTCACAAGGACATTAATCAAACTGAGGCAGTCCAGAGAATAAGGGCAACCAAAATGGTGCAGGGACTGCATCAGAAGACATATGAGGACAGATTAACGGAGCTCAATATGTATACCCTTGAGCAAAGGAGGGAGAAAGGTATATGATCGAAACATTCAAACACATTAAAGGCATTAACAAGGTGAAAGAGTCTGACATGTTTAAATATAAGAAAAATCGCAGGACAAGAGGACACAGCATGAGATTAGAGGGAGGCCGATTAAGGGGGAATGTGAGGAAATTCTTTTTCACAGAAAGAGTGGTGGGTACATGGAACGGCCTACCTCAGGAAGTGGTGGATATGAATACAGTGCATGGCTTCAAACAGGCATGGGATAGGCATAAGGGAGCAATACAGATGAGTATGAATAGATAGGCCACTGACAGAGCAAAGGCCGATGGCACATTTATAAGATAGAAAAAGAAATGGGCTGACTGGATGGGCCTTGAGGTTCTTATCTGCCATCAACCTCTATGTTTCTATGTTTTAATGTACTTATAAAATGGGTTTCCTTTTTTTAAATACATTTTTGCACTAGATAAATACATTTTCTATGGTTATCTATGGTGCTGGCACCAACACTGCCCTCAAAAATGTAAACACCCTACTTAACAAAGCCTGTCACCTGGTTCTGGGGGTGGATCACTGGACACATTCTTGTGCCCTATATCAAGAGACAGGATGGCTCCCTCTTCACCATAGGATTATATACCAAATGTGCCTACTTGTTAAGAAGTCCTTGCTGTGGTTTAACCCTAGATCAACCTCCTGCCTATTCCAAACTGCTCAACCTACTATTAGGACCCAAAATGCAGTTAAGGGGGGGCTTGTGGTGCCATTCAAGTGAACAGCACAAGCTCAGAGATCCTTCTCCTTCCATGGTCTCAAGTGGCTCAATGAACTCCCCAATGACCTGATCGAGTGTAGTAAGGTCAGCCAATTACCCGGTAAACAAAAACTAAATAAATAAATAAAATTCAAATCAGGCCTCCGAGCCAACTTAGATCAGGAGAATGTCTGTAAATGTTTCCATAAAACCTAACAATATCTAGCCCTTGCCAAAACAGAGATCATCCTTTCATACCACCCTTTGAACACCAGTGTAAACTGTTAAAATGATCCCCCCTCCCCCCAGTGACTGTTGCCCCACATTGCATCTCTCACCCCTCCCCTTGTCCTCCCCCCATGCCACCCCACCTCCTTCTGCCTATCAGCTCCCCCTGCCACCCCCTCCCTCCACTCCCTGGTTCACCCCTGAGTTTCCTCCTCCACCTACTCCCCTTCCCTCTGTTCACCCCCTACCATGATTCTCCTCTCCACCCACACTCCTTCCCCTACACCAGGCACTGACAAAGCCTTCTCTGGCTGCTTCAACAATTCAGGTAAGTTTTGCATTTAGTCCTATTGATTATCTCTGCACTTACCCTGGCATAACTTTATGCTACAATGTGCATCTGAAATATAAACAGCTCTCTCTGTTTTGCACTGAACTTAAATCTCATCATGTTGTGTCCTGAGCTACCACATTCACTACGATCCTTTGCAACTAATTTACTCATGTGGAGCCTTTTGTAACTTGTAATGTAACTTACTACTGAATCTGTGTAACCTTATTTAACCTATGTGCTGTTTGATTGTCTCATGTATTTCTATGACCTGGAACCTTTGTGAATTAGTCCCTGACACAAAGGTACTGTACTAATCCCAATCTGAAATAAGTACATTTTTGCAACTAGAGAAATATATTTATCTATGTAAAAAAAAAAAAAAGCTGCAATGTAATGAATTTATGTTAAAACAGTCCCTTCGCCTGGTTTTCCATGGGACTTTTGTCCTCTTGCAGCATCCATAGTTGTAGTTTCTTCTGAATGACAGCATGACTAAGCACCCCCGCCCCCCCACCAACAAACACACACACATGCATGCATACAGTGCCATCATGGAATAGAAAAGTACATGTAAATGTTAATCTCGTTTTTTTTCTTGTGATTGTGACCGCTTTGCCATTTAAGTTTAATGTGTAATGGAACAGAGAGCGAGGTTACATGTACTGTATGAGGAGACAGAGAGCAGGGGAACAACAGTTTTTGTACAACAGCATGAGTAGCTGTACTGAGTGATCAGTGTACTTTTAACCCTCACTGCTATCTCTATGAGAACCTGATTGTTGGGTATGAATGGAGTAACTATCAAGATTAATTTCACTTGAAGGAATTTTGTCGAAGAGTTAAGTCTCAATGAGGGCTATAATGTCAAAGCTGTTGGTTGAGATCAAAGATTTGAAACAGGATTTTTTTGCCATAAGGCTCTGAATATTTAAGTGTACAATCCTGATCATATTGTCCATTTGTGGTGGAAGGACATTGCTGTCCGAGTCTAAAAGGGGGGGCAGGGTTGGTGTATATGGAAATAGAGAGTCAGTCAATCAATCAATCAATCAGATTTTATTTATAAAGTGCTTTTCAAAAGCCAAAGCGCATATGAAGTATAAAACCAACATTCAATCAAAAAAGAAATATAAACTAAAAAGGTAGCAGTAATAAAACTAAACAGTTCCCAAAAGCCAGACCAAATAAATAGATTTTTAATGAGGACTTAAAAGTCTCGGTTGACAGGCACTCTCTAGTCTGACAAGGTAGAGAGTTCCACAGGGTCGGGGCTACAAAAGAAAAAGCCCTAGCACCTGATGTCTGAAAATGGACCCTGGAAACCTCTAGCAACCCTCGTCGGCGGAGGGGGCAGTAGGGCTGAAGGAGGTCTTGCAAGTAACCCGGTCCCTGTCCATGTAGAACCTTATAGGTCAGCAATGGGACCTTGAAGGTGATCCTCCATCACACCAGCAGCTAGTGCAGTTTGCACAGCACAGGAGTGACATGGCTAGTTCTTGACAACCCTGTCAGCAACCTGGCCGTGGCACTCTGCACCAGCTACAGATGATGGAGATCCACCCCTGGTAACCCTAGGTATAGAGCATTGCAGTAATCAAGACAAGAGGACACAAAGGTATGAACCAATGTAGGAAGGTCCTCGGGCAGAACAAGGTGCTTTATCCTGGCAATGTTCCTCAGATGTTAAAATGAGGACTTGACAACTGACAACACCATTGCTTTTAGCGTCAGTTCATTATCAAGCACAACATCCAGGCTCTACACTTGTTCACAAGAGCTCAACTGGTTGCCCCCAAGCACAAGGCCAGATGGTTGTCCAGGAGTTGATTTCTCTACCCTCTGACCTGGGTCCAACACCAACACCTCAGTCTTATCCGGATTCAGTCTCAACCAGTTAGCACTCATCCAGTCCCACATCTCAGTGAGGCAGTTGTTAAAGACCGGGATCACACTGTTATGTTCAGGTACAAAGGACATATAGAGCTGGGGATCATCTACATAAAAGTGAAAACTCAGCCCATATTGCCTTATAATGTCTCCTAACAGCAATATGTACACTGTAAACAACATGGGGGACAGCACAGAACCTTGCGGCACCCCAAAAGACAGGGCAAAGCAGGCTGAGGAAAAAAGCCCCAACACCACCCCCTGTGTCCTGCCTGTAAGGAAAGAATGGAACTACCTGAGGACTGTCCCTGACAGTCCACAGAGTAGCCGCAGGCATTCCAGAAACACCCCATGATCCATGTTGTCAAATGCTGCAGAGAAATCAAGGAGGACCAGGATTGAATGGCTCATCTGATCCCTCGCTATCAGATCATTAAGTACTCAAACCAATGCCATCTCGGTACTATGCCTCTTCCTGAAACCAGGCTAGAGAGGACCATAAACTTCATGTGTGGTAAGAAAGTTCTTGAGCTGCAACGTGACTACCTTCCCAATAACCCTTGCCCAAAAAGGGCAGGCTAGAGATAGGTCTGCAGTTTGCAAGACAGTCTGGGTCACAGATAGATTTCTTTAAAAGGGGTGTCAACACAGCCTCCTTCAGTGGGTCTTGAAACACCCCTTGGTCCAGTGTGCACCAGACTATCTCGTCAAGAATCTGTCCAATGACATCCAAACACCCTACCATGAGGCAAGTTGGACCAGGATCCAAACTACAGTAAGTCGGTTGCAAATTCCGAACAATCTTCACAATATCCACAATTGCTGCCTGGTCGAAATCTGTCTAGACAGACTGGGTGCCTGCATCCTCACATTGACAACCACCAAACTCGTTTGAATGAGTCAAGCAGATCTCTGACCTGATGGAGGACACCTTATCTGCAAATAACTGAGCAAACTCATCACACTTAGATTGTGAATAGGCTCTCCGGCCCTAAAGACAGGCTGGATTGCTCAGCCTGTCCACTGTCTGAAAGAGCTGAGCTTGTCAATTCCTTGCTGTAGCAATCTCCCTGGACAGGAACTCTGCCTTCTTGTGGGAGATTTCTGATTAATAATCCGAATAATGGGCTATCTGGGAGCACAGTATAAAGTGAGAAGTTAAATCACATGTGCAAAATCCCTGCTTGGAGCACTGTATAAAAGCAGTTAGCTAGTAGCCATTGAGGCATTGGAAGGTTAGGGACTAAATCGAAGTGCCCCACCTTGATGTTGGTGATTTAGCTCACTCAAATTGGAATTCCAGTCTGAAACTAAGAGGACCCTCTCCTCACATGGTGTTTAAAACTAAATATAGCCATTTTTGGCATTTGAAAGTTTAAATGTTATGCTATGTGGGGGGGAGGGAGGGTGTGCGCTAGTCTTTTTGCTTTGTTTGTTATTTGTCACCTTCTAGCAGCACCCCTTATAAGAACTGTGAATTCCAGTGTGTAGTAATTTAAAGGTTTGAGCAGCTATTTTTGGTTTTATGGTTTTACTTGAATTTGGGGAATTTATGGTGTTCCTCTATAGCATGCTCCCTTTAAAATGTCTGTGTTATATCCCTTCTGGGAGCACAGTATAAAGTGAGAAGTTAAATCACCTGTGCAAAATCCCTGCTGGGAGCACAGTATAAAAGCAGTTAGCTAGTAGCCATTGAGGCATTGGAAGGTTAGGGACTAAATTAAAGGGCCCCACCTTGACGTTGGTGATTTAGCTCACTCAAATTGGAATTCCAGTCTGAAACTAAGAAGACCCTCTCCTCACATGGTGTTTAAAACTAAATATAGCCATTTTTGGCATTTGAAAGTTTAAATGTTATGCTATGTGGGGGGGGGGAGTGTGCGTTAGTCTTTTTGCTTTGTTTACAATACAAGACTTGCAGCGAGCTCATCATTTCTGGTCCCCCTATGTAGAACTTCCCTTGGACAAAGATCCTTCCGCTACCAAGCTTCTCTGGCTCAATGCGTTACCACTCTCACTCTTCAAGACCCACAGCATCTCACTATTTAAAACAGGCCTCAAGGCTCAACTACTTGAGAGTGCTAAATGTGTCTGTGGCTAACATTGCCCACCCAATTTTTTCCCATATCCTCCCCATTCTTGACACAGGGTCTCTCTAGACCCCATGAATTAGCATCATACAAGTCCCTGGCCTGGGACTCTAAGATTGCTGCCTAATACCCTCACCGGTATATAAGTTTTAACCTGGACTGCTCCGTCAGTATAGTTACTGTAAATGCTGCCTGTCTATGCATGTCTTATACTGTATTTGTTTACCCTCCACCCCCTGTAACCGACGTGGAGCCTTTGCAAAAGAGTCTGTGACTCAAAGGTTTGTAATTCCAATTGTATTTCAATAAATAATAAACAAAACAAAAAGTGACTTGCTCAGGGTCACAGGTGCACAGTATATGCAAGTGGGGGCTGTGGGATTCAAACCCAGGTCTCCAGATTTACAGCTCAGAGCCTTAAACCACTGCACTATACTGCCTCCCTGGCATTGCATAACACTGCCTGAATCAAATGAGAGGCCATGGAAGAGTGGGCGGCTTTCTCACTATCAGTGAAGCCCTTGGGTATGGGTACCAGGTAGGGCGAACCCCTTTTCTGGATCCATTTCATCCCAGGGTTCCTCCTCGACCCCACAACCCTACTCCCCCCCCCTGAGCCAGGGACCCCACACTTCTGACCTCTCCTTTCAAAATCCAAGACACAACAGTGCATATACAACTCGGGTTGTAATGGGAGACTATCAAAGGGGTGCAGGTCCCTCAGCCTGGAAGGGGAGTAGAGTCTGCCCACTGAAAGGCATTCCCTGCACATGATACCTATTAAAATATAGCACCTTCTATTGGTGCTAATTAAAATCACAATAAAAATTTATAAACAATACCAAAACAACACAGTAAACCCCAACACACTATTAAAGTAACTAGAACTAGATCAAAATAAATTAAGGCAAAATATCCAAAGGAAAATTATAAAATAACCTAATCAGTCTTCACAATGTATAGTCCGATAACCCCTCAGACTCTCACTTCAAGGGTTTTGGATATATTAAATTAAATGTGATATTCCAAACGAAAAACCTTTGCACTTGAGTTCTGAACCAGAGTTCTCTCACTACTCTGGATAATGACAAAATATCAAATGCCTGTGTCTCTGAGTGATGGGATAGAGTTTTTTAGGGGAAGTGGGGGGAGATGCTAGTTAGCAGATGTTAGGTCCTATGGCAGCCTCCCCCTAGGAAGTAGCCACTTTGTTGAAAGCAGATGAGATTGACAAAGCATTCAAAGGGAGACCCAAAGCTAGGGCTGCTGTACTGTGGTTGGGTGTCCCAAGAGTGGGTGGTGGAATACTCAAGGGGGACATCACAGTACTAGGGGTGCAGGGAAGAAAGATTTTTTGAAGTGGGAAGTGTAGTTATCCCAACTAGGAAGGGTGTCAGTGGTATCCAAGTAGTGTGGGCTGGTAGAAGACATAGTGATATACTTTGGATGAGTAGTAAGGTGGACATATTAATAGGGTGTGGGGGAGTGGAAGTTGGAGCAGTAGAATTTGGAGAGGGGAGATCTGGGAAGTTGTGGAGTTTTAGGTAGGTAGGTAAAAGTTTATTTTTATACAGGTAATAGTGGAGAGGAGCGCAGTGGAGGGGTACTGGGTGAGTTGGAAAATATTACAAATCTACTATGAACATTCAACATGTATTCTCAACAGAAGAGATTTTTAAAAAATTATGAGCGATGGCCATCTTTAATTACTTGAGTCATTACTTGCAAAACAGCAATGACAGCTGTTTTGAAAATATCTCAGAAAACTAAAAATACACTGAGGGTGTATTTAAGAGTATCAGGAATACATTTTTGCTAAAATGCTTTATGATGAATTTTTTTGCTGACCAACAAATACTGCTGCTTTAATGGTGAATTCCTTACACAATTGTGTGGCATAGAGTTGGAGGCCTATATGGCTCCCCCTCATGCTAATTTGTTTATGTGTGCTTGGTAAGTTTCCAAACAATGCAAGAACAATTAAAAGTCTCAAATAGGGGTTGGTGAAAGTGTGGATTTCCGCCATTATGGAAGTTGTGCGAAATTTCAAAAATGTCATGGAATTTTCTGCTCTTTCATCTATGGCAGAATTTGGAACTTTCATCAAATTACTGCAGATTTCCACCCAGTACTGAGGCATTTAATAACGAACTGCAGACTTTTTATATGACATGTGGAAATAAAGTCTCTTGCTTAGTATTTCACCATATATCAAGTAATTATTTGCTTTTTGCATTACTTCTGCAGGGTTTTTTCCCTGCAGTTTAATACATTAACCCACATTTCTTACATTTATTCCACAGTTTTTCTGCAGAATTTCTGCAAAAGTTGGTAAAATGATTTCTGAAATTTCATGGAAGTGAAAATCAGACTTTCACCAAAATTCCACCCACGGAATTTATTTTTCACACACCCCTCAAACCAGACTTGTTAAGTCCACCAAGATCATTCAAAATGGACCAGTCAATCCAAACAGCAGATGAATGAATCACAAGTGAACACCATCTCCTTACAAAATGTCATCACATTTTTCATTAAATTGGTCTGGCCACCAAACTTCTGCCCCAAACGTTTTCACTGGCCCCCACCAGCTTTATGAAAGGGGTAATAGTCCTGTAATTCATAAACATATAAAGCATATTTTCACTAAACATAACAACAATGGTATTTATTTTCAAAATACATTTTAAGCTTAGTGATATATATATCAGTATATATATATATATATATATATATATATATATATATATATATAGATATATTCTCAAAAGTAAACACATATATTAAATTATCAACCTTAGAAGGCTGGGACCATGCAGCTAGATTAGCATTTATTGCTGTATGTTTCCCTGAGACACACAACTTTGTGTGTCTTAACCACAAATGTGATTACAACTTGCAAAGCCTTTGGAGATTTGGTAAAGTTGATAATGTGATATCTGTGTGTATCTTGGGAGATTCAATTATTAAGTGGGTGAGGTGGGGGAAGGGGTCAAGAGCAAACCATAGGAAGGTATAATGCATACTAGGGATGACAGCAGGGACAGTGGGATCTCTGATTGCCAAGCATGTGGAAATGGAAGATGGGAAACCTCACATAATAGTACACTTGGGTACAAATCACCTTGCAGGATGTGAGGTAGGACTAAAACAGAGATTCAGGGAAGGTGTGGGGTGGTGCTAGAGAGGTTCAGGGAAGTAGGGAAAATCTGCAAAGAGGCATGAAATACAGTAGCCTTCTCAGAGGTACTAGCCTGCACTGTGAGGAAAATTTGAATTGAGGAATTGAGTATATAGCTCAGACGGTAGTGTGAGGTGGAGAGGTATGGTCTAGTTAGTGACGGAGAAAGGATATGGGGAGAATACAAACCTATATGTACCAGAGAGGCTACATCTACAGAAAGTAAAATGGGCACAGGAGTCTTGAAGGGCAAGCTGGATGATTTCATGAAGAAAAGATCTAAATTTAAACTGACAAGGGGACCAACAAGGTACAAAATACCCTCAGTAACTTGGTGGAGGAGGCAGATAGGCCTCCCCCTCAGTCAGGATGGAATAGGAATGAACTACCGGAGGAGGGGAGGGAAGGAGAGACTGGGGGAGGAGATGCAGGTGGAACAGGGGTAGTGGGGGTCAGAAGAACTAAAGGAGTGGGTAGAGGGAAGGAGGGAGCAGGGGAGGGGGTTAAAAGGGGGGGGGAATTGGGGTAAAGTGGTGCCAGAATCGAAGTGGAAAGTAGTGTCTCTGAATGCCAGAAGCCTGGGAAGTAAAATAGCTGGACCTCTACTTTTCACCTTTTCATCAACTCTGCACCAGTGGCTTGTTCAGCATGCACAGTTCTCTATGCCAGTGCTGCAGTTAATATCAGTCCCAGAAAATTATCACAACTCTATCAATACCGTACTTCAAAGCAGCTTCCTGAAACTTGAATCTTGGTTTATACAAAACAAGCTACTATTAAACCACAAAATCAACTAAATGTCTGCTCTTCTCCACCTCCCAAAGCAAAAACAGACTAGGTGGGCCCAGAGGTCCTTATCTGCTGTCAAAGTCTATGTTTCTAAAAAGAAGTACCTACCCATGCTTCTACAAAACCAAAAGGGTGAGATACTTGAACAAGTAATAAACTTCAAATATCTAGGCATTAACTTCGATGACACACTCACCTTCTCTAGCCACATAGACTCTGTTATCAAGACTGCAAACATAAAACTTGGTGTCATATACCGACACAGGCATTCATTGACACCTGATGCTCTAAAACTTGCTATAAGTAGTTCAGTACTGTCATCTGTTGACTATGGTCTGCCTATCTATAGGGCAGGCATAAAAACTGCCCTGAATAGGGTTTGCACACTCCTCAGTAAGTTCTGCCATCTTATTTGGGGGCTGCTCTGGATACTCACACCTGCTCGCTATATACTGGTACTGAGTGGCTCCCCATAAACCTGAGAATGCAATTCCAAACCTGCCTACTACTAAAACAAGTGCTTTTTGGTCTCACCTCGCCCTCTCTGGAAAGTCTTTTTAAGCAGGTAGTTCCAACAAAATCAACTAGAAGTACTGCTACTGATAAATTGGTGACCTCCTTCAAAAGGATGAAACTTTCGCAAAATTCCATCCTGTACCTAGGACCAAAATGGTACAATGAGCTACCTGTTTACCTCACTGCCATGCCCAAGATCAGTTCTTTCAAAACCGTGCTCAGATCCCTTCTCGGGTACTAAAATGGATTGCACTGGCCTACGCTAATGGAGTCAGGGCCTCATCCGCCCATACTGTACTTTTTCTCCACCCACCCTCCCCCTCCTTAACCCCCTCATCTCACTGGACAATGTCCATTTATGACTGTCAACCCCATCTTACCCCCCTTTCCCACCAGTGACAATGCCACTTTTGGCAGACCACCCCACCCCTATCTGTCCCAGGTTGGCACACTACTTAGTAAACCCCATTCATTAGCATTCCTTCTCTTATCAGCCCTTCCTCTGCTAACTATTACTCTTTTACGATGTACATTAGTCTCAGCCATATCATACTGCCTCTGTAAATGTTGTATACTAATCTTAATTTATATTTATACCTGCCAATGTAAATGTCTCAATGTCATCTTCTGTATAACTTTTATTATTGTAACTGTTTTATTTTGTTTCTGTAACACTGACTTGCAACCTTTGAAAATGAGTCCTTGACTCAAAGATGTTAATCCCAAACTGAAATAAATTAAAAAAAAATAAAGAAAGAAAAGAAAATATTGTAGAGAGGCACAGCAAAAGAAGGCAGCGTACCATAAGTAATACAAATCTGAAAAGCATACTTGACTCTTGAAATAGCAATGGCATGGAAAGTGCAATAGCATGAAGTGGCCCAATTGCAGGCACTATATGTTCAAGGATCTGAAGAAGTGATGATGTCACAGGCTCTAACCCAGAAGAGAGGGGATAGGAGAACAATTATACAAAATATTTATTAAAATGGAATGATGTTTTCAGCAACAGATATACTTGACAACCATGGCTGTATAGTTGACTGCTGACTCAAGTTGTTGGCATTGCTCGTATACTACTGCATCTGTTTGGCATATGATGGTAGACCTGATTATGGCCTCCATTTGCTATTATTATTTTGATGTGCAGTGTTATGAATAGACTTGGCAAGGAGCCTGAGTCAGTGTGGACATTTCCTGCAATTTCTTAACTTCATCCAACTTCCATCTATCAGAACAATGTTATAAAATTCCTATATAAAAGTTTCTTTATTCATCATTAGTGCCATGGAAGTTCATCTTTTAAAACTGTGAGTACTAGAAAAATCATGGGTCTGTTCAGTAGTGATGAGACAGCATTTGCAGTGGTGTTTCCCTGAAGCATAGTCCAAACCTAGCTGCTAAATTTAGTAAAATATACAGATATCAATTTTCTCAGTGGCCATTCAATGTTGACAGGTTAATCGTAAATGTTACCAGTGAGTACCTTGCCTGAAGGGCTATTTCTGGTGAGGGGTAAGGACAAGGGATCAATCAGGGCTTGCATAGTATGTCACCATTCTGCCCAAAAAGGCTTTTGCTGAGATAAGCAACTTTATGTCTTTTGAATGTGGCACTGTTTATTGACACTACAATACCTGTAAGACTTCTGCCTTTATTGAAATGCATTATGCAGTGCTTAGGATTTCACATGCTCTCGTGTACTGAAAAACATTATTCATTGGAAGAAGGACTGGGACAAAAAGAAAGAGACCCCTATGGTTTGCCTGGAAGGGGATCATGATAAGAGGCTGTGTGTCTGGGGTGTCACAAGCAAGCAGGAGGGAGTGATGACAAGCCATTAATCACATAGGGTCAGTGGCCACATGCAATGTATAGGGCCTACGGGCAGACTGGATGGGTCTTGCGGTCCATATCTGCCAACAATTTCTATGTTTCTATGTTATGCCACATGTATTGCTTGGTGACAAACAAACCCTTTTTTTGCACATAAGATGGTGATATGGCAGTAACTCAGATGCAGGGTGATAAAGAGCAATTTCTGATAATTGTACAGTACTTGTCATTCCCAGTGCTACTGGAGAACTTCATACACTAGCATTACCAGCCACACAAACAACTTTAAGGTGCGTAATCCTGGCATTTCTGTAGTGGGGGACTGGCTTTCTGCTAGTGGCAATTCTTTGTCAGTAGTTCAGTCCAGCCTTACAACCTTTGCATTTTGTTGCTTACAGTTCTGAAGGCTAGACTAAATTAACAATACATATCACAAACCAGAATATGTCCTGAACTCTTGTCACAAAATCGGTTCACCATTCCCACTGAGTTTTATTGGTCTTGACCGCTGTCTTCATGATCCAATGTTTGATGAACTTCACCCCTTCCCCCAATATTTTAATGCTGGCAGAATATCTGGGGAAGTGTATCTGCGATAGAGTGTTTGTATCAACATTATCAACAAGCTGTGAAGTGTTAGCATGTTCATGTCTTGGGCTTGTCCTTGGAGCAGTGTTCCATTAGCTGGTAAGTGTGCCATTTCATGTAGCATTTTGGCAGTGGAATAAAAAATGAGAAAGCAAACAAACAAAAGGAGTGTAAAAAACAAACAAACAAGGGATGGAGGGAGATGGGAAAATGAGCCATGTGGTGCAACAAGAACAGGAGGGAGGAAAGACACAGACACACAAGCCATGGGTGGCAGACACAATGTAACAGACAACCACAAATGCAGCTGCAAAACCAAAGACCAAGGGACAGAGAGAAGCACAAAACAGTAGCCAGAGGCAAAGTGAAGCACAGAAAGATGAGGAAGCAAAACAAACCAGAACAAGGTCCAGTACCAACCAAGCAGAGAGCCAAACCAGGTAGAAAAGGAGCAGAGCCTCTGGGCACAAAGAAAAAAATGCTTCAGGGTGAAGCAGGAAGGACAGAGTTTAAATAGCTCAGGCAGGGGGCATGGCAGGTTGCTTCGGCACATCGAACCACAGGCAAAGCCTTTCAGTTGTGAATTTCAGGACCAGTACCTCTTGATAAAGCTGGCAGGACTAGTGAAAATGTTTGGAGCAGAAGTCTGGTGGCCAGAGCAATGTAAGAAAAAAATTGATGACATTTTTTTAAGCAGATGGTGTTCACTGGTGATTCATTCATCTGCTGTTTGGAGAGCTTGGTAAGATTCCTAAATTTATAACATGGACCAGAACCCCAACACAGACAGTCAGTAGCCTTTGCTTTATTGACAATGTGGTCTGTGTAGGGAAAGGGACCAAGTAGGAGGCAGAACATTTCCTAAAGTGTCTGAATGAAAACAACCTTACTTTGAGGATCACAAGTTTGATCAATGCAAAACAGCTGAACTTTCTGGACATTACACTGGTCAGCAAAAATGGTGCAAGTGTAGAGACATGAGGTTACAAAAATGAGACTTGCAAACATATTGTTGAGATCACAGTCATCCCACCCATAACACCTTTTGAATTCCATATTTTGCAGTCAATTTTTAAGGGCCTGAAGGAATGGCTTAAAGGAGGAAGTGTTTGATAGACAAACAGCAGAAATGAAAGATAGATTTTTAGAGCGAGGGTACAATGACAAGGTAGTGACTAATGTCCTGCAGAGGAGTAAAACCAATTAAAATACTGTGAGGAGCTTAAATACTCCAAAACAAAAAGGCAGAACCTAATGGTACTATCTCATTCAGCACAGAGTACAACTACCTGGCAGGTCAGATAAGGAACATAAGAAGAGAGAACTTGGCTTATAGCATAAAGGATCTGGTAATTATGAGTCATTACACAAAAACAGCTGAAAGACCTCTAAATTTGTTGCCCCCCCCGCCACATGGGTACTTTAAATGTACAAGATGCAATAGGTACACAAAGCAAGGAGGAGAATTCATGTCCCAAGACACTAGGTTTAATCTTAAAATCTGGGAGTTCATACAATGCATAACTGAGTTCATGGTCTATGTAATCTAGTGTCTTGTAACAAAATCTAGGTGTGCAGAACCATGCATATTAAAAAAAGAGATTGCAAGGGCACATGCCGGAAATCATTAGAAAAAGGAAAAATACTGTCTTTAGTGCTCACTATAAAGATATGCATGGTTCTCATCCTGTAGGAACACTGTACATGGGCAAAGAAGGCATTAGACTGAAGACAGGAGTAGGGGACCCTGTGTAAAGGCTGTCACAGTGTAAGACTATGTGGATTTACAATTTGATTGCACTCAAACCTAATGGTTTAAATAAGGACCTGGATTTTAAACCTTTTTGTAATTGCATTTAATTTTTTATGTAATGGTAATATTCTAATTGTACTACTTCTGTCTTTTTTTTTTTACAAATCCTTAGATAAACTGATACCAGATGTCTATCTACTTCTGCCCGAACTGAGTGACATGGTCTCCTGCTGATCCCCATTAAAATTGAAAGATGGAATGTGAGGCAAACTCACTTAGCTGATCACATAAGTCTGTCTATCACCGCTGGGTGAATGCCTCTTATAGCCTTTCTATTTCAATTTTCACAGCCTATCTTCTATGACACTGTTTGAAATGGGAAATGTCTTCTGTATTCTGCTGTCCTTAATTGGAATTCTTATCAGATGTGTATCACTGTGTTTTAAAATATTTTGTAGTTAATTTGTATTAATTCCTGATATTGTCTTTCTATTATTGCTCATCACACTTTTTGGTACTATGGCTAGAATAGCTGCTGCTCCTGTATTAGCTGCTGCTGCTCCTGTATTAGCCTGCTAGTTTGTTTAATGTGACACTGTGGACCCAATTTACAAATGGCAAAGCATGGCTTTTGCCAAGCCCTGCATCAAATCCATTTTTTAGCACAGCTACGCCAAACACAATGCCACAAACTGCACACGATTCAAGAAGATAAGGAGCATTTGCAACACTTTTCCCGATCTACGGCAGCTCATGCCAAATATTCCCCCATTACAACATGCATTCTACTTAGATCAAAATAGATGGAGCATCTTACCACTGACCCTGCATTACAGAATTGAAGGTATTCATATGAATATCCTTCTGAAGTTGCCTTATTTATTTCAAAATCTTCTGGTGTCACCTCCTCAAACCTCTTTCCAAGAAAGGGATGACTGTATATCAAGATTTTTATTGGGGGGGGATCTCCACAGATAGCATATAGTATACTGCAACTACTGCAGATATTTTTGTGCTTTTTGTACTTTATTTTATGTTTTTGGAGCTTGTATAGTGCTTAGTGCTACATTTATTGATTGTGTTTATGATTAACGCCAGTTGCCGTCACCAGACTTTGGAAATGCAGGTTTCACTATCTTCATTGTGCCAGTTCACTGCTGCTTCTCCATTCTGAAGCTCAGCAAGTGAACTTTGTGAGTACTCCAGTGACTTTTACAGCATGTTCATGTGCTTTACATTTATTACAGTAATGTAGATCACATTTTCGGTACCTGAGGCTAAGTGTATCTAGAGTTTGCTGACTTATGCACTGTGGTGATATCAGATACTGACGTATGCACTATATATATATATCGGTTGGATATCATCACAGTGCATATATCAGCTAAAAGTTATCTCACTGTGTGACAGATGAAAAGTTTAATTGCATTCATTTTGGTCTCACTCCTATTGTACAAATATATACATATATATATACACTACAAGTCAAAAGTTTTAGAAAACCCCCAATTTTCCAGTTTTTATTGAAATTTACGCAGGTTAGTGTCTCAATGTACTCTGAAATTAAAGCATAGAACAAATAAACAATTGGAGATAAAAAAGAAATCATAGAATCATTTTGTTTAACAAAATTTAATCTAAATTTTTGACTCATTAAAGTAGCCACTTTTTGCAGATATACTGTAACTGCCAAACACACTCGTGGCATTCTTCCTACAATGGACATCAAATATTGTTCAGGAAGTTCTTCAACACTGTTGCAGAAGTTTCCACAAATGTGTTGCACTTGTAGGTTGCTTTGCTTTCACCCTTCTGTCCAGTTCATCCCAAACTAGCTCGATGGGGTTTAAGTCTGGAGACAGTGCTGGCCATTCCATGATTTGAAGCCTACCGTCTTGTTCTTCTCCTCGAAGGTAGTTCTTACATAGCCTGGAGGTATGTTTTGGGTCATTATCTTGCTGTAGGATGAACCCCTGACCAACTAGGCATAGACCAGAGGGTATTGCATGGTGCTGCAAAATGCTGTGGTAGCCCTTTTGGTTCAGGGTGCCAGTCACTCTGTGCTGTTGTCCTGTAGACCGCCTATCACATAAGCTGTTGACTCTCAGAAACTTGTCTTCTGATTCTGTTGTGGCTTTGGGTCTGCCAGACCTCTTCATGTCAGAGTTTCCTCCAGTTTCCAAGTGCCTTTTGATGGTGTAGGAAACTGTACTCACTGACACCTTGACTTTCTTTGCAATTTCTCTAAAGCAGTTTTTGCTAACCTAATTTTTTTTTTTAACCTCTAGCAGTTTACCGCTTACCTTTGTACCATTTCAGGTTATTCACTGGACTTGAATTGCTTAAATTTCAATAAATACTGGAAAATGGGGGTGTTCTAAAACTTTTGACGGTAGTGTATATATATATATATATATATATATATATATATATATATATATATATATACATACTCCAATACTTACATATTCATAGACATAAATCATATGAATACACACAAAATATATTAATGCAATAACATTTCCTGGGTTAGCTCTTGAACAGAGAATGAGAGTTTCACCAGACAGGTGAGATGGTGGGAGTAAGGTGAACCTTCACCCCTTCTCCTCTCTGAGATGCACACCCTGTAAGGGCATTTGACAAGGAACAGCTGCATAATGTTGTGGGGTAGTTGGCAGACAGAATAACTGGTGCTGGCACATAAGAGGAGGGATGAAATAAAAGTGAGGTAGACTGTAACACATTGAAGCAGAACCTTGTGATGGTAACAACAGCATGATGCAGAAGGAGTTGGGAAATTGAAGAGCAGAGAGGATGTGGAAGGGTGGGAGGCAAACCATAACCCTCAGGAGTGGCACCCAAGGGTAAGAACACTGCTTGATGCAAACCCAGCATGTGCAATATGCTTTTGGCGTGCCAAGGAAGGGGCAGAAGGGGGGGGGAGTTGGTAAAAAGGACAGTAGAGGGGAGAAAAGAAAGGTAGTGAATGAGATGTGGGTCAGGAGCAGTTGCAGGATGGAGAAATGTAGTGCCAAAGAAGACAGGACAATGAGCGAGTAGTCAGGGCAGAGTGGATATCCATGAGCAATGAGTTCCAAATGTTTGGACAGTGATAGGAGAAGTCGGCTCTCCGTGAAGTGTAAGTTTGGGCTGGGAGGGCAAAGGTCTTATATCGGAGTAGCAGGTTGTGGGGTGTGTGGAGAGGAAGGCACTGAGGGAGGGTGGAAGGGAGACAAGCCAGAACTTCTCAATTAATAAGGCACTGTGGGCAAGAAGCCTGGCCCCAAGAAGTGTGAAGGATAAAGCAGAGTAGAGATCACAGTGATGTGTACATAGTGGATAGACAAGAGCAAAGTGACAAAAGGAGTTGAAGAGAGTGTCCAGTCTGGTAAGGGTGGACTTGGGAGCAATATTATAAACTACATCTCTAAAGTCAAAGATATGGATGATCATCTTCTGGATGATTTCCCGGTGGGCCAGAGGGTGAAGGCAGCCACAGTGTCTATGCATCAAGTTTGGGAAGTATCTTTTTTGTGGATTGCATCCATGTGACCAGCACAGTTGAGGGTTCTGTCGAGCCAGAGCCCAAGGTATTTGAAGAAGCAGACATCCTCTAATATGGATCTCTCGAGGGTATGGAAGGTAGGGGTGGCAGTAAGCATGGTGAGCTTTTGCCTGGTGTGAAAGGTCATCCAAACCATTTTTGTGGCATTTAGTGACAGTTGATTTGAGCAAATTGGACATTACTGAAGTCCGATTGGAGGTTGGTAGCCACATTAGAGGAGGAGGTACCAGAGGCATACAAAAACAGTATCATCTGCATACATATTGATATTAACTGTAGAGCAGGCTGTGGTTAAGTTGTTTAAAAATACTGAGAAGTGTATCGGTCCGAGTACCAAATCTTGAGGGACTCTGGTGTTTATGGAGAGGTGGGGAGAGGGAGTTGGCTATTCTGACTGATTAGGTCCAACCAAAAAGATAGGAATGAAACCAGCAAGTGGCTGTCTCGAGGCTAACTACTATAAGCTTGTTGAGGAGAAAGGTATGGGCAACAGTGTTGAAGGCATTAGCCAGATCCACAAAGATGGCAGAGGTGACGTGTCCCTGATCCATGCCAGAGAGAACGGAGTCAACAAGCCAAAGAAGGGAGAACATGGTGGACTGGGCTTTATGGAAGCCAGACTGGAAAGGGGTGAAGATTGAGGAGAAGTTGAGGAAAAGAGAAAGCTGGGCCAGAACCAGGTGCTCTTGGAGATTTGCAAGGACTGAGAGCAGAGATAGTGGCGGTAGTTACCAGGGTTAGAGGAGCTGGGAAGAGAGACAACAGTGGCCAGCTTCCAGGCATCAGGGTTGGTGGCAAGTGTAAAGGAGATATTCAGAAGGGTGGAAAGTGGGAGAGCAGTGGTGTGGGCAGAGAGGTGCAGGAGCTTAGGGTCAAACCCATCCGGGCTTTTGCCCTTATGGAGGTTAAGGGCTAGAAGAGCTTGTAGATTGTCAATGGGGGAGAATGGAGAGAAGGAGAAGCAGTGGGAAGAGGAAGTAGGTGCTGAAGGAGCTGGCGGGGGGAGGGGGAAGGAATGCAAGAAGGGTAGAAGCACAAGTGGTGAAGAAGATGTTGAATTTGGTAGCTACAGTGGGGGAGTCAAAGAAGGTGATGTTACCTACTTTTAGGACCGGAGGAGGGGACTAGAAAGGGGGGGAGAATAGGCCATGGACCACCATTCAGAATTTAGAGGGACAGTTAAGGTAATTCTCTAGAAAGGTGGAAGAGAAATGTTTTTTATTTATTTAGTTTTTGATGAGTGGGTGGGTGCTCTAGCCATAACAATGACTATTTTCAGGCATGACCCAGGAGGGTACAAAACAAAACATTAAGATAACAGGTTACAATATTGTATATGAGTTCACAATATTCAAATGTAGGAATACAAAACAGGCTGAAGGTTACATTACAGACATAGTAAAATAAGTGCACTTTGGCAAGCTGGATAGCCCTGGTGCAGGCATTATGGAGATTTCAATATTTAAGCACATCTGCGAGAACACCAGATGCTTTGTATGTCACCCATGCCAGGTCATGAGCATGCTGGCAGGCCAGCAGTTTGGCTGATACCTAGGGGAAGTGGGAGCCTCAGATCGTAGTCTTCCTAATAGGAGTATGCTAGTCCCAAGCATTTAGGAACTGTGTGTTGAAGTGGCTCATGGCTGTGTCAATAGAGGTGGCATTTGCAATGGGAGACCAATCAGTTCCAACAATGTCCTCATGAAGGGAGAACAAGTCTAGGACATAAAGGAGCAGAGCTGGAGTATGTTTAGCAGGGCTTTGGGGTGGTGGATTTTACGCATGCCGTAGACCATGTGGTGGTCACTGAGTGTGTCCCAGTAGGATTCCTGAAGTAACTACCCAGTGAGGGTGTGACACAAGAACCCTGTCCAGGTGGATATGCTTACCTGACTTGTGGTTTAAACAGGTTGGTCCAGAGATCAGTTGTGTCAGATTCAGGGAAGAGATGTGGTTACATATTTCAGATTGGGTTCCAGACAGTCAATTTATGTTGAAATCACCGAGGATGATGAGTTCACCAGCTAAGGAGTGGGTGGTGAGAGTTAAGATGAGGTCTGTGACAGAGGAGGAAAGGAAGCTAGAGCAGCAGTAGAGCCCACCCAAAAATGTAGGTAGTGAATAGGGAAGAGATAGTTTTAGTACCAGGAGTTCATAGGCAGACGAGGAGGAAGTGGAGAGACATATAGTATACTGGATGGATGATGAGATGTAAATGGCCACACCCCACCCCTGGTTGGTTGGCACTGCTGAATAGCTAAACAACTCCCTAACCTAACCAGTGACTAAACTAGCTTTAACAGGGAATATACATTAAACAATCAACAACATGGTGATGCTGAGGTGATGGTAAGGGACTGTAACCAAGGATGGAGATGGCAGTGTCAGAGGTTTTAGGTGAGAACCATGATTCAGTGATGATCAGCACACTAGGTTTCAAGTTAATCATGATAGACTGGAGTAGGTCAATCTTTGGAGCAGGCTACTGATGTTGAGGTGGACTATTTTTAGTCCTTTTGGGAGGTCACTGGGAGGAGGAGGAGGGGATAAGGTGGCTCTGGTAGGGTTCAATGTCACCCGCTAAGAGGAGCAGTAAGATGATAAGCAGGAAAGCAATAAGATGATTAGAGGGAAAGGATATGCATTTCTGAGGAGGGAAGGATTTACAAATAGAAAAAGTGGGGATGTGAATGGGTATGGGACTGTGTGTGAACAGAATGGAATGAATTGACGCTAAGTGAAGACCGGGTGAGTGGAGGAGGGAGGGTCCTGAGTGCCAGGGTGAGTGAAGAATAGGGTGAAGGAATGGAGATAGAAGAGTGGGGGTGGAGGAGTGAGGGCAGGAGCTTGACATTGGCTGGGCTGGAAGGGAAGTGAGAGGGATGGACATCGGGGTAAACAGGAGGGGGTAGGATGGCAAGCATGAGAAGGAGCATAGTGTGAGGAGAGGATAGGAGGGGGAATAGGTGAGATAGCAAAGATGGTTAAGGTGGGGGGTGGTAGCAGAGAGAGAAGAAATATAGTAGTAAAGCAGGTACACAGAGGGATAATACCTTAACTTGTATCTACTAGATATATCCACTAGATCATAGGTAAAAGCCCTAAATTTAATCAATCCACTCCCTTAACTAAAGAGTCACTAAAGCAGCCCTTTCAGTGAATATACATTCAAACAGTCAACAAATGAGTAAAGGTCCTAAACTTAGCTAAACAACTCCCTAACCTAACCAGTGACTAAACTAGCTTGAACAGGGAATATATATTAAACAATCAACAACATGGTGATGCTGAGGTGATGGTAAGGGATTGTATCTGTAATCTATAACACAGTGAGCTGATAAACAGTTTCTAGTACTGTAGGTATGACAGCAGAAGGGTAAGTGATGATTAAGGTAACAATTGTAGGTGCAACACACATAATTACATTGAGTGTAGGTGACTATAAGTTGTAATTTTGGATCAGCGTCTCCTGCCGACTGCTGCTCCATGCTGATGCATAGAAACATAGAAACATAGAATTGGCAGATAAGGACCTCTTGGCCCACCTGGTCTGCCCATTTCCTTACCTAATGGATAAGCTGCAGATCCTAGTTAACCAACAGCCTACTTCCTCCTACCCCCCCACTATAATTGCCTTATATCTGTCCCATGCATTCTTGAATTCCCCCACTGTTTTTGACTTTATGACCTCCTCAGGAAGGCTGTTCCATGCATCTACAACCCTCTCTATGAAGAAATACTTCCTCACATTACCTCTAAGCCATCTCCCCTCTATCTTCAAATTGTGACCCTTTGTTATTGCACATCTCTTTTTCTGAAAGATGCTATCCTCTTGGACTTTGTTGATTCCCTTAGAGGTACTTTAAAGTTTCTATCATGTCCTCCCTCTCTCTTCTTTCCTCGAGGTTATACATCTTAAGCTCCTTTAGTCTTTCTTCACATGTCTTCTGGTGCAGACCCTGCACCATTTTGGTTGCCCTCCTCTGGACAGCCTCCACCCTGTCTATGTCTTTGCAGAGAAGGGGTCTCCAGAACTGTACACAGTACTCCAGATATGGTCTTACCAACTGTCCATACAAAGGGCCAACAACTTTTTGTTATCTACTGGTGATGCCTCTCCCTATGCATCTCAGTATCCCCCCAGCCTTCCTTACTGCCTTCTCACATTGCTGGCCCACCGTTAGGTCCTCTGATATGACTAACCCCAGGTCCCTTTCTAGCTTTGTTGCTGTCAGTATCTCACCTACCATTGTGCACTCTTCCCCTGGGTTTTTGTTTCCCAGCTGCATTGCTTTGCACTTCTTTGCATTGAATCTATGCTGTCATACATTTGACCATGTCCCTTTTCTTCCTTTCCACCCCACCTTGTGTATCAACCCTGTTGCATATCTTTGCATCATCTGCAAAGAGGCATACTTTCCCTTGCAGTCCCTCTGCAATGTCACTTATTAAGATATTAAAAAGAACCGGCCCCAGTACTGAACCCTGCAGTACCAGACTGGTAACCCCCCTTTCTTCACTGTGGACTCCAATTACTATTATCCACTGTGTCTTTTTGTCCAGTCAGTGTTTTACCCAGGTTGCCACCCTGGGACCCACTCCCATGCTGGCTAATTTGTTTATTAATCTTTTGTGTGGGACTCTGTCAAATGCCTTGCTAAAGTCTAGGTAGGCCATGTCCACAGCCCCTTCTTGGTCTACTACTTTGGTCACCCAGTCAAAGAAATCAGTTAGATTTGTCTGACATGACCTTCCTGCTGTGAATCCATGATGCCTTGGGTCCTGTGCCCCACTGGCCTCTATGTACTCAACAATTCTTTGCTTCAGAAATGATTCCATCATTTTCCCTACCACAGAGGTCAAACTAACAGGTGTGTAGTTTCCTGCCTCTGTCTTGCTCCCACTTTTGTGAAGGGGAATCACTTCTGCCCTCCTCCAGTCCTCAGGTACCACACAATCCTCCTATGATTTATTAAAAAGGGTAGTCAGTGGTGTTACTAGTTCTTCCCTTAGTTCCTTTAGAATTCTGTGGTGAATCCCATCAGGTCCCATTGCTTTATCCACCTTCAGTTTTAAGACTTCTTTCAGATCCCTTTCTTCTGTGAATGGACTAATATAATTCATCTTTCGGATGAGACGTTAAACCAAGGTCCCATCTGCCTGTTCTTATAGTAGTTCAGGTGGATGTTAAAGATCCCATGGCACTTCTTGAAAAGAGTAGGGGAACTTCCTCGGTGCCCTGGTCAAATTTCCCCTCATTCACTAAAAATACCACCAACAGCTTAATTTGGTTCAAAGTCAGTTGGCATTCATCTGTATCCCCCTCCCCCGGGTTGTGCCTGAAAATAGCCAGTATTTGTCTAGTGCACTTACCTGGTCAACAAAAACTAAATAAATAAAAAAAATGAATAAATCCCCTTATCCAGAGTGCTTCTATTGACTGGATTAGTTATCTCCCCCTGCTTTTCCATTGTGAATACTGAGCAGAAGTATTTGTTCAGTATCCCTGCTTTTTCCCTGTCTCTCTCTGCCCAACCACCTTCCTCTTTATTCAGCTTCTGTATTCCTGCCTTAGTCTTTCTTTGCTCACTAATGCACCTATAAAAGATTTTATCCACCTTCTTAACTGAGTTGGCTATCTTTTCCTGGGTTTGAGCTTTTGCTATCCTGAGTGCCTTCCCTGCTTCCTTCTGCTTTAACTGGTACAGTGCTCTGTCTTGCTCCTTCTGTGTTTCCTTATACTTCCTGAATGCTGTATTTTTCTCCCGTACCTTCCCCCCAACTTCTTTTGAGAACCATACTGTTTTTTTCTTTCATTTTGATTTATTTGCTTCACACAAAGGCTTGTTGTCTCTGTGATGGCGGTTTTGATGTTTTCCCATTGTTGATCCACCACAACTTCTTGCCAGTTTGCTAGTGCTTTTCTGAGGCACTCTCCCATTTTGACAAAATCAGCCCTCCTGAAGTCCAGTACCTTTACTTTTGTATGACTTGTCTCTACAGCTAAGTTTATCGTGAACCACACTGGTGGTCGCTTGTTCCCAGATGGCTACCCACTTCAAAATCAGAGATCCTCTCTCCATCTCCATTTGAGAGTACCAAGTCCAAGACTGCTCCCTCCCGAGTGGGTTCCAAAACTAGCTGTCTGAGGCATGCCCCCTGTAGGGCATCGAGAATGGCCCTGCTCTTGGATGTGGCTGCAGCAAAGGTGCTCCAGTTAAAATCTGGCATATTCAGGTCCCCATCAGCAATATCTCCCATTTCTCTGCCATCCCAAGGATGCCTTCTATCATTTCCTTGTCCATTTCCTTCCCCTGAGATGGGGGTCTGTATACAACCCCTGTGTGGATCGTGGTGCCATTTCCAGTCTCCAGGGTGACCCACAGTGCCTTCTCTCCTCTTTGTTTACCATTTAGTTCTGCTGCTTTGATCCCTTCCCCTTACATAGCGAGCTACTTCTCCTCCTCTTCTTCCCTCCCTGTCCTTTCTTGGAGGATGCCCACAGTATGATGCCCTTAAGCTGCTGCACTTTAGCAAATTGACCACAACAAAGGATCACCAGGGAAATGGACTCTTGAACTAGCTATTCCACACCCCCACTAACTCAATATGTTCCTAATTGGCAGAGAGTAGCAGGGGCACAGTCAGGAGTAGGAAGCCTGCAACTAGCAGGCACAATGATTACTCTGTGTCTCCAATTGAGACACACTAGCTCCTAGTCCACACTAGTGCCCACCAGCTCAGAAACAGAGCTCAGCTCTCACAGACAGCACCAGTCACAGAACAAAGAATCCCACGACTGTTTGAAAGCCACATCGTCTCACAGTCACACCCCCCCCCCCTCTAACTCAGGATGCTCCCAATTGGCGGAGCATAACGGGAAAATTAGGTCCACTTCCAGAATATAAAGAACTTTATCCATTAATACAGTTGTTACAAACCTCACCTACCCAAGGGATCCCTTCACATTTTATATCACTAGCCTATAGAGCTATTGGAAACCCCACCAAAACACACACTCAGGATCCTATATCTTAAATGCGATCAAGATTTATCAATTAATCTTGCCCCAGCAATTTGTGATAAAATATATCAACAACAGCATAAAGTTTCCTCCTTGAATTATTAGAAAGAGTTTGCTTGGAAAACAACCATGCATTATTTTTGAACCCCCAGGATATTGGGAAAATACAATAAATCTTCAAGTTCAGAATGTTTGTGACGCTGTAGAACTCAGTATGCACATCACGTGCACATATTTTCGTCCTGTCCCAAATTAACTCAATTTTGGGGCAGATTTGGATGGAGAGGTACATAATCTCTGTCCACCGCTTCCCCATGTAATAACATAGTTAGTGCTGCTGCTTGATTTCCCACCTACACATCTTAATAAACATCAGAAGTATCTACTTAGCAAACTTTTCACCATGGCAAAAGAAGCAGTCACCATTCACTGGTTGTCAGAACTCCCTCAAACCACTGAACATTGGTGAGATCTGATGATTACAGTATATCAGTTGGCAAACTGGCACACAATTTAGGGCACCAGCTAGATCTTTTTAATAAAAGATGGACAGGCTGGGTCACACAAGTAATGCTTTAAACGTAGGGATTTTTTCCATAACTGTCACATGATGGAACTGAAGTGATTGATAGGAACGTTGATGTGTACTTAGTTTAAAGGCCACATATAGTGTATTAACAGATGATGGATTTACTGCAAGTTCAACCTATTGGTTACCTGTGATGAAAGATGTTACTCTGCATTTATAACTGTTAGTAATATGTTGTGAAATTAAATAACAATATTGTTATGAATTGCCTTGGAGTACTATAATTTGATAAAAAACATCTTTTATAAAAATAAAGTTACAAAAAAAGATTGTCTTATGTTAGACCAGAAAAATCAGGTCAAATTTACGGTAATCAGCACATGGGATCAAGAATCCCGATCGCTGGCCAGGGAATGCCGCAAACCCGGTACACCATATGTTCAGTGCACCCAGGGCTTGTGGCATTTCTGGAACCCTTTGTGAATCTAACCCTGTGCCTTTAAGCATCATGGCTATTGAATGGGAGCCATCTCCTCCATTTTCTGGCCTCCTGACAAAGATTTGTAGAGCATCAAAGCACCAGGACATTGGTGGGAGGCCTGGAAGTAAGATGCAATAAATGCACTGATCAGTTTCGCTCCTTGATTGTGAAGTCACTGCTTCTGTACTGCTTATAAATGGAAGTTGGTTTGCTGTATTGCAGTATGGACAATGTACTGTGTACTACTGTATAAGAGCCTGAGGAGTGCTTTGCTGCTAGTTTGCTATGAATTTATGCTGCTGCTGAACTAAAATAAAAACGGCTTTCCTATTGCAAACTAACAAAATACTGACTGGCATACTGTTTCTCTGACACCACAAAGTGAGCTCCATGGTTTCGCTGTTTACATGGTCAAGAAAGCTAGCCATCCTGTGTGTGAGCTCCTCCTTCATGGTTTGCATGATTTGCACAACAGATTTGTGCACAGTAACCCCAGCATAGGGTGTAATCTGAATAGCACAGAAAGGAAAAGCTGCATGAGGCTGCAATGTTGGCTGGAAAGCAGAGGGGACAACAAACAAAACAAAACATACATCTGTGCCCAAAGTGTTAGTGATATACTGTATGTCATTAATGTATGGACCTAGGATTGTTAGCAGTGGTATGAACATGATCCATTGCTATCTACTTCTTGTAATGCAGCTAAACATCATGAAATGCCTTGTTTAAAACCAGCAGATGAAGGTTTCCGAACTTCCTAGTAACTATCCATATCCTGCAGGGAAATCAGACTAACAACACACAACACACCATATAATGTGTGCTAGCAGGGCTGGGCAATGCAGGCTTAAACCAGCTCATGCATTCTTTGCCAATTTACAAAGCAGGGTATTCCATTTTCACTCTTACAAGCTTTTCACATGCTTCTGATTAACTATCATCTTGAGAAAATATTCAGGTTCACGGATTCAGCAGGCAATTAAGCATGGATTAACTACTTGGTGCAACATGGTATAGTTCTTGTGTAACTTAGTTTGATGAGGCTATGTACTGTCAGTAACTTAGTACTAGCAAGCCAAATTCTGGACTCTAAGGAAAATACTGAGGCAGGTTATCCCATCAGACTGTGAAACAGGAAGTTGTATGCTGGACTTCCACCATAGCCATATTCTCACAATGAGCTTTTCACAAAGCACAAGATACCCCCCCCTTCCCCCAAGCTTCAGTTATCTTAGCTGTAAAATTGGGTTGAAATGGGGCTGTAACAAAAAAGAGCTTTTATAGCTCAGTGTGGATAAACTATGATTTCTAGACAAACATGCAATAAGTGTACCCACACTAGAGAGAGCCCTGTACGTATTTACTATACACAAGAAAGAGAGTAATCCTATCTAAGAATAATAAATCCAATTTGCTGATCAGCACAGCAGAAAGAAGATCAAGGGGTGCAAAGAAATATTGCCAAAGCCAAAGCAAATATATTCCAGTGAATTTAATGGTGCACTAAAGTTAGCAGACAAACAATACCTCATTAGGGTATTGTTGTCTGCTAACTTGGGGTATTATTTGTCTGCTAACTTTAGTGCACCATTAAATTCACTGGCATACATTTGTTTTGATGCTGGCAGTATTTTCTTTGTGCACCGTGGTCTTCTTTCTGCGTTGCTGATATTGTTTTCAGGTGCTTCACTCTGCTGTGTTCTATGCCTGAACACCACAGTGTTTTTTGTCTTGCTCCTCAATTTGCTGATCACCCTGGTATGACCCTTGTGTGGGTACCAGATAGCAAAACCCATGCATTATCATTGCCTAGAACCATACCCATTATTGTGACATGTACTGCAGTCCAGGGTGGCAATCTCTGAAAGGAAGGAGAACCGTGCATGGGACTTACACAATTTCAGATATGGGTACCATTACTTTGATTCTCTCTCTTCCCTACTATCAGCTGCTTCTCTCTCCTCTTACTCCTCAAATGCCAGTTTTCATACTTTCCTTACTCCTAGATGTTGATGTGCAGTTGGTCAGACTGTACTCAACAGAATGATTCCTACTCTCCTAACCATCAGTTGACTTAAATTAAATCCTCCTTCCTTTCCTAAAGATCAGTTCTTAGATGACAGCTGCACAACTTGGCCGTACCTGTTGTAGTTGTAAATGTATATCTTGAGTTAAGCCTTACAAAATCAGTGATATTGTCAAACACATTTATTTGAGCTGGCGACCCAGAGTCTGGAATGAACCCAGGGATTCAAGGGCTGGTAGGGGAAGAAAGACTGAGCATCCCAGTGGACACAGTCCTCCACAGGTAAGGGAGAGGAGCAGACTCCACTGCAAGATGTCCATCTGGTTGAACACAGGTGGAGGTGCAGTTGGTACATGTCATACATCTATATACTGTATACAACAGGAGTGGGGGTGAAAATAATGAGTTAGAAAATATATCATGGCCAAGGATATCTCTAATAGCAACATATCAAAAATATGTTGGTGTTACTGTTGTCACAATGGATATTCGTAAGGTTACTGTTATCACAGTAGAATACTGAACCAGAGAACAGCTTTCTTGGTGCTGATGATACCACAATGCTTAATGTACAGTAGTACTGAAGCCAGTTGTTAAAATCAAAGAAAAATAGCAACATCTTCAAACTGCAAACTAAAAGCTACCACTTGTAAACTTCTGTTGTGTTATACAGTACATATTGAATTTTCAATAGCCTGACTCAAAATAGGCAATTTATTATCACTTGTGAGTGGGCAGAATTTTCATAATTCACCCATGACTCTACTACTCATATGTTTTAGTACTGCCCGCTCAGACTTGAAGATAGATTGCATTTTTTGAGTCAGCCCATTGCAAATCCCATATTTATTCATCAGTGTTAATTAGGCTAAATAAAAATACTATCTGTAACAGATAACACTAACTAGCTAGATAATATTTTATCTTCGAAGTAAGATACGTCATAAGGTGTATCTGGCTAGTTGGGTACGTCACAAAGAACTTTTTCTGCCTCCTGTGCTTAGTAATCAATAGATCTACATGGTCCAGCCTGCACGAGCTACCACTAAAAAGCAGCAGTGTGGCAGCTGCCACTGCTTCAAATCTCCTATGCTATGGGAAACTTTCACTTTTAAATAAAATAAAACTAGCTTATAAATATTAATGTATTATGTATAAACCAATCATGTGAGGTATAAAGGAGAGTCAGTGGGTCCCCTTCCTGTTAATATGCTATACAGTTCGTTGTGGGGCTGGAGTATGGCTAATCCAATGTTCAGAAAATGAAGAAAGACAGCCACTCAATCTTTTCTTAAAAGCTGATTTGTTTTTTATTTTTCAAAGTATTTCTTAGAATCAACAATCTCCTGTGCTTGCCCAATGTTTCACCCACATTGGGCTTCCTCAGGGGCCAGGATTTGTGATTCTGGAGTTGATTTTCCAGTGGTATGTATCCTCTTAGTTTCCAAAATGAGCTTTTCCAATTAGTTTTTCCCCAGTTCTGGCTTGACAGTAGTGTAGACCCTGGGGTTGTCTTTCAAATATCATTTACATCATTATAGCAGATTACTGGAGCTTTTCTGCTTCCCTCTGGCTGTGTCTCAGCTTCTATCATGTTATCATGCTTATGAGGTATGACATTTATCTTCACTCATGGTCAGTGACCCATATCATATCTCATAAGAATCCATCACATAACCCCTGTACATCAACACACAGGCATGAGTAAACAACACACACTGACTGAAAAACGCAGGTTACTCACCTGTAACAGTAGTTCTAGGAGTGGTATATGTTGTTCATCCACACTTGTTGGCATGTACCTTTCCCTTTAAATCTTGCCGGAAGGTCTAAAAGTTGGCTCCTCCCACTCACCCGGGTGGTATATCCCTCAGCTCCACCCCATGATGCCAGATCTTGCTCGCTGGATGCAAAGGTTGTGTGTCGAATCCGAGGAGGTCAGGTGGGTCAGTGTGAATGAACAAGATGTACCACTCCTACAACTACTGCTACAGTTGAGTGAGCTGTGTTTTTAGGGATGTGGATATGTTGTTCTTGTCCACACTTGTTGGCAGTCTCCTAGCAGTTCTCCAGGAGGAGGGAGGCAAGGTGCACACCCCTGCTTAAGGAACAGTGATTGGAGAACTGAGGCCCCAAAACCAACATCCCAGTGTGACTCTGTGTCAATGTGGTAATGGGTAATGAAGGTATTTGCTGACTTCCAGTTAGCAGCCCTGCAGATATCCTGGATAGGGATATCCCTAGAAGCAGCCACTGACACAGCTGTATGGAGGGTTGAATGAGCTCTTATCTCTCTGGTAGGTTTCTTGCCCATCAGCTTATAGTAGAGATCAATACAGAATGTTATCCATCTGCCAATCATCCACTTTGCTGCAGGTCTGCTGGGTGTGGCTTGAGCATAGGGGAAAAACAGCTGGTGAACCTCTCCCCAAACTTTAGCCGTTCACTCCTTATAATAAGAGAGTGCTCATCTCAGGTCCAAAGTATGGAGTCTGTACTTGGCCTCCAAAGTGTAATTAGGATAGTACATCGGCAGAGTCAACCCCTGATTAAGATGAAACTCTGACACCACCTTTGGAAGGAATTTCAGGTGGGGACGCAAGACAATCTTGTCCCTATGGAAGACCAGATAGGGAGACTCAACATAGAGTGGCTGTAGTTCCCCAGTCCTTCTGGCTGATGTGATAGCCACCATGAAGGTGGTCTTCCATGACATATGTGACATGTCACACCTGTGCATCGGTTTGAATGGCTTGCCCATGAGTTTTGCCAAAACCAGTAGTCAATCCCACAGAGGTGGAGGTTCATGCACCAGAGGGGAAATGTGGTTGAGGTCTTTAAAGAAATACCAGACCACCTTTTCCTGTGCCACCATCTGCTGACCAGCCCATGCCCGGTAAGCAAAGATGGCTGCCAGGTGCACCTTAGAGAGACCAAAGGTAATCGAGGATGAGCCACCAAACAGGACGATGGGTCTAGGCCCTTGCCCTGACACCAAATGAAGAATCTCTTCCATTTAAAGGTATAGCACCTCCTGGTTGACTCCTTCCTAGATGCTTCAACTACACTGAGTACATCATTGGAGAGACCCAAAGCCTGGAACTCTAACCACTCAAGAACCAGGGTGTGAGGTGCAGAGATTGAAGATCTGGATGGAATACCTTTCCCTGATTGATGGAGATCAGGTCTGGGTGTGTTGGAAGATGCCTTGGGAGCCTGGTGTTGAGGCTGGGAAGATCTGGATACCAGAACTGGTGGGGCCAGTCTGGGGCTACCAGGATCATCCTTGCCGTGCCCTCCTGACCTTGAGGAGCACTTTGTGGACCCAAGGAAGTGGAGGAAAGGCATAGAAGAGGCCTGGGGTCTATGACCTTGAGAAGGCATCTCACTGCAGCAAGCACTGCTGAGAGGACAGGTATGAAACAGCCTCAGATTGGTGATCTCCCTTGAGGTAAACACGTCCACCTGAGAGGTGCTCCACTGGGACAGCTGTAGAGTGCTTCCCTGCACAGAAACCAGGAGTGCTGCCCTGTTTGTTGAGGTAGTACATGGTCATAGCATTGTCCGTCTGGACTTGAACCACTTGACCCCAAAGAAATGGAGTGAATGCAGCCAGCACCAGCCAAGCTGCTTGGAGCTCCAGCAGGTTGATATGGCATCAGGATTCTTCAGGGGTCCAGAGCCTGTGGAGTCTGTGATTTCCCATGTGGGTACTCTGGCCCATGAGAGAGGCATTGG
This sequence comes from Neoceratodus forsteri, assembly GCA_016271365.2. Classification (NCBI taxonomy): domain Eukaryota; kingdom Metazoa; phylum Chordata; order Ceratodontiformes; family Ceratodontidae; genus Neoceratodus; species Neoceratodus forsteri. The sequence continues at coordinate 509,334,566 of CM057452.1, read as the reverse complement.
GCATGAGGACAACCGTCAGCTCAGGGCGGACTAACGGGATCCCTTCCTGCAGATATTCCCGGACAGTCCACCATTGGAGGGTGTCAGACATCTTCTGGGTCACAGTGACTAGCTGGTCAAAATGACCATGTCACTGAGACCACTGCCTACCAGCTCCCATTGAAGGGGGTGCATATGCCACTGGGCCCATTGGACCATGGCGGTGCAGGCCGACATGTAACCCAGAAGTCACAGAAAGTCCCAGGCAGGTCCAATTGCCCAACCAGAAATGATTGGGCAAAGGAGGAGAGAACTTCCACCCTGTCCACCAGAAGCCTGGCTCTGGCTCAGCAAGAGTCAAGCTCTGCCCTAAAGAAGCAAATCACCTGCAAGGGCACAAGTTCTAACTTGGCCTCATTGACCAGGATGCCAAGGCTGAGGCAGATGTGGAGGGTCAGATCCCTGGACCTCTCCACCTCCAGACTGGAAGGACCTGCTATTATCCAGTTACTGAGATGGGATACATTCAGACCTCTCAATGCCAAATATGGGCTTCTACCACTGCTATGCATTTGGTGAAGACCCTGGGGGCTGATGGCAGGCCAAACAGCATGGCTTGGAACTTGTAGAGGGTTCCCTCCACCCTAAGGCAGAGGAACCTTTAGTGGGACAGATGGATTGGGACATGAAAGAACACATCCGGAAGATCCAGTGAGCAGAACCACATGTTCTGCTCGAGGGATGTAATGATCTGGGACAGAGTTACCATCTGAAAGGTGCACGACCAGAGAAACTGAGTCAGGTCATGTAGACCTAGAATGGGGCACCAGCCCCCAATCCATTTCAGGACCAGGAAGTACCTGGAAATGAACCCTGGGCTGACTGGTGGGTCTCTGTCTCTGACCACTACCTCCTTGTGGAGGAGTTGGGCAATGTCATCTCTGAGAGCCGACCGAGTATGGGCAGATACCTTTTCCTCCTGTGGGGTATGGGCTCAGCTTGGGGGGTACTGCTCAAATTCTTGAGGCAGACCCTGGCTGACTACCTCCAGAACCCACCTGTCCATTGTAACAGTGGACCAGGCAGAAAGGAAGTGGCAGAGCCAGCCCCTCAAGGGAGGACCCAGAGCAGTGGTGGTGGGTTTAGGGGTGGCTGCCCCCATCTTGTCACTGCACAGGCTTGGAGGATGAAGAGCCAGCAGTTGGGCAACTGGAACCTCTATCTCCAGGCTTACGGTTCACCAAAGCCCTGGACTGAGCCTGCTGCTGCTTCACAGTTTGACACTAGGGCTGCTTGGTCATGGGGCAGAAGATTGAAAGAGCTTCTTCTTCTGTGATTTCTTAGAACCCTGGGGTTCTTTTTGGGTGGAAATAATGGAGTCCAGGATGGTGTTCAACTTCTCAAATGATACATTGAAGGTGACCATTAACTCCTGAACTGAACAAGTCAGTACACAAGAAGGGAACATCTGCCAGTTTGTGCTGGGTATCTGCCATAAAGATCAAGACCCTCAGCCAGGCTCTGTGATGCATGGAGACTGCAGCTGCCACTGATCGGGCACAAGAATCCCCGATATCCAGGGCTGTCTGGAGTTGCTGTTTAGCAACCGCTCTACCCTGATCATGGACCTGCTTGACCGTGGTCTGAAGTTCCACAGGGAGATAAGGAAGCATCTCATCCAGTGAGCCCAAGTGGGCATGGGAGAAGTGTGCCATAATAGCAGCTGAACTCACCTGTTGGAGACCAAGCAGGGAAGCAGCATAGGCCTTTCTGGCTGCATGGTCCAACTTTTTGGACTCTTTGTCCAGAGGTCTATCTGTGTCTGCTGAATTGCCCAAGTGCCGGAACACAGATTTGGCACCTCAGCTGAGGGATGCTGTGTAAACAGCAAGGGGGCGCTGGTGGAACCATGTATTTGTAGGCCACATGAGCGGAAGGCACAGGGCAGGAGGCTGGGTGCTGCCAAAGCTCCAAGGACAGACCGACTATGGCCTCGGACACTAGGAAGGCCTCAGATGGGGAATTCCCTTTCCTGAGGATGTCAGTCAAGGGGTGTTCAGCCCATTTCTCAACAGGCTCTAATGGCATCCCCATTGATTCAGAGATAAGACAGAGGATGCCCATGAAGGATGTGGGACCCTCCTCCATTGACAGACTCATTGAATCATCATCACAGGAACATGAGTGTAGGTCTGAATCATTGGACCCTGAGTCCAGGTAAAGTGGCTGACCACCTGAGTTACTCTGGACCTGCTGCGGATGGTCGGGAGTAAGAGCGACTGACAGCCTGCATGGGAGACCCTGATCAGGTCAAGACTTCTTGGTATGAGCCCCTGATGGAGGCTGCTTAGGTGGCAGTTCCACCAAGATAGGTGGAGAGGCAAACTTTGGCCAAGCTGGGAAGGTCTTCACTGGTTTCGCAGGCAGAGGGATGGTGTCAGCTGGCTCTGGAGGAATCAACATCGGCCTAGAGGGTGACAGCCAAGTGATGGCCAGAGTAGAAGCCAGGGTTGACTGCAGACTGGTCAGCATAAGTTGTTGCTACATGAGGTCCTCGTAGCAACCATCAACTTGTGTCAAAGCCTCTCCTCACCTGAGGAGGATGAGGACGAATGGCGATATCACCTCTTCTTGGAGCTCTGCTTGTGGGATTTCCTAGGCCTATCAATTGAGGGGGTATGCGACCTAGAAGATGACCATTGGGGGGAACTGATGGGGCTTCTCGAAAGGAGTCTGGGAAAACTGTGGCTCCTCCAGATCGGGGACCATGACCAGTAGCGGAGCACCAGCAAGCTGGGTCTTCTTGTCTGTCAGAAAGCACTGGGCTCCTAAATAAGGAATTGTCAGCCTCATCAGGTGACAATGGGTCAATGGGGTCAATTATAATTTTGACTTGATCGTCGTCCCACACCTGAGCCAGCTGGCCTGACGGAGATACCATGAAGCCAGCGGCTGACGTCACAATTTCTGCTGAAGCTAAGAGAGGAGACTCCTGTGACTGAAATCTCTCAGTGCCCCAAGAGCATCAACATGAAGATTCTTCTCTCTGCCCTCTGTCCTTTTTACAGGAGGTGTGTGAATCCCATGGACCCTCCTCATTTGTAAAGAGATACTGGCACATCTCTTTGAAGGAACTGGAGAATGAGGTGCCCAGTTTGAGCGGAACAAAAACCGACCATGAAGAGGATTGTTCAGCAGCAGCACAAGCTGCCTCCTCCTCGAAGGCTTTCATCTGCTCCAGTTGGTCAGCAGATCCTGCAGCCACAGAAACCACATGATGGGCGTCCTTAGATTTAACCAGCGGGTGCCATTTTTCCAGTCGGCAAAGTAGTAAACATGCGTGGCGATCTTCCAGAACCTGAGGATGGAAAACGTGGCAGAGATCGCAGGCCTGAGGGTCATGTGCATGGCCCAGGCAGTAGATGCATGTGGAAAGTGGATCAGTGTGGGACATTTTCAGTCCACAAGGACACTGGTTGAATCCGGGCAAGGACTTGTCCTCCTTTGTGGTTGTGATCATGAACTGTTATGGAGAAATTTGAGTGAGTTTTAATTTCGGTAAACTGGTATTGAATGCCAGGGCCTATTCAACGTGGAGCGGTCAGAACGGAACCTGAATCTTTCAAGTGGAAAAGAAGATCTGTCATCATGGGGTGGAGCTGAGCCATATACCATCTGGGTGGGTGGGAGGAGCCAGCTTTTAGACATTCCAGCAAGATTTAAAAGGAAAGGGACATGCCAACAAGTGTAGATAAGAACAACATATCCACATCCCTATAATAAATATTTCCTCTGGCATCCTGTTCTACAAGTTCATCCTCCTGCATGAAATTTTTTCCTGAAGTTACCTCCTCTGGCAACCTCAGTTTGTGCCTCTTGCTGTACTATCATGTATAAGTTGAAACAGCTTCTCCTAGCTACCAAGACCTTATGCATTAAGACATATGTTTACTGTCCATCACTACCCTCTGGGGTGCAGCCCACGGCTTCATAATTATTCCACCTTTTATCACCTGCAACACTTGATAAAAGCTTTCTGTTTTTTGCTCAGCAGCCTCCAGAGTACATGATTGATAAGTATGTCCCCCATTGGACCTACACGGTATTCTGCCCTCTTCAGCAACATCTCCACACACTTAAAGCACTAAAAAAATTAACCTTCTCCTCTAAGCACACACGCAAAAAGAGAGAGCAACCAACTTCTAATCTAAAATGGCAAACCTCGAGGGCACAAGATAAAAATTCACTTAAATTATTGCTTTAGCAATTCAACTAGGACTCTTTATTCATACTATCTACATGGGGCTAATTACTTTAGAGTCTGTACTATGCTACGAGGCCTGATAAAAGAACGATTATTAATAATGCCCCTTCTGCAAGCATCTCACTATATGTTGGAGAACAGGAAAGAAGAAATTTGATTTGCTAGGTAATTAAATTAGATGGCGGTGGATATTGATTCCCTTAATACATATGTAGCCAGGGTTTTGCTCGCCTGAGAAAGGATCACAGCATTAATGAGAATTATTTCTCCGAAGCCTAATTTGGGACTTCAGTCAAAGGGTAAATGAAATTATCATTGTCTCCCATTTGGGAAAAAAATTAGTAAGTAAAACATTTTTTTTTTCATTTGCTATCCCAGAGCTGCAGCATCTGATTTACAGTTATGCTTACTCCTTCTTATACAGCCCTGAAGTGATCAGAATTGCATACAGTATAACCACATTTTAACGAGTAATTTCTTTTTTTTTTTTTTTTATTTAGTTGTTTAACCAGGAGTAGCACACTAAGCTGAAAGCTTTTATGCAGGAGTGACTTGGGAGCACAGGGTAGTCAAGTGACTTTCTCAGGATCACACAGTATGCAAGTGAAAGCTGTGGGATTAAAACCCAGGTCTGGTTAGCTGGATGTCACCAAATTTGCAGCTTAGAGCCTTAAACCACTGCGCTATACTGCCTCCCTAATTTCAGTAATCACCTCTAGGGTTGGACCATCACTTCTTTGGCTCAATCTTCCGCCCACTCCCTTTTTTTCCAGAAAGGACTGGATTTACTGTATAGGGATAATTTGCTGGAACTAATTTATTTTAGCCTGTCTCTTGCATCTCCCATGTACTCTGCTCATGGGCCATGCCTTAGAAACATAGAAATATAGAATTTGTCTGCAGAAAAGCACCGCTTTACCCATCCTGTCAGCCCAGATTGTCACTGTCTAGTCTGTCTCCATATTCCTTAACCGGTCTCTGGTTACTCTCCCTCATCTGCCTATTTGATAATATTCCCCCATGTTTTTCCCATTCATGTTTGAAGCCCCCTACTGGTTTCCCCTCAACTACTTCTGCCGGCAGTCTGTTCCAGGCATCCATCACTCTTTCAGTGAAGTAGTACTTCCTCATATCCCTCTTAGCCCCCCAATAGCTTCATTGCATGCCTCCCCCTCCACAAGAAGAGACTCACTGCCTGCACCATCTTCACTCCTGTGATATACTTGTAGGGCTCTATCATGCCACTTCTCACTCTCCTCTCTTCCAGGGTGTTCATGCTGAGATCCCTCAGTATCTCTTCTTAGGGCTTCGGATACAACCACTGCGTCATTTTAGTTGCTCTTCTATGGACTGCTTATAGCCTGTCAATGTCCTTTTTGAGGTGTGGTCTCCAGAACTGGACAAAATACTCTACATGGGTTCTCACAAGCATGTGATACTGTGGCAACACCACCTTTTTCCTGCTGGAGATATATATATTTTTTTTTTTACTTGCCATTTGTACCTTCTCTCTTTCTGTCTCTGAATCTGCTCTCTTCCTCGGATTCACCGATGGTGATCCCAGTGGTATGACAGTGGACTCAACTCTGCCAAGGATAACCCCCAGTGGGGTAGGAGGGGATGCCCCAACCCCTCCAGCCAACGTCCAATTTTTGGGTGGCCGATTAGCCTCCACCACCGTAACACCAGGGCCCATCTCTCAGTACAGATGCAGGGCTGTTTCCACTTTTCTGTGGAGATGTGATTGTGCCATGATATCAAGGTATATGCTGATGTCGACCATGCTCCTCCCTACTGCTGTGGCTCAGAGCTACCATTCCCCCAGCCTCCACTAAGGATCAGTCCAGACATGGACCTTCCCCCACCCTCCCCATGGGAGACAGGCAGTCCAGCAGATGCTCAGCACCCCCCGGCCATCCCTCCTGCTCCCGGACTCATTCTCGGACCCAGGTCACTGGAGTCGAAAGCAGTAGCACTACTGTTGTGCCGGCAGGCCAGCTGGAGATACCTCTTTTTATGCATCCCAGTATCCCATGGGCCCTATCCACTGCTTTGTCACACTGCCCTGACACTTTAAGATTATCAGACATGGTAACCCCAAGGTCCCTTTCCTGCTTTGAGACTATCAGTGCTTCCCCCATCCTGTACTCATCTCTTGGGTTCCGAAGCCCTAGATGCATATTTTGTACATTTTGGCATTGAACCCCAACTGCCATGCTCTTGACCACTCCTAGAGTTTCCTAAGGTTCCTATGGATTCTCTCCACTCCCTCTTGGGTGCCCACCCTATTACAGATTTTGGTGTTATCTGTAAAAATGCACACCTTCCCTTCCAGTTCTTCTGCACTGTCACTTGTGAAGACATTAAACAAAACAAGTTCCAGTCATGAGCCTTGTGGCACCCCACTTGTCACTCTACCCTCATTAGAAGGAGTGCTGTTAACTACCCCGCATGTCACCTATCCATAAAGCAGTTCCTTTCCCAAGTCACCACTTTGGAGCCCATCCCTGCTGCTTAATTTCTTTGTCAGTCTCATGTGTAGTACAGTATTAAAAGCCTTGCTAAAGTCTAGCTTGGCCATGTCCACTACCTCCCCTGATCATTTTCCCTGCTCACCCAGTCAAAATAATCAATCAGATTTATCTGGCATGACCTCCCCCACCCCATGAATCCATGCTGCCTTTGGTCTTGTAGTCTTTTGTCAAGCAAACAAAATAATGGACAAGTCCAAGGTGAAACATCATCGTCAAGCTCCAAACTATCACCTGCAGGCCATCAATGTGAAACCAGTAGCTTAACCAGAAGGAACAGAGACCAATAACCTGCTTGGCCTTTTGAAGAATGGTTGTTCTCTCTTCACACACACACACACACACACACACACACACACACACACACACATATAAACATGAAGCTTGGCATGGTGGGAGACAATCAAAACACTGAATCACCGTTAAACTGACATGGAACACAGTGGGTCAGAACAGCATATCGCAGTGCAAACAATGACCAACCACAGCACAGCTGAATAATTAAATTCAGAAGGATACTTTTTATGGGCAGAAACATTTATAACAAGATCTAGCCAGGGTTCTGGTCAGAGCCAACACGGCTGCTGTAGAGTTGTGAGGCACAGCAAGTCTGAGTGAAAAGTACTTGGAGCTCCCACTGCACAGTAGATGCTGTGCCCAAGATGGCTGCTGTGATAGAAGTATGCATGTGCAATGAGTTTGTGGTGGCTGCACCCTCAGACGTTTCAGGCTGTGCCTGAAAATAGGCATCTTTATGTTTAGTGCACTTACAGGGAAACCAAAAATAGTGCAACCTAGCAAAGCAGCAGGGCTGCCTGTGCCATTGACAGATGAGGATCTGGCACTTACAAAAGTGGGCTTGTTCATACGACTGTGTAAAAGCAAGACAGACAGAATGGCATGAGGGTGCTGGTGCCATCTAAGGCCCCCACCGGGGTTCAGTGGGAGGTCTGGATAAGGGTCCAGGTAGACTACGTCACCCAGAGGATGAGTGTGGGCATGGCATTCTTTCATCATGAAGATGGGTCTCTGGTCACTGCCTTTCAGTTCATATGGGTGTTGTGCAAGAGCTTGTAAAGGTTGGGGCTGAACTCGAAGGGGCTCCACACCCTCTCTTCTGGATCAGGGTTGCATTGCATGTTTGGGCAGAAAGGATCACATATGAACAGATTCAGGTGTTGGGTAGATTGAGGTCACAGGCATTTGAAGGATATATGAGGCTGCACATGCATTAAATTTTTTTCTTTTGTCTTGGCAGGTCCCAGGGTCTGCAGAATGAGGATTTGTGTGTTGGGCAGCCTGACACCCAGGGCAGAACCAGGGTGGTGAAAATTTGTACTTGGCTCCATGGACCTTTGAAGTGCATTGGCTGGGCCGCAGGGGCATGTGGTGGCAAGGGCTACTCCCAATGGTGTTGACAGAAGCTTAACAAAGGGGACTGCCCCAGATCCTGGTGGTTCATTTGGGTGGCAATGACATGGGGACCGTATCATCCATTGACCTGCTTTGACATGGAAAAGAGAACTTTAGCTATCTGAAGGGCATATGGCCCGATGTTTATTTATATTTATTTAAAAGTTTCACCTGGAAAGACATACTGAACAGGCATGCTCATTTCCAGATGCATCATGGGGAGAGGGGAAAGGGATACACAGTAGTACAGCAGCAGAGGTCAAAAAAGTGCATAATGGATATAGAATACAAACATACACAGTATGAACAAAAATAGAGAATACATTATAATAAAATAACAATATTAACAAAAAAGTGCTAGGTGACTAATAAAAACAAGAACAGTTTCATAATTAATATAGGAAGGTTCTGATCTACAAACAAGTGCAGAGGCAAATATGGTAAGGTAAAAAATTATACATTAAACACATCTACAGGAAGGGATGAAATGGGATGTGCATATTATGTGGTCTGTTGTTATTCAAAGAATGCACTGGTGCCATGAGCACAGCCCCAAGGCTCTGGAGAAGGTTCAATGGCTGCACAATATGGCCATGAGGGCATTTATTGGGAGTATTGGTGGAACTGCAGTAAAGCATGATGGCATTAGGATTCAAGAAGCAGGGTTATATGCCAAGGAAGGGCGCACCTGGCAAGTATAGGGTTAGATAGATTTCTAGAGGACATATGGCAGGCAGTGGAAAGAATCTTGGCATGATGTGCTTGGGGGGGATGAGCAGATAGGAAGCTCACCCTGTGGTGGTAAGGTGGTATTAGTTGGTCGTTGCAGAGGGGGGAAGGGGGATCATGGTCTTGTGCAGTCAGATCACCAGGAGTTTGATGGAAGTGCTGGGCCATCAGGCTGAGGCTCATCACTTTACAAATATGGTGGCAGCTGGGATAGCAGCCTCTCTGGTCGAGGGCTCATGGCATTATGGCATCCCTGAATGGGGGGATGCCACAGCAGCCAGTGGAGAGCTGCTCCTCATGCTCCAGAAGGTAGGTCACTCATATGGCTTTGCAGTATTGAGCAGCTTCCCTCAGGGGAAGGGAAGGGAAGACCAGTGCTTGACATTAGGTATACCAATGAAGACCACCTAACAACACATATCTAACCAACTGTATTGATGAGCAGTTGAATAGTAATCACATGACTGTGGCCATTTTCTCTCCATTGCTTAATGTGTGTCTTAGTTTCTTCAGGTGAAACAGGGGGAAACTGTTCCCTATAAGACAATAGAAGAGCCCACAATGCATAGCGGTGGTGGGCATTTGTCTGTGGGCACATCCTCCTGGGTAACACCTGGGCAGGCAGGGGGAGGCTGGGTTGAGTGGCAGGTTGGCACCACCCTATGGGGTGGGGGGGATAGGACAGGTAGACAAAAGTTGAGTTCCTAGGGGAGAGGGCAATCTGATGCCAAGGGGGAGGAGTAGCACCCTATGTAAGATTGGTGCCAGATGGGCTTTCCCTCTTTGCTTCTCTCTCCTTGGATGAAACCCACTCATTACCCACCCTTGTAAAAGCATGGGGGATGACAGGCAGGTAGGAGCTTGCTGTCCCACTGGGGGGATCGCCTTATTGGTCAAGAAGGAATTTTTTTCTGTTTTTTTCCCCACAGGGTTTTCTGTGTCTTTACCTTCTCCAGTGAGATCAGGCTAGGGTAGGTTAGGGAGGTTAGGCTGTCACAGTCATGAAATGGAAGCCATGGTGATTTTGGAAGATACTTAACTTAAATTTGTGTTGGTCGATGAAGAAGGGGTCCAGCCTGGGCTCACCACTTTATGAATATGGTGACAGCATCTGGGATAGCAACCTCTCCAGGCAAGGGCCTGCAGCACTATGGCATCCCCAAATGGGGAAAGGGGGGGGATGCCACAGCAGCTGGTCGAAAGCCACTCTTCGTGCTCCGGAGGCTGGGACCCTCACATGGGTCTGCTGTATTGAGTGGCTTCCCTCATGGGAAGGGAAAGTCGGTGCTTGGTATTAGGTATTTTTTTTTTTTTTATTTTAAAATTTGGTGACCGGGAAAGGCACACTGAGCTGTGGCTCATTTCCAGGTGTGACCCGAGTACAAAGGTGTACGTAGAAGTTATCCAGGGGAAATAAGTACGACAAAATTCAACCCATTACAGACAGGATTGCACAAAGAGTTCTGGGCTACAGGCAGTAGATACAAATATACAGAGCTTACAATAGAAGCATTTGTCTTACAATAAGGAATATACAGATGCAGGAGTAGTACAGTAGAGATGTAGTAATTAGAAATAACCTGAAATATAACATAGGCAGAGTATTTGACCAACTGAGGCTTCAATGGAGTGGGAGTTAGTCCCATGTAGGGGTGGGTCCCAGGACGCAGATTAGGCAAGGTGTGGTTGTGAGGAGTCTGAGGAGTTGCCTAATTGCTGGGATGGAGGAGGCCTGATGAAAGATGGGTGGGAGGTTGTTCCATAGGAAGGGAAGGTGGTATGAAAAGGTGGCATGACTGGAGGCAGAGTGAGGGCGAGGGAGTGTGGGCATCCCTGTGGTGGAGGGAGTAGCCTAGGGAGTTAGCTGGTGCAAGGCAGGAAGTGAGGTAGGGGGTAGGGAGCCCAACCAGTATTTAGCAATGAGGAAGGCACTATGGATGGTTCTCCTGTGGGAGAGCAAGGCCAAGAAGAGAGTGGAGTATAGGGGGCAATGATGAGTAAGTGGAGGGGAGGCAGTGGCAAAATGACAGAATGCGTTTAGAAAGATGTCAAGTTTGAAGAGGGATGAGGTTGGTGCTGTGCAATATATGATGTCTGCATAGTCTGATATTGGCAGGATAGTTTTATGTATGATTTCACTGGGGGCAGGAAGCTGAAGACTGTCTTTATGGTAATAGAGGATGTCAAGTTTGGGCTGGAGTTTGGAACAGACTATGTGAGTAGAGAAATTTAGGTGGCTGTTGAGCCAGACACCTAGGTATTTGAAAGTGGGGACTAGGTCAAGTGGAGAGCCATTCAGGGTGGAGATTACTGGGGGGTCCGGAAGGGAGTTAAGCTTTTTTCTAGATTCAAAGACCATGGTGACTGTCTTTTTTTCATTTAGTTTAAGCTGATTTTTCAGGAACCAGGCTTGGACTCTATTGAAGTCGTTTTGGAGACTCAGGAGGACACTGTCGTGGGAGGGTCCCTAGGCAAAAATGATTGCATCGTCAGTGTACAGATGTGCATTAGCTGTAAGGCAGGTGGAGGGGAGGTCATTTATAAATAAGGAGAACATGATGGGGCCGAGGATTGAGCCTTAAGGGACACCAGAGAGGATGGGAAGAGGGGAGGAGAGGGTATCCCCTATTTGAACGGATTGCTGTCTATTCTGGAGGTAAGAGTAGAACCAGTTTATGGTGGGTTGGGTGAGGCCAAAGAGGCTGAGTTTGTGGAGCAACAGAGTGTGGGAGTCAAAGGCTTTTGCCAAATCGATAAATGTGGCGGAGATGGTCAGACTGCTGTCTATAGCTGAGAGTATAGAATCTGTTACACACAGCAAGGTGGTGATGGTGGAGTGGTGCTTTCTAAAGCCTGACTGATAGGGAGAGAAGGAGCTGTTTTAGGAGCGTAAATCAGTCAGTTTGGACAGTGTGAGGAATTCTTGAATTTTAGCGAGAGAGGGAAGGAGTGAGATGGGCCTGTAATTTCCCTGGCGAGGAAGGGTCGCGTCAATGTGCAGAGGTAAGATCTTGGCCAATTTCCACGCCAAAGGTACTGTGGCGGTGGAGAGGGGGAGGTTTAGTATGAGTGTCAAAGGTGTTGCTATGGCCTAAGCCGAGATGCGGAGAAGTCTGGGGTGCAATATGTCTGGACTGGCTTTGGCCTGGTTGAGAGAGGTGATAGCATTGTAGTCTTCCTGGGGTATGAATGGAGGAAAGAGGAAACCGGGGGAAGAAGGGGGTCATTTGGTTGGGACAGGCATAAGAGAGGGTAGTTAGGTAGGGTGCATGAGATGAAAAACAAGTTGAATATAGCAACTACAAATACAGGATAAGAAACTCATCTGCCATTAATTTAAAGGACTGAGCAAATAGTTTGGAAGGGGGTTTGATCATGGAGTTGATTACCTTCCAGAAGGATGCTGGGGAGTTTTAGTGATGGGTGAGTTGTGTTTTGAGGTAGGAAGATTTTGATTGCCAGCTTGCTTTAGTGCATTTATTTCTGAGGTGTTTGTAGGATTGGAGGTCACGAGTGGTATGGGTGGCTTTGTATAACCGCTATGCCTTGTCCCTGACTCAGCACAAAGCAATGAGGTCGGATGTGATCCAGGGGTGGTGGTGCCTTTTTACTCTAACTTTACTGAGGGGAGTGTGCAGATTCCAGGTACGTTGCAAGGTGTCACAGAAGTGAGATAGGGCAGTGTCGATGTCTGGTATGAAAAAGACTGGATACCAGTCTGCATTTGTTAGATCCTGCTGCAGGGAAGATTCATTGAGGAGGTGAAGGGGGCAAGACCAGATAAATTTGGGGTGAGAGTGTGGGGTGCGAATTTTGTGGATGCAGTAAGTGACTCAGTGGTCACTTAGGGCATCAGAGAAGATGCCAGCAGATGAGATCCTGTGGGGATGGGTGGATAAGATCCAGTCCAGGAAGGTGTGATTCAAGGACCGATAGTTTAGGTAGGCTGGTTCCTGGATTAGCTGGGAGAGATTTAGGGCTTTAATCCTTAGTGCAGTGGTTTTCTTGGAGGGGGAGAGCCAGTCGAGATTGAAGTCACCTAATAATATGAGTTCCCCATTTGTAGTTCTCATGGAAATTTCTAAAATGGCTTTAACTAGGGAGTCGGGTGAGTTCTTTGGTGGGGCATACAGGGCCCCGATATAGAGGGGGTTGGACGAGGGAAAGGTAATGTGAGCAGCAATGGTTTCATGGGAGATGGGGCAGGACTCATTATACATAATGGAGCATGGGATGGAATCACTGATGTACAGAGCTACCCCCCCACCTCGCTTACCCCAGTCCTGGTGGAAAAGGATGTATTTTGGATGGCCAAGGAAGGATGGGGGACTTTGGGAGAAAGCCAAGTTTCCATGACACAGAGTATATCTGGGTTATACTGAGTGGCCCAGATGGAGAGGGCATCCAGTTTGGGGAGGAGGCTTCTGATGTTGATGTGGAATATATGGAGGCCCTTGGGGAGAGTGTCTGATGGCAGGCTGTAAGAGGGTGGAAGCATGGATGTGGATTTGTTTGGTGCTAAAGGGCCAGGGTTATGGTGTATGTCACCTGCCAGAAGCAGTAGAAGAGACATGGTGAAAAAACGGGATTGCTTCTGTCTCCCAGTACTATGTTTATAGGGTAGAGCATGGAGGTTTAGGCACTGGAGGAGAGCCTCCAAATTTAAATGGTGTGAGTGGAGCAGTGCAGGGTGAATGGTTAGGGATGGTAGGAGGGGCTTGATAAGAGGGAGGGAAAAGGGAAGGATTTGACTTGGAGAGAGGGAAGGTGATAAGATCGGGGTGGGCGAAGCATGGGTAGTTGGGGGTGGTTCGTGGGACGTGGTAAGGTAGGAGATTGAGTGGAGGTGTGGCGAGGGTTCACTGGGGGGGTTGGAGAGAGGGGTTGTTGGTGGAGAGGAGAGTGGAAATTTTAGGAGGAGGCACAGTTGCAGAAACTGTAGCATAGTGACTTAGAGAAGCAGGCGTATAACTGGGTTAAAATACTGTAGATGGTTACTAGAACAGAGATTTGTATCAGTAGCAGCCTCTAGTGGCAAAGAGAGAGATAACTTGCTAATGGGAAAACTGGCTAATTGGTTTTGGCTGTCACCTGACTGCACAGCCAGACACTATATATTGCAGTGTTGACCAAGGGTGGTGGAGGGGGTGGCAGGGTTAGCCCTTCTTTGTTCAAAATAAAAAGACACCAAAGAGTCCTCTCGGAGCGTGAAGAGCCATTGGGAATCGTACCTATGGACTGCTGTGGGGGAGGGCTTCGTTCTCTGGCCCTCGCAACCCTCTGAGAGCCACTGGAGTGGTCTGTGGAGGAGGAGGAAAGAGGAACAATTTAACTGCAGGTAGGCTTAAGGAGCGGCTAAAAGAAACAATGGGGGGGGGGTGGCACACAGAAACCTTGGGTTTCTGTGACTGAACGCAGATAGCAGATAGGGCTCCGAGGTCGGGGGAGCTAGTCAAAACACTCTTTAAAATGAGAATTAAAAATTGCTCAATGTTTCCTAGCTTAAAGGCTGCCCTCAAACCTAAGAAGGCTGGGAACTGTCCTTTAAAATTCAGTGCAAGCATGCAGTATTGCAGGATTTTAAACTGCAGACTTAATTAACAGTAACTTTAAAGATTCAGGCATAAAGGCACAGAGATTGCGTCTGGCATAAAATCAGCATGCATTACAATCATTGCCTTAAAGGCGCTAAAAGTAAGCAGCTTACAGGATTAATATATGCAGGCTTAATAAACTTAAAATTAGAAGAGAAATCGTTGTCTACAGGCTGGTTTGTGCTGCTAAAAGTCTATCTTCACTGCAGTGGTGACTGTAATTTAATTTAAAGGCGCTAAGTCTCCCTTCTTTGTTTAAAATAAAAGGCACCAAAGATTCCTCTCAGTGCATGGAGAGCTATTGGGATTCATACCTGTGGACTGCTGTGGGGGGAGGGCTTGGTCTGTGGACTGCTGTGGGGATGGCTTCATTCTCTGGCCTTCACGACCCTCGGGGAGCTGCCAGAGTGGTCTGTGGACTGCTGTGGGGGAGGACTTCATTCTCTGGCCCTTGCGACCATACCAGCCAAGATCACCTGGCAGCACACGTATGTCTGACTGTATTGATAATCGGTTGAATAGTAAGCACATGGCTGTGGCCATTTTCTCTCCATTGCTTGGTGTGTGACTCAGTTTGTTTGGGTGTAACAGGTGAGAAATTGTGCCCTATAAGACAACATGCTAGTGCAGTAAAAAGAGATTACAGTACGCTATGCCACAGTACATTTACTGAATAGAATGACAGTCACAGGCAGGCTAATGATGAGAGAGTGTTCACAATGCACTACCAAATGTTACATTCTGTATTAAATTGAATTCATTTAAACCATTTCAAATGGAGGGAACACCCAAGGAAGAGATAGGGAGAGAATCATTCTCTTAGTGCCTGACAAACACAGAGAAGCCAATGGAAATCTGTAGGGAATAACAACCTAATCATCAGACCACGTCTTTGATAAGTTCAGTAAGCAACTCCTTCACATATGGCACTATCACGCCCCACTAAGGAAAAAAAGAGTTAGGGCTTACCACCTCCCCTGGATATCTGCCGATATAATTAGCAAATGCATAGCTAGGGATCAGGCCTGGAAAAGTCACAGGAAACTACAATCCCCCTCATCTCTGCAGCACTACCAGACATTCTGAAACAATTGCACCGAAACCATAAGACAGGCAAAAAACCACTACTTCCGTGACGCCCTCACCAATAATCTTAATCATCCCACCAATTCTGGAAAACCGTCAAAACCTTGCTCTCCTCCGGCCAAACCCCCCACTCTACCCTAAACCTCCTGGGCAATGTCTTATCAACCCCTAAGCGGAGTTGCATCAGCATTCAACTCCTTTTTCGACTAGTGCAAAATCTCTCATAGACAACCAGCAACCTTGCACACCCACCAACAACCACCGTGCCATTCCTCAAGGTCCTCAAACACCCACTCTCTCTGCCACATCCAGCCATCATCAAGCATGCCCACTTTTTCCTTCCGGCCTGTCTCCCTGCAGAAGTCCTTGCTGCACTATGCTCCTTGACCCTAACAAAGGCAAGTGCCCATAAGGCTGGACGCAAACTCCTCTTCCGTTTCAGCCCTGCATTAGCCTCCCCTAGCTGACCTACTAAACCGCTCTTTCGCCATGGCACAAATTCCAGCCGCCTGGAAGGAAGCTGTAATCATCCCCCTACCTAAAGGGGGTGACCTATCAGAGCCGGGCAACTACCGCCCTATCTCTCTCCTACCGGCACTGGCCAAGCTGCAAGAGCAGCTCGTACTCACCCAACTAACACAATTCCTTGACTCCACCTCTTTCTTCACTCCATTCCAGTCGTGCTTTTGCAAAAATCATTCCACCGTCACAGCTCTGCTAAGGCTCACTAACGATATCTCTTTGGGGATGGACAAGGGCCTCGTCACCTCTGCTATTTTTATTGACTTGGCCAAAGCCTTTGACACTGTGTCCCATTCCAATCTCCTCTCAAAACTGCAACAAGCAGGCCTCTCCCCGCCCGCCTTGAACTAATTCCAAGCCTACCTGACAGGCAGAATGCAGGCTGTAAAAATTGGCCCACACGTCTCATCCCCGTTGCCTGTGAACATGGGGGTTCCCCAGGGCTTGGTCCTGGGCCCCCTGCTCTTCTCTGTTCTCTTAAATGATCTGCCACTAGTCTGCACAAACTCAGCATTGGAAATGTACGCGGATGATACAGTGCTGTACACCTCTGGCCCCTCTACCACTGACTCAATGCTACCTCTCCAACGTGATTCGATGCTGTTCAAACTTGGCTCAGGTCCAACCAGCTGGTCCTAAAGCGCCAAGAAAACCGTCTCCATAACCTTGGCACCCCATCCCAAAGCTATCCCGGCTGGCTTCCCCTATCTTCCACACCTGGATGGCTCCAACCTTGACTCCTGCACCTCCTTCCGGTACCTCGGGTTTGGCTCGATCAACACCTTGATTTCCATGCCCACATCGAATCTCTAGAAAAAATCCACCCTAAACTAGGGCACTGCACCGACAATAAAGTTCCTTCCCACCTCTATTAGGAGGGAGCTAGTCCTCAAAATGATCCTCCCCATTTTTGACTACGGTGACGTGGTCTACAGCGCTGCCCCTCCATCTACCCTAGCCAGACTGGACCCCCTCTATCATTCGTTCTGTCGCTACGTACTTGACTGTCCTCCCTCCACCCATCACTGTGACCTATACAGAGCCCTCTCCTTCCCTTCTCTAGAATCTCGGCGTAATTTACACTGTACTAATCTTATTTACAAATACTGGTCGAATACCCTCCCCCTGTACCTCAGATGTGCCCTATCAACCCAACCACCCCCTGTCTACCCCCTCAGAGCTTCTGATCCTAAACAACTCCTTGTACCCTTCATGCGCACCTCTAAGGGCCAAACGGCCTTTATGCATCGACTCCCGAAATTATGGAATGAGCTACCTGCAGACATCAGGCTCTCAGATTCCCACTGGGCCCTCAAACCACGTCTGAGGTCTCACTACTCTAATGGCATGTAACTGCCACCCGCAGATTTAGCTTCATATATAATAAGGTTTATACCTGATGCCGGGCCGCTAATCACATTGTGTACTGTGACTACTGCTAACTACTCTTGATCTATGTAACACTACTGTACTGTGACTTTACTGTCTCTATTCTTTGACCTATGTAACCCCAGGTCGCATCTGGAAACGAGCGGACCCCGCTCAGAATGCTTATCTGGTAAATCTCTTAAATAAATAAATAAATAAAAAGAAAAGCCCAGAGTCCATACTTTCCAAAGTAACTGTCTAGTGCATAGTGGAAGACCATTAGTACAGTATGAATAGAATAAAGTATGGGGTGTGGTGTGTGTAATGAGAATTTTACACACACCCAAGTTGCCGGATGCCACATAATCCCCGAGAGCAAAGCTCGAGGTGTTTATTTAGGCATCCAACACCGAGGGTGTGTGTAAAATTTGAGTTTACACACCATCCCATTATTTTATTTTATATAATTGCTGGGCTTACCTTTCTCGTCACAGCAATTATATAAAATAAATGTCGTTCTGCTGCAGCTGCCGTCCGGTTTACTTTTAGAGCTGCCGGGGTCCGTTTGGATAATTATGTGTTTTTTTTTTTGCTTTGATTTGTGTTTTCTTGCCGCTGCTCTTTAGAGGTTTTGTTTTAATCCCCCCAGTAACTTACCTGTGAGTCATCTGTGGTTCAGTCTCTGAGGCACAGTTGGGAGTGGAGAAAACCCAGAAGAGTCATGACTTGGGCATGCACAGATCCAGGGAAATTCGGCACGTGTTTGCCATTATAAACACTCCTTTATAATGGCAAATTAGGTGACGGGTTTCCCTATAGGAGAAAGGTAAACCAATTAATTATATCCTTTTAATGCTGGTCAGGCATGTGTAACACAGGAGATGGGCAGAAAAGGTGGCCAGAATGTGTTATGCTATAGAAAGTGGTAGTAACATATTTTTATCAGAGTGCATTTATTGGGAGGATTAAAAAGAGCCTTGTACATGGCACTTCATTATTTCACATGCTATTTACAGGAAAGCATTAAACATTAGTAGCTCTGTCCCAGATATCTGCCTTCTCACAAAAGCAGCCAACAGTCAACATGGGAAACATAAATGTAACAAAAAAGGTGATGCCCACCACCAGGAAACACTCTTGCTATAATAGTAATGCGACAGAGAGAGATTTATATACTCATATATTTTATGTATCAGCATCCTTAACCAAGATAAAAATATATACATGAGCATTGCTGTCATTTTTAAATTTGTTTAGTAATTGGGTAAGGCCACTAGGCACAAGTATCCGTCTTCAAGGCCAAACCATGAGCACTGGGGAGGTTAAGTGCCTTGCTTAGATTCACACAGTATGGAAGTGAAGGTTGTGGGAATCAAACCCAGCTCTGCTGAAAGTATCTCTAGGCGATACTGGCAGCTAGTCACATGGACACATCTTACTTGCCAACAAGGGGTAATCCTGTTTCTAGATACCCAGACTGTTTCTATAATAATGTTATGCTATTTTAGACATGCTCTTTTTTGTACATACATGCTAGCACTTCTAAACTTGCCTACTTTGAAGTCATACCAAAGAAAACAAGATCATTTACGAGCATTATCATATACTATCAGAAGGATGCAAGGGTAGTGCCCAGGCAAATTAGTGACTATCAAATGCACAGAATAATTTTATATAGTTAATAAGCAAAGATTACAGTCATCAGACATTGCCCAATATCTGTATTATTATAAGCACAGATGTAGATCACATGTACTGAAACAATTTCTTGATAAGCCTGAAGCAGTATAAAGTGATCAGCATGGCTGGTTGCATGTAATGTTAGATCACAGCATCACACTCCTGCCATACTCTGCATACTTATAATCTGTCTATGTGCACAACAGTATTTAGGACACACAATGGCTACTTCAGTTGTAGACAGTGGCTGACAATTAAGCAATAAGGCACGACAGGGTGTGGTATATCATGAAATAACATCACGCCTTGGGTGGTTTGGCATGAGGCCACAAGCTGAGTGCATCCAATGACCCGAGAAGTGACAATATCAGATGATATACCATACCCTGGAGGGACTTATTGCTATTATGAACTGAGTTTGAATTTTTATAAATAAAAAAATAAAACAAACAGGTTTTTGAACGTTTTATGAACAAGTTTTTGGGTAATATAGGAGTACATTTTGAAAAAATAGTTCTCAGACAGAACAGAACAAGGAGGCTGGTGGCTCCAGATCTTTTTTGAAGCCGTGATGATGTAGCCCGATATCATCATGGCTTCAAAGAGCTCTCTGCCAATCATATTCCTGTTTTAACGCTCCTCAGTTCATAATTAAGTAATAATGCCCAAGAGGGTGTGTGTTGTGCTGGGATAACGTCACTCCTCAGGTGGTTGGGCACAAGGCAGCAGACCGAGTGCGTCCAACAAGTAAGGTGTGATGTTATCCCAAACGACACACACCCTGGAGGTTATTATTGCTATTATACAAAGGCTCATTGTTATATATCAAATAAAAAGAATAATTTTAAAGAATGTTTTTTTGTGTGGAAAAATATTTTTGTTTCTTAAGAGGAGATGCAAAAAAAGAGTTCATCTAGCTGATCATAAAGCTCATCTACAGGTTCACAGTGTGGCTGAGACTAGACCTGTGATGTTGTACTGGGATAACATCATGGGTCCAGCCCAAGATTGACCAGAGACCTGGAAATTTTCTTGCTATTGTATAATTAAGCAATAAGGCATGACAGGGTGTGGTATATCATGGGATATGGTCACGCATAGGGTGGTTGGGTATGAGGCCGCAGGCCGAGTGCGTCCAATTGTCTGAGAAGTGACAATATCCCATGGTATACCACACCCTGGAGAGACTTATTGCTATTATGAACTGGATTGAATTAATTTTTTTCAAGAAAAAAAATGCTTTTAAAGCCTTGTGAAACTGCTTCTTTTAGCATGTTGGAAGAGTATGTTTTGACAAAATAGTCCTGAAGGGCTTGGCCAGCAGGTGGAGCTGTTATAACTAACACTGTGTCACTTTGGTAATACTGGTCCTCTCAAGTATGCTCTCCGTGGGTTTCACGTGGTCATGTTACCTAGCCTGGGACAGAATGAATGTGTGTTTAATTTGCGGTTTCTTTTCAGTAGTTAGGTAGAGCTTGTCGGTGCCACAGTTGTGATTTTCTTTTTATTTTGTAACATGACAGTCAAGCACTAGTGACACTGTGGAAATGACGCTGCTTACTCCGTCAACATCATATTCCTCGGGAGTTTGGCTGAGGTAAGAAAATGTATGGCTGGTTTTGTAAAGTACTGGCAGTAGCAGCGGTTGTAAAGGGATGGCGTTTATTTCGATTTTTGAAGCATGTCTCCTTCAATGGTTGTGCCTTTCTACAGTTTGGTGTGAGGTGGAAATACTGGTGGAGCAGAGCGATGTGTGGTGCTACAGGTGAGGAGGCTGGTGGCCCGGAAGTTTTCTGAAGCCATGATAATGTAGCTCAATATCATCACAGCTTCAAAAACGTCTTGGCCAATCAGCAACTTCCATTTACGATCCCCAGTTCATAATACTAATTGAGAGTCCCCCATTCAACCACCACACTATAAAATAAAATAATAAAGAAGCTGTTCATGCCAGTCTTCATCATATGGAATACAGCTATGTTCAGTTTACAATCTGGAATTTTCCACGATGATAAGTAGAATAATATATTTGTGTTCACTTATTTAATGATTAAAATAGTGTATCCATCACCTCAGCCACTTCCACTACATATCAACTACAGTATATGATTTAAAAAATGACAGTATAGAAAGAATTACAGATTTCCTCTCAATATTTCCTATCCTAGGTTTTCTATCCTGGATAGCACATCGAAGATGTTACAGCTCATTGTCATTGGGGTCCTGGTTCTACACATTTTTACGTATGTATTTACTCAAGATATTCCAGGTTAGACGCGGCATCTTGTTTTCAGTGGTGTCATAATTTTACCCATTTCTACAACTTATTTAAAAAAAGTCTTCGTCTGCTGCTCAAAGCCCAGCCACCCGAACCAAATAACAATAGTATGACTTTCTCCTTTTCCTCAATCAACATAAAAGAAGTTGAAGACCTGCTGCTACGGCTAGACACCAGGAAAAGCGCAGGAGCTGACTCATTCGACCCATACTTTCTGAAAATAGCTTATCACATACTTGCCGCACCTATTTTGCACTTATTCAACCTGTCCCTAACCCAAGGCTCTCTCCCCACGGAATGGAAAACTGATCATGTTATTCCTCTTTTTAAAGCAGGGGACCCAAGTAACTTGAACAACTATAGGCCAATCTCCCTACTACCTATACTTTCGAAAATGCTGGAAAAAATTGTGGATACACAGTTGAGATCATTCCTAGACAACTCTGCATTGCTTAACCCCATGCAGTCCGGATTTAGAGCTAAGCACAGCACTATTACGGCACTGGCCAAAGTCACTAATGACTGGCAACGGGACCTCGACAAGAAAAAATTTGTTTGTGCAGTGTTTCTAGATCTCAGCAAGGCATTCGATACCGTTGACCACTGCCTACTTCTCTCCACTCTAAATACCATAGGTTTGGACTCAATCTCACTGG
The DNA here is from genome assembly GCA_016271365.2 of Neoceratodus forsteri. Classification (NCBI taxonomy): domain Eukaryota; kingdom Metazoa; phylum Chordata; order Ceratodontiformes; family Ceratodontidae; genus Neoceratodus; species Neoceratodus forsteri. The sequence goes on along the minus strand of CM057452.1, from coordinate 509,312,466 downwards.
ATTGGTTCCAGGACTACCGCACTGATAGGCGGCAACAAATCAAGGCTGAAGGAGAACTTTCTCCACTCAAACCAATAAAAAGAGGAGTCCCTCAGGGATCCATATCGGGCCCCCTACTGTTCACTATCTACATTAACAACCTGGACTTAGGAATCAAGAAAGCCAGTATCCACTTGTTTGCTGATGATACAGTGCTCTACCTAAGTCGTGACTCTCCTGGAGCCGCATGCTGAGAACTTCAAGCCGAATTCAATACGCTGCAGAACCAGCTCATCAACAAAAAGTTATTGCTAAATGCAAAAAAAAACAAGGCCATGCTGTTTTCACCATCCAGCTCTGGGGCCAAATCCGCACTAGCTGGTACAGTTCCTCCTATAACCACCCTACTAGGTGAAAAGCTTGAGTTCGTAACTAAATTCAAATACCTGGGTGTATGGCTGGATAACAAACTCTCCTTTATGGAGCACACAGAAGAATTGATGAAAAAGCTAAGGCAGAGGCTTGGCCTCTTTTACAGAATTAAACATCTACTGACAGCAGCCGCAAAAAGACAGCTTGTTCATTCTACATTCCTTTCATTAATCGACTACGCTGATATCATCTATGGTCAATGCTCTGTCTCACACCTTGCAAAACTGGATGTACTGTATCACAGAGCATTAAGATTCATAACTGGCCTCCCATCCTCCACACACCACTGCTCGTTATACGCTGCAGTAGGGTGGCCTTCTCTACAATACAGACGGCATAGAAATGCAGCTCTCTGGATACTTCGAGCACTCACCAACAAACTCCCTGACTACATTTCTTGCCTGCCTCCCTTGTGTCCGCCAAGCAGCTATGCCATAAGAAGCCACTCACTAACTTCCCTAAAATTCCCAGGATCAGTAACCACTTTGGTAGGGCAGCTATAAGCCATGCTCTGCCCACACTCTGAAAAGGATACAAGGTTCACTGAAACTTAGCTCTCCTGTCAGTATTGCTGTGTTTAGGACCCTTTATGACAAAACATTTGTCGAAATCTGTAAATGTTTCCATAGTACCTAGCAGTCCTGATGGTGGTTCCCGCTCTAGCCTCACCATATGCAGCTATGAATCTAACCCCCCTTTTCCCTACATAAATCTGTTCAGCAGTCAGCTGCCATGCTGGCCATTGGAACCATGGGCATTTTTTTTTCCTCTCTCTAATCCCTTATGCCACTCAAATAGTTGAGACAGTTTTCATCATGGGCCCTTCTGAAGCCTTGGTCACCTCCCATGCACTGAACCGATTTCTGGGGGCTGTAATGTTATTAATTTGTACCTTTCTATAGAGCCATGGATATTTTATTTATTTATTCGTACATCGGTTTACAACCTTTGAGCCAGAGGCTCATTTCCAAAGGTACCTCGTCACAAAGAGGACACATACAGTACAACATTTAGATTACACATTGCAGTTAGCGTATTTTCAACATTGTGGTTACAGTCTTGGTTGGTAGATGCAGTTATTTATTTGTTACAATATGGGTGTTACAAGTTTGGTATACATAGGCTAATGCAGGACTTGGTAACAGGTTGGAGAGATAAGCATACATAGATAGTGCAGACCAGTAGCCTAGAAATGGAGATAGCAGGAAGTAAGCAATACAGGTGGTGAGGGCACAGCTTGTGATAAATTTGGACAGGGAGCCACTCAGAGAGTGTTGTCAATTAGTTTGTTGAGGAGCCACTCAGGGAGTTTTGTAAGGGCATGGTGAGCTAGATCACCTACAGACAGGTACAGCAATGCATGTTAAATAGTTGACTCCGAAGTGCGGTTTTGAAGCGGGCGATTGTAGGTGTATCAGAGATGGCGTGGGGAAGAGTATTGTACCAGGATGGAGCTCTGTAGCTAAAGGACCTTTGCCCATGAGTGGTCCTAGATCTAGGGACTAGCAGGTTGGTCTTAGAGGAGGTACGAGTATGGACTAAGGGTTGTGCAAGATGGATAGAGTCTGTCAGTCCGGGTGGGGAGATTCCAAGGAGTATTTTCTTCGTTAAGAGGCAGGTCTGGTACCTGAGCCATTCGTCCAGATTAAGCAGCCTAGCCTCATCATATAGTTGGCAGGTATGAGTGAGCCTAGGGGCTCCCGTAATTAATCTACAGGCCTTATTCAGGGTGAGTCGGGTTTTATTAAGGGCGGTCGTGTCTGCGGCACCATAGACTGGCAGGCCATAGTCAACAAGGGACATTATTGAGGAGGTGACTGCTAGTCGGAGGGCATCGGTGGGGAGGCAGTGCTTGTAGCGGTAGAGGATTCCTAGCCGTGCATTTGTTGCTGAGGCTAGGGCATCAATGTGGTTGTAGAATGTGAGTGCCGAGTCAAAGGAGACCCCGAGGTACTTGTACAGGCGGACTTGTTCGAGAGGATGCTTAGAGCTAGGGAAGATGCAGAGTGGGAAATTACTTGATTTGCTTTGGGGATGGGCAAAGAGCATGGCTTTGGTCTTTTTTAGATTGATTACTAGTCGGTGTTCTCTGAATGTGCAACTCTAAACTCTATGTCTTTGAAGGTTGTATATACCACAATAATGTCATGTGATCCCATGTGAATACCTGGAATGTATTTATTGCACCTACCACCTGTTTGTAAGTCTGTTTTTTACATTGTGTACTGCACCTTTAATCTATGTGTGTATAACTGTCATTTGACAACAGCAGGTCCACCTTGTAAATGAGCTTGCTCAACGGTGATCGCCTGGATAAATAAAGATTTGAGATTTGAGATTTATCCAGGGTAGCCCAGTCAAGATATAAAATATTGTTTTTAGTGGGGTTCTGATTTTACTTAGTGCAGTGTAAGGATATGCAAATGTAGAACCCCACTGAGAATAAGACGTTGCATCTCCTGTGAACTGTCCAGGCTAAATATGTAAGCAATAATAGTTGACAGGGTGGGTGGTATTGGGATATACTGGATCTCCCAGGGGCATAACCAGGCCTGATACCACAGATGGATATAGTCCCTGGAAGGTCCAGTATAGCCCAAAACCACCCACCCTGGAGGGTATTATTGCACTTAGAAAATTGGTTATTTGCAACCTTTTTATAAAATATTTAAAAAATGTAAAACTATCCTTAAAAATTAGCAAACAATACATAGAGATGCATTGTGCTGTAAAGTAGTCCCTGTGCTGGTGCAGTTGCCAGTAGAGGATGCTTCTGTGTTTAACATATGTATTTATTTGTTTATTTTTTAATGCATTTGTCTGCCTGCTTCCTGGGATAGCATTTTTTTTACATGTAGAATTAGTTACATTTTTCCTACCTGCTGCAATTCAAACTGAGAGCCATCCATGCAGCAGGTCTAAAGGTAAGAGGACCACATCAGAAGATTGACCTTTTTTAACAGTTTGTAGTTTGCTTTGCTATAAGTGTGGTCTACCATCATAAGAAAACAAAACCTTCTTATACTTACTCTGGCACTTGGACTGCTTTGTGTTTCTTAGAGTATTTTATTTTGGCAATCAATTGATGTTGTGAACACTGTGCTGATACTGTTGGTGACTTGAGAAGCAGACTTGCAGTCTGTGACTTGGCTTTCAACATGTACAGAAGGTGAGTGGTAGAGCATGGCAACAGGAAAAGCAGTTGTGAAATGCAAATATGAAGAAACAAGTAGGAGTGTGTCTGTGAGTACACTGGGGGTGGGATATTTGGACTGCACCAGGCTGGGGCGCAAGCCTGGGCACAGTGCAACTGGGATGCACCAGGGCGTGACCTGGGCGATATTCAATGGTGCTACACCATGGCTCAACACCGTTGAATATGGCACAGTGGCTGCCCACATTGTGCATGGCTTAGTGGCACTGCACCACTGCAAGTGGCAAGTGAGGAGCAGGGGGATGCACCAGCGTAAGTACGGTTGCGCTAGGTGCAGGAACCATGAAATACAGTGGTGGGTAGGCAAATGGGGCTATTATGCATGCAAGGTGAAAATGGGGCCATTTGCATGTCATTATGGCCCCATTTGCATGCAGGGGGCACGGTCCCCGGCGACTTGCACCTGGCGCCCTGCCAGGCTGCAGCCATTGGGGACCAATGCCCCCTGCCCCTCAGTGGCAAAATGCCCCAACACCCATTCTCAGGCATTGTTTTTTGAAATCATAGTTATTTTTATTTTATATAAAGATAATGTACCTGAGAGAACAGTACAGGGATTACACATTATGACCAATTACATATACTGTATAGCAGCTGCAGAGTGACAATATACAGCATTTTACAGAAATCCCTGAGTCTAGAAAAGCAATGAGAAACACCCCCCCACCCCCTCACCCAAATCCCCAGGCCCCATCACCCCGGATGTGCCTTCTATAAAGGAAAAGGAAGCAAAAAGAAAAGAAAGGAGAAGAAATGGAAGAAAGGGAGCTGATTCTGATACATATGAAATACATAAAGGTATATCAGCTGCCAAGGTAGCTAGAGGTGTACCCAACAGGACATTAATTAAAATAAAGAGCATATAATTTGCCCCATTTCCGCTCAAACGAAACCAGACAATTCCGAGAACTTGCTATTAACTTTTTAATCCGAAAACAGAGAGAAAGTTCACTGATCCATTCTGCATATGAGATAACCAATTGGTCCATCCAATGCCTAAGGACCAATCTTTTGACAACCATCGAGGTTAAGGCCATGTGAAATCTACACTCCATTACTTGTATATTGGAAAGCTTCCCTAGGATACAAACTTCTATAGTGGATAAATCATCCAGGCCCAAAAGGGGGTCTAAGTTAGATTGGATGGACTGCCATAAGGGAACCACCTTCTCACATTACCAGAAAATGTGTACCAGGTTCCCTTCCACTGTGCCACACCTTGTGCATAGGGTTGAAGATAGTCTGTTTAATTTAACCAGTTTAACTGGGGTATAATACATGTTGTTCAATATATGGTATTGAGTGAGTCTATGTCTGTCCTGAGAGAGATACCGATATGTATCTACCCAAATTTGTTCCCAGTCTAGAAGGGTATCTGGCAGAAGAGAAGACCAGCATTTGGAACCAGTCAGGTAGTCCGGGAATTTAGTGTCCAATAGGAAAGAATAAAGCTTAGAAATGCTAAGCGCCTTAGTTGCTTGTTTCTGTATCTGGTTTAGGAAGGGTTTAATTTTTTTAAATTGATACTGTGTAGAATTGGAGCCGAAGCTGGAAGCCACTAGGTGTCATAACTGAAAAACTTTAAAAATGTGCTTCTGAGGAATATTATACTTGGTCAGAACCTCCCCGGAAGATAAAAGAGAGTTATTCAGGAATAAGTCATCGACACAGCAATCTCTCAGCTGAGGAACCCAGTCTGGAGAAAGCGGGAGACCCCCATCCTAATATTTAAATTTAGGGTAAGAGGTTGGGAAGTGTCTTTCCTGGGACAGAGATTGAAAAAGTGCCAGCATTGATTCAGCACCTTGATAGAAGTGCCAGTGATGCTCCCCTGTAAAAGTGGAGGCAAAGTGGATAGGTTATAATAGAGGAGTCTGGATGGGGGAAGGCCTAACTCAGTTAGAATCTTTTTTTCAAGTTGTGCCCAAATTGGTAGAAACTCAACCACCCTTTGGTCGTACCACATCCCAATTTTTGCCATGTGACTTGCCCAGTAATAGAGCATAAAGTTGGGAAGACGGAGCCCTCCCTTCGCTTTGGGTAAATTAAGTTTTAAGAATGCTTTCCTGGGCTGTTTACCCTGCCAGATAAACTTGGAAATGGACCTGTGGAAGTGATAAAAATAGGACATTGGTAGGAAAATGTTCATTAGGCTAAGTGGGTAGAAAACCCAAGGCAACACATTCATCTTAACAATATTAATAGGACCCCAAAGCAATAAAGGGAGGGCAGACCATCTCTGAAGGTCTTGTTGAATTTTATCAATAGATTGCCTAGGTTAAGCTTCCTGAAAAGTTCAGGGTCTTTAGTAAGGAAAATGCCTAAATATTTGTGAGAGGAGGGGGCCCATTTCATACCAAACTGGGAAAAGTTGACCTGAAGCGTGTTGACGTTCAGTGGAAATATGATTGATTTAGCTAGATTCAACTTGTAATTAGCCACCTGGCCAAACTGGGCTATAATGTGTAAAATATGTGTTAGGGACCCTTTGGGGTTAGTCAAGTGTAAGAGAATATCATCAGCATAGGCTGAGAGAACCAGAGACTGCTGTTGATTCTGAGAAGGAGAGACTCCAGATAGAGATTAAACAAGAAAGGTGACAGGGGGCAGCCCTGCTGGGCGCCTGTAAATAGCGAAATTCGAGAAGGAAAAAAACCCTGTTACAACAAATTCTAGCAGATTGGTAGATGGATTTAATCCATTGAATAAAGACCTCCGGGAAGCCCATTCTCTTTAATATAGTCCAGAGAAATTCCCAGTAGACTCTATCAAAGGCTTTCTCCGCATCTAATGATATCAGAGCCATAGGGATTTGAGAGTCCTGGGTGGCTTGAAAAATAAGTGAGAGAGTATGCAGGTGGTCTATAGAGGACCTGCCCTGCACAAAACCTACTTGCTTGGGACTCAACAAGTTAAGCCAGACCCTTTTGAGTCTAAGGGATAGGATTTTCATTAGGATTTTAATGTCATAATTAAGAAGTGAAATTGGGCGATAACTAGCAGGGTCAGTAGGGGATTTGTCGGGTTTCAGTATCAGAACAATAGTGGCTTCCAGCAAGGAAGGGTCCAGAGTGGTAGCGTTAAACATGTATTCAAATAATTTTGTGAGGAGAGGGGCCAGTTCCTTCCCAAAACTTTTTATAAAAATTGGAGGGGAAGCCATCAGAGCCCGGAGCTTTGTCCGGAGCAAATTCTTTGATCATCTCCTCCACTTTCATTACCATGATAGGAATAGTCAGAGCTTCTCCTAGGTGAGTTTGGAGGATAGGGAGGGGGAAGCCCTCCAGAAACTGGTCCACAAGGGAATGAGAGATGTGGAAGGTGCCACTGCCATAAATTCCTTATAAAATGACTCAAAAATTCATGAAATATCCCTAGGAGAAGTTTTAAGGGAACCATCGGAAGATAATAATGAGGGAATCCATCTCGATCCCCCAATTTCCCTCAACCGTAAAGCTAGCATTTTACCTGATTTCTCCCCTTGATCGAGATAGAGGACCTTTGTTTTCAGGAAAGCATACTCTGCCTTGTCTCTTATCCAATCTGAGTACTCATTTCTGAGTTTCATTAGGGTTTCTAGATCAGCTTGGGAAGAGGAGGAGGATAGCTTATTCTCTGCCAACATAATTTGGTTCGACAATAACATGATCTTGGCCTCCCTTTGTTTTTTCTTCCTAGATGCGAGTTTAATAAATTCGCCCCTAATGAAGCATTTAAGGAAGCACCAAAGCAGATCCTCCCTCTCGATAGAACCTGTATTGGTCTCAACAAATGAGGTGATTAGGGATCTGATATGGGAGACTATGCCTTTGTCTTTTAAAAGCTGGGTGTTTAGTTTCCAGGTGGTATCTCTTTGCACCTGTGGGTTTGGGGAGACAAAATCCAAGCCACCGAGTGGTCTGACACCACTATGGGCTCAATACCAGACTGGAGTACTCCCGACAGAAGGTTATTGCTTACTAGTATTAGGTCAATTCTGGACCAGGTCTTGTGTACTTGGGAGTAATAAGAAAAGAGTTGTCTTGTGGGGTTAAGGAAACGCCAAGGGTCACACAGGCCCAGTAAGTCCATAAAATTCCTCAAGGCTAGTTGCGAAGAGGAGAGTGGTTTCAGGGGTCTATAAGATTTATCCAAATCCTGTGAGGGAGCTCTTGGCGGGGCTCCTGCAGCAGGTTTCGGTGTAAGAGAGCGATGAGCATGTTCATTACGATATTGTGGATTAAGAGGGGAAGGCCCAACAAATTTGTTTAGAAACTGCTGGAGAAGGAGATTAATATCAGGGCCCTCTTCAGACTCGGGGAAGGCCAGGATCACCAAGTTGTTTCTTCAGCTTCTTCCTTCTAAGTCCTCCGTTTTGAGTTGCAGTTTACTGATCTGTTGTCTAAGATGAATGATTTCTGGGTCTATCTTTTCCCTCCAGGTCTCCAAGAAGGAAGTTCTGGCTTCCAAATCTCCCATTCTAGTGGTTAGGGCTCTGAGATCTCCCCTTAGTGATTTGAGCTCAGCAGAGATATCATCTAATGTTTCCTTGAAAGGAAATAGCTCTTGCTAGAAATGGTCCTCGGTAAGAGGAGTTGGAGAAGTATTGGAAGGGGGTGGTTTTACTGCAGGCCCCGAATTCTGGTTTTTAGACTTTTTTGAGGATTTCTCCGGCATAGAAGGTGGGGTGTGCTTCATGCCAGCAGGCCTCTTCTCCACTTCCATCTCAATCTGCTTCCAAGTGCATTAATATGCACGATGCAAGATGCTGCCAAGTACAGAAGAGTATTATCTATATACTAGATGTAGAATATAACTTTAGATATTAAATTTGTAGGCTGAAAATAGTTAGAAAATGGGAGGGAAATGGGAGTTCCACAAAAACGCTGCCTCTAGTTGCACTGCATCACGTGACCCCCCCCCCATTCGCAGGCATTGTAATTAGATTGTCATCCCTGGTGGTCCAGTGGACCTGCTCTCCAGCCAGAGCACAGGCAATGTAATATTATTATCATCCCTGGTGGTCCAGTGGGCCCAATCCTGCTCGATCGTGGGCCCAGAATAAAGAAATATATCCCTGGTGATCCAGTGGACCCACTCCCAAGCCCGATCGTGGGCTTCGTACATGACAACACCCTGGTGGTCCAGCAGTACCCCCCTCCCTATCCGCCCACTGAGCCCCGCCACCCTGCTCCCCCCCAGTCAGTGGCAGGTGGCAGCTCCCCACCCTCAAGCCGCCTGGCCACCCGCCGACTGACAGCATACAGTACAGCTATAGCCATTGGTCCTAGCGTGGCCAATGGCGTACAAGCTGTCTAGTACTACCTGAGCTCCGATATGTAAATGGATCCATTCACATATGGTACTGTGTAGTACAATACTGATTTGAATATCCGTGGCCTCATGAACACCAGTGGGTACAGCTGTACTGTCATGTCAGTCGATGAGCAGCCGAGTGGCGAACGCTTTCCGTTGAGGATCTGCCACCACGCTAACCGGGGAGGCGGTAATGGGCAATAAAGTGAGTTGAGAAGGGGTAACCTGGACCACCAAAATGTTGTCTCTATGAAGCCTGTGATCGGGCTTGGGAGCAGGTCCACTGGACCACCAGGGATACATTTCCTCTTTCTGAGCTAGCGATCGGGCAGGATTCGGTCCACTGTACTACCAGAGATAATAATAATAGTACATGGCCCGCAATTGGGCTGGAGAGCAGGTTCGCTGGACCACCAGGGATGGTATTAATAGTACATAGCCCACGATCGGGCTGGAGAGCAGGTCCACTAGACCACCAAGGATATTGGACTTTTCAAATATATACCTATGCCCACGATTGGGCATTGGGGCGCTACTGCAACGGATGGTGCAGTCGGAGCTTGGGTGGCCACCCACAGCTGGCAGCTGCCTTGTTGCACCCTGCAATATGGCAGCTCACCTATGGGTGGCCAGCAGTTGCTCCTCTTTTTTTTAGGCTCAGCTGTGTGCCGTGCAAATAGGGGTTGCATCTGCATCTGCTCAGCACATCCCGGGCTGAATATCTGGATGTGAGGAGTATGCATGGGCATGCCCCCCCCCACTTGCACCGCATACATTACTGATGCACCCCAGCACATTGGGATTTGTGCTGCGCACTTTCTCCTTTTGAATATCATGCCAGGGTACAACCATTTTGAATATCCCGGCCTGGGTGTGTACAGTCAGTAAGTTTAGTTTCTGCGAGGGCAAGAGTCATAGCTAAGCAGGGCATGGGCATGGTTGCTCAGAAGACAAGGTCTTTTGAAGTGCTGACCTAGGGAAATGCAGCCATTACCTTGCTCATGACCAGATGACATAAACCCAAAAGTAGTGTGGAAGGACAAGAAGATGCGGCAGACCAGCAAGTTTTTATTTTAAACTAAAATTGAGATTTCCTATTTATATTTAAAATCTTTACTAGGCAGTAGGTGCTGCATGTGAGCAGGACCATCAGCATTGGCAGTGGCTGGGACATCAGTCGTGGTGCCATCGATTACCTGGCAAAGACATTTTTGTGGTAAAAAGTAATTGTTAACAGTTTACATTGACAAACAGAATAACAAACAGGTGATTTCTGTTTCTTTCAGACTGTATACTGTAATTTTATTAGTACCACTTTATTTTTTGGCTGGCTGACAGCTGCAGTGATAAGGATTCTGAAACAAATATAAAGCTGCAGGGATCGGGATGATGGCAGAGTGCCAGAGGATGAGGGCTCACCTGTGAGGTGACAGTGTGATGGCACTGTTAACTATCTGTTGTTGATATTCTGGCCTACAAAGTGTGGGCAGGCTGTACAGTGAAGTTTCAGTTAAAGGGAGAAAAAGGTACCAGTTAGCATGCCAGATGCCCAGACACTTGAGGGGACGAGGTATCTCTTCCTATATGAGACGACAACCTGGCAGCAATTTAAATATGAACTTTCTATTGGCACAATGATTTGGAATGTAATCAGACAGCATACACGGGGACTCATTATTTACCAGTCTCAGTTTCTTGATACCTGACTGGCTGGTTGGTGACCTTAGCCAATCAGCTTTGAGGATTTCAACACCCATTTTCTAAATAGCAATCAGCAGGCACATTCAAGGAAAATATATTGTAAAATGTTTAAAAGGAAGATCATAGTGAAATTGCATTTCGGCAGATCTGTGTTGTGCAAATACATTTATGAAATGAGGAAAAGCATACACTGTAAGGGATTGCATCTCATGTGCATATCCTGTAAAATACAATGTTTAAAACGGGTTAAATGCTTCACCCAAATGAAATAAAATATTTTAAATCTCAGCTTGCCTATCCAGAGAAAAACTTAAAAAGCTGAGTGTTCTTTGTGCCAGGGAAAGCCCTTTACGGGGATTTCCCCAATGGTCCATATTTGGGTCAAATGTTAAGTTTAAATCTCCCCCTATAATAATCAGAGTATGGAGGAAAGGGGTTAGAACATTGAGAAGATGCATAAAGAATATGGGTGAGTCAGTATTAGGTCCATATACACTTCCAATATAATTTCACCTGAATATAATTTCCCTTTCACCAACATTTATCAGCTTTCAGGGACTGTAATAATTTGGGTGGGTGAGAATAGGATAGACCTGTTTAGCAGAATCATGACCCCTCGACTTTGTGTATTAACCTCTGCAGAAAAATATTATAGTATATGGTTAGGGCTTATTGTGGCTAAAAAGCAGTGGCTTTCCAAAAGTTGTTGTAGGGCAGTTCAAAGGTCAAGGAACATTGTTCTAGTATCGTTCTGATGTTGCAATGATACTACAACAACTTTTCCCCTTTGAGTTGCAGCCTGATAGGCCGAAACAGCACTGTGTTCAATAAACGAAAAAGCAAAATAGCGGCGAAGGTTAGCGAGTGGTTTGGAGGGTGGTAGATTCATGTAGTTTGGACACCAACTGCCTTTGACTTTGTGTGTCCAAACTACTAGTGTGGTAGTTTTAATTTCTTTAATCATTGGCACTGTAGATCATCGCGATCGAGAGCAGAGTGGCACTGCACTGCAGAACGCGATGTTTACAGTCTGGAGAGCATAACAGGACTTCACCGTGGACCTGGAGCAAGCAAACATGAACACAAGGTATGAATCCTTGTGAAATTAAAGTTTTCTACAGTCTGGGAACCATATACTATACAAAATAGTGTATGGATGGCCATACACAACTAACGCTGTGTTTCTGGCTCAGGGATGTGATGACGTCATTCAGACCTCTCAAGCTTCGCTCTCGAGGTCTGTATGCCATCATCACATCCCCTTGATAAAAACACAGTGTTGTTGTGTATGGCCACCCATACACTATTCTATATGACCTACTTGCTGTCTTCTTAGTTTAACTGCCTCCAAACTCAGTAAATGAGATTATTGTATAAATACAATATCAGCCTTCAATAGGTTCTGGGGCTTTATAATTTTATATTGTGTAACTTTGTTTCTAGCTCCTTTAACATTCCATGTGACTAGCTTCAATGCTCTAGCCATTGAAATCGAAGGTAGTAGGGACAGTTCATCGGTATAGAATTTTGGTAAAGAATTTTTTGGCCCTCAGTTTAAAATGTCTCTGTGTGGCCCACCCCTTCCTTCTACCCCCTTCCATACCCCAAAAACCCAAAACACACATCTATTAATCTGAAAATCTACTAATCCCCAATTTCAACCCACCCACCTTCCCATATTTCCTCACTTCACGCTTTGCATCACCCTATGACTTTCTCTCCAGCCACCCTACCTAATTGTATAGGTTATAAAACCTTGCTCAATACCCAATAACAGAAAACAATCAGAGTAAACATCAATAATTCCTGAACTACTAGTGTGTATACTAACAGGCCTAATTATAATTAAATGCTCGGTGATGTTAGTATGAAGCCCCTTAAATGGGAACCAATTGTTCATAGTAGTCAAACCCTTAACTAGGGTTGAGATGATTAAGGCAATCTAATGAATGATCAAGGGTAAATTTCACCCTGGATAACAACAGGGAAAAACTAAAAAATCTACCTTGAAATACCTGAGCACAGTAGTTCCAACTAAAGAAATCAGAGTCCAGTGCCTTAGCTGTTAAACTTAAAATGAACAATCAGGCATATATGGATAGTAGTTAAACATGAAAATTGTTTCCATCTTTTGAAACATTAGAACCATAGCTATATTTGTTTTATAAAATGGATATTCAGACATTTAGATAACCCAGGCAGCTCCTAATATAACCACACATAGGCACCCAAATAAAACATTTTTTTAGGCTTAGAAACCTGAAAAATAATAAAAAGGAACCTTCTGAACTGAAACGTGTAGCAAACTGAATCAGCCCTTCTGGCTATTAAATTGTGAAACAGGAAAGTATTCCTGCCAGAGACTGTCAAAAAGTGTTGAAAAAAACCCCCACCTAAACTAGAACATATTTCCCTTGACCAAACAGGCAAGTACTTCAAAAAGTCCCAGACTGCAAATTCTTGGGAGTACTCTAGTCCCTTTCAGTACTTTGTAAGTAAATACATGAAAAAGTAAACACACTCCACTCAATGTGGGCAGCAAAGAAAAATAGTCCATCCCAAATATGAATAGGTAACACAATTTATGAAATTCTTGCTGTGCTAAGACTCCTCTAGTGGTGATAACTCAGTGTCACAAGGGAGATTGTCTGCGTAGGGGCTGCTCCTCAATTGTTTGCACTATCAAAAGGAGATCTTCTTAGGTCTCAAGGCACTCGCTAAAATAATCATTTTCTTCAGCTGTAGCACTTTTGTGGAGACCTATCAAAGTCAGATAGTACATAACATCTCAAATGTACGATGTGAGATGATACAGGCTACCAAGGAAATTATGCAGTCAAGAGAGTAGACTTTGCCCTTGTCACTGTCTCATCCTGGATCAGGACAGCTATGGACCAGGGCATCTCTCTGGGGCTATCTTTATAGATCTCTCCAAGGCCTTTGATCTTGTTGATCATGCCATGCTCTACACTCAGCTTAGGTCCTATGGTCTATCACCTGGTGTGCTCTGTTGGTTCTCCAACTATTTACACGACAGAAAGCAGCTTGTCAAATATGGCAAGGAGCTCTCGGGCTCTACTTCTGTAACCATGGGTGTCCCCAAGGCTCTGTCCTGGGGCCCCTGCTCTTCTCCATTTTTGTAAACAGTCTCCCTGCCACCTCTGTCCACTGTAAGCCAATCCTCTATGCGGATGACCTGGTCATCCTCACTCATTCCCTGAACATAGGGATCATTAATCACTACCTGAGTGAGTACTAAGGGAACCTTCAGTTCTGGATCTCGTCCCATAAGTTGGTTCTTAATCTTTAAAAAGCCCAGGCCATGCTTTTTGGGTCCCAGGCCAAGTTTAAGGCATCTGCTGCTCCTTTATGCATTACTGGTACAGACGGTGTTCCGATCCCTGTTACTGACAACTTTAAATACCTTGGGGTGACACTTGACCCACAGCTAGACCTTGGCCGCCATATTCAGAATATAAGTAAGACTGTCAACTGCAAACTGGCCTACAGAGCTAAGAGCAACCTTACTCCTGCTGCCGGTCTTGCTCTTGCCAAAGGTGTGTTTCTCCCTTTGCTTTGCTACGGGCTCCTTTTGTTTGCCTGCTCCTCCAAAGCTCGCCTTTCTTAGTGGTCTATTGCCTACAATAATGTCTGCCGCTTTGCTCTGGCTGTCCCTCATCTCACCCATCATTGTGACCTTTATAACAAGCTGAACTGGCTCTCTCCCTCAAATCACATAAATTTTGTCCTGGGGTGTTTCAGGGGCAATGTCCTTGGCACTGGCATCCCTCTGGGGCAGGTGAAATTCCTTGTCCAGGCAGCCTCCTCACCCTATTCCCACAGGTCTCTGGGTCCCTCTATCCTTAAGATACCTGCTACCTGGACTCTAATGGGGGACAGAGATTTTGCTGCGTGTGCTGCCACACTGTGGAACTCATTCCCTGCCCAGGTTCACTCCTCCCACTCATAGGTGTGCCTTTGATCCTCCCTATGGAACCACCTCAAACTCTCTTCAGCCTGTGGTTGTCCCAATAGCTTGTGATATATCCTGATCCTTCACAGAACTCCTTTCTCTTGGTTGTGTTCTGGACAAGTATGGGTTGGTTCTTGGGTATATAATGTACCATAAAGCAGTGTTGCACTAAGTGAGACTCCACTGCCTGAGGCCTTTAAGTTGTGAATAGTGTTGTATCTGCTGCATCTCAACTTGTACCTATTATACTGCTCTTAGTTTCTACATGTGTTATTCTGTTGTGTATGTACTGTACAAAATTATGTCTTACCTGAACTGTAAGCTGTTTTAATCTGTATCATATTGTCCTATGTACTTAAATCTGTAATTCCTGTACTCTCCCAGGTCATTCCTGAAAATAGGCAATTGTCTTGTCTACTTACCTGGTCAATAAATCGATAACACAGAGTCGGGTGGCTGGAGTGGTGTGAGGGAGCTGCTAGTCAGTGCGCTGCATAACTGGAAGTCTCGCCTTGCTTTTGTTTTCTTTTTAAGTGCAAATTGCACTTAAAAAAAAAACAAAAGCAAGGCAAAGTTACAAACTGCAAATCCTCCAATTCCCTGGTGTCTAGGTCCCCAGCCTGCCAATTGCAGGCCTCAATGTAAAAAAATATATATAATTATCCCCGTTATCTAGTGGACCCTCCCCCTGGCCGATCGCTGGCCCAACTGTCATATAAATTAATATAATTTCTATTCCCTGGTGTCTAGTGGCCCCTCTGGCTGATCGCCGAACTGTTGTCAAATAAAATCCAAATGGTACACCCCCCAATCGCCAGGCACCACTCTTGCACACAAATTTCCATGGTGTCTAGTTGACCCCATCCTTATCCACATTACCAAATGTCTACTCCCTGGTGTCTAGTGGACCCCCAACCCCCCACCCATGCATGAACTGCTCCACCACCACCCGGACCATGAGCAGGCCACTGGCACAGCACTCCACTCTCCTCTATGGCTGGCAGTCTGCCTGAGCACTCAGTGAATGAGTGCATGCTTCTACAAGCATGCGTTCATTCATTGCCAGCTTGCTATCATTTTTTGATTTTTTGGGGGTACAGAGAAGAGGGGAGGGCTGTTCTAGTTGCCTGCAGCGGGTGGGATGGGGGAAACAGCATTGTGGATCACAGGAGGGGTTCACAATGCTGTTTGCCCCCATTCCACCACCCTCCACCGGTTTCCAGAGTATCCCGCCGCTCTTCTCTGCACCCCAAAAAACATCCAAAAATGACTTCAACAAGCTGGCAGTGAATGAGTGCATGCTTGTACAAGCACATGCTCATTCATTGAGTGCTCAGTAGGGCTGCTGGCCATGGAGGAGAGTAGAGGGCTGTGCTGGTGGCCTGCTCTTGGTCCAAGTTGGGGTGGGGCAGGGTGGTAGGGCAGTACATGCAGGGGTGAGGGGTTCACTAGACACCAGGGAGTGGACATTTCGGAATGGGGATAGGTAGGAGGTCCGTTAGACACCAGGAAAATGTGAGTATGTAAGTGGTGCCAGGCAATTGGGGTGGGGTACTGCTTAGAATTTATTTGACAATGGGCCAGCGGTCAGCTGGGGGGGTCCACTATACATCAGTGAGTGCACATTTGGGGACAGAGATATGTAGGGGGTCCACTAGACACCAGGGAAATTTGTGTATGTAAACTGTGCCAGGCAACTGGGGGGGGTGGTACTGCTTGGATTTTATTTGACAAAGGGCCAGCAGTCAGCTGGGGGGAGCCACTAGACGCCAGGGGAATAGGGATAGTATTTATTTATTTGATAGTCAGGCTGGCAGTTGGCAGGGATGGGAATGGTCCACTAGACACCAGGGATGATTATATATTTTTTAACATCGGGGCCAGTGATTGTTGGGGGGGGAGCAGGGGCACTACCTATTAAAAAAAACAAAAACATTAAAGCTGCCAAACTCTGCTGGCTAAGTTTAAACTCTGCCAGCAGAGTTATTTTCAAACTCCACTATTTTGCAGAGTTTTTTGGAAATGTGAAATTGGCCTTTGCCCCCAGGATCAATTCTGTAAAATGAGGACAATCTGTGAATTTTTTTCGGGGAGCGAATGTTCCCCACTTTGCACATCTCTAGTGGCCATGCATCCCATCCCCAGCACTAAGAGGTTCTACCAAGGGCTAGGGTAATGCTGGCACAGATCAGTAAAGATTGAAATACTTATGTGTTCCTGACAAGGATACAGCAGTCCTTGGAGGACATCTGTATCTGGCCAGTCCCTGCTCTGCGTGGGGCTCAGGATGCAGTATGAAATTGGCCCAGGCATCTGTTTGGATGCCTGTAGTCCAACTCAGTACCTCCTCTTAACCTGCCCATAGCCATTCTCCACATAACTCCTAGTGTGTTTCATGGGGGTCTGGGGATCATGAACGATAGTAAGCATGCCACCTCTCATTGGTGCAGATCAAGGCACCCCAGATATGCACTTTGTATATGTTTTTTGGGTGCTTTTGTAGATCAGGCCCTATGTCTACTAATTGTAATCTAACATCACAAGTAGAGGACTGTGACATCACATTCTGTTGCTGTTGAAATGATTATGATGTCAATGTGGTTAGTGGTTAGAGCACCAGCTTGGGAACCAGGTGATCATGGAGTCAAATCCCATTAGTGCAAATACTCACTATGGGTCCCATTCACTAACAAGGAAGGGGGTAAGTGCAAATGACATGTATCCCCCCACACACAGCTCCACACCCTTGGGAGATCCACGTGGGGACTGCATTCACAAACACCAGTTCCCACCTGGCTCCTTTTTGTGGCTCCATCCGCCAGTGCACAGGTTCATGGGGGCAGTCTGGTGCAGGGCTGCTGATCAGGCCGCTCAGCCAATCAGCTGCCCAGACCAGGTCCTGGAGTGGATCCCTTGTGCCTGCAGTGTGCCATGATGAACCTGGCACACATATTGCCAGGCACGAGGTTAGGGGTGATGACACTGGCCAACTGCCCCCAGCCCACCCAGTGTGCCCCGATGGTGGGGGCATCCCTACTGTAGGGGCCAATGACCACTGCCATGTCTGCTGCTGCTGGTGGGTCCATCTCCAGGGGTGAGTAACTGGCCACCCAGGTTTATGGCTGCTCTCAGATTGCATAGCCGCCAGCCACTGCTAGCAGTACTCTGCAGTTTTGTGACTGGTATGGAGTGCTGCCATGGCTCGCACCCACCCCAGTGCAGAGCTGTGTGCTCAGCCAGGAATCGGGCATGTAGGCAGGGGCAGACCTGCGTGGTGAATACTATTGATGGGGTGCAGTCTACACTGCCAGGTGCAGGTGGGCTATGCGCCAGTGTTATGCGGCCCATCTTTATCTTTTATAAATAGTATAATCTCACCGTAGTGTAGTATCACTTTTATGAAATCTCTGTACTAAGATGTGGAACCCTACATAGGAATCTAACTATTGACTATCTTAATATTTATTTTCTTTGATGCTGGATTTTCTGACCCTAGAGTTTTGCTCACCTGTATGTCCACACTGTATTTGCACCATTCTCAATGTTTGTAATCTCTGTACCAAGACATGGAGCCTTTGCACCTATGACTCAAAGGATTATAATTCTGATTGTGATAATAAATAAATAAATAAATAAATAAATAAATAAATAAATAAAATGAAGCGCTACTTCAGCAATTCACTTAACCTCCCAATGCTCCAGTCCACCCAGCTGTGGAAATGAGTAGAAGCTGAACCCTATTGAAAATGAGATCCTGCTTCTCAGCTGAGCTATCCTAGATAAATAAGTTGCAAAATACTGTAAAAACCAAATGTCACAAACGGAGGTTTGCAATGCCAGCTGTAGACAAGCAGATACAGTAGATAAAGTCTAGGACAGAAAGATCCTGCTTTCTCGTAGCTTAAGCAGTAAGGCATGACTGGAGGTGCTTCTTGCTGGGAACATGGCCTCCTCAGGTGGGTTAATACATAAGACCAAAGGCTGAACATTTCCACTGCCTGAGAAGTGCCTTTATCCCAGCACAAATCATGCTCTGGAGTGCCTTATTGCAATAGGTATATTTAGATTAAAAAAGAAATCATTTAAAAAATGGTTTTAATTTCAATAAGTAAAAATTTTCAAGAAAAAGTAAAAGAAAAAAGTAGTTCTGTTGAGTCATTGTAATTTTGCTGTTTGGCCAGCAGATGGCAAATTTTTATTTTAAATACAAGAAGGGAATTGAGGAGCTTTGATACAGATGTGCCTTATTAATGTAAACAGGTCAGTGAGCCAGAAGACCTTGACTACTGTGCTGCGACATCAGCACTGGTTCTGAGCTCCTTGGGCAATCAGGTTTCTGGATTTGAAAACCTATTTCATAATGAGCACTGCTGCAAATAAAAAATGAAATGATATAACAGAAAATATAGAAACTGATATGTGTCAAAAAAAACAGATAGCAAGCTCCTCAATCACAATTGTTTACAATGGACAATAGTGTGCACGTTGTGCCTTGCTCTTCCAATACAAAAACAAATTGCAATACTGAGAACAAAGTATCTGCGCTGGGGGCAGAGAGCCTCTGGCACAGATACTTTTATTTAAATTACAGCTCCCAGATGTTATGGTGAGCAGATATTGTTTGTACACAGTAACAGCATTGATTACTGACACACACATGTATGTGCATGACACAGTGCCATGCAATGCAAGGCCAATTTGTATTGCTCTGCAGCCTTTCCCAAAGGCTCAGGGTATCTAACAACCCACAGTATGATAGCATATACAATAAAGCAAAAATAGAGATGAAATAAACATAACAAAAATAAAACAATAAGAAAATATTTTTGCAAGCAGTTCTTATCCACTAATTCAAAAAGGTAGACTTTCACCTCTTGTTAGAGGTCTCTGCCAAGGGGATTCAAACAAAACATTAGTTGAGTGGTTCCAGAACAATGGAACCACCATTGCAAAAGCTCTTTCCCCTGACAACTTCATCCAGGTGCTGGGAATCACCAAAACGCTCACCTCAGTGACGTGAATAAGGAAGACAAGGGTACATAAGCACAGGAGCTCTTACAGGTAGCCTGGACCAAAACCATGAAGGGCCTTGTATGTTAGCAAGCCTATTTTAAAGGTGATATGCCCCCAAACTAGTAGCCAGTGCAGTTAGTGCAAAGGCAACATGGTGTGCTCCAACAGGCAGGTCCCAGCAAACATGAACGCTGCTTTTTGAACTAGCTGTAGGTGATGCATCAGCCCTCCAGATAACCCTAGGTAAAATGTTTTGAAGTAATCAGACCTAGAAGTAACAAAGGTGTGCACCAGCACAGCAAGGTCCCCTGGTGTTAGATACAATTTCACCAAGGAAATATTATATGGAAAGAAAAAAACACTGCAGACTGCCACCAGCACCTGCTATTTAAGTGTCAGCTAACAGCCCACAATGACCCTCAGATTCTTGACCTTGTTCAAAACTCTGATTAAGATGACATTTGTAGATGGAAAAGTGACACCATCACCCATCATTACTGACTTGTGGTAACCCTTTTCAAGTAGTAATACCTTTGTCTTGCCTGGGGTTGAGGCTCAACCTGATGAAACCCATCCAGTCATTCATTTCAACTGGGCATTGGTTCAACATAACGATCATGTCACCCCTGTCCTGTGCAAAAGTCAGATACAACTGGGTATCATTTGCATGCTGTAGCAGTAAAACTCCAAGCTGTATCATCTTATAACAACACCCAATAGCAAGATATAGGCAGTGAACAGCATGAGAGTGATGTTCAGCACCTGTAGCACTGCATAGCTGAGCACAGCCACACATGAAACAAAATTATCCAGCACAACCTACTACACTCTGCCCAAGGAGTAGAATTCAAACCACTGTAGCTTTGTGCCAGAGTGTCCTACATATTGCCTAAGGTTATCCATTAGCACCCCCCACAATATTCCACTATATCAAACCTGATCAACAGATCAAGAACCACAACAGACCTCTTCCTATATCCCTGAACAAGTAACTATGGGTCACTTCTGGCCCATTGACAAATTGCTAATGAGTATCCCACAGCATCCTCCTTCACAATCCAATGGTACCGAATCTAAACCGAAGACGTCAATTGTGACTAGTACTGCAGTGGCCTCTCTCATTAGCTATATTCCCACATGCACCTCCAGTTCAGTGACTGGTTCCACATTGATTTTGGTCCCTCATGTCTATGCACACCAGGTGTATTGTTCTGCCATCCCTACTGTTACCTCCTAACAGTAATACTTAGAGGTGGCAGTAAAGTGCACTGCCTATTGCTGTGGGTCACCCTATTTCATGTCATTTGCATAGTGACTCTGTCACATTCTGCACACTAGTGCTCTTTGATGTGTGCTAGAAAGGAAGGAGTCTGTATCAGCTTTTGAATTTAGCTTGGGAGTTCCATGCAAGGGACTGCCAAAAACTCAACAGCTCAGCGATTTAGCAATTACCCCTTGCAATTAGGAATTAAGCCCTATGTTGTTCCAAAATGTTATCTGAGAAATACAGTGCCCTTAAAATAATGTTTTGCTGAATGCTAAAACAAGCTGTACATCTTTGCTGCTGCTACGGGTTTGGCTTACTGTCTGCGATTTGGGGGGAGGGTGATGGGAGAGGCTTCGCTGAGTCTTTGTTCACCTGTCTAGGTTCAGGATTAGTTCTTAAATAATATTATTTTTTGCAATAATCTTTTAAATATTTTTTTTCTTGAATAATGCAACATATACACTTAAGGTCTGAAGAAGTATGAGGGCAGTCAAGTGAGGGGGGAGAGCATGTCAGTGGGGGTCCCTGGAAGACATGGGGTGGGAGGCTTAGAGGTTAAAATGACTTTGCAGCACACTGTGAATCAGGCAAGCCTTGTCAAACAGAGTTCTGAGATGGTCAGGTTATCACAGACAAGACAGGACTGAGTCTGGTTGCTGTTGTGGAACAACAGTGGTAGAGGTTGCAGATTAGAAAGTGAGAGAACACTTTCTGGATGGTATGTTGCCATCATATTTCCATTTCAAAGCCTCCCTGCCTGTTTAACTGGGTCATGTTATCACTGAGGACAGGATAAGAAAATCAATTAAGTGATTTGGGCATGGAGAAAAGGCCTGGCTAATCCTGCTGCTCACCTCGTTACTGTTTGAAATGACAAGCTTAGAAGAAAAAAGTTCTTTGAAGGTTAAATATTTCTGTCAAAGGTTGCCCTCAGTAGCAGACTGTGACTGAGGCCAGGTCTGCTTCTATAGCAGTGGTACATGACAGAGAGAGACAGAAAAAGAGCAAAAGAGAGGACTATGTTATATGATCTTTACATGGACTACTCTAATTAGCTGGTATCTGAAGATACTGAGGCAGGGCCCCACCTCATTAAGCACATCAGCTGTGGGGGAAAATCCGAAGAAATTCTCAAAGTTCTGTGGATGGTTCATGATCTAGATAGAGCAATGTTTGTACAGTGTATCCTTATCATTATATAGCTCATTTTTATAGTTTTTTTGCACTTAGTCACCTTATTCTTTCTCATTTGTTCCTCAGTTAACACCAGACAGCTACGTGCCAAGACTTCATACCAGCCCTTGGGCTCTGTCCAGAGTTCTGAAGACATGTCACTCCTCCTGCAAAACACCCCAAAAGAGGGGCTTGGCCTGACTAAAGCTCAGGTCAGGAATGTTTGATCAGTAGAGGCAAGGGGAATCTGGGTACTTGAGGGCAGACATCGAAACCACTGACATGGGTGCCTGCACCAAGAGTCATGTGCCATTGGTGCTATAGTATTTATACCACATTTTGTGTGCCCTTCCACATCCACGAGATAGGTACACCCATGCCAATACCTAGGCTCTGGAGGGGAAGTCCAGCATTTACCCTAATTATAGCCTTGAAACGCAGACAGAAAATGTGCTTAGCAGTGAACACAAGGCATGATATCACTTCATGTGTTGATTACCAATCACTTATTTTGTTTGTGTTCCTCACTGCAGTTTCAAAGTACTGGTGAGTAGGGTCCATGACGTGCTCATCTATAATGCCATGGCCACTCTACCATCCACTAAATGAGGCAATCAAGCTGCAGGGTGAGCAAAACCCTCCCTGTTGAGTCTTAGAGCACTGTCTCTCCAATGCCCCCACAACTGCACCAGCATAGGTCTCCCAAGTGATGGCATAACATACTACTGTTGGCACCACTCAGATGGATATAAAGTTCTTTAATAGGAAAACTTTGTTACTACATAGTTATCATATAAACCAAACTCCCTGTTATTGGTACACAGTACAAAATGGTTACTGTGGTGCACCGGGTTTGCTTGTGGTTGTCGGTGCAGTGTCACGTGGCACAGCAAGACAATTTATGATGGCATTTTGGAAAGTAAAAGGCTGGTTTGCCATATGGAGATTAGAGGGTAGAGTTTCAACTTAATGGACAGCTACAGCAAAAAGACTGTTGATCAATTCCTGTAACATAACGGGTCTATATAGAACCCTAGAAACTTGTATGAGTCTAGGTTTTCCAGCTGTTGTCCTTACAGGGAGGACATTTTATAAAAAGTCACTAGCAGCTAAGATTTTCAATCTAGGTGTTGTGGTGAAAAGCATAGTCTTTGTTTTGCTGATTGAAAAACATTGACTTGCATAAGTATCTGGGATTCTAGGTAGACATATTATGATCCGTGAACCGAAAAAAATCAAACCCAGCCTTGCAACACATTGTCACTCCTGTCATGCTGTGCTTTGTCACTCCAGCCGTGCCATACTGTATCACTGCACCCATGCTACACCACATGTCTCTGTCCATGCTGCACCATGCCACAGTCATGGTTTCAAACAGGAATTGATGCAGTATGGTCAGTATGATATTGAATACCATGGCAGGTGTGACATTGCATAGCAAGTCTGGATCTGATTGTTAAACCTAGATTCTCTGGTCTCTATTCTCAAAGCTCTAGCAATGGCACAAGGTATCTGCACCAAACATAAATGATGCAAGCTGCACCTTGCACTCAACGCTGCCATTGAAGCTATTCTCAAAGGTAGCCTGTGTCGAATGCAGGCTGCCTGCCCTGAACTGAGCTTGCACCTCCCGTGTGCCCAAAAATGGGCTGTGGCCTGGTGCAAGGGGGCATGTGGCAGATGCAAGCTGCCACATCCCTGAAAATTGAATTCATAGAACTCTCCCAGTGGGAGAATTTCTAAGTACTATTAGAACAGCCAGGACTGGCCTAAGGATACTTGGAAAATCTCCCACTGGGAGAGTTGACCTGTATGTGGCAATGTGCCGCTGTCTGCCAACCCCAACAGTGTCAACATGTACTCATTAAAATATACCCCCAACCCAGGGGGACTCATGGCCCCTTCTGCCTCAAATTCAGGTCATGCCGGTAGTGCAATATGTTAATTGTACCCACATCCCCAGTGGTCCAATGGTCCCCCTCCCCAAATCCCAATCTTGCCATAATGTAATTATATTATTATTACCCTCATCCCTGGTGGTGTAATGGTCCTCCACCCTCCCTACCCCAGCAGGTAGTGTCCACCACCCCACCCCCCCACAACCCAACTTGGGGCCGGCAACCAATACAAACCTCCTCACACCTCCATGGCTGGCCGCCAACTGAACTGTCATTGGGAGTATTGTACAGTATACATGCTCACATACACATTACAGTACTTCCAAAGACAGTCCAGTTGGTGGCCAGGCTTGGAGGTGTGAGGTGGTTGTGCTGGTCACCAGCTCTGAGCCTGGTTGTGGGGATGAGGGGTGGTGGACACTACATGCTGGGGTGGGGAGGGTGGGGGGCCTATGCCACCATGGATGTGGGTATTGTTAATATTATTACATTAGGGGACAATTTGGGTTCAGGGAGGGGGGCACTGGACCACTAGGGATGTGGTTAGTATTAATATTATTACATTGTGTCACCTTTGTCGTTCAGGAAGGGGGGCACTGGACCACTAGGGATGTGGGTAGCATTAGTATTATTACATTACAGCAAGTTCAGGATTGGGGGGGCACTGGACCACTGGGGATGTGGGATTCTGCACAGTTTTGGAATGATGGCAGGTTTGAGATTCAGGGAGGGGGACCACTAGCCCACCGGTGATGTGGAGAATACCACTATTTCTAGGTATTGCCATGTTTGGAGATTAGCAGAAGACTTGCCCTAGCCAGATTGAGCCTGTGGCAATCCCCTCTGGTGCGCCGTGTGTTTGGCACATGGAAGAGATTGCCATAGGTGTCAGGACTTAGGCACCGGTACCCCTCCTGTACCAGAATCTGGAGCAGGGTCCCTGGCACACCAGGCTGCAGTACAAGCTGCTGTTTGCTGCAGCTTGCACCGATCAAAATCCTCTATGAGAATCAAGCCCACTGTGTGCAACCAAACAAGTCAGCCATGCCTACCAGGCAAACCAAACAGTTTTCAGAAAGAATATATATAGATATATTTATGCAACACATGTGTACCGATAAACAACAAGATAAAATGTGTTATCTTAAGCCAACATAGCAAGATAATATTATTTTCTAAAGAAAGGTATGTCACAGTGACCCAATGTAGAAAGATATTATCTTGCAAAGTAGGGCATGTCATACTGCATGCTGGACCAATCACAGTACAGCTTTAACAATGCTGATGACATCACAAAAGCCAAATGCAGCACTGAAGCCAGCAGTTGAAATCAATCAGATACAGTTATGTGTTAATACTAAAAGCATATTTAAAAGGTATAACTAGACACTTGATGTTGTATAAATCAAATATACAATGGTCTGACTAAAAACAGTTTATCATCACGAGTGGGGGCTGGACTTCAGTAACTCACTTGTGGCTCCACTACTCATGAGTTACAGTCCTGCCTACTCTCACATATAGAAAAAGTGCATATATCTTAGAAGCAAATATTTATATATTTTAACAACATATGTTTTGTAATAACTGGCCAGAAAAAAAAACCTGATATCTCTCTCACCATTAAAAATGCTAATTTATTTTCAAAATGCATTATGCAAAGTGATATCATTCCTTGTACCACTATATTATAATGCATTTGACTTTAAAAATGTCATGATGAGTAGGTAAGCAACACATCAGTCTACCACTGAGCAGTCCTGTGCTTCAAACACAGGGGGTCTTAGTCAGGGGGCATTTCAACAAAGAAGAGCTAGCTCAATTTATCATACACCTCCTAAAAAAGAATATATCCTTCAAATATCATTAGTAACTATGAACCCTGTAACAAGCAGAAAGCAGCACAAATTGTTTCAAACATATGAAAGTCACAACACATATTTAACACTTACAGTCAGCTTTATCCCCAACACATGTATAAACCAAACATGACATGGCCTGAGTGAAGATATGATAATTACCTTCATTGTAGGCGAACAATATTAAGATATCTCATTCATGGCTTTGCCACTCGTTAGACATTATATCATTGGCCTCTTCTAAAGATAAATATGATCATGAAATATCATATAATTGGCCTCTCATAAAGATAAATATGATATATTCATTCAGGCCATGTTATACCTATCTATCTGTCTGTCTATCTTTATCTATATACAAAATATTCAATTTTTCTATCAAACCTGATACATCAAGCTGATCAAATTGTTTTACAAAAAGTCAGAACAGTGTCCTCCCTCAGGTCTTATACAGAAGTTGTAGCCTTTCTCAGATGTATGTAGTTGCTGGCGTAGAGACTTGGCCCTTATTAAACACAGTGCACAAAATCAAGTCAATAAAAATAAAAGGTACCCAAACAAAAAAGCTAATACCACGCTGAACTTACAATTAAAAGAAGAGCCCTGAAAGTAAAAAATAATACAAAATGCAAAGAAACAATTAAGAGTCTACAGAATAAACAAGTAACACAACAGTAGGAAGGAAGATCTGGCTTTGTACTGTACTACTGGAGTATGTACATCTTTTTCTCCTTTGAACCTTTTACCAACCTAAATTTGTAAACAGAATACTATGATTCACCACAAAATCTTCATTCCACAGAGCAAGTTTTTTGATCTGCTATTGCAAGGGACAATATAACTGCTATCATTTTTTACAAAATGAAAATACGCCTCCATTACTACTCCCTCCTGTATCTCTTTGTGATATGACTGAATTGATGCATCTAGGTGAATCACACTGCAATTCATGAAACAGCAACCAGGAAAGATATTCCCTTTCCCTACCTGATCCAGAGCAGGAACTCCAGCAGATAGTATCCCACTGCGTAGTCCCAGAACCAGTTGGAGGTAGAGTGAATGGGCTGCAATACAAAATAGGAAACAATTTATTTGCTGATTTACTCAAACAATTGGTCTCTGTGAAAGCTTTAGGAGGTGACAACACTTTGTTTTCCTCACATCAGTCCCTGGCAGCAGCAGATGGACACACAGAGTTAGTTACATAGCGGTGTAATTTATACCTAGCCATGGGAGAACTGCGAGGCTGACAACGATCATACTGGAGCATGAAACAGCTCAGATTTGCAATTTTTGGGATAATTTAATCTCCCATGGATGACTCCACTTGTTGATGTCCAGTGCAGAGGATTCTGGGATGCTACCATTGCTGCAATCAGAAAGAAATGTTTGGGAGATTATAGGGTCAATTAAAGAAAGTAATTTAATGACACGGGTACAGGTATCAGTAAAAAGAAATCCCTTTTGCAGACTGAGTGGAAATCAGGGGCAGCTCCACATTTAGGCACTTGGTTTTGACACAAAATTGATCCCTTTTAATCACTAAACAGTCAATTCTGCATATAGGCTGTGACCTGGAGATAATTACATGCTGGATGAAGGTCCTTTCCATAACAGGTCATCTAGTTTATAAGAAATGGTCATTATGGTATGTCAAGAGCACCTTTTTGGAGGTGCTGACAGTGACTAGATGCTTTAGACAGACTGGTTGTTAGTTCTACAAGTCCAGTAGGGGACCACAGATGTATGTTTGCTATTATCATGGAGCCCCCGGTTGACAACTGGCTTAAAACACTTCACTATTACTACCACTAGCCTGTTGCAAATTTGCCATTAGGCTGTTTCCTTCTCATCCCACTTTATGCCTTTACTCATCACCAGACCTCTGGGCATAAGAAACCATTTTCAGTTCAGGTACTCTGACACATTTCTGTGTAGTCAAAATCCTCTCACTGTAATACAGTACATGTTCTTGGAGCCAAAACATGGAGTTCCCAGTACAACAAAGTTACAGTATCCGTACCTTCTAAGTGTAACCCCTAGATGGCGCTATCCCAGGGGCTACTACCCCTGCCTGATTTGCCACTAACAGGTTTAGGGGCCTGGATCCAATGGCTGGTGCCTCCACCCAGAGGTCAGGGTTTGCAATAGTTAAACTTACTTGGTCACAGCCCTCTGGGACACTGCAACCCCCCTTTCTTCCCACTAGTGGCCCACACAATATATCAGAATTACCTTCACAGTATACACTTACCCCCAGGACTAGTTCCGGCACTGGGACCTCCTGTGAAGTAAGATACAGTGCAACAATCACAGTACAGTACTTTAACATAGACAAATACCTCAGGCAGTATAACTTTGCTGAAACAAGCAGCTCTGATTTATTTAGGGGGATATAACAAGGACAGGGGGAAATCAGGTTAATTAGCTTATCACTTTACTATCTACCTATGGCTCTGTGCACAGGCCTATCCCTACCAGTTACTGTCCCTGGGTACCCAAGCCCTAGTGGCTAGTCCAAACCGTGGCAGCTGGTAGGGGCCCTTTCACACAGTGAAAAGAAAAATTAGTTTAAACAGTCAGCAGTACAGTGATTCTATTTGGATTTAATGTGGCAATTCAACAGGGAATGACCCTGAATTAGTACTCACGACCTCCAAACAAGATACGGTCCTTCAACATCAGCAGGGCTACTCTTGAGCTCCACGAGACTCTTCACATTTATATGGTAAAAAGAAAGTACTATACCAGGCAGGCTGCTTCTCTATCCCGATCGCAATTACTGCACAATACCCAGGAGAACACACAGCAGATTCAGTTCCTGACAGACCGAGTGCAATTCAACAATTTCTCCAGTCTTCTACAGGGTGAGCCTGGTTTCTACTCTTCAGAGATCCTTTGATTCTTTTCTCAGGGACGGATTCAGTCCTAACAAGCAGTTACACAGTCTGCAGACCGGAACTCTGGGCCTTACACCGTTTTTGACTGAAACTGTGCACTGAAGGAGCACAGGGTTTCTTTCCCTTCACTCCCAGAGCTAAACTGAAACTCCAACAGACAAAACCGGGCACTTCCTTTGAGTTCCTCCCAGTTCTTGACTGGATTGGCTGTCACTCACAATAGACTGCTGCTGTTGGTCTAAAAGGTGCCGAAGTCTAAACTACATCTCCCAGAGTCACTGCCATACAATCCTCTTGTGGCTGGCTCAGATTATGAGTCCAAGTTCTGATTACGTCAAGGCACCATTTTAGAGCTTACACCTACACTGATTGGTCCAGTTCAGCAGTTCAAAACCAGAATGGGGAACTAGGCAGACACAGTTCTGACTGCAAAGAAAGCAGGTTAGACAAACTGTAATTTCATTATTACTGTAAATGATTTCTGGCAAACAGTTACATCTTTCAGATAGGTTCCCTTTGCACTCCTAGTGACTGCAAAATGGAGTGAATTGGCAGCAGCTCAGTGGTACTCAAACAGAGGAGCACACAGTCCCCATACAAACTAATTATGTCTGCAAGCAGACAGCTCTTAAAGAGACAGTACCAGAGGCTCTAAAAACACTCACTGATAAATGGCTTAAACGCCAAACACCATTCAGGCTTGGAGCATTCAAGCAAGCTCCTGGAAGTCTTTTGGGAACCCCCATTTGCAGGGGGGTTACATAAGAAAACACTGTACAGTCACAGATGAGCTAAATATAACATATGTAATAGCTACTCAATGTACAGTACAAGATATACAAGAAACAAAACAGGGAACTACTTAACACAGTAGAAAAATCAAAATAAAATGTTTTAGATGAAAGACCAACATGAAATGTTTTGGATGAAAAAATTACTAAAACATAAAAAACACTGAACAAAACAAACTGATCTGACCACGCAGGTCTTCTTGAAATAGAAATTTGCTCACACAATATCACTTACCATAACATGGATCACACAGCAATTTTGGGAACTAGCCCTCCTCTTAGTTGTAGTAGGACAGTGATCACTATATACTGTCCTTCACTCCCAGATGTAGGTAGGATGTAGACTAGCTGGATTTTAGGAAGTTCTTCGACATTGTCCCACACAGAAGATTACTAAACAAACTGGGCAATCTTGGGGTGGGGTCAAAATTGGTAAAATGGGTACAAAACTGGCTAAGACACAGGACTCAGTGGGTGGTCATAAATAGGGTACATTCGGAGAAAAGGGACATGAATAGAGGGGTGCCACAGGGTTCAGTTCTGGGGCCATTACTCTTTAATGTCTGCATTAGTGACACTGCAGTGGGACTTTTACAGATGACACAAAAATCTGAAACAGAGTGGACACACTGGGGAGTAGACAAAATGAGGAAGGACTTAAAAAACTAGAGGAATGGTCAAGGGTATGGCAGCTAGGCTTTTATGTTAAAAAGTGCAAAATAATTCATATAGGGCACAGGAACTCAAAGGCAATGTGCCATCTGACAGGAGAGGAGGTGACAACAACAAAACAGGAAAGGGACCTGAGGGTCATCATAACAGATGATGTCAAAGTGTATAGTACCACAATCACCGGAGGCAGTGATACAGGACGACTGTTATGGCTCACACTTTAACCTTCTCAGCCTCACTCAGCAGACGTCAGCCTTGGTGATCAATTACTGCTGACTGTGGTTGAGCTCAGAACCACTGAGCCCCAGTCTATATCAGGCAGAGTAGGCAATGGTGAATTGCTGACAGTAAGATACTGTAGTAAGATAAAGAAGGAAGTCCATCACGTCCTTTCCTCACTTTAGAAACAGGGTGAATAGATGTTACCCAAATGTGTACCAGTGTATAGGGAACTCCCAGATACAGTATTGCAGTACCAACATCTCCAACAAGCAGCACTTTTAGTAATGGTATCAGAGCTACTCGTGTTCCAGACATTTGCTGCAGCAGCCACTGTTGGCAATGGTGCAGAGCGCTGACTGTAGGGAACATACAGATACCCCAGTACCAGCATATCCAGCAAGTGCAACTGTGGATAATGATATGGGAGCTGCTCCAGTCCCAGCCTCTCCCAGCAGGAGCTACTGTGAGTAATCATGTACTGTAGGGTGTTGATTTAGCCTGCTGGATGAAACAGCAGCACCAATTGTTGTTAGTGATGTATTCCTTGCAGTTTCTTTTTTGGTTTGAATTTGGCGGAATTCTGCCATCCCCTGCCCCCATCCCCATCATCTTCTGTTAGCAGAGATGACACATATAACAACCAGAAAAACTCAAACCAGTGATAAAAGACTAACATGTTTAAATGAAAATAAATCAATGTTCTTCCCAGTTCACTTAGAGCTGCTTGTACTAGAAGCTAGTGAACTGAAAACTGAGATCTGCCAGCTTCATTACTTGATGTCAGTAGTATAGGCATTTTCCCAATACATTCTCTTTTTTATCATTGCAGGTGCATACTTCCTGCCAAATCTCTCTCGCTCTCTAGCAATTTCTTGACAAGTCCAGTCTCTATTGATTCAAGGTTATTTTTCCCTAGAACTGAGCTTGGGACAGTACAGCTAGTCAGCCAGGCAGACTGCAACTGAATGTTTTTCTTTTTTTTCCTATTAGGCATGGTTAAATTACAAGAAAATAGTAACAGGATGATAAGTGATGCTTGCCAAGCTGTTTACCTTTCCAACAGCTGAATAAACAGCCAGGAGGGATTGAGAGCCCAAAACACCATCAAAATGTGAGCTACTGATGTAGTCCACTCATACTCAGAGGAGGGAGTTGGAATTTGTGGGGCCTCTATCACTTGAAGAATGCTCATACTTGAGGAGAGAAGTTATAGATACCACTGCTGTAGACCAGTTATACTCAGGGTCCCTCTCATGGGGAATATACCACTGTTTTAGATCACAATGCACTTAGGGTGGCTATAGCAGCATAAACAAAACCATGTAACTTGAAAGTCACTCATATTTGGGGACATTTAAAAATATATATTTGTGTTTTATAGGTGGGGAGTGCAGTTGCACATGTTACCAGTGTTGTAGACCAAGCATACTTGGGGAGGGGGGATGTTACAGGTTCTGTACAGACCTACTATCATGGATCACTATTTCTCAGAGGGGAAGGGAGACACTGTAGGTATTTACCACTGTTGTACACCACTCTTACTCAGAGAAGGAATTATTTTGTATATACTGCTGTTGTAGACCACCCATATTTAGTAGGGAGATTTACATGTACTGTATGTAATGCTGTTGTAGATCACTCATTCCCTGAAGGGTAATTTTGTGCATTATTGCATTCATTCTCCTGTTTTAGATAGCTCTCAGTCAACTGCCCTAACCTATGGAGTCCTTCAGAATTCAATTTTGTCTCCCATGGTATTTGTGGTGTATATGTTGCTGTTGTGAGATGTGATACAGAAGTGCAGTTTGCAGTTTCACTGCTTTGCAGATGATACTCAGCTGTACCGATCATGTGTCCCTGGTGAGAAAAATATAGTGGGCATGCTTAATGACTACCTACCTGTGATCAAAGTCTGCAGCTGGTGGACTCAGGTATCAAAAGAGTGGCTGGACTGAGCAGAGCAGTGGCTGGATTACATCTTGGGCCAACTCAGTTTACAGCCAGAGATGCAGTATGGTGAAGAATCCAGGCGTCATTATGGACTGCAAGCTGACTATTGAATATCAGGTGTCTGCTGTGGTCTGTAGTTTTTTGTTTCTTTCACCTTAGCCACATTACAAAGATCAAATTTTCAGCCCACAGAACCTGAAGTCCCAGATGCATGCCTTTATGACATCTAAACAGGACTATTGTCTTATTCGTTATCTCAGTCTATCTGGAGATTTGACGTTTCACTTGCAGGTGGTGCAGAATGACACAGCTCTACTGATTGCCAGAGTTTCTTGCTCCGATCATATTGCTCCTGCTCTGTGGATGTTACAGTTGCTCTTTGTGAGGTGGCACATCTCCTTCAAGCTACTGTAGGTTGCTGGCCCTGTGGCCCTGAGGGCTGAGGCGCTTGACCCCTTACCTCGTGTCATGCCGGCTAACCAAGTCCGGGAATGGACTCAGGTCATCGGGGTGCTGGTATGTTGGGGTCAGAGCAGAATTGAGCAGCTGGAAGGAAGCTGTCCTCTCTGGAGGGTGGTCACTGCCCCTCGTAGTCCCACTGCCACCGAGTGCAGGACCAGTGGTCAGCGTAGATGGCAGGGGCAACATGTAATGGGTGGGTACCTCCAGACTTGGCATATGTATGCCTCCAAGTGCATGTATGCATCTGAGGTAAGGGGCTGGATTACGGGGAGAAAACTGAAAAACACCATAAACTACATACAGAAAAAAAAAGATACTGTAGGTTTGTAAACATACAAAGTCCTACAAGATCTGGATCCTGGCTACCTTAAAGAGCTCCTGTGTCCCTATGGTCTTGACCTCCCTCTCCACTCTTCAGAGGTGGGCTTCTTGAATGTCCCCAGATTTCATTTAAAGTTGTCTGGGGATCATGTTTTTGTGGTGGCTGCTCCAGGTTTTTGGAACCAGCTGCCACAAGAGCTCTGGGAGGCCCCCTCAGTTGGCAGTTTTAATCAGGGGTTAAAACATTGCCTCTTTGTAAGGGCTTACCCAACTTATTCATAACTTGTTATTATGTAAATAACATTACTTGTTGATAGTTTATTGTGCTGCTGTTTTGGAGGTATTTTGATACATAAGGTGCCCAGTGCCCGTGGGATTGAATACCAAGAAATAAATATACTACCATTACTGTATTTCTACATATACTGTATGAATCACTGCTGTAGACCACTCACATTCAGGGGAGCAATTTCAGATATTTATAACGTGTACAAAAATTGCAGTGATTTGTTTGATTGAAAGTCACTAAGAGCCATGTAATTATTGACCCATAATTACACATCTAACATACTATTTGCCAGCAGAATAGGCCTTACGGTCTACCGAGTCTGCTCGAACTTTAGATCCTTAGTTGGGTGCCGAGGTCCTCCCATACCTTGTGCTCCAGAAACCCTTATCATCCATCCCCACCCCCCGGGACAGGCCATCATCTGATACATCCACTTTCTGTGTCTGTCCCACCCTCTCTTGAAGCCCTCCACTGTGGATCTCTGAACCAGCTCGCCAGGCAGTGCATTCCTAGGGTCCACAACCCTCTCAGTGAAAAATCTCCTCCTCTTTCCCCCCCTCACCCTTCCACCTTCCAACTTCAAACCATGCCCTCTGGTGATACCTCACTGCTTTAGTCTAAAGATCCCCTCCATGTTTACCCTATTTATTCCCCTGAGGTACTTGAAGACCTCAATCATGTCCCCTTGTCTCTCCTCTCCTCCAATGAAAACAGGCAGAGCTCCTCAAGTTTGTCCTCATACGTCAAATCCCCTAGCCTCGTATCATCTTAGTTGCCCTCCTCTGTACCCTCTCCAGGAGCTGTATGTCCCTCTTCAAGTGTGGTCTCCAGTACTGTACACAGTACTCATGGTGTGGTCTAACCAGTCCATTGTACAGCGGCAGAATCACTTCCTTGCTCCTAGAGGTGATCCCCCTTACGATGCATCCCAACATCCTGTTTGCCTTGTTAACCGCTCTCCTGCACTGCTCAGAGTTATTCATACATGCATCCACCATGATCCCTAGGTCTTTTTCCCCTATTGAGGCCTCCAGCGCCTCCCCTCCCAGGGTGTTCCTGTGTTTAGGGTTTCCCCGACCAAGATGCAACACCTTGCACTTGGTGATATTGAAATTTAAGTTCCATGTGTGTGCCCAACTTTCCAGGGTGTCCAGGTCCCCTTGCAGGGCCAACCTCCCCTCTTCTCCCTCAACTACTGCTCCCATCTTGGAGTCATCTGCAAAGAGAGTCATTTCACAGCCTATACCCTCCCTGATGTTCGATATGTATGCATTAAACAGGATCGGACCCAGGACCGAGCCCTGCGATACTCCACTACCAACTTCTCTAGGGTTCGACAGCTCCCCACAGACCACTACTGTCTGGATGCGTCCAGCTAGCCAGTTTTCAATCCATTTGACCATCAAAGGGCCTACTCCTAACCCCATCAGTTTCTCCACCAGACCATTGTGGGGGACAGAGTCAAATGCCTTGCTGAAGTCCAAGAATAATACATCAACAGGCTTTCCCCTGTCCAGTTCTGATGTTACCCATTCGTAGAACTCCACAAGATTGGTTTGACATGATCTACCTGGCACAAACTCATGTTGCCGACTATCCAGACCTCCCACCTCCTACAAGTACACCCCTAATCGTTCCTTTAGTATACTCTTCATTAATTTTCCCACCACCGAGGTCAAACTGATGGGTCTATAGTTACCTGGTACTTCCCTCGACCCCCCTTTATGGATTGGCACCACATGTGCCTCTCGCCAATCCCTAGGTACCCTCCCTGTCTCAAGTGACCTGTTGAAGAGCTCCACCAGGGGTACAGCCAGTATGTCCGCCAATTCCCATAGTACTCTCGGATAAATGCCATCTGGCCCAGGAAATTTGTCTTTCTTTAGGGCCTTGAGGGCTAACCACACCCTTTGGTGGAGATAGCATCATCCGTCCCCTCCACCTTTCTGGCCTTTTTATCCTTATCCAGATGTGACACCCCTGGGGTACCTCTCCCTCCTCTCGCTCCATTTCTGTTGCTCTCCTAATCCCACTCACTGCCGCTTCTATCCCCTTCGTGCCTTGCTTTGTAGATATCCCATCCCCCTCCCTAGTGAACACAGAGGCAGAGTACTCATTAAATACCTCTGCCTGGTCCCTCGCCTCTTCACCCACCCTCCTTCTGATCCCAATCTGCTGAGATGGCCTTAGTTTTCTCAACTCCCCAATGTACCAGAAGAACCCTTTTCCCTCCTTGTATCCCTCTTCTGTGCCAGCTGCTCTTTACTGGACTTTGCTCCCCTCACCATACTGGTGACTTTTCTAGATGCAAGATGGTACATTTCCTTATCCCTATCCCCTCTTGTTGTTTTATATTTTTGTAGGCCATCTTCTTTTCTCTGACTGATACCTGTACCTCACTGGACCACCAGTATGGTTTATGTGACCTTGCTCCCTTATGTTTCAACTTAGCGCAGATCCTGACTGCCTCATGAAGTCCCCATGTTGTGACCTCCCATCTCCTTTCCACACTTGTCATTGATGTAGTCCCCTTCAAATGATCCTTGAGAATATTTCCCATGCCCTCAAAGTCTGCCCCCCT
Organism: Neoceratodus forsteri; assembly: GCA_016271365.2. NCBI lineage: Eukaryota > Metazoa > Chordata > Ceratodontiformes > Ceratodontidae > Neoceratodus > Neoceratodus forsteri. The sequence goes on along the minus strand of CM057452.1, from coordinate 509,276,474 downwards.
GAAGTCCACTGCCAGTGTCCTAGATCTCCCCATGCTTATTTGAATCCAGACAGTATTGTGGTCACTCCCAGTCAGGGGGTCCTGTACAACCAGGTCCCTTACAGATCCCCATCTGCCAGAACCACGTCCAGGACATGCCCTCCCTTGTGGGCTCCATCACATGCTGTGTTAAGAACACATCCTGGAAGCCGTCCAGCAGCCTCTGCTCCTTGGCCACCTTAGAGGACATGGTTCCCCAGTTTGTACCTGGCATATTAGGTCCCCATCAACACCACTCCTTCCCTTTTGGTACACACTGGGCAATGATGTTGTCCAGCAAACCATCCTCTAGAACATCACTCATCCCGGGGCCTATATACTACACCCAGCTTGACCTTATCTCTGCTGCTGGGATCGTGGGTGACCCATAAGGCCCCACGTTTCCCCTCTGCCTCTTCTAACCTAGCAATTTCTATGTCATCTCTAATGAACATAGCCATCCACCCCTCTGCCCTCCTTTCTATCCTTCCTAAGCATAGTGTCCCTGACATTTAGGTCCCAGTCATGGTTTTTGTTGGCCGTCTCCGTGACCACCGCCATCCACTCCCCTCGAACAGCATGGCCTGGAACTCCTGGCAACTTGTTTCCCAAGCTCCTGGCATTTACTAACACCAACCCCAGCCCTTATCCCTGATCCTCTTGTAGAACCCCACCCAGATTCCTTATACTACCATCCTCCCTCTGCTCCTCCGGAAACCTCCACCCCAGTCTGTTTCCCCCCCCCCCTTGGGCTTGAAGGCTACTCCTCATCTGTAGGAGAAGGCTTCAGTCAGCCCTCCCTTATCCCTTCCCCCTCACAAGTTTAAACCCAACCTTTCTTGAATGTAGTCTGCCATCCCCTGTTTAAGGACTTTCTTCCCTAATGGGGCAAGATGAATCCTGTCCTTGGCATATAGTCCCTTATCCTCCCAAACTCCATTCCAGTTCCCTAACACCCCCAACCCACTCTCTTCACGCCACTTCCTGAGCCAGTCATTAACCTCTGTGAGCTTCATTTTTTTCTCTACTGAGGTCTTTGGTACTGGCAATATCTCCAAAAAGGAAATGTTGCATCCATTATCCCGACAGACTCTGGCAAGTTCTTGGAACCTTGCTTGGATTTCCAAAATGCTATTTCCCTCTAGATCATTAGTTTCCAAATGCACCAGGAAATCCGGTTTCCCTCCACAATCCCTAACCATTTCATACACCATGAACTTTGCTCTGTGCACTGTCAGCCCAGAGATACTCACTACCTTCACCTGGCTATGGCATCCACTCCCTGCCCCTCCCACTGGATACTTCCTAATCATCAAGTCTCCCAATAACAGAACCTTAACACCACATCATCCTTATGGTTACCTCACTATGCCCTCTCAGCCCCTTCCCCCTTTATTCATGATCTCAATTCCATGGAAGTCTTCCTGCCTTTTAGAGACCCCTTGTCACCCTCCCTTTCTGCCTCCCTCATTATTTTGCCCTTAACTCAAACCCCTCTGAATAGGTGTCCCCTTTAACCCTCTCTTATCAAACCATTTATCCTGGCCCTGATGGTTTCCCTTCCCCCACACCGCCATCCTCCCCCCTTGTAATATTACCCCTGCCTCCAGAGGCTCTCTGTGGGTCCCCTTTAGCTAGGGCCCCATCCTTGGTACTGACCCCTGTGCTGAAGGGGGGCTCCGCTCCCACCTCCTTGTCTCCCAGTTTCTCTCCAATCATGCTCTCCTCCCTCATGTCTGCAATATGTTGCATCTCCCCCATTTGCTTAACATTTATGTTTCCCCTTCTCCCTCTGAGACTATTTCTATCTTTTCCATTGCTGGTCTGTGATGCCCTATGGGTATCTGACTCCCTCCCCCCGGCCTCTGTATAAGTTTCCTCATTTCCACCAACCCCTTCCTCTCCCTCTAGGTTGCTTAGTAGCTCAAATTTATTGTGACACTCTATGTCAGCCTCCATCAAGTAGCCCGAGTTTCCCCTGGCTACACCTCTAAACTGCCCCTCTTCTTCTCCTCTTGCTCTGTTCACCTTAGGAGCTCCCTTCCCACAGTCTGCTGTTTTAGGCTTCCGCACAACAGCCCCTCCCGACTCTTCCCCTCCACTCTCTTTGTATTCAGAATGTTCACCCGTACACTTTCCCTTAGCGTCAACATCCCTATCTAAGGGTCCTCTGTCCTAATATCCCCTCCTGCTTGCTGTAACATAACGTCCTGTAATTTCAGAGCATTACCCCAGCCTCCCTCAGCCCCACCCTTCTGCTGCTTATGTACCTTATCCTTGGACACCCCAGCTCCCCAGCTTACTCTTTAACCAATATACCTCACTCCTGATACAAGATAGCTGTCTACAGAGTGGGCAGCCTCTCTCTCTCTCTCCAGGCCCAATTGAAAATTATTGCCATCCCACAGTCTGTGCAGCCTACAACTCTTCCGAAGATGCCTGCGATGGTGGAATATGGCCACCCTGTTTATCCCCCTCTGTTTATAATGGCACACCCCCTTTTCTCAGTCCCTTTCCCCTGGAATACAGTTTCTCTCTATACTGACTGCAGTTATTTACAAACCCAATTTCAACCCCACCAATAAAGTTCCCAAGTCTCACAAACACATACAGTCCAGTGTGTGTTCAGTCCCACTAACAGTGTGTGCATGCAGACATCAGGTATTGTATGATGTCACAGGCCCACCAGCTTCTGTTGCTTCCAATTTCAGTCCCAAACAGAAATACTCAGCCCTTCAATCCCAGCCCCCAGTGGCTTTTTAGTATTTAAGAAAGCCTACAAAGCAGGGTGGGTGGGATGGCTCTTACCAAAACCAGGCAAACAACACATTACGTTTAAATTTCACTCTAATTATCACTGCAAAACAACTGTTCCCAAGCCTCCAAAGTTACAATATCACAGCCCAAGTAACAGTTCTAACTCAAGGTAATAATTTTTAACACATAGAACTAATTTCACTTACATCTGAACTACCTTCAGCCCTATGAACCTCACTACAAAAAGACAGAAAATTAGTTTTGTTACTATATTGGTCCTTATGACAAAAGATCCAGAAAAAAGAGATGATTTGATACCCTTTTATTGGACCAACATAGATGTTACAAAAGAATACAGGTACTGCTTTAGCTTTCGGACTACATCAAGTGATTTACTTTCTGATAAAGGACTCAATGTAGCCCAAAAGCAAAGGCAGCACCTGTTTTCTTTTGAAACATCTATGTCTGTCCAATAAAAGTTATCAGATCATCTCTTTTTTCTGTATCTACAAAAAGACAGTAGATTCATGCACTATCACTCTCCTGATTAATTCTGTGCAAAAGTGAAAATGGAAAGACGAATCACCAATGCCATGTTGACAGAATCCTCTCCTAACACCAGCTGGATTTTCCTGGACTGCTGCAGCTGCTACAGAACAAGGATTTGATTTGCTAACAGCAACTAGTGGCCGACAGTTGCTGCTTCCTACAACAGTTAGACTCAAGTGTGAGGTGACATTCTCTCCCCCACCCAGCATTGTGGCACACAGTGTAGTCCTGAAAGAGAATGGACTACACATGCACATAAATGACAAAATATTCATCTTTCAACAATCTTTAAGTCATTATCCATGCTTTATAATTCATATATTTTTGAACACGTTTTAGTGCAATGAAGCACTTCAGGGATGTATTATCATAGTCAACAATCACACTTCTCTCTCGGGCATTTAAAAGAACTCTGCACAAGTGTGTTGCGGCTAACAACACTCGTGAGAGGCATGTGATTACTGACCCATAATCACACACTCTATTGTGCATTATTGCATACATACCACTGATTTAGATAGCTTATACCATGGAACCATTTACATGGATGTACCACTGTAGACCACTTATTCTAAGAGTTCCAGGGGGTGCATTACAGGTACTGTATGTTCAACTGTTTTAGATAACTCAATTTCCACGAGGACCATTTATATGCATTTACTGCAGCTGTAGACAACTCATACTTCAGGGTGTGCCACTGTATTAAATAAATCATCCTAAAGGTAGCATTTATCTGTATGTGTAACCTTTTTAAGTAATTTAATTAATTTAGGCATATTACATTGAAGTTCTACTATTAAATAAACTACAAAGAGTCAAATATGTAATAAAATAAGACATTTTTATTCATGTGAAAAACACGTTTAAAAGCATGTTTCCCCAGGTTTTTCTGGGGCAAGCACATTTTATCATGGTAAACCTTGATTTTTTCTTATGACATGGTTATCATGGTATGGAAAAATCATGGTGATATTGATATTGCCATGGTTTCATACCGCAATAAACTTTCATACCAGTATGCCATGATATCCCTTTCATACTGTAATGTTAGTGAGCTACTTTTATATTGTTTTTTGAAGTTGGAAATGCACTGGCAACTCACATTGAGTAGTTTATCTACAGTTAACCAGCTAAAAATCAACTTTTATAAAAAAAATTTTTGCAGCTTATCTGGAATGCATCTGCAGTTCTGCCACAATGCAATAAAAAATTAGCTGTAGCTTTTAGGATACAGTTTTTTAGGGCTGTGGGCAGAGCCTACAGCCATTTTGGGATCACTCAGTAGCTCTAAATATGGCCAATCATGGAACCTTCTGTTGGACTTTTGGAAGTATCCTGCCAAAAGTCCAGTGGAGCTGGAAACCCACCACCACAATCAGCCGCTACAGAATAATAGCTGAACTATTTCAGCTGTTACAGTACTTCTGCATACCAGGGAATGAACTGCACATGTGTGCTCACACACATGTGCAGTTCTGCTGGTGCCATCAAGTTGTGAATGGCAAAATGCTATTCACTGCAACTGCATATGTGCAAGTGCCGCACATGTGCATTTGCTACACTGCTGCCAGCACCAGCAACATAGAAAATGCACTGACATTGGAGTCTGCAATCCCTGTGTCAGCATTATGTAGCTACACCACTCATGTAGCACAGTGGGAGCCCACCCCAGTGTGCCCAAATGTATTTTTCCCCCCACCAACATTGGGGTCCCCAATCCCTGTGTCGACATTATGTAGACCCCTCACTCATGTGGCATACTGGAAGCCTGACCCAGTGTGCCCAAATGTATTTTTTTTCCTCTGCTGACATCGGGGTGCCCAATCCCTGTGTTGGCATCATGTACCCATCCATTCCCCACTCATGTGGCACACTGGGAGCCCACCCCAATATGCCCAAATGTCTGCTTTTTTTTGGGGGGGGCATTCCTGTAAATAAAGAAAACAGTCCTCCAACTTGTTTTTTTCTTCTCTGTAAAAAAGAAAATGGTCCCTCATCATTGCCCCGCCCCCTCCCCATCCTCACCCTCCCACTGAGCACCAACCTTCCAGCACCACCCCCTTACCCAATACTTAACTCGGGAGGTTGGCACTGTTGTATTCTCTGGACTGGGACATTTTTGCACTCTTCAAAGCCAAACCGCAAACTGAAGATTCAACGATAAGCATGCTATAATGCCATTCAATGGAGTTTTTAACTTATGTTGATAAATAACAAATTTTTTGGAATTTTGGTCCCAAGTTTTCAACATGGGGTTCTTGGGACCCCACCTCATGAAAACATTCACTGTCATTTCATTACTCTGTCCAGAAAGGTGATTTCGCAGTTGCTGTGTGGAATCCCCTTTGGGACCAATTCATGAAATGACAGTGGCACTGTTCACAAAGTGAGGTCCCAGAAAGCCCATGTTTAAATTTGGTGAAACAATTCCAAAAAATGACTGTGTTATGAGTGTGCATTGCACAGTTTCTATGCACATTCCTAACTTTGCCAATTTTTAATATTTGCCCTCCACATTTTCAACATTGTCCTTTTTGCGCACCTCCTTTTTCACAGTACAGCTGCAATTTATCACATCCTGCCTGAAATGTGTTTTCACACCTGTGGCACAGAATGGTGTGGTCGCTCTGTGAAATCACTTTTCAGGACAAGTGAACAAAATGCCACTGGCACTCTCCATGAGGAGGGATCCCAAAAAGGCCATGTTGAAAATATGATGCAACACCTCCAAAAAATGGCCAAGTTACACCTGGGCGTTGAATAATTTCTATGCACACATGCAACTTTGCTCACTTGGCAGCTTATCACAGCTCTATCAGATCTGGCCAGAGCATGTTAATAAGATTTTGTGCTTGATCCACCAATAGTTATGCAACTCAATGAAAATGCTAAATCAGCTAGGTTTTAAGACAGAGTAAGGTGAATTGTACTATACCATTGCAACAGACCACTTATACTTGGGAGTGGGCATGATTACAGGCACAGTATGTACCACTGTTGTTGACAACTAATATACTGGGAGTGCCATTAACAAGTATGTACTGTGCCACTGCTATAGACAACTCATACCGGGGGGGAGGGGGCTGTTGCATGTATGAACCAGTGCTGCAGACAGCCCATACTGGAGTGTGTGTTACATGTATGTACCACTGTTGTTGATATCTTATATACTGGGAGGGCCATTAGCATGCATGTAGCACTGCTATAGACAATTCATATCAGGAGGGGGCAGGTCAGTTACATGCGTTTACTACTGCTGTAGACAATTCATACCAGGGAGTCAGTTACATGTATGTACCTCTGTTGTAGACCACACATATACTTCTGGGCCATTTACATGTACATCCCAGCTGCAGTCAACTCATACTTGGGGGGGGGGGTGCAGCTACATTAGTGTACTATTGTAGTATCAGAGGGGGAACACAATTGTATGTAACAGTGCTGTAGACAGCTCATACCAAAGGGGATGCAATTACATTAACATCATGTAACATTGCTGTAGAAAACGCACACCAGGAAGGTGGTAAAGTTACATGTATGTGCTACTGTTGTGGACAACTCATACTCAGGAGATGTACCCACCCTGTGGAATTTGCTACCATCTTCTGTCCAGGAGGCTCCTTCAGTTGAGGTGTTCAAGTGGAGGCTGAAGGCCTACCTCTTTGTCCTAGCTTTTTCCTGATATCTGAGTACATCCTGTTCTTGTCCCTTCTGTGACTGTCTGAAAGCCTTTTAAGTTATTTTAAACTGTTATATTTATATTTATACATTGTTATTGTTTTACTTATTTATGCTGTTTCTCATTATGCCTTGTTATAACTCCTGTTATGCGCCCAGAGCCTCTGGGATTGGGCACCCTACAAATAAAATTGCCTTGAATATTTTCCATTGTTGTAGCTCTATGTAACTGAGGGAGGTCATTTACATGTATGTACCACTGTTGCAGAGAACCCATACTTGGGGCAAGGGTGCAGTTACAGTTAGGTACCACTGTTGTGGACATCCCATACCCAACAGGTAGCAGTTACATGTATGAACCAATGTTGTATACAATTTACAAGAGACAACTCATAAGCGGAGGGAAGGGAAAGTTACACCTATGTAGCACAGCTGTACATCACTCATACTTGACAGTGGGGGGGGGGGCTACTACTACATGTGCATACCTCTGTTGTAGACCACTCATACATGGGAGAGGATTTACATGTACAGTATGTTTTACTAGCATAGACCACACATATTTGGGGCAGGATTTGCATGTGTCTGTTGTACCAGTGCTGTAGGCAGTTTATAATTGGAGGGGCATTTATATGTACATACCACAGCTGTATACTGCTACTGGGTGTGCAGTTACATGTATGAACCGCGGCTGTACCAATGTTGTAGACAACATATTGAGTGGGGTATAGTAAATGTATGTACCACTGTTATATAGCACTCATATGGGGGAGAGGTGCATTTATACGTATGTACTACTAATCTAGAGAACTCATACACAGCGGGACATTTACATTTTGGACCACTGTTGTAGACAACTCATAGTGAGTGGGGTGCAGTTACATGTACGTGCACTGTTGTAGACAGCTTGTGTGGGGGAGCAGTTTCAGGTGTGTACTTTACTACTGTTGTAGACAGTTCCTATCCAGGAGGGGCCATTTACATGTATGGACCATACTTGGCAGTGGTGAGGGTGGGGGGTTGCTGTTACATGTGTCTACCACTGTTGTAGACCACTTATACTTTGGAGGGGTTTACATGTACAGTATGTTCTATTGCCATGGGCTACACATACCCGGATGGGGAGGATTCACATGTAAGTGCAGTACCACTTATATAGACAGTTTGTACTTGTTGTTGTAAAGAGGTCTATGAAACATAGAAACAAAGAATTTGACAGCAGAAAAGGACCGCATGGCCCACCTAGTCTGCCCATTTCCCTACCTAATGGATAAACTGCAGATCCTAGTTAACCAAGAGCCTACTTCCTCCTACCCCCCACTAGAACTGCCTTATGTCTGTTCCATGCATTCCTGAATTCCCCCACTGTTTTTGACTCTAAGACCTCCTCAGGAAGGCTGTTTCATGTGTCCACCACCCTCTCTGTGAAAAAATACTTCCTTTCATTGCCCCTGAGCCATCCCTCCTCTATCTTCAAATTATGCCCCCTCGTTCTTGCACATCTTTTTTTGCTGAAAGATGCTACCCTCTTGAACTTTGTTGACTTCCTTGAGGTATTTGAAAGTTTCTATCATGTCCCCCTCTCCCTCCTTTCCTCAAGGCTATACATCTTAAACTCCTTTAGTCTTTCTTCATATGTCTACTGGTGCAGACCCTGCACCATTTTGGTTGCCCTCCTCTGGAGCAGCCTCCACCCTGTCTATGTCTTTGCGGAGATGGGGTCTCCAGAACTGTACACAGTACTCCAGATGTGGTCTTACCAACCGTCTGTACAGATGGCCTACAGCTTTCTGTTTTCTACTGGTGATGCCTCTCCCAATGCATCCCAGTATCCCCCCAGCCCTCCTTATGCCTTCTCACATTGCTGGTCCACCTTTAGGTCATCTGATATAACTACCCTATGGTTGTAGAACATACTGCACTCAGTTTATACCTATATGTTGTAGACAGATTATACCAGAAGGGATACAAGACCTAAAGGAGGATCTGGAAAAGCTGTAGAGGTGGTTATGAATTTGGCAGCTTGGTTTCAAGGCAAAGAAATGCAATGCAGTGCAGTTTAGCTGTAGGCCACCTGCTCCTGTCCCCACTGCCAACTGCTGGGACTGCTACCAGAGGCTTTTCTGCTCTAGTCTGTTTCTCTGAATTTTTTGTTAAGGGATATAACTTCTTCAGGTATTTTGTCAGTGGAATTCAGCTGTAGCCCCCCTCTCTCAATTGCTGCCCAGTGCCCACTGTTTGCTGTGGGCAGTCTGCCAGGCCCTGCCACTCAACTGCTCCACCACTGCCACCAGTAGTCTCAGTTTTTGTTTATCAAAAGATTTTCATTTTAGTGTCAATTTTCAAATGATCTCTGCAGCCCCAGGCCATCCAACACTCAGTTCCGGGACTCAGTTTCACAGTTTCAGTTTCAGTCTTCTCAGTAAACACACTCTCTCACTATTTCTCTCTGTCTGTCTGTGATGTCTGGTGCTGCAGTTTGTGACTTGTCTCCCACCCATTCATCAGCTCCACTCCAGAAGCCAACCAGTCAGAAACACTAATACCCCCCACTCCCTTCCCTGACAGGCACCGCAATGAACCCAGCTGCTTGCTCCCCCCTTCTCTGTAGGCATCGAATGATTTGTAATGCTGCTTACCATCCTCTTTCCATACAGTCTCACAACCTCCACTGGGTTCCACCTCCTTCAGCCTGGTTACACCTCCTCCTCATCCTCCTCCTCAGATAGTAGCTAGCAGAACACTAGCACCATAGAAACATAAACATAAAAACACAGAATTTGATGGCAGATAAGGACTGCTTTGCCCACCCAGTCTGCCCATTTCCCTACCTAATGGATAAGCTGCAGATCCTAGTTAACCAGCAGCCTACTTCTTTCTACCCCCACCCCCTAGAATTGCCTTATGACTGTCTCATGCATGCTTGAATTCAACCACTGTTTTTGACTCCACAACCTCCTCCGGAAGGCCGTTCAATGCATTCATAACTCTCTCTGTGAAAAAATACTTCCTTACATTACCTCTGAGCTGCCCCCCCATCTTCAAATTGTTCCCCCTTGTTCTTGCTCACCTCATTTTTTGAAAGATGCTACCCTCTTGGACTTTGTCGATTCCCTTGAGGTACTTGAAAGTTTCTATCATGTCCCCCCTCTTCCTCCTTTCCTCAAGGCTATACGTATTAAGCTCCTTTAGTCTCTTTTCATATGTCTTCCAGTGCAGACCCTGAACCATTTTAGTTGCCCTCCTTCAGACAGCTTCTATCCTGACTAGAGATGCAGTGAATTTAAAATTCACTGGCAAAGTATAGGCAAAGTGGGCACTTCATGTTGCCAGTCCACTACGCGGAGTAGGCAATGCAAAGTGCTCACTTCGCCTTGTCATTACCACTTCGCGTTGGGCTGAATGACAACGTGAAGTAAGGCGAAGTCATTGCTTTTATTGGACTTTGAGTTCCTCATTAGGATTCTAAGTGATCCACTTGGTGTTTCAGATTTGGCAGCCCCCTCACATCACATGGCTTACAGTACTGTAAGTCACATTAGCTAGGCAGGAAGAAAGTGAGTCATACAAGCAGATACTTTTACTTTCTCCTGTGCAGACGGAGAGAGAGTAGTGTGTTTAGTGACTGCTGATACTTTTAGATCAGAGTGAGGAGGAGATTTAAACTTTGATTTAGACCGAACAGCTTTTTTTGTCATTTCTGTACTCTTTTTTACTTTATTTGTTCTTTCTCTTAATTTTATTTTTCTTACCTTTATAAGTAGTTAGCTGTTTGTCTGTGTCTGTGTGACTGTCTATGTGTGTTGTGTGACAGTGTGAGTAGTGATTGCTTGGACTGAGGGAGCTCAGTAGGAGATATGGACCAGGGTGAGGGAATATCTGGGATGGGGCAGCTCTGGGAGAGCATGGTAGTGGTCATCATTGTACCGAGTGCATGTGTGGAGGGCATGGGTGCCCATTCCTGTTGGACCGCTCAAAACTTGTGCATGCCCCCCCGAAGCAGGACCAGCACTGCCTTCTGTCCTGACTCTGAGGCAGTTGAACCACCACTACCACCACCAGGTCCAGCACCAGGTCCTCTGGAACCGGATGTGCCTGTTCCCCCAGGCCCAGGTGTGGATCCCATCTGTGTTCAGTAACGTGACCAGCAGGCTTACAATACATTCAAGTAACTATTAAAAAAAATGTATGTTGCGATTCATGATGTGATCATCAATATATACAAATAAGCACCCACACAGCTTAAAGAATAGAGGCCAAACGCTACAAAAATATTTAAGCGTTTAATATCCAAAGTGCAGCAAATGCCAAACGGAGGACAAGCGGACAAATTAACGTTTCACCTAGTGTCTGCTAGGTTTCATCAGAATAAATTAGTGCCACAGTTTTAAACCATTTAAATACCATTTGATGTGCAACCATATGACAAAAATGGGCCGATCACCATCATACATAGAATCAAGATCATTTAACCCATTTTTAACCGGCCTTTCAACTTGAAAGGTAAATGTGCAAAAATGCAAAAATGTTTAAAAATATATTTAAATAACAAACACCAACAAAAGTGTGATTAAAATATTTCGGTAAGTTCAAAATATCTACCCCATAGCCATTATTGCCCAATCATTGTTATAATATACAGTTAATATTTTAAATCATTATTTAAGTAAATATTTTATTTATTTGTTTACAATTGGCCAATCACATATTAGTCCAAATGGCCATGATCACAATCCGATATATGTGTCATAATCCAAAAATAAATGTAGAATATTTATTTTTCATATATTTACATATTTATTTAGGCAAAGATAAATCTCATGTTATTTTTTTAAAAAGCAAATTTATCAAAGTGGCTAAGGGCATAGAAAATGAACTTACAGGCACTGTTCTTAAAAATTCACAGCATTAAATGACTATAATACTTGCCTATTTAATACCAGGAAGGGAAATAACAATAATGTAAATCATAAAAGGAACCAATATAGAACATACAAAATACAACAACCAGTAAATGAAGTAAATCCACTTACATTAGCTTTTATATTAGCTTTTATATTTTCGCAAGAATGCTGAGAGATCTATATTTTCATTAAGCCCCTTACCGGTACAAGCTCCCAGTGAAAAAAATCCAAAAACTCTCTCTCTGGCCTATTTTTTTGATGATGTGATCATAAATCGTGATTTGTGACTGCATTTATGACCGTGATGATGAAGAAACGTGAATGCCTATGGCTGTACTTCCCCAGGCCCCGATGAGCTGTAGCTTAAAACTCCCAGACTTAAAAACATGTATCAATGAGTACAATGGTGGGGTGGTGAAGCCTGGAGGGATACTACAAATAGGGTTGTCAGAACTAGTTCTAGAAAGATTCGAACCCTGCTCGAACTCTGGTGTTCGAGTTCTAATTTAGAACTCGAACACCAGAGGGTTCGCCAAAAGGTTCGGATCAACATCCATTGGTTTCCTTATCGGCTCTCCAACAACAGCACACTGCCTGCAGGTTGTCTATGAATCGTCACTCCTGCGATGACCTTCCTGTTGCTGCTTCCATGCCCTTACACATGCACAACAATAGCATCTCAGTTTTGGTGCGTCATGCTTTCGCCGACGGTTATCTTTTTCACCTCTGTGGTGCTCAGTAAAACCGGAAGGGACAGTGTGCATGGTGCTCCCTCACTGATCTGGCATGCTATTAGGAGAAAAGTAGGCTGTGGGTGCTCCAGGGCTGGGATGATGCCAGTGGTGGCCGTGGATGCAGAACATTTGACTGGTCGGGCAGCAGGTACCCAACCGAGAGCTGAGGATGGGAGAATGATGGCGACTGATGAGCCCCGAGGGGAGATCTGTGGAAGAGCAGCAAGTGAGTGGTGCTGCTGCTTGACATACAAATTCCAGTATGTTTTATGTATGGACTAAATTAATAGAAATACGAAATATATCACAAAATAAGGATCGCCGCCTTGGTCCACCATGTCTGTGTACAGTAAGAAAGTAGAATTTTTTTAAACTTCAAATATTTATTTAATATTACATTTTTATAGCAGTTTTCATTTCATTTAGAAGTCCTAACTCCCAAACGTTTTGCTTTCTGCAGTTTAACTTACAGTTTGACTTACAATACCAGTTGCAGTAACACTTTCAGCAGCATTTAGATGCGTAAATTCCCTTTACTGTGCTTTTCAAGACATGTCCAAGGGCTCAAATAGCTTTTAACTGCAAGATGGAACTTATATATTTACAAATTAAGGATTTAATGCATGTTTCAGCTGAAAAAAAGACAGAGTTCTGTAGGAGTCAAATTAGTGATCATTACTCTATGTGTGGCAGTATGTTTAACTTAGAAAAGAATCCATTTTAGAGTCTTCTTGACACACTGATAAGAGATGAAGTTACCTTTACAGCGTTATCTGATTCATTACCCCCACCCCCAATTAAATATTTTATGGAGTGTACAAAGACTAGTTGCTAGAATCAGTGGCACAGCATCATCTCAAGAGGTGGAATCATTTAGAGAGACACATGTGGAGGTGTTGAAGGCAGGCACCCATAGTACCTAAGAAAAAAAAATGTTGGGTAGAAGAACTGCAAGAAGGCAGGGATTGGGAAGGCACTGGTGTGCCAGGCAGTGGCATAAAGTGAGATAGGGAAGTTCACTGCTAGTAGTGCTCAACTAAGAAATGTGCAAAGTTCAAAGAAATACAAGGCAAGGACTGGAATTTGGGAAGAGAGTAACAGATTGGTGGAACAAGCAGCAGTGGTATAAAGCAAGATGGGGTGGGAACTACAGGAGGATCACTACCAGTGCAACTAGTATTGACTGACTGCTCAAGAAAAATACATTTGTTTTAAATGCAAAGAAAAACAAGGCAGGGATTGGGATTTGGAAAGGCATAAACTGAGGTGGGGAACTCGGGAGGGTGGCTGTTGCCTTCCTCTCCCAGAAATATTTAGGAACTTGGAGAGGAGGAGAAAAAAACTATTTAAAAATATCTGTGACTCCTATGTGGCATACTGGCCATCATTCCTGCTGTACTCTTTTTGACTGCACTGTACCCAGTGTTTAACCCATGTGCCACCTGGCACTCATTGTGTGGTATTTTGAAAGGGAAACGTCCATGAGCCAAAGCCCCACACCTCAGCCCCCAATTAGCAGTTTGCATAATGAATATAATTTTTACCTTAGTAGCATCGTATGGTTTTGTACTTTATCTGTTTGATCCTGCCATAAGTACCAAAAAACAAAAGTCCCTGCTTCTGGCATATTGAACTGAGTTCCAATAAAGGCACACCCCACAACCTCCCAAGTCTGACATATCAACCAGGGAGCAGCCACAGGAGAGTGTATAGTACAGCTCTATGGCCAGGCCTATTGGAGCTCTGGTTTAGGATGTACAGATCTGGGTATTATACTGTGACCAAGTACAGATCTACAGTGACAGTCAACACACTGGTGGGAGAGACGGCAGGATCAACCAGATAAAGTACAAAACCAGAAGAAGCTACTGAGGCAAATTACACTGAAGTGAATCTGCCAATCGGGGGTGGCTCCACACTGAGGCATAGAGCTTTGGCACTCACTTGTTTCTGTTTAAATAAATCACAGAAATATTCTGAGTGACAGGACTCGAGGAGGGGAGAAAATCCCTTATTTATTTAAAAATATCTGCGACTCCCACTTGGCATATTGGCCATCATTCCTGCCGCGCCTCCTGTTGACTGCACTGTCCCAGTGTGTGACCAGGTGAATGCTGGTGATGCTATAGTCTTCAAGTGAATAAATAAATGTAGTTATTGATTTTTGCACTCAGGAAGTCTAATCCGCTGCAGCAGGAAAAACGTTTAACATATTGGTGGGTGGGTGGCCCTGATAGCACCTGTAAGTGGCTGGCTGTAACAAACAGAAGAAACCACAGATAAATCTAGTTATAGTCATGTCAAATTCACACACAGTATCATTTCTCTTCCCCTTATATTGAACAGATTTTATTTTAATTTTGTTCACAATTTCATTATAAGTATTTCACTATTATCTTCGCTATTTACAACCCAATTAAAAAAATAGGGTTCGAGTTCTAAAAAGTTCTAAAAAAGATTAGAACCATAGAACTTTTTCAAAAGTTCTAGACTAGAACCAGAACCCAGAACTTCAGTGGGTTCTGACAACCCTAACAACAAACCAGGCTTACAATATATCCAAGTAACTAGAAAAAAAATGAATGTGATTCATGACGTGAATGATCGTGAATCGTGATTTGTGACTGCATTTGTGACTGTGATGATGAAGAACATGATTCGTATCACGGATGACTCGTGATGATGGTCCTGACTTAAAAACGCATATTAATGCATACAATGTTCATGCAGAATTAAGCACCACACCTGTCCAGTGCTCTGAAGGGAAGCCAAAGAAACAACTGTGACTTAAGTTACAGATGGAGACTGGACCCTAACGAGATGCAAATGCACAGACAGATTAAGATTGCGCTGTGCACTGAAGAAATGCAGACACAAAGGCACAACACTTAACCAGTGCTCACCATCAGAAATTCAAATCTGGAAAAGAATACCTATACCGGTTGGGGCGGGCCACGTGGGGGGGGGGCAGTGTACTGTACTGCTGCAGTAACAGCCACTAGCACTAGCACCAGTAAAGATACCACAAAGAAGTACAAAAATCACACAGCTGTAGTAGATAGCAGTTTCACATTGCTGAAATTATTTTGTGGCACAATAAAAGGTGTCTGATTTGATGACATGCGTCACACACATACTCACACACACACAAAGTAATGCATAGCAAATTGAAAACTTCAGTAGTATAACCACTTATTTTAAATAAACTAAAATTATGCACTGCTGCACCACAACAATCAGCAAAAAAATGTCAAGAAATATTGAAAATATTACTGTGTGTACATTAACACAGTTAAACAAGAAAAATATCACCAAAACAGAAAGCACTGTCTTTTTCTCCAAGTTAATCTACCTATACCACAGATACACCCCTTCCCCAAAGCACACTTCCACTGTCTCTCAGTACACAGACTGAATGTTGTACATTAACATTCAAAATCCATACACAAACAATAAACGCTCGATGATATGAGCACAGGAGGGTTTCCTATGATTGATTAACTAAAGTTTCAGCAAAAAATATGACTCAAAAAGGCTTTTTTAACAGCTTTTTGAAGGTTTGAATTGCAGAGAGCTCTCAGAGCAGATTGTCTCCTACAGCTTCCTACACACTCTACCCAAAACTGAGGCTGTGTAGAACAATCTAGAGCCCATGTGACCTGAAATCATATGAAACACTGCAAAATTCACCTTTGAAGCTTAAAAAGAAGGCGAATTAAGGTGAAGTACATTTGTTTTCAATGTACTTTGCCTTAAGAATTAGTAGAGTAGTGGTTTGGGAAGGTGGAGTAATGCGAAGTCATTGTTTTCAGTGGACTTCATGTTACCCATTTGTAACGCGAAGTACTCTGCTTCATGTTGTGGACCACTCCGAGAATTCACCTTCACACCGCGGATCACTTCACAAAGTGAATTAAGGCCACTTTGCCCACCACTAATTCTGTCTATGTCCTTGCAGAGATTGGGTCTCCAGAACTGCATGCAGTACTCCACATGGAGTCTCACCAGCTGTCTGTAACAGAGGGATAACAATTTCCTGTTTTCTACAGGTGATGCCTCTCCCTATGCATCCCAGTATCCCCCCAACCCTCCTTACTGCCCTCTCACATTGCTTGCCCACTTTTAAGTCATCTGATATGACTACCCCCAGGTCCTTTTCCATTTTTGTTGTTGTTAGAATCTCACCCCATTGTGTTATCTTCCCCTGGGTTTTTGTTTCCAAGGTGCATTACCTTGCACTTCTTAGCATTGAATCTAAGCTGCCATACATTTGACCATTCCTCTAACCTTGCCAAGTCACTTCTCATATGTTCCACCCCACCTTGTGCATCAACTCTGTTGCAGATCTTTGTGTCATCTGCAAAGAGACATACTTTTCCTTCCAGTCCCTCTGCAATATTGCTTATAAAGACATTGAAGAAGACCGGTCCTAATAGTGAACCATGTGGTACCCCACTAGTAACCCCCCTTTCTTCAGAGTTGACTCCATTTACTATTACCCTCTGTGTCCTATTCTCCAGCCAATTCTTTACAAAGGCTATTATCTTGGGACCCACTCCCAGGCTGGCTAACTTGTATATTAATCTTTTGTGTGGGACTGTGTCAAATGCCTTGCTAAAGTCTAGGTAGGCCATGTTCACAGCCCCTCCCTGATCTACTACTTTGGTCACCCAGTCAAAGAAATCTATTAGAGTCATCTGGCAAGACCTTCCCACTGTGAATCCATGCTGCCTTGGGTCCTCTGCCCCTCTGGCCTCTAGGTACTCGATGATTCTTTCCTTCAGTAGTGATGCCATAATTTTCCCTATCACTGAGATTAAACTGACAGGTGTGTAGTTTCCTGCTTCTGCCCTGCTCTCACTTTTGTGAAGAGGAATCACATCTGCCCTCCTCCAGTCCTCAGGTACCACCCCATCCTCCCATGATTTGTTCAATAGGGTAGTCAGTTGTGTCACTAGTTCCACCACTCCTGCAATGTCCTTCTCCCTCCCCCTCCAGTGGTCACCCATGCCAGACTGTCCCACCAGTAGTTGGCAACAGCCTCAGCCAGCCTAAGCTGGACAGTTCTCCACCTCCTTATGTGAAGACATGTTGCTAACCCCTCAATTCTCATTGATACCTTTCTTAGTATCCCTCTGTGATGCTGACCAGAGGAAAGAAGATTCTGCAGGGCCATAGTGCACTGCCCTATTGCCATGTGGACTGCATTAAAGGACTATAATGGCCAAATGGCCATAAAGCATGACCCCTCCATCTATCTCTCTCTGTCCCCTTCCCCCATGAAACAGAGAGGATTTTTTGGGGACCTAATGCCCAAATAGTAATTTAGCCATATAAAAATAAAAACAATATCAGGAAGGTTGGGAACAGGTCAGATCGGCCATGGTTTGATTCTGGCCAGCCAGACTGGCCGGAAATATCCCGCTGACCCCAATCTCTAACCTGGCCCACTGTACACCCCTAATATCTCTTACTTGTTGTTATTTTATTCCCAATCCCCACTCCACACCCCCATGACAGGGTGCAGTCAGCTACCTGTACATCTGACAGGTGCATATTAATAACTAAACAGATAACTGAGTTCTATAGTAAAAGAGAAGGCATCCAGTTTCCAGGACAGTCAGCTAATTGAATATTTAACTGGGGCTTTTCAACTAATTTCTGTAATTATCTAATTTTTTTGTCTCAATGATTTTGCAGGCTGATATAGTCAACTGGCTTTTAGCAAGGTACTAATCTATTAGTATCAATAAACATATTGCTTTTCTTTATGATTCATTTCAAATGTTATAAAATTACTGTACTAGCAGCATTCTGTGTTTAGTCTATTTAACATTTCAGTCTTGTTGACAATTGATTTTGCTGTTTTAAAAATGTATCCTGCCATGTTTACATTCTTATCTAAAGCATGACTGAGCACTAAATTTATTTAAGCAGTTTCATTGGCAGTTTTACACAATTGTGCATTAAATATATTAAAACATAGTTTCACTGGTAGTTTACTTGGGAGTTAAACCACTGTAAGGGGTACAATTGGACCAAAATGATTGCTGGATTTCTGCAAGGCTTTCTGAACCATTTTATGTTATAGGAGTTCCACTTCCAAGTAAAGACAGTGAACTCTCTTCCCCCAAAATATTCAAAGATGGGTTTCCCTCATACTCAATTCTGATTTAACAAAAGACTGGAACCATAACGGCTACCCCAGCAGCATAAAAACAGGTTTTCACACTGAAATCCTGGGAGAGCTTTGTTTTATGGTTTGAAACATAGAAACTTAGAAAGTGATAGCAGAAAATGGCCCAGTGGCCCATCCAGTCTGCCTACCCTACCAGTACCTAGCTACACCACAAAGGCCTTAATGACCACCCCTCCTTCTTACATCTACCCCTTCCATTTTACTATGACCATTGGCCTATTCAAGCCTACCTTGACCCCCGCCCCCATAGATTTAGCCTACACCACCTCCTCGGGCCATCTATTCCAATTATCTACCGCTCTTATAATTAAAAAGTTCTTGTGGACATCTTTCTTCAATCTTACTCCTGACAGTTTTAATGATTCACCCTTGAACCAGTGTTATTGCTTTGCCTTTGAATCCATGCTATTTATTCCAAGAAGCAGTAAGAAGGGGTGGCATTATATGTGATGGAGGGAATAAAGGCCACAGGGGGTACTAGTGCACAAAGATGAGGAAGAGTTGGAGGTGCTGTGGGTCATCCTGGAGATAGGCTCTGGGGCCAGTATCCAAATCAAGGCAGTGTACAGACCTCATTCACAAGAGGAGGAGATGGATAAGGCACTAAGGAAAGTTATCATCAGAATGTTCAAGCAAGGTAGGTACTATTGGAGATTTCAATCTAACAGAAGTGAAGTGAAACCTAGCTGCAGCTTTGGCAAAGAGCAGCACCATCCTTGACTCCCTACATGGGAGTTTTCTCAGGCAGCTGGCTAAACAACCTACTAGGGGTGAGGCAGTGTCAGACCTGGTGCTAATAAACAGGAATAGCATTGCAGATGTCACAGTGGGCAGTTCCCTGTGTATTAGTGATCACCATAAAATGTGGTTCCACATTATAAAAGAAGCATTGGTGAACCACATGAGGATGAGGATTCTGGATTTTAGGAAGGTAGATTATAAAGAAATGGGAGACTGCCTCTGAAATTGTCCCAAAGGAGAGGAATGCAAGAAAGACGTACAGGCTCAATGGGGAAGAATATGGGAGAGAATACGTGGGTAATAAACCTCTGCATGAAAGAGGTAAGCAAAAGTAAAAGGAGACCATTATGTTTCTCCAAAGAATTGCCAAGGGTGCTGAAGGAGAAGAAGATGGCATTCTAGAGGTACAAAGAGACGCAGAGGGAGGAGGTCAGGGAGGTGTACCTGTACAGTACCAAGCAAGGCATAGAAGGAAGCAGGCATGGTGGCTAAGGGAGCAAAGGCACATGTAGAAGAAAGGATTGGTGGGGAGGTGACTTAGGGGATAAGACTTTTTTCAGATAC
This sequence comes from Neoceratodus forsteri, assembly GCA_016271365.2. Lineage (NCBI taxonomy): Eukaryota > Metazoa > Chordata > Ceratodontiformes > Ceratodontidae > Neoceratodus > Neoceratodus forsteri. Next base: position 509,256,330 of record CM057452.1, on the reverse strand, counting down.
ATAAGCGAGAAGGGAAAAGCAAGGGGAGGTATAGTGAGGATTAGAAGCATGGAAGCTAGATACTGTGCATAAGTGGGCCATTAAGAAGCAGACATTGTAAACAGGTACATCTGATCAATCTTTATAGTAGAGGGAAGAGGGTATAGACCACCAGTGAGAAATAAGAATGAAGGGGAGGTGGACATAAGACCATTTTCAGAGGAAACAGTCCTGAAAGGAATCACAGCCCTAAAAATGGATAATGTTATAGGACTGGATGGAATACACCCTTGAGTATTGAAAGAGCTCAGAGAAGTGCTAATTGGCCTGCTGTCAGCCTTCTTCAACAGCTCACTGGAAACTGGTGAGGTCCCAGAGGACTAGAGAAGTGGTCCTTCTTTATAAGAGCTGAATCAGAGAGGAGGCTAGCAATTATAGACCAGTCAGCCTAATTTTAGTGGTGGCAGGTTTAATAGAAACCCTCCTGAAAGAAAGGTTGGATGAGCATCTAGAATCCAATGGGCTGCAGGACCACAGGCAACATGGATTCACAGGTGGCAGGCCATTTCAACTAATATGATTTCTTTGACTGGGTGACCAGAAAATTTGACCAGGGAGGGAAGTGGATGTAGCCTGTCTGGACTTCAGCAATGTGTTCAACGCTGTGTTGCACAGAAGGCTGATTAGGAAGTTTACCAGCTTAGGACTGGGGTCCAAGCTGGTAAATTGGATTTGAAACTGATTAATGGATAGGAGACAGAGGGTGGTGGCTAACAACACTCACTCTAATGATGGGAGATTGACCAGTGCTGTACTACAGGTTTCAGTACTGGGACCAATCCAACTCAATATCTTCATAGGGGACATTTCAGAAGAGATGGAGGGGGAAGGTATGACATTTGGCAGAAGACACCAAAATCTGCAATACAGAGGTTGAGAAAATGTGTAGGGATCTACAGAAACTTGAGGAGTGGTTAAGGACATGGCAGTTGGGGGACAATGCCAAAAACTGTAAAATCATGCACCTAAGGTATTGGAACCCCAGTACTGAGTACAGGATGTGATAAGCTAGTGACTGTCACTAGACAGGAGAGGGACCTTCAGGTTGTTATAGCAGAGGACCTCAAGGTGACAGCTCAGTGTGACAAGGCCATAGACAAGGCTAGTGAAATGCTGAGCTGCAGAGGGAGGTGTATCTTCAGCAGAAGTAAGGAGGTTATGAAGACACTATATCACACTCTGGTATGCCCCCACCTGAAGTACTGTGCCCAGATTTGGAGACTACACCTTAGAAGGGACATAAACATGGTGGATCTGGTCCAGAGGAGGGTAACTAAAATGGTACAGAGTTTGCAAAGGATGCCCTACCAGGAGAGACTGAAGGATCTCTACCTGTACACCATGTAAGAGAGGAAAGAGAGAGAGACAGAGGTGACATGATCAAGAGCTACCAGTACCTCACAGGGGTGAACATGATGTAGATTGGGAGTCTCTTTTAAATGAGGATGAGCAGCAGGACTAGAGGACACACAATGACACTGGTGAGGCGAGGTTAGAAGAGATCTGAGGAAATATTTATTCACTGAAAGAGTGGTAGATTCCTTGAACAGACTGCCAGCTGAAGTTGTAGAGGCTAAAATGGTGGGGAGATTCATGCAAGGATGAGATAAACACAAAGGCATATTAGAAAATAGGCAGGGAAGGGGAATGATTGCTGGAGACCAGATATGGTGTGTGGATGCAGAAAAGGCAGGGAACACTTGGGCAGACTAGGTGGGAAAATCGTCCTGTTTCTGTTGACAAATTCTATGTTTCTATGAAGGTATTTGTAAATCTCTGATATGTCTGCTCCTCCTCCCTCCTAGTCTCTAATGTGTACATGTGAAGGTATTGCAACCTGTTCTTGTATGCCCCCCCATTCCCTTCCCTGAATCATTGTATTAACCCTCCACTTCAGATCATATAAGTTTATTGTCCAACATTCATTGATGTCATTACAAAACAATACATTTTTTACACTGTAAAAAAAAAAAAGAATTAAAAATACTATACATTAGGGGCCAGATATTCAAAATTGTGCCCCAGAGCTAAATTAGCACTGCCCGGCGGGCAAACTGTGCCCAGAGCAAAAACATAGCTATATTCAAAACGAATAGCCCAGTGCAAAATCAGCTGAATATAGCAAGCGAAGGAAGCTGGGCAAACAGGCCCAGGAGTGCAGGGCAAACATTGCCCAGGATTAAGACAGCACCGAATATAGCAGAGAAGACAGCACTGAATATAGCAATCAGACAGAAGTAGTGCAAACACCCACAGTAAGAAAGTGTCAGAGGTGTGTCCAGGAACACAGGAAAGCAAGATAGCCCAGCCAGACACAACTGCAGTACTAGTGAAAGGCATGGAATAACCTGGACCCACAAGTGAAAACAGAATACCACAGAACACTGTCAAATCCCGAGTCCACCCCAAAAAGACACAGGACACAGGACACAGGAATGTCAAGCATAATAAAGTATAATGCAAAAAGGGAACAGGTAAGGCACAAAGGCAACAGGAACAAATATACAGAAAAACAAAGCAAAACACAGCAGAACACTGTTTGTAAAAATGGGGTACAAGAAAAACATAATGAAAGGGAAAAGGGCAGGCATAACAAAGGGACTGAAAACAATGGGGAAAACAACAGTAACAGTGCAAACAGGCAAATGTGAAATATAGTTACAGTACAATGAGGAAAGAATGTGGAAGGGAGAGGGATGTGGACATAGGAAGCAATGGAGGGAAACAGGATGGCAGATATAGGGCTAGGGACAGTGGGCCAGGGACAGGAAGCAGGCTAATGAAAATAGTAGGCAGGAGTTAGGTGCGAGCAGGTGCTGGCAGACGTTCATCCAGGATGGCCGCAACCCGCCTTGTCTCAGCACTCAACACAGCCTGCTGTTCGATCAGAGTACGCTGTTGCCGCACCATCCTCCTCAACAGCTCCTCCGTGCCTTCACCCTCTTCTGGACGGGTGGCACACAGTGACACCTGACGTGGACCTACAGGAGAAAGGGGGACCATATCAGGACATGACGATGACACAAAGGCACCATGTACCACCACATGGTGGACAGCATGCCCCAACAACCATACCCATGTGCCAGTACAGAACAAACCACAACGCACACTAACATGTGCCTGCAGGACAAGGCAGTATGTAACAGGCAGCATGCAACACCCCAATGTACATGGATATGCATAGATGTATGCTGAGAAACCTAACACAATGGAATCCAGCCAGCACAACGGCATGCAGACTGTAACAGTGCGAACAGACAGCCACCCCCAGAGTTGTGAATGACAAGTGGACACTAAATGACATGCACATGGGATGACACATCTTCCCACGGTCACACAGCTATGATACACAATACAGATGACACCAACTGGAGAAGGTGCCACAGCCCCAACCAGGTGTGTAACCAGACATGCCTGTCCTGTACACCCCCAACAGTGGCCCACCCTCACTGCTGCCCTCCACACGAACTGTAGAGACCCAGCCAAACTGCCACCCACGATGCTATAACACAGCAGCTGCACAAATGATGACAGGAAGCCCTGAACAGGTGGGTGACTGACATAAGCGTGGAACAGTGGCAAGTGACACAGATAGAGACTCGACATGGACCACAGAGACCTAATGACCACAGAGGACAACGACACTGGCAACAGAACAGTAGGGACTGCAGTACGGGTAACCAAGCAGTACACAATCAAGGAAAGTGCCAATGCCCACCTACACCACTTGCCACAACAGAAGGATGAGGGGCCCAGACTAGTGAAGAGCATGGCACAGGACTGTGCCACCACCCAAAGTGGCAGCACCGTGAAGGTGCACATGCAAGAAGACACACACATGTGAAACAGAGACACAGGCCACGGTCCACCAGTGGCAGTGCAGCAGTAGGCCAATGGCATGCACAGGACAGTGTCACCCTGGTGGTCAAGGCATGGCGAGGCACACACCCACACCTGTGGAAGCAGCATCTGCCATAGGTCCTGACACCCAGCACACCATGCTACCACAGAACAACTCCTGCAGCACACCTGCATAACCTGTGCACAAACAACATGCACTGCAGGGACTAAGGGACAGCACCCTCTAGGGGGCAATGGCCCCCACAACAGAGCTGGAGCCCACAGGCAGGGTGTAGCCAGGGAGGTCACAACTGCACACCATATGGACACACTGCCACCTCTCTCCCCATTGTTAGGGTGAGCTACCCCACCCCAGAGTGTAGCCAGACAATATACAAACGTACACTAGGACTGGGTCTGTTGCCGCCAGTGGCATACTAAATACAACTTATGAAACCCATGACAATGGGCGCTGCCCTGCATGCATAAATACAAAGCCATGCATTGCTCCCCAACACACCCACATACCAGCCCACAACCTGTACAGTTGTATTGTCCATGGGATACACAGACAGTCATAGTGACCAGTCCTCCTAGTGTAGACCACAATTAATTAAATCACAGAAAGGTACAACATTGTCTTTGTTAGGCTTCATAGATAAAGTAAGCAGTTCATTGTCTATTTGCCAACTCCCCACCAGGAATCAAAAAGCTCACCATTGAGTGCTTGGAGGATGCCTGCCGACACACATGCCGCAACAGGCACACATGCAGTGTACAGCCACACAGACCTGTGTGGCACCATAGTCCCAAAGGCTCCCTCCCCAACAGCCCCGTACATGTCCACCACGGAAGTTGGACAAGGGCACACAATAACATACCCGTGTCCTTGCCACCATGACAGTACACTGGCAGGGAGATACATGCACCACATGACACAGTGTCCCCCTGTACTCCATAGTGTGCATAGCCCTGGAATGCACTTACAACATGTCCTGCACAGATACTGACATGTTATACATGGTACTGTGAATGAGACATGCCATGAGAAGTGGAGAACACTGTTGCCATGGCAGACAGGACAACAGCAGCAGCAGTAACAGGCGGCACAACAGGCCAACCCCAGTAATCCCCCAACCCCAGGCATGACGACTGGCCTACAGCCATGCACAGACATGCAGCATCCTTCCACAATGGTGGCCATAACAGCAACATGACACACATGGCAGTACAAGGCAGATATCAGTGCACATGGTGGCAATGGCAACAATTGATAAGACACACAGCAAGCCATGTCTCAGGCCTCGCAGCAGAAGGCAAGGCACTGGAGGCAACAAAGTCAACAGAAATGCATGCAGCCATATCAAATCTGGCCTGGATTACCTAGCCAACTGGGCCACGACACCAGACACAGCATTCTAGTGCAGGGGTGTAGCCAGACATTCACATGTTATACACACAATCGCCAACAGCCACACTCCCCTTACACATTATGTACTCATCAACACCAAATGGTACACCCCTTCCAAAAGGGTATGATGGCTGTCAGATGATTCCCCTATTCTCTAATGAGGTCATACATGTATCTGTCTCCTACACAACAGCATTTCAAACAGAGCCACACCCCAGTGGCCTACAGTGACCCAACTAGTATGGAGTAGTTAGTAACTGTTGACAGAAAGGCATATAGTTTGGGACATGCACTCCACAAAACTGTACACAAATGTGTACAGTGTGTATGCCTGGCTACACTCTTGCTCTATCTACTGCCTGCCCTGGAAAGTCAGACACATACAGTAGTAGAAAAGCACAATATCACACAATACTCACACAACACACCCCTGTCACTGCTCTCCGCTGCACGCTGTGCCATTGGAGGCACCCTGTGCCTATCCATGGATGGCCCCTGTTCGGCCTGCATCTCGACCCTCCTGTCTCCAGTGTGTCCTCGGTGCTCTGCAGTGGGAAGAGGGTGCAGCAGCATTTCTACAATATCAGCCACCACGGTATTCTAAAGACCACCCTGTACCCCAGTGGTGTAGCACAACACACGCATCACTGGCACACAGGCGCAGTGCACCACCAAAGCCATGCCAAGCATGACATGGGTCAGTGCACACCATCTACCCCTGGCCCACACAGTACACACAGAATGGATAGGAGGACCCCATGGCACATGAGCAACATGTCCAGCACAGCAAAACACATGTACACAAGCACACCACGGAACACACATCCCCACCATCCATGTCAGCAGAGCTGTGAGAGTCATCACTTACCTGGCACAGGCACCGTCCCCTCCTGAACCATCACCCTGCAGCGTTCAAGCAGTGGGCGCTGCCTGCACCTGATATCAACGTATCGATGGCGGCACTTCTCACCATCACGGGGTATACCCGTGATAGCAGTTAGGCGATGGGTAATTGAAGCCCAGACCTGGCTACGGGGATGGTCGCCCTACCAGACCAGTCCAAATAGGCGCCGATGGTGCCTCTCAGTTAACTTCACCAGGTTGGCCATCTCCACCTCATCCCAATGCCTGTCATGGCCTACCACTGCCCTTTGCCTATGTCTCCCAGACATTGCTGTTGTGGAAGGGGGCAAATTAACCACTGCAACAGTGTAAAACTGACTGGCCACACACCCTGACACTCCCTAGCACTGCAGTCTAGCACCACACAGACGTATGCCATAGCGCCGCGCTAACAGGAAGTGTTTGCAATGTGCATGCGTGACCCCTGCCATGACCCTGAGCACATGTACCAAACATGCGTGTAGCGCTGCACTATGCTGTGTAGCGCCGTGCTACTTCGTACTACGACAGGGTGATAGCGCAGACAAGGGGCCTCATGAGCATGTGTAATGCACATAGCGCAGCGCTACTTGGATAGCACGGCGCTGACCCTCCATTAGCCCTGTGCTGGCCTTTGCACAGTGCTGCTGTGCTAGCGTGGGGCTATTCAGAGCCATATTCAATGGGTGTATGCAAATGGGGGTACTTGTGTATGCATGGGGCAAACCGTGTGATTAGCATATCATTATGCACTCTTTTACATGACTAACAAGCCTGATTGCCTGGGTGGGCTATAAAAGGCAAGCAGTGCACCACCAGTGATGTGTTGTGGTACTGCGGTGTAATTACAGCAGTGGGAATCTACGACATGGATAGAGATATGCAACATGGGGAATGAGCAGTGAGAGGCAGGTATGTATGACCGCCATGAGACACACTTGCATGTGCTGTGCTGACGGCTGCATGGGACTACTACCGTCCACTGCATTGTGCACATTCCCCTGCTGGTAACTGTTCCATGTGCCACTGCCTGCACAATGTGTCTGCCAGCCAGGTGCACTAGTGCACTACCGTGCTGTGACCTGCGACACTGACCCACCGACTTGTCTCCCTGGATGTGTGGCATGATGGCCTGTGGCCCCCCCCCGCAGGATGTACACAGTGTACCGGCGATGTGCCATCCCATGCAGCATGGTGTCCTGACATTGCTAGTGCACTTGCCACGCAAACACTGTGGTGCTCAAATGGGGCACATCACAGTGCAAGGTGGTTAGTGTAGGGGTGGGCCCAGTCATGGGGGTACATGGCAGACACAGGCCACAGCAGTGCACATGTGTGTACACCGCTCACTGTCCATACATGGGACAGTCAGTGGCTATGTGGCCGTGTGCACCGTACATGCACATGCAGCAATCTGATATGTCCATGTGGCCTGTGGCACTGTAGAGGATGACATCGTGATGTCTAATGTGTGATGAACTGCAGCACTGACACAACCAATGACACCTGTCCCCTTTTGATTATCCCATAGGTGTGGTGGCACGACTGGAGCGCATCCGTGCCCACAAATTCTCGCAGGATGAGTTGAACACCCTTGCACATGTGGTTAAAGAGAGGGAGCACATGTTACGCACACACAGGGCCACTGATGCTGTTGTGCAGTAAGCTTGGGAGGAGGTAACTGCAGCTGTGAATGCAGTCGGAGGCCGTGGAAGAATGACAGAAGCAGTGCGGAAAGATGGAATGACCTCCTGCGATGTGCGAAGAAGGAGGAGGAGGCACACCGACTGAGGGACAGGACCAGCACCAGTGGTGGTCCACCTGAACACCAGCAGCATATGGAGGAGCCACACATGGCGGTGGTGGTGTCAACACTGCAGATGGTGGCAGTGACAGGTGTGCCGGGTGGTGGTTGTGAGACGACCCTCGCACTTCCAAGGCCAGGTCTGTATTCGCATGTGTAACCCCTGTACGTAGTGCAGGCAAGGGTGCATGGTCATGCTGTTGGTGTTCTACACAGGGTGCACTGCATCCTGCTGAACTGATGCCTGGCATGGCCATGGTCACTAAGGGGTGGGTGGGTGCATGTTGTCATGGGCTTGTGTGAAGGGGGTACCTGTCCTGAGGACTGCATGGTGTGGTGGTGGTAGCGGTGGTGGTGTTTGGCCACAGTGTCCATGGACAGGTGACTGACCCTGTCTCTATTGTCTCCACAGTGCTCTCTGACAGGCCTGCACCACTACAGGATGTGCCACGGATGTTCAGCCAGGTTCCTGATGTCGTGGAGGAGGTGGATGAGGAACGTCCATCCACATCCGGACTGTGTCAGGCTCAGGGCCGCATGGACACCATGCACGTGTGGCATTCCCGGGGACAGGGCGTGCAACTGCCTGGGGAAGGGGGTCACACCTCACTAGCGGTATTAGGATACAGTGGGCACCTGGATGCTGCACACACAGAGGATGATGGTGTAGGAGAGGTACTGCTGGTCACTGTCACCAGTGCGGATGACACTGATGTATCCGACTATTCTCAGCACCTGGCCATTCCTGTGCCAAGGGATGCAAGGGTGGGGCTGCTTGCAGGCCATGGAACAGGTCCAAGTGGTTTCATAGGTGTCACCAGTGTGGCTGTACCTGAACACACGGTGGTGGGCGGTGTGGGGGATATTGCAGAACAGCACGGTGTGCAGTGTCAAACACGTGCTGGGGTTAATGTCCATACGGTGCCATGGACCACCACCAGTAGTAGCCAGCAGCAGGATGTACCAGTTGCTCCATTGCCACAGGCACCTCTGCCAGCTGCAGCTGAGGATTCTGTGCCTCTGGGGCACGATGGCCATGGTGCCTGGCCACTTCTGCAGGCTGCTGTCACCTCCCAGCAGGAGGCCCATCTGGACCTGCATGTCATGCGACGGGAGCTGCGACATGAGCTGGGACAGATAAGGGAGGCCATTTCAGTGGGCTTTGCCCGTGCTGAGCAGCAAGCAGAGGACAGGTTGGGCCACCTGGTGGGTGCCATCAACTGTGGGTTCTCTGGCTTGACTGCTGCAGTGGTGGACATCAGGAATGTCATGCATGGTGTGCCTGTTGGTTGCCAGCATGGGATGGTTGGCCATGGTGCTGATGGCAGAGGGGCACACAGGCAGGCACACTGTGGCCGCAGGGCTGCCACTGGTTCCAGCTTGGCTGCATCATGCACTCCACCTGCAACCCAGTGCCACCGTGACCGTCCATCAACCCTGTTGGTCTCCACCATCCCCTGGGAGCACAGGAGGTTGACACTGCCTGCCTCCCCTTCCACTTCAGCTTTGTCATCTGCCCAGAGCACCCCAGAGCCTATGTTCCATGGTACAGGTGCTCGGCACATGCGTGGATGTCGGCATCGGTGATGCCCACAATTGGTCTGCAGTACTGTGCATGCATCTCCCACATGCATGTGCAGACGCACACACACACACACACACACACCACCACAGTTGCCCCCTTACCCTCACAGCACACATCACACTTCCCCACCGACACTACACCATTTGTGTGTCTCCCCCCCACGTATGTCCTGCACAATCCCGACCTCACACCACATGCACACATTATTTGTCTGTTACACTGAGTTTGTTTACTGGTGTGATTGTTGGTGTCAGTGTTGTGTTAGACTGTGCACATTAAAATGATAATCACTTGTACTCTTTCAGGTTGTTGTGCAGTCTGTACTTACCCTCTGGTCTGTTGCAGTGTCCTGATGATGTTGTCCCGGTGCTGTATGGTCCTGCATGCCATGCGAGGGTCCCTCCTCTCGAGTTGCTCCACTATCCCCCTGACCGCTGGCTCTGACTCACTGTCAAACTGTCCCTCAGGTTCAGGTGCCTGTATCCCACAGTTCATTGCCATGTTGTGCAGCATACAACAGGCTAGGAAGATATGGCATACCTTCTGAGGTGTATACTGTAGGGCATCGCCTGATGTGTCTAGGCATATGAATTGCATCTTCAGGATGCCAAACACCCTCTCTATGATGTTCCTTGTTCTGGCATGTGCCTCGTTGTACAGCTCCTTGGCCACTGTGGCTGTTCGGAGTACTGGTGTCAGCAGCCAGGGTCGCAGGGGATAGACACTGTCCCCTGTCAAGAAATGTATACCTGTTAGTGCCATACTGCGGTCTGTCAGCTGCTGTTCTGCACCTCTATGTGGCCCTCCCACACCCCTTCCCTGGCCTGCAATGCCTGCCCCCATCCATGCTGTTGTGTGTATGCCTTGTATGCTACAACTCACCGACTAGTTGTCCACTGGGTATCCTGCCTTCCTCAAAGGCCTGGCACAGCTGGGACTGGTGCCAGATGATGGTGTCATGGGCACTGCCGGGGTACTGTGCATAGACATTGATGATGTGCCCAGCTGCATCGCACACCACCTGGCAGTTGATGGAGTGGTATTCCTTCCTGTTGATGTACACATCACTGCCATCACCAGGTGGTGCACAGATAGGGACATGAATGCAGTCAATGGCACCCAGTACGGATGGTAGGTGCGCAACTCGATGGAACTGCTGCATTGTTTCTCTGCACTCTGCTGCCATGCTGGGGAATACTATGAATTCCCCAGCATGTGGCAGGAGAGCCTCTAGGAACTGGGTTGGGAGGCGTGAGGTGGCAGACTGCGTTACCCCAATGGTGTCCCCCGATGGTCGTTGGAACGTCCTTGTGGTAAGGAAGCACATCGCTGCTGTCACCTTCTCCTCCACTGTCATGGCATGACTGCATCTGGTATTTGGGTGCAGCTGTTCATGTAGGAGTTCAAAACAGCTGCCTCAACATTCCCCTGTTTATCTGGTACCGGCCAATGATGTGGTCATCAGGCAGGGTCTCGAAGGAGACCCTGGGCTGGTACAGCCTGTTTGCAGCATACCATCTCCTTGGCCTGCGTTCTGGCCCATGTTGTGCCTGCTCCCTCTCCTCCTCCTCCTCTTCCTCCTCCACTACAGCTGCCATCAATGGCAGCATCACTGCTACTGGCACTGCACACATTCCCACTTCCTGTGCTGGTCCCTCCTCCTCTGTGTTTTGCCCTGTGTTTAGACCAGCCTTTTATAGGCGGTAACTAGCGCCATGCTATGTGCCGCGCTATGTATCCTAGCGTGGCACTGTACCTTTGAATATCCCCTTGCGCATGTCTCTTGCCCCCTCTTCCTTTTGTCCCTTGCATACATTAGTGGTGTGCCCATCGCTAATGCTGTTAGCGCATGCTAACTGGTCCTTTGAATATGGAGGCTCCGTGCTATTCCACGCTATTGCCGCGTTATTGGTTTGCGCGCCACACTATGCTTTGAATATCTGGCCCTAGGTATCTATTTAAAATTCAGCTTTCCTTAATGTTATGTAATATCACCAATAATTCTGTAGTGTTTCTTATACTATTTCACAATAATTATTATTTCAATAATGACTTTATATTCTATGCCCTCTATGTTTTTATGTTAAAACATATGGCAAACCCTGAGCTGTTAAATTTATCCAAACCGGAAACTTAATAGTTCTAAATTATACACATATTACCTATTCCCAGTTCCATAAGCCTTAGATTATACTTATTGTAGATGCAACTTCTTTTTATCAATATGGTAGAGGAGGGAAGCCACAGATTCCAGAATTAATCTGGTATTAGATTTAAGTAGATTGATGACCATAACTTTAGGTTGCATTGCCAAATTTTTCAGTTTCCCCTAAATATTTGTTCTTTCTTTCTCGTGTAATGGACATAATATTAAAAGATGTGTTAAATCATCCTTTCCTAATTTGCATTTACAATTTTCATTGTCCTTAGTTTACATAATGTACTAGGTCATTAACCAATTACTTTCATAGACCTTGAATCTAAATCTTGACTTTCATTTTCTTCTACTTCGGTCCTTTATGAGACTTAAGTATTTTTCCAATATATGATTTCTTTATTTTGCAATATCCATCTATGTTTTTATATTGTTTAAAATATTGCATATCTCTTTGATTAGAGAAATCTTTTATCCTTGTTTTTGTCTTGTCTGTTACCATCTTTAAGGGAAACCTGAAAATATCTATTGAGCAGTGAAGTAAACCATATGATATTATGAACTTTTCCACTATCCTCATCCTGGAAATACTACATTATGTTTCAAATAATTGATTGTTTCCTTGATACAGAGTCTTGGTAGTCGATGTTCCTTCATATTATATGCTTAAATCCAATAGCTAATCAGTCTTTCTTGAATTTGGCAAGTTACAGGATACTGGCCCAACCCTGCCTTGACCAATCAATGCAGAGGGAGTCCCATTTGCACTCCTAGTAGTTTTTTTTTTTTATAATATGCAGTTAGACTGGTATCTAAGTTTATTTTACCCTGTACTCCTCATAGTTCTACTCCATAGAGCAGTTGACTTCAGATTTTTGCATTTATTATCTTTAGATATCCTATTACTGAATATCCACCAAACTTATATTGAAAATTGCTCATAGCGGGTAGGAACCTTTTTGTTCTCAATTCTATTTCATTTGTATGTTTTCTCCACTTTAAGTCAGTTGTTATGTAAATACTCAAGTAACAAAAACTGTTCACTACATCTATTTGGTTTCCATTAATATTATATTTATTATTCTTTTTCTCCTTACCACAGATCCTAAGTTTAGTCTTTTAATAATGAATGTACAGGTCTGCCTTCCTATTTATATCAAGTACTGATACAAATGTACAACTCTAACTATCTTATGCCAAGGATATTTGTATCAGTACTTGATATAAATATAAATTAAATAATGTGGGTGAGAGGGTACACCCCTGTTTTACAACTTTATTAGAAAGAAGCAGCTCACTCTTATTTCTCTTCAAATTTTATCTGCCATAAGTAGTATTATCTTGATACAGGATTTCAACAATATCTAAAATACTTTCTTCCATACTCAATTCTTATAATACAATTCATAATTTATATCTGTTTATGCTGTCAAATGCAGCTTTTAAATCAATAAATACACAATATAAATGTTGCTTACTTACAAACTTGTATTTATGTATTAAATGTACCAGAGTGAAACACTGGCCAATGGCCGAGCAGTTATTTTTAAACCCTGCTCTGGCTTCATCCAATATCCCATTATTTTCAATCAATTCAATAATTCTATTAGTAATTATTTTGGTAGGAACATTTTTTACAGTACTATCCATCAAACTTATTGGTCTGCAACAACCAGGATAATTTAGATTTCCTTTTTTAAACAGAGGCACTATTATATTATGTTTCCAACTTAGAGGGATTTTACCCATTTTTAATTATTCTTTGAAAAAGTTTATGTAGGATTATTGTCCAAATCTCATTATTTCTTCACATAACTTCAGTTGCCACTTCATCAGGACCTGGAGCTTTATTTGCAGCAAATGCCTCTATAGCTATTTGTATCCCTTGTGTGGATATTTCTGTACTTAACTCATTCCAGTTGTTATCCATCTTTTCTTTGTTCAAAAGTTCTGTATATTCAGTGCTTTCATCACAGTGTAATTCTTCTATAATACTTTACCCATTGTTGAGATTCTATGTTGGTTTCTCATTTATTTCTATATTCTCCCATTCCTTTGCTCACTATATACCAAAAACTATCTTTCGAATGTACTGCCATTTCTAATTGTTTCCTTAACATACTAACATAGTAAAATGCCAGCAGAATAGGCCTAATGGTCTTTCATGTCTCCTCATTTGGACAGCCCCCATCCTTGGAGCTGACCTTGCTGCCTCCCTCTCCCTCTCTGGCTTATCCCTTTCCAGTCCTGGATATTCTCACTGCACTGGTTTTTGCTTCCAGAACCCTTCCCTTATACCTGTCCTACCCCCTCTTGAATCACTCTACCATTTCTGCCTCCATCACCCTCTGGGCTGCACATTCCGTGGCTCCACCACCCTCTCAGTGAAGTAGCACCTCTACCTTTCTCCCCTGAATCTTCCCCCCTCCAGCTTCCACCCATGCCCTCTAGTTGGCCTCCCCTACTTTCTTTGGAGCACCCTGACTGCTCCTCCCCTATTTACCCCTTTCATGTACCTGAAGACCTCTATCATGTCCCCCCAGTCCCTTCTCTCTTCCAATGTGTACATATTTAGGTCTTCGAGCCTCTCCCCATAGGTCCTGTCCCTCAAGCCCCAAATCATTTTGGTTGCCCTCCTCTGAACCCTCTCCAGGAGTTCAATGTCCCTTTTTAAATGTGGCATCCAAAACTGCATGCAGTACTTGAGGTGCGGCCTCACCAAGCAGTTATATAGTGGGAGTATCACTTCCCTCCTTCTGGAGGTGAGCCCCCTAGTGATGCATCCAAGCATCCTGTTGGCCTTTACTACTGCCCTCCTACAAGTCTCCGAGTTGTTCATCTTGACATCCACCACCACTCCCAGGTCCCTCACAGCCATCGAGACTTGTAGCATCCCCCCCCCAGAGTGTATACTTGGCCCAGGTTTCTGGCTCCCAGGTGCAGTACCTTGCATTTCCCTGCATTGAACCTTGGTTTCCACTTTCTAGACCACCTTTCCAGAGCCTCCAGGTCCCCCTGTAGGGCCACCCTCCCTCCTCCCTCCTCCCATCCTCCCCATCCACCACCACCCCCAGTTTAACTGTCTTGGAGAATTCATTTTGTTTTTTTGGATTGTTTTATTATATTCTCTTCTCAACCTATTAATTTTCTTTTGTTTTCTATGTTACAATTATTTGTAACATTTTTTAATTGTTTATTAATGATTTTTTTTTGCTTGTTGATTATACCTCCACTTGTACTTTCTCCACCTTCTCACTGTCCTTGCAGTGAGAGGATTACCTCTCGGCATCTGCTGCTGATTTCTCTCCCAAATCACCCCAGTATTTTTTTTCACATTGTCAACAGCCTTGTTGCAATGTCCTGTGGATTTCAGGCTATTCAAAATTATAACCCCCTGGCCTTTCTCATTAACTGTGCTTAACAGTATCACACCCACTCACTGAGTACTGCAATCTTAGGCTCTTTTTCCTGATCTGCACTGCTTTTTGGTTTTTTGTGTTAAAGCTTCATTCCCATCTCTTAAACCATTTTACCACTCTTTCTGTCCTCCCTTAGCACCATAATCCACTCCTTAGTGTCTACCCTTGCATAGATCTTCATGTCATCCGTAATGAGGCAGCTTGTTCTCTGCATGCCCACGCTATATCACACATGAATATGTTAAAGAGGACAGGGCCCAAGACTGAGCCCAGTGGCACTCCACTTTTAACTTCTTTAACATCTAAGAATTTTCCATTTACCACTACCCTCTGGGTTCTTCCCTTCAGCCAGCTCTCCGTCCAAGTGGCTATTCATTCATCCTCCCTAGGTTCCTTAAATTTTTTGACCAACCTCCTGCAAGGGACAGAGTCAAAAGCCTTGCTGAAGTCCAGGTACAGAATGATTACTGCCTATTTTGTCAGTTGCCTAGTCACCCATTCAAGGAAGGCTATTAGGTTTGTCTGGCATGACCTCCCCAAGGCAAGCCTGTGCTGCCTATAGAGATGCTGCAAAATGAAATGTTACTGGTGAAATTCCCATGAAATTGGAAAATTCACCACATGAAATATTTTGTGAAATTCCTCCATTCCGTGAAATGTTTTGCAAGTGTGAATTTGCAAAGTTACACCCACAAAATGCACAATTTTGCCCAGAAATGTCGAAATTGTGCCCGCGAGTGATGAATTTTGCTGTTTTGTGAGTAAAATTTCACATTCTGTAGGTGAAATTTCTCACTCCATGGATAAAATTTTGCACCCATGAAATATTTTGGGGAATGCACAAATCTCGTGAAATATTTAATGTAATGAAATTCCACAGTTTTGCACATCTCTAGCAGTTTATTGCCTTTAACCCATTTACTCCAAAAAAGTCCCCCCCCCAGTTTTGCCTCAGTATGGCCTCAAGTAGCTTTCCAATTATAGCCATCAGGATGAGTGGTCTATATAGTTGCCAGGCTAATCCTTCCACTTTTGTGAAGAGGGACTCAGTCAGCTTTCTTCCAGTGCCAGGAGTGAACCATAGAAGGTTTCTTTCTTTTCTTCTTTTGCTAACCATCTTGATACAACACTCTACATCTTCTAAAATGACAACAGTGCCTTGAATGCTTCCCATGTTCCTTACACCCCTTCTACTCTGAAATTACCACCACAGTATCTCCAATTAGGTGATGCATCCTTTTGAAGTCTGTTTTTCTGAAGTCACACACCTTCACTGCACTGTTCCTCTTTCTGGCTTCAACTTGGACCTCCTGTTACACTCACTTGTAGTTGTTTGACCCCAGTAGTTCCTGGATTACTGCATTCTTAACCTGCTCCCTGTCTATGAGCACTGGGGCCAATAGTGCTCCCTCCATTGTAGTGTCTTGGACCAATTGTGCAAGGTACATTTCCTGGTCTGCCTACCCCAAAAATGTGTTCCTTGCACTTGACACAACTGGGACTTTACCAGCCCACATTTAACACGTTGAAGTCCGCCATTATCACTACTTCCCCTGGTACATATGTCCTCATAAGAAATTCACAAGTTCTTTTATCTGCCCCCAGTCCAGTCTTTTTTGTCTGCAAACTACCCCCACCGTAATTTGTTTCCCCTTCCCAGTGACCACTGCTACCCACAAGGTCTCCAAACCTTTGATACACAAGGGGGGGGTAGAAAGGATGAGAAGGGACTTGGCAAGGTTGGAGGAATGGTCAGACATATGGCAACTTAGATTCATTGCAAAGAAGTGCAAAGTAATGCACCTGGGAAATAAAAATCCAGGAGAAGAGTACACAATAGCAGGGGAGGTACTAACAACAACAATAATGGAAAGGTATCTGGGTGTAGTCATATCAGATGACCTAAAGGTGGGTATGCAATGTGAAGTCAGTAGAGAAAGCCAGGGGATACTGGGATGCATGGAGGGGCATCACAAGTAGAAAAAGGGAAGTGGTTATCCCTCTATACAAAAGTTGGTGAGACCCCATCTGGAGTACTGCGTGCAGTTTTGGAGACCTCATCTACGCAAGGACATAGACAGGATAGAAGCAGTCCAGAGGAGGGCAACTAAAATGGTGCAGGGTCTACATCAGAAACCATATGAAGAGAGACTGAGAGAGCTTAATATGTATACCCTTGATGAAAGGAGGGATGGGGGACATGATAGAAACTTTTAAGTACCTCAAGGGAATCATCAAAGTCCAGGAGGGTAGCATCTTTCAGAAAAACAGATGTGTAAGAACAAGGGGGAACAATTTAAAGTTAGAGGGGGGATGGCTCAGGGGTAATGTGAGGAAATTCTTTTTCATGGAGAGCATGGTGGACGCATGGAACCGCCTTCCTGGAGATGTTGTGGGGTCTAAAACAGTGGAGGAATTCAAACATGCATGGGACAGACATAAGGCAATTATAGTGGGGGGTTGCACGAAATAGGCTGTTGGTTAACTAGAATCTGCAGCTTATCCAGTAGGTAGGGAAATGGGCAGACTGGGTGGGCCAAGTGGTCCTTATCTGCCGTCAAAGTCTATGTTTCTTTAGAACCACACAGATTGTTTATCTCCTTGAATTCAATGTTTTGCCTTATATAGAGTGTTACCCCCACCCTTGTCCTTCAGCCTGTCCTTTCTAAATAATGTGTACCTCAGTATGGACATGTCTAAACTGTGATTCTAGTTTGCCCATGTCTGATAGCCACCAGTTCTACATTACCCTCTGCTACCATTGCTTGATGATCCAGAATTTGTTATCCAGACTTTTTACATTGGTGCATAAACATTTTCCAACAACCAGTCCCATCCTTCCCCTTTGTGTTCTCTCCAGATTTAGCTGACATGGCACATCAATTTGATAGGGGGAGGTCACTAGGTCCCCTATGCCATTCATCCATTTTAGTGTAGCTAACTAAGATGGCTCCTTTTCCTAGTTTAAAATGGTTGTGATTAACTGTCTCCACCTTTCTCACAGCATGCGCTTACCTTCCTCATTAGTTATTTGGAACTCTCATTTTAAAAACCCTCCACAAAGGTGCTAAATCCCCACTATCTGAACTCCTAACCATTACACTAAACTCTCGCCACTGAGGTCCTCATCTGGGTGCTTCCTAGAATGTCTGAGGCTATCAATGGTTATGGTGCAGAGAGCTTTCTCCGGTGTGGCTCCAAAGTTTTGGAACTCACTCCCATAGGAACTTCACACCCTTGGATTCCCCCTTATGTTTAAAGACATAGAAACATAGAAATCTGTCAGCAGAAAAGGACCCATCAGCCCATCTAGTCTGCCCCATCCCCCCCATAGGCACCTCTGCTCTTTCCCTTTACTCCTCACTTTTGCACACCCCTCATACAGCTACCAGTCTTCCTTGTACCAACTGGATGCTTATCCTTACCAGTCTTTTTAAGTCCATGTAGTTATCCCATGCCCCTTGAACCCCCCCACCAATTTTACCCCCACCACCCGTTCAGGCATCCTATTCCAGAAACCACCACCCTCTCAGCGAAGTAGGGCCCCCTCACATTTCCTTTGAATTTACTCCCCTTCAGCTTTAAGCCCCCTAGTTTTTGTGTTCTCCCTCATCTCAAGGAACTCTTCTCTTTCCTTGTTAACTCCCTTCAGATATTTAAAAGTTTTGATCATATCTCCCCTTTCTCTCCTTTTCTCCAGTGTGTACAAGTTAAGCTCCTCCATCCTCTTTTATATGACTTCTTGTGCAAGCCCTGCACCATTTTGGTCACCCTTCTCTGGACTACCTCCACCCTATCTATGTCTCCTTGTAAGTGAAGTCTCCAGAACTATAGTTCATACTCCAGGGATGGCCTAGCCATGGACCTGTACAGTGGCAGGATCCCCTCACTTCTTTTACTTGTAATAGCCCTCCTTATGCATGCCAGCATTTTGTTTGCTTTTCCAACCACCTTGTTGCACTGGTCTGTCACCTTTAGAATATCTGATATGATAATCCCCACATCCCTCTCTTGCTCCATTGCCAAAATCCCCTTCCCTCCCAGTATGTACATGACCTTTGGATTTTTGTGCCCAATGTGCATTATTTTGCATTTCTTTGCATTATAGCACAATTGCCATCTCTCTGACTACCTCTCCATCTTTATCTGATCTTCCCTCATTTTCTACACCCCCCAGTGAATTCATCCTATTGCAGATCTTTGTGTCATCTGCAGATAGGCACACCTTTCCATTGAGACCTTCTTCTATATCCCCAATATAAATGTTAAACAGTATTGGACTTAATACTGACCCCTGGGATACCCCACTTGTCACCCTTTCCTCTCTGGAGTGAGCCCCATTTATAACCCCCTTTGAACTCTGCCTTCAAGCCAGTTTATCACCCAGTTTGCTAATTTCCTCCCTACCTTTAAACTTCCCAACTTGTTCACCAGCCTCCTTTGTGGGATGGTGTCAAAGGCCTTACTGAAGTCCAGATAAGCTAAATCCACCACCCTTCCCTGATTGCATGCCTCCATCAACCAGTCGAAGAATTCAATCAGGTTTGTCTGGCATGACTTTCCTTCTGTAAACTTATACTGGCAGTCATCCTGCGGTCCACCCTCTGCTAGGTACTGTACTAGTCCTTTTTTTTAGGAGTGCCTCCATCAGCTTATCTACCACTGAGATAAGAATGATTGGCTGATAATTACTCAGCTTCTCTTTATCTCTCCTTTTAGGCAATGACATGATGTCTGCCTTTTTCCAGTCTCCAGGGACTTTACCACTGTCTTGGGATAGATTAATCAGCCTTGTGAGTGGTGCCGCCAACTCCTCCCTAATCTCCCTGAGCACCCTGGGATGTAGTGCATCTGGACACATTGCCTTGTGCACTCAGGGGTGCCTAGGTGCTCTAAAGATGGTCTTTGTGATTTTAGGTTGCACTGACACCACCTCTCAAGTCAGGATGTAAGAGTGACTTGGAGGGCTCTTTGATGCCTCAGGTGGACCCTAGGCTGCATGCTGCCTACTTCAAATGGGACAGTCTGGCAAACTGGGTTCACACTCCAAGTCCAGATACCAGGAGTGGAAATTAGGAGGGAGTGTTCCAGAGTGTCCATTGGACTCCTCCCTCCTGGGGGGGTGGACAGGGCCTTGGCATCTGCAGGCAGACTGGGAGCTGTGCTAGGGGATGTGAAGCCTTGACATGCCCCCCGCATATTCCTGCCTCAGGTTGCCATTCTCACAGGCCACTCAGGGTTGAGTGGAGCAGGCCAAGAAAACTGGAACATGCCCCCTGGTCTGACTGGGTGATGGCCACTAGCCCCAGATCACCACAGTAGCCCGGGAAAGCCCTGTGCTGACAAGCCCTGCCTCTGATCCCTGCTAAGCAGTTGTGCATCTGGGCACTTCTCCCCTGAAGGGGGGAGACCCATCCAATGAAGGGTTACATTTGGTCACCCAGGGGATCAATAGGTGGTTATGGCTGGCAACGGATGGTGACTGGTGGAGGACGATAGCCTTGGGACCTAGGTGGCCCAGAGGAGTGGCTGGCCAGGGGGGTTGGGAGGAGTAAAAAGAAACCAACAAATGGGCCAGTGATCCTTCTTTGATGCAAATAAATGAAATGTAATCCTACTTACTCAGGTCTATACTTAAGTGTATGAGGCAGAAGAAGTCTATGGTTCCCATCAAGACTGCACCACACACACACATGCATGCACGCACTCTCGCATGTACGCATGCATGCACGCACACACACGCACACACTGTTCACTGGTAATATTTTTGTGTATATGCTACCCCTGCATAGCATAATCCACTAAATCCTGTGGAAGTTAATTTCACAATTCTCTGACTGCGTAAAAATATTTTCCTCCATCACTTTTGAATGAATTGTTGTTTGTGCTCCCTAGTTCTGAAATTAAATATCTACCTTAGCACTCTAGATTTATTTCCCTCACTAGTGTTGGATCCCTTGTAATCAGAGACCCTGGTTCTATTTGGCACTTCAGTCCTTATTACTGTGGTGTCACTGAGGAACATGAAAATTTACTGCTAGGAGAAGACTCACGGTCCAGTCAGTTTGCCATTGCTCTAGACTTCTACACTGACAGCTGTTCTTTCTTATAACATGAATAATTTACATCTCTGGAAGAATAAAGTCCTGTCATTAGCTAAAATAGGATGTGATGCACTTGACACCACAACATGGAAAGCAAAGGGGAGGGGCTTTGGGATAAATAAGGAGTGGAACAGATCCAGGCACTATACAAATGTTTTACAATTAAAGGAAAAATCACCACAAACAATAAAGTCTGTGGCACACCATATAGCATATTCTGTGGCAAAATGTAGGCTCTGTGAAAATTTATGTGGCAAATGGAATTACAGAATTACAAGGGCCTTGGTTGTAATGTTCAACAGGAGGTCACCCCTTCTGTCATCCAAGCTATGCAGCTAATGCTTTTCCAGTCTTGAGTCATATATCATGTCTCCCAATCTTACATCAGCTCTTTAGCCCTCCTCTGCATCCTATCCACAGTCCAAACTTATCAACATTCTTCCTTAGTTACAGTGCATAAAATTGCAAACAAAAAATCTAAATTAGGCTACACAGTGAGCAAAACAAAAAATAATTCTGCTACTGCTGTTATACTGTATGCTGCTTAGACTTCTAAATGATCTAACAGTTGCCTGCTCACACTGCCATGTTTTACATAATTTATTACAGTGCCCAAATCTTTCTCTTGACTACTTTTCTTGAGCTGAATCCATTTTATAAAGTAAGTAGCAAAGTCGGCCCATCAGTGCAGTGGTAGCGCTACCACTCGCGACACTGGTGACCAGGGTTCGGAAACGAGCCCGGGTAGCTGGAGGGCCGGCCAGGGGGAGAAGGCTGAGCATCTGTGGACTGCTTGCCTTCTCCAGGGAGGGAGGGGGGACAAGACTCGATGCTTGACTGATCCCAGGCGGAGGCCTGGGGTGCAGCAAGTGCCTGGCCAATCCAGGAGGGTTGGGCATGCCAGACATCGGCAGAACTCTGCCTTGACGTCTGGGCGCATGGCACACCCAGAGAAACAGGGAAAAACACCTCCATTGCTCTGGGTAGATGGAGGGCCAGCACAGAGCTCAATGGTCTCCTGCCTGTCCCATGTGGTGGCTTCGACAAAGTGACGTTAGCTCGGGGTGCTTGGGCCCCACCTTGTCCCCACCTGGGGGGAATCCAAGACTACATGGGGGGACTGCCGTGGGGCTCCAGGCATGGAAGGAACCGAGGCAGATGCCAAGTGCTCCTGAAGAACTGGAGCGTAGGGGATGGGGGAAGGCAGTACATAGCAAGTACAAAAAAATAAAATGAAGTAAGTAGCAGGTAGCTTCACTACTTTTTGAACCCAGAAATACATCATCACACATTTCTCTACATTAAACTTAATACCCCATCCTCAAGTATCAGTCCATTTTATCAAAGTGGCCAGATCACCTTGTAATGAAACTACCCGTTCTACCTCAGACAAGATTGGCTCCTCCTGACTGAGCCCCGATGAAGCGTGCTATGCAGTATCTCCTCTTTCTAAAACTGCTGTTCCCTGAATGAAGACAGGTTGGAAGGATGATTGAAAGCAGCCCGCAGCGAGCATCCCACATCACATGACCCTTCATTTACTGATCATATGTCTTGGGACTTCTGACTTGCTGTTTAACTCTGACAGCATCTCCATCGGCTGCTGGGGGAGCCAAAGAAAAAGGAGGTCTGCCACACACACAGCAAAGTGACTGAGTACTGACTGACTGTCAGTGAGAGTGAGCCTAAGTCAGGACTCTGACCGGCAGAGTGAATGCTCGCGATGGAGGTGGCAGAGGGGGGAGCTGGGGGGCGGCTAAATTCAGAGAGTTTTAATAAACATAATATAGGGATGGCTGGGGAAGGATCAGGCAAGGGTGGTGCCATGGTGGGCTGAATAAGCTGCCTGCAGTGTTGCCTAGAATGGGATTTAAACAAAACCAAATTGGCAAAATAAATTTGAGTGTGCCCATTTTAACTTTGTGGGTGCTCAAGCACCTGAGCACCCATGCTGTCGGCACCCCTGTGTGCACCTTTAATTTACTGAATTCCTCCAATGTCCTACTGTCCATGAAATGGCTAATATGCACCTCCCTATCTCCCATTCCCCTGTGTTGCAGCTCTGGTACCTTTCCCCCTCCCTTTTTGGATTGTGAAAACTGAGTTGAAGTACTTGTTTAGCATGTCTGTTTTTTCTTTGTCCCTCTCAGTCAGAGCTCACCCTTAATCTCATTATCCCCTGCTTGCTCTTTCTTCTCTCACTAATATATCTGAAGTACTTCTTATCCCCATTGCTGTCTTCTCTCGCTATGCTATCCTCTGTGTCCACTTTTGCATTCCTAACTGTCTCCCCTACCACCCTCAGCTTTTCCCTGTATACTTCCATTTCCACTATTCCTTGTGTATTGTTGTATGCCTTAAATGATTTCTTTTTCTCCCCATTGCTCTAGCCAACTCCCTGGAGAACCAAAGTGGCCTCATTGCTCATTTTTTCTTGCCCACCTTCCTAATGCACTGATCTGTGGCCCTAAAAATTCCCCCTTTTATGGCCTCGCACAGTTCTTCCACATCCCCCAGCTTTTCCTTGTGCTCCATTTCTCCCTTGAAAATATCCCTCATTTTATGAAAATCTGCACCCTGGAAGTCCATTACCTTGGTGGTGGTTTGACTTGTTTCTGTCCCCGTCATAAGACTAAATCTATGTATTCTGTGGTCACTTGTCCCCAGACTTTCCCCCACTTTGACCTCCTCTACTGTGTCTCCATTTGTCATTATTAGGTTCAATGCAGCCTCCCTGCTAGTCGGTTCTCTGATTAGCTGCTGTATGAGCACCACGTGTAAAGATTCCAGAATTTCCCTACTCCTTTCTGATGTTGCTGATGGAATCACCCAGTTCATGTCAGGGAGATTAAAGTTCCCCACCAGTAGAAATTCATCCTTGCTTGTCATCTTTTGTACCTCTTTCATTAACTCCCTATCAACTTCCTCTCCTTGATTTGGTGGTATGTACACTACTCCATTCATACTGCCTCCCCAGTCCTCTTGGTCAACATGACCCAGAGGACCTCTGTTGATTCAAGACTTTCCTGCCCTGCCGTCACCTTTATCCTCCCTTTTATGTAAAGCACCACCCCCCGCCCCTTCATGTTCTTCCTAAAAAGGCTGTACTCCGGCATTATCACTTCCCAGTCATGGTTTTCTGTCCACCATATCTCAATTATATCAACAAGGTCCAGTCCCTCATCAATCACTGTGGCCTCTGAATCCCCCATTTTATTTCCTCAGACTCCTGGTGTTCTAACATACTCTTCCACCCAACCTCCTTTGCTTTCTCCCATCTCCCTCAGCCTTTCATGGGAGTGCTAGTAAGGCAAGACTTTCTATTTTTGTCCTCCGACCTTTCCCTAGTTTTGTACTCTCTGTTTAAATCCTTTCCCATTATCCTGTATCTATAACCCTGTATCTTCCCTCCTAAAATTCTACCTCCCGTCTCATTTATATGCAGTCTGTTCCTTGTGTGTAGGTTCTCCCCTGCCCAAGTGTCCCCCCACTGTCCTAAGCATGTGAAACCCTCCCTTTTGCATCATTCCCTTAGCCAATGGTTGAAATCCTTAATTCTCAGCTCTCTAGCAGTACTTGTGCAGTGTGTAGGCAAGACATCTGAGAATGCAAGAGAACTTATCTCCTCCCTAAATCCCATGGCTAGCTCTCTGAACCTTTAAAAGGCACTTCATAGATGCTCTAATGTCCTGTGCATCATGTAACTATTAACCATATCTCCTGCTGAGCTTCAGTATATTAGTGCACCATGCTCCTGTATATAAACTTTCTCCTCAATATGAAATTTACCTTCCTGTATTTCTGGACATGTAATTTGTATTGAATCAAACAGCTAATATTTTTGTGAACTTGTAATCTCTAATGTTAACAATTGTAGTGTCAAATGTTTATTGTATCTTTATGTCGTGTTTTTTACTCTATGCGCCATTTAGATGTCCCAGGTTGTGCCCGAAAATGGTCCCTGCGACCAGTGTACTTACCCGGTTATCAAATGCATCAATATAAATAAATTAACAAATACGGTGCAAGGCTATTCCTTTAAAACAATCTCCTTTCCCTGCAAGTAAGGTCCTAGCCCCAAATAAATGAAATTCCTCTTCCCTGCACCATTCCTTTAACCATGTCTTGAAATGTAACATGTTTTTGTTTCCTCTCATTTAGGCATTGCATAGTACATAAAAACATAAGGTATGGACAGGAGGGAGAGCAAACACCCATCTAGCCCATCCGCCACTTGCTCATGAGATAGTGCCAATGAATCCCTCCTCATTTACATAGCTATCATGTCTATTTTTAAATATCTTGAGATTTCCACTATTTACTACATACATTACTCTGGTAATGAGCTCAAGGGCTGGACTGCTCACTGAGGAAAAGAGTGCTTCCTTTCTGGCATTTTAAAATGCTTGCCAGTTAATTGAAATGTGTGCCCTCTGATGTCTTTGCAGTTTTGTTTAAATTCAGTACATACACAATCTCTCAGATCCTGATTCAGTATATTGTAGACTGTAATTAAATCCCCTCACCCTCCTCATCATTAGAGAAAACAGGCCCAGGTTTTCCGGTCTTTCCTCATTGTCCCTGTATTTCAAGTCACATATTAGTTTCATAGATCTCTCATTTGGACTCCTTCAAGCTTAGCACCATTACATACATTCTATGGCACCCAAAACTGACAACAATATTCCATGTGCAGTCTTATCAGGGATCTGTAAATAGGCAGTATGACCTCTCTACTTCTAATGTTTGCTTTTATTTGTTCACTAGGTAGATGCACTGATCCAACAGACCATTTTCAAGCAAGACCCAGGCCATGAAGATGGCACATATGGGTAATACAGATACATGCAATTCAAAATACATAGGTTTAGGATGTAAAAGGATATGTTAAAGTGCCCATACATTTGGATACATTGGTACAACATTTAACAGTACAGAAGATAAAAAGTGCTAGTGTACAATATCAGAAATTCAATACAATATAGACGGCAAGGAAAAAGATACAGGGGCAATGTGAGAGGGCATTTCTAATCTGAGAAGGTGTTGGAGCCTTGGAACAGACTACCAGATGGAGTGGTGGGGGCAAGATTGGTGGAAGAATTCAAGAGGGCATGGGACAAGCATATGGGACTGAGTATTGGGGGGCTGGCAGGAGGGGGAGGTGTAAGGGGGAGAAAAGGGCAGACGAGATGGGCCAGCATGGTCTGTTTCTTTTTTTTTTTTTCTTTTTTTTGTTGGTTTTAGCAGCTTGTTATAATGCCAGATGCAATACATAGATACATTTAGAGGTAGTACAATGCAGAGTAATGGTGACAGGAGGCAGACACAGTTAAGTATATTCAGAGATCTCCAGTTTTGTATAATCTCATACCAATTTCGGTTTCCTGGTATGAGCCTTAATACAGTGAGTATGCTAATATCTATCATATAAATAATGGCTGTAATAGGGGGAAATATTCCCTGTCTCATTGAGGTTTAGCTCCATTAAAATATCCCATTTCCCCCCCTTCCTCCAGTAGATTCAGGTTCCCCACATACCTTTAAATTTAGCAATGCATATTTAAGAAACAAAATCCCCATATTGACCAGGTTGGTATAGCACTTAGATTATCCATCAGCTATCAAACGCAGACAACCTGTTATTCATTTTTGCTGAGATTCTCTCAAGGTTATACATTTCATATGTTAATTTTCTCCAGGCTTCCTTGGTTGGAGTCTGGGTTGAAAGCCACAGATAAGTTACACTTTTTTTTGCTGCTAATATCAATAGGGATAACATTTTAAAAAGTGACTCCTGGACTTTAATTCCCATCAGAGGTATTGCTGTCAGTATAAAGATCTGAGTAAGTATCTCTGGCCTCCTATATATAGCATTTAATTCACCTACAATATCTTGCCAAAATCTTGTTATGTATGGACATGACCAAATAATATGTGTCATCCCCGGCACCCTCTGCCTACATCCCCTCCAACAGCTTCCATATCCTTGTCCCCTGAACTTAACCATGATTTCTGGAGTTCAAAAATATCTCACTCTGGCTTTCCAAGATATACATTGGAAGAGATTCTGCAGTATAATGCTGTTGCAGTTTGTCAACTCCCTACATCTAATTCTAAATTCATATCTTTTGACCATTTAACTCTAACATAGTCCAAAGATATCTTATCTTATGCCCTTAGTGCTGAATACAAGTTCCCAATGACATGATCTTGAGGTTGTCTCCTCAGATGAAACATCACCATTTGAAGCAAAAGGGAAGGGGTTTTGGCAACTGCCATTATATTTTCCTAACATGGAGCTAGAGTATCTCTCAAAATCTCATAAACTTTACTTTGGTTGTTAGGGAGTTTATATTCTGTTTGCAGATGTGGGAAAGAGTGGATGCCCAAAGGACCTATTACTTGGAATATATAATGTAAATTAAATTTCTCCCAGTGGGAGAGCAAGATCATGTTTAAGTATCTTCTCTCCGAAGGAGATAGAAAAGTTCTCCACATTTGTACCCAGCTGCTCAGAAATTTTGTGGTGAAATTCATGAAGTTAGTAAATGGGAGACATCTCAGAGGATTCCCCAGTATATAGGGTGGAAGTTCTCCAATTCATTAAGGACTACTTCAATGTCCTTCCAATGTGTCTTATAATCTGTAGCTACATATAGTAGAGAAATCCATATATAGGCTGCCTGAGCATATCTTTTCATCTTAGGAAGATTTCTTAGAGTTAGTCCCCCTTGTGCCCTGGGTAGTTGTAAGGTGACATATTTCACTCGAGGTGCTTTACCTCCCCATATATACCCAGAGATCAACTCATCCCATGTTTGGAAGTATGTATTAGTGGGGAGTATCTGGAGAGTTTGTAAAAAGAAGAGCAGGCAGGGCAATATATTTTGCTGGATAGTTTCAACTCGTGGGAGAATCCCCATTGGGAGGAGGGCCCATTTAGATAGATCTGATGTGATTTGTTGAGTAATAGGTTCATAATTCATCAGATCTAAATGTAACAGTTTAGAGGGCATTTTAATACCCAGATATCTCATCTCCACCCTATTCCAATGAAATTGAAAATTCATTTTCATACAGTAGCAAAGGGAGGTTTAAAGGAATAGGTCAAGACCTCCATCTTGGTATCATTAATCTTATAGCCCATTAACCCACAGAAGAGAGTTAATTGTGCCCAAACTGCTGGTACCGATGTCTCCGGAGTGGTGAGTGTCAGCAGAATATCATCTGCAAATAGTGTCAATTTGTGAGATCTTCCTCTCACTGGAACCCCCTCCACCTGGGCTTGTGCCCTAATATTAGCGGCCAAAGGCTCTAAATAGAGTGCAAAAAGTATTGAAGATAGTGGACACCCCTGCATTGTACCCCTAGATAAAGGAAAAGGTTGAGAAAGGGATCCGTGTAACTTAAGATACGCTAAGGGCATATGGTACATGACCTGTACTTGGGAAAGAAGTTTATCAGGGAATGCAAACCTTTTTAAAGTAGCCCA
The DNA here is from genome assembly GCA_016271365.2 of Neoceratodus forsteri. Classification (NCBI taxonomy): domain Eukaryota; kingdom Metazoa; phylum Chordata; order Ceratodontiformes; family Ceratodontidae; genus Neoceratodus; species Neoceratodus forsteri. Next base: position 509,227,599 of record CM057452.1, on the reverse strand, counting down.
AAGGTAGGGCCATGACACTATCGAATGCCTTCTCAGCATCAAGGCCGAGAAGGATGGTTGGGAATTGCCTAGAAGATGCATGTTCTATGAGCAGAAGTACTCATCGAACAGCATCATGGGCTTGGTGTTTCATAATAAAACCCACTTGTTCTCCATCTATTAGAGTAGTCAACATAGGTGCTACTCAGTTTGCTATAATTGACATAAATAGCTTGTAGTCCCAGTTAAGTTTCAATATAGGTCAATATGAAGCCATTAGTGATGGGTCCTTTCTAGGTTTAGGGATTGCTACCATTTCTGTATATTGCCATGAGGGTGGGGAGGTCTTCCCTCTTGAATGTCTATATAAGTTGCTAATAGTGGAGGTGTTAATACTCTTTGAAATATGTGATAGAATTCCATAGGGAATCCATCCAGACCCGGAGCTCTCTGATATTTAGTCTGCTTGAGAGTATCCCAAACTTCTGCAGTTGTAATAGGAAGTAAAAACCCCTCCACTTGGGCCTGAGAGAGCTTAGGTACTGGGGAGTTATCAAGGTAGGTGACTAGTTTCTGGGGTGTGGGTTAGATTTCTTCTGTATATAATCTCTGATAAAAGTCTGCCATTGCTTGTCTAGTCTCGCCCAGGTGTAACAGTAGGTGGCCTGATATAGGGTCTTTGAGTATTATAACCATGGTCTGTGCTTTAGCGCCTCTTGGGCATCTAGCCAGATTTCTGGCTCCTTGTGGTCCTCCCTCTTGATGTCTTAGCTTCAAATAAAGCAACTGCTGTTCCACCTGCTGATCAACCAACCTTTAAACATTTTGCTTTACTTTAGCTATTTCCTCTTTGACCGTTAGGGCACCTTTAAGTTGCTTGGTTCGCAAGTGTAACAGCTGTGTCTGCAATTCCCTAAATCATTTCTCCCTTAATTTCTTCTTATACGTGGAGTATCTAATGATTTCCCCTCTTAAGACTGTTTTGAGGGTATCCCATCTTATACTAGGAGAGGTTTCTGAAGAGCAATTATCTAATAGAATTTGTGGAATGACCGCCTGGACCATCTTAATAAACTCTGGATCTTGCAGGTGCATAAGATTTAAATGCCAGAAAGAGGCCGCCCTTGTTGGTATAACATCAATGTTTAAATACAGAGGGGAATGATCGGACAAAACCGAGTCTCCGACAGTTATATCTTGGATTAAATCCAAGTGCTCACTGGAGACAAAAAAATAATCTTGCATGGAAGATGTATGAGTTTTAGGAGAGTGGTAGGTATAGGATCTAGTGGAAGGGAAAAAGTGGCACTAAACATCAACCATTCCCCGCTTAGGGAGGGTCACCTTAAGATATTTCCAAAGTGGTGTGGTCCGACGTCTGGAGGGAAAGATTGTAACCAATTTAGTGTTAAGATTGACATTCAGATCCCCTTCTGTGATGCACAGACCCTGTGTGTGCACCAACAAGTCATCTAAAAACTTACTCATAGCCTGGACTGGGGAGCCTGGGGGGAGATAGACTAAAGCCAGGGTAACATTGGTATTGTGAAGTTTACCCACTACTATGGCATAACACCCTTCCCCGTCTATAATTTCCTGTTAAAGCTGAAACAGTACCCCTAGGCACCAGGACTGCAGCTCCTCTCTATCTACCCAAGGTATGTGAGGAGGCTGCCACCACCTGGAACCCCCAGGATTTTAGTTTAGAGTGTTCAGTCTAGGGGAGATGTGTTTCCTGCAAAAGAATGGCATCTGGTTTCTTTCTTTTAAACAGGTTTAGTAACCTTCTTCTCATAATCGGATTATTGATGCCATTCACATTGAATGAAATATTAATGCTGGTTTAACCATTATGTTATAATGAATCTCTCTAACAGCCCAAGAAGATTTGGGTATAAGGGCCAAATTCTACCCCATCTATCCCACCATCCAGGCCAGTTTGTCTAACCAATTGTATCCCAAGCTTAATACAATACCCCTTAAAGAGTATCTGCAAAATTCTCCATTTCCTTATGCTCAGCGTATCGCCTTCTTCTCTGCTATTACAGATTGTAACCAATATCAAATATAAATCTTGACCTTTTGCCAACAGGGCAGTCTTAAGGTCTATAATAGTCAATGTGCACATATTAAACCAACTATTTACAATAGTCAGATACTGAAATTTAAACTGGACTTCCAAGGTAAGGGACACTTCCTTCAGTTTTCCTATTTCTTCTGGGAATACACAGGCGTAGTTGTGCCTCATACCAGAAAAGGGGGTAAGTCCACTGCTCGCCTGGCCTCGGGCCCCTTGTGGATTAATCAGATCCAAATCAAATGTAAAAAAGGGAGAACGTAGGAGTAGTTGGGGAAAAAGAAGCCAGAGAATTACCCCTGGAATCATGCCCTTTGGCTCAATTATGAGTGATCACTGCCTATCCCCCCCCCCGATACATAAAACATTCCCATTATATGTGAAGCCCCCAGATTCAGATAAATAAAAATTAAAACAAATCAAGCAGGTACAATCCCCCAATGGGGAATTTGATAGATTTTTAATATCTTTTGTCATATAGTCTCATATAGTCCTGGTGTAACACAACAGCAGCAGCTGTGTCCCCAAACCTTATTCCCATACCAAACAGTCAGTCCATAATCGTAACATATAACATTCCCCCCAGGCTTCAGCTCGCCATCATGATCCAGGCCTAGCCCACCTTGCCCAGCTTATAATATGCAAATAAAAGTTAAATCTGTCCCATAATTCTGTAATATTAATCAATTACTTCTTCCGAGCGTAGAAAGGTGAGTGTGCAAAGAGGACAAGAGGGAGTATGACCCTTAGGTGGTGCCATGACATGTGGCCTAGAAATTACCCAGATTTATAGAGGGTAAACAGACATTTATATATGGCCTAGAGTCAGGCCCACCATCTGGGCTCAGGCAGAAGAAGTAGAAAAAAAGCTCTCCTACCAAACCACTTCTGCCCTGCTTACACCCCCCCAGTACCTCTAACATATTTTTATGCAGTAAGGTCCAGTTCCTCTAGTTCAGGTATTCTGGTTGTTCTTCTGATTGTTATTCTCAGTTTTCCTGAATTCGGCCAAACAGTGGTGCTTTGGATCTTGGTCTTGCCCTTTATTCTCAACCCTTCTGCATTGTTTCCTCTCCTGTGTCTACCAGATCAGAGGTTGGGGCTTTAGGTTTGTTGGTGGGTGCTCCGGGAACACCAGGCCCTCTTTAAGAGGAGTCTCATGGGCCTCCTCAATGTTTGCAAATTCTTGTTTCCCCGATGGTAAGTGCACAATCAGCTTAGCAGGATAAGGCATGGTGAATTTCAGCCCCCGTGCCTTAAGAACTGGCAAAAGAGAGTAAGCTCTCCTAAGCTTCATAGTTTTAGGAGCATAGTCATGGTTCACATAGTAATGACTCTGACCATAGAAGGTCTGTTTCTTATGCCATGCCATTAAGAGAATCTGCTCCTTGACTGCGTAGCTACCAAATTGGGCTATAATGGATCGAGGACTGGCCTTAGGAGAGGTAGGCCTGGGGGCCAAGTCTTGGTGGACCCTCTCAAAATCAAGCACCATGTCAGGGGGGAGGTCCAAGGAAGCCTACAATAGTGTGGCAACAAATTCTTTAATGTTCATTCCCTCCTCTCCCTCTGCAATACAATAAATACAGATGTTCTTACGGTGCACCCGGTTTTCAGCATCTTCTTGCCGGGCCACCAGTAACTCCTGTTGCTCCTGTATTTCCTGAACTAGACTCTTCATATCTTCCACACCATTTTTATTTGCTGTTAACTGTCACTCAGTGTCATCTGCTCCTCGAGCTGAGCAATGTCTCTAGGCATCTCCCCATATAGCTTCTTGGTATCCACCCGGAATGCACAAAGCTCATTATAGATTGTATCAAGTTTGATTGGTTTCTTCGCTTTTGGAGTTTTTGGTGTCATACTGTAAGATTTCAGGTAGGCCACTGCGGGCCTAAGCAGTGTGCTGTCTGTATCTGCGGCATCTGAATCAGATCGTTTGTCTTCTTCTGGGGAGGTCCTCCACTTTCCTCCCTCCTGGGGGCACACTCCCTTTGTTTCCCCTCCTGTTCATGTTTATAAAATCGCTCTTAGTTCAGTATTTAGTGGTGTATGGAGGCAAAAATGCTAGGGGTTTAGGCGGAGCTGGTTCTCTACGCAGCCATTGAGCTTGGAGGTGGAACCGGAAGTCCAGCACAGTCTTTTTCTGCTGTCAAGCTGCTATGATTTTATGATTCTATGAATAAAGTGCAAAGTAAGGTAGCATGCATCTCAAGCAGGTTTATACATCCCATTATCCTGTTACACTTTGCCACTGTCGCTCTATCACCACACTGTTTGTTGGATTTCTGATCCATCCACCCTTGATAATGTTGCACATTATGGGCTTCAACATGACCTAACTGGAACCCCACTGGTCACTCTCTTCTTTCTTTAATCCAGTACATTTATTCTAACTATCTACGATCTATCCATTAGCCACTCTTTGATCCAAATTATGATGCACTGTTCAAGGCATTTGATCAGTTCATCATGTGGCGCCATATAAAATACCTTGGTGAAGTCTAGGTACACCACATTCACTGACTTCCCATCAGCAAGCACTTGGCTGACTTTCTCAAAAAAGCTGATTAAATTTGTCTGAGAGAATCTTCTCTTCCTAAAGCCATGTTGGTTTGTGCCCCACAACCCCGTATTATTCAGAGGATCATCTATAAGGTTTCTCAGGGTAACCTCCATAATTTTTCACAACATTGACATGAGGCTAAACAGCGTATAGTTTTCTTTCAGTGCCTGCTGCCATTCTTATGAATCGGCACCACTACAGTTTTCCTCCAATCCTCTGGCATCTCTTCCATCTCCAATGATTTTCTAAATCTTTAAGTTATGGGGTCAATCAGTTCTGGTGCTGTGCTAATCCACTTACTAATAGTGGATGTAATTCAAATGATCCCTCAGGTCTATTAGGTGATAACAAGGCCTAATGTTCCCTTTCTGTGATTTCCAGTGTATTGTCCTTGTCCTGTACATTTACATTTTAAACTGTGATTTCTGGTACACCGATCCGAAATCGTATACCTGCCTCAATCAGCGACATCTAGAGCATCGACTAACACTACGAAGCAACTGCACCAGGTTGCTGTAGTGTCGGCGGCGACCCTGGCACTATTTTCTGGGGATCTTTTCCCCTCCCATATCAGTTCTGACTCAGAGTTGATTATATTAATTGGGGGGATGTGGGGGCACTGACCCCCACTTGGGGGGTTTAGGGGAGAAGCCCCCCAATGAAAACGTGGTAGGCAGTGACTACCTTTATGCAGACCGCAAATGCAGTTGACATAAAGATTTTGCTGTACCATTGGTTGACAAAATATTTGACACCATACAATCATCGAACATCCAAAATAGCTATTTAGGAGATCCGCAGTTTCTTCTTGTTTGTGATTGTTGTATTTCCTTCATTCACAGTCCCTTCTACTCTACATTCTCCATTATTGTTCCTAACATATGCTCAAAACATTTTGGGGTTTGTACAGGAATTTTTCTGCAATATCATCCTCCTTTTCCATCTTTACCGTTTTAATGAACTTTTTACACTCCCTTGCTTTTTTAACATATTGGTCCCAGTGCTCAGTATTCCCAGAAGCATTAGCCCTTTTATATAACAGTCATTTGCACCTTCTTATTTAACCATGTCTGTTTGGCCCCATTTCTAGCATACTTGTTTCATTTTGGGACATACTTACTTTTCAGGATTTTAATATTTCTTACTAGGATGTCTCACATTCCATTTCCATTCCCATTCACAGAGTCATAGAAACACAGAAACATAGAATTTGATGGCAGATAAGGACTGCTTGGCCCACCCAGTCTGCCCATTTCCCTACCTAATGGATAAGCTGCAGATCCTAGTTAACCAGCAGCCTACTTCTTCCTACCCCCAACCCCTAGAATTGCCTTATGATTGTCCCATGCATGCTTGACTTTGACCTCTGTTTTTGACTCCACAACCTCCTCTGGAAGGCCGTTCCATGCATCCACAACCCTCCCTGTGAAAAAATACTTCCTTAAATTACCTCTGAGCCACCTCGCCCTCTATCTTCAAATTGTGCCTCCTTGTTCTTGCACACCTCTTTTTTTGAAAGATGCTACCCTCTTGGACTTTGTTGATTCCCTTGAGGTACTTGAAGTTTCTATCATGTCCCCCCCTCTCCCTCCTTTCCTTGAGGCTATACATATTAAGCTCCTTAAGTCTCTCATCATATGTCTTCCGGTGCAGACCCTGCACCATTTTAGTTGCCCTCCTCTGGACAGCTTCCATCCTGTCTATGTCTTTGTGGAGATTGGGTCTCCAGAACTGCACGAGTACTCCAGATGGGGTCTGACCAGCTGTCTGTACAGAGGGATAATAACTACTGTTTCTACTGGTGATGCCTCTCCCATGCATCTCAGTATCCCCCAGCCCTCTTTGCTGCCCACTCACACTTGCCCACCTTTAGGTCATCTGATATGACTACCCCATGTCCCTTTCCATTTTTTGTTGTTAGTATCTCACCCCCATTGTGTACCCTTCCCTGGGTTTTGTTTCCCAGGTGCATTACCTTGCACTTCTTAGCATTGAATCTAAGCTGCCATACATTTGACCATTCCTATAACCTTGCCAAGTCCCTTCTCATCCTTTCCACCCCACCTTGTGTATCAACTCTGTTGCAGATCTTTGTGTCATCTGCAAAAAGACATGCTTTTCCTTCCAGTCCCTCTGCAATGTCGCTTATAAAGACATTGAAGAGGACTGGTCATTAAACAGTCCTCTTTCCACCTCCATTTACTGAATTCATCCTTCATTTGTTTAAATTGAGTCTTGTGGTGTGATTTAATTTTTGTACGTCCCTTTATTTTGTTTACTTGCCTCTCTATATTACAAAGGTTACCACCTGGTAGTCACTATCACTCAGTTGTTCTATGGCTGTGTGGCTCAAGAGTTCTGCATTACCTCTCCAATGTCTCTTAAAAACAACATCAAGGATATTATTGTCCCAAGTGGCTGTTTTGACAAACTGCTCCAAATTTAGATTCCACGTATGATTTGCTATTCAGTAATCTTTTCTCCCCAATTGTTTAACCAGGAGTAGCACACTAAGCTGAAAGCTTATTTACAGGTGTGACTGCCACCCTCTTTCATTTCTCAGTTGACTCCTGGAGATTCATGTCACCCATTGGTATTGCATCTTTTTCCCTACTTGATTTTCTGTTTCACTTATAAATTCAATGTTCACATGATCAAGCTGTTTGGTGACTTAAAGCTTATGCTCATTATTATGAAATCATGGTTGATTATACCCACCCAAATCCACATGGTTTCATTTTCAGGACTGCTTTGAGTGTTTCCTTTCTCTGCCCAAAGGTTATTACTGATGTAAAGTGCCACCATACCTCCAACTTTATCAACACGGTACCCTCTAAATAATGTTTGTCCTCCTATTTCCTTTCCCCAAGTGCCTTCCATGAGCCATCATCTTTCCATTATTCCAGTTTGTGTTGGGCTATCAGTTTTGGCAATTGCCTCAAGCTCACTGACAATATTTTTGAGGCTGCTTGCATTGATTAATATACAACTCCAACTGTGGTGCAGATGGCAACTGAAAAGCTGCTGCCTGTGCTCTCCCAGACCGAAAGACCCCCATATAGACTATAGCAAGGTACAGACTTTAGCCATAGTTTTAGATTTTTGGCACCAACCTTAGCCTGCCTCTGACTGACTGTTTAGGCCATCTACTTCTTTTCCATTTGCTATCCCTTCTTTCAAGTGGTGTAAGCTCTTTTTGCAGAAATGTTTTGATTATTTTTGTTTAAATGCTCAATGTATTGCCTGAAATTCCAGAACTGACATTGTCTTGTGTAATTATAAAGCCTGTATGAATCAATCTACTGTTTTCCTCTATACTCTTTTTGTCCCTACTTTAGCCAGGCCCTATTTGCCCTGCAATCTCCCATCCATGCTCTTCTCTATTAATTTCTTTACTTTTTCTTTTGTCTAGCCCTCTAACCCTTCTGTCCTGCCTGCAAACCCCTGCTGTTTCTGCATCTTTGCCAACTTTCTGGCTCCCACCCACCCATCCCAGCCCCTATTAATTCCTTGTGTTTTTTCTTGCTTTCCAGCAGAGGCCCTGAGTGGGTGCTTACTGGCAGCAGACCGCTCCAATGCTCCTGCTCCTCCAGCTCATCCTGTGTCATGGTCAGCATTTGAAAAGTCACCGCCCTTGCTCTCCCAGAGCCTAGTTTTCCACCGGTGCTTTATGCTGGCATCCCACCCTTCCCCTACCCTCCCACCTTCTCAGTACATTACTTATATATTCATGCAGAACGTCATGTGAGAGACCCACACCTTCATGTTTTTTCTCTGAGCCCCCGCCTCTTGTTTTTTTGTAAGTGCCATTTTTAAACCTGCAGCTTATAATGATCTGCCACTAAATGGACTCCTGCACAGCCATCTTTAGAGTACCAGGTCTGGTGGTTAAAACATATTCATAATTAACCAGCTAGTTATCCCTGCCAATGACCCATTTACAGTTACTTATAGCTGCAACAGGCAACTATACACAGTTGGAAGATCATCATGTTGCTAATCCTGTGCAGTGAAATCATCATTATGTAACTAATCCTTATCTGTTGCATAATCTCATCAGTGAATTTACCATATCCATTTGAATGTCGCATCAGCCAATCCAATCATGAGAATCATATTTGCAGTGCATTCTCACCCAGTGCTTATGGATCTACTGATACCCATTCTCAGGAAGAAAGCATGCACCACACATATGGCATTATTACTCCCACTGCCCTGACACCTCTAAGCATTTCAGTCTGGGTGGTAATTTTCCATGCAGTGGCATCTTGTAAAAACTCCTACAACCTACATTCCCTAAAATCAAAACCAGTATCTAACAGGGGTAGGTTTTGACCCACTAAGTTCTTAATAAGTGCTCTCAAAAAACTGCTTCGCCTATTGCTGTTATGCTGTGATAATGTGGAACTCAACCTGGGGCCCCATCTGCAATCTCAGCACTGTCTGAGCTACAGCAACTGAAAGGAATGTCATTCCTACATATGAATGCATACAGCTTACTGCAGAAACTGGACTTGGTCCTGGCATGGGTCTCTCATACACAGTGTTGATGTTCAAAAATGGGGGGGGGGACCAAAAAATACTCCACTCAGGCTGTTGAAAAATTTCTCAACGTTCTTTATTTATTTTTGTTAACTGCCCTGACATTTCGCATTCTTGTGCTTTTTCAAAGGGCTTTTCATATATTCTGTAGGAATAATAGATAAATATTGTTTATAAATTTTACATTTTTGAAATCCATTTCTTTTCATTATTCTTCTATTAAGGTTTTCTATTATACTTCATTACCACTGTGCTTCTTTCCCATGCTACTTATAGTACACACTCTGTACTCTATCAGTCTTATAACTAAAACTTAACAAAAGTAATATACTGTAATATTCACAGTTAGAGTGAAAAGAAACTGTACTAAAGAACAAGATTACTGTGAATATTCACAGTTAGTTAGAGTGAAAAGAAACTACTAAAGAACAAGATTTTCAGAAAGAAAAACATGTAATGCTAAATCGATTTCAACAAAGGGAATACAAGAAGTCTGTACTTAAAAAAGCTAAAACAACATATACCAAGGGTGGTATTTACAACTAAGTTTAATGATCGATTTACCTCAAATCTGGAATGGTGCCATGTGGAAGATGCTCGGTATGTTATCATACCAGCAAAAAAGAAGTGTTTAAACACCCGTACATGGGTAAAGAGTACCCTATAAGACAACATATAGATTGTACAACAGAGGGGGTAACATATGTATTACAGTGTCCATGTGACCACTTATATGTGGGGCAAATGATCAGAGCTCTAAAAACATGCATACAAGAACATAAAAGGGATATTAGAAGACAGGAAGAAAATCACAGGTAGCAAATCACTTCGCTGAACAAGGACGTAAGGGAGCCTCACTCAGATTCTGGGAACTTGGACAAATCCAAAAACCAGTAAGGGGAAGGGACTATCAAAAACAGTTGGACAGAGCAGAAATGAAATGGATTTTTCAGTTATAAACCCTGGAAAGAAATATAGGGATGAACAAGGACACAAACTGGAATGCTTGTTGGTAATATTAAAATAAGTTTACAACAGCCTGAGTGGAGTCTTTTTTGGTCCCCCATCTCCCAATTTTGAACATCAACACTGACTTAGTCCTATAAGGGGAACCATTCAACAAACTGTCTTAACAGTATCCCATTACCCAAGGAGTGAAGCATTATAGCTACATACCTTCCATCTCTCATACACAGCCTGATGTATAAGTTATCTCTGAAACATGGTTAAGGACCCCCACCCAAAACCAGGAAATTAACCTCCCCTCCTACAATGTGTATCAGGCAGACAGACCCAATAGTGGAAGGGGGGTCAAAATCTATGTGAGGAACAAGTTCTCAGCAACTCTTGTTGATGCTACTTCTGCTCCAAAAGAATTCAAATGTGCCACCATAAGAATCCATCTATCATTTTCAGAATCCTTCTGCATAGTCAGCTGTTACCAGCCTCCTTCAGGAGGACTTGAGTTGCTGAGCTATCTACGCTAAATAGCAGACACACAAGCCAATGAAGTAATCATTCTAGGTGACTTAAACCTGGACTGAAACTCAAACTGCTCCGAACCGCTGAAAGCTTTCTGTGATGAGTATAGTTTTTTGCAGCTCATACTGGAGAATACTCATCCCAACACTAAGAATCCAGCAGATAGCACTCTTCCCAACCTTATACTTGTTAATAGGCCGCATTTATTCTCCAATGCAGGCATTTTCTCTAACGATATTACTGGCTATTGCGTCATAGCCTGTGTGAGGGTAATCCCCAAACCCATATCACTTTCAACATATGTCCTAAAAAGAAATTGCCAGAAATTTGACCATGACTGTTTTTTATCTGATCTGGGTAACATCAATTGACAAGAATTCTATCTTGCCTCTTCTGTGGACATGGCATATGAATTGTTCCAGAAATCACAGACAAACATGCTCCTATGACAAAATCCAGAACTAAGAAGAGGTCAAGCCCCTGGTTCTCCCCTGACTAAAAATCAGCCTTACTCCACTGGGATGTACTTTGGAAAAGGGCAAGAAGGAAAAAAAACAGAAGATTGGACTGTCTTCAGGAGGAGAAGAAGAAACCACTGCTCTAAGTTAATTAGAGAAGAGAAAGCAAACCACTACCAGTCTAGGTTGGCGTCCTCTACCAATGACTCAGCAAATTTCTGGAAAACCTTAAGGGAAATAGAAGGGCATCATTCAGCCAACATCCTCCCCACCAAGACGAATGCTTGAGGCACCAGTATCACAGATAGGCAAGGCATACTCGACCTATTATATGACCACTTTTAATAGCTGGTCTTGCTTTCGATACATCTGCAACTAGCTAACTACAACATCAGTCAAAATAACCCTGCCATGGGTTGTCCTATCACAAAGACCTTGATACAGGAGATGAAATTCTCCTTCAGCCCTGTAACATACACACAAGTAGAGGACTTGCTTCTGGGCCTAGATATCAAAAAAGTACAGGTGCAGATAAACTGGAACCCTACTTCCTGAAACTGGGGTATCATGTATTGGCCACTCCTGTCACACATCTCTAATCTTTCTCTGGCACATGGCAAAATTCCCTCCATACTGAAAGTAGTGCATATAGTTCCTGTCTTTAAATCTGGTGACCGGAATGACTTACACAACTATAGGCCCATATCCCTCCTGCCAATCTTGTTCAAACTCATAGAGAAGCTAGTAAACATGCAAATCAGGAAATATGTGGACTCCCTTCAGTTGCTAAACCCCATTCAATCTGACTTCAGAAAAATCATAGTACAATATCTGCATTAGCCAAGGTAACTAATGACTGGCACCTGGCTCTTGATTCCAAACTCAATGTGAGCGCTGTATTCTTCAACCTAAGTAAGGCCTTCAATACAGTGGACCATGATCTCCTGTTGACCATATTACAAAGTATTGGCCTTCACTATACTGCCGCCAGTTAGTTTACCTGCTACCTCACTGGAAGACAACAGCAAATCCAGGCCCAGGAAGAACTATCACTGCTGAAAACACTCTCCAGGGTAGTGCCGTAAGGCTCAATATTGGGACCATTACTCTTCATGAGATACATCAACAACATCAATGAGGGCATCAATCAAGCCAACGTTCATTTATTCGCAGATGATACCATTCTCTATGTCACTGAACCCACCCCAGAACTTGCCTGCAGCACGTTGCAACATGAATTCAATCTATTACAGCAGAATCTTATGAGCCTTAAATTGTTGCTGAATGCTTAGGGCTAAATTTTCAAAGGGGTCGCACCTGGCATAACCGAGTTGCACTGGTGCAACCCAAGTAATGTGCCCTGGGGCAATATTCAAAAGGGGGACCTGCGCAGCGCAAGTGCCAATGTGCTGGGGTGCAATGGTAATGTATGCAGTGCATCTGAAGGGGGCGTGACCATGCATATGTGGTGCATCCTGATATTCAGCCTGGGATGTGCATCGCATATGCTGGCACAGCTCTTAGATGCACAGCATAATGGGCCACAAAGTTGAGCTTGACAAAAATGACTCAAATGCTGGCCACCCACAGGCAGACTGCTGTACTGCATGGTGCAACACAGCAGCCACCAGCCATGGGTGGCCACCCACCCACCCAGAACAACGTCCACAAACACCCAGACATTCCTGGTAGCCTAGTGGTACCCCCTCCCTGTAGCCGTGATCACCGGTAGACAATTATGAAATAAATCTCTGGTAGTCTAGTGGTACCCCCATAGCCACGATCACCAGTAGAAAATAAATATATCATGTCACAAACACACTCCGCAGGTCAGGCCCTCTGCTCCCACAGTGCCAACCTCAGAGTGCAATAGTGTGAACAGGTAACAGACAGGGTAACCCTCCTGTCTGCTTTGGCTCTGAATCACCTTTAGCTTCGAGTTCTGGAGGGATTCAAACTGTGAACCTTATGCTAGCATACCCAATGTAAAGTTTCAGATATAATAATAATAATTTTATTTGTATAGCACCTTTCAATGTATCAAGGTGCTGAACAGTTTTAAAAACAATTCAAAACTCTAAGTAAAAAACATAAAATATCCATAGAAAATCAGCATATCATTAAAATAGCATATTTATAATAAAATCCAAACATTAATAAATGACTTAATTATCTAAAAAGGCCATATTCCACAAATACATTTTCAACTCTCTCTTAAATGGCTCCACAGAGGTGCACTGCCGTAACTGGCATGGTAGAGAGTTCCAAAGAGTGGGTGCAGCATGCGAAACGCTCTGCTGCCATAGGATTTTAAACTCACTCTTGGGATCTCTAACAACCCCATGTCGGCCGAGCGGAGTGATTGGTCAGGGCAGTAAGGAACCAGGAGGTCTTTCAGATAGGCTGGACCCTGATCGTGAAGGGCTTTGAAAGTCAATAAAATGACTATAAAGGTGATCCGTCACCGCATAGGAAGCCAGTGCAGTTCGCGCAGCACGGGAGTAATATGACAGGACCTATTTGTCCCAGTCAATACCCGGGCTGCAGAGTTCTGCACCAGCTGTAGGCGATGGATTTCAACCCCAGAAAGTCCAAAGTAAAGGGCGTTGCAATAGTCCAAGCGTGAAGATATAAAAGCATGGACCAAAGTAGGCAGGGAGTCGGACGGAACAAGGTGCCTAACCCTGGCAATATTCCTAAGATGATAAAAGGAAGTCTTGACAACGGCTGACACCTGAGATTTAAGAGTCAGCCTGTTGTCAAGAATAAACCTAAGGTTACGCACCAGTTCTGAGGACAGGAGAGATACTCCACCAAGGAAAATTCCAGATGGTGCACCAATACCCAGCCTCTCAATCCGACCACCTGGGTCCACTACCAGCACCTCTGTTCTCTCTGAGTTCAACTTTAGCCAACTAGAATCCATCCAGTCTTGGATCTCCCCCAGACAGTTGTTAAACACTGAGAGAGCTCCATCCTGGTCGGGTGCAAACGACAGATAGAGCTGGGTATCATCTGCATAGCAGTGAAACCTCAGCCCATGTCATCTAATGATGGCTCCGAGGGGCAGCATATACACTGCAAACAACATAGGTGACAGCACAGATCCCTGAGGCACTCCACACAACAAAAAAATTGGGTCAGAGGAAAAAATTCCCGACACAGCTCTTTGTGATCTCCCTGTGAGGAATGACGTGAAAAATTGCAAAACAGTTCCAGACATTCCACAAATTTGCCACAGGCGAGCTAATAACACCATGTGGTCCACAGTGTCAAAGGCTGCAGAGAGATCAAGAAGAACCAGAATGGAACATCTCTTCTGATCCCTCGCCATCAGAAGATCATTTAACACCTGAACCAGCGCAGTCTCGGTGCTGTGTCTTTTCCGGAAGCCAGACTGGAAGGATTCATAGACATTATGGATGGTTAAATGGTCATCCAGTTGAACCACTATGACCTTCTCAATAACCTTCCCAATAAAGGGGAGGTTAGAGATAGGCCGATAGTTTGAAAAATAGTCTGAGTCCAAGGAAGCTTTCTTCAAAAGGGGAGTCACCACTGCTTCTTTCAAGGAGCAGGGAAACTCACCTAACTCCAAGGATCACCAGACTATTTGTGCCAGGACCGGACCGATGATATCAAAACAACCCAAAATGAGGGGAGTCGGTCTGGGATCCAAACCACAACTTGTGGGATGCATAGTATGGATGATCCTCATAATGTCCATGAACTCAGGTCGCCGAAAGGAACTCCAGGAGAAGTGGGGCACTGTGATCTCATGCTGTCCAAAAGCATCACCCTTAGAGGTTACCAGACCCAGGTTCGCCCTGATGTCGGCCACTTTAGTTGCAAAGTATAGAGCGAGCTCATCGCACTCTACTTGTGAAAAAGCTTTCCAAACTTGCAGGCAGGCTGGGTTGCACAGTCTGTCTACAGTTCGGCACAGCTGAGCCGGTCGATTCTGAGCAACTGCAATCTCCCTGGACAGGAGTTCTGCCTTCTTATGGGTGATTGCAGATTGATAGCTAACATAATGTTCCATCAATCTAGAGTGGTCGGCATCAAGGGAGGACTTGCACAAGCGACGCTCTATGTGCCCTCTTCGGGACTGCAGTACAATCTTTCGTCAAGGGCACCCAGCCAGGTCTCCAAAATGAACCCTTAAAACTCTGTAAGAGACCTTAGGTATATTCTTACCTTATTATACAAGCTCAGCACACAATCAAGCTTTTCAACAGCTGTCAGACTTAAATACAGGCACTTCACATGCAAAAAGAAACTGAAAGACACCCGGACAGTATTTCAAAGAAATGGTTGTTTGCTAGAAATATGATTAAAAAAAAACCAGGTAAAATAAAATACAGAACAAATAGCATGAGCTCACGGTCACAAAAGAGAATGGGAAAATTACAGAACAAAACTCCTACCACAGTACTTAAGAGCTTTGCTATCTAAACGTTACCTTTTTGAGTGTGTTTAAGTTAGAGAGAACTTTCTGTGTGAGAGCCCAAGATGATATGGCACATTCCCCAGATACAATGTTACATTTCAACTCTATCTTTCCCCACCCCCTTTTGGTGAGTCAGTTAGCTTCTCCTTTTAGGATTAATTCTTACAAAATTATCTACAAGGAAATATTTTTAAATAAAGTGAACATCAGCAAAGAAAAAACATTTCCCACATATGACATCCCTTTGATTCAAGAATTCTTTTTGAAATAGCGGCTGGTTCCTGTTTCCCAAGGAAGATCAAAGGGAGTTTTGACATTTAACCTGATATTGTTATCAAATAGCCTGTTCCTTTAGGAAACCATAAAAGTGTATTAGTCTTATCCTCTGGCAGATGGCCAGAGCCTTAATTAAGAAGAGAACAGGAAACTCTAGGTTTTCCCTTCACTAGTCAGTTTCACACATTGAAATCTTTTGTGATCAGAGGTCAAGTCTCATCACTCACTGCCTGCCTGTGTGAGACAATCACATACTATATTTTTATATTACAAATATCATACAAAATAATATTAGAGGGTTTTTCCCATGACACATCCCTGGCTGTCTAGTGGCACCCCCACCCCACCACACAGGACCCCCTGCCCACCCAGCTCCCCCTCATCATCAGTGGGCAGCTGCAGCCACCTGCATATCATCCTGCTGCCCGCTGAATGACAGCTTACAGTATGAGCTGTAAGCCCATTGGTCCATACTGTGGACCAATGGGCCTCTGAGAACATACAGTAGTGAGACAGTCACAAATATGTGAATGGACTTCATTCACATATTTGTGATCAGCCTAGTATTAGTAGGTTCCTGTAAGCCCATTGGTCCACAGTGTGTGGACCAACGGGCTTACAGCTCATACTGTAAACTGTCATTCGGGCAGGCAGTCAGGTGGTATGTGGGTGGGTTGTAGCAGCCCACCGATGATGGGGGAGCTGGGTGGTAGGAGGTCGTTTGTGGTGGGGGTCTCCACTAGACTACCAGGGATGTATTACTTTAATTTCTACCAGCAATCATGGCTATGGGGAGGGAGGGGGCTACCACTAGACTACCAGGGACTTATTTCATAATTGTCTACCAGAGATCATGGCTATGGGGAGGGAGGGGGGTACCACTAGACTACCAGAGATTTATTTCATAATTGTCTACTGGCGATCGTGGCTACGGGGTGGGGAGTGCTCTAGGGCCCCCTCTGTGCACATCACATGCTGTGTAGGGCACCAGGCACATTTCACTGGGCTGTCCTGCTCAACTCATACAAATGGAGCCATAATGACATGCAAATGGCCCCATTTGTGCCTTGCATACATTATGGCCCCATTTGTATATCCAGGTCTGAAGATCTTGGAAATACGCCCAGTGCACCTACAGCTACACTGGAGCATTCCCAGTCCTACCTGTCTGGGGGATGCACTGGTGCACTGTATATGCACCCTGCACATTCAGTGCTATATTCAAAGATGATGTGCCATGGCACATCTCTTTTGAATATTCCCCTGTCTGGCTACGGTACACCTCGGTTATGCTGCACCTTCACTTGTGCCACTGCCAGGCGCAGTCTGAATACCTGGCCTTTAGAAGACAAAAGCCATGTTTCTCTCCTACGAATTCAATCCAGGCAAACCTTCACTATAAGCACTACCCTTCAAATCACTTCCATCCTGGGGGAGCCTATCGAAGCTGTGGACAAGTTTAAATATCTAGGGACCTGGATTGATCATAAGCTCTCCTATAAGGGGCATATAGAGGAACTGGCAAAAAAATTAAAGCAACAATTGTGATTGTTCTTCAGGATTAAACACCTTCTAACCCTGGAAGCTAGACAGAGACTAGTTCAGTCCACATTTCTCCCCCTCCTGGACTATACTGACTTTCTGTATAGCCACTGTCCAAATATGCTACTGCCCAAGATTGATACCCTATATAATGGGGTGTAAAGATTTATTACTGGTGCCCCATTCAAGACACACCTCTGCTCCCTTCATGCGATGATAGTCTGGCAATCTTTAAAAGCTAAGAGAATCATAAATGCTGCCATTTGGACTTATCGAGCCTTAATTGGAAATTTCCCACAGTACAATTGAAACCTGTTAACTAGTACCCCAGGATGTAACTTGCTTAGAAAGCATTCCTACCTTTCACTTGACATCCCTAGATGTAGATCTCATTTCAGGCTTTCATCCATAAGCTATGCCCTACCAGCCCTATGGAACAACCTTCAGAAAGCACTGAAGCTGGACACTCTTTTTAAATTGTCAAACTTTAAATCTTTGATAAGACAATATATCAGAGACTCCTGCAGCTGTTATTCCTAACTCCCCACTTAGCCTTCCAGATGACTACATTTAGTCCTTCAGCTGATATGTTGCCTACTCCCCCTCCTGTCTACATTCCTGTCTATACTCGTTAATACAACCAATGTCCCCGTATTCTTACTACTTTGTTCTCCTACTTTTGGAATTTTGGTAGTCATATGACCAGATGCCCCATCGCCAATCCCCCTGGATTATTAGTTTAGTGCTTGTCCAGGTATTTGTTTGTCCTGTCTCCCAGTTTTCATGCCCCCAGTTTACTCAAGTGGAGTCCATCTCTCCTATAAAGTTCCCCGTGAACGCTGAAGACCTCCCCTTTTGCTAGGAATTCATTACCCTCCTCCACTGCCCAGTTTTGTAGCCAATAATTAATCTTCTTTTGTGCCCTTGTTCTACAGTATCTGCCCTTGCCCTTTGCACCAGGAAAATTTCTGATACTTTGTACCTTCCTTTTTTTTTTCATTTTTCAGGTGACGTCCCACCTCAGCAAAATTAGACTTTATGCCCTCATCATGTCAGTTTCTGATATCATTAGTTCCTGAATGTAGGATCACCACTGGTTTTTCTCCACATCTGTGCAAAAGCCATCAATCATGTTTTTCACATCACTGGTTTTGGCTTATGGTAAGCAAGAGACAGCAGTTCTGTCCTGTCCTTTTTTCCTCTGCATATTACACTGTCTGTGTTCCTTACTATTTAGTCTCATATCACAGATGCAGTCCTGAAGTTTATCCCTCCTACCTCCATTCCTTAATTTCTTTCCTATGTTCCAAGAATCCTAACTTGCCCTTGGTCTGTATTACTTCTATGTGTTGGGGATAGTGTTGTTACAGCCTCATCTGGTTTCAACAGTCTCCTTTTTCTCTAAAAGCCCCCTTAATGGTGGAAAAGTATTTGTAAGGGATAACATCTGAGACTCCACCACTCTCTCTTTTTGCTTTTCTTTCTCTATCGAAGAGTGTCCATTCTGGTAAGATAACTGTTGCTTCTCTACTGTCCTCATGAGTTCCCAGGTCCCCATCCAGTACCCTCTTCCTTTTTTCTCCAGCATGTGACATATTCTTATCTCTAGTGTATATGTTACCAGTTTCCTTCTGTGCTTCATTTGTGCCCTGACAGCATCTGTGTTTAGATTACAACCTGCATTTTAGTTTATTACTGCATTAAAATGCTATCCATATATGGTTCTAGTTGTTGCATGTTTGTATTTTCATCTATCCAATCTGTTAAGGCATTTCATTCCTCCCCTAGGGTTTTGAAGTATATGCGTTTCTTGCACATAAAATCGATGTCAGGGTCTGATTCCTTACCCCATGAAGCACTTAACCTTTAACACAAGCTATCTCCTTTTAAACGTTTTCCATTATTCATTGTGCTTAATGTAACTTTATTCAGAATACTAAGAAAAAAGAAGCCTACTAGCTCTCTAGAAACAAGAATCAGAAATGAAAATGAGAATGAAAGGCAAGAAAACTGCTATATGAAGCCCAGAAGTTCCCTTGCCAGTTGCCTCTATTTTAACCATTATATCGGTGGTACCTGTTGTTATATTCCTTTATCGAAAAAAATGTAACCAAATTCTCCATGGGATATCCTCAGATGCTCAGTCCTCCAGAGAGACACCACCTACCTGCCAGACCCAGCTGATGCAGAAGACACCCACCTGTGCTTGCCAACAGCCTACAGGGCTTCACAATTTACATGGTCTGACCCAGAAGTGCTGTTTCTGGGCTCATAGTGGCACCAAAGCCAAACGGCAGTAAAATACTAAAAACCTTAAAAAGGTCACTATATGAGCCTCACTGAGTCCTGTTCAGCTTCATGATTCATAGTCTACTGCCACCCTTTGTGGACTACAGCTCCCAGCAGCCTTAGTCAGCCCAGACGGAGATGGAGCGATTAGGTAGGATTCTTTATATTTTTTCTTTTTTAAGGAGGATAAATAGGGTAGGGTATACATCTAGAGTGATTTCCTTCCTTTTGTCCTTATGCACACAGACTAGTCTCTGCTGTGTCTGCCTCCACCCCTGTTCCAAGAAGGTAATCCCATATGCTCTTTCCTTACCTACCTTCTGTAGAGCATGGAAACCTGCCTTCACCTCTTCCATGCACCTCTTCTGCATGCACTATCAGATCCTGCCAACCCTTCCCCCCCTCCTGTGAGTTCCCCCACCCTGGTTATAAGGCTGTCCACTGTTGCCTCTGGGAAACAGCGCATCACTCTTTTTAACTGCAGGGCTTAGACCCATTTCCTCTCAGTGTCCCCTCAGTCCAGAGTCCCCTATTATTTGTTCTTTTTTCTTGCCCCCTATGGGACTGTCCCCTCTTGGTATGCTGTCAGACAATGCCAGCCCCATGAGTGTGCTGGTCCATTTCTTCCTTAGGAAGATCTCACAGAGTACCTCAGTCAGCAATTGGATGTGCTTGCTATTTGTGCACAACCCTGATCCCATTGGCTTCACCTTCCCACCTGTCCTGTTTTCCTTCCTCTCCCCAGTCACTGTTCAGTTCTTTCTACTTCCAGCTCTGCCATCGTGACTTGAAATCTCCTACAGTTGAGATAGTGTCCAAACACTCAGAGCACCCTGTTTACAATTCTCCCCAACCCCCTACACTCTCCCCACATTCCTCCACAGTGTCCCCCTGTATTGTTCTGTGCTGTTAGGTGGATTAAGTCAGGTTACTTTTTTAGATGCTATATACACACTCTCTGCTACACAGTTGTTACCAGTAGTGCCCATGTAGTTGTACTCCACTTAGGCATTACAAAGACCATTTAAGGGGTTCTGTTAGTAAGGAAACTGAATCAGGATGCAGGTACAGACCCTGAACATGCCAAATATATGTTATGGAGTCGCTAAAAGACATGATGACAAGAGCTCATGAGGTCGTATCAAACTGCAGTGAGTCTGAGCGGCTGGGGGTTCTTTACTAGAAAATGGTTGAAGTCAACTGAAGAAGAAGAAGAATAATCAGCATTTATGTAATGCTTTTCATACATCCAAAGCGCTTTACAAGTAATGCTAGACTGGCAGTAAAGTGACTGAATGTGTCACTGAAAAGCATCTGTAGGGTAACAAATAACAGACAGACAAGTAGAAAGACAGACATGTATTTAATTGGATAGACACGTACAACAGGAATATAAAAAAATGTGCATATCTCCCAAAGCAGTGCACCATGGGTAATATAGCTACCAAGAAAGAATTATGGCTGACTTTGCTTAAGCAGGACTGTATGGCACACTGCTGCAGGCCTCACAAAAATCCACCTAGGATGCAAAACAGCAGACTTAGTCTTAGAAACAGAGAATTTAATGGCAGATAAGGACCACTTGGCCCACCTAGTCTACCCATTTTCCCTACCTGTTTAATATACTGCTGATCCAAAATGATCTGCGACTTACCATCTCTTTCCTATTGTTATAGTTCCTTTATGTCTGTCCCATGCATTTTTGAATTCCCCCAACATGTATGCCCCTATAATCTCTTCCAGGAGGCTGTTCCATGGATCCACCATCCTTTCTGTGAAAAAAATACTTTCTCACGTTACCCATAAGTCTACCCCCATCTAGTTTCATATCATGCCCTGTTATTCTTGAACATCTTTTTTTTAAACATGCCAGCCTCTTGAACCTTATTTACACCCTTGAGGTATTTGAAAGCATCTATCGTATCCCCTACCCACCCTCCTCTCCTCCAGGGAATACAGTACTGTATTTATTTTATTTATTCAAAGAATCGGAATTACAATCTTTGAGTCAAGGACTCCTTTGCAAAGGCTCCACATCAAAAATGAAATAGCATAACAGGGTACAAGAAAGACAAGAACAGAGCAATATTACAATGTTGAAAAGAGGACAAGTAACAAAATTCAAGGGTGGAGAGATCCAGCCCAAATCAGACAGCGAGCAGGAAATAACAATAGTTACAGTGTCAAAATACGATGATTAATAAACTACAGTCTGGTTACAATTTCTGCAGGGTCAAGCAATAGGGGCAGATGCCAAGTCAAAGGGAAAAAGGGAGAGAGTGGTGGGTGACTTGTGTCCTCATTGCAGATAGGGATTAGGTGCAGTCACAGCAGACAACAGAGTATTTCCAAATGGAATCAGGATTTAAATGGGCCTAGACACAACTCTAGAGGAACAGCAGGAGGTAGTTCATTAAACCAGAAGGGAGGCCTTGTGGAAAAAGGAGCATTGGTCCAGGAAAGTCCTGCAATGGGGTACTAAGAGAGGGGGCAGACAGACAGCTTTGAGTTGTCTGGGGTTGGATGGAGTGATGCACAAGATGGCAAAGTCCCTGGGGGGGAGGAGCAGAGTGAGTGCTTTCTGGCAAAGAGACAGGTCTCGTATCTGAGCCATTCATCAAAGTTAAGCCAGTTGGTGTGACAGTAGAGCTCATGGGTATGAGTCCACTGGTCACATCCTGTGACAAGTCTGCAGACTTTATTTAGGGAGATCTTAATATGGCATAGGGCAGTGGGGTCAGCGGAGTTGTAGACGACAATCCCATAGTTTATAAATGAGAGCATCAAAGATGTCACAGCAAGGTTTAGGGCATTTGGGGGCAGGCAACCCCTATGCCTATACAAGAGCCCTATTCTAGCATTGCCAGCAAAACAGAGGAGATTGATGTGTTCATGGAAAGTGAGAGAGGAGTCAAGGGTGATGTCTAGGTATTTAAAGGTGGGTACCAGGTCAAGTGGGGAGCCCCTTGATTTGAGGATGGTGAGGGGAACGTTTTTGTGTTTGTTTTGTCTATGAGTGAAGAGCATGGCTTTGGTCTTTTTGTAGTTCATGACAAGGCAGTGATCCGAGAACCAGGCTTCAGTCTCAGTGAAAGAGCACTGCAGGGAGGCTTGAAGAGTCAGGGTTACTGCTTAATATGACCACATCATTGGCATAGAGAAGCAGCTGATCCAAGCAGACTTTGGGCAGGGTGCTCAAGAACATGCTAAACAGGAGGGATCCCAATATAAAGCCTTGGCGGACCCCAGAGCAAACAGGTTTACTGGATGAGAGTGTGGTTCTTAACTTGACCCTCTGGGTTCTATCACTCAGATAGCTTTTAAACCAGGTGGAGGCTTCTAGAAATAACCCCAAGAGGGGCAGGGATTGTAATAGAAGCATGTGGCTGACAGAGTCATAGGCCTTGGTTAAATCAATATAGGTAGAGCCAACCAAGTGTCCTTGGTCAAGGGCTTTGCTGATGAAGGAGTTGTATTCAATAAGAGTAGTAGTAGTAGTACTGTGTCCGCTCCTAAAGCCATGTTGTTCAGGACAGAGCAGGTCATATTTGGTGAGATAGTTGGTGAGTTAGTCTGACACAATTTTTTTTCTAAAGCCTTGAAGATGGGTGGGGGGAAATTGTGATGGGGCAGTAGTTGCTATTGTAAGTACGGTCCCCACGTTGAAGGATTGGGGTGATGATGGCTGAGTTCCAGCATGATGGGAATTGTCCAAGGCAGAGACACTGGTTGAGGATGTCCACGAGGGGGGCCAGTATAGCATCTAGGTAAGCAGGACACGTTTGAGGTCCAGTGAGTCATTACTAAAGCACAATTTGTTCAGGCTTTGATAAGGTAAGGTCTTGCCTCATGTAGGGAGAGTGTACGGAGCCTGAAGATGGGGGTGGTTGTAGGATGAGGGGGGATGGGGCAGCTCAGGGGCAGGGTCAAATAAATTGGGGGGGAAGGACACCACTAAGATCAGAAAAGGTAGAGTTAAGAATATCCACAATTAGAAAAGGGTCTTGGGGATAAGGAGCCATTTACCAGCAGTTGGGAGGAGCGGATGGTTTTTCCACTGAGTTCTTTAATGTTATTCCAGAAGTTATGCCTCAAGCCCCAGGTGGAGTAGACTGACTCCTGGTAGTGGGTGGCTTTGGCTTTCTAAGTTTCTCAGGTGCATTTGTTCCTGAGTTCCCTGTATAATTGCCGGTCATGTGGTGTGCCCAATTCATTAGCTAAGTGCCACTGGTTGTCCCACTGCTTCATGAGGTCAAGTAGGGTGTGGGAGAGCCAGGGGGTATCATAATTTTTAATCAGCTGCTTGGAGACCGGAGTGTAACAGTCACAGGTCAAGTTAAACGCAGAGATAAAGTGGTCAAGGACAAGGTCTATGGTGGGTGCAAAGTTGATGGGGGACCAGTCACAACACGGCAGGTATTGCTTAAGCTGGGGGAGGGAACCTTCTTTTAAGTGATGGTGAGAGATACATTTTGGTGGCCACTTTGGAGATGCTTTTGAGGTCCATTTGCAGAGAACTGATGAGTGGTCACTCCAAGCATCTAGGAGCACTGAAACCTCAGAAAAGTGAGCAGACCTATTCATGAGGATGAGGGCAATGAGAATGGAGGTGCCTGTTTTATGACTGAGTCTTGTGGGAGACTAGATAACTTGTGTGATCTCAAGGACAGCAATGAAATCCTTGTAGTGGGTGGAGGAGGCAGCAAGCCAATTGACATTAAGGTCACCCAAGGCAATGATTTCACTTGAGGAAGGCAGCTGGGCAAGACAGTTCAGTACCAAGTCAAATACAAGCGTTTGGTTCCCAGAGGGGATATATACTATAACTAAGTGGAGAGCTTTTCCTGAGGCATCAGGTTGAAGCCTGATGGTAAGGGCTTGGGCCCCATGGGACAGGGTAGGGGCATCAGGGACTAAAGAGGCTTGAAGATGGTAATGTTAGAATAAGGCACAACCCCCACCCCTTTTGATCTGTCTGCCAATTCTGAGGATAGAGTATCCTGGTATATGGATGGCAGAGTCTGTGTGTCAGGGTCAAGCCAGGTCTGAGTTACTGCTATTATATCAGGGGAAATAAGTGCCATCCAGCCCTGTAGGGCATCATGCTTTTTCTGGAGGCTACAAATATTGATGGTGGCTATGAATAGACCACTGGATGGCCCACTGGGGGAACTGAGAGATGGGAGTGGGTCAGGGTTTGGGTGCATGTTGCCAGATATTAAGAGGAGGAGGAGAGCATTGCGAAGGAGATCAAGTCTGAGCAATCTGGTTATAAGCTTGGGATTCTGGGGCTGAGAACTGGGGGAGCTGGTGGATACAGGTATAGGTACAAGTACATATTGAGATCATCCAGTCTCCCCTCATATGATTTTTGGTGAAGCCCCTGCACCATTTTTGTCACCCTTCTCTGAACCAGTTCTACTCTGTCTATGTCCTTCTGGAGATATGGCCTCCAGAACTGGACAGAGTACTCTAGATGAGGTCTCGCCAATGTTCTATATAGTGGCATCACCACCTCCTTCCATCTGCTAAAGCTACCTCTCTCTATGCCCTACTCCTTAATATCCCAATATCGACACTGTAGTGCACCATGAGGGGGGGTGCTGCACTCAGGAGGTGCCATCTTTCAGATGAGATGTTAAACCGAGGTCCCATCTTCCTGTTCTGGTGGTAGCTCAGGTGGATGTTAAAGATCCCTTGGCAGGTGTCAGAAAGAGTAGGGGAACATTTTATTCAATAACACATAACAATACATAACAGTGTATTACGTCATACAAGAAATGATACTGAAGAAACAAAACACGAGAAAAAATAATAATGTAACTCCATACAATACTACTAAAGACATAATGGTATCAAACAAAGAAAATGGGTGGGAAAAAAAGAACAAAAAAGAAACTATACAATCTTATCTTTCATAAGAAGCCAGAAGGGGAAGGAAGGAAACATATTCAATTCAGTGCTTTAGAGTAACTGGTAATTGCTATTTTTCTTTTAAACTTAGATTGTGGGCTTTTAGTGACACTATACTTTCTTTGTTGTCTTTACTTATAATTGTTTTTGGGCAGTTGAAAATTTAAAACATAGTGGTGGTGTAATTCTGTGCTGTCTTTAATTGCTGCAAATTTTATCTTGGCTTGTCTGACTGCCCTGTAGTTGGGTGAAGGGTGTTAATTGTCTGGCCTCTGACCTCAGCTACGTGATAACTGGAGGTGGGGCTTAGTCAGAGTTAAAGTAGCAAGCAGAGGTTTATTTTCTCAGAAGAAGCCAGAAGGGAAGGAAGGAAACATATTCAATTCAGTGCTTTAGAGTAACTGGTAATTGCTATTTTTCTTTTAAACTTAGATTGTGGGCTTTTAGTGACACTATACTTTCTTTGTTGTCTTTACTTATAATTGTTTTTGGGCTGTTGAAAATTTAAAACATAGTGGTGGTGTAATTCTGTGCTGTCTTTAATTGCTGCAAAATTTTGCCCCCTCCCTCCCCTTCCCCCAACTCTTAATTATATGCCCTGATAAATCTGATTGACAGGAGCTAAACACAGGGTATAGTAAGGGGTGTGAAGTTGAGGGGCATAAGGGGGAAGAAGCCCACCCTCAGCACAAGTGTTTTGACTCATTTATTTATTTATTGGTTTCTTTTTAAAAAAAAAAAAATCTGAGGATCAGTGACAGGATTTTTAGTACAGTAAATTAATAAAAAGGGAACTAGGAGAGCTTCAGTAGCAGACAAGTAGTGGAATTGCAGTATAATGTCAGGAGTGGTGCAATGCAGTGGCTGTGGGGCAGCCATATTCAGGCAGACCTTCTGGACACTGAGGTACTGCCCTATCTGCATGCATCTCTCTGGACTGTGGGATGAGGTAGCCAGACTCAGAGCAGAAGTAAACTAGGTCAGGCGTACCATCACCCTTATCCAGGGACCACCCAGTCCAATGCAACTGCCTCAAAGGATGCCGAGAACGAGGAGCACTTGGATGACAGTGGGCTCAGGAAGGGTTAGAGCAGTCAGGCAGAGGCACATCCCAGATCCTATTCCACGCAAGAGCTCATATGCCACACTGGCAAATGAGGACAACCAATAGAGGTACCCAGAGAAGTGGAAGGAAAGGATGTGGAGGTTAGCCAAGGAGGTGACCTCAGCGGGGAAAGCAGTGGACCCCAGAGGAGGAAGAAGTGAATCCTGGTGGGGGACTCCATCATAAGAGGGATCCAGCTAGGAACACAGGAGGGGGAGGACATGGAGGTGAGGTGCCTACCAGGTGCCACGGCATGGAGGGATGGAAGGAAGATCCTTTGGATCACTGGGAAGGCAAGATAGGAGGGTGAGCTGGATGTCATTATCCACCTAGGTACTAATGACCTGGCAAATGAGGAGCTAAAGGAAGTTCAGGAAGAGTTTAGGAAACTGGGGAGGGGTCTCAAGCAAGTAGCTACTTCTGTCACTTTCTCAGAAGTACTATCTGTGAGAGGCAAGGGAGAGCATAGGAGTGCATGCACCAGGAACTTTAACTCATGGTTGAAGAACTGGTGCTGTGAGGAAGGGTTTGGATTCATTGGTGACTGGGGACCCACCTGGAGGGATGGAGGTTTGTTCAAGCCTTGACGGCCTGCATCCATCCTGGAGGGGAATCCAAGCACTTCAATGATAAGTTTTAAATGCTACATTGACAAGCATTTAAACTAGCAAAGGAGGTGGCAGGCCAGCAAGGAGGGTACCTACTTGCTCACCCCCCACAGCTAGCAGTGGAACCAGTGAACCAGAGGAGGGCTATCTCTGCAAAGCAGTGTGCAAAAGATGGAGATTAGTGCCCAAGAGGTGGATACAGAAAGGGGCAAATTCAGCAGAAGGGCAGACAGCAAGGAGAACCAGGGATAAATGACAACCAAGGAAGGGGCTGGAGTAGAACAGTGAAGCAGTCTAGGGAGGTCAAATCATGGAAAGCCATGTGTGTGTAAATGCCAGGAGCCTTAGCAACAAGATGGAAGATCTGGAGGCTGTCATGGTACAGTCAGACCTGGACATTGTGGCCATCACTGAAACCTGGTGTAATGATAACCATGACTGGGAGATGGCCATACCTGGCTACAACACATTCAGAAGAGACAGAGCAGGCAGGAAGAGAGGAGGAGTGGCATTATATGTGAAAAATGACATAAGGCCACAGAGATCCAGAAGTAACAAAATTGGGGAGAGATACTGTGGGTTAAGCTGGAAAGGAAAATGGGGACAGCCATCCGCACAGATGTGGTCTATAGGCCACCAGCCCAGGAGGAAGAAACAGATAGGGAGCTGATGCTAGCCATCCAAAGGATGGCAGACAAGGGTGAGGTAGTACTGGTTGGAGACTTCAATATTCCAGACGTGGACTGGAGCATCCCAGCAGCAGCATCAACTAGGAGCAGATTTAACCTGGACTCCCTTCAGGGTGCCTTCCTCAAGCAACTGGTCATGGAACCAACTCGGCAGAAGGCAATACTGGACCTTGTGCTCACAAACAGGGACAGTGTGATGGGGGTAACAGTGGGGAGCACCTGGGAAACAGTGACCACCAGTCATTGTGGTTTGAAATCACAGAAAGAGCAGAACCAAACCACACAAAAACACGTATCCTGGATTTTAGGGGGGCAGACTTTGGGAAAATGGGGAGATACTTGAAAGACGCATTAAGGGGAATGGGACAGGAGTCAGGGGTTGAGGAACAGTGGGCAGTATTTAAAATGGGGATTACAAGAACAACAGAATTATGTATTAAGCAGGTTAGCAAGAGGAAAAGGAAGAGGAGACCATTATGGTTTTCCAAAGAGGTATCAAAGAAAGTGAAAGTCAAAAGATTGCATTCAGGCAATACAAAAAGACACAGGCAGAAGGGGATAGGGAGAAGTACCAGGAGAAGCAAAGGAGGCAGGAGGTCAGTAAGGGAAGCCAAAGATCAGACAGAAGAACACATTGCAAAATCAGTGGGTAGAGGGGACAAAACCTTTTACAGGTACATAAGTGAAAAAAGAAAGACAAAGGGAGGGATAATGAGACTGAAGGGGGAGGATGGGAGCCGGTGGAGGATGACAACAGTAAAGCTGACATATTGAACAGGTATTTCTGCTCAGTCTTTACTGAGGAAGAGGAGGGTAATGGGTCTGAAGGGAGTACAAGGGGTGAGAATGGTGCAGAAATGGACACAAGTCCCTTTACATGAGAAAGGGTCCTGAAGGAACTGGAAGTAATAAGAGTTGATAAAGCAATGGGACCAGACGAGGTGCATCCCAGGGTCCTTAAAGAACTAAGAGAGGTGGTGGCTGAACCTCTGGCTATCCTGTTTAGCCGATCACTGGAAACAGGGGAGGTACCCAAAGACTGGAGGACAGCAGATGTAGTCCCCTTGTACAAAAGTGGGAACAAAGAGGAAGCAGGGAACTACAGACCAGTCAGCCTCACCTCGGTAGCGGGGAAGATCATGGAAGCACTACTGAAGGAGAGAGGTGGAACATCTGGTTATCAATGGACTACAGGACCCAAGGCAGCATGGTTTCACCAGGGAGGTCATGTCAGACCAACCTCGTTGAATTTTTGACTGGGTGACTAGGAGGTGGATCAGGGAGGGCAGTGGACATGGCCTATCTGGACTTCAGCAAGGCCTTTGACACTGTGCCACATAGAAGACTATTACACAATCTGGGGAATATGGGTGTGGGCAGGACAGTATTGTGGTGGGTAGGTAACTGGCTGGGTGGCAGGACACAGAGGGTGGTGGTAAATGGCTGTCACTCCACAGAGGGAAGAGTGACCAGTGAGGTACCACAGGGATCAGTGCTGGGACCGGTCCTATTCAACATCTTCATCAGTCACATTGCGCAGGATCTAGAAGGCAGAATTTCACTGTTCGCTGATGACACAAAGCTCTGTAACAGAGTAGACACACCAGAGGGTGTAGACAGAATGAGAAGCGACCTGCAGAAACTTGAAGAATGGTCAGGGGTTTGGCAGTTGAAATTCAATGCAAAGAAGTGCAAGATAATGCACATGGGGCACAAAAACCCTGGCACAATATATCAGTTGGGGGTGAGGATACAGCATGCACCAAGCAGGAAAGGGATCTTGGGGTTGTCATCTCTGATGACCTCAAGGTAGGGAAACAGTGTGACAAGGCAGCAGGTAAAGCAAATAGGATGCTGGGATGTATAGGCAGAGGCATCACCAGCAGGAAGGGAGGTCATAATTCCGCTATACAAGACACTAGTGAGGCCCCACCTGAGTACAGTGTACAGTTCTGGAGACCATACCTACGTAGGACATAGACAGGGTAGAGAAGGTTCAGGAGGAGGGAAACAAAGATGGTGCATGGATTGCATCACAAGTCCTATGAAGACAGGCTGAAGGAACTGAACATGTACTCCCTGGAGGAGAGGAGGGAGGAGAGAGGGGATATGATAGAGACATACAAGTATCTTACAGGGAGGAACAGGGTGCAGGAAAACTCTATTTTTAAGCGAAAAAGATGTTTCAGGACTAGAGGGCATGGGATGAAGTTGGAGGGAGGACGATACAGAGGAAACATGAGAAAGAATTTCTTCACAGAACGGGTGGTGGACAAGTGGAACACCCTGCCAGAGGAAGTGGTGGGGGCTGAAACAATCACGGGATTTAAGAATGCATGGGATAGACATAAAGGAATTCTAGAGGTCAGGGGTAAGGGGCAACAGACTTCTAGGAAAACAAACTGAACTTACAAGCTCAAATGGGCAGACTGGGTGGGCCATAGGCCCTTATCTGCTGACACTGTCTATGTATCTATGTATCTATGTATAAAGGGAACATCCTTCCATCGAATAATCCAAGCAGTACCTAACATATGGAGATTCTCATATAAACATTGGCTTATACAATTCCTGTTCACAAATAGTAATAATAGTACCTGGATCTTGATATTTTTGTTTCAGTACCCACTTACACCTTGACAGTCATAAGATAAACCTTATAAAGGCAAAAATAAGCATGATTAAATCCATGTCCAAACCCAAGTTACCGAAGGAAACCCCCTTCCCACTACCTCCGGATAGGACACATTAGCCCAATATGTTTTTTCCTGCTTTAAAGCCAACTGGGATCATACCTCTTGCACATGAGGGCAATGAATTAGGAAGTGAGACATTGTCTTATCCTGTGCAACACGACAGGTTCTAGGACACATCCTTTCTGATATACTCTTATGTTTTGCGTATCCTTTCACATATAGTTTACCATGGCAGGTCAACCACGTAACATCCCACACGCATGGTGGAACAAATGGGTCCTGTAAGGTACTCAGCAATTAATATGTGGTATACCCTTAATGTGTACAGTGGAAGCAAATCTCAAATCTTGTATAACAGCATAGACCTGTCTACTAGTCAGCATGCTGCATATAGAGGGAGTCAACCTCCATTTTTTTTTACTTAACTAACACAGGCTTAAAATAGAGGGTACTTGTCTTAGCATTATGAGGTAGCACACCCCTCACTTTCCATAAATCATACAGTGGGTTGTATCCAACTTTATGCAAAAAGAGACCAAATGGCTAAACTAGGTTTAGAAAAATCTAGTAAATTTTTGTGAAAAAAGATACTAAAATAAAAAGCCACTGGGTTTAACAAATTTAAACTTCCCTGAGTGAGTGGCAATTACAGGACTTCACATTTGATGGAATTCAGTCTACACCCTCACATTATCTGAAAAACTAAACTCAGAATGATGGTTCCAGGGCTAAAGGGATAAGGTAGACCACATTAATATATAAAAAAAAGTGGAAGAAGAAAGGTTTTCACCACAGCCATTTTCTTCTTCTTCTTTGTCTGTTGCCACCCTTTCCAAAGTGACACTTTTATTTTTGCAAGCTCTGTCTTCTCTGTTCCATTCATTAAACCATTATCCTACCTCCCAAATCAGACCCCTAACACATAAAAAGGCTCATTGGACACTAAAACTCCATATATAGCATCTAAATGTGGAACAGTAACATTAAGGGGATAGATAACACTTTTACCTTTGTTAACTCGTGCACCTGCAATAATGGTGTAACATTCTACTTGTTCCATAACCCTTTCACTTGAAGCCTGATCCACTACAAAGATGCAGACATCATCCACATATGCTACTGTCTTTACTTCTAAAGCTCCCCCTGTGGTTTAATACCCCGAATTAAATCATCTTGCTGAATAAGTCTTAAAGAATTATCTAAATATAGTACATACATCAAGGAGCTCAGTTGGCAACATTGCTGCACCCCCCTACGAATAGGTATATAAGACCCCATGTGTCCATTTACCAGCGGAATGGCTACTGCAGTATTGTAAAATAAAATGACCCAAGAACAGAAAGCCTTTAGGGCACCACATGCCTGTAAAACATGCATAATAAAGGAATGAGAAACCCTATCAAAGGCCTTTTCCTGGTCTAAGGATAGGATATAACCATTAAGTGCATTAGCCTCCCCTTGTTCAATTAACTCCCTCACCAACAAAAGGTTGTTCTCAATAGGACGGCCCAGAACCGAACATGCCTGTGTCACTGATATCAGACTAGTGGTAACTATAGCCAGACTAGTAGTGAAGATTTTCATTATGATTTTATAGTCCACATTTAATAAACTAAGGGACCTCCAATTGTCCAAATTGCTTTTATTATTTTTTTGTGAAGAAGGATTTGTATTGCTATACTGAAATGAAAATCTACCTTCAGGTGATCCAAAATCCAGTTACATACAAATACTAAAACTTCCACCAATGGAATCTTTAAAGTTTTATAAAATTCTGGAGGTAATCCATCTATACCTGGTGCAGTATTATTTTTCAATTTAGCAATTTCTGCTTCAACCTCCGAAGCATGTATAGGGCATGTCAAAGCCTCAAAACAGTTTCCCGGGGTCTTTGGGAGCTGTAAAGCTGCAAAAAACTGCTGCATATTGGTCTCCTCAATCTGGGGAGCAGTATAAATAGTAGTCAAATATTGATTGACAGTGGCCAAAATTTCTGAACCAGTAATTACCAAAGAACCATATTCATTCTGAATTGAGGAGATTACCCCAACTGAAGCCCTCTGGCTACACTGCCTGAATGTATCACCAAAGCTGGCCTTACCTGGATAACAAACCCAATGTTCATTCAGTATCGAGGCTGCTTGGGAATACTGTATACTTTCCATCTCCTTTTTTTTGTTACATACCTGAGCCATTAAATTTATATTTTGTGTGTCGATAACTGAGTACAATCTTTCTACTTGTGTGTGAAGGGGCAGATATTTTTTATACTTGGCAATCTTAGAACTAGTGGAAACTTGTATAAAATGTTTTTGCAGCTCACACTTGGTGTGCACCCACCAAGAACTAAGGTCATCCACTAGACCAGCTACTGATACGTGGGCATGTAAAAACTCCCATACCCTGTGCAAAAGCGCATCATTCTGTAAAAGAAAAATATTGAGTTTCCAGTATCTTTTACCATACATAGAATGCAAAGTGCCCCCCAAAGTTACAAACAGAGTAACATGCTCAGAGGTCTCTATAGAAAATGTGTTTGCATAATGTACAGTAACTGCCTGTTTAGTGAATAGAAAGTCAATTCTGGTAGAGAGACTGCCTCTATAGTACTTATAACCACCCTACGAATCCAGGGCTATGTAGGTATCTTACAAACCACATTGCAATAAAATATTACATAAGCAATTTGTATCACAGAAGGTTTTTGGAGTTGCAGCCCCTCTATCCTGGCTGGCAAGCACACAATTAAAATCTCCTCCCCAAATGATATGTTTCGTGGTGAACAGAAATGGCTTGATTAAGTTAAAAAGGCCAACTATCTCCTTTTTTGTTAAGGGGGCATACACATTAATTAGTCTCCACACAATCCCTTTATATAAAAAAAATCCAATAATAGTGCCCTTCCAGATTGTGCCTCCACTAGTTTAGAAACCTTAAAGCCATCACCCCAAAACATAATTCCCACTCCATCACAAGCAGCCAAACCAAAAAAAAAAAAAAAAAGAGGGACCCCAATACCACAATTTCTGTGCAGCTTTCACCAGACATTTAGAATTCAGTCTTGTGTCTTGCAATAAATAGATATCACAGATAAGGTCTTTCAAGACTGAAAAGGTAACCAGTCTCCTTCTAGCACTCATAATGCTATTTGTATTCAAGGATGAAATACAAACAGATGATATAACTACTGTATGTGAAGGAAATACTCAATCAAAGGTTCTTTTCAACCATAAACTCCTTATAGTCTGAATACCCTGATTTTTGTGTCACCTTTTGTTGTTAATAATGGTGAGCTCAGGGTCATCTTCAAACTTCTGAAGAGAGAGAGGGGCTTGAGAGGAAGCTTTGGAGTCGTCCTCTGCTCTGAGTCCTGTGAACGCTTAGACAGAATTTCAAATTTATTGGACAAGGGGACCTCACCACCGGGGGAAGAAGCCTTAGTCACTTTGGGTCGAGGCCTAGATTGCTGTATCCCCCGTTTCTTTGGAAGAACTTTAATAGAAGGGGGTCATGGTGTTCTAATCCTGGAAAAGAACTTCAGAATCTGAAACAACTATGGGGGTGTGTCCAAATTCAGGGTGATATACATTTCCTGCTGTTCCAGAGGTCCCGGCAGCCATTCAGAGGCTGAGTCTGGTACTGCAAGCTGCGGAGAGGAGGGGGAAGAGGGTGGGGGATCTGTAGGGGCTGTAAGGAGATCATCAGGATATGGGGTGGATCTGCGGGTGTAGGGCATTTAGGAGGGTTAGTTCTAGATGCAATGTCTTTTTTCTGAGCCTCCCATAACAATTTCTACAATTTCTCTTGACTTGGGCAGTTTGAAAGGTTGTGAGTGACCCACAGACACGCTCTATGTGCATGTCCACCCTCTGAACACAAGTTGCACTTCAGTTCTTCTTGGCAATCTGTACTAGAATACCCATAAGTGAGACACAAGTTGTACCATAAACGGTCACATGCAGGGCTCAACTACATGTAGGATCAGCACTTGAAACAGGATCTGGGCTGACCTGTATAAACAATTTTCGTGCTCCCTTCCTAAAAACAAACTGTTTGGAAGATGAAATGGACCAGAACTATTATTTCTGAGGCAGACTTTACACTTCCACCCCCCCATCCACAAATGCTTATCATCAAAAATAGGCATGAGGACCCCAAAACCTCACATCTTTGTTGCGACCAGTAAAAGATGTAATGTACAGACACTGTCTCATTGCGAAAGAGAATCATAACATACTTAATGGTGGGTTTAGTCAAGGGGAGGGCCTGAAAAGGCAACCATAAAGTCGAATGTTTTGGGGACTCACACTTGGACCAGAATCTATCGAGGCCCTGAGGGGTATTAAAACTTACATCATATAAATCAGCATCTTAAGCATGGATTGAGGCATGCACTTCATTGTAGAAAAAGCCCATAGAATCTTTAATAAGCTGTCACCCAACATAAAGCCTATCAGGCACAAATTCTAGCCCCCTTAAATACTGTAAGTGGATCACATTATGTCTCTGTAAAGGTGGAGGAAATCCACTAAATGGGTCTTTTTGTCGAAGGTTTTCCCAAGTGAACTTAGCTCTGTCCCTTGAGTTTTGTTTTGGTCCTGGTGGGCAAAGTTCAGTATCCATTCTGTCCCCCCACTCTGTGGGCTGAGGAATATGCTCTTCTCTCTCAGATGAGGAACTAGAAATGTCAGATAAAGGATTAACTGTTTCAGAAAGAGGCTGATTCATGGCTTCAAGAGTTATAAAACCAAATATAGGAACACAGTCACCCGAGTCCAAATGTGGTGGAACATACCCAGAGGACTGCCCCGGAATCAGACTATGTGCAGGATCTGGTATCCAGTGTCCCGCATCACCTTTTTTCCATCCTGCCTCAGTTAGTGAGCCTGCTAACGAATGGGAAGAACTTTCTTCAGTTACAGGAGGCAATTCAATGTCAGACTCCACATGTAACGGTATTGCAGGAGAACCAACAAACTCATTCAGAGCATGAGAAAGACCCAGTGTACTCACTTCATTCTCTGTGTTAGAAACAGCAGCTTGCAGCATGTTTGCCCCAACAGTCTCATTTTGAGCTTGCTTCTCCGACTCAGCCACTGCTGACTCAGACAATCAGAATTCATTTGATGTTAGTGCATCATCAGGCAGGCTAACACAGGCCTCAGTAGCATTTAACAAGGCTGTCAATTCTTTAGCTGGCTCCAGCAATGAAAGAACAGGAATTTCACCCGGTAACAGCACCGGGTCAGTTGCTAGCTCCATTGCAACCGTAAAAGTGTCCACAGGTCAAACAAACTAATGCTCCTCAGCCCTGACCATTACAAACACCATGTCATGATCAGTTTTCAACAGGTTTTTAAGCCAAACCTCTTCAGTAGACAGCGTAACTGCAGTTAAATCCTCAATTTTTTGAGAAAGTTCAACCTCTTGCTCCAAGCTAGCGATACCTAACACATACTCCTGAGCTGGACCTGTGGGTTGGGAGATCTGCACTCCCACAGGTACGCCAGCAGACTGAGGTATCCCAGCATCAGCATCCATGGGAACAGCACCCCCTCGCAAGGAGTAGGGGAATTTTTTATTATGACACAAAAACAGATACACTGAAGGAATACAAAAAAATATTCATGATACATTAACAGAAAGCTCAAAGTAAAGGGAAAAAACAGAAAAAAAAATAAGTACCACAACAGAATACAGTAATAAAAACCCTCCACCAAACATAGCCAGGACAAGACTTCCTAGCATGAATGCAGCGGCTGATATTGCTGATATTAAACCTTTAATCACAAGGGGAAACAAAAAGCATAATACAAAAAAGCCATCACCCAATCCACTCCACCCCCTTCCAGAAATGTTGACATACTACCTCTCATATAGTACAAAATTCATAATGATAAATTTTATCCAATTCCATCTGTACTTGGCATAACATATCCCAAACAGTCACTTAATTTGGTTGTAATACGCTAAGACATCTAGCATGCCAGATCACCCACTTTAAACAAACAAATATCACCCAAACTGTACCCTTCTGCCATTTTCTCCATCTCGTCCCTAATTGCCCCAAAATGAAAACATCATAAGACATTTGAGCAAACAGAGACTCACCCCATAATGCAGCCAAAGAAGCCCAAAAACCTTGTATCCAGGTACAGATAAAAAATAAATGTTGCATAGTTTCAACTTGTCCTAAACATGACCACACTAGACAGACCTGTTCATCCAGCATTTTGTGTTTCTGATTCCCCTTAACATTTAAGCATTGATGTCCACACAACCAAACTATATCCTGCATTTTTAATGGAATTTTTGGCTAAATAATATTGTCTAATAACAGTCGACAATCAAGGTGAGCAGAAATATCAAATACCAGGTCTTCCAGATAATAGTGAGCAAGAACAGTTTTATAACATTTCTTTCTATCAGTGTCTATAAACCAATGAAGCACTATGTGCCACAGTCTAATGTATTCTAAAGAGGTCTGTATATAAGTAGGCAAACGTTTGTCAGAAACATGCCATCTAACCCTTCCCCAAGCTTCCAAAAACTGAGCCTCCCAATGTTTCATACTGTCAATACCTAAGCCTATATTCCCTAACAACAGCGGACAATTATTACTATAGAAGAAATGACTAATCTTCCTTTCTTGCCCTGTAGGTGTGTGCCCTTTTGACGGGATTCAGGCAGCTACCCCATAAAAACAAAAAGAACAGTCCCATCTACTTAGCATGCATACTAAAAGGTACTGGATAAATATGCGAAACATAAAAAAAAAAAAACAGGCAGAATATAGGCTTTTAACAAATGAATCCTTTTTTTCCCTGTCATTTTCCAAGACTTCCCAAGACATTACTTTCCTGTACATACTAAATCCCAATTCATTTGTTCCACCCTTTTAATGCCAAACAACAACCCCAGTAACTTAATCTCCTCATGTTCAACTGGAATTGAAAATTGCACTGGTATGGATGCCTTACCCAAAGTCAGCAGCTTACATTTAGAAATAGTAAGTGTTATTCCTGTAATTTCATGCATATCTGCTAAAACATCAAGTATAGCCTGCCCAGATTCTAAATCTTGTACAACAACTGTACAATCATCAACATAAGCAGACACCTTAAGATATATCTTACCAAACCTATCACAAACTGGTTTAATCCCATTTATATCCTCTATAATCCGTAAAAATGGATCAATGGCAAACACATAGAAGAGCGGACTTAATGAACATCCCTGCCTCACACCATTCTGTAGCTGAACAGGAGTTCCCAAATGCCCATTTAGCAATGGGATCATTAGTGGCCTCTCATAGAGACCCTGAAGTACACCAACAAATTGATATGAAACCCCATACATTAGGGGAGTGTCCCACAGATGACCACGCTGTACTGCATCAAAAGCAGATTCCTGATCTAATGATAATAAATACCCATCCAGCTGCATATTTAAACCTTGTTCAACAACTTGCCTAATAAATATCAAATTCTATTGAATATTCTTGCCTGGCATTGCACATGTCTGATGAGGTAAAATCACTAAGTCACCACCCGTGCCAATCGTGATGTCAGAATTTTGGTAAATATCTTATAATCAGTTTTTATCAGACTTAAACGTCTCCAGTTCCAGATAATCTGTGGATCACCTTTGTTGTATAGAAAAGTCATTACCCCTGCTGCATACTAGATGGAAAACTCCCACCATCTAGAATCTCCTGATATACTACCCATAAAGCAGCAACCAATTCAGACTTGAAACGTTTATAAAATTCATTGGAAATGCCATCCAACCCAGGGGCAGTATGGGCCGACAAATGATCAATTGCCACTTCAACCTCCTCATCAGTTACTGGCCGTATCCGCGATTCCACTTCACAGACAGAGATCCTAGACAATGACTCCATATTCAAAGGGATGATCCTTTGTGTACCCAGAGGTTTCTGATAAGTATGACATCAATGGTCGGCTACCACCGTGCGGATACCAGAATGAGTATGTCACACTATCACATCATGGCCAATTAAAGTCCTCATAGTCAATTTCTGAACTCCCTGTAATTCAATATCATAAGGATTAACCAACTCCTTTCTTCCCTGTGTAACAAATTGTTGACATTTAGCAGTCTCTCCCTCCTGATGTTTATGATACGCACACATCTGCCACTTAAGCATCTTTAGTTGTACCTGATTGTCATCTCCTGTTCCCCAAGTATGTGACAAAAGTTTCCAGTACTGTGCTCTCAAATGTAAGTAATCCAAATATTTAGAACTAGCAAAATACCTTGACACCCTTTTCAAAAAATTCCTTAAATCCCTCTTATTATCCTCCCACTATGCTCCTCAAGAATCGTATAAAAATAGAACATCTTGTCTAACAAGCAAGAGATCCCTCACCCCCTGCTGTACCACCTCCTGCTGTAATACAGAAGCATTCAATTTCCAGTCATTTCTACCAAAAGAAATTTTATGCACTAAACCAATCCTCGCCTGTATCCGTACATGATCTGAGGTTTCCAAAGGTAGAATGTTCACAGTGGAACTATTCAACCTATCAGAAACAAACCAGAAGTCAATACACATTGACAGCCTGTTTTTATAGAAAGTATGGTCCAGAATTTTACCCACAAGATCATAAATATCAACAAAGCCTGCAGTAGCTAGAATTTCCTTTTGTGCATTAGTATCACTATACATTTTTTGAGTTTGGCATTCCAAATCCCTTAGCAATAAAACACAATTAAAATCCTCCCCCACCAAAATCAACTTAGAGGTAGAGAGGAAAGGCTCAATAAGATGAAATAAAGCCACTCTATCAGCCTCAGTCTGTGATGCATACATGTTAATCAAGCGATATGCTAGACCACCAATAACCACATATATAAGCAACACTCTGCCAGGAGAAATATCTAAAACTTTCAAAATTTGGACAGACAAATCAAAAAACAAAATACCTACACCGGAACAAGGCACCTCCCCTACTGACCATAAGAATGGCCCCTATCTCCAATCTTTTTTTGCCTGTTCTATCTCAGAAATGATGCGTAATCTGGTATCCTGCACAAAAGTAATCTGGCCTAAATCATTATGCAAACTAGCAAAGGTAATAGCATGCTTCTGATGATTATGAATACTGTTAACATTCACAATAGTGATTAGAATAGAAGACAACATAAAATGGGGAGTCAGAATATATAACCAGTAGATCCACATCATTTCTGTTTTCTCCTTTTTTTAGGCTTAGGCTTGTCAACCTTTCCAGGTCCAACTGGAGTTTCCAGTTGTGATGGCATGACTGATGGGCCATCAGACTCACCACCCCCCCTCATCCAGAACATCCATAAGAAAGTCAAGTGAATTCTGAACCATAAGTTCTTCCACTGTAGGAAACCCCCTTATGCGTTGCCTTAGACCTCATGACCCTTTGGAAAAGTAAATCTGCCCCTCTCCCAGGTGGGGGCATTATCACCTCCATCTTTTCCTGAATTAAAACAGAGTCATGCCCAATAGCGTCTTCCTGCAAAGTATGCTCATCCAGCTCATGGTCAGATAAATCATGGTCCAAAACCTGAGGGGGTTCCATCTCTACCAGACTCCGCAACTCATCCTGAGAAACTTAGAAACAGGAACATAGATTTTGACAGCAGATAAGGACCACTTGGCCCACCTAGTCTGCCCATTTCCCTACCTAGAGGATAAGCTGCAGATCCTATTTAACCAACAGCCTATTTCTTCCTACCTCCCACAAAAATTGCCTTAAGTCTGTCTCATGCATGCTTGAATTCTCCCACAGTTTTAGACCCCACAACCTCCTCAGGAAGGCTGTTCCATGCATCCACACCCTCTCTGTGAAAAAATACTTCCTCACATTACCCTGAGCTGTCCCCCCTCTATCTTCAAATTGTGTCCCCTTGTTCTCGCACATCTCTTTTTTCTGAAAGATGCTTCCCTCTTGGACTTTGTTGATTCCACTGAGGTACCTAAATGTTTCTATCATGTCCCCCCTCTCCCTCCTTTCCTCAAGGGTATACATATTAAGCTCCTTTAGCCTGTCTTTGTATGGCTTCTCTTGCAGACCCTGCACCATTTTAGTTACCCATCTCTGAACAGCCTCCATCCTGTCTATGTCCTTGCGGAGATGAGGTCTCCAGAACTGCACTCTGTACTCCAGATGGGGTCTCACCAACTGTCTGTACAGGGGGATAACAACTTCCTGTTTTCTGCTAGTGATGCCTCTCCCTATACATCCCAGTATCCCCCCAGCCCTCCCTATCACCTTCTTCCATTCCTTGCCAACCTTAAGGTCATCTGATATGATCACCCCCAGGTTCCTTTCCATTTCTGTTGTTGTTACTACCTCCCCCCCATTGTGTAATCTTCCCTGGGTTTTTTGTTTCCCAGGTGCATTACTTTGCACTTCTTTGCATTGAATCCAAGCTGCCATACTTCTGACCATTGCTCCAACCTTGCCAAGTCCCTTCTCATCCTTTCCATGCTTCCTTGTGTATCAACCCTGTTGCAGAACTTTGTGTCTCTGCAAAGAAGCATACTTTTTCTTCCAGTTCCTCTGCAATGTCACTTACAAAGACATTAAAAAGGACTGGATCCAGTACTGAACCCTGCGGTACCCCACCAGTAACCACTCTTTCTTCAGAGTGGACTCCATTTACAATTACCTTCTGTGTCCTGTTGTTCAGCCAGTGTTTTACCCAGGCTACCACACTGGGACCTACTCCAAGGCTGGTTAATTTGACTACTAATCTTTTGTGTGGGACTGTGTCAAATGCCTTGCTAATGTCTAGGTAGGTCATGTCCACAGCCCCTCCCTCGTCTGCTACTTTGGTCACCCAGTCAAAGAAATCTATTAGATTCGTCTGACATGACCTTCCCACTGTGAAGCCATGCTGCCTTGGGTCCTGTGCCCCACTGGCCTCTAGGTACTCAACAATTCTTTCCTTCAGAAGTGATTCCATCATTTTCCCTACCACAGAGGTCAAACTGACAGGTCTGTTGTTTCCTGCCTCTGTCTTGCTCCCACTTTTGTGAAGGGGAATCACATCAGCCTTCTTCAAGTCCTCAGGTACCACACCATCCTCCCATGATTTATTATAAAGGGTAGTCAGTGGTGTCACTAGTTCTCTGCTTAATTCTTTTAGAATTCTGGGGTGAATTCCATCTGGCCCCATTGCTTCGTCCACCTTCAGTTTTAGGAGTTCTTTCAGAACCCTTTCTTCTGTGAAAGGACTGGGATCGACCCCCTCTCCAAAGTGCTTCTGTTAATTGGATTAGGCACCTCCCCCACTTCCTCTTTTGTGAATACTGAACAGAAGTATTCATTCAGCATCCCTGCTTTTTCACTGTCACTCTCTGCCCACCCACCATCCATTCTATTCAGCCTCACTATCCCTCCCTCCCTTTGTCTTTCTACACTCCCTGATATACCTATAAAAGGTTCTATCCCACTTTTTAACCGAGTTGGCTATCTTTTCCTCAGTTTGTGCCTTTGCAATTCTGTCTACCCTCCCTGCTTCCTTCTGCCTAAACTGGTACAGTTCTCTCTCCTGCTCCTTCTGTGTTTCCTTATACTTCCTAAATGCTATCTTTTCTCTCTAACCTTCACCGCCACTTCTTTTGAGAACCATAGTGGCTTTTTCTTTCATTTTAATTTGTTTATTTGCTTCACACAAAGGCTTGTTGCCTCTGTGATGGTGGTTTTGATATTTTCCTATTGTTGCTCCACCCCTCCTTCTAACCTGTTTGCTAGTGCTTTTCTAAGACACTCTTCCATCTTGCCAAAGTCAGCCCTCCTGAAGTCCAGAATCCTCACTTTTGCATGGCTTGACTCTGTAGCTGAGTTTATAGTGAACCACACTATTTGGTGGTCACTTGTTCCCAAATGGCTACCCACTTCTAGATCTGAGATCCTCTCACAGTCCCCATTTGAATTACAAGGTCTAAGATTGCTCCCTCATGAGTAGGTTCCAAAACTAGCTGTCTGAGGCATGCCACCTGTAGGGCATCAAGAATGGCCCTGCTTTTGGATGTGGCTGCAACAAAGGTGCTCCAGTTAACATCTGGCATATTAAGGTCCCCCATCAACAGTATCTCCCCTTTCTCTGCCATCCTAAGTATGCCTTCTATCATATCCTTGTCCATCCCCCCCCCGGACATGGGGGTCTGTATACAACCCCTGTGCAGATTGTGGTGCCATTTCC
Organism: Neoceratodus forsteri; assembly: GCA_016271365.2. Taxonomy (NCBI): domain Eukaryota; kingdom Metazoa; phylum Chordata; order Ceratodontiformes; family Ceratodontidae; genus Neoceratodus; species Neoceratodus forsteri. The sequence continues at coordinate 509,184,717 of CM057452.1, read as the reverse complement.
AGTCTCTAAGGTGACCCATAGTGCCTCTTTTCCTCCCTGTTTACTCTTTTGTTCAGTTGCTTTTATCCCTTCCCTTATATAGAGAGCTACTCCCCCTCTCGTCTGCCCTCCCTGTCTCTCCTGTAGGTTGTGCACCCTGGTATGTTAACAACCCAGTCATGGTTCTCTGTGTACCATGTTTCTGTGACTGCTACAATATCAAGGAATCCCTCTTCCATCAAGGCCACCAGTTCAGGAAGCTTGTTGTCCAGACTAGAAATGAATGTGGCGGATATAACATACTGGTTAAAATAACACAGAAGGATCCTGAGTGCAGTCCTGAACATCCACTGCAACCACAGTTGGATCAGAAGATGTTCCTGAACCAGAGCCAGCAGCAGAGACTAGCTCTTCACCATCCATCTGAGTCATCAAATTACTGCCTTTCATTTTCTCGTTTTGTGCCATGGTAACATAGACATCATGTTCAGCTCAAACAGATATATCTTTATCATTATGGGATGCCTGTGAAAATTTCTAAAATTATGATGCTTTTCGTCACACAAATTAAATTTCTGGGGTTGTCTGCAGTGTGCCCCAGTATGCCCAAAATCTCCACAAAGGACACATTTCTGTTTTTCACAGACATTACTCAAATGCCCAAGTTCACTACACTTGTAGCAGGCTCTGGGATGACCTGGATAGAAAATCACACCCCTATCTCTCCCCCCAAAAAAAACAGTTAGGGAGATGCTGTATAGCACCCTGCTCTTGTTTGAGTATAACTTTAAACTTCCAGCCCCCTGTCCAGAGGTGTTCCTCATTTAGTACAGAGTCAGAGTAACTGGTCACCAGGCAATGTTGTTTTAACCAGTATGTTATGTCCGACACATTTACTCCTTCATTACGAAAGAGGATTGTGATGGTCCAAGACATGGGTTTATTCAGAGGGACAGCAAAAGGCCTCCACACAGGACCATTCTTAAGTAGATTATACTGCTTCCAAAAGCATTCTAGCCCATTAGGATGTCTAAAACTAACATCATAAATGGTGTCCCCAGGCATATGTATCAGGGTATAAATTTCGTATGCATAAAACTTCATACTATTCTTAAGTAATGCCCACCCCACAAATAATCTATCAGGTGCTTCAGAGGCTGTACCCATGAATTTTAGCCAAACTGCAATTCGTCTCATTGCTGGCTCTAAAACATTCCGAACATTAGAGGGGAAAAGCTTCTCATGCACCACCACATGCCAAACATTTGGTTCAGGGGCCAGGAAGCTGCCAGAAATATTATCAGGTGCAGGTCTCTCAGAGACAGGCAAGCTTGCATGTGTAACTGGTGTCTTAGCTACCATTGAGACCAATTGGGGACCCAAAGGGACTGGGGAAGGGGGGGAGCTGTGCTACAAAGCAGACACATTATCATCACCTTCTAATACTTTAATGGCTAACAGAAGATCCTTAGGCCCAGTATCAATATCAGTAGGAGAACCATGATCCATTAAGACCTAACCTGGCGTAATCTGAGAAGGGGAAACTGGAAAGCCTGACTCAGAACAGCTCTCATGACACACAGGAGCAACAGAATTATTGTCCAAATCGGGGGCATTTGGATCCCAACCAGAGCCATCAGTTGTTTTTTTTTCACCCACCCCGCAGCTTCAAGACAGCAAGCAACCCAGTCAGCTGGAGAAGTAACGGGACTGACAAACTCCTCCACAGGAGTAGCACCAGCAGTCTGTAAATGTGCACTAAAAATGTCCTCACTTGCTTGACCTTTTTTCCCCGTGTAGTTGCTGTGCCTTTGGGGAATGCAATCTGTGAGTCCCACCAGTGGAAGCTCCAATAGTAAAGCAAACGCTGGAGGGTGCAGGTACAGAAAAGAGAGTACCACGTTCAACATCACGACCAGGTTTAAGCATTTGTTGGTCATCTAGAAATCCGGTAACAGAGCCAACGTCCTGTACAGCTACCTGCTGTATGTGTACCAAATCCTCTTTCCCATTCACATCTCCCACACTGCCGTTATTGAACAGTAGCTGCCATACCAGAGCGCAGTCCTGAGAATCCATCACAGTCTCCGGGTCCTGTTCTTTGACCCTCACAGCCATCTGTGCTACTTCCACATCAATATTTGCGACAGTAATTTCGGCATGAGTGCAGCTGTCCATCACCCTATCTTGTCTGGTACGCTCTACTAACATCTCTAGTTCCTGCCTTCTAGAAGTGAACCTTCGTTCTTCAGCTTCAGTCAGCTCATGGATATCCATCACATTGGCTACTGCATGTACCTGCACCACATCTTCCTGCAGCGGTTCTTCTCCAGGTAAGGAAACCACATGAGATAAATTCCCAATATTGCTAATAGCAGGATTGGTCTCACAATTTTTTGAGGCCGGGGAATAGGCCTGTTCCCTGGCCCCAAGCACATCTGTCCTCCTCGAAGCCTCAGGCAGACTGGCCATAGCAGCACCAGTCACAGCACCATCTACTCCAGAGCAGGGGAATTTCCCTGGTGTCCTAGCTAAATTTCCCCCCTTTCACTAAAAATATCACAAACAGCTTAATCTGGGTCAAGGTCAGTTGGCATTCATCTGTATCCCCCTCCCCTGGGTCGCACCTGAAAATAGGCAGAATTTGTCTGGTGCACTTACTCGGTCTACAAAAACTAAATAAATAAAATAAATATGCATCCCAGCATTCCACTGGCTATCCTCACAGCCTTCTCACATTGTTTGGTAACCTTTAAATCCTCAGATATGATTACTCCCATGTTCCTTTCCTGTTTAGTGGCTGTAAGTACCTCCCTTCCATCATGCACTCCTCCCCCACATTTCTGTGCTTGAAGTGCATGATCTTGCACTTCTTTACATTGAATCTTAGCTGCCACACCCTTGACCACTCCTCAAGCTTGCTTAGGACCCTTATTTTCTCTACACCTCCTGGAGTGTCAGCTCTGTTGCAGATCTTCCTGTCATCTGCAAAGAGACATGCCTTCCCTTTCAGCCTCTCTGCAATGTCACTTACAAAGACATTAAAAAGGACTGGTCTAAGCACTGATCCCCACTGGTCACCCCCTCTCTTCAGATTCAACTATGTTCACCACCACCTTCTGTGTCCTATTGCTCACCCAATTTTTGACACAGTTTATCACCCTGGGACCCACTCCCAGGCTGCCCAGCTTGTTTACTAGCCTCCTATGTGGGACACTGTCAAGGTCCTTGCTGAAATCAGGTAGGCCACATCCACCGCCCTTCCCTGATACACCTCCCTAGTTACTCAGTCAAAGAAATCTATCAGATTTGTTTGACAAAAACTTCCTGCTATGAATCCATGCTGCCTCGGATCATGTGCTCCATTAGAGTTGAGATATATCACAAACCTTTGCTTTAGTAGTGACTTTGTTAGTTTCCCCCACCACTGAGATCAGGCTGACTGGCATACAATTGCCAGCCTCCTCCCTGCTCCCACTTTTGTGGAACATAAGAACATGGGAACATAAGAATTTGCCAGCAGAAGGAGACCGTGTGGTCCATCTAGTCTGGGTTTTCTACCACCTAATATCAATTTGTCTTTCTAAGGTGACTATACTGTCTATCCCATGCTTGTTTAAATTCACTGACCATCTTGGCTGCCACTACCTCCAGTGGTAGGCTGTTCCAAGGGTCCACCCCCCCCGTGAAAAAACACTTCCTAACATTTGTTCTGAATTTACCTCCCACCTGGTGCATGTTGTGTCCTGTAGTATGTGCAGCCCTGTTTTCCTGGAAGAGGTTACTGGTTTGTAGTGTGTTGATCCCTTTAGCAAATTGAGATGTCTCGATCATGTCTCCCATGCTCTTCCTCTGCTTGAGGGAGAATACATTTAGCTGGTTAGGCCTAGCTTCATATGTTTTGTGGTGCAGACCCTGCACCATTTTGGTGGCACATCTCTGCACGAATTCCAGATGGTCTATGTCCTTTTTTAGATGAGGTCTCCAGAACTGCACACAGTACTCCAAGTGTGGTCTCACCAGAGACCTGTACAGCAGAAGGATTACATCATGCGTCCTACTGGTAATACCCCTACCAATACATCTGAGGATGCTGCTTGCCTTTAGTGCCACTTTTTCGCATTGCTTCCCTACCTTTAAATCAGTTGAGATCATGACACCAAGATCCTGTTCCTGCTTTGTTTCTTCTAGTAGCTGCCCCTCCAGGACAACCTTCATGCATGGGTTCCTTCTACCCAAGTGCATGACTTTACATTATTTGGCATTGAATCTCAAATGCCAGTTCCTGGACCATACCTCTAGCACCCCTGAGATCTGCCTCCATTTCTGCAATCCCTTCCTGTGAGTCTACCCTGTTGCAGAACTTCATATCATTTGCAAAGGGCAGACTTTCCCTTTCAGTTCTTCAGTGATGTCACTGATGAATATGTTTAAAAATATGGGGCCTACTACTGACCCCTGTGGCACGCCTCTTGATACCTTCCCCTCTTGGGACAAGGTGCCATTTACCATAACCCTCTGTATCCTGCCCTGCAGCCAGCTTGTGATCCATTTAACTACTGTGTGACCGATGCCAGCTTGCTCCAGTTTGTTGGCTAGCCTCCTGTGTGAGACTATATCAAAGGCTTTACTAACCCCAGATACACCATGTCTACTGCTGCCTCCAGTCTACTTCTCATGTAACCCAGTCAAAGAGAATTCTATCAGATTTGTTTGGAATGAGCATCCTGATGTGATGCCATGCTGCTTTGGGTCAGTTCCCCACTTGCTTTCAGGTAGTTCAGCCTGCAACAACACTTGCATACTACCTTGAGCCTGCTCCTGGTATGCTCATGCAGTATAAATGGTTCTATTGCATTATTACTGTATTGTATGTTTAATATGTTGCTTTTGTATGATTTTGGACATGTATTGTAATTTACCCAATAATCCACTACTGTTTATTGTACAATACCATGTGTTCCAACTGTTGCACAATCTTACAATGTTGTATTGTTTGTACTACCCACATACTATTGTAACTGATTATCCTTCACAACCCTATGTAACCCATCTCCCCAGGTCACAACGTGAGATGAGCAACTTGTTGTTCAGTGTCCCCTCCTGGTGAAACATTTCAATAAATAAATAACAAAATAAATAAATAGGTCATTACCATTTCCTTAAGCTTATGTTTCTATTATTTACCCACAACTGAGGTCAGACTTACTGAGCAGTAGTTTCCTGCTCCCTTCCTGCTACCACTCTTGTGCAATGGCACCCGCCCTTTTCCAGTCTTGTGGTACTATCTCCTGTTCCAGTGAACTGTTAAACAGTTCAGCAAGTGGGGCAGCAAGTTCATCTCTAAGTTCTTTTAGAACTTTTCAATGTATTTTGTTCAGGGCCCATTGCCTTGTCCACCCTTATTTTAGACCACTCCTCAAGTGGAGAGGGACTACATTTGCCCTCCTCCAGTCATTTGGTACCACACCTGTTTCCAGAGAACTGTTGAACAGTGCTGTCAGTGGTGCTGCTGGCACCTCACTGAGTTCTCTTAATACCCTGCAATGTGTTCTATCCGGCTCCATTGTCTTGTCCACTTTCAGATCAGTGAGTTCCTTTAAGACTCTCTCCTCCTTAAATGGACTGGTGTCCACCTCCTACCCAGTGGTGCTTCCATCACCTGTCTTTGGTCCCTCCCCTTCCCGTTCTTCTGTGAATAATGAACAAAAATACTTGTTCAGGATTTCTACTTTTTCTTGGTCCCCCTCTGCACACTTTCATACTTCCCTTTTTAGTCTCACAATCCCACCCTTAGTCTTTTCTCTTTCACTAATGTACCTGAAAAAGTTCTTGTCCCCTTTTGTTATTGCCTGTGCTATGTTTTTATCTGTTTGTGCTTTTGCACTCCTGACTGCTTTCCCCACCTCCCTCTGATTTTCCAGACATACAGTAGTTCCCTGTATTCTTCTCTCAGTGTTTCCTTGTACCTCCTGAATGCCATCCTTTTCACCCTTACCTTCTCGGCCACTTCCTTTGATTCACAAATTTTTCCTTTTTATAACTCATTAGTGTAATAGACTGTTTGGATGAGAGAAATGCAACAGATTGATAGATGTATAGACAGAGAGATACCCAGACTCCTCCCTAAGCTTGATAAGTTGCAACAAACCATGTTTCATCCCACACCTGATGTGTTGATGAACTCAGAATCTTGACTCTCCCCCAGAATTCCTGATACCTCTGCTTGCATCCCCAGTTTCACCATTGTTCATCAGGATTCATTGAAGGGGAGTGGTGGAGTAGCCATTTGCCTCACCTCAAACATCCAGTTTGACCCCGTGCTTTCAGTCTGTGCTCCCTCTACCTATGAGATGCTCTTTCTCAGACTCTACCTTCCCTTCTCAATTTACATATTTATTGCTGGAGGTCTACTTCTGTGCTGGCATGCCCCCGTCATCATTAACTGAGCTACTAATAGGAACATAGAACTTGTCTGCAGATAAAGAAAGCTTAGCCCACCCAGTCTGCCCATTTTTCTCTGCATATACTGTCACCGCAGACACTACCTACAGTAATCTCTGGCTACGCCACGTTTTCTTACCAAGATTCCTTTGTGCATATCCCACACATGCTTGAAGCCCCTCACTGTTTTTGCCACTACCACCTCTGCTGGAAGACTGCTCCAGGTATCTACCACTCTTTCAATGAAAAAGTACTGCCTCACATCCCTCCTAAATGTCTTTCCTTCCAGCTTCATTGCATGCCCCCTTGTTCTTGTGCAACTTCCCTTCTACAATATACTCCTCTCATGTACCTTATTCACCCTAATTATGTATTCATATGCTATAGGTTTTTATCATGCCCCACCTTCCAGGGTGTATATATTGAGATCCATCAGTCTCTCCTCATAGAGGGCTCTCCCACTCTCTACATAAATTTTGACTGAATGTTAAATCACTCCTAATATTCCAGCTTATCTCTTATCCCAACCATCACCATCTTAAATATTTCAATCTCTCCCTCTTGGACTGGGTCCTGTCCTCACATTTCCCATTGTATTATGGATGCCAGTATCCTTCCCTGATGCCCTCAGTGGCCACCATATAGTCTATTGTATGCATAAGATTCATCACCCCAAAGCTCCCCCAAGATTCACCCAGATCTGGCCTTTACAGTCACTAGACTTGTCTCCCCTCCATGCTGACCTGGAAGGTACCAGTCAGCCCCCCATCTCTACAGCTGGTAATGTTAACACTGTCTTTCCAAATTTATGACTGTCTGGGATAATTTTGCACTCCATTAAAAAACAGGGTCTAAGGAGCTCATCTCCCATGGATTTCAGCAGAATTGCTGACTTGTCACAGTGTGCCTGACTTTGCCTGACAGACTTACTAGTACACTGACTCACCATCTGATCTTACTAAATATTGGGCCCTTCATAATTCCTGTACTAGAGATATTAGGCTTGCAAAGTCTGAACACTTTGAATCCATGCTATAGAACGACCTTACCACCCCTCTAAGGTCAGGAAGATAATACATGCCCTGTTCTCTTCTCTGGCCCAGTACTCTCCTACTGTTCTTAAGGTGGACAACTCTCATATCTCTGATCCCACTGCAGTCACCTTCTCATTCAATTACTTTTTCCCTTTCATTTTCCACTTCCTCCCTCCTTTCCTCCTCCTCCCCTTCCCTATCCTCATCTAACCCTCTCCTCCCTTTCCTTCTTCTTTCCCACCACTTCTATTGCATCTTTTAAGGTCCTCTTGCTCTAAAGTCCCAGAAGGGTGGCAGCCCTGATGGTTTTGACCCTAAACTACTTCATCTTTTCACTCAAGCCATTGCCTTCACTATCATCTGCCTCCTCAATCTCTCCTTCTCCATATCCTGAATCCCTAACTCATGGAAGCTCGCTTAAGTCATCCCCATTCCTCTCCACTCTCTTGTTAACTCTGGGAACACCTTACTCTCTCCAAGGTCTCACCTTTCCCCAACTCATCCTACATTTTCACTCCATTTCAGTCTAGCTTCAGGAAGTCCCATTCCACTTTCACCTTCCTCCTCTGGATCACTTACAGTATTCTCCTTTGCATGGATCAGGGCCTGTCACCTCTGCCATCTTTGTTGACTTGCCCAAAGCTTTTGACACTGTTGCCTACTCCATTCTCCCGGGCAAGCTTAAGACAGCAGGATTCTCTGCCTCCTTCATTGGGTGGTTCTGCTCCCAGCTTGCGGGCAAATCTCAAGCTGCCCAAATTGTAGATTCCCTTTCCCCCCAACTCTCAGTCTGCTCAGGTATTTCATATTGGTCTGTGCTTGGTACAAATCTTTCTCAATTTTTCTAAATTAACTCCCCACTGCCTGCTCCTCTGTGTCCACTAACATGTATGCAGATGACACTGTACTCTTTACCACTGTCTCTTCTACCCACAACCTCATTGCCCAGCTTTAACTAGACTTTAACAATGTCCAGAACCAGGCCCCTGAAAACCAGCTGTCTCTCAATGCCAAGAAAATAGTATCTATGATTTTTGGTACTAGGCAGAGGCTTGCTATACTGGCCCCCTTCCTTGCTTTCATACCCCTGATGGTGCATTGATGAACGATGTTTCCTTATTTAAGTACCCCTCTCCCTTCTTTCATATCATTGATGTTGCAGTGGTTGAAAATGTTTCCTTCTTTAAGTACCACAGGGTCTAGCTGGACCATCACCTCAATTTCTCTTTTGGTGTGGACGTAATCCAACTGAAGCTACACACCAAATTTGGTGTGCTTTACAGAAATAAGAAGAGCATCCTGCTTCCTGCCCACAGAGAGATCCTCATGAAGATGATACTCCCTATTGTTGACTATGGTGACATTATTTACAGTGCTGCTCTCAAATCCAAATTAGGCAGAGTGAACCCCCCCTCACTCCTTCTGTCGATTTGCATTCGACAGTTCCCAACACACTCACAACTGTTCTTTGTACACTTCCCTTTGCCTTCACTCCCTTCTTGCTAGCTGCCTTGTCCACTGTACCTCCTTTAATTACAAATTCTGCCTTCACTCTCTCATGTCTCATCTTATCTCTTTTCTCTCCCTGCTTACTACCTCTTACTTTTTTCACAGCTTTTGCCCTCACTCTCCCCACTATGAAATCCTCTGCTGATCAAGCTGCCTTCTCTTTTCACTTAGCTAAACTCTGGGTCTCTTCTCCACTTAAATTCCTTCTGTTGCTTCCCTCCTAGCTTTAAATCTCTGCTGTGTGATTTTCTACTCACTCCTACAGTCAACCCTGACACTGGGTCACATCTGGACTTTTGTCTGCTGCCCTTCACCCTGTACTGTCACTAATATAACCCACCCTTATCCGATTTACATCCCCTACCCTATTCCTACTTAATATTTGATTGTTGCACAATTTATATTGTTCACATTGTTCTTCTGCACTTTAATTGTATTGCATGTTTCCTGCTTAGAATTACCTGTGAATGTTTTCTTGTACTTACATATTATTGCATTTTATAAACATTGTAATTTGTAATTGCACTGAAAACAATACCTTTTTTGCTTCTAGATTCCAAGATAAAGATAAAGTGTGCAGTAAAAGTGAAACATCGTGAACTTTAAAAAGAGAGATGTCTACAGCATGCCTCACTGAAATTAATGGAAAACCATAATTGCCACAGTATGTACTATGTGAAGACTATTCTGAAACAGAGTTTAAGGAGTTAAGTAAAACAGAGTATCCTTCCTAATATTTGATAGGTTAGAAAATTGTACCTGGTGTTAATAAGTGACTGTACTGGCAATACCATTTGTAAGGAGTGTGATAGAAGTGCATCTGGCTGCTGTCTTCTGAGCTTCCATCTATCATGTGACAGGCTTCTTCGATTAAATGGCATTGGGTGGGTGTTTTTATAGGTTCAAAGAGATAGTAATAACATCTACTAAAAGGAAGAAATGTCAGGAAGCACGCAGCAGAATAGCAACCTAAATCTCAGAGGACAGCTGTTTCTATTAGGAAACTGCCCACCAGCAATGAAAGTTTACAAAATAAAGCAAACTATTTTCTGTTTCCTGGAAAACTGTTCTCAGATACGAAGAGAAAAGATGAATTAAATTCAGGGGAACTCTCTCCTGTTCCCCTCAGTTATATTACACCTAGCATCCTCTTGCCTTTCCTCTTACCTCACCCACATGGTATGCACTGTGGTTTACCCAGGTTGAGCTCTTGAACCAGTTACCAGAGGGTGGCACCACCTAAACTGTGTATGTATCACCTCCATCCTGCACCTTAGCCTTACCCATGTGAGATTCCAGTGACCCAAAGTGATGCTCCTGGAAACAGTTTTTTTTTGCTATAACTTGCTGAGCTATCTCCAAGCAGGTGAGCTTATCAAGGGTACACCTTGGCAACTGCTTAGGAAAAGGACTGTCTGCAGGTTCAGGGCTGGGGATGTTAGGAATGTTGATCTCTTCCTAGCCCCGTAACTCTCTGTTACTCAAATTCATAAAAACGTTCTGTGGGATTTGACAAATTTATTTCCAGTCAGTTAGACCTAATCATGGATAAGGGTATCACTATGAAAACCCAACATTTAAAATCCCAACACCCACCACGCCTCCTGATGAAGGGGTAGCATAACCCCAAAAAACTGAGGCTGAGAAAGGAGTGTGGTAGCAGCAATGCACTTTTTCCATCTGTAAAATTTAGTTTTACAATTGTAAGTATTTACTAGTGAATATATATTGTAAAAATATACTTTCACTACATTTTGAGTCTGGAAAGCTGGATTTTTTATACTGTGACCCACCAGCCCGAGACCAGCATCCCGACATGCACTTACCTGACAGGTTAACATCCTGACCATGGAAAGCCTGACACTGGAGTTTGCCAGGACTGAGAGAGTGGGAGTTGGTTATAATAATTTCAGAGGGTGTGGGGGCAAAGCCACCCCTGATGGGGGGGTGTGGGTGTAGCCTCCCTTTTCAGACCACAAACCCAACATAACTTTAGTGTCAGACTTTCTGTGGTAGGGATATTAACCTGTCAGGTAAGTGCCATATCGGGAAGGTTGATGGTCTCGGGCTGGTGGGTGTCAGGATTTTACATGTCAGGTTTTCACAGTTAATCCATGGATAAGTAATGAGTTTCCTTCCTTATGAGTCAATCAAATGAACAATGGGGGAAGTCAAATGTTCTACCTGAAAAGGAAAGGGAAAGCCTTAATTCACTGGAGTGCCTTTAAAAGGCCATGTTTTGTCCACAGGAAAATATTTTGTATTTGTACTTTGGTCAGAGTTAATGTTTAAATAGTGCATTATGCTCACAAAAAAAAAAAAACTCACACTGAACATAATTTTGTCCCCTGAATGATTTGCTGGTCATTTAGTCTGTCCACACTGTAAGCTGTGCAACTCTGCAGTTTGCTAACAGAATTGCTTTGACCAAAACTGCTTTGTGCTCATACAGTAGATAAATGTTAACCATATTTAGTTTACATTGTGGAGATTGCCTTCGGACTAAGGGCTTGATCTTCAAAGCCCTATGTACCCCCATGTGGATGTGTAGGATGGGTCAAGATGATTGGAGGGCCTCTGTGTATGCATGAGAGTTCTGCAATTTTTGGATGTCAGCCCTGATCTGATATACAGATCTAACTGGCTGGTCAGAGTCTGCAGATGGGGTGTGGTTGCTCTCCACAGTCATGCCCATTGTGATGTACTGTATCTGCTCTGCTGGATTCTGGGAGGTTGCACACACCATGCAATTGAGACCCCTGCTATGTCTTGCATACTTTTCCTGACCAGTCACGCATAATGTTGTGGGTTCTGAACACCCCCCTCAAATGTTGCTCCCAGACCTTCAATATGACACAAAGGGCTAAAAGTCAGGGTGGCATCTTGTTATTTCTTATTTAACAAAACTTCTATTTTTGTACAAGAGGCTATAGCAATCTAGGCTAACTGTTTATCCCACAATGCCCTGATTGCACAGAGAAAGTAAACCAATGCTTGGCTGACCCTCAGTCTCTGTTCCAGTTCTGTCATTTAGATCAACTTCTACCCCCACATGATATTAGCAGAAACAAAAATAAGTTAGACACTACTACTCTTGTTTGATATTGCATATATATATATATATATATATATATATATATATAGATTTAAAATGGATTTGTGCCTTGCAGAAGTCCCAGTTAAAGTTCCCAGATCATTTGAGTGTACTGTGGCTGCAGGTGTTGGGTGCACTATAATTCTCATTTACCGTCCACCCGTGGGTGAGAAATTGTTCCTGCAGGAAGTCGCAGACTTCATTGCTGACATGGTGTTGAAGTCACCCAGGTTGATGGTGCTGGGCATAGAAACATAGAAACATAGAAGTTGATGGCAGATAAGGACCGCAAGGCCCATCCAGTCTGCCCATTTCTTTTTCTACCTTATAAATGTGCCATCGGCCTTTGCTATGTCAGTGACCTATCTATTCATAGTCATTTGTATTGCTCCCTTATGCCTATCCCATGCCTGTTTGAAGCCCTGCACTGTATTCATAGCCACTACTTCTTGTGGTAAGCCATTCCATGCATCTACCACCCTTTCTGTGAAAAAGAATTTCCTCACATTCCCCCTTAATCGGCCTCCCTCTAATCTCATGCTGTGTCCTCTTGGCAACTTCAATGCCTGGGTCAATGATGAACTCTTGCAGTTTGGTTAGGACTTCCTTCAACTCATGAACATGTTGGGCTTCACACAGCTAAGTGCCTCTGCAACCCATGATCAGGGTCACTCACTCAACCTGGTTTTCCTCCGGGGGATGGAAGCCTGTGACCTGGTGGTGGAACTGGTTGGATGGTCTGACCATCACACAGTAAGGTTCAATTTTCAGGCTCCCCCCTATAGACCTGCCCCTGTGGAGATGGTCAGAAACTGCCCTTTGAGGGATGTTACTCCAGTCGGTCTTTTGGCAGTACTAGACCTATCAGGATTTCTGGATGCTAGTGAGGGTCCAGAGAATCTAGTCCAAGCCTGTAATAAGGCTGTGGCAGGTGCTCTGGATTCCATTGCTTCTGTCTGAGTTCACCCCCACACTCTTCTTTCTCAGTCCCCTTGGTTTGATGGGACCTTGAGGGAGTTGAGGTGAGTGGGCGAAGGCTAGAGCGGTGCTGGTGGAGATCTGCCCTGGATGCTGACCACCTTAGATTGATGGAAAATTATTGCGTCTATCATTAAACAATCTCCTATAAGAAGGCAGAGTTCCTGTCCAAGGAGATTGCTGTGGCTCAGAATCGAACAGCTCAGCTCTTTTGAACTGTGAACAGGTTGTGCAACCCAACCTGTCTACAAGTTCGTAGACCATTTTCATAGGATAAGTGTGACGAGGTTGCTCAATTCTTTGCTAATAAAGCGGTTGACATTAGGGCGGAGATCCATTCAGCCCATTCTATGGTAGTTTACAGTGGTCAGTATACGGTTACTATGCCTTGGTTTTCATGGGTTCACTTTGACCTGCGGCGATCTCTGATGTAGTGCAGATTGTCCACAGTATGTGGCCTATGTACTGTAGTTTGGATCAGGGCTCTACTTGCCTCATTTTGGAGTGTGCGGATACCATCAGCCCTGTCTTGGCAGAGAGAGTTTGCTGCTCTTCAGAGTTAGGTGAGTTCCAGAACTCCCTGAAGGAGGCAGTGGTTACACATCTCCCTTAAAAAATCTTCTTTGGATCCAAACTGCCCTGCTAACTGCAGGTCAATCACTAACCTTCCCTTTGTTGGGAAGGTAATAGAGAAAGTAGTTGCCCTATAGCTGGAGAACCATTTGACCATCCATGACATCTATGATCCCCTCCAATCAGGTTTTTGGAAGAGGCATAGTACTGAGACCACTCTGGCTTGGGTACTCACTGATCTCCTGATTGCAAGAGATCAGAAGCTCCATTGAGGCTTGGTCCTTGTTTTATTGCACCGGACCAGGATAATGCGGTCTCTGTCTTTAATAGCTGCCTTGTAGAAATCCAGGACTAATGTGGACCAGCTGGTTAAGGTTGAATCCTGATAAGACTGAGGTGTTGGTGGTGGTGGTGGTGGATACGGATCATGGGATAAGATAGAGAGGGCAGGGGCACAGTCTGCCTCTGGGCTTTGGGTCTGAGGTAACCTGCTCATGCCCTCTATTCAGGTGCAGAATCTGTGGGACATTTCTGATGAAGGGCTGACACTGCATACACAGTGGTTGGCAGTAATCAGGTCCTCTTTTTACCATCTGAGGAACGTCGCCCAGATTAAGCACCTTGTTCCGTCTTGCGACCTTCCAATGTTAATCCATGCCTTTGTGACCTCGCGCCTAGACTACTGTAATTCCCTCTACCTTGGGCTTCCAGGATTTGATATCCACTGCTTGCAGCTGTTGCAGAACACTGTGGCCAGGCTACTGACAGGGGTTTCCCAGGCCAGTCATATCACCCCTGTGCTGCATGAACTGCACTGGCTGTCTGTACAGTGGCAGATCACCTTCAAGGTTGGTTTACTGACCTACAAGGCCTACATGGGCAGAGTCCGGGCTACCTGCAAGAGCTTCTAGTTCCTTACTGCCCCCTCCATCCCTTCCACTCAGCCAACGAGGGATTCCTAGAAGTTCCCAGGGTTAGACTGAAAACTTCAGGTGCAAAAGCATTTATGTATGCAGCCCTGACCCTGTGGAACTCTCTACCTCTTCGGATTCGAGAGTGCCAGACCTTGGAGAGCTTTAAGATGGCTTTAAAAACTTATCTGTTTATCATGCCTTTGGGTATTAAATATAAGAATTATTGCTGAATGTATACTGTAGTAATGTTTGTTTTATTGTATTTTATCCTTTTTACCCTTGTTTTTTTTGTCTTTTTGTACGGATCTTTGATAAGTTTTGAATTGAGCTATATAAATACATTATATAATAGTGAAAACACAATTGCACATACCCCAATAATGCAAGCATCATAGGAAACATATGCAAATTCCCATGAGAGAATTAGTATATATTATAGTGGCACAGTAGTGCAACTATAGTTAGGGTTAACGTTAACTTCTATGTAAAACTTGCATTTGTGAACCTTAATTACTTTGGACTCATTCAATAGATTTGCATGAAATTTGGCATGCATAATATTTAGGGCTAGGTGCCAAACGTCATGCAAATCCAGTGTGTGGAAACAAAGTGTTGAAAAAATAGAAAAATCCATGTTTTTGGCCATTTCTTTGTCGACCTGGATCTCAGAAATGGCTTTAGGTTGTGGTCTGCAATTGTCAGGGTAGAGAGCCGTTGCCTCACAGATGTGCCTTTTGACAGTCTGATGAAAAAATATTAATTTGTTCAAAAGTTATTACATTTTTAGTTTTCCCATTATTTCCTATGGGAAGAATTATATATCAGGTGTGAAAAAATTATTTTTCAAAAAATATTTACTTTGTGCAGAAACCTGGCTGGGTTTTTTTTCGCAAAGCAAGTCAACCTTTTCGAACAGTATGGTTTTTCCATGGCAGAGCTCTGTTGTGTTCGCCATCTTGTTTTGCTCTTAGAGTGTGACAAAGTGAAGAAAAAATGTGAAAATGAATGTAATAAAAAAAACATCAAAACTTAGCTAAAGGAGAGCATTTTAGCAACATTCTGATTTTTTTCTTTGTTAAAATGTGGCATAAACGTTTCTTGAGCATCCAAAATCTTGGGTGCTGAACCTAACGAGAAGATTGCTTCTCTCCCATTCTCAGTATGTATACCATCAGCACAGTGACTCCCCCACAGTGACACCCCAATAGCGATAGATGTTCTGGTGACGGGTGTTTTTCGCCAACAGACTTTGCGGCAACAGGGGACATGTATCTAACTCCATTATCTGTGCGACGTGGAGGTAGATATATAAAGTGGGGTGGTGCAGTGGGGCGCAGTCCCCTGCATTGATCCTTCCAACTGTGTTGGTCACAGTCACGGTGTTGCCGGTCATCGTTGGTTTGCATCAGTGTTGGGGATGTCATCGTGTGTTCATTGCTGTGGGGGGCATCATGGTTGGGGATATCATTGTAGCGATATAGAACCTTCTCAGTGTGAGCACACCAGTGTTTTCTAGACTTCTGCAGCTGCAGCTGAAACTCGTGCTGCCGGCTGCAGAGTGAGCCCTGAGCTACACCCCCGGTGTGTAGTGGTACTCCCAAACCAGCAATCGCCCATTAAAGTACTTGGCTGAAAAAAAAAAAGCATGCAGTTGGTTCTCTGGTAGCACATAGGACTACATGTATGTCTGACAGCCCAAGGGTTCAGGGTTTGAAACTAGACACTTGTCTGTTTTTTTTTCCTTACAATAGAGGTGAAAAAAAATGGAATGAGTGACCTGGAACTCATGACCCTTGGTCTGGCAGACATACATCTGGTCATCTGCACCTGCCACATTTCGCCCCCCCTCCCAGCAGTGTGGGACACTGTGGAGCCCTCTCCCAGTGTCCCCAGTTATCTATGTTTACATACCTAGCAATGTGGGATGCTGGGGAGCCCACTCCCAGTACCCTGAGTTCTGCTTCCACCCCCAAAGCAGTGTGGGACACTGGGAAGCCCACTCAGTATCCCCAGTTCCCAGCAATGTTCACCCCTCCCACCAGTGAGGGACACTGGGGAGACCACTCCCAATTTACCTAAATTTCTTTGGTTTAAAAGCTGTAAAGTAGAAAATTGTCCACTGATGAATTTTCCACATTTTCAGCTGAAACAAGAAAGATGTCCTTTGTCGTCTCCCACCATCTTCCTCCTGAAACCTCGACCTTCCCATTACAGAACTGACACCCTACCCCCTTACCCTATACTTACCTCTGGGGGTCATCTGCAGTCATCTTCTGTGGATTGAGACATGTCTTTACTTTTCAAAGTCAAACCACAAACTAAGGAATCAAGGTAAGTGCCATATAATGGCTGTCAATGGCATTTCCAACTAATGTTGATATCTCAGCCATTTTAAGGTATTTTTGCACCAAATGTTCAGCATAAGTTTTTTGCCCCCCGCCCCCATGAACACTGTCACTGTCATTTTGGTAATCAGACCCATAAAGTGATTTCACAGATGCTGTATAAAATCACCTTTTAGGGCCACTTAACAACATGACAGTGTCAGTGTTCATAAAGTGGAGTCCCAAAAAGCCCATGTTGAAAATTTGGTGCAAAAATACTAAAAACCACCTGAGTTCCATGTGTCATTGAAATATTACTACGCATGTATGTGATGTTGCTAATTTTTAATATTTACACTTAAAATTTTAACATGGCCATTTTTTCACACCACCTCATGAACAGTACAGCTATCATTTCTCCTATCCTGCCAGAACTATGTTTTCGCACCTGTGGCATGGAATGACGCAGTCATTGCACAAAATCACCTTTTGGTACAGATTAATGAAATGATAGTGCCAGTGTTCATGAGGTGGGGTCCCAAAAAGCCCATGTTGAAAATCTGGTGAAAAAATTCCTAACAATGGCCAACTTACATGCATTCAATGAAGTTTTTCTATGCACGTGCGTAACTTTGGTGATTTTGAGTACTTTGACTCCAAATTTTCAACATAGCCATTTTTTCACACTACCTCATGAACAGTACAACTGTCATTTTCTAAAACCTGCTCAAAATGTGTTTTCACACCTGCGACACAGAATGGTGTTGCAGTTGCGCAGAATTATGTTTTGTCAGTGATTTGAAAAATTACTCTATCAGGTACATGTGTTGTTGTAATAAGATGGCTATGCTGATTATTTTGTCATGCATCTAAGGAGAGATGGGTGCACAAGGTCCAAAGGATCTTGCACTCCCACAGTAAAATAAGGAAAATCCATGAGCATGGGAGCCTAATAGGACCTGCGCTCCTATTGTGACATAAGGAGAGTTATAGCTGTCTGAAAAAGTAAGGGAATTCATTGCAAAAAAACTTTGTTAATGCATCAGTTCAGGTAAGTGCTATTGCAACAAAAGCAGGGAAATGAGGCATTGAGTTTTCAACCCTAACGCCCTACCCCCTACCCTGCAGATGCTGACAGGCATCAGTGAGATGACTTGGGGTCATGGACCCTAACGCTCTCCCCATTCTATTATACTGTACCCATCTGAACTCATTTACTTATGGAATGGGGTGAGCATTAGGGACCCCTTTGGTGCATTCTGTACTTTACAGGATGAAATATGCCCATAAAACATGTTTAATTGAATCATGTAAATCCTAGTTTGTATCCACATAGTATGACCTAGGATCCTAATTTATATGCCTAGATATGATGTAGGATCCTAGGTTGTGAGCCAAAAATAGGATTATTAATAAAAAAAACTTTATTTTTCTGACATGGGATGCCCAAGCCCTGTGTTGGCACTAGAGGACCCACCCTACTAGTGTGGGACACTGATGAGCCCACTCCCAGTGTCCCCAGTTATATCATGTCCCCCTCCATCACCATCAGTACTGTGCAGATGTATGCCTGAAATAAAGAAAACAGTCCCCTGATGTCTTTTTATTAAAAAAATCCCATAAAAAAGAAATTAATCCCTCGTCATCTCCCCATCCCCCTCCTCCTTCTGAGCACCCACCTACCCACACCCCCCTTACCCCATACTTACCTATAGAGTTGAGTTAACTCAACTGATTGATCCAGTGACGTGTATGATACTATGCTCAATACCCCTGGTATCCCTTCATTCACTACCCCCCCCCCGTCTGGGTATGACAGGTGGTGTATGAGCCAGAATTCGCCTGCTTGTTTCTTAGGCACTACCCCCAGTGGTGACATCCGGAACTCCCTGCAGGGAGGGCTGGCAAGTGACCCTTCCACCCTCCCTGCACTGACTTTCTTTGCGATCTTCCTCCGTACTACATCCTTCTTCCCTTTTACCGAGCCCAGGTTCTTCGCCCACATGCCCACCCATGCTCCTTCGAACCCCAGAGGAAAACCCCTTCAAGCACCCTCCCTCAATTGCTCCACCCCCTCCTTTTCTGGGTAGCCCTTTGTCCAGGCCTCTACCACCTCCACGTTAACTGGGGTGAGGGTCAGGGAATAGCCCCACCACTCCACACTCATTCCTGGCCTAATTCCACCCATAATTGGGGCGTATCCTCCTCTCCTGGGAACCCCTCAGTCCTTCCTAGATCCCCCCTCTCCCCGAAAGGACTGTTCCTGTGGTTGCCAACTGGATTGCCACCCTTTGTCCCCCCCCCTTGCCTGCAGTCCAATTCCAGGTGCAAATCCCCGTAATGTGCGCAGGCGTGTCGGAACTTGCAACTAGGCCAGGTGCATGAAGTCCTGTTGTAAGCCCAGCATGCATTTGCCCCCAGGACCGTGGCTGTCCTCTTCACCTGGTCCACAATCTGCCCACCTATAGCAGCCGACGACATCCGGACCCATAGCTCCACATGGGTGCAATCCCATCTCAGATCACTTTTGCCATCATTCTCCTTCTGAATGCCTCATCATACTTGAGCCACCCAAATCCCAATTTTGCTTTATATGCATCCCATATGACAGCCATGTAGGTCAGCAAGGGTACTGCCTGGTCGGTTGCTTCTCCAGGACCAGTGCACTGTAAATTATGAAACCGGCTTGTCACATGTCTATGCTTTTTCCTCTGAACCTGACCTCCTCGGCCTTGTGGCCTACCACTGCCAATGCCACTGCCATTTCTGACTTGCCCAGTGATTCCCTTTGTTCATATTTCTTGGCAGTCTCTTTGTCCACCAGTCCAAATATATCCATGTACTCCCCCTTCCAAATCTTTTCTTTTATGGTGGTTGGAACTTGGTCATCCAGCATGAAGCCAGGTGGCCCATTGTACATCTTCCTTCTGCCCCCTGTGTGGCCTGTGCTGGGTGTCCCAGGTTTGCCCCCATCCTTAATGGTCTTCAAGGCCTGTTCCATTTTTTCCACCCCATCCTCCCCCATGTCCCCCAGCAATGCTTCCATGCATTCATTTGTATTCAAATCATTGTTCATGTCCACGCCGTCCTTACCCCCCATCTAGTATGGGCCCTGCCAGTTCCGGGGTGGGCTCAACCCCTGTCCCCGGCCTCCCAGGTGGACTGGGTGCCACCCGTTTTGGCCTCTTGATTGTGTTGCCAGCCCTGGCCTTCTCGCCTCTCTCCTTCCTCTTCCTCTTCTTCTGTGCCACCTTCTCTGCTTCTCTCTTCTTCGCCGCCTCCACCAAGGTAGTCATCTGCACCATGAGTTTTGCCACTTCCACTAGCATGGTTGCACTCGACACTGGGGCTCTCTTTGGTGCCATCCTCCTGTTGGGCTGGGCTGCACAACAAGAGAAGAGATCATATCATCGCCCCCACATTGGCCGCCTTCCCTGCATGTCACTTGTTCCATAATGCCATTATGTTTCTTCCCCCCCCTTTTTTTTTTCTGTTTTTTTGCGACCTCGGTGCCACTGATCCCTTAATGATAAGTCACCCTGCACGCCCACTGAGGCTCTTCAAACACCTCAATACCCATATCGACACTGCCTTGCAACCCTCTCCTGTTGCCCATCTGCCCCCCCATGCCCCCAAGGGCCACAATTGCTTCCTGTGCCCCCTATCATGCCCGCTCAGGCTGCTCCCGATGTGCCAGCATGGTGTCCCCCCTTTTTTTTTTTGGTGCCACTGGGCAGGTCTCCATGTATTGCCTCCACATTGACGCCCACCACGATGCGCCCTGCTTGGCCGTGGCCTGCTACATGCATACACATAAGCTCAGGATGGAGGGCCCAGCCTACCTCTTCTGCCTTGTCACCACTTGCCCCCCCAGCCCAGTGCCATGCTGCAGCAGGAAAATGACTGTACTACCCCTCCAGAAGCTGGAGAAAATGCTCTCGCTTTTTTTTTTGTGCGGCTATTGTGCCGCATGACACTCCCAGAGCCACTCTCTTTCTTTTCCTTTTTTTTTTTTGGCCTGTTTGTCCCCCATCACGCTAGAACCCCCGGTGCCTGAGATGATACCTTTCACCTTCCCTAGCATTGTCTTATCACTCTACTGCTCCTAGGCCTGGGCCTTGCAGTCCCCCTCAATCCACAGTTGCTCGCCTCACTGTGCCCTGGAGGAAACGTCTTTTTGGCCCACTGGTGTGACCCGCCTGTCCCCCTCAGATGTCTTGCCCCATTGCACCACATGGTGGCCTGTGATCTATGGGCTAGGCCCCAGCTTTCCGCCCCTGATTGTGTTTGGCCTGCTTGCGAGGCCTCCTTGCAGCTTGCTCCAAGGCTTCTACCTGCTCCATTGTGGGCCTTCCTGGCTCCAACCCAAACAAGTAGTCCCCGACCCATGCAGCATCTCTGCTGCCATCCCCACTCTCCAGCTGCAACAGCCATCTAAAACCATGCCCTCTGGCATGGTCCGCCTGTCCCCCCCAGATGCCTCACCCCATTATGCTCTGGTTCACCGCGCCATGTGTTGGCCTGCGATCTCCAGGCTAGGCCCAGCTTCCCACCCCTGACTGTGTCTGGCCCACTTACATGGCATCCTTGTCGCTTGCTCCAGTGTGTCTACCTACTCCATTGTGGGCCTTCCTGGCCCCAATCAAAACTCCAAGTAGTCCCCGACCCACGCGGCATCGACGCCACCATCCCCACTCTCCAGCTGTACCAGCCAACTAAAACCAGGCCCTCCTGGCCCAACTGAACTCCAACAAAACCCCTGCCCCATGTAGCATCCTCGCCACCATCCTCCATGCTCTGACTGTACCAGACCTCTGAAAGTCGCCTGCCCCAGACCCACTGGAAAATCCCCGGCCCTGAAACCACTCCTTGCTGCAACCACCGCCCCCATGTTAGGTCTGCCCAGTGGCCTGCACTGGAGGCTCAGCCCCCCCACCCACCGACCAAACCACTGCCTCCCCAGCCGGAACCTTAAAAACCAACCACCAAAACTGCAAAATGTATCTCCAGCATGGTGGCTGAATGGAGCATAATGTGAAAAACTAGCAAACAAATCCTCTTGTAAAGAAATTTTTTTGCACCTAGTGCCTTACCATTTTTCTTGCCAGCGATGTGCTGTAGTTCAACAGAAATTACAGCAGGAAGAGGGCTAACCCTGGGCTATCTACCCTTAAAAAGTCTCTGGGGACCCTTGACCCCACCCCCCTCCCCTCAAGCCCACATGACACTTTTGATGCAAATTCAGGATTCCAAGAATAGGATTCTTAGAATGGGAATGGTGTACAGGCCACCATCTCATATGGAAGAGTTAGACAGGGAACTAGTGGGACAGATCAGGAGGACCTGCGAGAAGGGTAGTATGGTGATTTTAGGGGACTTCAACATGCCAGGAGTGGACTGAAGTACCTCAACAACCAGGAACAGAAGGGAGCAGGTACTGCTGGATGCCTTCCAGGACAGCTTCCTGCTGCAAATGGTCAGTGAACCAACCAGGTTAAGGTATACCCTTGACCTTGTGCTGGGCAAATGGGGACTTTGTGAGAGAACTTACAGTGGAGGAACTGCTGTCAAAGAGTGACCACCACTCAGTATGGCTCACATTGGATATGGGCAAGGAAAGAGTGGAATCTGGCACAAGAGTGCTGGACTTCCAGAGAGCTGATTTGGAAGGATGGGGGAAGTGGTAAAAGGGTACCTGGCCAGAATTCAATCTAGTATGGACACTAACCAGAGGTGGGAGCTCATAAAGCTGGGAATAGTGGAGGCAACCAAAACCTGCTGCAAGGCCCAAAGCAAGAAGGCTAGGGCTAAGAAACTGAGCTGGTTGAGCAAGGAGGTCATGGAAAAGGTAAGGAGGAAAAGAGCTGCCTTTAGGAAGTACAAGAAAACAGGGAGGGGGGAGGACAGGGAGGACTACTTGATGGAATCGAAGGAGGTGACAAGGGCAGTAAAGGGAGCCAAGGCATCTACAGAACTCGAGCTGGCACAAGGTATTAAGAAGGGGGAGAAGGAATTCTTTAGGTACATCAGGGAGAAAGGGAGCATAAGGACTTCTTTAGGTACATCAGGGAGAAAAGGACTATAAGGACCACATAGTAAGGATTAGGGAGGAGGGTGGTTGGGTGGAAGCAGGGTGCGTTAAGTAATGCTGACCATGACACCCCATCCCTACTGCCGCAGACAATGCTGCGCACAATCAATTAAATTTTGCTGCTTGCTCTGGCCATGCCGCCCCACATTAATACCAATAGCAAACATTCAGGTTAAAACAATACATCATTCTGCTGCAGCAAGTTCCAAATCATGATGTACAGAAAGTTTATTAAAAGCAAACCTGTGTTAAATTGTGGTCAGACATTTCAACTGCATGTATTGCTCCTCCTGACAGTCCCATCCAACCTGTTTACACTTGCCTCATTTACAGAGCAAACTTCACTTCAGTGACTCCCACCACCACACCAGATTGCTTTCACACACTTCCCTACAACTGATCAGGTTCGGGTACCTTAGTTCCCTGCTGCCAGTCTCTTCTCTGTCTGGAGTCCCTCTCGGCTGCTGGCAGGCAGATGTCCATGTGAGCTTGTTTGCACTACTACCCAGTCTAATTTAACAGGAAGAAACATTCTTTACTCTCCTCCCACTGACATGCTTGTGGTGCAGCACAGGTGCAGGGGTTGAAGTTGCAAACTGCTGTCCAGCCCAAGCAGTGCCACAGTGGTGCTGAAATAACTGTCACTCATGGATTAGCAGTCAGAAAAAAAAGGGACAAAACTGGGACAAGTAAGCAAAAACCAGGACAAAAGAGGCAAAAACCCAGAAGAAATCCAAGCCAGTTTTGCCTTCTGTGTAGTTTTAGCTAAGTGTGTATGCCCTCCTCTGATTGTAACTTGGAGAATAGCAAAGGCCACCAATTTTCAGAGGAACAGATGAGCCTTCAAATTCAGAGTGGGAGGGAAACTTCATTAAAAGAGAACACTGATGCCCATGGTTGTGTCAGGTTTGGGTTACTGCTGTTTAAATTTTGTGATAAGAAGACCTGCTGTTCCACTTTCAGTGTAGCAGAGTGGTTGCATGAAGGCAGTCAAAGGGTTAACTAAGACTTAATCCCTTTGAAGGTATGCTGTTTAGCCACAATTAATCTACCGCAGAATAGCTGCAGAATCAGCAGTTGTTCTGCTGCAGGAAGTATGAGGTCCTGCCACAGAATGTAGGTCCACTTTGCTGCAGTAAACATGGGGCCCTGGCTACACAATAATTTTTCTTCACCCATATCATACCAGGCTTGCCAATCTTTGACTCTGTCTTTTAATTGGTCTAATAATTGCCTTGTAATCCAACAATTCTATTTACTTTCAGTTTCAGTTTGTGAATCAGGGCTAGTATCTCAGTGATTAAGTTTAGCTCACTGACAACATAGTGCAGTGCAATTTCGAAGTCTGGCATGGCATTGAGAAAAACACCAGTGTTTTTTATGCAAGTTTTCAACAATGTGACATCTATGTTTATTAGACTCCTAACAAATCAAGTTTCTGCTTGTTGCTTGCCCATTCATTTTCACCATCCACAGTGTGTTTAAGAATGGTCACTTAAGGTATCCGGCAGGGTACATGAGCAGGTAATCCTCCCCAGATCATGATTCAGGACCCAGTCTATAAGATTGTAGGTGCTTGTTTTCTCGTTAGTTTTGGTTGGAACACTAATAATCTAGTGTACGTCCAGCTCAAATACCCTGTCATGCAAGTATTTTTGGCCTTGTCCTTCCAGCTCACATTAAAGTTGCCAAAAATAACAATGTTTCAGGCAGACTTAAGTAACATGCTAGGTTTAGCAATCATATTAAAGCCATCCTCAATGTGACCTGGTGGGGAGAAGCTGGCACCAACATGTAGTTTCTTAACCTTACCCATAAGGATGTCTACACACAGAAATTTACATTTTGGGACTGTGTCATCAGTTGGATTACCTAGAATGCATTTAAATTTATTTTTGAGATATATGGCATAGCCTCCCCACATCTTTTATTTTGTCTATGACATCAAAAATTATTGTACAAAGGTAACTTAGTTTCCCGATCTGTAATCTTATGTTAGTCAGGTTTTTTAGGGGCTATAATGTCAAGCCATGCAGCTTTATCCAGGTTAGCAGCTGATTACATTTAAGTACCATACAGTACTCAGAATGTTATAATGCACCATTTAAGACAGTGTGAGGAAAAGATAAGCGATGGGCAAGGGTCTTCAAGCAGCTTTACATTAGTGAGGCCTGGGTTTGGTGGATGTTGCCTGCGGGTAGTTATACTGTAACAACTAAATTATGAGTCTTCTAAAACCATGGTAGACTCTGGATCATCTGCCCCCATGTACTCCAGCAGCTGAGCAAAACTGATATTTGGATATGATGCCCCCAGTATACAAAGTTAGGCTAAGTAATATCAGCTTGCTGGAGATCATGTGGGACCAACAGACCAAGATTTATGACCAGTAATAGACCTTACCAAGGATCCTGTAGGATGTTATCATTATCATTCTACATGAATTCCATATTATCATAGATAGACAATTTGACAATAGCTTGGCAGAAGACACCCGGAGAAAGGACTGCTGTGTGACTGAACTTCTCTACTGGGACTAAAGTAGAAGAACTTTTGTATTTAATTTAGGGTTAAAAAAACTAACATATAAAACAAAAAAAAAAGTGTGTGTTTGGGTTAACTGAACTGAATGGGTAACTGAAAAGTCATCTAGGTGTAGATCTCAGGTGACTGAAAGGACTTAACTGCTGTGAGGTTTAAATTACTTGTAGAAAGATCTGGTAAGTAGGTGGAGTGGCTTAGCTAGAAGGAAGCTACATTTAAAGACTGCCTTAGAAAGATTCTGCTAATAGCTTGGCAGAAAACACCAGGAGAAAGGACTGCTGTGTGACTGAACTTCTCTACTGGGACTATATTCCCTCCTTCCCACCCAAAGTTAGTTCTATTTTATAGGCACAGGATTTGACTGACAACAGGAACTTCCTGTTTAGGGGCAGGAAGTGAGTGATCACAGAACCACCAAGGACCCACCATTCTAGAAGGGCAAGAGTAGCCTCCTGGCCCCTCTAGCTGCTGGAGGTCTGCCTCTGAACAAGTAAGTGGTCTACTGAGAAATATAGGATATTCTTGTCTCAGAACAGGACAATCAGGAGCTTAAAGGGAACACAGGCAGAAAGTAAGGAGAGAGAGAAAAAAAAACAGAGGAAAGAGTAAGGATTGCAAACAGTTAAGGGGCCAGAAATAAGACATGATTGGAGTGGTGCAGTGCAGTGGCTGTGGAGCAGCAGTCTTCCGGGAGATGTTCTGGAGGATGCAGTGTTGTCCCATCTGCAGGCACCTCTCTGGGCTGAGGGAGGAGGTTGCTCATCTCCAGGCAGAGTTGGCCAGGATTTGTGGGACCTCCTCTTCCATCCAGGGACCACCAGTGCCACTGCCGTTGCCTCAGAGGTTGCCAAGAAAGAGGAGCGGTTGGACCACAGTGGGCTCAGGGAGGGTGAGGGTGGTGGAACAGAGGCACATCCCTCCAGTTGTACCTCTCCACAATTCCTATGCCATTCTGGCAAAGTGTGGTTCCTCTATGGAGGCAGCTACAGTGGAGACCAAGGAGGATGCTGGGAACCTCCACAAAGGAGACCCACAGGAGGGTGGCAGGGGACCCTGCAGGGGAAGGAAACAACTCCTGGTGGGGGACTCCATTGTTAGGAAGGTAGAACTGGGCAAGGAAGGGGAGAGGGAGGTAAGGTGCCTGCCTGGTTCCATGGCTTGGAGGGACAGGGAGCAAATCCTCAGGATTGCCGGAGCAGCTGCACAGGGGAAGGAGCTGGATGTCATTGTCCACCTAGGGACAAATGACCTGGCTAAGAAAGGGATTAGAGAAGTGCAGGAAGAGTTTGTGGAATTGGGGAAGGGCCTTAGTCAAGTAACACGCATGGTAACCTTCTCAGAGGTGCTACCCATCTATGGCATAGGAGAGGCTAGGGTGTTCCATACCATGGGATTCAATCAGTGGTTGAAAAACTGGTGTGGAGCTCAGGGATTTGGCTTCATTGGGGACTGGGGATCCACCTGGAGTGATGCAAGCCTATACTGGCATGATGGGCTGCATCTGTCCGGGAGGGGAACCAGGATCCTAGGTGATAGGTTTAAATGCTTCATTGGCAAGCTTTTAAACTAGCCAAGAGGGGAGGCACTGGAAAGGAGCAGGAAAATCCTAGCCCCCCAAACAATCACGGTAGTAAGTGTGGCAAACACCAACATGGAGGTGTCGATAGGGAGAAGGGCAGTGGTAAATGGAGAAAGTGACAAAGGCAAGAAGGGCAGGGATGGGGCAAAAGGGGGTAAGGCCATCAGGAAATGGAGGGTAATGAGTACCAATGCCCGTAGTCTGAGCAACAAGCTCCCTGAGCTGGTGGCCTTAATGGAAGAGGGATGCCTGGATATCGTAGCAGTCACAGAAACATGGTACACAGAGAACCATGACTGGGATGTTAACATACCAGGGTACATAACCTACAGGAGAGACAGGCAGGGGAGAAGAGGGGGAGGAGTAGCTCTATGTAAAGGAAGGGATAAAAGCAACTGAACAAAAGAGTAAACAGGGAGGAGAGGAGGCACTGTGGGTCACCTTGGAGACTGGAAAGGGCACCACAATCTGCACAGGGGTTGTGTACAGACCCCATGTCAGGGGAAGGAATGGACAAGGATATGATGGAAGGCATTCTTAGAATGGCAGAGAAAGGGGGATACTGTTGATGGAGACCTGAATATGCCAGATGTTAACTGAGCACATTTGCTGCAGCCACATCCAAGAGCAGGGCCATTCTTGATGCCCTACAGGTGGCAGGCATTAGACAGCTAGTTTTGGAACCCACTCATGAGGGAGCAATCTTAGACCTCGTACTCTCAAACGGGGGCAGTGAGAGGATCTCAGATCTAGAAGTGGGTTGCCATCTGGGGACAAGTGACCATCAAACAGTGTGGTTCATGTTAAACTCAGCTACAGAGTCAAGCCATACAAAAGTGAGGGTACTGGACTTTAGGAGGGCTGACTTTGGCAAGATGGGAGAGTGCCTCAGAAAAGCACTAGCAAACAGGCTAGACGGAGGTGTGGAGCAACAATGGGGAATTATCAAAACTGCCATCACAGAGGCAACAAGCCTTTGTTTGAAGCAAATAAACAAATCAAAATGAAAGAAAAAGCCACTATGGTTCTCAAGAGAGGTGGCTGTGAAAGTCAGGAAGAAAAAGACAGCATTCCGGAAGTATAAGGAAACACAGAAGGAGCAGGACAGAGAGCTGTACCAGTTAAGGCAGAAAGAAGCAGGGAGGGAAGTCAGAATAGCAAAGGCCCAAACTGAGGAAAAGATAGCCAACTCAGTTAAGAAGGGGGATAAAACCTTTTATAGGTACATCAGCGAGCGTAGAAAGACAAAGGGAGGGATAGTGAGGCTGAATAGAATGAACGGTGGGTGGGCAGAGGGGGACAGTGAAAAAGCAGGAATACTGAATGAATATTTCTGCTCAGTATTCACAAAAGAGGAGGGGGAAGTGCCTAATCCGATTAACAGAAGCACTCTTGATAGGGGGGTCGATCCCAGTCCTTTCACAGAAGAAAGGGTTCTGCAAGAACTCCTAAAACTGAAGGTGGACAAAGCAATGGGTCCTGATGGAATTCACCCTAGAATTCTAAAAGAATTAAGGAAGGAACTAGTGAAACCACTGGCTACTCTTTTAATAGATCATGGGAGGATGGTGTGGTACCCGAGGACTGGAGGAAGGCGGATGTGATCCCCTTCACAAAAGTGGGACCAAGACAGAGGCAGGAAACTACAGACCTGTCAGTCTGACCTCTGTGGTAGGGAAAGTGATGGAGTCACTTCTGAAGGAAAGAATAGTTGAGTACCTAGAGGTCAGTGGAGCACAGGATCCAAGGCAGCATGGGTTCACAGTGGGAAGGTCATGTCAGACGAATCTAATAGATTTCTTTGACTGGGTGACCAAAGTAATAGACCAGGGAGGGGCTGTGGACATGGCCTACCTAGACTTTAGCAAGGCATTTGACACAGTCCCACACAAAAGATTATTAGTCAAATTAACCAGCCTGGGAGTGGGTCCCAGGGTGGTAGCCTGGGTAAAACATTGGCTGGACAACAGGACACAGAAGGTAATTGTAAATGGAGTCCACTCTGAAGAAAGGGTGATTACTAGTGGGGTACCACAGGGTTCAGTATTGGGTCCAGTCCTTTTTAATGTCTTCATCAGTGACATTGCAGAGGGACTGGAAGGAAAAGTATGCCTTTTTGCAGATGACACAAAGATCTGCAACAGGGTTGATACACAAGGAGGCGTGGAAAGGATGAAAAGGGACTTGGCAAGGTTGGAGGAATGGTCAGACGTATGGCAGCTAGGATTCAATGCAAAAAAGTGCAAAATAATGCACCTGGGAAACAAGAACCCAGGGGAAGAATACACAATGGGTGGGGAGGTAGTAACAACAACAAAACAGGAAAGGGACCTGGGGGTAATCATATCAGATGACCTTAAGGTTAGCAAGCAATGTGAGAAGGCAGTAGGGAGGGCCGGAGGTATACTGGGATGTATAGGGAGAGGCATCAGCAGCAGAAAACAGGAAGTTGTTATCCCTCTGTACAGACAGTTGGTGAGACCCCATCTGGAATACTGTGTCCAGTTCTGAGACCCCATCTCAAGGACATAGACAGGATAGAGGCAGTCCAGAGGAGGCAACTAAAATGGTGCAGGGTCTGCAAGAGAAGCCGTATGAGGAGAGTAAAGGAGCTAATATGTATACCCTTGAGGAAAGAAGGGAGAGGGGGGACATGATAGAAACTTTCAAGTACCTCAAGGGAATCAACAAAGTCCAAGAGGGTAGCATCTTTCAGAAAAAGAGACTTGCAAGAACAAAGGGACACAATTTAAAGATAGAAGGAGGGCAGTTCAGGGGCAATGTGAGGAAGTATTATTTCACAGAGAGGGTAGTGGATGCATGGAACAGCCTTCCTGAGGAAGTTGTGGGGTCTAAAACTGTGGGAGAATTCAAGAATGCATGGGACAGACATAAGGCAATTCTTGTGGGGGGCAGGAAGATATAGGCTGTTGGTTAACTAGGATCTGCGGCCTATCCTGTAGGTAGGGAAATGGGCAGACTAGATGGGCCTAGTGGTCCTTATCTGCCATCAAAGTCTGTTTTTCTATGTTTCTATGATGTACTTTGTTTCCAGCTTGAGGCTTGAGGGTCTTTTAATTCTAAAGTCAATTCTCGCTTTCATCATATTACAATATTCGGTCTCTTAAGCTATTCGCATGTTGATTTTTTATGAAATCTGATAATAAGTGACCTATTTACATACTCTTTCATTTTTCTTTTGACAATATTTGTGGGGGCCTGGATAAATCCAAGTACTGGTTTTCTTTAAGCTGTTCTTCCCTGGTGGTACATAGGCATATACATGGCCTCATATGCATAAGGTGATAGGTATGAATATGAAATGGTCCTCACCATTTTAATAGTACATTTCCATCTAGTTACATGCAAAGGATATTGTTAATATGTTTGTCTTTTTTGGTTTTATGCAAGAACAGCAGGGATACAGAACTGCACTGGTTAAATTTTAACAAGCTGAATACAAACACAATTACGGAGAAAATCAAGACAAGATGAGCAATATGAATTTAACATCAATGTGGATGTTCTCATAATCTGTTTTAGTTAAATATCTGTAAAGCTTTCTTAAAACTTTAAACACTAAACCCGTTGACTGTGCTTTCAATTAAGATCACATAGTAATTGTGTTAAATGAGTTTCCATTATGTAACAATTAATATTGTTTTTTCTGTGTAATTAATTCCATGTGATTTTTAATTGTCGGCACTACAGGAACACTGGTTTGTTGCACAGATTTTCAGCATCTGATGAAGACTTTAGTGTAAAACATGTAAGGTGTTTCCAACTTTAATCACCCACCACAAATTGTCCGTAGGTTTTTATTCTTTTTTTCTTATAATATATTATAGAATATGATCTATGTGGTATCCTTGTCTTGGACTATATACCATTGAGGTTGTTGTGAGTACTGTTTTGCCACATTAATGGACAAATGTGTTATTTTACAGAACAAATGTAACATGCCTTACTTCTACACCTCTGAAGTTGAATGCTGTACTTTAATGCTTCTTCACAGGGTGACAACAGTAAGTCTGAGCACTGTTCTCAGTGCTGATTGGCTGATGTTACGTATGTACCCACTCACCCTCACTGTCTCAATAATCAGGAGGCTCTACGGGACTTCTGAAACTAGTCCCCACCCCCACCCCCACGGTATCACAGCAGTAAACCAATGTGCCGTATCTCTCCTATGGCACCACAGCACATTACCACTGTGAAGTTCCTTTGGGGGGTCTGGATACTGGTTCACTGTGATATTTTTTTTTATTTTGCCTACCTACTACCAATTAGAGCTCATGGCCCACCTTCTCACATAACATTCAGTGCTGCTCACCTTTGACAGCACAATGACCAAGAGTCCTGCCACTATCATCCTGCCTCTGGAGAGGAACTTCCTTACTGCCCTCCCCACATGTTAGAATGCCAGGTTTGGGTCCTCCAGGTCTCTAGGTGCATGTGTGTGAGGGCGTGGTGATGGAAAGGCAGCTAGCATCCTCCCTTTCACAGAGCTTTCCTGCTGACCCACCTACTGTCGTCACTCAGTTATCCATATACTGTGGTAGCAGCGCTCTGCTGTCAGTGGCACAGACCATCATGATACTTGTTAAAGAGCAGCTGACATCTTCAGAATAATTCTAACAAAATACAAAATTTACACAATTTAGCTTATGTTTCAAATTATTTCTGTTTTTATCCTCTACATTATTTATTATAGAGGCAATTTGCATGAAAAGAGGACTTGTGCTCTTGAAGGGCTCATTTATTCCTGTTACTCCTTCCTTACCTGGAGTCATAATATTCTGCTTTTGACATCACAGTTATTCCTATAGCAACATATTGTGATGTCACAACAGAGGATAATGACTTGAAGTAGAGAGTAAGTTTAGAGGCAGATAAGCTTCAAGGCAGAAATATTCAGTTTTTATGCAACTTTCCTTGGTGATAAATAATGGTGAGGAGAAAACTATTGAAGCTACTTGAAATACATAGAGGATAGTGTACAGGCATCCATGTACAACGGGCATATGTCTGCATTAAGCGTTTTCTGTGGCAACCAAGAACCTTGAGAGTGAAGCTCAAGAGGTTCACTGGTTGCCATTGAAAACTCAAGATGAAGACACAGGCTTGTCTGTGTATGGATGCCCATACATTATGTTCTATACGAACATACAAACATATGAAAATGTCAGTAGAAGCAAGCCTATATGGTCTACTGAGTCTGCTTGAATGTGCAGCTAGCCCCTCAACTTGCAGCTACCACACTCTTCTCCCCACTCTTTATCGTAACACCTGCCCCATACCCTGTCCCAACCCCTCTTAAATCTACCCACTGATCTACATGATACTACCCCCTCAGGAACAGTATTTCACCTGTCCACCACCATTTCTGTGAAAAAGATGTCTCCTGATTTCCTTCCTGAACCCCCCAACCTCAAGTGATGCCCTCTCATATCCCTCTCTCTTCTAAGCTGGAAAATCCCTTCTGTATTAACCTTATTTATCCTCTTCAGGTATTTATAGGTTTCAATCATAACCCCCCCATCCCTCCTCTTCTCCAGGGAGTACATGTTCAGCTCACCCAATCTATCCTTGTAGGACTTTTCCTCCAATCCCTGGATGATCTTTGTCTGCCTACATTGCACCCCCCTCCAATAATTTGATATCCTTCTTCAGGAATGGGCACCAGTATTGCATGCAGTAATCCAGGTGAGGTCTAACCAGGAACCTTTACAGGGGAAGGATCACTTCACTATTCCTGGAAGAGATTCCCCTCACTGTACACTCTAACATCCTACTCATCTTTGCTGCCACCTTCCTGTACTGAGCTGAGTTGTTCATGCTACCCATTATAACCACTCCCAGATCCTTTTCCTTCTATTCTTTCCAGCTGCACCTCTCCCAGCAGATAGCTTCTTCCCTGGTTTCTCACTCTGAAGTGCAGTGCCTTGCACTTCTTGGTGTTGAACCCCAGCTGCCATGTTTCTGACCGCTACTGTAGTTTGGTCAGGTCCTCCTGCAGCCCCTTCCACCCTTCAGTGTTGTCTACCACCACACCCATCTTAATATCATCAGTGCACAGACTGATCCTACTCCAGACCCCACATGAGATATCAGCTATGAATATCCCATGCAGCACTGGTCCCAGTAACAATCCCTGTGGCACCCCGCTCATCACTTTCCTTGGTGATGAGAGCTCCACCCCCACCACCACCCTCTGCTGCCTTTCATTCAGCCAGTTGATGATCCATTTGACCATCTTTGTTCCCACCCCTATGTAGTCCAGCTTCCCCTCCAGCCTCCCATGTGGCATGGAATCAAAGGCCTTGCTGAAGTCCAAATACAGGACATCCACCACATGGCCCCTGTCCAGTTCCCTGGTCACTCAGTCATAATACTCAATTAAATTTGTCTGGAAGGATCTGCCCAAAACAAACCCATGTTGATGACCATCCTGGAGACCACTGTCCTCCTCGAAGGTCACCAGCCTCCCCTTTAGGACTGTGTCCAAGAGTTTCCTCACAATCAATGTGAGACCCACTGGCCTGTAGTTGCCTGGCTCCTTCCTGGGGCCACTTTTGTGAATGGGTACCAGTGGGCCATCCTCCAGTCTTGTGATATGCATCCTGTGTCCAGGGAGGTATTGAACAGGTCAGTCAATGGTCCTGCCAGGATCTCTGCTAGTTATTTGTGTAACTACTATGAATGCCATCTGGTCCCAGTGCCTTATTCACACTTAGTGCCCTCAATCCTTCTGTAACCCTGTCTTCTGCAATCCCTAAGTCAGTCACCCCTCCCACCCACTACCTCCTTACCCCTTGGGGTATCTGCCTCATTTTTCCTCTGTGAATACAGAACAGAAGTATTCATTTAATGCCTCTGCCTGTCCCCCCACCCTCCCTCCATCATTCCTAATCCTCACAATCTGGTCTTTGTTCTTGCTTCTTTCTCTAATGTATCTGAAGAAGTCCTTCTCTCCTTCCTTAACTCATTGTCTCCTAGCAGATGCCTGTAGTCGACAGTAAAATACACCGGTGTGTACTGAGGACGTCTGCAGAAGTCGGCTACAGACTCCCAGTGTGCCCTTGCAATGTTTGGAGAAGTCACTTATATATTTGAATACATAGTGTAACAGAATATAATATATAATTGACTGCATAGCACCATTGGAAAGGTAATTTTATGCTGAACAACTTTGCCACTGATATTTTGTGTATATCATTTGTTTATGGTATGGTGTGTATGGCTTTTGTTGTTTGTTTTAGTGAAAAAAAATATTTTTTTTTGTTTCAACCAGTATAGAAAAAAAAATACATATTATTATTTGCATCCCACCGTTGGAAAGGTAATTTTGTGCTGGACAACTTTGCCACTGATATTTTGTCTATAGCATGTGTACTCTAGGAGTTATTCACATTTGTTTATGGTATGGTGTGTATGGCTTATGTTTGCTTGTTTCAGTGAAAATATATTTTTTTTGCTGTTTCAACCAGCATAGAAAAAAACAAAATGACATATTATTATTTGCATACCACCACTGGAAAGGTAAGTATATGCTGAATAACTTTGCTGCTCATACTTTTTGTCTAGCACTTACGGTTCTTGAGCTATTGGGACTTGTTTGTGGCATACTGACTATAGCTTGATTTTCTTAGGAGGGCCCAGGATTTACTGTTAACAGTATACAAGAGACAAGTGGTGCAACTTCAGAGATCTCCTGTGGAGGCAATGAGTTAATACCCTGTGCCAGTCTCAGTTCTCTTGAGGTCTTGGCCACTTGGACCAGAATGGTAATCTCACTGGACTTCTTCTTATACTCATCCTTATCAACCCCCCAATTTTTTCATTTTCCAAAATTCTTTTCTCTTGGCCCTTACCCCCTCAATAACCTCCCTAGTCAATCAACTGAGCTTCTTTGACCTGTCCTTCTTACTCCGTGTCTTTGTACACATCTCAGTGGCCTCTGTCAGACCTCTTTTAATAATATCCCACTTTTAACTAGCATCCTTGTGTTGAAGAATGCCTGTCAGATACTTACCCCAAATGTCCTCCATCCTATTAAAGTCTGCCCCTTTAAAATCAGTTACCCTGGTCCCCATACCTCCTATTTCACTACTCACATTCAGCGTGAACCATTATAATAATATAATGTGATAATAATCATGGTAGTAAGTGTGGCAAACACCAACATAGAGGTGTCGATAGGGAGAAGGGCAGGGGTAAATGGAGAAAGTGACAAAGGCAAGAAGGACAGGGATGGGGCAGAAAGGAATAAGGTCATCAGGAAATGGAGGGTAATGAGTATCAATGCCCGTAGTCTGGGCAACAAGCTCCCTGAGCTGGTGGTCTTGATGGAAGAGAGATGCCTGGATATTGTAGCAGTCACAGAAACATGGTACACAGAGAACCATGACTGGGATGTTAACATACCAGGGTACATAACCTACAGGAGAGACAGGCAGGGGAGAAGAGGGGGAGGAGTAGTTGTCTATGTAAAGGAAGGGATAAAAGCAACTGAACAAAAGAGTAAACAGGGAGAAGAGGAGGCACTGTGGGTCACCTTGGAGACTGGAAAGGGCACCACAATCCGCACAGGGGTTGTGTACAGACCCCCATGTCAGGGGGAGGGAATGGACAAGGATAAGTAGAAGGCATTCTTGGAATGGCAGAGAAAGGGGAGATACTGTTGATGGGAGACCTGAATATGCCAGACATTAACTGGAGCACATTTGATGCGGCCACATCCAAGAGCAGGGCCATTCTTGATGCCCTATAGGTGGCAGTCCTCAGAAAGCTAGTTTTGGAACCCACTCGTGAAGAAGCAATCTTAGACCTCATACTCTCAAACGGAGGCAGTGAGAGGATCTCAGATCTAGAAGTGGGTTGCTTTCTGGGAATAAGTGACCATCAAACAGTGTGGTTCACATTAAACTCAACTACAGAGTCAAGCCATACAAAAGTGAGGGTACTGGACTTTAGGAGGGCTGACTTTGGCAAGATGGGACAGTGCTTCAGAAAAGCACTAGCAAACAGGCTAGAAGGAGGTGTGGAGCAACTATGGGGAATAATCAAAACTGCCATCACAGAGGCAACAAGCCTTTGTGTGAAGCAAATAAACAAATCAAAATGAAAGAAAAAGCCACTATGGTTCTCAAAAGAGGTGAATGTGAAAGTCAGGAAGAAAAAGACAGCATTCCGGAAGTATAAGAAAACACAGAAGGAGCAGGACAGAGAGCTGTACCAGTTAAGGCAGAAGGAAGCAGGGAGGGAAGTCAGAATAGCAAAGGCCCAAACTGAGAAAAAGATAGCCAACTCAGCTAAGAAGGGGGATAAAACCTTTTATAGGTACATCAGTGAGCATAGAAAGACAAAGGGAGGGATAGTGAGGCTGAATAGAATGAATGGTGGGTGGGCAGAGGGGGACAGTGAAAGCAGGGATACTGAACAAATATTTCTGCTCAGTATTCACAAAAGAGGAGGGGAAGTGCCTAATCCAATTAACAGAAGCACTCTGATAGGGGGTCTGATCCCAGTCCTTTCACAGAAGAAAGGGTTCTGCAAGAACTCCTAAAACTGAAGGTGGACAAAAGCAATGGGTCCTGATGGAATTCACCTAGAATTCTAAAAGAATTAAGGTAGGAACTAGTGAAACCACTGCCTACTCTTTTAATAAATCATGGGAGGATGGTGTGGTACCCGAGGACTGGAGGAATGCGGATGTGATTCCCCTTCACAAAAGTGGGACCAAGACAGAGGCAGAAAACTACAGACCTGTCAGTCTGATCTCTGTGGTAGGGAAAGTGATGGAGTCACATCTGAAGGAAAGAATAGTTGAGTACCTAGAGGCCAGTGGGGTACAGGACCAAAGGCAGCATGGGATCACAGCGGGAAGGTCATGTCAGACGAATCTAATAGATTTCTTTGACTGGGTGACCAAAGTAGTAGACCAGGGAGGGGCTGTGGACATGGCCTACCTAGACTTTAGCAAGGCATTTGACACAGTCCCACAAAAGATTAATAGTCAAATTAGCCAGCCTGGGAGTGGGTCCCAGGGTGGTAGCCTGGGTAAAACATTGGCTGCACAACAGGACATAGAAGGTAATTGTAAATGGAGTCCACTCTGAAAAAAGAGGGGTTACTAGTAGGGTACCGCAGGGTTTAGTATTGGGTCCAGTCCTTTTTAATGTCTTGATCCGTGACATTGCAGAGGGACTGGAAGGAAAAGTATGCCTCTTTGCAGATGACACAAAGATCTGCAACAGGGTTGATAAACAAGGAGGAATGGAAAGGATGAGAAGGGACTTGGCAAGGTTGAAGGAATGGTCAGAAGTATGGCAGCTAGGATTCAATGCAAAGAAGTGCAAAATAATGCACCTGGGAAACAAGAACGCAGGGGAAGAATACACAATGGGGGGGGGAGGTAGTAACAACAACAAAGAAAAGGGACCTGGGGGTAATCATATCAGATGACCTTAAGGTTAGCAAGCAATGTGAGAAGGCAGTAGGGAGGGCCTGGGGTATACTGGGATGTATAGGGAGAGGCATCAGCAGCAGAAAACAGGAAGTTGTTATCCCTCTGTACAGACAGTTGGTGATATCCCATCTGGAGTACTGCGTCCAGTTCTGGAGATCACAGCGGGGGTAATCATATCAGATGACCTTAAGGTTAGCAAGCAATGTGAGAAGGCAGTAGGGAGGGCTGGGGGTATACTAACATAGACAGGACATAGACAGGATGGAGGCAGCCCAGAGGAGGGCAACTAAAATGGTGCAGGGTCTGCAAGAGAAGCCATATAAGGAGAGACTAAAGGAGCTTAATATGTATACCCTTGAGGAAAGAAGGGAGAGGGAGGACATGATAGAAACTTTTAAGTACTTCAGTGGAATCAACAAAGTCCAAGAGGTAGCATCTTTCAGAAAAGAGATGTGCAAGAACAAGGGACACAAGGGGCGGTTCAGGGCAATGTGAGGAAGTATTATTTCACAGAAAGGGTAGTGGATGCATGGAACAGCCTTTCTGAGGAAGTTGTGAGGTCTAAAACTGTGGGAGAAGTCAAGAATGCATAGGACAGACATAAGGCAATTCTTGTGGGGGAGTAGGAAGAAATAGGTTGTTGGTTAACTAGGATCTGTGGCCTATCCTTTAGGTAGGGAAATGGGCAGACTAGATGGGCTAAGCGGTCCTTATCTGCCATCAAAGTCTATGTTTCTATGTTTGGGGAAGCAGTATACCACAGTGGTTAAGGGCACTGAGCTGCAAACCTGGAGACCTGGGTTTGAATCCCAACAGCCCCCACTTGCATACTGTCTGACCCCGAGCTAGTCACTTAACTTCCTTGTACTCCCAGGTCACACCAGGAAACAAGCTCTAGCTTAGTGTGCCTTTCCTGGTTAACAAATTTCCCTTCCCTTCCTTATAGTGTATGAGCATTCATGCCCATTTCAGACACTGTGCATTCATTAAGTGAACTGGCAGATGGGGGTGTACTCGAGGGTTAGTGACAGGCTCAAATTGCGGACTCAGTGAGCTGCAGTTATTTTTTGTAAGTTCATGTTAAAAAAAAGCAGCTCACAGCTTGATTGGATAGATGAAAACAGCTGTGTGAGAGCATTCTAAGTCATTGTTCTAGACGTGACATCACTACTGTAACACAACAACATGCTGCTGTCACTACTGCAGTGCAATATAGAGGACTGTGTATGAGCACTCATACACAACAAGGTCATTTTCTAATCAAGTGGTTTCCCTTGTGACAAGAGACCTCAAGGGCGCAGCTCGATAGGTCTCTTTACCACGGAAACCACAAGATCAGAAAATAATCTTGTCTGTGTATGAGTGCTCATACACAATCTTTTATAGTGTTTGGTCATTCATTCCTGGCAAACAATATCCCCCAAATAATTTTAAAATTCCTTACTTGGTGCTGGTAACTTCCATTTAGTCTGTTATCACCTCAGCCCGTCTATTGCGCATGTGCGAATATGTTCGATGTTGTTATGTTGCACTGGTGATGTACTCATTGCAGCAAAACAACATCATGATGTAGTCAAGACAGCACAACAATGCTATTCTGAGCATGAATTTCCATGCTAAGCAGTGTTCCACCATACACTATAAGCATATTTGAGGCGTAGAATTCCATGCATAACAGCATTACACCATTCAAAGTGTTCTTTGAGGCATCAACAGCTCTTTAATGCATGGGCCTACAACAGATCAATGGTCTAGAAGCAGCACTGCTGCTGGTCATGCAGGGGACTCAGATTCAATTATTGAACTTGTGCCTGCTGTTTCGGTCCAGTATAGGTGACAGAGTGTCCCACAACACCATTTTCTGCCAGAGGTGGGTAGGAAGTTATTTAATTATTTACAGTTTTATGTATAGAGACCGTTCAGATAATGCCTCTAATTGTGCTTTAAATAGTATTTTAAAATGGGCCATGATAATCTTTCAACCTTTTTGGTTAAAATACATCACATAACTGTTGATTATGCTGACAACTGCACATGATGCAAGAACTAAACATTTTTCTTTCCTTTTTTTTTTACCACTAAAGGACAATTTTTTAAGTGGGATAGCACACTCCAGGGAGTGTGGACATAATGGAATGATGCACTGCTAGGGTAGTTGTGGCACTCGGCTACACCTCATGCCTAACAAGCACCTGAAGGGTGCATTGTTCCCTTATAATGGCATGCCTTGTCATATGCTATTTCTTAAAAAACATAGTGAAAATAATCAACCCATGTAAAACAAGTTAGTCACATCTAAACTGGACATTGTATGAAAGTTACATATCAATTCTTAACACGTACTGCTGTGACACATTCTCTCCATAGATCAATAACAGCATTAGCTTATTACCCAAGTGTATAATGGTGGTCCAGGACACCTCAGCAGGACATCTGCTGCCAAGTGGGAGAAAAGGAACCTAGTGGCCATTGTGTGCTTCTCATTGGAGCCAGAGTGCCAGCTCCTGCTGGGTGGGTGGGGGCTATAAACAAGAAACAAGTTTGCTAGATCAACCATGGCAAGACAAAGACCTGAGACCCTATTTCCACATTTGAACCCACTGTATATATCTCTTGTGTTTCATTAAAGGTGCTCTGACATTGGGGGACAAGCCACAGGGTTCAGGTCAGAAGGGGGCATGTAGAGGGATCCAGGCTTTGTGGGATTGTTCAATATGGACCAAGGAAAAACATCAGATAAACATAACAACAGAAAATAACTGACTATACTCAGGGCCCCTACTTTTCTGTGGCACAGTGGGACCAGGTTCTGCGGCAAGACTACCATTTGCCGCAGAACTTCTGTGGCGGTGGTTTGTAATTTCTGCGGAAGTTCTGCGGCACTAACAAACTACCACATCACAGTGTCAGCTTGTCATCCTGACTTCACTTTCATGGCAGTGGTTATAGCAATCATGATGGTGGAAAGCACAGTAACACTAGTTCAAAAAATAACAGACTTATAAAATAATATTATGCCTAAAAAAGCAAAACAAATGTCTCTCCCTTAAGGTCCTAGCTTGTTGCATAAATGACATATGCAGAGGGGATCTTATGTGATAAATAAGGTAATTCTATATGCATGCTATCTATCCCACTAATGAGGTTTCCACTGTCTATCACTTATATATTTGTATGTGCTTTCTACACCAATCATGAGGTTCCCACTGTGTATCACTTATATATTTATATGCAACCTGTAACATATACATACAAATGTGTGTGTGTGTGTGTGTGTGTGTGTGTGTGGTGAGAGAGATACTGTAGTGTGTGTATATATGTGTATATATATATATATATATATATATATATATATATGTATATGTGTGTTTTTTAATTTCCATGAACTTACATCCTCATTCATACAGGTCCCTTTGGAAATGGAATGGAGGAGTTATTGCAAAACTCATTTTCATGCCAATCTGCTTTCCTGACACGCCTGTGTAACACCATCAGGCCATGACATGCATGTGAACCAGTTGTGAGATGCATCTCCGCCCATCACAATGTGTCCACCATGTGACGGAACACTGCACCATACCTTCCCAGGCTCCAAGCAGTGATGTGTTCCACCAATCCTTGTGCTGCCCAGCCAGCTCCCAGAGCTAATCTCTGAACCTGAGTTGCCGGCACGGAAAAAGAGCATGCTACCCTCTGGCCCAACAGCTGTCCCTGCACACAACATTTCTCAATAACTTTTAGGTGATTCTATCAACCAATGACAATATGTAATCAATAACCCTAGAAAAAATGCGTACAGTGCAATTATTTATTTAACAGGTCTATTCTTTCAAAAGGTCTACACATTATTATATTTCATTTTTCTGGGCATAATTACTTTATTTTTCTTAAAAATTTAGACAGTAAATTCATTTTACCAGTTATTCATTTCAGATAGCGTCTCTATACCTTAAAGGCACAAATAGGTTTGTACAAAGTGAGGTAT
This sequence comes from Neoceratodus forsteri, assembly GCA_016271365.2. Lineage (NCBI taxonomy): Eukaryota > Metazoa > Chordata > Ceratodontiformes > Ceratodontidae > Neoceratodus > Neoceratodus forsteri. The sequence continues at coordinate 509,143,198 of CM057452.1, read as the reverse complement.
GGACTTAACAGGTCTGTGCTATTGACAAGGTTTTGCTTAAGTTGGCCCTAGTGCAACAATGTAAGACTGAAAATTGTATTAGGCTGTAGTGCAGGTTGAGCAAATATCACCATGCATGATGTGCTGTGCCACCGTCTCTGGCAGTGGGAGCTGTGGTAGATAAGTGACTGTTCATTTCTGTTGCAGAATGCAGCCATTTCATTAGCTAGCATATGATGTTATAGCAATGATAACATCACATTCTGAACATATGGGAGGGGGCTGAATATAAAAAGAGAGGAAGGGAATCAGATTCTATGTGTAAACAGAAATATTAATAAAAAATCACCAAGAAGAGTGTATTCAGCGGCACCGCAGAAGTTCTGCAGTAGATTGCAAGTTCTGCGCAAAATTCTGTGGCCGCAGAATTCTAGGGGCCTTGACTATACTACATGCTACTGTGAGTACAGCATGCTACAGGACTCCTCTTGAATCCAAACAGATCCTGTCATTGCCACTTCTGTTTCTCCATTTACAGCTGGTTACCATCAGAGCACTCGCTGGGTCATTTTCATGTGTGTCCTTTTCTTTTCCAAATGCAGTATAATTCCCTGCAATTAGACTCCTCCCAACCTTAACACCTACACTGGAAAAACAAAATACGGAGAAATTGTTCTGATCCTCCTACACCGTCTGTTCAAATGCTTGTTCTTTTAACCCTGCCATACCCAGAGAGATGCAGCACATAGAGGCCTTCTGAGACTGCCTTCTGCTCCTGGTGTCAGTCATCCCATGTCTTTTTCTCTGCTGCATATTTTAATTACCATGTTGTCCTTTTTTTGGCCCCTCCAGATACTACTGTGAGACCTGAGTAAGCCTGAGAACAGTGGCAGAGGCTGTACTCTCAACAGACATGGGAGTGTAAGGGGATGGGGGTGCTCAGCAATCATCATCACAACCTCTCCCTCTCTCCCAACTGATGTAGATTACATTTAGATATATTTTAGCAAGTAGTAAAGTAGGCGGTGCAGCATAGAGTAACAAAAATTATTCAAGACAGTGCATCATAGTGCAACAAAAATGATTTGTGGCCTGCAGGACTGATCCTACAAGGTTCTGCTTAGGGCACTGAATACATACCCGCTGGAGGCCAGAAGGGAGAAGGGTGACATCAAGGAGACACTTATGTTCCTGAAAGGAATGAACAAGGTAAACTTCAAGGAACAATTTAACTAGAATAGTAAATAAAGAATGCAGGCACATGAGTGGAAGTCAGTGTAAGGGAAATTCAGGAGGGACACGAGAACGTTTTTTTAAGGAGAGAGTGGTTGAGCCATGAAACTGACAGCTGGCTGATGTGGTGAGCAAAAAGACCATTAACAGTTTTAAACATGGTTGGGACAGAGTTATGGATGTAACAGTGACTCAGGGCAGTAGCAAAAATAAAGGAAACATTTGGGTGGGTAGTGTGGGCATAAACACTAGGTTTTGGAAGTAGGATAGGGTATTATGGAGAGATTAGACAGAACAATTATATTTTTCTTTCATCAACATCTGTGTTTCTATGTAACAAACCCTTTGATGAATTCCAAGCATTGAGACTGATACTGGAAATCTAACCAAAGAAAGAACACCACACTAGTAGAGAGCCAGGGGCTAGAGTCCTAGTGATTAAAGTGTTACATTTGACTACAGTGCTAGTGGCTAGAGCAGAAGAAGAATGAACAGAAGAAGAAGCAACAAATGAACAGAAACAAGAAACTCAACTATGTACTGGATGGGACAATCTTGAGGGAAGTCATAGATGAAAGAGACCTTGGTATTAGAATTAGTAATGATCTGAGTTTCAAACTGCACTGTTATCAGGTGGTTAAGAAGGCCAGCAGTATATTGTATTGCATCAATAGAAAAAATAAGAGAAGAAAGAGTGAGGTGTTGCCTCCACTATATACTTCATTGCTGAGACCTCATATGGAGTATTGTACCAGTTTTCATCACCAAGTGGCAAAATCAAAGTCAGAGTACTCGAAAGGGTTCAGAGGAGAACTACACACATGATAAAGAAGTCTGGGGTAAGGAATTAGATGAGATGCTGGAGGTACTGGCAATGTACTCCCAGTTTTGTAGGTTAAGGGATGACATGTGTCTGATTTTTAAGGCCCCATCAGACACAGGGCTATGGGAACAGCTTGGCCTGGCTTTTAGGGAACAGAATTACTGAACAAGAGCCCATCCATTACAGCTAACCAGAGAAAGATACTGTGCTAACGTTAAAGAGTAGTGAAGGTGTGGAATGAGCTTCCAGTTGAGGTAGTCACCAGTAGAAACATGGCAGATTTCAAGAACAAACTGTATAAACACCTGGTTGATAATAAAATCTTTGGGTATAGCTAAATCAGCCTGGCAAGCTATATGGACTCTGGTCTTCTGTGAGCTCTGTATGAACCTATGAAACCTATGAAATGAAACATAAGAAAAGTAAAAAAAGGGGATTTAAGAAGGATTAGTATTTACATAGCTATGTTATTACATGTTGTATCCCAAGTAATGAAATACTGGCAGTGAAGCTACTGTAAATATGAACTGGCAGCCACTTTACACATCAACACCCACACATAGCCTAGCCTTGTGCAATTGCCTGAACTGGTTTTATGGAAAGGTGAATGTTGGCCAAGGGGAAAATCCCCTACTCTTCTGAAAAGTGCCTTAGGTTCTTTTACTCCCTCGTGGACACCTGCCAGGACAGAACCAGTGATGGGTAAGAGGAATAATAGTTTAATGCCTCATCTGAATGATGGCACACTCAAACAGTTCAGCTTCTCCCTAGTACTGCACTCAGGAGCCAGTGTTTATGATATGAGCCCAGGTCACAGTGTGGGACTAGAACTCACAAAGTAGCTCAGAGGCAAATGTGCTACTAACTAAGACATTCTGACATCTACAGACAAAAGTACTAGTGACCAGATGGCTAGTAAACAGTGTTAGTGACTAGAGAGGCAGTTTGGCCTAGTGGTTGGGGTGCAGAGCTGTGAATCTGGAGACATGGATTTGAATTCCACATCTGCCACTTATGCGTAGTGTGAACCTAAGCCACTCACTTAACATTCCCATTATATCTACTCAAATCTGTCTGTACTCTCAGTCTCCCCATGAGTCTAAAATTAATTAATTCATTTTTTATTTAAAATGAGAACCTATGGACAAGACATACCTGTTTTCATAGACAACCATAGTCATGGTACATAGACAACAAAATACATAATACAATAATCACATTTTTATACACAAAGCAGAGCACCATTACTGCCCATTACAAATGTCTGTGACAAATGGCAGTAGCTTTCACTCTACTCCTTTTTGTGGACAGTAAGGTTCTTTGAGATACAGTTTGCATAAAAGGTTCTGTGTTAAACCAAATTCCTCTCTTCTGTTTTTCTTTTCCAGAGCCTAATTCTTTGGCTTGAGTGCTATTGGCCAGTCTTAGGCCATAATACATTTTTTTTTAGTTGTTTAACCAGGTATAGCACACTAAGCTGAAAGCTTTTTTACAGGAGCGACCTGGGAGCACAAGGAGGTTAAGTGACTTGCTCAGGGTCACACAGTATGCAAGTGGAAGCTGTGGGATTCAAACCCTGGTCTGCTGGATGTCACCAGATTTGCAGCTCAGAGCCTTAGACCACTGCGCTATACTGCCTCCTTAAAGCATAAAGCATGCAAACTGATTTTGCTTGATTACAGCTGTCCCTTCATTTGCTTTGTGCACTGTCCACCCTCGCAGTCCTGACCATTCAATGGAGCTGCAGTATGTAAGTGAATGGGATGGGAGATATTGGGGTATGGGAGCAATCTGTGCAATGCACAAGTTCCTTACCCATAGCATTAGGTAGGTGTGTTTCTGTGCAGATATAAGGCAGGGAGGACTTGGCCATAACTTGTTATGCATCTCCAGAACCATTTTTATTAGCACAGAAGCACTCCCACTGAAAGATGCTGGCACCTACTCAGTCCTCCTTCTCCTTGCCCTTGAGGGCAGCTGACACAGGGCCAGTGACAACAAGAGATTTGTATTTTTTTACATATAACCTCCTGTTCTGTATAAGGAAGTCCGACCTGCTGACCACTGTACCTCATTTTTTTTATCATTAAATGCACTTTATTTAAGAGAAAAAAAAAACATTTTTACAGAAAACATGATGATGCTGAAGTGATATGCAACCAGTACAACCTAGGTAGGTGAACGTACAGCATTCAATGAGAAAGAAAAGCAAGTAAAAAAATATGTATATAGTTACACTTGTCTGCAACCCTCCCCTCCTACCTTACCCTCCCAGACCCCCCAACTGCCACTGAATTATTGTACAAGGATGGTTGTGAAGACTTGAGTCAATGATAATCATGACTGAGGACTTCAAAAAAAGGAAAACTATCCTAGGGAGTTTTCATATGTATGGCAGAGCTCTAGTGAATCAATATAAGGTTAAATAATGGAGTCCAAATTTGTTTATATTTACCCATCCTGTTAGTGAGTCCTGCAATGATAAGCTCAACTTGTAGGGCAAACATGATATCCTTATACTATTCTACATGGTTAAGGATAATAAAATCTAACCAGTGTCTCAGCAATACTTTCTTGGCACAAACTGAGATTAAAGCCATGTGAGCACTTTGATTATGCCCCATTATGTTTGTGTAATCTCTAGATACATATCTCAGGTGTGATTTTATCAGAGAAAGCTAGTAATGGATCAAAGTGAGTCTGGATAAATTGGCAAAAAGGAATGATTTTCTCACAGGACCATAACATATGGAGAAATCCCCAGGTGCTTTTTGAGACATTGATTAGAGGATAATAACCCCATTTGGTAAAGTTTAACTGGGGTATAATACAGATTGTGATTGATTTGAAATTGCATATACCTTTATCTGTCTCATTTTAATATACCTGTACAGGTGTTTCCAAAGTTTTGGCCAATGTCTGGAGAGGGCAACTGATGGTAGACTATGATCCCACCAGTAAAATATTTGACCCTCTAATACCAATATTGTAGATACTACAAATTTATATGTGTATGATATCAAATGAGATGTTGGAGCAGAACAGGCATATGGGGAGAGAGTAGACATGAAAGACCTAGACCACAAACCAGAGTCAAAATGGTGTAACAAATTGGGGAATCTGTAAATATTTAAAGACATGAATGGAGGGCCATTTAAAAAGAGAACAAGCCTCTTGAAAAGGTAGCGGTTTATGATCATTAACTAGATCTTCCACTCTTTCCACACCCATGGCAGGCCAGAAGAAGTGAGGTTTAAGTATTTTACCAGAAATTAAAAGATTAGGGTTATGAAAGAGAGTCTGCACTGTATCCCTATATCCATCCATTTTAAAGAAGGTATTTGGTTGGTGTTGTGTCTGGAGCGTAGAGCCTAGAGGTGTATCTTTAAAGTATTTTGGGAGGTTCTTTTTGATTACAAAAGGGAGAGAGCTTTAGGATCAATGTTGTGTTCAGAGCACAATAATTGTTAAATTTTCACCCAAAAGGGACAATAAGGAAGATCAGAATAAGTAACTGTGGGATGCAAACAGTATTTGAGTTTGGTTAAATGTATTGTTAGGTAATATAGGTAAATATTGGGGTCTTGAAGGCCAAATCTGTTTTTTGACATCTAAGTTTAATGTTATCTCGTCTGATTTTCTCCCAAGCCATAAAATAGAGCTAATGATTCTGTGTAGTTCTGAGAACCATGATAGTGGAAGACCCCAATTGAATATTTGTAGAGGATACAAAATACGAGGGAGTACATTCATCTTTATTATACTCATACATCCCCACAGGATAAGGGCAAGTGAGACCAATGCTTAAAATCTTCTTTTAGTGTACTTATAATGGTATCAAGACTGATCTTTTTCATGGTTTGGGAAAAAGGATGGAGATTAATCCCTAGATATTTTAATTTATCAGTATGCCACTGCAGACCCAAATGCTCAACATTGGCTCGCAAAGTATATCTGTTAAGGGGAAAGAATTCAGTTTTGTCCAGATTTAACTTATAGTTTGAGATGGACCTGAACTGGGAAATTATCTGAAAAGCTGCAGAAAGAGACTAAGCAGGGCAAGAGATATGTAGGAGTATATCATCTGCATAAAAAGAAATGTTATAGTATACTCTGAGTTATCTTCTGATATACTTCTTATAAGTGGAGAATATTTAAGTTTTTGAATAATGGGTTATAGGAAAAGGTTGAAAAGATAGAGAGAGGGAGCATCCCTGTTTGGTACCGTGATGTAAAGAGAATGGTGAGAAAGAACACCATTACACTGGACTCATGCAGAGGGGGAAGAATACAAAATTTTAACTCATTGTTCAAATTCCCATGGACTACGATATTTAGGTAATAGCAGGAAAATATAATCCCAGGAAACCCTGTTGAATGCCTCTTCTGCATCCAGGGCATAGAGGAATCCCTAGATGCTGAGAAAAGTTATGCAAGTTTCCTAAGGTGATCAGATGAGAGCCGACCCTTGACAAAACCAACTTGTTCTTCATTAATCAGTGAATCCTAGATTAGGCCTAATCTAGAGGACAGGGTGTTAGCTAGTATTTTAAGATCTACATTAATTAGGTAAATCGGTCTATAGTTTGGAATAAACAAGGGGTCTTTTCTTGGTTTAGGAAGAACAACTTTGGTGGCCAAAGTTAGTAAAGTGCCTGAGATACCATCTTTAAAAATATAGTGAAAGGTATCCAATACAATAGGGGCTATTACGTCTTTGAAAGTTTTGTAAAAGTTAGTAGAAAAACCATCAGGGCCAGGTGATTTGTCAGAAGGTAGTGATCAATAGCCTCAAGCACCTCTGATAGGACAATGGGGGCTTTTAAGCTGGCAATTTGGGAATCAGATAATACTGGAAGGTTAACATCTCGAATAAAAGAGTTCAGCTGCTGGGATGAAAGTGGGGAAGCTGAGGGTGTATACCATTGACTGTAGAATTCTTGGAAAGCCTCAACAATATCCAAGGGGAGGTGAGGATGTTTCCAGTGGTTGAATAGATAGCTGTAATGATTCTATCGGTGATCAGAGTATGTAGAAAGAGAGCTAGGAGTTTCCCTGCTCTTTCACCCTGATCAAAATAAGATACTTTGGAACAAAGCATGAGGAATTCAGTTTTTCAGCTAGTAATTGATTATACTGGGCATGGAGGCACTCTCCCTTTTCCCATTCCTTTATGGGGGAGGAAGAAGAGAGGCAAGTCTCAGCATCTGTAATTTGATCAAGAATAGAGGAAAGAGCATCAGTTCTTTGTTTTTTACATTTGGTCCCAATGCAAGTTAGTTCACCCTGCAATGCACTTTTCAATGAGCCCCATAAGAAGTCTTTTTTTTGCATAGATGGTGCATTGCACTCCATAAAGTTACTAATAAATGTTTGGAGGTGTTGTATATGATCCTCAGATTTCAGAAATTGGTTGTTAAGCTTCCAAATTCTGTCTTTATGAACCTTGGATGAGAGATCTAAGTGTAGATGAGCGATATCATGAGCTGAAATTACCTTAGTTGAGTAAAAGGCAAGACTGACCCCTGAGAGATGGTCCACACTCATAAGGAAGTAATCTATATGAGAAAAGGAATGTAAAGGGAGGGAGTGAAATGAGTATTCCTTGCAGTCTGGAAATTAAAGTCTCCAGGGATCGGTGAGACTAAGGGTATGCATTAAATCATGTATGGCTTTTTGTACTGGCAATAAGTATTGTCCGACATGTCCTGATCTATCTAGGTGGTTGGATAATACTTGGTTCCAACCACCTCCCAGGATTATTGCAAGCATAGTCCAGGAGGTTAATATGGCCATGAGGGTGGCAAACAATTGCAGATCATCAGTATTAGGCCGATAAATGGAACTAATATTACTCAGAATGGCCTAAAATGGCCCTCAGAATCACAAAATGACCCCATAGGATTTGAGATTTCTTGAATGATGCAAAATGGTATTCTACATGCAATTATAATGGTGACATCTCTTTTATGAGAGTCGGCACCTGAACCAAACACTTGACCCACCCAATTTCTACGTAAGTAGTGGACTTGACTAGACAAGAGATGTGTCTCTTGTAAGAAAGCTATATCTATTTGCAGGTTATGGAGCTGAAGTAATATTTTGGTTTGCTTGGCAGGGGTCTGAGCCCCCTTTATGTTCCAAGAGCAAAATGTACATCATGGTGAGTAATGAAGTGGGAAAAGATGGCAATTTATTTAAAAGGAAACAACCAGTCCAAAATATGTGAGGTAAGGATGGTAAGTCTTTTCCTGTGGCAACCCTCCCCTAACTAGAACCCATAATCCCATCCCGAACCCACCCTGCAATCCTTTTCCCAAAATAGAAAACCCTTGACAACCCCAACCCTAACCTCCACAGTATGACGTTAATTCTTAGAATGAGAAAGGTCATATAATGGGATAACGGTAACGGAGGTTCAAAACACAATAACAAATTCATGACTGCATCCCCAACAGTTGCACAGCCATATTCCCCCCTCTCACCCCAGAGCTAATAAATAAACAGTGAAACATGTAGTAAATCACTGAAGGAAAACTTCAACATCGCTATTTGAAACCAACACATTCACAGAGGCAAGAAACTGTGAACAGCATAGTATTTGAAGTAAAATTAGTGGTAATACCTACAGCATTAATTAGTATTCTTAGATATTTATCTGAACATCCATTTGCTAAATATAACTGATTGTATAGATTTAGGGTGACTAATTGAAGCCTATCCCAAGGTCAGTGTAGTCATTTAAGGATTAGCCTTGAATATGTCCTGTTAGAACCAGACCCTGCAAAAAAAAGGGGGGGGAGGAAGGGGAGGAATGAGAAAGAAAAAATAACAAGGGTAGGGAGGGGTCAAGAGGAAGGTGGAAGAAAAGGAGTCAAACTCTGCAAAAGTATAAAGGAAAATATATACATTGTAATCTGTTCATTATCTGGAGACAAAACACAATGACTCATCCGAGATAAAACTCCAAGCCCATAAGCTTAGAGGGAAATCTTTGAATGTAATAGGTAAATATGATATTAACAAATTAGGTCATTAATGAGATCCAACTATGGCCATGAGTCAGGCCACTACATGCCTGAATCATGTTGTGATAGGCAGTAAAATGAACAACATAAAAAAACAAAAACAAAGGAGTACATTTCCAAGGCAAAAAAAAATGTAATTTTTGACCCTTGAGCCTTAGGAGGTAACGCCCCTTTTAATAAGAGTATATTGACATAAACTGGTGACCACATGTGCGCAGGGGAAAGGTAGAAGGCTGAGGCGATATGGGGAGAATTGCATATTTGTGCAGCAGCTTTGCAAACGTGCGCATGGTCGAGCAGTCCAAAAGGCTTGCACATGCGAGAAGGAAGTGGGAAACATAGAGCTGATAAGCTGACCAGGTTGTAGCAATCTCCCAACAACAAGCAGGATAGGGAAAGGCTCAAAGAAAGCCAGCAAAAGTCCAAGGGGAAGGACCCAGGACCACTCGTTGAGATAAGCAAGACACGTCTTCAAAGCATCGCCACATAGAGTCTGGGATGGTCACAGATGGGGGCAGCAGTTCCAGGAATGTAGGCCAATAGGACTCCACTGAGAAAAGGGAGTTAATCCAGGGGACTGGTCAGACTTCCATTCAGCTGCAGGAGCAAATAAGTAAAACCAAAGGTATGTAGAAACAGTCAATAGACACACAAGCTAATTTCTCTGCTGAGGTAACCAAATCAATTAAGGTGCCATTATTTCAATGGTGATTAAAGAGATTAGGAAACAGGGTTGCAAGATCTCTTGCAGCCTGGTCTGCATTTTCAAAAGACTTCCAGCTTCCCTGATACATGACCAAAAGTCTGGCAGGATAGAGCATACAAAACTTTATGCCAGCAGCAATCAGTTTTGTTATGGAGGGGTGATATCCAGCATGTTTCTGGTGAGTGATGACAGGGAGGTCTTGAGATTTTCTCAGATGTGAGTCTTCCCATTTTAATTCTTATAGCTCCTTGGTTTTAGACAGGATGTGCCGGTGGTCAATGTATCTCAGACGGCGCAGGATGAAGGGTCTGGGCTTGGCACCTGGACATGGCCTGGGCTTCAGAGACTTATGCACTCTCTCAACTATATATGTAGTAGAATGTGGAGGAGGGCCTGCTATTTAACTCAAAAGCTTCTGTGCAAAGACCACCAAAGAGGATCCCTTAGCTTCTTCTGGAGAGCTGAATATAACCAGGTTATTACACCTGTTTTGGCCTTCTAGATCCTCCATTTTGAGTTCTAGTTTGGTAAACTTCTGCTGCAGGGAAGTGATTTCAGGCTCAGCTTGGGACTGCCAGTGCTCTAAGGATGTCATACAAGCTGAAACATCTGACAAAGTTCTGTTGATATCCTTTAATTCAGCTTTAATAGTCTTTAGGTCAGATGTGAAGTCAAGGAAGAAAGCCTTGAGTGGGGCAATTTCAGCCAGAAATTTATCTTACGATAGTGGAGCAGTAGCAGTGGAAGGCTGGGAGTTCTTGCCCGCTATGGCACTTTGCGTCTTAGGCCTCTTGGACTGTTTATCCGGTATCTGAGTCAGTGTGCGAGACGGGAGGGCCTGTTTCATTTCAGCCTCCATTCTTCTTTGAGTTGTCAGCTTTACTTATAAAAAAAAAATGAGCACCAGAAGATTCACAAGTCCTTTAGTAAGCAAGAGGTCAGTTGAAGGCTAGGTAGCGATTATTGAATCTGAAGTTTTATAATATTTTAGACGCTGAGATGGGAGCACGGGTGCCATGCGTCTGTCTAGTAGGAAGGTATCACGTGATCGCCCCCACCACTGTACCTCATGATCCCTTGCAGGTGCCTTGAAAGGGATCCTGTTTGCAGCTGAGCTCGCCATCCACTTGTAAGACTACTGCCTGGCACTGTTCAAGTCCCTGGCTGCTGCTTTTGAGGATCTCTGTAGGGGCCTTGGGGAGGGTTGGCCAAGACAGTGTGTACCGAGGAACAAAAGGCATGTTTATTGACATTATGTTTTAGAACTTCATGGTTCAGGAACTCACAATCCACGTGTCTGTCAACCCAACAATGAAAAGAGTCCTTATTGACTACAGTTGCAGTAACGCACATAGTCACATATTTCCTGAAATTTCTGTGATATCTCTAGAGAAATTCCCTGCCTGACTGTAGTACCAATGAAGGGCCACAAGAGAGAATATCTTTGGAAATATTGCAAAATGCCTGTATATATCTGACCATGTACATGGCTGAACTGTAGAATGTTAGTAATTAGAGTGGCAGGAACAAATGCCAGCACTGAGGAGAGTGAGGATGCTTCAGTAAATAAGAACAAGCAGGACAGAAAACTGCACAGACGTCTCCACTACTTGAAATGTTTTTTACTGATAAAAAAGGAAGGAAGGAAGGAAGGAAGGAAGGAAGGAAGGAAGGAAGGAAGGAAGGAGTGAGTAAATGAGTGTTCATCTGTTTATGTAAGACTGACACTGATTTTAATAAACTGACTATTCATACATCAAGTAAAAAAAGTATTTTTTTGTCTCAGTACAAATGCTGGTACAGTCCGCCCAGTTATAAAGACACAATTATAATGAACACCCATTTATACCGGATGTTTTGTTAAAACCCAAAAAAACGAGGTCACGTGATGGCAGCCTGAGAGTCGGCAGCAAACTACCGGAGCTCCGCCACCCGCTATCTAATTTAGACTCTTGTAAAGCGCCGTCGGATTCAAGTTTCCTTTATTTCAGGCGGTGTGGGTTCTCGCTGCGTGGGAAATCACTTTTTTAGACCCGCAACATGGAGGTCTATATGAAAAAGGGGCCGCCGAAGCACTCGCCCCGCAGACCCCAGAAAGAGAAGGCCGCAAAGCGGGTCAAGCAACAGGCTGCTAGCTTACCCAAGTTACCCACCGTGGATGTCCCGCTAACTGAAACCAGATTTCTTGAAATTATGCAGCCTCTCCAGTCCTCCGTGGCAACTATTGCAGAGGACATGCAATTAATTAAAAAGTCGGTGGATACTCTTTCTAGGAGGGTTGGGGATGTGGAAGTGAAGTTAACCTCTCTGGAAAACAAACACCTCGGGCATGAAACAGAACTCGTCCTGGTTAAACGGAGATTAAAGAAGTTGGAGGAGAAATTAGAAGACCTAGAGGGACGTAGTCGAAGAAATAATCTTGTTGTGATTGGGATCCCTGAAAAAGTAGAAGGGAATATGCCGGTCACCTTTCTTCAGAAATTTTGCAGTAAAGTTGCGGGGGCTCCCGGGTGAATATGTAATAGAAAGAGCTCATCTCGCTTTGCGCCCTCCGCCCGCCTAGGGCAGCCGCCAGACCCTTGATCATGAGATTCTGAACTTCTTGGATAAACAACACGTCCTCGCTAAGGCAAGAGAGATGAAAGAATTGCTATGGGAAGGACAGAGAATTCGAATTATTCAGGATTTGCCACACTCCGTTAGGCTGAGAAGGCAGGAGCTGCATCCGATTGTTACCAAGCTTGTAGCAGCATCTAAGCCATATAAAGTTAAGTATCCTGCTGTGTTAATGGTACAGCATGAAGAGAAGTGGCTATCATTTGATTCTTACTCTCAGGCTCAACAGGAGCTGCAACGTCTCTTCCCAGATCTCTTTAAATGATGATATTTTCCCTGCATCTCAACTTTATTGGTTTTACTTCTGGGTTCATCAAGATTTTATTTGATGATATAGAGTTGTCTATATAGTCCACTTGCAAATCTCCTGACTGTCTGCATGGAACTCTCACTTATATTATCCCAGTATTTCTCAGCCTCTCAATGACATACGCCTCCTACCGGTGGTTAGCGGTTGCTTACACGAAACCATTGAATTTTCCAATTGGGGACAACCACTGTAATCCTTTTTCTCTCCCTCCCTACTTTTGGGTCTTCGATTTACCTTCTCGGTGCATATGGCTTCCCTCATTTTCGCTGACCGCTTCGACGTTTGGGCTGACTCTAAGGAATGGTTTGAGTGGTTTATCTCTGCATGCAGCTTACTTCATGGCGTGAATAAAACTGGACCAGATGGCTTCTGCAGCTAACGGTCTGTTATGACCGGGACTCATTAATTTTTTGGCATACCATTGATGGTAGACCTTCCAAACAGAGCTACTGATCTCCACCTGGGACAAGTTCCCCTTTTTTTTTTTTTTTAGCATGCATCTTCAGCCAATCCGGACTTTTCAGCAAGACTTCCGGTGGATGTACTCCGGACTTTTCAGCAGGACTTCCAGTGGATGTACTTTTTTCCCCCTCTCTGCCCTTTTCCCTCCCTCCCCCCTTTTTTTTTTTTTTATTTTTATATATTTTTTTTTTTTTATAATTTACATATCTTGGTGTGTATATAGTTATTAATTAACTTGATAGATAATTTTTAGTTCACCCGGAGAGGGCCTATTTTAAGTTGATCTGAGACTTAGACGACAATTGATTAGTAGTCTGTTGGCGCTATTTACATTTCTGGGCAATGAGGTTGGAGCCTATCTAGTAATTAATTACTTTCTCCTTTTTCCTGGTGGGTGGGGGGGCTCCAGAAGGTAATTCGGGGCATATTGGGTTGTTTGGAAGTTAATCATGTGGCAGGTTTTCTTTAGGAGGGCAGTCTTCTGGGACTGGGGGATAGGTCTTGTTTTAGACTGGGGGGATTTCGGGTTAGTGTGTTCTTTGGGTACTAGGAGGGTGGGGGTTTGGGGATTGGCTGCTTTGTTGAGGGGTTGGGGTGGGATTATCAAGGTTACGAGCTAATTGAAGTACACACACATATCTGGTATCAGGGAGTTTATAGTCATGTTATTGATATCTCTGGCTTAACTCGCCAGGGCACATTTTACTCAGCTTGTCCTAATGTCTGTTTTGTTTATAATGGCTTGCACTTATAAGCTCATCAGCTGGAATGTTAAAAGAGCCAAGGACAGGGTCAAGAGGCAAGTGGTACTAAAACACCTCCACCATTTGGGAGCGCATATTGTCTTCCTTCAAGAGACACACTTAAAAAGAAGTGACCTTCACTATTTCAGAAGAGCGTGGGTTGCACAGGTTTGTGGGGTGGGTGAGTCAACGAAGAAAGGTGGAGTGGATATCCTTATTGCTAGGCATATCCCTTTTAAACTGATAAATGAGTGTTGGGCCCCCGAAGGCCGCTATGTAATTGTGCACGCACAATTGGCATCATAACCGATTATATTAGGATCCATATATGGCCCTAACAGAGATTCCCTTCCTTTTCATGAACCTACTGCACTTAGTAGTGTCGTATATATAAACCCACATTTATTGGGGGTGATTGGAATTTGGTACTCAGAATGATTTAGATAGGTCAGGACTTGCGAGACGGGGTTTATCTCCTGCACAGAGGGCCCTTAAGGACTTTATCAGTAAGGCGGCCCTGGCGGATGTCTGGCTCACACTTAATCCTGAGTTGCGGCAATACTCTTATTATTCACCGGTACATAACTCCCATTCACGAATTGATTATATTTTGATAAGTTCAGCGGTGATACCTGATGTGATGCAGGCAGAGATTTCTGCCAGGGTAATATCAGACCATGCTCCAGTTAGTGTGACATATAGGCCTACCTTAGGGGGTAAACGCTCCCCACAATGGAGGTTAAACTGCCAAATTCTAAAAGATGAGTCCTCTTTGACGCATCTCAAGAATTTCATCAAGCATTTCCTAGAGGACAATCAGGACTCAGTAGACCAGAGAGACCTAGTTTGAGCTGCCATGAAGTGTTCCTTAAGGGGTGAGTTAATTAAGATTGCCTCCAGGAGGAAACATGTTCAGAGGGATGAGTTAGATGCCTTGCTTGTTTCTATTAAACAAATTGAGAGTGTTTTATCCCGATCTTCATCTGAATCGGACTGGGTTAGGCTACATCAGTTGCAGGCCCAGCACTCGGGTTTAGTGATGCAGCAAGCTGAGTTAGCACTCCGGCGCTCGAGACTTCAATATTTGGATATAGGTGAGAAAGCTGGGAAACTGCTTGCTATGCGTATTCGGCATTTAGACTCGGATCATCATATCCCGGGTGTCCACGTTGCTCAGGGGGGACAGGTCTGCATGGATCCACAGGAAATGTCTAGTGAGTTTGGGGCATACTATCAGAGATTATATGTAGAAGATCCCGTATCTAAACCTTCAATGATAGAAATTACCTCATATCTGAATTCAATCGCTCTCCCAAAGTTATCGCCGGGCGATGCGGTCGAGATAGGTGCCCCAATATCACTTCTGGAGATCCGCCAAGCCATTCAGCAGATGCCCTCTGACAAATCCCCTGGGCCTGATGGGTTCCCCAGCAATTTTTATAAGGTATTTTGCCCTGTCATATCTCCAATATTATTAGACGTTTTTCAATATTGGTTTGATCACGGTATCTCCGACCCCAATTTCCAAGAGGCCACTATCTCGCTAATTCTGAAGTCGGGGAAGGACCCTTACAACATGGACAGCTATCACCCCATATCTCTCTTAAATACAGATATTAAAATATTGGCTAAAGTTCTGGCCAACAGGCTATCTAAAGTTATGGACACGTTGGTCAGCAGGGAGCAAGTGGGTTTTATGAGGGGGGGAGGTTACCCCAGGATCACCTTCGTAAATTATTACACCTCATTGCAGAGGCCAGGGAATCTAAAACCCCAGCAGTACTCCTTTCTTTGGACGCCAAAAAGGCCTTCGACTGGGTGTCCTGGGATTTCCTATTCACCACCTTCTCGACATTTGGGCTGCCTGACGTTTTCTTAAGATGGGTTAAAATCTTGTATTCTTTTCTCTCTGCTCGAGTGAAATGCAATGGGGTATTATCACTGCCTATTAAGTTAGAGCGTGGTACAAGGCAAGGTTGCCCCTTGTCCCCATTGCTATTTAATTTGTACCTGGAGCCTTTTTTGCACAGATTAGCACAGAATCCTCTTATAAAGGGTATACAGGTAGGGGAATTTAACTATGCGTTTTCAGCTTATGCTGATGATGTGTTACTGCACATTGAGAATCCGGTAATCTCTATACCGGCCGCTTTGGAGGAAATAGCTGCCTTCTCCAAAGTATCCTATTATAAATTAAATCGTGCTAAGACCAAAATTCTCCCTTTAAATCATAATGTCATAAAAGCAGATTTACAGACTTTTGGTCTTGACTGGGAGGCTAAATCCCTTATATATTTGGGGACCAGCATTGGCACAAGCCTACCTTCGATGACTAAAGACAACCTGGGTACTCTGGTTCAAATTATTTCGGGAGATTTGAACAGATGGCGTTCGATCTCCTTATCTCTATGGGCAGACTAAATCTCCTTAAGATGAATATTCTCCCTAGAATATTGTATCCTCTGGGGATGCTTGGAACTTATCTTCCCAAAAAATGGTTTATCAATCTACAGAAAATATTTAATTCCTTTTTGTGGCAGGGGAAGAGAATACGTAGATCTTACATTAAATTGACCGCCTCAAAATCCAAGGGTGGACTGATGGCCCCTCTCTGTTTTTATATTATACTGCACAACACATTTCTAAGCTAACTTTATGGGTCAAAGGACATAGGCCCTCGGCTATTCTCCTTATGGTTAGACATCAGTGACCTGGCTAAAAGATTGAAGAGCTCTTTACGTGCCCTCTTATTTGTTCCCCAGTCCATCATTTCTAAAACAGCGATGAACAATCCCATGGGCTGGTCCTTGAAAGCATATTTTCAGCTACAATGTTATCTCGAGTCAAATGGTGGCTTTCGGACAACCAGCCTATTTTCGAGAACCCCAAATCAAAGTAGGGGTGCTCGGTACCTACTACTTTCTGGCCCCAGATAAGCCATTTTTCCGTGTCGGATATCTGGGAGCAGGGCACGCTCGTCCTTTTGACCTGCTGAAGAGACTCCATGGGATTCCTGATCATTATTTTTTAAGTGGCTGCAGCTCAGCAAAGCGATAGCCCAGGTCTTTCATTCAACACCCTCTGCTAGTTATGTACGGTCAATTTGGATGCTTTATTAACTGCTGCGGCCCAACGCATACAGTTTCTAAAATTATAAGCTACTTCAGGAATGGGATCACAGGCTTCCCTCAGGTGTTTGTTACTACTGGGTAAGAGTGCTGAATATTCAGGATACCCCATATCTCTGGAATAAACTTTGGTCCGCTATGTATAAATTTATCAAACAAGACAGGTTGAGGATGATACATTTCAATATTATGCATCATTTACATTTAACTCCTTCTCACTTATTTAGGCGTGAGGCATCTCCCACGTCTTTGTGTTGGAAATGCAAGAAAGAGGAGGGAACTTTATACCACATGCTATGGTCTTGCCCAGTTATACAAACCGCCTGGAGTGCCATTTGCAGGCTTGTGGGCCCTGTCCTTGGCTCTCACAATATGTTCATGCCGGAGATTTGTTTGTTATATTTTTTTCCCGCAGGCTCTTCTAGGATCTGGAAAGCCTATGTTTCACTCATCTCAGCTGTAATGAAACTGCTAATTTTAAGGCATTGGTCGTCTGATAAATCTCCATCTTTGTTAGAATGGTACCAAGAATGTACTTTAGCTTTACAGCTTGAGAAGCACATTGCATATATGAGGGCAAGCACGGGTGCTATGCTTCTCTTTGGGGCCCTCTTGATGCTTTCCTTAAGGCCTGGAAAGCCTAGATTTTATTATCTTAAGTTCTATGTGTGTATATTCGCCCTTGTTGCTCGAACCTTTGGGGTGGGGGAGGGGAGGATGGACCTTAGGGTTACTCCTTTTGTTTAACTATCTTCTGAAGGCAATTTGTATGTACTTACAGAAATTTTATGTCTACGCCTTATGCTTTTAGTTTTACCTTCCATTGTCTGTCCGTTACCTTGGGTATGTTTGTAAAACAATAAAGATGGTTAATTACGAAAAAAAAAAACCAAAAAAACATTTCCTATGTGCCCAATACAAAAAATCATGCATACCATTAATTACAGCCTCCGTGTAACGGACATTTTACTTGACATTACGGTACTGCTGAGACACTGTAATGAGGTGCTAATCAGTTTTCACACAACTAAATTAGTACTTGTTTATCTATATAAAGTGAATACCAGTTACAGCACATTAGGTAGCTGTCAAACATTTGTTCAGTTTGCTTACTACTCGCTGTGGTTCCTGTTCCTGACGTCTTTCAATGCATAAGACACCCATAAGCCTCACAAGCCTCAGAAGTCTCCAAAGCCTCCCAAGCCTCAGAATTCTTGCAAGTGTCCCAAGAGTGATGTCACAGAAGAACACTAATATGCTGTAGCACAAAGATACTTTTACAAATGAAAAAATAAAAGCTATGTTTTAACATCCGCACAAGCACTGTATCATCTCACATCACTTCCCTACCACAACCTGCCACAATCTTCCTACCTAGTAACTATCTAACAGTAACAGCTGAAGGTAAATCTGTCCCATGAAAGTTATGATCACAAGCACCTGCTGACGCATAACGATGCATAATGATGCATATTGTGTCGGCAAGATCATGGGTAGTGCTCAAATATTAAAATACTCAGTATCACAGTTAGTTTGGACATCGCTTAGAATGGACAAAAACAAGGTGCACAGATGTGTCCATTCTAAGCAGGTACACAGTTTTCTGTCCTGCTAGTGATTTGAATGATAGTGACAAGCGTGTCGGTAATTAAGAGTACAAGAGATTAGTATTAGGCATAAGAGTGATAGTGATTAGAGTGGTAGTGACAAGAGTGTAGGTGATTAGACTACTAGAGATTTTGTGTACTAGGGACAAGAGTGTTAGTGATGACAGTGCCAGTAAATTGAGTGGTAGTGGCAAGATTGGTAGTTATTAGACTGCTTGTGATTAGAGCGCTAGGGGTAAGAATATTAGTAATGATAGTGCTTTCTATTAGAGGTGTAGTGATAAAAGTGTTAGACATTTTAGCCCAGATGATTAGTAATGAGAGTGGTAGTGACAAGAGTGTTAGTGAGTAGAGTGCTAGTGATTAGCGTGATAGTGACCAGTGTTAGTGATTAGAGTTTAGTGGTAACAGTGTTAGTAATCATAGTGCTAGTATTTAGCATGGTAGTGACAAGAGTGTTAGTGGCTAGACTGTGGTTATTAGAGTGGTTCTAGCAAGACTGGTATTGATCAGAGTGATAGTGACATGTGTCTTAGTGACTAGCCAGCCAGGTTGCACTGAAAGTTGAGGCACTGGATGCCACACCTCGTTTCACACTGGTGACCCACGGGAACAGACTCAGACCACCGGGGGTCAGCAGGGGATGAAGGGATTGAGCATCCAGAGGACTGCTCTCCCTTCCTGGGGTAGGCAATGGGATCTGCACTGCTCCTTAGTGGCCCCTGATTGAGATCAAGGTCTTGCATGGAAGTGGTGCCATAAGCAGGGAGTGGAGTGGCGGTGGATGTCCGCACATCAATGCTCGGATGTCATTGCATGTCTGCGCTCTTGGGGGAACCACACTCAAAGAATACCCCAGAGGAACATGGAGGCAACAAAGGCTCCAGGAGCCTTGCCCACACCCCCAACATTGCACCATCCCTCCACTATGTCTCCCAAGCCCCCCAACCAGAACAGACCCTCTAATTGCAGAAAGGCCACCAGGTAGGTGGGGCAGGCCCTCTCCCTGGGAGTGATCTGGGGGGCTGCAAGGTCCTTGGAAGGGGGTGCTTAGTAATCTCATTCCCGGAGAAGAGTGGTCTCAGGCAGGGAGTAGAGGTGACGGCTGAGTTGGCACTTCTGAGAGATGCCCTGGTCCCCAAGAGCAAGTAAAAAGAATCTACAAAAAAAAGTATGTTAGTGACTAGAGTGGTAGTGCTTAGCGTGATCGTGACAGGAGTGTTAGTGATTAGAGTGGTAGTGATTAGAGAATTGGTGATTAGAGTGAAAGTGACTAGAGTGTTAGTGACAAATGTGTTAGGATTAGAGTGTAAGGGACAAAAGTGTTTGCTACAAGAATGCTAGTGATTAGAGTGGTAATAATTAGAGCTGTAGTGGTAAGTGTTGGTGACTAGAGTGCTATTGATTAGCATGATAGTGACTAGTGTAAGTGACTCAAGTGCTAATAATTACAATATTAGGGACAAGAGTAAGTGACTAGACTGCTACTGACTGGAGTAGTGGTGACAAGAGTATTGGTGATTACAGTGGTAGCGACTAGAGTGCTAGTGATTAGCATGATAGTTGACAGTGTTAGTGATTATAAATTTGAGTGCTAGTGAATAGAATGATAATGACAAGTGTGTAGAGACTAGACTGGTAGTGCCAATAGAGTTAATAATCAGAAAGATAGCAACAAATGTACTCATGATTAGAGTGGTTTTGCTTACAGTTGAAGCACTCATGGAAACATAGCAAAAGCAATGATGCAAATTTGTGCAGCACATTGGAATCATTAGGCAGGAATGACTCAATAATTCATTACTTACTGCAACAATGTGTTTTCACAGGAGCCTATTTTTCATTACTCCTCTGAAATCAAACTCATAATTTCACTTTAACATAAAGTGCCAATACAGTGACCAGTCCTGCAGTTCAACACATTTCAAGAGCCTACCATTGTCAGGCCTCAGTTTACTTGCTAGTATCTCTGGGTTGAAAACTGTCATTTCAGTGAGTCAATTTGAGTTGATTCTGATGAGTGGGAAATAGTTTAGAGAGAGTGCATTGCCTCAAGAGGGAAGACTGGAGGAATTGCTCTCAGTTACTTCACACCACTGAGCCGACACACACCACACATTCTATATAAGGAAATGACATCTTGTACAGCCATGGTGTTCAGACCCTGGACAGTCTTTTGGCCATGGACATTGGTGGTTGGACTCCAGTGTCACAATGATGACAGTTGTTGCAAGAAAATGATGTTGGGGATATGAACCAATGGACTGTTGATTCCCCTACCAAAGCTGACTTGAATAGTTGAACTGGCCCTGTAGCAAGGGAAACCATGATGCTCAGGTAGGGTTAAAAAAAGGGTCTAGCACCATTTCCTGCTGCACTGCTGGAAAAGTTACCTTGTCCGTACGGTCCTGGTAGATGACACTGACATTTTCAGTGTGGGGAAACCAGAGGAAGCGGAAATATTCTGACTTTTTCAGGTGGTTGTCCAGGTTATCCAAAACCTGTAGGGCAAATACAAAGAGAAAAATGTTAAATAGTTTCTAAATCATATTCCAAGAAACATCGCAGACATTTTCATTCAAATGGTATGGTTTTATGTGCGGCTACACCTCACTGTTTCATATACAGTACATATTTTTTTATTTGGAGTCAATAGATTGTTTGATACCTCTCACTGGGCCAACATATGCCTTGTATTAAGATGCTATAGAGTACACAAACCTTAGGGACCTCAAAAAAGGTCCCTTTATCAAGAATAATATGGGAACATTCTGAACAGAAGAAGCAGAATTTATTCAACATCTTCACTGTTTAGATAGCCAGAATGATAGATCGATAGCTAGAGAGGTAGATAGATAGATAGATAGATAGATAGGTAGATAGATAGATAGATAGATAGATAGATAGATAGATAGATAGATAGATACAGACAGACGGCTAGATAGATATTTTAGTTAAAGTGTGAATTATTAATTTGGAGGACAATACTTAAAATATCAAGATGGCGGCAACTCTGGGTTGCCGTCTGGCTATGCTGTTTGCTTTAGCACAAGAAAAGCAATTTAGAGTGCTTGGAATGCATTCTTTAGCATTTCAAGGTTTAATCTTATATTTGGGAGAATACTTTTCCATTTTGGAGAAACCTTTTCCATTTTAAATTGTGTATACCACTTTCCAAACAATCCTTTTTGGCATGGCATTAGTAGTTAGTGCTTTTAAGGCAGGGTGATTAGTGTTAGATTAGGGAAGTAAAGTGATGTTAAGGTAGGAGAAAAGCTTTTTTCTTTTTAAGATTAGTGAATCACTTACTGTGTCCATTTGAGAGTCACATTTTCTTGTAAGTCCCATGTCAGCTTGTTATTTGATGTGGGACCTGGCCTCAGTTGGGTTAAGAAGTCACTATGAGGATAGTGCTATGAGAATCCACTGTGTGCGGTGAGTTCAGAGATTGGAGTTTAGCCTGGAGACTGGGGAAGTGCTGAAGGAATCACTTCCTGATCATCCATCAATGAAAGAAGTCTAAGGAAACTACACTCAAGAAGCAATGCTCCCGGGTCTAAGCTGGGAATACTGGACTAGAGAAAGAGTTGCTAAGCGGACCCTTTTGGCTGTTGGCAGGCTTTGTGGAGACTAAGGAGTTGGCCTACTCTGAACGTTGGGAAGCTGGCATTCATGGAATGGGCTACTCAGTGAAACTTGGTTACTGCTGCTGTCCTCCCCTCTGCTGGTCTACATCTCTTTCTTGGATTGGCCATTTTCGGGACCAAAAGAAATCTTCTGAACTGGCCCCTTCCATTGTACCTAAGGTATACTTTTTAACTGCAAACAAAATGAACTCTGGAACTGTCTTTTCTTCCACCAATAGCCTAGACAGTTAGAACAACACTACAATAATAGCACCACACAGAACAACGTGGTCTATACAGCACTACCACGGACAGAGATGGGGAATAACAGGGCTATGTACTAAGTGCTCCCCAGGTCGCTCGCTGTCTGAGGCAGTAGCAGAGACCACAACAGGAGAGAAAATCATGAGGGTAGCTGAGCTGTTCCTGTGGCATGGCATGCTAAAGCATGAGCAGCTTGGCCAAAATGGTCATGTAGACCAGGGTTCTAATCCTGGTCTCCCTAATGTTACTTTTTCTCCCTGTATTTCAACTCTGACTTGAAGTAGATTATTTTAATTATGGAGGGTGTGGGGAGAAGAGACCCTCACTTGGGAGGTGGCACAGCCCCTTCTCTCAAAAATACAGTTTAGGAGTGGTAGTGATCACAAACCAGATTTGCAATCACTACTAGAGGTGCTGTCTTTGCTAGCAGCATTTGTTCCTGCCACTTTTCTGATCAGCGCTGTTATCAACAGCGCTGTCCATACAGTCGCTGTTTGGACATAGTGCCCCAGATAGTGAGAGCTCTAGGGGTCTTCAGTAAGTCTGCCATATTTTTTATTCTTTGTTCTACCAGGATTTGTGTGAAGAAAAAAAGATTTCTGTAGTGCTTAACAAGTTTGGTCTGTATGAGAGAGCAGAGCGAAGTACCCTCAGAGTGACCCGTAAATTTCAACTTCTGTGGTGAGAGCACCGTTGGAATTTAACCTACAACTTAAAGAAACAAGCAGCAAGATCAATAAGTTTGAGCCCTAAATGGACCTGGGACAGATTCTCCATTTAAACTAATTAGCAATATCAGTTAAGCATTGTCTAATAGAATTTTAGTTAGTTAGCTGACAGTGGGTAATTAGAGTATAAAATAGTTAAGAGTTTTTAAATCTTGATATTAAGGCTTTGGGGGGGAGTTATTAGTTGTGGGATTAGGGACGGTATTGTGAAAAGGGGAGGTTGAAATTAAGGTATTTATTTTATGTAGTCTAGAATTAGTGAATGTATGTTTTGTATGAGTGATTAGCTCTATTTTAATAAAAATGAATATTTGGATGTTTGTGTTAAGGGGTAGAAATTTTAAAATAGGCAAAACTAGTGTGTATATGATAAATTTGAGTGGTTAGTGTTATATTATATTAGGTTGAAGGCCAAACTGAATGTAGAAAAAGTGAAGGTTTCATCAAGAAAGAATTTAGTAATAATACAGATTAGGTGGGTCGGTGTATCAGCCGTTCAGGGATGTGTAAGGATTCTGGCCCCTTATGCCTAGCCTACGCTGCACCACAGCTGTATGACCTGCATCTTTTTTCTGACCTCCCAGTGTCAGATACTACAATGAGGCACTGTAGGGAGGTCAGCATTATGAGGACATCCATTGAACGGCAGCAACAGGATGCAGTTGACAGGGCTGAGGTGAGTGGGATAGGGGTTGTTAGGTGCAGGAGACACCTTGAGATCAGAAGGAGCCTAGAGAGAGGCCCAACATGTTTGGTCTGTGTCCCCAGGGTTCCCACCAAACTGATTGGGCAGGTAGCTGTAGGGCCAGCAACATCCAACAACCCTCTTCGGGCAGTGCTATGCAATGCAAGGTCGATGAGGAACAAGACTGCAATTATGGCAAACTTGATTTCCTCAGTCAACCGGGCTTGCATCATGGAGACCTGGTTGAGTGATGAAATGGGTGCAGTTTTGGAAGTGGCCTTACCCGCCGGATTCTCTGTAGTGTGCTGCCCGAGGAGGGATCATAGGAGCTTTGGGGATGCTGTCTGTTTCAGACCCAGCTTGGGCTTCACGGTGCACCTAGTGGGACTGCCTAGGTCTTTTGAGTGTGTGGCAGTGTGTGGGGGTCCAGGTGCAGGTTGCAGGGTCCTCCTTATTTATCGCCCCCGAGATCTGGGGGGGGGGCTTCCTGCAGAGAGATTGCAGACTTCGTCATTGACATAGTATTGGAGGCCACCAGATGTTTAATTCTGGGGGATTTCAATGCCTGGGTCGATGACGAATCCTCACAACTTCATGAAATTCTCCTGCAGTTTATATCATCACTGTGCCTGACACAAGTAGTTACTTCTGTGACAGATCATCATGGCCATACACTTGATCTGGTGTTCTCCCTGGGGCTTGATGTCACCAACTTCATGAGTGACCAGGTCATTTGGTCTGATCACTGCATTGTGAAGTTCTTGTTTGGGCCCCCCCAAATACCCTTCCCCTGCTGAGATGGTCGGCTATCACTCTTTGAGGGAATTTTCCCCAGAAAGATTACTAGCGATGGCTGATTTATCTAGTGTGGATGCTGCCCGTGCAGTTTGCACGAGCAAGGCAGTGGCGGCCTAAAATAAGGCAGTTTCCGAAGTGCTCGATGCTGTTACTCCGGTCCTTATATGACCCAGATTTTCTCACATGAGATTCCCTCTGGTTTGATGGGGATCTCACGACAATGAAAATCAGGGGTCAGAGGTTAGAACTTTGCTGGTGGAAGACCAGGTTGGAGGTGGATAAACTGTCCTTGCATGCTCACTATGGTGAGTACCAATGGGCAATCAAACATAGAAAGGTATAATTTCTTTCTAGGGAGATTGCTGGAGGGAAAAATAGACCACCCCAGCTTTTTTTGAAGGTTGATAGACTTTTACACCCTGTCTGTCTGTAGCCAAAAAAAGCTGTTTCAGTCACATTGTGTGAGGAGTTTGTTCTATTTTACTATAACAGAGTGTCCTCTATCCGGTCGGGGATTCCCCCAGTGAGACAAGTTTTGTGTCACAGTAACCTGCCCACAAGGAGCAGATGCCCTCTGTCCATCTGCGATGAGTTTCAGCCAGTGGAGGTGGCCAAGGTCATTGAGGTGATCTTAAAGCTGAAGCATACTTATTGTGAATTGGACCTGGCCATGACACATTTCTTGATGAGATGCACTGAGACCATAGGCCCATTGTTCACTGGGATTGTCCAGTGCGTTATGGTGGAGGAAGTCTTTCCAGATGCCTTGAAGAAGGCACTGGTAAGACCTCTCATGAAGAAACCATCTCTCGACCCTAACATTCTGGCTAATTACCATCCATTCTCCGATTTTTCATTTTTGAGCAAAGTTGTTGAAAAATTAGTGGCACAGCAGCTTGACGACCACCTCGTGTCCTTTGAGATCTATGAACCATTCCAGTCAGGTTTCCAAGTGAGACATAGAATGGAAACTGCATTAGTCAGGGTGAAAAATTACCTTCTTATGGTTAGAGATAGAGAAGACAAGTTAGTTCCTGTTCTGCTTGATCTCTCTTCAGCATACTGTGGATCACAATGTCCATCTGGATCACCTTCAAGAATTATGTGGACTTGCTGGCACTGCCATTATCTGGTTTGAATCCTATCTCTCTGGCAGGGTGCAACAGGTGATGATGATGGGGAATTTCTCCTCATCCCCGAAGCACCTGTCATGTGGGGTTCCTCAAGGTTAGATCCTGTCAGAAATGTTATTTGCTGTGTACATGCTGACCCTAGGAGAGCTCATTCAACAGTTTGGCATGGGTTTTCACTGTTGTGCAGATGATACCCAGCTATATTTGTCTTTTACCCCAGGAACACACAATGCCATGGATGTTCTTAACAGCTGCCTTGCTAAGATCAAAGACTGGATGTCCACCAACTGGTTACAACTGAACCAGGATAAGACGGAGGTACTGGTGACTGAGCCAGGCCGAGGGTGTGATGGAGGCACAGCTGGAGTAGATACAGGTTTGTTCCTGGGATTGGTACAGCTATTGGCCTCCAGTAGAGTGTGAAATCTTGGTGTGATCCTCGATAGCAGATAGATCCTGGAAGCCCAGGTGTCTTCTGTTGTCAAGGGTGGTTTTTACCACCTGAGGAACATTGCCAGGATTAAGCATCTAGTTCCACTCGAAGACCTCCCAATGCTCATATGTGCATTTTTGACTTCGAGGCTTGATTACAGTAACTCTTTATACCTTGGGGTCACTGGATGGACCCTATGCCAGCTGTAGCTGATGCAGAACACTGCGGCTAGGTTAATGACTAGCCTGGCTAGGTCCAGTCAAGTGACCCCTTGTCCTGCGAGCTCTGCACTGGCTGCCAGGCTGGTGGAGGATCATCTTCAAGGTGGGCTTGCTCACCTATAAGACCCAATACAGACTGGGCCGTAGTTATCTGACTGAGCTCCTTTTACCTGCAACCTCAACCCACTCCCTCCGGTCCTCAACTAGAGGGCTTCGCAGCATTCCTTGGGTTAGGCTTAAAACCTCTGGCAATGATGCTTTTATTGTTGCCAGTGCTACCCCATGGAATTAGTTCCCAGCTAGTGTCAGAGGAGCCTGGACAGCTGAGGCCTTTAAGAAGGGGCTGAAGACCTACCTGTCCTCACAGGCCTTCCCTGAAGCAGCTATGTAACTGCTATACCACTACCCTTTGCTATTGTAGACTATAATTTAATAATATAGTCTAGTGATCTTACTTTACTGCTGGAATTTTATTATATGTGTTAATAATCTTATTTGTATTATGTTTATTTTTACCCTGTGCTGTCTGTATAACTTATTCTGTAAGGTGCCCAGAGCCTCCAGGATTGGGTGCCATATAAATAAAATTTGCCTTGCCTTGCCTTTTCTAGACAGGAAACAGGTTGTTGAGAAGCACTGTGATTGAGTAGTTAAAGCACTAGCTTGGGAACGGAGAGATGATAGGTTCAAATCTCCATAGAACCAAATCCTCACTGTGTGACCTTTAGCAAGTCACTTAACTTCTCAATGCTCCAGTCCACCCAAATACAGAAATGGGACCCCACTGGAAATGAGATGTTGTATCGCAGCTTGTCTATTCTGACTACATATTTAAAATAATGTGCTAAGATATTCACATAAGAGAGGCAGTACAGGTGATGAGGGATCTGTACTAATTCCTGTCTCCCATAATCCCGACAAACAATTGCCAGACTCTGCATGCCCAACACATTTGAAATCCTGGCTTCCAAATGCCTACATTTCAAAATACAGACTCTTGGAAGCCCACTCACATGCTCGGTGTACCGCAAAGCAAACACTGATTAAATGAGGCTTCAGTTTTTGCTGGGGGGATGGGGTATTACAAGCCTGGTACAATATTGCATACAAAATAGAGAATAGTGCATGGGCAACCATGCGCAACCAGCCTATTGTGCCACAGAGGGGTTCTGATTACCTCAGACCTCAGAGCAGAGCTTGAGAGGGTCAAGGTAATCAAGAACCTAGAGAGTAACACAAGAGGCTAGTTATGAATTGCCATGCTGTATTCCTATAGTGTATAGACCCCTATTTCAATTACGGTTTTCATTTTTAAAATGCAAAAAAAAAAAAAAAGGAAAGTTAGTTGCTCCATCGTGCTCTTCAAGTTAGGGCTGCTTGCTAGATGGTGTGTGTGGTTGCTAGGGAACAGTTGTGTCCTTATTTAATGAGCAGCTTCCTATTTGCTGTCATTCCGGTGTGGGAGAGATTTTCAAGTAAAATAAAATGGCGATTGTAGCTCTCGCTAAGCAAGAGGGATTTACTTGGTGATCGCTCGTTTTGTTTTTTTTTTAATCAAAATATCTGGTTGATCCTGCATTTCAAAATATCTGGTCAATTCTGCATGTTTTGAGGCTGTGGTGTGACTGCTTCTACAGCCGACGCTGGGAGTGTGGAGCCTGCCTTTTCCGCCAAGTAAAGGTAGGTACCTGAGCATGTGGAATCTCTAGAGGTTTTCAAAATGTTGTTCTGCTGCAGTAGGGTACAATCACATTCCATGACTTTTTGAACTACAGCAGAACAACATTTTTAGAACCTCCAGTTTCCATGCACAATAAGGATCTACTATACACTGTTATTCTATATCTGATACTCTATATCTGACTCTGACTGGGCCTACCTCTTGGCACCTTCCCTTGTTGACTATCTAGTCACCAGATAATCAACTGGCTGGTACCGCAAAGCAAACACAGATGTGTCTAAGTGCCGCTTCAGTTTAAAATAAATTACTTACTCAATTCGGCCATAACATGTTTGCCAGTGCACTCAAATTTCCAGGCCGCTTCAGTTTAAATTTAATTTGGTGCATATGCCTTGAATAAAATAACTGGAGCTTACCTGTGGTACAAGCCTGGTACAATATTAATATACAGTTTTACCACAAAGCAAATACAGATGTCTCTACTTCAAACACAGGACCGCCGGGTTGAGTCTGATGTAAACTCCATGCCACAAAATGCCTCTGCATCAAAGGTAAGCTTATTTTATTTTATTCTAGGCTGACCACAAATCCATAGATGGCACCCTGTCAGACCTTAGGGTACATATTTTTGAATGGTGGAAAATGTTCCCCAAGTTCAAGGGCCACGGTACAGCGGTGAATGCCGGTTATCAGCCCATTGATTGTCAGGTGACTAGATGGTCAGCAAGGAAAGATGCCAAGAGGTTGGCCCAATCAGAGCCAGATATAGAGTATCAGATATAGAGCATCTGTATGCAATACTGTACTAGACTTGTATCACTATGCATGCCGCAAATGCAAAAACTGAAGTGGCAGTTAATAATCCGCTTTTGTTTTGTGGTACATGAACTAGCTTCCAAGAGTTGGTATTTAGATATGTGGGAATTTGGCAGTCAGGAATTCAAATGTGTCAGGCATACAGAGTTGGGCAATCATTTGTCAGGATTATGGGAGTCGCAAATAAGTACCAGACCTGGTGATGCAACTAGATGAATGGAGTGTCAATGTAAAAGAGTGCGAGAGGATGAATTTATTTTTATTATTTGTAACTTTTGGCCAGAAAAGCCACACTAAGCTATAACAGCTAATTTCCAAGTGTGTACTGTGGGGTGGGTCACACAGACCTGTGTCACTGAAAAGGGGAATGTTGGCCAGGACATAAGTGAAATTCCCCTACTCTTATGATTAAAGCTACCAACTTACCAAGGCCTAAAACTGGGATGGTCCATCCTGATCATGACTCCCCCCTCCCCTCTGGTATCACTCCCACGGGTACTGCCACAGTCAATGCTGCACACAATTGGTTACATTTTGCTGCTTGCTCTGTCCATGCCACCCCACAGTAACACCAGTAGTAAACACTCAGATTAAAACAGTAGATCATTCTGTTGCATCAAGTTCCAAATCATGCTGTACAGAAAGTTCATTAGAAGCAAACCTGCTTTAAATTGTGATCAGACATTCGCGCTGCATGTATTGCTTCTCCTGACAGTCCCATCCAACCTGTTCACTCTCAGCTCATTTGCTGATGCTGAGCAAATGTCACTTCAGTGACTCCCACTACTGCACTAGATTGTTTTCACACACCTCCCTACAGCTGATCAGGTTTGGGTACCTTAGTTCCCTACTGCCGGTCTCTTCTCTGTCTGGAGTCCCTCTCAGCTGCTGGCAGACAGACATACATACATACAGTATGCTTGTTTGTACTACTACCCAGTCTAATCTAACGGGAAGGAACATACTTTATTGTGCTCCCACTGAGATGCTTGCAGTGCAACACAGGCACAGGAGTTGAATGTTACAAACTGCCGTCTAGCCTGAGCAGTGCCACAGTGGTGCTGAAATAACTGTCACTCATGGATTAGCAGTCAGCAAAAAAAAAAAAAAAAAAGGACAAAACTGGGACAAGTAAGCAAAAAAGGGACAAAAGTGACATTTTGCAAAACTTGTGGGGATACTGGGACATCCTGCCTAAAATAGGGACTGTCTTGGGAAAATAGGGACTGTTGGTAGCTTTACTTATGATAAGAAGCATGGGATCTTTAACTTCACTTGGAAAGTGAACAGAGATGGGCAAAGGAACCTTGGTTTAATCTCTCATCCCAAGGACAGCATCTTAACTGTGCAGCACCCCATCCTGCTGTACCACGTTGCCATTAATAGCACAAGTTTCTGGTGTGGTACTAAAAGAATCCATGATCTTTGGATTTTTATGGCCAGAGGTTAGCATGTGATCTACTGCACCACCAACACTGTATCCTCTCCATCCTTTCAACATTGAAATGAGGGACACTATCCTAAAAACATGAGCCTCCTCCTCATTATCATCATCAAATAAATCTTAACACTAGAAGTTTCACACATTGTGGAAGGCCAGGATTTCATGTTCATTAAGTTTGCTCTTTATTGAGCAACATTGAGATTACTATGAATTTTTGCTGGAAAGTATAAGACATAAGGGATATTGAATTAAAAAGTTCTAATGCATGCTGGCTTCATGGCGCTGAGCGAAGGGGTTTGCTCGGCATTCTGGCAACCCAGGTTCATGTACCAACCCTGGGTGTCAGGAGAGGAGATTGGCAGGGAAGGATTCCAGTGCATCCATTGGATACTTCCCTCCCAAAGGGGGGGGATGGGCCTCAGCACCTGGAGGCAGATTGGAGATGTGCAATAGAAGCATGAAGCCTCAAAATGCCACCACATGTCCCAACCTCAGATTACCACTTAGCTCAGGGTCCAATCAGGGTGGGTGGGTATGGGAGAGCAGTAAAAAAGAAAAATGGCCACCCGAGACAGCTGGAAGATGGCGGCCTGCCTCCCTGCCACGAAACCGGGACAGCCACTGAGCTGCACCTCTCTGCCCAGCATAGATGCAAGGAAGAGCCTCCAGGCACTTCAATCACCCCTCCTAGTTACCCCTATGGGTAAGAGGGGCCCCCCAGTGAAGAAATACATTGGGCAGAGGGGCCAGAGGATGGCAAAAATGGGAGAGTGGTGGATGGAATGGCAGTCTGAAAGACTGGGTGGCTGGGTGGTAGGGGATAAAAAAAGCATGCAAAGAAAAAAGTTCTGCTGCATGCCATTGAGCAGTATCATGCTTTTCATAAGCACCTTGGGTTGTGTTAGGACTTTCTAATGCATATGCTCAAAGTTTCTTTTTGTGCCTACAAAATGGACATTTTTTTATGGCATCATTAAATAAAAAAATATTTTTTTGATACATTAGTATTAAAAAGTTTAGCAACATTTTTGATAAAAAAGACTTTCTGCCTGTTTTTTTGTTGTTGGTCTTTAGGACTTTTGTCCTTTTTAGGCTTCTTTAGTTCATATTCTGCCCCTCATCTCACCCGCAACTATACAGTTTGCTATTTGAATCAGCTGAGAAGGAAGTATGGGAGGTACTGGAGGGTCAGGCACTATTAGCCAGGAGTACAGCAAGAGACAAGAGACAAGAAACAGAGATGTGTGACTGATATTTCTTTGTTAAATAGAAAGATTGATGTGGAACACTTGCGATGCGCCTGCGGAAGCAGAAGAATGGCTGGCAGGCAGGATGACATTTTAGCTAAAACTGGTGGTCACATTTTAAGTGTCAGTTTCAGTGTAATTGAAGGGTAGGTAATTATAAATCATAAACAACAGGGGTAATTACACTGTAGCTATACATTTGTTGCTTTAACTGCATTGCAATTGCAATGCTGTTACAATATAGCTATACTGTAACTACAGTGTACATAAGGAATTTTAATGTAAAGTGTGACCAAACTGGTATAGTAAACAAGAAGAATTTATATTTGAAATTTGAAATTTATAATTTCAATTTACATTTACCGAACCGCTACAGGAGAGGAGTAGTGATGTACAGGGCACTAGGTTTGTGTCTGTGATGCTGCTATAGTTTAAACAAGCATTTGTCAATGCCGAACGTTTGCTTGCTGGCATAGGCATTGGTAGTGTAGGAGTTAGAGAGCTGCATAATAGGAATGGCAGTGAAGTATTGAACTGAAGCCAACCCCACCACCACTCTGCAGAGACTGACAGGCATTGGGGTGTGTCTTTGGGTCATCAGGCATAACGACCATGCCATTTCACCACACACTATGCTGCAGACACCGACAAGTGTCACGGTATGCCTTGGGGTCTTTGGCCCTTATGATCACCCCATTCTGTCAGGAAATACAGTGAGATGGGTGCTGTATAGGAGAATGGGGTGAACTTTGGGGCCAAAGAGTCCAAGGCACACCTCGATGCCTCTCACTGGCTGCAGCGTGTGGAATGGTATGAGCATTACAGGCGAGAATCCCAAGTCGCACCCCTGATGCCTGTCAATCTCTATAGGGTGGGGAGTTATGGTCGGAAACCCTAATGCCTCAGGCGTTCATTGGCATTTACACTCCAAATTTTCAACATGTTTTTTTTGTGACCCCCACCTTATGAACAGTGGCAATATCAGTTTGTTAGCTGAAAGCTGATTTTGCACAGCAACTACACCAGTTGGTACCACAGGTGTGGAAACACATTTTGAGCAGGATGTGAAAAATGACAGCTGTAGAGTTCATGAGGAGGTCTAAAAAATGGCAATGTTGAAAATCTGCAGTGAAAATATTAAAAAAAAACTGGTGAAGTCATGAGCGTGCATAGAAAATGCACAACGCACACCCATAATGCAATTAGTTTGGAGATTTTTGACAGCAGATTGTCAACACAGACATTTTAGAACCTCCACTCATGAACAGTGTCACTGTGATTTTCTTAATCTGTCCCGAACAGTGATTTCCCACAGCGACTGTGCATTTCTGCGCTGGAAGTGTTAAAACACATTTCGGCCATGGTG
Organism: Neoceratodus forsteri; assembly: GCA_016271365.2. NCBI lineage: Eukaryota > Metazoa > Chordata > Ceratodontiformes > Ceratodontidae > Neoceratodus > Neoceratodus forsteri. The sequence goes on along the minus strand of CM057452.1, from coordinate 509,110,121 downwards.
TGAAAAATGACAGCTGTGCTGTTCATAAGGAAGTGTTGAAAAATGTCAGTGGTGAAAATCTGGACTGAAAATATTAGAAATCCATGAACTTACGAGGGTGTGTGGAAACTGCACAATGGTCGCTCGTAACACAGTTATTTTATGGACGTTTTTCACCAAATTTTTAACATAGCCATTTAACACCTCTGCTCATGAACAGTATCACTATGATTTTCTTAATCTTTCCTGAACATTGATTTCACACACTGACTGCGCCATTGTGCGCTACATGCGCGGAAACACATTTTGGGCAAGATATGAAAAATGACAGCTATACTGCTCATAAGGAGGTGTGGTAAAATGGCAATGTTGAAAATCTGGAGTGAAAATATTGAAAATTCTCTAACTTACAACCGTGTGTAGTAACAGCGCAATGCATGCTCGTAAAACAGTCATTTTTGGGAATTTTTTCACCACATTTTCAACATATGGTTTTTGGGGGCTTACCTCATGAACTGAGACACTGTAATTTCATAAATCAGTCCAGAAAGGTGGTTCCACACAATGATTGAAAAATCACCTTTCAGACACCCCACTGTGGTACCTATGGAACCAAGACTGGGAGGTATCTGTACCAGGTTATGTGCTATTCAGGAGGGATGGAGAAAATAAAAAGGGGGGGCTTTTTATGTCAGGGATGACATAAAAGCAACTGCAGTACAGGGTAAACAATGGGAGGCCAAGGCATTGTGAGTCACCCTTGAGCCATGAAATGGTATAGCAATTTGGTCCGGCAAGATCTACAGGCCTCCAGTACAGGGGGAGGAGGAGGTGGACAGGGTGATGGTGGAAGAGATCCATGAGATGGCAGCAAAAGAGGAAGTATTGCTGCTAGGCAATTTTAATATGCCAGACATGGATTGGACCATTCTGGTGGCTGCATCAGCCAGGACCAGACACATCTTGAAAGCCATACTAAGGGGCAGGCCTTAGGAAGCTATTCCTAGAACCCACCAGGAACAGTGCATTTCTGGACCTAGCGCTAACCAATGGAAACAGAGTCAGGGAGATCCAGGTGGAGGGACACCCGGGATCCAGTGACTACCACACAGTGGACCATTCCGGTGACTGCATTAGCCAGGAGCAAAAACATCCTGGAAGCCATACAAGAGACAGGCCTTAGGAAGCCAGAACCCACCAGGGACAGGGCAGTTTTGGACCTAGTATTAACCAAAGAAAACAGAGTCAAGGAGGACCAGGTGTAGGGACACCTGGGATCCAATGACCACCACACAGTGTGGTCTACTAGGCATGGGGTCATAATGTCACAGGCAATAACAGCGTGGTCAAAAACCAGAAAGCCAAAATGCTGACAGCGAAGACAGCACTCAACAAAACAGCAGAGCGCTACTTTGCCAAATTCTACAAATACATTTTGTTTTTGCAGGGAGATCTGCCCGTCCCCTTCCCCTTTATTATAACTAACTCGGGGTGCTACTTGGATTTGGGGAGAAATCTCGTGGGGGGAGATTATTGAGGAGGAGAATGGGAAAAAGAAGATATCCCAGGGAGACAAAAAAAAAAATATGTTAAATGTCCCAGGATGGGTAATCAGACTCCAGAACATCAGCACTTCACCACTCTCCCTGCAGCTCTGCCTTGTGAGCCATGCAAGCTGCTCAGCAAGACAGTGCCAAGCACATGCCTTAACCTCTTTGCCCAAAAGCAATATAGCTACAGGGATAGCTGTTTTGACCATTCGCTATTGTATCCCTGTAGCCATTTTGCCTTTAGCTGTTTTCACTTCGCGGTTTTGCCAGTGCTGTATTCCCCATAACATTTATACCCAGTACAGGTTTATTGTGAGTACAGGGATGCAGTCAAGTAACACAAAGGCGAGGGTCTTAGATTTCAGGAGGGCAGATTTCACCAGGATGGTAATAGAAACTCCAAGAATCCCTGGCAAGAAAGAAAGCCAGAGGGGGATGGAGGAACAGTGGGCACTCCTAAAACAGGTCATAGTGGAGGTAACAAACTAATGCATTAGGCAGACAGACAAGGGGAAAAGAAGGAAAAAGCCACTATGGTACTCCAAGAATGTGGCTTGAGAAGGTAATGGCCAAAAGGTTGTCTTTCACAAAATATAAGGGGTCACAAAAAAAGGACGATAGGGGGGTGTACCTAAATAGACAGAGGGAAGCAGGGAGGGCAGTTCAGAATGTGAAGGCACAAATGGAAGAAAGGATAGCGCAGATGGTAAGGGAAGGGGACAAGACATTTTGTAGGTACATCAATGAAAAAAGGAAGGCTAAGGGTGGGATTGTAAGGTTCAGAAGGGAAGAAGGGGACTGTGTGGAGCATGACCAGGAGAAAGCATCAATATTGAATGAATACTTCTGTTCTGTATTTACTGAGGAAGGGGAAGGAGAAGGACCAAAACTAGTAACCAGAATCAAAGGAGGGGGGCAGGTGAACACCAGTCCTTTTACAGAATAGATTCTAGAGGAACTCACAAAATTGAAGGTGGACAAAGTAAATGGGCCAGATAGCATACACCAGAGGATATTAATGGAACTAAGGTTGGTGCTAGCAGCACCACTGGCAGGCCTGTTTAATTAATCCTTCAATGCAGGTGTGGTTCCAGAGAACTGGAGGAGGGCACATGTAGTCCCTCTTCATAAAAGTGGAAGCAGGGAGGAGGCCGTCAACTATAGGCTGGTCAGCCTCACCTCAGTAGTTGGGAAGATTATCAAGGTGCTTCTTAAAGAAAGGATTGTGGAACACTTTGAATCCAGTGGTGCACAGGATCCAAGGCAGCATGGATTCACAACAGGGAAATTATGTCAGACAAATCTGATAGATTTCTTTGATTGGGTGACAAAGGAAGTGGATCAGAGGGGAGCGGTGGATATTGCCTACCTCGATTTCAGCAAGGCCTTTGACAACGTTCCACACAGGAGGCAAGTATGCAAGCTGAAGAGCCTGGGTGTGGGACAGAAGGTGGTGAACAGGGTCAGAAATTGGTTGCAAGACAGAAAGTAGAGGGTGGTGGTAAATGGGGTCCAATCCGAGTAACAGCGGGTGACCAGTGGGGTACCACAGGGATCAGTCCTGGGATCAGTCCTTTTAAATTTCTTCATTAGAGACATTGTTGAAGGACTGGAAGGGAAGGTTTGCCTATTCGCGGATGACACCAAGATCTGCAATAGAGTAGACACTGCAGAAGGTGTGGAAAAAATGAGGAGGGACTTAAGGAAGCAGGAAAAATGGTCTGAGGTGCAGCAACGAAGATTCAATGCAAAGAATTGTAAAATCATGCATCTTGGGTGCAGAAACCCTAAGGAGAGTTACAGGAGGGGGAGCTACTGACGGTCACAAGGGAAGAAAGGGATTTGGAAATAATCATCTCAGAGGACCGGAAGGTGGCAAAGAAGTGCAAAAAGGCAGTGGGGAGGGCCAGTGGTATGCTGGGGTGCATAGGAAGGGGTATCACTAGCAGAAGACGGGAAGTGGTGATGCCACTGTACAGAGGACTGGTGAGACGTCATCTCGAAGACTGTGTTCGGTTCTGGAGGCCATATCTCCAGAAGGACTAGACAAGGTGGAGGCAGTTCAGGGAAGGGCAATTAAGATGGTGTAGGGCTTGCAACAGAAGACATATGAGGAGAGATTAAGGGACCTCAACATGTATACTCTGCAGGAGAGGTGACAATGGGGAGATATGATTGAAACCTTCAGGTACCTCAAGAGCATCAACAAGGTGCAAGTGGGAGACATCTTTCAGTTTAGGAAATGTACAAGAACGAGGAGGCATGACATGAGATTGGGGGGGCAGGATAATGGGAAACGTAAGGAAATTTTTCTTCATGGAAACGGTGGTGAATGCATGGGACAGCCTACCCCAGGGATGGCAGGGGTAAACACAATGGGGGGTCAAAAGCATGTGGGATAGGAACAAGGGAACCCTAGAGGTGAGAAAGAGAGGCTAAAGCCAATGATCAAGAAGGATCAGTGACTGCTGATGCAGGTAGGGAAAGTGAGCCAACTAGATGGGCCTGACAGTCCTTTTCTGCCATCAAATTCTATGTTTTATGTTTTACTATGTGAGCAAGCTTGGGAGTGCTTTCATTCAATAGAAAACAGCCAGCTGTGGAGTAGGGTGGGTTGTGCTTGTTGCTTTCATTGTAACTCGCTCATTGGGGGCCTCTTCTCTTAAAAGAATAATGGGATACTGTGTGTAGATTAGGTGCTGCCAGTGGGGTGGGGAGAAATACTGATTTTGATATTTGAAAAGCATTAAATATGGTGGCTGGCCATGAGGCCATGGACATGGTAAGGTTGTGCTGGTCACCCATGCAGAGGAGAAACATCAATTGTATTTTAAAGGATTGGGGTGGGGAAGAGGGTGGGGGGCTGTTTCTAGTGCTTTCTTTATTTTTCTTTTCATAGGCACATAAGTAATGAATAACTATTATGAATATCCACATATTCAGGGCCCTGAACATTAATATTCAGCCAACTTTTTGAAGTAAGGTATTCGCACAGTCCTATTAGACACATCTAATGCACAAGTAGCAATCAATCAAATTTGAGGATTTTTTCTTCACCTTCTCATTGTGTGATAGTCAGCTTGTGAGTAATAAAATAAGTGACTTTCCATCATAATGTTTGACTGTGATCAGTAGGGGCAGCACAACCCATAGGGAGTTATTATTGGTCCCTTCTAGACAAACCCGCCTGCAGACCTTGCTATGAAGTAATCCTGAGGTGCAAAAGCAAAGGCTCTAAGTATTCAGTTAAAGGGAGATTCCCCTAGCTGTTAAGTTAAAGAGCTCTTTTGACTTTTTTATGTTTGACTTTCTTACACTGCAGTCTCAGTGATCACCGTTACAGTTCTCATGGCTGCTACAAATACTCAGCACCATAGAACTCTTGCCATTCACAGTGTTTGCTGCTAGTTGACACTGCTCTGTGAGATGGCCTTCTCATAAACAGAGGGAGAGAGTATTTTTTCTGCCTCACTTATCAAGTCAGTCGATGGAAATTTACAGCAGCATTATCACAGCATACATTTCAATTTTGCAAGTGCCCACATCCCTTTTATCCTAATCTTTCACAAAATGCTGTTGATGCAATTAAAGTAAAGTAGACCTGACAACCTACTTTTTGAAAACCTGTCAAAAAATCAGAACTTTGATCTTTTTTTGTTAACCTGGAAGAACCCTTTCTCTGTAGCTATGTGAGTTTCTTTGTGTGAGCGCTGAATAGCAGAAACTTAGTTTGGTTTTCTTCAGTTCGGTCTTCTGATTGAGCAGACCATTTTAGTGTATTTTATTAATTTAGTTTTTGTTGACCAGGTAGGGTGCACTAGACAAGCATTTTCCTATTTACTGGCATGACCTGGGGAGTACAACCTATAAACAATACAGTGTATAGCAATGACAGATTTAGAAAAAAATGTTACACCAAGATAATACACAAAGTATGAATAGCAATGTGTTGTGAATATATGAAGAGTCAGGACCTTCTTGCACCATGCATAGTTAGTGTTCTTGTCTAAATAGTCACACATAGTAATCGTTAAGTTGTAGCTGTGGTGTCACATCACTCCAGATTGCAAGCAGTACAGTCTATGGTTCTAGTGCAAATTTGAGATGGTGTAATCCAGGTTTCAGTCCATCACCAGTACTGCATGACCTTGAGGATGTCATGTAACATCCCTGTGATTAATGTCCACTTTCTCTTCTTTATCCTCTGTGTTTCACTTGTTTGTGCTTTCATCTCACCCTGCCTCACTTTAGTAACCTCTCTCTGTAACCCCCTGCCTATGAGGTCCTCGAATGAGGGCACACGTGACACAGAGAACTCCTATGTCTAGGGGTATTTCTGTCTTGCCAAGAGTTCCCTTTCAACCCTTCAACTTGTTGTTACTTCATTCCTCTTGCATTGTGATTCAAGTCTTGCACCCCAAGATGTACTGCACACAAAAGACCACAAATGCAAAGTATCCTTGAACATAGCCATCCTTTACAGAATAATAAACCAACAGATTCATGTATCAATCCAGAGATCACAATTCATTCTGCATTTGACTATGTTTATGCAAACTCCCATCTTAATATGTTTCCCAGATTCTGCTCCTCTTTCAGAGCAATGTTAAATTCCAGCATCTGGTTCAGAGCTAACATGCAGTGGTGTCAACAAGGATCTAACATAGTGAAGAAATCTCACTAATTCCTGAATGACTAAAGGGCTTATTTGCCACTGAATTATTTTGTTCTCTGCATCATAATGCAGCAGTCTGCACAAATACTGCAGGGTATTTCATTGCATCCTGGCTGACTCTACTGCTTCCATTCTTCTTTCAGAACAGTGCTAAATTTTAGCCCCTGTTTCAGAGATTACAGTGTCCCAGCCCCTCTTCCAGAGTCAACATTAAGATTCAATTTCTGAGGTCCTGGACTGGCTCCTGAACCTGAATGCAAGCTGGTTTTGGTCAAGTCAATAACCAAACACAACCTCTTACAGGGACACATAATCACCCATCAACACAATGTTGTAACAAGATTTAACAAGAAAATATTTTTTGTCTGTGTTTTACTGAATATAGCCTCATCTGGATGCCACCTTTGGGCAAGCAGTCATTGTTTAGGTGTGATTAAATGATCTGGGCTGCTACATGTCCCTGAAGGCAAGTATTTAGAATATGAATAGCATGGAATTGTGGTGTCTCCCTGCAAGACATTTCACAATGACCCCTACCCCCACCCCCACCCCTACCATTACCAAAACCACAACCACTTTGTTTGATTCTCGCCACTCAACAGCAGATAATTAAAGCAATTTGTTTGTCAAGAGCCAAGGTCCTACATACTGACCAGCTGTAAAAGTCAAACTGGTCTGAACCAGACAGGAGTCTTGTAAAGAAAGTGTGGAATTTTCAAACATGAAGTTGGCTGAGTCCTCCAAGTGATGTTACAATGAGGCTGGTCCTGCAGGGTATATTCAAAGGAATCATAGCTATAATTTTACAGATCCTCTTGAGCCAGTGATAAAAATGGATACCCACCATCAAACGGGGATTGCTGGACATCTGGATCTCAAGCCTGTGTAGGAAACAAGTCTATTGTTCCCAAAAAGGCCCGTGGGGTAGGGAAGTGGCTCTAAATAAGAGTTAGTGAGATTTTTTGTTTATAATTCCTTCTATTTAAAATTATTTGTTAATTTTCCTAATATTGTTGTTTCCTATAGTTTATGTATATCTTGTAACTTCAGTATAAATATTAAATATTTTATATTTAATATACATCTGCAACTGCCGTCTCTTCTCCATTTACGCTGGGTTAAGTCTGTAATGTACTTCTGGAAAGAATGCTACCAAACTTAAAAAAGTAAACTTGCATATGATACAAAGTGGGGCAGGTTAACTAGGATCTGCGGCCTATCCTGTAGGTAGGGTAATGGGTTGACTAGATGGGCCAAGTGGTCCCTATCTGTCGTCAAAAATCTGTTTCTATGTTTCTATGTTTCTAGGTTACCTGAAGTGACTAAGGCAGTTCTTGTGTCCAGAAGGCCTTGTACTGTCAGAGTAAGTGCCTGACCTTGGGTTACGTGAGCTGGTTCTGTAGTGGAACTCGAAAGGAACAGCCCCATGAGATTTGTAACCAGGTTGGTGGCAGCAAGGTAAAGCAAGAGAACCAAATCCCCCATGTCATGCAAAGTGCCTGGGAGTTTGGCTTGACAGTAAGCTTGACTTCTCAGCCCACATTGATGCCATCCATTCTAATCTCTGTCCCAATGTTGGGGCCTTATATCATAATGAAGACTGCTTATCTACACAGGTCTGCAATGAGCTGGTTACCAAAATGGTGCTCCTTTTCTTCAACTCTGAGGATGTGGGCTATCGCTTTCCCTCTTGCACTTCCCTTGCCAGACTGAATACCTTCTCCAACTCCTTCTGCCATGTTGCTACAGAGTCACCCCCCCCCAAATACATGCACCACTGCTTGCTGTATTCATCTCTAGCCATCCTTCACCTGCCCTCTTGCTGCCAGGCTAACTGTGCCACCTTCATTTCCAAATGAAGGTTAGCTAAGGTGAATGAAGTTGTCTCCATTCTAAAGTCCTTGAAAACAAGAGGTTCAGGTGGGCCTGATGGCATTCAAGCTAGACTACTCAAGGACGGTGCCCTAGCACTAACAAGGCCTCTTACCTGGCTCATAAACAGGTCCCTACTAGAAGGGTCTGTCCCAGAGCTGTGGAAGCAGGCTCATGTTGTCCCTATTCACAAAGGTGGGCCTGCGGAACCGATTGGCAACTACAGACTGATCTCCTTGCTTTGTATCCTTGCAAAAATTTAGGAGAAACTGGTATACACCCAACTCCGTGAGTACTTAGAGGCACACCTGCTTCTTTCCCCGGTGCAACATGGTTTTAGAGCCAAACATGGGATGGACACTGCCCTAACTAAGTTCTCAGCAGATGTGCTTAGGGAACTTGACTCAGGGTCTAATATGGGTGTGGTTTTCATCGACCTTTCCAAGGCCTTCGACTTGGTGGACCACCAACTCTTACTTTAAAAATTGTGCTCCATAGGTCTGGACACTTATGCCCTCAGATGGTTTGAAAGCTACCTTACTGGGTGCACACAGAGGGTGAAGTGGAAGGACAACATCTCCAATCCACTGCCCCTCAAGGAGGGGGTACCACAATGGTCTATACTCAGTCCCCTCCTGTTCTCCTTGTTTGTAAATGAGCTGCACAACCATTGTGGGAGCAGTAACATCATCCAGTACACTGATGATGCTATGATTTACAGAGCCTCTGACAACCTGGATGACCTTGGCCCATCCCTCCAAGAGGACATTCTCATTATGGAGTACTGACTCATGGAGAATAAAATGGTCCTTAATACTACCAAAACTGAGGCTATGTTGTTCGCACCCAGATCCCTTGGCCTAGACAGGACACAACTCCTTCAACTTACTTCCAGAGCGGGTAACAAACTTGAAGTGGTTGCCTCTACAAAATACCTTGGCCTTACCTTGGACCAAGGTTTTACCCTACAGCAACATGTTGATCAAGTCACAAAAGTTATCCATGGCAAACTAGGTACACTCTATTAGATCAAGGATCAGTTGATCCCTGAAGCCAGGGCTGCCGTTGCCTCATGTGTCTTACTCCCAACACTCACCTATGCAGCCCGTGTACTGCAGGGAGTGGCCAAGCTGGAGTTCAGTAAGTTACAGATCTTGTACAATAAGGTGGTCCATTTCACCACTCTGTCCCACTCTAGGAGCCACCATTGTGATTCACTGGCACTACTCAGCTGGTCGTCTTTCCAAGACCGCCTCAGGTACCCAGTGCTCTGCCTAGCACATAAGCTAATTAGCTCCACACCTCCCCCCAAGCCTCACAGGGCTCATAACTGCTAAGCGAAATATGTGTAACCTGCAGACATCAGGTCAAACTCTCCTACAGGTCCCTAGAGTAAGGACAAAGGCAGGGGACAGGTCCTTTTCCCATGCTGCCCCATCCCTCTGGAACAACCTTCCTCAGGTGGTTCAGGAAGCCACATCATTAATGTGCTTCCGAACAAGACTCAAGGCTCATATGCTTGCTATGAGTCAATGCCAATGCTACGTTACCTGACACCTCCACACTACCCACCGGCCAGAGCACTTACGTCACCTCCATCCGAGCTGGCAGCACTAACCCTCTCAGTTGTCTTTCCCCTAAGATTTGTTTCTTTTCTAAGAGGATAACTGTGATGCAATTTAATCATAGGCTCTCCTATTTTGTACACCTCAATCAATCAATGTAACCTGTAATGTAATATATCACTGCTATATGTACATGTTAGAATGCCAAAGCTGAATCTGTACTGTTTTACCATGTTTTTGTCCTGTAACTCCTGGGTCGCCCCTGAAAAAGGGACCTCCAGGGCTCAGTGGGCCTACCTGGTCATCAAAATTCAATAAATAAATAAATACTGGTTTGACTCCCTTCCTTCTTACTTATCCTCTTTCCTATCTCAACTTCACCCTGCTTCATGCTCCCTCCATTCCAGGGATCATCACATTTTTGCCACTCCTCACCCCAGGTCCTCTGCTGGGCAATCTGCATTCTCCCAGCACCTTCCCTCACTCTGCAACAAACTCCCTTCCTCCCTCTGTTACTCCTCTTCACCTGTCTCCTTCAGGCAAAAGCTTAATCTCCAACTTCTCCCTACCTGTTCCTGTTTCTTTTCATCCTGATATTGTAATGGCTGAATCTTTTTTCATCCTGGTTATTGTTCGTTATTCGATCATTATTTCCCAGTTGTCATGCACTACTGGACATTCTCTGCACTTCATTTCTGTACATGCAAATGTGTTCACTATTTATTCTAATCTTTTTATAATATTGTTGATGTAATGTTTTGATACTTGTATTGTCTGCTGCTTGTTCCTCCTTCCCCTCTCCTAGGTCACATCTGGAAATGAGCCTTGGCTAAATGTGTCTCTCATGGTTACTAATTTTCAAATAAAATAAAATAAAATAAATAAATAAAATCAATAAAAAATGTCACACCACCCAGAGCACACAGAAGTATGTTGACAGTGTATGAAAAACTGGTGTCAGAGTGGTGGAATTGTGTGCTCCTTCCTGAACAGTCCCAAGCGTTTGACACTGGGAAGTGTAGTATGTGCATGTGCATGAAATAGGTAAGTAGTTACCGAGCACGTGGAGAAACGAAGTTCTAACAATACTTACCTGTCCGATCACAGAGCAAGATATAAAAAAGGAGATACTTTACACACTGCTACATTATTCTTTTGTGAGTTGTAATTAAGTGCAGTACATTTGGAAGACACTATACTTAAAGTATATAAGAGACTTTTTGTAGCACAACTATAGGCTTTGTGCCAACAACAAGGGCTCAACAATATGAAGCAAACAAAGTTAGACCTCAGAGAGATCTCAGAAAAGTGGCATAGACAACACTGTTATAGTATATGGTTAGGGTTTATTTTGGATGGAAAATTATGGTTTTCCAAATCCTGTTGTAGGACAGTTCAAAGGTTAAAAAAGTTATACTATCGTTCTGATGTTACAATGATAGAACAACAACTTCTTAACCTTCAACTGTTTCCCAATTGGCTGAAACATTGGCTTTTCAAAAAATACTGTACAGCATGGTGGCGCTGGTAAGCGAGCAGTTGAGCGCGAGCTTTTCAGATAGTTTGGACACAGACTGCCATAGTCGGCACCCTGTTTCCAAACTATCAGTTTGTCAGCATTTTTTTTTTAATAAATCAGTGGTCCCTCCATACAAAGCTAAGCCAGATGACAGTGAGCAATGGTACCTTCGGGGTCAGCAGCGGAGCAGAACTGCAGCGAGGACCGGGAGAAAATGGCAGTGTCTGGACAAGGTACAGAAACTAACAAATCCTTGTGAAATTAATGTGGTACGGTCTGTGGGGAACCATATACTATACAAAATAACAGATAGGGAACTGTGCACGTCAAGGCCGTGTTTCATCTCAGTGTTTGATGACTATAGAACCGCTCAAGCTTTGCTCTCGAGGTCTATGATGTCATCAAAACCCTCGATGGGAACACAGCCTTGTTGTGCACAGTTCCCTATCCATTATTTTATATGTGATGTCTCCCTCTTTGCACAGGAGACTCCTGTTTTTTTTGACTGAACTACCACTGTCCCTCCTAGGGAACAAAATCTCCTGCTTATGTAAAATTATGTCCAAAATATCCATTCATGTTTGCTTTTGGCAGATAAAGACACATAAAAAGCAAATTAGTGATGAACAATATAAGTGATAACTTTGTACAACTAGTTGCTGATTCTTTTTAGTGCTTATTCTTGACAAAATGAAATATATTAAATGCTTTTATTCTTATTTTTGATGCCATTTAAGGACAAACTCATGATGTTACAGCATCTTCCTACTAGTAGGCCAATCTCCCTACTAATCTGACCCATATCTCCCTCATAAGCAAGTTGAACATATCACAAGTATGCAACAATGAGTCTTGGGTCACAGTCTTGAGGTTGACAAGAGTTGTGAGATTGAGGTCAATGGGAGTCAACCTGAACCAGGATGGCTGATAAACCAGACAAGATCAAGATGATGAGACTGGAGTTTGCCATGGTAAAGGCAGATGTTGAGCTCCAGATGTGGAAGGTTGAGGCAAATGCTGAGCTGCAGAAAGTGAAGGTCAATGCAGAGCTGCAAAAAAAAAATGAAGCTTGAGGCTGTGGAGTGAGAGTGGCAGCAGCAGTGCCAGCAGAAGATCCAGATGCAGGAGGTATGAGTGGAAGTGCACCAAGAGTGAGATAGGCATGAACACAAGAGAGATAAGACAGAGAGAAAAATATGAGGATGCTGCAACAAAAAGCAGTAGCATTAAATGAGAAGACTGGCAAATGGGGTCCCCTCCTAGAAGCCAAAATTAGTTCTAAAATGTTTCCACAGTACCTAAAGGGTGATGATCTTGGCCTTTTTTAAACGGAACAGGGCTTCTTGAGTGGCACACCTGATGCCACTGCTCATAAGCAGTGTGTTAGAGGCCTTCACCAGAATGGACGATGCAGATTTCATAGACTAATTTTTAGTGGACAATCTTTAATCAGAGTATTTTAAGTTGATTCTGAGGCACATAGGATCAAATTTAGAGGGCTTAAGAAAGCACCGCATGTATTCCTCTAAATATGCATGTTTGATTAACAGTGAAGAGGTTGCCAACGACAATCGAGGGAATAGAATGGTCATGAGATGGGCCCAGGGACACATAATGAATCAGTGCGCCACCAAATATGCTGACATATAAATCAGTACATTGTAGTTCACTGATCTGTGCTCTACCCACCACACGACACCACACCTTGACCCTAATTATAGTGACCTGGGACCTTACTAGGTAACTGTGTTTCTTACACCCTGCATCTATAGACTGCCTGGGTGCGGTCTTGGTTACCAGGGTAGGAATACATGTCACAGAAAGCACAGAATCTCACTGGGACTTTGGGGGTTATTCAAAATTACTGAAATAACTCTGACACTGCAGGATTATTAGCCAGGACCAGCAGCTGCATGTTATGCCTGTCCACCACAGTACCATGATCTCCTCCATAAGTCACCAGCAGGGGCCAAAGTAACAGAGAGCAAAGAGTACAAAGAGGCGAGCACCATCAAGGACTACAGCATACTGAGATGCACAAAGAAGAGTACATGGTTATGGAATATGTACAGTGGCAGGTTGAGAGGCACAGGGAGATTAGACCAGTCATGTGGCATAACATGCTGAGAAACACAGGGAGGGGCACAGTCATGTAACACAGCATGCTGAGAAGCACAAAGTGGTAAGCACAGCAGTGTGGCCATCCAACTGGTGAAGCGGTAGGTCTACCATCTGCGGTGCTAGAAACCCAAGTTCACGTTCAAGCTCCGGGGGGGGGTCAGAGTACCAGCCCGGTGGGGAGGAGGATTGAGCATCCAACGGACAGCTCTCCTCTTCCAGTGAGGAAGGTGGGTAGTACTCGGTGCTTGACTTGAACTCTGACAGAGTCTGGAGGTATCACTGAGGTTTGCAGGCTCTTGGGAGGTGTGCCTGACATCGGTGTGTTTGTGCCTTTACATCACTGCATGCCACATCTTCTGAAAACTAGGGGAAAATCAATCGGCTGAGGCATGGAGAACGTCTGCCCCTCCACTCCACTGAGCTCCATGAAGCTGTCTGAGGCACTCTGCCACTGGATCATCACATGGCACCATTCAGGGAGTAATGGAGGAGGCTCTCTGATGGCCCCACCCTTGGGGGCGATCCAGGGTGCACTTCAGGAAGGCAATAGGTAAGTCCTAGGAGATGGGACAGGGTGGCAGGAATGGCAGACCAATTGCAGAACCAGCTGGGAGGAAAAAGAAGAAAAAAGTACAGCAATGTGGTATAGCATGCTGATATGCACATAGAGGTAAGCAAAGGAATGTGAAAAATTATGCTGAGAAACACAGGGAGGTGAGCAAAGTCAAGTGGCTGACAAGAAAAGGGAGTTCACACAGTTATGTGAATTCCCTTTTCAGGAGCATGACATGAGCATATTCATATGTTGAAATGCTGAAAAGCACTGAGAGGTGAACAAAGAAACATGAAAGCATGTTGAGAAGCACATGGAGGTGAGCCCAGTCATGTGACATACAGTAGCATGTTCAAAGGTACGGAAAGGTGAGCATTGTCATGTGATAACATGCATAGGAGCACAGGGAGGTAAGCAAGATTGGTGATGGCATGCTAGGAAGCAAATGGAGATCAGTGCACTCATGACAAAAGGCACAGACAGGTGAGCATGGTCACATCATGACATGCAAAGAAGCACAGGGAGGTAAGCAAAACGCGTGATGGCATGTGAAAAACATATGGTTGAAATCACAGTAATGAGATGGACAAAGCATGCTGAGAAGGGAGGTAAGCACAGTTATGTTTAATGCCCTCCTAAAATGCACAGAAGGATGTGCATGGTCGTGTGATAATGTGTACAGGGAGATGAACATTATTATGTGACATACACTGCTAAGATGACAAAGAGATGTACACAGCCATGTGATAATGTGGACACAGAAGTGAGCATAACTAAGAAGCCCATAGAAATGTTCAAGTCCCTGTGATGAAATGTACAGGAAGGTGAGTACAGTTCTGTGGCATGCACTGCTATTAAACCAATGGAGATATGCACAGTCATGAAATGATGTGTTCAGAAGCAGGTGAGCTCAGTCATGTGATATACTGTGCAGTAGTATACTGAGAAGCACAGGAAGTGAGTGCAGTCATGTGACTTACCATACAGGAAAATGGTAAGAATATGGGGAGTTGAATCTAGTCAAATGGCATACTGCCAGTAATATGCTGAGATGTACAAGAAGCTGGCATGCTGTCACAAGATATACTGAATTGTAGTATGTTGAAATGCAAACGAAGGTAAGCCCACTGTCATTTGTCATACTGTAGAGTACAAGCTGAGAAACACAGGAAGGTAATCACGGGAAAGTGGCATACTGCACAATATTATGCAATGAAATGAGGGTGGTAAGCCCATCGTCATGTGACGTAATCATGTAGCACACTACAAAATCAAGTAACACTGCACAGTAGTTTACTGGACAGTGAGTCAGGTGAGCCTAACCATGTGACATACTGTACAGCAATATGATTTGACACATACTGGAGTGTGCTATGAGGCATGATACAGCATGCTGAGAAGCACAGAGGTGTGTCCAATCACGTGAGGGTATGTTCAAAATTACAGGGAGATGAACTCAGTCTCTGGGCAATGCATGCTAAGAAGCACTGGGACAGGACTACAGTCACATGACGATATGCTGAGAAACACAAGCAGGGAACAAATCATATAACAACTTGCTAAGATGCTTATGGAGGGGAACGAGGATTAAATGGAGAAAAACCCAGAAGGAACTAAGAGAAATAAAAAACAAGCTAGGTGTCTGAATGCCATTTCCCTCTGCAGTGCAGAAAACATAATTAGCAGGTGGCACTAAAAGTTTAGAGGAACACTGAGTGAAATCAATATGGCAGACTGAGCACTAGCATCAGCAACTATTATTGCACTTATAGAGCTGTCTCTTATATCTCACAAAGCCAAAAAGAAAATAATAGAGCAATTAAAATAAGTAACAGGCACAGACATAAACCTTCACAAATACCCTTACTCAGACACACTTGCACACAACTGCCAAGATGGTGTTTTATTTCCTAAGAAAGGTATTTTAGCAGCAGGCTTCATGGACAACACAAGAGTTTTGATTTTGCAATACATCTAGCTCTCTCAGTCTTTCTTTCTCTTCTTAAATCCAAAACCTTAGGATTCAATTTCCAGAACTCAAAATGCTCTGTAAATTAGGCCCTACCGTATGGTTTCTGGTGGGAACACATTTGTTCCCATAGACGCCACATGGCGTCAGAACCATCCGTTGCTGGAATGGACCCAAAATTGCCACAGGGAGCAAACGAGTATGCTTTTTTCTTTCCCTGTTGTTTGTATTATCATGTTGACTCAAGATAAAAAAAAAACTAAAGAATAAGTGATGTTGGTGGAAGGCCTGTGGTTTGGTGGGGGACCATACTGCTGGAGGCAGTATGAGCTGTTCCTGCAGTACCTTCTGATTCTGAAATCACTGTTGTTTAAGAAATCCCTGTAGTAACACTGACACCTTCCCTATAGACTGGTCATGAAATTTATCCAACCTGACTATAGGAAATGAGTAATCTATAAAGAAGTCATACTTGTACATGTACCTCAGTTTTACTTTTTCAATGGAATTGGAAACTTGGGAATGTGTTCACAATCTGTCTAATATCCTTAATGTACCATTTCTTGTTTCCATTTTGAAATAGTCTTTTCATTTCCTATATCTGTGTTCCTTGCATATGCTATCTTTCTCCTTTCTGATATATATATATATATATATATATATATATATATATATATATATATATACATACATATATATATATATATATATTTTTTTTTTTTTTTAATTACCTACATACATATAGTGGCGCTGTTTGTCCTTTATTCCTATTCAAAAAATACTTTTAATAAAAAAAAAAAATAACAATCAAAAAGCCCCCATCCTCCTACCCAGTACATATCCCTTAAAATAAACAATCCCTATCTCTTACCCTCACAAACAACCCCAAGGGTTCTGGTCTGGAACATAGTGGTTAAAAACATCAGGGCCATAACATCACAGGCATCACATCGCCACTTGCAATACCATGCTGCAAAAACATTGGTGGACTCAACCATGTAGGCGCGCAGCAGGCAGTATAACATAAAGCAGCCCTGGTATCCAATGGGTCACCCACCCCACCCGCTGATGGCTCCAGTAATAGGGACTGTACCAACCCCCCCAACCGCCAACCCACTGCTGCCTTCGATGGCACTGTTGCCACAAACTGTATATTATGGCACAAAAGCTGTGGTGTCTAGTGGACCCCCTTCCTACAGCCGGTAGCTCCCCACCACCCTGCTCCCAACCCCACCCTGTGAGGGTGACCAGCAGCAGGGTGGTGAGGAGCTACTGACCATAGGGGTGGGTCCACTAGACACCACAGCTATTGTGCCATAATATACAGTCCATGGAAACAGTGCCGGGAATGACGGCAGTGGGTTGGTGGTTGGGGGGTTGGTACAGTCCTTATTACTGGAGTCATCAGTGGGTTGGGTGGGTGACCCGTTGGACACCAGGGCTGATTTATGTTGTACTGCCTGCCGCTGGCTATGAGGTTGTGTCCACCAATGTTTTTGCAGCATGATATTGCAGGTGGCGATGTGATGCCTGCTATGTTATGTCCCCATTTATTTTAACCATGATGTTCCAGACCAGAACCAACTCCAAGCTGACCTTCCATTCTCGAGCATCCCACAATGTGATAAAAAGTATATTTGTTAGTGAATAACCCTCCAACAATGGACGACTGTACAACCCACACACTTTCACTGCTGGCCACTGTCTTTTAGTGCTTGTTTTACGGAAAACAAATATATCCACCGCCAACCCCCCAGCACCCAATTCTGAAGTGGTGAGCCAGCAAAGAAAGAATGAAGAAGGTGACAAAGTCAGCCTGCCCTCTTCCATGGCTGTCTGCCTTCTAATGAATTAAAGTGCTTACATACTTGCTTGCATTCTAAAACCAGCTCATCAACACTTTCTTTCATTAGAACGCAGCCAGCCCTCCTTTGTTCTTTTGTCACCAACTCACCACTTCAGAACTTGGTGGGTGGGTTGTGTCAGTCACCCATCATTGGAGTTTTTTTTTCACAAAAATATATGCTTTTTATCAGATTGTGGGTGCTGGGGGGAGAGTGGGTTTGGGGTCTTACTGTGGGTTGGGGGATGGAGGCTTCTTTATTTTAAGTGATCTGGGCTATAGAGGAGGGTGGGGGTTGATTCTTCATCTTTAAAATGAACAAAAAAACCAAAAAAAAATAACCACTGAACAATGAATACAGATATAAATAACTGGATATTTGAGGCTCCCTGAATTCAATATTCAGACAAATATTTGGAACATGATATTCGCGCTTCCATATTAAGGACTCTAAATGTGTGTATTACAGTAGTTTTTGTTTAATGGTGACCATGACAGAAATAATCCCAAAATACTGTATTGTCACAATATTCTGTTGTGACAACTCACCCAAGATGTCCTGAGTGGTGTGACCTGGCACTGGCTCACTTACACTATCACGCTGCCATCAGCCTCTCTCTTTCAACCTCTCTCTCAGGACTGCTCCTTTAGAGCCTCACCAAAGGCGCCTGCTTACAAAGAACATGAGCAGACTCTTGCTCACACAGAACAAAGCCTCCTGAACATAGGTCCCTGAGTCACTGCAGGTTACCTCATTCCCTCTGTATCAGATTTAGGTTTACCTTTTTTAAGGTCAAGTACAACCACTTTTCATATTGTTAATAAAAGCTCAAATTCAAGTTCCTATGTTATGATTAGTGTTTCCTGAAAATGTCATGCTAATTAATGTTGTGGATTTCTTTAAATCAGCATTTGTTAATCTGCAGTAACTGAAAATAGGCAGGCTATTTCTGTCAATCTGAGTGAAAGTTGAAGAGAGATGACATCATACTTGATTTGCTAACTGCTTCAGCAGTATGAGTCCCTGCTTGTCTGAAGAGTTGTTTTACTTCCTAATCAGAGCGGTCTGTATATTTAATTGTTTTCTTGTAAGGAATTTTACCAACACAGTATCTGGTTTGTGTTAGGTTGATTAACTTAAAATCTGTCATTCTCTTTTCATAAAAAGTGCTACACAGTGCTGTGGGGGTGGGGACAAAGGGCAGCAGGGTGGAACAACCCCAACTGTTTGGACAAGGGTCAGCGGGGTGAAGCAACACTGATTGTTAAGGCAGGGGATGGGGGCATCCGGGTGCAGCAGTCACAACTGTGAGAGAGGAGACAATGGGCAGCAGATGCAGCAGCCTCAAACATGGGGCAGGAGACAGGGGTCTTGTGGGGCAGGGGATAGGGGCAGCAGAGTGTAGCTGTCTCAACTGTGTGGCAGAAGACAGGGCATCAGGATGCCATATAGAGTTTCTAGTTATACACATACATGATGTATTTTCACACAGAAATCTCCAAAGAACTGAAATTTGTGAGTTCGTACAGTTCATGTGCCTGAAATAGCAGAATGTGGTAGGAACCTGTTTGTCAGTCTGACTAAAAAAAGTTTTCTTATATGAACCTATTTATGGAAGCTATTGTACATCAATGACAAAGTACTTCAATTAATGAGCAAAATTGACTTTTATTTTATGTCCATTAAATAAACAACCCCGTGTTATACAGCTAGAACAAAATGCAGAGTTTTGATGAGGAAGAACTGACAGCTGTTATACAGTCAAGCTGATTTCTCAGAAAGACACATCATGCATACCACTTCAATTTAGCACTAAAACTCAAATAATCAACTTTTTATAAGAAAAGAACAGATTTTAGACTAATCAATCTAAACACAAACCAGAGACTGGGTTAGTAAAAACCATCAAGAGCAAACAATTAACTCTACAGACTGCTTTGACTGGAAAGCGAAACAGCTCTTCAGTCAAGCAGGGACTTATACTGCTGAAGCAACCAGCACTCCAATATGATGTCATAACTCTCCAAGGCTCACTCAGAGGGACAGAAACAGCCTGCCTGTTTTCAGTTACTGAGAGCAAGTTAACAAACGCTGATAAACACACAAAACCAAGTAGCATGAAATTTCCAGGAAACACTAATCATGACACAGGGACTTGAATTCATGCTTTTATTGACAATATGTAAAATGGTTGCCATCGATCTTCAAGTTTGATAGTGTTCGTTTAACAAGCTGAAAACAGAATTACACAATAAAAATGAATTACCTGTGCTCATTACAACACAACAGTCACAGATGTGAATGAAATGTACATTATTTAATATGCTCACTAAAGTTACAAGATATACAAACAGCTAACTGAAACACAGCAAGGCTATGAAATTTAAAAATCAACTGCTTGAAGCAGAAGGACTGAAAGACAGAAGAACTTTCCTAATAGTCCCTTAAGTGTGGATTTCTAGCTCCACAGGTCTGCCAATAGACTCCTCGCTTCAAGAACAAGCCTTGGAGATGGAATCCTATTCATAGATGTTCCTTGTGGAAACCCCACCTAAAGCCTCTCTGAAAGTTTCATGGGCTAAGGTACAGTAGTAGCCAATCCCCCACAGAAGAGTATGGAGCTACCTAACAAATGCTGCAATAAGGCGCAATCCAGCCAGAGCTTCCAATCCTCAAAGCCGTAAAATAATAAACAACCTGGCTCTTCTGGCACTTGAGGGGATTCACCTTTGAGGCTTTCACCTATTCTGCTATTCCTTAGAAACCCTGTAGTGAGTGTACTCTGAGTTTTTGAGGTGCAGTGCATGGTCATGCAAATTCACTGATCTCAGTGCATTGTCCTCCAATTCCAGTTCAGTACCACACTCCCTTACTTACTGAGGTTTCACAGCTTTGTCTCCCCAATGTGAATCTCCATGATTTGGGCACTTTAAATTCATTACATTTATTTTTTTCTGCTGGTTATATTGACGTTTTTTTTTTCATGGTTTTCCTTTAATTGGAGTACTGTACATGTGGTGACTCCTCGATGTTTGGATGCCTTGATTTTTGATTTTTAATTGCCACACATGCCACTCCATTTATTGCTGTGGAGTGGATCCTGATTGTCCGACTACAGCAACGTTAAGACTGGGGTTTATTACTTACTCAGCTGGATACAATAGCCCTGAGTTTTTATGCAATTTGCTTGTGTTAGTTTCATTTTTGAAATAAGTAATCGTTCTTTATGCTACAGCTTTACAATTTGGCCAGGATCTTGTTAATTAGTTTTATCTAGTATAAATTCCATTTCCCCCAGCTTAGGAGCATTGTCAGAATCACTCGGCTGGTCCTGAAGCATGCAGTGGGCTGCTCGCTCAGGCCCCCTGCTACCCAAAGTCGGGAAGAAAGTGCGTGAGCAGGAGAAGGGGATTTTGACTCTGTAGATTTTTTATTTAGCCCCCTGGCTGAGGGTCTGCTGCACAGCAAAGTGTTCATTGTTGAAGTGTGCAACTATCAGGATCATTTAGCTGGGAGTGAGAAATGAACAAACATGGGAGGAGTTTTTTTTAAACCTGTGGAAAAGAGTTTTCTAGGACTGTGCCCTGGTGCAAATTGTTCTATGACCTGGAGTTTGCTACGAAGTGAGGCAATTGTGCTGTGCTGCATAGCAGAGAGTGTATCTGATTAAGAAGTGGAGCAGAGATCTGGAAAGGGAGTCATATCAGCTGCTGGCTTAACCGGATTTATTGTGAATAAGTTGGTTTTTGACTAATAACTTGCGGCTGCTGTGGCATTTTATCAGACCAGGATACTACAACCCGTAGTTGTGGGTGATTAGCCTCTGGAGGCTGTTTCTGCCTGGAAGGCTCAGACCTTGGTTAACTGGGAAGCTGGATGATAGACCTGTGTCTTATCCAAGGCCCCTCTCTGGCCTGACAGTGAACTGGTGCAGGTGGGGTGCCGAGGTGTTGGGACAGCTGTTTCTTGCAGGCAGCCCCTACAGGTAAGGTTCTGGGTGTTAGTCCAGTCTCCAAGAATACTTGGTCTGTTACTGATTTATGCCAAAGAAGAAAATAAGATTTGGGCTGTAACTGTGATATTTTCTGCCAGAAGGAGTCTATCTACTGGAATCTGAGGTGCCAAACCCTCAGACATGTGGTCAGAACTCATGTTATTTTCTTTTCCTTTGAAATGTATTGGGACAGTGAGTGTCTGGCTTATTTTGATTTCCTGGTAGTGAGAGCACCTGGGGGTCAAAAGTACATTTAATTTGTTTGAATTTCATGCTTATTTAATTTGTATCCCTTGGTGAGAGCAGGGGTACTTTTGTTTTATTTTTGTTTTAATTTAGCTTTTAATTTACTTTTGGTTTAAGTTTCATATATTTTTTCAATATCCTTGTGTATTCCTTTTGGCACTGTTTCATCCTTCTCCCTTGGACTTTTATCGTCTAATGAGACTTTGGAGCCTGGACTGACGTTTCAAAATTTTAACTTATTATAGTTTTATTTGGGGATTTAAGTGTTTATATAGTTTGGGGTGGGTGGCGGGGTATTTTATCTGCATTTTAGTTGGATTGGGTATTGTTTCCAATTTTATTACTGTAATTTCGAGGGTCCTTTTAGGTTGGGTGCCTGATTATTGTGTATTAGATATTGTTTTCGATTGCAAAATGTGTAAGTTCCCCCCTCTCCGTCATGCGCTATTTGTCCTCCACCCTCTGCGCCCTCTGCCCCTTTTCTCCCCCTCCTCTGTTGTGGTCAACTTACCAGCGCTGTCATGCATTAGGTATTGTTCATAGGAGGGGGTGTGGGGGTGGGGGGCTGGACATTGGAGGACGAATGAGTGCACCTCTCATATTCGGGTGGTTAGGCCTAGAAGATGCCCTGGGGCGAAATGGAGTCTGGAACGGGGTGATCCCTGTCTAGTCCCCATACCCAAGGGAGCTGCCTTTTGTGGCAGGCAAGCAGCCAGGAAGGCCCTTGAAGCCCATCCAACTCGAAGCGGTGTTATGCAATGCCAGATCTGTTAAAAATAAGACTGCAATCATTGCAGATCTTGTTGGGACAACCGATCTGGTTAGCATCACCAAGACCTGGCTGGATGAAAATGCTGGCCCCATTTTGGATGCTGAAATTCTGGCCAGGTACTTGGTGATACACTGCTCGACATTGGATCATGAGGGGAAGGGGTTGGTGATGTGTTTCAAAACCGAATTGGGCCTCACAAGTGTACCAGTTGAGGAAGTTGAATCATTTGAGTGTACCATGGTGACTGGTGTGGGTTGCAGGATAGATCTCATCTACCACCCGACTTCCTGGAGTTCCTTTGCTTTAACCAAACCTGTGGATGTCATGCGGATTGTCCAGGGTATGCACCCTACATGTTGTAGTTTGGATGAGATGTGATTCCTGCAGGAAGTAGCAGATTTCATCACCAACATGACATTGGAGTTGCCCAGATTGATAATACTGGGTGACTTCAATGCCTGGGCCAATGACGAACTCTTGCAGTTTGGGCAACACTTCCTCCAGCTTATGACATCTCTGGGCCTTACACAGGTCATTACCTCTGCCATCCATAAACATGGTCACTCTCTCGATTTGGTTTTCCTCCAGGGGATCGAGGCCTTTGATTTGGAGGTGGAACCGGTCGGTTGGTTCGATCACTACACTGTGAGGTTCAATTTTTGTGCCCCCCTTCAAAGGCCTGCCCCTGTGCAGATGGTCAGTTACCGCCCTTTATGGGAAGTGTGCCCTGAGGCCTAGCAGTGGTGATTGATCTCTCAGAGTTTCCCGTGGCACGCTTAAGTCCAGAGACTTTAGTGGTAGCCTATAATAGGGCCATTTCTGTAGCTCTGGACTTGATTGCTCCCATCTGTGTTCGTCCTCTCCCCCTTTGCCCTCTAGCTCTGTGGTTTGATGGGTCCCTGAGGGAGTTGCAGCAAGTAGGATGTAGGTTAGAGCAGCATTGGTAGAAATCAGCCCTGGAGGCCGATCACCTTAGATTGGTCAAGCATTATCAGATCTACCAATCAGCGATCTCCCATAAGAAGACAGAATTCCTGTCCAGGGAGATCGCTGTCACTCAGAACAGACCAGCTCAAGTCTTCTGAACTATCGACAGGCTGTGCAGCCCAGCCTGTCTGCAGCTCTGAAGACCTTTTCCACAAGTAGAATGCGATGAACTTGCTCGGTTCTTTGCTGATAGGGTGGCTGACATCAGGTCAGAAATTCTCTTGACCCACTGTTTGGGGGTTACTGATGATCGGTGCTTGGTTGCCTCACCTCAGACTTCCTGGAGTTCCTTTGCTTTGACCAAACCTGTGAATGTCATGCGGATTGTCCAGGGTATGCACCCTACATGCTGTAGTTTGGATCCAGGACCAACTTCCTTGATTATGGGTTGTTGGGATTTGATCTGTCTAGTCCTGGTGCAGAGACTCCAGTGCTCCTTGAAATCTGGTGAACTTCCAAGCTCCCTGAAGGAGGTGGTGGTAACCCCCTCCTAAAGAAAGCTTCTTTGGACCGAGATCTTCCTGCCAACTACAGACCAATCTCAAACCTTTCCTTTATAGGGAAGGTGATTGAGAAAGTAGTTGCGATACAGCTGGATGACCACCTGACCATCCATAACATCTATAAACCTCTCCAGTCTGGTTTTCAACAGAGGCACAGTACTGAGACAGCGCTGGTTTGGGTATTCAATGATCTCCTGATGGTGAGAGATCAAAGAAGCTGTTCTATCTTGGTGCTCCTTTATCTCTCTTCAGCCTTTGACACTGTAGACCATGGGATGCTGCTTGGACATCTGGGGTCCATTTGTGGACTGACAGATACAGTCTTCAGGTGGTTTACATCCTTCCTCACTGACAGAAGTCAGAAAGTGGTGTCTGGGATTTTTTCCTTGGACCCATTCTCCCTGCCTTGTGGGGTTCATCAAGGTTCAGTGCTGTCCCCATGTTGTTTGCAGTGTATGTGCTGCCCCTCGGAGCCATTGTAAGACGGTATGAGTTGAGATTTCACTGTTATGCTGATGATACCCAGCGCTACCTGTCTTTTGCCTCCCACCAGGATAGAGCTGCCTCCGTATTTAATTCCTGCCTTGTTGAAATCCAGGACTGGATAAATTCAAGCTGGTTAAAGTTGAATTCCGGAAAGATGGAGGTGATGGTAGTGGACCCGGGTCACTGGATAGAGGGGTCATGAGCTGTTCAGCCCTCTGGAATTTTTCTTGGGGGCTCTCAGATCCTAACCTCTTAATGGGTGTGAAACCTGGGGGTAATGCTTGATGATGGGCTGACTTTACAAGCTCAGGTGTCTGCCATCATCAAGACTTCCTTTTATCATCTTAGGAATATCTCCAGGATTAAGCACCTGGTTCCATCCAGGGACCTGCCTACTTTGGCCCATGCTTTTGTGACCTTGTGCCTAGATTATTGTAATTCTCTGTACTTATGGCTGCCTGGGGTTGATATCCGCCGCCTCCAGCTCATGCAGAATGCGACAGCATGATTATTGATGGGATCTTCCTGATCTTCTCATACTACACCTGTGCTGCGCAATCTGCACTGGCTGCCGATTAGGTGCCAGATAACCTTTAAAGTCAGTTTACTGACTTATAAAGCTCTACATGGACTGGGCCCTGACTACTTGAAAGAGCTCCTTGTGCCTTACCACCCAGTGTGACAGTTGTGTTCGGCTGACGAGGTTGCTAGAGATTCTGAGAGTGTTTTTGAAATCTTCAGGGGCCCGTGCATTCTGGAATTCTCTACCCCATCAGTTTTGGGAGTGCACGACTGTGGGGGGGGGTTAAACAGGTGCTGAAAACCTATTTATGGTGCCATGCCTTTGGTGGCACCGACTAAATTTTAGATCCTCTGACTATTTTACTGTCTGTTCATAGTTTTATCATGATCTTTTATCTTTTTGTAAAGTGCCTTGATGGCTGAAAGGCGCTTGTGAGAAATAAAATTTATTATTATTATTACCACTGTCTTTTGACTTTATGCAAGGTTTAAATCTGGTTTAGGATGCTGTTACTAAGATTTTTATTCTGGAGGCATTATATTTAATAGGAGCAGTTTAACTCCTTGTAGCAGTTTTTACTTTAATAGTGCTTTGCCTCCTAGCTTCCATTATATATTATGCAATTCCATGTAGTGGTGATGCATTGTGCTTTATCATTTTATTGTTGTTATAATGTTCATGGGGTCTGCTCTTTACCCATATATAGGTTATACTCTGCCCTAATGTGCCTTTTGGACTTTGGCTTAAATGTTCAAGTTGATAGTTGCTTTTCCTTTACTATACCTCATTGGCATATGCTGGGCTTTGCTTTATATTTACTTATATTTATATAATCTGACCTACACATTTTCTTGCACTATGCACAGCTATGTTTATTTGTATGCTACTGTGCATAGACGTCTCAGTGTACTTTATAGATCAGACCTCACAACGAGGATAGTTTTTTTTAAATATATGCAAACATATATATATAATACTACTACTATAGTTAAACCACAGATGCTGGTTATGGGGGCAGTTATCTGTTATTCTTTCTATATATTGCCACATATTTATTTACTTTTAGCATTATGAATATATTGCAGTCTCTTACTGTTATTTGTACCTACTGTCCATCAAGCTTTTTTCCCCTTTTTGTTCAACTTAGTTATATACTGTTATCTACTTGCTAGATCTTACTACCATATATATCTTGGGGTACACCTATTTATTTCTATGCCGGTTAACATTTACTTATCTTTTTGGTTTAGCTAGTTTTATATTTGTTTTTCTACCAGGTTCTAGAATTTATACAGTACAGTATTTAGTTGTACTCTACTAATATCTATTTCCATGATGTAATTGTCTTTCTTTATTTTTCAGATGGATGGGGGGTGGTACTCGTGGTTTTGCATTTCATATCAAGGTTTTAGCTGGTGCTTTTCATTCTTAGTCTTGGTGGTTATACTTTGGGCTACTGGGGGTGTTATGCAATGGGTTATGCCCCACTACTATCCCACATACACATTACAATGTATTCCTGGTTATTTATACTGTGATACTGCTATTTGCACTAATATGTAGATGTAGGTACCCATTGTACAAGCATGGGTACTAGGAATGTGCTTTGCTGCTAGCATATGCTACTGTATATTATGTTTACATTCTTTTATATCATTGTTTTATACTTATCATGCATGATACATTATACCTCACTACTGCTTGTGTGTGTTCTTTGTCTAACACTACAGACAGGTCGAAGACTAGATTTGCTAAATTCATCTGAGCTCTTTTCTTCTAGGTTTGCTTGTAAAGACAGAGCAAGGAACAGTACCAGAGCAAGGAAAATGATTAAGGCTTCATTTTGCTAGGCAGATTTATTGTGTGTTACTATTTTCTTTTGTACTCACAGGATTTGTTACTCTTTTATGTTAACATTTTACTGCTTTATTGTTTTCTGATTCAAATTGCTCTTGCAGGGTATTCTTTCAGCTGCATTATTACAGGGTGTGCCTATAGATTTGTTACTATTTTGTGCTTACAGATTACTGCTGTAGTCTCGAATTCAAATTGTTTTTTGCAAGGTATATCTTCTGTTACTGCTTTATTTGTCTCTGTAGCAAAGTATTTTTTGCAGGGTATATCATCTGTGAGATTATTACAGGTGGTGCTTTACAGGTTTTACAAGTTTATCTATCATTAGGCTAAGCTTTCAGGGCTACTGCATTTGTTGTTGGTTGATTGTTTCTTCTCTTTCCTCCTTGTTTCTTTCATCCATGGTTCTTCTTTTTCAGCAGGGGAAGGGCCTAGCCACCCACCCTTTCCCGAACCATTCCATTCAACTCTCTTTTTATAGGGTAGCACAGTCATGACATTTCCTGTAGCAAAGCAGGAAGGGGAAGATCAGAGTGGTATCCATACAGTGACCTCACTTACAGGGGTACAAGTAATTTAACTTGTTTTAACAAAATATACAAAAACAAACAAACAAACAAAACAAAAAATCTAACTTTTGCTTTCATTTTCCTCATTCTAATTACTCGGACCAGGTTATAAACCCAGCAACTCATTTGGAATGGATATTATTAACTGCAGGTACTGCAAGACACTTTTCAATAGGGCAGTTATACAGGATTTATGACACTGTCCTACATGCTGGACCAATGGAGCTCTAAGGGCTCAGCTCCAGGCAGCATGGGTAGAGACTGTGCACATCAAATTGCATATTCAGGAGGAAATATATTGTAAGAATCACCTGCCATTTTCCCTACATCCAACTGAAGCATCTCGACTGCAGAGGGTAGTTGGTCCAGGAGGTTGGCAGGTGGTTAAGAGGGGAAAATTGGTGCCCCGTCACTCAGTGCTCTCCAGTGTATCACTTCCACAAACCATATAAAAACTATAAACAGGTATCTGCCTCTATCTCCGAAATCAAACAAAGGGGCAGAGGACACTGTAGAGGACACTGTAGCACAGGAGCTAGCACAACAAAACTCACCCAAAACAGGGACCAAAACAAAAACAGGAAAAAGGAAATCCAAAACACTTCTGATCATAGGAGACTCCATGATTTGGGGAGTTGATACCTACCCCCAGCCAGGGGTAATGGTCAGATGTCTCTCAGGTACATCAGCATGCAGACACACTGGCTGCATTGCTAAAATTGTGCAGTAAGCAGGAGAAAACATTAATGTCCTGGTACACATAGGGACTAATGATCTCACTAGCCAGTCAGTTGTGGAGACCAAAGAACACCTGATCAGGCAGGGAGACAAACTGTCATCCATTTCATCTGGCATCTCCTTCTCTGACATCCTGCTGGTCTGGGAGAGGGGGGACGAAGGACTGAAAGTTTGAGAAGATGAGATACAGGAGCTAAGTATGTGGCTTAAGGGCTGGTGCCATGAAAACGGACACAAATTTGTAGGTAACTGGCAAGAGTTTTGGGAGCAAAAGTTCTTTAAATTCGATGGACTACATCTGACTAAGGATGGATTCAGTGTATTGGGGCAGTAGTTTGATGTCTTTGTAGAATATTTAAACTAGCAAATGGGGAGAGGGGTACAGCACCCCATACATCGAATGGGAAGAAGACCCCTCCCACCTCAGCTAGTGATCAAACAGGAGTTTATCATGCTTGTAGTTCATTTGCATCACCACATAAGGAAAAAGGTCCAGTTCCCCATATGACACACAAAGGAAACACCCAACAACTAGCACACCAAAATCTGGCCAGTGCAAAATCATGTGCACAAATGCCTGCAGTCTGGGAAACAAGATCCCAGACCTGCAGGCAACAAGGACAGAGGCTAAACTGGACATAGTAGCATTAGCGAGGCATGGTTCACCAGTAACCACACTTGGGAGACTTCAGTACCCGGCTATGTACTGTTCAGAAGAGACTGAGGTGCAGAAAGGGGGGGGAGTGGTCCTTTATGTCAATGAAAATATAGAAGATACAGAAATTCAGAATACAGATAAGGAGCCAGAAGAACAGTGGGTCACCCTGGAAACAGGAAATCGGACAGCCATATGAACTGGGGGTTTTCTGCAAGCCTCTAGACTGGGGGAGAACAGAGACACATTACTGTTAGAAGATATACAAAACATGACAGCTAAAGGGGAGGTTGTGATAGTGGGAAACTTCAACATGCCAGATACAGATTGGTCAATAACAGCAGGAACATCTACCAGAACTAGACACATAGTGGATTCCTTGCAGGGGGAGGGCCTCAAACATCTGGTACAGAAACCCACAGGAGACAGGGCTATCCTAGATCTAGTAATGACTAACGGGTGAAGGATCATAGATCTCCAGATAGAAGGTCACCTGGGGCCAGTCACCATCACATGGTATGGTTCAATTTGGCCACTAGAACTAAATCATCCCATTCCAAGGCAAAAAAATGGGATCTCAGAGAAACTGAATTTGATAAGCTGGCCAACAGAGTTAAGCTTGCCTAGGCAAGAAGAAATACAAGTGAGGGGGTACAGGTAAAGTGGGAAAGCATTAAGGATGCAATATTTGAAGCAACATCCCATTGTGTTAGAGAGAAAAGCAAGAACAAAAGAAGAAGGAAACCACTTTGGTTCTCAAAAACAGTACCAGAAAAGGTCAGAGCCAAAAGACTGGCCTTTAGGAAATATAAGAGAACACAGCGGGATGAAGATAGGGAGGCATACCAAACTTCCCTAAGGGAAGCAGGGAAGGCAGTAAGGCAGGCAATGGCCTAAAGCAAGGAAACACTAGCACGAACAGTATAAGAGGGGACAAGACTTTCTAAAGATACATTAGTGAAAGGAGAAAGTCCAGGGGGGTATTGCTAAGATCAAAGGGGATAAGGGGGAGTGTTTGGAGGAGGACCAAGGAAACGCATATATCCTAAATAGATACTTCTGCTCAGTATTTACTGAGGAGAAGGTAGGGCAGGGCCTACAGTTCAGCACCATGGACATTGTGGGGAGGGAGGTGTGCACTAGTCCCTTCACAAAACAAAAAGGGTCTTACAAGAGCTCACTAAGCTCAGGGTGGACAAGGCAATGGGACCTGATGGCATACACCCCAGGGCACTAAAGGAGCTAAGGGTGGAACTAGCAGAGCCATTATCAGAACTGTTTAGTGAGTCTCTGAGCACAGGAGAGGTCCCAGAAGACTGGAGAAGTGCTCATGTGATCTCACTCCACAAAAGTGGTAGCAGGGATGAGGCAGGAAACTACAGACCAGTCAGTCTTACCTCAGTAGTGGGCAAGATTATGGAGGCACTTCATAAGGAAAGGATAGTGCGACACCTGGAATCCATAGGAGCACAGGATCCAAGACAGCATGGGTTTAGAACAGGAATGTCCTGTCAAACTAATCTCATAGATTTCTTTGACTGGGTCACCAGAGTGGTAGACCAAGGGGGTGCAGTTGGTGTTGCCTTCCTTGACTTCAGCAAAGCTTTTCATACTGTTCCACATAGAAGATTGATTAATAAGCTGGGTAGACTCGGGGTGGGTCAGACGTTGGTCAACTGGGTGGCAAACTGATTGGCAGGCAGAAAACAGAGTGGTGGTAAATGGTATATGGTCAGAAGTGATACAAGTCACAAGTGGGGTACCTCAGGGATCAATCCTGGGGCCAGTCCTCTTCAATATCTTCATCAGTGACATTGCAGATAGACTGGAGGGTAAGGTTTGTTTGTTTGCAGATGACAACACCATCTTCAACAGAGTAGATGATTCAGATGGGATGTGCAGAATGAGAAGAGATCTGAATAAACTGGCAAAATGGTCAGAAGAGTAGCAACTGGGGTTTAATGCAAAGAAGTGCAAGATCATGCATGTGGGGAAGAGAAACCCTGAAGCCATCTATAGTTTGAGAGGAGAGTTGCTGGCAATCACAAGGGAAAAAAGAGACTTTTGGCATCATCATCACAGATGACCTGAAATCACCCAAGCAGACAACTAAAGCAGTAGGCAAGGCTAGAGGGATGTTGGGGTCTATTAGTAGGGGCATCACAAGTCATAAGAGGGAGGTAATAATCCCTCTTTACAAGACACTGGTTAGGCCCCATCTGGAGTACTGCATGCATTACTGGAGGCTGCACCTGAACAAGGACATTAACAAAATGGAGGCAGTCCAGAGAAGGGCAACCAAAACGGTGCAGGGACTGCATCAGAAAACATAGGAGGACAGATTAACCAAGCTCAATATTTATACCGTAGAACAAAGGAGGGAGAGAGGTGATACGATCAAAACATTCAAACATCTTAAGGGCATTAACAAGGTGAAAGAGTCTAACATGTTTCAATATAAGAAAAATAGCAGGACTAGAGGACTCAGCATGAGATTAGAGGGATGCCGATTAAGGGGTAATGTGAGGAAATTCTTTTTCACAGAAAAGGTGGTGGATGCATGGACCTGCCTACCTCAGGAAGTGGTAGATATGAATACAGTGCAGGGCTTCAGACAGGCATGGGATAGGCATAAGGGAGCAATACAGATGGGTATGTATAGATAGGCCATTGACAGAGTACAGGGCTATGGGCCATGGCACATTCATAAGGTAGAAAAAATGGGCAGACTGGATGGGCCTTGCGGTCCTTATCTGCCATCAACTTCTATGTTTCTATGTCAACATCTATGTTTCTATACAAGAACCTGATAGACCTAGAGCTGGACTATAGAAAAAAAATCTAGATTTTCTAGAGAACTGGGGTGAGGGGCATTTATCCTCCTTTCCCCCTCCTTACCTACTTCCATGCTCTGATGTACTGAGTGGGGTCTTGATCATAGTTATTGTTTGACCAGTGTCCCTCTGTCCATGGCTCAGTTTACTGTATGCAATTGTTGGTTGTTTATATACTTATTATTCTACTTATTAGGTACCAAGAAACTAACCTGCTGAACTCTAGGAGACCTTATGCTTCTGCTCCTGAGTCTATCATTACTACTACCTGACTCCTTTAATCCCAAGTCTGTTAGCTATGTCATCTCTCTGCTATGTAATTATCTCACAGCTGGGTGCTTTGGATCCCTTGTTGCATTTTCAATATCTATAACTGCCTCTATTCTACTCGTTTTTTTCCAATGGCTGATTTGTTGATGAATACTTGGAACATCAAGGGTCTCAATGCACCCAGTAAGAGAAAAGTTTTATCACATCTCAAGTGACATATGCTGTAGCTCAAATTACTTTTTTACAAGAAACCAAATTATTGTCTTTGGACAATGATAGACTGCAACAGGATTAGATTGGACAGTTAACTGCAGCCTCAGCTCCTTTTAAGAAATGGGGTGTCGCAATTTTAATACATACAAATTTAAAATGGATACCTACCACAATTTTAAAGGACCCTCAAGGTAGTTGGGTTATTGCACATCTAGACACTACTTCTGCACATTTGTTGTTAATCAGTGTTCATGCCCCAAATACTGATGAGCCTGACTTCTTCCATAATTTTGAGCATCATTTATCCCTTATAGATACATCAAATACCATTACTATTTTTGGAGAGGACCATAACTTGACACTGGACTCCTCTCTGGATAGAAGTTCTTCAACATCAGATCTCATCAAAGAAGTATAGCCACAATTACTCTACTTATGAAAGAAGTAGGGCTCTCAGACGTATGGTGGTTATTTTACCCAAGGGACAGAGAATACTCATACTACTTTCCTGTAAAACAGTCCTATAGCAGAATCAACTATTGGTTGGCCTCCTCTATGGTCAGACAAAACATGGTTGATTCTTCTATTTTACTTATCTTGATTTCTGACCATGCTCCAGTGAAGTTGCATTTAATATGGGGTTCCCCCCTCTCCACTCTTCCTCATAGCATTGTACCCTCTTTTGCTTAAAGACCTTGATTTCTTGCCCTGGGTGAGACCAGAGGTGCAAGATTTTTTGATCAGTTAATAACTCGGTGGATATCTTTATAAGGGAACATTTAGGAAGTGTTAAAAGCCACATTTCGTGGCAAAATTGTTTGTTATGCCTCCTATAGAAGGAAGATGAAGGAACATCACCTCAATGAGCTCGAAAAAACCTTTAAAGCCAAAGAAGCCTAGTATGCTGCCTCAGCTCATCCAGATCTCAAATTGCCCTTACATTATGAGATTCTACAACTACGTATGGAAATTAATGAATCATCATCTCGTAAAACACAGATTGCCATTCTTAGAATAACACATAAATATTGTGAAATGGGAAGAAAGGTGACAAACTTTTAGCATACTGCCTTTGTTCTCAACAAATGGAGCGCTACATAGCTGGTTTGCAAGATTCATCTGTAAGTGTATGTGCTGAGGCTGCTTCTATTAACCATATTATGAAATCCTTTTATAAAAATCTATATACTCCTCATTAAAAAACAGACCAGGCTTCTGCTATTAGCTTTCTAGACAAACTAGCTCTTCCACATATTTCCCCTGAAATTTCATTTTCTTTAGAAGAGCCGTTTACCACAGATGAGGTACATCAGACATTAACATTGCTTTCATCAGGTAAGACATCAGGGAGTAATAGGTTCCCTGCAGATTTTTACAAACCATTAGCTGACCTACTTTGTCCTCTCCTTTGTAGGATATATGAGGAGGCAACTCTGTCCAGCACCCTTCCCCATACCATGAAGGAGGCAATCATTTCCATGCTTCCCATAAAGGATAAGGATATGACTCTTCCCTCTAACTGAAGGATAGATGGCAAAATTTAAGTCAAATTATTGACTTCCCACCTCAAATCTTTTATCCCCTAGCTTGTTGGCCAGTCCCAGATGGGAATTTTCAAGGGTCAATTTGGTTCCGATCACGTGTGTTCAGTACTAAATCTTATGTATAAAGTGAAACATCTTCAGTCCCATGCTGCAGCCATTGCCGTTGATTTTGAAAAAGCTTTTGATTTTTTAGAATGGCAGTACTTATACCCTGTACTGTCCCACCTGGGAATTAGTAGCCCCTTTTGTTCCTGGATAAAACATCTTTATACTTCCACATTTGCAAGGGTTCTTACTAATTCCACCCTGTCTCAAACATTTCATTTATTCAAAGGTACTAGACAGGGACTTATACTCTAACCCAAAAGTGTCGGGTCATCATGTACCTTGTCAGCTCCCAACCATTTTCTGCTTTTTCTCCCTGGGCACCTGAACCATGCAATGGGCAAAGCAGCTGCCCCACCTCCATGGAAGCAGCCATGCATCCTGGATAGGTGCCTTCCCCTAGTCTGGGCAACATGCCTGTGCTGACACCAGCCACCACTGGGTTTCAGTCTACAGCACGCCAGACTGTCCCCCTTCAAGAAAAAGGAGACCTGTCTATGGACACTCAGTCCTTCCTTCCCCTGCTGATCACCAAGTGATCCAAGTCTGTTCCTGATCCCAGGTCATTGGCATGGCACAAGGTGTGGCACCCAGCACCTCAACCCTCAGCGCTACTGGGCTGGCTATATAATAATATATAAACCCTTTATGACCAATCCCTAAGGATATCAGTGGGCTCCCGATGGTATTACCTATTTGTGGATAAAAATTTGTCCTAATTTTATAAAATTTGGGCGGTCATTCTTCTTCCTTTACTGGTGGGTATTAAAATACTTCTTGACCATTGGAAATCCCTTCAACTTACTCTAGCAGGTAACATTACTCCTATAAAAATGATGGTTTCCCCCAAATTGTTATAACTTTTTTTAATATTCCCTTAATACTGCCAAAATTGTTTTTTATATAAGATTGATCAACTACTTGGTGATTTCATATGGTAATGTTCTCCACCATGTTTTAGTCATACCAAATTACATGCTCATTGGTCTGTAGGTGGTTTCAGCCTACCTTGGTTTCAGGCCTACCTTTGGGCCTTTCAAGTATCTTAAACTTTAAAATGGTTTGAAAGATCTATTTCTGAAGCTTCATTATTGTTGTATATGGAGGCCTCACTAATCCCAGGGGAGGTACCTGCTAACTTTATTTTTAATGCCTGGCCTAAACAAATTAAGGTTCATCTGATAATTAACCCCTATGTTCGTTATGGGTTCAGACTTCATACAATAAATGGTTGGGCTCTGATCCTAGACCCTTTTATATACCTCCCCCGCCTCCAGGGCAATTTGAAAATTTAATTTGAGGTTCATCCACTTTTTTTCTGCCTTGAAAGTTAAAAGGAATATTGCACTTGGGTGATGCCATAGTTAATAATACTTCTGCGTTAGATTATTTTTCCAGTCTCCAAAGTCATTAGGGCATATCCAAGAAGGATTTTTGGAAGTTTTTTCAAATTCATATAGCTACATTGCCTCTTTTTCAATCTCAGAGTGTCCAATTCCAATCCTCTACTTGGTACCTCTCCTCTTGGTTAAATTGTAAAGCCGGCAAGGCTGGTATAATTTATAAGTTTATTAGGAACCATTTGGCAGATCATTCTATACCTGCTAAATAAAAATGGGAAGCTGCTTTACAGATCACTCTTTTGGAACTGCAATGGAAAAATGTTGGACCTTTTGTCATTATACCATTAGAGATGTTGGGAGAATGCTTATTCAGTATAAAATACTTCATTTTTGGTACAAAACCATTTCAACCCTTTTTCATCTAAATCTTCTACCAGGTAATAAATGTTGGAGGTGTAATGCCTCTGGGGGTAATTTGTTCCATGTATTATGGTCTTGTAAACACATTAATCCCTTTTTGCAAAAGGTCTATTGCTTTGCTTGCAAGATAAAAGTGTAATATTCATTTCTTGGCGGGGTTAGTTTTATTGGGTATCACTGTGTATGTCCCTTTTCTTTCATGCTTAAATCATAGGTGGTTGGCCATACTTTCTATGCAAGTGAAATGTCTTATTTTAATCAGATTTAAATCTTTACTGATACCCTCTAATCCTTTAGTTATCCCACCTGATCCACATAACCAGTGTCACTTTATAAATCCACACTGAAACAATTTTCACAGTCACTCTGCAAAGTCACTCTTTGGACAGAATTCTAAAAGTTCCACCTGTCTAGATAATAAGGTAGGGTCATAAAAACACTATGTTGAAAATGTGGAGTCAAACTGTACAAAAAAAAAATAAATAAGTTGGGTAAAATGTTGAAATCCTCCAATGTTTACTCGTAACTGTACTGTTGCAGATTTTGGCCCCAAGTTTCCAACATATCCCTTGTGTTATGCCCCTCATAAACATGACAGATGTAATTTTTTTTCAAATCCCCTCCACAAAATGTTTATGCAGTCACTCCACAAATCATCTTTTCAGTGAGATTTAAAATAACTCACCTGTCTTGATCATAGTGTGAAGTCACAAAAATATTATGTTGGAAATTTGAGGTCAAAATGTCAGAGCCAACTGACAATGACATACTACCTCTCAGCTGGCCAATTTTGTGTAAATACAGTGCATTGTAAAAAGGGGTGAAAACTGGGCCCCCCGTGAAAGTGAGCTATTGCATCTCCACTTAGTTATCCTGGATAAAAACAGTGTAAAATGGGTACAAGCAGGACTCAATTGAAAATGAGATACTGCAGCTCAGCTTTTCTATCCTGGGAAAATACATTTTAAAAATGGTTAAAGGCAGGACCCCAAGCTCGCTTGGAAGCACAGTGATTGTACCACCACTTGCTGTGCTGGTGACATGCATTAGGGAATGAGTGCAAGCCAAGGGGGGCTGGTCCAAGGAGGAAGAATTGAGCATCCCATGGACTGCTCTCCTTTCCCTGGAATGGGAAGGCATGGTTCCTGCTAGATGTCTGCTGACTGGTGGAGACCGATTAGCAGCATAATTGGCAGCACCAGGAGGGGTAAGGTTGCCGCAGGATACCAGACATGCATGTGTGCTACCCCTCATTGTAAGTCACCATCTCAAGGAAGAACATTAGTGGGCAGGATGAAAATGACAGCTGTTAAAGCCAGCACCTACCATGCTCTCACACAACTGACCCAGTTGTCCACCCACTGCACTGTGTCTTGATAAGTGGTGGATAACCTATATGTCTGTGAGAAGGTTAGGGACAGGTTAGTGGGGTGCACTGAATGGGACCAGAACAAGAAACCATATTGTGGAAAATACAAAAAAAAGCAGGACCCCATGAAAAACAAGATATTGGATCTTAGTTGTGCTATCCTAGGTAGATACAGTTTAACAAAGTATAAAAGCAGGATCCTTTGAATATGATATAGTGCTGTTGTTCTAATTTGCAAAAGAATGCAAACAAACAAGTTTGGCATTGACAAATGCTTGTTAAAAGACATGTTAAGGACTCTAGACCGAGGCTTATAAAACTTGCTGAATAACTGTCTCCATCTGTTTTCTTGCATCATTATTTTATGTAAGCATTAATCCACAACAAAGGAGGGCTCTACTACGTAATTAATGCCTGGTTGGGGAGCGGGGTTAGGGCATAAGACTGCAGGCCGGGGCACCCCAACTTTGGAGTGGATTAATGCACTTGTAACATGGCAAAGCATGATCTAATGTAGTAGAAAACACAGACCAATGTACATATTTTATGTAGAGAAAGATACATGTCATAGAAATACATACATTTTATGGAAAGGAATAACAAAACTAGGTTTTCACTGGAACCATATTTGTTAATATTGTGGTGTTTATTTTTCAAAAAGAAAACAATGTGTTAGCTTTTAAGGCAACAGTATGAATGTCTGGATAAAATATTTAAACAGCTGAAATATGTGTACAATAAAGGATTTATATGCTTGACAAACTACTGGTATTGACTCTTTTGTATGAATTGTGGGATACCACAACACTGAATTTGCATAATCAGTTTCTTTCTGTAATGCTACAATGATGAACAGGTGTAGAAAAATACATCTCTTTTATAAACTAGAATCTACTTCTAACAGTGCGTTGCATTAAATATTGAAATGTGGCACTATTTAAAGTGTGATCAGGATCAGGAGACAGTGGTGGTTTAGCTGGTGCTACTTCTCTGGCAATGACATCGGGAAAGCTGATGGTTTGTCTGCACGGTGATCAGGACTGCAGCACAATGAGAGGTTCTGCCCATACTCTTTATGTACTGAGCGAGTGATACCTATCACAGCACAAAGAGAAAATGTACACTGTAGCTATGAATTCATCCATTTTCAAAATTTGCTCAAATGAACAGATATCGTGGATAGTCAGAGTTCCATGGGTGGGTGGGGGGGGGGAACAGGATTGTTTGATTTATATAGTGTGCGATTGCACTTTTTCATATGGCTTTGAGAGTAGTGCAGAAGCAGGCATTATAGTGTGTGACTGCAGTTTTGATTTGGCTTTGCCAGGTATTGAACTAGCAGGCATTACTAGGGAATTAATCCCTACTAGTTTTGTATCACATGCTGTGTTTTGACCAATGGGTAACTCGTATTTTGAGATTTATTTATTGCCATGTTACAAAAACATCTATGTACCTTTATGCATTATAAGTTTTTTCCTGCTCCCAATTCCTTCAAAAATATTATGAGACTCATGTTTAACTTCTAAATGAGAATCTGTATATTATCAATTGTCAGCTGAAACTCTGTTAATGTGCTTGTTTCATACAAAGATTTATTTGTTCTAATTTTTTTTAACATGATCACTTTTTACTATGCTCACTTTGTTTGACTCCCACCACTGGTGTTTTCAATGAGGTCCATCTCATTGTACTACAAGTGTGACCAGTAAAGGAAATGTGTTACTCTTCCTAAAACACATCGTATTTTTTGGATGCACTGATTGCTGGAAATAAAACACCTTTTTGTACTAGGTCTCTGAGCCAGAGTAAGTGCTCTGTGTCTACATGTGCAGAGATTTCCTGTTGGTCTTCTACTGTTTCAGTCTCTAGCACTGTGTGTTGCTGAGCAGCTTGTTTGTTCACATTTGTAAACCACCCATTACCGTAACTATCTGGTATTGTGAGGTTTACAGTCACAGTACTGGGGATCATTGTAGACTTGCCTTTACGCAGATGATTTGGCTCTGGTCCATTCATAATGCCTGCTTACTTATCCCAGGTGATGTTCAATGGAAGCATATATAGGAACACACAGAAAAGAGAAAAAAAAGGAAAATATCTTGTTTTCTTGTGTAGCCTATATATTAGTTGTTCCATGCATCTGATGTAACTGTACATAAGTATATACCCCCCTCCCCCGGTCTCACCTGGAAATGAGTCTTGGCTTAGTGTGCCTTTCCTGCTTACCAACTTTCTAAATAGATAAATAACTAATACACATGTAAGTAAATAAGTATATACACATGTAAGTACTTATAGTATCTGTCTGTCTATCTATCTATCAATGAATCTCTCTATCTATCTATCTATCTATCTATCTGTCTGTCTGTCTGTCTGTCTGTCTTTCTATCTATCTATCTATCTATCTATCTATCTATCTATCTATCTATCTATCTATCTATCTATCTATCTATCTATCTATCATCTGGTATACATAAAGGTCAATAAATGGCAAGAGAAAGGCATACAGTGTATGTAAAAAGAACCAGATGGAGAAAAACAGGGACGAACCCACAAAAATAGGAAAATTTCCAATGAGCACGATGAAGGGCACTGAACTAAGATTAGTAGAGAGTGTCAAAAATAATGAAAAGGCTTTGTACAGATACCATACAAACAAGACAGACAAAAAAACTAAGCCAGGTATTGAGTGGCTCAAGAAATGACTTATGCTTTGAAGGGGACATAGAAAAAGTCAACATATGGAATAACTATTGCGTCTCAGTTTTCACATTAACAGACTGGAACAGTGCCCTATTTATACTTGGGAACTAACTCCTAATCTGTGTGGCTCACACCGATGTGTGTCTGCACCTGACCATTTATGCAGACACCAGTGTACACCACTTCTGAACGGCAGATTCTAGACTGATGTGACACTGGTTTCTCATGCATCTGTCCTCTAGTAGAGCCAGCAAGTTAAGCCTGCCTACTGCATGACATCACCACTTGTAACTTACTGTTGCCTTTTGAGGAAGTAAACAGTGTGCCATGTTGAAAGTTACTATGCAACATACTGTATCTGCCTGTTTGGACCATAGAGTGGTTTAAAGAGCAACTCTTTATTATAATAAAACACTTAAAAACAATAGGATTACACTAACTATGTTTTAACTTTATAGTTGTTTAGTTCTTTGTTATTTTTATTACTTTCCTCTGCTGCTGGTCTGCTAAATACTGTTAATAATGCAGCAATTATTTCACTGAGTCTTTCAAAATGTACTTAACTCTCTCCTGCTGATCACACAATTCCTGTTTGTGACGTAACAGTCTGTTGTCATGGTGAATACTATGATGTCATAAACAAAGACTCTGTGAGATTAAGAGGGGAGAGGCAAATGTTTTAGATGTTTTCTATAGACTGTTTAGATGGACTAACAAGATGTGCTGTAAATCGTGGAACGGAACATTGAAATTGAAAAACAAAATGTATTCTTTAGTAAACTAGCAGCTGAATCATCTCATACATGAAAGCACATGCTGAAGTGCAGAGTTGCTCTTTAAGGAAGGAAACTATGGACAAATATTTAATGACAGGTGAAAGTGTTCATGGACTTTACCAAAGCATTTGATCTGGTAGACCACAGTCTGCTCTTACAAAGACTTGGCACCCTAGCGAGTGGGGTCAGCAGTAATGCAGTGGCTCTTGAGCTACCTGCAAAACAGATTCCAAACAGTAAAGCTTAGCAAAGTCTTCTTGAGTGTCAACCCCATCACTCATGGTGTTCCACTGGGTTCTCTACTTGGACTGCTCTTTTTCATACTCTTCAGAAACAATGTGCCTAGCACCTGCTCAACCACTAAATCCCTGATTTATGCAGACAATGATGCTGTCTTTCTACCCAGGAGAAATATAATCAAAATCAGAAAAAACCTTGCGCTGAATTTCTACTCTTTTTTTAATGTTGGTTTCTTAAAGAAAAGTTGGTCCTGAAAGTACCCAAGACTAAAACTGTACTTCTTGTCTATGCCCACAAAATCCTACTTCCAGGACCTAAACATCTTAACCCTGGATGATACCCAGCTTTAATCAGTGGTTCAATTCAAGCACCTGGGTGTAATCCTTGATCCTTGCTTTAAACATAGAAACATATAAACAGAATTTGATGGCAGATAAGGACCACTTGGCTCACCTAGTCTGCCCATTTCTTTATCTAACGGATAAGCTGCAGATCCTAGTTAACCAACAACCTACATTTGACAATCACTTGAGCAACACTGTAAAGATCATCTCTCATCTCCCAGCTCCCCCGACTTCCTGTTCTCTCCATTCTAGAGACCATTGCACTTTTGCCACTCCTAAACCCACTTCTTGCTGGCAATCTACCTTCTCCTATTGATCTCCTTCACTATAGAATCAACTCTTCTCCTCCCTTCACCTATCCTAATCCCCTGGCATGCTCAGTCACCAGATGAAACTTTAGCATCTCCCCAGCTGTTCCTGTTACCCTTCCTACTGATTCCACCACAGCCGAGCATCTCCATCCTGGTAAGCAGACAGCTGTGTCCCTGCTCCTGTCTTGGTTTCATCTTCCACACCACTACTGTTTTCACCCTCCATTATGAGGTCAGGCAGTATTTTGCCCCTATGGTCAATCATCTGTTGTCAGTATTGTCCTTGTTCACCAAGTATTGCTGCCATTTCTGAATTTGTACTTGCTAGGCATTCTTATTTGAGCCATATTGCACTTTGTTCATTGCACATGCAATTGTTTACTATTTATTCTAATTTTATTCCATTTTCTTACTGAATTTTGTTCTAATGTTGTGGTTCTATGTATTGTGTTGTTCTTCTTCCACTGTTGCCCTCCCACAGCTCACAACTGGAATCAAGTCTTGGCTCAGTGTGCCTTTCCCAGTTACCAGTTTTCAAATACAAAAATAAAAAGACAGTTCACCAAATATTAGGTCAACTATATTGCATTCAAAGATTCCTCATAGCAGTCACAAAAGTGGGGATAGTGCAAAGCCACCTTCTCCAATTACTGGACTACAAAACCATTGTTAAAGACACCACATCAAAAACAATATGGGGGAAGGCAAGGCAAGGAAAGAAAAATGCTCTTTACCACAAGGAGGACAGATTTGCCACATCCAATGGCCGTAGGTCCCACCATTGCACCAGTCCTGAATAGATCATTTGGCAGCAAACAGAGTACAGGACCCAACTCACATTGGTTAACTTCATGTATAAGACACAATATGGCAACATGCCTCACTTCCTCAAATAGCTGCTCACATGTATCAGTCTACCTCAGTCATGTTCCACAGTCAATAATTCACTTATGATCCCATTTATGCAAACAGGGTGGGACAGAAATCTTTCAGCTACTGAGTTCCTTCCTCTGGAATGTCATACCTGCTCCCATTAAACAGTCTGCCTCTCCCAAAATTTCACTCATAAGATGAATGTTCACTAGCTAAACCTCAATACTTGCTCCTGTTTCCCGTAGGTGTGCACCTGTGTAAGTTACAGATATTTCAGTCTATATTACATAACTTTTTACAAACTCCCCTGGGCACTGCGCACAATGTCTGTCATATATGTTCTCCATGTTT
Organism: Neoceratodus forsteri; assembly: GCA_016271365.2. Classification (NCBI taxonomy): domain Eukaryota; kingdom Metazoa; phylum Chordata; order Ceratodontiformes; family Ceratodontidae; genus Neoceratodus; species Neoceratodus forsteri. Next base: position 509,067,448 of record CM057452.1, on the reverse strand, counting down.
TAATCTTGCACTTTAGAGATGTACAGTATGAAAAAAGTTCCACTGGTGGAATTTAAGCAAAGTCATACTTTCACTTCTATGAAAACTTGGAAATCCATTTCTGAACTTTCATGGAAATTCTGCCTGCCCTGCACCCTATAGTACCATTTACTTCACTGGTGTCTAGTGGCCCCCCCCATGCTGGTCACTGATTGTCACCTGATGTAAATATAATAATTCTCCGGTGGCTATTGATCCCTTCCCCCACTCAATCACCCACTGCATATGTGGAAAGTAAATCACTGGTGGCTAGCAGTCCCTCCCCCCAACCAATCACCAGCTGCATACCTGAATAAGAAAACCTGGTGGCTAGCGCCCCTCCCACACCTGATCACTGGCTGCATATGTGAATAGTAAATCCCTGGTGGATAGCGGTCCCCCCTCCACTCAATCACCAATCTCCAGTCCATGAATTCCAATAATATTCCTGGTGGTCTAGTGCATCTCCAACCCTCCACCCTGCAGGCAGTGTCCCACCACCCTGCTCTCCCCCCTCCAGAACCTGAGTAGGGACTGGCATAGTCGTCCTTTCTCCACTGTGGCTGGCTGCCCACTGAGCTGTCAGTGAATAAGCACGTGCTTGCATGAGCAGACACTCATTCATTGACAGCTCAGTGGGTGGCCAACCATGGTGGAGAGAGGAGGGCTGTGCCAGTCGCCTGCTTGGGTTAGGAAGGGGAGGCGGGGTGATAGGGCACTGCCTGCCAGGGTGGAGGGGGATGGTGCACTAGACCCGCTAGGGATATTATCAGAATTGGGAGAGGAGATCACTAGACCACCAGGGATAAAATGCTTATTTTTTGGACTATACGGGGGATCAGGATGGAGGGGGTTACACTGGCTGTCTTCATCAGGTGGGTGAGCTGGTGGGGGGAGGGACCACCATGTTTCAGTGATGGCACATAATATGATTTTTTCCTTAGCTAATACCCGCTCAAGTTCATCCTTCTTTTTGACTAAACTTCTTGCATTCATTAATATGCATTTCCATTCATTGTTATTGTGTCTGGTATTATTTGTATTTTTTGTGTGTTGTGTTGCTCTTCAAACCACCTATACTAATGAAGAAATGTTCGGTGTAAATTGAGTAGGGCTGGCAGAGCTCGATGAAGGTCTGACTGATATGAAATAGGAACCGGAACACGGAAAGCTCTCATTAGTCTTTATTATTTATGAATATTGTAATAAAGGTGATAAAATGCATAAAAAGGGGCCAGTCTCTGCAATGTGTCACACAGAGGCCCAGAAGGATTAATTGATTTCATTATTTGTATGATAAGTAAAGTAAAACTCCTGAAGCAAAATAATCAGTAGCGTCTTCATGGTCTCCATTGGTGGAATACTGTTTGGGTCCAGGGAGAGGAGAAGGAGGGAGGCGGAGAGAGGGAGGTAGAGAGAGAGACTAAACAGTTCAGATATTGTTTTATTAATGCAGAATATATTATTTATTGGCTATTCCAAAAAAGACTAAGCCAAAAAAAAAAAAGGCTACTGATCAAATTAGCAGCAATCAGAGCCCACCCATCCTACCCATGTGATGCAGCTGCATTGCATGTCCTAGTGTAATGTGATACAGAACACTACCCGCTCCAACAGGTGGTAATGTGTTGTACTACTACTTCTATTCAATAACATCTTTTAAACAAGAAATGAAAGACATCAGCAGTAATATACGTGAAGCTGAAAACATTTCTAGCAATCACAGATTTCCACAGTTACTGCCCAGCACAATGTCATCTAAAAGAAGTTATCTTTCACTGTTCCATGAGATGGAGATTTTAACAGAAAGGGAATCTCTCCCCTAGATAACTTTAAAGGGAACTTGCATTTTTTTTTCCTTTCCCCTGCCTACTATGTCTGACCTGTTAAAGGCTAATGTGTGCTTTGTTTAAAATCTGCACACCTAAAATAATCCTCAAAGAAAAAGGTAAATACACATTATTTACCTAGTGACCTTTCCAAGAAGTCTCTGGCCACTGTACACTTTGATAAGACAAAATACATATAGCAAAGAACTATAAATCAAACAAACTAATATGAATAGTCATTCAGAGATGGCTAAATCTTGTAATATAGTCTGAGCGAGACAACTGACTTCTTGTGATCTCACTGCCCAGATAACATTAAAAGCGTGCTTGAATAAATGGAATTTTAGCCCTTTCACAAGCACCTTCCATGAGGGGAAATTCCACAAACAGGTAGGCCAGGCATGCATTCCATAAAGATTTATACACTGGAGATTTTAACAGATTACCAGTAGGTTTACTTAAATCATCCCATGATCTTACTCACATTGTAGTGAAGCCAACTATGGGGTGAGGCAGTGTTAGATCTGACATATACCAACATGCTCACAGCATTACTAGTCTGATGATGTGTGTATATTGTTGCTGAGCAGCACTAGTCCAAAGGTACCTGGCATACCATTCTGATCAGACTGATAAGGAGTCAAAATAACTAATGTTTTTTTTAATTTTGAGAGTTAAATTTCTCTGATAACATTTATTTACATTCTTAAAATACATGAATTGTATACATTAATATGGTTAATTGTGATTACTATACAGCAGGTTTATGAAAGGATTCCAGAAAATTAACTCTACATGCTGTGGACCAAATACTGATAATATCAGCACATGTGGTGAATGTATATATGCATTGTTTACAGTTGTTAGTCAACTGAGAATAAACAGTGCTCACTATCTCATTCTCAGAGTGAGAACACACATACAGTATATTCTGACAAAAGTCAAATCTGTTAAACTGGACACTGATAATAGTACTGTATTTTTTTAGTTTAGTTAACAGATGCAAACTCTTTAACCAACACATGCTGTGATGATGTCATCAAACATATGCACTGCGGGTGAGGTTGCTATCATACCACTCATTCACCTCTTCTGTTTTCAGATTAGTCTCTCTGGCCACGCTGGTGATAATCTGTGAAACGTATGTAATATTTGCATGGATTGCCCCAATATAAGTAATTGCAATTTCCTTATGGTGTGTCCATGAGGGGTCTCCTAAAAGTATCCACTACTTGCTCTGGACTAGTTACAGATCACATCGGCAAGTGTAGTGATTAAACCAGGGTTCTGTTTACAGATGCTAGGCAAGTAATAACTGACAGCACTCGCCAGCTCACTTTCACAAAGAGACTACACACACATGATGAAAGAGGTGAAAGATAACTATAATATTCTTTTTGTACAATGTATATAATATTAATATAAGCTTAGCTAATGAAACTGAGTAAAAGTTGATTACTTTCTAATACAGTGTGTGCTGTGATTATGTAATTATGCACATTCACTGGAAGTGATGATGGTGAAATCAGTACTCATTCTCTACATCCAGGTACATCATGCTGAACAGTATGAGTAGACTGGTGACTGTGGCTGGCAGATGTCTGTCATCTGACATGCAGGATGCCATGCCAGCCTCAGCTCTGCTTTGGTGAGCATGCACTCTTCTAGTCAGTTAAATGAACCTTTAACCACATGTGCATCCATACAGATACTGTGCCTACGACTCTATATACTTTAAACAGGGGTGGCTCCTTGAGTTGGTGATCTTGTATATCTGCAGGTTGTTGAAGACATGTAAAAAGAAAGTGTAACATAATCAAATGCAATACCGAATAGGTGGACCTTCTGTTACTTGGTTCACTTGGTTTACTTGGTTACAAAGGACAAAAAAAGGCCTAGGCCCATCGAGATTGTCCCCCACCACTATGATGGGAAAAGTTAAACCCAGGAGCTGTTAGACTTCATCCACTGGTCCAAGCCTCTTTTGAAAGAGTGAATGAAGTTACTGTCCACCAGATATTGTGGCAGACTATTCCAAAGTCTAGGGATTCTGACTATAAAATAATTTTATATTTTATTAATTCTTGATTTTGCCACAGCAATCTGTTTATTATGTAGCCACAGGGAAATTCATCTGTCAGAAAATTTTAGGCCATATTGACCCATAAGATCCTGAGAATTTAAAATTTTGTACAATAATAGTAAATCACTTCTAGTGTGTTTAGTTTGTAGGGAATGTAGTCCAGTTTTCTGTAATCTGATGTGATAATCACTATTTGCCAATTGAGGTACTAGTATTGTGGCCCTCCTCTGAATTCTTTCTATTCTATCTTTATCTTGTTTTAAATATGGGTTCTAAAAGGGAGACCCATAATCAGAAAGGGGCCTGACATGGGTCCTAAAAAGGGGATCATGCATTCCTGGATCCTAGAGATGAATGTTCATTTAATTTGAGTGAGTAGGGCATTTGATGTTTTGGCTACCTTGATGCAATGATCTTTAGTGGTCAGTTTGTTCTAATAATAACTCCAAGATCCCTCTCAGATGTTGAGACTTTAAGGAGGGTATTATTTAAACAATAACTCTGTCTTAGGTTATTTTTCCCATAATGTAACACCGTACATTTATCAGGATTAAGCATCATCCCATTATCAACTGCCCATTCTTCTATGGATCTTAGGTTGTCACTAAGAGTGGTCCTACTAGAAGCCATAGATTCTATCCCCCCTAACTTAGTATCATCAGCAAATTTAGAAAGAAGATTGTCTGCACTGACCTGCATATCACTGATGTATATATTAAATAAAGTAGGTCCCAGGACTGAACCCAGAGGGACCCCACTAGTAACATTCCCAACATCAGAAAGAGTACCATTAATTCTAACTTTTTTGTTGCCTGTTGGCCAACCAGCAGGAAATCCATCTGACCAGAGTCTTGGAAAACCCCACCTTCAACAGTTTGTCAACAAGTTTACCATGAGGCACCTTGTCAAAAGCCCTACTATAATCAAGAAGGATAACATCCATGGGCTCCCCCCTATCAAGTCTCTCACTTATGTAGTTGTATAAAGAGACCAAATTGGTAGTGCATGAAAACCCAGACCTAAAACGATGTTGTGTATGATCAATTTTATTATTAGAAATCATGTCCTGTTCCAGGAATTTTTGAATAATTGTTTCCATTAACTTACTTAATACTGATGTTAGGCTTATAGGACAAGAATTATGGAACTGATGTTGTTCAGATCATCCATGCTTTAACTTTCAGTTGTTTGAAGTACATGATCTTGTTTCTGATTAATAAGTCATTTAGAGATTATATATTCAAACATTATTATTATTATGGTTTCAGTGCTTGTACACTTAATTCACCATTTATGCTCCTACAAGATCACACATCCGCAAGGTATTTATTTATTGAAATGTTTCACCAGGAAGGCATGCTGAACAAAATACTTATTTTCATATGCATCCTGGGGGAAGTGGGAGGTGGATAAATCTGTACATTTACAATCGGTAGTAGGAGTATTGTGTAGGTAGTAGGTAGTATTTTGAGAATGTTTTCTACTCCTTTTGGTAGTCAATTAATTGGTGATATCTTTACAATCCACTCCTGATAGCAAGTGTCTATAATGGGTTTAAAATATAATAGAAAATACTTCCATATAGACTGTGGTAACAATTGATGTCTTTACTATCAGTATATAATTAAGCTTGCCCAGTATTTGTTTGCTATAAAATCTGAAGTAATTGATTTAGATATTTCAACAAGTGACTACTCTAATCCTGGTAAAGAGGCTTTACCTCACAATGTTGTCCATATCTAGTAGACTTACAGTATGTGATGTCATAGAACATAACAGAAAAAAACAATATTTTGCTTTTGTGGTAAGTGGGTCTACTTTTCCAGTCTGGGATGTGTGACTTACCAACATGCTATCCAGAACCCTTGTTGTTCCTATGGGGTTGTCAGATCATGTGGTGGTTACTGTGAACCACGTCAAGCTCAGTACCAGGAAAACAGTGAGAAACAAAGTATTGAGATAAAGAAAATTCAGAAACAGTTATAGAGGAAATAAATAATGCCTTGCCATATACAAATACATTTCAAGTAAAGGAAGAAATTGATTAGCTATAGATGAGATTTAGGAGAGATGTTTGGCAGGCATGTGATAAAAATTCTACTATAGTGCAGAAAAAGACATGTTCAGATAAATCCTGCATCAAGAATAATTTCTGGTTCTGACCTCCAAAAGTCAAAAGGCTTTAAAGATGTAATGTACAATTGTTTAAGTGGTATGGCAAAAAGATCAATAGCTTCAAGTAAAACATTGAGGAAAACATTTGATAACCTAAAGGTAAAGTAGTTGCTTTGTTTGGTCCCAGGTAGCTGTTAGCACTGAGTAAAGTATTTTTGGGGTTGGGGTGATTGAATGATTTATGCATTGTTAATTGGGAAAAAGTATATGACAGTGAAATATTCAGACTGTGCAATTATATAAATGTTTCATTCTGTACAATGATATTGACATTACTTCTAATTATTTAGTTACAGTGGACATGGTTTACCAAGAATTGTGTGGGATACAAATGAATAAAGCAATTGGCCCAGATTCTGTTCCGGGGGGGGGGTGAATGGATGTACTGGTGTATTAGTACATCACATCTGTTTAATTTTTTAATACCAGTATGTTACAAGATTTGTTACCTCAAGATTGGAAACTGGCTGATCTAGTCCCTAACTCCAAGGGCACACAACTTAATGATTTTGCAAAAAGATTTGTGTCCCATCTAACTGAATCCCATTATTAGTAACACTGAAGGAAAACAGCTTTTTTTCTGGCAATTTCTGAACAGATTTTAATCCACATCTATTTAGCAATTAAAAAGGCAGTCCAACAATGCATCTAGTGGTTAGGCTTATGAATGATCTGCATGTGGCAATGGAGAAAGGGTTACCTATTGATGTGGCTATAACTGATTATGTGATGGCCTATGACGTTTTCATAATCTCCTTGTAATAAAAATTGGAGGTTTTGACATACATCCTGTCTTGATTAGATTTATGAGATCTTTCTTTATCAATAGGAGACAAAAGATTACATTGTGGGGGTTCAGGTCAGCATGGAATGAAATGCTTGGAAGTGTTCCTTACAGAACAAAATTGGGCCCATTACTGTTTTTGATTTTGATCAATGATATGGATACTGCCTATCAATAGACAATTTATGTGGATAATACTCCACTGTAGAGCAGTGCAGAATTTTCAAATTCTGCTTTCACTATAATTTCACAGAACTTAGAAAATTTTGATTAATTCCACAGAATTCCATCATAAGTAGAAATCCATTTCTTTTTAAGTAGAATATTAATGGTGGAATCATATACCACTGTTTATGTAAATCATGCACTCATTTTTCATTATGATTATTTATAAACTGGGTAGAGACAGAAAAGCCACCTGATTAGAATGGAACTATGTCAAAACCACTAATCAATAATATTGTGGTTAAAAACAGTGCATGCAAAAGAGCATTGGTAAAGACAGCATCAGTGGGGGGGGGGGGCAGTGAGACCAACTTACAGCAATGATTCCATCAAGCAGCTCCACCTGCTTCACTTCACAAGAACCAACACAACACACATCAGAAATTCTATGTGGGGGGCTATGCTCCTGAATCCCCACACAGGGGCCTTTGCCACCCGTACCCCTCTCAACTTATATTATTAACACTGAGGTGGCAAACTTGAGGAGGGGTGAGAAAATCAGGATGAGGGTGAGTTTTGTCTGCAAATGTAAAGGTGGTTGGGGACCAGCAAGAGTCAGGCACAAGATCCAAAACTGGAAAAAAAAACAGAAGACATCCAAACAGAAGACATGCACTGTGCAGGGGCTGGAATTGAAACCCTGACAGTTTTAAATGCACTGCCTTTCCCACACTGTCACTCTACCCTCTGAGCAACAATGGCAGTACAAATCTATGGCAGACAGCTGCATACTTAGTGTTGTCAGCGTGAGTGATCACAGCTACAGGTACAGTGTTGTAATGTCTGCACTATAGTTTCCCCATAGCTGTATTAATTCCTGCTGTTTTCACCGCATGGATTTCACCATACTGTTACTGACATGCTGGCTACTGATTGGTGTACAGCCCTTGCCATGTATGCCTTTTAATTTTGTTATACCACACCAAAAAACAAGAGCCACCACCACTGACCAACTAACCAAGGGTATATTTGTGCCACCCCTGGCAAGCCTTCTTTCATCCCCCCCAAGATCCTACATGCCATATTCCCCCATGGCATGAACATGTAAGCTGTTAAAACATCTGCTCTGTTAAGAGCCGCACTGTTTCTCTGTTAACAAAAAAAAAGTTTGTTGCAAATTCATTTTTTTTTACAGTAAGCAGTCCATAGTGAGTGGCACCATACCTTCTTATGTGATTAAAACTTAGTTAAACCACAAAGAAGCACATCAAAAAAAAAAAAACAGACGGATAAATTACTATTGAGAAAGCAATGCCTTATCCCAGACAAGTACAGATCAGTTCTCACCCAGCTTACCAGCAGTATCTTGCCCTTGGTCCCAGCCAGCAGAGAGTGAGACTGCTGGCACTTTTACAAACATGCTGCTGCACATTGAAGTCTGCTGCCGAGAAGATCACAAAGAAAACTTGTTCTTGCCGGCAGCCTAGCAAACTGCTGCAGTTGCGCTTTAGAGCAGTCAGAAAAGTGCCTGGGACTCAGCTGAATAAATGAATGGAAGGGTATAGTGGTTGGGAGAGAAAACCCTTCACAGAATAGAGAAGGCATGTCAGACAAAACTCAGAAAATCATCTCCCTCTCCAGTGCCCCTACTGACAATTAAGTGAAGGGACTATTTTACATCAAAAAAAGAAACTTTTTTGAGACTTATTATTTTTATTGCTGTGGGCAGAGCCTACAGCCATTTTGCTATCTGTAGCTTGAAAATGGAGTTTCGAGGAACACATTTTTGGACTTTTCAATGTATCCTTCCACATCTATAAATCACTATAATAACTAAAATAAAATAATCCCTTCTTTCTGTTTAGAAAGTTAGAGACATAACTCCAAGCTGCTTATCTGATTGTCATTAGGAAACTGGAACAGCTTGTTAAATATTGGTTGCCTATTAAACTGGAAATTTGTTTTGCTCCTTCAAAATGCAACAGCTTGCACATTTAAATGATCAGCATTTAACATTCTTTGCTACTAACTTCAGTTGGGGATGAATATCTTTCAATGAAGTTTCATACCTCATGCATGATACCCTTTTCCAGCAAATTTTGTAAAGATTTGCACTGTTTTTAACCTTTCAAGACCTATCTGATAAAATGCCGGGTCTTTAGTGAACTACCCAGACTACATTTATTTTTGACAGAAAGGGCTGTCTGCTTCCCAAACATAACAGATAAGAGCTACTAAGATCACTTATAGTAAGTGTGTGCATATGTGTGTGTGTGTGTGTGTGTGTGTTTGGGGGGTTGGGTGGAAACAGTCAGCTCTGGCAAGGGAGACGTCATCTAATGAATTAACTGCTAACTAACGATGAGTGATACAGAAGCAAATGATTTGATACCTTTTATTGAGCTAACACAGATGTAACAAAAATAACTTATACCAGTTATAAAATTCCTGATCAAACAACTGCCAACAGAAGACTTTTTTTTTGTCATTTTAGAATATGATATACTGAGTATGTATTTACTGAGTTGCTGAATCAGGGCCTTTATAAAATAATAAAATGTACTTAACTTTTTCAAGATTCCATCAGGCAGACAGAAAAAGTCTAGAAGAATTTGTCTGAAAACTAACAACTATAAGTTGTAAAATAGCATTTGTTTATATATATATATATATATATATATATATATATATATATATATATATATATATATATATAGTTTCTATGCAACAAACTCATTAATGCATCATTTAGGGTTCTTCTACTGTGAAAAAAGTGAGGAAATTTGATTTTAGGGTTCCCACCCTTGCACCCCACCCCAGCCCGCCACACCAACAGGCATGGGGGTGTGCATTGGGTTCATCAGCCCTAACTCTCACCCTATCCCATGTGTAAACAAGCTGAGGTGGTGAAGTGTAGGAGAATGGGGTGAGAGTTAGGGCCGATGACCACAACTCACACCCCGATGCCTGTTGGTGGGGGTGGGCTGGTGTGGGACACAAGGGGTGGGAACCCTAACATCAAATTTCCTCACTTTGTTCACTGTATGAGAACCCTAACTGATGCATTAACAACTTTTTTTCGTAGAATTTTCTTACTTTTTAAGAAAGAATAGAAAAGTAGAAAGTTGCGCAAGTTGGTGGAAGTGAGGGCCCCACCAACTTGTAAATGTCGGACCACATTACACACCCAATGACTAAAAAGTACATTGACAACAGCAGGTCAGCCACCAAACAAATGTTAATCTAGTAGAGCAATAGAAAATGCTGTCCACAAAATGTAAAGTGCAAAACACAATTTCTCCACAAACAATACATTGTCTGACACATAAACACCACTATTGACATCTACAGGACATGCCGTCAACACCTTCCAGGTTTCAAGTAAAAATACAAAACCATGTCTGAGATATAACATGTCAAAATTTGAAAGTTTCATTCATCAGAGAGGCACAGTTATGCACCTGTTGACATTTAGCACACACAACTAAAAACTTCATCCATGACACTAAGGCAAGGCAGCCTATCAATTTCAAGCCACCAACACAATCCAAAATACTGTCTGCATCACTTAAAGTGCATCACACAATATCTCAGCAAAACAAATTTTCTCTGACATGTAAACACCATAATTCGCATCAACCGTACATGCCGTAAACACCCTCCAAATTTCAAGTAAAAAGACCAAACCATTTCTGAGATACTCAATCTTAAAGATTGGTAAAATTTCCCTATCTATTCCATGATAAAAAACCTGGCCACCTCGTCCTGCCCTCATGATCAAAGATGGTGATCAAAGAATCTCATAATCAACGAATTTGCAGGCTCATGATCAAGGAATTTGCAGGGTTACGACCAAAGAATAAAAACAGTAGTAATTTAAAAAATTCAAAGAATTGCGGTAAACCACCACCGTAGTTCATTTGAATGAAGGCCCCTGAGTAAAACCCACCTTCATTTGTCTTCCTAGGACACCACTGGCTGGGAAAATGGATTTTTTTATCTGGCTATCTCATCCCTCGCTCGCGATGCACGATTGTGATCAAAGAATCTCATGATCAAAGAATTTGCAGGCTCGCAATGAACTAATTTGCAGGGTCATGACCAAAGAATAAAAACTGTTCTAATTTAAAAATTTCAAAGAATTGCAGTAAATCACCACCATGGTTCATCAGAGTGAAGCCACCTGAGTAAAACTCACCCTCATTTGTCTTCCTAGGACACCCATGGGCTGTGAAATTTGATTTTTTAATCTGGCCATCTCGTCCCTTGCTCGTGATGCACAATGGCAATCATAGAATCTTACGATCAAAGAATTCATGAGCTAGCAATCAAAGAAGGAGTGCTAATGCAAAGAGGTGCTCAGAAATCATTCCTGAGCACCTCTTTGCATTAGCGCTGCTAATACACACAGTCGGTGGCTGGCTGTGGAGGCGAGAGGTGGGCTATGCCAGTCGCCAGCTGAGGAAAGGTGGGGGAGGTGCTGGGTGGGCTGGCATGGCTGGGTGGGGGGCCACTAGACTACCAGGAAATTGCACACCAGGGATATAACAAATCAATATGTATGAAATACACATTGGGGGGGCCACTAGACTACCAGGGATATGAACAACTATTATAATTTAATACAGATCAGGAAGGCACTAGACTACCAGGGATATAAAAAAGCAATACGTATGAAATACACATTGGGGGGGCCACTAGACTACCTGGGAATTAGAGATAGTTATCAATATAATCATGATTGGGTGGGCACTAGACTACCAGGGATATTGAAAACTTTATTTTTTGTATTCAAATGGGGCAGAACGAACCTTCCTGAGCAAAATGCACCCTCATTTAACTTTCTAGGGCACCCCAAGGCTGAGAAAATTGATTTTTAAATCTGGCCATCTTGTCCCTCACTCACGATGCATGAACGTGATCAAAAAATCTTGCTATCATAAAATTTGCAGGCTAAAGATCCAAGATCGTTAGTGAGCCTCAGACTAAGATTCTAAAAGCTCAGAACTCTATTTTAGACCAATTTGGATCAAAGCAAAGGCATGGCTCGATAGATCAAGGTACCCTGAGTAAAACCCATCCAAGTTTTACTTCAGAAGTGACCCCTGAGACAAAATATTTGTGTTTTTCTGATTGGAAAATTAAAAATAAGATGACGGACCTCGCGATCAAAGAATTTTTAAAATTCTCGGGGACAAAGATTCTTGAACAGCGAGGCTGCAAATTCTTTGATCGCCAGGCGGCACAAGATGGTCAGAACTCCATTCTTTGTTCGCAAAACATACATATAAATTTTCCCATTGACTTATAATGGGAACTTTAAGTGGCATAACTTTTGAATGCCTTAATATTTATTCACCAAACAAAAAGCAGCATGTTGAGCCACTAAAGCTCTTTCAAATGAGCCATCTCACAGAGCAGCATCCCACACAATAGCTGTGCAGGGCCACGTCCAAAATCCCAAAAGCTGCCTCCAAAACTGGATAATTTTGCATTATTCAGCAATTTTGTACGCAAAGACCTTACGTCTGTCTGAAACACAATTTGGCAAATCAAGAGATCTACCATGCCTTACCGTGCATACCAAATTTTAGGCAAATCCGTTGAACAGGTCCAAAGTTATTAACGCCCAAACTTTTGACTTTAATATGTAAGTGACAACTAAACCCTAACTATAGTGGCACGACTGTACCACTATAATATATATATATATATATATGTGTGTATACCATACTTAGGGTTGAGGAGCCATTTCTATGTTAAACCCAAAATTTTGCACCTTAATAACTTTGCAACTGTTTGATGGATTTGCCTGAAATTTGGCATACATGATCAAGAACCATAGGCCTTGGGATCTGCCAAGTTTCATACTGGTTGTATATACAGCTGCGGAGTTATTAAGCATGATCTGAGTGTGTGTTTACGCTTTTTCTGGAATTCTATGGTCATGCCTACAGGTCGCACGGTTTGTGCAACCTGCCCAAAATCTTCAGGGAACGTGCGGCTGGGGTCCCTGATGTGCCTTTCAAAGATTTGGTGAAAAAAATATTAAAACGGTTCAAAAGTTATTCAAAAAACAATTTCCCATTATAAGTCAATGGGAAAAGTTAACAAAAAGTTCGACAGTGTCGCAAATGAATTTTTACTTTCGCAAATGGCCCTGTTACTTTCGCAAATCCGCCATTTTGTTTTCAGTTACTGATCAGAAAAATACTTGGCATTTAAATTTGTGACCCTCTAGCAACCTAATTGTTTTTGTATTCACCTAGTCGGACCCTGAGGATGGTAGCCATGTCTTTATTTTGGGGTAAAACACTCCAGAAATATGTTTTTCAAATTTCTGGAAAAAGTACTTTCGCAAAGTACTTTCGTTCTCACGAAAGTGTCGCAAATTTTTGTGAAAGCTTTCACTAATTGCGACAGTAGTTTTCTAGTCTGTGGGAAAATGACAGCAATTCTTTGGCACTGCACTGCAAAAGAAAGGTTGGGAGTTTTGGGCTGAAATTTGGAGGGAACGAAGCTGACATCTCACAGATGTGCCTTTCAGTGCTGTGTTGAAAAAAATATTACACAGCGGCAAAGTTATGGCACTCCAAAGTTGATGGTTTTTCCCCATAGGATAACATTATGGTGTCCGACGCATTACAGGAATCCTTTGGCACCCTGCTGCAAAATAACGGTTTGGTCTTTTTTCCTGAAATTTGGAGAGAAGACAGCCAACAGCCCACAGATGTGCCTCTCAGTGGTTAGGTGAAAAAATATTACAGGGAGGCTAAGTTATGGTGCTCTGAACTTCTCTTTTTCCCCATAGGATAACATTACGGCGTTCGCCGTGCCTTTCAGGGCCCATATCTTTGAAACGGTGTGAGATACAGACTTTTCGTCGGAAAAATACTTAGCCCCCTAATAGGGGACTAAGCATAAAACTAGCCAGGACAGTCGTAAATCTTATGACTTTTAAATTTCTTTTCTATGTCGTATGGCTCCTGAGATATAATCTATTTTGTATTCCAAGTCCTCATTTTCTGCTCTGATACCCATTATTATGCATACATTCTTTGTACTCACTGTCTTTCTCTATGCAGGTTTTGGGGAAAACCAGCCTGTGCACTTACATTACTGTTACCATTGCCCTTTCCGCTTGTGGTTCCATACCCATTTCACTTACCGTTGACGTCTACGCCACCATGTGCATTATCCTTTGCATTTTCAATTGCGCTTGCGTTTCTGTTATTTTTTGCCATTTGTGTCTACAGTACTGTTTCTCTTTCTGTTTCACTTTGCGTCACCATGCCCATCGACATTTCCATTTGTAGGCACCATGTTACTATGTGACAACACATCACGTGGCAGACCATTCCCGTCTATGCCACCATGTGTGTTACCCTTTCTGTTCTCATTCGCGCTTGCGTTACCTTGTGTGCCACTGTTAGCACTTCTGTTTGCATTGCTGTTCCTGTTACTATGCCACAAGACATCACATGGCAGGAGTGCGGGGCCCTCCACATTACATTCACTATTTCTCATTATCATTCTCAAAAAGAAGGGAAATTAGAGCAAAAAATTCCATTTAATGCATTAGTTAGGGTTGTTCCACAGTGACAAAAGTGAGAAATTCAGTGTTGGGTTGAAAACCCCTTGCACCCCACCACCCCAAACTGGCATTGGGGTGTGCATTGGGTCATCGGTCCTAACTCTCACCCCATTCTCCTATACTTCTGCAGCTTTACATGTGATGGGGTGAGAGTTAGGGCTGATGATCCAATGCACACCCAATGCCGGTGTGGGGGGTGGTGGAGTCCAAGGGTGTTTTCAACCCTAACACAGAATTTCCTCACTTTTGTTGCTGTGGAACAACCTTAACTAATGCATTAAATGGAGTTTTTTGCCTCTAATATATATATAGATATAGATATATAGATATACAGTATATATATATATGTTTCTATTTGCAATAAATTTGTTTACAGGCACTACTAGTATTTTTGAAAGACTGTCTGACTTGTGATGACTAATTTTGAGTACAGTTCATGAAATAATGAGCTTTATTTTTGTTATTTCATATAGTCCCCCATTATGCCTTATGCATAGCATCTACATGCAAATCATTCCAAGGCCATTGTGACATATAATATTAATACTGAGCAGCAAACCAGAGCTGTTTTCCTAAAAAAAAAGGCTGTTGCTATAATAAATAACGAACAAAGTCATAAATAAGGAACCAGTGGCTTATGGAAAAATCTACAGGGATTTATACAGGGATTTGATTCTGCCTTTGTGGGGAAAACACAGGGAAAATGAGGGTTTCCTGTAGAGTAATGGTTATTTGGATCTGGGAGCACTGAATATTTCTTATCTTATATTTTGTATCCTGGATAGGGCAGGGGAGATGCTGCATCTCATTGTCACAGGGATGTTCATTTACACATTTTTGCACTGTATTTACTCAGGCTGTCCCAGATTAGATGCAATATCTTGTTTTCAGTGGGATCATGATTTTACCATTTTTATAATGTATTTATTCATGCTACCTAGTCCAGGGCCCCTGTAATCAAATGAGATACACAGTGCATCCCAGTGGAAAAAGGAGATGTGCCACACAATTCCAAAAATGCGCAGCAGCATGATATTCAAATGTGCGGGATGTGCCAGCAACAAGACAATGGGCCAGGACACACACAAATGGTATGGTATTCAAGTCGAGGGGGCAATCCAATGCATATGCCGTGCTGCAGAATATTCAGTGGTAATGGGTTGCTTACATTCCAGAGCACTGTGGCCCACAGTTAGGCAATGAATAGCTGTCCTAACCCAGCCAGCCACCCACAGGCAGGCTGAAGATGTGTACTCAGGTGCACAGAAGCCTGGCAGCCCTGGTGGACAAGAGGTACCCCCTTTCCATTCCCAGTCTAGCCAACTTCCATCTTAGATTCTGACCGCAGGATCAGCCAGCCGTGTGACCTGTTGGCATGGCTCGGGGCCCCCCGAAAAATCCTCATCTAGCTGGATTCTGACCGCAGGATCGGCCAGCCATGTGCCCTGTTGGCACGACTTGGGGCACCCCGACGCCATCACCAAGCTGCTGAAAAACCCTCATCTAGCCAGATTCTGACCGCAGGATCGGCCAGCCATGTGCCCTGTTGGTATGGCTCAGGGTCCCCCGACGCCATCACCAAGCCACCGAAAAACCCTCATCTAGCTGGGTAAGGACTTCTTGGGGCCAGGGAAGCAGTGATCCTCTCTGATTGGCTGACCAGGCTTTGAGACGCTCGCCCATTGGCCGCTGGCTCCAGACACTGTTTTCCTATTGGGGACATAGCTTGTGTGCTTTGCTGGGCTCGGAGCCCATTCACTTGCACTGCTCTTGGACCAATTTTTTGCCTGGACACTCGGTTCTGCCCTATGTTTTATTCTTGCCCTAATCTGTTTACCAGTTGTACTGCTCAAGTTTTTGCCTCATGTGCGCTATGGTTAAAACTGCATTGATGCTTGATCTTTGAAATTTTTGAGATTATGTACTGCATTTTCTAGTATAGCATTGGCTCTGAATTGTTGTTTACATTTCAAATACCACTGTTAAAATACCCTTGTTACTTGAAATTTCTGACTGCTTTCCAACTAGTATTTCCACTGCCTCTCCCTAGCTCCCTGTACCTATCCTATCTACTACTGTTCCTGGTCTCTCTCTCCTTGCCCAACTCCCTGTTCTATCTATCTCTCCACACACTACTGCAGTTTACTCTTGTGTGCATACCCCCGCTTACCACTGTTCCCTACCCTCTCTCCTTCCACCTCCTTACCCGTGATCTACGTTTCACCTGCCCCCCCGCCTGAGCTGGAGACCGAGTATGAAGATACTGGCTGCACGTTAATGCACTAACTCCCTCCCTGTAGTGTACCTCTCCAAAGTGCAGCACACTGTGTTAACTGGCAGCCGCTAAATTGCCCCCAGGTACACTGCCTCTTTCACTGCAGAGCCATCCCTACGCGTGATACCTGCTGTTTGAGATCCATGACCACTCACTGCCACCACTTGGAGCTTGGCCTCCTTTCCGGGAGGTGAAATCCAACATTTGTACCTTGCGTTTCCTCCTAGTGGGCCTCCCTATCTCTTGTACTACCTGCTACTGCCTGAATTAAACCTCCTGGGCAAACACATTCACCATTTTACCTCAGTAACAACTAGTTAAACGTACTACTCCCCTGTTTAGCCTATTGTTTGCCAATCTGACTTTGAATTACTACTTCCCACTGGCACGCGCCAGCCTGCCTGTCTCTCCTTTTAATTCTAATTGTTATCACTTGAAACTTTCACCCCCGCCCCCCCTCCTGTACATGACTCGCGTCTTTTGCATTTTTTAATTCCTTTTGTTATCACTACCTCGCGCTATCACCTGCTCTCCCCGCCTCCCGCTAGAGATTCCATCTGCCCCCCCCACCTGTCCAACGGCTCAGTTTCCTTTTATTTCCAGGTGTTACAGCAGACCTCATATAAACTGTGTACTTACAATTTGCCTCTCTCTCTTCCATCTTAGATTCTGACCGCAGGATCGGCCAGCCATGTGCCCTGTTGGCACAGCTTGTGGCCCCCCGAAGCCATCACCAAGCTGCCAAAAAACCTTCATCTAGCTGGGTAAGGACTTCTCTGGGCCGGGGAAGCAGGGATCCTCTCTGATTGGCTGACTGGGCTTTGAGACGCTCGCTGGCCACCGGCTCCCGACATCGTTTTCCTATTGGGAACATAGCTTGTGTGCTTTGCTGAGCTCGGAGTCCATTCACTTGCACTGCTCTTGGACCAATTTTTACGCCTGCCCCTCCCCCCCCGACCTTAATTAAATAGGCCCTTCACCCCTCCTCAGCTAATAGGTTTCCGCCCCCTCAAAAAACCTTCCAGCCCACTCTTTCAGGCTAGTTCCCACCCATTCTGAGGCTTGGCCTGTCTGACCTCTATATTCAACAAAGCACACCCTTTCAAAACCTCCATAAATTTTTCTTATTTCTCCCTCTTCCTAACTTGGACTTTACTAACCTCATACTGCATCCTACCCCTAGTTCATAGTGCTGCACATACTTCTAAAATGCTTTCCCATGTAAACCTCCTCTTGTCTTTTCTATCTCTCTCCATTTGTTATCCACTGTGTCAACATCCTCCCTCCTCCTACCCCTTGCAACCTCCCACTATAGGCATTTTTACATCCTTCCTTCATCATGGCACCATGGCAAATACCCAGTATTTCTACCTAAGGCACCCCCTTACTAAGGACTGGACAAAAACATTCTACTAGCTGGAATATTCAATTTTGAGCACCTGTCACTAGTAAATATCATTTACTTGGATCCTAAGCGACCGTACTGTATCCAAACCTACAGCTTACAGAGAAAAAAGCCATATGGTATGAACTACGGGAGATCTCCTTCAACCTGCTGCTCCTCCTACTTCTCATGTCCAGTGGGATCCACCCAAACCCTGGCCCTGGCTCGAGCAGTAAGATAAAGTCTGCAAAGACTAATAATGGTCTATCCATTGTAGCCCTAAATATATGCAGCCTCCTTCCTAAGCTGGCATCTCTTCAAGCCTTAATTGGGCAACATAACCTTGATATACTTGTAATTATTGAGACCTGGCTAACACCTAGCACTCCAGATCATGTAATCTCGCTACAAGGCTACAACCTCTTCAGACTTGACAGGGTGAAAAGAAAGGGGGGCGGTTGTGTAATCTATACTAAGGACTACCTCTCATGCCACACTGCCAGTTTCACCCCAGAAAACTCACTAGTACAACTTCTCCCTGTCAAGCTTCTACTTGGTGCCCAAAATAAAGTGCTTAATGTGGCTGCAGTCTATATTCCCCCCCTAAAGACTCACGAGCTGGACTCCAGTCTATCCTTGAATTTGCAAGTTTACAGCTCCAGACTCGGAGCTCCTCTTACTTGGTGATTTCAGTATAAACTGGCTTGCCTCAGACACCGGGCCCAGCAGGGATTCTATCCAAGCAACCAACCTAACACAGACGGACAACTCTCCTACTAGAAAAAACTACGAGACTGGAACCAGGACTCTCATTGATTGGATACTCACTAATCGCCCAGACCGGATAAATAACACTACTGTTCTCTCCGACTCACTCAGTGACCACTCCCCTGTAATCTTTACCTGGACAAATAAATTCCACAAACCACCTCCATAAACCATCCAAAGTTGAATGCTGCCACACGGAAACCTGACTAAGCTAAAGACCTGCCTCCTGCAACAAGACTGGTCCCCCTATCTATAATACGCTGGATGTTGACCCTGCCCTGGACTTCTTCATTAAAACTTTCAACACTGCCTGTGACACCTATGTGCCTTTAAAAAAAAATGCAAAATCAAAGCCCTCTCTAATCCCTGGCTAACAGCCAAACTACTGACGCAGCTCAAAGCACGGGACCACCTTTGGGCTATAGCCAGGGAAACAGGCACCTTAGCAGACTCACTCAACTATAAACAAGCTCGCAACCTTTGTACATCACAAATCAGGCGTATGAAGAGTTCCTACTTCAAGAATACTCTTGAAACCACTTCGGGGGATGGTAGATCCTTCTGGGATAATACACGTAATATCATGAGCAAACAGTCCAAATCCTCTCCCATGGCAATGAACATTGATGGTACCACTACCCATGACCCTAAGGCTATGGCCGATGCCCTAAACAAAACCTTCACAGACCTCGGTGGTGTCCTCTCATCGGACTTCTTCCATGACTTGTTAATTCCTAAACCCGTATCCCTACCCTCCTTGCCTGACAAACCGGAATTTCACTTTAAAATAGTTAAGACACATGAAGCCTACAGATACATAAAAAATGCCTGCTCCAAATCCAGAAATAGCAGTGACACCATTGATCTAAAACTTCTGTCCCTCACCTTGGAAGAAGTAATCCACCCCCTCACCAAAATACTCAACCTCTCCCTGTGCCAAAGTAAATTCCCCAACATATGGAAGGCTGCTACAGTCACGCCAGTGCATAAAGGGGGCGACAAATCCACACCTGGTAACTACCGGCCCATATCTATACTGCCACCCCTCTCCAAAGCTCTTGAACAGATCATGGCTGATCAACTATCAGACTACCTCCAAAAGTACGATCTACTCTGCATTCAGCAGCACAGTTTTAGGAAAGGACACAGTACGTTGACGGCCCTGCTAGACTTCTCAAGTGAAACCTACAAAGCCTTGGACAAGGGTCAGTTAACCGGAGCTGTCTTCATAGACCTCACAAAGGCCTTCGACACCATTCACCACAGCCTTCTAATCTCTCTGCTGTTCAACATCGGACTCGCTAAGGGACCAGGAGCCTGGGTAAAAAGCTACTTATCACAATGTTCTCAAACAGTAAAAATCTCTGAGGTTCTATCTGACTCCAAACAGGTCCTCTCTGGGGTCCCCCAGGGCTCAATTCTAGGTCCCCTCCTATTCAGCCTATTCCTAAACATGCTTCCCAAATCCTGCCCTGAAAAATTAATACTCTATGCTGATGATGCTGTAATTCTCTCCTCTCATAAGGACCCAAATCCACTACGACAGAACTTGCAGCTTGCATTCTCATGTGTTGAAAAATGGTTCCCTGAGCACAAGCTGGTCCTAAATAAAAAAAAAAAAAAGTCATGCTTTTCACCAGTCATCAAAACAGAAGTAGGCATACCCCACTCATCACTAAAACTTCACTAGGAAACACCCCAGAACAAGTAAACACCTTAAAATACCTTGGTATCACCTTTGATGAATGTCTTACTTTTACTGCCCATATCGATAACACTGCTAAAACAGTGCACCAACGCATGGGAACTTTATATCGGAACCGTCAATTTTTGAACCAAGTTGCCTTGAAGATCGCTGTTCAAAGCTCCATCCTCTCAATCATAGACTATGGTCTAATTGTCTATGGCTCAGCAACTTCCACTGCACTAAAGCGCATCTCAACTGCACTAAACAAAACCTATCGACTACTCACTGGAGCGCACAGACGGACCCACACTTGTGACCTATACGCGGCAACCAGTTGGTTACATCTCTCCAATCGCATTATGTACCTCACTTGTGTTATGGCAAAAAAATCAATCCTGGGACTCACTCCTCCATGTATCCGGGACCTGCTCTGCCTGAACAATGGCTCTGGTTCCACCAGAAGTTCTGACCTCCAACTTTTCCTTGTCCCTAGATGCCGGATGGCTCAGGGACGAAGATCATTTGCCTACCATGCCCCCTCCTGGTACAATGCCCTTAAACTTCCTTCTCTATCCTCCACGACTCTGGGAGCCTTCAAATCCATACTATACGATCACCTCACAGCCTCCAGCTCCTGTGGCTGCTTTGACTAATGTCTCATTCCCTTTTAGTGCACTTACTTTTATCTTACCCATCCACCATGGTCTCTTCATAGACAAAGACAAACTGAGTACCACAAACCTGGTTCTGCCTGCTTCTAACTTCATATTTTTCCCTCCCTTCCCCATCAAGCTCACCTAATCCTTATTCCTTGCCCTCTACATTGCCTCTGTGCTTCCTTTTCTTTTTTTTTCTCTTTCTTCTTTTCTTTCCATACATATACCCTACTGTTTAAGTTGTGAACTTGTTAAATGGCTTACTGATTGTGTGTAACACTGTCTACTATGTTGTTGTACTTAATGACGTGGAACCTTTGTAAAAGAGCCTTGGCTCAAAGGTATTAATTCCTAGAATAATAAACTAAAACTAAAACTCCATCCCAGAAGAGCTCCATAGTGTAGGGTCCCCCCAGACCTGATTGCACCAGAGGAAACCATGGTCCATATCCATAGTCTAGAGGACTCCCATCCATCACCCCTGTACACAGACACCTTCACTCCCCCAATACCCAACCTGTTACAAAAGACTGGCACTGCCCTCCACACCCTGCCATGGCCATCCAATGACTGCACTGAACCCAGGCTGGGTACTTGCACTCTGGAATGACCCAAATGGCTGTACCTGCATTGGGGTACCATGCCAGCTGCGGATCCACCAGTGAATGCAGACGCGTGTATGTTCCTGGGAAACTGAAGTGGGAATTTACATACCTCCAATGCATGCTTTGCCTGTACTATATCTTCCTGCTGTCATACACCACTGCAAGTCCACATTCTCCCCTGTTTTCCTGTGTAACATGCCACCCTCCAGACTGCTGATGTATCCCAGGTGCTATGGGGTGTGGTATCCTGTAATGCCATTTGCAGTGTATGCTTCAAGCTATAGATAGTTCATCTGCAGTTCCCCAGTTGTAGAAACAAATGGGAGATCAGCCGTAACATGCCTGTTTGGGGTCCTGTGTGAGTGGGTACAACACTGGCCATCACCCACTCAGAGCAGTGCAATGGCACCTGGATGATGAATCCACATACCAGTGCCTGAGGAGTATTGCCACTGGGTGTTATCACACACACTCAGCTCATGCCTACATATAACACATTCCACCATATTACTGCGAGTGCTTCACCACCCACCGATAGAGTGGTACAATCCCATTACAGAGCCAGTCATTACAATGAGATGGGCAGGGGAGTAGGGAGGGGGTGTCTGTGCACAGCTGAGGGAGAGCAGGGGCCACTACACTATGGACGTGGACTGTAGGTGTATTCAGGTGCAATTAGGGATGGCACTGTGGTCCCCACAATATGGAACTGAGAGAGCCTGGATTCTGGTATGATTGGGGCTGGTGGAATAGGTGGGGGGGGTGTCACTATACCACCAGAGACTTCAGGGCCTGTCCCACATGAGGGTCAGGGCTTGGGGGGTGCGAGCTGCTCCAGTGCATTTATCCCCATGCCAACATGCAAATGGGCTGGAAATGAGCATGCATAAGACCCCATTGCACCCTTCATGCTCAGTTAGTTCATTTGCATTCCTGGGCTGAATATCACCCATGGGGGCTGTGGTGCATACCAGTATGTGCCACGCATTCCCCCTGGAAGGTATTCAGTCTGTGTTAACCTGGATGCACCCAACTTGGCGGCCGCCTGCAATGCAACTCCCGTCCAGGGTCATATTTTCAACAGGAATGATGAAGCCTCCATGATGAAGAGCATTGTCACAGGTTTACTGCATGACAAAAGGGATTTACTCCCTTTGAAACTTCCTTTGAAACTGCATTGTTTGCTGCAATAACTCTACTGCAGAAATCTGCAGTGCTGCGGTTCATTCTGGTGGGCTTCAATGTATGCACACCTTGTAACAGTGACACATTCTTTTTGAATATTCTATCAGTCCTGACCAGTGCATTCTCTTTGTGCAATGCATCTTGCTGCTCATGCATTGATCCAGCTCTTAATATATCCCCCAGATGTAAACTATTGTTTTTAGTGTGTTCTGATTTTACACAATGCAGCATAATATTGTGAAGATGCAGATTCCCACTAAAAATAAGATGCCATTTCATCTGTGAAATATCCAGGCTAAACATATATCAATCAGAAGGCATATTCCAGGAAAACACACTGTAAAAATGTGTAAATGGAAGACCACATTGCAACTGCCTCTCCACAGATCTGCATTGTGCAAGTCATTAGAAATAATGGGTAAAAGTACCCAAAAAGCTCTTCACAGCTATATCGGCTCTGACCAGATTTTGTTTTTAAAGTGACAATATTTACCAAGTTATACCAATTTTATAGGTGGAATAACACACTAGTGTAGTTTAGTCTGGATAAACAAACTTCTAGGGGCAGTAAGGCTCTCGATCTGTGGCCTCGTGACTCACTACGCCCCTAAGAGTGTATTTATCCAGACTAAACCACACCCCATCGTGTGTTATTGCTTACATAATCCACAGAATATTATTCCACCTGTCCTATAGAAATGCTTTTTGGAATGCTGAGGACAGAAAAAAGAAATTCGGAAAGACATTCAGAAGTGGAATTACGATTGTGAATGAATTCCCCAGCAAAATTCCAATTCACACAGCTCTACTGCATAGAAACATAGACTTTGATGGCAGATAAGGACCTCTTGGCCCATCTAGTCTGCCCATTTCCCTACCTACAGGATAGGCCGCAGATCCCAGTTTACCAACAGCCTATTTCTTCCTACCCCCCACAAAAATTGCCTTATGTCTGTCCCATGCATTCTTGAATTCTCCCACAGTTTTAGACCCAACAACCTCCTCAGGAAGGCTGTTCCATGCATCCACTACCCTCTTTGTGAAAAAAATACTTCATCACATTGCCCCTGAACCGGCCCCTTCTATCTTTAAATTGTGTCCCCTTGTTCTTGCACGTCTCTTTTTCTGAAAGATGCTACCCTCTTGGACTTTGTTGATTCCACTGAGGTACTTAAAAGTTTCTATCATGTCCCCCCATCTCCCTTTTTTCCTCAAGGGTATACATATTAAGCTCCTTAAGTCTCTCCTTGTACGGCTTCTCTTGCAGACCCTCCACAATTTTAGTTGCCCTTCTCTGGACTGCTTCTATCCTGTCTATGTCCCTGCGGAGATGGGGTCTCCAGAACTGGACGCAGTACTCCAGATGGGGTCTCATCAACTGTCTGTACAGAGGGATAACAACTTACTGTTTTCTGCTGGTGATGCCTTTCCCTATGCATCCCAGTATACCCCCAGCCCTCCCTACTGCCTTCTCACATTGCTTGCTAACCTTAAGGTCATCTGATATGATTACCCCCAGGTCCCTTTCCTTTTTTGTTGTTGTTGTTACTACCTGTGTATTCTTCCCCTGGGTTCTTGTTTCCCAGGTACATTAATTTGCACTTCTTTGCATTGAATCCAAGCTACCATACTTCTGACCATTCCTCCAACCTTGCCAAGTCCCTTCTCATCCTTTTCACGCCTCTTTGTGTATCAACCCTGTTGCAGATCTTTGTGTCATCTGCAAAGAGGCATACTTTTCCTTCCAGTCCCTCTGCAATGTCACTTATAAAGACATTAAAAAGGACTGGACCCAGCACTGAACCCTGCAGTACCCCACTAGTAACCCCTCTTTCTTCAGAGTGGACTCCATTTACAATTACCTTCTGTGTCCTATTGTCCAGCCAATGTTTTACCCATGCTACCACCCTGGGACCCACTCCCAGGCTGGTCAATTTGACTATTAATCTTTTGTGTGGGACTGTGTCAAATGCCTTGCTAAAGTCTAGGTAGGCCATGTTCACAGTCCCTTCCTGGTCTACTACTTTGGTCACCCAGTTAAAGAAATCTATTAGATTCATCTGACATGACCTTCCCACTGTGAATCCATGCTGCCTTGCGTCCTGTGCCCCATTGGCCTCTAGGTACTCAACAATTCATAGATACATAGATACATAGACAGTGTAGGCAGATAAGGGCCTATGGCCCACCCAGTCTGCCCATTTGAGCTTGTAAGTTCAGTTTGTTTTCCTAGAAGTCTGTTGCCCCTTACCCCTGATCTCCAGAATTCCTTTATGTCTATCCCATGCATTCTTAAATCCGTGATTGTTTCAGCCCCACCACTTCCTCTGGCAGGTGTTCCACTGTCCACCACCCGCTCTGTGAAGAAATTCTTCTCATGTTTCCTCTGAATCGTCCCTCCTCCAACTTCATCCCATGCCTCTAGTCCTGGAACATCTTTTTGCTTAAAATAGTGTTTTCCTGCACCCTGTTCCTCCCTGTAAGATACTTGTATGTCTCTATCATATCCTCTCTCCCTCCTCTCCTCCAGGGAGTACATGTTCAGTTCCTTCAACCTGTCTTCATAGGACTTGTGATGCAATCCATGCACCATCTTTGTTGCCCTCCTCTGAACCTTCTCTACCCTGTCTATGTCCTTACGTGAGGTATGGTCTCCAGAACTGTACACTGTACTCCAGGTGGGGCCCTACTAGTGCTTGTATAGCTGAATTATGACCTCCTTTTCCCTGCTGGTGATGCCCCTGCCTATACATCCCAGCATCCTATTTGCTTTACCTGCTGCCTTGTCACACTGTTTCCTACCTTGAGGTCATCAGAGATGATAACCCCAAGATCCTTTCCTGCTTGGTGCATGCTATATCCTCACCCCCCAACTGATATATTGTGCCAGGGTTTTTGTTCCATTATGCATTATCTTGCACTTCTTTGCATTGAATTTCAACTGCCAAACCCTGACCATTCTTCAAGTTTCTGCAGGTCGCTTCTCATTCTGTCTACACCCTCTGGTGTGTCTACTCTGTTACAGAGCTTTGTGTCATCAGCAAACAGTGCATTCTGCCTTCTAGGTCCTGAGCAATGTCACTGATGAAGATGTTGAATAGGACCGGTCCCAGCACTGATCCCTGTGGTACCCCACTGGTCACTCTTCGCCTCTGTGGAGTGACAGCCATTTACCACCACCTCTGTGTCCTGCCACCCAGCCAGTTACCTACCCACCAAACTACTGTCCTGCCCACACCCATATTCCCCAGTTTGTGTAATAGTCTTCTATGTGGGACAGTGTCAAAGGCCTTACTGAAATCCAGATAGGCCATGTCCACTGCCCTCCCTGATCCACCTCCTAGTCACCCAGTCAAAATTCAATGAGGTTGGTCTGACATGACCTCCCCTGAGAAACCATGCTGCCTTGGGTCCTGTAGTCCATTGACAACCAGATCTTCCACCAATCTCTCCTTCAGTAGTGCTTCCATGATCTTCCCCACTACCGAGGTGAGGCTGACTGGTCTGTAGTTCCTGTCCTCTTTGTTCCCACTTTTGTATAAGACTACATCTGCTGTCCTCCAGTCTTGGATACCTTCCTGTTTCCAGTGATCGGCTAAACAGGATAGCCAGAGGTTCAGCCACCACCTCTTAGTTCTTTAAGGACCCTGGGTGCACCCCATCTGGCCCCATTGTTTTATCAACTCTTATTACTTCCAGTTCTTTCAGGACCCTTCTCGTAAAGGGATGTGTCCATTTCACCATTCTCACCCTTGTACTCCCTTCAGACCCATTACCTCCTCTTCCTCAGTAAAGACTGAGCAGAAATATCTGTTCAATATGTCAGCTTTACTGTTGTCATCCTCCACGCGGCCCCATCCTCCCCTTCAGTCTCATTATCCCTCCTTTGTCTTTCTTTTTTCACTTATGTACCTATAAAAGGTTTTGTCCCCTACCCACTGATTTTGCAATGTGCTCTTCTGTCTGAGCTTTGGCTTCCCTTACTGACCTCCCTGCCTCCCTTTGCTTCTCCTGATACTTCTCCCTATCCCCTTCTGCCTGTGTCTTTTGTATTGCCTGAATGCAATCTTTTTGCTTTCACTTTCTTTGCTACCTCTTTGGAAAACCATATGTCCTCTTCCTTTCCTCCTGCTAACCTGCTTAATGCATAATTCTTGTTGTCTGTAATCCCCATTTTAAATACTGCCCACTGTTCCTCAACCCCTGATTCCTGTCCCATTCCCTTAATGCCTCTTTCAAGTATCTCCCCATTTTCCCAAAGTCTACCCCTAAAATCCAGGATACGTGTTTTTGTGTGGTTTGGTTCTGATCTTTCTGTGATTTCAAAAAACAATGACTGGTGGTCACTGTTTCCCAGGTGCTCTCCCACTGTTACCCCCATCACACTGTCCCTGTTTGTGAGCACAAGGTCCAGTATTGCCTTCTGCTGAGTTGGTTCCATGACCAGTTGCTTGAGGAAGGCACCCTGAAGGGAGTTCAGGATAAATCTGCTCCTAGTTGATGCTGCTGCTGGGATGCTCCAGTCCACGTCTTGAATATTCAAGTCTCCAACCAGTACTACCTCACCCTTGTCTGCCGTCCTTCGGATGGCTAGCATCAGCTCCCTATCTGTTTCTTCCTCCTGGGCTGGTGGTCTATAGACCACACCTGTGTGGATGGCTGTCCCCATTTTCCTTTCCAGCTTAACCCACAGCATCTCTCTCCCCATTTTGTTCCTCCTGGATCTCTGTGGCCCTTATGTCATTTTTCACATACAGTGCCACTCCTCCTCCCTTCCTGCCTGCTCTGTCTCTTCTGAATATGTTGTAGCCAGGTATGGCCATCTCCCAGTCGTAGTTATCATTACACCAGGTTTCAGTGATGGCCACAATGTCCAGGTCTGACTGCACCATGACAGCCTCCAGATCTTCCATCTTGTTGCTAAGGCTCCTGGCATTTGCACACATGGCTTTCCATGATTTGACCTCCCTAGACTGTTTCACTGTTCTACTCCAGCCCCTTCCTTGGTTGTCATTTATCCCTAGTTCTCCTTGCTGTCTGCCCTTCTGCTGAATTTTGCCCCTTTTCTGCTTATCCACCTCTTGGGCACTAATCTCCATCTTTTGCACACTGCTTTGCAGAGATAGGCACTCCTGTGGTTCACTGGTTCCACTGCTAGCTGTGGGGGGTGAGCAAGTAGGTACCCTCCTTGCTGGACTGCCACCCCCCTTTGCTGGTTTAAATGCTTGTCAATGTAGCATTTAAACTTATCATTGAGTGCTTGGATTCCCCTCCAGGATGGATGCAGGCCGTCAGGCTTGAACAAACCTCCATCCCTCCAGGTGGGTCCCCAGTCAACAATGAATCCAAACCCTTCCTCACAGCACCAGTTCTTCAACCATGAGTTAAAGTTCCTTCAGAAGTGACTCCATCACTTTTCCTACCACAGCGGTCAAACTGGCAGGTCTGTAGTTTCCTGCCTCTGTCTTGGTCCCACTTTTGTAATGAGGAATCACATCTGCCTTCCTCCAGTCCTTGGGTACCACACCATCCTCCCGCAATTTGTTAAAAAGAGTAGCCAGTGGTTTCACTAGTTCCCCCCTTAGCTCTTTTAGAATTCTGGGGTGAATTCCATCAGGATCCATTGCTTTGTCCACCTTCAGTTTTAGGAGTTCTTGCAGATCCCTTTCTTTTGCGAAAGGACTGGGATCAACCCCTATCAAGAATGCTTCTGTTAATTGGATTAGGCACTTCCTCCTCCTCTTTTGTGAATACTGAGCAGAAATATTCATTCAGTATCCCTGCTTTTTCACTGTCCCCTCGCCCACCCACCATTCATTCTATTCAGCCTCACTATCCTCCCTTTGTCTTTCTACTCTCGCTGATGTACCTATAAAAGGTTTTATCCCCTTTCTTAACTGAGTTGGCTATCTTTTCCTCGGTTTGAGCCTTTACTATTCTGACTTCTCTCCCTGCTTCCTTCTTCCTTAACTGGTACAGCTCTCTGTCCTGCTCCTTCTGTCCATTATATCAAAGTTACAAAAACCAAAATGGCAGTCCTTTCCAATCTGACTTAGATCAGTTCCTAGTATAGACAAGAAATAATGTGATGAAAATCAATACTTCAAAAACACAGATAATGATAATTAATGACATTAAAGATATAAAAGAACAGAATTTTAAGATTACTAATGAATAAAGTAGGTTAGTACAGCATGTTGCATTGTTGTTAATAACCATTCCTGGCATAGAAGAGGTGATCACTAAGGCAAGCAAAAATGTTTATATTTTGAATCAATTAAAAAGAGCAGAGCTGTCTGTGGTAAAGTTAGTTAACAAGAGGTTCTTTAGGCCAGTTTTAGAATACCATTGCCTTGTTAGGCATTCTCCCATAGCCAAAAGTGCAACAGAAGAAATTGCAAAGGTTGAAAAACCTGCATTAAGAATATTTATAGTGATCAATATCATTACAAGCAATGGTTAAGTAGGGTCTTCCATCATTATATGACAGATGTCAGGCATCATGTAAAAAAATGATTTTTGAAACAATGACTAAGCCAGACAGGAAAATCCTTCACTTCATTTGGCATAATGATTAAGTAAGGTATGAAACAAGAATGAGGAAACCTTGAGAAACTTACATAGGGAGAAGAGAGAGTTTTTTTTTTTAACTTTCTATTTTTATTGCCTCCATCACCCCTGAGCTATGCATCTTTGGAAGACACCAAGGTACCACCCCATGACTTGCCTTACCTGAATCCCCAGGAGTTCCCCCATGGAGCCATGGACATACCCCCAGGAGGGTACAAGATGGGACCCCAAAGTCCCGATAACTTCATTGACTTGTCGGGTCCCCCAGTGGTCCGGCAGGCAGTCGCCATTTGGGTAGGTACCGGCGCTCCATCTACCTGTGCTCAGGTGGTGTATTTTCCTCCTTCCTGAGGAAGTAGAGAGTGCCCTGATGTCAAGGCATTCCCACTGACATCCACCACTCCTAACCCCTTCTGTACGCCTCCTCAGGGAAGCTTGCTATGCCTCTGGCTTCACCAGAGGCTGTGCCAGCACCAAGCAGGTGCCCCCTCCCTCCCAGGAGAGGAGAGCTGTCCATTGGATGCTCAATCCTCTCCCTCCCCTGCTGACCCCAGTGGTCCAGGCCCGTTCCCAAACCTGGGTCGCCGGTGTGCCGTGAGATGTGGCATCCAGTGCCTCAACTCTCAGCACCACTGGGCTGGCATGAAGAGAGAGAGAGATTTAACCTGAGTTGTGTCCCCTGGTTTGTAAACAAGTGTGGGTGATGTAACACGAATGAATTTAGAGTAATATCTTTCTCTCTGTCTTAATTAAGTGACTATGTACCTGTGATGATATTTAGCAAATGTGCCCCATCAAGAGATCTTGAACACTGTAATATTGAGCTTGTAAGTGTAAATAATGGGAACAAAGTTAGTTAATACTTTTCTCTTTGTCTTCATAAGAACTTTCCTCCTACAATATGATGATTTTTGGAAACTACATCTTTTTAAAAGTTTTTGCACATTGTGATGATATACTGTATTTGTAACAGTGCACACTTAATTGATGGAGTGAACTAAAGTACACAGTAATGTTGTGATGCTTTCCGTACATTGTATCTGGAAAATTCCATATGTATGATGCTTTAGAGTTTCCCTGTAAATAGTTTTAATGTGCTAAAAAGCATATAACACCTATTGTAGTCTTGTGTGCTCTTTTCTATTTTTACTAAAGAATAGTGTTACATTCATTCAGAGTGATTCAGTTCTGATGTCATTGATAGGCCTGGAAGTGGTTTACAGACCATAGAACTATTAATTCTAAGTAGCAGACAGTCAATCCAAATTACCCAGGCTGTGGTTTGTATTTAGGGTAGAATGCATCTTGGATAGGAATCATTCTAGCAAGTCATTTTTGGGGGAGGCACTAAAGATGATTACTAAGCTAAGTACCACCTTGGTAGGTATGCTAGTCAGGCATTCTAATGGGAGATCAACACCTAGTTAGATTTCATATACTGGCTGCTATACACAGGTAAATGCCTTAATCTTTTCTTTGATGTACTGAAAGAGAAACTGTCATGCCTAATAAGTAATAGAGACAAATTAATTTAAATAACTTGTATTAGGAAATTATTAAACTTATTCAGTGACAGAGTTCAATAATTCTTTTTTTTTTTCAATTTACTAAGGAATGCCCAGTGAAGATGCATAATCTTGATTTCCGTGGGGTCCTGCTTTTACTTTTTTTTCAAGGCACAGTGTTTACCCAGAATAGTTCACCTTAGATGCAGTATCTATTTTTTTCAGTAACTTGCTCAGCATCATACAATATATGGCTGTAGCAGGATCTAAGCCAGCAATATCCTGGTTCACAACAGTGTCCTAACTACTATACCTTACTGCCGGGGGTGGGTGGGTGGGGACAATGGAAAATGCCAGTGGTTGCCTACCATGTTTTGGGTTTGTTGTTTTACAATTTATTTACAGTACTACAAACAAATATTGCACCTGTAGCTATTAAAAGGAATAACCTCTAAACACCTAAGAGCAAGGTTAAAGCAAGTTTAATTAATCAAAGTGCCGGAGTGCAAAAATGTGAACATACTCACAGATACCAGGTGCTATTCACCTGACAACAGGACACATCAAGATGACATTTGATGCCTAACATTTCACCTTGGTGGCCGCCAGGTTTCATCGGAGAGTATCAGTATGTACTCCTTAGTCCCTTTTAAATTGTGTTACATTTAAAGTGGCATACAACAGTGAGTTAAAATATCATGGCAGACCATAGGTCATAGCAAAGCACAAGTGAAAATATATATTTTTTTCTTTTCAGAGCAGTTTGCTAAGTTATACAAGCACAAGTTCATCGACAACATTGTTTAGATATTAATTGATCTGATAGACATTTCACCTCATGTTACTGCAACAAGTACAACTCCAGGAGAAATTATATATAAGGGCACGGCCAAATAATGGTAAAGTATCACTACAAAATACATAAAAAGTCAGATCCAGAAATCCAGATGTCCCTCGAACATATACTGGGGGATTATGATCCACAGACTGTGGTGCTGCCTCATCTGTGTGTGCCTCTCTAGGTTGGCGGAGAAGATTTCTAGACGCAAGGCTGCATTGGTTATGAATCAGGAGGAGGTCATTAGACTCAGGCCTGTGTTAACTAGGAGTTGGGTGACCTATTATCCCAGCCAGAGGCCACCAAGTCCAACAACGTTACCTCAAATAAGGCCAGATTGGAGGAGCAGCTGGACTACGGTGGCTTGAAGATGGTGGGGGTGGTGGGATCCAGAAAGTTGGGTGGGTCACAGTCACATTCCTCAACCACAACCAGTACCACTATAAAATTCATATGTCACTCTGTTGAAGCAGGACTGCCAAGAGGAGGCACCTGTGATACTGGCTTGGGAGGACACGGGGGTCCTCCTGAGTAGAGGCCCCAAGAGGGTGGTAGAGGATCCCAGACATGGAGAAGCAATTTCTGGTGTTGGACTCAATTGTCAGGGGGATTGAGCTAGGAATAGGAAAGGGGCAGAGAGGGAGGTCAGGTGCCTACCTGATGTCATGGCATGGAGGGATGGGAAGCATATTCTATGAATCATTGGGGCAGTAGAAAGTGATGGGGAAATGGATGTCATTGTCCACCTGGGAACAAGTGACCGAGCCAGGGACAGGGCAGGAACAGTGCAGGGGGAGTTTAGGGAACTTGGAAGAAGTCTTGGATAGGTACCATGCTCTGTAGTGTTTGCAGAGGTGCTACCCTTCTATGATAGGAGGAAGGAGAGGGAGCTCCACACCAAAGTCTTCAAATCATGCTTGAAGGAATGGTGCAGAGAGGAGGGGTACAACTACACTAGGGATTGAGGGCCCACCTGGGAGGATAAGAGCCTATATAGAGGTGATAGACTTTTTCCATCTGGGAGGGGAACCACAGTTCTCAGAGAATGGTTTAAATGTTACTTCAAAGAACATTTAAACTTGCTGAGTGGAGTTGTGGAAAAAAAAGTGAAGCAGAAACTGCCCACCCCACAGGCTGATAAAGAGTAGGGAGATCGCAAGGGGCAAAATTCCCACCACAGTTCAAGTTAATTAAGGAAACGGGGTCAGCAAACTAGGAAGGGCAGAAAGGAAGCATTCAGAAGAGAAGATGGAAGAAGGGGGAAGTGACAAGAAAAGAGCTAACAAAATCTGGAAGGCCATGTGTGCTGATGCTAGAAGTCTGGGGAAAAAAATCCCAGTCCTAGTGGCAATCGTGGCATAGGCCGACCTTGGTATTGTGACCATTACTGAGTCATGGTGTACTGACAGCCATGACTGGGATGTGGTAATACCAGGTTACACAATGTTCAGAAAGGACAGGGTAGGAAGGAAAGGAAGGGATGTGGTACTTTATGTGAAGGAAAGCATAAAAGCAAAAAAATACAGGAAATCTGGGGGGCTGGGGGGGGGTTTCTGGGTCTCCCTCAAGTTGGGAAATACAGCCACTATTTGGACAGGAGTAATCTACAGGCCTCTGACACAGGGGGAGGACTTAGATAAGGAAATGCTAGAAGCAATTGGCAAAATGACTGAAAAGGGGCAAGTTTTGCTGGTGGGGTACTTCAATCTGCCAGATGTAGATTGGAGACTCCCAGCCTTTCCTTTGTGAAGGGACTAGTTCACACCTCCCTCCCCCCTGTGTCCATGGTGCTGAGCTGTGGGCCCAGCCCTACCTTCTCCTCAGTAAATATTGGGCAGAAGTATCCATTTAGGATAGATGCTTTTACATGGTCCTCCTCCTCATACGCCCACCTTGTCCCCTTTGATCTTAGCAATACCCCGTCTGGACTTTCTTCTTTCATTAATGTATCTATGGAAAGTCTTCTCACCTTCTTTTACTGTTTGTGCTAGTGTTTCCTTGCTTTGGGCCTTTGCCTGCCTTACTGCCTTTCCTGCTTCTTTTAGGAAAGTTTGGTATTCCTCCCTATTTTCATCCTGCTGCATTCCCTTGTATTTCCTGAAGGCCAGCTTTTTCGTTCTGACCTTTTCTGCTACTGTTTTTGAGAACCAAATTATTTTTCTTCTTCTTTTGTACTTCCTTTTCTCTCTAACACAAATGGATGTTGCTTCAAGTATTGTATCCTTAATGTTTGCCCACTTTGCCTGTACCCCCTCACCTGTATTTCTTCTTGCCAGGGCTAGCTTAATTCTGTTGGCCATCTTATCAATGTCAACTCCTCTGAAGTCCCATAGTTTTGCTTTGGAATGGGATGATTTAGTTCTAGCAGCCAAATTGAACCATACCATGTGGTGGTCACTGGCCCTCCAGGTAACCTTCTACATGGAGATCTGTGATCCTTTCACTGTTAGTCAGTACTAGATCTAGGATAGCCCTGTCTCTTGTGGGTTGTTGTACCAGTTGTTTGAGGCCCTCCCCCTTCAGGGAATCCACTATGTGTCTAGTTCTAGCAGATATTCCTGCTGGTATTGATCAATCTGTATCTGGCATGTTGAAGTCTCCCATTATCAGACCCTCCTCTTTAGCTGTCATATTTTGTATATCTTCTAATAGTAATGTGTCTATGTCCTCTCCTGGTCTGGAGTTTGTATGGCTGTCCCACTTCCTGTTTCCAGGGTGACCCACAGTTCTTCTGGCTCCTTATATGTTTCTGAATTTCTGTAGCTTTGATATTTTCATTGACATAAAGGGCCACTCCACCCCCCACCTTTTTGCACCTCGGTCTCTTCTGAACAGTACATAGTTGGGTATTGAAGTCTCCCAAGTGTGGTTACTGGTGAACCATGTCTCACTAATGGCTACTATATCCAGTTTAGTTTCTATCATTATTGCCTGCAGGTCTGGGATCTTGTTTCCCAGACTGCAAGCATTTGTGTACATGATTTTCCATTGGTCAGATTTCAGTGTGTTAGTTGTTGGGCATGGTCTGGCATTTTCCCATTGCATCATATGGGGAGCCAGACCTTTTTCCTTACCTGGTGATGCAAATGAACTACAAACATGCTGAACTCCTGTTTGATTACTAGCTGAGTGGGGAAGGGTGTTCTTCCCATTCAACGTATTGGATGCTGCACCCCTCCCCATTTGCTGGTTTAAATATTCTGCAAAGATGTTAAACTTCTGCCCCAATGCACTGACTCCCTCCTTAGTCAGATGCAGTCCATCAAATTTAAAGATCTTTCATTCCCAAAATTGTTGCCAGTTACCTACAAATTTGTGTCCTTTTTCCCGGCACCAGTCCTTGAGCCACATGTTAAGCTCCCCATCTCCCCTTCTCTGACCTTCCATCCATCTGCCCTCCTCTCTCAGGCTGGCAGGATCTCAGAGCAGGAGATGCCGGATGAATGGATGATAGTTTGTCACCCAGCCTGGTCAGGTGTTCCTTGGTCGCTACTACTGACTGGCTGGCGAGATCGTTAGTCCTTATGTGTACCAGTACATCAGTGTTTTCTCCTGCTTCCTGTACAATTTTAGTAACGTGGTCAGTGTCTCTCCATGCTGATGTACCTGGGAGACATCTGACCATTACCCCTGGCTGGAGATAAGTATCAACTCCATGAATCATGGAGTCTCCTATGATAAGAAGTATTTTGGATTTCCTTTTTGCTTTTTTTGTTTTGGTTCCTGTTTTGGGTAAGTTTTGTTGTGCTACAGTAGTAGCCACAGACATTGCCAGCTATTTCCAGATATTTCATGAAATTTCTAAAGAGTTTCTCTCTGCTGCCCCTACTGTGGAAATGGAGAAAGCATGAAATATTTCTGGAAGTATCACAGAAATTTTGAGTAATAGCTGACAGTGTCTGTGGCTGCTGCTGTAGCTCCTGTGCTGCAGTGTCCTGCTCTGCAGTGTCCTCTGCCCCTTTGTTTGATTTTGGAGATAGAGGCAGATACCTGTTTGTAGTTTTTATGTGGTTTGTGGAGGTGATATGTTGGAGAGCACCGAGTGATGGGGCACCCGATTTGCTCCTCCTAACCACCTGCCAGCCTCCTGGACCAACTACCCTCTGCAGTTGAGGTGCTTCTGTTTGATGTTGGGGAAATGGTGGGCAGTTCTTATAATATATTTCCTCTTGAATATGCAATTTGAGGCACTTGATCTCTGCTCATGTTGCATGGAGCTGAGCCCTTAGATCTCCAATGACCCAGCATGTAGGACAGTGTTCTAAATCCTGTATAACTGCCCTTTTGGAAAGTGTCCAGCAGTACCTGCAGTTAAAAATATCCATTCCATGTAAGTTGCTGGGTTTATAACCTGGTCAGAGTAATTAGAAGGAGGACAATGAAAGCAAAAGTTTGATTTTGTGTTTTGTTTGTTTGTTTTTGTATAACTTGTTATAACAAGTTAAATTACTTGTGCCCCTGTAAATGAGGTCACTGTGTGGATACTCCACTGATCCACCGCTTCCTGCTTTGCTACAGGAAATGTCACAGCTGTGCTACCCTATAAAAGGAGTGTAGCATGGGGTGGTTGGGGATGGGGATGGGTGGCTGTGCCCTTCCCCTGCCAAAAAAGAAGAACCACTGATGAAAGAAACAAGGAGGTAAGAGAAGAAACAATCAGCCAGCAAGAAATGCAGTAGCCCTGAAAGTGTATCCTAATGATTGATAAAACTGTAAAACCCGTAAAGCACCATCTGTAATTAATTCACAGAAGATATACCCTGTAAGAAACACTTTGCAACAGAGAAAAATAAAGCAGTAGTAGAAGATATACCTTGCAAAGGACAATATGAATCATAAGATTACAGTGGTACTCTGTAAGCACACACCTGTAGGCACACCCTGTAATGTAGCAGAAGGTATACCCAGCAACAACAATTTGAATCAGAGAAAAATAAAGCAATAAAATGTTAGCAACAAAGAGTAACAATCCCTGTGAGTACAAAAGAAAATAATAACACACAGTAAATCTGCCTAGCCAAAAGAAGGCTTAATCATCTTCCTTGCTCTGGTAAGGTTCTTTGCTCTGTCCTTACAAGAAACCTAGAAGCAAAGAGCTCAGGTGAAGTTAGGTGCATTTGCCAGCAAACCCAGTCTTCAACTAGTCCTTTTTCTATGGAGATAATCAGGAAACACTCAATTACCTGAAGGTAGATAAAGCTATGGGGCCAGATGGGGTGCATCCAAGGTTGCTGAGGGAGCTCAGGGAGATACTAGCTGCACTTCTGACAGGCTCATCCTTATTTAACAGATCATTGGAGACCAGAGACTTATTTGAGGGCAGGATAAGGGCAAATGTAGTTCCACTTCATAAAAGTGGTAACAAGCAAAAGACAGGCAATTATAGGCCTGCCAACCTGACCTCAGTTATGAGTAAGTTAATGGAAACATTGCTAAAAGAAAGGATTTTTGAATATCTTGAATCCAGTGGGTTGCAGGA
Organism: Neoceratodus forsteri; assembly: GCA_016271365.2. Classification (NCBI taxonomy): domain Eukaryota; kingdom Metazoa; phylum Chordata; order Ceratodontiformes; family Ceratodontidae; genus Neoceratodus; species Neoceratodus forsteri. The sequence goes on along the minus strand of CM057452.1, from coordinate 509,029,848 downwards.
TCCAAAGCAGAATGGATTCACAGGGGAAGGTCCAAATCTGATAGATTTCTTTGAGTGGGTGACCAAGGAATTATATCAAGGAGGAGTGGTGGACATGACCTACCTGGATTTCAGCAAGGCATTCAACACCAATCCACATAGGAGATTGGAAAGCAAGTTGGGTAGTTTGGAGGTGGGCAATAAGGTGGTAACCTTGGAAAGAAACTGGCTAGAGGATGGGAAACAGAGTGTAGTGGTAAACAGAGTTGACTCAGAGGGAGCGAAGTTGACCAGTGGGTTACCTCAGAGGTCAGTGCTGGGTCCAGTCCTATTTAATGTCTTTATAAGGGAAATAGCAGAGGAGCTGGAAGGGAAGGTCTGCATCTTTGAGGATGTGTTTTGCCAACTCAAACCAGGCAGCTATTTACTCACTCACACTTACATACACACAATAACAATACAATAAGTACAGCAAGCCAAAGCTTTATTATAATAAAATATAATACAAAAGGTTATACATTACTGATTTAATAAAGTATTATTTAAGCCCTCTTTTAATGGCTAGGAAGCCCCCTTGTCAGCCTGGCTAGGAGTCTTTTGAACCGGGAACTGGCCCCACAGCGATGCGTCTACTCTGCAGGAGAGGCTTCTAACCAGGCTTCTGGAAAGTCCCATTTTATATGTTTTATTTGGTATTTAGAAATGCTAAACTACCATGTCCTAAGCACTGGCCAGGTGCCCAGAACATTACGAGTTCAGCATGACAAACACTATTTATTTTTATAATAAATGGTTGGCATTTGTTAGATTATTATGCCCTAAGCACTGGCCAGGTGTCCAGAACATTATGAGCCAAACAATGCCAGAGATTTTAAAAGAAAAGTTTTACAACATTTTGTATTTTTATAACATTTTGTACAAAACATTTTATATAACTATGATTAAGCATTAAGCATTTTAAAAATGGAATAATATTATACAAAAATGGAGTGACAATAATTAATACAATACATGTATATATATATATATATATATATATATATATATATATATATACATTATTTGGCCCTTTGATTATTGTGAATACAATTTGTATGAAAATGGCATTATAAAAGGTTTATTTACATACAGTCTCCTAATTTTATAGGGATAAATAACAATTTTACACAGTTAAAACAAACAATATTACTGCAATTATTAAAATTGGATGGATTAATCTGTTTAATACTTTAGTGGCAGAAGGAGATTATTTAGTAAATATGTCCCACCAATGGTGAGTAGTTTTAGTTTGTATTTTTGAGCCTAATTTAATTATTTGGTCTGCCAATTTCACGGTTTGCATTTGGGTTTGGATTAATGTTTTATTTTTAATAACTTTATTAGAAGATACTGATATTTAATTAGTGACTGGTATTTATTGCTTAAACACGGTCCTCCATATAAATTTATTATTTACTTTGTGCTTTGTTCTTTTGTGTTAATGCATATATTTTTTTGCATAGTGCATCCTGTCCAATTAATAAACTGCGATATGTTTTAGAATGTGCTTAACTGCAAAGCTTGTGACATATTAAACAATTGCAAGAATTCTGCATCGTAATTTAACGTTAACTTCTGTGGATTAAAAAAGTAGGCATCCATTGCGCTTGTAAATTAACGAACTGTGATACATTTGTCCCTGCCACTTTTAACTTGTTCACTAATGATTTTATATTTATGCTATTTAATATTTTTACACTAGCACCAGTGCCACCTAGTAATGTATTATACCAAGCTCGTCTATTTTTACACTTATGACTAGAAGCAAAGGTTATATTAAAATTAATAACATTTTTTTGATACTGTTGCGCTACCGATATGCAAGTAGATGGCACTTTAACTAAGCTATTATTACTAACAATAGGATGATTTTTTAATACAGTAATATAGTCTACCCAAGTAGTTTTATCTTTTATTATAGTTGCATTCATGCAAAACAAAGTATTTACATTAACTAGTTTAATGGTTTTGTTAAAAATGTCTGATTGATTTATGCAACAGTCTCATCCTCGGTGAGGAGTTATCATGCACATGTCTGATAAGTTGCAGAATTTAATAGCAGTCTTATTTTGCAAAGAGATTTCATCTGTTTCGTAGGCATATTGTACATATAATTGTCCTGGGCCACTAGTTGTCATTCAGAGATTGACCCCTGGTGAAAATGTCATGTTTAGTACTACACATTTTTGTCCGGATGGGCAGCTAAAGTTCCCCTGGGTTCTATTTTTGGTATTATTTTTTTAACTCCAGGTTTCTTTACAACTAGTGTAACTCTTTGAATTCTTTCTCTAGAGGTAACTAGCTCTGCCAAATGGACCATAAGACACACCAGCATTTTTTTTTAAATTTATTGCTGGACCTAGAAAGACACAAATTTTATTATTTTCGAAGATAACATTTATGTGCAGGCACGTATTTTTATTTTTCTTTCCCTGATCTGATGACTAGCACAGTGTTGTCCTTCCCCATGGCTATTACTTTAGCCAGCTCCGGTTGGCCATTTGGACTAGTGATTCACGCCGTAGCTCCATTATTAAAATTGTCGGTGGATCCAAACCCCTTGTCTTCTCTTACTGTCAAAAGTATGGGGGCCTTCCCCTTAGTAATTAACAACTGTGCAACCCTGTCATGTGGCTGGATAAGAAAGCTGAAAAGACAATGGACATACATACACAACTCTACCCTCCAGCGTAACTGATTACTTACTGAGGGCAGAAACCCCTTGTACTAATAATAGGTGTGAGATTCAGCTGTTTGCACTAGAGAAAACAGAAGGGCTTGGGCTGGGTTATGCTGTTAAAATACCTTGGTCTTTTAAAACCTGTAAATAAGAAACAATTATTGGCAAATATACATTTTTTATACCCTTTGGGGAACAGTGATGTACCTGCAACCTTTGTGGGTATTACACTGGAAGGGAGGAAGGGTAGCTTACCCCCTCCCTCCAAGCTCCTACTGGTGGAAGACACAGCTCGAGGTGCAAGAGACAGCTCGAATACTGTAGCAATAAAAAGGTTAGCTGTGAAACACAGACAAATAACAAAAAACAAACACACACCAGTTTAAAAATAAAACAAGATTATTTTTATAGGATAAAAGAAGCCAAGCGTCCCTGGGTTCCCTTATTCTAAGCAGGACAAAATGTCAGCTGAGTTTATAAAAAAAATTCAGATTGATGGTAATACCGTACGTACGTATTTCTTAGAATGCATTTTAAAAAAGACACACAAAAAAAAATGATTACACCATGGTCATACATAAAAATAAAAGCCATTGTTTTTAACTGTAGATAGTAAACTCTCAAAAACAGCTGTAATAGTCTTTTTTTTAAATTGTACTATATATATATACAATAAAAATATGGGGAGATGATGAATAATTCTCCCCTTCCAGCTGGAGTATTGCCTGTGTTGGCTGCAAGTCAGAAGCAGTGAGACGAGAAGAAAAGTTTGTTCCTCTTTACTTAGAATACTAGTTTTTAAATAAAAAGTCAAATTACATGGTTCACTCTTGGTGTGCTTTTATGAAAACATACATTTTGTGTGAAAAGTTGTGCTTTAGGCATGAAATACACATCAAGTTTGAACTGGTAGTAACATAAAATGTTGAAACACAAGAAGGTCAAATAACGTGCAAAAGGTCACAGTGTGCATGCAAGGGTTGTTCAAACCCAGCCATTCCTGTAGTGTCCTTGAACACCACTAATATTAAAATATTTTTAAATAACAATAGAGCACACAATTAAACTGCTGGCCAAGACAGTACACACACATACACATACACAAAAAGAAATACTTAACACAAAATAAGACTGACATTGTTTTACACTAATTTGCTGAGGTAATGCCCATAGTTCTATTAGAAAACTGTACGTGGTTTAGATATATGTGCTGCCTCCTGCCTGTCTTGTAACACTGACAGTTTTAAACCAACACATTTATACATATTGCCATGCCAAATTTTTTAGAACAAAACACTTAAACACATTTAACTCCATTAAAATGCAGTACAACTATACCATCTGTAAGTGAACACATCTCGTATAACATGATTACACCTTTTGGCACATAACTAAAATAAGGCACTCTGCCATTTTGCAAAAGTTTCTGGTTTTATGATAAAGCCATTTATAGCTGTTAAACATTACATTTCACCTAGCAGTGGCTTGGCACATTGCTTGCAAACTACAACTCTTTCTGCACATTGCAATTTATATGACGTCATAACTCTTCACCATCAACACTACCTGCTCCACCAAACAAAAGTTCTTTACTGACCCTATCTAGGCAGCACAAATGTTCCATTAAAAATAAAGCCAATTAAAACAGTCAGCTATGAAGCAAAGAAGCTTCTTCTTTCTTTTTTTTTTTTCACTGTAACATGTTGTGCACTGAAGGCAGTCAATCCTATCTCGCAACCTTGACAACAGAACATAATTACAGAACACAGATATAAGCTAGAAAATATGCACGAGAAAGACGGAGCATTACCTTGTTTAGTATATTTATTAACAGACAGACATAAAACAACTTTAAATAAAAAATTTAGACTTACCCGGTGCCAAGGTATTTTTCTTCTTTTCCGATACATTAGTCTGAGTAAGAAAACTGACTGCAGGACCTTTATGATAATTTTCAAACACTGCAGCTATTAACCCTTTCAAAGGTTTTAACCCTTTTAAAGGTTTTCTTTTGGCCATTTTAGTAACCTGCCAAACCAAGTCTTTTTCCAGAGCTCTGGTTTGTAGTTTAAAAACAAAACAAACAAAAATCTCTAACAGTACTAGGTTGAGATCCATCTGGTAGAGGTCCCCAGTACTTGGGTTTGGGATCAAATGTTTCAGCCTCTATAGGAGGCAAGGGAACTTGAAATTGATACAAAAAAACTTGAAACTACACAGTTAGGCAACATGGGGGAGGAGGATTTTTAAATTATTCAGTCTGTAGTCACCTAATGTGCGTACATCCACAGTAGTTTATTTTTCTTTCTCTAGATGTTGCTTATTTAACTTTACTTAATCAGCCGCTGCTTTTCTCCTAAAAGCAGCCTGAACTGTGAAAACCATCATTGGCTCTAACAGTTATACTTGCAGCAAGCACAAATTACAAGTACAAAGGGCAGTTGCCCTTGCTTGTTTGAGAGACTTTTTCTTAATACATTTTTTTTTACATATTCTTTTACAGTTTCATCAAAGAGAAAAGATAAAAAAAAAAAGACTCATCCTTTTTCCTAAAAATAGACATTTTATTTTCGAATCCTGCCGACTACGCCAAAAATGTTCTGCCAACTCAAACCAGGCAGCTATTTACTCACTCACACTCACATACACACAATAACAATACAATAAGTACAGCAAGCCAAAGCTTTATTATAACAAAATATAATACAAAAGGTTATACATTACCGATTTAATAAAGCATCATCCAAGCCCTCTTCCAATGGCTGGGAAGCCCCCTTGTCAGCCTGGCTAGGAGTCTCTTGAACCGGGAACTGGCCCCACAGCGATGCGTCCACCCTGCAGGAGAGGCTTCTAACCAGGCATCTGGAAAGTCCCATTTTATGTTTTATCTGGTATTTAGAAATGCTAAACCACCATGTCCTAAGCACTGTCCAGGTGCCCAGAACATCACGAGCTCAGCATGACAAACACCACTTATTCTCATAATAAATAGTTGGCATTCATTAGATCATCATGCCCTAAGCACTGGCCAGGTGTCCAGAACATCATGAGCCAAACAATGCCAGAGATTCCAAAAGAAAAGTCTCACAACATCTTGTATTTTTATAACATCTTGTACAAAACATCTTATATAACTATGATTAAGCATTAAGCATTTCAAAAATGGAATAATATCATACAAAATGGAGTGACAATAATCAACACAACACATGTATATATATATATATATATATATATATATATATATACACATCAGGATGACATCAAGTTCTGCAACGAAGTGGACACTCCTAGGAGGTGGAAAGAATTGGCAGGGATCTCAAAAAAAATAGGGAATTGGTCAAGGGTACAGCAGAAGGGGTTTTAATGCAAAAAAAGTGCAAAATAATGCACCTGAGCCATAAAAATCCAGGTGTGGAGTACAAAATGGGGGGAGTGATACTGACAATGACCAAGCAGGAGAGAGACCTGGTGGTAATCATATCAAATAATCTAAAGGTGGCCAGGCAGTGTGACAAGGTAGTCAAGAGGGCTAGTGTGATGCTAGAGTGATAGGCAGTGGTATCTCCAACAGGAAGAAGGAGGTGGTGTTGCCCCTATATAGATTGCTGGTAGACCTCACCTTGAGTACTGTGTCCAGTTTGGAGACCACATTTCAGGAAAGACATACACAGAGTAGAGGTGGTCCAGAAGAGGGCTACTAAAATGATGCTGGGTCTGCATCCAAACCCTATGAGAAGAAGCTAAAGGAGCTCAATATGCGCACTCTGGAGGAGAGAAGGGAGAGGTGGGATATGATAGAGACCTTTAAATGCCTTTAAATATCATGGGGATTAATAAAGTACAGTTTGGGGGTATTTTTCAGAGAAAAAAGGTGCTCTAGAACAATGGAGCATGGTATGAATCTGGAGGGAGGTAGATTCAGAAGAGATGCGAGGAAGTACTTCTTCACAGAAAAGGTGGTGGATCCCTGGAACAGCCTTCCAGTCATGGTAGTATGGGTGAAAATAGTGGTGGAGTTCAAAAATGCCTGGGATAGGCACAAGGGAATCATTGGGACTCATTGGGGAAAGAAGATGGGCAGAACAGACAGTGCCATTGATCAAGTAGGGTCTGCAACAAAGATGAAGATAATAAAACTAGGCAGACTGGGTGGGTCCAGTGGCCCTTATCTGCTGTCAGTTTCTAGGTTTCACAGAGGTAGCAAATTGAACAAGGCACAGATGACTGATATCAACCAGTTCCAAACCATGGAAGATTTATACTGGTTTAGAAAGTCATCATCTTTAAAGACGAGTTTTGAAACCACAAGCCTGTGTGAGGATGTGCGCATAACTATCCAGGATTCGAACATCAATGTTGTAAAACTGTCCCAGACTGGCAATGATGGACTTACTCCCATTCACCCAAGGTTGACATACTTCCTGACTCCTGCACCAGCAGTTAGCACATTCATCAAGAAATCTAGGGTACCTTAAGCATTAGAAAGAGGGGTAGGGTAGACTGGATGGGCCACAAGGCCCTTATCTGCCGACAACATCTATGTATCTACTGTATGTGAACTCAGTCTTGGTCATGCCATGATAAATAGAGTCACACTCTTTTGTAAACTATTAAGAGTGCATTCAGCTCACTTGCAGTGGATACCATGGCAACAATCAAACCCACTGACAAAGGGGGAGGTGATAGTTATCATGGATACCCCTGCATACATGGCTGAGATAAATTGACAGTTAAGAGACATAAGATTTTATGAATGACTGTCTCAGAATTGTAGTGCTGTCTATAAGGAATCAATTGACAATGTCCTTAGACGTGGTTTCTCCAGAGGCAAAATTTCTGAGGGGGAGTATGAATTCCTTAACATGCCACACTCAGTGGTACCATGCATATATGCTCTACCTAAAATTCATAACAGCATGGAATGATCCCCTCCCACCACCCAAACATTCAGTGGAATAACTGGCTCACTGAGCATTTTTTTTTTCAATTTATGTAGACCGTTTTTTCCAGCCATTGGCCAAGGTCCTCCAATCATATATTCATGACTCCAAAGAGCTGGTCTTGTTAATAGAGGGTCTGGACATGTTAGAGGATTAAGTCTTTGCCACCCTGGATATGGAGGCTCTCTATACAAATGGCCTCGATGCTATGGCATACTTTCTTGACCAGCATTTAGATGATCAATGGGTGCATACAGAATTTTTGGTGCACTTGGCAAGGCTAGTTTTGGAAAGTAATAGGTTTCTGTTCTATAATGTCTATTATAAACAAGTGAATGGCATGGTGATGGGGGCAACTATGGTCCCCTGTTACACCAACCTTTATGCTGGTTTCTAGGAAACACAGTTTCTGTGTAGTGATGCCACAAATCCATACAGAAGATTTTTGGATTTGTGGTGATGTTATATTGATGGTATACTCATTGTCTGATAGGGCACAGAGGCCCTGTTTCGTGAGTTTGCAACTTGACTTGCAACCACCAACTACCGTCTCAGACTTAAGGGGGCCATTAATAGAGAAAGGATCACCTATCTGGATCTCAATATTTTCAGGCTGGGGGGGGTATATTGGCATTACTCTATACAAAAAAGTACTGATAGGGGTACCTTCTTAGTGGTGAGTAGTTGCAATCTCTCTCACATTACAAAAAGCATCCCATAAGCAACACTGTTCAGGACTCTGTGTAACTACATATGACAGGAAGACCATGCCTAAAATAAAATGAAGAAAATCAAATGCTTTAGATAAAGAGAGTATAGTACACCTATAATCAGCATGGCAGTGGAAGTGGTAAACGCTATACCCAGGGAATGTACTTTAGCACCCAGACCAAGACAAAATAATGCCCTCATACAAAAAAGCCATGGTCATGAGAGAAGTGTCAGAGCAAGTGACCATCCACCATACTTCCTGCCAGATCCACAGGTTTCTTATTGTGACTTAAGTTCTGGGCAGTGTATGTAGGGTGTTGGGTGGTGAGTGGGTGGACTGGGCCAGGGTTAGAATTTCAACATTTAAGTGGCCAGTTTCAGGACCCTGAGGAAGCCCTCATGGCAATACTAGTGGTACCTTTGCCTGTGGTCTGCATTGTGGTGTGCTTTTCATTTTAAACATTTAAATAAACTATCAAACCCATTTTTTTACAAGTGTGCATCATTTTTTTGTTGCACTAAGGACTCTAATGGGATTTTCCTTTCCATAACTGGCTGCACCTACACCCCAAAGTATGTGCAGTTGCCCTGCATGCAGGCTGTATACTCCCCAGGTGGCGAAGTCTACCCTGTGGCTACCCATTCAAATCACAGTCATTTTCCCTCCACCAACCACCTCCTATGTTCTCTCATACACATATCTGAAGAGAATTGCTCAGCTCTTAGTACTGCTTCTGGAGCAAACCATATCTTTTAAAACAGTCCTCCCTCTCTACTCCAACCCCTCCACTGGCTCCAGAGGGCCATTTAAAACAAAATGGACCTGTTTCATGATCCATGATTGGGGAGGCAACAGTAGTCAGGGACTCAGCTACAGTAGTGCAGTCTCCCTTCCCCAACCTACACTGCACCTTCCCTGTAGCATTTTAAACAATCATCTGAATGTACTTTATACACACACAGTGCATGCCCAGGAGGAAGGAGTAGTCATCAATGTCAATGATGACACTTGGCAGACTGACTAATCAGCTCCAGTTGCACCTCTCCCTACATCCCATTTATGTGCTTTGTGCTTATGCAGCCAAATTATTGTAAACAATGCTAGTGTGCCTTTCCTGGTCAAAAAGAAAAAAAAGAAAAGAAAAACGAAATACATAAAACTTGTTATGTGTGATACTTAGGGGTCAAAGGATCAGCATATGGAGAGGGGATAATTTTAAAAATGACTGTCAGCTCCTGGCTCAGCACCAGGAGCCAGGCAATTTTTAAATAAAAATATGTGTTTGATTGAAAAAGGAAAGGAAGGTTTAACTAGGGTTGGGGAGAGGTAGCCATGGACTAGCCCTGGCCACACGGGGAGAGAAAGATTCTTTCAGTTTGTTTTCCCAAACTGTATTCATTTCTTTTAAATGTATTTTACCAAGTGAGCAAGTAGAGTTAAAGAAGGGCTATTTTCCAGATGCAAGCTGGTGTAAGAAGAATACACAGACAGAAAATCAGGAGAAAACAGGGATAAACAATATCCAGTTTTCTAGCAATTTCACCAGTAACAGTACATAGCTAGACAATGACTATATACATTAAATCAATACAAAGTGACAGGATCGTGCAGCCAACTGGCATTATGAGTTAGAATGTTGCCCAATTGATTCAAAAACAGCATCAATCAGCCAGGTAGACAGAGACCACTTAAGGGCAGTTAGGGCATGACTGTAGAACCCCATGTTACTCCTTGATCAGAGCATTAGCAGACCAGTAACTTTAAGACATGGAAACTGCTCATGGCAGACAATCCCACAGATGGGGTAGCCTGTATCAAATAGAGGCTTAACTTGCATTGTGCTTGCAATGAGTGATTTGGGACCTATTGCCTGCTTCAGATCTAAGGGAATAAAATGTATTGGAAGCAAGTGTAAAAAATCCATGTAGGTACTCATGGAGTTTCCTGGAACAGAATTTGATGTCTAGAAGGGCAATGTTAAGTAAGTGCTTCACCACAGGAGGAGCCCAGCCCAGTTTCTTATAGGTTGTGTAATAAAGAGTGCAAGGGGGACAGAAGAAGATCACATTGCAGAGGGCATTAGAGGTTAGTGAGTTTGGAAATGGCAGTGAATGAGACATCAGAGCAAATCACTTCACCATTGTCCAGAAGAGAAAGAAGCTCATAGGATTGACAGCATACTGTATTTTCTGGTGCTAAGGGGAGGAGGCAGCCATTCACTCTGTACAGTGCGCCAACTTTAAATACTTTGAAAGAGTATTATTGACATGCTCAGAGCAGTCAAGATGCTGACCGAGCAGCAGGCCCAAATATTGAATACCAAATATCTGGGATGCCAAGTAAGCATATTAACTAAGCATTTAAAAAAAGGTATTAATATACCTCTAACACTCACACACATACAGTATATATAAAAAAGGACTTGCAATTAATTCTCCATCTAAAATCAATCATTTTGTTGCTCTGCAGGGCCTGCGTATAAATAACTGTTTTTTTCTTACAGAACACGAACTACACACAGACTCTGATGCATTTTTGCATTTCTTTGGTCTGTATTCTCTCCTTCACTGGATATCAGACAATCTGTCACAACTTGACATGATGCAGTGTGAGTGCCAGACTATGATATAAATGCATCACTTTGACTGTGACTCACAGTGATGTGTTACAGCCTGAGAGCGTCCCTGCTTGAGAACTGTCCAAGTGCTATTGGAGATCACCTCCCTCTCCCTTGTTGAACACCTGCATCCATCAGGAGCATCTGGAGTAGACCTGATGCCTCTTTCCTATGATGGCACCTGACAAACTGCAGTCATGCCCATGAGTTACAGCACGGAGGCTAATACAGTACATCTCTAAGCCTGGGAAGAATCATTGTGTAGAACTCAGCACATCACTGTCAGGACTAGCATTTTCTTGCATTACCCGATGACTGATTTGAAGGAATTTGTGTTCTACACATGTGCTGTAAGTGTAGAAATGTAACGAAAGGTGCCAGCATTTATTTTTAGTTACGGTACATGTCAGGCTGGGCAAGTTCTTTGGGAAGCTGGGAATATTAAAATATAGTAACCCCCAGAGTCTGCAGGCAGACACAGGCAGTGTGATTCAAATTCCACCACAGGCACTGGCTTACTGGGTAACCCTAAGCAATTCACGTATGCTTCAGGAGAACAGTGAAGTCCACTCAGAAGGAAGGAAGTGCCATTGGTACAGTAACTAAATACAATACCAAAACAAAACAAAAAAAAAGTGAGTGCACTCACCAACAATGAACAGGAAAAGATGCCAGGCAATATCCATCTGTATTCTGATGACACCTTCCTGTGCATACGGTCACAGTCCCCCTGATATCTCTGTTATCCTGAAATCCAACTTTGATCTACTCTCAGCCTGATTCCAATTTAAACACTTAGCCCTGAACCAATACAAAACTGCCTCCATGTTGTTTGACAAAAAAAAGGCCTGTTAGACTCCTCTGACCATTCATCAAAACCTCTGATGGCTCTCCTTTGAAATCCATGACTGACTATAAATACCTCAACACCTTCCTAGATAAATCCCTGGATTTTTCTTCACATATTCTCTGACTGGTTTCAAAGTCCTAAAGGAAACTTGGATCCCTCTAGAGGGTGGACAATGGTCTCTCCCAGGGGATAAGACAGTGCCTAGTTGAATGTCTTATTCTCTTCTTTGGTAGCCTGGTAAGGCCCGCTAGACACAAGGCCTGTTTTCTACAGGTTGCTGATTTTCGTAATGTGATATGTGGCATTGTCCCTAAATACCAACTCTCAAAACTTGATAATGTACTAAATTCCCATTGCAGATTTATCCTACACTCCCCCAACAGGACATACCAATGCACCCAGTATGATCACTTGAGCTGGCTTTTGGTAAATGATAGGCATACTGTGCAACACTTCGCTCTCTATGGCTTCAAGTAATGACTAAATAAGCTGCCCAGCTAGCTAAGCACCCTGTTTTCTCCTGCTACTCAGTCCATTAACTAACTTTGGTCCCACACTGGTAATAGATTCCTCATTCCCAGGAGGAAACAAAATTCTGGTCAATTTGGTTTTCAGGCATAGATTCCCTCAGGTATAGAACAACCTGGCTGTAGGAAATAGCCCAGTCTCCAGTACTACTTCCAACAAACAATTACTCAAACAGCAAACTGTAGATTAATGTGATTACACATGACAATGCTTTTTGGACACATGTTCCTCCAGTTTCAAGTGACCTCTCCTCTGCTGTTATGCTTGTAAATCTGCATATTGTAAATTACATATATTTTTGTACTGAACTGTACTTAATTTTTGTTATACTTGCTTTACTTCTTCCTCTCCACCTCCCTAGCTCATATCTGTAAGCAAGATTGTTATCGTATCGTTGTATTTTTTCCAGCTGAAACTATTTCAAAATAAATAAATAAAATAAAACGCTTTTGAATGCTTCAAAAGTGCATTTATTTCCAGTGATAAAGTGCATCATAATTCTGGAAGCACTGGAAGAAAACAGATGCCATCTCAACATTTTGCAAGAATTCACATTGTCAAGAGACTGGCACTGCCCTCCTCTGGATGCCTTAAAGGGAAATAGTGTACCCTTTCTCCATCATATAATTTCTAGTTGAAAACCCACATTTTATGACGGCTAACTTTCCATAAAGTTAATTGATTGTGCTGGTTATTTTACCTGCTTCCTTTCTTAATAGAACTAAAATGCATGATAATGGTATAGTTATAACCCACATTGTTTTACTTTAAATTCTTAATATTTTTTTTTGTTACTTCTTTGGTAATGAGCTATGGCCCACTAGGTTCAATGGTTGCTTTCAGGAGCAACGGGGAGATACATTACTTGCTCAGTGTCATACAGTATGCACGTGGAGGTTGTGGGAATCAAACCATGTCTCCTGGATGTACCAGGTGCATTTCCAGCTCAATACTCTAACCTCTAGGCTACATTGCCAGCCACTAATTCTTATTCCATGCTTATATAACTTTAGGACATCAGTAAACAGTATAGCCATTCATAATGCAATAATCGTCTCTCCTCCTACTTTATCTTGAGTGTCTTGATGGGGTTGGGGTGTTCCCAAGTCCGGAAAAGATTCAGTGGGAAAAAGTTAAAGGACTGTAAACAAATAGGTTTCTGTGTGAAAACTTCTGAAAAAAAAATGGAATCCAAATCAAACTGCCAACTACATCAGCAATGTCTAGAGAATGTGAGCAATCAAAAAATGTGTTTTTAAACTAGTGATGACTGAGGACTAAGTGGGTTGACAGTGCCTCTTTAAATAATTATTTTCTTAAACATCCAGGCCCCACCAGAGAAGACACTTTCAATTCAAAATACAAAAATACATGTGCTAAAAGTGAACAAGCAATTGTCAATGCCGAATGTTGTCAAGCTGGCATTGGCATTGGAAGTGACGGATCTAGAGGCGCATAATAGGAATGGCAGTGAAGTATTGAAGTGGTGTCAACCCCACCTCCACCCTGTAGAGAGCGACAGGCAGTGGGGTGTGCCTTTGAGTCATCAGGTATAATGCTCATGCCATTGTACCTCAACCTACTCTGTAGACACTGACAAGTGTCATGGTGTGCTTTGGAGTCTTTGGGCATTATACTTACCCCATTCCATAAGGAAATATGCTAATGTGGGTGCAGTATAGGAGCATGGGGTGAAGTTTGTGGCCAAACACTGCAAGACTCCCCACGATGCCTGTCAGTGGCTGCAGGGTGGGCATGGGGGGTGGAATGGCATGAGCATTATATCCGATGATCCCAAGTCACAGCTCTGATGCCTGTCAGTCCTTACCAGGTGGGGTGCTGCAGTTGGAAACCCTAACACCATGGATGTGTACTGGTAGTTTCACTCTACATGTTCAACATGGGCTGCTTGTCAGGCCACCTCATGAAAAGTGGCACAATCACTTTGTTAGCTGAAAGGTGGTTTTGCACAGCGGCTGTGGCATTTGGTGACAGAGGGACGAAAACACAGTTTTGGGCAGGATGTGGAGAATGACAATTGTATTGTTCATGAGGAGGCATAAAAAATGGCAATGCTGAAAATCTGGAGTGGCAATATATAATATTGGTGAAGTAATGAGCATGCATTCAACTTGCACACTAGACATCCGATACCCAAATATTTGTGGAAGTCTTTTAGGCACATTTTCAACATAGGTATTTTGGGACCTCCCCTCATGAACAGTGGTGCTGTGATTTTGTTAATATATCCCAAAAGGTGATTTCCCACAGCGAGCATGCCATTGTGTACCACAGTTGCGGAAACGTGTTTTGGGCAGGCTGTGAAAATTGGCAGCTGCACTGTTGATGAGGAGGTGTGCAAAAATGCCAGTGTGACATGAACATATTGCAAATGTACAAAGTTACAAGGCTGCATGGAAACTGTACAAAGTACGCTTGCAGCACAGTCATTTTCCGAACTTTTGGCACCAAATTTTCAACATAGGCATTTTAGGACCTCTGCTCATGAACAGTGTCATGGTCATTTTCTCAGACTGCCCCAAAATCTGATTTCGCACAGCAGCCGTGTGATTCTGCGCTGGATGTGTGAAAACACATTTCAGGCAGGATATGTAAAATGACAGCTGTACTGTTCATAAGGAGGTGTGGAAAAATGCCAATTTTGATATGTGGAGTGAAAATATTACAAATGCACAAAGTCACAAGCGTATGTGCAAACTGTGCAATGCACGCCCATAAAACACTAATTGAATAGACTGTCGGACCCAAATTTTCAACATAAGCCTTCTAGGACCTCTGCTAATGAACAGTGTCACTGTCATTTCCATAATGTGTCTCGAGCACAGACGTTCCACAGCGAACGTGCTATTCTGCACCGGAACTGTGAAAACACATTTTGGTCAGGATGTGAAAAATGACAGCTGTACTATTCATAAGGAGGTGCAGAACAATGGCAATGTTGAAAATCTGGAGTGAAAATATTATAAATTCGTGAACATACTCCATGCATGCAAACTGCACAATGCATGCTTGTAGCACAGTCATGTTATGGAGTATCGTCACCAAATTTTCAGCATAGGCATTGTAGGATCTCTGCTCATGAACAGTGTAACTGTCATTTTCGTAATCTGCCCTGAACACTGATTTCCCACAGCGACCATGGTATTGTGAGCTGCAAGTGCGGAAACACATTTCGGCCAGGATGTGAAAAATGACAGCTGTACTGTTCACAAGGAGGTGTAGAAAAATGACAATGTTGAAAATCTGGCATGAAAATATTGTGAATTCGTGAAGTTACGAGCCGCAACTGTGCAATGCACACTTGTAAAACAGCCATTTTTTGGATTTTTTCCATCAAATTTGCAACTTAGGCTTTTTGACAGCCCACCTCATGAACACTGCCACTGTCCTTCCATTAATCGGACCATAAAGGTGATTCTGTGCAGTGACTGCGAAATCAACTTTCGGGACCAATTAACATCATAACTGTAACAGAATTCATGGGGAAGGGTCCCATGAACCCCATGTTGAAAATTTGGTGCAAAAATTCCAAAACATGCCCGAGATATGCATCAAAGTTGAAAACAACACTATTCATTCCACTATACAGCTTACCGGCACTTCCTCCATTCACTGTCGGCTTTGAATAGTGCAGACGTGTTCCTGGTCCACTGGAGATTGTCGCTGGACTCTGGAGGTAAGTATGGGGTGGGGTGTGGGGATGCAGGTGTGCAGTGGGTGTGTGAGGGTGATGGGTAGAGAGACTATGTGGGACCATTTTATGTTAATGGGAGAAAAACTAACATCGAGAGACAGTTTCTTTTCTTCAGGGGACTTGGCATGCTGGGGTGGGCTCCCAGTGTACCACCTAACTGTTTGGGGGTTGCTGCAGGCGATGGGTGATTGGGCACCCTTGTCAGCAAACAACAAAAGGGGGGTTAATTTATGCCAACGGGGATTGGGCACCCCCGTCGGCACACAAGGAAAGTGGGGGGGAGGCAAGAGCTGAGAGAGATTGGGCACCCCCCTCGGCATATAAGAAATAGGGGAAGAATGCTTTATGTGGACAGGGGGTGGGCTCCCTGTTGGCAAATTTTTGCAGCCAGAGTAAGCCGGCAGGGGAATTGGGAACCCCCGAAGTCAGCAGTTGGGCAGCCGCCCGCCATGCTGACAATGTGGGGAGCACATAGAAAGGATCCGCTGCATCTTACAAACTTTGCTCAGATTGCAGCATACCTTTCCTTAGATGTGCTCACCATATTAGTATGCATGGTGTGGCACCAGCATGCAGGCTGATTGGGGAATGAGGGATGCGCCTACTGATGCAGCCCTGCATTAGCCCAACAGCGACCTTGCCTCCAAATCCCCACTGCCGCAAGATGTTGGCTGCACAAGCACGCCAACATAAAAAAGAGAAGAAAAGTGGCAATGTTTAAAATATAAAATGTAAAGATCACAGACAATACTAAATTGACACTTTTATTGTATTTCCACTTTTATCACATGTATTTTTGCACTTCGCATTGTAAGTGTTTCTCAAGGTGCCTGCATCTTTATATACATAAATATTTAAGTCATCCAGAGGAAAATACCAACAGTGTCTTGACAAAGAAAATTGTCAGGAAACATTAAGATGGTGTCTGTTTTTGTCTCCGTGAGGTTCAGTTGGAAGTGTTTCATTTCTGACTTAGTGGGGACTTAGTTTTGATGTCACACTTGGGACTTGGGCTCATACTCCAAGTTTACAGCCAAAGTGCATTATAAGAGGTAGATCTTTGGCTGGTTAGGCTGCTTCTGTAAGGTAACTTTGGGACTATTCATACTGGCTTCTGCTTTTCTCCATGTTCGTAAACAAGATGCCTGGAGCACTACCATATTTATGTATGGTATCACCTTTCTTATGCATTGTATCCCAAATCACTGTAGAAGCGATGGGAGATTGATAGTGAAGTGACTGTTAATGTGTAATGGCAGCCATTTTACACATCAGACCCTACACACAGCTTTGGAAAATTCATTAACCAGTTTTATGGGAAGGGGAATGTGGATCAAGACACAGAGGAAAATCCCTTACCATTGTGAAAAGTGCCTTGGATTCTTTACTTCCATCTTGGCAGCCACCAGAATGGCACCAGATATGAACAGATGTGACCTTAAATTAACATGTCATATGATGGAAGGCACCTGCAGTAGTACAACATACCCTTACTTCTGCACCCAGGTGCATGGCTCAAATTGACACAGAGGTATGGAATACAATACTCAGAAAAAACTTTGAGCATGGAGGCCAGTCCGGTGGCATGGAGGGTTAAGGCACCAATGCCACGTCTGCTGTCACACCATCAAACCAAATTTGAGAACAAGCTTGGTGTCGCTAGGGTTTGGCTGTGGTGGGAGATGATTGAGCACATTACAACATTTGTCCTCTCTTGGGGAAGGGGGTATTCCATAGTAGTCTACTAGTGTCTCCTAGTGGAGGTGCAGTATGCAGTAGCAGGGTAGTGGCTGTGACTCAGAGGAGTTGGCCAGTGGTAGGGACATAGTGCTTGTGCATCTCTACTCATGTTTGATTTCAACTTTGCATGTCACCTGGCTAGGGGAGAAAAGAAGGAAAACATAGAAGATGCAGGATGATCCATTAGTCTCTGCAGCCCCCACATCACCTACAGGATCCTGGGGGACTATTTGGATTGTGTTTTAGGGTGGGGAGGCTGGCCCTGACCACCAACACTACCACAAGGGGAATATCCGTAGTGGATCTCACCCCTCAGGTAAGTCCCTGAGGTGCTGGGAGATTGGGGAGAATGGCCATGGGCAAAGGTGAGGCTGCTAGAGGAAGAAACACCTTAATAACTGAAAAAAAACTTGAAGCATTAAAAAGGATAGTTTTGTCTGTCAAATGAGGGTGGACATAATGTAGCTGTACAGATCATAATTCTAGTCTTAGACTATGGGCATGTGGTATATTGCTATGCAGAAAATAGAAGTCTGACTAAATTAGATTAACATGTATAAAAAAAATACCAAAATTTGTTCTTTTATGCAAATATACCAGTCACCATTGACGTTTCTAGTAGAGCTTAAACTGGCAATTTGTAACTGAAAAAGAGAAAGGGCCTGGATTACAGTAAAATGTATAACGTTCTAAGAGATGAACCTGTAAATCTGTTAAAATGTTTATTGGCTCCTAACGAGGAAATAGTTTCTATGTCACACTTCAGAGAAATGAAACACTGAGAATTGAAAGCAAAAGCATTAACAATAGACAGGGTGCCATGACCCTGAGGTATAGCGGAGCGGGATTAAGAAATCAAATATCCATAGTAACTAGTACTAAAGGATCACTATTTGAATTTCAAAATACAATAAAGAAAGAGATTAAACATGTTCTTGCTGTTGTTAGCATTTACATGTACATAAAATAGTTTTCCTGCAGAGCTGTCATTGTATTGTGAGTGCATGTGGATTACTTGATATTTATACAGAATTAATTTTAGATACAGGAATGCTATTAAAACAGGGCTACATTTTTTATAACATGTTGTTGCTCAGGTCATTTCTTGTAACTGAAGCAGTATTGATTTTGTTCAAAGTGTGCATACAATCTAAAGATTGAGAAAGTAGACTATAAGATCATTCAGACACATACCTACATCATGGCTGTCATATAGCATTGATCTGATACTGTTCACTGCTGTAAGGAGCTGCACATTATACTGGATATCATATGTTGTTTGAGACTGAAATAGTCTGTTCAAGAATAACTGGGATTGCTATTCGGCCTTTTGGCATCTGCCAATTTATATTACAGGATTTAGAGCAAGCATTTCTTAGTGGTTAGTGGCCTGCTGTAGTGTGAATAATATCAGAAGCTGGTTGACTCTTAATAAGACTCATTTTTAATATCATGGGGAGGGTGACTCTGTCTCCAGACTCCTCTCATGGCATCTCTTTTGTTTTGTTAATAAAAAAAAGACCCTGATAAAATATTTTGCTCTATCCTGGGTGCTATCACAGCTACTCTGTGCTGTATGTTTGGGGCTTCCTAATAGCACAGTTCCACTGTCCTTGTACCTGTCACCCCAAAGACCCCATGTCCAAACAGAATGGGAAATCAGTACAGACATGGACCACCAGACAATAATGTGAAATCTAGGGTGCAAGGCACTTGAGGTGGGTGAGTGATAGTATGTGTGGGACACTTGAGGTGGGTGAGTGATATCATGTGGGGATAAGGGTAAGTGCAAAACAAAAGGGGTATTCAATGAATTGCCAAACTCCAGCAGTTTCCACCTAGCAAAAGCCAGTCCAAAGACTGTCATTTACATTTCGGCTCATTGGTCCTTCAGCAGACATGACACAGCTTTATTACACTGAGCATGTGCAACACTTTCTGGCAGCCTCCTGACATTCAGTAACCAATCTGGGATGTGGAATCTCAGCAAAACCAAGCATTTTGCAGCTCTGTGTGCCTTTGCAGCTCTGGTGTCAGGAAGGGAGGACCTTGCTGTGTGTGCTGGGCTGTTTTAACTCTTTTTGTCAGAAAAGGTTGCCAAAATCCAACAATTTTTGAAGAGCAGTTCTTTGGAGTCAACTTGCAAGCTGTTACTACAGATTCACATATTTTGTTAGGCAGGGCAAGGGAAGGAAAAGAAGAGCATTGTGAAGGCAAGCGGGGGGGGGGGTAGAAGGGCTCTGGTCCTGCCCTGCTACAGTAGTCCAGTGCTGTTGTTTTACTCTAATCTTCCAAACCAAAGATTTTGTACTTTTCTTGACTGGGTAGGTGCCTAAGCCCCAAATCTTAACTTTATCAAACTGTAGTTTTGGTGATTGTTTCTGGGCGACTTGTGTCTGTGCTGCTGAGTCAGGGTGTAAGGGTACTGCTAGGTTCCAGCTTGCCTGACCTCCCCTCAAAATAAATCTTGTGAAATACTTTATCCAACTGCAGCTTAGTCTTTGTGACAGGTAGTGTGTGCTGAGCCTGACCTGCCTGTGAGTGCCAGACCCCCCTCACAAAAAACAAACAAACTTGTGAAACACTTTATCCAGGTGCAGCTTAGTCTTCATGACAGGCAATGTTTGCTGTGCCTGGCTTTCATCAGGGAGCTGGAACCCCCGCACCCCCCAAAAAAAATATTGTGAAACATTTTATCCAGGTGTAGCTTAGGTTTTGTGACTGGCAGTGTTTGCCCTGCCTGGCCTGCACCTGGGAGCTGGAGCCCCCCTCCTCAAATCCTATGAAACACTTTATGCAATTGCAGTTTAATCTTTCTGAGAGGAAGTGTGTGCCATGCCTGGCCTGCTTGTGGTAGCAGGACCCCCCCCCAATCACACAGCCACTCCTAAGGGTCAGATCCACTGAGCTCACAGTGCCTGCTCTTAAGTGCAATCTGTGATAGTGGGTGGGAACAGAGATACCCTCCTCAAGTCCTTTTACAATGCTCGCCAAGGCCACGACTAAAAACCCACCACGAGGACCCAAGACATTCCCCTAAACTCTGGATAAGGGCACAATACCAATTTTGAGTCTTTTAGCCAAATATGGAGCCTTTTTAGTTGTTACACAAATGGGGGAGATCCAGGTGTCACATTCTCTTCAGAGTAACAGTGTGCTCCTGATTTTGTCTTCTCCAACAGGACATGCAACAACCTGGTTCAAAATCCCTACAGACTCTTTCTTGAGACTTTGGTATTCTCCCTATCTCTACCCATATAACCCTTACAGACCTTGGTAGATTTGGTTGCTTATGGAGGCACCCCTTAGCAATAACAGGTTATCACAGATTATTAATAACTGTCCCACAATTTACACACAATTTAGAAACTGGCCCTCAGGCAGGTTTCTTAAAAACAAATATTTTTACCAAAATACTTACACAATGATCATACAGTTACAACTAAAAGATGTACACATTTTGTCACAGAATAACAGAAATAAAAGTGGAAAGTATACATGAAAAACACACAATAACGGTTATCTAAAGTCTACTTTAAGCTCTTAGCAAACTGAAGTTCAAAGAAAGTAAATGAAAGATTCAGTTTCATTTGTACTGGCAGTCTTGTGTCTCAGCAGTTTTGCTTCTTATGTTAGGAGAAGAGTGTCCATTGTAGATGCACAGCAAAAAAGAGGGAGAATGGTCCTTGTTCAATTCCTTATATAGCTGGAAGAAGCCTGAAGAAAAAGAACTGTCTAATCCCAAAGTAGCCTTCTCTTTCAGGCCAGTAGATGTCACTCTTGCTGTTTACCCATAGTCTCAATTTCCTAGTGGCCTTTGATGTCTCTACTGTCTTACTAGGAATACAACTTACACATGTAAGAGAATTCCCACAGGTCTGCCAGAAAGGATGTTCCTGGTCCTCTCATGTCATAAGATGCAACATACCATAACAGTTTCCTGGAATCTGAGCATCCTGCCTCTGAAGTGCATGGTTTATGATAGGTAAATGGATTTTGGCATATCTCTGTTAAGGTACCTGGAAATGCAACCATAGCTTCCTGGCAAGCAGCTGCCCCTCAGGTCAGAGGAAGGTCAAAAATGTTTTAAAAAGAAATCCAGTCTCTCTCTCTGTGTACCCCATGCATTAACACTGACATTCTTGTGGCATGTACATATACACAGAATCACATCAAATATCTCTCTCTCTCTCTCTCTCTCTATATATATATATATATATATATATATATTTATACACACACACATATATAACATAATTATATTGGCAAATAATGACTGGCAGTTGGCTAGCTTGCCACATCCCTCCCTCCTAGACTGAATTTGTGGGAACATGCCCCTTAATGCATGGTAAACTTTTCACAAAGTCTGTTACTGTTATAACTGGTGCAATAGCCCATCTGAATTGGCTTTTGCTGATCTGTCCCTGTGGGTAATGGTCATATCCTAGGCCTGTAAGGCAATACTCTACCTTAAGAGATGACCATTTGTTTTACCCATCTAAGTTCGCCACACCAGGGGGTTATGATTGATCTGTACCTCAAAGTGCCTTCCATACAGGTACAATTCTAATTTCTTCAGGGCCCTTACCAGCACAAGGCATTCCTTTCCAACTGTGTAATACGCCCGTTCCCAGGGAAGTAACTTTTTGCTACGGTGCACTATTAGGTGATGTTTTCCCCGATTAGAAGTCTGACTGAGGACTGCTCTGATTCCCACATCTGAGGCATCTGATTGGACTACAAGTGGCTTACTATAAACTGGAGTGGTTAACACAGAGAAACTGCACAGTTCCTCCTTTAGCCATGTGGAGGCTCATTCTCAGACTGGCTCCCACTTTACCTCTTTGGGTATTCTTTTCTTTAGCAGGTCAGATTGGGGAGCTGTCAAGGTACTATAATTTGGTACAAACTTTTGATAGTACCATGCAGTCCCTAGAATGCTCCTAACCTGCTTCTAGGTTTTAGGCCTGGGCCACACCTCTATTGCCTCAATCTTGGCTTGATTTGGATGAAGCTGCCCTGCCCCACTACATGACTTAGATATGCAACCTCCACCATTGCCACCTGGCTCTTTTCAGCCTTGACAGTGAGCTCTGTCCTCTTTATCCTGCCCAACACTTCCTTCAGGTGGGACAGGTGTTCCTTCCAGCTGGTACTGAAGATGGAACTATCATCAAGATAAGCCACTGTGTACTTTTCAGTACCATGCAACACCTGGTTGATAAACCTTTGGAAGGCAGCAGGGGCATTCTTCATTCCAAAAGGCATTACCCTGAATTTGAATAACCCTACGGTATTGCAATGGTGAAGGACAACCTCTCCCTAACTCTGGCAGTTAACTCCACTTGCCAATACCCTTTCATCAAATCGATTGTGGTGAGGTATGTCACCCTCCCCAGCTTGTCCAAGAGTTTGTCGGCCATTGCATAGGGTGGGCATCAGACTTTGTGACTGCATTAAGTACACAATAGTCTACAAAAAAGGAAGTAGAATCATCCAGCTTGTGAATGAGGACTACGAGTGAGGCCCAGGGGCTGTGGGATTTCTGGATTACCCCCAAATCTAGCATTTCTTTGACCTCCCTCCTAATGTCCTTTAGGATGGCCCCAGACATGCGGTAGGCTGTTCATCATAAAGGCCCTGGTGTCCCCGTGCCTACATCAGGTGTCACTAAGGAGGTTTGTCCAGGCTTGGCTGTAAACAATGGGGCAAAGTTCTCTAAAACCTCCCTCACTTCCTGGGACTGTTCTGGGGTCAACTGGGGCAACAGTTTGCCTCTACAGATGAATCACACTTGCTTTCCTCCAGCAAGTCCAGTAGAGGGTCCTCTTCATCCATCCCCTCCCGAGGACTACACACTGAAAATACCATGTCAGCCCTATTTGCATATGGCTTCATCATGTTGACATGGTACATCCTATGATTATGGCTCCTATCAGGCAGTTCTACAATATAGTTCATGTCACTTACCTGTCAGACTACCATGTATGATCCTGCCCACTTTGCCTACAGCTTGTTCTTCTGGACCAGGATTAGGACAATGACTTCCTGACCTACAATGTACGAGCGAGATCTGGCTCTGTGGTCATACCAGACCTTTTGCATCTGTTGGGCAGCTGAGAGGTTGCTTTGGGCTGCCCCTATAAGCTTCTTCAGCTTCTCCAAAAACTTCAGGATCTACTTCACGATGGGATCTCCCTGGGTGGTGTGCTTGCCTCCCCAGTCTTCCGGTATCAAGCCTAGTGCCCACACACCCTATATCCATATAAGAGTTTGAGGGGGGGAGAACCCTATTGAATCTTGGGGCACCTCCTTGTATGCAAACAACAAGTGGGAAAGTATTTCTCCCAGTCCCTCCCATGCTGGTCAGCAAATGCTTGGTGCATTGATTTCAGGGTACTATTAAAGCTTACCACAAGACCATTGGCTTGTGTTTGATAAGATATAGTGCATCTCTGCACCACCCCACACTTCTGCCACAAGCACTTCATCAGGTCCGACAGGCAGGTACCCTCTTGATTAGTGATAACTTTCTGCGGGAACCTGACATGGGAGACAATCCCTAGCAAGGCATCTGCCACTTTGCCTGTCCTAAGTGAGGAGAGGGTGACTGCCTCTGGGTATCGGGTGGCATAATCTACCACTGTCAAGATAAACTTCTTTCCAGAGGAGCTTGGTGTACTCAAAGGTCCCACAATATCCATTCCTACCCTCTGGAATGGCTCCTACACAATGGGCAAGGGAATTAGGGCGGCTTTGGTTATACTACCTGCCTTCCCTATTTCCTGGCACTAGTGACAAGACCTGCATTATTCTTTCACCTGCTGGGTGAAGTTGGGCCAATAAAAATTCTGGGCCAATCATTATGTGGTGTGCACAATTCCCAGATGTCCAGACATGGGGATGTCATTAACAACCTTGAGCAATAACTCACCATACCCCTGGGGATCAACAAGCTGCCTGGCCGTCATCCCTCCCTCCCTCTGTCCTCATGTGTTCAGTATACAATAGTCCACTGTCCTAAATTACCCTATGTCTCAAGTCACCTCCCTGTGTCTGGTCAGATTCTGCACAAGCCCTCGGCCTCTTCAAACTAGGGTCAGTTCTCTGAGCAGCTGCAAAATCTTCACATTTTCCCACAGCATGGGACATGTCCCTTCAGTTCCTAAACTGGGGTACATAGCTCTAGCATCAGGGCATTCAGGGCCACTTCCATCCCTAACCTTCTGACTGTTTGTTACCCCTCCCTCCTCAGAGTAACCTTCTGTAGCTGTTTTGTGAAATGCTACTTGTGGAAGTCCTACTTCCATTTCATTACTCTCCAATTCAGGAGACACAGGCTGTGGAACCAACCTCCTATTTTTTCCACAGGGGCTTCTTTGGGGTCCAGAGAAATACAAGTGACCTTTGTCATCTTACTGCAGGTAACTGTACACACCACCTCTTTCTGGAGATTACAAGACAAAGCAGGTGACTACAAACACCAATAGCAGGGCCAGAACCAGAATCAGTAGTACTCACGAAATATTTTGTAGGTTGGCACCTCATCACTGTCCACTTCAGATAAAGAATTCACTGAGATGTAGAAGGATAAAAGCCTTTCATTACAAAAATAGGCAGATCAGCCAGCAAACAAGATACATAGTGCCCTTCCCCACAGAACTGAACATTTTCACATCACAATTATGCTTTTTCAAAAAAAGTATAATTGTGAAGTGAAAATGTTCCAGCCCCCTGCTAAAAAAATCTTGTGACACACTTTATCGAATTGCAGCTTAGTATTCATGATAAGCATCGAGTGCCATACCTGACCTGCCTGTGGGAGCCAAAGCCCACCCCCCCCAAAAAAAAATATATCTTGTGAAACACTTTATCAAAGCCCCAATATAGACAGCAGGAACAGGAACAGGAAAAAACATGCATGCATGAGTAATGTGAAATTGAGAGAGTGACTTCTGTCTCTCCTCTTCTCTCAATCACCTTTGACTCCACAACAGACATAGGGACTATTTTTAAAAGTCCCTGTTACAAGGTCATAGAACCAGAACAGAAACTGTGGGTATTGGCCAGAGGAAAGGGTGAGGGAAACAGAATGAGTGATGCTGGGGTGGGGGGTGCAGGAGACAATTGTGTAGAACAAAAAGCACCCACCATTAAATAATGGAATCGTGTGGCAACCTTCCTGTTTTGGATACTTATTTATTGGTCATTGTATTACCATATATGTATGTATAATATACTATCATGTATGTCTGTACTGATGCACAAATATTGTACTTACAGTGAGTGTATGTATTTATCCCGTACAATCCTGAAGGCCTATATCGATGCTCTGATATTGTACTCAAACTTTAAGTGTATGTATTTACCCTTTGTCCCTGGTTCACACCTGGAAATGAACCTCTGTTTAGTGTACCTTTCCCAGTTATCAACATTTTAAATAAATAAAAGCTCCTAGTAGGAACCTTAGAGTTACACATGACCATAGCAGCCTCATCTTCGTACTTTCCTGCCCTGTGATTGGTTAAGTACTGCAGTGTGAAAAAAATAGAGCAGGTGAAGAGTGGACAGTATTGGGAACAATTTCATTTCATTGTTCATTTCATTTTATTTTTATTTAAACTGGTATGCCAATTAGCAATAATGCCATTTTTCACAGCAATCAGTACATAAAAACAAATACATAAATACAATTACTTAAAACATACACAATTGGAATCCAACAACAACATATTATATAATCCAGATATACATGAGAACAGTTGTACATGACTCGAAACAGACTGAGGTAGAGTGTTCTAATGAATAATAGCTTTTCGCTCCTGTAAAAAAGCTTCCAGCTTAGTGTGCTATACCTGGTTAAACAACTAAATTAAAAATAAAAAAAAATAAAAAAAAATATTTGAAGGATCTCTGATCACAAGTTGACTTAAAATGTGGAATGGAAAAAACATATTTGTTTTGAGACCTAGTAAAGAACACATTAGTATATCTAGGGAATTTGTCACTCACTGTGTTTGGCATGGGACCCAAAACAATTCTGTGCAGAGAGAGCAAGGCCTTAAATTTAACACGTTGTTTAAAAGAAAGACATCCCATGGTACTATACGACAAACAATGGTGTGTTGATCTCTTCGACCAGGTAGCAAATCTACATATGGAACTGTAAAGTAAATTTAATCTATTGAATAAGTTTTCAGTCAAAAAAAGGTAAATAATACTACCATAATAAAACTTTGATAACAACAAGCTACTCGCCAATAACCTCCAAGATTCAGGAACCAAAAATTGATTCATTCTGTAAAGCATACCCAATGTGTTGTGTACTACCTTTATTAACTGGGCAACATGATGGTTTAAAGTGAAATGTTTATACAGGGTAATCCCCAGTTAACTTAAGCTATCAACACAGTCCATTAGGAGCCCATTTAAATCAAGAATCTGAATATCACGTATCAATGATTTACTAGGATGGGAAAAAACATAGATATTTTTGGGAAAGAATTTAGGAGTAACTTAAAAGACAGAAACCAGTTATAAATGTGATTAAAATCTAGAGGTGGGTGAAAACTGAGAATTCTGCTTTAGCAGAACTTCCATAAAATGTCACAACTTTCTCAGAAGTTTCTGAACATCCACCTTCGGAGAAGTTGGAAATCTTCTGCCTCTCTAAAGCAGAGCTTTCAACATTCGCCCAGCTCTACATGGCATTGAACAAGCTAATCCAGGTAAAATTGTATGTATCATTAAAAACTCTTTTGTATAGTACACATACACTCACCACACACACACACACACACACACACACACACACACACACACACACACACGTATATAGAGGTCCCCTCTTTATGATTTAACAAAATGTATAAGGAAATATTGTGGGTATAAAGGTTTTACTGAAAATGAAAAGATGCTAGAACAATGGTTACTGTGTCTCACCACTACTGTTGTCAGGGAGAAACTATAAATCAAGATAATGCTTTTCTCAGAACAATGTTATTGGAAATAACTTTGCTGGTGCTATTTAGCTTAGTCATGCTGCTATATTATTCATAGCTTTTGAGTTTAGATCTATGAGAAGGAATCTTAACAAAGGGGCACAATTTGAAGATGGGGGGGCGGCTCAGAGGTAATTTAAGGAAGTATTTTTTCACAGAGAGGGTTGTGGATGTATGGAACAGCCTTCCGGAGGAGGTTGTGGAGTCAAAAACAGTGGTGGAATTCAAGCATGCATGGGACAGTCATAAGGCAATTCAAGGGGGTGGGGGTAGGAAGAAGTAGGCTGCAGGTTAACTAGGATCTGCAGCTTATCCATCAGGTAGGGAAATGGGCAGAATGGGTGTGCCAAGCAGTCCTTATCTGCTGTCAAATGTTATGTTTCTATGTATTAGATGTTGTATAAAGACATGGTACTGTAAATTAGCTCAGTACCTGTTAAGTATTTTGTATTGCTAAAATAAATATTTTTAAAACATCACCTAGCTATAGAGTAGAAACTCGTATTTGATTGAAATGATACACACAAATCATGTTACAATAATTCAGTTTGATGGTTTAGCCCCTCAGTCTTCTACAGTTTTCACAGAATTTGGGATGGAAGAAAGGTGTGAGCACCATAGGGGCTATTCACCAACGAGCGGAATCTACACGCCAAAGGCATGTATTCAACCTGTGCAACTCCACACCATTGGGGGATGCATGCACCAGACATATTTAGTAACACCAGTTCCCACCCACCCAGCCCCATTATGTGACCCTGCCCCCCCCAGCATGCAGATTTATAGGGGGGCTGTTGTGTGCAGAGCAGTGGACCCGTGCAGGCAGCCAATCAGCTGCTCAGCCCCATTCCAAGTGGATTATCGGCACCTGTGGGGTGCCATTCTGGCAAGTGAGATGCAGTGCTCCAACCATAATGTGGGGGGGACCCCAGTTGTCCACCCCAGCCCTTTCAGTGTGCCACAATGGCTGGGGCCTCCCTATTGGGGGGGCCGCTGACCCCTGCCATCTCTGCTGTAGCCATTGACTGCATCCTGGGGGGCACAAACCTGGCCGCTTGAGCTTATGGCTCCCCCAAGGTTGTGTAGCTGCCATGCATAGCACTCCATGGTTTAGTGAATCATGTGGAGTGCTGGCAAGGTGCCCATTCTGCCCCCCCGGCCTGCCCCGGTGTGGAGCTGTGTGATCGGCCAGGGGATCAGGTGCATTGGGGGGTGTATTTAGTTAGTGAATCCCACACAGGAGTGCAGTGGATGAGGGCAGGTGCTGGCAGGTGCAGGATGGGCTACGCATTGGATTTATGTGGCAAGTAACCACTCCGTACCTTCCTTAATAACCCCCACATGTGCATGTGGATACTTTTTCACAGTTTTTCCTGGAAACTACTATGACCTTATCATAATTCAGCATGGTTTCCTTATATTATTTCAGGTTCTTTTCCAAGGGAGAAGAGTTCATCCTGTTCTATTATAATTTATAGCGAATGTATAGGAATAGCTCCACAGGATAAAAAAATGAAATATTATACCTATCATGGAAAGAAACCATTATGTGGATGGAATCTAAGCAATGAGTCTAGGAAAAACATGCTGTATCTCCTGATTTCCATGGAAACTGCAGGAAATATCCACTTACAGTATTGTACCATGCGGTTCCATTGTTGTTTTCTACAGTCTAGGCTTTAGACAAGTAAGAACAAGGAATAGGTGAATAGGTAGTCACATCTCTGAGCATATCTAAACTTGTGCCATACCAGCTTCTATATACACCATCAAGAGGATTAAAGGTTGAAATTTTCAGCAATGAGATGTAATTGACTAATATTGTACATGAGTGTGACTCCACACAACCGCCACTGTTTAACTTGTTCTGTATAGAGGAGACACTAACAGGTTGTTTGAAAAAAAAAACAACAGAGGTACTAAATACTGTTCCACTGCAACAAAGCTCACACTGATTATTTGTGTGATCCAGCATCCACTAAATGGCAAGTGGAGCTACATGAGGAGTTGAAAATCACTGGCTCGCCAATGTAGTGGTAGTGCTACTGCTTGCAATGCCAGTGACCTGGGTTGGGTAGCGAGCCTGGGTCATTAGAGGGCCAACCGGGGGAAAAAGGGTTAAGCACCCGACAGGCTGGTCTCCTTCTTCAGGAGGGGTTGGCAGCTCTCCTTGCTGCAATATCACCACCACCTAAGTGACCACGAGTGGTGCTGGTGCAGCTGAGGAGGTGGACAGTTAAGAAGGGGAGGGCACTGGCCGAGGACCAGAGCGGAGGTAGATCTTAATATGCCTCCAACTCACTGGTCCTCCGAGAGTGCTGACATCTTTAAGGATCAGACCAGAACAAGGAAAAGACTCCACATCTGGCCAAGGTGATGGGTTCCCACACCAAAGTGACTGCAAAAGATCTGGGGGGGACTACAGGTGCATGCTCCCCTGAGTTTGGAGGAGGTAAGAGGAGGGGTAAGTCAGCCCTCCTGAAGTCCAGTACTCTCACATTTGTATGGCTTGACTTTATGGCTGTGTTTACCGTGAACCACACTGTTTGGTGGTTGATGTTCCTAGATGGCTACCCACTTCTAAATCTGAGATCCTCTCTACATCCCTGTTTGAGAGTACCTGGTCTAAGATTGCTCCCTCTTGAGTGGGTTCCAACACTAGCTATCTAAGGCATGCCCCCTCTAGGGCATCAAGAATGACCCTGCTCTTGGATGTGGCTGTAGCAGAGGTGCTCTAATTAACATCTGGCATATTCAGGTCTCCCATCAACAATATCTCCCCTTTTTCTGCCATTCTAAGTATGCCTTCTGTCATTTCCTTGTCCACTGCCTCCCCCTGAGATGGGGGTCTGTAAACAACCCCCATGCAGATTGTGGTGCCATTTCCTGTCTCCAGGGTGACCCATAATGTCCCCTGTCCTCCCTGTTTACCCTTTAGTTCCATTGCTTTGATCCCTTTGGTTACTTAGAGAGCTGCTCCTCCTCCTCCTCCTCTTTTACCCTCCCTGTTCCTCTTATAGATTGTGTACCCTGGTATGTTGACATACCAGTCATGGTTCAGTGTGTACCATAATTTTGTTACTGCCATGATATCCAGGCATCTCTCTTCCATCAAGACCACTAGTTCAGGGGAGCTTGTTACCCAGACTATGAACATTGGTACTCATTGCCCTCCATTTTTTTATGGACTTACCCCTTTTAGCCCCATGCCTGTCCTTACCGCATTTGCCTTTTTCTCCATTTACCCCTGTCTGGCTCCCTATTGACTTTCCTACTTTGGTGCTTACCTCACTAACTACCATGTTTTGTGGGGGGGGCTGGAATTTTCCTGCTCCTTTTCAGTGTCTCCCCTCTCAGATAGTTTAAATGCTTGCCAATGAAGCATTTAAACCTATCACCTAGGATCCTGGTTCTCCTCCTTGACAGATACAGGCCATCACACCTGTATAGGACTGTATCCCAGCAGGTGGACCCCCAGTCCCCAATGAAGCCAAAACCCTGTGCTCTGTACCAGTTTTTCAACCATTCATTGAATCCCATGGTGCAGAATACCCTAGTCTCACCCATGCCATAGATAGGCAGCACCTCCAAGAAGGTTACCATACATGCCACTTGCCTAAGACCCCTCCCCCAATTCCACAAACTCCTCTTGTACTGCTCTGATCCCATTCCCAGCCAGGTCATTTGTTCCTAGGTGGACAATGGCATCCACCTCCCTCTCCCATGCAGCTGCACCTGCGATCCTGAGGATTCGCTCCCTGTCCCTCCAAGTCACGGCACCTTACCTCCCTCTCCCCCCTGCCCCAGGTCTATGCCCCAACAATTGAATCCCCTATCAAGAGTTATTTTCTTCCCCTGTGGGGTCCTGTGCCATCTTCCTGTGGGTCTCCTTTGTGGAGGTTCCCAGCATCCATCTTGGTCTCCACTGCAGGTGCCTCCATGGAGGAACCACTCTCCAATAGAATAGTGCATGGAATTGTGGAGAGGTACAACTGGAGAGATGCACCTCTGTTCCACCACCCCTTACCCTCCCTGAGTCCTCCTTGGTCTAACCGCTCCTCTTCCTTGGCAAACTCTGAGGCAGCGGTGGTGGTGGCCCTTTTGATTGCTGGGTGGGGGGGAGGTTTCATAAATCCTAGCCAGGTCAGCCTAGAGATAGGCAACCTCTTCCTTCAGACCAGAGAGGTGCCTGCAAATAGGGCAGCATCGCAGCCTCCAGAACGCCTCCTGGAAGACTGCCGCCACACAGCAATTGTACTGCACCACTCCCATCATGTCTAATTTTGCAACCTCTCTCCTGTAGCTTTGTATGCTTACTCTCTCCTCTTTCTATTTATTTATTTTCCACCTACTATCCTACTGCCTAGGTGCCCTTACAGATCTCAACCTTCCTGTTCTAGGACAGCAACTTCCTGTATTCTTATGTAGTCTCCTTTTTCCTTGCTCAGAGTCAGACCTCCAGCAGCTGGGGGGTGGGAGGTAGAGCTACTCTTTTCTTTAAAGGATGGCAAAATGAACATGCCTCAGTGATCCTTTCCTTCCTACTGCCAAACTGGAAGTTCCTGTTGTCAGTCAAATCCAGTGCCTATAAAAGTAGAACTGGCTAAGGGTGGAAGGATGGATGGGAGGAAGGGAGGGAAATTAGTAAGTAATGTGTTAACTCTTTAGTCAGCTGCTCCTTCCTCTGAAAGCAAGATTACTGTCTGCCAAAAGCTAGCAGCAAGGAACTCTAATTGGAGACACCTGGGTTTATGCTGCATAAGCCACACCCCAATTAACTGCTTTCCTACTGACTTAGCAAACTGAGAAGCTGATACTGTCCCCTTCCCCAACACAGAAAAACACACTGACTCTCTTTTTTTTACCCTAAGACCCCACTTTTCTAATAAAGTATCTGTTTGCTTAATCTCAATAGGCTCAGACTCCTGCTGAGTTAGAAGTTTTCTATTAGTAAGTAAAGTTCTAGCTCTTTAGTCAGCTGCTCCTTGCTCTGAAAGCAAGATTGCTGTCTGCCAAAAGCTATCAGCAGGGAACTCTAATTGGAGACATCTGGTTTTGTGCTGCCTAAGCCACACCACCTATTAACTGTTCTCCTTCTGACTTAGCAAAATGAGAAGCTGATACAGTCCCCTTCCCCAACACAGAAAAACACACAGACTCTGTTTTGTTTTACCCTAACTGAGATTCCACACTTCTAATAAAGTATATGTTTGCTCAATTCCAACAGGCTCTGGCTCCTGCTGAGTTAGAATTTTTCTATTAGTAAGTAAAGTTCTAGATCTTTAGTCAGCTGCTTTTTGCTCTGAAAGAAAGATTGCTGTTTGCCAAATGATAGCAGCAGGTGTTTACATGACTCCTCAGTGAAACCGGAGAGTTTTCAGGGGTCCTGCTGGTGTTTCCCCTATTTGGTGACCATGCTGAACTTTTGTAAATCCTGTTCACCCTACCCAGATTCCAGAAATCCTGTCCATTCTGTTCACACTAATTTCCTCCAAAAGAAATCCTTTTCTATTTCTGAACCAATGCAGATCCCATGTAGATGCCTCCATGCCATGTGTGTCCACAGGGTTCTATGTGATAAGAGTGAATTTGGCATGCCGAATGCCCTTATTGCAACCCCACATCACTGAAATTCAATTTTGGTGATATGAAATCCTGGTGCAAGGAAACTAGGTGCAAAAAACTTTTTTTTTCTATGAGGGGGCTGCACCCCCGCACCCTCCCATGGGGGGTGTCACCCCCCTGCCCCCCCTAAATTAGGATTCTTAGCTCCAGAAGGTTGCATGTCAGATGGGGGCATCTCATTAAAAAAATTAAAATCACTGTCTCGGGCTGGGCACAACAAAAACTACCGGTGCCCGGTCCTGAACCCTGCTTCCACACCACCCCAAGACAGCACCTAGCCCACTATGCCATGATGCTAGCTCACCAGAAACCCACAGCACCACCCCTCACATACCATCCCATCCCATATTCAGTGGGCTCACTCCCACCCCCCGCACATATATATGTGCGCAACATCCTGTCACCTTTTCATAACCCACCCCAACTGGTCACCAACCCCACACCCCCACCATTGAGGCACTAATCGAACATGGGTTTCCATTTCAGCAGGCACCCACTTGATGGTGTCCCATATCACAGTATACCATCCACAGTACAGAACATTACACTAGACCAAACACACATGGGGAACACAAAATAAAAACAATAAAAAAACCAAAACAAGTTGATACCAAAACACTCCATCTACATATTATAGGCATTCCATTGGGACATGAGGGCTGAATCATCTGCCTTCAAGCAGGTGATGATTCTAACATAGTGGACTCTATGATTTTTCTAGTCCATGCTTGCTGCACTCTTGTGCCAGGAAAGGAGAGCACTAGTCAGGTGGAAAACTTCTGATGCTGGCAAGAGGGAAGAGGAATATGAACCCCACATACTTGCAGATCTGTTTCATTTTCTGTGTTCATGTGACATAGTTGTTAGCAATCCAGGAACAACACCAATAAGTTATTGGGATAAGGAGTTTGAAAATTTAACTTATGCTCCTGAAGTGCTTTCAATAGAGGGATGTATTCTCTTCACTGAGCCTGGTGCCATCCACTGAAAATTTCCAAGAAAGTGGCTTATTTGCTTTCCGAACTTTCTCACAGAAGTGAAAGTCTGACTTTCATGGAAATTCTGCCAGAGGAAATCTTTTTTTTTTTTTGCACACATCTCTATTAAAATCACTTTGAAGGTTTTTTGTAAACAATAAAAATCAATATCAGAACTAAACAAAACAGTTTTGTTAGCATACAAAATTAACTTAGATGAAAAACAAACCAAAGGCATGGAATTCCAAAGTAAAGAAAATAACAAAGGACCCAAAATGGAGCCCTGAGGAACTCCGCAACATATCTCCTTACTCTCAGTTTGTGCCCATTCAATAGCAGTACAGTGGGAGCTCTCCTGAAGATATATTCTGAACCATGTGGCAGAATCAACTGAGAAGCCCTGCTCCAACAAGGTACAGAGTAAGAGTTTATTGTTAGCCAAGTCAAAGGCCTTGGTGAGGTCCATGAAGACCGATGCCACATGGCGCCCCTTTTCCAGAGCCCCATGGACATAGTCCATGAACCCCTTCAAGGCTGTCTCAATATTATAGCCTGAGGAAAAGCCATGCTGAGTCCCAGATAAAAGATCATACTTAAGAAGATTTTCATTCATCTGATCAAATGCAATTCTCTCAAGGAGTTTTGATAGTGGAGGGAGAAGGGAAATTGGATGATAGTTTGAAAAAATATTCTTAGGTCCAGATGTGTGAATTGGTTTTATGATTGCAATTTTCCAGCATTTGGGTAATACCCCATGACACAAAGAATAATTAGATAAATGGGTAAGAAGAAAAGAGATGGAACAACAGGCCAATGTATTTAATCAAAAATCAGTTTGATCCGGTCCATTTGATGGTTTAGGATTACATTTTTCAAATATAATCCATATCCACAGTAGGTATAAGGAAAGAAAAATCAAAAGAAGGGATACAATGACTATCCATAGACTGCAGAGGGATTGACTCTTGGGCAACATTTTTCCTAATATCTTCCAAATGACCAAAAGGTTCATTAAATAACCTGGCTACCTCAACAGGAGAATCAATTGATTCATTATTTATTTCAATTGAAATATGGGAATCATTTTTGATTCTTCCCAACATTTGATTTAGAGTTTGCCACAATTTTTTAGAATCACCCATATTATTCAATTGTTGTTTTTGACAAAAATAATCTTAGCTTTTCTACAGGCAGTTTTACATTTATTCCTAATTTGCTTCTACTGTATTAAAAGACTGGGATCGATGTTTCTTCTAAAGTCCTTCCAACATTTATTTCATCCAGAAAACATCTCAGTGAATTCCCCTGTGATCAATTCATTTCTCTTTTCCCTTAACCCTTAACTTTTTAACTGAGAAAGCAGAGTTACATATGTTAGTGAAAACAGAGCAAAATTTAGACTATAGAGATAAGAGTGCTGAATCTCAGTCTGTGATTGGTGGAGGAGGCCCAAGCTCTCAAATGCTCTACTTGAGAGTGATAGTAATATGTTTGCTTATACCATTGGCAAGCAAATATAATAAGGTCAGGGCAGACGTGACACAGCTGCAGTCATGCTTGCCAAGCTCACAGTGAAGCAGACTGCAATGCCCAAGATGGCCACAGTGCAGTCGCACATGCACAACTAGTCACACATGCACACTAATGATTGGTGGCCACCTTGAACATGGTGGGTGACCAGCAACTGAAGTAGTATGCCCACTGGGGTGCGGGTGCAGGGAGTGAGTGAACTATTTTGGAGTTCTTGAATGATCATACTACAACTCCAAAACAGTTCTTGCATGTCCATCCAGAGGTTCATTTTTAGAGCTATGAAAGACGGCTGTAGGCTCCACTCACTGCAGCTGTAAAAAGGATATTGAATCAATCAGAAAGGTGTTATGTGTGGCTACCAATATAATCATTTCCAGGAAAGACATAATTATCTGAAATAGCTTATTTCCAGATAAATCCTCGGAGAAGGGGGAAATAAAGTAAACACAGCAATATGTTCCAACAGTCAGTTGCACAATCAAAAAAGTGAAACGTTATGTTAAACAATCAAGTAGCAATAACATGAACAAGATGATCAAGACAGATAAACTGATGGGCAACAAGCAATGTAAAAGCAATTTGGAACACAACAGAGTATTAACAGAGCACTGCTAAGTATGGAATTAACACACAGATGCATCAGTTACTATGTTGAATAATGTTTTGTTGGTGCTTTGTTCAGCAGGGAAGGATGAAGGAAAACTAGGTGGGCAGGGAGAATGAATTATGAAGGAGCAGGGGCAGTGGGGGAGGGAAGTTTTAAGGAGGCAAAATACAACACAGGCTCATGGAGAACTGGAGGAGTGAGTAATGAGTTCATGTAGGAGAGATTTGAGTGAGTGGGGGGAGGAAGCAGCATGAATGGCAATTGGAAGACAGCCCCATAGTTTGAGGAAAATGAAGAAAGCAGCTTGTCTATCAAAGGATTTTACAGAAGGGAGTGCAAAGGAGAGAGAGTCAGAATTGCAATGGGAGTTTTTTTTGGGGGGGGGGTTAAGGAGGGAGGAAAGGAAAAGGGGGAGAGAGCCCCAACTCACAATTTGGAGAAGAAAGTATTACAATGAGTGAGGTGCCTGGCATCAAGGGAGAGAAAGGGGAGGGAGTACTAAAGAGAGCAGTGGTGGATTCTGGGAGGGAGCAGTGAAGGGCAAAGTGGCAGAAGGAATGAAATAATGGGTCCTGTCTGGTTAAGGGGGATTTGGGAACATCACTAACAATGTAACTGTAGTCAAAGATAGGGGAAATCATCTTCGAGACAGAGTCTCTCTCTCTCTCTCTCTCTCTCTCTCTCTCTCTCTCTCTGGCTTTTATAAAGCTAGTGAACCATTTGAAATTCATATTAACTTTTTAAGTTAGTCAACTGTAATATTCTATATCTGAAATACTTCTACCTGACAGTTTTCATTGTCACGTGTAGAACAGCATTATAATACACTATGAGCCTCTTTGTTTAGATGTTTCAGAATGTTGTTCTTTACATTTTGGAATGTAGAACCTGCTGTTCTTAACATTTTGGAATACAAAAGAACAATATTGCTCCCTACAGCAATTACAGCAGCGATCGCCAGTAGTGCTGTGAAAGCATGAGATGAGCTGTCACAGCAGTAGACAGCATACCTCTCTGAATAAAAATTAATGGTTTGAACCTTTCTAATACATTCTCATCACAGCCTACCAGTTACACTGTTCAATATTTTAAAAAGGGCACTAATCATATAAAAATTGAATAGTATCATCCCAGATTCCAGCTGCTTGATAATGAGGGGAGAAAGGTTTTTGTTTTGAACCAAGAGAATTGTGGCACTTGAAAAAAAAAGACAGAAGATGACATAAACCTTTTGTGGCGGGAGGAGCAGAATCAGTGAGCTAAGAGAAGAAGCAGGACTTTGGAGGAGCTAATTGTTTTGGAATCTTACAAGGCTAATTTTCTATTTTAAAAGGTGTGCTATCATTCCCTGAATCGTATCTTAAGTTTACAAGGTTCTTGTTTGTGGGCTGTCTCTTCTGCTTTGTTTTTCTCCCCTAGCACTCCTGTAGGTTTTTGGAGTGCAGTTCATGGTGTTTCTCACCCATTGATCACTGTATCATTGTACACCGCTCTGCTGTGGAGGAGCCTCATAAGTAGAAACCCTACAAGGCTATATTGCATTTTGCAAAAGGATCCAGAGGTTGGAATGATGGACATATTGTCAATGGCATTTGTGAAGCCTGGGAGCTTGTGGACGTAATTGCTGAATACTGTGGAACCATAAAACTGCTCTATTCATTTTAAGAAACTGTATTATATAAAATAAATGAGCAGAAAAGTGGGCGCTGTCATGAGTAGTGTGCAGTAATTGTTATTTCTGTTTTTAGAACTCATTCACTAGTGGCCAATATACCCCTGGTTTTATTACAGTCTTTACATTTTATATTGCATATGTTAGGAGTATAAGGAGGATATAAGATTCTATATTAAAGAGGGTGAACATTTTATAAATTATATCATTGAAAGCTATTTTTTTCCCACACATTCAATCACATGACCGGCACCATATAATGTGTGTGCTGGCATTCGTGAAGCAGCTTTGCCATTTTTGACTAGGGAGTGTTCCTGCTGCAGCACAAGAAAAGGAGCTAGATTTGCTTTTATGGTTGTTTTAACACCGTAACACCTTAACTTTGCTCAATTGCAATTGGGGTTTATTATACTGGGCTTGCAGCTCTTTGCAGTGTGGATACTGTGATGCTCATGAACAGTTTTATAAACAGCTGTGTTTGGAAAGTCACACTTTCCCTCTGAGAAAATAAAAATGCACTTGGATGCATAAGTACAAGATTAATTACAACCATGCAGTAAGTAAACTATTTTTTTAATTATAATATTCGAATTGAGTGTGTTGTAGAAAGGTTCCTAAAGAACAGCCTGAGTTAAGAATAAGAGTACCCTTGTAGAAGTGGTACAAAATTAGATGGTGGATTTAGTGTTTGATAAAAATACTGTGTATTTCATTGATTCACCAGTATTACACCAGCGTTTGTGTTTCAAAGATTGTAAACACTCCCTTTTTTTTATTCTAAGTGTAGAACTCATTAAAAGGACATCATTGCAGTAGAGGTTGTATGAAGGAAAGTCAAAAGTGAAGAGAAAACACTCATTGCTGGAAAGGCACAGGGGAAATCTAAGAACTGACTGCAACAGCAACCCTGATTGGCTGGGCAAGTCTAGAGGCCTGAATGAGAACACAGCCAAGCTTAGTAGAGTGATTTCTACTGAAAGTTGAACAGTGGAAGGCTAGCCTGTGGAAGCAATACAGAATGTTGAACTCACTGTGCAATTAGAAGTGAATGGTGGAAGACAAACTAATCACCTTCTGTCAGGATCCTTTCTGAACACTAGAAGGCCTGGTATAATAAGATTTTTCTATTACTGACTGAGTATGAACATTGATTGATATTTGAATATATGTATTAGATTTATTTGTATAAATATTCTCATAGGAAGACATTCTAAGAACACATTGCTGGTAGATTTTTTGAAACATTCTTATTACTGCATATATTGTTGGTTTATTAGAATCGTTCATACTAGACTGCAAATATTACTTCAGGGTGATTGCACCACCTTACATGATTTATCTTGTGAGAACAAGAAAAAGGGTAAAACGAAAGCAGAGAATGGGGAAAAAAGTAAGCAAATTAAAATAACAGATCACTTGAAGTCACATAATGTATCAACTAAAAAAATTACTTCAACTCCTAAATTGAGGTTGAGTATCTTGCTTCTCATACTCTGTGATAAAAAAGGTGATAATAGTTTGGAAAGATCCTAACCTTAATTTTGAGGAGGAAATTGAAGTTCTGTCCACTTTTAGCACCCATGCTTTAAACGGGCAGTCAGATTTTCTGGGCAGATTGTGTTTGCCAATTGCTGTTTCCATAATATTCAATGTAAACATTGCTGGCTATAACGATCAATGCCCACCTTCTCTTTCAGGCAGAATAGCTGAAATAAAATTACCTATAAGCTAATCTGCCCAAAATAGAATGTGGGCATAACACTAAAGTCCTCATCAAAACAACCTTGGAGTACAAACATGCAGAAAAAGAAGGCAGCCACAACACAAATGGCAGAAAGAAGTGCACTATCTCACTGTCTGGAGAGGACTGTCAGTGAGCAGATGCTAATGGCACAACTGCAAGAATTATCTCATCCATATGTGATTAGTAAACCCATCACTATGAAACAGGTCCCCCACTTGCTTCAAGAGCCTGAGACAACAGCAACATCCCCACCTCCTTCAAGACTGACTATCTTACCTCCATCATTCACCTGCCTAGTGCAGTCATCATTCCATCTCCTCAACTCACATTGTTGAAACCACGCTTCAGATCATAGAAGCAGCACAAATGTCAAAAAGCTGCGGCACTAATGTATCTTCCAGCCACTGTCTGCTGTGGAGAGGACTGTCACAGGGGATATTTCAGCAGTGAAAGGCAAGCTGGAAGAACTAATAACTAAGGGAAAATATGTGTAACAAATAATTACAGCATAACAGATGTATATGTTTATACAGTCCCCACTACAGTGTGTGTTTTAGTACAAAACATTGCCTTTGGTTACATTGCCAACTCCATATAAGGGGCAGAATCTGCTCACACAGATGCACCCATTGTAAACATCTTACCCTGTAACAGAAACTAGTAAACTTCCTGCTATTTCCTTGAATATTATGAA
The DNA here is from genome assembly GCA_016271365.2 of Neoceratodus forsteri. Taxonomy (NCBI): domain Eukaryota; kingdom Metazoa; phylum Chordata; order Ceratodontiformes; family Ceratodontidae; genus Neoceratodus; species Neoceratodus forsteri. The sequence continues at coordinate 508,989,192 of CM057452.1, read as the reverse complement.
GGGTCATAGTTATTTAAGCTCGTCCTATGATTATACACAAAGAGAAAGGAGATCTGTACAGTTTAATGGTACAGAGTATTGTGTAGAGAAGTATAGGATACTTGCTCCTAGTTCAGAAATACAGTTTGTGGCGTTGGAATTATAGCAAACAATTGAAGGTATAAAATGGATTGACTCAAGAAAGATATGATAATCAAACTAAATATCAGTTACAAACAAATGAAGAACAGGTTTCTCAATTAAGTGATGATAATGGACATTATGTAGAACAGAAGCAATATGTCCTGTACTGTCAAATCTAAGATTTGATCATGTCTATGAGAAATCGATATACAGCTAATTTGCTTCTAATGGAGCAATTAGTAGTATAAAAAAATTAACTAGAAACAGGCAGATAGAATATTGCAGTGAACAGGGCTAGGTTGGATGATGTGATTAGCAAACTAGATCAAATTAATCCACCTAAGGAATCGGTCTCAGTGATATGGGATCCCTCACAAGAGAAATCTAATCATGGTAGACCAGATTTTAATGTAATTAATATCCCTGAAATACCAAAAGTAACTAAGAACAAAACAAGCACTAAAGGAAGAAATAAAAGAAATAAATCAAAATCAGATTGTTCATAAACAAATAAATAAATGTAAAAATAGAAAGAGGATAGTTTAAAGCGGAGTTGGTAAAATGTACGAATAAAGAGGTGAAGGATTGGAACCAGCTGAAAGGTACAGTACTAAGTAGAAAGAGTAGTTGCTGTTAAGTGAAGTGGCTTCAAGGGAGTCTAGGAAAATGGAGGATTATTTTTGTAATTTGGAGAAAGAAATTAATTTACTTCTCAGATAAAAGAAGAAGAATATGGGAGGACAGGATCAACATAATGATAAGAAAGAGATACAGAGTAAAAAGTAAAAATGTGCAGGAGTGTACAGAACAGAATTTTATAATTACAGGGGCAGTCTCATTTGCCAGAGATGTGTTACAAAAGAATTGTTCAAATAAAAAATGTGCTTTCTAAGAATAACAGCACAGGAGGAATGGCACCAGTTAACAGGTGAGAGATTAAAACAGTTCCTTGTTAAAATGATTATAACAGCTGGAAACTAGATTATATGAGAAATATATTATAGAAGTGAAAACAGAAACATAGAAACATAGAAGTTGGTGGCAGATAAGGACCACAAGGCCCATACAGTCTGCCCGTTTTTTCTACCTTAAGAATGTGCTATAGGCCCGTACTGTCAATTGCCTATTCATACTCATCTGTATTGTTCCATTATGCCTACCCCATGCCTATTTGAAGCCCTGTACTCTATTAATATACACCACTTCCTGAGGTAGGCAGGTCCATGCATCCACCACTTTTATTTGAAAAATAACTTCCTCACATTACCACTTAATTGGCCTCCCTCTAATCTCAGGCTGTGTCCTCTTGTCCTGCTATTTTTCTTATACTGAAACATGTTAAATTCTTTCACCTTGTTAATGCCCTTAAGATGTTTGAATGTTTCGATCATATCACATCTCTCCATTCTTTGCTCTAGGGTATACATATTGAGCTCTGTTAATCTGTCCTCATATGTTTTCTGATGCAGTCCTTGCACCATTTTGGTTGCCCTTCTCTGGACTGCCTCCATTTTGTTAATGTCCTTGTGCAGGTTTGGCCTCCAGTACTGCAAACAATACTCCAGATGGGACCTAACCAGTGCCTTGTAAAGAGGGATTGTTACCTCCCTCTTGCAACTTGTGATGCCCCTACCAATACACCCCAACATCCATCTAGCCTTAACTACTGCTTTAGTGGCCTGCTTGGATGATTTCAGGTTATCTATGATGATGATGATAATGATGATGATGACCAAGTGACTTTCTTCCCTTGTGAGTGGCAGCAACTCCCCTCCCAACCTATAGGTAGTTTCAGGGTTTCTCTTCCCTATGTGCATGATCGTGCACTTCTTTGCATTAAACCCCAGTTGCCACTCTTCAGACCATTTTGCCAGATTATCCAGCTATCTTCTCATTCTGTCCACCACATCTGGATCGCCTACTCTGTTGCAAATCTTGGTGTCATCTGCAAACAGGCAAACCTTACCCTCCAGCCTATCTGCAATGTCACTGATGAAGATATTGAAGAGGACTGGTCCCAGGACTGATTCCTGAGGTACCTCACTTGTGACTTGCATCTCTTCTGACTGTATACCATTTACCACCACTCTCTGTTTTCTGCCCACCAACCAGTTTGCCACCCAGTTGACCAAATTCTGACCCACCCCGAGCCTACGCAGCTTATTAATCAATCTTCTATGTGGAACAGTATTGAAAGCTTTGCTGAAGTCAAGGTAGGCGACATCAACTGCACCCCCTTAGTCCACCACTGTGGTTATCTAGTCCAAGAAATCTATGAGATTAGTTTGACAGGACCTTCCTGTTGTAAACCCATGCTGTCTTGGATCATGTGCATCTATAGATTCCAGGTGTTGCATTATCATTTCCTTAAGGAGTGTCTCCACAATCTTGCCCACTATTGATGTAAAACTGACTGGTCTGTAGTTCCCTGCCTCCTCCCTGCTGCCAGTCTTGAAGAATGGGATCACATGAGCCCTTCTCCAATATTCTGGGACCTCTCCTGTGGTCAGAGCCTCACTAAACAGTTCTGATAATGGCTTTGCTAGTTCCACCCTTAGCTCCTTTATTACCATGGGATGTACACCATCAGGTCCTATTGCCTTGTCCACCCTGAGCTCAGTAAGCTCTTGTAAGACCCTTTCTTTTGTGAAGGGACTTGTGCACACCTCCATCCCACCTTTGTCCATGGTGCTGAGCTGTGGGCCCTGCCCTACTTTCTCCTAAGTAAATACTGAGCAGAAGTATCTATTTAGGATAGATACTTTTCCTTGGTCCTCCTCCACACAGATACCCTTACATAGATACATAGACAGTGTCAGCAGATAAGGGCCTATGGCCCACCCAGTCTGCCCATTTAAGTTTGTAAGTTCAGTTTATGTTTTCCAGGAAGTCTGTTGCCCCTTACCCCTGACCTCCAGAATTCCTTTATGTCTATCCCATGCATTCTTAAATACCGTGATTGTTTCAGCCCCCACCACTTCCTCTGGCAGGGTGTTCCACTTGTCCACCACCCGTTCTGTGAAGAAATTCTTCCTCACGTTTCCTCTGAATCATCCTCCCTCCAACTTCATCCCATGCCCTCTAGTCCTGGAACATCTTTTTACTTAAAAATAGTGCATTCCTGCACCCTGTTCCTCCCTGTAAGATATTTGTATGTCTCTATCATATCCCCTCTCTCCCTCCTCTCCTCCAGGGAGTACATGTTCAGTGCCTTTAACCTGTCCTCATAGGACTTGTGATGCAATCCATGCACCATCTTTGTTTTCCTCCTCTGAACCTTCTCTACCCTGTCTATGTCCTTATGTAGGTAAGGTCTCCAGAACTGCACAGTGTACTCCAGGTGCGGCCTCACTAGTGTCTTGTATAGTGGAATTATGACCTCCCTTTTCCTGCTGGTGATGCCCCTGCCTATGCATCCCAGCATCCTATTTGCTTTACCTGCTGCCTTGTCACACTGTTTCCCTGCCTTGAGGTCATCAGAGATGATAACTCCAAGATCCCTTTCCTGCTTGGTGCATGCTATATCCTCACCCCCAACTGATATATTGTGCCAGGGTTTTTGTCCCCATATGCATTATCTTGCACTTCCTTGCATTGAATTTCAACTGCCAAACCCCTGACCATTCTTCAAGTTTCTGCAGGTCCCTTCTCATTCTGTCTACACCCTCTGGTGTGTCTACTCTGTTACAGAGCTTTGTGTCATCAGCTAACAGTGAAATTCTGCCTTCTAGGTCCTGCAATGTCACTGATGAAGATATTGAATAGTACCGGTCCCAGCACTGATCCCTGTGGTACCCCACTGGTCACTCTTCCCTCTGTGGAGTGACAGCCATTTACCACCACCCTCTGATCCCCTTTGATCTTAACAATACCCCCCTCTGGACTTCCTCCTTTCACTATTGTATCTATCAAAAGTCTTGTCCCCTTCTTTTAATATTCACACTAGTGTTTCCTTGGTTTGGGCCTTTGCCTGCCTTACTGCCTTTCTTGCTTCCCTCAAGGAAGTTGTGTATGCCTCCCTACCTTTGTCCTGTTATGTTGCCTTATATTTCCTGTAGGCCAACACTTTGGCTCTGATCCTTTCTGCTACTGTTTTTGAGAACCAAACTGGTTTCCTCCTTTTGCTCTTGCTTTTCTCCCTCACACAATGGGATGTTGCTTCAAGTATTGCATCCTTAATGCTTGCCCACTTTGCCTGTACCCCCTTACCTGTATTCTTCTACATATACAGATACAGATACAGGATATACAGGAAGATCTGGCAAAGATAGGGAGGTGGTCCAGGATCTGGCAGCTTGACTCCAATGGCAAGAAATGCAAAGTTAGGCATACTGAAGTCAGGAATCCTAGGACAGGGACTACATGGGTGGAATCCAAGTATCTGTATCAGAGAAGGACCTGGGAGTGATGATCACTAGAGAACTGAAGCACTCCACACAGTGTAAGAAAGCAGCAGAGAAGGCAAACAAGATGCTGGGAATCATATCTAGGGGGATCAGTAGTAGGAGAGAAGAGGTGATTCTGCCCTTGAACAGGTCTCTGGTAAGGCCACATCTAGAGTATGGCATTTGGTACTGGTGCCCACACCTCAAAAAGGATATTAACCTGCTGTAGAAGGTCCAGAGGAGGGCTACAAAAATGATAGCCTGGTCAGCAGGGTAAGGCATATGAGAAGAGATTGAGAGCACTGAACATGTACTCCCTGGAAGACAGGAGAGAGAGAGAAAGAGAGAGGGGACATGATTGGGACCTTCAAGTACCTGAAAAGGATAAATATGGTTTATAAGGAGAGTCTCTTTAAGCTGAGTGGCAACCATAAGATGAGGCAGCACAGTCTTAAGCTGGAGGGTGGGAGGTTTAGGGTGGAGGTCAGGAAGCACTTCTTCACAGAGAACATGGTGGACACTTGAAATGCGCTGCCAGAAGAGATAATCTCATTGAAGACAGTGGGCAGCTTTAGAAAGTCTGGGAGATGTATAGGGGGAGGGTAAGGATCATGCTTAGGGAGGATGGGAGGAGTGGGGAGAGGGGGCAGGGACAGTAGCTCATGCTGTGAGCCCTGCAACATGAGCAGACTTGATAGACCAAATGACCTTCTTCTGCTGGCTTCTTCATATGCTCATATGTTTATATGTTCTTGCCAGGGCTAGCTTAATTTTGTTGGCCATCTTATCAAAGTCAGCTCCTCTGAAGTCCCATATTTTTGCCTTGGAATGGGATGATTTAGATCAAGTGGCCAAATTGTACCATACCATGTGGTGGTCACTGGCCCCCTTGTGACCGTCTACCTGGAGATCTATGATCCATTCCCCATTAGTCAGTACTAGATCCAGGATAGCCCTGTACCTTGCGGGTTGTCGTACCAATTGTTTGAGGCCCTCCCACTGCAGGGAATCCACTATGTGTCTAGTTCTGGCAGATGTTCCTTGCTGGTATTGACCAATCTGTATCTGGAATGTTGAAGTCTCTCATTATCAGAACCTCCCCTTTAGCTGTTATGTTTTGTATATCTTCTAAAAATAATGTGTCTATGTCCTCCTCCTGGCCTGGAGGCCTGTAGACAACCCCAGTTTGTATGGCTGTCCCATTTCCTATTTCAGAATGGGCACTGAAAGACTACAGAAGCATTTTTCAATTCCCCTAAAATGGTGAATCATGTTTGGTACAACTTACATACTTACAAAGTATGGGGAACTTTTAGAGAAAAAAGGATATTTAGTTACATATCCTAATATACAATTATGATCATAATTCATAATCATTCATTCAAAACACAGTTGTGGAAATGATAAAACCACAGTAATTTTGAATCTGTTTTGTTTAAGACTCACACAAAGAGAAAATAATTACAGATTGATGGGTTCACTCTGCAGTTTGTTCAGTAACTTTATGCAGATTAATTTTGGGTGGTAATGCTTTAATTGAAGTGGCAAGGAAACATAATAACTCACAAATACACATCTTGATTAAATACTGAGAAGTAGATCAATGTTTGCTGGATAAAAACAGTATTATGAATAGTTTGGGTTTAAATTTAGTAGACCTTTTTGAAGTATATATTTGCTCAACAATATACAGTTACAGAAAACAACAAAGGAAACAGATCTGGGTATCATAGTAAATAGTAAACTGACTTTTGATACCCATACCAAACTCATGGATAAGAAATGTCAGTGAATCACTGGGTGCATTTTTAAAACTATCAAAAGCCATTTCCCAGAAATAATAATTGCTTTTTTAGACCAGTTTAGTCAGACCCCATCTTGATTATTACTTCCCCTTCTGTGTCCCCACTACTAAGATTGAAACAAATCTTATGGAAGGAGTACAAAGAATGATTACAAAAAGGATGAAGTACATGCATGATCTGGATTATGGCCAGAGGTAAGAACATCTAGGTCTGTATTCATTCAAATATATACGTCTAAGAGGGCACTTATGCCTCACACATAGTACTTTGCAGAATACCCACCTAATGGAGACTGTAGAACTAGTGAGAAACAAAACCACTCTTAGTACTAGAATTCATAATCAGATACTCAAAGAGGAAGTTAATAAGACCAAAAAGGGGAACAAATGGTACACTCAGAGAGTGGCAACACCATGGAATGCACATCCAGAAATGGTAGTGGAAAGTAAGAATGTGAATACTTTTAAACATAGGTTAGACTAATATATGGCAAATAAAAAATACAGTTCCCACAGTAAGTTACTTAATCCTCTTTCATTGATGGTGCATTCTAAAAAGGCCTATGGCCTCCTGAATTCATAATTACCTATGAACCTATATAGGAGAGAAAGCCAAAGGGGTGAGCCCAAATATACAACTATCCAATGATTATCAGGTACTGACAGACTATAATGGCTGACTCATTGAAGAACCAGAGTTGGAATTAAATATTTATCCAAATAAGAGGAGAAAAAGTAGGACTGAAGTGTACAGCCCAGTAAACATACAAATTAATGAATTGGAGTATCTTAATATGGTAAATAAGAGTGCTGATCCTGTACTGGAAGAGAGTGAGTTATTAAATAAGGATAATGCTCTTGAGGAAACACTAATAGCATACACTAATATGTATATCTTTATGTCATGGAATATGTTGGTTAGACCACAAGCTAGTTGATAATGAGTGGAGAGATTTAGTGATGAAAGCAGATGTGATTTGTCTACAAGAAATGTGGCATAACAAGGAGATTAATATAGGTCTAAAGGGTATGAAGTAATGCAGTTTGCTGGGGAGAAATGTAGTAAATTTGGTAGAAGGCCAGGGGGCATGATAACTTACATTAAGATAGGCTCCTTTTCATAACCTGAAATGATTTATAGAACAAGGAAATTTGTATATATTAAGTTGGAGCTCACTTCATATGAGGTAATTCCTATGAATATATATATATATATATATATATATATATATATATATAAAGTTGGAGCTCACTTCATATGAGATAATTCCTATGAATGTATATATATCTATATATATATATATACCCTCTATGGCCTCAAGATTCTATGATGAGGATATCTGGAATAAGTTAAAGATCTGTTGATGCCTCAAAGAAAACTTAAAAAAAAAACACAATTCAGCTTGAATGCCAGATATTTTCTATAGATGTCTCCTCCCCATTACTTATTACTGATAAATTTGCATGAATACATGATCTTTATCCTTTAGAGTTCATCTGTCTCTGTAGCTTACACCCTACTTCAAGTCATAATCCTCTGTTGTGACATCACAGTCTGTTGTCATATGAGTAACTGTGAGGTCACAAGCAGGGCATTATGACATCAGGTGGAGGAAAAGCAACAGAAGTAGATGAATTGCTTAGGAGCAAAGATCCTGCTTTCATACAAATCACCTCAGTAATAAAATAATGGAGAAGAGAAATATAGAACTAATGTGAAATATAAACTAAAGAATGTCTAAATATTATTTTTTTTGCCAACTGCTCTTTAAAAATGATTATACAAGGTTTTGAGTTAGACTACCCAGATTGGGAGATATTATTTATGGGGGATTTAAATTCCAGAATACAGGACTATGATGGTTTTATCAATGCTACAGTATTTGATTACAGTAGTATGCTGCATCAGTTACATGCAAGGAATACAAGAGATCCTATTAAGCATGGATTTGGTGTTAAATTAACTGAAATTTTAAAAGAAGGTAAATATGTAACCATTAAATGGAAGACTTTTGGGTGACATGAAAGGGGCATGCACCTATATTAAATCAGATTGGACTTCAGTCCTTGTCTTATCCATTTGCTCTTGCCTTGTGACAGTGTGGGGTAGTCTGTAGATTTTGACAAGATCAGAAAGTAACCACTTCCCTTTAATATTTAAATATATTTATAAGGATTCCCAGTTTGTGATTAAACCCCTTGTCCCAATCATTGGTGCCAGAATAGTTTGAAAGTGGTAGGGCCAAGGATGTAAGGGATAAATTCTCCCCTATTAAATGCATTAACTTGATTGCAAAAAGTGATAGGGCCACTTATGAAAGTGGTAAGGCCATGGCCCTAGTGGCCTCCCCTGTTCTGGCACCTATGGTCCCAATGAAGGAAATTATTATGAATAAAAGGTAGTATGGTCTAATATAGTGGAAAATGCAGTAAAAGATATAATCCATTTTTTTTTGTGTGTGTCCTGAAATATGAAATTGTACAATACAGTTATAGTAACTCCACACTGGGAGACAACTGAGCAATTATGTATTGATATTAGGAAATAAATATATTCTGATTTTAAAACTGGTAGCCAGTATGATGTCTATGGGGGCTGATCTGATAAAGAGTACAGAAAATATAAAGCATATCTGCATGTTTGGCCTAGACAGATATAGAACTTGAAAGCCCTTTTTAAAATATTAAATTATGAAAGGAAGCAGTATAAATTATGTCTAAATGAGAAAAAAGTTATTTTACAAAAAGCAATAGGAGAAGATGTTAGCAATAATTGAGAATAAGGATGTAAAGAGTTTCTGGAGATATGTAGCTAAAGGATATAAAAATTTTAAAACTGTGCCAGATTCTATACTTTGGAAGAAAAGTGGCTTAAGTATTTTTCAGACTTTTTTTAATAAGGATTTGTCAAATCATTTTCCCCAAGTATCTTGGTGATTACCAAACAAAAAATTCATATTGCAATAAAGTCTCTGAAGTTAACCCTTAGGCTGCTGACAGAATTAGAATGTATAGGAATTTTGGACTGATATGTCAGTCCACAGACATGCAAGGGTTAAGTAAGACCCTGGGATTAGCTAGAATACCAGCTAAAGTATACACTGTACCAGTAATGCTACTGAATGGTGTGATGCACTTACAGTCCTATACAATAAGAGTATATAACAGAAATATTTTCATAGAGACATGGAGTGGAGCACTTACAGTTCTGATACATAAAAAATGAAGGATGGATGACCCAAACATGTATAGGCCAATTAGCTTATTAGACATCATCCTCAAGATTTTTTCAAAGATCCTATTAGAAAAATTAAAAATCCAGATTAAACAGATGGGCAGAATTTATGAGTTATAAAATGGGTTTAGGAATGAATATTCCACCGCTGAAAATTGCTTTATGGTGTATCATTTAACTGAAACATATGTTTTTCTAAGAAGACAGAAAATATATATATGGCCTTTGTGGATTATTCATTTACATTTGATACAACTGCCAGAACAATCTTGTGGAATATAATGTAGGAAAGAGGTATAAAGCCATCTTTGGTTTGTATTATTTCACAATTATGTAGTAATACCTGAGCCAAAATTAGATTTGGTATGAAAGGGGAGGTTTCAAAAATTTTTTTTATTAATAAAGGATTTCACTAGGGGTGCTGTTTGGCATCAACCCTTTTTAGCATATATACATAAGTTGTTTTGAGAAAAATTGAGAACTTGTATGCAGAGCCGCCAAAAGTAATAGACCATACATGCCCAGCATTGGCCTATGCTGATGCCATTATTTTTATGTAATTAACATAACAAGGGCTTACAAAAACAATAAAAATTATTGAATTCAGAATCCGAAGTATTAACATTAAGAATTAATACACAAAAATACACAGATCATGATAATAGGACAAAGGAAATCTGCTGGGACCTAGTAGGTAGGTCAATAGAAATTGATCAACACAGATACATATACCTATTTAGGTTTAACTTTATCTCAAGTAATATGTGGGCTACACATCTGAAATCCCTGATGGAACAGGCCTCTTAGATTGCCAAGGGATTAAATAAATTTAATGTATTATATGGAGGGATACAGTAAGACCTTTGGTGATGGAGGGGAAAGTAAAATTCTTCTCACAATTATTATTTGCAGCAGAAATACTAGAATGTAAAAAAAAAACAGAAAAATTGACTAGCTTCACATATAAATTTCTGAGAATTACCCTTTGCATAGGACATCCATGTCCAGCTGCATTATATGCTTTGAATTAGGCATTGTTAACATTCAAGCAATGATACAGAGCAGGAAAATCAATTACTGGTTAAAAATAAAAAAGAATGGCAGAGGATTAGCTTCTTTATGTCTCCAGGGAAACAATATTGAGTAAGACAATAGATGTAACATCAACAGCTGGTTTAGTAAACTTAGCAAGGCTCTAATAAATTATGATCTTGGCAAATGAGTGGAATATGTAACTAAAAATGTTACATTAAGTTAGAAATATAAGGAGTATATCAAGACTAAAATACAAAATTACTGGACTTAAAAAGATATGGATATCATTAATAATTCCTAATAATCACCATGGTTTGCATCACATCAGGGTACACATGGTCTTAAATATTACCTGGGCAGCCTTGTTGGCCCAAAATTGAGAAAAATCTTTGTTAAATACAAGTTTGAAAATTTTGAAAGTAATGTTTGTATAGCACTATTTAAGAAATGATCTGCTACATTAAAACAGTGTAATTGTATGATAGGAGAAAAGGAGGATTATATCACGATATGTGGGATTGTAAATTATATAAAACTGCCAGAAGTCATTGGCTTTTTCTGATGGTGAGTGATTAGAATAATCTGGACAAGAGTTTTCTGACAGAGATTCTTATTAACACATATTATTATACTATAGAGAGCATGGCCAAATATTTTGCTCAAATAAGCAAAACAATAGAAAATGAAAGGCATAGACACTACTAATATATAGTTAAGTGGTTGTATGATCTCCCATGCAATGTTGTTGATATTGCACATGTAAAAAAATGTTGGCATTAAGAATGTATCTTTTTTTAGTGAAATATAATAGAAATTGTTATTCTGCTAATCTATAATACCTGGATTGAGTTTTTCCTAGGAATATGAAATGCTAAATAGATGGATTTTGTTTCACTAACACACTATTGTTTCACATGCCACTTTAAGGGTTGGGGTAAATGTGAATTGTTGAGATATTGTAAGTGTCTTTAATGTTTTAAGATAGTAAAGACTTTTCAGTCAATCACTAAAGTTTGTACACACATACATTAACCTTTTAAAACAATGTCTTGCTGTAGTAGGGGAACAACAATCTTTCCTCACTTCGACACTTAGGCAACTAGATTTCCATATCTCTATTTCTTATATTTCAATATTACATTTTATATATTGCTGTTCCATGTGGGAGGAATCTTGCAGGGTAAGATGTTTTCCATGTTGAAAAACAGTCTCAGATTGTATTATTAAAAATAACATAACCTCTCCCCCCAAAAAAAACTAAATAAATAAAAATTAAAATTGAGAGCTTTTCAGATTCTCAATGACTCGTTAGTTCAGTGGCATGAGGAAGGCACTCGACCTTCACTCTCCTGCCCCTGAGTCACCAAACTAACTCAGCATTGAGAATCTGCTTGTTCTCAATGAAGGGGGGTTAATTGTTGTACAGTATATTATCTGGAGGATGACATACTGTATCTAGTTCTGTTCCTCTTAATACAGTACTTCATCAGCATTGTGACCTCACTGATTATTGCGTCATGGCTAAATAAGAGTGGTAACTTTTTTTGCTATCAGATTGATAACTTGTGATGTCAAAATATATGAGGTCACATGAAATATGAGGGGAATACAACTACTGTATGGTAGATAACTCTGGTTCTAGGAAAATGCTGTTCTATGAATCACACAAAGTACTGTTATGTAGCAAGTCTCCTAACTGATAAAAGTAACTATAAAAAATTATTCTTAAAAAGCAACTCTCTGTTACAATAAAACAGCTTAAAGCCATTAGATTTGCTCTAATTATGTTTTAACTTTAGTGTTTTCTAGTATTTTTAAACATTTTCCTGTTGCTAGTTTGCTAAATACTGCAGCTAGTGCTTATTTCTGATTCCCCTGCTAAACTCAAAATATATCTGCCTCCCCTGCTGTCATCACAGTTGCTGTTTGTGGCATCACAGTCTGATGTCACATACAGTGAGCACTATGATGTCATAAACAAGGTACTGTGAGGTGAACTGGGGTGAGGAATTTTTTCATTAATACAGACTTTCGGATAGATTACTAAGATGTGTTATAAGACTTGGAAAGTAATATTGAAAATGAAAAAAAAAAGTATTTTCTAGTAAACTGCAATAACTGAAACACTGTATTTATGAAAGTACATGCTGAAGTATAGAGTTGTTCTTCAAATAACATGTAACTACTAGCTAGTTTTAAAAATGAATAACATTTTCTCTTAGCTATTTTTGGACCTACTAGTTATTTGATTTATAGGTTCATCTCAAAGAAAAGAAGGCTGAGAGGGGGCATGATCTCAGTCTCCCACACACTCAAGGGTACAGACAAAGATGTCTCAACTTTTGTCCTCCAGCAGTGTGCTGGGAGATGATTTGAAGCTCAGAGATGGCAGTGACAGCACATCAAAGGAAGGACACCTTGCCAGAGAGCAGACCCAAAGGTGTGACCTGAGCAGGCAGCCATCACTTGCTGTCTGGGAAATATATTTCTTAATCTTCTTCTTCCTGTCTCAAAAAACAATATAAGCCTTGTGCATAACTCCTGACACAGCAGCTCCCCAGCATCTCCTACATTTGCACCAGTGTCCCTTAATACAGCCTCCCCTAGCTGCAGAAGAGCAGTGATGCAGCACAGCATGTGAGATGTGACCCTCCCAGCAAAATGATGGTGAGTATCTGGAGCACTACATGCTGATCCCGTAGGACTGGCTTAATTTCTAATGATACCCCAAGCAGAAATGCTTGTGGTACCCCCTTCTCTGCTTCCACTGCCCTCTTTCCACCCTTCTGCCCCACCCCACAGCAGAAAAGTGAGAAAAAGCCTATTGATAGAAGGGTGACAATAATAATTGTGGTTTTCACATTAACAAGTATTGCAATTCAAGCTGATCTCTGCTTATACTTTCCAATTTAGTGTGCCCTATCTGTGCTGCCACTCCAAGGGACCACATGGTTCACTTGTGCTTAACACTGTCTCTCAGTCTGCAGACATGACCCTATGAACAGAGCTGAAACCCAGATTTTCTGCACATGTGGTGCCTGAAAGGAATCATTCTTAACAGTTTTTTTATTACTGTTTGTTTGTTTTAATCACCATTATTGTTTATGTGAATTTTTCTTCTCAAGAAAGGTACCAGATTGAATTTACTGGAGACTGAATCCTCAGTTTATCAACATGAAAAATACAGAACAGGTGACTGTGGTGCAAGTTTTCCTGCCCCGTGCTGCCTTACCAGTTTACCGCAGCCCTATCATGAAGGGACCGCCATGTGGATATTAGAAGAGTTTAGAGTCCAAGCTCATTCAATTCCTGGCCTCTCATATGGGACTATGAAAAAGATGGATGCCAGTCATTGCCAAGAATGTTGGTTGTTTTGTGATGTGGAAATCTGTCCAATAGGAACTAGACTGAGACCACCATGACTTATTTCATTGTAGCCATGGAATGTCATTATATAGATACACAGATGATTAGTGACAGAAAAAAAATCATGACATGCAATTACTGTAGTCTGTCCATTTCTACCTAGGGTCTTATCAGTCTATTACTTATTTGGCCTTTTACGGAACAGTGCTAAGCACAGATTGCAAGGTACTACTTCCCCCTTTCATTTTGTTCTCCCCACATTATCTTTATAATGCCCATACTGTATGCCTACCTCACTCATTTTAAAAACTAGCTACTGTATCTACATTAACCAGAGAACTTGGTAGATAATGCCACTTCTCTGTCACCCTCTCAGTGAAGAAATATGTTTGCATATCTTCTTACAACCCCAGCTAATAATTTATGATTGTGATCCCAAGTTGCAGAACCTTCACTAAAGTTAAAGCAGCAGTACAACAAAAAATGTTTTCCCAAAAAGATGGTTTCAGTTACAGTTAATAAAATATACTACCATACCCTTCAAAGCTGCTTCTATAGGGACCTCCAAAGCTGTGCATGAGTTTTTTTGTTATTTTCGCAGTCCTAACCCTTATGAGGTTTACAATATGAGGGAAGGGGGATGAGTAACGAATAGTATTTCCTGAATCCACAAAAAATACATTATTCTTTAATCAAATATGAATTACTAACAGTGGCACTATTCATGTCTATCAGTATTTGGCAAATACCAAAAAAAGTAAAAAATAAAATGAATAAACAGCCCCCTGTCCTCCTAAGCAGTCCATTTATTTAAACCACAATCCACTATCCCCTTCACCCTCTATAACAAGTCCAGTCCCACCCTCTTCCCCCCAGCACCCACAATGTAAGGTTTTAAAAATTCACTCCCATGATGAGTGACCAACACAACCTGTCTGCCTCCATAGCTGGTCGCTGTCTCCTCTAGTTCTTTTCATTTACTAAAAAAATCATCCACCCCCCCACTTTGGTAGCAGCACCCAACTCCCACCCTCCTCCCCAGCACCCGAATGTCCTAAATAGAAGCACCCCAGGTGAACAAGCATGGGAGCACTTCCATTCACAGGCAGGTCATGGAGGATGGCAGATTGTCTCAATCACCTTCACCATGCCTGGGGGAGGGGCTTCTACTGAGTAACTTTGGATGCTGGGACAGGAGGATGAGAGTTGGGCACTGCTGCTGGGGTGGAGGGTTAGGGGAATGATTTTTTTATTAAATTAAAAGTGCTAGAGGAGACAGCAGCCAGCTATGGAGGTGGGCAGGTTGTGGTGGCCACCCATCAAGAGAATTAGCTTTTTAAAACCCTAAACTGTGGGTACTGGGGGGAGGTGGGTGCAATTGGGCTTGATGCAGAAGTGGTTTAAGCAACTAAGCTGGGGAGGAGTGTGAGGGCTGTTATCCCCCCCCCCACACACACACATAGGTACATGAATAAAGAATATGAGTACTGAATATTTAGGACTCCTAATACAAACATTTGGCTAATTATTTAAAATAGCCATTTGCCCACCACTAGTCTGTAATGCTATTTTTAAGCCAAATGTTGTGGCCATCTTATTTAGGATTAATAAATTACTCAAATTTTGGTGAAACTAAAATATTTTACCACCAATTAATACTGGGAGATGTCTGGATTATTTTATAGTGAGAAAGGCTAGGGTCATTTTTTTTCCCAGTTTTGTTGTACTGCTGCTTTAAACAAATGCTGCACATCCACTTTATGGATGCTGCTTAGGTATTTTAATGTTTCAATCATATCTTTCCTCTCACTCCTGGCCTAAAATTAGCACATGTTAAGATCCATTTATCTTTCCTCAGAAGTCTTTGTTGTTGACCATGAATGATTTTACTGGCTCAACTCAGATCTGACACCAAACAGTTATCTATTTTATGGCTGTGGGTGGAGCCTACAGCCATCTTGCTTTATCTTTAAAAATGGTATACCGAAGCACAACTTTTTTGAGTTTTCAGTGTATCCTTCCACAACTGCATATCACTACACCAGTTGAATGAAATACTCTCTTCTCTTTTTTGAGTAGACCAGTTGCAACATTATTTTTTCAGCTTGTCTATGTCTTGTCTCTTTCTCCTCATGCCTGCTTTAAGTGACCTGACAGCTAGTACATACCATATTATATGGGATTTTTGTTAATTTGTACCTCCTTTATATTCAGATAATCCCTTCACAGCTTTTCTAGGCTGAGGACCTTATGTTTAAGAATCACATGTATGCTGTGTTGTGCCATTCTATGCTGTGCTACTAGTCAGTGCACCTCCCTGTCATTACTGACATTCCAAAGTTGAAGTCAATGAAGCACAAAACAGAGAAGGGTCTATAGTCAAAGACCTAATAGAACAATTATTTCAGTAAGATTTATTTTTCAATTCCTCTACTTTGCCTTGTGATGCGAGGCTAAACAGTTTTTGTGTGAATGGTCATTTCTGGTGTGGGTGATAAGGGGTGATCCCTGTGTTATAAATGCAAGGAGTGAGAAAGAGAGAGAGAGAGAGACAGCTAGCATGTTGCAGTTGATAAGGTTAACCCATTGTTAACCTAACAAAGCAGAGTGCATGCCAGGCCGCAAGTGATTTCCCAAAAATGAATACAGTGGTACAAGAAAAAAGGTCACAGATTGTAAGGAGCATCCTTGGCTGTCATGAGTATGCAGACAATGTATGGATTATTATAGATAAATAAATAAATAAATAAAATAAAATAATGTAGATAACTCAACATTGGTATACAGCTGCATGCCATCATAATGTAGTAACTTCATACAATATGAACCTATCATAGATTACAGCTTATAGTTTTGGGGAGCTTATAATATTACTGTTACTATTAGGAACATAATTACATTTATTCAGAGGAAGGCAACAAAAAAGGGTTTGGAACATAAGACATATAAGGAATGTTTGAAACTCCTCCGACTACATTATTTATTTATGTGGAAAAGTTTCACCAGGAAAGGCATACTGAGCTATAATAGCTTTTTTCCAGAATCATTTTGGGGTAAACAGGAAAAGGGAACACAATTTTGAATACAAGATCTAAATAAAATACATACAGAGAGTTAAGTCTGTGCATACTACTGAATAAATTTAAAGCTATACCAAATATTTTTGTGGGATAGGAAGGCAGCACTTGCCATCCAGGATATAGTCTATATACATATACGCATTAAACATATATATTCATATATGTTTTTAAGCATATACACATATACTTACTTTTATACTCATATACATATCATATATATACACACAAAGCATTTCAACACAGATGCATTTTGCTTTTTTAGCACTTGAGATACTAAGTAGCAGTGTCAGTGGCTCAGCAGGTTACATATTCACCAGTGAGGCTGGAATATCAGAAGGCTATGGGTTCTATCTACACATGAGGCTCTTGGGTTAAATCCCAGTACTGACACTGTAGTGTAGCATGGGGGGGGGTGCTGCACTCCTGGGGTGCTATCTTTTGGATGAGACGTTAAACTGAGGTCCCGTCTTCCTGTTCTGGTGGTTGTTCAGGTGGACATTGAAGATTCCATGGTACTTCTTTAAAAGAGTAGGGGAATGTTTTTTTTGGGGGGGATGGGCTAGTAAAATACAAAACAAGACAAATCATAATCCATCAGTCACTAGTAATATATTGCTTTACGCATATGATTAACAAATATGTAAGAATTTCTTCATCCTTGTCACATACTTTCCTAAATATGTATAATCATTAAATTGTTTTCACATCAATCTCCCATGTTTATATGTCATACAGCAATGTATAACATGGTTTCCACAACACTTTAAGTTGTGGCTTACAGTCCTTTTTCTCATCTTTTCCATACACTTTAAGAAGTGATATCCTAACATTCTTAAAATAGTCTCTGGGGTTATATTTACCTGCTATAAGACCCATTTACACCTAGCCTGCCAAATGGAGTATTTCAAAATTGCAAACATTACACTTAGAAAAGACATATGACGGGGGGGGGGGGTTGGTTTGAGTCTCTGGCTCAGACGGTCTGGGAACCACATGCGGTTTCCAAATTATACAAGACATTGTTTGATCAAGCATATGTAGAGATTGATAATAAATCCAGATTTTGGCTATGTCAACTAGGGAACCAAGAGAGGAAATTGGATGAAATCTGGTGTCATACATAACTATATGTCACTCAGGATAGGCTACATGTCATGCAGTTCCACTTTTTAAACAATTTGTATTGGACCCCTTCTAAATTATACAAAATTAGACATAGACCTGACCCGTCATGTTCTCAATGTCACTATGCAGAAGGAGATTTATATCATAATTTTTGGGAATGCTCACCAATAAAAGTGCTGTGGGATCAGATTAAATGTAAAGCAGACCCACTTTTGGGCATTGACCAGCATTTTACTCCAGAAATCTGTCTGATAGGTGATTACTCCAGCATCACAGTTAAAGTTAGGAGGTATTACATGGCCTTGATTTCATCCTCGCTTAAGAAAGTAAAGAAGCATTGGTTGGATGACATACCACCATGCATATGGAGTGGTACTAGAACTGCTATTTAATTTGAATATGGAGACATTTGGGGCTATGAGAAGGATAGTCTTTCAAAATATGATTTGATATGGAGTTCCTTCCAAATGCTTTATCTGCTTCACTAAGCCATCTATTGGAAGGTAACACAATTCTGGCAAGCATATTGTAGAACAGATCTTCTTATGTCATATTAATCTCTGGGGGAGGGAGGGAGGAGGGAGGTTTGAGAGGGAAGGTAGGATGATCATAAGGAGGGGGAGGGGAGAGTAAAACATATTTCATTTCCTTCATAATGTAGTACATAATGCTGTGATCTATGTTTTTTTTGGAATTGTTTTGCTCTGTTAAACAATAAACTTCAATAAACTTGAATTAAAAAAATAATGCAAATATTACTTGTAGGGTTTCCCTGTGAAGCCCCTTCCAAGATCTAGGTGGGGTAAATGCCCACAATAAGTATGTCATAAGTTAAAGACTAAGAAAGCATGGTCTTCCACTAATTTGTTAAATAGGACCAAGAAGTTTTTACATACTCACAAGTTAGAAACAGATGATCCTGAGTTTCCAAAATTTGGTTACACTGAAGTCTTAAACAGTACCTTTCCAGTACTGGTTTATGCTTATTGTTATTTTTAATGATCAAATGGCTGTGAATGCTTAACTACAACATATCTCACATATATGCAGATATTCTGCTATTCCCTAGTTGGGAAAGATCTGCCTAATGTTGCAAAACCGGACATTGAGGAATCTGTAACTGGTGAGCTTGTAACATCTATCAGAGCCATATATAACTTTTTCCTTGCAAGGGTAATTACTATGTTACAAGGCACTTTCCATTTTATTAATCTTTGGAACAAAAATCTGACATAATCTGGCACTATCTGAGCTACTTTTAACATCCTATTGTTATTTTTGCAGTGTGCCAGCTGCACAACAAAGCGTCCACAGCGAAAACCATCACAGAGACAAAAATTGACAGAAAATGTCGTGGTGCTATGAAGGTCCCTGCTGACACCGGCACTGAATCTCCTGGTGTTACACCTCCTCCCCATTACAACTCCGACTCAGAGTTGGTTAAATAAATACCTGGGGGGGGGGGTGAGGGGATGGAGCCCCCCACATGGGGGGCATTGTGTCTGTCGATGTCAGGGATGTTGGTGATGTAGATGTTGCTGCACTAAAAGTAAACCAGTGCAACCATGCTACTTTGCATACATTTGCCCATTCCATTACTGTTCCAGCATATAACCTATTACAATGTGTCTCTAGGACACTAATACTATTATATAAAAAGATACTATAAAAAAATGGCCGCCATTCCAAAGCCACGCTTCTGAACTGCCCTATATTTTGTTTCCCTCTTTACCGGGTTCAAGCGACTTCCCCAAAGGGCTTGAAAAAAACACTATTTCCTAGTTTCCATTATTGGGGTGGGGGGCACATAGCTCACATATAAAAAAATGGGTAACAAAAGGATTTTAACAATACTCTTTTTAATTTTGCTATTTGCCTGTATCTCCACCTTGCTGTCACTCTCTCTGCTTTCTGTATACAACTTTCCCAGTTTAGATGTGCAATGTCTCCTTCTCCGAATAACAAGGCTAAGACAGGTATGGATTGTGTAGTAAGTATTATCTTTGCATAGGATGATACTATTTGTTTTTTGATCACTGCCTAAGTAGACCCCTCTACTTTTCTCAAGATTTAGTTTTGATCATGATGTCACTGTGAATGTACTGAAATGCTTAAGGACATTCTGTTCCTCTGTCACTGCTTTTACTATAACTATGAGATCATCTGCATATGCCAATGTTTTATTGGAGATCCCATCGCTGTCAACTGAAAGCCCTGTTTATCGCTGTCATTTTGGATATTTCTTAACAAGGGATCAATACAGTATACATATAATAACCCCTATAGAAATATAGCTGTTCTTTGTATAAGTAGAATGCATGCCACGTGCTTAATTGTGCAATGTTTGCATGCAGTTTGCATATACAAAGTGATCCTAAGTGAACCAGGTCTAAAAGGCAAATCAGGTTCATATGCTGCAAGCTTGACTTGTGGGCTGCGGGTAAGCTGGTGTGAACATGTTCTAAGAAATACATGAGATTTGTGCGTTGCACACTTGACATGAGTGCAACAGTTAAGTTGGTGTGAACATCATTTAAACATCAAATCAGTTTCACTTACTGCAAGCCTGCCATGTGTGCGACAGCTAAGCTGGTACAACGCTCATCTAAAAAAACACATCAGTTTCTATTTCATATACTACTGCTAGCAACTAGAGTCATTAAAATACATTTTATTTGGATTCTCATAAAAAATTAGGCAAACTCATTAATTCTGATCCTTTTGCAAGTTAATGGCTTTTGATTTTTGTCGTTAAATCACCATTAATTTGTAAAGTATTGCATGCGTGCTGCATTAAATGCCTAGAATATAGCCAGCCAACATCCCCCATTCAAGATGTATGAAGAGGGACTTCTGTGTTGCAAAGTCTATCCTTTTTTTTGGACCATGCAAATCCCTTATGTATATTTATTGCTAGAAATGTGTTTCTCCATAACTGTTTCATCTCACTTACTTTCCCTTTGTCATTCTGTATTGAGCTTATGCACTGTGGACATGCACAGCACTCTTGGGCTAAGTCAGGTCTTGGAAGGATGCACCATACCTCACATTTTGTCATTGAATGAGGGACATGGACACTCAAAATGAGGGATATTAACTCACATGATGATCAGGACATATCATGAAACATGGAGATACAGTAACTCAGAACACAATGAGAACCATTGCATTAGCATCTGAGAATAAATTTCTGCCATTAAGCAGTGGTGCCATTTAGGTAGTACAGAGGCAGCCCACCCCCCCCATACCTGTGCCTAGATTGTTCTTATTGTGTGAAAATAATAGCATTAAATTTGGATTTAATCTTTTGCACAAGTGCTCAAATGGCCTGTGTGTGCTCATGCTGCAGATATTTTTCAGACTCAGCTGTGTCTGTATTGTGTTGTCCACTCTCTCCACCTATTAGTGGTGGCATAATCATGTGTGATGTAGATGAGCACCAGCCAAGAAAGAACACATAAGTCTTGCAAGCGAGACACTGTGTTTTCTTCCACAAAGTAGACAGACTGCACACTACAGCTTGGAGGAGTCGGTGAGAACTGATATCTCAATAGCAGTGTTGTGGCAGCATATTTTTGTTGGTCTACTCTTAGTGAATCTCTATCTCCCCTGGTGGCTGAAGGGGTAGAGGGTAAACTAGAAGCTAGCTCAAGACTAGGCTACCTAGTTACTCTATTAGACTTGCCAGGCAAAAAAAAAAGCAAACAGCTAAGGCTCTCATGGCAGCAAGCTAGGCTTAGCAGCATTGATAACAGCAGTATGGGTAGCATTCATAGGCCTTGATCAGTGCAGTGTGGCAGCAGCCACAGCAGCAACCAAGCAAGAAGCAAGCAACCCAGGTCGGGTGAATTTGGTTGGTGAGGAGACTTGATTGTAGACCACGTTGGGGACCTGTGATGGTCGGTTCTAGCATCCAACTTCTGGCAGAAGGAGAGAGGAGGAGCAGACCAAAAATTGGGCTTGTGGCACACTTTGGCAGGTTGCAGGTTCGGGGCCACATGGCCGGGTAAGAAAAAGTAAATAATTTATTTTACAGGGGGATTAGGGAAGGAGGAAGGACTGAACTGTTGATGTGTTTTTCATGTTTCTTCACCTTTGGGCAGTTTCATGACACATAGCAGGTGGGTATTGAATGGAATGGAGTTGGGGAGGAAAATTGGGACAAAGTTTTTTTTTGGGGGGGGGGCAAAACTTCAGCCAGGAAAGAAATTGGTTAGTAACTAGGTGGTTTTAAGCACAAATCTGGTGCACTGCTCCAAGGTATATAGAGAGGAATCTTATACATTTGAATTTTTTCCTGATTTGCATATAATTTTTCAATCAAAACAAATAAGTTGTACCTTTTAGAGATGTTACGAACATTCTAGAGCTGACCCTTGCATTCAGGGACAGTTGAGCGGTATGGTATGCACAGACTATTGGAACCCCACTATAGTCAGGCTTATGCCACCCCTCCTAGTGAAGGTAACCTCCACATCCCCATGCTCAGGCACATTATGACAAAGGGCAAAGAAGGCTGCAGGGGTGTGCACCATTGAAATGAATGAAGGTATTTTTCTATTACTATTTTATACATTATTGATAGAGAGTTGGAGATTAATGAAGGCCACCACTTGACTAATAAGGGCCTTGTTAGTGGAACAGTGGCCTTCATTCTTCTCCAACTCACCATCATAACATATAAAATAGTGATAAAAAATAACTTCATTTATTTCAAGGGGATACGCCCCAGCAGTCTGACCCATGGACATCATCTCTTAAAGACTCCTGCCTCTGGCTCCCTAGTACTTAAGTAAGAGACTTTTTACTTATAGCTATTCTTGGTGGGTTATCTGTAGCAGCATGGCCATACCCACTACAGTGTGTGTGCATGGGGGGCTGACCATGTGGGTGTGTGTCAAATTATTGCTACATTTGTGTTTGCATCTTAAAGTCTGTTTGTGTGGAAGCATTCAAAACTATGGAAAGAAAATAGTAGAAGTGCAGGCCAGACGGAAGTAATTTAAGTGATTTTGTGGGTAAGTTTGTGTATTGCTGGTGGGAAAACCACATGTGTTTCCACTGGTATGAGTGCCACAGTTCAGCTGTGAAACTGTGATGAGTAAGAGAAGGAAACTGAAATGCATAACAGTGGTTACAAGCATGCCGCATGCCTGCAGATGTAGTCAGATACAGTATGTACTGAAGCACAAGTGAGCTATATGTGTTCAGACAGTATAGTTCAGTGGTTAAAGGCATTGAACTGCAAGCCAGGAGAC
This sequence comes from Neoceratodus forsteri, assembly GCA_016271365.2. Classification (NCBI taxonomy): domain Eukaryota; kingdom Metazoa; phylum Chordata; order Ceratodontiformes; family Ceratodontidae; genus Neoceratodus; species Neoceratodus forsteri. The sequence continues at coordinate 508,965,781 of CM057452.1, read as the reverse complement.
TTGGACGCATGAAGACCTGGGTTTGAATCCCATCAACCTCCACTTGTGTATAGTGTGATCTTAAGCAAGTCACTTAACTTTTACGTGTGCAGTTATCAGTGACCACTTGTTTTATTCACACATGCCACATGCATGCAGTCTTTCCCAATTTAACATAAAAATCATGGTTTCCACAAAAGCTTGCTGCACACATGCCATATGCATGCAATCAGTTCCAATTTAACATTCAGATCATACATGCAGCATGCATATCACTTGGGTAGTTTTATGTGAGCAGCATGAAAACATTTCATATAATTATTTCTGTAAGGGAAGGGGCTCATGGGGTATTCTTGCCTTCCTCCTTTCATTCACTGAAATTCTGGGCCCTTCCATCAATTGAAGAACGGTGTTATTTTAGCCTTTGTATACATTGTTCTGTCCAGTTTACAAATCGTTCAGGTATTCCAAAAGTTTTTAATAGGACAAATAAATATTCATATGGTATGCATCAAATAACTTTTCTTGCTCTAGGCTAAGTAATATTCCTTCTTGTGAACCCTGATGGCTTTTTTGAAAAATGTCTTTAATGGTAATCAAATGGTCTTGTAGTTTTCTTCCTGGAATAGAATATGATTGCTGATCATTAACTAAAAGGCCAGATATTGAAGCTAACCTTTTGGCGAACATTTCCCTAATATTTTATAATCTGTATTCAGTATACTTCTATAGTAGGTCTCCAATTTTTTTATGCAATTTCTATTTCCTTTTTTGAATAAAATAAATGAAATGTGCTTGCTGCATAGATTATAGGAAGGAATGTCTATCCAGAATGCCACTGTATAACAGTGTCAAGCCTGGTACCAGTTCATTTCTAAACTTTTCATAAAATTCTGTTACAGCTATAGATACTTCTTCTGTTATTTCCTTAGTTAACTCTTGTTTTTGCAGTATCGATAATGCAGGGATATGCAAATCCAGGAGATATCCATTATTCAAATTTACTGAAGATACTGTCCCAAAAGTATTTCTGGAAAAATTTTGCACTGTTTCGAATATTTCCTGTTTTGTTTTATGGACCTTCTTATTTTCATCTTCTAAAGTCATTATGACTCTATGTTCTATTCTGTTTTAACATTCAGTGAAAGGGTCAAAAGTATGTTTTTGGTTTTGAGTTCCAAACTTCATTTCCTGCTGTAGGGTCTGCGCACTATTATATTGAATCCTGAACATTTCCTTTTTTATTATGCTAATTTGCTTGCTACCATTCATTTTAAACATTTCAGATTTAGAAATTAATACGTGCAACTGTTTCCTTAAAGTTAAGTAGTCTAAATATTGTTTCAGAGAATTCCTCCTTGCTTTTATCTGAAAAATTTTTTTTACATACTTTCTGGAGTCCTCCAACCACTCAACTATGGTATCATACATGCATATGACTGGTAATCTGGCTTTCCATAACTTTTGCCACCCTCTGATGATATTATCTTTTTCAAGTAATTCAGTATTCAGGCACAAAGGCCCTTTGCTACATTCTGGAGTATTTCCCCAGAATATATTAAAAAGTATTGCTGTATGATCCATAAAGGCCGTATCTTCCATTTTTATGCTTTTTTATTTATAACACTTGTTATTCAAACAAAAAATCTATTCTGGTTACATATATACCTCTTATATATGTATTGCTTTCTGTGGGGTGGATTGTTCTATATACATCTTTTAGCTGAACTATACTAATAATATCAGTAAGTGCATTGGTGTCACACAACAACTCCTTAGTTTTTGCCCCTCTATCTGTGAAGTGCAGAACTCAGTTAAAGTCCCCTCCCCATAACAACAGCAGAAATATGTGTAAATATAACTGAATAATCTTAAAAAGCTCTGTTTTTTCTGTTTTAGTTTGTGGGACATAACTATTTATTACTCTTAATCTTGTTCCAAATTGGACATCTAGCACTAATGCCCTACATGGCACCAAATCATTAAGCCTCATAACATTCAAATTAGTATTGTTAAAAAGAATATCCAAACCATCACATGCACACTCTCCTACTGACCAGAAGGTGGGGCTGGAGGTCCACAGTTTTGGAGCTTGTGAAATCTCTTGCAAGGTCTTTAAAGATCAAATGCACACATATTTCATAAAAAAGCCTGAATTCACTTGAATTCACATCCTTGTGTCATGACTAGTGTTTCCTGAAAATATCATGCTGTTTGGTTTTGTGGTTTTCTTTAAATCAGTATCTGTTAATATGCTCTGCAGTAACTAAAACTGAAGAAACAGTGAAGATGTTTATATCCTTCTCATTGAGCAATGACATCATACCTGTCCTGCCTGCTGTTTCTGCAATTAAGTCCTCGATTGCTAAATAAGCTGTTGCAGTCCCTAGTTAGAGATGTCTGCAGAGCTAATTGCTTTCAATCCGAGTTTGCTACTAATCCATGTGGTTTGTGTCTAGAGAGACATGCTTAAAATCTTTCTTTTCTCATAAAAATTTGATAACTTGGAATTCAGTGCTGAATTGAAGTGGTATGAATGAATCTGTGAGAAACAACATTTTCTATTTCACAGCTCTCAGTTTTCTGTCATCACAACTCTGCATGCTGTGCTGGCTATATAACACAGGGTTGTTTAAGGGATATAAAATAAACTACATTCCATTAATTTATAGAACCAGCATGTATTTAATGTTGCCTCAATAAATATGTTCATGTTCGTGTTCATGTTCATGTGATAAAAGTTTTTTTCCACGTCAGAGTGACAAACTTGTATCTTCCACACTCTGCTGTATTGGGAACATGTACTGTATGATCTCATAACATTCAGTTGTGTGAAAATCCATCATGTATATGTATAATTATAAATGTTAGATGCATCGTAATGCCCCTGTCTTCTGCCTTTCAGTTGAGGATGCTGCACCCTGCTTCCCCCTATCCCCACAATCAGGGCAAATGCACTCTGTTGCCCCTTTTTCCTGTCTCCACAGACATGACTGATATGCTCTGCGAAGCCCTAGAGTCCCAGGGCCTCTGTCTCCAAAGTTTGGGCTGCTATACCATACTGCCCCAGGCCACCAAGGGTGGGGCTTTTGCTGCACCCTGATACCCACTTCCATTGCCCCAAATGAGCAGGGTCACTGCCCCATGTGCACCCCAGCACAAAGTCAAGACTGCTGTACCCTGATGCCCCATGGTGTCCTGCACCACAGTCAAGGTTTCTGCACCACGCTGTCCTCTGTCCCCTGACACCACTGTGCCCTGCTGCCCCATACAGCCACTTGCCTCCACAGTTAGAGTTGTTGCACCATGCTGCTCCCTGCCACTGAGTCAGATCCTTTGGTACACTGCCAAAACTACTCAAAAGAAAAAACCAAAAATACTTTCATATTGTGTTATAGAGTAGGGAACAGGGGGTAGCAGGGTGCAGCAACTTCAACTGTTTGTGTAGGATACAGTAGGGTACAGCAGCTGTGACTGTTTGGAGAAGAAAGTGAGCAGTGGGTTGCATCAGCCTCAACTGAGGGCAGGAGACAGGGGGCTTTTGGGGCAGGAGAATGGGGGAAGCAGAGAGCTGCTGCCTAAACTATTGGGCAGGAGACAGGGGCTTCAGGATGCCATATAGTATTTCTAGTTATACACATACTGTACAAGATGTATTTCCACACAGAAACCTTCTAAGAACTGAATTTTGTGAGTCCATACAGTGCATGTTCCTGAAATAGCAGAATGTGGCATATACACATTTGTCAATTTGACATTAAAACAAAATGATCACATGAATATATTTATTAAGGCTACAGTAAATACACACTGCTCCAATGAATTAATGGAATGCAGTTTATTTTATATCCATTATATAGCCAGAACAGAATGCAGAGATTTGATGACAGATAACTGAGAGCTGTGATACAGAAACTGTTATTCCTCACAGATTCCTTCATATCACTTCAGTTCAGCACTGAACCCCAAGTAATTAACTTTTTATGAGAACAGAAAGATAGATTTTCAGTAAATATCTCTAAACACAAACCAGATGAGTTAATAACAAACTCTGAGTTAAAACAATTAGCTCTACAAACTGTTGTAACTAGGGACTGCAACAGCTTATTTAGTCAATCAGGGACTTAATTGCAGAAGCAGCAGGCAGGACAGGTATGATGTCATTGCTCACAGACAGGGACAGAAACATCTTCACTGTTTCTCCACTGTTTTCAGTTACTGCAAAGCACTTTAACAGATGCTGATTTAAAGAAAACCACAAAACCAAACAGCATGATATTTTCAGGAAACACTAATCTTGACACAGGGATGTGTACTTAAGGGGATTCAAGCTTTTTATGGAACATGTGCATTTGATCTTTAATCTTGTATTCTGAATATATATAATATCCACTTGATGTTTAGCTAACTCTCTTAGACCAGTTAATCTCATTTTATTATTCCTAATACTATTTACATTTAAAGAGTATAACTGCAGTGATGTCATCTAGAGGCAAAGAAAAACTCCTAACCTAAACATTGGTAGATCTTGTGTGCCATTTTTTCTTTACAGCATCTTCACCTCCTGTGCCCTCCTTCCCTGAGGATTGATCCAGAATGGATGAGGCAATCAAAGAAGAGTCAGATTCCACATCTTCCTTTTCTGTATTCCACCTTGACTTCCCCGATCATAAAGCAGCATATTTATTGCCAGTGATGAGCGTCTTCTTTTCCTCCAGTATTTTTCTTTCATTTGTTTTTTTGGACCCTTACCCATTTGTAGTTTAGTCCTTTTTTTTCCTGAATAACCACCTTAAAACCTTGCTCATCTAGCTGGACAAATACAAATGGGGTGAAGGAGCATCTGATTTCTTTCTTCTCCACCCTTTTCCTGTATATGTTCAAGTGTAAGTGAGGTATCCAAGCCCATTTCAGTACTTCCTGCCTGTTGAGGTCTCCATGTCTTTTCCTAGCACTGTGCCTTTTTCAGCTGTGTCTAACACTATACTGTTAGAGTCTTTAGAAATTGATTGAACTGCCTTTTCCCCTACACTCTTTTTTCCTGTTCTTTATGAATTGCAGCCATTCTTCACTCTGAGGCTTGAGCACAACTCTGTTTTGTGCCTGTGTACTTACATTTTCATGCAATACACTATCTTCATTATTATGAGAAGCCCACAGACATCTGATATAAGTGTGCCCCTTCTCTTCACTCAAAGTACATAAAAATGAATTGAAGCAATTAGTTGCTAAATGACTCAATTCTAAACAGTGTGTATACTTTGGGGTATCGCAAACATTACTTAGGTGCAATCTAGACCGACACTTGTGGCAAGATTTTGGTTGCCCAGGATAAAATAATAAACCTCTATTGCTCTATCTCTAGATAGAAACAGCCTGGAAGGTATATGATACCATTATCTGACATAATGAGTTTGACTTTGACCCTCCATCCCCCTGTATATATCTGTTCAGAATCAATGATAGGTTCTGGATGTTCTAGTACCGCACATCTTTTTTTTTAACCAGAGTAATATATCTGACACATTAACCACCTCATTTTTAAACAGGATTGCAATGATTCTCACTGCTGGCTTTGTTATAGGTATTGCCAAAAAAAAGTAACAAAAGTGGGGTGTCTTTTAAGGCATTATATTTACCCAGAACTTATCTAAAGCTTCTACTGTCTTAGAGCTAATGTCATAATTGTACTCATCTGTATGAATTAGAACAAACGCTTCCAATGCATAACATTTGAAAGAGTTTTTTAACAATGTACAGGAATTACTTTGTTTATCCTTAACTTTAAAGGTATCTGATATATTATTTACCTGTACTGCAGCTTTTTCCTTGTCTCCCACCTGTTTATTTAATTCTCTCAAGGTGCTTATCTGTTTGGGCAGTGTTAAGCTGATATGCTCAGTTGTAGCTAGTGTCCATCCCCCAGCTTCTGACTGGACCCACCCTGCTCCTTGTAACACTGTGTCCACTGACCAATCTACAGGTGGAAAATCATGTTCTATTAATTTTCCTTTATTGGTACTTATTTTAGTTTTTATCCCCAGATTCTTTCATTGAGGCATAACTTTTGGTACAGGTACCGGTGCTGGTAATGTCTGCAGTACTCATGAGTGGGCAGATTGTTCTGGAGAAGGACTTTATTTTATTTATTTATTTAGTTTTTTGTTGACTGGCTAAGTGCACTAGACAAATCCTGCCCATTTTCAGGCATGACCCGGGGGAGGGGGGATACAGATGAATGCCAACTGACTTTGAAACAGATGTTGGTAGCATTTTTAGAGAATGAGGGAAATTTGCCCAGGACACCGGAGAATTTCCCCTACTGCATTGCAGGCAGTAGGGGGCTGGTGACAACGGCAAGTTTGATCAGTCAAGGTCAGACTTGGGCAAGGATGGAACCAGCAGGGGAGGATGAATGGAGAGTTTTCCCATTGCAGGAAAGGGTGGAAAATCATGAGTGGGTGCAGTGTGCACCGATTTCTTTGATGGAAGACAAAGAGTTTTTTTTATCAATGGAAGACTTATCTGGTGAAGGTGCATTGGAAAAGCCCAGAGAAAAATGTGCAATCTCCTTCACTTAAACTACAATTGCAAGAGCAACTTTGTGCTTTACAGCTTGCACAGGCAAGAGTTCTGCAGGAGATTTCAGCACTGGAAGCTGAGAAATTAGCAGGATTTCACAGAGACACAGAGTGTGTTACGGAGGAACCGGAGTTACCAACATTGCGAACCGAGAAGAGAGGTGAGTGTGACTTAACGAATGTTGGGAGAGAAGAGACAGTGTATACCCAGAATGGGGAGATGGAGCAGAAGGGGGAAGAGCAGCAGAATTTGACACAGCAGTGTTTTTCCAAGTTTGAACGAACCACGATGGCTGGAAGCATCAATTTGGTTACCAAGGGAGCTGAGAGTAACCCAGATGTGAGCCGAAAAGAGCCAGGAAGCGTTGAGTCCTTGGGGCTCAATGTAGAACTCTCTAAAGAAGCAGGTTTTGTTTTCCGTGGAGTGGAACAACCTTTTTTCGACAAACAGCCGTGTGTATATCAGACTGACCCACACCAGCAGGAAGGGGTCTTGGAGTTTTCCTTTACCAAATGTATCACAACAGGGCAAGAGAAAATCGGAGAAGAAGGGAAAGAAAAACAAGCGGCAGTGGTCTTTGCAAAGCGAAATCTAGGGGTACCTGTAGGGAAACGAATGACTGAGTCTTCACAGGTAAAACAGACTAAAATTACTATGGGATTGGTCTCTTTACAGCAGGCCCTGATGACAGATAATTGGTCCCTAGAGAAAGCTTTACAAGATGCAGGTTGGACGCTGAATAAGGGTCATGGCATCCAACACCAGACTGGGATCCAAAACTTAACTTTTCACAAAATGAACCTGGGTTGAAACTGAAGGTGCCTTCAGTGATTGTTGTGTCTGAAGGGGAGGAGGGGGGCAGGCCTGCTGAGGTGGCCTTTCAGAAGGAACCTGTATCAAGTGAACCCAGTTCAATTCCTACCCCTTTGGTAGGTGAGGAACAGCCAGGGGTAAATAATAAGCAAACTCTAATTGCAGAGAAACCTCTCATGTCAGATCTATTTTCTAACATTAAAAAAGAGGCAGCTCCTCACAGAAATGCTGTTCATATAAGGTATAAAGGGGGAATGGAAGTCAGACCAGACAGATTATATGTGGGTAAATGTTTATTAAAAGATTCTTTACACTTTTCACCCAGAGAAGTGTTTGAGTTTATCAACATATCTGGAGAGGATAATTTTGATGTCAGCTTTTGTTCAGCATATGCACTCAACCTTTTTTGGGAAAGATATAACCAGGTGAAATTTTCACCCATATGGACACCTTTTTTAGTTATTCCTTTGATGAAACCATTGATTAAATTTGTGACTATTATGTTTCGGAATGAAGGTGTCCATGTAGAGAATATTTCATACTGGTTAGCCCAAAAATGTGAAATGTTGAGTCCACCAGAGGCTATACTTGATTCGGAGCAATTTTGGACTGGGGGATGGAAATTCAAAGGTAAGTTAAGACAAACAGACAAAGGGATTGAACATATCCCTAACTCTTTTCTTTTGGGGAGGGATAGAGGGGTTTGTTTTTATGCAAGACAGCACTGAGCTTGTTATAAATGTGGGGTTAGGACATATTTATCGAGCTTTTGTGATAAACCTCGCTGTGATAATTGTGAGGAAGTGGGTCATGGTGTTTTTCAATGTACTAACTTCACCAAATGTGATTTATGTGAAGGGATTGGGCATGTTTTTGCTGAGTGTGAATGGGCGGCGAAAAATAAGGCCTCAAGTGGCAGTCCTGATTTGCTGATTCAGACAGCACAAGACAGAGTCATAAATCTAGACCCACCTGTTAGAGAGTTAGAACTAGACAATGATAATCTAGAAGGACACCCAGTGAAAGATACGGGACAAGACACGGGTTTAGAATAATTGCCTCAGAAAGCTTCCGGGGCTATTCAAGGGGGATTAGTAGTGCAGGAAGAGGCAGGAGTCCCTGACATTACAAGACCCCTTGCTATGATTCCAGTAAGAAGGTCTTCCCAGGATATGAAAACTACTATAGGGCCTAGCCCAGTAGAAATTGAATCTAGTAACCCTTTTTCGGTTTTAGCTACTTCATGGGGTGAGTCAGAAATGGATGGCCAAGATTTAGACTCACAGCCCATGCAAGATAGTCCTCCTTCTCCCTTGTGGGTACATGATGGATATAAAGGAAAAAAGAAAAAAAGAAGGAAAGAAGATGGTTGAATGGTCTGGGTTGGAAATAAATGACATTTAAACTTGGTTCTATAAATGTTCACAGTCTTTTGAGTTTTAAAAGGAGGATGATGGTATATGGTTATGTCCATTATCAAGCCTTAGATATATGTCTACTACAGGAAACTTAGATGTATTATTTAGAACAGGCTAGGCTTTTCCAAAGAGAATGGTGCTGGGGGCCTACTTATTGGTCATTTGGCCAGCAAATGGCTGATGGCATTGGTTTTCTTTTTAATTCATTTAATTTTTCTTTAATTAAACTAATGGATGTTGTCCCAGGTAGATTGATGATTCTAGTCGGGGTCTGGAAATCCCTGACATGTAGATTTATTAATGTCTATTGTTCTCAAATTAAAGCAGAACGGGTAACACTTTTTCAGTTAATAAAACCCTTTTTATTTACTTCACATAACATTTTTTTATGTGGAGATTTCAATTGTGAATTAAAAAATAAACTACAAAAGGATATGACTGCTGGGCAAAAAAAGTTTATTGTGACTCCAAAGCATTGGAACAGCTGATAAAAACATCTGACCTGGTAAATGGCAGCAGCCGTCAACATGGTGGGGTAAAATTTACTTATCAAAGAAACCAATATACATCCACTATAGATTATATGTTTATATTGGAATCTTTGCCGTTCACATTTTTTACCTTTCCTGTATCATTTTTGGATCATATGCTCTTGCAATGTGTTATAGGACCTTATGTAGTACCACTACAGCAGAGGGCAAGATGGAAATTGAATGCATTATTATTAAAATGTCCTGAGATTGTAGGTAAATTCAAAATGTTATTAAAGGCAAGACTGTCCGTGGCCTTTTTATATGATAATTTAGGGGAGTGGTGGAAAGATTCAAAAAATGATTTTTTTTAATTCTTTAAGAATATTGGGAAAACAAAGGGAAATGAGAAATTTCTCAAATATCTTAAATTAAGACAGCAATTGTATGATTTAATTTCAATTGCAAACACTTCAAAAGTGGATAACTCAATTCATATTACACAAATGAAGCAACACTTCAGGTGTGCAATACAGTAGAGCAGATACCCTTCAAGTATTATTTAAATATGGAGTAAAAAATGTCCTTCTGGGGACCCATATGAAGCTTTTAAAAAATATAAAAATAATACTACTATAGAGGCACTTAAAAATAAAGATGGAGAGGTTCTCCCAGAATCCAAACACCTACAGCAGCTGATTAAACAGTTTCTGACTGCTCATAAGCCTGAGAATCCACCTAGTGCTTCTATTATGGAGCAGTTTTGGGCACAATTAAAAGCACCTGAGCAACACAGAAATGTTGGGCCTCTTGTTTTACCCATTTCAAGAACAGAAATTATTAAGGCTATAAAGGATCTTAAATCTAGAACCTCACCTGGGGTGGATGGATTGACTATGGAATTATATAAAACCTTTCCAGAAGAATTTTCAGTATGCTTGGAACAAGTTTTTAACTTTTTCCTGGACTTAGAAGAATTTCTGATATGGTTTACTAAGGGTTTGTTAATTTTTTTGTTTAAATCTGGAGACAGATATTTACTGGAAAATTGGAGACCGATTACATTATTAAATTCTGACTACAAACTGTTAACAAGTATTTTAAACACCAGGTTAAAACAAGTGGTGACTATGGTTCTATGTCCCAATCAATTTTGTGGATTACAGGGAAAAACATTTTTCAGGCACATATGATTATTAGGGATTGGATTGAAAATATCAATATACAGAAGCTGTCTGGCTGTATTGTGTCTGTAGATCAAAAAAAAAAGCTTTTGATAGAGTATATCATCCATTTTTATTTTTGGTTTTGTGTCATTATGGGGTACTGACATGATTTGTGAATTGGATTAAAGCAATATATGAAAATAATATCACTCATCCCATAATTCAAACAGAAATAGGAGATGGGTTTCATGTCCCAACGGTGGTACATCAGGGCTGTCCATTTAGCCCATTATTATATGTTTACACAATTGATGTTTTAATTCAATATTTGTCACAAAACCCATTATGAGAAAGGATTAAGGCCCCCTTCCCTTGTTACAAGAAGAGTGGGTTCAGGCTTATGCAGATGATTTATGTTTGTTCTTTACTCATTATCATCAAGTGACACTATTTTTAGAATTTATGGATGAATATTCAAGTATCTCCAATTCACAACTTAATACTTCCAAAAGTCAGGGATTATTTATTGGCGTGAATCTTCCGGATGCTTTAAAGGTGCAGGGACTGAATATCTCTTCTGAACTGATTAAGATTCTATGTTTATGGTATGGAGCCCAAAATTTGCCCAGTCTGAATTGGGAGAAAGGACTGCACAATACTGAAGGAAAAATGAATATTTGGAAACATTGGAAATTGTCCAAAATTAAGCAGGTAAAGGTTCTCAAACAATTTATTATACCAAAGTTATTATAAATTGCACAAATATTTCCAGTTCCTATAAAATTAGAAACTAGATTGTATAGTTTGTTTTTCAAAATGGTGTGGGGAAATAGACTTAATCCCATTAAATGTCAATATACGTATTTGACAGAAAAAAAAATTGGGGTTTGGGAATGGTAGATCCAGTCATTTTTTTTTTTACATTATTTATAGCATCAAATCTGAGGGGTGGATGGGGATCGACACCCCTGAATGAAAGTAAATTAATACAAAATGTGTTGAATCAGTATTTTTCAGCATGGTTGATGGGTCCCCCAAAACCTATTCTCACTTTATTTCTCCCTAGTTATTTTTTACTAATTGCCAAAAAATTATTTAAATGGGGGCTATCAGCGCAAATGGTGAGGGAAAGCACAGGGAAACAACTATACAATAAGATAATGCAGCTTCTTTATCCAAATGAACCTGCTTTCAAAAATTGTCTGGCAGGAGATACCAAAATGGTACTGCAGAGGTTAAATAATTCAAGACTACCAGGTTATATGTGGGAACTTTTATGGCTGACAGTATATGGCAGGATTGGGGTGAGGGGCAATGCAAAATATAAGGCCGGTCAGAAAGAAATTGTCCTTATTTACTTTGTATTGATCAAGAGGAAACAGTGGAACATTTTTTCTTTGATTGTATCTATGCCAAGTCTCTTTAGAAATTCCTAGCAGCACAGTGGAAACTGAGGTGGTTAGGCACTTTTAGATTATGACATTTTGGTTTTGGGTAAATTTGCTCAGTTAAAGACAAAGTATCATACTGGAACTTTACACATATTGTGTTGTACATTAATATATTATCTATGGCAGGCTCGATGTCAATGGGTATTATATCAGAAACAAATGCCTTATGAGATAGTAGGCCTCTTAGCGAAAGGTGCCCTAGAGAGGGTATATCTTAAGGATATAGGCTTTGCGTCTACCAAACAGGTACAGAACTGGTGGAAAGGATTGACTTATTTTATTAAATACAAATAAGTCAGAATATGCAGGATATGGCATAATGTAGACACAGGGTATAGGACAATAGAAGGGAAATATGATGATTGGAAAGTGATTCAGGATGATCTGTGTATCAGGATTTTAAGTGTGATTTAACACTGTTTGGTATTTTTGTTTTAAGTTTGTCACTTTAAAATATTAGAGTATAGTTTGATTTTTGATTGTTATTGGATTTGTATATTCTTTAGTGTGATTTAACACTGTTTATGATGTTTGTTTTTGATGTTATTACAATAAAAAATTCCCCTACTCTTTTTGATAAGTGCCATGAGATCTTTAACATCCACCTGAACTACCACCAATCCAGGCAGATGGAACCTCAGTTTAACATCTCATCTGAAAGATGGCACCTCAGAAGTGCAGCATCCCTCTCATGCTGCACTACAGTGTCAGTACTGGGTTATTAACCCAAGTGCCAGATGTGGGAACTGAACCCACAGCCCTCTGATCTTCCAGCCTCAGATGCAAGTGTTTTACCTACTGAGTCACTGACATTGCTGTCGTCTGTTGTGCAAGCCAAGCAGGTGCAGCTGCTCCCCTCTCAGCACTTACAGCATCCATTCTCAGTTTCTCCATAGTGAACTGATAGTGCACTTCTTCCTCCTTAATTTGCCTCAGGAGCAGATACTTTTTCTACTCCAGCACTTCCTTTAATTAGTGCTCCACTGAAGTCAAATCCACCACTGCCGACTATGGCGGCTCTGCCATTTGTATTGAAATATCTTGTTCCAAACTGTTGCTGTACATAGTGGTGGAAATTTCCACCTCCTCCTCCACTATGTTCATTGCAGAATGCAGGCCTAGATCTATTTGATGACTCAGAGCCTCCATGGGTGAAAAAGTAAGTTCATCAGCATTTTCCACTGTTTGTCTCATCAATTCTTCATCCCCTAATGGCTACCTAACTGGGGTAGGGGACTGGACCTCAGCCAGCTCCAAAACGTCCTCCTCCTCCATGGTCCTGCCAGAGACTTCTGGCTGAACTTGGACAGCAGCTCCCCCTACCGAAGAGTAGGGGATTTTTGATTTATTTGAAACATAAAGAAAACATAAAGAAAATAAAATTGTAGAAAACCAGTATTACATCATACAAAGGCAGAAAAAAATGGAAAAGCAAAAACAAAATTAGTGTTGTTGCATGCAAATGTAAAAGAGACATTTTGCAACCATAAGAAAGACTAGAGACATACCATAACACCATATATAAACAAAACATACTATACCAAATTCTCCCCTACCCTACCCTGCTTAAAGAGTAGGGGTAAATGTGTTCCCTTTTTTTTTTATTTTACAAAAATGTAGCGCAACATATCAGCACATAAAAACAACCCCTCCCCCAAAAAAATAGCATTACATCTTACTAAAACATGAAAAGTAAAAAGGACAAACTAAGTATTTAGTCATACAATAGCTCACAGAAGTAAACAATACAATACCAGAAAACACCCACACCCCTCTCTGAAATAAAGGAGAAAGGAACTAATTAATAATCCCAAGCACATTTGTTGTTCATGCAATATTAGGGATACTTTGCCATCTGATAAAAAAACCAAAACAAACAAACAAAAAAAAAACAGAAACAAACAATCCCAGAACTCCAGCAAGCAGCATAAGGCACAGTCAGAATAATAACAAAAAAAAAAAGTATTTGTGTATCCGTATTCAAGAAGAGCATGTTTATTTTTTTTAATTTTTTGATAAAGCATACAACACCTCATGTTACCTGAGGATACAGTATAGACAGGAAGGACTCATGGAACATACAGAGCTTGTAAATGAAAAAAATGAAAGGGAGGCAGTATAGTGCAGTGGTGTAAGGCTCTGAACTGTAAATCTGGTGACATTCAGCAAACCAGACCAGGGTTTGAATCCCACAGCTTCCACTTGCATACTGTGTGACCCTGAGCAATTCACTTAACTTCCCTGTGCTTCCAGGTTGTACCTGTAAAAAAGCTATCAGCTTAGTGTGTTTCACCTGGCTAAATAAATAAACCTGGAGAGCAGCTATCACATAACCAGGAACACAGGCCTGGATACCTAAAAAACAACAAACAAACCTGACCAGAAAACAATGAGAGTTCTGTAAACAACAAAATAAATTGAATGGCTCAATGGTTAAGATAGCCAAAAAAACAGTTCCCACCTATCTTGCCATGTTTTCAATGTAATCTTGCCTACATCAGGCTGTTTAACACCTAGTAAATCATTGTGTATCAAGAAAAATAATTCTATAGACATCAAATTATGCTGTTGTAATATGAATTTGTAGTGGACCTGCCATATCCAATATATAAAACAACCCATCAAAATTCATAGATTACCCACTTCAAAATGATTCCAATAAGGGGGAAAAAACACAAAATAAACAATATATGGACATAATACCAAAAACCTGCAGCTGCCATCGAGCTGCTAAGACTTTCCAAAAGTCTAAGATAAATGGACAGTGGAAATATAAATGTTCAAGTGTTTCAAACTAAAGTGAACAAGAAGGCTTAGGACAGAAACAGTCTGCAACCTGCTTGTGCTTATCATTACTCCTAACAATTATCTAGTCAAAAATGCCCAACGACACAATGTCCCAGAATTCCAGAGGGAAATGATGCTCACAAAGGGATTTCATAATTGCCCGCTGAACTGGCGTACTATATATAGTAAAAGGTGTAAGAGAAAAATAGGTTAAGACAACATAATTATAAAGAGTCCATCGCCTCATGGTCAACATATGCTGAACCGTGAGACCCAGCGTTTAATGTAATCAAAACATAATGTCCAATCCGATGGTAATCTATATCAACATTTATTCTTATGAATAAAAGCATTCCTCTGCCATTCCAAGAGAATGGTGTGTAATGAAGCCACTGACCATGCTTTCGACTGTACATCTGCATCCTTCAATAGAGGCAATAAAGCCGTATAAAAAAATAGACAAAAAAAAAACAAGGATTTATCATACTCACCCCCCCATTTTCTAGATGAATAAATAACCATCCTTTTAATAAGATTAAGTCTACTGCCCCATAACCCTTTAAAGAAACAAGAATATAAGGTAGATTCCTTGAATTGTGGGATGGGATAAATATGGCTTAAAAATAAAAAACAGAAATCAAAAATGTCTTAAGTAAGTAAACACATTTGTCCTTACTCATGGACCATTTATTCCAATTCGATTCCAATCTCTTGCCTTTAGCAATCTGAGAATCCAATTCAAATATTTACTTATCTCCAAAGCCAAAAAATAAACCCAAAATTTTACAGGGCTTGGTACAAACCGGAATTGAACCTAACCGTGTGGGAGATATTGCTCCAACAACATGTGGAGATTTTGGACAAATAAGGATACAGACACTCTTCTCTGCATTCACTTGAGTTCCAGTCATATATGATAAAGTCATATATGATAAAGTCCAAACTAGATGGAAAGCACAGATGCCAGGCACAGCATCCTGAACTGTCAAAACTAAATCATCTGCATATGAAACAGACATCATCGTTGCCTCTCCCCGGGAAAGAAATCCCTAATATACCAGGTGACCTATGTAAAATTTTAACAATAGAATCCATACAGAGAACATAAAGAAGGGGGCTAAGGGGGAAGCCTTGTCTCACCCTTACTGTAACCGTTACCTATTGTCCCAAACATTTATTATCATAGGGTTGAATAAAGGCACCCCAGTAACAGAGCTGAATCCAGTTTATAAAAGTTTGAGGAAACCCATAAAAGTCTAAACAAAGCCATAAATAGCTATGTTGAATCCTATCAAAGGCTTTTGACTGATCCAGACTGACTAAAAACCCAGTTGAATTTGACAACACCCCTTGCTGCATTATTTATTTTAAGGAACAGCAGTGTGTCCAGGATTTTAAGACCAGGTACAGAGCAGTACTGGGAGGTGTGAATAGTAATCCCCAGTACCCCTGATAGTCTATTACCTAAGAGCTTAGCCAGAATTTTAAAGTCCACATTTAAAAGAGTAATTTGTCACCAGTTTTGTAAATCAGGTCTGTCCCCTTTCTTAAATAAGAAAGTTAACAGACCCTCATACATATAGTCAGCCCAAAAAAGGGAATCCAAAAAACTACAAAAAACCATAAGAAGTTCTTGCGGAATTAATTGAAACGAAACTGATACAGCTCCCCAGGAAGCCCATCTGAAACAGGGGCAACCTTTTCCGAAGACTGGAGATAACTGCATCAAACTCTGCCGGAGACACTGCAGATATCAATGATGCTTGCTGTGAATCTGATAACCTCAGAACATCTGCCATGCCCAATAACTGATGTACATCCAAGTGATTCAAATTTAGAGGGATGTTTTGATGCTCCAAAAAATGTTCCATCTCAGTCAGAATAGAATGATTATCTGTCAAGTTCAACATTCTGAGCATTAATCAATGACATAATCCTACTTTTACATAATCTTGTACTACAGTCATCCAAAGGATTGGTCTGGTATCTCCATCCTTGTGTACCAAACCTTTGCTCCAATTCCAAGGTTTTACATTTATCATATTGAAAGGGCAACAATTCATGCTTATCATCAGCTAATGCAGTCGAAACATCAGACCTTATTGCCCATCTGTCTGGACAATAAGTCCAGGTAAACAGATCTAAGACAGGCATACTCAGCCTCCTTAGTACTGTTCCTTTGTAAAGAATATGACTTAAAAAAGTGGTGAGAATACATTTAGTACTAGACCACCAAGAAATGACTGAATCATAAAGAAACAGCACAGATTTCCTGTCAGTCAAAATCACTTTTAAATGCTTGAGCACCACAGGTTAATTTAGTAAACTAATATTAAGGCACCAAAACCCCTTTCCTGCTATCCCTGTGTGGAAAGGAGGAAACATAGAGGCCGATCAAGGAGTGGTTCGAGCATGCAAAGGGGATAGTTTCAGTTTAAAATAAGGGAAGGGTTAAGGAAGTGAACCAATAATTGATGCTGGTAAACAAGGAACCCTTAAAAAATGTATGTGGAGGTGTTTACAAAAAAAGGCCTGCACATCTATCAAAGATGCAGCCCAAATAATGTGCCTAAGAGAGTGAGCATTACAGTACACCTTGGACCCCTTGGATGTTTTGTCTAATTTCAATAAACTAATATTGAAATCCCCACCAAACATCACAGGGCACCTAGCATAAGGATATGGGTATAGCTGTTGTAATAACTCTACCCTTTGAGCCTTTGTCTGTGGTAGATAAACATTAATCAATCTATAAGACTGTCCCTCAATACCAATGTCTAGCAATAGAGCTCTACAAGGCCAAATATCAACACATTTATATACCTGAACAGAGGAGGATGCAAAACAAATGCCCAAACCACTGCACAAAGGCTCACCACTAGACCAACATGAGTCACCCAGGACTCTATCCCACTGAACAATAGAGATATCCCTAACAGAATGTAATCTAGTATCCTGGAGAAAAAAAACATCATAATCACATTCTAGTAATAAAGAAAAAGTGGTAAAACTTTTGAAATCAGACTTAATACTGTTGACATTGAGACTAGCAATTTGAAAAGGGGCATGAGAATCAAGAAGTAGGCATGGAGGCTTTCTTCCCATTGGATTTAGTGACCCTCATCACATTAGGCGGTTTCTCCTTGGTGGATGGAAAAAGAGGGGGGAGGCAACAGCTCAGTAACTGATAAACCTGAATCATTCAAGTCAGCCTCATCTATGTGGTCACCCCAAGTTTGCAAAGCATGAAATTGATTTGATAATGGAATGTCCTCAGCAACAGAAATGTCCAGAAAACCAGCAGGAAGAGAGGCTGAATGAATAAAAGGGACCAAAACTCATTTAGGGTCATGTGAAGAAACAAGATCAGAAGATACAGTACGGGAGAGAAGGAGCAATTCCACTGATAACAGCTCCATGGAAGGCTGTGACCCCGGTGGCACCATTGGATTAAATGCTTCAACTATAGTGGTAGCTTCTGCTGAACAGCGGGAATCTTGATCATCCAACTGCGGATGTGGAGATGAGCTAGGAAATGGCATTGGGGGAGACCTTGCAGCATGGAAGAGCTTCTTAGCCATTTGCAAGTAGAATTCCTCCTCAGTATCATCTTCAGAATTATGGACAGGCCAAGGAAAAGAGCCAAAATCATGCTCGTCCTCACCACATAAGTTACAGGTCAGGGGGACAGTACAAAACTGGGCAGTATAACCTATCCTCCCACACTGAACACACTTCATAGCTATACAATTGGTGTTGAGATGTGACAAAGACCCACATCTGTAACAGCTTTAAAGCTGACCCTGAAAAAAGAGGATGCCACTGTCCTGACAAAGAAAAAAAGAGTTTGGTAGATGACAGGTCCCAATCTCAGTTTATTTCAACTTGATCTGAAAAGTCCAGCCCCCTGTCCAGAACCCATTTTCGATCCGTAATAGGAGTAGGAATCACCTGGATGTCACATTGTTTCTCCAGCAAAGGGATAATAATAATCTCTCTTTACAAGACGCTAGTTAGGCCCCATCTGGAGTACTGCGTGCAGTACTGGAGGCCACACCTTCATAAGGATATTAACCAAATTGAGGCAGTCAAGAGAAGGGGAACCAAAAGTTGCAGGGACTGCATCAGAAAACATAGGAGGACAGATTAACAGAGCTCCATATGTATACCCTAGAGCAAAGGAGGGAGAGAGGTGATGTGATCGAAACATTCAAACACCTTAAGGGCATTAACAAGGTGAAAGAGTCTAACATGTTTCAGTATAACAAAAATAGCAGGACAAGAGGATACAGCATGAAATTAGAGGGAGGCCAATTAAGGGATAATGTGAGGACATTCTTTTCACAAAAGGGTGGTGGATGCATAGAACGACCTACCTCAGGAAGTGGTGGATATGAATACAGTGCTAACTTCACCATAAAGTCTCCAGAATTTATCAAGTAAAGAGCTAGAGCAAAAACTAACATTGAAATTGAAATCCCCAGAAGTATGAATAAAGTCATAGATTTCCTCTGGGTAAAACAGATGGAATCTCTAATTAATTCCTTTCCCACAAAAAGTCAATCATGTAATGACACCCTGTCCCCCTTAAACCTCAAACGAACCACAAAGTGTCGCTTTGCAGCCTCCACTGGCTTCCTAAAGAGGCTTGCATAGCTAGCCTTGAGATGGGGGGGCAGAATCAGGCAAAGTCTTTTCTATATCCATAGCTGTGTACTCTGTATGAATGTGCAAATTGGCTGTCCTTAAGAAACAGGATGAAATTCCAGACTTGCATCCCAGGGAAGAAGGCTCTATTGGGTAAAACACCACCTTGTGTATGCAATTTGATCAAGGTGGCCAACTCGATACAGGTCACCAAAGGGAAGACTAGAGGGGCCTTGGCAATTCCCTTTCATAGCAACTCACTTGGGCAATGTGCATTTGCCTACCAGGCCCCCCTATGGATGAATGAACTTCCTGGGAAACTCTTGGCCACCAATTGTCTGGCACGATTCAAAACTGACCTCAAACAGCACCTAATAATGCTCTCTAAGTGCACTTGCCCCTGAGTCCAGTCAATCTGCTCTCTCTGCCCCCTAGCAAGAACTAGGCAGGCCTCAGGTACCCCTTCTATCTGTCCCATTTCATGACGTGCCCCAGCAATCAGTTTGCGTCATGCTCCTTCAGCACCTGCCACCCCCTTCCCCAATTCACAGTCCCATGAGTTTCCCTAACAGTCACTACTAATGTTGGTTGCCTGACCATGCCCCCTCACATCCCACCATTTGACTCTAGCATGTCGTCTCCGCTCAGCATCCCCTCACCCCACCATTTCTCCTTATACCTTATCATACCTCTTCCCCCACCCTCTTACCTCCACTGCAGTACTTACCTCTCTCTCCCGTACCTTCCTTCTTCATCCCTCTGCCAGCTATCCCCATCCCTCTGAACTACTGACAAGGCATTTTTGTGACTGCATATCCCCCCCCACCCTCATAAAGTGTTTTTTCTTGTTATTTAACTTGTACCTATGTTTTTGAGTTATTTTTGTAAGTTCAAAATCCAAACTGTATCATTCATTTTAATGTACCTTTGCCTTCTCCTACTGTACTTTGCTTTGCAATCTATAATGTGGAACCTTTGTAAAAGAGCTTGTGCTCAAAGTTTTTTTCTGATTAACTAAAAAATTAATAAATAAATAAGTAACCTCCCCAGGACCAGAAAACTCAGTCCCATTTGTAGAAGTCTGCCCACCAGGAGTTGGAGGCATAAACTCACCAGCAGCAGAACCTCCAGCCCCTGCAGGCACCATCAGAGAGGCAGATGGGAAGCCAGTATCAATGGACTCCAGCAGCTCTGGAGTCTCAACCTCCGTGGGTCCAATCCCCTGCAATGAGGGGTAGTAGTAAATCCCATTGTGGAGAGGATACCAAAAGAGGGGCCTGCAGTGCAAAAGTGCAGGGCCTAACACTGCCACAGATCTCAAACCTCCTTGGCTCTGTAATGGAGAATACCCATCTGTAGGGTCATGCAAACTACCCTATGGTGACCTGGAAGTGGAACAGCAGGGTCAGGGACCCAATGACCATCAAAATAAATCCAATCTGCCTGTTGCAAGGCAGTCCCTGGAGCCCATTCTGTATCCTTGGAGAGATCTTCTAACAGAACTTTTTTGACAAGAGAGAATCAGAGAAGCACCTTTATTGGCCAGAGAAACTACACCTGAAGAGGTAAAATGGAATTTTTTCCCACTAAAGATTGTAGGCTGACCTGTGATCTTTCTCATTTCTTTTCTGCCTCCAGTCATGATTTGGATTCGAAGAAATCCTTTTCAGCTTCTTGAATTAGGGAAAAAAGCCTATCCTTCTTTCTCCATAATTCTAGCTCCAAAATGTCTTCCTCAGAATTAATTATTTCCATTGGCTGCCCTTGTGAGATATCCAACCCTCCCTGCACCAGTGCATTTGCAGGGGTATTGAGCACAACCAAAAGTGCCTCTAGAGCTGCACAATCTTGTGACATACAGAGCTCCATGGTAGAACAACTATTAGCTCCTATAGCCTGAGTGGAAATTATTGCAGCCATGACCTGCAGCATGGCCCCAGCACCCCCACCGGCAAGAGTAGGGGAGTTTTTTTATTTAGGACATGTAAACTTATGCAAAATATTCCAAAATGATCAATAAAGAATACAAACAACAGAAATGAACAGAAATTAATTCTGTATCTTAATTTCTAAATTAAACTAGAAAAAATGGGAAAAGAAAAACAAGTTATATGTTTACAAAAGGAAATTACAAAATAAAACTGAGAAACACATCATGGTGGATGATACCACCAGTTTTCACAATTAATCCATAAAGCAAGAGTTTCTTTCTGCATTAGTCTTGTCAGGTCTTTGTTATATACCCCCTGAATTTGTTTAGCTACACAATGTTTAAATTCTTCTTGGGTCCAGCAAATCTGTTGTAAAATGTTCTCACATCTTGCGATCCATATATTACATTATATTATATATTGTATTATATTTTAGAATCCCAGTCATGACTCTCAAAGTACTAGGGTTATTTTTTTTCCAAAATCCAGTGTAAATCCCTAAAACCAGAGTATTATAATCAATAGTGGAAAAAGAAGGTGTACAATAATAGGAGGCCAAAACTTCCCAAAAAGAAGTAACATAAGGACACATCAAAAAAAGGTGTTCCTGTGTCTCTAGGATACCATTGCATGTGTTCCTTGAACAGAAATGCTCGTTAATCTGTTTATGCTTATGCTTATTGCAGACTCCTACCTTCACATGACAAGACAGGTCAACCATATAGTATCCCACATATGTTTAGGTAATCTGGGTTCTACTAAAAGTTTAAAAGTCTGTTCAGTTGTTTCTGATGTACCCAACGGAAATACTAAGGGTTCCCAAAATTGATGTAACATTCAATTTTGATAAAACTCAGTTTTGGAAAAGAGAAGAACCTCCTCCCTGGTGATTTTCCACTGTTTTATACTTTTAAAAGTTTCTAAAAAATGAATAAAGATGTGCTCTCTTTTCCAAATGACCTGAAAATGTGACTTCCCCTCTTCCCAAAAAGATAACAGATTTATCAGTTCCAAATATAGCCAAAAATGTCAAGTTTTCTCTTTGCCTGTAAAAGTGGTTTAATGTTGTAGAAAATAAAATTAGCAATAAAAAAATGCTACTGGATTTGTCATCTCTAGCCCTCCCCCCCCTTGCTTTTGTGCTAAATAAGTGAAATTTTGCTTTACCTGGTTCAGATGGTTTCCCCACAGTGCTTGAAAAAATAAGCTGTATAGGCTAGTCTCTACATCTCTTGGCACAGGAAAAATTGCACTTAAATATAAAAAAATTGGTAATAATAATGATTTAATTAAAATTACTCTCCTATTTTTTGAAATGTGCATATTCTTCCATTGTTCTATGACTAAATGTCCAGTTCTGATTTTATTTTCTTTGCTTATACATCCTGCCTCAGGTATACCAAAAGGTAACCCCAAAAAATAATCTGTCCAGTGCACACCAGAATACCTGCAACATTAAATGCTGGCACTGTGCCTGTACCTAGATATACTGCCCCGCTTTTCAGTAAATTAAGATTTGCATTTGACACTTGAGAAAATTCTTTAAGAAGTTCATTTATTGCATCACCGGAGTTAGAATTTTCTAAAAAAAATACAGATCTCATCTGCATATGCAAGGTTTTTCACATGATTGCCATTTTTTGGATGGAGAGACCTGTGATTTCAAGAACTACAGAAATTCCTCTTAATAATATGTTCAAACCAAAAACATAAAGAATAGGGTTTGAGAGATGGCCTTGTCTGACCTCTTGAGTTTGTTTTATTGTTTTTCTTACATACCCATTAATCATTACACTAAAATATGCATTGTCATATAAAAGCTATATCTATGAAATAAATTTCTCCAGAATCTCATGACAGGATAATGTGTAATATAAAAAGTTATGAGAGATGTGATTGAAGGCCTTTTCCTTGTCCAACGAAAGCAAAAAAAAACAAAAAAAAACGAATTAAATTAAAATAAATATTTCTTCCTGGAATTGAGCAGGTTTGGAACTAACTAATTATTTTCCTGTCTCTATTTGTAATCTTTTGTAAGAATCCTAGTCAAAATTTTATAATCAGAATTTAAAAGTGAAATTGGTCTCCAATTGTTTAGTTCCATAGTGTCTCCCTTCTTAAACAATAAAATCATTATTGCCTGAAACCAGCTTTGTGAGGTGTTTTTTGTGTCCAATATCTCATTATATAATTCAGTGAGCAACACCCCATTAGTTTTTGGTGGACTTTATAAAACTCTGAACCAATGCCATAAGGTCCTGGGACTTTATGTATGGGTTGCCTTTAATGGTGTTATTTGCTTCTGTCAAGGTTGTAGGTCTTGTGAGTAAATTTACTTCTTTTTCTGGTGGCATAGGTATTTTTTCAAAAAAAGGGCTTGGTATAGTATCTGATGCTGTAGGTGAGAAAAAAGATTCATACTGGGTTTCTACATATTATAATATTTGATAACTATGTTGTAACACATTACCTTCTTGAGTCAAAATAGCATCCATGATTTTTGTTTTATTATACTCAAAATTAAATTTAAAAATATCTTAAAGAACCTTTTTTTAATCTAGTTCCAAATTTTCATTCTGCTGCTAAGGATCTGGCTCTGTCATAAAGGTATTTTTTCATTATTTTTTTTAACATGATCAATTTGAGTTTTATAAGAGATTTTTAAGTTAGACTTTAATGAGAGCAATTTCATGCATAGACTTAAGAATTGTGAGTAATACAAATAATCATTGCTTAACTGTTTCTTTCCTTTTAGGGAAAAGAACGATTTTAATTATTTCTTGGTCTAGCACCACCATTCAAGAATTGTATTAAAATAGAAGGAAGTAGATAATTTTTAATATGAATTCTGTCACATTCCATAAATAAGTTGTCATCAGTCAATAGTGTAGTATTTAGTTTCCAATAGCTTGGCCCTATCTTTTTGGTGTCTTTTACATCTATGGAAACATGAAGTTCCATTTGGTCAGAGCTTACATTTGTAATAGTTTGAGCATTCTGCATCCTACCTCCTTTGGAAAAAAATGTATAGTCTGTTCTGGTGGATATCATGTTTCTAAAGTAGGTATGTCCTCCTAAGGCATGTATTTGCATATAAGAGTCACAAGTTTGAATCATGTAAGGTAGTTTTCACAGTATTTGTATCACAGTAAAGTTTATTTGTACAACTAGTTTTATCCTGAAAGTCTAGGGAGCATTTGAAATCCTCCCTAGAATAATACATCTGGCAGTGTGCAGATAAGGCTGTAAGATCTTAAAAAAATTAATCTTGTCAATTTTAGCTTGTGGGGCATAGATTTTGTTCCAAGTCTCATTGGAGAATTATGAATAACGATGTCCAATAATAAAAGCCTACCTGGGATAATATCCATAACTCTGGTTATTGATATCTTTATAGATTTAAAAAGTATACCTACACCTGAGCAGACTTTTTCCCCCATGGTCCACAAAGACGGAACCCCATCCATGATTTTGTCATCATCTGTACATCACTTTTTGTCTTATGTCTGGTATCCTATAAAAAAATGATATTTGCATTGGTTACTTGTAAAGAAGCACTGTATGTCTCTGTTTCACATTCCTGATACTGTTCATGTTAAGCATGACAATATTTAACATAGGAACACCCAGACTGACTTAAATAGCCATATATTTCTTTCTAGTCCATTTGTATATCTTCCCCCTTTTTCCAGTGTTCACAAAATCTTGTTCTCCTTCAGAATTTTCTTGTACCGAAGATGTGAGGGAAGAGAAATCTTAGTCTTTTCCCTCATCCTCAGTCATGTTTTGTAAAAGTGCATAGCTGTTATGGGTTTTTATGGGACTTCTCCTACACATCTTTGGTAATGGTTTCTGTCTCTCTTGTTTCCTCCATCCCCCAACCACTGTAAAGTCCTCTGAGGAAACTGGGTGTGGGGGGAACATTTCTAGTGCCTTATGAGAAACAATATCCATTTCTTCTGGAGAGGCCATATTTTCAGCCGGTTCTGGTGTGTTGTTTTCAGGAACTTGTTCTTCTGGCTGTTTTTCTGGTGCGATATTATGAGAAATGAGGGTTTGATTATTTTCTCTTTTTTTCTGGGCCTCTAATACATATCCTTCTGATCGTAATGTGATCCCTTGTTGTACACAGTCCAAGGGCAGTTTTTATGAGTGTCCTTTTCCATTGCATAGATTGCAACGTAAGGGGTTAGGACATCTATAATGTGAATTACCTATTTCAAGGCAGAAGTCACAGACTTGTACATCACACACATTGCATAAGTGAGTTAAAGAACTGCATTTGTGGCAAGTCTTTGGTTGTCCTGCATAGAAGCAGAACCCACAGTCTCTTCCTATATAGAAACTGCTTGGCAAGTGTTGGAGACCTGTGTCATTGCTTTTGAGTTTAACTTTTATACACCAACCCCCTGTCGATATATTTTCAGTATCCATTATAGACTGAGGTCTTTCATGCACTTCAACTTATTGTTTAACCCAGTGCAGGATGTCAAAGATATCCACACCCTCATTTTTAAAGAGAATATTTTTTTCCAAGTAGGTTTGGTTAGAGGGATCACAATGAAAGGAGTCCAAACCAAAGAATTCTTTATATGTTGGTATTTTAGCCAAAATCTAGCTAATAAAAAGGTGGAGCGGAAAGTAACATCAAATTGGGTGTTCTCAGATATATGCATTAGAGCGAACACCTCTGTGGCTGTGAACTGCATAGTTTATTTTAAAAGTTTCCTTGCAATATATGCTCTGTCAGGCTGTTCTTTTAGGCCACTTCTATATTTCAGACACACTGTGTTTTCCCTTTTAGCAGGTTCTCCAATATTTGAAACTAAATCTGAGAGTTTAAAGGTATGAGGTGGTGGATTACCAATTGTTACACTGTTTTTTTTTTTTTTGCTCTTTTTGCTTTGTAACATTTTTTTCTTTTAACAGATTTTCAACCATGTCCCCCCCATGAAGTTGAGGGGAGTGTCTGTATATTTTTGTTAAGTTCCTCCACATTTAAAATTTCTGAGACTGAGTTTGTACTTATTGAAACCTCCGGTTTACCCTCAATAGAAGTTTTAGGCTGGTTTTCTCCTTCTGGATCTTTAACTTGTAGTGCAGAAGATTGCTGCTATTCAGCAATGGGTGTGGCTTCTGAAAGTCCTTCTTGCTGAGTTTTCCTAGTAGCTAATTGTTTTGATTTTTGGAGCTCTACATCTGTAAAGCTCACTGGGGTTAGCAACAGGGGATTTGTTGCAATTGATTCTACTTTTGTGACTAAGTCCTGAATTTCCCTTGGGATCAATGTAGCAACCCAGACACAGCCATCCGCTGCTTTCTCCCAGCCAGCAGCTTTAAGAGCTCTCTCAGGAGTCCATTCTAGTTGAAGTTTGAGATTTGCAGCAGGTCCTCTAGATGAACACTTAGTAAAGATGTTAGAGACTTCCACTGAGGTGTGTGGAACATCACCCGATGTGTTTTCCAGGTTAAATAATGCTGCCTCTTCAATTTAATTTATAATAGTTTTAAGAGCTTACTGTAAAGTAGTTTTATTTCCATAATTTGTTCATTCATTTTTACATCTTGCATCCTGGTTGCAGCTCTCAGTTTTTCCCCTTGTTCTGTATCTTTTGAAAACAATGCTGCAGCTCTCTTATTCTGAAAATCTTGCATTTCTGCCAGTATTTTCTGGGTTTTAGCTTCAGGTGTAATGTCAGACTGAGAGATTTCCATTTCTTCACTATCATCTGTGAAATTCACTGTACCTGGGTTTCTGAAATTACTTTTTTCTTGTTCAGAACTCCTTCTTTGGTTGGTGAGGACATCTTCAGCTCCCATACTCCCTCATCCACAGTCGGCCATCTTACCAACCAGCAACAGGACAAGGCTTCCCTTACTGCACAGTAGGGGAATTTCCCTGGTGTCCTGGCCAAATGTCCCCCATTCACTAAAAATACCACCAACAGCTTAATTTGGTTCAATTTCAGTTGGTTACCATCTGTATCCCCCCACACACCTCTGGCAACCCCTAAAAAGGGACTTCTAGTCTCAGTGGGCCAGTCAACAAAATTCAATAAATAAATAAGTGATAAACCATGTCAAATTACAGGGATGGGGGAGTGTGAGATGGATGGAGATCAGGTGAGCCTTCACACCTCTAGAATGCATAGCCTCACAAGGTGATTGGCAGGGGATAATGCAGGAGCAGTGAGGGATAACATGGGGAACAGAATACTGACACAGAAGAGGTGGGTGTGGCTAACTTGAGGAAAGTGTTGGGGAGGTTTGGGAAAAAAGGGGGGTGGGAGGAGGTAGTATGAAATTGTAAAAGGGAAGAATTTAAAAGGAGTGAAGAGGAAGGGGGGAAGGCAAGCCTTACCTCCAGGAGTGGAACACCAAGGGTATGAACACTACTTAAAGTAAACCCAGCTAGTGCTATAGGCTATTGGCATGCCTAGGGAGGGGTAGAAGGGGTAGAGAAGTGGAAATAGAACAGAAGAGTATGCAGTGAGGGGTAATGAAGGATAGGTGGGTCAGGTGCAATTGCAGGATGGGGAAATATAGTGTCAAAGAAGCTAGGACAATGAACGAGTAGACAGGGCAGAATGGATATCTAAGGGGAGGGAGTTCCAAATATTTTGAAAGTGATTGGAGAAGGCAGCTCTCCCTGAAATGGAAGTATGGGCAGGGAGAGCAAGGGTCCTATAGGGGAGTTGCAGAGGGAGTACAGTAGGTGGAGGTAAATACTCTTCAAAACAGGCATATTGAGGGGAATGTGTTGATGATGTACAAAATCATTAACAAGGAGGCTCTAATGGAAGAATTAAATTAAACATTTTAGAATGGAACAAAAAGTAATGGGACATTAATAACACATTAGGCCAAACAATTTTAAAACAAGCAAGCATAAGATTTATTACACACAAAGGACATTAGACATTTGCATTAATCTACCTTCTGAAGTGATAAATAGCAGTCCGATTTTTATGGCTACATGGGCCAAGCTCTGCAAACATTATGCCATTATCAGATTTGTATAAAAGCACTGTGGAACCATGTGACCCGACCACTGTCTGGTGTGCTGCCACAGTGTTCCAGCATACTGTATATGCTCTGTTTATGTAGCCCTTCCCCTCTGTGGGCTGCATAAACATACTCCTTTCCCAATGCACTACTTTTCCTTTCTGCATTTGCAGAAGTGACATCAGCCATCTGCAACATGTCAATACTGACTTAAACTGCACATGCGTGAGTATCATGCATATGTAGCCATGTCAGTGACACCATGCTGCACACGGCTGACTCTGGGGAAAACTGTGCATGCGAGTGTATCATACATGTGCAATACTGTAATCCCCACAGTATTAGTTATGGCTGAGTCCAGAATGGCAAGAGCACCACATATTCTTTCTAACATTCTTGCTGCTCCTAAAAGCTTTTCACTGCTATATCAGTTCTCACCAGAACTTGTTTGGGTAGGAATTCCAAAACTGCAGGCAATATTCCAGATGTGACTTTACCAAGGAACTGTACAAAGGCAATATTGCCTCTCCTTTTTACTTGAGAATGCCCTAACTACTGTATGCATCCCATCATCCTATTAACCTTACTATAAGCTTTGTTTCACTGTGTTTGAACTTGAAGTTGTTACTAATTATAACACCTAAATCCCTTCCCTCAGATGTGTTTCCAAATTAACTTCTTGCATCAGTAATCATGTTTTGGATTCCCTCTTTCTAAATGCATAGCTTTACATTTTTGGCATTGAAATTTAGTTACTAAATTTTAGAACACTTAAATCTTTCCAAGTCTCTTTCTGCTTCTCTTTTATTCTCAACTTTAACAACCTTACCTCAAATCATTGTGTCATCTGCATACAGATTCATTTTACTCAGATTTCCTTCCACAATGTCACAAGTAAAACAACTGAACAGCACGGCCATAGAAATGACCTTTGAGGGACTGTTACCTTCCTATCCCCAAAGTAAGATCCATTTAGTACCACTCTTTTGAGTTCTCCCCTCTTAACTAATTACTTACAAAACTTGTGATATGACTCTCTGCTTATATACAATATCCTATATGATATATGATACTAGTTTGTGGTTGCTGCAATCCAGGGTGGGATTCAAACCAGTGGCCATGAGAAGAAAGGCCTCACATCTTGCTACAGATGCATTGAGCACTTTTAAATGTTTTTATGCTGGACCTTCAGCACAGCTGATTGGGGAGGCAGTGTAGTATAGTGGTTAAATGTGTTTGCTAATATATATATATATATAATGGATTGTAACTGGAGATGAACTAATGGACAGGAATTCTACTTTAAGAGCACTGAGCTGCACATCTTTGAATCTTAAAGTCACCACTTGTATACTGTGTGACAATGAGAGAGTCACTTAACTTTCCTGTGCTCCCAGGATACATCTAGAAAGAAGCCTCAGCTTAGTGTGTCTATCCTGGCCAGAAATTGTAAAAATAAAATAAATAAAAACTGTTCAGAAGAGGATCACAAGAGTCACATTCTGTACTGCAGGGAGCTTCGAACACAAATGAGTTCCTTAGCTTGTTCCAACAGCCTGAAATATGGCATCATTTGAACCCTGAAGATCATCATGATTCTTGCACCATATCAAATAATGTAATAGGAAATACAAATATTTCTTTCTAGTCTTTGGCATTATTTAGATTTGTCCTTCAGGAGTCCATGAAAAGTAATAACTGTCAGTGGGCTGGCCAGCCTGAGTTGAGAAGAGTTGTTGATTGTGACAGCAGTAGTAATCGAGGATATATAGAAGGCTGAGAAACCCTTTGCTGGAAATATGGCTAAAGGACAGCTTTATGAACTAATTATGGAAGTTGAGTTATTCCTGCCTATAGTTTGAAAACTATGCATTTAGCTACAAACTGGAAAAAAAAAACTCATGGTTTTACTACTTGTGATCAATTCAGTGGACATGTCTCTCTTCTTTATATTGAAGTTGCAGGCTCCTCGCACAAGATGAAATGGCCAATGACATTTGCTTGCAAAATTTAATGGTGTCTGCAGCAAGCCATCTGGTATTATGCTGGTGTAGGATGCATCACCACACAGTGGCAATGAGTATTCAGTAAGCCTCACTGTCTGTATCATGAGAAGGCAGATGGTGCAAGGAACCAAAGGAATGCTTTAGCACCAAGTTTGATTGGCACCGCCAGTATCAAATGGATGTAGGGCATAGGGGTAGAAGAAAAGGCAAAGGCAAACACTTGGAACCTCATTCCAGCAGAGATCCGAGAAAAAAACTCAGTTCACGAATTGCAAACAGCACTACTTAAATTATTAATTCACACATGCAACTGTAGAAAATGTGCTTGTTATTGTGATTAACATATGTATTATATTGTACTGTGTTGTGTTGTGTTGTGTTGTTTTGCATCTAGGACTGTGCTAAATTAAACTTCTGCTACTGGAACTTTAGTGAAAGTCAGAATTTCACTTTTGCAAAATTTCAGAATGCACTTTGGCAACTTTCATGGAAATTCTGGGTTAGAATGGCAGAATAAATATATAAATTGCAGATTAATGTATTAGACTACAGAAAGAAATTCTGCAGAACTGATCACTGTTCTGTGGAATTTTTTTCTTCAGTTTAATTAATTAATCCTCAATTCATACATTCATTCCACAATCCAGTGAGTCACTGAGGTGTGGAATAAATGTACGAACTGAGGATTAATATTTTAAACTACAGAAAGAAATTCTGCAGAACTGATCACTGAACTGCAGAATAATATGTGTTGGGCATGGTACACAAGGTGGTAAACTGGGTTAGAAGCTGGTCAGATGATAGGAAGCAGAGGGTGATGGAAATGGGATCCAGTCAGAGGAAAGGGAGTGACCAGTGGGATGCCTCAGGGATCTGTCTTGGGGCCAGTCCTTTTTAGTGTTTTCATTAGCAACATTGTGAAGGGGCTGGAAGGGAAGGTTTATCTTTTTGCAGATGACACCAAGATCTGCAACAGGGTACACACTCCTGATGGGGTGGAGAAAATGAGGGGTGACCTAGAAAAACTGGAAACATGGTCCAAAGTGAGGGAGCTAAGATTCAAAGCAAAGAAATGCAAGATCATGCCCCTGGGCTGCAGAAACCCTAGGGAGAGCTATTGGGGGGGGGGTTGCTCATGGTCACCAGGGAAGAAAGGGACTTGGGGATTATTATCTCAGATGACCTAAAGGTAACTAAGCAGAGTACAAGGCTGTAGGGAAGACCAGTGGCATGTTGGGCTGCATAGGAAGGTGATACCACTATACAAAACACTGGTGAGACCTCATCTGGAATTTTTTGTACAGTTCTGGACGCCGCATCTTTAAAAAGACAAAGTAAGCGTGGAAGCAGTTCAGAGAAGGGCAACAAAAATGGTGCAGGGCTTACACCAGAAGACATATGGGGATAGATTGAAAGACCTCAACTTGTATACACTGGAAGAAAGGAGGGAACCGGGGATGTGATAAAAACTTTCAAGTATCTTAAGGGCATAAACAAGGTGAAAGGTGGAGAAACCTTTCAGTATAGGAGGGGTACAAGAACAAGGGGGCACAATATGAGACTGGAAGGGGCAGTATAAGGGGAAATGTGAGGAAGTTCTTTTTCATGGAAAGGGTGGTGAATGCATGAAATAACCTACCCCAGAAAGTTGCAGGAGCATCCACAGTGGAGGGATTTAAACGTGCATTAGTTAGGCATAAGGGAAACCTAGAGGTGGGAAGGAGAGGCTAAAGCTGATGACCCCATTGGGACATCGGCTGCCAACTAAGGTAAGAAAATTTTGGAAAACTGGATGGGTCTGGTTGTCCTTATCTTCTGACAACCTCTATGTTTTTAATTTTCTATGTTGCATACCAATGTATTAAACTGAAATTCCTCAGAACCATCGTTATATAGCTCATGCGTATTATTCAGCAATTCAGACAGAAAATTCTGTGAAACAGGTGGAAAATTCACCAAGTACAGTCAGAAGATTCTGATTTTGCTGAAGGCAGAAGTACAGAAAATTCTGCAAAAATTCCAAGAAAGTGGAATTCGCAACTTCAGCCCAGTTCTAATTGTATTGAGTTGTGTTATATTGTATTGTATTGCACTGTTTTGCATTGTATTGTAATCCTAGTATTTCGACTACACCTTTTTAATAACATTAATAACAATTTAATAACATTGTTCTTTTGTTGTTCAACGTAGCAATTGCAGGTACAGTTGTAAATAGAATTGTTCTGCTTTTATTGTTCAGTGTAACAAATGCAGGTCTACAACTGTAAACGTAACAATATAGGTCTACAATTGTAACTAGGATTTTATATCCTAACCATGTGTACCTGGATAAAAATAATGTTTTATGTTGATGATTATTTATGATGATGACAAAGAGATGAATTAGCAGTACTAAGACTAGCATGCACTGCTGGACTCATAGGGTGGGGTGATGGAACAAGAAACAGAAGAATCACACAGCAGATTTGAGATTAACTGGTACTACCAGAATCATGGTGTTGTGGAGGAGTGAAGGAGCAAGAAAGAGGAAGAGCTGCAGTCAAGGCAGCACTGTGAATAGTCCATGTTATTTATTTTTATTTATTTATGTCAAACATTTTTCCAGGAAAGTCATACTAAGCTGGTATCAGCTCCTTTCCACATGCATCCTGGTGAAAGGGGAAGAGGAGAGAACAGTGCAAATATTAAGTGCAGTGTTCAAAAATGCAATAATATGAAAATAAGTATACCAAAATAAGCAATTACAAACAATGCATCTGAGCAGGAATAGCATAATACAATAAACTGCAGAAAAAAGAGCAGTAAGATCGATAAGAAGCGAGCCACATTGCAGTAATATGAAGAGTCGGGATAATGACTAAAACCTGGAGCAAACTGGACTGTAATAGTGTTAGCATATGGTGGAGGACAGAGGACAAAACTCCAGAACCCAGTATCAGGAGCAACTGCAGGAGTGAGTAGAGAAATTATGAAAGAGAGATTTCAGAGCATGAAGGGAAGGAGCAGATCAAACTGAAGAGAGAATAGAGAGCCTCAGAATTTACATAAGCAGAAAGAGAAGGCAGCTTGACCAGCAGTGAATATCATGGGGGGGGGGGATGGTGAGCAAGAGTTGTGAAAGGAGTAAGTGGTAGAAGGGGGCAGTGAGGTAAAAAGCGAGATACAAGGGGAAGGAGACAAACAAAAATTTGGAGATAAAGGAGGCACAGTGGTTAACATGAACAGTGGTAAGTGTGCAGGGGGTTGTCGAAGGCAAATCAACAGAAGGAGTGAAAGATGGGGGCCAGTCTGGCAGAGGTGGACTTGAGGGAAGCACTGTAAGCAATATCACCATAGCCAAAAATTGGGAGAATCATATTTGAGAAGGTCTCTCTGTAGGCAAGAAGCAGGATGCTCCTATTACTCTTGTAAAGCATACCAAGTTTGGAGTGGAGTTTCCTGTGGATTACTTCTACATGAAGAGAAAAATCAATGTAACTGTCCAATCAGTCCCCCGAGGTATTTAAAGGAGGAGACATCTTCAATCACTGCAGCATTAAGAATATGGAATGAGGGAAGAGGGTGAGTCTGGCAAGCCTCTGCCTGGTACCAAAAGCCACAGAGACTGTTTTCTTGGTGTTGTGGGACAGCTAGTTTTCATGTTTCCATGTTGCTAGTATGATGGGGATGGGGAAAAAGGGCAAAAACAAACAGAGCCACACAGGCTCATTAAGATTGCCTAGTGCGGCCAGTGTCATTGAGGGGTAAAGTCCCTTAGGACTCTCTGCCCAAGTTCTTTTTGTGTGAGCATTAGGGGGAAGCTCGACTAACATGATATGGCCCTCACTGATATGCTCAGGTTAGTACTGGGACCTAGTTGATATGGATATATCAGATGTTATCATCTCTGAATGGAGCCAAGGTTAATTGTCCTAGCTTGCATGTCAACTCTTATCTGAAAAGGGGATAGTGCTCAAGTGGTGGTTGGGGTGGTCCCCTGGTGGTCACATTTAAAGTGGCTGGTGGTAAGGTAGTCTGAGTGCCCAGGTTTGAGGCACTCTGAAGCCTAGTAGAGGCACTAGTGAACAAACACCTGGGTGGGAGATTACACTTTCTGTTGTTCCTATCTCATCTCATTTGGCCTGGTGCTTGGCTCTCATGTTCCTGACTGTAGTGAGGGATTGTTGGGTCTGGAAAAGAACAAAGTTCCTTTTGGTTGCCTCATATAACATGTCATTTGGATCAAAGAGTTCCTTACACAGGGGGGTAACTATGGAGGCAGGTGGGAGGTGCTGCAGTTGGTGGGAGTTTGAATGTGCTGCTGAGCAGCTTAATTTGAATTGGCACTGCCAATAACTACAAAGAGGTGGATGGACACATGAATATGATTAAGTAATGAAATGTGATGTTGTG
The DNA here is from genome assembly GCA_016271365.2 of Neoceratodus forsteri. Classification (NCBI taxonomy): domain Eukaryota; kingdom Metazoa; phylum Chordata; order Ceratodontiformes; family Ceratodontidae; genus Neoceratodus; species Neoceratodus forsteri. The sequence goes on along the minus strand of CM057452.1, from coordinate 508,931,134 downwards.
CAACTTCTTCAACAACCACCACTGTCAGTCATTGTGGCAGGGTAGATGGAGGGGAGTGGTTGTGGTGGAAAGGGCCACTCAGTGGCTTCTTTGTACACTAACTCTGCTGGCAATTGCAGACAAGTGAGTGGACAGGCAGACAAAAGTGACCAAAGGTGCTGGAGACATGCCACAGTGGGCACCTGTTAAAGAAAAGCCCTTCAGGACTGGAAAAACACCATTGTGGGCACTGGTTAAAAACATGCTCTCCAGAGCTGTAGAACTGTTGAGGCAGGTGCAGGTTATAAAAATATCCCTTAAGGGCAGAAGACCCACTGTGGCAGGTGTTTGTTAAATGTGCAACTTTTTGTGGCTGGAAACTTGCTGCTGCAGTGAGGACTGGAGTCCTGACATAACTAATAGTTAAAAGAAAATGCCTATCAGGGGCTAGAGTTCCGCCACCACAGGCAAGTAAGAGAAGAAAGTTTTTCATGAGCTAGAGTCTTGCACAACAGGTGGTTAAGAGAAAAATACCTTTGGGGCTGGAGTCCCAAAGCAGTGGATAGTTAAGAGAAAAAGCCCTTTGAAACATGGAAACATTGAATATGTAGGTCTTTATCATGTCTCCTCATGCTCTCCTCTCTTACAGGGTGCATGTGTTGGGATTCCTCAGTCTCTCCTCATACGGCTTTTGGTGCAACCTCTTCACAATTTCAGTTGATCTCTTTCTATACTGCCTCCACCCTCTCTATTTCTTTTATGAGGTATGACCTCCAGAACTGGTCACAATATTACAGGCGGCGTCTCACCAACAAACCATATAGTGGCAACGCCACCTCCCTCCTCCTGATGGGTATCCCATAATTTGCACAAATGCATTTGGGCGAGTGAAAAACAGGGACTGCAACAGAGCAACGGGAATACTGGCAACTGTGTCTTCACAGCCCCAGTAAATGTTAACGACTATTATTATGCTGAGTCATCGGTGGGAGAGCAGAGGTATCACTAGTTAGGGTTAGAATAGGAATTTGTGTGCAATGCAAAAGTGTGCTGGCAGTGTAGAACAGAGGATTAGGTCAGCATGTGTGTGGCGCAGTAGGAAATAGATCTAAGTTTGATTCCTGGAGTGACTTTTTTTGGGTGGATATATTTTTCTTTTTTTTCACACTGTTGCAGCCAACTTATCTCTCCCTCCCACTGCCTTGTCATATTTTGCATGCACAACTCCCACAGTTGCCATCTGCCCCATCACGTGTTTCTCCCTATCCCTGAGTTCCACACCTCCCCAGTGTTGATTATATATTTTTAGTGGGAGGGGGTATGAGGATAGCCCCTGCTAGTGATATGGGGCAGCTTCCGCTGCAGAATAAGTCTCTGGCACCTAGCGTTCACTGTTTTATGTAGGCACTAAGAAGTGACTACACTTTTTTTTGGTTTCGGGTTTGTTCCCTAACTGTTTTGACAGTCTCAGTTTTATATTCTCTGTGTTCACTTAGAACCCTGCTGATGGCGATACCTCTTCCTATGCATCCCAGTATCCCACTGACCCTACCCATTGCTTTGTCATACTGCCCTGTGATTTTAAGATCAGATATGATAACCCCATGGTCACCTTTCTTCTTAATGACTGTCAGTACCCCCCCCCATCCTATACTCAGTTTCTGGGTTCCTATGCCCTAGATACTGTACACGATTTTCCACTTTTTGGCATTGAACCCCAGCTGCCATGCTCTTTACCACTCCTCAAGTTTCTTAAGATCCCTATGCATTTTCTCCATCCCCTCCTGAATGTCCACCCTATTACAGATTTTAGTGTAATCTGCAGAAAGGCCTACCTTCCCTTCCAGTTCTTCTACAATGTTGCTTATGAAGACATTGAAGACCAGTCCCAGCATTTAGCCCTGCTGCACCCCGCTGGTAGAGATGCAGTGAATTTAAATTTCATGGGCGAAGTGAACGCGAAGTGGGCACTTTGCGTTGTCACTCCACTTCGCAGAGTGGCCAGCATGAAATGCCCATTTCACCTTGTCATTATTATTACTTTGCATTGTCATTACGTCTTAAGGCGAAGTAAGGTGGAGTGACAACAATATTGGCAGCTCCCCACACACACACTCATTAGAATTAATGTGCATCCCCAAAATGTTACTGTTGTCTTGTCTCCAGAAAATTCCCCAGTGCTGACTAAGTTTAATGACAGAGTAACAAGACATGCAAAGCCTCCCAGAATTAATGGCACACTTAGTCATCAGGGCAGTTGTCAGACAAAGTCACCAGAATTAATGTTCATCCCCAAAATGCTACTGTCTTGTGTCCAGAAAATTCCCCCACTGCTGACGAAGTGAAATTAGAGTGTAACAAGACATGCAAAGTATGCCATCTTAGAGATGCAGTGAATTAAAATTCCACCGGTGAAGTGCCTGTGAAGTGGGCACTTTGTGTTGTCACTCCGCTAAGCAGAGTGGCCAGAATGAAATGCCCACTCTTCGCCTTGTTCTTGTGATAGTGACTTCTCATTGTCATTCCACCTTAAACTGAAGTAAGGTGGAGTGACACCAATATTGGCAGCCCCCTAGGCCCCACACATCACATGGCTTACAGTTCTGTAACTCACATGCTGTACAGGAATGCGAATACCTATGGCTGTAGTTTCCCCAATGACAATGATCTGTATCATAAAACTCACCAATTTGAAAACTCATATCAATGAGTACAGTGGTGAAGTCTGGAGAGATACTACAAAACAGGCTTACATGATGCAAGTAACTAGTAAAAAAATGTATTTTGTGATTTGTGATGTGATCGGGAATCGTGACTGCATTTATGAGAGTGAAATATGAATTTATTTTTCTCAGACTTGGAGCTGATGAGCATATTGGGAATGCAAATGCCTACGGCTGTACTTCCCTGATGGCCTGGCTGTTCACAAAACTCACCAGCTTGAAAACTCATATCAATAGGTACAGTGGCGAAGCCTGGAGAGACACTGCAAAACATTAATTTTGTGATTCGTGATGTGATCGTGAATTGTGATGCCCCACACCAGTATTCTGAAGGGAAGCCAAAGAAACAACTGTGACTTAATTAACAGATGGAGACTGGGCCCTAAAGAGATGCAAATGCACAGGCAAATTAAGATTGTGCTGCACACTAAAGAGATGCAGACACAAAGGCACAACAACAATACCTAACCAGTGCTCACCATCAGAAATCCAAATTTGGAAAATAATAACTTTTGCCATTTGGGGGGTAGTGCAAGGCAGTAACGGTCCACTGCTACCAGTAATGATACCACAAGCAGTACAAAAAATTCATGCAGGTGCAGTGGATAGCAGGTTCACACTGCTGCAATTACTCTGTGACACAATAAATGGCATTTGATTTAATGGCACGCATGCATCGCACACACACTCACTCACACACACACTACAAGTAATACATAGCAAATTGAAAACCTTTAAAACATTTGGTTGTATTACTAAACAAATTGAAATTATACACTGCTGCACCACAACATTCGGAAAAAAAATGGCAAGAATTACTGAAATATAACTGTGTGTACATTAACACGGTTATACAAGAAAAATATAACCAAAACAGAAAGACTGCCTTTTTCTCCCAGTTAATCTATCTATACCACAGATATGCCCCTCCTCCAAAGCACACTTCACAGTACACAGACTGACTGTTCTAAATTAACATTAAAAATCCATACACAAACACAAACAATAAACACTCGATGATATGAGCACAGGAGGGTTTCCTACAATCGATGTACTAAATTTTGAGCAAAAAAAAAAATGACGCAAAACGGCTTTTTTTAACAGCTTTTAGAGGATTTGAATGGCAGAGCTCTGAGAGGAAACTGTCTCCATCTTCCACTACACACACACTACACAGAACTGAGGCTGTGCAGAACAATCTAGAGCCCATGTGACCTGCAATCCCATGTAGCACTGCAAATTCGCTTTGGTACTCAATAACAAGGTGAAGTGATGCATAGTACATTGATTTCAGTGTTACTTCGCCTTAAAATTGGTGGTGAAGTGGTTTGGGGAAGGAGGAGTAACACAAAGTAATTGTTTTCAATGGACTTCACGTTCTCCATTATAACGCGAAGTACTCCGCTTCGCGTTGCGGAGCACTTCACGGATTCCGCGTTACTCCACATATCACTTCGCAGAGCGAATTTAGCCCACTTCGCCCACCACTATCCGCTGCTCACTCTCCATCAGAGTGAGTGCTGTTAACCACCACCCTCTGTCTCCTATCCATTAATCAGTTGCTAACCCAGTTCACCACTTTGGATCCCACTCCTAGGCTGTTCAATTGTGTTATCAACCTCCTGTGCATCACAGTGTTGAAGGCCATGATAAGGGCCAGAAAGGCAACATCCACTGCTCTCCCCTGATGTATTTTTCTGCTTACCAAGTCAAAAAAATAATTCAGATTTTTCTGGCATGATCTAATCCTCTCTGAATCCATGCTGTCTGTGGTTGTGCAGACAACTGGATTCAAGATACTCTACCAACATTTCCTTTAACAGGGTTTACATTAATTTCCAAGAAGAGCAGTTCACCCTTCGGCAAAACTTAATTTCCCCACTACGAAAGTGAGACTGATCAGCCTATAGTCGCTAGCCACCTCTCTGCTGCCACTCTTATGTAGAGGGACCACACCTGCTCTTATCCAGTCACCCGGAACCATGCCTGGGACCACACCTGCTCTCATCCAGTCACCCGGAACCATGTCTGTTTCCAGAGAGCTGAATAGGGCCATCAGTGGGGCAGTAGGCACTTTCTTGAGTTACTTAAGTATCCTTATAATTTTTGTGGTGTTCTCCCAGATTCATTTTCAGATCACCAGTTGATTTACTTCATTAGAAACAAGACACAGTTTTTTGCTAAAGATAGTCTTGCTAGTTGGAGATGCTATATGAAATTTGATTGTGAGCAATTTATAATGGATTTAGAAAATGTACCATGTGAGAGAATTGAATTGATCCCAACAGCAATTGATGCTTGAACCCTTTTCACTAGTGAATTCCTGAAACTTTGCCACAAACACGCCCGAATAAAAACTAAAGGACTGGAAAAAAAATAATGCACCCTGGTATAGTCGGGATTTAAAGGGACACTGTCAACCTGTTTTTCATCATATTATTTCTAGTTGAAACCCCACATTTTATGATTTCTTACCTTCTCTAAAATTCACTGATGTTGCTGTTTGTTTTGTCTGTCTCCTTGTTTAGTAGAACTGAAATGCATGGCAATGTATATTTATAAACAACCTTGTTTTGTTTACAATCCTGGATCTGTTCTTACTACAGTACATGCTTCCAGATCATTGGAAACACACCCAAACAGTGAAGTCACTCATACGGCAGTAGTCTCCTAAACTCCCATTGCATCATGAGGGGCTAGACTGTGTTGTGAGTGTTCCAAAGTCCAGGAAAGATGCATTTGGAGTTGATCAAAGAATGTAAATAAATCTGTGTTAGTGTGATAACACCAGTATGTTAGGCAGTCTGTTTTTCACTTTTTTAAAGAAAATAAAGAGTCAGAATCAAACTACCAGCAACATCTGCGATCTTTACAAAATTTTGGCAATCATAAAATGTGTTTTTTAAACTAGGGACACTTTGAGACCTACGGGGGTTGACAGTGTCCATTTAAAGAAATTCAAAGTGAGCAGAGACTTAGCTTGGCATAAGGCAAAAAAAGAGTAATAGCTTACCAGCTTGGAATAGGTATAGACAACTGTGCAATCAGTATGTAAAAGAAATTAAGGTAGTGAAACAAAAGTATTATGAGCAAAAACTTGATAATAAACACTCCCATAATCCAAGAGAATTTTGGGAATTAATGTAAAGCCTCTTGAATGGCATAAGCTAAAATATTACAAGTAGTTTTAATATAGACAACCAGATGGTTCTCTTGTCCTACGATGTAGTGTAACTAGTATTGGAACCCACTCGAGAGGGAGCAATCTTAGACCTGGTCCTCTCAAATGGAGATGGAGAGAGGATCACAGATGTAGAAGTCGGTAGCCGCCTGGCAACTAGCAACCATCGAACGGTATGGTTCACAATAAACACAGCAATAGAGTCAAGACATACAAAGGCAAAAGTACTGGATTTCAGGAGGGCTGACTTTGCCAAAATGGGTGAGTGCCTAAGGAATGCACTAGCAAATGGGCAGGAAGGAGGGGTGGAAAAACAATAGGGAATAATAAAAACTGCCATCACAGAGGTAACAAGCCTTTGTGTGAAGTAAATAAACAAAACAAAACGATGTAAGAAACCACTATGGTTCTCAAAGGAGGTGGCAGTGAAGGTTCAAGAGAAAAAGAAAGCATTCAGAAAGTACAAGGAATCACAGAAGGAGCAGAACAGAGAATTGTATCAGTTAAAGAAAAAGGTAGCTGGGAAGGCAGTCAGAACAGCAAAGGCCCAAACTGAGGAAAAGATAGCCAACTCAGTTAAGAAGGGGAATAAAACCTTTTTTAGGTTCATCAGGGAGGGAAGGAAGACTAAGGGAGGGATAGTGAGGCTTAATAAAGGGGAGGGGGGTGGGCAGAGGGTGACTGTGAAAAGGCAGAGATATGTAACAAATATTTTGCTCAGTATTTACAAAGGAAGAGGGGAAGGTACCTAAAACAAACAATAGGAACACTCTGGATACAGAAGTTGATACCAGCCCATTTACAGAAGAAAGGGTTCTGAAAGAACTCTTAAAACTGAAGGTGGACAAAGCAATGGGGCCTGATGTGATTCATCCCAGAATTCTAAAAGAACTAAGGGTAGAACTAGTGACACCACTGACTGCCCTCTTTAACAAATCATGGGAGAATGGGGTGGTACCTGATGACTGGAGGAGGGCCGATGTGATTCCCCTTCACAAAAGTGGGAGCAGGGCAGAAGAGGGGAAACTAAAGACCAGTTAGTTTAACCTCAGTGATAGGGAAAATGATGGAATCACTTCTGAAGGAAAGAATTGTCTAGTACCTAGAGGCCAGAGGGGCACAGGACCCAAGGCAGCATGAATGTCATGCCAGACAAATCTAATAGATTTCTTTGACTGGGTGACCAAAGTAGTAGATCAGGGAGGGGCTGTGGACATGGCCTACCTAGACTTTAGCAAGGCATTTGACTCAGTCCCACACAAAAGATTAATATACAAGTTAGCCAGCCTGGGAGTGGGTCCCAAGATGATAGCCTGGGTAAAGAATTGGCTGGAGAATAGGACACAGAGGGTAATAGTAAATGGAGTCCACTCTGAAGAAAGGGAGGTTACTAGTGCAGTGCCCCAAGGTTCAGTATTAGGACCGGTCCTCTTCAAGGTCTTTGTAGGCGACATTGCAGAGGGACTGGAAGGTAAAGTATGTCTCTTTGCAGATGACACAGAGATCTGCAACAGAGCTGATGCACAGGGTGGGGTGGAAAGGATGAGAAGGGACTTGGCAAGGTTAGAGGAATGGTCAAATGTATGGCAGCTTAGATTTAATGCTATGAAGTGTGAAGGTAATGCACCTGGGAAACAAAAAACAAAACCCAGGGAAGAGTACAATGGGGGTGAGATACTAACAACAACAAAAATGGAAAGGGACCTGGGGTAGTCATATCAGATGACTTAAAGGTAAGCAGCAATGTGAGAGGCAGTATGAGGGCTGGGGGATACTGGGATGCATAGGAGAGGCATCACCAGTAGAAAAACAGGAAGTTGTTATCTCTCTGTACAGACAGCTGGTGAGACCCCATCTGGAGTACTGTGTGCAGTTCTGGAGACCCAATCTCCGCAAGGACATAGACAAGATAGAAGCTGTCCAGAGGAGGGCAACTAAAATGGTGCAGGGTCCGCACTGGATGACATATAAAGAGAGACTTAAGGAGCTTAATATGTATAGCATCGAGGAAAGGAGGGAGAGGGGGAATATGATAGAAACATTCAAATACCTCAAGGGAATCAACAAAGTCCAAGAGGGTAGCATCTTTCAAAAAAAGAGGTGTGCAAGAACAAGGGGGCACAATTTGAAGATGGGGGGAGGCGGCTCAGAGGTAATGTAAGGAAGTATTTTTTCACAGAGAGGGTTGTGGATGCATGGAATGGCCTTCCAGAGGAGGTTGTGGAGTCAAAAATAGCAATTGAATTCAAGCATGCATGAAGAATGTTGATAAGTGACAAGGTGCCCTTTACCGGGCTAAATTGCATATGTTCTAAGAGACTAGGAAGTGGGTGGTGAATACTATGATCTTAACAGTTTTTGATTATGGGAACATCTGTATGCTGCTGTTGCTACAGTAAGAAGGAATTAACAAGACTTGATGTCTATTACAAAGGACTCGCTCATTACATAACTGGTGCTCCCAAAATGGCTCACAGTTATCAACTGTATGCTGAGCTAGGTTGGCAGAGGTTGAGTGATCAGAGACATGGTTACATCCTTCCATTTAGAATAAAGGCATTAGAGGTAAACTTCCATATTACATTTCTGCTAACATTGCTTACATTGCTTACAGACAAAAAAATCTTTAAGATCAGCAATAGGTGTGGATTATGATTTTTGGTTGTTTATAGTCTCCTAGCACTGTTTCTCTTGTTGTTGTTAAATGCTCATTGCAATGTAATGTTATCTCTTTTGTCATCTTGTTTGTTGTTTGTATTCTATTTCCATTATTCTCTGTTTTGACATTTGCTGCTATATTTACTGTGTATCTCAATCCCCTCTCAGCCAGGACCCATATGGAAATGAGCATTTATGATCAGCATGCTTTTCCTGGTGAAACTTTTAAATAAATAAATCAATTTGCTGGTTCCTAAATGTAACCTGGAAATAGGAAGGACCTCAGATTTCTGCATAGAGTCAATGGCATGGAACAATATTCCTATTACTTTGAGATCCGTAACAGGGAGGGATAGGTAGAAGTAGATAAAAACTTGGTTGGATAGCAAGACAGAAGAATCTTATGTCTGTTGTCAGACAAGCTAATATGCTTAATTATTACTTTTGATTTCATTTTAATGACTTGTTGAATTACGTATATTGTATACTTTTTATAATTTACTTTCATAAACTGCAATATTGTGCTACTTGTACTATGGGTACTCATTGCATATGAGCTCTGCTTCAATTGAGTATATCATTTTTTCATATTTAATATAAATAAAAACATTTTGCTGCTACTACTGCTACCCTTGGATGTATCCCATCTGATCCCATAGCCTTATCCACTTTCACAGCTGCAACTCCCCTTTGGACTCTTTCCTCTGAAAATGGACTTGTGTTCACCTCCCCCCTTTGTTTCTGCTGCTCCCTGGTGTCTGTCTACCCTCCCTCTACTGTGAAGACTGAGTAGAAGTACCTACTCAGGATGTCCACTTTTTCTTGGTCTTCTTCTACACAGTCACTCCATGTCACCCTACTTATGCTCATCATTATTTCCTTTTTCTTCTTCTTCTCACTTATATACCTGAAGAAATTCTTATCCCCTTTAGCTACCCCATTGGATATCCTTTCTTCTGTCTGTGCCTTTGCTCCCTCACTGTCTTTCCTGCTTCCTTCTGTTTTACTTGATACACCTCTCTGTCTTCCTGTCTCTGTGTTTCTCTGTACTTCCTGAATAACACACTTTTTTCTTTCACCACCTTTACCACTTCTCTAGAGAATCATAACAAGCTATTTTTCCTTCTGCTTTTACTAACTTCCTTCATGCAGAGGCTGGTCACCTTAATCACTTTGTCCCTTATTTTTCCCCACTGTACCACTACCCTCCCTGGCAATCCCTCCATGAGGCAGTTTCTGAGGCAGTCCCCCATTTCTTTAATATCTGTCCTCCTAAATTCCAGGACCCTTGCCATGATGTAATTTGTCTCTGCTCCCATTGTAATGTCAAACCACACTGTAAAGTGATCATTGGAGCCTAGGAGACTGTCCACTGTGAAATCTGCAGTGATGTCCCCGTTTGTAAGCACCAGGTGCAGCACTGCCTCATCCCTAGTGGATTCATTAAAGCCCCTTTTAGGGAGTGAAAGATGGCCCTTCAATTTTCCGAAGCTGCAGTAGGAAGGCTCCAAACTATACCTGGTAGATTGAAATCATCAACTAGCAGCTTCTCTCCCTTACTTGCCATCCTAAAGATGGCTTCACCAAGTCCCTTATCCAACTCCTCTCCCTGTGCTGGAAGTCTGTATATCACCCCTATATGGATAGGGGCCCAAGCACCTGCCTCCAGGATCACACACAGCACCTCTTTCCCTTCCTTTTCCTCTGGGTGCCCATGCACTTATGTGGTCTTAATTACTGATCTTAAATATAGCATAAGTCCTCCTCCCAATCCTGCCTCCCCTGAACAGAATGTAGTCTGGTATGGCCATATCCCAGTCATGGCTGTCAGTGCACTATGACTCCGTTGTGGTCAACAAATCCAGGCTAGCCTCCATCATGATAGTTTCCACATCTAGAATTTTGTTTACAAGACTCCTTGTGTTGGCCCACATGGTTCTCCATACCTTACACTCTCCCTGCCTGCTGTCCTGCTCCCCCCATCTGTGCTGTTTGCTGATACTCTCCCCACCCAATTATTTCCTTTTGGCCTTCTCTGTTACTTGTCTCTTTTACTCCTTCCATATTGCATACTGATTGGGGTGGAAAGGATGAGAAGGGACTTGGCAAGGTTAGAGGAATGGTCAAATGTATGGCAGCTTAGATTCAATGCTAAGAAGTGCAAGGTAATGCACCTGGGAAACAAAAACCCAGGGGAAGAGTACACAATGGGGGGTGAGATACTAACAACAACAAAAATGGAAAGGGACCTGGGGTAGTCATATCAGATGACGTAGGGGTGGCAAGCAATGTGGGAGGGCAGCAGGAGGGCTTGGGGGATACTGGGATGCAGAGGGAGAGGCATCACCAGTAGAAAACAGGAAGTTATTATCCCTCTGTACAGACAGCTGGTGAGACCCCATCTGGAGTACTGCGTGCAGTTCTGGAGACCCAGTCTCTGCAAAGACATAGACAGGATGGAAGCTGTCCAGAGTAGGGCAAGTAAAATGGTGCAGGGTCTGCACCAGAAGACATATGAAGAGAGACTTAAGGAGCTTAATATGTATAGCTTCGAGGAAAGGAGGGAGAGGGAGGACATGATAGAAACTTTCAAGTACCTCAAGGGAATCAACAAAGTCCAAGAGGGTAGCATCGTTCAAAAAAAGAAGTGTTCAAGAACAAGGGAGCACAATTTGAAGATAGAGGTGGGGCAGCTCAGATGTAATTTAAGGAAGTATTTTTTCACAGAGAGGGTTGTGGATGCATGGAATGGCCTTCTGGAGGAGGTTGTGGAGTCAAAAACAGTGGTAGAATTCAAGCTTGCATGGGACAGTCAGAAGGCAATTCTAGGGGGTTGGGTAGGAAGAAGTAAGCTGCTGGTTAACTAGGATCTGTAACTTATCCATTAGGTAGGGAAATGGGCAGACTGGGTGGGCCAAGCGGTCCTTATCTGCCATCAAATTCTATGTTTCTATGTTTCTATTTATACCCCTCCTTGTCCTCTACCTTGTCCCTCATCCCTGTCTTTTTGTGCCCCTGCCCCTGGAGAGTTTATTCCCTTTGGCTCTCCCTCCATACTGTTTTAACATCTGGTGGGGGGAACAACTGTTACCTGCATTAGTAATACAGCTCTACATCCTCCCCTCAGATAGTTTAAATGCTTAGCTAAGTAACATTTAAACCTCCCACCATGGTTTGTTGTCCCCTTCTTGGAATGATGAAGGCTGTCTACCCCTTAGAGGGCCATATCTTCTCAGGTTGGTTCCCACTCCCCAGTGAAGCCAAAGCCCTCCTGCATGCACCATACTTTCAAATAATTATTAAAAACCATAGTGCAGAGTGTCCTTTACTTTTCCCAGCCATATACAGGTAACACCTTGGCAAAAACCATCATGTGCACCACCTTTCTGATGCCCCTCCTCAGCTCCCTGAAACTTCTCTGCACTACCTCCCTGCCCTGTCCCCTGTCAGGTCATTTGTCCTTAGATGTACAAAGACATCTAGCTCACTCCCATCTCCTGCTGCCCTAACATTTCTCTGGACCATCTGTCTATCCCTCCAAGCTGAAGCAACTCTAAGACACTTCACCTCCCTCTCCTTTCCTTCTTCCACTCCCATGTCTATTCCGCTAACAATAGAGTGCCCCACCAGCGGCTACTTCCTCCTCAGCTGGGGGCCTCTTCCTCCCACCTTGGGGACTCTCCTTCTGGGAACCCCCACTTCCTTCCTTTCAACTGCGATGAGTGCCTCCTCCCAGCTGCCCTGTCCCAAGAGTACTGTGAAGGAATTCTGAAGAGGGACAGGCTGAATAGTGTGTTCCCTTCCTGCTACCTCTACCCTTCTGGATCCCAACCACTGTCCAACTGCTCTGCCTCTACTTAGTCATCTTCTGGGGCAGTAGTGACAGACTTAGTGGCCCTGCATTAGGCAGAAGGTTCACTGCACTCTTGCCAGTTTGGCCTGGAGTTCAACAACCTCTGCCCTCAACCCAGAGATCTGAGTACAAATGGTGCAGCATGCCAAGCTCCAAAAAGTGTCCCGAAAGACTATGGCTCCACACCCAATGCACTGCAACACTCCCATGCTGTTTCCTTCTTTTACCATAGTGCCTATTGAAACTTCCCTGTATCTTACTGCCTCCTTTCTGTGCCTGTTGAATTCCTACCTCTCCCTTTGCTTGTTTGAAATGTATTTGTTCCCTTTCCCTAGATAAGGTATCCCTTGTTTTCCCTTTTTTAACCCACGTACCTGTGCTGACTTGCTCTGGGTGTCTACTACATCTTACCCCCTTGACTGAACCTTATTCACTCTACCCTAGATAGGGTGTCTCCTAATTTCCCTTTTAAACCTTCCTATCCATACCTACCTTATCTTGGTGCCTACTAGTTTTTATTCACTATATATTAATACACTACCTGTATATACCTCTCCTGAAGCTGTTTCAGCATACCAAAACACAGTAGTGTGCTTTCTCCTCCCTTGGCTTGGTGTTCATCTTTCAGTCTCCTATGGACTGTGGACTATATGCAGATGCCTAAGGCTAATGTCCCACTACTGCTGTATTCCACTCCTGCGATGTGACATGAGCATGATGGGACATGTTGGGCAAAAGAGTCTTTTATAGTGCTTTTGTTAGAAGGCAAAAAGCCTCTGGCAGCTCCTCCTCCAATCACACACCTGATTTATGGGTTTTCTTAATCTACTCCCTACCAAGATTAACTTTCTGAGCTAGATCCCCTGCTCTACCAGTTATAAATTTAAAGATATGTTTCAAAGTGTCCAAAACACTGACTAAAAATGCCTTTCTTCTACCTACCCACATACACGGCCACTGTAAGTATGAAGAATATATACTTATATCATACAGACACAGTAGCACCCCCATAATAAGGGTTGAGTAGACTGTTTTATTGTAAACCCCAATTTTTGCATCTTAAATTTGGTGGCATCCAACAAAATAGCCCAAAATTTGGCTGCACTGTTAGGCTAGCAGAGTTGCAAGATGTGAAAAGTTTTGTGATGGTGTTTTGTTTGGTTTCTGAGACGTAGAATGTCAAAAAATGCATTAAAATGGTATATGGTTTTCCTATACCTAATATATTATTTTTTTGCTCTCATGCACAGTCCAGATAATGCAGCATTTTTCATGAAACTTGCAGGGTAGAAGCAGTCTCTACTGAGGCAGTGCTTTGCAATGATTTTGTGAAAAAAAATACTACATGGTTCCAGAGATATAGTATAAATATTTTTTGAGTAACCATCAAGCTTGAGCAGTAAAACAACACTGATCATGCGTGCTTATTTTCATGATTTACTTGTCATGAGAAACAAACATTATGGTCATAATCATGCTTTTTTTAACTTAAAAACATTGAAAATATATAAAAATTATAAATTTTAAAAAAGCAAACACCTGATGCCGAACACCTTCTGTTTGTTTTCTGAAAATTGCCTTGGAAGTAATATTTCTGGGCATCCAAGAATGCTGGATAACCAGTTCGGTAAGAGGAGCCATTCACCCAAGTTCTCAGTATCAAATCTGTGGGAGTTTATTAAAATGTGAAGCTGCAGCTGAAGTTGTGCTGTCAGCTTCAATGAAAGCAGTGAGCCAGTGACCCACTGCTCTTTCTGTCTCTCCCTCCATTTATGACTGTCTGTCTGCCTTATCTATTTGTCTGTCTGTCCATGCATCTATCTATCTATATCTATCTATCTATCATACTGCATATGAGTCATAGTCCTAAAACACGAGGCAAATCATTTCAATGGGCCCTTGATGTGCTATGTTTCCACATTCCTACTTTCTTTAAAGTAAGAGCAAAACATAGTGCTGTTTATGGATGAAGAAAAAAGCATTTACCCAGCATTGCAGTTTGCTGCTCTGATAGAGTGTGTGGAATTCTCATGTCGAGGTTCTCAGAGCTGCTTAACTGGCAACACACCACAAGGTACGTTATATGATATATATTAATTCATGTAATTTGGTTTTGCATATTGTACATTGTTGATCACTTTCCAACCTGCCACATGTTCCATAAATCTAATGTCTGTCAGAATATAAATGCTTCCCCAAACCTGCACCAGAACACTCTCTATTGTGACTGCAAAATGCATGAATCAAAATTATCATTAAATGACTGCACAAATGCCTTTGAAATGAAGTGTAGCAACTTACAGGATCTAGCTTTCCTTGTTAGGTTTTCAACTTTAAAATTGACTTTGACAAATACAGTGGCTGTGTTTTATCATACTTACTAAAATAGTGAAGAAAAAAGTCAAAGGTGGGAATAAACCACACTTCATTCCAATCAGACAGGAGCCTAGTGAAAGAAGGAAACTTGAGATGACCGGAGCAGAGGATCTTTCTCTCATTCATTTATTAAAATATGTTGACTGGAAGAGAATGGCCTGGGTTGAAATGCATGCAACATGTCTGGGAGAGAGGGAGAGAGTGAGAGTGAGAGTGAGAGAGAGAGTGAGACAGAGTGAGTGAGAGAGAGACAGAGAGAGAGAGAGAGAGAGAGAGAGAGACACACACACACACACTGGTGAACATTTAATACATATCCAAGATACTGGTGTCATATAGCAAACTAGCAACCAGTACAAGTAATGGTGTTTCAGATACTTTCAGTGGTGAATAACACAATCACACACACACACACACACACACACACACATACACACACTCAAACACACACACACACACACACACACACACACATACACACCAGTTGCAAAAGAAGAAATGGCAGTCATGTGCCCTGTATGTAACACATGCATCACCACTTATTTATTGGCCAAGCAACTATTAACTGAAAGCTTCAATTTGACATATACTGTAGTTGTACATCTTCCAGCTGAGTTCTTTAATTCATTACTTTAGATACACCCAGCCCCAATGCATGATTTGACCATAGTGAAAGTTCTTTATATATTTGTATATCAAGATGATTATTCACTTCATTTGCCTTTGGTGCCTGCATGAGACTACGAAATAAATACACATTTGTGGTTTTCATGCAACTCTTCATTTTGAAGAGTATTCGCTGATTGAAACATCATATTGGTATTTTATTTCTATCTGATTTTTGAGTATATATGCCTATTACAGCTGTCTCAGTATAGATAATCTATTCAGTGGCATGAATAAGAGACAAAACAAATATAGTCACCTTTAAAAAACAATAATAATAAATGGGCATGCAGTAAATGCTGTTTTAAATGCTTGTATGTGTGTTTAAAGTATAAGCCAAAACCCGATCCCTAGGATGTATGTCAAGCTACATTCTGGATTATTCAAGTGTCCAGAATGTGTGGCTTTTCAAAGCTTTCCAGAAATAATGTACGTATCTACATAATAAAACTAGACTTCTTAGATGAGGTGATGTTTGTTGGGCTAATAACTTAAACACAAAAGTGGAAGGAACATGAGTCAGTGACCTGTGTGTCCCAAATAGCAACCATATGGGTACAGGACTGGTGTTGGTTCAATTACAAATATCTCCCTGGGTTTGGAGTATAGCTTTTTAACTAATGCTATGAGAAGAAATTTACATCCGGCAGTTGGGAAGAGAAGGCCAAAAAAGTTTGGAAACTCGAAAATAGACAATGTCTGTCCTACAATGTTGGACGGAAATACAAGTCTGGTAAGACACAACAATATAATAATCTAGTACAAGTCTTGTGGTATGTATAATATATGATCTGTTTGCATACATTTTGTCTTAGTTTTATTACTGAGGCAGCATATGGTGAGCCCGTATTTAAATTCTATACCAAATGAAGTTTTCATGTCTTCTTGATCCAGTGACGTGTGTTCATTTGAATTATGAGGTCACCGTAGTATATGCCAGCCCAATAGCTTCCTCAGTGATTAGTTTAGGTCCCTGTTTACTATTGCTAACAGTTCCAATAATTTCTAAGTTAAAAGAATAAATAGTCAGCTATGAGAACATATGCCCATATGTCGCCAAGTATGCAATTCACTCCAGTAGTGTTCCGAGTGAGAGGGCAGAGGGTGTGATCAGGTTCAAGGGCAATGTGCTGGACTGGATGTCAGCAGGTAAAAACGTGCATATTGGGGAACTTTCATATCTAAATGTGTGTATTTCTATCTACAGTACATGTGTCAAGTGAGGGGGATTGGCTTTGCATAGTCAGTGTAAAAACATGAAAGAGGAGCAGGACCTTTCATACCATTTTATACTATAAGGGGAACTGAGCTTCCATAGATTCTTGCCCAGTTTAACCCTGAGTTAAGCCAAATCACAGCTGGTGAGAATAGATTTATAAGTCTTGTGTTAGTTGCATTAACATCTCATTGCTGACACAATTATTCCTTAGAAAATATTTCTCATAAATGTTGACAGAGATATGTCAGTAAACTTCTTTATCACGTTCTGACAGTTTGATCTAAATGCTTTTTGATTTTGTTGACACCCATAAAATTATCTGAGAAGGCTTTGAAAGATGTCTTTTTGTTTCATGTATCGGTATGGTTTTCTTGGTGAGAAGAACTTGTTCATGTACATCCACTATGTGAACCTTAATATTTCTTCCTCTAGATAGGATTTACTGTGCCTGCCTGTCATTTTATGTCAGGTGCAGCATGTGAGCTTTAGTTTTCTCTGGGTTAGGGGGGCACCACCATTATTGTTATATTGCCACTAATGTTTGAATGAGGCTCTGTACTGACACCACAGCTGACTCCCACAACATGCCAGGAAAGAAATCATCCAAAAGATGATTCTCCCTGCCCTTGACTTCGGGGATGTAGTCTACAGCTCTGCCCCAAAAAACACCCTAGCCAGACTGGACACTATCTTTAACTCCTTCTGCCACTACATTCTTGGTTGCTCCCCCATACTCATCACTGTGATCTTTGCTCCTCGCTCTCCTATCCTTCCCTCCATACTAGGTGCCTCTCACACATCGCAAATGAAGTTGGGAAGTTTTGGCTTGGTTTTCTTCCTCCCTACTTGTCCACACTTCTATCACCCCACCTCTCATCCTGCTATTCCCTCTGCACCTCCACCCACAGGATTCTCAGTCTCCCTCTGTGGCGCACATCATCTGGCCATGCTGCCTTCTCCTACAATTTCCCCATAATCTGGAACTCCCTTCCTCTAGAAATTTGCTCTGCATAATTCCGACAGTCACTCTCCTTCCTCCTCCGTAAGCACTCTGTTCATTCCTGCATCTGCACCTGATACCGCTTTCTCCCAGTCAACCTCCCTCTGCCCCCCAACCTCTCTACCTCTACTTCCACCCACTTCTCTTCCTCCTTCCCATGCCTTTCTTGACCACCTGTGGCTGGTGCCTCCCAGACCCTATTAGCCCTCCGTCTGCTCCACACTGCACCTCCCACCAAGCTTTTCTTCTTTTCCTCTGGGTTCTGTCTCCTTGCAGGTTTCTCAGCATCCTGAAGGGCCTCCCCCCTTCCCCCACTCTTTCACTAACAGGTCCTGCCCCCTTGCAGGGTTTTTCAGCTTCCTGATAACCCACCTCCCCTCTCACCACCACCCTCTACTCTTGTCCCTCACTCCCCCACCTCCCCCACTACTCCTTCCCCTCTCTCCTTCAAACTGGGCCAATCCTTACATGGTTCACTGAATTCTGAAGGGTTCAGTTCCTAGTTTGTCCTTCTCTTTCTCCCTCGCTACTCCCCCTCCTCTACACCTTCATTTTTTTCAGCTTGCTCCTTCACCAGACCTCCGCCCAGTCATGGACCCTCGGCACTCATGTCCCACATTACCCGTGGCTCCCTGGATATCCCCTGGTTTTATCCCCAGGGTGGGGTCAAGACACCAGCCCTCATAGTGCCACGAATGCTGTAATAGGTCGGGGAGTTGGCCTTGGAGCGAGTAGAGCAGATGACAGGCATTATGGAGGCAATGGTTGTTGTGTTTTTTCCCCTATACAGGGACGGGGACATGCAATGACAGCAGCATCCGCCCAGCCCCCAACATGCTGGTGCCATTGATGGCACTTGTATTACACCTAGCCTCCACTGGGTGTCTGTAGTGGACCAGACACTCTGCCCCCTCCCGCCCAGAGAAAGAGAGCAGTCGCTGGATGATCGATCCTTCTCTCCCGGCTGGCCCTCTGATGTCCCGGATCCATTCCCGAACCTGGGTCTTCGGTGCAGCAGGTTTGCACTCTGCCCCTGCATGAGTGGGCCAGCCCCTCTACCCCTTCCTGCCAGGACCCCCCCTTGCAGGGTTTCAGCATCCTGAAGGGGACCGTTCTTGGCTTCCCCCTCCTCTGTCTCCCACTCACCCTTCCTTCCCTGCCACTGGTGCAGTAACTCCTCTTTCCCACCAATACCCTTCCCCGCCCCCTCATGATATAAATCCCCTTACTCTAAATCCTTATGAGCACTTAGCAACTCTCAAAGTCTGGCTTTTCATATCTGGATCTGCATTTACTTGCCCAAGTGCTGCTGCTATCTCTTGCCTCCTTCGGACCCTTACCTTACATTACTACTACTCCTGCATACTACTACCTGAGCTATATCTGCACATTGTTCTTTTACCTCTCTATCTCTCCCCCTAGGACTAAGAATTCTTCTCTCCCACTATGTCTATGCCCTCACTTTGCCATTTACAACTTCCTGTTGTCATTACCTTCTGTTGTCTTGTACTGAATTGTATTGCATTGTATCAGTACAACACTGTGTGTACTTGAATTGGACAGTACGTACTTGATTGTTTAGTGTTTGTATTGCATTGTTTTAGAACAACACTGTATGTATTGAATTGCATGGTATGTATTTGATTGTTTCGGTTTTGCTCGATCCTTCCATTTATGTACCCCCTCCTCCCAGGATGCTTCCAGAAATGAGGTGTTTACAGATCATGTAATCTTTCCTGGTGAAACGTTTTCAAATAAATAAGGCTATGTGTCAAGGTCATGAGAGTACAAGGGAAGAGCAGAAAGCAGATACTGATATGGAGCCCTGTCTCTGTCCCTCTGTAGGTTGTCATTAGTGCACTAGAAGTTCTGGGAATGCTTGTGCCACAGGGCTGGTTCAGCTCCCCCATGGTCGTCCGGCACCCAGCTAGCCACCGACCGAGACCAGGACACCTGCCTGCAGCTCCTTGGATGCTGCCTGCCCTTGAACAGTGCTGCTTCAGCGCCCCCTCGGTCGGCCGGCACCCAGCCAGCCACTGACCGAGACCAGGACGCCTGCCTGCAGCTCCTTAGAAGGTACGGGACAGTGCAGCCAATTGGAACATGGGTGCTTCCAGCAAACCCGCTCTGATTGGCCAGGACTGTTCCCCTGCTTCATTCATCTGGCACTTTTTACAAGTAGATTTTCGATAGATCTAAGCACATTTCAACTGTGTAATAGAAGTGGCTAGTTTTCCATTAGCAGGTTATACAGACCTGCCACTAGAGGGATTTTTGGTCTTTCTACACAAATCACTGTACTCAATCATGGGCAATATGGCCTGCATTATCATTCTACTTCTTTCCCGGTGCTGCTACAAGGGGAGGTTGTAGTTTGAGGTTCCCCTTAGCTTCACCGAACAGGCTGACAACTTCCTTAAAACTGCCTGTGTGACAGCTCTGCAGTTGAAAACAGGAAGCCCTCAGTGTCTGCCATCCACCCTTCAGACTCAAGTCAGATAGACTCTGAGCACCCCATTCTTACCTATGCTACTTGCAATCCCCCATTGGCTACTGGTCGACTGTGACGCTCTCGCTTTGCTCCTGAAAAGGAGAACTGTCCCACCGACCGGCAACACAGCTAATGCCGCGTGGAGGGGAAGGGAGGCGAGGCGAGGGTTGACCTGCTCCAAAAGATCCCCCCCTCACCACCCAGAGGACACAGAGATTGCTTTGAGTGGCAGTGCTGTGGCTACTGCTGCTGCTCCGCAGGCCTCCACGGCTGATGACTTTGCATCGCAAAGCTCTCAGCCCCTGCCCGTGCAGGAGAAAGCTGAACAGGTTTCTGGCCCACCGCCCACCGCATTTCCTCCTCCCATTAAATGCTCACTGGCTCTGCCCCTAATGTACTGTCTCACCCAATTGGCTAATAGGGGAGGTATCTGTTTCATTGTTAGTGGTAACTAGCTTGGTTTCTATTTTGTGGAAGCCAGTATCACCCAAACGGCCAACAGGAGAAGTATCTGCTTAATTATCAGTGGTAATTAGTTCGTTTCTCCTACCCTGGTTAATTGCCCTTCCTACTCTCTGATACTAAATAGAGTCAATGAAAATTTTTTTTACATGTTGGTGTATGCTAAATAGAGTCAAATAAATGTTTTATGCTGGTATATGCCTACTGACAGCACTTCTGTCTACTGCCTGTCAACATTATCCTGATGGCCTACTTCTCTACGACCACTGCCTGCTAAACTGCCTTGCTCAGTGTTGTGGCAGAACCCAAGCCTTGTACAGGTGTTGCTCATCCTGTCTCAGCTCCTGCTAATAGAGACCTTAACAAAAGGAGTAGGGCCTCACTATACCAGACTCCCGACAAAAAGTGTAGGGCCTAACTCTCCCAGTCCTGCTACACTGACTGCTCAAAACAACCTTGCTAGTATTTACTATTATACCAATCCTAACCCCACTTGCACTGCTTGGTTGTTGGCTGTCTGAACTCTGTCCTCGTATAACTGTCGACAGGTGGTAAGTGTGCTTACAAAGGGTGAGGGCAGGAACTTCTTCCCAGAAGTAAATCTCAGCCCCTTCGTCCATAGCTGGTAGCCTTGAATTGCACTGTGCAGGCCTTATTTTATTTACTTGGCACTTACCAATAACAAATCTCACTAACTTCCTTCCAGCCATAGTACATCCATCTCTCCTTCCTTCATAGCAGTTCTTGTTAGCTGACTGATAATTATCTCAGAGGCTAGTGCTATGCCTCCAGCCAAGATGTGGACGTGGTTCCCCTCCCATCCATCTAGTGAGGATAGGGATACTCAAATATTAAAGGTAGAGAGGGTGCTGGCTGTCATCCGCAGGGGTGTAGGCCTTGTAGGTCTTATAGTGGGACTCTCCTTGTTGCATATGGTCACCTCCTCTTCAGTAACACTGGGTGACTACTGGGGATGGTCATCCACCTATGAGTTCCCAGACTACACCTTCTCCAATATCCTTGTGATCTCCAAAGCGCACTGCAGTGTTACTTGCTGTCTAGATGTTCTGTGCCTTATGTATACAAGCAGGGTAAAGCGTACCGCTGCTAAAAAAACTCCCAGGTTGTCAAGCGCAAAGGAAGTGATATCTCCTCTGGCTCCTCCTACTTACACTACTACTAGCCGGTGATATTGAAACCAACCCTGGCCCATTAAATCTGACCTACAAAATCCCTACCATATGTGGCATGGGTAAGGGGCTAAAAATAGCTCATCTTAACATTAGGAGCCTGCTACTTAATCGTGATGAGCTATTAGCATGGGTTGCACTCTACAAACCTGACATCCTAGGAGTGACAGTGACCTGGCTGAAACCCTCTGTCCCTGACTCTCCCTGTGAACTCACTGGGTATGAATTCACCCGACTGGACAGAGCTGGGGGCAAGGGGGGGTGGCATACTAATCTACCATAAGAGCCACTTAAAATCTCCCAAATTGCCCACCAGGATTCAAACGTGTCCCCCTGTGAGTTGCTACATGTGCTACTGCTACTTGGGGATGCAAAGAAACTGCACCTGGTGTGCACCTATAATCCTCCAAGAGGTGGGCTACCTGGATTAACTCACCTCATGGACAAAATTGGTCCCAAAGTCGGGGATAATGAACTCATAATCCTGGGGGATGTAAACCTTAACTGGGATAGTGGTAATATTAAGCAGTTTGAGCCTCTGCTTGCTAACCTTGCCCTGACCCAGCTCATCCAGGAAGCAACTAGGCAGACAGCAAATGGATCCTCCAGCACCTTACTGGACTGGATCATGTCTAACCGTCCTGACAGGATCTCACCAGTGGGTATGTTATCTGACTCCATCTCTGACCACTCACCAGTTTTCTGTGTATGGAAAATTCCCACACCCAAAATTCCACATAAAATTATGCATGTCAGAAATTACTCTAGATTCGATACTGAGGAGTTCCTGGAGGACCTAATAGTTACTGACTGGTCTGGGGTGTATGGTGCCGCTGACCCCTCAGCAGCAACCTCTTACTTCCTCTCCACCTTTGGGGCCTTGCAAGACAAGCATGTTCCCAAGGTCACCCATAGGGTGAGGGGGTCCTCTACCCTCTGGTTAAATGGGAATCTCCTAGCCCAGATGCGGGCGAGAGATAAGTGTTGGGCTCGTTCCAAAGGTACCAGTGATCCCACAATTATTCAAAGATACAGACACGTCAGGAACAAGTGCAAAAAGGCCATCAGGGCAGCAAAGAGTGACTTTTGAAAGTCTGCCCTACTAAGCTCTGCCAGTAATCCCAGGAGGTTCTGGAGAGATATTAAATCCCTTGTCAGTGGATCCTCCCATCTGCGGGTTACGGACATGGTCATAAATGGAGTCTCCTGCAATAATCCCCATACTATTGCCAACTCCATAAATAATCACTTCTCTGACCTCTCGGACTTCACAACCCTCTTCTCACCTGATGAGGCTCTGTCCCACCCCCTTCCCTCCACTCTGCTGGAGGGTCACCCTCCTCGTCAAATGTTCCATCTCAGGGCTGTATCAGTTCAGGACTTGCAGAAACACCTAGCTGGCCTCTCCCAGTACTCCAGTCCAGGCCTAGACAACCTGGAGCCTAAACTCCTTAAGCTTGGTGCTGCACATATTGCCTCACCAGCAGCCTTTATCTTCAACCTATCCCTTGGTCAGGGGACCATCCCAGAAATCTGGAAAGAGACGAGGATTGTCCCTGTACTGAAGCAAGGAAATCCCAAACTGTCTGACAATTATCGACTGATTGCTGTTCTCCCAACCCTTAGCAAGCTCCTTGAAAAGGTTGTGGCTGAGCAGCTTTCGGCATATATCCACTCTCATAAACTTCTGTCCCCAGCCCAGCATGGCTTTCGTAAGGGACACAGCACCACCACAGCCTTAATCTCGGTTACATCAAGTATCTGGACAGCCATGGACCAGGGCAAACTCTCTGGCGCAATATTTATTGACCTGTCCAACGTCTTTGACCTCATTGACCACAAACTGCTTGGTGCACATTTGTGGTCACTTGGACTCTCCTCCATGCCATGAAATGGCTAATGGGTTATCTACATGGCAGAAAGCAGTGTACCTGCTTCAATAAAGTCCTTTCTGAGCCCCTACCGGTGACCTCTGGAGTGCCTCAAGGCTGGATACTGGGTCCCCTCCTCTTCTCCCTATTCATCAGTCAACTACCCATGGTTACTATGAGCTGTAGTGCCACCGTGTATGCAGATGATCTGGTAATCCTGGCTCACTCCCAGAATGCCACTACCCTAAACCAGAACCTGACCGATGACTTTAACAGGGTAATTATCATGGGTTACTAGTCACAATCTGGTCCTGAACCTGAAAAGACACAGGCTATGCTCTTTGGCTCAATGGCTACAATCAAAGCCTCATCAGCCTGCTTACATGTCACCAGCACAGATGGATCCTCATTACCCACAGTGAGCTCCATCAGATATCTGGGGGTAACACATGACCCCCAACTTGACATGGGTAATCATATCCTTAACATCTGCAGGGCAGCAAACTGCAAACTGGGTCTGGCCTATAGGGCCAAGTATAACCTTACACCGGCAGCCAGGCTTGCCCTAGCGAAGGGTGTGCTCCTTCCCTTCCTCAGCTATGGGCTGCACCTATTTGCTCACTCTCCAAAGACACATCTCACCCGGTGGTACACTGCTTACAATAACATTTGTCATTTTGCCTTGGCTGCCCCCTGACTCACCCACCATTGTGAGCTATATGAGAAACTCTACTGGCTCTCACCAGCTAGATAACTTGATTTTGGGTTGGGATGCCTCTCTGGAAAAAAGTTATCAAAACTAGCATCCTCCAGGGGCTGGCCCGGCTTCTGCCTAAACTGAATCCCACCCCCTACCAACTTAGGTCTCTCACATCAGGGATGCTCAAAGTCCCTCCTACCCAGACCCTCATGGGGGATCGGGACTTTGCCATAAGTGCAACCAGACTCTGGAATTCGCTGCCTGTGGATATCCGAGCTGCCCCCGCCTATCTGAGTTTTTGAAATTCCCTGTGGGGTTTCCTAAAACTAGCATCAGAGTGTGACTGCCCCAAACCTCCCTAGAGTAAAGTGTCAAATTGTTTTGTCTGAACCTCCCAAGGCTATCTCCATTGAATTCCTGAAGATATTTTCTCTACTGTATCAATGACTTCTGACTACTCCTGCCTAAAAAGCCTTGGGCATTTTTACACCCATTATTGCTCCATGGTCATAGGCTAACCATGACATATTGCACCTTGGTCACTTGGTAGAAACTTGTACTACCAAGTGTTTCTGTTTCTGTCTAACATGTGCATATTTAGAAAAATGTGATGAGCTGTATATACCTGTCCGCGATCCAACTAGCCTAGGAGTGTATACGAAAATGTTATAAGTTATATTATGACCAATCCAGTCCTTGAGCTATGCTCCACTCCTATGTATGATGACCTATATATACAGTATCTGTCAGTTGAACTAGCTAGTCTAGAGTGTATACTTTGAAATGTGCTTACTACTATGTGTTTCCCCTAGCGTCAAATGATGTATTTCCCACATGTTTGTTTACTGTGACAAAAAACTGTACTCTCTTTGCCATGTCTCCTAGAATGTTGTTCCTCATGTTGTATTCTCCCGGGTCGTTCCTGAAAATAGGTATAATACTTGTCTAGTGTACTTACCTGGTAAACAAAAGCTAAATAAATGAATAAAATAAAAATAAATACATGTGTCTCATCCATCTTGTATATCCTTCTATTTGAAACAGGTGGAAAAATATTCAGTGATCTGATTGGCTGAAAACTCCCATGATGTCCAGTTATTTCAGCATAAGTTGACTACTTGGCCCTGCAGTAGGCTATTTCATGTTTAATTATTTAGAACTGTTCTATAAGCACAATAACATTGTGATGTGAGGTCATAATGAAATATGTAAACTTACTGTGCATGAAGGCACTCATCTTCACCTCCTGCCATACAACACACCAAAGGTGTTCACACATGTCAGCACAACTGGTCTTCCCCTATGGGTTATTGCATGCACATATACAGTGCACCTTATGATGGGGACTTAGGTCTATCTGGATGTCTGACCCTTGTATCCCTGTCCTCTTTCTCCTCCACTACAGTAGTCTGTGGCCTTGGTTCCCCACCTGCTTTCTAGAGTGAGGGCTCCTCGTGTTGCTTCCCTCACCAGGAGAGGTCACCACCCCTGAGTCTTCAACAGCCCTCACCACCACCAAGAGTGAATCAGCCCAATGGTCAGGAAGCCATTATAGATGGACTTGTTCCATAAGTAATCTTTTGACATTCCAACAAACACATATTGTATAGGTATTTATTAGCAAGAGGTCATTAATACAGATGTCCAGTTGGCTTTTCTTTGGTGTTCAGGTGACACATCTCCCCTGATTAATTGCTGATTGTCTTAAGCTCAGTCAGTAAACACTACCACCTATTGAGCATACCTGAGGTGTGTGTGTGTGTGTGTGTGTGTGTGTGTGTGTGTGTGTGTGTGTGTCTATGACAGTGAGACTGGCTACAGAATGCAGCCCTTGATGTGCAATCCCGATTCTATCACTAATCATTTGAGCAAAAAAAAAAAAAATTGCCAGTGACAGATAGTCAAAAGTGCTAACAAACTTCATAATCTTTTAAATGTTTACAACACCTTTTATAGTAAGGGCAAATTGGCAAAGACTAGTTGTGTACAGAATGTATAAATTAGATGGGAAAAATGGAAGTGATGACTTTTCTCAAATACAGCATATTTGTACCCATCTGATTCCCTTTCAGCCTTCAGCTACAATCAATTCCATTGGACACAACATGATCCCCCTTTTCAGTAAATATTCTCTTGCTGGTTAGCTTTAATCAAACACACACTGAATAGGTAAATATTTACACTACTGAAATTTGTCTGCTGCATTCGTAGGGATAATAAAAAGAAAACCATTTTCATCAAACAAAGCACATTTCAATACTGGCTTATTGTCGACTTACTGTGATGACATCTATTGATCTATCTGTTTTGTCTGTCTATCTAATTAATTGAAATAAATAGCAGACCTGGGAGCTCACCCCAATGCACCTTTTTTCTCCCCATCCTTTCCAGGCCACCCCCCCATTTCCCAAGTTTAATTTTACATTTAATAAGTGGACAGTGGTATCCACCCCTGGTACCACTTCTCTTCATCCCCTCTCCTCCAGGTGACTGCCCTTCCCATTATATACATGGGGCACTGGGTGCCCGCCCCTGATGCCGTTGAACAGTAGCCCGACACTGGGGTGCCCAATCCCCAGTGTCAGAAAGTCAACTCAAATGAAGAAGAAGAATATCCCTCATTGATTTTTTTAAGTTGTCCCTCATTGGAGGCTTTGCTGAAAATGTGGTGTACAAACGCAGTAAAATTACTATGTTATGAGTGGATGTTGCAGTATTTCAACATTCATTCATTACTTCATAAATTTCCAATGTTTTGTCTCCAAGCTTTCAACAAAGCCATTTTTTTAAGTTGTCCCTCACTGGAGGCTTTGCTGAAAATGTGGTGTACAAACACAGTAAAATTACTAAGTTATGAGTGGATATTGCAGCATTTCAACATTCATTCATTACTTCATAAATTTCCAATATTTTGACTCCAAGCTTTCAACAAAGCCATTTTTCACACCACTTCATAAACGTGGCAGGTGTTGTTTTTTTAAATCTTGGACAAAACGCATTTTCATACTTCTGGTACAAAATGAAATTTTGGCCAATATACTATAAATGCTACAAGAGATATTCATAAGGTGAGTCATAACATGACTATCTTGAACATTTGGGGTCAAAATTAAAAATAAAATTATAATTATTAAGAACCTTTGTGTGAGAGCTGGATGGGGCAAGGGTTGGGGGATGGCACTGTTATGGGACACCCCACCCAGCCAGAGAATGAAAAGTGCAGGGTTTCCCACACTGGCCCAGGTATCATATAATGAAAACAGATCTACTCTTGGCATAGGACTCTACACCTCTGCTCCTCTGGGTGATTGATTCATACTGGGTATTCATACTTGATCAAGGACAGAAGAAGGCATGGTTGCCCATCCAGTCTGCCCACCCGCATTAGTGGGTCCAACAAAATGTCTCATTAATAAGATAGCTATCTAGTTTACCTTTAAAAATATTCAGACTTTCACTCTGAATTATATCACCTAGTAAGCTGTTCCAAACCCTACCCATACGCAGCAAAAAAGTATTGAATCTCCCCCTTTTTACTGTATGTTTGAGTTTAATCTGGTATTTATGTGATCTCAAACCTTCTGGTTAATTTTGGATTTGAATACCTAATTCTTCCATTAATTCTGGGTCATTTATAAATGTATACATCATTAATAGATCACCCCTTATCCTTCGCTGCTCCAGGCTATATAACCCCAAACACTTTAGTCTATTCTCATATGGTGCCAGCCCCATTCCCCATATGATTCTTATTGCCCCATGTTGAACCATTTCCAGATGATCCACATCCTTCCTCAAGTAGGGACTCCATAAAAGGGAACCATAATCAAGATGTTGTCTAACAAAAGTTTTATACAGAGGTAGTATACAGTTTACCGTCCTACTTATAAAAGCTCTTTTAATATTATTAATTTTGCAATTGTCCTCTGAATCAATCTTGTGCAGTGGCCATGAATGCTTAAATCCTGATCAACAAAAATACCAAAATCCTTTTCTGATGCCACCTCTTTGATTATGTTTGGGTCAAGATAAAAATCTTGTTTACTATTATTTTTCCTTAAATGAAGGACAGAGCACATGCCTATGCTAAACAATATACCATTCTCCTTAGCCCATCTCTCTGCTTTGTCTAAATCCTTCTTTAGTTTCATTCTGTTTTGAATTGAATTGGCAGGTCCCCCCAGATTGACATCATCAGTAAATTTCACAATCCAGCTATCAATATTCTGATATGAGTCACTATTAAAGATTGTGAATAACACAGGGCTTAAAACAAAGCCCTGAGGCACCCCGCTAGTAACACTGTCCTCACTCGAGTAAGAATCCATTATTCTCTTGATGGTCCTGTGCAATGGTTGAGAGATGGACTCTTTGCCCTGTGCATCTGTATCTGTGGCCACATGGAAGGCCATGGCCCTCTGTAGCCCACTAGACAGCCCCTTGAATTCTTGACATCCATTGCTGTACATAAGTGCAGGGCCCAGAAGTGCCTTCCACTTTCATAGGTAGGCAGTTGGAGTCTTCTCTTGGTGTAGGGCCCAGAGGACACTGCGTGTCTGTATGTGTTCATGCAGACCTCAAAGAGACATGCATGAATGGGGATAACATCCCACTATCTCAAAAAGAAAGGAAATTCTTTGCAAAAAACAAACTGTGTTATGCACCAGTTAGAGTTCAAGTTAATGCCACAAAAGCAGGATAATGTAGCGTTAGGGTTTCCAACCATCACTCCCCAACCCCCAAGCAGCAAAAGGAAAAACATTTGGGTTTTGGGTCTCTGGGGTCTTGTTGAATCAGTGGTAGGGTCTTCTTTGGGGTTGCCATCCCTAATGTCCACCCCATTGTCTGAGCAAACAACATCAGATATGATCTCCCTTCTTCAGACAGGGCCTGTGAGCCCTGCCTAAAGAATGCTACAACCAATTGTGTTGGCAACATGTTGTGAGAAATACTTTTCTACCTTTGACAGTGGTTCAGTATGAGGCACTGGCTTGGAACAGTACTCTGTGCTTCAGATAGGAGGCTATAGGCTGGGGGGAGGGGTGAGCCTTAGGGTTGACAACCACAAGGAAGACTCCACTACTGTTTTGCCAAGACTCTGGAGACCCCAAACTAATGTTTTCTCCTTTTGCTGTTTGGGGTTGGGGAATTAGGGTTAGAAACCCTAACACCACTTTCCCTACTTTTGTGGCATTAACTTGGACCCTATGTAGTGCATTAATGCAGTTTTTTGCTTGTATTTTATTTTGCCTGTTAGTTACAGTGTCTGTCTATTGTATTTTATTGTCCTGTAATTTTATCTTTCTACTTGAATAATGTCTTTTAACTTCTCAATGCCCACTGATGTCTCCATATGCTTTGTACCCTATACTTTTGTACTTTTGTACTTGCTGTATTCCTGTGCCATTCTGAATGGCCTGGGTCATGCCTGAAAATGGTTCTTGGACCAATGCACCTACCCAGTTATCAAATAAATAAATACATATCTATATTTATATGTACTGTATATCTATCTACCTACTGGTAGGTCTGTCTCACTGTCTGTCTGTCCATCCATCCATCCATCCGTCCGTCCTTCCACCCGTTCGTCTGTCTGTCTATCTATCTATCTATCTATCTATCTATCTATCTATCTATCTATCTATCTATCTATCTATCTATCTATCTATCTATCTATTTATCTATCTGTCTGTCTGTCTATCTGTCTGTCTGTCTGTCTGTCTGTCTGTCTATCTATCTATCTATCTATCTATCTATCTATCTATCTATCTATCTATCTATCTATCTGTTTAGGCTGTGTGCTTACTTTCATCTCTGTCAGCAACTACAGCACTTACAACACTTTGGGGCTATAGTCCCACTGCAACAGATGGTTAAAAGAAAAAGCCTTGCTGGAGTCCCACTGTGAAAGGTGATTGTTAAAACTGAACACTTTCCAGGGGCTAGAGTCCCCAGGGGTGGGTGACTGATAAAAAAAGAAAAAGCTCTCAATTGCCTACCATTGTGGGGTAAGAAGAGGCAACTGCAGATAAGGCAGTTAAAGAGATCTTGTAAAGGATGTTATGAGAGAAAAATCTCCATAGTGTTTGGTTTCCTGCATTGCTCCAAACCACATATTCTCATACTGTGAGACATATCCAAATATTTGTTAATCACTCCTACAGACACACATACTCTAAAGCTTCACTCATAGAGCATAGTATTATGGGTATGCAAATCCTTGTGCAATGCAGGCTGATAAGGATTTACTAGAGCACATCTTGGAAGGCATTATTGAAGCTTTTGCACTTCTCAGATTGACTTAGTGAATCCAAACTGTTATTTGTACCTGCAAATGGCCATTAGAGGCGATGTTGCCAGTTTGTGAAAGTACAGTCTGCAAGGCACTAAGTCACTACCATGTCAGGGCAGATGAAGGCATTATGCAAATGCAAATAAGAAGGGTGCATCCTGCATATGAGTGCAATGCTATTTGGGGGGCTTTTTAGCTCATGCTAATGGGAGGTTTGCACCATGCTAATTACTAGAAACATAGAAACATAGAAACATAGACTTTGATGGCAGATAAGGACCGCTAGGCCCATCTAGTCTGCCCATTTCCCTACCTACAGGATAGGCCGCAGATCCTAGTTAACCAACAGCCTATTTCTTCCTACCCCCCACAAGAATTGCCTTATGTCTGTCCCATGCATTCTTGAATTCTCCCACAGTTTTAGACCCCACAACCTACTCAGGAAGGCTGTTCCATGCATCCACCACCCTCTCTGTGAAATAATACTTCCTCACATTGCCCCTGAACCGCCCTCCTTCTATCTTTAAATTGTGTCCCCTTGTTCTTGCAAGTCTCTTTTTCTGAAAGATGCTACCCTCTTGGACTTTGTTGATTCCACTGAGGTACTTAAACGTTTCTATCATGTCCCCCCTCTCCCTTCTTTCCTCAAGGGTATACATATTAAGCTCCTTTAGTCTCTCCTCATACGGCTTCTCTTGCAGACCCTGCACCATTTTAGTTGCCCTCCTCTGGACTGCCTCTATCCTGTCTATGTCCTTGCGGAGATGGGGTCTCCAGAACTGGACACAGTACTCCAGATGGGGTCTCACCAACTGTCTGTACAGAGGGATAACAACTTCCTGTTTTCTGCTGATGATGCCTCTCTCTATACATCCCAGTATACCCCCAGCCCTCCCTACTGCCTTCTCACATTGCTTGCTAACCTTAAGGTCATCTGATATGATTACTTGCAGGTCCCTTTCCTTTTTGTTGTTGTTACTACCTCCCCACCCATTGTGTATTCTTCCCTGGGTTCTTGTTTCCCAGGTGCATTATTTGCACTTCTTGCATTGAATCCTAGCTGCCATACTTCTGACCATTCCTCCAACCTTGCCAAGTCCCTTTTCATCCTTTCCACGCCTCCTTGTGTATCAACCCTGTTGCAGATCTTTGTGTCATCTGCATACATGAGGCACACTTTTCCTTCCAGTCCCTCTGCAATATCACTGATGAAGACATTAAAAAGGACTGAACCCAATACTGAACCCTGCTGTACATCACTAGTAACCCCCCTTTCTTCTACTGTCGTTGAAATGCACATCTAAACCAGTGCTTACTACAGAAGCCAGTTAAAAATAATTCCTGAAGATCAGAAAAGCCTCAGACTGCATGACACTTAACACAGGTATCCCAGTATTGACAGTAATGATGTTAGGAGGTAGATTATGTGCCCAGGGCTTATTTCACAAAGTTGGCATTTTGGACATCTAAGCCATGTTGAAGTCCACAGACTATTCTCCAGGCACTGTCTGCAGACCCACAGAAGTAGCTCAGTAGTAAAAGGCCAGCCCTGTTCTCAGTGGGATAGTCCATTGCAGGATGGGCAGACTAAATAGATTTATTAGTTTTTACCTACTTTCAGTTTCTTTATATCTATGTGTATCTCATAGCACGTCTGTTAACATTGGGTAACTCCTGTGGAGTACAAGGTTGTTAAACTGATGTTAAAATAAAAAAAATGAATAAAAACAAACAAACACTCCTCAAAATCATGGAGCAAAGTCCAGTTTATGGGACTATGCTGATCACATAAAGACCTGACATTTGGAATGGGTAATAGGCTCATTAGCATGTTAGCTTTGAAAATGGTGCATCTTGCCTGCAGCAATAACACATTAGATGCAGGCCCAGCCAGCCAACTGGGGTGAACAGTGTATTCTTTGTGTGGGCAGTAGGGTGTTACATTAAGTGCAAGTGCAAACCTATTAGCTTGCTGAAACATAGAAACATAGAAATTTATAGCAGATAAGGACTGCTAGGCCCACCAGTGTGCCCATTTTCTCTACCTGCTGCAAAAACCACAGAACCTACTTGATCTCTGGCTTTATTATCTTTCCTATTGCTAGGGTTCCCCAATGACTATCACATGCATTTTTGAATTCCCCTAGTGAGATAGCCCCTACCACCTCTGCTGGGATGCTGTTCCATGCATCCACCACCCTATCTGTAAAGAAATACTTCCTTATGTAATCCCTTAGTCAAACCCTACCAGCCTCATGTCATGACCCCCCTTGTTCTAGAACGTATATTTTTCTGAAAGATGCTACCCTCCTGTACCTTATTTATCCCTTGAGATATTTGAAGGTCTCTATCATATCCCCCTCTCTCTCTTGCCTCTCCTCCAGGGTATACATACTGGGGTCCTCCAGTCTCTCCTCATATGTCTTTTTGTGCAGGCCAAAGTCATATGAGGAGAAACTGGAAGACCTCAATACATATTGCACTGCATTGCACTAATAGTGGTATTTTTGTAAAGTCTTAGCATCCTTAGTGTATGCTGTACATGTGTAAGAAATGACCAATTATTGCACATAGCACTGTTTCACATTCAGTGCAAACACTTAGCATGCCACAGTCTAGAGCTTAAAAAATGCATTCCACTACAGCCTTATCCTGCAACATATCTCTAACCCTAACATTTCAAGGGTGAAATTAGTTATCCTGCACACCCACATCAGGAAATATGCACCTACCTGTACACTCCTAGTAATGACACTCCTCGCTATACTGTCACCCCAAGTGACAGGGGTTAGGGGGCACTCTGATCTAACAATTAATAACAAAATAAACCTCCATTAAAAACTATCCTTTGGGAGACAGGGTGTGGAATTGCTATTGCAACTGAGCTGCAGACAAGCCCTCTCTGCTACTTAACTATACTAGCCCTTCCAAATCACTGACTGGGGACAGCACCCCTGGCATGACCACTATATGGGTTAAACCTCCTAGGGGCCCTATCCCACAGCAGCATACCTTAAAATAATAAAGGCACCAGCAATGGTGGTACTTTCTCAGACTGGTGCTGCAGATTCTGTTACTAAGATTGGGTAACATTCACCCCGACCCTGGTCCAAATCGGCCAAGGACCCCTAAGTTACCTTAAAAATTGCCTCCATGAATAGTGGCTGCTTCCTACCAAAGATGACTCAGTTTAAAGCCTGGGTGAGACAAAACCAGCCAAACATCATCTCACTCACTGAGACACGGCTATCCTCCAAACCTCCACAACACCTCTATCTCCCTACAAGGGCACAACCACTTCTGGTTAGACCATATAGGCAAACGGGGAGGAGGATGCCTTTTCTATCTATGAAACACCTTGCAAGGTTATAAAATCACACTAGATGGGACCAATGATAGCTGTGAGTGCCTAGCAGTACACCTAATATTAGGGAATGGAAGGAAGAACCTAACCCTTATGACCGTTTCCATTCCCCCAGGAAAGCAATAAAGTTGTACTAGAATCTTTTGCCTTGCATTACAAGCAAGTAAGCCAGAATCGAGAAACTGTAGTAGTGGGTAATTTTAATGACAATCAGAAGGCAAAATCTAGCACAGGTTACAAAGACCAAATATACAATCTTTACTTTACAGAAGCTATTACAGAAAGCACCAGAACTAATTATAAAACAGACACTTGAACTCCAATAGACTGGATCCTCACTACCCACCCAGATAGGGTGAAAGATGTTACTGTGATGCCTTATGTTTAGAGTGACCACTCACCACTTGTGTGCAGTTGGTCTGCCAAACTAACCCAGTCAGCTCCCAAAATAACTTACAATAGGGTACTCTGCAAAGGGGGTGCTGAGTTCATTCAAAGCCCACTTGGCCCAACTAAACTGAAGCCAGCTAATGTCCACCACCAACAGTGATGCAGCCCTTGACCACTTTATAACTGTGTTTAATGCTATTGCAGATAAATTTGCTCCTTTCAAGAAGCGGGTTGTCCGAGGGGACTCTGCCACATGGGTTACACTGTCACTGCTTGCTCAAATGTGGGACAGGGACAACCTATGGCACAAAACCAAGGTACACAGCACACAGGCAGACTGGCAGGAATACAGGAAGCTAGAGATAGGTGTACTAAGAATATCAGACAGACTAAGGCTAACTTCTATAAAGAGCAGCAAACTAGCTGCTGGGGAAAGGGAAAGGCATTCTAGGAAACACTAAAGGGTCTCTTGGGTAGGGGTGATAAAACGTCACCAACAATGCTCAACTCAGATGGAAGCATCACACTTGACCCTATTGAGATAGCCAATTTTATTTTATTTATTTATTAGAGTCTAGGATTACAATTACCTTTAAGCCAAGGCTCTTTTACAAAGGTTCCATGTCAGGATGAGAAGAAACAAGCAGGACATTAAGTATTACAGGATAACAGGTTACAGTTGTTTATCATCACATGGGTACATACAGATTAGGTGGTACTAGGGGCATGCACAGGACAGGGATAACACTGATAATGAGAACTTGGTGAGACATGAGAAGAAGATGCTGCCAGAGGCGATTGTCAAAACACACAGGAAGTGCAAGTGGAAATTGCAAGTAAGAGAAGGAGGAGGAGGGGGGAAGGTAGAAGGAGAGAGCAGGGGGGTGTATGTGAAGGGACAAGTGCCAAAAAGGGAACAGCAGGTTAGGGAAGACAGTCACATGTGCTAGAGGCAGAGAGGAATAGGTAAAGGTTAGAGTTGAACAGGCCTAGCTTAGGTAGGGAGGAGAGGTCCTGGTGAGACCACTTAGTCAGCTGGGAGCTCTGTAGGCAAAGGATCTTTTTCCCTGTGAGGTCCGGCATCTTGGAATATGCAGTAATTGAGGTTCAGAGCTCCTGGTGAGGTGGGGATTCTGTGCAGGTTGTTGCAGAGCTTGAAGTCAAGGGGGGGTGGTTCAAAGCCCATCATTGTTTTTTTTAGCCATTATGCATGTTAGATACTTGATGCAGCTCTAGAGTTGAAGCCAACCAGTTTGCTCATATAGGTCACACGTATGGGTGAGACGATGGGATCCAGTGATGAGTTGGCAAGCTGTGTTCAAAGCCATAGATATGTGCCTGATGGCGATGGTGGAAGCGGAACCATATATGATGAGGCCATAGTCAATAGTTGAGATCACTGAGCTCTAAACTGCTATCCTGAAGGCTTCCAGAGTTAGGCATTTCCTATGCCTATAAAGCAGGCTAATGCATGTGTTAGCCACTTTGGCAACATTGACAATGTGAGTCCCAAAGGATAGACTACTGCCAAGAGTGATTCCAAGGTATTTGAAGGATTGCACTTGTTCTAGGATTGCACCTAGGCAGTTTGCAATAGTGAGGGGGTTCATTCAATAAAGCCTTCACAAACCTTAGCGTCATCCTCTTCCCTGAAGACAAACCCACTGCCACCACTGTACCCCATGTCGAAACCCAAAAAGACCAATGTAGGCCACAATTCCACTTCAAATCTGTCTCGTTAAAGGACACGGTCCGCTACTTTAAGCGAGTACTGGGGAAAACAAGGATGAGAAGTGACTCACTTAACATGAAACTAGTTGCCATGGTCCTGAATGAGCTTGCCTTCCCCCTGACTAAATGTTTTAACCTCTCCTTAAGATTCTCACAGTTTCCCAAGGAATGGAAAAGTACACTGATCA
Organism: Neoceratodus forsteri; assembly: GCA_016271365.2. Lineage (NCBI taxonomy): Eukaryota > Metazoa > Chordata > Ceratodontiformes > Ceratodontidae > Neoceratodus > Neoceratodus forsteri. The sequence continues at coordinate 508,894,800 of CM057452.1, read as the reverse complement.
CTACCGTCCATAAAAGTGGAGACCGCACATTAGTTGCAAACTACAGGCCTATATCCATTCTCTCTCACCACTGTCCAAAGAACTTAAGAGATCTATATCTGACCAACTCATCTCATACCTCATCCAGTGTAATGTCCAGTGTGAACAACAACACAGTTTCCATAAAACGCACAGCACCTCCACTGCACTGATCAAATGCACACGCATACTACACAAGGCGCCTGACAAAGGACACCTGGTGGGCTCTATCTACATAGACCTTACCAAGGCCTTTGATTTAGTAAATCATGCGCTACTACTAACAAAGCTACCCACATTAGGTCTCTTTGTGGACGCTGTACTCTGATTTAAAAGCTAGTTCTCAGGCAGACCGCAACAGGTTAAGATAAATGGAGAGCTCCCTGATGCCATGCCTGTCACACCGAGTGTACCGCAAGGCTCCATCCTGGGGCCCCTTTTGTTCAGCCTCTTCATCAATAACCTTCTCGAGGCCTGCCTTAGTTCCTCTGTTTTACTTTACACAGATGATGCAGTCATCTAAGCAAGTAACCCCTGCAAGGACATACTTATTCGAGACTTCCAATGCAACTTTGCATCCTTCAAGAATTGGTTCCGGCAGAACAAGCTTGTGCTCAACTACAAGAAGCCCGAAATAATGCTCTCCTCAAGTGCACAGATGAGAACTAAGGTACAAGCGCTCAACATCCTTAACAGTAAAGGCGACCCTCTAGAACAGGTAGAAACTTTGAAATACCTCGGGATCACCATCAACCAAATTCAAACATTTGCACCACATGTCGACCAAATCGTCTGCAGCATTAACTGGAGATTAGGAGCACTATATAGATATAGACACACCCTTACCCCAGAAGCCAAAAAAGTGGCAGTTACAAGTTCCATCCTCCCCGTAGTTGACTTTGGCCTAACAGTCTATGGGAGTGCCACAGACACTGTGTTAAACAGGGTCCAGTTATTCTTAAACAAAGCCTGCTGCTTTGTAACTGGGGCTGACAAACTCACACATACCTGCACTCTTTACACTCTCACAAACTGGATCCCCCTGCAGGACAGAATAAAATATCAAACCTGCCTGCTGGGCATGGAAGCCCTCATGGCCCTGACCCCCCTAGGGCAGCAAGGTCTCCTACAACCTGCCCCACATCCTTACCCAACCAGAGACATGACTATCGGTACATTGGCTGTTCCATTCAGCCAAACAGCTCTAGCCAAACGCTTGTTTGCAACCAGGGTACCAAGCTGGCTTAATGAACTTCAGGTAATACAAAAGACACCAATTAAGCTGGGTCCTCTCAAATGGAAACTTCTAAATGTACTCCTACCTGGCTCCAAATGTAGCTGCTCCTCCTAATGAAACCACATCCCATGCATTGTCACTTGCCAGCTGCACCCCTACCCAACCCAATCCTTGCACCATCTGATTGTGGTGCTTCTTCCACTTAAGATCCACTCTTACACATGCACATGATGCCAGCACCTTACCCACCACATGGTCTCCTCATGCATGTGCCTCACCTCAATGCCAATGTGCCATCAAATTGTACAGACTTAACCTCTGACAATGCCCAGATGGGCTGCTACCTTTGTATAGCTCCTAGTGCCTATATTATGCTTTGTATTATTTGACCTGTTGAATATTAACTTTTGTTCACTTTGTATTGCCGAAACAGTATTTATGTTTCTCATTCTATTTTGTTATGTCACTGAATCAATATTGTCCAGCCTTTTTTAATCAGTTCTTCATATTGTCTTTAACATGGTGTAAACAAATTGTTATTCTGATGAGGAACTTTTGTAAATGAGCATTTCTGGTCAAAGGTGTATTTCCGAACTTTGAAATAAAAAAAATTAAAAAATGCAACCCTTGCCTTTTAAACAGGCTTATACATCTGATCTAGTATAAGCTGAGAATGGTAAACTACAGACATGTGTTGAGCCTCGACTAGAACACCAGCACATTACATTCAATGCAGCAACCAGCTGCGAACTCCAGACTCCAGATCATCGACGTATTTAGTAAATTTGGAGTGAGAATACTGATCAGGTAGTTTGTGGGAAGAGCAGTTTATGAGAGACTAAAAAGGATGCTAACAGAGAAGTAGTATCCAAATTGTTTAGTTTTATGCATTACTAATAACCATACACAAACTCTAAAGCCTCAGTCCTAGAGCTAAGCATTATGGGCATGCTAATCCTTGTGTGATGCAAGCTGATGAGGACTTACCAGAACTGACACTTTAAACAGGGTTATACATGTGATCTAGTATAGGCTGATAATGATAAAGTACAGGCACCTATGTAATTCTTTTAAGGACAGCTTAGCACAATGCAGTCATTGTCTCAACTAACTGTCAATGCCAAACCTAAAATCATTTGCTTATTTAGAAAACTCGGTGTGGAACACAGTGAAAAGGCAGTTTGCTGTAATGACAAGAACCCAAACAATTGGGTTTATTGCACACCACCAGCTGTTGAACCACTTACCTTGGATAACCCCTGGACATCTGGCCTGCCTCAGGGCTAAAGATCAAGCCTAAAAGCATTGTATAGCTACCCAGTATCTTAGTGACCTTGCAAAGTACTGCATGCTCCACAATGCTTGCACCAGGGCTACAAAGTTAGCCAAGTCCGAATATTTCAAATCTGCCTTCATCACCAACATAAATTCCCCTTCAATGTTCTGGAAGGTGGTCCATGCCCTATTTACCCCTCATCTCCCCCACCCAACCCCAGTACTTAAAGTAAATAGCTCGCTAGTGTCCAACCCACCAGCTGTAGCTGCAGAATTTAACTCCTACTTATACCTCCTGCGCCACTGAGCTACTGAAATCCCTCCTCTACTCATCAACCTCCCACCCTCACTGGTGTGCCCTCCAACATCCTCCCACCTCCTCTTCTGCACTACTGTAACCTCAAGCGATGACCTAAGTGCCCTCCTCACCATCAACCACTCTAAAGTGCCTCTGGACGGTCTTGACCCAAACCTCCTCTCTCCACTTCAGCCATTGCCTACCCCCTCTCAATAATCCTAAATCTTTCATTCACTACTGCCTTGGTCCCCTCTTCATGGAAACATGCAGTGGTCCTCTCTCCACCCAAAGGGGGTGACTCAAATATTGCCCCATTTCTCATCTCTCTACCCTTACCAAGCTTCAGGAACACATTGTCCTTTCCCAACTCACCTCTTCTCTATCTCACACCTCCTTTTTCACCCCTTTCCAGTCTGCTTTCAGGAAAAAAACACTCATTCACCACCTTTCTCCTATGGCTCACAGACTCCATCCTAACCACAATGGACAATGGCCAACTTACCTCTGTCATTTTTGTTGACCTGGCCAAGGCCTTCAACACCGTCTCTTACTCCCTTCTCCTGGACTCACTCCTGGCAGCTGGCCTATCTCCCATCATCACAAACTGGCTCAAGGCCTACCTTATTGGCAGAACCAAATCAGCTAAGATCTTGGACGCCATTTCCCCTCCCCTCCCTTTTAGCATTGGCATCCACAAGGGCTCTGTATTAGGGCACCTCCTATTCTCCATGTTCTTAAATGACCTTCCTTCTGCTTGTGCCCCCTCCTCCACTATACATATGTATACCGATGATACAGTCCTGTATGCATCTGGCTCCTGTCCTGCTGAGGTTACAACTAGCTTAGAGCAAGACTTCTACAAGGTTCAGTTCCTGTTTGCTAACCATCAACTTTTCCTCAGTGCCAAGAAGACTGCCTCCATGACCTTTGGCTCTAGGCAGAGACTCTCTAGGCTTCCCTCCCTACCCACTTTCTACACCCCTTATGGGACATTACTTGAGGACACATCCTCCTTCAGGCACTTAGGCGTTTGGTTGCACCATCACCTAAACTTCCTATTCAGGAACCGTAATTGCATCCCTCCTACAGCTAGGCGTGAACTTGTTCAGAAGATGATACTGCCCATTTTTGACTACGTGACATAGTCTATGGTGCTGCCCCATGTCCTCCCTGGCCAAACTGGACACCCTCTTTATTCCTTCTGCCGCTATGCCCTGGATGCTCCCCCTCTCACCCATCACTGTGATCTTTATCATACTCTTTCCTTCTCCTCTCTCATAAATAGGCGACTCTCTCACTGTGCTAAATTCACCTCCAAGTACTGGTTAGGTGAGGTCCCTTCCTACCTCACCTTCTCCTTTATAAGAACCCTCCATCCACCCATTCCCTTAGATCAACCGACTCCTGCACCCTGGTAATCCCCAGCAGATCCACCCTAAATGGTCAATCCGGTTACTCTCTCCGCCTCCCAGAATTTGGAATTCCCTCTCCTCTCAAATCCAGCACTCATCCTCTATCTCCTCCATCAGCTCTTCCCTCAATGATTACCTTGCACCTAGCTGCTCCTGCCAAGCCCACCCCTAACTCCCTCCTCTAAGCCCTGGATAAACCCTACCCCTCTGCCGTCACCTTAATTTGACCCTGTGCACCCACACACCCCACATTTTTAGCTCTCCTCCCCTTCTCCCAAATTATTTCCCCTTATTGGCCTCTCTTGTTATCTCACAGAATCTAAGGGACCCCAAATGCTCCCAATGGCTCCATGCATCCAGGTGGACTATTGATTAGGCCCCATCCTCTCCAAAGGTGTGGATTCTCTCCCCCTCAAGGGTTCAATTCTCCCTCTCCTACACTCTCTTAATCCCTATCTATTGATCTTCCCCAACTCCTGGCCCTGACAGTGTACTTCTCATCCTGGAGGGTCCTCTCTTGGATTAGGTCCTATTCCCCCTCCTAACATATAAGTCCTCCTTCTCTCTCTCTCTCTCTCTCTCTCTCTCTCCTCCCTCTTTAAATCCCTACAGCCTTATCCCCCTTTCTGTCTAGCCTCATAGCCCCCTTGCAGGGTTCTCCACATCCTGAAAGGGTCTCTCTGGGACACTGCCTTTCCCTTCTCTCTGGTCTCCCCAGTCCCCTTGCAGGGTTCCTCGCAACCTGAAGGGGTCTCCAGGGACACAACTCTTCCCCGTTCCTCCAACTCACCCTTTCCTCTCCTTTTCCTTCATGTAAGCACTTGTTTACTTATTAACCTAGAACTTATTATTGTACACTCTTTCTACATATTATGCGCAACACTGTTTTAACACTGTTTGTAACACCTACCTTGCAACTATATGTTAATGTTGTTTTCGTAACTTGAATGTAACTTGAACAAGACTCTTCCCCCTACTACCACATCACTGCCCCTCTCCTTCCCCTTTTTCTTTCACGTAAGCACTTGTATACTTATTAACCCAGCACTTATTATCGTCCACTCTTTCTACCTATTTTGCACAATACTGTTGTAACACTGCTTGCAACACCTGCCTTACAACTGTATGTTAATGTTGATTTTGTAACTTAAATTTTTAATGTCTCACTCCTATTGTACCCCTTTCCCCCAGGTCACACTGGGAAATGAGAAACTTGTCGATCAGAGTGCCTTCCTGGGGAAATATTTCAATCAATAAATAAATAAAACACTACAATTTATTTTTGCACATAGAATAAAAAAAAGGTTAGGTGTAAACTTGCAGAAAGGTGATAGCAGCAGAAGCACCACTAAGCCAACGTTTTGATGTCAGTTTGCCAACACCCAATGACAATATGCCATTGCTGGTTGGGAGCCCTTGTAAACATAAAATGGAGAGGACAGGTGACCAGGAGATTAGCCCTGGCCACCTGGGGAGGTGGAAGATCTTTTTTTGTGTATTTGCAAACCAGCAGAATAATAAATAATGAATATTGATTACCTAAATATTTAGGTACTGAATATGAATATTCGGGAAAATATCCGGGATAAGGTATTCACACACTTCTACCTGCCACAGGCTCAGGCTGCAACCTATCTGCCTGTTGAGGAAGAGGAATAAGAGTATTATGTACAAATGGAGGAAGGTGACCCCTATAAAATTGGAGGGTGCACCTGAGCAAGATTTCAAACCTCATGCTAGGCATAATGAGGACTACTCCTCTTTTCCTCATTTGTTAAACAAATGTTTGATGCCCTCGACATCCCACTCAAGAAACAGAGGAGGATGAAGAGAATGCTAAATTTATGGACACAATGAGAGTAGCTCCATCAAAAAGAATGTTGCTTCTCATACATAAATCACTTAAGAAGGTCATATCAAAACACATGTCTGCTCCCACTTCAGCTGCAGCCATCAATAAAAAATTTGAAAGAAAATATCAAGTGGACAAGCAGGGAATAAAATACCTGCATGTCTACCCTGATCATTAAGTGGTAGTATAGGTTGCTGCTTGTGAGAGAACAAAAATCACTCTATTGGCACAGACCCCTGAAAGGATTTTAAAAATGTTGATGCTATGGCCAGGCAGGCAACTTATTCAGCACATATAGCACTGTACTACAAAGTACTTTGGAACACAATGCTGGCACATGCCAAGAGAACAGACAGTGAGTTGGCACAGGACCTGATTGCCACGGCACCGTCATCTCTGGATGCCACTAAATATCATTTCCACCCTGTGGTGGATACTAATGACACTACTGCTAGAGTTCTATCTCATGCAGTGTCCTTAAGAAGGTTTTCATGGCTTAGGATTACCATCCTTTCTCAGGATACTCAAAGCAAACTCATGGATTTCTTCTTTGAGGGAAATTCATTATTTTGCGACAAAATAGTGACGTTAATGAAAAAAGTGGATAAATACAAAACCAGTAACAAAAATAAATATGAGAAAGAAAAGGCCTCTACCACCTACAGGTCCTAAGGAAGGGGAGGTAGGGAAGGGATACTTCTGAAGAGTCTATAACTCTTATGCTTCTAGGACTACCAGTTGCAAAGTGGTTACTATATGAGAGAGGGCAGAAGGTTTTTCAGGCACTATGCTGCAGTTGCAGATCCAGTTCCTAAGCCCCAGCCAAAACAAAACCCCTGAAAGTGTTGCCCAGGCCACCCAACCATACCAATGGGAGGAGGACATGCTCACTATTTCCAGGAATAGGTAAACATTACCACATTCAAGTGAAACATAGAAACATAGAATTTGATGGCAGATAAGGACTGCTTGTCCCACTCAGTCTGCCCATTTCCTTACCTAATGGAAAAGCTGCAGATCATATTTAACCAGCAGCATACTTCCTCCTACCCCCATTAGAATTGCCTTATGTCCGTCCCATGCATTCTTGAATTCCTTCACTGTTTTTGACTCCATGACCTCCTCAGGATGGCAATTCCATACATCCATAACCCTCTCAGTGAAAAAATACTTCCTCACATTACCTCTGAGCCATCCCCCCATCTTCAAATTGTACCCTTGGTTCTTGCACATCTCTTTTTCTGAAAGATGCTACCCTCTGGACTTTGTTGATTCCTTGAGGTACTTGAACGTTTCTATCATGCCCCCCCCCTTTCCTTGAGGGTGTACATATTAAGCTCTTTTAGTCTCCCTTCATATGGCTTCTGGTGCAGACCCTGCACCATTTTAGGTGCCCTCCTCTGGAGAGCCTCCATCCTGTCTATGTCCTTGCAGAGATGGGATCTCCAGTACTGCACACAGTACTCCATATGGGGTCTCACCAACTGTCTGTAAAGAGAGATAACAACTTCCTATTTTCTACTGGTGATGCATCTCCCTGTGCATCCCAGTATCACCCAGCCCTGCTTACTGCCTTCTCACATTGCTTGCTGACCTTTTGGTCATCTGACATGACTACCTCCAGGTCCCTTTCCATTTTTGTTCTTGTTAGTATCTCACCCCCCATTGCACACTCTTCACCCTGAGGGATCTCAGTAAAAAAAAAAAAAAGAATAACATTTTTACATTTCTACTGGTTCTCTTTCATCCGTGCAGGACAATAGATTGTTTTCCTCTTAATTTGTTTAATTTTGTACTCTTTTCATCCTTCCACTGGCATGCGCATGGCAATCATTAGCTGCCAACACTGCGGGACACTTTTCAATGGTCATGTCGCCCGGAGGCAGGGCCACTGTCCCGTATGCTGGGAGATATGTCACCTCAGGGCTCATCTCCATAAAGCATGGGGTGAGATCAGCCTCCTACATAACCACCTACAGGAACACATTTCTTTTAGTAGTGCACCTCCACATCGCTGACACCATATCTGCTGGAACATGGGGGCCACTAGGGCCATGGCCCTACCATTTTCATAAGTGGCCCTATCAGATTTTGCAGTCACGTTAATCTATTTAATAGGGGAGAATTTACCTCTTATATCCTTGGCCCTACCGCTTTTCAAACCGTTCTGGCACCAATGGCTGACACCAAACCAGCACATCTCTCCCCCAGAGAATGACCAAGCCTGGAGGGATGGCAACTCATTAAAGGAAAAGGGGGCAGCAATCGGGCAACTCTCTCAAACAAACAAAACACTCGAAACACAGGAAACAGGTACACGTCTCTTATGACTGTACCATCCAAAAGGACAGAGGATGTCTCAGGCCAACAAAAAGCAGAATGCAAGAGGATAGCAAAACAACACCATAAACAAAATAAGAACAACAGGAACAAACTTATAATCATAGGGGACTCCATGATTCACAGGGTAGACCTCCACCTGAGACAAAATGAATGTGCAGATGTGCAGGTCAGACGTCTCCCAGGAGCATCCATTTGGAGGGACACTGACTGAATAGTCAACATAGTTAAGAGGGAAGAAGTGGGCTCAAACATCCTGAGCCACCTAGGGACCAATGACCTTGCCAGCCAGTCGGTCAAGGAGGTTAAGGAGCACATTGCGCAGCTTGGCAAGAAATTGGTTTCATTTTCGTCCAACATTGCATTCTCTGAGACTCTGCCTTTTTGGGAAAAGGAAAAGAACAGGCAGAAAATCAGAAAGAAAGAGATTAGCGAGCTCAATGCATGGCTCAAGGACTGGTGCCAAACGAAGGGGCATCACTTCATCGGAAACTGGGGCAACTTCTGGGAAAGGGAGTTCTTCAAATTCGAAAGCCTCAACCTGACTAAGGAGGGAGTCAGGGTGCTGGGCCAGAATTTTGACATACCCTTGGGACATTTAAACCAGTAGGAGGGCATATGATGGTAGCTCTAGGATAAGCACACATAGAGCCTGCCGTCTCGCCCTATCCAGTTAGCACCATAACTACACACTCCAGGAGAGCAAAAGCAGATAGCAGGAAACATGAAACCCTTTCTGACTCTGCAGATGAAAAAAGCAAAGGAAAGGAAGGAAACAAAAACATACAAAAAGGCAAAGGGACAAATAACAAGATGAAGGGGGCATGACAAACAAAGTGACACATCCAGAATGGTCAGCGCTCTGCCTCAGTGCACGCAGTCTGGCTAACAAAATGACTGACCTCACTGCCACAATAGCTGAGGCAGGACTAGACTGGGTTGCTGTGACCAAAATATGGTTCACAAACAATTACAGTTGGGAGGTGACTATTCCAGGGTATTACTTGTTCAGGAGAGATAGGACAGTGGAAAAAAGGAGGTGGGGTTTAGTTATTTATGTTAAGGATACCATCAATGCTACAGAAATGCAGCAGGGACAAGGGAAACAAAGAATCTATGGATCACAGTTGGGGCTGGTAGCAGGAACCCATTCAGGTAGGAATAACCTACAGACCCCCAAATCAGGAGGAAGCCAGGGATTAGGAAATCCTGGAAACCATCCTCCAGATGTCAGACAAAGGGCACGTGGTGCTGGTGGGGGATTTCAGTCTGCCAGATATACCTTGGATTACCCACACTGTGGCATCACAAAAAAGCAGGGAATTCCTAGTCACACTACAGGAAGCAGGCCTAAGTCAACTAGTGACATCACTCACAAGGGGTAGCATGATTCTAGATCTGATATTCACAAATAATGATAGGGTTCTGGATGTTGAAGAAGGGAACCACCTGTGCAATAGTAACCATAACTCTGTATGGTTCAGGGTAAAAAGGACTAAAGACTCCACACACTCCAAATGGAAGGTCTTTGACTTCAGGAGGGCAGACTTCACAAAAATAAAGGCCTGTCTGAAGGACAACTTTAATAACACAACAGAAGGGAGTATTGAGGAATGCTGGACAAGGCTGAAGGATGCAATAACCATGGCCACATCACAGTGTGCCCATCAGGTTAGTAAAATAGCAAAAGGAGGAAAATTACACTATGGTTTTCCAAAGAAGTGGCAACCATGGTAAAAAAGAAGCACATAGCCTTCAGAAAGTACAAGGAGTCATGGAATGAGGCAGAGGAAACAGAATACAAACAGAAACTAAAAGAGACAGAAAAAGTGATAACAAATGCAAAGGCTCAGACAGAGGTTAGGATAGCTCAGGAAGTAAAAAATGGTAACAGAACCTTCTACAGGTACATATGAGAAAAAAGGAAGCCCAAAGGGGGCATTGTTAGAATCAAAAAAAAGGATGGACAACCCACAGTGCAAGATAGGGAAAAGGCAGAAGCACTCAATGAGTACTTCTGCTCATAGACTTTGATTTTGACGGCAGATAAGGACCACTTGGCTCACCCAGTCTGCCCATTTCCCTACCTATTGGATAAGCTGCAGATTCTAGTTAACCAACAGCCTACTTCCTGCAACCCCCCACTATAATTGCCTTTTGTCTGTCCCATGCATGTTTGAATTCCCCCACTGTTTTAGACCCCACAACCTCTCCAGGAAGGCGGGTCCATGCGTCCACCACTCTCTTCGTGAAAAAGAATTTCCTCACATTACCCCTGAGCTGTCCCCCCTCTAACTTTAAATTGTGCCCCCTTGTTCTTACACATCTCTTTTTCTGAAAGATGCTACCCTCCTGGACTTTGTTGATTCCCTTGAGGTACTTAAAAGTTTCTATCATGCCCCCCATGTCCCTTCTTTCTTCAAGGGTATACATATTAAGCTCTATCCATCTCTCTTCATATGATTTCTGATGTAGACCCTGCACCATTTTAGTTGCCCTCCTCTGGACTTCTTCCATCCTGTCTATGTCCTTGTGTAGATGAGGTCTCCAAAACTGCACGCAGTACTCCAGATGGGGTCTCACCAACTGTCTGTACAGATGGATAACCACTTCCCTTTTTCTACTTGTGATGCCCCTCCCTATGCATCCCAGTATCCTCTTGGCTCTCCTTACTGACTTCTCGCATTTCTTACCCACCTTTAGGTCATCTGATATGACTACACCCAAACGGACCAACAATAGGCATAAAGAAGTGTCCAATTGAAGGAATAGACATGGGTCCCTTCACAGAGGAAATGGTCCTAGAGGAAAAGGACATGTTAAAGGTAAATAAAGCTATGGGGCCAGATGGGATACACCCAAGAATACTTAAAGAACTTGGGAGAGAACTGGCAGACCCCTTAGCATTGCTCTTCAATAAATCGTTGAGGAATGGGGAGATGCTAGAGGATTGGAGGAGAGGAACAGTAGTACCACTGCACAAGAGTGGAAGCAATGAACAGCCAGGAAATTACCGTCCAGTTAGTCTAACATCAATCATGGGAAAACTGATAGAGTCCCTGCTGAAGGAAAGAATTGTAGCTTTTTTAGAGCAAAATGGTCAGCCCGACAAAAATCAACACAGTTTCATGGTAGGGAGGTCCTGTCAGACAAACCTGGTAGATTTTGTCAATTGAGTCACCAAAATAGTGGATCAGGGTTGGGCAGTTGATGTACTTTACCTGGACTTCAGCAAAGCTTTTGACTCTGTTCTGCAAAGGAGACTAGTAAAAAAAACTGAAGAACATGAGAGTCGGGCCCAAGGTAATGAGCTGAGTCAGAAACTGGTTACGTGGGAGAACTCAGAGAGTATTAATGAAAGGCACTCTGTCAGAAGAGGGGAGGGTGACTAGTGGGGTCCCACAGGGCTTGGTTCTGTGACCAATGCTCTTCAACATATTCATCAGCAACATTGTGGATAGACTGAAGGGAAAGGTGTGCCTGTTTGCAGATGATACAAAAATTGGCAACAGGGTGGATACACAAGAGGAACAGCATAGCATGGAAACTGATCTCTGAAAATTGGAGGTGTAGTCCAGGATCTGGCAATTTAAATTCAATGCCAAAAAATGCAAGGTCATGCACCTGGGAAAACATAACCCAGGAAAACTGGACTCAGTGGGATGAAAGCAGCTGGTGGCTACTATGCAGGAGCAAGACTTGGGAGTGATCATATCAGATGACCTCAGTAAACAATGTGAAAAAGGCAGCACTGAAAACCAGTGGCATCCTGGGATGCATAGGAAGAGGCATCACAAGCAGAAGGCATGAAGTAATCATGTCCCTGTATCAGTCCCTGGTAAAGCCTCACCTGGAGTATTGTGTCCAATTCTGGAAGCCACACCTCAGGAAGGACATAGGCTGGAGAGGGTACAGAGAAAAGCAACAAATATGGTGCAGGGCTTGCCTCAGAAACCATACAAGGTGAGACTAGATGACCTCAAATTATACTCCCTAGATCAACTTAGGAATTGTGGAGACATGATTGAAACATTTAAATACCTTAAAGGCAAAAAAGTGTGCACATGCAGAACCTCTTTCAGTTAAAAGACTACAACAGGACTAGAGGACGTGACCTTAGACTTAAGGGAGGAAAGATCAGGAGCAATATGAGGAATTTCTTCCTCACAGAGTGCATTGTGGAACCATGGAATAGCCTGCCAGATGGGGTGGTGGGAGTCAAGACAGTGGGGGAATTCAAGTGGGCATGGGACAGATAATGTAGGATATTCAAGCAGGCAGCTAAGTAACGGGGAGGGGTAGGAAACCAAGGACAGACTTGATGGATCATAAGGTCCCCATCTGCTGACAACTTCTATGTTTCTATGTTTTTGTTTCCAAAGTGCATTACTTTGCACGTCTTTGCATTGAATCTAAGCCACCTTACATTTGACCATTCCTCCAACCTTGCCAAGTCCCTTCACATCCTTTCCACCCCATCTTGTGTATCAACCCTGTTGCTGATCTTTGTGTCATCTGGAAAAACATAGAAACATAGAATTTGACGGCAGATAAGGACCGCTTGGCCCACCCAGTCTGCCCATTTCCCTACCTAATGGATAAGCTGCAGATCCTAGTTAACCAGCAGCCTACTTCTTCCTACCCCCCCCTAGAATTGCCTTATGACTGTCCCATGCATGCTTGAATTCCAAAAAGACATACTTTTCCTTCCAGTCCCTCTGCAATGTCAAATAAAAAGACATTAAAGAGGACTGGTCCCAGTACTGAACCCTGCGGTACCCCACAAGTAACCCCCCCTTTCTTCTGAGTGGACTCCGTTTACTATTACCCTCTGTGTCCTGTTGTCCAGTCAATCTTTTACACAGGCTACCACCTTGCGATTCACTCCAAGGCTGGCTAACTTGTATATTAATCTTTTGTGTGGGACTGTGTCAAATGCCTTGCTAAAGTCTAGGTAGGCCATCTCCACAGCCCCTTCCTGGTCTTCTACATTGGTCACCCAGTCAAAGAAATCTATTAGATTCATCTGATGTGACCTTCCCACTGTGAATCCATGCTGCCTTGTGTCCTGAGCCTCTCTGGCCCCTAGGTACTCAACAATTCTTTCCTTCAGAAGTGATTCCATCATTTTCCCTACCACTGAGGTCAAACTAGCAGGTCTGTAATTTCCTGCCTCTGCCTTCCTCCCACTTTTGTGGAATGGAAGCAAATCAGCCCTTCTCCAGTCCTCAGGTACCACCCTATCCTTTAGTGATTTGTTAAAGAGAGTAGTCAATGGTGTCACTAGTCCTCCCCTTTATTCTTTTAGAATTCTGGGGTGAATCCCATCAGGCCCCACTGATTTGTTAACCTTCAGTTTTAAGAGTTATTTCAGAATCCTTTCTTCTGTGAATGGATTGGTATCGACCCCCCCATCCAGAGTGTTTCTATTGTTTGGTTTAGGTACCTCCCCCTCCTCTTCTTTTGTGAATACTGAGCAGAAGAATTTGTTCAGTATTCCTGCTTTTTCATTGTCACCCTCTGCCCATATTCCCTTCCCTTTATTAAGCCTCAGTATCCCTCCCTTGGTCTTTCTTCACTCCCTAATGTACCTATAAAAGGTTGTAAGGTTGTAACCCCCCTTCTTAACAGAGTTGGCTATCTTTGCTTCAGTTTGGACCTTTGCTATTCTGACTGCTTTCCTGCCTCCTTCTGCTTTAACTGATATAGTGGGCACTGGAAATAGTGAACCAGGGGTCGTCTCTGCAGTTCAAAACTTTTCCAGAAGTGCATAAAAACAAAGCATATATCTCTAGCTACCCAGGAAGAACTCTGCTGGAACTGGAAGTAAAAACAAAAAACAATAACGAAAACGCTGTTACTGTCAAAAATAATAGAAAAAGTCAATTCCTTCTAGTGAGCAGGGGCCTATTCTTAAGATACTTCCTGACCCCCAAGAAAAATGGGGAGTGTTGACCCATTCTAGATCTCAGGTTTCTGAACAAGTGTTTCAAGAAAAAAAAAATTGAAGTTGATCACACTGAGGATAGTAACACTGTCTTAACAGATGTGTCATTGGCTGGGAACACTGGATCTGAAAGATGCCTACCTTCATGTTCCAGTTAGGCCATCACACAGAAAATATCTCAGATTCAAGCTGGGTAACTGACAATACAAGTTCAGATCTCTTCCCTTTGGTCTCACCTCAGCTTCAAGGGTTTTTCTCAAAGTGCTTGTTGTGGCAGCACATATCAGAGAACAAAGCATGGTGGTTTTCCCTTACCTAAATGACTGGCTTGTCTCAGAGAAAACAAAACAAGAGACAAGGTGCTCAGTTCAGTTGGTACAAAGCACCTTGGAGAACCAGGGATTCATAATAAATCTGCAGAGGTCTCAGATGGAACCTGATCAGGAACTGGACTTCATAGGAGCAGAGATAAACACTGCAGGGGAAGGCCTTCTTAGTACAGGCATGAGTATCTGCTTTGATAGCTACAGAAAAGTCCTCCACAGCAGGCCAACCAAGACTTGCAAAATACTTTCTTCGATTATTGGGGCATATGGAGGCATCTGTTGCAGTGGTACCTTGGGCATAGGTTCCAAATAAGAAATATACAGTACCACTTAAGAGACAACTGGTCTCAAAGGTGGGATACACTCTGAAAGCTGGAGCCAATGAAAAAAGCACTGGCAAAGTCACTAGATTGGTGGAATGAAGAAAGCAACCTCAGAGGCGGTATTCCCTTCCTTCAGAAATCACTAACAAGTATCCTTACTATAGACGCATCACTCTTGGGGTGGGGTGCTCACCTACAGGATCTCACCATAAGTGGCAAATGGAGCCCACAGGCATCTCTGGAACATCCCAGTGTCCTAAAACTCAGGGCAATGCTTCCAGTAATGTTGTCACTCTTCTCCCAGCTGCAAGGACAGTCTCTTCAAATCAGAACTAACAGCACCATAACAATGTACTTCATAAACAAGCAAGAAGGAACAATGTCCTCAAAACTATATACAGAGGCAATGAGAATCTGGGACCCGGCATGATCCTTAGAAGCAAACACATTTACAGTGCATCTTCCAGGCAAAGACAACTCCTGCCAGATTCTGTAAGCAGAATCAGGCTGGGAATCAAAAATGGGATGTAAACAAGCAGGCTCTGATCGCAGGGCCCACCTGTTACAATTCCCACTCCCCAAGCCACTCACTAATTGACTGGATTCTCTCCTCCCACCCTCACAGAATCACCTCATCCGGTGTACTGCCTGATGCCCTAAGTGACCATTGCATCACTTACTGCATCAGAGAGATCCAGCTCCCCAAATCAGCTCCTAAATACATAAAAATACATCCACTAAGCTCGCTCTACTCTGGCTTCCGCCTGCATGACTTGAGGCTTGTTGACTGGCCCCAGGTCTACTCAGTGTCTGACATTGACTCAGTTCTAGTTGCATTCCAATCCACATTCAGTCAGGTATGAGACTTTCATGCCCTCTGGTCAATACAAGACTTAGGAAATGACACCATCCCTGGATCTCTGCTTCACGTTTTGCCCAGTGCAAAGCCAATGATAAGTCCTGGTCACACTATAAATCCATATTGTCCCATCAGTCTCAGCAAGTATACAATACCCTTCAGAATGTTTGTACCAAAGGCAGACTACTTTAAAACACACTTGCAATATGTACAGCCCACCTTCTTCTAGAAGGTGGTTCACTCTCTAATTAACCCCCCTGCTCAAACAGTCGTATCAGTCCTAAAACAAAATGGTCTTCCTATCATTGACCATTTCAGTGTAACCAAAGTCTTGAATAAGTTCTTTACCACATGTGCCTTACCTGACCATCCTTCGCTTCCCCCCCCCCCCACAAAACCTTTGCTCGGACCCCCACACAAAACTTTTCTTTTCTCACCCATCTTAATGCAGGAAGTTTTGTAGGCCTTTGCTCCCTCAACATCACTAAATCTTGCCCTAACAGGTTCCACCCCAATCTACTTTTCATATTAGCCCCTGAAATCACTGCACCACTAACCCATCTACTAAACATCTCCTTCTCCTCTGGAATAGTACCTCAGGCTTGGAAATCAGTTAGTGTTATTCCCCTCCACAAAGGCAGTGATCCCTCCCTACCAGGGAACTACCATCCACGCTCTCTCCTCCCAGCTCTTGGCAAAGTACAAGAATCCCTTGTACAATCTAGACTGACAGATTTCCTTACTGCACCTGGTTTCCTTTCTCAATTCCAGTCCAGCTTCCAAAAACAACATTCTACAATCTCTTCCTTATTATGCATCACAAAACATATTCACTCAGCCATGGACCAATGTCACTTGACAGCAGTGATATTTGTGAACGTAGCCAAGGCCTTTGACTCAGTCACTCACTTCATTTGCTCCTGCCCGTCAACACACCACTCCCCTCCCAACTATACCACACTATAGTAAGCTAATTTAGAGTGGTTAGTCTCCACTGTTCTGGGTAAATCTTAGCGCATTACTTCCAATAGCTTCATATGAAGTGTGAACTATACATTGTTTACCTGACACAAAATGGTGGCCCAAGTAATGAGGAGTTAAAAGTCTAATGTAAAACTGTGTTTCTCTAAACAAATTATGAAAATGCCTTGTAACCTGCCATGCCTCAACTGTTTATTGCACTTGTACTGACTGGGTAAATTTAACAGTCAAATGTAATGCCATGTTGATCCAAACTAACTTTGAAAATGCCTTGTAAACCACCATAGCAGCCTAAACTGTTTCTTGTACCTGTTTTGATTTTGTGTAATTCCAGTGTATGCTTTGTTACCCCTGTCCCTGGGTAGCGCATGGAAATGAGCCTCGGCTCAGTTTGCCTTTCCCAATTACCAAAATTTTATATAAATAAAACAAATAATAAAAAAACATTTTTCAGAAGGTAGGTCCCTTCCAATATAGACCTGTTCACCTCCTGGGAGAACAATCAGAGTCCACAGTTTTGTTGCAGACCTCCAGCCAGAGGAACAGCCCCAGAGGACAGCCTGACACTGAAGTAGACAGGGAGGTTCCTGTTTGCCTTACCACCATTCTCACTCATACACAAATTACTCCTGAAGCTCTAGAGGGAGCCTGCATTGATGATTCTAATAGCCGCACACTGGGCAAGACAGTTCTGGTATCCAGTGCTCTTGGTTCAATCAACCAAACATTAAGTCACAATCTGTTGACTCTATCCCAGGACAGAATAACATTCTCAAACCCCAGGACACTATGCCCAAGGGCATGGTTTTTGAGAAGTAAGAATTTTTGAGATTGGATCTTTCAGAGAGAGTCCTGATGGTACTAAGTGTTTCAAGGAAACCAGATACCAGGAAAGCATATTCCTCTAAAGTGGAGAAGGTTCTCTTACTGGTGTGCTCCAGAACGATAACCCCGACAGAGGCAGAGTTGCCTATAATTCTGAAATATCTTGTACCCGTACAGTCACTAGGCCCACATCCTTCAATGTTGAAGATGCACTTAGAGGCATTGTCAGCTTACATATTGGCTAGCATGGGAACGTCTCTGGTCTCATAACTCATTTTCAAAAGTTTTTTTAAAGGCCTCAGACACTTATACCCACTGGTGAGGGACCCTGTCTCACCTTGGAATCTCAATATATGCCTTGCACAACATATGGAGGCTCCCTTTGAGCCTATGGAAGCTGCTCAGTCAGTGACCTTCCTGTACCCTGGCCAGCACATTCCAGTCCAGATGAGCAAAAGTTGCATAGCCTGGACCTAAAGCAAGTCCTGAATATCTACTTTGACCAGAT
Organism: Neoceratodus forsteri; assembly: GCA_016271365.2. Lineage (NCBI taxonomy): Eukaryota > Metazoa > Chordata > Ceratodontiformes > Ceratodontidae > Neoceratodus > Neoceratodus forsteri. The sequence continues at coordinate 508,876,599 of CM057452.1, read as the reverse complement.
AAGAGATGTCAGGTCTCAAAGCACCCAGCTTTTTTTTTACATACGATGAAGTGGTGAAGTTGGAAAAGGCAAACCAGCTACAAAGAGAGCTATCTCTCAGTTGATAGTGCCTTGCATTCATTTATGTTATGAGAAAACTGGAAAACTGCCATCAAGAGGCTCATGGGCATACTCCACAAGGGGTTCTTCTGCCTCTGTGGCATCTTGAAGGGGCATCCCTTATTGAACATTTGAAAGCAGCTACCTGAAAGAGAAGTAAAGTCCTTCACAAAACACTACTGTTTGGCATGCAGTCCAGAAGGGTTGCCAGGTTTGTAACTGCTGTCTTACAGAAACATTTTCCTCATTAAGTTCTAGACCCAACCTCCTAAGGTGCTGCTGTGAAATCTGCTAAGTGTTAACACCAAGTGAGAGATTCCTGAGGTTATAAGAAAAAAATACTCACTTGGGTCTAAGAAAGACTAAAGGAGATTAATATGTATACCCTTGAGGAAAGAAGGGAGAAAGGGGACATGATAGAAACGTTAAAGTACCTCAAGGGAATCAACAAAGTCCAAGAGGGTAGCATCTTTCAGAAAAAGAGATGTGCAAGAATAAGGGGACACAATTTGAAGATGGGGGGGATGGCTCAAGGGCAATGAGAGGAAGTATTGTTTCACAGAGAGGATGGTGGATGCATGAAACAGCCTTCCTGAGGAGGTTGTGGGCTCTAAAACTGTGGGAGAATTCAAGAATGCATGGGACAGACATAAGGCAATTTTTGTGAGGGGTAGGAAGAAATAGGCAGTTGGTTAAATAGGATCTGCAGCTTATCCAATAGGTAGGGAAATGGGCAGACTAGGTGGGCCAAGCGGTCCTTATCTGCCATCAAAGTCTATGTTTCTGTGTTGGGCAACGAGTTCTGTTCTGCAAAAGAATCAAACACCTTGAACTTCAGGTATTCGATTCTTTCAGCCAGTGGTGAACATTTAGTGGAAATATGCAAACTTTTGGTTTGACTTTTTTGATCTGGTACAAATTGTGCAGACTAGCTGAACAACTAGAACTTCTAACCACTTTTCGCAACTGAAATATAGTACAAGGCAAGTTCTCACTCAATGTGTTTAACAGAAAGTTTTTACACAAGTAAAAACACCATTGAAATGAATGGGCCCATTCATTTCCATGGTGTTTTTTTCTCAAGTTCATAACTTACTTCTCTATTAATATTTTTTCTACTTTGTTCTGTTATAATCTTATTTACCCCCCCCCAACACATATGTTAATATCTTTCAAATTACCCTGGAAAGGGATGGTTGCAGACAGCACTGAGGTAATCCAGAAACGCCCCATTCTAGGGTGATGTGAAAGATGACAACCCCATGTGTTTGTGAGAGGGTCCTAATTAAGACCCTGACAGAAGAAAGTAGAAAAATATTTTAATAGAGAACTAAATTATGAACTTGAGAAAAAATGCTATTGAAGTCAATAAGCCCATTCATTTCAATGGTGTTTTCACTCTTGTATAAAGCAGTCCCACTATTCTGACTTCATTTACATCTTATGTTTGCCAAATAGAAACTTGCCTGCATGTATTCTGACACTTCGACAACTGTGTATATTAAAAGAAATGAGAGGGCAACATATTAAAAATGTTCATGCATACTAGCACACAGAATCCCCAGTCCTCTGTGTAGTACTAGTGCAAGTATCTACAGTTTCCCTGATAACAGAATGAATACATGAGAAGATAAAGTAAACTGTCTTTGTTTATTGATACTTCAGATATTTTGAAAGCACCATGTGTCCTTAGGTGTCGACTACCTGTGTTAGGTTGAACCTGTGCAAACTAGTCTGCCATTTGGAGACCTTTGGTGGACTTTGCATGATTTGACCACCAAAGTTCACAAGGTGGAACTTCAGGAGGTTCGCACAGCTCTATTTCTCATGGTAGTATGTTGTTTCTTCTTAAGGGATCCCTCACTATGTTTACACTCAGTAACCCTGCCTCTCCTTCCAAAACTTGAAATCAGTTCACACAGGAATCACTAATTTTATATTGAGGTTGCTTGATCTTCGGCAAAGGCTTGGCCTGTTTTTTAGAATCAACCAATTTCTCACCAGAGATGCCAAGAAACAACTGGTCCAATCCATTTTCCTATCATTGGTTGATTACACTGATTTCCTCTACAGCCAATGCCCCAACTCTTACATGGCTAAACTGGTCACACTCTACCATTGAGCACTGAGGTTTATAACGGGACTTCCCTTCTACATGCATCACTGCACCCTATATGCGGCAGTGTGGAGGACATCATTAAAGTTCAGGCAGCACAGAAACTCTGCTCTCTTGACCTATTGAGCCATCTCTAATAAGCTGCCTTACTATATCTCCTGCTGTCTTCCCCTGAGTATAATTGGGAAATAAGCATTAGAAGTTACTCAGCTATTACACTTAAAGTACCCAAAGCAAAATCCCGCTTCGGCAGGGCAGCCATAAGCTTCGTGATACCTACCTTTTGGAACAATCTACAAAAAACCCTCAAATTAAGCACTCTAATTGGTATAAATGCCTTCAAGATGCTTTATTTCCATACAATCAGAGAAGTATGTAACTGCTTCACCCACTCAGATCCAGTACCGGTGCCTGCACTGGTATATAGCCACGCCTAGGCCCAGTTTTAAGTACTGACCCCCCAGCTTGCTCTTCACAAGCCTAATTGTTCTCTCTCTCTTATCCCCCGTCTTAGCAACACTAGGCCCATCCATCCCCTTATCCTTCCTTTCCTAACCTCAGATAGGAGCTCACTTCCCCTGGATTGTGACATCCTGCCATGCCCCATACTTTATAGCATTCAATCCCGGGGCTCACACATACTCCTTTTCTCCATCCACCTTCTCTACATCCCGTTTTACCAACTCATCTCTGTGCACTGTGCCCTCCTGGCCTTTCTCCTCCTACCTCCCCCCCACCTTCGCCTCTACCTGGTGTATATTTTTTTTTTCTTCTGTTACTTCCTCCTGCAACCTTTGATAACCTGCTTTATCTTCCTATAGACACTTCTATGTATGTAAATACCCTGTAATCTGTTCAATATCTGTATAATTCTATGTACATATGAACTTCTTTTTCTTCCTCTCTGTAAACAGTATTATCTGTATTGCCTTGTAAATGCCTGTGTTGACCTGTATATACAATTGTTCATGCTCCACCCAGGTCCATCTTGTAAATGAGCTTCTGCTCAACGATGAATGCCTGGTTAAATAATGACTTGATTGATTGATTGATTGATTAATTGATTGATCTTTACTATTGAAGTTCCTACAATTTTAAGCAAGTTTTATTTATTTATTTGTTTTTTTTATTTTAGCTTTTGTTGACCAGGTAAGTGCACTAAACAAATCATACCTATTTTCAGGCATGACCCGGAGGAGGGGGATACAAATGAATGCCAACTGACCTTGAACCAGATTAATCTGTTGGTGGTATTTTTTTTAGTGAATGTGGGAAATTTGGCCAGGACACTGAGGAAATTCCCCTACTCTTTTCAATAAGTGACATGGGATCTTTAACATCCACCTGAACTACCACCAATCCAGGCAGATGGGACCTCGGTTTAACGTCTCATCCAAAAGATGGCACCTCAGAAGTGCAGCCCCCTTCTCATACTGCACTACAGTGTCAGTACTGGGATATTAACCCAAGTGCCAGATGTGGGAACTGAACCCACAGCCCTGTGATCTCCTGGCCTCAGAGGTGAGTGTGCTACCCACTGAACCACTGACTCTGCTATTGTTATTGTTTATATGATAATTTTTTTACAAATCTGCTTTTAATTTGTTTGGTGTTCTTAAAATTTTATCAATTTTTTTTTTCAAATTTTCTGGTAGACTTGCTCCAACTTGGCTTGGAAACTGATCTGTCTGACAGCCAAAGTGGAGTGTGGATGCAGAGTTTGATCCTACATTCCAAATTCTAAAATTTGTATAGGTTCCATTCTCTGGGACAACACTCTCAGCCAAGATAACTGCTAAGTGTAAACATAGTGAGGTATCCCTTAAGAAGAAATAACATTACTACGGTGAATATTTTTTTCCCCAGCTGCTTTTGGTCTTTTCAGTGATGTACCATGTTTACAGGGATGTAGTCTTATCAGGCAGAGAGATCACAATCATTATATAGTTGGCATCTGGGTTTTTCTTCCACATTTTCTCCCTTCCCCTTCCCCCAGGTGTGGATGCTATCTAAGTTGGCCTTTCATATGTGTGTCTTCTCATTGCAGCATGAGGAATGCCTGTGACCAGCTGCAGGGGTTGCTGTGGTGGCAGAAACTGCTGCTAGCCCTTGGCTGAGACAAACTGCGATATGGCAGATGTCTTGGCCTGGCCTGCCCACTAATACAATATACCATGTTGGCTCCTGAACCTGGGCCATCTACAGGACAGCATGATGGGTTGCTGCTGGGCCATTGGGGTGACCTAACAAATACCATTTTCTGTTTGCTATATTGGTACAAATACTGCTCATTTACCATGAAGGAAAGAATGCTGAGAGGTGACATGATTCTGAGGCTGCCACATGCTCAGTGGTGTCTATAGGACTGAATATATAGAGTGGTTTGTTATTGTGTCCTCCTGCAGGATGCAAGGACATGCCCTGAAGCTCAAGTGACAGTGACAGAACATCTGAAGAGGACAGCCATGCCAGAGAACAGACCCAGTAGTGTGACTTGAGGGGGTGCATTTCTCTATTTTCTCCCTGTCCCCAAAACACCAAATGTTATGCATCACATTTCACTCCTGACATAGTACTGCAGCGGCCCAGCACCACACAACTGGTGCTCCAATATCCCTTACTGCAGCCTCCCCTGGTTACAAGAAGTGGTGATGCAGCACAGCATGTTACCCTCCCACCCCAGAGATGGCCAGTATCTGGAACACTACATGCTGTTGGCAGAGATGACCCCAGGAAGGGAGCATGGACCTGGTGCACTGGCACAATTAGTGGCTCAGGAAACCAATAATAAATAATTTTCAACATCTACCTATCTATCTATCTACCTCTCTATCTACCTCCCTATCTATCTATCTACCTACCTACCTATCAATCTATGTTATAGATAACCCACTCTTAGGTGTGCGGTCGCACTCTGATATACGCATGCCTTGGTGTGCATTAACCACCCAAGGCGTGCGTATATCAGAGTGTAACCACACACTGTAGAGTGGGTTATCTATCTTATAAAATGGCAAAATTGTTTTTTAGAGGGTAAAAGCACAGGTGTGTGGTTGCACTTTGATATATGCATGGTCATGTGATGGGATCCAACAAATCAGCAGACATAATTTTTCCACCCATTTTATAAATATATATATATATATATATATATATATATATATATATCAGTTCATGTCTCCAATGTGTAACTCAATGCTATGTATCATGTACTCACTTGCTCTCTTTTGTATCCCCACGGACGTACTGTGAGAGCATCTTGTTGCTCAATGTGCATTTTCTGGTGAAACATGTCAATAAATAAATAAATATATATATATTATATATATATATATTAAATGGGTAGGAAAAATCAATCAATAATAGCATACCTGATTGGATAAAACACATCACATGACCATGCGTATATCAGAGCATGACCGCACACCTGCACTTTTACCCTTTCCAAAACAATTTTGACATTTTAAAAGATAGATAAACCACTCTGAGGTTTGCAGTCATGCTCTGATATACACACGCCTTGGGCGGTTGACGCACTCGGCCTGTGGCCTTATGCGTATAATGCACACCAAGGCGTGTGTATGTTAGAACAAGACCGCACACCTCAGAATGGTATATCTATTACATATATATATATATATATATATATATATATATATTGAATTTCAGTTCTTATGAAAGTTACTACATTGCATTCATTAGATACTAAACTCTTTGAATATTCACTTGAAAGGTACAGAATATGTGACTGTAGCACAAGTTTCCTTCCCTTCATTGTCCTACTAACATGAAGGAACCACCACATGGATAAGAAGAGATTTTAGTTTCCATGAGCATTCAGTCCTTGGCCTCTTATATGAAACTATAAACAAGGAGAATGCGAGTTAGTGCCAATGGTGTTAGGGTTTTGTGATGTAGACATCTGTGTTATCGATGCATAGGTCAGGAAGCATAGGAAAACCAAAAGCAGTGATACAATTCACAAGTAGCATTTTATTATTTCCAATATCAATAATATAAAAAAAAACAAACATAGAATTTTTTTTAACATAGGCAGTTCAAACAAAACAAAGTCCTTCCTCTGAGGATATCACTAATTCTGAATTTCAGTTTCTATCTCACACACACACACACACACACACACACACACACACACACACACACACACACACACACACACTCTCTCTCTCTCTCTCTCTCTCTCTCTCTCTTTGACAAACATTGCTGCTTTTTTTATAAGAAGTATTTTCCTGGCAATTAATTTCTGCATCCTGAGCTCATTCAGAGGCTTTCTGTTTCTCACAAAATGTATCAGAATTTCATCAGTTTCTTTCCTTGCAGGTGCAACAAAATAGAACATGGTGTCCCAGAACTAATCTTCTATTGACAACTCTGTTAATGAGATTGTGCTGCATCTAATGGTTATCCTGCTGAGTTCCAAATAGCTTTTAGAAAATGTCAACAATGTGATTATATACACTGGAAAACAAAGGGATTCCAGTTTCACATACAGATTCACATATATTTTTATAACTATAAATAAGCAAGGGGAAGAAAAGATAGACACTACAAGAAACAGCAAGTGAAGGCAGGGAGATAATGGGAGGGGGAGAATCATAAGACCATCAGAGTGATCAAAGTGATCAGTTTCTAGGTCTCACAAGAAAATGTGATTTTTCAGTCAGACGAGACACAGAAAAGGAGAGGACAGAACAGATCCTTGCTTTAAACTCTTTCTGCATAACAAATGGAACAGCTGGGCCTCATTCAGCCCTGTTATAATCCATCCAATAAGAACTAGACTGAGACCATCACAATTCAGATTAGTGGCTGAGAGATGAACAGCCTCATTAGCCAGTATTGATGCACTGAGCAATCAAGTCACCCTTCAATATCTTTCTGAATTGATTTCATTCAGAACCTTCAGCATAACTGATCAAAGGAGCATCACAAGAGGGCCAGGTTCTGTACAGCAGGGAGTCCATAACACAAACAAGTCCCTTAGCTGGTTCTGACAGCTGGAAATGAGGTGTAATTTAAACCTTTAAGTCCATCACAATTCCTCTCCCAGGCCAAATAGTGTAGAGAGAAAAAGAAAAGTACTTTTTTCTATAAACTTTGGTGTTATTTGGTTTTGTCCTTCAGATGCCCATGAAAAGGGATCACTGTCAGTGAGCTGGCCAATCTGAATTGAGAAGAGTTGTTGGCTGAGCCTGTGACAGCTGTTGTAATCGAGGATATAGAGTAGCCTGCAAAACCCTGTGCTGGAAATATGGCTTAATGACAGCTTTATGAACCACTTTAGGAAGTCATGTCACTTCTGCTCATAGCTTGGAAACTGTGCCTTTAGGTGCAAAGCAAAAAAAAAAAACTCATGACTTTTCATTTTGAGCAATTTAGTCTCCCTCACTTGTGAACAAATCTGTCTCCCTCTTTGAACTGTATTCTATGACAACTAAGGGTTAACAGTAGGATTCGCAGCAAAGTAGAAATGTAAAGGAAACTGAAAGTTATCATTTAAAAACATGCAGTCTATGTTCCCATCATGGCTTAGCTGATAGATAAAATTTTGTTTTTATCCATGTACAAACTTTAGGGATAATATCCCTGTTTTCAATAAGGATGCCCTGTACGATATGACAATATTTACATACAACAATTTGAACTACAATCAATATGACACCAAATACAAAAAAGTACAGATATTGTTGGACACACAAAACTATTGCACATAATGATCCAATCAATAAAATCATATGCAAAAATTACATTGTGGTTTAAAATGTTTTCTCAGTGCTGTCAGGAATTCAAATAATTAATTTTTGACTTTTAATTCTGAAGGTATAGTGTTCCATGCTTGTGCTACAGAAGTTTGTAAAGTAAGATCTCCAAACCTGTTATGGGATCTGGGCCAAGACATTCTTATTGTATTTTTTCTCAGTATATATTGTTATGAATCTAATTCCACACGTTAATAATGTGCGTCATGCGGTCACAAATAATACCTTAATGGTTTTACAAAACAATTTCATACAGAAAATACAAAGTATGTGATTAAGTTTCATTAGCAATGCTGTGAATATTTATTTATTTAACCAGGTATAGCACACTAAGCTGAAAGCTTTTTTACATGAGCGACCTGGGAGCACAAGGAGGTTAAGACAAGTGATTTGCTCAGGATCACATGGTATGCAAGTGGAAGCTGTGGGATTCAAACCCAGGTTTGGTCTGCTGGATGTCACCAGATTTGCAGCTTAGAGCCTTAGACCACTGCGCTATACTGCCTCCTAAATATGGATTTATGGATATGGAATATGGATCACAACTCTGTTAAAAAAACCCTTTAAAATATATTTTAGCCTGCACTGTGGCACCAAGCAGTGGGGCCTCTGCCCAGACACATTGGTGACTCAGGTTTGTGCACCAAGTTCAGCACAATAGTAGCAGAGGCTGGCAGAGGGCAAGTTTTCTTGAGGATGCTCTCCTCCAAGGAGATGGTTGAGCAACACCCACACTTACGCAACTCCTGCTGGTGGCCAAGTTGAAACACGCTTGGCAACAAGGGTGGCCACATGCTGCTGAGACCCTCTTCACCCCCCCCCCAGAGGATAAGGAAGCAGACTGGAACACAGTGTCAGTGCCAATCATATTTGCTTGCTTGTATTTGTTGTGTTATTATTGGGGCTATAAAATGAAGAAAAAAATAGTTTTAATAGTGACATTGTTATCTTGGGAAATGAAGACATTCACATGCAGCCTTACTGTTTTTAGTCTGTGATCCAGAATTTTCAACATAGTATTTTATCATAAGACATTTTATTTATTTATTGATTGTGATTTCAGATTAACACCTTTGAGAACAAGCTCATTACATAGGTTCCATGTCAGAATTACATTAACAGTGATTAAAAAAAAAAAAAAAAAAAACACAAAACCTATAGGTATGCAATAGAGCTGTAAGTGAAGGCTAATAACAAGTATGAGACTGTGTAGTAATATAAACATAAACAAACCTGGATCGCCCCTGAAAAAGAGACCTTGGGGCCCAGTGGGCCTACCCGGTCACCAAAATATAATAAATAAATAAATAAATAAATAAGTCAGCAGTTTATTATAAGTTCCACAAGTTTGTGACAGGGTTAAGACAGTTTAAGGAAAAGAAGACAATTCAGACTGAGGGGTGCCTGTAAGGCAGAGGGAAGTACTGCAGCAGACCGAGTTGTCAGGAAGGAGGGCTATGTTGGGGGTTACAGCAGCCCAGGGTGGCCAACAACCCACTAAAGAAATACTAACATACTGATTGCCAGCAAATTAGGCCTTACAGTCTATCGAGTCTGCTCGAACCTCAGATCCCTAGTTGGGTGTTTTAGGGAAGCAGCAGCCCAGGAATGCCTTGTCGAAGCTATTTTTTTTGGGGGGGGGTTGGGGCTGAAAGCAGATGGAAGAGGATAGAAGGAGAAAAGAGGTGGTGGTGGGGAAGAGGGGAGTTTGACTGAGGGAGGGAGGAAGGAAGGAAGGAAGGAATTAAGGAAGGAAGGAAGGACAGAAGGAAGGAAGGAAGGAAGGGAAGGATAGATTACATTAAGGCATATGATGAAGGGAAGTAACAAGTGTAAAATTTAAAAGGCCATGTGGTCATGAGGGAAAGCTGCTTCAGGACATGGAAAATCAGCATTGAGGGGCTAAGGCAAGCAGTCACAGATAGTGTTAGCATTGAGATGTTTTTGGAGCTCATGTCGGTAGGGGGCCTAATGCTGTTATCAAGGAGATGGCAGGAGGAAGATTATTAATTCAAGTGGGAGCATGGTAGGCAAAAGCTCTTTGACCAAGAGAGGTGCGACACCTAGGAATTTTAATGACCATGCTATCTGAGCTTCTGGTGGAACGGCTGTTATTATAGGGAGTAAGGAGCTCTTGTACGTCCTTTGTCATGAGGCCTAGGCTCACTTCTTTGGCCAGAAGGCATGACTGGAACCTGAGCCTATCTGTGAACTGGAGCCAATTAGCCTGGTCATATAGGTCACATGTATGTGTAAACCATGGGGAACCAGTTAAGAGTCGACAGGCTTTATTTAGGGTGAGCTTTATACGGTTAAGGGCTGTGTCTTTGCTGAGCCATAGACTACAATGCGGTAATCAACAAGAGAGACAACTGGACTCTGGATAGCAGGATTTAGGGCCTCTGGGGTAAGACTTTGACTGTGCCTATGAAGCAGACCAATATGGATGTTCACAGGTGCCATTTATCAAATCCCACACAAAACAACATATTGTTTTTTGGGGGGCCTTTAAAAATAGCACTTGCAATTATTTGGAAGTGGGTAAAAAAAGACTTCATTGAAAATTTGGGCTCACTTTAAAATGTGAAAAAAACAGCAATGTTAAAAGTCAGCATTGAAAAATGTCAATGTGTCTTTATCACTTTGTTATTTTGACATTTTGACCTCAGATGTTCAGCATAGTCTTTCTGTTACCCCAACTTATGAACGTGACAGGCGTCATTTATGAAATCATGCCCAAAATCATGTTTTGCAGAATGAACATGAGAACACATTTTTGGGGCACGGCTCGAATAATGGCACCTGTCATGTTCATTAGGCAGGGTGAATGGGAAAAAGGCTATGTTGAAAATTTGCGAACAACATAAAAAAAAAAAAAAAATACCCAAGTTATGAGTCAACGTGGAAACACTTCAGTGTTTCTTCATAACTTTAGTTTTTTTACCCTGGATTTTAAATACAGTCTTTTTATTACCCCAGCTTATGACTAAGAAAGGTATCAATTTTTGAATCCCGCCCAATGAGTGAGTTCACGTAACAATTGTGAAAACATGTGTTTTTGGTGAGGGGGTTAAAAAGTTACACCCGTCTTGTTTATGAGGTGGAATAAAAAAAAGTGTTGAAATTTGGGGACCAAAATCTTGAGAAATGATTTTGTTACGAGTAGAAGTTAAAACTGCATTAAAAAAATCTAATTGGGCTGGCCCTGGGGTGTGGAGGGCTGAGGCAGTGATGCCTTATCTCCAACCATGCTGGTGACCCATGTTCACATGCAAGTGGGTCTTCGGGGGCCGGCTGAGGTGGGAGAGGATCGAGCATCCAGAGGACTGCTCTCCTCTTCCAGACAGGGTGGGGAACAGCAGCAAGCATTTGCCTGACACCTAGCAGAGGCTAGGTGTTGGCATGCCTAGCCAATACAGTGGGGGAACAGAGGCGGAGCAGCCGGTGGGTTCAATACAGGAGGATGCATGTGTGGCATGCCCACTGTTGGCATTGCACGCCCACTGCAATAAGGAAAAAGGAAACGGCACCCAGGTCGAGTAGCTTGATGGTCATCTGCCTCATGCACCATCTCCGAGGGTGCCAAATGTACTGGATCCAGCCCTGGTGATGAGTTGGGTGCTCCCTGCCACCCCACCATGTGGGGCAAGGCATGGGGGTAGCTAGGTGGTGGCCCGAATGGGAGACAGGTGAAGACAGATGACGGCTGCAGAAAGAGGAGATGTCTGGAAGAAAGGAGCCAATCAGGAGCCTCACAGAGAAAAAAGTTAGTTAAAAACCAAAAACAAACTAAAAAATAACTGGACTTTCCTTGTGCTCAATTTGCATGGTAGCAGAAACAACAGTAGTCGGTAAGAGAAATGCACTGTAGGACCCTATTGAGGTAAGGGAGGAATGAAGATGCGGTATGATGGGTGCTAAGAGAGGGTCAAGGGTTCAGTGGCAAAGGGTGTGGGAGACCAATACCAGGGATTGGGCACCCCGGTGTCTGTCTGTGGTGGAGGGGGGTGTGGGTTGGCAGCACTGGGGATTGTTGTTCTGTGGCGAGGGGGGTTGTTTAGTGGCTCCAGGGATTAAGCACCCTGGTGTCAGACTGTGGAGGTAGTTTGTTTAGCAACGCCAGAGAGTGGGTACTCCTGTCTTTGTGGTGGTGGGAGCTGTGTTTATACATGCTGTGGCAGGCTAACATGCTACCTTTAAGCCCCAGTAAGCAGCTGTAATTTGGCAGCAGTTCAGCTGTCATGGGCCCCTGCTCCTCAGTAGTCCCCAAGAAAAGCCACGGCAGGCAGCGATCAGCTGGATTATCACTGATGCTGCTGGTGAGCATACTGGCTGGGCAGGCTGGCAGGCAGGGTTAATTGCCGTGGAGCAAACAGTGAAAACAGAAACAGCCATAGCTGTGGTGTAACATCACTGCAGTTTCCATTAGACAGAGAAGCAAATTGATCTGGAGCACTACTTGGGTTGTACCAAAAGTACAAGAAACGTTGCTAGTAGAAAGAAACTTGCGGCTGCACAAGTAAAACCCACTTCCACCTTCTGTTTTACAGCTTTCTGAGTGGTCAAGTACTTCAAAGGCAAAATAAACAGAAGGTAAGAGGAGAGAGGTTTGAATTAGGAAGAGATTGGTGATTCTGAAGCTGTGCAAGATGGAGGAGGGACAAGCCCTCAAGATCTCTCTCACAGCTCACAATGATCCCAATCTGTAGCCTACTTTTGACAGGCAACCAAAATGTCAACCCATGCCATCAGATCCTTCAAATCACCATCTCAGCCCCCCAGCTGATGTCCCAGTATGGCAAATACTCTCCCCAGTGGCAGTTGGAGGCTTTCCATGCAGATATATACTAAAGTAGTAAGACAGGGCATGACCCAGTGAGGCTGGAGGTAGAGACTGGCCTCCCATCCAATTACTAACCAGGCCCAGCCCTTCATAGCATCTGCGATTGTACAAGATTGGGAGCATTCAGAGTGGTATGGCTGTAGGCTGGAGAGTAGTGGCCATAGTTGAGTCTGCTGGGCAGAGGGGGCTCTCTGGGGCCCAAAAGATAGAGACATAATAGGGGCTTGGTAGGACAAAAGAAACATTTCTGGCTTGTCACGTTCAGTTTGTGTAGACACAAAATGAGTTTATTTTTGACACAGTGAGTTTCTGTCAAATCAAAGTAAGTTTCTCTTGAATCAACGTCAGTTTTGGTCAACAAAAAGTGAAAATGCCTTAGCACAAACTGACTACATTTTCTTTCAGTGTTTTCATAGGCAAAGCTGGCAAAAGCATAGAAAATTTAGGACTGTAAAAAGAATTACTGAAATGTGTCTTATATTACAGGACAGCTTAAATGCTTATTTTCTGAAATTTTGCAATTTGTTTAACTAAGATAGTCCCATAGAGATGCAACATCTCATTTTCAGTAGGGTCATGCTTCTGCTCATATTCACAGCTAGGTGGACAGGAGGGCTGGAAGGCTATCTGTAGCTCTACACCAGGCACACCAGGGCACGTGATTTGTAAAAAGCTTTCCCCCCAGCAGTGTCCGGTGTACTGCAAAGTATCCATTATTGTAATAATATATCAGGGTCTCGGTTGCCGGCTGTTGCGCCCACCTCTACCATGATAACCAACAGAGGCTGTAGCAGCCACAGTTGGGAGGGTAAATGACTTGTCCAAGGTAACAGAGTATTTGTCCTCAACATGGCTTGAACTGGTGTCTCCTGATTCCAAGTCTAGTGTTCTAACCAACAGGTCGCATTGCCCCCTCATCACAAAACATGTCAGGGTCTTTTGGTGGCACAGCAGACATGTGTGGTGCCACCATACGGGCACCATGGGTTTAGGAGCAAACTCAGGAGCTTGCATGTTGGCGGGTCTGGCTTGGAGAAGTGTTGCCATTTCTGCATTGTGTCGGTGAAGGTGGTGACAAAGCCCACTGGCACAGCCACCACTCGAAGTGGGACAGAGAGCTTGCTCCCTCACGAAGGGTAAGCCCTGGTGCTGCATGCATGTGAGGACTATACAGACTGTGTAGAACACCAAAAGGTGGAATTAGGGTCAGAAGGCAGGGAAGAAAATGCAGGAGGAAACTGGCAGTTGCATGGGTGGCAGCACCAATACTCCTGGGCCCTGTGCTTCAACTGGCTCCTTATGGCACTAAGAGAAGGCACTGCTGGCAAGGCACTTGGTCTGGATGCGAAAGTGGATGATTTACCCCCAGACAAAATGTCGCAGACAAAATAGCGTGGTTAAAATGCTGTGTGGATAATATAATGCTGATTACAAAGTCGCATATCATATGTAGTCGTGGACTAAATGTTGCCTACAGACATTACAGCCATTAACAATGAGCCTCGGGGAGATTAACAACACTTCTTAAAGTTCATAAAACAGGTAGCGATTAAGTTAAATACACAATAAAAATTAAATACATCTATAACAACTATTCCATTAGCAGAAATTAATTGATCCCTAAGAAGTTGTTGCACCAAAGTTAAATACAGTTAAGACAAGGATTCCATTCGCAGAAAGGAATTAACCCCTGAAAAAGCTGTTACGCCAAACAATAAAAGGCTATAGGAGCCTAGCCCTAACAGAGTTCAGCCTGTAGGCAGAATAGAAATAAAACCAGCGATTCCAACAACTGAGGAATTTTCCCTGCAAATGGTCTTGCACCAGTTCAGCAGCAGACTGTAGGAGCCAAGCACTAACAGAATTTAGCCTAACTAACTAGCAGCACAAGGGCAGAGCACAACCTAAAAACACATAAGTCTTCCTTTGCTATACAATTTTTCAATAAGGCTATCAGAACAAAATATTTTGAGAAAGGTCCCAGAAGAGCCAAACTCATTCAGAAAGGTTCTTGAGGAAAAATGTGGGAGCAGCCAATCATGGAAGGGCAAAATGCAGGGCGCTAAACTTAAAGCAGAGTTCAGTGGTTGCTTGAACAGCTGCTCCTTGCCTTCTTACCTTTTTCCCTTGCAAAGAGATCAGGTGGGCATCTCGGTTCCCCGGTGCGGCTCAAAAACGAAAAAAAAAAATATCACCGTTTGACAACACGGCAACATTATCAGCAACATTTACTCCAGCAATGTATGCTTCGGGCAACCTGTAGACCGCGACGTAGTAACTGCTACTTTTTAGCCAGCGACTTTTCATCCTAGTGCAGTGACCAGGCCTGAAGGGGGAAGAGACCTGACAGGTGGATAAATGCAACAAAAAAAGATGTCAATGTCTTAAAAAACTGACAAATGGGTAGGTCTTTTGATGCAGGAATTTGGGCCATGGAGGGCTGGCCTAGGGGAGGATGCTCTCTCCCTCTGGGGGGGAAAGCTGTCAATGCAGCCTCCACACTGCCTATTGGATGACTACAGGTAGTAGTGCAGCAGGCAGTGAGGAAGGGGGGGGATGTTAGCCAATGTCTGTGTGAAGCATGCTTTCATGCTTTCAATCGGGCCACCTAGCACACTAATGTCCCATTGGATGGGACAGAAAAATGAGAAAATGGCCCACCTCACACACTATGATCTAAGTATGCTTGGGCCCCAACTTTGGCCACTCTCCCTCCTCCTGATAAGAATGCTGGTGACCTCTGCATCAGTGACCAGTAGGAGAAGGAGGTGTGGATCCAGCTCGAGTAAACCCCACCACGGGGGGGGGGGTAGGATGTAAACCCATGGGAAACCCCTAGGAGATAAGTGACAGGGATACTGGGGGTGGGGCTCATCCTGTGCCAGCGATGGGAGGTGGGTGTGTGGCAAAATCTAAGTTGTTAAAGAAAAGAGGGCAAACAATCCTATCCTGCTATGTTATTATCCCATATATGAACTTGTCTGGATTTGCCTTAAAGGCCACTGTACTAATGTACTTGGTCTTGCCATTTCCACATACCCTTCCCTTCTCTGTTCTCATGGTAAACAAAAACAGGGTGAATAGTACTGTAGGGTGGGGGCATCAGGATCTTGCTTTCCAGGGCAGTCAGTACCTGGGCAAGGTAGCACTGAAGGGCCCTTGGAAGGCATTGCTCTGACTTTGACAGCAGCAGGGAACTAAAGGACTAGGGCACTGAAAATGGATCCCTGCTGTCAAAGTTGGCAACCACAGTGAGGCAACCTGATGCAGGGAAACAGGAGCCACAACCAACTACCTCAAAGATATGAGGATTGGAGGTTGGAGTTAGGGAGTTAGAGAGACTGGTAGTGTTCTTGAGGGGAGGACCAAACTTTTCTAGTTACATAAGTAAACAGTAATTCAGTCAAAACAAGCCAACGTCCTTCCAGGACCATCCCTTAGGATACAGTCCCTCAAGTCAGAACAAGCAACAGTGGGCAATGCTTACTTCACTAAAATGTACCTAAGGGCTGCAATGGAGTGCTTCCCCTATTTGAACAGGCATCCTTTATGCAATACATTATATCTCATCTTTCCTTTTGAAATCCTTATCAGCTGCAGCTGATGGTAGCTGTTGCAAAGCTGGATCATACCAGCATTACCATATTGGCATAATATATGCACCCTGTGCACATTTTCTGATTGTGGTGTCTTATTACATGATAATTGATGTTGTTTATTTGCATGACTATTACATGTCTGCAACAGAGTAAGCTGCTGTCCCATAGGACTTTATAATTAATGAGAGGTTTCTTTTCAAGATGGCTCTCCTGGTGGCTAGTGAAATTAAACAGATGAATAAATCAGTAGAATAAATTGTGTGTGATCATGCCCTGGAGTCGAGCTTTTTTACTAGGAGGCTTTTAAGTGTCTATTTTAGTTCAGCTGTTGCTGCCTCTTTAGGGTCTAATCCACAAAGCAGACAGGACTAATTACCATCTGCTCAACTCCTCATTGCTGCAGCTCCATGCGCCCAGCTCACCTTTGACATACACAACTCCAACCTTAGACATAGAGTTCCCTTCATTGGTGGGAGAGCAGGATATTGACTCCAGTTGGAAACTCAGGTATGCTGGTGTATGGAACCCTACTCTGCATGAGCAGGGTACTGTGGGATACAGCATGCCAGCTTGGACCATTATATTATCCCCATTGCAATGGGATGCACAATATTTTGAATTAAAAAATATAGTCAAACTCTCCCTTTCAGGCTTCCATTGAATAGTAGGAGGGTTGGCGACATTGGTGGGAGGGGGCTGGAGCCTGGAATTGTCTTACTGTGCAAAGAAACATTATATCACCCCCACTACATATAGCTCATCCCTGTTCCAGAAGCAAGGTATGCATATGAGTCTGGCTCTGCACCCTTCTTGTTTCCCGAATGTCAACATAGTTCAGGCAGTACAGTGGGATTGAGTTGGGCAGATCCTTGTCTACAAGAGCATGGGGGTTTGGCAGATCTGGATGCTACAGGTGGCTCTATATGTGCACTGGGGGCACTCTGCAGCATGTAGCAGCCCTGTGCACTCAGGTAATGCCCTGTTGATCAGGGCCTTAGTATGTGCAGGGACCTGGTCCAAGTACAATCCCCAGCACTGGGGGCTGTCACTTTTAACAATCTCAAACTGCACAGCAAAATCTGTAGGAAGGAATGGCAAGGAATTTGATCTCATATTGCATAGTAACTATTGCAAGCTGCTCATTTGTTAGAGAAAGATTACATAATTTATGAATAGGGAGGTTATGATGTCAAGATCACTTGTATTTGGCAGTGATGGGATTTAAACCTGGGTGTCTAGGTTCACAGAACTATGTGTTCTAACTGCTATGCTATGCTGCTTCCTCTGTTAACCCTTTTAACCACTGGCACATAAAATGATGAGAAGATCTGCCACAGAACTGTAATGCTGTTGTGTGAACCTCTGCAGTGCTCCTCGTAAAACTGAACAGTTTGGTAGGAAAAGCTGGCTAAGCAAAACATGGCACATGGATAAAAACAGTAGCCCACTGAAGTGGTATCATACTAATTTCATTCAGAAGGGACTCTAGGTCAAGCATGTCTTCCCCCTCATGCTTTAGAAACAGGGATGAAATAAGTATCTTATGCATACATGAAGTAATTCAGAGAGATTCCCAGCACACTCTAATATGTACCATACCGAATTATAGGAATTCCCTGGCCACAGTACTACACGGGATTTCCTGCGATACCACTGATAAACAGAACTGTGTTCAAGCCTTCAAGACCTGTACTGTCTGCAGCCACACTTTGGTGATCTAAGAGCCAACTTCCAACACACTGACAGTGACAATAGAATATTGACACCTGCTGTTTATTAAAAGAGCTGCCCTGATCATTCAAGTAACCTTTCCCAATGTGCTGGTTTCCTGATAGAGCAGCCCTACTACTAACCCATTCCTCTCTATTTTGTCCACAAATTTCCAAAGTGAAAACAAACAAACACTGATAGAAGGCCTTTTTACTGCTGAGTGGGTGGAGCTCCGCAGACAAATTGCTATGAATCTCTTTACTAGCACTATGGAAGCACGTAAATGGACCGCTGTCCTGTGTGCATCCATACAACTCTGGCACAGTTTCCAGTGGTTGTGTTTATGTGGCCCTTCCCCTCTGTCAGCTAAATAAACACACCCCCTTCATGGGGCATTTCTTTTTCTTTCGCAACTAAAGAAGTAATGGCCACTGTGTACAAGGTGGCTGCCGACTCAGACTGAGCATGTGCAAGTGTTGTGCATGCACAGTTCTGTCATCATCACCATCTTGAACACGGCAAACTCTAGTGAACATGGTGAACTCTGGCGCTCATAAAAGTGCTCATTAAATGCTCTGTGCAGCCGTATCAGCTCTGACCAGAATTTGTTTTAGAAGCTGTAGCCATAACTGAGGAACTCACCTCCTATACATTCAACATTCTTTACAATGTGAGTGGCTCTCTTGAGTCGAGGCTGATGCAGAACCTGCATGTGCTTGTCAATAACATGTATATCCAGACCTCTTCTTATTCTGCTAAAACATTTGCATTGCTGTAGTCACTGTACACAGACCACGTCTGTGCTGACCAAGCTGTCCTTGATAGTAATGAAGGCGGGAAGGTAAACCAAAGAAAGTCAAAGTGGTCTATTGGTCAAACTGTATGTAGCATATCCTGAACCAGAGGTCTCTAGTTTAAATCCCACCACAACCACAGGCTCTGTTTTGTTTATTTATATGTTTCGAAATGTTGGCCAGGAAAAAAAACACTGTGCTGAGGCTCACTGCCAGATGAGACATGGGGTAAGGGGGTATGGATTTAAGTTACAGATAACAATAGAAGAATTTAGAAAATGGGTAGAGGGCATTCTCCTTTTTGACTGGCTAATGTCATGAACTACCCAGTCCAGTATCAGGCAACAGAGACCAGAAAATAATGAGCTCCAATCTCTGGCTGCCTGATTACCTTGAAAAATCCCTGCCCCTTAGAATTTTCAGTTTATTGGAGACACCATTTTGTTTCTCTCGCTTAGCGAGAGATACTGCTGCTCTCATCTAGGCTCCATAGTTCAGTGCCACCTATATGAAACCGAACACCAACATCCCTCTCATGTCATGTTACTTTTTTAATTTTTTTACTGTACATGCTGCTGCCCTGATTGCTGACAGACTTGACAGTATAATTCTCAGAGAGCTGACCATGCTGTTGCGTCCCTTCCTTCAGCCGTCTGCCCGTTCGCGCTCCTGGTCCCAAAACACTTAAAAAAAAAAAAAAATGAAAGTTTCTGTAGCGGGATAGCAACCGTAATTTTGTCTGCTCAGTGTTGCCCCCTCCCTATATTTCCAGCACCAGCCAAAGCTTTCTTTTAAATAAAAATAAACTCTTTCCCTCACGCCATCATTTTCCCAGTCTCCCCTCACTCGCCGAGCCCGCAGTTCTGCTCAATTTGCCGATGGCGCTTTGACATTCTCGGTCTTCTCATGCCAATCGTAACAGCCCCTAGTCCCAGTTTGAAAGTAAACTGTACTGCCACTGGGGGGGGGGCGACACAAACAAAGGAAACAAAGTGCCTATATGAGGGGCGGCAACAGCTCCTGATGTCCATCACTTTCCCATTTTTTAAACTAAATAAATCAGATGAGCCACTTCTCACAAGTGCCTCCGGGAGTATATTGCCACACATGACTGCACATAAAACATTCTCTCAATCGCGGTACACAGTTTACCGCGATTGCTGATGCGGCATTCCAGAGATAGCAAGCAGCATACTGTCTGCTCTCACACGCTGAGCTATCGGAGTTGTCTGTGTAACAGAAATCATCTTTCCATTCTATCACGGAAGCAAACGAGCAGCTCCTGTGTGTGTGTCTGTGTGTGTGTGTGTGGGAGGGGGTAACCATGACGACCAGCAAACAAAAACAACAACAACAAAAAAAGCATTCAAATCCATGTGGAGGAACTTTTTTACTATAACATTCATATTAAACTAATTTTATACTTAATTTGTTATTAAACTTATAGTTTTTACAGTGCCCATGTTCTAAGCGCAATGATACCCTCCAGGGTGGGCGGTATTGTGCTATACTGGACCTTCCAGGGGCTATAAGGCCCTCCGCCTGTGGCGTCGGGCCTCATTACGCCCCTGGGTGGTCCGGTATACAACCACCACCTGTCGGGTATTATTGATTACATAATTCACTTGAATATATATGCAAAGTTACAACAAGCTGACAGTCAAATAAGATGATATACAAGGAACAAATTATATAACATACAGGTACAGATGCACTATATGCATTTACGGTAAAATATGCTGTATAGAATACATGCATACATTATATACTATGTACAGTATATAGCTACATACAGTATACTATACAGGCACAGTAAGCACTTTTATGTTAAAACCTGATATTTGCTCCTTAATAACTCTGCCCCTGTTCAATCAATTTACTTGCCATTTCGTAGCTGTGATGTCAATGCCAGGTTCTCCAGATCCTGTAAATGTTTTAGTGATCGGTTCAGCAGTGGCAAAGTTAAAGAGGGGAATACAAATTCACCAAAATTAAAACTTTTTTTGCTCATCTGCAACTAAAAAACAGATTTATTTTAACAGCTGAAACATACAGGTTTGATAAAAATTGGCCTCAGGTGCAAACTTTTGAAACTGGTAAGATTTTAACTTTTATAGTTTTTGAAATACAAGTACAAAAATACTGTTTTCCCATGTGCTCATTTACAAAACACAGCATTCTAAAGATAGGTGTATTTTTTTTCAACAGCAGTGTAATTGAAAGTGATTTCCTTTATCTTGCTTTCATCATCAGGAATGCAGCATTGACCAAGGGTGCAGCAAGCCCTGTCAATGGTGAGAAGAGCACTGATAAAGCCAACAAAGAAGAACTATGTCAGAGGAGCTACAACCATAGGTGATGGCCCACTCAAAACCATGGACTGCAGGTGAGTTAATGGCCCTCATAGAGCCATGGACTGCAGGTGAGTGAAGGAAAATGAGACCAAGGCCAGAGAACATGGTATCCTGCAAAGAAGAGATGGATTTTTTACCTGTATTTAATAGCCATTCTCGACATTCAGTATGGGGAAATCCAATTCTACGGCTGCCACAGGACCTTCCCCACTTAAGTGGTAGCTTTTCTTACTCAGTTTAACTCCTGGCTTAACTGGGCTTCCTTTGATCAGGAATTATTCTGCAGGCAGTTTGCTGGACCTAGTCATCTCAATCATTTACAACTGTTTCTCACACCTTTCTTCTCTATGCTCTCTCACAATTCCCAAGTCAACTTCAGGTAGCATTGACAATCCCTACTATGGCTCAGGCTAGTTACATCAACCCACCCTTTATCAGCTGGTATGTAGCAAGAGCCAGCCTTGAAGTGGTACAGCACATTCAGCACAATGCAGCCTAATAATCAACTGGATGGTGCCCTCCACCTCCTGCTGGTTTAAGTCATTCCATGTGAGTGAAGTATCCATTGTCCCCACTCCCTTACCCTGTTGCTCCTTGTCTGAGCAGTGGGGGAGATCTGATCCTGGATGTCAGCAATAATGACTTTGAAAAACAGATATAACTGGTTGCACTTCTCCTCGGAGACATCCTCCTTATTCTATAGACAAGCATGATCTAGAAGTCTGCCCCGAGTATGGAAAAGCATATACTATCTGTTATGTGAAGACTATCTTCGATTTGTACCAAAAGTCAGATTAAAATCAGGAAAACAGCTTTTATAATGATGCTCCATAGACTTGCATGGAGCATGTCCCTGTGCTGTTTCTACAATTACATCACAAAATGTCAAAGCGCGAGGGTAGAGTTGGAGATCAGGAAGTGGAAAAGATCAAGTGGCTGGCCGCTCAGGGGCAAAGTACAATCCTTTCCCTTCCTTGGGTGGCTAAATATAATATGTTATAACTCCAATAGAGGAAGTCTCATTCAGGTAAGGGAGCCTCCTGTTTGTTCCGTAGTGCACTGAGAAAGGTGCTCTTTAAATATATAAATGGAGCAGTGTCAACAGGAACAGCTTGCAAAAGATATTTCTATTATAAAGTTTTCACTGGAAATCTTGAACCTTACGAAAAGCACAGGAAAAGTACTATTGCTACAGGCTCATATCATCCCCATTAAATAAACTGAAGAGAGACAGTCACACATAGAAAGAAACTTGCACACCATAAGGTGATCCTGCCACTTTCTGCAACATGAACAAACTGTTCTTATAAACATGTAATTGTCTTACTCTGAAAAAAAGATGATTTTTTTTAAGAGCAGCCCAGCTAAACATAATGCACTGACTGCTGCCAGAGATCAAACTGCCGCTCACCAGGAAGAACTGCAAGGGTGTTCAGAAATCAGGTAACTGTAAGAGGTTTGTCTGTATATCTTGTGAAAAATTAATAAAAAAGTTTAACTACAGAAATCAGGTAACTGCTAACAGTGTCCCAACAGGGCCAAAATGATAGCTTTCCACTGAACAACACAAGCCAGACTTTGAGGTATGATTGGGGAGTATGCAGCTAAAAGTTTTTTGTGAGGTAAAAATGAGGTATACACTGCTAGATGTTAAGTTTTTAATATACTGTTGAGGTGCATACTACTAGTGGATGTCCTGTATCTGGACTTCAGTAAGGCATTCGACTCGGTGCCGCATGGAAGGCTGGGAAGGAAGTTAGTAGGCACAGGGGTGGGTGCTAAGCTTAGTGAGCTGGGTAGGGAACTGGCTTCAGGGAAGGCAACAGAGGGTGGTGGTGGGTGGGGAGCTCTCACACCCAAGGGCAGTGATGAGCGGTGTTCCAAAGGGCTCGGTGTTGGGACCAGTGTTGTTTGGGATATTCATTGCAGACATATCATGGGACATCAAGAGCAAGATCAGTCTGTTTGCTGATGATACCAAGGTAGGCGTGGTGGTGGATGACCTAGGGGATGGCAGGGGTTGCAGGATGATCTGGCAAAGCTTGAAACCTGGTCAGACACCTGGCAACTGGGTTTAATGCCAAAAAGTGCAAGGTGCTGCATTTTGGGATGAAGAACCCAAGGAGGAGTTACCAGCTGGGGAGTGCAGCTAGCCCAGACAGAGGAGGAGAAGGATCTGGGTGTGCTCATTACAGGTCAATGAACAACTCAGCACAATGTAGGAAGGCAGCTGCAGAGGCCAACAAAATGCTGGGTTGTATTGCAAGGGGTATATCCTCAAGGAGGGAGGAGGTGATTCTGCACTATATAGGTCATTAGTTAGACCACACCTGGAGTACTACGTGCAGTACTGGTGCCAGATATCTGAAGAGGACGTGACATTAAGTTACAGGAGGGTACAGCACAGGCCACAAAGATGATCAAGGGCTGGGGACTTATATAGAGGAGGCTGAAGGAGTTGAACATGTACTCACTGGAGGAGAGGAGGGACAGGGTGACATGATTGAAACCTTTAAACACATGAAAGGAATAAACAAGATGGGTACAGAGGGCTGTTCAAAGTAAGGAGGAGGACAGCAGGGGCCATGATATGAGACTGGAGGAAGGAAGGTTCAGGAGGGAGATGAGGAGACACTTTTACAGAGAGGTGGTGGCTGGGTGGAATGCGTTACCTGCAGAAGTGGTATGCAGTAGAACAGTGGACTGCTTCAAAAGGGGGATGGGACAGGACAAGGGGGAGGGTTAATGAAGGGGAAGGGTGGAAGGGAAGGGCAGCTGCAGAATAAGGGGTGCTAGCTGCACAGTCAAGCAGACTTGATAGACCTCTAGGCCTTTATCTGCTGGCAAATTTCATATGTTTGTACTACATTTAAAGTATGTAAGGTGTAGATGAGGTGTATATTAGCAAAAGTACAAGTTTTTAAGGTTCGATTGCAGTGCACGGAATATGTGTGGTGTTATAAGGTGCAGCTGATGTGTATATAATGTGTACATCTCAGACAAGCTGTATTCCTCAGGTCAGTCAGGGCAGAGTCAAGCAGCCTGATTTTCAAAAGGGTGAGATTGCCACAAGCCTCGGTGTGCCACAGATATGGTGAACTGGGCTTGCAGCAATCAAACCGGATTTTCTATCCCATGTGACAACTGCCATAGGTTAGACCATCTTTTAGTAGTCTAGCTTGCATCAATCCTGGTGACCCTTATTACAGTGCTTGCCCCTGAGATTTGACAGAAGCTGCCATAAATCATGCAAACTGTCACAACAAAAGCTATGAAAATCAGATGAAGTTGCAGCAAAAGTGTTTTCTTTACCAAGAGAATCAAAGTGTTGTGGTGCTGGACTTGATGCAAGCCCTGTGCATCCCTTTGAAAACCTGCCCCCAGGTGTCCAACAGACCTAGATACCTGTCTGGTTCCAACTCCTATTTTGAATGATACTGGATCAACTCTAAGGCTAGAGGTGACTTAATGGTGGCCCTGAAACTGAACTCCATGGTTCAGTGGTCCAATCATGCAACAGAATCCACCAAGATTTTTCCAGTCTCTGACCCTGTGATGACTACCGGGTCTATTGTGTGACATTTCTATGCATGCCTGAGGTAATTCCTGTGTGACATCCAGAGCATCTGCTGTTTGGCTGAGCTCAAACTGATCAGAAGGGTTGTCAACCCTAATTGTTTGCCTGATGTACACCTGCAGAGAGCCATTGTGTAAAAAACATGATAAAATGCTGAACCGTAGATGGTAGCATGGGATTACCTGTCATGAGACAGGAGTTCTGTGTACTCCACACCCAGCCAGGAGCAGAATATCACAGCAGCTCCCTTATGTACTCGTACTTCTTGTAGGTTGTGACCCACCCCACCCCCATTGGAATCACACAACTAGTATGAGACGGGGTTCTCAGATAAGCAGCATAAAGTAAATAAGTAGATTAGGGACAAAACCTACAGACAGAGGAACATAGTCTCACTGAAGATGAAATTCAGTGGAGTTATGATAAACTTTTTTTCATTTGCAGAAATTTTAGAGGCATCATTGGTTTTTTTCAGGCTTGCTATCATGAATATGAAATGGAAAATGCCAAAGATTTATAGAAAACTTATTTATTTTTTAATACTGTAATTTTGTAAGATTGAAAACTGCTTACAGAAAGAAGGAGCAGCTCGTGTGATCTGCCCCAGCTAACTATGAATGAATACCCTGAATTTGGCTTTTATTAAACTGCTGACCCCTGAAGTCACTACTCATATGGGTTTCACTTGTTCATTTTGTTCCCTTTTTTCACTGTAATGAACTGCAGAACAAACAGTACAGCATCAGAAAATGCAAATGTCTGATGTAGCTTGCTGCTCTGGGTCTAAAACTAGTGATCCTTTGTTATCAGAGTCCACAGAATACGCTTAACTGCTGTGGTGGGTCGGTAGCTAGAATGTCCTTTCTGAAAAACTCCTGAATGAGTCAATTGAGAACTCAGAAGGTGTTTGCATTCTCTGTTTCTCTCTCCTGAACTCAATGCTGGCAAAAGCTGAAAGACTAAAGACACAGGAAAATTAAACCCTCTGTTTGATGGCAGGCCAGGTTCAGTGTGTGTTAGCATGATGTAGGCTTCAGTCCCCACATTGTTTGATGAATTCAGTGTTGGTAAAATGTGAATGATAATAATGGAGGCAGTAGCCCACACTTTTCATATAGGGAGATACATTTCAGGTAGGCACTGTACTGACTTCTTGAATCCCCACACTGAAAAATTGACAACTAGTGGAGGGGGAGAGCATGATAGCACTGGAAAACATGGTTTATTCTCTGGACAGGTACAATGTAGGCTGATACAGTGTGGAAATCTTGACACTGTGGTGAACATACTGCTAGTGAGAGACTAATAGCACCACCAGCAGAATGCCTCTGTTTCACCAGAGGTCAAGTATAATATTGGTAGTTGTGTGCAAGCTTTCCCCACACTGTGATGAAGCTGCTAAAAGGTGACAGACTGACTGCACGAGAGGCTGAAGTCGTTTACTTACATGTATTTACTGAACAGGTGCACCATGTGCAATTATAAATCACTATGGTGATTCCAGCCAATCAGCACATATAGCCAGTGTAACCTCTTATTCTGTGTACAGTGCACTCCCATGCTGAAGTGGTAGGAGGGAACATCCTACTTCAGTGCCAGTGTGAGAACAGTAAAATAAAAATTAAAAGACTGTAAATGTATTATTGGTCTCTTGAGCTAAACTCAAGTGATCTATAATAAGATAATAGGGCCTCTGAGGGATGTGTCATGGTATAAGAGACTCCTCTCATGAGGTTTGGGCAGACAGAACTGCTCAGCTTAACTTTGTAGTCTTCTCACCCAAACTTCATGCTACAGGTCTCTTATGCCATGAGAGACATTACTTGGAAGCCCTATTAAATTATAATACTGTGAAGACTTTCCCACACTGATGGATATAGTGTTGGTGAAAGGTGAGGGACTGACAATACTAGGAACTGCAGCCTGGTGTTAGGGCAGATATAGAGCAGGCTTACTCACGCTGGGTTTTAGTGCTGCTGAAAAGTGTGATATGATAGCTCTGAGGCTCAAAGTCCTGTGTTAGGGCAATGTGCAGACTCCATTTCACTACATGTACAGCAGGATCATAGATTGTGAAGGTTGGAGAAGACCTAGAGGTCCATCCAGTCTGCTCATTTCCCTCAACTGTAGTTCTATGCTCGGCCTAACAGGCAGGGTTGAATAAAGCCCAAAGACTTGATTATCACACCATTCCCATGGTATCATTTCCTGTCTTCTGCTTGTGGGTCCCAGTATTCCTTTATTGTCTGTCACACACAAGTTTAATCCCCATCACAGTTTTGGATTCAGTCAGCTTTCTGGGTAGTCTATTCCATTCATCCACCATCTGCTCTATGAAGAAGGACTTCCTTATGTCTCTCCCCGAATCTCCCCTCATCATTACCACCTTCCTCTCAAGAATGTGCATGTCGAAGTCATATCCTTCCTTGCCTCCAGTGTATATATGTTAAGGTCTGACAAACTTTCCTCATATGGGCCAAGGGCAATGGTCTGTTAATAGCTTTTGGAGCAGGTTTGGGTTAGTGTTGCAGCGACATTTAATTTCGCTGGTGAAATTCTGGCAAAATTGCAAATTTCGCCACGTGAAATGTTTTGCAAAATTCACGCATTTCACCCATGAATTTTGCATGTGCAAAATTCCACTGGCGAAATTGAGAATTTCACCCATGAAATGCAGAAGTTTTTCCTGCAAGCAGTGGAATTATGCCAGAGAGTGGTGAAATTTCACTGGTCATGGGCAAAATTTGGCATTTCATGGGCAAAATGTGAGATTTCGTTGACGGAATTTTGTATTTCACACCCATTAAATATTTCGCGAAATGTGTAAATTTCGTGAGATATTTCAAGGAATTAAATTAGTACATTTCACACATCTCTAGTTTGGGCATGAGAGCTGGAAGTCCAGCTGGCACTGACTGCAAACATGGGAGAGCAGCATGGGACATGAATCAGCATTCATTTAGCTTCTTCCCAGTGTTCAGCATGGTCTGCAAACAAAAAAAAGAAAGATCAGCAGGCCGGAACTGAAATGAAAACTTCATGGCTTGGAAGAGCAATCCTCCAATACCTCCAACTGCATTTTCCACCAAAGCCAAGGACTCCACTATTAAACCCATAACAGATACTAAAAATGACATTTTTACTATTTATTTTTGTGGAAAGCACACCACCTGCAAACATAGCAAATATTATTTTTACAGGGAAAATTTGAGTTCTACAGTATGTCTTACTCATCCCCCCCCTTCCTGGCCTCAAATGTATACATGTTAAGGTCTGCCAACCTTTCTTCATCTGGCTTCCTTTGCTGCCTCTGACCATCTCTGTGTCCCTTCTTTGTATGGCCTATGTGCAGTCCCTGACTTTCTTGAGTTCTGGACCCCATAAGTGCATACCGTACTCCAGGCGTGGCCTTACCAAGGATCAGTACGGGACAGTATCTCCTCCTTCTTCCTATCAAATCCCCTTCCTATACCTAGCTGCATACAATTTGCCTTCCTGTGTGCTTTGTTGCACTGAGCAGTGGACTTAAGATAGGATTAGATTTTTATTTATATAGCACCTTTCAGGGGCTCAAAGCACTGTACAGTTCAAATAAATAGTACATCAAATCAAATAACAGATCCGAAAACAGGAATATAAATCTTGCTCAGCATATTACTTAAACTTATCAGAGCTATCAGTCTTCTGAAAAGACCTGTCTAAATAGCCAGGTTTTCCACTGTGTTTTAAAATTTTCAACCGAAGAAGCAGAATGGATGGATTTCGGAACAATATTTCAAAGTCTCAGGGCAACTTCAGAAAATGCCTAGTCCTCATCAGGTTTTAGTCTTGCTAATGGGACTAAAACTTATTTATTTATGGAATTTTCATAACTGGGTAGGCCCACTGAGACCAAGGGTAACTTTTCCTGGGGCAACCTAGAATTAGTTACAAGCATTGTTTACAAGCAAGAACAAGAACAACAGGACATTGTCAAAAGCAGAATTGTGAGCAGAGACAAGGGGATTTACTTACATACAGTATATTGCACAATAATTTATAAAATACCATAATTCATAACTAGAATAATGTATGTGATATACATTCAGTAGTCATGGTATACAAAGTACAGGGGAGAGACAATATTACACCAGCAGACAATAAACCATACACTAGTGTATGTATAAATTTGTAAAGGTTAAGCCCTGGGTGTCCAAGTGGAGAATACTGTTGCCCTGATAATCCTCCTGATGGGTAGTGAGTAGTTTACAAATGTAGAGGGGGCCCAGTCCATACCTCTCAACTGCTATGGATTCCGCATAGAAACATAGAAACATAGAATTTGATGGCAGATAAGGACCGCTTGGCCCACCCAGTCTGCCCATTTCCCTGCCTACTGGATAAGCTGCAGATCCTAGTTAACCAGCAGCCTACTTCTTCCTACCCCCACCCCCTAGAATTGCCTTATGACTGTCCCATGAATGCTTGAATTCCACCACTGTTTTTGACTCCACGACCTCCTCCGAAAGGCCGTTCCATGCATCCACAACCCTCTCTGTGAAAAAATACTTAAATTACCTCTTGAGCCGCCTCCTCTATCTTCAAATTGTGCCCCTTGTTCTTGCACACCTTTTTTTGAAAGATGCTACCCTCTGGACTTTGTTGATTCCTTGAGGTACTTGAAAGTTTCTATCATGTCCCCCCTCTCCTCCTTTCCTCGAGGCTATACATATTAAGCTCCTTAGTCTCTCTTCATATGTCTTCGGTGCAGACCCTGCACCATTTGAGATTACCCTCCTCTTGACAGCTTCCATCCTTCATGTCTTTGCTGAAGACTGGGTCTCCAGAACTGCATGCAGTACTCCAGATGGGGTCTGACCAGCTGTCTGTACAGAGGGATAATAACTTCCTGTTTTCTACTGGTGATGCCTCACCCTATGCATCCCAGTATCCCCCCAGCCCTCCCTGCTGCCATCTCACATTGCTTGCCCACCTTTAGGTCATCTGATATGACTACCCCCGGGTCCCTTTCCATTTTTGTTGTTGTTAGTATATAACCCCCCATTGTGTACGCTTCCCCTGGGTTTTTGTTTCCCAGGTGCATTACCTTGCACTTCTTAGCATTGAATCTAAGCTGCCATACATTTGACCATTCCTCTAACCTTGCCAAGTCCCTTTTCATCCTTTCCACCCCACCTTGTGCATCAACTTTATTGCAGATCTTTGTGTCATCTGCAAAGAGACATACTTTTCCTTCCAGTCCCTCTGCAATGTTCGCTATAAAGACATTGAAAAGGACCGTCCTAATATTGAACCTCCTGCGGTACCCACTAGTAACCCCCTCTTCAGAGTGGACTCCATTTACTATTACCTCTGTGTCCTATTCTCCAGCCAATTTTACCCAGGCTGTCATCTTGGGACCCACCCCAGGCTGGCTAACTTGTATATTAATCTTGTGTGGACTGTGTCAAATGCCTTGCTAAAGTCTAGGTAGGCCATGTCCACAGCCCTCCTGATCTACTACTTTGGTCACGCAGTCAAAGAAATCTATCAGATTTGTCTGGCATGACCTTCCTGCTGTGAATTCATGCTGCCTTGGGTCCTGTGCCCCTCTAGCCTCTAGATACTCGACAATTCTTTCCTTCAGAAGTGATTCCATCATTTTCCCTACCACTGAGGTTAATCTAACAGGTCTGTAGTTTCCTGCTTCTGCCTTGCTCCCACTTTTGTGAAGGGGAATCACATCTGCCCTCCTCCAGTCCTTGGGTACCACCCCATCCTCCCATGATTTGTTAAACAGGGTAGTCAGTGGTGTCACCAATTCTACCCTTAGTTCTTTTAGAATTCTGGCATGAATCCCATCAGGCCCCATTGCTTTGTCCACCTTCAGTTTTAAGAGTTCTTTCAGAACCCTTTCTTCTGTAAATGGGCTGGTATCAACTTCTGTATCCAGAGTGTTTCTATTGTTTGTTTTAGGTACCTCTCCTCTTCATTTGTAAATACTGAGCAAAAATATTTGTTTAGTATCTCTGCCTTTTCACAATCACCCTCTGCCCCCCTCCCCTTATTAAGCCTCATTATCCCTCCTTTGGTCTTCCTTTGCTCCCTGATGTACCTATAAAAGGTTTTATCCCCCTTTTTAACTGAGTTGGCTATCATTTCCTCGGTCTGGGCCTTTGCTGTTCTGACTGCCTTCCCAGCTTCCTTTTGTTTTAACTGATACAGTTCACTGTCCTGCTCCTTCTGTGATTCCTTGTACTTCCTGAAAGCTTTCTTTTTCTCTTGAACCTTCACTGCCACTTCCTTTGAGAACCACAGTGGTTTCTTACATCGTTTAGTTTTGTTTATTTGCTTCACACAAAGGCTTGTTACCTCTATGATGGCAGCTTTTATTATTCCCCATTGTTCTTCAACCCCTTCTTCCTGCCCATTTGCTAGTGCATTCCTTAGGCACTCACCCATTTTGGCAAAGTCAGCCCTCCTAAAGTCCAGTACCTTTGCCTTTGTATGGCTTGACTCTATTGCTGTGTTTATTGTGAACCATACTGTTCGATGGTTGCTAGTTCCCAGATGGCTACCCACTTCTACATCTGTGATCCTCTCTTCATCTCCATTTGAGAGAACAGGTCTAAGATTGCTCCCTCTCGAGTGGGCTCCAATACTAGTTGCATAGCGCTATGATTTTCACACTCAACTTTACCCTTGCTCTTCACAGGTTTACTGATGTTCCTCATAATGTTAGAGCTATTTCTGGAAACACAAACCATTAAATCATTGAACTAAGTTAATAGAAACATTCCTTATCACTAACTATATGGACCCCACTATCTTTAGACATAATATTGTTTAAAATAAGAAAGTGCTACACATTCTGGCCCTTTGTTATGATTTTTGAAGGCCAGTGCTATGATTTTTAATACTGAAAGGCTGAGAGGTATGGCCCAGTCCATTAAGGACCTTGTAAGCTGGCATAAAGATTTTAAATTTAGAGTGCCATCTACTGTAATCAGCAGCCAATGCATCTCCAACTATGTGAGAGTGATGTGTTTAGATTTGGGTATACCAGATAACAATCTTGATGCTGTTTCTGTAGACAACTCCTCCAGGAGAGGAAACATAGAAACATAGACTTTGATGGCAGATAAGAACCACTTGGCCCATCTAGTCTGCCCATTTCCCTACCTACAGGATAGGCCGCAGATCCTAGTTAACCAACAGCCTATTTCTTCCTACCGCCCACAAGAACTGCCTTATGTCTGTCCCATGCATTCTTAAATTCTCCCACAGTTTTAGACCCCACAACTTCCTCGGGAAGGCTGTTCCATGCATCCACTACCCTCTCTGAGAAATAATACTTCCCACATTGCCCCTGAACCACCCCCCATCTTTAAATTGTGTCCCTTGTTCTTGCATGTCTCTTTTTCTGAAATATGCTACCCTCTTGGACTTTGTTGATTCCACTGAGGTACTTAAAAGTTTCTATCATGTCCTCCACCTTCTTTCCTCAAGGGTATACATATTAAGCTCCTTTAGTCTCTCCTCATATGGCTTCTCTTGCAGACCCTGCACCATTTTAGTTGCCCTCCTCTGGACTGCCTCTATCCTGTCTATGTCCTTGCAGAGACGGGGTCTCCAGAACTGGACGCAGTACTCAGATGGGGTCTCACCAACTGTCTGTACAGAGGGATAACAACTTCCTGTTTTCTGCTGCTGATGCCTCTCCTATGCATCCCAGTATACCCCAGCCCTCCTACTGCCTTCTCACATTGCTTGCTAACGTTAAGGTCATCTGATATGATTACCCCAGGTCCTTTTCCTTTTTTGTTGTTGTTACTACCCCTCCCCCCCATTGTGTATACTTCCCCAGGGTTCTTGTTTCCCAGGTGCATTATTTTGCACTTCTTTGCACTGAATACTAGCTGCCGTACTTCTGACCATTCCTCCAACCTTGCCAAGTCCCTTCTCATCCTTTCCATGCCTCCTTGTGTATCAACCCTGGGGGGGCAATAACCCAGGGGTGACTCCTGTATCTAGGGGCCTTGGGATGGAACTTCTTGACAGGAGCCACTCCCTACCTGCAGTTCTGTGTCTGGCTTCTTTATACCCTGTAGGCATGACCACCTCAGTGGAACTATTCTGGCCATGCTACATTGTGCCCCTCACAAGGAGACCACATGCCACCACCCTTCTTCTCCTTCTTTTTCTTGCCATATTTGTGTGGCATGTTTCTGCTCCTCATTTCCCATTGCTCTGGTCTCTGTCACAGTCATCTTCCCCTGGCACCAGGTACAATCTGTACCACCATGGATGGCCAAAAAATACATTTCATTTGCCCCATACTATGTATAGATCCTCATGAGGTAATTCGGGGGAAGACCGTAATGTTTGAACTATAAACTGCTACTTCTTTATTCAGAATACTATCAGTCAGTTAAACTCTGTTCCCCTTTTCAGAAACTCAGAGGACAGGACAAAGCACAGCACATTCCTTTCCAAACACAAACATTCATTTACATAGGTGTAATGCACACCAGTAAGGAGACAGGGATTTCATTGCTGGAGCCTTTCTGAAACCCCTACAAGGTCCCAGTCATCATTGGTATTTAAACATCCTGAGCCGACAGACCATATGTACACATTTAACAACATTTAAACAAATATTAATTCCCTCACAGACACAAGGATAGCAGGCCATGGGATGTGCCTGAGCGCTTAAAGGCACAGTATTTACAGCACCATTGATGGAGGTAGTATGGGAGGGGCATACCCACCTCAAGAGAGGGTCACAGTACCCAGACACAGGCATCTAAAATATTTATGTACAACTGGCCACTGTACCTTACCCTTTGCCTTCAGGTTCAGTATCACAGCGCCAAGAGGCTGTAGATTCGAGGCTAACCCAGCTCATCGCACTGTACCCAATGATTCAGATATCATAACCTCACCTCCCGTACTGGTCTTTTTTTTTTATTTATATCTCGAAATTACAAACCTTTGAGTCAGAGACTCATTTACAAAGGCTCCACATCAAAAGAAATTAGCAGTAGACAATACAATATAACAAGGCAGTGCAAAAACAGTTGGTACGTAAAAGGAGAACATAAAACACATTAAAGCTAGGATGAAAATGTTGCATACATTGTAACAGTGTAGCTTTTGATGTACATTATAACAGTGTTGATACTAGTTACAAAACAGGGCAATGAAAGTGCCATCACAAATTTGTTTGCTTGAGAAAATAAAGTGACCAGCAAGGAGGAGTAAGAAAAAGGTGAAGTAAGGTAGAGATAAGAGGGCAGTTGTCATAACTACTGCTAGAGAATAAGAGAGAGATAACAAGGAATGACTAATGGGGGGCTAGGGTAATACAGAGAGGCAGGACAAGAGAGCCTGAAACCCTGGGGAAAATAGGCAGTCTAGCGGATGTTGTCACAAAAGCTGTATGGAGGAAAATAAAGGGGTGGGGGGGGAGGAGCAAGAGTGAGCTGGGAGGAGAGAGGAAAGAAGCAGGGGGAAAACAAAGGAAGAGAGGAAAGGAAGGGAGAAAGGTGAGGTAGGAGGGCAGGAGCAGGAGGATGGAGAGGACAAGGTGAGCAAGGCAGAGGGAGGTACAGCTTGGGGAGAGAGAGGAATCAGAGGGAAGAAAAGGATGGTGTGCTAGGGACAGTTGCACCTATGTAAGATAAGAAGGTGTTGCCGGAGTTTGAGTCACCGGAATGACTTTTGAAGGTTATAAGTCTGAACTGTTTGGACTCAGTTCCCCCACAGGGAACTTAAAGACATTTTTATTTTATTTATTTAGCTTTTGTTGACCGGGTAAGTGCACTAGACAAATCCTGCCTATTTTCAGGCACAACCCGGGGAAGGGGATACAGATAAATGCCAACTGACCTTGAACCAGATTAAGCTGTTGGTGGTATTTTTTTTAGTGAATGAGGGAAATTTGGCCAGGACACCAGGGAAATTCCCCTACTCTTTTGATAAGTGCCATGGGATCTTTAACATCACCTGAACTACCACCAATCCAGGCAGATGGGACCTCGGTTTAACATCTCATCCGAAAGATGGCACCTCAGAAATGCAGCACCCCTCTCATGCTGCATTACAGTGTCAGTGCTGGGATATTAACCCAAGTGCCAGATGTGGGAACTGAACCCACAGCCCTCTGATCTCCCGGCCTCAGAGGCGAGTGTGCTACCTACTGAGCCACTGACACTGCTGACACATTTCTTCTTGCTAGGAGAGGGGACTTCAAAGAAGAAACCATCAGGAGTCCTTCTTTGAGGGTGAGTCACTAACTGGTCCACTCTGTCCCTGATCTCAGATCCTGGGTGGGATCCATGCCTTGAGAGACCCACACCAGAGGGAGCCAGCATTACTATGGAACCAGGACCCTGCCACCATCCTATGCTTGGAAGCCCCTTCAGCTGTTCGTAGTCAGAGAAAGGCACCTATGGGTTCTGACATTGCAATACTCGTGGAACTTTTGGAGCTCTCTTCTGGTGGGACCAGCTTCCCTTTTATGAGCCCAAGATAGGTGAAAGAAATACCCAGGAAAGTGTTGAACCAATGGGTATGCGCTGTACTTAGTGGAGGCTGGAACCCAGTTGCTATGGCAGAAAGTTGTAATATCAGAAAATTAGAATGACTTTTAGTAGTGAGCTAGAACAGTAACCCTTTTAGTTTAATAAATGACTTTACATAAAATCCCCCACTACTGTACCTAGTAATAACCTTTTGCAAAAGGCAAGTTACATCACTAATGATGATTCCCCTGCTCTATATCCTCAGTTGTCTGCACCACACTTATTCTCTCCATGCAGTCATCCATTTCAGGGTTCTTTCTACCAGTGTATATAACTTTGTACTGATTCTGCATTCAACTTTAGTGTCCTTGCTGGTGACTCCCCTGGGCTCTGATTGTGCTCCATTGATAACCACCCCTGCATCCTGCCCCCAGCTACTTCTCTGTCCACCTGGTTAATTTCCTATATCACCAATATCCAGGTTGCCCAGCTTTTTTATTAGCCTTCCTTGTGAAACAGAATTGAAGACTTTGCTAATGACAAGGTACAATACATCCACTGCTTGGCCCCTGTCCCTTCTTTTGTGACTCAATCAGAGAAGTCAATCAGGTTAGTTTGGCAAGATTTCTGCACAACCCCATGCTTCCTCACATCCTGCAAAATAGTTGCCTCCAAGAATTTCACTATCAGTTCCTTAATGATAATTTCCAGAAGCTGCATTTAGTGCTGGTGAAAGGTGAGGGATGACAGCACTGTGGACTAAAGCCCTGTCTGAGGGCAGGTACAGTGCAGGCTTCCCCATATTGTAATTGATTTAGTCCTGGTGTAAGGTGAGGAACTGAGGAACTGACAGTAACTGGGGGCTGAAGCCTTATATTAGGACACATACAGTGCAAATCTCCCCACATTAGAATGTATTTAATGCTCGTGAAAGGTATGGGATAGCAACACTGGAAACTGAAATCCTGTGTTAGAGCAGGTACTTTATAGTACAAATTTTCTTCATACTATAATAGATTTAGTGCTGCTGTAAAGTAAGGAACTGACAGTGGTTGAGGCTAAAGTACAGTGTTAAGACAGGTACAGGGCAGGCTTCCTCATGCTGTGATGTGTTTAGTGCTGATGTAAGATGAGTGATGACAGCAGTGGGGACGTAAATCCTGCATGAAGGCAGGTACAGTGCTGAGTACTCCACATTAGGATGGATTTAAAGATGGTGACTAGTGAAGGGTAATTTATTTATTTAGTTTTAATTTACCAGGTAGGCGCACTAGACAGAAACAGTTGCCTATTTTCAGGCATGACCTGGAAATATACAACAGAGGTGGTCAAAAGTGATACCAGGTCATAATACCACAGCAAGAAGAGTGCTGAAAGAACTGCACTGTGTAAAGCGTAATAAGGTTTAGAGCAACGGGTTAGAAAAGCAATAGGGAATTACCGCTAATCCTGTCACTCTGCAAACACCCTCTGGAGGAATCAAGTTGCTCTGTACTGGGGTGCTGGTCTAGCCACTCCCATTGTGGAATGGCTAGGGTACCAGCACACACATAGCACAGCAGGAAACCTAAGACTGCAGTTTGGTTCCCGCCAGGTCTGCTCCTGCTGCAACTTTTTACAGTATATTGATTTTTGAAATGTAATTTCCCCCCTCCTGATTTTCTACCCATCACCAAAGACCACGACCCTCTGGAGTTGGTTATTTTAAGTCAGGGGGTGTGGGGGGTGTGGAGGGCATAGCCCCCTGCATAAAACAAAAAGTCCCATTGTATTCAATGGGATTCGATGTCATAGTTGGGTCGCTGTTGTTCCCAGCCTTTTTTGAGTGTGCTGCTGTTTTGCTTGTGGCATACAGCACCTGCAGTTATTGTCTGTGGCAAGATGACCTCATGCCATCAACAGGACTGACAAAATATTCAATATACAACAGGGTACAGTACATAATAAAAAAATAACTCGGAAAAATATATTGGAAGTTACTCAAAACAATAAACAAGGTCATAGATTCAACATAAATTACATTTCTATGCTAACCAGATGACATAGAGAACAAGGTTTAGGCATATGAACATCAGTTGGCAGGAGTATACTGTACAGATGGGAGTGGGGATCTAAAACAGAAACAGCCTAAGGGCAACAACATACCAATGCCTAGTTTAAAAAGATGTAGTATGCCATTCTAAAAGCACGAATGGAAGAACACTGGCAGACTGAGACAGGGATAGAGTTCCAGACTGTGGGGACAATGAAAGAGAAGTAGAGCTGGGCAAAATTAGCAAATTCTGAATTTGTGGAATTTTCACAAAATTTTGTGAAATTTTTTAGAATTTTGTTAAATTCTTTAATTGAATATAACTAGGTCTATGTTTCAGCTAGAGGTCTGATAAGTGCCATGCATATTGCTGGTACGGGCCCTAAAATCGCGCCATTTGGATGAAGGGTGTAGAAGTTATAGCATCTCAAAGACAGGCAATTTAATATTCATGTGAACATTTCTGAAAATATTTCTTTGCTTAGAACTTGGTCATCTTTGGAGCTAGAAAATGGAAAACCTAGATGCATACTTTCTTGTAAGAGTCATAGAAACTGCTAAATAGAGAATAACTGGTTATGTAAAGTGTAAGTTTTAGCCTTGACCTGACTCCCAACATGACTTCCTTGGCTCACTTCTGAACCTGGGTTGTCAGTATGGCAGCAAAACACTCGGATGTGGGGCCATGGGGAGGTTGCCTCAAAGCCTAATATTTAGGGTCAATGAGCCTAACAACATTGGTGACATTCTGTTCTCTAGATT
The DNA here is from genome assembly GCA_016271365.2 of Neoceratodus forsteri. Lineage (NCBI taxonomy): Eukaryota > Metazoa > Chordata > Ceratodontiformes > Ceratodontidae > Neoceratodus > Neoceratodus forsteri. The sequence goes on along the minus strand of CM057452.1, from coordinate 508,838,428 downwards.
TAAATGTATAAAGGCTTAAAATTCAGCAGTTTACATAATTGCAAAATGTAATTTTAAAATTTCCAAATGTTTGGAGACATATAACTCAGTCAACATTAAAGCTAGGGATCTGAAACATGGCACACATATGTATGGGCATTGGTGAAGTCACCATACCAAACGTGGTGCAGTTTGGACAGACACTTTTAGTTTACGTGGTTGTTAACTGTAATTTAAACATTTCTGAAAGTTTGGAGGCTTGTACTTCAGTCATCTTTATAGACAGAGATTTGAAACTTGATATCATTCTGTATGGGCATTGACAAAGTTATCTTCATAAATCTGGTGTACTTTGGGCAAGCATTTTTAACTTGGTCAGAAATAACCAAAATCACAATTTTGGTGACATTTCATGAAAGTTTCACAGTAATTTTATGAAATTTCACAGAAGCTAAATCAGCTTATTACCAGAATTCTGCTGGCAGAAGATGCATTTCCCCTATCCCTAATGAGAAGGACAGTTCTCCAAATTTGGTCTCAGTTTTAGCAATGCACAAAGCTCCAGGGTGATTAGATCCGGGGGCAGGCTAAACTATTTGGTTTCAACAGCACTGACAGGGATGTGGGGGTTTGCTTATTCACACCTGTGCTAAATTCCAAAGGCACATTTTTGGAGGGCTGTTGGTGGGAACCATCCAATCCTGGAGTAGAGGTCACAATGACAACACTGGAAACTGAAGCCCTGTATTAGGGAAGATACGGCACAGACTTCTGTAGAATTACAGTTAAAAGGCACTCATGCCCAACATGCTTGATGGCAATGGACATAGGTGCACAATACTCTGAATGTAATGGATCAGAACATCAAAAGGACAGGAGTCAGCAGCAAAAATTGGAATGAACATTTCTTACCAGTGTAGTCAGTGATAAAAGTGCTTTAATTTCAACATTCCACCTACTTCTACCAACTGGAGACAAAAGCTGCATAAACATATGGCAGTAATAAAATTCACAAACCAGTAGTCCTCACATGTTAGACTTTGGCTAGGGAAGGAGGGCTGAAAAATCCAGATTGAAAGCAAAAAAACAAAGGGCTGCTCAAGGCAATATCTTGGAATGATTTTGCTACTTGTGTGATAGCCCAACAATAAATATCTTACTACTGTAAGTAAGCCATCCAAACTAAAAAATAAAAAAATCATGTGCACTCACTAGTTCATGCTCTGAATATGACGTCTGCCTGATGTTGAAATGATTGTCAGCAAATCATGGCAACTTACTCTTGGCCAGCATGTTCGAGTAGCAAGGGCACTCACGTTTTTTTTTCAGTAGACTTCCGGTTGAAGTAGTTGGAATGTTCTAATTAAAACACTTTTATCACTAGCTACACTGCTAATAAATTTTCATTCTGATTATTTGTTGCTGATGCCTGACTGTTTTTGAGGCACAGACATTTTCATGATCTGATAGTTCAGTGCTGGTGTAAGGTGAGTGTTTGACAGCAGTAGGGGTTGAAAACCTGTCTTAGTACAGGTACAGTGCAGGCTTCCTTACATTATGGTGCATTTAATGCTGGTGTACATTGACGGAGTGACACTACTGGGGACTAAGTCCTGTGTTAAGGCAGGTTCTATAGCAGGGTTCCTCATGCAGTGATGCATTTAATGCTGGTGATAGGTGAGGGACTGACAGTGGGGGCTGAAGCTCTACGTTAGATCAGATATGGTGCCGAATTAATCAAACTGTGGTGAAATAGTGCTCATGAAAGGTGAAGAGATAGCAGCAGAGACTAAAATCCTTTTTTCCCCCTCAGGTCATGCACCAGTGTTAAAAACCACACTTCCAGCATACTTCTCCCAGTAAATGTTCTTTCTTATTTATTATTTATCGCATCCCATGCTGCCATCTCCATTGCTTCACTTATTGGGCTGCCATGACTTTCCTCCTTCCTACTGGGGCTCTGTTCCACCCTGTCCAATCCAGTCCACTGAAACAAAAGAATCAAAAAATGGCACACATTCCAATTAAGCTGTGATGAAGGGTTTTATGTACCCTTTGTTAATTTACAACTCATACCCATTTTGAGAACTGCAGAGCTAGGGCACCTCTATGTATCATAATGATGTTTAAGCTTATAATGTAGCATATGAAAGTAGTGCAGTCTTCCTTCACTATGGGTGTGAGTTGTATCTTAACAAAGTGTAAATAAAACCATTCCTTCCAGCTTAATTGGAGTGTGTGCCACTTTTTGCTTTTTTGTTTGTTATCTGAAGGTTTACTGGACGTGAGCATGGCTTTCTTTGTTTTCTGGTTCCCATCCAACACAGATGTCAGAACCTCTGAGGCAGAGCTCAGGTCATCACAGGAGAGGCTGTACATCAACTTATTCCAAGTCAAAAGCAGGGTATTTGACATTTAAGCTATGGGCTGGCCATTATACAAGTGGCCAATGGGCTTTTCCCTCACAGTTTTCTCCCATCCTCCCCTGACGTGAAATGTGCAGCAACCTACTGTGCTCGGCAAAGTAAGGGGCTTATTTTGCACACCCAGTTACAATGTCAGGTCACACCATGAACCCTGGACTCTCTGCATGGGAACGTATCTCACTTTGCCAGCATCACCAAGTTAGGGGCTCATAATGCAACTTGTTCTTTTAGTTTTAATATTATTCTTAATGCTCCTGCACTGTCATAATCCCTATCCCTAGAGTGGTGACCAGCCCCTCTCCCCATGTCTCAGGCACTTACCTCCCTACTTTCTCCCCTACAGGCTTACCCCTCCCTGCAGTGGGGCCAGACCATGTCAGGCTCAACCTTCCGCCTCCTCCAAGGAATGAAGGGAGGAGAACGTGGGCTGCAGGAAGTGGCCAGGTGTGGGATGCAGGGCTGAGCATACTTGGGCTAATCCTACTCATGCCAGGGTGTTTCTCCTTTTTTCATTGCTTCCCTCCCTTGGTGCTCCATGCCCATATACAAAATGCATACCTGAGTGGAACTCAGTCAACATCCCCGTCCCCAGTGCATCTCTGCTTTACTGCTCCCTGTGGTCACCCAGGTAACAGTGTTGTAGTGGAGACAACAACCCTCCCTTTCTTCTGGAGGAAGAAAGCCTCCACTGGGATGCTTAATTCCCCCCCTCCAACTCAACTGGATCCCACCAACCCCTGCTTTCTTCTGAACCCAGGTCACTGGCATCACTATCCTCCTTGGAGCTTAAGGTCACTGCTTCTGCAGCACTCCTGGAGTTTCATCAACTAGGGGGTAGGGAGTTGGGTCACTTTACAGTCCCAGGTCTCTTCTAATTTGAACACAAGTCACAACACCAATTTAGGTGCTGCCAGTGTTCCATAGACCTTGAGGGACCACCCATCATTTTGGTCAAAAGGCACTTCAGTCTACAAGTCCTTTCAGGGTTTTGCCTTTTAGGAGCACACTGTCCCAATGTGGACCAGACTGCTAGGAGATAAGAGCTGAGCTGAGACCGTAATGATCACTGCACTTGTGTACATAATCAGCATTCAATCCAAGGTTCTCTGGTATGAAAGGTATAGCCACTTTTCCCATCACTTACATACCCAACCCAATCTCATGTGCATCCTTTCACATTTTCAGTTTATATACAGTATTTGAAAACTTGCAACAGTTTATCTCTGTTAAAATGGGAGTGGTGGCTAGGGGACCAGTGAAACTATATATAGTTGGATAGTGCTTATTACTATCCTAATGGAATAGCCCATCTATCCAACTCCAGATCTGAGATCCTTTCCAACCTCATTTGAATTTCACATCCATAGTAGGATAGTAGGAATCAAAGTCAGATAGTGGGATCTGAGGTCAGAGGTCTGTCTCAGATCCCTAGGATCCAATAATAGTATTGTATTTTTGTTATCAGATTTAATCCTAGGAGATAAGATCTAGTAGTTGGATACCAACAGTATCTGAGAAATCAGCGGTATTTGACAGTATCAGTTTCCATTGGCTACTGTCTAAGCAATGTTAAGCTGGAGTCAGGCAAGAAGTGAGAAGCGTGATGACAGCAGGAGAGAAGAGTGAAGGTAGGTAAGTTTTGATCAACGGGAGGGCTTTAAGCCCAAGGTTTGATGGGCGGAGCAACTACGTCCCTCTCCCATCGAGCTTAAAAGGTCACTACAGCCTGGGCTTTGCCAGGATTCTTTTTTGTTTGTAGCCAGAGGCACTGCTCCCTGTCACTTCTTTGGCTTTATTCTGCGTTTACCCTGCCTACAGCTGCCTCCAGCTTCCCGTTCACTTTTCTCTGCATTTGGCCATACATTGCTCTTTCCTTAATCTGCCATTTGGGCATCGGTAGTTCCCCTCCCACTTCAGGCACTACCCACTTACCTCTGTCTTGCAGCCTTGCACTGCTGTCCCCGACTGTGCTTGCCATAGCTCTTCTGGTGCAATTCCAGCTCTCTGGATCCCATGCTCTCTTGGCCTCTTCCAGGACTCCCCGCCATTGCTCCATCTTCTGGGGGATGGAATTAGACTCCCTGCCTACTCCGTGACTGGCCGCTTGATCTCACCCTGGTTTTCAGCTCTCCAGCTCTCACCTGCCTCTCTCTGTTCCCCAGTGCTCCTGTGGCTCTTCTACGGTGCGTGGCTTCCTCCCGCTCCTCCTGTCTCTTGTTCTTCGGCCGTCCAGTGGCCACTCTGGTTCTGTGTCAGTAGCCGCATCTTGCTGAAATCCTGCACTCCTGCGAAACGACCTTTCCTCCACCTGTGCAGAGCCACTTTTCAACCACAAGAGGGTGCCAGAGCTCTACGGCCGGAGTGCCATGGTTTTGCACCTGCAACGGCTGGTACCATGGTCTGCAGTGACTGGGACTGCCAGTCCTAACCTGTGGTCTGCTGCTCACCTGCTCCATACCTTCTTGTATTTCCTCTACTTCCTATGGGATGCAGCTGTTCTTTAGCCTGATTCATGATTCTGGTATGGCTCCACTCACTGTCTTGTATAGCAGAAGTCTCTGTGGCTCATCCTGACCCTGTAGCTCATACCTTTGGTTGTCTGCCTCAGTCACTTTCCTTCATATTTTCCGTGTTTGCCTGACTGTTTTACTGCATCACTCAATTCCTTTGGTTTCTCCTGTCCCCTGTGGCATATCTGAGCTATATTACTCTAGATGGATTCTGTTTCTGTACTGCACTGCTGTATTTTCTGCATTTTGCTGTTTCATTTTATGTGGATTTAATTGGCGTCGGTGCTCAGTACTTAGCCTGTTCTTTGCCATGCAACCTCTGTATTCAACCCTCAGCAAGTGCTTGGAGCCTATTACATTATGTGCATTTTGTTAGCCGCATATTCCTGGCCCTTGCATTCCTGCTCAGTGGGCTTTCATGACTCTTGGCCATCTGCTGTGCTGGTGCCCCTCCTTGGCCTGTTTTGTGGGCTTGCGCTCGATTTGAATGCTGCAAGGTTGGGGGATGCTGTTTGTTTTTCAGTGTGGCCTGCTCTCCTCCTTAGCCTGGCAGCTTCTCTTCCCATGGCCACTGTCAACTCCTGGGCCTTGCTTCGCTCTTCTTCATCTACACTCTTGGGATATCGGGGCCCTCACCTTCCCTCATTGCTCTGCTACGCCCGTGCCCTACCACCTTCATTGTCATGCCTCTGATGTAGCCTTCTGCTGTCCTTCTTGTCATCATTCCTCTTTGGCTGATTTCGATTTTGGGTCTTATCCATATCATGCCATTAGCCTCAGCTGATTTCATCTGGTTTGCATTCGATATTTCTTTTTGGGCATAACTATCATTACTCATATGCCCGCCTCTTCAATACAAGGCCCGCACGCTGCATGTATCTGGTTTCTGATTCCATCCTTCAGCCATTAAGGATTCTCCAGTCATGGCTTCTACATCTCAACATGCCACATTTTTTCTATTAGCTTGCTGTGCTATTCACATCGTTGGGCCATCTATGGCTGCCTCCATCTGGTCCTCCATTGACCCTGGCCTATGTGCCACCTCATCCAGCTCGCCTTACTGACGTTCGCATCCTGTATCTGCTGGGTCCGATGCTACCCCATTGACCTCCCTCTGTCTTTTCATACCTCGCTTTCCTGTACCAGCCTCCATGGCTTCAATCCAGCATCGTACCTCATCCGTTTCCTAATTTACCTTCCTTGTCCTAGCGCCTTTTTCATGCCAGCCATCATGGCTTTACTATGCTCTTTGCTTCACTCCTCATCACACATTGTCCAATTTTGCTCACTCCTCTTCATTCCTTGTCCAGTTTTGATCCTTGATTGCTCCACCTGAGTTGCTTCTGGTTCCAGATTTCCCTTCTTGACCTCAGTGTCTACCTCCTTTCGAGGAGCCTACTTCCTTTTCCTTCCTTCGTACAAGTTCATTTTCAAGTTCATTCCTGTCTCATCCTCTTCCAGTTCCATACCGGCCATCCAGGATTCACTCCACTCATGGTCTGCTATCGATATTCTTTTTGGGCATACCTACCATAACTCCTATGCCACTTATCAGTCACAGCCATCCTGCCGCATGTATCGAGTTCATAACTCAAGTCATCATTCACTCAGCATTATCTCAAGGTTTATCTATTTACATTGTTTACTCAAACATTCCTATCATTGAATTCCATACTACCTCATCGACTACAATCTCAGGGAGTAATCGTGCAGAGTCTAATCATTTACATCGCATAATCAAGCATGCCTCTTCAACCTCAGTGTCTGCTCATGTTCCTTATTTCTCTGTGCTTCTTTGGGGTTTTTCCTATCCCATTATCATCCTCCCTACTTATATCCCTCATCTATGAACCATTCTTTTTACTGACATATGTCCTCAAATCAAACGTTGTCAGCCTGGAGGGAAGGCGACCTAGGCCTTGGATCCCCAGATGTTTCCTCCTTAAAGGGGGTTTTTCCTCTCCTCCGTGCCAATGGTCATAATATTAGTTAGAGTTAGTGCTTTCTTCTCATTAGTTAGCTAGGTTCCGCTGCTGGATGGAGGCGGTTAGTGGCCCTGGCTTTCTCCTCTCTCCTTAGGAAGTTAGCCCTTCTCTTCACAGAAATTATTCATCATCCTTGCCTCTTTGATGCTTGACATCTTTAGGTATTCTTTTTGGACTTCTTCCTACCCTACCTTTAGTTGATGCATTAATTCCCAGTACCTGTGGGGGGGGGGGCACTCCTGTAGGGTTCCTTGTGTCATACTCCTTCAGAGTGGTATATGCCATGGATAGAGCAGCGGAAAGCCACAAAGAAAACTCAAGTTAAACAAGCATTATCTAATATTATCTCATTCAGTTGTGTAAGCACATCGAATGGGAGGGCTTTAAGCCCGAGGTTCGATGGGTGGAGCAATTACATCACTCCGCCATCGAGCTTAAAAAGGTCACTACATCCGGGCTTTGCCAGGATTCTTTTTCATTGACCACCATCCACCCCTCCTCCTCCAGCAGCTCGTCTCTTCCCCATGGGCTTCCTCCTACCCTACCTTTTGCTGACGCATTCATTCCCGGCACCTGTGGGGGGGGGGCACTCCTCTGGGGTTCCTTGCATCGTACTCCTACAGGGTGGTATATCCCACGGATAGAGAGGCAGAAAGCCACAAAGAAAACTCAAGTTACACAAGCATTATCTAATATGATCTCATTCAGTTGTGTAAGCACATTGAACTACAGGTTACTTTGGACACTTACACAAGACAGAAACAGGGCTATGGGACAGTTCTTTGTAAACCTGGCCTAAACCCAGGATGGCAAGATGGGACAGAGTGAAGCAGTTGTGACATGATTCATATTCCTGCTCAGATCTCAGGGAACTGGAGTTTGATGATCAGGACCAAGCCAAGTGTTATGTCTGCCCCTTCCCCAACCCGATGGGCAGATGCACCTCCAGTCCTTAGCTGGAATCAAATGTGGAACCATGAGCCCTGAAGGCAGCAGCTCTGGCTGTTTAACTAAAAATTCCTCCTAACTGGGAGAGTAGAGAGCTTGTTAGACTTTATATCCATGCTATTCCATGAAGTACCACAAGAGGCTGTGATTACTGTTACAATTACTCAGCAGCCTGCATTGCTTTCCTAAGCATTATTGCATGATCAGAGCTGGGGTAACTATCCATTAATTTAACCCTAGGGGTTCATGAGACATAAGATGCAGCCACTGGCTTTATGTTCTTAGGGTTAGATTAATAAAGGTAACCAAACCCCTGTAGTCCAGTAATGCTATTCAACTAAAATATTTCATACTTAATGAATAGTTGAATAGTTAAAATTATTTTTATTCTATTATGCATAAAGGCTTCCAGCAGTTAAAATAGTCCTTCTAGAATGTTGTCAGCCAATCAGTATGCTCTGCTTCCAACCATCATTTTATAATGACTCTTATTCACAGCTTTTACTACTGGATGGTGCTGCTTTGTTCACACTGCCTTTCCTCCAATACAAAACTGAATCAGCCCACCTTGTCTCTATATGAATCCTGCACAGACCACGTATTAGGGTGCAGTCAACCCCTCAGTAATTGGGCTTGGATTTTGATCTGGATAGGTTTGTATCTGCAAGAATGTAATCTGACCTGTAAGATCCCAGACAATATGAGGCACCTGGGAGGGACGGGGGGACATAATTGGTTCGTCCATTCACCCCTAGTTTGAACCATCTGGTGCATCTGTGTTTGGCTTTGAATCCACACTATAAACCTCTCTCTTCTCATGCATGCAGCACCTCAAGTACTAAAGCTGAATGTTTAACCTCTTGGTTAGATGTACTAAGTCTTATGTAAAGCCTCATGAAGACTAGGCATTCTTGAAATCCTGTTTCCTACACCCCCCAAGAGTCCAGCTGCCCGCAGATTGCTCATTAATAAATAAGCTTTACAGAAGGAAAAAAAAATGATTCAGCTTGATGCTCCATTATGGAAAATTAACTTGAGTTTCTTCGCTCAGAAAAAGGAGTGTACAGTACTTGAATAAATAATTCTGCAATGCACTTAGCGAACAGTTGTATACACTAACTACTTGCAGTGGGAGAGCACTATGAAAAGATGGCTTCTTTCTCAACATTAGCCCTCTGGAGAGCAATCTCATGCCCATGTTGTTAATGCCCTGTGACACTATTTCCTCAAAATGTCAGTAAGCACTGGTGAGCCAAACTTTTGTGTTATAATCTATGACTAATGTAATCTTGAGCACTTTAGCTGTGTCAAGAAGGGAACGAGAAGCAAAGTAAGGGTGGGAAGATAGTCTTGTACCATAAGAGTTAGGTCAAACAGCATCTACTATGAAGCAGCAGGAGATAAGGGCAGACTTGATGGAACCAGTACACTCCCTCTGAACCAGGATAAAGCAACAGGGCATGTTATGGTGAAAATGTTGACCTACTGTATACTTTTTATTCCATTTTGGATTCCCCATTACTTCCTGTCTTGTACGCAGAGATGTTGCAAAGTTTTACTTTACTGGAGAAGTTGCAAAATTCACATTGCGGAAAGCTTTGTGAATTGGCCACTTTGCCACTTCCCCACTTTGCAATGGCTTTTCCTGGGAAAGTAACCCTTTTGCAGACTAAGTCAGGCAAAGTCATGGCAAAGTTTTAACTTCAGTGAATTTGCATGACTTTGGTTAAAAAAAGTGCCCACTTTGCCTTCCAAAGTTAGCATTTTGAATTTGGCAAACATCATGAATTAATTCATGAAGCCAAGCTTGTCAGCTCTCACATATGTACTTACACAATACCTTTCATCTTCCATTTTGGGTCTAAGTTGTGTAACCCTCCCCCCCCCTTGGGATGGGGTTTACCTAGACTGATGCTGCCGCCCTTCAAAGGTACCAACTCCAGGCTGTTGCTGCTGCTGCAGCGACCAGATTTCTCTTACTTGACCACATGTGTGGTGAGGTGAGAGAGGAGCCTTGCTGCAATATGATCATCTGTGCCTCTTGTGCTTGTCCTTTGTGGCTGCGGCCAGAGTTTCTTCACTCCTGGTCCTCCAATCCTAGCGGAGGGTGCTAGGAGCAAAAGGGACATCTCTTTGGTGCCTTACCACACCATGCCACAAATTTGCTGCCCTTAAGGAGTAGGGATTGCATGCTGCAGAGACTCCTCCCCAGTGCTCCCACTTACTAGACCCTGCTAGCTGCATGACTTGTGGATCCACTACTCACCAATAAAAACAGCCTGACCAGATAGTAGTCCAGGTGGTCTGCTACAAAACCAATGGACCATCACACTGTTAGCGAGCAGCAAAATATAAAAATACAGATGTTTGGAGCCAAGACTCCTTCCCAACATGGCTGAGGCCATTTGGTGACCCCAAATCCTGGCAACCAATCAGCAGGCTAGAAAGTCCCTGCAGCAGACACAAGAGATTGTGGGAGGATGATGCAATCATGGACTCTCTCAAATTGGCTAGTGGGCTAAGAGGACTAAACAGAGGGCAGGACAGGGAAGAAGAACTGATGAATAGCCAGACAAATTGGACCCTGAGTGGGAGAAAGAAGATTCTGGGCTCGCAAGGAGCTTCTGGTAGTTTTCGATAAGGTGTTCGGCCCAGCTGGAGGTCAGATTAACACCAAGGCCTAGACAGACCAAAAATATTATGAGCCCTCAGCAGGGTTCATCTTGTAAAATCTCTGTGTGCCTTATCCTGGGATTGTACTGTTCAGACAATGTGCCAGGGAAAGGCACCTGCTTAGTGAAAACTGTGAAATTGTGCCAGAGAGGCACCTGCTGAAAGAAACCACTGAGAGTATGTGCCTGTGAACTGAAAATGCTGAGCAGGACAAAGAAGAGACAGAGACCTGCATCCTACCCAGGTTGCTTCAGAGCCAGGTAAAGGGCCTGTCAGCCCTTATCCAGTGAGGTGGAGTGTTGAGCAGGGAGCCATGAGGCAAGTGCCTTGAGTGCACAGATACTTTCAGTCTTGAGGGGAGTTGGACCATGGGGATCAATCCTGGGGTCTAGGTTCCTTGGAAACCAGAAGCTGCTGTGTAGGGCTACTGTGACTGACAAGTGAGCCAGAAGGGCTGTGTACTGAGAGTGTTGAGACAGGACTGTGCTACTGCCATATGTCTGAGAGTGTCTGAGTTGCTTCATATCCAGGCCACTAAGGACCACTGCTGACTGCTGCTTAACTTTCTGCTGTGTGCTGGTTCTAGCCTTGTCTGAGCTGCTACATCTGTGGGCCACATGACTGCTGGTGCTGCTGGCTGGGGTCTTTAGTATTTTTTCCTTTTGGAGTACAGTTACCTGAGAGGGATTATAAAGTTAATTTTTCTAAACATTTGGGGCCTGATTCACAAAGGTTGATGCAAGCTGCACCGAATGCAGCTTGCACCAACCTTCGGTGCTCCAAGGACCCTGCACTCAATTCACAATCGGGTAGGGTCCCGGCGGCAAAGTATCACAGCTTGCACCAACCCCGACACTGCACCAAACAGATGATGCATCCTGAAGGTGTGCCCGCAAGCCACAGGGCAGCCCTGCGCCAATAGCAACATGGACAGCAGTTCCTGGGTGCTATGCCCCCAGCCCTGATCCCCATCAATAGATAACGGACATCTCTGGTGGGCTAGTGGACCCCACCCCGGCCCTGATCCTCTATAGGCATTGACCTCAATCCTCCTCCCATCCCATAACCCAGCTGGTGACTGGAACATCCCACCACTCACCACCATGGCCAGCCGTCAACTAAAACTGAGCGTGTACTGTATATAGGAGGTGCTCAGAGCTGGTGGGTGGTAGGGCACTGTGGGGGTGGTGGGTGGGGGTCCACTACATCACCAGGGATACTGAGAAGTACTTAAATGGATTATTGGGGATTGGGGATGGGGCGATTCACTAGACCACCAGGGATATCACTTTTCCTATTGTTAGGGGATAGGGACTGGGGAGTGGGTCCACTATCTCAGCAGGGCTTTAAAACGTATATAGCTGAGGATTGGGGCTGGATTGGGTTTCCTCTAGCCCACCAGGGCTTTCAATGTCTATTAAGGGGGATCAGAGCTGGGGAAGGGGTACTGTAGCTCATTATCACACAGCGCTTGACTGTCCAGAAGGGACATTCTAACTACCTTGAGACCAGCCATGGCTGGTCTAAGGGTACTTGGAATATGTCCCTCTGGGGCATGTTTGCGATCCTCATATAGGGGATATGGCAGCCTGCATCTCCCACAAGGACCCTAGTGCCATACCGCAGCCATGTTTGTGGTGCAAGACAGACGCAGGCCCCCTTTGGTGCAGGCAGCCTGCATTTGTCACAGGCTGCCTTTGTGAATTGCTCTTAGTGCATTTGTTTTGATGCAAGCTGCACCTTGCACCATTCCTTCTATTGTGCTTATGCAACTGGATGAAATGTATGATTATGCGACTTCAATACATTGTGGCTATTTGCATCTCTATCCATGGGATATACCACCCTATAAGGGTACAACACAAGGAACTCTAGAGGAGGGTTCCCCCCCATAGGTGCCCCAGGAATAATTCCCTTAGCTAAAGGTAGCTTAGGAATAAGCCCACAGTAAAGAGAGACGAGCTGCTGGAGGAGGAGGGGGTGGATGGTGAGGTAATGAAGAGAAGAATCCTGGAACAGTCCTGGAGAAGTGGCCTTTTAAGGCCTGATGGGGGAGAGGCATAGTTGCTCTGCCCACTGAACCTCAGGCTTAAAGCCTTCCCATTCAATTGTGCTTAAGCAACTGGATGAGATGTCTGCTTATGTGACTTCAATACATTGTGGCTATTCGTCCCTCTATCCATGGGATATACCACCCAGTAGGGGTACAATGCAAGGAACCATAGAAGAGGGTTCCCCCTCAAAGGTGCTGTGGGAATAATTCCCCTTGGCTAAAGGTAGCTTAGGAAGAAGCTCAAAAAGAATACCTGTTAGGGTATCGAGCATCAAAGAGGCGAGAAGTCAGAAGATATCTAGACCGGAAATAAATGTGACAGACATAGATAGGAAGGACAGGAGAAAAATGATAAAAGGTGAGAACAATGAACGAAAGGATATCTGACGAGATGCAGAAGGGTGGACTTCCTAAGGAGAGAGGGAACAGCCGGGGCCACCATCCTACTTCATCTAACAGTGGAATCTAATTAAGGAACCTATGAAAGCACTAACCGTGACTAATATTATGACCATTGGCACAGTGGAGACTAAAAAAAAACCTTTTAGGAAGAAACCTCTGGGGATCCAAGGCCTAGGTCGCTTTCCCTCCAGGCTGAATGACATTTTGATTAGGGATGGCTCCACTACAGCAATTTAAAGTACAGATGAAGGAAGAATTTAAAGAAGGGATTGAGGAAGGAGGAAAATTCAAATTTTATAGGTAGCTCTCACTCTGTCCTTCTAAATAGACAGTTGTCAAGGGATGTGAGCAATGTTTGGAACTAGATGCTCAAAAGCAGGAGAGGAAGTACAGTGAAAGAAAGAAGCCTTGAAGGCCTGAATGGTTTAAGATGAGACAGGAAATGAATGATGGAGAGAAGCCTGCCAGCCCCTAGCAAAGGGGCAACAGACATGAAGACATGTCTCTGATTGGAGAGCAGATCGAGTCGAGGTAGCATGGACTCAAGAGGGTTTTGCTCGAGTAGTCGATGTGAAGGAGTAGGCCCACATAGAGGTTGGATGAGCAAGGGATACCAAGATGTGGACATGAGAAGACTGATGGTGATAATAACCACAGGAGTGCAGCAGTTTGATGATGAAGCATAGGACCCAATGAGAGGTATGCCCGATTAAGCGATGTAAATGAGTAGGCCCCGAGGTCAGACTGAGTGAAGTAGAACTGGACTCAAGCACCTGGACACCATACGGACTAAAGTAAGAGGAGGATACAAATAGGGAAGGTGATGGCAGGATAGAGAAATCCCCCAAAAGAAAGCAAAGGTCAAACAAGGAGCAGAATGGAGGGCAGAGGGAATTGGAGGAGGAGAGCAAGGGAGGGGAGAGAGAGATGACTGCCGAGAAGTTCAGCAGGCCTATGCGAGCCTATGAAACAGACCAAGTGAACCAGAGGCGGTCTGGATGTAGAGAAGCATAGAGGCCAGCTACAGGCCAACACGTGGATTCCAACAGGGGGTAGACCTACCCCCGATAGAGTGGATATAGGCAGAGAGAAGGACTGAGGCCAGCAACCGAGATTGCTGATGGAACAGGTCGTGTGTCCACAAAGAGCTCCAACAGCATAAGGTGTGCCTTCAGAAAACTGGACCACCGTGATGCAACACCACATGCCTAGCACAGCAATCCTGAGGAAATGTAGCTAAAGAAAGCAATACCCTGGCAACATGACAGGAGCAGTGGGAAACAGTGAGTACTATATCTAAAGTAGACTAATTTAGCACAGAGGCAAATCAGCAAAGAAGGCTGGGCTGGTCAGTGATAGGAATGTAGAAAAACCAGGAGCAGGATGCCAAGTGAGACTGTAGAAGGTTGGCAGGATGAGGAAGACAAAAGCCAGCAGCAGTAGCAGGGTGATGCAGAGGAACCATAGACGGTACTACTATGGAGAGCCCAAAAGCCCAGCAGGGAGTGAATGAGTCACAGAGAAGGCAGGGTAACGCCAGGCAGAAATGAAGAAATGAATGAAAATTGAGATGGCTCAGTGGTGCAGAGGACCAGAAAATGACTAGGTGAACACACACAGTTATGCCATGAAATGAGTGGTGCAGGAGGGTGATCGGGCAATGGAGGGAACACCTAGTGAGCATGAACTGATGATGAGGAAGAGGTGCAGGGAGCAGTAGATCAGGGTGGTGCCGGAGCAGAAAATAGAGGGTTGGAGAAATGTGAAATGAAACTGCAAGAAGCAGCAGGCAGCTGAAATGTCAAGAGACATGCCAAAGTGCTGCAGTGCAGACAGTACGAGGTGAGATGGGGGTGGCTGACAAGGGAGGAAGACACATCAAGAAGGCTCTGGCAACAATGAAGCAGCAGATGGTAGGGAAACAAATGAGGCCCAACAAGGGGAGGCAGCGTCGGATGGAGCAGCAGAAGCAGGGAGCCAGGTGCCAAGCGCTCGCAGGGATGCATAGACTGATGAGTGAAGTAGGGGACAGAAAAGCACAGAAAAGGAAGGAGTGGGGGTAGTTGAAGAGGAGAGGAGAGGGTAAAAGAGCTATGGAGGGACGATGCAAACAGCCACAGAACTGCACGGCAGACAGAGAGAATAGTCGAGACAGGGGAATTGGACCTGCGACTGGAGGCACAGAAGAAACAAAACAATGTCCCAGAACAAGGGAGGGCAGTGCCTCCAGCCGCAATGAAGAGAGGAATCCTGGAACAGTCCAGGAGGAGTGGTCTTTTAAGGTCTGATGGGGGAGTGATGTAGTGGCTCCACCCATTGAACCTCAGGTTTAAAGCCTTCCCATTGTGGCACAAGCGGCTCATGCCATTCCCGGGAGCTTTGTGAACTGGGCCTTTGGAGTTTCAAGTTCTTTAAGTTGTGCTATTGCATTATGGCCTTTTGGGGGTTAAGATGCAAGCTTGCTAAATTTCATCAAGTGCACCTCTGAAAAAACCAAACCAACATAGCTACTATGAGAAACATAGAAATTGATACTATGCAGTCCACTGCGCCGTGGAATAACCTTCTTCATCGGGGTGAGTTATCCTCAAAGTGCCAGAGAACTGGTATGTCCTAAATAAATTTTTGATACTGTAGCTTCTGAAGTGCATCACATTAGTTTCTGTGTTTCTCCAGTGTACTGCCTTTCTTTTGATGCAGATCCTTGTTTGGCGGTCCACTGCAGTAAATCTGTGTGTTCTTAATGTAGCTACCAGGCCTGCACAGGGACTTTAGTGTAATTCCTGGATACCCAGAGTCATTAGTACTTGTGTCATTCTTGAAATCATAGAGTTTACAGCACCCTGTGTAGTATAATTCATCCTGTTGTGCCCCTTGATTGGGCTGGTGCTTCATAGACCATGTGGGATCTGAGAGGGTGATAGTGACCCAAAGTGCAGTTGCTCCCAAGGGGCATTGCTATAGGGTGGGAATGCTCCAGGTGACTTGTAACTATCTAACCCTCTCTTTTTCTCCATCTTCCAGGTCTGTGTTCTTAAATAAAAGCACTATTAATTTGTTGAATTTCACTTATGTTTGTGTGTCCACTTTGTATAAGCTGATTGAAGTATTTATTGGTGAAGGTAACAACTGTTTTATTGCTAGCCTGGTGGCGCTGAAGGTTGAGGTGCTGGACCCCAAACGTCATGCCCATGCCAGTGACCCAGGATTGGAAATGGACCTGGGCCATCGGGGGTCATCAGGGGTGGGAGAGGACTGAGCATCCAGAGGACTGCTCTCTTCCTCTGGGTTGGGTTGTAGGGGGTTCCCAGCACTATAGCGGCCTTTGGCGGAGACCGGTGGCAGCGCAGGCGTACAAGACATGGAATAGGGCAGGATGACAGCAGGCTCCAGCTGCAAGAGGGGCAGTAAAACAGCCATGTAGGAGCCATTGCATGCTGCGTGCCAAGGGGGAAACAGTACAAGAAAAATCCCTCTAGGATCAAGGGAGGCAACAGAGGCTCCACTATCCAGCCTACATCCCGTCGCCAGACCTGCCGACCACCGGCTCTCCCGAACCCCCCCTGTCCCGGACCCAGAACCATCCCTCTAATTCCAGATAGGTCGCCAGGTATGTGAGGTGGGCCCTCCCCTATGGGGTGATCCGGGGGGCTGGATGGGACCGTGGGTCCATGAGGGGGGGTGCTCAGCAATGTGTCTCCCTGTGGCATGGAGGTTTCAGGCTGGGAGTAGAGGTAGCAGCTGAGAGAGCACTCCTGAGAGATGCCCTAGTCCGCCAGAGAAGAAATAAAGTGTACAAAAAAAAAACTGTCTTATTGGTCCCCAGAGGTGGTCTAGTCCAGTGTAGAGAGGTGGGTAGGTGCTGCATCCCTAAGGTGGTACTGCACACAACATCTGGACCAATTATTCCATCTGAGTAGAGGCACCGCACTATTTCTTATTTGTTCTGGGACAAACCCCCCCACCAGTACAGGAGAAAGACCAAACCCAACCACCTCAACCAGGTAGGCCCTGTACAACCACCAGGCTGGGGTGCGAACCCAGACACAGCGAACCAGGGATCACAGTTAGCACATTTATTTTACATTTGGTACTGCTTGCATTTGGTTAGTGGGGTGAGGTAATATTGTAAAGGAAGGCTAGGTGGACCTTCCGTCTCCTTCTGCTGTCCAAATCTATTTGAAATGATAATAAGAAAGCTTTTTTTCATATGACTTGGATCAGGTTTTATCAATATTCTCAGCTGTTTTTGTACACATATTGTCACAAAGGTCAGGTAGTAGTGTCTCTTACATGCTTATTCATTTCTGTCACAAGGAAAGTAAGCATCAAGCCATGAAAAAGGAGGCTTCTTCTAGGGAATTAATGCATGGTTGGGGGGGTTTGGGGCTAAGTGCCTACAACCACCCAACCATGCATTAATTCCCTAGTAGAAGCCTCTATTTAGAAAGGCTTAATGTGCTTGTAACATGGCAAGCGTAAGGTAACTACTGTTACAAGTGAATCAAATGTGGCAAAGAAATGAAGAGCAACTGACAATATTGTTTAATACAATAGTTTATGCTCTTCAAGTCTGCACTTTTCACTAACTACATAAATGTTGGAGTGTGTGTGTGCACATTAAATACTGGTTGTTCATTAACATCGTGACTGCACTTTTAATACAGCTTGCAGTGTTATGTTTTGTATTATAGCAGTCAAAAAGGGAACAAAAACATGTAGCTCACTTTAAATACAGTAGACGGTGATCCTCACTTCCATCATGGGTAAGCTAATGGAGACTATCCTGAAGAAGAGACTGGTGGTCTTCCTGGAGGCCAAAGGACCACAGGACAACAGACAGCATAGCTTCATAAGTGGTAGATCCTGCCAAACCAACCTGGTGGAGTTCTATGACTGGGTAACTATGCAATTGGACGGGGGCCATGCAGTGGATGTCCTTTACCTGGACTTTAGTAAGGCATTTGACTTGGTGCCGCATGGAAGGCTGGGAAGTAAGTTAGAAGGCACAGGGGTGGGTACAAAACTGGTTAGATGGGTAGGGAGCTGGCCTCAGGGAAGGCAATAGACGGTGTTGATGGTTGGGGATATCTCATCCCCAAGAGTAGTGATGAGCAGTGTTCCGCAGGGCTCGGTGTTGGGATCAGTGTTGTTTAGGATACTCACTGCAGACATATCATTGGGCATAAAGAGCAAGACCAGTCTGTTTGCTGATGACACCAAGATGGGAGAGGTGGTGGACGACCTAGGGGGATGGCAGGGGTTGCAGGATAATCTGGCAAAGCTGGAAATCTGGTCAGACATCTGGCAACTAGGATTCAATGCCAAAATCTGCAATGTGCTACATTTTGGGGCAGAAAACCCAAGGAAAAGTTACCTGCTGGGGTGAGTGCAGCTAGCCAAGACAGAGGAGGAGAAGGATCTGGGGGTGCTCATTATGGGGTTAATGAACAACCCGGCACAATGTAGGAAGGCAGCTGCAAAGGCCAACAAAATGCTGGGTTGCATTACAAGGGGTATATCCTCGAGGAGGGGGGAGGTGATTCTGCCACTGTATAGGTCATTAGTTAGACCGCACCTGGAGTACTGTGTGCAGTACTGGCACCCGTATCTGAAGAGGGACATTAAGTTACTGGAAGGGGTGCAGCGCAGGGTGACAAAGATGATCAAGGGGCTGGGGGACTTACCATATAATTGACTAAGCGTGCGGGGCCCTAGTAACAAAAATGGAGGAAGTTGTCATGGTTCAATAGTTAGCTCTCTTTTTCTTTGACTCTGTTCATTCTTTCTCTCGAGAGTTACATTCAACATTTGTGACAGACAGCCCTCCAAGCCCCAAGTCCCATGGGGTGGGTGGCTGGGACTGGACCAAATATTTATACTGGAAAGGACAGCAAACTTCATTATATTGACAAGATTTTTCACAAAGACATGAGGAGGTTTTTGTCTGTGTCATGGTAGCACTACCTATAGGGAGGAACTGACACAAGTATGCAGTGAATGCCAGAGTTACACGGCTTAGGTGGGTGGGTAGGGACATTGTCACTCTCCGTCTAGACACAGCAGCAAAGGTTAGTGCCACCTATAGGGAGGAATTGAGCTACAGGACAAACACCACAAACAGATATGTGAGAGGGAGTGATTAATCTGTGTTTTGGTTAGTAAGTGCGTCCCAATGCCAAGCGGACATTACTAGGGAATTAATACCCGCTTGGTTTTGGGTCACGGGTTGTGTTTCCACCAATGTAATTACTCTATTCGAGTAGACCATTAATTGCCATGTTACAAATAATGTTAAATAATGGTTGTTCAGAAACAGCAGAGAATATGGACAAAAACTTGGGTTGAGTCATATTAAAAGGAGCGCTGCTTTTATTATTGCAAATGTAAAAGAAAGTTCTAAAGCAGACTGAAAATGGGGAAACCGGTATCATACTAGACAGGAGATAATGGAAAATTGAAAACAGAATGAAAAAGTAATGGTCACAGTTTTACAGTTAACGTGTGCTGCTGCTTTAACATGTTATTATGTTATAACTGGTGACCCCCTTTATAACATTGATTATCAGTGTGATCAAACACTGTAATAACTGGTTAAGATGTCATACCCAGTTATTATGGTATTTGGAGAGACTGCACTTCACTTTCTCTGCTCGGAAACTTAATTTTTGTTCTCATGTCCTTGCACCAGTTATTATAAAAAACAAAACAAAAAAAAACACGTAAGCAACTCTATGCTACCGCATAAACCTCTCAAGCTTTGTTCTCAAGGTTTCTGGGTCATCACACACCTTGGGCATGTAAAAGAAATTCACAACACAGTTTACACAGATTACACAGATTAGACAGAAATTACACAGATTACACAGAAATTTGACAGCAGAAAAGGACCACGTGGCTCATCTAGTCTGCCCTTACATCCTCCACTGCTCCCCCCTCCACTTTTTATACTTCCACCCCCTTTCCCAAACCCTTATTTCTGCCCCATGTTCTCTTGAAACCCTCCACTGTTTTGGCTCCCACTACCACTTCTGGCAGTCTGTTCCAGGCTTCCGCCACTCTCTCTGTGAAAAACTGCCCTCTGACATTACCTCTGTATCTCCCACCTTTTGATTTGAGGCTATGTCCTCTGATGTTCGCTCTCTTCTTCATTTTGAACAAGCTTCCTTCCTTCACCCTATTTATTCCCTTCAAGTACTTCAAAGTCTCAATCATGTCCCCCCTCTCCCTCCTAGTCTCTAGTGAGTACAGATTCAGCTCCCTCCATCTTTGCTCATATGGTATATCCTGCATCCCTCATACCATCTTGGTCGCTCTTCTCTGCACCCTCTCCATCATCTCTATGTCCTTGCGTTAAGTGCTGTTTCCAGAACTTCACCCATTACTCCAGGTGTGGCCTTACCATAGTTCTGTACAATGGCATTAGCACTTCCCTCCTTCTACTAGTAAAGCCCCTTGCAATGCAGGCCAACATACCATTCACCTTACCCACCACCTTGCTACACTGGTTCGCCACCTTTAGATTCCTTGATAACATGATCACCAGGTCCCTTTTGTGTTCCTTTTCCTTGATCCCCCCCCCCAGAAAGTAAGCTGCCTTCGTGTTTTTCTGCCCCAGGTGCATCACTGCACACTTCTTTGCATGAAATTTTAGTTGCCAGGTTTCTGACAACTTCTTCAGCTTCTCCAGGTCCTGCCTCATGGTCTCCACTCCCCCTTGTGAATCCACCCTATTGCAAACCTTTGTATAATCCATGAACAGGCACACCCAACCCTCCAAACCCTCCTCTAGGTCACTAATATAGATGTTAAAGAGTAGTGGTCCCAGCACTAACCCCTGTGGCACCCCGCTGATCACTGCCTGTTCCCTGGAATGTGTCCCATTTACCATCACTGTTTGACACCTTCCTATCAGCCAGTTCTCCACCCACCTAGTGATTTTGTGGCCCACACCCAGGCTGTCCAGCTTATTCAACAGCCTTTTATGTGGAACAGTGTCGATGGTCTTACTGAAATCCAGATAGGCCATGTCCACTTCTCCTCTCTGGTCCATTATCTGCATCACCCAATCGAAAAACTCTATCAGGTTAGTCTGGCAGGACCTACCCTTAGTGAAGCCATGCTGCTTTTCATCCTGCAGACCACTGGCCTTTAGGAATTCCATCAGTCTTATCTTTAGTTATATTTCCATTACCTTCCCCACCACCGAGGTGAAACTAACAGGGCGGTAGTTTTTGACCTTGTCCTTTCTTCCTCCCTTGTGTAGTGCAACCACCTCCACCCTCTTCCAGTCCCCTGGCACCATGCCTGTGTCCAAGGGCAAGTGAAACAGTCTCACCAGATGTGGTACCATCAACTCCCTCAGCTCCATGAGTACCCTTGTGTGTAGGCCATCAGGCCCCATTGCCTTATTTACCCTAAGTCTACTCAGTTCTTCACTTACTCTATCAGCCGTGAACTCTATAGAATCCATTTGCCTGTGGTTTTCTCCTTTCCCTTCCTGCACTGACCCTCTGCCCTTGCCCTCCTGCATGAAGATTAAACAGAAGTAGATGTTTAATGCCTCTACTTTTTCAAAATCTCCCTCCAGCATTGTTCCAGCTTCCCCCCTTAACCTCCCAATTCCTTGCTGTGCCTTCCTTCTTTCTCCAACGTACCCTAAAAAGGTTTTATCCCCCCATCTGGCCTGTTTTGCTATCCTCTCCTCAGTGACCTCTTTAGCCCTTCTTATCTTTTGCCCTGCCTCGCTCCTCTTTTCCCTATAGGCCTCCCTATCCTCAGTCTTTTCCGTTGTCCTGTACCTCTTGAAAGCCCTGGCTTTCTCCCTGACCACCTTCGTCACCTCTTTAGTAAATCAAAGAGGTCTTCTCTTTCTTGTGTTCTTCCTGACTCTCCTGATGCATGTGTCCATGGCTTTCAGCACCCCTCTCTTAATGGCTGCCCATAATTCCTCCACATCCGTCTCCCAACCTTGACATTTCGTCACCAAATACCCTCCTCATCTTGTCAAAGTCTGCTTTCCTGAAGTCCATTACCCTGGTTCTCGTCTTATTCCTTTCCCTGCCCATTCTCACCTTGAACCTGACTGCTCTGCGGTCACTTGTTCCTAATTCTTCCCCCACCTCCACCTCCTCCACATTGTCTCCAGTTGCTTATGTATTATTCTCTATATACATCCTTATTATAAATTATGTACCATAATACTTTCATAAGAATGCTTATTTTTGATCTTAAAAAAATACTTGATTATATATTTTAATCTCTGCATACTTAATAGAATTGGTTTATGTGTAGGCCATCAGGCCAAATGTTTTACATTAGAATGAGGTACTCCAAGAACTCTCTGGTGAGATAAGATGTGTGAGAATGGTCCGGCGTTCATTATTCTGATGGACTGAAAATGACTTAATGATTTATTATTTTTGAGATAAAATACAAAAACAATTATATTTCTTTAAGATAATTTTCATTTTCGTAAACTTGGGCAAAGTGCAGGAACATCACTACTGAAAAAGCAAGAACAGGGAAGCAAGACTAAACCAAATGGCTATGTAGGGCCTAAGGGAAGTCATATGTGTATTTTCTGTCATTAATATTTCACGAGCAGATGCTCAGTAGAGAAAACTGCTATCCTTTATCTTTCTCACTCTCTCATTTCAAGCCCATATCTTGCCCTTTACCCCTTTAGTGATGAGTTACAGCAAGTGAACAGGATTTCACGGTACTGAAGAGATGTTCACTGCTGTAAGGAGCCCTAAGTAATGACACAACAAAGTTTACTGTTGTCTCAGTGCAGAAAAGCACTGGAAACTACAAGGATCTCATTTTAATGGGGCTCATATCATGCAAATCCTCTGAAATTGTCAGATTTAAGTGCTGTGAGCATGGCTCTTCAACACAAGCGGATATACAGGGACTAGGGCTGAGAAGACACTAAATTTGAAATAGGTGAAAAGGCCAAAAAAACATCCATTTCTATTTTGAAAAAGTAACGATGAAGTTCTTGGACAATTCACCACTTCTGCCAAATCATCTGTGGAAAAACTTTTAGCCCCTCCTGGTGGCCACTTCTGCTCCTCTCAGCTATCTTACTGTTCTATGTCCACTACCCCATTCTCCCAGACATATTTTTCTTAAAAGCCAGCTCCTGGAACTGTGCCAAGAGATGGCCACATCTTTTTATAGACATCACTAGCCCAACTCCTATACCTATTTTCAAAATACATTTATTACAGAGATGGGCCCTCCATCTTGATCCATGGACCATGACTTTTAAGGGATGTGATAATAGCCCTAACGAAAATATCACTGATGCTGTTCACCCAGAGTGCAGTTTGACCTTATGACATCATCACTGGCTAAGACACGAGTGATGTTAAAAAAAAATCTGTGATATATTCTTTAGGGCATGGCATATCTTATTTATGCTATGCTTTGCTTTTTATTATATAATGGTAAGAAACAATCTTGTGTCCTGATTATTTAGTGGCCATTTTCAGCAATGATGTCATACCAGTGCAACATTACTGTATGAAGGTGATCAGTATCGATACTTTTAGCTACAATCATGATACCTACATTGCCACTTTGGACCTAGAGTGAGAATATTGGAACTAGAGTGGGAATATTATAATAGTCTCACTATAGGTCTATAGTGGCAAACAATGGTATACCGTCACTACAGTAAAACTGGTACACTGGACCCTCCACGGTGAATCCCCCCACTGCGCCTATATCGGCAGTGACGGGGGTTTTGCATTAAGACACTTTAGGGTGACAGGGTAAATATATAACTCCACTATCTGTGTGACATGGAGTTAGATATCTACAGTGGTTAGGTGTGGGGGGCACAGCCCCCCCCTCGCATTGTGCATCATGGTGTTGCTGGTTGGTTTGGGTTGCGCTGCAGTCAGGGGTGTCGACAGGTTCCTGGTGCAGTCAAGGATGTCGATGTATTTGCCTTCGCGCTGGTGTCATAGATCCACAAACAATTAGCCCTGATATTTGAAACTTTATATCCTCACAGGTATGACATATATAGGTGGTATTCCATGGGCTGATAAATAGTTTTATTTCACTCTGGAGTGTTGACAACAGTGCTACCTGGCAATGAGTGGCAAAGCCATGAGTGCCAGTCTGCATTGTTGGCATCATAAAAGAGTGAATAAAAACCTTATTTGTGATCAAACTGTGGGATTTCCTATGTATACCATGGGTAGGTGGGTTATGATGTTAGTCTTTTCCTGCTAAGTACATTAAAAACGCAAGCTGTTATTTTTGCTCCCCCTGAACATCGCAGATGCAGAATGTTCTCATATCAACCAGAATTAGTGTGTAATCCTTACCTCTATTGGCGGGTTAAGGAGGCAGTGTGCTTTGTCCTGCCATAGCTGGGTATTGGCAATGTTTATTTTATTGGTCCTGATAAGCTGAAAAAAGCAACTGTGAAAGGGCTGTAATGGAAATAGCAGGTGCAGCAGAAATAACATTATTTCCACTACAGCTATACAGCAAGATAAAATACAGGAGGCAGTATAGCACAGCAGTTTAAGGCTCTGAGCTGCAAATGTGGTGATATCCAGCAGACCAGCCATGGGTTTGAATCCCACAATTTCTACTTACATACTGTGTGACCCTAAGCAAGTCATTTAACTTCCCTGTACTCCCAGGATGTACCTATAAGAAAGCTTTCAGCTTAGTGTGCTTCTCCTGGTTAAACATCTTAAAAAAAAAATATCACTCTTTATTTACCAGTGTTATTTATCATTCTTTGTGGTAGTGCCAGAATTGTTAGGGTTGAGAAACAAGTTCTATGTTAAAGTCCCCTAAATTTGGCACCTTAAAAGCTTTGGCAGCATTTGATGAAATTAGCTGAAATTTGCATTGTCCAGTAGGCAAGGTCTAAATATGTGGAAAGATTTGTAGTGGCAGCTTGTGTGGTTTCTAAGATGCCTGTGTCATTTTACTGTGGACATCTATTTTTTTACCTACACTTAGCATGGATGTTTGGTTTGCTCTCATGTACAGCCTACACAGAATGGATTTTTTTTCTGAAACTTTTAGGGTAGAAGAGTGCTGTGCCAAGGTAGTGCCTTTGGAAGGTTTCGTGAAACATGTTAAACAGTTCCAGAGTTATAAGGATTAAAAATTGTGTTTTTTTGCTGTTGTGAACATGCTCAGTAGATTTTTTTAATAATATTTTGATACGATATGAAAAATTCTATGTTGCTAACCATTTCTTGTTTTCTAACCACAGCACAAAAAAAAAAAAAAAAGATGCGTCATGATGGCAACCATCATATTCATCCCCCAAAGTAAAAAACATGGAAAATACATAAAAGTTCTGTAATTAAAAAAAAAATACTTGAACCTAGCAAAACAGGGCCCGTTTAGCTAGATTCTGGTATTTGCTTTTTAAAACAATGACTAGAAATACTTTTTCTGGGCACCCCAAAATCCATGGTGTCCAGCTTAGTGAGAGGAGCCGTGACCCGCCTTCTCTGTATGAGAACAGCAGGACTGTCTCGAATTCTGAAGCCGCAGCTGGACCCATGCTGCCAGCTTCAGCTGAAGCTGTGAGATGGTGATCCCCTGTTCTCTATGTCTCTGTTTCTCTGTCAGTCTGTTCTCTGTCTGTCAGTCTATCTAGTTAGCTAGCTACCTACCTAGCTAATTTAAATTGTTCTTAAGCAGACTGGACTGCTTACCCTCGGTACCAATTCTTTCTCCCCTGTCCCATCCAGGTTGCCCACCCTCCTTCCTAGTGCTAATATTAGTGGTCTGGGCTGGCAACCCCCAGTAATGCATCTGTTGACCCCCACAGGCCGCTCATCCCCTATTCACAACATGTACATGACGACACCAGGATTCCCACACCCTGTGCCACTCAGCAGTAGCCTGAAACTGAAGTACCCAATCCCCAGTGTAAGAATATGTTCACTGAAATAAAGAAAAACATCCGTTGATGGTGTTTTAGCCTGTAAAAAAGAAAATGATCCCTTGCCATTCTGACCCCCACAAACATACCACACTCACTCTACCCTGATCTCCCACTCAGCACCCACCACCCCAGAACCCCCTACACCTTGCACATGGCCTTCCTAACCTGAACATGTCCCACAGTGTAGATACATTCTGTGACTGAAGACATGTTTTTCTGCTAGAACCAACGACTGTGATATAAAAATATCAGGTAAGTGCTGTTTAATGTATTTCAATTGATTTTGAGCTTTCATTTTTAACTTTGCCATTTTTGAATATTTTTACACCAGACTTTCAACATGGCCTATTTGGGACCCCACCTCATGATCAATGGTGGAGGAATTAGGCAAATCTGGCCCCAAAGGCAATTTTGTGGTTGCTTTGTGACATCACCTTTTGGGTGTGATTTTAACATTTTCGCCACTCTTGCTCATCAGGCAGCATCATAAAAAGGCTATGTTAAACATCTGTGGCCAAAACATGTGAAAGTGATAAAGTTCTGAGTGCACGCTGGAATTTTTCTTTGCTCGCTCGTAACTTTGTTCATTTTCAATATTTTGACCACAAATTTTCAATATAGCTATTTTTTTCTTATCACTGCATGAATGTTACAGATGTCCTTTTTCAAATCCTGGCCAAAATGTGTTTTTGCACTTGTGGTATGGAATTACATTTAGAGATGGGCGAAACTGAGAAACTTCGCTCTGCAAATTTATCCATAAATTTAGTGCAATGTGCAGATTGATTCACGGACACAAAGTGTGGAGTTCCATCCACAATGTATAGAATGTCACCCATGAAGTGCAGAATTTCACACACAAATGGTGGGATTTCTGCACTTTGCAGCAAAATTCCACAAAAAAAGGGGGAAGTCACATAGGCAAATTTTGAGCCTCTTAGCAAAAATTTTTAGATTGCTCTGCGGAGGCAAATTTGTTGATGTCACCAGAACTTTGGTGGCAAATTTAAACTTCACAACATCTCTAATTACATTTCAGTGGGGATTTGAAAGTTTTCACCTACTGCATTCTTGAAGTGGGGTAAAAGAATATGCTGAAAATTTGGTGTACAAATATAGAAAAAATTACCAAGTTATGAGTGAACAGTGCAATATTACAGCATTCACTCATAACTTCTAATTTTCAATATTTTAACCCCAAACTTACAACATAGCCATTTTTCACTACCTTCTCATAAACAAGACAGGTGTCATTTTTTAAATCATAGGTGATACATGTTTTTGCACTTGTGGCATGAAATGATGTTTCAGACAATATACTATAAATGACACATGTCATGTTATAAGGGGAGTCATAAGATGACTATCTTGAAAATTTAATGTCAAAATAAAAAAATACAGCATAATTATTAAGAAACTGTGTGTGTAGGGCCAGCCTTCACCCCTGCTGATATGCTTTGTGATCCCATGCCAGTGAGCTGAGTTCAGGGGTGAGCTCAGAGACCTTGCTACATGGGGTGAGGGTGCTGGGATGGCACTGTTATGTGATGCCCCCCATGGCCTGAGAATGACAGCTGCAGGGTTGCCCACACAGACCTGGGTACCTTATCATGAAGACAACTCCTCTTTTGGCATATGGCCCTGTACCTCTGCATTTGTGGGTGGCAGATGGCCCTGTGCATTGGCTGACAGATAGAGTCTTTGCCTTGTGCACTTGTACAGTATCTTTGATCACATGCAAATACAACAACCAGAGGGCCCTATACTTCTTCAGTCCACCAAACAGCCTGTGACAAGGTTGGGTTAAGATGCTGTTCTATTTGTTATGCAGAGCGAGTTAAAAGCAAGACTCTATATTGCCCTTTCCTTGTCTGCTTCTTGTCTGTCTGTTTGTACAGCCAATTTTTTTTTCTTGGGGCACAAAGGAACTGCCACTCTGATGGTCCCTCAGTTTCCCCACTTGCTGTTTCTATTATTTCTTTCTCCCCTTGCTTCTCTGTGGTTAAAAAATACATAAATGTTTATGTGAAACTGGGATCCCCCAGTTTGCAAATGTATACAATTATATTGTTGAAATGATTGCAGAACAGCTCTCTGAGTTTATTAGAAAAGAAATCAATCTGAAACACAGGGGGTTAATCTATTTGACCTCCACAAGTTTGTATACAAAACTGTCCTCAGGAAACCAGCTCTTGGGCAGAATGTTTTGTTTTGCTGCATCTGCATTGGCTGGCTTCAGTAAGGTAATTTACTAGAATAGGACAAAGAATTCAAACTGTCACACAGACATCTTGTAAAGTGAAGAAAGTTTTGGTTTTCCAGATTTAGCTTTAGAGATAGTCGCAGATATAGGACTTTGTCTGCTTGAACTGCCTGTATCAAGATCTATGCTGGGTAATTTTTATTTTTTATTTTATTGTTATAGATAACATTAAAATGCTAGTTGTGAATTTTTATAACTTATCCTGGTTTGCCTATGCCTCCTGACAAATGCCTCTACCACAGTTGGTGTCAGAGAAAGTGGAATTTACACTGTGAATACTTTAAGCCAAGAGTCTTGTGCATGGGTATTAGACTTGGCACCAGGGAAGCATAGAATAAATGTAT
Organism: Neoceratodus forsteri; assembly: GCA_016271365.2. NCBI lineage: Eukaryota > Metazoa > Chordata > Ceratodontiformes > Ceratodontidae > Neoceratodus > Neoceratodus forsteri. Next base: position 508,809,905 of record CM057452.1, on the reverse strand, counting down.
GGATTCTACAACAGCAAGCCCTGGAGTGATTGCCAAAAGAATGGCAGCCAAACTAGGAGCATAATCAAAAGTCCAAACTGAGACCTGACAGCCAGCATAGAAACACAGACTCAGATGGCAGATAAGGGCCACTTGACCCACCCAGTCTTCCAAATGTACTTATTTATTTATTTTACTGCTTTCATTTTTACTGCAGATCCACTTGATCATCATCACGGCATTAGTGCTGAAAGAACAAGCAGGGACAGAACCTGAAAGCTAGCCACCTTGCTCCAGGCTTTCAAGTGCCTACCCCAAAGAGAACCAGCTGCTTCATGCAATAGCTACTAGCTTCTATCTGCTACTGTTTGAGGTACTCAGATGCCTGGAACCTCCTTCCTCATGGTCCTGCCTGCATCTGTTGTATTCTTGCTCAGATGTTTTTACCAACTGCACTTACACCTTTTGTACTGAATGTATTTTTGTTGTTCATTTTATGTAATTTTACTCTTGTCTTTTGCACATTTGCTTCCAGGAACTGTTTTCTGGAACATGTATTCTGCCTGTTTAATTTGATGCTCATTTATTATGCTTCATGCATTTTGTATTGTGTACCTATTCTCTTCCCTGTCCCTGGGTCACACCTGTAAATGAGCCTTCACTTAGTGTGCCTTTCCTGGTTACCAAAGTTTAAATAAAATAAAATAAATATGGAAAGAGAAGCAGTAACAGGAGCAGTATTGGCTGGATGCCTCACAAGCCATCAAAGCTGGAGGATCTGGTACAGGTCCAGAAGATGAACAAAAGAACAAACAACTTAAAAGACATTAAACTTACAAAGTCATGTCCTTTGGAGGATATCAAAGCATACCTGTCAACATTTAAAAAGGGTTGCCGAAACCTACCAATGGCCAAAATATCAATGGGCAATCAGATTGGTACCTCATCTAACAGGTAAAGCCCAATCTGACTATAGCAATGTAGACACTGTGCAGTCAGAAAGCTATGGCCTTGTGAAAAGAGAATACTTAAAAGATATGACATATCGTGAGAGACCTACAGGCACAGATTTTGGTCCATGAAACATCAATTTGTGGACAATATTCAAAAAGTCTTCACCTGACTCAAAAATCTCCTCATTAAATGGCTCCAATCAGAGGGCAAGACAGTCCCACAGATCACTGACATATTTACAATGGAGCAATTCATCAACATCCTTCCTACAAACATGCAGCTTTGGGTAAAAGCACACTGACCAGCAAGAGAAGACTATCAGATGGCCAGAAAGGCATCACTGCAGCGAAGCAACAGCCAAGGAATTAAAGACCCTCTTTTTCCTGATTTAATTCCAGATCAGATAAGAACTCTGATGGGGGTAACAAATCTATACCTGAAGACTTTATTTGCTATAACTGTAATAAATACGTTCCCCAATGAGGTTCATGCCACTGCTACTAGCTTCTATCTGCTGCTGTGTTCAGTACCCAGAAGTAAATAATACAATACTGCAAGTGAAGATACCTGCATGCCACTACTACTAGGTTCCTCCCCATCCCCGAGTTGCCTCCCCCTGTATAGATTGGGGGTTGTGGGGCGGGGCAGAACCCCCTGCAGACAGTCAGTACAAGTATTTTCTGATTTATTTGTAGTAGTCAGACTTTTTGCAAATTCACTACATTTTTGGTCAGTGATTTACTTGCATTTTTTTTCACTGCACTATTATTAAATTGGCATTATCACCTAGTGTCTCTGCAGCTATCTCCCCTCTGATCTTTTTCTCCAAAATGCCTGTTCTTATCCCTCCTTCAGTATCTAATACCTCCTTCCTACAATGTAGTACACCCTGCCCTGCACCAACCTCTACCTGCCATAATCCCTCTAAGCTGCTCCCTTTAACACTTTACCCTAGATAGGGTGTTTTGCAAATTGCAGAGTTGTACTATTACACAGCTATACAGCTACACAGTTACGCTGTTGCTTATGTAGAGTACTAACTGCAAAATGCAAGGTCTGCCATATATAGGCTATCTCTAGGATCCCTTACACAGCCTGCTTTGCCACTTAGAATTCTGCTGTTAAATACTTTGAGTTCCCAGCACAACTGAGGACTCACATGCAGATATCCAGCAGCAGTTCATTAGGCAGATGCCATACTACTACTACACTGTGACACTTAATGATGTGACGCTTGCAGGTACAGGGCTTAAATGTCCTGTCTCCCCTAAGTGTGCTTTAGCTCCTTCCCCAATCAGACACTTGTTTCACAGGCTGTAATGAACCACTCAGACCACAAGAGACTATGATATTCTCACAGCTATGATTAGTAATTTACAGAAATTTAAAGACCAGACACAAAACACTGACCCAAACCTTTACTTCTGCCTAAACACATAGCTACTTCAAGTATTAAATGAAATAAAATACCATCTCTGATTTAGGATAGCTGTTCTGTTTTCTCTTCTCTATCGGCTCTCTGCTTTCTGCTCAGTGCACTTAGCTGCTGCAGTGAGACACTAGGTGCCAGATTCACAAAGCCCCTGAAAATCCCACAAAAACCCGATGCAAGTGAGTTGCCCCTTATGGATCTGCAGTTTTTCACGCAGCTGCAGTACTCACAAAGGTGGAGCTGGTTTACAACCAGCTCCACAATTTACAGCAGTTTACAGTTGCTTTTTTTCCACTGCTGTGAAAAACTATTACAGCTGGTGGGACCCAGCATAATATCTCCACAGCTGGTGGGAACTGTGAATACAAATCTCTGCAGTTGAGGAGATTTCAGTCTGCAAATGGAATTGCAGAGTGGAACTTAGTCCCATTTCGCTCTGTGAATTCAGCCCTAGGTATTTCACTGGAGTGAGGAGAACTCAGAGGTTGGGTCAGATTGGGTGATGGACATACTGTATATATGTGGGCATCTGAGCTGTGTTATTATGAAGAAACCTCGAGGAAAAAAACTGGAGGAGAAAACGATGTACAGTAGGGGAAAAAAGGAGCAGGGAATTGTTCCACTATGCAAGGTCCACCCGTACTAGTTCTGCAACTGGCAGTGGTAGAAAAGGAGTCAGGACAGATAATAGTGCTGGGGCTGGTACTATGCCTGAGAAAATGACTGGGCTGGACACATGACAGTATGGCCAAAGAAACCATGGTTTATTAACACCCAGAAGACCACTGCTGATTTTACTACTACAAGCAGCTTTCTCTGCCAGTCATCCAGAGCATCTGGAGATGAAACCTCCCTGAACAACCCAGAAGCACACTAGTCTCACAATCTTCCTCTTTCAGTACCTCCATTTTCAGAGACATCTCCCATCCACACTGGTTTCTATTTCTACTTCATGCAGAATGAGGTGAGAATGATAAAGTCAAGACCAATCATGTTTTCTTGAATCATGTTTTTTTTTGTATCTATAATACATCCACTTCATGAAAAATGAGGTGAGAAAGACAAAGTCAATATCAAGAACGTTTTCTTGAATAATGTTTTCTGGAATAACATTTTCTCAAATCACTTTTTTTGAATCACATTTTCTCTGATCAGGTTTTCTCAGCATTTTCTTGCCTTCATGTATGACGTCACATACACACACAATGCCACTTCTGAAGGGAGGTTATGTACATTTCACTATATCTGGAGAAGCAGTACAACCCAAAATTTCCTAAGTCTCACTGAACATTAGATTGAGTCCAAACAAAGTTGTACTGCCATTCATATACCGCCACTGCCACAGTCATACCCTTCAGCATTAATCTAGGATGCAGACAGCCTCACCGTGGCATACCAATAGAGAAAATGTCTTACTTAATGTGTCAGACAAGGAGGGGAAGCACATTAATGCACACATTCTACAGTTCATCCAATCACTGCCAGGCATCTGGATATACCTTTAAAATGTAAGAGTAGGAATCGTTATGATGGACAGTGGTAGTAACATGATGAAGGTAGTGAATGATGATGGGGGGGACCCATTTGCAATTTATTTTGCATCCACAATAAATCTGGTAGTGAGTGACATGCTTGTCAAACATGAACTTTTAAAAGAAACACTTGGCTCCGCATAGAATACCACTAGGTATTTCCAGCACTCCCACATATGATCTGGGTTTCTCTGCCATCACCAGCAGAACCACAGTGTTACTCAGCATTGCTTTATTAAACACATTCCCACAAGGTGGAGCTCTGTCTTTATGTGGTGGGGATACTTATGAAACAGAAACCACAGGGGCAGTACAGGCTTACTGTAGAGAGCCAAGGGTCTGACAGCACTGGGAACTGAAGTGATCTGTATTTGTTCCCAGGTCAGGGACCTTTGCAGGCTTCCTGACAGTGTGATGATGTCCATACTGTTTAATTCATTGCCTCCTCAGGAGCTCTTTGAAGTTGCAGCACTTGTCTCCTGTATACTGTTAACAGTGAATCCAGGGCCTTGCTAAGCAAAATCAAGCCATTATCAGCATGATGCAAACAAATGCTAATAGCTCAAAAACTGTAAGTACGAGACACAAAGTATGAGAGGCAAACTTGTTCAGCATACCATCACCTTTCCAAAGGTGGCATGCAAGTAATAATAGGCAATTTAGGTTTTTTCTATGCTGATTGAAACAGCAAAAAAAAAATATTTTTTCCACTAAAAAATGCACCATAAGCCTTTTGTTGTTGGGAAATATGTAACATATCAACACCAAATTAAGCATCCAAACACTAGATGTGGTTTTAATAATTTGTTTGTAAAAAACAAACAAAAAAAACCCAGCTATTTCTGTAGTATTAAATACATATTTTTCCCCATTTTAGTCAAGGTGCGTTGGTGAGGTTTGAGGGACGAATCTGAACCATACACACCATACCATAAGCAAATGCATATAACTCATACGGTATACATGAAACACACACAACATATCAGTGGCAAAGTTGTTCCACACAAAATTGCTTTTTCAATGGTGTTATGCAATCAATTGTGTTTAATTTGTTTTTTGTTTTATGCTGGCTGAGATACCCAGAATGTGTGTTTTCTTCAAAGTGCTTAGGTCATTAGTTCTTAATGACAGTGAGCATACCCTAAGCAATGGAAAAGATTTTGAGCCTTCCTCAAATTTTGAAAAAAACAACAACTTGGGCCTCTCCATAGCAACAAATATATTTTGCACAGTACACCAGGAATAATGTGAGACTAATAACGTTTACTGAGTGTGTTCTATTTTTATTTAACTTATTGTTCTCCACTCTCAGACCCACGCCCCAGATTATCCTTGTCACTATTTTCTGACTCTTGGGCCTTTATTTGAGGAGGTAGTATAGCACAGTGGTCTAAGGCTCTGAGCTGCAAACCTGCTAACAAATAGTAGACAAGACCTGGGTTTGAATCCCACAGCTTCCACTTGAATACTGTGTGACCTTGAGCAAATCACTTAACCTCCTTGTGCTCCCAGGTCGCTCCTGTAAAAAATCTTTCAGCTTAGTGTGGTAAACCTGGTTAAAAAACAGCTAAATTAACAAAATTATTGCTCTGTTTTCTCTCTATCTGGAACAACTTACCTAGCCACCTTCTTCTCTCCTCCTCCTACCATGTTGTTATGCAGCTTCACATACTCTTCCCTCAGGTGACACCTGAAACAAACACTGGCTCTGTGCCTTTTCCAATCACTCATTTGCATATAAACTTCTACTGTGAAAACAAGCCTTGGGTCAATGTGCCTTTCCCAGTCACTCATCTGCTTATAAACAGCTGGTGTAGAAACACGCCTTGAGTCTGTGTGGCTTTCCTAGTCATTTATTTATTGAAAAGTTTCAGCAAGAAAGATACACTGAGCAACAGGATGCTCGTTTCATGGTACATCCTGGGGGAGGGGTACAGGGATGCATAGCAATTATGCATACAACATTCGAGAATGAAGGAACAACAATAAATATAACAGTAAGGGGGAAGGGTACTGGGATACAGAACATTATACATGCAATTTACAAGTATTTGAGGAACAACAAGGAATATAACAGTACAGAGAATGTATGCAGTACAGAGAATTTATACAGGATACAAAATACTATAATATACAATCTTAGAACGTGTAAGAGGAGAGGAAAGTGTAGAGTGGCCTTTACTGGGCAGGGGACTACAAGGGTTAGAGGGGAAAGGGAGGAATTGGTTTATAAATCAACATACATCTAATGCAGAAACAAGCCTTGACTTGGTGTGCCTTCTAGTTGCCAATTGTCATATAAATACAGACCTAGACATAAGCTATGGCTCATTGGACCTTTTCTGGTTACCAGTTTGGGTATAAGTAAAGAAATTCAGCTGCCATTATTCATATTTAGTTTTCTTCTTCCCATCACACAAAACATCCAAAATTTAAAATGTTAATACTGTACATTCTCAAACTTGACCAGACCTCCCCTGGAGCAGCTTGGGGCCTCCCTTGGGAGGCTGGTCTCACGATTTGAGAACTACTAGCTTAGGTGGTTCTTGATGGACAAAATGTCTGCCATACACACCATGTCATAGACAAATATGAGTAACTCCTAAAGTGAACATGATACACACAAAGTGTCAGTGGCAAAGTTGTTCAACACAACATTACATTTCTAATGGTGCTATGCAGTCAATTCTAATCAATTCTGGCTGGCAAGTAATATTAAAACATGTGAATGACATCTGCAGATGTTACTAGGGTACACAGGAAGTCTGTAGGTGATTTCTGTAGTTGTTCTGGGACACACTGCAGTACATTTGCTGCCACCTACAGGCGTATTCTAGGAGGCAATGAGTTAACACTGATTGACTGAGGCCACCCATCCCAACCACATTGAACTGCAGGCTGGACCAGCATCACAGTGGTAAGGTAACTGCTTATGATGCTGATAACCTGAAGTCAGGAGTGAGCTTGGATCACTGGAGTGCTGGCTGGGTGAGGAAGATTGAGCATCTCAGAGGATGCTCCTTTCCTACAGGGAAGGAGAGAGAGAGGAATTCTGCTACCACAACACCCACTGGGTGACCACCAGGGGAGTACAGCTTGGATCATTAATCAGGGGAATGACCACCAACATTGATGCATGGGCTTGCTCAATGTGCACCAGCATTTCTGACGATGTCTGAAGATGCAGAATCCATTGTGAGAACCAAAACATGTTAAATCAACAATCACAGCCAGCATGATGGACTCTAGCCTGCCTCCAGGCTCTACACCAGTGACAAAGACTAGTCTCCCCCATCAGCTGGCAGCTGCAGTGCTCTGAGGGGCTTGGGAAACCTCAATGATGATCCCACTGTGAGGGGCAAGCTACGGTACCCTGATAGGGAGAGGATGGCAAGTTCTGGGAGAAGGTGGAGTGATGGGACTCTGGCATGGGTCAGGAAGAGTGAAAGAGAGAGGAGGTTCCTTGAGGGAGGCTAAGTACAGAAAAACAAGAATAAAAAAAAATACTGACAAGTACACAGTGGTTTCATGAGATGGATTATGGTAGTCCATTGTCTCAATTTACTTCCACTGAGAAGTAAGCTAACACATTTTGAGAAGCAGAGGCAATGATTAGTGTCCATCTTCCACACCTCCTGCCTCGGGGAGGGTGGGTTCCTTCTGCTGTTACATAACTGCCCCCAGGAGTCCAGAGCAAGAAGTAGAGGAGGCAGGAATATATAGCTCCAGATGGAGTGGTGTAAACTTGCTGCTGACATGATGCAGGATGCTGCCAAATGATGCAGTGGAATTCTATATCCTGTCACGTGCCAACAGGAGTCAGTGTGTGTGTGTGTGGGGGTTGCTGGGGCCAGACTGCTTCTGACTGACCTGAAAATTCTCATGTCTTGGTCTACACCCCTGCACAGTGGGTGTGGGATGTGGGGGTATATAAACAGATGGAAACAATGGGGATATTCTGGTACTGTAGATAATGCAACCTAGTACTTCAACCTAGTTGCAATTCCCAGAGTTGTGGGTCCTCTGGCCCCAATTCTGGTCAAGAAATTTCCAACTGACTCTACTCCTCATGGTCAGCAGGCTATGCCCACCCAAAGGGGTAAGTCCTGAACCAGTGGGAACAGTCAGGCAATACATGAGTTCTAGTGGCAACCATGGGATGGCTATTTGAACAAGCTAAGAGAAGATTCTGGTCTACTGACAAGGAGAGCAAAATTGAAATATAAAAAAAAAGGAAAGAAAGTAGGATATGACCTCCCCCACACACACATATAACTCATTCCACTTAAGAATACTGAGCTGAGAGTAAAACTCAGGAGTAAAAATGGAAATACTGTACATTCACTTTCTGACTGCAATGGCCTGCTTAAACAAAATTGCACTAGCAAAAAAAAAAATGCTGAGAAGTAAGGGTTTCTAAAAGACAAAATGGCATTATTGAATGGCTAGATAACCACATTAAAAATCACTGAGCACATGTAGGATCATTCTATGACTTTCTTCCCCTGAGACCATATTCATTTTTAACAAGTTATAGAATGCTTTAAAATATTGAAAGCTGCAGTCTTTCTCGCTCTGTCTCTCACCATTAACTTATAGATCGGTGGATGCATAAAACAAGAAAACTGATTTGCATAATGTGTGAAATCTCTTTCCTGCTACTGCAGCTGAGTGGACATTTGAGAGCTCTGCTTTCAAAATTTTGATGAGGGGTTTAAGGGGGAAATGTTGGTTTGTCATTTCTAAAGAATCATCAAAATAAGGGATGTCATGCCTTTGTTTTGGACTAGCATATGTGTTGCACTACATACGCAGTTGGGCCAACCCAGATTCATATCTCAAAATTTTTCTAAAAAGGCTGCTGCAAGAAACCACCCCCACTTGTCCTTGGAATGCCTCCTTCCTTTCTGTGCTTTTATTATCATGAAAACCATAGCCTAAGACACTAGTAGGAAAGGCTCCGCTACTGTGGTGCTAGACAGTGCCAAGCAAAACTGATTTGTTTACTGCTAAACTCCTAGCTTGCAAAGTCACAGGAAATATATGATAGCACCTAGAGACATGACAGCTCATATTTCATACATTTTCTGCATCTAGTTTCTGTTTATAACTATTTACGTTAACAATTATACAGGATCACAGTCTTTTGATGACATCTTCTCTGGCTGCTTATTTGCAATCCTGTGTTTTATTTCCACATCAGCACATTATGAATGATACCACATGATTGCAATTTCATGTGTAGACAACAGCCAGAGCGGATGCAGTCAAACAGGAAAATCATGCACACATTTGCAAGTAGAGAGATTACAGTGAAGTGATCAGTGCCAGGACAATAAACAAAGCCAGAAAGGGACTTGGGGACTGATAAAAAAGAAACTGACCTCCGCAGATGTAAAAGCTGTGGATATGGAGTACACCCTTCACACATGTGGGCTCTCCAGGTACTGTAGTTCACAACTTGGGTTAAATGTCTCTTCTACACCAACTCTGCCATGCTTCTATGTACTGTAAGTGACACGTTTGTTGGAAGGCATGGGCACAGGAATGCACTTCTGTATGATTATATTGACTATCTCCATGGTAGCCTTCACATTATCCTTCCAGCTGATTCACCAGGAATCATCTGGAGACCCAGTTATCCTTATATATTTTGCCGCCAGCCCTTCAAGCTGGTGTGGGGAGCTAAAGTCCATGTCCTTTAATTTTATTACTATTAAATGTTTCAGTTCCTTTTTTGAGGAAAATGGCAGTCCTTGGAGGGTTACCACATATCACAATTTTTGATTTTATTTAGGAAAAGCATACTGAGCAGGTAACAGTTCACTTTCAGATATTTCCTTGGGGAGAATGGGGAATAGTATAATACAGATATAAAATCACTACAAGCAACTGAAAATCACACATAAAACAGCAACAGTGAGGTAAAATACAACAATTAATGATAACAAATTATGACATACAGGAAATACCAGAACAAGGAACCGCATATCACAATTAAAGAGAATGTTCATTACTAGATCCAGGCAAAAGTCTTTTTAGCTATTGCCCAAATTTGATCAAGTTTTCCTATTCTGAATGGAAGGGATTGTAAATTCCAGCAGATCCCTTCCACTTGAATACTGTGTGACCTTGAGCAAGTCACTCTGTCAGCCCCGTACCTGTGTTCAGATGTTTTGTGACATCTAACTAGGGAGAGCACAGGGGGTATGCCCTTTGAAGTCTATGGGGCCAATTTTGAAAAGACCTTTATGTAGTTTTTAGCAGACAGTCATGACAGACTAATGATGTCAACTGTGTAATCATCCTTGGGTGTGGAGACAATGTGTCTAGATACATGTCTTTGATGAATACCTGGGCTGCCTTAGTGGAGTGGGCCATTAATAGGAAAATAGCAGCAATAAAACTGGATAAAGGCAAGGTTCCCATGGGGACATCACTTCTGATTGCCTGGGCCTGTACTGGTAGGATGACATCCACTTGACTGACATACAGCGAGACTACTTAAGGCAGTAGCAGTGGAAAGCCATCATTGAGGCTGGGGCTCCGCTTGATGGGGGTGGGATGAGGGGAAGAGTGACATCTTGTGCAATAGATGAAAGTGATATAATGCTCAGGATAGAAAAGGATGGAGGAAGAAAGCAGGGCATGGCACAGGAATAAAAGAAGAGTCATAGCAGCAAGGTCAAGAATCCATGTAGGGTAAGCCCTGAGTATGCATGCCAGAGATCCAGAAAGACGGTCTGGGTGTGCATAAAGGCGTGGCAGAGGTGGGAGGACTGGCATGCATCAGGAACTCACAGTCTTGCATGCAAGTGCTTTGGAGCAAAGTAAATGGGCAGGATCCATAGAAAGGGGCTAGCAAAACAAATGCATGCTAGAAAGGAAAGGTATGGGAGGGATGACAGAAAAAACACAGTGTGTGTCATAGTTAGATATGAACTTATTTGCAAGATAATGATATTGTATTGCTATGTGATGTCATGTTGACACATTAAAAATGATTATATAAATAAATATGGCAAAGGATAAACCCATGGATGTGGTTGTGTGGCAGTGTCCTAGGTGAAGAGAGTCTGCAGAGGCAATGCTGGCACATGGTGGCAACATCACTTCATCAATCTGGCACTGACTGGCAGAGAGCACTGACTCTCCATAAGGATGGCAATGAATGGGAATCACATTAAAAAATCTTCATTTTACTAGCAAGCAAACAGAAATGCATTTTGTGTTTAAAAAGAAGTGGCTGGGCCAGGAAATAATTCCAAGTCTCTTGCCATCATGAAGACCCACTGGGCCTCATTAACTGCCTGTCTGCCTATCTTTTTGATATTTGTTATTTTTTTTGTTTGTTTTTAATTACTATGGCTTATCACAGGATGCACAACAAGGAACAAAAATCTGTTAATTCCATGTGAACCCTTGGCCTTTGACATTCACTATGATTCAAATGTTGCCATAGATTGTTCATGACAAACACAGACCCAGTGAAAATGGGTAAGCTAGCTGTGCTGTTAGAATTTGATGAAACTTTTTCAACTGTCTGAGACCTTGCAGCAGATGCGACTCCCACCCCCCACATTGAGGATCCATGTAATTTGAATGTTTTGCTAAATCTGAGCAGATTTGCAAATATGCAGGGTTTCACAGTTAAATGTTCACTGGAGTGATAGTTGCAAGTATGTCAGCTCCTTGCCTCGTGTTGCTGATCACTAAAACTACAAGAAGAATTTAAGTAATTGCTACCGTCTGAAGCAGAAAACATACGAACATGCCAGAAGGTAAAGGTCTTACTGTCAATATTGACCTGTTGATTGTGCAGGTCCTCCCATTGTCCACAGTGGGATTTGCTCCCCTTCCCTAATTCCCCCCTTGACCTCCTTCAGTTCCTTCTCCCCCTCCCCCCAGAAGACTCTGGGCACCATACTGGTACAGTTCCTTTGCTTATTGGCATGCTGGCGTAAGGGAGCTACTGTACACCAGAACATAAACTGCACATTTGTCAAGTGAGCAATTCAGGTACCAAAATGCTCACTTATTATTTATCATAACATGGGGTACTCAGATACAGTCACCTGATTGATCAACATCAGGTGACTGTTGATTAATCCACAATATGCACACAGCTAGTTGTGAAGGGGCAGTGCAGAGAGATCCAGGGGCAGAGCTGCACTTATTTTCTGTGGGAAAAATCATTTCCAAATGGCAGCCATTGAAATGGTTAGGAAAGCATGTTAAAGCTATGAAAGACAAGAGCATACACAGCTGGTGACAGAATGTGCTGTGTCAGTGCCTCCCCCCAACAGCAATCTTACTCCAGAGAGTGAGTAAGAGAGAGAGACAAGTAGTGCTGAATAACACACTTGCTGCAGTGATCCCAGTGTCACTGTCTCTCTCCCTATTCAGCTCAGTACTGCCACCCCCATCATCTCTGAACATGGGAGAGAGAAATTGTCTCTTGATCACTCTCCATTCTCTCAAGTGTTTGCCAGCACCACCACCCTCCTCCCCATGATGTGTCTCGCTGACTTTAGAGTGCTGGTAGTGGAGAAGGCAGGTAACAAGCTGCTGACAGCCACCCATCTGTTCACAAAAAGGGGTTACCAAGGCACCCATCACTTTGACTGAATTGTATTACAAAAATAAAAAAAAAAAGATTTCCCTAATGCAAGTGTTGCTTTTTAAGGGTAGTTGGTAGTAGAGATAGATAACATAATTGTTTTTGTAATTACATCCCTAACATATATATTTTTTTCAATTTAAGTTAATTTACTGCTGATTTTCTTGCCTCAAAATGTGGACATTAAAACCAACGCATTTGTTGTTTGCAACTGTGAACTCATTTTACTTCACAGTATTCAAACTAAAGTACTGTGTTGCTCAAAACATCTTGTTTTAAGATATCCACACTGTCCTGGTCCTTTACTTCATTTCCTTTTGCTGCAGAGATGCTCAATAGTTTCTGTGATGGGTGTAACATGTAGTGACCTCCTTTGTTACACCCATCACAGTGACCCCACACTGGCTTCCAGTCAGTTATTTAAAATTCTTGCACTTCTCCTTGCTCCCCGGATCTCTCAGCTTCTGAGAGAAAACATTGATTTGTCCATGACCCCTAGCACCACAATGCTATGTGGCCATTTGATCTCCCACCTGACACGGTGTCCTAGATTTGCCTATGTTTGCACATCACAGGTGGGGAGTCAGTCTGGCAGCCCAGCAATATACTTGTCTCGTGTTTGTGCGGGAAAAGCAGTTTGAGTTGGTGGCAGTATAAAAGTCACGTTTGTGACCAGATCTTCCTCTTATCGTTCACATCCAGTGAGAGTTAAAGAGCCATGTGTTTGATGCTCCTCAGTGTTACAACCATCACGAGGTGAGTGACTAGTTACAACCATCATGGGGGACAAGTGACATTTAGTGAATTGGGCAACCAAGATCAATCCTATAGGATCGATTGTTCACTGGTGGCATTAGTATGCAAGTTCTCTGATTTTGGAGATAGGGGCTTTTTATTTCACTGACTTAACTTGCTGGAGTTAGGGAAACACACCAAAACCTGTGGTGTGTCTGATCGTCCATCATGTTCTCTCTTTAACTCAGAGGCATAGGTTGCATGGCAACAACAATATTAAATGCTTGTTCTAGCATCCTGGTGTTTTGTTCGGGATGTCAGAGCTCTAGTGCAATAAATTTCATTGAGATGCTAACTATGTGAGCTCCAATGCAGCAACACTGCACAGCCTAGAAGGTAGAAGCTGTGAATGAGCTTGTTACATCTAACAGACGGACCTGGGTTTGATTCCTTCAACCTCCGCTTGCATACTGTATGACTCTGAGCAAATCCCTAAACCTCCCTGGTCAACCCTGAAAACAGGTACCTACTCTATGCCTAGAGGGCTTTACTCAGTTACCATAGAATAAAATAATTTTTTAAATGTGCTATTACTTTAGTTGATGTTCTATTTTACCAGTGTATGTTTTTGTTTTTTGTTTTATTGCTACCAAATATTTTGATGTCCCTTCAGTGTCCTGTAGTATTATATTTATTTTGGTATTGTTTACAATCTCCTTTCTAGGACCTCCTTGTAACTGAGTTGTGTAGGTGGTGGAGTCATTTTACTCATGGTCTGGCACAAGGGTTCATCAGATGAAGGGCTAGGTCTCATTGTTTTGTCATTACAAGTAAGTGTGAGAGGGGCAGTGACCGAAATAAAATTTTGGGCATTCTTTGTAGTTGCTGTCCACGCATTTTGTACGAGGGGTGGGGTTGGGGGCTTAATGTACTGTGAACTGTGAATGCTTTGTTTTTTTAATTTTAATGTTGGAATAAATGTTATATAGTAATAATGTATACAGAAAAAGTGAAAATGTGTTTTGAATCTGCCTGTGTGAGCATTCCTATTTGGCCTTCCTGAACACCATGTGGCTTCCCTGCTGGTGGGTGGTGGCTGGGGGGTGCTATTGGTACCTTTGACCCTGGTCTCATTATGGCCAAATATGAATGCTCACACAACCTCGATGCTTCCGATTGTCCAAATCATTGTGTCTGGGTAAAATAAGAGAAATGGTGTAGTTATGCTGTGGTTATTATGCTGGCCTGGGAGCATGACCCACATAGAAACATAGAAACATCAAATTTGACGGCAGATAAGGACCGCTTGGCCCACCTAGTCTGCCCATTTTCCTACCTAACAGATAAGCTGCAGATCCTAGTTAACCAACAGCTTACTTCCTCCTACCTCCCACTAGGACTGCCTTATGCCTGTCCCATGCATTCTTGAAGTCCCCCACTGTTCTTGACTCCACGACTTCCTCAGTGAGGCTGTTCCATGCATCCACAACCCTCTCAGTGAAAAAATACTTCCTCACATTACCTCTGAGCTGTCCCCCCTCTATCTTCAAATTGTGCCCCCTTGTTCTTGCACATCTCTTTTTCTGCAAGATGCTACCCTCTTGGACTTTGTTAATTCCCTTGAGGTACTTGAAAGTTTCTATCATGTCCCCTCTCTCCCTTCTTTCCTCAAGGGTATACATATTAAGCTCCTTTAGTCTTTCTTCGTATGTCTTCTGGTGCAGACCCTGCACCATTTTGGTTGCCCTCCTCTGGACAGCCTCCACTCTGTCCATGTCTTTGTGGAGATGGGGTCTCCAGAACTGCACACAGTACTCCAGATGGGGTCATTCTTTTGTCAGTCTTTTGACTTGGCCAGTGTGTGCATTCATGTTCAGCCTTCATGAGCACCATGCGCTTCCCTACTGGTGGGTTGTGGTTGGGAGAGGTATGCTTGTTGCCTTTGACGCTAGTCTCATTATGGCCAAATATGAATGCTTATACGACCTTGATGCTTCCAACTGTCTGAATCATTGTGTCTGGATAAAATAAAAAAAGTGGTGTAGTTATGCTGTGGTCATTATGCTGGCTTGGGAGCCTGTCCTAGCCAGTCTTTTGACTCGGCCTGTGTGAGTATTCATATTCAGCCTTCATGAGCACCATGTGGCTTCCCTGCTGGTGGGTTGTTATTGGAGGGGGTACTCTTGGTGCCTTTGACGCTGGTGGGGTACTTAACAGACTGTTAATCTAACTCTTGGGAGTGCCTTATTGCAATTGTCCCAGATTATCCCCTTTTCCCTCACAAAAAGATGGAGACTATTGAATGTTGTTGTGCTCATATTGGCAATTAATTTATTATATATTGTAATTCCATTTTCCATATCATCATCTTTTATTATTGTATCTTTCAGCATTGTATTTAATTGCATCCCTATATCAATCTCTGATCATCCCTCTTTCTTCCTCTGGTCGCTCCCCCGCCCCCCCCAGTGAAAACTTGGGTGCCTTCTTCTTCTCTTTTCCAATTAGGTAACGGTGAGAACTGAGACCACTTTTCCTCCTTCAGCTTCTTCTTCTTTTCATCCTATTCCTTTTTCTTTCCCCCCTGCCCTCCTCCACCCCTTTTCCCCTCATCTCTGCCATCCACCTTTGGCAGTCCGTTAACTGTCCTACTGGATAAATCTGTCATCCACCTCTGACAGGCCTTCCACTTCCACCTTTTGCAGTCCATTACCCGTTCTACCGGACAATTTTGTCATCCACCTCTGACAGACCTTCCATACAGTCTCTTTTGACTGTCTTCCCTCATGCTGTATAGTATAGGGGTGGGAGGATCAAAACTTCAGCAAAGTGGCTGAACCACACCTGTGCAGCCCATTATGTACCTCCTTTAGCCCCTCCCTTTCCTGTTGTCTGCCTATTGTTCTGTCTCCCTGTCCCTCCCTTCCCATCCCCCCTTCCCCTCTGAGCAAACTATGTTCAGATAAAGGGAAGAGGTGCACCAGGACAACTTGGTCTGCCCCTTAAAGGGCAAACTCCATTGTCCTGGATTTCCCCCTTTTCCCTCACAAATAGACACAGACCAATGGATGTTGTTGTGCTCAGATTGGCAATTAATTTATTATATATCCTAATTCCATTTTCCATCTCATCATCCTTTATTATTGTATTTTTCACCATTGTACTTAATTGCATCCATATATCAATCTCTGATCATCCCTCTTTCTTCCTCTTGCCACTCCCCCCGGTGAAAACCTGGATGCTTTCTTCTTCTTTTTTCCTGTTAGGTAACAGTGAGAACCGAGACTGCTTTTCTCCTTCAGTTGCTTCTTCTTTTTATCCTATTCCTTTTTCATTCCCCTCTCCCCTCCTTGCCCCCCTTTTCCCCATTAGCCAGTCTCCAGCTTGCATTGGATGGTTGGCTTTCTCCTCCATTTAGGGTATTGTTCCCCCATCACTTAGGGCACCTCCTCCCTTTTCTTTCTCCATTTTTTTTTAATTCTATTTTCCGCATGCCTCCTCCATGCTTCTATAAATCCCATTGTTTCTGTATTAAACATATCTATGGCTAGCTCTGACAGGTGCACGCCATCTGACCTGTAAAATCCTCTAGCCACTCTTCCCCACCCCTCAGTATTTCAGGGTAGGAAGCAGTTGTGCCCATCTCATCCCTCGGATGTCGTGCCAAACCAACTTACATTTTCTCACATCCTGGTACAGCTGTTTTCCCCCAGCCTTTTTCTCAGCTTTCTTTTTCACCCAATAATTGTAGGAGTGACCGCAGATCCATACTTCCTTGATCCTCCCTCTTCTTATAGGATTTAAGCAAAATAAATATCAGATATATGTTCTTAGCTCCCTTTTTTCATATCACACTTCTACGCCCCCCCTTGGCTCTGTATCTGTAAAACAAAACACAGATGATGCATTAGTCTCTATACTGCAGTGCTCGAATGTATCTCTTGTTACTGTCAGACCGGCAACGCCCCTTCTCAAACATATTAGTCATTGTCTCACCTGCTGCTGACTACCGTGAAGTAGACCCTATCCATAGGGAGTGGGATGAGTAATTGCAGGGACCCTCCCCCAGGAATTGTCTTCCTGTTTTAAGCATGGACGTGACTTGATAACTTGTGACCTTCTTTCCATCTCCATGTACAATTAATCTCCCTGTCCTATTCCCATGCTCTGTAGCGTAAACCCACAAAGCCTTTACTGGCTTGCTGTGTCATCTACGTGAGCCTTTAGAGTTACCATACAACCCTGACCCCATTGTTCCATCTTTACCTCTTTATCATGATTCATATCTCTTTCATCCCCCAACTTAGATCTTCCCATTCCAACCCTTATTCTTCATCCTTACTGCCATGTCCCACAGTTTCACTCACTCTCATGACCCCAGCAAACATTACTAAATAGATTATGTGGAATAGCTGGGTCTCTGCTTTAGATCTGCAGATTGCCAGTAAAACCCCTTTTAGTTATGCAAGCCACTGCTCCCCTATTGGTCTTCTACTATCCATAGCTCTCTGTTTTAACCTACCCCATTCCTGCATCATCCTTCTAATCAACACTGACTTTGTTGGGTCCTTCCAACCTTTCAGGCTGTGGACTAACCGATCCCTGCTAAATAGACCCCCATCGTGGTGTGGGCCATTCCTTTCTGCCATTGCACTACTGTGAATTTTCCTAACTGTTCCTCCTTAAGTGGCCTACTTACCTCCATGTGGTGTGTTGCCCTGAATGTTTGAAACACCCGTTAGGCCCGCTCATAGGTCCTCAGAGTCTGTGGTGCCTATGAGCTGTGAAACTGTAGTTCTGCTCCCTCTTGCCAACGTCCCAGATGTTTGTTGGTATGGGTATCTTTTGCTCCTCTGCTGTAGGTGCCAGCCTTCGGAAACAATCCAGTTGCAGATGGGCAAGGCTGTCAGCCAGGATATTGTGTATCTCCTCTATGTGTGTTGCCCTGAATGACATGTTCAGTTTCAAAGCTCTTAATATCAGTTGTTTCAAGACCCCCATGACCATTTCTGACCTGGCTCCTCTGTTGTTTAAAACATCTACCACTGCGTTGTTGTCGCACCAAAATGTCACTTTCTGCTTCTGCAGCTCTTCCCCCCACACCAAGGTGCAGGCCCAAATGGGCATGATCTCCAACAGTGTGATGTCTTTTACTTTCCTGTCCCTCACCCAGTCTGCAGGCCATGGTTCCATGATCCATCTGCCCCTCAAATAGCCCCCATATCTAAGCCCCCTGTGGCATCAGTGTAGAGATCGAGGTCCGTGTTATAAACCCAGTCCTCCTGACAAAAGGAACAGCCATTATAGGTGCTGAGGAACTCCTCCCACACCCTGAAATCTTCCTTAACTCCTTTCACCATGTCTACCCAGTGATGTGGTCTGGTGACTCCCACTGTGGCCCTTCCTTGCCTTTTGGTGAAAGCCCTCCCTGGCCCAATTGTCCTGCATGCAAAGTTTAGGTGTCCCAGGACCCGTTGCACCTGCTTTAATTGCACTTTTCTTCTACTTGCGTGTACTTGAATCAGCTTCAGCTTCAATACCTTTTTGTCAGGCAACCTAAAAAAAACTCCCTCAGGGTGTCTATTTCAATACCCAGGAATTCTAAAACCTTACTGGGACCTTCTGTTTTTCCAGTGCCCGTGGACTCCTAATTATCTGCATAAATCTTGGAAACTGGCCAACATTCTTTCTGTCTCACTCTTTCCTCTGCCTATTAAAAGGAAGTCATCCAGATAGTGACCAACCGTCTTATAGCCAGTTTTTCTTGAAATATCCACTGTAAGCAGGTGCTGAATGCCTCAAACGTAGCACCTGTTATGGAACAGCCCATGGGCATAGCTTTGTCAAAGTAGTACTGTCCTCCAGTTTTAAATCCCAACATGTCCCAGTCTTTCCTCCTAACTGGAAGCAATCCAAGCATCAGATGTTGCTCGGATGATCTGGACCGCTCCTTCTAATGTGGCCTAAGTCACTTTACTGTGTTCCTCGCTTAAAAATCATTCACCAAGTCCCCTTCCGGAAATAACAGGTGGTGAATCACTCTGTATTCTCCCTGTTGTTTTTTGGGAACCAGACCCAATGGAAAAATTCTCATTTTATGCAAAGGGGGAGTATCGTACAACCCTTCCACTCTGCCAGCTGCCTTTTCCTTCTCTATTTTCTGCCTTAAGCTTTCTTCCTTCCTTCCTTTTTACTGAACCCAGGTTGCTCGCTTCCCTCACTTGCCTCTGGCCTTCATACTGTAATAAAATCCTGTCTGAAAACCTGTCTTAAGAGTCTCTTCCCACTTTTTATCTGGGTATCTTTCTAACCAGTCCTCCCACACATTAATCTTGATGGGCGTTCTTTCTTCTTGGAATTGATCCCCTGCCCTCTGCCTTTCCCTTCTGCCATACTCCCCCACCCTGCCATTTTCTTGGCCCAGCCGGTCAGTAAGTCTGCCCCCCCTACCTGTATGCCCTCTGCCTCTCCCCCCTCTATTCCACACCTGCTCTCTATACCCTTACCCTTCTTTAAAAAACTGCTGATTTGTTTCTTTCCTCCTTGACCCATGGGCCCCCTGTGCCCATGTTGTTCCGCATTTGCTCGATGGATGCGTTCCCCCACATTTGGAGCATGCATGCTGAAAGCAGCATTGTGACCAGGATCAAACAGCCCTATTGTAACCCCAACAACACCTCTGGAGCATCATGCCCTCCTCCCCGTCTCCCATTCCAGTGTGGACTGATCAGTTACATAGTCAGTCCACAAATCTAATTGTTTCATGTCCCATCTTACATCCCCGTGCGTCGCCATCCTTTGTTGGAAGAATTCAGCATAGTATATCCACCCCACCCATCCATTTGCCTTCACCCACCTTATTATCAGGGAGATGTGATGAATAGAATGCCCAACTCTGGCTTCTTCTCCAGTACTATCGCTGAATACATGGCAAACCCCAAACCATCCATCCCAAGTCTTCCCTTCAGTAAATTTTTCCTCCTTTCTTACCCAATAAAACTAACGCTGCTGCCATTTCGCTTTTTCCTATATTCTCTGTTTCATCATATTTTGCTGCTGATTCTTGGCTTACTAAAGCAAAATTATCCACATACTCCCCCCTCCATATTATTTCTTTTGTGGCCAGTGGTACGTGTTCCCCTTTCCTCATTCCTGGCATTCCTATCTCTATTGTACCTTTTACCACACTCTCTATCCCTTTCTCTGCTTTCTTTGTTCTCTCTCTTTATCGGACCTAATCTCTGCCATTGCTGATTCAATCTGGCCCAACCCCCCTGCCCTGAGTGCCAAAATAATTTTGCTTATACAGTATATGATGATTTCCCCTACTGAACCGGGAACGTTACCTGTGACCTTGTCAGCTCCTTGTGGCCTGCTGTCCTCCTGCATGGCTGATTTTAAAGATAATGGCTGCAGAGGAACCATTGTGCTTGGAGGATCCGGTCTGGGTTCCACCGGGGGAGCCCCCACCTGGTCTTGGGGAGGTACTGATGGTACTGGGTCATCGGGCTATGGAGATACTGGGCTAGCCACTCTGGGAGGTACCACCAGCGGTAGCTGTCCCCTGGTTGGGCTGCATGGTCTCCCCTCTGGCCATTTCCCTAAGCCACCTTTCCTTTTAACCGCTTTTGCTTCTCCCCTGATCTCCCCAGTTCCTCCTCCTCCACTATCTGCCACATTCTGTTGGCTTACCCCGCCAGCTCCACAAGAGCCCTGTAGGTGTCTTCTTTAGAATGGCTTGCTCCTTTTTGTGCCATTTCCTTTTGTGCCATTTCCTTTTGTTCGCATATGAAAGCTGTGGAGACACTGACCACTCATGAAAAGAAAACATCTTAATTAATTGTCCAACAAGCTCGGCCTAGGCCCAAACGTATCCTTCAAAAGCTAAGCAGATTTTTTTGTACTACTGATGGGAGACTTTAGCTCTCCTCTTTTTGCCAACTCCTATATTCCTCCTTCTTTAAGCCAGCCCCGTTCCCCCCTTATGCACATAATAGCCCATAATACAGATTATTGTATGCAAAGCCATCCATGATTTATGCCCAAACGTACCCCTCAAAAGCTAAGTATCCTCAATCTCATGCCTGTATAAATTCTATAAAACTGACAAAACCTTTCATTAATGCCTTGCAATGCCCTGCCCCTTTCTCTCCCCCCTTTTTTTTTTTTAATAGCCTTGGGCCCCTGCATGCCACCCTCTCTTGGACGAGGCCTATCCAATGGCCTGCTTCACCGCAATAAAACCAGTGTCTGAAACCATGTTGCATGGCCTGCGTCCCACCTAAGACCCTCTTCCCCATGGCCCCCTTCACTCCTTCCATTGCCATCTTGTGGCTTTCTAGGCCTATTCATTCCTCCCCTGCATGCCTCTGGCTGCTTGCTCTCAAGACCTGTTCGGTGTCCCCACTGCTCCGATATGTCCCCGGCTGCGCCACGTGGCCTCTCAACCTCAACCTCGAGCCCCACACGCCCTTCCCCTGAGGACCCCAGTATCTGCCACTCTTCTGACTTGTTTTCCCTCTGAGGTCGCTCCACAGCCCAGTGTCCTGCTTCCCCCCCACCGCCCATTCAACAGCACACCCCACCACATCCCCTTTTCACAATCGCATCCAACCCCCTTCCAGCAATATGATGTACTGCAGCGTCTGAGGTCACACCACGTGGCGGTTTTGCATGAGCCTTGTGCTCCCTTGCTCCACTAGGCCTCCCAAAAGCCAGCCCATCTGCAACCCATACCATCATTTTTAATCTCTTCCTTGTCCCCAATTTCCAAAAGCTGCCAAACAGCAGTACTTTCCCCCAGCTTAAGACAGCTGCAACCTTTTCCGTATTTCACCCGCAGTGTCTGACGTTACGTCACGTGGTCGACATGCACGAGTACTCTCCAGGCCTTCCCCTCTGTTTCCTCATCCCCATGCTCGAATCAACTCATGCTATCCACCCCAAAGCCCCAAAACACAGAAAAACTACCACAAAGGGGTAGCCTTTGCCCCAGTTGACCAGAGTTTCCACTCGTCCCACTTCCTCACTCCTTCCCATGGTCCTCACTCTTCTGCCAGACTCCTGTCCTTCTGCTTCCCCAATATTCCCACGCTCTGCTCGCTAGGCTACTCTCAGGTCGCTTGTTCTTTCTTAGCGACCTTCCATACAAAAGCTCCAAATCGCTAATGCCAGGGAAAACATGCTTCTTGCCACACCAACTCTACAGCTCATAAACTAGCGCAGCCACCCTGCAATACCAGGCCACGACTCTCCTCTCACTCTGCCTGCTAGGCCCCACTGGCCATAATACCACATGCTGCTTCACAGTCCTTTCTCTTATCAAATCTAGGCATGTCTCACTACTTAATACTTAATTCTTTATGACTTAAATTTTGTTTGTTACAAAAAAATGTTCTTTTTAAATGGTCAATAAACTTAAACTTGAAACAAACCAAACATATACCCTCTTGTGCTTACGTGCATTTCATGATCCTGCTTCACTATCGCTGCTAGCATTTTCTTTCACAAGGCTCTGCCTACAGCAGCATTTCTCACACACTGAACCATCTACTGTTTATTATTAACCATGATCCACAAACAAAAGTCTTTTTTTTAAAACATAATCTCTGACTCAAATATCTGTTTATTTCCTTACCTTCTCTTTCCTAGTGTACAAACCTCTGTTCCAATCAATATGCCAATCTGATGTGCTGTTGTGCTGTAGTTTCAGTGTAAATCAAAACTTCAGCAAACATGGCTGAACCACTCCTGTGCTGCCCATTATGTACCTCCTTTAGCTCCTCCCCTTCGTGTTACCTGCCAATTGTTTTGTCTCCCTGTCCCTCCCTTCCGTTCTCCCCTCCCTCTCTAAGCACACCATCTTCAGGTAAAGGGAAGGGGTGCACCAGGACAACTTGGTCTGCCCCTTAAAGGATAAACTCCATTATAAAAATGTATGTCATGCTGATCCAGCTGTATCTGACAGTGTAACAGGGATTATTGTAAAGCTTTTGGACTCCTAACAGCCAATCAGATTGCAGCCTTTTTATAATATCCCATTGTTTGTTCTGTCAAATTGTCCTGAGTGTTCCATGCCTCTCCCTTGACTGAAGGATCATGTGAAGTGTGCATGCTGACTGTTTCGTACCATCAAATGCCCTTGAGTGCTCTGTTTCTCTCCTGTTGAATGGTCTTGAGTGTTCCGTGCCATGTAGAATAGTTTAAAGTAGTGTAATTATAATAAACATGTTGTTTTTTTAATGTAATGTCATGTTTAAAAAGCCTTCAGTCTACATAAGTAAACCCTTTTACTCATTAACAGGTATGTGGTGCCCTTTATTACACTCACAGTGATGTGTCTTGTGTCTTGTTACACTCACCATAGTGTGTGGTGTATATTGTTACACTTATCACAGTGTGTCTTGTTATGGTCATCACAATAGACCCCATTTTTCTTTGGAACCTTAACATTTTTTACATTAAAACATTGTGATTTTTTCACATGTGGGTCATAGTATCTTAACCTGTATTACACAGTTCATCTATGGTCGCCCTTTATTACACTTGCAGTGATGTGTGGTGTGTCTTGTTACACTCACCATGGTGTGTGGTGTGCATTGTTACACTCATTACAGTGTATCTTGTTACAATCATCACACTAGACCCCGTTTTTCTTGGGAACCTTAACATTTTTTATTTTAAAACATTGTGATTTTTTTCATATCTGGGTCATTGTATCTTAACCTGTATTACACAATTCATCTATGGTCGATTTGAAAATTTCACGACCGTGTCACACTTTGGTAACCCCTTTTCATGAACATGCATGCATGGAAGTGCAAGAAATGTGCCAGAAAGCTCTGACTCACTGTCACTTGTAACATCCTGTCCTGTGTCTGTTCCCCTCCAGAGAGAGAAAGAGTGACAGGCAGCACACGGGAAACACAGAAAGGGAGTATGAACAAGTGAAAGGCTGCCAGTGCATATCGTGGACATGACAGACTGGAATCTCCAATTTGCTGCAGTGTGTTTTCCCTCTGCCTGATCCTGCTTCTCCTCGATTTGGTTGCTCCTCTTACCCCCACATGCTCCCCAGCTACATGGAGCCCTGCAGAGTGTGTGTTTACCATCCCCTATAAGCCTGTGTAGCAGAGACGACAGTGTAGTTATGACAGACAGACAGAGACTGTACAAGTGAGCCTAGGGTTATCACCTTTGGATGAGGTAAAAAACAGATACCAAACCACTCCCCAAACTCTGCCCTTGGCCTCACCCTTTTTTTATGATTGATGAGTGCTTTACTTCTCCAAAGGCATTTGTAATGTCGGAGAATCATTTAAAAGTAACAGGAATCATTTTTATAGTTAGTTTTTGTTTATTTTTAATTTTATTTTTATTTTGTGGTAACCAGGTAAGGCCCACTGAACTCAAGGCCCATTTATAGGGGTGACCCAGAACCAAGGGAGGTTAAGTGACTTGATCAGGGTCAAACAGTGTACAAGCGTAGACTGCAGGAATCAAAACCAGATCTGCAGAATGTGCCATGCTCTTTCACAGCTCATTGCTCTAACCTTTATTAAACACCATCCCTCTTTTCTTTCCATGTTAGTTATGTATTCTGATATTCTTTAGCCCATGTTTGATAAATTAATTACCTGTTTGTGGTACCTTCCTTTCTAAAATGTGTTTCTTTTAATCCACCAGCCAATGCTATTTATTTTTCTATCTCTAAGACATGCCATGATATCAGACATACCAACCCATGCTATTCATCTGAATGGACTGTAATAGTGTATCTAATATCACTGAACGTCCAGGTAGTGTAAAAAATGAGAGCAGTAGCTGCTGAGGACTCAGGTGAAAGAGAATTCATGTATTAATAAAGGCAATACAAATTAGATAATTAACAAAAATGTGTGTAAAACATATCAGATTAAAGGACAAACAAAAAGGGAAACATTACAGTATGCAAAGGTATAAAAAGTGTTCCCTTTCACAGCAGTAACAGACCATACTTAAAATTCGGAGTGGAAATTATTAGGTTGATGAACTGCTAATGGCCTTAATGACTACACCTTACACCTCCAAGACTGAATGATGTTACAAACAAAGGTTTGTATGACAACAGAACGTCTTTGTAACCTGGACATGCAGCTAAAACAGTGAATGGTTTGATACAGTCAGTTGTAAGAGCATGTAAGCACTCAAAATGGTCCCAGATACATTTAAGCAAAACCAGATGACTGGATAAGGACCCTAAAAAATGGATTATCCAGTCTAATACCAGACAGGTAGCAACCCTAAGTGAGCCATGGAGGTGGACATATAAGGCAAACAGTTGTCACTCAGCAGTGTGTTCCATTGCACCACCCCCCACAGACCAAGCAGGAAAATGGTGTACTCAGAGAGTGGCAAGCAGTACTGCACAGTTCCGTACTGTTGTGTGTATGTCTTTCTCTCTGTCTTTGTTGCACACTGCCCCTAGTATCCCAGGTCATGTATTGGGAGTGCTGTCGGGCCATCCAACAGGAGCAATTCTGTAGTGATGTTCAGATATTTGAGCAAGTTGTTCCTTTGTGTGTTTTCAGGCAGTGAGTGTGCTGAAGCTGAGCCGCACCCTTTGTTTATCTTCAGCGGCATGTTCTATACATTGCTGCAGCTGCACACTTCATTGAAGCGGGGTTGATCCATGGACCACACTTGTAATTGAACCCTGCAAATATTTAACGGTGTTCCTGTCCACGGAGCACACTTGTAATTGAACCCTGCAATTATTTAACAGTCTTGCTGTCAGCACTGAAACAGGAGAGTGATAGAGCAGCCGCTGCAAATGCAAAACCAAAGGGAACTGTTTTCTGAGGTGGCAGGATACATCCTGAGAAACTGTAATTTCCAGCCTTAAAAAGACATTTTCTATGTATTTTTAAGCAGAACAAGATGACCCATGTTACAAGCGCAATAACCCACCAGAGTATGAGGTTATTAGGGATTAATCAACACCCTGTGTGTGGTGAGGGCACTCGGCCTGCAGCCTCATGCCTCACAACACACCCGGGGTGTTGATTAACCCCAATAACCATATATCCTGTTGTGGGTTACTGCTTACGTTTATTCCTTGTCCCCCAATAGCACTTTTTGAATTCTAAGCATCCATTGCATAACCTGGATACAAAATGGATGCATCAGAGAAAGCTCCCACACAGGGCAATCCTTTGTGTGTGTACAAGGCTCCCATTAGGTTGTGCATGGTGCCAGCAGGGTAAAGGGTGGAAGAAAAGTAAGGAGAACAACCCCATCTCAATGACAGTTTCTGGCACTCTCCTGTTACATGCTGCACAGACATTCTTCTGTGCAGTGGTTGTTAGGGCAGTAGGTCAGGTCACAGAACTGACTTTAGGCTTGGAGAACAAGCATTCCGAGGACAAACTGCATAATATCAACAAAAAAAAAAAAAGAAAGAATGTAACCTCTTTCCTCTAGCAGTCAGGCTCAATTTGACTGCTAGATGTATAACAAGCAAAAAAAAAAAGCAACCCCCAAGGATACTTGCCCTCAAAACACAGAACCATTATACTTTTATGTTTGCTTGCATACATGCACAAAAAACATTAGGTAACAGCTTAGGAGAGAAGCAGGGTTTTTGAGGTGCGGTACTGTGGCGGCCAATGCCCCCATTGCATTCTGAGGCATGGCCGTGTTTCCCCAATGTGGTGGCACGCTGCTGCTGACACTAGTTTAGCAAGTGTGCCACCAAGTTGAAATGAATTGTCTGCTTGAATGAGGGAGCAACCCATCATTGTAGGGCATGCCATGCCTGGCGTAACATTTCAATAAACATGGCAGGTGGTGGCTCACTGCCCGCTGCTCTCTCACAGTCCCTAGGAAGCCAACTTTGGGTGTGCCCAATCCCCCTGTTGGCATATGTGCCCCCTTTATTGCTGTGGTCTGCTGAGGGGGTGTCCAGTCCCCCTTGGTATCACGCCTCCAAACACAGACATGCTTGGCAATGGGGTGCCCAATCCCCCTGTTGTCATGTTAACTCCCCCATTTTCCTGGCGCTGCCCCAACCAATTGTGCAGCACACTGGGATCCCACTCCAGTGTGGCTAGCATGACACTCCCAAACAAATGTGCCATACTGGGAGCCCACCCCAGTGTGGCCAAAACCAATACAAAAATGGAAAACTGTCCGTGGTGAATTCTTAAATTTTTTTTAACTGAAGCAAAGGAAGTGGTCCCTCGCTGTCGTGTCCCTCCCCAGCCCACACCCACCCTCTGTGCACCCTGCATCCCCACCCCCTCACCCCATACTTACCTCCAGAGCCCAGCGTGATGATCTTCGGTGGACCAGGAACAAGTCTGCACTCTTCAAAGTCGACCGCAAACTGAAGAAATGCCGGTAAGCTGTATAATGGCAAAAATGTTTTTTTTTCCAACTTAGGAGGATACCTCAGCTATTTTTGTGAATTTTTGCTCCAGATTTTCAACATGGGGTTCTTGGGACCCACCTTGTGAATTCAGTCACTGTCATTTCATTATTTGGTCCCGAAAGGTTATTTTGCAGTCACTGCGTGGAATCACCTTTTGGGACCAATTAACAAAACTACTGTCAGTGTTCATGAGATGGGCTTCCAAAAAGCCTATGTTGCAAATTTGGAGGAAAAATTCCAAAACATGACTGTGTTATGAGCATGCATTGCATAGTTTCCACGTACGCTCATAACTTTGCAAATCTGTAATATTTTCACTTCAGATTTTCAACATAACATTTTTTGACACCTCCTTATGAACAGTACAGCTGTCATTTTTCACATTCTGGCTGAAATGTGTTTTTGCACTTCTGGCGCAGAACAGCGTGGTCGCTGAGGGAAATCAGTGTTCGGGACACATTTAGAAAATCACAATGACACTGTTCATGAGTAGCGGTCCTGAAATGCTTATTGAGAACATTTGGTGACAAAAGTCCATAAAATGACTGTGTTATGAGCACGTGTTGCACAGTTTCCATGCACCATCATAACTTCGCAAATTTGCAATATTTTCACTCCAGATTTTCAGCATTGGCATTTTTTTCACACACCCTTATGAACAGTATAGCTGTAATTTTTCACATCCTGCCCAAAATGTGTGTTTGTACATCTGTCACACAATGGCACAGTCGCTGTGGGAAATCAAAGTTCGGGACAGATTACACTAATCATAGTGACAGTGTTCATGAGCAGAAGTCACAAAATGCCTATCTTAAAAATTTGGTGAGAACATTTCACAAAATGACTGTATTATGAGTGTGCGTTGTGCAGTTTCCACACATGTTCGTAACTCCGATAATTTTTAATATTTTCACTCCAGATTTCCAGCATTGCCATTTTTTCACACCTCCTTATGCACAGTACAGCTGCCATTTTTCACATCCTGCCCAAAATGTGGTTTCGCACATGTGGCGCGCAATGGTGCGGTCGCTGTGGGAAATCAGCATTCAAGGCAGATTAACAAAATTGCAGTGAAACTGTTCATGAGTGGAGATCCCAAAATGCCTATGTTAAAAATTTACTCAGAACATTTCACAAAATGACTGTATTACGAGCGTGTGTTGTGAAGTTTACACGCACGCTCGTAACTTTGAGTCTTTTTAATATTTTCACTCAAGATTTTCAACATTGGCATTTTTTCACACCTCCTTATGAACAGGATAGCTGTCATTTTTGACATCCTGCCCAAACTGTGTTTTTGCACATCTTTTGCAGAATGGCATGGTCACTGTAGCAAATCAACATCCGAAACAGATTAACAAAATTGCAGTGCCACTGTTCATGAGCAGATGTACCAAATGCTTTCATGAGGTGGGGGTCACAAAAAAGGCCATGTTGAACATTTTTAGTGCAAATACCAACAAACACCCAGGGCATTATGGTTTCTAACTATAATATCCCACCCTGCATAGACCGACAGGCATCAGGGTCATGCTTTTGGATTGCTGGCTGTAATGCTCATGCCATTCCACCCCCATCCTGCAGTCAGTGACAGGCATCAAGGTGTGCCTTGGACTCTTTAGCCCCCGAGTTCACACTATTTTCCTATACTGCACCCATTTCAGCATATGTCCTTATGGAATGGGGTGACTGTAAAGCCGAACAGCCCAAGGCACACCTCAACACTTGTCGGTGTCTGCAGAATAGGATGAGGTGAAATGGTGTGATTGTTATGCATGACAACCCAAAGATATACTCCAGTGCCTGTTCATCTCTGCAGGGTGGAGGTGGGGTTCGCGTGAAGTTCAATACTTCACTGCCATTCCTATTCTGCATCTGTCTAACTCTTGCACTTCCAATGCTGATACCAGCAAACAAACATTCGGCATTGACAAATGCTTGTTACTTGTTACTTGTTGCAACACTTCCAAGATCAAAACCTCATTCGAACAGAGAACCACTAATCCTTTCACAGAAAAGAGCAGATTGCTGATCTGAAGGTCATTCACTCATTATCCAAGGGAGGGATTTGTTTACAGAAATTTCCTGGGAGACAACAATTAGGCTACACTCTGGGTAGTCCTGAACTACTGCCAGTCATGGACCCAAGCCACTGCTTATTTGTAATACATCTGTTTGTAGACAGACCTGCTTGCAAGCTGTTGCATATTGCAAGTGCAGAGGAAACAGGTCGGAGGACATGTGTGTGGACTGCAGAAGAGTCATCTGCAGAAGGGCCTGAATTACAGATTCCTATCTGAATTCGGCTCCAGGGTGGGAAACACCCATAATGCATCAAGCTTTCTGCACAGTAGTGGGTCTGAAATTCTGATTCTCCCATGCCTGGGCACTTGGGATATCAATTGGGAAAGGGTGGGCCCAGCACAGGGTGAATAGATGGGAACAGTCACAAGAGGAGGTGCTACAGTCACCATGACCAGAGATCACAAGCTCTGGACCTTCTGTAATACACTGCTCCTGCATACAACCTCTTGATCTGAAGGGCAGGCAGATCAGAAATGTCCACATACTGTACACAAAACTAGAATCAAGCAGTTCATTCAACAGAAAAAGGTTACTACCACATCAGCATTACTCACTGGCAATTAATTGCTGTATTTAGTTATTGTTCGTAATTTATATATATGTTCACTGCTCTCCCAATGTACAGTGTACCTAATGTTGTGTGTGTTGAATGTTTTAACTAATTGTATTACTGTTATATGTTAATTTATATGTGGAGTCTCATTGCATCAAGGCCTCCCCAAAAATATGTTACTTGTATCCTCTAGGAATTACCTTGTCCTAGCTAACTAACTGACTAACTAACTAACTAACTAATTAATCAGGGTAAACATGAATTTGAAATGCAGCATTGTAATTTAAGACCTGACTTGCATGTAATTATTGCCAGCATTTGACCTGATTCTGGTAAGCTGATTTTTCTGTGAAGGGTTTTATGATCCTTGACTCTAGGACACCCAATTTAGAACTTCTTTTGGTGACCATCTGGAACGAACAATTCCTTTTCTGTTGCAGTGTCTCACTGGACTATTCTCTCCATGGCTGGGCAGTCAGGTACAGTAGGCACCATACCTTGCCTGCTGGCACTAGGATCTTATGTGGAGCTACATGAGTGCAGGGCCAGCATGTGCCAATGCTGTCATACTGGCAGTCGATATATATCCTATTGTAATGGACCTGGCTGGTCATAAAACAAACTCCTATATCTCTGCTAGAGAAGCAGCTCCTTTACTGTACTGCTAGAGTTCTGGCCTTTCATACTTTCAGCCCTGGAGGAAGGGATCAAATCTAGCTCGGGGTAGGTTTATAATTGAAAATGTAGATTGTGAGTAATTTAGTGGCTGTTCAAGAGGTGGCTATGGAGTGTACTGGCTTGTCTTGCCTTGATATGTAATGTACTTTACAATGGCATTTGGTTGGGATATGTGAATACCTTATTTTGAATATTTAGCCCAAATATTTTATTCTGAGGCCAACATATTTGGTATTGTATATTCATGAGCAGTCCTCCTGCCCACTACACAGCCCAATGACTGCAGCCTGCTCTGCTGGGGTCTGAAATCCTGTATACCACAGTAGGTGTGTGCAGTGCAAGGATTTGGAGTACAGGCAGCTTTACTATTTCAAATATTGACAAGCATTTGTCAGTATCGAATGTTTGCTTGCTGGTATTGGCATTGGCAGTGCAGGAGTTAGAGAGATGCATAATAGGAATGGCGGTGAAGTACTGAAGTAACACCAACCCTCACCCCCACTCTGCAGAGACTGACGGGTGTTGGGGGTGTGCCTTTGGGTCATCGGCCATAACACTCATGCCATTCCACCTCACCCCACCCTGCAGATACCGACAGGTGTCGCAGTGTGCCTTGAGGTCTTTGGCCCTTATGCTCACCCCATTTCAAAAGGAAATAAGCTGAGATGGGTGAATTATAACAGAATGGGGTGAATGTTAGGGCCAAAGACCCCAAGGCACACCTCGATGCTTGTCAGTGGCTGCAGGGTGGGGGTGGGGAGGAATGGGTTGAACATTATGGCTGACGACCCCAAGTCACACCCCCGATGCCTGTCAGTCTGTACAGGGTGGGCGTTACGGTTGTAAACCCTAACACACAGGATGTTTGTTGGTATTTTTGCTTCAAATTTTCAACATTGGCTTTTTGGGAGCCCACCTCATGAACAGTGGCAGTATCATTTTGTTACTCAATGCCAAACGGTGCTTTCGCATAGCGAGTGTGCCATTCGGTGCCACAGGTGTGAAAACACATTTTGGGCAGGATGTGAAAAATGTCAGCTGTACTGCTTATGAGGAGGTGTAAAAGAATGGCAATGTTAAAAATCTGGAGTGAAAATATAAAAAACTGGTGAAATCACGAGCGTGCATAAAAACTGAGCAATGCATGCCCATAACACAATTATTTGGGGGATATTTTAACCAAATTTTCAGCATAGGCATTTTGGGACCTCTGCTCATGAACTGTGTCACTGTGATTTTGTTAATGTGTCCTGAATGGTAATTTTACACAGCGACAGCGCCATTGTGTGCCACATGCACGAAAACACATTTTGGGCAGGATGTGAAAAATAACAGCTGTACTGTTCATAAGGAGGTGTGAAAAAACGGCAATGTTGAAAATATGGAGAGAAAATATTAAAAACTGTCAAAGATACAAACATGCATGGAAACTGCACAACACACACTTGTAACACAGTCATTTTTTGGAATTTTTCCACCAGCTTTACAAGATAGGCCTTTTGGGACCCCACCTCAAGAACAGTAGCAATGTCATTTCATTAATCAGTCCCAAAAGGTGATTTCACACAGTGACCACAAAATGACCTTTCAGGACCAAATAACGAGATGATAGTGCATGTGTTCATAAGGTAGGGTGCCAAGAACCCCATGTTGAAAACCTGGAGGCAAAATTCAAAAAAGTACTAAGATATCCACCTAAATTGACCCCCCTCCCCCATTTATGCCATTATATGGCTTACTGGCATTTCTTCAGTTTGCGGTCAGCTTTGAAGACTGCAGATGTGTTCCTGCTCCACTGAAGGTCACAATGCCAGACCTCCAGAGGTAAATATGGGGTGGGGGTGGTGTGGGGAGGTGAGATGCAGAGAGGGTGAGTGCAGGTTGGGGTAGGGGGCATCACCGACTGCAAGGGACCATTTTCTTTCTTTCAGGTGCAGAAAAAAAAACACACTGTGGATGGTTTTCTTTCTTTACAGGTGAAAGAAAACAAATATTGGACACACTGGGGTGTGCTTCCAGTATGCCCCATGACTTTTGGGGGGCGTGATGTTGGACACACTGGGGTGGGCTTCTAGAGTGCCACACAATGGGGGTGCAGGTGGGGGCAGGAACATGCCAATGCAGTCAGCTTTCCTTTAAATGGAGACACACTGGGATAGGCTCCTAGTGTGCCACACAATATTGGGGGGGGGGGAGCTTCAGGAACCAGAGGGACAGGGAAATCAGTCAGATGCACTGACTGGATCAGTGAATCGGACAGGATGGAGAGTCAGAGTGAGAGACCATAATGACCGCAGCCTTCTTCTGTCCTCCTCATCTCTTAGTCTCGAGTGTGTTCAGCTAAGGGCTTATCAGGCAGTGTGGGTTCACTCTCTCACTCAGCTCTTTTTCAAAGTACAGTCCAGTGTGGTCTTCTCATAACTTCAGACAGCTCTCCCTCTTGACTGTATCACGCTCTCGCTCTGTAGCTGTTCCTCCACTTCATCCTATCCAGAACTCAAAAGCCTGAGCCACAGAAAAGACAATGGGGGATAAACCTGACAGTAAGCCACAAAAGAACTAGAAAAAATAATGAGGATTAGATCACAGCTCTTTTTTGAGGATTCCTTTTGACAATGCCACCTGCCATCAATCTGCCACCAGTCGCCAAAGTTTCTGCCATTGCCACTTGCTTGCTCGCTCTTCCTTCAGTCAGTCGGGACTTGGTGTGCTCCCCTTACTGGCTCTTTCTCTGGACTGGCACCCACTGTGGCTTCCTAGCTGCTAATCTCTCAGTTCTTAGTTTTTCTGATGTGCCAGCATGTAGACTGTTAACAGGTGAAGGAGGAGCTGACACTGCAATGACGGGGCGCTCCCTGTTTGCAGCGGCAAATTTGTTTCAAGTTGGTGGCATGCTTTAAAACTGCTGTCATAGACAGCATGCTCACTAATTGGTGCCGAACAGATGAGCCCAAAAAGCACTGCCAGCATTCGCCACAACACTGACACGCCTCTGAAACCTGCTACTATTGTACTACAAGATGTTTCTTGTGCATGCATGCACGCAAACATAAAAAGGTGCTAAAGTTGACATAAAATGAAATGGGTTGGGGATGGTGACATCTTACAAGTCAGAAGAGATCAGGCAATCTAAAACTGAATAATAAAGTATGAGTCAAAAATGTTGACATAACATGAACTGCTGCTTTAAATGGAATGGCTACAAATGTTGTATAAGGATGCCTTGTAGACCATAGCTGTCTCTGACTTGTTACTGCTTTACAGGACACTCATGGGAACTAGGACATTTTTATCTAATGAGGTTTTCCTGTATAAATGAATTACATGCATAATAAACTTGTATGTCACACTAACATAATCTTATGATCTTGCTAGAGAAAAATGCATAGTTACCTAAAGCACCCCAATGGAAGGCAGTGGCATGCATTCAAATCTACAGAGAAATGGGATCACAGACAGCAGAAGAGTGAATGAGATATCCAATTTGGGGGTCCATAAATCTGATCTCCACAAAGGGGATTGGGACTCATCTGCCAGCTCTGTCCTACTAGCTAAGATCTAAAGCAATGCCAACTAAGCAAGTCCAGTAACATTTCTAGATTCTCAGATATGTCAGGTAGGACAGACCTTCCTATGGAGCATTAACGCCTGAGGAGAAAGGAATGAAAACCCAAGTATAGACATGTATATGCAGACATGGCTACTGTACATCCTGTTCAGCTGCTCTCCTTGCTGGATCCTAGCTGGTTGTGGCAGGTCACTGCTGTGAAGGAGCTTGTGTAGGTGTGTCCTGTCCACCTCCTCGAGAAACTGTCTTCATGCATCAGTGGCAGAGAGCACACACACACACACACAGAGGGCTGGGGACCAAGTTAAACTAAAAACAGCACAAAGACAACAGACTTCATCGCTGACATTTGCTTACAGCAGAGGTGTTGCTCTCAGGGAAGTGGGCTACTAATGTCCTCCAGCTGAGAACACAGTTCATGCTGATGCAGCGCTTGAGCAACTTTTTGTTAAAGTTTGCTAGTAAATCACAGAACATCATAAATTGTCCAACAATAAATAATTACAACTCCTCAGAATGAACTGGTGAGCAGGCTGCAAACTCTAGTTTGCCAACATTTTTAAAAAGGTTCATGAAAGCTGGGACACCAGCCAGGTCAGAAGGCAGCAAAAGGAGTTCCAGGGGTTGTTCTCCTCTAGGTAAGGAGAGTTGCAGCACCTTGCTATCTAACTGTCCTCTGGTGGCTGGCATGGTAATGATCATGTTTCTGTGCAGTTGGAGAATGCTGAGGCTGTCATGTATCATCACAACATCGCGGCACCTCCCCTTCCAGCACCTGCTGTTCTGGGTTAGACAAAACTGGAGGAAACATTAATTTATGAATTTATTTTATGTATTTATTTATTTATTTATTTATGTTATTTACTTTTGGTGAACAGGTAAGCCCAGTGATATTAAAAGTCATTTTTTCAGGTGCAGCCCAGAGTTATTTACATGGAAACATAACAAAACAGTACAGGAAGTCAGATGAGCAGTACATGCCATAAAATGTCAATCAACTCACAGGGTTATAGAGTTGGCAACATTGGTTCATACACAATAAATTGCAAACACACAAAAACAAAGGCCTATGGCCAAAATTGCCCCTTTTCATGAGACCATAAATACATACCTAGACCAATACCCAAATAGACAGCATTGTATAGACAAACTCTTTTAAAACAAGTACAGGGGTGAAAATTATGTAGCCATGAGGTCTGAGCTGATGTAAATTGTTTATGAGTCGTCGTAACCGTCATGTCTTTTGGTAAGGAATTCCAAAAACATCCTGTTCTATAACAAAAATGAATTCTGGCCAAATTTATTTTTACATCAGGGTAATTTCAACTATGCTTTCAAGGAAGACTTGAAACAACAGAGTAAAAATTGTGAAGTGGCTTGAACAGATGATACCATCTTGTCAACTGCCACTCATTTGGGATACCCTGGCTATTCAGGCCCTGATACCCCTTCAATTGGATCCACACTCAGGCTCCTTATGGGGCACAGCCACTCATCCTTCTGAAGAGGGGATATTCGTCAAGGTTCAGTGTTGATTCACTGGGGACAATTTGTTAAGTCCTCTAGAGATGTAGGGAATAGGTTGGCAGAAAAGTACTGAAGAAGGCACTGTACTGCCTTCACAATAGTCAGTTCTAATACAGTCACAGTACAAACAATTCAAGTTTCAGAAGATACTGGAAGCAGGACTCACTCAAGAAATCTATTCAGATTCTGTTTTAAAGCAAAAATAAACTGTAATAGGTTACAGTACCACAGTGACACACCAGCATTTTGAGGAGGAGCCTTTCCTTCGTGGTGTACAGTGAACTGTATATGAAGTCTTACTGATGCCTTCTTGTTAACAGTAAAAATTATAAATCATTGCCCCCCTCTTCTTGTACGGGACATGGGGTGGGGCAAATCCCTCCTTTTCATTCATTGACAACTCCAAATATCAAATCCTATATTCTTTTTAACACAGAAGTACTATATACTGTATGACATAGGTACTGTGAGCAGATGTAGGCCTTATGGCCCAACCTGCCTGCCCCTTACTTGTCTAAAAGTGGGAAATGCCTTCACATATAGCTATTTTTTTAAAAGGACTAGTGCAAAACTCCCTTTTAATTACTGCAATAGAAACACTCTCCTGTGAGTGCATCACTTCAAATCCATGATTGCTTAAAAAGATGACTCGTGAAAACTAAAAGCTATCAGAGAATAATAGATCCAGAGAATGTACCTGTGTCATTGCTTTTATCAAGTTTCTCCATTTATATATTTAAAAGTCATAAAATATTATAGGTGAAGAGAGTAACTACTCTTGTTTAATATTAGCAGTGAAAATAAATATATAGTTAAATATTTTCCAAGCTAAAAAAGCATTGAGGCTGTTTACAGAGGAATGGCAGCTGAGAGCAGAAGACCTTTATCATTGCAGAAGTGCAGCAGCAGCATCTAAAAATGTTTCTAAGGCAGAGGTAGAATCCTTACTTTGAAGATAGCAGGTGGAAGGTGTTACAGAATGGATAGTGTCCTGCATGCAGAATCATTTGCGTACCATTTACATAGGCAGTCATCATTGGAAGACACCAGTGGATCACAGACCACAAGGGCAACATTCATACACAGCTGTAGTTGTCAAACAAGTATGGTGTTAGTACCATGTGGGGTTGCATGCTGCCACAGACTGGAAATGCAGTGGAAAGGAGAACTGGGTTCCCTGCCCATCCAGTGTCCCATGGTGGAACTCAAACCTGTCAGCTACAGAGTGTATGTGGTACAGATGTTTTAGCTTGATGATGAACAGTAATTCAAAGAGTCACATAGAAGGCTACCTGGGATCCACTACAGATGGACCCTTATCCGCCCAATTTACCCATCATTGCAGAATGCATGTGCAGTGTGCCAGATGTTTTCTGTTCATGCCTCTGCAATCAGTTGCACCACTTACCACCCTCGGGTAAGACAGCTCTGAAAAATGTGGAAGTGGATGATTCAGATACTATGAAGTATGGGGACCACATTGCCCAGCTGTCTGTTGGTTGCTGAGGGTTAGCACAGTAAGCCATGTGCCAGTCATATCCCACTGCTGACATACTGTAACTAATGTGGTATTGAGCTTCCCTGTTGCTGTGACTGCTGGGCACAGTATCTGCTGGCATATGTAAACAGCCACATTAGTATAGCACAGTGGGTGTCATCAGGGCAGCATTTCCAGAGAACAGGTTGCTAAGGCTGTTGACACCACACAGGCAGTCCCAATGTTATGTGTGGCACCTATATAAACAGGCCCATTGCTACTTTCTCTACAGCACTTAAGAACAGGAAGCTGAAGCTTGTAATCATGGCTAAGATGGTGACTTTTAATGCCTTAGCCAGGTACAGGTACTGTTTATTTTCCTATGACTATATTTCCCATTACTTTTGAAGGGCTAAAGTAATGTTTGCAGTAGTAAGAATTCACTACAGTAGGGGATTCCAGTTTAAAAAAGAGGTCTGGCTGCTAGTAAGATTAGTCTTTTACAGAAAACGGAGCAACAAGAATGTCTATGTGAGAGGATATAATTTGGGAATTCCATCCAGAGAACTAAATGAAATGTACTGTAAGTAGAAGAACAAAGGATCCACACCAGGTGCAGGGTGGGTAGTGCTCTGAATTGAAAGCAGACCATCTTAGCAAAGTACAAAAGGCATGCACTTCCCATGAGCATCCAGAACCACTTCGACATCAATGGGCCCGATATTCAAAGGTTAGCACAGGTGCAAACCTGGTTAGTGCCAGCGCTAAGCTGGGTTTGTGCCAGTGCTCTGGCAGGGCCATAATCAGAGGCCCTCAGTGCTGCACAAATCTGGTAGAGCAAAGGGGCTAACTATACTGCTGTGTCTATGCAAACAAAAGGGTCTCGCATACATACTAGTGGCACATTCAAAGCTTTGTGGTAGTGATAAGCAGTCACCAGAGCAGAGCTGTTTGCTGCCACCAAAAAACACTTCATATCTGGGCACTAAGCCAGTGCCCCCACCCCCATAAAGGCAGGGCAGCTGCCCTGTGTCAGTTGGTCTGGCCCCACCCCTCCAAACACCAATATATCAGTAAAACATCATTCCCTGCTGTCATAGTGGTTTCCCCACTCCTGATCACCAATTGTACTGTGAAACATTCTTCCTTCATGGCCTGGTGATTCCCTCATCCAAGATCACCAATGTGCTGTAAAACCTCCATCCCTGGCACTATAGTGTTCCCCCCAACCCCAACCCGATCACCCATTTTGGGGAGAGAGTCTGTAGTGGGTGGTCAGGTGTTTGGTTGGTGAATGGTCAGGGTAATCACTATACCACCAGGGATGGATCTTTTACAGCAAAATGGGTGATTGGGGGAAAATAATTCTCTGATCGTGATATACAAATTTGAACTTTAAACCCAAGATCAACAGTTACTCATAACTCAGCCATTCTGTAACACTTTTCACAAAATTTTCAACAATCTTATTTTTTCAGAGCCCTTGCTCGAACTGTCGCTTCCATCTCAGAATATAAAAGTAAGAGTAAAGAATTCTTTCATCATTACATAAATATGTGCAGACAAAGAATTCTGTTGGATGCAACACAAAGTAAGGGAGGGGAGGGACATCAGGGGCCATGATATGAGGCTGGAGGGAGGAAGGTTCAGGAGGGAGATGAGGAGACACTTTTTTACAGAGAAAGTGGTGGCCGGGTGGAATGCGTTACCTGCAGAAGTGGTATCCAGTAGAACAGTGGACTGCTTAAAAAGGAGATGGGACAGGACAAGGGGGAGGGTCAATGAAGGGGAAGGGTAGAAGGGAGGGGCAGCTGCAGAATAAGAGGTGCTAGCTGTACATTTGAGCAGACTTGATAGACCGCTAGGCCTTTATCTGCTGGCAAATTTTATGTTCATACCAGTGGAGTAGCCCTTTTCAATGTGGTTTTCTGGAGAAGATGATGTTGACCAGTGTGCAGTAGCTTTGCAGCAATTGCAGTGGAACAGTAAAGGCGGAACTTAGCCTTCTCGAGTGCAAGTCCAAGTGGGGGCTGGTACAGACAGCCACTACACTTCTTCCCAAAAGGATACATAAGGTCCAAACTGGGGCAGTGGACTGCAGTTGGCAAGAGGGTTGAGCAAAGTGTATACTTAAGCAGGGTGGGGTTCTGGGGGGGTGACAGTGAACCAGTTCACTACCCTGTACAGCTTGCACATTAGGTCTAGTCTCCCCAGTGAGGAGACTGGACTATATTGCATCTAATACCAGGTCTGACTCTATGATGACAACTGCAACGAACTTGGTGTCTAAAGGAAAGTTGAGGTCTAGAAAGGTACTCATGGTAGGGGACGCAATCATTTTAGAGACAGAAGGGGAAGAGCATATGGGGTATCAGAGAAGCAGGATAGTTATGTACCTTCCAGTGGCTTTGACTGGGAAGGATGCACACAAGGTGGAGAGGATGGTCAGGGGCAAGGGAGGGGGGAAGTCTCAATGTCATTGTTCAACTAGGGACTAATAACCCAGCTGGCAGACTCTTAAGGGAGGTGAAGGATAGCTTTAGAAAGCTTGAAGGGAGGATCAAACTGATAGAGACTTCAGTATCTTTTTTTGTGGCCTTACCAGTTTGGTTTAGGGGATATGGGGAGCTTCTTCAGTGCTTGTTTCAACTCAGGGCTGAAGGAATGGTGCAGGAAAGAGGGCTTTGTGTATGTGGGAGATTGAGGGAATTCCTGGAGGGACAAAAAGTTACACATGTGGGATACTAACACATTAAAAAGCAGAATAAGTTCAGCATTCCATGTGGGAGTTTCTCCCTATCATCTGCAGCTAGTCAATACAGGGAAGCAGCAGAAAGGCACAAATTGGAAGGGCAGGGGCTAGATGCTGAAATTTTCCACACTTAAAACACAAAAAAAGAAAAGGCTGGAGACTGCATTGTCATTGATGGAAGAAGCTCCATTTAATGCAAAAGTGAAGTAACAGGCCAGACAACCTCCCCACATCATGCTATGTGTGGGATATTCCAGCATCTAGCCTGTGCGCCTCCAGTTTATACATTTACGTGACTGGGATGGCCAACACCCTTCTGAGAAAAGCACTTGAGTGTTAGGGCACATGTTAACATGTGCATTTAGGACCTTTACACTAGTAAAGGAGTTAAAGTTTTATTTATTTTTATGTATTCATTCTTGGATTACAATACCTCTGAGCACAGACAGCTTATTTACAAAGGTTCCATGTCAGTGGGGAGGGGAGACAAAACATACAAAGAGGTAAAAGTACAATGTATCCAAAACAGTAAAATAAAGTGAGCAAATATATATGCATCTATACACAGTTTTATTGCTCTAATAGGAGGAAAGCATACATGAGAGATGAAATGATAAAGATGGGAGAAAAGAAAGAAAGAAAGAAAGAAAGAAAGAAAGAAAGAAAGAAAGAAAGAAAGAAAGAAAGAAAGAAAGAAAGAAAGAAAGAGAGAGAGGCAGCCATAGACCTTGTCAAGCTGTTGTGGGAGGGGTAGTGGCAGGGAGGATGAGATGGACGGGGTAGCCATGGGCCTCATCAAAGTGCAAAATTGGGGGGTAGCCTTGTAATTCTAGAGGTAACAGCAGAGATACAGGGTTATCCAGTTGTGAGGAGGAGACTGAATGCTAGTAGATGGGCAATACCAGACCACCCGGTGGTGGCGGAGGGCCTTCTATCTCCTGGAAGGTGCATTATTGCCCAAACCACCCACCCTGGAGGGTATTATTGTGCTTAGAAAATGGGCTATAAGCAGATCAGCTGCTGATAAATGCATTTACACAAATAAAGGGTGACCTGGACATCCTCCCTCCCTCACCACTAGCAGATACAGAGGCAAAAGGGAAACTGAAACAGATAGGGAGTAGGCATTGCAGGAAGTCCATGGGTGTGGTAGAAGCAAGTTAAGGATGAAGGCAGGGGGCAGTTGGGTATGAAGGAGTCAAACAGGGGAAGGAAGCAAGTGACATCTAGGGATGCCCATATTAAAGTAATGCCAGGAGCCTGGAGAACAAAGCCAGTGATCTGGAGTCATTGGTTTTAGAAACAATTGGCCCTAGTGGTGATTACAGTATAAGGGATGGAATAAAAGCCACAGAAATCAAGGATAGTGGGGAGGGCAAGAAGCAAGCAATAATACCCAACAGGGTGGGTGGTATTGGCCAATACCAGACCACCCAAGGGCAGCGGAGGGCCTTATAGTGCCTGAAAGGTCCAGTATTGCCCATACCACCCACCCTGGAGGGTATTATTTTGCCTAGAAAATGGGCTATAAGAAACATTTTTTTATTAAAAATAAAAGATTAAAAACAAGTATAATAAATGATAAAAAAATAATAAAACTACATTTTCCTTGTAAAGTAGTCCCTCTACTGCTATACTTGGCCAGAAGAGGGTGTTGCTGTTTAGAAGAATGTGTTTAATAAGATTCATAGGTGCCACATAGCTTCATGGGAGTTGTAACTTGTTTGAAGGCAACACCAATAAATGTAACCAGCAAGTCCCTATGTAATCCAGGTACTGTGCAAGTTCTGCATGGGCATCCAATGTCCCAAGTTTCCCATCATCCTGACCCCTGTCCCTGTCAGGCATCTTACTTACAGCAGCACCATTGGGTCTCCACAACTCAGTTACATGCAGCTTGGATTCGACCTGGGAGAATCACTGCAAATTCAGCTGGTGGAGTGAGGAGGTATGGGGAAGCCATATTACCCGTGACAGCAGTAAGAGCTAGGGCACCAGGAGGACCAGCCAAGTCTGGGAATGTAAGCCAAAGTAAGGAGCAGTACATATATTTTACATGCAGCCTTTTAAAATGTATTTTCAATGGCTGCAGCAAGAATGGCGATGTGTGCCTTTTGGAATGGCAAGACTGCAGTCAGGAGCAGAGACTGTGCCACAGGGAAAAAGATACTTGGTTTGGAAGTGCAGAGCAGTCACTGAGCTGATTGCACTGATGGTTTCATTTTGTTTTATTAATATCTGAGCTATTTTTACTTAATTCATTTAACTTAAAGTAGAAATCCTGAGGTAGGGGGGCCCTTGGCCAGCTGTCAACTCACTCACTAAGCAAGACAAAACATTTGGGTCTGGCTTTGTAAAACAAACAAAAAAGAAACATTGTTTATATGTTATTTTTTTTTGGATACTGTTGTCATTACTGTTGTAGTGTGTGGTCTAAAGACTGATGGGGGTGACTCCCTTGCTCTTTCACTAAGTGAGCAGGAAAAAAATGGTGGGTATTAACTCTGAAAATTAAATGGGCACAGTGACACCACTTGGCAGCTGGACATAAAGCAGGTTGTGCTGGGACTTTTTATTTCCAGGGCATCTATTGTAAGGTAATGTGCCCCCTGGGCAAGGGTACCAGCCAATCAGATCAGAGGAAATAAAATGCCCTTTTTCTAACACAGAGATAGTGTGTGTACAGGTAGTGATACTGTAAATGGAGGAGGAACATCAGGATAAGAGTGATATACTGCATAGACCATCATCTCAAAAAGATGCAGTTGCTGGGGAACTGGGAAACAAGATTAGAAAGGCAGCAAAATGGGGGGGGGGCAGTGCTGCTAATGAGTAATTCAGCATGCCAGATGTAGACTGGAGGATTCTAGTAGCAGCAAATGCAAGGAATCAAATTCTTGTAGAGGCATTCCAGGAAGCATTCCTGATACAGATGATTTAGGAGTCTGCAAGGGAGGATGACATCCATAAAATTAATCCTCACAAGTAGGTGCAATATGGGAAATATCACAGAGCAGGCCTCACTGGGAGCCAATGATCACCAGACCATATGGTTTAAGTACAGTTGCAGAAAAAAATCCTATACTTTAGGAGAGCATATTCTGACAGGCAGAACTGTTGCAGGAGAAACTGGTAGGGTAGAAAGGGTGGAAGAGAGGTGGAGAATTGATCAAGGATTAGAAACCACAAATCTCTGTGTTAG
The DNA here is from genome assembly GCA_016271365.2 of Neoceratodus forsteri. Lineage (NCBI taxonomy): Eukaryota > Metazoa > Chordata > Ceratodontiformes > Ceratodontidae > Neoceratodus > Neoceratodus forsteri. Next base: position 508,766,401 of record CM057452.1, on the reverse strand, counting down.
GGTAGTAGGGAAAATAGTATGGGTAGGAGAAATCACTGTCTCATAAAGTGGTGGAGGCTGTAGGGGAGAAAAAAATGAAAGCCTTCAAAAGCTATAGAACTAGTCAGGCTGAGAAGAGTAGGGTAAAGTTTCTAAATGAGATGAAAGAGGCCGACAAGTCTGTGAGATGGGCAAAATCTGGCACTGAGCAGAGGATAGCTGAGGCAATAAAGAAGGTGACAAAACATTCTTTCATTGCTTATGGGAGACACACAAAGCAAAAAAGTGACTAGTGAGACAAAAGAAGTGGGAAGAGTAAGAGGAAGAAGAAGAAGGGAAGGTGGACATGCTGAACTATTTTATGTGTTTGATATTCACATTGTAGGATAAGGGGCCATTGCTGTATTGTGTCATCAGAGCAAGGAGGGAGGATGTCAGTGAGGCTCTGATTTCAAAGGCAAGGGTGTTGAAGGGATTAAACTCTTTGAAGATGAAAAGGTCAAGCATACACAGGCAACAGTATGTGCCTGTGTGTTGAAGAACATGTGACTGGTTGTAGCTGTGCCACTGACTGACCTGCTTCACAGCTCACTGGAGGTGAGGGCAATACATAGAGGTGGGCAAATTGGACAAAATCCACTCCTTGAAGCAATTCATGGAGTAATGCAGCATCCACGAAGTAATCTGCAATGCAAAGCAGAGTACTTCGTGACGTAATGAGGAATGCGAAGTCCATTGATAACAGTGACTTTGCGTTACTCTGCCTTTCCCCAACCACTTCTGCACCAATTTTAATGCAAAGTACATAGAAATCAGTGTACTTTGCATCACTTTGCCTTGTTATTGAGCTCCAAGGCAAATTTTGCAGTGATTCATGGGATTGCAGGTCACATGGGCTCTAGATTGTTCTGCACAGCCTCAGTTCTGTGTAGTGTGTGTGTAGTGGTAGATGGAGGCAGTTTCCTCTCAGAGCTCTACGATTCAAATCCTCTAAAAGCTGTTAACAAAGCCTTTTTGAGACATTTTTTTTCTCAAAATTTAGTACATCGATTGCAGGAAACCCTCTTGTGCTCCTATCATCAAGTGTTATTGTTTGTGTGGATTTTGAACTTTAATTTAGAACATTCAGTCTGTGTACTGACAGATACTTGAAGTGTGCTTTGGGGGAAGGGCGTATCTGTGTGGAGGTAGGTTAAAACCGGGAGAAAAAGCCAGTCTTTCTGTTTGGGTTATATTTTTCTTGTATGACTGTGTTAATATACACACAGTAATATGTTCAGTAATTCTTGAAATTTTTTTGCTGATTGTTGTGGTGAGAGCAGTGTTTAAGTTCAGTTTACTTAAAAGATTTGATTATATTACTGAAGTTTTCAATTTGCTACACATTACTTGTAGTGTGTGTGAGTGTTTGTGTGACGCATGCCATCAAATCAGACACATTTTATTGTGCCACAGAGTAATTGCAGCAGTGTGAACCTGCTATCCACTGCACCTGCGTGATTTTGTATTGCTTTGTAGTATCTTGATTTTGGACTGTTACTGAACTGCACACACAAACACACACACACACACACACACACACACACACACACACACACACATACACACACACCCACCAACTGGCAAAAGGTATTCTTTTCCAGATTGGATTGTGACTTCTGGGTACTGGTTAAGGTGTTGTTGTGACTTCATGTCTGCATCTCTTCTTGATTGTGCTGTGCAATCTTAATCTGTCTGTGCTTTTGCATCTGTTTAGTGCCCAATCTCCATCGGCAAGCCACAGTTGTTTTTTCTGCCTTCACATCCACCGGCCCAGATTGAAAGTTCAGAAATTTAATTTGTTTAGAATTTTCTTGGTGATCCCCCAAAATGCCTGTAAAGAGATATGCAATTGAAGCTGATTCTGGCCATGGCACTGCTGCCAGTAGCAATATTGTCCATAGGCGTGGCAGTACACAGAAGTGCATTGTTGATGTCAGTAAAGGGATTTCTCTACCAATGTTTTTTTACAGCACAATCTGTATCTTCTCTCATAGTTGGAGGAGATGATGTTGTCCCAGCTGGTGGTGTTAGTGCAGTTTCTGTTGGCATGAGTATTGTTACTTCAAGTTCCACTTCTGAACAGTCAACCATTTTAAAAAATATAGTTGGGTCTAAAGCTGTGACTGACAGTGTAGATGATGTCATATACCCTATTAACATCCCCATGGTAGTTGAACATGATTCTAATCCTGGCAACGATAACTCACAGTGTCACATTTCTTCCAGGGCTGTTGAGGTCATGCCTTTGCCATCCAATGATTCAAAGTGTGGTGCAAAAATATCGGGTGATGATGTTGATGATGCTGTGGTTGGAACATGTTCTCCTCATGACAGCATCAAAGCTGAAAATGTGGATGCAGATGATGTTGATGAATATGATAATGATGTCAGTGACCCCTGTTGGGAACCAGAGAAAAAGAAAGTCAAGGTGGCTATGTCTAGGTCTGTTGGTGTTAAATCCCTCCCCCCTCAAAAAAGTTGGATTTAGTGGTTCCTCTTGATGATAATGATGATGACCCAGAAATAATCACAGGTAGTCATGGTGGTCAGTTGGAATCCAAGTCAGTCCAGCCTGAAAAATCATGTAGCACACCTCCCATTTCAGGGGTTAAAAAAACAGAGTCCAATAAGCAGCATCAGGAACATGTTAAAAGTAGGGGATCACAATCCCTTGTTTGGGATTTTTTTGTCCAAGATGCAAAAGTTGAGTCAGTAGCAGTCTGCCAGCATTGCCATGCATGTGTGAGTCAAGGTAAAAAGGGGAGTCATCTGGGCATAGGGGGCCAGCATACACATCTTAAGAACAGGCACATGGTACTGTGGACCCGGCACCAGATGGCAGCTATGCCATAGTAGGGCATTCACCCTCATCATAACCTTACTGAGCATGTTATCCCCTTCCTTGAGTGTAAGACCAAATAGGAATGTCTGCAGTAGTGATGAAATAACACAAGAGGATTACTACAGGCATGATGAGGGGAGGTTTTTGATTTAGAAATCTTGTCAAGTGGTGGTCAGAGTAGCAGTGGGGGTGGCGGTGGTCAGTGCAGTATATCTAGTGAAAGTAGTACATCAGCCCCTGAATGTAAAATGGGAAAATAACTTCATTTGTGGACTTGTCACCTGTGCACCCCTCTTCAGCACACGTCCACACCCCACCCCTGGCCATTCACAGAGTACAGCCATTTGTAACACCCCTTGCAAAATGTGTAAGTCAGCCCATGTTGGAGAGTGTTTTTGCCCATAACCTCCTGCCTGCCTGCCTGAAGCATGTGACCTACACTGTGTAAACCATGTGATGTATGTGGGCTGCCTGTGAATTCTCACTTCATCTTAAAGCTGAATAAGGTGGAGTGCATGATACAAAGTCATAATTACAATGCGAAGTGGCAAAATGAGGGTTTAAAATAGGCACTTCGTGTAGCGGGATACTAGTGTGAAGTGGCTACTTCGCAGGCAGAATTTTACTTTGCTGCATCTCTAGTAGTACCAAGGGACTGAAGTACAGTGAATATAGTTTCCTTGCACAACAGTGGAAGTACAGTAGGGACTGAACAAGGGAACTACAGACCTCTTGAGTCTGACTTCGGTAGTGGGGACATTACTAGATATCTTAATAAAAGAAAGGCTGTTGGATATCCTAGAGTCAAACAAAACTTCAAGATACAGAATGGGTTCATGGGAGGGTTGGCACATCAGATAAATCTGATTGACATATATGATTGGGTGAGGAAGGTGATGGACAAGGGTCATGTGGTGGACATATTGCACCTTGACTTCAGCAAAGCTAAAAAGTTGGGTAACTTGGGGAGTGTGGGATAAGTTGAAAAGATGGATAAGAAATTGGCAAAGTGACAGAACCCAGAGTTGTCCTTAATAGGGAACATTCAAAGGTCAGGGAGTCACCAGTTGTGTGCCACAGGAGTTGGTCTTGTGACCAGTTGTTTTCATCTTCATCACTTGTGATATGAGGGGGGATCTGCCTCTTTGCAGAAAATACTTAGATCTGCATAAGAGTGGATAGTGCATAAGGGGTAAAAGACATAAGAGAGGAACTAGAAAGACTAGAGAAGTGGTAAAGACTACAGCAGTTGAAATTCAGTGCTAAGAAGTACAAAGTAATACACATAAGAGCAACAAATCTGAACATCAAATACAAAACAGGGCATAGCAGTGTAAACTAATCAAAGAGACGGACCTGGGGTTAATAATACCAGACAGTTTGAAGACATAAGAGCAGAGCACCAGGGTCATGGGGAGGCTGGGATCTATAGGAAGAGGGTCAGTAGCTAGAAGAGTAGGGCAATTCTGTCACTGTACAGGGCCCTGGTTCATCCTCACATGCAGTTCTGTATACTGTTCTGGAACCCACACTTGAAGAATGACAGGGACAGGATGGAGTCAGTGCAGAGGAAGGTAACCAAAATGATCCAGGGCCAACAGGAAAATACTTACTTGGAGCAGTCGAGGAGTCCAACATGTATACTATGGAGGCAAGAGTGAGGGTGAAATAACCAAGATGTACAAATACTGCCACAGAATCAATGAAGTTGAGAGCAGAGACTGGTTTGAACTGAATGTAAGTACAAGCACTAATGGGAAAACAATGAAGCTGGCAGGTGTGAGATTTGATAGGGGCATCAGAAAGCATGTCTTAATGGAGATGGTAGAGGAGGGGTGGAATATACTACAAATGGAGGTAGTATGTCCAACGTCAGTGGGGGGGTCAAACATGAGTGGGACAAACATGTCAGGCTGGTAAAGCCATTGGCAAAGAGGTAGAGAGAAAGGAGTACTGAAAGGCCAGTAGGGCCCTCCCAATCAACCTTAGACAGGTAGGGCTATGTTGACTCGATGGGCCACAGGGCCTTTTTCTTCCAACAACTTCTGTGCTTCAGTGTTTCTGTCTGATTCCTCATAAGTCATACACTTTTTTCCTGTCATTTTCCCTCCTCTTCAAAGCCTTACCCTTCCCATTTCCTCACTTTCATGCACTGTTCTAAATACTTCACTTCCATATCCTCCTCACTGGCACTCTCTAAAAGTTGCTTTGGTGGTGGTTCTGCTAGTTTGCTTGTGTGGAACTGTAGGGCTGGTATACCTTGCCCTGGTCACCCTCCCCTTTACGGCCTTGAACAACTGTACATTTTCCACTGGTGACAAGATAACTGTAGTGTCTGTGCCAGACCCAGACTCATAGTCACTTTCCTTGCATAATGACTGAGCAGCAGCACAGTCATGGGTTGTACTGCTGCTGCTGTTTGATTTGGGGACTGTGAGACATCATATGGTACTTCAGGATGTACTTGCAATTGTTCATGTCCATGCACAAATACAGGTGACTGTGGTGGCACCTGTTTTTGTGCTGTTCATACAAAATGGTCAGGGGTAGAATTGTATTTACAAATCTGGATGGATCTTTTCTCTTCTGGGTACGGTAATGGGAAACACTGGAAGGAGCAAGATGATGAACCCACTATGCTTCCTGATTACTCGGGGTGGCTTCATCAACAGATGCACCAGAAAATTGGCTGCAAAAGCTGATTACTGTAGGAGTGCAAACAAAAGAAGTCTGGGGACAAATAAATCATGGTTTCTTTGGCTATATAATTTACACCAAGCCTTAGTCCTCCTTTCAGCTGCACCAGTATGACTCCCAATCTGTGTCCCACCACCAGTACCATCTCAAAGTCCTTCTCCATCAACACTGCTTGCAGAGCTGGTACTTGGGGGAGCTGACATGATGGGACCCTTTCCTTGCACGTTTACTCTTCCAGCATCCCTCCATTGTTTTCATCATGGTTTCTGCAGGATCCATGACACCACAGCACCAACTTTCTTCTGACACGATACTACAGTGACAGATTTAAGTCAACCTCAAGTTGTGGCTGGCATAAATCCATTGGGAAACTGTCTGTTTTTTCGCGGGGCTTTGGCTCCCAAACCCCCCATGCAGGAGGCTCTATCCCCTGCACACCCTGTAACTTAGGATTGTCAACTCCAAGTCAGAGTTGATTCAGGAAGGGGGGAAAACCCAGAGAAAGCAGTGTCAGGGTCCTGTGGGTACATTACAGTGGCAGCCGTGACGTCACTGTAATGTATTTCATTTTCGAAATGTCACTGTGGTGTCGACATATGGTTTCTGCACAATGGCAGATGTTCGTACATGCCCATTGCCCACTGACACACTTTCCTCTTCACCCTCACTGAGAAACCTACTGTCTTACTGCATCAGTCTACTTTACTGAGTTTTTCCTCAAAGGCAAAAAATGTGTAAATAGTGATCTGCCTCCATAATTAGCAATAAGCAAAAAAACAATTGTCAAATAAAACACTTCACCTTTCCCAGTCTGCTAACTTCACTATGCTCTGCTTCTATTGCATGGAGGCAAAAAAAAAGTAAATATGGAGTTCTGTATCCTAATCACCACCAGCACTTAGTAAAAAAATATTTGCTAAATAAATCCTTCAAAAATCCTTCATAAATCCCACTGCACCTTTTCCAGTCGGCTAATATGCCCTACTCCTGTAGCAGGGTTGCAGCTCCCAGTGCGGGCTTATACAGTGTGCATTCTCCTCTTATTTGCAGCAGGATTTCACTGGCCTGACTACCTAAACAGGACCAATAATGCTTGAATCTTTATTGTTTTCTAACTTTTCTGTTCAAGATACACTCTTAATGTAAAAGGAGCTCCTTCCCCTGTGACACATAGCTGAAAATGGCACCAAAATGTGCAAAGCATAAGGAGTTCTTGATCTTCAGCATCACTGATTAGCTACTTCAGGTCACGTGGCATGTCAACAACTTGGACATGCTCAGTGTGAACTCCCTGTAAAAAACCAAAAAACACTGCATCATGACTTTTGAAGTATCAAAAGGAAACTGAGTTCCAATGAACTGGCTTTACCTGTTTTGAAAATGCTGGCTCACCGGTGCAGTGGTTGGATTTCCACTTGAGATGCCGAAGACCCAGGTTCAGGAATGGAACCTGGTGTCAGAAGCCCAGCCCAGGAGAGATGGCTCAAGGGTCCCACGATGGCTCGCCATCTTCTGAGGAGGAAGGGGATGCATGGCCCGATGTCTGCCGATCTCTGGCAGAGGCCAGATGCATGGCAACATGTCAGGTCCTACTGTATAGGGAGTGCAATGGACATCGCACTCTCAAGGAAAGACTAGAAAAAAATGGGTCCTTCGCCGACCTGGTGATGGCTGCTGGTCCCCCACCACCACAAAGCCTCGGACAAACCTGGTCCACCACAGCACGACCTGGGCCAAGTTAGTAGTGCTGGCCAGTCCCCACTGGTGCCTTCCCCCTCAGAGGGGGGGTGTCTTACAATGGAATACGTTGGGTTCCCCAGGTGGCTGACATGTCTGGTGGTGGCTGGCGGTGGGGGTAAAGTGCTGGCAAGGGTCCTAGGTGACCCAAAGGAGTGGCCCACCGGTGAGTGAGGGAGGAGCAAAAAAGCATGCTGTATTCTGGTATGGTCAATGAATGCAAATTTGGCGTCAGCTCATCCAGAGTCTCCTATGCCTTGAGGGTAGTGTCCTCCACTTGGGCAGGTCCCTTCAGTCATGCTGATTGACTCAACAGCACCGCTCAGTAATATCCCCCTTGCAACTGCCTATGGCCTGTCTGGTCTTGTTCCATATTCCCATTCCTTTAGCTCCCCATTTATCAGCATCATCATCATTAGTTATAGGTGAAGTCTCCTCATGGACCAGAGATCAGGAACAAACTGCCAAGCAGATACTTTTCTCTTTAAACCTTTTGTCTTAAGGGTGGAGTCTCTTCTGTGGTGAAGGAGGGCCCCTCTGGCCATGCAGATTAACTTGGCAGTACCTCATGACATTATCATGTTAGAGGGATAAAGCAAGAGCCCTTCTAATTTAAACTTTTCCCCTGAATTGGATTCCATATTTCCAAGTGTTCTGAGCTGTCCTAAATGTAATCCAAGACAAGTGTGATGGTTACCTAGACCTTGGTTTCCTAGAGTTTTTCTCCAAAGAGTGTTTTTCTCTCCTCCATGCTGAAGGTCATAATAATTATATTAATTAATTTAGTAATCTGCCGGATGTTCTAGCTGGATGGTGGTCTTATATCCTCAATACTGGCATTCCTTCCTTCAGTACTGACATCCCCTTCTCCAGGATGCATCTCTTCTCTTCTTATTGGAATTCAGTGTTTGCCTGCTCATTCATTTTCTTCTCTGGGCCTCCTTTCCTAAGGTACAATTGGTGGCCCAAGAAGCCCTTATTTCTGCAAAACCTCTAGTTGTGGAACCCTCCTCAAGAGTGTTCCTATGTATTTACAGCACTCCAAAAGGGTGATTGCCCTGGTAACAGGGACAGAAAGAGTGTAAGCCAAAGTTACAGTTATGCTGCACAAGGCAAGGCAAGTTTTGTTTGTATGCAGCCCATTCCCGGAGGCTCTAGGCGCCTAACAATAAGACAATACAGATAGTAGTAACAAAAATTAAATAATGGCTAAATTTCACACTCACAACCTTAAAAGAAGAAATTATAAGTAATCTCAGCTTTAAAATATAAATATCAGGGTAACTCATATGGTCATGTGGGGAAGTTAGTCCGGGTATGCCAGGTGGAAGAGGTGGGCTTGTAGCCTCTACTTGAACACCCCAATCGAAGGAGCCTCCCAGACTGTAGATGGTGGTGAGTTCCATGGGGTCAGCCCAGTGACACTAAAGGCCTGATTGCCAGATGTTTTGAGCTGAACCCTAGGAACATCCAGGAGGCCCCTCGAAGAGGTGTGGAGAGAGCAGAGAGAAATTGCAGGTGTCAGGAGGTCAGTCAGGTAGCCAGGATACAGTCCATATAGGGCCTTAAAGGTGAGCACACCCACCTTGAAAAGGACCCTTCACCTGACTGGCAGCCAGTGGAGAGCATGCAGAACTCTGGTCACAATACTTGACCTGGACAGGCCAGTCAACAACAAGGCTGCTGCGTTCTCCACCAGCTGCAGTCTGTGGAGGGTCCCTCCCATGACGCCGAAGTATAGAGTGTTACAGTAGTTGAGCCTAGAGGTAACAAAGGCATGCACTAGAGTTGGCAGGTCTTCAGGCAGCTCAAGGGTCTTGATCATGGCGATGTTCCTTAAGTGGTGAAAACACTTTTGACAACAGACAATACCTGATCTTCAAGCTTCAGTCTGCTGTCCAGAATCACACCCAGATCACCACCCTCAGGGAAGCTTACAGTGGTGCAAACCCCAGAAAAAGGCCTGTGTCAGCTACAGGTAGCAACCCATCATGCCCACTCGATCAACAGTACCTCCGTCTTATCTGGGTTCAGTTGCAACCAGCTGGAGGAAAACCAGTCATTGATTTTAGCCAGACAGGTGTTAAGCACATCTATGGCATTGGATGTTCTGGGCACAAATGACAGATACAGCTGGGTATCATCTGCTTAACAGTGAAACTCCATGCTGAATGGCCGAATGATATCACCCATGGGTAACATATAGAATGCAAACAACATCGGCAACAAGATCAAAACCTGGGGCAATCAACATGACAGGGGCATTGGGGAGGAGGAGAAGTTCTCCATCGCCACCCATTGCACCCTATCAGAGAGATAGAACTCAAACCATTTGATGACAACACCAGTGAGTCCACGATACTCACAGAGCTGCTCAAGAAGCATGAAGTGATCCACAGAGTCAAAAGTTGAAGAGAGATTGAGGAGAACAAGAATAGATTTGTCTCGTCTGTCTCTAGCCCTGAGCAGATCATTATGCACCCCAACTAATGCTGTTTCCATGCTGTGTCTGGCCCAAAAATCTGACTGAACTGGCTTGTAAATATCAAAGGACACAAGGTAATCCTCATGCTGTTGTGCCACAAGTTTCTCCACAACCTTGCTCAAAAATGTCAGGTTGGAGATAGAACAGTAATTTACCAAGATGTCAGAGTCAACAGATTGTTTCTTCAGGAGGGGTCTCACCAGCGCTTCTTTCAAAGCCACAGGGAAAAGACCCTCTGCCAATCAACACATAGCAATCCTGGCAAACACTGGGCCAACAATCCCAGTGCATCTCATTAAGAAATGCTTCAGGGTAAGGTCCAGTTCGCAAAATGTGTGCTTCAGCTCAGAGATCACCTCAATGACCTCAGCCACCTCCACTGGTTTAAACTCCTCCCAGATCAATGGAGTGATTCTATTCCTCCCAGTCTGACCATTGTGAGGCATAGATTGCCTCACTGATGGAATCCGCAACTGGAGAGACAACACTTTGCCAGAGAAAAATAGAGCAAACTCTTTACATAAAGTGGAAGAAAAAGTCTTTTTCTGCTCTAGACAGGAAGGGTGGAGTAGCCTGTCCACAGTCCGAAAAAGCTGAGAAGGTCTGTTTTTCCCTGCTGTAATTTCTTTGGACAGGAATTCTGTCTTCTTATGGGAAATTGCCTCCTGATACTCAGTGTAGTGAGCCCGCAGGACCAGTTTGTCGGCCTCCATCTGGGTATTCCACCAGCAACACTCCAACTTCCGATCCTTAATCTTCATCACCTTGAGATCCCCATCAAACTGTGGGAATCTCAAGTGAGAGAATCTGGGTCATATACATACTGGAGTGATGACATCCAATGCCTCAGATAACACCCTGTTATAGGTGACTACCATCTCACTGGTGTCTATTGCACAAGCTGCGTCCACTCTAGATAGGTCAGCTAATGTCAGTAGTCTCTTTGGGTACAAGCCTCTTAAGGGGTGGTACCTGACCATCTCCACAGGGGAAGGACTTTCTGGGGGACCTCAAGTGTGAACCTCATGGTGCAGTGGTCAGATCATGAGAACTGATCAATCTTGAGGCAAGCAACCTCAAGACACAGTTGGAGCACCAGATCGAGCATGTGTCTATGTTCTACACACTACCGGCCTTCCCAGTTTAAGCAATAATGCATGACAGGGCATGTTTTGTTGTGGGATTTACACACGCCTTGTGTGGTGTGTCACGAGGTGCAGCCAAGTGACTTTAACCACACAAGAAGTGTGCAAATCCCACTATTACACATGCCCTGAAGTGCATTATTGCAGTTATCAATCAATCAATCAATCAATCAATCAATCAATCAATATCTTTATTTACCCAGGTGATCATCATTGAGCAAGCTCATTTACAAGGTGGACCTGCAGTTTGCAAGGACGAGGGTACAGAATAGAGTACAAGTAAAATATACATAAAACAACAGTAGCAAGACGTATACAACAAAATATATACAGTGTAGAAATAAAGGTAAATAATATATACAGAGATGCCTTTATAATCCTATCCATCAATAACATGTTCATAGCCTGTAAATGAGTCCCTGGGATATGGAATAGTGCACACATAGGAGGAGTTATAAAATTAATCTGTTACAGTATTAAAATAAAAATAAATTAGGTGTAAAGAAAGTAAAGGATTGATTACCGGGATCTGTACTGGTGTTTGTTGCAGGATTTACACACTGTCATGTGAAATGTTTTGACCAATCAGGTTACAGGATTTTTGAGAGCCATTTTATAATACCCAGTATTTTCCTTCTAATCATTTTCCCACAATCATTCCAATCCTTCTAAACTCTCTGATAATTTCCAGTATTACTAAATTATTCCTGCATAATAGCCCTACTATGATGAATGGAATTAAAGGGCTTCATGCCCATGGTTCAGTGGGGCAGCAGGCAATGCTTGCCATGCCCCTGCATCCATGTGTGGTATTTACACCACACATGCCTAAGCATCTTTTTTAAGGCTCATTTTGTTGTTACCACAGCCTTCCTCTCTTGCAATGGGATTTCTCTTTCCTTTCATTGGGTCTTCTTTCCTATGGTATCCTTGGTCTAAGGGAACCTCACCCCTGTGACACCTCTAGGGGTGGAACCATCCTCAAGAGACTGTCAGTGTCCTTAGAGAACCCCATGGGTTGTAGTTCATGTAAAAAGGACACAGACAGCACAAGGCAAATTTGCCATCATATTGCACAAGCATTCTACATACTATCTACCTTCAAAACCACCCAGTGCCTTTCTTCCAGTTATCAGCTTCCTGCCAGCATTCCTATGTTAATAAGCCCTCCACTCCTTCCCTGTGTAGCCAAACCATTCCTACATAAGGATTCTGATGATCATCATTGAAACTAGCTTGATATATATTTTTGCTATAAACCATAGGATCTGAATATATTTTGTGAGTGTTACTTCCAGTTGCTAGCTTGAATGGTCAAAAAAGTACCCAAACACTCTGTTGAAGATGAAAAAAATGTGAATAAAAAATAAACAGAATCATGAAACCTCAACCTCAGGGAAACTGTTATATTTCCTACTAGGGGAGGTAGTGGTGATGATGGTGATGGGAGCACTATTGTTCTGTGAGCTGAAAGAGAAGAGGTAAAACATCAGGCAAATATTTGACTAAGCATTAGTGTAATCCCTAAGGAAAGGTATATTTTTCATTAGCCTATGTAACATATGTCCCTTCTAAACAAACAAGTACCAAATAATGTAAAAGACAGCATGTTAAATTTTTAACAACCCCAGACAAGTGCAGAGGTGCATGAGTCCCATCTAGCCTGTTTAAGGTTCACCCAGTGCCCTTTCCTCATCCATGTGCAGCTGTCTGAACATGTCATGTGTGGATGGGGAGAAGTACCATTAGGATTCATTATGCATGTTGTTCCACAGGGGAAAAAAGAAAGCTGTAGCCATCACAGTGTTTCCCTGCCAGTGTTGGATTTCTGACCTCGATGTGATGGCTGTCAAAATGATTTAATATCAGCTGCACTGTCAGGACCCTGGACAGAGACCATTAGGCAACTTCACTTCACCTCCCCTCCCACTTCTGAAACACACATATACACACAAACACACACACACACACACACACGCACGCACGCACACACACACACACACACACACACACACTAGGAACTGCCAGTGTCAGCCCTCCAGAGGAGTGCTAGAGATATTTATTGCATTCTTGTACATAAGGGGTAGGATTCTGCTGACATCTCATCATCTGCATGTATTGTGTATGGCAGTTGAACATTAAAGTATAATGTGTTCACTGATGATGTGGAAATTGCACCGTTTTGTGACCTTGGCACCACAGCATACAAACCCTACCCCTCCTCAGAAGAATACTGCAGTGCTGTATTTAAAGAGCCTCCCTTCCCATAAGGACAACTTTAGAAAAAAACTAAATAAGCACCCACAATCTGGCTTAAGTCCTTCCTCTCACACATATTGATGCTTCTCTACAAATGACCTCATAATCCTCCAATTGTGACATCTCATATGGTTTATGTAAAAATAATGATGGCCTAGCAGCAGCCACTGACAACCTGGGTTTGAGTAGTTTACGCTGTATGACAAGCAGGTTTTCAACAATGAGATTAAATGTCTGTTGAACAAGTTCACATGCTCATGTATTTGATGCAGTTATGCTGCTACACAGAAAAAACTAAACTTACAGATCAGTGTAGTAGTGGTAGTCAATTTGGTAGACTATGTAGGCATGGCTGGGGTTCGGAGGTTAGGGTCAGACCCCCATCATAAACTAATAGCAGTCTGTGGTTTCAGTAGTTACAGGTGAACAAATTTGGTTTTAAAATCTTGGGAAGCATTTTGTTTTATTAACAAATTTCATTATGTCATAGTTCTGCCCTCATTTCAGGATTGAACCCTGGAGTCTGGTCCTAAGGCCATCAGACTGGGAGGAGCAGTGGCCAAGGCAGCAAATCCCAGCTATGGTGGGTTGATCCAGCAGTGCATTCTACCACCGCAATGATCCCCGACAGTGGCAAGGGAGTTTACTGTGTGTGCACAAGCTGATTAAACACACCATGATGACACCACAGTGAGTTTGGAGAGTCAGTGGGCAAAAGGGAAATGGGTAAAAACTCTTCACCACCTAAATAATGATCATTGCCCCAGGGTCTGCATTGTAGAAACCTTTACTGGAGGGAAGGTAGAGTTAGCGGCAGAAAGGGATTAGAGGTCACTTGGAAAAAATACCCTGACAAAAGGATTAGAGGACAGTTACCTGCAGATCACAGAATCTATGGAAATAAATAAATAATAGGTACAATTATGATGTCACAAGTAGAGGATTATTGATAGTTGCTTAGTTAGGTTCTAGAAAAACTAGATACTCTTTGATTTTTCAGTGTTTTTACAGATACGTAGCAGGTCAGAAATAACATAGTTCAACCTGCAGTGGGCGCAAGATATTTAATTGAATCAGATTTCTCAGATCTAATAAAATATCCACTACAGTACTTCTGCATTGTAAAAGACACTACAAAGATTCACAAGACCTCTTCCACCTATCTGTCTTCCATCAACCATCACATGATAATTTCAATACTCCATAGTACACACGCAATTTCGTCCATCCACTGCCACTAAACAAATGTATAGCCCAATTTGGCAGCAAGTTCAGTTTCAAATACCCCAGACATCCACAGCTCCTCCACCCTGTTCCAACCAAGTTTGAAATCCCTTATTGGCCTAACACATGAAATTACTTACCTTGAAGAATCACCATAGGGTGGGTAACCTCCATAGTACTTCTGCTGCCATCTTCTCCTCTGACATCCAATTCATCCCCTACAGTCATTTCAAGACAAAGGTCCAAGTGCCTTCCTTTCAGTCCTGGCCGCCCCTGACATTAGGTAGACTGCCAATTGTATTTATTCATTATTTTGTAAATTAGTAAAGTAAAAAGGCACTCCAAGTTGAAGCTTGTTTCCAAGTGTGACACAGAAGGAGTAGTTTCCAGAGAAAATGGGTCAAAAAGTCAAACAATTCAGTCAAAAAACAGGCAACATTGCAATAAGATTTTGTTACACTTTAGAAAGCTAGGACAAACTGTCAAATAAAATGAACTAAGAAGATATGCAAAGAAGCAGCAGTGGCCTTGTGCTCATTTTTTCACTGCCAATGGCCCAGCATCTAATGTCACTGGAACTGGTGACATCCAGCTCTGGGACAGGGACAGGGACAGCAATGGAGAGCAAGGAAGATGGTGCTGCCACTGCTGCTATTAGTCTATACTAAAAGGAAACTTGTTCTGGAACTTCTGCAGCAGTTAGGAAGACTGGACATCAGAGAGGTTGGCAGCAGCAGTGCCCGAGATACCCCACCACTATGGGGATTTATTGATGTGGGTGGTATAGTGGATCACACATGGATTTAAATGCCATTGTCTCTGTCCTGGCTAGAATATTTCATAAATGAATGTCCCTGCAGCTTACAGAACATATACAAAATCCAGTTTTCTGTCTAATGTCCAACATGGCTTCAGGAAATATCAGAGCACTGTCACTGCTCTAATTGTACTCTCAAATTATATTAGCCAGGCCATTGATGCAGGTTAACTAACTGGAGGAAGCAGTATAGCTCTGAGGTTTAGGGCTCTGAGCTGCAAACCTGGAGACCAGGGTTTGAATCCCGCTGCCCCCACTTGCATATTGTGTGGCCCCAAGCAAGTCACTTAACTTCCTTGTGCTCCCAGGTCACACCTGGAAACAAGCTTCAGCTTAGTGTGCCTTTCCTAGTTGAACAATATCCCCTTTCCCTAACTGGTGTTATACTTTTTGACCTTACCCAGGCATTTGATCCACTTGGCAACGTGCACCTCCGTTCCAAGGTTTCTGATTTTATTGTCTCCACAGCCACAATAAAATGTTTTTCAAACAACCTTTGCAAGAGGAAAAAACAGGTCAAGTTGTATTCCTCCTTGTCATGCTTGGCTGAAGTAACATTTAAGGTTCCCCAAGGTTACATTTAAGGCTCACTACTTTTCATCCTATTTTATTAACACCGCCCAAGATGTGGTCGATCAGTGTGACTAAGTACTGTACACAGATAAATTGGCCTTACATCACAGTATAGTGGACATCTGAGTGGCTCGTTAGTACCTCTAGAACTCTTTTGCCCCATACTATCCTGGCTATTGGACAACAAGCTGCTGGCTCCAAATGCAAGCTTCACTCAATTGCCCCTTGCTTTTTCATTACATGTGCTGCTGGTTACCTCATTGAAGAGGTTGTCAGATTTGTGTGGATCACTTGAAGGGGATTACATCAATGACAAGTGTGGAAAGGAGATGGGAGGTCATAAAACAGGGACTTCATGAGGCAGTCAGGATCTGTGCTAAGTTGAAACATAAGGGAGCAAGGTCACATAAACCATGCTGGTGGTCCAGTGAGGTACAGGTAGCAGTCAGAGAAAAGAAGGTGGCCTACAAAAAATATAAAACAACAAGAGGGGATAGGGATAAGGAAATGTACCATCTTGCATCTAGAAAAGTCACCTGCATGGTGAGGGGAGCAAAGTCCAGTAAAGAGCAGTGGCTGGCACAGGGGATACATGGAGGGGAAAAGGGGTTCTTCCGGTACATTGGGGAGCAGAGAAAAACTAAGGGCCATCTCAGCAGATTGAGATCAGAAGGAGGGTGGGTGGAAGAGGCGAGGGACCAGGCAGAGGTATTTAACGAGTACTTTGCCTCTGTGTTCACTAGGGAGGGGGATGGGATATCTACAAAGCAAGGCATGAAGGGGATAGAAGCAGCAGTGAGTGGGATCAGGGGAGCAACAGAAATTGAGCAAGAGGGCGGGAGAGGTACCCCAGGGGTGTCACATCTGGATAAGGATAAAAAGGACAGTAAGGTGGAGGGGATGGATGATGCTATCTCCACCAAAAGGGTGTGGTTAGCCCTCAAGGCCTTAAAGAAAGACAAATCTCCTGGGCCGGATGGCATTCATCTGAGAGTACTATGGGAATTGGCGGACATACTGGCTGCACCCCTGGCAGAGCTCTTCAACAGGTCACGTGAGACAGGGAGGGTACCTAGGGATTGGTGAGAGGCACATGTGGTGCCAATCCATAAAGGGGGGGTCAAGGGAAGTACCAGGTAACTATAGACCCATCAGTTTGACCTTGGTAGTGGGAAAATTAATGGAGAGTATACTAAAGGAACGATTGGGGCTGTACTTGGAGGAGGTGGGAGGTCTGGATAGTCGGCAACATGGGTTTGTGCCAAGTAGATCATGTCAAACTAATCTTGTGGAGTTCAACGAATGGGTAACATCAGAACTGGACAGGGGAAAGCCTGTAGATATATTATTCTTGGACTTCAGCAAGGCGTTTGACTCTGTCCCCCACAATGGTCTGGTGGAGAAACTGATGGGGTTAGGTGTAGGCCCTTTGATGGTCAGATGGATTGAAAACTGGCTAGCTGGATGCACCCAGAGAGTAGTGGTCTGTGGGGAGCTCTCAAACCCTAGAGAGGTTGGAAGTGGGGTACCGAGGGGTTTCGGTCCTGGGTCCGATCCTGTTTAATGACATATCGGACATCAGGGAGGGTATAGGGCATGAAATGAGTCTTTCTGGATGACTCCAAGATGGGAGCAGTAGTTGAGGAGAAGAGGGAGGTTGGCCCTGCTAGGGACCTGGACACCCTGGAAAGCTGGGCTCACACATGGAAATTAAATTTCAATATCACCAAGTGCAAGGTGTTGCATCTTGGTCGGAAACCCTAAACACAGGTACACCCTGGGAGGGGAGGTGCTGGAGGTCTCAATAGGGGAAAAAGACCTAGGGGTCATGGTGGATGCATGTATGAATAACTCTGAGCAGTGCAGGAGAGCGGCTAGCAAGGCAAATAGGATGTTGGGATGCATCATAAGGGGGATCACCTCTAGGAGCAAGGAAGTGATTCTGCCGCTGTACAATGGACTAGTTAGACCACACCTTAAGTACTGTGTACAGTACTGGAGACCACACTTGAAGAGGGACATACAGCTCCTGGAGAGGGTACAGAGGAGGGCAACTAAGATGATCGAGGCTAGAGGATTTGGACGATGAGGACAGACTTGAGGAGCTCTGCCTGTTTCATTGGAGGAGAGGAGAGACGGAGAACATGATTGAGGTCTTCAAGTACCTCAAGGAATAAATAGGGTAAACATGGAGGGATCTTAGACTAAAGCAGGGAGGTATCACCAGAGGGCATGGTTTGAAGTTGGAAGGTGGAAGGGTGAGGGGGAAAGAGGAGGAGGTTTTCACTGAGAGGGTGGTGGACCCTTGGAATGCACTGCCTGGTGAGCTGGTTCAGAGATCCACATTGAGGGCTTCAAGAGAGGGTGGGACAGACACAGAAAGTGGATGTATCAGATGATGGCCGGTCCCAGGAGGGTGGGGATGGATGATAGGGATTTCTGGAGCACAAGGGATGGGAGGGCCTCGGCACCCAACTAAGGATCTGAGGTTCGAGCAGACTTGATAGACCGTAAGGCCTAATCTGCTGGCAAATAGTATGTTAGTATTTAAATACTTAAGGGTTTACTTTGAACTATCACTGGACATCTCTACTTATATCTTGTCACTATGCAAAGCAGTCAATTTTAAACTGGGCATGGCCCAGTGAGCTAAACAGTGTATCTTCCCAAGGTCTGCCTCTCCTTTGCTCAATGTGTGCTGATACAAAGCAACACATGTGGTCTTCTGTACTACCTCAGCACTACTAAAACAAATCTAATGAAGTTTGTTTGTTTGTTTATTCACTTAATGGGTAAGCACACTGGAAAACTAGTTCCTTTTACAGGTGCGACCCACATAAAAACATTCATATACAGTACAAAAGACATACATATTCAATACAAATATTGCAGACAAAAAAATGTCTTTGTTACAAAAGAAAATAATTAATCATAAAAAACATTTACAATTAAACTGTAATTCAAGAAACATCCACAATTCATCTGCAAACGCTTTAGCAGAACACAAATGTCTTATATTGCAAGGAATTTCATTCCAGATAAATGGAGCAATATAAGCAAAGGCTTTCTGTCCACATTTAGTTCTCATAAATGGTATTTTGAGAACCAAACCAGCTGTCCTATGTCTGGAAAAATAACCCTCATCATACGGCCTCAACAGGTTACACAGTTTTTGTGGGACTCCAGAATTAATAATTCTATGTGTAAATTTAGCTACATAATAACAGAAATTCAATGAAACCAGAAGCCAACCTATCTCTTTCAAAATTTCACAATGATGAGACAATTTAGTATAATTTAAAGCAAATTTAGCAATCAATTGAAGTAAAGTAGATTTCTTAAAAATTATTGTTGCAGAAGCAGTATCAGTTACAATGGCAGCATAATTTACAATAGGAGCTAAACAATGATTGGAAATAGCTAACCTAGACTCCATAATAGGAAATTAATGAATTCTATATATAGGGGCCATTATACAATGAATTCTCGAAGTTACCCTCGTAAAATGAGGTTCATAACTTAAATTAGAATCTAATAAGACCCCAAGATACTGAAATGTATCCACTTGCTCAAACAGTGATCCATCAAGGGATTTAACCTTCAGACAATGGCCCACAGTTCTCAATCTCCCCATGGTTCCAAAAATCATCGCCTTTGTTTTCGGTTTATTTAAAACCATCCTACTAGAGATAAGTGACAGTTGAAAACTGAACATTTCTTTTGTTAGGGAATCACTTAGATCACCAACAGAAGAGCCCTGCATGTATATTACTGCATCATCTGCATAAAGAGTTAAAAAAGCATTGTTTATTACTTTCACTTGCTGATCAAAAAACAAAGAAAATAAAAGTGGTCCTAGTATGGTGCCTTGAGGGACCCCACACTTTACTATTGCAGATTCAGAAATGACACCTCCAAATTTAACCCTTTGAAACCTATCACTTAAACAATCCCCTATCCAAGCCAACAAAGACTGTCCTGCTCCCAGAGACCCTATTCTAGAGATTAACAATTGATGGTCTACTGAATCGAATGCCTTGGTCAAGTCCACGAACACGGCCCCAGTCAAGTAAACTTTATCCGTACCATCCAGTACCGTGTTCGTGAACTTGACCAAGGCAGTCTCCGTGCTTCTTCCTTTGTGGAAGTCATGCTGGTTCTGAGACAACAGACCCAAAGAATCCACATATTCAATCAATTGATTGTAAACTATCTTCTCCTGGACTTTAGCCAGGACAGATAAGATTGAAATCGGTCTGTAATTACCAAACTCCTGATGTGAACCAGACTTAAAAATGGGAGTCACCAAGGAATGTTTCCAAATATCAGGTACAGTACCTGTTAAAAAAGAGAAATTAAAGATAATACTAATTGGGTATGCTAAAACTGAAGCAGCATCTATCAATAAACGAGGACATAAACCATCAGAACCTGCTGAACTATCTCTTTTAATCTGTCTTAATAACTTCTCAACCTCTTTAGGAGTAGTAATCCTGAAATAGAATTTACGATTATTAGTAGAACCATCAATAGATCCTTGGTGAATCACATCAAGCTGGTCACTACAGGAATCAACCGGAGCAGTAAATCTTACATTGAATTCATTAGCTTTTTTTATAGGACAAGTCAATAGATCACCATTCAGTTTCATTGAACTCAATTGCTCAACATTAGGTTTTATAAAAGTATTAATAGTTTTACAGAAAGTTCTAGCATTAGACAAACCTGCACATTGTTTTTGTTGAATAAATTCTATTTTAGATTTCTTTCTGTTTTTACTTTCTGTTTCCTGATAGTGTACCCCAAGTTATAGCTCATATTTTTACCATTGACCCCAAACATCATGCTACAATTGAATACATACTCAAATTGTTGATTCCCAAGTACAGTTACCTGTTTATCTTTCTGAGTTCTAAAATCATTTCTTATTATATGATAAAATATACCATCAGTGCATATCATACAGAATATATACACTGCAATCAGTAAAATCCCTCTGTTAGCCATGGTAGCACTACAATACAATACCAGATGTGAATGTCCCAAATAATGAGTTTGCAGTATTCTGTAGCCCAGTCAGCCCCATGTCTGACTCCAGTCAGACTCCTCGCTCCACTTTACTGTCCCATTTAGCCGCTGCCACTTAGACACTGCCACTGAATGGAAGTGCGGACATTTAAATATTGCTGTAGCCCCTCCTCCACCTTCTGAAGCTGCCACCAGCGGGAATAACGTGGAGTTGAAATTACAAATCAATTTCAGGTATATCAAGTAAAGCAGCAAGCAGCTAAAGGCAGTGTACTGTTGCCTAGCAACCAAGTTCGTTCTTTGCACCGCCATGCTCAGATGATACTAAGCTCTATGCAGCAAGTTCTTTTAGGTGCAGGCACTAGACACAGTTCCAAGAGGATATTGCAGCTCACAATACAGTCCACAAGCAGTTCAGCATATAAACGCACCAATTTCAGAACGAGCAGAAAAACTCAGTCACGCAATTGGGAGGGAGGGGGAAAATGTAGACAGACCTGTAAAATCGTTGTTCACTCACTGGCAGCAGCAATGTCTTCAGATGGAGTATAATTCCCAGCAAACAATGGATAAAACAGTCCAGCCACATAGCCTGCAACACTCTGGTAAGACTTCTTGCTCCACTTTACCATCCCACTTAGCCACTGACGTTTAGAAGTAGTGGGGTTTGGCTTACAATAAAACCTGCCACTTTGCTGTTGCCACTGCCTAACTCACCTACTAATGTCTACTCCATGCATTTTTTTTTAGTCTTTGATAGCCTGGTAAGGCCCACTAGGCACAAGTGCCTGTTTTCAGGTGTGACCTGGGAGCACTGGGAGGTTAAGTGACTTGCTCAGAGTCACACAGTATGCAAGTGGAAGTTGTGAGAATCAAACTTAGGTCTGGTCTTCCGGATCTATCAAGCTTGCTCACACCTCATTCCTCTAACCTCTAGGCTATACTGCCAGCCATGGTTAGATGGACTGTCCCTGGATGGATTATTTTGCTACTTCTTCTGGTATTTCATTGACAAACTGATCAAATCTAAATCCCCTGTTGTCCTAGCTGACCTCCTTCAATATCCTGCAACATGCTATAGCCAGAGGTTTACAGAATCCCTAGTTTTCCTAGTAAACAGACATGCCATGAACCTAGGACAACTTGCCTTTTCCCACTATTATCCTAAGACCTGGACCTCCCTTCCCCCTTCTGCACAGGCCTAAAATAATCATCTGCAATTCCACAAATCAATAAAGTGTACTTACTGTTATCAAGTTGCTTGTCTTGCACTGTAATAAGTAATTCTTGATCTACTCTATTTACATTCTTGTAACATTTTATTACTGCCTGTCTGTAATGCTATAACACTGTGTATTGCTCTGTATCTCTTCCAGGCTGCACCTGAAAATATGCATTTGTTTGCTTAATGCACTTATTTGGCAAATGCAAGCAAATAAATAAAAAGAAGCAATATGATGCCTACTATATTCAGGCAAAAAAAGCCAGTGGGAGACACGACCCTGTTAACTCAGCTCATTTAGTGGTGCTGTTGCTTTCACTGGCTTTTCGATCATGATTTCATATACCTCAATAAAGTATCATGTTATAAATTTTAAGGGTGTATTGATATGAGGCTGTGCCTGTTAGGCACCGTACTACAGTTCATGATGATTCCATCTCTTCCCTATCCCAAGGCTCCATTTTATAACTTTCTTTTATATTGGACTATCCCTGCTGTACTACACCTACTCTTCCAACCTCATGTAATCACAATTTTTCCCTATTGCAAAGGCACCATCATAACACTCTCTCAAATGACACTGCACCTGCTGTAGATCAACTTCCACTTAATGTAATCCCATTTCACCACTTATCTAAGGCACTAGGCTGACATCTATTTTATCCTATGCTGACAATCTAGTTTTGATTTCTCAAACCAAAAGTGGCCTGCAAAGGCAACTGGATGTTCTGAAAATAGGTAAAGACTCCCTACAATTAAAAATAAATATAGCTAAAACTAAAACTTTAACTTTTGGGTATACTTCCATTGAACATCATTTTATATTAGATAATCATAGAATAGAAGAAGTTAAACAGTATACATATTTGGGATTAACTGATTCAAATAATCATAGGTGGAAACAACATGAAGAAATAATATCTGAAAAAATTAAGAAAACTATGAATGGTCAGAAAAAAATTAATTATTCATATAGGGGGGTTTCTTTAAAGCCTTTGCTTAAAGCCATTAAAGCCAAATGTTGGGTACAGGTGATGTATGTAACTGAAGTATGGAATCCAGATGATGCTAAAGTATATATGATTCCGGTATATACAATATTACGGGCTGAATTACAAGTTACTCCCTCTTGCCCATCAGTCAATCTGAGGGCAGAACTTGGATTAATAAATGCTAATGCACTTAGTGAAGGGAGAAAGCTTAAATATTGGCTACATCTACAGTAACTAGAGTAGACGATGATAAGTTATTAAAGAAATGCTATCTGGAACGGTTTGGTGGATTAAAAACGATTGTGGTAAAAAATGTTGTGTGCAAGATATCTGTAGTAAACTGGATCAATAAGGCCTCTCAGTATTAAAATCGCACTATAATAGGAATATTGAGATACGCCTTAAATATACGTTTTATATTCAAATAAATTGATAAATATTGGATTGATCAAGATCTAAAGAAGATCTTATTATCCAGATTCTCAAGATGGTATGCAGCAATCAATGATATAATGAAGTTTAAGGAGTACTGGGCTATACTGGAAACATGTAGACAAGTAGAAATATATTTTTTAAAACAAAACTGAAGTTGTTAGAAAATAACATTCTAAAGACTAGATATCAACATTTTCCCAAGGTATCTGAAATATGTGATTGTAAAACTGGGATTAGTGAAGATCTCCTTCATGTCTTATGGCAATGCCCCTTGTATAAAAGTATAAGGCAATATTTGCTGAAACCATATATAAATTGGCCAAATATATCAAAAAGTGAAATTACAGTTATTCTCATGAATATAAATGATGAAAATGCCATTAAGAGATTAGCAAACTATTTTATATATGCTGCAAAAATTAGAATAATCAGACAGACAGTATTGTATAATGATGCATTACTGAATATGAATTTATATGATCTATAGACTATGATTGGTTTGCTGCATATATGGAATAGTGCATACATATTCTCTATGTAATACATAAATTTTTATATTACCTCATTGTTTGCCTCCTCTGATTTTGCTCTATGTATTGAACTTCTTTATATGTACTGTACTGATTGGGATTGGCAATTAAGAGGGACATTTTAGGACATCATTAGTGCAATATTCTTTAGTCTGTCTCTCATTATATCAATTACTCTGGTGAATTTTTATATTTACTGTACTTTTCTCCCTATTTAGAGAAATATATGAATTGTGTGTTTGATATATCATTAAATGACGTTATATGGTCTTCTGCTTATGAGAAATGTAATCTGTATGTGAGATATGTGATTGTATTTATAATGTATGTTTTTATTTCTATTTTTGTAAAGGCCTTGTATGGCCAAACTATAAATACTTTAAACAAACTTCTCTAAGGCTCTTTGTTATAACACTCTGAGATGAAGTATGCCTGATATACATAATCTTCAAGATCCATGTAACCCAATCTCTTCTCTGTTTTAATGCTCCATGTTATACTGTAACACTCTCTGATATGAGACTGTGGCTGCTGTACTTCATCTTCCAGCTCAATATATTTTCATCTCTTCTCTGTCCTATGGCTCCCTATTATAATGCTCTATGATATGAAATTGTACCTGCTAGACCCCATTTTCATTCTCCATGTAATTCCATCTGTTCTTCTCTTCTTCTCTTCTTTGTCTTAAGGCTTCCTATTATAAGCTTCACTGATCTGAAGCTGTGCCTGCTATACCGCATCTTCCATTTTCATGTAATGTCCTTTGACACCCCATTATAACCCTCTGAGATATGAAGCTGTGCTTGCTAGATCCTATCTTCCATCTTCAGGTAACCCCATCTGTTATCTGTCCCAAGGGCCCTGTCATAACTCTCTCTGATACAAGGCTGTGTCTATTATATCTCATCTGCCAGCTTCTTGCAATCCAATCTTTCCCTCTCTAAAGGCTCCCTCTTTGAACCATCTGTGATATTAGACAGACCTGCTTATTGCATCTTCCAGCCACATGTTATCTCATCTCTCACTGTCATATTTTGTCCCTGTCATAACGCTCCCTGGTATGAGACTGATATAGTATACCCCTTCTTCCAGCCACATGTAACTGCAGCTCTTTCCATTCCTATGGATCCATGTTATAACACTCTCTGATATGAGACTGTGTCTGCTACTAATTTCCAGCTCTATATAATCCTGTATCTACCCATTCCCAAAGATGCCTGTTACAACACTCCGTGATATGAGACTGTGCATACTACACATCATTACATCTTCTTACAACTCTATGTAATCCCAGCTCCTCCCTTTTCTAAAGTTCCTTGTTATAACACTCTCTGATATGAGTGTGTCTGCTATACATCATCTTCCAGCTGCATGTAAGCTCATCTCTTCACTTTCCTAAGGCTCCCTGTTATAACTCTAATATGAGGTTGGGCACATTATATCTCAATATCTCAACTTTAAATAATCCATCTCTTCTCATTCCTTAGACTTCCTGTTATTACAATCTCAGATATGAGACTGTGTGTGCTACACATTATCTTCTATTTCAATTTAATCCCATCACACCCCTTTCTAAAGGCACACTATTATAATAGTCTCAGATAGGAGGTTGTTCCTACTACACATCATGTTCCACCTACATTAAATTCCATCTCTTTTCTTTTGTAAGATTTTCTGTTGTAACAGTCTATGATATAAGGCTGTGTCTGCCATAAATCATATTCAAGCTAGATTTAATTCTATGTTTTCCATTTCCTAAGGTGCACTATTAGAACACCCTGTGATATGAGGCTGTGTATACTTCACACCGTATTCCAGCTCTGCGTAATCTCATTACTTCTCCTGTCCTAAGATTCCCTTTTTAACACTCTCTGATATGAAGCTGTGCCTCTATACATTATATATTCCAGCTCCATATAACCTCATCTCTTTCCTTTCCCAAACCTGTTATACCACTCTCTGATATGAGGCAGTAGCTAAGTGAAATAAGTTGCCAGAGGAATCGGAATCCCTAAAGTTGGTAGACAGCTTCCGGACAGGTTAGAATGGGGTGAGGGGGAAGGTGGCAGATGGGGGGAGGGGGAAGGGGCATTTGATAGGGATCAAGGGGGATATGGGAGGGAAGTTCCCTCTGTAAACACAGTGGGAACTGCAAACTTGAGCTTACATGATAGACCATAAGGTTTTTATCTGCTGGCACACTCATGTGTTCATATGAGACTGTGCCTGTTATACCTCATCTTCCTGCTCCATGTAATCCTACTGTGTCCCTGTTTTAAGGCTGCCTTTTTGAAACTCTATGATATGAGGCTATGTCTGTTACTAGAACTAGGCAAAACTGGCAAATTCTGAATTCAAAGAAGTTTCACAAAATTCCACAAAATTTCATGAAAGTTTTTGGAATTTTCCAAAATTTTTTAATTGGCTATAACTCAATTTGTGTTATAGTTTGATGTCTAAAATGTGGCATGTGTGTTACCTGGTATAGTTTCTAAAAGAGTGACAAGAGTCATAACATTTGGATGAAGGGTGGAGAAGATCTAGGGGTTCAAAATATGGCAATTTAATAATTACGTGAACATTTCTGAAAATATTTCTACACTTACAACTTGGCAACCTTAGGAACTAGATAATTGAAAACCTAGATGCAGCCAGCCTGTCGGCACAGCGGTTGGATTTCCGCATGCGACACTGGCGACCCGGGTTTGGGAACGGACCAGGATCACTGGAGGGCCGACCGGGGGAGAAGGATAGAGCTTCCTAGGGACTGCTCTCCTTCTCTGGGGGGAGGGTGGGGAAGTGCCCGGAACATTGATGACCCCTGGCGGAGGCCAGGAGTCACATAGCTACTGGCACTGGCATGTATAGGAGGCAGGGCAGACGCAGGCGTCATTGCACAACCCCACCTCCCAGAAAAACGGGGAAAAAAAAGTCAGCTGCCAGCTGCCGCTAACAAAGCTTGCCACGGCTTCAATTTGCTCCCCAGGCCAGCCCTCCGACCAAGTTCGAAGTCTGCGGCATACGAGGGGAGTGCTGCAGCCCCGCCATGGGGGGCAAGCCATGGGTATCAGAGGGCCCGAGGCCGATTAGGGGAGTAGAAGCCCATGGCCCGTGACTGGGCTGAATAAATACATCAGGCAGCAGGCAGGGACGGAAAAAGAATAAATAAAAAAAAAAAAAGGAAACCTAGATGCATACTATCTTGTAAGAGTCATAGAAACTGCTAAAAAGAAAAGTACTGGTTATGTAAATTGTAAGTTTTAGCCATGATCGACCTCTTGACATGACATCTCGGGCTCGCTTTTGAATCCAGGTTGTCAACATGGCAGCATCTCACTCTGATGCTGGGCCATGGGGGTTGGCTTAATGCCTAATATGTTGGGTCAGTTAACTTAACAAAAATGGTGATATTCCATTCTCTAGCTCTAAGCTTATTGGGGCTTAAAATTTAACAGTTTACATAACTGCAAACAGTAATTTTAAGATTTCCAAAAGTGTGGAGGCTTATAACTCAGGCATCTTTAAAGCTAGAAACCTCAAACTTGGCACTCATATGTATGAGCATTGGCAAAGCCAGCCTACCAAATGTGGTGCAATTATGGACAAACACGTTTCGTTTATGTAGTTGTTAACTGTAATTTTTAAATGTCCAAATGATTGGAGGCTTATAACTCAGTCATGTTTAAAGATAGAAATCTGAAACATGGTACACTTCTCTGTGGGAATTGGAAAAGTCGCCATACCAAATGTGGTACAAAATGGACAAATACTTTTTAACATAGATTGGAATAACTGAAATTGAAATTTTTGCAAAATGTCATGACATGTTCGTGGAAGTAACATGAAATTTCATGGAAGCAAAACCAGCATTTCACCAGACTTCTGCTAGGAGTAGATAAATTTCACCCAGCTATACCTATTACACATCGTAAATTCCAGTGCTATTTAATTCCAACCCTTCCCTATGTACAGACAGCTAGTGAGACCCTCCCCTCTGTACAGACAGCTGGTGAGACCCCATCTGGAGTACTGCATGAAGTTCTGGAGACCCAATCTCTGCAAAGACATAGACAGGATGGAGACAGTCCAGAGGTGGGCAACTAAAATGGTGCAGGGTCTGCACCAGAAGATGTATGAAGAGAGAGAGAAAGACATAAGGAGCTTAACAAGTATAGCCTCAAGGAAAGGAGGGAGAGGTGTGCAAGAACAAGGGGGCACAATTTTAAGATAGAGGGGGGACGGCTCAGAGGTAATGTGAAGAAGTATTTTTTTTCACAGAGAGAGTTATGGATGCAAGGAACAGCCTTTCTGAGGAGGTTGTGGAGTTAAAAACAGTGGTGGAATTCAAGAATGCATGCGACAGGCATAAGGCAATTCCAGGGGGTGGGGTAGGAAGAAGTAGGCTGTTGGTTAACTAGGATCTGCAGCTTATCAATTAGATAGGGAAATGGGCAGACTGGGTGGGCCAAGCAGTCCTTATCTGCTGTCAAATTTAATTTTTCTATGTCTCTATATGTCCACAGTAACTTGTTATAACTTTCTCTCTCTCTCGCTCTCTCTCTCTAATCTGAAGTTATGCCTTGCATACATTATATTTCAGCTCCATGTACTGTAATCCATCTCTCCCCTGGCCTAAACCTCCCTAGAATAACAATCTATGATCTGAGGTTGTGGCTGCTATTGTATACAGGGTACATCATCTTTAAGATTCATGTAATCTCATCTCATCTCTTCTATACCTCAGCGGCCCACTCTATGCACTGCGATTCCATCTATCCCCTTGTTCTGAGGATCTCTGTTATGACGCTGTTTTATATAAGGCAATATATCTGCCTTTAACTTCATGAAATTCCATTACTTCCCATGTTCTGTGGCTATCTGTTATACAGTAACACAGTCTCTGATGTATGGCAGCTGTACCTGAGATTTTCACTCTATAAACTGTAATGCCAACACTGTCCTTGGACTCTGTTATATATACAGTAGCACAAACTCTGATGTAGGGCTGCTGCTATTCCAGTTTTCATTCTAGATAGATAGGTAAAATCTTTGGCCCAGACATTCAAAGGGGATGCGCCATGCACAACTGAGTTGTGCCAGTGCATCCCCAAAATGCACCTCTGGGCTATATTCAACAGGGTGTGATGAACTGCACAAATCCAGATACGATGCAGTGCAAAGATAATGTACGAGGTGCATCCAGAGCGCCTTTTCCCTGCATATTCGGCACATCTCCATATTCAGTCAAGATGTACAGCATAGCTGCCCGCACATCTTGGAGATGTGCCGAGCAAAGATAGGCATGGAAAAATCATGCCTAAGTCATAGCCACCCACAGGTGGGCAGCTGTAATGCACAGTGCAACACAGCAGTCCAGCCCCTGTGTGGCTACCCCCCAAGCCCCAATCGAACAGTGCAATGACAAATTCCACCCATCCCTGGTAGTCTAGTGACCCCCTCTCACAGCCCAATTGTAAAATAAAAAGTGCAACCATACACATCCCTGGTAGCCCAGTGTCCCCCCATACTCAAACCCCATCATATGCATAACATAAGTCCAAAACTCCCTGGTAGTTCAGTGTGACCCCCCACAAACTCCATCTGAGTAATAGTGACAAGCTGAATATCCCTGGTAATCTAGTGGTACCTCCTCCCTGCCCCCATTGTAGCATATCACATATCCAGATAGTGCCCTGGTAGTCCAGTGGACCCCCCTCCCACTGTGGCACCCACACCCCACCTCGCTCTCCCAATCCCAACATGGCCATTACAGCTTGGGGGTAGCAAAACCCACATGCACACCTCAACAGCTACCCGCTGACTGTGCTATCACTGAATGACAGCTTACATTAAGCAGTGCAATACCATTGGTCGACATCATTGACCAACGGGTTTGCAGTGAGTACTGTAAGTTTTCATTCAGAACTTTGTGTTTGTGAATGAAAGTTTACTGTACTCACTGTAAGCCTATTGGTCAATGATGTCAACCGATGGTATTGCACTTCACTGTAAGCTGTCATTCAGTGACAGCACAGTTGGCAGGGAGTCGTGGAGGTGTACTGGTGGGTTTTGCTGCCTGCCAGCTGTAATGGCCATGCTGGAAAGGGGGGTGGGTGGGGGTGGTGCCACTTTGAGTGGGTGGTGGGAGGTCCCACTGACTTCCAGGAGTTTTGACTTATGTTATGGATCCGATGGGATTTGGATGCAAGGGGGGGCACTGGACTATCAGGGATGTGTGCAGTTGCACTTTGTATTTTACGATCAGGCTGGTAGGGGGCACACTAGACTACCAGGGATGGGTAGGGTGTGTTACTTTAACATGGCAGCGCTGGGTGCATTCTTGCCCCAGACATGCAAATGGGGCCATAATAACATGCAAATAGCCCCATTTGCGCCTTGAATTCATAATGGCACCATTTGCATATATCGATTTGAAAATCTGGAATTTGTGCTCAGCACATCCCACAGATGTGCCATGCATCCCCTTTCCAGGTATTCAGACCACACAGGGGTATGCACTAGAGCATCTTCAGTGGACCCCTTTGCGGCAGCCACATCTGGTGCTATGTTCTGATGGGTGGTGTGGTAGGGCATCTCATTTGAATATAGGAGGTTTGTGCTCCATCCCAACTTGGCTGCACGGTGCACTCACTTGCATCTCTTCTGGGCACAGTATGAAAATCCTGCCCAAAATTTTTATACAGGACAAAGCATGTCATTGGGGAAATATCCCTGTTTACAAGGCAGTCCTGTGTGTGGTTACATGTAAGTTTCAAAAAATACAAAAATAAAAGAAGAATGTAAAAATACATGCATACTGTTAGATTATTCACATCACATCATATTTACAAATATAACACATCTGACTCTGTGCTGTTGCACAAGTTTAAAAAACATGTAAAGCTGAGAGACAATTAACAGTTGTAAGCAAGTGGAAAAAAAATTCCAGGGCTATAACAAAGGCATTATGAAACAGGGGTAGTGCATACAAAAAAAAAAAAAAAATATTCCAGGACTGAGCTGCCTGAAAATGCAAAGTTTTATTTCCATATTTTGTTTTACTTATATCAGGGCTGATTTTATTTATATGAACAGATCTGATTAGTAGACAAGCTGAATGCTCAACTCTGCTTAATACTACTCTTGTGTTATAATGCTTAGGATTGTAAATTAAACATTTATGTAAATGTTTTGACCAAGTTGTATTGTTTCTTATGGCTCATGTTTACCATCCAAATCTAGTTAGCAATCACACTGGGGGGTATTGAAACTGCATCACAGTGCAAACCTAGCTATTTTAAAGTGGAGTTTTTTCCATTTCTCCAGAAGTCTCTTATTAGTGGTTCTGTATATTAGGTTTCCATATTCTATGGAGGGTGGGATCAATTCTTCCACTACTGTTTTTCTAGCAGACTTATTTAGGTACTTGGTGGTGTGCCTTAGGACACCAATCTTTCTGTTTGTCATAGAAATCAATGCGACTATATATTCTGTAAATGTTAGTTCAGCATCAAATAGTATATCCAGATAATATTCTTTTACTTGTTCAATGAGTTCCCTTTCATTGATATGAATATGCAGTTGAGATTTATTTGATCCAAAATAAAGTAATTGTCTAAATTCTTTGTACTGTAGTGACATTACATCCTTGTTCTACGACTCTGTAGTGCCCTTTGTTATAAGGTAATACTTATACTTCCACTTCGGACTCTGAAATTCCATTACTTCCTTTGCTCTGAGGCTGTCTGCTATAACTCGATTTCTGATATAGGGTTGCTGTACCTCTGATCTCCACTATTTATTTATTTCAAATGTTTTACCAGGAAAAACATACTGAGCTGTTACCAGCTCCTTTCCAGTTATGTCCTGTGGGGTGGAGGGTGAGGGGGAATACAATACAATAAGGGGCACGAGTAAGTTACAAAAGTAAAACATGGCATGGAGTAATGAATAAATACACTGCAGTTTTCAACCAATAAAAAGGCAGGTAGAACAGTGCAACACCAAATAAAAGGTGCAAGTACCTTACAATAAGATACAAGTGGAATACCTTACCAGATGCAAAACAATAATAGGAGCTGATTGAATACCGCATAGTCTAGGTGTCTAAGGTGGACGAAAATTGCTCCGAAACAGAGGGAAGGGGCACCCAGCATAAACAAAGGGAGAAGGTGGAACCTAAGGTCAGAGGTCTGGTGCACTTGCAGAAGGTGGTAGATAAGTCCAGAAGAAGAGACTTGAGGGAGAAGGAGGAAGACACTGAGCACATAGTCAAGGGATGAGAGAACCACAGCTTGGGGAAATGATATGAGAAAACAACTTGATCTACAGAAGATTTCCAATGAGGGAGAGGAAGGGACTGGGAAACAATGCTATGAAGAGGGTAGAATGATGACAGGGGGACAGGCAGGAGGGAGAAAATTTTGGAAAGGGAATGGTTTCTTCCCTTGTTCCAAGGTTCTCTACGATCACATCCTCTCTAGTAAATGGGTGTTATGCTTTAACTTCCAGGTCTATGTAATCCCATAATATCTCTTGTTCTCAGGCTCTGTTTTAACACACCAGATGGATATTATACTATTTCAAATGCTGTCCTTTTAGCAGTTGTGGCTCACTCAAGGTGGCTTCACTACACATCCAATACAAACAGGTGTCGGACACTTATACAAGCCATGAGAGCAGGCTCCAGAAAGTACAGTATGTCTCTGAACCAGACTTTGCAGCTTTGAGATTCAAGGGAAAGCTGAATGGTCCATATACAAATTGCTGACCCAGAGTTTTCCTGCCATGGTACCCTTTTATTGGTGACATTTATAATGTGTGCTGTTAACAAGGACAAGCATCTGAGAAAGCACTGACCTGGATGTCTCTACTGGAGCCAATGACTCTACTAGAAGAAGCCCCTTGCATTAATCCCTTAGTTACTGATCATTAATGATGTGCAAAGTTGGAAGAAATTGCTTCACAAATTAACCTGTGAATTTTGTGCCATTCAAGAAGTTAACCAGACTTGTGAAGTGCCAGAATAGGAATAAGTTAGCAAATTGTGAATGTGATAACTTCATCAGAGGAATGGGGCCAACAGGTAAAGTTCATTATATACTATGGGACTGGATGTCATGGGGAACTGAAATGAGCTACTGAATATGCAATGCCGAGGCTGTGTTGAGTGCAGTCTTCGAAAAGACTCGCAGAGAAGTCTCTCTGAGAAAACAATTCCTTTAAATCAATCCAAAAACTGAGCATTTTGAAACCAAATCACACACAAAAAGATTTGGAGGGCTTGTGCTGTTAGACTGTGTTGTTTGTTTCTGGGTTTTTTGGTTTCTTAGTTTATGTGGTGTTGTCTACAGAAGCACTGCTGTGTGAAGGTGGAGATGTATTTCAGCTAGCAAAGCAGTCCATAAAGATAAGTGACTCTGAGCATTTTTTTTATTCTGGGCACTAGTCTGCGTGATGCAAGTATCTCATATTTGTTTTCATCAGTCGCGCTTGCTAATTATTCTTTGCCTGTGGTCTGTGATTTCACATTTTATTTCTTTAGTACAATTTGATGTGATTGAGTGAAACATAGAAACATAGAAACATAGAATTTGATGGCAGATAAGGACCGCCTGGCCCACCCAGTCTACCCATTTCCCTACCTAATGGATAAGCTACAGATCTTAGTTAACCAGCAGCCTACTTCTTCCTGCCCCCACCCCCTAGAATTGCCTTATGACTGTCCCATGCATGCTTGAATTCCACCACTGTTTTTGACTCCACAACCTCCTCTGGAAGGCCGTTCCAGGCATCCACAACCCTCTCTGTGAAAAAATACTTCCTTAAATTACTTCTGAGCTGCCCCCCCATCTTCAAATAGTACCCCCTTGTTCTTGCACACCTCTTTTTTTGAAAGATGCCACCCTCTTGGACTTTGTTGATTCCCTTGAGGTACTTGAAAGTTTCTATCATGTCTCCCCTCTCCCTCCTTTCCTCGAGGCTATACATAGTAAGCTCCTTTAGTGTCTCTTCATATGTCTTCCAGTGCAGGCTCTGCACCATTTTAGTTGCCCTCCTCTGGACAGCTTCCATCCTGTCTATGTCTTTATGAGATTGGGTCTCCAGAACTGCAACGCAGTACTCCAGATGGGGTCTGACCAGCTGTCTTACAAAGGGATAATACTTGTTTTCTACTGGTGATGCCTCTCCCTATGCATCCCAGTATCCCCCAGCCTCTTGCTGCCCTCTCACGTTGCTTGCCCACCTTTAGGTCATCTGCTATGACTACCCCTAGGTCCCTTTCCATTTTTGTTGTTGTTAGTATCTCACCCCCCATTGTGTACTCTTCCTCTGGGTTCTTGTTTCCCAGGTGCATTACCTTGCACTTCTTAGCATTGAATCTAAGCTGCCATACATTTGACCATTCCTCTAACCTTGCCAAGTCCCTTCTCATCCTTTCCACCCCAACTTGTGCATCAACTCTGTTGCAGATCTTTGTGTCATCTGCAAAGAGACATACTTTTCCTTCCAGTCCCTCTGCAATGTCACTTATAAAGACATTGAAGAGGACCGGTCCTAATACTGAACCCTGCGGTACCCCACTAGTAACCCCCCTTTCTTCAGAGTGGACTCCATTTACTATTACTCTCTGTGTCCTATTCTCCAGCCAATTCTTTACCCAGGCTGTCATCTTGGGACCCACTCCCAGGCTGGCTAACTTATATATTAATCTTTTGTATGGGACTGTGTCAAATGCCTTGCTAAAGTCTAGGTAGGCCATGTCCACAGCCCCTCCCTGATCTACTACTTTGGTCACCCAGTCAAAGAAATTATCAGATTCGTCTGGCATGACCTTCCCACTGTGAATCCATGCTGCCTTGGGTCCTGTGCCCCTCTGGTCTCTAGATACTCGACAATTCTTTCCTTCAGAAGTGATTCCATCATTTTCCCTACCACTGAGGTTAAACTAACAAGTCTGTAGTTTCCTGCTTCTGCCTTGCTCCCACTTTTGTGAAGGGGAATCACATCTGCCCTCCTCCAGTCCTCGGATACCACCCCATCCTCCCATGATTTGTTAAAGAGGGTAGTCAGTGGTGTCACTAGCTCTACCCTTAGTTTTTTAGAATTCTGGGATGAATCCCATCAGGCCCCATTGCTTTGTCCACCTTCAGTTTTAAGAGTTCTTTCAGAACCCTTTCTTCTGTAAATGGGCTGGTATCAACTTCTATATCCAGAGTGTTTCTACTGTTTGTTTTAGGTACCTCCCCCTCTTCATTTGTAAATACTGAGCAAAAATATTTTAGTATCTCTGCCTTTTCACAGTCACCCTCTGCCCACCCTCCCTCCCTTTATTAAGCCTCACTATCCCTCCCTTGGTCTTCCTTTGCTCCCTGATGTACCTATAAAGGTTTTATCCTTCTTAACTGAGTTGGCTATCTTTTCTCAGTTTGGGCCTTTGCATTTTGACTGCCTTCCCAGCTTCCTTTGCTTTACCTGATACAGTTCTCTGTCCTGCTCCTTCTGTGATTCCTTGCACTTCCTGAATGCTTTCTTTTTCTCTTGAACCTTCACTGCCACTTCCTTTGAGAACCATAGTGGTTTCTTACATCGTTTGTTTTGTTTATTTGCTTCACACAAAGGCTTGTTACCTCTGTGATGGTAGTTTTTATTATTCCCCATTGTTCTTCCACCCCTCCTTACTGCCCATTTGCTAGTGCATTCCTTAGGCACTCACCCATTTTGGCAAAGTCAGCCCTCCTAAAGTCCAGTACTTTTGCCTTTGTATGACTTGACTCTATTGCTGTGTTTATTGTGAACCATACTGTTCGATGGTTGCTAGTTCCCAGATGGCTACAACTTCTACATCTGTGATCCTCTCTTCATCTCCATTTGAGAGAACCAGGTCTAAGATTGCTCCCTCTCGAGTGGGGTCCAATACTAGTTGTCTAAGGCATGCCCCCTGTAGGGCATCTAGAATAACCCCACTCTTCGAAGTGGCTGCTGCAACTGCACTCCAGTTAACATCTGGCATATTCAGATCACCCATCAGGAATATCTCCCCTTTTTCTGCCATTCTAAGTATACTTTCTATCATTTCCTTGTCCATTTCCTCCCACTGAGAAGGGGGTCTGTATACAACCCCTGTGTGGATTGTGGTTCCATTGCCAGTCTCCAAATTGACCCACAGTGCTTCTTCTCCTCCCTGTTTTCCCTTTTGTTCTGTTGCTTTGATTCCTTCCCTTATGTAAAGAGCTACTCCTCCTCCACTTTTACCCTCCCTGTCCCTCCTGTAGATAGTGTATCCTGGTATGTTTATGTCCCAGTCATGGTTTTGTGTGTACCATGTGTCTGTGACTGCCATGCTATCCAGATGTTCCTCCTCCATCAAGGCCACTAATTCAGGAAGCTTGTTACTCAGACTACGGGCATTGGTACTCATTGCTCTCCATTTTTTGATGGCTTTACCTTCTGTTGCAGCATCCCCCACTGACCTTTCTACCTCGGTCTTTTTCTCATTTAGTACCCTGTTTTGTAGGGAGAGGTTGGGATTTTCCTGCTGCTTATCAGTGCCCCCTTGACTAGTTTAAAAGCTTGCCAATGAAGCATTTAAACTGATTGCTTAAAAGACTTGTTCCCTTCCTGGACAGATGCAGACCATCCTGCCAGTATAGGCTGGTGTTCCTCCAGGTGGAACCCTAGTCCTCAATGAAGCTAAACCCCTGTTCTCACACCATTTTTTCAACCATTCATTAAACTGCATGGTGCAAAGTACCCTCACCTCACTCATGCCATTGACAGGCAGCACCTCTGAGAAGGATACTGTGTGTGCTACTTGTCTTAGGCCCCTCCCCAATTCTACAAAGTCCTTCTGCACTGCTCTAATCTCATGTTGAGCCAAGTCATTTGTTCCTAGGTGGACAATGACATCCAGCTCAGACTCCTGTACAGCTGTACTCATGATTCTGAGGATGCACTTCCTGTCCCTCCAAGCCATGGCACCAGGCAGGCACCTTACTTCAGTTTTCCCTTCTCCCCCCAGGTCTATCCCCTAATAATTGAGTCCCCCACCAGGAGCTGCTTCCTTTCCTTGTGGTGTCCTCTGCCTCCTTCCTGTGGGCCTCCCTTGTGACAGTTGTCCTCAGCCTCCTTAGTCTCCTCTGTGGGTGCATCCATAGGGGAGCTATGCTCCCCCAGAATGGTGTATGGATTGTGGAGTGGAACAACTGACTGGGTGTGCCTCTATTCCACCATCCTCACCCTTCCTGAGCCCACTGTGGTCCAACTGCTGTGCTTTCTTCGCAACCTCTGAGGTAGTGGTGGTGGCTCTGGTGGTCCCTGGATGGGGGAGGTTCCCTTCCTACCATCCAGTGTGGCCTGGGGGAAGGTTTCCTTACTTCTATCCAGTGTGGCCTGAAGACAGGCAACTTCCTCCCTCAGGGCAGAGAGTTGTCTGCAAATAGGGCAGCATCTCAGCCTCCAGAAAGACTCACGGAAGACTGCTGCCCCACAGCCATTACATTGCACTACTCCCCACATGTTTATCTACTTTTTTGTGTGTGTTTGTGTGTGTGATTGGTTTGTTATATAGAAATATATATATATTATACAATGTGTATGCTTATATTGTCAGTGCAGTGTGCTAGAGAGGATATGACAGTGATATGCACCTTGCACTCTTGAGGAAATGATGTCAGAACCCCAGGTATAAAGGAACTATTTCCAGGGGTGGGTGGGTGAGGGTGGGTTGGGGTTGGGCCTAAACTGTGCCCTCACAAAACAGTCAGCTAAGAGCTCTGACCCACTGCCATGATGAGTGCCTTCCTGTCAGCAAGATACCCTACACAACAATTTGACAGAGAAAATACCCTGTTAATCAAACAGAGAAAAATCCAGACATCCAAGTCAGACACAGGTAAAACCTCCCCAGCCCCAAAACAGCCTGGTGGTTTGTGCTCTGAAAGCAGTCAGCCCCAAAATAAGTCAGCTGTGCTTTAAACTCTTCCTGCACTGAAAATCTTAAGAATTGTAACAAAGACTGTCTTTTCCTGATAATTCTAAGTTCCTTATTTCTCCTTTCAGTTAGAAGTAGCCTCCACCTGCAGAATATCTGCTACAAACCAAAGACAATTGTAAGTTTCACCTCTCTCTGTTTTGAGCACAACTCGCTTTCTTGCAAATCCTATGTTCAGTATTGCAGCTTCTAGCCAGAGGTAGTTTGACTTGAAAAATATTAGCTGTTCTGATGAGTTTGCTATAAAACACTTGCTTTTAATACTATTGTTCTCAGGTCTGTTACCAAAGCTATTGGCTGATAAGTAGCTATGATGTAAGGACTTCCTGCTAAAGTCTGGAATTTCATTTTAAGGCACACACACAGATAAACACAAAAAACAGTTTCCACCCCCTAGGGCACTTTTCTGGGTCAAATACACAACCTGTACCTGCACTTATTTCAGGATTTATGACAAATTCTTAGCCCAAGGTTTAAACTCTTCCTGCACTGAAAATCTTAAGAATTGTAACAAAGACGGTCTTTTCCTGGTAATTCTAAGTTCCTTATTTCACCTTTCAGTTAGAAGTAGCCTCCACCTGTAGAATATCTGCTACAAACCAAAGACAATTGTAAGGTTCACCTCCCTCTGTTGTGAGCACAACTCGCTTTCTTGCAAATCCTGTGTTCAGTATTGCAGCTTCCAGCCAGAGGTAGTTTGACTTGAAAAATATTAGCTGAAGTATTGTGTCAGTCTTTTTCTATATTAGTTTTAGTTATTTCATTTAGTTCATAAACTGATGGCGTTCTGTATAGTAACTTCTTAATTACCCCATCATGTGTGCTTTAATAATCTCTGCATGTTAAAAAAATAAGGACTAAATAAAAATAAGAAGGACATCGACAGTTTGGAAACGGTGCAGAGAAGGGCTACTCAGATGGTGAATGGACTGCATCACAGGTCATATGAAGCAAGACTCAGGGAGCTGAACCTACATGCTCTTTAACAGAGAAGAAATAGAGGGGACATGATTGAAACATTTAAGTACATGAGGGGATTTAACGCAGCTCAGACAGGCAATCTATTTCAACAGAATATGGCAGCATGCACGAGATGGCATGATATGAGACTGGTAGGAGGAAGGTTCAAAAGCAACCTCAGGAATTATTTCTTCACAGAGAGAGTGACAGACCCGTGGAACAGCATGCTTCAGGATGTGGTAACATCAAAGAGAATCAGGGAGTTCAAACTCAAATGGGACAGACATAAAGGACAAGTTAGGATGAAGCCTGCATGGGGGGGTTATTTTTAGGGCAGACTAGATGGATCACATGGCCCCCATCTGCAGATGCTTTTCTTATCTTCTTACAAAAATAAAAAAATACATTTTTTGGGAGTTGTTTTAATGTAGCTACTGTATTAGCTTAGTAAACTGTTATGTTCGGAATCAGATCACACTGATAATCCTACAGTGGAGGTGTTGTCTGCTGCTGCTATTTTGTTTTACTGCATGATTTCTTTAAATTTTTTTCCTCACAATCTTATAAACCTAAATATATAAAATGACTGGGAAGAGGTGCTCGACTGAAGGTAGAATTACCCAGTGGTATCAAAGGCATGCATTAGTTCCAGGGTGTTGTAGCTGAAAACAATTACATCTGCAGCAACATTATCTATGG
Source organism: Neoceratodus forsteri (assembly GCA_016271365.2). Classification (NCBI taxonomy): domain Eukaryota; kingdom Metazoa; phylum Chordata; order Ceratodontiformes; family Ceratodontidae; genus Neoceratodus; species Neoceratodus forsteri. Next base: position 508,726,742 of record CM057452.1, on the reverse strand, counting down.
GCTCCAGCGCCAGTACTAGTAGAAAGGAGTAGTTGGCTGCAGTTGCAGTGGCATTAACGTGGACACATTTTTTTCTGTCACATCTGTAGCAACCATGCTGGTGGTTCTAGCAGAGGCAATGACAAGAGAAGTAGTCCATGAGGTAGCAAAATGTTTGGGTCAGGTACAGTTTTAAGGAGGAGGTTGTTAGTGTCCCAATTACTCATGGTGTTAGTGGCACTAAGCCTGATCTTAATGATAGTTTCCATTTCAAAATGAGAGTGTAGAGTGTGAGCATGAGTTAGAGTCTGAGGAGGGAGATCTGACTGTTGTGCACTCAGAACAAACTAAACTAAAAAATATGACACATGCCCACACAATTCAAAGCATCATGGGCTGCATATGCAAATCACCACATAATGTTATGCTGGTTCAACTTTAAGCAGGATTGCATGGTGCCGAAAGGCCTCTCACACGGTTTGCAAAGGGTGCTAACAGATGACATGTATCTGTTAGCACCCTTTGCAAACTGTGTGAGAGGCGTTTCAGCACCATGCAATTCTGCTTAAAGTTGAACCTGCATAACATGCTGTGGTGATTTGCATATGTAGCCCATGATGCTTTGCATTGTGTCGGCATGTGTGATTTTGTATTTTCTTGAAACTTGCCCTTTGGGGTAACCCTTGCCTCAGTGTTTGCGCACAGAGGTTCTTTGTCTTCTAAAAAAATATGACTCTGACTAAAAATAATCATAGTGAGATTCTGGAGAAAGGGAAGATGAGAAGAATAGTGCTTAGGAAGAGAAGGATATTAGTGGCATTGGGGATGATCATTTGGATCCCTTATTGGAATTGTAAAAAAAAGTGAAAGAAGGATGATGCTACTGAACATGTGGGGTTTTGCACACCAGTATGTCATTGAATTACCAATGCCCCCCCCATACTACAACAGTTGTTCTTCTTACCAGTACTGAGCCCATTATACTGTTTGAGTCTCTCAGTGTCATCATGCAAAAATCATCCCAAAAAGCACCTGTTTCCATACCTCCCAGGTCCCACTCCCACCACCATGTAAAATCAAGAGGTAAAAAATCCTTAGTTTGGGATGTTTATACACTGAACCCAACTGATGAAACAATTGCTATCCATCACCTGTTTCAAGTGTGCCTCAGTTGGGGAATAAAAGGCAGCCACCTAGGCACTAGTGGCCAACACACACTCCTTAATCCAGACACTTGTTATGCTGGACTCAACACCAAATGGAAGCTAATGCAGGAGGTCTCTCTACTTTATCATCTGCATTTGCCAAGGCATTAAAACGTGATAGAGAAATACTAGCTGGCATTATAGCCTAGAGATTAGAGTAATGAGCTATAAGCAAGCTTGGTACACCCAGCAGACTTGGGTTTGATCCCCACAACCTCTACTTGCATACTGTGTGACTCTGAGGAAATCATTTAACCTTACCTTTTTTCTCAGGTCACCCCTGTAAATGGGCCTTGTGCCCCAGTGGGCCTTACCTGGTTACCAAAGAATAAAAAAAATAGCCCTGGTGGATGGATGTCTGAGTGAGGAGGACTACTACAGAGATAAGGAGGAGTCTGTAGGACTACCTAGTAGTGGTCATAGCAGCAGTGGGTTGAGTACTATCATACAGAGGCACCAATGCACAGCAACCCCAGAGCAGAAAACACCCAAAATAATTACTTTCATTTGAGCAGCACCCATGAATACCCAGGAGTTAAATACTACCCCAACAGCCATGCCATCACACCAAGTCCAACTGTTTGGTAGCCAAAAAACAGAGAGGTCCAGCCTACAGTATGCTGCACAGCATGTTTGAGTGTCATACCAAACACCTACATGGTCACGCTACTGTACATTAACAATGCAGCAACAGCAAAAATGCTGGCAATTGATCTATGGCCATTCTCTTTTGTGGAGAATGTGGGCTCTAGAAGGTTAATGGTGCATGCCTGTCACAGAATGGCAGAGTCCCTCAAGAACTTACCTCTCCACACATTCTTGAAATTCTTGAAATTTATGGGATGTGTCATGCATAGAGATGCAGCAAATTTAAATTTCACCGGTGAAGTGCCTGCAAAGTGAGACTTTAAGACATGGAGGAAAAGTTGGAGGAAGTGGCTGATGAGGCAGCAGGATTGTATATAGCGCAAAGCATTGTGGATGCATACTTGGCAGACAATAGGCACCTTACCATAATGGAAGAGACTTTGCTGTACTGGACTACCATGGTCACTGAGTGGCCAGCACTAATCTCCTTAACTATCAAATACCTGAGCTGTCTACCCTCGAGTGTCAGTATGGAGAGGGTATTCAGTTCCGCAGGAGCCACTGTGTGTAACAGGAATATAAATCTGTTCCCTAGCAATGCTGGCATGCTAACATTTATTAATATGAATGTGGGCCATGTTCCATGCAATGCAATCATGTCTGTTTTCCTACCACATGAAGGTGGTGGTGGTGGTGGTGGTGAAGATGAGCCCAAATTGCCTGATGATATCAGCATTGGCAAATCTTCTTCTACTGAGGTAGATGAAATATGGATGGAGAACACATTCACATTGGGGGAACAACTCCAATCTGGAAGATTGTGAGTGCTGCTTCCTTAATGTGGATGGTTAAAGTATTAAAAAAATGTGTTCCATCCATCCTTTCCTTATCCTCAGTTAAATCCTTTTCATTATGATTCAGTTTTGTTTCCATGTCATGTTTTTCCCCAAGTTATGTTGCTATTACATACATACATCTGATTACCCTGCTCTGCTCTCTCCTAATGTATGTGATGCCTACAAAAAAAGTTAAAAATTAATAAGAACTACATCATTAAATGGCAAGTTTGCCAACAATAAACATCGGCCTCCACCACCTCCACCACATGCATTCAGACTAAATATCCTGTGGACAGATTCACAAAACTTTGCCCCGGCACAAACTTGGTTTGCACGGTGGAAAAGTGGTATTCTCAAGAGCCCTGTTTATGGGCACAAACTGGGTATGCACCAGGGCGAAGTGCGGAGGAGGCTGCAATGCAAATGAGGGGGTGGGGACCTGCATATTGGCACAGTCCCATTAATAGAGTATTTTCTCCTCACTTTTGTGGTGTTCCCTTGCATGGAGAAAATACTGCTGAGTGAGACCTTGCTTTAATTTTGCATAGCCCGAGTGGTTGGCAGAGGTACTGCAATTGCCCAGCCCCATCACCAATTGCCTTGTCCAAGTAATAAAAAACATTCTCCCAGGTAATACTGCCACCCCCCACTGATCGCAAGCCCCAATAAAAATAAACAGTGCTCCTGGTTTCCACTTGTCCTGCCCACACTCTCCATTTACCCAATATGAAATAAAGGTGTTCCTGATGGCTAGTGGTCCCTCTCCCCACCTGATCCCTCTCCCCACATCTAAATCAATATTCCCTGGTGTCCAGTGATCCCTCTTTCTTGCCAATCACCAGCCCAATACAAAATGCCAATATTTCCCTGGTGATCTACTGGTTCCACGCCTCACCAATCACTGGCCTAATATAAAATGCAGATATTCCCTGGTAGTCTAGTAGTCCCCCACCACCAATCACTGGCCCAATATAAAATACAGACATCTCGTAGTGGCCTAGCAGATTCCCCCTCCCTATCCCCTATCTGCCCATATCCTGCAAGTCATATTTTTCCCTGGTGTCTAGCAGACCCCCTACCCTGGCAGGTAGTGTCCCACCACCCTGCTTTCTCCCATGCCGAACCCAAGCCAATGACTTCCATAGCCTCCTCTCACCACCATGGCTGGTCACCGACTGAGCTCTCAATGAGCGCATACTGTCTACAGTTTGCGCTCAATGAATGACAGCTCATTCTGAGCTGTCAATCAATGTCACAAAAGTCACAAAGTCATGATATGTCCAACCCTGTGCTGGTGCTGAGTTTTAATTAATTCATTAAATGGGTGTACTTTATATGTCTCATTAATGTGGTTTCTTTTTTTTTTTCATTGGAATGTTGTTTTAAGTTTCATCTGTATAGTTCCTTGAGCCCTGAAAAGATGCCCGATAAGTCATCTGTCAGTCTGTCTATCTATCTGTCTACAGTATCTATTGTAACTACCAGTCTGAGTGCGGTGAGTTGACCCTCGTGCCAGACACTGCTGGCTAACAAAAAAATTCTTCCATCTCAGGCTGTGCTTCAGTGGGTTAGGGCTGATGATACAGTGAAGGAAACAATAGTGGTGGCCAGGCAGATGATTATCTCATACTCTCCTCATCCAGTTGTGATACAAAGACCTCTAACTTTGCCTCCATCATAAAATTCCCTGTGGGCTCTCCTCCTAGTCAGCCAGCTGGCCCCACTCAGAGGTGTGAATGTGGTACAGCATACAAAGGGATAGGCAAAGGATCTCTGGTGACTTTTTCAGAAGACTCAGGACTCAGGGCTTATGAACATGCTTCAGGAGATCCTGTCTGGTTTGGAGGTTACAAAAATAACACAATTGTTTCTCACACATTAATGACTGCCACTCTCATACAAATTATGTCATAGTAGGTAAATTGTTCACAATCCTCGTATTTTGAACTTAGAATATTTTGAAAACTTTAAACTTTGTGAGCTGAGTTACTACTGGTATCATTTATTACCTATGATAAAGAATCAAAAAAATGTGATTGTTGTTTTTGGTCTGATGGTCATTGCAGTAAGCAATTATATAATTAAATTATAACATTTTTATATGGACCCAGAATTGACAGGTGTCTGTCAGGATGCGTATTGCTTCTTTAAGAATGTAAGGTGCTAGAAATAGCTCAGCTGCTGTTTTTTTAAACATTAGAAGCCTCACATCAAGAAGTTAATGTTCCCCTAAAAGGTTCTGCTGATGCAAGGAGACAGGGACTGAGGAGCTTCCCACAGTCAGCACTTCCTTCACCTCAGTGAGCATAAAAGTATCTTGCTGTGAATAGCATGTACAAATCAAGCTGTCATCCCTTCCTTCAATGCCAAGTGCAGGTGGTGGCTTACTCCACAGCAGGCAGAGTACAGCAGAGATGATGACCCTGGCTACAAATTAGCTGGATATTCTATCCCTACTGGAGTGAGATGGATCAGTAGTAAGTGGTGGCACACTCCCTTTGCCCCCCTTGCTAACGTGCTATTGAGATGGGACACATTTGTAAGAAAGGAGATCTTGGTTCAAATCCCAGGATCTGGGCTACATTCTATAATGGGTAGAGAAAAACAATAAGGGACAGGAGCTCTTGATTCAAATCCCATATCCTGGGCTACATTCTGTAACGGAGAGTGAAAAACACTGGGAGACAAGAGATCTTGGTTCCAGTGCCAGATTCTGGTCTGCATTCTGTTATAATTCATAAAAAAAAACCAAAAACTGTACTACCTGATTAATGGATTCAAATTCCAGCTTCTGGTCCACTGTCTCTTATGGCTAGTAAAAACACTGGGAGACAGGATAGTAATGTTTACTGAAAAACACCAGGAGACTGGTGATTTTAGTTCAGATTCCAGCTTATGGGCTGCATTCTGTCATAATTCATGACAAAATTCTGGGAGACTGTATAAAAAAGGTTCAAATCCCAGCTGCTGGTCCACTTTCTCTTACGGACAGTGAAAAACAATGGGAGATAGGACATACAGTACTGATTCAAAGTCCAGCTTATAGACATTCTTTCATAGTAAGTACAAAATGTTGGTTGACAGGATATAGTGGTTCAAATCTCAGCTGCAGAGATATGAATGAATGGTAGTGTAAAATGCAGAGAAACAGAATATACTGGTTAATTTATTTTTTTAGTTTTTGTTAACCGGGTGGGCGCACTAGCCACAAGTGTGACTATTTTCAGTCACAACCAGGGAGAATTACAGAATAACTTTACATAAACAGACATATTACAACATGGTATACAGTAATTTTGCAATACAACAGAGTACATAAAACAACCAGATTCAGGAGAAAATAGTAGTGACAGGCACAACCTAAAACAGTTACATTGAAACAAAGAATTTGATGGCAGATAAGGACCGCTTGGCCTACCCAGTATGCCCATTTCCCTACCTAATGGATAAGCTGCAGATCCTAGTTAAGCAGCAGTCTACTTCTTCCTACTCCCAACCCCTAGAATTGCCTTATGACTGTCCCATGCATTCTTGAAATCCACCACTGTTTTTGACTCCACAACCTCCTCCAGAAGGCCGTTCCATGCATCCACAACCCTCTCTGTGAAAAAATACTTCCTTACATTACTTCTGAGCTGCCCCCCATCTTCAAATTGTGTCCCCTTGTTCTTGCACACCTCTTTTTTTGAAAGATGCCACCCTCTTGGACTTTGTTGATTCCCTTGAGGTACTTGAAAGTTTCTATCATGTCTCCCCTCTCCCTCCTTTCCTCGAGGCTATACATACTAAGCTCCTTTAGCCTCTCTTCATATGTCTTCCGTTGCAGACCCTGCACCATTTTAGTTACCCTCCTCTGGACAGCTTCCATCCTGTCTATGTCCTTGTGAAGAGTGGGTCTCCAGAACAGCATGCTGTACTCCAGATGGGGTCTCACCAGCTGTCTGTACAGAGGGGTAACAACTTCTTGTTTTCTACTGGTGATGCCTCTCTCTATGCATTCCAGTATCCCCCCAGCCCTCCTTACTGCCCTCTCACATTGCTTGCCCACCTTTAAGTAATCTGATATGACTACCCCCAGGTCTCTTTTCATTTTTGTTGTTGTTAGTATCTCACCCCCCCCCCTCCATTGTGTACTCTTCCCCTGGGTTTTGCTTCCCAGGTGCATTACCTTGCACTTCTTAGCATTGAATCTAAGCTGCCATACATTTGACTATTCCTTTAACCTTGCCAAGTCCCTTCTCATCCTTTCCACCCCACCTTGTGCATCAACTCTGTTGCAGATCTTTGTGTCTTCTGCAAAGGACATATTTTTCCTTCAGTCCCTCTGCAATGTCGCTTATAATGACATTGAAGAGGACGATCTAATACTGAACCTACGGTACCCACTAGTAACCCTTTCTTCAGAGTGGACTCACATTTACTATTACCCCTCTGTCCTATTCTCCAGCCAATTCTTTACCCAGGCTGTCATCTTGGGACCCACTCCCAGGCTGGCTAACTTGTATATTAATCTTTGTGTGGGACTGTGTCAAATGCCTTGCTAAAGTCTAGGTAGACCATGTCCACAGCCCCTCCCTGATCTACTACTTTGGTCACCCAGTCAAAGAAATCTATTAGATTCGTCTGGCATGACCTTCCGCTATGAATCCATGCTGCCTTGGGTCCTGTGCCCCTCTGGCCTCCAGGTACTTGACAGTTCTTTCCTTCAGAAGTGATTCCATTAGTTTCCCTATTACTGAGGTTAAACTAACAGGTCTGTAGTTTCCTGCTTCTGCCCTGCTCCCACTTTTGTGAAGGGGAGTCCCATCTGCCCTCCTCCAGTCCTCGGATACCACCACGACCTCCCATGATTTGTTAAAGAGGTTAGTCAGTGGTGTCACTAGTTCTACCCTTAGTTCTTTTAGAATTCTGGGATGAATCCCATCAGGCCCCATTGCTTTGTCCACCTTCAATTTTAAGAGTTCTTTCAGAACCCTTTCTTCTGTAACTGGGCTGGTATCAACTTCTGTATCCAGAGTGTTTCTATTGTTCATTTTAGGTACCTCCCCCTCTTCATTTGTAAATACTAAGCAAAAATATTTGTTTAGTATCTCTGCCTTTTCACCGTCACCCTCTGCCCACCCCACCTCCCCTTTATTAAGCCTCACTATCCCTCCCTTGGTCTTCCTTCACTCCCTGATGTACCTTAAAAAGGTTTTATCCACTCTTCTTAACTGAGTTGGCTATCTTTTCCTCGGTTCGGGCCTTTGCTGTTCTTACTGCCTTCCCAGATTCCTTTTGCTTTAACTGATACAATTCTCTGTCCTGCTCCTTCTGTGATTCCTTGTACTTTCTGAATGCTTTCTTTTTCTCTTGAACCTTCACTGCCACCTCCTTTGAGAACCACAGTGGTTTCTTACATCATTTTGTTTTGTTTATTTGCTTCACACAAAGGCTTGTTACTTCTGTGATGGCAGTTTTTATTATTCCTCATTGTTCTTCCACACCTTCTTCCTGCCCCTTTTCTAGTGTACTCCTTAGGCACTCACCCATTTTGGCAAAGTCAGCCCTCCTGAAGTCCAGTACTTTTGCCTTTGTCTGGCTTGACTCTATTGCTGTGTTTATTGTGAACCATACTGTTCGATGGTCGCTAGTTCCCAGATGGCTACCGACTTCTACATCTGTGATCCTTTCTCCATCTTCATTTGAGAGAACAAGTCTAAGATTGCTCCCTCTCGAGTGAGTTCCAATACTAGTTGTCTAAGGCATGACTCCTGTAGGGCATCTAGAATAACCCCACTCTTAGAAGTGGCTGCTGCAGATGCACTCCAGTTAACATCTGGCATATTCAGATCACCCATCAGCAATATCTCTCCTTTTTCTGCCATTCTAAGTATACTTTCTATCATTTCCTTGTCCCTTTCCTCCCCCTGAGAGGAGGGGGTCTGTATACAACTCCTGTGTGGATTGTGGTGCCATTGCCTGTCTCCAAATTGACCCACAGTGTTTCTTCTCCTCCCTTTTTACCCTTTTGTTCTGTTACTTTGATTCCTTCCCTTATGTAGAGAGCTTCTCCTCCTCCTCTTTTACCCTCCCTGTCCCTCCTGTAGATAGTGTATCCTGGTATGTTTATGTCCCAGTCATGGTTCTGTGTGTACCATGTTTCTGTGACTACCACAATATCCAGATATTCCTCCTCCATCAAGGCCACTAATTCAGGAAGCTTGTTACCCAGACTATGGGCATTGGTACTCATTGCTCTCCATTTTTTGATGGCTTTACCTTCTGTAGCAGCATCCCCCACTGACCTTTCTACCTTGGTCTTTTTCTCATTTAGTACCCTGTTTTGTAGGGGGAGGCTGGGATTTTCCTGCTGCTTATCAGTGCCTCCCCCTTGACTAGTTTAAAAGCTTGCCAGTGAAGCATTTACACCGATTGCCCAAAGGACTTGTTCCCTTCCTGGCTGGCGAACCTCCAGGTGGAACCCCAATCCCCAATGAAACCAAACCCCTGTGCTCCACACCATTTTTTCAACCATTCGTTAAACTGCATGGTGCAAAGTACCCTCGCCTCACCCATGCCACTGACAGGCAGCACCTCTAAGAAGGATACTGTGTGTGCTACTTGTCTTAGGCCCTTCCCCAACTCTACAAAGTCCTTCTGCACTGCTCTAATCTCATGATGAGCCAAACCATTTGTCCCGAGGTGGACAATGACGTCCAGCTCAGACTCTCATGCAACTGTTCTCGTGATCCTAAGGATGCGCTTCCTGTCCCTCCAAGCCATGGCACCAGGCCTGCACTTTACTTCAGTTTTCCCTGCTCCCCCCAGTTCTATCCCCCATTTAATTGAATCCCCCACCAGGAGCTGCTTCCTCTCCCTGTGGTGTCCTCTGCCTCCTTCTTGAGGGCCTCCCTTGTGACAGTTGTCTGCAACCTCCTTAGTCTCCTCTGTGGGTGCATCCATAGGGGAACTATGCTGCCCCAGAATGGTGTATGGATTGTGGAGTGGGACAAGTGACTGGGTGTGCCTCTGTTCCACCACCCTTACCCTCCCTCAGCCCACTGTGGTCCAACTGCTGTGCTTTCTTCACAACCTCTGAGGTAGTGGTGGTGGATCTGGTGCACCCTGAATGGGGGAGGTTCCCTTACTACTGCCCAGTGCGGCCTGGGGGAAGGATCCCTTACTACTGTCCAGTGTGACCTGAACACAGGCAACTTCCTCCCTCAGGGCAGAGAGTTGTCTGCAAACAGGGCAGCATCTCAGCCTCCAGAAAGACTCCCGGAAGACTGCTGCCCAACAGCCATTACATTGCACTTCTCCCCACATGTCTGTCTACCTTCTTGATTTTTTTTTCTGTTTTGTTTTGTTTTCTGTGTGTGTGTGTGTGTGTGAGATTGGTTTGTTATATAGAAATATATATATTATATAATGTGTATGCTTATATCATCAGTGCAGTGTGCTAGAGAGAATATGACAGTGATATGCACCTTGCCCTCTTGAGGAAATGATGTCAGAACCCCAGGTATAAAGGAACTATTTCCAGGGGTGGGTGGGGTGAGGGGTTGGAATGGTTTGGGCCTAAACTGTGCCCTCACGAAACAATCAGCTAAAAGCTCTGACCTACCGCTGCGATGAATGCCTTCCTGTCAGCAAGATGCCCTACACGACAATTTGACAGAGAAAATACCCTGCTAATCAAACAGAGAAAAATCCAAACATCCAAGTCAGACACAGGTAAACCTCCCCAGCCCCAAAACAGCCTGGTGACTTGTGCTCTGAAAGCAATCAGCCCCAAAACAGGTCAGCTGTGTGCAAGGACAGACACAGTATGCAGTATTCAGTCCCTGTGGGTTTAAACTCTTCCTGCACTGAAAATCTTAACAATTGTAAAAAAAAGTAAAGCACGGTCCACCTCCCTCTGTTGATTGAAAGACTGCCTTTTCTGATAATTTTAAGTTCCTTATTTCACCTTTCAGTTAGAAGTATCCTGCACCTGAAAAATATTAACTTTCCTAAGGAATCTGCTACAAACCAAAGACAGTTGTTGTAAATTGGAGGGTTCATCTCCCTCTGTTGTGAGCACAACTCACTTTCTTGCAGATCCTAAGTCCAGTTTTGCAGCTTCCAGCCAGAGGTAGCTTCACCTGAAGAATATTAGGTAGTTCACTAGGAACAATTAAATATTCAGAATCGGACAGCGTTGGAGCGATATTATCAGATTATAGTAAGTGCTCTACATAAATCACTAGTAAATTCAGGAGAAGAGTGAGGTCACAGTGCGCAAGAAAAATTCCTTAGTGAGCATAGGTAGAGAGCATAAACTGTCTAAGGTGGCTTGAAACAGATGCATTGGGCATGTTTGACTAGAAGAGTATGGTGTATCTTTTTAAAAGTTGCATGGTTAGGTGCTGAGCGGACTTCAAAATGTAGGGAGGTCCAATATTTTGGAACAAGGCTTAAAAAGCTGTAGTACCTTTCAGGGTTCTACACCTAGGTGTGGATAGCATAGAGAGCTCAGTGAATCTAAGGCCATAGAGAGGACACTGTGGCACTAACATGGCAGCAAGAGATAGGGGTTGGTTTGACCTAAGGATGTTATCCAGCAGAGACCCAAGGGTGAGCTGTCAATGGGCAGAGGGAGTGGGCCAGGTTAGGTACAAATGTAGCAAGCAGTGGTGATTCAACTGAGAGGAGGCTGAGGAAAAGCAATAGATATTATTATATATAGTGTCCCATTTGGTGAGGGTACTCTTAGCAGCATTTGTAAAGGTAACAGCACATAGGCAAGGGATGGTAATACGATGCCCCTAGCAGTAGCCAATCTGGCTGAGGGAGTAAGGCTCCGACTTGTTCTGTAAGCAATGTTCAGTTTACTGTTTACTGATTTGCAAGTAGCCATGATGTGCTGCCTAAAAGTAAGGGTTTCATTGAGCAGGACTACTAAATACCTGAAAGAGGTCACAGTCATAAGAGAAAAGCCAGCCAAACAGGAGACATTATATAGACTACTGTTTATGTGAAGTTTGGCAGGGGTTCCAAAAAGCATGCCCCGTGTTTTGTTTACATTGAGAACAAGCCTATGTTTACTAATCCAGTCTTGTATTGTGAGAAATGTCAAAGAGAGACGACTGTTAATTTCTAGTTTATCTACAGAGCAGGTGTATAGTACAAGATTGTCTGCATACAGGATGGACGAATATAAGGGTGTATTGGGTGATATGCGATTTATAAATACAGAGAAAAGGAGAAACCCCAAAATGGAGCCTTGTGGAATACCAACATTTATGGGGGCTGAATCAGACACTGCAGAGTTGAATTTCACCATTTGGCTTCTGTTAGTTAAGTAGCTACAAAACCACCCAACAGATGGCATAGAGAAACCAAGAGTACTGCAGGCAACAAGCAGGAGAGGGTGATCTGCAAGATCACATGCCTGTGAGAAATCAGTGAACACTGCCCAAGTCATGAGATCTAGGACCATATAAGTTAAAACATTATTAGTACATTGAAGCAGAGCAGTAGAGGTGCTGTGTCCTTTGAGGAAATCATGCTGGGTGGGTGACAAAAGATTGAGTTTAAAGAGATACTCAATAACTTGAGTTGCCACTAGTTTCTCTAGATTTTTATTTAGTGCAGATAGAATAGCTGTGGACCTATAATTAGAGATATCCTTCTTATCACCTTTTTTGAAGACCGGTGTAACTTTAGTTAACTTCCAGATATCTGGAACATGATTGTGGCAAAGAGACATGGTGAATATTTTAGCCTGGGGGGACCAGCAATAAAGGGAGCAGCTAGTTTCAGAAGTTTTGGCTCAAGACAATTTGATCCTACACTAGTATTGTCGGAGATTGTGTTCAGTAGTTTTAGAACATCAGCTTTAGAGATATTTTGAAGCAGAAAGATTGATGTTTATAATTGCTGATATCGAAGTATAAGGGAGGTGCAAGTATATCCATTGTGAAGTGGTCTATGCAGGAGTGGTCATTGTAAAACACACTGTGAGACATGATATACTGGTTCATATTTCCAACTACTGTAGCTGGGAATATATCCCAGAAATTAGGGTATAAATGAGATGTTGGAGAAAATATGCAAGGACACTTGAATGTTGTACCCATAATTTTATTGTGCAATCTACAATCTTTATTGTTTTGTGCAAACAAATGGCATTTTCAACAGTTCCCAGCACTGTACTGACTTATTGACAAAAACTATGTGAAACAGTAATATTTTTCAAGTAAAGACTTTCAGACAAACAGTGCTGTCAGTTAAACATATTTGTGTAATGTTTTAGCATTATGATGTGAAACGGGAATGGGGCTGTATGAAACTAGTAAATTTTTATCTCACATAATGTTGCTGATATTTTAAAAAATCCTACACAATTATACAGAATTATGTTGAGTTTTAAAAGTTGCTTAATAACTGAATTTTCTCTTGAGCTTGGGACCTGAGATTTGGTGTACTCATGGGGTGTTGGATTTCTTAAAAGCATGTAAAATGTCATAATATTTGAATGAGCAGTTTTGATTTTGTAGGAGCTAAAAGGATGACTTTTTTGTGAGATTTGGTGAAATTATTTCTCTGCTTTTATAACGTGATATATTGTTGAGCTAGATGTCTAAAATGTATCCTGTATAACCTCTTTGGAAGGGTCATAAGCTACTAATAATTGAGAGAGTGGTTAATTTGTTTTTACATTGCAGTTGTTCCTAATTTCATTATTTATGCGTGAAATTTTGTGAAAACTTAGTGAAAATGTGGATATTTGTAACTTTCCTGCTATTGCAGGTATAAACCTAAAGTTTGGCATTCATACTTTGTGTCAATGGGTCCTGGAATTTAACAAAGCTGGAGACGTTTGCTTTAATACATGTATGAACAAGTCACCACAGGAATAACAATTTTTAGGTTAAGAAATACAGAGCAATCTCAGCAAACTTCGCAGCAGATAAATAGTCACATACTGTAGATAAAGGAGTACAAAAGAAGATAATTTACTTAATGCTACTTACAAAATTTGGCCTATAGCCCTACAGTAAGAACCACACACAGCTAAAAACACCTGTGCCCTTTTACACCCATTGTTTGGTGTTTTTTCCAAGTCTGGCTGTGTTGGCTACAAGTCAGTTTTTTTTTTTTTAATTTAATAAACTTTATTTTGTTTTAGAACAACACTAAGTAAATTAACAACACACAAAAAAAAAACACATTCTACAAAACAACCATCCCCAAATACCTCTCACCCCTCCCCAAGCGGAGACAATGATACCCATGTTATTACAAAAGGAACTAGATAAAGGACCCCTCTACAAAAAAATAATAAAACTAAATCCATTGTAATGAGCAAGGCAAAATTAATCGGGTGCTGCTCTGGAGAAAGGATATAGAGAGTAGAAGGTGTGCAGCTTACTCCATTTCTTATTATACGAGGAGATCCTGTTGCAAGTAATCATTTTTTCTACCCAAAGGTTAAACAACAGCTCCTGCAACCACTCATGCTAGGAGATTAGAGTCTGATCAGTCCAATGGTGGGGGGAGGGCAACTTGTTTTACTGATAAGGAAAGCATGGCGACATGGTGTCTCCTCTCCATCATGTCTATGGCATTATAGTCACCTATAATGCAAATTTCATGTGAAAAAAAGGCCCTCTAGCCCTAGAAGGGGATCAGCCTTGGATTTAATTTGTTTTCATAAGGATGAAACATTGGGGAAATTCCACAGAATATGAAATAATGATCCCTTACCCTGCCCACATCTTGTATACAAAGGAGATCTGAGTTTCCCCATCTTTGCCAGTTTTAAAGAAGTGAAGTATAAATTGTGTAAAGTACAAAACGGGGTACAATGCAGTCAGTCATTTGAAATGTATCTATATAGAGCCTCCATATTTTGCCCAAATGAAATTATATTGCAAGAAAGCAGTAAGAGCAGTTCAATGATTTGAAGCAAAACAAGTCTGGCTATAGCTATGCATTACCGTGCATTTCAGTTCTACTAAGAAAGGAGACTGATAAAATGAACAGCAACATCAATGAATTTTAGAGTAGGTAAGCAGACATAAAATATTGATTTTACCTAAATATAATATGGTGCAAAAAAGGTTGACAGTGTTCCTTTAACTGAGCATTGATTCCATAATTGTTTTTGTTTGGATTGTTTTTACCATTCATTATATGTTTACTAGATAGAATCATATTTGTATTTGCCAGTTATTGTATGTTATTGCAAAAATATTATAAAATGAGGACCTGCTGTGTAAGTGTTTAATAGGATCAATGAATTTGTACAGCATGGCTTTCTTCAATAAAAATCTTTATTTTTTTTAAAGTACACTGAGAGATTTCATAATTTACTGCTTGACAAACTGGCACAATTGCCATTGAATTACAATGAGTTCTTGCAGCATACTGCAAGACATTCCAGCAAAAACTGTGGTGCCGTGCTTGATCCAGGAAGATGTCACTGTACCTCACTTTCACTTGTTCTCATATAACTTCAGAGTCATTTTACCTGCACTTCCTCCTTGTCATCCTTAATGCATATGCATAGTTTTCAGTTATAATAAGTATGTAATTTAGCCCCTAGCCCCAAACCTCACCCACCCTCTAGCATCTCTACTCTCCTTCACAGGGTACACTGATAATGTCTATAACAAAAAACAATCCTTCTTGCTGGAGCCAGAATATACAAACACAGCCCTCACCATGGACAGTTGGCTCATGGCAAGAGCGGTATGGGTTTATGTCAGGCAGAACATGTCAGACAAATGTGATAGACGTCTTCTGTTGTGTCATAAAGGTACTTGATAAGGGCCAATCTGCTGATATATTGAGGAGGGGATTTTCAAAATAGTTGGATGCAAATGCAACACAGATTTAATGCCAAAAAGTCTAAAGTCATGCATACTAGCAAAAAAAAAAAAAATATCCAAAAGCAGAGTAGTGATTGGGAGGAGTGGGGCAGATGTTGGAGGAAAGAGACCTGGGGATCATAATCAGTGGCAGTCTAAAGCCTGATGCCCAATGCCAGAAGGCTGCAAAGCAAGCAAAGTGGATTTTATTGTGCATAGAGAAGGAGGTTTCTAGCAAAATAGTGATGAGGTGGTCGTTTTCAGATTTTAGAAAACATGCTACACATCATCAATTAATTCAGTAATTTAATTTCAAGATCACAAGCACTTCTTCATATTGGAAGCATGCACATGTAATATTTATTTTATTTGTCATTTTTCATCAGGAGAAGCACCCTGAGCTATAACAGCTAATTTTTAGGTGCACTGGGGTTTCAAGACTACATGGAACTGTCTTATCGACAGTAAAATTTTTGGCCAGGACACGGGGGAAAATCTCTTACTCTTATGTTAAGTGCCATGGCATCTTTAACTTCCACCAGAACAGCCACATAAGATTGGCAGAGGGCACCTTGGATTACTGTTTCATCTAAAGTATGGCCCCTCCCCAACAGTGCAGCACCCCTAGTGTCACACTGTGGTGTGAGTATTAGGTATTAGTCCAAGGTAGAGCTAGAAACAGCAAACATCCAATCTTCTTCTCCTAGAGGCAAGTGTGCAACTTGCTGAGCCACTGACACTGTTATATGTATTAAACAATTCATACTGACCAACACATGATACAGAAAACAATAAACAATAGTGTGGAAAAATTGAAATATTTAGTAAAATGCCTGAAATGTAGGCAAGACAAGACACATTTTGTTTATAATGCACCCTTTCCCAAAGGCTCAGGGTACCGTACATACAATAGTTTTACAAATAAAACAACATATAAACAAATAAGACATAGCAAGAATTTATAAATCTCAGTTATTAAAATGCATAAAATACCAATCAGCTACTACTAATGTACCATAACATTTGTGAAAAAAATCTCCAAAATGCTGGCTAATGTTTTCTGCAATTTTTCAGTGACACTGTAGAAATAAGTAATGCATAACACATGGTAGAATGTGAGTTGATTGTATTATAATAACTGGTCAGCAGTGTAGCACTAGAGGTGCTGCACTGTTGGAGAGGGGCCATTCCTTAGATGAGACAGTAATCCAAGGTGCTCTCTGCTAATTTTATGTGGCTGTTCTGGTGGAAGTTAAAGATGCCATGGCACTTATCATAAGAGTAAGGGATTTTCCCCACTGTCCTGGCCAACAATTTTATTGTTGATAAGACAGTTCCATGTACCCTTGAAACCCCCAGTGCACCTAAAAACCGGTCAGTTGTTGGTTAACTAGGATCTGCAGCTTATCCATTAAGTAAGGAAATGGGCAGACTAGGTGGGCCAAGTGGTCCTTATCTGCCATCAAATTCTATGTTTCTATGTTTTTCTATGGTCTGACCAAGTTATAATTTGCCATTATAACCCATGCATTATAATGGTAAGCATGAGCCAAGACACTCAGAACAAACTCACTCCCTCATTGGCTAATCCCCCATTTGTGGCAGGGCTCAACAGTCACAGAAACATGTCGGTTCCATCTCTTACTTATCGAGGAGCCGCCACCTGAGTCACCATAATGGCTTTGAACTCTGGAGAGTTCTGTTTTAGCAAACATCAACAATATCTGGTTGATCCTGCCATGTATTTTTTTTAAACTCTTGTCTGGTTGATCCTGCTCTTCATTCCCTGCAAAATGGACTGTGGTTCCACACAGCATAAGCTCTGACTCAAAGTAAACAGCCTAATCACAACAGCAGTTTCTGGGAGCTGTCTGAAACTGCAGGTAAACAAAACAAACAAAAAAAAGCATCAAGACAAAATTAAAAAAAAGGACGGAGAGACTGTGTGTGTGTGTGTGTGTGTGTGTGTGTGTGTGTGTGTGTGTGCATGCGCGAAACTCAGGAACACGAGACAAAGCCAAGGTTGAAAAAACTGCTGACCAGCAATTATAAAAAAATAAAAGATTGGGGAAGTGTGCTTAAACTCGAATTTAATGGTTGCTCTTGGTGTGGGATGCTTAAATAAACCCTTCAGGCTTTGCCCTCTGGGTTTATGTAGCATCCCACACCTCAGGCAACCATTAAATTCTCATTAAGCACACTTCCCATCCATTATTGCATGTATTATAGCGCACTGTACACCCTGGAGTGGTTTGTATTTCACCCATCAAACAACACCCTGAGTAAATGGAGGGGGTAGGGAGGAACCACTACAGATAAAGATTCAGTGCCTGTAACCAACAGAACAGGACACAAATAAGCATTAAGCCACAATGAAGGTGGCATCTAATGGGGAAATAATACATGGTTGGAAAGGTTGTGACACAAGGCTGAAGGCCGAGTACCTACAATGGCCCAACCATGCATTGATTCCCCAATAGGTGCCACCTTCAGAGTGGCTTAAAGCTCTTATAACATGGTATGTGTTAGGGCTATGTTGTAGCTTCTGGTTTTCTGTTATATTGCCAAATGAGAGGAAGAATTTCTTTATGATTACAATATGTTTACTGTACAGTACTTTTCTCCATACTGGGATACAAAGAATCACATTTATTCATATGCTAATGTTATTAGCACATCACAACTTGTTTCTAAGCAATTATTGAAGCTATGCACTTTCTTATACTTTTTTTCTAATATCTAGACAGCTATTATTTTCATAGCCTGTCTAGAAGGTCCACAATGCTGCAATGTCCATGCTGCAAGACATCCTGTTGCTGCTCATTTGCATATAGCTGACTCCTACTGTGTCTCACTGTCCCCTGCTCTACAATTCTTGTTTTAGTCGGTCCCATCACTGCTGAATGCTTCCCTGCTACTTCTGCTCTCTGTTTCTGAAGGTACTTTTATTTCTCTTTCTTTTTGTCATTTCCTGATCGCTTTCTGCTGAGTTTCTCCCCTATCTCACAGTCACTTGTGTCGTGTGTCACACTCGCTTGTTAGGATGCTCCTCATACTTTGCGATAACAGTTACTGGCATTTGGGTGGGTAGAAAGGAAAGTTTGCATTTCCCTCGAATTTGCATCCCTCCCTCACTATGCTGTTCATTTTACTTGTGTGGACTACTGTGGTATTTCAGTTTGGGGATGGCATTATTGTAAAATTAATGCTATGTCCAAACTAAGACATGTGATGGTTTCTGTCCAGTGATTGCTACTGTTTTTGTGATCTGTTATTTTGCCATGTTACAAGAAATGTCGGTGAATTCTTGCCTCACGTATTACCTGGAACCTTGAAATTTAGAACAGGCATACTGCAAGCAAAAGTAAAATGGCCTGAAACACCACAGACTGGGTAAGGAGAGAAGACAAGTGCCATCAAGCTTCCCCAGAGAAAACAATAAGTTTTTAAACAGGGACGTGAATGCAAGCAAGGGAAACATGAAAAAGACTGGCATTGCTAGCTATTATGATGTTATATTTGAATAAACTGAACAATAAAAAAACAGCTATATAATAATTCACTATACAGTAAATGAAATTGACTTGATGGACAGTGAAAATTACTTAAATTGCCTGTGCAATATTAATTATGTTAATTAGTTCAATAACAACATTTTTGTAACACAAAATGCATAAAAACTCCAGAGTGTCATAAGGAAGATTAATCTGCTTTCTTCTGCCAGTGAAGAATAGCCCTAACAGTTAAAATCATTTTTCACAACAGCAGTGAGGAGGTCAATGTGATCATCCTCTGTAGAAACTCATCAGAACACAAAGAGGATAAGGATTAGAAAACAATAGGATTAACTAGTGATGTAAACCTTGGGTAAAAAGGACTAGCTCCATGGCAAATTAAACTGAGTGTATTATCAAATCAGGGCTAATGCTTATTCTGTTTTTCTGTTTAATGGGTTACATTTATTTCTTCTAACTTGGTAACTGGCAAAAGCACAATGACCCTAGACTTGTTTCCAAATGTTCTGGGGGAAGTACAATGAGGCATAATAACATCAAAATAAAATACAGAGGCTATAATGTGCAGTAAAAGCTAAAACACACTATTGTAATCTGT
Organism: Neoceratodus forsteri; assembly: GCA_016271365.2. Classification (NCBI taxonomy): domain Eukaryota; kingdom Metazoa; phylum Chordata; order Ceratodontiformes; family Ceratodontidae; genus Neoceratodus; species Neoceratodus forsteri. Next base: position 508,707,179 of record CM057452.1, on the reverse strand, counting down.
ACAGAACATACAACATAATGTAATACTAGTTACTACAAAATGTTCCAACAGAAACAGCAAATCTGAATTGCAGTGCAAGAGTGAATTCTGTAAAAAGACACAACTTCAGGCATTGAAGATGGTCAGAGAAGACACATCAGATTCCTACAACATTTGGGTTAAATGCCACCTAAACATTTAGCTTGGTGATAAAACCGTATGTATAGCCTTACTACATCCCTGATACATGGTCTACATAATGAGGATTTGTAGTAGCAACTGAGCTATTTTACAGTTACAAGCAAAGACATGGCCAGTTATTTCCTGAAATGTCTGAGATATCTGTAGAGAAATTTCCTGCCTGCCAGCAGTACCTCTGTGGGCCACAGGGGAGAATATCATATATCACAAAATATCTGGAAATATTTGAGTGTGTCTATGGCTGCTTCTGTACATGTAGAAAGCAATTTATTGGTAAAAGCATAAGAGTGGCAAAATGCTGTTCTTAAGCACTGACTTGTAATGAGGAGATAGGGAGAGAGAAGGGGTAAATACCAGGTGCAGGAATGAGCTGTGCTCTGGGGAACAGTTTGGTGGAAGTAAAAGAGTGATAGGTGGTTGGGCATGGGATGTCTGTTCTCAGGTAGGGGAAGCAGACATAAAAAGCAGCTTGTCCTGTGGCGGTTTTGCAGCAGGGGTTAGAGAAGAAATGTGCATCAGAAGAATGCAGGGAGTAAGAAAATGACATAGTATAGGGAGAGAAGTTAGGTGCAGGAAAGAGGAGAATCAAAATTTTGAAATGAGGGAAGAGCAGTGAGAAAAACAACAGGTTCTGAAGTTTGGAAAGGAGAGGTTCGGGTAAAGGGAGCAAAGATGGGCGAGAGTTGGGTACTTAATGGGGAAGTGACAGAAGCCAGAGCAGAAAAGAGGGTCCAGCATGACTAGGGTAGACTTGGAGACAGTATTGAAGATCACATTTATGTAGTCAAATATCATTCAGATTATCTTGACAAATAGCAACCCAAGCTTTGGTAAGGCAGTTAAGTTTGTCATCCACCCATCACCCCGACCACTTTTGGAAACATGATAACAGCCTATCTCTGTATGCCTTGTTTGTTTTTTATTTTTTTTGTTGACTCTGTTTGTACTCAGCCTGACGCCAACACTGGGGCATCTCTCTGGAGGATCCACTCAGCCTTGCCTCCACTGCCCACCTGAATGCCTACCCTGACCTAGGAATTAGGTATGCTGGCCCCAGCCTCTCCCACCAGCCCCAAATGAGAGCAGGTGGGGGACCATGGAGAGTCAAGTCAGGGATCGAGGCCTGCATTGGATGTGTGGGCTCGGCCACTGGGCATCCACTTTCGCCTCCTTGACGCTGGGGATTTTCCAAGTTTTGTGTGTTCCCCCAATGCAGGACGTGCAATGCCATCCAGCATGTGATGTGAGCACTCCTGCTCCACATCCGCAGGACAGCTACCTGATGTTGTCTCCTGTTATGGTCCCCAACTGCAGTGTGCCCAGTCTCCACTGGGCGCCACTAGCCTTGTGGGACACGGACCCCCATTCCTCCCAGGAGAGGAGAGCAGTCCGTCGGATGCTCAATCCTCTCCTCCCCGACCAACCCCCAGCTCCCCTGGCTCATTCCTGAACCCGGGTCACTGACGTGGCTTGAGGTAAGGCAGATACCGCAGCCCTCAGCACCACCGGGCCATCTGTACGCCTTGTTAACCTGGTAAATAAATTATGAATAAATAAATACATAATAAACAAACACACAAAAATATCCTGCCACTAGATGTTCATATTAGTGACACTTTTAAAGGTGGAGTCTGGAGAGTGAGAAAGTGCCAGTTTCTCTGTAACAGTCATATTTCATTGATAAAGCTGTCTACAGTAAAATTTTGGGGCCTTTAGTATCACCACTGCTAATGTGATCTGTCTGTGAGTGCTTGAATAAAGAAATCACAGAATGGAGTCATACTTGGGAAAAGGGACGGGTGTTCAGCAAACAAAGCAGCTTCAAAGACAAAGAAGGCAGGCACTCCCATAAACAACTTTTAATGTTTCATTGTTGCAAGTTTAGATGGTACAAGAGTCCATTGGCATGGGTAGATTAACCTGTATGCAGATTATGCCATGGCGTAGGGCCCCTGTGTTCAGCAGGGCCCCCCTCACTGTTTAACTTAATTTATTTCCTTTTTCGCTACCCAGCAGACCACAGCCACCAACCTTGGATCAGCCATACTTGCTGTACTGTTGAGTGGCTGTGGGATCATCACATTCACAGCATTGCCAAAAAAGAAAAGCACCTCCCCCGAGTTAGGTCTCCCCCCAACTCTGAGCGAGTCTCTCAGTCTCTCTGGCTCCATCTCTGGGGGAGAGGGGCAAGCTGTACAGCACTGCACAGACAGAGTAGTCCGCGAATGGTCCACCCTGACCCCACCATCACAACCAACCATGTCTCAGAGGTCTTCCTGGCAGTGTGGCTACTGGGGAGAGGGAATCTGCATGCACGTGAGTGGTGTCAGGGTGTGTGGCCGGGTAATGAGGAGTCGAGGACGGAGGAGGATGAGTGGATAACGGTCAGTCAGAGATCGTCTTGCTCTCGATCGAAGAAGAAAACAGACTACTAGTAGAGAGAGCTGGCCAGGCCGGAGTCGTCTGATTTGCCACCGTCCAGCTCTTCTTTTCATTGGATGTCGATAATGACTCTGACTCCAAGGACTGGAGAGATGGTGTGCTGCTCATCATGTGCTGGTGACTGTAGTCAGTCGGTGCTGCTGCTGGGTCTCTGGTCCTGTGAGGAGTCCCAGGCCAAGTCCGATGATCGACCAGTCTGTTAGGGCAGGCCACACCACCAGGTATGTTGTTACTTACTGCGTGCTAAGTGTGAACACTGTCATGTTGACTTTCTTATTTTGTCTTGACTTCAATGATTTTGGGATTTGGTTGGATTGGAGATGGCGGGAAGGGAACACTTAACAGCAGTTCATTGAATTGAAGCAAAAAAATGACTAAAAAAACAGGGAAAAGAAAATAATTGCATTTATATGGGGGTGAGGATTGGTTGCTACTGCTACAAGCCTGTGCTCAGGGGGGCTGCAAGATTCTATAGCCATGGGGGATACCAACTATATTCACTGCTTGAATTTGAATTATTTGATGCATCATTTATCAGAAATCTGGGAGCAAAACCACATTGCTCTGAACGGATTCTACTTATCTTTACCACTAAGTTGGAGGTTAATTGTTAAATTGATGAATTGCTGGGGTTTACAAGGTTTCTGCGTGCCCAGCTCTGCAGAAGAGTTGGATGCTGGCATTTAGAGCCCCCCCTCGAGTACCAAAATATGACTTGGAGTAGGGCCCTCACATCCATTAATCTGGCGCTGTCCATTGGTGAGTAGATAACAACAGGAATAGCCAAATCCTGGTGCTTCAAGGAGAGATTTCCTCTTCATCAGGGGGTGTTGGCATTAACAAAGGTGAACTCTGTCCTCAGAGCACCAGGGCTTGACCATTCCAATGGACTCTTGTACCATCTAAACTTGCAAAAATGCAACATTAAAAGTTGTTTATGAAACGAGATGTAGGAGTGCCTGGCTCATTTGTCTTTGAAGTGTTTGAATGAAGACTGTCCTTGGAACCTGTACTCAGTGTGGACAATGGAATCCAATCCTTGTGAGGGTGAGTGCCATGATTTCAGAGTGGTGACTCTGTTCTCTGCAACAATGTGACTTGAAATGCACCATCACTAAGTTTGTAGTAGGAGTGTGCATGGGAGAAATGTTATACTGTATTTTCTGAATACCAAAAATAGTGTATACTGTCAACACACTGAAGCAGGGACATCGAATTCCCAACATCCAAACCCCGATGTTGACAGACTTTGCATTGACAGGGATTTCTTGTTGACAGGGATTTCTCAGTGATGGGTGCATGCACCTAACTCCACTGTCTGCGTGACCTGGAGTTAGATAATTAAAGTAGGGGGTGCGGGGGAGCCCAGCCCCCCCACACTGACATAGTCGAGTGTGGCAATCAGTGTCAGCGTGTTGCGGTTGGTAAAGGGACATGTCAGTGTTGGCAATGTCGGCAGGATAGCGTCGATGTAAGGGATGTCAGCTTGATTTCTGTCAGTGCGGCTTGGTGGAATCCCAAAATAGTAAGCTTTTTGAAGATTCAGTAGACCTTCTGAAATAGTCTGCTATTTTGCTGCTATTAGGAAATGACTATTTGGTGAGATTTCAAAGTCCCACAGATTTTTGTTGGCCAGTCAGAGGCCATTTCTAGAGTTCAATATGTCACACCATGTGACTGTCTCACTCTCTCTTTGCAGATAACAGGTGACAGGTATTTTCTAAGAGATACTGTAGCTCTGCAGTTACATCTTAGATGTAAACCTGGCTAAAGAGATATTTTTTCTGAGCTCCATGGGCTTTTTGTTGGTCGGATCTTTGTCTCATCACAGTCAGTATTGTCAGACTTGGCTTTCTGACTATATGCATTTTTTGTCCTTGTGACTGAGATGTTGTAGGGAAGATTAAGACAGTCTGCTGACCTGCTGACTCTCATTTCTTGCTGCTCACTGCCCACAGCTCCATTTTTGTTTTTTTGTTCATTTTAGGTGAAGCTTTTTTATTATTATTATTTTATGTAAAGGGCATTTAGGATGTCATTTTATTTTGTTCGTGTTATCTGGCTCAAGGCTTGGTTCCATGTGTGATATGGGGGTTGTTGACTGACCTCCCCTTCCTGCAGTTCACTGTGCACATGTTGCCTGTTTGTGCATATTTTTTTTTTGTGTGTGTGAAACTGCTCCCTCTGCAAGTACAGATGTGTTCAAGCAGTTGTACTAATCTGCTACGATTCTCCATCAGGCTTGACTTATTGCACTGTGTGTGTTACATGACTTCCAGTTCCTAGCTCAATTCAATATGTGACTGAACAGGGTGTCACCAGACAGCTCCTTTCCAACACTTACTGGGCAATGTGCACACATGGTATCCTGGCCCTACGCACCCAATTATGTAGTGCATAGGGCTGGGATATGTGCATCTTGGGTGTCCAATGGACACCCCTGGATGCATAAACAGCATGTGCCCACTTTACACCCCTGCCTGGGGCCATCAGCACAGAATTACATGCAATTGTATGGCTGGCCTAGGAGGGGGCATGGGTGGGAAGTGGGAGTGCTTACAGAGGACCAACAGAGCAGAATGTGCACAATGCTCTGTTCGATCCACAAGGCCAGTGTCAGGAGCCTTACCATTATACCAGCCAGAGGGCTGCAAGGTCATGATGGCCCACAGTCATGGACTCCAACCCCTTCTATGCCACATAGGGCTGGGGAGTGACTGTTGGCTGTGGGCACTGATCACTGATCATCCTAAATTTTGTGGCAGTCTGTAGGGGACATGTCAGTCCATATGTGGGCTGCCACATTTCATGATCCAGAGCCAGGTCGGGGCATGTGGTTGGAAGCCTATGCTCCTGCCCAGGTCCGTCCCTCTGATTGACCTTGCCCCATTCATAGACCTATGCAGTTGTGCATTGAGCTAGCCAGGGATTGTGCATGTTGACCCTGCAAATCCCATGGGAGCAAGCTACACAGCATGCATTTGTGGAGCCATGTATTTATCTGTATGTACAGGGTGAAATAGTGCACTGTAAACACTGTGAATATGTCTGTGCATGAGTAATTTATTTTGTGAGACTGCTCCCTGCATGTTCAAGCCTGCTACTAAACCCATCACCACGTGTTGCTGCTCATAAAATAAACCTGCCGCTATGCTTGCCTCCAGTATCCAAGTGTTTCTGCTTCTGAAATAAGCCTGCAACTATCACTCCCACCAGCCTCCATGTGTTACTGCTCTTGAAATGTGCCTGTTACTGTTACTGCCACCAGTCACCAAGTGTTTTTGCCACTTAAATAAGCCTGCTCCAATCCCTGCCACTAGTCTTTACGTGTATCTGCTTCTGAAATAAACCAACTACTATGCCCACTACCAAATTTCAAGTGATTCTGCATATGAAATAAACCTGTAACTATGCCTTCCTTCATTCTCAAAGGGATTCAGCTCCTGAAATAAGCACACACCTATGATGATGATAATGATGATGATGCAATGACCACTATAATGATGACTCAGACGATGATATGATGACACTAATGATGACGTCACTGCATTTACCATGTGTGTCTAACAACAACAGAAGTGACTGATGACAAATTGTCTTGATGCCAGAACCAGAACTGGAATATGTTGTTCTTTGAGTAACATCCTGTGTTGTACTGAAAAAGGTATAAACTTTAACCGGCCAGTCAGGTATTACTACTAGGAAAGAAGTCACTTGTCATTCTTTCCTATTCAGATGCTGAAGAGGGAAGATGCTTGCTCCACCAAGGGATGGTTTTCTTCTTAACAGGATTGGATAACTGTGACACTGAAATCTGGAGCTTTGAGAGAGAGGAGGGATCTTTGATCTGAAAATGGATAGGAAAAGGAGGGGTGTTCAGTGATTAGCTTAATGGGATGCAGAGGGGGAAGTTACGAGGAACTTGGTTTTGTGGAGGGTGGAAAACTATTGGGTATGAGCTTGCTCTTAATTCTAATTCAGGAAAACTTCATAGTAAACAGGGGGGATGCAGTGAGGTCCTTGTGGGATAGAATGGTGAGGGATATATTTAAACAGTAGATGGCATGATGGGAGGGGGTTGGTGTCACTAACCAAGAGGTTGGGGTGTTGCGATGTTTTGTTTTTTTCTTAACTGCTTTTCACAAAAAAAAAAAAAAAAAAAACGATGACCACCCTGTGCTATCCCGATCTCCCCACTCTCAACATAGGTCTTGGATGCTGGCACCCACTTCCTGCCAAGTCTTCCAACCCTCCTGCCCCCACGGGCCATTCCTGGACTCACCTCCTCACCACCATTCCAACCCTCAGCACCCTACCCATCCCCTGTACCCTGACAGCTCAGCCCAATTCTTGATGTCAAGCCAGGGTCTCCAACAACTACTGCCTATTAGTTAGAATTTTTACACTGCTATTGCTACTCTCGGGCAACGTCCATCCCAATCCAGGCCCCATCCCCACCTGCACACCGAAGACGTCACCCATAGGACTCCACATCACCACCTTGAACACATGCAGCCTGCCTAAAAAAATCTGCAGCGCTCCAGTGTTGGGCCACTCTACACCAACCTGACATCATTACACTAGTAGAGATCTGGCTGTCCAAATCCACCCCGACTCCTTTGTCTCAATCCCCGGGTACACTCTATACCGGGAAGTTCGGATGGGCAAACGTGGGGGTAGCTGTGTGATCTTCATTCAAGATAACATTATTGGATATGTGCTCCCAGCCCCCCAACTCTAAAATAGAGCTCAGGGTCTCACCATAAAAATCACCCCGGATCCCTCCAGGGGCCCACTATACCTCACAGTCTCCTATGTTCCCCTGAGGAACCAGAAGCTGGCCATCTCATCCCTCACTGTTTATCTCTCCACTCTCCCACCCAAAGCTGAACAGACACTAGTAGGGGATCTAAATGTCAACTGGCTTTGTCCTTCAGCCACTCAAGCTAAGGACTCCTTCACCGCCCTCGACATGGTCCAATCAGTCTCCCAGCTTACTAGACTTCATCCTTCTAATAGTGCCAGTACCCTTCTGGACACCATAATCTCAAACTGCCCCCACAAAATCCAGGACATAAAGGTTCTCCCCGACTCACTAAGCGGCCACTCTTCCATCCTATTCCTATCAACCTCCTTCACTCACAAACCCATAGCTCAAACCACCTTCTGAAACCATCTCTGCCCATAGGGGTTAAGCAAACTCAAGCAACTTCTCACCCAAATGGACTGGTCCCCCATTAAACTAGCCCCCAGCATTGACACTGCACTCGATCTGTTCACACAGACCTTCACCGAGGCCTGTGATTACAATGCACCACTCACCAAACCCCGCACAAAAAAAAAAAAATGCGCCATGGATCATCCCCTCCCTACTCCAAAAACTGAGGGAGAGGGACAATCTCTGGTACTGAACCATGGAGTCTGGCATGTCGGCTGACAGACAAACCTATATTACCGCACGCAATAGATGCACGTGGACCATCTACAAGGCCAAATCAGATTATTATCAGGCTACCCTCACCTCCACATGGGGTCCACCTGGACCTTCTGGGGTAATATCAAAGAACTCAATGGGAAATCATGCTCCCCGCCTCCATCCCAGCTCTCCATTGACAGCACCATTACCACTGACCCACTTACCATATCATACTGTCTCAAGACCACCTTCACAGATCTCAGTTCTGTTCTCCCCAGTTGCTTCTTTGACCCCATGGCAGAATCTCAGCCCCCTACCCTGCAGGTCCCTTGTTTCCACCTGCACAAAATATCCACCCATGAAGCCCGTCCACACCTGCTAAATGCACTAAACAGCAATAGCCCAAGCAATGACCCCCTAGATGCAAGGATCCTTCAGCTAGTCCTAGATGATGTCCTAGTCCCTCTAACGGACCAATTCAACAGATCCCTTTGCATGGGGCAATTCCCCAGTGCCCGGAAGACAGCTATCATCACCCCCATTCATAAAAGGGGTGACAAGTCCTCCCCCAGTAATTACTGACCCGTCTCCATACTTCCTCCACTCTCCAAAGCTGTTGAAAAAGTGGTTGCCACACAGCTCACTGAATATCTAACCAAATATGCCATACTGTGCCCTGAGCAGCATGGCTTTCGCACTGGCCATAGCACAACCACAGCCATCCTAGAATTCTCCAACTTTCTACACTCATCCCTAGATTCCGGTAACATTACTGGAGCAGTGTTCATAGATCTTTCCAAGGCCTTTGACACTGTCTGCCATCCACTCCTACTTGACTCCCTCTACCAAATCAGTTTACCACTGGCCCCATGGCATGGTCTGCCAGCTACCTCTCTACTTGGTCCCAATGCATCAAAATTAACCAGACCCTGTCCAACACCCTACCTGTCCGCTCCGGGGTTCCCCAGGGCTCCATGCTGGGTCCCCTACTCTTCAGCCTCTACCGAAACACCCTGCCCAATGCCTGCTCTGAAAAAATTCTACTGTATGAGGACGATGCAGTTCTCTATGCCTCACACCATAAACCTATTCCCCTCCAGGACTCCCTCCAACATACCTTCAATCAGGCAGAAACATGTTTCAAGGACCGCAGACTGGTCATAAACCTAAAAAAGATGAAATTGATGATTTTCTCCCATCACCAAAACAAAGCAAAGGGTATACTACTCTTCATCCTTCCCAGCACTCAGCACTCCCTTGAGTAGGTATCCACCTACAAATACATAGGACTTACCCTTGACTCTGCTCTTAGCTTCCACGGTTGCATAAACACCCTCTCGGCTGCCACAAACACCTGGATGGGACTCCTTTACCTGTACAAGGACTGCCTCCCCCCTGATGCTCTTCGGCTTGCCATCACTTCCTCTATACTATCCCTAGAGGACTATGGGCTCCCTGTGTATGGTGCTGCTGACAATACTGCTCTCCATAAAATTCAACTCTCCCTCAACAAGGCTTGCAGGCTCCTGACTGGTGCCTCTAGGCTCACACACACCTGCTCCCTCTATCCCACTGCCAATCTCCTCAACTTTGGGGAAAGACACCACTACCAGACCTGCCTACTGACCAAAAAAATTCTGCTCAGTCTGTTCCCCCCAGGGCCTCTGCCTCCCTCCAACTTGCTGCCCCCTCTATCTCCACCCACAATGCAGACAAAGCTATCCTTGTGATGCCCAGGGCAAAAACTGCCCTCGTTCAGAGATTCTTTTGTTATAGGGCCCCAGCCTGGTTTAATGCACTCCCAGCCACTATCACCAGCACACCCATGAATGTCCCATTCAAAACTGCTCTCTGGAGCAACCTCCCCAACACCCGCTCCTGTAATTGTAACTAACCAGCACTCACATGTCCTCTAGCACCCACAGCTTCTGACAGTGTCCAATTGGACTGCCACCACTCACAACTTCTGACTGCTGTGTGTCAAATTGGACTGCCTTCCACCCTCACCCCCTGACCCCTGTACTCTGCATAACCCTGTTTTCTTGGTTTCCACCTTCATTCATGTGTACTATGTAAAATACGGTAACTGATGTTCTCATATGGTAACAATGTGTCTCTTGTTTAACTCTGTAAATGTCTGTATAAACAATTGTAAAAAGATGGTATACAATGTCTGTAATTTCTACACGACTGCAGTCCTTGTAACTTGTATTCTCACTGTTCTGTCCTCCATGTGATTAGGTACCTTTGTAAATGAACCATTGGCACAAAGGTTGTAAATCCAATATTTTAGATAAATAAATTAAGTAAAAAATAAATTAAAAAAAAACAGACAAAGTAGGTACACGATCAGGGAACTTTGCAAAGCTCCATGAACTGTAAAGTTCCCCACTTCACACCAACTTGTAAAGCATATTAGAATAAAACTTTGCCCCATCTCTAGTTCTTTTTTAGCTTCCACAACATTCAGATGTGTCTACTGTCTATTCACTGGTGAAGCTATCAGCCAGTGCAGCATGGGGGCTATGGCCTTTAACAACCGTGTTCTCTACATTGAAGACAAAGTCATCACCATCATAAAAATGCCCTTGAAATGGATCATGCAAGGTAGATCTGGTGAAACACCACAAGTTTACCTTTGTTTGCAGAAGTCTGGTTTGAAGACACAGATCTATAGAGTACATATGCAACATTTATTCTCAGTGCCACTTCTATAGGCAAGATCAGTGAAGCATGGTGACGCATGTCACTGTTGTTGCACTGCCAGCTGCCATACGAGGCATGAATTCGGCGGGCATTTTCCCAACCCCTGGTGCCTGAACATTCTTCTAGCTGCACAGCACAACTGGGACTCTACTGACTGGAGCTAGAGATGATTTTTGAAGATCAGCTGTAGTTGTGGTTGTTTAGGCCGCTCTACAGCAATTTACAGAAAACATTTCTTTGCAACTGTTTGAGATCAAAATGGTCAACTATTTACTCAACCTGTGACAATTTTCAAAGTGCTACACTGTCTTTCAAATATTCAGAACCAACACTAAATGAGACTACCCCACCAACACATACCACATAACTATCCCCAGTACTGTGCTTTGTAGGAACTACTGTCCAGCTCTCCTGTCTTTTACAAGACTCGAACAGTTACATCTTTAAACCGTCTTTTTATGAACATGCAACAAAGACATAGAAGCATAGACATTGACAGCAGATAAGGACTGCCTGGCTCACCTAGTCTACCCATTTCTCTACCTATTGGATAAGCTGCAGATCCTAGTTAACCAACAGCCTACTTCCTCCTACCCCCTCTAGAATTGCCTTATGTCTGTTCCATGCATTCTTGAATTCCACAGTTTTTGACCCCATGACCCTCTCAGGAAGACCATTCCATGCATCCACTACCCTCTCTGTGAAAAAATACTTCCTCACATTTCCTCTGAACCATCACCCCTCTATCTTCAAATTGTGCCACCTTGTTTTTGCACATTTCTTTTTCTGAAAGATCCTTTGCTCTTGGGCTTTGTTGAGTCGCTTGAGGTACTTGAAAGTTTCTATCATGTACCTCCTCTTCCTCCTTTCCTTGAGGGTATACATTTATTTATTTATTTGTACATCGGTTTACAACCTTTGAGCCAGAGGCTTATTTCCAAAGGTACCACATCACATTGAGGACAAACAGAAATAAATTTAGGTTACAGCATAAATGTCACATACTTAGGGTTATACAGAATGGTTGTGTACATTTTAAACAATTTGGTAGACATTACAATGATACAGCTGAGAACATGCTGGTAATAACAGAGGCAATGGGCTATGGGGGAGAAAGTGGGGGGGAGGGTGAGTTTGAGTGCTGCCCAAGGGGCGTTGTCAAGTGTGGAGAGATCAAGGTGCCATTTATTGACAGGTGCAGCTGCGAGTGCTAAACAGTTGGCTCCGAAGGGCAGTTTTGAAGGTGGAGATTGTGGGGGCTTTGGAGATAGGAGCAGGGAGACAGTTAAACCAGGACAGACCTCTGTAGCAGAAGGACCTCTGACCATGGGTGGTCCTGGATCTGGGGACCAGTAGACTGGTCTTGCTGAAGGTTCGGGTTGCGACAGTGGGTTCGGTGTGGCGGATGGAGGCTGTCACCCCAAGGGAGGATAGCCCGAGTAGAGTTTTCTTTGTGAGGAGGCAGGTTTGTTAGCATAGCTGTTCAGCTAGGTTTAGCAATTTTGCCTCATCATAGAAATGACAAGTATGTTTGAGCCTGGGGGCACCAGTAATCAGTCTGCAGGCCTTATTTAGGGTGAGCTGAATTTTGTTGAGGGCGGTAGTGTCAGCCGCACCATAGACTGGCAGGCCATAGTCAACAAGGGACAGTACTGAAGATGTAACTGCCAGTTGGAGAGCATCAGGTGGGAGGCAGTTTTTATGGTGGTAGAGGATGCCAAGCCATGTGTTAGTAGCGGATGCAAGGGCATCAATGTAGGTGTGGTAAGTGAGGGCTGAGTCGAAGGTGACCCCAAGGTATTTGTAGGAGCAGACCTGTTCAAGCGGTTGATTGGTACTAGGGAGGATATGGAGTGGGAAGTTGAGGGCTTTGTTTTGGGGGTGGGCCAAAAACATTGTTTTGTTTTCTTGAGATTAATGACGAGTCTGTGCTCTTTAAACCAGGCCTCAGCATCATCGTAGGATTGTTGTAGAGTGTTCTGGAGGGAGATGGGATTGAGGTGGGTGTCAAAAATGATGGCATAGTCTGCATACATAAGAATATTGCCAGAGCAGGCATTAGGTAGGGTGTTTAGATAGATAGAGAAGAGTAGGGGCCCCAGGGCGGAGCCCTGAGGTACCCCTGAGTGGATGGGACAAGTTTCGAACAGTGTTCCATTGATTTTTACACATTGGGAGTGAGCGGATAGATAGCTTGTGCACCAGGCGAGAGGGCCAGTGGAGAAACCAGTGTGGCCTAGGGCATTCAACAGAAGGGGGTGGGAGACAGTGTCGAAGGCCTTTGAGAGGTCAATGAACACTACACCAGCTAGTGAGCTAGCATCCAGGGAGGAGTGTAGGAAAATGGAGAACTCAACTAGTGCAGTGCCGGTACTGTGACCAGCACGGAATCCGTGCTGCTCTGGGCATAGGATGTTATGTTTAGTAAGATATTCTGTAATTTAAATGGACACCATTTTTTCCAGGGCTTTGGAGAGGGGAGGAAGGATGGAGATAGGTCAGTAGTTCCCAGCGGAGGACCTGTTGCCCCCTTTTTGGATGGGTGGGTGTGACTATGGCTGTTTTCCATGCAGTGGGGAATTGCCCCAGGCAGAGAGATCGGTTGAGTAAGCTGGTGAACAGGGCAAGAACTTCATCCAGCACCAGCTGGAGAATGCTGGGGTCCAGGGAATTGCTGCCAAGACTATTGCTCTTTAATGCTTTAATTAGGAGTGGTCTGGCTTCCTGGGCAGATACACTATGAAGATGGAAATTGGGGCATTGGAGGTCAGTGGGAGGTAGGGTAGGGGGATGGTCAAAGAAATTACTACGGAGGACAGAACTAAGGTCGGTAAAGGCAGTGTTTAGGCGGTTAGCTATGCAGGCAGGGTCGGTGAAGGTGGAGCCATCAATTGTGAGCTGGGATGGTGGGGAGCGTGCTTTCCATTTAGTTGTTTAACACTGTCCCAGAAAGTCTGGGCACACCCCCAGGAGGAGGTGAGGGTGGCCTGGTAATGGTTGGCCTTGGCTTTAAGGATGACCTATGTGCACCTGTTCCGAGCTGCATTGTAGGCCTGTATATCTGTCATCCGGCCTATTTCAGTGGCAAGGTGCCAGAGGTTATCTTTATTTCTAAGCATTTGTAGTAGGGCAGGGGTAACCCAGGGTGCATTGCATTTTTTTGGATCGACATCCTGTGAGGGGTGCAAAGAGGTCACAGGCCTTGTTAAAGGTGTGGGAGAAAAAGGTGAGGGCAGTTTCTATGTTGGGTGCATGATGAATGGGAGACTAATTGATCTGGGTGAGAAATTGTTTGAGTTTCGTCAGGCCACCAGGTCAGAGGTGCCTGTGGGGGTTGGTCAGGGCTGTGGGTTTGGGAGTGGGGGCCACTCAAAGGAATAGGATAGGGGAATGGTCACTTAGTGAGTCTGGGAAGACCTGGATGTTATGAATTTTATTGGCGCGGTTGGTGATAATGACGTCCAGAAGGGTACTGGTACCTCTCCTTGGGTATACTCTGGTGGGCTGGGAAATGAGTTGTGTCAGGTCTAGGGTGGTGAAAGAATCTTGGGTAGTAGAAGAGGAGGTGCTGAGCCAGTTCACGTTTTGGTCCCCCACTAGGATTTGTTCCGCCTTGTGGTGGAGGGTGGCAAGATATTCTGTTAAAGATATCAGTGCTGGGTTCTGGTTCTTTGGGGGAACGTAGGCAGCGGTGAGATATAGAGGGCCCCTGAAGGGGTCAGGAGCAAGTTTGAGGGTAAGGGCCTGGGCTCCATTTACAAGAGCTGGGGCAGGGAGTGCTTGTCTGATGATTGTGTCCCTGGTATAGATTGAACAGCCACCCCCAGGTTTGCCTACTCGGTCCTCGTGGTATAAGGTATAGCCTGGAAGGGAGACAAGGGAGTCAGGGGTGGATTTGGACAGCCAGGTTTCAACCAGGGTTATGATGTCTGGTTGATGCAGCATCACCTAGCACTGGAGGGCATCACATTTTTTCATTAGGCTGCATGTTCATGGAGGCTATGTGGAAACCATTGTACCCAGCTGGTTGGTTGGAGGAGACTGGGATGCATAGGGAGTGGCATATTACACTCCTTTAATCTCTCTCTTCATATGGCTTCTGTTGCACACCCTGCTCCATTTTAGTTACCCTCCTAAGGACTGCCTCCATCCTGTCTATGTCCTTGTGGAGATGGGGTTTCCAGAACTGAATGCAGTACTCCAGATGGGATCTCATTAACTGTCTGTACAGAGGGATAATTACTTCCCGTTTTCTACTGGTGATGCCTCGCCCTCTGCATCCCAGTATACCCCCCAGCCCTCCTTACTGCCTTCTCACATTGCTTGCCTGCCCTTAGGTCATCTAATATGACTACCCCCAGGTCCCTTTCCATTTTTGTCTTTGTTAGTACCCCCCTTGTGTGCTCTTTCACTGGGTTGCTGTGCCCCAGGTGCATTACTTTGCACTTCTTTGCATTGAATTTAAGCTGCCATACTTTTGACCATTGCCAAGTCCCTTCTCATCCTTTCCACCCCCTGTGTATCAACCCTTTTGCAGATCTTTGTGTCGTCTTCAAAGAGGCATATACTTCCTTTCAGTTCCTCCATAATGTCACTTATAAAGACATTAAAGATGACCGGCCCCAGTGCTGAACCCTGCAGTACTACACTAGTAAACCCCTTTCCTCAGAGTGGACTCCATTTACTATTACTGTCTGCATCCTGTTGTCCAGCCAGTTTTTTACCCAGGCTACCACCATGGGATCCACTCCCAGGCTGGCTAACTTGTTTGTAGGCTGGCCTAGTGGTGCTGAGAGGTAAGGCACTAATCACCTCACCTCACGCCACACTGGTGACCCAGGTTTGGTAACTAGCCCGGGCCACCGGGGGTCAACAGGAGTGGGAAGAGATGGAGCATCCAGAAGACTGAGTTTCCTTCCGGGGAAGGATGTAGGGTTTGCATCACTCCTGAGCCATCTCTGGTAACAGTCAGGGACAAGCCATTGAACCTGCTGTGTAGCCAACTGGCAGAGGAGAAGCTTTGGTGGCTGTAGGGATGTCATTGCACATCCAAGCTCCAGATAGGGAGGGAGGGAGGGGCAGGGAGAAAAAGTGCAAGAAAAAAGCCCCTACCACTGAGTGAGGTGACAGCATCCTCCAGTAGCCTGGGCCAACTCTCCCCGTGTTGGACGCATTTCTTGACTCTCCCCCTGGAGACCCTGGGCCTCTCCAAGGAGGCAATAGAGATGGAGTTCTGATCCTGTATCATTGTCAGGGAACTGTGGTTCAGGTGGGAGATATGGAGCCATGGAGCTGAGTGAGGACTGCCTGAGAGATGCCCCGGATAGGTAGGTGAATAAATAGAATAAAAAAAATGAAGAAGATAACTTGTTTATTAATCTTTTGTGTGGGACTGTGTCAAAAGCATTGCTAAAGTCTAGGTAGGCCATGTCCACAGACCCTCCCTGGTCTACTGCTTTGGTCACCCAGTCAAAGAAATCTATTAAATTCATGTGATAGGACCTTTCCACTGTGAATCCAAGCTGTGATGATTCCTGTGCCCTGCTGGCCTCTAGGTACTCAACAATTCTTTCCTTCAGAAGTGATTCCATCATTTTCTCTACCACTGAGGTCAAAGTAACAGGTCTGTAATTTCGTGCCTCTGCCTTGCTCCCATTTTTGTGAAGAGGAATCGCACCCACCCTCCTCCTCCTGTCCTCAGGTACCACACCATCCTCCCATGATTTGTTAAAAAGGGTAGTCAGTGGTGTCACTAGTTCTTCCCTTAGTTCTTTTATAATTCTGGGGTGAATCCTGTCAGGCCCCATTGCTTTGTCCACCTTCAGTTTTAGGAGTTCTTTCAGGACCCTTTCTTTTGTGAAATGACTGTTATTGACCCCCCTATTGAGAGTGCATCTATTGTTTGGTTTAGGTTCCTCATCCTCTTCTTTTGTGAATACTGAGAAGAAGTATTCGTTCAGTATCCCTGCTTTTTCATTCTCACCCTCTTCCCACCTCCCTCCCCTTTATTAAGCCTCACAAGCCAGGTCTAAGATTGCTTTCTTCCAAGTGGGTTCCAAAACTAGCTGTCTGAGGCATGTCCCCTGTAGGGCATCAAGAATGACTCTGCTCTTGGAAGTGGCTGCATCAAATGTGCTCCAGTTAACATCTAGCATATTCAGGTTCCCCATCAACAATATCTCCCCTGTCTCTGCCATTCTAAGGATGCTTTCTATCATTTTCTTGTCCATTTCCTCCCACTGTGACGAGGGTCTGTATACAATCCTGTGCAGATTATGGTGCCATTTCCTCTCTCCAGGTTGACACACAGTGCCTCCTCTTCTCCCTGTTTACCCTTTACTTCTGTTAATTTGATCTCTTCCCATATGTAGAGTTACTCCTCCTCCTTTTTTACCCTCATTGTCTCTCCTGTAGATTGTGTACCCTGGTATGTTGACATCCCAGTCATGATTTCTGTGTACCATGTTTCTGGGACTTCCATGATATCCAGGCATCCCTCTTCCATCAAGACCACTAGTTCAGGGGGCTTGTTACCCAGACTATGGGCATTGGTGCTCATCACCCTCCATTTTTTGATGCCATTACCCTTTTTAACCACATCCCTGTCCTTACTGCCATTGCCTATTTCTCCATTTACCTCTGTCCTGCTCCAAATTGACTTCTCTACCTTGGTGTGTACCTCACTAACTACCCTGTTTTATGGGGGGGGGGGGGCTAGGATTTCCCTGCTCCTTTCAGTGCCTCCCTCCTTGGCAAGTTTAAATGCTTGCCAATGAAGCATTTAAATCTATCATCCAGGATCCTGGTTACCCTCCCAGAGGGATGCAGACCATCGCACCAGTATAGGCCTGTATCCCTCCAGGTGGAACCCCAGTCCCCAATGAAGCCAAAACCCAGAGCTCTGCACCAGTTTTTCAATCATTCATTGAATCCTATGATGTGGAGTACCCTCACCTCACCCATGCTATAGACAGGTAGCACCTCCGAGAAGGTTATCATGCATGCTACTTGTCTAAGACCCCTCCCCAACTCCACAAACTCCTCTTGCACTATTCTGATACCATTCTGAGCCAGGTCATTTGTCTCTAGGTGGACAATGACATCCAGCTCCCTCTCCTGTGATCCTGAGAATTCGCTTCCTGTCCTTCCCGGCCATGGTGCCAGGCAGGCACCTTACCCCTCTCTCTCGCCTCCCTCCCCCTGTTCTATCCCCCTAATGATTGAGTCCCCCAACATGAGTTGTTTCTTTCCCCTGTGGGGTCTTATGCTACCCTCCTGTGGGTCTCCTTTGTGGAGGTTCCTAGCATCCTCCTTGGTCTCTATCATGGATGCCTCCATAGAGGAACCGTGCTCTGCCAGAACAGTGTACGAATCGTGGAGAGATACAACTGGAGGGATGTGCCTCTGTTCCACCACCCTCTCTGAGCCCACTGTGGTCCAACTGCTCATCTTTCTTGACAACCCATGAGGCAGCGACAGCGGCCCTGGTGGTCCCAAGGAGGGGGAGGAGGTTTCCTAAATCCTTGCCAAGTAGGTCTGGAGATGGGCATCCTCCTCCTCCCCAGACCAGAGAGGTGCCTGAAAATATGGTAGCATCGCAGCCTCCAGAACATGTCCTGGAAGACTGCCGCCCCACAACCAGTGCATTGCACCACTCCCCATGTCTCTCTCCCTTCCTGTTTAATTTTTTTTTTTTTGTTAGTGTGTGTGAGCATGTGCATGCATTTACCCCTACACAGTGTGCTGGGCTGTTAAGGATATGACAGGTTTATGTCATTTGCCCTTTTTGGGAATTGATGTCAGAACCCCTAGTATAAAGGAAATGGCACCCTTGGGTGGGTGGGTGAAGGGCAGGATAGGTGGGACCAAGCCCATGCCCTCCAGAAACAATCAGCTATAGCTGTGACCCACCACCCCAGTAAGTTCTTTCCTTCCTTTCAGCAAGATAACCTGCACAATTGAAGGGTGCACACCCGTGGTTATGTTAGGGAAGAGCTCCTCACCCACATCCTATTTGAGCCAGCAAGCAGCTCTGCTTAGAGTGAGTCACACTCAATGTACTCACTCCTTGCTGCGTGCTGGGGCTGGCTTCTCTTTCCTTTCTGTTCCCCCCTCCCCTCCCTGGCCCCATGTCTTCTTCTGTTGACTCTGACCTCTAGTCTTTGTCCCTTCTTGCCCTCCCTCTGCTCGTTCTTGCTTTTTTTAGGGGTGGGGGGATTTCTGCCTTGCCTCCAGCTCAGCAGCACCGCAGTTCATGCCACTTGCATCTGCTCCCTCTGCATCCTCTCTACCACCACCCTGCCCTGCTCCAGAAGGATTAGGCCACTCGGCTCTCCGAGTTGTCTGATTGCTGTTCCTGCCCACCTGAACTTCAGTGTCTCTCTTGCTGTACACTGTTCCAGCCTCATTCATTCTCTATTGTTATTTCTGGACTATGACAGGGCTGAGTACAGATGCATGGGTCATGCTTCACTCCTATGATGATCGACTGTGCATTTTCATGTGGAATCAACCGGGGAATCTGGACTGCTCTCTGTCCTATACGGCTTCCACATCAAAGCATGGAGAATGGCGCTATATGCTTGCACGGCCGGCTTCCTAACATCCATCCCTATAGGTACTGTCTTTTAATTGTACACACTGTTGCCTGTCGCACTTTACACTGCCAGATGTTTCCTATGCTTGCAATAAATTCTTCATCCTTAAGTCACCAGTTTACTTTTCTGCTTTAGCGGCAGCTAGTGCTACATTTGTGAACAATATTTGACAATACGGTTTGCTGTAGCCATTCATTTGACTTCCCGGGTGCTGTTCCCTCCGAGACTGCTGACTTTGCTTCCCTGGAACCCCTTGGATTCCCTCCTATTGGCAGTATACTACATAGCATACTCCTCATTTTTACTTATGAGCCTTTCGATGTTTACCTTGCAATCTTCTGAGCTTATTGCTCCTGCAAACTCTTTTGACATTTAACCGCAATTGGTTCCTTCACACACTCAACCAAGATACAGTTTCTTATTACTTGAATAGTTTATACTAATCATGATCTTTACTCCAGATATTCCATGACCAGTTAACTATCTGGCTTAAGGACCCTAGGCACCTCCTGTAGCTGAGACTAATCACCCACACCTGTTCAGTATTTTAATTTATTTATTCATTGCTCTACCAAGCTGCTGGGGAGTCATTCAGAGAAGACCTCTTACTTCTGAAGGATTTGTGGGCAATGACAGGGAAATGGTTGGAATTATCGTTCAAGTATGTATACTAGATGCTTCATCATTTAATGGTTGTTGTCCGTGACTTCTGGGCTTAAGGACATCACATTTATTAAAGTATTCCTTTATGTAAGCTAGCTCTAACTGCCTGCCCAATTTCTGGCAATCGAGAGATGTACATCTAAATAGCACACTACTCTGTAAAGCAATTTGCCAGACACTTCTAACTTGTATTCAGACGAACATTGTCTTTCAGCATGCAAGTAACATTCAGCAGGCAAACAGGACTCTCATTTGGAACATCATACTGACTCTCTCAATGATATCTTATGTCTCCCCTTTTCCACAGTTCAGTCAAAGCATTTACAGGCAACACCTTCCTCCTCACAGGCCAAGTTTATGTCTGCTAATTAAGCCTACATTAACTCCCATTTGTACCTTATTGATGCACGCCCTGGCACCATCTTCAGAAGATTCAGTTCAGACATGGGATATTGACTAGCTGGGCAGCCCTTTGTGGTGGCACCCATCTTGCTAGCCTACATGGGGTCTAGCTTGGCTTGCTTTCTTCTTTCAGCTACCTACGTGGGGTATGGCCGTACCCTCAGCCATGTGGGGGCTTTGCCTGGCTCACTTTTCTGCTTCCTTACTGCCTTACATGGGGGTTTTGCAGCCTGCTAGTCTTCGTGGGGTTTAGCTACCGCCTCCACTCTACTTCCATTGCCTGACATACGTGCGACCCAGCCACACATCCTACACCTCGTACTTCCATCGGCTGCCATATGTGTTTCTGGATTATATTGGATATTCACCCCACTGCCCTAGGATGCTTGCTCTACTGCTTCAACTTGTCGGAGTTACTACTACTGTTTTATAATGCCTTCCTTATCATAGCTTATGCTTACAACATAGATCTACTACAGTTTTAGGATGCTTATTACCTCTTGTCGAGTTGCTAGCTCATTCCCAGGCCTCTTCATTGCATACTTTACCATCCACGATCGTCAGAAAATGACAGCTTACAGCACCCTTCTACTGCTCTCATAAGTATGCCTCAGAATATTTCTATGCTGCACAGAACTGGTTCAGAATTCTGCTACCATGTACAATACTATTTATAATCTATTCCTTGCTACTTCGCTACTTTTTCTGCATTGCATTCCTTACTACTTCGCTACTTTTTCTGCATTACATGCAGTTCGACATTACTAGTACTCTATCTACCACTGCTCTACAACCTGCCTTGCCCCGGCGGAAGTTCACCGCATTGCACTTTGAAAGACCTGTGCCCCTACAGGCCCAGAGGTCCCTTGAACTTATATTACTACACAATATTCACCTGCTTCTATGACCTGCCTCGCCCATCAGGCCGGGAGGGTTATTACTTCTACTCTAGGCCTGCCTCGCCCAGCTTGGGGCCTGGAGGTTCACATTTTCTACTAAACGCCTGCCTGCTGCCATGTTTTAGGAGCTCCTCTCTACTATGGACTCATGTCTAGATTTCTTTAGCCATATGTCATCTATTCCTTTGAATGCTTCTGCCATGCCGCTTCTGTCATATGAATTACTACTACTGCACTCCTACCAGTACACTTAGTTGAGCTTATCCAGAAGACTTTCAATCTCATGATTTGTGCTCTATGACTTCTTGGACCCTGTGACCATGCCGTACATAATCTATGCAATACTACTCCTCTGTTACTACGTCTGCATCATACAGATTTAATTACTACTACTGGTGACCTATGTACAGGTCCACTTCTTTAGAGTATTTGCTCATATTGCCTGCTTCATCCTTAGAGGGCTTAGAGGTTCATCAAGACTGACTCACCTATTCTGCAACCTACTTCACCCCTTGGCATCTGGAGGTACATTTAACTTATGTCTACCTATTCACACTACGATCTCTACCTACCTCATTTGCCTGCTTCTCCACTCCAGATTGGAGGCTCCTACTGATCCTCCCTTTCCAGATCACATAGCATGTGCCCAGTTCCTGTGCTTAATCACCAAGGCCTTCATTTTCAAAGCTTGCCAAGTGGAACACAAACCTACTCTGGATGTGGACACTTAGCCTTTTGGTACTGATTCTCCTCCGAGAAGACATCCTAGCCTGCTGGAGCGCTTCACCAATGCAACTTCATTGCTTTGAATTATCTACCATGGATTCCAATCTATCGGTCTGCTTGGATATGGATTTTTTAGACTTGGAGGTTACTAGAAGGATGCTGATATGTTCTCCCGACACTTCATATTCGGTACTTACTTTAGTTTTACATTTCACTGGATCAGGATCTACAACTGTGGATTTCAGATTAGGTGATTAAATTCAAAGTGTTACTTAGGATTACTCTCCTTTAATATGCCCAGATGGATGGGCAGGTCAGTAGCCATGGGTCCTCAGAAGTTTCCCCCCAAGGGGGGTTTTCCTCTCCTGTGTGCTACTGGTCACACTCTCTAGAGTTGGAGGAGGTATTCATACTGATAATCATTTCTTTTGTGGGGTCTCTTGCTACTCAACCAAACACTCTTTCAATGGTCAGTTACCGAATAATTGTGTGATATCATTTTTTGGGGGGGCTTGTCATACTACTGGACTAAGCATCCTTCCTACGGTGGGATACAGAGAAAGGCCAAAATATCAAGTCATAACGAGTGACTCATCAGTTCAAGCATTTAAGCACCTTGCATATACTATCCAGTTCACATCTTCTATTATCACTGACTTGCTCATGTCTATGCCGAAGTACCTAAGCACTAATCATTTTGCACTACTAGTACCTTGCAAGCATTGTCCTACTTATTGGTCTGGCCTCTGTATTCAAGCACAACCTACTTCATTCAGCTACAGTATGTAACATAAGCACTGAGCTATGAACCACACTAAACAATTGAACAGAAATATACCCTGCAAAAAGCAATTTCAGCTGCTGCTCTCTTGGTTTCCCTTTCTTCTATCAGGACAGCAGAATAAGGCCATTAGGTCTATTGACTCTGCTCATACTGTAGGGTCCTCAGCATCAGCTACTGATCCTGCCCCCCAATCAACCCTTCCCCTCTGTCTACTCCTCTCTTGACCCTTATTTTCCCCTTACCTCTATCCCAGTCTGTCTTGAAGCTGCCTAGTGTTTTCTTTTCTTTTCCATCCTCCTTACATCTAAAGGGTGGTTGCTTCAGCCAGATCCCCAGTCCCTCAGGATGGCTTTTCACCTCTCCTTGGTCTATAGTCTCTTCACAAGTTTCCCTCTTGAGCTAGGGCTAACGTGAGAATACCATCTACTCCTCCAGTATACACAAATCTGAGGTAGACCAGGTTGCTTTTGCCAAGTGGCGGGGCAGGTGTGGAGGTAGCTGGGCAGGGCTTCATGTAGCCCTCTGATGTTCTTTTCTTGTTTTTCTGTCCCACTCCTCCTGTGGAGTGTTAGACTCATGTGTGGAGGTGCACCATCCTATGTGCCTCCACAGTACCCTCTTTTTCTTTGTCTCCCTGACTTGCTGTACCCCTAGGCCTCCACCTGTGGGAAGCCAAAGTTGGAATGATAAACCTCCCCTCCCCTACTAGGAGAGGACAGTAGTCCCTCAGATGCTCAATCCTCTCTCTCCCCAGTCAACCCTGATGACCCAAATCTGTTCCTGAACCCTGGTCACTGGTGTGGCAGGAGGTAAGGAGCTTTACAGCTCCTCAGCCCTCCACACCAAGGGGCCAGTTCTGCCTGCTGTTTTCAATTAAGCTACATCCTCAGGTGGCCCTTTCCAACCCACCACCACCCTCTCCATGCAGAAGTGCCTCATAGTATATCTCCTAACCCCCACCCAGCTTGAGACTATGTCACCTCATGTTTGGATTCCTACTAAGCTTAAACAGATCCTCCTTGTCCATCTCCTTGTCCACCCTATTTATTCCTATCAAATACTTGAAGGTCTCAGTCATGTCTCCTCTCTCTCCCTTCTCTCCCAGGAAGTACATGTTCAGGGCCTCCACCTCTTCCTCATATGTCCTATCCTGCTGGACCATGATCATCTTAGTTAACCTCCTTTGGATCATCTCCAGCATTTTTATGTCCTTTTTAAGGTATGGGCACTAGCACTGTACATTGTACTACATGTGTGGCCTCACCATTAACCTGCACAAGGGCAGTATATTTTCCTCCCACCTGCTGCTCATCCCCCTGGCAATGCAGCCTAACATTTTCATTGTTTTTGCTGCTGCTTTCCTACAATGCATGGAGTGTTTCTAGTCATTAGTGATCATCACTCCCAGGTCCTTCTCCTCTGATACAGATACCCAGACCACTCCCAAGCTGTACTCAGTCCTCGGGTTCTTGGGTCCAATGTGCATAACCTTTTATTTCTTTGCATTGAAGCCAAGTTGCCAAATCCTGGACCACCTATTTAGCTTTTCTAGATCTTCCCTTAGATTTACATCCCTTCTGCTGTGTCCACCCTCCCTCAGAGCTGGTTGTCACCCATGAATAGGCAAGTTTTGTCTTTAACGATATCCTTATTTTTGTTGATAAAGGCACTGAACTGCACCAGTCAGAGCACTGATCACTGTGCATCCCTACTGGTGACCTCCCTGGTGCTGGAGATCTTACTCTCCATCACCACACTCTGGGACCTACCCCTCAGCCAGTTTTCTACCAACTTAATCAGCTTCTCACCAAGCCCTAGAGCCACCAACTTCCTTATCAACCTTTTCTGGGGCACAGATTCAAATACCTTAAAGCAGTCCAGGTAAAGGATGTCACCACTTGTCCCTATCCACTGTTTTAGTGACCCAGTCAAAGAAGTCAATCAGATTTATTTGACAGAACCTCCCTCCAATAAACCCATGTTGCCTTGCATCCTGGAGACCATTCTCATCCAGATATTCTACTAACCTTTCCTTAAATATGATTTCCATGAGCCTGCATGCAATTGAGGTCAGACTGAGCAGTCGGTAGTTCCCTGGGTCATCCTTAGGACTGCATTTATGGTGATGTAATACATGTGTCATTCTCCAATCCAGCAGTACCATGCCTGCCTCCAGTCAACTATTGAACAGGTCAGCCAAGGGATCTTCAAGCTCCTCTGCCAGATCCTTCAGTGCCTCTGGGTGCAAGCTGTCTGGGCCTGGGGATTTAGCTACCCTCAATACTAGAAACCCTGTCATCACCCTAGCCACCTCCATTAAAACATCCATGCACCCTATCCCCAATTCTTCTCTCCTTCCTCCTAGTGGAACAGGTCCATCTTTCTCTCTGGAGAAGACAGAATGGATGTGCTTGTTTAGTATCTCTGCTTTGTCCCCATTCTCCATCATCAGCCCATCCCTTTTCCTGACCCTAACAATCCCATGTTTCTGGTGCCTTTTCTTGCTAATATAGTGAAAAAAAGCCTTCCCCCCTTTTAATTCTTTCAGCTAGCTGCAGTTTCTGGTGAGCTTTAGCTCACCAGAAAACCTTACCTGCTATGCTAGTCATCTTCAGGTAGTCCACCCTGTCTTCACCCGTCTAGGTTCTCCTGAATTTCTTGTGGTCTGACCTCTTATCCCTTACTGCCTGGGCAACCTCAGTGCTAAACTAGCTGGGTGCTTTGGCTCTCAATTCTTCTCTTTGAGCCTAATGCACTCCCTTGTGGCAACCATCATTCTCTCCTTGATGACAGACCACATTTGGTCCAACCCCATTTCTACTCAGAGGCTTGCTGGTGACTCCATAGCAGCTTGCCCATCTTTCTGATGTCCACCTTTCCAAAATCCAGGATTTTTGTCTTTGTGGGGGCCTTTTCCCTGCCCATGTCCAACTGGAACCACACTGTGCAATGGTCACTCCCACCCTGTGTCTCCTCGACCTTTATATTCTGGACATCATCACTATTTGTCAACATCAAATCAAGGATTCCCCTCCCTGGTGGATTCTGTCATGTCCTCTGTCATGAACACAGTTTTCAGTACATTTGGGATCACCAGACTCTTGGCACAGGTTGTGGCCAATACCCTCCAATTCACCTTTGGCAGGTTGAAGTCTCTCAGCATTACCACCTCTCCCTTCCCTGCAGTAGTCACTATTTGCAAGTTCAGTTCTCTGTCTCTTTCCCCTTCCTGGTATGTGGTCTTTAAACCACCCCAACCTCACCTTCCTCCATCTGTTAGACAGACACTGAATCCAAAGTGTTTCCACCTCCCCTCTTCCAACTCCTCCCTCACACAAGTTATACTTTTCCTGATGTAAACTGTCACCCTCCCCCTTGTCCTATCTTTCTGTCCCTCCTGTACAATTTAAATCCAGGGATCAAGAGGTCCTCCTACTGGTATGGGGGAGGTCTGCTGATCTCCTCCTCCCACAGACATGTGGCCTGCAGGCCTTCTTGCCCCCCCATTGTAGTGTAAATAGATTTTTGTCTTTTATACCTCCCCTGGTTGTCTCTGAGGACCCTGAACCCCACACTACTGAGGTGCATTCTGTCTGATACAAAAAGGGTTTCATGTGACAAGGTCTCCCTCCAGCCCCCAATACAGTTGTACCTTTCCTCCTCACACCACTCCTTCAGACAGTCATTGAACTCCTCTACCCTTTTCTTTCTGACAGTGCAGGCTCTAAGTATTGGCAACATGTCTGAGAATGCTAACAATTTGGTTACCTCTCTACAGGTCCTTCCTTACTGAATCTTTCCTGTACTAGTCCTACCTCCTCTCTGGCTAGGTCACTGGTACCCAAGTATATTACAATGATGGTTCATCCCAACTCCCCTAATCAACTCCCCAGTTTCTGGGAACACCCTCTTCACTGTCATCCCCAGCATGCAAACCACCTTGCTCTCCATATTTGGGCCCCCATTCTTTCCCAAGTGAATACTCTTATATATGGAGTCCTCTTGGATTACTGCCCTTCTGCCCCACATTCCTGACTCCCTCTTTTCCTTCTTTGACTGAATTATGAGCTTCTTCTCCACCTAATTGCTCCTCCTCTGTTATGGTTTCAACCCACCCTTATTGTTCCCAAGCCCTGCTTGACTGACATCCCCACAGCCTCTGCTCACTCCTCTGTCTGCCTTCTCATCTCCCTCCCTCTCCTTTACCTTCTGGCTAACCACACACACCCTGAACTACTCTCCTCCACCTATCACCTTACCCCTTCCCTTCCCCACCTCCTTCCCCACTCTACATGTTCTCTCCAAGAGTGTACATGCTTCCCCTGGGGAGAAGAACCCAAGCAGAAAAAAATTAGGACCAGGATGGCAGGCAGCACACAGAGCAGGTCAAGACGACCCAGTACATAAATCCCCAGCAAAAGCAAGAATAGGAACAGCCACTAGGGGCAGCAGCAATGGGAGACTGGAGGAAACATGACCTGGAGTGGGATATGCCATGAAAGGAATAGCAGTCAGCAGAGGAGCCACAAGGTAAGACAGCATAACAAAGCATGACAATCTGATTGGCTGAGGTAGCAAGGAAAATGAAAGGACGAAGCCCTGCCTAACATGGCAGCGGATATTGGTAGCAGAAGCAGCACAGGCCCCATGACAGGCCCAGAATAGGAGGCAAGAATGAGTTGAAGCAAGAGAATGGCCCAAAAGCAGCACAGCAGGTGAATCCAGTGAGAGCAAAAATCCCCTGAATCAGGCAACAGCAGAGCCGGAGGTGAGAGCAGGAAGAAGCAGCAGCCAACAGGTAGTGGGACACAGTGCAGTGGGCAAAGCATGTGCTGGGTCAACTGGAGTACAAGACAAATTAAAAAAAACAGGAATATCAGGTAAACTCCAGGAGCACAAAAGTTAGAGCACAAAAGTTGGCAAGCAGCAAGAGGGCCTACAGCCTTCACTGATCCCCTCTTGGCAGTGTTATGCAATGACAGGTCGATGAGGAACAAGACAGAAATTATGTCAGACTTGGTTTCCTTGGTCAACCTGACGTGCATCACAGAGACTTGGCCAGGGGACAATGCAGGTCCAGTTCTGTAGGCATTGGTCCCGGCGGAGTATTCGGTGGTGCACTGCCCGAGGAGGGATCACAGGGGTGGGGGTGTAACCATCTGTTTTAGATCCAACTTGAACTTCTCTGTGCACCCAGTGTGTTTTACCTGGTCATATGAATGTGTGGCACTGCATGGGGGTCCAGTTGCGGGTTGCAGAATTCTCTTGGTTTACCACCCTCCAGAGTCGGGCAGAGAATTTCTGCAGGAGGCTGTGGACTTCAACACAGACAGAGTGTTGGAGTTGCCCAGATGATTTATTCTGGAGGACTTCAATACCTGGATCAATAATAAATTCTTGTAATTTGGTACTGACCTCCTCCAACTGATGACATCGCTGGGTCTTGCACAGGCAGTTGCCTCTTCGAGCCATTACCATGGCCACACCTTGGACTTGGTATTCTCACTGAGTCTCGAGGTTATGAACCTTGAGATTGATCAGGTTGTTTGGTCTGATCACTGCATGGTGAGTTTCTCATTTGGGGCTCCCCCAATTGTCCCTACCCTGTTGACGTGCTCAGCTTTTGCCGGTTAATGAGACTGCCCTCAGAGGGACCGATGATGGTAGCTGATTTTTCTGGTGTTAGTGCTTTTAGTGTGGTTGACTTGGGAGAGTTGATTGCAGCCCTTAACAGAGCTGTTTCTGAGGCTCTTGATGCCATCACACCAGTCAGTATATGACCCAGGTCCTCTCACCTGACACCTCCATGGTTTGATGGGGCACTGAAGATGATGAAGACCATGGGTCTGAGGCTAGAGTATTGCTGGCATAGGACCCGGCTAAAGGAGGATAGACTGGCTTTGAAGAATCACTATGGTGATTATCAAAGGACACTCAACCACAAGAAGGCCAAGTTCCTGTCCAGGTAGACTGTGGCAGGGAGGAACAGACCAGCTCAGCTCTTTTGAACCATGGACAGGCTTCGTCATCCTGTCTGTCTGCAGCCAAAAATAACTTTCTCAGTAGCACTTTGCAAAGAGTTTGCTCTGATCTTCTCTGACAGGGTATCTTCTATTTGGGCTGGGATCTCACCAGTGGGTTCAAACCAGACCCACAGGGTTTGGTCTGGGTGGATCATGGGCACTCCTATTGTCTGGCCAGAGTTTTAGCCAGTGTAGGTGGCTGAGGTCTCTAAGGTGATTTTGAAGCTGTGGCCCCTTTATTGTGAACTGGACCCTGGCCCAATGTGTCTCCTAGTGGGCTGCATTGAGGTTATTGGTCCAGTATTTGCCAGGATTGTCAGGTGTTTGCTTTTGAAGGGGTCTTCCATGATGCCTTAAAGGAGGTGTTGGTGAAGCCCCTTCTGAAAAAAACATTTCTCAACCCTGACGTCCTGCTGAATTATAGACCAATCTCCAACCTCCCATTCCTGGGAAAGGTTGTGGAGAAGATAGTAGCTCTGTAGCTTGAGGAACACCTGGAGACCTGTGATGTCTATGAGTCATTCCAGTTCAGGTTTAGGATGAGTCACAGCACAGAGACAGCTCTAGTCCAAATGCAAAATGACCTTCTCATGGCAAGAGCTCATGGTGTCACAACCGAAGCCGTGCAACACAACAATGCCACACATAAAATAGTGTGTGGAAAAACAAGATCAGAAAAAAAACACTGACCATATACAGAACAGCACACACGGCACAGAAAAACACAGTATGTCTTGATTTTGAGGGGGGCTACACCCCCACACACCCGGACTTAATATATCCAACTCTGAGGGGGTGTGGACTTTGAAGATGGGATGAATCACTGGAAGGGGAACATTTTGTTAAAAAAAAAACCTGCAGCAGTAGTGGACCTGCCTGGAACTGAACCACAGCCCCAGGTCCTCCACAACGCCAGATGCAGATGCCCTAGCCACTCCACCACTGGAGCAGATCAACCAGGCACTGCTCTGGCAGCCTTCTTGATGCTTCTCCAGATCATCTTACAGTGACAGGTGTAGCAGCTTTTACCATATGCTGAGCTACCCCTCTTGCTGTAGAAACATTCATGCTATATGCAGTGTGGTCCTTCATGCACTATTTAGGCAGTGCTATATTTACCCAGTACCCAAGAGATCGAGGAGAACAGTCAGCTCTCATTCTCCTAGATCTGTCATCAGCATTTGATACTGTGGACCACATCATGTTGTTGGAACAACTTAGAGAGTACTGTGGACTCACCGGTGTTGTCATCAACTGATGTGAGTTCATTCTGTCAGGCAGAAGGTAGAGAGTAGTGATAAGGAATTTCTCCTCCTCCCCTATGCCTCTGACCTGTGGAGTTTGTAAAGGCTAGATCCTATCACTGATGTTGTTCTTGGTGTACATGCTTCCCCTTGGGAAAATCATTAGTCAATATAGTTTGAGTTTTCACTGCTATGCAGATGACACTCTGCTGTACATGTCTTTTGCACCAGGGACAAGTGGTGTTGTCAAACTGCTGAATAAATACCTTGCTGAGATATATGATTAGATGAACTCTAACTGTCTGAGATGCAACCCAGATAAGATGGAGATTCTAGTGTTTGAGCCTGGTCCAGGCATGATGGGGACACCTCCGGGAAAACAACAGGTTTGGTCCTCGGGTTGATACCATTGACGGCATCCACTAGGGTGAGAAATCTGGGCGTGCTCTTCAACAATAGGCTTACATTTGAAGATCAGATGTCTGTCACCATCCAAAGTGGCTTTAGCCATCTGAGGAACATTGCCCAGATTAAGGATCTATAACACGGCATTGACAACATCGTGTCGATGCAATGCTACAGTGACGGATTTATGTCGACCGCAAGTTGAGGTCAGCATTAATCTGTCAGGAAACTGTCTGTTTTCTTCAGGGGGGCATAGCCCCCTGAACCCTCATGGGAGGTTCTGTCCCCCGCACCCCCTGTAAATAAAGATTATCAACTTCAGGTCAGAGCTGATTCAGGGAGGGGGGCCAATCCTGGAGAAAGCAGTGCCAGGGTCCTATGGGTACATTACAGTGGCAACAGCGAATTGCCACTGTAATGTACTTCACTATAAAATGTTGCTGCTGGGTCAGCATATGCTGGATTAAATTGCTGATTTCACCTGAAGACCCACCATCACTGGTACATGCCTTTGTCACATCAAGACTCGACTATACTAATGCTCTGTACCTTGGGGTCAGTGTAGGTAACCTCTGCCAGCTACAGCTGGTGCAGAATGCAGTGGCCAGGCTGCTGACAAGACTATCCAGGTCCTGTCATGTGACTGTGGTTCTGCAGAATCAGCACTGGCTGCCGGTCAGGTGGTGTGTTCTCTTCAAGGTGGGCTTGCTCACCTATAAGGCCCTATTTGTATTGTGCCCTGGCAACCTGTCAGACCTCCTTACACCTGTCATTCCATCCTGCTCCCCCCCATTCCACCACCCAGGGTCTCCTGGCAGTTCTGAGTACTGGGCTAAAAACCTCAGGTGATCGTTCATTTGGAGTAGCTGGCCTGGTCCTCTGGAATTTGATCTCAAGATCTTTGAGGGAGCCCCCTACAGTGGATGTGTTTAGGAGGGGCCTAAAGATTCACCTTCTTTGTTTAGCTTACCCTGCAGATGTTTTTAAACTGTTTTAACTCTATATAGTAGGCTATATAATTTAATTTCTACTGATGTTTTAAATTGTGATATTTGTACCCTGTCAATCTGTTCTAGTACTGTGAGGTGCCCAGAGCCTCCAGGACTGGGCACCTTACTAAATACATTTTTACTTACTTACATTACCACTGCTGTACTTTGTCAAACAAGCCAATATTTTTAACACTGCTACTCACCCACTCTTACTAGACAAGCTAACAGATACTAGAATATCTGACCTTACAGCAAATGGATTTGCTCTTATCAAGAGGACATGTCCCAGTGTGTCCTATGCAGTGCTTCTTCTCTTACCCATTCAAGTCAGGTGTTCACGAAGGCCCTGCCACTAGCTCTAGCTCATTCTCATTTTCAGTTTCACTGAATGACATCCCAAAAGTATTTAACTCTGTATACATTCACATGAATGTTACAAACACAGGAAAGGCTGCACTGGGATAGTGGTGCACTAAGACAGGGGCTGATTCCAAGTCAGGTTATGCCTGGCACATGGTGATTTATGCCAAACCCTATGGCACAAATTGCACCTTGCGCCATGCATAACACAAGTTGGAATTCCAAGATGCCTATTACACCATGCCGTATGTAGGCTGTGCCAAAGGTGGGTTCTGCCACCCACTATGCCCGCAACCCACTGCGGCATGGTGCAAAGGTAAGTTATGGCAGCAACTGCACCCTATTTCAGAAGGGCAGCTGCCATAACCCACTTACGCTATTCTGAGACCCACTATGGTGCTGCAGAGTTAGATCAACGTGGAGATGGTCTAAGGGGCATCCTTCCTGGAAAAATGAAGAAAGCCTCCCTGCAGTGCCACAGGAAGCACAGTGCCTTGCCCCACTCACCCCCTGCACAGTCATGCCCTCCACCCCCAAATGTCAGGAACCACTGGTTCTGTGTTCTGCTCTGCCACCCATGCACCTATACCACCCGGATAGCCCCCCCAAGGCCCCCAGGTGATTGCAGGTGCATTTTGGGGCGAGGGGCTCTGGGAGGGCAGTTAATTGTGGGCTGCCACTTTCAGCACCCAGGTTCATTGCTCCATTCCTGTGGCGCTAGCCTGTGGCTTCCGCAAGTCATGTAACATAGGCGCCAGGGACCCTGCCTGTCTTGGAATATGGCACAGGGTCACCGGCATAGTGCCGCAGTGTGCAACTCACATATGCCCGCTAGTTGTGCCATGCAACTTAGAATCGGGTCAATCCAGGACATGCTGCGAGCTATGGCTGAATGAGGTGGTGCTGTAGCAAAGGGCAGCCAGCCTAAACACGACAGAAAATCAAAGATGAACTGCACACTTCAGCCCGTTGCAAGATAAATCCAGGTCCAAACATGAAGGCGTAGTAAGCAGCGTGTTTATTGTATCTAAAGAGACAAAATGGACCAACAGGCAAAACAAAACAAAGCTAGCGTGCTTGGCGCCCGACTCCTCAATGAGTCTTCATCAGGGGTCCCCACAGCGTCAGATGCAGATGATGATGAGGGCTCATTGAGGAGAAATCGAAAATGCTGGGCTGCGTCTTACTACTGCTGACTACCTATTGTCCATTCATCTTTAGGCCTCTAATACTTTTAACACTAAGTCTACGTATCAGACCTGAATTCTTTCTAACAGGCTAAATATGCTGTTCATCTTTGATTTTCTAACTTAGAATCGGGACCAGACAGTTCAGTATTGCATACATATATTCATACATCGATGAATGTGAAACACTATGCTCTTTGCAAATAGTCATTTTGCCCCGAACTGGCTGTTCAACTTCAACAAGACTTGTACAGTGTCCAGGGCTGATACTGCACCAGCCAGACTATATGCTGAATTCCAAAAAGACAGTCTCAATTACCTTTTGCACTAGGCAGCATCTGTTTAAAATGTAGTCTTTCCCAGTATTCATGACCCTTGATGGCTTCCAGCTGGAATATGTACCCTCATGTAAATGCCTGGATGTTTGGCTGGACTGTCATCTCAGCTTCTTCTGTCATATTGATGACATCTATAATAAACTATTCCCTAAGCTCATTGTGCTCCATTTCACCTCTGCTACGCTACCGAAGTTAAACTTCGCTGCATCTCTAAGTGAGTTCTAGTACACTAAAGCCACTACCTTGACCACAGTTTGAGGTGCAACTTGAGCTAGTGTGCCTATATGCTATGACTTTCTTGACAGTGACATCCCCAGAGCTGGGGACAAAAAGGCAAAAAGAACACAAAAGTAGGCTGTAGCTGGTCCTTTGCAGGCTCCACAACATCGTCCTCAGCATCCTCCTCCTCCAAATTCAGTCCCACAAAGGTCAAATTAGCCACCCTGGGAAGACCAACATTGGGGGGGGAGTCATGGGGGCCACTGGTAGAGGTAAGTATCAGGAGAAGCTAGAGACAGGGCTGGAGGGACCAACCAGTAGGGGCAGCACAGAGCAGAAGGTGGCTTAACAGAAAACAATATATACAGCTGTTTTTTGTTATGGTGCTGTAAAACCCCCAATTAGGGATTTTAGCCCTACTTGAACTTTTTCTCTTCCTTATGCTGTTTATAATGTATGTTTATATCATTGTTATGGTATCAATGTGATGTCAAGAGGTTGTTAACCCCTCTTGACTATGTCACGTCGATACCATAACAGCGGGAACGGATCTGCGCATGCACAGCTTTGCATGAGCAGCACAGAACGAACGGCTTCTGCAGTGAGAGCTGGCCCTAATCAAGAGAGGTGCTATGGGGAAAGGCTATAAAGTAAGGACTCTCTTCTTTAAAACTGGTACTCACTTGAGTTTTTTGCCCATACACTGTAATAAATAATGTATGGATTTTTATCGGTAACCTCACTGAATCCACTTCTCGAGGTTACCAGGACAACTGTAAACCTCTTGAGCGTCACTCTCAAGGTTTGCAAAGTTGTCACAGTAGCCTCTCAAAGTGATTACAGCATGGTCTCTGATAAATCCCTATGCATTAGCCTCTATGTAATTCATAAAACAGAAGTGCTCAACAAGTAATGGCAGAAGCCAGCGACACTCATGAACATATTGAGTGTACAGGAAGCTGGCTGGAGTACACAGGATGGTTGAGACCTTCTCAGGCTATCAGAAGTTGTGGTGCACCTGTGTTTTATGTAGTATAAACAGCATATGGTATAGAATAAATTGCAAGTATGGCTAAAGCTCCTAATTTGGGTGGGGGGGGTTACAGCACCATGCCAAATAATAGCTGTCCGTATGTATGCAGTTTTCCTTTAAACAGAAATTCAAAAATTAAAATAAATACATTTTGATCACTAAAGTCAGAGAGAATTTTATAGGGTACTTCATAAATGTGCTTAAATGAGTCTATGACTGAGAGATGATGTACTAGGCCTATTAAAACATAAGAACAACAGTATATTCTTTAATGAAATGATCCTGGAGATTTGAAATGGAGTTGTATGAAAAGATCAGGGAATGTTAAAAAAGGAAAAAAACAGGCAACCTGAGGGAAATTCCATCGGAAAAATTTAATTTTCATTTTGTATTACTGTATAAGAAGATCAGTATAGTACAAGTCTCACCAAAGTGTGAATTATTAAATTCTGGTGGAAGGTGAGTGACTGACAGTACTGGAGACAGAATTCCTGTGTTCGGACATTTACAGTGCAGGATTCTCATACTGTTCTGGATTTTGCCTAGTGAAAGGTGGGAACTGACAATACTGGGGACAAAAGCTCTACGTTAGGACAACCACAGTACAATTTGCTGTAGTGCCACAACATTGTGATGAATTTACTCCTGGTAAAAGGCTGGCAGTATAGGGACCCTATTAGTTAAGTGCTGGCTTTCATTTATATCAAAGACTGCTTACACATACATAAAGTTCTTTTCAAAACTGGCCCCATAGACTTCAATGGGGTGTGCCTCCATGCTCACCCTGGTTAGACATCATAAAATGTCTGGAGAATGGGGACAGGGTCAGTACATCGGGAATGGAAGGGATCGGCTGGCTATCTGTTTGGCTCAATTTATTGTCCCTTCACTTCCAAAGCAGAAAACTTTAATAATTTCAGTTACTAGCTCAGAAGACTTACGCTGCCATTAAGCAATGGACCATGGTATTAAAAAGCCCATTTTGTAGTTTTGTCCTAAATCTTGGACATTCTCTTTAAGAGCACTCTGTTGATATGTACTGTGGGGACACCAGATGAGTGGTAGACATAAAGTAAACAATGACAACAAAACACAAATTAAACAGGGCTGCCCAATGGCTCAGTGGAAGCGCTATGTCCTTTCATAACGACAACCCAGGTTTGGGAGCAAACCCAGCTTTGTATGGGTCAGGCAACCAGGCTAGGGAGTGCTACCAGTCAGAGTACGAGCCAGCAGGGGAGGGAGATGGTCTGGATCTGACACTGTAGTGGGCCCTCATGGTGAGCTGGGAGCTTGCTTCCTCTCATGGGGTGGCATATACCCAGTGTGTGCTACTTTGCCCAAGCCTGCTAGAGACTATGCCAGATGTCTGAGGTGGAGGGTGGGACCAAGAGAGAAAACAGAGGAAAAAACCTAAGCGCATGGCTGCCATGAGTGATACCCTCCTACCTGGTCCTCATGTCCCGCACCTTGCAGATCCCTGCCGGCTTCATGATGGGGGGGGCAGCAACAGGGATGGAGGCTGGCAGGTGTGTCCGATGGCAGGAGTAGATGGTGGTCAGGGCTAAAGAACTCCATAGAGAAATACAAAATAAAAGACAAATCCTATAACTGCAATAAAGACCCATTTGCAATCACTGGTATTTCTTAACCATCATTTTTAAACATGCTGTACCATTTGTACATGAATATCTTTCACATCAAGGCATGCAGGGAGCAGCAGCTTGAACACGGTTATGGTCATGAACAGATCAGCAACAGTTCTCCCAGGTCATTATTCTCCTTTGGCACAAACTACAGCCTGCCACTTCACAGAGAAGTACAGGCAGAAACAAGACTGTACACACACCAGACAGGTACTGGTTGCAAGGATTTATTGTGCAAAATAATTACATGAATGAGCCGGGCTAACACCCCTTTGTACTGTCTTTACACGGAGGCTTCATCGAGGATGCTCCCTGATGAAGCTTCCATGTAGAGGCGATAGCCCGGCTCATTCATGTAATTATTTACTGCAATAAATCCTTGCAGCTGATACCTGTCTGGTATGTATGTAGCATTGTTCCTATCTGTACTTCAGTATTCTTTAGCTGGAGCACCTTTGTGGGTATCAGTGTGCATACCATTTTTCTTCCCTTCACAGAGAAGTGGCATTAGTGACACAGCAATATGATATAAAGCTCAAACAGCTCTCAATTAAGCAAAATGGTATATGATTTAATTAAACATGGTATGAAGAAAATGAAACTGACACAATTGCCATCTATGAAGAGTAATGGTGCAATATTTGAACAGGAGGCCATTAAGCGAGATTGTTTGTTCTTCCAATCTGAAACAGCAAAGCAGCTTTAGAGCTATAGAATTGTCCTCTGCTGAATTAAATGCAAATTGCTTGGATGCTGATAGTTTTGATTTGATGCCTTCTGTATATTCCCAGGCCAGGCATAGTGTAGATGGACTGAGTGATAGGTATTGATTGAAAGCTATGGAGACTGAAGCCTTCTATATGCAGTAGTCACAGGCCGGGTAAAGTATAGGGTTTGCACAATTCATGTTTCCCCTTTCCATGGTAAATTTTATATAGGCAAAAGGTGAAGGACTGGCAGCACTGGAGACTGAAGCCCAATTGTCCCAGTCCAGTAACAGTGCATGTCAACACGATATTCAGATACAAACTCCAATGCTCATGTGTTGAATTTTTTCATTTTTTGAAAGGTTGGAGATTGAAAGCAATGGTGACTGGAGCTGCCTGTATATTCACAAGCCACAAGCTGTGAGATTGGGTATAAGTGTGGTTTCTCCTCATGGTGATAACTTTAGATGAAAGGTGAGAGACTGGGACAGCATTTTAGATTGAAGCCATCACCTCCATTTATCCACGGGCTATGCAGTTTAGGCTTCTCCTCACGACACACAGAAATGGCTACCAGTACCTTCTGTATATTTACAGGTCAGGAGCAGTTTGGGTAGGCACAGCTAAGGCACCTCCAGGCTGTGACAAATGTAGCAGTGGTGAAAGATGAGGGATGGACTGCACTGGAGCCAGAAGCCCTACATATAGCAAGCCATGAGCAATGTGGTGTTTAATGTTAAGACTTCCATGCACCATAATGAATTTAGCTTTCATGAAATTTAATAGAATAAGAAGTCCAAAAACTAAAGACTTTTTTAATTGAAATATTTTCATATCAATATGACTGCATACTCCATATTACATTTGAGTAAACAAGATTCCATTACCGGACAGAAAAACACATTTTGTATGCTTCTCTGCCTTCACCGCAGGGCATAATTATGAATTAATACCCTTGATGCATGGCTCTGCCTGGGGGCTTTTTGCTCGCTGCACTTTGATCTAATGAGGAGAATTTCTGAACAGATCAAGTGGCCTTGATGCAAGTACAATATTGCAAAACAAATGATTTCCTTAGTAACAATAATTAGTTAATATCAGGGCCAGTAGCTCAGTAGCTATAACACTTGCTCCCTGGGCAGGAATATCAGAAGGTCATGGGCTCTAGCCTCACACTGGATACAGCACTTGACATAATACCCAGAAATGAGACTGCAGTGCAGCATGTGGGGGTGCTGCCCCACTGAGGGGCCATTTTTTTTTTAGATGAGATACTGAACAGAAGCCATCCTTTGGATGAGATGCTAAACTGAGGTCCCTTCTGCCCATTTCTGGTCACTCTCCAGGTTGAAGTTAAAGATTCATTAGTATCAAATAAAGTTCTTTATCTACAATATTTTATTAATAGGAGATAAGCACTAAACATCTTAGAAGTGCCGTCAATGGTTCAAACAAACAACTGCAAACCAAGAGATCCCAGGTTCAAATCTCACTTCAGTGTTTTATATATATATATATATATATATATATATATATATATATATATATATTATGGTATCATGGTAGTGCTACCATAGTTAGGGTTGAGGAGCCATTTACATGTTAAACCCAAACTTTTGCACCTTAATAACTTTGCAACTGTTTGACAGATTTGCCTGAAATTTGGAATACACCATCAAGACCCATCCACCTTGGGATCTGCCAAGTTTTGTACCAGTCAGATACACGGCTGTAGAGTTATTAAGCTTGATCTGCGCAGGCGTTTGCGCTTTTTCTGGAATTCTACGGTCGTGCCTACAGGTCGCACGGTTTGCACGACTGGCCCAAAATCTTCAGGGAACATGCGGCTGGGGTCCCCGATGTGCCTTTTGAAGATTTTGTGAAAAAATATTAAACTGTTCAAAAGTTATGGCAGTCCGAACTTCTGTTTTTTCCCCATAGGATAACATTACGGTATTCATCGCGCCTTTGAGGGCCCGTATCTCGAAAACTGTGTGAGATACGGAGTTTTTGTAGAAAAAGTACAGCCCCTGTGTATAAAACTAATCAGGGAAGTGATAATACATATGACTTTTAATTTTTTTTTCTATGTCATATGGTTACTGAGATATAAGCAATTTACTATTACAACTACTGATTTTTGTGTTCCGAGAGTCATTATTTTGCATACATTCTTTCTACTCACTGTCTTTCTCTATACAGCTTTTGGGGAAAACCAGCCTGTGTGCTTACATTACTCTTACCATTACCATTACTGCTTAGCGGTTCCATACCCGTTTACTTACCGTTCCGTTTATGCCACCATGTCGTTACCCTTTGCATTTTCATTTGCGGTTTGTGTTTCCGTTGTTTTTTAACATTTCTGTCTACAGTACTGTTCCTCTTTCTGTTTAAGCTTTGCGTCACCATCGCATTGCGATTTGCGTTTTGAGCACAATGTTACAATGTGACAAGACATCACCAGCGCTCCGCTGCTGCATTACATTCACTATTTCTCACTATCATTCTCAAAAGAAGGAAATTAGAGGAAAAACTCCATTTAATGCATCAGTTAGGGTTGTTCCACAGCGACAAAAGTGAGGAAATTCGATGTTAGGGTTGAAACCCCCTTTGCACCCCTTCAGCCCACCCCCCCAACTGGAATCGGGGTGTGCATTGGGGTCATCAGTCCTAACTGTCACCCCATTCTCCTATTCCTCAGCTTCTTTCCACATTTGATGCGGTGACACTTAGGGCCGATGACCCCAATGCGCACCCTGATTCCAGTTGAGGGGTGGGCTGGAGGGGTGCAAAGGGGGTTTCAACCCTAACATCGAATTTCCTCACTTTTGTCGCTGTGGAACAACCCTAACTAATGCATTAAACTGAGTTTTTTGCCTCTAATATAAAATATAGGTGTGGTAGCACTACTATAGCGCTATTATAGTTAGGGTCGCTCAGGCACTTTAATGTTAAACTTCAAATTTTGCACTTTAATAACTTTGCAACCATTCAACAGATTCACACGATGTTTTGAATGCATAGTCTCCTGGGGTAACTATCTTACTAACATACTAATATACCAAAATGCCAGCAGAATAGGCCTAGCGGTCTTTTGTGTCTGCTCATTTGGTCAGCCCCCACCCTGGGTGCTGACCTTGCTGCCCCCCTCTCCTTCTCTGGCTTCTCCCTTCCCAGTTCTGGATATTCTTGCTGCATTGGATTTTGCTTCCAGAACCCTTCCCCTGTACCTGTCCCACCCCATCTTGAACTCCTCCACCATTTCTGCCTCCACCAGCCCCCTAGGCAGTGCATTCCATGGCTCCACCACCCTCTCAGTGAAGTAGCACCTCCTCCTCCTTTCACCCCTGAATCTACCCCCCTCCAGCTTCCACCCATGACCTCTAGTGGCTCCCTCCTCCTTCCTTCGAAGCACCCTGACTGTTCCTCCCCTATTTACTCTCTTCATGTACCTGAAGACCTCTATCATGTCTCCCGGTCCCTTTTCTCTTCCAATGTGTACATATTTAGCTCTTCGAGCCTCTCCTCATAGGTCCTGTCCCCCAAGCCCCAAATCATTTTGGTTGCCCTCCTCTGGACCCTCTCCAGGAGTTTAATGTCCCTCTTTAAGTGTGGCCTCCAAAACTGCATGCAGTACTCAAGGTGCAGCCTCACCAAGCAGTTATACAGAGGAGTATCACCTCCTTCCTTCTGAGGTGATCCCTCAGCTGATGCATCCCAGCATCCTGTTGGCCTTGGCTGCTGCCCTCCTACAAGTCTCAGAGTTGTTCATCTTGACATCCGCCACCATCCCTAGGTCCCTCTCAGCCATCGAGACTTGTAGCATTCCCCCCCCCAGGGTGTACACTTGGCCCGGGTTTCTGGCCCCCAGGTGGAGTACCTTGCATTTCCCTGCATTGAACCTCAGCTTCCACTTTCTAGACCATCTTTCCAGATCCTCCAGGTGCCCCTGTAGGGCCACCCTCCCCTCCTCCCCTTCCACCACCACCCCCAGTTTTGAGTCATCCGCAAAGAGACTCATCTCACTCCTGATTCCTGTCCTTATGTCAGAGACGTAGGCATTGAACAGGAGGGGCCCAAGAATGATCCCTGTGGGACTCCACTAATGACCCTCCTTGGGGATGAGACTATCTCGCCAACTATGAACCTCTGGGTCCGGTCCTGGAGCCAACTGCCTATCCATCTGATCATCTGGTTCCCCACCCCCCATTTCTCCCAGCTTATCCAACAGGCCCACGTGAGGAACAGAGTCAAATGCCTTGCTGAAGTCTAGAAAGAGGACGTCCACTGGTCTACCCAGGTCCAAGGCACTCGTCACTCAGTCATAGAACTCCACAAGGTTTGTCTGACATGATTTCCCCAGGATGAATCCATGCTGTCTATCATCCAGGTACCCTGACTTTTCCAGGTCCCTCCAGCCTGTCCTTGACAATGCCCTCCATCACCTTGCCCACCACCGATATCAAGCTGACAGGCCTGTAGTTCCCTGCCACCTCCCTTGAGCCCCCTTGTGGATAGGCACTATATGCGCCACCTTCCAGTCCTGGGGCACCCACCCTGTCCTCAGAGAGAGATGGTGAAAAGCTCCACTAGGGGTTTCGCCAGGACATCCGCAAGTTCCTTCAGCACTCTGGGATGTAATTTATCTGGCCCCGGTGCTTTCTCTGTCTTAAGGGAGCTGAGGGCTTCCTGACTCTCTCTCTGCTGTGATTTCCACTTCCGGTACCTCTTCTCCCTGCTTAGCCCTCCCCCCTCCTGCCAGTGATGCCTCCCTCTCTCCCCAGACCTGCCGATCGGTAAGGGTCCCCCCCTCCTCAGTATCTCTGTCTCCTCCCATGTATGATGCAGCACCCCCATTTTCCTTGGTGAAACTGAGGTGAAGTACTCATTTAGTACCTCAACCTGCTCCCGGGTCTTGTGCCCATCTCTCCATGATTTAATCCTGCTAATCTGCTCCTTAGCCCTTTGTTTTCCACCAATGTATCTAAGAACCCTTGTTCCCTCTCTAATTTCCCTAGCCCAAGTTCTGCTCCTTCTTGCCTTAGCTGCCCTCACCACTCTAGTGGCCCTTCTGTACATCAGCTCATACTCCCTCATTCCTTTCACTTCTTGAGCACTTGAATTGCTTATAGGCTGCCTTCTTTCCCGCACCACCTCCTGGACCTCCCTGGTCCACCAGCTGGTTTTCGGGCCCTACCGCATTTCGTCTTACTCTTGCACAGGTGCTGGTAGCATCCTGCACCCCTCTCCTGATGATTTCCCACCTACTATCAGCGTCCATGTCTGACCCAATCACATCCAAATGCTCCTTAAGGATCTTTCCCATTTCCTTAAAATCCGTCCCCCTGAAGTCAGTTACCTCCGTCTTTATGCAGCCTTCTAGCCCTCCTAGGTCCAGGCAGAACCAGACCGTGGCATGGTCACTCCCCTCCAATGGGTCCCTTACCTCCAGGCTCCCAATCTGGTCACTGTCTGCCAGGACCACATCCAGTACCCGCACCTCCCTGGTCGGTTCCCCCACCTGCTGAGTTAGGAACGCGTCTTGAAAGACATCCAACAACCTCTGTTCCCTGGTCACAGAGGATGTCATAGTCTCCCAGTCTGTTCCTGGCATGTTTAAGTCTCCCAACACCACCACCGTTCCTCTGCCCAGTCTGCAGTGTCTCCCAACATCTGCCACCAGACTCTCCTCCAGCTCCTCCGCCAGGGCAGGGGGTCTATACACTACTCCTATTTTTACTCTCTTGCCCTCCCTTCTTATCAAGGTGACCCAAATCGCCTCCACGGTTCCCTCCACCTCCTCTACTCCCCCTATGCCAATGCAGTTTTTGACTATCATTGCTACCCCTCCTCCCCTTCCCTCCCCCCTGTCCTTCCTGAACATAGTGTAACCCTCCAGGTTCAGGTCCCAGTCGTGTCCTGCAGTGGCCCAGGTCTCAGTGACCGCTGCCACATCCACTGCTCCCTCAGTTAACATCACCTGGAGCTCAGGCAATTTATTGCCCAAGCTCCTGGCATTTAGCAGGACTACCTTCCACCCTTTCCCTATACTTCCATTTCACCTGCTTGTGTCCCCATGGGGATTCTGTTTTCCCCTGGTCTGCACTT
This sequence comes from Neoceratodus forsteri, assembly GCA_016271365.2. Classification (NCBI taxonomy): domain Eukaryota; kingdom Metazoa; phylum Chordata; order Ceratodontiformes; family Ceratodontidae; genus Neoceratodus; species Neoceratodus forsteri. Next base: position 508,664,102 of record CM057452.1, on the reverse strand, counting down.
GAGCAGCCGGCCTTTTTCCGCTATCCTCCAGCTTCCCAGGGGGGTGGAGACAGAGTCCCTCCTTTATCGGCACCCCCTTGGCAGCCTTTTCTCCCATCCCTCTCCCCTTCACAAGTTTAAACCCCACTTTTCACCAATGAACCCCTCTATTTTCAACTTAAGGATTCCCCTCCCCTCTAAATTGAGATGGAGTCTATCTCTAGCATACAGCTCCTTATCCTCCCAGGTCTCCCCCCAATCCCCATCAACCCATACCCTCTGGCCTCACACCACTCCCTGAGCCACTAGTTTATCTCCTAATCTTCCCTTTGTGTTCCCCACTAGCCCTTGGCACTGGCAGGATTTCTGAGAAGGAAACTGTGCATCCTATGTCATGACAGACCCTGGCAAGCTCCCTGAATCTTTCCTGTATCTCTAGCTCGCTATTTCCCTCAATGTCATTTGTACCCAGGTGAACCAGTATGCCCGGGGAACCCCCACAATCCTTTGCCAGCTGATATACCTCATGCTTTGCCCAGTGCACCGTTAGTCCAGGGAAGCATTTTGTTCTAACTGGCCAGGCTTCTCCTTCCCTATCCCATTTTATACCCCTGATCATAGAATCCCCCAAAAGGAGCACTCTGACTGCTCCTTTTCCTCCATTCCCCCCCTTCCATGTCCCTCATCCTTTCTACTGGCCCCTCCACCCGGCTGGCTCCTTGTTCCTCCCCCTATCTGGGTGCCACATGGCACCCCCTCCTTATTTACCCTGGCCACCCCCTTCCCTCCAATCCTATGCCTCTCCTCCTCCTGAGTATTCTTCTGTACCTTGCTAACTCCCCCCTTACTGCTCTTGACTGGTCCTTCTCCCCCATCTGCTAAACTAGCTTGGCTCGTTCTCCCTTCCTTCCTGTCTCCATTTAGTCCCTCCTTGCTTGTTGTGCTCCCCTGGCCTAAACCCTCCGCTTCCTTTACTGAATCCTCCTTCTACTTCTGGTCCTTCTCCTTTACCTTTCCTCCCAACTGGTACTTCTCCTTGCGTTTTTCTCCCTCTTCCCCCTGCCCCTCCTGCTCTGATTCACTGCTCTCCCCATTTTCCTGAATTCCCGGTTCTCCCCTGTTTTTCCTGCTATCCAGCCCCTGCCTCCTGCCCCCCCACTCCCTTTCCGTCTCTAATCACCCCTGTCGTGGCTACATCACCCCCCTCATCCTCGAGTAGAAGAAGAGAATTGAAGTGGTTACGGAGTGTAAGGTCTGATCCACCTCCCCCCTTGCTTCATTCTGTCCAGCCCTGGCCATCTGCCTACTTCCCTGAGAATGTTGTCCCTCTGTCCCTCCTTTGTGAGGGTTCCCAGTTACCTGCCTGCTTCCTTGGTAGTGTCCTTTTGGACCCCCTCTGCCAGGGTCCCTATGTGACCCCTGAGTATTCTCCTGCACTCCTTTCCCTATGCCCCTGCCCCCAGTGCTTGGTGCAACCCCGTGGGAGATCCTGCCCCTTTCCCAACCTTACCTCCCCCTTCCCCCAGCTGTCTCCTAATCCCCGCAACCTCCTCCCTAAGCTGTGCCAGCTGGTAGCACACTGGGCAACCACCGAACTTCCAAGCCCAGTCCAGTATCATGGCTGCTCCACACCCTGTGCACCCCACCACCCTCCCAAAGATGCCGGCCATAATGATGTGTGGTTCCATCACCTTCCAAGTAGGTTTCCTTGGGTGAGCCACCAGGTTCCCCCCAGTCCAAGATACACACCTACTGCCTAATCACATCTCCCACTAATCTTAGATACAGTCCCACAGTACACCGGTAACCCTGTTACTAGGTGCAGTACAACACAGTAAACTTATAAGGGAAATGAACAACTCCCTAAGCTCCCCTCTCCCAGCCTTTAAATCCAACCCCCAGTGGCTAGAACTACATGAGCTGCACCTGCAGCTTTTCCTCAATTGCAGGGCAGGTGTTCCCCTATAAATTAGCAGAACTCTGGGGAGGAGGGTGGGGAGGGTGGGTTTTGGGCAGACACCCGACTCGAGAGAGAGTGTATCAGCCCTGTGTCTCCCCTGCAAGCCCAGCAGCCAAGAACCAGGCCCAAGCAACTCCCACCAAATAGGTTTTAAATCAGAAGAAACAGGCCTCCACCAGCGCAGCCTGTTACACAGTGAAACATCCAACAAATGAGCCCACTTACAGCCACCAAACCAGTTTTCAAACTTCCAACAGCCTCCAAAACAATACCCTGCTAGCCTCTTAGAAGTAAGAAAGAAAAGAAATAACCTTTTACCTAGTAAAATCCACAAGAATCCTGTGAAAACAACAAGAAGCAGTTACTGTCCTGGAACACAACTGATCCTGTCCCCTTACAGCTCCTTCTGAGAAGACAAAGCAGCCAACACCACAAACTTGATTCAGCTCTGCCTCCAGTCAATTAGCTGAGTGAGACCTGGCCAGACCATTAACACCCTTCCCCCACTATGCAGTAATCTTTTCAGCTACTGAAGTCAGCAACAAGGAATCAAAATTCAACTCAAAGCCCCCAAAATACGTTTGCTGCCAAAGGAAACAGGTCTCCAATTTAATCAGCTTCACTAACAACACAACAAAATAGGTTTGAAATTAACAGATATAGGTCTCCAATTCCAATAACCAGGCCCAAGCAACTCCCACCAAATAGGATATAAATCAGAAGAAATAGGCCTCCACCAGCGCAGCCTGTTACACAGTGAAACATCCAACAAATGAGCCCACTTATAGCCACCAAACCAGTTTTCAAACTTCCAACATCCCCCAAAACAATACCCTGCTAGCCCCTTAGAAGTAAGAAAGAAAAGAAATAACCTTCTACCAAGTAAAATCCACAAGAATCCTGTGAAAACAACAAGAAGCAGCTACTGTCCTGGAACACAACTGATCCTGTCCCCTTCCAGTTCCTATATCTTGATGTGCCATGTTTCGTTTTGGTCAGCTGTGTGGATTTTTAGATCCAGATAGTGAAATAAATCATAAAGTTTAACACTTTTTGCTGTTTGTTTCTCATTACCCTGTGCACAGACAGTGTTGAATTTTGGTCTGACATTTTTCAGGTAGTAAGAGCATGGGGCACACAACAACCCAGCATTTATTTGGTGAACAAATATTAATCCTTTCCAAAGTTATAGCATTTTAAGGTCCTATTATTTTCAAAATTTTTATTTTCCTGGATAGATTCCTGGAATGAAAAATATTTTGCTCTGATGAACAAAGTTCCCTTTTTTGGATGAGCCAATCCTTGATGAGCTAATCCTTGTTCGCTAGAAAATAATTATTTTTTGTGAGCTACCATCTTGTTTTTTGTTTTTGGTCGAGAAAAAGCATTCTAATTGTGCCCAGGGATGTCTTTTGCTGTAATTGAAGTATGTATCTTGCGCATGAGGAGCTGATGAGCAGGTCTTTGTGGTTTCTGCTTCTAGAAATGTTTCTTAAAGTATTTTTATCTTTTTTAAACCCCTCACAAATTTCCTTTTCGCCATTCCGTTTTTGTCATGGCAAAAAAAGAAATCAAGTCGTGAAAAAGGATTTCCCCTTTTGACAACCAGAAGGCCCCTTTTCACAACCAGATGGCCATGCTGGTAATCCTTTTTCACCAGCCAATTTCCTTTTTCACTGTGATTGAAAAGGATGGCAACAAAGGAAATCGGCTGGTGAGAAAACATTACCGGCATGGCCATCTGGTCATCAAAAGGGGCCATCTGGTCATCAAAAGGGGAAATCCTTTTTCACCAACTAGAAAAGGATGGCAAAAAAGGAAATGGGTTGGCAGAAAAGGATTCTTGCCACAGCCATCTGGCTGTGAACAATGGTTTTGGGACCATCTGGCCCCAACAAATATGGCCATCTGGTCATCACCAGCCTTTTATGGCTGTGTAAATATTCCTGGTGTCTAGTGGCACCCTGCATCCTCAATCCCCATATGTTTCTTTTTACTTTTTTTTCTTCTTTTCTTGCTTTTTTAATTTTATTATCATTTTTTTAACAATTGTGGCTTTCTGCCACTATGGTTGTATCCCTGGTGTCTAGTGGTCCTCCCCATCCTCTGAATTGGTCTGTGATTCTTTGTTGGTGGTTAGTGTCATCCCCCCACCCTCCAAGGTACTTTTTTGCTGTAAATGAAAAAAGTCCCTTGATGTCTTTTTTTTTCCTGTAAACAAAATGGTCCATCACTGATCACTCTTGCACTCTGCACCCGACCACCCACTGTGAATCCACCTTCCACACCCTCTTGACACACCCACAGACCATCACTCACCTGCAGAGGTCCCAGGTTTGAGATCCGCTCTCCTGACTGAAGACACGTCTTGCTGCTGCAACTGGCGACTGCAATATGAACAAGTACTGGTCAGGACCAATATGGCTGTGGAAAGCTTTTGGGATGCTTTTACTCATTATTTCTAATGCTTTTGCACAATGCAGATCTGCTGAGAGGCAGTTTCAATGTGGTCTTCCTTTGATATATTTTTACAATGTTTTTCCCAGAATATGCCTCCTGATTGCTATATGTTTAGCCTGGACAGTTCACAGAACACATGGAATCTTATTTTCAGTGGGACGCTGCATCTACACAATATTATGCTGCATTGCATAAAGTCAGAACACACTGAAAACAATATTTTACATCTGGAATAGGCTACCTTGAATAAATACATGATACAAATGGTAAAATTAAGACCCAACCGAAAACAAGATAGCTCATCTAGTCTGGGACATCCTGAGTATATTCAGTCCAGTAATGTGTAAAATGAAGATAACAATGACAATGAAATGTAGCATCTTCCCAACACTATCCAGGATACAAAATATCGGATAAAAATATTTAAAGAGCCAGTGGAGCCAAAACAGGCAGACAGGAACATATTACAAATTTTAAGTAGTAGTTAGTTGTAACTTTTTATTTCTGAAGTATTTTTCCTTTTCCTTTTGCTCATCAGAAAATATTCTCTGTAATAATAGTGTGCTGGATGTGTGGAACAGCTCTTGAGTCTTAGGCTGGCAACTGGCATAGCTTTTTCTACTGACCCACACTACATCATCCTCATTGTGATCTCACTCACTGTGACATCACAGGTGAACGTCGTGGCTGTCACTCACTTGCTGTTCCCAAGTAGTGGTGATGTCACAGCCATTGAGGTCACAATGCTGATGGTATACTGTAGTATGAGGCAATAAAGTAAGATATGTCAGCTGCCAGGCTAGGAGATGTTCCACACATCACACCTAATAGCATCAGGAAAACAATTTTCTAATTAAACAAAGCAAAAATAAAAAGTACCTCAGATATGACAGGTAATGGTTGGCTGCTTTTAAAATCTACTATTAGTTTTAGGCAGTGCACTAGCTCTTTAAAGGAACTTCACTTTGTTCACTGACATAAACAGTTTCTTTATTGTTTTATAATATATTAGACTGCAGCATTTATTTTGAATTTTGTGCCCATGAAGATGGTGTACACAGAGTGTGTGTGTGTGTGTGTGTGTGTGTGTGTGTGTATATGTTTGCTGTAACTTAACATATTTTTCCCCCAGAAAGCATAGTAAGAAATGCCTGCTGATTGCTATATAATTACTGTAGCTCCGATAGTTCACACAAGACCTGGCATATGTCTGAGACAGTACTTATCAGATAGAGTCTTAACAGGTTAAAAAACAGTATAAATCTTTGTACATTTGTTCCTGGGAAAAGGTGACATTTTTGAGGTATGCATCTTTCTTGAAAGGCAATACTTGCCCAACTGAAGTTAGTAGCAATAAAATGTTTAAATGCTAAGTATTTAAATGTGCAAGTTGTTACATTTCAAAAGGGGTAAACAAATCTCCAGTTTAATATGCAACCGATATTTAAAAAGCTGTTTGAGTTTCCTAATGACAATCTGATGAGCAGATTTAGTGCTGTCTCCAGCATTCTAAACAGAAAGAAGGGAGTATTTTATTTAATTTGCCATACTGATTTATAGTTGTGGAAGGATACATTGAAATGTCCAAAAAAGTGTTCCACATTCCTCCATTTTTCTAGCTACAGACAGCAAGATGGCTGTAGGCTCCAACCACAGCCATACAAACCTGTCAGGATTCAAAGCCTGTTGTCTATTAATGTGGGAGAGAGATTCAGCAATGACTTTTCTGTCCAATGGTTCCTTACCTTTTTAACTTTTTTTAAAATTGTATTGACTAAAATGTTGCACAAATAAACTTTGATACTGATAATGATACAAGCCAGGTGTGGAGGAAATATGGAAATATATTAGGGATACCATTCTAGAGGAAACAAGACTCTGCATCAGGACATCAACAAAGGAAAATAGGTTTAAAAGACCACTGTGGTTCTCCCCTCCAGTAAGATAGGCAATCAGGGCTAAATGGAATGCATACACATGATTCAGGACAATAAAGGGGACAGGGAGTAGCAGGATAACACTCAAAAAAGCAAGGAGGCCAGGAAAATAGTGATGGAGGCCAAAGCAGCAAAACAGCTGCAAATTGCTCGTGGAGTCAAATCAGGGGAGAAAACCTTTTTCCACTGTAACAGCAAAGAATGAAGTAAGGGGGAGGAATAGTAAGGTTAAAAGTGAGAGGATGAGACTCTGGAGGACAGCGGACAAAAAGCAGAGGCCGTAAATGAATATTTTTGCCTGGTATTCATGAGGGAGAATCAGGGCCCACTGCCAGACAGTGGTATCAGAGCCAAGACAACAAGGGTTCAAAGAATGTGCACCCAGCAGTTCACCACAGACAGGGTCAGGAAAGGCCTTTCAGACATCCGACCTGACAAGGCCCCTTGCCCTGATGGATTATACCCTAGAAAGCAGAGCTCAGGGAGCTTGCAGAAGAGCAGGCGGTGCCTCTCATGCACCTATTCAACAGGTCACTGGAGTCAGGGGTAGTTCCAGACAACTGGAGGGTGGCTGTTGTGGTGTCACTGCATAAGAGTGGAGACAGGGAAGATACAGGTAGCTATAGGCCAGTCAGCCTCACATCAGTAGTGGGTAAACCTATGGCACCCTTATCAAGCAAGACCTAGTGGAATACCTTGAGGCAAATCACCTCCAGAACTACAAACAACATGGATTTGTGACAGCAGGTCATGACACGTGACCCTTATTACATTCTTTGACGAAGTGACCAAGGGAGTGGGCAGGGGTCATGGAGTGGACTTACTTTACTTTGACTTCAATAAGGCATTTGACATAGTCCCACATAGATGCCTCCTAAAAAGCTAGAAGACTTTTGGGTAGCAGAACAGATAGTTAACTGGGTATGGAGTTGGCCGAGGGACAGAAAACAAAGGGTGGTAGTAAATGGGGTGAAATCTAATGATAGGCAGCTCACTAGTGTGGTGCCTCAAGGGTCTGCCCTTGGGCCTGTCCTCTTCAATGTATTCATTAGTGACATCAGTGAGGGCATAAATGGCAGCATTGCCTTGTTTGTGGATGACATGAAATTCAATGGAAGAGTGGATAGTTCGGAATGAGTCAGATGACTGCAGGAGGATCTTAAGAAGTTGGAAAGGTGGTTACTAATATGGCAATTAAGCTTCATTGCTAAGAAGTGTAAGGTGATGCACATGGGTAGGGCCTTCCCCAAGGAAGAATACTGGCTGAACAGAGTCCAGCTGAGTTTCTCTGCTGAGGAATGTGATCTGGGAGTCATCATTGGGATGACCTCAGGCAGCAAAGTCAATGCAATAAGGCTTACAGCAGGGCTAGCATGGTGTTGGGATGCACTGAAAGGAGAAAAGAAAGCAGGTACTGTGAGGTGATACTACCCCTTTACCTGTCACTAATGAGGCTTCTTCTGGAGTACTGTGTATAATTCTGGAGGCTTCACCTATGAAAAGATATTTATAGATTGGAAGTGGTCCAGAGAAGGGCAACAAAAATGATACATGGCCTTCTGGAAATTACCTACAAAGAGAGGCTTGGGGCTCTGAAATTGTACTCAGTAGAGACTAGGCAGGAGAGAGGGGATATGATTGAGACCTTCAGATTCCTTAAATCCATCAACAACGTGCCAGAAGTGCAACTTTATACCAGAAACGTCAATTCTACTACAGGAGGGCACAAGTGGAAATTGAAGGGTGGAATGTTCAAGAGGGACATCAGAAAGTATTACTTCTCAGAGTGGATGGTAGAACCTTGGAATAGATTACCTCCCAAGGTGGTGGCTGGAAAGTCAGTATCAAACATTAAGCATGGGTGGGACAAGGATTGGGAACAAACACATGGCACTGGCAAGGGCTAGGCTGGGTGTTTAGGAAGACAGAACACAAGTGCACAATAGGTCCCTGGAAACCTCACCTGGGCAGACTCGATGGACCACAGGTCTCCTTCTGCCATCATCTTCTGTGTTTCTATGATATTGTCATTATAATCCTCACCCTGCTTTCCCCCACCAATCCACATGACAGCACTGTGTGAGATGTACAGTTGAGGAGCCACCATCTGGCAGTTTTTGCTTGTGGGTTAACAACAGATGAAATCAATTTCTTTTACTTTTTCTTCCATTATTGCATTCTGTGTGCTGCAATACTTCACACACTTGATGAACTTGGTTGTTCCGTGTACTTTTAAACAACCATGCTTGGTAATTAATCATATATTCCCACCCAAGCAGTTTTATTACCAAACGTTTGGTTTAAGATTAATTTTTTTAACAGATATAAAACACATCCAAACAACATTATAATAATTACATTTATTTTCCATTAAGCACATGTTTCTTTTCAATACCATTATTAGTATGATACATCTGTGCTCTGTTCAGCACATAAATCTTTATCACATATACAGTTGTTCAAAAAATTATCAAGTTAAGTTATTTTTATTTTTGGCGTTTATTAAATATATGGATGACGTAGAACACAGGCAGTACACTTTTCAGAATACACTGATAAATAAAGACAACAGAATAATCCATCCTAAAATAACCTAATATGATAATTATAACAAACTACTGTAGGTGTGACCCATATATCATACTTTGCAACATCATAAAATCATATGGCAAGGGCAAGAGAAGAAATAGTCCATTAAATCATGTCCATAAAGGGCAAATAGGGGATTCCCATTTTAAAAGAAGATCCTGCCAAAAAATGATTCAGTATTACTCCATACCCTCTATCAATACCTCACAAAACAGCTGCTGAAAACAAAATGTATTACATTAGATGACAGGTTCAAGCCATTCGGCATCTCAGTTAACTGTTACAAGAGCCCTCAAAAACAAAACAATGTCTGGTCAGATCCAATATGGCTGTGGAGATCTTTTGGGATGCTTTTACCCATTATTTCTAATGAATTTGCACAATGCAGATCTGTAGACAGGCAGTTTCAATGTGGTGTTCCTTTTACACATTTTTACAATGTGTTTTCCTAGAATATGCTTGCTGATTGCTATATATTTAGCCTGGATAGTTTACAGAAGAAATGGCATCTTATTTTCGGCGGGGCTCTACATCTTCACAATATTATGCTGCACTGTGTAAAATCAGAATGCACTAAAAACAATATTTTACATCTGGAGGGGTATATTAAGAGCCAGAGTGATGCACGAGCAGAAAGATGTGCTGCACAAAAAGGGTGCGCCAGTCGGCACTGATACAATATTCAAAGAGAATTCACCACCAGTACTGGGTGTGCATACAGTGAAGCCCACCACGATGAAATGTAGCACTGCAAAATTCTGCAGTAGAGTTTCTGCAAGGAACAATGCAGTTTCAAAGGGAGATAATTCCTTTTGTCATGCAGTAAACCTATGACACTGCACTTCACCTTGGCAAGCTTCATCGTACCTGTTGAAAATGTGACCCTGGATGGGAGTCGCAGTGCAGGTGCTTGCCAAGTCATTTGCATCCAGGGTGAGCCCGACTGAATAAATTCCAGAGGGAATGCTTGTCACATACCAGCCCCCATGGGTGACATTAAGCCCAGGAATTCAAATGAACTAGTAGAGTATTCAGGGTGCAAAAGAGCCTTATGCATGCTCATTACCAGCCCATTTGCATGTTGGCGTGGGGATGAATGCACCAGAGCAGCTCTCACTGCAAGCCCTGACCCCGATTGCTCCCATGTGGGACAGGCCCTGAAGTCTCTGGTGATATAATGGCACCCCCCCACCCATTCCACCAGCCCTGATTGTACCGGAGTCCTGGCTCTATCAGTTCCATATTGTAGGGACCCCAATTCCATCCCTAATAGGACCTGAATACACCTATAGTCCATGTCTATGGTGTATTGGACCCTGTTTCCCCTCAATGGTGCACAGACACTCCCCTCTCTGCTCCCCAGCCCATCCCATTGCAACGACTGGCTCTGTAATGGGACCATACCACTCTATCAGTGGGAGGTGGATCACTCACAGTAGGATTCTCAAATGTGTTATACGTAGGCACGAGCTGTGTGTGGGTGCTAACACCCAGTGGCCATACACCTCGGCACTCGCATGCTGATCCATCATCCTGGTGCCATTGCACTGCTTAATGTGGGTGATGGCCAACACTGTACCCACCCACACAGGTCCCAAAAGAGTGAACTGAGGATGAACTATCCATAGCCTTAAGGGTACACTGCAAATGGCAGTACAGGATACTACACCCCATGGCACCAGGAATACCTCAGCAGTCCGGTGGGTGGCATGTTACACAGGAGAAGAGGGGAGAGTGTGGACTTGCAGCAGTACATGACAGGAGGAAGATACAGCATCAGCAAGGCATGCATTGGAGGTATGTAAATTCCCTCTTCAGTTTGCCAGGAACATACACACTGCTGCATACACTGGTGTTTCCGTAGCTGGCATGATTCCCCAATGCACGGTACAGCCAGTTGGGTCATTCCAGAGTGCAGGTCCCCAGCCCATGTTCAGTGCAGTCAATGGCTGGCCATGGCAGGATGTGGAGGGCAGTGCCAGTCTTTGCAACAGGCTGGGCATGGGGGAAGTGAGGGTGTCTGTGTACAGGGGCAATGGATGGGAGTCCTCTAGACTATAGATATGGACCATGGTTTCCTCTGGTGTGATTGGGTCTGGGGGGCACTACACTGTGGAGCTCTTCAGGGATGGAGTTGGATAGATTGGGGTTGGAAAGGGGGTACATCTATTCCATCAGGGCTGCAGGGCTGCTGGGCACCTGGGTGCACATCTGCAGCCTGCCTGTGGGTGGCTTGCCAGGTTAGGCCAGCTATTCATGGTCTAACTGTGGGCCACAGTGCCCTGGGACTGTGAGGGGCACATTCACACTGAATATGCTGCAGCATGGCATGTGCATGGGATTGCCCCCTGACTTGAATGGCATATCATTTGTGTGTGCCCTGCCCCATTCCCTTACAAGCGGTGCATCCTGCACATTTGAATATCGCATTGTTATGCACTGTTGAAGTTGTACAGCGCATCTCCATTTTCCACCGGGATGTGATGCGTATCTGCTTTGAATATGGGGGACCTGGGCTAGGTACCCTGAATAAATACATTATAAAAATGGTAAAATCATGACCCCATTGAAAACAAGATACTACATCTAATCTGGGACGGCATGAGAAAATACAGTGCAAAATGTATAAATGGACATCCTTCTGACAACGAGATGTAGCATCACCCCTGCCCTATCCAGGATACAAAATATAGGATAAGAAATAGTCACTGCGGCCCAGATCCAAATAACCATTACTCTGTAAGAAACCCTAATTTTCCCTGTGTTTTCCCCACAAAAGCAGAATCAAATCCCTGTATAAATCCCTGTAAATTTTTTCATAAGCCACTGGTTCTTAATTTATTACTTTGTTCTTTATTTATTTTATCAGCAGCCTTTTATTGGGAAAATAACTAGGATTTGCTTCTCAGTATTAATATTATATGTCAAGATGGCCTTGGAATTATTTGGATTTACATGTTATGCATAAGGCATAATAGGGGACTATATGAAATAACAAATATCATGTTCATTATTTCATGAACTATACTCAGAATTAGTAATCACAAGTCAATCAATCTTTCAAAAGATACTAGTAATGCCTGTAAGCAAATTTATTGCAAATTAGAGACACACATATATATACTGTATATATATATATATATATATATATATATATACACTATTTTTGCATCTTATAGTTGTTAGTTATTAGACAAATTCTCATAGACTTTTTTCTGTCCACCTGATGGAATCTTGAATGAGTTAACAAAATGCTATTATTTTTTTCATGACCCTGATCCAGCAACTCAGTAAATACACACTCTCGGTATATCACATTATAAAATGACAAAATAAACAGTCTTCTGTTTCTAGTTGTTTGATCAGGAATTTTATAAATGGTATACATACTTTTTGTTCCATCTGTGTTGGTCCAATAAAAGGTATCACATCATTTGCTTCTGTATCACTCATGGTTTGTCAGTAGTTAATTCATTAGATGAAGTTTTCCTTGCTAGGAGTTTGACTGTTTCTCCACCCCTCCCCCAAACACACACACACACTCACACTCTTACTATAACAGATCTCTGTAGCGCTCTCTGTTTGTTTGGGAAGCAGGCTGCAGCCTTTCCTGTCAAAAATAAATTTATATATTTAGTCTGGGTAGTTCACTGAAAACCTGACATTTTATCAGATAGGTCTTGAGGGATTACAAAACAGCCTAAATCTTTACAAAATTTGCTGGGAAATGGTAACATTTATGAGGTATGAATCTTTCTTGAAAAATATTCATCCCCAACTGAAGTTAGTAGCTAAAAAGGTTTAAATGCTAGGCATTTAAATGTGCAAGCTGTTGTATTTCAAAGGGGGTAAACAAATTTCCAGTTTAATAGGTAACCAATATTTAACAAGCTGTTTCAGTTTCCTAATGGCCATCTGATAAGCAGCTTGGAGTTATGTATCCAACATTCTAAACAGAAATAAGGGATTATTTTATTTAGTTGTGATAGTGAGTTGTAGATGTGGAAGGATATAATGAAAAGTCCCAAAAATATGTTCCACGATACTCCATGTTCAAGCTACAGTTAGCAAAGTGGCTGTATGCTCTGCCCACAGCCATAAAAACTATGGTATATGCACTTCAATGTATTTCAATGGGGATTTCAGCTTTTATGTATAACTCAGCCGTTTCTGAGATTTTGACCCCAAATTTTCAACATGGCCTTTTGTGGACCCCACCTGATGAATAATATGATGGTCATTAGACAACTCCCTTCAGAAAGGTGATTTTGCAGTTGGTTGGCAAAATCACCTTTCCGGTGACAGTCATATTGTTCATCAGGTGGGGTCATAAGAATGCTATGTTGAAAATGCACACTCATAACTTTGGACATTTGCCTTCTTAGTACTCCACCTCATGTATGTCACAGCTGTCATTTTTCAAATCTTGGCCAAAATGTGTTTTCGCACCTGTGGCACAGAATGGCATTGCAGTTGTGTACAATTATGTTTTGGCAGGGATTTGAAACTTTTCTGCACTGGGTACATCCGGTAAGGTCATAGGAAGGATATCTTGAAAATTTTGGGTCAAAATTATTAAAAATGGCAGTTATAACTATTTGTTGCAATTTTGCTATGCATGCTCTTAACTTTGGGAATTTAAAATATTTTGAGCCCAGATTTTCAGCATAGCCTTCTTATTACACCACCTCATGTATGTCACAGCTGTCATTTTTCAAATCCTGTCCAAAATGTATTTTTGCACCTGTGGTACCGATTGGCTTTGCACTTCCGTGGAGTTATGTTTTGGAGGGGATTGAAAAATGTTCTCCACTAGGTACTTGAGGTGAGGTAATAACATGGCTATGGTGACAAGTACACCAACGCTCCCCCCCAGGGAGCACCGTGAAGCCGGCAGCTGCCAAAGAGGTAATTAAAGTACCTCCATCAGCAGCAGCTTTGTGAGGGGGGTTAGCCCATCAACACACTTCACATGTCAACTGCCCCACCCACCCTGGGCCAGTATTTCCTTTATAGGCACTGGCCTCTGACATCACTTCCTGTCTGTCAATATTTCTAACTCCCCACTTTCCCATTTGCAGATTATACTGGCTTGCCACTAGAGGGACCCCACCTTTGATGCACTTCCTGTAGTCTGCCTACCTTCCCTGGAATCCTCCTTTCACCTCTCCTGCACCACTCCTCCAACATTCCCTCCTCTGCCCTAACCCCATCCTCACCTGCCCCCTTTTGTTTTTTCAATACCCATCCACCTTCAGACCCACCCCTCCTCCCCCGTACCTACACCCAGTGACCACTAGGAGTCACTATATACCACCCTGCAGAGGCCCATTCCCAGCCTACTTTTGATCCCTAGACTACAGCTCTCCGCCCTCTCCCAGGCATATTCTGTGCTGCCCTGGCAGGGACTTGAACCCTGTACCCTGTCCACCAGAGTCTGTGTCACTGCCACTAATCTAAAGTGGCATCCATACTCTCTAGGAGGCAGTACAGTTATCTTAACTTCCTACACCACTACCACCTGTATACCATGCTAGTTCACCTACTATTAAAATCCCTCCCCGTCATCCTCCTCCTGGTTCCCCCCTTCCTCCAACCGTATATCTCCCCTAGGTTACAGGCTATTTCAGCTCTAATTCCCACCAACCTAGTTCCTACTCACCCTACTATGTCCATGTACACTGACCTACAACTCCCATCTCCTAGCCACTCCTCCTCCTCCCTCCCTGCCCTTTTCAGACAGCTCGCTATCCTTGCCCTCCCTGCTGTGAAATCCCTACCTATCCCCTGCTCCTCTACGATCCCACCCCCAACTCCTCCTAGCCGTAGGCAAAATCTATACCGCTGTGCACTAGCCAGAGCTGTTGTCCTCCTACTACTCTTATCTGGCAATATCCACCCCAACCCTGGACCCACCCGGACCACCTCAGCAGGTGGGCGTCCCAGACTGCTGATTGCCTCCATGAATATATGCAGCGTCCTGAAAAATTCGACTCCCTCCAATGTTGGGTCTCACAGCCTAAAGCTGACATCATCTTGGCTAGTGGAGCAGTGGCTATCTAATTCCACCCTGACACCTTTCCCTCCTGGCTACATCCTATATCGTGAGGATCGAGTAACCAAACGTGGGGGAGGCTGCGCTATCTACACCAGGAACTCCCTCACTGGTCTCGCCCTCCCTGCACCGGACCTTGTAAACAGGGCTCAAGCCCTCACCATTAAGCTTACCCTGGACCCCGCCAGATCACCCCTTTACCTCACCACTGCCTATATACTGCCCAGGTGCAAAAACCCAGCTCTATTATCTCTAACTGACTATCTTGCCACCCTTCCCCACAACGCCGATAAAATCATTGTTGGGGACCTTAATGTGAACTGGCTGTGTCCTCCTCCTCCCCACTCGGGACTCCTTCACAGCCCTGGATCTAACCCAACTAGTCTCCCAACCCCACGTGTGAACCCCAGAGAGTACCAGCACCCTCCTAGATGTCATCATCACTAACCGCCCCCTAAAATCCTGGACATCCAAGTCCTCCCTGATTCACTCAGTGACCACTCCCTGTGCTGTTCCGCTGGTTGGCCACCCTACCCCGACCCACTCTGCAGCGTTCCCCATGGTGATTCAGACCATATGGCCTAAAAAACCTTAAACAATATCTTGAACTGCAAGACTGGTCCCCCATTCTCCATGCACCTGATATAGATACCGCTCTTGCCTTCTTTACCTTCACCTTTAATAAAGCCTGCAATCTCTTTGCTCCCCTCTCTGCCATCCGATCCAAAAGACCTAACCTGCCCTGGATTACCCCTGCACTCTCACAGCTGCTCAGGCACAGGGACAACCTTTGGTACCTTGCCATAGAAACTAGGCGACCAGCTGACAGACAGGCCTACAATGCTGCGCGGAATAAGTGTACATGGGCAATCAGGAAAGCCAAAGCCGACCACTATCAGACCACCCTCACCGCCTCCTGGGGTTGCGCCCGTACCTTCTGGGACAAGGTCAAACAACTGAATGGGAACACTAGCTCCCCTTCCCCATCCCAGATTACCACCAACAACACCACCATCACAGACCCCGCCGACATTGCAAACCTCCTCAACACCGCCTTTACCGACCTTAGCCCTATCCTCCCCAGTAACTTCTTTGATCAGCCACCCTCCCATCCTACCCCTGCCCTCCATTGCCCTCACTTTCCACCTTCGTAGGGTAACTACCCAGGAAGCCAGACTGCACCTGACCCATGCACTAAAAGGCAACAGTCCCAGTGACATCTCCCTGGACCACAAAATTCTCCAGTTGGTCCTGGATCAAGTCCTCACCCCACTCACCAGTCTTCTTAACAAATCCCTCTGCCTGGGACAATTCCCCTCCTCATGGAAAACTGCAATGGTTACTCCAATCCATAAAGAGGGTGACAGGTCCTTAGCTGGGAACTATCGACCGATCTCCATTCTCCCACCCCTTTCCAAGGCACTGGAAAAACTAGTTGCTGCACAAATATCTGAATACCTGACCAAATACAACATCCTCTGCCCTGAACAACACGGCTTCCATGCAGGACACAGTACTTGCACTGCTCTTATTGAATTCGCTTCCTTCCTTCACTCCTCATTGGACGCTGGCTCCCTGGCAGGGGCCGTGTTCCTTGACCTATCAAAGGCCTTTGACACGGTCTCCCACCCCCTACTACTGGAAGCCCTCTGTCACGCTGGTTTTGCCTCTGGACCACTTGCTTGGTGCTCCAGCTACCTATCCACCCGCTCCCAACGTGTCAAAATTGGTGAGACACTTTCTGATCCACGATCGATCCTCTCAGGGGTTCCACAGGGCTCCATCCTGGGGCCCCTTCTCTTCTCGCTATACCTTAACTCCCTGCCCAGTGCTTGCCCTGAGAAAATTCTGCTGTCGCAGATGATACCGTCCTCTTTGCCACTGACCGTAACCCCTCTTCCTCCAGGTTTCCTACAAAGTGCCTATAATGGCTGAAACTTGGCTTAAAGAGCATAGATTGGTCATAAATCTTAAAAATCTAAAACCATGCTCTTGCCCACCCTCAAAACAAAGCTTCCAACTCCCTCTCCGTATCCTCTTCAGCTCTAAACAACAACTGGAGCAAGTCCACTCCTATAAGTATCTAGGGATCTCATTTGACTCAGCCCTCTACCATACCACACATCAGGCTTTTTCGCTTCTGTAACAATATAAGACTTGGTATCCTGTACTGCTACAAAACTGTCTCCCCCGATGCCCTCCGACGCAGTTACATCCTCCATACTATCCCTGGTGGACTATGGGCTACCTGTCTACGGTGCTGCCAACATGACTGCCCTCAACAAATCCACCTCCTCCTTAATAAGGCATGCAGGCTAATCACTGGTGCCTAGGCCACATACCTGCCAACTTATGACCTTGCAACAATGCTTGACCTCGTCGAGACGCCTGCTATACCAAATGTGCCTCATCTCAAAAAAAACCTTACTAGGACTTTCTCCTCCTGGGCTGACTTCCTCCCTCCTCCTGGCCCAGCCCCTAGTCAGCACCTGGACCTCCTGCAAAGCCACCTTCCTGGTTCCTCGAGCTAGGACCTCACTTGGACAGAGATCTTTCTGCCATAGAGCCCCTTCTTGGTACAACACTCTTCCTCGGGCCATCACTGAAATCCCCACCATCTCCACTTTCAAAACTGCCTCAAAAAGCGAGTTGTTCAGCAAGCGCTGCTGCACCTGTGCTTAACGGATGCTCTAACCCCTCTGTCCTGACAATGCCCTCTGCGCCTCCCGCCTCCTCACCTTCTTATTTCTAACAACTACACTACTGCCATGATCCGCTGCCTACTGTATCGCTACTGACAAGAACGAACCATGTTTGCATTCCTTGATGCTGCTTGCTGTGATGCCCAACTTATATGCTACTCTGTTACCATACTGGATCAAACTCCGCCTGTACTATTCCTGTATCATGCCTTACGCTTCTTGTAATCTGATATCACGTGACCTGTTTGGCTGTTTTATCGGTTTACCTGTACTGTTCCTGTCTCATGCCTTACGTTCCTTGTAATCTGACACAGTTAACCGGTTTAGCTGTTTTCACACTGCAATGACATACCTTTATGCTACTAAACCCTGTATTTTACCATGTTTTCGATTATACCAGAACTTGCTCTGTATTACACTACCAATGTCTGCTGTATCCATGTGCCATTTATGCTTGTCTCTTTATGTTCATGCTCTCCTACTGGATGCATTCTGTTTTCTGTATTATCTGTATTATCTTCCATTGTTGACGAGGTACCTTTAGAAATGAGCCTCTGGCTCAAAGGTTGTAAACTGGTTGCAATATAAATAAATAAAGTAGGTGACTGTTGACCTATAACTAGAAGAGCAGGGATTGGAGGGCCCTGTGCTTCCACAGCTAGATACATATATGCATTTATGGAGGGATGGGAGCACAGGGCCCATAGACAAATACGGTTATGATTATACTATCTCAAAAAGAAAGGAAATAAATTGCAAAAAACTTTGTTAATGCATCAGTTAGGGTTAAACTGACAAAAGTAGGGAAATGTGGCATTAGGGTTTCCAATCCTAACACCCCATTCCTCACCCTGCACAGACCCCCCAAGCAGGGGGGGTCTGTCTTGGAGATGTCATCCCTAATGCTGACCCCATTCTCCTATGCTGTACCATGTCACTTTATTTCCTAATGGAATGGGGTGAGTGTTAGCATTGATGACCCCAGGACAGACATGTGGGTCTGTGCAGGGTGGATGCAAGGAATATGTGTTCTGACATGAGGCATGGGTGCGGATTGGTGAAGGGACCACTGGAGACCAGGGAAGTGATATCTTACTATTGTGTGGGTGGGTGTTTTGGAGGGGCCTCTGGACACCAGGGAATAGTTATGTATAATTTTGAGTGAAATCCACGGAGGGCTGGGGGAACAATGGCACCAGGGAATGTGTACTGTATTTATCATTTTGAGCTGGTGATCAGTGAGGGGCCGGGGACCACTACCACAAGGGAAAATATAATTGTCATTTCAGGCTGGCAATTGCCGGAGAGCTGGGGGAACCAGTAGCACCAGAGAAATAATTGTTTCCACTTCAGGCCGGTGATTGGCGGGGGGCACTGCAGTACCTCTCCCAACCAATAGGGTTACATGGGATAAGACAAGGTCTTGGTCAGTAGCATTTGCTCTGTGCACACAAGAAGCCCTTGCATGGACCAAAAGTGTTGTGAATCTCACAGCATCGATTTGCATGTCCTCTACTGATCATTTGCATTGTGGCCCCCTCCACACTTTGTCCCGGTACAAACCTGGTTTCACCCATGCAGTGTCAGTGGCTCAGTAGGTAGCACACTCACCTCTGAGGCCGGGAGATCAGAGGGCTGTGGGTTCAGTTCCCACATCTGGCACTTGGGTTAATATCCCAGTACTGATGCTGCAGTGCAGCATGAGAGGGGTGCTGCCCTTCTGAGGTGCCGTCTTTTGGATGAGACATTAAACCGAGGTCCCATCTGCCTGGATTGGTGGTAGTTCAGGTGGATGATAAAGATCCCATGGGACTTATCGAAAAAGAGTAGGGGAATTTCCTCGGTGTCCTGGCCAAATTTCCCTCATTCACTAAAAATACCACCAACAGCTTAATCTGGTTCAAGGTCAGTTGGCATTCATCTGTATCCCCCTACCCCGGGTCATGCCTGAAAATAGGCAGGATTTGTCTAGTGCATTTACCCGGTCAACAAAAACTAAATAAATAAATGTAAACCGGGCTTTTGTGAATACCAACTTGACGCAAAATCCAGTTTGCTCATGCAAAACCGTGTTTGCACCATGGCTAAGTTTAA
This sequence comes from Neoceratodus forsteri, assembly GCA_016271365.2. Classification (NCBI taxonomy): domain Eukaryota; kingdom Metazoa; phylum Chordata; order Ceratodontiformes; family Ceratodontidae; genus Neoceratodus; species Neoceratodus forsteri. The sequence continues at coordinate 508,644,326 of CM057452.1, read as the reverse complement.
TGAATCCTGGCCAAAATCTTTAAAATTATATTTAATTTAATCAGAGGTAACACTCTGGGTGTATTACTTTATTTCATTATAACTTATCATGACTTAGCAAAAGTATTCTGATTAAGGAAATTCTGTGCTAGCATGCCAAGAGATCTCTTCCTTTAGATGACATGCAGGCTGGCTATTGAACCAGTCTGACATGCATGTGACAGGGCTGGATAAGAACATGTCCCATTTGTTATGCAGAGAGAGAGAGAAAGATAAAAGCAAGGATCTAGTCTGTCCTTTCCTTTTCTACCACTTTTCTGTCTTTGCCTGTCTGATTGCACAATAACCTATTTCTCCTATGCACCCCAAGGATTCTGGCTAATCCGAGAGGTCCCATGTTCCTCCCGCTATCTCCCTTTCTTCACTTGTAGTTTCTATCTCTTTCTTTCACTTTTTTTCCGTGGTTTTATATAGAGAACAATGGCTATGCAAGTATGCAGTATTTTTTATTTTTTTTACACACACCCGAGTTGTGTGATGACTCTGTAAACCCGAGAGCCGAAGCCCAGAGGCCACTGGTCATCACACAACGAGGGTGTTTTAAAAAAAAAAATAACGCATATGCGGCATAGCCAGTATTTTTTATAATTTGCTGGTTCAAGGAGTTTAGACATAAGCAGAAGAGAAAACAAGAGACATAGTTGGACAATATTTCCATTTTCTTCTAAGAGGTCCCTTCTTGTCTGGGTCACAGAAGTGCTGGTTCTGGTGCTAATCAGAGAGAAAATAAAAAAAAACCAAAAAACAGGGAGAACAAACAGAAGCTGGCGTTGAGTTGAAAGATAGTGACACTCGCTGTTGAATGCTCCGTGACACTAAAAGCGATTGCACTGCATCTGTAAGCTCGAGACAGCTGAGTATCAGTAAGAATTCAGAACTAGCACAGAATATCAACCGAATGCCGTACTAACCTGGCTGCCCAGTTATTACAGTGTTTGAAACAGATACTTGAGACAGTCATTAAAGGGGGTCACCAGTTAATATATATATAGATATATATATAGATATATATATAGATATATATTATAGTGGCGCAGTCGAATCACTATATTTAGGGTTGAGATGTCACGTCTATGTTAAAGTCAAAAGTTTGTGCATTAATAACTTTGGACCTGTTCAACAGATTTGCCTGATTTTTGGTACATGAGGTACAGCATGATGGATCTCTTGATGTGGCAAATTTTGTTTCAGTCGGACTTACGGTCTTTGCGCACCAAAACGCTGAAAAATGCAAAATTATCTGTTTTTGCAGGCAGCATTTGGGATTTTGTACATGGCCCTGTGTAGCCATTGTGTGGTGTGCCACTCTGTGAGATGGCTCATATGAAAGAGCTTTGGTGGCCAAACATGCCACTTTTTGTTTGGTAACAAAATATTAAGGCATTCAAAGGGAAAAATTATATGTATGTTTTGCGAACAAAGAATGGGGTTCTGGCCATCTCATCTCACCTGGCAGTCAAAGAATTTGCAGCCTCACAGTTCAAGAATCTTTGTCCCTGAGAATTCTTTGATCGTGAGGTCCACCATCTTGTTTTTAGATTTCTGATAGTAAAAATGCAAATATCTTGGCTCAGGGGTCACTCCTGAAGTAAAACTTGGATGGGTTTTACTCAGGTGGCTTCGATCTAGTGAGTCATGCCTTTGGTTTAATCCAAAATGGTCAAAAAATAGAGTTATAAGCTTTTAAATTATTTGATCATGGCTCACTAATGATCTTTGTTCGCGAGCCTGCAAATTCTTTGATCTTAAGATTATTTGATCGCGATCTTGCATCACAAACTCAAAATACAATTTTCTCACCTTGGGGGGGTATAGGAAGACAAATGAGGGTGAGTTTTGATCAGGGGGCTCTGTTCTATCGAGGCATGGTAGTGGTTTCATCTAAATCATCCAAAAACTCGCATTTCACCATTTTTTTATTGTTTGATCATGAGCGTGCAATTTCTTTGATCGCGAGCCTGCAAATTCTTTGATTGTGAGATTCTTTGATCGTGATTGTGCATCGTGAGTGAGGGACAAGATGGCCCTTTGAAAAATGCAATTTTCTCACTCAGTTGTTGCCTATGAAGACAAATGAGGGTGGATTCTGTTCAAGGGGCTTTGTTCTACCAAACCATGGTGGCGGTTTGCCACATTTGTGTCAAAATTTTGATTTTCAGCATTTTTTATTCTTTGCATATGAGCCTACAAATTCTTTGATCATGAGCATGCAAATTCTTTGATCATGAGATTCTTTGATCGCGATCTTGCATCGCAAGCAATGGACGAGATGGCCCTTTGTAAAATATAAATTTCTCAGCCCAGGGGTGGCCTAGGAAGACAAATGAGGGTGGGTTCTGCTCAGGAGGCTTCATGCTGTTGAACCATGGGGTGTTTTGCCCCATTTGTCTAAAAAGTTTGATTTTCAGCACTTTTTATTCTTTGATCGTGAACCTGCAAATTCTTTGATCATGAGATTCTTTGATCACGGTCTTTGATCATGAGTTAGGGACAAGATGGCCAGATTTTATAATGCATTAGATAGGCCAGTTTTACTAATCTTTAACATTATATATCTCGGAAATGGTTTGGTCTTTTTACTTGAAATTTGGAGAGTGTTTACGGCATGCCCTGTAGATGTCAATTACCATGTTTACATGTCAGACAATATATTTTCTATGGAGATATTTTGTGGTGCACTTTACGCTTTGTGGACAGTGTTTTGCATTGTCATGGTGGCTTGAAATTGGTAGGGTACCTAGCTTTAGTGTCATGGATGCACTTTTCAGTCTTTATGTCTTTAAAATTTCAAAAGGTGCTGAACTGTGCAACTCTGATGAATAAAAATGTCAAATTTTAATATGTTATATCTCAGAAATAGTTTGGTCTGTTTACTTGAATTTTGGAGGGTGTTCTCAGCATGTTCTGTAGGTGTGAATTACAGTATTTACGTGTCAGAGAATATTTTCTTTGCGGAGATATTCCAACTCCTCATTTTCTGTTCCAAGAACTGTTATTATGCATACATTCTTTGTACTCACTGTCTTCCTCTATGCAGCTTTTGGGGAAAACCAGCCTGTGGGCTTACATTACTGTTACCGTTACCATTTCTGCTTGCGGTTCTGTTCCCGGTTCACTTACCGTTCACGTCTACGACACCATGTGCATTACCCTTTACATTTTCATTTGCGCTTGCTTTTGCATTGTTTTTAACATTTCTGCCTACACTATTGTTTCTCTTTCTGTTTCACTTTGTTCCACCATGCACATTACTATTTGCGCTTGCGTGCACAATGTTACTATGTGACAAGACATCATGTGGTGGGGGCCAGCTCACCGCCTTTTGTCCCATTCACTATTTCTCGTTATCATTCTCAAAAATAAAGGAAATTAGAGGCAAAAAACTCTGATTAATGCATTAGTTAGGGTTGTTCACGCAGCAAAGCCAGGAAGTTAGTTGTTAGGGTTGAGCCTCACTTGGACTCCCCACCACACCCTAGCCAGCATCGGGTGCACATTAGGGTTGTCAGTCCTAACCTCACCCCATTCTCCTATACCTCTGCTTCTTTACATGTGATGGGGTGAGAGTTATGGCACAACCCTAATGCATACCCGATGCCAGTTGGGAGTGTGGGCGGGGTCCAAGGGGGGCTTTCAACCCTAACACTGAATTTCCTGGCTTTTGTCAGTGTGAATTTTATATATATATATATATATATATATATATATATATATATGGTAGCATGGTAGTGCTACCATAGTTAGGGTTAAAGAGCCATTTACATGTTAAACCCCAAATTTTGCACCTTAATAACTTTGCAACTGTTCAACTGATTTACCTGAAATTTGGGATGCATGATCAAAACCCATATGCCTTGGGATCTGCCAAGTTTCGTACTGGTCGGATATACGGCTACGGAGTTATTAAGTGTGATCTGTGAGTGCATTTATGCTTTTTTGGAATTCTACTGTTGCACCTACAGGTCGCACGGTTTGCGCGACTGGTCCGAAATCTTCAGAGAACATGCGGCTGGGGTCCCCAATATGCCTTTCAAAAATTTCATGAAAAAATATTAAACGGTTCAAAGTTATTCAAAAAACAAATTCCCATTATAAGTCAATGGGAAAAGTTAACAAAAAGTTTGACAGTGTCGCAAATGCAGTTTTTACTTTCGCAAATGGCCCTTTTACTGTCACAAATCCACCATTTTGTTTTCAGTTGGTGATCAGAAAAATGCTTGGCATTTAAATTTGGGACCCTCTAGCAACCTAATTATTTTTGTATTCACCTAGTTGGACCCTGAGGATGCTAACCATGTCTTTATTGTGGGGTAAAACACCCCAGAAATATGTTTTCCACATTTCTGGAAAAAGTACTTTCACAAAGTACTTTTGCACTTGAGACACTGTTGAATGAATTTGTGAAAGCTTTCGCAAATTGTGACAGCACTTTTCTAGGCTGTGGGAAAATGACAGCAATTCTTTGGCACCGCGCTGCAAAAGAATGGTTTGGAGTTTGGGGCTAAAATTTAGAGGGAACACAGCAAACATCTCACAGATGTGCCTTTCAGTGTTTGATTGAAAAACTATTACATGGCAGCAAAGTTACAGTACTCTAAAGTTGATGCCTTTTCCCATAGGATAACATTACTGCGTACAACGCATTGCAGCAATCGTTTGGCGCCCTGCTGCAAAATAATGGTTCAGTCTTTTGGGCTGAAATTTGCAGAGAACACAGCCAACATCCCATAGATGTGCCTTTCATTGGTTTGGTGAAAAAATATTACTGGGAAGCAAAGTTATGGTACTCTGAACTTCTGTTTTTTTTTCCATAGGATAACATTACGGCGTACGCCACACCTTCCAGGGCCCGTATCTAGGAATCGGTGCGAGATATGGACATTTCATCGAAAAAGTGCTTAAGCATAAAACTAGCAAGGAAAGCGGTAATTCATATGACTTTTAATTTTTTTTTCTATGTTGTATGGTTCCTGAGATATAAGCAATTTACTATTCCAAGTCCTCATTTTCTGTTCCGAGAGTTATTATTTTGCATACATTCTTTTGGGGAAAACCAGCCTGTGCGCTCACCCTTTGCATTTTCATTTGCGGTTGCGTTTGTGTTGTTTTTAACATTTCTGTCTACAGTACTGTTTCTCTTTCTGTTTTGCTTTGCGTCACCATGTGCATTGCGATTTGCGTTTGCAGGTGACAATGTTACTATGTGACAAAACATCACATATCTGGAATGTGTAGTACAATACGGGCTGCATGCCCATTGGCTCACACTGTGAACCAATGGGTGTACAGCCCTACCGACAGTGTCAGTCTGCAGGCGACGGGGCGGCAGGCGGGTGAGATGCTGCCGCCCGCTGGCTGACAGGGGAGCAAGGTGGTGGGGCTCAGTGGGCGGTGGGGAGGGGTACTCTAGACCAGCAGGGATATAGGAAATATTTCTATTTTTAATTACAAATGCCCGCAATCGGGCAGATAGCAGTCCACTGGACCACCAGGGATATAGGAAATATTTATACTTTTAATTACAAATGCCCGCGATTGCGCAAATAGTGGTCCACTGGACCACCAGGGATATAGGTAATATTTCTATTTTTCATTACAAATGCCCGTGATCGGGCAGATAGTGGTCCACTGGACCACCAGAGATATAGATAATATTTCTATGTTTAATTACAGATACCCGTGATTGGGCAGATAGCGGTCCACTGGACCACCAGGGATATTGAACATTTATTTCCTTTTTAGTACTAATGCCCGTGATCAGACTGTGGAACACATTGCCGGCTGCAGGGGGAGTCGGTCCCTGACGGCTGCTGCCTGGCAGGGTGCCAGGAGCAAATCATTGGGGATCAGCGCACCTGCATGCAAATGAGACCATAATGACATGCAAATGGCCCCATATGTGCCTTGCATACATTATGTCCCCATTTGCACATCAACTTTTGAATATCGCGGTTGCTGTGCATGGCGCAATGCAACTTGCGCTAGCGCATCCCCATGCTTCACTCTGGCCACTTGCACTGGCACAGTGCCACTGCGCCATGCACACTGCGGGTGGCCAGGGTGTGATATTCAATGCTGCTGGGCCATGGCGCAGCACCGTTGAATATCGCCCAGTCCACACCTCTGCGCAGCCAAGTTGAGCTGCTCCCAAGCTTGCGCCATAGCCTGGCACAGTTAGAATATCTGGGCCAGAGTGTCCAAAAATGTGAAAATTACCATTTTGCTTAAATTCTTTGTCATGCTGTGTCTCAGAAATTGTGTGGAGTTCTGGTCTGCAATTTGCACAGTATATAGGTCTTGGATCACAGATGTGCCTTTTGAAGATTTGGTGAAAAAATATTAATCTGTTCAAACGCTATTAAAGTTTCAATGTTCCCATTATTTTCTATGGGAAAAGTTAGATGTGCCATGCAAAAAAACTGTTTTTTATTTGCAGCAAAAGTGGTATTTATTGTCACAGATGTGGAATGTAGTGTTAAGAATCCACCATTTTGTTTTCAGTTAGCAAGGCTAACAAATTTAAATATTTCAGAAAATATTGAAACTTGGTAAAACACCAACAGTTGTGTTGATCTAATTGGGGTTGATGTTCAAAAATGGGGGGTACCAAAAAATACTCCACTCAGGCTGTTGTAAAATTTCTCAACGTTCTTTATTTATTTTTGTTAATTGCCCTGACGTTTCACATTCTTGTGCTTTTTCAAAGGGCTTTTCATATATTCTGTAGGAATAATAGATAAATATTGTTTATAAATCTTACATTTTTGAATTCCATTTCTTTTCATTATTCTTCTATTAAGGTTTTCTATTATACTTCATTACCACTGTGCTTCTTTCCCATGCTACTTATGGTACACACTCCGTACTCTATTCACTCTCACAACTAAAACTTCACACAAATAATACAGTAATAAAGAATATGTACCCTGTATTCGTGCTTTGTTTCCTCACTGGCCAGATGCTTTTTACTTCTGCCTTCTCCCAATACAAATACAAAGAACAAAGGAAACTGAACATGCTGAGCTGAAAGATAAAGCTGCAAAAGATAAAATGTAGCCAATTAAGATATTTTAAAAAGGAAGCAATAAGGGAAAGTTGCTTGATTATTGTATTGAAAATAACCTGTTAAATAAGATTGCTGAAGGCATTTTCACATATTGTTTATATTATTATATTTAAGACACAAGTTTGGTGCAATTCCTTGCCATGAAGAATCAGTAGAACAGGCAAAGGCAGAAGTAAAAAGCATCTGGCCAGTGTGGAAACAAAGCACGAATACAGGGTACGTATTTTTTATTACAGTATATTATTTTTGTTAAGTTTTAGTTATAAGAGTGAATAGAGTACAGAGTGTGTACTATAAGTAGCATGGGAAAGAAGCACAGTGGTAATGAAGTATAATAGAAAACCTTAATAGAAGAATAATGAAAAGAAATGGAATTCAAAATGTAAGATTTATAAACAATATTTATCTATTATTCCTACAGAATATATGAAAAGCCCTTTGAAAAAGCAAAGAATGCAAAACATCAGGGCAATTAACAAAATAAATCAAGAACGTTGAGAAATTTTACAACAGCCTGAGTGGAGTATTTTTGCATTCCCCATTTTTGAACATCAACACTGACTTAGTCCTATAAGGGGAACCATTCAACAAACTGTCTTACTAGTACCCCATTACCCATGGAGTGAAGCATTATAGCTACACACCTTACGCCAATTTATCTAATCGGGGCCTGAGGAATCAGATTCTGCAGTCAGTTTGCCCCCAAAATGGGCAGAACTCTGTTTATGTTATCTGGGGAGTTTTTACTGCCGCAAATTGCAGCATTAGTTTTATGAAACAATGGGGAGGCGGAGTTCCATAAGTACAAGGTGTTATGCAAAACACCATTCATTTTCCCTCAATTTGCTGCACAACCTTTCATTATCTGTCTGCTACACTGTGAAAAAGAACACCTGGTGATTTTTAAAGGGGGGGGGGAGTGTACAGCAGTAAGATGGCTGTGGTGCTACTCTGCTCCATCCCATTCTAGTGCTGTTTCTCACTTTCATGGCTTCTGTTACCAAGAGTTTGGTTTTAATTGTTTTATACTACTGAAGCCATTAATATTGCTGGTGCCCTGAAAGAGCTCAAAAGAAGGCTCTTTGCAAGCTGACTGCTCTGAGCAGTCACCATGGTTTGTTTTTTGAGGACCCGACCACAACTTAGGGTGCTTGAGTGCCATACCAGCCCCAATCCCCCAGTATATCAAACTTCCCCCCCAGTGGTCCATGGGACCACCCTCCCCGATCCCTGATATAAGTAAACTGCCATGAATTTTTACAGTTTTCTGATCCCTAATACTAATATTGTTAGCAATTTCCTGGTTGTTTAGTGTCCCTCCCTTCCTGATACCCACCCCAGCCCTATCCATTGGTATATGTAACTCCCCCAGTAGTCTACTGGCCCTCCCTCCCTGATCTCCAACATAAGTATTGCTGTTATCTGATGTCATTGGTGGTTAGTGCCATCCCCCATTCTTCTATGTTCTTTTTTAGCTGGAAATAAGAAAACAGTCCCTCGATGTCTTTTTTTAATTTTTTAACCTTTAAAAAAACTGTCTATCGCTGATCACACCCTCACCCCTGACTTCCCACTGTGCACCTTCCTCCTCAAACACACCCCTTGAAACCACCAAACACCTTCACTCATCTGAAAAGGTCCAAGGTTTGAGATTCACTCTCCCGATTAAAGACACATCTTGCTGCTGGAACCGGTGACTGCAATATGAGAAAGTAAGGTAAATGCCGTTCAATGTATTTCAATGTGTTTTTCAACTTTTATGCATACCTTAGTCATTTCTTGGGATTTTGACCCCAGATTTTCAACATGGCCTTTTAGGGACCTCACCTCATGAACAATGTGACAACTTTTCCAATGGGATTTGTGCAATAACACTCATATTGTTTATGAGGTGGGCTCATAAGAAGGCTATGTTGAAAATCTGGGGTCAAAATTATTAAAAATGGCACAGGTATAACCATTCAATGCAATTTAGTCATGCATGCTTGTAAAGCAGCAGTACTAGATGAAAAAAAATCAGCTCTTTTGCAATAGTTTTGTTTCCTGTACTCTGTTGAGCACTTGCCTGGTAATCTTTCTTGTTTTTGCTGTACTATCACTCCATAATTTGCTCTGTTTTTCTTCATTTTTGTTTACTTTTTTGCCACCTGCCATGTTGAATTGGAACCCTTTGCTGCCAACCACACATGCACATGATTTGCAGTACTACACAGGCATAGCAGGAACATGCAGCACATAGAGATGTGCGAAACCGGCAGATTTCATTATGTGAAATATTTCACAAAATTCACCCATTTTGGAATTCCGCCCATGCAATGTGAAAGTTCGCCTATGGAAGGTGAAATTTCATCCATGAAATGGTGACGTTCACCTTTCGCCAGTGAAATTTCACCACTTTTATGGTCAAATTTTGCATTTCAAGGGCATAATTCTGCATTTTGATCCCTGCAAAATGTTTTGTGTAACGGCTAAACTTCTCTAAATATTTCTTGTGGTGAAATTGCCGATTTTGTGGGAATTTTGCTGGCAAAATAATAATTTTGCAACATCTCTAGCAGCACAGAGTCCCACGTAAGTAAACAAAAGATGTGATGCAATGTGGGGGGGAGGGTCAACTGCAGATTAGGCAGTAGCCATATTTAGTGTGGATCCGCAATAATGAAAATAAATTTTAAATATCTAAAAAACAAAAGAGCGCTAGAAAAAAATCCTTTACAGATATAGAAACCAGAACTATGACTGCATGCTTCTAGCCAAAAAGCAGAATTTTGATAATCACTTCCTGATTATCTAGTACTGTTGCTTTAAGTTTTGAAATTTTTAATATTTTTAGCCCATATTTTCAGCATAACCTTCTTAGTACCCCACCTCATGTATGTCACAGCTGTCGTATCCTAAAGCCTGCCCAAAATGTGTTTTCAGACCTGTGGCACGGAATGGTGTTGCAGTTGTGCAGAATTATGTTTTGGTGGGGATTTGAAAATGATCTGCACTGGGTACATGTGGTGGGGTCGTAAGAAGGCTATGTTAAATATTTGGGGTCACAATTATTAAAAATGGGACACTCAGGACCATCCATCGCAATTTCGTTTCGCTTACTTGTAACTTTGGTAATTTTAAATATTTTGACCCCAAGTTTTCAACATAGCCTTCTTATTATCCCAGCTCATGCATGTCACAGCTGTAATTTTTAAAATCCTGGCTAAAATATGTTTTCGCACCTGTGACATGAAATGATGTTGCACTTGCACAGAATTACATTTTGGTGGGGATTCAAAACTTTTTTGTACCAGGTACATGAGGTGGAGTAATACAATGACTATGCTGACAATTAGGTCATTGTTGTACTGTAAATGGAAGCACACTGCCTCAAGGGCCCTGTACTTCTATGGCTACATACATATATGCATTTATGGAGGGATAGGAGCACAGGACTCGGAGGAAAATAAGGATATTTATTTATTTAGTTAGTTTTTGTTGACTGGATGGGCATACTAGACAGCAGAACTGCCTATTTTCAGGCTCAGGAGGTTATATACAGATGGGTAAAACAGCAATAAAATACAAGAATACAACAGGTGAGCATCAACGATAAACATTGTATACATCACTGTGGCAGAAAACATAGGGAAATAGGCAGAACAGTGGAGTCAATGGAGCTCACACACTATAGTACAACAAAGCATAATAAGTACCAGGGATAAATGATTATACAATCTCCGAAAGTAAAGAAATTAGTTGCAAAAAAACTCCAGTCTACAGACCACCAGCCCAGAAGGAAGAGACAGACAGGGAGTTAATGCTAGCCATCCAAAGGATGGCAGACAAGGGGGAGGTGGTGCTGGCTGGAGACTCCAGTATTCCAGATGTAGACTGGAGCCTCCCAACAGCAGCATAATCCAGGAGCAGATTTAGCCTGGACTTCCTTCAAGGTGCCTTCCTTAAGCAACTGGTCATGTAACCAACTCAGCAGAAGGCAATACTAGACCTCGTGCTCACAAAAGGGGACAGTGTGAAGGGGGTAACAGTGGGAGAGCATCTGGGGAACAGTGACCACTGGTCACTGTGGTTTGAAATCACAGAAAGAGCAGACCCAAACTGCACAAAAACATGTATCCTGGATTTTAGGAAAGCAGACTTTGGGAAAATGGGGACATGCTTGAAACAGTCACTAATGGGAATGGGGATGGAATCAGGGGAGGAGGAACAGTGGGAAATATTTAAAACAGGGATTGCAAGAGCAACAGAATTATGCATTAGGCAGGTTAGCAAGTGGAAAAGGGAGAGGACGCCATTATGGCTTTCCAAGGAAGTGGCAGAGAAAGTGAAAACCAAAAAGACTGCATTCAGGCAATACAAAAAGATGCAGGCAGAAGTGGATAGGGAGAAGTACCAGGAGAGGTAAAAAGGAGGCATGGAGGTCAGTAAGGAAAGCCAAAGCTGAGGCATAAAAGCACATCACAAAATCAGTGGGTAGAGGGGACAAAACCTTTAACAGGTACATAAGTGAAAAAAGGGCAAAGGGAGGAATAGTGAGACTGAAGGGGGAAGATGGGGGCCGCATGGAGGATGACAACAGTAAAGCTGACATACTGAGCAGATATTTTTGCTCAGTCTTTACTGAGGAAGAGGAGAGTAATGGGCCTGAAGGAAGTACAAGGAGTGGGAACGGCACAAAAATGGGCACAAGTCTCTTTACACGGGAAAGGGTCCTAAAGGAACTGGAAGGAATAAGAATTGATAACACAATGGAGCCAGATGGGGTGCACCCCAGGGTCCTAAAGTAACTAAGATAGGTGGTGGCTGTACCTCTAGCAATCCTCTTTAGACAATCACTGGAAACAGGGGAGGTACCCAAAGACTGGAGAACAGCAGATGTAGTCCCCTTATACAAATGCACGGGAACAAAGAGGAAGTGGGGAACTACAGACCAGTCAGCCTGACCTCAGTATTGGGGAAGATCATGGAAGCACTACTGAAGGAGTGATTGGTGGAACATCTGGTTGCCAACTAACTACAGAACCCAAGGCAGCAAGGTTTCACCAGGAGGAGGTCATGCCAGACCAACTACATTGGATCTTTTGACTGGGTGACAAGGGAGGTGGATCAGGGAGGGCAGTAGATGTGGCCTATCTGGACTTCAGCAAGGTCTTTGGCACTGTGCCACATAGAAGGCTATTAAATGAAGTGGGGAATATGCGAGTAGGCAGAACTGCAGTGTGGTGGGTGAAAAATTGGCTGGGCAGCAGGACACAGAGGGTGGTGGTAAATGACTGTCACTCCACAGAGGGAAGAGTGACCAGTGAGGTACCACAGAGATTAGTGTTGGTACCGGTCCTATTCAATGTCTTCATCAGTAACATTGTGCAGGACCTAGAAGGCAGAATTTCCCTGTTTACTGGTGACACAAAGCTCTGTAACAGAGCAGACATGGCAGAGGGTGTAGACAGAACAAGGAGGGACCTGCTGAAGCTTGAAGAAGGGTCAAGGGCAGTTGAAATTGAATGCAAAGAAGTGCAAGATAATGCAAGATCATGCATATGGGGCACAAAAACCTTGGAACAACATATCAGTTGGGAGGTAAGGATATAGCATGCAACAAGCAGGAAAGGGACCTTGGAGTTATCATCTCTGATGACCTCAAGATAAGGAAACAGTGTGACACGGCAGCAGGTAAAGCAAATACGATGCTGAGATGCATAGGCAGGGGATCAACAGGAGAAAAATGGAGGTTATAATTCCGCTATACAAGACACTAGTGAAGCCCCACCTAGAGTACAGTGTATTGTTCTGGAGACCTTGCCTACCTAAGGACATAGACAGGGTAGAGAAGTTTTCAGAGAAGGGCAACAAAGATGGTACATGGATTGCATCACAAGTCCTATGAGAACAGGCTGAAGAACCTGAATAAGTACTTCCTGGAGGAGAGGAGGGAGAGAGAGGATATGATAGAGACATTCAAGTATTTTACTGGGGGGGGGGGAACAGGGTGCAGGAACACACTGTTTTCCAGAAAAAAAGATGTTCCAGGACTAGAGGGCATGGGATGAAGTTGCAAAGGGTGATTCAGAGGAAACATGAGAAAGAATTTCTTCACAGAAAGGGTGGTGGACAACTGGAACACCCTGCCAGAGGAAGTGGTGGTGGATGAAACAATCACAGGATTTAAGAATGCATGGGATAGACATAAGGGAATTCTTGAGGTCAGGGGTAAAGGGCAACAGACTTCTAGAAAAATGTAAAGGGAACTTACAAGCTCAAATGGGCAGACTGGGTGGCCCACCCATAGGCCCTTATCTGCTAACAGTGTCTATGTATCTATGTATAAGTTAGGGTTAAAGCAAAAACAGTAGGGGAATGTAGTAATAGGGTTTCCAACCTTAACACCCCAACCTCCCTGCACATACCCATCACAGTTTATTTAACTATGGAATGGGATGAGTGTTAGGGCTGATGATGCCAATGCACTCATCTAGTATGGCATTCAATTTGTGTACTTAGCTGAGGTACTCGTAATTGCTGAAATGTCCTGATGTTCTAACTCTGCTTGTACAAACTACAACATTGTCATTGTAACCTCTACACCTACCCAAGTCCTACACTTGCACTCTGATGTATTATAATGTAATATCCTGATTTTATGTATGAATGTCGAAAGCAGATGATTTGCACCCGGACAAAATGTCGCGGACAAAACAGCATTGTTAAAATGCTGTGTGTACAATATAATGCTGATTACAAAGTCGCTTATCATATGTAGTCACGGACTAAATGTCACCCACAGACATTACAGGCATTAACAATGAGCCTCGGGGAGATTAACAACACTTCTTAAAGTTCATAAAACAGGTAGCGATTAAGTTAAATACACAATAAAAATTAAATACATCTATGACAACTATTCCATTAGCATAAATTAACCCAGGGTTTTAAATAATTGATTAGCAGTAAACCCCTAAGAAGTTGTTGCACCAAAGTTAAATACAGTTAAGACAAGGATTCCATTAGCAGAAAGGAATTAACCCCTGAAAATCTGTTGTGCCAAACAATAAAGGGCTATAGGAGCCTATCCCTAACAGAGTTCAGCCTGTAGGCAGAATAGAAATAAAACCAGCTATTCCAACAACTGAGGAATTTTCTCTGCAAATGGTCTTGCACCAGTTCAGCAGTAGACTGTAGGAGCCAAGTGCTAACAGAATTTGGCCTAACTAGTTAACAGCACAAGGGAAGAGCATGACCTAAAAACACATGTCTCCCTTTGCTACACAATTTTTCAATAAGGCTATTGGAACAAAAGATTTTGAGAAAGGTCCCAGAAGTGCCAAATTCCTTCAGAAAGGTTCTTAAGGCAAAATGTGGGAGCAGCCAATCATGGAAGGGCAAAATGCAGGGCGCTAAACTTAAAGCAGAGTTCAGCAGTTGCTTGAATTCCTTGTCTCCATACCTTTTTGCCTCGCAAAGAGATCAGGTGGGCATCTCAGTTCCCCAGTGCGGATCAAAAACAGAAAAAAAAATAATGTTGCCGTTTAACAACACAGCAACATTATCAGCAACATTTATTCCGGCAATGTATGCTCCAGGCGATCTGTAGACCATGACGTAGCAACTGCTACTTTTTAGCCAGCGTCTTTTCATCCTAGTGCCATGAATGTATATTTTACCTTGTACCCCCCACCTGATTTATCCCCCGGGTTGCACCTGGAAACGAGCCTTGGCCCAGTGTGCTTTCCCTCATCACAAACTTTTAAATAAATAAGTGTTCTTGGATGCATAACATTTCTGGAGGGGTATTGTAAATTTTGAAAATATATAGTACCAGTAAGGAGGTACATACGACATTCAGACAAGAGGAAGCAAATATTGCTAATTGTGTTGTCCACCATTTCCAGTGGTAATAACCATTTAACCTGTCCTCTTGAAGAAATGTGTCCAATCTTTTCTTAAAGATGATAATATTATCACTTGATACAACTGTACTTGGCAGTTTATTCTATAGGTGTTCTATTCTTTGTGTAAACCACCTTTTTCATTTTTCTATTTAAGGTGTTCCCCTTTAATTGAAAAGTATGTCCCTTAGTTCCCTTGTCCTGTTTTCTAGATGTAAGGTGCAAACAATATCTTAGGTCTCCTTTCCTATATGCTTTAAATATCACTATTAAGTCTCCCCTAAACCTGTGTTTAGCTAAACTGAATAACCATAAGACCTCCAGTCTCCTCTGATAAGTTTCATCTCCATATCTTTGATCATTTTTGTCGTCCTCCTTTTCCACCCCCTAGTTTGGTGATGTCTTTCTTATTATGTAGTGACAAAAACTGACTGCAGTACCCTAAATGCAGCCTTATCATCGATTTGTAAATTGGGAGAAAGACCTTCTTCTTTCTACCTTTAATATTCTGATACACCCTAAAATTCTGTTAATTTTTATGTTTGCTTGCGTACATGCACAAGAAATATTATGCAGCAGCTTATAAGAGAAGTGGGTTTTGGAGGTGTGGCACTGTGGCAGCCAGTTCCACCACTGCATTCTTGGGCTTGTCCCTCATTACTCAATGCGGTGGCATGCTGCTGCTGACACTAGTTCAGCAAACGTGCCATCAACTTGAAATGAATTAGCCGCTGCAATGAGGGAGTAACCCATCATTGCAGTGGTGTAACATTTCAATAAACATTTTATTTAGTTTTCCTTTAGTTTTTTGGTGACAGCTGTCGCCATCCACCACTCACAGTCCCATGAAAGCTGACAGGGGTGCCTAATCCCCCCATTGGCATGCCCCCTCCCCAGTTAATTTGCCGATGGGGGAACCCAATCCCCCTTGGCATCATGTGCTCCCCAAACACAGACCCATTTTCTGTGCTGACGCGGGGGCCCAGACCCTCCCCAAAAAATACAGGTGGCACACTGGGAGCCCACCCCAATGTGCCAAAAACAAACCTGTAAAGGAAAAACCTTCCCACAATGTTTTTTTGTTTGTTTTTTAACCTATGAAAGAAAAAAAATGGTCCCTCATTGTCTCCGGTGCCCACTCCCCTAACCTGCACCCACCCTCTGTGCACCTGACCTCCCCACACCCCCTCACCCCATACTTACCTCTGGAGCCCGGCGTGACAATCTTCAGTGGAGCAGGAACACGTCTGCACTCTTCAAAGCCAACTGTGAACTAAAGAAATGCTGGTAAGCTGTATAATGGCATAAATGGGGGGTTTCAACTTAGGTGGATATCTTGGCCATTTTTGCAACTTTTGGCTCCAAATTTTCAACATGGGGTTCTTGGGACCCCACCTCATGAACTCAGTCACTGTCATTTCATTATTCGGTCCTGAAAGGTGATTTCAAAGTCACTGCATGGAATCACCTTTTGGGGCTGATTAATGAAATGCCAGTGTCACTGTTCGTGATGTGGGCTCCAAAAATGCCTGTGCAGCAAATTTGGTGAAAGAATTCCAAAAAATGACTGTGCTATGAGTATCTGTTGTGCAGTTTGACTCACACTTGTAACTTTGAGAATTTGTAATATTTTCACTCCAAATTTTCAGCATTGCCATTCTTTTATACCTCCTTATGAACAGTACAGCTGTCATTTTTCACATCCTGCCTAAAATTTGTTTTCACACATGTGGTGCACAATGGCGGGTCGCTGTGGGAAATCAATGTTCAGGACAGATTAAGAAAATCACAGTGACACTGTTCATGAGTGGAGGTCCCAAAATGCCTATGTTGAAAATCTTGTGAGAAAATAAAAAAAAATGACTGTGTTATGAGCATGCATTGCACAGTTTCTATGTACACTCATAACTTTAGAGAATTTGTTTCGCTCCAGATCTGCAACATTGCCATTTTTGCACACCTCCTAATGAACAGTACAGCTGTCATTTTTCACATCCTGTCCAAACTGTGTTTTCACACATCTGGCACAGAATGGCGCAGTCACTGTGGGAATTCAATGTTCGGGACAGATTAACAAAATCACAGTGCCACTGTTCATGAGCAAAGGTCCCAAATGCTTTCATGACGTGGGGGTTATGAAAAGGCCATACTGAAAATTTGTAGCGCAAATACTAATAAATGCCTGGGGTATTTGGGTTTCTAACAATAACGTCCCACCCTTTACAGACTGACAGACATCAGGGGTGTGCCAGCTGTATTGCTCATGTGATTCCATCCTGTTGCCAGTGACAGTCATTGAGGTGTGCCTTGGAATCTTTGGCCCTAGAGTTCACCCTATTCTCCTATACTGCATCTATTTCAGCATATGCCCTTATGGAATGTGGTGACTGTAAAGCTGAACACCCCATGGCACACCTCAACACTTGGTGTCTGCAGGATAGGATGAGGTGAAGCAGCATGAGCGTTATGGGTGACAACCCAAAGGCATACCCCAATGCCTGTCCATTTCTGCAGGGTGGAGGTGGGGTTGGCGTGAAGTTCAATACTTCATTGCCGTTCCTATTCTGCATCTATCTAACTCCTGCACTTCCAATGCTAATACCAGCAAGCAAACATTCTCCATTGAAAAATGCTTGTTTTAATTACTTCACTGCAGTGTTTGAAACCCTTCATACTATCTACCACAGTAATACTAAGTCCCTTTCACAGCTTGATTTTCTTAATAAAGCACTCCATAGATTACAATCTGCCTTTTGGTTTTTGTGACACAAATGCATAACAAGACATTTTTCCAAGTTAAACCTCATTTTACTGTTAGTTGCCTCTAGTATAACTCATCAAGTTCTTTTTGGAATACTGTTACTTCCTCCTGGTTCCCCACTATATGTCTTAGTTTTGCATCATCTGCAAATTTAGACATCCTACCCCCTTTTCTCATTTTACTGGTTATGTTATAGATTTTAAATAGCATAGGACTTAGAATCGCGTCCTGGGGCACTCTACTGGTCACCTTAACCTCCTGTGCGTCATACCCATTTATCCTTACTATATGTGTTCTGTCTTCTAACCATAATTTTATCCTTTTAATGATTTTACTACTTATCTTAACTCTTGGGCTGCTCACAGATTAGAACACATTGGAATTCTGGACTAATATATCAGTCCATTGCACTGCATGGGTTAATATTGATCAAGTTTTGAATTAGCTCAGGATGGGGCACGATGTCAAATGCCTTGTTAAAATCAAGGTAGACCACATCTACCACTTTACCCTTGTCCAGTGCCTGACTGACCACTTCAAAAAAGTCCAATAAATTCATTAAACAGAACCTCCTTTTTGGAATCCATGCTTTACTGGGTCTTGCATGTTATTCTCACTTAGAAATATATTATCCTGCCTCTCAAGATTGTCTCTAGTATCTTCCCCAGTATCACTGTTAAGTTTATTGGCCTGTACTTTGTCTCTCCTCAATGCCTTTTTTATGGATTGGCACCTCTACTGCCTTTTTCCAAGCTGATGCTATTTCCCCTCTTTGTAATGATTCATTAAATATGTTGGTAATAGGTGCCACTAGTATTTCTACTAGTTCATTTAAAGTTCTAGGGTGTAGGCCATCCAGTCCCTGAGATTTATTAACCTTAAGATTATTCAGTAGTTTGTATATTTCTTCAATCACAAGGGTGTGGTGTGCACATTTATGGAACCCAAACAAACAGAAGAGAGAAAGAAATAAGTGCCTTAGCTGGGAATTGAACCCATACCACCCTGAATACCATTCTGGTTGCAGTACCAGCTGCACCACCAAGGACACTGGAAACTGAGACACCCAGAGGCACCTTGCTCTTTCTCTAATGCACACTTGGTGCTGCACAGATAATTATATTTTCAATCACAAGGAGGAGTTGTGCACATTTATGGAACCCAAACAAACTGACAAGAGAAAGAACAGTGCACACCACAACTCTGACTAAGTCTGTGTACCTCATCTACTTCAATTAAAGGGACTGTATCACTGTCCATTACAATAATGGGAAGGCCAAAGCACAAGGTTCAAAGTGGGTGGATATCTCCTCCCACATCCTCAATAAGGGCCATCCTTCCTCAACAGTTCCCCACTTAGTGCATTGTGAAATAACTCCCCTTTGCAAGTGCTGGGCTCCTGTATGGCTTTTGTGGCTGGGCCTCCTTCTGTTCCTGCCTTCTGCCCCTGCTTGGCTCCCCCCCTTGCTCCCTTCTGTGACTTTCTTCCTCCACCACCTTCTCCTTCTCCCTTGGACCCCATCATTTTGCCAGTTGTTTGTTGTTCTCTCCCCCATCTGTTGTCTCACCCCTCCCATGTACTGCCTGGACCCCCCTTTGCCTGCTGTCCTCCTCTTCCCTGTACCTTATTTGTGCTGCCCTCCTCCGATTGCTGCGTCTCCTTCTGGCCCAGCTGCCACCTCGGTTCCCTCTCCTGGTCCATCCTTCACCTCTGTGCTTCATGATGTTGCCCTGGTTATTCATTCAGCCACTTTCCTTCTTTGCCTTTCCTGCCCGTCATGCTGCTCCATTCCTCACTGAGGCAGACTCCCCCTGTATTGACTCCAGTGGCTGTGCAGTCTCCTGACATGCATTCCCCATAATTCGTATTCTCTCCCTGCATTTTGCCAGCTCCACCATATGCAGTCTCTGCAATGTTTTGCAGGTGGTACTTCCTATTTCATTTCCTGACCAGCGCCCCATCAAGCGCCATGCTCCTGTTTTTTTTTCTGGCAATCTTCCCACATGTTGCCCCAGCTGAGTCGCATAGTGTTTCCCGCTATTCCGTCCTTTGCCCCATCATATGCCTTGCTGATCTGCTGCAGTGGGAGGTGTGTGTGCCTCGCTTTAGTTCTCTCACTGGCATAGTTGGACCTGAACCCTTATTTTTCAGTCCCTCATGTGCCACCATATAAGCTACAGGGCAGCACCCACATGGCAGACCCTGTGTTGACAATTTGGATGCCTCCAGTACCTCTGTATGGGGTTTTGCTTTTGCTTTGCTGCTCTGGATTTTCCTTTCTGCCCGTGCGGCACTGAGTTACCTGGCTGCTTCTTCTGTCTCCATCTCCTCCTTGGATCCCTCCCTCCACCCACTTGTTATGACCCTAGCCTGCATCCCTGATCCTGCCTCTTTGCTACTGGTGCTTCCATGTGTTAGCCTGCTCAATGGTGTGGCATCTGTCAGATAGCATGGACTGCCCAGGAAACATTATGCCTTTCTCCCGTGACATTTCTCCCACAGCAAACAATGACCACCATAAATCCAACACAAAAAAAAAACACATTTTGCTATGTGCCCCTGCTACTTCCTCTGCTGCTTTTTGGACCTTTTCCCTATTCTCTCTTTTTGTCCCATCTCTGTCCTTGCACTTCTGGGGTGTGTACTCCCTCCCCCTTTTGGCTCTCGGTCCTCCACTTCAGCACCTCACCTGCCCCATTCAATTATTTCCCATTCTCCTGCCATATCCCTGCTCATTGCCTTCCCCTGTTGCCTTGTCCCCCTCATCCTACCTTTATTATCTGTTCCCTCACTCATTCCCTATGCCTTGATCCACTGTTATTTCCATACATTTTTAACCCCTGTGAACCATGATATCTTCTGCTGGTCATTCACCTCCTTAGCTCCCTGTTTGTCTATGTACTGCTCCTATGTACTATGCCTTGTTTATTCCTTCAGAACTGTCTGACAGTGTCTGTTATCCCATTGGCTGCACTCTACCCTCCTTCCCTGCTCCCCTTGACTTTCTGTTGTGTTGCTTTCTTTCAAGCTGTCTCGGCTACTCTTCCTTCACTCAGCTCATACCAGCAGTTCTATGGCCCAATTTCATAACTTTGCATACTGAGGCATAGCAGTGCAGGTAGGCTTCCTCTATTTATTGGGGAAGGGAGCCATTTCCTCTGTCTACAGTCTCAATCATTTTATTCCCTGCCTACTTCCATCAGTCTCCATCCCTAACTCTGCTCGGTGTGGCACTAAGTGAAGGTTAGCTCACCCCAACTAACAGGGATGGGAGCCTGCATCCTCCATCTACTGTCTCATACAACTGAATGTATCTCTGCTTTCTGGTTGTCGCATTCCCTTCGGGAATGGAACTGCTGTACCCTATCCGCCCTAATTTCTAACTCAGCCAAATTATGTTCTATATTTGTACTCTGAGTTCTCCACTTCCCTTCAGGACTGGGACCTCTGTTCTTCATCATCTCAAAGTGCTTCATCATCTTAACTACCTGAATCCTGTGCCATTAATATGGATTTGCCACTTCTCTTTGGGAATGGAAGCACTGTACCCCTGCAGTCTCCAGTCTCCTGCCTTCGCCACCCAAACTCTCAGACCACGATCAGAGCTTGCCACCTTCCTTTAAACTGAACCTCTTTACCCTGTCAGCCTTCGAGCACCTGTCCTTGCACCCTGGGATTTGTCTACCTGTCCTCTCCTGGCCTCCTCATGTTCTAGATTGGGACCCCCGGCTTGTTTGTTCTTGATCTCCGCCCTGTGATTTGAACTTTGGGATCTCCTTCTGAGGTAGGAACCCCATCCTCATCACAACAGCACCTTGTCCTACAAGCAATTCAAGTTTGCCATCTCCTTCAGAGGTGGGAACCTCATACCCCATCACCACAGCACCTTTTGGCTGTCAGCAGTTCAAGGTTGCCTTCTCCTTCAGTGGTGGGAACCTCATACCCCATCACCTCGGTACCTTTTCCTATCAACAATTTTAGTTTGTCATCTCCTTCTGAGATGTGAACTGCATACCTCATCATCACAGCACCTTTTACTATCAGCAATTCATGTTCACCATTTCCCTTGGAAGTGGGAACCACATACCCCATCATCCCAGCACCTTTTGCTATCAGCAATTTAAGTTTGCCATCTCCTTCAGAGGTGGGAACCTCATACCCTAACTTCACAGCACCTTGTACCTGAATTCACATCTCAGTTTTGCCTGGCTCTACCACCCAATGCCCATTTCAGCTTTCCCTCATTCTATTCTATTATGCTGAGTCATCTGCCTGGCAGTCCTGTACCTTAGCTGCAACTTCAGATGTCAGTACTGCTTGGCCTCTGCTGACTTCCTGTCATGCTCCATTCTCCAGCCAGCAGTCTTCCACTTCAAACTTTCCTTACAAAATTGGACCATTACCTCCCTTCTCGCTGCCATGGCAGCTCAGGGCTCCTGCACATTTGCTGCTGTGTCTCTTTTGGACTTTCTTCACAAGTACCTACGTTCGGCATCCACACCTGTTCAATTACTTCTACCATTCATCTGACTCATACACCTACCTCAGCTGACACAGTATACCATGAGTATAGCAAATGAATATGGGTGCCACATCAAAACAGCAATTCATATTGGGTGCTATACTCCTGGGCTACCCTGCAAGGGTAGCAACCCTACACAAATGAGAGGGTAGTGAATGGCAATAGGAAGGGGGTGATAGATAGAGGAAAAGGAGGGACAGGAAAGGGATTTTGGGGGACTAGTGTGCCTGCTGCTGCAGAGCTAGCTGTGTGGTGTGGAGCTATGGGTGGCTAGCTCTGGTGCAGCAGGTACAGGGTTCATGACTGGGGGCCTGGAAATTTTGCCGCTGTCTGCGGCACTTAATATTTGTGCGATATAAGGATTTTGCGCCCTGCCCAACATGCACCCCCCCAGAGTTGAGAATCTATATTTGGAGGGTATGGGGGGCAAAGGGGGTGGCGTGGGAGGCACTGTCCCCCCCCCCCCACAAACACACTTTTTTCTTTTCTGGATGTCAGGTCACCTGGAAGTGTATATTGCTGATTTGCTTTTCGGTGATATACACTCTCCATAATAGTGATTGCTATATTGCGATCGCTATTATGACATGGAATCACTGACATTACTGCTCCTGTCCGACACTCTAAGGAGCTCCTGTTCAAGCCCTCATCCAGCGACATCCCTCAAACAGCACGGTATATAGAGTCTAGGTCACTATATGAAATATCAGTACTTCCCGATAATCTCTACAGGATCAATTTCTGGATCCCATTTATCTGGACTGCAAAGAAATTACCTCTCAATCAACTCTGCAGGATCTTTCATTACTTATTTCATTAATTTAAACAGCATGGATGCCACTACTTTCGGATATCTTCATAGGATCCAGGTTTAGATAAATCTTCTTCATGCCTATCATCTTACCTTGGAATCATGAACTTAATTCCCTCCTGGGGCATACTGACTCCATAATAACCATGACCCTCATGGATAACAGGAACCACAGGATACCACACAGCAGTGCTGGCATCATCCTTCATACCTTCCATATATAGTCAACTCTCCACAGTGCGACACACACTTCAACCATGGTATCCAACTCGTATTTCCCTGATTAACCATTGGATGCTATAAGACTCTTCTTCCATCTATTATCCCAGATTACATATTACTGGATCTCCGATGCATAGCTGCCTTGCTAAATTTACACTATCCCAGGTCATTGCTCCCTGTCCTCAGGACGTCACCATACTTCACAAAGTTATCTACATTTCCTTCATCATGATACTCTAATCATGCCATCTACCTATCCAGTGGTCCTTTCTAACTCACCTGATGGGATTTATCCCCTTCATACTCCCACCAGTGAATACCATCACCAAGAGCAGGCCTATGTTTGGTTCATCATCCTGTGCATCCCCTACTGACTGGGCTGTTTCCCTATCACACTTATGCTCCACAACAGTTCTACATCTGACTAAGCAGTCAATGCACACATTGCATTCTACTTTGCTATCTATCCCCTTTGCCTCATCAGTCAGTAGACTCAAAGACCCCACTGCTTTGGGCTCCCCATAGTACACAGATATTGGATCCACCAGCAAGGCAAAGTCACAATGACCACTTAAGCTCCTGCTATTGGTAAATAAGCTACAGCAACACCCATATTCTTTATCTCATGCAGCAGTCCTTACTGAATATGAGCATATGCAAACCCCTTCATAGCAACTCTGACTCACCTTCAAACCTTGAAATTATTGTACTGAACATTTCAATTATACTTTTGGTATCCAGTTACTGCCTTTACAGCATACGTCAACGTTCCCTCATTGGCCTAAAAAATCCTTCATTACCCCCTCCTACCAGGTACCTAAATCTGCTCTCTGAATCTTCTATTTTCTCCCAATAGATGTCTACCTAACGAAACATTGCAAATTTTTAGAACTCAAAGACATTAGACCCTAATTCAGATGTCAGAGCTTCTACTACCCTGTCATCTAGCTTTTATACAATTCCTGCATTTCTTCCCAAACAGTATGAGAACAAGCTCTTCTGAGAACCTTGTGAACATCTGATACATTTGCCACTCTACAAAAGAACTAAGCATTGTATCTTGCCCTTACCTCCGTCAAAGTCTGACAGATTACTCTAAGGATCTCATAAATCATCTTGCATCCCATAGTTCAGAGTCTGGCAGCTTATTGAAACAAACTCATGCTCCTCATGATCACATTGATCTGTACCGCCATCAGATAACAACCAATATCATACACAAATCCTAGATTTTGTTCAACCCCCTTTACCATCTGGATATAATCCATTGTCAGGATCTGAACATTCCTTTGGACTGGATCTGCCTCTTCAACCTCAAGAATTGATCATCCTGAAAGTATCAATAAATGGACTCAGAAGATGGAACTTCATCACTACGAACATTACATTCTACAAAAAATTAAAACATAGCACTATGCATTTAGGATTATCTCCTCTTAGTTTGCCTTGAGGATGGGTGGTTCAGTAGCAATGTGTCCTCAGAGGTTTCCTTCACCTTGTGATTTCTCCTCTCCTGCATGCTACTGGTCATACTTTTCACGAGTTAGAGGAGGTAAACTTTTTGGGCCTTCTATTCCCTACTTGCCACCCAGCTTACCCACCAAGGGTGCGAAGAGAGAAATGCCAAATTTCAAAACCTTATAAGTATTATACACAAGCACTACTTCATTCACCAAAACATTGAATGGGAGGGCTAAAGCCTGAGTTTCAATGTGGGGGAATAGCTCCTCCTACATCCCTAATAAAGGCCATCCTCCCTCAGCAGTTCCCTGCTTAGTGCACTGTGAAAAACCCACCATCCTCCCCTGCCTCCTTCTCCTCCTCCTGCACTTTATTCACCCTTAGTGCTGGGCCCTCTATTCCCTACTCGCCACCTGGCTTACCTACCAAGGGTGGGAATAAAGAAAGGCCAGAGTTCAAAACCTTATAAATATACACAAGCACTACTCTGTTCACCAAACAGTATTTGAAAATACTGAGCCAAAGCAATTAATCAGGACTTTACAGTAGCTATTTCTTCTGTATTCTCAGTCACCTTTCCATTGTCATTTAGTGGGCACACTGTCTTGTTGTTCCCTGCATTCTAATTCCTGATGTATGACCAGCAAGCTTTTGGATTTGTTCTAGATTTTTATAGCTATTTTCCATTCTTTATCTGTCTTTACTTTATTCAGATGATACACTGATTTTATTCCTATCTATCTTAATATCCCCTGTAGATTTTGCATTTCTAAAGAGCTTCCTTTTGTTATTTTGGTCATAAGGTCCTTGTTTAGCCTAGTTGGCACTTTGGCTTTCCTGTTATTATAAGGGCGCGATAGCACCCTTATAGTTAGGGTTGGTACAGCCTTTCAATGTTAAATCTAAATTTTTGCACCTTAATAACCTTGTCAATTTTCAACCAAATAACAAAAAAAATTATATGTGCTATCTAGTTGTCAGTGTCACAAGATGTTGAAAGTTTCATGATGGCAGCTTTTATGGTTTCGGAGATATAAAGTGGTAAAAAACACAAAAAGGGAAGTTTCTTTTCCATAGGATAACATAGGATTTTTACTCTCATGTACACCACACATGGAATTAAGTTTGCCTCTGATACTTTCAGGGATGGTGGGGTGTATGCAAAGGGTGTGCCTTTGGATGGTTTGGTGAAAACATATATAACCATTTTTGAATGATAGCGGTTTTTGTGATAGATGCAAGACAGTCAGTGCACATGGTAAATAGCATTTACCATTCAAGCAGTAAATTGCAAATGGTAAATTACATTTACCATTTGCAGTTTACTGTTCGAATGGTAAATATGTGAAAGGTAAATGCCATTTATCATTCGAACAGTAAATGTTTGAATGGTAAAAGGCATTTACCATTCACACTTTACTGTTCATGGACACAGTTTTCAGTGCTGATTTCCGCCATCTTGTTTTCAGTTACTGAGGCTATGAAGCTGAAATATTTTTTTAAATAATGCCCTTAGGTGAACACTATCAGTTATGTTTACATAATGGGGGCCCGAGGAACATGCTCCCAACATTTGTTTTTTATTAGGAGTCCCCCAGTGTGACTTGGGAGTGATGCTTCATCCTGCATTGAACTGCCATGCTTTGCCGAACAGCATAACAGTTTGATGCAGGACGGTACATGACAAGTTAATGCATGACAGTGCATCGATATATTTTCCGACATGGGGATACCCATTCCCATGTTGGCAGTAGCTCCTCCACATCACCCTCAGTGTGGGACACTAGGCAGACCACACCCAATGCCCCAATGCCAGTGTTGCCCCATTTATTTACTTTGATGCAGAATCCTACATTGAAGTAGCTTGTTCAGCTTTTTGGCAAACATTGGGGTGCCCCATCCTAGTGTCAGCTTGTATTCCTCCCCTGTACTAATATGGCAAACTGGGAGCCCACCCCAGTCTGCCAAGTTTATATGAAATGTGTCTGACTCTGGGATGCCCCCCTCCCGGTGTCTGATGACCTCCCCAGCCCATTTTTTTAATCCTGATATCGGGGTACCCAATCCCTGAGTCGGGTTGTGTCCCCCCCAACTAGTGTGACACACTGGGAGCACACCCCAGTGTTCCAATTTTATAAGAAATGTTTCTGACACTGGGATGCCCCACCCACTGGTGTCGGATGCCCTCCCCCAAGCCTGTTTTTTTTTTTATCCCACCATCAGGGTACCCAATCCCCGAGTCAGGTTGTGTTCACCCCCCACTAGTGTGGCACACTGGGAGCCCACCCCAATGTGCCAATTTTTTTTTTTTAAATGAAAGTGACCTGAAAATTAAGAAAACCATCCCTGATGTCTTTTGTTTTACCTGTAAAAAGATAACAGTCCCTCGTTGTCTCCCCAGTCATCCCTCCCCTATCCCCACCCTCTCACTAAGCACCTACCTCCCCTTAACCCCCTTACCCCATACATACTTCCGGAGGTTGGGAGCAGTGAGCTTCTTTGGACTGGGACACATCTGCACTTTTCAAAACCCAACTGCGATATGAGGAATCAAGGTAAGCTGTATAATGGAAGTCAATGGGGGGTCAACTTATGTTGATATCTCAGCCAATGTTAGGTATTTTGGCCCTAAATTTTCAACACGGGGTTCTTGGGACCCCATCTCATGAACACAGTAACTGTCATTTTATTACTCGGTCCCAAAGTGAGATTTCATGGCCACTGCTCAGAATCACCTTTAGGGACCGATTAACAAAATGACAGTGTCAGTGATCATGAGGAGGGAGCCCAAAAAGCCCATGTATAAAATTTGGTGCAAAAATTCAAAAAAATGACTGCATTATGAGTGTGCATTGTGCAGTTTCTATGCACGCTAGTAACTATGCCAATTGTAATATTTTTACTCCAGATTTTCAGCATTGCAATTTTTCATACCTCATTATGAGCAGTACAGCTGTCATTTTTCACATCCTGCCCAAAATGTGTTTTTGCACCTGTGGCGCAGAATGGCGCGGTAGCTGAGTGAAATTAACTTTCAGGCTGGAGTAATGAAATGACAGTGCATTGTTCATGAGATGGGGTCCCCAAAAGGCCATGTTGAAAATTGGGTGAAATAAATCCTGAAAATAGCCAAGTTGCGTGCATCTGTTTAATTGTGGCACCTGCATCTCAAAAACAATTTGAGATGTGGATTTTTCACACTCTGCAGCTTTGGACTAAGCTTCTGTTGAGGTTTTGAAGTCATGATTATAACTGCAGTGGAAGTTTTTTTCATGGTTGCGATGGTTACTGAGATGTTGCCAAATTAGTGTTACAAGGGTTCTTTTTCATGACTATAGGGTTGTGGTATGTGTCCGTACATATGTGAAAGTGGAAGCACAGGGCCCAGAGGGCCCGTGCTCCCACACATGCATATCATTTTGCAAAAATGGGCAGCGTGAGAGAAGCACAGGGCCGGAAGGCCCACACTGTCACAACCACATACCAGTTACATTAGACTTTCTCAAAAAGAAGGGAAATTCATTGCAAAAAACTATATTAATGCATCAGTTAGGGTTTTTATTAAAACATCAAAAGCTGGGAAGTTTGACATTAGGGTTACCAACCCTACCACACAAACCCCTCTATCCTCCATACACCAACAGGCACTGGGGTATGCCATGGGTTGGTCAGCCCTAACTTTCACCCCATTCTCCTATACTGTACCACGTCAGTCTGTTTACACATGGAATGCGGTGAGAGTTGGTCCTGCTCTCCCCATGGCACACCCCAGGTCTGCTGGATGTACTAGGTTCATTCACAGGTTGTTACTCTAACTTCTAGGCAATATCACATCATATTAGTGACCCGAAATGGGCAACTAGAAATATAATGACTCATTTGGGGCATTATTATTGTGGGCTACCCTGCAGAATAGCGAGGGTATGGGATAGCGACCAGGGGGAAAGGAGAATGAAAGGGGGAATAATGAGGGCAAGGGGGGGACAGGTAAGGGGTTGTCAGGCACTGGTGTACCTGCTACCACAGAGCTAGCTATGTGGCATCATGGTGGTGAAGGTGGCTAGCTCTGGCACAGCAGGCACTGGGTTCAGGACCAGGAGCACAGATGCAGCACTTAAATGTTGCTGAGATCCAGATTTTTTCCCCCCTCCTTCATATGCAGTCCCCTGGAGTTGAGAATCCTATTTAAGGGGGGGGTGCAGGGATGATGTGGGGGGGGCAGCCTCTTCCGCAAAAACTCTTTTTTTTAAATCCAGATGTCGGGTAGCCCTGAAGTGTATATCACAGATTTGCATTTCGGCAATATACACTCGCCATAATAGCAATTACTGTTTTGAGTTCGCTGTTATGACATGGAACCCTTCTAGGCTATACTGCCAGCTGCAGATCTTGTCAACTGTTTCATGCAGATTTGTTGGTCTGTGACGTTGTCCAAGTGTGATATATTTAACATATTCCCCAATCTAATCCATATAGCTAAATTCACTTCATTGCCCATATTTATACTTTCCTCAGGTCATAATTTCTTAGATATATACAGCCAACCTCCTACTTTTCTTGCAACCATATGTCTTCTGAAAAATGTATAGCCTTCCAATGATTTGTCCCAAGAGTCATCCGTTGTCCACCATGTTTCTGTTATAGCTATGATGTGCTTTGCCAGTAAACATCTCTGGTGTATTTCTTTACTCTTAGTGACATTTTTAATGACTCTTTTTTTAGCTCACTATTTCCCATTGGGTTATGTATTTGCTGTATATTTACAGTAAGTAGTAACTGGCATGGATGAAAAACAGACACCATAAAAGTGAGTCTTGAGCAAAGCCATGACTATTAGCAATTATTACAGCTTTTAGTCTGAACTTTGATGCAGGAGTCATACTTATTGTGGTCTGTGCCATGTAGAGGTGGGCAAAGTGCCAAAAATTCACTACATGGAGTAATCCATGAATTTCACCAATTTTGTGTAGCAAAATGCAAAATTTTGCCTGCGGAAAGGTGAATTTTTGCCTTAGGTGAAATGTCACCTTCCAAGGTGAAATTCAGCTTTTTGAGGTGAAATTTCACCTTCCAAGGTGAAATTTCAGTTTTTGCAGGTGAAATTTCACATTTCCGTTGGTGAAATTTCGCCTTGGTGAAAAAAGGCTAAAACCGGAGAAATTCATGGATTACTTCATTCAGCAAAATTGGGCACTTTGCCACAACTTCACCAGTAAATTTTAAATTCACTGCATGTCTAGTGCCACATCACCACAAACAGTAATCCACAGCAGATGAATGCCAACATCACCTGCCACAAGTAAGCTGCAGTAATTCATATTCATTGCTGATGGCAAGGTTTTTCCATCCCCATTTAGAATTTGTTTTACTCTATGATAGTTACTGAATTAGGATCGGAAATGGTTCAGCCAAACTGACAAAGTCAAACAGTATTTTCAAGTCACAAATTGAAGCTCAGTTGAAAATGGCTCTGGTCCACATCTCTTATCTTTATCTTTGTGCAGTGGCTATCCCAGAGGGGGAGGTTCCAGTTGTCCACTGGAGATGTTAGAGCAAGTGTTCCCAAAGCATATCCTGGTGTGTGACATCAGTGGCAACATGCATATCTTGGATTTTTTTTTTTTCATTTTAAATTTTGTTAACCAGGTGAAAAAGCTCTGGGCCTCATGGCCCTTTTACAAGCTTGACGTGGGTAAATATAACAAGACATATCATGTCAGTTTTAGATACAAACGTTAATAACTGGACAATCAACAAGAAGAAGCGCGTTTAAAACATGTTCATTACATACAAAACATTCTCTTAAAATATGCACTCTAAAATTAATAATGTAGTGATGTTAGTGACTACAAAAATTATACTATAAACATACTGTATGTTCATTTTATATGCGCACACTAACACATTGTGGGAGCTAACTGGGAAGACACCATGTTGCATGACACTTGTACCTCTGTGCCACCAGGGAACATCTATGCAAAAGGTACTTGGAAACCTCATAATACAATGGCATTCTTATAATATTATTTATTATTTTGAACCCTATGCACATAGAAGCCTGGGACGTATCAGTAGGGACATGTAAGAAGCTGCACAAATGCATACTGTACAGCCAGCCCCTGCAGGATGTGTGGAGCCTGTATACACATTCCACTGTATGCAAGGGTCAAAACAGATGGGAAGATGGATGTGGGCCATGCCAGGTGCTTTGGAAGCCCAAACCACCTCCCACAGTGGATCTTTCACTTCACAGGAACAGGGGATCATGAGACATGGATGCCTGTGTATGAGTTGCCATGTCCCCAGCAGCCAGCAATTAGTTTTCCTTTTTGTGAAGTTGGCACCCAACAGCCTGCTGCCATCTCCTAGCCTTATGCAACATTAAGATAGGTTAAGGTCCATGGCTGTGGGGCACCCTTCCTCCCAGTTCAGAGAGTGGGGAGGTGCAGCCATTATAGCAGCCCTTTGGTTGATGTAACAGTACGTCTCCCTGAAACTGGCACTCAGGAGCTCACAAGGCAATGTGCATTCCACACTCTGCCAGCCCTCTGTAGGCATGTCCACTCCCTGCATCCTACCTGGACCAGCTGTGTAGCTGCACATGATCTCCTGCTCATGGTCCTAGACAGAGGTGCAGAATGGGTGTGCACATGTAATGCATCTGCCAGTGTCCATTGGACATCTGGGATGTGTGTAACCCTGACCTATGCACTGAACACAGTGTCCAGTGAGGATGTTTTATACTATAAACACTAATAATTCAAAACTGAACAATTAAAAAAGGAAAATAGAATCCCAAAAGGTGCCCAAGTTACAATAGACCAATATCTAGCAAACTGCTAATTGTCAAACAGGAACTCATTTTATTTCTTTTTTGTCCCCAGAAAATCCAAGCAGATTTGTTTGCTGCAGAGATGAAAAAAATCTGCTTCCATATCTTAGACTCTCAATGATTACTTTGCCAGCGTTCATCAGATACTGTCAGATAACAATATATGGAAACGGCGAGGATGTGGAGGCCTGGTACAGACTACCAGAGGAGGTGGTGGGGGCTGAAATGGAGGGATTTAAGAGGCATGGGACAGACATATGGGGCTGAGTTGTGGGGGGAGGGGTAGTGGGAGGAGGGATGAGTAAGGGGGCAAGGGGCAGACTAGATGGGCCAATGGGGTCCTTTTCTGCTGTCAAGATTCTATTATTCTAAGAGAATAAACCAAACATATCAGGTCTTCGATATACAGTCACAAAAGACTGGTGCAGAGTGGTCACAATGACCATTTTGCAACAGACATCTAGACTTACAGTTCAAGTAGCAGTCTTAGAGTAGAGGCTGAGGATGAGAGATGTCTAGGGAGAGAAAAATCATTATAAAGAACTGAAATGTGGACAGACAAGGCAGATTTACCAGCTGATGTTTTATAGTGAGGGTTATAGAAGAAGCGCTGGTCAGATGAGCAAAGGGAATATAACGATGGGATGGAGGGAGTTAGGAGAGAGGATAGGTAGAAGGCTTAAATAAAAGGCTTCGGTATCCAGTCTAGTACTGTCAGTCCCTCACTTTTCACCAGTACTAAATGGGCAAAAGTAAAGAATATCTACAAATTTCCATTCAAAATAACATTTTAACTGCTCCCAACTACAGTAAATGACTTTGTTCCTGCAAACAAAATTTTAGTCAAACTAAATTATTTGAATTCAGAAACATTATAGCAAATACACAAAGTGAACTACAGGCTCATGAAATAGACAGCTTTTTTGTAATTTATAAAGAATGCATGGTTATTATTAAATAATGTGGTTTTCTTTATTTGTTTGTAGTACATACAAACATAAAAACATATTTGAGCCAACAGAATAAGACCTTGTGGTCTATTATGTTTGCTTGAGTTTGGCACCCCTTATTTGCGCCAACCTCCCCACTGATGTCCTCCCTACCCCCATTCCTCTACCTTACATGCAACTTTCTCCTTTGCTCTGTCCCAACCTCTATTGAAGCTGTCTACTGTCTTCAGGGAGACTACTTCCTCCTGCAACTCATTCCACGTAGCTACCACCTTCTCCATGAAAAAGTGCCTCCTCGTTTCTCTCCTAAACATTCCCCCCCCCACCTGCTTGAGGCAGAGCACCCTAGTAATTCTGTTCCTTCTAAGGCTGAAGTGACCTCAGAGCTCATCCTGTTGAAATCTTTAAGGTAGTTGACGATTTTGATCATGCTACCCAGCGCTCTCCTATCCTCCAGGGAGTGCATGTGGAGATCTCAGAGTCTCTTCTCTTATGTTTTCCCTTTGCTGTCCCTGGATCATTTTAGTTGCCCTTCTCTGGACCATTTCCAGTAGGTTGATGTTCTTCTTTACCTAAGAGGACCAATAAGGCACACTTTACCCCATGTGTGGCTGTACTAGGGATCTATACAGTGGCAGAATGATCTCTGCTTTCCTGCTGGTTATACCCCTGGTTACACAGGCCAGCACCGGATTCACTTTGACTGCTGCTTTCTTGTAGTGTGCTGAGTGTTTCAGATCATTCTTGATGATCACTGTCAAGTCCTTTTCCTTCTCTGATCTGGTAACCTGCAACCCCCTAGCCAATACTTGGTCTCCCCCAAGTGCATTACCTTTCACCTTTTGCATTGGATTCCAGTTGCCAAATACCTTACCATTTCTCTAACTAACCAGATCCTTCCCGAGGTCCTGTCTCCCTTCCTCCATATCTACTCTTCCGCAGACCTTTGTGTCATCTGCAAACAGTCATTTTTTTACCCTTTATCTCATCTGCAATATTGCTGTTGAAGAAGTTAAATAATGCCCAACCAAGCACCAAACCATGTGGGACCCTACTAGTGACTGGCCTAGCCTCTGAGAACTCACTTCTGACCACCACCCTCTGATTTATGTCCTGCAGCTAGTTTCTAGCCCATATAATTAGTTTTCCTGTTACCTCCAGGTCCCCCAGCTTCCTAATTCATCTCCTGTGGGAACAGAGTCAAAGGCCTTACTGAAATCCAGATAAAGGATATCCACTGCTTGGCTTCTGTCCTGTTTCTCTGTTACTTAATCAACAAAATCAATCAGGTTAGTCTGGTATGATCACTCTGACACAAACCCATGCTGCCTCTCATCCTTGAATCATTTTCTTCCAGAAAGATTACTAGTCATTTTTTCAGTACTGTTTCCATGA
Organism: Neoceratodus forsteri; assembly: GCA_016271365.2. NCBI lineage: Eukaryota > Metazoa > Chordata > Ceratodontiformes > Ceratodontidae > Neoceratodus > Neoceratodus forsteri. The sequence goes on along the minus strand of CM057452.1, from coordinate 508,610,380 downwards.
GTTTCCTCTCTATCAATGCCAGACTCACTGGTCTGTAGTTACCAGGTAGAGACATGTGAAGTTGATTAAATTCACTCCGTGAATTAATCTGTGAAGTTAGTGCAATCACAAAGTGCAGAATTTCTCTCACAAGTTGTGGCATTCACCCACGAACAGCAGAATTCGCCTTCAAGTTACAAAATTTGTGGGCGAGTTTCACATTTCACATTGAAAACTTTGTGATTTCAGGTGTAAATGAAGTTGCTGAGGGCAGTGTAAACTTTGCAAAGTTCTCTGAAAGTGAATTTCAGCAACTTTGCCAGTGAAGTAAAGCTTAGATGCAACTCTATTACCAGGGTTGTCCCTCAGTCCACTTTTGTGGCGCACCACTACATGTGCTGTCCTCCAGTCCAGGGATACTTTTCTTGACTCCAGTTAGGTGTTAAGCAGGTCTAACAGGTGACCTGCCAGCACATCTGCCAACTCCTTCAACACCTTCAGATGTAGGCCATACAGTCCCAGGGATTTGTCTACCTTTGGGCCTTTAAGTCCATACTCATCTTGTCAACCTCAGTCTCCTCATCTGTGTCACTGCCTACCCTGTTTCCCACACCCATCCTCTCTTGAGGTACTGCATCATCTTTCTCTTTAATGAAGGCTGAACAGAAGTGCATACTAAGGTTTATACTAAGATTATTGGATAGCAGAAGGCTCGCACCCATAATTGATATCCCCACTTTCATTGGATTATTTAAAATATTTATTGTTAAAATGAGCATCAAGTTTAGATTTAAAATACATAAAGGTCGGTTGGTTAACTACAGTATCTCCTGTGGCAGTTTGTTCCACACTCTTATAGTTCTGGGAAGAAAGGAATTATCCCTCAGGTTTGTTTTGGATATGTTACTCTGGATCTGTTTGCTGTGCCCTCTTAGACAATAATTTCCCTCTATATTTTATTTCAAAGTCAGCTGTGAGTTTATTGTCACTCAAGATTTTATACAGTGTTAGTAAATCTCTTCTTTCCCTTCTTCTTTGTAAATGCCAAAGTTTTAATATGTCAAGTCTGTTGGCATAATCAGTACAGTTTAAAGTATTTATTCCTTTAGTAAATGTCTTTTGTGCCCTTTCCAGCAAGATTATGTCCTGTTTGAGCTTAGGGCTCCAGACTTGAAAGCAATAATCAAAATATGGGTGTAAATATGTTTTGTAAAGTGGCAACACAATTGATTTGTTTTTATTTGAAAAATACTTCCTAATACATGTGATTAGATGGTTCACTTTTTTAGCCACTTGTCTGTAGTGGATTCCTGTTTTTAAGTTACTCAATATGGCTATTCCTAAGTCTCTTACTTCATCTACAGTACGTATATTTGTATTATGAATAGTGTAGCTTTGTTTAGGATTATTTTTGCCAGAGTGCATGACAACACATTTATCAGTACTAAACCTCATTCTGTTATTATCTGCCCACTTCATTATTGTGTTAAGATCTTTAATCATATTATGTTTATTCTCTTCAGTACTCACAAGCCTACCCAACTTAGGATCAGCAGCAAATTTCAGTAGGGTGTTGCAGCTATTGATTTGTAGGTCTCATATGTATAAATTAAAAAGGAGTGGTCCCAAGACTGAACTCTGGGGGATGCCACTGGTCACCCCTCCATCAGGAGAAAGGTGACCATTGATTCATACCCTCTGTGTCCTGTCTCTAAGCCATGCTGACACCCATTGAATTAATGTAGGATCTATGTTGTGTTTTATTAATTTCTCCATGAGACATGCATGTGGTAGTGTATCAAAGGCTTTTTCGAAATAAAACAAATATATATATCAACCAATTCAATATGGTCAAGGTGTTTGCTGATTTTATTATAGAAACTTTATAAGTTGGTGTTACAACTCCTCTTTTCTGTAAAACCATTCTGGGTGGTATCCAAAAGGGCTTTGGTTTTGATATACTTATTTATGTTATCCTTGATTATTCCTTCAATGAGTTTACTGATAATCGATATAAGACTTAAAGGTCTATAATTAGAGGCAAGATTTTTACTACACTTTTTATAAATAGGGACTACAATGGCCTTTTTCCAATCTAATGATACTGTGCCCTCTGTTAGAGATTTGTTACTGATAATTTATTTATTTAGTTAAACATCAGTTTAGAAACCTTTGAGCCAGAGGCTCATTTACAAAGGTACCTCGTCACAAAGAGGACATCAGAACAGTAGTACAAGGGACACAGTACTTACAAACAAAAAAGTTACAGTTCAATTACAATTTTATTACAATAGAATACAATCTCCAACGAAGCAAAAGATAACAAAAGGTGCAAAACTTATGGTCGGGGGAGAGCTGGTGGGAGTAGAAGGGAGGGAGATAGGGGAGAAGTAATTAGTAGGGAAAGGAAAGGGGGGGGGAGCAGCTCAGTGAGCATTGTCAAACAGAGTGTATATATTTTGTTTTTTTTTTACACTAGGCTAGCGGCAGTTGCATTTGCGAGAGCTAAGCAGGAAGTTTCTGAGCCTGGGCTTAAAGCAAGCTAAGGTTAGTGAGTTTGAGACACTGGCAGGGAGGGAGTTATACCAGTGGAAACACGGTAGGGAATGCCCTCTGACCTTGAGAGGTCCTGGCTCTCGGAATAACTAGGGTAGCTCTTGGCCGAGGCTGCGCATGATCAGGGTCGGTGTAGTACGGTGAATGGAGTTGGATAGGGCCTATGGGGGACACATTCCCAGGGCTTATAAAGGTGAGCTGGCATGTCTGATACATGAGTCGCTCTTCCAGGTTGAGTAGGGTAGCCAGGTGTACAGCTCACATGTGTGACTGAGTCTGGGAGCACCAGTGATAAGTCTGCAGGCCTTATTAACTGTGAGGCGAACCTTGTTGAGGGCAGTCTGATCTGCTGAGCCATGACCGGAAGGCCATAGTCAATGAGAGACATGACAGAGGAGGTGACAGCCAGGCGGAGGGCATCAGGAGGGAGGCATTTCTTGTGCCGGTAAAGAATGCCTAGCCCGTGAGTTGGCGTTAGAATTTAGGGCAGATATATGTCCATGGAATGAAAGTGCAGGTCAAAGGTTACACCAAGATATTTATAGGACTGCACCTGGTCAATGACAGATTGGGTGTGGAGTGGACAGCTAAGGGAAACTTGCTGTACTTATTTTGGGGTGGGAGAAGAGCATCGTTTTGTTTTTTAAGGTTGATAACAAGTCAGTGCTCAGTGAACCAGGTAGCTGCAGAGTCAAAGACTAGTTGGAGGGAGTTCTGTAGTAGCATGGGGTCATTGTGGGAGGCACGAGAACAGCATCATCAGCATAGAGAAGCATCTTACCCGTTACAACTGCTGGGTGGGGAGTTAATAAGAGTGAGAATAGTAGGGGTCCAAGAATTGAGCCCTGCGGCACCCCAGAGCGAATGGGGCATGTTTCAGAGAGAGTACCGTTGACTTCACACATTGGGACCGGGTGGAGAGATAGCTGGTGCACCAGGAACAGGTCCTGAGGCAAAGCCTATTAGGTCGAGGGTGGAGAGCAAAAGAGGATGCGAAATGGTATCGAATGCTTTAGACAGGTCAATGAATATAGCACCAGCCAGGGCACCAGAGTCCAAGGAGGCATGGAGGAAGTTGGAAAATTCCAGGAGTGCTGTATTGATACTATGACCTGTTCTGAACCCGTGTTGTTCAGGGCAGAGAACATTGTACTTACAGAGGTAGTCAGAGACTTGGGACTTCTCTAATGCCTTAGAGAGGGGGGAGAGGATTGAGATGGGTCGGTAGTTACCCGGAAGAGTCCTGTCACCACCTTTATGGACAGGGGTAACTATTGCAATCTTCCAGGTAGAGGGGAATTGTCCGAGACAGAGTGATTTGTTGAAAATGCACGTAATAGGTGAGAGGACCTGATCCAGGACCTGATATAAAAGGCAGGGATCAAGTGAGTCATTACCGATGGTGTTACCTTTTAGGGCTTTTAGCAAGTAAGGCCTAGCTTCTTGCATGGTGACACGACGCAGGTGGAAAGAGGGGCGGGCAATGGGTGGTGGTACAGATGGAGGAGGTGGACTGAAAAGTTACCAGGAAGTACTGAGCTAAGGTCGGTAAAGGAGTTATTGAGGTGGCAATGAGGGCAGGGTCAGAGGAGACGGTACCATTGATGTTGAGAAGAGAAGGAGAGGGGACTGGGAGTGACCATTCAGTTGCTTGATGTTGTCCCAGAAGCACCTGGGGTTCCCCAGGAGGAGGTAAGAGAGGCTTGGTAGTATTCCGCCTTTGCTTTAGGATGGCCCAGGTGCACTGGTTGCGAGCGAGCATAGGACTGCCTGTCAGCTGAACGGCCAGTAGCACAGCAAGGTGCCAAAGATTGTTGCGTTGCTTGTTGCCACAGTACAGCAGGGGTGATCCAAGGGCATGTTTCACTTTGGACCTCCTAGCAGTTATGGGAGCAAAGATATCACAGGCAAAGTTGAAAGTGCTTACAAAGAAGGCCAGGGCCAAGTCAATGTTGGTTGCCCTCGTCAAAGGGGACCAATCAGTGTGGGCAAGGAAGCGCTTAAGGCCTATGAGTCCCCCAGGCCTAAGCCACCTTCGAGAGGTGGTTTTGACCGGGGATGAGGGCCGAGGGGTTTCCCAGTTGAAAAGCACAGGGGAGTGGTCACTGAGGCAGTCAGGGAGGATTTGGATGTTGTGGATGTGGATTGGCCTGTTGGTGAGGACCACATCCAGGAGGGTGCTTGTCCCCCTAGGGTTTTTTCTAGTAGGCTGTGTGACCAGTTGAGTTAGGTCAATTGAATCGAAAGCCTCATGGTGGGAGGAGGACGAGGCAGAGCAGTTTATATTCAGATCGCCTACCAGATTTGGTCCGACCAGGTTGGGTAGGGAGGTGAGGTAGTCAATTAGTGGGCCCAGGGCCTGGGATTGGTTCTTGGGGGGTATGTAGGCTACGGTTAGGAATAATGGGCCTCTAGCTGGGTCAGGGGACAGCTTTAGAGTAAGTGCCTGGGCCTTATGGTCAAGGTCAGGCGGGGGAAGTGGTAGCCCCATGAGAGAATCCTTCAAATAGAAGACACAGCCCCCACCTCTCCTGCTGACACAGTCCAACCGGTGGAGAGTGTAGCCGGGGAGAGAGACATGAGAGTTAGGAGTGGAGGGAGACAGCCAGGTTTCAACCAGGGCAACAACATCAGGTTTATGAAGCATCACCCAGCAGTGTAGAGAGTCCAGTTTTTTCAGGAGGCTACAGATGTTCATAGAAGCAATGCGCAGCCCAGGATATTTCAGGGGGAGGACCAGTGCTGCCAGGCCCGGGATTGGGTGGACATTGCCCTGACAGGAGCAGGAGGAGGAGGCTGATCTGGGGAGTGCACAATGGCGGATAGCTTTCGACGATTGGAGAGGGGGTGATGAGGGAGTGATGAGGGGGTGATCACCAAGTGAAAACAGCTACTAGAGAGCAGTAAAATGTGACAAGTGAGGTATTGCGAGCAAATTGTTCAAACTTAATCAGGCTCCCTCTAGTGGCAAAACAATATAAGGAGCTAATGGAGAAGTTGGGTGTTGGGTGTTGGGAGGGGGGGGAGATCAAGGTAGAAATTACCTGGTGTGTCTCGTGTGCAGTGACTCTCAGTTTTTAAATACAGTTACATGCAAATGCAAATAGTTTTAGCTGGTTCAAATGGGCTGTGGGCTATCAGGTACTATTGTGATTCAAAAAAGAAGGTGATTACTAGCAGGGCAAACTGAAATTCTGCACACTGGAAATGCACTTAGAGTTAAACAGCCCCCAAATGAGTTTTCACAGGGGTAATTCAGTTACAACTGAAATGCACTTTACAAATTAACAAACAGTCCCCAGTGAGATTTGCACAGGGGGGGATTTCAGATAGAACACAGGTCCTGGGCTTGCAGTGACTCTAAGCTTTTAAATACAATTACAGGCAAATGCAAATAGTTTTAGCTGGTTCATTTTAAAAGTTTGAAAATCAGGCACAAAAGTAACAGTTCTGCTCCGTTTGAGCCTGGGCAGCAACTCAAGGTGCTACTCTGGCCGGGATTCATGCGCTGAGCAGGGGAGCTTGTGGCCATTTCAGAAAAGGGATGGCCAACGGCTGGTGGCAGCAGCCTGACTCAAGGTAGAAATTACCTGGTGTGTCTTGGGTCTGGGCTTCTGCGGGCAGGGAGGGCTTCAGAGCAGGCCCTTGCGAATTCTCCGGTCTCCTCAGGGGAGGGGGGTGGTCTCTACGGGAGAATGAAGAGAGAGGGGGGATTAAATATGCAGCACAGGCAAAAGATTAACTTGCTAATAGATATTGGAATTGATAATAGGTCAACAAGTTCTTTCAAGTTCTTTCAATTTGCACAGGTGAAGGTCATCTGGTCCCTGTGATTTATTACTATCTAATGTTGTAAGTTTTTCCCTTATGACTTGTGGTTTGCAGATCTCAATATAAGTATTTGGTCTATGATCCTGAGTTGCTTTGGTTGTATGATGTAAAGATGTATTACCAGAGAAGACTGAGCAAAAGTAGCTGTTAAAAATAGTGGCAATTTATTCCGGTTTACTATAGATATGGTCCTGTAAACATAGTGGCTCTGTGAGTTGCACATTTACTCATTTAGAGTTAATGTAGGAAAAGAAGCCCTTCATATTATCCTTTGTGTGTATTAAGTTGAATTCAATGTTCTTTTTTTGTATTTTTAATTGTTGTTTTTAGTTGTTTTAAAACATTTTTGTATTTACTTATATTTGATGTTGATGATTTTTTCATTAATGCAAAAAGTTTTTATTTTTTGTAATAAATCTTTGAATTTTCCTATTAAACCATATTGGTTTCTTTCCTCTTTTGTTATAAACTTTGTAAGGGGGACATATTTGTGTTCTAAAGTTGTGATAGTTTCTTTGAACAGGGACCATGCTGCATTTTTGCCCAATTTCCTAAGCATTTTGGAGAGATTCATATTGTAAAGGTAATTTCTTATTGCACTCCAGTCTGCTTTATTAGAGTTCTTAAATATCGAATTACCCCTAGTAAAAGTTTTTTTCTTGTTTATTTCAAAATTGATAATATTGTGGTCACTATTATAGTGGTGCACATATTGATAAATTTTTGATGTCGTCCACAATATTAGTTAATAAAACATCTTCCCCCAGTGCATTCTGATATCATCTGTTGTAATTCTATGTTGTCCAAAAAATCTACATGTTAAGTACTTCTACTTTCTCTTCATTTCCCTCCATCCACCCCCACTACTTCTTAACCTGACTGTCCCATCCTTCATATCCCTTTTCTCCCTGATATAATGGAAGAAAGCTTTCTCCCCTGTTTTCACTCTGCCAGTTGCATTTTTCTCTTGGCCTTAGCTAACCAGGTTCCATTTTGCTGCCACAACAGGAAATTTGCTGACTGTCACTACAGCAATGGCACAATGCCACCAACTAGCATTGTGCGGTTGCTGTACAAAAGTGTGTCTTTCATGGGGAGTTCCCTCCCCAACCCCATGCAGGGAGCTCTGTCCCCCCACACCTGCATACTTTAGATAACCAACTCTTAGTCAAAATTGGTTTTGGGGAGATAAAGAACTCCCCAGAGGCCACAGCATTGGGAAACCAGCAGACCATCACAGAAAACTGTTGATTTTGTCACTGCGATGGTCTTCACCGTGTTCCCATCACTGTGGGAACAGTATACCAGCCAACCAGCCTGCTTTGCTCACCTCCCTTGCGCTGGTACCATAGTGCTCCCTGTCTTCCTCTTTTTGGGTTTACTTGTACCTCCTGAAGGTAATGTCCTATCTTTTACCACTTGGTCTACCTCCGTATCACACCAAATGGGTTTTTTGGCTTTAGATTTTTTGCTGTTCCGTTTGGCACACACGTTAGTGGCTGCCATCAGCCCTTGTTTGAATATGACCAATTTCTAGTCCACAACCATCTCCTTCCTGATCCCAGCAAGGTGTCCTCCCAGAATTTATCCCATCCTACTGTAGTCTGCCTTCCTGAAGTCAAGAACCCTTGTTTTGCTCTTAATCCTCTCTCTTTTCTTATCCAGGTGAAACCACACAGTGCAGTGGTAGCTTCCCACAAGTGGTGCCTCTGCTTTTACTTCTTGGACATGTGCACCATTAGACAGGACCAGGCCTAATGTGGCCCTCTCTCTAGTGGGCTTCAGGACACATTGTGTTAGGAACCCACACTGAAATGCATGCAGCAGCATCTGAGTCCTGGTACAAGCTGTAGCCGGGACTTTCCAGTCTACTTCAGGCAGATTGAAGTCCCCCATAATCATTATCTCCCCACTGCTGGCCATCTCTGTTGTCTAACAACATCTAACAATGTTGTACCCTAGTTGCTTGTCTGACTCCTTTTCCTGGTTTGGTGGCCTGTACACCAGCCCTGTTGTAAGCTTTTTACCTTTTGTGAATAATACAGTGAAGCCCACTTAAACGAATATCATTTAATCACATATCCTGCTTAAAGGACTAAAAATTTAATTCCCAGATTACTTTCCTATCTCTCCCTGTATAATGTGCTCTGTTAAAGGAATTGAGTGCACCCAAATAAACACATAAATTTGAAGTACCTGAGCCATCCATTTTCAAAGAGGACAGCATTAGCGAGTAATTATCAGCCTGCTAAATATAGCCCTTGTTGTTGCAAGTCACTAATTGTTTAATTAGTGACTGTAACAGTGCAGTCAGACGGATCACACCTTCTTGCTCATCAGTAAAGTTTGAAAGTTCAAGCACAATTACCTAACCACAGTGCACCGACTGAATTTATACACCCCCATATACACTGACACCCCCCACCCATTCAACAATTCAAGTTCCATTTCCAGTCACAGTACAAAATCAAGCACCAATAACGTGAACAATAAATTCATGACTGTACTCCACGATTAATGCTGGTCTCTGCCTGTATATGAACTCACCCTCGTATAAATTCCAATAAATTGTGCTAGTAACACTGGTTACTATGACTGACACTAACTGGAGCATGTGATCCACATTGCCATGGTGTTGCCACAGAGATCATAAAACATGTGACCAGCATTACCACAGTGTTTCCAGAGAGTCCGTGGGCACATGTGATCTGTATAGCCATTGTGGTACTGATGGATGCAAAGGGAGAGCCACATTAAGGTAGGGGAAGTATACAATAAAAAATATAAAAAGAAGTGTAGCAGTAGCCATAGCTGTATCTATAGCCATAATGCCTGAGTGCTATACACATACCCGAGAGGGTCATTAGTGGGTTGTTATTCAGGAAAGCAGCCACAGTGATTCGCAGCAGCAGCAGCAGCAGCAGCATGCTGCTGCAAGGTCTATTCATAGCTCTGTACATAGTAAGAGGGCATTAAGCAATAGCCCGGTTAAATGCATACATTTCCAATTAAGAATTCCTGAAGAAGCATTTAAGTGGGTTTGACTGTACATGTACCCATAACACCTTTGTCCTTCATTCCACCTCCTCCTCCCTAATACAGGTTATTCCATCCCTCATGTACAGAGCTGCTCCCCCTACATTTCCCACCCCTTCCCTATCTACAGAGTTTATACCAAGGGATGGAGATGTCCCAGTTTTTCGGTATGGCCCATGTTTCTGAGGTGGCTGCCATATCAACCTCCCCATTGGCCATCAGTGACTGCAGCTCATTCATTTTGTTCCCTAGATTCCTTACATCGAGAGGCACTACTTTAAACCATGACTCAAATCCCCATCCTCCAATCTGCCTGCCCCTTCTGCTCCCAGTCCCACCCACCTAATATCCCTCTTCCACTCATCTGAATTCCCATCCTACTTCCCTGATTGTGGGGGAGCCTTTTTAACCTCCTTCACCAGGTGACTAAGGGTGCTGTGACCCCTTATGCCCCCCAACAGTTTAAATTAAGATCTTTACCCATACATTCCTCAAAATCCGGTTTCAGCACCCTAGCACCCTCTTTCTTAAGATGCAGCCTATTCAGTGCATAAAGGGCCTTATTCTCGCAGGTACCCCCCCCCCAGCCTCCAACTAGCCCATAGCACTCCACCCTGTACCACCCCCTGAGCCAGACATTAAATTCTTCAATACTTTTCTTTCTTTCAGTGCCAGCCTCCACTACCAGCAACACTTCTGAGAAGGCTACTGACCTCTCCACCCCGCTTTAGAGCTTCTCCACCTCCCTGAACCTCTCCAGAACTACCCCTACCTCACAATTGGCTAGGTCACTTGTTCCCAGGTGAACAATGATGTAAGGTTCCCTACTCTTTTCCCGTGTTCGGGCCTATCAGTGAGCCCACCCTCCTTGTGGCCATCCCTGGCATACACTTCACCTTCCTGCAGTTTGCTTCATTCCCCATGTCTCCCCATTTCCTTCTGTTAACTATAGAGTCTCAGATCACTGCTCTTGCATCTCCATATGCTCCCTGAATCCCCCATACCCCCACTTCCTGCCTGGGCTCCACCTCCACTCCCCCTCCACCTGTCAATGCTCCTACTGTAGCTCCTGCCTGAGCTGCCATAATTCTGCTTTAAGCTGACATAGGCTACTACAGATTGGACACCCAACCTCCCAAAGAGTACTCAAAAAAAAACACTGCCACACACCTTCTGCTACATGCTACTGCACCAGGCACATCCTGCTCCCTTGGCAAGCCTTCTCCCCACATTCTATTGTTCTGATCCATCTTACAGGTTACCTATAGAGCGTTTATAACCCTATGCAGCTGTACCCTATATAAGGATTTTCTATGGTCCTCTTGAAAACCCTTTTTATAACCCTACCCTAGAGAGGGTGTCACAACTTTCTCCCACAAACCCATATAAACCTACATAGCTGTACCCTATATAGGGATTTGCTGTGGCCCCTGTGCTTATAAGATTCACACAATTACATCATTTATAACATGAGCACTGCCTGAAACAAGTTGGAAACTGGCAACTAAGCAACAATGTTAAATCACTGGAACAAGCAACTTAACACCACAGTTGGAAAAAGAATAGTAAAAATGTGATTATAAGTGCACCCCAATAGGGAGTTGCTAGGATTATACAAAACTGATACAGATCAGCAATGCAAAAAAAGGTGGCAGGTCCACAGAAGTAGAACATGGAATAAGATGCAATTACATGGAATACCTTAAGAATAAAGCAATTAAATGTCTAAATTACCCAAAAGCTAGTGAGGGGACCACAACAGTAAAATAATAAATGCGGTAGTGTTTCTGACTACAGGTAACTTAGTTTAAACAAAATTTGGTTTGCCATTGAAAAGTAAATCAAGTTATTGTAGTTAATAGCAGTGGAATGGATCGTATTGCTTACTGATAGAACCTCTCTCACACTTTCTGTTGCTGTTTGCTGACCTTATGGATGAACAGAAATGGTAGTAGCTTATGTTGTTAGTGCAGCAATCAAACCATTAGTTTTTATCACCTTGAACACAGGGCTCACCTATCCATAGACAGTTTGGTTTGGACCACCAGAGAGGGCAAAGAGGTGTTATGTAAGGGAAAACACATGACCGGGTATGCAGTTATAAGGGAATAATGCATACCTCAGAAGTTGTTAGGCACAAAGCATAGCCAAAAAGTATATTTTTCTACCACACATCTCAGAGTGTCTCTCACTTATAAAGTAGGCTTTGTTAAATAAGAAGGAGTAGTTCAGGAGGTGTGCAATTGCAATAAATTATACTATGTGAGGACCCTCTCCTCCATTCAAAAGTCAGGGTTACATACACTTTATTTCATAGCAGTCATTTTATTATCAATAAAATGACTGTACAGTGCTCAGAACAGTCATTTTATTGTCAATAAAATGACAGTAGTAACAGCATCCATTTTCTTGCATTCAGTTTAGTGTACAGTATAACTGCAGCAAACACATGATGCATAATAATTATGATGTGCTAGCTAGGTCGCTATACTCTACAATAATATGATTGTTTCATAAAGATAAAGTCCTTGACCATAGGCCTGATACTTTATTTACTCAACAATTACATTATTGCCTTTCATAGTGTCCCAACCAACACATTATCACATTATCACTTAAATAATCAACACTCATGTGACATGTTTTGGCTAGTGAGGTTACAGGATTTTTATGATCCTGTCACACAGACCGATTATATAATTAATTGAAATGGAACTGTTCTGTCATCATGAAATGTGCTTGCCTCCCCTCTGAATCGAATGTTTGTTGATGTGTACAGGATGTCCTGATGCAGTATGAACTGCCAGATAAAAACTGAAGATGCATATTTCTGGTTATGTAAGTGACTTTACTGAGATTCACAGAGGACTGGAGCTGGTGCACAAGCACGCCATAAGCATTAGAGAAGAGCACTACCACTGATAGTATCATACAATCCATTACCATCGCCACACCAGCTCCCCTAGCATGTCAAACCACCCTTCTTGCTTCAGTCTGAGTGGTTAACATGTACATCATTACTTCCTGGCCCCAGATCACTGTGCCTCTCTACCAAGAAGCCAGGACTTGATAGATAAATACATGGGAAGGGGTTGATAGATAAATACATAGAATGTGACTGCAGAAAAAGGCTTGCAGTCCATCTGACCATAAATGTTTAATATTATTATTATTATTATTACGTTATGTAGTCACTGCCATTGGCAGTCAACTGTTGTGTATCAGTGACAAGGGGGCACTTCAAAGGAAAGTGCTATAGAGGATGGGAAGGAAGTCTCCTGGAATTAAAAAAGCAACAGATGTAAAACCACAGCTTAGTTTTCACAGTCATATCTGTGATGCCAATTTGTGTTTGGAGAATTCCATCAAAATATTGTGGTAAATGTTAACTAAGTGATCAATCAAACAAACTGGATAATGTCAGTTAATCGCCTATGAAGATAAGACATGGGAGGTGGATCCAGTTTCAGCTTTCAGTAATTAAAATCTGCTTACTGATTCATTGCTGAAACACAATGCCTGTGCTAGGACAAGCACATCTGTCCTCAGTTCAGATTAAAATTGCCTTCGATAAAGACAATAAAAAGGTTGATTTCCATTCTTGGCAGTTTAGCCCTATAGGGTGCTTTTGCTTCTCCTTTCACCTCAGGACCGAATATTGAATGAATGGTAAAATATCTGGGCTTGAACATACTTTGGGGCCTTGGGAGAAGGATCCTGGCCCTATGACCTGCTGACATTTCAAGCTGTGTTGTGTTTTCTGATAAGGTGAGAGGGACTCAGTGAAATGAAATGTACAGAAGCAGAAACCCAATACAAACAATATGTCAAAGAAAAGTGATGGGTTTATTGATGAGCTTACTGACACAAATATCTAATTATTTCTGTTATACTGCAAGTGCTGCTAGAACAAAATACAGCAGTTTCTATGGCTCAGTACTGTAGGTTGCATTCTGACCATGAGGCCAGAAGATTGGAAGGTTATGGGTTCTAGTCCCACCGTGAGAACTTAGGCTAGCTGATAATATACAGTTCTTTGGATGAGATATTAAAACATCTCTGGTGGATGTGCAGGTTGAAGTTAAAATTCCCAAGACACACTATAGGGTAAAGGGAAAGGGTAAACTGCTTAACCAGGAAAAGCACACTAAGTCAATGGTTGTTTCCAGGTGTGACTGAGGAGCACAAAGAAGTTAAGTGACTTGATCAGGGTCACACAGTATGCAAGTGGAGGGGGTAATAGATTTTTTCCAGTGCCCTGGCCAACATTCCCCCAAGTCCATGCAGCCTTACTTACCCTAAGACACACTTTGAAGCAGTGTGCTTTTCATTTTTGGCCATCTATCTGTATGGTAAGTAGAGTCAACTATGTATGCATTTAGATAAACCATGCAACTGCCACGGGGCATAAAATATACTCCATTGCATATTTAGTGAATAGAAGTATTTATTTCTTATGTCCTATTACCTAACACTACAAACCTCTTATCTTGTCCACATCTCAGTGCTCGGTATTTTCCCCTAATGCTTTGTAATTGTGTAAGTAAGACGTAACTGTGGAGTTCTGTACATACTGTAACAGAGATTACTGTATGGGCAGCTGTGTGTAATAAGTGTTTTTTTAAACACCCGAGGTGTGTGATACAACAAAAACTATGAGAATGAATTTTGAGTGGTTTGTACTTATATCACACACTGAGGTTGTGAAAAAAAAAAAGTTTTTACTGTTGCGTAGTCTTTATAATTGCTGATAGCAGAACCACAGTTGGAAAGCAGTAGCAGAGCCTATCAAAAAAAAAAAAAAACTCTGGCCAGAGCTGATAGGGCTGCAGCCGAGGAATTTGGTGTGAAAATAATGTAAATTATTTTCTCAATATTTTTGCACTATATTTTCTACATAGCCTTGTTATAAACCTGCCTCATGAAGACAAGCAGAGAAAATGTTCAACTCCTGGCTTAAAGGTGATTTTGCGCAGGGACTGCAAAATCAACTCTCAGGATGCCTAAACACATTTTGGGCAGGAGCTGAAATATGACAGCTATCACATTCATAAGGTGTTGTAAAGAAATGGCTATGCTGAATATTTGAGATTCAAATATTGAATATTACCAAATGTACAAGCATGCTTTGGCAAAATTCAATGTAGACTCCTAACTTTGTTAAGTTTTAATATATTTACTTCAAATTTTCAACATAGCCTTCTTATGACTCCACCTCATGAACAAGGGCAGAGAAAAGTTTCAACTCCTGCCTGAAAGGGGAATTTGCACTGGGACCATGAAATCACCTTTTGGGATGTAAAAAAAAACATTTTGGCCAGGATTTGAAAAATGGCAGCTGCCACATGTGATAGGTGCTGGAAAGATATGGCTATATTGTAAATTTGGGGTAAAAATACTAAAAATTACCAAAGTTACGAGGCTGTGTTCACAAAATTCAATGTTGGTTTATAACTTTGTTGTTTTTTAATGTTTTTACACCAAATTGTCAACATAGCTTTCTTATGACCCCACCTCATGAGCGGGAGCAGAAAATATTTTCAGATCCTGCCCAAAATGTAATTTCACCCAGGGATCACAAAATCACCTTATGGGATGTACAAAAAAAAAACAAAAAACATTTTGGCCAAGATTTGAAAAATGACAGCTGTCACATCCATGAGGTGCTATAAAGAAATGGCTATGTTGTAAATTTGGGGTTAAAATAGACAATTACCAAGGTTACAAGGCTGCATTCACAAAATTCAACATAGGCTAATAACTTTTCTATTTTTGTACGCCAAATTTTCAACATACCCTTCCTATGACCAAACCTCATGATCGGGGCATTGACAATGTTCAGCTCCTGCGTGAAAGGTGATTTTGCACAAGGACCATGAAATCACCTTTCAGGACACATTTGACAAATGACAGTCACATTGTTCAGCAGGTGAGGTCCCAAAGAAGGCATGTTGAAAATGAGGGCCAAAAATATGCAAAAATATGAACATATCATATTCCAGCAGAAACAGGTCTCATGGTCTATTGAGTTTGCTCAATTGTGCAGCTAGCCCCTCAACTGGCAGCTGCTTCACCCTCCCCTCCTAACTTCATAATTACCCCCTCACTCTGTCCCAACCACTCTTAAAACCACCCACCATCCAACTGGATACCACTTCCTCAGGCAGAGTATTCCACTTGTCTACCACCCATTCTGTGAAAAAAATGACTCCTGTTTTCCCTCCTGAATCTTCCCCCCTCCAGTCTCAACTGATGCCCTCTTGTGTCTCTCCCTCTTCTAATCTGGAAAACCCCTTCTGTATTGGTCTTGTTTATCCACTTTAAGTATATAAAGGTTTCAATCATACCCCCCCATTCCTCCTCTCCCCCAGGGTATACATGTTCAGCTCACTCAGGCTTTCATCGTAGGACCTTCCCTCCAATCCCTGGATCATCTTAGTCACCCAATGCTGTAACCTCTCCAACAATCTGATGTCCTTCTTCAAGAATGGGCACCAGTACTGCACACAGTACTCCAGGTGTGGCCTGATCTGTACAGGGGAAGGATCACCTCCCTATTTCTGGAGGAGATTCCCCTTGCTATATACCACAGCATATTGTTGGCTTTATCTTCTGCCTTCCTGCACTGAGCTGAATTGTTCATACTCCCTGTTATAAGAACTCCTAGATCTTTTTCTTCCTCTGTGCTTTCCAATTGTACCCCTCCCAGCTGACAGCTCCTCTCCTGATTCCTAGCTCCAAAGTGCAGTACCTTGCACTTCCTGGCATTGAACCCCAACTGCCATATTTCTGACCACTCCTGTAATTTGGTCGGGTCATTCTTTAGCCCCCTCCACCCTTTGATGTTGTCTGCCACAGCTCCCATCTTCATATCATCTGTGAACAGACTTAACTTGCTCCAGATCCCATGTGAGATATCAACTATGAATGCCCCATACAGCAATGGTCCCAGTACCAATCTCTGTGGTACCCTGCTTGTCACATCCCTCAGTGATAGAGTTCCCCACCTCACTGCCACCCTTTGCTGCCTTCCCTTCAGCCAGTTGGTGATCCAACTGACCATCTTTGTTCCCACCCCTATAAATTCCAGCTTCTCCCCCAGCCTCCCATGAGGTATGGCATCAAAGGCCTTGCTGAAATCCAAATACAGGTCATTCACTGCATGACCCTTGTCCAGCTTCCTGGTTGCCCAGTCATAGTACTCAATTAGGTTTGTCTGGCAGGATCTACTAGAGACAAATGCCCAAGTTATGCCTCTAAGTTCAAAACCCCATTGAAATAAGAACATATGAACATACAAAGAAGCCAGCAGAAGAAGGCAATTTGGTCTATCAAGTCTGCTCATGTTGCAGGGTATACAGCTTGAGCTACTGTCCCTGCCCCCTCTCAGCACTCCTCCCATCCTCCCTACCCATAACCCTTACCCTTACCCTCCCCCTATACCTGTTCCAGCCTTTCTTAAGGCTACCCACTGTCTTCAATGAGATTACCTCTTTTGGCAGTGCATTCCAAGTGTCCACCACCCTCTATGTGAAGAAGTGCTTCAAGCCAGTTGAGCTTTGTCACAGTTACAGTATGAGGAGTTTGCGATGTTCTTTGCTGATAAAGTGTCCACTATCAGGGATGAGCTCAGCCAGCGCCTTCCCATTGGATCTTGCAGTGATCAACCGAGGGGCGCTAATACCCAACTAACTTGGTTCACCTTTAGTCAACCGGCAGTCATGGATATAATTAGGATTATCCAGATTTTGTGTCCAACCTACTGTAGTTTGGATCCAGGCCCTACTCACCTACTTGTGGGGTGTGTAGAGGTTATTGGCCTGATCCTTACTGGGACAGTGGTGACATCATTGGAGAGAGGGATCTTTCCAGATCCCTTGAAGGAGGCAATAGTGCGCCCCCTTCTGAAAAAGACCTCCCTTGATCCCGACTGCCCAGAAAACTACAGACTGGTTTCAAACTTCCCTTTTTGGGGAAGGTTATCTAGAAGGTGGTCGCCTTGCAGCTGTAATATCATTTAACCAGCCACAGTATCTATGACCCTCTTCAGTCTGGCTTCAGGATACAGCATAGTATTGAGACAGCTCTTGTATGGGTACAGAATGATCTCCTGATGGCAAGAGATTGGAGAACTCATTCTATCTTGGTTCTCCCTTGATCTCTCAGCAGCATTTGACACTGTAGATCATGGGGTGCTGCTCAAATGCCTGTGGTTTCTCTGTGGACTAATAGGGGTGGTCCATAGTTGGTTTCAATCTTTCCTGTAGGGTAGGACTCAGACAGTAGTGTCAGGGATTTATTCCTCGACCTTTCACTGCCTGCACTGTGGGGTGCCACAGGATTCAATGTTGTCCCCCATGTTATTTAGGGTGTATATGCTTCCACTGGGGGATATTATAAGACAGTATGGGTTGAATTTTCATTGCTATGCTGATGATTCTCAACTCTACATGTCTTTTGTGCCTGGGCAGGAGTCAGAGTCAAGTGCATTATTTAACAACTGCCTCCTGAAGATACAGAACTGGATGAGTACCAATTGGCTGAAGCTGAACCCAGGAAACACAGAGATTTTAGTGGTGGAACCGGGGGGTGAGGATGTCAAGTCCATGGGTGAGAAAACCCTCAGGTTTATTTCTGGGGGGTTCCCGCTTATGGCATCTGGTCAGGTGCATAACCTTGGTGTTATGTTTTATGAGGGCTTGATCCTGAGGGCACAGGTGTCAGCCGTAGTCAAATCATCCTTTTTCAATCTAAGGAATATAGCATGGGTGAAACACTTGGTTCCATTAGAGGATCTTCCTACCCTGGTCCATGCTTTAGTTGCCAATCATATTGATTACTGCAATGCCCTTTATCTAGGGCTACCGGGAGTGGATATCCACTGCTTGCAGCTGGTGTAAAATGCGGCAGCTAGGTTGTTGACTGGAAGTCTGAGAGCCAACCATATAACACCTGTACTGCGTGAGTTCCACTGGCTGCCTGTACAGTGGTGGATCACTTTCAAGGTCATTTTAATGACCTACAAAGACCTACATGGTTTGGGACCCCACTACCTGAAAGAACTCCTGACTTCTTACTGCCCCTCCTGCTCCCTCCGATCCTCTCGCGAGGGATTGCTAGAGATTCCCAGGGTAACCTTAAAAACATCTGGTGGAAGAACATTTGCCTTTATGGCTCCTACCCTGTGGAATTCTATACCTTGCCAGATACGTAACAGCCTGACTGTGGAGGGGTTTAAAAATGCTCTTAAGACCTTCTTATTTAATCAAGCATTCTCAGAAATGTAAATTCTGCTATGGATCAGATGCTATTTATTACAGTGGATTTTAATGCTGTAAATGGAATTTTGTAAAGGCACCCTGAGCTTAGGAAGGGCGCCTTAAAGAAATAAACTTTTACTTACTTACTGACCTCCCTCCTAAACCTTCCACCCTCCAGCTTAAGACTGTGCCCCCTCATGTTATGGTTAGCACACAGCTTAAAGAGACTCTCCTTATCAACTTTATTTATCCCTTTCATGTACTTGAAGGTCCCAATCATGGCCCTTCTCTCTCTTCTGTCTTCCAGGAAGTACATTTTCAGTGCTTTTAACCTCTCCTCATATGCCTTACCCTACTGAACAGCTATCATCTTTGTAGCCCTCCTCTGGACTTTCTCCAGCAGGTTAATGTCCTTTTTGAGGTCTGGGCACCAGTACTAAACTTCATACTCTAGATGCGGCCTTACCAGTGGCCTGTACAAGGGCAGTATAACCTCCTCTCTCCTACTACTAATCCCCCTAGATGCACATCCCAGCATCTTTTCTGCCTTTGCTGCTGATTTCTTGCACTGCATGGAGTGCTTCTGGTCACTAGTGATTATCACTTCCAGGTCCTTCTCCTCCTCTGATGCAGATACTTGGACTCCACCCAGGTAGTACTATGTCCAAGGATTCTTGGCTCCAATATGCATAACTCTGCATTTTTTGGCAATGAAGCCAAGCTGCTAGATCCTGGACCACTTCCCTAGCTTTTCCAGATCTTCCTGTAGGTTCTGTATCCCTTCAGCTGTGTCCACTCTCCCATACAGCTTGGTATCATCCTTAAATAGGCACATTTTGCCCTTAATGTCATCTCCAGTGTCATTGATGAAGACATTGAACAACACTGGCCCCAGCACCAAGCCCTGTGGGACCCCACTGGTTACCTGTCATGTGCCAGATAACTCTTCCCCCCCCCCACAACCACCCTGTGGGTTCTGTCCTTCAGCTAGTTTTCCACCCATCTGGCCATCTTTTCCCCAACCCTAAGGTCCACCAACTTCCTGATCAACCTTTTGTGGGCCACAGAGTCAAAGGACTTGCTGAGATCAAGATAGAGGATGTCTTCTGCGTGGCCCCTGTCTACCATCTTAGTGTCACAGTCAAAGAAGTCAATCAGATTTGTTTGACATGATCTCCCCCAATAAACTCATGCTGTCTCGCATCCTGGAGACCATGCTCCTCTAGATATTCAGCCAATCTTTCCTTTAGTATGGTCTCCATGAGCTTGCCCACAATGGAGGTCAGACTGACTGATCTGTCATTCCCTGGGTCATCCTTTGGACCATTTTTGTGGAGCAGCACTGCATGTGCTGTTCTCCAGTCCTGCAGTACTATGCCTGTCTCTAGTGAATTATTAAACAGGTTTGCCAGTGGCCTTTTCAGCTGCTCCACCATACAAAAATACTGTACACTGAATGGCATACCTGTTTCTTCAGTTCATGGTCTGGCTTTGAGGAGTGAAGACAAGATTGCGGTCCAGAGATGATTATGGCGTTGGACCCCCGATGGGTAAGTAAGGGCTTGGAGGGTGCAGGGTAGTAGGTGCTTAGTGGGAGAGTCGGATTGGGGACTGTAATGGTGCAAGAGACATCAATGGACTGTTTTCTTGTTACAGGTTAAAGAAAATAAAAAAAAAAACAGATACAGATGCTGATTGACACTGGGGGATTAGGCACCCCCAGTGTCAGTGTCATGTTTCTGGGGGAGGTGGTTGGTGCTGAGAGGGAGGGTCAGGTGGGGAGAAAGTTACTACACACACACACACGAAATCACTGTGAATCGAGGTAGTAGGGGCTGGACAAGGATTACAAAAACAGGATGGAGATGTCAATTGACACTGGGAGATTGTGCACCCCAGTGTCACTGCTTTGTTTCTGTGGGGGATGAGAGGGACAGTCCATTAATTATCTATGAAATAACTACACATGTGTGGAAGTGGAGGATAACCATGCATGCATGGTAGTGGGGGCATGAAGATTTCTGCACTGGGGATTAGGCCCCCAGTCTCACTGTTATGTTTCTGGGGGGTGCAGAGAGGGAGGGGAGGGTGTGGGGTTATGTATTTCAGCAGTCATGGACCCACTGACTGCAGAAACAGGTTTCTTCCAGGTTGGGTAAAAGAAAAAGTAGTGTGATCATGGAGTGCTGCATGGTACACAGACATGGAGGCAACTTTTGTCACCTTCACAGGCTTTTTATTGGCAAGGAATGCAGGAGTACTTGTCTCCTAGTCATAGCAAGAGCTCTGCAGGGCTAAACTTACTGCAGCCCTAAAAAGGGCATTTAGCAGCAGTTGTACCTAATGCTCTGTACAGTGTGCAAAAGGGACACAATTCTTCCATTACACACACTCCTGTATGAAACAGGGGGTGTACTGGAGAATGTTAGTACAGGTTTCAGATTGTAATTGACCCTAATCAGTAATTGTATATAAATTATACCTTCATAGCAATCAAACCCTAACTATTTTACTTGTGTAATTAATTGCACATATGTAAGCTGAGAAACAATTACAGTACTTACCATAGTATTGTTTATTTCAAGGGATCCCTCACTATGCTTACTAATGCAGTCAGCCTGAAGGGTTGAGCTGTCCTGGAGAGAATGGAAAGTACGCAAATTATGGTACTCAGAATGCATTATCAAACCTCTGCATCATGGTGGTGCTGTGTTCTGCTCTCCAACATGAGATTTATTTTGAGAACCAGTAAGACAATAGCCACAGACCTTACAAACCTATCCTACACTATACCTAAAAACAAAACCCACCATAAAAACAATAAAATATTGCCCTCCCAGGCCAAGCTATGGCACACTAAAACAGAAACTACAGCAAAACATTGGCTGAGGATGAACAACAAGTAATGTTCAAGCAAGTGATTATGAAACAAACTTTGATTCCTGTAGAACCTTTTCCGGGTTCTGGAAGGGGAGGCAGGGTAAGAGATTTAAGGACACTCCCTGGTATTTCAGCAACCCTATGTCCAAGTCATCATTTTTTGCACAGTACATGATAGCCATCTAAACATTTAAAATCCACAATAAAAACATGGGTTGCCATACTTCTTTTTAAGTTACATTGGTGAGAATTAATCCCTCTTTCTGGAAAAAATTCGGAAGGGGTCAGACTGTTTTATGTGGTCATAGTATCAATATTTTAGATATCAACATGAATGTGAAAGTAAAAGTGAAACAAGGACACATCATTTGTCATGATGCTTGCTTCATTTTTTCCACAAATGCAAAAATAAAGAATAAATTACCAATAGTATGGCACCCTTTTGAACTGATATTCCCCGAAAAATGGGGATATATTTGTATGCTTTTATACAATAAAACCATTTCAGACCCATGCCATTTTCATAAAACGTTTTTGATATATGTCAAATATGGTTATGAATGTAGAGAAAGAATGAAATATAGGGGTTGCCATAATTCTTTTGGTTATACAGTATCTGCTTTCAAAGTTGCAGTTTCAGAGGTGGTTGGCTCAGGACTAAAATAATAAAAACATCCCAATAAAAAATAAAACTTGCAAGACAGCTGTTCAAACAATTCAAAAGTACATGCAGAGCAGAAAGGACTTAAACATAAAATAAACAGTGTAACCAAAGACAGACAGATATGTTAGTAAAGCACCTTAAATGATACCAACTGCTGCAATTGTGGGAGTTAATTTCCTTGCTGCCATCCTATATATATTCTTAGCTGAACATGACATAATAGGATAAATCATTATTCTAATAATGCTTCCATATATTAAGGAATGTACTTGCACCAGAAAACAACCGTGAAAACATTTTTGAGTGCATCAGGAAAATGGGAATTTGAAACACCAGGAAATGTCTTTAGGTGTAGTGAGGGAACTCTTGGAAGAAAAAATGTTACTATGGTAAGATATGTTTTCTTCAAAACCCAGGAGTCCCTCATGATGCTTACTTAATGCAGACTACAAAGCAATACTTGAGAGGCTGGGTACAGAACCTATTTAGGGAAAAGGTTCTGCAAGACAATAATGCCAAACCTAGCATCTCTTCTGGACTGCAGATCCTGGAAATAGTGCTTTTGTGAAGGTGTGTAATTTTTCAAGTAGCCAGTTTACACATTTGTAACGAGGAAATGTCCCTTACAGCTACCACAGAAGCAGCAGTGCCACCAGAGGCATGTGCAGAGTCAGTGAATAAGGGGGTCCAGAATCCTCATAAACCTAGGTGGGTCTGGTGGCATGCCCCCCCAGGAAATGTTTTAAAACATCGCTGTAAATGGTGCATTTTCCTGCATTTTAGACCTACGTAAGTTATGTTACAGCCCAGCAGAATGAAACTTGGGTTATTGCATGTTTAGTCTGATTGAAGTGCAGTTTGCAATGTCCCATCCTAAATCCCAGTAGATCACACTGATAGTAGTAGGTAGAGGGTGGACAAAGGGTGCATGCAGGGGCCCATCTCTAGTCACAACAGACACCATGGGAAGACCTCTTGAAACATCTGCACAACTGTGCTACAAGGGGGCTGGACAAGGAATGGGACATGAGAAACAAGGGTCTTCCTCCTCACAACTTCTCTATCTGCTCTTTCACTTTCAGTTTTGCTCTCCATAAGATTGTCTGAGGTTCATTGTAGAATACTCTCACCTGTCATGATCACCTTAGTTAATCCCTTTGATAAAATAACTGAACAGGAATGACTGGCATTGAGGGGCTGACAGATATAAACAGTGGAAGCGAATGAGAGGTGCTGGGAGGGGAAAGGGGGCAGATCAACCTGACAAGGTACTACCTTGAGGGAAACGTATCCCAACCCCAACTTATTAATATAGACGAATAGGCCAAAAGCATGCTAACAGATAGAGCAGTACTTCATTTTGACATCTGCATCCTCTGACCTCTTGCTCTGGCTAGCCCTGAGTATGTTTGGCAAAGCTTCTCTCCACTGCTAACCTGCACTTCCTCCCACAGGACCATCAGGTTCCAGGGGCTGCTCCTGAACCCCGCCACTACCTCATGGATACCCATCGTTGCTTGCACAACAGTGTTCAGATTCAAAACCAGCCTGTTGCAAACTTGTTGTTCGGGCAAGCATCTCATAAATGGGTGGGGTTTGTGAGACCACCCATTAGGACTCATAGGAGGGGAGGGACCTAGCAGGACTGCAAGACATTATCCAGTGGGAGGAAAGCTTAGGCCGTCAATCAGAACTAACTTGACTCTTTCAGACTGAGGACACTGCAGGCAAAAGCAGTGATTTAAATGGATGGTTTTATTTTGATGCAAACAAATAAAAAAGAAGGGGGTTCAGACTTTTAACAGGTGGGCCAGGGCCAGGGTCAGCTCCCCTCCCCATCCATGCCTAAGAGTGCCACAAGTGGAATGTGCCCTTAGGCCTTGAGGTGGCTGCTTGCTAGCTTTATTGTAGCAGAACTAAATGCAGGAGACTATGCAGCAAGCAATGGTCCTCTTAGAGGCTGCCTGCCCTTGCACACTTCAGCATGTGTGAGGAACAGCTGTGAGTGGGAACCTCTGAAGTCCATAGTGTGGTCCAGATAGAAATTGAGTGCCCTCTTAACATCTAGACTGTGGAGTCTCTCCTCACCAGAACTGGACTTTGCTGGAAAGAAGACTGGGAGAGTAAAGGATTGTTTCAAATGAAACTCGAACAATACCTTGGGAAGGAATTTCCTGTTAGTCCAAAGGACTGGCTTGTCTCTGTGTAAGAAGATGTAGTTAGGATCAGTGCAGAGGGCTTGCAGCTTGTATGACCTCTTCACAGAAGTTATGGCCACCAAGAAGACTGACTTCCGGGTGACATTCTTCAGATCTGCAGAGGCCATGGGCTCAAAGTGGGGGGTTCCATGAGCTTTTCTATACACAGGTTCCAATCCCAAGGAGTGACTGGTTCCCTAACATGGGGATACAGATGCAGCAGGCCCTTGAATATTTTCTTGAAAATGGGGTATAATGCCACCATTTTCTCATTTGCTGCCAAAATAAAGGCAGAAATAGCTGCTGGGTATAATTTAAGGGTTGTGGGCCTGAGCCAGGTATTCCAAAAGTATGGGCAGATCTGCCTGTAAGGGACTGAGCTGCTTAGGAGCACACAAAAGAGAAAACCTTTTCCATTTGAAAGCATATATCTTCTTGGTAGCACACTGTCTGGAGAATCTAAGGACCTTGAGGACCTCCTCTGAAAAATGAAAATCAGAGTACTCTAACTCCTCAACAACCAAGCATTGAGGTGCAGTGACCTGAGGTTTAGAATGATTACTCTACCCTGAGACATGGTCAGTAGATTGTGTGTCTGTGGGAGACAAATGGGCTGTTTGATGGAGAGGACCAGGAGTAGGGAGTACCAGGTCTTTCCAGTCCACTCTGGTGCCACTAGTATCATGGTAGCAGATTGGTTCCTTAATTTCAGGAGAACATGAAGCAATAGAGGGAATGGAGGGAAGGCATACAGGAACTTCTTCGATCAATCCAGAGTCAGGACATCCATGGGGACTAAGACCACTGATGGAGGCCTGCAACAAAAGAGAGGGTGCTGGTAATTATCTTTGGAATCAAACAGGTCTATTTCTGGTGTGCCCCATCTCCTGAAGATTATGGCCATCAGCTGCTTGTTCACAGACCGTTTGTGATGCCACTGGCTGATCCTGCTGAGGAAATCCACCAGGACATTGTCCTTCCCTAGAAGATGGACTGGTGATAGCTGTACTTCCATGGAGTAAGACAGATTCCAAATCTTCATGGCTTCTGTGCATAGCTTTGAGGATCTTGTACCTCCCTGTTGTTTTTTTTTAGTTGTTTAACCAGGAGTAGCACACTAAGCTGAAAGCTTTTTTATAGGAGCGACCTGGGAGCACAGGGAAGTTAAGTGACTTGTTCAGGGTCACACAGTATGCAAGTGGAAGCTGTGTGATTCAAACCCAGGTCTGGTCTGCTGGTTGTCACCAGATTTGCAGCTCAGAGCCTTAAACCACAGGTCTATACTGCCTGTTTGTTGATGTAATACTTGGTAGTGGTATTGTCTGTCCTGATTTGAGCTGACTGGTCCTTTATCTGGGCAGAGAATGACTGGAGGGCAAGGAAACTGCCCTTAGGTCCAGGAGGTTTATGTGCTCTCTGGATTCCCAGAGGGAACACACTCCACTTACTATTAGGTCACCCAGGTGGGTTCCTTAGCCATTATCAGGACAACTGTGGGAAACTATTGTTGAAAGAGCATTCCCACTTTGAGGTTGTCCCTTTCTTTCCACCATTCAAGAGCTTGTAAGAGAGTTCTTGTCATGGGCGTTGGCTTTGAAAGAGGGTGACACTTTTGGGAGCAATAGGCCCTTAAGTGATACTGGATGTCTCACATTTGAAATCTGACTACTGGCACCACTACTGTAGTGGAGGCCTTCTGACCCAAGAGCTAAAGGAAATGTCTTGTTGGCCTGGGCTAGCCAGGATGAAGGAGACTGCCAAGCTTAGAAGGCTTTCCATTCTTTCCTGAGGTAGGAATGCCTTGCCCTGGAGTGGATCTCGCTCTGCTGCTATGAACTCAAGCACCTGGACTGGTTCTGTTTGATATTTTTTAATATTTATGAGGATCTTAGTGTCTCCAAGGTTCTCTGAGTTAGCTGGAGAAAACCTTGACCTGCTGGTGAGACTTTTCTGCCACCAGTCAGTTGTCCAGGTAGGGAAAAACCAGCACTCCTTGCCTCCTGAGATGTGCTGACACCACGGCTAAGCACTTTGTTAACACACTGGGAACAGATGAGAGACCAAACAGAAGGGCTGTGAACTGATAATAACCAGAAGGCTGCCTGGCCGTTAAGCATTTCCTGTGGCTGGGCCTGAGTGGAATGTGAAAGTACGCATCTTTCAGGTCCAGAGATCCCATACAGTCTCCCCATTGTAGGGATGGTATTACCTGGGGACAGGGTGATCATCTTGAACTTCACTTTTTTCAGGTGTCTATTCAGAAACCTGAGGTCTAAGATGGGTCACCACTCCCCATTTTTCTTGTGAGTGATAAAGCACCTCGAGTAAAGGCCCTTTTCCCACTGGAAAGGAGGAACTCTTTCTGCTGCATTTTTCTGCAGCAACTTTTTGACCTCCTACTCCAGCAAAATCATTTTTGTTTGAGTGGGAGGTTTGAAGTTTTTGCAAACCTGAAGCCTGGGGAATCTTTTGAACTGCAGTGTTAACTCCTGGTTTACTATGTACAGGACCCACTTGTCTGTGGTGATGTATTTCCATTCCTGGAAGTAGTGAGCCAGCCTTCCTCCCATTGGCAATGGATGTGCAACCTGAATTGACTTATCAGGGGTTCTGCTTGGGCTGAACCTTAGGTACTGGGACTGGCTCAGTCCATTTTGTATCTCTTCTGCCCTTGTCCCTAAAGAAACCTCTCATCTGAGAGTAATCATAGGGCATGAAGATTCAGGGAAAGTAACCCTAACCCCTAACTCCCCTTCTATATGGCCTATAGAAAGTGGAGGCCTTCTCTTTCTCAGTGTTGCTTTTGTGGGTGGTTTTGCATTCTTCCACATTCTTCATATATGCCTCTGTCTTGTTACCAAATAAGGAGTGTTCTTGCATGGGAAATCTGTGGCATTTGCTTGGGTGTCCTGGGACAAATTAGTGGTCATTAGCCAGTACATCTTCTTAAGGACTATAACCCTAGAGACAGTGTCATTGTTATTCTCTGCCATATGGAATTGGTATTTGGTAGCATTGAGAACAGTTTGGGCAGCATATCCCAAATCTTGTGCCAGATCCCCCAAGGCCTTCTTACTCATGGCCAGTACGCATTCCAGAAGGCTTTCTGTTACTGAACAGTGTAGGCCATGTATGCAGCCATCCAAAACAGAAGAGAGGCAGTGGTATACATTTTCTTCCTTCTACTATCCAGCTTCTTGGAACCTTTGTATGGAGGCTGGATAGAGAGGGGGAACTTTAGCCTTGTCACAGGTGACCACTGGGACAATCCCTTCATGATCTGAGTGAGAATAGAGGTACCCAGCATCAGGTCTGTCCAGCTGGTACTTCTTTATCAATCTTTTGTTGATCCCCAGAGTGGAAGTAGGGGTCTGCAACAACTCAATGGTTGCTTTTTAAGGGGTCTGTGAACAGGTAGAAGCAACCTCTTACTTGGGGTTAACCCCATCATATCCAGGAATTCCACCTCTTCCTCATCCTCCACAGTTTCCTGGGTGGAAAGGTTGAGTGTGGGATGAATAATCCTCTGGACCCTGGAAAGGGGACTCAAACTCTTGCCGGGGGGACCCTCTGGGTTCAATGTGTTCCCCTTCCTCCTCATCATCATAATAAAATTGTGCTCCCTGGTCCTCAGGAAATAGGAGGGTACAGAGACTGGAGGAGGAACCCTTATACTCATTAGGGAATTGATGGCTTGAAAAGCTTGATAGACTTACCAAGCCTTGGTCATGTCCTCCATAGAGAGAATTGTTTGCTCTGTCCATTGAGGGATCCTTTCCTTCTTCAGGAAAAGGGGCAGTGACATGTTTTTCTTTTTGTTTTCTTTCAGCAAGAACCAGGTCCAGAACTTGCTCTGAAGGTTTCTTATGCTTGGCCACCACAGAATTCCCTTTTCCAGGAACCCTGAAATCAGAAGGGTCTTTGGAGGATCTTTCCTTTTATTATAGGAGGACAGACCCTCATCTGTATGCTTTGGTGACACAAAGGCAGACAGGGAAGCCATAATAACATCTAAACTTTTTGGTCCTTTTCTTAGCCATTTTAGGGTAAAACCTGTTGCAAGCTCACAATCAGTAAATGAATGATCAGAACCTAGGCACCCAAAACACAACTTGTGGCAGTCTGCTTTTGCCAAAATGTCGTACCACTTTGCACAATTTTTGAAGCTTGTAGGTCCTGTTTTCATTTTGGGTCTGTCTGACATGCCAATTGAAGAAAGACCCTTAAAAATATGGTTCTCAAAAGGAAAACAGCAAGCATGAGGTCCAGCTCCCTAAAAAGAATGAACTACTACTAAAATAACTGAAAGTGCTTTTTTTTTTTTGAAAAACTTCCCTCAAATAATATAAGTATAGCAAAAATATGCTTGGTTCTAGAAAATTGGGAACTGAAGCACTAACTATTTCAAACAAGGAAAATCCAACAAAATAAAGAAAGAAATTATGGAAAGTATAGTAAAACTGTGGTTAAAAAGAAAACCACTAAGTAAAATAAGGGAGTTTCTCTGGTTCCTGGGAACTGCTGAGGAATCAGAGAAAATCACTAAAATGCAAGATAAAACAGTAAAACTATGCTAATAGTAAATAGCAGAGTTTTGAAAGAAAAGTAAGGGAATACTTGAATTTCAGGAAAAAAGTAAAAAAATGGAATCAACTGAAGAGTGTACTTCAGGGTGACTTGCTTTCTTAAACAGAGCAATAAATCTGACTTTGCAGTTAATTTTTTTATTGATGTTTTTAAGACAAAGATACAACAACCATGTGCAGCTCATCATATAACATGGATGGTGACAACACACATTATACATTATCACAATCAGAATGCTTTGAATATGTAAGAATTTTAAGTCATGCACCAGATGAGTACAAAAACATCAAATAAATCTGACTTCGGAGAGCAGAATGCAGCACCACCATGAGGCAGAGGTTCGAAAATGCATTCTGAGTCCATAATTTGCATACATTCCACTCTCCCCAGGGCAGCTCAACCCTTCAGGCTGATTGCATAAGTAAGCATAGTGAGGGATTCCTGTGGTTTGAAGTAATTTATATAAAATTTGCTGCTGCCAAAGCTGTTTTAAATGCCATCCCAGGACCTTATATTTGTTTTCTATTGTTTAACCAGGTGAGACGCACTAAGCTGAAAGCTTTTTTACAGGTGCAACCTGGGAGCACAGGGAAGTTAAGTGACTTGCTCAGGGTCACACAGTATATGCAAGTGGGGGCTGTAGGACTCAAACACAGGTCTCCAGATTTGCAGCTCAGAGCCTTAAACCACTGCACTATACTGCCTCCCAGCTCTTTTTTGACACTATATGAAGCACATATAGTAAATGAGGCTATGCTGGTGCTAACAATTTCAACTATAATAAAGAAATAAATGTTTATATTGTTTTAAGAACATGGGCTATTTATGATTGTTTCATTTTCAAATCTGTAATGGCACTTGCTGTATAATAAAGATCAGAAACATAAACTAATATGACCTTTGCCCACTACATGAAACTGGAAAAAATGGGGTTAGGTTCATCCAGAGACTGATGGTATAGCTACTGTTAGAGTTCCTCTGAATGCAATGTTGTTATCAAAGTATAGTCTGACTGGCTGTAAGTCTGTTTCTGCTATTTTCACTAAAACATCACAGCTGCTTTATTTTACAAGAAGGTGGGACAAGTGTATGTGACTGTTTTACCATCTGCTATTATGTAAGGGAAAAATGAGGTTTGCCAACAAAAGGCAGGCCAATTTGTCTTAAGACCCAGCCAGGAATATAGAGCTGGGGGGGCTAGAGGAGGGGACAGTGACCTCACCACAGGGGCGAGTACAGAGCAAAGGAAGCTCCCGAGCTATTGGTCGGGGGGAGGTGCTGGGGGAGGGCCCCAGAACAAAGGGCAGCAGAGTCACTTAAGGTCTGGTAACCACTGCTCACCCTCTTTTCTGCTACAAAATTCAAGGTAATAGCACAATCACTTGGCATAGGTAAGGCACAGCAATTTATATGTTTGGGTATGTAAAAATGCTTGATAGGCCGTTGGTTGAGCATTAGGCTGTTTTAGGGCAACACCAGTTTGGGATGCAAAAATCCTTGATAGGCCCATGGTTTGAGCAATTTAATTTTGGGGGCGGCAGGCTGTGCAATGTGGTTTGGGCCCAGGAAGGGCAGGTCACGTTGCCGGCAAAGCACAGCAGTTATAAGGTATTACATGGTTTGGAGCAGCATCGCTTGAGAAAGCAAAATGTTTGCTAGACCATTCATTGGATCAGTTTAGTTTGTTTTGGGGCAGCAGGCTGGGCAGTGTGTTTAGGCCCAGAGAGATCAGGTGGCAGTTGACTGCAGTCTCGGAGAGTGTGCAACTGTTGTTTTGGAAGAAGCCGGATTTAATTTGTTGGATGGCAGGCTGTGCAGCGTGGTTTGGGCTCAGAAAGGGCAGGTCGCGTTGCCGGCAAGGAACAGTAGTTATGATGTATTCCGCAGTTTGGAGCAACATCACTTGGGAAATCAAAATGTTTGTTAGGCTTTTTATTCTATCAGTTTAGTTTGTTTTGGGGTGGCAGGCTGGGTAGCAATGTTTGGGCCCAGAGAGATCAGGTAGCAGTTGGCTGCAGTCCCAGAGAGGGTGCAACTGTGGTTTTCAGAAGGAGCAAGTGCCGTGGTGTCCAACTAGATAGAACCAGGGCAAGTGCTCAAGAGATGGGAGCAATGAATGAGTGGTGTTTTCCAGCCGGTAGGCCAGTGCATGGGTCAGGCTGCAACTCCTGGCAACTGCCAGAAGCAGAAAGATGCCTGTGAAGGTGAGGTGCAGGACAGGGAACCAAGTAGGGGGGAGCTGATGAGAAAAGCAGCTTGCTGTGTTGGCTGGCCTGTAGCTCAGGTGTAGGGCCAGGGAGATTGGATAACGTGTAGATTGTGCAGGGACCGAAGGTCCATTGTGAGAGATGGAGAGGCCCCCCCGGTGAGATCACCATGTGGCAGCAGGGAAGGGAGGACAGAGCAAGCTCTCCTATTTGGGGAAATCACATGGAGGGGACTCACAGCAGCGACAAGAGAGGAGCCGTGCAAGTGGCTGCAGGCCTAGAGTGCCATGTGCGAGTGGTCGTGCAGGCGGGTTTTAAAATTTTACACCATGATAGGTCGAGAGTGCAGTCACTTTGGCGTTTTCATGCCTGTTATGCTAGGCCACGGGGAGTGAGGGCACTTCAGCCTGACGGGGAGGGGGGGCTTTCAGAGAGTCATAGTGCCCAGATGAACACATGTTGGGTGGGATACAGGCAGGGCTTTGTTTCAATTGGTGCGGGGACACAGGCACACTGGTATTGCACAGGAGGGTGAGAGTTAAAATAATTTGTAGCAACATAGGTTACAATAGGAAATATATGCCATCCTACAGTATGTGTGTTAATAACCGTATGCTATCAAGTGGGCTTATGAATGCATTTGTGGGGGATTCAGGGATAAAGGGGAGGCTGATCAAGCACCTGTCCAGCCAATAGGCTGAAACACTGATACAAGGAAGCCTTCATAAACCTAGGGGCATGGGGGCCACCGAAAGCTAGGGCACCGCAATTGGGCTGGGACGGGTTTGTCAGCTGGAGCATAGTGACAAAAAGAAAAAAATGCCTAGCCCTTTGGGCTCGAGTCCCGATACAGTTGAGAACGAGCACAGTGAAAGAGCTGGGTAATTAGCAATGTGATTTGCTTGGTACTGCTTGCTGCTTCAAAACAGTGTGAACTTGCAGACATGGTTGACCTGTAGTCACCAATAGTGGGCAGCTGGGGTCATGGATGCTTGGCAGGCAGAGGCCTTTCCAGATGTATCAGAAATCACATTAGGAGATGACTCAGAGGCTGGCAGGACAATTCTGTCTAAGATGTTATCACTGCCAAATACTATGCCCTCACCCTGGAGGGGAAAAAACAGTGGCTTGCAAATTATCTAAGTTGGTATAGAAACAGGGGGGTATAGAAACATAGAAACGTAGAATGTGACAGCAAATAAGGACTGCTTGGCCCACCTAGTCTGCCCATTTTCCTACCTAACAGATAAGCTGTAGATCCTAGTTAACCAACAGCTTACTTCCTCCTACCGCCCCCCAACTAGGTCTGCCTTATGTCTGTCCCATGCATTATTGAATTCCCCCACTGTTTTTGACTCCACAACCTCCTCAGGGAGGCTGTTCCATGCATCCACAACCCTCTCTGTGAAAACACACTTCCTCTTATTATCTCTGAGCTGTCCACCCTTTAGCTTCAAATTGTGCCCCCCTGTTCTTGCACATCTCTTTTTCTGAAAGATGCTACCCTCTTGGACCTTGTTGATTCCCTTGAGGTACTTGAAAGTTTCTATCATGTCCCCTCTCTCCCTTCATTCCTCAAGAGTATACATATTAAGCTCCTTTAGTCTTTCTTCATATGTCTTCTGGTGCAGACCCTGCACCATTTTGGTTGCCCTCCTTTGGACAGCCTCCACTCTGTCTATGTCTTTGCGGAAATGGGGTCTCCATAACTGCACACAGTACTCCAGATGGGGTCTCACCAATTGTCTGTACAGAGGGATAACAACTTCCTGTTTTCTACTATTGATGACTCTCCCTATGCATCCCAGTATCCCCCCGTCTTCCTTACTGCCTTCTCACATTGCTTGCCCACCTTTAGGTCATCTGATATAACTACCCCCAGGTCCCTTTCCATTTTTACTGTTGTCAGTATCTCACCCCCCATTGTGTACTCTTCCCCTGGGTTTTTGTTTCCCAGGTGCATTACCTTGCACTTCTTTGCATTGAATCTGAGCTGCCATACATCTGACCATTCCTCCAACCTTACCAAGTCCTTTTTAATCCTTTCCACTCCATCTTGTGTATCAACCCTGTTGCAGATCTTTGTGTCATCTGCAAAGAGGTATACTTTTCCTTCCAGTTCCTCTGCAATGTCACTTATAAAGACATTAAAAAGAACCGGTCATAGCACTGAACCCTGTGGTACCCTGCTAGTAACCCTCCTTTCTTCACTGTGGACTCCATTTACTACTACCCTTTGCGTCCTGTTGTCCAACCAAATTTTTTATCCAGGCTTCCACCTTGGGACCCACTCCAAGGCTGGCTAACTTGTGTATTAATCTTTTGTGTGGGACTCTATCAAATGCCTTGCTAAAATCTAGGTAGGCCATGTCCACAGCCCCTCCCTGGTCTACTACTTTGGTCACCCAGTCAAAGAAATCTATTAGATTCATCTGACATGACCTTCCTATCGTGAAACCATGCTGCCTTGGGTCCTGTGCATCTCTGGCCTCTAGGTACTCAACAGTTCTTTCCTTCAGAAGTGATTCCATAATTTTCTCTACAACTGAGGTCAAACTAACTGGTCTATAGTTTTCTGCCTCTGTTCTGCTTCCACTTTTGTGAAGAGGAATCACATCCGCCCTCCTCCAGTCCTCAGGTACTACCCCATCCTCCCAAGATTTGTTAAAGAGAGTAGTCAGCGGTGTCACTAGTTCTACCCTTAGTTCCTTTAGAATTCTTGGGTGAATCCCATCAGGCCCCATTGCTTTGTCCACCTTCAATTTTATTAGTTCTTTCAGAACCCTTTCTTCTGTAAATGGACTGGTATAGACCCCCATCTTCAGAGTGTTTATCTTGTTTGGTTTAGGCACCTCCCCCTCCTCTTCCTTTGTGAATACTGAGCAGAAATATTCTTTCAGTATCCCTGCTTTTTCACTGTCACGCTCTACCCACATTCCCCCACCTTTATTAAGCCTCAGTATCCCTCCTTTGGTCTTTCTTGGCTCCCTAATTTACCTATAAAATGTCTTATCCCCCTTCTTAATAGAGTTGGCTATCTTTTCCTCAGTTTGGGCCGTTGCTATTCTGACTGCCTTCCCAGCCTCTTTCTGCTTTAACTAAAAAAGTTCTCTGTCCTGCTCCTTCTATGTTTCCTTACATTTCCTGAATGCTATCCTTTTCTCCTTAACTTTCCCTGCCACCTCTTTTGAGAATCATAGCACTTTTTTTCTTCATTGTGTTTTGTTGATTTGCTTTACACAACTGCTTGTTGCCTCTGTGATGGCTGTTTTGATTACTCCCCATTGCTCCTTCACCCCTCTTTCTTGCCTGTTTGCTAGTGCTTTTCTGAGGCACCCTCTCATTTTCCCAAAGTCAGCCCTCCTGAAGTCCAGGGTATGGGGAAGTAAGTCCAGTGGATAGCGATCTGGTGGCATGGTGGGCATCACCTCAATGGCAGGTTTTTGGAAGAACAACCGGAAACACCCTCAAAGCCAGTGGGTGAGGGGGGGCAACTGCTGGGGTGCTATGGGTGGATGGTTGGCCATTGGTACAGCATAAAAGGGTTATTTAATGGGAGGGAGGTATGGGAGGGAGGCTGAATCGCTGTAGGGAGTGACAGTATCCATGAAGGTCTCATTATGCAGCTGGCGGCTTAACACTGGGTAAGCCCCATCCCAGTGGTAATGGGCCTAGAATCGGGGCCTTAGCTGAGGCACACTTGGACCAAGGCGGGGTACTGTGGGAGGCTGGTTAGATTTGGCATTCAATAGTTGGGGGAAAAATGATGGGGGCTGTGTGGGGGGCTGAATCCTGGTAGAAGGGACAATGTTCACCTATGTCTTGTAATGCAGCTAAGGAAGAGGTGGTGCCAAAGAGAGCTGTGACATCCAGTGCTACCATGCTAGCGGAGGCCACAAAACTGATGTCCCAGATGATTGAGTTGATGGAGGCAGTGAAAAGAAGGGAAGCTGAGGAAGAGGTGCAGAGGAAGTGAAAGGAGCAGGATGAGGGAACTGGTCCAGGGAGGGGTAGAAAATGAGCGAAGAGGGTGGGTGCCAATGCCCCAGCAGCACCAAGGGTGAGGGGAAACACAGACCGGAACCTGGACGAACAACCAGACAGGGGTAAGGATAAGATGGATATGAGCAATGATGAGAACTTAAGAGAGTATATGGAGGGGTTGGTAGGTGATTTGGGGGAGGAAGGTGTGGAAAGAATGGATACAGCATTGTGGGCCATCAAAGAAAAGAGAAAAGGGGAAAAGGGGGTGGCGAGCGTGGTAGGAGGGACACGGAAGTTATATGACGGTCCGCTGGGTTTCATGCTATTAAAGAAAAGATTTGGAAGGGAGAGTATGTCGACATCTTTGGGCTTGTGGAAGTGGAAACAGCAAAAAGGTCTGAACAGAAAGAATCGGTAGGGAAATCAGAGATAGCGGTGACACTGGCAGTGGTAGGGCACAAGGCAGAGGAGGCAAGGTATAAAGGGAAGAACATCGACACGTAGCAAGCAGGGTTTTTGATTTATAGTGCTTTGGTACTGAAAAAACAGCCAGAACTGGCAATCTCGCTGATAACATATATGGCAATTATTAGGGATGTGTTTCAAGTGAAGCTGGGTTTTGGTTGGCTCAAGTATGATGAGGCGTTTTGGAGACACATGGTCGTAAAGGGTGACCGGAAGTGGGACTGCACCCATGCAGTGCTTTGGGTCAGGACGTTATCTGAGGAGCAGGGAGCCAGGTGGCAGAGATAGTAAAAAAGGCGGCACCAGCACAGGGGGCCAAGGCCTGATGGCTTATAAGAGGGCAGCGTATACTTGGTCCAGCTGTAAGTTTAGGCATATCTGCTCATGGTGCGGGGGTGTCTCACCCAGTCACAAGTTGTAGGATCGGTAGCAAAAAAGGGGATCCGGCCAGAGAACAGGCCTTCATGCAGCCCTTTTGGGGCAGTAGTAGGGGAGCCGGCAGGAGCCGGGGAGGCGCTAGTGGGGGGGAGTTATACATCCAATTATGGATGGAACCAGGCCTGATTGGTCAGGTCGTAGGTGGGGATACTCCCTTGCCCACACACCCATACCACTGGGGGTGGTGGAGGCTTAGACCAGGGACTACCACGACAGAAAGGTGGTGGAGCTACTAAGAAGTGGTTTTGAGGGGGGAGTTGCACTAGGGTTTGAAGGGAGGCGGGTGGGGATACAGGCCAAGAGCTTGGCATCAGTGGTGGGGAAAGAGGACATGGTATGGAAAAAGATACAGAAAGAGGTGAGAGCAGGGTGGGTGTAGGGGCTGTGGCAACACCCCCATGCATGGAGTTCCAGGTATCACCCCTGGGCTTGGTGCCCAAGAAGCAGGCATGTGAGTTCCAGCTCATACACCACCTGTCCTACCCGAAAGAGGGGTCAGTGAATGAAGGGATTCCAGACACACTCAGCATGGTCTCCTCCGCATCACTGGAAGAAGCGGAAGAGTTGATACTGGTGGCAGAGAGGGCTTCGTTAGCAAAGACAGATATTGAGGCCACATTCCGACCCATGCCGGTGAGGCCAGAGGACTGGGACCTTCTCAGTTTCTGGTTCAAGGGCGGGTTTTACTTCGACAAAGCATTGCCCATGGCTGTTCAGTGGCCTGTGCAACCTTTGAAGCGTTCAGCTCATGGGTGCGGTGGGAGTTTAGGTGGCGATATGGACATGGCAGGGTAATCCATTAATTGGATGACTTCCTATTTATAAGGACTAGTAGGGTGGAGGCAAAAAAAATATTGGCCAATTTACAGGACATATGAGGGGCCATGAGCATCCCACTGGCAGCCAGGAAAACTGAGGTCCCAGCGCACATGCTGGAATTTCTGGGGATCAAGGTGGACACAGTGGAGGAATGTTTTCGCCTCCAAGGGGACAAAGTTGAGCGGCTCAAGGGGCTACTTGCCCTGGTTGGGGGGAGGAGGAGGGTGCCGCTAGTACAGGTACAGCCACTTCTGGGGCTCCTTAATTTTGCCTGCAAAGCCATAAGCCCAGGCAGGGCACTCACTAGGAGGTAGGGAGGGTCACTGGGAAAGCTAAGCTGCCACATCATTGGGTGAACATCAGTAGAGGGGTGAAAGAAGATTTAGTGGTTTGGGATACATTCCTGGAATCCTATAATGGGGTGACTTTTTGGCAGGAGGAGTGGGCTTCTAATGTGGACCTCGAGCTGTATACGGACACGGCAGGGTGCCTGGGGATGGGGCTTATTACCAGGGGGACTGGATATCGGAGGCATGGCCAGACTGATGGCGGGAAAGAGGTTGGATGAAGGACATCATGTTCCTCGAGATCTTCCCAATATGGGTAGACTTGGAAGTGTGGGGGGCATGGATGGCAGGGAAGTACATAGTGTTTTGGTGTGACAATAAGGGTGGGATCAATGTGATCAACAGACAGACTGGCCAGACGGAATCAATAGGCATAGTGTTGAGGTGTATGATACTGTTGGGGCTGCGGCTTAACCTGTGCTTCAGGGCAAGACACATTGAGGGGGCTCGGAATGAGGTAGCTGACTGTCTTTCTTGTGTTCAGACATAATGGTGCCGAGAGTTAGTGCTGCAAGCCGAGCTCACCTGGACCAGGGTACCGGGGCGACTGTGGGAGATTGGAGAGAGAAGGGCAGGGCTTTGTATAGGGGATCATGGGCAGCGGGCATCTTAAGGGCTTACGAGAGGGTGTGGGTGGCATTCCAGCCATTCAGAGCAGGAATGGGATGGGAGACAGAGGAGCCAGCCCAGGAGGGAGAGGTAATGCAATATACGGTAAAAAATGGGACGAAGGTGTAGCGCACGCCACCATGGCAATGCGGTTGGTAGGAATTGGGTGGGTTTCAATGGATTGGGGGAAGGTAGATGTGACGAGCGGCCAGGCCATTAAGAGAATGATGGCAGGCTGGCAGAGGGGGTAAGGGAAGTGGCACGATGGTAGACGGCCCCTGATGGGGCCTCACCTCACAAAGGTAGTGCGGGTGGTGGGGCAAGTATTCTATTCAGCAAATGAGGCCTGCCTATTCAGGGCCTTTTTCACAATCATGGCAAAGGGGGCTTTCGAGTCAAGGAAATGATGGCACCCAGAAAGGGAGCAACCGAAGTGGGATTACAGGAGCAGTGTGTGACCTGGGGGAGTGAGAAGGTCACAATTCTGCTTAAAATGTCTAAGACAGATCAGCAAGGAAAAGGTACAGCTGTGGAGCTGCTGAGGGATGGGATGTCAAACACTTGCGCAGTCCAGGCAATGGAAGCCTATGCGAGAGTCAGAGTGTGGGTGGGGGACCCTTGGTTTGTGCGTGGGGACGGTTCCTCGGTGACAGGTTTCCAAGTGGGGGCAATCCTAAAAAAGGCATTAGCATTTGTAGGCGAGATCCCCAATGAGTTCGCTCCCCTCTCCTTTCAGATTGGGGCAGCTTCAGAGGCAGTCAGTTTAGGGGCAGGGGAGAAGGAGGTCAAGAGGGTAGGCAGATGGACATCAAATTGTTATAAGAGATACATAAGGTGTTGACGGTGTCTAATTGGTGTCCCCCTTTTCTCCCCCTCAGCAGGCTACAGGAGGCAAGTGTGGGTCATTGGACACTCATTAATCTACTGGGTGGAAAGATTTGCAGCAGCCACTAGGATGGGCACACAACTGTGACCGGGGATCGACCACACAAAAGTGAGATAGGAGGGGCATGAGGTGGCCACAGCTGCTGCCACTATTGGAGGGACTAAGAGTGCGGTGGGCTAGCCAGGACCGTATCATCATCCATCTAGGGGGCAATGACCTGGGGGACACGCCCTGGGGATCATTGATGAAAAACTTTATAGCAGACCTAGCCCAGGGTGGTGATAGGGTGGTCTGAGATCAGGTCCCGGAGGGTATGGAGGAGGGCGAAGAAACCTCAGGTGGTGGAGATGGCGAGGAAACATCTCAACAGGAAGTACAAGGAATCACAGAAGGAGCAGGACAGAGAACTGTATCAGTTAAAGCAAAATGAAGCTGGGAAGGCAGTCAGAACAGCAAAGGCCTAAACCGAGGAAAAGATAGCCAACTTGGTTAAGAAGGGGGATAAAACCTTTTATAGGTACATCAGGGAACAAAGGAAGACCAAGGGAGGGATAGTGAGGCTTAATAAAGGGGAGGGAGGGAGGGTGGGCAGAGGGTGACTTTGAAAAGGCAGAGATACTAAATAAATATTTTTGCTCAGTATTTACAAAGGAAGAGGGAGGTATCTAAAACAAACAGTGAAACACTCTGGATACAGAAGTTGATACCAGCCCATTACAGAAGAAATGGTTCTGAAAGAACTCTTAAAACTGAAGGTGGACAAAGCAATGGGGCCTGATGGGATTCATATGAAATTCTAAAAGAACTAAAGGTAGAACTAGTGACACCACTGACTACCTCTTTAACAAATAATGGAAGGATGGGGTGGTACCTGAGGACTGGAGGAGGGCAGATGTGATTCCCCTTCACAAAAGTGGGAGCAAGGCAGAAGCAGGAAACTACAGACCTGTTAGTTTAACCTCAGTGGTAGGAAAATGATGGAATCACTTCTGAAGGAAGAATTGTCGATTATCTAGAGGCCAGAGGCACAGGGACCCAAGGCAGCATGGATTCACAGCGGGAAGGTCATGCCAGACAGATCTGATAGATTTCTTTGACTGGGTGACCAAAGTAGTAGGTCAGGAGGGGCTGTGGACATGGCCTACCTAGACTTCAACAAGGCATTTGACACAGTGCCACACAAAGATTAAT
The DNA here is from genome assembly GCA_016271365.2 of Neoceratodus forsteri. Taxonomy (NCBI): domain Eukaryota; kingdom Metazoa; phylum Chordata; order Ceratodontiformes; family Ceratodontidae; genus Neoceratodus; species Neoceratodus forsteri. Next base: position 508,570,443 of record CM057452.1, on the reverse strand, counting down.
ATACAATTAGCCAGCCTAGAGTGGGTCCCAAGATGACAGTCTGGGTAAAGAATTGGCTGGAGAATAGGACACAGAGAGTAATAGTAAATGGAGTCCACTCAGAAGAAAGGGGGGTTACTAGTGGGGTGCCGCAAGGTTCAGTATTAGGACCAGTCCTCTTCAGTGTCTTTATAAGCGACACTGCAGAGGGACTGGAAGGAAAAGTATGTCTCTTTGCAGATGACACAAAGATCTGCAACAGAGTTGATGCACAAGGTGGGGTGGAAAGGATGAGAAGGGACTTGGCAAGGTTAGAGGAGTGGTCAAATGTATGGCAGCTTAGATTCAGTGCTACGAAATGCAAGGTAATGCACCTGGGAAACAAAAACCCAGGGGAAGAGTACACAATGGTGGGTGAGATACTAACAACAAAAATGGAAAGGGACCTGGGGGTAGTCATATCAGATGACCTAAAGGTGGGCAAGCAATGTGAGAGGGCAGCAAGGAGGGCTGGGGGGATACTGGGATGCATAGGGAGAGGCATCACCAGTAGAAAACAGGAAGTTATCCTCTGTACAGACAGCTGGTCAGACCCATCTGGAGTACTGCGTGCAGTTCTGGAGACCCAATCTCTGCAAAGACACAGACAGGATGGAAGCTGTCCAGAGGAGAGCAACTAAAATGGTGCAGAGTCTGCACCGGAAGACATATGAAGAGAGACTTAAGGAGCTTAATATGTATAGCCTTGAGGAAGGGGGGGGCATGATAGAAACTTTCAAGTACCTCAAGGGAATCAACAAAGTCCAAGAGGGTAGCATCTTTCAAAACAAGAGGTGTGCAATAACAAGGGGGCACAATTTGAAGATAGAAGGGGGGTGGCTCAGAGGTAATTTAAGGAAGCATTTTTTCACAGAGAGGGTTGTGGAAGCATGGAATGGCCTTCCGAAGGACGTTGTGGAGTCAAAAACAGTGGTAGAATTGAAGCATGCATGGGACAGTCATAAGGCAATTCTAGGGGGTGGGGGCAGAAAGAAGTAGGCTGCTGGTTAACTAGGATCTGCAGCTTATCCATTAGGTAGGGAAATGGGCAGACTGGGTGGGCCAAGCGGTCCTTATCTGCCATCAAATTCTATATTTCTATGTTTCTATGTAACAGAAAAGTGGCCAGGGCAGTGATCGAGATGGGCAGGATTCAAATATGGTATAGGGAGATATCATTTGATCATGAGGCAGAATACAGATTGGATGGCGTCCATCTGTCTGAGTTTGGCATGGGTTTGTTTCTGTGCCCACTCAGAGAGATAGTGGAGAGCATAAATAGGAGGGGGCTAAAGGGCTAACCCATGGGGGGGGCAACTTTCGCCATAAGCTGGAGATGGAGCAGTGGAAGGAGTTGGGAAGCAAGGGAAACTGGGGGCAGATGGGGGAGGGATAGAGACCATGGGCTGGGGACAAAGGAACCAGGTGTGGGAGTAAAGGAGGTCAGGAGGAGGGACATAGAGCTGGGTGGGGATCGCAGTGTCCACACCTGGTGGGGGTGAAGTGGTCCGTGTATCATGGTACTCGATGGTGATGAGCGAAAAGGGGGGGAGGGCTGGATCACAGTTTCCAGGCCCCGAGAAACATGACCAATAGGAGGTGAGCAGGAGGAAGAGACACAAGGAAGAAGATGGGACTGTTATGTCCAAGGCCAAGGGGACTGTTATGTCTAAATTTGTAAATGTGAATTGTAAATATGTGATGATTTGAGATGTACAAAATGGCTGTACCTAATGATTAATAAACAGTGGCAGTGAGCATCCAAAGTGAAATGGTGGTGGCCTGAGTTTTTTCTAGCAGGGGATCAGGGGACATTGAGGTTTGCCAATAAAAGGCAGGCCAATTGGTCCTGGGACCCAGCCAGGAATATAGAGCTGGGGAGCGGTCTAGGGGAGGGGACAGTGACCTCACCACAGGGGCGAGTACAGAGCAGAGGGATCTATTGGTGGGAAGGGGGCTAGGGGAGGGCCCCAGAACAAAGAGCAGCAGGGTTACATAAGGTCTGGTAACCACTGTTTGCCTTCTTTTCTGCTGTAAAATTCCCACCCTCACTCTCTCCCTAAGGGCGAACACAGGAATAGTAAGAGGCACAAGTTACAAGATGTGGGGGGTGTATGCAAGATGTGCCCAGTTGGGGGCCCTGCACTGGCACGAGGGCCATAGATGGCAGCCAGGGCCAGGGGCTAGACAAAGCCCCACTGGAGGGATAGAGATTAAGGAAGCAAGGGGAGATTGGGAAGGGAAGGAGTTGGGAGGGAGCAAGGGGAAATCTGGGGGGCAAATAGAGGGATGGAGGTAGAGACCATGGGCTAGGGGAAAAGGAACCCATGCATGGGAAAAGGGGGCGGGGAGGGACATAGAGCTAGGTGGGGGACTGTAGTGTCCACACCTGGTGGGGGGGGAGTGGTCCAGGTAACGTGGTACCTGATGGTGGTGAGTGAAAAGGGAAGGGGCTGGATCACAGTGTCTGGACCCCGAGAAGCATGACAAACAGTAAGTGAGCAGGAGGAAGAGACACAAGGAAGAAGATGGGACTGTTTTGTCCAAGGCCAGGGGAACTGTTATGTCTAAATTTGTAAATGTGAATTGTAAATATGTGATGATTTGGGATGCACAAAATGGCTGTGCCTATTGATTTAATAAACAGTGGCAGTGAGCATCCAAAGTGAAATGGTGGTGGCCTGAGTTATTTCTGGCTGGGGATCAGGGGACAAGGGAAATTGTTTAACCAGGAAAGGCACACTAAGCTGGAGCTTGTTTCCAGGTTTGACCCTGAGCACAAGGAAGTTAAATGACTTGCTCAGGGTCACACAGCATGCAAGTGGGAGCTGATGGGATTCAAATGCAGCTCTCCAGGTTTGCAGCCCAGTGCCCTAAATCAATATGCAGTACTGTCTCCTCAAAGATCTATCAGCATGCAGCCATGTCATAGCTGAAGTCTAAGTTTAAGCGAGGCTGATGTATGACATTTTCAAATTGCAACAGAACAGAATTCCATCAAATTTCAGGAAATTATGTTTAATTCCATGGAAATCTATCAGTAAAGGAATTCTGAAATTTCAAAAGCAGAATGTTTCCATGGAGTAGTAATCCATGGTTTACATAAAGTGCAGATTCCTTCCCACAGTCCGTGGAAAAATTTTCTGAAGCTTTCATAATCTTCAGAAAACATTTCCATGGTTTTTACAGAAATGCCTTTCAGCTTTCAACTAACAAAATGATATTGCCACTGATCATGAGGCTGGGGTCAGAAAAAACCCACGTTGAACATTTGGAGTGAAAATACCAACAAATGCCTCAGGCGTTTGGTTTCCGACCATAACGCCCCACCCTATAGAGAATTACAGGCATCGGGGGTGTGACTTGGGATTCTTGTCTGTAATGCTCATACCATTCCACACCCTGCAGCCAGTGAGAGGCATTGAGGTGTGCCTTGGACTCTTCGGCCCCAAAGTTCACCCCATTCTCCTATACCGCACCCATCTCACCATATTTCCTGATGGAATAGGGTGCTCATAAGGGCCAAAGACTCCAAGGCACATGGTGACACTTATCGGTGTCTGCAGGGTAGGGTGTGGTGAAATGGTGTGGCTGTTATGCCTGACGATCCAAAGTTACACACCAATGCTTGTCAGTCTCTGCAGGGTGGAGGTAGGGTTGGCTTTAGTTCAAAACTTCACTGCCATTCCTATTATGCATCTCTGTAACTCCTACACTGCAATGCCAATGCCAGCAAGCAAACATTCAGCATTGACAAATGCTTGTATAGAAATACCTTTCAGAATTATATGAAATTCAAGAACTTCTGAAAAACATTTTGGATGCAGAATTTATATTCCACACAAATTCCGCATCCTGTACAACTCTAGTAAGTGACAGATTTTAATGCTGAATTGAAACCCACCTTCTCTTTCCTCTGCCTATTCTCTTCAGTCCTCCAACTGTCACTCTATTTCATACTGAGACAATTGGGGGAGGGGAGTTGGCCTTCTCCTGTCTGCTTCTTTGGCTTTAATCTTGCCTTTCTTTATCAATCACCTCCTCCCCCTCCTCCACTCTGGTCTGAAATCCATTCTTTGTGACCGCACTTCTCAAATCTGCTGCAACACTTATTTCACTTCCAATCTATTTTTATTTTTTAACAATTTTCACAATTACTGACCAAAAAAGACACTCTAAGCTGAAGCTTGTTTCCAGTTGCATCCTGCAAGCACATGGAAGTTAAAAGACTTGATTATGGTCACACAGTCTGCAAGTGTTGGTTGTGGGATTCAAACCCAGTTCTCTAGCTTTGCAGCTCAGTACTCTTAACCACTTCACTATACTGCCTCCCCATTGTTTCCTCTCTCCCTGTAATCTAATTTTCTCCCCTTTCCAGCCAGCTGTGTTCCAGCTCCTAATTCACACCTTCCTGCCATCTACTGCTTTCCTCCAGTGTTTTAACTCTGCTTGCATGGTTCTGATAATGGTCTTCCTGCATTTTCTTACAAGAAGTATGCTGTTACTAGAATACTCAAAGTTGTGCCCAGTATATTATTGCTATTCACTACTATTTGACCTTACTATACTGCTTTTGATTTAATTGTACTGCTAGGCAGAAGACTTGGTTTGCTGGTCAAGGGACCTAGCTTCACCTGAGCTCTTTCCTTCTAAGACTGCTTGAAAGGCAGAGTAGAGAAACTTACCAGAGCAAAGGAAAATGATTAAGACTTATTTTGGCTAAGCAGATTTACTGTGTGGTGTTGTTTTTATTTTTTACTCACAGGGATTGCTACTGTTTGTTGCTAACATTTCATTGCTTTATTTTTCTCTGTAGCAAAGTGTTTCTTATAGCGTAGATCTTCTCTGAAATTATTACAGGTGGTGCTTTACAGGTTTTACAGTTTTATCTAACATAAGGATAAGCTTTCAGGGTTACTACATTTGTTGTTGACTGATTGTTTCTGCTCTTACCTCCTTGTTCTTTCATCCGTGGTTCTTCTTTTTCAGCAGGGGAAGGGCCCAGCCACCCACTCCCATCCCCAACCACCCCACACTACACTCCTTTTATAGGGTACCACAGTTGTGACATTTCCTGTGGCAGAGCAGGAAAGGGTGGATCAGTGGGGCCTCCACAAGGTGAGCTCATTTACAGGGGCACTAGTAATTTAACTTGTTATAACAAGTTAAAAAAACACAATCAAACCATTACTTGCATTTTTTTCCTTTTTTTCCTTCTAATTACTCTGACTAGGTTATAAACCCAGCAACTTATCTGGAATGGATATCATTAACTGCAGGTACTGTGGAACAATTTTCAGAAGGACAGTCTTACAGGATTTAGGACACTGTCCTACATGCTGGGCCTTTGGAGATCTTAGGGCTCAGCTCCGGGCAGCATGGGCAGAGATTGCACACCTCAAATTCATATTCAAGAGGAAATACATTATAAGAACCACCCGCCACTTCCCCAGCATCCAACAGAAAAACCTCGACCGCGGAGGGTAGTTGGTCCAGGAGGTTGGCAGTTGGTTAGGAGGGGCAAATCGGGTGCCCCATCACTCTCTGCTCTCCAACATATTACCTCCAAAAACCATATAAACACTACAAACAGGTATCTGCCTCTATCTCTGAAATCAAACAAAGAGGCAGAAGACACTTCAGAGCATGACACTGCAGCACAGGAGCTAGCACAACAAAACTCACCCAAATCAGGAACCAAAACAAAAAAAGCAAAAAGGAAATCCAAAAAACTTCTGATCATAGGAGACTCCATGATTCGGGGAGTTGATACCCATCTCCAGCCAGGGGCAATGGTCAGATGTCTTCCAGGTACATCAGCATGGAGAGACACTGATCGCATTGCTAAAATTGTTCACGAAGCAGGAGAAAACATTGATGTCCTAGTACACATAGGGACTAATGATCTCACCAGCCGGTCAGTTGTGGAGACCAAGGAACACCTGACCAGGCTGGGTGACAAACTATCATCTATTTCATCCAGCATCTCCTTCTCTGATATCCTGCCAGTCTGGGAGAGGGGAGCAGATGGACGGAAGGTCAGAGAAGGGGAGATAGGGGAGCTAAACACGTGGCTCAAGGGCAGGTGCCAGGAAAAAGGACACAGATTTATAGGGAACTGGCAACAGTTCTGGGAGCGAAAGTTCTTTAAATTTGATGGACTGCATCTGACTAAGGAGGGAGTCAGTGCATTGGGGCAGAACTTTAGCGTCTTTGCAGAATATTTAAACTAGCAAATGGGGAGAGGTGCAGCACCCCATACGTCAAATGGGAAGAACACCCCTCCCCCCTCAGCTAGTGGTCAAACAGGGATTCAGCATGTTTGCAGATCATTTGCATCACGAGGTAAGAAAAAAGGTTTGTCTCCCCATACGACACACAGGGGTAATGCTAAACCTCACCCAACAACTAACACACCAAAATCTGGCCAATGGAAAATCATGTACACAAATGCTCACAGCCTGGGAAATAAGATCCCAGACCTGCAGGCAATAATGTCAGAGGCTAAACTGGACATAGTAGCAATTAGTGAGACATGGTTTATCAGTAACCACACTTGGGAGACTTCAGTACCTGGCTGTGTATTGTTCAGAAGAGACCGAGGTGCAAAAAGGGGGGGAGAGGAGTGGCCCTGTATGTCAATGAAAATATCAAAGCTACAGAAATTCAGAATACATATAAGGAGCCAGAAGAACTGTGGGTCACCCTGAAAACAGGAAATGGGACAGCCATAATAACTGGGGTTGTCTACAGGCCCTCAGACCAGGGGGATGACATAGATGCATTACTGTTAGAAGATATACAAAACATGACAGCAAAATGGGAGGTTCTGATAAAGGGAGACTTCAACATGCCGGATACAGATTGGTCAATACCAGCAGGAACATCTGCCAGAACTAGACACATAGTGGATTCCCTGCTGGGGGAGGGCCTCAAATAACTGGTACAGCAACCCACAAGAGACAGGGCTATCCTAGATCTAGTACTAACTAACAAGGAAGGGATCACAGATCTCCAGGTAGAAGGTCACCTGGGGGCCAGTGACCATCACATGGTATGGTTCAATTTGGCTACTACATCTAAATCATCCCATTCCAAGGCAAAAATATGGGACTTCAGAGGAGCTGACTTTGATAAGATGGCCAACAGAGTTAAGCTAGCCCTGGCAAAAAGAAACACAGGTGAAGAGGCACAGGCAAAGTGGGCAAGCATTAAGGATGCAATACTTGAAGCAACATCCCATTGTGTTAGACAGAAAAGGAAGTGCAAAAGAAGAAGGAAACCACTTTGGTTCTCAAATACAGTAGCAGAAAAGATCAGAGCCAAAAGGCTGGCCTTCAGGAAATATAAGGGAACACAGCGGGATGAAGATAGGGAGGCATACCAAACTGCCCTAAGGGAAACAGGGAAGGCAGTAAGGCAGACAAAGTCCCAAACTGAGGAAACACTAGCACGAACAGTAAAAGAAGGTGACAAGACTTTCTATAGATACATTAGTGAAAGGAGAAAGTCCAGAGGGGGTATTGCTAAGCTTAATGGAGAAAAGGGAGCATGTGAGGAGGAGGACCCTGTAAAGGTATCTATCCTAAATAGATACTTTTGCTCAGTATTTACTGAAGAGAAGGTAGGGCAGAGCCCACAGCTTAGCATCATGGACACAGGGGGGAGGGAGGTGAGCACTATTCCCTTCACAAAAGAAAGGGTCCTACAATAGCTTGCTAAGCTCAGGGTGGATAAGGCAATGGGACCTGATGGCATACATCCCAGGGTACTTAAGGAGCTAAAGGTGGAACTAGCAGAGCCATTAGCAGAACTGTTTAGTGAGTCTCTGAGCACAGGAGAGGTCTCAGAAGACTGGAGAAGGGCTCATGTGATCCCGCTCCACAAGAGTGGTAGCAGGGAGGAGGCGGGGAACTACAGACCAGTCAGTCTTACCTCAGTAGAGGGCAAGATTATGGAGGCACTCCTTAAGGAAAGGATAGTGCAATACCTGAAATCCATAGGGGCACAGGATCCAAGACAGCATGGGTTTACAAAAGGAAGGTCCTGTCAAACTAGTCTCATAGATTTCTTTGACTGGGTTACCAGAGTGGTAGACCAAGAGGGAGCAGTTGATGTCACCTACCTTGACTTCAGTAAAGCTTTTGACACTGTTCCACATAGAAGATTGATAAATAAGCTGGGTAGGCTCAGGGTGGGTCAGAAGTTGGTCAACTGGGTGGCAAACTGGTTGACAGGCAGAAAACAGAGAGTGGTGGTAAATGGTATACAGTCAGAAGAGATGCAAGTCACAAGTGGGGTACCTCAGGGATCAGTTCTGGGGCCAGTCATCTTCAACATCTTCATTAGTGACCTTGCAGATGGACTAGAGGGTAAGGCTTGTCTGTTTACAGATGACACCAAGATCTGCAACAGAGCAGATGATCCAGATGGGGTGGGCAGAATGAGAAGAGATCTGGACAAACTAGCAAAATGGTCAGAAGAGTGGCAACTGGGATTTAATGCAAAGAAGTGAAAAATCATGCATATAGGGAAGAGAAACCCTGAAGCCACCTATAGGCTGGGAAGGGAGTTGCTAGCAGTCACAAAGGAAGAAAGAGACTTGGGCATCATCATCACTGGTGACCTGAAATCATCCAAGCAGATCTCTAAAGCAGTAGGTAAGGTTAGTGGGGGTGTTAGGGTATATTAGTAGGGGAATCACAAGTCGTAAGAGGGAGGTAATAATCCCTCTTTACAAGACACTGGTTAGGCCCCATCTGGAGTACTGTGTGCAGTATTGGAGGCCACACCTTCACAAGGACATTAACCAAATTGAGGCAGTCCAGAGAAGGGCAACCAAAATGGTGCAGGGACTGCATCAGAAGACATATGAAGACAGATTAACAGAGCTCAACATGTATACCCTTGAGCAAAGGAGGGAGAGAGGTGATATGATCGAGGCATTCAAACACCTTAAGGGCATTAACAAGGTGAAAGAGTCTAACATGTTTAAATATAAGAAAAATAGCAGGACAAGAGGTCACAGCATGAGATTAGAAGGGGACCGATTAAGGTGGAATGTGAGGAAATTATTTTTCACAGAAAGGGTGGTGGATGCATGGAATGGCTTACCACAAGAAGTGGTGGCTATGAATACAGTGCAGGGCTTCAAATAGGCATGGGATAGGCATAAGGGAGCAATGCAAATGACTATGAATAGATAGGCCGCTGACAGAGCAAAGGCCGATGGCACATTTATAAGGTAGAAAAAAAATGTGCAAACTGGATGGGCCTTGCTGTCCTTATCTGCTGTCAACTTCTATGTTTCTATGTTTCTATTTCATTGCACTGTTCTTAATTCTATTGTACTGTTTTTATTTTACTGTGCTGTTTTGATGTTACTGTTTTTAATTTTAGTGTTCTTTTTCCTTTATTTTATGGTTTTGATTTTATTGCACTGTTTTTAATATTGTCTGATTTTAATTTATTTATTCATATTCAGAAGTCCTTTGAGTTCAAAACCCTTTTTCAAAGGTGTCTAAGTCATAAAACATAATACACATTAAGATACAATGAAATGCAATGCAATATAACACAATACAGCACAATATGATATGATACAATAAACAGAGAATAATGCCTGTGCAGGTGTGTTATGAGGATTTTTCACACACCCGAGGAGTGTAATAATCTATAAATCCTGAGAGCATAGCTCGAGGAATTTATGAAATTATCACACACCAAGAGTTTATGAAAAATCTTCATAAAACCAACTTTGCGCAGTCATTATTTTTTTTTATAATAACTGGTGAAACGATTCAACAGAGAGAAAAACTGTAAGCTGCATTTGTGTGAGCGAGTCTGTCCCTGAGCAGCTGTCCCACACTCTCACAAACAGTGAAGTGAGAGCGTGAGGAGGAAAATGCCATAAAAGGCAGCTGTCAAGTTATTACAGAATTCAACAGGTTATTATGGTGTTTTATCAGGTCTGGAAATCCAGTTATTGTAGCGGGGTCATCATTTATTGTAATACAATAAAATAACAAACAGTAGTACACAGAACGGTTCAGCAAAAGACAGCATGTAAGTAATGAGCAGTAGTATACAAGATTATACAACAACAGACAGCATACGGAACAGATTAAATGTTGGAATAATTAACCAAGCTCAGGTCACTGTAGTTACACCTGTACAACATTTTGACAGAAGAGAGACCTCACATGATTTTTAAAGGAAACTAGGGGATTTCACAACAGTCACTAGGCACTGAATTCCATACCTTGGTGACCCTGTAAAGAAAAGACTGCAGCCCACAGATAGTCTTCCTCAACGGTGTTTGAAGCCTTTCACTACACTGCATGCGTAGCATACTGATCTGATATAAAGGTGAAGATTTGTTGCATGCCAATTCGCATGAACCCCAGTTCAGCCTTTTTGTACAACAGTGCCAACTAGAAGGGCACTGTTTGGTAGAAGGGCAACCAGTTTATATTAATGCACATATCACACGTGTGAGCATCATGCTTGAGATCAAGTGCAAATTCACAGGTCTGATTAAAAGCTAGGGAGATTTCTAAAGGTCAATTTACAGTACCAGCTGATTACACTATCGCACCATAATCAATAATTGGTAATACTAAAGTTCAGACCATCATCAGTTTAATCACCTTTGTCAAGGTATTCTTGTTCTAGTAAAGTAAACTGAGCCATTGATGAATTTTCCTATCCACAGCACCAGCAGGTGTAGAAAATGTTAACACTGGAATTAGAATAACCCCCATGTATTTTTTGTATATAGCTTTCTACAAGCCAAGTAAGGGTTATGCCCATATACTATACAGCTCGCCCTTTGCTCAAAGGGAGAATCCACATACATTATTACTCCTACAATAGTAATTAACTTGTTCTTGTATTCATTCATGTTTACACTACCCACAACCTCCAAGGGGAGTCTATTCCACATGTCCACTACCCTTTGGTTCAACCATGGTGCTCTTTTCTTGGTGTAATTGGTCTCCCCTTTAAGCTGAAGTATGTTTGATCTTATGTTGTTGGTGTTACCCTGACACTCCAAGCCTAAACAGTTCCTCAAATCATTATTCATGAAAGCTTTATACACCTAAAACAGATCTGATACAGTTGTGATTTTATTATTCTGTGTTTGCTTTATCACACTGTTTCTTTCCATTGTTCTATCATATTGCTTTTGACTTTATTGTATGATTTTGATTTGATTTTATGGCACTGTTTTTGATTTTATTGTACTGTTTTGATTTTATTGTTCTTTTTTATTTTATTGTTCTGCTTTGATTGCTTTGTACAGCTTTTAACTTTATTGTGGGTTTTTGATCTTATTGTACTGATTTTAGTTCTGTTGTACTGTTTTGATTTTATTGCACTGGGTTTGTCTTTACTGTACGGTTCTGGTTTTATTGCTTTCTTTTTGATTGTATTGTATTGTACTGTTTTGATTTTAATGTAGTTTCTTATTTTATTTTACTATGTTTGATTTTATGGCTATATTATGATAACCCATCACAGGCTTGGCTGACACCATGTAGCCCAATACCAGTGGGATTTTGCTTACTTTCCTTGTTTAGGGGGCTTTGCTCCTTGCACTCCCAATGCAGGGATGCTTCTCCCCACACCCCATTTAATTAGGGTTACTAACTCTGGGGAGGAGCAAAATCCCATTGTTGGGATTTTGTGTTTCGGGATTCTGTGCATTGGGCTACTGGATGTTGGACAATCAACTTCAGGATAATGTAGTGATACCAATTTTATTGTAGTACTGTTTTGCAGTATTGATTGCTATCACCTCCCAAATTTACCATTCCCCTCTGGACATCTCTAGAAATTAGTTATTCTCAGTTCAGTAGTATTTTCTTGGTAAAACAACAACACTAAAAAAATAAATAAAAGATAAAATCCAATATGAGAACATGGTTTTCTTTGAGCACATCAACTTTGTCCAACAGATCAAGCCGAGAAACCCCACTAACAAATATGCAATGCTTAGTGCAGGGGGTGGCTCAGAGAAGGGTACTGCTACTTTTCTGCACTGCTCTGAGGTTTGTGTGCATTAGATGCTGCTCACAGTGTCAGTGATGGACATCTAAGCTGGATAATTGTTTTGCATCTGACATCCTACAGTTTGGGTTGGGTGGAGAGCGCAGAGGAACACATTGCAGAATGACTTTGGCAGTAAGTGCTTTTACAGGACAGTGCTGGGCACATAAAGGGCTACTGGAATGTTTATAATAAACTGTAATACTCAGCCCAGATTACATAAGCTGAATCAGCTCCTCAAAGAAATTCCGTCAGTCTGTAACAGGCTTGTTAATCAGAGAATAGTAGGTTATAACCACAGGAGAGCAAATATCCCACTGCCCTCAAATACAGAAACAGCAGCTGAGTCTTAACAGCTCCATGGCTATCAAGTATCACAGTATGAGAAGTATAATGATTAAGCTGTATCTGTCAGTTGGGCACAGACTTCTGGTCCTCTGTCTCCATGATCTCTGTTCTCTGCCTTTTATTCTTGTTTTTTTTTGTTAGTATGCTGACATGTGCTTTCTTGCCCTATCTACTGGGGACTACTTACATACCTATCACAGCTTAAGTACCCATGCAAGTGTAATCTCATGGTTAGATTGCAAGCTTGAGAAACTGATGACCAAAGTTTGAATTCCACCTCCACCAAATATTCACGAATGTGGTGATTTTAATAACATTCCTTTTGAAACAGCATTGAGAAAATGAAGACTGTGATAGGCTGAACAACACCAGGTGACCCTGTGGTATGATTTGTCTTACTACCCAGTCAGCTGTTAATCAAATTTGCAGCAGTTTTTATGCTTATAAAGAATCATGTTTAGACATTTTTCTGTCCAAGTAATCAATTATTGTGGCATGATAACTCACTCCAGGGTGTAGTAAAGGTAAATCTTAATGTAGTTTCCTGGTGGTTTATGATGTTTAGGTTCAATGCAAGTGCAAAGATGTGGAGAGGAAGGGACAGTGTTCATACCAAAAGAACTTCAGGAAGAAAAAAAAATCAGAAAACAGCATGGATCCAGATGCAGGTAAATAAAGTGCTTGAGGCAGAGGTTTTGCTGCAAAATCTTCTTTACTGAGGATTCAGGGAGGAAAGTCACCAAGGAGAAAACAGGCTGGCTCACAACATAACTGGAGCGGTGGTAACATTACAGTACACACATTGTTGTCCCTCTACATCTAATCTACTTCAGCTTTCCATCATGCCATCAATCTCACTTAACTTCCTGTGTGTCTAATGGTTACCATAAATGTTCATTACTTGAAAGCTGCTTTAGATACAACATGTATGAATGATGTTATAAAAGGCCAAATGCCGTCCAATTTATCCTAGGGAATGGTTCCATCATCAATGACCATTGACTGTACTGTTTCCATAGAGTTGGTTATTGTCTCATTACTTAGGTGATGGCCAGTCACTTGCAAGCAGCTCTGCTATGATTAGTATTGCCTGGCTTGAGATCTCCTAACAGTAGTAATGCATCCATCTTTTTGAATAGTATCACAAAATCCAAGTGAACATGAAGAAAATTGTTCTTCCTTTTCTGCAGAAGATAGAACTCTTGCTCACTGATTGTCACCCCCATGGGTGTAACTGTGTAAGCATCAGGGAGTGCTCCTTGAATACACAACCTTCTTAAATGTTGCTGCCCAGAAATGGATGAACCAGTTGGGGTTCAGATGCAATCTCATGCAACTGTACTTATTCATGGAAATCCTCCTTCAACCATCATAGTTTCAAACTGTGTTTTCTATGTAATGATTTAAAGGCATTTATTGTGCAACAACAGCCTCCTTAAAGTAGGAGGTAGGGTTGTTACTAGCAGTACCTTTCAAAGCACTGGGTGTCTTGGCACCACATTTCCATCCACTTAGAACAGAGCAATGGTGTCAAAGCACTGGGTGTCTTGACATCATCGCTGTGTCCTTACTGGGTGGGGAGGAGACTAGGGACAAGGATTAATAATGAGGTCTATACTGCTATTTGTCAGAAGGGATTTAGTTCAGTAGGAAATCTGTCCCAAGTTTGAAGGCATCAAGTTCTCATTGTGGTCCAACACGTGAGAAAGCACAGGAGCCTAGAAGCTATGAGATGGTAGCACAGTTCCAGTGTTTGAGTGATGCATGAGCCCTCCAGTCCCCATTCTGCCAATAACATTGACAGTAGAAATGTCAGTGCCTAGTCGTAGCAAAGGGCAATCACCCCAAGAAGGCAGGGTTCCTGTCAAGGGAAATTGTTGCTGGAAGGAGATACAGGCAAGACGAGACTGATTAGTGTATTGGGAGACCCGCAGACTGCACAGCTGCACACTAGAGAGGCTGAGGAGGAGCACTCCAGCAGGAGCACCAGAAACATTTGCCATTGCTCTATATATATATAGGTATGCCACCATTGCCTGTGTATAGTTCGGAAAAAGTTTTATTTTAAAAGAATCTGAATAATTTATAGAGCAACAAGAGGCGATATCAGTGCCTTAATTCTGGTGCTCTTTCCAGATTAACTTGTGCTGCAGTTCTTTAAAACTAGACTTGATAAGAAGTCCCCTTCCTTTCCCCCAGTGTTAGAAGTCTTGGTGGAGAGCCGCACCAGAGGAGGGGGAGTAGGAGTGGTCCTGCGGATGACTGGCATCCCAACAAGTTCTGTGTTTTTGTAAAACTCTGAAGTTGGAGGTTCAATTACGCAGGCATCTGTTCTAAAAAAGATTCCCTCCATGCATCACTGTCTGATATCAGTCCCATTTTTAGGTTTTTGCCATCTGGAAACCAAAATTTTAAACCGTACACATAAGATTTATACAAGCTATAAAGTATACTGTATAAGTATACAACGGAGAACTCTGCTACGGCAGCGGGGATTAGGGATATCCTAAAAAAAACTTTTTTTAAACTGCTTTTAAAATAAAAAACAACTCCACAAATTAGTTAAAATATTGTTATGTAAGCCACGTTTTTTACGTACAAATCAGTTTTTTTAGTTAAAATCAAGGGGATTAAAAGGTGGAGTTTGATTTTGAACTCGATTTAAAAATATATTGCTTTGTTCTATATAGGGTTCTTATTTATTTTTGTGTTTGTATTTTGCACTCAGTGGGATTTTGCACTTAGAGCTCTCGGTGCTCCTGAACTGAGGGGTTGTTGTAGAGACACACGTGGTGGTCGATTTGTTTTATTCATTGAGATACATTTAAATTATTTAAGTTACTTTCATTATTTCATTTTTTGGTTTGGTTTAATTGCTGAACAGAATAGAATAGAACAGTTAATTGGAAAGTGAGAAGGGCTTCTTAAAAAAAAACCTTTGGGCAATTCGAGTCAATTCGACAATTTATGTAAACTGTGTAAATCATGTGTATAGGGTAAAAACGAAATTATTTGATTTTGCCTAATTCATTTCACACAACTCTATTTAGGTAAAATTGATTAAATTTGAATAAATAGAACAGTATTCAACTTGAAATTACTACCGACACCTGCTAAAGAATTATTGACCGATGAGAGATTAATGAGAGATTCCGGATTACCATCAGCCACCCAAAGGAGAAATGTCCTACCGCCTGCTGTAGGTATCTGACTGGTAATTGATTGGTAATTGATTGCATGAGCAGACTAATTATCTAGTTATTCTGCCTATTATTATTCTGAGTAAATCAGTATTGAGTACCAACGGTCATTTTCTGTCTTGCATTTGCTTGGCTAGTCCGATATAGAGTGAGCCTGTGAATAAAAGGAGAATGAAGCACTTGCTTACATGTAGATTCATATTCTAGTTTAAGGTTACAGATTCGGCGCTACTTCTCGTTCACTTTTATGGAAAGTGCAGTTTGCCATTTTGGAAGTTAGCGCCGTTATTTGTGTAAATGCTGCAAGTTGTGTGCTGACATTGTGAAGATAAGGCACTCTCCTCAAGTAAATGGTTTCGGGATATCATTTGAGTGACTGGATGGCTTTTCGGAATCTCCCTATTTGAAGTGGAGTGAAGTGGATAAAGGTTGTCAAACTTTTGTGCATCCTTGGATTTTACTAAAAATTTTAAAAGTAAGTACTTTGGTACTGTATAACTTTTTAGGTTACGCTTAGGTTCTCTGTTAATAAACAGGGTTTTAAAGGATTTATTTTGGAAGGCAGCACAGTCTTTTGCTGCATTTTTGTGTCACATAATTGTCAAAATTTTTATAACTTCAATTGTGTTAAAATTGTATTCAGTATTGCTACTTCACTAAATTAAAGCAAGTTATTTTGTGTTAGCCCTACTAGCCTTCTTTCTTTGTCCTTTCAGTGCAAAGAAGAACAAGAGGACAAAAGGCGCCTTTTCCTAAGAAGTTTTCTTCCAGTTTATGGTTTACCATTCTTTGGCCAGTACAGAAAATGGGGACTTAAGAGAATCTAAAGCTATTGCAAGATATTACAATCTCAACGTTTCGATAAAGTTTCTGTACTTATCCCAGTGACTCATTTCATCAGATGCAAAAGGATTCTGATAGCCTTCTCAATGGCATTTATTATAAACTGATACTATTTTATTAGCTTTGTTCTGATATACTTTGGAGTTGGAATTGGTGCTGGAGTTTTTGGAGCTATCTTCTCCATGACTATTAAGTATTCAGCTTACTGACTTCTGGACCTTTGGAATGGAACTGTTTATCTTATTGATTTTTTAATAATGTTTGTTTGTATTTGAATTTAAGCTTAAATTTGTGAACTTGTATTGTGAAAGTTTTTTTTTTCATATAATGGTTCAGATTAGAAGTGGAAAAGGTAGTTTAACTCTTGAGGGAACTTATTCTGAAGTAGAAGCTAAGGAGGGAATCAAAGGAATTGGCCTTGGAAGTACCTTGGGCCTGAAAATAAACTGGCTCCTTAAGATTCAAAAGTTAAAGATAACTATAAAAGGAGAAAAACTGACACACAAGGGGAAAAAAGTCAGTTTACAGTCTAAACTACTAGATTTGACATCTAATCCCAAAAATATGTCTGTAAAGCAGGATGAAAATCATATTGATAGTATAACAAACAAAAGGCAGTTAAAAATTACAGACATATGGGTTGATAAGAAAGGGGGCCCTAGGTACCTATCTACTCCAAAATGTATTACCTCAAAATGTACTACTTCATTCAAACAGACGAAGTTAGTAATTCAGAAAAATATTTTTATTTTTCAGAAAGGATGCATGACGAGTATGCCCACAAATATCTTCCTGAAGAAATTTCCTATGATAATTATGCATGGGAATTTTTTTCCAGAAAGAAAGTGGTGAGGGTTGTAGTTACAACAACTCTAATCATTCAATCATAGCCCTTTCTACTGATGTCTCCCTTAACCCTTCTCATTTAGAAAGTCACTTCATCTCAAGAACAAGAAATGATACTGATTTAAGGTCTGAAGGACCATCTTTGTATTCTCCTAACATGGATGAACTGCATAAAGGGAATAAAGATAATAAAGAATTAAAGGAGATAATTCAAGAATTAAGCACCACTATAGAAGGACTCAAAAAAATGGTTGAACAAAATGGGAATACCCCTATGGTTAATTATGGTTTTGAAGCCTATGCTTCAGAAATTAGGGATAGTCCCCAGAACAGATCTATTGAGCAAGGAAAATATTTTGCTCATCACAGGAGAAATTTCATAGCTGGTTCTTCAGTATCAAAACAAATGTTAGAGATAATTAAAAATAGATATTATGCAGACATCACTGTATTAGAGAATATTTTAGTTCTGAAGGAAGAATTGTTAAACATTAGAGCAGATATATTTTATAATCAAGCTCTCATACAAAACTTTAACAAAAATGTTAAAATTCAACAGGAGACTACAAGTGAAAAGAGCTTATCACCTAAAAATAAAAAAAATGGAGAATAGACAACTCTGGTTTCATTGCCATTATCATCAAATTTAGACAAAAATAGTGCATCCTTTCATCAGACCCAAACATCAAATAAGACAGCAGATCAAGTAAAAATAGTAACTATTAGTCTAACAAGCATTTGTCAATGCAGATATTGTTACAGGTATTTGCAGTGGTGTTTGCTTGCGTATGGTGCTTTACCTAATGCCCTGCTGCGATTGCTGGTATTTGCACAATACATTTTCAGCATGACGCTTTTGTTACCCCACCATAAAAAGCATTTGAGACCTCTGTTGATGAACAGTCCCACTGTTATTTTGTTAATCTGTCCTAGCGTTGATTTCCCACAGTGACCACACGTTGTATTCCACATGTGCAAAACACAGTTTGGGCAGGATGTGAAAATGACAGCTGTAGCATTCATAGGGAGGTGTGAAGGGATGGCAATGTTGAACATCTGAGTGGAAATACAACAATTTCTCCGAACTTATGAGCGTACATGGAAACATGGCGCTCACTAACTGACACAGTCATTTTGTGGACTTTTTGTCACCAAATTTTCAACATAGGCATTGTGGGACCTCTGCTCATAAACAGTGTCACTGTGATTTTCATAATCTGTCCTGAGCATTGATTTCTCACTGTGATCACACCATTGTGCACTGGAAGTGCAAAAACACATTTTGGCCTGGATGTGAAAAATGTCAGCTGTACTGTTCATAAGGAGGTGTGAAAAAATGCCAGTGTTGAAAATCTGGACTGAAAATATTTCAAATTCTGGAAGGTATGAGTGTGCATAGAAACTGCGCAACGCACACTCGTAACACAGTCATTTTTTGACATTTTTCACCAAATTTTGCAACATAGGATTTTGAAGCCCACCTCATTAACAGGTGACACTGATGTTTAGTTAATCAATCCCAAAGGCAGTTTTGTACAGTGACCATGAAATCACCTTTGGGGCCAATAACTCACATGACAGTAACTGAATTCATGAGGTGGTGTCCCAGAGAACCCCATGTTGAAAATGGTGCCAAAATTTGCAAAATGTCCGAGATAGCCACCTAAGTTGGAAAAAACATTTATGCCATTATACAGCTTACAGTCATTTCTTCAGTTTGCATTCTGCTTTCAAGAGTGCAGACGTGTTCCCACTCCACTGAAGATTATTCGCCCAGGCACGGAGGTAAGTATGGGGTGAGGAGGTGGGGTATACAGAGGGTGGGTGTGGGTTTGGGAGGAGCACAAAGGCACAGCGAGGACAGTTTTCTGTTTTCACAAGTTTTAAGAAAACAAAAGATGTTGCGGGACAGTTTTCCCATTTACAGGGACAATGGGCATGCTGGGGAGGGCTCTCAGCATGTCACCTAGGTGTTTGTTGGGGGGGACTGGAGACAATGGGGACTGTGCACTCCATCTGCACATACAATGTGTTTTTTGGTGGGGGCAATAATAAGGGAGCAGGGTAGATGGCAGCAGAGGCAGGAAGTGGGAGGGATTTTTATCAGCAGCCAGAGGGAAAAGGGTGACGTCAATATGCTAAATACACACACGTTACCACCGCTATTTGCAGTGGTGCTTTTCTTTTAGCTAAGACCACTGCAGCCAAACTACTGTCATAGACAGCTCATGCATCCATTGGTGCACTAGGGTTGCACACGTTACACTGAGCACTGCATTGGACAGGAGGGTCACACACCTTCAAAAATTCATACTATCCCAAAACGTTCCTTGCACATGCATGCAAGAGAATGCAAAAATAAACAAGCATTTGTCAATGCCGAATATTGCTTGTTTCTATGTGCTGTTTAGGTATTTGGAAGTCATTGGAGTGCAAATATTGAAAATTCGTGAACTTGCGAGCGTACGTAGGAACTGCATAACCTATGCGCTGATAAAACAGTCTTTTTAGGAATTTTCTCTGGAAATTTCAACATTGCCATTTAAAACCTCTGCTAATGAACAGTGTCACTGTATTTTCTTACTGTGTCCCATACATTGATTTCACACACCGACTGCGCCATTGTGCGCTACATGGGCGGAAACATGTTTTGGGCAGATGTGAAAAATGACAGCTGTACTGCTCATAAGGAGGTGTGGTAATATGGCAATGTTGAAAATCTGGAGTGAAAATATTGAAAATTCGCAAACCTACAAGCGTGCATAGGAACTGCGCAATGCACGCTCGTAAAACAGTCATTTCTAGGAATTTGTTCACCAAATTTTCAACATAGCCATTTTAAAACCTCTGCTCATGAACAGTTTCACTGTGATTTTCTTATTGTGTCCCATACATTGATTTCACACACCGACTGAGCCATTGTGCGCTACATGGGTGGAAACACATTTGGGGTGAGATGTGAAAAATGATAGCTGTACTTCTCATAAGAAGGTGTGGTAAAATGGCAATGTTGAAAATCTGGAGTGGAAATATTGAAAATTCGCTGACTTACGAGAGTACGTAGTAACTGTGCAACGCACGCTTGTAAAACAGTCATTTTTAGGATTTTTTTCACCAAATTTTCAACATAGCCATTTTAAGACCTCTGCTAATGAACAGTGTCATGGTGATTTTCATAATGTGCCCCATACATTGATTTCACACGACTGTACCATTGTGTGCTACATGGGCGGAAACACATTTTGGGCAGGTTGTGAAAATGGCAGCTGTACTGCTCACAAGGAGGTGTGGTAAAATGGCAATGTTGAAAATCAGGAGTAATATTGAAAATTCATGAACTTTCGGCCTGCGTAGGAACTGTAATGCATGCTCGTAAAACAGTCATTTTAATTTTTGCACCAAATTTTCAACATGGGATTTTAGGACACCTTCTCCTGAATGATGTCACATGGTGCTATTCGGCCCAAAGGGTGATTTCATGCAGTGCAAAATCACCCTTCAGGCCTGAATAACACCACGACAGTGACATCATTCATGAGAAAGGGTCCCAAAAACCCCATGTTGAAAATTTGGTGCAAAAATTCCAAAAAATGCCTGAGATATGCAATAAAGTTGAAAACCCCTTATCTAGCTCATTATACAGCTTACCGGCATTTCCTCAGTTTGCGGTCGGCTTTGAAGAGTGCAGACTTGTTCCTGGCCCAACGAAGATCATCGCGCTGAGCTCCAGAGCTAAGTATGGGGTGAGGGGGGTGTGGGGAGGCAGGGTGTGCAGTGAGTGGGTGCGGGTTATGGGAGGGGGGCTGGGAGAAGCACAGTGGGACTGTTTTTAATTTTCAGGTTAAAAAAAGATGATGCAGGATGTTTGCCATGCTGGGGTGGGCTCCCAGCATGGCACCAAAGCTTTGGGGGGGCATTTGGGGGGATGTGGAGCTGACGGGTGATTGGGCACCCCCGTCGGCAGCCGACGTGGGATGTTTGCCACACTGGGGTGGGCTCCCAGTGTGGCACCAAAGCTTTGAGGGCCTTTGGTGGGACATGGAGCTGACGGGGGATTGGGCACCCATATTTGCAGAGCACGCAAGACATTTGCCACACTGGGGTGGGCTCCCAGCGTGGCACCAAAGCTTTGGGGGGGCATGAGGCCTACCAGCGCTGTGTATGACAGCGGTGTTTTTCTTTGAAGTGAAGACCACTACTGTCATACACAGCTCCTGCACCTATTGGTGCAGGACTGCCACACCTGCTCAATGGAGCAGTGGATTGAACAGGAGAGGCACACCTCCAAAGTGTCCTACTCTCCCAAAACGTTCCTTGTGCATGCGTGCAAGCGAACGTAAAAATGGGAAAAGCAAAACTGGGATAAGAATAACAGAAAAGAAAGACAAGATTACAGAACATTATCCCAAGGAAGTAAAGAAAGGGGAAATTTTGCTGGTGCATAAAAAAGATAACAGAAATACTGGAACGGAGCTAACAGAAGACAGGGAAAAAATTAATGAAATAGAAGTAAAGGAAAAGTTTAATTTTACTTATGAGAATGCATTCAGATCCAACTCTATGATGTTAACAAGGGCAAATGCTAGGGCTACTGATAATAAGATTGAACAATCTCAGACAATCAAACCTTGGACTAAGTTAATAGAAAGGGAAATGGAAGGGGATATGGAATATCCGATTGAAATAACTGGAATCTTAAGACCTACAACAGAGACCAGTGAGGATTTAAGAGAGAGGGTTTACATATGTTAGAGATTATACCATCAGTAAAGGAAAAGATATTCATTATGAGACCACCAAATATGGTATTCTATGATACAGTTTTACTGTATTGTGAAACCAAGGAAATGGCCAAATTGATAATGGATAAAAAAATGTGTCTAGAGAAAAAAGGAATTGCAGTTAAGTTACCTCTTTTAGTTCCAAAAAATATATGTCTAGAAAATAAATCAGACAATAATGGACACATGGCTCCTAAAAAGTGCTGCAATTCTACTGAAATGTCCCTTGTGAGAATAAGTCCTAAAACGATAGGAAAGAAAAGGAAAGGAAAGGAATGAGGATAATGGCATAACAAAGATAATCAAAATAATTGATAAATATGGGAAAAAACAAAATGAGAGTTGGCTATGCAGAACAGTGACTATATTTGGATGGGAAACAGCTAGAAATGTCTCTGATGCTAGCATAAGAGAAGTACTACTCTCCTGCCTTACAATAATTTCTGGATCCAAAATATCTAAGAACATGGTAGATTATATCAAAGTTTATAAAAGTGCAGTTGGTTCCAGCCAAATTGATTGTATTTTTAAAAATCCAGAAAAGGCCAAAATACTTATGGGTTTGGCGGAAGGTTTAGACAAATTGGGAATATATATTATTTACCCAAATGAAATGGATAAAGAAATGAAGGAGGTTTCCTATAGGAATGATGAAAAGGATTTAGATAACCCCCTCATAGATCTTGAGAATTGGAGGGGCCTAGATACTTTTGAAACTTTGATAAATTTGGACCCAGAATGACATTTAGAATTTGCTACATCTGGGGGGGGGGGGGGGGCAGTTTCAGTCATAAAGAGGGAAAACTAACTATTTTGTCTTGAAATATTGAAGGTTTTCACTTGAATTTTATGGATCCTGAGGTAGTCCTTTTTTTGGAATCATTTGATATAATTGCTCTCCAAGAGACTTGGTGTGTGGAAGAGGTAACTCCTAGGTTTCCTGGTTTTGCTCCTTATAGTTTTCCAGCTTTTAGAGAAAATACATTTGGTAGATATAAGGGGGGTTTAATACTTTTGATAAAGACTTGTTTAAATCTGAAGATAAGAGAATTATCTATTGAGACCAAAAATATTTTGACTCTTTAACTTTCTAAGGACTCTCAGAAAATAATACTGTGTAATGTTTATTTTCCCCCAGAACCCAGGTCTACAGAAATGGAGGATCCCTATATTACAAATCTCAAATTACAATTAAACACTATTAGTGAAATAGAAGGGAATTTGCCTTTTTACATCTTGGGAGATTTTAATGCAAGAATAAAGGAGGGAATCTCAGAGGGCCTATATTCATCTTTAGCAGATGTTTTGGAAGTTATTAATCCTAGATTGACTTCATTAAGATCTGCATTGGAAAAAAGATCCAATCATAGGGGTAGAGATATATTAAGAGCATAGCCAACAGGAATTTTTGCATTCTGAATGGAAGAACTAGTGGGGATGGAATGGGGAAATTGACCTTTAGCGGCCACTTGGGATCCTCTATTCCTGATCTGATATGGGCAAATCTTGAGGGATTAAAAATAACCCATCAATTGGAAATTATTGAGCAATCAGAATCTTCTCATCTTCCTTTGTCTCTTACTATAGATAATAGTTTTATAAAAACAATTCAAGTGAAGGGGAATGCTGTTGAATATGTGGAAATAATTAATGAAAAAAGAATAAGATGGAATTCAATTTATCAGAACCAATTGCAAGAAATATTATACTCTGGAGAAATAACTTCAATCTCTTCTCAAGGAAAAGTTAATTTTGACATTTATGATATCTGGGAGAATACCCAAATACAATTGAGTGCTTTTTCTAAGAAAAATGAAGTAATCAAAAAAGAATGCTTGAATCATGCTAAATCATGGTTCAATCAAAGATGTAAAAATGCAAAAGCTAATTTTTCTAAAAAATTAAGACAACATAGGAGGATTACTAATAAAAATAAAATGGATTATCAGATTTTGGGAAAAGAAAGAGAAATTTATAAGAAAGTTTTAGATAAAAAAATACAAATTCTGCTCTTCTATGGGAAAAATTGAGAATAGCGGTTATACAAAGAAATAGTATACAATTCTGGAAAATAGTAGCACAAGGATTTAATAAATATCAGGGAAAAAACAGAATGTCATATTACACCGCAATCTTGGATTACATATTTCCAAGAATTATTTTTCTCAAAAGATGAAGATGAAGTAGAAATAAATATAAACTATGAGGCAAATTTTCCAAAGCCAATTTTGATTACAGAATCAAAATATTTAATTCATTAAATTCTTTAAAGTCAATAAAGCACCAGGACCTGATAAAATTATAGGAGATGTCTATAAGTCCTTCAAAGAATGGTGGATTCCACTTCTTTATTTAATGTTTAATGGCCGTCCAGAATTCAAGATATCCTAAGAGCTAGGCTGGTAGTATTATATTCCCGATTTTTAAAAAGGTTAATGTAAAAGATCCAAGGTTGTATAGACCTATTAGTCTTATTGACGTGTCTCAAAAATTTTTCTTCAAAATTATACTTGGTAGGTTGTTAACCTGGCTAGAAGAAAATTCAATTTTGGATGAGGCCCAAAACGGATTTAGAAGAAACAGATCTACAATCCAACATTGTTATGTTTTATATCACTTAGCTTGGAAATACACAAAAAATATGTAAATCAAAATTATATTGTTGTTTTGTAGATTTTTCAGTAGCCTTTGATAGCATTAGTAGGAAAATATTTTGGACCACATTGGAAAAACTAGGTTTGGAAAAGACACTTCTGGATATTATTATGAGACTTCATGAACATACTTGAGCAAAGATTCAATATAATCAATATGGTCACACTACTGAGGCATTTTGGCCTAATACTGGGGTTAGACGATTAGCACCTACTCTTTTTAATATTTATTTAAATAGTATTCTACTTGAAATTAAAAACACTGAATTTCATGCACCTAAAATTCAGGAAAGCAGAATTGATAGTTTAGCATACACAGATGATTTGGTTTTATTATCTACCACAGCAGTGGGACTCAGAAGGAAAATGAAGTGTTTCGATATTCTTTGCAAAGAAAGAAAGCTTAAGATAAACTTAAATAAAACTAAAATTTTGATTTTTGGAAATTCTCCCAGATATGAACCAAAATTTACAATTAAGGGAGAAAAATTAGATATAGTTAAAATGTATGATTACTTGGGAGTACAATTTTCCTATAACTTAAATTGGACTAAACATATTGAATATACTAAAAATAGGATACTGTCTTCTATAAATCCACTTAAAATATTTCATGTTAAAATGGGGAAGACCTCAATTAAAGGAGTTTTAAGGGTACTAAATACAAAAAATAAAACTAGTATAATATACGGAGGAAAAGTATGGGGATTTGCTAACAATAATACATTGGAAACTTTACTTAATAAACTATATCACTATATTCTCATGTTCCCTCCAGGGACTCCGAATTGTATCCTTAGGTTGGAACTTAGTCAATTTTCTCTGAGTTCCTTAATAAAGGAAAGACAAATTTTGTTTTTGCTTAAAAATTGTTTACTTCAGGACTATCGACTGCCCAGAAAGTGTTTAGAGGAGGAGATTTTTATTTTATTTATTTAGCTTTTGTTGACCTGGTAAGTGCACTAGACAAATCCTGCCTATTTTCAGGCACGAACCAGGGGAGGAGGATACAGATGAATGCCAACTGACCTTGAACCAGATTAAGCTGTTGGTGGTGTTTTTAGTGAATGAGGGATTTGGCCAGGACACCGGGGGAAATTCCCCTACTCTTTTCGATAAGTGCCATGGGATCTTTAACATCCACCTGAACTACCACCAATCCAGGCAGATGGGACCTCAGTTTAACGTCTCATCTGAAAGATGGCACCTCAGAAATGAGGCACCCCTCTCATGCTGCATTACAGTGTCAGTTCTGGGATATTAACCCAAGTGCCAGATGTGGGAACTGAACCCACAGCCCTCTGATCTCCCGGCCTCAGAGGCGAGTGTGCTACCTACTGAGCCACTGACACTGAGATCAAAATGGAAGAATTAGGTTTTGCATTTCCTTCTATAAAACTAATTAGGAAAATCATGCTTCCACTGGGTTTGGGACATACTTTTTATGGTATACATATAAAGCCTTGGGACGAGATTGTTTCAATAGTTAAACACTGAATTCGAGATTTAGATTCTAATCTAACATTCTCTAAATTGACTCAGGCTAAATTATATAATGATTATAAACGATTTAAAAGTCTTTGGGGTTTTGAGCAATATTTAACATATTTAACGTGCCCAAAAATCAGGAGAGTATTTTCAAGATTTAGAACAGAAAGTTTTAATGCACAGTTCATTTTATACAGACAGAAAAGAAACAATGTTACGTCTCCCTTCTGTAAATGCGGTAAACTATGTAAAGATGACCTGAAGCATGTCATTTTATTGTGTCCCCTTTTTGAACAAAATAGAAGAAAATGGTTGGGCTCTATACTCAGTGGTCTCAATCTTTCTCCAGATGAGATTATTGAATATCTCTTCACTTGTACTGAGAAAATTATCTTACAGAATGTAGCAAAGTTTTTATTAAAAACATTCTTTTAACTTGAAATAAATAAGTTATTAAAGGAAAGTTCATATTTTTAGAATTTTTAAATGTTTACAAGTAGCCTATTATGGGTTTATGGAATAATTGTA
This sequence comes from Neoceratodus forsteri, assembly GCA_016271365.2. Lineage (NCBI taxonomy): Eukaryota > Metazoa > Chordata > Ceratodontiformes > Ceratodontidae > Neoceratodus > Neoceratodus forsteri. Next base: position 508,543,686 of record CM057452.1, on the reverse strand, counting down.
TTTTTGTGTTTTTCTGATTGTAATTTATAAATTGTATTAGCATTGCTGAACAATAAAATTGATGATGATGCTGGAAGGAGCCAACCAGCTCAGCATTTCCAGACTGTGGACAGGCTTATTCATCCATCCTGTCTAGAGGCAGTGAAAACTGTTTCATTTGCTAAATGTGAGGAGATTTCTCAGTTCTTTTCAGCCAGGGCGTCCTTCTCAGGTGGGGATCTCACAAAGTGGGCCATCACAGCCCAACAGGGTTGAGCCAACAGGATTCAGTAGCACTCAGTAGTCATGGGGGAGAGTTCAGTCTAGTGATGATGGAGGAGGTGGGTATGGTGATTTCAGAGCTACAGCTAACATTTTGCGAACTGGATTCATGCCCAACTGCTAGTGAACTGTGTTGGGCAGCTGGGCCTAGTGTTCATTGACATTGTCCGGTGCTCCTTGTCAGAGGGGATATTTTTCAGTTGCATTGAAAAATGCATTGGTGAAGCCCCTGTTGAAGAAGTCATCTCTGTATTGACATCTTGGTAAATTATCAACCTGCCTCTAACCTGCCATTTTTGGGCAAGGTTATTGAGAAGGTGGTTGCACTGCTGCTTGAGGCACATCTCACTGCCTTTGATAACTATGAGCCTCTCCATCTGATTTTAGGTCTAGACATAGCACAGAGACCACATTGGTCAGAGTGAAAAATGACTTGCTTTGGGGAAGAGATAGGATAGAGCGGTCAGTTCTTGTGCTCCTTAATTTGTCTTCAGTTTTTGACACCATGAAACATTAATTGTTACCAGATCGATTCAGGAAGTATGTAAGACTCATCAGCAAAACCATCTGCTGGTTCAAGTCCTACCTCAGTGGCAGAACTTAAAGGATAGTATTAGGAAGCTTTTCCTTGATCCCAATGGTCGCACCATGGGGGAGTTGGGGGGAGTTCCCCTGCATTCAGTTCTCTCACTGTACTAATTGCAGTATTCATACTGCCCCTGCATAGAATCAATACACTGTATGGAGCTGGGTTTCATTGCAATGCAGATGGCACCCAAGTCTATCTGTCCTTTGCACCTGACATGGCAGGCAAGATCAATTTGTTAAATAAATGCCTGGCTTAGATCCAAGACTGGATGTTATTGAGCTGTCTGAGACTTACAGTAAGCTGGATAAAACTGAAGCACTGGTGACTGAGCCAGACTGAAAGCAGGGAGTAGCAGCTGCTAAGGAGGAGATGGGCCTTTGGCTCAACTCTTCCAGGCTTGTTACTGGTGCAAAGGTGAGAAATCTGGAAGTCAATCTGAATGAGGGGCTGACATTTGAAGTTCAGGTGTCACAAAAAGTCTGGAATGGATTTTATCATCTAAGAAACCTCTGCCGGATTGAATCCCGTATCCTCCCAGGTGACCTGGCCACCCTGTGGCATTCTTTCATGATCTCAAGTCTTGACTACTGTAACACTCTGTATCTTGGGGTCAGTGGAGAATACTGCAATGCCTGTAGCTGGTGCAAAATGCAGCTTCTAGGTTGCTGATCAGCTTTCTGAGGTTGAGTCATGTCTCCTCAGCACTGCATGAGCTGCACTGGCTGCTGGTGATGTGATGTATCGTTAAAATTTTGTTACTAACTTCTAAGGCCCTATACTGGCTGGGTCTGGATTACCTGTCTGATCTCCTGCTTCCTTACATGCCCTCACACCCACTCTGCTCCACTGATGAGGGATTCCTGGCTGTACTTAGGGCCAGGCTTCTGGCTGCTGTTAGGTCAGTCAGAGTAATTGCAAGGCTGGTTCACTTGTAATGTAAGCAATAATACCCAGAAAAGTGTCCAATCTTGCTGAAATACAAATGCTTAGGGTGTGTACTGAGGCAGGAGGCAAAGCTGAAGGCCTTTGACCACCCAAGAAATCCTTATAGTTCAGCATATCCGGACACCTCTGAGTGTGTCATTGTATTTATAAGATACTTTGAAAGGTTTATAAAAAAGTGAATAGTCAGGTCTAAGAGTCAATCTGTGTAAGTATGCTAAAATGACTGGACACCGTGTGACTGCTCTCAGCCAATTAGTTGGCTGTAGTTTTCCAATTTATTTTCTTGTAAGAATTATTAGCCTAGTTTAGTATTCATGAACCTCTAAAAATAGCAGAAAATGCCAGGTTTTCTAGAAGTAAGCAAATACACTGCCAAATTATAACAGACAGAATGCAGATACCCAGGATTGCATGCTAAACATTATATAGTTACACATGGAATCCAGTTTTAAAACTGGAAGCAAGTCAGCATAACTTTGCAAGGAAAAAATGCATCTTACCAGATCTGCTGTGGATCTTTAGTGGGCATCACCTTGCAGTGTTACACTGTCAGAAAAGCAGTTTTAAAACCTACATTTCATTTAGTTGTCACTGCTGGCAAGTTACACATAGCGCCTGCTTTGACTGGAGAGGGAGGGCAGATAGTGACATGCAGAAAACAGAGTTGTTGCAAACACTGAGTGGGTTTGAATTTACCACTATACATTCAGAAAAATCTTAAACAACACTGCATAAGATGGAAGCACATTGTTCTTATTGCTTGCTTACTTCAAATGTATTTAAATGAACCAAACAACACAAAATAAACAAGCATTTGTCAATGCCGAATGTTGATTGCATTGGTCTGTTGAGCACACTCATTGGCCCTCTGTCAGTCGCTCAGTCTGTTTCGTCCGGTGCTGCAGGCTGATGTTTTGTACTGGGCTCCTGCCTGCATTGGCACCTTGTTCTGCCCAGTAAGAATTCTGCAGCTGTCCCTACAGAACTCCATTGAGGTGGCTAACTCCCCCTCTCTCACTCGTTCATTCTGTTTCTCCTGGTGCTGCAGGCTGCCCTTTTGTAATGGGCTCCTGCCTCTGTCGGTGGCTTTTCTGCCCACAAAGAAATCTGCAGCAGTCCCGACACAGGTCTGTTGAGCCTGCTGACTCCCCCCTCTCACTCACTTGTTCCATTTCTGCCGGCGCTGCAGGGTGGCCTTTTGTACTAGGCTCTTGCCTGCATTGGCATCTTTTTCTGCCAACAAAGAAATCCGCAGCAGTCATGACAGAGCTCTGTTGAGGTCGCTCACTCCCCCTGTGTCACTCACTCATTCTGTCTGTCTGTCCTGGCGCTGCAGGCTGCCCTTTTGTACTGGGCTCCTGCCTCTGTTGGCACCTTTGTCTGCCCACAAAGAAATCTGCAGCAGTCCCGACAAAGCTCCATTTAGCTTGCTCACTCCCCTTCTCTCACCCACTCATTCCATTTCTGCCAGCGCTGCAGGCTGCCCTTTTTTATTGGACTCCTACCTGCGTTGCCACCTTCTTCTGTCTATAAAGAAATCTGAAGCAGTTACAATACAGCTCTGTTGAGTTCGTTCACTCCCCCTCTCTCACTAGCTCATTCTGATTTCCCTGCCACTGCAGGCTGCCCATTTGTACTGGGCCCCTGTGTGCACTGGCACCTTTGTCTGCCCATAAACAAATCTGCAGCTGTTCTGACAGAGCTCTGTTGAGGTCGTTCAGTCTCCCTGTCTCACACGCTCATTCTGTTTGTCCTGGCACTGCAAGCGGCCCTTTTGCATGGGACTCCTGCCTGCATTGGTGCCTTTTTCTGCCCACAAAAAAATCTGCAGCAGTCCTGACAGAGCTCCGTTGACCTCACTCAGTCCTCCTGTCTCACTTGCTCGTACTGTTTCTCCCACTGCTGCAGGCTAGCCTTTTGTACTGGGCCCCTGCCTGCATTGATGCCTTTTTCTGCCCACAAAGAAATCCGCAGCAGTCCTGCAAGAGCTCCAGTGAATTCGCTCATTCTCCCTCCGTCACTCGCTCTCTCATTCTGTTTCTCCCAGTGCTGCAGGCTGCCCTTTTGTACTGGGCTCTTATGTTGCACCCTTTCTCTGCCCACAAATAAATCCACAGCTGTCCTTGTCGAGCTCTGCTGAGGTCGCTCAGTCTCCCTCTTTCACACGCTCATTCTGTTTGTCCTGGCACTGCAAGTGGCCCTTTTGTATGGGACTCCTGCCTGCATGGCGCCTTTTTCTGCACACAAAGAAATCCGCAGCAGTACTGACAGAGCTCCATTGAGCTCACTCAGTCCCCCTGTCTCACTCACTCATACGTTTCTCCCACCGCTGCAGGCTGGCCTTTTGTACTGGGCCCCTGCCTGCATTGATGCCTTTTTCTGCCCACAAAGACATCAGAAGCAGTCCTGAAAGAGCTCCGGTGAGCTCACTCACTCCCCTTCCCTCACTCACTCTCTTGTTCTGTTTCTCCCAGTGCTGCAGGCTGCTCTTTTGTACTGAGCTCTTGCGTTGGGCCCTTTCTCTGCCCACAAAGAAATCCGCAGCAGTCCAGACAGAGTTCATTTGAGCGTGGTCACTCCCCCCTCTCACTCGTTCGATCTTAATGTGTCCCACTCAGTGATTTCCCAAAGCGACCGTGCTATTCTGCGGCAGGAGTGCAAAAACACATTTTAGCCATGATGTGAAAAATGGCAGCTGTACTGTTCATAAGGAGGTGTGGAAAATGCCACTGTTGAAAATGTGGGGTGAAAATATTACAAAATTGCCAAGTTACGGGGTGCATGAAAACAGTTCAACGCACGCCTGTAGCACAGTCATGTTATAGAGTTTCATCACCCGATGTTCAACGTGGGCATTTTAGGACCTCTGCTCATGAACAGTGACACTGTCATTTTCTTAATCTGTCCTGAACAATGATTTCCCACAGCGACCGCTTTATTCTGTGTCAGAACTGTGAAAACACATTTGGGTCAGGATGTGAAAAATGGCAGCTGTACTGCTCATAAGGAGGTGTGGAAAAATTCCACTGGTGAAAATGTGGCGTGACAATATTACAAATCTGTGAAGTTACAAGGGTGCTTGGAAAGTGTGCAATGCACACTTGTAACACAGTCATTCGGTGGGCTATTATCACCAAATTTTCAACATGGGCATTTTAGGAGCTCTGCTCATGAACAGTACCACTCTCATTTTCTTAATCTGTCCTGGACAGTGATTTCCCACAGTGACCACTCTATTCTGCGCCAGAAGTGCAAAAATACATTTCAGCCAGGATGGGAAAAATGACAGCTTTACTGTTCATAACTAAGTGTGGGAAAATGGCAATGTTGGAAATCTGGAGTGAAAATATTATAAATTCGCGAAGTTACAAGCGTGCATACAAGATGCGCAATGCACGCTCGTAATCCAGTCATTTCATGTAGTATCATTACCAAATTTTTAACATAGCCATTTCAGGACCTCTACTAATGAACAGTGTCACTGTCATTTTTTTAATCTGTCCCGAACGCTGATTTCCCACAATGACCGTGCTATTCTGCACCGGAGTGCAAAAACAAATTTCCGCCAGGATGTGCACAATGACAGCTGTACTGTTCACAAGGAGGTGCAACAAAATGCCAATGTTGAAAATCTGGTGTGAAAATATTGCAAATTCACAATCCTACGAGCCTGCGTAGCAATTGTGCAGTGCACGGTCATAAAACAGTAATTTTGGGGATTTTTTCCACCAAATTTGAAACATAGGCTTTTTGAAAGCCCACCTCATGAACACTGGCACTGTCGTTCCGTTAATCGGCCCCAAAAATTGATTCCACGCAGTGACCGCAAAATCACCTTTCCAGGCCGATTAACACCATGACAGTTCAAGAATTCATGAGGAGGGGTCCCAAAAACCCCATGTTGAACATTTGGTGAAAAAATTCCCCAAAATTCCCAAGATATGTAATAAAGTTGAAAAAAACCCTATGTATTACATTATACAGCTTACCGGCATTCCCTCAGTTCGCGGTTGGCTTTGAAGAGTGCAGATGTGTTCCTGGTCCACTGAAGATCATCGCGCCGAGCTCCTAAGGTAAGTATGGGGTGAGGAGGGTGTGGAGAGGCAGGGCGTGCAGTGGGTGGGTGCGGGTTGCAGGTGGGAGGCAGGGCGAGCGCCAAGGGACAGTTTCCTTTTTTCCAGGGTAAAAAAAAGGAAAAAAAAACAGATGTTGCAGGACTGTTTTTTAATTAGATGGGGCAACTGGCACACTGGAGTGGGCTCCCAGTGTGCCAGCAGAGGCTTTATTCTCTGGGGCCAGCAGTAGCCGATGGGGGATTGGGCACCCCCGTTGGCAAACGGGCAGGAGTATCATTATGGCGCTGGGGATTGGGCACCCCATCAGTAGGAACAAAAAGGGGGATCACAGAATGCTGATGGGGAGTGGGCTCCCCCACTGGCAACAAAACAAAGATAGGAGCACTAAAGCCAACAGGGATTGGGCACCCCATCGGCAGGAACAAAAGGAGGGGGTAACAGAATGCCGATGGGGAGTGGGCTCCCCCATCAGCAACAACACAAACAGGGGAGCACTACAGCTGATGGGGATTGGGTACCCCATCGGCAGGAACAAAAGCGGGGGGAGGGACAGAATGCCAACGGGGAGTGGCCTTCCCTGTCAGCAACTAAACATGGTGGTGGGGGGGTATATTGTTTGTGAACATGGTGGCAAGAAGCTGCCATGTTCACAAACAATCTCAGGGGTTTTACATCCTGCCCTGCAATGACGGGTCACTCCCTTATTGCAGCGGATGGCTGACGCTGCAATGATGAGGTGGCCCCTGATTGCAGCGGCTGATTTTTTATAAAGTTGTGGCACACTGGCTGAACTAGTGTCAGCAGCAGCGTGCCATGGCATTGGGGGAAGCGGGGCAAGCCTTTGCAGGCTGTGGGAGCATTGGCCACAGCAGTGCCATGCCTCCACAACCTGCTTCTGGAGAAACCTGTCGCAGCATGCACGTAATCAACATAAAAAAAGTGCCTCGTAACTCAATTTGTGCTGTGCATTGAACTCACCAATTATTACTGCAGTGTAACTCCTATAATGTCATGACTTCCCAACTGTATTACTTATTACTGCAGTGTAACTCCTATAATGTCATGACTTCCCAAGCTTATCACTTATTTTTGCAGTTTTTTTTTTAATTCTTTGATAACCGGGTAAGACCCACTAGGTACAAGTGCCTGTTTTCAGGGGTGACCCAGGACCACTGAGAAGGTTAAGTGAGTTGCTCAGAGTCATACAGTATGCAAGTGGAGGTTGTGGGAATCAAACCCAGATCTGTTGGCAGTATCAGCATCATTCACAGCTCATTACTCTAACCTCTAAGCTACACTGCTAGGTCCAGTTTAACTCCCTAATGTCATGACATCCAAAACATGCCACTTATCACTGCACTGTAACTCCAATAATGTCATGGCCTCAGTCTCTCAAAGTCTGTACTCTTCAATATCTATGTTGGTAACATGGCAGAGGGACTGGGAAGGAGAGTATGCCTGTTTTCAAATGATACAAAGATCTGCAACAGGGAGGACATGGGGGGTGGTGGAAAGGATGAGGGAGGATCTAGAAAAGTTAGAGAAGTGGTCAGGAAGGTGGCAGCTATGATTCAACACAAAGAAGTACAAGATTATGTACTTAGGGCCCAGAAACTGGGGCGGTATACACACTCACGGGAGAGATACTAGTGGTCATAAGTCAAGAGCAAGACCTGGGAATTATCATTACCAATGACCTGAAGCTGGAAATACAGTGTGGGAAGGCAGTGGGAAGGCTAACCAAATGCTTGGATGTATAAGGAGGAGTATCACCAGCAGAAGGAGGGAGGTAATACTTCCACTGTATACTTCATTGGTGAGGCCACACCTCGAGTACTGTGTCCAGTTCTGGAGGCCCCGTCTTCAGAAGGACAGAGACAGGATGGAGACAGTGCAGAGGGGAGCAACCAAAATGGTGCAGGGCCTGCATCGTAAGACCTATGAAGAGAGGCTTAAGGAATTAAACTCATACTTCCTGGAGAACAGGAGGAGGAGGTGGGGGAATATGATTGAGACATTCAAATATCTCTGGGGGAATAAACAAGGTGCAGGAGGAGATTATTTTCAAGAGCAAATGTTGTTCTAGAACTAGGGGTCATCACAATATGAAGTTGGAGGGGGGGCTAGGTTCCGGATTAACATGTGTAAGTTCTTCTTCACAGAAAGGGTTGTGGATGACTGGAACTGCATTCCAGCAGAGGTGGTGGGGGCCAATACAGTCTCAGGTTTCAAGTGTGCATGGGATAAACACATGGGTATCTTGGATAATGGAGAGAGGTGGATAAAGGCTCCCCAGTAGTGGCTTGGGTAGCACTAATGGGGGGGGGATTTTATTGGCTGATGGGGTAAGTCAAAAGGTCCTTATTTGCTAACAGAATCTATGAATCTATGAAGTCACCACTTATTACTACAGCTGTACTCTGATAATACACTGTCTCCCACTTTTCCCACTTATTACTGCAGCGTACTTTGATAATGTTGCGGCCTTCCATACTCTCCTCTTATTACTTAATGGATAAGGCAATTCCAGCAGGGGGATTATGCTATCTTAATGTACCAAGTACCACCACAAGGTACATTGACATAGTACAATCCCCTGATGGAATTGCCTTATTCCACTTATAACATGGTTAATAATGTTAGTTTTTTAGAAGAGTAGTAGTGTGTTAATTTGAAACTGGGGGACGGATTTTCAATGGAGGTCACAGGGCTTGCATCAAGCCCTGCATCCAACCCATTTTTTGTGCAGCTGTGCCAAACACCTTCATCCTGGCAACAACTTCACCTGATTTTAGTAGGTTGGGTACAGTTGTGACAGTTTACCCACTTTATGGCAACTTGCACAGGATAGAAAATCCCGATCGCCGGCCAGGAGAATGCTGCGAGCTGGTTGTGCAATATGTTCAGCTCACCTGGGGCTTGTGGCATTCGTAAACATTTGAAAATCCAGCTTTGTATCTTTAAATGATTGGCTTTGGTGCATTAACATATCTAGATATGCATCCAGGATTAGATGCAGCTGGTAAGCTGCACTAATTAGATGTGGTTGCAGTACAAGGACTGGGTTGTTTTATAGCATTAAATAGGTATTCCTGACTTTTAACTTTCTGTACTTCCCATGTGATCTGTGAGGCTAAGCTGGAAGTCTGAGCTGTGCTTTCTGTACTTACCATGTGATCAGAATCAGACCCTCCCTCAGGTTCACTGTAGGGCAGCTGAGATACGAGCAGGAAGTTTGAACAGTTTTTTGTAAGCTTCTGCATGCCAGACAAGTAAATTAATATTTTGTTAGGTGTTTAAGATATTTTTGTAGAAGTTCTGCTGATGGTTTAGTGATGTATGTATGCATGTTTTTGTTGTGTGGAATTATAGTTTTGAAATATATTTTGCATTTTTATTACATTTAAAATGTTTTTTCTTATGTGAGTAGAAGTGAGTGTTGGGGTTTGGATTTGTGATTAAGTACTGTATGTTTTTTCAATGTTGCGGAACGGATTTCTTTACAGCTATTGATTTTTGAGCAATGCTACTTTGGGGGGGGTCATGTTTTTTTTTTTCATTTGTAAGATTTAATTTAGATGTTGCTGTGTTGATTTACATTGTGACCATTTTAACCTTATGCATGGTTAACACAGCACCATGTGATGGGGTCCTGACCAATGAGGAGTCAGAACTGACTAGCACCATTTCATAATGAAGTGTAACCTCCATAATGTCACAACTTTCCCAAACTCAATACTTACCATATCACTGCAGTGCAACTTTGATAATGTCACTGCCTCCCAGACTCACCACTTATTATTACAGTGTGACTCTTATAATGTCATAGCTTCTGGTATTCAACCATTTATTACTGTAGTATAACTTTGATAATGTCATAGCTTCCCAAACACACCAATTGTTATTGCAGTGTAACTATGATGATGTCATGGTTCCAAAACGCACCACTTATTGCTGCAGACTAACTCCAATAACGTCACATCCTTCCACATTCCTCACTTATTACTGCAGTGTAACTCTGATAATGTCACTGCCTCCCAAACTCACCGCTTATTATCGCAGTGTAACTCCAAAAATGTCATGGCCTCCCAAACTCATCACTTGATACTGCATATTAACTCCAATAATGGCTTGGCCTCCTAAACTCCATGCTTATTACTGCAGAGTAACTCTTATACTGTTATGGCCTCTCAAATTCACCCATTATAACTGCCGTGTAACTCCAATAATCCCAAACTCACCGTTTATAACTACAGGGTAACTCTAGTAATGTCACAGCCTGCCAGATACACCACTTATAACAGCAGTGTAACTCCAGTAATGTCATGACCTCAAAAACTCAACACTAGTTACTGCAGTTTAACATGATAATACCACAGTCTGCCAAACTCACCACTTATAACTACAGTGTTACTCGTTTAATGCACAGACATCCCAAATACCCACTTATTACATAAAGAAGAAGGTCCAATTGGGGGGGGGGGTTATGCTATGTTAATGTGCCGAGTGGTGGATTGGAGTCCGAAACCCAAAGGATGAGGGACATCAGCCATCACAAGGTACAGTACATTGACCTATCTTACTCCCCGATATGGTATTGCTTTCCACTTATAAAATGTTTTGTTAATGCTAGTTTTGTAAGTAACAATGTGGTATTGTTGTAATTTGGTGCCATATCTTAAAATGTGGTTTCAGGGCATTAGCATAATTAGATATGCATCAAGGATTAGGTTGCAGTAGGTAAGCAGCATTAGTTAGGTGTGGCTGCACTGCAAGGGGTGGGTTGTTTTGTTGCATTAAATCGGTATTACTGACTTTTAACATTCTGTACTTCCCATGTGATCTGAGAGGTTGTGCTGGAAGCCTGGACTGTGTTTCTTGTACTTTACATGTGCTTTGAGTCTCACCCTCACTCAGGGATACTGCAGGCATTTGAGATTCCACCAGGAAATTGGAGATGTTCTTTGTTGTTTCTGCATGTCAGATAGGTAAGCAAGTGGATATTATATTAGCTTCCAGAGCAATACATAAGTTCTGTTGATGGTTTAGTTATATATGTAAACATGTTTATGTTGTTGTGTAGAATCATAGTTTTGAAATATACAGTATTTTGTGTTTTTATTAGGTGCTTAAAATATTTTTCCTGTCTGACAGCATATAAGAATTTTGGGTTTGGATTTCTAAGTAGGACATACTGTATGTTTTTTCAAGTTGGATAGATTTCCCTTACAGTTTGTGATTTGATTCCTGAGCAGTTGTTGAGTTGTTTTTTTTTTATTTTTTTTTGGGGGGGGGGATAATTTGCATGATTTCTTTTTTATGTTTTTTGTATTATTTGATTTGCACTGTGACCTTTTCCACCCTGAGCATATGCAATTAGCACATTGATCTTTTTGAGCCTGACTAGTTGTGCTCTTGATTAATGCACCCATATCATATCTTCAGGGCACAGGTATATGTTAGGTTAACACAGCACAATGGGACAGGATCATGATCAACCAGTAGTAATAATTGACTAGCACCATTTTATAATGCAGTGTAACCTTCATAATATCAAAGCCCCCAAACTCAACACTTACCCTATTTCTGCAGTATATCTCTGATAATGTCATGGCCTCCCAAACACTCCACTTTTTATTACAGTGCAACTTTGATAATGCCATGGCCTCCCAAACTCACCACTTACTATAACATTGTAACTATTATAAAGTCATAGCCTCAGAAAATCATCACTTATTACTGCAGTTTAATGCTGCTGATAATGTCATGGCTTCCAAAATTCCCCACTTATTGCTGCAGTGTTACTCTGATGATGTCATGGCCTCCCAAACTCACCACTTGTTACTGCAGTTCAACTCCGATTATGTCACATCCTCCCAAACTCCCAACTTAGTACTGCAGTGTAAAACTGATAATGTCACAGCGTCCCAAACTCACTACTTATTTCTGCCGAGTAACACTCAAAATGTAATAACCTCCGAACTTCCCCACTTACTAATGCAGTGAAACTCTGATAATATCATGGCATCCCAAATTTATCCCTTTTAACTGCAGTGTAACTCCAATAATTTCATGGCCTATCCAAACTCAACAATCATTATTGCAGTTTAATTTCAACGATTTCATGAACCTCCCAAACTCACTAATTATTACTGCAGCATAACTCTGATAGTGTCACAGTCTCTGAAACTCATCACTTATTACTGCAGTGTTACTTTAATAATGTCACTGTCTCCTTAACTCACCTCTTATTACTATAGTGTTACTCTGATAATGTTACAGTCTCTCAAACTCACCAATTATTTATTTATTTATTGCATTTTGTTGACCGAGTAGGCCCACTGAGACTACAAGTCCCTTTTTCATGGGTGAACTGGGGGACAGATGGCAACCAACTGAAATTGAACCAGATTAAGCTGTTGGTAGCATTTTTAGTGAACAGGGGAAATTTAGCCAAGACCCTGAGAAAATTCCCCTACTCTTTTCAAGAAGTGCCATGGGATCTTTAACATCCACCTGAACAACCACCAGAACAGGCAGACAGGACCTCAGTTTAATGTCTCTTCTGAAAGACAGCACCTCAGAAGTGCAGCACCCCCCTTGTGCTGCACTGCAGTGTCAGTATTGGGATTTAACCCAGTGTCTGGTGTGGGGATAGAACCCACGGTCTTCTGATCTTCCAACCTCAGAGGTGAGTGTGCAATCTGCTGAGCCACTGACATGTTACTGCAGTGTTACTTAGATAATGCACAGCCTTCCAAACTCCAACTTACTACAATAGGAATAAGGCATGGGGGGTGGGCAGGTGATTATGTTATGTTAACGTACCGAGTGGTAGGTTGGTGTCCCAAGTCCAATGGATGAGGGACATCAACCACTGTGAGGTACAGTACATTAACATAGCATAATCCCCCAATGGTGTTGCCTTATTCCACTTCTAAAACGTTTAATAGTGTTAGTGTTTTAACAATGTAGTAGTGTTAGCATTCGGTGATATATCTTTAAATGGTTGGCTTTAGGGCACTAGCATAATTAGATATGCATCAATTATTAGTTTCCAGCTGGTAAGCTGCACTAGTCATGTGTGGTTGCACTGTATTGAAGGAGTTGTTTTGTTGCATTAAATAGGTATTCCTGACATATAACTTTTTGCACTTCCATTGTGATCTGTGAAACTATGATGGAAGTCTGGCCTGTGGCACTTGTATTTTCCATGTGATCTGAGTCAGACCCTCTCTAAGGAGCACTGCAGAGCAGTTGAGACCCAAGTCAGAAGTCTGAGCTGTCCTCTGTTTGTTTCTGCATGCAACATAGGTTAGGTGGATATTTTGCTAGCTTTTAGTGCAATGTTTGTAGAAGTTCTGTGGATGGTGTAGTAATGTTTTCATGCATGTTTATGTTGTGTAGAATCATAGTTTTTAAATACAGCATATGTTCTGTTTTTATTAGGCATTTACAATGTTTTTTTTGTGTGAGCAGCACAGAAGTGTTTTAGGTTTAGATTTGTGAGTAGGAAGTACTGTATATTTTTTTCAAAGTTGTTGGAAAGATTTTCTTTACAGTTTATGATACTTGAGCAATGTTGCTGTTGGGGGGGGCATTTTTTTTAATTTGCATACTTTTTTATGTTGCTGTGTTGTTTGAGTTGCATTGTGACCATTTTTACCCTGATGAAATGTAATTAGCATATTGACTTCTTGACCCTTACTGATTGTGCACATGATTAATGTACCCTTATCATGTCTTCTGAGGAGGGGCATTAGCTAGGTTAATGCAGTATCATTGATGGAGTTCTGATCAATGAGGAGGCAGAACCGACAGGACACCAGGGCCTGAGTTTAGAGTAATGATCTTTGATTAAGCTTGGCACATCTAGCTGATCTGGCTTTGATTCACACAACCTTCAGTTACGTACATTGTGACTCTAAGCAAGTCACTTAACCTCCCAGTGCTTCTGGGTTGTCCCTGTAAAGTGCATTGTGCCCAGGTGGCCATACCCTGTTACAAAAAAAGAATAAAAGAAATAAATATTATATTACAGTGTAATCCCTAGAATGTAACGGCCTCCCGAACTCATCACTTATTACAGCAGTGTAACTCTGATAATTGCAAACCCTCCAAAACATATCACTTACTGCACCATTACAGCGTAACTTTGATAATACCATGGCCTACCAAACTCATCATGTATTGCTGCAGTCTAACCCCCATGTAACAGGTTTCCAAACTCACCACTTATTATTTCAGTGTAACCCTAATAATATCATAGCCTCCCAAACTCCTCTTTTACTATTGAAATGTAACCTTACCTGACAGCCTACCGATCTCGAAACTGATTGATGCTGTATAATCCTTTATAAAGTGAGTTTTACAAACTCACAGCACTACAACATATTAGGAAATATATTCAATCAATGCATATCTGAGTTGATGAATACAGCCTGTACCTTATTAACTGATAAGTCTTCAAGCAATGAAAAAACATCAGGAATGCTGAACTAATGTTGTCTTCACTCAATCATGCACACATAGTACACCACATTCCTATGGGAAGCTTTCAGCAGTATGGCTGTTTCTTATGGGCCAACATGCTACTGTCTCGGTGCCAGTCAGTTCATTTTCAAGCCAACCCACAGGGCTCTTCTTTAATCTGCTAGTTATTTCCCATAAAATGACACAAAACTGTGTGCTTTCTCATGAGACCAGATTGCAAAAGACACTCCAAGGCTAATCCATTGAAACTCTGGGGGAAGTTGGCTGGAGAGTGACAGCATAAATACTACTTTTGTTTTGTCTTAATGAATTCATTTCTGGTGAACAATCTGCTCACTGTTGATTTCATTGCAGTCTCCCAGGGCTGTCTTGCAAATGGACAGTTTTCCAAAATGAATATGCTGACGTATTTCCTCATCAGCAACTGAACTCATTCTGGGCAGAGTGCCCTGCTGCAGAACAGACTCCTAACATTCAGACTAACCAGAGCTTCCTCTCTGAGCTAGCCCTGATGTCTGGTATTGCATGCTGGGGGTTGCCATGGTAATAGACACATCAAGGTATTTATTTTATTTAGTTTTTGTTAACCAGGTAAGTGCACTAGCTTAAAAAATGACTATTTTCAGGCACAACCCGGGAGAGTACAGGGCATAACATAGAGAAAACATTTCAGAAGTGAATGACAACAATACATAATAGCTTAGTTTTTAGCCATTTAAGCATAGATAACAGCAGATAACTAACTGAACAAAAGCGAGCAGTACATGCAAACAGCAACAATGGCATATACAACACAATGTAGGATAATACGGCCAAATAAACAAATAATGGGATGAATTATAACAGAAAGGATCCGGCACCAACAATAATAGTGCGCGTGTCATTGCATAAAGGATACAACTTAGCTTAGAGTAACACCTAGGAATTTCAAATGAGGAAAAAAAGCAGGAGGTGAGCAACAGCTAGAAGGTAAAGTAAAGGGGAGTAGAGTAGGGAGGACAAGTATATTAGGAGGGGTGAAATGGATGCCAGATATGTCAGAGGGGTGGGACTGCAGGTTCAAAAGTGGAACTACACTTGCACATTTCCTACACCAGCACCTGAACTCTATCCAGACAGTGTGCCCTGCAGCAGAACAGATTCTTGCCATCTATTGTGATTTAAGCTTCCTCCCTGAGTCATCCCCGACACCTGGTGCTGTCTTCCAGGACATGCCAGGGTAACCAGGACATTAGCAATGTCAGAGGTGTTGGGGCTGCAGGTTCAAAAGCATAGCTGGACCAAACAGCTATCCATGTTGGTGGTACCAGTTGGAGTAGTTGGAGTCACTTCTGGGTGGAGACTAGTATAACAACCCCCTCATTACAGGAGGGGGAGGTGGGCATTAATAAAGGTAGACAGAAGAGGGAAAAATGCTTTGGAATGAACCTCTTGGGAAAAACTGGTGTGGAAGAAGCTTAGATAGTAAGTAGATAGGGTGCCCTCTTGGCACATTAGAGTCTCCAGGTAATTCTAAGCAGCAGCATCAAGGCAAGAGAAGTAAGTTGTAAGGGGACATCATGCTCTAGGTGCTTTCACTAGGTAGGTGCCCCATGTACCAGTGAGGGATGGGTTGATCTGCCATTGGCATGGGTACCTACCAAGGGAAGATGCAGGCATCACCACCAGGGCACTGGATACTAGGGACCTGGAAGTGCCTAGAGGCTAGGGCACAAACTGTACTTCACAAGAATTCTGGCTGTGGAACTCAGCCAGAGGCACATAGGACCCTGTTGATTGCTCTACCTTTGAGACATGGGTGCCATGCTGCCATCAGTACCAGAGTGTGACATAAGGTTGGAGACCCTCTGCTATGGCCAGAGGGTGGAGAAAGTTAATTGGAGCCCTGGAAGCTACCAAGAGGACTTCAAGCATGCAGGATGTATCCTGACCCACTGTAAACTGCTGGGAAGATTTGGGGTTGGCACAGAGCTTGGAAAGTATAGTAGGACCACTGGGTTGGTATGGGAACCAACAGGGGTATCCCCTCAAGGGGCATGTCCTGGTGATGTTCAGACTTGTGACAAGTTCCCTCAAAGAACTATTGTGGGCATCCAAATGAAGAGGCTGACTCCCAAGGTAGTGTGCAGACATCAGTGAGCACCACTGAAGATAGTGAAGCAGGTACTTCTGTTCAAGACATCAGCTATAATGTAGGAAAAGGCATTCTTCTAAACTAATTTAACATTCCTATAATCATTGTAAACAATCCAGTAATGATAGTTATTTGTCTTAATCATTTTTAATGTATAAGTGGAAGAGTTCTTCCTCTTCACATGCAAGGAAATTTCTGGTCTTAGGTAACCTGAAGATTTCTGGGGTGACTAGTTTTCCTTTAAATTATTGTCTCACAATAGTGCTCTTAAGGGCTCTTAAGGAACTCCTGGTTCTTGATCCTTGTAAGTTTTTTTGGCCTGGTTAAGTTGAGTAATAAACTTTTAAGGTATGTGGCACAGGTATTTAGTTCCCCTTATCTACATTATTTAATCAATCCCATACCACTGTTAATAGTCTCCATTAAAATAGATCTGCTAAGGTTATTCCCATGTTCAAATCTGGATCTAAGCATTTTATTTCAAACTACCATCCCATTCTGTTCAAAACATTATGGAAATAGTAGTTACAAAAATTGAATAACCTCATTTCTAGACATTACATTTTAATGCCTATTGTTTATTGAGCAACTAATGTAAAGTAATATTGATTCAAATAATTGTTTTCATGAGCCTTGACTAGCTAATGTACAGTATATGATATGTTTTATACTTTGCAATTTTAAGAACACATTGTATTGTACTGATGATGATATCTAAAAAACTGATATGGCAAATTGCCAGTCGTTGAAGGGGAATACTCAGCTCCCTTGTAATAAAGCTGCAGGACCTTTATGTCCTGATTAATGAAAACACATGAAAAGATCATTTTATTTATTTACGTACTGTTGTGCATTTTTGCTTCTTATCTGGCTGATCTTGTGCCCCCCCCCCCACCAGTCATGTTATTGAATTTTATTTCCCAGCATCCTCATGGTCAGCCCTCTGATGATGCAAGTGACAGACTGAGCCATAGATTAAGTTTATGTACCTGCAAATCACTTTAACTAGTATTACTGTCAAGAATCACATGATTGTTCTTTTTCTACCATTCCCAATTGTGCTAAGATTAGCACAATTGGTATCAGTAGAAGACGTACAATCTTGAGCTCCTTGACACTAATACAGGTCAAAGTGACTTGCTGGCACATATACATCTTCCATGGCTCAGTCTTTTCATGCATTTCTCTTAATTGGGAACTTCAGATCCTGCAGCATTACCTCGGGGGAGCTGAGGGTTCCCCTTTAATTATCAGACTACTACTAATAACATACTGAATATGTGTATAAGATAAAACAACTGGTAGATTGACATTTGTGAACTTCCTGTTATGGTCTTCAATAGGCCTCTTTGTGCTAAAAATTTAATTTGTGACTGCAGGTTACATTACATTGTTGAGGTGTAAGTGTCCAGACCGACACCCCCTCAGTGTCCTGTTTACAGTCTAGGATAATTCTAGATTTACTGAGATCAAATTCACTTATGCCCAGTTGTGATAGGGTGGGTGACCCTATCCCAGTTGGAAAACTGTAGTGATGGTTAAAGCAACTCAGCATCAACAAAGTTTATCCCATGATGCCAAATTAGGGATATGTAAGGCATGAAGTAGTCCCTGGAAGTAAAACAAAGTTGTTATCTTTTCTTTCCTCTATGTAAGTCTATTGTACTTCATATTTTGTTATTCATGTCTGAGCTTTGCTAGCTGGCCACTACCAGGGTAGTCAATCAAGTTTGTGTTCTGCAATCCTCCCCCAAGGATGTGGCATGCTGGTCTATAGAGATTATCATAAGAAGCTTTACAGTAGTGCTTTGCTCTTAAATATGAGTAAAAGAAACTACCCAAGGGGTGTAATCTGCCAGCTAACAAATGAAAAAAGTTCTCCTTGCTGTAAAAACTCTTGAGTGTGAGCATAGCAGTTTATGGAAGGATGCAACCGCCCCCACCTCTGTACAAGTATAACAAAGTGTTGAGCAGTAATAAATCCAGACAACGATACCTGTGCTAAATAGTTTGCTGTGTGCAGGTTGCTGCTGATTTTAGGAAACAGTTGAGGCTATTTTTCTGTGAAACAAAACATGATATATGGAAGCATTTGATAGCTTTGGCAAAGGAGATTTGTAAAACTATATAAACCATAAAAGTATATACAGGATAACAGTTAAAATAGTTTGAGTTTTTCTCTAGAAGAATCTATGTTTTTTAAAGGGAGTTTGTACATGGAAGCTGGGAGTTCAGAAGCTTCTGGGTCTGTGTTCCTGCTACTGCTGCATCAGCAGCTGCAGCCATTTTGGACAGGCGTTCCCTTAGGGAAGGGCTGGCCCTTAATTGCATCAGTATTTAGGGAAGGCTTGGGTCTTGTCCTGCCAGGAAGTGACTAGTTTAGAGGGATGAACTTTCTGAAAAGGAGATTTTTTTCTATTTTCTTGTGTTTATGCTTTATGTAAGGGGTTTAGCATTGTGTAACAATTGCCCCTATATACATATATATATATATATATATATATATATATACTGTATATTTCTTAAAAATAATGCAGCTGTGTGAATTATAGATCTAGTATTCCTCTAATTGTTTAATTGAACATGATTGACAAATCATGTGACACTCAGGTAACCTGCAGTCAGTTTACTTTGAGATGAAGAGCAGAGAGGAACCTCAGGGAGAAGCAGTGTGGAGCCAGAGAAGCAGCCAAATGTGAGAGAGACATGCCAGTGTTGAATAATTGAGATCTTGGTAAACCAAGGGTGAAGGTGAGGCAAGCTTAAGATGGAAATCAAGTTGAAAGTCCTGTAAAACCTAAAAGAAAGGAGGAATCACTGTGGCCTGGGATTGGCCCTGGACCTCCAAAGGTCAGGTTTTGGGTACCTGGATGCTTGAAGCTGCTCACCTAGAATTTACCAAAGGAAGAGGTCTCAGACTGGTGAGAATCTGCAGAGGTCTGAGTGTGCAGATACTCAGACTGCAGAGGAACTTGCAGAAACCCAAGGGGTATTGGCAGGGTGACCATACCATGCAACGGGTTCAGTTCCTGGTCTCTAGAGGACATTGTAAGGTCCAAGTGCAGTGTTGTAGTAAGAGGTCTCCTAGCAAGCTCCCATCCAATACTCTTTATTGTTTTTATTATAGTAACCTGATAAAAGTTTGCATCTGAAAATACCACCTGTACATAACTGGCAATAAACTGCACCTCAGGGTGTTTTACATGATATTTTATGATTCCTGCTGTCTTCTATAACTGAACCCCATGACTTTTGAGTAGATTGAAAAGGTGAGCAGATACATGCACTGTATTGCTTCTCTCAGTATGTTGACTGTATGCTCATTTAAAATACTTGACTACTATACAATATTGTTATATTACTAAAATTATATTCACTAAAAATACCACCAACAGCTTAATCTGGTTCAAGGTCAGTTGGCATTCACCTGTATCCCCTCCCCCGGGTCGTGCCTGAAAATAGGCAGGATTTGTCTAGTGCACTTACCCGGTCAACAAAAGCTAAATAAATAAAATAAATAAATATTATGTATATCTATATTTGTGCATTGCAAAAAACTTTAGTAATACTCTAGTTAGGGTTGAAACAACAAAAGTAGGGAAATGTGGTGTTGGGATCTCCAACTCTAAAATCCCAACCCCACCCTGCAGGCAGCAACAGGTGTGGGGTGTGCCTTGGGGTTGCCAACCCTAATGCTCACCCCATTCCATGAGTAAATAAGCTGAGCTGGTAACAGTATATGAGAACTGGGTAAATGTTAGGTTGACAACCCCAAGGCACCTCCCGCACCTGTTGCTCTCTGCAGGGTGGGGG
The DNA here is from genome assembly GCA_016271365.2 of Neoceratodus forsteri. Classification (NCBI taxonomy): domain Eukaryota; kingdom Metazoa; phylum Chordata; order Ceratodontiformes; family Ceratodontidae; genus Neoceratodus; species Neoceratodus forsteri. The sequence continues at coordinate 508,523,375 of CM057452.1, read as the reverse complement.
CTGGGGAATTAAGAGTTGGAAACCATAATGCCACATTCCCTACTTTTGTTGCTTCAACCCTAACTAGTGCATTAACAAAATGTTTTGCAATGAATTTAATTACTTTTAGAGATAGTATGATCATGTTGTTATTTGAATGTGGGACTCTCTGGACCCTGCTTTGCCATCAATCTGTAATTTATTCAGATAGTGTAACCATATCCTTATTTGCCTGTGTGAGTGCAGGGCCTGCTGGGCCCAGCACTCCCATCCCTCCAGAAAGTCATATGTGCCTGTTGCTGTGGAAACACAGGGCCCTCCAGGCCCTGCACTTACATTTTTAGGAAAACTGTAACCAACATGTCACCATAGTCTTCTTATTACCCCACGTCATGCATCAGGTACTGAAAATGTTCAAATTTCCACCAAAATGTGATTCTGCACAACAGCAAAAGTATTCCATGCCAGGTGTGTAAAAACATAATTTGGCCATGATTTGAAAATAAGACCTGTGGCATTCATGAGGCAGTGTAAAAATATGGCTATACTGAAAATTTGTTGTCAAAATATTTAAAATTACTAGACTTACAAGTGAGCGCAGTAAAATTTTAATGGACGCACATACCTTTAGTATAGTTACATATTTTGACTTTAAATTGTAAACAAAGCCTTCTTATTTTTTTTAATTTTTTTTACCAGGAGAGACACACTAAGCTGAAAGCTAGTTTACAGGTGTGACCTGGGATCACAAGGAAGTTAAGTGATCTGCTCTGGATCCTACAGTATGCAAGTGGGGGCTGTGGGATTCAAACCCAGGTCTCCAGTTTTGCATCTCAGAGCCTTAAACCACTGCACTATACTGCCTCCTTATGATCCCACCTCATGGAAAAAAAAGTCAGTGAAAATGTTCAAATCATGCTCGAATAGTGATTTTGCCAAGTGACTGCAAAATCGCTTGGGACTGATCTATGGAATATCACTGACATTGTCCATGAGGTGTTGAAAATCCCACTGAAATACATTGAACTGCATTTCCTTTGTCATATTGCAGTCACCAGTTCTAGCAGCAAGAAGTGTCTTAGATCGGAGAAGGGATCTTCACTCTTTCATCTGTTCAGGTGAGTGAGGGTGTGTGGGGGTGTACTGGGGGTGTGGGGTGGTAGGTGCTGAGTGAAAGGTGGGGTTCCAGAGGTCAGATTGGCAAGTGACCATTTTCTTTTTTCTAGGAAAAAACATTGAGGACCGTTTTATTTTTTTGTAGGATACAGAACAACTGGCAGGTGGGAGTACCACTTGACACCAGGGGGAACCGAAAAATTAAAGGGGGAGAGCAATCAGAGGGTTTGGGGGCCCACTAGACACCAGGGAAATTGGAAACAAAATGGGGGCCACAATCTGAGGATGGGGGTGCCACTACACACTAGGAAAATGTGGAACAAAATATGGACAGCAGTCATAGGAAGGGGGTACCACTAGACACCAGTGAAATGGAAGAGAAAAATGGGGTCAGGAATTGGCGGGTGGGGGGTGCCACTAGAAACCAATGGGGGCAGCAATTGGAGGGTGAGGGTGTGACTAGACAACAAGGAAATGGGACAGAAAAATGGGGTCAGCAATTGGAGGGTGGGGGTGTGACTAGACACCAAGGAAATTGAACAGAAAAATAGGGTCAGCAGTTGGAGGGTGGGGTGCCACTAGACACCAATGGGGACAGCAATCAGAGGGTGGGGATGTGACTAGACAACAAGGAAATGGAACAGAAAAATTGGGTCAGCAATCAGAGGGTGGAGGGGTGCCACTATACACCAGGGAAAAGGGAAACAAAATAGGGACAGTAATCGGTGGGTGGGCAGTGCCACTAGACACCAAGGACACAGCAATAATTGACAAGAAAGGCAATCAGAGGGCGGAAGTTTGACACTAGACACCAGGAAAACAGTTTTCTGGTTTTATTTTGTAATCCTTCTTGAGTAGTGATCTTGAGGTTACCCGGTCAACAAATTTTAAATAAAATAAAGCAAAATTAAAATAGGTTTGACATTTTTCTATAATTCAGATATACATATGAACATATGGACATGCCAACACATAAAGGTCTTTAGATCTATTTCATTTGCTCTAGTCTGTACTTTGCTTTTAATACAACTAGGGATACCCAACACTTTTTCTTATACCAAAGTTTGGAGTGGCTATCCCTAAATGCTAGGTGTTGACTTCATTGTGCTCAACTTATGTGCAGGTATGTTTCATCTACAGTGCCTGATTATCTTCTGGAACTTGTGTGGTATGTATTAACTTGAACTGGCCATCATTCTTTGTCTGGTAGCCAGTTCTTTGGTACTATAGCTAAACCTGGAATGGCAGTGATGCTTTCTCAAAAGCTGGCCCCACCATTTGGAATGACGTACCATGTCCACTAACACTAGTTAATGGCAATTTTTCTTTATAATAGCATTTAATGCTTACAAGGCCACAGAATGATATATCTGTGCAGAACTAGAACTTTTTTTTTAATCAATATAACTTACTATGACCTGATTGTATTTTAAAATGAATGACTGTCAATATTCTACTCAGTTTTAGTATTTCTTACTATTTGATTTCTTTGTTCTTACTAATTATGAGGACCTCTGACATAAGTTTGTATTTTGTGTTGTATGTTATGGCTGATATTTGTTTAGTAGTATTTTACTTTTAATTTTGTTTGAATTGAGCAACCATTGTCATTTGGGAAACAACTGAAAATGAACATAGATCATTGGCTTTCTTCCATATTTTGTCATTGTGCTGGTTCTGCATGTGACAGGACTTGCACCAGTTTTAGGTGGCTTGCAACCAGGTTTGAACACAAGCTGCTGTAAAGCACTTCCAATGGCAGCAAAATCAGTGGTGACTGGAAAACTGAACCTGGGTGTGTTCAACAACGAAGATGCAATAGCAGCATTTAACTTCAGTGGATGCACCACCACCTGAAGATTTTCAAAAACAAGACCAGAAGTGACTTAATTCCATATTGGTTCTCTTAGATAATTCTAAGAAAGTGTCAACTCTGGAGACTGAAGATCTCATCTTATCTATGGAAACGCACAGTGTGGGAGGGTAGAGACCAGGTTTCCTGACCCTCTGATGCACTTCAAACTGGTGCTGCAGCTATCCCTGATTTTAAATAAATTAAAAAGTTATTAAATTAACAAATAAAGAAATATAAGGGACTGAGTCCTCTGGAGACTGAACTCTGTGTATCTATAAGCCAGGTATAGTATGTTTTGAAACCGGCCAGTCTTCCTAGGGAATTTAGTGGTGGTGATATACATCATACTAGCTTGACAAAACTGAAGGTTGACTCTCCCCTCCACAAACACACACAGGCATTTGTTTGAATCCAGACTCAATATAGTGGCCATCCTAAAATGCTAGGTAGCTAGTTTCAAAACATACTGTATGTGGCTTGAAAGGACAGAGCAAGGAACAACATTAACCGAGCAAGGGAAAGCAATACAGCTTCTTTTGGCTAAGCAGAGTTACTGTCTTGCTGCTATTTTGTTTTGTGCCTACAGGTTTTGTTACTGTTTTGTTTTGTGCTTACAGGTTTTACAGTTTGATCTCTCTTTAGGCTAAACAGAGTTACTGTTTTCTTACTATTTTGTTTTGTGCTTACAGGTTTTCTTTTGAGCTTACAAGTTTTGCAGTCTCTTCCTCACATTGAAGGAGGTGATTGTTTTTCTTCCACAGCTTTTTCAGGGGATTAGGAGTGTAACTGGGGGGTGGAGTTGACAAAGGCTTAGTACCTTCCAACAGATGGAAGATTTAAGAGGTCAGGTTACCTTTACTTTTGTATGAGGGTGTTGTGGATGGTGGTGTTTGTTGGAGCCACTGCTAAAAGCTGATTGTTTTTCTTTACAGGTACCTCTATTGATTTTCTGCAGGGGAAGTCCTGAAGGTTGGGCACTGTCCTACATGCTTCACCCTCAAGGACTTTAGATCACAGGTCCAGGCAAAGGGCAACAATATAACATCAACAATGGGAAAACCACTATCACAGCTATCCCTGCCCCAAGGGACAAACCGGCCGAGGGGCTGGCAAATAGTGGAAACTCATGAGACAAATCCTAAACCCATAATGAAGGAGGAAAGCACACCTATTATATGACAAATAAATACATGCCACTATCCTCCAGGACTATTAAAACAGCAGGTGGGAGGACAGTAGGAGCCCAATGCAGCCCAAGTATGTGTGCTCCACCAAAAGGATCACTAAAAAAAAAATTAAAAATCCAGTACTGATAGTCAGAGACTCCATGATAAGGGAAGTGGAGTCTCAACTTCAGCATTATGACCATGCCAGAGTTACAGTCCAGAGCATCCCTGGCACATAAGCATAGAGAGACATGTACTGCATCGAGAAAATTGTACGCTGCATGGAACAGGACACATGGGTCATCCTCCAAATAGGTACAAATGACCTAGCCAGTCACTCGGTGGAAGAAACAAAACAAAATCTTACCAGGCTCGGTGACAAACTAGTTTCTCTTTTGTCCACTATCTTTTTCTTGGAGATTCTGCCTGTCTGGGGAAAAGGGGAAAGTAGGCAGAAGATCAGAAAGAAGGACATCGCCAAACTTAACTGCTGGCTAGAAAACTGGTGCAAAGAAAGAGGGCAACATTTTCTAAAAAACTGGTAGACTTTTGGAAAAGGGACTTCTTCAAATTTGATGGCCTGCACCTCACTAAGGAGGGGACTCGAGTGCTTGGACAGAAATTCAATATCCAAATCGATCAGTTAAACTTGTGGATGGGGAGGAGCCACAGGCAACCCTCACATCACAAGGATCACCTACTACCTCGCCACCAGAATCAGCTACCACAGCACCTAGATACCACAAAGATACCCACAGCAGTGATAGTAAAGGCACTGCCCAGCCTGATCCACTAGGGAGATGCATAAAGTGATTAAGACACAAAAGATTCAGATCAGAACATGGAAATTTTACACAACAAAAAGACTACCAGGGGTGGAAGGCTATGTGCATCAATGCTCATAATCTACCAAACAAAATCCCTGGACTCACAGCCTTGCTATCAGAGACAAAACTGGACTCAGTAATGGTTACAGAAACTTGGTTTACCACCAACCAAACTTGGGATGCTACTATCCCAGGTTACACACTCTTCAGAAAAGATTGGGAGGGAAATAAAGGAAGAAGGAAAGGAATCTGTACAACAGAGATCCAGGGGAACACAGTAAAGCAGAGGCCCTATGGGTCAACCTTGGGAGCAGGGGAAAAGGCCCACCTCTGGGTGGGATTTATCTACACACCCCCAACCCAGGAAAGTGAAATTGACAAAGATCTCTGGGAAGCCATCTCAGTGATGGTGGACAGGGGTGAGTTACTGCTTGTTGGGGACTTCAGTATACCAGTTGTGGATTGGACCTCATACACAGCAGCCACAGAGTGGAACAGAGAATTCCTGCTCATCCTGATGGGGGCAGGTCAAGATCAGCTGGTAGACTCAGCCACCAGAGACAAAGCAACCCTGGACCTGCTGCTTACAAACAGTAACAGGATTTCAGATGTCCATGTGGATATCAACCTGGGGACCAGCGATTGTGGGTCAATCTGGTAATCACAAAATAAACAGAACAGAAAAAGTCACAAAAAAATCAAGATACTTGATTTCAGGAAAGCAAATTTTCATGAAATCCAGGATCAAAACCATGCTTGACACCAGCAACAAGGGGGATGCAGAACACTGCTGGGAGAACCTAAAGAATGCCTTAAATACAGTCACTGAGCAATGTGCAAGACAAATCAGCAAAGCTGAAAGAAGGAAGAACTCTCTCTGGTTCTCCAAAGAGGTAGCAACCAAAATCAAGCAAAAAAAAAAAATAAAAAAGAGAGCTTTTAAGCAGAACAAGGAAACAAAAACAGAAATGGACAGGGTGGAATATAGGAACAAACTCAAGGAGACAGGAAAAGAAATTGAGATAGCCAAAGCCCAAACAGATGAAAAAAATAGTACAGGGTTTAGGAAAGGAGATAAAACTTTCTTTAGATACATAAGAGAAAAAAAGAAGAGTACAGGGGGAATAGTCTGACTAGCAACAAGGGAGAGCCAGCTGTTAGAGAAAGATGAAGATAAAGCAGAGTTGTTAAACAAATTCTTCTGCTCAGACTTCACAATAAAATATATTGGCAAAGGACCTACACTAAGTAAAACAGAACAGGATAATAGAAGGGCAGACACAAGCCCCTTCATGAAAGAGAGGGTCTTAGAAGAACTAAGGAAACGCAAGGTGGATAAAGCCATGGGGCCAAATGATATCTGCTTAAGAATACTAAAAGGCTCTGGAAGAAATAGTTGCACTACTAGCTGAGATGTTCAATCTATCTTTGGAAAATGGCAGAGTACCTCAAGACTGGAAAATTGCAACAGTTGTGCCCTAGCACAAAAGTGGAAGGAAGGAAGAGGCAGGAAACTACCACCCAGTCAGCCTGACCTCTATAGTGGGAAATATTCTGGAGACATTACTAAAGGAGAGAATAGTTGACTACTTAAAGGAAACTGGACCACAAACAACATGGCTTCACAGCAGGGTGTTAGTGCCAAACTAACATAATTGGTTTCTTCAATCAGGTTATCAGAATAGTGGACCAGTGTGGGGTGATGGACGTGGTATACCTAGACTTCAGCAAGGCCTTTGATACCATTCCCCACAGGAGACATGCTAACAAACTAGAACACACAAGAGTCAGACAGAAAATAGTAAACTGGATTAGAAACTGGCTGCAGAATAAGACCCAGAAAGTTTTGGTCAATGGGGCATTATCAAGGGAGGGAGGTGTGACCAGTGGCATTCCATGGGATCAGTACTGGGTCCAGTCCTCTTCAAAATATTCATCAGTGGCATCACTGATGAACTGGAGGTGTTAAAAAGCTCTGCAACAGGGTAGATACACTAGAGGTGCATTAGATATGAAAGCTGACCGAAGGAGACTGGAAAAATGGTCCAGTAATAGGCAGTTAAAATTTAATGCCAAGAAATGTAAGGTAATGTATCTGGGGAAGTAAAACCCAGGAAAAAGTATGTACATGAAGAGCATGAAATAGAGGAGACAAAGATGGAACGAGATCTGGGCGTGATCATTACCAATGACTTAAAGGTAGGAAAACAATATGAAACAGCAGTGCAGAAGGAAAGTGGTATCCTTGGATGCATAGTAAAGGGTATTATGAGCAGAAAGCAGGAAGTTATCATTCCCCTCTACAGATCCTTCATGAGTCCACACCATGAGTATTGTGTTTAGTTCTATAGGTCTCACCTAAAAAAGGACATCGACATTCTGCAGACAGTGCAGAGAAGGGCCACAAAGATGGTACAGGGGCTGCATCATGAGCCATCTGAGGCAGACTCAAAGAGTTTAATTTATTCTCTCTGGTACACAGAAGAAACAAGGGGGGCATGATGGACACATTTAAGTATGTCAAGGGAATTAACACAACTCAGAAGGAAAACCTCTTCCAGGAAAACATGGTGGCACATACAAGAGGGCACAACTTTTTCATCTGGTGGGAGGCAAGTCTGAAAGCAACTCTAGAAAGTACTTTTTCACTGAGAGAGTGATTGACCCAAGGAACAGCCTGCTACCGGAAGTGGTGGCATCAAAGACAGGGAATTCAAACTGACTTGGGACAGGCAATGTGGGCAACTTAGGAAAGAAATATAGTTGGGGTCATAGCCATCTTTGGCAGACTAGATGGACCACATGGTCCCCATCTGTCAACTCCTTTCTTATGTTCTTATGTAGTGCAGCCATCCTTACCGTATCAGCAGTAGAAGTAGTAGATGAATGGCTGATATAAATTGGATGACTTCAAACTTGAATGTAACACTTAAATTGTGAGCTGATGCTCACTTGCTTTTGTCAGGTAGAATTCAGTGCAGGCTTCAATATATATTTTACTGGATTTATTTTGTTTGAAACAGACGGGCCGATACAGGACTGAAGACTAAGGTCTTAATTCCAATGCAAGATCGCATAGGCATTTATCTAACTGATGAAATGAAACCACAAATTAAAAGCAAGAAACCAGTGACAATAGATTCTATAAACTGATAAATTTACTACAAACAACTAATATATTCAAAATTTTACAAGATCAGAAGGGAGTTTGACAATCAAACTCTTATGCTTACAATTAACTAAAGAAAGAAGAAAAAGGGGTAATCAATAAGAAAAAAGTTATAACTTGATTACATGGATTACATAGGGGAGGTGCCTAATCCAATTAACAGAAGCACTCTTGAGAGGGGGGTCGATCCTAGTCCTTTCACAGAAGAAAGGGTTCTGAAAGAACTCCTAAAACTGAAGGTGGGCAAAGCAATGGGGCCAGATGGAATTCACCCAGAATTCTAAAAGAATTAAACACAGAACTAGTGACACTACTGACTACCCTTTATAACAAATCATGGGAAGATGGTGTGGTGCCTGAGGACTGGAGGAAGGCTGATGTGATTCCCCTTCACAAAAGTGGGACCAAGACAGAGGCAGGAACAGACCTGTCAGTTTGACTCTGTGGTAGGGAAAATGATGGAATCATTTCTGAAGGAAAGAATTGTTGAGTACCTAGAGGCCAGTGGGGCACAGGACCCAATGCAGCATGGGTTCACAGTGGGAAGGTCATGTCAGATGAATCAAATTGATTTCTTTGACTGGGTGACCAAAGTAGTAGACCAGGGAGGGGCTGTGGACATGGCCTACCTAGACTTTAGCAAGGCATTTGACACAGTCCCACACAAAAGATTAGTAGTCAAATTAACCAGCCTTGGAGTGGGCCCCAGGGTGGTAGCCTGGGTAAAACATTGGCTGAACAACAGGACACAGAAGGTAATTATAAATGGAGTCCCCTCTGAAGAAAGAGGGGTTACTAGTGGGGTACTGAAGGGTTCAGTCCTTTTTAATGTCTTTATAAGTGACATTGCAGAGGGACTAGAAGGAAAAGTATGTCTCTTTGCAGATGACACAAAGATCTGCAACAGGGTTGATACACAAGGAGGTGTGGAAAGGATGAGAAGGGACTTGGCAAGGTTGGAGGAATGGTCAGAAGTATGGCAGCTTGGATTCAGTGCAAAGAAGTGCAAAGTAATGCACCTGGGAAACAAAAACCCAAGGGAATATTACACAATGGGAGGGTAGCAACAACAACAAAAATGGAAAGGGACCTGGGGTAATCATATCAGATGACTTTAAGCTTGGCAAGCAATGTGAGAAGGAGGTAGGGAGGGCTGGGGGGATACTGGGATGTATAGGGAGAGGCATCACCAGCAGAAAACAGGAAGTTGTTATCCCCCTGTACAGAAAGTTGGTGAGACCCCATCTGGAGTACTGTGTCTAGTTCTGGAGACCACATCTCTGCAAGGACATAGGATGGAGGCAGTTCAGTTGAGGACAACTAAAATGGTGAAGGGTCTGCAAGAGAAACCATATGAGGAGAGGCTAAAGGAGCTTAATATGTATACCCTTGAGAAAAGGAGGGAGGGGGGGACATGATAGAAATGTTTAAGTACCTCAGTGGAATCAATAAAGTCCAAGAGGGTAGCATCTTTCAGAAAAAGAGATGCGCAAGAACAAAGGGACACAATTTGAAGATAGAGAGGGGACGGCTCAGGGGCAATGTGAGGAAGTATTTTTTCACAGAAAGGGTGGTGGATACATGGAATAGCCTTCCTAAGGAGGTTGTGGGGTCTAAAACTGTGGGGAATTCAAGAATGCATAGAACAGACATAAGGCAATTTTTGTGGGGGTAGTAAGAAATCGGCTGTTGGTTAAATAGGCTCTGCAGCTTATCCTCTACATAGGGAAATGGACAAACTAGATGGGCCAAGCAGTCCTTATCTGCCGTCAAAGTCTATGTTTCCATGTTTCTATGGTTTAAAATAAAAATTGGCAGATCCATCCTTTTTGAAATATCTTGAGGAATTTAATTTGATCTGTCTAGAGGAAACTTGGACAAAGGACAAATGTAACATTGATGAGTATATGACTTTCAACAAAGAGGCAAAAAAAGTCAGTAAATAAGGTAGATTAGTTGGAGGTCTTGCAATATGGAATAAAATCTCAAAAGACTATCAATCAGAAGAAATTTCAGTTAACTCTGAGTATATTGTGGCAGTTAAAGTGAAGGGCAAATTTAAATCTTCCATCATTATAAATATATACCTCTTCTCACCAATTCAAAACACGTAGAAGATTCAAAGCTAGAAAAAACTGGATACATTTATAGAGATATATTTGGAGAAGAATCCGAGTATAGGTATTCTATTGGTCAGGGACTTTAATGTCAGAGTAGGCAAATATCTTGGCTTATCACAGGAACTGCTCAATTTACATACTGCTAGGGGAAATGACCTTTTAGTACCACAATGAAAATCTAAGGACAAAAAAAATGATGAATAGAGGAACTATGTTGTAAAAATTATTAAAAGATATATACTTTAGTTTATTGAATGGGAGAACAAAGTGGGATCCTGATGTATAATTCACCTTTTTAAATCACAAAGGTGCTTCAACAATAGACATATGCAGGTCAAATTATAATATGATTAATAATTGTAAAGATTTGCAGATAGGGCAGAGGGCAGACAGTGAACACTGCCCCCTCGAAAAAAAACCCTCAACTTCTGGTTAGAAGGAAATAAAGTTAAAAAATGTAATCTAATCAGGACAAAAAAGGGGGTGAAATGGTAAATGATAGACAATTATCAATCTATACAGTTACTACAAGAATGTGGGGCAGAGGAAGAGATCAGGGCCATAGTTTATAAAAAAAGAATCGGAAAGCAGTCTAAGACAATTAGAAAATATTATAGAAATAATATTGGCTATATTGGTTAATGTAGCAGTTATGAAAACCAATAAAGGGAGTAAATGGTTTGATTATGAATGCAAACAGACAAAAAGGGAAATAAACAAAAAAAACAGGCATGTTATAAAATAATCTGTCTAGAACAAATAAAATAACCTTAAACAAATAAAGGAAAGTATATAAAAAGTTATTAGGGGAAACAGAGAGGCATCTATAGAATTAAATTTGGAGGGAATTTGAGCAGGCAGTTTTGAGTAAAGATAATAAATTATTGTGGATGGTGGCAAATGGGTGGGAAACCCACTCAAAGCAATTTGAAAAATTATATAGATTGTACTGCTTGGGAAAAAATACTTTAAATGACTTTTTCAGACTATAGAACAGACAGAATTCAGTGTAACAAGTAAAGATTGGAAAATACTCCAACCCATAATTTCAAAACAGGAAATAAGGGAAGCACTATCTGCAGCCAAAAGACATAAAACACCAGGCCCAGATGGACTACCTATGGACATTTTGCTAAATAACCCTGAATTATGGGTTCCGTTCCTTTACAAAATATATAATTATATTATAGAATCAGGTCAATTAATAAAGACATGGACAGAAAATATTATAATACCTATGTTCAAAAAAGTAGATAAAGAAAATACCTGTCATTACAGACCTATTAATTTGCTTGACAACTCACAGAAATTTTTTATGAGAATTCTACATAAAAAAAAAATATGGATTGGATATCTGTTAATAAAATCATGGATGAGGCACAGGCAGGCACTCAACCATAGACTAGTGTTTGACGCTATCCCATTTAATATACAAATATGCAAGGGCAAAAAAACAAATGCTTTACTGCATTTTTGTAGATCTATGTGCAGTCTTTGATAGGGTAAGAAGGGGTAAACTATGGTATGTTTTGGAAGAATATGGCATGGACCCTGCTCTGATAAATATAATAGTTGCTCTATATACAAGCAACAAAACGTCTATAAGATATAATAAGGAAGGAGATACCACAAAAAGTTTAAAACAAGCATTGGACTGAGACAAGGCTGTGTTCTGTCCCTGATCTTATTTAATTTGTTCTTGAGTAAAATGTTAATGAGACTTTTTAATAAGGAATTTCACCTGTCCAGGATTGCATCCAGAAACTCTCCTTATTTAGCATATGCAGATAACATGGTCTTAATATCTACCAGTTATATTGGTATCCAGAGAAGTTTACAAACATTTCAACAAGAATGCGGTGAAAAGATATTATAAAAATAAAATATGATAAAACAAAATACATGATTTGTAATAAAACATGGTAAAACAACGTAAGGACATTAGACTATTCTGTCATAGACATGAAGTAGAAAAGGTTAACAGCTTCTGCTATCTAGGTATAACATTTTCTTATAACTTGAAATGGAATGAGCACAAAAAATCAATAAAACAAAAAAATTACAAGATTCATACCAGTAGTTGGTAGATTTTTATATAAATACAGTGGTAATTCAATCATTGGTTGCATTAAGGCTCTAAATGCAAACAATTAGTAGCCAAATATTATATGGGGTAGAGATATAGGGTAATGAAGGGGTTAGGGACCTTAGAGTTGATTATGAATACATTTTACAAAAAAATATTGAGTCTCCCTCTGGGAGCTTCCTCAAGCTTAGTTAGAATAAAATTAGGAGAACTACCAGCAAACTGTAAAAAAGAACAAAAGCAAGCCTTATTTCTGATAAAAACATACACAATGTCAGATTCTAGGTTATCCAGGGTATGTATGGATGAAGCCATTGAATACATCATCAGAGGGTTCTCTTCCCTTGTGTAAAGAATTTTAATAAAATAATAAAATCTTATGGGTTATTAAATTGTTTAACTGAGGGTACAATAAGAACCACAGAGGAAATAGAATTCAAAGTAAAAAACAGAATTAAGGAAATACAAATACACAATGAATTGAATTTAGCTAAAAACAATAAAATAAGCATTTGACTGGCTGACAGTAAACAAAATTATGATTGGCCCCATATCTGATCAAACAAACAAAGAAATCTAAAAGAAGAATCCTAACAAAATTTAGATTTGGGTAGTATATCAGCCAAAGATTTAGTGGATTTTACAATAAAAATATAACACAACTATGTAGATGTAAACAAGAGATGGACAACCAACTACATCTGCTGATACTCTGTCCACTATATAATAAAGAGAGAAAACTCCATTTGGGGAATATCTTGGGCACTTTAAATATGGACTCTAAATACCAGTTAAGTACTCTTCTAGGCTCAGAAAATCCAGGCATTATGGAAAATGTGATACAATTTTGTAAAAAAAATAGAACAAAAAAGCTGCACTTGTTATAAATGAAATGAATAATAGGAGAAAGTGCAATACAACTAAGCATAGTTGGTAGAGAATTGTGCTATGCAAATAAGCTTGTTAAAACAGAAATTGTGCAATTATATTACTGTCATTAATAAAAACCAGCAAATTACTGTATGGAATAACCAAGGCTTGTATTAATAATGTGTATAACTTAATATTTGATTTATTATTGCATTGTATAGATTTTTTCCTGAAAATGTTTTATTCTTCTTATGTTGTTTGATATATTTGTAGTGACATTTTACAATTTGTCCATCAAATAAATTTTTTTAATTTGAAATTTGTATTTGACCAAAATATTTTTGTTTATCAGTTTCAGGAACAAAACTGAAAAACTCCCTATTTCTTGGGTTCCCAGAGGCATTCATAGGCTTTATGCCCTCTCCTCAGTGCCAGAATAATGAGAAAATAAAGTATCACTGGAGTGTGTATGCAAATGCAATACAGCTACAGGAAATCACAAGATGCGTGCATCTGGTGAGATAGTAGTGGACAGGCACGGAAAAAGGTCCACTGGGTCTCTTTCCATTTCTAGAACCCCAAGCTCCTCTGAAACTGGTGGACCTAGACTATAGACAAACCTTGTGCTCAACCAGCTCCTACTGTATCACAAAACTCTCCATGGAGAGTCAGTTCTTTCAAATTTCATGACAACGAACACATACAGTAGTATCAATTGCAACTACATAACCCATCTACACATTGCCATAGATTTTAGTCTGTTCAGCCTTTAGCTCTATACCTTCTTCTCTTCATACCCTTTTCTGTGGAAGCCATCATGATTAGTCCCATTGATAAACTGGTGTTATCAGCGCACATTTTCTTACCTGTATAACCTTCCTTTATCAGGTACCATGTTCAGTTCCACTGCTGGACTGACATTACCTACCAGTGACAGTGATGATTCAATTAAAACCTTAGTCTCAAAGTCCACAGCCCTGTGTCCTAACTATTCATCTTTACTGCCTCCACTGAAAATTATCTCTCTACTTAGAGTTTCTCTTCCATGTGGCTAATTCCTAATTGCAATGTCTCCATGATTTTCTATGCTATAACTATTGATTAAGCTATTTAGATTTCCATGCTAATGTCAATGGTTTCTATGGAATGCCCATGGTGAATGTTTATGAAAATTATGGATTATGATCAGTAATATGGCCAACCATGGAATTCGGTCATTTTACTCTGCTTACCCATGGATTTTCATGAATTACTGTGGCCTTTCCATGGAGGTTGAGGATTTTCTCTATTAAACCATGGCATTCTCAGGGTTGCTACAGTTCTGTTAAATCAACGTGGTCAGCTCTGACTCAGTGTACCCCAGCACTTTTACTCAGTTACAGTACATTCCTTGACTTACCTGGTATAAACTGGGTAGACCTAGAAGGAGGCTCCTCTAAGGAAAAACAATATCTAGAAACTATGGTTAATGCTGGTGTGGAACAAAGGGTGTTACAGGGTACCAGAGGAAATACTATTCCAGATATTATATTTACAAATATTGGTGAGGAGGTAGGTGATATTGAAATATGTACACCACTAGGCTCTAGTGATCACTGCTCAGTTAGATTTTTAATTAGGCAGTCATCAGTTACACATGCTAGTGTGGGATCCACTAAAATATTACATTTCTGTAAGGCAGATTTTGTATCACTAAAGAATGGCATGAGAGCTTGGGACTGGGAGGCTGAGTTCCAGGATAAAAATACTACTGAAGCACGGAGGTTATTATTAGATAAAATATCAAAGGAAGTACATACACACATCCCAAGTGGAAATAAATATGCAAATAGAAGGGTAACACCAGGATAGTTTAATAAAAACATAAAAAATTTGATAAAAAAGGAAAATAAAACCTTTAAATTATTGAGGGGCATGCAGGACTCCCAAGGGATACTGTTATATAGGGAACTGGTCAAAAAAAACAAAAGAGCTATCAAAACAGCTAAAGCTGCATATGAACTCACACTGGCAAAAAAAAAAGCTGAGGACAATCACAAACTGTTCTATGCCCATATAAATAAAAATAAACTTGGTCCAAATGGCATTGGATCATATATGAACAATGAAGGAAAAATTGCAGATAATAGTGAAACAGTTAACATTCAGAATGAGTACTTCTGCTCGGTATTTAGCCCTGAATTACCAGGAAATTTAAGATTTAAAACTAAAAATCTGATATGGGGGAGTTAAAATAGAAGTGGAAGAAGTGAGGAAAAGATTGAAGAGTCTTAACAGCAATAAATACCCAGAACCAGACCAAATGCATCCCAGGGTACTAGAAGAAATTGCTCATTATTTAGCACCACCACTTGCCCATATTTTTCAGCTATCCTTAGATAGAGGGGAGGTGGTACAGGACTGGAAGGAGGCATTGGTCATACCAATCCTAAAAAAGGGACATAGAACAAAACCAGAACATTTTAGACCAGTCAGCCTGACCTCAGTGTTGTGTAAGGTTTTAGAAGGTATACTGAAAGAACTTGTAATCCAACATCTAGAAGTGAACAACTTGCAGGATGTGACACAACATGGGTTCTCTAAGGCTAGATCATGCCAAACTAATATGTTTACCTTTTATGAACAGGCAAGTAAGGCAGTTGACCAGGGGGATTCAGTGGATGTGGCTTACCTGGACTTTCCTAAAGCCTTTGACAAACTACCACATAAAGAGTTAATAGGCATCCTGGAGTCAACTAAAATAAATATAAATATAATCAACTGTCTGAGTGCATGGTTGTTGAATAGAAAACAGAGAGTGGTGGTTAACGGGGTTAAATCAGATTGGGTGAGGGTGACGAGCGGGGTCCCCCAGGGCTCAGTCTCGGGTCCTTGCCTTTTCAATGTACATGTGTCAATGATTCAGTGCAACTATTCCAATATATGGATTACAAAATGTGCAGATGACTATAGATGAAGGGCAACAGTAAACAATGCAGAGGAGGGATTCAATATGCAACTGGCACTGAATGAGATCTACAACTGGACAATGAAATACAAACTACCCCTAAATGTAGATAAGTGTGCTATTATGCACATGGGAAGACCTAATCTAAATATACAATACACTATTGGTAACAAAGATTTACTAGTGACAAATAAGGAAAGGGATCTGGGCATAATAATAACTACAGACCTCCAGTTCAGTGAGCACTGCAGTATAGTGGCAGGTAAGGCAAGTCAGAACTTGAACTGTATTCTTAGGCATATTAGTAGTAGAGATAGGGAGGTGATACTGCTCTTGTATAGAGCATTGGTTAGGCCTCAAATAGAATATGGGACACAAGTTTGGTCACCATACAAAAACAATGATATCATCAAACTTGAAAGAATCCAAAAAAGAGCAGCAAAGGTAATAACAGACAGTAGCAAACTCACATACACAGAAAGACTAAAAGAACTAAATCTTTACACTCTCCAGTACAGAAGAACGAGGGGGGGATATGTGCATGGTATGCTAAGCACTACAGAATGTAACTACAGCAAATGCATATGGATTAACCCTAAAGAATGGAACATACCCTATCAGGGGTCATTCACAGCAAT
The DNA here is from genome assembly GCA_016271365.2 of Neoceratodus forsteri. Lineage (NCBI taxonomy): Eukaryota > Metazoa > Chordata > Ceratodontiformes > Ceratodontidae > Neoceratodus > Neoceratodus forsteri. The sequence continues at coordinate 508,506,602 of CM057452.1, read as the reverse complement.
TAACTATGGAGAAATGGAATCTGCAAAAGCGAAGACATTAGTTCAGTCTAAGGGTTCCTTATTTATGGAATAGTTTACCAGCAGAAGTAGTCATGAGTAATTCCACAGAGGCATTTAAGAGTGGGCTTGATGAGGTCATCTCAAATATATATGAAATAAAATAAATATCTAGGCAAGCTAAATATGGACACAAGTCTAATACAGCTTGAACAATCTGTGTAATTCCTGGGTCTGCCATTAGACACTGTATTGCTGTTGACTGAGGACAGGATGCAGTAGGCTTTGAAGATGCTGTAACATGGAGAGTCACCACATTGGGAAACAAGTTTTATAATCTCTCATCAAAACAGGCTCTGAATGTAGCAGCCCAGCTTGACTCAGTTATGCACAAGGAACTGATTTTTTTTAACTGAAAAATGCTTTCAGCAGCTGCTGAAATAGCCCAGATTGGTGAACCTTGGAACTGAAGCACTGTCTCCCATTGCAACAGACTTGGGAGAAACATAGAAGCACAGATACCAGAAGAATAGGGCACTAAGGCCCATCAAGTCTGACCCGCCCTACCTACAGTATCTAATGTTGATTTTGTGAGGGCCCCAGTGACCATCACTCCCACATTCCTCCCTCCCCTTTTACCAATGTCTTTGTCACTTGAGCTGACAGCCCTTTTTGTTAAAAACATTCCTTGTAAATTAAATGGTGGGCTCTCCCTACATTGTACTGTGATGTTTGGTAGTCCAGCTTGTTCAGTCACCAAACTGAGAAACTAACCTGGGTTTTTCAAAGCAGTGGTCTTTGAAGGGTGCAGTCCAGCATGTTTAGTCATAATACTGGGAACTGAATGTTGGTCACTCATTGCACTGGAGGTTAAGCAACACAAACTACTGAACAGTCACCTAAAAGTAAATTAAACTACAGTGGGCTGTATCTAAATCAATCCATCTGACTTGCTGAGTCACCTCACTGGGAATGAAACTGTGACTTTTCACTGCGGTGCTTTCTCCAGATAACAGCCCATGTGTGTCACCTTATTAGACATTGAACCAGTCAGTCACTAGAAAGGCTCTGAAGGTAACATCCCAGCTTGTTCGGTTGCCTACCTTAGAACTAAACCCCATGCACTCACTAGGTGGGTGCTGAAGCTGACAGCCCAGCTTGCTAAGTCACTTCAACTGAGTGATACATTCTCATTGAGGTACAGTTCTCTGAAGCTAACAGACCAGTTCTGTTAACATAGAAACATAGAAGCTGCCACCAGAAAAGGACTTCCTGGCCCACCTAGTCTGCTGTAAGTCCCTGCCTAGTGTGCTCCTGCAGAACCTAATAGATCTCTGATCTTACTCCCCCCCGTCCTGTTACTGAGGTCCTCTTAGATCTATCCTATGCATGTTTGAAACCTGTTACCATTTTGGTACCCACCACCTCTGCTGGGAGGCTGTTCCAGATGCCCACCACCCTTTTCACAAAGAAGTATTTCCTTACATACCTCTACGTCTCCCCACTCAGCTTCATATCATGCCCCCTTGTCACTGAGCATCACTTTCTGTTGAAAATGCTACCCTCCTGTACCTTGATACCTTTGAGGGATTTGAACGTTTCTATCATGTCTTCCTTTTCTTTCCTTTCCTCCAGAAAATACAGATTGAATTCCCTGAGTCTTTTCTTGTAGGGCTTCTGATGCAGGCCTTGCACCATTTTGGTTTATCCTACTCCTCCTTAAATCTATTGACTGTCCTATATGTTACCACCCCCTCTGGCAGTGCATTCCAACTGGACACCACCCTCTCAAAGAAGTAGTGCCTCCTCATTTCCCTCTTGAAACATCCCCCTTCCAACCTTAGTTCATGCTCCCTTGTTTCTCTTCCACTCCTCAATTTAAACAACCTTTTGGTGCTAGGTTTATTTACTCCCTCAGGTATTTAAACGCTTCAATCATATCCCCCCTATTACTCCTCTCCTCCAGTGTGTACATGTGCAGCTCTTTCAGCCTAACTTCATATTCCTTTCCTTCTATCCTCTTCAAAATTTTTGTTGCCCTCTTGATCTGTACAGATGTATGATTACATCCCTGTGTCTGGATGAGAACCCCCTTGTGACACACCCCAGCATCCTGTTTGCCTTCACTGCTGCATTTCTGCACTGTATCGAGTTGTTCATGCTCCAAGTTATCAACACCTCTAGGTCCTTCTCCTCCTCCTCCTCCTCCTCCTCCTCTGTGATCCCCAACCAATAGTCCCTCTTCTGGTTCTTAGCCCTGAAGTTCATCACCTTAAACTTCTTTGCACTGAATACTAGCTGCCACTCCACAGCCCATGCATCTAGATTGGGTCGGTCGGTCCCCCTGGAGATTTTGCCATCCATCCTCTTGGTCCACCACCGCCCTCAGTTTGGTATAATGTGCTAACAGACTAACCCTGCTCCCCACTCCGTGTACTATATCAGAGATAGAGCTCAAATAGCACCGGGCCTATCACTGAACCCTGCGGCCCCCCGCTTGTCACTGCTGTGGGTGCCGAGAGCTACCCCACCACCACCACCCTCTGCAACCTCCCCTTTAACCAGTTCTCTATCCATTTAGTCAGACCACCTTCCACCCATACCCCTCCTTCTCCTCACTTTTTTCCTCCTTAGCCTGTGTCCCTCCTCCCAGTAGTCCACACCCTTTCTCCTCCTTATTCTAACTGGGTGGTGGTGCCTTCTGTATTACACTCAGACCACTCTGCCCGCTCCCTCCCAGGGTTATCACCCCTCCGCCTTCACCTATCTGTTCGGAGGTGAGTTCATTAGGCTCCCCATCTGGACCTCTCTACCAACCTCAGTCTTTTGCCCCCAACCCCACTAGTTTAAATCCACCTTAGTAGAGATATACCGCTCTAATCCTGCCTTTTTTTTGTTGTACATATTTTCTCCCCAGGCTACGGTCGGCTTGGTCATCCTGACCGACCCCCCCCTCCAGCCCTGCCCCCAACATCAGGCTGATCTCCTCACCTCCATGGATTATCAGCAATGGCGGGCTGGTGAGGAGCTTCCCAGGTCAGCCCACCGGAGCAGGATCCAGTTGAGGAGGTGCCATTTGGGGTAGGCAGCAGGGGTCAGAAGCTCATACTTCCTGATCGTATCCCATTTTCCACTTTTCTCCCCTTTGTAGAGTGTGCGCATACAATGACGTTTAGGCACAGTGTGCCAGTGTCTGCCGCACTACACCCCCCTTACATCACCGCTCTAGTAGTGCCCCGGTTGTCACCAGGTGCCGCTACAGAGTGGTGGGTCCCTGGATCCCTCCCGGTATAGGAGAGCAGTCTTCCGGAGGCTCAATCCTATCCCTCCCCTGTTGACCCCTAGTGGCCTGGGCTTGCACTCGAACCCGGGTCGCCAGCATGGCACGAGGTGTGGCGTCCAACGCCTCAACCCTCAGCACCACTGGGCCAGCACTAATCCTGACTTTAATACTTCCCTCCCTGTCCTGATCAAGTTTATCCTGTCCTCCACATACAAATCACTATTCCCCTCAGACCCTACCTCAGTTAGTCACTAACCCATAATGTTTGGTGTGGCACCAATCCCTCAGTCACTTTTTGAACTCCTCAAGCCTACCCTTCCACACCATGCTTGCACATGGTACCGGCAGTACCTCTGAGATTGCCACCAACTCTCCCAACCCTCACACTACCTGCCAAACTACTCAAACCTCCCCCTCACTACTTCCACAGTCTCCCCGCCAAGTCATTTGTACCCACATGCAACACTAAATGAGGTTTCTTCCTCCCCCTCACTGCACACTTGAGCAGTGCCTGCCCTGATCCTCTTGCAGTCAACCTGGGGACAGCTTCAACCCAAATACGGCTATGCCTTTCCCCCTTTCCACCGCATCTCGTCCCTTTCTGTATAGAATCCCCCAGGATGAGTACCTCCCATCCCTTACCTCCCTGCCCTACTAATGCCCCTTCAACCACCCTAGTATTCAGTATTTTCTGCCCCTTATGCCTGCCAGCTGCACCCTCTGTGACTTCTGTATCTGTACCCCCTACTTCTGCCTCACCCCTTTTCTCTGCCTTATTCCTCCCATCCCCCTTGAACCCCTTCCCAGCCTGACTACTTCCTACTGGGCTTCCCATGTCAAACTCTCTTACTCCCCTGCTGATTTCCAACCCCTCTCCTATCCCCGCTATTGTTGATTTAGAGCCCCATTCTTTTCTACCCCGATAGTGTTGCCCCTTCCATCCTTCCCCCTTCCTGTAGCCTTCTCTCCTCCAGTCACCATGCCTTCCTTCCTTACTAGGCCCCCTTCTACCCTTTCGTCCTCGCTATCTCTTCCCCTACCGGTTGCCATTCCTCTTATGCCCCGCTTGTCCTCCCACCCTTCAGTATGCTTCTGCTCTCCCTCTCTCTCCCCCATAGCAGAGGTTCAAATCCATTCCTAGTCGATACCCCTCCTACATCTCTTCCCCCTATTGGTTCACCCCTCCTACTTGTTCCCCTCTGTGCCACCCCTGGTTCCTCCCTACCCGCAGCCATTTGATCTCTCCCCTGGTACTCCTCGTGGTCTCTTCCTCCCCCACCAGAAGGCCCCTCCCCTCACCTAGGGCACTCCTTCTCTTCTTCTGTCTTTTCTGTTAGTGCCTCTGATACTGGGGTCAGTTTCACGCACTAGTTGTTCTTCCTCTGTCCCCCTTTGCCACCCCCTATTCCCCCCCCCAGCCAGGATGCCTATCATACTCATCTGCCCTGCCACTTAGACTCCTCCCTAATCTCCACAGTTCTTCCCTCAAACTAGCCAGTCATCTACAGACCATACACCCCTTCCATCCTCCAAGCCCAGTCCAGGATCATGGCTGACGCACTCCCTGTACACCTCCTCACCCTTCCAAAGATGCTCACCATATTGACATGTGGCACCTGCCCCATTTTGACCCCCATCTTATGTTATGAGCTCTTATTCCCAGATTCTGTACCCTACTAAAACTGTTAGGCCTCTATTTACTCAAATTCCTGTCCCCCCACACACACTAGTCCCCCTACTGCCCCCTTGCTGACTGTGTTAATTCCGTCTCAAATCTCATCCATTAAATACTGCATTACTGTAGCAACCCTAAAGCCTCCTAGTCTGTTTTTCACCCCATAGCTACCATACTTTTTGTTCTCAGCTCTCATATAGTTTCACTTAGCCCAGTTAGAAATCCTGTTGCACTCCAAGTATTGCTCAGCTCAGTTAGAGAAATTATCAGAATAAATAAATATGTATTATTACAGCAATCATAACAGTATAGCTCAGTACTTAGCTTAGTTAGAGAAATAAACAGAACTAAATCTGTATTATTACAGCAATCCTAAAAGTATCCAATCATTGCTTTGTCTCCACTCCAGATACCCTGTTGTAATATAGGACACAGAGGACCCTGGGTGGAAGGGTGGACAACTCTGAAGTCCCAGCAGAGCTCCACTAAGCTCGCTCACTCCCCCCCCACTCACTCATTCTAGTTCTCCTGGTGCTGCAGGCTGCCTTTTTGTACTGGGCTCCTGCCTGCGTTGGCACCTTTTTCTGTCCACAAAGAAATAAACCCCCATTTGACCCCCATCTTATGTTATGAGCTCTTATTCCCAGATTCTGTACCCTACTAAAACTGTTAGGCCTCTGTTTATGTTTTTAACTGCAGCAGTCCCAACAGAGCTCCACTGAGCTCGCTCACTCCCCCTCTCACACTCGCTCATTCTGTTTCTCCTGGCGCTGCAGGCTGTCCTTTTGTACAGTGCTCCTGCCTGTGTTGGCACCTTTTTCTGCCCACAAAGAAATCCACAGCAGTCCCACTAGAGCTCCATTGAGCTCTCTCACTCCCCCTCTCTCACTTGCTCTTTCTGTTTCTCCCTATGCTTCAGGCTGCCCTTTTGTACTGGGCCCCTGCCAGCATTGATGCCTTTTTCCGCCCACAAAGAAATACACAACAGTCCCAACAGAGCTCTGTTGAGCTCACTCACTCCTCCTCCCTCTCTCTCTCATATTGTTTCTCCTGGCGCTGCAGGCTGCCCTTTTGTACTGGGCTTCTGCCTGCATTGGTGCATTTTTCTGCCCTCAAAGAAATTCACAGCAGTCCTGACAGAGCTCAGTTGAGCTCGCTCACTCCCCTTCTCTCACTCACTCGATCTTTATCTGTCCCAAACACTGATTTCCAAAGCAACCGCATCATTCTGCGCCAGAAGTGCAAAAACACATTTCAGCCAAGATGTGAAAAATGACATCTGTACTGTTCATCAGGAGGTGTAAAAAAATGGCAGTGTTGAAAATCTGGCATGAAAATATTACAAATTTGCTAAGTTACAAGGGTGCGTGGAAACTGCACAGTGCACACTTGTAACACAGTCATTTTATGGACTTTCATCACCTAATTTTCAACATGAGCATTTTAGGACCTCTGCTCATGAACAGTATCACTGTCATTTTCTCAGTCTATCCCAAAAACTGATTTCCCGTAGTGACCGTGCTATTCGGTGTCAGAAGTGCGAAAAAACATTTTACACATTTCTCCACATCTCCTTAACAGTTAAGGAGGTGTGGAGAAATGGCAATTTTGAAAATCTGGAGTGACAATATTACAATTCGCGAAGTTACGAGTATGCATGCAAACTGCACAGCACACGTTCGTAAAACAGTCATTTTTTGGATTTTTTTCACCAGATTTGCAGCATAGGCTTTTTAAGAGCCCACCTCATGAACAGTGGCACTGTCATTTTGTTGCTCAGCCCCGAAAGGTGATTCCATGCAGTGACCATGAAATCACCTTTCAGGACTGAATAACGCCATAACAGTGGCTGAATTCATGAGGAGGGGTCCCAATAACCCTATGTTAAAAATGTGATACCAAAATAGGGAGGCAGTATAGCTCAGTGGTTTAAGGCTCTGAGCTACAAATCTGGTGAAATCCAGCAGACTAGACCTGAGTTTGAATCCCACAGCTTCCACTAACATACTGTGTGACTCTTAGCAAGTCACTTAACTTCCCTATGCTCCTGTAAAAAGGTTTTAAGCTTAGTGTGCTACTTCTGGTTAAACAACAACAAAAAAAAAAAAAATTCCCCAAAATCCCTGAGACATGCACCAAAGTTGAAAAAACCCTATTTATGCCATTATATAGCTTAACGGCATTTCTTCAGTTCACAGTCTGCTTGGAAAAGAGCAGATGTGTTCCCGGTCCACCAAAGATTGTCACACTGGGCTCCAGAGGTAAGTATGGGGTGAGGGGGGTGTCAGGAAGCAGGTTGCACAGAGGGCGGGCACAGGCTGGGGAGGGGCCACTGAATGCAATGAGGGACCGTTTTCTATTTTACAGGGTTTTAAATAAAAGAAAAACATTGCAGGATGTTTTTTCCTTTTACAGGGACATTTGGCATGCTGCGGTGGGATCCCAGTGTGCCACCTGAGTGTTTTGGGATCTGTAGCCGACGGGGGATTAGGCACCCCCGTTGGCACATGTGGGGGAAGAGTCGAGGGGGATAGGGCACCCCCCTCAGCACACAATTCATTGGAGGGGCATTATGCTGATGGGGAGTTGACTCCCCCATTGGCAGATTCAACTGGGAAGGGGCACTGAAGCCAATGGGGATTGGGCGCCCTGTCGACAAAGAAAGATGGGGGGTGCATGATGCCGAGGGGGATTGGGCACCCCCTCAGCATACAACAGAAACTTGGGGGTGGGGACATTATGCCGAGAGGGACTGGGCTCCACCATCAGCAAACTGGGTAGGGGGCATGCAAGGTACTACCCTGCAATGACAAATTGCTCCCTCATTGCAGCAGAATGGTTGATGCTGGAATGATGAGGTGGCCCCTGATTGCAGTGGCAAAAACATTTCAAGGTGGTGTCATGCTGGCTGAACTACTTTCAGCAGCAGCGTACCACTTCACTGGGGAAAGTGGGCCAAGCCTCAAAAGGCAGTTGGGTCATTGGCCACAACAGTGCCGCACCTCCATAACCTGCTTCTGAAGCAAAATGCTGCAAGATATTTCTTGTGCATATGTGCAAGCAAACATAAAAATAGGTTTCTCACTGCAGCAGTTTGAGAAAAGAAGCCTGATCATAGCAAAATCTAATTATTTGGTCTTTATTTAGGATTCACATCCCTGTTTTGAATAACAAGGGCCCCCTGGCTTGGGGATGTCAGTGCTTCTTTAAGAGAGGGCATTGCATTAAATATCACTGACATGAGTGCCAAATATAGGCTTCCTGTTATTGCTACCTCTAGGCTCCATGTCCCTAGCTTGTGGAGGTGAAGCAGGGAGTAGTGGAAGTAGTGTGCATAAGCAGTTATGGAGTCCAGTGCCAGGTGGGAGCTGCTAACTCCCAGTAAAACAATATAGTTCAAAAGGAACTGGGCACTCAAGGTGGAGGTGCAAGTATAGTACAACAAAAAGAAATCCACTGTTAGCTGGATGCACTTCCATACTGTTTATTGTGGCATGCACAAACTGCAAAGGTAAGAGTGGGAAACTGTAGACATAGATGTCATGTGACCGCAGTTGCCTACTCTTACCTTTTCCCTTGCAGTTTGTACATGCCACAGTAAACAGTTTGGAATTGCATCCAGCTTCCAGTTGACTTCTTTCTGTTACATAGAAACATAGAAACATAGAATTTGACGGCAGATAAGGACTGCTTGGCCCACCCAGTCTGCCCATTTCCCTACCTGATGGATAAGTTGCAGATCCTAGTTAACCAGCAGCCTACTTCTTCCTACCCCCAACCCCTTAGAATTGCCTTATGACTGTCCCATGCATGCTTGAATTCCACCACTGTTTTTGACTCCACAACCTCCTCTGGAAGGCCGCTCCATACATCCAAACCCTCTGTGAAAAATACTCTTTAAATTACCTCAGAGCCGCTCTTCTATCTTCACAATTGCCCCTTGTTCTTGCACACCTCTTTTTGAAAGATGCTACCCTCTTGGATTTTGTTGATTCCCTTGAGGTACTTGAAAGTTTCTATCCGTCCCCCTCTCCCTCCTTTCCTCGAGGCTATACATATTAAGCTCCTTAAGTCTCTTCACATGTCTTCCGGTGCAGACCCTGCACCATTTTAGTCCCTCTTCTGGACAGCTTCCATCCTGTCTATGTCTTTGCGGAGAATGGGTCTCCAGAACTGCACGCAGTATTCCAGATGTGGTCTCACCAGCTGTCTGTACAGAGGGATAATAACTTCTTGTTTTCTACTGGTGATGACTCTCCCTATGCATCCCAGTATTTCCCCAGCCCTCCTTGCTGCCCTCTCACATTGCTTGCCCGCCTTTAGGTCATCTGATATGACTACCCCCAGGTCCCTTTCCATTTTTGTTGTTAGTATCTCACCCCCATTGTGTACTCTTCCCTGGGTTTTGTTTCCCAGGTGCATTACCTGCACTTCTTAGCATTGAATCTAAGTTGCCATACATTTGACCATTCCTCTAACCTTGCCAAGTCCCTTCTCATCCTTTCCACCCCACCTTGTGCATCAACTCTGTTGCAGATCTTTGTGTCATCTGCAAAGAGACATACTTTTCCTTCCAGTCCCTCTGCAATGTCGCTTATAAAGACATTGAAGAGAACCGGTCCTAATACTGAACCCTGCAGTACCCCACTACTAACCCCCCTTTTTTCAGAGTGGACTCCATTTACCATTACTCTCTGTGTCCTATTCTCCAGCCAATTCTTTACCCAGGCTGTCATCTTGGAACCCACTCCCAGGCTGGCTAACTTGTATATTAATCTTTTGTGTGGGACTGTGTCAAATGCCTTGCTAAAGTCTAGGTAGGCCATGTCCACAGCCCCTCCCTGATCAACTACTTTGGTCACCCAGTCAAAGAAATCTATCAGATTTGTCTGGCATGACCTTCCGCTGTGAATCCATGCTGCCTTGGGTCCTGTGCCCTCTGGCCTCTAGATACTCAACAATTCTTTCCTTCAGAAGTGATTCCATCATTTTCCTACCAGTGAGGTTAAACTAACAGGTCTGTAGTTTCCTGCTTCTGCCTTGCTCCCACTTTTGTGAAGGGGAATCACATCTGCCCTCCTCCAGTCGCCAGGTACCACCCCATCCTCCCATGATTTGTTAAAGAGGGTAGTCAGTGGTATCACTAGTTCTACCCTTAGTTCTTTTAGAATTCTGGGATGAATCCCATCAGGCCCCATTGCTTTGTCCACCTTCAGTTTTAAGAGCTCTTTCAGAACCCTTTCTTCTGTAAATGGGCTGGTATCAACTTCTGTATCCAGAGTGTTGTTTGTTTTAGGTACCTCCCCCTCTTCCTTTGTAAATACTGAGCAAAATATTTGTTTAGTATCTCTGCTTTTCACAGTCACCTCTGCCCACCCTCCTCCTTTATTAAGCCTCTCTATCCCTCCCTTGGTCTTCCTTGCTCCTGATGTACCTATAAAAGGTTTTATCCCCTTCTTAACTGATTTGGCTATCTTTTCCTCGGTTTGGGCCTTTGGTGTTCTGACTGCCTTTCCAGCTTCTTTTGCTTTAACTGATACAGTTCTCTGTCCTGTTCCTTCTGTGATTCCTTGTACTTCCTGAATGCTTTGTTTTTTCTTGAACCTTCACTGCCACTTCCTTTGAGAACCATAGTAGTTTCTTACCTCGTTTCATTTTGTTTATTTGCTTTACACAAAGGCTTGTTACCTCTGTGATGGCAGTTTTTATTATTCCCCATTGTTCTTCCACCCCTCCTTCCTGCCCATTTGCTAGTGCATTCCTTAGGCACTCACCCATTTTGGCAAAGACAGCTCTCCTAAAATCCAGTATCTTTGTCTTTGTATGGCTTGACTCTATTGCTGTGTTTATTGTGAACCATACTGTTCGATGGTCGCTAGTTCCCAGATGGCTACCCACTTCTACATCTGTGATCCTCTCTTCGTCTCCATTTGAGAGAACCAGATCTTAGATTGCTCCCTCTTGAGTGGGCTCCAATACTAGTTGTCTAAGGCATGCCCCCTGTAGGGCATCTAGAATAACCCCACTCTTAGTAGTGGCTGCTGCAACTGCACTCCAGTTAACATCTAGCATATTCAGATCACCCATCAGCAATATCTCCCCTTTATCTGCCATTCTAAGTATACTTTCTATCATTTCCTTGTCCATTTCCTCCCCCTTAGAGGGGGGTCTGTATACAACCCCTGTGCAGATTGTGGTGCCATTGCTTACCTCCAAATTGACCCACAGTGCTTCTTCTCCTCCCTGTTTACCCTTTTGTTCTGTTGCTTTGATTTCTTCTCTTATGTAGAGAGCTACTCCTCCTCCCCTTTTACCCTCCCTGTCCCTCCTATAGATAGTGTATCCTGGTATGTTTACATCCCAGTCATGGTTCTGTGTGTACCATGTTTCTGTGACTGCCACGACATCCAGATCTTACTTCTCCATCAAGGCCACTAATTCAGGAAGCTTGTTACCCAGACTATGGGCATTGGTACTCAATGCTCTCCATTTTTTGATGGCTTTACCTTCTGTAGCGGCATCCCCTACTGACCTTTCTACCTTGGTCTTTTTCTTATTTAGTACCCTGTTTTGTAGGGGGAGGCTGGGATTTTCCTGCTGCTTATCAGTGCCTCCCTCTTGACTAGTTTAAAGGCTTGCCAATGAAGCATTTAAACCGATTTCCCAAAAGACTTGTTCCCTTCCTGGACAGATGCAGACCATCCTGCCAGTATAGGCTGGTGTCCCTCCAGGTGGAACCCCAGTCCCCAATGAAGCCAAACCCCTGTGCTCCACACCATTTTTTCAACCATTTGTTAAACTGCATGGTGCAAAGTACCCTCACCTCACCCATGCCACTGATAGGCAGTACCTCTGAGAAGGATACTGTGCGTGCTACTTGTCTTAAGCCCCTCCTCAACTCTACAAAGTCCTTCTGCACTGCTCTAATCTCATAATGAGCTAAGTCATTTGTCCCTAGGTGGACAATGACGTCCAGCTCAGACTCCCATGCAACTGTTCTCGTGATCCTAAGGATGCGCTTCCTGTCGCTCCAAGCCATGGCACCAGGCAGGCACCTTACTTCAGTTTTCCCTGCTTCCCCCAGTTCTATCCTCCTAATAATTGAGTCCCCCACCAGGAGCTGCTTTCTTTCCCTGTGGTGCCCTCTGCCTCCTTCCTGAGGGCCTCCCTTGTGACAGTTGTCTGCACCCTCCTTAGTCTCCTCTGTGGGTCTATCCATAGGGGAGCTATGGTCCCCCAGAATGGTGTATGGATTGTGGTGTGGAACAACTGACTGGGTGTGCCTCTGTTCTACCATCCTCACCCTCCCTGAGCCCACTGTGGTCCAACTGCTGTACTTTCTTTGCAACATCTGAGGAAGTGGTGGTGGCTCTGGTGCTCCCTGGATGGGGGAGGTTCCCTTCCTACTGTCCAGTGTGGCCTGGGGGAAGGTCCCCATACTACTGTCCAGTGTGACCTGAAGAACGGGCAACTTCCTCCCTCAGGGCAGAGAGTTGTCTGCAAATAGGGCAGCATCTCAGGCTCCAGAAAGACTCCCAGAAGACTGCTACCCCACAGCCATTACATTGCACTACTCCCCACATTTTTTTTTGTGTGTGTGTGATTGGTTTGTAATATAGAAATAGATATATATTTATATTATACAATGGGTATGCTTATATTGTCAGTGCAGTGTGCTAGAGAGGATATGACAGTGACATGCACCTTGCACTCTTGAGGAAATTATGTCAGAACCCCAGGTATAAAGGAACTATTTCCAGGGTGGGTGGGGTGAGGGGTGGGAAGAGGTTGGGCCTAAACTGTGCCCTCGCAAAACAATCAGCTAAAAGGTCTGACCCACTGCTGCAATGATTGCCTTCCTGTCAGCAAGATGCCCTACACAACAAATTGATAGAGAAATACCCTGCTAATCAGACAGAGAAAAATCCACACATCCAAGTCAGACACAGGTAAACCTCCCCAGCCCCAAAACAGGCCTGGTGGTTTGTGCTCTGAGACCTGTCAGCCCCAAAATAAGTCAGCTGTGCTTTAAACTCTTCCTGTACTGAAAATCTTAAGAATTGTAACAAACAAATGTAAACCTAGATCCACCACCTTCTGTTGCTTGAAAGACTGTCTTTTCCTGTTTCACACTGCAGGTTTTTCTGTGACCACTCCTTAACCCCAGTAACTCTGTTAAAAAGAGTTTAACTATCACAAACTCCTACGCACCAGTAAATTATTTAAAAATAGTTTCTGTCCCAAAATCCTAGTAGTCAATCCAGCTACCCCCAAGGGACAACCAGAATGCAGTATTCAAACACTTATGAGGTTACTTCCAAGATAAGCAGAGTTTGAAGTTTCTTTTCAACTTCTCAGCCACCTTTAATTCATTTAAAATAGTTTAACTGTCAGCAAATCCTAGTAGACAATCTAGCTACCTCAAGGACCTACCCAAATGCAGTATTTAAATCTTTCTGAAGTTACTAACAAGATAAACAGAGTTTGCAAGCCCCTTCTTGGTCAAACACTAAATAAATATGTGAATAAAAAGCAATTACCAAGGGTAGTTAGTTTCACCTCCCACAGAATTAAGCAAAAGTGCATGTTTGTTGCAGATATCAAGTGCAATATAGAATTTCTCACACAGCTTAGTTGAAGAAAGTAGTGTCCTTCCAGCTCCAGAAAATGTGCTTTGTGTCCCTGTTGTACTTTACTTGCTCCTCCACCTCGAATGTCCAACTCCTTTTGACTCTCTAGCTTGTGGAGGGTGGGTCCATTCCTGAGGAAGAGGTAAAATGAGCAGTCTTATGATATGGAGTCTGGAGATGGGGTAAAAGAATGGGAGTTTAGGTTCAGAGTCTGGGGTTTGGGGTTTGGAGTTTGAGTTTGAGAGATTGGGGTCAGAGTCTGGGAGTGAAGTTTTGGATTAGGGCTTGAAAATTAGGGATTAACAGTTTAAGGACATTCCCTGGTGTTTCAAATTCCAATGTTTCTGATGCTCTTGGAACATTGTTCAAGGTGTTTTCTGGCACAAGTACATTCTTAAATATTTGGAAGCATTGTTAGAATAATGATTTATCTTATTATGTTATGTCCAGCTAAGAATATTTACAAGATGTAAGAGAGGAAATTAACTCCCACAGTTGTAGCAGTTGGTATCATTCAAGGTTCTTTACCTAAATATCTGTCTGTCTTTGGTTACACTGTTTATTTTATGTTAAAGTCCTTGCCATTCTGTATGCACTTTTGAACAGTTTGAATAGCATTCTTGCACGTTTTATTTTTTATTGGGATGTTTTAATTATTTTTGTCCTGAGCCAACCACCTCTGAAACTGCAACTTTGAAAGCAGATAAAACCAAAAGAGGCATGGCAACTCTTATATTTCCTTCTGTGTCTATATTCAGAACCATATTCTATATCTAAAAATGTTTTATGAAAATGACACGGGTTTGAAATTATTTTTATGCATAAAAACATACAAATATTTCCCTTTTTTGGGAGGGGCAAATATTAGTTCAAGAGGGTGTCATAGTATTAGTAATTTACTCTTTCCTTTTGCACTTGTGGAAAAACAGAAGCAAGCAACATGACAATTGCTGTGTCCTTGTTTCACATTTTCTTTCACACTCATGTTGACATCTAAAATATTGATATTATAACCACATAAAACAATCTTACCCTTCTGTATTTTTTCCATAAAGAGAGATCATGTCTCACCAATGTAACTTAAAAACCAGCATGGCTATCCATGTTTTTTATTGCAGATTTTAAATCTTTAGTTGACCATCATGTGCTGGGCAAAAAATTATGATTTTGAAATGGAGCTGCTGAAATACCAGGGAATGTCCTTAACTTGAAGTTTAAGAGATTGGGGTCAGAATTTGAGGTTATGGGGTTGTAATTTGAGATCAGAATTTTCAGTCAGGTTTTGGTTATTTGGATCAGAATTAGTTTGAGAGCTTAGGGTCAGAGTTGGAAAGATAAGTTTGGGAGATGGAGTCAAGGCTTGGGATCAGATTGAGGGTCAGAGTATGGGAGTATTGAGTCAGAGATTCATAGTTCTGGGCTAAAGTTTGAGTCACAGTTTTGGTCAGAGTCTGGTAGTTTATAGTAAGATCTGCATTTAGAGTTTGGGAGTTTAGAGTATAAGTTGAAGGTTTGGGGTCAGAGATTGGGAGTTTGGAATTAGAGGTTGGGGTTGGAGTATAGAATCAGTTTGGAAACTGACGATTGGAGTTGCAGAGGATCAGAGTTTTTTTGTCAGAGTTTGGGAGCTGAGGATAAATCTTGAATTTCTAATACTGAACATGCATGTGATAGATCCACTGTGGATGTCCACGCCAGCACATTTACAGACGTGCATCTGCCTGTCATAATGTGGGGCACTGGGCTTTCAGTCTCAGTGCACATGACACTCTGACTTTTTTGACCACTTGGATACCAAGAATTCTAATTTGGTATCCATTTGTTTCATTAGACTCCTTCACTGGAAAGAGGTGTGAACAAGCTTGATACATCCAGCAGACCAGACCTGAGTTTGATTCTCATAACCTCCACTTGCATACTGTGTGACTCTGAACAAGTCACTTAACTGGCCAGTGCTCCCAGGTCACCCCTGAAAACAGGCACTTGTGCCTGGTGGGCCTTAACCGGTTACCAAAGACTAAAAAAAATTAAAAAAAATAAATGAATAAATACATTAAAAAATAAACTGGGTAGTGGACTATGTTTGCTGGCCAAGGCACATAGTTTCACCTCAGCTCTTTTCTTCTAGGTTGCTTGAAAGGACAGAGCAAATTACCTTACCAGAGCAAGGAAAAGGATTAAGGCTTCTTTTGGCTAGGTAGATTTTCTGTGTGTTGTTATTTTTATTTTGTACTCACAGGGATTGTTACTGTTTGTTGCTAAAATTTTATTGCTTTATTTTTCTCTGATTCAGATTGTTGTTGCTGGGTATACTGTACCTTCTGCTGCATTATTACAGGGTGTGCCTACAGGTGTATGCTTACAGATTACTGCTGTAATCTTCTGATTCAAATTGTCTTTTGCAAGGTAAATCTTCTCTTACTGCTTTATTTTTCTCTGAAGCAAAATGTTTCTTACAGGGGATATTGTCAGTGAAATTATTACAGGTGGTCCTTTCATTTTGTGACTTTATGATTAGGCTAAGCAAAATTACTCTTTGTCTTTATTTTATTTTGTTTTTGCTGAAAGTTTTTTTTTTTGTTTGTCTCAGAGGTGTTGCAGTCTCCTTCTCACATTGAAGGAGCTAATTGCTTTCCTCCCACAGCTCTTCCAGGGAATTAGGTGTGCATCTGGGGAGTGGAGCTGCAAACTGTCAGTAACTTCCAACAGAGGGAAGGGTTAAAAGGTCAGGTTAGTTGATATCTTGGAGGTGGAAGACTAGGTTTGCTGGCCAAGGCACCTAGCTTAGAAACATAGAAACATAGAAGTTGATGGAAGATAAGGACCGCAAGGCCCACCCAGTCTGCCCTTTTCTTTTTCTACCTTATAAATGTGCCATCGGCCTTTGCTCTGTCAGTGGCCTATCTATTCATACTCACTTGTATTGCTCCCTTATGCCTATCCCATGCCTGTTTGAAACCCTGAACTGTATTCATAGCCACCACTTCTTGAGGTAGGCCATTCCATGCATCCACCACCCTTTCTGTGAAAAAGAATTTCCTCACATTACCCCTTAATCGGCCCCCCTCTAATCTCATGCTGTGTCCTCTTGTCCTGCTATTTTTCTTATATTTAAATGTGTTAGACTCTTTCACCTTGTTAATACCCTTAAGGTGTTTGAATGCCTCGATCATATCACCTCTCTCCCTCCTTTGCTCAAGGGTATACATATTGAGCTCTGTTAATCTGTCCTCATATGTCTTCTGATGCAGTCCCTGCACCATTTTAGTTGCCCTTCTCTGGACTGCCTCAATTTGGTTAATGTCCTTGTGAAGGTGTGGCCTCCAATACTGCATGCAGTACTCCAGATGGGGCCTAACCAGTGTCTTGTAAAGAGGGATTATTACCTTCCTCTCACTACTTGTGATACTCCTACTAATACACTCTAACACCCCCCGAGCCTTACCTACTGCTTTAGAGGTCTGCTTGCATGATTTCAGGTCATCAGTGATGATGATGCTCAAGTCTCTTTCTTCCTTTGTGACTGCTCGCAACTCCCCTCCAGCTTATAGGTGGCTTCAGGGTTTCTCTTCCCTATGTGCATGATCTTGCACTTCTTTGCATTAAATCCAAGTTGCCACTCTTCTGACCATTTTGTTAGTTTATCCAGATCTCTACTCATTCTGCCCACCCCATCTGGATCATCTACTCTGTTGCAGATCTTGGTGTCATCTGCAAACAGACAAGCCTTACCCTCTAGTCCATCTGCAAGGTCACTAATGAAGATGTTGAAGAGGACTGGCCCCAGGACTGATCCTGGTGTTTCCACTTGTGACTTGCATCTCTTCTGACTGTACACCATTTACCACCACTCTCTGTTTTCTGCCCGTCAACCAGTTTGCCACCCAGTTGACCAACTTCTGACCCATCCTGAGCCTACCCAGCTTATTTATCAATCTCCTATGTGGAACAGTGTCAAAAGCTTTGCTGAAGTCAAGGTAGGTGACATCAACTGCTCCCCCTTGGTCCACCACTCTGGTTACCCAGTCAAAGAAATCTGTGAGATTAGTTTGACAGGACCTTCCTTTTGCAAACCCATGCTGTCTTGGTTCCTGTGCCCCTATGGATTCCAGGTGTTGCACTATCCTTTCCTTAAGGAGTGTTTCCATAATCTTGCCCACTACTGATTTAAGACTAACTGGTCTGTAGTTCCCTGCCTCCTCCCTGCTACCACTCTTGTGGAGCGGGATCACATGAGCCCTTCTCCAGTCTTCTGGGACCTCTCCTGTGCTCAGCTTCACCTCAGCTATTTTCTTCTAGGTTGCTTGAAAGGACAGAGCAAATAACCTTACTAGAGCAAGGAAAAGGATAAAGGCTTCTTTTGGCTTGGCAGATTTAATGTGTGTTGTTATTTTGATTTTTTACTCACAGGGATTGTAACTGTTGGCAGCTAACATGTTATTGCTTTATTTTTCTTGGATTCAAATAGTTGTTGCTGGGTGTACTGTACCTACTGCTGCATTGTTACAGGGTGTGACTACAGGTGTGTGCTTACAGATTACTGCTGTAATCTTCTGATTCAAATTGTCTTTTGCAAGGTATATCTTCTTTTACTGCTTTATTTTTCTCTGTAACAAAGTGTTTCTTACTGGGTATAACTTCTGTGGAATTATTACAGGTGGTGCTTTACAGCTTTTACAGTTTAATCTATCATTAGGATAAGTTTTCAGGGCTACTGCATTTGTTGCTGGCTGATTGTTGCTGCTGCTCTTACCTCCTTGTTTCTTTCATCTGTGGTTCTTCTTTTGTGGCAGGGATGGGCCCAGCCACCCACCCCCATCCCCAACCACCCCACTCTACACTCCTTTTATAGGGTAGCACAGTCGTGACATTTCCTGTAGCAAAGTAGGAAGGAGTGGATCAGAGGGGTATGCACACAGTGACCTCATTTACAGGGGCACTAGTAATTTAACTTGTTATAACAAGTTATACAAAAACAAACAAACAAAACACAAAATCAAACTTTTGCTTTCATTTTCTTCTTCTAATTACTCTGACCAGGTTATAAACACAGCAACTTATCTGGAATGGATATCATTAACTGCAGGTACTGTGGAACACTTTTCAGAAGGGCAGTTTTACAAGATTTAGGACACTGTCCTACATGCTGGGCCATTGGAGAACTAAGGACTCAGCTCCAGGCAGCATGGGCAGAGATTGTGCATCTCAAATTGCATATACAAGAGGAAATATATTCTAAGAACTGCCCACCATTTCCCCAACATCCAACAGAGGCACCTCGACCACAGAGGGTAGTTGGTTCAGGAGGTTGGCAGGTTGTTAGGAGGGGCAAATTGGGTGCCCCATCACTTGGTGCTCTCCAACATATCACCTCCACAAACCATATAAAAACTATAAAGAGATATCTGCCTCTGTCTCCAAAGTCAATCAAAGGGGCAGAGAACACTGCAGAGCAGAACACTGCAGCACAGGAGCTAGCACAACAAAACTCACCCCAAACAAGAACCAAAACCAAAAAAGCACAAAGGAAATCAAAAAAACTTCTGATCATAGGATACTCCATGATTCGGGGAGTTGATACATATCTCCAGCCAGGGGTAACGGTCAGATGTCTCCCAGGTACATCAGCGTGGATGGACACTGACCGCATTGCTAAAATTGATCAGGAAGCAGGAGCAAACATGGGTGTCCTGGTACACGTAGGGACTAACAATCTTGCTGGCCAGTCAGTTGTGGAGAACAAGGAGCACCTGATCAGGCTGGGTGAAAAACTATCATCAATTTTGCCTGGCATCTCCCTCTCGGAGATCCTGCCAGTCTGGGAGAGGGGGGTAGATAGATAGAAGGTCAGAGAAGGGGGGATAGGGGAGCTCAACATGTGGCTCAAGGGCTGGTGCCAGGAAAAAGGATATACATTTGTGGGGAACTGGCAACAGTTTTGGGAGCAAAAGTTCTTTAAATTTAATGGACTGCATCTGACTAAGGAGGAAGTCAGTGCATTGGAGCAGAAGTTTGATGTCTTTGCAGAATATTTAAACTAGCAAATGGGGAAAGGGGTGCAGCACTCCATACATTGAGTGGAAGAACACCCCTCCCCTCTCAGCTAGTGGTCAAATAGAAGTTCAGCATGTTTACAGTTCATTTGCATCACTAGCTAAGGAAAAAGATCCAGCTCCCCATACAATGCACGGGGGAAACGCCAGTCCTTGCCCAACACCTAACACACTGAAATCTGGACAATGGAAAATCATGTACACAATTGCTCACAGTCTGGGAAACAAGATCCCAGACCTGCAGGCAATAATGACAGAGGCTAAACTGAACATAGTAGCCATTAACAAGGCATGGTTTACCAGTAACCACACTTGGGAGACTTCAGTACCTGGCTATGCACTGTTCAGAAAGACTGAGGTGCAAAAAAGGGAGGTGGAGTGGCCCTTTATGTCAATGAAAATATCAAATCTACAGAAATTCAGAATACATATAAGTAGCCAGAAGAACTGTTGGTCACCCTGGAAACAGAAAATGGGACAGCCATACAAACTGGGGTTGCATACAGGCCTCCAGACCAGGGGGAGGACATAGACACATTACTGTTAGAAGATATACAAAACATGACAGCTAAAGGGGAGGTTCAATTTTGGCCACTATAACGAACTCATCCCATTCCAAGGCAAAGCAATGGGATTTCAGAGGAGCTGACTTTGATAAGATGTCCCACAGAGTTAAGCTAGCCCTGGCAAACAGAAATACAGGTGAGGGGGTACAGGCAAAGTGGGAAAGCATTAAAGATGCAATACATGAGGCAACATCCCATTGTGTTAGAGAGAAAAGGAAGTTCAAAAGAAGAAGGAAACCACCTTGGTTCTCAAAAACAGTAGCAGAAAAGGTCAGAGCCAAAAGGTTGGCCTTCAGGAAATATAAGGGAATGCAGCAGGATGAAGATAGGGAGGCATACAAACTTCCCTAAGGGAATCAGGGAAGGCAGTAAGGCAGGCAAAGGCCCACACCAAGGAAACACTAGTACAAACAGTAAAAGAAGGAGATAAGACTTTCTATACATACATTAGTGAAAGGAGACAGTCCAGAGGGGGTATTGCTAAGATCAAAGGGGATAAGGTGGCGTAACAGGAGGAGGACCATGTAAAAGCATCTATCCTAAATAGGTACTTCTGCTCAGTATTTACTGAAGAGAAGGTAGACAGGGCCCACAGCTCAGCACCATGGACACAGGAGGGAGGCAGATGTGCACCAGTCCCTTCACAAAATAAAGGGTCCTACAAGAGCTCGATAAGCTCAGGATGGACAAGGCAATGGGAACTGATGGCATACATCTTAGGGTACTAAAGAAGCTAAGGGAGGAACTAGCAGAGCCATTATCAGAACTGTTTAGTGAGTCTCTGAGCAGAGGAGAGGTCCCAGAAGACTGTAAAAGAGCTCATGTGATCCTGCTCCACAAGAGTGGTAGCAGGGAGGAGGCATGGAACTATAGACCAGTCAGTCTTACCTCAGTGGTGGACAAGATTATGGAAGCGCTCCTTAAGGAAAGGCCAGTGCAACACCTGGAATCCATAGGAGCACAGGATCCAAGACAGCAGGGGTTTACAAAAGGAAGGTCCTGCCAAACTAATCTCATATATTTTTTTGACTGGGTAACCAGAGAGGTGGACCGAGGGGGAGCAGTTGGTGTCGCCTACCTTGACTTCAGCAAAGCTTTTGATACTGTTTCACATAGAAGAGTTATTAATAAACTGGGTAGACTCTGGGTGGGTCAGAAGTTCTTCAGCTGGGTGTCAAACTGGTTGACGGGCAGAAAACAGATTGGTGGTAAACAGTATACAGTCAGAAGAGAGACAAGTCACAAGTGGGGTACCTCAGAGATCAGTCCTGTGACCAGTCCTCTTCAATATCTTTATCAGTGAAATTGCAGAAGGACTGGTATAGCTTGTCTGTTTGCAGATGAAACTAAGATCTGCAACAGAGCAGATTATCCAGATAGGGTGAGCAAAATGAGAAGAGATCTGGATAAACTAGCAAAATGGTCGGGAAAATGGCAACTGGGATTTAACGCAAACAAGTGCAAGATCATACACATAGGGAAGAGAAACCCTGAAGCCACCTATAGGCTGGGATGGGAAATGCTGGCAGTCACAAAGGAAGAAAGAGACATCACAGATGACCTGAAATCATCCAAGCAGAACACTAAAGCAGTAGCTAAGGCTAGAGGGATGTTAGGGTGTATACGTAGGGGTATCACAAATCAGAAAAGGGAGGTAATAATCCCTCTGTACAAGACACTGGTTAGGTCCCATCTAGAGTACTGCATGCAGAACTAGAGGCCACACCTTGACAAAGACATTAACTAGATTGAGACAGTCCAGAGAAGGACAACCAAAATCTAAACATTCAAACACCTTAAGGGCATTAACAAGGTGAAAGAGTCTAACATGTTTCAATATAAGACAAGCATTTGTCAATGCCGAATGTTGTCTTGCTGGCATTGTCATTGGTAATGCAGGAGTTAGAGATGCATAATAGGAATGGCAGTGAAGTATTGAACTGATGCCAACCCACCCCCACACTGCAGAGACTGACAGACATTGGGGTGTCCCTTTGGGTGCTGGCCATAGTGCTCATGCCATTTCACCTCTCCTTTTCCTGCAGACACCGACAAGTGTCGCGGTGTGCATTGGGGTCTTCCAAAGTTACAAGGGTGCGTGGGAAATATGCAACGCACACTTGGAACACTGCCATTGTATGGGTGTTTGGCACCAAATTTTCAACATAGGCATTTTAGCACCTCTGCTTATATACAGTATCACTGTTATTTCCTCAAAGTGTCCCAAGAAGTGATTTCGCACAGCGACCTCGCTATTCTGCGCCAGATGTGCAAAAACACATTTTGGGCTGGATATGTGAAATGGCAGCTGTACTGTTCATCAATATGTGTGTAAAAATAGCAATGGTGAAAATCCAGAGTGAAAATATCACAAATGCACGATGGTATGAGTGTGCATGCAATCTGACAACGCACACTCGTAACACAGTCATTTTATGGAGTATCATCACCAAATTTTCAACATAGACATTTTAGGACCACTGCTCATGAACTGTGTTACTGTTATTTTCATAATCTGGCCCAAACACTGATGTCCAACAGCGACTGCGCTATTGTGTGCCAGAAGTGTGGAAACACATTTTGGGCAGGATGTGCAAAATGATAGCTGTACTGTTCATAAGGAGGTGTGCAAAAATGGCAATGCTGAAAATCTGGCATAAAAATATTGTGAATGCGTGAAGTTATGAGCCTGCGTAGCAACAGCACAATGCACTTTTGTGAAACAAACATTTGTTGTATTTTTTTCACCAAATTTGGAACATAGGATTTTTAAGAGGTCACCTTATAAACACTGACACTTTTGTTTTGTTAATGGGTCCTGAAAGGTGATTTCGCACAGTGACTGCGAAATCACCTTTTGAGGCTGATTAATGCCATGACAGTGATAGAATTTCATGGGGAGGGGCCCCAAAAACCCCATGTTGAAAATTTGGTGCCAAAATTCCAACAAATGCCCGAGATACGCAGCAAAGTTGAAAACCCCCTATTCATTCCATTATACAGCTTACCAGCATTTCCTCAGTTTGCAGTTGGCTTTGAAGAGTGCAGATGTGTTCCCAGTCCACTGAAGATAACATTCCAGACTCCGGAGGTAAGTATGGGAGTAAGGGGTGAGGGTATGTGGAGAGCAGAGTGGGTGGGTGTGGGTGGGGGCAGGAGACTACGGGGATCTTTTTTGTTGCAGGAAAGAAAAACTAACATCGCTGGACCGTTTTTTTCTGGGAACTTGGCACACTGGGGTGGGCTCTCAGCATACCCCTAACTGTTTTGGGGGGGTGTTGCTACAGCCAATGGGGGATTGGGCACCCTCATCAGCAGACAATGGGGTAAAGTTATGCCGTTGGCACACAATGACAGCAGGGAGGGACGCAAGAGCCGAGGGGGATTGTACCCCCTCGGCATATAGAAATGTGGGGGCTGATTTATGGTGGTGACAGGGGATGGGCTCCCCATCAGCACAATGAAAACAGGGAGAGGTACGAACTGAGGGGGATTGGGCACTCCCCTCAGCATATCGGAAATGAGGGGGCTGCTGCATGCTGATGGGGAGTGGGCTCCCCCGTCGGTAAATTTCTGTGGCCTCAGAAAGCTGCCTGGGGGATTGGGCACCCTCGAAGTTGGCCGCTGGATGGCGCCTGCCATACTGCTAATGTGGCAGCATGCAGGAAGGGTCTGCTGTGTCTGACGAGCTTTGCTCGGATTGCAGCTGAACTTACCATGCATGGTGTGGCACCAGCATGCAGGCTGATTGGGGAATGAGGGATGCACCTACTGATGCATGCCCTGCATTCACCCAACAGTGGCTGCACCTTCAAATCTGCACTCTCCCAAGATGTTGACTTGCATGCAAGTGGGCAAACCAACATAAAAAATAGCAGGACAAGAGGACACAGCATGAGATTAGAGGGAGGCCAATTAAGGGGTAATGTGAGGAAGTTATTTTTCACAGAAAGGGTGGTGGATGCATGGAATGGCCTACATCAGGAAATGGTATATATAAATACAGTGCAGGACTCCAAACTGGCATGGGATAGGCATAAGGGAGCAATACAGATGAGTATGAATCGATAGGCCATTGACAGTGCAAAGGCCGATGGCACATTCATAAGGCAGAAAAAGAAATGGGCAGACTGGATGGGCCTTGCGGTCCTTATCTGCCATCAACTTCTATGTTTCTATGCTCCATTAGTATAATTCTGAAGGTTACCTACATCACCATTCTAAGCTTTATGGGACCTTCCTGCAGTGAAGCAATCATATTAACACTCAGGATCCAGTGAGAGGCATGGAGTTTCATGCATAATTAAATACATTCAAATTCTGTGGGGGAAGGAGCCAGAAGCATAGAGGTTGTCAGCAGAAAAAAGGCCATGTGCCCATATAATCTGTGAAGCACTATCTTTGAATGTGAGGGTGATAGTGCCAATTTACTTCTTTCCTTCTCTCTATCCCTTTCCTGATTTCCTTTCCTATCTTTTGTGTTTCTCTAATCCATGTTTGAATCCCACAAGGGTTTTGCATAGATTATTTCCTTTGTAGTTCCATCTATTTATCTTACTTTCCTTTCCTAAATCCCCAACCTCACACCACTAGCTCAATTGAGTTCCACCCGGTATCTGTGTTTTCACTCAGTGTGAAAAACTCCCTGCTATCCATCTTGTTTCAATGGCCTATGCAACTAGTATGATGTAATGCTTGTGCAACTGTGTTACTTGGTTTTCACCATTCATGGTCTCTATTCTATAGGAATTACCACCCTCTAGGGGCAGCAAAGGCAAGGAACCCTCGAAGAGGGTTCCACCCCTAGAGGTGTCACAGGATGAGTCCCTTGGCTAAAGGTAATTTAGAACCATCCCAAGAAGAGAGGTGATGCTGCTGGAGGAGGAGGGGAGGATGGTGAAGCAAAGAAAAAGTACTTGAGGGAGAGGCTCAGAGGAACTGCTTATGTAGCACAGGAAGGGGGAGTGGCTGGCTGCTTGTCCATTGAACCACAGGCATAGCCTTCCAATTACCTTATGAAGGTATCTGTGTGTCTGTTTCATTTTCTCCTCTCCCTTCTTGCCTCCAATGTATCCATGTTGATGGTTCTCCACTCTCTACATATAGGACACCCTTCACTGTCCCTAAGTTATTTTGATTACTCTCTTCTGCACTGCCTCCACCCTGTCCCTGTTTTTTCCCAAGTGTGAGTTCAAGAACTGCACAGAGCACTCTAGGTGTGGTTGACCCAGGGAGCTGTACAGGAGCAGAATCACCTCTCCCATTCTGCTGCTGTCAGTCCCCTTGCTATGCATCCCAGCATTGCACTTACCCTCCTCTCTGCCATATTATACTGCATTGCTGTTTTCAAATGTGTCAGTGTCAGTGGCTCAGTAGGTAGCACACTCTCCTCTGAGGCCGGGAGATCAGAGGGCTGTGGGTTCAATTCCCATATCTTTCACTTGGGTTAATATCCCAGTACTGACACTGTAGTGTAGCATGAGAGGGGTGCTGCACTTCCGAGGTGCCATCTTTTGGATAAGATGTTAAACCGAGGTCCCATCTGCCTGGATTGGTGGTAGTTCAGGTGGACGTTAAAGATCCCATGGCACTTTTCGAAAAGAGTAGGGAAATTTTTTATTAACAGAACTTCAAAGAAATCAAATACATTGTTAATTCACAATAGTACAGAAAATTAGATAACTCAAAAAATTAATGAGGAAAGCAAAGACAAAGAAAGAAAAGAAAATTAATAAAGAAAGGAAAAACAAAATCAAACCCAGAGAGTACACTGTAAGATCACGTGATGGGAACATCATTATCTGTCACCCAATGCAAATTCCTCCAATTCAACCTTAATTGAGCACAATTATATCTTCCTGCTTCATATTCATAAATGTTTAACAATTCAGAATGTATTTTCTGCAAAAGTTCCATATAAGAAAAGTCTTTCTGCTGCAAAGTAAAAAGACACCTGTTTTGCCAAATGAACCATTTAAAGACAGCAAAAATAACATGCAATGTGCCAGTATCCCACTTTTTCCAATCAGAAGTATAGGAACCATAGATCAAAACATTGTAATTTACATATTTAAAAGCTGGTTCTTTCCAAATAGTAGCAACATAGCTCCAAAAGTTGGATATATATGGACATAAAAAATATAAGTGCTGCATCATCTCAAAAGCTTGAAAGCAACCAGGATGGGAACAGTTATGGTCTTGTAACTGTTTATGAAATTGATTTCCCTTAACATTTAGCCTCTCATGACCACACAACCAAGTTACATCCCAAAGTTTAGGAGGAATTTGGTTATGAGCTATTAAACTCTGAAGGGACAAAAGCAGCTCATCTGGACATTTTGGGAATATAATTGGTTTGGAAAAACATGAATCAAGAACAGAATGGTATAAAAAATGTTTATGTTTGGAGAGTATCCAGTCACTGGGTATTTTCCACTGCCGTAATTTAAGGAAAATCTCACGCTGATAAGGTTTTACAATGGCAAGTTTACTAAGATGCCCTAATCTGCCAACTACCCACTCATTATACCAAAACCCTATTGCCTGCAGGGAGAGACTGGTCCATAATTTAGGAAGATGTTTTAATAATGGTAAAAAATTAGAAAAAAAAGAATTGACAGTAAAAAAAAAAAAGCAGAGGATTAATCATATTTAAACTGCCTCAGGATACAGGTAAGTATAGAATATTACATTTAATGGGATTAAGACGGCTACCCCAAACAGCTTGAAAAAAAAATACTAAATAAAGTTGCTTCCCTTTGTTTAGGTGGAGGAAAAATATTACTCAAAAATAAAGGTATCACATATGTTCATATCAAATAAATACGTTTAAGTTTGTAAAACTACCATTTATTCCAGTTTTGTACCATAATCCTACCCTTCTCCAGTTGAATATCCCAGTTATAAATAGCCAGTGTAGGTGAACCAAAAAAATATACCTAGAATCTGTATGGGTGTTGACGTAAATTTTATATCACACATAAGTGTCTGTTCAGGAATGTCCCCATTTAAAACTTATCCAAGGCATTTGGGTATATTTAAATATGTACCAGAAAGGGAGCCAAAAAAGTGACACATGTCCACAGCAGAGTGAACGGAAGAAACAGTAGGGGTGCAAATGCAAATAGCATCCGCATAAGCAAGGGCTGAAAAGGGTATTGAGACTCCAGGAACTGGAATGGAGGGTATCAATTTATTCAAAGTACATAACAATGGATCTATACTATACACATACAATAATGGGCTAATTGGACAACCCTGCCGAACACCCTTCTTTACCGGAAGCATAGGCCCGAGGTGTCCATTAACCAGAGGAGACACCATCGCAGACTTATAAAGTTTCTGTAACCAACAAATAAAGGTGAACAGAATACCGTAATGCTTTAAAGTAAGCCATAAAAATTCATGATTCACTGAATCAAAAGCTCCCTTTTTGATCTAAAGATAAAATAAAACCAGGTAATCCAATTGTAGTAGATCTGTCAAAAATTTCATGCAAAAAAAGTAACTGGTCAAGTATAGATCTATTAGGGAGTGCACAGGACTGTGCAGAAGAATTTAAATGGGAGGATACAGTTAAAAGCCTTGTATTTAAGATTTTCATTAGAATTTTTAAATCAACATTTAATAAGCTGATTGGTCTCCAATTAGAAAGGAGCTTCTTGTCACCTTTCTTATGCAAAAAAATCAAAATTCCCCTCATAATTTCTAAAGGACAATCAGAATGTGTCAACAAATCATTATAAACATCTGCAATTTCCTGAGATAATAAGGTTCCCATCAATTTGTAAAATTCAGCAATTAGACTATCCAGACCTGGTGCTTTTTTTGCAAGAAAGGGCATGAATGACAGTAAGGACTTCCTGTGATGTAATGGGATTTACCAAACTAGATAATAACGATGGAGGACAGTCTGGACTGGAACCTCAACACTGTGGAGATGAGCCCGAGAAGAATCCAAATCTACAGGCCATTCTTTAAAGAGTGTTGCTGTGTATGAAGTCACCTCTGACATTAAGTCAGCTTGTGCAAGTTTTTCCTGACCATCACACCCTAGTAAACTGATAAAAATCTTTTTCACCACTCTTTCCTTGTTACCCAGAAAGGGACAGACAGTGGCAAAGCTACCTTGTGTACCAAATTGTTGTTGAAATTATAAAACTTTAGATTGGTGTTTATGAAAAGGTACCATTTTTTCCTTAATAATTTTTATTTGGGATGAAATGTCATGTTTAGTAGTCTGGGCCATGGACATCAATTTCTGCAATTGTTTCCAGAGTTACAAATAAGAAAAATATGCAGCTGAACATTTAGATTTCCCAAAAGATTTCAACAGAGAGATAGCATCTGATTTAGCATCCATTCACCACAGAAGGGGATCTTCATACATCTCATATAGGGACTTCCTTGCCATTATAAAATGTTGTAAGTGTTGCAAAATGTCTTGATTTAGTAGCAAGTGAGAGTTAAGCCTCCAGAGACCCCTACAAAAAGAAAAGGCAGCTGTGGACCCAACCGTTATGCACAAGGCACAGTGATCAGAGAATTCCGCTGGGGTAACCCATGCGAACTGCAAAGGTAAATTTCTATTAATGAAAAAGAAATCTATCCTGGTAGCAAGGGCACCTTTGTGAAAGGTAGGCACAGTAGTCACATGTAGCTGAGAATATACGTCAACCAAACTTGCGGTTTGGACCACCTTGGCCAAACAAGACATATCACAAAAAACTTTAGTAGTTTTTAACCCCTTACCCCTATCTTTGTTAGATAGTCCACAATTAAAATCTCTACCCAAGATAACATTATAGGAGGTGTGTAAATATGGTTGTAGAAGCTGAAACAAATCCACCCTGGTTGCTTTAGTTTGAGGTGCATAAGCATTGACTAATCTGTAACACGCCCCCTGGTGTACAATATCTAAAATCAATACCCTTCCAGGAACCAAATCTATCAATTTCAAAACTTTCACATCTAATTCAAAAAGTATTGCAACCCCTGTACATCTGTCAGATCCCAGTGACCAATACGAAACCCCCGTGTGCTATCGTTTTGAAGCACCAGCAAGTTCAGCAATAGTGTGTAAACAAGTGTCCTGTAAAAAAAATATATTACAGTGTAAAGTTTGTAAAAGGGAGAATAAAGCAGATTGTCTTAAATGATTTTTGATGCTGTTCACGTTAAGTGAACAAAAAGTTAAGGAGGAAAACATTTAGGTAGTTGAGAGCAAGTCATAGTGGCTTGCGTTTATTTTTTTCCCCTTTTTAATAACTGCGGAGCTGAATTTCAGAGGGAGGGCTGGGAATGAAGTTCCCTCTGATTCTACGTCCACAGATTTCCCCATAGAGTCCACTCCTGACTGGGAAGATTCAGAGTCAGCATCGGACATATCTTGTGCAATGAGATGGGTGTGAAAATGGTTAGTTGTAGGGGTGTTTAACAATTTAGGGACTTTCGAAGCAGGCTGAGTATGGTAGGTCTTACTCTGTGTTTCTCTAGATTGAAAAGGTATGACATGTGGAAGCTGGGGTGGTCATGGATTGGTGATCGAGAGGAATGGAAACCTGGGGTGGAGGGTCAGGCAGTGATGTTTCTGGTTCCGAAGCTAAAGGGGGAAGGGGAGTAGGGGGGAAATTCATGAGGAACAGGAATTTCCAAACCTGAGGAGGCCAAGGCAGTAGGAACAAAGGTGTAGTGTGGGCTGTAGAGATAGTGGTTCTGGAACGTTGTGCAATTGCAATTAACAATCGTTGTTCCTCAGAGTCCTGAGTGTCCAAGTGTTGGTGAGCAGCCTCAGGCAAGTGGCATAAGTGTGCCCAAGAGCAGCACATAAGGAACAGACAGCTACATTCCTACAGTGTTCACTCACATGACCCAAGGAATTGTAGAGATTACAGCGTAGGCGATCACAGGCACTACTAATGTGACCCAATTTCCCACATTTGTAGCAGGATTTAGGTTGGCCTACATAGAAAAGAACCCCTCTGTCTTGCCCCAAAAAAATTCAATTGGGAAGATGTTGCAAACCATCTTCAGTAGAATGTAGGATAACCCTGATTCTCCAACTCCCTGTCCAAATATCCTCAGAATCAAAAATTGCCTCTGGGGGCCCCAATACTGTGTACCTCTGTTTCATCCAGTAAACTAGGTCTGCAACACTAACGCTCTCATTCCTAAAAAGAATGGTAACTGTTTTGTGTGCTGGTTTTGTGAGGGGAAAAACATCAAAAGGGGACCACAAAGGAGTCTGTCGTACGGTACAATATCTAGACCAAAATTTTTCCAAACCACTATTAAATTTAAAACTAACATCAAAGGTTTTTTTCCAGACACATGTATCAGAGCATACATTTCAGCAGAAGTAAATTGCAGGCTATCTTTTAGTAATGATTTTGCCACAAATTTCCTATTGGGAAAGACATCCATCCCTCCTTTATAAATGAGCCAAACTGTATTGTGTCATTTAGCCTAATAAGAGGAGGAATGAAAAAAGGAGGCATAAGATCGTGTTGCAGGTTGTTCTAGGCCAGGCAAAGTGTCTGGTGAAGGGCCTACAGGGTTGTTCAAAGTGTCTGAGTCATCTATACGCTCCTCTGCAGAAGGGATTAATGGCTCAGGTGGATGTTCTTCGGGGAGGGAAACAACTCCCTGTGGGCAAAAACCAAGTTCTGGATTCTGAGAAAAGGAGAGTTCAGGAGGAAGAGCTAAAGGAGAATCTATAACGTCCTCAGAGTGGGTTTCATTAGTAGTAGTTTGTGGGACCTTAGAAGCTGCAGGTCCGGGAAGTCGCAAAGGAGAGATATGAGATCCCTTCATTTTTACCCCTGGAATTACAATAGGGGAGAAGCCAGAAATCCATTTGCCTGACTCAGGTAGCTGCACCCAGCCCGCATATGTCAGGGCTTTGGACACAGACCAAGAAGTATTGGCGTCATCAACCTGGTCTGCCCAGGAGCATGGTTGGTCAGGTAGTGCTTTCTTTACAACAGGTTTGATAATCTGTTGTTGTCTGGCATCAAAAGAAAAAATAGTAGCATGTTGTTGTTCCAAAGGTGAAGAGACATAAACAGTACCTGTGGTAGTTTGTCCAAAGCTAAGCATGTTCAGCATTTCAGCTGGAGCTGCAGCAACCTGTGGGTCAGTTTCGTTTTCCTGCTGCGTAGCAACCTCGCTGTCAGTCAGCATTGTTTCAGCTGTCATAGGGTTTCTAAGTGGTGGTTCCGCATTCTGACTCTGGTTAGAGCGGAAAAGCTGTTCTGAAACTCGGAGAGTAAACTCTTTAGGGTGTTGTTCAGAAATTGCTGTGGTGGAAGATGAATTCACAATCTGTTGTCTCTTCACGGTCAAAATATCCATAGAAATTGCAGGGTTAGCATGTAAGTCAGGTTCCATCGGTGCTTCAAAGAAAATATCAGAATCAGTAGTTTCAATCGCAGAAGTTGTAATTGGCCCCTCGGCCTGCAGTACGTCCTGCTGCAACAAAGTCGGCTCGGCAACTGAGCTTTCCATCCTGATGGTCAGCAAGTCCCCCTACTGGCCAAGCAGTAGGGGAATTTCCCTGGTGTCCTGGTCAAATTTCCCTCATTTACTAAAAATATCACCAACAGCTCAATCTGGTTCAAGGTCAGTTGGTATTCATGTTTCCCCCTTCCCCAGGTCATGCCTGAAAATAGGCAGGATTTGTCTAGTGCACTTACCTGGTCAACAAAAACGAAATAAATAAAATAAAATAAAATGATGTTTGCAAATTGTTCAAAAGTATCACCCAGTCTCCCTCCACTCTACTCAGATGTTCTCTCCACCACTAACCCCTTCCCATAACTGAATTCATTTTTCAGTTTCTTGGACTCTATATTCATTATCTTACACTTCGTTATGTCAAAATTCAACTACCATACCCATGGCCATTTCTCTAGTCTTTCCAGATCTTCACTCGTGATTCTTATACCCTCCACACTGTCCATACTTCTGCAGACCCTTCCTTGGATCCCTTCTCCAGTGTTACAGATTAAGGTGTTAAAGAGAGCCAGTCCTAAGACTTATCCCTGTAGCACCCCATTAGTTTCTTACTAGACCCCTGAGTGTTCCCTATTGAGAACATCCCTCTGTGTTGTCCCACTTAGGTAATTATTATCCATCATTTAATCCTTCTTAACCAACAGTCAATGCTGGGTGGTGTTAAGGATTTGGTGAGGTCCAGGTATAGAATGTCCAGTGCCTGACCTTTATTTACTAGCTTCATCACCCAATCAACAAAACTGATTTGGAAAAAGATCAGTAGTCCATTCAATATGTCCATCTTACTAGCCCAGTGAGCTTACCCAGTCACCCCATTTTATTGAAAGGATCTCTGAACTTAATGGTTATATTACTTTATTAGCTAGCAGCACAGATCCTGGTAGTCTATTCCAAGTGTTCCACAATTATTCTGTAAAAAAAGTTATTTCTGATGTTTCCCTCTTGAGTCTTCCTCCATTCAGTGGCATTGAAGGCCCCTTGTCCATTAATTCTTGTGCAAACAGAAGAGCAACTTGGCCATATGGTGTTATACTTTTAGATTCAGTACTTGAAGACTGTAATCATGCCTCCCTTGAATCCTTTCTTGTTTCCATGTAAAGCAGTAGCTCTGCTGGGCCAGAGTGACTCAATGGGACAAGGGGAGATGTGGCGATAGATTTATCCATCTGTGTCCACTCTTTCATCATAGTTTTCTCCTTCATATGGGAGGACAAGTTGGCCAGCTACATCTGCACCACAAGGTGATGCAAAGACATGTAGGTGGCCTCCTCCTTTCTGCTATAAACAGCCATGGCCATACTAAGCATCCTAAGCATTCTCCTGTTCTGCAAATAGGTAGTGAAACAGTAGGAGGGTGTGGACTTCACATTGGGGTGAATATCTGCAGAGATAAGAATGCTACCACGTTTCAACCCACAATGACATTCACATCAAGATGTAAACATGAGTTGCTGAACATCAGTACCCTAGCTACTACACACTTGGGCTAGTCTGTATTTGTTTTGTTTATTTTTTATTGTGTTTAATAGCTCCTTGCCTGGGTTTCAGTTAAAGTCATCTGCCACTTGCCTGCTATCCATCCCAAACTCCACTACTAATTTTAGGCACCCTGCTAGTCTAAATTCACTATTGTCAGTACTGCAATCTTTGGATTGCTTTATGGCTGGGTCACCCTACAGCCTGGCCAGGGCGTACTCCTGAGAGACTGAATCTTGTGCATAAAGGTGGGGAAAAGAGGCTAACTTTTGGCTGACCCATTAGGTATGAGCAGGATTAGCTGGAAGCTGTTACACTGCTTCGTCCAATGAAAGAACATATCCCTGAAAACAAGATCAAAGGGAAACAGAAACAATGCCAAAGCCCTGGATGACTATTAATCTGAGTGACATTGTATCTACTACCACAGCAGAGTTTTATCAACACATTAGTATGGCTGAGATCCCCCATATACCTCACCTCCCCTTACTTCATCCAGATCTAGTTTATTCATGAATCTGTGGTGGTGGCACTTTTTCATGTTTTCTGTGCCACCTCTGTAGCTGGAAGAATGCTGATGAGTCCACACCAGGAGCATGTGACAGTGACTGAAGAACAAGTCAATCAACAACTGGTATAGATCTGACATACTGTAGTAGAAACAGTCTTCTACCTGCATGATATGTACTGTACTAAGAGATAAATGTTGGAGTGAGAATGAAACCATTCATTATACTGATGAATCGAGTTTACATAGGTATGCAGAAAGAGGCAATGTAAATTGAAATATGTGCTCTGGATTCCTCTGCTGCTTATTTTATAATGAAGGAACACTGCCACTTACAACTAATGTTGGTCAGTTTGAACTGTGATTGCAGTATGTCATCCACCACTTTGCAACTATGCAGATCCCTACTAACATGGAACTGTACCACTCCAAGACCATAATGCAAGTAATTAAACACTTCTTAGCATCAGCACAGATGAAATAAGAACAGATATGTAATAAGTGGATGATACCTTTAATTGGACTTTTCATTCTTGAAAGCTCATTTCAAAAACATTTTTTTATCCAATAAAAGGCATCGCCTGCAACATGTTTTTATTTTTTCTTCTACTTCATAGACTGGTCAAATACAGTAGCCACATTTCTTTATCAGACTAGAGCAAACTAGTTCCACATTGTTATGCATAGTGTCTTCTGCAGAAATCAGTGGCAGTGTGTGTGTGTGTGGGGGGGGGAGGATAAAAAATGTGTGTGCAATAATTTTGTTGGGAAAGTACACTTCAGCACCTGCTACTTAACAAAACCAGAGCAACCCCCAGTTTAACCTTTTGCAAAACACCATACATTCCTGATATCTCATGAATCTTGCTCTTACACTTAGCTACTGAAGCTTGCATTGGGTAACAGTGAGTAAGTGACTCTGGTGTGATTTGAGCCTGAACATGTTTTTCAATCCAGTGATCAAACCACTAGACTTCAATACCATCCGTCTGTCACATTTGTAAGGCTGCTTAGTTAAGCTTAAAGAAGACAGTAGTGGAAATGGGAGGGAACATGTGGGAACTCAGTTGTGAAAGTGAAATTAAAAGTCTGACTCAGTTCAGAAATAAAATAATCAAGGACTGCTTCTATGTATAATATGAACCCCCAGAGCCATATAACTGACTAAACAATGTGTAAATGCAACATACAATAAAGAAATATATGCTCAGACCCTTGTGACATATGATGACTTCTAGATCACAGGTGATGGCTTGTCTCATTGAATCCTTTTCATTTCCAACACTGACAGCATCATTCTTGCTAGAATTCTGCTGGGTTTGGCCAAAACTGGAGAATGTGAACTTTGATGTTGCAACCGATACTGGGTGAATGTAGGGCAGACAGAACTGAAAATGGAATACCATGTATCACATAAAGCACAGTGTACTAGCGCAACAGGGTACAAAACCCCACAAGGCACAAATGTTGCACAAGGATTTGTACCTATTGCGCATGGGTGGTGGGGAGGAGTGACACAGAGGTCAAGACCTCTGCTGTGGAGGTGGTCCATGAGTTGCCACCATGACTCAGTGGGATGAGACATGGCAATGCAGGGTAGCTATGCATCTGTGGACCAGGGCTCGAATCTCGGTCCCAGATTTTTCCAAAACCGCATCGTGTGTTTGTCTTTTTTTCTCCCCCACCGGTGTTTCTTCTTATCTCTGTGTTGACCCCCCCCAGAGTTGATTATATTTATAGGGGAGGCCATAACAGGGGGTGGGGGGCTGAGCCACCCACAGAAAACAAAGAACTTCATGGATGTTGTTTGCTGAACTGTGTTTCGGCATTGTGTTACAGCAGCAGCAATGTATCTATTATCTGGGAAGCTGGTAAAGGTATCTATAGTGGAAAGGTTCAAGAGCAGCTGGGACAGGTATAGGTGGGAGTGAGAAGCAGAGGAAAAATTGCCTGGGGGAACTTCTATAGGGGTATGGGGTGAGTATGGAAGGAGCCAGGTCGATGGTTCCTGTACCCACTCAGGGTACTGACTCCCAAGCAGACTCAATAGACCAAGAGGCCTTCTCTGCTGGCATTTTAGTATGTTAGTGTTTACAGCATGGTACATTGCTGCACTTTTTTGGTATGCAGCATTATGTTCCCATGCCATTGCAACCCTGCTGAGGGAAGAAGTCTGCTGGGTGCCAACCACAGAGAAGCTGTAATGCAGTGCTATAGATTGTGTAGGAGTATATACCATTAAATACCAGCTGATTGCCCCCCTATTTCAAGTAATTCCAACAGAGCAGCTGAACCCATGCCCCTTAAACATTTTCCCTGTTGTCCAGTAAATGTGGATTTTTTCATCAGAATAATACAACATGTAAATTACAGCAACGCCACACAATTCTACATCTGTGTCAGGTTAATTCATGAGCAGCCATATTGTCTCTGATCAGAGATTCTTTCTTCCTGACTTTAGACTTGACCCAATAAGTTTTCGCTAGAGGCACTCTGTAAATTTCAAGTGGGTGCTTCCTATGTCTGCTTTAATTAAGGGCCCATTCTTTAGAAACCCTTTTACCAGATGGCTGGGCCATCTCAACAGTAACACAGCTGACTACTCTCTCCCACTAATCAGCAGTCTGTAATTACATAAAGACATATTAGAAGCACTGGAGCAAGAAAGCCACTGAAATCACTCACTACTGTTGTCCTAATTATGACTTTTATTTCAGATTTGGGATGACACACTCCGATTCATCATTCCCCTTCTCGTCTTTGTTAACTTAATCATCATTTGGGAATCTGACATCAGACAAACTTTTAAAGGTTATAGGTGGTCTGAAACTTGTATTGGAGTATAAACAAAATATTTACAAATATGAACCTTGGATAACATGGACACTTAGGAGGGTTTGTCATTTATGAAGCAATGCTATTATTATCTGTCTAGGCATTCATACACTGGACAAGAATATTTTCCTTACATCACATATCCATAGTAAAGTATATTCAAGCATGGTTCATATTACCAGTGCACATATTTACGTTACTATTCTGTTGTACAATGTACTATACCCATGCCCCCCAGATTATTGCATTTTATTGCTCCCATCCACTTCCCCACCCTGATGTGTCTGGAAATTATTAGTCCCAGCTCAGCATGCTCTTCCTAAATTAAAAAAATACAGTAAATCAGTCTGTAGTATATCAGCATTAGCATGGTGGTGTCTACTGGCAGGACATGCATATTGACAAATGTACTAAATGTGTGTACAGTATTTGTAGCATGAACAGCATATTTGACTAGTGTGTATAGTATCTATCTATCTATCTATCTATCCATCTACAGTGTACAGTATTTGTCTATCTACAGTGTACAGCATCTACATATCTGTCTACAGTGTACAGTATTCGTCTATCAGTCTAGCTATCCATCTGCAGTGTACAGTATCTATCTACCTATCTAGCTAGCTCTCTGTCTATCTATATTATCTAGATTACATTTTAGCATTCCCTGTCACATTTCTCCCATGCTTTTGGCATGCATTTATTTAACCCTTTTTGTAGGGTATGCAAGTAACAAATAACATTTCTCAAATACCATGAATAATAAGCAAGGCCACTGATTTACAGTGATTAAAACAATTAAATTCCATTTTCAAGACTTAAGATCCCAGAATTTCACCAGTGATTACTACTCTGATTTCTGGATTTTACCCGGATTCTGCTATCATTCTTTTGTTATGTGCATAAATAATCAGAATTAAAGAAGGCTTAATATACAGAGCAATAAATAAAGCAAACTGAAAATAGTACAGGAAGGAATTAATAGAAAAACACATTTTTTGTAGATTTACTGATCTGATAGAAAATGCCAGATTCCATGAAATCTTTGTTTTTACCGGTCTTCAGGCAGCCCAAATTCCAGAACTGTACCAGATTTTCTGGTAAAAAATGAAAAACAGTGGCCTTGATAATAGGCTATTTGTTACACTGGAACGCAAATGAATTATTTGTACTTTTTGTGGCTATTCAGTGTTTTACTATTCAGTGGGAGTTCAAGATCTCCTGAGAGTTCCTGTCCAATAAGAGACCACTTTGAAAGCACACTGAAGGCAAGTCATGTGACACAGTACTCATAGAAGCTTCAGGCAGGAGAGACAGCCTTTACCAAAATGGAAGGCATTCACTTAACCTCAAAATAGCAGTTTGACTATTAACACTTCAGCAGTATTTTAACCTGAAATTAGCATTCAAACTATTTTGACATGTTAACAGTCAATTGTATTATAAATGTCCATCATGCTGGCATTCACAGTCAGAAGCCTTATGTTAGCCTGCCTAAAGCAGGAACAATTTAAATAAGATGCAAATTTGAAAGCTAAGCCAGCAGTTTTCACAGCAGTCTGGATGAAGGCTAAGGACTGTTTTGCAGCAGTATGATTTAATACTGATGATTGTCTTGAATTGTTTTATGACTGTTACAAACTAAGATATTTAAGTTTAATAAAACTGCTTGAAACTGTGCTGTGACTGGTGAGTGAATGGCAGAACTCTTCAGTCATGTGGGTGCATGAGGCATAATTTTCTGTTGTTTATTGCTAGTGATCAGACTACAACCAGAATGATATAGACTTTAATATTTACATACAACTGATATGAAATATATAGCATATACATTTATTTTGTATAAATCAAGTACACAGTAGAGTGGCTCAAAATATACAGGTTATCTCCATTGAGTAGCTGCAGAAAAAGAATCTACTTCCACCCACTTCCTAAAACTAGACAAAACTCAGAAATCTTGACATTTTTGTTCCCTCTCTAATCCCTAGCTACAGATGTTCAATTTTCTACACTTTAGGTTGAAAATTAGTTTGTTAAGAAAGGGAAAATACAAGGGCTGTTTAGTGTTCACAGAGAGAGAGAGAGAGAGAGAGAGAGAGACAGAGAGAGAGAAACACAGGCAGGCAGACAGACTCCAACAGGACACACACACACACGTAGCAGCCAGAAACCTGGGCCAAGTGTACACCCTGGGGGGGGGGATGCTCCAAGTCTCGATGGCTGAGAGGGACCTCGGGGTGGTGGTGGATGTCAAGATGAACAACTCTGAGACTTGTAGGAGGGCAGCAGCCAAGGCCAACAGGATGCTGGGATGCATCGCTAGGGGGATCACCTCCAGAAGGAGGGAAGTGATACTCCCTCTGTATAACTGCTTGGTGAGGCCGCACCTTGAGTACTGCGTGCAGTTTTGGAGGCCACACTTAAAGAGGGACATTAACCTCCTGGAGAGGGTCCAGAGGAGGGCAACCAAAATGATTTGGGGCTTGGGGGACAGGACCTATGAGGAGAGGCTCGAAGAGCTAAATATGTACACATTGGAAGAGAGAAGGGACCGGGTGACATGATAGAGGTCTTCAGGTACATGAAGAGGGTAAATAGGGGAGGAACAGTCAGGGTGCTTCGAAGGAAGGAGGAGGGGGCCACTAGAGGGCATGGGTGGAAGCTGGAGGGGGGAAGATTCAGGGGAGAAAGGAGGAGGTGCTACTTCACTGAGAGGGTGGTGGAGCCATGGAATGAACTGCCTAGGGGGCTGGTGGAGGCAGAGACAGTGGAGTGGTTCAAGAGGGAGTGGGACAGGTACAGGGGAAGGGTTCTGGAAGCAAAATCCAATGCAGCAAAAATATCCGGAACTGGGAAGGGAGAAGCCAGAGAAGGCGAGGGGGGCAGCAAGGTCAGCAACCAGGGTGGGGGCTGACCAAACGAGCAGGCACGAAAGACCATTAGGCCTATTCTGCTGCCATTTTAGTATGTTAGTATGAGTCTGTGTGTGTGTGCATGTGTGCATATGTGTGTGTGTGTGTGTGTGCGCACAAGCACATGCATGAAAGACTAAAACCTGCAGTGTAGTGAAGAAGACTAACAGATTATGGAAGGAAGATTTTGTAGGGCTTTATTTTATTCAGAAATGTAAAGGTTTTATAACCTAGCTGTTGTCTGAAGCAAAGAACAGGGCAAATATTCTAACTGAAATGCATTTAGCTTAGGAACAATTTCTTATAGTGTTGGTGGCTTGGGTTTGTGCCCAAGAAGAAGTTTGAAAAAAATAGATAGATAGACAGACAGACAGATAGATAGATAGATAGATTTTTTTTCCGATAATTTATTTAGTCAGGGTTGACTATTAGTTGACAGTGAAACTTGTCAGCTCAGCTTTGCTGTGGTGACTTGATTTCATAATGAATATAATTGAAATTTAATAGCAGAAATCTTTCTGTGAAAAACCTAGGCCTGGGTCCCTCCACAGCCACTTCAGCAAGTATGGTGCATAGCAGTTTATTTATTATTTATTTATTAAACTGTAGGATTACAATTACCGTTGAGCAAGAACAGCTCAATTACAAAGGTTCCATGTCATTATGGAGGGTAATTGGTATGGTGGGACTAGTTGGCTGACTCCCACGATTTCAGTTAGCTGCCTTTCTGTTCTGTTTGTGTGCACAACTGTGTACTCAAGAAATTTTCCTAAGTCTGTGGCTGTGTGCCCAAAAGAGACTTAAAAAAAATGTTTTTTTGTTTCTGAGCACATATGAACATAAGAATCTACCAGCAGAAACAGGCCTTATGGTCTATTAAGTCTGCTTGGGTGAACAGTTCATCCCCTGGTTTACAGCTGTCCCACACCCCTACCCCTCACTTACCCCCGGAGCTTTCTCAGTACCCCTTACCCAGACTCCCCCCCTCATGCCCTGTTCCATGCCCTTTTGAAGGTTCCCTCCATCATACATGATACCACCTCTTCCGATAAAATGTCCCATTTTGCCACCACTCTTTATGTGAAAAAATGCCTCCTTATCTCTCCTAAATGTGCCCCCCCATCCAGTCTCAACCTGTACCCTCTTGTGTCTCGTCCCTCCCTCATCCTAAATAACCCATCTATGCCTGATTTATTGATTCTCTTCAGGTATTTGAATGTTTCAATCATATCCCGTCAATCCATTCTTTCCTCCAGAGTGTATAAACTCAGTTCCCTCAGCCTGTCCTCATAGGTTTTGCTTTCCATCACCTGTATCATTTTTGTCACCCCTCACTGCATCCCCTCTAGCAGCCTGATATCCCTCGTCAGATATGGACACCAGTATTCCACATACTGTAATACTCCAAGTGCAGCCTGACTAAGGACCTGTAGGGGGCAGAATCACATCTTTATGTATGGTTGAGAATCCTCTTGCGGTACACCCGATACACAAAATTATTTAGTCAGGCTTACAAATAGTTGACAATGAGATTTGTCAGTTCAGCATTGCTGCAGTGACTTGAGTGACTTTATTTCATAACAAATATAATTTAAATATAATATCAGTAATCTTTCTGTGAGGAATCCATTCTTCAGTCACCTCCATGGCCACATAAGCAAGTGTGAATATAACTTATCTGATAGGGTGAGACTAGTGAGCTGACACCCAGTGCTTCAGTTAACTGCGTTTCTGTTCTGTGTGTGTTGCACTGCTATGCACTCAAGACTTTTTTTTAAGTTTATGGCTGCGTGCACAAGAAGCGATTTAAAAATATTTACTTTATGGGAATTTATTTAGTGAGGCATGATTGTTAGTTGACAGCAGCACTTGTCAGCTCAGCACTGCTGCAGTGACTTGAGTAAACTGATTTCATAATAATATAATTTAAAATTAATATTAGAAATCTTCCTGTGAGGAACCCAGGTTTAAGCAAGTGCAAGTTGAGTGGGACTAGTCAGCTTACTCCCAGTGCTTCACTTAGCTGCTTTTCTTGTGTGTGTGTGTGTGTGTGTGTGTGTGTGTGCAGCTATGCATGCAAG
The DNA here is from genome assembly GCA_016271365.2 of Neoceratodus forsteri. Taxonomy (NCBI): domain Eukaryota; kingdom Metazoa; phylum Chordata; order Ceratodontiformes; family Ceratodontidae; genus Neoceratodus; species Neoceratodus forsteri. The sequence continues at coordinate 508,465,075 of CM057452.1, read as the reverse complement.
ACATTTTTCTAAGTTTGTGACTGTGTGCCCGAGGAGAGATTTAAAAAAATATATTTTTTCTGAGGATTTATTTTGTCAGGCTTGACTATTAGTTGAAGGTTTTTGTAACTTAGTTGTTGCCTGAAACAAATCCCAAACTCGTTCCCAAATCTGGGTTGCCAGCGTTGCAAGCAACAATGTTGTCACTTCACCAACATACCCTGCCCCCTGCTCCATAGTCCAGTATTAATACAGTACATTTCCTGTACAAACATGTACTGTGTAAAAGGTGTTATACCAACCCTATTGCCCAGAATACCGTGTGATTTTCTTGATAATCAGCAATTTGTCCAGGCCTACCTTAAAGGCATTTATTGTGTCTGTGTCCACTGTCTTTGCTGGCAGGCTGTTCCACATGTTCACTGCCCACTGGGAGAAAAGATGCTTCCCAATGTTATTCCCTGAATTAACTACCTTTGTGCTTTAGGGCACATCACCATGTCCTGCTGGATGAAACCATATCAAACATTTTTGTCTCTTTAATCTTGTTAATAACCTTGAGTATACAAAACACTGAAATCATGTCCCCGTGTTGTCTCCCTTTCTACAATATAAACCTTTTAAGCATTATCAGCTTCTTCTGATAGCTGTTGTTTTCTCCCATCTTGCAATCTAAGACTCTGTATATAGGGGCCCGGATATTCAGACTGCACCAGGCTGTGGCACAAGCCTGGGCACAGGTCAACTTGGCTGCACAGGGGTGTGGCCTGGGTGATATTCAACGGAGCAACGCTATGGCTCAGCAGCTTTGAATATCACACTGTGGGCCACTAGCTAGTGTTACTGGCGCATTCACAGCACCTTATATTCAAAAGGTGACATGCAAATGGGCGATAATTTATGCAAGGTGCACATGGGGCCATTTGCATGTCATTATGGCCCTATTTGCATCCCATTTGCATGTAGGTGCACCGATCCCCAATGACTTGCACCTGGCACCCTGCCAGGCAGCAGCCGTTGGGGACCGATGCCCCCTGCAGCCTGATCGTGGGCACCTGTAAAGATAAAAAAAGTCCTATAGCCCTGGTGGTCCAGTCACCGCTATGTGCCTGATCATGGCCATCTGTATTCTTAATAGAAGACCCCCATCCTATATCCGTGGTGGTCCAGTGGACCGAGTTCTGCCCGATCGCAGGCATCTGTTTTAAGAAAGATAACCCCCCCTTATATCCTTGGTGGTCCAGTGGACCAAGTTCCACCCGATCGCGGGCATCTGTTTTAAGAAGAGAGACTCTCCTGGCCCAGCATCCTGGTGGTCCAGTGGACCACACTCTGCCCAATCACAGAGCAACAGTACAACAGAAAATGTCCTATTATCCTGGTGGTCTAGGGTACCCCTCCCCACCCACCCACTGAGCCCCACTGTCCTGCTCCCCCGGTCAACCGGCGGGTGGCAGCACCTCACCTGCCTGCAGCCCTACCACCCCCCGACTGACACCACGGTAGGGCTGCACACCCATTGGTTCACAGCGTGAGCCAATGAGCATGCAGCCCATACCGTACTACACATTCCAGATATGTGAATGAAATCTTTCACATATCTGGAATGGGCAGCCCTATTGCAGTGTCAGTCAACTGGTGGTGGGGCAGCAGGCGGGTGGGGTGCTGCCACCCACCTGCTGACCAGGGTGGCGGGGCAGTGGGACTAAGTGGAGGGTGGGAGGGGGGAACCTAGATGACCATGGTAATAGGACATTTTCCATTGTACTGATGCCCCGATCGGGCAGAGTGCGGTCCACTGGACCACCAGGGATGTTGACTGGGGGGGTTCTCTTTCTTAAGACAGATACCCGCGATTGGGTGGAACTCGGTCCACTGGATGACCAGGGATATAGGAGGGGAGCGATTCTCTTTCTTAAGACAGATGCCTGTGATTGGGTGGAACTTGGTCCACTGGACCACCAGGGATATAGGGCAGGGGTCCTTTATTAAGAATACAGATGCCCGTGGTCAGGCACATAGTGGTCCACTGGACCACCAGGGATATAGGACGGGGTTTTGTCTCCACGAATGCCCATGATCGTGCATGGGGGGGGCACCACCAGGTGCAGCCGGAACTCAGGTGGCCACCCACAGGTGGCAGCTGCTGTGTTGCCCCCTGCAATGCAGCAGCTCACCTGTGGGTGGCCATCACTTATTCCTTTTTTTTGGCATAACTTTGTGCAGGCACAAGTAGGGGTTGTGCATGCTTGGCTCTGCACATCCCAGGCTGAATATTAGGCTGTGCAGGTTATGCATGGGCACCCCCCCACCACACCTGTGCCTGCATACATTACTAATGAACTCAGGTGCATTGGAATTTGTATGGCACACTTTTCCCTTTTGAATATCGTGCCAGGGACAATCAGTGGGTTGTGCATGGAGCAACTCTGTTGTGCCATGCGCAACCCTTTTGAATATCTGGGCCACAGATTTTTATCATGTTGGTAAAATAATTTTTGTTTAAAAAAAAACCATGTTATTTAGATGTGTCATCTCACTATTTTGAAAATAACATATTATTTTCACAGTTTCGACATAGAAATATAGACAGAAACATAGAATTTGTCATCAGAAATGGACCGCTTGGCCAGCCAGTCTGTCCATATGTTCCCTGCCTAATCTGTCTCCACATATCCTAATTGGTCTCTGGCAACCCTCCCCTCTCCTGACCTATTTACTAATATTCCCCTATGTTTATACCATGCACGACTGAAGCTCTCACCTGTTTTTGCCTCCACAACTTCTGATGGCTGTCTGTTCCAGTCATCTATCACCCTTTCAGTGAAGTAGTATTTCCTCTCATCCTACCACCCACAGGTTTATTGTATGCCCACTGGTCTGTTACTCTTTCTCATTTGTAAAAAAACTCTTCTCTTGCACCCTATTTACCCCTGTGAGGTACTTGTAGGTCCCTATAATGTCCCCTTTCACTCTCCCCTCTTCCTGGAACATCCTGTGTCCAGGAACAATAACATAATTGCAAGTTGTAACATTATTAAATACGATATGAACATTGTATAAATAGGACAGTCCATGGGTTGATGATAAATGCTGAATTTATGTACCGTCAAGTAGACTTCATGTAACTAAGCAGTTTCAGTGTTACTGTATGCTGGGGCCAGCTCATTTGGACTATTGTAGGTACAGAATATGGAAGGGCACTGTGGTTCTGCTGCTCCCAATCTTTCTGACAGGGCTACTGTTTTATATTTTTGTATAAATGAAAATGGCATCATTATTATTGGCAGTACTGTAGCATCATTCTATCTCTGGCCCACCAGATACGCAGGGACCTGGGTTCACTCCTGGATAAATGCTTGCCTCTGAACACAGGCTAGCTACTGGACATGGAATCATTTTTCAACATGGACTTGCTGCTGGACAAATGCTCACTCCATATTCTTGGATTATTACTGGGCTTGGGCTAGCTTATGGACAAAAGCACACTCCTGTATATGTGCTATTGTAACTTCTAAACCCATGCTTGTAACTGGACATAAGTTTGCTCCTGGACCCAGGCTTATTCCTGGATATGGGCCACTCCCATAAACAGGATTACTTCTGAACCTGGGGTCATTCCTGGACACAGGTTATTCCAGGACATGAACTCGATCCTGGACCCTGGCTCTCTCCTGAACATTGGATCACTCCTGATATCATTCCTGGACACAGGACCGCTACTGAATCCTGGCTCATTCCTGGACATGGTCTCACTCCAGGACCTGGGCACATTCCTGGATTTTGGTCATTCCTGGTCATGGCTCTCTCCTAGTTCTTGGCTCTGTCCTGGACACAGGTTCACTGCTGGACATGGGTTCACTCCTGGATCACGTTTACTGCTAGATAATGGATCACTGCTGTACACCAGCATGTTAACATTATGCCCTTCAGATGGTCCATCTTGGCAGGACAAAATGTTGATTCATACCACGATTGATTTCCTAATCAGATTGTCATGGTGCCTCTGGCAGACAACCGGCTTAAGGACAACAAGATTTTACCAAGATGCCAATGCTTCACTTTTCAACTTTAATATAAGAGATGGAGGAACACTTCTGAGTGCAGATAAAAATCCATGCATAATATAAGCAATATTACCCTACAGGGTGGGCATTATTAGGAAATACTGAACTGCCCAGGGGTGTAATGATGCCTGACACTGCCGGTGGAGGGCCACATATAACCCCTAGAACATCTGGTATTTCCCAGTAATACCCACTCTGGAGGGTATCATTGCACTTAGAAAATGGTCTTACATTATTTATTTCTTTTTATAATAATGATTTCATAAAAAAAGTGTAAAATATTATTAAAACGTAACAGAATGTGAAATTATGTAAAACAGTCCCTTTACCAGTCTTTGTAATTAGAGGGTGCTGCCGCTTAGGAAAGCACTTTTCCTAGCTTGTTAGTCTTACTGCCCCCCGTCACTTCCATGAGTTTTTTTTATAGTGCTACAAATACATGTTTTGTGTGGTAAATAAAAAAATAATTGGCTGAGCAGCTTAATGGTGGAGTGATAGTGTCACTTTATCTTGTTTTGGCATGATCATGCAGGGAACAGGGAAGTCTCTTGAGAAGTTGACTGCTGTCTGAACTATGCGGAAAAAAAGTAGGCACTTTAATTTTCTGCAACAAAATGAACAGTTCTGTTGTTGGCACAATTTGTATGTGGGTGGGTTGAAGGGAATTGACACTTATTTTTTGTATCTCACTGAGGTGCTTGTGACTGCGGCTGGGAGAAATGATGAAGTGTCTCGCTCCCCAACAGCAAACAAATAAATACCGTACTGTTTTTTAAAACTCTATTCAGCTCTGAGAGGATGTAGAACTACAAGATAAGTGAAGTGTTTTTTTTTTTGTTTGTTTGGTTTTTGTAAATAGGGAGCAGCTGGAAGTAAGTACTGTTTGGGTTTGCTTTGGAGATCACTACCTCTCGCTAAGTGAGAGGAAAAGATGACTGGTGTTTCAAATTTTCTTCGGTGCGTACAGTCAATTAAAAAGCAGGCTTGGCACCACTATGGAATGCTATGCAGTGAGGTGCCACTTGGACTGACACTTATTTTTTACTGGACATCTTTAGAAAAATAGATGCCCAGGTTGGAGGTACTTTCAGCTAGCCAGGATCCAGAATCCTTTCTGGTCATTTTCTAAAAATAAATGAGGCTCAATTCTCTGATTATGCTGTGCTTTTATTATAACTTTATCTTCCACCTGTTAAGGCTACATTTCGTGGCATGAACCACTTCATCAAGAATGGTGATTTCTTTTATCACATATTATTTGTTCTCTAAATGTGTAATCCAGCTTTCACTCCTTATGTATGATAGCTTTCAAAGCCTCCAAGGAAAGTAAGAATCTTTTTGCCAGATTAGTGGGATATTTTAAAAAGGAAATATTTCTTCCTAGGACTGACCTTCTTCGTGCATATGTACACATGGGATTAGCCCACCTGCATTGTCATTTGTCTCAGAAGAGCAGCTCAATGATCCCTCCATCAGAGGTTAACAACCTTGTTCTGCATTAAAAAGGCTATCCTCCTACCTTTGCAGGATGAACCCTTTTATAATTTAACCCTTTGCAGGTCCAGTGGCTTGACACACAGACCATATATTTTAGTAATTCATGTAGAACAAGAATTTTATGTACAACTGAGAGGATGGCATTTTAAGACAGAAACAGTAACTTGGATGCATTACTTGCTGCCCTCATACTGTGTTCACTGTTGCTGTATACTATGGTATACTGAGTAAAATATCTCTGTATGTACTAGCTAGGTACTACCATTTACCCAGCTTCCTTTTTGTACTACTGGATGAGCAGAGTACCACAGAGAATAAACTGAGATGGAGAACCCCTCTCCCCACCTCAGAGTAACAAGGAGCATAAATGAAGATGGAGAACTCCCCTCACCCCACCCCAGGGAAACAAGAAGTACAAATGAAGATGGAGAGCCCCCTCAACCCACTCCAGGGAAACAAGGAGGATAAATGGAGGTGGAGAGCCCTACCTCACCCCATCCTGAGAAACAAGGAGTATAAATGAAGATAGAGTGTCTACCTCATCCCACCATGCAGAAACAAGGAGTGTAAATGGAGATGGAGAGTCCCCCCTCAATCCACCCTAGAGAAACAAGTATAAATGAAGCCCATCTTCTTCCAAGTTGTGTACAGGAGTGCTTGGAAACAACTGAGAAGCTGCATGGGATATACTATTTTGGACGAATCATCTGTAACTAAACTTTTTCTCTTGCTTACATCTGAGAGAAGTTTTCCTCACTGTTAAAGTGGCATTGCTTGGTATTTGTTTTAGTTTTTAATTCAGAAAGGGTTTTTTTTAAACTGCTTATCTTGTCAGCATCCTCAGAAGGGCTGAAATAACTGCATATTTGAATTTCCTTTGTGGCTAACAAACCACCAGGCTGTTTTGGGGCTGGAGAGGTTTACCTGTGTCTGACTTGGATGTCTGGATTTTTCTCTGTTTGATTAGCAGGGTACTTTCTCTGTCAAATTGTTGTGTAGGGTATCTTGCTGACAGGAAGGCACTCATCAAGCGGTGGGTGAGAGCTTTTAGTCGATTGTTTTGTGAGGACACAGTTTAGGCCCAACCCCTTCCCACCCTCACCCCACCCACCCTGGAAATAATTCCTTTATACCTGAGGTTCTGACATCATTTCCTCGAGTGCAAGGTGCATTTCACTGTCATATCCTCTCTAGCACACTGCACTGATAATATAAGCATACATGTTGTATAATATATATAAGGTGCATTTCACTGTCATATCCTCTCTAGCACACTGCACTGATAATATAAGCATACACGTTGTATAATATATATAAAGTGCATTTCACTGTCATATCCTCTCTAGCACACTGCACTGATAATATAAGCATACACGTTGTATAATATATATATATATATATATTTCTATATAACAAATCACACACGTACGCGCGTGCACACACACACATATACAATTAAAAAAAACTAGATAAACATGTGGGGAGTAGTGCAATGTAATGGCTGTGGGGCAGCAGTCTTCGAGAGTCTTTCTGGGCGGAGATGCTCCCTATTTGCAGACAACTATCTGCCCTGAGGGAAGAAGTTGCCCATCTTCAGGCACTCTGGGACAGTAGTAAGGAAACCTTCCCCAGGCCACACTGGACAGTAGAAAGGAACATCCCCATCCAGGGAGCACTAGCGCCACCACCACTACCTCAGAAGTTGCGAAGAAAGCACAGCAGTTGGACCACAGTGGGCTCAGGGAGGGTGAGGGGGGTGGAACAGAGGCACATCCAGTCAATTGTTCCACTCCACAATCCATACACCATTCTGGGGGAGCATAGCTCCCCTATGGATGCACTGGCAGAGAAGACTGATGATATCTGTCACAAAGGAGGCCCACAGAAAGGAGGCAGAGGGCACCAAAGGGAAAGGAAGCAGCTCCTGTTGGGGGACTCAATTATTAGGGGTATAGAACTGGGGGGAGCTGGGAAAAATGAAGTAAGGTGCCTACCTGGTGCCATGGCTTGGAGGGACAGGAAGCACATCCTCAGGATCACGAGAACAGCTGCAAGGGATTCCAAGCTGGATGTAATTGTCCACCTAGGGACAAATAACTTGGCTCATCATGAGATTAGAGCAGTGCAGGAGGACATTGCAGAGTTGGGGAGGGACCTAAGACAAGTAGCACACACAGTATCCTTCTCAGAGGTGCTGCCTGTCAAAAACATGGGGGAGGCGAGGGCAATTGGCACCATGCAGTTTAATGAATGGTTGAAAAAATGGTGCAGAGCACAGGGGTTTGGCTTCATTGGGGACTGGGGTTCCACCTGGAGAGACACCAGCCTATACTGGCAGGATGGTCTGCATCTGTCCAGAAAGGGAACAAGTATATTGAGCAATCGGTTTAAATGCTTCATTGGCAAGCTTTTAAACTAGTCAAAGGGGGAAGCACTGACAAGCAGCAGGAAAATCCCAGCCTCTCCCTACAAAACAGGGTACTAAATGAGAAAAAGACTGAGGTAGAACGGTCAGTGGGGGATGCTGCAACAGAAGGTAAAGCCATCAAAAAATGGAGACAATGAGTACTAATGCCCGTAGTCTGGGTAACAAGCTTCCTGAATTAGTGGCCTTGATGGAGGAGGAACATCTGGATATCGTGGCAGTCACAGAAACATGGTACACACAAAACCATGACTGGGACATAAACATACCAGGATACACTGTCTACAGGAGGGACAGGGAGGGTAAAAGAGGAGGAGGAGTAGTTCTTTACATAAGGAAGGAATAAAAAACAGAACAAAAGGGTACACAGGGAGGAGAAGAAGCACTGTGGGTAAATTTGGAGACAGGCAATGGCACCACAATACACACAGGGTTGTATACAAACTCCTTCTCAGAGGAGGAAATGGACAGGGAAATGATAGAAGGTATACTTAGAATGGCAGAAAAAGGGAGGATATTGCTGATGGGTGATCTGAATATGCCAGATGTTAACTGGAGTGCAGTTGCAGCTGCCACCTAAGAGTGCAGTTATTCTAGATGCCCTACAGGGGACATGCCTTAGACAACTAGTACTGGAGCCCACTCGAGAGGGAGCAATATTAGACTTGATTCTCTCAAATGGAGATGGAGAGAGGATCACAGATGTAGAAGTGGGTAGCCATCTGGGAACTAGCGACCATCGAACAGTATGGTTCACAATAAACACAGCAATAAAGTCAAGCCATACAAAGACAAAAGTACTGGACTTTAGGAGGGCTGACTTTGCCAAAATGGGTGAGTGCCTAAGGAATGCACTAGCAAATGGGCAGGAAGGAGGGGTGGAAGAACAATGGGGAATAATAAAAACTGCCATCACAGAGGTAACGAGCCTTTGTGTGAAGCAAATAAACAAAACAAGACGATGTAAGAAACCACTATGGTTCTCAAAGGAAGTGGCAGTGAAGGTTCAAGAGAAAAAGAAAGCATTCAGGAAGTACAAGGAATCACAGAAGGAGCAGGACAGAGAACTGTATCAGTTAAAGCAAAGGATGCTGGGAAGGCAGTCAGAACAGCAAAGGCCCAAACCGAGGAAAGATAGCCAACTCAGTTAAGAAGGGGATAAAACCTTTATAGGTACATCAGGGAGCGAAGAAAGACCAAGGGAGGGATAGTGAGGCTTAATAAAGGGAGGGAGGGTGGGCAGAGGAGACTGTGAAAAGGCAGAGATACTAAACAAATATTTTTGCTCAGTATTTACAAAGGAAGGGGAGGTACATAAAATAAACAGTAGTAAACACGCTGGATACAGAAGTTGATACCGCCCATTTACAGAAGAAGAGTTCTGAAAGAACTCTAAAACTGAAGGTGGACAAAGCAATGGGGCCTGATGGGAATTCATCCCAGAATTCTAAAAGAACTAAGGGTAGAACTAGTGACACTACTGACTACCCTTTTAACAAATCATGGGAGCATGGGTGGTACCCAAGGACTGGAGGAGGGCAGATGTGATTCCCTTCACAAAAGTGGTAGCAAGGCAGAAGCAGGAAACTATAGACCTGTTAGTTTAACCTCAGTGATAGGAAAATGATGGAATCACTTCTAAAGGAAAGAATTGTCGAGTATCTAGAGGCCAGAGGGCACAGGACCCTAGGCAGCATGGATTCACAGCGGAAGGTCATGCCAGACGAATCTGATAGATTTCTTTGACTGGGTGACCAAAGTAGTAGATCAGGAGGGCTGTGAACATGGCCTACCTAGACTTTAAGCAAGGCATTTGACACAGTCCACACAAAAGATTAATATACAAGTTAGCCAGCCTGGAGTGGGTCCCAAGATGACAGCCTGGGTAAATTGGCTGGAGAATAGGACAAAGAGAGTAATAGTAAATGGAGTCCACTCAGAAGAAAGGAGGGTTACTAGTGGGGTACACGGGAGTTCAGTAATAGGACCAGTCCTCTTCAATGTCTTTATAAGCGACATTGCAGAAGGACTGGAAGGAAAAGTATGTCTCTTTGCAGATGACACTAAGATCTGCAACAGAGTTGATGCACAGGGTGGGGTGGAAAGGATGAGAAGGGACTTGGCAAGGTTAGAGGAATGGCCAAATGTATGGCAGCTTAGATTTAATGCTAAGAAGTGCAAGGTAATGCACCTGGGAACAAAAACCCAGGGGAAGAGTACACAATGGGGGGTGAGATACTAACAACAACAAAAATGGAAAGGGACTGGGGTAGTCATATCAGATGACCTAAAGGTGGGCAAGCAATGTGAGAGGGCAGCAAGGAGGGCTGGGGGGATACTGGGATGCATAGGGAGAGGCAGCACCAGTAGAAAACAGGAAGTTATTATCCCTCTGTACAGACAGCTGGTGAGACCCATCTGGAGTACTGTGTGCAGTTCTGAAGACCAATCTCATAAAGACATAGACAGGATGGAAGCTGTCAGAGGAGGGCAACTAAAATGGTGCAGGGTCTGCACGGAAGACATATGAAGAGAGACTTAAGGAGATGAATATGTATAGCCTCGAGGAAAGGAGGAGAGGGGGACATGATAGAAACTTCAAGTACCTCAAGGAATCAACAAAGTCCAAGAGGGTAGCATCTTTCAAAAAAGAGGTGTGCAAGAACAAAAGGGCACAATTTGAAGATAGAAGGGGCAGCTCAGAGGTAATTTAAGAAGTATTTTTCACAGAGAGGGTTGTGGATGCATGAACGGCCTTCGGAGGAGGTTGTGGAGTCAAAATCAGTGGTGGAATTCAAGCATACATGGGATAGTCATAAGGCAGTTCTGGGGGGTTGGGGTAGGAAGAAGTAGGCTGCTGGTTAACTAGGATCTGCAGCTTATCCAGTAGGTAGGGAAATGGACAGACTGGGTGGGCCCAGCGGTCCTTATCTGCCGTCAAATTCTATGTTTCTATGATTCACCACACCCCAGAGAAAGAAGGAGTATATATGTCAATGGAGAGTCTCCCTTCACCATACCCAAGAGGAAGAAGAAGAATAAATGAAGATGGAGAGCCCTCCTCACTTCAACACAGAGAAACAAGGAAGATAAATAGTGATGATGATGAGCTCCCATCTCCACCACCCCAGAGAAACAAGGACTGTAAATGGAGATGGAGAGCCCCCTCACACCATCCCAGAGATAAAAAGAGGATAATAAATGGAGATGGAGAGCCCCTTTCAACCCACCCCAGAGAAACATGGAGCATAAATGGAGAATGAGAGCCCCCCTCACACCACCTCTGAGAAACCAAGGAAAATAAATGGAGACAGTGAGTCCTCTTCTCTCCACCCCAGAGAAACAAGGAGTACAAATAGAGCATCCTTGACATGGCCCTGAGAAATGAGGAATATAAATGGAAATGGTGTGCCCCCTGAGGCAGGACTCAGGCAGTTGTGCTTGATCTCACAAGTGACAGGGTGATTCTGGATCTAGTAATGACCAATGGGAATAGAATCACAGATGTCCGGGTAGAAGGGCAACTGGAATCCAGTGATTACCACATAGTGTGGTTCAGCATGGGGATGGGGACTCAGTCAAGTCACACTAGGTCAAAGGTTTTGGATTTCAAAAAGGCAGACCTTACTGAAATGGGGAGAGGTATTAAAATAGCCCTGAAGAAAAGTGGCTGTCTGTTTCATGGGGGGTGAAAGAGCAGTGGGAGCACCTAAAATGAACCATAGTTATTTATTTAAAAGTCTTATCAGGAAGGCACACTGAGTAGAGTACTGCTTGATTCCATGTGCCTCCTGGACAAGGGGAACAGTAGATAATCGACATGACATATAAGCAGAATACGGTAAATGCTAACAATGAACATAACAGAGGTAGGTAGTAGAAGTTGCAGAACAATTAAGTAAGTACATTACAAGACATGTAGTACAGTAGAAAGGTAAAGCGAGGATAAGCAAAACATCAATCAACCAAGGTCAAAAATCAGGCCAAAATAGTGATCTAGGCCATAGTGCATAAACAGACTCATCTTAGCCACAGGCACATGTGGAGGAGAAATGTGCATTGATGATGGAGTTGGGGTGCTGATTTGAGGGCATATGCCAGATGTCTGTGGGGAGGGAGTTCCACGTTTTGGACATGCAATGTCTGTAGGCTGCCTGGCCAGCAGACAGGACATGCACGGCACAGCCAGGAGATGGCTGTTGAATTCCTGAGAGCATACAAAGGAGGGGTGTGAGCTGTTAGGATGGAGGCAAGATATGTTGACAAGGACTGGGACCAGAGCTTGGCCGTGAGCCTAGTGCAGTGGCATTGTCTCTGATCCACGAGTGAGGGGAGGTTGAGAGTCCAGTAGAGAATGCAGTGGTGAGTGGGGGTTGGGCAATCAAGGGCAAAATGGCAGAATGAGTGGAAAAGGGGGTCCAGTCTGGCTAAGGTGGACTTAGGAGCGGCACTGTAGACTATGTCCTCTTAGTCAAATATAGAGAGAATCATTTTCTGTACAAGTGCACGGTGGGCTGGCAGCAGGATGCAACCATGTTTGCAATATAGGGCACCCAACTTGGGGTGAAGCTTTTTTGTGGAGAGCATCAACATATTTAGAAAAGTTGAGGAGCAGATTGAGCCAGAACTCAAGGTATCTAAAGGAGGTGCAAGCCTCCGGAATGGACCCATCCAGGCTGTGGAAGGAGGGGGTGGTGGTTAGCTAAGAGAATATCTGACTCATGCCGAAGGTAATAGAGATAATCTTCTTGGCATTGAGAAAAAGCTGGTTAGCGTGAAACCAGAGCTGAACATCATTGAAGTCCTGCTGTAACCTGGTCACCACATCAGTGGTTGAGGGACCAAAGAATACAGTACCAGGTTGTCTGCAAACATGTGTATGAATGTGTGTGGACAGGCAGCGGCTGGTCATTAAGGAAGATGGACACTAGGAACTGGCCGAGGACCGAGCCTAGGGAAACTCCTGTTTTGACTGGAAGGGAGGTATAGGTGGAGACTCTGATTTTGACAGATTGGGACCTACCTACCAGGTAGGAGTGGAAGCAGCTCACGGCCGCAGTACAGAGCCCTGCAAGGAAGAACTTGTCCAGGAGGAGAGCATGGGAGACAGTGTCAAATGCCTTTGGCAGGTTGACAACAATTGCTGCGGTGATGTGGTCTTTGTCCATGCCAAAAAGAATGGAGGTTGTGAACCATAGAAGTAAAGTGGTGGTGGTGGAGTGGCCTTCTTGAAGCTAGACTGGTAGTGTGAGAAGAAGGAGGAGGAGTTGAGAAAGGATGAAAGCTGTGAAAGGACAAGTTGCTCTTGAAGTTTTGCTAGCATGGGGAGGAGGGAAACTGGATGGTAGTTACCAGGGGCAGAGGGGTCACCTCACTTTGGAAGTGGGATAACAGTTGCATGCTTCCATTCCAAAGGGATTGAAGCTAGGGAGAAAGAGAGGTTGAAAACAGCAGCCAGGAGGGTGGCAATGTCAGGAGCAGCCAGGTAGAGCACCTTGGAGTCCAGCCCGGAGGGGTATTTGCCCTTGGTTGGATTTAGGGAAATCAAGGCATTGTAAATTTCCAAAAGGGTGACCAGACAGAAGGAGAAGGATGGAGTCAAAGAAGGGGCCTGTGCAGGGGAGGCAGGGGGCTGTTTTTATGCTGGTACGGGGGAAGAGCAGATAGCAGCACCACGGTACAACTTGTAAAAAAAGGAGTTAAATTCTGAAGCTTCTACAAATGGATCCATTACAGCAGTACCACCTAAGTTTAGCATGGGGATGAGAGGTTGGGAGGGTGACTTGCCAATTCATCAAATTGGTATCAAAAGGCAAGTGAAGGAGAAAGCCACTATGGTTCTTGAAAGAGGTGGCAGACAAAGTAAGGTCCAAAAAGGCAGGGTTCAGGAAATATAAGGAAACCCAAAGGGAAGAGGACAGGGATGTGAACCTAGAGTGTCTAAGAGAAGTGGGAAAGGCAGTAAGAAGAGCAAAGGCGTGGACTAAGGAAGAATTAGCACAGACTGTAAAGACAGGGGACAAGACATTCTACAGGTACATCAGCAAAAGGAGGAAAATGGGGGGGGGATTGTTAAGCTCAGAGGGAAGGAATGGGAGTGTAAGGAGTGAGACATGGATACATAGATACATAGATACATAGACAGTGTCGGCAGATAAGGGCCTATGGCCCACCCAATCTGCCCATTTAAGTCTGTAAGTTCAGTTTATGTTTTCCAAGAAGTCTGTTGCCCCTTACCCCAGACCTCCAGAATTCCGTTATGTCTAACCCATGCATTCTTAAATCCCGTGATTGTTTCAGCCCCCACCACTTCCTCTGGCAGGGTGTTCCACTTGCCACCACCCGTTCTGTGAAGAAATTCTTCCTCACGTTTCCTCTGAATCATCCTCCCTCCAACTTCATCCCATACCCTCTAGTTCTGGAACATCTTTTTTGCTTAAAAATAGTGCATTCCTGCACCCTGTTCCTCCCTGTAAGATACTTGTATGTCTCTATTATATCCCCTCTCTCCCTCCTCTCCTCCAGGGAATACATGTTCAGTGCCTTCAACCTGTCCTCATAGGACTTGTGATGCAATCCATGCACCATCTTTGTTGCCCTCCTCTGAACCTTCTCTACTCTGTCTATGTCCTTATGTAGATAAGGTCTCCAGAACTGCACAGTGTACTCCAGGTGGGGCCTCACTAGTGTCTTGTATAGTGGAATTATGACCTCCCTTTTCCTGCTGGTGATGCCCCTGCCAATGCATCCCAGCATCCTATTTGCTTTACCTGCTGCCTTGTCACACTGTTTCCCTGTCTTGAGGTCATCAGAGATGATAACCCCAAGATCCCTTTCCTGCTTGGTGCATGCTATTCCTCACCCCCTAAATGATATATTGTGCCAGGGTTTTTGTGCCCCATATGCATTATCTTGCACTTCCTTGCATTGAATTTCAACTGCCAAACCCTTGACCATTCTTCAAGTTTCTGCAGGTCCCTTCTCATTCTGTCTACACCCTCTGGTGTGTCTACTCTGTTACAGAGCTTTGTGTCATCAGTGAACAGTGAAATTCTGCCTTCTAGGTCCTGCACAATGTCACTGATGAAGATATTGAATAGTACCGGTCCCAGCACTGATCCCTGTGGTACCCCACTGGTCAATCTTCCCTCTGTGGAGTGACAGCCATTTACCACCACCCTCTGTGTCCTGCTGCCCAGCCAGTTACCTACCCACTGCACTACTGTCCTGCCCACACCCATATTCCCCAGTTTGTGCAATAGTCTTCTATGTGGCACAGTGTCAAAGGCCTTGCTGAAGTCCAGATAGGCCATGTCCACTGCTCTCCCTTGATCCACCTCCCTAGTCACCCAGTCAAAAAATTCAATGAGGTTGGTCTGACATGACCTTCCCCTGGTGAAACCATGCTGCCTTGGGTCCTGTAGTCCATTGACAACCAGATGTTCCACCAATCTCTCCTTCAGTAGTGCTTCCATGATTTTCCCCACTACAGAGGTGAGGCTGACTGGTCTGTAGTTCCCCGCTTCCTCTTTGTTCCCACTTTTGTATAAGGGGACTACATCTGCTATCCTCCAGCCTTTGGGTACCTCCCCTGTTTCTAGTGATTGGCTAAACAGGATAGCAAGAGGTTCAGCCACCACCTCTCTTAGTTCTTTAAGGACCCTGGGGTGCACCCCATCTGGCCCCATTGCTTTATCAACTCTTATTACTTCCAGTTCCTTCAGGACCCTTTCTCGTGTAAAGGGACTTGTGTCCATTTCTGCACCATTCTCACCCCTTGTACTCCATTCAGACCCATTACCCTCCTCTTCCTCAGTAAAGACTGAGCAGAAATACCTGTTCAATATGTCAGCTTTACTGTTGTCATCCTCCACACAGCCCCCATCCTCCCCCTTCAGTCTCACTATCCCTCCCTTTGCCTTTTTTTTTTCACTTATGTACCTGTAAAAGGTTTTGTCCCCTCTACCCACTGATTTTGCAATGTGTTATTCTGTCTGAGCTTTGGCTTCCCTTACTGACCTCCCTGCCTCCCTTTGCTTCTCCTGGTACTTCTCCCTATCCCCTTCTGCCTGTGTCTTTTTGTATTTCCTGAATGCAATCTTTTGGCTTACTTTCTTTGCTACCTCTTTGGAAAACCATAATTGTCTCTCTTCCTTTTCTTCTTGCTAACCTGTTTAATACATAATTCTGTTGCTCTTGTAATCCCCATTTTAAATACTTCCCACTGTTCCTCAACCCTTGATTCCTGCCCCATTCCCCTTAATGCCTCTTTCAAGTATCTCCCCATTTTCCCAAAGTTTGCCCCCCTAAAATCCAAGATACATTTTTTTTGTGTGGTTTGGTTCTGCTCTTTCTATGATTTCAAACCACAGTGACTGGTGGTCACTGTTCCCCAGGTGCTCCCCCACTCTTACCCCCATCACACTGTCCCTGTTTGTGAGCACAAGGTCCAGTATTGCCTTCTGCCGAGTTGGTTCCATGACCAAGATAAGACCATGGATAAGGCAGAAATACTGAATAAATACTTCTGTTCAGTATTACTGAAGGGGGGAGGGACAGGGACCATAGTAGAGCAACAGATGCCAAGGGGGGAGGTGGACAGCAGTCCATTCACAGGAGAAAGTGCCCTGCTGGAGCTCAGTAAATTGAAGGTGGACAAAGCGATGGGGACAGATAGTGTACGCCCAAGGATATTAAGGGAGTTGTGAAGAGAGCTAGCAGAACCTCTGGCAGCCTTGTTCCATGAGTCACTCAACATTGGAGTGGTGACAGAGGATTGAAGAAGAGCACATACAGTCCTTATACACAAATTGGGCAGTAGAGAGGAGGCAGGGAACTATAGTCCGGTCAGCCTTACCTCAGTAGTGGTAGAGGTGGGCAAGCCAGAGCCAGGCTCGAGCTTGGATTGAGCTGAGTGTCTGGCACAGCTTGACTCAACCTCTATATCCAGCTGAGAGCCAAGGTCAAGCCAAGTCAGGTATGATCATAGTAAGCGATGTTGTCAGCCTGAGCAGTTAGTTTAGTATTAGAAATGTGCAACTTCTACGTAAAGAACAGCCTGCAGTAGACAGGGCTTGGCTCATGTTTTGGATCGTAGAGTCAAGCCAAACCCTTGTTTCAGCTCTGGCTTGGCTCAAAGTAAAAAAATTCCCAGCTAGCCCACCTATAAGTAGTGGGGATGATCATTGAGTCACTGCTTAAAGAAAGGATAGTGGGACATCTAGAAGCCATTGGTGCCCAGGACCCTAGGCACCATGGTTTCACAGCAGGTAGGTTGTGTCAGACAAATCTGATACATTTCTTTGACTGGGTGACAAAGAAAGTAAATCAGGCGGGTGGGTGGATGTTGCCTACTGCAATTTCAGCAAAGACTTTGACACTTAACAGGCTGGTTAACAAGATGGGTAGTCTGAGCATGGAAGACAAAGTGATAAACTGGGTTAGGAACTGACTAATGGACAGAAGGCAGAGGGTGGTTGCAAATCTGGTACAATCTGGGGAGAGGGGGTGACCAGCAGGTATCTCAGGGATTGGTCCTTGAGCCAGTCCTGTTCAATGTCTTCATTAGTGACATTGCAGAGAAGCTGGAAGGAAAGGTCTGCCTACTTGCAGATGACACCGAGATCTGTAACAAAGTGGATACTCCAGAAGGGGTGGAAAAAATGAGGAAGGACCTGGGGAAGCTTTAGAAATGGTCTGAGGAGTGGCAACTGAGGTTTAATTCAAATAAGTGCAAAATTATGCAATTCAGGTGACAGTCACCAAGGAAGAAAGGGAACCTGGGGGTTATTATTTTAGATGACCTGAAAATGTCAGAACAGAGTACAAGGGCAGCAGGGAAGGCCAGTGGCATGCTGGGGTGCATAGGCAGGGGTAACACCAGCAGAAGATGGGAGGTAGTGATGCCATTATATAAAACCCTGGTCAGGCTTCACATGGAGTACTGTGTGCAGTTCTGGAGGCCGCACCTTTGAAATGACACTAATAGGCTGGAGACAGTCCAGAGATGGGTGACTGAGATAGAATAGGGCTTGCACCACAAAACTTATGAGGAGAGGTTAAGGGAGCTTAATATGTACTCACTGGAGGAAAGGCAGGAGAGAGGGGAAAAGATAGAAACATTCAAATACCTCAAGAGCATAAACAAGGTGCAGTAGGGAGACATCTTCCAATACAGGAGGAGTACAAGAATGAGGGGGATGACATGAAATTGGAAGGTGGCAGGTTAAGAGGGAATGTGAGGAAGTTCTTCTTCACAGAGAGGATGGTGGATGCATGGAGTGGTCTGCCACAGGAGGTGGTAGGAGAAATCACTGTGACTGGATTTAAACATGCATGGGACAGGCATGGGGGACCATAGAGTTAAAGCAGATGGAGGGTTAGAAGCTGTAATCAAGTACAGAACTTACGGGCAGACTAGATGGACCTAGCAGTCCTTATCTGCCAACAATTTCTATGTTTCTTTGTTTCTTTTCACCCACACCAAGGAAACAAGGATTGTAAATGGAGACTGAGAGCTCCCCTCATCCCACTCTAGAGAAGCATGGAGTATAAATGGACATGGGGAGCCCCGTCACTCCACCCAAGAGAAACAAGGAATATAAATGGAGAAGGACGCCCTCCTCACCCCACCCCAGTGAAACAAGGAGTATAAACAAAGATGGAAAGCCCCCCCACTCACCCCACTCCAAGGCAACTTAGGTTATAAATGGAGAATGAGAGCCCTCCTCACCCACCCCAGGAAAACAAGGAGAACAAATGGAGATTAAAACAAACCTTCCCCTTCATTTTTACAGAGGAACAAGAAGGGATGGGCCACATAAAAGCAAGAGAGGCACTGGGGGGAGGTAGGCACAAGGCCCCTTACAGAGGGAAGAGTCCTGAAAGGACTCACAAATTTGAAAGTGGACAAAGCTATGGGGCCACACAGGGTACACCCAAGGGTACTGAGGGAACTCAGGGAGGTACTGGCTATACCTCTGACAGTTCTTTACAACAATCCACTAGAAACATGAGTGGTTCCAGAAGACTAGAGGAGGGCAGATGTACTGTAGTCCCACTTCATAAAAGCGGTATCAGGAAGGAGGCTGGAAACAACAGACCAGTCAGCCTGACATCCTTGATAAGGAAGCTAATAGAGTAATCTCTAAAGGAAAAGATTATAGAGTTTCCTGAATCCAGCAAATTAGAAGATCCAAAGCAACATGGATTCATGGGCCCAGATCATGTCAGACATTTTGATAGATTTCTTTGACTATGTGACCAGGGAAATAGATCAAGGTGGGGTTGAGGACATTGGCTACTTAGATTTCAATAAGCCTTTCAGCACCATTCAACATAGGAGGATCATAAGGAAACTGGGAAGTTTAAGAGTGGGTCTAAAGTTGGTAAAGTGGGTAGCAGATTGGTTAAGGGATAGGTGACAGAGAGTGGTGGTAAGCCAAATGTACTCAAGGAAAGAGAGTTTGACCAGCAGGGTGCCACAAGCCTCAGTAGTGGGATCAGTCATCTTTAATGTCTTTATAAGAGACATTCAGATGAATTGGAAGTCTGCTTCTTTATGGATGACACCAAAATATGCAGTAGGATGGACACCGCAAAGGGGTAGAAAAAATGTCCAGAGACCTGAGAAAACTCAAGGAGTTGTCAAGGACATAGTAGTTGGGTTTCAATGAGAAAAAGTGCACCTAGGGCACAAAAACCCAGAGATGGAGAACAATATGAGATAAAAGGTATTGACAGTCACCAAACAAGAAAGAAACCTAGTAGTATTTATGTCTGATGATCTCAAGGCATTGAAGCAGTGCAACAAGGCAGTCGGTAAATCCAATAGGATGTTGGGGCTCATAGGGATGGGTATCACCACCAGAAGGAGGGAGGTAGGGTTGCCAATGTATACATCGCTGGTGAGACTCCCACCTGGAGTACTGTACCCAGTTTGGGAGATCACATCTCAGGAAGGATACAGACAGAATGGAGGCAGTCCAGAGGACAACAACTGAAATGGTGCAGAGTCTGTATCAGAAACCCTATGAGGAGAGACTGAAGGACCTCAATATGTACACCCAGAGGATAGAAAAGTGATGGAGGGGTGATGCTAGAGATCTTTAAATACTTCATGGGGATAAATAAGATATAGGAAGAGAGTATGTTTCAGAGGAAAAGATGCACTAAAGCAAGGAGGAATGATTCTGGAAGGGGGTAAATTCCAGAGAGATTTAAGAAAGTACTTTTTCACTGAAAAAGTATCAGATGCCTGAAACAGTCTTCCAATAGAGGTTGTGGAGGCAAAAAAGAGGTGGGCTTCAAGCATGCATGTGATAAGCACAAGGGAATCTTAGTGGGAAGCAAGGGGGATGGAGGAGGGAGCCAGAAATAAAGGATGGTCTGTTGTGACAGCATATGCAGGGAGAAAATGGGCAGACTAAGTGGGCCAAATGGTCCTTATCCGCCATCAAATTCTGTGTTTCTTTTTTTCATCCTCACCCACCACAGAAAGACAAGAAATATAAATCATGCATTGTCTTTAGGGATGAAGGGCTTCATGTCTCTTGTGTGCCTGGAGTATACTGATATGCAAGTTCCATCGGCATGTTGCATTCAGGAATGTCCTGTACTGCTAGAACACAGGGATGAATGATTATTGACCTGATGCCTTCCTGCAGTATAAGCACGAAGCAGCACTGGAAGAGTATTGGAAGCCAGACAAACAGCACATGATTCTTCATAATTTTGGTCTGAGACCTTCAATTTGTTAATGTTGTTGGTCAGTAATACCTAGATGTCAACTTTACGAAAACCAGTTCACTCTGGTGGTAGTAGAGATACTAGGAGGAAGGACCAGACCCACAGTCCAACCCACAGTCTGTTATGATTCAGAGTGCAAGGCTAACAATGAATCCAGAGTGCTGCCTCTTTACCCTGAGCAACATCCCTCACCATGTTGCTATTTGCATTTATTATCATTAGCACAGTAAATGTTTGTATTTTTGCAAATTATTTGCACCTTGCCTGATATGCTGTGTTAGTACACCTTTATCGATGTAAATTCTAACATGTTTGTAAATGGGCTGTTGTACATTATCACATTTTGTGCAATCTGAAATGCTGTCTTGTACATTCCATTTGTCTCTTTATTCAATATTGTATATTGTGTTTGTCATTATTCTAATGTAAATGTTACCACCTTGTAACCACCATATCGGAGTTGGCAACAAGCTCTTGCTATGTCACCCGGTCAACACATTTAAAAAAATAAATAAAAGATGCTCCAGAGTGGTAAATAAAAGGGAAGCAGAAGTGGGAAACAGGTAAGATCAGAAAGGAACACAGGTCCAGTAGGAGAACTGAAAGACCAATCCTAGGAAAAACAAGTAGGAAGAGATTTCTGTTGTGCGAGCAGGGAGAGTGTGAATTAAAATCAATTTCTACTGGTAGTTTAACAAAAAAAATCCTCTAAAATGTAACATGCACCAAATAAAGCTTGAAAATGCAATCTTTTTTGAGGTTGAAGGAGTATACCCCTAGGCCCTCACTATGCCACTTCCCGTACCAAATATATTGGTTATTCCCTGTGATTTGATCACATTCCTGCTACAGAGGGGAAGGTGTTAAACCATGGAAATGGTGGCTATTAATGATAAGAAAGAGAAACAGAAGAACAAACTTCAAATGAACAAACAATGAGATTGTCCCAGGTTCACAGTAATTTTTTGTTTGAATCTAAGAATCCCATTCTGAGGTTGGCTATGGACAGGGCATACTGCTGAGGCAAGACAGCCGGCTCCCTGGAAGGCACTGCATAGGCCGCCTAGAATCCATGCATAGCATGCAAGCAGATTATGGAAAACTATAAAAGGGTTTCAGAAATGCTGCAATATCATTGGCTATTTCAATTCTGAGCCCTTACATTAATTTCTGTTAAAGGGCTGCTTCCTAATTATGTTTTTATTATCTATTTTTGATCTGCATCCTTGAGCTAGTGATTCATGATGTGGAATCTTTGGAAATGAGCTTTGAGCTAAATGGTTGTAATCCAAGATTTCAATTAATCAAAATAAATAAATAAAATCCTAGGTCTGCTGCTCATTTTATGATAGAGTGTAGCAAAAATAAAGTATGTAATGAAAGAAAACCACATTTAGACTTTGACTTTGATGGCAGATAAGGACCACTTGGCCTACCTCACCAAGTCTGCCCATTTCCTTGCCTATTGGATAAGCAGTAGATCCTAGTTAACCAACAGCCTGCTTCCTCCTGCCTCCCACTATAAATTGCCTTATGTCAGTCCCATACATTCTTGAATTCCTTCACTGTTTTTGACACCACAACCTCCACAGAAAGGCTGTTCCATGCATCCACCACCCTCTCCATGAAAAAATACTTCCGCACATTGTCTCTGAGCCATCCCCCCTGTATCTTCAAATTGTACCCCCTTGTTCTTGCACATCTTTTTTTCTGAAACATGCTACCCTCTTGGACTTTGTTGATTCCCTTGAGGTACTTGAATGTTTCTATTATCCCTCCTTTCCTCAAGGGCATACATATTAGGCTCTTTTAGACTCTTTTCGTATGGGTTCTGGTGCAGACCCTGCAACATTTTGGTTGCCCTCCTCTGAACTGCCTCCATTCTGTCTATGTCCTTGCAGAGATGGGGTCTCCAGAACTGCATGTAGTACTCCAGATGGGGTCTCACCAACAGTCTGTACAGAGGGATAACAACTTCCTGCTTTCTACTGGTGATGCCTCTCCTTATACGTCCAAGAATCCCCCCAGTCCTTCCTACTGCCTTCTTACATTGCTTGCCTACCCTAAGGTCATCTGACATTAGTACCCCAGGTCTCTTTCCATTTTTGTTGTTGTTAGTACTCCCCCCCCCCATTGTGTACTCATCCCCTGTGTTTTTGTTTCCCAAGTGCATTACCTTGCACTTCTTTGCATTGAAACTAAGCTGCCATTCTCTTGACCATTGCTTCAACCTTGCCAAGTACCTTCTCATCCTTTCTGCCCATCCTTGTATATCAACCCTGTTGAAGATCTTTGTGTTGTCTGCGAAGAGGCATACTTTTCCTTCTAATCCCTTCTCAATGTCACCTTTAAAGACACTAAAGAGTACCGGTCCCAGTACTGAACCCTGAGGTACTCCACTAGTAACTCCCCTTTCTCGAAAGAGTGCTCCATTTACTTTTACCTGCTACATCCTGTTGTCCAGACAATTTGTTACCCAGGCTATGACCCTGGCACCCACTCCCAGGCTGGCTAGCTTTTGTATTAATCTTTTGTGTGGTTACTATGTCAAATTTCTTGCTAAAGACTAAGTAGACCATATTCACAGCCCCCTCCTGGTCTACTACTTTGGTCGCTCAGTTAAAGAAATCTATTAGATTCATCTGACATGACCTTCCTGAGGTGAATCCATGCTGCCTTGGGCCCTGTGTCCCACTGGCCTCTAGGTACTCAATAATTCTTTCTTTCAGAAGTGATTCCATAATTTTTCCTAATACTGAGGTTAAACTAACAGGTCTATAGTTTTCTGCCTCTGCCTTGCTCCAACTTTTGCTCCCACCACCCATCCTTTGGTATCCGTGCACAACTTGTCCTTGAGCCTCCTACCGATCCACTGCTCTAAAGCTCACCTTCCCTTACCCTCCTATTCCATGTACACCCTCAGCATTGCATCCATTTGCTCCTAGTATTTCCCATCACCAGACCCCCTCCACCACCACACTGGCTGCATACTTCTCCCAACACATGTCTCGCCCTTAATTCACCAAGGTCTTCAAAATTACTGTGTATGCCTCTTCATTTGTTATATCCACTACAACTAATCTCTATGCTGGTCTATAATACCCTTACTTTACAGGAATATCAAACCAAGTATATTGTTGTATCTGGTATAAACATTTGCTGACTTGCCACTCTAATGTTTTTTATACCCTGGACCCAAACATATTTTTACTTATCCTGTCTATTGCAGGCCTACCTGCACTGTTGTACATTTGCTCTTACTGTCTATTTCTCTGTGTATAAATGTATTGTTACTTGACTTGTGTAATGCAGGTCCACCTTGTAAATGAGCTTGCTCAATGGTTTTCTCCTGAATAAATAAAGAATTTGATTGATTGATTAATTGATTGATTTTGTGAAGGGGGATCACATCTGCCTTCCTCCAGTCCTCAGGTACCACTCCATCCTCCCATGATTTGTTAAAAAGGGTAGTCAGTGTTGTCAATAGGTCTCCCCTTAGTTCTATTAGAATTCTGGGATGAATCCATCCATTTCTTGTTTCCTGCTTTCAAACTGCGCTCCTACTTGAACAACCACAAGTCTCACATGACCCTCAGTGCATACATTATTAAATGAATGTGCTTTGGAACCCTGTCAGCACAAAAACAGTCTCTATGCATGGGGACATTCGAAGATGAAGAGCTATCAGGTTACAGTACTGACTGTCACTTGTTAACCCTTCCATAATTCCTTAATTCAGCAATTCCATTTAAATTAACTGTACATCTGTGTGAACAGGTTTCTTTTGTCAGCATTAGCTATTTGAATAGTTTTGTCCTAACACTATGTTGACCTTGTAATTTACCCACTATGTATCAGTCCTATGTCCATATAATCATTGTTCATACTGCTTATTACTAATTTTCTGTGCAATTAAATAATAAAAGCACATGTACTTTGACAATCAGTAAACTATACAAATAGTTTTTTTTCTTATTTTATCAACCCCATATTGCCTTTCTTACTTGGGGTACTGTTCTTCATATCTGTTATTTAGTATATACTTGTACTAATGTATACTACTTGAAAATGTGAATTATTTTTGTTACTAGTTGTGCTGTCTTAATGTAGTATACAAATAAATATTCAGTATCATTAACATGTCTTTAGTATTTCATTAGTATTTTAATTTATACTAATGAAAGTATTAATCCTTCCATTCATTGTCTTGTGTTTTTATTGACTGATTGTGTTGTTAACATGCACAAGCATTCTGTTGCTGGTTAATGCAGTGACACTAATGCTGACAAGTACCGTCATCATTATTGGTCCAAGGATGAAGAGCTGTAAAAATAATGTGACAAGTTTGTAGTGTCCACACATAAGATATGGGTTATTGGATCAGAAACTAGTGTAATTTGCAGTGCACACTTCAATGCCTGTGATAACTTTGTCATTTACAACCAAAGGGTAGCAGGTTACAAATGAAAATTAGATCTGCTCTTCAATGTATTCTTGTCTAGAAAACACAAACTTAGTAACCCTGTAAATGACAGTGGTGTGTCCACTACTGATAGTGTCCACCATCACTGTTATAAAACTACTATTAAACTAAATGTCAAAAGGGTTAGTTTGAGGTAGTGGTTTTACATAATTTGATCATGTCCCCTCTTACTATCCCCTTCTCTGTGGAATACCTGTTCATCTCCTGCATCAACTATCCAGTACTGTTTCTTGTGCAAACTGAGCACTGTTGGGTATTCTGCCTGTGGACAGGCTCCACCCTGTTAAGGTCCTTTTTTGTGGTGTGCTCTCCAGAACTGGTCTTGGCACTCCCGGTGGTGTCTCACCAGTGGTTGAAATGGTGGCAATACAACCTCAGGTCTCCTTCTTTAGTACTTCCTTGTTGCACTGCCCTGCAATGCTGATGTCATCAGATGTGATTACCTCAACATCCCTCTGTTGCTTGGTGACTGTAGTTCCCTCCATCATATACACAGCATCTATGTTTCCATAGCAAATCTGCATGACTTTTAACTTTTTGCCATTGAAATCCAGCTGGCAAAATGCACCAGTCCTTCTCCTTCTCCATATCCCTTGTTATACTCCACAACCTCTTATTTGTGACCACAGTGTTGTAGTACTGCATTTTGTGTTGTCCGCAATTTGCATGTCCTTTATGTGTTAATTTTCGTTGTGTACTGCAACCCATTAGTGTCATTTTTATGTGTACTTGACAACTGCTCCAGTGTCTAATGGCACCCTCCCCCAACCCTGAATTCATGCCCCATGTATTGTTACATATCCCTAGTGTTTAATGGCACCCCCACCCCCAGAATACCCATCCCATGTGTTGGTTCATATCCTTGGTGTCAAGTGGCATTCTCCTGAACACCCATCCCATGTAGTGTTAGATATCCCTTGTGTCTGGAGGCACCTGTGCCATGTATCATGTCATATCCCTGGTATCTAGTGTCACCCACCACCCATGAAGCTTGTGGCATGTAACTTTTCATGTCCATTATGTCTACTAGTACACCCCCTCCAAAGTACCTGTGTACAATGATAGAGTCTGCCCTGGTGTTCACTGGTCCCTCCTGTCCCCCATGATGGCTATTGACATAAAAAGAGTGCTGGAAGAGTTCAGGAAACTGGGGAGGAGCCTGCAGCAGTTGTCAAGATCCGTGACCTTCTCAGGGGTGCTGCCTGTCCAGAGCAAGGGGAAGGCTAAAGATCTCTGCACCAAAGACTTCAACACTTGGCTGGAAAGCTGGTGTAGAGAACAGGGATATGGCTTCATTGGAGACTGAGGACCCACCTGGGCGGGATGCAAGAATGTACAGTATCAATGGCCTTCAACCTTCCAGGAGGGACTGATGTCCTCAGTGAATGGTTTAGATGCTTCATTGACAAGCAGTTACACTAGCCAAGTGGGGGTGGAAGTACAAAGCAGGGGAAACCTTAACATCCACCCCTACAGGAAAATATTACTAACATGAAGGACAATAATGACATCAAAAGGGCAGCAAACACTGAAGTCAGCAGCAGTAAAGATAGCAAGAGGAGCAAGGGGAACGGGGGAGGTCAGAAGGAGGGATGGCAGTAAATAGAAGGCCATGTGCATGAATGCCTACAGCCTGGGGAACAAAATCACCAATCTGACAGCCATGATAGCAGAGGCTGACCTAGATATTATAGGTGTTACAGAGACATGGTATAATGGGAACCATAACTGGGCATATCTATACCAGGGTATACTTTATTCGGAAGGGACAAAGAGGATAAAAAGGGAGGAGTGGCTCTATACATCAAAGAGGCATAAAGGCGACAGAGGTGCGAGGGATGCAAGAGAAGCAGAGGAACTGTGGGTCACCCTGGAGGTAGGCAATGGCATAGCCATTTGCACAGGTATACTACACAGACCACAAGCAATATTAGACATGATTCTCTCAAATGGAGATGGAGAGAGGATCACAGATGTAGAAGTGGGTAGCCATCTGGGAACTAGAGACCATCGAACAGTATGGTTCACAATAAACACAGTAATAGAGTCAAGCCATACAAAGACAAAAGTACTGGACTTTAGGAGGGCTGACTTTGCCAAAATGGGTGAATGCCTAAGGAATGCATTAGTAAATGGGCAGGAAGGACGGGTGGAAGAACAATGGAGAATAATAAAAATTGACATCACAGAGGTAACGAGCCTTTGTGTGAAGCAAATAAAACAAGATGATGTAAGAAACCACTATGGTTTTCAAAGGAAGTGGCAGTGAAGGTTCAAGAGAAAAAGAAAGCATTCAGGAAGTACAAGGAATCGCAGAAGGAGCAGGACAGAGAACTGTATCAGTTAAAGCAAAAGGAGGCTGGGAAGGCAATCAGAACAGCAAAGGCCCAAACCAAGGAAAATATAGCCAACTCAGTTAAGAAGGGGGATAAAACCTTTTATAGGTACATCAGGGAGCAAAGGAAGACCAAGGGAGGGATAGTGAGGCTTAATAAAGGGGAGGAGGGTGGGCAGAGGGAGACTGTGAAAAGGCAGAGATACTAAACAAATATTTTTGCTCAGTATTTACAAATGAAGAGGGGGAGGTACATAAAACAAACAGTAGTAACACTCTGGATACAGAAGTCGATACCAGCCCATTTACAGAAAGAAAGAGTTCTGAAAGAACTCTTAAAACTGAAGGTGGACAAAGCAATGAGGCCTGATGGGATTCATCCCAGAATTCTAAAAAGCTAAGGGTAGAACTAGTGACACCACTGACTACCCTTTTAACAAATCATGGGAGGATGGGCGGTACCTGAGGACTGGAGGAAGGCAGATGTGATTCCCTTCACAAAAGTGGGAGCAAGGCAGAAGAAAACTACAGACCTGTTAGTTTAACCTCAGTGATAGGGAAAATGATGGAATCACTCTGAAGGAAAGAATTGTCGAGTATCTAGAGGCCAGAGGGGCACAGAACCCTAGGCAGCATGGATTCACAGTGGAAAGGTCATGCCAGACAAATCTGATAGATTTCTTTGACTGGGAGACCAAAGTAGTAGATCAGGGAGGGGCTGTGGACATGACCTACCTAGACTTTAGCAAGACATTTGACACAGTCCCACACAAAAGATTAATATACAAGTTAGCCAGCCTGGGAGTGGGTCCCAAGATGACAGTCTGGGTAAAGAATTGGCTGGAGATTAGGACAAAGAGGTAATAGTAAATGGAGTCCCTCCAGAAGAAAGGAAGGTTACTGGTCAGTGGTGCCCAGAGGATTCAGTATTAGGACCGTCCTCTTCAATGTCTTTATAGTGACATTGCAGAAGGACTGGAAGGAAAAGTATGTCTCTTTGCAGATGACACTAAGATTTGCAACAGAGTTGATGCACAGGGTGGGGTGGAAAGGATGAGAAGGGACTTGGCAAGGTTAGAGGAATGGTCAAATGTACGGCAGCTTAGATTCAATGCTAAGAAGTGCAAGATAATGCACCTGGGAAACAAAAACCCAGGGGAAGAGTACACAATGGGGGGTGAGATACTAACAACAACAAAAATGGAAAGGGACCTGGGGGTAGTCATATCAGATGACCTAAAGGTGGGCAAGCAATGTGAGAGGGAAGCAAGGAGGGCTGGGGGGTTACTGGGATGCATAGGGAGAGGCATAACCAGTAGAACACAGGAAGTTATTATCCCTCTGTACAGACAGCTGGTGAGACCCCATCTGGAGTACTGTGTGCAGTTCTGGAGACCCAGTCTCCGCAAAGACATAGACAGGATGGAAGCTGTCCAGAGGAGGGCAACTAAAATGGTGCAGGGTCTGCACCGGAAGACATATGAAGAGAGACTTAAGGAGCTTAATATGTATAGCCTCGAGGAAAGGAGGGGGACATGATAGAAACTTTCAAGCACCTCAAGGAATCAACAAAGTCCAAGAGGGTAGCATCTTTGAAAAAAGAGATGTGCAAGAACAAGAGGGCACAATTTGAAGATGGGGCGGCTCAGAGGTAATTTAAGAGTATTTTTCACAGAGAGGGTTGTGGATGCATGGAACGGCCTTCCAGAGGAGGTTGTGGAGTCAAAATCAGTTGTGGAATTCAAGCATGCATAGGACAGTCATAAGGCAATTCTAGGGTGTGGGGGTATGAAGAAGTAGGCTGCTGGTTAACTAGGATCTGCAGCTTATCCAGTAGGTAGGAAAATGGGCAGACTGGGTGGGCCAAGCGGTCCTTATCTGCCGTCAAATTCTATGTTTCTATGTATGTTTCTATAAGCACAAAGGGAGAAAATGGACAGAGATGTACTGGAAGCCATACATGTAATGGCAACCAAAGGGGAGGTATTACTGATGGGCGACATTAACCTATTAGAAGTGAATTGGGGTACCCAAGTGGCAGCAAAAACAAAAAAGAGCAGGGACTACCTGAACTCCCTAAAAGGGGCAGGGATCAAATAGCTGTTGATGGAGCCAATGTGGGAGAAAGCAATTCTTGACCTAGTACTAAACATTGAGGACAGAATTACTGATGTCAGGGTAGGTGAACACCTGGGTTCAGAGACCATCATTCAGTGTGGTTTAATGTGAGAACACAAGTGGGGACATGCCACACAATAGCAAAGATTTAGGACTTTAAGAGGTCAGACTTAACTAGAATGGGGGAATGGCTCAGGGGGGCCCTAGATGGGAGAGTGAGGCAGGAAGGCAAAATGGGAAGATCTAAAAGGAGTCATAGTGGAGGCAACAAACCTTTGTATTAGGCAAATAAACAAAGGAAAAAGGAAAATGAAACCACTATGGTTTTTGCAGGAGGTGGCTGAAAAAGAAAGGGCAAAAAAATCATCTTTCAAGAAATAAAAGGTGAACTAGTTGGAGGAGGACAGTGCTGTGCATCTAGAAAGGCAGAGGGAAGCAGGTAAGGCAGTCAGGTGAGTCAAGTCAAGGACAGAGGAAAATATAGCAAGGGAAGTCAAGAATGGGGATGAGCTCTTCTACAGATACATTAGCAAGAAGAGTAAGATGGGGGGGTTGTAAGGCTAAAAGGGGAGGAATGAGAGGCAATGGAAAGGGACCAGAATAAAGCATCGATCCGGAACAAATATTTCTGTTCAGTTTTCATGAAGGAAGAGGAAGGGGAGGTACCACAGCTGAGAAGTAGGATAGGAAGGGAGGCAGACAGCAGTCCATTCAAGGAGGAGAGAGTCCTAGAAGAACTTGGAAAACTGAAGGTGGATAAGACAATGGGAGCGGATGGGATGCACCATAGAATATTGAGGGAGTTAAGGAAGGTACTGGCAGCACCCCTGGCAGCCATATTGAGCAAGTCACTAGAAACAGGGGTGGTCTCAGAGGATTGAAGAAGGACTGATGTAGTCCACCTCCACAAAAGTGGGAGCAGAGAGGAGGTGGGAAACTGCAGACCTGTCAGACTGACCTCAGTTGTGGGTAAAATAATGGAATCTCTGCTAATGGAAAGGATACTTGAGCACCTTGATGCAAGTGGAGCACAAGATCTGAGGCAGCAAGGTTTCACAGCAGGAAAGTCATGTCAAACAAATCTAATTGATTTCTTTGACTGGGTCACAAAGGAGGTGGATAAGGGGGGAGCAGTGGACGTAGCCTACCTTGACTTCAGTAAAGCGTTCAACACAGTTCCACAGAGGAAACACAGAAACACAGAAATGTAGACTTTGATGGCAGATAAGGACGACTTGGCCCACCCAGTCTGCCCATTTCCCTATCTATTGGATAAGCTGCAGACTCTAGTTAACAAACAGCCTACTTCCTGCAACCCGCCACTATAATTGCCTTATGTCTGTCCCATGCATGTTTGAATTCCCCCACTGTTTTAGACCCCAGAACCTCTCCAGGAAGGCTTTTCCATGTGTCCACCACTCTCTCATGAAAAATAATTTCCTCACATTACCCCTGAGCCACCCCCCCCCCCAACTTTAAATTATACCCCTTTGTTCTTACACATTTCTTTTTCTGAAAGATGCTACCCTCCTGGACTTTGTTGATTTCCTTGAGGTACTTAAAAGTTTCTATCATGTCCCCCCTTCCCTCCTTTCATCAAAGGTATACATATTAAGCTCTCTCAGTCTCTCTTCATATGGTTTCTGATGTAGACCCAGCACCATTTTAGTTGCCCTCCTCTGGACTGCTTCCATCCTGTCTATGTCCTTGTGTAGATGAGGTCTCCAAAACTGCCCGTAGTACTCCAGATGGGGTCTCACCAACTGTCTGAACAGAGCGATAACCACTTCACCTTTTCTACTTGTGATGTCCCTCCCTGTGCATCCCAGTAACCCCCTGGCTCTCCTTATTGACTTCTCAAATTGCTTTCCCACGTTTAGGTCATCTGATATGACTACACCCAGATCCCTTTCCGTTATTGTTGTTGTTAGTACCTCCCCTGCTATTGTGTACTCTTCTCCTAAATTTGTATTTCCCAGGTGCATTACTTTGCACTACTTTGAAATGAATCTAAGTTGTCATATGTCTGACCGTTCCTCCAACCTTGCCATGTCCCTTCTCATACTTTCTTCCCCCCCTTGTGTATCAACTATGTTACAGACCTTTGTGTCATCTGCAAAGAGGCATATCTTTCCTTCCAGACCCTCTGCAATGTCACCTATAAAGACTTTAAAGAGGACTGGACCCAGTACTGAATCCTGAGGTACTCCACTAGTAACCCCCCTTTCTTCAGAATGTGTTCCATTCACTATTACATAGAAACATAGACTTTGACAGCAGATAAGGACCGCTAGGCCCATCTAGTCTGCCCATTTCCCTACCTACAGGATAGGCCGCAGATCCTAGTTAACTAACAGCCTTTATCTTCCTGCCCCCCACAAGAATTGCCTTATGTCTGTCCCATTACCTTCTGTGTCCTGTTGTGCAGCCAGATTGCTACCCAGGCTACCACCCTGGGACCCACTCCCAGGCTGGCTATCTTGATTATTAATCTTTTGTGGGGGACGGTGTCAAATGCCTTGCTAAAGTCTAGGTAGGCCACACCCACAGCCCCTCCCTGGTCTATTACTTTGGTCACCCAGTCAAAGAAATCAATTAGATTCATCTGACATGACCTTCCTGCTGTGAATCCATGCTGCTTTGGGTCCTGTGCCCTGCTGGCCTCTAGTTACTGAACAATTCTTTCTTTCAGAAGTGATTCCATCATTTTCCCCCACCACTGAGGTCAAACTAACAGGTCTGTAGGTTCCTGCCTCTGCTTTGCTCCCACTTTTGTGAAGAGAAATCACATCTGCCCTGCTCCAGTCCTCAGGTACCCCCCCCCCATCATCCCGTGATTTGTTTAAAAGTGTGGCTAGTGGTGTCACTCGGTCCTTCCTTAGCTCTTTTAGGATTCTAGGGTGAATCCTGTCAGGTCCCATTGCTTTGTCCACCTTGAGTTTTAGGAGTTCTTTCAGGACTCTTTCTTCTGCAAATGGACTGGCGTCAACCCCACTACCCAGAGTGCTTCTATTGTTTGGTTTAGGTAACTCCTCCTCTTCTTCTTTTGGTGGGGGAATGCTACAAGTCTTGATGGCTGAGAGGGACCTGGGGGTGGTAGTGGATGTCAAGATGAACAACTCTGAGACTTGTAGGAGGGCAGCAGCCAAGGCCAACAGGATGCTGGGATGCATCAGTAGGGGGATCACCTACAGAAGGAGGGGAAGTGACACTCCCTCTGTATAACTACTTGGTGAGGCCGCACCTCAAGTACTGTGTACAGTTTTGGAGGCCACACTTAAAGAGGGACATTAAACTCCTGGAGAGGGTCCAGAGGAGGGCAACCAAAATGATTTGGGGCTTGGGGGGCAGGACCTATGAGGAGAGGATCGAAGAGCTAAATATGTACACATTGGAAGAGACAAGGGACCATGGGGGATATGATAGAGGTCTTCAGGTACATGGAGGGGGTAAATAGGGGTGGAACAGTCAGGGTGCTTCGAAGGAAGGAAGGAGGGGCCACTAGAGGCATGGGTAGAAGCTGGAGGGGGGAAGATTCAGGGGAGAAAGGAGGAGGTGCTACTTCACTGAAAGGGTGGTGGAGCCATGGAATGTGCTGCCTAGGGGCTGGTGGAGGCAGAGACAGTGGAGGGTTCAAGAGGGGGTGGGACAGGTACAGGGGAAGAGTTCTGGAAGCAAAATCCAATGCAGTGAGAATATCCAGAACTGGGAAGGGAGAAGATAGAGAAGGTGAGGGGGGCAGCAAGGTCAGCTCCCATGGTGGGGGCTGACCAAACAAGCAAACGTGAAAGACCGTTAGGCCTATTCTGCTGGCATTTTAGTATGTTAGTAATGCAGAGCAAAAGTATTCATTCAGTATCTCTGCCTTTTCACTGTCTCCCTCTGCCTACCTCCCCTTTCCTTTATTAATCTTCACTATTCCTCCCTTAACCTTTCTATGCTCACTAATGTACCTATGAAAGGTTTTATCCCCATTCTTAACTGAGTTAGCTATCTTTTCCTCGGTTTGGGCCTTTGCTTTTCTGACTGCCTCCCCCACTTCTTTCTGCTTTAATTGATACAGTTCCCTGTCATGCTCCTTCTGTGATTCCTTAAACTTTTTGAATGCAGCTTTTTTTTCCTTAACCTTCCCTGACACCTCTTTTGAGAACCATAGTGTTTTTTTATTCCTCTTTGTTTTCTTTATTTGTTTCACACAAAGACTTGTTGGCTCCATGATGGGAGTTTTGATTTTTCTCCATTGTTCTTCCACTCCTCCTTTCTGACCATTTGCTAATGCATTCCTCAGGTATTCACCCATTATGCCAAAGTCAGCCCTTCTAAACTCCAGTATCCTTGTCTTTGTATGACTTGTCTCCATGGTTGTGTTTATTGTGACACACACTGTGCAGTGGTCGCTTATTCCCAGATATCTACTGACTTCTAAATTTGTGATCCTATCTCCATTTGTGAGTACTAGGTCTAATATTGCTCCCTCCTGAGTGGGTTCCACCACTAGCTGTCTAAGGCATGCCCCCTGTAGGGCATCGAGAATGACCCTGCTCTTGGATGTGACTGCAGTCCATGTCTTCCAGTTAACATCTGGCATATTCAAGTACCCCATCAACAGTATCTCCCCTTTTGCAGCCATTTTGAGAATGCCTTCTATCATGTTCTTGTCCATTTCCTCCCCTTGAGACAGGGGTCTGTATACAACCCCTGTGCAGATTGTGATGCCATTCCATGTCTCCAAGGTGACCCAGAGTGCCTCTTGTCCTCCCTCTTTATTTTTTAGTTCTGTAGCTTTGATCCCTTCCCTTATGTAGAGAGCTACTCCACCTCCTCTTTTACCCTCCCTGTCCCTTCTGTAGATCGTGTACCCTGGTATGTTGACATCCCAGTCATGGTTCTCTGCGTACCATGTTTCTGTGACTGCCACAATATCCAAGTGTTCCTTTTCCATCAGGGCTACTAGCTCTGTAATCTTGTTTCCCAGACTATGGGCATTGGTAATCATTGCCCTCCATTTAATGTTGGCTTTATCCTTTTTTCCCCATCCCTGCTCTTATTGCCCTTGTCTATTTTTCCATTTACCCCTCTCCAGCCCCCTGTCAAGCTCTGTACCTCAGTGTTTACCCTACTACATGCCATGTTTTATGGGAGGAGATTTGAACTTTCCTGTTTCTTATCAGCACCTCCCCCCTTGGCTAGTTTAAAAGCTTGCCAAGGAAGCCTTTAAACCTGTCACCTATGAGCTTGTTTCCCTTCCTGGACAGATGCATACCATCTTGCCAGTATAGACCTTCATCTCCCCAGGTGGACCCCCAGTCCCCAAAGAAGCCAAAGCCCTGTGCTCTGCACCAGTTTTGCAACCATTCATTAAACTGCATGGTGTGCAGTATCCTAGCCTCCCCCCTGCCATAGACTGACAGTACCTCTGAGAAAGTTACCATGCTTGCTACCTGTCTGAGGCCCCTCCCCAACTCTACAAATTTATCCTGCACTGCACTGATCTCTTGCCTAGATAGGTCATTTGTCCAGAGGTGGACAGTGATATCTAGTTCACTCTTCTGTGATGCTGCTTCTGCAATCCTGAGGATTTGCTTCCTGTTCTTCCAAGCTATGGCACCAGGCAGGCACCTTAGTTCCCTCTCCTCTCCCTTCCCCAGGTCTACACCCCTAACAATTGAGTCCCCTATCAGAAGCTGTTTCTTTCCCATGTGGTGTCCCTTGCCACTCTTTTGTGTGTCTCCCTTGTGGATGTCCCCAGCATTCTTCTTGGTCTCCAC
Source organism: Neoceratodus forsteri (assembly GCA_016271365.2). Classification (NCBI taxonomy): domain Eukaryota; kingdom Metazoa; phylum Chordata; order Ceratodontiformes; family Ceratodontidae; genus Neoceratodus; species Neoceratodus forsteri. The sequence goes on along the minus strand of CM057452.1, from coordinate 508,429,656 downwards.
TGAGGGTGTCATCATAGAGGAACCTTGATTTGCCTGACTGACATATGATTTGTGTAGACGTACAACTCGGGGACTACGCCTCTGTTCCACCACCCTCAACCTTCTAGAACCTACTGTGGTCCATCTGCTTTTCACATATGGCAACCTCTGAGGCAGTGGTTGTGGAACTGATGCTCTTTGAGTGGGATAGGCCTCCTTAGTCCTTGCCAGTTCAGCCTGGAGGTGGGCAACCTACTTCCTCAGAGCTGACAGTTGCCTGCATATAGGGCAGCAATGCAGGTTCCAGAATGTCTCCTGGAAAACTGCTTCCCCACAGCCAGTGCATTGCACCACTTCCCACATGTCCCTCTTCCTTATTATATACAATGAGTAATACAGTAAATTAAATATTTTCATTTGTTTTTGTTTTTTTTCTGGTGTGTACTTACTGTTTATGCACTGTGCTGGGTTATTAAGAATATAACAGCTCTGCCTCAAGACCTGTTGAGGAAGCAATGTCAGAACCTTGGCTGTAAAGAAAATGCCACGCCTGGGGTGGGTGGGGTGAGGGGAAGGGTGGTGGTATGCCACATTCACTGGTGACTGTTAGAAACAATCAAATACACCACTGCTCCACCACTCTGGTGAGTACTGCCCTTTATAGTAAGTCAGCCAACACCACAATTTACTAAACCACTGTTCCTCCACAAACCATTATACTGAGTACAGGGATAAAAAAGAATTCACTGCTCAGCTAGCAGGACACTTCTAAAATGTTGCACAAGTATCCTTCCAAATCCTAGGTCTCTAGCACAGGAATCAGGCAACGTCAGTTGTATTTCACCCCTCTGGTTATAAAATTACTACACTTTAATGGAATCCTGCAATTCTCTTCTTAATGCCAATAAGAAAAAAAGAAACCTTCTCTAGAAAGTGTAGCTTACCTTCCTAGCAAGTCCCCAACAATATTATGTCTTGCCAGGTTCCCAGTTCCTCAAATGCATTCTAGTTTGTTCTCTGCAGTATAGTAAGTTTCTCAGCCTCCAGCAGAAGCAGGCAAGTCTTTTCTGACTGGCTTCTCTCTGTATAGTTTGCCTAAGACAGCTCAGTGATAAAAGCCTCACCCAAAATCAATTACATAGATACATAGATACATAGACAGTGTCGGCAGATAAGAGCTTATGGCCCACCCAGTCACTTGATTTTTGACTGGGTGGGCCATGACATTATGACAATTGATTGACTAGTGACACTTGTGATGTAAGCAGGCCTTTCAGTGTAGACACTTTGCTATGTATGATTCTAATACACAAACCCTTATCTGAAACCAGGGATAAACTCACTGCTCAGCCAGCATGATGCTTCTAAAATGTTGCACAAATATACTCCAAAATCCTAGGTCTCTAGCACGGGAATCAAGCAACTTCAGGTGTATTTCACCCCCTTTGGTTATACAATTCATACACTTTAATGGAATCATGCAATTCTCTTCTTGATGCCAATAAGAAAAAAAAGAAACTTTCTGTAGAAAGTGTAGCTTATCTTCCTAACAAGTCCCCAACAATATTATGTCTTACCAGGTTCCCCAGTTCCTCAAATGTGTTCTAGTTTGTTCTCTGCAATAAAGCAAGTGTCTAAGCCTCCAACAAAAGCAGGCAAGTATTTTCTGAGGAGGCTAGTGAACAAGCAGGGCAGTCTGGGATTGGGTCACAAGGTGGTAAACTGGTTTGGAAAGTGGTTGAAGAATAGATCACAGATGGTGGTGGTAAATGGAGCTAAATCTGAGGTGGAAATGGTGACCAGTGGGGTGCTACAGTGTTCAGTTCTTGGGCCAGTGCTGTTTAATATCTACATCAGTCACATTGCAGAGAGGCTGAAGGGGAAGATGTGCCTATTTGTGGATGACACAAAGATCTGCAATAGGATAGACAGCTCAGGGGACGGGTGGACAAAATAAAAGGGACCTAGCTAAATTGGAAGAATGGTCCAGAGTGTGGCAAGGAGGATTCAATGCGAAGAAGTGCAAAATCATGCACTTGGGGTGCAGGAATCCAGGACAGGTTTCCAGGACAGGTTTACATTATAAAGCAGGAGATACTTGTAATCACGAAACAAGAAAGAGATCTGGGGGTTAGCATATCTGATGACCTAAAAGGGGCCAGTCCGTGTACCACGACAGTGGGGAGAACCAGTGGGATGCTGGGGTGCATAGGGAAAGGTATAACCAGCAGAAAAAAGGAGGCCATAATATCACTGTACAGGTCATTGGTGACATCTCATTTGGAGTACTGTGTCCATTTCTGGATGCCAAATCTCCAAAAGGACATAGACAGGTTGGAGGCAGTTCAAAGAAGGGCAACACCATAGGTCATATGAGGAGAGAATGAAGGAACTCAATATGTATAGTCTGAATTACAGAAGGGAGAGGGGAGACATGATAGAGACCTTCAGGTATCTTAAAGGGATACACAAGGTATAGGAGGGCAGCATCTTTCAAAAAAGAAGCTTCTCTAGAACAACAAGAGGGCATGACATGAGTCTGTAGGGAGGAGACTAAGGGGCAATGTGATAACATTTGTTTTCATGAAAATGGTGGTGGATGCTTGGGATGGTCTGCCCCAGGAGGTGGTGGGAGCAAGCATGGTGGGGAGGGGTTAAACATGCATGGGACTGGCATAAGGGAACCCTAGTGGAGGAAGGATAGATAGCAGCCGTTGACTAAGTAGGGTCAGCAGAAGTTAAGTAAAGCTAGGTTATACAGGCAGACTGGATGGGCCTTGTGGTCCTTATCTGCCATCAGTCTCTATGTTTCTATGTTTCATATGTAACTGAAAACATTGGTGACACAGCATCACCACACCCACCCTGTCTGCGCTCAGAACACCACCCATCATTGGCAAGCTTTTAAACTATTCAAGGGGGGAGGCACTGATAAGCAGCAGGAAAATCCTAGCCTTCCCCTACAAAACAGGGTAATAAATGAGAAAAAGACCAAGGTAGAAAGGTCAGTGGGGGTTGCTGCTATAGAAGGTAAAGTCATCAAAAAAATGGAGAGCAATGAGTAAAAATGCCTGTAGTCTGGGTAACAAGCTTCCTAAATTAGTAGCCATGATGCATGAGGAACATCTGGATATCATGGCAGTCACAGAAACATGGTACACACAGAACCATGTATGGGACGTAAACATACCAGGATACACTGTCTACAGGAGGGACAGAGAGGGTAAAAGAGGAGGAGGAGTAGCTCTCTACTAAGAGAAGGAATCAAAGCAACAGAACAAAAGGGCAAACAGGGAGGAGAAGAAGCACTGCAAGTCAATGTGGAGGCAGGCAAAGGCACCACAATCAGCACAGGGGTTGTCTACAGACCTCCCCCTCTCAGGGGGAGGAAATGGACAAGGAAATGATAGAAAGTATACTTAGAATGGCAGATAAAGGGGGAGGTATTGCTGATGGGTGATCTGACTATGCCAGATGTTAACTGGAGTGCAGCTGCAGCAGCCACTTCTAAGAGTGGGGTTATTCTAGATGCCCTAGAGGGGGCATGCCTTAGACAACCAGTACTGGAACCCACTTGAGATGGAGCAATCTTAGACCTGGTCCTCTCAAATGAAAATGTAGAGAGGATCACAGATGTAGAAGTGGGTAGCCATCTGGGAACTAGTGACCATCGAACAGTATGGTTCACAATAAACACAGCAATAGAGTCAAGCCATACAAAGGCAAAAGTACTGGACTTCTGGAGGGTTGACTTTGCCAAAATGGGTGAGTGCCTGAGGAATGCACTAGCAAATGGGCAGGAAGGAGGGGTAGAAGAACAATGGGGAATAATAAAAACTGCCATCACAGAGGTAACAAGCCTTTGAGTGAAGCAAATAAAACAAAACGATGAAAGAAACCACTATGGTTCTCAAAGGAGGTGGCAGTGAAGGTGCAAGAGAAAAAGAAAGCATTCAGAAAGTACAAGGAATCACAGAAGGAGCAGAACAGAGAATTGTATCAGTCAGAGCAAAAGGAAGCTGGGAAGGCAGTCAGAATAGCAAAGGCCTGAACTGAGGAAAAGAGAGCCAACTCAGTTAACATGGGGGATAAAACCTTTTTAAGGTACATCATGTAGCAAAGGAAGACAAAGGGAGGGATAGTGAGGCTTAATAAAGGGGAAGGGGTGGGCAGAGGGAGAGGGAGAGTGTGAAATGGCAGAGATACTAAACAAATATTTTTGCTCAGTATTTACAAATGAAGAGGGGGAGGTACCTAAAACAAACAATAGAAACACTCTGGATACAGAAGCTGATACCAGCCCATTTACAGAAGAAAGGTTCCCAGAATTCTAAAAGAACTAAGGGTAGAACTAGTGACACCACTGACTACCTTCTTTAGCAAATCATGGGAGGATGGGGTGGTACCTGAGGACTGGAGAAGGGCCGATGTGATTCCCCTTCACAAAAGTGGGAGCAGGGCAGAAGCGGGAAACTACAGACCAGTTAGTTTAACCTCAGTGATAGGGAAAATGATAGAATCACTTCCGAAGGAAAGAATTGTCGAGTACCTAGAGGCCAGAGGGGCACAGGACCCAAGGTAGCATGGATTCACAGCAGGAAGGTCATGCCAGATGAATCTAATAGATTTCTTTGACTGGGTGGCCAAAGTAGTATATCAGGGAGGGGCTATGGACATGGCCTACCTAGATTGTAGCAAGGCATTTGACTTAGTCTCACACAAAAGATTAATATACAAGTTAGCGAGCCTGGGAGTGGGTCCCAAGATGATAGCCTGGGTAAAGAATTGGCTGGAGAACAGGGCACAGAGGGTAATAGTAAATGGAGTCCACTCTGAAGAAAGGGGTATTACTAGTGGGGTGCTGCAGGGTTCAGTATTAGGACCGGTCCTCTTCAATATTTTTGTAAGCTACATTGCAGAGGGACTGGAAGGAAAAGTATGTCTCTTTGCAGATGACACAAAGATCTGCAACAGAGTTGATGCACAAGGTGGGGTGGAAAGGATGAGAAGGGACTTGGCAAGGTTAGAGGAATGGTCAAATGTATGGCAGCTTAGATTTAATGCTAAGAAGTGCAAGGTAATGCAGCTGGGAAACAAAAACCCAGGGGATGAGTACACAATGAGGAGTGAGATACTAACAACAACAAAAATGGAAAGGGACCTGGGGGGTAGTCATATCAGATGACTTAAAGGTAGGCAAGCAATGTGAGAGGGCAGTTAGGAGGGCTGGGGGGATACTGGGGTGCATAGGGAGAGGCATCACTAGTAGAAAACAGGAAGTTGTTATCCCTCTGTACAGACAGCTGATGAGACCCCATCTGGAGTACTGTGTGCTGGTCTGGAGACCCAAACTCCGCAATGACATAGACAAGATGGAAACTGTCCAGAAGAGGGCAACTAAAATGGTGCAGGTTCTGCACCGGAAGACATATGAAGAGAGACTAAAGGAGCTTAATATGTATAGCCTTGAGGAAAGGAGGGAGAGGTGGGACATGATAGAAACGTTCAAGTACCTCAAGAGAATCAGCAAAGTCCAAGAGGGTAGCATCTTTCAAAAATAAGAGGTGTGCAAGAACAAGAGGGCACAATTTGAAGTTGGGGGGGTAGCTCAGAGGTAATGTAAGGAAGTATTTTTTCACAGAGAGGGTTGTGGATGCATGGAATGGCCTTCTGGAGAAGGTTGTGGAGTCAAAAACAGTGATTGAATTCAAGCATGCGTGGGACAGCCATAAGGCAATTCTAGGGGGTGGGGGTAGAAAGAAGTAGGCTGCTGATTAACTAGGATCTGCAGCTTATCCATTAGCTAGGGAAATGGGCAGACTGGGTGGGCCAAGCAGTCCTTATCTGCCATCAAATTCTATGTTTCTATGCCTCAATTAGCAGAGTGTCTGCTCTCTATCAGTTCATATGGCAGTCAGCCAAGGGGGTGAGAAGAAGGTTGTACCAGTCACCATCTCAGGATTCCCAAGACATCCCCGGACACCTTGGTAAGGGTGGAGGGGGTATGATGGTTGGTGTTCTGTGTGTGTGCTCAGTGGGGTGAGGGACAGTGGACTGCCAATGTTTACTGCTACATAAAGTATGTTGGCAGCATTTGGAGGGGCAGGTAGCACCACTCAACACCAGGGTGGCCTGTACCATTGTAAATGGGTACGCCAGGGACCACTAGACACTGGAGATCTGACAATATACAGGCCATGGATTTTCATGGTGGTGGTGATGTCATTACACATCAGGTATATGTAACAGTACATAGAACAGGTGTCAGAGGGAGTGGGAGGTGCCACTACATACCTGGGATACCTACCAATACATGAGATGGGTGTTTGGGGGGGGGTGAATGCTGTCATCACTAGAATGATTGTCTGCTTCACCTCAACAGAGGACATTTTTCTTCATAAAGCTATTAACCATAAATAAAACATAAATTAAGGTAATTTACTATTGGAATTCAAAGTGATGAACAAAGTGGGTGATTTTATATCTTTTATTGGACCAAGAAGAGATTCACAGAATGATTTATGCTTTTGAACTTACACAAAGCTGATGAAGAACTCTGTGTACGTTTTAAACTTTAAAACATTCTGTGAATCTCATGTTGGTCCACTAAAAGGTATCACATCACCTATTGTGTTCATCTTTTTGTACAAGGACCAATATAGCAATAACTTAAACTTAGAATACATTAAAAGAATTGCACAAGGGAAGGTTAATATACAGTGAAATTGATATATTAGTGGTCAGTTAACACCATACTGTCAGGTTGCACATAAATATGACGTGCAACAGTACAATCACAGAGGGTGATTAATTTACCATTAACATAAAACATAGTTTTGTATTATTCAAGCAGCAGGACAGGTGTGTTTCTAATGGTTGGATGATGATGTGGATACTATTGAGCTTAATCATGGGACAGTCACAGTGCTTTCACTAACAGCACACATGCACATGTGGCTGTTTCTTTTGCATTTCTGCATGGTTGGACTGGTGTTTCACAGAATTACTACTACAGTACATATTTTAAATTTCATACAAGGACAAATATAAACGGGAATACCCACAATGGTAACTGACAACTTGCAGTAACTGACATGTCACAAAAATAATGTGTGTAAAGATAAAAAAAACAGCATGAAGGTGAAAAGACAGGCCCCCCCCCCAAAAAAAAAATTTGTGTGACACACAGTGAGAGACACAGCCATGCAAGCAAAATTGTCATGGCCAGCAGCCCACCAGTCATTGATACTGCTGGTCCCTTCCTCCCAGTGGACAGCAGCTGCCCCCCTCTCAATGAACAAGAATTATAACCACTAACCAAACATCATACCATAAGTGACTGTGAAGTAAGCATCCTCGCTGACTAAGCAACAGGTGACAGCCAGCCACCATGCTGTGAGTCAGGAAAGCACTATAGAACAATACAATATGATGAAACTTTTATTCATTATCATGCCACATAAAAAAGAAACACAAAGCTAAAAATATGTGACAGTGACTTTATTAGGTGCACTGCTACATCAGGGGTGATGGCTGTAACTTACAATGCATTTCTAGACGTATACAATAAATCATAAATTATTACGTATACTATATATATATATATATATATATATATAACAATATGAAAAGTGAAAGCACTGTGACTGTCCCATGATTAAGCTCAATAGTATCCACATCATCAAAGATGAAAATATATAAAGGTGAAGACACACACACCCACATATATATATATTATGGTAGCACGGTAGTGCTACCATAGTTAGGGTTGAGGAGCCATTTCTCTGTTAACCCCCAAAACTTTGCACCTTAATAACTTTGCAACCGTTTGATGGATTTGCCTGAAATTTGGAATTTATGATCAAGAACCATAGGCCTTGGGCTCTGCCAAGTTTCGTACTGGTCAGAGATATGGCTGTGGAGTTATTAAGTGTGATCTGTGCGCGCGTTTACGCTTTTCTGGAATTCTATGGTCGCGCCTACAGGTCGTACGGTTTGTGTGACTGGCCTGAAATCTTCAGGGAACATGTGGCCAGGGTCCCTGATGTGCCTTTTGAAGATTTGGTGAAAAAATATTAAACGGTTCAAAAGTTATTCAAAAAACAGTTTCCCATTATAAGTCAATGGGAAAAGTTAACAAAAAGTTCGACAGTGTCGCAAATGCATTTTTACTTTCGCAAATGGGCCTGTTACTTTCGCAAATCGGCCATTTTGTTTTCAGTTGGTGATCAGAAAAATGGTTGGCATTTAAATTTGAGACCGTCTAGCAATGTAATTCTTTTTGTATTCACCTAGTCGGGCCCTGAGGATGCTTGCCATGTCTTTATTTTGTGGTAAAACACCCCAGAAATATGTTTTTCAAATTTCTGGAAAAAGTGCTTTTGAAAATTACTTTCGTGCTCACGAAAGTGTCGAACTTTTTTTTGAAAGCTTTCGCAAATTGCGACAGTAATTTTCTAGTTTGTGGGAAAAAGACAGCAATTCTTTGGCACTGCACTGCAAAATAACCATTGGGAGTTTGGGGCTGAAATTTTGAGGGAACGCAGCTGACATCTCACAGATATGCCTTTCAGTGTTGTATTGAAAAAATATTATATGGCAGCAAAGTTACGGCACTCCAAACTTGACAGTTTTTCCCATAGGATAACATTACGGCGCCCGAAGCATTACAGGAATCCTTTGGCACCCTGCTGCAAAATAACAGTTTGGTCTTTTTTCCTGAAATTTGGAGGGAAGACAGCCAACAGCCCACAGATGTGCCTTTCAGTGGTTTGGTGAAAAACATTACAGGAGGCAAAGTTATGGCGCTCCAAACTTTATTTTTTCCCATAGGATAACATTCTGACGTTCGCCGCGCCTTACAGGAGGCCCGTATCTCGGAAGCGGTCTTGAAGATCTGGGACTTTTGTCCGGAGAAAAATTCTTGCCTCATGTACCAGATTAGCCAGGACAGTTGTACATAATATGACTTTTAAATTTTTTTTCTCGTCGTACAGTTCCTGAGATATATAGCGTATTTAGTATTCCAAGTTCTCATTTTCTGCGCTTGATACTCATTATTATGCATACATTATTTGTACTGTCTTTCTCTATGCAGGTTTTGGGAAAACCAAGCCTGTCATTACATTACTGTTACTGTTGCCCTTTCGCTTGCGATTCCATACCCGTTTCACTTACCATTGACGTCTGAGCCAATATATGCAGTTATCCTTTATGCTTTCATTTGTCGCTTTATGCGTTCTGTTATTTTTGCCATGTTCTGTCTACAGTACTGTTTATCTTTCTGTTTCACTTTACGTCACCATGCCCATTGACATTTCTGTTTGCAGGCACCATGCTATGTGACCAACACATCACGTGAGACGTTTCCGTCCTAAGCCACCATGTCGTTACCCTTTCTGTTCTCATTAACTTGTGTTACCGTATGCGCCACTGTTAACATTTCTGTTTGCATTGCTGTCCCTGTTAGTATGCCGCAAGACATCATGTGTGAGTTGGGGCTGGGGCCATACATCATGCAGCGGGGAGGGCCTGTGCTCCGGCTGCTGCATTACCCCATTCACTATTTCGTTATCATTCTCAAAGAAGGGAAATTAGAGGCAAAAACTCCATTTAATGCATTAGTTAGGGTTGTTCCACAGCGACAAAGTGAGGAAATTCACTGTTAGGGTTGAAAACCCCTTGGACCCGCCTACCCCTAACCGACATTGGGGTCGCATTGCGCATCTAATATATATATATATATTAGAGGCAAAAAACTCCGTTAAATGCATTAGTTAGGGTTGTTCCACAGTGACAAAAGTGGGGAAATTCGCTGTTAGGGTTGAAAGGCCCTTGGACCTCACCACCCCCAACCGGCATTGGGGTGCTCATTGGGATGAGTCAGCCCTAACTCGCCCCGATGGCATGTGTAAAGCAGCAGAAGTATAGGAGAATGGGGTGAGAGTTGGGACCCACGATCCCAATGCTTACCCAATGCAGTGAGGGTGGCGAAAGGTCAGGGGTTTTCACACACTGAGCCCCTCACTATATACGTGAACAACTAACAACGTTAAATGGAGTTTTACCTCTAATCCTTCTTTTGAGAATGAGAAATAGTGAATGAATGCAGCGGGCGGATGCGGGCCCTCCCACCACATGATGTGTTGCAGGCATACCAACAGGGACAGCAACACAAACAGAAATGCTAACAGTGGCATATGGTAACACAAGCACCAATGAGAACAGAAAGGGTAACGTACATGGTGGCGAGACGGGAATGGTCTGCCACGTGATGTGTTGTCACATAGTAACATGGTGCCTGCAAACAGAAATGTCAATGGGCATGGGATGTAAAGTGAAACAGCTAAGATAAACAGTACTGTAGACAGAAATGGCAAAAATAACAGAAACGCAAGCGCAAAATGAAAACGCAGGGATAACGCATATGGTGGCTAGACGCCAATGGTAAGTGAACGGCTATGGATCTCGCGAAGGAAAGGGCAACAGTAACAGTAATGTAAGCCAACAGGCTGGTTTTCCCAAAACCTGCATTGAGAAAGACAGTGAGTACAAATAACTGTATGCAAAATAATGAGTATCGAGCGCAGAAAATGAGATCTTGAATACTAAATATATTATATCTCAGGAACCGTATGACGAGAAAAAATTTAAAAGTCATATTATTTACAACTGTCTGGCTAATTTGAATCCTTAGCCCCATCATGGGGCCAAGAAGTTTCGAATGAAAAGTCCGTATCTTCACAACGCCCGAGATACGGGCCATGAAATGTGCGGCGAACGCCAGAATGTTATCCTATGGGAAAAAAAGAAAGGTTCGGAGAACCATAACTTTGCCTCCCTTTAATGTTTTTTCACCAAACTACTGAAAGGCACATCTGTGGGCTGTTGGCTGTCTTCCTTCCAAATTTCAGGAAAAAAGACCAAACCGTTATTTTGCAGCAGGGCTCCAAATGATTTCTGTTAAGTGTGGGGCGCCGTAATGTTATCTTATGGGAAAAACTGTCAATTTTGGAGTGCTGTAACTTTGCCGCCATGTGATATTTTTTCACCAAACTACTGAAAGGCACATCTGTGTACTGTTGGCTGTCTTCCCTCCAAATTTCAGGAAAAAAGACCAAACCGTTATTTTGCAGCAGGGTGCCAAATGATTCCTGTAATGCTTCGGGCTCCATAATGTTATCCTATTGGAAAAACTGTCAACTTTGGAGTGCCATAACTTTGCCACCGTGTAATATTTTTTCAATACAACACTGAAAGGCACATCTGTGAGATGTCGGCTACGTTCCTTCCAAATTTCAGCCCAAAACTCCCAACGGTTATTTTGCAGTGCAGTGCCAAAGAATTGCTGTCATTTTCCCACAGGCTAGAAAATTACTGTTGCAATTTGCGAAAGCTTTCGCAAAAATTTGCGACACTTTCGTGAGCATGAAAGTAATTTGCGAAAGTACTTTTTCCAGAAATTTGAAAAACATATTTCTAGGGTGTTTTACCACAAAATAAAGACATGGCAAGCATCCTCAGGGCCCGACTAGGTGAATACAAATAAAATTAGGTTGTTAGAGGGTCCCAAATTTAAATGCCAACCATTTTTCTGATCACCAACTGAAAACAAAATGGCCGATTTGCGAAAGTAACAGGCCCATTTGCGAAAAGTAAAATGCATTTGCGAAAGTGTTGAACTTTTGGTTAACTTTTCTCATTGACTTATAATGGGAAACTGTTTTTGAATAACTTTTGAACCGTTTAATATTTTTTCATGAAATCTTCAAAAGGCACATTGGGACCCAGGCTGCACATTCTCTGAAGATTTTGGGCCGTCCATAAACCTACAACCTGTAAGCACGACCACAGAAAAAGCGTAGCAGCGCACAGATCACTTAATAACTCCACAGCCATATGTCTGACCAGTACGAAACTTGCAGAGCCCAAGGCCTATGGTTCTTGATCATAAATTCCAAATTTCAGGCAAATCCATCAAACGGTTGCAAAGTTATTAAGGTGCAAAATTTTGGGTTTAACATAGAAATGGCTCCTCCTTAATCTATGGTACGCTACGCACTAATATATACATATATATATATATATATATATATATATATATACACACAATCACCTAATTACTCTAAAACACACACACACATATACACAATCACCTAATTAGTCTAAAGACACACACACACACAGACACTCACCTAATTACTCTAAAACAGGAAAACATAATATTATAAAGGCACACACTATGATACATATAAAGGAGATTTTAAAAAGATAATAACAGCCAATTACTGTACGTAAGAAAAAAATAACATGACTACTGCTGAGAAAAGGAGGACCGTTTATTATTACAGTTGCAATACATGCTCAACACACTCTTCGTGGCTCAGTGCAGGTTAAAGAGGGGGTTGGGGAAGGTTACTACTCAAGCAAAAATAGCAGTTAAAAATATTGTAATATGTGGATAAGCCTCAATAATACTATACAAAGTTATACAAAAATTTCCTGGTAATACATCACTACTCTTAATAATACTATCCTGAAAAGTGATAATACTATCATTTTTGCTGATGATACTACAGTTCAAAGGTCATCTCCAACTGTAGTATTATCAACGGATACATATATTACAAAAAATAACAGAAAATAAGTATTTTACAATGCAGTAAGAAAAAATTACTCCCCTTAGTAATGTTGTTTCTTCTAATGGAGTCTTGCTATATTATGACAGTAGCAGCTTGATCCAGCTCTAGAACTGCTCCGGAGGTGAAATGGTTAATACCATTCCAAAATAGAACTTTGAGCATCGAGCTCTAGAAGCAGCTCTATCTGTGTAATTTCAAACCTGAACTGTCAGATCTTTACGAGCAAAAACTCACTAAGGTCTGTGTGGAAGCTGTAACCTACACTAGCCAAATGGCTACCTAAATAGCAACAACCATTGCTGGTCCCAACACCCAAGACTCAAGTCAGGGACCAGAACTACTAATACAATTCTAACAACATGAGAATAAAACAACAGTATAATAAAACACACCCCAAACCCCAAAGTGGGAGAAAGCTAAAAAGGGCACAAAATAGTGCCCACACTAGGTTACCCTCCCCCACCCAAGTAAGTTCTGAGAGGGGCAGGCTGGAGGAGGTCATAATATAGCAAGACTCCATTAGAAGAAAACATTACTAAGGTGAGTAATTTTTTCTTCAAACAACATAATCTTGCTATATTATGACAGTAGCAGACTACAAGCAGTACCTCCATGGAGGAGGGCAGAACCTACTTAGGGAATAGGCTCTGAAGAACAGCTGTGCTAAACCGAGCATCTCTCCTGGCCTGGACATCCAGGGAGTAATGCTTGGTAAAAGTGTGTACCGTTTTCCAAGTAGCAGCCTGGCATATCTCTAATATAGGGATGTCTCTGGCAGCAGCTAGAGACGCAGCTGTACCCCTGGTAGAATGAGCCCTCAAGCCAGAGGGGGATCTCTGCCCAGTTTCTGATAACAAAATTGGATACAAGAGACAATCCACCTGGCAATTGATCTCTTAGTGGCAGGTTTGCCTTTCCCAACTTCACCATAGGTAAGGAAAAGTTGGAGGGATTCAAACCTGTGACCTTTGGTACGCTCTATATAGTAACTAAGAGCTCTCTTAACATCCAGGCTGTGCAACCTCCTCTCACCAGAAGAGGAGTGATCAGTGAAAAAGACTGGAAGGGAGATAGATTGGTTAAGATGGAAATCTGAAACCACCTTAGATAAAAACTTCCTATTAGTCCTAAGGACTACCTTATCCCTGTGGAAAGAAATAAAGTCAGTTTCTACTGACAAGGCTTGCAACTCACTTATGCATCTAGCAGAAGTGATAGCCACCAGAAAAACAGTTTTCCAAGTTAGATACTTAAGCTCTGCAGAAAACAGAGGTTCAAAAGGGGGTTGCATTAACTGGGCAATACAAACATTAAGGTCCCAGGCAGGGGCCGGTTCCCGAAAGGGTGGATTAGTATGGAGTAATCCCTAAAAAAACTTGGAAAACACAGGGTGAGTGGAAAGAGGGGATGACTTTCCTGCTGAAACAAAAGCAGATACAGCTGCCAAATGGACTCTCAGGGTAGCTGGTCTGAGACCCAAGGAATTAAGATGGACCATGTAATCTAATACAATGGGCAAATCAGCAGATTCTGGGGAAACATTTTTCCCAGCACACCAAATGGAAAACCTTTTCCATTTAGAACTATAAGTAGCCCTAGTGGAAGGCTTTCTGGAAGCCTTTAGGATTTCAAGAACACCCTGAGAGAGGTGTAAATCAGCAAACTCTAACTCCTCAAGAGCCAGGCCTTGAGGTTGAGGGATTTGAGGTCCGGATACCAAACCTTCCCTGGGCACAAGTTAATAGGTTGTGATTCCTGGGAGGCAAAGGGAAGATGGATTGTCAGTGACAGAAGGAGTGGGTACCAGGGCTGCCTGGCCAATCTGGGGCAATCAGAATCACCCTGCAAGGCTGAGATCTGATTTTGACTAATACTTTGAATAGGAGAGGGAAGGGGGCGAAGCATAAAGAAACTTCCCCGCCCAATCCAGGAGAAGGGCATCCTGGGGGACTGAGCCCAGCACTGGAGGCCTGCAACAGAACAGAGGAAGTTGGTGATTGTCTGGGGCTGCAAAAAGATCTATCTGAGGGGTGCCCCATCTGGCAGAGACTATCTCCAGCACTTGAGGATCCAGGGACCATTCGTGATGGCCCTGAGAAATCCTGCTGAGAGCATCTGCTAGGACGTTGTCCTTCCCTGGAAGATGAACTGCTATGAGGGAAGTGTTCAGGGAATAGGCCAGAGACCACAACTTCATTGCCTCGGTGCACAAGGCCGAAGACCGAGTGCCCCCCTGTTTGTTGATGTACCACATTGTTGTGGTGTTGTCTGTTCTGACTTGTATCACCTTGTTGTGGACAGATGCAGAAAATGCTTGAAGAGCTAAAATGACAGCTCTGAGTTCCAGCAAATTGATGTGGAGCAGAGATTCCTGGGGGACCACACTCCCTGAGTGGAAAGGTCGCCCATGTGGGCTCCCCAACCCAGAAGGGAAGCATCTGTAGTGAGAGTCAAATTGTGAGCAGGGGAAATGAAGGGGACCCCCAATCTTAAATTGCTCTGATCCTGCCACCACTGGAGGGCCTGGATCAAGGTTCGAGTCACTGGGACCAACTTGGAAAGGGGTCTCTCCTCTGAGACCAATAGGTTCTCAAGTGAAACTGAATGTCTCTCATCTGAAATCTTGCTCCCTGCACAACAGCTGTGGATGCAGCCATGTGCCCCAGGAGCTGCAGAAAGTGTCTTGCTGGTCGAGAGACCTGCAGAGTGAAGGAAGGAGGCCAGAGCCACTAAATTCGTCACCCTTTCTAAGGGAAGAAAATCTCTGGCTAGCTTTGTGTCCAACTCTGCCCCTATAAAGGTGAGTACCTGGACTGGTTCCAGAACCGATTTTGGCAGATTTAGCAGAAAGCCCAGGGAGGTGAGAAGCTGCTGGGTGACTTGCAGGTGAGATTTTACCTGTTCTGGGGACTGGCCTACAATGAGCCAATCGTCTAGACAGGGAAAAACAGCAATCCTTTGCCTCCTTAAGTGGGCCACTGCCACTGCCAGACACTTTGTGAATACCCTTGGGGCAGAGGTGAGGCCGAAGGGCATTGCTCTGAACTGGTAATGACCTGAGGGTAGTTCGAATCTGAGATACTTTCGATGGGAGCTTCTGATTAGGACGTGGAAATAGGCATCCTTGAGGTCCAGGGAGGCTAACCAGTCCCCTGGCCTTAGGGAGGGTAAAATCATTGCCAGAGTTACCATTTTGAACTTTGGTTTCAAAAGATGCTTGTTCAGATATCTGAGGTCTAATATGGGCCGTCATTCTCCTGTCTTTTTTGGGGTAAGGAAGTATCTGGAATACAGACCCCTGCCCTGGTGCAGGGGAGGAACCCTTTCCACTGCTCTGAGAGCCAACAGGGTTGAGACCTCTGCTTCTAGAGCTAGGGTCTCTGAAGCACTTGCAGGTAGAAAAAATCTGGTTCTCAACTTGGGAAACGTTTTGAAGCTGAGAACCAGACCCTGGCTTACTACTTCCAGAACCCACTTGTCTGAGGTTAAAGAAGCCCAGTTCTGACTGAAGTGAAGCCAGCCTGCCCCCCCACTGTAAGGAGAATCGGCCCTTGGGCACCCCATCAGGGTGCCTGCCTGGCAGGTGCTTTAGGCTGAGGGGTGGGAACAGGCCTGCCCACCCTCGTCTGCCTCTGCCTCTGAAGAAGCCCTTCTGAGCATAGGCAGAGAGCCTGAGTCCGATAAAGGCCTGTGAAAAGGCCTACCCCTACCCTGGGGTATGCCTCTGGGGAGTGGCTTGCCGCCTCCTTAGCTTGGGCACTCTCTGTAAGTAGTCCTATATTCATCCATCTTTTCATGTAATTCTCTGTCTGCTCCCCAAACAGAGAATTTCCCACCACAGGAAAATCCATAGCCTTAGTCTGGGTATCCTGTGACAGGCTAGTACACCTGAGCCAGGCCAACCTACGAAAAGCTACAGATGTGGCCATGACCCTAGAGGAAACATCATTAACATCCACAGCAGCATGAAACTGTACCTTAGAAGCCTCAATGCCATCAGCAGCCACCTGTTCTAGTTTGCTAGCCAGCTGGCCATGGGCTTGCTTGCTAATTCCATAACAGTATCCCATCTAGATTTCTGATACCTAGCTACATAAGCCATATAATTTGCTTGCTTGAGTCCCAGAGAGGCTGCCATATACTGATTTTTCGCCATGGCATCAATCTTCCTGGAATCCTTGTCAGGAGGATGTAGCCAGGGAATATTAGCTTTATCACAGGCTGCAGCCTGAACTACCTCCAACATGACTGCATTGTTGAGAAAGGAATTCTGTATCAGGACCTGACAATGTGTACCTTCTGTCCATCTTTTATCTACAGGAGGCACAGAATTAGGAGCTTTTAAAATTTTTATTGTTTGCTTCCTAAAAGACTTATGCAAAGGAATAGACAATCTCCTAGACTCTGGAATATCCATCATTTCTACAAAATCAGGCTCCTCTTGCTCATCCACAGCTTCTTCCAAGGGAAGCTGGAGGGTTTCAGCAACTTTTTTGTAAAACATAAAATGAGATGGGGACTCAAATAGCATAGGGGGAGATTCTAAAGGTCTGTCTGGGGAAATGTCCACTTCAATGGGCACACCCAGACCTTCCCAGCCACATTCATACTGTTCATAATCATCCTCCTCCTCCTCTGGTTCATAAAACTCCTCAACATCATATTCCTGAACCACTGGAACTGGACGAACCGACCTTTTGCCAGATAGTGGCAGTTCGGACGGAACCTGAGACAGTGACTGGACAATTTGTATGGCTTTTTATTCTCTGCAGCAGTTGGAGAAGGGATTTTGGACTCCAAACCTGCTGACTTTCTTGTTTTTCTTTACTGGAACTGGTTCCTCAGAACCAGCTTTTCTTTGCCCGAGGAAGTCTCGCCCTGGTCAGAGGGCACTCCTCCGGTCTGTTGGCACTGAACCAGGCTGGCCATCCGGGTCAGTGACTTTTGTTCTCTTCGCTCCCTGAGCCTACCCAATCTCTTTCCAGGGTGGCTGCAGGGAAAATTCTTACATATCTGGCAGTCTGACTGGAGGTGGTCAAACCCCAGACAATAGACACATGTGGTGTGTGGGTCAGCCTTGGCAGAGCTTCCCACGAACATCACAGTCTTGAAGCAGTGGGCCGGTTTTTCTTTTGGTTTCTCAGACATAATGCCATGAACTAGAAAAAAAACTTGTTCTTTAAATGGCAGTGCCAGGCAAGACACCTTATCGGTTCCCAACCATGTCATGGGTATTGGAAAAACCGTAATAAAATCTGTTTTTAGAACCAATAAGAACTGGGAACCGCACTCTAAAATGTTAAACTTTAAAATTAATGAGTTTTAAACCCAGCTGATCGGTTCAAAACCGAACCGATAAACTTACAAGTTCCACACAGACAAAACCTTTAATTACTTACGATTACCACAGACAGAGCTTGAACCGAACGGTTTTGCGGTTAAAATAAAACTATTCTCGGTTGAATCGGACCGAGAAAACACTGTTTAAACCGAGAAATGAACCGAGCAGTAGGAGAAATTTCCGGAGCGACTGTTCACTGAGGCGGAGTAAAGAATCTGACAGTTCAGGTTTGAAATTACACAGATAGAGCTGCTTCTTAGAGCTCGTGCTCAAAGTTCTATTTTGGAATGGTATTAACCATTTCACCTCCGGAGCAGTTCTAGAGCTGGATCAAGCTGCTACTGTCATAATATAGCAAGACTTCATGTTGTTTGAATACACATTTACCTAGCTATTATTCTATTTATAAATGCAGGGAATCTATACCAAAGTGGAGGGTATAACCATTCGGAACATGTAAAATGTAAAGGTCCACAAGTTCATATGCTACATAACTACCATAGCGTGATATCACACTGAACAGATGTTATAATCACTGCAAAGCAGTAAGCACATGTATGGGCAACACAATACTGGAGTAAACATTTACAGTAGGTAACAAATGAAGCAACACACATAACAATTGACCACTACAATGTGAAGATTTCAAGAAGAGCAACACAAAAATTAGGCAGTAAGGACATGTAAGGATGTTAGGGGACATCAACTCAACTAACCATATGCTAAACTTTATGAAAATGCAACCGCTATTAGACCAACTTGAAGTTCCAAGAAACAATGCCAAAAACAAGTTCAGAATTAAAATAGCTTACAGTAAGCAGATTGCAGTAAGCCGAAAGTTTAATATGCTTTTATTTTGATTGATATTATAGACTTAACAATATTTTGATTCCAATAGTGGCAACTAGGCACAGCTTGAACACTTCTCCATTGTAGAGCAATGTTGGCGCAAACTTCCAGTGTTACTGTTTTTCATTTACCGACATCACTGATCTTGCAGAATGAGCTCATGTTGTCTCTTAATGCCACTTGGCTTTTTTTTTGGTGCACAAACTCTTTTAAAATAAGTTTGTCAACATTAGACTTTCTTTCTTCAATATAAGCTACACAAGATCAATACAATATACATAAACTGCAATATACATAAACTGCAATCTGAAACCAGGTGGCCTCAAAATAAGAAGTTGCTCTTTAAACTGCTATATAGAGACTTATCACCATGGAGCAGTAGTACTGCTAAACTACTGGAAAGATGCATTCTGACATTCAGAACCAGCATTCTTGGTCAGATGGCATATGAACTTTATATAAAATCTTCCTCTCAGTGAGGAAAATATTCCAAAGGTACACTTTTAACAATTGTATTATTATTTTTTATAATTACTGGAGACCCTATTTATCAACCTGATTACAGGTACTGTCAAATGCCATAAAAATCCAAAAATGAGTTATTACGGCATTTACAAAACTTTCTTTTACCTCCAGTGCCACTCAATCATAATGCACCACTGCATTTGTTCAGGCACGTTGTGTGGGTGGGCTAAACAGTTGTAATAAAACAGAGACTCGGTTTTCCGCTTACTGACGAGCCAATGTTCACTACTACCATATCAATATATATTCATTTTTTTAATTTTTGTCCAGTTGATCCTGCCTTTTTACCACAAAATAAATGCCTGAAAATCCCAGGTCATGCCTTAAAATAGGCAGGTCTTGCCTAGTGCACCTACCCAGTTCCCAAAAGCAAATAAATAAATATCTGGTTGACCCCACCATATCTCTGGAATGGGACACACTGACTTTGAGTCTGAACTGATCCATCTAGCTGACAGAAAAGGTAAAATAATAAAAAGTCCATCTGAGAGCATGAGGGAGAAAGCAAGCAAAAGCATGTGTGTGTGTGTGTGTGTGTGAGACTGTGATACACGGTCAAGTGAAAATACTGCAATAGCACTGCAAGTCATGGTGCTAGTCTGGTAAGCACTCAAAATGGACAGCAAGTGGGGATATACAGTGCTTGCTGTTAGCGCTCTTCTTGTCACTGTCCCTGGTGCTGAGGGAAGAGAAGAGCACCGACATCCAAGACTCTGGCCAAGCTGCTCCTGTGGCTTGGAGGGCTGGGACATTGAGCAGTTTGGTGAGTACTATTGGGGACCAGGGTTCTAATCCTGATCTCCAACAGTATTAGTGCACTCTGGACTTAAACTCATGTATGTGGGGCCATGGAAACAATATTTCATGTCCCCATGATTTTTAATTTTTCCCGTGATCCATCCCCCCAGGGAGTTAGCATTCTTTAGTCCAGGGGGTGTGGGGGCAGAGCCCCACCACAAAAGAAATATCGGTGCCTTTTTTCCCGTGTGCACCTAACCAACGTTATTCTTATCAGCACTCTTTGGACCCTGTGCCATGACTGTAAGTGTGTGTGTGTGACTGCAAATGTGTGTGTGTGTGTGTGTGTGTGTGTGACTGCAAGTAAGTGTGTGTGTGTGGGTGTGTGACTGCAAGCAAGTGTGTGTGTGTGAATACATGAAACAGCATACCTTAAAACAAGCCTTTTTTGTCCATCTAACCAAAACTATAAGGAGTCCATGCTCCAGCACTTGTAAAAAAATAATGTACAGCCAAGAGCGTGTTCACGGATTTTTTGTCACATCCTCGGTGTGTGATGACCTAATAAACCTCTCGAGCTTCACTCTCATGGTTTATGGGTCATCACATATCCGAGTGTGGAAAAAAATCCATAAAACATACTTGCCTATCCATTATTCTCTAATAATAGCAATAAGGCACTCGCAGGGGTTAGATTGACACTCAGTTAATGATCCTCAAGGGGCAATGGAGCACTCAGCTGTGCCTCATGCCTCATTACATCCCTAGCTGGTGATTAACAAACTAAACCCTGGATATGTCTTATTGCTTTTAAAAGTAAAATTGGTGTTGGTTGTGAAGGTAAACACTTGCCTCCCCCTCTAGGCTGGAGAAATGGTGCAATCCACATGGCCCACAATATTAGGGAAGGGGATGAAGATCCAAAGGGGCAAGCTTAGAGGGAAGGGAAATAAAAAACATACAAAAAACAAGTAAGGGTTTAGGAATGACAGCGCTGGAGTAGATATTAATGCTCTCTTTTCATATCAGTTCAACAAGTGTGCAATTACTTCCTCCTTACTTATTGTACATATATCTTCTAGAACTCCTCTAAATCTCATTTGCATAAGCAAATTAAGCCTAATGAGCCTGCTTTTGAATTCTATGCTGCTAATTAGAAAATCTTGGTTCTTTCCTGATTTTACAAAGATTAGGTTTGGGCTCTTGATGTCACACAGTTGTGGCCTGTAATTACGTGACTCCTCTCTCGCTAGTTCTAATTAAGCAATGATTAAGTTATTTTGCAGAGGCAAACTGGGAGCTGAATCCCTTCCTGTTACAGTACAATATTAATGAGCTAAATTGCTAAAGTAATTGAAGTCTTTTTTATGGGGCAGGAGATATTTGTTTGCTTCTTGAAGCAATTAAGGCCAAGCAATTCCTTTCAATTAAGATACTATGGATTCAAAGTGAAAAGCTTCAGTTTTGTTTATTTTATGGGTTTTCAGCTCCAATGACAAATCAATGTCAGTGCATTGGCAGCTATAACATAAGATGATACAGAGGTGTTGTTAATTAATCTTCTGTGTCTTAGCATCAGCTTTTGCCAGAAGATGTGTTAGTGCCTTTCCAGTCTTGCCAGTTACGGATCATTCACAGGGGCCAGAATCAGCAAAAGAAAATCTCTTGACTTCTTGATGTTATCCTCTAGCCAGTTTATCTGCTATTCATTTTACATTTTACTAAACTGCAATAGTGGGTCTGATGTGCACCATCTCATTGCCTGCAGGGTCCTTTATCCAACACTTTTGAACTAGAGGACAGAAGCAATTTGAACCTGGAACAACTGGCTTAAGGGTTGATGCTCAAAACAATAAACCATGTTGCCTTCCCAATCAATTAAGTGCATGGCATTCCCAGTTACTGAACACACTGCCTTTTTTATAACTGGACCACCCTCCCTCCTCAACCAATAGAAAATACTGCCTCCCCGATCTCCACAAGTACTGGAGCTCTCTTCCCTCCCAATCACTGGAGCAAATTTCCTTTCTAATAACTAGGCTACCAGCTGCAGACTGCAGATCCGATTTTACAGCAGGGTCTTGCACAGCTGAGTGTGTTACAGTAGTTTGGATGAGACAATAGCAAAGCCTGAACTAATGTCCTTAAATCGCCTTGACTGAGGTAGGGACACAATCTAGCAATGTTATACATATGGTGAAAATTGCTCTGACAGTGGATATCTGTAAATCTGGGCAGAGCTCACTATTCAGAATGACTCACAGGTTCTGTGCAGCTTGCCTAGCCTCCAGCTGAGCCCCATCAATGATAGGCCTTCTGAGGCTACCATTAGCTGACAACCAAAGGTAAGAAGAGCCCGCCACTAACATTTCAATTTTGTCAGGATTAAGCTTCACTCAACTGACTACCATCTGACTCCTGGTTGTCATGGGAAAACTTGAGTCTACTTGCAGTGTCATTGACTCTGGAATTCCACAGGGATCAATCTTGTCCCCTTGTCAATGGCACTGGCAGTATGATTCAAACTTCCCCATAGCAACCAAGAGAACATAATCCATGAGGAAGGACCAGAACAAAGTTAATATATGTCCAGACAGGCCTCTATATGGTACGTCCTCAGGAGGTCAATAAATTCCCAGTGATCAAATGTCAAATGCAGATGACAGGTCAAGGAGAACACAGATCTGTTACTCTCCCAAGTCCCTGGCACTGAGGAAAACATGCAGTACCTCTTGGTTCTGTGTTGAGGCTTAAACGTGGACTGAAATTTTTTTGTTTTATTTTATTTAAACAGCAGTTTGGAAAACCTTTGAGCCATAGGCTCATTTACAAAGGTACCTTGTCACAGTAAGACAAACCAAAATACACAGTATAGCAGTACAACACATAAGTATAACAGTAAAATTAAGACATAGATACAAACAAGCTGGTACAGGTAGGATGGATGCAAACAATACCAGAGTTATGTCGTCCTTAGCAGCTTAGTAATAAGCTTTGTCATAAGTATTAGTGCGGCTTTGACTAGTGGCAATTACAGCATCGGTGTTAATAAGGTGGTTATGTAAGGAAGTTTTGAGCTTACGATATAGTTGGAGCTTGGAGATGGAGGGGGCAATGTGTTGAACCAGGAGGGGGCCTAAAGCTGAAGGCTCTTTGGCCGTGAGAGGTCCTAGCTCTAGGGATAACAAGAGAGGTTTTCCCAGAGGTCCGAGTATGAACTAGTGGGACAGAGTGGCGTATGGTGGTGGTCAATCCTGGTGGGGAAAGCCCAAGGAGGGTCTTTTTTGTAAGGGTACAGGTAAGATATTTGAGGCACTCGTCGAGATCAAGTACCAGCGCTTTAGCATACAGTAGACAGGTGTGTGTCATCCTAGGTGCTCCAGTAATTAACCTGCAGGCCTTATTCAGAGTAGTGCGAATTTTATGGAGTGCGGTCTGATCAGCAGCACCATACACCTGCAGTCCATAGTCCACTAGGGACAGGATAGAGGAGGTGACTGTGAGTCGAAGAGCCTCCGGGGGGAGGCAGTGTTTATACCAATGTAAGATGCCCAATCGGATATTAGTGGCAGTGGCTAGGGCAGCGATGTGTCCATGGAAGGAGAGGGAGGGGTCAAAATGGATCCCTAGGTATTTATAGGAGCAAACTTGTTCGAGTGGGAATGAGGACCCAGAGTGAATGAGGAGTTTGAAGTTGCAGGACTTGTTTTGGGGATGAGTGAAGAACATGGTTTTTGTTTTTTTAAGATTAATCACCAATCTATGTTCCTTGAACCAGCCCTCAGCTTCAGTGAAGGACTTCTGCAGCGAGTCCTGGAGGGCAGTAGGGTTACGACTTGAGGCAAAGATGACTGCATCATCAGCGTACAATAGAATGTTCCCTGAGCAAGAGCGTGGAAATGACTCATAGATGTTATTTTCCTCTAGGTGTTCTATTAGTTACACCACCACCTCCTTCTCAATACCCTTACTTTAAAAAGGTAAATTAAAAATATGTATATGATTTGATATAGTCTATTCTTAAACACTTACACTGATTTCTTTAAGAAGGGCCTCTCAGCATTCTCCTTTAAGGCTTCCGGGAGGATCCTCTATTTAAATAAAATATTGGTGATCTCGACAAATATAAGCACAAGCACCATGCACCCAGCCTTGACCAGTTAAGAGGGAGCTGCGCCCATGACACAGGTAGATGGGGAAAATTCTGACTGCATTTGAAGGATTCACACAGTCAGTTGGGCAAAAACTCATCCACAACAACAGAGATTCTGTCACACCCATGTCTGAGTCACCATAACTTTGCACAGTAACAACAGAGGATATCCTGGCTCTTAAATTCATAATGTTGGCAGCAAATAAATTGACAAAGTCCTTGCATCCCTTCTTAGATGTCATGTTGTTAGAAATGACAAGACACTCGGTATAAGATGTTATTAAGAATCCTGAAAAGATAAGCTGGCTTTTTTTCACTCTTCAGCAATGATGCCTGAGAAGAAATTGAGTCTAACTGCTCTCAGTGCATCTCAATATAATTGATAGTGGGACATACTGTACGTAAAACTACAACTGTCTTGTTTCATGAGGAGAACTAAACAGAATGTGGAATGTTACTTAAAAAAGATTTTCACACCAGCTTTCATTCAGGTACAGTTACAGTATCTATGGATCATTGTGTGGTATGGATATTATTTCTGAAAATAGGATATTACAAACATCTACCAATTAATTATTTTCTGTTCTCTTCAAAACTTTAAAAGCATAACACTGCATATTAAAAGCAAGTATTCTACAGTCTTTACCTTAGCTAAAAGTTGGTATTTACTAAATAAAAATGTTCAAATAGTTAGTTTTAATTAATTATATTGCACTGCAGTACAAATTGCATGTTGGTCACTACCCCCCCCAAGGATAAATCTGGAAACAGACTATTACCAGCTCAGTGTGTACTTCCTGGTAAAACATTTGAACAAGCATACATACATACACACCTACATACATACATACACAAAGTACATACATACAGAAATCAAGCAATCAAATGAAGACACTTGCATTGAAATCGATTATTTTCTCAGTGTTTCACTGCCATCTATCATGTTAATATTTCAAATAAAAAAGCTCTTTTTCTTACTGTTTATTTAAGAAATATTGTCATAATATGCACTGTGGAGTTACAGAAAGAGCACTAGGAAGTCAGACAACAAGGATGAAAAGTATCACCTGAATTGGGCTTTGGCCTAGTATGCTTTTTTCTGGACAACAGTTTTAAAGAAACATCAATAAAGAGAAATACACATACACCATGGAAAGGTAAATGCATTTTCATAATAAAGCATGTTAGTTTACCTATCACCATAACTACTAGTAAAATAATGTGCACCGGGGGGAGTGGCCATGGACAGGTGGGAACCAGTTGTGCAGGTGCATAGGTATGCGGGTGGGGTAGGTGCTATTTTCACGTACCTGCACCGTGTTGGGCATAGGGCCCGTTAAGTGTTCCAAAGTTTTCATAAAGGCGTCAGCTGCTCATTAATGAATTTCTATGCTGAAGTGGAGAGCTGGTGATTACTACCTAAAAGGCTGCCCACAACCATATCCGTGACACTGCTCTTGTGAATCCAGTTTGCCATGAGCCTTCTAGCACTAATTATCCTCCCCCCCTCACTGGGGTGGAGGGAAGTCCCTGGCCCCCAGAATGTGCATGCAAAAAGAGCAGATTCTATCATGCACCAGCACACCCTATTGTATGAACACATCGGGTCTAGGATAAGACCGCTTGCCCAGACCAACACATACAGTACACATGCTGGCCATTTGGATTAAGTGGCCACTTCAAGGACATGCAAACACCAACAAAGCATGCACTAGCCATGATCCACATGAGGCCATAAACCAGTGCTAGCATACTCTCTGCCATGGCTTGAATGCTCCAGGAAACATATCTTAATATTAGATCCATTGTAGATGTGCATGATCACTCATAAAACTAATAGCAACATAAAAAGCATTTTCTAATGATGCAGTGGGAGTACCTATAAGTTTCAGCAGTATGGATGAAGATAACCCTACCTGAATTTTTCTTTCTTAAAGCATCAGTGTCGTCAGTGTCAGTGGCTCAGTAGGTAGCACACTCGCCTGTGATGCTGGGAGATCAGAGGGCTGTGGGTTCAGTTCCCACATCTGGCACTTGGGTTAATATCCTAGTACTGACACTGTAATGCAGCATGAGAGGGGTGCTGCATTTCTGAGGTGCCGTCTTTTGGATGAGACGTTAAAACCGAGGTCCCATCTGCCTGGATTGGTGGTAGTTCAGGTGGATGTTAAAGATCTCATGGCACTTATTGAAAAGAGTAGGGGAATTTCTCTGGTGTCCTGGCCAAATTTCCCTCATTCACTAAAAATACTACCAACAGCTTAATCTGGTTCAAGGTCAGTTGGCATTCATCTGTATCCCCCTTCCCTGGGTCGTGCCTGAAAATAAGCAGGATTTGTCTAGTGCACTTACCTGGTCAACAAAAGCTAAATAAATAAAAGCAAGATAACACAGCCATTTCATCAAATTTTGAGGCAGTAGGTGATGTCACTGCAAGGTAAGCTTTATGTTGTTAAGCACATCTAGCCCAATAGTGACATCACTTTCATCCTAAAGGTACCAAGACATGGATGCTCCATTGATTTAAAACAATATACAATATACATATATATATTATTTTGGAGATACACCATTGAGCTAGGGCTCATTTACAATAATTCCACATCATACATTACAGAGCAGTATTTGGATAAGACACAAGCAATACAATGATTTGGACAAGCATTTCAACAAAATGACCTTGATTCGATCTAGAAGCAAGTAAACAGCCACTACAAGGTAGCATTGTTAGGGTAGCCAGGAACATAGGAGAAACTGGGAGGAGGGGAGAAGACGTAGGTGTAGGGGGATGGGGCAGGAGGCAGGGAGGTAGGGGTGACTTGGATGATATCCTCCTATAAGATGGTTGCATTAGATATTTAAGTGCAGACTTAGGCAGAGTTATCTCCAGACTACTGACACCCACAGGTAAGCCAACATGTTAAATGAATATCTCATGGAAATTCAGATTATAAGTGACCCACACACTTACTTTTCTATTTGGCCACTACTCCAGCCCTTCACTTCTGTGAATTACTGACCACATTGAAACCTACATGGGCTCTAGCCTTGGCACTGGAGCAATTTTCATCAGCCTAGTTAATGTCTTGGACACAGTGAACCACTCTCTCCTAACCACTAAACTTGTGAATTTGGGTATTTAGGACATCCTGTCAATTGGCTCCAGTCTTTACAGACTATTAGTTCATGGGCTGTAAAACAAGGCCTGGTTTTCTCATTCATCCTTCTAGATGAGACCAGGATCCCCCAGGGTTCTGTGCTGAGGCAAAAAATACTCAAATACACAGTGCAGACAGCAAAGTGAAAAAACAACAAAATTAATGTATTAAATACAAAACATGTAGTCAGACACTTCTGTACTTCTATACACCCTGCCTCTTCCTCAGGGATCTAACATAATTCAATAAGCACAGTGCTTAGGAACCCAGCAACTTGGTAGCAGCCAATCAAATTACACTGTGCTCATATTTAAAATGTTCTGCTAAAACACATATAGATGCACTGCTAAAATGCTCATGAACTATTCATAAATGCTTATGAACTGTTCATGAATGGTTCACGAATTCAGTTTATGAATGTTCATCAAGTGATTATCACATTACTTATGAATGTTTATGAACTGTGCATGAACATTAAATGACACTCTGTGTTCATGAATGTTCACGAACATAATGGTTCATAAAGATCTGTGAAAGTTCCTTAAACTCCTCCACTGAACTTCAAAGGACAGACTCCATCAATGGTTCAGGTGGTCAAATACCCTGCTTTAGTTATATTGGTTAATCCATTGTGCAATGCTATTTTAGTCCTATTCCCAAAGGATTTTTGCCCTTTGCACAAATCAGAGGCCAGACCCATTTGACCCTTATTTGTTTTATCACACAGTCTAAGTAATCAACCATGTCAGTTGAATTCTTTCAAAATGAAAACTCAAGTAAGCAATAAGACACAACAGGGTGCTGGAAGTAATGTCATGAGTTCATGCCTAGGAGTGCAGTAAGGAACAAGGCCCAGCCTCTGGAAGTGCATTCAGGGCACTACTACGAACAATTTGGAGTGTCTTACTGTGTTTATAAAATGGGTTTCAATAGTAAAAAACATAAAAAAAAAAGTTATGATGTCACAGACTTACTGTGCCAGAACTCAGACCACATTTACCTACAGTACATGCTTTTCATAACCTTTAAGCAGCCTGAATGGTCACCTCGATACACTGCCACCACCTCACTTGAAGTATCTTCAGGTTTGCATTGCACCAGTAGCCACTACTCACCAGTGGTGCAAGTGGTAGAAGAGATGTACAAGAACTCAGACATTGTTAAATATGACACATAGAATGAAAAGTCTCCCCCTGTAGGATAACTCTTATCAAGGCACATCTATCTGTATAAATAGTAGTAGATTTAGTTAGAAATATCCAAGTATTTGTAGGAAAATTACATTGTTTTATAAGTCAAATTTTGTGATGGAAACCACTCATTTCAGGTCAAAGGCCCAGCAACTGTCACTGTGTTGCTGGCTTAAGAATTTCAGTCTCAGTGTCAGTGGGAAAAAGTACAGGAACTCTTTTCTTACTTCAAAATGGGTACACAAACTGAGTCCTGTGCATTCCTGTTCCCCTTTATCACTGCTGCTCAATGATTTTAACATTTTGTAGCCCCCATTTCTAAGAACTGCCTACTTGCCCGAGTTCAACTTTCTTTCTAGTATAAGAAAATATAAGTAGTTGAACTCAGGCGGAGTACAGCTCGTACAAGCCTCAGGACACATTATTGGGAAGTGGCCATTGCCTAGCATCGGAGATCCCGGAAGGTGTTATAAGACACTCTCCAGGATCGATATGAATGCAAGAGTGCATCTAAGGGAACATAACAGAACAGAAAGAAATGGCGAATCAAGGAAAACAGGGATCGCTGGGCAAGTGAACGCTCACTTTTGTTGCATTGCCGCTTGCCTCTACACTGCAAAAATGTAACATTCCAGTTGTTCTGTACCGCTCATTACAGTACAGAACCTGTTGTGTAAAGGCACCTTTTATTAGGTTTAGGTGTGCTTTGGACAGTTTGCTATCCTGCCTCTTTGGAGATGGATCACAGACTTGCCAACTATACAATGTTAACTATGCCC
Source organism: Neoceratodus forsteri (assembly GCA_016271365.2). Lineage (NCBI taxonomy): Eukaryota > Metazoa > Chordata > Ceratodontiformes > Ceratodontidae > Neoceratodus > Neoceratodus forsteri. The sequence goes on along the minus strand of CM057452.1, from coordinate 508,400,303 downwards.
TGAAAATCTGTCACAGAGAGCATGAGGTATATACAATATTTTATACTACTTGATAATTACATATGGTAAAACAAATGTTTTTGAGCAAGAAGAATGCAGAGAGAAGAACACTCACTAGTTTCTAAACTAGATTCTAAGAAGATAGTTAAAGTTTACCTCCAACTGGGATCCCTTAAGTCATAGCAGATACTGACAGCCAGATGTTGTATGCTCAGTTCCCATAGGACTAACTCTTCCATGGAGATACACGCAGAGAAATATCATTGCAGGTCCTGCCCCTTTGCTCACATTATCTAATATGCCTCTCTTACAGTGTATCACAACATGAGCATTTCTTTGACATTTGGCCCAACCCCTACCTTTGAAAGTAGTTTAATCCAGTTTTGATTTTGGATGCAACCTAGACTTACTCTCGCTTTGTGCATGACACACAGCTCTGTAAGGACATCAAGGGCATCATTATTGTTTAAAAGAATTTTCCAATATACATATTTGAGCTTCATAGCCCAATACCTTATTGCAGCTTAAGCTAATTTCTGCCAAAAGTATAACTTCTAATTTTGCCATTTTAGGTAGGGAAGGAATCATAACTGCAGCCAAACCCATGGCCAGTCGATCCTTCCACTTCCAGATCTGGCAACCCCACCCCAGCACTGAGACATTTTGTAACTTCTAAGCAGGAGAGTATGGGGCACACACTTACAAGTCTCCAGGGAAATATTTTCAATGCACATTTTTTATGCGTTTAAGCAATCTTAGAGAAACATGAAAGCCACTGGTCAACTAATGACCTCTTATTGGTTAGCCTGTGGTTTTAATGTTTCTAAGATTGCTTAAACATACGTAAAAAGACATTGAAAAAATGTCCCCATAGACTAATATGGTGCTCACTCCTGCTGTCTCCCTGCTTAGATGTCACAAAACATCTGAGCTCAGGGGTGGGGCCCATAGAATGGGAAGTGGAAGGGATCAGCTGTCCATTGGTTCTGCTGCAATTTCAATCCCTTCCTTACCTAAAAGGACACAATTACAAATTATACTTTTGGCAGAAACTGGTTAACAGAGCCATAAGGTATTGGGCTATGTAGCAGAAACAGAGTTTTCAAAATCTTGGAAATTCACTTTAAATATCTTTACACACACACACACACACACACACACACACACACACACACACACGCACACACACACACAGTCTCTCACACACTTACAAACGTGCCCTCACACATACATATAGATTAGATACAGATATACAAATATGATAGATAGATAGACAGACAGACAGATAAATAGATAATACCTGTGCAGTGGTGCCAGTATAGTTAGGGCTGAGTAAGCAGTTTAATGTTAAACCCCAACATTTGCACCTTTATGACTTTGACAGAGTTTGGCAAAATTCTTCACAATTAGGCAGGCATTGACTCAGAAGCAAATTCTCAAGATGTGGAATGTTTTGTGGTGGCAACTTGTATGGTTTCTAAGATATGAAATGTCAGTTTCCGATGAAGTGCCATGTTTTTCATATACTCATATCACGTTTTTTTGCTCTCACGTACAGCCTGGATTGTATTGAATTTTTTAACCAACTTTTTGGGTAGAAGCAGCCTGCACCAAGATAATGCCTTTTGAAAGTTTCATGAAAAAAATATTAATCAGTGCCAGATTTATAAGGATTTTAATTTTTTTAGCATGCTGAGACCATTTTGCATTTGAACCACTTAGTTGTCATGACCCTAAAAATAGCTTTTTGGTCTTGATACCTGCTGTCTTGTTTGTTTTTTTCAGACTAAAGAACATGAAAAATACCTAAAAATAATGTATTAAAAAAAAACTCCTGAACCTAGATAACCAGGATCTGTTTAGGCAGATGTGGGTATTTGTTTTTTAACAGTGAACTCACCAACATGGTTTTTGGCCACCTCAAACTCCTGGGTACCCAGCTTCGCGAGGGGAGCCAATTGTATAGCGTTGATGCTGAGTTGGTTTGCATCCTCATTCAGTGCTAGTAGGAAGTGTACCCTAGCTGTTCTCATCCACTACCCTCAACTTATACAGTCATGTTAACACCTTTTGTAAATCTAAATGTGATCTAATGTGTGCAGTATTTAATGTGCAATGGAGACTTGTTTATATAAATGATAAAATATATGCTTTGCCTCGTGCTGAAGCACTTGTCAAAATCTGATGAAAAGTTGCAATTCCACAGATGATGGTAGCCAAACTTAGCTATTGTGTTCATTATTTTATTATATCAGATCACAATCTTTTTAAATGGTCGAGTGAGGGGTAGTTATAGATGAAACAGATTATTTTTATTTGGGTTATCATAAACACTGTACTCTCACCTGTTGCTTTTGTTAGCACATAAAAATGTATACATAGTCACATATTATGTGTGCCATGCAATAGCTGTTGGTCTCTTTCCATTAAGAAGAAATTTAGTGTATTAAGAGTATGACAAGGAATCTGGTTTGTTGCACTTCACATAGCAAACCATTTCTGCATTTTTATTGCACCTTTTCCATGTCCTCCTCCTTCCACCTATCTGTAGTTAGATAATAGATAATAAGATAATATAAAAGCTGATGTGGGTGCCCACCCCTGGGACAGCTTTACCACCTCCTCCCCACCAGATCACCCCAGAAATTGACAGATGGCAAGTCAGCAACACCAAGTGGCCACACCCAATGCCAGCATACAGTAAAAACTGACACTATGGTGCCCAATACCCTGAGAAAAAGAAAATGGTCCTTGTTGTATTTTTAATAAACCTACAAAGGTGAAAATGGTTCCTCACTGATCATAGCCCCTGCACACATTTCACTCATGACTCCCAACCCCCCACTCAGCACCAACCACTCCGCATACCCCACACGCACACCCTCACTCACCTGAAAAGGTCCCACCAGATTGATCCACTCTCCAATCAAAAAGACGTCCTCTTACTAGAACCATGATTGCATTATGAGAAAATAAGATAAGTCCAGTTAATGTCTATTAAAATGCATTTTGAACTTTTACTCACAACTTTGTCACTGTATTCAATATTTGTACACTGCATTTGCAAGCATGGCCTTTTGGGGACCCCAGCTAGTGAACAAGGTAGGTGAAAGATTTTAAATCTGTCCCAAAAGGTGACTTTGTAGTCACTTTGTGAAATCACCTTTTGGGCAGGATTTGAAAAAGTTCACCTACTGGGTTCATGAGGTAGGGTCATAAGGACACCCAGTTATGAGTGAACATTGAAATGGCTTACAGTCACTCTTAACTTTATTCATTTTCAATATGTACTTTACCACCATCTTTTCAACGTGATCTTTTTGGGACCCCAACTCATGAACAAGAAGATGACATTTTTTCAAAATCCGAGCACAAAGGCAATTTTGCAATCACCTCAAAAAAACACCTTTTGGGTGGAATTTAAACAATTTCACATACCAGATTCATGAGATGGAGCCATAAGAAGACTATGTTGAAAATGTGGTGAAAATATAATAAAATGACAAAGTTATGTGTGAACATTGCTAATTTCTGATATTTTGACTCCAAATGTTCAACATAGCCATTGTTTCATACCACCTCATAAATGAGAATGGTGTTGCTTTTTAAATCTTGGACGACTCATGTTTTTGTACTTGTGGTATGAAATTACATTTTGGCCACTATTCTGTAAAAACTATATGTCATGTTTATAAGAGGAAGTCATAAAATGACTATCTTGAAAATATGAGGTTAAAGTAACAAAACAACATATTATAAGAAACAGTATATGTAGTGCCAGCTTTTACCTCAGCTGGTAATGCTTTGTGATCCTGTGCCAATGAGTTGAGCTGCTTTGTGAACTCATGCTGGTGAGCTCGGTGAGCCAGCTCGATGAATTGAGGCTTGGGGGATGATACCCAGTTTCAGAAGGGTAGGTACAGGATTGTCTGCACTGGCGCAAGTACAATATTCAGTCAGTAAAACATTTTATTGTATGACTCAAAAGTCTTCACAATTTCAAAAACAAACACCTTCAAGAATTGAGTTTAAAATACACAAGTCTAACACATAATTGAGAGTAAATAAATACACATAGCAGCATTGGAGAATATAGGCATATCAGAAGGGACATAAAATACATATATACAACCAAGGCTACATACCCACTACTGGACTCATAATATAACCCCCATATCCTTAGAAAGGCTAGGTCTATAAAGTGTTTTTAGACTAAATTACTTCATTTGTTTGGACACTTGTCTCCCACCTTCATATTCCATAGATCAGCCAGATCTTCTATTAATATAATCTTCACAAGTACAACATAGTGAAGAAAAATCTTCTCTTGGCATAGGATCCTGCACTTCTGCACTAGTGGTCTATAAAGGGATCCACAGGGGCCTGCCCTTCTGCAGCCACAATTCATTGTGTGTGTCTTAAATCTGTGGCTGAAGAGGAGCAGGACCTGCACTTCTACAGACAGAAGTACTGTTGCAGTTTTAGTATCATGGATTTCAAGGCACCTGTGCTACTGCTGCCAGAGATTAGTGTGTATGTCTTACATCTGCAGCTGCAGAAGCACAGGCTCCTCAGTGGCCTACACTTCTGTAGACTGAATGTGTGTGTATGTCTTACAGTGTGGATGACTACCTGTGGCTACAGAGGTGCTGGCTCTATAGGGGCAGGAAGCAGTGAACACTAAAAGGAGACAGAAATCTTGACAGTTGAGATTACTTTTAAAATGTATTGAGTATTTCACTTAGGCAGTTACTGGATAAAACATATCTTTCACCAACAGGTGCCCTGCTGCTTCACTTGATAAAGCTTCATCAGGGAGCTGGTCTCCTTTTAGTGTTCACCACTTTCTGCCTTTGTTATTATCCCAGGGATTAGCCAGCCCCAGTGGTAGCAACTGCATACCAGCACCATTATCACTAGTCAATCCTGGTCTTGGATGGCCACATGGGGCCTGGGCTTCTGCAGACAAAAGAACTGTTATAATTTGGGGATCATGGATCATGGATTTATGATTGTGACTGCAGAGGCCTGTGCTTCTGTACACAGAAGCAGTGCTATGATTTTAGTATCATGGATTTCTATCTGCAGCCTGGTTTATGTACCACAGATACAAACCCATGAAGGTAGCACATCACTGCTACTGCATTTGTATCATCTGGAAGCCATTATATGTCATTTATCTTATGAGATTATGGCTTTTTGTGGTTGCTTGTGTGATCTTGTCCTTTGCTGCTTGGGGCTGGGTGGGGAGTTAGGGTTAGAAACCTTAACACCATATTTCCCTGCTTGTATGGTGTTAAGGTAAACCCTAATCATACAAGGTTGTAATGTCATACGCTTAATAGCGTATGGCATTATGCGCGAACCCCGGACCTGTGCGCTTTCCATGTTGGACCTCCCTGGAGTGAGAATCCTAGGTGGGGGTGTTCGGTGGGTACAGTTCCCCATTATGGGAAGTGTGGGGGTGGAGCCCCCCCATAGATCAATAGAAATAAATTGCGCAACGCAATTAAGTCGCACAGCATTCTGCCGTGCAACATTTTGCCCCCGTGCCAACCCTAATTGGTGCATTAACACAGTTTTTTTGTGAAGACTATCTGTCTGCCTGCCTGCCTGTCTGTCTGTCTATCTATTGATGATCTCTCTATCCAATATTTGTATATATATCTGTGTGTGTGTGTGTGTGTGTGTGTGTGTGTGTGTGTGTGTAATTTTGAGTTTTTTCTTTTAGTTTAGGAGAATGCTTTACTGTTGCTACTTGAGTGGATTACTTTTAAGTGCCCCATTGGTGTAGATGTTAGATCACTGCCTCTAAATTGAAACAGATGACTATTTTCTGACAACTGTTTTACATTTTAGTCTTAGAAATCTACATTCATGCTGCCTTTTGGATACATTGAGAATCTGTTTGTTTTCCTGACTTTGGGCCAAATATTTTACATTGTTGACATACATTATATGTTTTGATCAATTGGCTTAGAACAATTTAACTCTTCTCCTAGAGTATGTAACCTTTAAGTGCTGTGATGGATTAGTGGTTAAATCATTGCCTCTAAGTGGTACTTTGCATGGTTCAAAGCTGATTTTGGTATGTATTGACTTGTCACAGTTTTTTGCCACATATGAACATTAATTGCAGTCTAAGCATTGCTACTGTATCTTTTCCATCTTCCTTTGTAGACAAAAAGTGAAGAAAAAGTTGCTGCAAATCTTGTGCTGAAAGATAACTATTTCATCTGAAGACTACAGATAATAATGAACAGATGAAGGACATAAATACTGATGAAACATCATGCTTAATGCAGCATATTGTTTTCAACCATTGTCATATAATTATGCAAATAATTACACTAAATACACTGTATTTTGTGATACACACTTTAGGAGTCCGATGTTAATTAATTCCTATGCGCGAGCACTGTGTTAAAGGTGTTTGTTGCCACTTTGCTAACCTCTGAAGAAGCTAAGTATTCAGTGAAAATGTTAAGGTTGGCTACCTATTTTCTTAATCCCACAGTTTTGCTGTACTGTGAGTACTTATTTATTAAAATATTTGAAATGTACATAAACTGGTATATCTAGTTTTGGGGGGTATATTCCTATTTAATTGAGGTTTAGGAGTGCTGGATTTTTTGCAGCAACAAGCAATTATTTATGACATCGGCCGTCTGCTCCTCATCTTCCAGTACTGTGTCTCAGCTAACCTAACAAGCCAAATCTTAGTCTTTCTTTTCCCCAAGTGTATCCAAATAATTGTCCCCCTCCCTTAACACCCTCAGCAATCCACAGCTCTGTATCTGCCTTTGCCTTCCTGCCTGCCACCATTGCCACTTTTAGACTGAGTATCCCTCCCATTTCTCCTCCCCTTAGCCACCTTGCACCTTATGAAGGCCATTTGTTGCCCTCACACCCTCACTTATCTCCCTTGAAAGTCAAGTAAATCTTTTGAGCTTGTTTCATTTGGTGACCTTCCTTGCACTTCACCCACTCAGGAATGGTGTTCTGCCATGTGGAATCCCTGACCAGTTGCAACAGTAAGCAATTCTGCACCATGTCTAGCAGTGCTTGTCTCCTGGTGCTCTGAACTGGATATTAGAGGTACTCTGAGCTTCTGTGCAATTTACAACTGCCAGCAACATAGACATCTTTCTCCAGGCTTGTGAACTATATGATTGTACCTGCCTTTACTGCTCTGTTGCTCCACTCTGCAAGCTACACAAGCAGTGTGACTCTCCGGTAACAACTCCCCGTAACATCTCCCACAGTACCGGCCACCAAGTGAGAGAGGCAGTGACCTGGAGCCTGTGTCAGCAGAGGAGGAGGGGTAGAACACTACAAAAGGCTTGCGCTGCCTTTGAAACAATGTACAGGTACTCTGAGCTTCTGTGTAATTTACAACTGCCAGCAGCATACAAATCTTTCTCCAGGCTTGTGAACTGTATGACTTGTACCTGTCTCTACTGTGCCATTGCTTCACTCTGCTAGCTACACAAGCAGTGTGACTCTCTGGTAACAACTCCCGGTAACATCTCTCACAGTACCGGCCACCAAGATAGAGAGGCGGTGACCTGGAGCTTGTGTCAGCAGAGGAGGAGGAGTAGAACACTACATAAGGCTTGCACTGCCTTTAAAACAACTCACAGGTACTCTGATCTTCTGTGCAATTTACAGCTGCCAGCAACATACAAATCATTCTCCAGGCTTGTGAACTGTATGACTTGTACTTGCCTTTATGGTACCATTGATCCACTCTGCTAGCTACACAAGCTGTGTGACTCTCCGGTAAGAACTCCCAGTACCATCTCCTGCAGAACTGGCTGCCAAGTGAGAGAGATGGTGACCTGGAGCCTGAGTCAGCAGAGAAGATGGGGCAGAACACTACAAAAGGCTCGTGCTGCTACTGTGCAAGCGCAGTAGTGTGAGCGTGAGTGGCAGAGAAAAAGACCTCTATAATGTTTACTTTAATGTTTGGGGTTAGATGTAAAACATAAGTATATAGATAACATTTTAAAATGCTAATATTAACCTGAATAGCAACAAGGCTATTTAGTGAGTATTTACCTAAACTTACAAATTTGAAAAGATGTTTTTAAATATGTTGAAGTTAATGGTAGGCCTAACTATTGCAATATATTTATACACCCCAACTTGAACAAGCAGACCTTCAGGGGCATGTGGGAATATCAGAATGCTGGAACAATTGGCCAAAAATGTTATAAAGAAAGGGACAGCTATAAGAGAAGAAATTCATTTAATTTGATCAAAATGAGACTACAAAAAGTTTCTTTTGTATTTAACCCTTACAGAAACTTGGAAGCTAAACATGTGCCCTGGATGTTTCTGGTGCTATGTGGAGATGTTGGACTGAACCCAGGTCCTGAGAGAAGTTCCATTAAACTTGTACACAACAGTGCAAGAAGTTTGATAAATAAAATGGACTCCTTCAGGACCAGGGTTTCCGTTGAAAATCCAGATGTCATAGTTCTGACAGAAACTTGGCTCCATAAGGGGATACAACAAGTAGAAATTGAGCTGGATGGCTACTATTACCAAATGCAGGATAGAAGGTCAAGAGGAGGTGGAATTTTAATTTATTTAAAACATGTACTAGGCCACTCTGAGATCTTGTGTTCTGGAAAAATAGAGGGTATTGAGTGCCTATTAGTTTATTTAGAGTCACAAAATTTGGTAATAGGAGCTGTCTACTCACCTGTAAAAGTGAAAATGTGTTATTTTGACAGTTTTAGTCACATGTTAGCAGATCATTTAGGTAATAGGAAAGCAATCCTTATGGTAGACTTTAATGCTGAATGGGAGGACCTCAAGGGCAAACCTCAGACAATCGAATGCAGAGTTTAAACTTAACACAAGTAATTCATTCCTTTACTGGAAAGAGTACCTTAAATAGCTAAGGTAACATACTGGATTTAATTTTTGTTTCCTTGGATTTGAAGGTAAATGAAGTAAGCGTTTGTTGTCCAAACTTAGGTGACCATAATGTCATTCAGTTTGGTATTAATCTGGAGCAAGTAAATAATTCTATTCCTAAACAGGTAAATAAATATAGGAGGAGCTATTCTCAATTCAATAAACACCTATTTAGGGATTATCTGGAGAAGAAACCATGGCATAGGGTGTTTCTTATACCTGATTTGAACATGGAAATGGAATAATTCACTGCCATGCTTTCAAAAGCTTGTAATAAATTTGCGCCTGTAAAAAAGATGAAACATAAATGAAGATGCTTGCCTTGGGTTGGATTAAAAATAAAAAGATTAATAACAAAAAAGAAATAGCTTTGGAAAAAAGCAAATAAATCATTGGATCCTGAACTATGGGCAAGCTATAAACATTTAAGAAATAGGGTCTCTACAGAGATTAGAAACTCAAAAGCTTATTATCATAAACAAAAAAATTAAAGCAACAACAGACTCCAAAGCTTATTGGACCTTGATAAAAAATCTTACAAATCCCATTAGTAACCATCTGGAAGTAAGAATTAAAGAAAATGATGTGCTACAACAAATAGAAGATACTGCTGATATGTTAAATAGTTACATTGCAAACTTACCAGATCTTAAGATAACAAATTTAGATACAAAAGAGAATGTAAATAAGAAGGTTCCAGAAGGAAAAAATTCTCCAAAGTTTAGATTTAGGACAGTAACTACTGCTGAGGTTTTTGGGATAGTTGGTAGTCTGTAGATAAAAAAGGCTAGTGGTATTGACGGCATAGAAAACAGGTTATTAAGGGAATCAGCCATGAAAATATTCCCAATACTTGGAGACATAATAAATTGGAGTCTGAGAGAGGGGATTTTCCCACAGAGTTAGAAGTTGGCAAAGGTTATCCCAATCGCAAAAGGAGGGGATCCCACAGACCCATCAAACTACCATCCCATAGCCTTATTGTCAACAATTTCAAAAACAGCAGAAAGAATAGTACATGGACAGTTAATAAACTATCTTGAAAAGTACAAGAAATTGACAAAATTTCAGTCAAGATTTAGAAGGGCAGATCCATGGCCACAGCGCTCATGGAATTTTTAGACATGGTTGCCACCCCATTGGGTATGGCAAGGTCCGTGGGCGCTGTGTACATGGACCTGTCATAAGCATTTGATTTAGTGGACCACAACATTTTACTGGGTAGACTTAGAGATATAGGGTTAACAGAGGAATCATGTCAATGGTTCAAATCTTATTTAACTAAAAGAAAATAGATAGTTACTGTTATTGGGTTTCAATCAACTATATTATCCATTACTTGAGGAGTCCCCCAAGTGATTGATCCTCGGCCCACTACTGTTTATTATATATGTAAATACTCATCCAGACTATATGATGTATTCCAACATTCGGCTATATGCCGACAACACAGTACTGGTGGCCAATGGCAGTTCTTTGGGTGAGGTTGAAAATAAATTTCAAAATGATTTTTTGAGCTTGCAGGATTACTTTACTTCCCTGAGTATGATTATAAACAGTAAAAAGCCCCAATCTGTGTTTTTTTGTTCTAAACAATTTAAATTAAACAAACCATGTTTGGACCTGAAGATTAAGACTAGAGAGGGGAAAATCATAATTCAAACAGGGGTATATAAGTACCTAGGGGTTTATATTGATAAACATTTTATATTTGCTTATCATATCTCAGACTTGACAAAGAAAATAAATGCCTGCTTTGGAGCAATGAGGTGGTTTACAAATTGTACTACAAAGAATGTTCGATTAACAATTGCAAATCAGTTGATTTTGCCAGTCATCGACTATGGGAGTCATATATATTGGCATGCTGATAAAAAACAGTTAACTAAATTGGATCACATTTACAACAGATTAGCAAGATATGTGTTAAAGTGTAAGTACAGTACACATCACTGTGCTATGTCTAGTACATTAAGTTGGAATACACTTGAGTTAAGAGGAAAAAATATATGGATAAATCAAGTAATGGGTATAATAAAAAATAAGGTACCTTTGCACTTAAATGAAAAGTTACATAGACCAAACCATGGGCTGAATTTGAGATCAAAGAGGTGCTCGGGCATTAGTACAGTTAAAAAACACTAATAATTTTAGCAAAATGACATTTGAACATAAAATTGCGGTCAGCTGGAATGCACTTTCGATACAATTAAGAAATCAGGAAATGACAAGGGTTATGTTTAAGGCTGCAATAAAACAGGAGTACATTTTCTGTTGTGAGTGTAATAGGGTCAATTAAGTTCGGGGTGTTAATTTTAGTCCTACCAGGAAGGGTCATAGAAATTTTTAGCATAGTCATAATAGAGTGTATTGTCATGATGTAAATTGCTCTATATGCATTGTTTTTGTATTTGATGTTGCAGTGAAATGTTTTAAATGTAAATTTTTTTACACAGCTTCACCTTGTAAATAGGGCAAATTATAGCTTTAATGGTGTTATACTGTATAAATAACAATTTTAGTACTACTACTATGATGCTGGTTCAACAAAAATGCTGTCGAGTGTGGTTACAGCAATGGCTTTATGCTGACCTCAAATTGTGGTCTTCATAAAGCATTAGGTAAACTGTTCATTTTTTTTGCGGGGGGCTTCCCCCCCAAACACCCATTCGGGAAGGCTCTGCCCCCACACACCCCATATTTCAATGTATTCAACTTCGAATCACAGTTGATTCAGGGAGGGGGTGCAAGACCCAGAGAAGCAGTGCCAGGGTCCTGAGGGTACATTACAGCTGCAACATTAAATAGCCATGTCATTCAATTTTGAAATGTCACTGTTCGATCAGCATACCCTCTGAGCCACAGGGATATCCCAATCTATCTCTGCAGGTTAAGATCCCCCACTATCACAACCTCCTATTTTGCTGCCTCCTCCTAATTTCCTGCCCCAGTTCTTCATCTCCTTTATCTTACTGCCCCCATGGTCTATAGAAAACTCCATTCTAATCTTTTTTCCCACAGCTACAGTCAGTTGCACTCAGATTGGCTCAATTCCTTCCCCTTCCTTCTTGATGGTCATGTCCTCCATAGCCTCTAGTCATTTCCTGATATAGGTCTACTTCTCCCCCCTTTACCCATACACCTGTCTCTTCTGCATAAATTGTGCTCTGAGACTGCCAAATCCCATTCATTATTCCCAGTATCCCATGTCTCCATGATAGCTATCAAGTGTAACTTGGCCTCAGCTACCACTGCTTGCAGTTCACTGATCATGTTGTTCAGGCTTCTGCTGTTTCAGCAAACTGCCTTCAGTCTCTCTCATTGCCTCTTGGCTTACCTGCTCCCTAGCTACTGGCTGCTATACCATTACTACCCCTCCCAGTACTCCTCTTGCTAGCTGATTTGTTGTGGCCCCATCCCCTTCCTTTCCTGCACTTTTCTGTTCCCTGGCCCTACTCCCTCTAGCACTCCCAAGATGTTTTCCCATTTCTAGTGGAGTCCTTGCTATGCTGTCCCAGTCCACCCCCAACAGGACATTCCCAGCCTCTGTCTGACCCTGATTAAGTTTGAATGATTATCAACATAGATGTCTAGCCTCTGCCCAAGTGCACCTGTTCCCTCCCATGAGAAATGAAGGACATATCCCTTGAATAGCCTTCTATCCCATAAGCTCAACCTGTCCCCCAAAAATCTATATCCCTATTTCATCACCCTTTCAACCAGGCATTGAACACCACAGTTTCCACTTGCTTATTCCTTCTCACCTCTCTGTCCCTTCTCAGCTTCCCCCTAGCTTGTGAAAGTTTGATTTAATGTTTTTCAGTATGTGTGATCAACTGAAATATAACTGGCAAAACATTTTTATTTTGCTTTTGTGGAGTAGAGTGATCAGGCTGACAAGACTGAAAGTGAAATTTTTAGATGGCACAGTAGGACTTTTTTAGGTTTTGGTTGTACAGTAACTGAATATGGCAGATAGCCAATCTGAATGCAACATTTTCCTCCCCTACCCCATCAGAGGCACATAAACTGTGGATCAGGTTGAGATAAGTGACTGTTTTTCCTTGGGCTGAGTCATGTATTATTACTTTGTCAGATGCAGAGGAGTGGCAGATCAAGCCAAGTTAAGCAACTGTTTGGCTTTCTTGGGGGACTGAGTTCAGTATTGTTACAAAAAAAAACTTGCTTTAATGTGCTGAGGGGAATAAAGGGGCATGTAGGATTGGAGACTGAGAGGAGGGGTGAAGCACCAGAGGGTGGACTGAGGGTGGGAGATCAGCGGTCATTTCCCAGCAGCATTGGAGGACCCACTGAACCTCATGACTACAGCAAGCCAATAGGGTGACTGTAGTCCAGCAGGGGATAAAGAGTAGGCCACACCAGAGTCCTCCTCCAGTCAGAGGGATGCCATTGGGCATGGAGGAGTGGTGGATAAAGCCAAGTTAAGTGACTGTTTGGTTATTTGGGGGCTGAGTCCTGTATTGTTACTCCTTCAAGCATTTAGAAGCAATGGATAAAGTCAAGTTAAGTGACTGTTTGGCTTTCTTGGGGGGAAGGGGCTGAGTCCTGTATAGTTACAAGAAAAAAACAATTGCCTTATTGTGCTGAGGGGAATAAAGGTGCATGAGGGATTGAAGGCTGTTTGGGAGGCGAGGGGAAGCACCAGAAGGTGGGCTGAGGGTGGGAGATCAGTGGCTGTTTCCAGGCACCACTGAAGACCCATCAAGCCTTGATACTAAAGCCAGCCAATAGGGTGGTAGTAGTCCCTATATATTACCCAGAGGTCCAAGCAACCATTACTGTGAGTGACCCTGAAGAGTGATTGTCATGAAACAGGAGTTTAGTGTCTGACCTGGTGACATCTGGGACATCAATAGGGTGTCAGCAGGGAGGACTGCAGGCCATGCTGCTCACAGTAGTTGAGGTAAGGGGGCAAGGGAGATAGTAAACACACTGCAGAAGGTTGAAGGAGGGCTGCAACTGATCCCTGTCCAGGGTCAGCCTACATTTGAACAGTGCTACAAAGAAGGTGGTTTGGGGGTACAACATAAGGTGTGGAAAGGGAATGCAGATGATCCCCATCTTGGGTCAGTCTGCATCTATACTAAAGCAATACAGAGGTAAAAGGGGTTAGAGGTATAAAGGGGACTTGTGAGAAAACTGTAAATATCTCAGATGGAATCACATTCAGAGATACATAACTGGTGGCTGGGACAGGCTTAGGAGCGAGGATGTGGGGAATAGAAGCTGGTGCAGGAATCAGGATAGCTAGGAAGGGTGGAGGTGGTGGGATACAATCTTGTACAGGAGTCAGAACAGTGAAAGGAGAGTGGTAATCCATAATGGTTGTGGGTTGCAGTCTTTCTGGGTACAGTGTGGAGAGTAGGATGCTGGCCAATGTGTAGGATCCTTGTGCAGCTCAGGGCAGAGGTAAGACTGCTCAAATGGGAGCAAGGGTGAATGGGGTGGGAGGTCAGAGGAGCAGAACAGTGGAGAAAGGGGCAGGTGGGAGGGGTCCCCAGGAGAAAATGGATGGAAGGCAAGGGAAGGTAGCAGGGAAGATCACAGATATCTCTTCCTCAGAGATCCAGGGAGTCCAGAGAGGAGGAATGGCAGGTGGTAGGGGGAACAAGTAGGATGGCATAAGGAACAGCAGAAGCAGGAAGTTGAGGGACTGGGAGAGGAAAAATAGGAAAGGGAACTGATGATGGTATGCCCTTAATGAACAGGTATGCACCATTGACTGGTATAGTGGAGGGGGAATTAGGTAGTGGGAAAGGTCAGGACAAACCAGAGTCATAGGCTGGAGGTAAGGGGAGGAGAGAGAGGACTAGTCTGGGAAGACAGGGAAGATGAAGCAGTCATGGTGGAGCAGAGGGAGGGAGGGAACAGGGTAAAAAAATTGGGAGGGAAAAGTGGTAGCAAGAATGGCTAGCCATGGAGGAAGGGACTTGGGGGAGACGGTGAAGCAGATGAGGAGACAATAGTGAAGGAAGCAGAAAGTTAATCAGAGTGGAGGGTGCACAGTTGAATGGGGGAGCAGCTGGTATCCTAGGAGAGGAAGGGAGGATGGAAAATACAGTTGCAGTGTACAGAAGGATGGTAATCATTAGTGACTCTATAATTAAGGATTCTCACTGTGGAAGGAAGGGGTCCCAAAAGAAAGAAGGAGAGTGATTTGTAAGCCAGATATGACAGTGAGGAAGGCAGGATCATGAATCAGGGAAGTTGTAAGGGAGGTTGGAGGAAAACCTCACTTAGTCATCGATCTGGGAACCAACAAAATAGCTGGGGATGAGGTGGAGATACTGCAAGGCCATTCAGGGAGTTAGCAAACATCTGCAGGGAGGTAGTAAGCTCTCTGTCTTTTTCAGAGGTGATAGTCCCCAGAGCCAGCACAGTCACAAAAAAAAGGACAGGCAATTTTAATAACTGGCTAAGAGGGGTCACTGGATGGCTCAGTGGCAACGTTACAAGCTTCCACACCAGTGACAAGGGTACAGAAGTGAGCCTGGGCCTGCACGGGTCAGGCTGCCAGGCTGGGGGAGTGCTTCTGATGGGATCATGGGCCTGCTGAGGAGGGAGATGGCCTGGATCTGGTGCAGTTTTGGCCCCTCACAGTGAGCCAGTGAGCATGTTCCTTTGTGAGGGGTGGGACATGCCTAGTGTGTGCTACTTTATCTGTGGCCACCAGACACTACACCAGATGGCTGGGGTGGAGGGTAGGACCATGTGGAGAACACAAAAGGAAAATAACCTAAGTACATGGCTGCTGTGAGTGATGGCCCAAGTGGTCCTTGGGTCCCATGCTGTGTGGACCCCCCCAGCTTGATAACCGGGGGGGGCAAAGACGGGGCTGGGACTGGCAGGTGGGCCTCATTGCAAGAGTAGGTGGCAGTCATGACCAAAAAACTCTGTAAAAAAATAAATAACTGCCTGAGAAACTAGTGCAGGGAAGAAGGATGCACATGTATTGGGGACTGCGGGGGAAAACTGGTTGAATAAAGCACTGTATTCATCAGATAGGCTACACCTCAGCAGAGAAGACTCAAAGGTACTCAGGGACAAACTGAAGGAGTACATAGTCAATGAGCTGAATTTAAACTACTAAGGGGGGCGACGGGCCAGCAGGCCAAATGACTTTGGGAGGAGAAGGCCAACAGACCTCCTCCACATACCAACAGATGTAATCAGGAGGGTGGGTGTGAAGGGGAAGTGGAGCAATTGGGGTGAGGAGGAGAGTACAGGAGGGGAGACATGTCAATATATTTATAGATCTGGGCAAGGCATTTGATGCCATCTCCCATCCCATCCTTCTCACCAAGCCTGAACATGCAGGTCTTTTACCACTGTCAGTTAAATGGTTTAGCTCCTACTTTTCCAGTCACCCTCAACACATCCAATCTGGTGACCCCCCCACACCCAATATTGGCTGTTGTACTACAAGGGTCAATCCTCTGCCCCATCCTCCTTTCAATATTCCCCAAATAATTTGTCCTTGTATGCTGCTCCTCCCACATATACCTCTATGCTGATGACACTATCCTTTATTTTTATTTTTTTATTTTAGTCTTTGGTAACCAGGTAAGGCCCACTAGGCAAAAGTGCCTGTTTTCAGGGGCAACCAGGTGACTTGCTCAGAGTCACACAGTATGCAAGTGGAGGTTGTGAGAATCAAACTCAGGTCTGGTCTGCTGGATGTATCAAGCTCGTTCACACCTCGTTCCTCTAACCCCTTAGGCTATACTGGCCCTCTGCCTCTATGGTAACCTCCCAGCTGCAGTCCAATTTCACCCATGTCCTGAACTGGTTTGAGGCAAATTAACTGAAGGTCAGCACCACTAAAACAGTCTCCAAGAACTTCAGCTGTACTCAGAAACTAGCCAAACTCCTCTCACTCCCTGCTTTCTCCACCCTTGATGGAAAAACCCTGAGCATAGTCCTAGTCTACAAATACCTCAGAGTCTGCCTGTACAATCACCTGGATTTCTCCACTCATGTTAATCATATTCACTCCAAGCTCCACCCTTAACTCAGGGTCCTCTATAGAAACAAAGATGCCCTCTCCCTTTCTGTTTACCGGACACTTCTTATGAAGACCATTCTGTCACTTTTGGATTATGCCAATGTCGTGTACAGGTCTACTTCCACATCCAACCTCTCTAAATTTGACATTCTTTTCAATGCCTTCTGTCGAGTCACCCTGAATGCCCCCCCGAACCCATCATTGCACCCTTTTCTCCTTGCTGTCACTCCCTTCTCTTACTTCCCACCAAAACCTCCATATCTCCATTCTTGCCACTAAATACTGATTCAGCTTGCCCCCCCACCTAGCTTCCTTCTCATCCCCCTCAGCCCACACATCCTATAATCTCTGTACCCATGACACATGTTCTTACCCCGCCCTCACTCAAATGCTGGCAAGGCTGCCTTCTCTTTCCACGTCCCCCGTGAGTGGAACTCCCTGCCTCCCTTTCTGTGCATGTTGCCTTCTTTAAGCCTCTTCAAATGAACCTTCTACCTCTCCCCTCCCACACCTTGCTCATGCTCATAACCAGACTAACCTCTAGGTAGTACCTTGCCTAACCACTCCTGGCTACCTGTATTCCAGCATGCCTGGTCCTCTGCTTTCTCTGAAGTTAGCACCTGCCCAAGTTTCCCTTGTTTCCTACTGCCTACCTAGGCCTCATCAATGAGTAGTCCCTGTCATGTTGCGCAATGCGTTGTTGATATGCATATGTTTTGTACCATTTTCATATCTGCTTGCAACCTTCCTCTCCTATTTGCTTATGTGTAGTTGTTCTTCACAATGTCATGTACAGTTTTATACCTGCCTGTACAACCTGGTACCTGCCTGTCTTTATGCACTTATGAGTCATTATTTTCTATTGTTGCACTTGCTTGTACCTCCTTTCCCCCCTCCCCCCGGTTGCACCTGGAAATGAGCATCAGCTCAGTGTGCCATTCCCAGTTGCCAATCTTTATAATAAATAAATAAATGAATAATAAATGTTAGGAAAAGAATAGAAGAACTGGAAGGAGACAGAGTCGAGGTAGAGGGTGGTGTTGCTGAATGCTCAAAGTCTTGGCAACAAGATGTCAGACCTGCAGGCACTATTAGTTTAGGGGAAGGTGGACACAGCAGCAATAACTGAGACTTGGGCCACACCACACCATGACTGAGACCTCTCAATCCCTGGATACAAACTATAAAAGAGAGACAGTGTGATAGGCAAAGGGGAAGGTGGTGGTTTATATCAGCGAGAAAATAACATGCATAAGGGAGGAGACGTAAGAGGGATAGAAACACTGTGGATTCAGCTTCTGTCCAATAGAGGGAGGAAAGTGAGGTTGGGGGAGGTCTTCAGACCACCAAACCAGGGAGAGAAAGGGATGTGAGCTGAGTTTGTAGTTGCTGGAAGCAGCAAAGAAGGGAGAGGTGGTAGGTGTGGGGGGATTTAACCTCCTCAAGGCAGGAGTCAGGTGATCCTAGAACCAATGCAGAATGGGTTTGTGACTCAGGGCATCACAGATCCCATCAAGGAAGGAGCAATTCTTGATCTAGTGCTCACAAAAGGCTAGCATGTACAAGAGATAACAGTCAAGGAGCACCTGGGTGGTAGTGACCATGGCACAGTGTGATTCAGGTTGAATATGGGCAGGGATAGCATCCCCACTAAGACCAAAATCCTGAATTTCAAGAGGGCAGATTCAGGAAAATGGGTGAGTTGCTAAGGAGGCACCTGCTGGGAGTCAGAGTGAATAGGGGGTGGACTAAAAATGGTCCGGTATCAAAGAAGGAATACTGGCTGCCACAGTGGAGAGTGTTAGATTCAAGAGGAAGAATTTGAGGGCCAAAGCACCAAGCTGGTTCAGCTCTGAGGTTGTTCAAGTGGAGAGGGACAAGAGGTCAGTCTAGGAGAGATAACAGAAAGACAGAGAGAGAGATGGATAGGGAAAACTACCTATGGTTGACCAAGGTGGCAAGCAAGATAGTGTGGCAGGCTGAAGCACAAAAACAGCTGCAGAAAGCTGAGGAAATCAAAGAGGGAGAGAAGGCCTTATTCATTATATAAGCTAAAAAAGGGACAAGAAGGACAGAACTGTTAGATTTAGAAAAGGGGATGAATGGATAGAGGAAAATGGGGGAAAGGCTGAGGTGTTGAATCAATACATCTGCTCCATCTTCACCAGGAAGAGAGAAGTACAGGTGCATACGGGGGGTAATGACAGTGGGGGGAATGGAGGAGGATTAAGAGAAGGAGGAGCTGGTAGGACAGAAGGTGGACAAGTCTCCAGGCCTGGACGGCATACACCGAAGTGTTCTGTGGGAGCTGGCAGTGGACTTTGTGGGGATGCTGGCAGGCCTGTTCAGTAGTTCCCTGGAGAAGTAAGGCATGGTACCACAGGACTGGAGAAAGGCACATATAGTGTTCCTCCTTAAGAGTAGTCGCAGGAATGACCCGGAGAATTACAGACCAGTCAGTTTAACCTCAATCGTGTGCAAGCTCTTGGAGACCATACTTGAAGAAAGGTTGGTAGGGTATCTAGAGGAGAATGGTCTCTAGGATGAGAGGCAGCAAGGGTTTGTGGGATGGAGACTGTGTCAAACGAGTCTGATTGGCTTCTTTGACTGGGTCTCTGAGGCAGTGGACAGAGGCCAGGCAGTGAACATCCTTTATCTGGACTTCAGCAAGGCCTTTGACTCTGTACCCCACATGAGGTTGATTATGAAGTTGGCAGATCTTGGGGCTGAGGAGAAAATAACCAGGTGGGTAGAAAACTGTCTGGGACTGGATCAGGACCCAGAGAGTGGTGGGAGGGGGACAGTTATTCAGCTTCAGGGCAGTGTCCAGCAGGATCCTGTAGGGCTCAGTGCTGGGGCTGGTGTTATTCAATGTTTTCATTAATGACATTGTGGAGGGCAATAAGGGCAATATGTGCCTGTCTGCAGATGACCCCAAACTCTGTTGGAGGGTGGAAACAGTGGAAGGGATACAATACCTGTGGTAAGACCAGAGAAAACTTGAGAGGTGGTCAGAGATTTGGCAGCTTAGCTTTAATGCCAAGAAATGCAAAGTTATGCACATTGGATTCAGGAATCCAAGAACTGAGTACTACCGGGGGTCCAAGGAGCAATGATGGAGGAGGAGTAGGACCTGGAAGTGATGATCACTAGAAATCTGAAGCACTCCACATAGTACAAAAAAAGCAGAAGCAAAGAAGATGCTGGGGTGCATAGCCAGAGAAATCAGCAGAAGACAGAAGGAGGTTATTCTGCTCTTGTACAGGTAACTGGTGAAACCACATCTAGAGTATGGAGTAAGATACTGGTGTCCATACCTTAAAAAAGACATCAACCTGCTGGAGACAGTCCAAAGGAGGGCAACTAAGATGATTATGGGTCAGCAGATTAAAACATATGAAGAGAGGTTGGGCAACCTGAAGATGTACTCCCAGGATTATAAAAGGGAGAGAGAGGACATGATAGAGACCTTCAAGTACTTGAAAGGGATAAATAGGGTGGATAGGGAGGGTCTCTTCATGATAAGTGGCAGCTGAACTATGAGGGGAAAAAGTCTAAAGCTGGAAGGGGGGGAGGTTTATGAGGGAGGTTAGGAAGCACTTCTTCATGGAGATGGTGGTGGCCAGTTGGAATGAGTTGGCAGGGGAAGTGGTCTCAATGAAGTTGGTGAGTAGCTTTAAGAGAAGCTGGGATAGGCATAAGGGGAAATCATGGGGCTTGGAGGGGGCAGATACAGAAGAAGGACCAGGTTGGGGCAGAGTCAGTAGCATAGACTAAGGATCCTGCAATATGAGCAGACTGGGTAGACTGAATGACCTTCTTCTGCTGGTTTCTTCACATGCTCATACTCATTTTATAATGAATGGCTTTTCTAACCATACATTTTAGAATATAACAGTTAATTGCCATGTAGAACATACAGTATATTTTTCACTTCTAAACTGAAAAGGTTCTGATTTGTGATGCATTATAACTTACACAATAGGAAACAGTGCATTCTCATATGCAGTTAGTTATGCAAATTGTTTTTGTCTTAGTTCATCATGGACTTTCATAGGTACAGTAACTTCATGAACCTAGTGATGATGAACAAGGCACGGACTTGCTTCATGAACTGAGGTGAAAAACAGTTGATAACTTTGATGAATGTTCATAAACCATTCATGCATGTTCATCAAAGTTCATTAGTTAATAAACTTAATTATGACTTGGCAGGCCTAGCAGGCAAGCATGTCTATGTCTTTTCTAATCAAGACATCCAGGCCCCATTGCCCTTCCTCCTGAGTGAGCATTCCAAGTGAGTATTTGGCTGTAGCAGAGCATGAACCTGCAATCTCCCAGTTCCCAAGCCAGTGCTCTAAACGCAAGAACAGTCTGCCTCCTTCTGAGTAAGTAATAAATATTGCTCATACCATGCATGCCAGAGCAATGCATTTCAAATGTAGGTTTTAGTCACTAGGGCCATTTGAGCCTCTGCATTTAACATTTTAATAAATCTTCTGATTCCAACATGTACAGTCAAACTTTCAGAGTTGAGCCTTGGCAAATAGGTTGATAGGGTGAAATCTAGGGGTGAGGCAAGAGAACAAAATACATCTCTTGAAGATGGCCTAGTATTACTGCTCATTGCTGCTCTACCATCTGCCAATAATATACCCATCTGCTGCTCTGGCTCAGATTTAGTCTGCCTCAGTGTTGACAAGTATGAAATCCAAGCTGGGAAAAAAATGTAACAAAACTGACATGTTTTCACTTCACCAACAAAATATTCACCTTACATTAATAACTTAGATATTGCACTCAGTTGAATAATGCAGCCAGTGATTTTTTGTTTTCCATCTGTTTGCCTGCTGCTCTCAGGGAGACTGGCATATTTTTTCCTCTGAAGGACCCATCAGGATGACAAGCGGAAGATGTCAAGAGGACAGAACTCAAATAGTGAAATGCAGTAAACTACAGTACACTACAAAAGGGCTACCCAAGTAGTAAGAAGTATTACAAGTAGAATAACAGCCTGTTATCAGTTACAGCAGTATAATTACAATGAGGGAGTCTGGTAACATCATAACCATGACAGCAAAACATGAGGAGTTCCAATTATGTTACTAGAATCCCAATATTTACCATTTCTTATTTTTATTTTGTAATATGTAGATCTGCAAATGATCCGAAAGAAACTTAATGTTGCATCCCTTCTCTGTCCTAGATAGCTACATGGCCAGCTAATCAATGACATTTAAAAAAAATTAAAAGCAAATCCATCCACCTGCCCCCGCTGCCCATTGTGCAAATGCCCATCCTCCATACTAAGAACATCATATCTTCTGATGACAAATTTCAAGCTCCATACAGTCATATCCTTCATGTGAGGAGAAAGGGGATCTGTGGCCTCCAGGAATGCTCTGACCTCCACACTATAGTCTTCAACCGATGCAGCTCAGCACAATACCAAGGTGATCTGTGATAGGAGGTCAAGGGACGGATGCAGAAATATGCAATAGTATCCAGAGCAGATGTGAGTGTCAGGTAATAGCGCTTAGTGGCCACGTCTGGGCCCCATGCACAAGTTGGTAACCTACTTGAGAAATCCAGTGCCTCCTGGATTTTGCAAGCCTCCAATTCATGTTTTAGATGACCCTGGATAGTCTCCACAGAGGGGGTAGTTAAACAAAGGACCCCACACTGGAATGACACCGCATGATGATCCAGCCATGAGTCTGATCAACCTTGATCACATAAAGTTCAAGTCCCAATGAGAAGATTATGACAGGGTTTGATCAAGCTGATGTGCAACAGAGGTAACCCCATGCCAGTCCCATTGAAAACATCAATTGAAGGAGCTCCTGAAAAAATTCTGAGGCTTTATCATCTATCCATGCATTGAAATCCCCTAGAACCATGAGTCTGGGAGCTTCCAACACCTGTTCGGCACTGAAGTCCATCCACTCCTGCGGAAACTCATTCTTACCCCCCCCAGATGTTAGATGGGAATGATTCTACCACTGACATCTGCACCACACCTAGCTGACACACACTTGAAGGACCTGAATGTTCTCATGAGGAATGTAGTGAATCCCACAGTGGATCTAAAACAAATGGCCATCTTGCCACCTCTCCAGCCCCTCTCCAAGCAATGCAACACAGAGTATTCAGAGGGGACAGATGCCCCTCAGCACAGTTCCTCAGCCATCTCCCAGCCATGTCTTGGTGATACAAACAAAGTTTGCTAAGGAATCATTAATGAAGCCATCCATCACAGCCTTCTTATTCCTCAGTGACCTCATGTTACAGAGAACGGCCCAAAGGGCAGGAGTAGAGCTGGCCAGTCGGATTACTACCTGCTAAGTGACAATAGGCAGGGCCTGTGGGGAGGGGAGCCAGGTATGGCAATCCCCTGTCCTAGTTCTGTACTTCCTCTGGTATCTCCTTGACCACACCATACCAATCCTACCTCCCTGGTTATCATACCTGGGACCTCCTCTGCAGAATTTACCCCTGCTTCACAGGATTTCCAATTCCCTGCAGCAGCTGAGAACCTCTGCAGTGGGAACTATTGGGACTCCTGTGAAAGGATGAAGCAACAGCAGGTGATCTCTGGAGTACATACTGTATGCTTAGCAACAATGCCTCTACACATCCTAACTGGAATGAGTTACAGAGCAGCAAGGAGGCCAAAAAAGTAGTAAGAAGGGCAAAGGCAGGTAAGGAACTTCAAATTGCACAGGGGATTAAAACAGGGGA
Source organism: Neoceratodus forsteri (assembly GCA_016271365.2). NCBI lineage: Eukaryota > Metazoa > Chordata > Ceratodontiformes > Ceratodontidae > Neoceratodus > Neoceratodus forsteri. Next base: position 508,376,608 of record CM057452.1, on the reverse strand, counting down.
CAAGCAATTCTTCTGCTATATCAGCAAGAAAATGAAGAAGGGGGATGGATTATAAAATTAATGGCTAGAGGGAAAGGTATAGAGGATGACGGTCAAAGGCGGAAGCCCTTAATGAATGCTGCACGTCAGATTTACTGAGGAAAAGCCAGTTCGCTTACCTGACAGTGGTATTAAGGCCTCTGATGCAAGGATACCAAAAATGAATAACCAAGAGTTCAGTACTGACAGAGTCCAGAAAGGTCTTTTGGGCATTAAAATCGACAAAGCACCAGGCACTGATGGAATACATCCCAGGGTTTTGAGGGAGCTGGCAGATGATCTGGCAGCCCCCTGGCATACCTTTTCAATAGATCACTTCAGACAGGGGTGGTGCCATGGGACTGGAGGCTGGCAGGCATGGTGCCACTTCATAAGGGAGGCGACAGGGAGAAAACAGGAAACTGTATACCAGTTAGCCATATGTCTGTCTTGGGTAAACTATTGGAATCTCTAGTAAAACAGTATTTGGTAGAATACCTCAAAGATAACCTAAACAACAGTAAGCAGCATGGATTTACAGCAGGCAGATCATGTCAGACTAACCCAATTATATTCTTTGATCAAGTCACCAAGGAGCTTGATATGGTGCATGCAGTAGACCTGTTTTACTTTGATTTCAGTAAGATGCTTGACACAGTCCTGTATGGACACCTTCTAAAAAAATGGAGGACCTGGGAGTAGCAGATCGGATTGTAGGATGGGTAGAAAATTGGCTTGAGGGCAGAAAGCAAATGGTGGTATAGTAGTAAACAGAGTACAATCTGAAGAGAAGGATGTCACTAGAGGAGTGCCTCAGGGTTCAGTCCTAGGACAAATCCTTTTTAATATGTTCATCAGCAATATTGGAGTGGGCATCAAAGGTAATATCACCCTTTTTCGTTGATGACACTAAACTTAGTGGGAGGGTGGATAATCCAGAGGGCATCAGAGACCAACAGGAAGACCTCAAAAAGCTGGAGAAGTGGACACAAATCTGGCAACTCAGATTCCATGCAAAGAAGTCTAAGTTGATGCACCTGAGTAGAGTTAATCCAGGAACAAGTTACTGGCTAAATGAGGTCCAACTCAGCTCCTCAGTGGAGGAACGGGATCTGGGGGTCATCATCAGAGATGACCTCAAACAGCAGAATCAATGTAATAAGGCATATAACAAGGCCAGCAGAATGTTGGAATGCATAGGAAGGGGCAGAGAGACAGCAGAGAAAGATAGACAGGTGATACTCCCTCTGTATTGATCCTTGGTGAGACCTTATCTGGAGTATTGTGTCCAAGTCTGGAAACCTCAACTCAGAAAGGACATTGATAGGCTGTAGGTGGTTCAGAGGAGAGCTACAAAGATGATACATGGCCTTTATGGGTTATTCTACAAGGACAGACTTAAGGCACTGGGCATGTACTCCCTGGAGACCAGGAGAGACAGGGGGGACATGATCACAATCTTTAAGTTCCTTAAGGGCATCCACACAGTGCCTCACTAAGAGATTTTCATGATGAACACCAACTCCACTACACATGGGCATGAATAGAAATTAAAGGGGGGGATTTCAGGAGAGATGTCTGTAAGTACTTCTTTTATGAAAGGGTGATTGAGCCCTGGTACAGACTGCTGCCAAAGATGGTGAAAGCCAGAACAGTGACAAGCTTCAAATACTGGTGGGATCGGGTATGGGTACAGTCTAATGGCACTGGGGGGGTTCTAGGGAAACACTGGGGGACAGGACCCCGGACTGACAGAAGGTCATCATGGGACTTTATATGGGCAGACTAGATGGACCCTGGGTCTCCTTCTGCCGGCACCATCTATGTTTCTAAGTTTCTAAGTTTCTAACTGATAAAAAGATGGAAAGCACAACTACAGAGCTAAAAGGAACCACCTTACCCATATCCACCCTTCCCTGCTCAAAAAGTTAAACATTCAAAAAAAACAACTAATCTACCAATCAATCCCCTGCAATCACACAGCATTCACACTTAAATGCAGACCATCAGTCATATTCTGACGCACTACAGCATTCATATTAGTAAATATATATAACTAAACCAAAGTCTGAGATTTTAGTACAATTCACAGTCTGAGAAGTAAATTAGTGAAGATTAAGAATAATTGATAACAGTATGTAGTGAACACAACAAGCATGGAGTAGGGGTATGGCAAGCCATTAGGGACATAATTCAGAATCTCTGGCTATATAGTAAAACACACACTATATGGTGAAATACATACATCATATAGTGAAATATATACATTATATAGTGAGATACATACACAATGTAGTGAACCACATACAGTATCTACTGAAATATATACATTGTATAGTGAAATACATATACTGTGTACTGAAATACATATATTATATAGTGAAACACATACACTATATAGTGAAATGCTTACATTGCATAGTGGAATACATACACTATCTACTGAAATCCACATAATGAATACTGAAAATCCACATACACTATATAGTGAAACAAATGTACTATGTACTGAAACATATAGACTACTTATTGAGATACATACACTACAGACTGAAACATCCACATAAACTATCTACTGAAACAAATACTCTATAGATTGTAACACATACACTATATATTGAGAAAAAAATGCATACACTATATACTGAAACAAATACACTATATATTGAAATACATACACTGCACACTGAAAAAAGCATATACACTATATACTGAAACAAATACACTGCATATTGAAACATCTACACTTTACATTGAAATACATACACTATCTATTGAAATAAATACACTATGCACTGAAAAATCTGCATACACTATAAATTGAAACAAATACACTGTATATTGAAATACATACACTATCTATTGAAATGCATATACTACACACTGAAAAAAGCACATACACTATATACTGAAACAAATACACTATATATTGAAACATCTTCACTTTATATTGAAATACATACACTATCTGTTGAAATAAATACACTATGCACTGAAAAATCTGCATACACTATATACTGAAACAAATACACTACATGGTGAAACACATACACTATGTATTGAAACACATACACTGTAGACTGAAAAATTCACATACTTTATATACTGAAACAAATAAACTATATACTGAAATGGACTATGTTGTGAAACTACCCATCCCCCTGCCCCTCCCCCATGAATGTCCTAGAGTTGAACTCATTGTCTACTGCATTCAGTTAGCTGCTAGCTTGGTGAGAGGATCTCTGAAACTGCAGAGCTGAGGTAAACAAAACAGGGCTATCTCTTATTCTACTTCTTTATGGGGTTTTCCTCTTGTTTTGCTTGCACACCTTTAGTCAAATATCAGACCATTGTGATGTGACAAGAAACTTTTAAAACTAATTTAAATGCTGTAGTTTATTCTTTTAAATAAGTGCTGCCTTCATTTACTGTCAGACAACACATTTGTATAGGAAGCTAATACAGGATATTCTAACATACCTGTATACATAAGAGCTGCATGCATTTTTCCAAGTTAAAGTGTTGATTTCTTTTATGTGTAATTAATTACTGTATAAGTCCAGCAACTTATCTGAGTTGAATGCTTGGGAAACACTTCAGGAGCTGTGGAAGTGTAAGCCAAAATCATTGCTAGTTTGTACTCTATGGACTATGTTTTAAGTTTTTATTTTAAAATATATATTTTTGCTGCAATCCCTTAGTATTCAATTTTCATCAGGAGTTTAGTTGGCATATGCATATAATTTGCATTGTTTTACTAAATAACTTTATTGTGAATCCTCACTGGAGGCATGCACAGTCTGTTTTGGGGTTTGAGCTTCTCAAACTCTGTTTTATTTCTTTTTTTTCCCCATAGAGATTTTTATCTCCTTAGTCACCCTGCTACCCCTTTGCCCACTGACATCTCAGCCCAATCACTTACCATCCACAGGACATATTTGCTCTGAGACCCCTCCTCCCACATCCCCGTGTTGGGGCCAGGATGGGAGGGCCATTGACAGAGACACATATATGAGCAGAGCCCGTTTAGCAGTGCAAAATCTGCGGCAGGTTGTTGGATCATTTTGCCATTAGGGGGTTTCTACCTTTGGTTTCATCCCCTGGGCAGCCAAGCATGGAATGATGCAATTGCATATAAAGACGCATGCTTCCTTTGTGCCTGCCTGAGCCCTCCCCCTTATGCAACTCCACTGCCCTGCCAGCCCTCCTCAGCTAGGTGGATGTTGAAGAGTGGGGTGGTCAGACTTCCCCTCACTGAGAGGAGAGCATTCCCCGAGATGCTCAATCATATCCCCAGCTAACCCCTGTGCAACTCAGGTCCACCCCCAAAACTGGGCCACTGGCATGGGAGGCAGTGCAATCACCAGCAAGCTGCTAGGCCAGCCCACCAGACTGTGTTTTTATAAGTAAATAAAGATAGCATATAGATAAAAGAAGAAAACAAACTGTATTTTAACTAGTCTGTTATAAACATTTTAAGTCACATCACAATGTTTTGAAATCGGATAAAGGTTTTGCAAGCCAAATACGATAAAACAATACATAAAGAGATAGATAAGATAAACCTTTTATGTTTACCTTCTGCATCTTAGGAGGCATCGGCCAGGATTTTTAGTCAATTAGGACCCCATTTCCAGAAGGTTAGCGTGCAGAGCTAAACATTACACTGTGGGAACAGCATAGTTGGATCGGTGTCATAGTCAGCATCACTTGATGCTACCCTGATCATGTGCATGTGCATATATACTACTACGGCCATGTAAATGAGCAATCCTCTCCTGCATACTGAGCACAGTGCTGTATAAAAGGTTTCCTTAGTGACCATAAGTACCTCCCTCTACATTTTATACTCAGCCTCTAGGCTTCTAGTACCTAGATGCTTGATGTTGCACTTTTGGCTTTGAACCTGAACTGCCATGTCCCATAGCACTCTTTAAGTTTTCTAATGTCCCCACTCATTCTCTCCATCTGCACCTATCAACGCTATTACAGGTTGTGGTGTCATCTACAAAAAGGCATATCTCCTTTTCCAGTTTTTCTGTTATGCCACTTATAAAGACACTGAAGAGAATGTGTTCCATTACTGAACCCTCCAGCACCCTACTGGTCACTATCTCCTCACTGGAGGGAGTGCCATTTACCACCACCTTCTGTGGCTGTGCACTATCTCAGGTGCAGCATACTTAGAGTGCACAACACTAATCTGAAAAGGGCCCATACACTGTAACAGGACTAGCACTGCATTGTGATAAGCATGGCTGATACTATTTTAAAAAGCATCCTTCTGTGCAGTGCTAACCTGTTAATGGGACACTATTTTTTTTTTGCACAGGATTACTAATTGTAACCAGGTGCTCATACAACTGGGGGTTACTCTAATGCATATAAGGTGTACAGGTATATTAAATGCTTTCTTGAAGTGTTAACACACTGCGTGGTTAGTGCTAGTTAACGATTCTGGGAATCGTGTTTTAACTGCACACACGCAGCCTGCTAGCAACTCCCCACACACATACACACACAGTCAGTTCTGGACACAATAAAAAAACAAGCATTTGTCAATGCTGAATGTTGATTGCATTGGTCCGTTGAGCTCGCTCACTGGCCCTCTGTCACTCACTCATTCTGTTTCTCCCAGTGCTGCAGGCTGCTGTTTTGTTCTGAGCTCCTTCCTGCGTTGGCATCCTTTTCTGTCCACAAAGAAATCCGCGGATGGCCTGACAGAGCTCTGTTGAATTGGGTCACTCCCCCCCTCTGACTCCCTCATTCTGTTTCTCCTTGTGCTGCAGGCTGGCCTTTTGTACTGGGCTCCTGCCACTGTTGGTGGCTTTTTCTGCCAACAAAGAAATCTGCTGTAGTCCCAACACAGGTCCGTTGAGGTTGCTCACTCCCCCTCTGTCACTCACTCGTTCCGTGTCTGCCGGCGCTGCAGACTGGCCTCTTGTGTTGGGCTCCTGCCTTCGTTGCCACCTTTTTCTGCCCACAAAGGAATCCACAGCAGTCACGATAGAGCTCTGTTGAGCTCTCTACTCCCTCTCTCACTGACTCATTCTGTTTCTGCCACGCTGCAGGCTGTCCTTTTGTACTGGGTCCCTGGGTGCATTGCTGCCTTTTCTACCCACAAAGAAATCCAGCAGTTCCAACAGAGCTCTGTTGAGCTCCTCCTCCACTTCCTCACTCTCTCACTGGTTCTGTGTCTCCTGTGGGTGCAGGCTGTCCTTTTGTACAGGGTTCCTGCCTGCATTGGCTTAATCTGCCCACAAGTAAATCTGCAGCAGTCCTGACGCAGGTCCATTGAGCTTGCTCACTTCCCCTCTCTAAGTCATCCATTCCATTTCTGCCTGCACTGCAGGCTGGCCTTTTGTACTGGGCTCCTGCTTACATTGCTGTTTTTTTCTGCCCACAAAGAAATCCACAGCTGTCCCTACAGAGCTCCATTGAGGTCACTCACTCTCCTTTTCTCACTTGCTCATTCTTTTTCTCCTGGCGCTGCAGGCTGCCCTTTTGTACTAGGCTCCTGCCTCTGTTGGCACCTTTTTCTGGTCACAAAACAATCTGCAGCAGTCCCGACAGAGCTCCGTTGAGCTAGCTCACTCTCTTGTTCTGTTTCTGCCAGCGCTGCAGGCTGCCTTTTTATACTGGGCTCCTGCCGGAATTGCTGCCTTCTTCTGCCCACAAAGAAATCTGCAGCAGTTATGATAGAGCTCTGTTGAGCTCGCTCAGTCCCCCCTCTCACTCGCTCGATCTGTTTCTCACACTAATGCAGGCTGCCTTTTTGTAGTGGGCCCCTGCATGCATTGCTGCCTTTTCCTGCCCACAAAGAAATCTGCAGCAGTCCCAACAGAGCTCCGCTGAGATCACTTACTCCCCATCCTTCACTCGCTCATTCTGTGTCTCTCGCTGCTGCAGGCTGTCCTTTTGTACTGGGATTCTGCCTGTGTTGGCACCTTTTTTTTGCCCACAAAGAAATTCGCAGCTATCCTGACAGAGCTCTGTTGAGGTCACTTACTCTGCCTGTCTCATTTACTCATTCTGTTTCTCCTGGCATTGCAGGCTGCCATTTTGTAGTTGGCTTCTGCCTCTCTTGGCACCTTTTTCTGCCCACAAAGAAATCTGCAGCAGTCCCAACAGAGCTCCGTTGAGCTCGCTCACTCCCCCTCTCCTACTCGATCATTCCGTTTCTAAGCGGTGCTGCGGCCCTTTTGTACTGGGTTCCTCCTCGTCGCCGTCTCTTCTTCTGCCACAAAAGGAAATCTGCAGCTGTCACAATACAGCTCCATTGAGCTGGCTCACTCAGTCCCCATTCTCACTTGTTCATTCTGTTTCTTCCACCGCTGAAGGCTGCCCTTTTGTACTGGGCCCCTGCATGCATTGCTGCCTTTATCTGCCCACAAAGAAATCCACAGCAGTCCCAGCAAAGCTTCGGTGAGCTCACTCACTCCTCCTCCCTCACTTGCTCATTCTGTGTCTCCCAGTGCTGCAGGCTGCACTTTTGTACTGGGTTCCTGCCTGCATTGCAAGCTTTTTCTGCCCACAAAGAGATCTGCAGCAGTCCTGACACAGCTCTGTTGAAGTACGCTCACTCCCCCTCTGTCACTCGCTCGTTCCTTTTCTGCAGGCGCTGCAGACTGGCCTTTTGTACTGGGCTCCTGTGTGCATTGCTGCTTTTTCTGCCCACAAAGAAATCTGCAGCAGTCCTGACACAGCTCTATTCAGCTTGCTCTCATTCCCCTTCTCTCACTCGCTCATTCTGTTTCTGCCAGCACTGCAGGCTGCCCTTTTGTACTAGGCTCCTGCCTGTGTTGCCGTTTTTTCATGCCCACAAAGAAATGTGCAGCAGTCATCATAGAGCTCCATTGAGCTCGCTCACTCCCCCTCTCTCACTAGCTCATTCTGGTTTTCCCACCACTGCAGGCTGCCCTCTTGAACTGGGCCCCAGCTTGCATTGCTGTCTTTTTCTGCCCACAAACAAATCTGCAGCAGTCCCAAAAGAACTCCTTTGTACTCACTCGCTCCCCTTCCCTCACTCACTCGTTCTGTGTCTCCTGCCACTGCAGGCTGCCCTTTTGTACTGGGCTTCTGCCTGCATTGGCAGCTTGTTCTGGCCAGAAAGAAATCTGAAGCAGTCCCGACACAGCTCCATTGAGCTCGCTCACTCCCCCCCCACTCACTCATTCCGTTCCTCCCGGTGCTGCAGGCTGGCCTTTTGTACTGGGTTCCTGCCTCTGTTGCCGCATTTTCTGCCCACAAAGAAATCTGCAGCAGTCACAATACAGCTCTGCTGAGCTCGCTCACTACCGCTCTGTCACTCACTCATTCTGTTTCTCCTGGTGCTGCAGGCTGAGCTTGTGTACAAGGCTCCTGGCTGCATTGGCACCTTTGTCTGTCCACAAAGAAATCCGCAGCTGTCCCGACAGAGCTACATTGAGGCCGCTCAGTCTCCCTCTGTCACACGCTCATACTGTTTGTCCTGGCACTGCAAGCGGCCCTTTTGTACGGTGCTCCTGCCTGTATAAAAGCCTTTTTGCCCACAAAGAAATCCACAGCAGTCCTGCTAGAGATCTGTTGAGTTCACTCAGTCCCCCATCTCACTCACTCATACTGTTTCTCCCACCGCTGCAGGCTGGCCTTTTCTACTTGGCACCTGCCTGCTTTGACACCTTTTTCTGCCCACAAAGAAATCTACAGCAGTCCTGACAGTGCTCCGGTGAGTTCACTCACTCACCCTCCCTCACTCGCTCTCTCGTTCTGTTTCTCCCAGTGCTGCAGGCTGCCCTTTTGTACTGGGCTCTTGCACTGGGGCCTTTTTCTAGCCACAAACAAATCCAGCAGTCCTGACAGAGCTGAGTTTAGCTCGGTCACTCCCCCACTTGTTCGATCTTAATCTGTCCCAAACAATGATTTCCCACAGCGACCGTGCTATTCTCCGGCAGGAGTGCAAAAACATATTTAGACCGGATGTGAAAAATGACAGCTGTACTCTTCATAAGGAGGTGTGAAAAAAGTGCCACTGTTGAAAATGTGCTGTGAAAATATTACAAATGTGCAAAGTTACAAGGGTGCGTGAAACAGTTCATCGCATGCTTGTAACACAGTCATGTTAAGGAGTTTCATCACCAAATTTTCAACATAGGGCTTTCAGGACCTCTGTTCATGAACAGTGCCACTGTCATTTTCTTAATCTGACCCGAACACTGATTTACCACAGTGACCACTTTATTGTGTGCGTCAACTGTGAAACCACATTCAGTTAGGATGTGAAAATGACAGCTGTACTGCTCATAAGGAGGTGAAAAAATGCCACTGTTGAAAATCTGGCATGACAATAATACAAATCTGTGAAGTTACAGGGTGTGTGGAGAAGTGTACAGCGCACTATGTCAACTGATCATTTGCTGAGCTATCATCACCAAATTTTCAACATAGGCATTTTAGGACCTCTGCTCATGAACAGTATCACTGTCATTTTCTTAATCTGTCCCAGACAGTGATTTCCCACAGCGACTGCTCTATTCTGCGCCGGAAGTGTGAAAACACATTTCGGCCAGGATGGGAAAAATGATGGATGCACTGTTCATAAGTAGGTGTGGGAAAATGGCAATGTTGAACATCTGGAGTGAAAATATAAGTTCATGAAGTTACGAGCGTGCGTGCAAACTGCACAACACACGCTCATAACACAGTCATTTTATTGAGTATTGTTAGCAGATTTTCAACACAGCCATTTCAGGACCTCTACTCATTAACAGTGTCACTGTCATTTTCTTAATCTGTCCTGAACACTGATTTCCCACAGCGACCGAGCTATTCTGTGCCAGAAGTGCGAAAACACATTTCTGCCAGGATGTGAACAATGACAGCTGTATTGTTCACAAGGAGGTATAAAAAAATGGCAATGTTGAAAATCTGGCATGTAAATATTGCAAATTCACGAAGTTACGAGCATGGGTAGCAAGTACGGCGCGCATGCTCGTAAAACAGTCATTTTTTGGATTTTTCCCACCAAACTTGCAACATAGGCTTTTTGAGATCCACCTCATGAACACTGGCACTGTCATTTTGTTAATCAGCCCCGGAAGGTGATTCCGCACAGTGACCGCAAAATCACCTTTCAGGGCCGATTAACGCAATCACAGTTCAAGAATTCATGAGGAGGGTCCCAAAAATCCTATGTTGAAAATTTGGTGAAAAAAGTCCCAAAAATGCCTGAGATATGTACTAAAGTTGAAAAAACACTATTTATTATGTTATACAGCTTACCGGCATTTCCTCAGTTCACGGTCAGCTTTGAAGAGTGCAGATGTGTTCCTGGTCCACCGAAGATCTTCGCGTCAAGCTCCGGAGGTAAGTATGAGGTGACAGGGGGGTGTGGGGAGGCAGGGTGTGCAGTGGGTTGGTGCGGGGTTGCAGGTGAGGGCCAGGGACACTACGAGAAACCGCTTCCTTTTGCAGGTAAAAAAAAAATCGTCAGGACCGTTTTCCCTTTACAGGGGCATGTGGCATGCTGGGATGGGCACCCAGCATGCCTGTCTTTCTTTGGGGGCAGCAGTAGCCTACAGGGTGGGCACCCCATCGGCAGGGAATAAAGTGGGGGGTGTTACAGAATGCCGATGGGGAGTGGGCTCCCCCGTCGGCACAATAAACAATGGGGCACTGGGGCTGATGAGGTTTGGGGACCCTGTTGGCACATAAACATGGTGGGGGGTTATATTGTTTGTGAACACGGCGGCAACCTGCTACCCTGTTCACAAACAATATCAGGGTTTTTACATCCCACTCTGCAATGATGGGTCACTCCCTCACTGCAGCAGATGGCTGACGCTGCAATGACGAGGCGGCCCCTGATTGCAGCGGCGAAACTGTCAGTAGTTGGTGCAAATATTCCAAACTACTGTCACCAGCAGCCTGCAATATGTTATTTGCACTGTGCGCAATCAATATAAAAATGGTACATCCTGTCTGCCCCATTTCCCATATTAATTCTCAGAACCTACTGTCCATGCAGGGTAATAGCCTTCACTATCCACTCCCTTGTTTCCCTCCCTACTACTATCAGCATGAGTAACCATTATACCCTTTACTTTGTCAGAGCCATGCTTGAAACCATTTATGGTTTTGGTGCCTGCCATCTCAGTTGGCAAACTATTCCACATTTCCACCACCATTTCTGGAAAATAAAACTTTGCAATATCCCTCTTGAACCTCCCTCCCATCAGTCTTTACTTGTGCCCCCATAACCTTGAACTGTTACTCATACTAAGTAGTTCTTCATTCAACTTGTTTATTCCTTACAGAAACTTGAAGGTCTCTGTCATATCTTTTATTTTATTTATTTATTTATTGGAGACAATCAGTTTTACAACCTTTGAGTCATGGACTCCTTTACAAAGGTACCTGTGTCAGGGGGGGGGACAACAATTAAGTGAATAGAGACAGGGATGAACACACGGGTGAAAATACATAGACACACTTTAAAATAAAGATTACAGGCAGCAGCTATACTGGTACAAACATTTGTAGGGTTACACGCATTGAAACAAAGCAAATAGATACATCACACAACTAGTGGTTAGACTTAAAAAACGGTGGGCGGGACCGGATTAGCTACAGGCATCTACAGCATCGGCTGTCAATGATATGCTTACGGAGGGTGGTTTTGAAACGGCCCTCCCATATCATTCCTCTCTTGTCTGGTCTCCAGTGAAGACATGCTCAGTGCCTTGACTAGATTCTCATACGATCTGTCCTGTCAGCTCTGAATCATCCTGAACACCCTTTGTCCTTATCTTTCCTGAGGTGAGGTCTTCAGAAGTTTAGAACTCTGAACAGTATACCCAGTGCAGCCTCACCAACGATCAATAAAGAGGCAGTTAACCTCTTTTCTTCTACTATCAGAACCCCTTCTGGCACATCCTGGTATCCTATTTGCCTTACTAGCTGCCTCACTGTACTAGCTTGATTGTTTAAGGGAGTCACTAATGACGAATACTAGGTCCCTTTTCTCAGCTGTAGTGCTCAGCTCTACCCCTTCTATCCAGTACTCTGTCCTGGGGTTCTTGTCCCTAAGTGAATCACCTTGCACTTTTTGGCATTGAATTTCAACTGCCAAACCTTAGGCCACCTCTCTAATCTTTACATGTCAGTCTGCAGTTTCCTACTTCCCCATCACTATCTACCCTCCCATGAGCTTGGTGTCATCTTCAAAGAGACACAGCCCCAGATTCATTCTCAGATGTTGTTAATGAGCATCTTGAAGAGAATAAGAGTCAGGATGGATCCCTATGGCATTCCACTCTTGACTTCCCTCTTTTCTGATTTGACACCATAATCACAACCTCTGATGCCTCTCATTCAACTAAAGGCCCCTCACCCCCACCAAAACACTGCTTATATTTTCCTTCAAATCCCTGGACCTCACCCCTTGCGTGACCTAAGTCACTCTGATTGAGTCCCCTATCTCATTGGTCTGCTCCACTGATTCCATGCTAACATATTTCAAAACAAATTACTCTAATTATATATTTTTAGTTGTTTTACAGGACTAGCACACTAAGCTGAAAGCTTTTTTTGCAGGAGTGACCTGGGGCACAGGAAGTTAAGTGACTTGCTCAGAGTCACACAGTATGCAAGTGGAAGCTGTGGATTCAAACCCAGGTCTGGTCTGCTGGATGTCACCAGATTTGCAGCTCAGAGCCTTAAACCCTGCGCTTATACTGCTCTCCCTTTATGGGACTTCATGCCCCCCCAGAGCAGGACATGAGAAAAGGTACACCACCTCCCCTAGATCATGGCTGACATCATAACTTACTTGCAAGTGCATGATTTGGCCTGGTCAAAAAATAAACATAACCCATCCCCCATGGCTTCCAGAGGTATCATCATCTCCGCAGCACCTGTACCATGGCAATAAGCTTGCCAAAGGTGAGAATTTTATATCTAACTTCAGTACCAACATTGGTTACCTGTCTAAATCTTGAAAGGCTGCCACTATCTCTTCTCCCCTAACACTCCTTCGCTTGTCCTCAGAGTCAGTGACACCCCTGTCTCTAACCTCTCCTTCATCACCATAGAGATGTAATTCCTTTTCATCATCTGTACCTCCTCTCTCCTCTCCTCCCTCTACCCTTCCTCACCTCCCTCTTACCCCTGCCAGCCTGCATGATTGTCATCTCCTTCATTCCCACTATTGTTTTTTTCTCTCCAGTAACTCCATCCTTTATCCCCGATACACTTCCCGCTCTTAATCCTTCCAAGGGTAGGAGCCCAGATGGCTGGGATAGCAAGCTTCTCCATCTGACTGCTTCTGCAATCTCCTCCCCTTTGGATGACCTCTCTAACCTCTTTTTCTGGTGTTCCTCCATCCCTGCTGACTGGAAGGCTGCCACTGTTACTCCTCCTCCTCCTCCTCCAAATGATGGTGACCCGTCAGGTATGAACAGCTACTGATTTATTTCTCGCCTCCCTTCAAAATACAGGAACAAATTATCTTGTTACAACTCTCTCCCTTTCTGGACTCCTCTTCCTTTTTCACCTAATACAAGTCTGACTTCCGCAAAAATCACTCCACCACCTGCTCAGGCTCACCAAATCCATCCATAATGGTATGGATCACAGCCTATTCACTTCTGCTATCTTTATCCATCTAGCCAAAGCATTCAACCCTGTCTACCACCCAATTATTAGCCAAACTCCAGGCTGCAGGCCTCTCTGACTTAGCCATCAGCTGTTCCACTCCTACCACGGGGTAGATCTCAAGCAGTCAAAAGTGGTGACCCCCTCTCTCCTTCCCTGCCTGCATCCACTTGGGTCCCACAAGGATCGATGTTAAGCCCACTACTTTTCTCCATTTTCCTTAATGATCTCCTCCTCCATGTGCTTGTCTGCATCCATTCACATGTACATGGATGACATGATCCTCTTCACAGCAGGCCCACAGACTCCAGCTGGACTTTGATCAAGTTCAGCCCTGACCACACACAAATCAGCTTTTCCTCAAAGCCAAGAAGGCTGTCTCCTTGTCCTTTGGCACAAGGCACCAGACTCTCTAGGCTCCCTCCCCTTCCTACTTTACATACCCTGGATGGCTCCCCCTGTGGAAGATGTCACCACCTTTAGTTATCTTGGTATCTGGCTAGACCAGCACCTAAATGTTTCTGAATAAGTGGATGCTATAGTCAAAAAGCTGCACAACAATTTGGTGCACTTTACAGGAACTGTGACTGTATCCCACCTCCAGCATACCATGCTATTATCCAGAGAATGATCCTCCAAATCTCTGACTATGGTGATGTGGTCTGGCGTAGCCCCTTCACTACCCTTGCCAGACTGGACACACTCTTCAACTATTTCTGCCATTACACTCTTGACTATCCTTCTTGGACACACCATTGTTCTATATATAAATCTCTCTCCTTTTCTTTTCTTGTGGACAGACACCATGCCCACTGTGCCAGTGTTGTGGGCAAATCCGGTTTGTTTCCCTACCCTCCTATCTCTCCGACTGCCCCGTTATAGCCATACCATCATAAGCTGAAATATTTGAACCCTAGCAGTCCCTTCAGTTTCCACAACCATCGGCAAAGTCACGTTCAGCCACCACTGCCCTAAAATGTGGAACGTCCTCACCCCAGCCATTCATCAATCTCCCTTCCATGGATTATTTCAAACCACTTCAGTGGTCTCACCTCTCCCTCCTGCACTTGCTCTAGTTTTCCCTCTTGCTCTCCTATTACTTGTTTCCAGTTTAGGTACAGCTAAAATTTGGCACCTATGCTTCCACTCTAGGCATTATGCACAAATGTTTATAGCTAATGTTGAAGTAAAAGCCTCTCCAACCCCTTTGTGTATTAGTTGTGCAGATGGAGCTCCCCTCCTAACTGTGAACTCCATCAAATACCTTGGGGTGACACTTGACCCCAAGTTGGACCTAGGGAGTCATATCCTAAATGTCTGTAGAACTGTGAACTGTAAATTGGGTCTGGCCTATAGGGCCAAAAATAACCTTACACCTGCTGCTCGTCAGGCACTTGCTAGAGGTGTACTACTTCCCTCCCTTAGCAATGGTCTCCACCAATTTGCCTGTACCTCCAAAGCTCTTCTTACTCAGTGGCACAGAACGTACAGTAACATCTGTTTCTTTGCACTGGCCATCCCCTGTCTCACCCACCATTGTGAGCTTTATGATAAACAAGGTTGGCTTTCCCTGACCAATCACCTGAACTTTGGGCTGGGATGCCTAATGGGCAAAGTGATCAGACCCGGCACCCCCCTTGGGCTGGCACAGCTTCTGTCACCTCCTGATCCCTCCTCTTACCCACTCAGGTCCCAGGGTCCTGGGATGCTAAAAATACCCCTCACCCAAACCCTTATGGGGGACAGGGACTTTGTTGCATGTGCTCCTAGGTTCTGGAACTCCTTTACTGACCATGTTCATTCAGCCTCCTCCCATCAGTGCTTCCGGAAGTCTCTGTGGGGGCATCTGAAACTGGCCTCAGCGTGTGAATGTCCCACCTCCCTAGCCTAATTGTACTTGGAGCCCAACTGTTCTGAGGACCTGCCAATAATCTTTTGGTCGTTTCTCGTGATCCAATTGCTCTCCTAGGCATCTGACTGCACTATGTATGCTCTAGACTACATATTGTCAATTATATGTACTTTATCAATTTCTGTCGTAGCAGTTCACTCCATGCCTTACCGTTTTGTGACTCATTGCATTTTGTTACTCTATGTACTTGCTTTACTTGCTGTTATGTTCTGAAGTACCTGTATTACCAGTTGTACTGTCCCAGGAAGTTCCTGAGAATAGGCATATAACTTGTCTAGTGTAACTACCTGGTTAACAAAAGCTAAATGAATAAATAAAACTGCTCTGTATTTGATCACCAGCATAGGTTTGTGGCTTCTGACTGTGCTGTATATGCATTGTCGATTGTTTGCTTATCACTCAGGTTCTCACATCTTGCATATATTATTCCCAATGTAATTTGTGGTTGTGTACCACTCTGCTCCATGTATGTTTTGTATTTTGAACTATTGTGCTACCTAAGACCCACTTGTACAAGTTCCCCTTCCCCAGGATGCATCTAGAAATGAGCTCCCAGCTTAGTATTCCTGGGTGGGGAACACTAGACACCAAGGATCATTTTACTTTAATAATTGGAGCCATTTAAACTGCAAGCAGGGATGTAGAACCTTTACATACCAAGGATAATTTTGGTATTCTACTTGGGAGCATCATAATGGTGACCACAGGTAGGGTCACAATATGCACCACTGTGTGCTCAAATTCATTTATTTATTGAAAAGTTTCACCAGGGAAGGTACACTGAACAACAAGTTGCTCATCTTCCGGTACGACCTGGGAGAGAGGGTGGTGGGAGTTACATAGTAACAATGAGTACACACAAAATACACAGTATCACACAAAAACATAGATTACAACTGAATTACACATTAGCATGAAAAGCAAATAATTACAAGGGTAGAGAAGTGAAAACCAGTCGCAGTGAGCTTGTGGTGAGACAGAGAGAGAGCGTAATGTAGTAGCAAGTGTGAACCATTGGCCTGCACTATGCAGACTAAGAATAGCACAGGGTGGCAAGTGAAGTGAGTCAGCAGGGCATCAAACAGGATGTAGGACAAGAAAGGGGGGAGCTGGGGCAGGTGCAATTTACAGAGAGGAAATTATGAAGAGCTTGATTTAATGAGCCAGGTGAGGAAGAGGATTGGATATGTGTAGGTAGAGCATTCCACATTTTGGGGAGATGATAGGAGTGGGAGGCCTGTCCACTACTGGTGGATCTCCTGGGAACAGACAAAGTTCTGTGGTCATGGGCTCTTAGAAGTTGAGAGGGAGTGTTTTGGGGGGATTAGGGAATTTAAGTAGGGAGGGAGTGTGCCAAGCCAGTACTTAGAGATGAGATTCGCGCAATGATGCAGTCACCTATTTGTTAGGGATGGGAGGGCTAAAGCTTGGTTCAAGTGGCAACGGTGGGTCAGGTGAGGTGCATCCAGAGCAAACCAACAGAATGAGTTGAAAAGAGTATCCAGGTTGGCTAAGGAGGTGGCAGGAGCAGAGCAATAAACAACATTGCAGTAGTCGAAAACCGGGAGGATCATTTTTTTGGATCAGTTTGTGTCTTGCCTGTGGCGGGAGGCAGGAGCGGTTTCTATATAAGGCACCGAGTTTGGGACGAAGCTTTTTTATTATGGCATCTACATGGGCTGAGAAGGTGAGATGTTTATCCAGCCAAATGCCCAGATACCTGAAAGACTTGGTAGCAATTACAGTTGCTCCGTCGAGGGTAGTGAAGGTAGGGGCAGAAGGAAGCCTTGACAGCTTCTGATGTGTGCCAAAAGTCATGGACACAGTTTTCTTGGCATTTAGGAAGAGTTGGTGAGATTGAAACCAGCTCTAGGCATTATTGAAATCATGTTGGAGCCTGGAGGCGACATCCAAGGGTGAGGGCCCAGAGGACAATAGAACCACATCATCAGCATACATATGTATAGAAGATGAGGTACAGATGGAAGATCATTCAGAAAGATGGAGAAGAGAATTGGGCCTAGTATGGACCCTTGGGGACTCCAAAGTATATGGGTAGAGGAGGGGAGATGTAGTTGGATATTTTTACAGACTGTGAGCAGTCATATAGGTATGACAAATAGGCGACTGCATCATTGCACAAATCTCATCTCTAAGTACTGGCTTGGCACACTCCCTCCCTACTTAAATTCCCTAATCCCCCCCACTCACTCCCTCTCAACTTCTAAGAGCCCATGACCATAGAACTCTGTCTGTTCCTTGGAGATCCACCGCTAGTGGACAGGCCTCCCACTCCTATCGTCTCCCCAAAATGTGGAATGCTCTACCTACACATATCCGATCCTCTTCCTCTCCTGGCTCATTAAATCAAGCTCTTCATAATTTCCTCTCTGTAAATTGCACCTGCCCCTAGCTCCCCCCTTTCTTGTCCTACATCCTGTTTGATGCCCTGCTGACTCACTTCACTTGCCACCCTGTGCTATTCTTAGTCTGTGTAGTGCAGACCATTGGTTCACACTTGCTATTACATTACGCTCTCTCTCTCTGTTTCACCACAAGCTCACTGCGACTGGTTTTCACTTCTCTATCCTTGTAATTATTTGCTTTTCATGCTAATGTGTAATTCAGTTGTAACCTATGTTTTGTATGATATTGTGTATTTGTGTGTACTCATTGTTACTATGTAACTCCCACCACCCTCTCCCCCAGGTCATACTGGGAGATGAGCAACTTGTTGTCCAGTGTACTTTCCCTGGTGAAACTTTTCAATAAATAAAAGAATTTGAGCACACAGTGGTGCATATTGTGACCCTACCTATGGTCACCAGTATGATGCTCCCAAGTAGTATACCAAAATTATCCTTGGCATGTAAAGGTTCTATACCACGGTCACAGTTTAAATGGCTCCAATTATTATAGTAAAATGATCCTTGGTGTCTAGTGCTCCCCACCCAGGAATACTAAGCTGGGAGCTCATTTCTAGATGCATCCTGGGAAGGAAACTTGTACAAGTGGGTCTTAGGTAGCACAATACATAGATACATAGACAGTGTTGGCAGATAAGGGCCTATAGCCCACCCAATCTGCCCATTTAAGTTTGTAAGTTCAGTTTATGTTTTTCAAGAAGTCTGTTGCCCCATACCCCTGACCTCCGGAATTCCTTTATGTCTATCCCATGCATTCTTAAATCCCGTGATTGTTTCAGCCCCCACCACTTCCTCTGGCAGGGTGTTCCACTTGTCCACCACCCGTTCTGTGAAGAAATTCTTCCTCACATTTCCTCTGAATAGTCCTCCTCCAACTTCATCCTATGCCCTCTAGTCCTGGAACATCTTTTTGCTTAAAAATAGTGCATTCCTGCACCCTGTTCCTCCCTGTAAGATACTTGTATGTCTCTATCATATCCCTCTCTCCTCCTCTCCTCCAGGAGTACATGTTCAGTGCCTTCAACCTGTCCTCATAGGACTTGTGATGCAATCCATGCACCATCGTTGTTGCCCTCCTCTGAACCTTCTCTACCCTGTCTATGTCCTTATGTAGGTAAGGTCTCCAGAACTGCACAGAGTACTCCAGGTGTGGCCTCACTAGTGTCTTGTATAGTGGAATTATGACCTCCCTTTTCCTGCTGGTGATGCCCCTGCCTATGCATCCCAGCATCATATTTGCTTTACCTGCTGCCTTGTCACACTGTTCAATAGTTCAAAATACTTAACATACATGGAGCAGAGTGGAACACAACCACAAATTACATTGGGAATAATTCATGCAAGATGTGAGAACTTGAGTGACAGGCAAACAATCGACTATGCATATACAGCACAGTCAGGAGCCACAAACCTATGCTAGTGATCAAATACAGAGCAGTTTTATTTATTTATTTATTTAGCTTTTGTTAACCAGGTAGGTACACTAGACAAGTTTTATGTCTATTTTCAGGAACTTCCCGGGAGAGTAACACAGGTAATACAGATACATCAGAACATAACAGCAAGTAAAGCTAGTACATAGAGTAACAAAATGCATTGAGTCACAAAATGGTAAGGCATGGAGTGAACTGCTATGACAGAAATTGATAAAGTACATATAATCAGCAATATATAGTCTAGAGCATACATAGTGCAGTCAGATGCCTAGGAGAGCAATTGGATCATGAGAAATGACCAAAAGATCATTGGCAGGTCCTCAGAACAGTTGGGCTCCAAGTACAATTAGGCTAGGGAGGCTTGGGACATTCACACACTGAGGTCAGCTTCAGATGCCCCCACAGGGACTTCTGGAAGCACTGATGGGAGGAGGTGGAACGAACATGATCAGGAAAGGAGTTCCAGAGCCTAGGATCACAAGCAACAAAGTCCCTGTCCCCCATAAGGATTCAGGTGAGGGGTATTTTTAGCATCCCAGGACCCTGGGACCTGAGTGGGTAAGAGGAGGGGTCAGGAGGTGACAGACGCTGTGCCAGCCCTGGGGGGTGCCGGTTCTGATCACTTTGCCCACGAGGCATCCCAGCCCAAAGTTCAGGTGATTGGTCAGGGAAAGCCAATCTAGTTTATCATAAAGCTCACAATGGTGGGTGAGGCGGGGTGGCCAGTGCAAAGCGACAGATGTTACTGTACATTGTGTGCCACTGAGTAAGAAGAACTTTGGAGGTACAGGCAAATTGGTGGAGACTATAGCTAAGGGAGGGAAGTAGTACACCTCTAGCAAGTGCCTGATGAGCAGCAGGTGTCAGGTTATTTTTGGCCCTATAGGCCAGACCCAATTTACAGTTCACAGTTCTACAGACATTTAGGATATGACTCCATAGGTCCAACTGCGGGTCAAGTGTCACCCCAAGGTATTTGATGGAGTTCACAGTTAGGAGGGGAGCTCCATCTGCACAACTGATATGCAAAGGGGCTGGAGAGGCTTTTACTTCAATATTAGCTATAAACATTTGTGCATAATGCCTAGAGTGGAAGCATAGGTGCCAAATTTTAGCTGTACCTAAACTGGAAACAATTAATAGGAGAGCAAGAGGGAAAACTAGAGCAAGTGCAGGAGGGAGAGGTGAGACCACTGAAGTGATTTGAAAGAATCCATGGGAGGGAGATTGGTGAATGGCTGGGGCGAGGGTTCAGATTTTAGGGCAGCGGTGGCTGAACATGACTTTGTCGATGGTTGTGGAAACTGAAGGGACTGCTAGGGTTCGAATATTTCAGCTTCTGATGGTATGGTTATAAGGGGCAGTCAGAGAGATAGGAGGGTAGGGAAACAAACCGGATTTGCCCACAAAGCTGGCACAGTGCGCATGGTGTCTGTCCGCAAGAAAAGAAAAGGGGAGAGATTTATATACAGAACAATGGTGAGCCAAGAAGGATAGTCGAGAGTGTAATGGCAGAAATAGTGGAAGAGTGTGTCCAGTCTGGCAAGGGTAGTGAAGGGGGCTACGCTGTAGACCAACTCACCATAGTCAGAGATTTGGAGGATCATTCTCTGGATAATAGCATGGTATGCTGGAGGTGGCATACAGTCACAGTTCCTGTAAAGTGCACCAAATTGTGGTGCAGCTTTTTGACTATAGCATCCACTTGTTCAGAAACATTTAGGTGCTGGTCTAGACAGATACCAAGATAACTAAAGGTGGTGACATCCTCCACAAGGGAGCCATCCAGGGTATGGAAAGTAGGAAGGAGGAGCCTAAAGAGTTTGGTGCCTTGTGCAAAGGACATGGAGACAGCCTTCTTGGCATTGAGGAAAAGCTGATTTGTGTGTGGTCAGGGCTGAACTTGATCAAAGTCCAGCTGAGTCTGTGGGCCTGCCAGAAGAGGACCATGTCATCCATGTACATGTGAATGGATGCAGACAAAGCACATGGAGGGAGAGCATTAAGGAAAATGAAGAAAAGTAGCGGGCTTAACACAGATCCTTGTGGGACCCAAGTGGATACAGACAGGAAGGGAGAGGGGTCACCACTTTGACTGCTTGGGACCTACCCTGTGGTAGAAGTGGAACAACTGATGGCTAAGTCAGAGGCCTGCAGCCTGGAGTTTGGCTAATAATTGGGTGGTAGACAGGGTTGAATGCTTTGACTAGATCGATGAAGATAGCAGAAGTGAATAGGCTGTGATCCATACCATTATGGATGGATTTGGTGAGCCGGATCAGGTGGTGGAGTGATTTTTGCGGAAGTCAGACTTGTATTGGGTGAAAAAGGAAGAGGAGTCCAGAAAGGGAGAGAGCTGTAACAAGATAATTTGTTCCTGTAATTTGGAGGGAGGAGAGAAATGAGTCGGTAGCTATTCGTACCCGATGGGTCACAATCTTTTGGAGGAGGAGGAGTAACAGTGGCAGCCTTCCAGTCAGCAGGGATGGAGGAACACCAGAAAGAGAGGTTGGGAGGTCATCCAATGGGAGGAGATTGCAGAAGCAGTCAGATGGAAGAGCTTACTATCCAGCCATCAGGGCTCCTACCTTGGAAGGATTAAGGCGGGAAGTGTGTCAGGGATAAAGGATGGAGTTACTGGAGAGAAAAAAAAACAATAGTGGGAATGAAGGAGATGACAATCATGCAGACTGGCAGGAGTGAGAGGGTGAGGAAGAGTAGATGAGAGAGGAGAAAGGAGGTACAGGTAATGAAAAGATTGCTCTCTATGGTGATGAAGGAGGTTAGAGACAGATGTCACTGACTCTGAGGACAAGCAAAGGAGTGGGAGGAGAGAAGAGATTGTGGCAGCCTATCAAAATTTGAAACAGGTACCCAATGTTGGTACTGAAGTTAGATGTAAAATTCTCACCTTTGGCAAGCTTATTGCCATGGTACAGGTGCTGCGGATGATGAAGCTCTGGAAGCCATGGGGATAGGTTCGTTTATTTTTGACCAGGCCAAATCATGCACTTGCAAGTAGCTATGAGGTCAGCCATGATCTAGGGAGGTGGTGTACCTTTCTCATGTCCTGCTCTGGGGGGCATGGCGGTCCCATAAGGGAGGCAGTATAGTGCAGTGGTTTAAGGCTCTGAGCTGCAAAGTCTGGTGACATCCATCAGACCAGACCTGGGTTTGAAGCCAACAGCTTCCACTTGCATACTGTGTGACTCTGAGCAAGTCACTTAACTTTCCTGTGCTCCCAGGTTGCTCCTGTGAAAAAGCTTTTAGCTTAGTGTGTTACTCCTGGTTAAACAACTAAAAAAAAATATCTATATATATATTTAGAGTAATTTTGTTTTGAAATATGTTAGCATGGAATCAGTGGAGCAGACCAATGAGATAGGGGACCAATCAGAGTGACTTAGGTCACGGCGCAAGGTGGTGAGGTCCCAGGATTTGAAGGAAAATATAAGCAGTGTTTTGATGGTGGTGAGGGGGCTTTAGTTGAATGAGAGGCATCAGAGGGTTGTGATTATGATGTCAGATCAGAAAAGAGGGAAGTCAAGAGTGGAATGCCACAGGGATCCATCCTGACTCTTGTTCTCTTCAATATGCTCATTAACAATGTTTGAGAATGAATCTGGGGCTGTGTCTCTTTGAAGATGACACCAAGCTCATGGGAGGGTAGATAGTGATGGGGAAGTAGGAAACTTCAGACTGACATGTAAAGATTAGGAAGGTGGCCTAAGGTTTGGCAGTTGAAATTCAATGCCAAAAAGTGCAAGGTGATTCACTTAGGGTACAAGAACCCCAGGACAGAGTACTGGATAGAAGGGGTAGAGCTGAGCACTACAGCTGAGAAAAGGGACCTAGTATTCATCATTAGTGACTCCCTTAAACAATCAAGCTAGTACAGTGAGGCTTCTAGTAAGGCAAATATGATACTAGGATGTGCCAGAAGGGGTTCTGATAGTAGAAGAAAAGAGGTTTACTGCCTCTTTATTGATCATTGGTGAGGCTGCACTGGGTATACTGTTCAGAGTTCTGAACTTCTGAAGACCTCACCTCAGGAAAGATAAAGACAAAGGGTGACCAGGATGATTCAGAGCTGACAGGACAGATCGTATGAGGATCTGCTCAAGGCACTGAACATGTCTTCACTGGAGACCAGACAAGAAAGGAATGATATGATAGAGACCTTCACGTTCCTGTAAGGAATAACAAAGTGAATGGAGAACTACTTAGCATGAGTAACAGTTCAAGGTTATGGGGCACAAGTAGAGACTGATGGAAGGGAGGTTCAAGAGGATATTGGAAAGTTTTATTTTCAGAAATGGTGGTGGAAATGTGGAATAGTTTGCCAACTGAGATGGCAGGCACCAAAACCATAAATGGTTTCAGAATGGCTGTGACAAAGTGAAGGGGTATAATAGTTACTCAGGCTGATAGTAGTAGGGAGGGTACAAGGGGTGGATAGTGAGGCTATTACCCTGCAAGAACAGTAGGCTCTGAGGTTTAATATGGGAAATGGGGCAGATTAGATGTACCATTTTTATGTTGATTGCGCATACGCAAATAACATATTGCAGCAGCTTTCAGTAGCAAGCTGTGAGGCATGGCACCATTGTAGCCAATGCCCCAACAGCCTGCAAATGCTCATCCTGCTTCCAATGCCAATGCAGGCTGCTGGTGATGGTGGTTTGGAATATTTACCAACTGCTGACAATTTCGCTGCTGCAATCAGAGGCCGCCTCGTCATTGCAGCATCAGTCATCTGCTGCATGGGGCACCCGTCATTGCGAGGTGGGATGTAAAACCTGATATTGTTTGTGAACACGGCGGCAGGTTGCCTCCGTGTTCTGGCCTATACCACCACCATGTTTATGTGCCAATGGGGTCCCCAAACCCCATCGAGCCTCAATTATACAATGTTTCTGGTGCTGTAGAGGCCCACTCACCATCGGCATTCTGTAACACCCCGGTTTATTCCTGCTGACGGGTGCCCAATCCCGTCGCTACTGCCCCAAAAAGCCACTGGTGGCATGTTGGGTGCCATCCCAGCATACCACATGCCCCTGTAAAGGAAAAATGGTCCTATGAAATATTTTATTTTTTTACCTGCAAAAAAATGATTTCATGTAGTGTCCTAGCACCATCCTGCAACCCAACCCACTGAGTACCTGCTTCCC
The DNA here is from genome assembly GCA_016271365.2 of Neoceratodus forsteri. Lineage (NCBI taxonomy): Eukaryota > Metazoa > Chordata > Ceratodontiformes > Ceratodontidae > Neoceratodus > Neoceratodus forsteri. The sequence continues at coordinate 508,352,013 of CM057452.1, read as the reverse complement.
ACACCCACACCCCATCACACCATACTTACCTCTGGGCTTGGCTGCAGCGATCTTCGGGACCGAGTCGTCTGCACTCTTCAAATCAAGTCCATGAACTGAGAAATGCCGGTAAGCTGTATAACGTAATAAATAATTTTGTTCAACTTTAGTACATATCTTGGCCATTTTGGGACTTTTTCTTAAATTTCAACATAGGGTTTTGGGACCCTCCTCATGAATTCTTGAACTGTCATTGGATTAATCAGCCCAGAAAGGAGATTTAGGTAGGGTCACTGGGCAGAATCATCTTTCTGGGCGATTAATGAAACAACAGTGCCAGTGTTCATGAAGTGGATCTCAAAAACTATGTTAAATTTGGTGGAAAAATACAAAAATAACTGTTTAAGTGTGCACTCTATGCGCGGTTACTACGCCTTCGTAACTTCATGATTTGCAATATTTTCAAGCCAAATTTTCAACATTGCCATTTTCACACCTCCTTGTGAACAGTACAGCTGTCATTGTTACATCCTGGTGAAATGTTTTCGCACTTCTGGCATGAATAAGGCCCGGTTGCTGTGGAAATCAGTGTTTGGGACAGATTAAGAAAATAGAAAATGACACTTTTCATGAGTAGAGGTCCTGAGTGGCTGTGTTGAAAATCTGCTAATGATACTCATAAAATGACTGTGTTCTGCTGGCGTGTTTGCACTTGCACTACGCTCAGTAACCAGTGAATATATATTTTCACTCCAGATTTTCAACATTGCCATTTCCACACCTACTTATGAACAGTGCATCCATCATTTTTCCCATCCTGGCCGAAATGTGTTTTCGCACTTCTAGCTCAGAATAGAGCAGTCGATGTGGGAAATCACTGTCCGGGACAGATTAAGAAAATGACAGTGATACTGTTTATGAGCAGAGGTCCTAAAATGCCTATGTCAAAAATTTGGTGATGATAGACCAGCAAATGACTGTATTACAAATGTTGCGTTGCACACTTTCCACCTGTAACTTCACAGATTTGTAATATTGTCATGCCAGAATTTCAACAGTGGCATTTTCCACCTCCTTATGAGCAGTACATGTGTTTTTCACATCCTGACTGAAATGTGGTTTCTGGTTGGCGCACACAATAATGCGGTCGCTGTGGGAAATCAGTGTTTGGGACAGATTGAGAAAATGACAGTGGCACTGTTCATGAGCAAGAGGTCCTAAAGCTCTGTTGAAAATTTGGTGACGAAACTGCATGACATGACCGTGTTTAAGCGTCACGATGAACTGTTTCCACGCACCCTTGGCAACTTGCATTAATATTTTCACACTTTCAACAGTTGCACTTTTTCACCTCCTTATGAAAGTACAGCTGTCATTTTCTCATCCGGTCTAAATATGTTTTTGCACTCCTGCCGGAGAATAACCGCATGTGTGGGAAATCACTGTTTAGGACAGATTAAGATCGAACAAGTGTGAGGGGTGACCAAGCTAAACTGAGCTCTGTTGAGACTGTTGCAGATTTGTTTGTGGGCAGAAAAAGGCCCCAGCAAGAGCCCAGTATAAAGGGCAGCCTGCAGGCTGGGAGAAACAGAATGAGGAGGCGAGTGAGGAGGGTGAGTGGTGAACTCTCCGGGCGTTGTCAGGGCTGCTGCGGTTTCTTTGTGGGCAGAAAAAGGTGTCAAAGCAGGCAGGGCCCGATAGAAAAGGCCAGCCTGCAGCGGTGGGAGAAACAGTATGAGTGAGTGAGACAGGGGACTGAGTGAACTCAACAGAGCTCAAGCAGGACTGCTGTGGATTTCTTTGTGGGCAGAAAAAGGCACCAGTGCAGGCAGGAGCACCGTACAAAAGGGCTGCTTGCAGCGCCAGGACAAACAGAATGAGCGCATGACAGAGGGAGACTAAGCGACCTCAATGGAACTCTGTCAGGACAGCTACAGATTTCTTTGTGGACAGACAAAGGTGCCAACACAGCCAGGAGCCACGTACATAACCGCAGCCTGCAGCACTAAGAGAAACAGAATGAGTGAGTGACAGAGCGGTAGTGAGCGAGCTCAACAGATCTGTATTTTGACTGCTGCGGATTTCTTTGTGGGCAGAAAATGTGGCAATGCAGGCAGGGGCCCAGTACAAAGAGCCAGCTTGAAGCACCGGAGAAAGCGGAGATGGTGGACGAGAGAGGGGAGTGAGCTAGCTCAATGGAGCTGTGTCGGGACTACTTCAGATTTCTTTCTGGCCAGAACAAACGCTAATGCAGGCAGGGCCCAGTACAAAGGGCAGTCTGCAGTGGCAGGAGACACAGAATGAGTGAGTGGGGGAGAGGGAGTGAGTGAGTGAGCTAGCGAACTTGTTGGAACTGCTACAGATTTGTTTGTGGGCAGAAAAAGACAGCAATGCACACTGGGGCCCAGTACAAAAGGGCAGCTTGCAGTGGTGGGAAAACCAGAATGAACGAGTGAGAGAGCGGGGAGTGAGTGAGCTCAAAAGAGCTCTATCGTGACTGCTGTGGATTCTTTTGTGGGCAGAAAAATTTGGCAATGCAGGCAGGAGCCCAATACAAGAGGCCAGCCTGCAGCGCCGGCAGACATGGAATGAGTGAGTGACAGAGGGGGAGTGAGCAACCTTGACGGACCTGTGTTGGGACTACAGCAGATTTCTTTGTTGTGCAGAAAAGCCACCAACAGAGCAGGAGCCCAGTACAAAGGCCAGCCTGCAGCACGAGGAGAAACAGAATGAGGGAGTCAGAGGGGTGACCCACCTCAACAGAGCTCTGTCAGGCCATCTGTGGATTTCTTTGTGGACAGAAAAGGGTGCCAACGCAGGAAGGAGCTCAGTACAAAACAGCAGCCTGCAGCACTGGGAGAAACAGAATGAGTGAGTGACAGAGGGCCAGTGAGCAAGTTCAACGGACCAATGCAATCAACATTCAGCATTGACAAATGCTTGTTTTTTATTGTGTCCAGAACTGACTGTGTGTGTATGTGTGCGTGGGGGGTTGCTGGCATGCTGCGTGTGTGCAGTTAAAACACGATTCCCAGAATCATTAACTAGCACTAACCACCAGTGTGATAACACTTCAAGAAAGCATTTAATGTGCCTGTACACCTTATATGCATTAGAGTAACCCAGTTGTACTGGGCACTGGTTGCAATTAGTAATCCTGTGCAAAAAAAAAATAGTGTCCATTAACAGGTTAGCACTGCACAGAAGGATGCTTTTAAAATAGTATCAGCCATGCTTATCACAATGCAGTGCTAGTCCTGTTACAGTGGTATATGGGCCCCATTTTCAGATTAGTGTTAGGCACTCCTAAGTGCTGCACCTGAGAATGCGCTAGCCACAGAAAGGTGGTAGTAAATGGCACTCCTCAGTGAGGAGAGTGACCAGTAGGGTGCCGGAGGGTTCAGTAATGGGACACATCCTCTTCAGTGTCTTTATAAGTGGCATAACAGAAAAACTGGAAAAGGGAGATATGCCTTTTTGTAGATGACACCACAACCTGTAATAGCATTGATAGGTGCAGATGGAAGAATGAGTGGGGACATTAGAAAACTTAAAAGTGCTATGGGACTTGGCAGTTCAGGTTCAAAGCCAAAAGTGCAACATCAAGCATCTAGGTACTAGAAGCCTAGAGGCTTAGTATAAAATGTAGAGGGAGGTACTTATGGTCACTAAGGAAACATTTTATACAGCACTGTGCTCGGTATGCAGGAGAGGATTGCTCATTTACATGGCCGTAGTAGTATATATGCACATGCACATGATCAGGGTAGCATCAAGTGATGCTGACTACGACACCGATCCAACCATGCTGTTCCCACAGTGTGATGTTCAGCTCTGCACGTTAACCTTCTGGAAATGGGGTCCTAATTGACTAAAAATCCTGGCCGATGCCTCCTAAGATGCAGAAGGTAAACATAAAAGGTTTATCTTATCTATCTCTTTATGTATTGTTTTATCGTATTTTGCTTGCAAAACCTTTATCCGATTTCAAAACATTGTGATGTGACTTAAAATGTTTATAACAGACTAGTTAAAATACAGTTTGTTTTCTTCTTTTACCCATATGCTATCTTTATTTACTTATACAAACACAGTCTGGTGGGCTGGCCTAGCAGCTTGCTGGTGATTGCACTGCCTCCCATGCCAGTGGCCCAGTTTTGGGGATGGACCTGAGTTGCACAGAGGTTAGCTGGGGGGGATATGATTGAGCATCTTGGGGAATTCTCTCCTCTCAGTGAGGGGAAGTCTGACCACCCATGCTCTTCAACATCCATCTAGCTGAGGAGGGCTGGCAGGGCAGTGGAGTTGCATAAGGGGGAGGGCTCAGGCAGGCACAAAGGAAGCATGCGTCTTTATATGCAATTGCATCATTCCATGCTTGGCTGCCCAGGGGATGAAACCAAAGGTAGAAACCCCCTAATGGCAAAATGATCCAACAACCTACCGCAGATTTTGGACTGCTAAATGGGCTCTGCTCATATATGTGTCTCCTTGTCAATGGCCCTTCCCATCCTGGCCCCAACACGGGCATGTGAGGGGGGGGGGTCTCAGAGCAAATATGTCCTGTGGATGGTAAGTGATTGGGCTGGAGATGTCAGTGGGCAAAGGGGTAGCAGGGTGACTAAGGAGATAAAAATCTCTATGGGGAAAAAAAAGAAATAAAACAGAGTTTGAGAAGCTCAAACCCCAAAACAGACTGTGCATGCCTCCAGTGAGGATTCACAATAAAGTTATTTAGTAAAACGATGCAAATTATATGCATATGCCAGCTAAACTCCTGATGAAAATTGAATACTAAGGGATTGCAGCAAAAATATATATTTTAAAATAAAAACTTAAAACATAGTCCATAGAGTACAAACTAGCAATGATTTTGGCTTACACTTCCACAGCTCCTGAAGTGCTTCCCAAGCATTCAACTCAGATAAGTTGCTGGACTCACACAGTAATTAATTACACATAAAACAAATCAACACTTTAACTTGGAAAAATGCATGCAGCTCCCTATGTATACAGGTATGTTAGGAATATCCTGTATTAGCTTCCTATACAAATGTGTTGTCTGACAGTAAATGAAGGCAGCACTTATTTAAAAGAATAAACTACAGCATTTAAATTAGTTTTAAAAGTTTCTTGTCACATCACAATGGTCTGATATTTGACTAAAAGTGTGCAAGCAAAACAAAAGGAAAACCCCATAAAGAAGTAGAATAAGAGATAGCCCTGTTTGTTTACCTCAGCTCTGCAGTTTCAGAGATCCTCTCACCAAGCTAGCAGCTAACTGAATGCAGCAGACAATGAGTTCAACTCTAGGACATTCATGGGGGAGGGGCAGAGGGATGGGTAGTTTCACAACATAGTCCATTTCGGTATATAGTTTATTTGTTTCAGTATATAGAGTATGTGAATTTTTCAGTCTACAGTGTATGTGTTTCAATACATAGTGTATGTGTTTCACCATGTAGTGTATTTGTTTCAGTATATAGTGTATGCAGATTTTTCAGTGCATAGTGTATTTATTTCAACAGATAGTGTATGTATTTCAATATAAAGTGAAGATGTTTCAATATATAGTGTATTTGTTTCAGTATATAGTGTATGTGCTTTTTCAGTGTGTAGTATATGCATTTCAATAGATAGTGTATGTATTTCAATATACAGTGTATTTGTTTCAATATATAGTGTATGCAGATTTTTCAGTGCATAGTGTATTTATTTCAATAGATAGTGTATGTATTTCAATGTAAAGTGTAGATGTTTCAATATGCAGTGTATTTGTTTCAGTATATAGTGTATATGCTTTTTTCAGTGTGTAGTGTATGTATTTCAATATATAGTGTATTTGTTTCAGTATATAGTTTATGCAGTTTTTTCTCAATATATAGTGTATGTGTTACAATCTATAGAGTATTTGTTTCAGTAGATAGTTTATGTGGATGTTTCAGTCTGTAGTGTATGTATCTCAATAGGTAGTCTATATGTTTCAGTACATAGTACATTTGTTTCAGTATATAGTGTATGTGGATTTTCGGTATTCAATATGTGGATTTCAGTAGATAGTGTATGTATTTCACTATGCAATGTAAGCATTTCACTATATAGTGTATGTGTTTCACTATATAATATATGTATTTCAGTACACAGTATATGTATTTCACTATACGATGTATATATTTCAGTAGATACTGTATGTGGTTCACTACATTGTGTATGTATCTCACTATATAATGTATATATTTCACTATATGATGTATGTATTTCACCATATAGTGTGTGTTCTACTATACAGCCAGAGATTCTGAATTATGTCCCTAACGGCTTTCCATATAGGGGGATAATGCTCTCTTACATCAGCTCCATCTCACCAGATGAAATCCCACAAGGACCAGGAATCACCATCTTACAGTGATCCCAAAACACTGTATTACGCTGAAGCAAGGTGCTCTTCACTACCTGCTTCAGTGCTCTTGGCTAAATCTAAGAGGATGTTAAGCAAACAGCACCAGTTCTGGCAGTGCAGGTATCCAGCTCCAGTACTGCTCCAGTACTCATCCTAAGAACACAAGTGTAAATCAACTAGAGCTGACAGTCTTGTGGCACAGAAAAGAACTCCAGTGGATGCTCAACAATACCACTAACAGCTATAGAGTTAGGAAGCACTCCTGCAGGTGGATGCACATTAGTCAGAGGATCTACTGGAATGGGCAGGAACAGCCAGCCAAATCCTTGCACAACCAACCAGTCCAAAGCATGCAGTTAAAGCACAGTATATCCGCTGCATAACTTGTTTAACCATAGTATGCTGTAACCAACTAAACAGCAACAAACAGCAAACCTTCTAGCCAACCCACTTACAAGATATAGATCCAGAACAAACTGTACTCAGACCCACCACTAGGGATGGGAAACAGCCCTGCAGCAATAAAGTTGAAAGATAAAGCCAGAATAGGTCACAGTGCAAAACTGTAGATTATAAAGCAGGTGGGTTCCTTAATTATCATGACATAAAACTGGTTTGTAAAACCATTAATATCCTTGATAGTCAGCAAAAGTTTGTAAAAACTGTGAAAGTTCTAAAGCATAGTGTTGAGAGGATTAGCCATGTTTATGCCGAGGCAAGTAAATCCCCATGGGACAGCAACACTTTTCTTAAGCAGGAACAGTGGCAAATTGAAGCAGTGTCAAGTTGAAACAGACCCGCGGCAGGTTGAAACAGACAGGAGGACTCTTGATCATTGCTTTCAGCTGTAGGCAAGATTGGACTCCAAGCTCGAGTAGTGTAAAAAATTTAACTAACTAAAAAGCTAACACTTAATAAAAGAGGCCTGCCAAATGTTTAAACATTTAAAAATAAGCACTGTTAGCACAAAGACAAAATAAGCTCCCTGTAGAATAGCAGAGAGCTCATAGATAGCTGTACAGTATAGCGGACATCTTTTCCTAAGGGGTGGAAGTAACCACACATTTCAATTCTGTGCTAAAGAAAAAGTTGGGTTGGGACCACAAGGAGGGGATTTGGAACAGAAAATACTAAACCAGGGATCATTCTGGATTTTTACTTTGTGGACTTTGTCCAGACCTTGTAATAATGATACAATTGAGTTGATCCCTTTTTTTGAAGAAATGAATGAAAGTGCTGTCTTAAAACTGTTGATGTATATGTACAAAGACATGTTTTCTCTTCTCTCTGTTTCATAGAATGGAAGAGATGGGAATATGAGCCACCTTTAGCACCTGACGTTTTCTGCTTCGTGCATCCAGAATGTCTTGGGCTACTAGGATCCAGCACCAGAGAGAATTAAAAATCTTGAGCAGGATTCCGAAAGGTTGTGCTGCACTTCCCTGCTGTACTGGTGGGCCACTGTGCTATTCACAATCGGATAACTGAGTAGGCTATCCAACTGTGAATAGGGTCCAGAGGAGGGCAGAGCTAACCCAGAAAACAGCAATGGATTACATGTTAGCTCTTCCCCCTCCAGCCAGCCAGGACAATGACTCAGCAGGCAATAGCACCCAGGTGCTACAGTGCAATTCATGGAGGGAGGCATGCAAATTAGTCCATTGGACATGCAAGGTGCTAGAGGCCATTAGCTGCCCATTATGGGCTCATTTGCATGTCATTAGTGAGGTGCACCCCCCCATCCCAAGCCCCACGCAGATGCAGTTCCTCATAACACAGTGGTGCCCACCCCCACCGCAATCGCTGACTCGGCAGTAAATAAGGGTTTTCCATAGTGTAGTGGTCCCTCCTCCTCTATGGTCCAGATCCATTATAATAAAAAAAAACACACCATCACCTTTTTCCATAGCATAGGTCCTCCCTCCCCAGTCCCAATCCCTGTTAGAATAATAAAAAAAAAATTCCCATTTTCCATAGTGTAGTGGTCACCCAAACCCCTCCACCTCCAGTATCATCCCACCCTGCTTCCCACCCACAGCACTTCCCGCCAGTCAGCGAGGCAGTACAGACCTCCTCTCACCTCCATGGCTACTGCCAACTGAACTGTTAATGAGTATAGACGTTAGTTTTCTTAAGCCTCATTGATTGCACTGTCAACCACTGGGCATGCAGTGTGTGCTGTAAGCTGTCATTCAGGTTGTGTCATACACAAAGCTGTGAATGATGGCTTATAGTATACACTGCAAGCCCATTTTAACAGTGCAACCAATGGGCTTGTAGGGAATATTGTAAGCTGTCATTCATTTTAGTTCAGTTGGCAGGCAAACATGGAGATGAGAGAAGTGCTGTACTGCTAGCCGACCGGGCGGAGGTGCTGTAGCGGGGTGGGGTGGGATTAGATACTGGAGTGGCTGGGGGGGTTGGGGTGATCACTACAATATGGAAAACGGAGATTTTTGTTTTTATTCTAATGGGGATTAGGACCAGGGAGGGACCACTATTCTACAAAAAAATTGGGATTTTGTGTTTTTTTTAATTATACTGGGACCAGGAGGGCGGGTGGAATGAGGGGTCTCTATGCAATGGAAACAGAGATGGTGTGTTTTTCTTTATTATAGTGGGATTGGGACCAGGGAGGGTGGAGGAACCACTACACTATGAGAAAGCGGAATTCTGTTTTTTTCTGATGGGGATGGGGGGCTGCAGTGCCTCTGCAACCCTATAGGGTTTGCGGGGAGTACAGCCAGTATTTTCCCAGTGGTAATTTGCTCCAGGCAATGGCCTTTGCGACCGACCATTGCGTGGAGCAAATGTTTGAGAATGGGATTGTGGGACTATGCAGGTCCCCTCCCACTCATTTGCATTGCAGCCCCCCTCACTGCTTTGCCCGAGCGCAAAACCAGTTTGTTGGGGGCAAACTGGGCTTTGTGAATGGCTGCTAGTTTTTGTGCCTGGGCAAAGCTTTGTGAATACTTGTCCACACTTATTGGGGTACTGCTGCATCGTGATTGGTGGAAAGCACTACCAGGTGCATCCACTAACGTGTCCTAACAGAGGGGATTGTTCTTTTTAATGTTATAGAGTGATATGTAACTCAGGTTAAAGAGGTAAAAGATATAATCCTATAGATAGTATTGTGTTTTGTACTTAAGTGTAGCACCTCAAGCTGAATTTTGCTTGGAAATGTATGGATGGTATGGTATCATAAGTAGTAGTGTTTTATGCTTCTCTGCTACTGAAGTTGGTATTGTATTTTTAAGTAGGGACTGTACTGGTTAGAAACTTACAGATAGAACTGTATTTTGTAGTTAGTACAGGTATCATGGGTAGGATAGTGGGCTGTAATGGATGCGGGGTGGCAGTTAGGATTAACATATTGTGGAGGCTAGGAAGGTTTCCAACTTGGTTGAGGAGGCTGAAGAAAGAAGGGCTGTGACTTGGTAGAACACTGGAGAGGATGAGGGGAGGAGAAAGGAGCCTGAAGGCAGGAGGGTCACATCCAGGAAATAACATGAGGACACAGCATGGTAGGAACAGTGGCTCAAGTGAAGTGATACGGAGGGGGTACAGGAGTGGAACAATCAAGGGACCTAGCAATAGTGGGAAGACTAGAGTCAGGGGGGCAGAAGCACAGCCAGACAGATGGGAAGGAAATAGGTTAGCTGTGCTGGCAACACTGGTGGAGGAGGAGGGGGGAGTGATCTCCATGGGAGAGCAGGAGAGGGAGGAAGAGGGAAACCCACAAGGGTCAGGAGTCAGTCAGAGGAGGGCGACAGAGGAGAAAGGGAGAGAAGCATTGCTGGTGGGGTGGATGACAGGGGCGGAGTAGAGGAAGGGGAGCCAGGGCGGAGGGGAGGGATGTGGGGGATAGGGAGGAAGCAGTGAAGGGGGCAGGGGACAGGAGGGGAAGAAAGAGGAAAGAATAGTAGGGAGGGAGGGTGGAGTTAATGAGCTGGCATGCTCTAAGATTGGATACCCTGGGAAAGGGGTGGGGACAGGGACAAGGAACGAGGAAAGGGGTGCACTAATGCTGGGTGATTCCACACTTAAAGGGATCAAATGGGGTGGCAGGGGGAGAGGCAGAGTAGAATATGGGTGGAGGCTATACCCAGGCTAACAGCAGATAGGGTGGGGCATGTGGTTCTTATGTGTATAAGGAGGGGCAGGAAGAAACCGCATGTAGTGGTGCATATGGGCACTAATCACTTGGTGGGGGAGATGGTGGAAGCAGTAAGGAGGAGGTTTGAGGAATTGGGGAGGCTATGTGAGGAAGTGGGGTAATCAGTGGCCTTTTCAGAGGTGCTCGGTGAAAGCAGGCCCATCAGCGCAGCAGTTGGATTTCCACTTGCGATGCCAGTGATCCGCTTTAGGGAGTGGACTCAGGTCACTGGAGGGTCAGCCTTGAAAGAAAGCTTGAGTGTCCCACGACTGCTTGCCTTCTACTGGGGGAGGGAGGGAGCCAAGGCCCACAGCTTTCCTGACCCTGAGCGGAGGTCCGGGCTACAGCAAGTCCTGCTTGCAGGAGGGGCTGGCCAAGATGCATGGTGGACATCAGCGCACACCGCCTTGACATCAAGGGCACACACCACACAAGGGATAAAACACCGGAGGAAAAGCCTTCCATCTCTGGGAAGATGGGGTACCAGGAGCGTGCCCTCGATGTGCCACCACCCACCTAGGCCACATTGCCCGACACAACCAGATGTGTATGGGTTGTATGGGCCCCACCTTGTTCCCCGCCTGGTGGGATAGCCATGACTCCATGGGGTGCAAGGTCAGTCGTAGGTAGGATGGCTGGCAGAGGGATGACTCCTAGGAGCCCCCAAATGGTCAGAGATGGTGGGAGGTCGGAGAGAAAAATAGCAAGTTCAAAAAAAAAAAAAAAGGTGCTCCTGGTACCCTGCATGAGTATGGGAAGGAAAGGGAGGATTGAGGAGTTAAACAAATGGCTGGGGGAATAGTGTCCATCTAAGGGGTACATGGTAGTGGGGGACTGGGTCAGTTCCTGGGAAATTAAGGATCTGTATGCAGGGGATAGGCCGCACCTGAGCAAGGAGGGGAAAAGGGTATTAAAGCAGAGGTTTGAGGGGTACATAGCATCAAGGATAGATTTAAACTAGGTGGGGGGGGTGATGGGAGGACATCTAGTAGGCAGGGATCCCAGAGTGGGGAGCTAAGCATGCCTACCCACTAAGCTATCAGAGAGGTATTTGAGGTGGGAACATAAGAAGGGATTAGGAGGGGAGGAAAACCCGTGTGGGGGGGAGAAGGACATAGGTTGGAGGGGGGTCTTGCTGAATGTGAGAAGCTTAGGTAACAAATCAGCTCAACTACAGGCTCTCTTGGTTGTGGGGAGGGTAGAAATTGCAGCCATCATGGTGACATGAGCCACCCAGAACCAGGACTGGGATATGATGATCCCAGGGAACAGGATATTCAGGAAGCTACAGGACTAGGGGAAGGGGGGCATCTCCGTGATGGTGGTGGGATAAGGTATGAGAGAGGAGGGGGTGGAAGGCAGGACAGAGGCCCTATGGATGCAGTTTCAGGACTCTAAAAGAAAGACACTGAGGGTGGGGTTAGGACACAGGCCACCAGTTCAGAGGAATGACCTGGATAGGGAGTTAGCTGAGCAGATTAGAAGAGTCTGTAGGAAAGGGGACACCATAATGGTGGGGGACTTCAACCTGCCTGGGGTGAACTGGAACACCCCAACCACCATGTGTGCAAAGGAGCAGAGACTACTAGATGCATTTCACAACTGCCTCCTGGTGCAATTGGTCTGCGAGCCGACTAGGGTGGGTAGGACTGTGCACCTGGTATTAACAAACAGGGAGGTTGTAAGGCACCTGGGAGTGGAGGACCCCCTGGCTGGGAGAGACCATCATATGGTGTGGTTCTTATTCAATATGGGAAGGGTAACAGGAGGAATGGGTATCACGGTGATTGATTTTAATGGAGCGGACTTTAAAGGATGGGGGAAATTTTGGTTGAGCATCTGGTGGGAATTCAGAGATGCATGAGTGCCAGTCAAAAATGCAATATCATTAAGAAAGGGCTGGCAGAGGCTACTGAGACCTGCACCAGGACACAGAGCAAGAAGGGAAGAGCAAAAAGCCAAGCTGGCCATCTTGGGAGGTAATGGAAGGGGTGAGGGCTGAGAGAAAAGCATTCCAGAGGCTTAGGAAATTGGGAGGGCAAGTGGACATAGATGAGTACACGAAGAAGTCCAGGGAGGTTACCAGGCTAGTCAGAGTGTCCAAGGCTTCCAGACAGCAAAGACTGGCACAGGGAATTAAGGAGGGGAAAAAGGACTTCTTCAGATACATTGGCGAGAGAAGAAGAAACAAAGACCAGATTGTGAGGATTAAGAAAGATGGGTGGAGAAGGGGGAGGACAAGGCAGAGGTACTGAATGAGTACTTCTGTTCTGTGTTATAAAGGAAAGAGGGGGACAGACACCCCATAGGAAGGGTGAAGTGGGCAGAGGGGGGCTGGGGGCAAATTATATCAGAATTACAGAGGACAGGGTGCTAGAGAGACTAAGGACACTGAGGGTGGACAAGGCAAAGGGGCCAGATGGCATTCACCCCAGGGTACTTAGGGAACTAGTGGAGATCCTGGTGGGACCACTGGCAGACCTGTTCAGTACATCACTGGACACAGGATGCATGCCACAGGATTGGAGGATGGCCCATGTGGTGCCCATTCATAAAAGTGGCCAGAAGGATGATCCAGGTAACTACAGACCAGTGAGTCTCACTTCAATCATGGGGAAACTCGTGGAGTCAATCCTAAAAGATAGGCTGATGACCTTTCTGGAAGACAATAGACTCCAAGATGACCATCAGCATAGTTTTGTATTGGGCATATCCTGCCAGATGAACCTAGTCAAGTACTATGACTGGGTTACCAAGGAACTGGAAAAGGGCCATGCAGTAGACATCCTGTACTTGGACTTTAGCAAGGCCTTTGATTCGGTGCCACATGGGAGTCTGGGGGTAAACCTGGAATACATTAGGGTGGAGACAAAAATGGTCAACTGGATCACCAACTGGCTGAGGGGTAGGCAGCAAAGGGTGATGGTTGGGGAAGGAACTCTCATCACCAAGGGACATTACAAGTGGGGTGCCCCAGGGTTCAATACTGTGACCAGTGCTATTCGGGATATTTATAGACAATATCTCAAATGGGATCTGGAATAGGATCAGTCTGTTCACAGATGATACTAAGATTGGTGCAGTGGTAGATGACATAGAGGGGTGGAGGGGGCTGCAGGAAGACCAGACCAAACTACAGGAATGGTCGGAGACATGGCATTTGGGGTTCAACACCAATAAGTGCAAGGTACTGCACATCAGAGCAAGGAACCAGGGGAGGAAATATCAGGTGGGAGGGGTACAGTTGGAAAGCACAGTGGAGGAAAATGATCTAGGGGTACTAATAACAGGGAGTATGTACCACTCAGCTCAGTGAAGAAAGGTGGCTGCAAAGGCAAACAAGATACTGGGGTGAATAACGAGGGGAATCTCCTCCAGTCACAAAGAAGTGATCCTACCCCTGTACAGGTCACTGGTCAGGCCACACCTGGAATACTGCATGCAGTACTGGTAGCCATTCCTGAAGAGGGACATCAGATTGATGAAGGGAGTGCAGTGTAGGGCAACAAAGACGATAAAGGGACTTGAGGGAAAATCCTACAAGGAGAGACTGGGAGAGCTGCAAATGTATTCCCTCCAAGAGAGGAGAGATAGGGGGGATGTGATCAAAACCTTTAAGTATCTAAAGGGTATTAGCTGGATTAATACAGAAGGGATTCTTCAGATCAGCAAGGGAGGGACACGAGCTGGCATTGGCTGAGAAGTGGGGATTCAGTAGGGACATCAGGAGACACTTTTTCATGGAAAGGGTGGCAGATAATTGGAACATGCTACCTGAGGAGGTGATATCATGAAGAACAGTGGGAGGATTTAAGAGAGGGTGGGACAGAGTGAGGGGGTGGTTATGAGGACAGGGGTGGAGGGTGGGGCAGCTGAGCGGCTAGCTGCACAATTGAGCAGACTCGATAGACCACAAGGCCCATTTCTGCTGGCATGTCATATGTTTGTATCCTGCCCCTTATCTTCCCAGCATTGATGCTTCTAACATTTGGTTCCTTTTAATATTAACATAATCACATAATTATGTTTACTGTTATATTTATATTACACTTTGTATGCACTTTGTGGTGTATAGCTTTAAGGGCTATCTTTAAAATGACCCCTTGGTGGTTAACCACAGATCGCGATGGTCGCTTAAATGAGGAGCTCTCTCCCTCCCACCGCGTACCCGGGTCACACCCGTTCCTTACCTGCCTTTTTTCACCTGTTTCTTTGCCCGCTGATGAAAGGAGTGTGTCCGCTCCTCGGTAGTGTCGCTCCGGATCCCTGCTCCACCCGGGAAGTACCCCATTTACTCCGACGCTTACTGACACATTTAGCGGCTGGCCTACAGCCAAGATGGAGCCTGCTTCTTCAGTGGTGCCCTCGGAGGGCAGGCTAGCAGAAATTCGGCAGATGTTCGCCGAAATTCTAAATCGTATGGACCGTATTGACAGTGCCACCCAAAAGAACACTGCTGATATAGTGGAGCTGTCGCTGAGGGCTTCTGTATTTGAGCACAGGTTTTCTGAGGTGGAGGACGGCTGCCGGCGAACTGGGGCACGAGTATGGGACCATGACAAAACTAACCAGCAGCTATGGACCAGGGTAGAGGACTTAGAGAACCGAAGCAGAAGGAACAATCTGAGGCTTGTGGGCTTCCTGAGGGCAGTGAAGGATCGGATGCCATAGGCTTTTTGCAAAAGGAGCTCCCCCCCTCTGTTGGGCTGGCATTCAGTACACCCGCTGGAGATAGACAGGGCCCACAGAATGTTGGCTCCCCGCCCGGCCCCTGAGGAGCGTCCTCGCACCATATTGGTCCGCTTTCTCTGATTCCAAGACCGAGAACTCATTACCAGGTTGGCACGCCAAAGGAAAGAACTCATCTGGAGAGGCCACAGAATCCAGATCTTTGCGGATTACTCCCAAGAGCTCACTCCATGCCGTAAGGCCTTCACTGCTGCATGTTGGGCTTGTGCTGACCTGGGGTTAGAGTACTCATTGAGATACCCAGCGTGCCTTCGGATCATTCTGAATCGATCGACGAGGCAGTTTGACAACCCTGCAGCTGCTGAGAGTTTTCTGGCATCACAAGCTCCCAAGTTACACAGGGTTGAGCCCAGGGAGCCTACGAACTCTGGGGCCACAGCTATGGAGACCTCTGCACCAATCCCTTCAATTACCCCCCCCCGGGCTACTCAACCTGCAACTCCACAATCCAGACCGCCCTCTCTTTCTGGCCCTCAGAAATCTCCAGGGAGCAAGAAGAAAAACAGAAGGAGGGCATGTCTGGATGGGGCTCATATCGACAAGACTCCCCAGTTCCGTTCTTGTTCCTGGAGTCGCAATGCCAGTCCTGACTCCATGGCCTCTCGCTCCTCTGTACAGCCCGACATGAGCAATAACCAGTTTCGTGCCTTGATGGACCTACCGACTGACGGATCCCAGCTGGACCCTCCTTTGCCTCCTAGACCATCTCCTAAAGGGAATAAGTCTCAGGCTGTGCGCTTGCTCTCCTGGGCAGATGATGCGGAGTCAGTATCCTCAGAGGTTTTCATTGCTATGGAGGGGGCCTCAAATTATCCAGCACCCTTTGGCACTGCAGTGGCCCCTGCTAAATCTGCAGGCTGAATGTGACTGAGACTGTTTTGTGCTGTTTTTCTGTTTTCTGGTTCTCTCCCACTTGTCATAAGTAGTTTGGGCGGATAGAGTCGACCTGAAACTCCTGGTATCTGCCCATCACGCAGGGGCTTTCCAGGTGTCGCTGGTGGGAGGGGGGAATCCAGTGTTACCATTTACACTCTGGTCAATCAGCGGCTCCATTCCCACTTAGAGGGGGAATGACCAGGGGTCAAACAGCCTTTCTATAGGTGTGACAGCCCCCCTTTGGTTGCATTTAAGCTCTGTATAACCCTGTTTTTGGTTACTAATGTGTGGTATGTTTGGGCGGAGATGGGCGGAGGCTAATCCCTTAATGCCTGTGTAACTTATCTAAGGTTGAGGGCGGCCACTTTAGCCAACTTGTTGGGGCAGATGCGCTGTATTGGTGGGATACAGTGGAGAGAAGCCTTTGGGCAGTGGACTGTTCTATCTCTCTTTTGCTGCCACTAGTTAACCTCCTACCTCCCAGTGATTCCTGCTGGTATATGGGCCTTAATGAGGTCGATGCATGCAGCAGGAGCTGATCTGTTTAGAGGGAGGGGATTTGGGGAGGGTTGGGGAGAGGGGGAAAGGGTGTCTTGCATCTGTGTTTGTTCAAAGTTATGGTTGCTGTTGGTAGTTTATGTTCAGGGCCTAGTGAGCCCCTTTCAGAATTATTCAGTTTTGTATGTTGTCAGTAGTTTAGGCATTCTGACTTCTGAGATTCTGATCTGTCTTCATCAAGGCTGTTTCAAGAGAAAAGGTCCTCTCCTTGGGGGATTGGGTCTCTGGCCTTGGTGCATGTGGATGCATATAGGGGTTGCCATGACCTTATTCAGGTCGAATGGAGACTAATTTTATTTCCTGGAATGTCTATGGCCTTAATTCTCCTGTTAAATGGAAGAAAGTCTTGCTTCATCTGAAGAAGCTCAGGCCTTCGGTAGTCCTCCTTCAGGAGATGAAACTCTCCTCAGCTGAAGCTAGGAAACTTAGACAGGGATGGGTAGGGGAAGAGATACATAGTGTGGCAGACTCCCACAGGCGGGGGTCTCTATACTTCTACATAAATCTCTGGAGTGGAAGGTTACAAGGCATACTCATGATGCAGAGGGGAGATGGATTATGGCCGAAATGGCAACCCTGATGACCCGCTAGTCTTAGTAAATTTATATGCTCCTAACCAGGATTGTCCTTCCTTTTTCCATATGGTTAATCAGGCCCTTATGGATTTTATTATCCAGAAAGTCCCTAATGTATTGGGGGGGACTTTAATCTGGTGCTTGATCACCTTCTGGACAGAAGCAACAAGGCCCTTGAACAGCATAGGCAGGCCTAGAAAGCCCTCCTGAGGTTAATGGATGAGCATGGTCTGCTGGACGCGTGGAGGGCCCTACATCCCGGGGAGTGGGATTATACATGCTTCTCGTAGACTCATGGCTCATCTAGTAGACTCGATCTGTGGCTACTTTCCACCGACCTCTTTGGCAGGGTGTCTACTTCTTGTATACACCCCATTTATGTCTCTGACCATGCCCCTCTGGGAGTTCAGGTTAAATTGGGACAGGACCACTCTCCTCCTTCTCCTTGGCATCTGGACCCCCTCCTCCTGGAGGACGGAGACTTCCAGAAATGGCTCGGGCCTGCAATTGCTGAGTATTGGTCTAACAATGATAATGGGGAAGTTTCTGACTCTACCCTATGGGAAGCCTTCAAGGCTACAATAAGGGGTGGGATAATAGCCTTCGCTTCGGCTAGGAGACGCTGACATGAGGCTGATCAGAGGGCTTTAGAAAAACAATTATACCTCCTGGAAGCTCAATATAAATCATTTCAAGACAAACCTGCACCCCAGTCTTTCTATAGATACATTAGTGAAAGGAGAAAGTCCAGAGGGGGTACTGCTAAGCTTAATGGAGAAAAGGGAGCATGTGAGGAGGAGGACCCTGTGAAGGCATCTATCCTAAATTGATACTTTTGCTCAGTATTTACTGAAGAGAAGGTAGGGCAGGGCCCACAGCTCAGCATCATGGACACAGGGGGGAGGGAGGTGAGCACTACTCCCTTCACAAAGAAAGGGTCCTACAAGAGCTTGCTTAGCCTAGGGCGGATAAGGCAATGGGACCTGATGGCATACATCCCAGGGTACTTAAGGAGCTAAAGGTGGAACTAGCAAAGCCATTAGCAGAACTGTTTAGTGAGTCTCTGAGCACAGGAGAGGTCCCAGAAGACTGGAGAAGGACTCATGTGATCCTGCTCCACAAGAGTGTAGCAGGGAGGAGGCGGGGAACTACAGACCAGTCAGTCTTACCTCAGTAGTGGGCAAGATTATGGAGGCACTTCTTAAGGAAAGGATAGTGCAACACCTGGAATCCATAGGGGCACAGAATGCAAGACAGCATGGGTTTACAAAAGGAAGGTCCTGTCAAACTAATCTCATAGATTTCTTTGACTGGGTAACCAGAGTGGTGGACCAAGGGGGAGCAATTGATGTCGCCTACTTTGACTTCAGCAAAGCTTTTGACACTGTTCCACATAGAAGATTAATAAATACACTGGTTAGGCTCAGGGTGGGTCAGAAGTTGGTCAACTGGGTGGCAAACTGGTTGACGGGCAGAAAACAGAGAGTGGTGGTAAATGGTATACAGTCAGAAAAGATACAAGTCACAAGTGGGGTACCTCAGGGATCAGTTCTGGGGCCAGTCCTCTTCAACATCTTCATTAGTGACCTTGCAGATGGACTAGAGGGTAAGGCTTGTCTGTTTGCAGATGACACCAAGATCTGCAACAGAGTAGATGATCCAGATGGGGTGGGCAGAATGAGAAGAGATCTGGATAAACCAGCAAAATGGTCAGAAGAGTGGCAATTGGGATTTAATGCAAAGAAGTGCAAAATCATGCACATAGGGAAGAGAAACCCTGAAGCCACCTACAGGCTGGGAGGGGAGTTGCTAGCAGTCACAAAAGAAGAAAGAGACTTAGGCATCATCATCACTGATGATCTGAAATCATCCAAGCAGACCTCTAAAGCAGTAGGTAAGGCTAGGGGGGTGTTAGGGTGCATTAGTAGGATATCACAAGTCGTAAGAGGGAGGTAATAATTCCTGTTTACAAGACACTGGTTAGGCCCCATCTGGAGTACTGTGTGCAGTATTGGAGGCCACACCTTCACAAGAACATTAACCAAATTGAGGCAGTCCAGAGAAGGGCAACCAAAATGGTGCAGGGACTGCATCAGAAGACATATGAGGACAGAGTAACAGAGCTCAATATGTATACCCTTGAGCAAAGGAGGAAGAGAGGTAATATGATCGAGGGATTCAAACACCTTAAGGGCATTAACAAGGTGAAAGAGTCTAACATGTTTAAATTTAAGAAAAATAGAAGGACAAGAGGACACAGCATGAGATTAGAGGGGGGGGTGATTAACGGGAATGTGAGGAAATTCTTTTTCACAGAAAGGGTGGTGGATGCATGGAATGGCTTACCACAAGAAGTGGTGGCTATGAATACAGTGCAGGGCTTCAAACAGGCATGGGATAGGCATAAGGAAGCAATACAAATGACTATGAATAGATAGGCCACTGACAGAGCAAAGGCCGATGGCACATTTAAAAGGTAGAAAAAGAAATGGGCAGACTGGATGGGCCTTGTGGTCCTCATCTGCCGTCAACTTCTATGTTTCTATGTTTCTAGTCCTTGCTCACTCAGCTCGCAAGTACCAGAATCTCATTAAACGCTCACCTTACCCACCAGGCAGAGTTGAATCTTAGGCAGGTATGACATGCCTACTGGGAAGGGGGGAAAAGGCCAGTAAACTCCTGGCATATCGCCTTAAGCAGCGTCAAATGTTCAGGAGGATATATGCTTTAAAGGATCACACTGGGGTCCCGTGCTACTCCTCGACTGGGGTCAATGGCATTATGGCTCAGTTTTATAGGCAGCTATATGCTTCTCCTGTCCCCCCTAGCCTGGGTTCCATCCAAAAATTTCTGGATTCCTTGTCCATCACCAAGCTCTCCCCATCGGAAGTTACAGGGATGAAAGCCCCATTCACGGTGGAAGAAGTGGATAGGGTTATCCAATCCATGAATCTTCATAAAGCTCCTGGGACTGATGGTCTCCCCATAGACTTTTATCGGGTCCAAGGTGCCAACCTTGCTCCGTACTTAGTCCGGATGTTTAGGCACTCTCTAATCTCAGGTAGCCTACCCCTGTCACTAAGGGAAGCTACCATTACTGTACTCTCTAAGAAGGGGAAAGATCTTCTTTCCCCGGGTTATTACCACCCCATTTCCCTTATCAACGCAGATGCCAAAATTCTGGCTAAGGTTCTCGCCAGCAGACTGGAGGCTGTCATACCAGGGCTGGTTCACCTGTCCCAGGCTGGTTTTGTTAAGGGGCGCCTGGGTTCGGATCATCATAGAATCCTCCTTTCAATGATGCATTACTCCCAATTGTCAAGGAAGCACTCAGTTGCCCTAGCCGTGGATTTTGAGAAGGCATTTGATTCAGTGGAATGATCTTATTTGTTTCATACCCTCTCCTTCATGGGGGTGGGCCCTGACTTTCTCTCCTGGATCAAGCTATTATACTCCTCTCCCTTGGCTAGGGTTCTGACCAACGTCAACTTATCGGCACCATTCCAGTTGCAGAAGGGTACAAAACAAGGATGCCCGCTTTCTCCCCTTTTGTTCATTCTTGCCATTGAACCCTTGGCCATTGCACTTCAGGAAGAGCCCTCTATTCCTGGAATAACAATGAGGGGCATTACTTTTAAAACTTTCTTGTACACTGATGACCTGCTGTTCACTACCGAATGCACTCCACAGGTGATTCAATCCATCTTGCACATCCTGAATATATTCTCTGGAATTTCTGGTCTTAGGATCAATCATTCCAAAACAGAGGTCCTCCCTGTCAACTCGACGACCTCTGACATGGGGGTGGTGGCTACGGGTCTCAAATGGTCCCCCAGTGGCATAAAGTATCTGGGTATCATCCTACACCCTAACTTGTCCAGAGTGCTCTCAGCTAACCTTTCCCCATTGGTGGAGTCTGTTAAGGAGGACATGGCTCGTGGAAAGCCTTAGGTCTCATTAAGCGGAAAATAGACTCCATCAAGATGATGGTGGCCCCAAGGTGCTGTATCTATTATCCCATCTTCCTATACGATTCCGTCAAATGGTTTCCAAAATTGGATGCAGTTATTGGTAATTTCCTGTGGAAGGGCTCCCTATCCACCGTTTAGTAAGCTTAAACTTACACAGACTGGAGTAAGGGGCTGGGCTTACTTGGCTCTCAGGGTACCACATGGCCTTTATTTCGGCTCAGACCATTTTGTGGTTCTCTAGTAGTGCCCACCACCCACCTGGCTCCTGGAGGCAGCATTACTACAGGCCCTTCCCCTGTGGTGGCATTGTATAGTAAAAACTCCCTCTAATCTGCCCCTCCTATTTTATTATCCATCCAGTACTGGAAAAGAGTTTAACTTTGCTTAGTCAGGACGTAACTCCTGGAGGTTTTGCCCCTTTGGAACAATCACGCCTTGGTAGTGGGTGGTAGTATGATCCGTTGGAGGGTACGGGAGTTACAAGGTATCCTTTTAGTTCAGGATTTATTACTCCCTGATGCTAGTTCATTGGACTCTTTTGAGGCTTTAAGATCCAGATATCAGCTCCCGACCTCTCATTTCTGGAGATATCTCCAGATCAGAGATGCTATCTCACATCTACCTAATTCTCCTAGAAATAGAGGGTCACAATTAGGATCCCATCCTCTTACTGGCTGGTTACATCATCCCAGGAATACAGCCAGTGAGATCAATAGGGCTCTTAGGGGTGCTGCTGCAAACCCTACTTTGTCAGCAAAAGCCCAATGGGAAAAGGATCTTAATTCTTCTATCTCAGAGTCCCATTGGGACCATGCCTGGGTGAGACTACATATGGCATGTAGAGATGGGCGCACCCATCTCACCATGAATAAAACCCTTCATAGGTGGTATAGGGACCTGGCTAAACTCAAAAAGATGGGGCTTCTTCAGCAGGACACTTGCTGGAGATGTGGTATTCAAGGTGCCCATCTTTTCCATATACTCTGGGAGTGTCCATACCTCCAGCTTTTCTGGACATCAATCCAGGATTAGTGTTCCTCTCTGTTCCCTCAAACAGTACCAGACCCCCCTCTTTTCCTTCTGGGTTGTGCCCCTGCTCGTACACCCAAGCGCTGTCCGGGGGCCCAGTGGGTTACCCCCCTAGGGGCGATAGCAAAACAGCTTATCCTAAGGAGGTGGCAGTCCCCGGAGGTTTCATCCTTCCGGGAGTTTCTTTAGCCTTTGCCCTAGGAGCTATGTATGAAATGCTCTCTAGTTTTGCTGGGGGTAAGTTGACCCAGTTTGACAGATGATGGCAACCTTATCTTCAGTCTAAGTACTGTCACGATATCCAACCCTAGGTGGTCACTAAATTCCAAGGACTCCTTGTCTGGTCTGAGCTATAGGCTCTTCCGGGGTTTTTTTTATATATACATGGTATGTTTGTTTTGTGTGTATCTCAGAAGCAGTCTGTCTTTTTGTTTTTCTAGTTTTTGATGTACATAGTTCTAATTAGCACTAGGCCTGTTCCAGGGCATAACCACTTATACCATATGCTGTCTTGGTCCCTATAGGTTATTGTTATTATCCTTTTTTTTTTTGCTTACATGAGGCCCTTCAATTTATATTTCTTGGCTTCCACTCTTTGGGTGGGAGATTCTAGGCAGGTTTGGATTATTACTAAAGTCAGTGCTCCTTATTTTCTCCTGTTTTTTTTTCCTTCCTCCTGTATATTTTGTATGTAATATCCTGGATGGTGTATTAAGATTGCATTATGGTTATGGTTGTATGTAACCATTCAATATTACACTTCTGTCTGGTGTGTCCTGTGTGAAATAATAACAAAATCTTTAACTTAAAAAAAAAAAAAAAAAAAAAAAGGGGACCCTTTGCTGTGCACCCCACCCCCCCATGGCTCTGTGATAGTGAAACTGGTCAGGGTTTTCTAAGACCTGTAGTCTGCCTGGCTGTATGAAATAATTAAATGCAATTAAAGTTTTTTACACTTGGAGTTCTATGCAAAGCCGTTTTTGTAGTTTTTTGATTGTTTCCATATTAAACTGAGATGCACATTTCAGTGGAGTGAGACTTTGGCTGCAGGTCTTGGTGGATGCTTTCAGGGCTATCTACTGGTACCTCTAGATAAGTAACCCGTGAGATAGACCGCAATGCTAGATGTGGTGTTTACCAACAAGGAGGCACTAGGAGCTGGGAGAGTAGATCAGTCACTTGGGAATAGTGACATACTTTCATTTAGTTTGAACTTGGCCTTGGAGTTCATAAAATCCCAAATGAGAGCTGAAGTCCTTGATTTTAGAAGGGTGGACTTCAACAGGCTGAGGGAGATGGTCAGAGAAAAGTTGGTAGGGATGGACAAAATAGGTGGGTAGAAGACAGATGGGGCAATTAAGGGGCCATTCTCAAGGCATCTTATTTATGTAAGAGAATGGTAGCCAAAATGAACTGGTTCAAGAGACCATTATAGTTCTCAGCAAGGGTCAGGGAAGCAGTGAGGAGCAAGAGAAATGCCTTCTATAAGAATAAAGGAAAGCGGTGGAGGGGGATGCGGCAATATTTCTTAAAAAACAAGAATGCAAAGAAGGCAGAAAGGGTTGTGATGGGGTCATCATTCACTCTAGTTCTCAAACTAATCTAGTAACTCCTAGAAAACCTGGTCATATTTCTCCCTTTGCAGTTATGATGACTGTACCCTAGCTGCAACAAGCTGCTTGGGAAAATAGTTCCTATCCAGAATCAATAATAACCCTCAGTCAGGCTCATCTTTTTTAAAGCTGGCTCTAGTACAAGTAAAATACAATGCAGCTGTCCCCTAGTAAAAGTTACTCAGAAACAGCCTGTAAACAATAAAGGTGTTCTATTTATGTATGCATGTATTTCAAATGTTTCACCAAGAAAGACATACTTAGCCGACAGCAGCTTGTTTCCACATGTGTCCTGGGGGAGGTGTGTGGAGGAGGAAAAAGTAGGAATAAATAATTGATATTACACTAAAAGAATACTTGAACAACAGTAGATAAAAGCAATACAGTACAACCAAGGCCCCTAGAATTCTGTGACCACAGAATTTTGTGCAGAACTTGTAACCTAACTCAGAACTTCTGAAGTGCCGCAAAATTCACTGTTCTTGGTGATTCATTACTATTTCCATTTATCCATAGAACCTGGTTCCCTTTCCCTCTTTTTATATCCAAAACCCCTCTATGCTCCGGATGTGATGTTATCAATGCTGTAACATTATACATTAGCTAATGAAATGGCTGTGTTCTGTCACAGAGTGAATAGTCACTTATCTACCACAGCTCCCACTGCCAAAGGTGGTGGCACAGCACATCAGGCATAGTGATATTTGCTCAACCTGCATTACAGCCTAATACAATTTTCATTCTTACATTATTACACCAGGGCCAGCTTAAACAAAACCTTGACAATAGCATAGACCTGTTAAATCTATACCTTACTTTGTGCAAACTTATTTTTGCCTTTAATGTATAGAGATGCCATCTGAAATGAATAACTGGTAAAATGAATTAACCCCTCATTTTTAAGAAAAATAAAGTAATTGTGCCCATAAAAGTGGAATATAATAATGTGTAGACCTGTTGAAAGAACAGACCTGTTAAATAAATAATTGTGCTATACGCATTTTTGCCAGGGTGGATTACATGTTGTCATTGGTTGATAGAATCACCTAAAAGTTGTGGAGAAATGTTATGTCAGGGCGAGCTGTTGGGCCAGAGGGTAGCATGTTGTGTTCCATGCCGGCAAGTCAGGTTCAGAGATGAGCTCTGGCAGCTGACTAGGCAGCACAAGGATTGAAGGAGCACACCACTGCTCTGAGCCTGGAAAGGTATGGCACAGTGTTCTGTCATACGGTGGACACATTGTGATGGGCTGGAGAGCTTTATCTCACAATGGGTTCACATGCATGTTATGGCCTGATGGTGTTATGTAGTGTGTTAGGGGAATCAGGTTGGCATGAAAAATGAGTTTTGCAATATCTTCTCTATTCTGTTTATTCCATTTCCAAGGGGACCTGTATGAATAAGGATACAATTTCATAGAAATAAAAAAAATATATAAATATATATATATAATTAGAAGCAAAAACTCCATTTAATGCATTAGTTAGGGTTGTTTCCACACCGACAAAAGCGAGGAAATTCGGTGTTAGGTTTGAAAACCCCCTTGGTCCCCATACACCCCAACGGCATTGGGGTGTACGTATAGTTGTCAGTCTAACTCTCACCAAATTCTCCTACACCTCAGCTTCTTTACACATGTGATGGGGTGAGATTAGGGCTGACAACCGTAATGTGTACCCCGATGCCAGTTGGAGGTGTGGGCGGGGGGCGGGGCTTTCAACCCTAACACCGAATTTCCTCACTTTTGTCGGTGTGGAACAACCCTAACTAATGCATTAAATAGAGTTTTTGCCTCTACATTCCCTTCTTTTTGAGAATGATAATGAGAAATAGTTAATGTAATGCGGTGGCGGTCCCGCCACATGATGTCTTTCACATAGTAACATTATGCCATAAACACAAAAGTAATGTCAATGGTGACACAAAGCAAAACAGAAGAAGAAACAATAGTGTAGACAGCGATGTTAAAAACTACATAAAAGCAGCGCAAATTAAAACGCAAAGGGTAACGCACATGGTGGCGTAGACGTGAACGGTAAGTGAAACGGGAACGGAACCGCAAGCAAAAATGGTAATGGCAACAATAATGTAAGCACACAGGCTGGTTTTCCCCAAAAGCTGCATAAAGAAAGACAGTGAGTACAAAGAATGTATGCATAATAATGGTTCTCAGAGCAGAAAATGAGGACTTGGAATACTAAATTGCTTATATCTCAGGAACCATACGACTTAGAAAAAAAATTTAAAAGTTGTATGATTTACAACTTTCCTAGCTAGTTTTTAGTTAGCTCCTGTGGGGCTAAGTTTTTCCAACAAAAGTCTGTATCTACGTCCGTTTCAGAGATATGGGCCCTGAAAGCACGGCGAATGCCATAATGTTATCCTATGGAAACAAACAGAAATTCAAGTGCCATAACTTCAGGTCCCTGTAATATTTTTTCACCAAATCACAGAAAGGCACATCTGTGGGATGTTGGCTGTGTTCCTCAAATTTCAGCCCAAAAGACCAAACCGTTATTTTGCAGCAGGGTGGCAAAGGATTCCTGTAATCGTCATCCTATAGGAAAAAGTGTCAAATTTTGGGTGCTGTAACTTTTCTGCCATGTAATATTTTCACCAAAACACTGAAAGGCACATCTGTGAGATGTCAGCTGCGTTCCCTCAAATTTTAAGCCAAAACACCAAACCGTTCTTTTGCAGCAGGGTGCCAAAGAATTGCTGTCATTTTCCCACAGCCTAGAAAGGCACTGTTGAAGTTTGCAAAAAGCTTTCGCAAATTCGTTCAACAGTGTCATAATTAAGCGTACTTTGTGAAAGTACTTTTCCAGAAAACATATTTCTGGGGTGTTTTACCCAAAAATAAAGACATGGCTAGCATCCTCAGGGTCTGACTAGGTGACTACAAAAAGAATTAGGTTGCTAGAGGGTCTCAATTTTAAATGCCAAGCAGATTTGCAACAGTAAAAGGCCCATTTGCGAAAGTAAAAACTGCATTTGCGACACTCTCAAACTTTTTGTTTACTTTTCCCATTGACTTATAATGGGAACTTGTTTTTTGAATAACTTTTGAACCATTTAATATTTTTTTCCCGAAATCTTCAAAAGGCACATCGGGGACCCCGACCGCATGTTCCCTGAAGATTTCAGACTGGTTGGGCAAACCTTGTGACCTGTATGCACGACAGTAAAATTCCAGAAAAGCACAAACGTGCACACAGATCACGCTTAATAACTCTGCAGCCGTATATGCGACTGGCACGAAACTTGGCACATCCCAAGGTGTATGGGTCTTGATCACGTATTCCAAATTGCAGGCAAATCATTAAAGGGTTGCAACATTATTAAGGTGCACAATTTTGGGTTTATCATGTAAATGGCTCCTCAACCCTAAATATAGTGGCACTACTGTGTCACTATTTTATATATATGTATATATATATATATATATATATATATTATATATATATATATATATATATATTTACCCAGTTACCAAAGACTAAAATCATATATATACAGTATATATATATATATATATATATATATATATATACACACACACACATATACATACATACACGCACACATATTTGTATGTAATAGATTGCATATAAATATATAAGTGATACACAGTGGGGACCTCCTGAGTGGTATGGCTAGAATGAGTATATAAATACCTTATTTATCACATAAGGTCCCCTCTGCATATTTCATTTATGCAATAGGATAGGACCTTAAGGGATAGATAATTTTTTGCTTTTTTAGGCATAACGTTAGTTCTATAAGTCTGTTATTTTTTGAACTAGTGTTATTATGCTTCCCCCATCCTTATTGCTATAACCATTGCCATGGAAGTGAAGTCAGGATGACCAGCTGACACTGTGATGTGGTAGTTCATTAGTGTTGCAGAACTTCCACAGAAATTACTAACCACTGCTGCAGAAGTTCTGTGGCAAATGGTAATTTTACCACAGAACTTGGTCCCAATGTGCCACATAAAAGTAGGGGTCTTGAACTAAAGGAGCAAGGTACAATATGCTACAGGTGGGTAAACAAAGTGTGTTGCAGTAAAAATTAATTGAAACAAAGTACTGTTGTAAACCTCATAAAGGTGTAATAGTTGGTAGGAGGAAACAAAGAGCAAAACAGAAGTGGGGCAAACAGAGAAGGGGTAGAGGTGCATATAAGTAAAGTATCCAAGACAGTTGCAAATGTGAGTCACAAAGAAAGACTTAAGGAAAAAGCAGTAGAGACAAGTGCATGGACAGGGGATGGAGGATGAGAGTTTAAGGAAACTATGAAAAAGTAGACTGGCCAGCAGTACATTTCTGGAGGAATAGAAAGGGAATGAAATCATTACTTTGAAGAGGGTAGGAGGTACTGTATGATAGGGAGGATAGCAAGAGTAGGTAAATAGGAAGAAAGGGAACCAAATCAGAATTGGATATGAAGGAGGCAAAGTGGAAAAGGCACCTGGCATTATGGGATTAATTAGGTAAATTAGTAGCATTACTCGCATAATTAACTTCTTGCTTGTGTTTTTCTTTATTCCATGATTGTAGGTGTGCTACTGGTATATGGTCAATCTCAGTTACAAAAGAATTGGTGCTCTCCACCCCCTTAACCTCAAAAATATCAACAAACTATCTCAAAATCATTAAATGTTTTTCTACGTATTTGTTCACATTTGTTTTTCATTCTATTACTTTAAAAGGGGTTCTTTATTAATCAACTGACATGTCAGAAAAACCTGGCCACAAATAACAATATGTCCCTCTCATAGTAATTTTGGATGTGTAATAACTGAGCAAAAATGTTTGACAGGAGATGTGTTTTTGTAGGATGCACCATGCCTCATGAAGTGTGCATAAGGCTGCAGGCTGAGTGCCGAAAACACATGAGAAGTGGGTCAATACCATAATTACATATGCTGTGGAGGGCACTGAGATTAAAAATGGACACTTACTAAAGAAAAAAAAAGATTTAAAAAGCTCTCTATACATTAAAAGGAAGTAAATACTTTAATAAAATTATTATTTCTATGATATTATCCATGTACCAGACACAGCAGTCCACTGGTTATAACATTGTGTGTCTTCCACTCATTCATGCCTGTGTCTGCCCCCACAAACTGTTCCATGGGCATCCTCCCACACTCACATTTAGTTTACAGTAGAAAGGTGAGCTTGTCAGTTTATTTGAGATTAGTTTTTTTTTTCAGTGACTTCTATGGAAAGGGCAGGGAAAAAGGAAGAGTGCAGTGCTGTTTAGTTGTAGTTTGCTCTGGGACAGGCGAGAAAGAGACAACAGGACTCCATCGATGCATCATGCCTTGCAGAACAAGCATTTGTCAATGCGAGATAGTTGTCGTGCTGGCATTGACTTTGTAGTCGCGGTGCGGAAACACATTTTGGCAGTATGTGAAAATGACAGCTGTACTATTCATAAGGAGGTAAAAATTGGCAGTGGTGAAAATGTGGCATGTAAGTATTGCAAATGTGCGAGTTACAAGGATGCATGGAAATGCAAATGCACACTTGTAACACAGTCATTTTATGGAGTTCCAGCACCAGATTTTCGACATAGGCATTTTAGCACCTCTGCTCATGTGCAGTGTCACTGTCATTTCTCAAACTGTCCCAAAAGTGATTTTGCACAGTGACTACTGTTCTCGACCGATGTGCGAAAACACATTTTGGGCAGGATATGTGAAATGACAGCTGTACTGTTCATCAAGAGGTGTGGAAAAATGCCAATGGTGAAAATCCAGGTGACAATATTACAAATGCACAACGTTATGAGCGTGCTTGCAAACTGAGCAATGCACACTCGTAACACAGTCATTTTATGGAGTATCATCACCAGATTTTCAACATAGGCATTTTAGGACCTCTGCTCATGAACAGTGCCACTGTAATTTTCATTATCTGCCATGAACACTGATTTCCCTTAGCAACCGCGGTATTGTGAGCCGGAAGTACGGAAGCACATTTCGGCCAGGATGTGAAAAATGACAGCTATACTGCTCACAAGGAGGTGTAGAAAAATGACAATGTTGAAAATCTGGCATGAAAATATTGCAGATTCACGAAGTTACGAGTGTGCGTAGCAACTGCGCAATGCACGCTTATAAAACAGCCATTTTTTGGATTTTTTTCCACCAAATTTGCAACATTGTCTTTGTAAGAGCCCACCTTATGAACACTGTCACTGTCCTTGTGTTAATTGGTCCTGAAAGGCGATTCCACACAGTGACTGTGAAATCACCTTTCGGGACGGATTAACATCATAACTGTGGCAGAATTCATGAGGTGGGGGGGGGTCCCAAAAACCCCATCTTTAAAATTTGGTGCAAAAATTCCACACAATGCCCGAGATATGCATCAAAGTTGGAAAAACCCTATTTATCCCATTATACAACTTATCAGCATTTCCTCAGTTCGCGGTCAGTTTTGAAGAATGAAGGCGTGTTCCTGGTCCACCGAAGATCGTCACGCCATGCTCCGGAGTAAGTATGAGGTGAGGAGGGGTGTGGGGAGGCAGGGTGCGCAGTGGGTGGGTGCAAGTGATGGGTAGGGAGACTACGAGGGACCATTTTCTGCTTGCAGGAACTAAACAAAACACATCGCGGATGGTTTTCTTTTTTACAGGTGGTTTCTTTTTTGGGGGTACAGTAGAAGATGGGGGATTGGGCACCCCCATCATTACAGAAGAAGGGGGGAACATCATGCCAATGGGGAGTGGGCTCCCCCATCGGAACATTACGGAGGGAAAGGGGGGAGACAGATGCCAACGGGGATTGGGCACCCCCATCTGCAAACAATGAAACTGGGTGGGGGGAGACACATTCTGCCAACAGGGAGTGGGTTCAGCCATCGGCTCATACTTTGAAGGGTAAGCCGACCAGGGGATTGGGCACCCCGAAGTCGGCAGTTTAGCCGCCTGTTAGTAGCTGGCGAGACACGTAGGAAGGGTCCGCTGCATGTGACGAGCTTTACTAACATTGCAGTGGACCTTTCATAGATGTGCTCACCACATTACTATGCGTGGTGTGGCACTGGAATGTAGGCTGATTGGGAATGAAGGGCGCACCTACTGGTGCGTGTCCTGCATTTACCCAACAGCGACCGAGCCTCCAAATCCCCACTGCTGCAAGATGTTGGCTGCACAAGTGCACCAACATAATAATTGGTAGATGCCAGTGCAGGTGTTACTGCCAGAGCTCTGTGCACCTCTTGCTCATCTCAAATAATAGCTGAGATGTGTTTTTTGTTAATCTTGCAGGTGTGTTTTTTTTTTTGCACCCATCTTACTGAATACATAGAAATTTTCAGTGTTGCTGTTCTCACTCCTGCATCTGTTTTTGTTCCACCAGCCCAGGAAAACTCACTAGAAAGGGTTCACAGGCAAATAAAAAAAAACATAAAGAAACAGCTGGGAAGCTAGTTTAGTGAGAAAAAGACAGCAGTCATTTGAATTCTGTATGTTCTGAGAGATATCGTGTAAGAGTCTGTAGCAAAGGGATCTGCTGGAACTTTATCCACATGTAGGTTGTGGGGTGATCTCATGGGAACAGACATAGATTGATAAACCAGGATCCCTGACTTCTCTTGTCCATTTTACATTGATTGTTACCCAACATGGGACTGGGTAACTTGGGATCCAATGAATGTGGACAGTAGTAAAGTCTTTCAATCAACCTATCCTTCTCATAATGACAGGATGATATTCTCCAGCATTTTATGTTATTTTCATCTTTAAAGCAAAAAAGAGCACACTAACCTCAGTCTCTAAAGGCGTGCTATTAAACCACAGGGCTATGTAACAAAAAAAAAAAAGAAAAGAGCAGCACACACAACAAAGTAGGAGATAAGGCTTTATTGGTTCAACAGGATGCCTGGAAAAACACTCTATGTAACGCCTCTGCTCGAGGCTTACTCAGGGGCGATGCTTGTCTTTAACCCTCTGCTTTTTAAGCAACTTGCTAATACATATTCATTACCCACCATGTTATGCATTCCAACGTGAATAGCAAAAAGACAAATTCAGAGCTCCAACAGTCAGTTCTATTTAAAGTGTTAGTTCTGTGTAAACATGTTTTTGCATTTTGCAGTATGAATACAACTGTGCAAAAAATATTACAAAAATTGTACGAAAAGTAAACAAAATATGACTTTTTACAAATACTAACATTTAAAATTATTCACTACTCACAAATGATGTCTTAAGTACAAAGCATGTAATTTGTTTGTGGAATCCAACTTTATTTGCAAAATATTCATTCAGACTCCTCACATTCTGGCCCTAACATTAAGATTTAGGACTTTTGGATATAGTTGCCAAAAATCCAAAATCCTAATAATTAGGATTCTGATTCTGAACTCTGATATCCGTTTGTCAGTCAATCAGGTGTTGCTATAGGAGTGCACCATCATTCATTCATAGTACTGAAACACTGAAGAGGACATGATCACTCCACTGTGGGGCCATGGGTACTATATCCTTATAACATATAAAAAGTTTAGGGTGGAGCTTGGCAAGGATGGTGTCTATACAGACAGAGAAGTCAAGCTTACTGTCAAGCAACACACCAATGTACTTGAAGGAAGGCACCACTTCAAGTGGGGAGCAATACAAGGTGGAAAAAGTATGCACTGAACTGGCCAAGCTCACCTCAGTGCCCATTTTTTTTACCTTGGAAACATAGAAACATAGAAACATAGAATTTGACGGCAGATAAGGACCGCTTGGCCCACCCAGTCTGCCCATTTCCCTACCTACTGGATAAGCTGCAGATCCTAGTTAACCAGCAGCCTACTTCTTCCTACCCCCACCCCCAGAATTGCCTTATGACTATCCCATGCATGCTTGAATTCCACCACTGATTTTGACTCCACAACCTCCTCCGGAAGGCCATTCCATGCATCCACAACCCTCTCTGAAAAAACACTTCTCAAATTACCTCTGAGCTTCTATCTTCAAATTGTGCCTCTTGTTCTTGCACACCTCTTTTTTGAAAGATGCTACCCTCTTGGACTTTGTTGATTCCCTTGAGGTACTTGAAAGTTTCTATCATGTCCCCCCTCTCCCTCCTTTCCTCGAGGCTATACATATTAAGCTCCTTAAGTCTCTCTTCATATGTCCTCTGGTGCAGACCCTGCACCATTTTAGTTGCCCTCCTCTGGACAGCTTCCATCCTGGCTCCCCACTTGAAGTGTATTCCTTCCTTCAAGTACCTCAGTGAATGGCTTGACAGTAAGCTTGACTTCTCTGTCCATACAGATGCCATCCATGCCAAGCTCCTATCTAAACTTGGTGCCTTGTATAGAAATGAAGATGGTGTTTCCCTACAGGTTCACAGTGAACTTGTCACCAAAATGGTGCTCCCTGTCTTTGATAATGTGGGTGTGGTCTATGGGTCTGCCATCTCTGACTCCCTGGCCAGACTGGATTCCCTCAATACCTCCTTCTGTGACTTTGCTACTAACTCACCCTCTTGAACTCATCACTTCACACTTTACTCGTCTCTATCCATTCTTCCCCTTCCATCCCATTGCAAGATGCACTGTGTCTCCTTTACATTTAAATACTGGTGTGGGTCCTCTTCGTCATACCTCTTATCACTTCTCTCCATTGTTCCTTCTGTCTCTTGCTCCCTCCACTCCAGGGACCATCATAGTTGTACTTTGCCACATCCCTATGCCTCAACTGGTCAATCAGCCTTTGCATATGATCTCCCCTCTCTTTGGTATCAAATTCCCTCTTCCCTTTGTTTCATTGTCTCTCCTGTCTCCTTCAGATATCAACTGAGACTCCTTCCTTTCCTCCTTGCTCCAGTTTTCCTTCCTCTTAGTAGTCTCAGTACACCTGGTGTAATGATTAACTACTATTTTTTGTTTGATCACTTTTGCACTTTCCATTGTCATTGTGTGTTATGCCATTGCACTTTTCTTACAGTGTATTTATCTAAGCTATGTACTGTTTTGATCCTTTGCTTCCCTCTTCTGGGTCACACCTGGAAACAATCCCTGCCTCAGTGTACTTTTCCTGGTCACCAGTTTTCAATTACATGAACAAATAACTTGAGGACTGGCTTGGGGGAAGGATGGAGGCTTGGAGCTAGAGAGTGGGTAGGATGTGGGGTTGTCACTTGAATTCAAATGTCAGGGTAACTGATGGGTTAGGGAATGTGGGTGGTTCATGATTTGGCATGCATGGGGGAAGGGATTTATTTACATTCCTTACTTATAAGGAAACTTTCACAGCAGCTGGGGTGAAAAGGAAGTTTAGATCCTAGAGAATGAATAGGGTGGGGGGATACATGATACATTTGAAGGTTGTAGTAATAGAGGGGGTGGGGGTGAGGTGAGTCTGATTTGACATGAGGGGAGGGATTTATTTTATACTATTACTACATTATGCTTTAGAAGTACATTTCAGATTTTGGCTCAGATATCCAGTTGGGAATAGGATAATCTGAAACTGTGTCAATGGCTCAGATTTTGCAGTATCCAATCAACCCTAGTCACTTTGATTTCACTTTGAATTTTTGAGGCAGTAGAACACTGCTACGAGGGTGTGTGCAACCAAAATGATGTGGAAAAGCAAACAAGTAGCCACACTCCTCTTCTAATACAAAAACATATGTAGATTTATTCAAAGTGCATCAAGCATTTTAAAACATACCACCACAGAGCTAGAACAACTTTACTACACTACTGCCCCAGTTCCAGTTGTTCTAGCTCCATGGCGGTATATTTTAACATGCTTGATGCACTTTGAATACATCTACATGTGTTTTTGCTTTTGTAATCCCATAAATTCTGTCTGATTCTAATAATAGCCATTCAGCAAACCTTGTCCAGGTAGATATTTGTCTAACCTCTTCTAAAAAATGTCAACATTTGAGCTATCCACCTCCTCTGATGATAGACCATTCCAGATACTAACTATTCATTGTGTAAAATATTTCTTAAGCTTCTCTGTTTTGAATTTGGTACACTATTTGTTTCTTGGGACTGTGACAGAAATATGAAGGAAGGAGTTAATGGTAGATGCTGTAGTTGGCTTATTTTTTTAGCAGTCTAAAAAAAAATACACAAGCTGAAATTCCGCAAACTGGAATTCTCACTGACCACTAGCTAAGATAAGAGGTGAGTCACAAATTTCAGAGTGGACATGTCCACACACAGACTCACAGTTTAAATGGATTGGATCATTCAAATATAAACCTAAGGTTAAGGATGATATTAGTGGACACTGATATGTGTGCAATCTGATTGGGACAATTAAATACATGCATGGTAGATGGTTGGGTCATTCAAAGGGAAAATAGGAATCACCTATTCTCAAGAGGGTATATAAGATGCTGAAAGACAGTGAGTAGGGTTGTTGTTGGTTACTCTCTTGGAGTGGAAGGAAGAACTAAGCTGGGGGCCTACCCTTCTAGCTATGTCCATAGGAGCTGGCAGATAAGCATAGGGTCATTGTCTCTACAAGAATAGGGAAGGGTATGATTAATTCTAGCATATCTCAGTAATAGACTTTTTATTGTGTCACCTGTTATTTAAAATTATACCATGGACATAAGTGAACAGCCAAGCAAATCATCAGACTGGCAGTTTACCACCGGTGTAAATCCTCTGATAATCAATGGCTGCTGATGAGCAAATAAACATCCTAATCATCTGCAGCACAGAAATAAATACAATAATAAAAAAAAGCAACCTCTTTAAAAGTTACATTTTATCATAGTAAAAAAATTAACCTTGGTATAATCGCAATAAGCCACTCAGAGGATGTAGGTTATCGGGGGATTTACCACGGCTGGTGAAGATTTACCCACTGCCTGTGTCTCATGGGCAAACCACTCCAGCTGTGGTAATCCCTGATAACCCACAACTCCTTGTGGCTTATTGCTAAACATATTGTTTACTTTTCTTGTAACAGTGTTATTCTCTTGTGTTGAAAATAGATATCCTGTAATACTTCTTTTCACTTTCTGTTAAGTAAAAAGCCATTTATTTACTCAACAGTTGTGACTGTGATGTCATTTTTCTTTTTTTTTTAAATTATATTTCTTTATTATTTTACATAAAGCTAATATACCTGACAGAACAGCACAGGGATTGCACAATATGACCACTGACATAAACTGTATAGCAGCTCAGAGTGACAATATACAACATTTTACAGAAATCCATGAATCTGGAAAAACCAATAGAAATACCCCCACCCCTCACCCAGATCCTTACCCAACCCCTCCCCAGGATGTGTCGTCTATAAAGGAAAAAAAAAAAGAAAAGGAGAAGAAAGGAAAGAAAGGAGCTGATCCTGATACATATGAGATGCATAACGGTATATCAGCTGCCAAGCGTAGCTAGAGGTACCCAACAGGACATTAATTCAATTAAAGAGCATATAATTTGCCCCATTTCCTCCAAACGAAACCAGACAATTCCGAGAACTTGCTATTAACCTTTCAGTCTGAATGCAGAGAGAAATTTCACTGATCCGTTTTGCATAGTTGATAACCAATTGGTCCATCCAATGCCTAAAGACCAATCTTTTGACGACCATCGAGATTAAAGTCATGTGGAATCTACGCTCCATCACTTGTATATTGAAAAACATCCCTAAGATACAAACTTCTATAGTAAATAAATCATCAAAGCCCAAAAGAGGGTCTAAGTTAGACTGGATGGATTGCCATAAAGGAGCCACCTTCTCACAATACCCGAAAATGTGTACCAGGTTCCCTTCCACTGTGCCACATCTTGTGAATAGAGTTGAAGATAATCTATTTTATTTATTTATTTATTTATTCACGAGATTTACCAGGAAGGCATACTGAGCAACATGCTTGATTCCAGTTGCGACCTGGGGGCCGAGGCCCGGTGCATTACATTGAAAATAGTGCATTGCAATAGCAATTATGATACAGTAAAAGTGTACACCTGGAGCCTTAGGTCCGGGAGTTTACATACAGGAGATAGCTGTGTGGTATTACAATCATACATTATCGAATCGGTGTGTGACAAGATCTATGTATAACCCCACACACACACTAAAAAGCAGGGGAATTTTTTATTAAGATGATCTCAAAGGAGACAGTTGAGATCATCTTAATAAAAAATTTCCCTGCTTTTTAGTGTCTACCCAAATCTGTTCCCAATCTAGAAGGGTGTCTGGCAGAAGAGTGGACCAGCATTTGGAATCAGTCAGGAGTCCAGAGATTTAGTGTCCAGTAGGAAAGAATAAAGCTTAGAAATACTATGGGCCTTAGTTGCCTGTTCCTGTATCTGGTTTAGGAAGGGTTTAATTTGAGACGGTGTGGGATTGGAGCAGCTGGAAGCCACTAGGTGTCGTAATTGAAAAACTTTAAAATGTGCTTCTGAGGAATATTATACTTGGTCAGAACCTCCCTGGAGGGTAGAAGAGTTATTCAGAATAAATCGCCGACACAGCAATCTCTCAGCTGAGGAAGCCAGTCTAGAGAAAGCGGGAGACCCCCAATCCTAATATTTAAATTAAGAGTAAGAGGTTGGGAAGTGTCTTTACTGGGAGAGCGATTGAAAAAATGCCAGCATTGATTTAGCACCTTGATAGAAGTACCAGTGCCGCTCCCCTGTAAAAGTGGAGGCAGATGATGTCATTTTTCTAAGGCAATACATGGTTTCCACTGGCTGAGATAAACTCTGTCTAGCATCCATCACCCAAGAGAGACACACTGCCAGACTTTGATTTGTGCAATTGCACATTTGAACTTGGAGGTGGGTGCTGGAGCGAACTCCAGCTGGTGGCAGCGAATACCCGAGGACAGACACCTCTCTAAAAGCTGTTCCAGCCGAGAGAGAGAGAGAGAGAGAGAGAGAGGAGGTTGTCACAGTGACCTCAAGTTATTCTGAGCTCTAAATCTGAGGTTCATTCCCTCCATAAGTCCTATGCCATTGATAATGCTGTATATTAACAGAATGTCCTCTGATACATCTATTGTGTAGAATATTAAGTCTAAGAGTAATTAATCACTGTTCATAAGTTTGGCCTTCTAGTCCTTTTACTGACCTTGTCGCCTTCTCTGCAAATGCTCTAATTTATGTCTGTCAGTAGTATTTAATGCACCGTAACACTAAGAGCCATAATCTGTCATCCCAAGTAAGTGTTATAAAGGGAAA
The DNA here is from genome assembly GCA_016271365.2 of Neoceratodus forsteri. Lineage (NCBI taxonomy): Eukaryota > Metazoa > Chordata > Ceratodontiformes > Ceratodontidae > Neoceratodus > Neoceratodus forsteri. The sequence goes on along the minus strand of CM057452.1, from coordinate 508,313,930 downwards.
GTCTCGGATCACTTGCCTTACTTACTAAACTCTTACTGATGGCATATATTAAATAATTTGCTCTTTTGAATACTTTGGCGCATTGCCCTTGCCACTTAAAATTATTTGTTATGATTACTTCTAAGTCTTTTACTTTGGTTGTTTCCTCCAGCAAATAGTTAACTATGTAGTACTTATATATTGGGTTGTTTGTACCAAAATTCATCACCTTATGTTTGTTTATGTTAAAAGGCATGCTCCATTTCTGTGACCAAGCTGCCCACCTATCAAGGTCAGTCTGCATGGCTTCATGGTACTCTGTTGTATCAACCCTTCCCATGAGCTTGGTATCATCTGCAAATAAACTGTACAATGACTTTAATCCAGTTCCAATATCAGATATGTACAGTTTAAATAAAAACTGGGCCAATATTGAGCCCTGTGTCACCCCACTAGTCACTTTGATTGCCTTTGACAAACACCCATTTATTTTAATCCTCTGTTCTCTATTAGTTAACCCTTCCCCCATCCAGTTCATCAAAATAATGGCTAATTTTAAATGTCTTTAATTTTTATATAAGTTGCACATGGGGGACTACATCAAATGCTTTTTTTAAAAATCCAATTGAATCACATCTGATGGAAAACACCTTGGAAGAATTTGTAACAGTGGGCTGGCTTTATAGCTGGTAATCTGATATATTATCAAATCCATACCCCCATACCACAACATTTTATGCAATATCTAAGATACATAAAAATGTCAAGAGACCTGTAGGGAGACCCATAGTATCTGCTATTGCGTCCCTGTTTGAATCAGTATCACAATATGTTAATTTTCATTTACAACCTTAGGAGGAAAAAACAAGTACATATATAAGGGACACTACTGACATGATTAACAAACCTCAAGCTATGTCACCAGAACAAATTATGGCACTACATATCTGGTTATGTTTGATGTTGCTGACCTCCGCACATCAATACCCCATGATGAGGGCTTAGTCACCATGGGAGAAATGTTGGATGACAGATTGGAAAGGGCCCAACCAAAAACAGTAGTACTACGAGAGCTGGCAGAATAATTACTCATTAAAAATTACTTTGAATTTAATAACCAATTCTACTTGCAGATCAAGGGAACTGCAATGGGAGCACCATGGCCACAGCATATGCCAACACTTATTTGCACAGATTTGAAAAACAATTTATCTGAGAATCAGCAACAAACATACACTACAATAAGATCATAGTGTGGTATAGATATAGTGATGATGTCTTCTGGCTATGGTCTGGAACTGGATATGAACTTGAACAGTTCTATGTGTATTTGAACAACTGTAACGACTCATTGAAATTTGTTATGCAGTACGATCAGCAACAAATACCATAATTAGACCTAATGATCAGTAAGAATGTGGACAAAGCAGTCACTAGCATATTTCACAAGCTAACAAACAGGAACACCATATTGCACGGCAATAGCTACCATTTGCCACAGTTAAAAAGAAGCATACCATATTCTCAATTTTTGAGACTATGTAGGAACTGTACAACAGAGGAACAGCATGAAATACACAAAAAAATATATGACAAATAGATTCAGGGAAAGGAGGTACAATAATAGAACCATTAGAGATGCAGAAAAGAAAGCAAAACAGGATGGTAAGATGTTATTACAGCCAAAAACACAGACACAAAAACAAGAGAGATTAGGATTTGCAACAAAATATACCCATCGTTTTAATGAAATTAAAAGGACTATAAACCAGCATTGGCACCTAGTCAGTACAACAAATCCAGACAACATGCACTGAAAAACAAACCGATAGTGGCAGCAAAAAAGGTGTCCGCCATTAAAGATAAAATAGTGAATTTACAGTTTGCATTATCTAAAGTAGGAAAACAACTATTACTGGGACCCCTACAGCTGGGAATGGCACCATGCACCCAATGCTCAGTATGTGGGCACACATCAAAAAAAAGTGAATTCCAAGACCCAAACACAGACAGGAGACACATAATAAAACAACATATTACATGCACATCTGAAGGTGTTTGTGATAAAATGTATGTTGGACAGGCCACAAGACAGTTAAAAACAAGAATACAGGAGCACAAAGGTGATATAAAGAGAAAAGATGAAACATCACAGGTGGCGTTACACTTTAATCATGCAGGTCACACAGGAGCATACTCGGTTTTGGGGATTGGAATTGATTGTTCCATCAGAAAGAGGTGGCAACTATCAACAAAAAATTGATAGAGCAGAAATGAAATGAATGTGCATGCTTCACACATTCGATAAAAACATTGGCATGAATTCTGACATGAATTGGCAAGCATGCTGGTAGTGACATTGAATTTATAACATTATAGAACCTAGGTATGATTAAATTATGCGACACATATACAAATAAATAGTTACCATGTTATATCAACCTTTTTCCCCCCGAGCCCCCCTGCACCCTTTGCCTGAAACCAGCATATATATATCTGCCTCCCCACCGCCTATACTGCTTATTCTGAAACATAGAAATAAATAAATAAAAATAGTCTAAAAGACAAAACTGCTTCATCAATTATAACATAAACAATTCAAAATCTTTAAATACATGTTAAACAATAAGCCCCATGGTGTACAATCGGCATTTAAACCACAAAAATTATTTTAACATAATACACAAATAGTGCAGGCTCTATCCACAGATAATAACAAGGACCTGTTTGTTTAAACAGACAGCAACAGTGCTATCTATAGTTGCTTAGGCAACTGAAATCTCACATGACATCTCACAAGAACACCAATGACTACATCACCAATGATGTCACTGGTGACACACAAGCAAGCTCAAGAGGAAGGGAGTGGCCACAGAGGTTCACTTGCTCTACTCCCAAGCATGGAAGATGCCATTAAGTTGCAGCAACAGTTTGTGCCTCAAGATTAAGGTAAAAACAATGTTTATAGTGTTGTAAACAAATATTAAATGAAAACTGAAGTGCTATTTTGAAAGCATACAAGAAACTAATGGTAAAACATTTATTTAGTAGGCATTTGATGAACAAGTTATAGCATGTAAAAAGTAGAACAACTGAACTCAAACAAACAGTCTGAGGTATTAATGAGGTTAAAAACATCAGTTTATAGCAGAAAAACTTAAAAAAAGATGTCTAAATCCTTGTTTTACTTTTCAGACATGTGGGAATTTCATTATAGAGAACAAGTCATTTGAATGAAGGGAGCAATACACTAGATGCCCAGGTAAAAAAAGATAACTAGGATAAAAAGTGTGAGGAAATAAGCAATATACCTAAGGCTTTAACAGTAAAATATATCTATTTTAGATAATATTCACGTTACAACGAATTGAGGTTGATACAACAATGAAGCTTTAAAAATACATAGCAACATATAAGGCAAATATTTTTTTAAATGAAATAATACAAGCCAGCCCACCGGTGCGGTGGTTGGTTTCAGCTCACGATGCCAGCGAACTGGTTTTGGGAATGAGCCGGATCATCGGAGGCCAGCCTGGGGAGAAGGATTGAGCATCTCTAGGACTGCTCTCCTTCTCCGTGGTGTGAGGGAGTTCTTCTTCGGTGGGAGTGATGCCTAGCAGCAGCTAGGTGTATCACCAATTGCACTGATGCGCAGTCAAGGGGCACTGGGGTGGAACAGATGCCGGTGTCATTGCACATCTCTGCCCCAGCCTATAGAGATAAAATCATTCTCTGCCGGACGTCTTTATGATACCCTGCCCCTGAGACTCAATCAGATGCCTGGCCGAGGGCTCCCCCAACTAGATACGGTTCCACGGCACTGGTGCCTGCCGCAGTGCCTTGCCTCCTGGGAGGTAAGCCAGGAGTGACTGGGGGGGGGTGAGGGTCTCATTAGGAGGTGGGGTTTATGGGGCACCATGACCAGGGCAGGAGCTCTGACGGATGGCAAAGGGGCAGAAAAAAGCAAGGTAAATATATATAGAAAAAAAAATGAAATAATACAGGCTTAGCTAGTGACAAATTTAGGTTTAGCATTTTTAACATTAAGGGTTTAAAGGTACATATAGCAGCAAATTAGGTTGAGTGGTCCTTCTCAGTTAAAGGGATGCAGGCTTAGGGCAGTATATACTACATCATGCTGTGGACAGAATGATAGCATTATCAGCAATATATTTAGAGCATAAGAGTCATAAAAGTGCAGCTGATGTAAAAGCACAGAAAATGTGACAAAACATTTAATTGTTTCTGGAACATACTAACAGTGAGTTTTTGGTAATACAGCTAGGCACCTGCTATGTAAATAATGGATTGATACAAATGAAAACTTGTGATCATATGCAATAACACTGATATTTGTATATTTCTCTAGAAGTAAGAAGCCCTTTGAAAAATATTTATTTTATGAATTGAAACATCAGGGCAATATAAAAAGAAAAACAAAGAAGAATAAACAAGTTGAGTGGAACTTTTGCAGAAAGACTCCATCATTTCTTCTATTTCAAGAAGTTCTGGGGGGATCCGAAACAATTGACTGTTTGAATTTACTTTTTTTTGGCTGTATTGTGGCCCAATCAGTGTCCTGTAACTCTTCCCCTTCTGCATCTCTGGCTATCTTTCCAGTGGTTAGTTAATTTCTTTTACTTGCCTCTGTGCCTTCCTCACAAAAAGTGGTGATACCCTCCTAATCTATTTCTAATTCTATACCCTCCTAATCAGATGAGTCGCTTGGACTGCATTAACATAACATATTGTTAACATTCATTTCTGAATCTCAAAGCTCCCTTAGTCTATATATTTCTCTTTTTAAGTCCATAACCTATATTTCTAAATGTTATAATGTCCTACAGTTGGGGCAGTCCTCAACACATTGATCCATCAACATCAACAGGGTAGAGGCAGTTCAGAGAAGGGCAACAAAGGTGGTGTAGGATTTGCAACAGAAAACAAATGAGGAGAGACTAAACAACCTCAATGTGTACTCACTGGAGGAGAGGAGGGACCAAGGTGACATGATAGAAACATTCAAGTACCTCAAGGGTATACACAAGGTGCAGGGGGGAGGCATCTTCCATTATAGAAAGAGCACAAGAACAAGGGGGCATGGTATGAAATTAGAAGGTGGCAGGTTGAGGGGAAATGTGAGGGAGTTCTTCTTCATGGAGAGGGTGGTGGATGCAAGTAATAGCCTTCCACAGTAGGTGGTGGTGCCAAGGACAGTGGAGTGATGTAAACATGCTTGCGATAGGCATGGGGGAATCTTAGAGGTGGGGAAGAGTGGGAAGAGGCCAGTGACCAGAGTGCGGTCAGGTGATACAAGTGTAAGTTACGGGCAGACTGGATGGGCCTAGCAGTCCTCATCTGCTGACAATTTCTATGTTTCTATGTATCCAGATTGCTTCCAGGTGCCCCCTCTTGATACTGGCTGCACTTAATGCAGAGCATCCTATATTCCAACTTTTTAGCTCAAGGGGTTCCCTAAGCCTATTGCTGCATCACATTTTCAGTATTATTCTTATGTTTTCTTGGAGCTTTCAGTGGCTACATGCCCCATATTTCTTGGCTTCTTGCAGCCTGTTGACAGGGTTTTATGTGATAATAGCAAGTCTGAAAGACCACTGATCACATACAGTAACAAAATAAGCCCAATGTCAAGAGAGACGCACTAACACCAACTGTCACAAATAGCGATGGTCACTTACAAAATCACAAATCACAAAAAGAACAAATATTTTTATGCAGGAGCAAGCCCCACACCCCTGATGTGGGGCAAGCTCCCTACACCCCCCAAAATAAAAATTAACAATTCCAGGGGGAGCAGACATAGATAAAGGAGAAAAATCCACCGGAAGCAAAATAGTTCCCTGTACCAGGATCAGAACCTGACATCACTGGCTTCAGGGGCAGTGGCTCAAGCCACTACACCACATGGCCAGCTCAGCAGAGCTTGGCCAAACTGATCCTCTTATACCCTCTCTAGTGAGTGTACCTAAGTGCTACACTCACTATAGTCATTTCTTGCTCTTTTTCTCCATTCGCTCTGTATGCGAGCGATATTATTGAGTCGCCATATTGAGCTGCTCAATAATACATGCTCACATCACATGATACAATTGAGAGTGCTCCCATCCCATAATCACTGTGGGTGTTGAAAAGTCACTGTGCCTTGCTGTGCTAGAAGCGGAGCTACTGCCAATAATCTCTCAACAGTCTGCACTATTTTTGCAATACTTTATGATTGTTTTTCAAATCCTATTTTTTGTAGCTGACCTGTGAATTCATAGGTTTCTGATTTATACCCCAGGAAACTTAGGAATTCCTTAGATAAGGAAAGTGCTGCAACAAAAATGGGAAAACAAACTCATTTAAACAAAACGACAGAACACTCTGAAGTGCTAGCACGAAATCTCCCTTGCATTCATTATTATCTATTAAGAAGAATGCAAGGGAACTTCGATCAAATGATTAGATAAAATTAACTGTTCCCAAAACCAAGACTAAAATGGGGATGGTTCTTTTCTTGCTCTGTAGTAAAAATTGGAATGCACTTCCTATTTAGTTGCATGGAAATTTTGCCATCAAACTTTAAAGTTAAACTAAATAATTATTTTCTTAGAAAATTGTATTGTCAATGTTTTGAATGTCTTCTTATGTGTCATTATTGTAATGTTTGTAATGTATGTTTAACAATTTTGTACCATCTTGACTGTATGGATATGGTCCCGGTCGTACATGAAAATGGGCCTTGGCTCATTGTACTTATCTAGTAAACAAAAGTTTAAAATAAAAAGGATTTACTCATTACCTTCCTCGCTGTCCTGTCCGTCCATGCTGGACATGCTAGACAGAATCATAATGATCGTGTGTCTCACGCTGCCCTGCTTGCTAAGGGGCTGCTATTTGGGCAGTTATGTCCGAAATGAGGTCCGTGAATCACATGACCCTTCTTGTCCTGACGCTCACAAAATTAACTTAAAAAGCTAAAACTTCAAGGTGAAAATCACCTATAGTATATGCTAAAAAACACACTTACTCTGCCTTGCAGATGTAGCTAAAAAGGATTCACTACTGCATCCTGCTCTTGATAGCATTTTGTAGTTTTTATAATCCCTGGGATCACAGGAAGACTTCAATACCCACCATCCTTCTGTATGGTTATCAAGCAACGACTCCACTCAGTGTAAACCACTCCATGAGCAAATATCTATTGCTCTTTCCCACTGTAACATACAATATAGTACACACACAAAAAAACTTTTTGCTGCAGCCTCCAGACTCTTAGCACTCCTACTAGGCTCGAACAGTCATGAGCAGTGTACCACAGGGGTTGGATCTGAGCTTGGTACTCTTCAATGTGTTCATTTTATCATTGGAAAGGATCCAAGGCATGATGATATATTTATGGATGACACAAATATTGTATATGTAGTAGGGTATGGGAAAGTTCCAAGGGTAGGAATGAACAGAAAAGAACCTAGGCAAATTGTAAATGTGATCCATGGTTTTGCAACTGAAATTCAATGTCAAAATGTGCAAGGTTATGCACTTGGGGAGGGGAATGCAAGAACCTAATATTAGTTGAAGTGGATATGTCTGGAGCAGACCTGATAACAGAAGGGCCTGTGAGTTATCATTAATGACAGCCTCAAGATCTCATTCCTGTGTAACATTAAGCATTTTTATTTATTTATTTAGCAAACATTTTGGTCACCGGGAGAGGCACACTGAGCTGAAGCTCATTTCCAGGTGTGACCCAGAGGGAAGGGAATAAAGGAGTGGCAGCAAGTAAACATACATATTACAATGCAGATATGGCAGTTCAAGTAATAAAAAGAGGTAATAAATTAATAAAGATAAATTTGGCAAATAATGTGCAACATTTTTAGTTACTAAAGTTAGCTGAGGAGGCCAGCTGGAAAGGAGAACACTATGGGAGGAAGGAAAGGAGGAATATATCTTAGGGGGATATAGTGCAGGTTACTGTTGGCATTAAGGATTCATATGCAAATGGAGGAAAATGGAGGAGTGTGGAAAAAAATGTGGTGCTCAGAAAGTGGAAAGTAAAAAATATGAGAGAGAGAGAGCCTCACCCCAGCTGCTGGGAAGGGGAAGGACAGGAGCAAGAGGGAAGAAGAGATTAGAGAGGATATGTTTTAGGAAATGAAGAGAAGGAGATGAATTAAGGGAGCATGGAAGAGACTGCCAGAGGGAGAAGAGATGGTGAGAGAAGGCTGTCTGCCCTGAGTTTAAATGAGGATGAGGGAAAGGAAAGTATGGGATATCTGGAGTATGGCTGATAAGGAGAGGATGATGGAGAGAAGAGAGAGGAAGGGAGGGGTGAGATCCAAACAAGAATTTGGAAATAAGGGTGGTGGCATGGTGTTGGTGGTGTACATGAAGAGGGGAAGGGAGAGGAAGGAGTAGAGGAGCAATGGTGCATGCTGGGGGCTGCATTTGAGCAAATTGGCAAAAGCATTAAAAATAGGTCTAGTCTGGAGACCGAAGGAGGTGGGGGTGGTCTAGCATAATCAAAACAGGTACAATTATTTTGGTAAGGAGCCTCAGTGACTACAAGAGAGAGAGGGAGTCTTTGTTCCTGTACTTGGTTCAAAGTTTGGGGTGGAGTTTGGTGTGGATATAGTTGATGTTTGAAGAGAGGTTAAAAGAATTATCCAGCCAGATGCCAAAGGTGCTTGTAGGCTGGAACTACATTGAGAGAGGCACCATAGAAAGGAGGTCAAGGGAGGAAAGTCTGGCAATTTATGGGTGATCAAAAGTCATGGACACGGTTTTCTGGGTGTTTACTTTGAGTTGATTCTCCTGGAACCAGTGTAGCATCCTTGAGAAGTCATTCTGCAGTTGAGATTCTACCTCTGTGGTTGAGGGGCTGGAGATGTAGAGGACAGTGTCATCTGAGTACATGTGTAAAAGAGAAGAGATACAGACAGAAGGAAGTTTGTAAAGAAAGACAGAAAAAAGTGCAGAGACCAAACTTGAGCCTTGGGGGACACCTGAATGAACTGGAAGGGAGTGGTAGGGCGTCACCTGCTTGAACACATTGTGTACAGCCCGTGACATAGAACATAAACCAGTCCACGGCCTGGGAGGAGAGACCAGCTAAGAAGAATTTTCACTGGAGAATAGGATGGGACACAGAGTCAAAAGCTTTGGCTAGGTTGATAATGGTAAGGCTTTATGCCTGAGGTTCAATGAGCAGAGCAACAACATCACTCCCCCATCAGGCCCTAAAAGGCCACTCCTTCTGAACTGTTCCAGGATTCGTTTCTTCATTGTGGCCAGAGGTGCCACCTTCCTTTGCTCTTGCCTTGCCCTGTTTAACTTGCGCCTCTGGCTGCTCGTTCCCATCTCCTGTGCCGTCTTCCTCTCCTCAGTCCTGCTCCATCCTGTGTTTTCCACTTTCCTCCATTTTCCATCGCTGTTGCTACTTGTCTCTGTTCCCCTTCTATGTACTCCCTGATCTGCTGCTTCCCAGTTTTTGCATTCATTTTGTTTGAGCTTTCTGCTCCTTGTCATGCATCTGCTTCTTCCTTCTTCCAGCCCCATCTCTTTCCTCATTGCCTCTTCCAAGTCACCTGCCCTGTAGCCTCAACCCTGTAGCCTCCCTTGATCAGTGTAGTCAGAGTGTCATTCCACTGCATTCCTCCATTCTTTTCTTGCTCTCCTCATTCATTTATTGGGCCTGCCTCACTTCATTCACCATTCAGTTGCACCATTTCCAAAGGCTCCTATTAGCCCTGTTTTTCCAACTGTGGGACTACCCTGGTCTCTCTGCTGTTTCCTTCCCTGCTGCTCACCTTCAGTTCCTGGTGGACATTCCCCAGCTGTTGTTATCTCCTGTATCCCATCTTCTTCCCTTGAGCTTTGGTACAGCTCTTCTTCTCCATGCACTTCAGTGCATTTTTCCATGAGGCTTCTTCTGGCTGTCTGCCTCTATCCAGTCTCCCTTCATCTTCCTTTTGTTGTTCCTTCCAGGGTCAGACTCGGAGTAGAGGGGCCCTGGATGGTTAATACAGTGGCCCGCATGAACTTTCGCTGGTGCAGGCCCCGGATATCACCCTGGTATAAGTATTCCTCTTGCAGTTGATAAACTGGCTCTGTGTTTACTTCTCATGGTAACATGCAGTGCTCTAAATTTCCTCATTTCCTTATACATGGCTGATACCAGTAAGATTTTTCAGAATTTTTTGGGTGGCCTGATCCCTAACACAGGGGGCCCGCCTAGACTTTTCCAGGTGGGCCGGTCTGATACTAGTTCCATCCGCTTCAATCTGTGTCTGACCCCTCTCCTGCTACTTGGTGTGGCTCCACCACTCTTCTTCTTCTTCACATTTCTCCTCATCTCCCTCCTGCTGCCTCATCTCCCCCCTGGTACCTATCATTTCCCATCTGCTGTGTTTCTGCTCTGACCTACCGACCTTGGGCTCACCATTGCTCTTAGGCTCTCCATTTTTGGGGGGGTTTCCTGCCCTATTGGCCATCTGTCACTATTCCAGTGATCATTTCATGCTGGTTCTGCCTAGGATTCCTAGGCATTGGATATCTTAATATATTTGACATCTCCTTACCTACATTCCAACCCTCTCAGCATGTATTCCTTTCACTCCACTCACCTCTTTCAGTTCCCCTTGCTCCTCATAGTTTTACTGATGTTCCTCATGCTGTTAGGGCTCTTTGTGGACACCTGACCTGTTCACTCATCGATCTCAGTTGATTAACTCATTCCTTCTCTTTAACTTTATCCCCTGTATCTGGGAGTCTACTCCCGTCAATTCCACTTGTTGGCCTTGCCCTCCCATTCCCTCCACCCTCCGTTCCTCTTCTTCTCTGACCTTTGCTTTCTTTTGGGGGTTTCCCTATCCTGCCATCACCTTCCCTATTAGCATCCTCCTTTTACCCTAGTCCGTCTGGTGTCCCGGTGCCTATGTCTGGTGTCCTATATTTACCAATAATGGGTAGCTTCCTCATGACATGAGTCTGGTTCTCCTTCACTCAAATCTGACCTCGGGGTCTACTCATTCACATCGATTAGTCAAGCATGTCTCTCATTGAGTGTCATGCTACCTCGTAGAACTGTTGCACTCCTGCAGACATTATCACCATCAGTCTTCTCATGGCCACATTTGTGTATCTTCTGTGGGTCTCTCTTTCACATTGACTGCTCGAGAATAATCCTCTTGGGTCCATGCTACCTCGACTCGACCTGCTCTCCACTCAGGAACATGCCTTCGAGTCTGTTGCCCCTTTGCTCGGAGCTGGCCGGTTTCTCTACATCATTGTACATGGTTCATTTCATACCTGTCCTTATCCGTACCAGCTTCCATGGCTTCACTCCATCATTGTTCATCTTCCACTTCATATTTCACCTTAATCATTCCAACCTTCTAGGCCTCATGTCATACTTGTACATCATTCATTTCATTCCTCACCTTAAACCATTGAGACCTTCAGGCTTTTTTCTATCATCACACATCCTCTCTTGTTTTTGAGTGTATAGTTGCAGAGACATCACTCGCATCCCTCACCAGCTGTCCATTTAGAAGGACAGGGCAAGAGCTTTCTCTACATTGGACTTTTACTCCTTCCTCGATCTCACTGTAAATTGTTGTAGCCAAGCTGTCACTTATCAAAACATCCTTCAGTCAGGAAGGGAGGTGACCTAGGCCTTGGATTTCCAGAGGTTTCCTCCTCAAAGGGCGGGTTTCCTCCCCTCTGTGCCGATGGTCATAATATTAGTCAGGTTAGTACTTTCATAGGTTCTGTAGTTAGGTTCCGCTGTTGGATGGAGTCAGATGGTGGCTCCAGCTGTTCCCTCTGGAAGTTCAACCTTCTGCATCTTATCAGATATCCTTTCATTCATTGTCCTAGCCTTATATCATTCTTCTTCCTGTCCTTTCTATCTATATCTGTCACATCTATTTCTGGTCTAGATGTCTTCTGATTTCTCACCTCTTGATGCTCGACACCCTTTTGGATATTCTTTTTGTGCTTCTTCCTAAGCTACCTTTAGCCAAGAGATTATTCCCTAGCACATATGGGGAACCCTCCTCTAAGGTTCCTTGCATCCCATACCCTACGAGGTGGTATATCCCATAGACAGAGAGGTGAACAGCCACAATGTATCAAAGTCACACAAGCATACATCTCATCCAGTTGTGTAAGCACAATTGAATGGGAAGACTTTAAGCCTGAGGTTCAATGGGCAGAGCAACAACATCACTCTCCCACCATGCCTTAAAAGGCCACTCCTCCTGGACTGTTCCAGGATTCATTTCTTCATTGCCCCAGCATCCACCCCCCCTCCTCCTCCAGCAGCTTGTCTTTCTTTCCTATGGGCTTCTTCCTAAGCTACCTTTAGCCAAGGGAATTATTCCAGTGGCACCTATGGGGGGGGCATCCTCTAGGGTTCCTTGTATTGTACCCTTACAGGGTGGTAAATTCCATGGATAGAGAGGCAAACAGCCACAATGTATCAAAGTCACACAAGCATACATCTCATCCACTTCTGTAAGTACAATTGAAATATAGCAGCAGTGGTATGACCAGTGCCATACCAATTGGAATTGTGTCTGTGACTCAGAGGAGGGAAGTGATGGTAGAGTGGCTTTTCCTGAAACCTTATTGGAATGGAGAGAGGAAGCCTGAAGACTTCAGATATAGATTCTGAAGAAGACTAGGGACTCCTGCAGTTTAGCCAGGGAGGGGAGAAAGGATATAGTCCTGTAATTACTAGATGTAGAGGGATCGCTCACTTCTTTCTGAATAGGTAGCACCCTAGCAGCTTTACTTGCCTGAAGTACAGTACTGTGATAGAATGAATGGTTCAGAAGGTGGGAGGGGAGAAGAACTATTGCAGGGGCAAAAATCTGGAGAAAGTGGAGTTCAAGACAATCTGGGCTGGGTTTGTAAGGACTGAGTGAAAGGAGGTCATTTAAAGTGTTCTGCACAGAAACAGTCGGGTTGATTTAAAGTATTGGACTATTGGGCTTTTGCAGCCCTTATTTTCTTGGTACAAATACTTCTGAGAAATCTATATAGGTGATGCTAAGAGGGAGAGGGGGAAGGTTTGTCTTTCACCCAGGAAAGATCATTGGATTTACAAAGCTGAATGATGTCAGCAGAGATCAAGGGGTGGTGGGAGTGTCTGACTCTGCACCTTTTGGGAGGGACATGAGTATTCCATGCCTTGTTTAGAAAGTGGCAGAAGAGGAAGAGAGCAAAAACAATGTCAGGGGCCAAGTAAACAAAAGACCTGTCAGAAGATGCAAGGTCATGGAGGAGGACCTCCATATTTAGTGACCTGAATGACCAAAGTCAATAGTAGTTGGGAGGGGTGTGGGGCATGCTTAACTTACTGACACAGTAGGTTATGTAGTGGTCTCTAAATGCATCTGGGAGAATGGCAGCAGAAGCAATGCAGTAGGGGTGGCAGGAGAGCACCCAGTCCAGAAAAGAGTGGTTTTGGGAAAGTGGATTTGGCCTGGAGGGCTCATTGATTAGTTGGTAGAGGTTCAGAGATTCAGTCTTTTAAATGATGGGTTAAGGGTGGGGGAGGATCACTTTAAATTGAAGTCTCTGAGAACAATAAGCTCACCAGTGGCGGTTATGGCGGCAAGGGAAGAGATGATAACAAGTCAGAGTGAGATTTTTGGCAAGGCATAAAGTACAGCTACATAGATGGGGTGAGTGGAAACTTTAGGTTAATTACAGTAGAAAGAAGTTCATGTATGAAGAAGATGGTGTCACATAGAGATGGAGCAGGATAGGTTTGGCAAGCATAGATGTCTATGCCCCACCTCTTTTCTCATGATCATGAAGAGAGAGGTGGAAATCAGGGAGGGATCATTGGGAATCAGGAACTCTAGAGGAGAGCTAGGTTTTGGATATAGAGAGAAGGTCAGAGGAGTACTGGGTGATGCAGGCTTTAAGGGCATCTAGCTTAAATGCTGCCAAAAAATAGTTGGAGCCAACCACTGGGGCTCAGTTTCCTCACTACTTACACCCAGAAAAAGTGCTCCTAGAGTGGGATAATAGTAGTGCCGGAATTTATGAGTATTCGTCCCATGGCAGATGGTTAGCCAGCAGCACCAACTGGACTTGCATGGGGAGAAAACACATGCAAGGACCTTCCGCCTGCTCGGGAGTGCTTAGAATCCTCCACAGCCCCCTCGGTCACAGCCCATGTGCTGAAAAACAAAAAGATCATGGTTGGCTTGCCTGCAGGAGACCGCCTGCTAGATCCAGCCCCACGCTTCAGATAAAACCCCAGACTGGGGAATGGCTGCCTTTGGAGCTGCTACAGACCCAGGCAATTTTTAATTTTATTTTGCCGCCATTTCTCTGAGCCCAGCCATTGGCTCGCAGCTACTACATTATGCAGTCCCTCCAGGAGCTGCTTGTGGACACTGCTGCTGAATCTTCTAACATTCTCCTGGACTGAAGCCCGTGAGTTAATTCTGTACTATTTTTATTTAGTGTCTCATCCAGCTCTGTTGTCTGAGCTCAGAACTCAGAACTCTGGCAAAGGCTGATGCGAATCAATTGAACTTTGTGACCAACAGATGTTTAACACTAGGAATGTCTTTCAGCTATAACTTATTAGTACTGGTTAATTAAGTGACTCGGGGGCTGAATTCTGTTTAAATTGATTTTCATGTCTTCTATTCTACATTGTACCCACCCTGTTCCTTTGTCTAACTTCAGCCCTGCCTATTCATTCTCCCTACTTGAACTGCCTCCTTTCGTCTTCCCCCAGGACCCTCCACTGGCTCAGGTGTGCCTAGGATCCTCCACGACCCCCTCAGACCCAGCCCACGCTACAAAAACAAAAAATACCATGGTGGTCCTACCTGCAGGAGACCGCCTGCTTGATCCAGCCCCACACTTCAGGTAAAACCCCAGAGCAGGGAACGTCTGTCTTTGGAGCTGCTACAGACCCAAGCAATTCTGAATTTTATTTTGCCATCATTTCTTTGAGCCCAACCCTTGGCTCGCAGCTACTACATTACTCAGTCCCTCCAGGAGCTGCTTGTGGACACTGCTGCTGAATCTGCTAACATTCTCCTGCACTGAAGCTCCGCCGGCACTACATGCCAGCTCCACCCACTCCACACCCACCCGCCCTATCTCAGCTTTTAGTTATATAGGCTAGGCGGTTCATGTCAATTTCTGCTGATGCCTAACAGGCTACTTCTCCATTAGCTCCTTATGGATTGCCACCACTAGGGGCATTGGCTCTTTCGTTGTTTCTTCTAGTGCCTGGACCTGCTGTTTTCTGGCACAAGATAGTTTCACTCCCTTCTGCAATTCAATGGCACTATTTGCTGTTCAGAAATGATGTGGATAATTTTGATCTTTCTCATAACCTGCGTGCTGCTCTGTTGCCTTACTAAGCTCTTGCTGCTACCCTGTTCCCACAGTAACACTAGGCAGTTAAAAAATAATTTCTAATTTTCAAACATGTTCGTCAAACCTGCAGTATACCTTGAGCCCACTTCAGCACTGATCCCCAGAATCATTACCTACATCACAGCCACCTACTTAGGTCATAGACACTGGTTTAAAACTACTTTGGTCTCTCCTATCATTCATCACAAGCTCTGGTACCTCTTTCTACTTGTGATCCTGTTGATAGGTGGTGTTGAACTAAACCCTGGTCTCTTACATCCTCAGCCTTGCATCAATGCCTCCAGGGCCACTACTGGAGGGCATTGCATAGCCCATCTAAAGATTAGAAGCCTTACACAATATTTCATGGTACTTGAGGCCTGGGTTTCCACCTATAAACCGGATGTACTTTGTCTATCTGAGATGTGGCTCAAGCCTTCCACCCCCTGATTCCATCTGTTCACTACAAAACTATAGCCTCATCAGGAATGACAGGCAATCCCCTAAGCGGGGTGGGGGAGTTGCGCTGTTCTATAAAACTAATCTGAATGTCTTACATATTGTAATACCTCAATCCTCTGCTTGTGAGTCCCTTCATGCTTTACTCTGCTGAGGTGCGAAATGTCTTCACATTGTTGTAGCTTATAATCCACCCCAGGGAGTTCTACCTGCCTTCATAAATTTTCTGGAGAGCTCAGTAAAACTAGCAGGTAATAATGAACTGCTTATTCTTGGGGACATGAACCTAAACTGGCTTCAGCAAATGCAAAGCCAACTTCTGTCTACAATCCAGAACTACAGCCTGCATCAAGTCATTACAGAACCCACAAGGTTCTCCCTAAACCAGCGTCTAGCATATTATTGGATTGGTATTAACTAACGAGTTGACAGAATAGTGAATGCTGGCACTCTACCAGATACTATATCAGATCACTCCCCCATTTTTTGTGTGTGGCAACACTCAGCTCCCAGTCTCTACCCCCACACTACATCACTTTCAGAAACTATGCTAATCTGAACCAGGTAAATGTCCTCTATGAAGTCTTCTTGATTGACTGGTCTTATCTGTATCAGCCCCTGGATGCACAAACAGCTCTGAACTACTTTCTAGACAAATTTCATTCAATTCAGGAGTGGCATACACCCCAGTGACCTGACGTGTGTGCACTTCACCCATAAAGTGGTTACACAAACACCTCCTGACACCTTTACATGGCAGGGACAAAAGCTGGAGGCATTTCAGGCAAACAGACCTTGCCGAAGACTTCCACACCTGTTGGACCCAGTGAAGTGATTGCAAAAAGTGGATCAGGCAAGCAAAAAGCACATACTGTAAGGGGCTTCTGTTGGGAGCAACAGGAGACTCCAGAAAGTCTGGGCACATGTAAAAACATTCCTAGGAATACAGAAAATTCACCTGGCAGACAACGTGGTCATAAATGGGGTCCACTGCAATAACCCTAAGACTATTGTGGAGGCATTTAACAAAAAATTCTCTGACCTGACTATCTTTACATCTATTTTCCAAAATAGGCTGCTTTCACTCTCCCTCCTGGTGGCCCCTGTCCTCATCCCACACTTTTACTGTAAGGCGGTATCAAAATCTGATGTTCTACACCTGCTTAATACCATCTCTGACAACACCAGTGTAGGCTCAGATGAGATTGAACCCTAACTCCTAAAACTGGCAGCTCCATTTATTGCTCAGCCCCAGCAACAGATCTTTACCCTCTCTCTCTGCAATGTTATTATCCCTGATATCTGGAAAATGGCCAGAATCACTCCAGTCCTTAAGAAAGGTGATAAAAGAGATATGGCAAACTATCGGCCGATATCTATACTATCAGTTCTGAGTAAAATCATGGAAAAATTAGTGTCGACGCAAGTTACTGAATTCATATCGAAACATAACCTTCTCTCGCAAATTCAATGTGGCTTTCGTAAGGGTCATAGCACCTCTACGGCCCTGCTACACCTTACCAATGACACTTTAACTGCAATGACAATGGTCACCTCACGGGAGCAGTTTTTATTGACCTGGCAAAGGCTTTTGACCTTGTTTATCACCCCTCCTACTTAATAGTCTCCTAGCCCTTGGTTTCTCCAAAACCTCGGTCTCCTGGATTAAAAGCTATTTATCAAATAGGACTCAGCTTGTAAGGTTCAACTCAGCTGTATCCAGCTCCAGAGCTGTTAATCTGGGTATCCCACAAGGATTTATATTAGGACCCCTTCTCTTCTCTATTTTCATCAATAATATCTAATTGAACATCCCCAGTTGCTCGGCTATCCTCTATGCAGACAACCTGGTCTTTACCTGTAATGATAAGAATATTCTCCACATTAACCACTAACCAAACCCTTACTGCTGCTTTCAAGACCCAGTCTTGGCTCCACCACCATAAGCTTATCCTTAATGCTGACAGAACTCATTCAATGCTGATTGGCTAAGCTAAGCTAAGAAACTAAGCAAGGACCGGGACAAATTTGAAGTCTTTGGTCAGGATTGGAAGGCCCTTACACCAGGGTGCTCTTTCATGTATCTTGGAGTTCACCTAGACGAGAACCTTAACTTTGGACAGCATATAACATCCACTTGCAAATCTGTAAATGCCAAAATTGGAGTAGTTTATAAGACCAGCTATGTCTTCACACAGTCAGCAAGACTAGCCATAGCCCATGGGATCCTGCTTCCATCATTATCCTGTGGGATAGTTACCTATCTCAATGCATCTAAAACTCTTCTCGAGGAGTGGGACACCACATACAACAGCATCTGCAGGTATGCCTCGGCCTCTCCCTGGTCAAAACACTGTTGCAAACTCTAGGCTGACCTAAACTGGTTATCCCCTGCAACAGCTCAAACTCTTGCCCTTGGCACACTGACTGATAATATCTTCAGAACAGACATCCCTATCTCGTTGACCTCACTACTAACTCCACTGCCCTCCTCTCACAGCCTATGATCAGCTGATAAGATGTTGCTACAAATACCTAGATGTAAATCCAACAAAGGGACCCTTGCCTTCTCTTACTCAGCAGTCAAGCTTTGGCACTCCCTGCCCCTTGATGTACATTTAGCCCCCAGTCATGCCCAGTTCAAAAACAGCTGTTGGAACTTCCTCTTCAGCCAGATCTGCTGTGCCTGTTTCAAACCCCCCTAAGTATCTGCTTTTGACTATTAACCCACTTCTCCACTGCTGCAAACTGCTCTACACCTGTCCCGACCATATAGGAAGGTCATTTATGCACTTTTGTCTCTTATTGTTCTGCTTCTGCCACTCTAACCCCAAGCAGGCAGCAGCCTTTTCACTATTTTATCATGTTTCTAATTATATACAATATGCTATCTCTTGTCACCTACCCATGTACTTATGAAACCTTGTTATAGCTTTGTATGTACCCTGTCTCTTCCCAAATCAAATTGTTTTCCCTGTGTATTGAATGCATTCTGTTCTCCTGGGTCATGCCTGAAAATAGTCATTGTCGTGGCTAATGGCACTCACGCGGTAAACAAAAACTAAATAAATAAAGTAGAATGCTAGCATTAAGGTGGCAGAGTCTAAGACCTTTAGGTAAGGGAGAAGGGGAAGAGTGGGAGGAGGGGCCAGGGTTTGGTTGGATGTAACCTGCTAGAAGGAGGAGGAAGAAGAAGGTAAGGAGATTATGGATAGTACTATATGTTCTATGATAGCAAGAATGTTTAGGACTGGGAGGTGGAGTAGGGGAGAGCTGGAGCATGTGGAGGAGCTCTAAGTTGAAGGACAAAGAGGGAAGGAAACCAGAGTGAAAGATGAAAGAGGAGAGGTAAAGGAGGAAAGGAGGAAAGGAGGGGAGGGGGAAAGGGGGTTGGTGTGAGATGAGTTGCGGGAAAGGTGAAAGTTGACTTGGGGATTACTGGCAGGATGCTGTGGTGTATAGGTAGGTCCTTCTCAAGCACACAGAAGGAGGTGATAAGTATCTCTGTACAGGTCATTAGTGAGGCTGCCTTATGCACAGTTCTGGAACTGTCCCTAAAAAGGACAAGGACTTTCTGGAGTAAATCCAAAACAATAACTAAAATGATTTACAATCATGTCTTATGAGGAAAGACTGTCTGATCTCAATATGTATTCTCTGGAGGCCAGGATATAGGGTGGAGACATATCTGAAATCTTCAAGTATCTGAAGGGTATGAACAGAGTAGACAGCCATCAACTGCTTAAACTTAGAAAGGGGCCCATCACAAAGGGCCACAAGTATGTGTTTCCAAGGAAGACATTTAGATGAGACGTGAGGAGAGGGTGTTGGAACAGTGAAAATGTCTGCCAGTGGAGCAGGTCAATGTTATCAGAGATGAGCTTTGGGGGGGGGGTTGTCATAAACCACTGTAACTTACCTTGGTCCCCTGGACTTACATGTCCTTCTTGTGGTACTCTTGTGCAGGTCCTGCTGATGCATCCTGCCTGCTTGGGTTCTGCTCTGTATATTATGTATTTACTCTCTGTTTCAGGTGATGTTTTGACTGCAGCTCTGCTTTTGGGGCTTTGAGCTGTATAGAATTGTATATGCACTGTTCATAGCCTTGGTGACTCTATGTATATATTTTGCTCCTGTTTTAACTTTGTTTACTGACTGCTTGTGTTATGTTCATCTGGTTCTACCTGATTCTGTATAATGTCTAACTTGTATCATGTTGTCCTCTGTATGAACTTGTATTTCATTGTACTCTCCTGGGTCATACCTGAACATAGGCAAATGTATTGTCTAGTGTACTTACCTGGTCAACAAAAGCTAAATAAATAAGACATATGTTACTGGTGAGGTTGATGGAGAACAGTTTGAGCAAATGATGGGGTTAAAGTTATACTTACGGGATGACTGATCCCCTAGAGACCTAGCCAATGCTTGACTGGTGAATGCCTACATAGGAACTGGGCAGACAGCACTGAACTTGAGTCTTTTTCTGTCCATAAACATCTGTGTATCAGTATAATTGTCATGAGATATAACAAAGTTAGTAGATTTCAAGTAATGAGAGGACAGCCTTTTAAAAATCCTGTGTTATACATATGGGCAGTCAGTTTGCAGCAGGCAGTTTCACAGCTGAGCTTTGCATTGAGAATTTCATGTTAGAATGTTGGACACTGGGGAGATAATTAAAGAAGCTGGGTGCAGCAATGGAAAGGCTTATTCACCCATACCCTGTACCAGTAGAGTATTCACCCATACCCTGTACCAGTAGAGGTGCAAGGATCAGCAACAAGCTGCCTGTCAGTTGTTCTGATCTCATATTTCTGGTCAGCATTTTAGAACTCTGACAGAGGTGAAAGGACAGATTCACCAAGATCTTTCCTACTGTATTAGGCAGCCAAAGAGATTGTTAAGGGGTAGGGTGGCTTGAGAAGGGAACCAGCCTACATTAAGATAAAGGCTACAGGTATGGGAAGTAAAAGAGATATCAAAGTAAACTGACAATTAGGTAATAACCCATGACAAGCGTATGGGTGTGCTCTAATATTACTGCAGGTGGATTGTGAGGCACAAGACAAAGTCTTTGGAAGGAGTCACTCTTATTGCCATAAGTGATATGCTGAGTTTCCTCTAAACTTTCTGTGGAGCCCACCAGGATGCAATGCAATGTCACACTTTCTTGCACAACAAAAAGGAGTTAACTGCTGTTGAAACTGTACTGTTTCCTGCAGTAACTTTGCAAAATTCTGCACTATTCTGCCTTGCATACTGGCAGGCTTTACTTTATAGTAGTACACTCAGCAGAGAACAAAAAACAGCACAGTAGCTGAGTGCAGTATCACTTTTTCTTACTAGTATAAAAGAGTTTTATGAACTTCATGCTGTATGTTAGTAGAGTTAATGCAGACTGGTTAGAACATCTTTAATATTTCTACATTTTCATTTACTTCCTGCTGTTTGTCATCAAGAAACAGTCCCTCTGATGATTCCATTGCTCAGTTATGCTGTTTACCTCTTTTGTTTTGCCTTCAAACAAATTACTTAAATCAAAACTCAAACAGCAGGTCTTCTTAAATATTAATATGAAATTGGGAGGAACTTTCATTTCATATTGACACAGGGATTTGTTATGGAGAGGAATTAGGGATAAGGTGCAGTCTGCTGAGACAGTCATCACACTGTGACTAATCTGGTGCCTCATCCCAATCTAAATTCCTTGTTTTCAAAAGAATTAGTCTACTTCAAGTTCGTCCAGTGCATTTATCTCTGGTGTGCTGGGGTAAGCGAGATGCTGGTACTAAGATTGGTTTATTAAATCAGTAAGTCTGAGTGATGCCAGATGCTGCATGAGCTCTTTCACCCTCAACACATACCCACTGCCAAAACATTGGTCCTCAGTTCCAATGAGTGTATCCACATCTCCATGCTTAGTACCAGTACTGGACTGGCAAAATATTTGTACATACATGTTACATTGCACGCATTTGGGACTACATACTGTACTTCCCTTTTCTAGTGATTTTAGCTAACTGAGCAAAATAAAAGGGTTTTACAAAATGAATGATGTTAAAAATTACCATAGGAATGGACAGGCAGTGATTTGACATCTTGAATAGCTATGTATTGCCTAAAACTAATATTCATTTTAAAAGCAGTCAGCTATTACCTTTTGTACTTGCACTTTTTCTTGTCCCTTTGCTAATTAGAATTTTTTATATTTTTTACCTGATGTTTGTAGGTGTGCTGTGTGGGACAGCACTCTGCCTGACAGCTGATATATCTGTCTCTGTTCCTCCCATTATATTATCAGCATTGTAACCTCACTGACTGTGACATTGCAAGTGTTAAGGAAGAGCTACTCAGTAGATGCCGAGTCAGTCACCTGTGATGTCACTGTCAGTGAGGTCAAAGTGCTGCTGATGTAATGAGAGGAACAGAACTAGATATGTCAGCTGCCAGGCAGACTCCTATCCCATGTATCCAGCATAATTCTACCACAGAAAAAGTTCTAATCAGCAAAATGAAAAAGGAAAATACATCAGAAATCAAAAGTTACATCTGATAGCTTCTTAAAATTTCTAAGATTTTCCTCTCAGCTATTTTTGATTCCACCAACTCTTTAAAATTGTAATTCAATGGGCTTTGCAACTGGATGATATGTATGTCTGTGTGACTTTGATACATTGTGGCTGTTAGCCTCTCTATCTGTGGGATATACCACCCTGTAGGGGTATGACACAAGGAACCCTAGAGGAGGGTTCCCCAAATATGGGTGCTATGGGAATAATTCCCTTGCCTAAATGTAGCTTAGGAAGAAGCCCATGGGAAGAGAGATGAGCCACTGGAGGAGGAGGGGTGGATGATGGGGCAATGAAGAAAATGAATGAGGACTGGCCCAGAGGAGGGCCTTTTAAGGCCTGATTGGGGGGGAGTGGTTTGTTGCTCCACCCATTGAACTCTGGCCAGCCCTCAGCTGTCAGTTTCAATGGGCTTTCACAACTGGATGAGATGTATGCTTGTTTGACTTCGATACATTGTGGCTGTTCACCTCTCTATCCATGGGAAAATACCACCCTGTAGGGGTACAATGCAAGGAACCCTAGAGGAGGGCTCCCCCCATAGGTGCCATGGGAATAATTCCCTTGGCTAAGGGTAGCTTAGGAAGAAGCCCAAAAAGAATACTCAAGAGTGTGTCGAGCATTGAAGAGGCCAGAAATCAGAATATATCAAGACCAGAAATTAAGACGATAGATGAAGATGGGAAGGATAGGAGACCGAGATATGACGAGAAGTATAATTGAAATAAAAGCAGACAAGATGCAGATAGGTGGACTTCCTAAAAAGAGAGGGAACAACTGGGACCACCATCGACTCCGTCCAACAAGGAACTAATCTATGGAACCTAAGGAAACTCCAACCATATCTAATATTATGACCATTGGCATGGAGAGAGGAAAACACCCGTTGAGGAGGAAACCTCTAGGGATCAAAGGCCTAGATCACCTTCCTCCAGGCTGAAGCAAGTTTTGATTAGTGACAGCTCAGCTACTGCAATTTAGAGTCGAGATCGGGGAGGAGGAAGGTATTCCAATTTAGAGAAACTCTCACTCTGTCCTTCTAAAGGGATAGCTGTTGAGGATTGTGAGCAATGTCTCTGCAACCATACACTCAAAAGCAAGAGGAGAGAGAGAGAGAGAGAGACAGAGATGTATGCTGAGGCACTCAGCTGGCCTGTGCAAGCCTACAAAACAGACCAGGTGAACCAGAGGTGGTCAGATAGAGAATGGCATAGAGGGTGCCTCCGAACTTGCTCAGGCAACTAAAGGGGCCCAATTGATGAGAGGCCAATGCAACCAGTCCTGAGCTATGGGGCAATAGATATGGAAGGCATGTCACCAAGTGGAGAGCATGTTGAGTTGAGGTAGCATGGATCTGAGAGGGTTATGCTCGAGCATTCGATGTGAAGGAGTAGACCAGCAGAGAGGTTGGATGAGTGAGGGACCCAGATGTGGCCATGAGGAGGCTGATGGTGATAATAACCACAGGACTGCAGCAGTTCGATGAGGTAGTGTAAGACCCAATGAGAGGTATTGTTGAGTAATCACTGTGAATGAGTAGATCCTGAGGTTGGACTGAGTGAAGGAGAACCATACTTATGTCATGAAGAAGCTACCCGTGATTGGCAACTAAGGGAGGCCATGTAAAACTGAAAGAGAGAAGAACGTAAGGCAATGCCGGCAGCTAGACCTGGGCTGACAAGGTGGGGAGTGATTTACGTAGCTGGTGGCTGTAGGAATCAGGCAAACAATGACAGGGCAGGAAAACCCCAAAAGAGAAACAGCAAGAGCAGCACAGGAAGAGCAAGTGTAGGACTGCTAAAAGAAGCACATACTAGTATTTGTAGATTCTCAGTACAGCCTGAGATGCACTGGAAAGTTAGAAATGATGCCAATGGGGTCCAAAGTGAGCAGAAGGACATTGTCAGCACACTCTGTAAGGCAACAGAGGTAGAGAATCAAAATGCAGGAAAAGGTGAGGAATGGGAGCCAAGTGATAAGGGAAGGTGAAGGTACTGAGTAGTACTGAGTCAGGCCATTTACTCCCTCTGTTCCACAGCTCTTAAAGCTTCTTGCTTCATAGTCAGCTAAAAAATAGTTTTCAGCTGTCCCTTTCCCTGTATACTTGACACCAAAGTCAGTAGCCCTACCACTAGGCCAACAAACATAGATAAATTTCACTTTGTTTTAAAGCTCTTAAAGCTTTTTGGCTCCATAGACAACTAAAAATACTTTCTGCTGTTCCACCACAGGTCTCAAACCCTGTACACTTGACACCAAGGTCAGCAACTCTACCTCTAGGCCAGTAAGCCAAGATACATTTCTCTTGGCTTTTGGTTCCATAATCAAATTAAAAATATTCACTGCTGTCCCGACACAGGTCTCAAACCCTGTACCTTTCAGACCAAAGTCAGCAGCCCTACCACCAAGCACCAATAATATTTTCTTGGTTCTTAAAGCTTTGGCCCCCCCCCAACAACTTTGCTGTGCCTCCAAGGCTACCTGGCACCATGAATGCTCACCTCCACCTTATGTGTCTCATCTTCATAAGCATCCTGAAGCTCACCTCCCACTAGTCAGACCTTACCTTTTGCCCTTTGTCGACTGCACCCACATACCTCACCAGTGTAACCCACTCACCCCCAACCATGTCAATGCTCCCTGGACCCCTGCATCCACCCCCTAGCTGCCCCCCCAACTCCACCACCCACCCTAGCTCCCCTTGGCTCCACTGCCTTTGTGTCTTCCTGACCCTCAAAACCCTGCCCACCCCTTGCTCCTACTGCCTGCCCTGCCTGTCAATGTACTCCCAAAGGTTAACAAACTGCCACCCCAGGGCTAGAACCTTGGTCATTCTATTACTTCTCTTTGGTAATATCCACCCCAACCCAGGTCCTGCCCCACCAGTCCACCAACTAGGTCCAATGGACTCCGAATTGCCACTATGAACATATGCAGCCTGCTGAAAGAATTCACTGACATTCAGTGCTGGGTCATATTACACCAACCCGACATCATAGCCCTAGTAGAAACCTGTCTAACTAAGTCCACCCCAGACTCCTTTGTCTCCTTCCAGGCTACACCTAATTCATGAGGATCAAGCAGGTAAACGTAGTGGTGGTTGTGCATTTTACACTCATGACACTATCACTGGCTACGCCCTCCCTGCCCCCAAGCTAGTAGACTGTGCCCAGGCCCTTACCCTCAAACTTACTCCAGACCCATCCAAGAGCCCGCTCTATCTCACAGTCTTCTACGTACCCCCAAGGAATCAGACCCCAGCAATATTGTCTCTCAATGAATATCTTTCCTCCCTCCCCCTTAAAGCACAACAAGTCCTAGTCGGAGACCTCAACGTGAACTGGCTCAGTCCTCTGCCTCACCAATAAGAGACACCTTTGCTGCATTAGACCTGATCAACCCCGTCTCCCAACCCACTAGAGCGTAACCAAACTACAGGGACTTTACCCTCCTAGACATCATTGTCTCCAAACACCCCCAAAAGATTCAGGATATTCAAGTCCTCCCGGACTCCTTGCCCACCCCTAAGCATGTAGCCCAAGCCACATGCCGCAGGCATCTCCACCCAGGTGGACTGAAAAAACTCAAACAGTTCCTCGCTCATATTGATTGGTCTCCCATCCGCCATGCAACCAGTCTTGATACTGCCCTTGACCTCTTCTCACAAGCCTTTAACAAGGCCTGTGATCTTTTTGCTCCCTTCGCCATGATCTGCTCCAAAAGGCAAAATGCACCTTGGGTTACCCCTGCCCTACTCCAACTGCTCAGGGATAGGGATAACTTTTGGCATATAGCCACTGAGACTGGCCAGATGGTTGACAGACAGGCATGTAATGCCACACATAACAGGTGCACGTGGGCCATCCGAAAAGCCAAGGCAGACCACTACCAGGCCACCCTTGCCTCCTCATGGGGTGGTGCCCAGAAGTTCTTGGACAATATAAAATAAATAAATGAGAAATCATGCTCCCCCCAGCCCAACTTATGGTCAATGGCTCCACCTTTACTGACTCCACTGACATTGCCAACTGCCTTAACTCCTCCTTTATAGATCTTTGCCCTGTCCTTCTGAGTAACTTTTCAACCCAACCCCACCCACACCCTCAGATCCTCAGCGCCCCAGTTCTATCTATGCAAGTATCCATCCAGGAAGCCAGACCACTCCTGCTTAAGCGCTAAACAGCAACAGTTCTAGCAGCTACTCCCTGGATCCAAAAATACTCCGACTGGTCCTGGATGTTGTCCTGGTCCCACTCACTGACCTACTAAACTGGTCCCTCTGTCTGGGGCAATTCCCCACAGCATGGAAAACAGCTATAGTCACACCTATTCACAAAGCAGGTGACAGGTCCACCCCCAGCAACTATCGTCCAATCTCCATTCTTCCCCCTCCCCCCTCCAAAGCCTTAGAAAAAGTGGTGGCCACTCAATTGACCGAATATCTAGCAAAATACAACATTCTTTGCCCGGAACAGCATGGCTTCCATGCTGGTCACAGTAAAAGTACAGCATTAATGGAATTCTCCAACTTCCTGCACTCCTCCCTGGACTCCAGTTCCCTAGCTGGAGCAGCATTCATTGATCTCTCTAAGGCCTTTGACACTGTCTCCCACCCCTCCTACTAAATGACCTCAACCATATAGGTTTCTCTGCTAGCCCCCTCGCCTGGTGCACTAGTTACCTATCAGCCCGCTCCCAGCATGTCAAAAACAATGGGATACTCTCAGAAACCCATCCCATCCACTCAGGGGTTCCCCAGGGCTTTGTCTTGGGCCCACTACTCTTAACCTCTACCTAAACACCCTGCCCAGTGCCTGTTCTGGCAATATTCTCCTGTCACCTGATGGCGCGTTATTTATGCCACCCACAGAAATCCCACCTCCCTCCAAGACTCCTCCAACGCTCCTTCAATGATGTTGAGAACTGGTTTAAGGAGAGCAGACTAGTCATTAACCTCAAAAAAATAGGCAATGCTCTTTGCCCACCACCAGAACAAAGCCAGCAACATCCCCATCCAAAACCTCCCCAGCACTCATCAACCACTTGAACAAGTTTAGTCTTACAAATACGGGATCACCTTTGACTTGGTCCTCACCTTTCATGCCCACATTTCAGCCCTCAGTATCTGCCGCTAACACTCATCTTGGCATCCTCTACCATCACAAGGACTGCCTCCCACCTGATGCCCTCAAACTTGCCATTACATCCTCAGTAATGTACCTTGTAGAATCTGACCTGCCAGTCTATGGTGCTGCTGAGTCCACAGCTCTCAACAAAATTCAGATCACCCTAAATAAGGCTTGCAGACTAGTGACCTGTATCCCTAGGCTCACCCACACTTATCAGCTCTATGGATGGCCAAACTCCTTAGCCTCGATAAATGCCTCAGCTACCAAACTTGCCTACTAACTAAGAAGATTCTACCGGGTTCTCGCCCCTGGGATTTCTGCCTTCATCCAACTACGCCTTCCAGAGTCACTACCAGACCACTGACAAGGTCACCCTACTGGTACCCAGAACTAAGACCACCCAGGCACAGAGGTCGTTCAGCTACAGAGCCTCATCCTTGTTCAACTCGCTCCTGCAGATTTTTCCAACACCACCAAATTGCCCCCTCAAACTGCCCTACAGAACTAATTATTCAACACCCGCTGCTGCACCACTGTAGTTAAGAGATGCTCTGCTGCTCTCAAAACACTATTGACATAGCCCTCTGGGCAGAACTCCCCTCACCCCACCCTCCCTCGTCCATGGCCTCCACTTCACTGCCAGTACCTGCTGGTACCAACCTATCAAGTCTGAAATGTTTTTAATGACTCGTTGTGTTCAAGCAACTATGTAAAACTCACGTTATTCTGTATGATTGTATTCTGTGCATATGTTGACTCTGTATGTCCTCTCTGTGATGAGGTACCTTTGTAAACGAGCCTCTGGTTCAAAGGTTATGAATCCGATTATACAATAAATAAATAAATAACATAAATAAATAAAATATAAAAGCCAGGAGTGGTGAGCACTGCAAACAAGACAAAGTGCGATGCTGCAGGTATGATGGGGTGGGGGGCATCAATTTAGAGTATGGAACAGAGCCCAAAGAGAAAACCCAGGTGCAGGATGAAGGTGATCTGCAGACCAGAGCCCACATCCCAATGCAGGGCCTCCAGTGTGGGGGCTGTAGCTGGGCAGACAGGACGGCTGACAAAATAGAAGAGAAATAATGGGTGCAAGCTAGCAGCTAAAGCTGGGCTCAGGAGGAGAGGATTAAAAAACATAGCAGGGAAATGTAGGAATAAACAGGGCTGGAAACCCCAAAAGAGAGAGTAAGCAGCAAGAGACAAACACGAGGGGGCTGCCAAACCACACAGCAGGAGAAATAAGCTGCAAGAAAGGTAAAAGGCAGACCAAAACTATAGCACCATATGGGAAAACATGCAGTCTGGAGAGAGAGAGAGAGCAGGCAATGAAATCAGAGGTACCAGGCCCGTGAGACAGGAGGGCATATGCAACCAGAAGCGCTGAAGTACAGATGGAAGGCCAGAGCCCCCCAGCACAGAAGCAAATGTCCAAAATGGTGAAAGAAGGGAAATGCAAATGAGGACAAGCCGAGGGCAAGAAACTGGGAGAAGTGACGGCAGTACCAGCTGGGGATCAAACTAGGAGAATGGGTGCAGGAGAGCTCTAACATGAGGTGAGCAGTCTTGAGGCAGGGAACTGATGAGGCAGCAGATTGAGGAAGGGAGCGGGCAATGCAGCTGGCATGGTAGAAGGAAGTTGGAGAGCACAACGCTGAGACTAGAAGGTCAGGGCAGAGCAGACAGTAGAAGAATAAGGAAAGACTTTGGCAAGCCTGGAGAGAATGCGTTAGAACTGGAGCTCCATGGCAGCAAATGCAAAGGTGATGCAGCCCAGAGGGTAGAAAGGCAGTGCCTCCAGCAGCAACAAAGAAAATGAATGAGGACTGCTCTGGAGGAGGGCCTTTTAATGCCTCATTGGGGGAGTGGTTTGTTGCTCCACCCACTGAACTCTTGCCAGCCCTCAGTCATGGTTAGTTATTGGGGATTTGAGAATGGTGAAGGCAGGAGAGAAAAAAGGTGAAAGTTTAGGTGAGAGGACACAAGGTTTTTCTAAGTGAATAAATACACAGAACAATCTTACTGCATATGTTATGGTGTAATTAAATAGGTCAGTGGCCCTCGTAGTGTCTCATAAACCTTGTGCATCTTTTCAGACAGCCTTGAATCCTGCTACTAGATGAATATATGCTCTCATGTCCTTTTTTCTTGTGTATCTCTGAAGTCTCAGAAGTTTTTAAGTCAAGAGATGAGTGATTAGGTTGGATGAAGTGCTGCACCACTGGCCTGCTGGTTACCTTTTTATGTTTTCTTGTGCTCATGCTCAAGAAACATTTCATCACAACTTAGGAGAAAGCAGGGTTTAGTGGTGCAGCATTGTGGGGCCAATGGCCTCAGTGCCTTTTGAAGCTTGGCCTGCTTTCCCCAATGTGGTGGCATGCTGCAGCTGACACTAGTTCAGCCAGCATGCCACCACCTTGAAACATTTTCACCACTGCAATCAGGGGCTGCCTTGTCACTGCAGCATCAGCTATTCCGCTGCAATGAGGGAACAACCTGTCATTGCAGGGTGGTGCCTTGCCATCCACATGCCCCCGACCAAGTTCATTTGCTGAAGGGGGGAGCCCACTCTCTGTCAGGATACTGTAACCCCTTCCCCATTTGTTTTGTGCCAAGGGGTGCCCCATCCCCCTCAGCAACATGCCGCCCCAACCATCTTTCTTTGCCGATGGGGGGGCCCAATCCCCATTGGCTTCAGTCCCCCCTTCCCAGTTCAATTTGCTGATGGAGCCCACTCCCATCAGCATAATCCCCACCAATTGTTTTGAGCCGAGGAGGGTGCCCAAACACCCTTGTCTCCCCCAGTATGTGCCAACAGGTGCCCAATCTCTGTCAGCTACAGACCCCCCAAAAAACACTCATATGGTATACTGGGAGCCCACCCCAGCGTGCCAAATGTCCCTGTGAGAAAAAAAAGTCCCGCAATTTTTTTTTAACCTGTAAAACAGAAAACAGTCCCTCATTGAGTTCAGTGTCCCTCTCCCAACCCACACCCACCCTCTGCACACCCTGCCTCCCACACCCCTCACCCCATACTTACCTCTTGAGCCCAGCGTGACAATCTGCGTGGACGGGAACATGTCTGCACTCTTCAAAGCCGATCAGAAACTGAAGAAATGCCAGTAAACTGTATAATGGCATAAATAGGGTGTTTTCAACTTTGGTGCATATCTCAGGCCTTTTCAGGAATTTTGGCACCATATTTTTCAACATGGGGTTATTGGGGTTATTAGGACCCCTCCTCATGAATTCAGCCACTGTCATGGCATTATTCGGTCCCGAAAGGTGATTTCGAGGTCACTGCATGGAATCACCTTTCGGGACC
Organism: Neoceratodus forsteri; assembly: GCA_016271365.2. Taxonomy (NCBI): domain Eukaryota; kingdom Metazoa; phylum Chordata; order Ceratodontiformes; family Ceratodontidae; genus Neoceratodus; species Neoceratodus forsteri. Next base: position 508,283,061 of record CM057452.1, on the reverse strand, counting down.
AATTAACAAAATGACAGTGCCAGTGTTCATGAGGTGGGCTCTCAAAAAGCCAATGTTGCAAATTTGGGGGAAAAAATCCCAAAAATGAGTGTTTTACGAGCGTGTGTTGCGCAGTTTCCACACATGCTCGTACCTTCATGAATTTGTAATAATTTCACTCCAGATTTTCAACATTGGCATTTTTCCTCCTTATGAACAGTACAGCTGGCACAGAATAGCACATTCACTATGGGAAATCAGTGTATGGGACACATTAAGAAAATCACAGTGACACTGCTTATGAGCAGAGGTCCTAAAATGCCTATATTGAAAATTTGGTGACAAAAGTCCATAAAATGACTGTGTTACGAGTGTGTGTTGCACATTTTCCACGTATGCTCAGAAGTGCACAAATTTATAATATCTTCACTTCAGATTTTCAACATTGGCATTTTGCCACACCTCCTTATGAACAGTACAGCTGTAATTTTTCATATCCTGCCTGAAATATGCATTTGCACATCTGGCGCACAATGGCACGGTCGCTGTGGGCAATTAATGTTTTGAACAGATTAAGAAAAGCATAGTGACAGTGTTCATTAGCTGAGGTCACAAAATGCCTATGTTGAAAATTTGGTGAAATAATTCCACTAAATGACTGCAGTACAGGCATGTGTTGCGCAGTTTCCATGTACACTTGGAACTGTATTTTCATATTTTCCTACAGATTTTCAACATTGCCATCTCTTCACACCTCCTATGGCTGGTACAGCTGTCATTCTTCACATCCTGCCTGATCTGTGTTTTCCACATCTGATGCAGAATGGCACAGTCACTGTGGGAACTCGTTCGGGACACATTAACAAAATCACACTGCCACTGTTCATGAGAAGAGGTCCCAAATGCTTTCATGAGGTGGGGGTCACAAAAGGCCATGTTGAAAATTTGTAGTGCAAATACCAACACATGCCCGGGGCATTAAGATTTCTAACCATAACGTCCCACCCTGTACAGAGTGACAGGCATCAGAGATGTAACTTTGGATCACCGGCTGTAATGCTCATGCCATCCCACCCCCACCCTGAAGCCAGTGACAGGCATCAAGGTGTGCCTTGCACTCTTCAGCCCCAGACTTCACCCCATTCTACTGTACTGCACCCATTTCAGTGTATGTCCTTATAAAATGGGGTAACTGTGAAGCTGAACTCCCCAAGGCACACCTCAATACTTGTCGGGGTCTACAGGATAGGGTAAGGTGAAATGCTGTTAGCATTATGGGCAACGACCGACAGACACACCCCAATGCCTGTCCATCTCTGTAGGGTGGAGGTGGGATTAGCATGAGAATACTTCACTGCCACTCCTATTCTGCATCTATCATACTCCTGCATATCCAATGCTGATACCTGTATCAGCAAGCAAACATTCGGCATTGACAAATGCTTGTTTGATATGGTATGCTGGTGGAGGGTAATCCTGGTTTGAAGTGGTTGTTTGGTTTCTCCCATATGGCATCCTTCTGGGTAGTTTTTTGTATTGTTTAAGGTAAATCACATTGTTTGATCTGTAGGTGTATAATCCATGTATTTGTATTACTTTGTTCTGTGTTGTTCTATTGCTGGTTTGTGTGTACCATAATAACAAATGAGACTTTGGTAGATCTAGGCAAAAGAGGGTCAGTAATTAATAAAGAGAAGTAGGAATAACCAGTATGGGAAAACGGGATGGATCATGTGTCTTTATCTGCTGACAATGTCTATTTATCTATTTTTCTGTTTCTGCATACATATAAGTCTTTTACCTCTTTGGACCCATCAGCCTGGAATGCTCTAACTCAAAACTTTATCTGCAATTTGAGTGATTGTTCTTCATTATACAATATCATTTTTTGTACTGTATCTTAGATCTGTGTGCATTTTAATAATGTCCCTCTGGCAGGTGGGTACTAAAGCAGCTTCCACTTTGGAAGGGGGTGACTAAGGATCTTCCCTACCTGGTGCTGTAGGAAGTGGTGTTGGTATAGTAGATTTGCAGGTCACTCTCCCTTGGTGAAAGTGTAATATACCAGTACCCCCAGCATGGTGTTTGCTGGACACTGTGCTGGCAGAGGTGCTGTCTTTCTGATGAAACATTAAACCAAGGTTCTGTCTGCCTGCTTGTTAGGTGGATGATTAGGATCCCATGGCACTTCTCAACAAGCGCTGGCAAAGCCACAATGACTGTGAATGCATTAACTAGATAAGGGTGTTTCATGGGCTTAAACATAAACAGTTATTTATTTATGTATTTTAAAAATATCAGATTTACAAACCTTTGAGTCAGAGACTCATTTACAAAGGCACCTCGTTGAAACTAATACAAAGGCAGCACAGTTAACAAGTCAAAAAACAATTACTCGGAGAGCAGACAGTTATAACAATCATTCACTGGAGACACATGGGTAGCAGTAGATAAATAGATTACATAGTTTAGGCACACAGGCACCACATCAGGAAGACCAAAGCAGTTCAAAAAATATACAATAGCTAAAGCAAATAGACATCAGGAGTCAAAGAGAAGCCCAGAGTGTTCACATGAAGGCTGTTGCATATATACTAACTGAATCAAAGTACAGCACATTGAGAAAGGGCATATTTAAGCAATAAGGAATGACAGGGTGTGTGTTATCATGTAATAATATCACTCCTGGGGTGGGTTGAAGCATGAAGGGAAGCTGAGTGCTTCCACCACCCCAGGAGTGACATTATTACAAGATAACACACACCCTGGAGTGCCTTATTGCAATTATACAATGACTTGTTGTTATATACAGAATAAGAAATACATTTTAAAGGATGTTTTTGTTAGTGTGGAAAAATATTTCTTAAGAGAAAATGCAAGGAATGACCAAATCCAAAGCTACGGTGATGTTGTTGTGTGATAACATCACTGTTTCAAAGGGTCAGCAGCCAATCAGCTTCTTACATTTTTCCTTGTCATTGTATAATTAAAAATAATGCCACCTTCTGTATTACAGTTACCTATATGTTTTGCATTTTATTCTATGCACTGTTATAGCAATCAACTCAACAGAACCAGGCCATTATATACATGAAGATACTGTACCCTAACTGAAAACACTGCTGAGACAGCTGTATGTTGTGACAAGGTGGAAGATAAACACAATGTTGAGACAAGTTTTTGAAGACATTTGATATGCCTTTTTTTAGAGACTGATATACAGTTCACACACAACATCCATATAATATAAAAGTCCATATGCCCAAATGCCAATGTAAATTCAACACATTTCATTACAAGCTGTTCTGTTGAAGGAAGATATTACTATATAAGGCCTAAAAATGGGCATCAGGTAAATGTAAACTGGGGTAGGTGTGTTATTGAGGGTATTGCATAGTTTATCTTTTATTGCTGTCCACCAGATCAGCAATATTTGCACAAGCTGTGCCCAGTCCAGATTTTACAGCTCTGGCCTGGGTCTAGTGGATGTGGGTTTTTACCCATACCCCACTGCATGTGGCTTAGTGATATACTGTACAGATGGCTATGAAGTCTAACCCATTGAAGATTGAAGTTTCAGAAAACCACTATGCTAAAAATATCAAGACTCACTCCTCCCTCACCCCAGTCAAAATTAATCCTCTACCAAAGTCATGTTTAAATACTAGTGCCTCTACATCCACACCATTAAGCATTTATTGCCAACATCAGGGTTTTATTTAACTCTAAAAATTGATTGTGATTGTTTGGCATCCATGGCACTCCAGACATTACCTCATGGGTTTTAGCCCACCTGATAGGCTAGTGATGCACATGACCCAGATCAAATTTCTAGTATATCCAACTCCCAGAAACCCCTGCTCTCCAGTCTCGAATCATGCATCTGATCAGGCAACTAGCACACCAGGAATCCCTGTCTGCTCCTAGAAGGTAAGACCTTGAATCCAAGGATGTAGATAGTCTTAAACTAAAGCTAGAGAGAGACACATGTACGCAGTTACGGTGTAAAACCTGCAAGTTACTAGATTTACCAGAAATGTATTCAGACCAGGCTAGCCCTCTGGCTCAGTGTTAGCTAGCCCAGGTGTTTTCTTTATCCAGCCCTAGGGCTGTACCTTTAAATGTTTGCAGTTCGGTTTTTCTGCGCAATAGTTCTATGGTAGAAGCCTCAGTGGCACAGTTTCATGTGTTGTACCCACACGTTATTTCGGCTGGCCACCTACCTGGGCCCGCGTGGCACGGCTCACTAGCTTGCCCATGCGCTCCTCCCTTCCCAGCGACCTCTCTCCTGGTGCCCTGGCATTTTTCCCCATGTTTCCATGGTGCCTTGGAGCGTTCTGGGCGAGGTACCACGGCGGGCGGCGGCCCTGTCTGTCCACCGTCTACCGGCGTGTGCGCTTGTTCCGTTCCCCTCAATTCCTCCCCTGCCTCCCCAGGCCTCCACTTCACTCAGAGGCTCACTTCGCCCCCTCCCCACGCCTTGCAGCCTGGAACAGCTACAGGTGCCGCCTCGCTCCACGCGCCTCGAGCGCATATTCGGTAGGCCTCTGTTTGGGCCTACTGCCTCACTAGTTCGCCCTCCTGGCCTGGCGACCATGGACAAGCTCCTCCTCACCCGCTAGTCCACTCCTTGAGGATGTCTCTTTCCTCTTGCGTCCTTGCGGCCTAGCCTGGAGCGGGGGGGAGTGTATCTCGTCTCCCTCGGAGACAGGAAGGAAGCGCCTCATGCTCTCTCTCATGGGCAGTGCCCCCCTTCATGCTCTGCCCTGCTGGGGCATTGTCTCTCTCCCCCCCAGCCTCTTCTAGAAGGGGGGGAGACCACTAGAACAGGCCCACTGCATGGAGGCCTGGTGACCTCAGGCCCTAATGAGGCCCTCTTCCATACAGGGAGGCGCGAAACAGGGGGCCGGGGCATCCCTCAGTATGGCGGGGGGGGCGCGACACGTGGCCGCGAGCCATAAATAAAAAAAAAAAAGAAAGAAAGTGTAAAGGAAGGGAAAGATTGTCTGGGACAGCAGCTTACTTGGGGCCTCCTCCCACATTAAGGGTCCCTCCCACAGCGACCCTCCGGTGGGGCCACCACACCTGGGCCTTATTCCTGCCCCCTATCACTCGGGTCCCTCCCAGAGCAACCCAAGAAGGTAGTCTGCCACTCCTGGGCTCTGCCCGGTCACACCAGGGCTCCCTCCCATAGTGAGCCATGGGTCCAGACCGCCGCCTACCAGGCCTTCCCCCTTTGCCGTCCTTGTTGTGGGGGTCCTCCCTTAGCACCCACACAACCTGCTTACAGTCCCAGATGAGGCGGACCTCCTTCATTACTGCGGAGGGGTAAGGTAATCGCCCCCTGGGTGTCATGTATACTTCAATACTAAGGTATGCCTTCTCTCCTCCCCAGATGGTGAAAGCGAAGAAATGCTCCTCGTGCAGCGCTACCCTCCTGCCCCAGACCCCAGGTCCTCTCTGCACGGCCTGCCTCCTCGACGACGATGATTCCTCCCTGGAGCAAACCCCACCCATGGGCCCCAGCAACCCGGGTCCCAGTAACCCTACGTGGATGGACCCGGGCTCCCTCCTAATCCAAAACCAGCAGGCCGCTGTTGCCATGATGGAGAGCCAGCAGAATTTTATGCTCAAGATCATGGAAAAACTGGAATCCCTCACTCAACACAGGGCAAAACTGGGTCTGGAACCCGACAAGGCGGAGGGGTGACCCAAGGAACTCCCGAACCCCGAGGACACCCTCCCAGAGGTACCCCGTGATGACGTGCATGAGGCCAGGGAGAAAGATGACGCAGGGGAAGAAGACGAGGCAGAATCAGATGAGGAGGAGACGGACCTTCAAGCGACACCTTCTCTGATGTCAAAATTATACTCCTTTGACACAATCCCAGGGCTCATGAGGATGATCAAGGCCACCATGGCTTTTGACACTGAAGAGAGCAGGCCTGAGTCGAAGCTCGACCCCATGATTCAATTGAGACAGTCGACCACAGAGACCTTCCCGTATGCCCGGCGATCGAGGACATATTCAGTAAGGTGGCAGTCCTCCGAACTGGGCAGAATGTCAAACCGTAATAACCTGGACAGAATGTACCGGTCTAAGGAGAAAAGTCAGATGTCTGGTGTAAGGCCCCCACCATTGACCCCAGGTGGCGGCTCTGAGCAAAGGACTGTACTTCCATGCGGTACAATAGCCCTCAAGGACCTGACTGACAAGAAGGTAGAAGATATGCTCAAGAGGGCCTGAGATCGAGGGCACCACTGCTAAGGCAACCACCACAGCCATTTATACTGGCTGAGCACAGACACGCTGGCTCGAGGAGCTCCAGGAGCAGGCCATCCCTAAGTCCAGGGAGGCAGAACTGTTGGAGTGTACTTTAGATGCAGCTAAATACCTAGCCGACATGGCGGTAGACACTTGCCTTCATGCAAGGGCTACCGCCATCACCAACCGTGCTCGAAACTGTGGCTGAAACTGTGGGATGCAGACAATGAGTCAAAACCTTGCTACAAAACTTACCACTGCAGAGGAAACATGTTTTCGGGGAGGGTCTGCAAGATTATTTGAAACAAAAGGAGGAGGGCAGAGACCTCCTAAAGAATAAGTCCAGGTACTCTACCTCCCCTCCTCCGAGGCGGAGGTTTGAGAGGAACAAACCATACCAACCCCGTGGGACTCGAAGCAACCGAGCCCCTCCTTTCGAGGCAAAGGCTCCTCTCAAAGCTTCCATAGCCCATACTCTCAGAACTATCAGTCCTCCTCCCTCAGAGCCCGGGGACAAAGAGCCAGAGGACGAGGTAGAGGCTACAGGGGAAAGCAACAGTGACTACCCCCTACCAACACTACAGGGCCAGGACCCTTGCCCACCAGTGGGATAAAGACTAATGCTATTCACCCATTGCTGGCTCTGCACAACCTCGGACAGGTGGGTACAGGACGTGGTAACCAGGGGATACTCCATAGAGCTATCTCACACCAATATTCCTCAAAGATTTGTCTCCTCCCCCATAGCCAGGAGAAGGGCTTCCCCACATCAGGTCCAAATTATCTTGTCAGAACTGATTCAGAACAGGGCCATTCAACCCGTGCAGTGCAGGAACAGAATCTGGGGTTTACTCCATATTCTTCCTGGTGCCCAAGAAGACAGGGGAACTCTGGCCCATCCTGGACTTGAAACACCTAAACCGCCATGTGGTCTCACACCATTTCAAAATGGAGACCATCCGATCCACCCTACGCTGTGTTCGGGTTGGCGATTTCCTGATGTCCATAGATCTAAAGGACGCATACCTCCACATCCCCATCATCCAGAAACACAGACAGTTCCTCTGCTTTCACATCCTAGGTCACCACTTCCAGTACCAGGCCTCACTACTCGCCTTTCCTCAGCCCCAAGAGTGTTCACCAAGGTCTCTATAACCCTGGTGGCCAGGCTCGGGAACAGGGACTGGACATCATCCTGTATCTAGATGTCTGGCTCATCCGGGCCCGGTCCAAGAATCAGGCACGGATACACACGGAATCTGCCCTACGGGCACTCAAAGACCACGGCTGGGTGGTAAATTGAGAAAAGAGCCATCTCACTCCCACTCAGCAGATAGAGCACCTGGGAGCACTCATCAACTCGGCTCAAGGATGGGTGAAACCGTCCTCCTCGAGAATTCTCAACTTGATAGACCTGGCCCATCAGATGAAGAACTGATGCCACACAATAATGGGAAAAATAGCCCAGTTGTTGGGCAGCATGGCCTCATGCATAGACCTCATACCCTGGGCCAGGTGGCACATGCACCCACTCCAAACTTACGTCCTGACTCAGGGGGCACCGAGCGAACACAATCTACAGGTCGTGGTACCACTAACACATGTGGTATGACTCTCCCTGGCATGGTGGACGGTGGAGGCGAACCTGACTAAGGGAGTCCCACTAGAAGCCCCCATCAATCGCCATAGAAATGGACGTGAGCCTCTCTGGCTGGGGAGCTTGCCTGGGAGACACAACGGCCCAGGGCCTATGGTCACCAGCGGAGTCACAGCTCTCCATCAACATCCTGGAGATGAGATCCGTGTTCCATGCCCTAAAGGCATTCAAGCGCCAGGTGCACAGCCGGTCGGTCCTGATCCGGTTCGACAATCGGGTCACAGTGGCCTACATAGCAAAGCAAGGCGGGACCAGGAGCAGAGCCATGCTGAGGGAGGCAACAGCGGTCCTCAACTGGGCTCAAGCCAACCTCACACACTTGGGCGCGGTTCACTTGGCAGGAAAGCTGAAAGTCCACACAGACTGGCTCAGCAGGCAACAGGTGCACCCAGGAGAATGGCGGCTACACCTGGATCTTTTTCAGATGATCCAAGCAACATGGGGGCCCGTGACCATAGATCTCATGGCAACACGGAAAACGCCAGGTCAGAAATTACTACTCGCAGTTCAAGGACAGTCTATCACAGGGAACGACGCCCTGTCACAGACATGGAGGCAGAGACATGCTTATGTCTTCCCACCGCTCCCCCTGATCCCACAGGTCCTAGCAAAGGTACGGGAGTCATGCCACACGGTCATCCTGGTGGCCCCCTACTGGCCATGCAGATCATGGTTCGCAGCAGTCCGAGAGATGTCACTAGCCAGCTTCGGGATACCCTACCGAACAGACATGCTCTCACAGGGGCCAGTACTCCACTCTACCCCACAGACTCTGAAGCTCACGGCCTGGCTCCTGAGAGGAGGAGACTGAGGGCAGCGGGCTATCATGACTCTGTTATCAGCACCCTACTCCGGTCCAGATGGTCGTCCACCACTTCCATGTACGGGAGACAATGGTCTATCTTCTCCAGATGGTGCCTGGAATGGGGCACAGTCCTGAGCAGGCCGACATGGCTACCATCCTACTGTTCCTCCAGCAGGGGTGGACAAGGGACTAGCACACTCTTCCCTCAGGTGCAACTATCAGCCATAGGGGCAGCTACAGGCCTTATGGGGATACACCCGGAGCTCACCCCAATGCCGCAGCGCTTCCTAAGGGCAGTAGAGATCCTCCAACCAAGGACTCGACCGACTATCGCCCCCGTGATCTCCCACTAGTCCTAGAGTCCCTCAGTGCAGCTCCTTATGAACCCCTCCTCGAGGTGGATCTGTTCTGGGTCAGCCTCAAGACATGCTTCTTGGTGGCAATCTGCTCGGCTAGGCGGATCGGAGAACTTGGGGCCCTATCCTGCACAGAACCTTATACAGTGTTCACCCCACTAGGGGTACATCTGAAAATGGTGCCAGCCTTCCAACCAAAGGTATCCACCAGGTTTCACAGAGAGCAACCCATTGAGCTACCCACCTTCCCGAAGGAGCCCTAGCAGGGAGCCAGTGTGGTCCCTCATTATCTCGACATCGGTTCCGCCCTTTCTGTCTACCTAGCCAGAACTCGCCCCATGCGGAAAACAGAAAGATTGTTCATCATATCGAAGGGACAGAGGCAAGGCAGTGCCGCCTCCAAGACCACCATAGCCGGGTGGCTAAGGAGAGTCATCCGGAATGCCTACATAGCAAACCAGATGACTCCACCCCAAGGGATCAAGGCCCACTCCACCAGAGCGATCGCCACCTCTTGGGTGGAGAGAGCCAACATGTCTGCAGAGGACATATTTAGAGCAGCCACGTGGCGTTCCCTCCACACGTTCACCAGACACTACAGGCTGGAAGAGTTACAGGCCATACGGCCCTCATTCGCCACTCAGGTTTTGGCAACAGCATCCTCAACCCCTCACTCTTAGACCACTCTGTTCCTTCCCGTGGGTACTCAGTGCTTCTTATCTACCCATGAGGTAATGTCTGGAGTGCCATGGATGCCAACCAATCACAATGGGTGTTTACTCACCTGGTAAAGGTGATTGTGTTGGTTAGCATCCATGGCACTCCACGGCCCTCCCTTCAGAGTGATCAGAGCGACCAGGATTGAACTAAGGGATCTCCCCTCAGGGCAGGCTTACGAGGGGACAGACATCAGTGTTTGGTTCTTAATGATAAACTACCAGTCGGACCTTCATGGCCGAGTTTAGACTGTAAAAAAATAGGAGAAAAATAAAGACTCGACCTACAGGCCACTGATATTACGTCGTGGTCCACGTCTCTTTTTGTCTCTGGTCATTTCACTTATTGCTTCGCTTGGTTGTGCCTGCGGTATGTTTCTCTCTTGCACTAATTAACCTTATTTTCAGCTATGGAAGATTCGAACTGGAGAGCAGGGGTTTCTGGGACCCGGATATACTAGAAATTTGATCTGGGTCATGTGCCTCACTAGCCTATCAGGTGGGCTAAAACCCATGAGGTAATGTCTGGAGTGCCATGGATGCCAACCAACACAATCACCTTTACCAGGTGAGTAAACACCCATTAGCATTTTGCTCATAAAAGTGCTAAAACTTTGTGAAAATTAATAGCTCTTGCCTCACTGTGTTTAGGAAACACAGCACTTCTAGAAAATCTATATAAATACTTTCTGTACAGTTAGTATCATCCCAAGAAAAAAAAAACTGCTAATCAGTTATTGAAAACCCTGTAACATGCTTCTTTGTTCTGCTGCTGTGAGTTCCCTCATCTGTGAAATGAAGGCTGTTGCATACACACTAACGGAATCAAAGTACAGTACATTGAGAAAGGGCATATTTAAGCAATAAGGAATGACAGGGTGTGTGTTATCATGTAATAATATCACTCCTGGGGTGAGCTGAAGCATGAGGTGAAGCCGAGTGCTTCCACCACCCCAGGAGTGACATTATTACAAGACAACACACACCCTGGAGTCCCTTATTGCAATTATGCAATGACTTGTTGTTATATACAGAATAAGAAATACATTTTAAAGGATGTTTTTGTTAGTGTGGAAAAATATTTTTTAAGAGAAAGTGCAAGGAATGATCTAAATCCAAAGCTACGGTGATGTTGTTGTGTAATAACATCACTGTTTCAAAGGTCAGCAGCCAATCAGCTTCTTACATTTTTCCTTGTCATTGTAGAATTAAAAATAATGCCACCTTCTGTATTACAGTCACCTATATGTTTTGCATTGTATTCTATGCACTGTTATACCAATCAACTCAACAGAACCAGGCCATCATATACATGAAGGTACTCCACCTAACTGAAAACACTGCTGAGACAGCTGTATGTTGTGACAAGGTGGAAGATAAACACAATGTTGAAAGAGTTTTGAAGACATTTGATGTGTTTTTTTAGACTGATATACAGTTCACACACAAATTTCATATAATATAAAAGTCCACTGCCCAAATGCCAATGTAAATTCGACACACTTCATTACAAGCTGTTCTCTTGAAGGAAGATATTACTATACAGTATGCTCCATTTGTAACGGACTAGTTTGACATAAGGCATTCTGTCCGTTACAAGCGGCATCCGTTACATCAGTAAAGCTGATCTGTGCTAGGTACCCATACCTTTAAAAAATAACGTGGTGCAAGAATGCAGAAAAGACCGTTCCGCAACAGCTCTGGACCTGCTTCACTCTCATAGCAAAAGCACACTCCCTTGAAAGCGTTCCCCAAAAGGCTCCATTACTTAAACCCGCTTCACTCTCACAGTAAAGCACACCTCTAACCTCAAACATTCCCAAGAGCTCCAGACTTAGGACAGAAATTGTTTAAACTTATCTGTGTCAAGTACTTTTTAAAAAAAACAGTGTAACGCAAGAATGCATTATAGCCAGTAAAGGGCATCTGGGAACTACGAGGCAATCTTCTGCATCGGAGGAAAGAAAGAAAAGGAGAGGCCAATTCCAAAGAGTTCCATTCTGACAGCAAGCATGCTCCCCAAACCTGAAATGCCACAGGGATTAGGTTTAAAACACTAATTTGCTGATAAGTGACATGTCTGATGCTCAGACGCTTAACCGAGGTGTCAAAGTAGCTATAATTTAGCCATTCGGTGGCCGCTAAATGCAGAATTTCAGGTCCACTTAATCAGATGATTTTATTATAAAGCCATATAGTAAATGGCTTTTGGCATGGGAGAATTGTCCGTTAGAAGCGGATATCCACTACAAGCGTGTCCGTTACATTTGGCGCATACTGTATAAGGCCTAAAATGGGCATCAGGTAGAGGTTTTATTTAACTCTTAAAATTGATTAGCATTTGCTCATAAAAGTGCTAAAGCGTCATGAAAATTAATAGCTTTTGCCTCACTGGCCTGGATATTCAGACTGTGCCAGGCTGTGGTGCAAGCCTGGGCACAGCACAACTTGGTCTGCGCTGGGGGTTGACTGGGCAATATTCAACAGAGCTGTGCCATGGCACAGCATCATCGAATATTGCACCTGGCCACCCGCAGTCGCGCGTAGGCGCAGTGGCACTGCACCAGTGCAAATGGCCAGAGTGGAGCAGGGGATGCGCTGGCGCAAGTTCCCTTACATTATGCGCAACTAACGTGATATTCAAAGTGCACATGCAAATGGGACCATAATGTATGCAAGCACAAATGGGAACCATTTGCATGTCATTATAACCCATTTGCATGCAGCTGTGCTGATCCCTGGTGACTTACCTGGCGCCCTGCCAGGAAGCAGCCGTTGAGAACTGACGCCCCCACAGTCGCGGCACGCGCCCTCTGCCCATTCGCAGGCATATCTAGATGCAGGGTTTTAAATAATTGATTAGCAGTTTTTTTCTTGGGATAATACTAACTGTTCAGAAAGTATTTATGTAAGTTTTCTAGAAGTGTTATGTTTGTTAAACACAGTGAGGCAGGTGCTATGCATTTTCACAATATTTTAGCACTTTTATGAGCAAAATGCTAATCAATTTTTAGAGTTAAATAAAACCCTGAGATGTAAATAATGTCCCATATCCCCTGGTGGTCCAGTGGACTGCTACACGCCTGATCACGGGCTTAAGTATATAATAGAGCACGTCCTATATCCCTGGTGGTCCAGTGGACCGCTGTCAGCCCGATCGTTGGCTTAAGTATAAAATAATTCACATCCCATATCCCTTGTGATCCAGTGGACTGCTATCAGCCTGATTGCGGGCTTAAGTATAAAAGAATTCACATCCTATAGCCCTGGTGGTCAGTGGACTGATGCAGCCTGATCACAGGCATTTGTATTAAAAATAAGTCCAATATCCCTGGTGGTCAGCGGTGCCCCCTCCCCACCCACCCACTGGGCCCACCACGGTCCCCAGTCAGCGGAGGGTGGCAGCACCCACCCACCTGCCACCCGCCGACTGGCACCGTAGGTAGGACTGTACACCAATTGATCCACATGAGCCAATGGGAGTGCAGCCCATACCATACTACACATTCCAGATATGTGAACATATCTGGAGTGTAATAGTACAGTACAGAGCTGCATGCCCATTGGCTCACGCTGTGACTAATGGGTGTACAGCCTACCTACGGTGTCAGTTGGTGGGTGGCAGGGGGCAGGTGGTGGGTGCTGCCACCTACCACTGACTGGGGAGGGGGTGGTGGGGCTCAGTGGGTGGGTGTGGAGGGGTACTGCTGGACTGACAGGGATATTGGACTTTTTGTTTAATACAAATTCCCACGGTCAAGAGCAGCGGTCCACTGGACCACTAGGGATATAGGATGTTGTTTATTTACACCAATGCCCACGATCGGGCATGGGGGGGCACTGCCATGGAGGTGCAGCCGGAGCTCGGGTGGCCACCTACAGGTGGCAGCTGCCGTGTTGTGCCCTGCAATATGGCAGCTCACCTGTGGGTGGCCAGCCATTGTTCCTTTTTTTTTTAGTTCACCTGTGTGCAGCACAAGTAGGGGTTGCGCATGCATGGACTCAGCACATCCCAGGCTGAATATTGGGTTATGCAGAGTATGCATGGGCACACCCCCCCTACCTGCACCACATACATTACTGATGCACTCTGGCACATCAGGACTTGTGCCAGGCACAATCCCCATTTGAATATCATGCGGGGTGCATCAGGGGGTTGTGCATTGTGCAACACTGTTGCACCATGTGCAACCCTTTTGAATATCCGGCCACTGTGTTTAACAAACACAGCACTTCTAGAAAATCTATATAAATACTTTCTGTACAGTTAGTATCATCCCAAGAAAAAAACTGCTAATCAGTTATTTAAAACCCTGCTACATGCTTCTTTTTTTGGCTGCTGTGAGTTCCCTCATCTGTGAAACCCCATTCGGCTTGTGGCAGGCCCCCCCAAAAAAACAACAGATAATTTATTTAAAAACATTTTGTTGAGAAATTTTTGTTTTAGTTTATCCATGGTCAGGAAAAATGAATTTGTAAAAGAAACCAAAATCCCCATTTATCAGTTCATTGAGTCACAATACAGCATGTTATAAATTTTTCAGATTATGTGTGTAACCTACAGTAAGTCAAACAGAAATTAGATGCACAAATGCCTGGCTATTTGCAAGAGAAGCAAATGTGGTAATTATCATTCAGTTATAAACACCTATAGTCACAAACTGCAAGTTAAGAAAATTCAGTAGAATATTAACACTAGCCCAGAACTGCCTGCCTGAGAATAAAGTTGGTATATTATTTTGAAAAAGGCAAACAAAATTGGTCGCTTGCTTCAGTATGCAATGTCCTGCAAAGATAGTAGTGTCACATGGCTTAAAGAGGTGCTGTGAGGTGCCTAAGGAAACTTGTCATGCAGAAAGTTCCAGGAGCACAGTCATAAAAACTGGAATAGCAGGTTCAAGTAATAATTAACTCAAAAGGAATGTCAAAAAAGTACCCAATTCATTCAGAGGTGTCAATGAATGTATTTGTTAACCATGCTGGTTTATCTTGCTTCCCTCATGGTAAAAATGTGAAACCACATTTATGTTATTTTAAATGAAAAATGAGTGATAAATAGCTTGCCCAGTTGGATGGCAGCTCTTCACTGATATAAACTGAGCCAGGAAAAAAGTAAATAGGAAAAAAAACAGCATTTTGTTTCTACAACTACAGTAGTTGCTAATTGCAGCTGGTATTTTTAACATATGCAAGTCAACTCCACTTCTCAAACTTGAAAATAAAAATACACTTCATCACAGACTGTGTTTACCAAGTACTGTGCCCATTTTAGTATATACATGTTAAAAAAATACCTGAAAGTTGTCTATTGCCTTGAAGTTGAATCCTTAGTTGTAGTTTCAGATGTTTCTTAGTGTTTCTTTTTGAGACACCAGGTGACTCTGATAATCATTTGTTCCAAGGTTTCCTTGAAGTTGAATCCTTAACAGTAGTTTCAGACATTTCTTAGTGTTTCCTTTGAGACACCAGGTGACTCTGATAATCATTTGTTCCAAGGTTTTTAAGTCAGTTTGAAGGCAATTTAAGTATTGTCTGTTCTCTTAGTCCTTAACAAAATGCAGGGACTCCACTGATGTATTGTTTCTTGGTCCACACCCCAAACTCTAGTGAGTCTTCTTTCAGTATGATAGATCCACCTCCTGCCCCTCCCACATGAAAAAAAAGGTGGGTGAACCTTTTGGAGCTTCTTGGGTGGAGGTGTGGTGGACCTTACTTCCCCCCTATAAAACAATGCTGCTTCCCACTACTCAGGTTCCAGTTCTTGTACCACCCATTTAAGAAAGAAAGTAGTACCCTGCAACCATTGACTGACATGAAAGCATATGTATTTAGGGTGGAAAACATTTCTTGGAGGAGGGTAAGGTGGAGGAGACTATTTACACCTTCAGTCAGTTCCATGGACAGAAAACATGACATCACTCCTTTTGTATATGCAGTACTCCTGTAGGCTCCACCCACAGTCATAAAAAAGGTCAGGGCATTCATAAAAATACCAGCATCACTTTAATCTGGTTCAATTTCAGCCAGTTTGCATCGGTATACTCCCTTCCCCCAGGGCAAGACTGAGAAATAATTTTTCCTAGCGCTTCTTCTCAGTCAACAAAAAACAAGAAAACATTCTTACAAGTCATTGGTGGAACCAGGGTGTGCAGAAGAGCCAGTCCGAAGAGGCAGTAAAAAACAATACACAAGTTCATTGTCCACTTCATTGTCTTCATTTAAGTAGCGGCAGAGGTTAATTTTAATATTGTCTTGGATCCACTTACTGCTGATGTTTCCCTGTTCTGGGAGCAATCTCAACTGAACTACCCCACTAAGTGCATGCTGCAGGACCCCAGGAAGAGAATTAAGCTAATGGAGGCAGTGTGGTCTACTAGTTAGGGGGCAGAGGGTAGTAGTAAACAGCACACACTCTAAGGAAAGGGGGTGACCAGTGGCATACTGCAGGGTTCAGTACTGTGACCAGTCCTCTTCAATATCTTTATAGGGGACATTGCAGAGTAACTGGAGGAGAAGGACTCTCTTTTTGCAGACCTAACTGGACACAACATGTGTTATCTCAGCTGGGCTATCCAGGGCAAATAACGTATAGAAAAATTGCAAATAGTTAATTTGGTAATTCATTTTCACAGTTAGCCCTCAGACATATAGACTTCAAAAATACCTTGCTAGCACAGTGATGAACAAGCCAGCACTTGTGAAGCAAAGATGTACGTATGAGACACTGAAATTATTTGCAAAACAGCAAATGTATTTTGAGCAACAGGATGGTTAACTTGCTAGCCCCTCCCCAAGTGTGTGTGATACTAGTGGCAGAGTTATTTATTTATTTATTTTATATATTTATTCAAGTCTTGGATTAAAACCTTTGAGCTGAGAGCTCGTTTTCAGAGGTTCCACATCAAGCAGATGATACAAAGAATTAATAACATACAAAAACAAATAAATGAGATACAATTCACAAATCCATGAGGCAGATAACTGAAGAGATTCAAAACATACAAGATCAACAAAAAAATAAAATAGCAAAGTATGAAACCATATTACAGGGATGATCCACATGTGAAAAGTAATTACATAGCAAACATATTGTAAAGTTACTTATGAGGAATTCTTGGAGGACAACTGGACAGGCAAAAGCAGAAGAGTAACAGAGAACTAGTCGAGGAGATTGGGTGGAAAGAAGCAGGGAATAGGCAGAGCCAATTCCCTTTGTTACGGTAGAATTAATTTTGGCAATAAGCTGTAAAGGGAGAAATTCCTGGACTAGTGGAGGGGGGAAGGGAAGAATTTGGGGGAAGAGAAAAGTGGGTATGGTAGGTGGAGAGGCAAGGGTGGGGGGGAAGCAGGGGAGCCCGGGAAGGTGGCAGAGGGGTTAGGAGTAGTAGATAAAAGAGAACAAAGTTAAAAGAAATGTTTACAGCATTTGATTTGGCTGTTCTCTTATTTGAGGGAGGTGGCAGCCAGAGTCAAGATCTGTTATCTGAAATTTCCTCAACCCCATCAACATCAGTGAGTGAAGACAGTGGTGCTGAAATATATCAAAATGAGTCCCCAGTGGTTAGTGGTACTGGACACGAGTCTGAGGATAATGGAGTGGTAGAGTTGTGTGGCCACTGCCATCTCAGGAAAATGAGGAAGTGGAAGACCTGTGAAAGGATGAGGAGGAAGAAATGGAGGGTGAAGGTGAGGATGACACCGTCATCAATTCTTCGTGGGAACCCTTAAAAGAAAAACACAAAAGGTGATAGCAATGTGTACACATCTTTGAAATGAAAGGATAGGCAGCCTCTGCCAAAAAAAGATTATATGTGATGACACATATCCCAGAACAGAAAGAAATATGGGTGTGGTGGCCACCATAACTGGTGCTCCACATAAATTTGTACATCTTTCAAAATCTCTTGTGTGGGACTTTTTTTTTTATTTTGTTACTAATCCAAAAGATGACACTGTAGCAATATGCAAACTTTTTTTAAGTTGGAGTAAGCTATGCAAAAGTGTATCTTGTATTGGCACAGATGGACAGCATACCCATCTTAAAGTCAAACATATAGCTAGCTGGCAAGCACATCAGTGGAAAATGTTTTCAGGTGGTTTGGGAGGTAGAGATGCAGTGGAGGATATTGTAAAGAAATGACAGTTGAGGAGGAGGTCAGCAGTACCCTGAAAGTCTGAAATCATTATTGAGCAACAGCAACAAAAGCAGAAGCAGCATCACCTCAACAAAACCCCTCAGCTAAGTCTCACATTTCTTGATACCATCTCCACCTGTGACATCCTCCAGCAATGTGGTGCACACAAAGTGTTCCAAAAAGCAACCACCCAAAAAGATCCGACCAACTATTACTAGCATTCTATCTAAGCAATGAAAATCCCTCCCCATATCATTCAGTAACCTTACTGAATGCTGCCACAACAGAGATAACCACTATAAATCTTGCATTTTATTTTGTGAAATTGATGGTTTCCTTCACTTTATGTCCAAAGTCTGCCCCAAGTGGAAACTGCCATCCAGGACCTACTTTCACAGTGGCAATTCTTGAATTGAGGGATGTTGTTGAAAAGAAGTTCCACATGCTCTGCAACATTCCTTCAGGTCACACTTCCATTTTGCCACAGATATGTAGACAGTGAGCCAACAACTGCTAGTTTGTTTATGTGAATAACAGCACATTGGGTAGAATTGAAGGGTGTTGGCCATTACCTTGGCAGCAAATGCAAGCAACCCAACTGTAATGGAAGCTACATACTTGGAAATTGCAAGCATGCAACACTGGCTATAAGGGACATGAGTGATTTGCATATTGGAGGCAACATTTTGGCATTAGTAGTGTTGCAGATTGTCACTTGGTTGAACCCACAATTGTAAAGGCACACTTCCCAACCACTGTCAATGGTGCAAGCATTCTTTAGGCTGTTAGTCAGAGGGGTTTGTTAGGATGCCCTGTTTCGCACACTGACTAAACCTGGTAAGAGTTCTTGTCACAATGTGACATTAATGAAGCACTCACCCTGTGGAATCGAATTTGTGGCCATTCTGTGTGATCCAGAAAAGCCGGGTGCCAATTACATGCACTGTAATTCAAAAAGAACCTGCCTCAGCACCGATTAAAGCAGGAGGCTGTCACAAGTGGGAATTCAACCTTGCATATGCTGGAGCAGATGTATGAACAGAATAAAGCCTTATCAGTGTACATGCTGCTTCATTCAAGCTGAGACAGCTCTAGAGCTTCAGTGTCACTGACAACAGAACAATGGAGGTTTATAGATGGGTTCATTTTGGTCTTGAGGCCTTTTGATCATGCCACGCAGGCAGCGAGTGGGGACACTGCCTCTATTAGCCAGGCCATCTCACTGCTCCATGTGCTGAAGCAGACCATCTGTAATGTGCCGCTGCAGTCTGAGGCATCAGGTGACTGTAAGCTGTGTACTGACTGAACATGTGCTTACTCTATTTGATTGTACAGACACCCAAATGTTATCCTGAGATCTGTGGGGTTCAGTACTGCAACAATGCTGGATCCACGGTACAAACAGTGGCTTTCAACCATACCTCATGGTAGTAGTCAGAAAACTGAGCATCTGCAAAGACTGCTGATCAGTCGTGTAAATGGTTTGAAAATGTTAAAAAAACAGCATATTGAGATGAGATGCACTGTTTCATCCTCACTAACAGTCAGCAAGGGAAGTGAGAGATGTAGCGATGCAGCTTTGACATCTACCAAAAAGACAAGAAAACTACCTTAAAATCCAGTCCTCTATGGGCAATTCTTGCAGAGGTTGATGTTGCAGATTGTGAGGAGGGGAAGGAGAAGTAGGAACCATTGGAATATGCTGGATTAAAGGCAGCAGTCAGATCTGTTGAGGCATATACAGTATGGCAGACTCCAAACACCTTGGAGCTGATGGTGAACCCCTGCTGCATTGGAACAACAAAGTTAAAGGCTGGCCTACAATGGCAGATGTGGATTTTAAGTATTTAAACTGCCCACCACCTAATGACAGTTCTGAATGTGTGTTCAGTACAGCAGGGACAAGCACCACATACTGATGTACAAACCTAGCCCACAAAAATGTAGCCATGTTGACATTCATTAAAATGAATAGTGCACATACTGTATATCTCCAAACAGAAGTGCATTGCTGTGGGCACCACTGACACACAAGGATTGAAGCAGGGGAAGGAAAATCACCCACAGTAGAGGTAGATGTGGGCTTAATGCATGCAAAATCTCATGTGGTGAAAATTCATGTATTGAGGATGCAGTGGGGGTATTCGTTGTAGGGGAGATGAAGAGCAGTAGATAGACTGATTGATTAAGTTGAAGGACAGAGAAAGAAGAAGAATGGAACTCCACACTCTGGACTCCTCATTTGGGAGTAACATGGGCCTCCTCCTCCACCATCTCATGCATATCTCCAGAAACATCCACATCACTAACCCATCAGAAATGCCAGACACCAGCGGATGTGAACCTGCTGCCATGCCTGCCTCCACTGATGATGCTCCACGTCTCTTCTACTCCAGTCCACCTCACGTGGGAACAAACATGGGCCTCTGCCATCTCATACATGCCTCCAGAAAACACAGACCCTTAACCCTGGAAATGCCACACTCATTGACTACTGTGTGAATCTGCTTTGGCTGTCCTGCTGCCTCCTCCAGCAGAAGACACCTACTCCTCCTACACTCTGGGGCACCTTTGTGCCATTACACATCATGGCCAACAATAATGTGATGGCAAGTATCATTCCTTTTTTTTTGTTTGTTTTGCTTTTATAATTTCTTTTTACAGGTACAAAAGACCAGGAGTGGGCTTGACTAAATAATTTCACTCTTGTTTTCAATGGTCTCTTCTCCTAGAACCTCATATACTGCAGTCAGCAAGCCACATCCTCCTCCTCCTCCTCCTCCAACCCCTCTGGGCACCATTGTGCCATTACACGGCATGGTCTTGACCAGTGTGAAGCTAAGTATCATTTCAAAGATTGTTTTTCCTTTTTTTTAATTTTGCATTCACAGGTGCAAAATGACATGACAGAGAATGAACTAGAGTCTAAATAATTTAATTCTTGTCTTCTCGGTTCTGTTCCCATCCTGTCATGAATTTCTATCCACAAAAGTACTTGAAGAGAGGTGCTGTGGTTACAGACTGACACAACGTAACAGCATTCAGCACAGATAATTTCCTTAGATTTGAGAAAATATAGCAAATGAGAATTTCATATAGTGTGCGTCATTACTATGGCATAGGTGTGACAGAGGGTGCCCCCCATCATGAAATTCTGCCTTTTCCTCAAGAAGAGTCTGCTGGTTTGAGAGCAGCATCTGGTGTGTGGCCTTGTGCTACTTCATCTCTTGACTGAGAAGGAGGAGGATCTTTAGCCGGGTCTCAGGTTCTTTTCATGACCACAGTCCCAAGTCTGGCAGCAGGTCCCATGTCAATCATCTGTGCCCCTTGGCAACTGTGCACCTTGCTGTTGCTTGCTGCACTGCCCCCTGTGGTACAGAAGGACCACTAGCAGTACCACCACCTCTATCCCACCAAGTTCACTTCTTGTATTATAAAGAGGTGGAACTGCCTTCACCAGTCAGAGAGCAGCATTTACTGTACCTCGTATAGAGCATAGAGTTGCTGCCTCGCGCTGTTCAGGACAGCTGATTCCCACCGTGCCACTCACACTGGTCAGTGTATTTCTTCCTTCTGCTAGTGATCGAGTGTCAAAAGTAACTGGCAGTCAAAACTGGGAGAAAGGTAGATGACACTTATTTAAATTAGAACCTATGCATCAAAAAGAAAAGAATTAAAGAAAAGCAGTCCAGTCAGGTTACCAATAATACAGAACTGCTATTTTTCATCACCCTGTCAGTGCTGTACTTGGAAATGAAAAACAGCAGTTCTGTACTTATTGGTAGCCTGTCTGGACTGCTTTTCTTTAATTCCTTTCTTTTTGACACACAGCTGATAATTTAAATAAGTGTCATCTATCTTTCTCAGGGGTTTTACTGCAGATCAAGCACACAGGTTCCCAATTATTGTAATCCACACCTCCCCCACCCCTGGTCAACATAACAAAGCACAGGCAAGCCATGGCAGGCACCAACTCTTCACAAGCAGTGGGGAGAATTAATCAGAAAAATCTTAAACGAAATTAATTACTACCAAAATGTAAGTTCTTGCTGAAGGCAGTTCACCACGTCTTAATATCTTAATATGTATACTTCAAGTTGTCTGTTATGAGATAAGAATGTTATCTCATACTGGTTTGGGCTGACAGAACCGCTTAGCTTCGCTTAATGGTCCTCTCGACCAAACCAGCACGAGATAACCTTCTTATCTTGTAAGAGACAACCAGAAGTATACATATTAAGATATCTCCTTCCACTCACAGTGGTGCTTTACATTAAGGTGGTGTGCTGCCCACTAGTGCCCAAGTGTCTGCCCCATTTACCATGCTGAATAACTATCTGGCATTGTTTGCATGTTGCAACACTGTTGCCAGAGGCATATAGGAGCATCATATATTATTTCTGTGACTTGAGAAAAGCTGTGGTGGAAGACTGACTGATACAGCACAGTGGCATTTCACAAGTATATTGATTTTCTGGGACTTGAGAAAAATGGCAAATCAGACTTGCATATAGTGCATTTCTAGGCACTAAAGTAAATTACAAGTCAGAGGGTGTTGCTATGGTGGGAGACTGTGGACACAGTGTAGTGGCAAGTAGCAGATATATATAATTTCTGGGACACAAGAAAATGGAAATTAGATTTTCATTTAGTTCATTTCTGGGCACTAAAGTGAATTACAAAATTATAGCAGAAAAATAGGGGCAATGAGAATTTATGACATATGGGGCAGGAGTATTCAAAAGTTTGGGTGCCACAAGCACCAGTTATACCACAGTATGGCGATGGTGCTTGCAGTGATGTAATGGTACTTATATCCAGTGTGGTATTACTACAAGTTAGACCAGACTCTTCTGGTCTAACTTCGGCAATCCTGGGGGCCTTTTTTATGAAGCTTGCACCAGATATTTGGTGCAAGCTGCTGTAAATCATGAAGACTGTTGCAACTGCACCTGAGATTGTGGAATTGGGTGCAGTTGTGGTGATGGGGTTGGCGCACTGCCAGAACCTTAAGTGTTGTGGCTCAGGATGTAGCTCAAACCCTGTGCCACGCTTTGAAAATCCTGCCTTGGTGTGTATTCATTACTAAGGCCTTGGTGGGACAGACAGTGCACCCCCACCCTAGAGTTCTGCCATTCCCACAGCAGCATCTGGAGAGTGACCTTCATGGGTACAACTCTCCATTTGAACCCTCCCCCATATCAATGCAGAACTGTACCACTTCATCTCTTAACCAATATTTTGAAGGAGGAGGATCTGCAACTGTGGTCTCATGTGCTCTTCTTGGTCACAGCACCTAAGTCCAGCTGCAGGTCACACTTCCCTCATCAGTGTCTCCTCTGACAACTGTGTACTTTGCCGACACTTGCTGCACCACCTCCCTACAGCACAGAAGGGCCACTGTGAGTGCTCACCTCTACCCATCTCAGCCTTCTTCTTGTATTGAGCTCCCACTCACAGCAGGGCCTTACTCTAAGGTGAGTGTGCTGCTGACAGGTGCCCAGATGGCTGCCCTGTTTACCACTCTGAACAACTGTCTGGCACAGCTTACACATCACAAGACTGTTGCCATGCCAAGCAACTGTCTGGCACAGTTTGCATGTCACAAGACTGTTGTCGGCAGGGTCCAAATCAAAAAATGTCTAAACTAGGGACTTGTGCTACTGCCTAGGGGAGGAGGTAGATGTGGATGGTCTCAAGGGCTCCACTTCAGAAAGATCAGGCAGTGGTGGCAGCAGTACTGCAGGAAGGGGATGCACAAGGGGTTTATCTCTTGTAGGTTGTTCCGACAGCTGAACAGCAGTGATAACAGGAGGCACTGATACTTTCTGCTGTGCTATGGGTGGTGGGGATTCCTGCAGACCAAGAAGCCATTGCTGTTACAGGCTTCTTGCTAGTCCTTCTTCCAACAACTGGTGCAGCCAATGGCACCCATAAATGTGTCCTTTTCAGGCAGATGAGACAGCGTGTCCCATACATACATACATACATACATACATACATACAGTTGGCAGCAGACTAGCCCAATGGTCTATCTAGTCTGCCGAGATGCAGCTTCTAATTAAGTTTCAACAGCTACCCCTCTCCTTGTTGTGCTCCCTTCTACCTGGCACACCCCAGCAGCCTGTTGTTAATCTGCCCTCAGCCTGTATCTTGCTCATTTACCTGTTCCACCCACCTTAAATCCCTCCACTGTTTCCCTTGCCAACAGCTCCCTGGTAGTACGTTCCAAGGTGCAATACCCTCTCTGTGAAATAGTGTCTCCTCACCTCCCCATACCTCCCCATACTAGTTTAAGGTTATGTCTGCATATTTCCCCACTCACTTCAATCAGGGCCCTCTGTGTCTACCTATTGATCCTCATATATCTGAAGATATATTATATCCCTCTGTCCCTTCGACCTCCAGGAGTACATGTTCAACTCCTCAAGTCGCTCTTTGTAGGACATCCCCCCAGGCCATGGATCATCCACATGGCTAGTCTCTGTACTCTCTCCAAAAGGGTCACATCCCTCTTTAAGTGAGGTCACCAAAATTGTACACAATACTCCAAGTGAGGCCTCACTAAGGAGTTGTACGGGGCAGAATGACCTCCCTTCTCCTAGATGTTATCCTCCTAGAGATACATCAAAGTATTTTATTTGCCTTAGCAGCTGCTCTCCGGCACTGTTCTGAGTTGTTCATTCTGGTATCTATGACCACCTCCAAGTCTTTTTTCCCTTAGATGTCAACAACTGTTCCCCCAAATGATAGTTATACCCAGGGTTCCTGAATCCCAGATGTGTGTACTGCACTTCCAAACATTAAACCCAACTGCCAAACCTGTGCCCACCTTCCAACCTTACCAAATCCTCCTGAAGTGTCTTCCTACCCTCTTCACTGTCTACCACTGCTCCCAACTTGGAATCATCTATGAATAGGCTCATCTTGCTCCTAACTCCTCCTCAATATCTAGAATGAAAGCATTGAACGGATTGGGCCCAATATCGATCTTTGAGGGACCCCACTGATGACCCTTCTGTGAGTTGAAGCCTCTCCTCCTACCACCACCCTCTGCTGCCAGTTGCTGAGCCAGTTTGCTATCCATCCCACCATTTTTTCCCCACCCCTAGGTTCCTTAGCTAACATATCAGCCTTCCATGTGGGACCGAATCGAAAGTCTTGCTGAAGTCTAATTACAGGACATCAACCGGCCTTCCACTGTCTAGGGATCTTGTCACCCAATCGAAGAATTTGACTAGATTGGTCTGACATGATCTGCCCCAGATGAACCCATGCTGGCTTTCATCTTGAAAGCCATTTGCCTTCAGGAACTCTACCATTCTTTCCTTCAAGATGGCATCCATCAGTTTCCTCACTATGGACGCCAGACTGACCAGTCTGTAGTTTCCCAGTTCATCCCTCAGTCCACTCTTGTGGAGTGGCACAACGTGTTCTGTCCTCCAGTCCAGGGGTACCCATCCTGATTGGAGAAAGGAATTGAATAATTCCATCATTGAAGCAGCAAGGGTATCCTCCAATTACTTTAGAACTCTGGGGTGGATTCCGTCTGGTTCTGGGGCCTTATCAGTCCTCAAAGACTTGAGACCCTCCCTCACCCTTCCCACTTGGACATCATAATCTGTAAGTGCCCCCTCATCCACTGTCCCAATCCTGCTCCCCTGTGGTATTGAACCTTTCCTTTCCCTAGTAAAGACTGAGCAGAAATATACATTAAGTACTTCAGCCTGCTCTACTGTCCCTTCAGCCCAACCCTCTTCCTTCTTTAACCAGTTTATCTGCCCCTCCTTCCTTCTCTCTCTCTGACATATCAGTAACATTTCTTCTCCCCCTCCCTGATCTCCTGTGCTAGCTTAAGCTCCTTAGCTACCTTGGCCACTCTTACCATTCTACTGACCTTGTTTGAGATAGAAAACATAGAAACATCCTGCACTACTCCTCCCTGTTTGACTCCCTACGGGAACACTTGTACCTTCTGAAGGCCATCTGCTTCTCTCTCACCCCCTGCTGCACTTCTCTGGACCACCAACAAGGTTTTCTGGCCCTAGCTTTCTTATGATGTGATTTAGTACAGGTTTGTGTAGCCTCCAGCAGGCTCAGCTTCAGTATCCCCCCACTGACTCTCTGTGCTCATCCCTGGCCTGATATGTTTTAAATGTTCCCTGAGTATATCAGCCATTTCCTTAAGTCAGCCCTCCTAAGGTCCACCACAGTTATTTTTGTTTGATTCCTCCTTCCTGGTATCCTGTGAGTTCAGCGACCACGATTGGGTGCCTACCAAAATGGCGACTCAGTCACGGTGCCTTACACCACAGCGACAAAGGAGGGAGCGCGATGGGGGGGTGCAGATATAGCAACATCCTGCTGCTACATATATATGTGCATGGAGGGAGAGCGAGCACCGCTGAGTGTGGGGTGGGATGGAAGTGAAGGATTGGAGAGGTGGCACCGTGGTGAGCTGCTGAGCTGCTCTCCGTGGTGTGGTGGGTGGGTTCAAAGCTGGGGCATGAATGGTGCTGGTTCTGGTCCGGCACAGATGCCTTTCATTGTGCTTGGACTGAAAATGTGTTTTTGGGTTTGCACAGCCCCAACATGCACCCCCTGGGTTGAGAATCTTTAAGTTGGGGGAGTGCGGGGAGCAAAACCCGCCGGGGGTGCTGGGTGGCCCAGCCCTCCCATTTACTTGTAAAATCTAGTCCCCAGTGACCTTTTGCTGTGCATCAGGGACTGCATCACCAAAATCTTTTTGGTGATTTATTTGCCTTAATGGCCGATCGATTCTGCGATCACCGCTATCACATAGATCCTCCTTCTCCAGGTCTAAGGTGAACCAAACTACTGAGTGACCCTTCCATAATGAACAAAGCTACCCCTCCTCCTTTGACAACTATCCTATCTTTCCTATAAGTTGTGTACCCCTGGAGCTTCAGATCCCAATCATGGCACTGTGTGGCCTAAGTTTCTCTTACAGCTGCTACATTCACTCCTCCCCCCCACCACCATCAAAGCCCGCAGCTCAGGCATCTTTTTCCCCAAACTTCTTTCATTAACAAGACCACCCTCCAACCTATCCCTATCCAAAACTTCCTTCTCTACCTGCGCTCATAATGGGGGGAGAGGCCTCTGGCTTCTCATGACGTGTTCTGCTGTCTGCCTCCTACTGTCAAGGCTCCCACTACCAGTTTAAATTCTACCTGGTACCTGTATACTTCCCTAATTTAATTTTCAGGACATACTTTCCTATTTTACTTAGGTGTAATTTATTCCTAGTGAAAAGTTCTTTATTTTCCCAAGTATTGCCCACGTTTCCTACTAATCCAAGCCCCATGGCTGGACACTAGTTCTTCACTCAGTTATTAAATTCACAAATATTCTGCTTCCTTTCTAAGGTCTCCATAGGTACTGGCAGGACTACTGAGAAGGAGACAGTAGTTCCTTCTGCTGCATGTTATCGCCAACTTTCTGTTTCTGGCTTGTACCTCCTTCATGTTATTTTCTGCCAGATCATTTGTGCCTAAGTGCACCACGATATTTGGCACCCACTCATGCTTCCTTACTAACAAGTACACGTGGTGCACGATCTTGTGCACAGTCATACCCAGCATGCACGCATCCCTAATACAGGTCTTTCTCCCATCACCACTATCCCCCCCCCATTTGATTCCCCTGACTATGGAATCCCCCAATATTAGTACTCTGGCATCCACTGTGGTTGAACATTGAATGTTGTTGACCATGTAACTGTCCCTTGCTTCACTGCTCATTCTGCTTACCTCCTCCCACTCTTCTCTCCATCTCCACTAAGCTGTGTTTAAAAGAGAAGGTGTGAAATAGAAAAATAACTCAAAGAAAGTGAATTTGGAAAAGGCAGAAAAATGAAAATAAATAATAACCTAAATATAAATAATAACTAAACAAGAATTCACAGAACCAGAGTGTATGAACACAGAAGTAAAAGGAAAGTACAGATAGAAGACTGTAGAAAAAGTATAGAAATACTGTATAAAGAAAATAGGAACATCTTCCTAATAAACTACAAAAGCAAAGAGAAGGTGCAGAAAAAGCTATTTTCCAATGCTCAAAAGTGTAAGATCTGCACCCATCCACTCACTCACTCACTCACTCGCTCACTCAGACTGCAAAGTGAAACTAAAGGATATTGGGTACATAAAGCTGTATCATGTGACCTGCAGGAACTGTTGCATGCGACTTAACAACCTCTTTTGAGGAAATGTGACCTGAATTCACCATTAGGCAATGTCTAAGTTTAAGTTACATGTGAAGTGCTGGCGAAGTTTTCCAAAGTCAAAGTTGCCACAAAGAACTAACTTCACAAAGTGTTTGAGAAGTCAAAGTCAGTGACTTAGCTGGAACTCACGACTGAAATAAAACTTCACTGCATCTCGACTAATCTTCCTAATCTCCACCCCAGCCTTAGCAGGTCAAAGGATGGTGGTAACCAAATGTGGGGAGGCAACCTGGGGGGGCAAACTGCCCCAGTTTGGTATCATTGCCTCATGTCAGGTAGTTCAGTTCTGATAGAGGTTCATAAGAGGAATGTGAGACAGGGTAGACCCTGTAGCAGCTGCTCTCACTAGAACATACCTCAAATTTGAGCATGGGCTGCCTAACACCTGTAGTGATATGCCGGGGGAGATGAAGAGTTTCAGGGGCCACAGATGCACAATGACTAGACATGCATCCCATTTGGATGCTTCCTGACCCATTGCACGTCAGCTCAGGCCTGCTCCTAGTGTTATGGCCGGAGGGCAGAAGAAATCTTCTGCAAAAGACCTTATTAGAGGTTATCCATTTTACTCTGTCTGCTAGCATGAGGTAGGAAAACATAAGAACCAGTCTTCTGAGTAAAATGAGTAGCAATAAGAATAACAACAACAAAAGGATGTTAGGGTGCCCCCACTGATATGGGAACCCATTTTGTGCTGTCTAGGCCTTGGTGAAGAGCCTTGATGTTCGTATGACCTTGCAGAGCTCATTGGTAACAAGGATAAGGGGCTGAGACCCTCACACAGCATGTATAGATGATAAATTAAGCTCAGTCATTTTGTCCTATGCTGAAAAGATGGCACCTCCACCACCATTCAAATGAACCAAGGCATAAGTAGCAATTATAGTGGTTCCTGTGGAATGAGTTCATAATTGACAGTAGTATCCATGGTAACCACTTCACAGTTCTCTGATCCCCTGTAGAGCTTAGCAGACAGGTGGCTGTGAAAGAACTTTAGCCACATCCAGGAAACAGCTCCAAATTTGTTGTGGGGTTTTGCATCAGTTCACATGTGAGACACAGTATTATTCTAGCTTTGGGGCTTGCAACAGACATTTTCAACAGACAGTCTGCACCATGGACTGTCGATAATGGTGCTGTCCACCATCTTGCATTGTGGGATGTAGAAACTAAGTCTGCTCCCTCGCAGGTATGGCAAAACTGAAGGGGCATCATACTTTAGGGACATTTATAGTTTTGCAGAGTATAAGGTTTGAGCCATCCTGGAGTAGGAGCATAATCTGTGGCTCAAAGTGCTTGACCATGATCTGTGAGGGTTGCTAGGGAAAGAAGTATGGCTTACAGCTTAAGTTCAATAGGGGAATGTCTCATGTTAGTGGCATCAGTTAAAAAGTGAGATGTCTGTGTACACATGGAGAGGTGGTAGGTGATTCAGCATGACATTCTAGATAAACCAGAGCAATGTTCAAGGTGGTGGGAAACTTCTTGCATGTTCAAGCAGGTGAGATTCAGTGGCTGCCAGTTTTTGCATTTAGTGGGAGAGGAAAAAGTATTCTGATAGTCCCTCATACTGGCATATCATACAGGAACTTCAAATTACAGTCAGTGGGTAAAAAATATGATAAGCATGGAGGGGGATAGCTATATATAATAGAAATAAGGTCACCTACTGCTATCTCCAGCTCCTGACTCTACCGTAGTACACACACAGTCGCACATTCATGCCAGAGTCACTGATCAGCTTCAATGTTGAGTAAATTAGATGTCACGTTCCAGTGGGGTGGCAGGGGAGACTGTTAGGGCTCAAAGTTTGACAGGAACTTGCTATTAAGTAGGGCCTCTTACCCTTTACCCTATCCACCCTCCACCCCAGAAAGTGTGCTCTCTAATGAGGAAAACAGGAAGTATAGTCTTTAAGACCTAGTACCTGTTCATGGCTGTGCAGCCCCAGGTCCCTAGGGTCTCATAGAGGCAGGTTGTGTTCCACTGACTGCATCACTGGATTCTAGTGAATAAGGAGGTAAGAGGGACTGAGGCTGCCACCAGCTCAGCCCAAAAAGATTAAAGTAGGGTCTTGTACCTTCCCCAGTTACTTGCTTGACATCTTTTGATGCCACCAGGGTTGCTGGTGTTTACAGTGGCAAACGGTAAGTGAAACGGGAACGGAACCTAAGCAAAATGGTAATGGCAACAATAATGTAAGCACACAGGCTGGTTTTCCCAAAAGCTGCATAAAGAAAGACAGTGAGTACAAAGAATGTATGCATAATAATGGTTCTCAGAGCAGAAAATGAGGACTTGGAATACTAAATTGCTTATATCTCAGGAACCATACGACTTAGAAAAAAAATTTAAAAGTTGTATGATTTACAACTTTCCTAGCTAGTTTTTTAGTTAGCTCCTGTGGGGGGGGGGGCTAAGTTTTTTTCCAACAAAAAGTCTGTATCTCGCACCGTTTCAGAGATATGGGCCCTGAAAGGCACGGCGAATGCCATAATGTTATCCTATGGGAAACAAACAGAAATTCAGAGTGCCATAACTTCAGGTCCCTGTAATATTTTTTCACCAAATCACAGAAAGGCACATCTGTGGGATGTTGGCTGTGTTCCCTCCAAATTTCAGCCCAAAAGACCAAACCGTTATTTTGCAGCAGGGTGGCAAAGGATTCCTGTAATGCGTCATCCTATAGGGAAAAAGTGTCAAATTTTGGGTGCTGTAACTTTTCTGCCATGTAATATTTTTTCACCAAAACACTGAAAGGCACATCTGTGAGATGTCAGCTGCGTTCCCTCCAAATTTTAAGCCAAAACACCAAACCGTTCTTTTGCAGCAGGGTGCCAAAGAATTGCTGTCATTTTCCCACAGCCTAGAAAGGCACTGTTGAAGTTTGCAAAAGCTTTCGCAAATTCGTTCAACAGTGTCATAAGTGTGGAAGTACTTTGTGAAAGTACTTTTTCCAGAAAACATATTTCTGGGGTGTTTTACCCAAAAATAAAGACATGGCTAGCATCCTCAGGGTCTGACTAGGTGACTACAAAAAGAATTAGGTTGCTAGAGGGTCTCAATTTTAAATGCCAAGCAGATTTGCAACAGTAAAGGCCCATTTACTGAAAGTAAAACTGCATTTGCGACACTCTCAAACTTTTTGTTTACTTTTCCCATTGACTTATAATGGGAACTTGTTTTTTGAATAACTTTTGAACCATTTAATATTTTTTTCACGAAATCTTCAAAAGGCACATCGGGGACCCCGACCGCATGTTCCCTGAAGATTTCAGACTGGTTGGGCAAACCTTGTGACCTGTATGCCGACAGTAAAATTCCAGAAAAGCACAAGCGTGGCACAGATCACGCTAATAACTCTGCAGCCGTATATAAACTGGCCGCGAAACTGCACATCCCAAGGTGTATGGGTCTTGATCACGTATTCTAAATTGCAGGCAAATCATTAAAGGTTGCAACATTATTAAGGTGCACAATTTTGGGTTTATCATGTAAATGGCTCCTCAACCCTAAATATAGTGGCACTACTGTGTCACTATTTTATATATATGTATATATATATATATATATATATTTACCTTACCCAGTTACAAGACTAAAATCATATATATACAGTATATATATATATATATATATATATACACACACACATATACATACATACACGCACACATATTTGTATGTAATAGATTGCATATAAATATATAAGTGATACACAGTGGGGACCTCCTGAGTGGTATGGCTAGAATGAGTATATAAATACCTTATTTATCTAAGGTCCCTCTGCATATTTCATTTATGCAATAGGATAGGACCTTAAGGATAGATAATTTTTGCTTTTTAGGCATAACGTTAGTTCTATAAGTCTGTTATTTTTGAACTAGTGTTAGTATGCTTCCCATCCTTATTGCTATAACCATTGCCATGGGTGAAGTCAGGATGACCAGCTGACACTGTGATGTGGTAGTTCATTAGTGTTGCAGAACTTCCACAGAAATTACTAACCACTGCTGCAGAAGTTCTGTGGCAAATGGTAATTTTACCACAGAACTTGGTCCCAATGTGCCACATAAAAGTAGGGGTCTTGAACTAAAGGAGCAAGGTACAATATGCTACAGGTGGGTAAACAAAGTGTGTTGCAGTAAAAATTAATTGAAACAAAGTACTGTTGTAAACCTCATAAAGGTGTAATAGTTGGTAGGAGGAAACAAGAGCAAAACAGGGGTGGGGCAAACAGAGAAGGGGTAGAGGTGCATATAAGTAAAGTATCCAAGACAGTTGCAAATGTGAGTCACAAAGAAAGACTTAAGGGAAAAAGCAGTAGAGACAAGTGCATGGACAGGGGGATGGAGGATGAGAGTTTAAGGAAACTATAGGAAAAGGTCGACTGGCCAGCAGTACATTTCCTGGAGGGAATAGAAAGGGAATGGAAATCATTACTTTGAAGAGGGTAGGAGGTACTGTATGATAGGGGGAGGATAGCAAAGAGGTAAGGTAAATAGGAAGAAAGGGAACCAAATCAGAATGTGGATATGAAGGAGGCAAAGTGGAAAAGGCACCTGGCATTATGGGATTAATTAGGTAAATTAGTAGCATTACTCGCATAATTAACTTCTTGCTTGTGTTTTTCTTTATTCCATGATTGTAGGTGTGCTACTGGTATATGGTCAATCTCAGTTACAAAAGAATTGGTGCTCTCCACCCCCTTAACCTCAAAAATATCAACAAACTATCTCAAAATCATTAAATGTTTTTCTACGTATTTGTTCACATTTGTTTTTCATTCTATTATTTTAAAAGGGGTTCTTTATTAATCAACTGACATGTCAGAAAAACCTGGCCACAAATAACAATATGTCCCTCTCATAGTAATTTTGGATGTGTAATAACTGAGCAAAAATGTTTGACAGGAGATGTGTTTTTGTAGGATGCACCATGCCTCATGAAGTGTGCATAAGGCTGCAGGCTGAGTGCCGAAAACACATGAGAAGTGGGTCAATACCATAATTACATATGCTGTGGAGGGCACTGAGATTAAAAATGGACACTTACTAAAGAAAAAAAAAGATTTAAAAAGCTCTCTATACATTAAAAGGAAGTAAATACTTTAATAAAATTATTATTTTTATGATATTATCCATGTACCAGACACAGCAGTCCACTGGTTATAACATTGTGTGTCTTCCACTCATTCATGCCTGTGTCTGCCCCCCCCCCCACAAACTGTTCCATGGGCATCCTCCCCACACTCACACATTCATTTAGTTTACAGTAGAAAGGTGAGCTTGTCAGTTTATTTGAGATTAGTTTTTTTTTTTCAGTGACTTCTATGGAAAGGGCAGGGAAAAAGGAAGAGTGCAGTGCTGTTTAGTTGTAGTTTGCTCTGGGACAGAGCGAGAAAGAGACAGCAGGACTCCATCGTGCATCATGCCTTGCAGAACAAGCATTTGTCAATGCCGAATGTTGTCGTGCTGGCATTGACTTTGGTAGTGCGGTGCGGAAACACATTTTTGGCAGTATGTGAAAAATGACAGCTGTACTGTTCATAAGGAGGTGTAAAAAATTGGCAGTGGTGAAAATGTGGCATGTAAGTATTGCAAATGTGCGAAGTTACAAGGATGCATGGGAAATGCGCAATGCACACTTGTAACACAGTCATTTTATGGAGTTCCAGCACCAGATTTTCGACATAGGCATTTTAGCACCTCTGCTCATGTGCAGTGTCACTGTCATTTCTCAAACTGTCCCAAAAAGTGATTTTGCACAGTGACTGAGCTGTTCTGCGCCAGATGTGCGAAAACACATTTTGGGCAGGATATGTGAAATGACAGCTGTACTGTTCATCAAGAGGTGTGGAAAAATGCCAATGGTGAAAATCCAGAGTGACAATATTACAAATGCACAACGTTATGAGCGTGCTTGCAAACTGCGCAATGCACACTCGTAACACAGTCATTTTATGGAGTATCATCACCAGATTTTCAACATAGGCATTTTAGGACCTCTGCTCATGAACAGTGCCACTGTAATTTTCATTATCTGCCATGAACACTGATTTCCTGTAACAGCTTGTATTATTGTGAGCTGAAGCATCGGAAGCACATTTCGCAGGATGTGAAAAAAATGACAGCTATACTGCTCACAAGGAGGTGTAGAAAATGACAATGTTGAAAATCTGGAGAAATATTGCAGATTCACAAAGTTCACAGTGTGAGTAACAACTTCGCAATGCACGCTTATAAAACAACCATTTTGGATTTTTTTCCACCAAATTTGCAACATTGTCTTTGTAAGAGCCACCTTATGAACACTGTCACTGTCCTTGTGTTATTGGTCCTGAAAGATTCCACACAGTGTACTGTGAAATCACCTTCGGACGGATTAACATCATAACTGTGGCAGAATTCATGAGGTGGGGGTCCCAAAACCCCATCTTTAAAATTTGGTGCAAAATTCCACACAATGCCGAGATATGCATCAAAGTTGGAAAAACCCTATTTATCCCATTATACAACTTATCAGCATTTCCTCAGTTGCGGTCAGTTTGAAGAATGAAGGCGTGTTCCTGGTCCACGAAGATAATCACGCCATGCTCGGAGTAAGTATGAGGTGAGGAGGGGTGTGGGGAGGCAGGGTGCGCAGTGGGTGGAGTGCAAGTGATGGGTAGGGAGACTCGAGGGACCATTTTCTGCTTGCAGGAACTAAACAAAACACATCGGGATGGTTTCTTTTACAGGTGGTTTCTTTTTGGGGTACAGTAGAAGATGGGGATTGGGCACCCC
Source organism: Neoceratodus forsteri (assembly GCA_016271365.2). NCBI lineage: Eukaryota > Metazoa > Chordata > Ceratodontiformes > Ceratodontidae > Neoceratodus > Neoceratodus forsteri. The sequence goes on along the minus strand of CM057452.1, from coordinate 508,248,114 downwards.
ATCATTACAGAAGAAGGGAACATCATGCCAATGGGAGTGGGCTCCCCATCGGAACATTACGGAGGGAAAGGGGGGAGACAGATGCCAACGGGGATTGGGCACCCCCATCTGCAAACAATGAAACTGGGTGGGGGGAGACACATTCTGCCAACAGGGAGTGGGTTCAGCCATCGGCTCATACTTTGAAGGGTAAGCCGACCAGGGGATTGGGCACCCCCGAAGTCGGCAGTTTAGCCACCATGTTAGTAGCTGGCGAGCACGTAGGAAGGGTCCGCTGCATGTGACGAGCTTTACTAACATTGCAGTGGACCTTTCCTTAGATGTGCTCACCACATTACTATGCGTGGTGTGGCACTGGAATGTAGGCTGATTGGGGAATGAAGGACGCACCTACTGGTGCGTGTCCTGCATTTACCCAACAGCGACCGAGCCTCCAAATCCCCACTGCTGCAAGATGTTGGCTGCACAAGTGCACCAACATAATAATTGATAGATGCCAGTGCAGGTGTTACTGCCAGAGCTCTGTGCACCTCTTGCTCATCTCAAATAATAGCTGAGATGTGTTTTTTGTTAATCTTGCAGGTGTGTTTTTTTTTTTGCACCCATCTTACTGAATACATAGAAATTTTCAGTGTTGCTGTTCTCACTCCTGCATCTGTTTTTGTTCCACCAGCCCAGGAAAACTCACTAGAAAGGGTTCACAGGCAAATAAAAAAAAACATAAAGAAACAGCTGGGAAGCTAGTTTAGTGAGAAAAAGACAGCAGTCATTTGAATTCTGTATGTTCTGAGATATCGTGTAAGAGTCTGTAGCAAAGGATCTGCTGGAACTTTATCCACATGTAGGTTGTGGGGTGATCTCATGGGAACAGACATAGATTGATAAACCAGGATCCCTGACTTCTCTTGTCCATTTTACATTGATTGTTACCCAACATGGGACTGGGTAACTTGGGATCCAATGAATGTGGACAGTAGTAAAGTCTTTCAATCAACCTATCCTTCTCATAATGACAGGATGATATTCTCCAGCATTTTATGTTATTTTCATCTTTAAAGCAAAAAAGAGCACACTAACCTCAGTCTCTAAAGGCGTGCTATTAAACCACAGGGCTATGTAACAAAAAAAAAAAAAGAAAAGAGCAGCACACACAACAAAGTAGGAGATAAGGCTTTATTGGTTCAACAGGATGCCTGGGAAAAACACCCCTATGTAACGCCTCTGCTCGAGGCTTACTCAGGGGCGATGCTTGTCTTTAACCCTCTGCTTTTTAAGCAACTTGCTAATACATATTCATTACCCACCATGTTATGCATTCCAACGTGAATAGCAAAAAGACAAATTCAGAGCTCCAACAGTCAGTTCTATTTAAAGTGTTAGTTCTGTGTAAACATGTTTTTGCATTTTGCAGTATGAATACAACTGTGCAAAAAATATTACAAAAATTGTACGAAAAGTAAACAAAATATGACTTTTTACAAATACTAACATTTAAAATTATTCACTACTCACAAATGATGTCTTAAGTACAAAGCATGTAATTTGTTTGTGGAATCAACTTTATTTGCAAAATATTCATTCAGACTCCTCACATTCTGCCTAACATTAAGATTTAGGACTTTTGGATATAGTTGCCAAAATCCAAAATCCTAATAATTAAGATTCTGATTCTGAACTCTGATATCCGTTTGTCAGTCAATCAGGTGTTGCTATAGGAGTGCACCATCATTCATTCATAGTACTGAAACACTGAAGAGGACATGATCACTCCACTGTGGGGCCATAGGTACTATATCCTTATAACATATAAAAAGTTTAGGGTGGAGCTTGGCAAGGATGGTGTCTATACAGACAGAGAAGTCAAGCTTACTGTCAAGCAACACACCAATGTACTTGAAGGAAGGCACCACTTCAAGTGGGGAGCAATACAAGGTGGAAAAGTATGCACTGAACTGGGCCAAGCCTGGCCTCAGTGCCCATTTTTTACCTTGGAAACATAGAAACATAGAAACATAGAATTTGACGGCAGATATGACCGCTTGGCCCACCCAGTTTTCCATTTCCTTACCTACTGGATAAGCTGCAGATCCTAGTTAACCAGCAGCCTACTTCTTCCTACCCCCACCCCCAGAATTGCCTTATGACTATCCCATGCATGCAGAATTCCACCACTGATTTTGACTCCACAACCTCCTCAGAGGCCATTCATGCATCCACAACCTCTCAGAAAAAACACTTCTCAAATTACCTCTGAGCTTCCTATCTTCAAATTGTGCCTCTTGTTCTTGCACACCTCTTTTTGAAAGATGCTACCCTCTTGGACTTTGTTGATTCCCTTGAGGTACCTGAAAGTTTCTATCATGTCCCCTCTCCTCCTTTCCTCGAGGCTATACATATTAAGCTCCTTAAGTCTCTCTTCATATGTCCTCTGGTGCAGACCCTGCACCATTTTAGTTGCCCTCCTCTGACAGCTTCCATCCTGGCTCCCCACTTGAAGTGTATTCTTCCTTCAAGTACCTCAGTGAATGGCTTGACAGTAAGCTTGACTTCTCTGTCCATACAGATGCCATCCATGCCAAGCTCCTATCTAAACTTGGTGCCTTGTATAGAAATGAAGATGGTGTTTCCCTACAGGTTCACAGTGAACTTGTCACCAAAATGGTGCTCCCTGTCTTTGATAATGTGGGTGTGGTCTATGGGTCTGCCATCTCTGACTCCCTGGCCAGACTGGATTCCCTCAATACCTCCTTCTGTGACTTTGCTACTAACTCACCCTCTTGAACTCATCACTTCACACTTTACTCGTCTCTATCCATTCTTCCCCTTCCATCCCATTGCAAGATGCACTGTGTCTCCTTTACATTTAAATACTGGTGTGGGTCCTCTTCGTCATACCTCTTATCACTTCTCTCCATTGTTCCTTCTGTCTCTTGTCCCTCCACTCCAGGGACCATCATAGTTGTACTTTGCCACATCCTATGCCTCAACTGGTCAATCAGCCTTTGCATATGATCTCCCCTCTTGGTATCAAATTCCTCTTCCCTTTGTTTCATTGTCTCTCCTGTCTCCTTCAGATATCAACTGAGACTCCTTCCTTTCCTCCTTGCTCCAGTTTTCCTTCCTCTTAGTAGTCTCAGTACACCTGGTGTAATGATTAACTACTATTTTTGTTTGATCACTTTTGCACTTTCCATTGTCATTGTGTGTTATGCCATTGCACTTTCTTACAGTGTATTTATCTAAGCTATGTACTGTTTTGATCCTTTGCTTCCCTCTTCTGGGTCACACCTGGAAACAATCCCTGCCTCAGTGTACTTTTCCTGGTCACCAGTTTTCAATTACATGAACAAATAACTTGAGGACTGGCTTGGGGGAAGGATGGAGGCTTGGAGCTAGAGAGTGGGTAGGATGTGGGGTTGTCACTTGAATTCAAATGTCAGGGTAACTGATGGGTTAGGGAATGTGGGTGGTTCATGATTTGGCATGCATGGGGGAAGGGATTTATTTACATTCCTTACTTATAAGGAAACTTTCACAGCAGCTGGGGTGAAAAGGAAGTTTAGATCCTAGAATGAATAGGGTGGGGGATACATGATACATTTGAAGGTTGTAGTAATAGAGGGGTGGGGGTGAGGTGGAGTCTGATTTGACATGAGGGAGGGATTTATTTATACTATTACTACATTATGCTTTAGAAGTACATTTCAGATTTTGGCTCAGATATCCAGTTGGGAATAGGATAATCTGAAACTGTGTCAATGGCTCAGATTTTGCAGTATCCAATCAACCCTAGTCACTTTGATTTCACTTTGAATTTTTGAGGCAGTAGAACACTGCTACGAGGGTGTGTGCAACCAAAATGATGTGGAAAAGCAAACAAGTAGCCACACTCCTCTTCTAATACAAAAACATATGTAGATTTATTCAAAGTGCATCAAGCATTTTAAAACATACCACCACAGAGCTAGAACAACTTTACTACTACCCCCAGTTCCAGTTGTTCTAGCTCCTAACTGATATATTTTAACATGCTTGATGCACTTTGATACATCTACATGTGTTTTTGCTTTAGTAATCCATAAATTCTGTCTGATTCTAATAATAGCCATTCAGCAAACCTTGTCCAGGTAGATATTTGTCTAACCTCTTCTAAAAAATGTCAACATTTGAGCTATCCACCTCCTCTGATGATAGACCATTCCAGATACTAATTATTCATTGTGTAAAATATTTCTTAAGCTTCTCTGTTTTGAATTTGGTACACTATTTGTTTCTTGGGACTGTGACAGAAATATGAAGGAAGGAGTTAATGGTGGATGCTGTAGTTGGCTTATTTTTTTAGCAGTCTAAAAAAAAATACACAAGCTGAAATTCCGCAAACTGGAATTCTCACTGACCACTAGCTAAGATAAGAGGTGAGTCACAAATTTCAGAGTGGACATGTCCACACACAGACTCACAGTTTAAATGGATTGGATCATTCAAATATAAACCTAAGGTTAAGGATGATATTAGTGGACACTGATATGTGTGCAATCTGATTGGACAATTAAATACATGCATGGTAGATGGTTGGGTCATTCAAAGGAAAATAGGAATCACCTATTCTCAAGAGGGTATATAAGATGCTGAAAGACAGTGAGTAGGGTTGTTGTTGGTTACTCTCTTGGAGTGGAAGGAAGAACTAAGCTGGGGGCCTACCCTTCTAGCTATGTCCATAGGAGCTGGCAGATAAGCATAGGGTCATTGTCTCTACAAGAATAGGGAAGGGTATGATTAATTCTAGCATATCTCAGTAATAGACTTTTTATTGTGTCACCTGTTATTTAAAATTATACCATGGACATAAGTGAACAGCCAAGCAAATCATCAGACTGGCAGTTTACCACCGGTGTAAATCCTCTGATAATCAATGGCTGCTGATGAGCAAATAAACATCCTAATCATCTGCAGCACAGAAATAAATACAATAATAAAAAAAAGCAACCTCTTTAAAAGTTACATTTTATCATAGTAAAAAAATTAACCTTGGTATAATCGCAATAAGCCACTCAGAGGATGTAGGTTATCGGGGGATTTACCACGGCTGGTGAAGATTTACCCACTCGTCTGTGTCTCATGGGCAAACCACTCCAGCTGTGGTAAATCCCCTGATAACCCACACCCCCTTGTGGCTTATTGCTTAAACATTTGTTTACTTTTCTTGTAACAGTGTTATTCTCTTGTGTTGAAAATAGATATCCTGTAATACTTCTTTTCACTTTCTGTTAAGTAAAAAGCCATTTATTTACTCAACAGTTGTGACTGTGATGTCATTTTTCTTTTTTTTTTTAAATTATATTTCTTTATTATTTTACATAAAGCTAATATACCTGACAGAACAGCACAGGGATTGCACAATATGACCACTGACATAAACTGTATAGCAGCTTCAGAGTGACAATATACAACATTTTACAGAAATCCATGAATCTGGAAAAACCAATGAGAAATACCCCCACCCCTCACCCAGATCATACCTAACCCCTCCCCAGGATGTGTCGTCTATAAAGGAAAAAAAAAAAGAAAAGGAGAAGAAAAGGAAAGAAAGGGAGCTGATCCTGATACATATGAGATGCATAACGGTATATCAGCTGCCAAGGTAGCTAGAGGTGTACCCAACAGGACATTAATTCAATTAAAGAGCATATAATTTGCCCCATTTCCACTCAAACGAAACCAGACAATTCCGAGAACTTGCTATTAACCTTTCAGTCTGAATGCAGAGAGAAATTTCACTGATCCGTTTTGGATAGTTGATAACCAATTGGTCCATCCAATGCCTAAAGACCAATCTTTTGACGACCATCGAGATTAAAGTCATGTGGAATCTACGCTCCATCACTTGTATATTGAAAAACATCCCTAAGATACAAACTTCTATAGTAAATAAATCATCAAAGCCCAAAAGAGGGTCTAAGTTAGACTGGATGGATTGCCATAAAGGAGCCACCTTCTCACAATACCCGAAAATGTGTACCAGGTTCCCTTCCACTGTGCCACATCTTGTGAATAGAGTTGAAGATAATCTATTTTATTTATTTATTTATTTATTCACGAGATTTACAGGAAGGCATACTGAGCAACATGCTTGATTCCAGTTACGACCTGGGGTCGAGGCCAGTGCATTACATTGAAAATAGTGCATTGCAATAGCAATTATGATACAGTAAAGTGTACACCTGGAGCCTTAGGTCCGGGAGTTTACTAAGGAGATAGCTGTGTGGTATTACAATCATACATTATCGAATCGGTGTGTGACAAGATCTATGTATAACCCCCCACACACACTAAAAAGCAGGGGAATTTTTTATTAAGATGATCTCAAAGAAGGCAGTTGAGATCATCTTAATAAAAAATTCCCCTGCTTTTTAGTGTCTACCCAAATCTGTTCCCAATCTAGAAGGGTGTCTGGCAGAAGAGTGGACCAGCATTTGGAATCAGTCAGGGAGTCCAGGAATTTAGTGTCCAGTAGGAAAGAATAAAGCTTAGAAATACTATGGGCCTTAGTTGCCTGTTCCTGTATCTGGTTTAGGAAGGGTTTAATTTGAGACGGTGTGGGATTGGAGCCGAAGCTGGAAGCCACTAGGTGTCGTAACTGAAAAACTTTAAAAATGTGCTTCTGAGGAATATTATACTTGGTCAGAACCTCCCTGGAGGGTAGAAGAGAGTTATTCAGGAATAAATCGTCGACACAGCAATCTCTCAGCTGAGGAAGCCAGTCTAGAGAAAGCGGGAGACCCCCAATCCTAATATTTAAATTAAGAGTAAGAGGTTGGGAAGTGTCTTTACTGGGAGAGCGATTGAAAAAATGCCAGCATTGATTTAGCACCTTGATAGAAGTACCAGTGCCGCTCCCCTGTAAAAGTGGAGGAGATGATGTCATTTTTTCTAAGGCAATACATGGTTTCCACTGGCTGAGATAAACTCTGTCTAGCATCCATCACCCAAGAGACACACTGCCAGACTTTGATTTGTGCATTGCACATTTGAACTTGGAGGTGGGTGCTGGAGCGAACTCCAGCTGGTGGCAGCGAATACCCGAGGACAGACACCTCTCTAAAAGCTGTTCCAGCCGAGAGAGAGAGAGAGAGAGAGAGAGAGAGAGGTGGGTTGTCACAGTGACCTCAAGTTATTCTGAGCTCTAAATCTGAGGTTCATTCCCTCCATAAGTCCTATGCCATTGATAATGCTGTATATTAACAGAATGTCCCCTCTGATACATCTATTGTGTAGAATATTAAGTCTAAGAGTAATTAATCACTGTTCATAAGTTTGGCCTTCTAGTCCTTTTACTGACCTTGTCGCCTTTCTCTGCAAATGCTCTAATTTATGTCTGTCAGTAGTATTTAATGCACCGTAACACTAAGAGCCATAATCTGTCATCCCAAGTAAGTGTTATAAAGGGAAAGTCTCGGATCACTTGCCTTACTTACTAAACTCTTACTGATGGCATATATTAAATAATTTGCTCTTTTGAATACTTTGGCGCATTGCCCTTGCCACTTAAAATTATTTGTTATGATTACTTCTAAGTCTTTTACTTTGGTTGTTTCCTCCAGCAAATAGTTAACTATGTAGTACTTATATATTGGGTTGTTTGTACCAAAATTCATCACCTTATGTTTGTTTATGTTAAAAGGCATGCTCCATTTCTGTGACCAAGCTGCCCACCTATCAAGTCAGTCTGCATGGCTTCATGGTACTCTGTTGTATCAACCCTTCCCATGAGCTTGGTATCATCTGCAAATAAACTGTACAATGACTTTAATCCAGTTCCAATATCAGATATGTACAGTTTAAATAAAAACTGGGCCAATATTGAGCCCTGTGTCACCCCACTAGTCACTTTGATTGCCTTTGACAAACACCCATTTATTTTAATCCTCTGTTCTCTATTAGTTAACCCTTCCCCCATCCAGTTCATCAAAATAATGGCTAATTTTAAATGTCTTTAATTTTTATATAAGTTGCACATGGGGGACTACATCAAATGCTTTTTTTAAAAATCCAATTGAATCACATCTGATGGAAAACACCTTGAAGAATTTGTAACAGTGGGCTGGCTTTATAGCTGGTAATCTGATATATTATCAAATCCCTACCCCATACCACAACATTTTATGCAATATCTAAGATACATAAAATGTCAAAGACCTGTAGGGAGACCCATAGTATCTGCTATTGCGTCCCTGTTTGAATCAGTATCACAATATGTTAATTTTCATTTACAACCTTAGGAGGAAAAACAAGTACATATATAGGGACACTACTGACATGATTAACAAACCTCAAGCTATGTCACCAGAACAAATTATGGCACTACATATCTGGTTATGTTTGATGTTGCTGACCTCACGACATCAATACCCCATGATGAGGGCTTAGTCACCATGGGAGAAATGTTGGATGACAGATTGAAAGGGCCAACCAAAAACAGTAGTACTACGAGAGCTGGCAGAATAATTACTCATTAAAAATTACTTTGAATTTAATGACCAATTCTACTTGCAGATCAAGGGAACTGCAATGGAGCACCATACTACAGCATATGCCAACACTTATTTGCACAGATTTGAAAACAATTTATCTGAGAATCAGCAACAAACATACACTACAATAAGATCATAGTGTGGTATAGATATAGTGATGATGTCTTCTGGCTATGGTCTGGAACTGGATATGAACTTGAACAGTTCTATGTGTATTTGAACAACTGTAACGACTCATTGAAATTTGTTATGCAGTACGATCAGCAACAAATACCATAATTAGACCTAATGATCAGTAAGAATGTGGACAAAGCAGTCACTAGCATATTTCACAAGCTAACAAACAGGAACACCATATTGCACGGCAATAGCTACCATTTGCCACAGTTAAAAAGAAGCATACCATATTCTCAATTTTTGAGACTATGTAGGAACTGTACAACAGAGGAACAGCATGAAATACACAAAAAAATATATGACAAATAGATTCAGGGAAAGGAGGTACAATAATAGAACCATTAGAGATGCAGAAAAGAAAGCAAAACAACAGGATGGTAAGATGTTATTACAGCCAAAAACACAGACACAAAACAAGAGAGATTAGGATTTGCAACAAAATATACCCATCGTTTTAATGAAATTAAAAGGACTATAAACCAGCATTGGCACCTAGTCAGTACAACAAATCCAGACAACATGCACTGAAAAACAAACCCATAGTGGCAGCAAAAAGGTGTCCATCCATTAAAGATAAAATAGTGAATTTACAGTTTGCATTATCTAAAGTAGGAAAACAACTATTACTGGGACCCCTACAGCTGGGAATGGCACCATGCAAATGCTCAGTATGTGGGCACACATCAAAAAAAAGTGAATTCCAAGACCCAAACACAGACAGGAGACACATAATAAAACAACATATTACATGCACATCTGAAGGTGTTTGTGATAAAATGTATGTTGGACAGGCCACAAGACAGTTAAAAACAAGAATACAGGAGCACAAAGGTGATATAAAGAGAAAAGATGAAACATCACAGGTGGCGTTACACTTTAATCATGCAGGTCACACAGGAGCATACTTCGGTTTTGGGGATTGGAATTGATTGTTCCATCAGAAAGAGGTGGCAACTATCAACAAAAAATTGATAGAGCAGAAATGAAATGAATGTGCATGCTTCACACATTCGATAAAAACATTGGCATGAATTCTGACATGAATTGGCAAGCATGCTGGTAGTGACATTGAATTTATAACATTATAGAACCTAGGTATGATTAAATTGTGCGACACATATACAAATAAATAGTTACCATGTTATATCAACCTTTTTCCCCCCGAGCCCCCCTGCACCCCTTGCCTGAAACCAGCATATATATATCTGCCCTTCCCCACCGCCTATACTGCTTATTCTGAAACATAGAAATAAATAAATAAAAATAGTCTAAAAAGACAAAAACTGCTTCATCAATTATAACATAAACAATTCAAAATCTTTAAATACATGTTAAACAATAAGCCCCCATGGTGTACAATCGGCATTTAAACCACAAAAAATTATTTTAACATAATACACAAATAGTGCAGGCTCTATCCACAGATAATAACAAGGACCTGTTTGTTTAAACAGACAGCAACAGTGCTATCTATAGTTGCTTAGGCAACTGAAATCTCACATGACATCTCACAAGAACACCAATGACTACATCACCAATGATGTCACTGGTGACACACAAGCAAGCTCAAGAGGAAGGGAGTGGCCACAGAGGTTCACTTGCTCTACTCCCAAGCATGGAAGATGCCATTAGTTGCAGCAACAGTTTGTGCCTCAAGATTAAGGTAAAACAATGTTTATAGTGTTGTAAACAAATATTAAATGAAACTGAAGTGCTATTTTGAAAGCATACAAGAAACTAATGGTAAAACATTTATTTAGTAGGCATTTGATGAACAAGTTATAGCATGTAAAAAGTAGAACAACTGAACTCAAACAAACAGTCTGAGGTATTAATGAGGTTAAAAACATCAGTTTATAGCAGAAAAACTTAAAAAAAGATGTCTAAATCCTTGTTTTACTTTTCAGACATGTGGGAATTTCATTATAGAGAACAAGTCATTTGAATGAAGGGAGCAATACACTAGATGCCCAGGTAAAAAAAGATAACTAGGATAAAAAGTGTGAGGAAATAAGCAATATACCTAAGGCTTTAACAGTAAAATATATCTATTTTAGATAATATTCACGTTACAACGAATTGAGGTTGATACAACAATGAAGCTTTAAAAATACATAGCAACATATAAGGCAAATATTTTTTTAAATGAAATAATACAAGCCAGCCCACCGGTGCGGTGGTTGGATTTCAGCTCACGATGCCAGCGAACTGGTTTTGGGAATGAGCCCGGATCATCGGAGGGCCAGCCTGGGGAGAAGGATTGAGCATCTCTAGGACTGCTCTCCTTCTCCGTGGGTGGGGGGTTCTTGCGTTCGGTGTGGGAGTGATGCCTAGCAGCAGCTAGGTGTATCACCAATTGCACTGATGCGCAGTCAAGGGGCACTGGGGTGGAACAGATGCCGGTGTCATTGCACATCTCTGCCCCAGCCTATAGAGATAAAATCATTCTCTGCCGGACGTCTTTATGATACCCTGCCCTGAGACTCAATCAGATGCCTGGCCGAGGCTCCCCAACTAGATCTCGGTTCCACGGCACTGGTGCCTGCCGCAGTGCCTTGCCTCCTGGGAGGTAAGCCAGGAGTGACTGGGGGGGGGTGAGGGTCTCATTAGGAGGTGGGGTTTATGGGGCACCATGACCAGGGCAGGAGCTCTGACGGATGGCAAAGGGGCAGAAAAAAGCAAGGTAAATATATATAGAAAAAAAAATGAAATAATACAGGCTTAGCTAGTGACAAATTTAGGTTTAGCATTTTTAACATTAAGGGTTTAAAGGTACATATAGCAGCAAATTAGGTTGAGTGTCCTTCTCCAGTTAAAGGGATGCAGGCTTAGGGCAGTATATACTACATCATGCTGTGGACAGAATGATAGCATTATCAGCAATATATTTAGAGCATAAGAGTCATAAAAGTGCAGCTGATGTAAAAGCACAGAAAATGTGACAAAACATTTAATTGTTTCTGGAACATACTAACAGTGAGTTTTTGGTAATACAGCTAGGCACCTGCTATGTAAATAATGGATTGATACAAATGAAAACTTGTGATCATATGCAATAACACTGATATTTGTATATTTCTCTAGAAGTAAGAAGCCCTTTGAAAAATATTTATTTTATGAATTGAAACATCAGGGCAATATAAAAGAAAACAAAGAAGAATAAACAAGTTGAGTGGAACTTTTGCAGAAAGACTCCATCATTTCTTCTATTTCAAAAGTTCTGGGGATCCGAAACAATTGACTGTTTGAATTTACTTTTTTTTTGGCTGTATTGTGGCCCAATCAGTGTCCTGTAACTCTTCCCTTCTGCATCTCTGGCTATCTTTCCAGTGGTTAGTTAATTTCTTTTACTTGCCTCTGTGCCTTCCTCACAAAAAGTGGTGATACCCTCCTAATCTATTTCTAATTCTATACCCTCCTAATCAGATGAGTCGCTTGGACTGCATTAACATAACATATTGTTAACATTCATTTCTGAATCTCAAAGCTCCCTTAGTCTATATATTTCTCTTTTTAAGTCCATAACCTATATTTCTAAATGTTATAATGTCCTACAGTTGGGGCAGTCCTCAACACATTGATCCATCAACATCAACAGGGTAGAGGCAGTTCAGAGAAGGGCAACAAAGGTGGTGTAGGATTTGCAACAGAAAACAAATGAGGAGAGCTAAACAACCTCAATGTGTACTCACTGGAGGAGAGGAGGACCAAGGTGACATGATAGAAACATTCAAGTACCTCAAGGGTATACACAAGGTGCAGGGGAGGCATCTTCCATTATAGAAAGACACAAGAACAAGGGGCATGGTATGAAATTAGAAGGTGGCAGGTTGAGGGGAAATGTGAGGGAGTTCTTCTTCATGGAGAGGGTGGTGGATGCAAGTAATAGCCTTCCACAGTAGGTGGTGGTGCCAAGGACAGTGGAGTGATGTAAACATGCTTGCGATAGGCATGGGGGAATCTTAGAGGTGGGGAAGAGTGGGAAGAGGCCAGTGACCAGGTACGGTCAGTAGCCGTACAAGTGTAAGGTTACGGGCAGACTGGATGGGCCTAGCAGTCCTCATCTGCTGACAATTTCTATGTTTCTATGTATCCAGATTGCTTCCAGGTGCCCCCTCTTGATACTGGCTGCACTTAATGCAGAGCATCCTATATTCCAACTTTTTAGCTCAAGGGGTTCCCTAAGCCTATTGCTGCATCACATTTTCAGTATTATTCTTATGTTTTCTTGGAGCTTTCAGTGGCTACATGCCCCATATTTCTTGGCTTCTTGCAGCCTGTTGACAGGGTTTTATGTGATAATAGCAAGTCTGAAAGACCACTGATCACATACAGTAACAAAATAAGCGCCCAATGTCAAAAGAGAGAACCCGCACAACACCAACTGTCACAAATAGCGATGGTCACTTACAAAATCACAAATCACAAAAAAGAACAAATATTTTTATGCAGGGAGCAAGTCCCCACACCCCCTGATGTGGGGGCAAGCTCCCTACACCCCCCAAAATAAAAATTAACAATTCCAGGGGGAGCAGACATAGATAAAGGAGAAAAATCCACCGGAAGCAAAATAGTTCCCTGTACCAGGATCAGAACCTGACATCACTGGCTTCAGGGGCAGTGGCTCAAGCCACTACACCACATGGCCAGCTCAGCAGAGCTTGGCCAAACTGATCCTCTTATACCCTCTCTAGTGAGTGTACCTAAGTGCTACACTCACTATAGTCATTTCTTGCTCTTTTTCTCCATTCGCTCTGTATGCGAGCGATATTATTGAGTCGCTCATATTGAGCTGCTCAATAATACATGCTCACATCACATGATACAATTGAGAGTGCTCCCATCCCATAATCACTGTGGGTGTTGAAAAGTCACTGTGCCTTGCTGTGCTAGAAGCGGAGCTACTGCCAATAATCTCTCAACAGTCTGCACTATTTTTGCAATACTTTATGATTGTTTTTCAAATCCTATTTTTTGTAGCTGACCTGTGAATTCATAGGTTTCTGATTTATACCCCAGGAAACTTAGGAATTCCTTAGATAAGGAAAGTGCTGCAACAAAAATGGGAAAACAAACTCATTTAAACAAAACGACAGAACACTCTGAAGTGCTAGCACGAAATCTCCCTTGCATTCATTATTATCTATTAAGAAGAATGCAAGGGAACTTCGGTCAAATGATTAGATAAAATTAACTGTTCCCAAAACCAAGACTAAAATGGGGGATGGTTCTTTTTCTTGCTCTGTAGTAAAAAATTGGAATGCACTTCCTATTTCGTTGCATGGAAATTTTTGCCATCAAACTTTTAAAGTTAAACTAAATAATTATTTTCTTAGAAAATTGTATTGTCAATGTTTTTGAATGTCTTCTTATGTGTCATTATTGTAATGTTTGTAATGTATGTTTAACAATTTTTGTACCATCTTGACTGTATGGATATGGTCCCGGGTCGTACATGAAAATGGGCCTTGGCTCATTGTACTTATCTGGTAAACAAAAGTTTAAAATAAAAAGGATTTACTCACATTACCTTCCCTCGCTGTCCTGTCCGTCCATGCTGGACATGCTAGACAGAATCATAATGATGCGTGTGTCTCCACGCACTTGCCCTGCTTGCTAAGGGGCTGCTATTTGGGCAGTTATGTCCTGGAAATGAGGTCCGTGAATCACATGACCCTTCTTGTCCTGACGCTCACAAAATTAACTTAAAAAGCTAAAACTTCAAGGTGAAAATCACCTATAGTATATGCTAAAAAACACACTTACTCTGCCTTGCAGATGTAGCTAAAAAGGATTCACTACTGCATCCTGCTCTTGATAGCATTTTGTAGTTTTTATAATCCCTGGGATCACAGGAAGACTTCAATACCCACCATCCTTCTGTATGGTTATCAAGCAACGACTCCACTCAGTGTAAACCACTCCATGAGCAAATATCTATTGCTCTTTCCCACTGTAACATACAATATAGTACACACACAAAAAAATTTTGCTGCAGCCTCCAGACTCTTAGCACTCCTACTAGGCTCGAACAGTCATGAGCAGTGTACCACAGGGGTTGGATCTGAGCTTGGTACTCTTCAATGTGTTCATTTTTATCATTGGAAAGGGGATCCAAGGCATGATGTATATATTTGTGGATGACACAAATATTGTATATGTAGTAGGGTATGGGAAAGTTCCAAGGGTAGGAATGAACTGAAAAGAACCTAGGCAAATTGTAAATGTGATCCATGGTTTTGCAACTGAAATTCAATGTCAAAATGTGCAAGGTTATGCACTTGGGGAGGGGAATGCAAGAACCTAATATTAGTTGAAGTGGATATGTCTGGAGCAGACCTGATAACAGAAGGGCCTGTGAGTTATCATTAATGACAGCCTCAAGATCTCATTCCTGTGTAACATTAAGCATTTTTATTTATTTATTTAGCAAACATTTTGTCACCGAGAGGCACACTGAGCTGAAGCTCATTTCCAGGTGTGACCCAGAGGAAGGGAATAAAGGAGTGGCAGCAAGTAAACATACATATTACAATGCAGATATGGCAGTTCAAGTAATAAAAGAGTAGGTAATAAATTAATAAAGATAAATTTGGCAAATAATGTGCAACATTTTAGTTACTAAAGTTAGCTGAGGAGGCCAGCTGGAAGGAGAACACACTATGGGGAAGGAAAGGAGGAATATCTTAGGGGATATAGTGCAGGTTACTGTTGGCATTAAGGATTCATATGCAAATGGAGGAAAATGGAGGAGTGTGGAAAAAAATGTGGTGCTCAGAAAGTGGAAAGTAAAAAATATGTAGAGAGAGAGAGAGCCTCACCCCAGCTGCTGGGAGGGGGAAGGACAGGAGCAAGAGGGAAGAAGAGATTGGGAGAGGATATGTTTTAGGAAATGAAGAGAAGGAGATGAATTAAGGGAGCATGGAAGAGACTGCCAGAGGGAGAAGAGATGGTGAGAGAAGGCTGTCTGCCCTGAGTTTAAATGAGGATAGGGGAAAGAGAAAGTATGGGAGTATCTGGAGTATGGCTGATAAGGAGAGGATGATGGAGAGAAGAGAGAGGAGAGGTAGGAGGGGTGAGATCCAAACAAGAATTTGGAAATAAGGGTGGTGGCATGGTGTTGGTGGTGTACATGAAGAGGGGGAAGGGAGAGGAAGGAGTAGAGGGAGCAATGGTGCATGCTGGGGGGCTGCATTTGAGGCAAATTGGCAAAAAGCATTAAAAAATAGGTCTAGTCTGGAGACCGATGAGGTGGGGGTGGTCTAGCATAATCAAAAACAGGTACAATTATTTTGGTAAGGAGCTCTCAGTGGACTACAAGAGAGAGAGGGAGTCTTTGTTCCTGTACTTGGTTCCAAGTTTGGGGTGGAGTTTGGTGTGGATATAGTTGATGTTTGAAGAGAGGTTAAAAGAATTATCCAGCCAGATGCCAAGGTACTTGTAGGCTGGAACTACATTGAGAGAGGTACCGCCATAGAAAGGGAGGTCAAGGGAGGAAAGTTTGGCTAATTTATGGGTGGTATCAAAAGTCATGGACACGGTTTTCTGGGTGTTTACTTTGAGTTGATTCTCCTGGAACCAGTGTAGCATCCTTGAGAAGTCATTCTGCAGTTGAGATTCTACCTCTGTGGTTGAGGGGCTGGAGATGTAGAGGACAGTGTCATCTGAGTACATGTGTAAAAGAGAAGAGATACAGACAGAAGGAAGTTTGTAAAGAAAGACAGAAAAAGTGCAGAACCAAACTTGAGCCTTGGGGACACCTGAATGAACTGGAAGGGAGTGGTAGGGGCGTCACCTGCTTGAACACATTGTGTACAGCCCGTGACATAGAACATAAACCAGTCCACGGCCTGGGAGGAGAGACCAGCTAAGAAGATTTTCACTGGAGAATAGGATGGGACACAGAGTCAAAAGCTTTGGCTAGGTTGATAATGGTAAGGCTTTATGCCTGAGGTTCAATGAGCAGAGCAACAACATCACTCCCCCATCAGGCCCTAAAAGGCCACTCCTTCTGAACTGTTCCAGGATTCGTTTCTTCATTGTGGCCAGAGGTGCCACCTTCCTTTGCTCTTGCCTTGCCCTGTTTAACTTGCCTCTGGCTGCTCGTTCCCATCTCCTGTGCCGTCTTCCTCTCCTCAGTCCTGCTCCATCCTGTGTTTTCCACTTTCCTCCATTTTCCATCGCTGTTGCTACTTGTCTCTGTTCCCCTTCTATGTACTCCCTGATCTGCTGCTTCCCAGTTTTTGCATTCATTTTGTTTGAGCTTTCTGCTCCTTGTCATGCATCTGCTTCTTCCTTCTTCCAGCCCCATCTCTTTCCTCATTGCCTCTTCCAAGTCACCTGCACCCTGTAGCCTCAACCCTGTAGCCTCCCTTCGATCAGTCGCAGTCAGAGTGTCATTCCACTGCATTCCTCCATTCTTTTTCTTGCTCTCCTCATTCATTTATTGGGCCTGCCTCACTTCATTCACCATTCAGTTGCACCATTTCCAAGGCTCCTATTAGCCCTGTTTTCCAACTGTGGGACTACCCTGGTCTCTCTGCTGTTTCCTTCCCTGCTGCTCACCTTCAGTTCCTGGTGGACATTCCCCAGCTGTTGTTATCTCCTGTATCCCATCTTCTTCCCTTCGAGCTTTGGTACAGCTCTTCTTCTCCATGCACTTCAGTGCATTTTTCCCACGGGCTTCTTCTGGCTGTCTGCCTCTATCCAGTCTCCCCTTCATCTTCCTTGTTGTTCCTTCCAGGGTCAGACTGGGGTAGAGGGGGCCCGCCTGGATGGTTAATACAGTGGCCCGCAAGGAACTTCGGTTGGTGCAGGCCCTGGATATCACCCTGGTATAAGTATTCCTCTTGCAGTTGATAAACTGGCTCTGTGTTTACTTCTCATGGTAACATGCAGTGCTCTAAATTTCCTCATTTCCTTATACATGGCTGATACCAGTAAGATTTTTCAGAATTTTTTGGGTGGCCTGATCCCTAACACAGGGGGCCCGCCTAGACTTTTCCAGGTGGGCCGGTCTGATACTAGTTCCATCCGCCTTCAATCTGTTCGACCCTCTCCTGCTACTTGGTGTGGCTCCACCACCTCTTCTTCTTCACATTTCTCATCTCCCTCCTGCTGCCTCATCTCCCCCTGGTACCTATCATTTCCCATCTGCTGTGTTTCTGCTCTGACCTACCGACCTTGGCTCACCATTGCTCTTAGGCTCTCCATTTTTGGGGGTTTCTGCCCTATTGGCCATCTGTCACTATTCCAGTGATCATTTCATGCTGGTTCTGCCTAGGATTCCTAGGCATTGGATATCTTAATATATTTGACATCTCCTTACCTACATTCCAACCCTCTCAGCATGTATTCCTTTCACTCCACTCACCTCTTTCAGTTCCCCTTGCTCCTCATAGTTTTACTGATGTTCCTCATGCTGTTAGGGCTCTTTGTGGACACCTGACCTGTTCACTCATCGATCTCAGTTGATTAACTCATTCCTTCTCTTTAACTTTATCCCCTGTATCTGGGGAGTCTACTCCCGTCAATTCCACTTGTTGGCCTTGCCCTCCCATTCCCTCCACCCTCCGTTCCTCTTCTTCTCTGACCTTTGCTTTCTTTTGGGGGTTTCCCTATCCTGCCATCACCTTCCTATTAGCATCCTCCTTTTACCCTAGTAGTCCGTCTGGTGTCCCGTGCCTATGTCAAGTGTCCTATATTTACCAATACGGGTAGCTTCCTCATGACATGAGAGTCTGGTTCTCCTTCACTCAAATCTGACCTCGGGTCTACTCATTCACATCGATTAGTCAAGCATGTCTCTCATTGAGTGTCATGCTACCTCGAGAACTGTTGCACTCCTGCAGACATTATCACCATCAGTCTTCTCATGGCCACATTTGTGTATCTTCTGTGGGTCTCTCTTTCACATTGACTGCTCGAGAATAATCCTCTTGGGTCCATGCTACCTCGACTCGACCTGCTCTCCACTCAGGAACATGCCTTCGAGTCTGTTGCCCCTTTGCTCGGAGCTGGCAGGTTTCTCTACATCATTGTACATGGTTCATTTCATACCTGTCCTTATCCGTACCAGCTTCCATGGCTTCACTCCATCATTGTTCATCTTCCACTTCATATTTCACCTTAATCATTCCAACCTTCTAGGCCTCATGTCATACTTGTACATCATTCATTTCATTCCTCACCTTAAACCATTGAGACCTTCAGGCTTTTTTCATCATCACATCCCTCTTGTTTTGAGTGTATAGTTGCAGAGACATCACAGCATCTCTCACCAGCTGTCCATTTAGAAGGACAGGGCAGAGCTTTTCACATTGGACTTTACTCCTTCCTCGATCTCACTGTAAATTGTTGTAGCCAAGCTGTCACTTATCAAAACATCCTTCAGTCAGGAAGGGAGGTGACCTAGGCCTTGGATTTCCAGAGGTTTCCTCCTCAAAGGCGGTTTCCTCCCCTCTGTGCTGATGGTCATAATATTAGTCAGGTTAGTACTTTCATAGGTTCTGTAGTTAGGTTCCGCTGTTGGATGGAGTCAGATGGTGGCTCCAGCTGTTCCCTCTCTCCTTAGGAAGTTCAACCTTCTGCATCTTATCAGATATCCTTTCATTCATTGTCCTAGCCTTATATCATTCTTCTCCTGTCCTTTCTATCTATATCTGTCACATCTATTTCTGGTCTAGATATCTTCTGATTTCTCACCTCTTCGATGCTCGACACCCTTTTGGATATTCTTTTTGTGCTTCTTCCTAAGCTACCTTTAGCCAAGGGAATTATTCCCATAGCACATATGGGGGAACCCTCCTCTAGGGTTCCTTGCATCATACCCCTACGGGGTGGTATATCCCATAGACAGAGAGGTGAACAGCCACAATGTATCAAAGTCACACAAGCATACATCTCATCCAGTTGTGTAAGCACAATTGAATGGGAAGACTTTAAGCCTGAGGTTCAATGGGCAGAGCAACAACATCACTCTCCCACCATGCCTTAAAAGGCCACTCCTCCTGGACTGTTCCAGGATTCATTTCTTCATTGCCCCAGCATCCACCCCCCCTCCTCCTCCAGCAGCTTGTCTTTCTTTCCTATGGGCTTCTTCCTAAGCTACCTTTAGCCAAGGGAATTATTCCAGTGGCACCTATGGGGGGGGCATCCTCTAGGGTTCCTTGTATTGTACCCTTACAGGGTGGTAAATTCCATGGATAGAGAGGCAAACAGCCACAATGTATCAAAGTCACACAAGCATACATCTCATCCACTTCTGTAAGTACAATTGAAATATAGCAGCAGTGGTATGACCAGGGTCCATACCAGTGAGAATTGTGTCTGTGACTCAGAGGAGGGAAGTGATGGTAGAGTGGCTTTTCCTGAAACCTTATTGGAATGGAGAGAGGAAGCCTGAAGACTTCAGATATAGATTCTGAAGAAGACTAGGGACTCCTGCAGTTTAGCCAGGGAGGGGAGAAAGGATATAGTCCTGTAATTACTAGATGTAGAGGGATCGCTCACTTCTTTCTGAATAGGTAGCACCTAGCAGCTTTACTTGCCTGAAGTACAGTACTGTGATAGAATGAATGGTTCAGAAGGTGGGAGGGAAGAACTATTGCAGGCAAAAATCTGGAGAAAGTGGAGTTCAAGACAATCTGGGCTGGGTTTGTAGGGACTGAGTGAAAGGAGGTCATTTAAAGTGTTCTGCACAGAAACAGTCGGGTTGATTTAAAGTATTGGACTATTGGGCTTTTGCAGCCCTTATTTTCTTGGTACAAATACTTCTGAGAAATCTATATAGGTGATGCTAAGAGGGAGAGGGGGAGGGTTTGTCTTTCACCCAGGAAAGATCATTGGATTTACAAAGCTGAGTGATGTCAGCAGAGATCAAGGGGTGGTGGGAGTGTCTGACTCTGCACCTTTTGGGAGGGACATGAGTATTCCATGCCTTGTTTAGAAAGTGGCAGAAGAGGAAGAGAGCAAAAACAATGTCAGGGGCCAAGTAAACAAAAGACCTGTCAGAAGATGCAAGGTCATGGAGGAGGACCTCCATATTTAGTGACCTGAATGACCAAAGTCAATAGTAGTTGGGGAGGTGTGGGGCATGCTTAACTTACTGACACAGTAGGTTATTAGTGGTCTCTAAATGCATCTGGGAGAATGGCAGCAGAAGCAATGCAGTAGGGGTGGCAGGCACCCAGTCCAGAAAAGAGTGGTTTTGGGAAAGTGGATTTGGCCTGGAGGGCTCATTGATTAGTTGGTAGAGGTTCAGAGATTCAGTCTTTTAAATGATGGGTTAAGGGTGGGGGAGGATCACTTTAAATTGAAGTCTCTGAGAACAATAAGCTCACCAGTGGCGGTTATGGCGGCAAGGGAAGAGATGATAACAAGTCAGAGTGAGATTTTTGGCAAGGCATAAAGTACAGCTACATAGATGGGGATTGAGTAGGGGAAACTTTAGGTTAATTACAGTAGAAGAAGTTCATGTATGAAGAAGATGGTGTCACATAGAGAGATGGAGCAGGATAGGTTTTGGCAAGCATAGATGTCTATGCCCCACCTCTTTTCTCATGATCATGAAGAGAGAGGTGGAAATCAGGGAGGGATCATTGGGAATCAGGAACTCTAGAGGAGAGCTAGGTTTTGGATATAGAGAGAAGGTCAGAGGAGTACTGGGTGATGCAGGCTTTAAGGGCATCTAGCTTAAATGCTGCCAAAAAATAGTTGGAGCCAACCACTGGGGCTCAGTTTCCTCACTACTTACACCCAGAAAAAGTGCTCCTAGAGTGGGATAATAGTAGTGCCGGAATTTATGAGTATTCGTCCCATGGCAGATGGTTAGCCAGCAGCACCAACTGGACTTGCATGGGGAGAAAACACATGCAAGGACCTTCCGCCTGCTCGGGAGTGCTTAGAATCCTCCACAGCCCCCTCGGTCACAGCCCATGTGCTGAAAACAAAAAAGATCATGGTTGGCTTGCCTGCAGGAGACCGCCTGCTAGATCCAGCCCCACGCTTCAGATAAAACCCCAGACTGGGGAATGGCTGCCTTTGGAGCTGCTACAGACCCAGGCAATTTTTAATTTTATTTTGCCGCCATTTCTCTGAGCCCAGCCATTGGCTCGCAGCTACTACATTATCAGTCCCTCCAGGAGCTGCTTGTGGACACTGCTGCTGAATCTTCTAACATTCTCCTGGACTGAAGCCCGTGAGTTAATTCTGTACTATTTTTATTTAGTGTCTCATCCAGCTCTGTTGTCTGAGCTCAGAACTCAGAACTCTGGCAAAGGCTGATGCGAATCAATTGAACTTTGTGACCAACAGATGTTTAACACTAGGAATGTCTTTCAGCTATAACTTATTAGTACTGGTTAATTAAGTGACTCGGGGGCTGAATTCTGTTTAAATTGATTTTCATGTCTTCTATTCTACATTGTACCCACCCTGTTCCTTTGTCTAACTTCAGCCCTGCCTATTCATTCTCCCTACTTGAACTGCCTCCTTTCGTCTTCCCCCAGGACCCTCCACTGGCTCAGGTGTGCCTAGGATCCTCCACGACCCCCTCAGACCCAGCCCACGCTACAAAAACAAAAAATACCATGGTGGTCCTACCTGCAGGAGACCGCCTGCTTGATCCAGCCCCACACTTCAGGTAAAACCCCAGAGCAGGGAACGTCTGTCTTTGGAGCTGCTACAGACCCAAGCAATTCTGAATTTTATTTTGCCATCATTTCTTTGAGCCCAACCCTTGGCTCGCAGCTACTACATTACTCAGTCCCTCCAGGAGCTGCTTGTGGACACTGCTGCTGAATCTGCTAACATTCTCCTGCACTGAAGCTCCGCCGGCACTACATGCCAGCTCCCACCCACTCCACACCACCACTCCTATCTCAGCTTTTAGTTATATAGGCTAGGCGGTTCATGTCAATTTCTGCTGATGCCTAACAGGCTACTTCTCATTAGCTCCTTATGGATTGCCACCACTAGGGCATTGGCTCTTTCGTTGTTTCTTCTAGTGCCTGGACCTGTTGTTTTCGCACAAGATAGTTTCACTCCCTTCTGCAATTCAATGGCACTATTTGCTGTTCAGAAATGATGTGGATAATTTTGATCTTTCTCATAACCTGCGTGCTGCTCTGTTTGCCTTACTAAGCTCTTGCTGCTACCCTGTTCCCACAGTAACACTAGGCAGTTAAAAAATAATTTCTAATTTTCAAACATGTTCGTCAAACCTGCAGTATACCTTGAGCCCACTTCAGCACTGATCCCCAGAATCATTACCTACATCACAGCCACCTACTTAGGTCATAGACACTGGTTTAAAACTACTTTGGTCTCTCCTATCATTCATCACAAGCTCTGGTACCTCTTTCTACTTGTGATCTTGTTGATAGGTGGTGTTGAACTAAACCCTGGTCTCTTACATCCTCAGCCTTGCATCAATGCCTCCAGGGCCACTACTGGAGGGCATTGCATAGCCCATCTAAAGATTAGAAGCCTTACACAATATTTCATGGTACTTGAGGCCTGGGTTTCCACCTATAAACCGGATGTACTTTGTCTATCTGAGATGTGGCTCAAGCCTTCCACCCCCTGATTCCATCTGTTCACTACAAAACTATAGCCTCATCAGGAATGACAGGCAATCCCTAAGCGGGGTGGGGGAGTTAGCTGTTCTATAAAACTAATCTGAATGTCTTACATATTGTAATACCTCAATCCTCTGCTTGTGAGTCCCTTCATGCTTTACTCTGCTGAGGTGCGAAATGTCTTCACATTGTTGTAGCTTATAATCCACCCCAGGGAGTTCTACCTGCCTTCATAAATTTTCTGGAGAGCTCAGTAAAACTAGCAGGTAATAATGAACTGCTTATTCTTGGGGACATGAACCTAAACTGGCTTCAGCAAATGCAAAGCCAACTTCTGTCTACAATCCAGAACTACAGCCTGCATCAAGTCATTACAGAACCCACAAGGTTCTCCCCTAAAACCGCGTCTAGCATATTATTGGATTGGGTATTAACTAACCGAGTTGACAGAATAGTGAATGCTGGCACTCTACCAGATACTATATCAGATCACTCCCCCATTTTTTGTGTGTGGCAGCACTCTAGCTCCCAGTCTCTACCCCCACACTACATCACTTTCAGAAACTATGCTAATCTGAACCAGGTAAATGTCCTCTATGAAGTCTTCTTGATTGACTGGTCTTATCTGTATCAGCCCCTGGATGCACAAACAGCTCTGAACTACTTTCTAGACAAATTTCATTCAATTCAGGAGTGGCATACCCCAGTGACCACGTGTGTGCACTTCACCCATAAAGTGGTTACACAAACACCTCCTGACACCTTTACATGGCAGGGACAAAAGTAGGCATTTCAGGCAAACAGACCTTGAAGACTTCCACCTGTTGGACCCAGTGAAGTGATTGCAAAAGATGGATCAGGCAAACAAAAAGCACATACTGTAAGGGGCTTCTGTTGGGAGCAACAGGAGACTCCAGAAAGTCTGGGCACATGTAAAAACATTCCTAGGAATACAGAAAATTCACCTGGCAGACAACGTGGTCATAAATGGGGTCCACTGCAATAACCCTAAGACTATTGTGGAGGCATTTAACAAAAATTCTCTGACCTGACTATCTTTACATCTATTTTCCAAAATAGGCTGCTTTCACTCTCCCTCCTGGTGGCCCTGTCCTCATCCCACACTTTTACTGTAAGGCGGTATCAAAATCTGATGTTCTACACCTGCTAATACCATCTCTGACAACACCAGTGTAGGCTCAGATGAGATTGAACCCTAACTCCTAAAACTGGCAGCTCCATTTATTGCTCAGCCCCAGCAACAGATCTTTACCCTCTCTCCTGCAATGTTATTATCCTGATATCTGGAAAATGGCCAGAATCACTCCAGTCCTTAAGAAAGGTGATAAAGAGAGTATGGCAAACTATCGGCCGATATCTATACTATCAGTTCTGAGTAAAATCATGGAAAAAATTAGTGTCGACGCAAGTTACTGAATTCATATCGAAACATAACCTTCTCTCGCCAAATTCAATGTGGCTTTCGTAAGGGTCATACACCTCTACATTCTACACCTTACCAATGACACTTTAACTGCAATGACAATGGTCACCTCACAGGAGCAGTTTTTATTGACCTGGCAAAGGCTTTTGACCTTGTTTATCACCTCCTACTTAATAGTCTCCTAGCCCTTGGTTTCTCCAAAACCTCGGTCTCCTGGATTAAAGCTATTTATCAAATAGGACTCAGCTTGTAAGGTTCAACTCAGCTGTATCCAGCTCCAGAGCTGTTAATCTGGGTATCCCACAAGGATTTATATTAGGACCCCTTCTCTTCTCTATTTTCATCAATAATATCTAATTGAACATCCCCAGTTGCTCGGCTATCCTCTATGCAGACAACCTGGTCTTGTACTGTAATGATAAGAATATTCTCCACATTAACCACATTAACCAAACCCTTACTGCTGCTTTCAAGACCCAGTCTTCGCTCCACCACCATAAGCTTATCCTTAATGCTGACAGAACTCATTCAATGCTGATTGGCTAAGCTAAGCTAAGAAACTAAGCAAGGACCGGGACAAATTTGAAGTCTTTGGTCAGGATTGGAAGGCCCTTACACCAGGGTGCTCTTTCATGTATCTTGGAGTTCACCTAGGCGGAACCTTAACTTTGGACAGCATATAACATCCACTTGCAAATCTGTAAATGCCAAAGATTGGAGTAGTTTATAAGACCAGCTATGTCTTCACACAGTCAGCAAGACTAGCCATAGCCCATGGATCCTGCTTCCATCATTATCCTGTGGGATAGTTACCTATCTCAATGCATCTAAAACTCTTCTCGAGGTGGGACACCACATACAACAGCATCTGCAGGTATGCCTCGGCCTCTCCCTGGTCAAAACACTGTTGCAAACTCTAGGCTGACCTAAACTGGTTATCCCCTGCAACAGCTCAAACTCTTGCCCTTGGCACACTGACTGATAATATCTTCAGAACAGACATCCCTATCTCGTTGACCTCACTACTAACTCCACTGCCCTCCTCTCACAGCCTATGATCAGCTGATAAGATGTTGCTACAAATACCTAGATGTAAATCCAACAAAGGGACCCTTGCCTTCTCTTACTCAGCAGTCAAGCTTTGGCACTCCCTGCCCTTGATGTACATTTAGCCCCAGTCATGCCAGTTCAAAAACAGCTGTTGGAACTTCCTCTTCAGCCAGATCTGCTGTGCCTGTTTCAAACCCCCTAAGTATCTGCTTTTGACTATTAACCCACTTCTCCACTGCTGCAAACTGCTCTACACCTGTCCCGACCATATAGGAAGGTCATTTATGCACTTTTGTCTCTTATTGTTCTGCTTCTGCCACTCTAACCTCAAGCAGGCAGCAGCCTTTCACTATTTTATCATGTTTCTAATTATATACAATATGCTATCTCTTGTCACCTACCCATGTACTTATGAAACCTTGTTATAGCTTTGTATGTACCCTGTCTCTTCCCAAATCAAATTGTTTTCCCTGTGTATTGAATGCATTCTGTTCTCCTGGGTCATGCCTGAAAATAGTCATTGTCGTGGCTAATGGCACTCACGCGGTAAACAAAAACTAAATAAATAAAGTAGAATGCTAGCATTAAGGTGGCAGAGTCTAAGACCTTTAGGTAAGGGAGAAGGGGAAGAGTGGGAGGAGGGGCCAGGGTTTGGTTGGATGTAACCTGCTAGAAGGAGGAGGAAGAAGAAGGTAAGGATTATGGATAGTACTATATGTTCTATGATAGCAAGAATGTTTAGGACTGGGAGGTGGAGTAGGGAGGCTGGAGCATGTGGAGAGCTCTAAGTTGAAGGACAAAGAGGAAGGAAACCAGAGTGAAAGATGAAAGAGGAGGTAAAGGAGGAAAGGAGGAAAGGAGGGAGGGAGGGGGTTGGTGTGAGATGAGTTGTGGAAAGGTGAAAGTTGACTTGGGGATTACTGGCAGGATGCTGTGGTGTATAGGTAGGTCCTTCTCAAGCACACAGAAGGAGGTGATAAGTATCTCTGTACAGGTCATTAGTGAGGCTGCCTTATGCACAGTTCTGGAACTGTCCCCTAAAAAAGGACAAGGACTTTCTGGAGTAAATCCAAAACAATAACTAAAATGATTTACAATCATGTCTTATGAGGAAAGACTGTCTGATCTCAATATGTATTCTCTGGAGGCCAGGATATAGGGTGGAGACATATCTGAAATCTTCAAGTATCTGAAGGGTATGAACAGAGTAGACAGCCATCAACTGCTTAAACTTAGAAAGGGGCCCATCACAAAGGGCCTGAGTATGTGTTCAGGAAGACATTTAGATGAGACGTGAGGAGAGGGTGTTGGAACAGTGAAAATGTCTGCCAGTGGAGCAGGTCAATGTTATCAGAGATGAGCTTTGGGGGGGGGGTTGTCATAAACCACTGTAACTTACCTTGGTCCCCTGCACTGGACTTACATGTCCTTCTTGTGGTACTCTTGTGCAGGTCCTGCTGATGCATCCTGCCTGCTTGGGTTCTGCTCTGTATATTATGTATTTACTCTCTGTTTCAGGTGATGTTTTGACTGCAGCTCTGCTTTTGGGGCTTTGAGCTGTATAGAATTGTATATGCACTGTTCATAGCCTTGGTGACTCTATGTATATATTTTGCTCCTGTTTTAACTTTGTTTACTGACTGCTTGTGTTATGTTCATCTGGTTCTACCTGATTCTGTATAATGTCTAACTTGTATCATGTTGTCCTCTGTATGAACTTGTATTTCATTGTACTCTCCTGGGTCATACCTGAACATAGGCAAATGTATTGTCTAGTGTACTTACCTGGTCAACAAAAGCTAAATAAATAAGACATATATGTTACTGGTGAGGTTGATGGAGAACAGTTTGAGCAAATGATAGGGTTAAAGTTATACTTACGGGATGACTGATCCCTAGAGACCTAGATAATGCTTGACTGGTGAATGCCTACATAGGAACTGGGCAGACAGCACTGAACTTGAGTCTTTTCTGTCCATAAACATCTGTGTATCAGTATAATTGTCATGAGATATAACAAAGTTAGTAGATTTCAAGTAATGAGAGGACAGCCTTTTAAAAATCCTGTGTTATACATATGGGCAGTCAGTTTGCAGCAGGCAGTTTCACAGCTGAGCTTTGCATTGAGAATTTCATGTTAGAATGTTGGACACTGGGGAGATAATTAAAGAAGCTGGGTGCAGCAATGGAAAGGCTTATTCACCCATACCCTGTACCAGTAGAGTATTCACCCATACCCTGTACCAGTAGAGGTGCAAGGATCAGCAACAAGCTGCCTGTCAGTTGTTCTGATCTCATATTTCTGGTCAGCATTTTAGAACTCTGACAGAGGTGAAAGGACAGATTCACCAAGATCTTTCCTACTGTATTAGGCAGCCAAAGAGATTGTTAAGGGGTAGGGTGGCTTGAGAAGGGAACCAGCCTACATTAAGATAAAGGCTACAGGTATGGGAAGTAAAAGGAGATATCAAAGTAAACTGACAATTAGGTAATAACCCATGACAAGGCGTATGGGTGTGCTCTAATATTACTGCAGGTGGATTGTGAGGCACAAGACAAAGTCTTTGGAAGGAGTCACTCTTATTGCCATAAGTGATATGCTGAGTTTCCTCTAAACTTTCTGTGGAGCCCACCAGGATGCAATGCAATGTCACACTTTCTTGCACAACAAAAAGGAGTTAACTGCTGTTGAAACTGTACTGTTTCCTGCAGTAACTTTGCAGAATTCTGCACTATTCTGCCTTGCATACTGGCAGGCTTTACTTTATAGTAGTACACTCAGCAGAGAACAAAAAACAGCACAGTAGCTGAGTGCAGTATCACTTTTTCTTACTAGTATAAAAGAGTTTTATGAACTTCATGCTGTATGTTAGTAGAGTTAATGCAGACTGGTTAGAACATCTTTAATATTTCTACATTTTCATTTACTTCCTGCTGTTTGTCATCAAGAAACAGTCCCTCTGATGATTCCATTGCTCAGTTATGCTGTTTACCTCTTTTGTTTTGCCTTCAAACAAATTACTTAAATCAAAACTCAAACAGCAGGTCTTCTTAAATATTAATATGAAATTGGGAGGAACTTTCATTTCATATTGACACAGATTTGTTATGGAGAGGAATTAGGGATAAGGTGCAGTCTGCTGAGACAGTCATCACACTGTGACTAATCTGGTGCCTCATCCCAATCTAAATTCCTTGTTTTCAAAAGAATTAGTCTACTTCAAGTTCGTCCAGTGCATTTATCTCTGGTGTGCTGGGGTAAGCGAGATGCTGGTACTAAGATTGGTTTATTAAATCAGTAAGTCTGAGTGATGCCAGATGCTGCATGAGCTCTTTTCACCCTCAACACATACCCACTGCCAAAACATTGGTCCTCAGTTCCAATGAGTGTATCCACATCTCCATGCTTAGTACCAGTACTGGACTGGCAAAATATTTGTACATACATGTTACATTGCACACGCATTTGGGGCCACATACTGTACTTCCCTTTTCTAGTGATTTTAGCTAACTGAGCAAAATAAAAAGGGGTTTTACAAAATGAATGATGTTAAAGAATTACCATAGGAATGGACAGGCAGTGATTTGACATCTTGAATAGCTAGTGTATTGCCTAAAACTAATATTCATTTTTAAAAGCAGTCAGCTATTACCTTTTGTACTTGCACTTTTTCTTGTCCCTTTGCTTAATTAGAATTTTTTTATATTTTTTTACCTGATGTTTGTAGGTGTGCTGTGTGGGACAGCACTCTGCCTGACAGCTGATATATCTGTCTCTGTTCCTCCCATTATATTATCAGCATTGTAACCTCACTGACTGTGACATTGCAAGTGTTAAGGAAGAGCTACTCAGTAGATGCCGAGTCAGTCACCTGTGATGTCACTGTCAGTGAGGTCAAAGTGCTGCTGATGTAATGAGAGGAATAGAACTAGATATGTCAGCTGCCAGACAGACTCCTATCCCATGTATCCAGCATAATTCTACCACAGAAAAGTTCTAATCAGCAAAATGAAAAGGAAAATACATCAGAAATCAAAGTTACATCTGATAGCTTCTTAAAATTTCTAAGATTTTCCTCTCAGCTATTTTGATTCCACCAACTCTTTAAAATTGTAATTCAATGGGCTTTGCAACTGGATGATATGTATGTCTGTGTACTTTGATACATTGTGGCTGTTAGCCTCTCTATCTGTGGGATATACCACCCTGTAGGGGTATGACACAAGGAACCTAGAGGAGGGTTCCCCAAATATGGGTGCTATGGGAATAATTCCCTTGCCTAAATGTAGCTTAGGAAGAAGCCCATGGGAAGAGAGATGAGCCACTGGAGGAGGAGGGGTGGATGATGGGGCAATGAAGAAAATGAATGAGGACTGGCCCAGAGGAGGGCCTTTTAAGGCCTGATTGGGGGGGGAGTGGTTTGTTGCTCCACCCATTGAACTCTGGCCAGCCCTCAGCTGTCAGTTTCAATGGGCTTTCACAACTGGATGAGATGTATGCTTGTTTGACTTGATACATTTGGCTGTTCACCTCTCTATCCATGGGAAAATACCACCCTGTGAGGTACAATGCAAGGAACCCTAGAGGGCTCCCCATAGGTGCCATAGGAATAATTCCCTTGGCTAAGGGTAACAGGAAGAAGCCCAAAGAATACTCAAGAGTGTGTCGAGCATTGAAGAGGCGAGAAATCAGAATATATCAAGACCAGAAATTAAGACGATAGATGAAGATGGGAAGGATAGGAGACCGAGATATGACGAGAAGTATAATTGAAATAAAAGCAGACAAGATGCAGATAGGTGGACTTCCTAAAAAGAGAGGGAACAACTGGGACCACCATCCGACTCCGTCCAACAAGGGAACTAATCTATGGAACCTAAGGAAACTCCAACCATATCTAATATTATGACCATTGGCATGGAGGAGAGGAAAAACACCCGTTGAGGAGGAAACCTCTAGGGATCAAAGGCCTAGATCACCTTCCCTCCAGGCTGAAGCAAGTTTTGATTAGTGACAGCTCAGCTACTGCAATTTAGAGTCGAGATCGAGGGAGGAGGAAGGTATTCCAATTTAGAGGAAGCTCTCACTCTGTCCTTCTAAAGGGATAGCTGTTGAGGATTGTGAGCAATGTCTCTGCAACCATACACTCAAAAGCAAGAGAGGAGAGAGAGAGAGAGAGACAGAGATGTATGCTGAGGCACTCAGCTGGCCTGTGCAAGCCTACAAAACAGACCAGGTGAACCAGAGGTGGTCAGATAGAGAATGGCATAGAGGGTGCCTCCGACTTGCTCAGGCAACTAAAGGGCCCAATTGATGAGAGGCCAATGCAACCAGTCCTGAGCTATGGGGCAATAGATATGGAAGGCATGTCACCAAGTGGAGAGCATGTTGAGTTGAGGTAGCATGGATCTGAGAGGTTGTATCTCGAGCATTCGATGTGAAGGAGTAGACCAGCAGAGAGGTTGGATGAGTGAGGACCCAGATGTGGCCATGAGGAGGCTGATGGTGATAATAACCACAGGACTGCAGCAGTTCGATGAGGTAGTGTAAGACCCAATGAGAGGTATTGTTGAGTAATCACTGTGAATGAGTAGATCCTGAGGTTGGACTGAGTGAAGGAGAACCATACTTATGTCATGAAGAAGCTACCCGTGATTGGCAACTAAGGAGGCCATGTAAAACTGAAGAGAGGAAGAGCGTAAGGCAATGCCGGCAGCTGAGACCTGGGCTGGCAAAGGGGGAGTGATTTACGCTGGCTGGTGGCTGTAGGAATCAGGCAAACAATGACAGGGCAGGAAAACCCCAAAAGAGAAACAGCAAGAGCAGCACAGGAAGAGCAAGTGTAGGACTGCTAAAAGAAGCACATACTAGTATTTGTAGATTCTCAGTACAGCCTGAGATGCACTGGAAAGTTAGAAACGATGCCAATGGGGTCACAAAGTGAGCAGAAGGACATTGTCAGCACACTCTGTAAGGCAACAGAGGTAGAGAATCAAAATGCAGGAAAAGGTGAGGAATGGGAGCCAAGTGATAAGGGGAAGGTGAAGGTACTGAGTAGTACTGAGTCAGGCCATTTACTCCCTCTGTTCCACAGCTCTTAAAGCTTCTTGCTTCATAGTCAGCTAAAAAATAGTTTTCAGCTGTCCCTTTCCCTGTATACTTGACACCAAAGTCAGTAGCCCTACCACTAGGCCAACAAACATAGATAAATTTCACTTTGTTTTAAAGCTCTTAAAGCTTTTTGGCTCCATAGACAACTAAAAATACTTTCTGCTGTTCCACCACAGGTCTCAAACCCTGTACACTTGACACCAAGGTCAGCAACTCTACCTCTAGGCCAGTAAGCCAAGATACATTTCTCTTGGCTTTTTGGTTCCATAATCAAATTAAAAATATTCACTGCTGTCCCGACACAGGTCTCAAACCCTGTACCTTTCAGACCAAAGTCAGCAGCCCTACCACCAAGCACCAATAATATTTTCTTGGTTCTTAAAGCTTTGGCCCCCCCCCAACAACTTTGCTGTGCCTCAAGGCTACCTGGCACCATGAATGCTCACCTCCACCTTATGTGTCTCATCTTCATAAGCATCCTGAAGCTCACCTCCCACTAGTCAGACCTTACCTTTTGCCCTTTGTCGACTGCACCCACATACCTCACCAGTGTAACCCACTCACCCCCAACCATGTCAATGCTCCCTGGACCCCTGCATCCACCCCCTAGCTGCCCCCCCAACTCCACCACCCACCCTAGCTCCCCTTGGCTCCACTGCCTTTGTGTCTTCCTGACCCTCAAAACCCTGCCCACCCCTTGCTCCCCTACTGCCTGCCCTGCCTGTCAATGTACTCCCAAAAGGTTAACAAACTGCCACCCCAGGGCTAGAACCTTGGTCATTCTATTACTTCTCTTTGGTAATATCCACCCCAACCCAGGTCCTGCCCCCACCAGTCCACCAACTAGGTCCAATGGACTCCGAATTGCCACTATGAACATATGCAGCCTGCTGAAAGAATTCACTGACATTCAGTGCTGGGTCATATTACACCAACCCGACATCATAGCCCTAGTAGAAACCTGTCTAACTAAGTCCACCCCAGACTCCTTTGTCTCCCTTCCAGGCTACACCCTAATTCATGAGGATCAAGCAGGTAAACGTAGTGGTGGTTGTGCATTTTACACTCATGACACTATCACTGGCTACGCCCTCCCTGCCCCCAAGCTAGTAGACTGTGCCCAGGCCCTTACCCTCAAACTTACTCCAGACCCATCCAAGAGCCCGCTCTATCTCACAGTCTTCTACCTACCCCCAAGGAATCAGACCCCAGCAATATTGTCTCTCAATGAATATCTTTCCTCCCTCCCCCTTAAAGCACAACAAGTCCTAGTCGGAGACCTCAACGTGAACTGGCTCAGTCCCTCTGCCTCACCAATAAGAGACACCTTTGCTGCATTAGACCTGATCCAACCCGTCTCCCAACCCACTAGACGTAACCAAACTACAGGGACTTGCACCCTCCTAGACATCATTGTCTCCAAACACCCCCAAAAGATTCAGGATATTCAAGTCCTCCCGGACTCCTTGCCCACCCCTAAGCATGTAGCCCAAGCCACATGCATGAGCATCTCCACCCAGGTGGACTGAAAAAACTCAAACAGTTCCTCGCTCATATTGATTGGTCTCCCATCCGCCATGCAACCAGTCTTGATACTGCCCTTGACCTCTTCTCACAAGCCTTTAACAAGGCCTGTGATCTTTTTGCTCCCTTCGCCATGATCTGCTCCAAAAGGCAAAATGCACCTTGGGTTACCCCTGCCCTACTCCAACTGCTCAGGGATAGGGATAACTTTTGGCATATAGCCACTGAGACTGGCCAGATGGTTGACAGACAGGCATGTAATGCCACACATAACAGGTGCACGTGGGCCATCCGAAAAGCCAAGGCAGACCACTACCAGGCCACCCTTGCCTCCTCATGGGGTGGTGCCCAGAAGTTCTTGGACAATATAAAATAAATAAATGAGAAATCATGCTCCCCCCAGCCCAACTTATGGTCAATGGCTCCACCTTTACTGACTCCACTGACATTGCCAACTGCCTTAACTCCTCCTTTATAGATCTTATCCCTGTCCTTCTGAGTAACTTTTTCAACCCAACCCCCAACCCACTACCCTCAGATCCTCAGCGCCCCCAGTTCTATCTATGCAAAGTATCCATCCAGGAAGCCAGACCACTCCTGCTTAAAGCGCTAAACAGCAACAGTTCTAGCAGCTACTCCCTGGATCCAAAAATACTCCGACTGGTCCTGGATGTTGTCCTGGTCCCACTCACTGACCTACTAAACTGGTCCCTCTGTCTGGGGCAATTCCCCACAGCATGGAAAACAGCTATAGTCACACCTATTCACAAAGCAGGTGACAGGTCCACCCCAGCAACTATCGTCCAATCTCCATTCTTCCCCCCTCTCAAAGCCTTAGAAAAAGTGGTGGCCACTCAATTGACCGAATATCTAGCAAAATACAACATTTTTTGCCGGAACAGCATGGCTTCCATGCTGGTCACAGTAAAAGTACAGCATTAATGGAATTCTCCAACTTCCTGCACTCCTCCCTGGACTCAGTTCCTAGCTGGAGCAGCATTCATTGATCTCTCTAAGGCCTTTGACACTGTCTCCCACCCTCCTACTAAATGACCTCAACCATATAGGTTTCTCTGCTAGCCCCCTCGCCTGGTGCACTAGTTACCTATCAGCCCGCTCCCAGCATGTCAAAAACAATGGGATACTCTCAGAAACCCATCCCATCCACTCAGGGGTTCCCCAGGGCTTTGTCTTGGGCCCACTACTCTTACACCTCTACCTAAACACCCTGCCCAGTGCCTGTTCTGGCAATATTCTCCTGTACGCCGATGACGCCGTTATTTATGCCACCCACAGAAATCCCACCTCCCTCCAAGACTCCCTCCAACGCTCCTTCAATGATGTTGAGAACTGGTTTAAGGAGAGCAGACTAGTCATTAACCTCAAAAAAATGAAGGCAATGCTCTTTGCCCACCACCAGAACAAAGCCAGCAACATCCCCATCCAAAACCTCCCCAGCACTCATCAACCACTTGAACAAGTTTAGTCTTACAAATACCTTGGGATCACCTTTGACTTGGTCCTCACCTTTCATGCCCACATTTCAGCCCTCGTATCTGCCGCTAACACTCATCTTGGCATCCTCTACCATCACAAGGACTGCCTCCCACCTGATGCCCTCAAACTTGCCATTACATCCTCAGTAATGTACCTTGTAGATTACGGCCTGCCAGTCTATGGTGCTGCTGAGTCCACAGCTCTCAACAAAATTCGAATCACCCTAAATAAGGCTTGCAGACTAGTGACCTGTATCCCTAGGCTCACCCACACTTGTCAGCTCTATGAGATGGCCAAACTCCTTAGCCTCGATAAATGCCTCCGCTACCAAACTTGCCTACTAACTAAGAAGATTCTACTCGGGTTCTCGCCCCCTGGGATTTCTGCCTTCATCCAACTTACGCCTTCCAGAGTCACTACCCGAACCACTGACAAGGTCACCCTACTGGTACCCAGAACTAAGACCACCCAGGCACAGAGGTCGTTCAGCTACAGAGCCTCATCCTTGTTCAACTCGCTCCTGCAGACTTTTCCAACACCACCAAAATTGCCCCCCTCAAAACTGCCCTACAGAACTAATTATTCAACACCCGCTGCTGCACCTGTAGTTAAGAGATGCTCTGCTGCTCTCAAAACACTATTGACATAGCCCTCTGGGCCGAACTCCCCCTCACCCCACCCTCCCTCGTCCATGGCCTCCCACTTCACTGCCAGTACCTGCTGGTACCAACCTGTCAAGTCTGAAATGTTTTTTAATGACTCGTTGTGTTCAAGCAACTATGTAAAACTACGTTATTCTGTATGATTGTATTCTGTGCATATGTTGACTCTGTATGTCCTCTCTGTGATGAGGTACCTTTGTAAACGAGCCTCTGGTTCAAAGGTTATGAATCCGATTATACAATAAATAAATAAATAACATAAATAAATAAAATATAAAAGCCAGGAGTGGTGAGCACTGCAAACAAGACAAAGTGCGATGCTGCAGGTATGATGGGGTGGGGGGCATCAATTTAAGTATGGAACAGAGCCCAAAGAGAAACCCAGGTGCAGGATGAAGGTGATCTGCAGACCAGAGCCCACATCCCAATGCAGGGCCTCCAGTGTGGGGGCTGTAGCTGGGCAGACAGGACGGCTGACAAAATAGAAGAGAAATAATGGGTGCAAGCTAGCAGCTAAAGCTGGGCTCAGGAGGAGAGGATTAAAAAACATAGCAGGGAAATGTAGGAATAAACAGGGCTGGAAACCCCAAAAGAGAGAGTAAGCAGCAAGAGACAAACACGAGGGGGCTGCCAAACCACACAGCAGGAGAAATAAGCTGCAAGAAAGGTAAAAGCAGAACAAACTATAGCACCATATGGGAAAACATGCAGTCTGGAGAGAGAGAGAGCAGGCAATGAAATCAGAGGTACCAGGCCCGTGAGACAGGAGGGCATATGCAACCAGAAGCGCTGAAGTACAGATGGAAGGCCAGAGCCCCCCAGCACAGAAGCAAATGTCCAAAATGGTGAAAGAAGGGAAATGCAAATGAGGACAAGCCGAGGGCAAGAAACTGGGAGAAGTGACGGCAGTACCAGCTGGGGATCAAACTAGGAGAATGGGTGCAGGAGCTCTAACATGAGGTGAGCAGTCTTGAGGCAGGGAACTGATGAGGCAGCAGATTGAGGAAGGGGCGGCAATGCAGCTGGCATGGTAGAAGGAAGTTGGAGAGCACAACGCTGAGACTAGAAGGTCAGGGCAGAGCAGACAGTAGAAGAATAAGGAAAGACTTTGGCAAGCCTGGAGAGAATGCGTTAGAACTGGAGCTCCATGGCAGCAAATGCAAAGGTGATGCAGCCCAGAGGGTAGAAAGGCAGTGCCTCCAGCAGCAACAAAGAAAATGAATGAGGACTGCTCTGGAGGAGGGCCTTTTAATGCCTCATTGGGGGAGTGGTTTGTTGCTCCACCCACTGAACTCTTGCCAGCCCTCAGTCATGGTTAGTTATTGGGGATTTGAGAATGGTGAAGGCAGGGAGAGCAAAAAAAGGTGAAAGTTTAGGTGAGAGGGACACAAGGTTTTTCTAAGTGAATAAATACACAGAACAATCTTACTGCATATGTTATGGTGTAATTAAATAGGTCAGTGGCCCTCGTAGTGTCTCATAAACCTTGTGCATCTTTTCAGACAGCCTTGAATCCTGCTACTAGATGAATATATGCTCTCATGTCCTTTTTTCTTGTGTATCTCTGAAGTCTCAGAAGTTTTTAAGTCAAGAGATGAGTGATTAGGTTGGATGAAGTGCTGCACCACTGGCCTGCTGGTTACCTTTTTATGTTTTCTTGTGCTCATGCTCAAGAAACATTTCATCACAGCTTAGGAGAGAAGCAGGGTTTCGGTGGTGCAGCATTGTGGGGGCCAATGGCCTCAGTGCCTTTTGAAGCTTGGCCTGCTTTCCCCAATGTGGTGGCATGCTGCAGCTGACACTAGTTCAGCCAGCATGCCACCACCTTGAAACATTTTCACCACTGCAATCAGGGGCTGCCTTGTCACTGCAGCATCAGCTATTCCGCTGCAATGAGGGAACAACCTGTCATTGCAGGGTGGTGCCTTGCCATCCACATGCCCCCGACCAAGTTCATTTGCTGAAGGGGGGAGCCCACTCTCTGTCAGGATACTGTAACCCCTTCCCCATTTGTTTTGTGCCAAGGGGTGCCCCATCCCCCTCAGCAACATGCGCCCCCAACCATCTTTCTTTGCCGATGGGGGGGCCCAATCCCCATTGGCTTCAGTCCCCCCTTCCCAGTTCAATTTGCTGATGGGGAGCCCACTCCCCATCAGCATAATGTCCCCCCACCAATTTGTTTTGAGCCGAGGAGGGTGCCCAAACACCCTTGTCTCTCCCAGTATGTGCCAACAGAGTGCCCAATCTCTGTCAGCTACAGACCCCCAAAAAACACTCATATGGTATACTGGGAGCCCACCCCAGCGTACCCAATGTCCTGTGAGAAAAAAAAGTCCCAGAATTTTTTTTAACCTGTAAAACAGAAAACAGTCCCTCATTGAGTTCAGTGTCCCTCTCCCAACCCACACCCACCCTCTGCACACCCTGCCTCCCACACCCCTCACCCCATACTTACCTCTTGAGCCCAGCGTGACAATCTGCGTGGACTGGGAACATGTCTGCACTCTTCAAAGCCGATCGCAAACTGAAGAAATGCCAGTAAACTGTATAATGGCATAAATAGGGTGTTTTCAACTTTGGTGCATATCTCAGGCCTTTTCAGAATTTTGGCACCATATTTTCAACATGGGGTTATTGGGGTTATTAGGACCCCTCCTCATGAATTCAGCCACTGTCATGGCATTATTCGGTCCGAAAGGTGATTTCGAGGTCACTGCATGGAATCACTTCGGGACCAATTAACAAAATGACAGTGCCAGTGTTCATGAGGTGGGCTCTCAAAAACCAATGTTGCAAATTTGGGAAAAAATCCCAAAAATGAAGTGTTTACGAGCGTGTGTTGCGCAGTTTCCACATGCTTTCGTACCTTCATGAATTTGTAATAATTCACTCCAGATTTTCAACATTGGCATTTTCCTCCTTATGAACAGTACAGCTGGCACAGAATAGCACATTCACTATGGGAAATCAGTGTATGGGACACATTAAGAAAATCACAGTGACACTGCTTATGAGCAGAGGTCCTAAAATGCCTATATTGAAAATTTGGTGACAAAAGTCCATAAAATGACTGTATGCAGAGTGTGTGTTGCACATTTTCCACGTATGCTCAGAAGTGCACAACTTTATAATATCTTCACTTCAGATTTTCAACATTGGCATTTTGCCACACTCCTATAGAACAGTACAGCTGTAATTTTTCATATCCTGCCTGAAATATGCATTTGCACATCTGGCTACAATGGCACGGTCGCTGTGGGCAATTAATGTTTTGAACAGATTAAGAAAAGCATAGTGACAGTGTTCATTAGCTGAGGTCACAAAATGCCTATGTTGAAAATTTGGTGAAATAATTCCACTAAATGACTGCAGTACAGGCATGTGTTGCGCAGTTTCCATGTACACTTGGAACTTCGAGTATTTTTCATATTTTCCCCTACAGATTTTCAACATTGCCATCTCTTCACACCTCCCTATGGCTGGTACAGCTGTCATTCTTCACATCCTGCCTGATCTGTGTTTTCACACATCTGATGCAGAATGGCACAGTCACTGTGGGAACTCGAAGTTCGGGACACATTAACAAAATCACACTGCCACTGTTCATGAGAAGAGGTCCCAAATGCTTTCATGAGGTGGGGGTCACAAAAAGGCCATGTTGAAAATTTGTAGTGCAAATACCAACACATGCCCGGGGCATTAAGATTTCTAACCATAACGTCCCACCCTGTACAGAGTGACAGGCATCAGAGATGTAACTTTGGATCACCGGCTGTAATGCTCATGCCATCCCACCCCCACCCTGAAGCCAGTGACAGGCATCAAGGTGTGCCTTGCACTCTTCAGCCCCAGACTTCACCCCATTCTACTGTACTGCACCCATTTCAGTGTATGTCCTTATAAAATGGGGTAACTGTGGCTGAACTCCCAAGGGCACACCTCAATACTTGTCGGGTCTACAGGATAGGGTAAGGTGAAATGCTGTTAGCATTATGGGCAACGACCGACAGACACACCCCAATGCCTGTCCATCTCTGTAGGGTGGAGGTGGGATTAGCATGAGAATACTTCACTGCCACTCCTATTCTGCATCTATCATACTCCTGCATATCCAATGCTGATACCTGTATCAGCAAGCAAACATCTCGCATTGACAAATGCTTGTTTGATATGGTATGCTGGTGGAGGGTAATCCTGGTTTGAAGTGGTTGTTTGGTTTCTCCATATGGCATCCTTCTGGGTAGTTTTTGTATTGTTTAAGGTAAATCACATTGTTTGATCTGTAGGTGTATAATCCATGTATTTGTATTACTTTGTTCTGTGTTGTTCTATTGCTGGTTTGTGTGTACCATAATAACAAATGAGACTTTGGTAGATCTAGGCAAAAGAGGGTCAGTAATTAATAAAGAGAAGTAGGAATAACCAGTATGGGAAAACGGGATGGATCATGTGTCTTTATCTGCTGACAATGTCTATTTATCTATTTTTCTGTTTCTGCATACATATAAGTCTTTTACCTCTTTGGACCCATCAGCCTGGAATGCTCTAACTCAAAACTTTATCTGCAATTTGAGTGATTGTTCTTCATTATACAATATCATTTTTTGTACTGTATCTTAGATCTGTGTGCATTTTAATAATGTCCCTCTGGCAGGTGGGTACTAAAGCAGCTTCCACTTTGGAAGGGGGGGGGGTGACTAAGGATCTTCCCTACCTGGTGCTGTAGGAAGTGGTGTTGGTATAGTAGATTTGCAGGGTCACTCTCCCCTTGGTGAAAAGTGGCCATACCAGTACCCCCAGCATGGTGTTTGCTGGACACTGTGCTGGCAGAGGTGCTGTCTTTCTGATGAAACATTAAACCAAGGTTCTGTCTGCCTGCTTGTTAGGTGGATGATTAGGATCCCATGGCACTTCTCAACAAGCGCTGGCAAAGCCACAATGACTGTGAATGCATTAACTAGATAAGGGTGTTTCATGGGCTTAAACATAAACAGTTATTTATTTATGTATTTTAAAAATATCAGATTTACAAACCTTTGAGTCAGAGACTCATTTACAAAGGCACCTCGTTGAAACTAATACAAAGGCAGCACAGTTAACAAGTCAAAAAACAATTACTCGGAGAGCAGACAGTTATAACAATCATTCACTGGAGACACATGGGTAGCAGTAGATAAATAGATTACATAGTTTAGGCACACAGGCACCACATCAGGAAGACCAAAGCAGTTCAAAAATATACAATAGCTAAAGCAAATAGACATCAGAGTCAAAGAGAAGCCCAGAGTGTTCACATGAAGGCTGTTGCATATATACTAACTGAATCAAAGTACAGCACATTGAAAAGGGCATATTTAAGCAATAAAGAATGACAGGGTGTGTGTTATCATGTAATAATATCACTCCTGGGGTGGGTTGAAGCATGAAGGGAAGCTGAGTGCTTCCACCACCCCAGGAGTGAAATTATTACAAGATAACACACACCCTGGAGTGCCTTATTGCAATTATACAATGACTTGTTGTTATATACAGAATAAGAAATACATTTTAAAGGATGTTTTTGTTAGTGTGGAAAAATATTTCTTAAGAGAAAATGCAAGGAATGACCAAATCCAAAGCTACGGTGATGTTGTTGTGTGATAACATCACTGTTTCAAAGGGTCAGCAGCCAATCAGCTTCTTACATTTTTCCTTGTCATTGTATAATTAAAAATAATGCCACCTTCTGTATTACAGTTACCTATATGTTTTGCATTTTATTCTATGCACTGTTATAGCAATCAACTCAACAGAACCAGGCCATTATATACATGAAGATACTGTACCCTAACTGAAAACACTGCTGAGACAGCTGTATGTTGTGACAAGGTGGAAGATAAACACAATGTTGAGACAAGTTTTTGAAGACATTTGATATGCCTTTTTTTAGAGACTGATATACAGTTCACACACAACATCCATATAATATAAAAGTCCATATGCCCAAATGCCAATGTAAATTCAACACATTTCATTACAAGCTGTTCTGTTGAAGGAAGATATTACTATATAAGGCCTAAAAATGGGCATCAGGTAAATGTAAACTGGGGTAGGTGTGTTATTGAGGGTATTGCATAGTTTATCTTTTATTGCTGCTCCACCAGATCAGCAATATTTGCACAAGCTGTGCCCAGTCCAGATTTTACAGCTCTGGCCTGGGTCTAGTGATGTGGGTTTTACCCATACCCCACTGCATGTGGCTTAGTGATATACTGTACAGATGGCTATGAAGTCTAACCCATTGAAGATTGAAGTTTCAGAAAACCACTATGCTAAAAATATCAAGACTCACTCCCTCCCTCACCCCCCAGTCAAAATTAATCCTCTACCAAAGTCATGTTTAAATACTAGTGCCTCTACATCCACACCATTAAGCATTTATTGCCAACATCAGGGTTTTATTTAACTCTAAAAATTGATTGTGATTGTTTGGCATCCATGGCACTCCAGACATTACCTCATGGGTTTTAGCCCACCTGATAGGCTAGTGATGCACATGACCCAGATCAAATTTCTAGTATATCCAACTCCCAGAAACCCTGCTCTCCAGTCTCGAATCATGCATCTGATCAGGCAACTAGCACACCAGGAATCCCTGTCTGCTCCTAGAAGGTAAGACCTTGAATCCAAGGATGTAGATAGTCTTAAACTAAAGCTAGAGAGAGACACATGTACGCAGTTACGGTGTAAAACCTGCAAGTTACTAGATTTACCAGAAATGTATTCAGACCAGGCTAGCCCTCTGGCTCAGTGTTAGCTAGCCCAGGTGTTTTCTTTATCCAGCCCTAGGGCTGTACCTTTAAATGTTTGCAGTTCGGTTTTTCTGCGCAATAGTTCTATGGTAGAAGCCTCAGTGGCACAGTTTCATGTGTTGTACCCCCACGTATTCGGCTGGCCGCCCTCGTGAGCCACGTGGCGGCTCACTAGCTTGCCCATGCGCTCCTCCCTCCCCAGCGACCTCTCTCCTGGTGCCCTGGCATTTTTCCCCATGTTTCCATGGTGCCTTGGAGCATTCTGGGCCCGAGAGTACCACGAGCGGGCCGGCGGCCTGTCTGTCCACCGTCTACCGGCGTGATGCGGCTTGTTCCGTTCCCTCAATTCCTCCCCTGCCTCCCCAGGCCTCCACTTCACTCAGAGGCTCACTTCGCCCCTCCCCACGCCTTGCAGCCTGGAACAGCTACAGGTGCCGCCTCCTCCACGCTGCCAGGCGCATATTCAGTAGGCTCTGTTTGGGCCTACTGCCTCACTAGTTCGCCCTCCTGGCCTGGCGACCATGGACAAGCTCCTCCTCACCCGCTAGTCCACTCCTTGAGGATGTCTCTTTCCTCTTGCGTCCTTGCGGCCTAGCCTGGAGCGGGGGGGAGTGTATCTCGTCTCCCTCGGAGACAGGAAGGAAGCGCCTCATGCTCTCTCTCATGGGCAGTGCCCCCCTTCATGCTCTGCCCTGCTGGGGC
The DNA here is from genome assembly GCA_016271365.2 of Neoceratodus forsteri. Lineage (NCBI taxonomy): Eukaryota > Metazoa > Chordata > Ceratodontiformes > Ceratodontidae > Neoceratodus > Neoceratodus forsteri. The sequence goes on along the minus strand of CM057452.1, from coordinate 508,205,045 downwards.
ATTGTCTCTCTCCCCCCCAGCCTCTTCTAGAAGGGGGGGAGACCACTAGAACAGGCCCACTGTATGGAGGCCTGGTGACCTCGGGCCCTAATGAGGCCCTCTTCCATAGGGAGGCTGAACAGGGGCATCCCTCAGGATGGCAGGGGGTAACAAGCGTACAAATAAAAAAAAAAAAAAGAAAGAAAGTGTAAAGGAAGGGAAAGATTGTCTGGGACAGCAGCTTACTTGGGGCCTCCTCCCACATTAAGGGTCCCTCCCACAGCGACCCTCCGGTGGGGCCACCACACCTGGGCCTTATTCCTGCCCCCTATCACTCGGGTCCCTCCCAGAGCAACCCAAGAAGGTAGTCTGCCACTCCTGGGCTCTGCCCGGTCACACCAGGCTCCCTCCCATAGTGAGCCATGGGTCCAGACCGCCGCCTACCAGGCCTTCCCCTTTGCCGTCCTTGTTGTGGGGTCCTCCTTAGCACCACACAACCTGCTTACAGTCCCAGATGAGGCGGACCTCCTTCATTACTGCGGAGGGTAAGGTAATCGCCCCCTGGGTGTCATGTATACTTCAATACTAAGGTATGCCTTCTCTCCTCCCCAGATGGTGAAAGCGAAGAAATGCTCCTCGTGCAGCGCTACCCTCCTGCCCCAGACCCCAGGTCCTCTCTGCACGGCCTGCCTCCTCGACGACGATGATTCCTCCCTGGAGCAAACCCCACCCATGGGCCCCAGCAACCCGGGTCCCAGTAACCCTACGTGGATGGACCCGGGCTCCCTCCTAATCCAAAACCAGCAGGCCGCTGTTGCCATGATGGAGAGCCAGCAGAATTTTATGCTCAAGATCATGGAAAAACTGGAATCCCTCACTCAACACAGGGCAAAACTGGGTCTGGAACCGACAAGGCGAGGGGTGACCAAGGAACTCCGAACCCGAGGACACCTCCCAGAGGTACCCGTGATGGCGTGCATGAGGCCAGGGAAAGATGGCGAGGGGAAGAAGACGAGGCAGAATCAGATGAGGAGGCAGGACCTTCAGCGACACCTTCTCTGATGTCAAAATTATACTCCTTTGACACAATCCCAGGGCTCATGAGGATGATCAAGGCCACCATGGCTTTTGACACTGAAGAGAGCAGGCCTGAGTCGAAGCTCGACCCCATGATTCAATTGAGACAGTCGACCACAGAGACCTTCCCCGTATGCCCGGCGATCGAGGACATATTCAGTAAGGAGTGGCAGTCCTCCGAACTGGGCAGAATGTCAAACCGTAATAACCTGGACAGAATGTACCCGGTCTAAGGAGAAAAGTCAGATGTCTGGTGTAAGGCCCCCACCATTGACCCCCAGGTGGCGGCTCTGAGCAAAAGGACTGTACTTCCATGCGGTACAATAGCCCTCAGGGACCTGACTGACAAGAAGGTAGAAGATATGCTCAAGAGGGCCTTCGAGATCGAGGGCACCACTGCTAAGGCAACCACCACAGCCATTTATACGGCTCGAGCACAGACACGCTGGCTCGAGGAGCTCCAGGAGCAGGCCATCCCTAAGTCCAGGGAGGCAGAACTGTTGGAGTGTACTTTAGATGCAGCTAAATACCTAGCCGACATGGCGGTAGACACTTTGCGCCTTCATGCAAGGGCTACCGCCATCACCAACCGTGCTCGAAGGGCACTGTGGCTGAAACTGTGGGATGCAGACAATGAGTCAAAAACCTTGCTACAAAACTTACCACTGCAGAGGAAACATGTTTTCGGGGAGGGTCTGCAAGATTATTTGAAACAAAAGGAGGAGGGCAGAGACCTCCTAAAGAATAAGTCCAGGTACTCCTACCTCCCCTCCTCGAGGCGGAGGTTTGGGGGGAACAAACCATACCAACCCCGTAGGGACTCACAGCAACCGAGCCCCTCCTTTCGAGGCAAAGGCTCCTCTCAAAGCTTCCATAGCCCATACTCTCAGAACTATCAGTCCTCCTCCCTCAGAGCCGGGGACAAGAGCCAGAGGGGACGAGTAGAGGCTACAGGGAAGCAACAGTGACTACCCCTACCAACACTACAGGGCCAGGACCCTTGCCCACCAGTGGGATAAAGACTAATGCTATTCACCCATTGCTGGCTCTGCACAACCTCGGACAGGTGGGTACAGGACGTGGTAACCAGGGGATACTCCATAGAGCTATCTCACACCAATATTCCTCAAAGATTTGTCTCCTCCCCCATAGCCAGGAGAAGGGCTTCCCCACATCAGGTCCAAATTATCTTGTCAGAACTGATTCAGAACAGGGCCATTCAACCCGTGCCAGTGCAGGAACAGAATCTGGGGGTTTACTCCATATTCTTCCTGGTGCCCAAGAAGACAGGGGAACTCTGGCCCATCCTGGACTTGAAACACCTAAACCGCCATGTGGTCTCACACCATTTCAAAATGGAGACCATCCGATCCACCCTACGCTGTGTTCGGGTAGGCGATTTCCTGATGTCCATAGACCTAAAGGACGCATACCTCCACATCCCCATCATCCAGAAACACAGACAGTTCCTCTGCTTTCACATCCTAGGTCACCACTTCCAGTACCAGGCCTTACCATTCGGCCTTTCCTCAGCCCCAAGAGTGTTCACCAAGGTCTCTATAACCCTGGTGGCCAGGCTCAGGGAACAGGGACTGGACATCATCCTGTATCTAGATGTCTGGCTCATCCGGGCCCGGTCCAAGAATCAGGCACGGATACACACGGAATCTGCCCTACGGGCACTCAAAGACCACGGCTGGGTGGTAAATTGAGAAAGAGCCATCTCACTCCCACTCAGCAGATAGAGCACCTGGGAGCACTCATCAACTCGGCTCAAGGATGGGTGAAACCGTCCTCCTCGAGAATTCTCAACTTGATAGACCTGGCCCGTCAGATGAAGAACTGATGCCACACAATAATGGGAAAAATAGCCCAGTTGTTGGGCAGCATGGCCTCATGCATAGACCTCATACCCTGGGCCAGGTGGCACATGTGCCCACTCCAAACTTACGTCCTGACTCAGGGGGCACCGAGCGAACGCAATCTACAGGTCGTGGTACCACTAACACATGTGGTATGACTCTCCCTGGCATGGTGGACGGTGGAGGCGAACCTGACTAAGGGAGTCCCACTAGAAGCCCCCCATCAATCGCCATAGAAATGGACGTGAGCCTCTCTGGCTGGGGAGCTTGCCTGGGAGACACAACGGCCCAGGGCCTATGGTCACCAGCGGAGTCAAGCTCTCCATCAACATCCTGGAGATGAGATCCGTGTTCCATGCCTAAAAGGCATTCAAGCGCCAGGTGCACAGCCGGTCGGTCCTGATCGGTTCGACAATCGGGTCACAGTGGCCTACATAGCAAAGCAAAGCGGGACCAGGAGCAGAGCCATGCTGAGGAGGCAACAGCGGTCCTCAACTGGGCTCAAGCCAACCTCACACACTTGGGCGCGGTTCACTTGGCAGGAAAGCTGAAAGTCCACACAGACTGGCTCAGCAGGCAACAGGTGCACCCAGGAGAATGGCGGCTACACCTGGATCTTTTTCAGATGATCCAAGCAACATGGGGGCCCGTGACCATAGATCTCATGGCAACACGGGAAAACGCTCAGGTCAGAAATTACTACTCGCAGTTCAAGGACAGTCTATCACAGGGAACGGACGCCCTGTCACAGACATGGAGGCAGAGACATGCTTATGTCTTCCCACCGCTCCCCCTGATCCCACAGGTCCTAGCAAAGGTACGGGAGTCATGCCACACGGTCATCCTGGTGGCCCCCTACTGGCCATGCAGATCATGGTTCGCAGCAGTCCGAGAGATGTCACTAGCCAGCTTCGGGATACCCTACCGAACAGACATGCTCTCACAGGGGCCAGTACTCCACTCTACCCCACAGACTCTGAAGCTCACGGCCTGGCTCCTGAGAGGAGGAGACTGAGGGCAGCGGGCTATCATGACTCTGTTATCAGCACCCTACTCCGGTCCAGATGGTCGTCCACCACTTCCATGTACGGGAGACAATGGTCTATCTTCTCCAGATGGTGCCTGGAATGGGGCACAGTCCCTGAGCAGGCCGACATGGCTACCATCCTACTGTTCCTCCAGCAGGGGGTGGACAAGGGACTAGCACACTCTTCCCTCCGGGTGCAACTATCAGCCATAGGGGCAGCTACGGGCCTTATTGGGGGATACACCCCGGGAGCTCACCCCAATGCCGTGCGCTTCCTAAGGGCAGTAGAGATCCTCCAACCAAGGACTCGACCGACTATCGCCCCGTGGGATCTCCCACTAGTCCTAGAGTCCCTCAGTGCAGCTCCTTATGAACCCCTCCTCGAGGTGGATCTGTTCTGGGTCGGCCTCAAGACATGCTTCTTGGTGGCAATCTGCTCGGCTAGGCGGATCGGAGAACTTGGGGCCCTATCCTGCACAGAACCTTATACAGTGTTCACCCCACTAGGGTACATCTGAAAATGGTGCCAGCCTTCCAACCAAAGGTATCCACCAGGTTTCACAGAGAGCAACCCATTGAGCTACCCACCTTCCCGAAGGAGCCCTAGCAGGGAGCCAGTGTGGTCCCTCATTATCCCGACATCGGTTCGCCCTTTCTGTCTACCTAGCCAGAACTGCTCCCACGGAAAACAGAAAGATTGTTCATCATATCGAAGGGACAGAGGCAAGGCAGTGCCGCTCCAAGACCACCATAGCCGGGTGGCTAGGAGAGTCATCGGAATGCCTCACATAGCAAACCAGATGACTCCACCCAAGGGATCAAGGCCCACTCCACCAGAGCGATCGCCACCTCTTGGGTGGAAGACCAACATGTCTGCAGAGGACATATTTAGAGCAGCCACGATGGCGTTCCCTCCACCGTTCACCAGACACTACAGGCTGGAAGAGTTACAGGCCATACGGCCTCATTACGCCACTCAGGTTTTGGCAACAGCATCCTCAACCCCTCACTCTTAGACCACTCTGTTCCTTCCCGTGGGTACTCAGTGCTTCTTATCTACCCATGAGGTAATGTCAGGTGCCATGGATGCCAACCAATCACAATGGGTGTTTACTCACCTGGTAAAGGTGATTGTGTTGGTTAGCATCCATGGCACTCCACGCCCTCCCTTCAGAGTGATCAGGCGACCAGGATTGAACTAGGGATCTCCCTCAGGGCAGGCTTACGAGGGGACAGACATCAGTGTTTGGTTCTTAATGATAAACTACCAGTCGGACCTTCATGGCCGAGTTTAGACTGTAAAAAAATAGGAGAAAAATAAAGACTCGACCTACAGGCCACTGATATTACGTCGTGGTCCACGTCTCTTTTTGTCTCTGGTCATTTCACTTATTGCTTCGCTTGGTTGTGCCTGCACGGTATGTTTCTCTCTTGCACTAATTAACCTTATTTTCAGCTATGGAAGATTCGAACTGGAGAGCAGGGGTTTCTGGGACCCGGATATACTAGAAATTTGATCTGGGTCATGTGCCTCACTAGCCTATCAGGTGGGCTAAAACCCATGAGGTAATGTCTGGAGTGCCATGGATGCCAACCAACACAATCACCTTTACCAGGTGAGTAAACACCCATTAGCATTTTGCTCATAAAAGTGCTAAAACTTTGTGAAAATTAATAGCTCTTGCCTCACTGTGTTTGAAAACACAGCACTTCTAAAATCTATATAAATACTTTCTGTACAGTTAGTATCATCCCAAGAAAAAAAACTGCTAATCAGTTATTGAAAACCCTGTAACATGCTTCTTTGTTCTGCTGCTGTGAGTTCCCTCATCTGTGAAATGAAGGCTGTTGCATACACTAACCGGAATCAAAGTACAGTACATTGAGAAAGGGCATATTTAAGCAATAGGAATGACAGGGTGTGTGTTATCATGTAATAATATCACTCCTGGGGTGAGCTGAAGCATGAGGTGAAGCCGAGTGCTTCCACCACCCCAGGAGTGACATTATTACAAGACAACACACACCCTGGAGTCCCTTATTGCAATTATGCAATGACTTGTTGTTATATACAGAATAAGAAATACATTTTAAAGGATGTTTTTGTTAGTGTGGAAAAATATTTTTTAAGAGAAAGTGCAAGGAATGATCTAAATCCAAAGCTACGGTGATGTTGTTGTGTAATAACATCACTGTTTCAAAGGGTCAGCAGCCAATCAGCTTCTTACATTTTTCCTTGTCATTGTAGAATTAAAAATAATGCCACCTTCTGTATTACAGTCACCTATATGTTTTGCATTGTATTCTATGCACTGTTATACCAATCAACTCAACAGAACCAGGCCATCATATACATGAAGGTACTCCACCCTAACTGAAAACACTGCTGAGACAGCTGTATGTTGTGACAAGGTGGAAGATAAACACAATGTTGAGAGAAGTTTTTGAAGACATTTGATGTGTTTTTTTTTTAGACTGATATACAGTTCACACACAAATTTCATATAATATAAAAGTCCACATGCCCAAATGCCAATGTAAATTCGACACACTTCATTACAAGCTGTTCTCTTGAAGGAAGATATTACTATACAGTATGCTCCATTTTAACGGACTAGTTTGACATAAGGCATTCTGTCCGTTACTAAGCGCATCTTACATCAGTAAAGCTGATCTGTGCTAGGTACCCATACCTTTAAAAATAACGTGGTGCAAGAATGCAGAAAAGACCGTTCCGCAACAGCTCTGGACCTGCCTTCACTCTCATAGCAAAAGCACACTCCCTTGAAAGCGTTCCCCAAAAGGCTCCATTACTTAAACGCGCTTCACTCTCAGTAGCAACACACCTCTAACCTCAAACATTCCCAAGAGCTCCAGACTTAGGACAGAAATTGTTTAAACTTATCTGTGTCAAGTACTTTTTAAAAAAAACAGTGTAACGCAAGAATGCATTACAGCCAGTAAAGGGCATCTGGGAACTACGAGGCAATCTTCTGCATCGGAGGAAAGAAAGAAAAGGAGAGGCCAATTCCAAAGAGTTCCATTCTGACAGCAAGCATGCTCCCCAAACCTGAAATGCCACAGGGATTAGGTTTAAAACACTAATTTGCTGATAAGTGACATGTCTGATGCTCAGGCAGCTAACCAGTGTCAAAGTAGCTATAATTTAGCCATTCGGTGGCCGCTAAATGCAGAATTTCAGGTCCACTTAATCAGATGATTTTATTATAGAGCCATATAGTAAATGGCTTTTGGCATGGAGGAATTGTCCGTTAGAAGCGGATATCCACTACAAGCGTGTCCGTTACATTTGGCGCATACTGTATAAGGCCTAAAAATGGGCATCAGGTAGAGGGTTTTATTTAACTCTTAAAATTGATTAGCATTTTGCTCATAAAAGTGCTAAAACGTCATGAAAATTAATAGCTTTTGCCTCACTGGCCTGGATATTCAGACTGTGCCAGGCTGTGGTGCAAGCCTGGGCACAGCACAACTTGGCTGCGCTGGGGCGTTGACTGGGCAATATTCAACAGAGCTGTGCCATGGCACAGCATCATCAGATATTGCACCCTGGCCACCCGCAGTGCGCATGGCGCAGTGGCACTGCACCAGTGCAAGTGGCCAGAGTGGAGCAGGGGGATGCGCTAGCGCAAGTTCCCTTGCGCTATGCGCAACAACTGTGATATTCAAAAGTGCACATGCAAATGGGACCATAATGTATGCAAGGCACAAATGGGGCCATTTGCATGTCATTATGACCCCATTTGCATGCAGCTGTGCTGATCCCTGGTGACTTGCACCTGGCGCCCTGCCAGGAAGCAGCCGTTGAGAACTGACGCCCCCTACACAGTGCGGCAATGCGCCCCTCTGCCCATTCGCAGGCATATCTAGATGCAGGGTTTTAAATAATTGATTAGCAGTTTTTTTCTTGGGATAATACTAACTGTTCAGAAAGTATTTATGTAAGTTTTCTAGAAGTGTTATGTTTGTTAAACACAGTGAGGCAGGTGCTATGCATTTTCACAATATTTTAGCACTTTTATGAGCAAAATGCTAATCAATTTTTAGAGTTAAATAAAACCCTGAGATGTAAATAATGTCCCATATCCCTGGTGGTCAGTGGACTGCTACCGCCTGATCACGGGCTTAAGTATATAATAGAGCGTCCTATATCCCTGGTGGTCCAGTGGACGCTGTCAACCCGATCGTTGGCTTAAGTATAAAATAATTCATCCCATATCCCTGGTGATCAGTGGACTGCTATCAGCCTGATTGCGGGCTTAAGTATAAAAGAATTACATCCTATAGCCCTGGTGGTCAGTGGACTGATGCAGCCTGATCACAGGCATTTGTATTAAAAATAAAGTCCAATATCCCTGGTGGTCCAGCGGTGCCCCCTCCCCACCCACCCACTGGCCCCCACCCGGTCCCCAGTCAGCGGAGGGTGGCAGCACCCACCCACCTGCCACCCGCCGACTGGTCGAGGGTAGGGCTGTACACCAATTGATCCACATGAGCCAATGGAGTGCAGCCCATACCATACTACACATTCCAGATATGTGAACATATCTGGAGTGTAGTAAATGCAGTACAGAGCTGCATGCCCATTGGCTCACGCTGTGGACTATGGGTGTACAGCCTACGGTGTCAGTTGGTGGGTGGCAGGGGAGCAGGTGGTGGGTGCTGCCACCTACCACTGACTGGGGGGGAGCGGGGTGGTGGGGCTCAGTGGGTGGGTGTGGAGGGGGGTACTGCTGGACTGACAGGGATATTGGACTTTATTTGTTTTAATACAAATTCCCACGGTCGGGCAGCGAGCGGTCCACTGGACCACTAGGGATATAGGATGTTGTTTATTTACACCAATGCCCACGATCGGGCATGGGGGGGCACTGCCATGGAGGTGCAGCCGGAGCTCGGGTGGCCACCTACAGGTGGCAGCTGCCGTGTTGTGCCCTGCAATATGGCAGCTCACCTGTGGGTGGCCAGCCATTGTTCCTTTTTTTTTTAGTTCACCTGTGTGCAGCACAAGTAGGGGTTGCGCATGCATGGACTCAGCACATCCCAGGCTGAATATTGGGTTATGCAGAGTATGCATGGGCACACCCCCCCTACCTGCACCACATACATTACTGATGCACTCTGGCACATCAGGACTTGTGCCAGGCACAATCCCCATTTGAATATCATGCCGGGGTGCATCAGGGGGTTGTGCATTGTGCAACACTGTTGCACCATGTGCAACCCTTTTGAATATCCGGGCCACTGTGTTTAACAAACACAGCACTTCTAGAAAATCTATATAAATACTTTCTGTACAGTTAGTATCATCCCAAGAAAAAAACTGCTAATCAGTTATTTAAAACCCTGCTACATGCTTCTTTTTTGGCTGCTGTAGTTCCTCATCTGTGAAACCCCATTAGACTTGTGGCAGGCCCCCAAAAAACAACAGATAATTTATTTAAAAACATTTTGTTGAGAAATTTTGTTTTAGTTTATCCATGGTCAGGAAATATGAATTTGTAAAGAAACCAAAATCCCCATTTATCAGTTCATTGAGTCACAATACAGCATGTTATAAATTTTTCAGATTATGTGTGTAACCTACAGTAAGTCAAACAGAAATTAGATGACAAATGCCTGGCTATTTGCAAGAGAAGCAAATGTGGTAATTATCATTCAGTTATAAACACCTATAGTCACAAACTGCAAGTTAAGAAAATTCAGTAGAATATTAACACTAATACAGAACTGCCTGCCTGAGAATAAAGTTGGTATATTATTTTGAAAAAGGCAAACAAAATTGGTCGCTTGCTTCAGTATGCAATGTCCTGCAAAGACAGTAGTGTCACATGGCTTAAAGAGGTGCTGTGAGGTGCCTAAGGAAACTTGTCATGCAGAAAGTTCCAGGAGCACAGTCATAAAAACTGGAATAGCAGGTTCCAAGTAATAATTAACTCAAAAGGAATGTCAAAAAAAAGTACCCAATTCATTCAGAGGTGTCAATGAATGTATTTGTTAACCATGCTGGTTTATCTTGCTTCCCTCATGGTAAAAATGTGAAACCACATTTATGTTATTTTAAATGAAAAATGAGTGATAAATAGCTTGCCCAGTTGGATGGCAGCTCTTCACTGATATAAACTGAGCCAGGAAAAAAGTAAATAGGAAAAAAAAACAGCATTTTGTTTCTACAACTACAGTAGTTGCTAATTGCAGCTGGTATTTTTAACATATGCAAGTCAACTCCACTTCTCAAACTTGAAAATAAAAATACACTTCATCACAGACTGTGTTTACCAAGTACTGTGCCCATTTTAGTATATACATGTTAAAAAATACCTGAAAGTTGTCTATTGCCTTGAAGTTGAATCCTTAAGTTGTAGTTTCAGATGTTTCTTAGTGTTTCTTTTTGAGACACCAGGTGACTCTGATAATCATTTGTTCCAAGGGTTTCCTTGAAGTTGAATCCTTAAGCAGTAGTTTCAGACATTTCTTAGTGTTTCCTTTTGAGACACCAGGTGACTCTGATAATCATTTGTTCCAAGGATTTTTAAGTCAGTTTGAAGGCAATTTAAGTATTGTCTGTTCTCTTAGTCCTTAACAAAATGCAGGGACTCCACTGATGTATTGTTTCTTGGTCCACACCCCAAACTCTAGTGAGTCTTCTTTCAGTATGATAGATCCACCTCCTGCCCTCCACATGAAAAAGAGTGGGTGAACCTTTTGGAGCTTCTTGGGTGGAGAGTGTGGTGGACCATACTTCCCCTAAAAACAATGCTGCTTCCCACTACTCAGGTTCCAGTTCTTGTACCACCCATTTAAGAAAGAAAGTAGTACCCTGCAACCATTGACTGACATGAAAGCATATGTATTTAGGGTGGAAAACATTTCTTGGAGGAGGGTAGGTGGAGGAGACTATTTACACCTTCAGTCAGTTCCATGGACAGAAAACATGACATCACTCCTTTTGTATATGCAGTACTCCTGTAGGCTCCACCACAGTCATAAAAAGGTCAGGACATTCATAAAAATACCAGCATCACTTTAATCTGGTTCAATTTCAGCCAGTTTGCATCGGTATACTCCCTTCCCCCAGGGCAAGACTGAGAAATAATTTTTCCTAGCGCTTCTTCTCAGTCAACAAAAAACAAGAAAACATTCTTACAAGTCATTGGTGGAACCAGGGTGTGCAGAAGAGCCAGTCCGAAGAGGCAGTAAAAAACAATACACAAGTTCATTGTCCACTTCATTGTCTTCATTTAAGTAGCGGCAGAGGTTAATTTTAATATTGTCTTGGATCCACTTACTGCTGATGTTTCCCTGTTCTGGGAGCAATCTCAACTGAACTACCCCACTAAGTGCATGCTGCAGGACCCCAGGAGAGAATTAAGCTAATGGAGCAGTGTGGTCTACTAGTTAGGGGCAGAGGGTAGTAGTAAACAGCACACACTCTAAGGAAAGGGGGTGACCAGTGGCATACTGCAGGGTTCAGTACTGTGACCAGTCCTCTTCAATATCTTTATAGGGGACATTGCAGAGTAACTGGAGGAGAAGGACTCTCTTTTTGCAGACCTAACTGGACACAACATGTGTTATCTCAGCTGGGCTATCCAGGGCAAATAACGTATAGAAAAATTGCAAATAGTTAATTTGGTAATTCATTTTCACAGTTAGCCCTCAGACATATAGACTTCAAAAATACCTTGCTAGCACAGTGATGAACAAGCCAGCACTTGTGAAGCAAAGATGTACATATGAGACACTGAAATTATTTGCAAAACAGCAAATGTATTTTGAGCAACAGGATGGTTAACTTGCTAGCCCCCTCCCCAAGTGTGTGATACTAGTGGCAGAGTTATTTATTTATTTATTTTATATATTTATTCAAGTCTTGGATTAAAACCTTTGAGCTGAGAGCTCGTTTTCAGAGGTTCCACATCAAGCAGATGATACAAAGAATTAATAACATACAAAACAAATAAATGAGATACAATTCACAAATCCATGAGGCAGATAACTGAGAGATTCAAAACATACAAGATCAACAAAAATAAAATAGCAAAGTATGAAACCATATTACAGGATGATCCACATGTGAAAAGTAATTACATAGCAAACATATTGTAAAGTTACTTATGAGGAATTCTTGGAGGACAACTGGACAGGCAAAAGCAGAAAGAGTAACAGAGAACTAAATCGAGGAGATTGGGTGGAAGAAGCAGAGGTCGGCCAGAGCCAATTCCCTTTATTCTGATAAATTAATTTGGCAATAAGCTGTAAAGGGAGAATTCCTGGACTAGTGGAGGGGGAGGAAGAATTTGGGGAAGAGAAAGTGGGTATGGTAGGTGGAGAGCAGAGGGTGGGAAGCAGGGGCAGGGAAGGTGGCAGAGGGGTTAGGAGTAGTAGATAAAGAGAACAAAGTTAAAAGAAATGTTTACAGCATTTGATTTGGCTGTTCTCTTATTTGAGGAGGTGGCAGCCAGAGTCAAGATCTGTTATCTGAAATTTCCTCAACCCCATCAACATCAGTGAGTGAAGACAGTGGTGCTGAAATATATCAAAATGAGTCCCCAGTGGTTAGTGGTACTGGACACGAGTCTGAGGATAATGCAGTGGTAGAGTTGTGTGGCCACTGCCATCTCAGGAAAATGAGGAAGTGGAAGACCTGTGAAAGGATGAGGAGGAAGAAATGGAGGGTGAGGTGAGGATGACACCGTCATCAATTCTTCGTGGGAACCCTTAAAAGAAAAACACAAAAGGTGATAGCAATGTGTACACATCTTTGAAATGAAAGGATAGGCAGCCTCTGCCAAAAAAAGATTATATGTGATGACACATATCCCAGAACAGAAAGAAATATGGGTGTGGTGGCCACCATAACTGGTGCTCCACATAAATTTGTACATCTTTCAAAATCTCTTGTGTGGGACTTTTTTTTTTATTTTGTTACTAATCCAAAAGATGACACTGTAGCAATATGCAAACTTTTTTTAAGTTGGAGTAAGCTATGGCAAAAAAGGGTCTTGTATTGGCACAGATGGACAGCATACCCATCTTAAAGTCAAACATATAGCTAGCTGGCAAGCACATCAGTGGAAAATGTTTTCAGGTGGTTTGGGAGGTAGAGATGCAGTGGAGGATATTGTAAAGGAAATGACAGTTGAGGAGGAGGTCAGCAGTACCCCTGAAAGTCTGAAATCATTATTGAGCAACAGCAACAAAAGCAGAAGCAGCATCACCTCAACAAAACCCCTCAGCTAAGTCTCACATTTCTTGATACCATCTCCACCTGTGACATCCTCCAAGCAATGTGGTGCCACACAAAAGTGTTCCTAAAAAGCAACCACCCAAAAAAGATCCGACCAACTATTACTAGCATTCTATCTAAGCAATGAAAATCCCCTCCCCCCCCATATCATTCAGTAACCTTACTGAATGCTGCCACAACAGAGATAACCACTATAAATCTTGCATTTTATTTTGTGGAAATTGATGGTTTCCTTCACTTTATGTCCAAAGTCTGCCCCAAGTGGAAACTGCCATCCAGGACCTACTTTTCACAGTGGGCAATTCTTGAATTGAGGGATGTTGTTGAAAAAGAAGTTCCACATGCTCTGCAACATTCCTTCAGGTCACACTTCCATTTTGCCACAGATATGTGGAGCAGTGGACCAACAACTGCTAGTTTGTTTATGTGAATAACAGCACATTGGGTAGAATTGAAGGGTGTTGGCCATTACCTTGGCAGCAAATGCAAGCAACCCAACTGTAATGGAAGCTACATACTTGGAAATTGCAAGCATGCAACACTGGCTATAAGGGACATGAGTGATTTGCATATTGGAGGCAACATTTTGGCATTAGTAGTGTACGAGATTGTCACTTGGTTGAACCCACAATTGTAAAAGGCACACTTCCCAACCACTGTCAATGGTGCAAGCATTCTTTAGGCTGTTAGTCAGAGGGGTTTGTTAGGATGCCCTGTTTCGCACACTGACTAAACCTGGTAAGAGTTCTTGTCACAATGTGACATTAATGAAGCACTCACCCTGTGGAATCGAATTTGTGGCCATTCTGTGTGATCCAGAAAAGCCGGGTGCCAATTACATGCACTGTAATTCAAAAGAACCTGCCTCAGCACCGATTAAAGCAGGAGGCTGTCACAAGTGGGAATTCAACCTTGCATATGCTGGAGCAGATGTATGAACAGAATAAAGCCTTATCAGTGTACATGCTGCTTCATTCAAGCTGAGACAGCTCTAGAGCTTCAGTGTCACTGACAACAGAACAATGGAGGTTTATAGATGGGTTCATTTTGGTCTTGAGGCCTTTTGATCATGCCACGCAGGCAGCGAGTGGGGACACTGCCTCTAATGTGCCAGGCCATCTCACTGCTCCATGTGCTGAAGCAGACCATCTGTAATGTGCCGCTGCAGTCTGAGGCATCAGGTGACTGTAAGCTGTGTACTGACTGAACATGTGCTTACTCTATTTGATTGTACAGACACCCAAATGTTATCCTGAGATCTGTGGGGTTCAGTACTGCAACAATGCTGGATCCACGGTACAAACAGTGGCTTTCAACCATACCTCATGGTAGTAGTCAGAAAACTGAGCATCTGCAAAGACTGCTGATCAGTCGTGTAAATGGTTTGAAAATGTTAAAAAAACAGCATATTGAGATGAGATGCACTGTTTCATCCTCACTAACAGTCAGCAAGGGAAGTGAGAGATGTAGCGATGCAGCTTTGACATCTACCAAAAGACAAGAAAACTACCTTAAAATCCAGTCCTCTATGGGCAATTCTTGCAGAGGTTGATGTTGCAGATTGTGAGGAGGAAGGAGAAGTAGGAACCATTGGAATATGCTGGATTAAAGGCAGCAGTCAGATCTGTTGAGGCATATACAGTATGGCAGACTCCAAACACCTGGAGCTGATGGTGAACCCTGCTGCATTGGAACAACAAAGTTAAAGGCTGGCCTACAATGGCAGATGTGGATTTTAAGTATTTAAACTGCCCACCACCTAATGACAGTTCTGAATGTGTGTTCAGTACAGCAGGGACAAGCACCACATACTGATGTACAAACCTAGCCCACAAAAATGTAGCCATGTTGACATTCATTAAAATGAATAGTGCACATACTGTATATCTCCAAACAGAAGTGCATTGCTGTGGGCACCACTGACACACAAGGATTGAAGCAGGGGAAGGAAAATCACCCACAGTAGAGGTAGATGTGGGCTTAATGCATGCAAAATCTCATGTGGTGAAAATTCATGTATTGAGGATGCAGTGGGGGTATTCGTTGTAGGGGAGATGAAGAGCAGTAGATAGACTGATTGATTAAGTTGAAGGACAGAGAAAGAAGAAGAATGGAACTCCACACTCTGGACTCCTCATTTGGGAGTAACATGGGCCTCCTCCTCCACCATCTCATGCATATCTCCAGAAACATCCACATCACTAACCCATCAGAAATGCCAGACACCAGCCGGATGTGAACCTGCTGCCATGCCTGCCTCCACTGATGATGCTCCACGCTCTCTTCTACTCCAGTCCACCTCACGTGGGAACAAACATGGGCCTCTGCCTCCATCTCATACATGCCTCCAGAAAAACACAGACCCTTAACCCCTGGAAATGCCACACTCATTGACTACTGTGTGAATCTGCTTTGGCTGTCCTGCTGCCTCCTCCAGCCGCAAGACACCTACTCCTCCTACACTCTGGGGCACCTTTGTGCCATTACACATCATGGCCAACAATAATGTGATGGCAAGTATCATTCCTTTTTTTTTGTTTGTTTTGCTTTTATAATTTCTTTTTACAGGTACAAAAGACCAGGAGTGGGCTTGACTAAATAATTTCACTCTTGTTTTCAATGGTCTCTTCTCCTAGAACCTCATATACTGCAGTCAGCAAGCCACATCCTCCTCCTCCTCCTCCTCCAACCCCTCTGGGCACCATTGTGCCATTACACGGCATGGTCTTGACCAGTGTGAAGCTAAGTATCATTTCCAAAAGATTGTTTTTTCCTTTTTTTTTTAATTTTGCATTCACAGGTGCAAAATGACATGACAGAGAATGAACTAGAGTCTAAATAATTTAATTCTTGTCTTCTCGGTTCTGTTCCCATCCTGTCATGAATTTCTATCCACAAAAGTACTTGAAGAGAGGTGCTGTGGTTACAGACTGACACAACGTAACAGCATTCAGCACAGATAATTTCTTAGATTTGAGAAAATATAGCAAATGAGAATTTCATATAGTGTGCGTCATTACTATGGCATAGGTGTGACAGAGGGTGCCCCCCATCATGAAATTCTGCCTTTTCTCAAGAAGAGTCTGCTGGTTTGAGAGCAGCATCTGGTGTGTGGCCTTGTGCTACTTCATCTCTTGACTGAGAAGGAGGAGGATCTTTAGCCGGGTCTCAGGTTCTTTTCATGACCACAGTCCCAAGTCTGGCAGCAGGTCCCATGTCAATCATCTGTGCCCCCTTTTTGGCAACTGTGCACCTTGCTGTTGCTTGCTGCACTGCCCCCCTGTGGTACAGAAGGACCACTAGCAGTACCACCACCTCTATCCCACCAAGTTCACTTCTTGTATTATAAAGAGGTGGAACTGCCTTCACCAGTCAGAGAGCAGCATTTACTGTACCTCGTATAGAGCATAGAGTTGCTGCCTCGCGCTGTTCAGGACAGCTGATTCCCACCGTGCCACTCACACTGGTCAGTGTATTTCTTCCTTCTGCTAGTGATCGAGTGTCAAAAGTAACTGGCAGTCAAAACTGGGAGAAGGTAGATGACACTTATTTAAAATTAGAACCTATGCATCAAAGAAAAATTAAAGAAAAGCAGTCCAGTCAGGTTACAAATACAGAACTGCTATTTTTCATCACCCTGTCAGTGCTGTACTTGGAAATGAAAAACAGCAGTTCTGTACTTATTG
Organism: Neoceratodus forsteri; assembly: GCA_016271365.2. Classification (NCBI taxonomy): domain Eukaryota; kingdom Metazoa; phylum Chordata; order Ceratodontiformes; family Ceratodontidae; genus Neoceratodus; species Neoceratodus forsteri. The sequence goes on along the minus strand of CM057452.1, from coordinate 508,188,143 downwards.
GTAGCCTGTCTGGACTGCTTTTCTTTAATTCCTTTCTTTTTGACACACAGCTGATAATTTAAATAAGTGTCATCTATCTTTCTCAGGGGTTTTACTGCAGATCAAGCACACAGGTTCCCAATTATTGTAATCCACACCTCCCCCACCCCTGGTCAACATAACAAAGCACAGGCAAGCCATGGCAGGCACCAACTCTTCACAAGCAGTGGGGAGAATTAATCAGAAAATCTTAAACGAAATTAATTACTACCAAAATGTAAGTTCTTGCTGAAGGCAGTTCACCACGTCTTAATATCTTAATATGTATACTTCAAGTTGTCTGTTATGAGATAAGAATGTTATCTCATACTGGTTTGGGCTGACAGAACCGCTTAGCTTCGCTTCATGGTCCTCTCGACCAAACCAGCACGAGATAACCTTCTTATCTTGTAAGAGACAACCAGAAGTATACATATTAAGATATACTCCTTCCACTCACAGTGGTGCTTTACATTAAGGTGGGTGTGCTGCCCACTAGTGCCCAAGTGTCTGCCCCATTTACCATGCTGAATAACTATCTGGCATTGTTTGCATGTTGCAACACTGTTGCCAGAGGCATATAGGAGCATCATATATTATTTCTGTGACTTGAGAAAAAGCTGTGGTGGAAGACTGACTGATACAGCACAGTGGCATTTCACAAGTATATTGATTTTCTGGGACTTGAGAAAAAATGGCAAATCAGACTTGCATATAGTGCATTTCTGGGCACTAAAGTAAATTACAAGTCAGAGGGGTGTTGCTATGGTGGGAGACTGATGGACACAGTGTAGTGGCAAGTAGCAGATATATATAATTTCTGGGACACAAGAAAAATGGGAAATTAGATTTTCATTTAGTTCATTTCTGGGCACTAAAGTGAATTACAAGAATTATAGCAGAAAAATAGGGGCAATGAGAATTTATGACATATGGGGCAGAGTATTCAAAAAGTTTAGATTGCCACAAGCACCAGTTGCGCCGACAGTATGGCGCATGGTGCTTGCAGTGATGTAATGGTAATTTATATCCAGTGTGGCTATTACCACAAGTTAGACCAGACTCTTCTGGTCTAACTTGAGGCAATCCTGGGGGCCTTTTTTATGAAGCTTGCACCAGATATTTGGTGCAAGCTGCTGTAAATCATGAAGACTGTTGCAACTGCACCTGAGATTGTGGAATTGGGTGCAGTTGTGGTGATGGGGTTGGCGCACTGCCAGAACCTTAAGTGTTGTGGCTCAGGATGTAGCTCAAACCCTGTGCCACGCTTTGAAAATCCTGCCTTGGTGTGTATTCATTACTAAGGCCTTGGTGGGACAGACAGTGCACCCCCACCCTAGAGTTCTGCCATTCCCACAGCAGCATCTGGAGAGTGACCTTCATGGGTACAACTCTCCATTTGAACCCTCCCCCATATCAATGCAGAACTGTACCACTTCATCTCTTAACCAATATTTTGAAGGAGGAGGATCTGCAACTGTGGTCTCATGTGCTCTTCTTGGTCACAGCACCTAAGTCCAGCTGCAGGTCACACTTCCCTCATCAGTGTCTCCCTCTGACAACTGTGTACTTTGCCGACACTTGCTGCACCACCTCCCTACAGCACAGAAGGGCCACTGTGAGTGGCACCACCTCTACCCATCTCAGCCTTCTTCTTGTATTGAGCTCCCACTCACAGCAGGGCCTTACTCTAAGGTGAGTGTGCTGCTGACAGGTGCCCAGATGGCTGCCCTGTTTACCACTCTGAACAACTGTCTGGCACAGCTTACACATCACAAGACTGTTGCCATGCCAAGCAACTGTCTGGCACAGTTTGCATGTCACAAGACTGTTGTCGGCAGGGTCCAAATCAAAAAATGTCTAAACTAGGGACTTGTGCTACTGCCTAGGGGAGGAGGTAGATGTGGATGGTCTCAAGGGCTCCACTTCAGAAAGATCAGGCAGTGGTGGCAGCAGTACTGCAGGAAGGGGATGCACAAGGGGTTTATCTCTTGTAGGTTGTTCCGACAGCTGAACAGCAGTGATAACAGGAGGCACTGATACTTTCTGCTGTGCTATGGGTGGTGGGGATTCCTGCAGACCAAGAAGCCATTGCTGTTACAGGCTTCTTGCTAGTCCTTCTTCCAACAACTGGTGCAGCCAATGGCACCCATAAATGTGTCCTTTTCAGGCAGATGAGACAGCGTGTCCCATACATACATACATACATACATACATACATACAAAGTTGGCAGCAGACTAGGCCCAATGGTCTATCTCGTCTGCCCGAGATGCAGCTTCTAATTAAGTTTCAACAGCTACCCCCTCTCCCTTGTTGTGCTCCCTTCTACCTGGCACACCCCCAGCAGCCTGTTGTTAATCTGCCCTCAGCCTGTATCTTGCTCATTTACCTGTTCCACCCCACCTTAAATCCCTCCACTGTTTCCCTTGCCAACAGCTCCCCTGGTAGTACGTTCCAAGGTGCAATACCCTCTCTGTGAAATAGTGTCTCCTCACCTCCCCCCATACCTCCCCCATACTAGTTTAAGGTTATGTCACTGCATATTTCCCTTCCCTTCAATGTAGAGAGACCCTCTGTGTCTACCCTATTGATCCCCTTCATATATCTGAAGATATATTATATCCCTCTTGTCCCTTCTGACCTCCAGGGAGTACATGTTCAGCTCCTCAAGTCGCTCTTTGTAGGACATCCCCCCAGGCCATGGATCATCCACATGGCTAGTCTCTGTACTCTCTCCAAAAGGGTCACATCCCTCTTTAAGTGAGGTCACCAAAATTGTACACAATACTCCAAGTGAGGCCTCACTAAGGAGTTGTACGGGGCAGAATGACCTCCCTTCTCCTAGATGTTATCCTCCTAGAGATACATCAAAGTATTTTATTTGCCTTAGCAGCTGCTCTCCGGCACTGTTCTGAGTTGTTCATTCTGGTATCTATGACCACCTCCAAGTCTTTTTTCCCCTTAGATGTCAACAACTGTTCCCCCCAAATGATAGTTATACCCAGGGTTCCTGAATCCCAGATGTAGTGTACTGCACTTCCAAACATTAAACCCAACTGCCAAACCTGTGCCCACCTTTCCAACCTTACCAAATCCTCCTGAAGTGTCTTCCTACCCTCTTCACTGTCTACCACTGCTCCCAACTTGGAATCATCTATGAATAGGCTCATCTTGCTCCTAACTCCCTCCTCAATATCTAGAATGAAAGCATTGAACGGGATTGGGCCCAATATCGATCTTTGAGGGACCCCACTGATGACCCTTCTGTGAGTTGAAGCCTCTCCTCCTACCACCACCCTCTGCTGCCAGTTGCTGAGCCAGTTTGCTATCCATCCCACCATTTTTTCCCCACCCCTAGGTTCCTTAGCTAACATATCAGCCTTCCATGTGGGACCGAATCGAAAGTCTTGCTGAAGTCTAATTACAGGACATCAACCGGCCTTCCACTGTCTAGGGATCTTGTCACCCAATCGAAGAATTTGACTAGATTGGTCTGACATGATCTGCCCCAGATGAACCCATGCTGGCTTTCATCTTGAAAGCCATTTGCCTTCAGGAACTCTACCATTCTTTCCTTCAAGATGGCATCCATCAGTTTCCTCACTATGGACATCAGACTGACGAGTCTGTAGTTCCCAGTTCATCCTCAGTCCACTCTTGTGGAGTGGCACAACGTGTTCTGTCCTCCAGTCCAGAGTACCATCCTGATTGGAGAAAGGAATTGAATAATTCCATCATTGAAGCAGCAAGGGTATCCTCCAATTACTTTAGAACTCTGGGGTGGATTCCGTCTGGTTCTGGGGCCTTATCAGTCCTCAAAGACTTGAGACCCTCCTCACCCTTCCCACTTGGACATCATAATCTGTAAGTGCCCTCATCCACTGTCCCAATCCTGCTCCCTGTGGTATTGAACCTTCCTTTCCTAGTAAAGACTGAGCAGAAATATACATTAAGTACTTCAGCCTGCTCTACTGTCCCTTCAGCCCAACCCTCTTCCTTCTTTAACCAGTTTATCTGCCCCTCCTTCCTTCTCTCTCTCTGACATATCAGTAACATTTCTTCTCCCCCTCCCTGATCTCCTGTGCTAGCTTAAGCTCCTTAGCTACCTTGGCCACTCTTACCATTCTACTGACCTTGTTTGAGATAGAAAACATAGAAACATCCTGCACTACTCCTCCCTGTTTGACTCCCTACGGGAACACTTGTACCTTCTGAAGGCCATCTGCTTCTCTCTCACCCCCTGCTGCACTTCTCTGGACCACCAACAAGGTTTTCTGGCCCTAGCTTTCTTATGATGTGATTTAGTACAGGTTTGTGTAGCCTCCAGCAGGCTCAGCTTCAGTATCCCCCCACTGACTCTCTGTGCTCATCCCTGGCCTGATATGTTTTAAATGTTCCCTGAGTATATCAGCCATTTCCTTAAGTCAGCCCTCCTAAGGTCCACCACAGTTATTTTTGTTTGATTCCACTCCTTCCCTGGTATCCTGTGAGTTCAGCGACCACGATTGGGTGCCTACCAAAATGGCGACTCAGTCACGGTGCCTTACACCACAGCGACAAAGGAGGGAGGGCGACCGGATGGGGGGTGCACGAATATAGCAACATCCTGCTGCTACATATATATGTGCATGGAGGGGAGAGCGAGCATGCTGAGTGTGGGGTGGGATGGAAGTGAAGGATTGTGAGAGGTGGCACCGTGGTGAGCTGCTGAGCTGCTCCCGTGGTGTGGTGGGTGGGTTCAAAGCTGGGGCATGAATGGTGCTGGGTTCTGGTCCGGGCACAGATGCCTTTCATTGTGCTTGGACTGAAAATGTGTTTTTTTGGGTTTTGCACAGCCCCCCAACATGCACCCCCTGGGTTGAGAATCTTTAAGTTGGGGGAGTGCGGGGAGCAAAACCCGGCCGGGGGTGCTGGGTGGCCCAGCCCTCACATTTACTTTAGGTCTAGTCCCCAGTGCCCTTTTGTTGTGCACTGGGGACTGCATCACCAAAATCTTTTTTTGGTGATTTCCATTTGCCTTAATGGCGATCGTATTCTGCGATCACCGTTATCACATAGATCCTCCTTCTCCAGGTCTAAGGTGAACCAAACTACTGAGTGACCCTTCCATAATGAACAAAGCTACCCCTCCTCCTTTGACAACTATCCTATCTTTCCTATAAGTTGTGTACCCCTGGAGCTTCAGATCCCAATCATGGCACTGTGTGGCCTAAGTTTCTCTTACAGCTGCTACATTCACTCCTCCCCACCACCATCAAAGCCCGCAGCTCAGGCATCTTTTTCCCCAAACTTCTTTCATTAACAAGACCACCCTCCAACCTATCCCCTATCCAAAACTTCCTTCTCTACCTGCGCTCATAATGGGGGGAGAGGCCTCTGGCTTCTCATGACGTGTTCTGCTGTCTGCCTCCTACTGTCAAGGCTCCCCACTACCAGTTTAAATTCTACCTGGTACCTGTATACTTCCCTAATTTAATTTTCAGGACATACTTTCCTATTTTACTTAGGTGTAATTTATTCCTAGTGAAAAGTTCTTTATTTTCCCAAGTATTGCCCACGTTTCCTAATAATCCAAGCCCCATGGCTGGACACTAGTTCTTCACTCAGTTATTAAATTCACAAATATTCTGCTTCCTTTCTAAGGTCTCCATAGGTACTGGCAGGACTACTGAGAAGGAGACAGTAGTTCCTTCTGCTGCATGTTATCGCCAACTTTCTGTTTCTGGCTTGTACCTCCTTCATGTTATTTTCTGCCAGATCATTTGTGCCTAAGTGCACCACGATATTTGGCACCCACTCATGCTTCCTTACTAACAAGTACACGTGGTGCACGATCTTGTGCACAGTCATACCCAGCATGCACGCATCCCTAATACAGGTCTTTCTCCCATCACCACTATCCCCCCCCCATTTGATTCCCCTGACTATGGAATCCCCCAATATTAGTACTCTGGCATCCACTGTGGTTGAACATTGAATGTTGTTGACCATGTAACTGTCCCTTGCTTCACTGCTCATTCTGGCTGCCACTCCTCCCACTCTTCTCTCCATCTCCACTAAGCTGTGTTTAAAAGAGAAGGTGTGAAATAGAAAAATAACTCAAAGAAAGTGAATTTGGAAAAGGCAGAAAAATGAAAATAAATAATAACCTAAATATAAATAATAACTAAACAAGAATTCACAGAACCAGAGTGTATGAACACAGAAGTAAAAGGAAAGTACAGATAGAAGACTGTAGAAAAAAGTATAGAAATACTGTATAAAGAAAATAGGAACATCTTCCTAATAAACTACAAAGCAAAGAGAAGGTGCAGAAAAAGCTATTTTCCAATGCTCAAAAAGTGTAAGATCTGCACCCATCCACTCACTCACTCACTCACTCGCTCACTCAGACTGCAAAGTGAAACTAAAGGATATTGGGTACATAAAGCTGTATCATGTGACCTGCAGGAACTGTTGCATGCGACTTAACAACCTCTTTTTGAGGAAATGTGACCTGAATTCACCATTAGGCAATGTCTAAGTTTAAGTTACATGTGAAGTGCTGGCGAAGTTTTCCAAAGTCAAAGTTGCCACAAAAGAACTAACTTCACAAAGTGTTTTGAGAAGTCAAAGTCAGTGACTTCGCTGGAACTTCACGACTGAAATAAAACTTCACTGCATCTCGACTAATCTTCCTAATCTCCACCCCAGCCTTAGCAGGTCAAAGGATGGTGGTAACCAAATGTGGGGAGGCAACCCCGTGGGGGGCAAACTGCCCCAGTTTGGTATCATTGCCTCATGTCAGGTAGTTCAGTTCTGATAGAGGTTCATAAGAGGAATGTGAGACAGGGGTAGACCTATGGCAGCACTCTCACTAGAACATACCTCAAATTTAGCATGGGCTGCTAACACCTGTAGTGATATGCGGGGGAGATGAAAGAGTTTCAGGGGCCACAGATGCACAATGACTAGACATGCATCCCATTTGGATGCTTCCTGACCCATTGCACGTCAGCTCAGGCCTGCTCCTAGTGTTATGGCCGGAGGGCAGAAGAAATCTTCTGCAAAAGACCTTATTAGAGGTTATCCATTTTACTCTGTCTGCTAGCATGAGGTAGGAAAACATAAGAACCAGTCTTCTGAGTAAAATGAGTAGCAATAAGAATAACAACAACAAAAGGATGTTAGGGTGCCCCCACTGATATGGGAACCCATTTTGTGCTGTCTAGGCCTTGGTGAAGAGCCTTGATGTTCGTATGACCTTGCAGAGCTCATTGGTAACAAGGATAAGGGGCTGAGACCCTCACACAGCATGTATAGATGATAAATTAAGCTCAGTCATTTTGTCCTATGCTGAAAAGATGGCACCTCCACCACCATTCAAATGAACCAAGGCATAAGTAACGGAGTATAGTGGTTCCTGTGGAATGAGTTCATAATTGACAGTAGTATCCATGGTAACCACTTCACAGTTCTCTGATCCCCTGTAGAGCTTAGCAGACAGGTGGCTGTGAAAGAACTTTAGCCACATCCAGGAAACAGCTCCAAATTTGTTGTGGGGTTTTGCATCAGTTCACATGTGAGACACAGTATTATTCTAGCTTTGGGGCTTGCAACAGACATTTCAACAGACAGTCTGCACCATGGACTGTCGATAATGGTGCTGTCCACCATCTTGCATTGTGGGATGTAGAAACTAAGTCTGCTCCCTCGCAGGTATGGCAAAACTGAAGGGGCATCATACTTTAGGGACATTTATAGTTTTGCAGAGTATAAGGTTTGAGCCATCCTGGAGTAGGAGCATAATCTGTGGCTCAAAGTGCTTGACCATGATCTGTGAGGGTTGCTAGGGAAAGAAGTATGGCTTACAGCTTAAGTTCATAGGGGAATGTCTCATGTTAGTGGCATCAGTTAAAAAGTGAGATGTCTGTGTACACATGGAGAGGTGGTAGGTGATTCAGCATGACATTCTAGATAAACCAGAGCAATGTTCAAGGTGGTGGGAAACTTCTTGCATGTTCAAGCAGGTGAGATTCAGTGGCTGCCAGTTTTGCATTTAGTGGGGAGGAGAAAAGTATTCTGATAGTCCCTCATACTGGCATATCATACAGGAACTTCAAATTACAGTCAGTGGGTAAAAATATGATAAGCATGGAGGGATAGCTATATATAATAGAAATAAGGTCACCTACTGCTATCTCCAGCTCCTGACTCTACCGTAGTACACACACAGTCGCACATTCATGCCAGAGTCACTGATCAGCTTCAATGTTGAGTAAATTAGATGTCACGTTCCAGTGGGGGTGGCAGGGGAGACTGTTAGGGCTCAAAGTTTGACAGGAACTTGCTATTAAGTAGGCCTCTTACCTTTTACCCTATCCACCCTCCACCCCCAGAAAGTGTAGCTCTCTAATGAGGAAAACAGGAAGTATAGTCTTTAAGACCTAGTACCTGTTCATGGCTGTGCAGCCCCAGGTCCCTTGGGTCTCATAGAGGCAGGTTGTGTTCCACTGACTGCATCACTGGATTCTGGTGAATAAGGAGGTAAGAGGGACTGAGGCTGCCACCAGCTCAGCCCAAAAAGATTAAAGTAGGGTCTTGTACCTTCCCCCCCAGTTACTTGCTTGACATCTTTTGATGCCACCAGGGTTGCTGGTGTTTACAGTGGCACCTCTGGCCATGTACCTGTCTTGTTCACTGCACCAGGGGTCTCGGATACAAGGAGGCATAACAGTTAAGACACCAGAAGGGCTAAATTGTTGGGTTCCTATTAGCTGGATTGACACTTGCTCCTGCTGTGACTTCAGGATTGGACTGGTGGTAGAGTATGCTCCTTCCGATTCTGGTTTCTCCTCTTAGACTTTGGTGGTAGCAACCACTGTTCTTCCTCTGGGCTCAGTGGAAAAGTGTGAGGCTGCCCTGACTGGTCCACTGGGATAATGTATATCTGTGCTGCTCCAGATGTAGGTGTTGGCTCTGTAGTATGGTACTTCTCAGTTGGGTACTGATCCCCACCACCACTGGCCACTGGGCATTTATAATAACTGCTGCCACTTCAGGGCTATTAAAGATTCTGAGTGCCCTGTTTACCATTATTCTGAGTAGAACCAGGTATCTTAATGTAAAGGGGATGCCCAGTTGATGAAGCTATTGACTTACTGTTGTGCATAAAGATGTTACAAAGTTTTACTTTGCCGGTGAACTTCCTGCAAAGTTACAAAATTGGCTTTTGTGAATTACTTCACAGTGTTCCCACTTCACAACTTCACCTAGAAAAGTGGCACACTTAAGGTGCAGTTAGGTGAAGTTAGACAAATGTAAGTCAATTTGCCTAGAAAAAGGGCACCTTCGCCTTGTAAAAACTTTGCGAAGTCGACACTTTTCACTTCGCAAATTTCGCAACTTCACAAATTAATTTGCAAAGGAAACTTTATGCACTTCGCCCATCTCTAGTTGCTTAGACCCTCCAGTAGTTTGTCAAATCTTTGGTGAAATCCTGAACAATCATGAGAGGATGACCCTGCCATTCAAGGCCCCCCAGCTCCCTGGACCATCTCAATATGTCCTCCTTAGCTTGGTAAAGTAAAAATTAGAACAATATGATGGCCCTCAGTCTCTCACCTTTCTTTAGTAGTGGTGGTTTAGTGAGACAAGTAGGTCTTTTCAGTTTAGAACCTTTGGCTGCCAAGGAGCTTGACTACGGATGGGAGGACATGGCACAGGAATCAAATGGTGTTGTTAAGTTCAGCTTTTATGGTAGTCCCACAGAGCATAAATTATTACATTGCCCCCTAATTTCTAAGTCATCTACCTTTTCTTGTAGTTGGTGGATAACTTTTGTTTGCTTCTGTAGTTGTGCCTGAAATTCGTGGGTAGCAGTTTCAGAATGGGAGCATTTGTACTCTGTGGCCTGTAATCTTGAGTTCAGATCCATAATAGTCTTGGAGTTAGATGCAGTGGAATCTCTCATTTCAATAACACCAATCTGAAGCTGAGTAACCATTCTGTCAACTCACTGGACAGGTAGTGCATCACCATAGTGTGGTCAGGTGAGAAATTGTAGCCATCTCTGACAGGAATCTTCCTGGATTCGTTGCTGCCAAATGAGGGCACTGTTAAAAGAAAATCACTGGTTTGTAGCTACCGTCAATCTGATGTTAGCAGTATCTTTTGTATAGTATTTGCAGCTAGAAAACTGATGGATGCCATAAGATTATGGTTTCAGGAAGACAGAGAAAAAGCCTAAGCGGCCATATTGGTGAAGGACAGGCCATGCCCCTTGAGTAGGTAGTTTTAATGACTTTAAAACCCAATATCTTGGTTCAAGAATGAAGTACAATTAAAAGAAAAATGGGTATATTAATATATTTTCTAGCAATATATTCCTAAAAAGATTACATTTTTTTTTCTGATAATAACTACTGCTGCTGTAAATTCTTCCTGTTTCGTTTATGGTATTCTTTGATTCAGTACCCTTCAGTGCTTATAACCTGTTGTCACCTACTCCCCTCCCAACACCATTCACTCTCTGTTTCTCAGATGTGTGTCTCCTTGCCCTATCCATACCAAACTGACAGTAATGATGGATGATCTTTTGGTTTCCCTATTCCCAATGCTTCAAACAGCCTCTCCAACTCCTTAAGCTAATTGCTCTTCTACCTTTTCAAATCACAACTCAAAACATGACATGTGTCACAACCTTTGAGTCATAGCCACTGTCTTCCTCCTTCTCCTATTTCACTTCTACTCCTAGCTTGATTCACAGCTGCAGTCATACCCCACTGTAGTTTTAACTGCCTTCTTCATATATTCCTTTTCTTCCTGTTCTGGGAAATTATACTTAAATATGAACCAGAATTTCATATCAAATCTGTCTGTTTGCTAGGATTAGTCTTGGACCCCCGCACTCCACCAGCTCCTAATTAGGACTCATAACCTACACTATACAAGAAGCACATCCATCCACACCTTCCAGGTCCTTTTTGGCACATTACACAAGCCCAATGGGTCTTCATGTACAGGGCACCCTGCTGGCTAATCAGTCTTCCACCCAACCTCCCAGCTGGCTCAAAAATCGAGCCATTCAAAACCAGTCTTCAGCGGCATCTTCAAGAACACAGCAACTGTGACTGCCCCACTTAACCTAAGACTGTAGCCTCCCTACACCCTTTCAGATCCCATGGTTCTTGAATCCTCCTCCACTTAGCAACACATGACAAGGTCATCCTTTTGACCACTTCAGCCCAAGTTTTAACAACATCTGTCAGCTTGTAACCCGTACCCCTAATCGAGCACTTACTTGGTATTGCATATACATTTTGTAGTCTGTATAATTATTCAACCAATGTTCTATGTGTAATATAAATACTGTGTACTTTCTTTTTTGGATATTCAACCTTTGTACTATGTTTATGTAAACTTGTGCCACTGTGTGTTACATTTATGACGTGGAGCCTTTGTAAACGAGTGCCTGGCTCAAAGGCATTGTAATTCTGAGATTTTAATAACATAAAAAAAATAATAAAAATATATCCCTCTCCATTTCATTTCACTCTCTTGATGGTGCTATTATTGAGGATGTATTCTCTTTTAAGTACCTTGGGGCCTGGCTTGACCATCATCCTGATTTCTTGTTTCATATTGATACCATACACCAAAAGCTCCATCTTAAGCTTGGTGCATTGTAGAAAGTGAATATCCAGCTTCCTATCTACTAAGAGGTTGTTTTAAAGATATTTCTTCCTATTTTTTAATGGTGGCATTGTCTATAGTAGAGCTTGCGAATCCCCTTTGTCAGAGTGGACCTCCTCTTCCACTCATTAAGTCATTTTTGCTTTCAGTTCCTCCCCTCGTATCTACAATTTCTCACTCTACTGTTCCCTTTCATTTCCTTTTCTTGATGCCAGGCACCTTTCCCACTGTTCCTTCTTTATGTCTAAATTCTGGTTTGATTCCCATCCCTTCTACCTTATATCTCTCTTACCCTATCCCTCAGCTTCCTAGTAGTCTCTACACAATAATGCTTCCCTTTCCCTCACTATTCCTTCTAGAAAATGTACTGTTGATCAATCTGCTTTTTCATACTGCTTTCCTAAATTCTGGTCTTCCCTTCCTTCACTCTGCCTCTTCTGCTTTCTCCTTAAAGTCTCTCCTTCATGACTATTTTCCCTCCTGCAACTGTCCATGAACCCCTCCCAACTAGTTTTGCCCTGGCAATCTGTTTCCTTCATTACCTGTTCATTGTTCTGTAAGAGTAGTCCCATTACCTAAATTATCTCAGTTTTGTTTCCTATTACATGTATCTGTTATACTGATTTGTCTTTCATTTTTGATTATACTCCTTGATATATTGTATTTGCTGTATATAATTTTCCACAATCTCTACTCTCAGGATGCATCTGGAAACAAGTTGGTAGCAGCTAAGTATGTCTTACCTCATAAAACTTTTGAAATAAATAAATAGTATTTTAGTTTTTTTCCTTAATTCACTTCTCATTAGCTTGTGGCTACAATTTTTGCTCTCTTAATTTTCCATCTCTCTCTCTCTCTCTCTGCTCCCTCTCCAAATTGCCTGCAGCTATCCCTGTATATTCTCTGTATTTCCACTTTTATTGTACTTTTGTATGTTACCCTTTTTAACATAGTATGGTGAAGGACCACATGGCAAAGCATGCCCTGGCTGTGCAAGTAATGCTGCTAAGACCCTTGTTATACCGATGCAGTCCAATACATTGCTGTTCAGAGGTGCGTGTTGGAGGCACTCCAGTTAACCAAGCCACAACCGTTGGCTCTTGGTGGGATAGTTAAGGAAGTCATTAATTTCTCAATGACATGGGGAATTGATAATCAGGCAAAGTTTAATGGAATAACACAGTTTGATTAACAATAATCCACCTGCAAAAAAGAGGGTTAATACAAATGTCAGCTTTAAATACAGCCCCTTAGGTGCCCTCCTAGTTGAGCCAGAACTATTCCTTCCCACTTGGTACCAAGTTTTAAACTGACCCAAATGGGAGCTCCCTTAACTGAGTAGCTGGGTATCTCAAGTGTAGAATAGCTGCAGGCCCACAGATATTGCTGTCGGTTAGCCAATGTTGGCTAGCATTTGTGCAGTTTAAGCAGAGCAACGGGCTTAATCCCCCAACCTTCACAGGCCATGTAATTATTTTAATGGCAGAAATCCACTCAGAATGGGGTATTTGTAATCCAAATTGCAAAACACAGTGAAATAGCAGATGCTGTCCTTTGAAACAATGCCACATGGTGTCATACTCACAGTTCCTGGACAAGTAAGGCTCCTCCTGATGCCGCAGGCCACTAGATCTCTGCTTTTTCAGGGTATCTATAATGCAGGCAGACTTCAGCTCTCTGCTACATGCTGAACCAGCTACTAGGGCTGAACAGAACTGAAATTCCACTAGTGAAATGCTTGCAAAATGCAGAATTCGCATCCATGAAAATTCACAAAAAACGGAGGACAGTTTTGTGACATTGCACCTTAAATTGAGGAATTTTGTTATGTATGGTGGAATAATGTGGTGAATTGCAGAAAAATTTCCTCTGAACCAACTGCTTTTTTTCTTTTATTTATTAAGTAGAGACTGGTGTAACTGGAACTGGGAAGTAGAGACACTGATGTAACTAGGAGGAGAAACTGAATAACTGTAAGGTGACACTGCTGCAACTGATACTGGTGTAACTGGGGGTAGTCACTGAAGTAACTGGGATGAGACACTGACATAACAAGCTATGGTGAAACACGTGACTGTGATTACAGTGGGATGCACTGACACAATGGGCAGGGTGTAAAATTCCTATACCTTAGGTGCTCCAAGGCAGACACTTCTGTCTAAAGACAGCTACAGCTCCTCTGTCCCTACCCACTGGGACACCTAAGGCATTAGTGCTATTGTATCTTTAATTTTCGTTCTCTCTCTTCTCCTCCATTCTTTTTTTTCCTTCATCTCACCTGGCTCACTCTCTTCCCAAGTGCCTCTGCCATCTGCAGTGTTGCAGTGGCAGGGTTACACAATTAAGCTCATGGCAGCACTTACCCTTAGGTGGAGTGGAGAAGCCAGAACCTGGAAAGAGTAACATGGCAGAGAGTGTGTTATGAGGCTGCAAAGTCTGTACACTAAGAGTCATGCTGGCTCAGTTATGCAGCTGGTGTCACATGACAGGGGCTCTCACTAGGCACTGGATCACAGTCTGGAGTGGAGGCATTGATTGGCTGCTGCTGGCGACAGATCCCTCCCTCGTGAAGTGTTGCTGGTTAACACTGATCAGCCCGTAATTATAGCTGGTTGCTGTATTGGTCATCAGAGCAGTAGGTAACACACAGAGAAAAGGTTTACTAGGAGCTTAAAATCACAAACAATCCTTTTAAGGACTAGTGATACAGAGTTTTAGGGATCCTCAGCAGCACAGCACAAGTTAAAAACCTGATAAATTATTATAAGAACATACAATAACAGGGCAGACTGGCATCAAATTCATTAAAAAAAAGCCCTTTTAAGGACTTGGGTTTTAGGAAGAGTTCTTTAAAGACTTGGGGCATGCAGACAGACAGGAAAAAAAATAATAACAATATTTGGGTTTAGAGGCTAAGGCCTTATTAAGAAATGCAGGCTGGCATTAAATACATTTTCATGGCTTGGGGGCTGATGAATCCTTTAAAGGACTGAAGGCATGCAGGTAGGCAGGAGAAAAATCTTTATACAAAAATTGAAAAAGAAAATCCTTTTCAGGGCTTGCGCGGGGGGCTAAGGCCTTATTAGGGCTTGCAAGAAGGCATTAAAGCCATATTCAGAGCATGGCAGCTAGCAAGTTCTTTTTAGGTGTGACAGCATGCAGGCAGCATGAGAAATCAGTTTCAAATAAAAAAGCCTTTTTAAGGGTTTGAGGATAAATAAGTCCTTTTAAGGCCTGTTGGGCCACTCAGACAGGAGATAATTGTTAAAAAAAAGCCTATCTGATGCAAAGAATTATTTTAAAATGGCTGCTTTTTGGGGCTACTCACTCTCCATGGAGAATGGCAATTGCAGGTAGCAGTAGAGGGGAATGAGTGTACCTTAGGATCTCCTGAGTGACACCGGTACGGGAAACATGAAGGGGAGTATACAGAGAAAGTAAAAACAAACAAAAAAAACAGTGGCCTATGTAAACTTTTGGAGGCTGGCAGTACAGCCTAAACGTTAGAGTAATGAGCAGTGGATGAGTTTGGCACATTCAGCAGACCAGGGTTTAATTCCCGCAACCTCCACTTTCATGCTGTGTAACTCCAAGCAATACACTTAACCTTCTCAGTGCTCCCAGGTCACCCCTGAAAACAGGCACATGTGCTTAAAGGGCCTCACCCAGTCACCAAAGAATAAAAATAAAAAAAAATAAAAAAAATCAGAATATCCTGCAATCTGTGGATTCCACTTTCATTATTCTGGTAATAAGTCATATTTTTTAGTCATGCACTGCTGTTTCAATTGCATTCAACTCCATGAGCACCCAGCATCTCCTGTGTCCAGCATTAGTGCTGCCAGTACTATTACAGGTTTCCCAGAATTATGTTTGTGCTTGGCATTGATATCGCTGCCTTTTGGTTGAATTACATCCTGCCCCATAAAGAACTATTGATATTAGTGCTGGCCCACAAAATGTGCAGATATTGTAGGCAGCCAGAACCAAAAGGTTTATTCCACGGACAGCAGTGGCACTAACCACCAGTGCTTTACATTATAGATGTGATGCTTCATCAGTGGGTCATGCCCCCTGATGAAGCATCACATCTATAATGTAAAGCACTGGGGGGAGCTTAGTGCTGTAGTTCTCTCTGTGGAATAAACTTTTTTTTTGGCTGTGGCTACTACCAATCTGCACCTTTTGTGAGTACTTTTCAATCTCCACTTGTTTTGAGTGATGCCTGATGTTTTTGTTTCACATGCCTGGTTTCCTGGGTACAATATCCATTCTGGCTACAAGCACATGTTAGTTTTATTTTCTGATGCTGGCCCTGGCTGCTAGAGTCCCCCAAACTGCAGGTACATTTGACACTAACTAGAGGGTGCATGCACCACCTTCATGCCCCATCAACAACACTGCTCAACGATAAACATATCTTGGTCCCCTCTTTACTACAGCTACATGTTTGCTCTTGTTACCCATCAGTATGTGAACAAATACATGTCTGACTTACAACTAAAATGAACAGTCTAACAATTATATTGAAGAAAAGCAATGCGACACATCAGAAGGGACTTCACAAACACATGCACAAATAATAAATGCTACAAAGTGCTTTAAATATCACTTTTTAATTACAAAAGTAAGCCCCCAAAGAGCTGTAGATCTTTCTTCATTGCCCACAGTAGGAGGAGCAGTCACTTGAGAATGAAAGGGACAGTGACAGAAGAGAGAAAGAGAGAGAGAGCTGCTCTAGCAACTCACCGTTTGACCCTTAAATTCCCGTCTAGTAGAGGACTGTCATGAGGCCACATAGCTTGCAGAATAATTTTTGAGAGGTTTGACTAATTTAACAGTGAACAGCGGAATTGTTTGATAAACTGTTTAATTTTAAAAATATTTAAAAAAGTGATATCATTTTGCTAGGAGTCATTTAGTAAGAGGGGCAGTCTCAAATGAGTAAGAGTGGGTTTCTATAGCAAATAACTTGACTCTTTCATTTCCACAGACATAACTGAAGATTATCACATGACTGCCATGCTCACAGAATATGTTTCTGTGGATTTCTACTGCAAAGGATGGAATTTTACTATGAATTGCAGAATGATTTTAGGGTAATGAAGATTTCCATAGCTCATCAAAGAAATTCTGTTGTTTGCATGATTATTCTGCCAAACAAAGTGAAATTCCACACTGCTGGAAGAATTTCACCCTTGGTGAACATTAGCAAAATTCCACGAACACTGGGGAATTTCAGAAAAGTTTTGTGGAAGTGGAAACCACAGATTTCTCCCAGGACTACTCACTAACTTGTCTTGAGTATGGGCTACAGGATCTTCTGACCTCCTTCCACTCATTCTAATTTTCTGAGGCCCTGATCCTACCTCCACAGATCCTGGCTTTCAAGTCCCTAGGTCATGGTGTAGTGCTTGCTATGAGACCTGGATCAGCATCCATGTTCAAAGTTTGCTCACTGCTTTTCAGGCCTGGGATGGAACACCCGCCACCCACTCCCAGCATGGCAGACCTTTCCACCATAGACTCTGCACCAGATCTGGCTGCTTTGAGCACAATTCTGCCTTTATAGACCATGCTCATAGATTTTTCTCAATTTATGCCTGGGGTTGTCACTCTAGGAACTCAGTAGCCCACAGGACAGAGAAAGGGCACCAGAATTTGGGCACCTCATTTCCTCAGAAGCCTCCTGGAGTCCCCTCCATTGCAGTTTCTGAGCTCAGGGTTGGCCGCCCAAGTATGTTCATTACATTATTATGATCACAAGCAAGGAACTCAGGGTCCCTTTTGTTTTCCCCCTGCTGCATGGCAGTGACAAATGCAATTTTCAGAATGGGAGAAGTACAAGAACAAGGGGACATGACATGAGATTGGAAGGGGCATGATAAGGGGAAATGTGAGGAAGTTCTTTTTCACGGAAAGTGTGGTGGATGCATGGAATAACCTACCCCAGGAGGTGGTGGGAGTGACCACAGTGGAGGGATTGAGACATGCATGAGATACGCATAAGGGTACCCTAGATGTGGAAAGGAGAGACTAAAGCCGATGACCAAGTAGGATCAGCAGCCACTGATGCAGGTAGGCTATACAGGCAGACTGGATGGGCCTAGTTGTCCTTATCTGCCATCAAGTTTCTATGTTTTTATCATGACGCACATCTAAGCTTTACAGCTGAAATGCGATTGGCTTAGTGGTGATGGCATTAGCACGTGTGTCGCAATGCGAAGATCCCAGTTTGCTCTGTAAGTCTTATGCCCTATTGGCAGATTACTTTGGGAGGGGGTGCAACCTCCTCACTGTAGCAGTGCTTCCTCCAGTGGAGGACTAAAGGTAACATTGGATTTTGCAAGTGATCATGTGACATCCAGCAAACCCCTTCAGGCCAGCATAAACAAGGAGTTGTCCCACAAGCTGGGAGGTGGGAGAAACTAAAATCATGAAATATAGCCTGGTTCAGGGAGATGATGAAGCTAAGGGCCTTATGCCTTCACCCCAGGTGTTTTCTCCTGGCTCCTCCCATTTTGCCATAGCAAGCTAAAGCTAAGCCAGAGGCACAGACTGGTGGGGTCTTCCCTACCTTTGGGCAAATCTTGCCATGGGTGGGGCCCTATGAGATGCTGGTAACATGGCTAGAGTCAGTAGAGAGGCATCCTGTGAGGTTAACAGGTAGGCCTGAGAGCTTACTCACAAACAATAGGAGGATGTCTGTCAGGGAAGGGGAAGAATTTTTTTTTATAAAAACTGAATAATAATAAACAGACCAGGGACCTCAAACACTTCAGCTTCAACAGCTGCTATTAAAGGTATTCATATTTTATCTGTGTGTTGTTTCCACACAAAGACTGGATCTTGTAATTTTCCCCATTTCTATATAGGGCATTACTTATCCATTATTCTTATTAGAGTCATTGACTCAGCAGGTAGTACAATTGCCTCTGGGTCCTGAAGATCAGAAGGTCATAGGTTCTAGCCCCCCACCAGGTACCTGGGGTAATAGCCATAATTAAGGCCCCTAGAAATCTATGGCTGCAGAATTTCACCCATAACTTGCCACTTAGCTAATAATATCTGCAGTGCCACAAAATTCACTGTTCCTGTTGATTCCTTTTTAGTATTTCGGCTTTCCATAGCACCTGATTCCCTTCCACTTCTTTCATATCCAGAACTCCTCTATGCTCATCATGTGATGTTATCAATGACATCACATCATATGTTAGCCAATCACAGGGCTGCATTCTGCCACAGACATGAATAGTCATTTATTTACCACTATGCCCACTCCATAAAGAAGTGGCACAGCACATCAGGTATTGTGATAATTGCTCAACCTGTACTACTGCCTAATAAAATGTTCATTCTTAAGTTATTACTCTGGAGCCAACTTAAACAAATACTTGACAATAGCATAGACCTGTTAACGGAATACCCTACTTTACACAAATTTATTCGTACTTTTAAGGTATAGGGAAGCCCTCTGAAATGAATAACTGGTAAAATAAATTAACCTGTCTTAAAAAAAAAAGAAAGAAAAGAATTATGCCCGAAAAGGTGGACTATAATGATATGAAGACCTGTTGAAAGAGCAGATCTATTAAATGAATAATTGTGCTGTACACATTTTTGCCAGGATTATTGATATGTTATCATGGGTTGATAGAATTACCTAAAAGTTGTGAAGAAACATTGTTTGCAGGGACATCTGTTGGGCCAGCAGGTAGCATGTTGTGTTCCTGTGCTGGCAACTCAGGTTTGGGGATGAGCTCGGGGAGCTGGCTGGGCAGCATGAGGATTGGGGGCAAGGGCTGTCACACCACACCACTCTGAGCCTGAGACGGTATAGCGCAGTGTTCTGTCACACGGGTGATCATTTGTGATGGGCTGGGGAGCCTTCCCTGACAAAGGGTTCACCTACATGTCATGGCCTTAAGGGGCAATGCAGTGCATCAGGAGAAGTGGGTTGGCATGAACAATGGGTCTTGAAATATCTGTACTATTCTCTTTATTCCATTTGCAAAAGGTCCTATACAAATCAGGATACAAATTCACAATCACATAAAGGTAATTTTTTTTAAACTTCTGTATGTTACAGATTGCATACAAATATACTACTGTTATGCAGCGGGGACCACATGAGTGGCATAAACAGCATGAGTAGAGATAATTATTTATACACAAGGCCTCCTCTGCATATTTCATCTATGCAGTAGGATAGGACCTGAAGTGATACATTTTTTTTAGCTTTAAAAAATACATATTATTTTTAAAAGTCTGTGGGTTTATTTTTTGAACTAATGGTACTGTGCATTCCTCCATCCCATTTGCCATAGCGATTGTCATGGACGTGATGTTAGGATGACAAGCTGATGCTGTGACTTGGCTGTTCAGTGCTGTTGCAGAACCTCCACATAAATTACAAGCCACATCTACAGAAGTTCCCCGGCAAATGGTAATCCTGCAGCAGAACATGGTCCCAAAGTGCCACAGAAAAACTGGGGCCTTTTTGACAACTGACACTATAAGAGGAGCTTGCTGCTCTGTTACATTGCCGTCCTTTTGATGAGATGTTAAACTATGGCCCCTTCTGACACATCTCTGGTCACTGTCCAGGTGTAAGTTAAAGATCCCATGATGCTTTTTGAAGAAGAGAAGAGGAGTTTCCTTGGATTCTGGCCTTCATTATCCATCAGTAAAACAATTCCATTTAACCCACCCCAAAGGACACAGTTAGAAACAAGCTATCGCAGCCTAGAGTGCTTTTCATTGTCAAAAAAGTATTTTAAAAATAAACAAAATATAAAAAATTATCCAGTGTGCTGAACAATAGATATGAAACAGGAAAGCTGGAACTTTTTTATTTATTTAGTCCATTGGAAATAACCTTTGAGCTAGGAGCTCATTTACAAAGGTTCCATGTTAAAAGACAAATGAGACAGTTACAATGGCACAGTTCACACAGACAGAAAGACAGGTAACTAACAAAGGAATACTAGCAGGTCAAGAAAGTATCAAGCAGTTGATTATAAGCAGTTGAAGCAGTTGCAAAATTACAAGTTGGAGAGGTAAAAATAGCTGACTAGGGACCAGGCATTGTCACTTGTTTCAGGTCCTTATTCTACTGAGTAGAAACAGGTGTATGACGGATGGAGAGGGGTAAGGGAGTGGGAGATAATACTACTAATAATAATAACAACTTTATTTCTATGGCACCTTTCAAAATATCAAAGCACCTAAAAAATTTAAAATAACACATCAGATATCCAGAATCTTAAAATAGTATAAAACAATTAATCCGGTTACAGAAGTCATTCTTTCACCAAAAGCTTGGAACCACAGGTATGTTTTTAAAGCTAGTTTGAATCCCTCCATGGTCATGCACTCCCGTAACCGATGGGGTAGAGAATTACAGAGGGTAAGGGCCACATGCATAAATGCCCGGGCCCCAGATGGTTTCAAACACACCTTTGGAATCTCTAGCAACCTCTTGTCAGCTGAGCAGAGCGATTGTCTAGGGCAGTAATGAAGCAGAAGCTCTTTCAGTTAGTCTGGGCCCTTTCCATGTAGGGCTTTAAAAGTCAGAAGACCGATTTTAAAGGTGATCCACCACTGTACCGGCAGCCAATGCAGTTCATATAGCACCAGCATGATATGAGAGGATCTGGAAATTCCAGCCAAAAGCAGGGCTGCAGCATTCTGCACTAGTTGCAAGTGACAGATTTCCACCCCAGATAGCCCTAGGTAAAGGAAGTTGCAAAGATAAAACAGAGTCAGTGCCAGAGGTGGGTTCTAAAGAAATTGGTGCTAGGAGAGCAAATGGTGAATTGAAGAAGAAAAGAGAAGGTGAGTATGAGATAAGGGCAGGATAGGGTGGTGTGACAGATTGGGAGGGGGAGAGGAGGAGCTAGGGTAGGGACTTGATAAGAGTCACAGAGATGGCATTAAAGTTCCTAGGGCTGCTGCAAGCAGAGAGAGGGCAGGAAGGAATGTGAGTAAAAGTATGAGCTATACTATGGGGTATTAAAGTCATAGCAGGAGGAGCTGGAGAGTCTAATAGCCCACAGTAGGGTTCTTATGTGGACAGTGAGTGCCTTTCTCTGGAGTGGAAGTGCCATATACATGTTAGCATTCGCAAGTTCTAGTATTGATTAAGGATTGCTTCAGGTCATGCTTAAAGATAGGGAAGTTCTGTTTACTTTGAGTGGGAGCTCATTTAGCCAGAAGGGAGCCCTGTAAGCAAATGAGTGCTAGCCAAGAGAAGTCCCCCAAAAGGATACACATAGAGTGCCTCTCACTGTACCCCTTGTGTTATGTTGTGGGTGAGCTGGTTGGATGATTTGCTGGATGCAGGGTGGTGCCAGGCCTAGTTGTGCTTTTTTACAAAATAAGCAAGTTTGTAATTTGATCCTGTCTCTGAAGGTAAGCCAGTTTGTTTGTTCGTACAGAGTGTAAGTGTGGGTAAGTTTATCTGCCCCAAGGATGAGTCTACATGCTTTATTGAGTGTCGTAATCACCCTTCTAAGGACTGTTTCAGAGGTCACACCATATACTATAAGGCCACAGTCAATTATTCAAGCAATCTCTGTACTCATGTGCCAAAAATGTTGCAAAACAGACACCAACCTTCTTTTTCTTTCCACAAAGCTGTAAATTTTTATTGTATGATGTGACATCACACAATAAAAATTCACAGCTTTGTGGAAAAAAAAAGAAAGTTGGTGTCTGTTTTGCAACATTTTTGGCATATGAGTGCAGAGATTGCTTTGATTTTGTTCATTATTGGATGGGGCTAGCAACCCCACACTCTGCACCTAGGTTTTTCTGTGCACACGTTTGAGGAGTGGTCTGGGCTACATAGTCAATTATTGAAAGGATAGAGCTGGTTACAGAGAGTCATAGGGTTGTGGGGGTAAGGTAATGCTGGTGCCTATATATGACTCCAAGTCTGATGTTGACTGCTTTTATTACCTGTTCAATGTGCTTCGTGAAGGATAAGGTGTCATCTGTTGTGACCCCAAGGTATTTAAAGCAGTCGACTTGTTCCAGGGGGACAGTCTTGTTGTTATTAATGGTGAGTAGAGGGTTCCTTGCCTTGTGTTGGTATCTAGAGATGAACATGGTTTTCATTTTTTTGTAGTTGAGTAGCAGCTTTTATTGGTGAAACCAGTCTTCAAGTTTGAAAAAGGTAGACGGTAGATTTCGTTAGAGTTGAGCAAGCTGTTGGTGGCAATTTAGAGTGACAGCATTGTCAGCATACAGAATGATTTTGCTAGGAGGCATCAGGAAGAGTATTAAGAAATGGACAAAAAAACAGCAGGCAATGAATAGACCCTTGGGGAACTCCCAGGGAGATCTCTCTAGTGGTAAAGACAGCATCCCCTATTTTAATGCTTTCTGATCTGCAGGAGAGGTAATCTTGGATCCAACTTACTGATGAAGGTGATAGTCCTAGAGCTTGCAGCAGCTGAGTACGAACATAGTGGTTGATTGTGACAAATGCTTCGGTGAGGTCAATAAAAATTGACCCCACTAGTATGCCTCCATCCAGGGCCCTGTGCACAAAGTCAGAAAATTTAACCAAGGCAGTTGATAAGCTATGGCTCTTCCTCAAGCCATGCTGTTGTGGGCATTGAAGAATGTATTTTAGCAAACAATCCTTGATTTGATTGGCCACTATTCTTTCCAGTGCTTTTGAGATGGGGGAGAAGTTCAAGAAAGGCCTATAGTTAGAAATGCTTGTGCGATCACCACTTTTGTGAATGGAAGTCACTAGGTCAAGCTTCCAAACTGTGTGGAATTTAGCAAGTGTGAGGGATTTATTAAATATTTTAGTGATGGGGGCAAGCACTTCTTCCAGGGTAACAGCAACTATTTTCATGGCAAGTTTATCGCTACCTTGTCTGGTTTTGCCGAGTACCTTTTTTACAATACAAGTTAGGATGTTAGTTTTCCTTGATAGTGGTGGATTGAGGAGGTTCACAGTCATTTATATAATCCAGGGGAGTACTGAGTTAAGGTCTGTGAAAGCTTTATTGAAGGAGTCCACAACGGTGTGCAGGTCTTGGGTGTTAGTTCCATTTATGTTGAGCATTGTAAGATGCTTTTTAGCTTTCTTCCCTAATAGCTCCATTATATTCCCCCAAAATCTCTTGCCATCACCCACGACCTCTCAAGTTGATCCTTATAGAATTTTGCTTTGGCAAGTCTGATAAGGTTTGTATACTTAGCTATCTATTTGTCTGCTGTCCTAATTATATTTTTTATTACTTTGCTTTTTTACATTTTACCCCGAACCCATCCCTACCCTGATGATCAAGGTCACCACTGATCTTCCATTTCTCTAGCCTGTAGAGCATGGGAGCTAGATACATAGATACATAATTACTGTTAGCAGATCAGTGCCTATGGCCCACCCATTTTGTCGATTTGAGTTTGTAAGATCACTTTGTTTTTCTAGAAGTATGTTATCCCTTACCCCAACCCTCCAGGATTCTCTTATGTCTATCCCATGTATTCTTAAATCCAGTGATTGTTTCAGTCCCCTCCACATCCTCAGGCAGGGTTTTCCACTTGTCCACCACCTTTCTATGAAGAAATACTTCCCTCACATTGCCTCTGAGCTATTGCCTTCCCTGTTGCTGTGAGCACTGCTCAGTGGCCAGCTGGTAAACGGAGCATGAGTGCCATGCAGCTCCAGTCCTTTCTCCCAGTGAGCCAAGTGCTACCTCTCCATGACACACTCTGCTCTCAGATGGCCACTGTGTGGGACTCTAAGGCACTCAGTCAAATCCCAGTCTCCTATGTCTCAGAGTGGTGTGCTATTGCCACATCACTGGGTCTGCCCAACTACCCTACAAATGTTATTGCACATACAGTTTGGGACAGAGCAGTGTGCTATTGCCACATCCCTGGGTCAACCCTGTTGACCTATAAACACTACACACATAAATCTGAGACTAAGTGGTGTGCTATTGTCATACCACTGGATCTGCCCAGTTGACCTTCTATATGGACATTACATACATACAGTTTGAGACAGAGAAGTGTGTTACTGCCTCATCCCTGGGTCTTCCCAGCTGTCACCTACTGCATGTATGTTACGTGCATATAGTTTAAGACAGGACTGGACTGGAGGGTAGGGTTTGTCTATTTGCAGATGACACCAAGATCTCCAACAGAGTAGATGATCCAGATGGGGTGGGCAGAATGAGAAGAGATCTGGATAAACTGTCAGAATGATCGGAAGAGTTTCAACTGGGGTTTAATGCAAAGAAGTGCAAGATCATGCACATAGGGCAGAGAAACTCTGAAGGCACGTATACAGTGCTTCTCATAGAAAAGTTTACCAATACCGCATTATTACTGCACATGCAGTAAAAAAATACTGCTACCAGAAACTCTTCTATGAGCAGCACTGTAGGTTGGGAGGGGAGTTGCTGGCAATCACAAGGGAAGAAAGAGACTTGGGCATTATCATCACAGATAATCTGAAATCATGCAAGCGCACTACTAAAGCAGTAGATAAGGCTAGAGGAATGTTGGGGTGTATTAGTAGGGGTATCACAAGTCATAAGGGGGAGGTAATAATCCCTCTTTACAAGACATTTGTTAGGCCCCATCTGGAGTACTGCGTGCAGTACTGGAGGCCGCACCTGCACAAGGACATTAAAAAAATAGAGGCAGTCCAGAGAAGGGCAACCAAAATGGTGCAGGGACTGCATCAGAAAACATATGAGGACAGATTAATGGAGCTCAATATGTTTACCCTTAAGCAAAGGAGGGAGAGAGGTGATAAGATCAAAACATTCAAACATCTTAAGGGCATTAACAAGGTGAAACAGTCTAACATGTTTCAATATAAGAAAAATAGCAGCTCAAGAGGACACAGCATGAGATTAGAGGGAGGCCGATTAAAGGGTAATGTGAGGAAGTTCTTTTTCACAGAAAGGGTGGTGGATGCATGGAATGGCCTACCTCAGGAAGTGGTGGATATGAATACAGTGCAGGGCTTCAAACAGGCATAGGATAGGCAAAAGGGAGCAATACAGATGAGTATGAATAGAAAGGCCATTGACACATTCATAGAGTAGAAAAAATGGGCAGACTGGATGGGCCTTGCAGTCCTTATCTGCCATCAGATTCTATGTTTCTATGTGGCAGAGGGGTGTGATATTGCCACACCACTGAGTCTGCCAGCTTACATACAAACATTATGCACCTATGAGTTTAGGCAGCAAGACTGAAAACCATTGACCCACAGAGTTCTTTCCCCCACCAGCTCAGTGACAACCCCACTTTCACCACTTTTTCTTCAAAATGCCCATCAAATCTAATTTGAAAGGTCATTACTGTATCAGCTGATACCCCCTACTCTGGAAGTATGTTCCACATATTCACCACACATTTCTCCTTTCAGTGACATTGTGTGTCCCCTTGTTTTCTTATCCTTGTATAATATGAAGAGCTGTGTTCAATCTGATGGTGTTATTATTATGGCTCTAGCCATTTTCACAATACTTAGGACAAGTTAAGGCTCTCCCTTTCAGAAACAATGAAAATTTAATGAGTAAACTCGCTAACTTTGAAAATTTCATTCTGGCACATTGAGAAAGTTTTGCATTTAAAAATGTATCAGGCATGTATAGATCCAGAACAAAATGTTACAAAAAGAACATAGAGCTTTAGCTTTCAGAACAACAAGTCCTTCTTCGGAAGCCTAATGAGAGTTATTTAGAAAATCCCATATTATTAACACTGAGAACATGCAGAAAAAAACAGGAATAATTCTCATTGGTTTAAAACAGGCCTTCAGAAATAAAGTGACATTGGAGAGCTTGAATATCTAAAGTGTGATTTCAGCTGAACCTAACTTAAAGGTCAAAAGTTGTCCAGAGATAACAGCAGGTAGACAGTTCAACCCAGATATATTATACCACGTATCAGACTAATGGATAAAAAAAAAAAAAACTTTAGATTCTCTGCTCACTAAATCACATGTCAAGTGAAGAAACCTCTTGAAGCAGTAAAATCCAGCTTCAACTCTGCTCAGAACACAGTTTGTGAATAGATCATATGATAATAAAATGACCCTGGAGAAAACAACTGCATGCCAAAATGTAACATATTACCAAGAAAATAATAAAAAATAAGCCCCAGAATTACAATACAGAAATGATATTTACATGGCATATAGAATGGTGAAAGTAATGTATACCCAAAGTGAGTTAGTGTATCACACTGATGAAAGTACGACTGGCTGGAGATATATTCCCAACATACTCTCAAATAAGCTGTTTTCTTCCAGAAACCTTAAGCCTTTGCTGTAACAACATTTTATACATGATAATATCAATTGTCAGTGTAAGTGCCAGATAGCAAAAAAGTGCTAGTCAAAGAACCCCCAATAAATTGAGACTATGCGGTCTGATATGTACAGATTTCAATAAACTGTCAGTCTATAATCGAAATAATACAGATCTAGTAATAGTCCAAGGAATCTAAACAAAAAGTACGAGTCCTATTAACACCATCAATTGCACCCATCACTACAATAGTTACCCAAAAAGGCCACAGGCCATGCAACTTGCAGTCACCTCCTCCATCCTCTCCCTAGTTGACTATGGGATAGTTATATACAGCTCAGCTGAACCCACCACGCTAAGCAGTATAAACACTGCCTTGAATAAAGCCTGCCGCCTAGTTACAGGCAGTGACAGACTAACCCACACCTGTGATCTTTATACTTTGGCTAGTTGGCTAAACTTCCAACAAAGACTAAAGTACCACACCTGCATCCTCGAAAAAAAGATCCACCTTCAGCTAGCCACCATCGGCCTACTCCCCATTATCAGTACAGCCCCCGTCAGGCTCAATACAAGACTCACAGCAAACCCGTCATTTCTGGTCCCCCTTTGTAGAACATCCCTAGGGCAAAGATCCTTCCACTACCGTGCCCCTCTCTGGCTCAACACGTTACCACCCACACTCTCCCAGACCCATAGCATCTCACTATTCAAAACAGGCCTTAAAGCTCAACTACTGGAGAGTGCTAAATGTGACTGTGGCTAAAGTTGCCCACCCTCTTTGCTCCCAAATCCTCCACATTTCCTGACACAGGGCCTCTCTAGACCCTATGAAATGGCATCCTACAAGTCTCTGTCTAGGGATTCCAAGAATGCTACCTAATTACCTCACCAGCTAAATAAGTTCAAGCCTGGACTGCTCTGTCAGTACTGATACTGTAAATACTGCCTGTTTATGTTTGTCTTTGACTGTATTTGTTTACCCTCCACTCCTTGTAACCGACGAAGAGCCTTTGCAAAAGAGTCTGTGACTCAAAGGATTGTAATTCTGAGTGTATTCAATAAATAAATAAATAAAAAAGGAATTGCTCCTGTCATGAACCCCCAAGTAAATGAGACAAGTGTTCTAATAAGTACAGAATGTAAAAACATTACAGTATATCCTCTAATTACACAACTAGCAGCAGGAAGTAAATATCAATTGTCAGTGTAAGTGCCAGATACCAAAAAAGTGCTAGTCAAGGACCCCCAAGAAATTGAGACTATGTAAGTATTTATTTATTTATTTATTAAATTTTGGTGACTAGGTAGGCCTACTGAGCGCCGAAGGTCCCTTTTTCAGGGGCGACCCAGGATAACAATACAAGTTGTAAGAATGAACAAGGACATAAGGAACATTTGAGGCATTATGAGTTACATCATGAGGTGGTTACAGTAAAGAAAAATAGCGGATACAGGCATGGTAAAAGAAAAAAAGTGGATACAGGCATGGCTTACAGGCACGACAAAAGAAAAGCAGTGGATGCAGGCATGGGTACAGGCATGGTTAACATCCTGACATGTAAGCAATTGGTAGTACTTTGCATATAGTTTATTCAGGGGTTACACGTGGCCTCTGGCAAGCAGTCTGTATAAGGCAAATAGTAGGAAGGTTAAGCTAGGAGACGGGAGTTGGAGAGGAGGGGAGTACCTTAGGAGCTTTAAGTGCCATGACAGTGGCATGCGCTTGAGGTCAGCAGATGGGACTTAAGCCTGGTGCGAAAGTTCATGAGTGAGGAGGAGGCCTGGACCTGGGGAGGGAGCTTGTTCCATTGGCAGGCTGCTTGGGAGGAAAACGATCTTCCGCCAGTGTTTGTCCTAACCCTAGGGACTTCTAATAGAGTTCTAGCTGAGGTCCTTAGGTTCCTTGGGTTATGTTTGTGGGTTATGGTCCTGGCAATGCTTGACGGAACGTGGGGTTTGAGAAGCTTGTAGGCCTGGACAAGCAAGGGATGTTGGAGGCGGGCGACCAATGTGGGCCAATGAAGATTGGCCAAAGTGTCACAGTGGTGACGTCTCAGGTGGTCTAAGGTTGTGAAATGAGCTATTTTATTATATAGGGTTTGCATCCTGGTAATCTCTTGTTTAGCCATGCCCTGTATAATAGGGGCTGCAAAGGTCAGGTTGGGTAGAAGGACGCTGGTAGCTATGGAGAGCCTGGCTTCAGGGATGAGTTGGTCCCTGAGTTGGTACAGGGTGCCAAGTTTCCGATGTAGAGTCCTGATGACCTGGTCCATGTGTTCCTTGTATGTGATATTCTGATCCAACGTGAGGCCTAAGTATTTAAGGGAGAGGACTACATTAATGGCTTTACCAGAGAGTGAGGTTAAGGAGAGGGATGATTACCTGTCAAATCTCAGGGATCTTGGCCCGAATAGCATTGCATTGGTCTTGTCGGCATTTAGTACCATTCTGTTCTTACATAGCCAAGTCTCTAGTGAAGTAAGATCCTTTTGGAGTAGAGGGACTAGGGCAACCACGTCACGCAGGGGTTGGAAGATGACAGTATCATCAGCGTACTGCACAACCGAGCTCTCCCTGCAGTGGATATGCAGGTCATTGGTAAACAAGGAAAACAAGAGGGGGCCTATAATTGAGCCCTGAGGTGCACCCTGGTTTAGGGGTAGTGGGTCAGACATGGTCCCTTTCCATGAGACCCTCTGCGCCCTGCCTTATGAGTAGCTCCCAAACCACTTCAGGGCATGATTGTCTAGGCCTATATTTTGCAGCTTCTGTAGCAGCAAGTTGTGGTCGACGCGGTTGAATGCCTTGGATAAGTCTATAAAGACTGCACCAGTGGGTATCCCTTTGTCCATTGTCCTGAGAATCTCATCCGTGAAGTTAATGAGGGCAGTGTCAGTACCATGGTTTGTTCTAAATCCATGTTGGGAGGGGGTAAGGAGCTGATGAGTTTTCAGGTAGTCCCTGAGTTGATTGTAGATGACTCTTTCTTGCACCTTAGCAAGTGAGCAGAGGAGGGAGATGGGCCTGCAGTTATTGAGTTTTTCCCTGAGCCCCTCCTTTGTGAATAGGGACAACATTGGCATGTTTCCACAGGTCAGGTACTGCTCCTTCCCTCAGTGATTGATTGAGGAGCATGGTTATAGGCCAGGTTAAGGAGGTAGCTCCTGCCTTGAGTAGCTGAGGGTTGATACCGTCGGGTCCCCCTGACCCTTTCGGTTTCAGGTTCCTTAGGAGGTTTAGTACTTCAGTGCGTTTAGCCAGTCTCTGGTGAAATGGGGTCTATCCATGTGAGGTGGTTCATCTGAGGTAGGGGGGAGAGTCTGGGGAGACAGGCAGGTCTTGTAGGCCTCGAGGTCTGAGAAGTGCCTGTTAAGGGCAGCCAATATTTGAGAAGGGTCTGTTGTGAGCTGACCATTGATCTCCATGGGACAGGAATCAGGCTTTTTGCTGCCCTTGATCAGGTCATTGATATGATTCCAGAATTGCTTGGGGTTGACCAGGCTGGTTTTCTGGAGGTGTGTTAAGTAATCTCTCTTAGTGAGTTTTATGGCTCTCTTGGCTTTGTTCCTCAGGGCTTTGTATTCCGCGAGATCTGCTGGGAGGGAGGAGAGCCTAAACTTTTTCCAGGCTTTTTCCCTGAGTAGCCATTAGGGCTTTGAGGGAGGGAGAGATCCACTTGTAGCAGCTGCCTTTAGCCCTCATTATCTTCATTGGAGCAAAGAGGTTGGCCGCTGTGGTTAGTTCATCCTGGAAGTACTGCACAGCCTCAGTAAGAGTAGGGAGAAGATTTATGGGGTTCCAGACCAGACTACCTAGGTAGCGATTGTATTGTAGTTCAGAGAACTTGGAGAAGTCACGGGCCAGAGAATTCTAGGTTGGACCTTGGGTGGTTTGTTTTCCATATACAGAAGATTGGGGAATGGTCACTCAGGGAGTCTGCCATTGTGCCTGCACTCTGTATATTAGTGGGGTTAGACACCAGAGCCCAGTCAAGGGTGGTGTGGTTCCCAGTTTTGTAATTAAGTCTGGTCGGTTCAGAGATGACCTGCATCAGACCTGCTTCATGGGTAAGTGACTTCGAGGCATGACCAGGGTCCTGGGCCCAGATATTGTTGAAATCACCTAAGATTAGTTGCTCCATTGTTACCTTGATAGCTGTATTGTTTGTAATGGCTTCAAGGGATTTGAGGGCTGATTTTGGTGGGTGGTAGATGCAGCCAATTGTTAGTTGTTTGGCGTGCCTTAAGGTTATCCGGATGTATATGCTCTCTCCCTCAGCAGTAGAATTAGTCTGCAGGGGTAGAGGTGACACGGAGAGGTCATCCTTAGCATAGATTAGGACCCCACCCCCTTTTTTGGTTTCTCTGTCATTGCAGTAGCTATTGTAGCCCACAACTTGAATCTCGTGGTCATGGATGTGGGCTTTTAGCCAGGTTTCAGAGATGGCTAGAAAGTCCTGTTTGTAGAGGTCCAACCAGGTCTGGACTTCATGTATTTTTGGTCTAAGACTACATATGTTCATATGTGCTATCTTCAGACCCTTGGTGGCCACCCATTGATGGTCCTGGGGGGATGCTACCAAGGTATTGGGTATGTATTGGCCAGGGTTAGGTTGGATATCACCTGATAGGAGAAGTAGCAAGACTAGTAACCTGAGCAGTTTAGTGCTAGGTATTGAGATGAGGTGTCTTCGACGCGTCCTGCTCATATAGTAAAGCAGGTCATAGCATACACCCTTTTTTATGATCTCATGCTCTGTTAAGAGACTAGATATACTTAAGATAGGGTAGCTGCTAAGGAAGTCGTGTGGGGGGATATTATGTAGATTGCTCACTGGTTCTGGGGGGAATGGATCTATGAGCCTGTCCACCCAAAGTAGGGTCAGTGAGTAGATTATGACAAGTAGTACACCCCTATTAGGGGGAGGGACACTTGGATTCCTTGCACACCAAGGAGGGCAGAAGGAAGCATATACTAAGTAAGGCATTATTATTGGATGATGTCAGCGTAGCGTAGGTAAGAATAGGGTGCTCAGAGTCTATCTGACTTGAGTCTGACGGGTGGATGGCAGACACTGAGGGCTTCCTGTTTTCAGCTGCAGAGCTGTATCACAGGCAGTTTTAAGGAAGTTGTCAGCCTGTTCAATGAAGCTTAGGGGAACCTCAAACTACAACCTCCCCTTGTAGCAGCACCAGGAAAGAAGTAGAATGATAATGCAGGCCATATTGCCCACGACTGAGTACAGTGATTTGTGTAGAAAAAACAAGAATCCCTCTAGTGGCAGGTCTGTATAACCTGCTAATGGGAAACAAAAAAAAAGTGTACAGATTTCAATAAATTGTCAGTGTATAATCACAATATTACATATATAGAAACAGTCCAAGGAATCTAAACAAAAATTCTTAGGAATTACCCCCCCCCCCCGGGGGAAACAATAACAGTAACAATTTAATAGACAAGAAAAATAAATCATCTGATTTTACCCCCCTAGTGGCCGTAATAAGAAACTGGACAATTATATCCATTGCTTTTGCCAAAGAGTGATTGGTGAGATTCTTAAAAGATATAAACAAGCCCGCTATAACCTTTCTACACTGGAACGCAGGGTTATACAAACACCAAAATCAAACTACAATATTGTCATAAAAAAGCTGACAAGGTTCTGCAGTGGTGATACCGAACCAAAATGATTACATTAAGGAAGCAAACAGATAGCTAAGTCACCATACCTACAGAGAACTGGAAAGTGATCCCACAACAGAATACAAAAAAGAGCTATATGGATTGGTTAAATTATTTCCAGACCATGTCCGAAGGAGGATAACTGCCTTCATCCATGATGAACCCAAGCCTGGGACACTCTACGTTACCTAACATCCATAAACCAAGGAACCCAGGAAGACCCACAGTCTCTGGTAATGGAACTCTGACAGAGGGGATCTCAGGTTTTGTAGAAGCTATTTTAAAACAGCTGGTTATACAAAGGGACAGTTACATTCAGGACACTACTCACTTTTGCTTAAACTTTCTGATTTTAAGGACTTATCACCTAATACCCTTTTAGCCACAATGGCTGTAACATCCCTCTACACTAATATAATGCATACAGATGGCATTTCAGCCTGCTGTAAATACATGTATGAGAAAGGACTGGACCCTGACATAGTGGGGGAACTTATTAAACTCATTCTGACTCATAACAACTTCAGCTTTAACGGGAAACATTATGTTCAAACTATGGGAACAGCAATGGGTACCAGGATGGCTCCACAGTATGGTAATCTCTTTATGGCCAAATTGGAGGAGGATTTTTTAAGGCACTGTACAAGCAAACCACTTGCTTACTTCCATTACATTGATGATTTGTTTATAATTTGGACAGAAGGCACTGACACACTTAAGGATTTTCATCAGGGACTTAATAATTTCCACCCAACCATTAAGCTTTCCCTGGAATATTATCCCACCAGTGTTAATTTTCTGGATACCACTGTCACCATCAAGGATGGAACCCTACATAAATATATTTACATGAAACCAACAGACACACAGAGATACTTACACAAGAAAAATAATCACCTGAGTCACACAAAAAAGTCTGTCATATATTGTCAAGCACTTAGATA
Organism: Neoceratodus forsteri; assembly: GCA_016271365.2. NCBI lineage: Eukaryota > Metazoa > Chordata > Ceratodontiformes > Ceratodontidae > Neoceratodus > Neoceratodus forsteri. The sequence continues at coordinate 508,154,526 of CM057452.1, read as the reverse complement.
CCACCATCTCTATTCAAATAAGGAAGACAGAGATATACATTTATTTATGTTGAAAAACATCTTTATTGAGCAGGGACATTCTTCCACAGAAATTGACAGAGCAGTGGAACGTGCCACCCAAGTACTAAGAGAACTCCTACTGCAATATAATGAATGGACCATTACTAAGAGAGTACCCTTAGTAGTCTTGCATCATCCTGACCTTGAACTTCTATGTAAGATTACTAAGGACCTACACCCCATAATCAGTGAAGATGAAACCCTTGGTTGCATTTTTCAAGAACTGACACTACTATCCTTTAAACAACCACCCAGTTTAGCCAACCAGATTATTAGGAGCAAATCTGAACCTGAACAGAGTGCCATGACAACATATGGCACACAGCCCTGTAATAAATGCAGATGTAAAACTTGTGAACACATTTCAACCTCAGACTGTGTGGTTACCTCACAAAACAGACAATTCAGAATAATGGGTAATTAGACATGTACATGTGTTCTCCCCCCCAACTTCTTCCAAGACGTGTCAACTCCCATCCCCCCAACTCCTCCACCCACGCCTGTCACCCACCTTTCTACTTTAAAGCACTAAAGAAACACCAAATCCAAAACTACATTGCCAAAGCCATCAGCAAATCTAGAACAAGCAATGACACACTTGACCTCAAGCTACTGGTCCTAACGCTTGACGAGGTACTTGGGCCCCTCACCAAAATCTTTAATCTCTATCTTTCCTCTAGCCAGTTCCCAGACAAATGGAAAATGGCCACTGTTACCCCAATTCACAAAAGTGGTGATAAGGCTGACCATGTGAACTTCCGCCCTATCTCCATTCTGCCTCCCCTATCGAAGGCACTGGAACGTATAGTAGCGGACCAACTTACTGAGCATCTGGACAATTATAATATTCTCTGTAAACAGCAACATAGCTTTAGAAAAGGTCATAGTACATCCTCTGCCTTACTCGAATTCACCAGCTCCATTCACAGCTCCCTTGACAATGGACAACTAACTGGTGCTATTTTCATCGACCTGACCAAAGCCTTCGATACTGTTCACCACTCCCTCCTGCTGAGCCAACTAAAAAATGCTGGTCTCTCCAATGATTCAATCTCTTGGTTCAAAAACTATCTTGAAAACCGCACCCAGCATGTAAAAATTGGAGATGTGCACTCTGATTCAAGACCTGTCCTCTCTGGAGTCCCCCAGGGTTCAATACTGGGCCCCCTACTCTTCAGCCTGTTCCTTAACACACTACCAGACTCCTGCACTGAACACATCACCCTGTATGCCGATGATGCAATAATTCTTGCCACACTCCAGGACCCAAAGAAATTGCAAGAAAATCTCCAACTCGGCTTCTCCTCGGTTGAGAATTGGCTCACAAAGCACAAACTGTTCCTTAATCAAAAAAACAAAGGCCATGATCTTCAGCAGCTCCCATAATAAACATAAGCACTTCCAACTCTCCGTTATCACCAGACAAGGTGCCGCACTGGAACAGGTCAAAAACTTTAAATACCTCGGGATCACCCTCGACCCTCACCTCTCCTACACTGCCCACATCGACCATGTCGCCAAAGCCGCTAACTCCGGCTAGGCCTGCTATTCCATCATAGGAAACACCTGACACCTGAAGCCCTCACTGTCGCTGTCCAGAGCTCCATCATATCCATCATTGATTATGGCATTATCATTTACGGCTCTGCTATAACCACTGCACTCAAACGTGTATCCACCATCCTCAACAAGGCCTGTCGACTTGTCACTGGCTCCCAATGCCTAACTCACACCTGTGACCTCTATTCTCAAACTGGGTGGTTGAATCTTGCCAATCGAATAAAACACCAAACTTGTATTATTATTAAGAAAATCTTGCTGGGCCTTGCCCCCCCCGGAGTCTGTGCCCTCATACAACCAAGAATCCACACCCGACATACCAGGGGATCGAAACCTCAGCTTCTGCAAGTCCCGCATTGCCGCACAACACAGGGCCAAAGATCCTTTGCTTACCGGGCCACTAGTTGGTACAACAGTCTTCCCAGCGACATCTCATCTTCTCTATCGCTCAGCACTTTCAAGACTCATCTCCGCCTAACACTGACTGTCTCCAACCTCTGTGACTGTTGTGGCTAAGCATATCTTTTGGTTCCATAGCTGAAGATGCCCTTTTGGACCCACATCTACTCCTGCACTTTGCCAGCACTCCCCCTTCCTACCTTTACCTCCCCTGCTGGCCCATGACAAATGCCACCGGCTGCACTACCTCTATTCTTATCACTTCCACCTCTCCTCTCTCTGTCCCCCAACCTACCTCCCTTGTCTCCCATCCACTTAGTCTCCCTGATTTCACCCTCCTCCTTTCCCTTTCCCTTCCCCAAAGTTTCACCTTATTGTTCTTTTTTCATCTACAAGACTATGTGTTGTTCTTTTTTTTTTAATTTTATAAACTGTTATCTTTGCTTATGATTGTCTCAATTGTACCAATGACGTGGAACCTTTGTAAAAGAGCCTTGGCTCAAAGGTATTTGTAATCCTAGAACAAATAAATAAATAAATAAATAAAAAACATCAAGCAATGTTGTTTATCTTATTCAATGCAAGAAATGTCCTCGCACAGGGTATGTGGGGGAGACAAAATGGCAACTCTGCACTAGAATGAATTCACACAAGTATGATATTAATTGGAAGATGACTGACAAAACAGTGGCACAACACTTCTCTCTGGATGACTACTCAATTTCAGATATTTCTGTGATGGTCTTGAAAGGACATTTCAACAGTACACAACAGAGACGAGCTTGTGTGATCAGATTTATGTTACTTCTTAGTACGGTGCAAGACGACTTGAACATTGATGTTGGATATATGACACATTACATGTAATGGACCTTTACTTCAAAGGATGGACATACACACTTTAGGTTTTCAGCGAGCCTTGGACTTTTACTCTCATACTTATACTGTCCCTCTTAACTAGTTATCTACAGGTTGGCCTCTCACATTAGTATTGTGTGAATGTGTGCGTGAGTGTGTGGGTATGTCTATGTGTGTGGGTTTGTGTATATGTTTATGTGTGCATTGCAGGGGTTAAAGTAGTGTGGCACATTGAATTTTTAATATGTGTATTTGAGATGGGTGGTTATGTGGGTATAGTAAATGTGAATATTGTGGGGATATTGAGATAAACTTATGTTCAGATACATGGCATTATGGTGTCATAGTGGCTAGGACTCTGGACTCATATTATGGTGGATATTTGCTTCCTTATACTAGTTCTGTAATTTGAGTATATACTGTAATGTTTTTACATTCCGTACTTATTAGGACACTTGTCTCATTTACTTGAGGGTTTGTAACAGGTGCAGTTAGTTTTTGGGTAACTATTGTAGTGATGGGTGCAACTGATGGTGTATTAGGATTCATGAGCATATATTTCATTTTAAGTAGTTACTTTCCCCCAGTGTGTTTTATTTTGATTCCTTGGACGTTTCTATATATGTATTATTTCTATTATACACTGACAATTTATTGAAGTCTTTACATATCACGCTGTGTAGTCTCAATTTATTTGGGGTTCTGTGACTAGCACTTTTTTGGTATCTGGCTCTTACACTGGCAATTGATATTATCATGTATAAAATGTTATTACAACAAAGACTTAAGGTTTTTGGAACATAATATCTTGTTGAGAGTATGTTGGGAATATATCTCCAGCCAGTTGTACTTTCATCAGTGTGGTACACTTACTCACTTTGGGTAAATATCACTTTCATCATTCTATATGCCAGAAAAAGATCATTTCTGTGTTGTCATTTTGGAGCTTATTTTCTATTATTTTCTTACTTGGTAATATGTTACATTTTGGCATGCAGTTATTTTCTCCAGGATCATTTTATTGTCATAGGCTCTATTCACAAACAAAGTTCTGAGCAGAGTTGAAGCTGGATTTTACTGCTTCAGGAGGTTTCTTCACTTGACATGTGATTTAGTGAGCAGAGAATCTTTAGGTTTTTTTTAACCATTAGATTGATACATGGTATAATATATGTGAGTTGAACTCTTTGCCTGCTGTTATCTCTGGACAACCTTTGACCTTTACGTTAGGTTCAGCTGAAGTCACACTTCAGATATTTAAGCTCTCCAGTGTCACTTTATTTCTGAAGGCCTGTTTTAAACCAATAACAATTATTTCAGTTTTTTTCTGCATGTTCTAAGTGTTAATAATATGAGATTTTCTAAATAAGTCTTATTAGGATTCCAAAGAAGGACTTGTTGGTCTGAAAGCTAAAGCTCTTTGTTCTTTTTGTAACATCCTTGTTGATCCAATAAAAGGTATTAAACCATTTGTTCTGGATTTGTTCTTACTAGGACCAATACAGCATTAAACATTTTGCTTGTCAGGCATGTATGGAACTGATCAATAAATAAGCACTAAAGTACATTTTGTAGGACTAGAAGCAGAAAAAGTATAGCCTGCCTTCTTAATCTTATTTCACGTGAATTTACATGAACAAACCCTCAGGCTTTCAATAGCCTAAAGAAACTCAAGGTCTAGTCTTCCTGCCTCACTCTCCCTCACTTGCCGGCCACAAAGATTGGGAAATAGACACAGTCAGCACAGGGCCATACGTGGAGGTCATTAATAATTTGCATAAGCAGAAGCAATAGCTGCTGTGACTTCAAATCTTTTTTCTCAGTCTTGTCCCCCCCTCACAAGATGAAAATAAATCACTTTCCCTTTCTTACTTACCTCAGCAAAAAAATAAATATACCCCTATCTCTCCCCCTTCATGGAGCCCAGCAATGTGACCTTAAGATAAATGATGGCATAGACAGTGTACTTTTATGAGATATATGCTGTGTCGTAACCCCTTCTTTGCTACATAAATAGGAGGAGATTACACTTTGATTATATTTTTGGAGGCAGTATAGCGCAGTGGTCTAAGGCTCTGAGCTGCAAATTTGGTGACATCCAGCAGACCTGACCTGGGTTTGAATCCCACAGCTTCCACTTGTGTACTGTGTGGCCCTGAGCAAGTCACTTAACCTCCTTGTGCTCCCAGGTCGCTCCTGTAAAAAAGCTTTCAGCTTAGTGTGCTACACCTGGTTAAACAACTAACTAAATAAAAAAAAAAAAAAATTCTTTCAATGTATTGCAGCCTTTCTGCAAGTGCTGTCACTACAGTGTCTTCATTATTTTAACATTGTATAAATCCAATAATCCCTATAAATGAGTACATGTTTGCACACCATATTTACTCATCCTTACTTAAGAAGTGTTGGGGAGTGGACATGATGGACCTAGATTCCCTTCCTACCTTAAATTACTGTGTTACTATTTAGATACCACGGTGAGTTTGGATTTCAGTATCTTAACCACCTCACAGTCCAGTCCATTTTATTTGTTAATGCAGTATATAGCATCATACACTAAGATTGCAATTACAAGGCAAGGCAAATTTTATTTGTTTGGTGCCCTTTCCACAAGACTCAGGATGTTGTACAACAACACACATAAAATAATAACTAAATAAATAAGTAAATGGTAACAGCAGTAAATATACCATTAGGGGTTTGTGAATACATTCTGTTGAATATTCAGCCAAGTAGCCGTATTTAAGACTTAAATGAATTGTTACTCTTCATTCAGGAAAGGATAGGTAAAAAAATAAATAAATAACAGGATTGAAAAAGTATTTCCTTCTCCAAGGTGCCAGGGGGTAGTCCCATAACCACATCTTCCTCCTCCAAGTGGTCTTCTGTTCCCACTTTACCTCCATAGCCCTGCATCCTGAAAACCTGGTATACCATCAGTACTGGCCACCATACAGCATCATCTTTATAAATTACTCCCAGTCTTCATATGAACTTGGGCAAATGTCCCCATAATTCCAATTCCCCCCAATTCTTGATCCATTATGCAGGTGTAGGATGCTCCAAAAGGCAGACTTATCAGTTAAAAAAACATTGCACATAATTCCTGAATGCTCTGCAAGCACTTCACCCCCACCTAACACTGTCTTAACACAAGTCGGCCCAGCCTCACATTCTGTAGCCGTCACCTCTGACCCACGATCCATGATCTACCCGGCCTGGTATTAGCCTCCCCACAGTGCACTGTTAGATTCAGTTGGCTACTTGTTGATAGCTTCAGTGCACCAGGAAACAGCTGGGGGGGAACAGTCTGCTTTGTATCACTGAGAGACACTTGTCAGACTGTAAGACAGGACTGCATAGCAGCTCATACTCAATACACTTCAATACGTTCCTATATTACAGTTTGCCAAGTGTAAGCCAATGACTCTAAATAGACCACACTTCTTTGTCTCCATGCACTAAAGCTGTCTGCTGCCACTTAACTTCCTGAGAATTGACATGCACTGCTGAGATGGGACCACCCAGGTCATTGCTGCAGCACTGCTCCATGTCAGGGATCAAGTTGAGGTTGTGTTTGGAAAGGGGGAGTTGTCATAAAGTGACATTGGATGGAGAGTAGGAGTTGGCAGGTCAGATAGATATTATGTCTAGTGGTCATTTAACAAAGGCACCCTTGACAGCCATCATAATGGATTGGAAATTGGGGGTGGTTACAATTACAAAGCCAGTTTCTCCAGGTAAATAAAGGATATGTGTCAGATTAGTGAGGGGGTGTTTTTTTTTTTTCTAAAGATGTTGTCAGATGTTGGCAGGTTTTTTCTTGTCCCTCTGCTTGTATGAGCAATCCCCCCTCTCACCCAAGCTGAGCAATCCCTGACATATTGTGATTCCACTCTGGCCCTTACCAAGCAGACGCTGGCATTTAGTGGTCCCCCTTCTGCCCCAAGCCAGTGAATACTATGTAAGGTTGCACTGGCAGTCTTCTCTTAAAGAAAAACTCACCACTATTTATGTCAACTACAACCTCCTTCCCCACCCTCATAACACTCATTATAGATTGAGAAAGTACTCCCAACCAATCAGGATGCTCCTTTTCTGTGCATGAGACTCTCTTATTCTGTGAAGAGTGTCTTACGTGCAGCTGCCTTGGAAACAAGCATGCTCACCTAAGCTTTATAAAAAAAGTATATATTATTAATACCACTATCAAGACCACCCCTGTAGTTGCAAGAGTGATCTCACTGACATTCATAGGGTATCAGAACTCCTTCAGTCTGTGGTGCTCATACCTCAGAATGCCATTGGACCACTCTTGCAAATAGCGATAGTCCTCATTAAGTGACCCACTGACGCCACAATTCACCTCCCCAACCTCGACAAAGTGACTCTGTTTCCACAGTAATGAATTAATCAGGCTTTCCTTTAGCCTAATAGCAGTCTCCAATCTCAAACTCCCCCCCAGCCAGACCATTTTAGAGGTTGACCCCTGTTCTCCCTCCCTCGTAGCACATGATACCCCTCATTTATCCATGGCACCAAGTATACATGTGGTGAGGCTCAGGAGACAGAGACCAGCAGAGATCCTCCTCTCACCATCTTGTCTGTCTGTCATCTGAATGAACAAGAGTGGACACATTAATAGTGAACAGCTGATAATCAACACTTTCCCCTATTCACATGACCGCTCTCATTCATTTAAATGGCAGCCAGCCAAGGTGATGAAAGGAGGGCCAATGCCATCTGCCATCTCCCGTGCTTTGTCACATGTGTTTCTGGTGGTATGAGGGGAGAAGGGTGGGATTGGGTGGTATCAGGGTGCGGGGATGGAACAAAACTGTTAAACTGGTCAGTGCTGGTGGAAGTAAGGTGGGGTTGGGAACTGTTATGAGGGTAGGGGATGGGGCAAAACTTTTAAACTGGTCAGGGTTGAGGGGGGAGAGTGGGTGCTACGAGGGTGGGGAATGGGGTCAAACTCTTACACTGGTTAAGGTTGAGGGAGGGACTGGGTTCTACAAAGCTGGGAGGACAGGGCAAGACTCATAAACTGGTCAGGTTTAGGGTAGGAGGGTGGGACTGGGAACTGGATCTATTATCTCAGAAATAGAATTACTTTACTCAGACTGGAGGAGGGTGGGATTGGGTGCTATGAGGGATGGTGGCTGGGTTCTGGGTCCAAGTGGCTCTGGCTTTCTCTGGTGTGGGTTCCTGCAGGTCGGTTACCACCTGGGGTCTGAGATTGGGGACAGTGAGGGCTTGTTGGTGGTGCACCCTTAAGTGTGGCTGTCTGATGGTTTCTACAACACCGTTCCATGTCCCACCAAAGAAACAGACTGGAGAGCTGTTCTGGCAGATGCCTGAGGCCAACAAAACTCTGAAGTAATCTGTGTTTCATGCAACAGTCAGCACAGGAGGCAGGCATTTATGAGTTGAACCCAATGACAAAGGGAAGGATGTGCTGAGCCCAGTAAGGACTGTAGATGTGATATATTTGTGCACTACCCTTTGAAGGGAGATTGCAATATTTCTACTAACAATAAATTAAGAATTTGGATCAGCATATCCCCAATCAGCCTCACATCACAAATGAGATCTCTACGTTACATAGTTTAAAAGTTATGTCATTTTATAACCCTAATTTCACTGCCTGTTCAAAAAATTAAGTTTCATAGAAGAGCTAGTGATGTTACAGCCAGAACTCACAGCCTAGTCCTCTCTTCAAGCTATATTATGGGACGTATTTCTCCCATGTTACATGAACTGCAGTTATAGTAAACATTTCCATAATATGAAGATGCAGTCATTAAGAATATGATAGGGTGAGGACTGTATTTCAGCAGCAAACATAATTTTAGAATTCCAAAGCTGTGAGAAGTTTTAGGGGTGGGTGAATACCTAATTTCAGATATTTGGCTGAATATTCATATTCAGGGCCTCAAATATTCGAGTACTCATACTCATTATTTGGCTATTTGTGTGGAAGGAGGATACAACAATTAAAAGCGCCCCTTCCCCTCAACTGATGACCACGGCTAATCTCCTGGCCACTGTACCTGTCCTTTGCAGCCATTTCCCACCAAACTGCCTCTTTCCTGTTGCCACAGAGATGGTGTCTGAGAGTTAAATATTTTGTCAGTTCCTGGCATTATGCCAGGAGCCTACAGCATTTTTGCAAGTTTAACCTCCCACCCTAGCCCAAACATCAGCCAGCCTGTTCTTTTTCATTTGAGGTCACTCACAGTAACTCCCTTATTGTGTGTGGGGGGACTAGAGGCAAGCAATCCAGATTCTGTACATTTCTAAACTAGTCAGTCAGGCACTTTTCCCACCATGTCCATCACCCAGGCCAGCTCACTTATTCTCCTATGCCCAACATACTGGACTACAATCATAGCATCTTATATGCAATAGAGAGGTGGACACAGAATCACAGGGGTGGGAGGCAGGGTCAGTAGTGTTACAGTGATACAGTTCAGCCTGACTAGATGTATAGTTTCACTATGACACTAACATCCCATCCCTCCATTTTGATCCCACACATGCTCCTCACTTGCATATTAAATGCTGTTATGCTGTTTTCAGTACCACTGCTAGCACAGTATGTTTGGTCCAGGAGAAGAAGCAAGCTGACCTGGATGATGGACACAGCCAGAGGGGGACTCAACTGACTAGCCTGGAAATTTACAGAATCTGGATTGCTTGCCACCAGCCCCAATAAGCAGGTGCTATGAGTGACTTGAACTGTAAAAGAAGGGTCTGGCTAGTCAGGCTTAAGGTGAGAGTTAAGTTTGCAAAAACACTGTCAGCTCATGGTATAGTGCCAAGAGCCAACAATTAGAATATTTAACTCCAACATCTTTTCTGGGGCATTGGGAATGGGGAGGTGGGTGGAGGCAAACATTTTATTTTTTTTTTTCCGAATACAGAATACCACTAATAACTGGGCCTATGACTCATTTTTGTTCCTGAATAGTTAATAGACTATTATTTGTGATATTCAGGAAATACTATTCATTACTCTCACACCCCTGGCAGGTTTTACAATACTGCCAGGATAAGATATCAGAATTTCTTCAGGCTGCAGTTGTGGATTGCAGCAATGACAATCTGAGAAAGTTTCTGGGATACACAATGTTGGAAAGTGGCAGTGTCATAAATTTTTAGAACGTGACACAGATACCCAGTTTCAAAATGCGAGACACTTACATACCCCATAGTTGTGGAATTTGGCAAGGATATGTCTGTGTGTGCTGCCTCAATTTGCTCATGTCCAAGCCAGACATTATATCTGCCCAGTGAGGATGTATCTCTCTCTCTTAACCTCTGCTCAGGGACCATGTAAAACCTGGACTTCACAGATCTGGGTACACCCTGGGTCCACTTTTTCCACTTGTGACTGCGTGGGAACTTCTGATTGACTAGCCAAATCAATCTCACCAGTGAATATTGTAAATGTGTTATGTAATGATGATACTAAATGTGTATCATTGCTAGTTCAGGACTTGTACAGTATTACTGATGACTGTTGAATCTGATTATGATTGGGCCCTTGGTGTGGTTTTGGTTGGGGTGCCAGCTGTGTAAACCCTCATTGCCAACATGGTGTGTGCATACAGGCATGCTTTGTAAATGAACTGTTTTGATTGAAACAACTTCAGTTTCAAGTGTTGTGTCCCATGTTCCAAAGATACTGGTGGGAGAAAGGAACCAGAGACTGCTGAAAAGTATCTGAACTATTACAAATTGACTTTAAGTAAGTGCTTTTTAATTGTCAGCAAGGAGCCTGTGAAAAGAACCAATAGTCCCTAGCGCCTCAACCGTTCAGCGGGTCTTCAAACAGGGGCACACGTCTGAGTGCCATGCTTTCTTTGTTTTTGGACATGTTTGAGCTGGCAGCTCTGCGCAGGCACCGCCGCTTTTAGTGCCACACAATTTCATTGTTTGACAAACTGACTTTAAGCTTTTCCCTGTAAACTGCCTATTTTACCTCAGGAATCAATCTACGCCAGGCCTATGTAACATCTAGAGATACTAGTATCTTACTCAGTGTATTAAATGGATTAAGTGTGAGACACTATTAATAACCCTGAGGGAGGCTCCTTGTTTAAACATGGAGCTATGACAGCAAACTGCTGTGACTGCCTGTGACGTGTTGTAACTGCATCAGGAATTATTTTAAAGTGAAAACATTTTTAAAATGCTTTTATTTAGAGTTGGCTGAGTCATCCTTCCTGGGTGCTATGAAGTTTAAGTTGGGCATATGCTATTGACTGATTTACTGCATTGATTCAAGTTTTAATTGTTAAATTCTGCTTATGGAACCCAGATATTACAACACTGGAAAGTGGTGTCAGTCCAGTTAATAAACAGGTTCACCAGTAATTATAACTTTAAAATTGCTGTATTTATAACATGGATCCCAAACTGCCAACACACAACCATGGATTGACTAAAATAGTTTAACAGTTCAGCTTGCTCAGAGAAACAAAATAATTTGCTCCAAACAAAAACAACACTCATAGTCATAGAGAGGTTCATTAATTGAAGGTGGGCAAAATTACCAAATTCTGAATTCACAGAATATTCGCGAAATTCTGCAAACTGTCATGAAATTTCACAACATTTTTTAGCTGGCCATAACTCTGTCTGTGTTAAACCTAGGTGTCTGTTATTTGGCATGCATATTGTCTGGTGCATGCCGTAACACCTTGTCATGTTGTATGACATGTGGATGAAGGGTAGGTAAGTTATAGGGACTCAAAATCTAGCAATTTAATATGCATGGGAAAATTTCTGAAAATATGTCTATGCTTACAACTTAGCTACCTTTGAAGCTAGATAACTGAAAACTTAGATGTATACTTTTTTGGAAGATTCTTGGAAATTGCTAAATAGAGATTGTAAGGTTTAGCTATGGCCTGCCTCTCAACACGACTTCTAGTGGCTCGCTTCCGAACCCAGGTCATCAGTATGGCAGCATGACGTTCTGATGTTGGACCATGGTGATTGCCTTAAAGCCTAATATTTAGGGTCAATGAACCTAACAACATTGGTGATATTCTGTTCTCTAGCTTTAAACATATAAGGGCTTAAAATTCAGCAGTTTATGTAATTGCAAAATGTAATAAAAACTTTTTAAAAGTGTGGAGGCTTATAACCCTGTTCCATTTTAAGCTACATATATGAAACCTGGCACACATATGTATGAGCATGGGTAATGTCATCATACCAAATTTGGTGTAATTTTCATAAATACTTTCAGTTCACATAGTTGTTAACTATAATTTTAAAATTTCTGAAAGTTTGGATGTTTATAACTCAGTCGTTTTTTTTTTGGTTTTTTATTAATTTAGTATGCTTTATTCATTTTCGTCCACAACATCCATAAAGCACCATGGGTTGCTAGGCATAAGCATTATTACATGATAGTATAGAACTTGCCATAACAGCCTTGTGGTTACATCGGCTAAAATAAACACATTATGTTCTAAAATCAATTACATTATCCAAAGCTAAAAGACCCACACCCTCTTCCAGTACATCCATGCACCCCAATTACCCCTCTACCCTTCCCCATGTCAAGTGTGTACATATTCTTCCAGATACCATATTGGGTTTCGCTTGTTGAACAAAAGATCCACTAGTTACTGGGTCAGTGTGGATTATAAGCAATAAGTAAGGCCTCCAAAGGGCCCCATCTAGTTCAAGTTTATTGCAGGAAAACTCCAAGTTCAAGTTTATTGCAGGAAAACTCCATTGAGCAAGCTCATTCACAAGGAGGTCCTGTGACATAAACACTTAAAGTACAAACATAGATAGGTAATAACAGTATATACATGAAATGCACGTTACATGATACAGGCTGTATATACATACAAGGGTACCACATAGGGTGACCTCAGGTAGTAAACATTAATATGAGACAGGGAAGCGACTTACAGGTTGCATACTGATAAATGAAACATGATGACTGGTGTGTGCAATACACACTGTATATTTTGACAGCTAGAACAAACAACAGACTACAACTGATATTGGGGGCAGGAGTGATTTAATAAAGTAGCAGTGGAGCGTAAGCATAGATAAAGCCAGGAGTAGAAGGGGAAGGGAAAGCAGTTAATATGACAAAGCAATTATACCTTACCAGTGGATAAATATGGCACACATGGGGAAGGAAGAGACTTAATCACAGTTACAGGTGTCTTTTATTTTGGCTGAACTTAGCGATTTGTAGAAGTTTATTGAAACTGTGCTAGTTAGTTTCAGTACATAGTTTCAACCCCATCTGGGCTGATATAAGTGCGGTCGGTTACCCATATACAGGATATACTTTTCTAATTGCAAAGCGGTGAGCATCTCCTTATACCACTCCCTCACTGACAGCCAGGCTTCATCTTTCCAATGTCTCATAATAATGAGTTTGGCTACTGCTGAGACTAAAGCAATATGTGCCATCTTGGTTTTAGGAATACCCCTCGGCAACAAATATAATAGACATGTTTCCAGGGTAAAGAGGGAGTCAAGACCTAGCCACTGATCCAGCAGCAATTTGATAGCCTGCCAAAAGGTCTGGACAAGTGAACAGCCCCACAACATGTGGTATAAGGAGCCAGGGGAAAGGCGACACCTGGTGCACACAGGAGAAGGGGCACGCCCCATCTTATGTACTCTAGCTGGTATGAAATATAAGTTATTCGTAATATTGAACTGTATCATTCGTAACCTGTCCTGCTTGACAAAGGTATAATTGTTCCTCCAGGCCCATCCCCAAATCACTACATCAGGTGAAATTGATAACTCCTGGACCCAGTAATAGCCGATCCCGCGTGGTAGGCTAATATCCAAAACCTGTAACTCTTTGTAAGTTTTGGACACTGCGTGCGATTCACCCGCTGCCTGCAAGAGCCTGTTCAATATCTCTGGGTATGACCAGTTGGTGTCTCCCCTCCCCATATGTCTTTTGAGACAGAGTCTTAGGAGAGACTAAAGGAGCTTAATATGTATACCCTTGAGGAAAAAAGGGAGAGGGGGGACATGATAGAAACTTTTAAGTACCTCAGTGGAATCAACAAAGTCCAAGAGGGTAGCATTTTTCAGAAAAAGAGACTTGCAAGAACAAGGGGACACAGTTTAAAGATAGAAGGAGGGCGGTTCAGGGGCAATGTGAGGAAGTATTATTTCACAGAGAGGGTAGTGGATGCATGGAACAGCCTTCCTGAGGAGGTTGTGGGGTCTAAAACTGTAGGAGAATTCAAGAATGCATGGGACAGACATAAGGCAATTCTTGTGGGGGGTAGGAAGAAATAGGCTGTTGGTTAACTAGGATCTGCGGCCTATCCTGTAGGTAGGGAAATGGGAAGACTAGATGGGCCTAGCGGTCCTTATCTGCCGTCAAAGTCTATGTTTCTATGTTTTGATCGCCTCTACCACTTGCCTGTGTTTGAAAAAGTCCATAACTGAAACTAGGTAATGTGTTTGAAAGGTTGAAAATTACATCAATTGGTCGCCCTCAAAGAGGTCGGTGACCATTCTATCAGTCAGAAATGGCCAGAATGTGGGCAATATGGGTTTATGGTCTATTTGAAAATGAGGGTTACCCACAATGGGCTGATCCAAGGTTGCATGCCAGTTACATGAAAGAAACATTTGTATCTGCTAGAGGGCTCGAACTGACCACCCTATGGGGGTATTTTTCAGCTTACTAGGGAGCTTCGAGGGGCTGACATAAATCAAAGAGTTGAGCTTACCCTGGAACTGGGATATTAGTGACTGCTTTATGTCCAGCCACAAGGGAGTATATGCCTGATTCTCCTTTTCTAGTCCTATTCTTGGCCAATGGGCTACTCTACTGAGGTGGTGAGCACAGTAGTAGGTAAAGAAAGAGAGTAGTGCTAGTCCGCCCTGTCTTTTGAGCCCTGTAAACTTGTGGTATGTACATCAAGCTTTCTTGCCCTTCCACAGAAAGGCATTTATAATTGACTGTAAGTAGTTAAACCACTTTTTGGGAAGATAGCACCCTAACATCCTGACCGGGTATAGAATCCTGGGCAGGACATTCATTTTTACTATGTTAGCTCTCCCCCAAAGTGTGAGCGGAAGATTTCCCCATCTCTCCAGATCCGATTTAATAACCTTGAGTAGTTCTGCAAGATTCAATTTCATCATGACGGGGAGATCTCTGGTCACATGAATACCTAAGTAGGTAAGAGTATCTGGTGCCCATTCCAAACTGGTGCCATCTATGGATGCTCAGGTGGTCCTGTCATTCAGGGGAAAGACTTCGGATTTGGATACGTTAAGTCTGTAGTGGGAGACCTTTCGAAAGACTTAATCAGCCTCAGAGTACTGGGATCCCAACTACCGGATCCTCAATATGTATCAGCAAGTCATCCACTTAGGCAGATAGGGTATACTGATGTTCCCTAATTTAATACCTCTGATTTGAGGAGGCATTTATTTTCTTGAGGAGGCTCAAATAAAGATTGAATAGGAGAAGGGATAGCGGGCACCCCTGCCTTGTCCCCCTCTGAAGCCGAAAAGGGCCAGGTAGGGTGACATTGCCCCAAACCTGTGCAGATGGGGAGGAATAAAGGATTCAAACCCATTTGATAAATTCAGCTGGGAGACCATAACATGCCATTGCTAGGAATAAGAAATCCCAAGAAACCATGTCGAAGGCCTTCTTGGCGTCCAGGGACACCAAAACCGCCATGGAGTCGGAGTCCCTGGATGCCGAGAGGATGTGCATGATCTTTCGCATATGGTCAACAGATGATCTTCCAGCCATAAACCCAATTTGCTCCTGCCCAATAAGAGTAGCAAGCACCGGGCTTAATCTGTTGGCCAAGATCTTCGCTAAGATCTTGACATTGGAGTTGATCAGCGAGATAGGTCGATAGCTGGTGGGATTAAGAGGGTCCTTCCCCGGCTTGGGGATGAGAGTAATCAACGCTTTTAAACAACTATCTTCCGACATGCCCTCAGAGTGCCAATGATTGAAGACTTCTGTAAGCAGGAGAGCCAGCTCTAGCGTACAAGCTTTATACAAGTTGTTAGAGAGACCATCGGATCCCGGTGCTCTATCCAATGCAAGTTGCTGGATGGCCTGCATAACCTCCTGTACCATTATCGGATTACCCAATGCCTTGGCACTCTGAGTGGTCACTGTCGGTAACTCTACTGAGGCTAGATAACTGAGGATGGTCTGGACATTGGGATGGCCTGCCTGATCGGCTGAATACAGTCTCATGTAGTAATTCTTTATCTCCTCCACCACTTCTCTGGGTGACATTATAAGTTGATTTCCCACTTTGAGACCAGCAATGAAGCGTGAAGCCTCTACCTGTCTGAGCCTTAGGGCTAACAACTTTACGGCTTTTTCCCCGGCATCAAGATATTTGATTTTGTTGCGCCTCAGTGACAGTTCTACCTTCTGAGTGATTAGGGCTGAGTACTGGGCTTGTAATCTATGCAGAGTTGCCCATTCAGCATCGGAGGACTTATTATTGAGGGTGGCTTCCAGCTTCCAGATGTCTGAGATTAAACTATCTTGTTGGGCTTTATCTAGCCTAGATCTGATGGATGCCAGACATAGGCACTCCCCTCTCAAGGTGCATTTTGCTGCTGCCCAGACTATGTCAATTCTCAAAACTGAGCCCTATTTATTGAGAGAAAGTTGGTAAGGAAATCTCTTATCTGCTGTATAGTCTCAGACTTCTGGAATAGCTGGTTATTAAGCCTCCAAACAAACTCCCTCCTGTATGCTTTCCCAAAATGTTATGTTAGTGAGACAGGCGAGTGATCAGAAATGACCCTCTCATGGATTTCAGAGCAAACTACATTTGGGAGTGAGTGGGAACTTAATAAAATAAAGTCAATGCAGGATAGTGATTTGTGGGGGGTTGGGAGTAAAACGTATATTTGGTGCTCCATAGGGTGCAGCATACGCCATACATCTAGGATATTTTCACCATTCATCAGATCATGAAGTGCCCTTTGTGATGGGGAGAGTCCCCGCCTTCGAGAGTCAGATCTGTCCAATCGCGTGTCCGGTACCACATTCCAGTCCCCTCCCATTATAGTTGTTACCGGTGGATTAATGACTACCATACTTAACAAGCGAATAAAGAATTCAGGGGTTTCTCCATTTGGGCCATATAATGCTCCCAGTAGAATTGGATTTGACTCTTTACTACCCAGCAAAATAATATATCTCCCATTGGGGTTGTATGTCTCCCTCTTTAGATTAAAGGGGATATTTCTGTTTATGGGGATGATCACCCCTCCACTGTTACTAGATCTCCCAGCACCAAAAGCCTGTCCTACCCAGGCTTTGATAAACAAATGGGCATCTTCCCGTTTCATGTGCGTTTGCTGAAGGCAGACTATCCCTGCCTTTAATTGCTGCAGGTGTCTGAGAATAACCAGCCTTTTAGCCTTGTCCTGGGCGCCCTTAACGTTCCAACTGATAGCCTTGTATTGACTAATCATTGCCAGCAGATAAATTACTCTGAGGGATTGTTCCCTTACTTAGCCCAATAATGCCATTGAACCTAGAAAAATATCCTGCTTCATGATATACCGCATCAGCCACTTTTGCCACACTTGACATCCTCCCTCCCCAATAAACCCTTTTCATTATCTATTGCCCTTATCTCTCCTGTTCTACCCTCCCCTATCAAATAAAACATTTTCGTTAGTCCCCTAAGTTCTTCCCCAGTTCCCAGGAACTGCCACTCCCAAATCACCACGTTGCGCAATGTCTTTTCACAGAGTAATGCACACCATGCCCCCCTCCATTAAACAAAAAGTATGCCCAACCCAAGTGAGTTAGAGAATCTCCTTTTCCTAAATTTAGAATATAAACATTAGGTAAATCAGAACAGACAAATCCTAACCCTACATGACAAGTGCAAGGGTTTTAGGATCGCTTGCTTCCTCTTGGCAAAATCCCCTAATAGTGGATGGCAATGGGAGAAGCAAGGTAACAATGCTGAAAGGAAAATAAGAGGTTAAAGTAATGCAATAAGACTCTACGTAGTAGTTCTTAATGCTCCCAATAACTCGATTCAGTTGATGCAGTTACTATAGACCCCCATGGTTCCGGCCGCCATATCACAGCCGAAACCACGGAAGCCATCAAGTGGTCCAAGTGTCTCGTGAAGCACTCGCTGCTCCCAGGGTTGCTTCTGGATTAGTCCCGTTTGTTCTTCACCCCTGTTTACGCCTTCCATTCAGACGGGCCGCTAGGCAATAGGGGTGAGACCCAAATCAAATTATAACCGGAACATAACTCTCCTCCCCATAGTAATAAGAGACTCTTGTGGGAATAAGGCAGCCGACTCCACCAGCAAGGAATGAAATAAAAAGCCCAAGGGTCTGGTAGGTGATACCATTTGCGATATTTCTTCCAGGATCATGTACTGTTATCACAGTCAGAGTATTCCCACCAGCACCAGTTGCCATCCTTCATAGCCCCAAAAAAATGAAGCCCTTGGTTAATCAACAACTGTTTCGAGATGCACCCCTCGAAAGAGGCCTGGCTCCAGAAGCAGTTCCCTTAGTGATCGACGATAGGTAGACTGAGAACACCTTCCATGGCCTCCCCTGGCCACTACCTGTAAAAAACACCGGCCACCTATAGAATTTCACACTATTTCCATGTCCTGAGGACCATTGATTAAACCCACAAAGATCTCATATGTCAAAAAAAAAAACTCTGTCACTTTGATCTTTCATCAGATGCATCATAACCCCCTTTATCACTCCATTCCTTTGAACACATCCGGGAATATTTCTCAGAGCTCCATCAGATCTTGCTCTTTGCTTTCAAAAGAGATCCATTTATCTTGGTGTTTAATCTGGAGCACTGCAGGATATCGCATTCTGAAGGGTTTACCAGCTGCAATCAGTTTAGAAACGATAGGATGCATTTCTTGTCGTTTCGCTCTGACCGACTGGGGCAGGTCTTGCGCAACCCTAAGCCGGTGTCCTTCCCAAAATATTTCTTGTAAATTCTTAATTTTAATCAGAATATGCTGCTTATCTAAATAGTTGAGCAGGTGACAGGTCAGGGGTCGTGGGGGGGAGCAGGGTGGCTGGGGAGGTCGTAGTGCCCGGTGTGCTCGCTCGATAACATATGCGGCTCCATTTGGAGAAGGCCCCACTATCTTTTCAAAGAATTTCTGGAGAAATACAATCGGATTCAATCCTTCTTTCTCGGGCACACCAAATATTAGTAGGTTATTTCTCCTGCTCCTCCCTTCAAGATCTTCTAACCTCCTAGTCTTTTCACTCTTCTCCCGAGTTGTGTGATCATTGTCGTTTTGTCTTGCTTTTCTCTAATGAAGTGATCTTAACTTGGGAATCTCCAACTCTCAAACTTAGGGCCTGCACAGAGGTTTTAATTTGCTGCATATCTTCTGCCATTACTGAAATACGCTCTTGGAGCAGCCTCATTACTTCCAGAAATCTCTCTTCTGAAAGAGCAGCAGCGGAGGCTGGGTTTTTATTGTCCCTCGCTTGCTTGTGCTGAGGCCTCTTCGCGGCCTGCTCCTTTTCCGGCGTCGTTGATGGCGAGTGTCTCTGCATCGGTTTCTTCATAAAGATGTCCATTTTAGACAAATAGCTGTCTACTGTGGAGTACTAGTGACCTTAAGGTATAAGTAAGGCACACTATTTGTAGTGAAATTTAGCAGAAAATAGTGTTTATTTAAATGGAGGTACGGAGCTGCGGGAGGTTGCTTCTGCCCTTCACCCTGTCATCACGTCAACTCAGTCATTTTTAATGACAGAGATCTGAAACGTGGTACAATTCTATATGGGCACTGTGATACCCAACTTACCAAATATGGTGAAATTTAGAGAAATACTTTTGAAGCTAGATGGAAATAACCAAAATTACAATTTTGATGACATTTTGTAAAATGTTTGCTGACATTTTGCAAAATTTCATGGAAGTGAAATCAGCACTTCACCAGAATTAGGCTGGCAGAAGATAAAAGTTGCCTATCGCTGATACAGTTTCAACCATTGTAAGGTTTACTTCATGGTTTGAGATGACCTGTGTGCAATTGCAACTCATGAGAATGACCCAAAATGTTGTTTCTGTGTTAAGGCCCTTCTGCAACTACCATCATAAAGGCCTCACAATCAAAGCTTGATTGGGAGATATTTCCTGTGAGAGGATATACTGTACCCCTACCCAACAAACAGAATCACTAGATATATAAGGGAATCATCTATGATCATTAGTTCCATACTCAAGGATACAATACATGTGGCCATAGCTCTATGTTGCATTTGAGCTATGGAGAATGGGAGAAGGGGAGAGAGTAAACTAAGACACCACCTCATTGCAGGTACCCTTTTGAAGAGGCACCAACCTCTGCTCATAATTAAACTTGACCCATATGGGAACATACC
Organism: Neoceratodus forsteri; assembly: GCA_016271365.2. Taxonomy (NCBI): domain Eukaryota; kingdom Metazoa; phylum Chordata; order Ceratodontiformes; family Ceratodontidae; genus Neoceratodus; species Neoceratodus forsteri. The sequence goes on along the minus strand of CM057452.1, from coordinate 508,134,225 downwards.
CTGTGGACACATGTAGAGCCCCCACTGGCAATAAATCTCCCCTCACCCATACACTAACACAAACAGGCACAATACAAAAGGAATACAGAAAGAACCTGATTATTGTCCATTGTCTGAGTTAATACCCTGAGCATGGCCTTGCATGCCAAAGTTCTGCCTAATCTTGTTGTCTAGTGCCACTGCCTCCTGGTGATCATTATAGAAATATTGCTTGCCCAAATATACAATTTTGAGATGAGTGGTGTACTGAAGATGGTACAACACCCCAAGAGATCAGAGCACTGAATGCAAAGAGTCAAAATATTTCCTTCTATCTCTCATGGTAAAAATAAGAAAAAAAGAAACAGAAAACATAGAATCTGATGGCAGATAAGGACTGCTTGGCACACCCAGTCTGCCCATTTCCCTACCTAATGGATAAGCTGCAGATCCTAGTTAACCAACAGCCTACTTCCTCCTACCCCCACTTCCTAGAATTGTCTTATGACTGTCCCATGCATTGTTGAATTCCACCACTGTTTTTGACTTCACAGCCTCCTTAAGAAGGCTGTTCCAATCATCCACAACCCTCCCCATGAAAAAATGCTTCTTCACATTACCTCTGAGCCATCCCCCCTCTATCTTTAAATTGTGCCCCTTGTTCTTGCACACCTCTTTTTATGAAAGATTCTACCCTCTTGGACTTTGTTGATTCCCTTGAGGTACTTGAAAGTTTCTATCATGTCCCCCTCTCCCTCCTTTCCTTGAGGGTATACATATAAAGCTTCTTAAGACTCTCTTCATATGTCTTCTTGTGCAGACCCTGCACCATTTTAGTTGCCCTCTTCTGGACTGCTTCCATCCTGTCTATGTCTTTGCGGAGATTGGGTCTCCAGAACTGCATGCAGTACTCCAGATGGGGTCTCACCAGCTGTCTGTACAGAGGGATAACAACTTCCTGTTTTCTACTGGTGATGCCTCTCCATATGCATCCCAGTATCCCCTCAGCCATCCTTACTGCCCTCTCACATTGCTTGCCCACCTTTAGGTCATCTGATATGACTACCCCCAGGTCCCTTTCCATTTTTATTTTGTTGTTAGTATCTCACCCACCATTGTGTATTCTTCCCCTGGGTTTTTGTTTCCCAGGTTCATTACTTTGCACTTCTTAGCATTGAATCTAAGCTGCCATACATTTGACCATTCTTCCATCCTTGCCAAGTCCCTTCTCATCCTTTCAACCCCGCCTTGTGTATCAAACCTGTTGCAGATCATTGTGTCATCTGCAAAGAGACATACTTTTCCTTCCAGTCCCTCTGCAATGTCACTAATAAAGACACTGAAGAGGACTGGTCCTAGTACTGAACCCTGTGGTACCCCACTAGTAACCCCCCATTCTTCAGAGTGGACTCAGTTGACTATTGCCCTCTGTGTCCTGTTCTCCAGCCAGTTCTTTACCCAGGCTACCATCTTGGGACCCACTCCGAAGCTGACTAACTTGTATATAAATCTTTTGTGTGGGACTGTGTCAAATACCTTGCAAAAGTCTAGGTAGACCATGTCCACAGCCCCTTCCTGATCTACTACTTTGGTCACCCAGTCAAAGAAATCTATTAGATTCATCTGACATGACCTTCCCACTGTGAATCAATACTGTCTTGGGTCCTATGCCCCTCTGACCTCTAGGTTCTCGACAGTTCTTTCATTCAGAAGTGATTCCATCATTTTCCCTATCACTGAGGTTAAACAAACAGGTCTGTAGTTTCCTGCTTCTGCCCTGCTCCTACTTTTGTGAAGTGGAATAACATCTGCCCACCTCCGGTCCTCAGGTATCACCCCATCCTCCCATGATTTGTTAAAGAAGGTACTCGGTGGTGCCACTAGTTGTACCCTTAGTTCTTTTAGAACTCTGGGATGAATCCCATCAAGACCCATTGCTTTGTCCACCTTCAATTTTAAGAGTTCTTTCAGAACTCTTTCTTCTGTGAATGGGCTGGTATCAACTTCTGTATCCAGAGTGTTTCTATTGTTTGTTTCAGGTACCTCCCCCTCTTCATTTGTGAATACTGACCAAAATATTTGTTTAGTATCTCTGCCTTTTCACAATCACCCTCTGATCATCCCTTCTCCCCTTTATTAAGCCTCACTATCCCTCCCTTGGTCTTCCTTCACTCCCTGACGTACCTATAAAAGGTTTTATCCCTCTTGTTAACTGAGTTGGCTATCTTTTCCTCGGTTTGGGCCTTTGCTGTTCTGACTGCCTTCCCTGCTTCCTTTGGTTTTAACTGATACAGTTCTGTGTCCTGCTCCTTTTGTGATTCCTTGCACTTCCTGAATGCTTTCTTTTTCTCCCTAACCTTCCCTGCCACCTTCTTTGAGAACCATAGCTGTTTTTTATGTCGTTTTGTTTAGTTGCTTCACACAAAGGTTTTTTTTAAACAGGAGAGACACACTAAGCTGAAAGCTTATTTACAGGTGCTTCCTGGAAGCACAAGGAAGTTAAGTGACTTACTTAGGGTCACACAGTAAGTAAGTGGGGACTATGGGATTTAAACCCAGGTCTCTAGGTTTGCAGCTCAGAGCCTTGAACCACTGTGCTATAGTGCATTCTTAATCTGGATGCAGAGAGATTTTTCCACCATCTTCTAAAGTGACTGGGGCCCATCTCCTGGCTGTATTTAGAACATTGTCTCACACACGACTCGGGGAAGAACCCCACATGCACAGTCCATGGATTGTGATCATCACGTCACTTCCTTTAGCATGATACAATATGCCTGCTGGATTCTCAGTTTCTACTCCAGATGTAGTGTCATTTAACCAGGGTCCCACAAAACTGTGTCTAGTCCTCCAAGTGCCTCCAGTAGTCCAAGGAGCCTGTGATGAGGGGATCACATCACATTTTCTAAAGTCTCTAGCTGATACCTCAGGGCCCAGTTCTCCTTTACAAGATCAGCAGAGGAGGTAGCGGCTAAGAGCACAGACCCAGCAGCCTCTTTGTTTTCTGAAAGGTCCCCTTGGGACTGCATTTCACACACCAACAATCTCAGATGGAAGTACTCCACTTTAAGGTCTAGAGCAGTGACCCTTTTATCTAGTGCTTGAATGGCCCATATCACACCCTGTAGAGTGACTGTCTAGTCACTGTCACTCCTGCTGAGCCTGCCACCTTGCCATGCACACTCAAGCCTGCCAATACCTGCCCTCATTTGCCTTCACCATCTGGCATGTTTTTCTTTGGGTTTCCTATATATGAACACTTTGAAGCCTCTCAAGACTGTCCTAGTGAGTATACCAAATTGTGTTACTGTAGATCACTTTCAAGCAAAGGAATCATGCAAAAAGCAGTTTTAAACAAAAGTGAAAAAAATCTCACATAGAGTTCAAGAAGAACATGTCTGTACCCAATGGCTGCAGTCTCAGTCCCCCAGCATTGACAAATTTTATTTTTAATACTGACTCTGACACTGATTTTGTAAATTAGAGTGTTGCCAACAGCACCAAGTGTGTGAATTTAAGTCCTGACACTGACACAGAGGTCGACAGTCAGACATATTGGAGGTCGATGCTACAGCTAATATGATGATTAAATTCACAAGATTCAAGCCATCACTTGAAAGAACAAGGATGCTTGTTAATGCATTACTGAGCAGCTGAGTGGTACAGCATATTGGAAGGTGGTTTACCATCAGATGATGCACTCACACCTGTATTGACCTGATTTGCACACATGAAGGCAACTCAGTGCCAGATCCATATAAGTTCCCTGGGAACTTATGCACTTGTGGAGGTGTGCTTCTTGTGGATATGGCATGTAGTTAACCTCTACTGCATGTATGTGATGTGGTGCAGGATGCACAACTGAGGTTATTTGCTTCCTCTGTGCAAACAAAATGCCTTATGCATGTCTACGTGTATGGCCAGGTTAAGGCAAGCGTGCAGACTTGCATGCAAATCAGTGCTGCCTGCAGTTTCAGTAATACTAGTTTTGGGGAGTGAAAAGCCCCAGGTGTTACATGCCTGCGGGGGAAGGCTGTTGCAACATTGGTAAGCACAGTGAGCAAATTCCTTGTTGCACTGTTGTGCCGAAACTGGGCCTTGTTCACCCTATCTGCCAGCTGACCCCAGTTGTCTCAGCTAATATGGAAGGCTGGGGGTTTTCACTGAAATTTTATTTGTTTTGAAAAACTTAATTCTGTGGGATATGGCAGTCCTTGGATGACTACCCACAATGCCATGCTTCATGTGAAACAATGATGCCAGTGGGCCAGTATCAGTGCATTCCATTGAATGCCCACCATAGAACCACATACCACACCCAACTCACACCCATGCCCATCCTCACTAATGTCCATGTGAGGAAAGGCATTGGGTATAGGCAATTGAGGTATGTTGGTTGCTCCAATAATGCATACCCCTGTGAGCGCAGAATTCCACAGCCTAGATTGACACCTTTGACATGTATGGTATATTTCCCTGTCTGCCTCTGTGACTCAATCCCTTAATGCCTACAGTATTAGCATGAAATGAAAAAGTCTGCTTTTGGTTCTTAGATTGCATAAGCAAAGTAGAAGAAAACTTTCATTTCTTGCTGTTTTTTTGCCAAAATTGTTTTAATATCTTGGATACAAAAATTGGAGCTCTGATTCCATTAACCTCTGTTATCCCATTACAATATCATAGGGCACTATGTACGATTTGGGTGGAAAGTGCGTGCTGGAAGTGCACTTCCCACCTGTGTAGCTCCATGGCCTATACAGGCACAGGATGTGTGGTATGCACAACCGCATGCACTGACGGGGCACTCTTCCATGGCCCCACCCCCCGGTGTGCAGGGCTGTGCAGACCGACCTGGGACAGAGTAGCAGACTCAGGCGGACATCTAATCGGATGCCCACCCTGGGTCCAGGAGTGGATTTCGTGGGTGTGGGTGCATAACTATCCCCCTTAGGCACCCTCCCGCCTCACAGCACAGCCTCATCCCCATAACTGCAGCCCCCCCCACACACACATATATATATATTGGAACACACACCCCAGACTCTGCATCTGCTGGGTAGCACCCCCCGAACATACTGGTGCCCCACCATGGTACTGTAGACAACGCCTGACACATCTGCTCCCTGTCCTCATCAGGGTGAAAGACCCTCCCCCACACAGACACACATCTATCTGCTGACCCTGTTACAGCAGACACCCACACCTGGAACACATGACTGCCCCATCCCCCAAACACACTAATGCCCTGTCCCTGTATAGGTGACTACACCCCCCCACCCAGTACAACATTACCCAACCACCACCACCGTCCACCGTTGCTGCCACCCCCGCCCCTTCACTGGCATTCAGTGGACCCTCCACCCATGCAGCACCAACAACATCACCCCCCTCCCAGTCCCTGTACCCGATAGTCAGTGCTGCAGCCCCAATGGCCTGTGGCACAACCCTCCTCACACCTCTTTGGCCCCTGACCATGCAACTGATGCTGGGAACACACTGCCTGTATATATAGCAGTGCGGTCCCAACATTAGTTAGATGACCAGCAGCAGAGGAGGTGTGCAGAAGGCTGTGCCACTGGTCATCCAGGGCCGCAACACTAACCATTGGGTACGGGGACCGGAGGGGGTGGTGCTGACAGTGCCATGGGGGGTGCAACTGCCCTACAATACTGCTGCCTGGGTACTGGATTTGGGTAAGTGTGGATGGGGCACCGGTGTGTGTGTTGGGGGAGGTGTCATGTGCAATATCAGGAATGGGGAACAGATGTGTTGGGGATGGGCAGGTGTTTTGTCAATACTGGAGATGGGCCACTGATGTGTCTGGGGCAGGTAGATGAGTGTTGTACACCAGACTGAGGCCCATGTGTGGGGAGGTGATTGTTCTGCACATACTTGGAGGGAGCACACATGTGTTGAGGGGACCATGGCTACTAAGGAGACTGGGCAGCACTGTGTGTGTGGTGGGGTTATGCATACCACCCATCGGAGACAGGTGCTGTCTGTGGGGGGTGCACAGTGGGTTATGGCAGGCTCCCCCTTGCTGTAACCTGTGGACACCTATGCCTCCCTTTGGCCTACACTATGCACATTTGTGAATGACGCATAGCACAAGCATGTCTCCTGCCCAACCCCGGCATAGTGTTGTTCGTGAGTCCGGGGGATTAGGCATGTATCTGTCTAGTGCATGGATAGTGACTGCCACGTGGGGTCCTGTGCACATAAGCCCAACTTCGGCTTGCCTAAGCGCCTCAGGTACGCACGCGTAGACACCCTTTTTTTCATGCATAAGGCCCACAGTCCTTTCAAGATATCTTTTTAAAATGTTTGCCCAAGAAAGGCTGTCTGATCTATTCTTGTATAAATTTATGGTTTGGAAAAGGTTAGACTTCCTATGTTTTCTTCGATCTTCAAGAGAGGAAAATGCTTAGAAAAGTGTCAATGGTATTGTCTCATGAATTTGCTTTGAAAATGTTAGAGCATTTGATTTCCTTAGACAAGACTTTTGTATATCTAAGATGGTGAATCCTGGAAACAAAGCATTCAGATTCTCTGAGAATAAACCATGACTTTATTGCCCCTGCCCTCCACCCAAGCATTGTAATTCTCTTTAACTAAACTTCATGAATGAGATGTATCCTGCAAGAGGGTATATGGGACAACAATAAATACTAAGCAGTGTACAATAATGTAGAATAAATAAATCAAAAGAAACAGGTACTGTGTTATACAATAAGACCAAGAGGAACACAACAGGGAGAATGGCCTGTTTTAAAACTCATGGCTCTGTAGCTGTACGGGGGAATGCTTTTGATTTAGGTGAAAAAAGAAAATATTAATAAACTGAGCAGATGAAAAGGGCCTCTACTTAAGCTAGCTATAACCTAATTAGCCATCTGCAGATGAAGTGAGCTGTGAAACATGCCCCTTATATGCTGAGGTGTTCCAGGATGTGTGTGTGTGTTGGGGGGGTGGGGGTGGCTGTGCCTAATGGTCTAGAATTGAGATGACAAAAATATGCCAGTACAGTGCATTTAGATGGTAGCAAATGAGTCCTCAGCTATGCCCATCAGAACAGATGCTAACTGCCTCTCACCTACCGCACACACACAATTGCTCACTCTATATGAAAGGCAGGGAATCATCAGACTATTAATGTTGTTCACCAGAGAAACTGCACCCCACCTATTCTACTCAGATGCTAAATCAGATGCTAAAACAGAATGCTGGCATGGGGTGACTCATAATTCACAGTTTATAGATCCCATTGAGGATTCTTGCACAGTGCAATACCTCCATGCAATTATCCCCCACCCCACCCCACCACCACCACCACATACACCGGCTCCCACAGTCTTGACACTTACCATAGCTTTGTTGTCCCTTGACATCTACCCAAGCATGTGTGACTTGGCTGTCACAATGCATATATTCAGGTAAGGAGTGGAACATGTCTAGTACATGTGGGTCAGTATGTGTATTCACTGAAATCCCAGGGGGCTGCAAACTGCATTCAAGGAGGTGTATATCTTGTAGAAAGACAGGAGTAAGTGCAATTCACCCCATGTTCCTTTGGGAGCTACAAAGATCCCTGTGCAGGAGCTCAGGAGAGACTGAAGGCTACATCCAGAAGGACTTCTCACTGTACTAGACATCTTGGGTGTGATGTAGTATGTACCACGGATTGAAGTAAGATGTAGTGGCTTAACATATGGCTATCATGGCAGCCTTTGATCATCTGGCACCTACTCGTGTAGACTCCTTGGCTTGCTGTGGTACTAAGGTAAGCTAAGGGAGTTGGAAGCAAGGGGGTAGAGGTCAGAGCATTGTTGGAGGAGATTTGGTTCCCAGGAGGACAGACTTGCTTTATTGTATTCATTATGGAATACCAAAAGGCAGTCACTCAGACGAAGGCAGGTTTTCTGTCCAGGAAGACTGCTGCCAGGAGGAATCAGCAGCTCAGCTTTTTCTGACTGTAGACAGGCTACTTCATCCCACCTGTCTGAAGTCTGTGACGGTCTTTTCACCCACTAAATGTGAGGAGTTTGCTCGATTCTTCTCATACAGGGTGTCCTCTATTTGGGTCGGTATCTCCCCAAGCAAGCTGTGGCAACCCAGCAGGGCTGAGCCTACTAGGACTGTGCAGGGACCAAAAAGTATTTCCCAAATACTATGAATAGTAGCATTCCTGAGCACTTGGGAGCCATTCCTGGGTGGAAGACTATTCATATTTGGGAACTACTATTCATTCCCAATTTAAAAAAACAATACAAAAAGACACTCTCCCCATCCCTGCAGAATTCTCTGCAAACCCCAGCCATTAAACACTTACCCACATCCCCCCAACCATTGTATACACTGAAACCAGCCTCCTCACCCCTAGTACCCACACAACATCTGTAAAATTATTATAATGTTATTCTTCCTTGCACTGTCTACAACCGACACAACCAGCCACCTCCACAATCGGCTGCAATGTTTTTCCTTGCACTGTGTGTGACTGGCACAACCAGCCACCTCCACGATCGTCTGCCATGTTGTGCAACAAAAAGTGCTCATTTGCACCATGTATTAATATTTCCTCAAGTCTCTTCCATCCACCCTTCCTGACAGCACCCTCATAATACCACTCTACATCCCCCACCACCCAAATAGCAGCACTCCAAGGCAACTGGCATAACCTATCCTCCTCCAAGACTGGACACATTGTAATGAATGAGCGCATTCATTCTGCCTCTGTAGAAACCCATTTGCTCATATGAAGGGTGCTGCCAGGACAGAGGGATGATGACAGACTTGGAGAAATATTTAATATATAGTTTAAAAAAGTGCTTTTTTTTGCACAACACAGTGGCTGGTTGTGGGTGGGTTGTGCTGGTTGTCCACAGTGAGGAAAAATAATAACTTTATAATGATTTTACAAATGTGTGGATTCTGGGGGGTGAGGAGGGTGGGATTTGGTGTAGACAACATGAGGGAGTTGGGTAAATGTTTAATGGCTGGGGCTTGCAGTGAGCTCAACAATGGTGGGGGAAGGGTGTTTTCCTAAGGTGTTATTTTTCTCTTGGTAAAACACAATTCCTGAATATCAGGATACTGAATACCCAAATATTTGGCACCCAAATATTAAATATTCAGCTGAACATTCAGGAATAGGTACTCACACAGCCCTATGACAAACTCAAGTCAAGCTAACAGCTTACCAGCAATAAGGAGACTGGAGTTCAGTCGTAGGATAATCATAGTAATCATAGATCTTTTAGTAAATCAAAAGTCCAACTCACAGACCACCACCGTAGCAACAAATGATTTCATGCCAGAGTGCTTTATCAATGCACAAAGATGCCTTGATAAAGCACTCAGGTATATAAACATTTGGTGCTGGGGTGAGATCTGTGAGCTGCCGTGGACTTTTGATTTAATTAAAAAGCTATGATTATCCTATGACTGAGCTCCAGTCTCATTGTTGCTGGTAAACTGTTAGCCTGCCCAGAGTTTGAGATAGTGTCAGAAGACATCCTGGTTTGGCTAGATTTTGATTTTGACGGCAGATAAGGACCGCTTGGCCCACCCAGTCTGCCCATTTCCCTACCTAATGGATAAGCTGCAGATCCTAGTTAACCAGCAGCCTACTTCTTCCTACCCCCACCCCCTAGAATTGCCTTATGACTGTCCCATGCATGCTTGAATTCCACCACTGTTTTTGACTCCACAACCTCCTCCGGAAGGCCGTTCCATGCATCCACAACCCTCTCTTGCCTTGTGTTCTGGATTCACACAGCCCCTGACCCTATACTCTACAGAGGCTCAGCATTCATGATGCAACTTTAGACCAATGACAATGGAAAAGGGAGTGGGGTGATTTCTAAGTGGTGTCCAACATTCTGCAACCTGAATCCAGGCCCGACAAGAATACTAGTGAGTTACATTGGGCATCTAAGCCTGGTGTTTGCTGGGATTATTTAGTATTCCTTTTCAGATGGGTCTTCCCAACTGAATTGAAACATACCCTGGTGAGGTCTTTCCAGAAAAGCCATCTTTGGACTCTGACATCTTGTCAAATTATCAACTGGTCTCTAACCTGCCATTTTTGGGCAATGTTATTGAAAAAGTGATTGCATTGTAGTTAGAGGCATATCTCATAGCTTTTGACATCTATGAGCCTCTCAAATCTGGCTTTAGGTCTAAGAATATCACTGAGACTGCACTGGTCTGGGTGCATGATGACCTTCTCAGGATGAGAGATAAAGGAGAACAGTCAATTTTCATTTCCCTCAATCTTTCCTTAGCTTTTGACACTGTAGACCATGGGTTATTGCTGGATTTATTTATTTTATTTTATTTATTTAGTTTTTGTTGACTGGGTAAGTGCACTAGACAAATCCTGCCTATTTTCAGGCACGACCTGGGGGAAGGGGATACAGATGAATGCCAGCTGACCTTGAACCAGATTAACTGTTGGTGGTATTTTCAGTGAATGAGGGAAATTAGGCCAGGACACCGGGGAAATTCCCCTACTCTGTCAGAGGGGAGTACTCTGTCCAAGATGGCGGAACCTCCTCTGCCTGCTGCGGAGGTGGCTGGGGAGATAGGAGACTTGGTCTCGACTCCTGTCTCTGGCTGTTTGGAGACCACAATGGTACAATTGGAGTCTGTGCAAGAGTTTATGCTACTGAACGCTCCCCTTCAGGAAGCACCTATTGCTGAGTCTTTATCTCTTATGGATTTTTCAACTATGGAATGCTCTACCTCCTTAGATGTTACTGTGTTGGATGCTAAGTGTTTCACTAAGGATACTGTGGAAACGAGAGAACGCGATATTGGGAAGCGCCTGTCAGACGCTGAATGTTGTTCTACCCTAATGAAACCAGCCTTGCAAAATGAATCACTGACTGTTCGTAATAACGCTAACGACATTGCCTGCTCTTCTGCTCAAGGTACTAAGGATCCATTTGAATTACTTACAGTCACACAGTCGGAACTGGTGAATGCACCCTCCTTGCCTGTAACTGCTAGAGCTCAACCTTCCCTATCTCTATCGACCGCAAATCGTACAGCTCTGCATATTGGGATCTCTGATCCTCCCCCAGCAGATCAATCCCTTTTGGTACAGCCTTTGCAATGAGAAAATCTCCCAATGGAGCCTACCTGGACTGTGGAAAAGGCATTACGTGGTGCTGGCTGGATACAGGAACCCGGACTGAGACAGTGGGTTTCCGGTCCGTCCCCGATTCGGTCCCCCCATCCTGAGGACTTCCTGGATGCACAGCATGGTCAATCTGATACTCGGGACTCCTCTGATCCATTAAGCTTACCAACGGACTTGGCTCTCACCCAAAATCCTGTATTAGCCCTCCCGCAAGAATCTAGACCACGGGCCTCTCCTCTTCCTGGCTGTTCAGCTATGTTGGTTTCAGATTCTGCTATTGTGGGTAAGTCACCCCCTAAACAGGTGGGACACACTCGCTCTTTTTCATCTTTGTTTCACTCACCGGTCCTAGCTACTAAAAGGCATAATGCTGTTCGACTAATTTATAGAGGTGGACTACCTGACCCTCTGGACCGTGTGTTCGTGGCCCGGACCTTGCTGAATGATTCATTAAAGTTTTTTTCTCATGAGATATATGCCCTCATTCATGTTTCTGGAGAATCTACGTTTGATGTAAGTTTCCAGACGTCTCATGGGTTGGATCGCTTTTAGACTAGGTACCATACATTAAAAAGTACTGCCTTATGGACTTCCTTTCAGGCCATTCCCCCCTCAAAACCTGCCTTTAAGACCATCACGGTGGTGTTCCATAACGAGGGTGTGGATGTGTCTGATATTGTTTATTGGTTAGGACAAAGTTGTAAGGTACAGGACCAACCTGAGGCCATCCTGGATACGGAAAATATCTGGACAGGGGGCTGGAAGTTTAAGGTTCTGTTATGCACTAATGACTCTGGCCCAATACACTTGCCTAACTCTTTTTTCCTAGGTCGTGACAGGGGGGTGCTATTCTATCTGGGACAGCCAAAGGCCTGTTACAGGTGTGGAGATCCCTCGCACTTGAGTAATGTCTGTGATAAGTTGAGATGTAACAATTGTGGAGTGTTAGGACATGTGGGAATTCATTGCCAGAATAGTAGCAAATGTAATCTTTGTAAAGAGCTTGGTCATACGTTCCAAACATGTCCCTGGTCTGCTCACGGCCAGGCAAATCATGATGGAGGAGTTGATCAATGATTTGTGATCACGCAGGCACAAAAAGCATAGCTTCGTAACACTGCTATCGTTTCCTCTAAAGCCGAGATAACCCCTGTTCTGACTGTTCACGCCCCTGTGTCTCCCCTGGTTACTACCCCCTTAACAGATGTTGCTGTTGAACCCCTGCTAGCTGTTGAACCCCCTACACCTCCACATGCTGTACCTATGACGTCACACTTGGACCACATCCCTGGCCCAAGTGCTATGCCACCTCCCAGTGAACCAGTTACTACTGTGTGACGATGGTCTACGAGGACTGGTCCACATACCTCGCCACTTTCTAAAACGTCTGTAGTACCCCAAACCATTGCCCTGTCTAACACTTATGAGATTCTCCAGCTGACTTCTGAAGACGCAGGTGGTGAGTCTGACTCTTCCTCTATTGTGTCCTCCCTCCCTGATTGCATTACTGACTCAGACCTCCAACTGGGCACAGGTCGTTCACAAAAACGCAAGGCCAAGGTTAGGCTTAAAGGGAAGAATGTAGCTGGAAAGAGGAAATCTTGAAGTTAGTTCACACTGCATAATTGGTGACATGGCGCCCTTTGTTTGCCACACTATTAATGTCAATAGTTTGAAAAAAACAGAGAAACGTAGAATAGTGTTCTCCTTTCTACGATTCTTACCATTAGATATCTTTCTATTGCAGGATACCAGGCTCCACTCAGTGCAGGAAATTAGACTAGCGAAACATGACTGGCTTTTAGGTCCTTCATTTTGGTCCATAGGCCAAGACCCCTGTTCGGGTCTGGGAATATTAGTTAATGTTCCGGATTTTCATTTACTAAAATTGTATGATTTGGCTCCTGGTAGGGCCTTAGTATTAGATTTTGTTTTGGGTAACTGCCCGTACCGAGTCATAAATATTTACGCCCCCCAAGTTAAGACGGCTCGCATAGCCTTGCTTTCTTTGATTCTTCCTTATTTGCATACTTCTTTCCAAGTAGTGTTTTCTGGTGATTTTAATTGTGGCCTCAGCCTACTTGACAAAAGTTTGTTTGCCACCACTAAAAAAATCTTTTGTGATTCACACGAATTGGGTAACCTGATTTGTACTGCACATCTGACTGATGCTTATCTTTCCTTTACAAAGTTACATACTCCCACTTTTCAAAAAGGAAAATTGGTGACTCAAATTGATTTTGTTTTTTTATCCCGTACGTTACCGATTGGCTTGGCTCAGGTACAGGCAGTGGCCTTTTCAGATCACAAGGTGTTGTCAATTGGTATAGGTCCGGTTACCCCTTTTAACAAAGGGCTGGGACTTTGGAAATTTAACACATCTTTGTTGCAAGATATGATGTTTCAGAATTTTCTCCTGTCCTTTATTTCGGCTTGTAAATCTGTGTTTATTCTTTATGATGATCTCATAAGTTGGTGGATGGATACGAAACATGCTTTAATCATTCATTTGAAAAATTATAGTCGACAGAAAAGCAGGAAGGATTATTTGGATTATTTACAGAAAAGAGCTCATCTACAGTCCTTGCTTTCCATAGCATATGTGACGGGACAGAATTTGTCCCCTCAGATTCAATCAACGCGCGGAAAGACATGTTGTGTTTTCAGTCCAGACAATCACAACAATTGTACCACCAACACAAATTTCATATGTCTGGACTGAGGGACGTTGTGTGTCCTTTCGAGTCTAACTCTCGACAAGTCTCTCAAAAGACTGTGCTGTGTCTTGCCAATTCTGAAGGAACGTTATGTGACACACGTTCTGATATTCTGCAGATTGTAACTGACTACACAACTGCTCTATTTTCTCCCCCCTCTGCTGTACTAGAAGACCCAACACCTCTGTACAGAGATTTGTATATTCCACTCCCTTCGACACAGAGTGTAGATGTGGCTTGTGCTGTTTTGACAGAGAAAGAGCTGTCTTCGGTGATTTCTTCATTGCACTTGCGTAAAACTCCTGGTCCTGATGGTCTCCCTGGCTGCTTTGTACAAAGTACTGTATGACCATTTACTCACTGAACTGACCACTGTATTTAATGCCCTACTCAGTAGTGAGACTATACCTTTAGAATTTACTAAAGGTGCTTTAATATATATCTACAAACAAAAAGGTGACATTCACCTTTTGGAGAATTGGTGCCCTCTCTGCATGCTCAATACTGATTTTAAGTTATTAATGAAAATTATTGCCAGACGTTTAACAGGAATTGCGGAAGCAGTTCTGCATCTGGCCCAATCCTGCTCAGTACCTACTAGACGAATCTCAGATCACCTGATTCTCTTTCAGGAACTGTTTTCCCATGGAATTGCAGGCAATTGTATTATTGTTTCAGTGGATCAGAAGGCGGCATTTGACTCGGTTGACCATAATTTTTTGTGGAACACACCGTTTTTTACATATACCAGACGCCTTGATCCGATGGCTACAAAAATTTTATAGAACGGCCAAGGTAGTTCTGGTTGTAAATGGTTGGGTAGGACCTATGATCCCTGTTAAAAGGGGTGTATGCCAGGGTTGCCCTGCGAGCCCTCTTTTATATGTCCTATTTTTGGATGTTCTGCTCTGATGTCTGAATGCTCACCCTCAGATACATGCAATTTCTTGTTCTGATATGCTTGCGCTGTATAAAGCCATTGCATATGCTGATGACATTTGTCTCCTTTTGGCTGATACATCCTTGGTAGCGGCTTCCCTACAAGAATGTACTTTATTTGGGGCTTTTTCAGGAGCTTGTTTGAATTTTGAAAAAATATGGGTATTTGGTTAGGATCCATTAGGGCCCCGATGCAACATATTGGCCCACTGTGTTTGGTAGAGGGGCCCATTCAAATCCTCGGAGTCCACTTTGGAACCTGTGACTCTGATGTTTATAATTGGGAGATTAAACTAAAACAGGGTAAATTGAAAGTTGCCTCATGGAATAAGGGATCTATTGGGAAGAAAAAGAGGGTTTATTTAATTAAGACCTTTTTACTGCCTCTATTTCTTTATCTAAGTTATGTATTCCCTTTCCTGAAACAAATGGAAACGGCGGTTCTCAGCTTGTTTTTTCAGGCACTGTGGGGAAGCAGGCTGACTCCGATCAAAAGAAATATTACTTATCTACCTATTACAGAAGGTGGTGTCGGTATGGTTAAACCCTTGTTGTTTTATTTTAGTGTTTTTTTCATAGCCAATTTATGGCCACTTCTGATTAATACTCAGAAAGGATGAGAAATGTGGTTTTATGATTCTTGCGGGATCTGGTTCCACCAGTGGGAACACAACTCCTTGCGTGTGCTCCGTCCTTCTGGCAGCATGCCCTTCTATGTGAAATATATGTTTTTACATTTAAAACAATGGCGAGTGTCACCTCGGATACTCATTGCTCACTCACATAAGACCCTTTACAAGATGCTTCTTTCCTCAGTATGTATGATACAGTCCCCTTTTGAAAAATGTCCGCTTCACCATATTCCCTTCCTTCTCTCTTTGTTGCGGTGTAAAAGAATCCCTGCGCATATGTGGGATTTTCATTGGCTGTCATGCCATGAAAGAATTAATGTCAAAGCTAACCACAAACATAAACAACTTCAGGATAGGTCATGTTCTAGACCATTGTGTAATGCAGCCCTAGAAACAATATCTCATTTATTTTTTGAATGCAGTTTATTCAGCAATGGTGGGGTTTTTGGCGCAAAGTGGGCCTCTCAATATTTCCTAGATCTGTTTTTTCAGACAATTATGTATGGTGTTTTTCTCCTCAATGGTCTTTATGGCATACGGACACTCTCAATCTTATTCCAGTTGTGATCAAATGGAATATTTGGATGGCTAGATGCCAGTTCACTTTACAGCAAAAAGACTGTACCTTTTTGGAACTTGAGCGGAAAGTTGTGAAGGACTTACAAACCATATATGCATATGAACAATCACTGCACTCAGCTTCAAGTTTACTTGCCTTATGGACTGCACTTCCCTGGATTACTGATTCAGACTCAGCCGTGACTTGATGGTCCCCTTTTTATTTGTTGCACTTTTGTATTGTTTTTCTTTTCCGGTGTCACATTTGTTATGTTTTTATTGTTGTGCAGTTCTTTCTTTACTGTTTATGATGATATGTTCTGTTATATTGTATGTCACACGATTTCTTGTTCTAATAAAACTTTCCCCTACTCTTTTCGATAAGTGCCATGGGATCTTTAACATCCACCTGAACTACCACCAATCCAGGCAGATGGGACCTCAGTTTAACGTCTCATCCGAAAGACGGCACCTCAGAAGTGCAGCACCCCTCTCATGCTGCACTACAGTGTCAGTACTGGGATATTGACCCAAGTGCCAGATGTGGGAACTGAACCCACAGCCCTCTGATCTCCCAGTCTCAGAGGCAAGTGTGCTACCTACTGAGCCACTGACACTGCTAATCAGCTGAGGGAGTATGTAGGACTCACTGGCAAAGCCATCTGCTGGTTTGAGTCCTGTCATATACTGTACACTGCAAATAGTATGAGTAAGAAGACCAACCCCTGGGGTACACGATAAGGCAGTGATGCTGGGAGTGAGGAGAAATTCCCCAACTTAAACCTTTATGACCTGGGCCATATGCTGCCCTTGGGAGGGGTCATTAGACAGTTCAAACTGGAGTTTCACTGCTTTGCAGATAATGCCAAGCTGTACCCATTGTTTGCACCAGGACACCTGATGTGGTAGAGGTGCTAAATAAAAGCTTGGCCAAGATACAGGAATGGATATCATTGAGCTGGTTGATGCAACCCTGACAAGACTGAAGTATCAGTAGTTGATCTGTGTCATAGAAGGAGAGTAGTAGCTGCCGAAAGGGAGACAACACTTGGGCTCAGTTCTTCTGGGCTTGTGAGCGGCACGAAGGTGAAAAATCTGGGGGTAATTCTGGATGAGAGGTTGACACTTGAGGCTCAGGTGTTGGCAGATAATCAGAAGGGACTTTTATCATCTGAGGAACATCAGCTGTATTAAATCCCTTATTCCCGTGGGGAACTAGAGATGTTGGTATACACAATTGTAATGTCTTGGCTTGACTATTGTAATGCTCTGTACCCTGGGGTCACTGTAAGTACTTTATGGCAGTTCCACCCTCAGAACCCACTGGCCATTGTGAGCCCCATCATTAGGGTGCTAAACCCACAAGTCACGGATCGGGTTTCATGTGGGGGGCTGCAACCCCACCCCCCATTTCTTGGGATTCTAATTATGAGGAGGGGCAGACCTTGGGAAGAGGGTGACGATGTTCGGGTTTGGAACCCTAATGATAGGGCACACAAAAGCTGTAGCTCCAAGGGTTTACAGTACTCTATGGCACCTGAAGCTGGTGCAGAATGCAGCAGCCAGATTACAAATCAGCCTTTTGGGGACATATCATGTTTTCCTGGTGCTGCATGAACCGCACTGCTGCCAGTAAAGTGAAGTATCTCTCTTAAAGTTGGTTAATTAACTTACAAGACTGTACATAGGCTGATTCCTGGCTACCTGTCTGATCTCCTACATTCTCACATGTCATTGTGTTCTGTTTGCTCCATGGAGGTGAGCCTCTTGATGGTGCCTAGGGTCAGGTTAAAACCTTGGGTAACTGGACCTTCAAGGTGGCTGACCTGTTTTTTTGGAACTCTCTCATAAGTGCCTTAGAAAAGCCCCTGTGGTGGAGGCCTTCAAGAGGGATCTGAAGACATATCTGTTTAGCCCACCCTTGGGGCATAATGTAAATCTACAGTGGTTACCATACCAGTTGAGATTTATCTTTTTTTTTAATTCCTGTTTTTTTTTTTACTGTATTATTTGTCTCACTTCTGAACTTTATTGTAAAGCACCCTGGGCATCCATGCAAGGGTGCCATTAGAAATAAAATTGCTACTGCTACTTGCCTGCCACTTAGTGTGGAAGGTGCAGCTCAGAGGGAGCAGCACTTGAGGAAAGGGCCCACTGACAGACATGATAGTATGTATGCATGTCATCCTGTGCATGTGTAGGAATCACTGCATATCAGCAACCCTATGTGTGAAAAAATAACACCCCAGAATGCCATTGGTGATACCAGCATCCCTCGCAGGCCCACAAACTGACCATAGGGCTTTCAACTCACAATATATGATGCTGAGTATGTGCTGGTTAATGCATAAGTCCAGGAGAAGGTGAATGACAGAGCTGGGTGCTGCCATTACGAGAGTGGATGGACCAGGATAGTGGAGAAAAAGGAAGATTAAAAAAAAGAAAAAAATGTGACATGAAGAGCTAGGTGGCAAACATTTTTATAAACAATGTTTCAAGTTTTTTTTGTAGACCTATGGCAGTCCAGGCCATATTACACACAAACCAATGCTCCTGTGCAGCAGAGGATCTACTCTGTAGTGAACCTGAGCTTCCTATCGGATGTCTGGTCACAGTGTCTGACCCAGTTCCTCCCTAGATCACCCCCCCTTCCCCTGGTCAAGCTGGGCCAGACTCCAAACACCAGACAAAGTCTTTATGATTTGTACTATAAAGAAAAGTACCTGATCCTCAGTGAGCCCACACCCTGATAAAGTCTTCTGATAGATGACATGCTAGGCCTAAGTGAATGATAACCTTGGTACTGTACTCATGAGATTTTTAATTTATGCTTAGCATTAACTATAGCGATTAAACAGATTCCTGTAGAAGTTGTCAGCACTGAATGCATGTGACCACTTTTCTTTAAAGCAAAACAAGCAGAATAAGTCTATAGTTTTTCATGGTGATTTATATACTATATTTCCCATGATACTTTGCAATTACTGGGATATGTATAATTGTGTATGTCTTTACAACCTGACTTTGTCACCTGAGATATTTCAGGGTAACCCATGCTTTAGTATTTTTGTGTTGAGGTTCTTTGATT
This sequence comes from Neoceratodus forsteri, assembly GCA_016271365.2. NCBI lineage: Eukaryota > Metazoa > Chordata > Ceratodontiformes > Ceratodontidae > Neoceratodus > Neoceratodus forsteri. Next base: position 508,115,166 of record CM057452.1, on the reverse strand, counting down.
TTTAGTTTATTACTTCTTCAAATGAATGGTTGAAGCTGCACAATAGCATGTGAAGACCTCTTACACAGCAAAGAGTGTTTCGTGTGCTGTAACCTCTGAATGTATCAATGTTCTCTTTTAGACTTAATTTCAAAGTTTTACTGGCTCATTGTATTTCAACAAATGCTGCATCAAGTTTACATGCAGTCTCAACAACAAGATATACAATAAAGTGGTGGTAGCCAGAGATAAGTCTCAGTATACAGCAGCTAGAAATTTAGATATCTAGAAATAATGCAATTACATACTTTCGACAACTTTGTACTAACAAGAATATTTCAAAAGAGGGGCATTTCTTGCCATAAGAGCCTTATTCAGTTGAAAACTAAAGTTTACTTACTTGATTAGTAGACATATCTAGATACAGTATATTATATAAACTCCTCATTCATTTCAATTTGATTTTCTGTGAAATATTTGGGTTCATTTCGATATTTACTGTGATGTATCTCTGGCTACCACTGTAGGTTTCATCATGCAAAATGTTAACTTTAATGGAAAATATTGATTCAAGTGGAGTCCACAGTATTTCTGAGTAATCCACGTCAACACAGAAAATACCAATTTACATAAAATTGCATTGGAATGACTCCACTTTTTTATCACATTAATGTTTCTTTCACGGCCTTGCCATCTTCATTCAGTAAAACAATGCAAACAAATAAAAAAATAAATTATGAGCATCAATTATATGGCATTTGAACATTACTGCGACTAGTGACTACCAACTGGTTATCAACTTACATTTTAATTATTGGGAACGATTATCCATTCATGAAAGGAGGTAGTTACATTATTAGGCAGAAGGTCAGATCCGGGGCTATAAGATATGCAATATCAACTCATATTTATGTAAATTAATCATTCCTCAGTCATGGTCCCCAACATCAGTATAAGTTATCAATGTAATGAACAGACAGAAAAAAAATATTTGATGAAGATCAAAAGCATTTGAAATTCATGGCAGCAGCAATTGTCGGTTGAAAGGTGGTTGTCTGCAGACTTTAGGTTGAACAAAAGAGTTTTTTAATTAAGCAGTGATGACCGAGGAGAAAGTCATTTTCATAAGCTAAATGACCAGCTGTGAGGATGGGTGGAATAAGGTAGAAACAAGGTCTTCCCCTTAACAGCCAGTTGTTAATTCTAGGGAAGTGATGGCTTTAAGGTTGCTATTGCAATTATAAGTCTAATCACAAATAACAACCTTGCTTTCAATGGTTTATCTGTACTTACTTTTCTAGTTTTTGTGAGCCAAGTGCTGTGAAGCGAGTGGAGTGGCATCAAACGTTTAAAGTTTTAGACATCACATGTCCCCCAGTGTGTGCTAGGCAGTGGGGTTGGTCATTTCTTAGAGATCAATGGCCAATCCAGTAGTCAAATCACCAAAAATGGCCACATGATGGTGGTTTGACCACAACTCCAATATGGGGAGAATGAAACAGCCACTTGCTCTGAGCACGCAATATCTCATACAGATTTCATTATTTAAAGTACAGCAATACACAAAACACTTCAAGCAGTTCCAGAATGCATTTGCCAAGCACTGTCATTCTTATTATTTCTTTTTAAGCTCCTTGATTCATCTGGAAGTGATCTCACTCCAGAACATAAGCAGAAAAATGCACAAGAACTGTTTAGAACTATGCATCTTTCTGCACAGTTAAACACAGTTTTAGTCTTTATCTGTTATCCTGCAAATTGCTGTTGATACACAGAAGGTGCCTTAACAGAGAAAATTTAAAATTCCTAAGTATGTTTTGGTGCCAAATAGTCTTTAGTACAAAATCACAATGATCCACTAATAGAACATGAGGTTTATAAAATAAAAAAAAGCAAAGAGCAGATGCCAAGATGCCACCTGATTTGTTGACTTGCCATGCTCATGTACACCGTTTCTAGCATTTCAACCAGTCTCCATAGGTCTTCATCACATCCATAAAGGTAATGAACATACGTCTAATGGACACTCAATTATAACTAAAAATAAACAGCTACGCCACATAGGGCTATCAACTGTATGACTAAGGGATATGCAGTGAACAGACTGAAACTAAACTATTTATTTCCATGAACAGGGGGGTGATTAGAACTCAGATGTGGTGAAGTCATGAGTAAGTTATAAAAATACTGCCCCTTACAAAGAGAAATGAATGGTTTATTTGTCAATGGGACATTGCATGTTCAATTTATACAGCTTATGTGTGAAATTTTATCTTTTAAGTTTGATAATGTTTACTTGATCTCTCTCCCAGGCTGCTTAGATCAATTTCTTAATGCTACACTGTGATTTTCACCATTTCACATCTGCACCTGTTTGTATGCCTTGTACCGTGTGCATTTTTATATGTCTGTCACTTTACCTTTGTGCCTTGTAAACACTACACATTTTCACAGATGGTCTTCAGATAGGTATCAGAGTGGAGAGAGGGACCAGACCTAACTGTATCTTTTTGTTGTTAACTTTATTTCAGCTTTTCCTGTGTGCATTATGGGCATTACGCAATTCATAGCTGGCTTTCAAGTTAGTGTGAGAGTGGAACAGTTTACAGCCAGTATTGAGGTGGGTGTCCAAGCAGGACAGAGGAACTTGATGACAGAGTGTCCTGACTGCATAGTTGAGAGCAGACATTTTTAGGTTAATTCATTTTTATTAAAAAAGAAATTAAGAAAAATATAAACAAAGTATTAATAAACATCATGATTGGCATATGGACAGACAGAGGCATCAAATGTGAATATAGGATTATAGAAAGGGAAGCAGCAAACCTAGTTATAGCAGAGCAAATCAGAATACATGCTGTAGTAAGCAGGATCAAATGGGTTCTAAACTGATGCAACTAGCTATGGTCCATGTCACATTTTGAAAATCAATATCAGAAATGTAAAAGACCAAAGAGGGTAAAAATTTGAGCAGGGGTTGCAGCAGAAGATGTGAGATTGTGCTTCCTGTTTGGGGTGAAATCAGGGTCAGGGATAGATGACAGCTCCTGGTAGGTTTCAGATTTTAGTTTCTGAGCTGGTTCTACGGCTGTTAACATCGGCAGGGAGGAATGGTGGGGGTTGGGGTGGAGTTGATGAGAGGCGATGCAAAGGGACAAAAAACTATTTTAAAAAGATTATGGGAAAGGTACAGGAAGAGATTCTCTGAATGCAAGGAAACATGATGACCCCAAAAGAGTTTTTTTTTTTACTTAGTAAGATATTCAGGATTAGCTGATCCAGAAAGAGACTTAAGTGTGGGATTTGGTTCATTTGTGTTGTCTGTCAATACAATGTATCACAGTGCAAAATAAATAGGTTATGCCACACTCACTTGGCTGATACAGAAAAGGAGTTAAGTGTGGGATTGGGTCATTTGAGCTGTCCATCAATATGATATACCATAGTACAAAATAAATAGAATGTGACACCCTCAGGTAAACAATAAATATTTTTTTTTCCACATGGGTACCTAACATGAAAAATAATCCATTTATTTGCTGTGAATTGGCTACATATAAGTTGTATAAATGTCAGATATAACAAGCATTTGTCAATGCCGAATGTTTGCTTGCTGGCATTGGCATTGGCAGTGTAGGAGCTAGACCGCTGCATAATAGGAATGGCAGTGAAGTGTTGAACTGAAGCCAACCTCACCACCACCCTGCAGAGACTGACAGACACTGGGGTGTGCCTTTGGGTCGTCATGCATAATGGCTATACCATTTCACCACACCTTACCCTGCAGACACTGACAAGTGTTACGGTGTGCCTTGGGGTCTTTGGCCCTTATGCTCACCCAATTCCATGAGGAATATGGTGAGATGGGTGCAGTATAGGAGAACTGAGTGAACTTTGGGGCTGAAGAGTCCAAGGCACACCTTGATGCCTGTCACTGGCTGCAGGGTGTGGGTAGAGGTGGAATAGTATGAGCATTACAGGCAACAATCCCAAGTCACCCCTGATGCCTGTCCAGTCTCTACATCGGAAACCCTAATGCCTCAGGGTATTTGGTATTTGCACTCAAATTTTCAACATGGTTTTTGTGACCCCACCTTATGAACAGTGGCAATATCAGTTTGTTAGTCGAAAGTTGATTTTGCACAGCGACTACGCCATTTGGCACCACAGCTGCAAAAACATATTTTGAACAGAATGTGAAAAACGACATCTGTACTGTTCATGGGGAGGTGTAAAAATGACAATGTTGGAAATCTGCAGTGGAAATATTAAAAAAAACTGGTGAAGACAGGAGCGTGCATAAAAACTGCACAATGCACAGCTGTAATGTAAGTAGTTTGGGGACTTTTTATAGCAGATTGTCAGCACAGGCATTTTGGGACCTCCACTCATGAGCAGTGTCACTATGATTTTCTTCATCTCTCCTGAACAATGATTTCCCACAGCAACCACGCATTTCTGTGCTGGAAGTGCAAAAACACATAACGGCTATGGTGTGAAAAATGACAGCTGTACTGTTCATAAGGAAGTGCAGAAAAATGCCAGTGGCGAAAATCTAGACTGAAGATATTACAAATTCATGAACTTACAAGGGTTCATGGAGAGCACATTTGCCCCCTAGTCCTGGCCACACAGGTTCAATCCCCAGTTACTGATTTCCAAACCTTATTTCTGGGGAACCTTATTTCTGCAAAGTCACCACATTTTCAGTTTGTTTAGTAAGACAAGTAAATTAGACACAAGCTCAGGTCAGAATGTCAGTGTGGCACTGTTATTTTTTATTGGCCAAACATGAATCTGATCACTGGTTCACAGTGCAATGTCAGTATGTAGCTAATATAAAAATCAAATCTATTAAAAAATAACAGTGACACACTGACATTCTGACTGGAGCTTGCATCTAACTTGTTTTGGCTTACTGAACCATGATGAAAATGGGTGAAGCTTGCATTTTGCCAGTGGGTTCAATTTACTTAGGCTTACTAAGCTCCAGGGCCAAAATCTGTACTGTGCAGGCCTCCAGCACCAGGTGAGGAGTAGGATATGATGCTTGGGGAAGCCATAATCAGAATGGCAAGTAAGGGGGAGGTGCTGCTAGCTGGTGACTTCAGTCTGCTAGATGTGGAGTGGAACCTTCCAACAGCTGGTTCTGCATGGAGTAGGGCCATCCTTGGCTCTCTGCAGGAGCTTTTCTTAGGCAGCTAGTCAAAGAATCCACTAGGGACAGGGCAGCACTGGAGTTAGCACCTATAAACAGGTCAGCATGGTAGACATCACAGTGGGCAGCCCCTTGGATACCAGTGATCACTGTACAGTGTGGTTTAACAGCAAGACAGGAACAGAGGTTAACCACATGAAGATGAGGGTCCTGGATTTTAGAAGGTCTCATGTTAAAGAAATGGGGGACTGCCTCAGAAACTGCTTGGAAGGGGGTACTGCCAGAGAGGGTTGGAGGCACAGTGGGCAAAAATAAGGGAGGGTATAACTAAAGCAAATAATCTCTGCATAACAGAAGTGAGTAAAAGCAGAAGGAAAAAGAGATTGCTATGTCCTCTATGAAAATAGCAGAGGTGAGGGAGGAGGACATGGTGGTATACCTGATAAACAGAGGAAAGCAGGCAAGGTGGTGAGGAGAGCAAGGATGCAGGCCATACCTCTCAACCTCCTGCCTCATAAATCAGGGACAAGGCTTAAAAAAATGAGGGACAAAGGACCAAAATCAGGGACACATCTTTAAAATTGGTGATATCCACTCAGAAAACTGCTAGAATAAGGGGCTTAGTGTAAAATACATTATCTAAGGAAGAACAGGTGTGTAACTTTAATGTCTGACATTATTTAGTGCTTACAACCCTCAATGTTTGGTCATGGAAACACAATTTTTAGGAGGGACAGAGTAAAATTTTGAGGCAAAATCAGGGACATCCCTGAAAATCGGGGACAGTTGAGAGGTATGGTGCAGGCACAGGAGAGAATCACTAAGTAGACACGGAAGGTGATGGGCACACACAGTGTATGCTGACATAAATCAGAAGCTGAATGTTTTATTTTGAATCAGCATGTCAACAACAGGACTAACACCCCTACATATCAACCCAACCACGTGGGTCTTCCTCAGGGGGTGGAGTCAATCATCAAACATCACTGTCTAAATACCCTGCATAATTAATGAAATTCCATACACCAGTATTATATACAGTGAGTTTGACAAAGAAATCGTGTGTTAAGCTTTTTTCCTTTTAAGCTGATTAATTAACAATATTCATTTAGTTAATTTTGAAAAACATTTTTTCTAATAAAATTGTTTTATATGTACACAAAAATCAGCTTTAGAACCACAACAGTAGACAGTACAAGTAACACAGAGGCAATATGTATGAGCCTCCTTGCAAAAGGGCTGAATTTTGTATTTATGTATTCTGTCCAGAACTGATTTCACATCGGGGATCACCAATCATTACAAGAGGGTCCATGACCGCTTTACCTGATTTCATTTTCCCAAATTCCAACTTCTTGTATTAAAACAAAATATTATTGGGCAGCCCATTACTATGTTTAAAATAAATAGGGCTAAGTTTTATATTTATTCTGCCCAGGGCTGCTTTTTCACACTGGAGGTCATCAATCATTGCAAAAGGTCAACCACCCCTTCACGTTGTTTTATTACCCCAAATTTCAAACTCTTATTATACAGCATTGTATAAAACAGCCCAGTTTATTAGGAGGGAAACAACAGTAAACAGAAAGCCAGATGTAAAATCCTTATTAGATGTGTGGCAACACTAAGCAGTAAACCTGGTAAAAATAAAATTAACTAGCATTTCCTATTATTACAAAGAGCGCACCTTCGGATTTTGTTAGACCATTTATGTGCTACATATCCTTCCATGTTTTTCAAAATCATCTCTATCTGACATATCTGACATATTTTATTTTACATTACACTTGTGGAACTATATGAAAGGTCACCTACTATTCAGAAAGGTCACCATTTGTTTTATATAGCTTGCTGGTGTGATCACACATTAATTCTGTAACAGCCACTCTGATTTATTGAATGTGGCAACAAAAACGGAGGACCCATTATGAAGTAAGATTAGCTAGGAATTATTACAAAAACTGTACCAACATTTTTGTTAAATCTTTTGAGCTACACAACCTTTCGTTTTCTAAATCAGCCCAGTTTTACAACAGTGAAACCGCAGCAGCGGAGGTCACCTGCTATTGCAAAAGGTCGCCTTTAATTTCTGTATGTCTTACTGGTGCAATCCACATTGGCCAGTTCTCATGTAACAATTAAATGTTTTTTGGTAGGAACTGGGGTTTCCAGACACACTTCCTTTCCCTGGTATTGCATGTCCTGCAACTAGAAATAATCAAGATGATAATTAAAAGTTTTTGGTACAGTACATATATATATAGAAAGAGAGGTTCAAGAGAGAGAGAGTGTGTGTGTGTGTGTGTGTGTGTGTGTTCATTTGGATAGAAATCTATATTATATCCTGTATAAAGGGGGGTTAAATTTGATTGAAGGCGGTGTTCTATATTGAGCAATGAGGGAAAATACCTGCTGGCACTAACAATTTCTTACAAATAAATTCTGACCCCAAAATAAATATGATCAATAAATATTTTGGGGGGGCTAGTGTTTATCACATTGTTTTTAGTATCAGGAACTTTAACTCTTGAATATAAAATAATCCATTGTGTGCTTTATTGCATGTAGATGTGCTGTTTTAATTGTCAAGATGTCTGAGTGACCGCTGTAAACCCAATTTGACTTCCTGGCTATTAAACAATTTCGCCGAGTAGTGGTATACTCATATCTGTACAAGGAGCACTGCTTGCTGTTGTAACTGGTTTATCTAAAGCTCTGTAGACAGCTGTTTGTTTAGATAATTTCCCAGTAACAGACCCCCAAATAAATTACCCCACGTCCAAATTGTCAAGTTTGAGAAGAAGCAGTTTCTTGAGCTGGAGACCCATTGGGACAGGGAAGCTGTGGGAGGGCTCCTGATATTCAGTGCTGCATTGTGCAACTGGTTCTTGTAGAAAGTAAAACATCCGTGTCCATGCAAGACTCGAATTCCATGACATATGTTTTATGAGCTTGTTTTCCTCAGCAAAAGCCAGCATGGGGCAGTATTTTGCAACCATTAGTTTTCTTTCTTTTAGTTTTTAAACATGTAACGCATTGCCTTGTCATTTTCAGTGAATCATGCACAGACAGTGTTAGACATATTCAGAAAGAAGTACTGTAACCATACACATACACCTACACACCCGCAGGCAGACTGATCTCAGTGTTGTCAAACTCATTCCCACTAGGATTTTGAACACATGGCAGAATAAGACTGCATGTTTAAATTGTCTTAAGAAGTAATAATTACTTCATCATTAACTGTTTTGGAACATCTTGAACTTCTCACTATACCTAAAACATGGAAACATATTTTCAAACATCTCTCCACAGAAATATAGTCAGTGTTAAGCAATAATATCAGAGTACATTTGGGAAGAAGGCTGAATGTTATTCCTGCAGTGACACATAACTAACGAAATAACCCCTTTTCCTTGTTTAAAAATAAATAAACCAGTAGAAAGAGCTTTAAACCAAGACCTGCTTTATATCTGATTGTACCAGTCTGCATAGTTTACTCGAACTTGCTAGGTAGGGGCTCTGCTTTTAATACTGCTGAAGAAAACAAAAACATGTTTTCAATTCTGTCTTTTCTTGAACAATGTATGCAGAATAGTGTTTTAGGCTGTAAAAAATTAAGTCTGATGACCTACACAATTATCAATTTTACATTGAATCAAATTGTGATAGTTATTTGGGCCCTATAATGTCAGGATATTCAATGCCACTGGTGTTCAGTTTTTACTGGAAAATCTGGGAACATTCTGGAATTTTGACTGCTTGTAGACTGGTAAAAAACAAAGAATTTCACTGATTTAGGCATTTTATACCAGATCAGTCAATCTACAAACGTGTATGTCCTGTTTAAATATCTAAGATATATGACATAATCACATCGTTTCCCATGCCTACAGTATAATGAAAGTGACCCTCAATATAAATGCACAAATTACTTTAAACAGCACAAAACATCTGTAAAACATGGTTTTAATTTCAAAAAGAGGTATAATAGCATATGTTATTTCCAGTTTCAGAAGAAATACAGTCAGATTGTTTTCCCATACAGTGGTGGGACTCAAACATAGTTAACATACATTGCACCAGGCATGAACCATTACTGCTATGTGTTCTGGTTTTCCCTTGGAGTCAAGCTTTCTTGAGACTGCTAACTTAGCCAGTTGATTCAGTACCTAAAAATGCACATTCATATGTTAGAGTGCTATGTCCTTCCAGGGAAACATTTGTCCAGGAATTTGCCAATGGTCTTGCATCCTTATAGTAGTGCTTCTTTTTAACCATGGATGAAGACATTCAAGCTGCACATAAGGGCTTCAGTTACACACATAAACAAAAAACAGAGACAGTGTGGATATATTATAATTACATATCCATACTGAAATTTATTTACATGATCAACAGATCAACGTACAGTACAGAGAATGGCAACGCATTCTAGGGGTATTCGCTATATGACAAATTAGTGAAAAGCAAAACCGTAGAAACCAGGGTTGTTACAGGAACAATGAAATCTCAAACCACTACTTTAACCCCAGATCAATCAGGGTGCCCAAAGCAAACAGCTACAACGCTTCTCTTTAGCAAGGAAGCTTTGATATATTTCCCCGGGAGGACATCGCAATCTAATATACTGTATGTATTCACATGTTAAGGTCCTCAATAGGCTGACTAAAATAGCAGTCTCAATTAAGTTTGCAACCAAGGAAAAATGGAACACATCGCAGTAATAGTTCTTGGAGTGATGCAATATATGGAAACAAGGTTTGGGTCCCACTACTGTATGAAAAAAAAACAAAGATGCCTCTCCCCTTTATTTTGTTGAGAGCAGAATATCAATCATTTTACACTCCGTCTTTTTCTGTGGTGTATAGATGCAGTTTTTTTTTTTTTCTGGGGGGGGCAGGCAGTAAATTCAAACACATTTACAAAAAATATCAGTCAGTGCCTTTGGTAGCTGGATCTCCCACAGTTAATTAAATTGAAGAATAGCTTTGGAATTCCTTGGTGTAGGGGGTGGGTAACAGAAGATTGCCACAGCTCTGCTCTTTAACCCCCAAAGTCCTTGCAGGTTTTGCAGACACAGTCAAGGTGTTGGAAATCCCACCACTTTTAAAGAGCTAAAATCCAATTCAATTTTCAAACATGGCCCCTTTTTTCTGCGCCTTGAGGTAGGCTCCTTAATTACCCAAACAATCTCAGTCAATGCCTCACTGGTATCCAGACAGCAGGAGCGGGACTCCTGCAGCTAATTAGATTTAAGAATAGCTTTAAAGTCCTTGCAGAGGTGGCTTATGGAAGATAGCCACAGCTCAGCCCTTTAACCCCAAAGTCCTTGTTCATACTTCTTGGTCTCTGTCTCTCAAATTCAGCTAACTATTGTCTTGACTAGATACGAGAATTGCAAAAGTTTGCTCAGTTCATCAAACTATTTGCACTTTAATACACACAGGTTAATTACCTTTCTCTCTGTCTGACACCTCTTCCATTGTACTATATCTCTCTTAGGCAACAAATTCTGCATTGCGTTCCTTCTGTTCTACCATATCTGTCTTCTTGTTTATATTGTTCTTTCTTAGTCACATTCCCTTATTACTAAATAACCCCATTTACCCCAGCAGTTCTGGACAGTGTGTGATTAGGCTGCCTGCCATGGCAAACAGTGCTTAATCTGTGCTCTGTAACAAAAAAGGGAGAACTGCAGTCGGGATTCAAAGTAATAAACAAAAGTTAAAGTTGCTTATACATACACAGAATGCGCAATGGTGTCTCCTCTGTGGCTGATAATCCCCACCTGCATTTGAAGCCTCAGCTCCTTCATCTGGGTATGGAGCTTCCGATTCTGTCCAGAATCTTTTTAAGAACCAGTGGCCACATCGATATTACATTCCTCAATATTTCAATAAATTAATAACAATGCCAGCGCCTTGGTATTTGAAAGGCACTGTAGAAATAAAGCATTATTGATTGATTAATTGATTGATTGACAGTACTCCAATTAGGCATGTTCCCCACGGGGGAACGAGTGCACTATAATTATGAAAATGTGTAGAATATGTCTTAACCCTTACCTGGGGCTTACAGTGTTTACAAATGTTGTTTGTAAATAGATTTGTGCACATTAAGCGCTTTTGGTATAGTGGCACAAACGTTGTATGTGGAAGCTGCATATTTCTTTTTAGATTTCTTGTTTTGTTTTTTTATCTCTTGCTACTCAGGTTTCACCGGTCTCTAACATTGTTCAGTTACAAAGGTGCACAGTTGGAGTACTAGTATCATTATAATGTATTCATGAATGTAATCTTAAAGTGACTACTGATCCCTATAAAGAGTGTAACCAGCATATAATCAGCACTCCCTGAGGAAAGGGCAGAGCCTCTGAATGTGCAGGGGCAGTACTCGACACAGAGGAGGTCCGATTTCACAATACATGTGTATATGTGTGTGTGTGTATAATATATATATATATATATATATATATATATATATATATATATATATACTTCACTCCAGTAAAGAATCCGCACTTCACTCCAGTAAAGAATCTGCTTTTTGTTCTCTGGCTCTTCTTAGCGGAAAGCAGAGCTGTGGCAGTGCAGGAAAACCCATACAAAAATAAGCCGATTGCACTGAAGGTGGAATTGCTCCAACAAAAAGCTTCACTCACAGTCATTATCAAAATATACCAATGATATTTCTTGACAAATACCTGGAAAAATTAGTGAGAATTAATTTGAAAGCAAACTAATCAATTTTTAAAGCTCCGCCTTCCCTTCACTGTTTACCAGTAAGTCATTTTTTTGTTAATTAGTGCTTGACTTACTCAAGCCCAGAGGCAGTCTTTGGGCAAAACTGATGATGGCATGTGGGGTGATTCCTCATTTGGGGTTGTGGTAATTGGAGGGATTGGGGGTGGGGTGAGGGCAGAGGATTGGTATGTAAAACATCATAAACAGCACAAAAGGCTTTGCTGCATAATTACAGGCTCTCAAGTGGAACTGCCCTCACTGGGGATTTTCATGTTTCTTTTCATCTTTGCATATCTTCCCCGTGCCTTGCAATTGGTGCCTTTGGAAGTGTCGGAGAGTTGGATCCAGTGGAGGAGACAGCCGCGTATGCTTGTCTTCTTTTCCTAGTCTGGTATCTTTTTTTTCTTTCCTTTAGGGTTTCCCATCTTCCGTCACAAAAAGAAAATTGTGAAATTCCACACTCAGATACATCTGCAAGGCAATCATCTTACTGGCAACCTTTGTCACTGATGTGATAATTTAAGAGTAGGAGGACAGAGGGGGAGAGTACAAGGAACTGCTGGCGTGAGAATGTTTTAAGACTCTGTTCCAATTTTCCCTGTTGATATGGTGTGCTTTGTTGGAATTGATCTGAAAGGAACAACAGATACTGAACAGTACTGACTTGCAGCAGCATTTTCAGTAGAGCTGAGGATGATCCTGTGTTACACAGGGTCTTGAAAGAAGTGTGTGTTTTCTGGATAACCCATCTAGGGTGGCACCCTTCCATTTATTTGCCTAAGGTTGTGGCCACAGGACTCCTTAGTCTTTTTTTTTGTTTGTTTGTTTTTGTGACTCAGGCTCCTCCACTGGTCACTTATTTATTTATTAGCTTTTGGTAACAGGGTAAGTTTACTTGTTTTGTTTCTCTTTGCGACCTACCGCCTGTGACCTCTAGTTACGGCCACATCCTGGACATGCTGCCGGCCATCTCCATCGGGTCAGAGAACCCAGTCCCAGCTGCCCAGGGCAACTTACTGTACAAGTGATGAATAACTTCTTAGTTAGTCACTTGCTGCATCTGGAGGACACAGGAACATGGTGAGTAGTTTATGTCAAAACATGGTACTCTTGGTGATATACTGCCCAGTGTTGTGTACAAGCTGGGGGGGGGGTTTACTCTCTCAGAAGCTCCCTGTATTGCACCGCTCTCACTCCAACTGCCCTGTTCCTGTAAGTAGTGGCTTTATTGCTGCTGCAGTCCCTTTATTCTCGCCTGGCATACTTTTGTCCTGGAGCAGTCTGATTGCCCTCTCCAGTGGACTTTAAACAAAAGGAAAGGGATGACTTTTGAAAAGCTTAGCCGCAGAGGGAGGACACCAATCCTGAAATCCTTTGTCCCGTCCTCCTTTGAATTCCGGCAGCTCCGTGGTCGTGGTGGCTGGAGGGGGGGGGGGGAGTTGCTGTCTTGCAAGCCCCCTCAACTGCCCTTGGCATTCAGAATGTTGGGGACTCTTATCATTGGCATTTAGTTTATTACACAATTTGATTATGAATCTAAGCATACAATCATCACATTTTGCTTTTTTAAGTAAATGCCATTGTGCTTAGATTTGTTTTATCACTGAAGGCAAACAAGTTAAATGTAATAAACCAAATACTTTCACATGCTGCTAGATCTCCTTGCCCTTATCAGCCTTCTTTCTCACCCCCTCCTTGCACTTATAGTTTAATTCATATATCAGAACCACTGCTTGGTCAGGGCAGATATATTTTTATCTTCTTGGTTTTGTATGGAAGTGGCAATCTGCTGATCATTAGGGCTCCTGCAGCACTGCGCTGCTGCTGTTTCTGTTTGTCAGCAGCAGTAAAATCTTAAGACAGAGCTGTAACTGCATGCTTGCTCCCTAATAATGAAATCAATCCCCAGGTGTGAGCGGCACTGCATGACCTGGGATGGATCGTCAGATCAGCAAGTTTTCAATTTGTACTTTATTTTATCAGTCATTTGAAAGGCATACCTGTTTCTTGAGTTTGCGGTTGGGTTTTGAAGAGTGAACATGTGCCTGTGGTGTTGCTAAAAGCAAAATGAAGGACCACTTTTTCAAACCAAGAGGCCTGCAGCCCTTAAAAAGTGGAGCAAGCTGAGTGGACCATGCAAAAGTAACTGCACATGCATGGCAGTCGTGCATGTGTGTGGTATTTTTTTTGGGGGTGGCGGAGTGGTGTGCTGAGCGCTGAGGGGCAGGTTTGACGCCTTTTTTTTATGAGCGTTCTACATATCAAAGCAGTGGAAGTGGCAGATCGCTCTGCTCCAAGGAGTTAGTTGGGCGATTATTTAGATTAGGGGACACATAGTGGCTAGGCATTTGGTGACTTTCTAGGAAATTAGGTGAAGCAATACATTTAAAAAAAAGGTTTAGCTTACAAGCACTCTGAATAACTCCCAATGCCTTTACTTGCTTTATGTAAGATGTACAGTTTTTTGTTTTTTTTATTGTGCCTTTTCCTGATTAGCCTCACCACACATCTGGTGCATCTAAGCCGCTATATTATAGCATGCCACAACAGCACACCAAGACTCTCAGCTGTGCTTCCCTGGGTACATTAAAAAAATTAATAAATAAAAAAAACACAGGAATAAATGATTGGTGGTGCTCAGGGAACTACCCAGAAGGAAAGTGGAGACAAAGTACTATAAAATGTATGTAATCCCTCAGTATGTAAAATGCTGTCTATATCTGTGTTTTTTTTTTGGGGGGGGGGGGAGGTCACAGTGTGATCTTTCAATCAGAGCCATGCCATAATATGCAGCACTTATGCTAGGGTTGAATATGCAGGGCCACAAGGTGCAATATAGTATAACATAGATGATAGTGCATGGTTGTTCCAGACATACTAACCACATTCAAAGAAATGATTTGTTGATTGTTTTAGAGTAAAGGGTCATCCTGGAATGGCTTTCGATTTTGACTCGCAATTGTTTTTCTTTTTTTTTTTTGTTTTGTTTTGGTGGTGGTGGTGACAGGGGAGAGGGGCTTATTTTGTTTTAGAGTGAACAATAAAGGTGAGTAAGATATTGATCAATGCAGAAACCGTTCAGTCCCATAGCTGTTTGCAGCATGCTGAACTGCCACTACATGTTGTTACAGTCCTCACTGTGTGTGTCTTACTGTCTCTCTCTCTCTTGCTCCCCACAGTGCTGACAGCTGCTGGTGGGGAGATCAATCTCTCTCTCTCCCATCTCTCTCTCTCTCTCTCTCTCACTCACAGCACAGGAGTGAAGCGACAGAAGTTAATTACTAGTGGGGAGATCAATCACTCTCTCCCTCTCTTCCATCTCCCTCTCACACACACACAGCACAGGAGTGAAGAGAGACACAGACTGCTGTCACTTCTGTCATTCTCCATGGAGGAGATAAAGCAAACATATTTATGTGTGTAAACTTTGTTAAACGCAATACAGTTTAATCGGGTCAGTAGAGAAGGGAAAAGATTTGGTTAGCAGTTGAAAAAGGAAACTAAAATGGGAATCACAAAGCAAAGTTGTAGCAAAGAATGACAATGAAATCTTTTCCTGTATTAAGAGAAATATTATAAGTAGATCAGAATATATAGTAACACTGCATTGATCCCTGTATAGGCACCAGGTGGTGTGTGGCATCCAGTTCTGGTCATTATACTATAGAGAGACTTCAAAGAGAAGCCTCAGCCGCAGTGAATCAGAGAGGATTTCAACTATGAGGACGTGCTGCAGTATCTGACTTTGTGTTGTTCTGAACGGAGAAAGAAAGATTAAAGGAAAGGCTTATGAGTCCTTTTCATTGATGGATCATTATCAAAGCACGCTAGAGACCTGATTAACTGATGTTGCCTCTAATACAGTTTACAAACATTATAAATATCTTTGCCTTATCTCATTTCTTCATCTTCTGATCAAAAGCATGACTGGTGTCATGCCAGAGGTTTCCATCCTAAGCACACAATGAATTCCGGGTACTACTGATGGCAGAATACGATCCTGGGATCTGTGAGTGCCGGTTGCCTGTTCATTAACTCTTATTGGCAGAGTGAAGGTGGTGCTTGATCCAATGTGCAAAACAAACAAAAAAATAGTGTATGAGATATCGAGAGATGCTGAGGTTAGGCATTTGGAGACTTTTGGGGAAATTAGGTGAAGCAATACAATAAAAACAAGTAACAAGCAGTGAAACGTAGAATGATAGCTATGTCAAAATCCTATCCTATCCTCCTATCCTGTCTGGACCAGGCAGGATAGGAGGAACACGGCAGTCTAAAACTAATACATAGACCAGCAACCACTTCCAGTCTTTCCCCCTCTGCACGATCGAGGCCAAGTTGAAATGTGTCCTACAATTGCTTGCTGTGGGCCACTTATATGGTATCTGATCATCTCATTCACACTTGCAGGGCAGTGTCGGCTCTGGGGGAGTGGCCTGCCAGCATCTCTAGCCTGAGAGAGAGAGAGAGAGAGAGAATGACAGAGGTGGAGGGGTAAATAATAACAGAGGATAAGCGGCGTATGAGATAACCAGAAAGACAGAGAGGAAGACCAGGAGAAAGTGAATGTTGACCAAAAAGATAGATAGAAAAAGCACAGGGAAGCAACCGGCTGGCTGACCCATTGAACTGTTTTAGGCGATGTGAATTTAGACATTTTTAAATTAGAAGTCACCTGTAATTCATTATGCAGCATTAGCAGGCTAACATGAGGCAGACAGAGGTCTTTCAAAAAGCTTATGAAGCTTCCAAAGAAATACATACATTTTAAAATAAATCCTTTCTTTTGATCAAGATTTGGTAGAACTGGCACTTTTTGTTGTACAAAAACTATTAGGTCTTGCAGTCCCTAAGCAATGTATTGCTGAGATGAGTAGTGCGATCACAACACTTTGTACAATCACACTGCTTATAAACTCGTAAAGGGATAACAATGTTCTAGAGATGCAGATTAAATATACGTGATAGGGTTTTTTCTAAGAAGTTGGTTTAATAATATCGGTGAAGTGAACCGTTTCTGACCATTCAGACCTTATTTAGTCTTTAGTGTCGAATTCCTTTCTAGGCATACACCTTTGATTAAAAATAAAACAAAAAGTGAGCTATAGACACAGAGTGAATCGACTGCTTTCTGTATGAAAAGGTTCGGTTTGTTTTGTGCATAGGTAGCTAGCGTAGAACTGTTCAGAAACTAATTTGCCTTAGAGCTACCTCACAATTTTGCAAAGATTGTCCCAGATTTCTAATGGTGTAATAATCCCCCCCCCCATTTTCCAGTTCCTAAGCAAAACAAGGAAAATGGCCAATTATTTTTCTGTCTGAAGGATGCTGTGATGTGGCAGAGAGTGACAGCTGGGGGTGGGGAGAGGCACCTCTTCATTTACTGTAAAGCAGCAATTTGACCCACCTTTATCGACTAAGTGTTTTCCAGACCAACCAATATTGCAGTGCTTCTGAAGCAGAATTCAATTTCGATTTGAAAACCACACGGGTACTATAATCAAAATGCAGACTCGTAATCCTTTTAATTTGTTCTATTTAGCAGGGACAGTGCTGACTTTGATTTTACCTCTCTACAACAAAAGTTGACATTTTGTTTTGCTTATCTGTTTTGGTTAAAGAGTCACTGAACAGACCAAGCGAGCCAGCAACCAAGTTCTCCAGTTCAATCCCATGAAATACAGTTTAGCCTGAGAATATTTTGTTAAACTCAGCAGCCTGCACGCATTGGGGTAGTTTTCATGCTCACCTTTGTGATACTGTTCAGGACAGTGGTGCCCAACATGAGGTCAGCGAGCAGATTTAAACTGGCATACTTATTGAAACAGTTTCAGGTGAAGACTGAGAGTGGAGAAGCTGAGTGAGCGTATTATCACCGTATCTGGAACAGTCCATCTGCAGTTTATTGCACGGGTCAAGTTCAGTGTTTTTTCATGTTGCTAGCAGCCAACCATGCCAACTTATACATTTAGGCTATCTGCTCAAAGTTTAATGACAGACCAATGCGCCGACATGCAGTATGTATGGATATTGCATTTAGGTGAACCCACACACTGCACATCACATTGCCAGTGTGCTTGCTTATAAAGAAGATACACATTAGTATAAGCTGATGTTAAACAGCGATCAATTTCTGCATACTGTCAGTAGTTAAAAGGAAACGGTGGTGGTGGGTGGGTGGTGGAGGACGTAGCCTGAAATAGCAGTATTCTTGCCTGTGTGTGTGTGTGTGTGTGTGTGTGTGTGTGTAGGGGGAGCGTGCATGAGCAGGCGATATCTTATCGCTGCTCATCGAAGTGTAACTCCCCCTTTCAACTGTATGCCACTGCATTTGACTGCTGTCATAGACAGCTGGAGCAGGCATTGGAGAACTGGGGCCGCGCCTGCAAACACACTGACTGAATTGGAAGAGGGCTGCCACACCTCTGAAAACTCTGATGATGGCACTATGTTTCTTGCACATGCATGCAAGCAAGCATAAAAAGGACTAAGATAGACCATTTACATGTGCACCTCGAGTACAGTGTGCAGCATATTGGTGCCCTTACATAAAGAAGGACATCAACCTACTGGAAATGTTTCAGAGAAGGTAATCAAAATGACACATGGACAGCAAGGCAGATCAGATGAGAAGGGACTTAGAGATCTCAACATGTACTCCCTGGATGATAGAAGGGTGAGGGGAGAGGGTGACATGATCAGAACCTTCGAGTACCTTAAGGGTTTCATCAGGGTGAGCTCTGAGGGTCTCTTCAGCCTTAGTGAGAACAGAATCAATAGGGACCAGTGCGTCAAGCTGATGGGGGAAATTCAGAAGAGAAATGGGGAGGCACTTTTCATGGAGAAGGCGGTAGCAAAGTGGAATAAGATGAGGTAGACTCCCTGAATACAGTGAGCAGCTTCAAGAGAGAGCAAAGGGGAAGGCTGCATGTAGGAGAGGGGGAATGGGGGGATGGAAGATGTCAGCATGGAAGGAGGAGCAGATAATGCAGAGGGGGTGCAGCCATCATTAGACACTGTGAGGTAACAAACTCTTTCAGACATAACAGACCACAAAGCCTTTTTCTTCTGCCTCAATCATTTGTTTATATGTTCATATATATTTATCTTCATATGTGAGGGTGCAGGACAACAACTCACAAACAGGGCTTCAGTTAATGCCATTTTGGAAGTACTTGACTTCTGAAAATAAGTTAAATCTTTCAAAATTAAGGATCAGAAGGTATTGACTTTCAAATGGGAACAATGAAAATGAGTTGACTTCCAATTTTGGAGGTATGGAAGTAAAAAATGCTTGGATTTTCTGAACAAAAGCTTTATTTTCACTAATATTTATACATTTCCAAAACTCTACCTCTTGACTACTTTGACTTTCAAAATTTAGGACCCAGAATTATTCTGACTTTCAAAAAGCTAAAATGACTTCCAGATTTGGAGCCATAGACATTTTTGACTTCTACAGATAAACAATTATCTGAACTCATGCTCATGAGTGATGGAGCTCTCAGTTTTATGCATGTCCTGCCCCCTCATAAATAATAATTTTATGGCTTATTTTGAGTTAGCTATTGTGTGTCCAATTTTTACAATGTATTTTAAACTACAACCCATTCTAAATTATTGGAGTTTGCCCCTTAAGGGGCAGACCAAGTTGTCCAAGTGCACCCCTCCCTCAAGGTGGAGATGGTGTGCTCAGAAAGGGAGGGGGAAGGAAAGGGGAGGGGTAGACAAACAGAACAATAGGCAAGAAAAAGGAAGGGGAAGGGCTAAGGGAGGCAGATAATGGACAGCACAGGAGTGGCTCAGCCACATTTTGCTGAAGTTTTGATTACAAGAAACTACAGCACATCAGATTGGCTATGTCATTGGGAAGGTTTGTGAACTAAGCATACAGCAGGTAAGAAAACTAGCATCTACGTTTAGGCAAGTTTGCTCTCTTTTAAAAAAAATGTGTGTTGTTATAGCATTTTACTCAAATTGGATGGAGAAAGCTTGTTGGGAACAATTGGGGAAGAACTTTTAGACAAGGCCTAGAAGTTACTGGAATGAGCATTTAAACCTTTGAGAGATGTTTTGCAGAAAAACCTGAGATTAGTTGTCGTGTGAAAGCAAACTGTCTGCTAATGGCCTTTTACTATTGCTTGTTCAATTGAATTGGTTTGTAGTTTAAAAAAAATGGAGGCATTACTGAGTTTGGTTAAGCACTGGCCTTAAAGCACGAAGGAGAGAGGTTGATGTGAGGCATTTTTGGGGCCAGAAATGGGTCGCCAGGCAAAAGCCATGAAAGAGTTTTGTTTTAAAACACAGATTGTTTAAGCAGTGGCTTGACAGCCTGCATTGGCTTTTAATATCGCTGGTTTGAGTGGTTAAAGGGTGGGAATGAATAGTGAAGCCCCACTGTGCTGGTAGGCTGCAGCCTAAAGCATGGGGATATTTCAGCTATTTTACACCACAGAGTATTAAGAAAAGAAGCCCTAGGGGCTGCGGATCCACCGGAGCATCACTCACTCGTTTGTGTGGAGTATGGTGCTCTCGTTCTCCTTAACAGCTTAAAAGGGGCCAAGCCTGAGGGGAAAAACACTCTTTTAATGTGTCCTGTGGTAGGAGGAGCAGCTTCCCACAGAGCGTTCCACATGCCCGCTTTACCGTGTGCAAAATGGGAAATCTCCTTTCCCCCAGGCCCAGCAGCATCCTCGTGTCTCTGTTTGGGAATTACATCTTCTCCTTTCAGTTGGGGGGCCTCCTTAGCTTGCCCCACTGAGGAGATGAGCTAGAGCCAGAATCAGTCTTGCCGTGTATATGGTTACATGGTTTGGGCCCATGCGGCCTGCAAGTGGTTATCTACGCATGGGCAGGCTGAACGTTTAAGGGGCCCTAGCATCTCAGAGGGGGAGGTGACTGAATCCTTAATTGTTGTACAACAATTTGCCTAATTTGGTTGAACCAAAATGCTAGTAGGGCAAAGAGAGGTCCATGGGACAGGCCTGACAAAGGGGTTAACGAGGGGTCACGTGGTGTGACGTCACATGCTAGGGTGGTTGGGAAGAAAGAAGTGAGTAGCCAGAAAGCATTCTGAGGCAGGGGATGATTGCCTTAGGGGATGGGAAAAAGGGCGTTTTTGAAGGCAAGCAGTACACATCTGTTATTCCTGATGTAAAATGACCCAGAGCACAGGCTGGATCCCCTGAGCATAGTGGTTCCTCCTCAGCAACTAGGTGTGCAGCCAGCCATCCAAGGCAACCCAGCTGGTTTGGAAATTAAGGGGCTACCCTACGGGGTGGGAATGAGAGAACGGGTGGGCACCATGAGGCTAGGGAGAAGAGGAGCAAGCTGGCGGCCTGGTAAGTGGGGCCGGGCCATGCTGCGTGATGTCACACACCAGGAGCTTTGGCAACGGAAAGGGGTGCAGACAAAAAGGAGGTTTCAGGGAGCAAGGGTGGGTATCTGTAGTGGGTAAAAAGGAAGCAGAAGGCCCAGATGCAATGGGCCAACAGATGGGAGGGGTCAACCGCAAAAGGTGAGTATGGCCCGGGGGTAGGGGGTTGCAGGTTAGGGCAGCTGGCAGTTTGGCCAAGAGAAAGGAGGACTAGCAACACAGGACATGAAGGAGCACAAGGCAATAAGCCTGGAAATGCAGCGAAGGAGGGGGTATGAAGCTCAAAAGTGGGAGCAGGAGGCCTATGCAGCTGCAATGGGGGGATAAATAAAAAAAATAATAATATGTAAAAATAATGTTGAATAAGGAGCCAATTTTAGAAAGGTGGGAGACAGGAATGAAGGAATGCAAGTTGGCTTAACCATATGGAGGGACAATTGAAAAGGAATTAATAGAATAATTTTCTCAGTTGTCATTGCAGGAATCCCAAGAAAGAGAAGACATGGCACCAAAGAAGAGCAGACCTTCAAAGGAGGATGCCTACAACGCTATCGTAGAGCTGGCTGAAAAAGCTAACAGAATGTGGCAGGTGGCGGAAGGGGAAGAACCAGGGCATGCTGGGGAGAAGCAGAAAGTGGAGAAGGAAAATGGGGCAGAGGAAAAACGGCAAGCTGGGAGGTTACACAGCCCACCTAGGGTGCAGCCACTGATGGAGGCACCTCTCAGGGTGGCTAGTCCAGTACCATTGCACCTTGTTGAACCAGTACCATTAGTACCTCCCCTGGACCAGATGGTGGTCCCCCTGCCAGAGCACAGGCTGGATCCCCTGAGCGTAGTGGTTCCTCCTCAGCAACTAGGTGTGCAGCCAGCCATCCAGCCACAAGGGGACAGTGCAGGGCATCACGACGACATCAGCCTACAAAGAATGGACAGGATCACAGGTAGTGGGGTTGGTGGGAGAAAGCATAAAGGATTATATAGACCAAATTATTTCAGCGCTCGGGACAGGGGGTTTGGGCAAGATGGAAGCAGCACTGGCAGAAATTAGATCAGACAAAGAGCTGCCGAAGGAAGGGGAGAAGAGTGTAAAAAACAATGGAAAAGGGACAAGGGAAATAGGATCTCCAGGAATGAGAGCAGGGGAGCATGTTCCACTGGCTACAAAAGAAAAAATATGGAAGGGGAAATATGTGGATATTTTTGCCTTAGTGAGCCGAGAAGCAGCATAAAAATATGATGAAACAAAGAACATAGGAAAAAGTGAGATGGCAGCAGCAGTGGTTTTGTTGGGGGAAAAAGAGG
Organism: Neoceratodus forsteri; assembly: GCA_016271365.2. Classification (NCBI taxonomy): domain Eukaryota; kingdom Metazoa; phylum Chordata; order Ceratodontiformes; family Ceratodontidae; genus Neoceratodus; species Neoceratodus forsteri. The sequence goes on along the minus strand of CM057452.1, from coordinate 508,092,605 downwards.
AGGATAAATTTACAAAAGGGAAAACTTGGGACAGTTGGTTTGTACGTTTTGCCACTTACTCGGCGATAGTGATGGAGAAGAAGCCAGAGATGGGCATCCCACTCATCACATACTCCCTAATAATAAGACAGACAAAGGCCAATGGAGGGGTGGGATGGATTTATTACGACGAATTCTTTTGGCAAAGAATGGTAACATATGGGGATGTAAGGTGGGACACAAAACATTTGGACCTCTGGACAGATTATGTAACAGATCAGTCCATGCCAGAAGAAGAGACATTTAAAAAGGAGACAACTCCACAGAGATGTTGTTGGGCTTACAATAGGGCCTTTTGTTCCTGGCCACAATGCTGCTTTCATCACCCATGCTCAAAATGTGGCAGTTCACACCCAGCGAGCAGATGCAGAATGACATGGGCTCAAGGAGTCCAAGGGGCAGGCACATGGAATGAGCCAACAGTTTTTTCGAGAGAGACAAGGATATAGGGATCAGGCATGGAATAGAGGGGGGAGAGGCAGGGGACATTCAGGAAGGGGGGGTCAGTCTTATTGAGCGGCAAGGCCAGCGGAGGGACAGGGTGGGTGTGCTGGGAAAAAAGGTAGAAAAGTGGCAGGGGATCTATTTGAGGAAGCAAGAACTCCCATTAGCATAGATGCATGGGAAGAGTGATTGAAGAGATACCCAAATAAAAAAGTGGCTGACACGATCAGAATAGGCTTTCAGATGGGTTTTCCATTACAATGCATGGGCCTTAGGCAGGCGAGTGAGGTGAACAACCTGGGCTCAGTAAAAGGGAAAGAAGACATTTTGAGACAAAAAATAGATAGGGAAATAGCAGTGGGGAGGGTAGAAGGGCCATTTGACACCCCCCCCCCACTGTGGAATATGAGAGTTTCTCCATTGGTTTTGGTCCCCAAAAAGCAGCACCTGTCATTTCCTGAGGGGGACTCAGTGAATGATTTCATCAGTGAAGAGCAGAGCAAAGTGACATATGCCACATTGGAAAAGACAGTACAAGCCATTAGAACAACACCTGATGCATTGATGGCAAAAGCGGATATAGAATCCACTTTCAGATTGCTTCCAGTTAGGAGAGAAGACTGGGACCTGTTGGGTTTTAAAATAGGGGGACAATACTATTTTGACAAGGCAATGCCCATGGGATGTTCCATTGAATGTGCTACATTTGAAGCATTTAGAACTTGTTTAGAGTGGATATTTCAGGAACAAACTGATTACAGGATGGTCATTCACTATTTGGATGATTTCCTTCTAATAGGCAGTGGAAAAGAAGAGACAGACAAAATGTTGTCCAGTTTCCAGGATCAATGCAGGGAATTAGGAGCTCCTCTGGCACCAGAAAAGATAAAAGGTCCCAGTAAGGTTTTAGAATTTCTGGGTATTGAAATAGATGCCTCAAAGGAGGTCTTTAGGTTGCCAGACAAAAAGTGTCCAAGTTGAAGGAGCTGATTAAAATGCACACAAGTAGAAGGAGAGTACAGCTAAAAAGGGTTCAGCAGGTCTTGGGTCACCTGAACTTTGCGTGTCGGGCTATAGGTCCAGGGAGGACCTTCACAAAGCAACTAGTTAGGGGCCACAGTGGGGTGTAACAAGGCCACACCACTGGGTAGACATGTCAAAGGAGCAGAAGACTTTAAAGTATGGAGGAGTTCCCTAGAACTATAATGGGCTCCTTTTGGTAAGATGACTGGGTATATAACACGGACCTAGAACTTTATATGGATGCAGCGTGGGGCCTGGGCATGGGGGGGGCTATTTGAGGGGAAGATGATTTGCAGAACCATGGCCTACGGAATGGGTAAGGGAGGGGAAAGTAAAGGACGGAACACTGTTGGAGATGATGCCTATTTGGGCCTGCACCTTGGTGTGGGGCAAAGAGCTGCAGAACAAGAAGGTGACATTTTGGTGTGACAACAAGGCAGTAGTAGACGTGTTAAACAGAGGAGCTTGGTCAGAAACGGTCATGCAGGTACTATGACAATTGGTGCCAATGTCTTTAAAACTGAATATGTCATTCAGAGCCAAACACATAGAAGGGGCACACAATACTCTGGCTGACAGCCTTTTCCCGTCTGCAGCTGGATGATTTCCGGAGTCTGGCACCGACAGCAGAGGAGCAAAAAACACTCATACCAAGGAACATCTGGGACATTGGCAAGAGGGAGCAGAACTGTTGTTTCACAGCTCATGGTCACCAAGGACTCTGAGGGCATATGAGGGGGCCTGGCTGGTGTCGCAGACATTCAGGGCGATGCACCAGATGGAGGTAAGAAGGCCACTTACAGAGGGACAGCTAGGAAAATTTACAGTGGAACAATTGCAGGAGGGAACTGCCCACACAACGATTGGAGTCTATTTAGCAGGAATTAGCTTGGTCTGCAGCCTGAAAGGATGTAAGGACCCGATGAAGTCAATGTTAATTAGGAGGATGATGCAGAGATGGGGAAGATTAAAGCACAGAACTGCAGACAATAGGCGGCCATTAGGGGAACAGTGGCTGGCAAGACTGAAAGGAGCATTACCAGCAATCTGCAGATGAAAGAACAAAGCCCAACTCTTCCATACGATCTATTTGGTAATGTTTGCTGGGGCCATGAGAGTGAGTGAGGCAGTAGGACATGATAGAGTGGACGAAGAAGGGGGGTTGGATTGGGGGACATAAGTTGGGGGACAAGCAAGATAAGAATCAGGATAAAGAAATCAAAGATGGTTCAGGGAGGACAGAGTTGTACAGTAACCATGAAAGCTCAGGAAAATGGCACACTGTGCCCAGTAAAAGCTTTGTGGTCTTACACCACAGAGCAAGGGGGTAGGACTGGGAGATTAGTTGTACACGAAGATGGGAAAAAGGTCCCAAGTTATCAGGTCATGGCCATGCTTAAAAAGGGCATGCAATTTCTGTGGGAGGACCCATGTACTGTAATTATTCATCTCACTTTCTACAAATGGGGGCTGCTTCTCAGTGGACAGCAGCAGGGGAAATGGTGGCTAATATGTTGGATAAGGGATGCTGACAGTCTGCCAGTTACAAGAGATACATTTGTGCAGTAAAGTGTGGAGACTAACATATCATCAGTATTTTCTTTTGCAAACATGAATCATGTGGGGGGGCATAGAACTAAAAAATGGGCAGGAGCCAATGAACAGGTATAAGATTCATTTTGTTTAAATCCTGTAGGAAGAAGGAGGATAACAGAAGTCTGGATTTGTGGCCACTCCTATATTTATTTGGTGGGAAAGAGAGCCGAGAAAAAAGCTGAGGGAAGACAGCTCTACTAGGATGCGAAAGAATGTAGGTAGGTGTGATGTGGCATCAGAGGGATGAGATGGGGACAAGTGCTTCCCACCAGTTCCAGACTTAATTATCATACATCTAGGGGGAAATGCCATAGGAGGAAAACCATGGGCGGACACATACATGCAGATTAAGAAGGATTTGGAAATAATACAACAGTGGTGGCCAAGGGTATGCCTAGTATGGTCAGATATGATACCAAGAAGGGTATGGAGGAATTAACACAATCATAGAGCTGTAGACAGGGCCAGAAGGAAAATGAATAGAAGGGTAGGAACACTGATAAGAAAAATGGGGAGGAAGGTAATACTTCAGGGGGTGGAAGAGTGGGTACTGGATTTCTACAGGTCAGATGGAGTGCACCTGTCAGATCTAGCCATTGATATGTTTAATTCGGAAACTATGGGTTTTATAGAAGCATGAAGGAGACATGCAGAAAAGGATATATAAAAAAAAAACAGGAGGAATGAGGAGGTCCCCTAAATGGTGGGGGAACAATATCCTAAATTGAGGGGAAAGCCAGTCATCCACCGCAAACTGGAGACTGGAGCATGGAAAAAAGGGGGGGGAGGAAGGAAGAGGGGAAAGAAAAAGGAATAGGATGAAAAGAAGAAGGAGCTGAAGGAGGAAAAGCAGTCTCAGTTCTCACCGTTACCTAACAGAAAAAGAGAAGAAGACACCCAAGTTTTCACCTGGGGGAATGAGAAGAGTAATAAAGAGGAATGATCAGAGATTGATATATGGATGCAATAAAGTGCAACTGTAAAAGAAACCATGATAAAAGATGATGAGATGGAAAATGGAATTACGATATATAATAAATTAATTGCCAATCTGAGCACAACAACATCCAATGGTCGCTGTCTTTTCTGAGGGAAATGGGGGGAATCCAGGACAATGGAATTTGCCCCTTAAGGGTCAGACCAAGTTGTCCAGGTGCACCCCTCCCTCAAGGTGGAGATGGTGTGCTGAGAAGGGAGGGAAGGAAGGGGGGGCAGACACACAGAAAAATAGGCAAGAAAAAGGAAGGGGAGGGACTAAGGGATGTAGATAATAGACAGCACAGGAGTGGCTTAGCCACTTCTTGCTGAATTTGATCCTCCCACCCACCCAAATTAGCTACAAAGCATTAGGGGAAGACAGTCAAAAGGGACTATATAGCGGTCTGTCAAAAGTGGATGACAGAATAGTCCAGTAGGACAGTTATGGACTGCTAAAGGTGGATGGCAGAGATAAGGGAGAAAAAAGTGATGGATAGGAGGGGTTGGGGAAGAAAAAGAAATAGGATGAAAAGAAGAAGAAGCTGAAGGAGGAAAAGTGGTCTTGGTTCTCACCATTACCTAATAGAAAAAAAGAAGAAGAAGGCACCCAGGTTTTCACCTGGGGGAGTGACAAGAGGAAGAAAGAGGGATGATCAGAGATTGTTATATGGATGCAATAAAGTACAACTGTAAAAGAAACTATGATAAAAGATGATGAGATGGAAAATGGAATTATGATATACAAAAAATTAATTGCCAATCTGAGCACAGCAACATGCAACAGTCTTTGTCTTTTGTGAGGGAAAAGGGGGGAATCCGGGACAAAGTGCTTTATGAAGATTTAACTGTTTCTGGTAGATCTCACTGCTCGGTTTTGACTACAGCAGAGGCCATTGTGATGGTATCAGGTATTGTTCAAGCTGCTTTCTCATTGGTTTAGAGTAATGTTTTTACCTGTCTGAAGTGTGGATTAATGGCTAAAATGAATATAAATCATTCATCCACATTTAAAATGCTTCAGTGACTAAATGAAACATTTTTATGTTGCTTGCACGCATGTGCAAGAAACATAGTGCCATCATCCAAGTTTTTGGAGGTGTGGCACCCATCCTCCAATTCAGTCAATGTGTTTGCAGGCACAGCCCCAGTTTCCCAATCACTGCTGCAGCTGTCTATGACAGCAGTTGAAAATGCAGCGGTCCTACAGTTGAAAGGGAGAGCTCCACTTCAGTGAGCAGAGCTCCCCCACACACACACACACACACACACACACACGTACACATGTATACTGCATGCTCATGCACCTCTCCCCCACACACACACACACACACTGTATGGCCAACGGGGGTTCCCAATCCTCTGTCGGTTCCATGCCCCTCCCAAAGCTTCCAGGTGCCATCCTGGGAGCCCACCCCAGCATGGCAAAATGTATTATGGCTGACGGGGGTGCACAATTCCCCATCGGCTCCACGCCACCCCCAAAGCATCCAGGTGCCATGCTGGGAGCCCACCCCAGCATGGCAAAATGTGTTATGGCCGACAGGGGTGCCCAATCCCCCTTCAGCTCCAGCCCCCCAAATAGCCTTCCAGCTGCCATGCTGGGAGCCCACCCCAGTGTGGCAAATGTCCCATGTCATCTTATTAAAAAGAAATAAACATGCAAATACAAAAACTGTCCCTCTGTGTTTCTCCCTGCCCCCCCCACAACCCGGTCCCACCCACTGTGCACCCTGCCTCCCTACACCCCCCTCACCCCATACTTACCTCCGGACCTTGGTGGGATGATCTTCAGTGGACCGGGAACACGTCTGCACTCTTCAAAGCAGACCACGAACTGAGGAAATGCTGGTAAGCTATATAATGGGATAGATAGTTTTTTTTCAACTTTGCTGCATATCTCAGGCATTTTTGGAATTTTGGCACCACATTTTCAACATGGGGTTTTTGGGACCCCTCCTCATGAATTCTGTCACTGTCGTGGCATTAATTGGGCCCGAAGGGTGATTTTGCATTCACTACGTGAAATCACCTTTCGGGACTGATTAATAAAATGACAGTGCCAGTGTTCATAAGGTGGGCTCTCAAAAAGCCTATGTAGCCAATTTGGTGAAAAAATTCCTAAAACTGACTGTTTTACAAGCGTGCATTGTGCAGTTCCTATGCAGGCTTGTAAGTTCGCAAATTTTTAATATTTGCACACCAGGTTTTCAACATTGCTATTTTACCACACCTCCTTATGAGCAGTACAGCTGTCATTTTTCACACCTCGCCCAAAATGTGTTTCCGTGCATGTAGTGCACAATGGTGCTGTCGGTGTGCAAAATCAATGAATGGGACACATTAAGAAAATCACGGTGACACTGTTCATGAGCAGAGGTCTTAAAATGGCTATGTTGAAAATTTGGGGAAATATTCCTAAAAATTACTGTTTTACTAGCGTGCATTGCGCAGTTCCTACACACTCTCACAAGTTTGCAAATTTTTAATATTTTCACTCCATATTTTCAACATTGCCATTTTACCACACCTCCTTATAAGCAGTACAGCTGTCATTTTTCACATCTCGCCCAAAACATGTTTCCACGCATGTAGCGCACAATGGCAGTCGGTGTGCAAAATCAATGTTGGGGACAGATTAAGAAAATCACAGTGACACCATTCATGAGCAGAGGTCTTAAAATGGCTATGTTGAAAATTTGGTGAAAAAATTCCCTTCAGACATTCTGCAATGTTACTAATGAAGACATTGAACAGGACTGGCCCCAGTACCAATCCCTGCAGCACCCCACTGGTCACCCCCTCTCCCTAGACTGCACATCATTTACCACCACTCTCTGCCTCCTGTCTGTTAGACAGTTTCTAACCCAGTTTGCCACCCTTTCCTCAATGCCCAGCCTACCCAGCTAGTTTATCAGCCTCCTATATGGGATGTGTCAAAGACTTTGTTGAAATCAAGGTACGTGTTGTCCATTGCCCCACCCTGATTTACTTCCTTTGTCACTCAGTCAAAGAAATCAACCAGATTTGTCTGACATGATAGCTCCACTGTGAATCCATGTTGTCTATGATCCTGGGCTCCAATGGCTTCTAGAAGCCCCACTATCCTTTCTTTAAGCAATGTCTCCATGATCTTCCCCACAACCGAGGTGAAGCTGAACGGCCTGTTGTTCCCTGCCTCCTCCCTGTTGCCAGACTTGTGTAGAGGGATGACATGTGCCCTCCTCCAATTCACTCATGCTGAATGACTCAGTGAGCATAGCTGCCATAGGTACTGCTATCTCCATTCACAGTTCTCTTAATATCCTTGGGTGTATGCCACCTGGTTCCATCGCTTTGTCCACCTTCAATTTAGTGAGCTCCTGCAGGACTCTTTTGCCTTTGAATGAACTATTGTCCTTCTCTTCACCCCCTTGGCAACTGCTGGTCTGCTGTAGCCCTTGCCCCTCCCACTGTTCTGTGAATACTGTACGGAAAGACACAGTGGATGTCTTTGGAGGAAGGCATGGAAGTATCACTTCCAAATACCTAAACAGCACATACAAGCAAATAACATTTAGCATTGACAAATGCTTGTTATTTAAGGTTTAACTCTCACATACATTGTATGACTTTTATAATATGATCCTCGAAATTAAAAACAGACCAATGCTCGGCCTTGTCAGCACCAATGATGGCAGGTTCGGTGGAAAAGGAATCCTGATGAGAGACTGTCAGGTGAAATGAAAGTATTTTAAACTAAAATAACAACTGCAATCAGCATAGCTTTTATTATTCAGTACTACACTGTAAGTAATTTCAAGAAAGATTGCCAGGAAAATAAAAGCACATCGTAAGCAGCTGCATGATTGCTATATCTGTGCAGTGATGGTTGGCTGGGTGTATGAGAGGAAAGCTGTTTTTTCTGGGGTTTGTTTATTGGGGAAAAAAGGCATGCCTAATGTCAAGTAAATGGGTTGTCACTGACATCTCTTGGCTTATTAAAGGAGAACTCTTATTTAGCAAAACTGCCCATGTTAGGCTTTTTGCAATGGAAAAAAAATATGTGTTTACACTTACTTTATTTTAGTATTGTAAACTCCACCGTTAGGCAACATGGCAGGTGTTGTGTGGTGCTATCTTGTGTTAAGAGTCCAGTGCTGCATAACATACATCATTAGGAGAATAGAAATATTTTTAAACTCCTTAACTGAATCAGCTGTCCTAGTATACAAGCAGAGGGAAAGGTTCATAGTACTGCCACACTCTAAGTAAAGGACCTATCTCGTACCACCTCCAACCTAATTTTCGGTACTGATAACAACAAGTGATGCAACTAGCACCAGTTGTAACAATGGACATAACTGGGAAAAAGATCCCTCATATAATCCAGACCCAAGTCATGTAAGCATTTGTATGCTAATGTAAAATGATTAAATCAACATTTTGCTTAACACACAGACAATGGGGTTGTTTAAGAACAAGAGAAATATGTCTAGTGTCGACAATCAGTGTAGTTAGGCAGGGTAAGAAGACTGAATGGGCCCCAGGACCTTTTTCTGCCACCTTTTTCTATGTGTCTGTCAGACATTTCTCTCCCAGAGACAGTACTTGCCTCTATTAATGCTCACCTGAGACTTAGCTAGGGAATTTCCAGGACGATAAGACAATGCAGTTCTGCCTTAGTCCAGTCAACTAAAATCCAAAGAAGAGAGATGCGAAGAATATGCAAATTCTGCTTCCAAAGGAATTCTATGGCAATCCAAATATTCTACCCTATTCTGCAGCATTCCAGCACAAGCATAAATCTGAAAGCAGTTTACACAGTTTTGTTTTAACTGCACTAATCTGCGGTTTCCATAAACCATGGATTATTGTTCCATGATTTATGTAAACCAGCAAAGACCTAATCTGCATTTTAGGTAAATTGAAGGAAACTAATCTCTGGTTTAAATTAAAGACATTCAGAATTCCACAGAATTTTTCAAAAAATTCTGAATGCCTTTTGGGTTTTACCAGAATTTTGCAAGCAGAATACCACATTCTATACAACTCTACCAAAGAGTACATCAAATATTTTTGGCAGCATACCAAGTCAGATATTTGTGGATTTTTGCAATATTTCTAATGTGATGAAGATCTACCTTAAAAACAAAATCATTATGCAATTCAAAAAATAACACAGGATCTGAAATTATTTCAAATAACACAGGATCTGAAATTATTTCAAAATGTGCAACATGGCTCTTTAGCTGTACATCAAAAGTCACATTTCTGATGGCATGAAATTTAGAATAGACTGTCTGTAATTACAGTTTAGAACCAAACTCCCAAGCAATCCATCTTAGCCACATTTAAACAGAGAAATATTCATTTTTACCACACCTTAATTTTGCTTGGACAGAGTACAGGTACACATTGTGAGGGAGATGATGTGCCAGTACTGTCGCAGGTAATAAGGCTGCAAATCCAATAAACCTTGCCATGCTTAGAATTCTGGAAACTTTTACTTTTTTCTACAGCCTTACAATAACTGCATCTATGGCACAGAAAACGTCCATTAGTAGCCTCATGTGATCAAGTTTCATCTGTGGAGTTACAATACTCTGGTGCCCTGTACTAGCTTGTCATGGAGAATAGGTGCCCTCCCTATATACCATTCTGAGTGGTTCTGCTGATTGTTCCCTGAGTCCCTATCCACATGCTAACACAGATCAGTGTTTTTTTATGATTTCTTCCACTGATTTGGAATCTGCCAAAAATGTGGTAATGAAATTAAACTTAGGGCTTGATTTTCAAAGATCCCTTAGATCATCGCAATTTGTGGTGTTCTGGGGCTCTGGTGAAATTTGGGTGCATCAGTGACCCTGCACCCAATTTTGTAAAATAAAGGGTCCTAGTATTGAATATTCAGGAGCTGTCACAGCCACAGGGCTGTGCAAAATATTGAGCACACCTGAAGAGTTGGATAGAAGGATCTATCCAACCCTTCCCCCCCCCAAAGCAAGTCTACGTGACCAACAGAAGTGGGGGGCAGAACTGTGGCTGGAAGGTGGGGAACATGGACTGGTGAAGCAATAAGGGTGCCATAGGGCATGCGGGGGGCATGGCAGCAGTTACAGTGTGTGCAGGAGGCACCAGGTCAAGGTATCATATGGTATATCTGACAGTTGAAGGGACCAAGTAGAGGGGTTGGCATGGTGATACTATTATGACATGACCGCAGGTGGAAGTAGCCCTGGTAACTGTCAAACAGGACTATGGATTCTGTGGGGAAGGTGCCAGGGCTGTTTCCACCTGGGGCCATATCATAATAGCATTGCTATGCCAACCCTCCACCTGGTCACATCAGCTGTCAGATACACCATATGACATATCTGTCAGGTGCCTCTTCTGTTCCCAGTAACTGCTGCCTTGCCTTCATTGTATCCTATGGCACCCTCACTGCCCCAACAGCCCACGTTCCCCACCTTCCTGGTCCCACAGCTCACTATCCACCCTGTCAAATAGTGGTGCAGGGACCTTAGACCACCTCCTGGCTGGTCTAACATGAGCCCCATGTTACAGCTATAATGAAACTTATAGAATCCCAAATAAGCAGATGGTGCAGCCCTGCCATGGTGCACTCACCCTTGCAACCTGGTACATGAGCACTTTTGCCTTGAGAGTGATGCAAGGCGGGGCTTTGCTGCATGGTATCTCAATTTCAGTGCAGCCAGCACTTGAAAATTGGGTATGTCACAAACTATGATGCAAGGTGCCACTTGCATCATACACTTATGGTGCAGGCACCTTGCATCATGGTTAATTGTTTGAAAATCAAGCCACTAGTGTCTTTGTTGTTTTGATTGTGCTCATTTCTGATGGAGACTTGAATGATAAAGGCAAATGGGTATCATCTGCATATTAATTAAAATTAACATTGTATTTGCGAATTATGTCACCCAAAGAAGCAAAGAAACATTAAAAAGCATGGGACCTACAATCAGTCTTTGCCGAACCATTGACAGAATGCTCCTCTTTACTGAATGGGAATCATTAAACCAACTGCAGAAAGATTAAGAATCAAAATATGATGCCGGATAAATTTACTTACTTTTTACGAAAAAGTTAACTGAGCTGGATGTGGGTAATGCGGTGGATTTGGTTTTCATGGACTTCGCTAAAGTATTTGATAAATTATCCCATGTGAAACTGACAGAAATACTAGTTAATGTTGGAATAGATAGAAACATCTTAAGGTAGATAACAGTGTGGTTGACTTGGAGAAAACAGAGAGTCACAGTTAGAGGTGTGATGTTGGACTGGTCAGCAGTCACAAGCGTGGTGCCGCAGGGTTCAATGTTGGGTCTCTGTCTCTTTAACATTTATATCTTCACATTGAAACTTAAAAATCCTAGTATATGGATTTCCAAATTTGTCAATGACTGTAGAATAGGTACAACTGTGACTAACTCAACTGAGGCCCTTTCTCTGCAGCAGACTATAGATGAAATTTATTTGTGGACCAACTCCAGTAAACTTGAACTTAACACCTCCAAGTGTAAAATTATGGACATGGGCCTTCATAGTAATAACTATACATACACCATAGAAACCAACAGTTTAACTGAAACTAGAGAAGAGAGGGATCTAGGAGTAAAAATAACATCTAACCTAAAGTTTAGCGTGCACTGTAAGGAACACGTAAAAACAGCTCATCAAAATCTGAACTGTATCTTAAGGTATATTTCCAGTAGAAGCGAGAATGTCCTCATGCCATTATATGGAGCTCTGGTAAGACCACATTTGGAGTATTGTGCCCAGGTATGTTCTCCTCAAAAAAGGGAGGATGTGGTTAAGATTGAGGAAGTACAGTGCAGAGCCACCAAATCTGTGACCGGGCTGAAACATTTTTCATATAATAAGAGACTGGAAAAACTTAACTTATATTCATTGCACTATAGAAGACTTAGAGGTGATTTATGTATGATGCTGAAACTTGCTGATGATACCGCACTAAGAGAAGATTTCGAATAACATTCAGAACAGGATGGACTAGCGGTAGAAGACATAACATGCAACTGGATCTGCCCAAGTTGAATATGAATTTGAGGAAGCATTGGTTTACGCTCAGGGTAGTTACTGTATGGAATAGCCTACCAGCATCTGTGGTTGAAGGCACAGGTATGGACATGTTTAAGGCTAGACTTGCTGGGCCGGATATTCAAAAAGGTTGCACCATGCGCAATAGGGTTGTGCATGCGCAAGTCTGAAATTGCGCCATTCTGCAATATTCAGCAGGAGGCAGTTGCGCCACCAAAAACAGGCTGAGCAACAGCGCAATGCAAATGAAGGCATGCGCAACTGAAGGGGGTGGATCCCTGCATAAAGAGCGCAATGCAATATTCAAAGGGTTGCGCAATAGCGGAACAGCCGGAAGTTGTGCCACAGCGGAAATGAGCCAAAATAAAAAGGCTCAAGGAAGAGGCGCAAGAACGCTACAGGGATGCCAAGCGAGACAGACAGAGAGAGAGACAGACAGTGACAGTCCAGAACAGGGCAGGCAAGGGAAGTTGTGTGGGCCATAGGCTGTAGAGGCCAGTGGGGGTACCCGGTGCAGTGGAGGTAGCAGTCAGGACAGCGGGGGTAACAAAGCAACATCAGCCAGGGGGCGTCACAAGCCAGGGAGATAGACAGTGCCAGCTTCCACATGGAAGCTGTAATGAGGGGGGTGAGAATGCATGCTGCAGGGGAACGTGGACGTGTAAGGACCCGTTGGTGGTACACCCCCAACAGGCAATACCGTGCCTGCATCTGTTTTGAGCTGTACATAGATGTAGAGATCGTGGGCCGGTACCACCTGAACAGGGCAATACTGAGGCGGCTCTGTGAGCTGTGCAGTGATGTGCTGCAGGCACCCTCACAACGGAGTCACGCTCTGTCGGTGGAGACCAAGGTGACAGTCTGCATGTGCCTGTTCACCACGGGCACCTTCCAGAGGCCGACGGGGGACACCACAGGCATCACACAGTCAGCCACGTCATGCATCCTCACCCAATTCCTCAGCGCACTGCTGCCACATGCTGCGGAGCACATCCATTTCCCCAGCACCATGGCAGAGCGTACAGCAATCTTGCAGGAGTTCCACAGGGTAGCACGTATGCCTGGCGTGCTAGGGGCCATAGACTGCACCCATGTGGCCATTCACACGCCACCTGGCCCTGATGGGGCTGTATATAGGAACAGGAAGGGCTATTCCAGTGTCAACTGCCAGGTGGTGTGTGATGCCACTGGGCGCATAATCAATGTCTGTGCCACACACCCTGGAAGAGCACATGATGCCTTCATATGGTATCAGTCCACACTGTGCCATCGATTTGAGAGTGGGGACATCCCCACAGGCCATCTAGTGGGTGAGTACGCATGTAGGAATTCCAAACGTGGGGGAAGGGTGGGAATGCCACAGGTGTTATGGTAGTGGCACACAGGGATATTGGCAATATGGACCTGAACATGATACTCATCTCCACCATCTCCACACAGGTGACAGCGGATACCCACTCCATCCCTGGCTGCTCACACCATACCGGCGCCCCATGACCCCATTGCAGCAACACTATAATGGGCGCATGCAGCGACACGCAACATCATCGAGCAGGTGTTTGGGATGCTCAAGGCACGCTTCCGATGCCTAGACACCTCCGGCGGTGCCCTACAGTATAGCCCCTCAAAGGCCTGTGGGATATTCCGGGCCTGTTGTATCATGCACAACATGGCCAAAGACTGTGGGATAGCCATTCAGGTCAAGGAGGGGGACAGCGATGGGGACGCCAGCGGCACCGGTGATGATGGTGATGAGCAGCCCCCCCTTGGACAGCGGGACCCCCGACTGATCCGGCAGGCCCAGCTGCACCGGGACACCATCACTGAGGAGCATTATGCATGACACAGGTAAGTCAAGGGGCCATGTGCAACCAACACTGTCCTGGCACAACCCACAGGCACACAGAGTAACACACCAGGGGTGCATGATGGCAAGGGGAATGGAAGGGACCAGGCACACTAACACACCATCAGGGAGGGGTGAACAGTCATATGGACACACACACACAGCAGGCACAAAGCGTACGTGGGCAGGTGCACAGCAGAGCAGGAACAGACATGGCAAACACACAGATCCACAGACCACACCCAACACCTGTACTGTCCAAGTACGTGTGTCAGATGCTGGGCACCCTTGCACCTTGGTGTACAGCACTATGCAGGCATCATCATGCACATGCACCTGTGGACAGCAGTTGGAATGGTATGCAGGTGGTCTGTGTGTCGGCGTGATGGGCAGGGCACCCACCAGTGCACTGCCCACCATGACGCACATTGCACACAGGGCAGCACCAGACAGAACCCACACTGGGAGACAGGTCAGTCATGTTGCACTGTTCCACGGCCACCGTGGATGCGTGGGTGGCCCCGCCGTGACCCAACAGCACTGGCAGGCTGAGCAGGGGCCACATGGGGTGGCACTGATGGACCACCAGGGGTTCCACTGCGCGATCACGACCTTGTCCACACTGGGGTCTGTAGTATGCCAAACATACCTGCACCAGGGGTGCTCGGGATGCCCACAGCAGAACCTGGCATAGACAGGCTGGGTGTGACATGATGCCGGGAACGGGGAGTGGAGAGCAAACTGTGTGGGGTGTGCAGTACAGGGGCACCTGCTTGTGTGCCCAATGCAGCCCCAACAGCAACCAATGCCTGGGTCTGCCTGTCAATGGCGGCGGTCACATCCATCCACATATGGACCATCTCTGCAAGGATCAGAGCACAGTCCCTGCTGTGCTGCTCCACAGCCATGCACAGTGCCTCCACGGACGTTGCAACCCACCTTTGCTGCTGTACTGATTCCCGCAGCAGGTGGGTGTGCTCTTCAAATGGGTACTGTGCCACAACAGCATCCTGTCCCCGGGTATGGAAGGTCCTGATGCTCAACACCCCTTGAGGGTGGGCGCTGTTCACCAGGACCAGGAATGGGCATATTAAAGGGCGGTGGGCATGTGCCACCACTGGACACTGTACCCCCAGACCTGGTGGGTGACTGCTACTGCTGCCCCTCCAACTGCTGTGCCCCAGGGACCACTCGTTCCACTGCTGTGGCTGCAACAGTACCAGACACTTGCACAGCCACTGGTGCTGCCCCAACGGTGATGACAGGCACAGCCTGGGACTGTGCCGACATGCTGGCACACACATTGGAACCAGCTAGGCCCAGGGGCACGTGCTGGCCTGCTGTGTGTCCGTCATGGGACACGCACATGTCACTGCCCATTGCAGTCCTTGCATCATCAATGGTGCAGGTACGTGCTACAGCCACAGTCATAGCGTGCTGGCATGCTTGCATGCCAGACTGCTGAGACACAGGCTGTGTACCCCCCACACCTGACTCACCGACAACAGAGTTGGCAGCCAGGCGTGCATGCTGGTGCAGTGCATGCTGGCTGGCGACAGAGGTGGATGAACCCTCCTCCAACTCCGGCAGGTCTTCCTCACTGCCTGGACCCACCACCACTGTCCTCTGAAGACGAACAGGATCTGTAACAGAAAGTGAGGACATGTGAGTGCATGTGAACAACCTTCCCCTCCCAACACCACCACCATGTCATACCATGCAGTGATGGGCTTCCACCTGTCTGGAATCCACCTCCTATCGCCCTCAATAGCACTCCGCTGCATTGATGCAGCCAGTCAGTCCTCAGCCGGGGTCAGCTCTGCCACCGCTGGCTGGCCCCCGCCTGTGCCAGCACATGCCGCCCTGAGGGCTGCCACCTTCTCCTTCACCCTCCTGCGGTCTGTCCCCATCTTCTTTTTGCATTCCTGCACGGAGCATTGGTGGCTTCTGTGCAGGTTCACTGCCCGAGCTACCCCCTCCCATGCAGCCTCACAGGCCTGAGGGGTGCCCCTCCATCCACTCAGTAGTGGCTCCTCCTCCAGGTAGGCCTGGAAGAGGGCCTCTGTCTCTGCCGTGGTGAAGTTGGGCCTCCTCCTCCGCCCGCCATCCTCATCCTCACCTTGGCTCTGCTCGGTCCTGTCGGTCTGTATGGGTGGAAGTGGACACCTGTCACTGTGCAGTCTACAGCGTTATCCCATGACCATTGTCCAGAACATCACACAGCATGCAACCCACCTCTCACCTGCAGTAACCAAATCTGGCCAGCGCAGCCCAATGTCGCACATTTATAGCGCAATGCATGCAAATTAGGAGTGGAGCAACTGTAATGAGATGCAAATCACGCCAGTGCACCTTTGAATGGCTGATCAGATGATTTGCATGT
Organism: Neoceratodus forsteri; assembly: GCA_016271365.2. Classification (NCBI taxonomy): domain Eukaryota; kingdom Metazoa; phylum Chordata; order Ceratodontiformes; family Ceratodontidae; genus Neoceratodus; species Neoceratodus forsteri. Next base: position 508,076,235 of record CM057452.1, on the reverse strand, counting down.
GTCAGCTGAATATCGCACCGTCGCGCTTTGCGCAATACGGTTGAGCCAGCTGAGCCAATGGCACATTTCTGTGACTGTGTGGTACACTGCATTGCGCATGCCCAGGTAGCTTACACAGGCATCTGCTGCGCTGATGAAGTGCTGTGCGCGATCAGCAATTCAGGCCATGGCCACCATTGTGCCAATGGTGCTACAGCGCTGGTCACCATATGGCGCTGTGGCAGTACTGCGCAATAGTCCACTATAGCACTGGCACGCAGGTGTCCGATCACCCAGGACATGTGGACATCCGATGGCGGTGTGCGTGGCCTTGCGTCACTGACCCATGACCTTGTGCCCGACCTTTGCCCCCGGCGCTGTAAGTCTGGCATGTGTACAGCTCTATCACACTGTTCGGTGACAGTGCGATGTGGACCAACGGCGCTGTCCGAACAGTCGATAGGCAGTGTTGGAGTTGTATTGCGCAACATTTCCACGTGGGGTTGCCGCGCTGCTGAGCGCCATATTGCCACTGTACTTTTTGAAAATGGCACGCAGGAGAGCACCACAATGGGGGGCTTTGGAGATAGCTAACCTGGTGGCTGTGGTGGAGCCTCACTATGGCTCACTGTTTGAGGGAGTGCCCCTGCAGGTGCCACGCACCCATGTGTGGCAGCAGGTCGCCGCTGCCCTGGAGCAGGCCACTGGGTGGAGGAGGACCCCGAGCAGTGCAGGCACTGCTACGGTGACCTGCAGAGGAGGGAGTGTGCTCTGCTTGCACACCTCAGGTCGCGTGCCAGGAGGGGCATTGTGCCCAGGCCAGGTGGGTGTGCTGTGTATGCACCGGTATTGTCTGCATGGGTGACTGTGTCATGTAATCTGCGCATGGGGGTGGGTTGGGCTGTGGTTTGCTGTGAGGGTGTTTGCAGGTGTGTGCTGTTTGGGTCTGGTTGTGTGAGTAGGCACACTCAATGAGGCAAGGGGCTGTCTGCTTTGGGATCTCACTGATGTGTTTCTCTTCCTTTGTCTCCCACAGGTGTGGAGGAGCGGAGGCAGGCACAGGCTGAGTCCTGGGATGGCGGTGCCAGGGTGGCTGGCGGAGGAGGTGTGCAACAGCCACAACCACAGCCGCAGCAGCACCTGCTGCAGCGGCTTGATGAGGGTGAGTGTCAATACATCATGGATGCTATTGCATGCTGGGGGAGCACGGACACCTTCCAGGGACAACACTACCATGCATGCAACATGTGACAGTCATCACTGTCCAGTGGCACTGCATGTGTGTGTGTGTGCATCACTGGTGGTCCATGCATGCACCGGGCACATGGCTGTGGCACTAGCATCCCACCACGTAGCCACGTCACTGGGCAGCCTTGGTTGTGCTGTGCTGAACATGGGCAGTGTGTGTGTGCAGTGGTACACATGGCCATTGCTGGCTGGTTGGGCTTGTCTTGTGCACGGTCACTGTGGGTGGGTGCAGTCCATCACAGGAGCGGGGCACTTGGCAGTCTGCCATGCATGATGGGTGGGATTCAGGGATGTGGACAGTCACAGCCATTGACTCTGATCCCTTGTCCTAGGTATCCGGATCCTGCACCTGATGGAGCGGGGCCTGCGGAGGCTCACTCAGGTGGCCATCAACACACACCATTCTCCTGGACTTGCAGCAGCATGGGATGCGGCGCTGGAGGAGGCCACAGGCACAGCACCAGGCAGGAGGAGGGCAGGCTGCCGGGCGGTAGCTGAATGTCAGCCAACCCCACCTTCCCTCTCCCGGTTGTTCACCCCTGCCCCTTATCCACTCCTACCTCATACCCATACCCCTGCTTTGTAAATATGTTGTTGTTTGTTGTTCTTGTTATGCATCTTATTATTACATTTATATTTTGATAGGAATTCTGTGGTGGTCTCTGATTTGCAGCTGGCTATAGGTGCTCAGTTGCAGTGGTGTGCATGGCATCTGGTGTGGTATGGTCATGGGTATGTGTGTGCGTGTGTATGGGGCAGTGTCTCTGGTGTGGGTGAGGCTTCCAGTCAGTATTGCCGTGTGCTGGCACCCACTGCTGGGTGCTCATGGTGGGTGTGGCTTGTATGGTTCTGTGGTTCACAAGGTTGCAGTGTGCCGGGGAGGCTGGGGATTCCTGCAGTGCTGGTCACTGCGCATGGGTGGTGTCTTGGGGTCACAGTGCTGGGAGTGCTGTGCACACGGGGGGGCCGCTGGACACTGGGGTGCTCTGCCCCCTTTGTGTGCCTGTCTCAGGTTGACAGTGGGTGTGCTGCAGTAACACAGCCGGGATGTGCTTTGTTTGCTTGTCCCCATGGTCCAGTGGCTGTTCCATCCCTCCCCCAGTTCTGCTGTGCTTGGGGTGTGGGGGTACATTGTTGGTTCAGCAGTGTGTCCCTGTGCCCATCTGTGGCATGGGTGGTGGGCCCCTGCCTACCTCCCTGGTTGTGCAGTTCCATTGCTATGCTGCTGGGGCCTCTTTGCTTGCACTATGGTGCCTCTGGACTGCTCAGCTGGGCTGCCTTTGTTGCGCTGTGGCGCATCAGCTCTGCTCAGCTTCCCCTTCCTGGTTGCGCTATGGCACATCATCACTGCTCAGCTTACCCTTCCTGGTTGCGCTATGGTGCAGGTTGTGCGATATTCAGCCATTGGCTGCTTGCGCAATTTGTCTTGCTCCATGTTTGAATATCACATGTGTTGCGCATATGCGCAATTGACTTGCGCTTGCTCCTGCTGTTGCGCACTTTTTTGGGCACAGTTTGAATATCTGGCCCGCTATCTTTAGTTGTGATAAAACTACTATATTTTGACAATATGGGATTGGCAAGCATGACAGATGCAAGTCCTTTAGCTTGAAACTACTTATGAAACTTATGATGAAAACCATCTGAAAATAATCTGTATAAATAATCTTTGACTGTGTATTGCTATACTCTCCAGTGGTGTTTTATGACATTTCTTTTCTTTATTTATACATATTATTTTAACTTTGTATCCACACGAACTCTATAACATTCTGTTGCCTTACTACTGCCTCAGGGTGAGAGAATGGACTCCATAAAACATTATTGTATCTAGCTGACTGCCCTGATATTTTTCTTAAGTGGCTTTTTCATACTGAATATTGTCAAAATGAAATTTGTCTGTAATAGTCCATACCCTCCCATCCTGAGGAAGTGGCAAGGCAAAACCACAAAACATTTAAGTGCTTATTTGGATGTGAACTAAAAATAAACTAAAAAACTAAAAATTAAAATGCATAAATAAAATAAAAAACATTTATAAAGCATTTCTGTAGAATGAAACAATTACACACAATGATACATGATTGCAGACTACCTAAAGGTGGTTTTAAACTTATTTTGATTTTTGAACTTACCCCACTTTGTTTAAAGCAGCAGTGCAACTATATATTATAGGGGCTCGGTTGCACCCCTATTGTTAGGGTATCGTCAATCTCTTGATTTGCCAAGTTGCATTTTGGTCAGCCTTACGGTTTCTGCATAGCAAAGCACTGAAAAATGCATTTTTTGCTATTTTTTTAACACATTTTTTGCCCGTTGCACTGTGACCACCCTGTTTGGTGTTATGATCTGAGATTTTCAATGTAGAAAGAGTTTGTGTCAATGAACAATTCAACATTGGTTTAGTGAAAAAATATTAATCCATTCAAAAGTTAAGTAATTTTTATTTTTGGGGTTCTGAGCATGCTCACTTCCCTCTGAGATTTATATGTATGTTTTGTGAAAGAGGACTTGAGCTCATGGTCAAGGATTTTGTCGGCTCACAAAAGGGGATTTAAAAAATCCTAGTCTGTGAGGAAAAATTCCTTGTCCATGAGCCGCCATCTTGTTTTCATTTTTTGCCCAAAACAAAATGTTGTGGCTTCCTTCACAGGTGACTTCTTGCTGCAAGAAGGCATGGGTTTTGTATAGGATGACACCCTCTGCAAACCTATACCTTTAGTTTGCTTTGTTTTGGCCAAAAAACAGGCATTTCAAATTTTTAAATTATTTTTTTGTGACTCGCTTCCGATCCTCTTTCCCGAGCTGACAAAATCCCAGTACGCGAGCCGATGCCCTTTCACGAGGCAGCAAAATTCTTGACCGTCACTTTGTGACCAGTTGGCCCTTCTTGCGGACGAGGGTTGACACACGGTCAAAGATCTGAATGCCTCATGAAAGAGGACTGACTCGCAGACTGGGATTTTGTCAGCTCCTGACAGGGGATTGGGTTTTTGAATCCCCTTTTGTGAACTGACAAAATCCTTGTCTGTGAACTGACAAAATCCCAGTCTGCGAGTAATCCCTTTTCATGAGGTAGCAAAATCCTTGACCATCACTTTGTGACCAGATGGCCAAAATCTGATGATCAAGGATTTCTTGCAGACATGGATTTTGACAGCTTGTGAAAGGGGATTGATCTCACGGTGGGGATTTTGCTACAGTACCTCATTGAACTAAGATTTTAAAAGCATTGCCACTGCACCATAAATAAATGATTTGATCTTTTGACTTGAAATTTGCAGGGTATTAAGGGGATGTGCAGAGATGAGAATTATGCTATTTAGGTGTTGAAAAGTTAATTGGTTCCATGGATATGGTATCACAAAGTTTTTATTTTTCCCATAGGATAACATTGCAGTACCCATAGTGACTTTCAGTGCTCGTATCTTGAAAATGAATCAAGACATATATTTTTCACTACCCACAGCTTAGTTCACCTTTAGGTGAACTAACCTGCAGAAACAAGTTTGGAATTCATAGATTACACCAGCACTGCAATTATTTTCCTACTTGCTTCAGTTATGGAGATGTTGTCAAAAATGTGTTACAAGGGTGTAAGGGTGCCTTTTCAGTGCCCACAGCTAGTAAACGATGTGAGATAAGGAGTTGGTCAATTTAACTCTCGTGGGTGTTTCAATGTCATGATTACAATGACACTTGAATTTTTCCTAGCTGTTATGGTTCCCAAGATATTGGGTTCCTTGCCCTGTAAGGCTGCTGTATGGCTCTATAGCTATGTGTAAGTGGGAGCACAGGGCACAGAGGGACAATGCTCTCACAATCACATATCATTATGCAGAAATGGGCAGCTTGGTGGAAGTGCAGGGCCCACTAACACCTGCTATTTACTAGTTATATTACACTTTTTCAAAAAGTAAGGAAATCCATTGCAAAAAACTTAATTTAATGCATCAGTTAGGATTAAAGTGACAAAAGTGGGGAAATGTTAGGGTTGAGCCCCTAAACCCTCACCCCCCAATCCTCCACTGACTGACAGATGCCTTGGTGTGCCTTGGGGACGTGAGACCTAACTTTCACCCCATTCTTCTTTACTGTAGTATGTCAACCTGTTTTCACATGGAATTGGGTGAGAGTTGGGCCTTGTGACCCCATGGCACACCCCGTGTCAGTTGGTCTGTGGAGGATGGGGAGGTTGAGTGGTGAGGGGGGTTAGGGGCTGAACCCTAATGACTCATTTCCCCACTTTTGTCACTTTACCCCAACTGATGCATTAAACAAACTTTTTTTACAATGAACATATTCATATATATATATATATATATATATATATATATATATATAGTTACAGTTAAGAAAAAAAATTAGCAGACCTGTTGAATGTACTTGCCTAGGTACCTCCGAAATGAGTATTTTTTTTCGATTCTAACCCTTGCCAGGTCTGCAATGCTATTTCTATGCAAAATGTGGCAGCCATCTTGTTTAAACACTCAAATGTGGGAGGAATTAGAAAATTGTACCACCAGATATAGCAGAAAGATGCCTGGAATATTTTTTAGTGAAATAAGGTGGGGTCCAATTGTTTTATCCAAATGTGTTGCACTGCTGCTTTAAACATTTCTAATTAGTAAACAGAATCATTCTTTCTAGAGTTCCACAGAGATCTATTGTAATCAATCTCTACTCAAAAACACAAGTCCACATACTACTATGGCTCTTTGCATACTATAAACTGTTTACACATTAACTTTGGGTACTCCATCTACATAATCCTCTCTTAAAAAAAAAAAAGGTTTCCTGTAATAAAATTCGGGAAATATGCCTCCCTGCATCCCCCATTTTTAGAACTACTATATGTCACCATTTGAATTATACCAAAACCAACTTAAGCAAAACAGATTTAACAAGCATTTGTCAATGCCGAATGTTGCTTGCTTCTATGTGATGTTTAGGTATTTGGAAGTCATTGGAGTGTAAATATTGAAAATTTGCGAACTTACGAGTGTGCGTAGGAACTGCGCAACGCACGCTCGTAAAACAGTCATTTTTAGGAATTCTTTCACCAAATTTTCAACATTGCCATTTTAAGATCTCTGCTCATGAACAGTGACACTGTGATTTTCTTAATGTGTCGCATACACTGAGTTCGCACAACGACTGTGCCATTGTGCGCTACATGGACGGAAACACGTTTTGGTTGAGATGTGAAAAATGACAGCTGTACTACTCATAAGAAGGTGTGGAAAAATGGCAATGTTGAAAATCTGGAGTGGAAATATTGAAAATTCGCAAACCTATGAGCGTGCGTAGGAACTGCGCAACGCACGCTCGTAAAACAGTCATTTTTAGGAATTTTTTCACCAAATTTTCAACATAGCCATTTTAAGACCTCTGCTCATAAACAGTGTCACTGTGATTTTCTTAATTTGTCCTGTACATTGATTTCGCACACTGACTGCGCCATTCTGCTCTACATGGGCGGAAACACATTTTGGGTGAGATGTGAAAAATGACAGCTGTACTACTCATAAGAAGGTGTGGTGAAATGGCAATATTGAATATCTGGAGTGAAAATATTGCAATTTCGTGAACTTACGAGCCTGCATAGGAACTGCACAACGCACGCTCGTTAAACAGTCATTTTTTGGAATTTAGCACCAAATTTTCAACATGGGGGTTTGGGCCCCTTCATGAATGACATCACTGTCATGGTGGTATTTGGGGCCTCAAGGGTGATTGCAGTCACCGCGCAGTCACTCAGCGAAATCACCCTTCAGGCCCGAATAACACCATGACAGTGACATCATTCATGAGAAGGGTCCCAAAACCCATGTTTAAAATTTGCAAAAATTCCCAAAATGGCTGAGATATGCAACAAGTTGAAACCCCTATTTAGCCCATTATACAGCTTACCAGCATTTCCTCAGTTCGCGGTCAGCTTTGAAGAGTGCAGACGTGTTCCCGGTCCACCGAAGATCATTGCGCCGGAGTCCGGAGGTAAGTATGGGGTGAGGGGGTGTGTGGGGAGGCTGGATGCACAGTGGGTGGGTGCGGGTTGTGGGAGGGGTCGGAGACGCACCGCTGGACCGTTTTGTCTTACAGGTACAAAAATAAAAAGGCGTAATGGAACGTTGCCATGCTGGGGTGGCTCCCAGCATGGCACAAGGACTTTAGAGGCGTTCTAGCCGATGGGGATTGGGCACCCTGGCTGGCAAAAATGAGGTATAAAAAGACGTCAATCGCTTTGCCACGCTTGGGGTGGGCTCCTCAGTGTGGCACAAGGACTTGGGGGGTATTCAGCCAACGGGATTGGGCACCCTGTCACAAATGATTGATTGCCATGCTGGGGTGGGCTCCCAGCATGGCACCCAACTACTGGGAGACGATGCAGCTCACCCGACGGGATTGGGCACCGTCAGTTATACACTGCGCATGGGGCGCAACACCTGCGATGGGGAGCTGGTGAGCAGCTTCTATCGCTGCTCACCAGCTAGCTCCCCTTTCAACTAGATGCCACTGCATTTTGGAGCATGTCATAGACAGCTCCAAAATGCATTGGCTTACAGGGGCCGTGCCTGCCAGCACACTGCCTGAATTGGAGGAGGAGGTGACACACCTCCGAAATCATCAATGACGGCACTATGTTTCTTGCACATGCGTGCAAGCAACATAAAAATGGTGTCAAAATGTGATGAAGCATCACAAAATTTCAGGTGCCATTTTATGTGACGCAAAAACTGCAGCTGGGTGCTTAGTAACATGTCCACAGGCTACTGTGGTCCAACGCACATTATAGACTGCTTTCACATAAATCAGGTTTACTCTTTCAGTCTCTTGACAAAAACATGTGCCAAAGATCTCTGCGGCTCTACACAAGCTGTCTTATAGACTGTTTACAAATTGACTTTGGCTACTCTTAGTCTCTACACAGTAACACATCTATATAGGTCCCTATGGCTTAACACATAACTGTACAATAGACTATACATTAACCTGAGGTACTCCATCAGTCTCCACACAATAGCACATCAACCGGATGTCATGACTCTACACATACAACAGAGTGTACACATTAATAAGGATTGTAGTTATGGCTCATCACATACTATAGAAGGTTTAGATATTAATCAGTGGTACTCAGTTTCCATAAAGTCCCACATATCTACAGGTTACCATTGCTCTACATCTAATATAAACTGCACATTAACATGGGGGTACTCTAGCAATCTCTTCACAATAACACATGTGTATACTGTAGGTTGTTATGGCTCTTTACATACTTTGCTATGGATTGTTTATACATTAATCATGGGTATTCTATTAGTCTTTAAATAATAACAGATGTCCACAAGTTACTATGACTTTACATATACATACTGTAGACTGTTTACACATGAACACAAGCTGGTTTACTTCATAAAGGCTCAATAAGGATACTATGTGTACATCTTCTCATAAAAAAATGTCGAGAAACAATGATTTTAGTATTATTGAACCAGTGGCTCAGCTCTATAGCTCCCTAGCAATGAAGAGGTGCCCAAATTAAATTATGACTGAGAATTAAGCACTGAAAGCATGGTTGTGTTTGCTTTTTAAACAGATCATGGGATTATTAGGCAAACTGAGCCAAGAATAAGAAATGTGACATTACAGTGGTTTGATATATGAACTGTGATGACCAGCATGTTTTTTTCTGCACCACACTGTTTGTTGGTGAATGAGCTGAACAAAACTTTTGTCTGGTAAGACTACAGAAAATTGTTTCTGTCCCTTCACATTTCTTTATGAGAACCTGTGCATGTGCACATAGAATCCTTACTGAGCGTTTGTGAAGTAAACCAGCTTGTATGACTGTACCCTGCTATAGTTCACCCTCTAAATATATCCCCAGGAATCTTTACAGTCAGTTCTTGCATGAACACAAACAGAATTTGTTCCATCAGTACAGCATATTACATAGAAACATATCAATGTGATGGCAGATGGGTACCTCTCAGTCCATCTAGTCTGCCTGGTTTCCTACCCCCCCCCAATAGGACTTATGTACTAATGACAGCCTTGTGCCTGTCCCACACAGTTTTAAATCCCCCTACCATTTTAGCCTTCACCAGGAGTTCCACCACCCTTTCTGTAAAAAAGTACTTCCTCATGTTCTCCCTGAATTTTCCCCCATTCAGCCTCATGTTGTACCCCCTGGTTCAGGTGCAGTCTTTGATCTGAAAGAGGTTCTGCACCTGTACTCTGTTTAGTCACTTGAGGTACTTGAAAGTTTCTCTCATATCTCCCCTCTCTCTCCTTTGCTCAAGTGAGTACAAATTAAATTCACACAGTCTCTCATGTGGTCCGTGGTGCAGTCCCTGTATCATCTTTGTAGCCCTCCTCTGCACTGTCTCCAATCCATCTATATCTTTTCTGATAGAGTACCCCACATTTACACATTAACCTTGGGTACTCTATCAGTCTCAGCACAATAACACATCCCTGCAGGTTGCTATGACTCTACACATACTCCAAGCCGTTTACACATTACTCTGTGTACTCAATTATTCTCTTTCATAACACATGTCTAGAGGTTACCATGGCAATATGCATACTATAGATTGCTTACACATTATTTTGGGGTACACTGCCAGTCTCTACACAATAACATACCAGTTGCTATGGTTCTATGTATACTACAGACTGGTTATACATTACTCAGTGGTACTCATTTAGTCTCTATAAAATACACATATCTAAAGGTTACTATGGTTCAGTACATACTATAGACTGTTATGCATTAAATTGGGATACTTTATCAGCCTCTACACAATAACACATGTCTACCAGTTGCTATGACTCTTCACATACTATAAAGTGTTTACACATTAACATGGGGTACTCCATCAGCCTCTACATAATAACACATGTCCACAGGTTACTATGGTTCAAAACATACTATAGACTGTTTACACATAGATTTAGAGTACTGTATTAGTCTCTACAAAATAACACATCTACAGGTCATAATACTATAGACTATTTACATATTAATCAGATATATTCTATTAGTCTTTACACAATATCACATTTCTGCAGATTATTATGGCCTTATACACTACAGACTGTGTGCACATTATTTATTTATTTATTTGAAAATTGAGACCTTGGAGAGTCTCACTAAGCCAAGGCTCATTTCCAGATGTGGTCTGGAAGACAGGAAGCAGTAATACAATAATAAAGCATACACAGTATCAATGAGTGGTACAACGTAGAAGTGCAGAAAGTCTACAGTTTAGCATGGTACAAGTGCAATACAAACAAAAGAAGCTAAGCAAGGCTTCTATGAACAGCTTTGAAGTATTAATAAAGTAACCAGAGCAGGTAGAAGAATGGTAGTGTGGTTGTAGATCAAGCAGAGCCAGATACAGGCTGATGTAAAACCTAGTAGGATGCCCAACATCAAGGGTGGAAGGGGCTCCAACAGGAGAGAATCAGAAAGAAGGAAGACAGAAGCAGGTGGAAGCAGGGAGGAGTTTTAGCTGGTGCCTAAGGCAGATGGGGGAGGGAGAGAGATGAAAAGAGGAAGGGAGCAGGTTCCAGAGGGAGGACAGATGAGGAGAAGGCTGACTGCCAAACAAAGCAGTGAAGGTGAGGATAGGGGAAGGTGCAAGGATCCCTACAGCATAAGGAGAATTAGGCAGCTGGAATGGGAGAAATGATCGAGTATGGGTAAGAGGTCATGGACCCAAACCAGTATTTGGAGATGAAGGAGCTGCAGTGGGACTGGCAACATGAGGGCAGGGGGAGGATGGATGGGCAAAAGTAGAGGGAACAGCTGTGAGTTTGGGGGGGGGGGAGTTTGTAACAAAGTGACAAAAAGGCATTGCAGAGGATGTCCAGTATGTTGAGGAAAGAGGAGGCAGAGATGTCATAGACCACATCATCACAGTTGAATACCAGGAGCACCATTCTGACAACAGGATCCCATCAGACCTGGGGAGACAAGCAATCTTCATTGCTGTTCAAGGCACAGAGTTTGGAGTGGATGGCATCAATGTGGACAGAGAAATCAAGTCTACTATATAGCCAACCACTGACATACTTAAAGGAGGAAGCCGCTTCTTTGGGGGGTGCCATTCTTGGAGGCGAAGATAGGAAAGGCGGAGAGCCTTGCCAATTTCTCATTGGTAGCAAAGGTCATGGTTACTGTTTTGCTTATGTTGACCCTGAACTGATTGGAGTGGAACCAATGCTTGATGTTGTAGACCTCTTCCTGGAGCACACCTTCAGCTGCTGCAGTCAAGGGGCTGGAGGCGTAGATAACTGTGTCATTTGCATACATGAGAAAATGTGAGTTGGCATAGGAAGAGAGTGGGTTGTTCTAGAAAATGGAGAAGAGGATGGGATCCAGGATTGAGCCCTATGGGACCCCAGCCTGTATGGGATAGGAAGGTGATAAGACACCTCCTTCCTATGCTGACTGCTGATGACTTGTGAGCTATGAACAGAACCAGTCAACAGTGGGAGCTGAGAGGGTTGCAGAGCTCAGCTTGCCAGGAGGAGTAGATGAGCCACCAAGTAAAAGGCTTTAGACAGGTTGATGAAAATGGCCTCCGTGATGTGTTTTTGATTCATTCCAGAAAGAAAAGAGTCAGTGGCACACAGCAGGGAGATTACAGTAGAATGGTGCTTCAAAAACCAGACTGGAAAGGGGAAAGGAAGTTGGAAGAGAAGAGGAAGTCAGCAAGCCTAGATTAGGCATGTTTTTCTTGCATCTTTGCAAGATAAGGGATGAGAAAAATAGGATGAAAGTTGCCAGGGGAGGAAGGATCACCAGTTTTATAAAGGGAGAGAAATCTGGCACTCTTCCATGACTGGAAAACAGTGTAGAGAGAGACAGAGAAGTTGAGGAGGTGAGTAAAGAGTGAGGCAATGGCAGCAACTGAAAGATACAGAAGTTGAAGATTCAGCACATAAGAGCTAGATTTAGACAAGCTGAGACAGGAAAGGGCAAGCAAGGTTTCTTAGGTAGTAACAAGGGTGATATGAAATCCCAGGCTAGGGTGGAGAAAGGAGGGTGGGACAGGTGGATAGGTGATGAGCCAGGAAGTGGGGAAGAGGAGAGCACAAGTACATTAATTAGGGATAGATTATCAGGCTCTACATAATTACACATATCTCCCAGTGGCTATAGCTCTTCACATACTATGGATGGTTTATGCATTTATCAGGAGTGCACTATTAGTATCTACACAGTATTCCATATCCATAGGTTATTAAGCCCAAGACATATTATAGACTGTTTACATATTAATCAGGGATACTCTGTCAATCTCTACAGAACTCCACAAATGACTATGTCACTATGTATACTGTACTACAGACTGTTAACATATCAATCAGCGGTACTTTGTCATTATCTACACAACATCACATGCTCACAGGATACTACAGCTCTACATGTACTGTATTATAGACCATTTGCCTATTAATCAGGGACACACCAATCTCTACCCAATAACACATTTCCACAGGTTACTATGGCCCTACACAAACTACAGACTGCTTATACATTATTCAGGGTTACTCTGTCAATCTCTACACAATGACATGTGTCCACAGGTTGCTACCACACTACACATACTATAGACAGTTTACATATAGTAGATGTTAAGAGTAAGACATCAGTCTTCACACTATTTCCCATGTGAACAGGTTACTGTGGCCCTACACATTGGCTGTATACAGTGCTATCAATGGTACTCTGTAAGTATCGTATTGAGTCAACAGCCCCATGTGGAATACTATGACTAAGGTAAGGGCTAATAACTACCCTTTGCAAATAAATTCACCCTCATTCTCATATATCTTCTTGGCTAATGGCCACATATTCATTACTATTAGAGACGAGAAGAAAGCCCAAGCCTAAAACAGCTGAATGAGTAGAAGGAAAATGCCATTTCTGCTTTTCATATCAAGAGAAATCCACAATCATTTACCATGAACATACCTCTACATGTGCATTTCAGAACATTCTCCAGTTAGCCAAAGGTAACACTATTCTGAACTGACTTCCAAAATCTAAACAGTCTAAAGATGTGTCAAGTCTTCTAGACAGTAGCCTTTTACACAACCTTCTCTTACATCTAGATGGCTAAATAAAACGTATTCTGATTAGCAACAGTCCACACTGGCTGATTTTATACAATTCTCAGTAAAAACATTGGCAGGTACAGTACCTCATGCAGGGTGGAGGGGAATATTTGCTCATGCAGCCTGAAGGCAGACTCGCATTGGATGGTGATGGTCAGAATCACTCCCAGTGAGCCTAAGTGCAGCCTGGTTGCCTGGAACAACTCTTTGTTCATGGACTCAGAACACTCGATGATCTCACCAGAAGAGGTCATGAATGTCAGTGCGACCACCTACAAAAAGGAGAAAATAAATACTAGATGTCAGCATTATATTTCATGTAGGATTTGAGACAAAGAATGAGGCTATAAACAGGCACTCATTTGCAGTTTCTTGTAATGATCCTTTTTTCTCAACATATGGAGTTTTGACTGCAATGCATAGGTACATTATAAGCATGAGTTTCAGTGATTAGAGTTCTGTAAGTAATCAACAGTCCAAATTACTGGCTCCATAAATACAAAGATGTCAATATAAAGAAAGAAATGCAAACCATAAAGAATAATGTATGGGTGACAAGGCTATGGTTTCATACAGGGTTTCTGATGACATCATAGACATCAAGAGTGAAGCTTGAGAAGTCTGATATCTTCATATCCGGAGATAGAAAAACAGCTTTGTTTGTACATGGGCATACTGCACATATTTCATTGTTATACTATATGGTTTTATTCTGAATTCAGATAATCACTACCTTCTTGTCAGATTGCAACATAACTGATTTGTAGTCATTTAAAATAAGCTGGGAATGCTGGGTCATATATTTTTAAGTGCATAGTACATTATTTTGTTTTACTTTGGTGAGCTGGCTGCATTTAAGCTCACTGTGCTGATGGACGGTTTATAATAATAACAGAATCAATTCCTGTTTCCATTAATGAGTATTATAAAATAGGTCAGTTCTGAAACCTGAGTGGTTCAGACAGCATTCTATGTCTTTTTTTAAGTAAACCCCAGGTTAAAAAAAGTACCAGTATTTGTACTTTGTTTACTAGACATATTCTTGTGAAGTGCTTCAGTTTAAAAAGCCTAATTCAGCTGTCATTTGTTCCTCCACTACATGCTCAGTTTAACTCCCAGTCTTGCTCTTATCCTGCTACAAAACAGTTACTGTACCTGATTGCCCTACACAACAGAAAGATATCTGAATAAACAGAAGTCATATTTTGTGTTTTTTAACCTGTAGATTCCATCCCTAATAACACTAAGCTCAGCTCCACTCTTTCCCTCTCCAAAGTGATTCACCGAGGTGACTAAGTTTATCTGCACTCATTTTCTCTCCTTTACAGGCAACAAATTAAGATATTAACAAAAAAAAAAAACACTTTGCAGTTTACTTCTCCCTCCCTGTTCTTTCCTGATACACAGCAGTCTCGCTCATTCTCCCTCCAGCCACAGCACTCTCACTGGCTCATTCACCATGGCAGCAGCTGTGCTCATGGTACTAGTGGTGCTTATTGAATCAATCAGTCAATCAATCAAAATCTTTATTTATCCAGGTGGTCAAAATTGAGCAAGCTCATTTGCAAGGTGGACCTGCATCGCACGAGTCATAAACAATTATACATAGTCATACATATATACAGGCATTGTGACAGTATGAGAAACAAAAAATAACAATATCAACAGTGAAAAGCAGTAGGATCAGGTAAAAAAAGGAGAGACATAGTACAAAAAAATGCATATAAGTGCAGGCAGTGTTGGAATACATATTGCTAGACCAGAAGAAAATAATAGAATAGGGGCAATGGAGACTGTAATACAGTGGGTACCTGATGGTGTATCCGGATTTTTACGCACGACAGGTGATGGGATATGCGAGAGAAGCGAAAACTGCAGAGTCTCCAGAAATAGGGTACATGGGTTGGGAGGTCAGGGCAGGTGCAACTGGTTCTAAGTGTGGCGCAGAACAGGGAACCTACTTGTACTTTATAGCTAAAAGGTGTAAAGTTTAGGAGGATTTATAGTGGCACAGAATACTCATGTGCTATAGCTGTATGAGGTGGCTGCGCTGTCGACATCGCTCTGAGCGAGCTGGGTATGCATGAAGATTTAGGAGTCATTGGCAGCCTGGGTGCTGAAGATGCGAGGCAACAGACTGGGCAACTGAAGAGAATGCAGCAAGGGGAAATGGATGCTATTGTGGCTTCATAGAAGTGGCATCTGGGATGTCAAGCGCCAAGCAGCTTCTGGTCCGACGACTGCTGGTGTTCATGACATTGGCTGCTTGGGGTAAAGTAAGCTGTGAACACTGTTCTCAAGGGGTGACATACAGACGATGTAATCATCGGTATAGGAACTGTAGGTGTACGCGATGTTCTGGCTGGGGAGCTAGGGCCTTTACAGTACTAGAAGAGCATAATCCTGTGCATTGGTTCTCGGCAGCTGCTGCGGGGACATTGACTAAGGGTGGCCATAGATCTTGGTACATCTACCCGTGGAATTCTGAGGGGCAGTTTGGCATAGTGGGGAAGGGATAGTGGCAAGAGGAGGAAGTGAGGAATGGCGTAAGTGGAGTGAGAAGCCAGATTGGTAGTACACAGCAAGGAGCTAGTGCTGCGATGGGTTTACAGCTTTACCATGATTCAAGGTGACTTGAGTCCGGGCTTGTGGTCTTGCTCGTCAGTTTATGGGGCTTATTGAAGCATTACCCTTCACAGCACCCGTAGTGACAACTGTTATGCAGAGGGAGTAATTAGTTCAAAATGAGCTTTTTTTTTAAATTTGACAGTTGTTTCAAAATGTTTGAATTAATGTAATAACACAGAACTCATTTCATAAACACAGTAACACTGCAGGGTGTTGTTTCATCTGGGAGCACTAAGGCATGAGGCCAATCTCTAGGTCTATGCTTATCACAGCATAACCAACACCCTTGTGTGTTATTGCTTGCATGAGACACGTTATACCAGAATTGATTTCAAATGTACTGTGGCATTGCTGTATTTTATATTTCTTGATTGCTCTATTTTGCTGTATTGTACAGAAAAAAAATTACAATTAAAGTTTAAAAACAATTACAGCACTGAGCTGCTCAGTACCTGCCTATTATTGCAAACAATGGGGGCTATGCACATAAGTGTGCAAAGTACGCACAATTTGCATGTAAATGGCAAGCATGCCTATGAGGCCACAGACAGGTACATAGTGTGCAGATTCATGACCATAAGCACCCCCAGTTCACCTATCTGTGTGCCCTTCAAACCCTGCATGCAGGACCATGGGGGTAGTCAGGTGAGGAGCAGTGGACCCAGGCAGGCATCCAGTCGGCTGTCCACCCCGGATCCCTGGGTGGATCCCTTGTGCCGTGGGAGCAGGAGAGTATGGGAAGGTGTGGGTTTGGTCTCTCAGATAGAACGGGCACTCACCTGAATGATCACCTTCAGCCCTCCCCAGCTGCCTTTTGGGCTGGGACAACATGGAGGGGTGAATCTCAGTCCCACCATGGCCAGCAGACGGCATCTGTGGGGGCACACAATGGCTTACAGCAGAGTCCCCAAGGTGTAGCTCATTCACCTTGGAGTGCAGCACTCCGTGCTCTGTGCATTGTGTGGAATGCGGGCATGCCCCCGACATACCTCCCAGCCTGGACCAGGTATGAAGTGGCATAGAAACTTAGAAACATTGACTTTGATGGCAGATAAGGACTGCTTGGCCCAGCTAATCTGCTCATTTCCCTACCTACAGGATAAGCTGCAGATCCTATTTAACCAACAGCCTATTTCTTCCTACCCTCCACAAAAATTGCCTTATGTCTGTCCCATGCATTCTTGAATTCTCCCACAGTTTTAGACCACACAGCATCCTCAGGAAGGCTGTTCCATGCATTTACCACCCTCTCTGTGAAAAAATGCTTCCTCACATTGCCCCTGAGCCACCCCCCCAATCTTCAAATTGTGTCCTCTTGTTCTGGCACGATTGGGGTGGGGGGGTATTTCAGGGCACAGATGGCAGGTACACCATAGGTGTATGCCACCAGACTCCCACTACAACGGACTCACAGTTAGGGCTGCCTATGCAACTCAGATACACAGCGCATAGGCACTACACACTTTTGTGCACAGAGACCATTATTAGGATGTTTGCTAGGTTTATTTAAAATGCATTTTACTTGCTTTAAACATCCAGTTTCACACAATGACTTCACTCTCTTTATGTGTTTTTGTCTAATGTGGAGTGAAATTGAACTAAAACACTTAAAGAAAATAAAGTCATTGCATGGTGTTGATCATTTTAAACAAGTAAGCACATTTTAAACTATATCTACAGTACAGCTTTCATTACCTTTGAACTGGGGTATAATAATATTTTAGTTAGTATAGAGTTCCATACACAACACAATCGGCCTTGACAGTATACAGTACTGTAATAGCAATTAACATACAAATAGCGAGGCCACTGTTCAAGTTTCCTTTAAAATCGCTAACTTGTGATTTTTGTAAGATACAGCAAATACACTGTCCCTAATACTAAGTAGGGGCTGTAATGCACAGATAAAAGGAGGCACATTATTCAGTTTACAGTATGTGTGGCCCTTCTGTCCCTCAACAGAGCTGCATAGATCTAGCCTGACATTCTCCGAAATTGTTATATTTAGCTTCAGCAGAGCTAGCATATCCTGTCAGTTTGATCTTTCACCTGTCCTTCTGTTTGGGAGAAGTACCTGATTTGTGGAAACATTCATATGTAATACCAATCCATAAGGCAGGTTCAGCTAGTGAATTTACAAACTACAGACCAATCTCTATTCTGTCAGCTCCATCAAAACTGAAGGAAAATATTGTTTTGGGGGCAATTGACTATATAGAAACATATGGATTATTATCACGTCAGCATGGTTTTAGGAAGGGGAGGGGTGTTGAGAGTGCCTTGGTCGAGTTCACGAGCGCGGTCCATGAATGTATGGAGAGGGGGTGCCTGACTGAGGCCGCGTTTGTGGACTTGACCAATGCATTTGATTTGGTGGAACATTCCCTCCTAGTTGAGGGACTTAAGCATAATGGAGTGGGGACACCAGCACTGCTTTTGGTATCAAATTATCTCTAAAAACAGGTTTCAGATGGTAAAGATTGGAAGTAGTTTATCTGATAAGGCTTTGGTTAAGTGTGGCATCCCACAGGGCTCCATACTGGGACAAATTTTATTTTCTATTTTCTTTGACTCTGTCATTTCATCTGTTAAGGATGCACATGTGGTTACGAATGCAGATGACACTGTTGTCTTTTGCCATGGGGGAGTACTATCAGAGCTTAATATAACTCTGATCAAGGAACTTAAAGCTATGCAAAATTTTCTAATAAATCATAAATTAGTATTAAATAAGCAAAGCAACAAAAATTATGGTATTTGGTACTCCAGTCAAGTTTAAAGCTATTGGTTCTAGTTTACAAAATGAGTTGTTAGATGGGGTTTTGTATGAAAATGTGAATAGCTTTAAGTACTTGGGGGTAGTCTTAAACCCCACATTAACATATGAGTCATATATACTTGATATTACATCTAAAATCCATTCCAAAATTGCTTTACTGCATAGGTTGTGCAGCTTCTTGATAGATGAGGCTTGTTTGGCAATTGCTAATCAATGTTTGTTGCCTATTTTGAACTATGCCTCTGTAGTGGTGGATAATGCTCCTTACAGTACTGTAAGGTGGAAATCAATACTGTTCCACACAATTGGAAGATTTTCCTTATTAACATCTAATAATGTATATCATTGTACTATATTGGAAAATCTTGGATGGCTATCAGTTGAATATTGCCATAAGTTTGTTATGTCTACATTTATTTATAAAACACAACAAACAGGGGTGCCTTTAAAACTAAAACAAAACTTGAGATTCCCAGTTCTAAATTACACACTAGATTATCAGGGGCCCTAACTATGTTAAGAATTCCATGTATGCATACAGTACTTCAACAAGACAGTGATCATTTGCATACTATGCACCAACAATATGGAACAATACTGCAGCACAAATTAGAGGCATGGGTAGTTATGGATTGTTTACAGAAGCTTTGACAGCACACTTTATGGATTTGTCTAACCGCAGTTGTTTTCTGGATTGATACTTATTGAATGTATATGTTACCTATGGAGCCACTGCTCTCGTGACACAGATTTGTATAATAGCTTAAACTATGTTAGGGCTTTTAAATTTACATTTAATTGTGATTTTACTTAGATGTAGAATTTGTATTCCTAATAATATGTTTTGTATTAAGTATAATCTTGTCTGATGTAATCTCTGAATGTATTTGATTGATCACGGGTCATACCTGTAAAAGGGATTGTATCCCAGTGTGCTTACCTGTATACAAATAAAAATCAAATCAAATCAATCATAAACCTGAGATGGAAAAGCAGCCTTGTTTGTGAATGAGCATACATATTTCATTTTTATACTATACAGTTTTATTGTGAATTCAGGTAATCACTACCTCAACAGGGCTGCACAGATCCAGCCTGCCATTTACAACTTTCAAAGTTGTTTCAGTGCCATTCATCTCATCCTGAATACTAAGTAAACAATCTCCATGATCTTTGGTACCAGGAATTGGCTGGATTGAATCCACTCTCCCCTGTTCTTTATGAATCCCCAACTGGAGGAAGTTTCCTCTTCTAAATGACGGCATTCATGGTTGAACTGACATCTTGTCTTCTCCAGCCACATTGATATCATCCCTAAGAAACTCCTCTTAAAATGTCATGCTCTTCACAGGAACAGAGCTTTTATCCTTCTACCTGCCCAGCAAGATAATGTTGTAAAAATAATTCTTCTGGTATTTAACTATGAAGATGTGGTGTATTGTGCTGCCACCAAATTCATTTTGGCCACACTGCACCCTGCTGTCTTCCTACTGCTGGTAAGATGGCTACATCAGCATTTTGAGATGTTGATAGTTTTCAGCTCAGAGTTTATTGCCCATCAGCATTGTTGCTTGGGCAAATTTTATTTCATTGTAGTTATATCTTTTTCATGTAGGGTAGAGTGTCTAATAATAAGGGCATCTTTGTGAGTCAGCACAGTGTTTTGATTTTAGTGTAGCAAACAGTGAGTTGCTAGTTATTGTCAGACCATACTTGAGGGAACCATATTAACAGTCATCCCACAAGATTGACTAGTACGGCTCTGTTCTGGCTAATCTGAAGAAATGAGACCTCCGATAGTAAATATGGTTCTTCTTTTGAGGTGATATGCTAGTTATTTAAAATGGCTTCAGAATGGACAAAGTGTTCTGGC
Organism: Neoceratodus forsteri; assembly: GCA_016271365.2. Lineage (NCBI taxonomy): Eukaryota > Metazoa > Chordata > Ceratodontiformes > Ceratodontidae > Neoceratodus > Neoceratodus forsteri. Next base: position 508,055,593 of record CM057452.1, on the reverse strand, counting down.
ATGAAGAGACTTCTTTGGTGGTCCTGTGACATCTGCAGATTCTGTTGGTAGAAGTAGCCCTGAGTTGCTCTTTCTCTCAAAACCCCAGACAATATAAAGGCTGGGAGTATTTTGACATGTTTCTGAGTCATTTTATCAGGTAGCTGACAGAGTGCTTTTCCTGACTAGTGATATACCTAGACAGGGTGTTTCATCTTGGAGGATTAAAGGAGAAGTGGATTGCCTGATGGGTGCATAATAGGTCTGGCAGGCAGAGAAGATAATTAATTTCCATTAAGCACAATGAAGTTTAGAGGCTCTGGTGAGGAGTGGCTGAAAGCATGGATGGAGCCGACCTGGCCTGAAGGACATTATGCAGCCCCAACAACCCCAGTTGAGAGTGTTGGTTGAGGATGGGGGCTAGTGCAGAACACAGGATGAGAGCAATAGGCTTCCTGTGAATGTTTGGGGATCTAGACCCTTCATCTGTGCATAGCTGAGTAGTCCAGTGGCTGACCCTAAGATCAAACTCTGGCACTGTGAGAGGGTGACAAGGGGCAAGAACTGCTGATCCTTGCACTAAACTCTTGTAACATTTCTCCTGTTTCATTCATAGAGGTTCAGGAGAGACTGTTGTCTCCTCTGCCTGTAGTCACTTATGCACAAATTATATTATTGTGGCTTGAACTTCCTCCTGGAATCTTTCAAGTTTATGTCCAATTTGGTGGCAGTTTTTGGGACCTGACATTTTTTTTTTCTATTCTGAGTCTAACTAGGAAGTTTGCCTGCTTGGCATCTCATATTTAGTTACAGTTATTTTTTTTTTATTTGGGGTTTATTCATATGTAAGGTTATTTAAGTGTCTGTGGTTGTGTGAGTGTTCAGACTTGCAGTGTATTTGAGGTGGAGGAGTGTTTGTTGGGTGTGTTCATGAGTTAGTGTGTTTTATTTAACTGGGTTATAAGTTATTATTGAGTTATGGTTATTTATTGAGGAGGCTTGTTAGAGAGGCTGTGTATTTATAGGAGTTGGGGGATTGGATATTTTTAGCAGAGGGACGTACCCTACACACACCTATTTCCCATGAGTACTCCGCAGGCTTCATCCTTTTTTTGACCCCGGCCATCTCTGTGCCAGTCTTGGACCATTGCAGTGGGTTGGAGATTCAGAAGAGGTGGGGTGCAGGGCAAAGATATGGCTGAAGGGGTTGGATACATTGAGCCACGTTGGTGCTCATGGTATAGGAGGGGTCATGTTCAGTGTTCTTCCTGATGTGTCCCAATCCCCAAAAGCCCTGTAGGAGTAGGGACAAGTAACCCAAGGATCACCTACTCCAGCTCGTCTTCTTTGTGGCATGTTGTGTGATCCTGATATCAGAGGAATAAAACAGTCATGATATTGAATATGATCATGCATAGTATTCTTCTAGGGATCTGGGATGCTTCACTGAGACCTGACTGGGATAACTCAGAACCTGTCTCAGAGGCAGCTATTCTAGTGGGGTGCTTAGTGGTACACTGCCTGAGGCAGGAGTGTAGGGGTGGTGGGGTGGCCATCTGGCTATAGATACTGCATGAAATTGATGGCAGATGCACTAAAAAAGATAAGGTTGTTTAAACACATGGCAGTGAAGGGTGATGCAGGTGTAAGTTGTAGGATTTTTCTGGTTTACTGACCTCTGGGGAGGGAACAGGAATTCCTACAAGAATTTGAAGACTACATTATTGACATTTTCTTGAACGCCCACAACCTGATTGTGTTGGGGGATTTCAATGTGTGGGATGATGATTAAACCTTGCAATTTGCTCAACAGTTACACCAGTGGATGGACTAGTCTTCACACCAGTTGTTTCCACCACTACCCACAAACATGACCACACTTTAGACATTTTCTTCTCAATGGGCTGGAAATTTTGGAAATCAGGGGTGGTGGGGTCCTGCAGGGTGTTTAGATCACCATGCTATTTGGTGTCTTACAGATACCCTTAAAACATCCCCCTATGGAGATGGTCCAGTATCACCTGTTATGTAATCTTGAGTCAGAAAAACTCCTGGGTATACTGGACACCTTGAGTATGGAGGAAGCATGGGAGAGGGGTACAGTGGCAGCTGTTGAGAACTACAATTTGGTGATTTTTATGGCACAGGACTCAACACCAATCCATGTCCATCCGATGATCTCCCACTACAACTTACCATGGTACAAGGATGAGCTTAAGCATTTGAAGTGATCAGGGCAGATGTTGGAGCATTCCTGGAAGAGATCAGGCTCTATAGATGAGAGGTTGGCTCTAAGGTTACATTTAAAGAACTATCAGAGGGCCATAACTCTGAAAAAGGCAGAGTACCTGTCTCAAGTAACTGCTTCCGGTAAGAACAGACCTGCTTAACTGTTTTGCATTGTGGACAGGCTAATACATCTCTCCTGTCTACAGCCTGGAGGTGTTTTGTTGCACAATAAATGTGAAGAATTTAGTTGTCTCTTCTTGAACAATGTGTCCTCCATTGGGGCTAGAATATCTAAAGGTGGCCTTTTTGGGATAGTGGTCGGCAGCTTGAATAGTATGGAAGCACTCTTGGGTTGTGGTGTGAGTTTCAACCAGTACTTGTGGAGGCTGTTCTTGCGGTGATCTCTGGTTTGTGTGACACACCACCTGCTATTACCTGGACCCAGGGGCCCACACATCTGTTGGTAGATTGTTGTAAGGCCCTGGGTCTTGTGTTTGGAGGCATTATCAGGTGTTCCCTCTCTGAGGGTTGCTATACATGGGGCTTTAAAACACACTGGTGAAATTCCTCCTAAAGAAACAGTCTTTGGACCCAAAATGCTGGAAATTGTCATGCCTGTCTCAATCCTCCCCTTTCTGGGAAAGGTTATTGAGAAGGTGGTGGTGAATAAGTTGGATGGTTTCTGACCTTGTCACAGCACCAACACCATGCTCATCAATATGTTCTGTGACCCACCTCTGGCGAGGGATGGGGGAAAGTCTATTTTGTTTTCCTTGATCTCTTGGTAGTATTTGATACTGTGGATCATAGGGTCTTGATGCAATACCTTGAAGAATAACTGAAACTCTTCAGGACAGCTTTCAAATCATTTAAGTCCATACTTTCAGGTATACTGTATTGCGGAAAATTGTGATGGGTGCCTACTTGTCACAATCAGTGGATCATCTCAGTTGGGGTGTTCCTCAGGGTTCTCTTCTATCCCCATGTTATTTGTGGTGTATACACAACTGCAAGGTTAGATCATTAAGTGGCACAGCATGAGTTTTCAGTGCTACTAAAATAATACTAAGCTGTACCTGTGTTTTACACCTGATGGTCAAAGGTCAATCTCAGTGCTGGAGCAATGTCTAAAAGAAATCATAGACTTGATGGCCACCAGCTGACCAAGCTTAAATCCAGCCAAGATGGAGCTGCTACTGCTGGAACCATGTCCTTGAAAGTTGGCTGCAGGTTGAGATGCCATTGGTTTGCCTATGTTAAATGCACTGTCCTGACAACCATGAAGAGGGTTAAAAATCTGGGTGTCATTGTGGACCCTGGATTGACTCTCTATCATCAGGTGTCAGCTGTGTTTTCAACTCCAGAAAATCTCCTAGACAAAAAATTATTTGGTGCAAGAGGACCTGGTGACTGTGGTGCACTTGTCTGTAGCCTCAAGAGTTGACAATTAAAATGCATGTTATTTAGGGTTATCTGGAAGGTTGTTACATCACCTACAGCTGGTGCAGAATGCTGCAGTAAGTTGAATTATCAAGTAAACTTATGTTGAGCACATTAGACCTGTACTGTGGCATCTGCACCAGCTGCAGTTAGGTGGCCTACCACCTTTAAGATTGCTTTACTAATATATAAAGCCATGTATGTTTGGGTCCTAGCTACTATACCTTTAAGACCACTTGTCTTGGTAATCTCCAGGCTTCTCATTCCATTCCACTGAGGGATTGCTTCTGACTGTCCCAAGAACACAATTAAAGCTTTCCGGAGATAGGGTTTTCTAGGTGGTGACTCCACTTATTTGGAACTCCTTACCATTTTCTCTTGGGAGTGCCCCTCAATGGAGGTGTTTAAAAAGGTGTTAAGTATTACTTATGCTTATCATCTCTGGAAATAACAGACTATTTGATCTTTCCTTCTTCATGTCCAGACTTGTTTTACAGTGTAAAAAACATTTTAAAAGATAATGTGCACAATGTTTCTCCTTGTGTATGTCACCTGTAAAGCACCCAGAGCCCCAGCGTTATGTAACTTAAAATGCCTTGAAATGCCTTGCCTTTTGTTTTCCACTCATTCTGTCATTTTACCCTTGACTGTCCTCCCCACATATATCACAGTTCTCTTTATGCTTCCTTCTCTCTTTTCCCCTCCACACTCAAGATCAGACTCCTTTCTCACTGTATCTCCCTCATCTCTGAAGTATAATTTGTATCCCTGCCCTGGTATAGTTTTTCCTCTGAAACTTTGGTTCACTCTCTTTCTCTTTGCCCCTGAACAAGATTTCTGTTTGTTCCTGAAGACTTCCCTGGCTCTAATCTAGCCCATATCCCTTCATCTGCTCCTACAGTTGCCACACTGAATTGAAATATCCTCCTCATGATCACACCTTCTATTTAGTCAGTTGTTTTTTAGGTGGCAAACTATAGTTTCGGTTCTCAATCAATCAATCAAAGCTTTATTTTTAAAAAGCACCTTTTCAAAACCAAAGCACTTTTACAATCAGTAAATCAAATACATAAATTAAAACAACATCCTAAAATTAATCATTAAAATATATTTAAAAATCCGGATATGCCAAACTAAATAAATGTGTTTTTAAAGCTAATTTAAAACTTTGGACAGTCAGGCAATCTTGCACCCAATGAGGTAGAGAATTCCACAGGGTTGGGGCCATAAAACTAAGTGATCTGGCCCCAGATGTATTTGAATGAACCCTGGGAATCTCCAGCAATCCCTCATCGGTGGATCGGAGTGGACAAGAGGGACAGTAGGGATGAAGAAAATCTTGCAGGTAACTAGGTCCCTGATCACGTAGGGCCTTATAGGTCAGCAAACCGACATTGAAGGTAATCCACCACTGTACTGGCAGCCAGTGCAGTCTGCAGAGGACAGGCGTTATATGACTGGTCCTAGACATACCAGTCAGAAGCCTGGCCGCTGCATTCTGCACTAACTGCAAGCAGCGGATATCCACCCCCAGTAGCCCTAGGTACAGGACATTGCAGTAGTCCAGGTGGGAGGTAACGAAGGCGTGGACCAAAGTTGGAAGGTCACCAGCAGGAACCAGATGCTTCAGCCGAGCTATAGTCCTCAGATGATAAAAAGCATATAAACACCGCAAAAAACATGGGCACCAAAATTGAGCCCTGCGGCACCCCAGAGGATAGGGGGAGTGATGCAGAGGAAAAAATCCCGGACACCACCCTCTGAGTCCTACCCACAAGGAATGATCAAAACTAACTGAGGACTGGGTCCAATAGTCCACAGATAAACCACAGGCGCTCCAAAAGCTCTCCATGGTCGACGGTATCAAATGCTGTAGAGAGATTAAGAAGGACCAAGATGGAATGGGTCTTTCACTCTCTGGCTATTAGGAAGTCATTTAGTACCCGAACAAGGACCGTCTCGGTACTATGTCTCTTCCTAAATCCAGACTGGAGAGAAGCATAGATATTGTGACTGGTCAAATGACCATCCAGCTGCAATGCAACCACCTACTCAATAACCTTACCTACAAAAGTCAGGTTAGAGACAGGCCTGTAGTTAACTAGACAGTCTGGGTCCAAGGAGGGTTTTTTACGAAGGGACCGAATCACAGCTTCCTTCAGGTGATCAGAAAAGATCCTTTTCTCCAATGACAACCAGACTATCTTAGTGAGGACCGGGCCGATTTTATCCACACATCCTACTAAAAGGTGAGTGGGGCCCGGGTCCAAACTACAGTTGGTCAGTCGCAGCGACTGAATGATCATCGCTATTTCATTGATTGTGGGCCGGTCAAAGTCAGACCACACAAACTGGGTGTCCGACATCTCCTGCTGACCACTACAACTCCTGTTTGACAGAGTTAGGAGGAGATCGGACCTGATTGTGGCAACCTTATCCACAAAGAATCAAGCAAACTCCTCACACTGTTCCTGTGAAAACACTCTCTCGGGCTGAAGACAGATTGGATTGCACAGTCTGTCCATGGTATGAAAGAGCTAGGCTGGTCGATTCTGCAAAGCAGCAATTTCCCTGGACAGGAATTCTGCCTTCTTACGGGTAATTGCTGACTGATAGTATCAATAATGGTACATCAAACTAAGCCTGTCACACTCCAGATCCAATTTCCACCAGCATCTCTCAAGCCTTCTTCCCATTCTCCTCAACTCCCCCAAAGTTTCATCAAACCAGGAAGACTTGGGGCCAAGGGTGAGGGGTCGAACATGAACAGGAGCAATGGAATCCAGGGCCCCTACTACTGCCTTATTATAGTCAAGAACCAGGTACCCTGGATCCATGCATTCACTCAGCAAACTCGATAGATCCAGTACAGCCATCAGGCCCTCTAGGGTAACACCCCTCAAAGGGCAGTACTGGACCATTTCCGTAGGGGTTGACCTACCGGGAAGGACAAGAAGCTGAACCCAATGGTGTGATTGTCAGACCATCCTACTGACTCCACCACCAAGTCAGATATCTCCATCGCCAGGAGGAATACCAAGTCCAATGAATGACCATCTCTATGGGTCGAGGAGGAAATAACCTGTGTGAAGCCCAGCAAATTCATCAGCTAGAGTAAGTCCTGACCAAACTGCAAGAGTTCATCGTCAACCCACGATCAGCCATCTGGAGGATTCCAATGTCATGTCGACAATGAAGTCTGCAACTTCCTGCAGGAAAACATTCCCAATACCTGGTGGACGGTACATGAGAAGAATCCTGTACCCCACACCCTCACCCAGGATACATTCAAAGGAGTTGGTAATTCCTACTGGTACCTCCATCAGGTTCAGTTCTGTTCTAAAACAGATTGACACTCCCCCACCCCTGTGATCCAACCTCAGACGGTGTATCACCGAGTACCCAGCTGGTACAGCTGAAGACAAAACAGGGCCAGCATTATCATCCAGTCAGGTCTCAGTGATGCATGCCAGGTCCGATGACCCTACAAGATCAGCTATTATAGCAGTCTTGTTTTTAATGAGCCTGGCATTACATAACACTGTCCGAGTAGGATGAGTTGCCGGTGAAGACCGAGCCACCTGCCTGCCACAGGCAGAGCCCTTGAGTATGGGAATCAGGCAAGGGGGACCCTCTCCTGAACCCATTTTGCCAAAGGGCTTCTTCTTGCCCCCACAGGGGTTGTACACAGACTCCCTTCTCAGGGGGAGGAAATGGACAAGGAAATGATAGAAAGTATACTTAGAATGGCAGAAAAAGGGGAGATATTGCTGATGGGTGATCTGAATATGCCAGATGTTAACTGGAGTGCAATTGCAGCAGCCACTTTGAAGAGTGGGGTTATTCTAGATGCCCTACGGGGGCATGCATTAGACAACTAGTATTGGAGTCCACTCAAGGGGAGCAATCTTAGACCTGGTTCTCTCAAATGGAGATGGAGAGGGATCACAGATGTAGAAGTGGGTAGCCATCTGGGAACTAGCGACCATCGAACAGTATGGTTCTAATAAACACAGCAATAGAGTCAAGCCATACAAAGGCAAAAGTACTGGACTTTAGGAGGGCTGACTTTGCCAAAATGGGTGAGTGCCTAAGGAATGCACTAGCATAGGGCAGGAAGGAGGGGTGGAAGAACAATTGGGAATAATAAAAACTGCCATCACAGAGGTAACAAGCCTTTGTGTGAAGCAAATAATAAAAAAACAACGATGTAAGAAACCACTATGGTTCTCAAAGAAAGTGGCAGTGAAGGTTCAAGAGAAAAATAAAGCATTCATGAAGTACAAGGAATCACAGAAGGAGCAGAACAGACAACTGTATCAGTTAAAGCAAAAGGAAGCTGGGAAGGCAGTCAGAACAGCAAAGGCCCAAACCGAGGAAAAGATAGCCAACTTAGTTAAGAAGGGGGATAAAATCTTTTATAAGTATATCAGGGAGCGAAGGAAGACCAAGGGAGGAATAGTGAGGCTTAATAATGTGGCGGGAGGGTGGACAGAGGGTGACTGTGAAAAGGCAGAGATACTAAACAAATATTTTTGCTCAGTACTTACAAAGGAAGAGGAGGAGGTACCTAAAACAAACAGTAGAAACACTCTGGATACAGAAGTTGATGCCAGCCCATTTACAGAAGAAAGGGTTCTGAAAGAACTCTTAAAACTGAAGGTGGACAAAGCAATGGGGCCTGATGGGATTTATCCCAGAATTCTAAAAGAACTCAGGGTAGAACTAGCGACACCACTGACTACCCTCTTTAACAAATCATGGGAGGATGGGGTGGTACCCGAGGACTGGAGGAGGGCAGATGTGATTCCCTTTCACAAAAGTAGGAGCAAGGCAGAAGCAGGAAACTACAGACCTGTTAGTTTAACCTCAGTGGTTGGGAAAATGATGGAATCACTTCTGAAGGAAAGAATTGTCGAGTATCTAGAGGTCAGAGGGGCACAGGACCCAAGGCAGCATGGATTCACAGTGGGAAGGTCATACCAGACAAATCTGATAGATTTCTTTGACTGGGTGACCAAAGCAGTAGATCAGGGAGGGCTGTGGACATGGCCTACCAAGACTTTAGAAGGCATTTGACACAGTCCCACATAAAAAAGATTAATATACAAGTTAGCCAGTCTGGGAGTGGGTCCCAAGATGACAACCTGGGTAAAGAATTGGCTGGAGAATAGGACACAGAGAGTAATAGTAAATGGAGTCCACTCTGAAGAAAGGGGGGTTACTAGTGGGGTACCGCAGGGTTCAGTATTAGGATCAGTCCTCTTCAATGTCTTTATATTACAGAGGGACTGGAAGGAAAAGTATGTCTCTTTGCAGATGACACAAAGTTCTGCAGCAGAGTTGATGCACAGGTGGGGTGGAAAGGATGAGAAGGGACTTGGCAAGGTTAGAGGAATGGTCAAATGTATGGCAGCTTAGATTCAATGCTAAGAAGTGCAAGGTAATGCACCTGGGAAACAAAAACCCAGGGGAAGAGTACACAATGGGGGGTGAGATACTAACAACAACAAAACTGGAAAGGGACCTGGGGGTAGTCATATCAGATGACCTAAAGGTGGGTAAGCAATGTGAGAGGGCAGCAAGGAGGGCTGGGGGATACTGGGATGCATAGGGAGAGGCATCACCAGTAGAAAACAGGAAGTTGTTATCCCTCTGTACAGACAGCTGGGGAGACCCCATCTGGAGTACTGTGTGCAGTTCTGGAGACCCAATCTCCACAAAGACATAGACAGGATGGAAGCTGTCCAGAGGAGGGCAACTAAAATGGTGCAGGGTCTGCACCGGAAGACATATGAAGAGAGACTTAAGGAGCTTAATATGTATAGTCTCAAGGAAAGGAGGGGGGGGCATGATAGAAACTTTCAAGTATCTCAAGGGAATCAACAAAGTCCAAGAGGGTAGCATCTTTCAAAAAAGGAGGTGTGCAAGAACAAGGAGGCACAATTTCAAGATGGGGGGGGGGTCAGAGATAATTTAAGGAAGTATTTTTTCACAGAGAGGGTTGTGGATGCATGGAATGGCCTTTCGGAGGAGGTTGTGGAGTCAAAAACAGTGGTGGAATTCAAGCATGCATGGGACAGTCATAGGGCAATTCTAGGGGGTTGGGGTAGGAAGAAGTAGGCTGCTGGTTTACTAGGATCTGCGGCTTATCCACTAGGTAAGGAACTGGGCAGACTGGGTGGGCCAAGCGGTCCTGCATTCTTGTGTCATTTTGTATTCTATAGTATATATCCTTCTTTCTTATTGGTATTTTAATTACTTCACATCTTTCACTCACTCACTGTAACATTAAACCAGCAGTGCCAATGCATCTTGTCATGAAGAGAAGTTGCCAACAGCTGGGAGTTGTTTTTCATAAAATAATGACCATGTAGCTCCAGAGCATGGCTGTAGTTGTGGGCTGCTTTTACCATTTTCAGATTTCACCCCTTTCTTGAAGGTGTTGGTTTGAGAAATACTATGTTACCTTTCTGTCTGCTTGACCCTGCTATGGTACATGCTGAATAGTGACACTGTACTTCCTATGTCAACTCCAGCTTTACTAGTGCCCCCAAACCATGGGTTAGTCAGTCTTCCTCTTATGATCTAGGGCCTTGGCTAGGAAACAGAAGGAAGAAGACAATCTAGATTATGACCCAATTTAGAGCAGGGTGGAAAACAGAAGTACAGCAAGAAGGTGATGGACACAGTCTAGGAGTAAGAGACATGTCCAGCCATAAGAACAGCAGGGATGACAATCCAAAGACAATGGGTTTTTTGCTTCCTACAGTCAGTAGTGGTCTTGTTATTACTTCCAATCAGCCATTGAATGTACTGTGCCTGCAGCTTCAGATTAGAAAATTTTATTAAACCACTGGCTTCGTCTTGGCATATACAAAGACATCATAGTAGGGATTGTTCCAGAAATAGAACTCAATAAAATTCCTGTTAACGATATAGAGAATATCTCATTCCTAGCAGCAGGATGACACCACATAACTCCTCTGATCAAACCAGGGGACTGGAGCACTCACTGCATCTAATGAGAATGCCCTGTTGTGAAGTTAAAAGAAAATCGCTATTTATTGAAGTACTGATTGTTTTTTTGAATTCTTCCATTACCTACATTCCCCCTGTGGTCATTGTTGGAGAACCTCTCGCTGACATTTTTTTTTCATCTTGCTTATCTTACTTGTCCCTAATAATAACACAGATATGTTTCTTATTCTTCTTATTTATCCTTCTTTTCTTGGTCTAGACTATTTATTTGTCAATATCTTCTGTCAAATACCTATAGTGCATTTGTATTTGGGACTCTAACATTATTTGTTCTTCATTATTTGTACTCATTATTCAATTCAAATTAGCAAAAAAGAGTTTCAAAAATAATACTTACCCATCCCATTGTGGTCACCGATAGCCACCCTCTCAGTAATCTTGCACCTATCAATACCTGTTTCATCATCCTGTGACTAGAATCATATTTGGAATCCTGTCAGCTTGTTCCTTTCCCCATCCAACATATGGCAGATGCTTGGCAAGCTACCCCCACATACACACACTTCCCAGTAAAACAGTGTCAGGGACAGAAGAGGGGCACCTGAACAGCTGGGCATATTTTATTCTGTTTCCCTACCATCATGGATCGGGGGCAGGATTTTAGACTGATGGATCTTTGGGGCTGAGGGATGGTTGTCAGGTTAAGGAGGCAGGGGCTAATAAAATATCATTTTGGGTGGAGGAACAAGAAAGGACAATCAGTAGAATGCTTGATAGAAATCTAGCCACATGATGGCCACAGATGTGGTTGACAGAGAGGGCAATAGGGAATGGGGAATGACTTGATTTAATTCATTTGTTACAAGGATGTGGACAGGGTAAAATGCTCCTTTTCCACAATGCTTGACATATAGACACAAACAAAAGCATAATACAAAAATCACAATAAATTAACACATACAGTATCACTCATTTGAACATGTCAAGCTAAACATAATTACATTTAAAGTGCCTAGGCAACATCAAAACAGGATCATAAGTCAGGGGATTTTAAATAGAGTTTAAGAGGACAATTAGATGTTTTTAGGTGCATAATTATTCACTATTTCTTTTCCCCCAACAATGTGTCATTTAAATTGCTTAGCAGTAGCTAATACCGCATTACAAAACATTGAATTGTCATATTGATTATTCCTAGTTGCAGGACATGCAATACCAGAGAGAGAAAGGAAGTGTGTCTGGGAACTCCAAGTCCAATCATGTGAACCTGTAACTCAGTGGTTAGAGCACTGAGATGTTATTCCTGGGGCCTAGATTAAATTCCAAGTAGGTCAAATTATTTATTTTTTACCACAATTGTGAAACAGAGATTAAGAGCATTTGTATAGTGTGATAGGTTACTGTTCACTGCGTTATAAATAGAAAGGGTGTTTAATACACTGTATGCAATCAATAATAGAATGACCTTTCGCCTAGTTTACTGTATTTCGGTTTCTCACAAAAGGATACCATACTTCACTGTCAAGCTATGTGATTTTTGCAGTTTCTAAGCCTTTTTCTGATAAGAGGAGAGAGGCTTCATTATGGTAAATTCTGTGAACAAAAGTAGTAACACTCCATTTTAGTCTATTTGATAGTGCACTGCTACAGTATATCCAGTTGTGAATACAGATTACAATGGTGCATTCTTACTGGTGGTAAGAGCACACGATGACAGATGTTTTTCAAAGCAATTTGATATCAGCGTAGCATTGTGACATAAATCATAAAACAAAATGTTTCCATTGTCCATGTTGGTATGAGGAAACATATATATATATATATATATATATGTATATACAGAGAGGCCTCTTTTGTTAGGGAATTTAAACCTCTGTAATAAAACCATAGTTTCTTGGTTAAATCCCCTTTTTTTTCTTTTTAGATGACATTGTAAACTTGAATTCACATGTAAGTATATCTATATTTACAACAATCAACTTTTTCAGTGATTGACCCATTTGTTTCCTTTGATGGACTCTTCCTTAGAGATGGGGAGCCTCGTCAGAATGAAGACAAGCAAAGCTGCCTATGGGATTAGCACAGGCCAACTGGTAGAGGGCTTGAGGGAAACGTTTTAACTTGCTTTGCATTTAAAAAAAAAAAAAATTTATACCCTGAATAATATTTGTTATTTGGATCAAAATAAGGAGTAGTTTATTATTACTGGTATTTGGGAATTAATATTCATTTCTTCTACAGCACGTGTCAAGGTCCATGATAATCAGTTGGTAAGATTCATTCCTAGTTTAGGTCTGTTAAGCTAGTTACTAGGGCTTCTGGGTGTGGGGGTCGGGGGTGGTATGTGTAGTGATGAAGTGATGATGGTATCATATTGGTCAGTACCAGAATCAGCACTAATGGTAGCCTCTGCTTCAAGGCAGCCAGTGGCTATTGGTCCTGCAGTCTGCCATGCACTGTTGGAGGGTAGAATTTGCATTTCTAACCCATGGGGTACAAGGCTGGGTTAGAGATTCCATGTGATAAAGGAAGCCTTTTACACTGTATCCAGCTTTGCTTGTCATCATTCTGAGAAGAACCATTAAAACAGAGCAAGAGTGCAGCTTGGACTTATGGTTTGAGATTACCAGGAACCTTGACCATGGTAGTTCTTATTCTAATGCTCAGACCAATAAATGGCTAGTAAACAGAATTGATACCTACCATCTGCTCCATATAAAAGCTGTTATTAAGTAGAGTATTTTACTAATGATTCAGCAGACAGGCATATTATCTGTTTGACCTACTGTATGGGCACAGACCCAGCCCCACCACAACAAATGTGAATTTTCACTGCATTCTGACTGGCTACAATTCCAGTGAAATTCCATTCAGCATTTGGCAGATTAAAGTCCATACCTTTACATTCAGCAGTTAGTTGATTTTAGACAGTTGGATTGGTTGACTACTGATGTACTGTATAATCATAGGGTAATATAAACAGAATGATAGACAAAGATGTATTTTGCAGCTGTAATACCATCCTGATGTTCAGGTGATTTGACAACCTCCTGAGTAAAGCTCAAAAAGTTCCTAAATGTCACCTGAACCTTGAAATAGTACCGAATTTAGCTGAGTTTTACATTATTTCCAAAGTGTTACTTTTTCTAATAAGTGGATCCAAGATCTGTGTTCTCCCTTCTAACTGCTTCTCACATTAAGTCCCACAAGTCTAATCGCCCCCACCATTATAACCAGGGGTCAACCTTAACTTTTTTTTTGCACTAGCCAGCTGGACAAGTTGATTAAAAATTGCACTAGCCCGCAGATGGTTGCACTAGCCCACAATAATAATGGTAAATTTTGATCAGTTATACAGGAAAAATGTAAACCAAGAAATACTCAGATTATTGCATATTTATCCTGCTCCCGCATTGCTTCCTGCCTCAGCAAAAAAAAAAAAAGACTACAAGACTACAGTCCAATCACACACAGTGTGTACCCCCATTGTTTTTTCACCATGTGCCCCTTGCTTCCTCTCTCTTCACCCCCTCCCCGCCAAACCAGAGAATACCATAATAGCAAATGTTCAATCAGGCAGTTCTAGCTCTGCACACACAATAGCCAACATCATCATGCACATCACCACAGTCCCACCCTGACCTGCAGAGCAATGGACAGAATCAGGCAGACAAAGACACTCTCATCCCTCACCCTGTGATTAACCAGTCCTGCACTTCTGGAAGTTTTCTTACACTGTGAAGTGAGCCAGGGAAAGTTCTAGGCATACTTCTCAACTATCCCTGATTTTCAGGGACGTACCTGATTTTGCCTCAAAATTTTACTCTGTCCCTCCTAAAAATTGTGTTTCCATGACCAAACAGTGGGGTTTGTAAGCACAAAATAATGTTAAACATTAAAGTTACAGACTTGTTCTTACTTAGAAAATGCATTTTCCACTAAGCCCCTTATTCTACTAGCTTTCTGAGCTGATATCTCCAATTTTGAAGATGTGTCCCTGATTTTGGTCCTTCGTCCCTGATTATTTTAAGCCTTGTCCCTGATTTATGAGGCAGGAGGTTGAGAGGTATGGTTCTAGGATTTCTTTGAAGAGAGTTAAATAAACACAGGGGGCTTGGGATGTAAGAAACTTTGACATATCTGTTTATATATACCAGGCACAAAAAATATTGATTTAACATGCTCTGCCCTAACATAAACAGATTTTTCATAACAATGTCCTTTCATCAGTCAAAGGGGAGCAGTATACAGGCATGATGCTGTACTACCTCTCTTTCTATACTGGATGATTTGTGCACACCAGGAATACCTATTTTAACCTTTCAAATTATATATTTTACTAAGGTTTTGTTTTGTATCTTACATGCACCTAAGCATTGTTTGTAGGATAAAATGACATGCTGGGTGGTACTGCATTGATGGCATTGACTGGAGTGATCCATTAAGAGGAGCTGTGAACACCTACACCAGTCAGTAATGGCAGCTATGGGTCTGTGGATGGCCACTTCAGTGCCTAGTCTGCAGTGGTGTTCAGAGAAAGTATAGCATGGACAGACCACCTGGCTGGGCAGACAGTGTATACATGATAGCACTCTGTCACTGCAGTGTTGGATACAGGCACTCAGAAGGTTGGGAAATGAGGCACACTGGTCTTAATACTGTGGGACAAATCAAAGACAAGTTCAGCAAACTGGAAGCCAATGACTTAACCACTCTACTATTGATCATGGCATTCACACTAGTTGACTGTCCTAACATTTGAGTGATAATGACTCACACTGAGTCTTTTGTTGGATTCCCCTCTTGAACCACCAGATAATTGCAGCTCTTAATGAGCTGCTAATCACACCAGGAACACTCAGGGAGATTAGCAAAAGGACTACAGCCTGCTAAAGTAGGGACTTTTTCAACTTCATTAACAGCCATGAAAAATCTGCACTAGTCAAGATGGACAAGCAGAGGGTTAGCTGTACTAGCCCTGGCCAATTTGCACTAGGTTCAGGGCTAGTAAAACAATGTTAAGGTCAAACCCTGATTATAACTCCTGTTTGTGTGAAGTGCAACACAAGGTGGGACACACAAGCATAACTTTTCATTTTTAAAATGAAATACCTCTTGAATAGCAAATTCCTCTTCTTGTACAATAGTTCATATAACTGAGCCCTGGGAGAGCCAGTGTTTAGTTTTTTTTCCCTTGTACCTAAAAGCAAAGAGTCTGATCATGAGGTGGCTTTTGAACATTTGATCTTGTCACTGTGATGTCACAATGACAGTATTTAGAAACATAGCGTTATCAGAAACAGGACATCACAGGAGAACTAGATGACTCAGTGGACTGTTAGCAGGGTAATGGGCCTTTCACTTCCACATCAAGGATTTAAATTCAGCAAAGACTGATAGTGGTCAATAGCCATTATCACCTGAGGGCTGTTCAGTGGCTAGTGTGAAATGAGTTATGGTCGTCTCAGTCCAGTTCCCAATGGGCTGGTGTTCACATCACAAAACCACTAGTACAATTCACACTAAATGGTGCCCTTGTTGACAGTCTCACTGCAGAGGCATATGAGAAGCCAGGAACTGAATGGGCATGGAGTCGGAACTACTCTTTCACCAACATGATTGTCCCTCTATGGCACGGTTGAGGCACATTGGCAAGGTAGTGTGGGAAAACTTGCACTGAGATTTCCCATGTTGTACTTGCCATGTGAATACATAGAGGACTTCAGGGTCTAATGCTGTAATTCCAGCTCCTTTTATGAGTACTAAATTCACACACAGAGGAAAAAAAAAACATCTTCAAAAAAAAGAGAAAAGAAAGACGACATCACAAAGATGCTACTATGGTATTTGATCCTTTGTTTCTCTATGGGGGAAAAACTACCATCTATATACCCTATTGCAAATAGCATAAATAGGGATTTAAAGACAAGCACCCGAGTGCAAATGAACTGAAGCAAGTGTTGGAAGCGTACTGTCAATAAAGACAAGTTTTGATGAAATACCAAATTACACATACCCACCAATCCAAAGTATTATGGAAAGCATATGTAAATAACCATAAAAAACCTAAAGCTGGCTCGGCTATAAAGCAGCAATGCATGGCTGGCCCGGTGGCACTGAGGGTTGAGGTGCTGGATGCCACACCTCACTCTATGCTGGTGACCCGGGTTTGTGAGCAGACTTGGGTCGCTGGTGGGTCGGTAGGGGGGAGATAGGCTTGAGTGTCCTACAACAGCTCGCCTACTCTGGGGAGGGTTGAGGTCATAGCCCATGCTGTTGTATGACTCTGAGTGGAGGCTTGAAGTATTACAAGCCCCTAACATCAGGGGATGGGTGGCCGTTACACAGCATGATGTCGGTGCTCAATGCCTTGACAGCTGGATCTTACGCTGTAGGGGTGGGAGAAAAGAGGAAAAATGCCTGCCAGGACCGGAAAGATGGGATACCTGGAGCATGCCTCCGATGTGCCCCCGCTAGCCCTACCACCTCCAGACTGACGAAAAATAGTGAGCAGCTTAGGGTGTTAGGGCCTTGTCCCATCCCTGCCCAGGGAGTAATCTGAGGCTCCATGGGGGACACAGAGGTGGAAGTGGGTAGAGCAGGAGGCAGGAGGATGACTCTGTAGTAGCCCCGAAGGGTTGGGGCTGGCAGGATGAGAGGGGATAAAAAACTGCAATTTCAAAAAAAAAAAAAAAAGCAGCAATGCATGATAGCAGGGAAAGGTTTGATCTATAACCTTTTTATTTTATTTCATATTGCCCCTATCTACAGACTTGTATTATTCCTATCTTTCCCCATTTTGAGTCTGTTTTTGTACCTTGTTTCACATTTGAAATAAAGGTTCACTCCTTTTAATATGGATTGGACCAGGTTTTCATCAGTATTCTCAGCTGTTTTTGCACACCCATTGTCCCATACAGTCAGGGAGCAATTTCTGCTACATGCTAGTTCATTTTAGTCAAAGCAGAAGTGATGATAAGCAATGGATGTTCAGAAACATTGGAGAATACTTATAAAAACCTGGTCCAAGCCGTATTAAAAGTAGAGCTGCTCTTGTTATTTCAAATGTGACAAAAAGTACTAAAACAGACTCAAAATGAGAAAAGAACAGTATCATGCAAGTCAGGAGCTAAGAGTCAATAAAAAGAAATAGGTAAACATTTTCACACCTTAGCCAACTCAGTGGCACTGAAGGTTGAGGTGCTGGATACCACAGCTCACTCCACTCCATTCACATATTTGGAACTGTCTAGTACAGTATGCACTGCAAGCTCCTTACAGCCCATACTGTTCCTGTCATTTGGCGGGCAGCTGGGTGGTATGTGGGAGGGTTGCAGCCACCCACTGATGAGGGGGAGTGGGGTGGGCACAGGGGTCTGTGTGGGAGGGAGTGGTGATGGGTGCCACTGGATCACCAGGGATGTTTATTATGGGGATTTACCACGATCATGGCAATGGGTGGGGGCTCCACTAGACTACCAGGGAGATGACTATCTGACTTCTACCAGAGATCGGGGACTCGGGCGGGAAGGGGTCCACTAGCCCACCAGGGTGTGTACTGGTACATGTCATGGAATCGGGAGGGAGGGGCATACCACTAGACTGTCAGGAGGATTTGGGTGCTTGTGCATGGTGTGCTGGGTGGGCAGGTGGCCACCCATGGCTGGCGGCTGCTGTGTTGCACCCTGCACTACAGCAGCCCACCTGTGGGTGGCTGGGAGTTGTTCCCACATTTTGCGGGCTCAATTTTGAGCTCCCCTATGTGGCACAATGCAGGGCTGCACCAGCATATGCGCTGCACATCCTGGGCTGAATATCAGGATGTGCCGCATATGCATGGGCATGCCCCCTGCATCTGGGCCGCATACAATTACATTGTACTCTGGTGCATCAGGATTTGTGCTGCGCCAGGCAACCTTCTCAATATCCCACTGGGGGCGCAACCCCTTTGAATATCTGGCCCTCTCTGAACAATATTTCCAGTTCACATTGACATGTTTTCTAGCAACAGCAGCTACCAAATTTTTTTTCAAGGAATGACTTCTGTGAGCATGGGAGTGTTTTGGCAGCAACATCTTTAAGTCAAAAGTACATTTCTTTGAACTTCTATGATGCTGTCCATTTTGAATTTATAACAGAGGATTCCCTGTAGTAAACATTAGACTGGAGGTATATCTTTAGTGATACATAAATGAGCAATGAAACTCCAGGTAGTTACAGTATGTTAAAACTGTAAATGATTTTAATACCCTATAGACTGGCATTTTTTAGTCAGCCTGCTTCTACTGTAGTTATAGCTTTGGATATGCAGACTACCTTTTATCAGT
Source organism: Neoceratodus forsteri (assembly GCA_016271365.2). Classification (NCBI taxonomy): domain Eukaryota; kingdom Metazoa; phylum Chordata; order Ceratodontiformes; family Ceratodontidae; genus Neoceratodus; species Neoceratodus forsteri. The sequence continues at coordinate 508,036,637 of CM057452.1, read as the reverse complement.
GCACAGAACCGCTGTCTCATGGTTTCAAATTTAATCCTTACACTTCTGTTTGCCAGCACTTTTAAAGGGACTTGATATTCTATTTCAGCACTACATTTTATAGAGAATGGGGCATAAAAATCATTTACAATTTTAACATAGTGTAACTACCTGGAATTTTATTGCTCAGTTGCGTATCATTAAAGGTATACCTCCATTCTCATGTTTACAACAGGGAAGCCTCCATTAATTCAAAACAGACAGTTACATTAAGTTCAAAGAAACATAGTTTTTACTTAAAGATATTGCTGCAAAACTGCTCCCATGCTTGGGAGTGTCTTCTGTGAGCATGGGAGCGTTTTGGCAACAAAATCTTTAAGTCAAAACTATGTTTCTTTGAATTTCTATGGTACTGCCTGTTTTGAATTAGTAAGGAAGGATTCCCTGTTGTAAACATGAGAATGGAGGTATATCTTTAGATACATATAAATAAGCAATAAAACTCCAGGCAGTTACGCTATGTTAAAAATTGTAAATTATTTTATTCAATTCTCTTTATTTATAAAATACACTATTCCAGAAGATTATAGCACCCTAACAATTAAATAGAGAATAATGGATAGGTAAGTGTGTGTTATGGATTTTTTTCACACTCACGAGGTGTGTGATAACCCATAAACCTTGAGAGCAAAGCTCAAGAGGTTTATGTGGTCTTCAGACACAGAGGGTGTGTGAAAAAAATCCATAACATCAAACCTACATATCCTTTATTTTTTTATAATTACTGGTATGGAGGTTTAGACTGTATTTCTAGCAGCTTGAAAGAAAGACATTTTTTTAGCTAGAGTGCAGTTTTATTTTTGAAGAAATTGAACTGTGCATGAATAAAACACAGTTGAAAATACTGCAGTTGAAATACTTTTAGTGAAACAATGGAATGCAACTGTTTTAAAGTCTTTTCTTTGGGGAATGTCACATCAGTCAGATTTCAATTTATTATGAAGTGTCATATCAACCAGATTTTGGGTTATTATTGCCTTTGGAGCATAATAACCCGAAATCTGGTTGAGATGCATTTTTAACAAAACAGTAATCCAGTTGATATTGATGGTCACCAGTAATTATAATTCAAAAAATAAAACATATAGACTATTCCAAATACAAATGACAAACCTAAAACTGAAGCACATAAAGCAAGTTCAAACAAATATGTCTTCAGAGCAGTTGTAAAGCTCTCCACAGTCAGGCACTTTTAATACTCTATTCCTGATAAAATGTAGTGCTGAAATAGAATATCAAGTCCCTCTAAATGTGCTGGCAATAGAACTGCAAGCATTACATTTGAAACCATGAGATAGTGATTCTGTGCACTGATAAAAGGTAGTTTACAGTTCCAAAGCTATAACTAGAAGCAGGATGTCTACAAAATTCCAGTGTATAGAGAATGGGATATTAAAATAATTTACAGTTTTAACATAGAGTAACTGCTTTTTTATACAGCAACTTCTGTGCTTCAGTTTTAATAGTACACATGCTGTGACTGTGACAAAGATTAAATACATTCTCCATGCCATTTTATAATATTCCATAATGGAGAGTGATTTTGTCTCAAGCAAACTAAACTCCATAAAAGAATACAATAAACCTAAAGCACAGTTTAGTGTAGTTTACAATACATTAGTGGGTCTGCTTGATTAAATCTGGACATGTTCTCTAAAACTTAAATTGTACAGCATATCACTTTTGCAGGAAAAAAAGAAACAGAACAAAAAAAAAAGCTGAGAATACTAGGAACAACAGGAAATGTGTGTGGCCAGAAAGGAGCCACTGGAGTTTGGGAAACTTTTTGTGTGGTATGACACAGCTACAGGTTTTCTTTCTTTCTTTCTTTCTTTCTTTCTTTCTTTCTTTCTTTCTTCCCCCCTTCCTTCCGTTCTTTCTTTCTTTCCCCCCTTCCTTCCTTTCTTTCTTTCTCTTCCTCTCTCTATTCTGGCACTGTGTGCCAGTCATGGCATCACTGTGGGACCTAACAGAAAGAGGAGATTTATAAGAATCAGACAGTCTCAGTAGCCAAAAGAATGGGTCAGGGAGAACTTGTCTGGTTAGAAAGAAGTGGTGAGCATTTGGGAAACTTTTTGTCTGGTACAACCACTCAGGTTCACACACAAAAAAAGCCAAAACAATTCAGAATACCACATAGAAATACAGCACTAACTGAGTTGTAGAGCAAAAAATTAAGAAGTGCAGAACGTTTATTCTGCACAACTGGAAAATGGTCTTGAGTCGGTGGTGATTGTATCTTCACTGCAGATTTTTACACAATTAACTTTCTGCATTCTGCAGATTTTGCACTCTAACTGGGTTTAGGCTAAATTTCTGTGTCTTGTTGGGTATGGTGTTTTTTATACAGTGGATCCTGTGCTCCAGTTTTAATAGTGCATGCCCTGTGACTGTGACTGAGATGATCTTTGTCCTTCAGTTTGTAATGTTTTGGGGGCTGCAGTGATTTTGTATAAAGTTAAAGGCTTACTAGAGACTAGGTTAATGTTGCCCTCACCAGCTGTCCCCCACACTTAAACACAGCTACAGATCTCTCCCTCTCTCTATTCTGAAACAGTGTGCCAGCAGTGGCATTGCCATGGGACCCAGTAGACAAGAGGAGATTTAAAGGAATCAAACAGTCACAGTAACCAGAAGACAGGGCAGGGAGAACTTGTCTGGTCAGAAAGGAGCCACCAGAGTTTGGGAAACCTTTTGTCTGGTACAACTGCTCTGGTTCACACACAAGAAAAGCAAAAACAATTAAAAATGCAACACAGAAATACAGCACTAACTCAGTTGTAGTGCAAGAAAGCACAAAGTTCAAAATGTTTATTGTGCACAATTGGGAAATGGTCTCGAGTCAGTGGTGAGTGTATCTTCACTGCCGATTTTTACACAATTAACTTTCTGCATTCTGCAGTATTTGCACTACAGGTGGGTTTGTGTTGAATTTCTGTGTTTTGTTTGGTATGGTGTTTTTTTATACAGTGGCTGCTGTGCTCCCGTTTTAATACTGCAGGCACTCTGACTGTGACTGAGATTAAATCAATTCTCTATGCCATTTTATAACACTCCATAAACATAGGGATTTAAATCTCTGTTGGTAGGTCTCTGCTCTGATATCATACCTCCTCAGGATTGCTACTTTCACTTGATTGTAATCAGTGGCCTGTACTTACTCCATATGACTGTAGGCTAGTTGAGCTTTCCTGGTGAGGTAGGAAACTAACCATATCACCCACTGCTCCCTTGGCCATCTGTAGGCACTGGCAGCCCTCTTGAACATTGTCAAATAGGCCTGTGTGTTATCCTTCAAACTGAGTTTGGTCAATTTCACATCATATGTGGCAGAATAGCTGTGTTTCCTTTTGACTGATCCCCCTTTAAGGTGTGGGAACTTCCCTTGCAATAGTTGCACGACCTCCATCCATCAGACCTCTTGTCTCTATATATCTTTCTCTCTCTGTTTGTCTGCCTTCTGCTGATGTATTGACAACCAGTGTAGCATCTCAAATAGCTCCCATGGGACCACATCAGTCCATTAGTTCCTCTGTTTCATTCTCTTTTTCCAGCCTTCCTGCCTGTGCTTTGTCAGCTATAATCTTGGGTCTAACATCAGGTATCTGTTCTGTTCTCTAGGCATCCATTCTTCTGGTGAGAACCCACGTGGCTCTGAAGGTATACATTGTCCGGTAGGACGTCTGTGGTCATCTTGCATACATCACTTTAGTCCTTTCTCCATTCCTAGTGCTGAATACAGTACTGCAACAAAAAGAAATTCCTCCCTTGAACGCAGATCCCACCACTAGCACCATCTGCCAGGGTGTGGACATGAAGAAACAACCAGAGAAGGCTGGGTGCATTGACCTATATAGGGACAATACCATCTCCCTCTTCCTGCTGGTGATACCAGTACCTATGTACCCCAGCATCCCACTGCCCTCTTGACTGTCTTGTTTGTTTGTTTGTTTATTGTTCTAGGAATTACTACCTTTGAGCCAGAGGCTCTTTTACAAAGGTTCCACGTTAATTAGGTACAGTACAAAAGGTTACATAGATAACACAACAATTTGTGTTGTGTCAAGAGCAAGAAAACATATACAAATACATATCAAATCACTTGTGCAAAAGGACATGAGATATCAATAATCACATTATTATTACAAGAAAGAGGTCATGCCAGATTAGGAGAAACAACTAGGAAAAAGTCCAGAACAGAGAGGTAAGTGAATGGTGGGAGCAGACAATAGCAGGAGAAAGGGTTTCCCAAACATGTCTTTGTCAAATAACGGAACAGGGTGGGTAGTGAAAAATAGGAGGTTTAATCAGGGCAGTCACAGGAGCTGGAGGTGGCAAGGTGAGAGAAAAGCCTTGATTTGAAAATACCTAGAGAGGTGGAGGCAGTAATATGAGTGCTGAGAGCATTTAGCCAGCTGGGGGCACGATAGGTAAATGATCTTTGTCCCTGAGAAGTCCGGCATTGGGGGACTTGGAGAGGCTGGTGTTCTGATCTTCTGGTAAAATGGATGCTAGCGCTCGGGCATAACAGGTCTTGGATACAGGGTGGAGTGAGGCCCGGAGTGGATTTTTTCGCCATCAGGCCGGTAAGGTACTTTATCCGGTTTGAGAGTTGCAACCAACCTGAGTCAGCATAGAGTTCACATGTGTGGGTACGTCGATGTGCACCAGTGAGCAGCCGACAGGCCTTATTTAGGGATGTTGTAATGCGACTAAGTGCTGTAGTAGTGGCAGATCCTTATATAACTAAGCCATAGTCAACGACTGAGATGATAGAAGATTGGATGGCAATCCTCAGTGCAGAATGGGTAAGAAGCTGTCGGTTCCGATACAGAATCCAATTCAGCTGATTAATAGTTTTGCTGTACTATCAATGTGAGTTGCAAGGTTAGGCCTTGATCAAAGTTGATTCCAAGATATTTGAAAATTGGCACTTGTTCAAGCGTATTTCCCAGGTATGTATTAATGGTGAGTGGGACTTGCCATTTCTTGTTTTGCGAGTTAGAGAATAGTATGGATTTCATTTTTTTGTGGTTTAGAACCAGCTTATGTTCAAGGAACCACATCTCAACTTTGGAAAAAGCATGCTGAAGATTGAGGCATAAGAGGTTCGGATCTTTATGAGTGGCAAGAATCACGGCATCGTCAGCATAGAGGATTATTTGTTCAGGGCAGGATTTGGGGAGGGAGTTTAGGAAAAGGCTGAAAAGGAGGCGACCCAGGATGGATCCCTGGGGAACTCCTGAGCGAAACAGTTTTGAGTCTGAGAGAACTCCAGCTACTTTTACAGATTGAGAGCGCTGAGCAAGGTAATTTTTTACCCAGTCACCAGGACCCTGCGAGAGCCCTAGGGACAGAAGTTGTTTGATAAGTAGGCCATGGTGAACTGTATCAAGTGCCTTGGTTAAGTCAATGTAGACTGCTCCAGTTAGGTTTCCTTTGTCCATGGCATTGTGGATTGCTCCTGAGAATTCAAGTAGGGCAGTCGATGTGCTGTGCCCTTTCCTAAATCCACGCTGCTGAGTGCATAGGATGTTGTGCTTTTCTAGGTAGTCTGAAAGTTGGTCCGCCACCAAGCGTTCAAGGGCCTTAGAGAGAGGTGGTAGTATTGATATCGGGCGATAGTTACCAGGCAGTGACTTATTACCACTTTTGTGCACCGGAGTGACAACTGCAGCCTTCCATTTCCTAGGGAATTGGCCGTAGCAGAGGGAGAGATTGAAAATTTTTGTGAGGGGGAGCAGTACTTCCTCCAGAGTGAGGGACAGAAGTTTAAGGTCACTAGTGTCGCTGCTTGCTCGGGACTTAGAAATGGCCTTCTTTACATATTTACAGACTTCATGTGCCTTTACTAGTTTGAAATGGAAGGGTGGTTTGGTTGGAGAGGCAGTAGTAGAAGTAGAAATTGGAGGGTCAGCATCAGTGAAGAAATCAGATGAGAGGACACCACTAAGGTCCGTGAAGGTATCATTTAGGGTGTTTGCAATGATCTCTGGGTCTAATGTAGTGGTTCCAGCCACATTCATTATTGTAGGAGAGGATTTGGACTGCTGACCCATGATATTCTTTATGTTGTCCCAGAAGGATTTCCCTTCGCCCCAGGAGTTGGAGAGGGCATTCTTGAAGTAGGAGCTCTTCATCAAGCGGATCTGTTTAGTACAGTGTTGCGAGCCTGTTTGTACTTTTGAATGTCTGACAGAGTGCCAGTAGCTCTTGCAGTGGCCCAGAGGTGATCCCTACTTTTGAGTTGTGCCAATAGCTTTGCCGTGAGCCAGGGATTTGTGAGTGCTTTGATTTTGCGCTTTTTTACTGGTGCATAGGTGTCACAGGCAGTGTTGAAAGTAGTAATAAAGTAATCAAGGGCTAGGTCAACATCTTGAGTTTTGTAAATCAAGGACCAGTCTATCTGCCTAAGACAGGTCTTTGGATGAGTAAGGTGCCATAAGATAGGACTCTGCTATAGATGGTTTTGGAGGCTGTACGAAACTTATTTGTCCAGGTACATATTATTGGAGAGTGATCACTGAGCGAGTCAGGAGAACACTTACATTGGTTATCTGGGTAGGGTGGCTGGTAAGGATCCAGTCAATGAGGGTGCTGGTCCCTGATTTGTAGTTTTTCCTGGTAGGGAGTTTACCACTTGTGTTAAATTTGCTGCTAGGATGGCATCTTTGTTTGACCCTGCATCAGGAGCAAGCCAATTTATATTAAAGTCCCCAAGGAGAAGGAGTTCGATGTCAGAAGGTTGTGTACTTACGAACTCGAGGACAGCCTGTAGGCCAGAATCAGGATCTTTTGGTGGGATATAGACAGCAGCAATCATGAGGACTTTGTTTTGGGCACCAAGAAGTATCTTGATAGGGAGGAGTTGCACTGAGGTTTCTGTGGTGGGGTAAGAACCAGGGAGACAGGTGAGGTAGTCCTTTATGTAGATTGCACACCCACCACCCCTTTTTGAGGTCCTATCCAGCCTGAATATCTTGTAGCCTGTATAGAGATGGCATGATCCAGAGTATTAGGTGTCAGCCAAGTTTGACAATGGCAAAGATATCCGGGTTGTGTTGGCTGGCAAAGATTTGAAGGGAGGCCAGTTTTGGAAGGAGACTGCAGATGTTTAAGGTAGCAATTTTGAGCCCCCCTCCATTTTGGCAGGCTTTGTTGTACTGTAGGAGACAGGGCCAGGATTTGAGTGGACACTTCCTGATATCAAGAGGAGGAGGAGTAGGAGTTTAAGAGACAGTTGCTGTACTTTGTAGTCAATAGAATTACACTTCTGAGGCTTATGCGGCTTGGACCAGTGCAGGCGTCTAGGGACCCAGAGCAAGGAGATTGTTAGTAATAGAGGATGATATGCCCATTTATCCTTGTTATAGCTTGTCAGTTGCACCCAGTCGCTTGCAGATAGGTACCTGGTGGTCAAGTCAAAAGCCAAAAGAATGATCAACAGCTGAGGTCCAGAGTCACTGAAATGTTAAAATTCCTGAAGGTGATTAACTTTGTCTTGTCACATTGCCTGGCCACCTTTAGGTCATCCAATATCATTACCCCCCAGATTTCTTTCTTGCTTGGTCGTTGTCAGGATCAATCCCCCCATTTTATTCTCCGCCCCCAGGTTTCTGTGGACCAAAAGCATTACTTTGCACTTTTTTTGCATTAAAAACTAGCTGTTTGGTTACCCAGCCAAAGAAGTCTATCACATGTGTTTGGCATGACCTTCTCCCTGTCTGTTAAATAAGTCTGTCAGAGATGCAGCTAGTACATCCCTGAGCTCCATCAGCTCCCTTGCATGCACCCCCACTGGCCCCATAGCTTTGTCTACCTTCAGATTACTGAGTTCTTTCGGGACTCTTCCCTCAGAAAAAGGGTCTACCCTCCATTTTCCTCCCCTCAAAGCCTCTGGTGCATTTCTGTGTTCCTTTTCCTTCACTTTGTACTCTGAACTTTAAGAAGAAGTATTTGTTTAAGATGTCTGCCATTTCTTGGTCCCCCCACACACAGTCCCTCCTACCTTAAGTGTACAATACCTCCCTTGTTCTAGAGTCTTTCAGCCAAAGAAGGACACTGCACTCAGTATTGCTTTTTGGCTGCTCATTAGGCATTCTAGTTACTAAAACTTTGTCATTCAAAATTGTTGACAACAATACTGAGTTCCTTTACATACCATATATAAAAACATTTCATTAATTTCATATTCTCTTCATTCGAAATATCACAGTTTATATCATATTTTAAATCACATTTTATATCAGATTTATAACACACTTTTCTTCCTCCACCCCCAGATGTAAACCGAAAGGGTCTTTCTAGTCTTGTCCATTTTCTCTCTCAACCCCAGATGTAAACCTGAGGTGATTATCTCATAATGTCTGGGCCAGGTCCAATTTATGACCCCCATTTCTATGCCTGGGTTTCCACACCCTTTCCTCTTGTCTGGGCCAGGTCCACTTCCTGTCTCCCATTTTCTATTCCAGGGTGTCCACGCCCCTTTTTCTCTTACGCCCCACCTTGGTGTAACTTCGAAATTTCTCCCCCTCTCCTCCAGAAAATATTTTCTTTCTCATTCTCCCCTTACTGTACCCCATAATTCCTTGGGTAGTGGATGGGAAATCAAATTTTGCCTAGCAAAAGTGAGGGAGCACTCCCTTGTGCAACCCCTTAAATCCCCACTTTTCCAACCCCCCCTTTGTTCTATTCCTCTCTCTCTCTCTCTCTCTCTCTCCCTCTCTCTCTCCCTTCAACCTATCCCCTGCTTACTTTTCTCAATGCCCCACCCCTTTTGTGAGGTCATCCTCTCTGGAGCCGAGCCCTCCTTTTCTTTACCTGGCCCTCCCCTTATGACCACTTCTTCAAAACCCCACCCCCTCTTTCCCAGTTCCACCCCTCCCCCTCCTTTTCTGTCCCTCCTTCTAGGCTTTCAGGCCTATAACAAAGGGGCTTGTCTTTTACAGACAATCCTTCTTTGTCTTTCATTTTTGCTAATAAACCCCCAAAATATATTGTTCCCTTTTCATACTGTTGAAGCTATGCTTTTCTCACAATGTGCCTTTGCACTGCTTACTGCTTTCTCTGCTCTGTTTTCCAAGATATGCTTTACTATTCTCCTCCTTCTTGGACTCCTTACACCTTCTGAATTTTATTCTTTCAGCCTTTAATTTTTTTCCATCTCTTTCAAGAACCATTGTGGTCTCATCTTAATTTTGCTTTTGCTTACTTGCTTGACTCTGAGGTTTGTTGCCTTTACTATGCCCTTTTTTAGTTTGACTCATTTTTCTTCCACCCCCTCAGGTCAACTCCCCCTGCCAGATAATTCCTGAGGCATTTAACAATCTTTGTACCCTCAGCCCTTCTAAAGACCAAGACCTTTGCCTTTGTGTGGTAGGAGTTTGCCCCTTTTCTTATATTGAACTACACTGCACAATGATCACTGCTCTCCAGATGGCTTCCAACCTTCATATCTGCAATACTGTCCATGTTAGTAAGAACCAGGTTTAGTATTTCCCCATCACAAGTGGATTCACTGACTACTTGCCTGAAGGACGCCTCTTGCAGAGGGTCCAGGATGTCCTTGCTCCTAGCTGATGCTGCAGCTGAAAGGATCCAACCTTCATCCGGCAGATTAGAGTCCTCCACCACCAACACTACTCCATTTTAGGCATTTTGCCAGTTGCTTCCAACATTTCTTTTTCTAAATCCTCCCCTGTGTCAGAGGCCTGTACATCACTCCTATCCAAACAACGGTTCTGTATCTAGTCTACAGAGTGACCCACATCATCTCGTCCCCACCCCCAATTCCCTGAATGTCATAGAAACATAGAAACATAGAATTTGACGGCAGATAAGGACTGCTTGGCCCACCCAGTCTGCCCATTTCCCTACCTACTGGATAAGCTGCAGATCCTAGTTAACCAGCAGCCTACTTCTTCCTACCCCCACCCCCTAGAATGGCCTTATGACTGTCCCATGCATGCTTGAATTCCACCACTGTTTTTGACTCCACAACCTCCTCCAGAAATCCGTTCCATGCATCCACAACCCTCTCTGTGAAAAAATACTTCCTTAAATTACCTCTGAGCCATCCCCCATCTTCAAATTGTGCCCCCTTGTTCTTGCACACCTTTTTTTGAAAGATGCTACCCTCTTGGACTTTGTTGATTCCCTTGAGGTACTTGAAAGTTTCTATCATGACCCCCCTCTCCCTCCTTTCCTCGAGGCTATACATATTAAGCTCCTTTAGTCTCTCTTCATATGTCTTCTGGTGCAGACCCTGCACCATTTAGTGCCCTCCTCTGGACAGCTTTCATCCTGTCTATGTCTTTGCAGAGACTGGGTCTCCAGAACTGCATGCAGTACTCCAGATGGGGTCTGACCAGCTGTCTGTACAGAGGGATAATAACTTCCTGTTTTCTACTGGTGATGCCTCTCCCTATGCATCCCAGTATCCCCCAGCCCTCCTTGCTGCCCTCTCACATTGCTTACCCACCTTTAGGTCATCTGATATGACTACCCCCAAGTCCCTTTCCATTTTTGTTGTTGTTAGTATCTCACCCCCCCACTGTGTACTCTTCCCCTTGGTTTTTGTTTCCCAGGTGCATTACCTTGCACTTCTTAGCACTGAATCTAAGCTGCCATACATTTGACCATTCCTCTAACTTGCCAAGTCCCTTCTCATCCTTTCCACCCCAACTTATGTATCAACTCTGTTTCAGATCTTTGTGTCATCTGCAAAGAGACATACTTTTCCTTCCAGTCCCTCTGCAATGTTACTTATAAAGACATTGAAGAGGACCGGTCCTAATAGTGAACCCTGCGGTACCCCACTGGTAACCCTCCTTTCTTCAGAGTGGACTCCATTTACTATTACTCTCTGTGTCTATTCTCCAGCCAATTCTTTACCCAGGCTGTCATCTTGGGACCCACCCCAGGCTGGCTAACTTGTATATTAATCTTTGTGTGGGACTGTGTCAAATGCCTTGCTAAAGTCTAGGTAGGCCATGTCCAGAGCCCCTCCCTGATCTACTACTTTGGTCACCCAGTCAAAGAAATCTATCAGATTTGTCTGGCATGACCTTCCTGCTGTGAATCCATGCTGCCTTGGGTCCTGTGCCCCTCTGGCCTTTAGATACTCGACAATTCTTTCCTTCAGAAGTGATTCCATCATTTTCCCTGTCACTGAGGTTAAACTAACAGTTCTGTAGTCCATCACTTTTAATGTTTCCTTCACATAAAGCACCACTCCCCCTACTTTCTTCCCTACCCTGTCTTTTATGAACCTTATATAGTCTGGTATGACCATGTCCCAGAAATAGTTTTCAGTATACCATGATTCGATAATGGCCACAATATCCAGGTCTGCCTCTGCCCTGATGGCCTCTAGGTCTGGGATCTCATATCCCAGACTCTAGCATTGGCATACATGACCTTCTATATTTAGTTACCTCTTTTCTTGTCACTTTCTCCTTTTTCCAGTTCTTTTCCCCTTCCTCACCTTTCTCCTTTGACTGCTCCTTTCATCTCCCTTTCTCCTTTGCTAACCTCCACTTCCTTGAATAACTTGTATCCTGATGGGACAAAACAAGGGGGAGAGTCACCCTGAGGTGGGAGGGGAGGAAGGGGGCAGCTGCAGAATGAGGGATTGCTAGCTGTACACTTTAGCAGACTTGATAGACCTTGTGGCTTGTATTTGATGGCAGTTTCATATGTTTGTATGGCCCTCCAAACAGCACTTCAACTTTACGTTTAGGGCCATGACACACACTCATCAAGTAAATGCACTAGCAGTCATAGTGGCTCTGACTAGGAACTTGTTGTATCTGTTAGACCCATTTTTTGTTTTCATAAAGGTTTTTTCTACCCCTTAGGCTGACTGGACAGCTGTTCAGCCCTATTCCCTAGTGCCGTTGGCCGGCCTAATGCCTCTGTCATTCTGGGGGTTACATCCCCCACAGATCCCCCCACAGCAGGGCCAGGGAAGAGAGGGCCATCTCCCCCCCCGAAATTCTCATCCAGGTGTCACCCATTGGAGCAGCAGGATGCCCGTGACACCTTAGGTGAGGCTGTGTGAAGTCCGGTTTCCTTCCATTTTTCTTTTTGATATTAAGTACACTTTATTAGATTTTTAAATCCAATATACAGACATCTTAAATAAAGGAGGTCATACAATGCTGCATATATATCTGCAAAACAGACCTTCTAATCACAATAAGATACAGCCATTGTCTAGTAGTACTATATCTTGATGCCTGCATCCCCCCCACCGTTTTCCCTCAATCTACCCCGACCATCACAGTCTTAAACCCCTCTTCCCTCCTACCCCCACTGCCATAAATATGAACCTTAGTAATTATAAACATATATTAGTAGAAATCCATAGTAAAACTGATGGTTAACTTATGAAGAGGCATTTGAACTAACAGTTATTGTATTGGACTGAATTAATAACAAATTATAAAAGGGATTCCAAAGTTGCTTATATTTTCTCATTCTTTAGGTTAATCCAACAATGACACGTTCTGCCTGGATAGCAAACATAATTTCTTTATACCATTCGGTATAAGTCGGTGTAAGGGCATCTTCCCAATGTCTTAGTAATACTTTTTTGCACAAACAGAGATCAATGCCATATAGGCCCTTTGAGTACTACCCTGGAGGGTCATGTAATCCCCTAAAATACAAATCTCAAGGGTAAATTTATCTGAGAGAGCTAATAGTGGATTCAGTCGGGATTTAATACAATTTCATAATGGGGAAACCTTATCACATGACCATAACATATCCAGCAGATCCCCCTGGGCTTGCGAGCATTTGGTGCAAAGATTAGATGGCAAAAATCCCATCCTGAATAGTTTAACAGGGGTATAATACATATTGGGCCAGATATTCAAACTGCGCTCTTCTTAGGCGCAAGCCCTTGCGCTGCGCAAAATAGTTGTGCAGGGGTGTGGCCCGAGCGATATTCAAAGGAGTTGCGCTATTGAGCAACTCCTTTGAATATCACCTCCTGCCCACAGCCACTGTGCATGGCACAGTGAAACTTGCACCACCACAAGTTGTCAGAGTGGAGCATTCAACTTGCGGTGGCGCAAGTACCATTGCGCCATGCGCAAAATCTCGATATTCAAAAGGTGACATGCAAATGGGGCCATAATTCATGCAAGGCACGGGGGGAGCATTTGCATCTGATTATGGCCCCATTTGCATGCCATTAGCATGCAGGTGCGCCGATCCCCGAGGACTTGCGCCTGGCGCCCTGCCAGGCAGCAGCCGTCAGGGACCGACACCCCTGCACCCGATCGCGGGCAAAGAGTGAAAATCCCACCACCACCCCCACCAGCCGACCGCGGGCTGCATTGGTTTAAATACAACCCCCTGCAGCGATTGCGGGCATAGTTTAACCCCCACCAGCCCGATCGCGGACAGCAATGTCTCTCCCCTCCCGAACACATCCTGGTGGTCCAGTGGACCATAGATCCTGATTGCAGGATGTAATCATTAAACTCCCCAAACATAGCCCTGGTGGTCAGTGGACCGTAGATCGATCGCGGAGTAATCATTAAACACCCCCAACATCCCTGGTGCCTAGTGTCCCCACCCCACCTACCACTGAAGCCCACCACCCCCCCCGCGGCTGGCAGCATCCCCCTGCCTGCCGCCCCATCCGCCGACTGACTGCGGTGGGGCTGCCGCCCAGTGGTGCAGGCAGAGCCAATGGGCATGCAGCCTATACCGTACAAGACAGTCCAGTTTTGTGAATGAATACATTCATTCACAAAACTGAATGTCTTATCGGTATAGCTACATGCCGATAACTCTTGCTCCGCAATAAGCGTACAACCATCCAATCAGTCAGCAGCGTGGCTGACGGCGAGATCACTGCCGGCTACCGGGGAAAAGTGGTGGGCTCAAGGGTGGGTGGGGTGGGGATAAGGCACCAAGGATGTGTTGGGGGTGTTTAATATTGCATCCCATGATTAGGAGAGTTTTTGGTCCACTGGACCACCAGGGCTATGTTTGGGGGTTAGTGATTACATCCCGCAATGGGATCACGGTCCACTGGACCACCAGGGATGTGTTGGGGAGTTTAATGATTACATCCCGCGATCGGGATCTACGGTCCACTGGACCACCAGGGATGTGTTCGGGAGGGGGGGAGACACATTGCTGCCCGCGATCGGGCTGGTGGGGAGGGTTAAACTATGCCTGTGATCAGGCTGGGGGGCATACCTCTCAACCTCTCATCTCATAAATCAGGGACAAGACATTAAAATATCAAGGACACAGATCCCATATCACGGACACATCTTAAGATTTGGTAGTATACACTTAGAAAGCTGATAGAATTGGGGGGGGATATATGTAAGATGCATTTTCTGAATAGGAAGGAATCTGTAACTTAATATTTAACATTATTTTATGCTTACAATCCCCAGTGTTGTGTCACAAAAATACAATTGTTATGAGGGACAGAGACAAATTCTGAGGCATAATCAGGGATGTCCCTGAAAATCAGGGACAGTTGAGAGGTATGAGGGGGGCACAGGGAGTGGGTTGAGGGACAGTCACAGGTGGCAGCTGCTGTGTTGCGCCCTGCAATGCAGCAGCTCACCTGTGGGAGGCCCTCAACTCAAGCCTTTTCTTTGGCTCAAAGTTGTTCAGGCACAGGATTGGAGTTGCGCCTGCACAACTCTGCACAGCCAGCTGAAATCGGGCTGTGCAGGTTATGCATGGTTCCTCCCCCACCAGTTCAGCATGCATTCATTTGCATTGCACTGTTGCTCAGCCTGTTTTTAGTGGCGCAACTGCCTCCTGCTGAATATCGCAGAATGGAGCAAGTTCGGACTTGCGCAGGCGCAACCCTATTGCACATGGCGCAACCCTTTTGAATATCGGGCCCACTGTGTATAATTTGAAATTGCATGTATCTATACCTGTCCCACTTGACATATCTATATAGGTGCTTCCAAATTCTTAACCAACATCTAGAGGGTGCAGAAGTTGGAAGAGAGTGGTCCCACTAGTAAATTCTTTGTCCTTCTAACCCAGCAGTTGTAATTTTTAAAAACCTGTAGGCATACAAAATTAAGTGAGTTAAGATATGGGATTAGAGCAGTTAAAAGGGGCGTATTCCACATCCCAGTACCAAAATACTGTAATAAGATGTGATTAATCTGCAAGTACTTGAAAACATGAGTAGTAGACCAATGGTACTGGGTACAGGCTTCCTGGAATCACATCACTTTCTGGTTAGTAATTAAATCCTCCACCCTTCCAATCCCCATGTTGGGCCAAAAAATGTTAGGTTTTATTGGTTTACCAGAGATTAACAAATTGGGATTATTGAAAAGGGGTTGTGTTATATCTTTATACCCATTGATCTTTAGTGAAGTATTGAGTTGGTGTTGTATAATCAAAAGGGCATCAAGTGGGGATCCTTTCTGCTTATTTTGTAGATTTTTCTTATTTAGAAAAGGAAGGGCTTCTGGAGCCATATCGTGTAACACACACAAGGATTCTCAATTCCTAACCAAAGAGGGGAATAAGGGGAGCCAGATGAGTACTTTGACAGAAATATCCAGTACCTCCATCTGGTTAGATGTATTGCAAGGTACTATAAAAATAAATTGGGAGCTTGTAGGCCACCATCAAATTTTACCTATGTAAGCTTACAATAGCTTCTTCTTGATTTCTTCCCAGCCCACGAGAAGCAGTTAATAATTTTATGTATCTGAGTAAACCAAGAACTAGGTAAATCCCAATTGTACATTTGCATAAGTATAGAATGCGGGGTAATACATTCATTTTTACTATACTCATATGACCCCAAAGGGATAAGGGTAATAAAGACCACCGTTTTATATCCTCTTGTATATGACGTGAAGTGGTATCAAGGTTAAACTTTTTCATTATTTTGGGGGAGGGGTGAAGGAAAATATCCAAATATTTAAGTCTGTCTGATCGCCACTGTAGGCCCAAGTTAACTATCTCTGTTTTTTGATAATACTGATTAAGAGGGAATACTTGCATTTTATCCAAATTCAGTTTGTAACTGGAAATCAAGCTAAACTGGGAGATTAATGTAAGTGCAGCCAAGAGGGATTGTGAAGGAGATGAGATATGTAGTAGAATATCATCCACGTACACGGAAAGTTTATATTCTGAGTTTACTATTGTAATCCCCGAGACTGAGGGTGTAAAGTTGAGTTTCCTGAAAAGGGGTTCAAGGAACAAATTAAATAAGTATGGTGAAAGGGGGCATCCTTGATGAGTACCATGTCTTAAAGTAAAGGGTGTGTAAAGTACCCCATTGCACTGAACTCGTGCTGAAGGACAAGAATACAGTATTTTAATCCAAGTAAGAAATTCTTGCGGGATACCATATTTGGGAAGTAGAAAAAACAGATATTCCCAGGACACTCTGTCAAATGCTTTTTCTGTATCCAAGGAGACTAAAGCAGCCGGGCTAAGAGAGTCCTTGGACACAGAAAATAAGTAGGCCAACTTCCTGATATGGTCAGATGAAAGATGGCCCTTAACAAATCCTACCTGCTCTGCACTGATTAAAGAGTCCCAGACCTGACCCAGTCTTAAAGCCAGGATCTTAGCCAAGATTTTAAGATCCACATTAATAAGTGAAACAGGCCTATAATTATGTACAACTAGAGGATCCCTCCCAGGTTTGAGTAGGACCACAATAGTAGCCTGGGTTAATGACTTATCTGAGATACCATTTTCATAGAAATATTGAAAAGTGTTTAGGAGGATAGGTGCTAATGTACTTTTTAGGGCCTTATAAAAATTAGGGGAGAATCCATCTGGTCTGGGGGATTTATCCAGTGTAAGTGAATCAATGGCTTTCATTATCTCTTTTATTTCAATAGAGGCTTTTAATATAGAAGATTGTGCCTCAGTAAGTGTTGGCAACTTAACATCAGTAATGAAATGATCAAACATTTGTTGAGAGAAGGAGAAGTTGGCCGGGGTATACAAGACTTCATAATAAAGTTTGAAAGCTTCATAAATAACTTTGGGTGAAGTCAAAACAGTTCCGGTGGATGATTGGAGGGAGGTAACAATCTTGTCAGACATCTGGGACTTAATTCTAAGAGCTAGAAGCTTCCTCACTCTTTCACCTTGATCAAAATATGTTACTCTAGATCTAAGCATGAGAAATTCAGACTTTTTGGCCAGCAGCAGATTATACTGGGCTCGAAGGGACTCAGCTTTTTCCCAGTCTGCATCAGGAGATAAGACTGAAAGATTTGCCTCCACTAATGTAATCTGATCAGTTAGAGAAGAGAGAGCCTGTTCCCTCTGCTTTTTACGTTTAACTGCCAAACATATTAATTCACCCTTTAAAGCACACTTTAGTGAGCACCACAAGATGTCCCTTTTAGACATGGATGGGGAATTATCTGTCATGAAATTAGAAGTGAAGGATTGTAAATGTTGTATATGATCTTCAGATTTTAGAATCTGATTATTAACCCTCCAAAGTTTGTCTTGTTGAATATTAGGTGCAAGATCTACAAATAACTGAACCATATGGTGATCAGATATAGTTTTCGAGGAGTAAAAAACTGATGTGACACCAGGAAGGTGATCAATACTCACTAAAAAATAATCAATATGGGAAAATGTATTGTGAGTTGGTGAATGGAATGAATATTCTTTCCTGGTTGGGTAAGTGATTCTCCAGGGGTCAGCCAAACCTATTGAGTGCATTAGCTCTAGCTGGGCTTTTTGACCTGGGAAAAGGATAGTTTGGAAGGGCCTGTTCTGTCCAGGCTGTTTGACAATACTTGGTTCCAATCTCCTCCTACAATTATTAGAATCATGGACTAAGGAGCCAACATGGACATAAGATCCATAAAAAATTTTGAATCATCAGAGTTAGAGCCATAGATGGAACCAAAAATGACCTCAGAGTGACCTAAAACAGCCCGTAATATTACATAGCAGCCTTCCAAGTCTGAAATTTCTTGTAGCAAATGGAATGGGATTTTACGGGCAATTAGGATGGCAGTTCCCCTTTTATGAGAATTGAAACCAGAACCAAAAACTTGTCCTACCCAGAGCCTCCGAAAGTAGTCTACTTGAGTGGGTAAAAGGTGTGTCTCCTGTAAGAAAACCACATCAGCTCATATATTGCAGAGATGTATCAGTACCTTCATTTGTTTCGCTGGAGTTTGTGCCCCCTTGATGTTCTATATACAAAAATGGTAACCTGACATTTTAGCCATCTATTACAATGCTGAAATCCAAATATACAGTGAAAAAAGAACCCAGTAAGTGAGATTTCCACTTTAGCTCTAGTATTTGTGGCGGTACCCTCCCCCCAAAAAACCTTTGGAACCCCCAACTCTCCCCCTATCTCAAATAATCAAACCCCACAGCATATAACCCTGAGCCTCACATAAGCAAACTGATAAAATTGTATTCTTGTTCCAAAGGTAGCCCATTAACTGTAGAGGCCCAATCCCCCTTTGCCAAGACGTGAGTATTCCACCCAGGCTAGCACATCCCCCCCCCTCCAAAGAACATGAACATCAACCTGTTGAAAAAGAAAAGAGGAGAAAACAAACACTTTATCAGGAGTAGTCCCCTTCCCCTACTTTGCCTCTCACAGCAAATAGTATTTATATTATACACCATGCTCTTCTATTACTTTGTAAACTAAGATTATAACAACCCTGCCACAATTCAACCACGATCTGTGTATCTTATTACAAGCCACACCGAGGCATTGGTAATCGAATAATCTCTTTGCCTTCTTGTCTCCTCTCCCCTCCCTTTAATTTAATATAGTAGCTATTCCCATCATATTCAGGGCTTAATCCGGACATTGCTAGTCCAGATAACTTCAGCAACAGAAGAAGGATGTCCTGCTTCCCCAGTGAAACTTGAGACAGGCCATTGCAACCTCAATTTACATGGCGGTATCTAGTATAGAGATCACTGTAAAGTCCCACTTCCAAATAGTAAATCTTCGCTGTGTTTTCCATCTTCTCATATACCGGTGTTGCCCCACAGTCAGAATGCAAGAGACTTGCAGGACTTAGAAGAAGATGTGCGCTGACTAGTGAGACCAGCCACAATGTCCAAGAGGTGCTTCAAATTAGAGGGGGGGACAGCTGTCAATTTAAATGGGAGCAGGACCATAATGCTTAATTTGAGCTGATCTCTTGCTGCCATTAGATGACCTTTCAAACATCGTGGATCCAAACAAAACAAAAAAGGGAAAAGCCCTCAGCTACAGATCCATAAGTGGACAGGGTTTCATGAGGAGAGGTGTAGGAAATTTTGAGCTGATTACACTATCTCTTCTGCCAAACTGGGTGCCACTACATAGATTAGCCAGATCGATAAGCACTCCCTTACGATGGGCAACAGATCTGGGAACATAGTGGGTATTTCTTCTGCTGCTAGGTTTGCCTCTTCAAAACTTCTCCAACTACCCTGTTACTGAACCATCAATTTAGCAGGGTAGATCATCCAGAATCGAATTCCAGCCACTATCAATTTTTTAATGGAGCTATGATAGGCAGCCCGCTTCTGTCTGATGGTATCTGGCAGATCTTGGGGAAATCTAAGCTGGGCATCCTCACATCTAATCTCCTGCAGCTCTTTAACTTTTGATAAGATGTGTTGCCGATCGATATAACTTAGGAGACGAATAATAAATGGCCTAGGCTTGGCATCCAGGGGAGGTCAAGGTTTCAGTGAGTGATGGGCCCGTTCTACCTGATATACTATAGATTGTGGCAGAGGGCTCGCTATCTTTGCCAGAAGCATCTGGGTGAATTGAATTATGGTGGATCCTTCGGCTTCCTCAGGCAGGCCAAAAATCACAATATTATTCCTCCTATTTCTCCCTTCCCGGTACTCTAGTTTACCTTCTACTTTACTTAGCCTCTGCCTTAGTGCTACCACTTCTGGTTCCAGCCTTGTCTGCCAGTTTTCCAGTGAGGACGTGCGGGTAGAAATATCTGAGATTTTTTTTTCGTCTCCTTCAGTTCAGCTTGGATGCTTTTCAGGTCCAAGGCAAATTCTCTAAAGGTATCCTTAATACTAGCCATTTCGGCTAAGACTTTGTCCTCAGACAGGGGAGTAGAGCTGTTAGGTAGTGCCACCATCTTGCTGGGAGTTGCAGTTTGGGTTTTAGATCTCTTCGCTGATTTTTCCGGCGTCTGAGGAGGTGTCTGAGCCGGGAGGGCCTAGCGCATTTCCAAATCCATCTCTGCACCCACTAAACATTAAATGCTGCCTTCTTGACGCTGCTTGTAGTTATCCTTTGTTACAAAAGGATATTAGCAATGATAGAATATCCAATCTCGATCAACACCTTGGTATTTTTAATGCCTTTGGAGAGTCAGGGGAGAGCTAAGCTGGAGAGTGTATACTCAGGCTGAAGACATCATGTGATCTCCCCGCTTTCTTCTTCCATTTTTCTGCTAGGTTTTTCTCCCTCCCTGAGGCTATGGAAAACATGGAGGATGCATGTGCGTGGAAGTGTGCATGCACTCTGGAACTGCCACCCCCATTACACCTAACCGACTGGCCATCAGTCACCCGAGCATCGGTGCCACCACAAGGTCTCCATTTCCTGACATCCAAGAGCTGACATGGCTTCACCACCCCAATCCAGGACAGGACAGCTGTCAGGCAGCTTCTTGATCCTGTTCCAACAATCCCCCTGAAGTCAACATCCGACAACCCAAGCTCGTTCCCAAACTCAGGTTGCCGGCATGGGAGAGGTATGGTGCATTACAGTGCCTCAGCCATCTGTGCTACCTGGCCAGCTGGTTAGGTAAGCAATAAGACACTCCTAGGTGTGGGTTATGGCCTGATAAGGGCATGCTCCAGGTACATTATGAGGCACAAGGTGCTTGTGCCAAATGCCTTTAGCAGCTGGGAAGTGCTCTTATCAGGCCATAACACACACCTAGGAGTGTCTTATTGCTCTTATAAAATGGGCCCCCAAGTAACTATTTAAAAAAAAAGAAGAAAAATGTCAAAAAAGTAATACAAAAAAGGGTTTTAATAACTGAAACAATGAAAAAATAGTTCCCCTGTTACAGTACTTTTGTACTTTAAGTGTTTCAGCCCCCACCCCCCTACTAGCACCAACACCGAGACTATTTTATTTTCTATTAGATTTTTTATTTTTATTTGATATTTTAGTTTGTGATTTAAGAAACAGTGACAGCCTCTTATGTGATTGTGTGCCTCTCTCCCTTTAGCCCCTCCCCCTCGCATGAAGGTAGGATAGTTTTTTTTTACTAGTTTTTTTTAATTGATCTTGATTTTACTGTTTAACAAATTGTGAGAAACTGTGAAAGCTTTGTAAGTCATTTTATGCATGCTGTGGGCTTTTGCAGGAGTGAATGTATCCCTCAGAAGCCACTGTACTGAGAGACTTGCATTTTCCATATAACGGATGTAGACGCATAACAGGAGTGGGGCTCTGGTCTGCTTTGTTTTTAAATGCAGGACTGGGATTCTGCTCTGGTGTGCTTTCAAACATTTCATGCCGGCTCCCACATACTTTATTGCGGGATACACTTCTGTGAACAGTGGATCACAGTTAACGTGACAGCCCATGGCAAGGGGTGGGTGGCCGGCCCAAAGACTGGACAAAGCTGCTACACTAGGTGGTAGTAAATCAGCAGGAAATCTGCAGATCGGCAGCTTCTGAGAAAATGTTTGGAATCTGCATACAAAATAAGGAACTGCAGTTATTGGTTTTTATGAGGTGGGGAAAGATGTAACTGTTCATTCAAACACTCTGCCACCTTTCTTGCTGTGTGACTTTTGTGGTTTCCTTAATTGCTGCCTGACAAGTTGTAATGGGACGGCAGTGGACACACTGATTTACCATGTGCTGCATTTTGCAGATTACCAGCTGATAAGGACACGGCTCAAAGATAGTTTCAGCCAACTAAATTATTTAAAAATTTTTGCCCATTTTATAAACCCTTTTTAATATATGCTAGTCCCATTTTGCTATGTATTATACTCATTTCAGTTTGTCTTATACTTGATTCAGTATGTGTGGTGCCAGCTTTGGTATGTGTTTTACTAATTTTGGCATACCTCATTCTGAAAGCATAATGTTTTATTCTTATTGTGATATGTATCTTACCTATTTCAGTATGCCAGATTCATCATGCTATGTGTCATATACAGAAAGCTGTAATTCTGAATTGCATGCCTTCCAATTAAACACATGACTACAACAGATCTCAGTTGCCAAGTGAGAGGACAAGCATAAACCCAGACAGGGCCACAGAGTGGAGCAACACTCTAAACAGCAGCACCAGGAATAAGGAGCTGTACTGAGGGAAGGATGTAGCAGGCAGTAGGTTGGCATGCTGTGAGCAGATAGGAAAGGCATGGAAGGGTGAGCTGTTGCCCTGCTGGTAGCAATGAAAATGAGCATTCAAAGGGCACTTGGGGCATGTACGGTCTAAGTACCAGCCAGGTTTGGGGCTCCATTGAACAACAAGCAAATTAGCCCTTCAATTATGGCAATTAAGCGACAGGAAAAACCAGTGAGCAAAAACACATTTTAAATGTCATCCAAATTGCTTTATGTTACCTAGACGCCCAGCACCCTACTCCTTTGTGCTCCTAAGTGTCCTCTTCTGCCCACTGAACTCACCTACTAATATTGGTAGGTAGCTCCAGGCTTCCTAGGTTGGACCATGCTGTATCCTTACCTAAAGATTACACATGCAAGGTCCCCCATACCTACTTCACTAGGAAGAGAACAAGAGGCATCATTCTCTCGGGCCAGTGCACCTTTCTCCCAGTGGTGGCCTGGAGACCCACCTGATGCTCCAACCTGCGCATTACTGTTTTTGCTCATTGTTATAGTTATCACTAACTCGATCCTGTCATCCACTTGCCTTACTGTAGCTCCTGCTTGCTTGCCCATGTCTCTCCTTAGCTAGCTACCTCACACCTCAGGTTTGCTGTGGCTAGCTCCCTGCATTGCTACAGCTATGCTCCAACATCTGTTTCCAGTCTATCTCAACTGACCATTCTGAGTATTCACCCTATCCAGAAGGCATACACCCAGCATTATTACAATACCTACCACTAGAACAACATTCACTGGGCACATATCCTCTGTTACTTAACATTTGGCCTATATACTGTCAGTCACATGCCCACATACTGTCCAGCATGTGCTATGTAGTTGAATTCCGTGCCATGATAATTAAGCTCTGATTAGTTTGAATATGGGCATCTAAGTCACTGCTATGCTTCTGTATGTATTCGACAACAGTTTGCACAGGTGACCATCTAACACATCTACTCAGAGCTCAGCTCTCATGTCATTCAGGACCTAAAGGGCCATGTCCTCAGAGCATTCTGTACATACCACTTATACTGGTTCATGTTCCAACTCAAACTATTTCATATGGGCTTTCACCCCAACTCACGTGCTCTCAATGCCCTTTGACACTCATCCACCTCAGAACAAGCCCCATAAGGCCTCATCTCCAACTCAATCCCTCTAAAGTTGGTTCCACTGATACCATGAACTTTGTACTCAGGGGAGAGAACCATGCTACCAAGCCTTAAGCAGCTGTCTCTTATATCATGCCCTTGTCCTGAAGGCATATCAGCAACCAACCTCCAGGTTCCTTTATTGTCCAGGCAAGCCTGACAAGAGCCTCTTCAGTGGTGGAGTCCTCATCTGCTGGGACCCCTTTAGTTGTGAAGACATGTCCTTCAACACCTTGGCAAGGGTGTATTGGCTTTCTGATAGAGTAGATGAAATGTATCTCTTTTTTTAGTGGCAGAGTGTTGGAGGTTTGTAATCCTTGATTAAATGTTAAATGCAATTGACAGGTATCAACCTGGAGGGGTAGTGACCGAAGACCTTGGTCCCCAGTGTTCCCCTACAGAAGATTTCCTCTCCTTCGTACCACTTGCCCTAATATTACTATTAATGTAAAATATTATATTTTACCTTGATTTGCAGTCTGTATGGTGGTCTACGAATATTATGCCTCTCACTGTCTAAGTCATTTCTTTCTTAGCCCTTCCCTTTCTCCTTTGGCAAGCATGTTGCAATGTTTTCAATGCACCCATTTTAGTCTCTTCCTAAGTTTCATTTAGTCAAAGAGAACCCTCTTTCTGCCGCACCTCTGGGGTGACACCCTAAACAAGAGGGTCCCTAGACCTTCATGGTACACTGAAAGGGTGGTAGTCCCCCAAATGGGACACAGAGCATGAATGGTCCTATATATCACTACTATCATATTTCTTCAAATGCATCTCAGCCCAATCACAAGTTTCAACACAAGCATACTGCTTCACTGCTACTACCAGCAGCCAAGATTTCATAGCATTCAAGTTCTTAGCCTCAGCTCAGATAATTTAATCAGTTACAATGTTACACAAGCAGAACACATAGTTTACTGCAGACTAAGCAAATTAATTCTTTCGTGAGCTAGTCATGATCAGGGCCTATAGTAGTTTGGACTCAGTCCTTATGGCAAATGACCAACCTGAACAGTAATTCTAGACTGACATTCCAGTAGAAACAGCATTAGAGTTAGAATGTAGTTCATCTCACCTACACATTAACCTGAGTAAATTAATTTGTAATGGAATCGTCTCTTCATTTTCTAAAATAGGCCAGTCTGTCCTCTTTTCCAAACTTTTGTCTACTTCAGGAATTCCGGGGTCAGTTCTCCTTTGGTGTTCTCCATATCTGCGTTGTCATTCTCTTCATGTTTTTTGGATCAATATGTTGTCTTAGATCTGCTCTTTGTCTTTTGCCCTACATTTTCCTTCCCATTAAGGCAGGTCCTAATGCAAATATAATCTCTCTGCCCAGAAGGCTAGTCTTTGCCCTGGTACAATAGGAATCATAAGGCATTTACTGGGTTTGCCCTTTTGGCTGATGGCCCTGGGCCCATGCTTGTGAAAGTTAATGGATTTATTGACATGGTGCCTCCACCAAAGATGACTCCTTTCCAAGCACACTCAGAGGTGTTGTCCCCACTACCTCTAAGAAATGCACTGTGTATGCTGCAGTGGTAATTTGTTTTAGTTAACCCCTGAAGAGTGAGGGGGTCTCAGTTACAAACATTGTAACTGCAAGCGTGGCTGGCACTTCTCTCATTTCTGGTGAATGGCTCACTACTTTGTTGAATGACAGTTCCCCATTTACCTGATGGTCTTCAATGCATTACTCAGCACAGTCACTTTGTTGTTCATGGCACTGGAACACTGAAACAGGGCACATAGACATTAAGTCACTATGAAACAAGAGCAAGTTTATTTACTATAGTTGCTTACACAGGCTCCTGATGAGATCACTCTTACAATGATATACAGTCGACTTACAGAGAGTAGTTGTTAGGAGTAACTGGACCCCTGTTCCCCGAAGTGTAAAGTAAAAACTTATGAATCAACTTTTATCTCCTTTTGCGTAAGGCATTTTACTAAAAGATTATACACATTTTATAATGCACACATTTTTTTATTTTAAAATGTTTGGCAGGGAAACACACTGAATTGAAGCACATTGCCAGGTGAAATTCAGGAGCACAGGTTAGTTAAGTAACTTCCTCAGTGTCAACAAATCTGCAAGTAAAGATTGTACAAATCCAACCCAGGACTGCTACAGTATATGTGCCAAACTTGTTCACAGCTCATTGCTCTAACCTTTTGCCTATACTGCCAGCCCATTAAGGTAATTGACCTGCTCTTGTTGTTTTTGTTTAATGCATGGAGTATCAGCATATGTTACTTTATTTTTATTTTTTTTTATTCTTATTTATAGTATATTTATTGATTGCATTATTCCATTTATTAATTATTAAATACTCCGGAGTACTGCTGGACTGCATCAGTGATCACTGCACCACTTACTGTCTATGGTCAGCCCAGTGCCCCAAGCGCCCCCCCCAAGTTCATCTTCTCCTGATGCTGGACAAATAACTCCATTGAAAATATAACACACAATCTCAGCCTAGTCGATTGGTTGTTCACCACTGCACCAGGTAATCTCGACTCTATCCTTGATAGATTCTCTTCCATCCTCAACAGTGTATGCAACAAATATGTCCCTCTCAAGAAAATCAGGGTTAGGGGACGTGTTAATGAATGGGTATCATCTGTCATCATTAAACTGATGCGGACCAGAGACAAGGCCTGGGCCCGTTACACCAAGTGCAGAGACCCTGCCCAGCTGTCACTCTACAAAGCACTCAGAAATAAGTGCAAATCAGTCAAAACTGACTTTTTCTATAAAAAAAACAGGGAAACATCAACCCTGCATCAACTTTGGGTTACACTCAACTCACTTCTTAGAAAACACAAGAATACCAAACCTATCACTCTGATCCATGGTGGCAAACATTTTCAACTCATTTGGTGACCTTGATAAATATAAACCTTTCACCTCCACTCCCCCTCCCATCCATCCCCTACCTCCCCCACCACAAATACTACATCCAAACACAACCCCAGATTCTATTTTAGGGTCCTAAAAGCCTCGAACACCATAAAACTAATCTGAAATATGAACCTAAAACCAGCAAAGGAGTGAACGGAATCAACTTTAAAATCCTTAAACTGTCCATTATATCACTAGCAGTCCCCATCACCAACATACTAAACCACTCACTCTGCTCTTGCTGTTTCCCTAGCACCTGGAAAACTGCCACCACCAAACCATTGTTCAAGTCAGGATCAAGGAATGAAGTAGGGAATTACCGACCTATCTCCCTCCTTTCTCCTCTCTCCAAAATCATTGAAAAAGTTGTTCATACCCTGCTCATCACCTTCCTCAATTGCCATAACTTGCTTTCTGCTGTCCATTATGGTTTTAGATCTGGACACAGCACCAAAACCTCCTTGATCAGGTTCACTAGTGATATCTTCAAGGTAAGCGATAAGAGCCAGTACACAGGATCTGTCTTCTAAGATCTGACCAAGGCGTTCGACCTGGTCTACCACGACCTCCTTCTGCACACTGTAAAGGGCTTGCACATATCTGAAAATGTTGTCAAATGGGTTGGAAGCTACCTCTCTGGCAGATCACAGAAAACTAATATCAATGGTCTTTTTCCTGCTGCATGTCCGATTAAATATGGGTACCCCAGGGCTCCATCCTGGGCATGCTCCTGTTCTCGATCTTCATCAATAACCTCTCTTCCATCTGCCAAACTGCTCAACTAGTCCTTTATACTGATGATGTGACCCTCTACTGCAGTGACCCTAACCTGGATACAATGTTCAGTAATTTGCAGGCTGACTTCAGCAAGCTACAAACTTGGTTCTCTGCCAAAGGCATGGTTCTCAACTACAAGAAGACCAAGTTTATGATCTTCTCTGGCTGAAGAAAAACCCCAGTCATGGGCCGATCCCTCTCAGACAATCTTGGTAACATCATATAACAAGACAACATATTCATATACCTTAGTCTGTACTTAGACCCTCACCTGACCTACAATATCCATATTACCAACCTCATCAAGAAAATTCACATGAGGCTAGGTCTCTTATACCGAATCAGAAAGTTTCTTATCCTGCCTCCAGACTACGCTTCACCAGCTTCCTTCTATTGCCCCCTCCTTGATTATGGCTCTATTGTCTACTCCCCCCAACTCATCCCCCCTTTTCTCCAAACTCATTACTATATACAGTAAAATCGCATGCTTCATGTCTGGCCTCCCCTGGATGACCCATCACTGTACCCTCTATGTCCTCCTCAACTGGTTCACCTTTGATGGCAGCTTACAACTTAAAATGCTCTCTTTCCTACACAAAGTTCATCGTAACCTGCTGCCAATCAACATTAACTCCCTTTGCCCCTTATCAGTTCCCAAGCACAGTACAAGAGGGGCCGCCTGTCATATCTTCAATACCCCTTTTTGCCACATCAAGCATGTGCAGAACTCCATCACATATAAAAGCCCTAAGTTTTACAATAAACTGCCCCCCTGAACATCAGACCTGTAGTTCAATTGGCTCATTCACCTCCTCCCTCAAAGACCACCTCCTCCAACCCACCACCTGTGTCTGTAGCTGTAGGCAATCACCCTGAATGTATGCCAACCCTTGAGTTACATTAGAGTTTATATGTATCTGTATTTTGGCTCTTTTGTTTTGTGCTATGTATTTCTTCTTCTAATCTAGATGATCCTGTCATATGCACTGTTCCTATTGTAAATATCATAAACTTTTGCAAATATTGTTTTTACCTTTTTCTCAGTATCATCGAATTTCTGTATCACTGGACATTTGTGAAAATGGGCATTTTTGCTCACATACTTTCCAGTATAAAAAATAAAACTGAGTTGAATTAAGCCAATTACCCTTTGTGCTATTGTAATGTGTGTTTCAATTAATCAATCAATAAAATATATAAGAAAAAGAAGAAGAAGCTTTATATTTGGGAAACCCTCTCTCCACTTTACAGCTAACAAAGAATGTTGGTCCTGAGAGGTGCCTCACTACTCATTTGGGGCTATGACTTGTTACTTCATTGAGGAACACCAGAAGGCCATAGTGGCTTCAAGTATGATGAACTCGCTATGTGTCTCCTCCAGCTCTTTTGTCAGGAGTAGATACAATTAGATATGGTGCCCTCCATTATTGTTATGCATTATATGACCCTCTCCTGCCTGGTACTAATGTTACATGCCTGCCTACTACTGTTCCTCCCTCAGTAACACTTTAGACTTTAACATTTCCAATTACAGGCAAATGCAATACTCCCCCCTCCCCATTCAAAGCCATTGAGAGAATAGTGTCAAATCAGCTTTGAACAATATGAAATATGATGTCACCAACAGCACAGATATTGGAAAACTAAACACAGCACTGAGCATTCCAACTTTGTCCTTGAAGCCCTTAACGATGGAGACAAGGCTGGCACCAACAATGGACACAAGGCTTGCACCATCTATATCAACTTGACAAAAGCCTTTGACTTGCTCAGTCATAAGCTCTTTCTCTACAAACTCCATGGCCTACACAGGACACAGTCAACTGGTTCCAGAGTTATCTCACTAATCTCACTCAGTACATTAAGATAGATGGCTTCTCATCAAATGTTAGGAATGTATCCACTGGTCTTCCACCCAGCTCCATTCTGTCCCCCACTGTTTGGCTTGTTCATAAATCACTTGCCTGATGCCTGTCAGTCTGCAAATGTACTTCTCTGTGCTGATGATGCTGTTATCTATTTCAAGGGCCCTAACCTTGGCAGCCTTATACTGTACCCATCATCCGGGAGAAATTTTGAGGCCTTTAAAAAAATGGTTCTCCTCAAAAAACTGATTCTAAATTAGAAAAAAAAATAAAATAATCCTCTTCACAAGCCCAGAAATGAAGAAAATGGTACCCCCCCCCATCATCTCAATAACTTGGGGATATACAGTATATTTGAACATGTGGAAATCTTTAAATATATAGGAGTGACCCTGGATGATACCATATGTTTTGCTCCACACATTTATCACCTTGTGTCCACAGTAAACAGAAGATTAAAAGCCTTGTACCATAATTGGGTTAATCTCACTGTTGGTGCTAGCTGCCTCATAGTGGCAAGCTCAGTACTGTCACTAGTTGACTATGGCCTACGTGTCTACGCAGCGATTTGCAAATAAGTTCTCAGCAGAATAAATCTGATCTGTAATAAGGCTTGTTGTTGATTTTTGCTTAAATATGATGTGCCTGCTAGCCAAGAAGGAACAACTGGACCTAACCTCCCTGGCCCTAACTCAGTGTTTCCACCCTGTCGCCAGTCTCTACAACACCAAACGCATGGCTTGGAATGCCCTTGAAATGCCTTTCCACTGTACTTGGCTGGAAAAGTGTTAATTTCCAGTTAAGGCTGCTGGCTGGTTAAATGAGCTGCCCAATACCTTGCTCTATCAAACTAAGTTTGACCAGTTTAAGAGAGCACTATGCACAACCCTAACAGTTCAGTGCAACTGTAACTGCTAATCATTCCAACTAAAGTCCTTCCTGGAAGTATACTCTTTGAATCATGTCAGAATCTGGCTCTGACATTATATACCATTACTATGCTTGTTCTACACTGATTCTGTCTACCTGCCTTATTTTAAAATTGACTTCTTCAACTATATTTCTACTTGTTTGACTTCATTCCTCTGGACTCGCTTATTGTATTTGTTATGTTGCTTTGTAATCTCGTGGATTTGGAACCTTTGTAAAAGAGCACTTGTGCAGAAAGGTAGTCTCTGAAATTTTCAAAAAAAAATAACTAGAGTGTGAACCCTTCTCCTTATTTTCAGAAGGTCTTAATTTCGGACCAGTTCTATGTGATCACACATCCTCCAGTGGTTCTCTTACCCTCTGGGTGATTATCTCCGAAGCACAGCTTTTACCCTAGCAGATTGGTTACCAAACAGGCAAACATGTACGCAGGGCTTGGCCTTCAGGAACATGCACTCCCTGCTCAACCTTAGCTGGCTCATTTACTGTATATCTGAAATCTGTACTCATGTGCTACAGGAGAACAAATATGACAATGTCCAACTGCTCCTAATAACTAAACTATAGCCACTGTCCTTTTCATGCCACTAAAACCATTAGCAGTGCACATGGGCCCTAAACATCTGTTAGGTGTCATCTTTCTTGTGCAGGTCAGCTTCCCTGGAACTGGACCAGTATGGAAGACTAGTACCACAACCTGATTCAGGATCCTGTTTGACACCTGCTAAGCCTGGCAAGTCCCCCTGACCCATCACAGTCAGAGTTGTGGACAAGGTTAAATTCCCAAGGGCTCTCCAAAGATGCTTCTTCTCCTCTCTATGTGGCACTCTAGGCTATAGTACCCCGCTAACACTACTGCCAGTGCCTTTTTTATCCCCCTGACAGCAGCAAGGTAAGGCCAGGCCAATCTGCAGGGAACTTCTGGGAGCTATCAATAACCCCACTGGGCGGGAGGGGAGGGGTTACACAAATTGCTATGCATGTGGGAGAATATTGCGTGTGTGTAATAGCTGCTGCAGTGTTTGTAAAACACAGTCCTTGCACTGCCTGTTCCTCAGTGAGTTAAACAATACGCCATGACAGTGTGTTTGTTACTGTGAAACAATGACACACCTAGAGAACTGAGGCATGAGACACAGCCAGCTTCCACACATACTCAAGAAGTGTCATCATCCTACAATTATGCACACCTTGGCGTGCCTTGTTGTGATTATAAAATTGTCCCTCTTATTTTTATTTTAAGAATGGAATAATGAGGTTCAAAAAGTTAAGTACGTTTAACTTGTGCTCTTATGCAGGAATAATGCATGATCATATGATCACATCTGACCAATAACAGGTCTTGGTTTCACTTATCCATTTTGTAATTGTATGTCAAGTACTCTGAGATACAGTGGGCAGGATTTCAAAAGTCCCCCATCCTATAATGTATGCAACTGCATCCAAGGTTTTGATGCTGGCAGATCATCTAACAGGTAATTCAGCAGTATGGGAACTTTGGATGAAGTCATGTACAAACAAGATGAGCTTCTGTAAATTTTTTAATAATTAAAATGTTACTGAAGTTTCAACATTTTCACAATACAAGCAGTGACCACCAGAGATATCATACATCCTAGCCAGGGCAGAGCTCCTTGGATACAACACAAACCATGGTAGCAAGTTCTTCTGTACAAACAATCAGAGGACATATGTAGTCAGAAAAGAGTAAACGTAGTAACTGTAGCTAGTAAATCTATTCAACACAATATAGTGAGCCATGCAATATATACTCAGACAATCATGTGACTGAGTGAGACATCTGGTCCTTGTGAGTGATAAGCTACAGCAGATTAAGAGCAGCCCCTTCTCTCCCAAAGACAGCATGCATGGCATGTAATTTTACAGGGTTCTTCATGTTAGTCCTGTGTGCAGAGCAGTGCTATTGCTCCTTGGTAGAATAATGTGTGATGTGGAACTTACTGTCCCTGTGGTATCTTACGATATTTTGAAGCTATGGAAGGGCCCTAGATCCATATGAAAGTGTCAAATATATGACAGGTGGGACCTAGCTACTTGCAAGATCTTCTTGTCCTTTATCACCTCCTCTGTATGCTCCACTCCACTGACGAGGGATTGCTGGAGGTTCTCGGGGTCCATTTAAATACATCAGGAGCTTGCTGTTTTGCTTACATGGTGCTGACCCTGTGGAACTCTCTAACTCATCAGATAAGAGAGTGTCAGACCACCAAGTGCTTTAAGTCAGATTTAAAGACCTTCCTTTTTATCCAGGCATTCTCTTCTGAGGTTTGAATTAAGAACATATTGATTGTTTAAGTTCAGATTGTTATTATTAGGATTTTAACTGTTTTTTTTATATTTTTAAATTGTGTACGTTGCTTTGATCTTTTGTAATTGAGCTTTATAAATAAATGATGATGATGATGATGTATCCTTTCAAAACTCACTCCTTTCCCCAGTTCCAGGAGCCATTCTGGGATAGGTGGGGTCTCCTCCCTCCAGTGTCATAGCAGGAATCTTTTTGCCATGATAACGGACCCTAGCAGCCATTTTCTGCCTGGTGCTGGGGTCAGTGTGTTCAGGATGGCCCCCTCTAGGATGGGCAGCATTAACAGCCTCGGGGGGTTAGGGTTAGTTCCAGGTTTATGAGGGCTCTGAACACTTTTGATGTATCTTCCCAGTACTGAACAAGTTCTGGGATGTGCCAGATAATGTGAGATATATTTTCTACTGCAAAGGAGCATGTCCAGCAGGAATTGAGGGTGACAGGCCCAATTTGTGAAGCTGTCATGGAATACTATGTCAGCAGCACAGGATCTTAAATTACATGCGAACTTAAAGGGATGCAATTATGCCAAGTGGCCATCACAGTCTTGGGCTTATCTATAGCTGAAAGCACTCCACAGATACAGATGACTTGAGTCTGTTCAGTATTAATACTACATTACAGCCATTTTTAGAACATTGTGATGTTACTGATGAACAAGATCTGCCTAACTGCATTGACTTAAGCACAGTTTGTTTGTCACTGACATCACACAATTGAAAAAATGGCTGTAATGTAGTATTAATACTGAACAGACTCAGTTATCTGTATCTCTGGGGTGCTTCCAGCTAAAGATGAGCCCAATACCTTGTTTGAAAGTGCTTTTTGTGGGATTTAAGACTGGGCATGAATGTGTAGTGCCCCTAAGTTGGGGGCACAGCACAAAAAGAGAAAATGCCCCAGGGTAGTGCAGGGGCCCCTGTCAGTGTGCTCCCACTCCTTTTATTTTCCAGTAGCAAAAGCAGCTGCTATACAAAAAATAAAGTTTTCCTTGCTTCTCCTGGGTGCCTACTCTGTTCTAGAGCCCCCCCCCCCCACAGAATGAGCAGCATGACCCAGGGGAGCATCTTTCAAGTCCAGCTGATGCTGGGCTGTTGGGGACCTGCCAGCATTGCCAGGGACACATGTCCTGAATGCTGGCTGGTCGAGGCAGTTGAGCTGTGACCGAGGAAGCGGGTGGTCGTTCACCACTGAGGAGTGGGTACAGAAGAGCCCAAAATGGAGTGCACCCAGACACACTGAAGAAAATAAACAAACATCCCCTTTCCATTATGCGAGTGAGAGAGGGGACACAGGTTTAAAGTTAGAAATAGGGTTTACCTGTGGTCCACCTCTCATTCCCCCTGACAACCGTCTGATCCAGTGAGTGCGGTGGTGCAGTGTGGTGTGGTGGTCCTGGTCTAGTTCCTGTTCCTTGG
Organism: Neoceratodus forsteri; assembly: GCA_016271365.2. Classification (NCBI taxonomy): domain Eukaryota; kingdom Metazoa; phylum Chordata; order Ceratodontiformes; family Ceratodontidae; genus Neoceratodus; species Neoceratodus forsteri. The sequence continues at coordinate 508,002,866 of CM057452.1, read as the reverse complement.
TGCACTGTGTGGAATCAGTTCTGCCCCATTTTTTATTTTAATTAAAAGTTTATACGGTCCCTCAGTAGTGGCATGTAAAGTAGAGCTACATCTTTAGAGAGGGTCCTCGTGCATCACAAAGACCTGCAAGACCCCTTTGCTGTCCATGTCCTGTCTGCTACAGTCCCTCTCTCTGCCAGCCAGAACCTCCCACCTCCCAACTGAAGCAGCTTCACCCCGGGCTGGGGCGGCGAGTCGGCAGCAGCACCAGTACTAAGGTGCTGACAGCCAGGAAGTTACTGTAAATGAAATAAAATGTTTTTGTTTTTTTTTAGTGCTCAGGGCACTTGAGAAGACAGCCTAGAGCCGTGGGGTTGGTCACAGAGCTAATTTAAATATTTATTCGGGTGCAGCAATGCCCACAGGGAAGGGCCTGCCTATATGCCCAGAGGGAAAATGAGTAAATATTCATAAGGTGGGGGGGGGATAGAAGACAGGGCAAGCCTCGGGTGACTGGCAGCTATGCCTTGAACAGACCTAAAGAATTAAAGGGGCATTGACCAGCCCAGGGGATTTAAGGGGGTAAAGCATCCCCAGAGAGATAAAGGGGACATCACAGGCCCACAAAAGATTTAAAGAGGCCCAGCAACAGAGAGAAAGCCCCAGAGAGAGCAAAAGGGGCCCAGAAGAATAGGCCCATAGTTAAAGGGGCAACATCAGGCCCACTAAATATATGAGGGGCAGCTCAGGCCCTAAGTAATTAAAGAGGCCCAGCAGAGAGGCCCACAGCTAAAAGGGGCCAAGAGTAGAAAAGCCCATAGTAGATAGAGGGGCCCAGTGGTAAAGAGGGCAAGGAAGGCCCAGGGGAAAGAAGGCTCAGGGGATGAAAGGGCATTTATCCCAAGATTTGCCAGGGGTAGCCAGGTCCTAGTACCAGAAGGAACCCACAAGCATAGTATGGGTGCTTAACACACAACTGTCATCTAGTGACTGTCATCTATTGAAATTGTGTATTGACTAGTATCTGAACTGTTGTGTTGATTGCCAAGTACTGAGACTGTATAGTTACTGGGATTTTGGTTATTTACCCCTGCAACAAATAATTGCCCTGAACTTTGGTTATTTCCCCCTGTTCCTGGCAAATTTCCCCAGAAACAAATAAATACCTTGGTGCAACAAAAGTGTATTTTTCAGCTTTAGCATTGCCACCTGATGTGTATGGACTCAATCTTCTGCCACACCACCCCTGGTAGGGTTGCACACAGCTAATTCTTCACTGAAGTAGTCTCCAGTCAGTGAAGAACTTCACAGCAACACCCCTCCCTGTTGTCTGCTGTTGGTCAAAACCGACATAACTCTGGGTGACTCGTGACGCTGGCTCCTGGCCTTCTTGTGGTTTGGTCAGCCTGGAAGTGGAACATCCTGAAAGGAGCCTTGTCCATCACTCCCAGTCTTTCACCAATAGTCAAGTCCGAAGTGGCCAGTGTGTATCCATGTCCGCCAGTTTATTGTTTTTCTGGTTCTGGACATTTCAGGACTCTGATCTTCATCCTTTGTCCTGCTTATCTTGCTTGCTCCATTTCATCTTCTGGGATCCAGCTTGTTCTTGGTGGTCCTCCTGTGGATCCTTTGCCAAATAAGCCTCAATGTGCCTCCATCCTTGGCAGCCTTGGTCAAGGGTTTGTGCTGGGGAAATTGCAACAGATCATCCTTGGCAGCTCTGTTCGAGGGTTTGTGCCAGGGAAATTGCAGCAAATCTTCATCCTTGGCAATCCTTGCAAGTGAATTCAATGCCAAGTCCTTGTTCCTTCATCTTTGGCAGCCCTGGTTGAGGGTTTGTGCTGGGGAAGAGTTCAGCAGATTTCAGTGCTCTTGTGTGAAATTATTCCACCAACCTTAGAGAGTGGGTTGGCCGAAGAATCAGGGTCTGTTTAAAAATCTCTCACCTCTCCTCCAACCTCTCCTAGGTATAGCTTGGTACCAAGTACTAACCCCATTTTCCCTTTTGCCCATTGCTTTCTTTGCTCTTCAGCTGTGCACAGGAAGACATCAGGAAAAGGTGGACTTCCTTTAGCACCATTAGACTTTTAGTGGTTGTTTTTCCACTTAGCACCTCAGGTTTGGGATAGAGTGCTACTACAGCCTGTATAGTATTGCTATAGCTTGCAGAGCTATTTGTAGAGTTTTAGAACTACAGTACATTTTAGAATTTGCATTATATAGTAATGTTACTTGTTACTGCCTAGATATCCACATTGCTGTCCATACTCCCTGTTGTTTTTGTTGTTAGTATTTTCTTGTATGACAATGTCCTCCTTCCCCTCCTGTCAAATAAACATCTTTGCTTCATCCGACCTCTGTGTATGACTCCTGCCTCTCCTTGTCAGGTGATTTCATCCACCCACCCCCACTCGAACCTTCAGTGGCCCCTCAACATCCCACCTGCTGAGGGTGCCGCTGGTGCTGCTGGTAGTGAGACAGTTACATTCACCACTAGGAACAAAGAACCCCAAGGTCTACCAATACAGCACCATTACAAATGTGTCCCTTTAAGAAGAAGCCAGCAGAAGAAGGCCATTTTTGTTCTATCTAGTCTGCTCACAATGCAGGGTCCACAGCTTGAGCTACTGTCCCTGACCCCCCTTCCCACTCCTCCCATCCTCCCTACCCAGAATCCTTACTGTCTCCCTATGGCTATCCCTGCCTTTCTTGAAGCTGCCCACTGTCTTCAACAAGACTGCTTCTTCTGGCAGCACATTCCAAGTGTCCACCACCCTGTCTGTGATTCAGTGCTTCATGACCACCCACCTAAACCTCCCCCTTCAGCTTAAGAATGTGCCCCCTCACGTTATAGTTGCCACTCGGCTTAAAGAGACCCTCCTTATCCACCTTATTTATCCCTTTCAAGTACTTGAAGGTCCCAATCAGATCCTCTCTCTCTCTCCCCTTCCCTCCAGTGAGTACATGTTCAGTGCCTTCAACCTCTCCTCATGTGCTTTACCCTGCTGACCCACTGTCATCTTTCTAGCCCTCCTGTGGACCTTCTTCAGCAGGTTAATGTCCTCTCTGAGGTGTGGGCACCAGTACTGAACTCCATACTCTAGATGTGGCCTCATCAGTGACCTGTGCAAGGGTTGTATAACCCCCTATCTCCTACTACTGATCCACTTAGCTATGCATCCCAGCATCTTTAATTGAGTGAAGCGGCTCCTCATATCTCTGGCCACTCACCAGAGGTCTGCACTGCAGGTATTCCATACTGCTGTGATATATCCACTTCCAGCTCTGCACTCCACATCTCTCTTAGGGCTTCTGTGGTGCTACCTTCCATTGCAGCTAACACCCCAGAAATGTTAATGGAAGTAGGGGCCTTACCACTTCGTGGGAAGAGGATGTTATTCAGCTTGGTTGGCCCATTGAACTTACATTGTGAACCTAATATCTATAGCAGTGCATGTCATAGTTGTAGGTACTGCTAGTGCTGGTGCTTCTCCTGCCTAAACTCATCCTGGATTTGGCCAAAAGCTTTCAAGTGACTCGTGGTCCTATCTATCAGTTGGGATAGCCAGTGGATCCCTTTTGCAGACAATGTTAGTCAGTTGATGGTCTTGTTACCTATCTTGAGTGCATGGTTCTGTCACAGTGGGAAAGGGGTGAACTGTGGGGGCACCAGATCATCTGTCTAACCAGGTGAGACCACCTTTTAACTGTGGGGTTAATCATTGGATGTTAACCTAGCCCCAGAGGGACCTTTCAGAACATTAGTACTCGCTAAAGGCTACCGCCTAGTAGGCGAGCCTCACAAATGTCCCATTTGTGCTAAAGATCTAGCATATTAGTGGTGGAGATTCAAATTAGTTGTTTGAGCAGCTGTGCTGTATGTTTCAGGGCAAAGTCAGGCAGATTTAGCCCCACTATATCATGAGGCTGTATAATTTTCTTATGGCTAATGAGTTTGGAACCAATGCCCCACAGGAAGGACTGCATTTTCCTTCATGCCAGATTAATCAGCACTGGTTTTATTTTGATAGAGAGGCTGTTCAGAATATACATTATTTTTGGTGCCACCATCATTTTGAAAGTATGAGTTCTGCCCCAGTGTAAGAGGCGTGGGTGGCCCCATCTGACAAGATCTTTGTCCATGGTTGAAAGTAGGGAGAGTAGATTTAACTTCCCCAATTCAGAAATGTTCCAGGAGAAATAAGCCTCCAGATATTTGAGATTGCCCTCTGCTGCCTTAGGCCCGGGGAACCCATGCATGTTGTATCTTTTGACAAGAGGGCAGTATGACAGATTTGATCATATTGGCTTTGTAGCTTGACAATGTGCCATAGCACTGTAATAGTTCTAGGGTGGCAGGTACTTCTGGGTGTCTCATAATGAGCATGACACCATCTGCATATTCCAGTGCTTAATGCTTACCCCCCATTTGAATGCCACATATTGCCTAGTGTTGTCAAATCTCTTGAAAGAAGGGTCCGAGAGCAATCACAAAGAGTATGGGGGAGAGGGGGACAGCCCTGGGTGGATTCCTTTGCACAGCAAGAAGGGGGCCGAGGTCTGTGAGTCAGGTACCACCAAGGCTGATGCTCCATTATGCAGAGTATGGACATGGTTGTTGAAGGCATCCCCAAATCCAAAAGTGCACAGCACATGGAATAAACATGCCCATTCCACCCTGTTGAATGTTTTTTTTGCATCTAGGGAGATAAGCACCACTGGAGAGTAGCATCTGGTCACCTGCCTCATCGGGTTGAAGAGCTTGTGTATGTTATCAGAGCCCTTGCTAAGAAGGACTAAACCCACCTGGTCCTTGTTTATTAGGCAATGGATAACCTTCTTAACTTTTGTAGGAAGTATCTTAGCATATGCCTTTTAATTCATCATAATCATTGATACTGAGTTATGACTGCTACATAAAAGTGGGTCCTTTTCTGTCTACAGGATGCGGGATAACACCATTCTCTTCATGGACTTGGGGAGTTCTCCTCCCTTACTTGCTTCTATTCATACATCTCACAATGGGCTCAGAAATACCTGTCTGAAAGAGTATATGAATTTGGCTGGGAGGCTATCCAACCTGGAGACTTCCCTGTAGACACTGAGAGAAGCACCGATACCAGCTTGTCCAGTGTGTCTCTCAGTTGTCAGTTTTTGTAATTTCAAGAATGTTGTGAAGGTAGGTGGAGAGTCCTGTTTTTAGAGGGATTTGTAAAAGTCAAGGAAGGTATATTTTGCATCCATTTCAGTTTCTCCATTTGGTGCCTTGACTCCCAAGATCCTGGAGTGCTCCTGACTCTTCTTTAGCTGCTGCACCTCTCTGGGCACTCTGTGGATTCCCAAAATGTTTGTTGAAGTCTAAAGAAAGCTGGTGACTACTGGTGCAGGTATAGTTTGCCTTATACCGCATATCAACTATTTTTGCTAGGAGTTCTTGGGTTAAAACTTACTAACCTCATCTGCCTACAGGCCTTCAAAACCCTATTAGACCCCATTACCCAGGAGAATTGTAACTGTTATTCATAACATGTATTCCTCCTCCCTCTACTTTATAGCACTCACTGCTCTCCTTGTGATTCCTGTTTTGTGTATCAACACCTGCATAGCATGTGTATTCTTGCTACCATTGGTTGTAGTACTTCCTGTATTATTATCTCAACAAGTACAGTAGATATGCTGCATTGTATTCTCTCTATACTCATCCATTGATCTGTATGTAGTTGTGTTTTCTACATATGCCTTCTTCCGGATGTATGGTGTACTTTACATTATAAGTATTGTATGTATTGTAAATTGTTGTGTCCATCCAGGACCACTTTGAAAATGAGCTTGCTCAAGGGTGCCATTCCTGGTAAAATCAAATGAATGAATGAATGAATGAATTGGTTAGAGTCATTCCTGTACCATTCCATCAGTGTTTTGAGGGTCCAGAGTTGTTCATCCAGACCTTTATTCCACTGTCATTTAAGGTGGGAATCACAGATGACACATTGGCCCCTTTTGCATGCTTCAGTGCATCCCCCTGTATAGCTGTTGAGGTGTCTCCTGGAAAGTTGGTGTCTAGAAAGAAGGTGATTCTTTCCTACAGCAACTTATAGAATTCTGGGTCATAAAGCAAGGAGGTATTGAATCTCCATTGCTTCCTGGGTGGGGAGCTATTAGGCACTTGCATCAAATGAATTATACTGGGGCATGGTCAAAGATAATCATTATGCCAATGTTGGCCTTGATCTCCTCCAGGACCCATTGATAAGGAACTAAGTACATCTCAATATGACAAAACGATTGGTGTGGCATGGAGTAAAAGGTATAGTCCCACCTACGGGGGCATCAAGAGCCAGATGTCTGTGAGACAAACTTCTAATGCAAGATCAGCCAGGGCTTTAGAGGTCGGCATTCTGGGACAATTTGTGGATTTACTTCTATCTAAGAAGTCATCTATGGTGACATTAGTGTCCCCACATTATATTACTCTTCCTTTATGGTGCATTGACAGCCATTGGTCTAGTGAAATTAAGAAGTGGGCCTCAGTTCGATTTGTGCTGTAGACATTGCAAAGGGTGATCTCCTAACTGCCTAGTATGCCTAGGACAATGATGTACCTCCTTTATGGATCCGTAACAGTCATGTCTGCTTGAAAGGCCACATTCTTACATATGAGGATGGCCACTCCCCTGCATCTTGAGTTATATGTACTAGCAGATACCTGGGAGACCCAACCCATCTTGCATTTACTAGTTTCTGCCTGTGAGAGGTAAGTTTCCTGCAAAAAGACAATTCCTGCTTCCTCTCTCCAGAGAAAATCTAGGTTTTTGCATTATTTAATAGGTGAGTATATTCCATTCACATTCCAAGAGATCCATTTTAAGCGGCCAGTTGCATCTAACAATTAACAAGAAGCAAGGCAGATGACTCCAAGGATCACTTGTTTCACTGTTTTTGCACACAACAGGATGCACTTGCCTCCTCTCGATGTTCCTGCTCATCATATAGCATGAGGGAAAGATTCTTGTGGCCCTTTCTCCCATGTGCTACACTTCACCTTGTGGACCTATAAGATATTGAAGTACCTTGGTCGATTAGGCAGCCACTTAGTAACACGCAACAACAGATATAAAATCCTGAGAAAAATACTACTGCAACTACAATTAGAACACTTGAGAAAGTTATTTTGCTGAACATTCATTGATCATTTAGCAAATTTCTTGGGAGGTGAGAGGCTTGACCCAAGCGAGGATGGAGACGCACAGATTGTTTGTCTCTCTCTTCTTGCACACCTGTCTGTGTGGTGTGCAATTTCACAAAGCCATACCAAGTTTGTGCCACCCAGCATGAATGGGCTGGTAGCAGCACTGTGAGAAGAGCACATACAGATTACACCTATCACTCCCAGTCCTCCCCAGATGGGGGGGGGTGGTGACCACGCTGATGTTATGAGGGGGCTCTGGATCATCTGCCATACCTAACCCCCAGCTTTGTCTCCTGAGGGGGAGAAGGGGGGGTTGGGTTACTCAGTCAACCAGTCCTCAGAGGGGCTGTTAGTGCTTGTCATACTGGTCCATCAGTATGGCTTCCCCAAACTTTTACTCCATGTTGCCTACCTCAGTAGCCCACCGCCTGGTGTTATGTCTTCTTTTTGACTGTCAGGACAGTATGAGCCTGGTCAGGAGTATGATGGCCCAACACTGTAGAGGTGGGGCATTACAAACTGTAGCAGACTTGAAAGCAGCAACTTGATTCTGCCTACCTGATTATGTGGTGAGAAGTGGAGAAGGGGGTCCTGTGATGAGGTTTATGCAGTCACATTATGTCTGAGATCAACACACACATACAGCAGGTCATGCTTATAGCGGGGTAAATTTAGAGGGCCTGTACACTTTCTCACACATTCGTGCAGGTCATTCAGGATGATTCACACTGCTGTACTGCTCAGCATTGCCCTGCTCATGTCACCCCTGTGTGATGGGTTCTGCTTCCCTGTAGTTTCAGCAGAACAGCGTGAACAGAGGGGCTGCAAACTTCCAATTTAATTGGGCTGTGAGCCAAGGATGAGCCACCCACATGTCAAGGTCTCCTGAGGGACTGCCAGTCTTGTGGTTCAAAGCAAGATTATCCCTGCCTGTCTGACCCACTGCCCATGCTGTAACTCTCCCAGCCTCACCACAGCAACTTCCATTTCTATCCATCTAGACAGTGCATAGTGATGGTTTCTGAAGTAAATGCTGTGCAAGTAGGACACGGGAGCACTGAAGCATCAGCCTATGCCTGGGTGGGCCTTCCCTCCATGCGGCACAAGGGATGGTAAATGAGTATCTAAGTTTACAGGTGGGGTGAGGTGGGTACCATGTAGCAGACATAAATTATAGGATGTGAGCCGGGGTTAATTTCAGCCAGTACCTTTACACAAATGTGATTACCCTAGATCACACTGACAATATGTGTCTGGCAACTCCCCAGAGTTTGTTACGGCCAGTTCCCTTCATCTTCCCCCAGTGTGTATCTCCAATGGAGTGGTCAGTGCAAGTGGGGGTTAATCACATCAGAGTGGTCAAGGAACTGCTGCCTGGGGTCTTACAGCTGAGCGATCATACCGTGAATCATCCACTCCATATTCCAACCCAACAGAGGGGGAAGGGATATCATGTCAGTTATGCAGAACTGATCACCATTACTATTGGGTGGTGCAAATCATACCATCTATGAGCTGCTGAAATGGGATAGGCAAGAGGTGAATTACTGTAGAAGACCTTTCAGTTTGTTCCACTTCCAGGTCCTGCTCTCGTTCCAGCTGCCTCTTCACATGTTTGTGCAAGCAGAACTGTAACTATCATAGTGTCGTGCTGCACAGCAGCCTCTACAATGGTGCCTGTTCACTATGCCTGGCCACAATGTTCTGCGTTGGAGTGGGGTGCGGAGAAGCTGTGGATTCCTGGCAAAACAAATCAAATCATTCTTTATTTCTAAAAATCACTTTTCCAAAAACCAAAGCACCTGCGCTTAACACCATATAAATAGAACAACTAAAACAGTCATTACCAGAAAAACATATATAAAAAGATAACACAGTAGACTGAAAATCATGCTCCAAAATGTAAAATCATACAGCAAAGTCCAGAAATGCCAGGTTAAATAAATATGTCCTCAATGCTGTTTTGAAGCTCTGGATGGTCAGGCACTCTCAAACCCAACAAGACAGAGAATTCCATAGGGTGGGAGCTGCAAAAGCAAAAGACTGAGCCCCAGATATCTTCAAATGCACCCTGGGTATCTCTAGCAATCCCTTGTCAGCAGAACAGAGTGGGCAGAGGGGGGGCAGTAAGGGTAGAGATCTTGCAGGTAGCGAGGTCCCTGTTTGTGTGGGGCTTTATAGGTCAGCAACCCAACCTTGAAGGTGATCCACCACTGTACTGGCAGCCAGTGCAGTCCACACATCACAGGCATAATATGACGGGTCCTAGAGGTACCAGTCAAAATTTTGGCTGAAGCATTCTGCACCAGCTGCAAGTGGCGGATATCAACTCCCGGTAGCACTATGTAGAGGGCATTGTAGTAGTCAAAGCAGGAGGTCACGAAGGTGTGGACCAATGTTGGAAGATCATCAGGAGGAACCAGATGCTTCTCCCAGGTGATATTCCTCAGATGGAAAAACAAGGTCTTAACAATGGCCAACACCTGAGATTTATGGGTCAGACCGCTGTCACAAATAATGCCCAGGTTCTGCACCCGGTCTGAGGTAGTCAGCTGAACACCCCAGAGCCAAAGCCCAGTGGGCTACCCTGCCAACAAACCCACCTCCTGATGACTTAGATCCACTACCAACACTTCAGTCTTAGCAGGGTTCAGTCACAGCCAGCTGGCACTCATCCAGTCCTGGATCTCAGAGAGACAGTTGTTAAAAGCCGAGAGGAACCCATCTTGCCCGGGCACAAAGGACATGTACAGCTGAGTATCATCTGCATAGCAGGGAAAATTCAGCCTATACCGCCTAATGATCTCTCCCAACAGCAGCATATACACAGCGAACAAAATGTGGATAGGGGAGAGGGGATATGGAATAAATCCTAGACACCACTATCAGAGTCATACCCTCAAGGAAAGATCGAAACCATCTAAGGACTGTTCCAGACAGTCCACATCAGGCCACATGGTGAATCCAGGCCTGCCAAACTGTGCTGTTGCTTAATGAGCCAGCTGACTCATTACATTGGGGGGGGGGGATTTCCCAAACAGCCTTGAGCCAGTTCCCTAGTCTACACCCTTTGCCTCGATTTCAGCCACTGTCCAGTCTCCATCTACCAGTCACTGGCATGTGTTACATGCAGAAACCAAATTATTGTCAGTTGCAGCTGCAGTTGTGGGTGAGCGGAACCGAGGGGAACACCATTTTAGTAGTTGGGGAGGATGTAATAGGGCAAGAGTTTACCTCTGGGGAAGAACAAAAAACACCAGATCTGTCTGCATGACATTAAAGGGATTGTGATAGTAAGGATAAGGAAGAACAGAGTAAATACCTAACAGTTCTAGCCAGAAGCCCTTGTATGAGAAGTTCACAATGTTAATTATAAAATGGCAGGGTAAAATCATGTAATCTGATTGGCTCTTATCTATGTGTAAAATATGGTTTACACATGGTTTAAAAAAAGGAATGCTCAGCAGTGAAGAGTCTGCAACACAGATCAATGGGCATTTGGAAAACAGGCATTTCAGTTAGCCCCCTACTGCCAGAACTGATCTTCCACCACAAACATGGCTGCTACCTTTACACTGTAAAAAAACTTCAACTGGGCCTTAAAAATAAAACTACCTTAAATAAAAAATAAAACAAATGAATTAAATGTTGTTTCCCTGATTATCACATTCTCCTTACATATATAAACAATTAGAAACAATAAGTATTGTTTATAGTTTTCACTACAACTATTTCTTTGCTGACAGTGAAAAATCCCCCTTCCATCTTTACCTGCTTATCAGGGAACTCTCTTCTTCTTGTCCTGACAGTGAGGTAACTGAGTCTCTGGCTGTAACAAAGGCCTTTGTTGTCTGTGTGTACAGTGTTTTGGGAGAGAAACATTCTGCCAGTGGAACTGAGCAGAATTTTGAATCCATGTATTCCATGGTAAACATTCCATGATAAACATTCCATATCTTGAATGTGGAGGAAAAAACAGGAAGAAGAAAGTAGGCAATATTACAATGATATCATCAATGACATCACTGACAGTTGGTGGATGGACTATTTTATCACAAATGCACACAAGTAAATCTATTTTTTCTACATATAAACATGTTTTTCACAATAGTCAAAAGTAAAAAAAAAAGGAGCTAATTTTATAAGCGCAATAACGCACTCGGGGTGTGTGTAGCCCATATTTTACAGCACAGCCAGCAACTGAAGTTACTTGGCCTTCGGCCTCGTGCCTTACTACGCCCCTGGCCGTGCTGTAAAATATGGTTTACACACACTCCTTCATGTCTTATTGCTTACTTACATCCTGTACAATCACATACAAGGCCCCTAGAATTCTGCAGATGCAGAATTTTTGCATAGAACTTGTAACCTACCACAGAATAACAGCAGAGCAGCAGAATTCACTGTTCTTGGTGATTCTTTATTTGCATTTCTAGTTTTTCATAGCAACTGTTTACCTTTTCAACTCCTTTTATATCCCAAACCCCTATATGCTCTGTATGTGATGATATCAATGACATCACATCGTATTTTAGCTAATGACAGGGCTGCATTCTGCCACAGAAATCAATACTCATTTATTATGTTGGCTTGCATGCAAGCTCAAGCAACATCTTGCTGTAATAGCACATTTCAGAGGTGTGTCAGTGTTATGGCCAATGCAGGGGACGCTTTAGTGGGTGCATCCCTCAGCCGCCAATCAGTAAGCATGCTGGCAATGACAGAAAACCTCAAAGAGAGTCAAAAACTAGAAAGAAATGGGCTGCTGCAATCATGAACAGTTTTGTCATTGCAGTGGCACCCCTCAGACCCTTGAGACCTTGTCGGCTCCTGCAGCTGAGCACTCTGTCCCCAGGCCTTGCTCCAGGAGCAAGTGGTCAGCTCTTGCTGCTGAGCACTCGATGCCAAGCTTTGCTTCAGGAGTAAAGTATTTGTTTAGTGTGCCTTTCCTGGTGAAACTTTTCAATAAATATGGTAGCTCCTGCCACCCGCCACACGCACTGCCCAGAAAGCCGACATTGGGGTGCCAAATCCTCATGTCAGCATGTATCCCCCTTCCCCCATTAACGTGGCACACTGGGAGCCCACCCTAGTGTGTCAAAATCATGGTTTAATGTTTCCGACACAGGAATGCCCACTTCCGTTGTCAGATGCACCCCCCCCAGCCCAAACCCATCTGTGTTATTTCCCAACATCGGAGTGTCCAATCCCCATGTTGGCATGCACCCCCTTCCCCACACTGTTGTGGCACACTGGGAGCCCACCCCAGTGTGCCTAAATGCCTTTAATTTTTTTCCCCTGTAAAATAAATAAAACGGTCCTCCAAAGTTGTTTTTATTTGTTTGTTTTTTTACCTGAAAACAGAAAATGGTCCATTGTTGTGTTCCCTGTCCCCCTCCCCATCCCAACTCTCCCTCTGAGCACTCACCTCCTCACACCCAGTAATAGCTGTATAATGGGAGTCAATGGGGGGTTTAAACTTAGGTTGATGTCTCAGCCATTTTTAGGAATTTTGGCTCCACATTTTCAACATGGGATTCTTGGGATCCCACCTCACGAACATGTCACTGTCATTTTATTTCTCGGTCTCAAAAGGTAATTTCGCCGACATGGCACAGAATGACCTTTCAGGGCTGATTAATAAAATGACAGTACCACTGTCTGTGAGGTGGTCTACCAAAAAGCCCATGTTGAACATTTGGTGAAAAAATTCCAAAAAATTACCACATTACGGACATGTGTTGTGCATTATGTACACGCACTCGTAACTTTACCAGTTTTTAATATTTTCACTCTATATTTTCAACATTGCCATTTTTTCACACCTCCTTATGAAAAGTACAGCTGTCATTTTCACATCCTGCCCAAAATGTGTTTTTGCACCTATGACGCAGAATGGCGCGGTCGCTGTGGGAAATCAACTTTCTGGGCACAGTAACACAATCACAGTGTCACTTTTCATGGGGGAGGTCCCAAAATGTCCATGTTGAAAATTTGGTGGAATGATTCTAAAACATTATTGTGTTACGGGTGTGCATTGCACAGTTTCTGTGCATGTTCTTAACTCCGCCAATTTTTAGTATTTTCACTCCAGATTTTCAATATTGCCATTTTTTCACTCCTTCTCATGAACAGAATAGCTGTCATTTTTCACATCCTGCCAGAAATGTTTTTCCACACCTGTGGTGCCGAATGGTGCAGTTGCTGTGTAAAATCACCTTTCAGAATTGAGTAATGAAATGATAGTGCCACTGTTCATGAGGTGGGGTCCCAAAAATCCCATATTGAAAATTTGGAGTGGAAATACCAACACATACTGGGGCATTAGAGTCCAACTATAACACCCCACCCTGTTGAGACTGACAGGTGTCGGGGGTGTGACTTGGGTTCTTTGGCCATAATGCTCATGGCATTCCACCCCACTCCCCACCCTGCAGCCATTGACAGGCATCGAGGTGTGCCTTGGGGTCTTCAGCCCTAATGTTCACCCCATTCTCCTATATTGCACCCATCTCAGCTTATTTCCTTATGGAATGGAATAAGCATAAGGGCCGAAGACCCCAAAGCACACCATGACACCTGTTGGTGTCTGCAGGGTGGGGTGAGGTGGACTGGCATAAGTGTTATGTCCAATGGCCTAAAGGTACAGCCCCAATACCTTACAGTCTTTGCAGTGCAGGGGTGGGGTTGGCGTTACTTCAATACTTCACTGCCATTCCTATTATGCATCTCTCTAACTCCTGCACTACCACTACCAATGCCAATGCCACCAAGCCAACATTCGGCATTGACAAATGCTTGTCTACCTCTGTTCCCACTCCCTGAGGAAATGGCAAAGCACATCAGGTACTGTGACTTTTACTCAGCCTGTACTACAACCTAATAAAATGTTCAGTTCTGAAGTTAATACACTGCAGCCAAATTAAACAAATATCTGACAATAGCATAGCCCTGTTAACTGAATACCTTATTTTGTACAGCTTTATTTGTGCCTTTAAGGTGTAGGGAAGCCCTCTGAAATGAAGAACTGGTAAAATTAACTATCCTGTCTTTAAAAACATAGAATTATGAAAAGAAAGGTGGAATATAATGATATGTAGACCTGTTGAAGGAACAGACGTGTTAAATGAACAATTGTGCTGTATGCATTTTTTTTGCCAGGGTTATTGATTACGTGTTATTATGGGTTAGAAGTACTACATAAGAGTTATAAAGTAATGTTGTGTGCATACTGTGTTCTCGTGCCAGTGACTCAAGTTCGAGGATGAGCTCAGGAGCTGGTTGGGCAGCACAAGTATGGGGGCCAGTGCCTGTCATGGCCTGATGGGATGACATAGTGCATCAGGTGAAGTGGGTTGGCATGAAAAAATGGGTCTTCAAATGTCTCCACTATTCTGTTTATTCCATTTCCAAAGGGACCTGTATGAATAAGGATATACTTTCAAGATCACAGGAAGGGAATTTTATTTTACATAAAACTACATTACAGATTTCATATAAATATATCAGTGATAAACAGTGGGGACCTCATGAGTGGCATAAATAACATGAGTATAAATAAATCACCTACCACACAAGGTCCGCTCTGTGTATTTCTTTTATGGAATAGGATAGGACCTTAAGTGATGGATTATTTTTTTAGTTTTTTTTTTTTTTAATTATTCTTTTTAAAGTCTGTGGATTTATTGTTCGAACTAGTGGTATTGTGTGTTCTTCCAACCCGGTTACCATAGCCATTGCTCTGGATGTGGTGTCAGGATGAGAAACTGATGCTGTGATGTGGCCGTTTATTGGTGCCACAGAACTTCCACAGAAATTACAAACCACCATTGCAGATGTTCTGAGGCAAATAGTAATCTTGCTGCAGAACCTGGTCCCAAAGTGCTGCAGAAAAATCGGGGCCTTGATCATATATTATTCTGTACACAGTTCAGCTTAATGAAGCCTGCTTAGGTGTAGTAGTAAGCAAGTATGTGCTCTCACAAGTGACAGCGTCAATGTCCAGTTCATCCAGCTTGTTTTTGTCACTAGTCCATTCAGTCCCAACCTGTCTTCAAGCAGCCACTGTTCCTGTTACCCTGTCCACAAAAGATCTTTGGTCGGCTTCCTTCAATGCCTGTGGGATCATCTTCAGAGGCTTGATCAGGGACTCAGGGAGTGGGGTTTCCTCAGGTGATGTCTCCTGTTTCCATTCCCTCTTGGATGCCATTTCTCCTGTGGATTCAGTACTTGCAGCACAGTACCTCAAACTTCTTCTCCGATCTCAATGCTGCAGGGTACCAGCCTGCTTCCTGGATCTCTGCTGATCACTGCCCCTTCTATTCAAGCACATTACCTTAGTTGTTTGCCACTCCATGTCATCAGGCATAGTTCTACTTACAGGTGGGAGTGGTTTGTGTATATTCCAGACAGACCTGTATAGTTCTCCTTTGCACTGCTGACTGTCACATCTGGTTGCTATAAGGTCAACGAGCACCAGGTCAGTTTTCTGAAATATAATGTGCTGCTTTTTCCAGGGTGTTGAAAGAAAGTGGGACCCTGTTTCTGTTAATGCACAATTTAACCAGATATTGTAGCTTATTCGGGATACCCTATGCTTGAAAGGCATTTTGACAGCACCGTACTCCTTTCTGCCTTATGCCAGCTCCATTGAGTAGTCAGAGAAGACATAGAATCTCTGTCCCTGATACTGCAGTGGATTCACTCCTAGACTGGGAACCTTAAGAATCTGGTCATGATCAGCCATGGTCTGTCACTGGGCTTAGTGGCCAGCTCAGAGTACAATGTGCCAGCTCAGTTTCTAAGGACAGCTTCCATGTGTGCCATGGGACTGACGTATTTCTCTCTGGAGGAAGCCAGCCACATCAAGGTTTTCCACTCCCTAAGGAAACCCCAAAAATCTTAGATTCAATGTGCTTACTCAGCTTGTTGAATAAACCTTTGTGGCCATTTGTCTCTTTGTTCCTCGGGAATACCACCCTGCACGGATGCCAAAGGCAAGGAACCCTGGAGGAGGGTTCCACCCCTAAAGGATTCCTTAGGCTAAAGGTACGTTTGGAAGGAGCCCCCAGGAAAGAGTTGAGCCACTGGATGAGGAGGGGAGGATGGAAGGGCAAAGAGAAAATGCTTATGAATGAAGCAGGAAGGATGGCGTCAAATAGGGTCAGGCAGGGGGCATGGCTGGCTGCTTCAGCCCATTGTACCAAAGGCTAAGCCTTTCAATTCAATGTGCTTATGTAACTTGGTGTAGTAGTGTGCTTATGGAACTTGTTGAATAAACCTTTATGGCCATTCTCCTCTCTGTTCCTTGGGACTACCACCCTGTTGGGATGCAGAAGGCAAGAAACCTTGGAAGAGGGTTCCACCCCTAGAGGTGCCACAAGAAGGATTCCTTTAGGCTAAAGGTACCTTAAGAAAGAGCCCCAAAAAGAGTGTCAAGCAGAAAGCATTGCAGAAGGTTAATGAGTAGG
Source organism: Neoceratodus forsteri (assembly GCA_016271365.2). Lineage (NCBI taxonomy): Eukaryota > Metazoa > Chordata > Ceratodontiformes > Ceratodontidae > Neoceratodus > Neoceratodus forsteri. The sequence goes on along the minus strand of CM057452.1, from coordinate 507,986,228 downwards.
TATCATGCATTTAGGACCATCACGTAGGTCAGAGGAGACAAAGGGTAAGGGAATGACAAAGGAGGGCCAACATCCATCTCCACCCAGCAGCAGAAACTTACCTTCGCAATCTAGGGAATATGCTACTATAACAACTAACTAGATACTGTATTATGACCTTTTGGCATGAAAGAAAGGAGAAATCACCTTTAAGGAGGAAACCTCTGGGGATCCAAGGTTTAGGTCACCTTCTCTCTAGGCTTCAGATATTTTGTTTAGTGATGGCTCTACTGCTGCAATTTAGAAACCCAGTTCAGAGGAGATTCAATTTGGAGGAAGGCTGTTACTCTATCCCTCTAACATGAATGCCGTGAAGCACTGTGAGTGCACTGCACAGCAACAGAATACTCCCACATGGAAGTACCGTCCCTCAAGGTGGAATGAGAAGAGCAACAACTGCTGAAGCACTCAGCAGGCCTACATGAGCCCAAGAACAGATCAGGTGAACCAGAGGTGGCCGTAAGGAGAATAGCTTAGAAGGTGCTGCCAAACCTGCTCGGCAAGCTAAAAGAGACCCCTTGGGCTTAAGGACCCACCCCTCCCAGCTGAAGTCTTACATTATACATCAGGAGGTGCCAGTGATACATCTGCAGGGCTAAAGCTGCACCTGGAGTGAGGACATTACCATTATGGACCAGATAAGAAGGCCCCCCCACCCCGAGTTTTGCATGCTGAAGATGAGGACTTCATGGGTGCAGAGCGAGACCATCAGCCACAGGGCAGACCTTGAGCCATAGTAATTAATGGTCATGGTTTGCATGCCTCTGATATATGAAGGAGAGTATAAATTCCGCTGTGAAGCATTTGCAGATCCTTACGTAGGTCATGCATGCTATTCATCAAGCACAAAAGAAGGCTCAACTTCTACGTAGGATAATCTAAACAATCATTAGATACCCACGTGAGTCTGAAAAACTAAGCAGAACATTAATTCCCATAACCTCCAGGGAATGCATGTCAACCAGTTCCACTAGGGAAGCCAAATTATTGTGAAATTCAGAATTCTTAGTGCTGTATATTATCAGCCAACATAGTAAATTAGGTAGTCCATTATTGGACAGCTTAGGAAATTAGATAGTCTGGAGCATACTGTATATTCACATTCTTTTATATCTTTCATGCACATGGTATATTAATATAGAAGTTATAGCTTGATGCATGAGATATAGTATAACTAAAAATACATAGGCAATCCATGCCCACTAGTTCCATTGGGGAGGCCAAATTATTGTTAAATAAAATGTTCATTACTGTTTATATTCAGAAGCTTACACAGAAAATCTTGAATGCCATCCCATAACTAATGAGGTTAGTAGTAGTTACTGGCCAGAGATAAGCTGAACACATAATACACTGGAAATGCTGTCCATGAAGAATGCAGCATGGATTATTTAGACTACTAAGAAACAGGGTTAACATTTATACAACTTACATAAAAGCTTGCTCCTTCAGCTACCTGAAAACATGATGCCTCACTGCAATACCATAATACCCCACCATGGGAATAACAGTGATGCTACAAGAAAACCACAAGTAGAAGTAGTTACTGGCTCACTTCAGGTACATTAAATACATGAGACGTACCACAGCATGAGAAGAATCATGTCTTAGAAAACTGTGAGGCACTAGAGACAGTGCTTCAATTTCATAAAGATTACAAATAAATACGTTAATGCATCCCAAAACTTGAATAGGAAGTCAGTACCAATTATGGTGCATGCTAGATCTCCATGTAGCCAGTAGGCTGAGGGAAGCCAGGTGAAAATAATAAAAGATGCACGCTCCAAATTATACAAGACTTGCTCTATGTGCTGAGAGAGGCAGTAGAGCAACAATGAAACTGCTAGAAAAACAAGCACAAGAGAATTGAAAAGTTGGGAGTTACAGCTGTAGAGTGGAGCCAGGCACTGAGTGAAGCCAGGTCCAGGTGCAAACAATTAAGGGTAGATGTGCACAGGAGACTGCTACAGGAAGGGAAAACAACAAGCAGAGCTGAAAAGCATACAGATAACAAGTGCAGTTAAACTGAGGGGTTGCTAAAAGTATAATGAAACCTGGACAGCACAATACAAGCAAAGGGGGCAGCAGGATACTAAGAAAACTACCCCCCACAAAAAAAAAGTAAAACTGAACAAACTCAAGCACAGGAAACAGAAGAGCAGGCACATACAACAGAGAGAAGCACAAGCAGCATCTGGGGGCAAAAGCAAAATACTGATCCATAAAGGCAGGAGAAATGCAAACCAGCAGAAAGGCAGCACAAAAAATCCAAGACACAAGAGAAGGGATATAAACACTGAAAATGTGTGTTTGGGGGGGGGCGCAGAGCCGACGGATGTGGAGGGAAGAGTCCAGCAATGCCTCTGGTTGCAAAGAAAAATGTTTCTGAGTGAAGCAGGAAGGACAGCATTAAATAGATTAGGCAGGGGGGCATGGCTGGTTGCTTCAGCAAACTGTACCCCATGCTAAGTCTTTCAATTATTTTTGCAACTCCTGTTTTTGGAGTCTTCAGCTTATTCCCATAATAATGCCACCAGTCTCTCTAGTTCCTGTACATGTGCCTCATGGCAGATATCTCTATCATCAGTGTATGATAAATATGTCTCAGTATCCCTGGATTCTGTTGCAGCTCCTGTATTTTTTCTTCTCAGGAACAACTTATGATTTAAAACTGGTGCTCTTCTGAAGCACTTATTGTAGCATTCCCTTGATCTCCTGGATACTGAACAATGAGGACAGAGCTGCCACACAGTCAGTCATTTCCCATGCAATACATAGACAGCCACCAATGTTTTGAGGTAATAATTTCCCCGGGGATGAATTTCGATCTGTAACTTACATAGAAACATAGAAACATAGAATTTGATGGCAGATAAGGACCGCTTGGCCCACCCAGTCTGCCCATTTCCCTACCTACTGGATAAGCTGCAGATCCTAGTTAACCAGCAGCCTACTTCTTCTTACCCCCACCCCCAGAATTGCCTTATGACTGTCCCATGCATGCTTGAATTCCACCACTGATTTTGACTCACAACGCCCGGAAGGCCGCCCATGCATCCACAACCCTCTGTGAAATAATACTTCCTTAAATTACCTCTGAGCCGCCCCCATCTTCAAATTGTGCCCCTTGTTCTTGCACACCTCTTTTTGAAAGATGCTACCCTCTTGACTTTTGTTGATCTCCTTGAGGTACTTGAAAGTTTCTATCATGTCCCCCTCTCCTCCTTTCCTCGGAGCTATATTAAGCTCCTTAAGTCTCTCTTCATTGTCTTCAGGTGCAGACCCTGCACCATTTTAGTTGCCTCCTCTGAACAGCTTCCATCCTGTCTATGTCTTTCAGGGAGATTGGGTCTCCAGAACTGCATACAGTACTCCAGATGGGGTCCACCAGCTGTCTGTACAGAGGGATAATAACTTCCTGTTTTCTACTGGTGATGCCTCTCCCTATGCATCCCAGTATCCCCCCAGCCCTCCTTGCTGCCCTCTCACATTGCTTGCCCACCTTTAGGTCATCTGAAATGACTACCCTCAGGTCCCTTTCCATTTTTGTTGTTGTTAGTATCTCACCCCCATTGTGTACTCTTCCCCTGGGTTTTTGTTTCCAGGTGCATTACCTGCACTTCTTAGCATTGAATCTAAGCTGCCATACATTTGACCATTCCTCTAACCTTGCCAAGTCCCTTCTCATCCTTTCCACCCCACCATGTGCATCAACTCTGTTGCAGATCTTAGTGTCATCTGCAAAGAAACATACTTTTCCTTCCAGTCCTTCCCCAATGTCGCTTATAAAGACATTGAAGAGGACCGGTCCTAATACTGAACCCTGCGGTACCCCACTAGTAACCCTCCTTTCTTCTGAGTTGACTCCATTTACTATTACTCTCTGTGTCCTATTCTCCAGCCAATTCTTTACCCAGGCTTTCATCTTGGGACCCACTCCCAGGCTGGCTAACTTGTATATTAATCTTTTGTGTGGGACTGTGTCAAATGCCTTGCTAAAGTCTAGGTAGACCATGTCCACAGCCCCTCCCTGATCTACTACTTTGGTCACTCAGTCAAAGAAATCTATCAGATGTGTCTGGCATGACCTTCCCACTGTGAATCCATGCTGCCTAGGGTCCTGTGCCTCTCTGGCCTCTAGATACTCGACAATTCTTTCCTTCAGAAGTGATTCCATCATTTTCCCTATCACTGAGGTTAAACTAACAGGTCTGTAGTTTCCTGCTTCTGCCTTGCTCCCACATTTGTGAAGGGGAATCACATCTGCCCTCCTCCAGTCCTCGGGTACCACTCCATCCTCCCATGATTTGTTAAAAAGGGTAGTCAGTGGTGTCACTAGTTCTACCCTTAGCTCTTTTAGAATTCTAGATGGGCAAGCAATGTGAGAGGGCAGCAAGGAGGGCTGGGGGGATTCTGGGATGCATAGGGAGAGGCATCACCAGTAGAAAACAGGAAGTTATTATCCCTCTGTACAGACAGCTGGTGAGACCCCATCTGGAGTACTGTGTGCAGTTCTGGAGACCCAATCTCTGCAAAGACATAGACAGGATGGAAGCTGTCCAGAGGAGGGAACTAAAATGGTGCAGGGTCTGCACCGGAAGACATATGAAGAGAGACTTAAGGAGCTTAATATGTATAGCCTCGAGGAAAGGAGGAGAGGGAGGACATGATAGAAACTTTCAAGTACCTCAAGGGAATCAACAAAGTCCAAGAGGGTAGCATCTTTCAAAAAAGAGGTGTGCAAGAACAAGAGGGCACAATTTGAAGATAGAGGGGGCGGCTCAGAGGTAATTTAAGGAAGTATTTTTCACAGAGAGGGTTGTGGATGCATGGGAACGGCCTTCCGAGGAGGTTGTGGAGTCAAAATCAGTGGTGAATTCAAGCATGCATGGGATAGTCATAAGGCAGTTCTGGGGGGTTGGGGTAGGAAGAAGTAGGCTGCTGGTTAACTAGGATCTGCAGCTTATCCAGTAGGTAGGGAAATGGGCAGACTGGGTTGGCCAAGCGGTCCTTATCTGCCGACAAATTCTATGTTTCTGTGTTTCTATGTAATTCTGGGATGAATCCCATCAGGCCCCATTGCTTTGTCCACCTTCAGTTTTAAGAGTTCTTTCAGAACCCTTTCTTCTGTAAATGGGCTGGTATCAACTTCTGTATCCAGAGTGTTACTACTGTTTGTTTTATGTACCTCCCCCTCTTTATTTGTAAATACTGAGCAAAAATATTTGTTTAGTATCTCTGCTTTTTCACAGTCTCCTCTGCCCACCCTCTCTCCCTTTATTAAGCCTCACTATCCCTCCCTTGGTCTTCCTTGCTCCCTGATGTACCTATAAAAGGTTTTATCCTTCTTAACTGAGTTGGCTATCTTTTCATTGGTTTGGGCCTTTGCTGTTCTTGACTGCCTCCCAGCCTCCTTTTGCTTTAACTGATACAGTTCTCTGTCCTGCTCCTTCATGTATTCCTTGTACTTCCTGAATGCTTTTTTTCTCTTGAACCTTCACTGCCACTTCATTTGAGAACCATAGTGGTTTCTTACATTGTCTTGTTTTGTTTATTTGCTTCACACAAAGGCTTGTTACCTCTGTGATGGCAGTTTTTATTATTCCCCATTGTTCTTCCACCCCTCCTTCCTGCCCATTTGCTAGTGCATTCCTTAGGCACTCACTCATTTTGGCAAAGTCAGCCCTCCTAAAGTCCAGTACTTTTGTCTTTGTATGGCTTGACTCTATTGCTGTGTTTATTGTGAACCATACTATTCGATGGTCGCTTGGTAGTTCATTAGGGCTTATTTTTCTGTAACTGTAGAACCATGCTTGAAACAAACCTCCACAGAATCAGCAGAAAAATGAATGAATATTTAGTAATGGTGGGTGGCACTGAGCTGCCTTGTTAATCTGCCATCCTAGTCAGCCACTTATTCATACACCATAGAGTTTGTGTACTTTTTGGAAGACAGCTGCCGATAATCACTGAAACTACTGCAAAAACTCAGGACCCTTTGAAAATACGGATCCTATGTTTTGGTATTCTTATGTGAAAGCTGATTCAGGTGCATCACGCATGCACATCTATCACTGCACTTTTTGCAAATCATGGTCAGTGTGTTGGAAATGCACCATTTCAAATTCTTGATTATTATTTTAATTCTGCAGCCTTTCCTGTTCAAAATCTTAACTGTGATTACCCCAATGGCCCAGTGGCTGCTCTTCTATGCTGGCTATTCCCAAGTTTGGGAGCAAACTTGGTACATCACATTAGAGGCAGTCCAGACTGCAATAACTGCCTCTTAGCAATGTGTTACAGTCAGACAGGAATGACATAGGGCTCCAGTACCACAGTGACTCCTGTGATGGGCTAAGAGAGCTTGCTCCCTCTGCATGATGCTGCTTCATACATGTAAGGCCAATCGATGGGCTACGCCCATGTCAGAGGGAAGAGAGAAACTAGGAAAAAAGCTGGAAGAATAACAAAAAACTATCATCCCCCTATGGCCCTAGTGCCCACTAATATTGTATCCTAGTCCACACAGTGGACTGCCACTTGAGGGGGGACTGCCCACCCTCTGGAGCCCCTGTTATGGAGAGAAGAACTGTTAAGGATGGTGGAGGACTATGGGAGGATGGGGATTGTTGGCCCTGAGCAGAGTACAGTATATCACTGACGGACATGGCTGGGTAGAAAAAACTTTATGGAGAAAACACATTGTAACTGTGATGTTGGGAAATGGGTTCACCTGATTGGCAGGAACTGGTTACGCACTATTGTCATCATAACATTTATACCCGGCTCAAAGTTTTCTTTTGTAGACCCCCTTTCCCATGTCATCCCTGCTGTGCCTTCTATCACGTAATGAAAGCTTTTTGGAACCATTTATGTTTTTTTATGGGCTGCACAATCGACTTGTGTTACCTTCCTATGTACAGTAGTTTCCCCATTTCGCTGTGGTCCCACTACAACGTCCTTCCTTCTTGAATCCACTGTCTGACTTGCTAAGACTTCCTGACCAGCTTATGGTGGTAGAGGTCCCTATCTGTTGCCTACCTCTTGTCAGGAGGCTGTTCCTCTTTCTAACCTTCTTTTCAGTGTGGGCCCCATGCTAGGCCCCATCCTCTTTCATGTTTTTGCCAAGGATGGTATCAATCAGAGATGTCACTGCCCCTTGGAAGTGGTTCTGCAGTGTCAATATTCTGCCAGTGTGTCTCCTTTGTTGAGCTATGATGGAGGAAGCCATACAGTAGTAGATGCTGAATTCTCTGTCCACTCTGCTCCCATCATCTGCTACATGGTATCCTGGGTCCATCTTCCTCCAAGTTGTGTAACTGGGTGTGCTTTGAAACAACTGAGAATCTGCATGGGATATATTATATTGGACTAGATATCTGCAACAAATCTCTCTCTTGCTTACATCTGAGGGAAGTTTTCCTTACTTTTACATTGGTATTGCTTTATGTTTAATTATTTTAGTTTTTAATTCAGGAAGGGGGTTTTCAAAACTACTTATCTTGTCAGCATCTTCAGAAGGGTTGAAATAACTGCATATTTGATTTTCCTTTGTGGCTAACAAACCACCAGGGTGTTTTGGGGCTGGGGAGGTTTACCTGTGTCTGACTTGGATGTCTGGATTTTTCCCTGTTTGATTGGCAGGGTATTTTCTCTGTCAAATTGTTGTGCAGGGCATCTTGCCGACAGGAAGGCACTCATCACAGCGGTGGGTGAGAGCTTTTAGGTGATTGTTTTGTGAGGGCACAGTTTAGGCCCCAACCCTTCCCACCCCTCACCCTACCCACCCCTGGAAATAGTTCCTTTTATACTTAGGGTTCTGACATCATTTCCTCAAGAGTGCAAGGTCATATCACTGTCATATCCTCTAGCACACTGCACTGACAATATAAGCATACACATTGTATAATATATATATTTCTATATAACAAACCAATCACACACGACACACAAAAACAAACAAACAAACAAAAGTAGATAAACATGTGGGGAATATTGCAATGTAATGGCTGTGGGGCAGCAGTCTTCAGGGAGTCTTTCTGGAGGCTGAGATGCTGCCCTATTTGGACAACTCTCTGCCCTGAGGGATGAAGTTGCCCATCTTCAGGCCACACTGGACAGTAGTAAGGAACCTTCCCCCAGGCCACACTGGACAGTAGGAAGGGAACCTCCCTCATCCAGGGAGCACCAGAGCCACCACCACTACCTCAGAGGCTGCGAAGAAAGCACAACAGTTGGACCACAGTGGACTCAGGGAGAGTGAGGATGGTGGAACAGAGGCACACCCAGTCAGTTGATCCACTCCACAATCCATACACCATTCTGGGGGAGCATAGCTCCCCTATGGATGCACCCGCAGAGGAGACTGAGGACAACTGTCACAAGGGAGGCCCACAGGAAGGAGGCAGAGGACACCACAGGGAAAGGAAGCAGCTCCTGATTGGGGACTCAATTATTAGCGGGATAGAACTGGGGGGGAGCAGGGAAAACTGAAGTCAGGTGCCTGCCTGGTACCATGGCTTGGAGGGACATGAAGCGCATCCTCAGGATCATGAGAACAGCTGCAAGGGAGTCTGAGCTGGACGTCATTGTCCACCTAGGGATAAATGACTTGGCTCATCATGAAATTAGAGCAGTGCAGGAAGACATTGTAGAGTTGGGGAGGGGCCTAAGACAAGTAGCACACACAGTATCCTTCTCAGAAGTGCTGCCTGTCAATGGCATGGGGGAGGCGAGGGTAATTTACACCATGCAGTTTAATGAATCATTGAAAAATGGTGTGGAGCACAGGGTTTGGCTTCATTGGGGACTGGGTTCCACCTGGAGGGACACCAGCCTATACTGGCAGGATGGTGTGCATCTGTCCAGGAAGGGAACAAGTCTTTTGACCAATCGGTTTAAATGCTTCATTGGCAAGCTTTTAAACTAGTCAAAGGGGAGGCACTGATAAGCAGCAAGAAAATCCCAGCCTCTCCCTACAAAACAGGGTACTAAATGAGAAAAAGACTGAGGTAGAAAGGTCAGTGGGGGATGCTGCAACAGAAGGTAAAGCCATCAAAAAATGGAGAGCAATGAGTACCAATGCCCGTAGTCTGGGTAACAAGCTTCCTGATTTAGTGGCCTTGATGGAGGAGGAACATCTGGATATCGTGGCAGTCACAGAAACATGGTACACACAAAACCATGACTGGGACGTAAACATACCAGGATACACTATCTACAGGAGGGACAGGGAGGGTAAAAGAGGAGGAGGTGAAGTTTCACATAAGGGAAGGAATAAAAGCAACAGAACAAAAGGGTAAACAGGGAGGAGAAGAAGCACTGTGGGTAAATTTGGAGACAGGCAATGGCACCACAATCTGCACAGGGGTTGTATATAGACCCCCTTCTTGGGTGGGGAACTGGACAAGGAAAAGATAGAAAGTATACTTAGAATGGCAGAAAAAGGGAGATATTGCTGATGGGTGATCTGAATATGCCAGATGTTACCTGGAGTGCATTTGCAGCTGCCACTTTGAAGAGTGGGGTTATTCTAGTTGCCCTACAGGGGGCATGCCTTAGACAACTAGTATTGGAGCCCACTCAAGAGGGAGCAATCTTAGACCTGGTTCTCTCAAATGGAGATGGAGAGAGGATCACAGATGTAGAAGTGGGTAGCCATCTGGGAACTAGTGACCATCGAACAGTATGGTTCACAATAAACACAGCAATAGAGTCATGCCATACAAAGGCAAAAGTACTGGACTTTAGGAGGGTTGACTTTGCCAAAATGGGTGAGTGCCTAAGGAATGCACTAGCAAATGGGCAGGAAGGAGGGGTGGAAGAACAATGGGGAATATTAAAAACTGCCATCACAGAGGTAACGAGCCTTTGTGTGAAGCAAATAAACAAAACAAAATGATGTAACTAACCACTATGGTTCTCAAATGAAGTGGCAGTGAAGGTTCAAGAGAAAAAGAAAGCATTCAGGAAGTACAAGGAATCGCAGAAGGAGCAGGACAGAGAACTGTATCAGTTAAAGCAAAAGGAAGCTGGGATGGCAGTCAGAACAGCAAAGGCCCAAACCAAGGAAAAGATAGCCAACTCAGTTAAGAAGGGGGATAAAACCTTTATAGGTACATCAGGGAGCAAAGGAAGACCAAGGGAGGGATAGTGAGGCTTAATAAAGGGGCGGAGGGTGGGCAGAGGGAGACTGTGAAAAGGCAGAGATACTAAACAAATATTTTTGCTCAGTATTTCCAAATGAAGAGGGGGAGGTACCTAAAACAAACAGTAGAAACACTCTGGATACAGAAGTTAATACCAGCCCATTTACAGAAGAAAGGGTTATGAAAGAGCTCTTAAAACTGAAGGTGGACAAAGCAATGGGGCCTGATGGGATTCATCCCAGAATTCTAAAAGAACTAAGGGTAGAACTAGTGACACCACTGACTACCCTCTTTAACAAATCATGGGAGAATGGGGTGGAACCCAAGGACAGGAGAAGGGCAGATGTGATTCCCCTTCACAAAAGTGGGAGCAAGGCAGAAGCAGAAAACTACAGACCTGTTAGTTTAACCTCAGTGATAGGCAAAATGATGGAATCACTTCTGAAGGAAAGAATTGTCAAGTATCTAGAGGTCAGAGGGGCACAGCACCCTAGGCAGTTTGGATTCACAGCAGGAAGGTCATGTCAGATGAATCTGATAGATTTCTTTGACTGGGTGACCAAAGTAGTAGATCAGGGAGGGGCTGTGGACATGGCCTACCTAGACTTTAGCAAGGTATTTGACACAGTCCCACACAAAAGATTAATATACAAGTTAGCCAGCCTGGGAGTGGGTCCCAAGATGACAGCCGGGGTAATGAATTGGCTGGAGAATAGGACACAAAGAGTAATAGTAAATGGAGTCCACTCAGAAGAAAGGGGGTTACTAGCGGGTACTGCAGGGTTCAGTATTAGGACGGTCCTCTTCAATGTCTTTATAAGCGACATTGCAGAGGGACTGGAAGGAAAAGTATGTCTCTTTGCAGATGACACAAAGATCTGCAACAGAGTTGATGCACAGGGTGGGGTGGAAAGGATGAGAAGGGACTTGGCAAGGTTAGAGGAATGGTCAAATGTATGGCAGCTTAGATTCAATGCTAAGAAGTGCAAGGTAATGCACCTGGGAAACAAAAACCCAGGGGAAGAGTACACAATGGGGGGTAAGATACTAACAACAACAAAAATGGAAAGGGACCTGGGGGTAGTCATATCAGATGACCTAAAGGTGGGCAAGCAATGTGAGAGGGCAGCAAGGAGGGTTGGGGGATACTGGGATGCATAGGGAGAGGCATCACCAGTAGAAAACAAGAAGTTATTGTCCCTTTGTACAGACAGCTGGTGAGACCCCATCTGGAGCACTGTGTGCAGTTCTGGAGACCCAATCTCCACAAAGACATAGACAGGATGGAAGCTGTCCAGAGGAGGGCAACTAAAATGGTGCAGGGTCTGCACCGGAAGACATATGAAGAGAGACTAAAGGAGCTTAATATGTATAGCCTTGAGGAAAGGAGGGAGAGGGGACATGATAGAAACGTTCAAGTACCTCAAGGGAATCAACAAAGTCCAAGAGGGTAGCATCTTTCAAAAAAAGAGGTGTGCAAGAACAAGGGTGCACAATTTGAAGATGGGGGGGGGCGGCTCACAGGTAATTTAAGGAAGTATTTTTTCACAGAGAGGGTTGTGAATGCATGGAACGGCCTTCCGGTGAAGGATGTGGAGTCAAAAACAGTGGTGGGATTCAAGCATGCATGGGACAGCCATAAGGCCATTCTAGGAAGTGGGGGTAGGAAGTAGTAGGCTGCTGGTTAACTAGGATCTGCAGCTTATCCAGTAGGTAGGGAAATGGGCAGACTGGATGGGCCATGTGGTCCTTATCTGCCATCAAATTCTATGTTTCTATGTTTCTGGGTTGGTGAAATTGAACTTGAATCCCCTTGCATAGATGCATGCTTTTAGGCTACTGGGTATCCCATCAGCTTGTGTTTATAACTATCAATTAAAATGTATTTATTGCCTGGCTCAGAGATGGCAGCAGGTAGTGCCATATTCTACGGGCAATACATGGACACTGTACATAGATACTGTACATAGACAAGGATGGCAGGAAAAGTCCTATCAGCTCATCCAGACTACCCACCATGCTTAGTTACTCTGCACTGGCCCTAATGGCTATCTTACCCAGTAATTTCTGTTTCTCTTCAGACTAAACCCATATGTCTGCCCCATCCCTGCTCAAAACTGCTTACCAATGTTACTACTTCTTTCGGCAGCTTTTTTCATTTGTTCACCACTCTTTCCATGAAAAAGTGTTTGCAGACATCCTGCTTGAATCCCCCCCCCCCCCAGCTTCAGTGAGTTTTCCCTGGTCCCTGTGTTTCAGCTCAAGCAGACAAATTCCTTGCCCTTCACCTGCTGATCCCAAGCTGGTACTTGTATGTTTCTCTAGCAATCACTTCTTTCCATTCTCTACTCAGAACTGTACTTGCCCAAGTCCTGCAACCTCTCCTCATATAACTAGCCCCTAGTCCCTAGGCCATCTTGGTTGTCATACATTTTACTGCATCCACTTTGTCGCTGTCTTTTAGAGGTGTTCTAAAAAAATTCTGCCAGCAGAATTTGTGTGAAAGTCAGACTTTCACTTCTGCAAATGATCAGAAAAACATTTTTGCAACTTTTGTGGAAATTCCACCTTAGAACTGCAGAATAAATATACAGACTGTGGTTTAAAATTAAACTGTGGGAAAACATTCTGCAGAACTGATTCTATAATAGTAAGTATTATGTAATATTGATAATAGGTTCTGATTCTAGAACTCTGAGCTGAGTGGCTGTGTTTGAGAAGAGCTCCCAAAGCTAAGTGCTTTTTGATATAATTTTCAGTTTAAAAATTGTTTTGTTTTATGTAAATTTAGGTGATTGTGAAAGACAACCCAGTAGGCTCCAGGAAGATATAAAATTTGTGCGGTAGATATTCGTTGGAAGTCAGAAGGATCAACACATTTATTTAGTGTGATCTTTCTACTCTGATGTGGTTAATTTTAATACTATTTTAATACTATAGTTTAAACCCTTTCTGAATGTGCCTTTGGTGGTGTCTGATATTGAGAACCTAAGCGTCATTTGTGGGTATCCTGTCTGTTTTGGTAGGTACTTTATTTTCTCTGTTAAATAACTGAATATACCTATTGCCTAATACTTTATAGTACATTGTATCTTTTTGCTCAGTCTCTAATTTTTCTCTTCTTTCTCCAATGTTTTAGAACTGTTTAGTTATTGTGGCAGAGGTGTGGTACTGTGTTCTTTCTTGTAGTTCAAGGTGCTTTTGGAACTGCTGATTTCTATTGGTTTAAACAATTACATTTTTCTTTCTATTTTAAAAAGCTACATCAACTTGGTATGTTGTCACCTGTTTGTTGTTGCTAAGTAGCAGATGTTTTGCATTGTGCTCTGATTCTGTGATATAATCTGTATTAATAGAAGGTAGATTATTGTGATTGTAGTACCTTTTGATTGTAAGGATAAAGAGCTTAGATAGAAGTGTATGTATTTTCAAATATTATAGGGGAACAGTGGCAGGATTTTAGGACAGTAAATTAATAAAAGGGAACTAGGAGAGCTTCAGTAGCAGACAAGTAGTGGAATTGCAGTATTATGTGGGGAGTGGTGCAATGCAGTGGCTGTGGGGCAGCCATATTCAGGCAGACCTTCTGGACACTGAGGTGCTGCCCTATCTGCATGCATCTGTCTGGACTGCAGGATGAGGTAGCCAGACTCAGAGTGGAAGTAAACTGGGTCAGGAGTACCATCACCCCTATCCAGGGACCACCCAGTCCAATGCAACTGCCTCAAAGGATGCCGAGAACGAGGAGCACTTGGATGACAGTGGGCTCAGGGAGGGTTAGAGCAGTCAGGCAGAGGCACATCCCAGATCCTATTCCACTCAAGAACTCATATGCCACACTGGTAAACGAGGACAACCAAATACAGGTACCCAGAGAAGTGGAAGGAAAGGATGTGGAGGTTAGCCAAGGAGGTGACCTCAGCGGGGAAAGCAGTGGATCCCAGAGGAGGAGGAAGCAAATCCTGGTGGGGGATTCCATCATAAGAGGGATCCAGCTAGGAACACAGGAGGGGGAGGACAGGGAGGTGAGGTGCCTACCAGGTGCCACGGCATGGAGGGATGGAAGGAAGATCCTGGGGATCACTGGGAAGGCAAGACGGGAGGGTGAGCTGGATGTCATTATCCACCTAGGTACTAATGACCTGGCAAATGGGGAGCCAAAGGAAGTTCAGGAAGAGTTTAGGAAACTGGGGAGGGGTCTCAAGCAAGTAGCTACTTCTGTCACTTTCTGAAGTACTACCTGTAGAGAGACAAGGAGAGCACAAGAGTGCATGCAACAGGAACTTTAACTCATGGTTGAAGAACTGGTGCTGTAAGGAAGGGTTTGGATTCATTGGTGACTGGGGACCCACCTGGAGGATGGAGGTTTGTTCTAGCCTGACGGCCTGCATCCATACTGGAGGAATCCAAGCACTAATGATAAGTTTAAATGCTACATTGAGAAGCATTTAAACTAGCAAAGGGGGGTTGCAGGCCAGCAAGGAGGATACCTACTTGCTCACCCCCCACAGCTAGCAGTGGAACCAGTGAACCAGAGGAGTGGCTATCTCTGCAAAGCAGTGTGCAAAAGATGGAGATGAGTGCCCAAGAGGTGGATAAGCAGAAAAGGGGCAAAATTCAGCAGACGGGCAGACAGCAAGGAGAACCAGGGATAAATGACAACCAAGGAAGGGGCTGAGTAGAACGGTGAGACAGTCTAGGAGGTCAAATCATGGAAAGCCATGTGTCAAATGCCAGGAGCCTTAGCAACAAGATGGAAGATCTGGAGGCTGTCATGGTGCAGTCAGACCTGGACATTGTGGCCATCACTGAAACCTGGTGTAATGATAACCACGACTGGGAGATGGCCATACCTGGCTACAACATATTAAGAAGAGACAGAGCAGGCAGGAAGGGAGGAGGAGTGGCACTCTATGTGAAAAATGACATAAGGGCCACAGAGATCCAGGAGGAACAAAATGGGGGAGAGATACTGTGGGTTAAGCTGGAAAGGAAAATGGGACAGCCTTCCAGACAGTGTGGTCTATAGACCACCAGCCCAGGAGGAAGAAACAGATAGGGAGTTGATGCTAGCCATCCAAAGGATGGCAGACAAGGGTGAGGTAGTACTGGTTGGAGACTTCAATATTCCAGATGTGGACTGGAGCATCCCAGCAGCAGCATCAACTAGGAGCAGATTTATCCTGGACTCCCTTCTGGGTGCCTTCCTCAAGCAACTGGTCATGGAACCAACTTGGCAGAAGGCAATACTGGACCTTGTGCTCACAAACAGGGACAGTGTGATGGGGTAACAGTGGGGGAGCACCTGGGAAACAGTGACCACCAGTCATTGTGGTTTGAAATCACAGAAGAGCAGAACCAAACCACACAAAAACACGATCCTGGATTTTAGGGGCAGACTTTGGGAAAATGGGGAGATACTTGAAAGAGGCATTAAGGGGAGGGACCGGAATCAGGGGTTGAGGAACAGTACAGTATTTAAAATGGGGATTACAAGAACAACAGAATTATGTATTAAGCAGGTTAGCAAGAGGAAAAGGAAGAGGAGACCATTATGGTTTTCCAAAGAGGTAGCAAAGAAAGTGAAAGCCAAAAAGATTGCATTCAGGCAATACAAAAAGACACAGGCAGAAGGGGATAGGGAGAAGTACCAGGAGAAGCAAAGGGAGGCAGGAAGGTCAGTAAGGAAGCCAAAGCTCAGACAGAAGAACACATTGCAAAATCAGTGGGTAGAGGGACAAAACCTTTACAGGTACATATGAAAAAAGAAAGACAAAGGGAGGGATAGTGAGACTGAAGAGGAGGAGGGGCCATGTGGAGGATGACAACAGTAAAGCTGACATACTGAACAGGTATTTCTGCTCAGTCTTTACTGAGGAAGAGGAGGGTAATGGGTCTAGGAGTACAAGGGGAGAGAATGGTGCAGAATGGACACAAGTCCCTTTACACGAGAAAGGGTCCTGAAGGAACTGGAAGTAATAAGAGTTGATAAAGCAATGGGGCCAGATGGGGTGCACCCCAGAGTCCTTAAAGAACTAAGAGAGGTGGTGGCTGAACCTCTGGCTATCCTGTTTAGCCGATCACTGGAAACAGGGGAGGTACCCAAAGACTGGAGGACAGCAGATGTAGTCCCCTTATACAAAAGTGGAACAAAGAGGAAGCAGGGAACTACAGACCAGTCAGCATCACCGGTAGTGGGGAAGATCATGGAAGCACTACTGAAGGAGAGATTGTTGGAACATCTGGTTGTCAATGGACTACAGGACCCAAGGCAGCATGGTTTCACCAGGGGAGGCCATGTCAGACCAACCTCATTGAATTTTTGACTGGGTGACTAGGAAGGTGGATCAGGAGGGCAGTGGACATGGCCTATCTGGACTTCAGCAAGGCCTTTGACACTGTGCCACATAGAAGACTATTACACAAACTGGGGAATATGGGTGGGGCAGGACAGTAGTATGGTGGGTAGGTAACTGGCTGGGTGGCAGGACACAGAGGGTGGTGGTAAATGGCTGTCACCCACAGAGGGAAGAGTGACCAGTGGGGTACCACAGGGATCAGTGCTGGGACCGGTCCTATTCAACATCTTCATCAGTGACATGGCAGGACCTAGAAGGCAGAATTTCACTGTTCGCTGATGACACAAAGCTCTGTAACAGAGTAGACACACCAGAGGGTGTAGACAGAATGAGAAGAGACCTGCAGAAACTTGAAGAATGTTCAGGGTTTGGCAGTTGAAATTCAATGCAAAGAAGTGCAAGATAATGCATATGGGGCACAAAACCCTGGCACAATATATCAGTTGGGGGTGAGGATATAGCATGCACCAAGCAGGAAAGGATCTTGGGTTATCATCTCTGATGACCCCAAGGTAGGGAAACAGTGTGACAAGGCAGCAGGTAAAGCAAATAGGATGCTGGGATGTATAGGCAGGGGCATTACCAGCAGGAAAAAGGAGGTCATAATTCCCATATACAAGACACTAGTGAGACCCCACCTGGAGTACAGTGTACAGTTCTGGAGACCATACCTACATAAGGACATAGACAGGGTAGAGAAGGTTCAGAGGAGGGCAACAAAGATGGTGCATGGATTGCATCACAAGTCCTATGAAGACAGGTTGAAGGAACTGAACATGTACTCCCTGGAGGAGAGGAGGGAGAGAGGGGATATGATAGAGACATACAAGTATCTTACAGGGAGGAACAGGGTGCAGGAAAACACTATTTTTAAGTGAAAAGATGTTCCAGGACTAGAGGGCATGGGATGAAGTTGGAGGAGGACGATTCAGAGGAAACATGAGAAAGAATTTCTTCACAGAACGGGTGGTGGACAAGTGGAACACCCTGCCAGAGGAAGTGGTGAGGGCTGAAACAATCACGGGATTTAAGAATGCATGGGATAGACATAAAGGAATTCTGGAGGTCAGGGGTAAGGTGCAACAGACTTCTAGGAAAACAAACTGAACTTACAAGCTCAAATGGGCAGACTGGGTGGGCCATAGGCCCTTATCTGCTGACTCTGTCTATGTATCTATGTAACTGATCACTGTCAGTTGAGTCAGTTCTGTGGAATTTTTTACTCAGTTTAACATTTCTGTCTCCCTGGTGTCTAGTGGTACTCCCCACCTTCCAATTGCTGGCCCAGTGGCCCTATAAAAATTAAAGTCTCCCTGGTGTCTAGTGGTCCTCCCCTGATTACCACCAGCATGCCATAAAATAAAAGTACCTTTCCCTGGTGTCTAGTGCCCCCTCCAATCACTGGCCGATGATACAAAAACATCTTTCCCTGGTGTCTAGCAGACCCACCTCCCTATCCCTTATAATATAAAATATGGGAATCCATCCGTTAGTCCTTCCCAATAAGTCAATTTAATCCCGGGGGTCTAGTGGACCCCCTTCCAATGTCCAATCCCTTATAATATAAAAAAAATGGTAGTCCACCCATTTAGTCCATCCCAATCAGTCCATCTATTCCCTGGTGACTAGTTGATCCCACCTCCTATCCTCCCTGATCCCCCAAAACAAAAGTAAAACTCGGTTCTGGTGTCAGTGGACCCCACCCGGGTAGGTTAAGATACCTGCCCTGCTCCCCCCTCACTCACGCCAGCAACTGGCACAGCCCTCCTCTCTCCACCACTGCCAATAGCCTGACTGAGCTATCAATGAATGAGCGCGCAATTGTACAAGCACATGCTAATTTACTGATGGCTTGAGCACAAGCTCACTATTCAGCTCTGCATGCGGTCAGATGTAGGGGACGGAGAGGAGAGTGGAGGGCTGTGCCAGTTGCTCCCGGGGGGGTTTGGATGGGGGGAAGTGGCCTAGTGGTCCCGGTCCACCATGCCATCCCCCCATCCTGACCCCCCATGCCGGCGATTGGCATAGCCCTCCACTCTCCTCTCCAATCCCCACGGCCAACTGCCCAGAGAGCTGTCTTGTCAATGAATGAGCGCATGCTTGTTCAAGTACACGCTCATTCACTGATAGCTTGGTTGGCAGCCAGCCATGGTGTAGAGGGAAGGCCTGTGCATGTTGCCGGCTTGGGTGGGGGAGCAGGGTGGTAGGACACTACTTTCCTGAGTGGGGGAGTCTGCTAGACTCCACGCACTGAGTTCTACTTTTGTTTGGGGGATCAGGGATAGGGAGGGGGGTGCACTAGACACCAGGGAATGGATGAACTTATTGGCATGGACTAAATGGATAAGCTACCATTTTTTTTATATTATAAGGGATCGGACACAGGGAGCGGGGTCCACTAGACACCAGGAATATGTGGATTTATTGTGGATGGATTAATGGATGGACTACCAGTTTTTTATATTATAAGGGATAGGGAATTGGAGGGGGGTCCTCTAGACACCAGGGAAAGATTTTTTATAACATCAGGCCAGATATTGCTGGGGGGTGGGGTGAGGTGGGGAGGGACCACTAGACACCAGGGAATTTTTACATCAGCCGGCAAGTGGCAGGGGATAATGAGACAAAGTTTTTGTTTTTCTGAACAGCAGAATAATTATGGTATTATTCCACAGTTCAGCTACAAAATTCCACCAAACAGGGAGAAGATTTGCCAAACACAATGGTAGCTATTCTCCATGGCGCAGGATGTACACACCATGGGTGCATAACCTGCCCGCGGAGGTCCACACCCCGTGGAAGACTGTGCGCTGGCTGTATTCACAGCCAACAGCCACAGTGCGGCCCCTTTCTGTAGCCCCACCCCTATGGTGTGTGGGAGCACATCTGCAGACATGGGCAGGCATCTGATGGGAAGCCCAGACCCGGTCCACCACTGGATCACCTTCACACTGGGAAGCAGTGAACATCCAGCAGCTGTAATAGTGGCAGCAGCATTGGGGCAGGTGGGTGCCCGGGTGGCCACCCCCGGCACAGCATGTGCAACCCATGGGCTGATGTGGCATGTTGGAGGGCCTATCCATGCCCCGACATCACCGCCACTTCTGGCAGTGACTTCCCATGAGGGGGGTGCATACCAGCTACGTCTTCCCTCCAGAAATGTTGCCTGTCCCCCCTTGCCCAGTGATCCACGCTTTCCAGAATAGCTCAGAGCGTGGGCATGCCCCCTGGTCTGCCCTCTTCGTTGATCTCGGTGTGTGGGTGGAGGATTGAGTGCATGCCAGCCCTTCACCCCCTCAGAGAATGGGGTGCAGTGGTCACGGAAGCCATGGAGTGTCTACGCGCCCCCAGATATGCGGAGTGTAGACACTTCGCAACTTGGAGAATAGCCCCCAGTAGGAAGATTTCTGATCTGCCATGAGCAGAAGGTCAGAAATTTCTGTGAAAGTTGGCAAACTTTCACGAAAGTTCTGCTCAAGTGGAATTTATGACTATTGTTCAGTTCTACTGTATTTCCTCAGGTGTGGATTCCAGCACATTGTGCAGTACTCCAGATGTGATCTCACTAATGACCTGTAAAGTGGGAGGATCACCTCCCGACTTCTGCTGCTTATCCCCCTCTCTTTATATCTCGATATCCTATTTGCCCTGTGTACCGGGTCATAATGTTGTACACTTAATAGCGCAAGGCATTATGCCAAAACCTGGATCTGTGCGCTCTCTGTGTTGGACCCCCCCTTGGAGTTAGAATCCTTAGTGGGTGTTGTCTGGGGGTGCAGCCTCCCATAACAGGGAGGGTGGGTGGTGGAGACCCCCACAGAAAAAAGTTATCAATAGATCGTGCAACGCAATTATTTCACAATAATTCTACCGTGCGTGGTATTGACCCCGTGCCTTTGCCCTTTCAGTTAAGAAATGTTTCCTCACATGTGTATTTAACTTCCTGCTCTCCAACTTCATCAAATGCTACCTGGTCCTGTTGCTCTTGCTAATTTGAAGGAGACTCTGCTCCTGCACCCTGTTCACCCCTGTGAGATACTTGTAGGACTCTATCATGTCATCTCTTGCTCTCTCCTTCAGGGTGTACGTGTTGATCCTTTAGCCTCTCCATGTAGGTCTTCTTGTGCAACCCATGCACCATTTTGGTTACCCTCTGCTGAACTGCCTCCACCCTGTCTATATCCTTTATGGGATACAGCTCCAAAATTGAACATAGTTCTCCAGTTGGGGTCTCACCAGTGAGTGATACAGTTGCAACACCACCAACCTCCTCCTGTTGGAGATACCCCTCCCTATGCACCCCAGCATCCCACTAACCACAACCACTGCTTTGTTACACTTCCCTACCACTTTGAGGTCATCAAATATAATATCGCTAATGTCCCATTCCTGTTTAGTGACTATTAGTACCTCCCCCCATCCAATATTCAGCTCCTGGATTTCTATGCCCTAGGTGCATGATTTTTCACTTTTTGGCATTAAACCTCAACTTCCATACTCTAGAGCACTCCTCGAGTTTCTGAAGATTCCTGCACATTTTCCACATCTCCTCCTAAGTGTCCACCCTATTGCAGATTTTGGTATCATCTGCATAAGGGCATTGTTTTCCTTCCAGTTCTTTTGCAGTGTCACTTATAAAGACATTAAAGAGGGCCAGTCCCAATACTAAGCACTGTAGCACCCCGCTGGTCACTGTCCCATCATACGAGACTGAGGTGATGTCTGTGCTGTGACCACCCTTTTGAACAGGATCCAGGTCCAACCCAGCTACTCGTTAGCTATGAAGGGCATCTGTTCCCGGTGTTCACTGAGATTGTCCAGTGCTCCTTGTTGGAGGGGGTTTCCCAGTCACATTAAAAAATGCTCTGGTGAGGCTTCTTCTAAAGAAGCCATCTAGGGACCCAGATATTTAGGCAAATTACCTGTCCCTGTTCCACCCTTTTTGAGTAAGGTTATTCAGATGGTGGTTGAGCTGAAGTTTGAACCATACCTCATAGCCTACAACATCTGTGAGCCTCTTCAGTCTGTATAGAGCATAGCAGAGATTGCATTGGTCGAAGTGGATAACAACCTTCTCAGGGTGACAGACAGAGAAGAGTGGCCAGTTCTCATGCTCCTATATCTCCTTTCAGCTTTTGATACTGTAGACCATGGATTGATGTTGGAATAGTGGAGAGAATACATAGGTGTCACTGGAAATGTCTTCTGCTGGTTTTAGTCCTACATCAAGGACAGGACACAAAGCATGGTGTTGGGGAATTTCTCCTCGCGCCCGGCATCACTATCTTGTTGTTTTCCCCAAGGGCTGATCCTCTTGCCCATGTTGTTTGCAGAGTACATGCTCACCTTGGGAGAGATCATTGGATGGTTTAAGTTGGGGTTTCACTGCTATGCAGATGACACCCCACTGTACCTGTCATTTGAACCCTGGACACTGGGTGGAGTGAATGTGCTTAATATGTCTGGCTGAGATCCAGGACTGGATGTCATCGACTTGGTTGAGATTCAACCCAGGTAAGACTGAAGTACTAGTAATCGATCCAGGTCATGGGGGAAGTGGAAGCTGCTGAAAAAGAGAAGGGGCTCTGACTCAGCTTGTCAAAGCTTTTGGCTGTCATTATGCTGAGAAATCTAGTGATCATTCTGCACAGTAGGTTGACATTAGGGCTCCAAGTTCAGTTGGAGTTTGATCCAAAAAACGTTGAATCCCAGTTGTTCGAAGGGTCAAGAACACCTCAGAGTTTTTGCTGTTTTTGCAAACTTTGGTTCACTGCCGGCCCACTGTATTGAATTCATAGACATCAGGGATAGCTGCCAGCCTGATGAACAAGTAAATTAAATTCCCTAGTGTCTAGTGGCCCCCCCACCCTGGCAGGTAGTGCCCCCTTTCCGGACTCTGAGTGGGTGACCTGCACAGCCCTCCTGCTCCACCACAACTGCTGCCAGACTGAGCTGTCAATGAATAAATGCATACATGTACTAGCACATGCTCATTCACTCTCAGCTCGCAGCCATGCACTGAGCTCTTTGAGCTCTATCAGGGAAGCTGGCAAGAGCAGAGGGTTGCTTTAGTCACTAGCATAGGGGCATAATGGGGGGAAGGGTGTTGTAGACCTCTAGGGGTCCAAAATGCCCTTCCTTCCCATTCTGCCCTCCCCCCACTGGTGACCGGAATAACCCTCTACTCTTGTTTGTTCCCCCGACACAGCTCAAAAAGCTCAGTGCTTGGGTGCAAGCTGGTAGCCTGTCAATGAATGAGAATGTGCTTCTACAAGTACGTGCTCATTCATTGACAGCTCAGTTGGGTGGGTGGCCGGTGTGGTGGAAGTGGAGAGCAGTGCTGATTGCCCACTTGGGCTTGTGGGATGGGAGTGGGAAGAGGGGCACTATCTGCAGGGGCAAGTGACCACTAGACATCAAGGAATAATTTACTAGTTCATCAAGTTGGATGCAATTGGCGGGGGGAAGACACTAGACACCAGGCAATTTACTACAATGGGACAGCCATTGACTGTCAGGGTGGGACCACTAGACACCAGGAAATTAAATTGAATTTGTTCATTGAGCTGGCAATCGACTGCAGATGAGAGAACCACTAGACATCAGGGAATATAAATGTTCATGGGGCTAGTGATCAGTGGGGGGGGCCACTACACACCAGGGAATTTAATACCATGGGCTGGCGATCGGCTATTGGCGGGAGGGGGGGCCCTTGTGTGCCCTGAAAATTGTGGAACCTGGTTCTACCTGGTTCTACCTGGTAGAACCAGGTAGAACTTGGTAGAACTTTAAGTTCGCATGGTAGAATTTTTAAAGGTTCTCAAGGCCCTAGTTGACACTTGAGGCCCAGGTGTCAGCTGTAGTCCAGAATAGCTTTTACCATCTAAGAAACATCTGCTGGCTTAGATCCCTCCCTGGTGTCCTGGTGACTCTAGTGCATGTATTGTGATGTCTTAACTTGACTACTGCAATACTCTATACCTCTGAGTCAGTGGAGGTATGCTACAATGCCTGCAGCTGCTGCAGAATGCAGTGGTGAGATTAGTGACTGGTCTTTCGAGGAAGAGGAAGAATGTGTCTCCACTGCATTGGCTGCTGGTGAAGCGGCATATCTCCTTAATGTTGGGTTACTAACTTATAAGGCCCTGCATGTATGCCACCTTACCTATCAGATCTCCTGTACCCTTACATGCACTCTCCCTCTACTCCTCCAAGGTGGGCCTCCTGCTAGTACCAAGTGCCAGGCTTAAAACATTGGCAGACAAGACTTCTGAGGTGGTTGGTTCAGTATTATGAAATTCTCTTTTGAGAGCTATCAGAGAGGCCCACTCAGTGGAGGCCCTTAACATGGGTCTGAAGATGTATCTTTTCTACCAAGCATTCTGGGAGTGATAAAGTCCCAGGACTAAATATCATACCAGCTGTGTTTTAGTTTATTTCATGAAACTGTTGATGTTCTACTCTTGCACTTATTGTAAGGTGCCCTGGGCATCTATGGAAGGGAGCCTATATACAGAAATTAAAATGCCCTTACTTATTAACTAAAGTTAGTGCTATTATGCACCACCCTCTGTCTCCTGTCCTGTCATTAACCAGCTTCTAATCCAATTCATCACTTTGGATCCCACCCTATGGCTGCTCAGTTTCTTTACCAGCCTTCTGTGTAGCAGCACAATGTTGAAGAAACATCGAAACATAGAAATTGACAGCAGATAAGGACCGATAAGTCCATCCAGTCTACCCATTTTCCCTACCTACCTACCTACTGTAAAAGCTGCAGACCTTACTTGATCTCTGGTTTTACCTTCTTGTTCCTTTTGCTATGGTTCCCCTGTTCCTGTTCCATGCATTTTTGAATTCTTCCATTGTGTTAGCCCCACCAACTCTGCTGGAAGTTTATTCCATGCATCCAGCATCTCTTCAGTGAAGAAATACTTCCACATGTTACCCCTTAGTCTACGCCCTTCCAACCTCATGTCATGCCCCCTTGTTCCTGAAAATCTCCTTTTCTGAAAAATGCTACCCTCTGGTACCCTATTTATGCCCTTTAGATATGTGTAGGTTTCTATCATATATCCCCTGTCTCTCCTTTCCTCCAGGGTATACATATTGAGATCTCTCAGTCTCTCCTTATATGACTTTTGGTGCAGGCCCTGCAAAATCTTTTTTTGCCCATCTTTAAACTGCCTCCACCCTGTCTATGCCTTTGCAGAGATGTGGCGTCCAGAACTGGACACTACTCCAAATGAGGCCTCACTAATGATCTGTACAGTGGTATCAACATCTCTTTTTTTTTGCTAGTGATACCTCTATCTATGCACCCCAGCATCCCACTAGCTCTCTCCACAGCCTTGGTACATTGTTTGGCCGACTTCAGGTAATCAGATATGATTACCCTCAAATCCTTTTCCTGTTCGGTGACTATATCCCCCCCCCCCCATCATGTAATCTTCCCCTGGGTTCTTGTGCCCAAATGTATGATTTTGCACTTTTTTGCATTGAATCTCAGCTGTCACACTCTAGACCATTCCTCCAGTTTACCTAGGCTCCTCCTCATTTTTCCACCCCTCTCGGAGTGTCCACCCTGTTGCAGATCTTAGTGTCATCTGCAAAGAGGCACACCTTCCCTTCCAGCTCCTCCGTAATGTCGCTTATGAAGACATTAAACAGGACTGTCCCCAGAACTGATCCCTGTGGCACCCCACTGGTCACTCTCCTTTCCTCAGATTGAGCTTCATTTACCACCACCCTCTGCCTTTTATCACTCAACCAGTTCCTAACCCAGTTTACCACCTTGTGACCCACTCACAGACTTCCCAGCTTATTCACAAGTCATCTATGTGGAACTGTACTGAAGGCCATACTGAAATCCAGGTAGGCCACATCCACTACTCCCCCTGATCCACTTCCCTCATCACCCAGTCAAATAAATCAATTAGATTTGATCGACATGACCTTCCTGCTGTGAATTCATGATGTCTCGGATTCTGTGCTCTGCTAGATTCAATGTGTTCCACAATCCTTTCTTTAAGTAGTGATTCCATAATTTTCCCCACTACTGAGGTGAAGCTGACAGGTCTGTAGTTTCCAGCCTCCTTCCTACTCCAATTTTTGTGAATAGGGACTACATCTGCCCTCCCCAATGTCCTCTGGATCCACTACCATATCGAATGATTTATTGAACAGATCTGCTAGTGGTGCTGCCAGCACCTCCCATAGTTCCCTTAATATTCTAGGATGTCTCCATTCTGGTCCCATTGCCTTGTCCACTTTCAGTTTTGTGAGCTTTTTTAGGACTTTCTCATTGGTAAATGGACTGGTATCCACCTCCCTCCATATTTGCACATGTTGCCTAACTGTGGTTCCTCATCTTCTTCTTCTGTGAATAGGTTACCCTATCCCTGCCCTCAGAGCCCATTGATGCCCTAATGGTCAAACTCCACATCCCGCAATCAATTCCAATCTTCATAGCAGGTACTTACTGTGCTCCTGACACTAACACACCTTCACTACTGGATCACCTGGCTCCCTAAACTCCTTGGCAGCTGGTGGTGAGCTCCACATACTTGTGGATTTCAACCTGTACTGGCTTACTGGGGTTCATTCCAAGCTTCAGGACAAGGTGACAACCCTAAATCTAAAACAACTAATCTCTGAGCCCACACGACTAAATCGCAAAACACAGAACCACACCCTCCTAGATTGGTCCCTCACCTCGCACCCCCACAGGATCCTAGCCTCTGGTCTCATTCCGGACACCCTTAGTGACCACCATGGAATATACTCAGTATGCAAAATCTTCAGACCAAAAACCACCCCTCCCAGAATCATCTTGACCAGATCCTTCAAATCCCTGGACCTCCTCTCACTACTAAATGACTTAGACAAAAAATGACTGGTCGCGCATTAGTAAGTCTACTACTTTAGATGAGGCCTACTGTTTTTCAAATCCAATTTCACTGCCATCTGGGACCACCATGCCCCACTCCAAAGAACCAGGGTCCAAGGTACTCACCTCCCTTGGATTACACCAAAAATTCTAGTCCCTCTTAGAGCCAGAGACAAGGGCTGGAAAACCTTTAAGATGTCCAACTGTCCACCTGACCTCCAGTGCTACCGTGAGCTTCGAAACGCAAGCACTAGGAAAATCTACTAAGCAAAAGCTAACTATTTCAGAAGTGCATTCAATTCCACCTCCCATCTTCCTACCAAATTCTGGAATGTGGTCAAGTCGCTCATCAGCCCCCGCTCGCAGCCCCCCACACCATTCCTGCAGGTAGGCGGTCTCACCATCTCTGACCCAACAGCAGTGGCCACACTGTTTAACTCTCATTTCACAAACAGCCATGCTACCCCCTGCCAGCTCCTCCACGTGCTCATCACCAACCCCCTACCCTCCAGTAGGGCCCCCCCCCGCCCAGCCTTTGTCTTTCCTACTGGTCAAACCCAGAAGAGGTATATAATGCACTGGTTGCCCTTACTTCAAGTAAGGGTAAATGCCCCACTGGGCTAGACTCTAAAATGCTCCACCTTTCAGCCCCTGCCATAGCCAAACCCCTGGCCTCCCTTTTCAACCTTTCCTTCTCCCATGCTGAAATCCGCTCTGAATGAAAACATGCAACCGTAATTCCTCTTCCTAAAGGTGGGGATCCCTCAAACCCAAACAATTACCAGCTCATCTCCCTCCTACCAATCCTTGCAAAACTACAGGAATGCCTAGTACTCTGTCACCTATCTCCTTTTCTGGACGCCTCCTCTTTTTTCTCCCCCTACCAGTCCAGCTTTAGGAAATCCCACTCCCCTACTACCTCCCTTCTCAGGATAACTGACTCCATCCTTACTGGGATGGATGCTGGCCACATCACAGCAGCCATCTTCATCGACCTAGCCAAGGCATTCGACACAATCTCCCACTCCCTACTCCTAGCCAAACTTGCCAACACTGGTCGATCCAGTAGGGCCACCTCCTGGTTCCAGTCATACCTTGCTGACAGGTCCCAATCCGTCCATATCAGTTCCTCCACCTCGGCACCTCTCCTGGTCACCTCAGGTGTAACATAAGATTCTGTCCTAGGCCAACTCCTATTCTCGATTTTCCTGAACAACCAGCCCTCTGCTTGCCCACACACCTCAATCCATATGTATGCAGATGACACTGTGCTGTATGCATCCTGCCCCTTGCCCTCAGAGATCATGACTCGACTGCAGCAAGACTTTGTCTCAGTCCAGGAATGGCTTCACTCAAATCATCTCCTTCTCAATGCCAAGAAAATGGTCTCTCTAACCTTTGGTACTAGGCAGAGACTATCTAGGCTCCCCTCTCAAATCACATTTCACACCCTGGATGGGACCCCACTAGAAGCCTGTACATCCTTCAGATACCTTGGTGTATGGCTGGATCAGCACCTCAACTTTTCCGCACACATCGACTCCTTACTCAAGAAGCTACATCCCAGGCTTGGAGTATTTTACCGGAATTACGACTGCATCCCTGCACCTGCTCGGAGGGCCATTGTACAGAAAATGATTCTCCCCATCTTTGACTACAGAGATGTAGTCTACAGTGCCAGCCCTAAGTCAACCTTAGTCAGGCTGGACCCTCTTTTCCATTCCTTCTGCCGCTTTACACTAAACTGTCCCTACTCCACACACCATTGTGACCTTTACCAATCTATGGACCTCCCCTCACTACATAATCGCAGACAATCCCACTGCACCAAAATCCCAGCCAAGCTATGGACCCAGCAACTCCCCTCCTACATCACTGCCGCCCTCTTCAACCACTGCACTCTAGCTTACTCTCTTCGAAACTCTGACTCCCATTCCCTGGCTGTCCCGCATAGGTCCACTAATGCCGGTCAGGCTGCCTTCAGCTACCACATACCAACATTGTGGAACTTCATCCCAGTAAACATCCATCATTTCTCCTCCCCTCAGCACCTAAACTCCTTGCTCCAAGTGCACTTCGCCCCTACCTGTACATGTGCCCAGGCAGTTTTAGCTCCCTGTGTGAAATGACAATGTTCTGCACTTGTACTGCAACTAATCTGGGTCAATAACTACTGATCTCCCATTTCTCGTTGTCTGCACTATGCTGTCAAGTTATTGTATATTCTACTGTTTTTTGTTACTCTTTGCCTAGTCACTTGGACCAATTGTTAGTGAATTCATGCTATGTATTTGCACCTGTATTACATGCTGTGCAACTATTGTATATTGTTCCCCTCCCCCAGGACGCATCTGGAATTGAGCATTTAGCATGCTCAGTATGCCTTTCCTGGTTAAACGCTTAAATAAATAAATAAAAAATACAGAACAAAAATATTTGTTCAGTATTGATGTGTTTTCCAGGTCCCCTTCCACACATTCCCCTTCCTCCCCTTTAAGCTTTACCTGTTTTTTTCTCCTTTCACTAATGTACCTATAAAAGTCTTGTCCCCTCTTTTTACCTCCTGTGCTATTTTTTCCTGTTTACATCTTTACACTCCTGACTGCTTTCCCTTCCTCCCTCTATTTATCCAGGTACACTACTCTGTCCTCTTTTAGTATTTCCTGAAAGCCATCTTTTTCGCCCTTATATTCCTGGCTACTTCCTTTATACATAGATACATAGGCAGTGTCGGCAGATAAGGGCCTATGGCCCACCCAGTCTGCCCATTTGAGCTTGTAAGTTCAGTTTATGTTTTCCTAGAAGTCTGTTGCCCCTTACCCCTGAATTCCAGAATTCCTTTATGTCTATCCCATGCATTCTTAAATCCCGTGATTGTTTCATCCCCCACCACTTCCTCTGGCAGGGTGTTCCACTTGTCCACCACCCATTCTGTGAAGAAATTCTTCCTCACGTTTCCCCTGAATCATCCTCCCTCCAACTTCATCCCATGCCCTTTAGTCCTGGAATATCTTTTTCACTTAAAAATAGTGTATTCCTGCACCCTGTTCCTCCCTGTAAGATACTTGTATGTCTCTATCATATCCCCTCTCTCCCTCCTCTCCTCCAGGGAGTACATGTTCAGTTCCTTCAACCTGTCCTCATAGGACTTGTGATGCAATCCATGCACCATCTTTGTTGCCCTCCTCTGAACCTTCTCTACCCTGTCTATGTCTTTACGTAGGTAAGGTCTCCAGAAATGTACACTGTACTCCAGGTGGGGCCTCACTAGTGTCTTGTATAGTGGAATTATGACCTCTCTTTTCCTGCTGGTGATGCCCCTGCCTATGCATCCCAGCATCCTATTTGTTTTACCTGCTGCCTTGTCACACTGTTTCCCTACCTTGAGGTCATCAGAGATGATAACCCCAAGATCCCTTTCCTGCTTGGTGCATGCTATATCCTCAACCCTCAACTGATACTGTATATTGTGCCAGGGTTTTTGTGCCCCATATGCATTATCTTGCACTTCTTTGCATTGAATTTCAACTGCCAAACCCCTAACCATTCTTTAAGTTTCTGCAGGTCCCTTCCCATTCTGTCTACACCCTCTGGTGTGTCTACTCTGTTACAGAGCCTTGTGTCATCAGCAAACCATGAAATTCTGCCTTCCAGGTCCTGCGCAATGTCACTGATGAAGATGTTGACTAGGACCGGTTCCAGCACTGATCCCTATGGCACCTCACTGGTCACTCTTCCCTCTGTGGAGTGACAACCATTTACCACCATCCTCTGTGTCCTGCCACCCAGCCAGTTACCTACCCACCACACTACTGTCCTGCCCACACCCATATTCCCCAGTTTGTGTAATAGTCTTCTTTGTGGCACAGTGTCAAAGGCCTTGCTGAAGTCCAGATTGGCCATGTCCACTGCCCTCCCCTGATCCACCTCCCTTGTCAACCAGTCAAAAAATGAAACGAGGTTGGTCTGACATGACCTCCCCCTGGTGAAACCGTGTTGCCTTGGGTCCTGTAGTCCATTGACAACCAGAAGTTCCACCAATCTCTCCTTCTGTAGTGCTTCCATGATCTTCCCCACTACAGACTGACTGGACTGTAGTTTCCCGCTTCCTCTTTGTTCCCACTTTTGTATAAGGGGACTACATCGGCTATCCTCCAGTCTTTGGGTACCTCCCCTGTTTCCAGTGATCGGCCAAACAGGACAGCCAGAGGTTCAGCCACCACCTCTCTTAGTTCTTTAAGGACCCTGGGGTGCACCCCATCTGGCCCCATTGCTTTATCAACTCTTATTACTTCCAGTTCCTTCAGGACACTATCTCGTGTAAAGGGATTTGAGTCCATTTCTGCACCATTCTCACCCCTTGTACTCCCTACAGACCCATTACCCTCCTCTTCCTCAGTAAAGACTGAGCAGAAATACCTGTTCAATATGTCAGCTTTACTGTTGTCATCCTCCACACGGCCCCATCCTCCCCCTTCAGTCTCACTATCCTTCCCTTTGCCTTTCTTTTTTCACTTATGTACCTGTAAAAGGTTTTGTCCCCTCTACCCACTGATTTTGCAATGTGTTCTTCTGTCTGAGCTTTGGCTTCCCTTACTGATCTCCCTGCCTCCCTTTGCTTCTCCTGGTACTTCTCCCTATCCCCTTATGCCTGTGTCTTTTTGTATTGCCTGAATGCAATCGTTTTGGCTTTCACTTTCTTTGCTACCTCTTTGGAAAACCATAATGGTCTCCTCTTCCTTTTCGTCTTGCTAATCTGCCTAATGCATAATTCTGTTGCTCTTGTAATCCCCATTTTAAATACTGCCCACTGTTCCTCAACCCCCAATTCCTGCCCCATTCCCCTTAATGCCTCTTTCAAGTATCTCCCCATTTTCCCAAAGTCTGCCCCCCTAAAATTCAGGATACGTGTTTTTGTGTGGTTTGGTTCTGCTCTTTCTGTGATTTCAAACCACAATGACTGGTGGTCACTGTTCCCCAGGTGCTCCCCCACTGTTACCCCCATTACACTGTCCCTGTTTGTTAGCACAAGGTCCAGTATTGCCTTCTGCCGAGTTGGTTTAATTACCAGTTGCTTGAGGAAGGCACCCTGAAGGGAGACCAGGATAAATCTGCTACTAGCTGTTGCTGCTGCTGGGATGCTCCAGTCCACATCTGGAATATTGAAGTCTTCAACCAGTACTACCTCACCCTTGTCTGCCATCCTTTGGATGACTAGCATCAGCTCCCTATCTGTTTCTTCCTCCTGAGCTGCTGGTCTATAGACCACACCTGTGCGGATGGCTGGCCTCATTTTCCTTTCCAGCTTAACCCACAGTATCTCTCCCCCATTTTGTTCCTCCTGGATCTCTGTGGCCCTTATGCCATTTTTCACATACAGTGCCACTCCTCCTCCCTTCCTGCCTGCCCTGTCTCTTCTGAATATGTTATTGCCAGGTATAGCCATCTCCCAGTCGTGGTTATCATTACACCAGGTTCAAGTGATGGCCACAATGTCCAGGTCTGACTGCACCATGACAGCCTCCAGATCTTCCATCTTGTTGCTAAGGCTCCTGGCATTTGCACACATGACTTTCCATGATTTGACCTCCCTAGACTGTTTTGCTGTTCTACTCCAGCCCCTTCCTTGGTTGTCCTTTATCCCTGGTTCTCCTTGTTGTCTGCCCTTCTGCTGAATTTTGCCCCTTTTTTGGCTATCCACCTCTTGGTTGGTAATCTCCATCTTTTGCACACTGCTTTGTAGAGATAGCCACTCCTCTGTTTCACTGGTTCCACTGCTAGCTGTGGGGGGGTGAGCAAGTAGGTTCCCTCCTTGCTGGCCTGCCAACCCCCTTTGCTAGTTTAAATGCTTCTCAATGTAGCATTTAAACTTATCATTGAGTGCTTGGATCCCCCTCCAGGATGAATGCAGGCCGTCAGGTTTGAACAAACCTCCATCCCTCCAGGTGGGTCCCCAGTCACCAATGAATCCAATCCCTTCCTTACAGCACCAGTTCTTCAACCATGATTTAAAGTTCCTGGTGCATGTATCCCCATGCTCTCCCTTGCCTCTCGCAGGTAGTACTTCTGAGAAAGTGACAGAAGTAGCTACTTGCTTGAGACCCCTCCCCAATTTCCTAAACTCTTCCTGAACTTCCTTTAGCTCCCCATTTTCCAGGTCATTAGTACCTAGGTGGATAATGACATCCAGCTCACCCTCCTGTCTTGCCTTCCCAGTGATCCCCAGGATCTTCCTTCCATCCTTTGAAAACCATAGTTGTTTTCTCTTTCTTCTGTTTACTTGCGTAATGCAAAGGTGGGTCGCCTCCAATATGGCTCCTTTCAGATGGGCCCATAGCTCCTCAACCCCCCCCCCAGTCATCCTTCCCTGCCAGGACATTCTTAAAACATATCCCCAATTTTAGTAAAGTCCACCCTCCTGAAGTCCAGGACCTTCGCCTTTGTGTGGCTTGACTCTGCCACTGTACTCATACTGAATCACATTGTGTGATGTTCACTGGACCCCAGGTGTCCACCCAGCTTGACTTCTGCAATGTTGTCCCTCTTGGTGAGTACCAGGTCCAAAATTGCACCCCCCCGAGTGGACTTTAGCATTAGCTGCCTGAGGCTTGCCCTTTGCACAGAGTACAGGATGTCTCTGCTCGTGGCTGAGGTAGCATCTGGAATGCTCCAATCCAAATCTGGCAGATTGAAAGCACCTAGAAGCAGCACCTCCACTTTAGCTGCCATCATGTGGATGGATTTCACTAGAACCCTTTCAACCTCCTCCCCCTGTGCTGGAGGTCTGTATATCATGTCCATGTGAATAGCTGTGTCATTGTCCATCTCAGGAAGTACCCACTGTATATCCACCCCCCACATTCCCTGTATCTCAGTCACTCTAATACCCTCCCTGAGGTAAAGAGCCATCCCCCTCCCTTTTGGCCCTCGCTGTCACTCCTAAACAGAGTATAAACTGGTATTGCTACATCCCAGTCATGGTTTTCAGTATACCACATCTCGCTAATAGCCACAATGTCCAGGTCTGCCTCCGTCATCAAGGCCACCAGGTCTGGGATTTTGTTTCCTAGGCTGTGGGCATTTGTATTCATGGCCTTTCATGTTTTGTCATTTGTCCTTTTATCATCCCCCCTTTTGCCTTTTTGCCTCCTCTGTTTGTTCTTACTGTTTTTAACCCCCTTCTTCCTGTCCTCTGCTGTCCCCCCCCTTTATGAGTTTAGTTGTCTCTGGCGATATAAAGTTTTGGTCCTCCATGTTTATTGCACTATCATGTGGGGGTGGGCAGTTTGGTTCTCCCTGCTTCCTTCTGCCACTCCTCTGGCTGGTTTAAATGCTTGCCAATGAAACATTTAAACTATTCACTGAGGACAACGGTCCCCTCCCTGGATGGATGTAGGCCGTCGCTCTTGTAGAGGTCCACATGTCTCAAGGTGGTTCCCCAGTCCCCAGTGAAGCTGAAATCCTTCTCTCTTCACCAGTTCTCCAAGTCTTGCTAAAGTCAAGAGAGGCCATATTCACGGTCCTCCCTGATCTGTTTCCCTGGTCATGTAGTCATGGAAATTTATCAGAATTGTTTGGCATGATTCCACCCCCCCCCCAAATGAATCCATGGTACCTGTGGTCTTGTAGTCCAGTGGATTCAAGATGCTTTATCAGCCTTTCTTTCAGTAGGGTTTGCATTTATTTCCTCACCTCTGCCTAGGTATCCTCCTGGGGGAGCAGCAGCAGACTTTCTTTTTCATTTATTTTTTCTTACTTTTTTGTAGGTTCAGAGTCTTATTTCAGCATGATTTATAGAGTGCGATCAACATTGCTTCTCCTCTGAAAGCAAGATTTCACCCATACCCTCAGTTGGGTGGCACGACTGGGAATAAGCAATTCAAAAGAAAAACAAAACCAATCCAAACAGAAGATGTAATATTAAGGATAACACCATGTGGTGAAAGAATCTTGTATTAATGAATTCCCTTCACTTAGAATGTTGATATATGGGGACCCACAGAGTCTCAAATTTATCTGAAGCATTTTTATATTGATAATGTATCCTCTCTAACTTAGCACTCTACATTACCAAATACAGGAATGCTTCATATTTAGATGGGTTTTGATCTTTCCAATATTGCAGATTTTTTAATTTTTGTTTTGCATTCATTAATATTAGCTTGAGTACTTCGTGAAAATGCTGAGGAATATTTAATTCCTCAAATAGATGGAACAAAATATTTCCAGGGTCAAACGGGAAGTATAACATAGATACATAGATACATAGACAGTGTCGGCAGATAAGGGCCTATGGCCCACCCAGTCTGCCCATTTGAGCTTGTAAGTTCAGTTTGTTTTCCTAGAAGTCTGTTGCCCCTTACCCTTGACCTCCAGAATTCCTCTATGTCTATCCCATGCATTCTTAAATCCCGTGATTGTTTCAGCCCCCACCACTTCCTCTGGCAGGGTGTTCCACTTGTCCATCACCCGTTCTGTGAAGAAATTCTTTCTCATGTTTCCTCTGAATCGTCCTCCCTCCAACTTCATCCCATGCCCTCTAGTCCTGGAACATCTTTTTCACTTAAAAATAGTGTTTTCCTGTACCCTGTTCCTCCCTGTAAGATACTTGTATGTCTCTATCATATCCCCTCTCTCCCTCCTCTCCTCCAGGGAGGAGCCATCCCCATAATCTGATATATCATACCCCCTATTTTTTCCCGAAAAACCTTCAGCTTCAGATATGTCATAAACATAAGCATCAATGTCTCCACACTATTGTGCAGCATTGACATTTGTCAGAAATACTTGCAATGAACTTATTCAATTTACTAGGGGTGTAATATACTCTCTGAAAAACATTGAATTGAATTTGCTTCAGTTCATTATTTTGTGAAACTGAAGCATGAGAAGAAGCAATAGTTTTCCACTGAGATTCAGTTATGGATCTATCCCACTTCTTTTCCCATGCTTTTTTAAGAGGCATTAAATCCACACCTATACCTTACAATAAAAAGGAGTATAATTTCCCTATTACAGTAGCTTATTTTCAGAATCTAATATGGTAGAAAATGGTTCCATATGAGTTAATGGGTGTAAATTCAAATCTGACAAGCATTTCTTCACTATTTGATGAATTTGTAAGTATATTAAAAATGACCCTGGTTGTAACTTTAATTTTTCTGCCTGTCCTAGTAGGATATGAATTCTCAAGTTGATTGGGAGAATAAGTCCCTAACAGTCAAGAAATCTCTATGATCCTAATATTAGGGACACGAGATAATGGGAGATGTGAATTGAAAATATGGCTGAAATTGGTTTTATCTTATTTTGATATCCTAACATTTTGTTTGTTATTTGCCATGCTTCTATTGATGATCTGGTAGATAAACTGCTCCTTTTATTGTTACTATCTAGATCAAAAGCTGTTATCATCTCTTCTTCTGGTAGTAATTCTGCATCCAGAGGAAGCCAAAGTAGGACTTTATTATGTAGTTTAAACCAGTGTGAGACCACCTCTGATTAGGCTGCTATATCATACAGAAACAAATTTGGCAGACCAAACCCTCCTGCTTCTAAAGGTTGGTATAGTTTCTCTGTTTTAAGTCTTAGCCTTTTCACTGCCCAGACAAACTTTGTAATGTCTCTTTCCAACTTATTGAGGAATTTTTTCTCCAACCTAATCAGGAGAGCCTGAAACAAAAATAATAGTTGTGGGGGAATATTCATTTTGATAATATTAACTCTCTCCATAATAGTATGGGGTGGGAGTACCCACTTGTTTAACTCAGAGTATGTTTTTTTTTTTTATTATGGGTGTAGCATTTAATTCAAAATGTTTGTTCAGATCTTTATGAACCTGAACTCCAAGAAATTTAATACTGTCCTTACAGTCCCTTGTCATAGCTGGAATATTTTGATTTACTTGGTTTGCTTATAAAACCATTATCCCTGATTTTTGAATATTAACTTTTTATCCAGACACACTACTAAATGTGTTGATTAGTTCTAGTACTCTGGGTAGTTAATTTGTCTTATCTTTTCAAATATAGAATCACATTGTCTGAATACAAGGCTATTGATTGGGTAGAATTATTAACATTTATATATATTTCAGGCCCTGGTTTCCTTACTGCCATGGCAAAGGATTCTATAAAAATAAGAACTATAATGGGAAGAGGGGGCATCCTTGATATGTACCCCATAAGAAGTTCAGTGGCCTTGAATAAATTTGTTTTGTTTTGATTCTTGCTACCGAAGCTTTCTATATCATATTTATCAATGAAATAAATTGATCTTCAATCCCAAATTTTTGTAAAGTTTTCTCAAGAAAACTCCAGTTGATCCTATCAAAGGCCTTCTCTGCATCTAGTGTGAGCAGGGCTGAGCCCTCCTGAGGTGCTTGTTCTATAATGTTCAGAGTCCATCTTATATAAGATGACAATCTTCTGGTCTCAATGAACCAAATTTAGTCTTCATGTGTTATATTATCTATCACTGAAAATTTGATTGTCCATATTAAGCAAGCAAATTGGGTAATATGAACTTCAGGTTTTTGGATATTTGTCTTTTTTGAGCAATAAAGTCACTATGGCCTCATTAAAAGATGAGGTGAGGGCACAGCCCTGCTCGAACCCAGAGAAGACCTCCTGTAAAATGAGTGCCATAACCCCTGGAAATTGTTTATAAAATTCATTGAGAAAGCCATCAGGCCCAGGGGCCTTTCCATTTGGTAATTCCCTTATAACCTCTTTGATTTCTTCAATTGTGATTGTCTTATTTAAAATTAGGAGATCTTCCTGTTCCAATTGAGGGGAATATAATTTTTAAAGGAATAGTTCCATATCCCTCTCTGAAGGATCCATATTCAGAGTGTATAGTTTTTGATATCAACCATAAAAAATGCTGTTGCTTTCCTAATGATCACATATAGTATCTCCATGACTATTGTGAATGCTGTATATAGTATTTTGTTCATGTTCACATTTAATTTGATAAGCATGCAATTTATCTGGCTTATCACTAAAGAAATAATAGTTAGATTTAACTCTGGCCATAACCTTCTCTACATAGTTATGGGATTCTTTATTACATAAATCCCATAGATTAAGAACTTCCAGTAAATCTTCCTGCCTTCCAGATGCTATGTCTCGACTGAGCCACATGTAGTTTATTTTCCAATTTCCTCATTTTGGCATTGTACTTTTTCTTTATATATGTATGGTAACTTATCAGGAGCCCTCTTATGTATGCTTTTATGGTGTTCCATGCTATATTTACACATATGCCTGCATTCATATTCTGTCTCCAGAAATAGTTACTTTCTTCTGATAGTTTATTTTTCAAACATTCATCTTTTATCAATGTGATGTATAATTTCTATAAATTACCTGATACATTTATTAAATTCCAGATTCATATGAATTGAGGCATAATCAGATATCCTTATTGGGCCATATTTGATAATTGTTACCAAACCCATAAAATATTTTGAGAGCAGCATATAGTCAATTACTGAGTAAGATTTAAACACAGGGAAATAGAAGGAAAAGGTTTTAAGATCTGGGTACAGTTCCCTGTATGGGTCAATTAAGACCAGTTCTTCCATAAATCCTTTTACCATAATACAGACTTCTTTTTTTCAGCTCTCAAGCCTCTGTCTAGCTCAGACATGGCAAGATTTAAATCTCCACCAATTATTAAAGGTGATGGATACTGAGAAAATTTCATAAAAGAAAAAAATATTATCCTCCTAATTTGGAGCATATATATTGGCCATAGTAAAATTAAAACCATCTTTTCGTAAATTGCAAATCACTAATCTACTATTTGGGTCAGCATAAAACTCCTTTATCTGAATCTGAAGTGAATTCCTAAAGATGATAGCCACACCTCTAGCAGTGGTAGAGAAAGTTGCATATATCCCCATTGACTTGAATGGTTTTCATACATAATAAGTAATGTCTACTTCAGAGAAATGTGTTTCCTGTAACATTAAGCAGTAAGTATATTTGTTTTGTGCTTCTTTTATTATTTTCCTAATTCTATTCTTACTGTGGGCAATTCCAGGTAAAACATTATATACCTCACATTCTTTAATCCTAAATGTATGCAGTACGCTAAAAAATAACCAAATATGTATCAAAAACAATCCCGGTTGTACCCCACAATGCAAAATTTATCTTCAATCATAGTCTCCATGGCCAGGATATTCAGACTGCACTGAGCAGGGGTGCAAACCTGGGTAGAGCACAACTGTGATCTGCCGGGGCCAGGACCAGGTGATATTCAATGGGGATGCACCATGGCGCAGCACCGTTGAATATGGCATGGGCAGTGCACATATTGTGTAGAGTGCAGTGGCACTGCACTGGTGCAAACCACTGATAGGGAGCATGGGGATGCACCAGTGCAAGTGCAGTTGTGCTTGGTGCATCACCTGCGACATTCAGCAGGGGGCATGCAAATGAGGCCATAATATATGCAAGCGCAAATGGGGCCATTTGCATGTCATTATGGCCCCATTTGCATGCTTTGTGCAGGGAAGCCTGGTGACTTGTTCCTGGTGCCCTGCACAGCATGACGTGTGCAGTGGGGATCCTGGAGCATCCCCTGCCTGTAGCCATGATCAGGTAAATGTAGGACCAACAATCCCAGGCAGTCTAGTGGCCCCCTCCCCAGTCCCCGAAACTCTGAGGAATGTAATAACAGACCATCCCTGTTGGTTCAGTGGTCCCCCCTCCCTCCCAACTCATTGATTTCCCCAAATTATGTATAAGAAGACCATCCCTGGTGGTCTAGTGGTCTCCCCCTTGCCTGTCACTGTGATCATGCTACATCACCATAAGAAATATCCCTGGTGATCCAGTGGCACCCCACCCCTCCAACCCACACAAAACACCTTGCCACCCACCCCCATCAGGCGGTGCGGCGGCAGCCTGCTCACTATTGGTTACCCGCCTGCTGACAGGTACAGTATAGGCTGGAAACATGTGGTCCTCAGTGTGAACTAATGGGCTTGCAGAGCATATTGTAGTAGACAGTCCCAAATATGTGAATGACTTCATTCACATATTGGGGACTGTCTAGTACAGTATGCCCTGCAAGCCCATTGGTTCACACTGGGGACCAATGGGCTTACAGCCCATACTGTACCTGTCAGCAGGCGGGTGGCCGGACAGTATGCAGGTGGGCTGCTGCCACCCACTGCTGATGGGAGGAACTGCATGGGCAAGGGCTTCTGTGTGGGTAGATGGGGTGGGGGTGCCACTGGATCACCAGGGATATTTCATATGGTGATGTACTGCAATCATAGTGACAGGCAGGGGGGGAGACCACTAGACCACTGGGGATGGTCTTCTGATAAATATATTGGGAACTGGGGAGTCAGGAGGGATGGGGGAACACTTGACCACCAGGGACAGACATCTGTTACATTACTCAGGTTTTGGGGACTCAGAAGGGAAGGGGGTGTCGCTAGACTACCAGGGCATGTATTACCATACCTTTACCGGCAGTCGGGGATTCAGGAGGGAGAAAGTGGGGGTACCACTAGACTACCAGAGTGATGTGTCTGCTTGAGGATGGTGTTCTGCATGGGCGGGTGGCCACACACAGCTGGCGGCTGCTGTGTTGCACCCTGCAATACAGTGGCCCACCTGTGAGTGGCTGGGATTTGTTCCCACTCCTCACGGGCTCAACCTTGAGCCCTCCTATGTGGCGCACTGCAGGGTTGCACCGGCATATGCCTCTGGCCACCAAAGATGGGGCTATTGCTGTACCCTGCTACCCACTTCCATTGCCCTAAATGGGTAGATCCACTGCACCACATGCACCCCATCTCACAGTCAGGGCTGCTGTACCCAGATGCCCCCATTGTGTCCCACCTCACAGTGAAGGATTCTGCACCATGCTGTCCTCTGTCCACTGCCACTACTGTGACCTGCTGCACCATAGAGCCTCTTGCCTCCACAGTTAGGGTTGTTGTACCATGCTGCTCCCTGCCACCAGAGTGAGATCCTTTGGTACACTGCCCAAACTGAAAAAAAGAAAAAAACCAAAATACTTTCATCTTGTTTTATAGGGTGGGGGACGGAGGGTAGCAGGGTGCAGCAGCCCTAACAGGTCAAGCAGAAGACAGGAGAGTCATCATGGTACAGAAGCTCAAACTGTGGGACAGAGTGCAGAAGACATTCCTGTTTGGGACAAGGGACATGGGCAGCAGGGTGTAGCAAAGGATCTGACTCTGGTGGCAGGGGGAAACAGGGAGAAACTGTCCTAGAAGTGGAGACAGGGGACAGGGCGCAGCACATGCCCTGTCTTGTCTTATGGCAAGTGGCCACACTGTGCAACAGCCCTAACTTTGGAGGCATGAGGATCTAGGCACAGCAGGCCACAGCAGCCTTAACTGTGTAGACAGGTGCAGGGTGCAGCAGCCTTGGATGTGATGGCAGAGACAGAGGACAGCATGGTGCAGAAGCCTTGACTGTATGATAGGACACAGGGAGCAATCAGGGTACAGCAGCCCTGACTGTGGGGCAGGGTGTGTGTGGTGCAGCAGCCTTGCCTATTTGGGGCACGGAAGTGGGTGGCAGGTGCAGCAAATACCCCACCTTTGGTGGCCTGGGGCAGCATGGTGCAACAGCCCCAACTGTAAAGGCAGGGTACCAAGGACTCTAGGGCTTAGCATTGCATAGCAGCCCCGACTATGAAGACAGGAACAGAGGGCAACAGGGTGCATTGGCCCTGACTGTGGAGGTGGGAGACAGATGGAAGCAGGGTGCAACAGCCTCAACTGTTTGTGCAGGAGGCATCAA
Source organism: Neoceratodus forsteri (assembly GCA_016271365.2). Lineage (NCBI taxonomy): Eukaryota > Metazoa > Chordata > Ceratodontiformes > Ceratodontidae > Neoceratodus > Neoceratodus forsteri. Next base: position 507,944,998 of record CM057452.1, on the reverse strand, counting down.
GGTGCAGCAGCCCGAAATGTGTGTAGAAGACAGTGGGCAGTGGGGTGCAGTGGAATGGGGAATGGGGGCAGCAGAGTGCTCCTGCCTCAACTATTGGGCAAGAAGCTGAGAAGCAGCACACCACTATGAGGGGGGTGCTCCTGCAGAGGTTGAAAACCTCAATCTGCACACAAAGAAAAGAAGTAGGAGCAACTCAAGTCCAGTTTGTTTTCAGCTGAATAGCATTTATTAGTGCCAGAAAATCCACGGCCAGGAACCCATGTGCTTTGGCGTACTAGCCTTCAAGGGGGTTTGGCTGGGTGTAGGAACACAATCACATTTAAATCATATCTGACATCATAAAAAAGTGACGCAAATGTTTTTAAACACATAAACCACTAAGGGTTATACATAAATGGAGGCTCTTATTTACACACATTTTTAAACAAAATCTATTACATTTTACCTATACTGTATATATATTCACATTTGAGCAATTTACATTCAGTTTTTACCACATTAGTGGTTTATGTGTTTAAAAACATTTGCATCACTTTTTTGTGACGTCAGATATGATTTAAATGTGACTGTGTTCCTACACCCAGCCAAACCCCCTTGAAGGCTAGTACGTTGAAGTGCAGGGGTTCCTGGTCGTGGATTTTCTGACGTTGATAAACATTTTTCAGCTGAAAACAAACTGGACTGGAGTTGCTTCTGCTTCTTTTCTTTGTCAACTATTGGGTAGGAGACAGGGGCATCAGGATGTCATATAGTATTTCTAGTTATACACATGCATGATGTATTTTCACACAGAAACTCTCAAAGAACTGACATTTTTGAGTTCATACAGTACGTGTGCCTGAAATAGCAGTGGCAGACACCTGTGTGTCAATCTGACATAAAAAGAAATTGTAATCACATGAACTTATTTATGGAGGCTACATCAAAGACAAACTACTTCTATGAATTAACACAATTTAGATTTACTGTATATCCATTAAACAACCCTGTGTTATATAGACAGAAAACAATGCAGAGTTTTGATGAGAAAGAACTAACAGCTGTGATACAGACAAGGTGATTTATCACAAACATTCACACCACTTCAGTTCAGCACTGAAAATCAAATGATCAAATTTTTATAAAAACAGAATGATAGATTTTCAGCTAATCTATCTAAACACAAACCAGATGGGTTATTAAAAAACTTGGAGAGAAACAATTAGCTCTACAGACTGCTCTGATTGTGAAGTGCAGCCGTTTCTTCAGACAGTCAGGGACATAACTGCTGAAGCAGCAGGCTAGGCCAAAATGATGACATCGCTCTGCAGACCTCACTTATAAGGACAGAAAAAACGTCACTGTTTTCAGTTACTGTAGAGCACATTAACAAATGTTGATTTAAAGAAAACCACAAAACCAAACTGTGTGAAATTTTCAGGAAACACTACTTATGATGCAAGGCATTGAATTCAAGTGAAATTCAAGCTTTTATTAAAAATATGAATTTAATCTTTAAGCTTGCATTTTCAAAATTACTTTTGCCTGCTTTCTCTATCCGGGTGTGGAATTTGTATTCCGTCCAGAGGTTCAAGGTTCCATACTTGCCTCCCTCCTGATATCCCCTTTCTTTGTCTGGTCCAGATTGCCATTCCTAATCCCATCTTCTAAAAGGGTTTCCTTATCTGATGAACAAATCATATGTTTAACGAACTTTTCTGCTTCCCAATGTGAAAAGAGTATTTCAAACACCATGAAGTCTTGCTATATTATGACTAATGCAGTTAGCCACTGCACTTGAACTGCCCCGGAGAGGAAAGAGTTAACTCCAGGGAGTCTGGAGTTCTACAGCACGAGAGCACTTATGCCAAAGCTCTATCTGGGCAGTTTCAAATGAAACTGTCAGATTCTTTACTCCGCTTCACTGAACAGTCGCTCCGGAGATCAGCTCCTTCAGCTCGGTTCATTTCTCGGTTCAAGCGAGTATTTTCAGTTCATTTGAACCGGCAAAAAGTATTTATTTTACCGCATTTCGGTTAAAAGCTCTATCTGGTAAACCGTAAGTACGAAAATTAAAGTCTGTGTGGAAATTCAATTATCGGTTCGGTTTTGAACCGATCGGTTTGCTGAAATTAACATTTTAAAGTGTTGGTTGGGCTTTTAGAGTGCGGTTCCCGGTTCTTATCGGTTCTAAAAAACCTTGTTTTAAAATTAGTTTTTTTCAAATACCCGTGACACGGTTAGGAACCGATAAGGGTGTCTTGCCTGGCACTGCCATCAAAAGGGCAAGTTTTTGGTTAGGATGGCATTATGTCTGAGAAACCCAAAAGAAAAACCGGGCCCACTGGGTTTCAACACTGTGATGTCTGTGGGGAAGCCTTTGCCAAGGCTGATCCACACACCACTTGTGTTTATTGTTTGGGGGCTGACTACCTCCTGTCAGACTCCCAGGTGTGTAAAAATTTCCCTGCAGCCACCCTGGAAAAGAGATTGGGCCGGCTCAGGGAATGAGAGGCCAAAAAGTCTGCTGACCCGGATGGCCAGCCCGGTCCAGCACCCACTGGACCAGAGGGAGTGCCCTCTGACCAGGGCGAGACTTCCTCGGGCAAAGGGAAGGCTGGTTCAGAGGAACCAGTCCCAGTGAAAAAGACAAAGAAATCAGTAGGTTTGGAGTCCAAAATTGTCTCTCCAACTGCTGCAGAAATAGCTAAAGCCATACAGATTGTCCAGTCACTGTCTCAGGGTCCTGTCGAATCACCAACAGTTGGTAAAGGGTTGGTTCGTTCAGTTCCAGTGGTTCTTGAGTATAATGTTGAGGAATTTTATGAACCACAGGAGGGGGAGGAGGAATTTGATCAATATATATGTGGCTGGGAGGGTCTGGACGTGCCCATTGAACCGGACGTTTCTCCAGACAGACCTTTAGAATCTCCTCCTATTCTGTCTGAGTCCCCTTCTCATTTTATGTTTTACAAAAAGGTTGCAGAAACCCTCCGGCTTCCTTTAGAGTAGGCTGTGGATGAGCAAGAGGAGGCTGATTACATAGAAATGATGGATATACCAGAGTCTAGGAGGTTGTCTATTCCTTTGCATAAGTCATTTAGGAAGCAAACAACAAAGATTTTAAAAAATCCTCATTCTGTCCCTCCTGTAGATAAAAAAATGGACAGAAGGTATACTTGTCAGGCTCTGATACAGACTTCCTCACTGAGTAGTGTAGTCATGTAGGTGTGGTTCAAGCTGCAGCCTGTGACAAGGCTAATATTCCCCTGGCCTCACATCCTCCTGATAAGGATTCCAGAAGGATTGATGCCATGGCAAAAAAACAGTATATGGCAACTTCTTTGGGACTCAGGCAGGCAAATTATATGGCTTATGTAGCTAGATATCAGAAATCTAGATGGGACACAGTATTGCAGTTAGCCAAGCAGGCATGGCCAGCTGGCTAGTGAGTTGGAACAGGTGGCTGCTGATGGCATTGAAGCCTCTAAAGTTCAATTTCATACTGCTGTTGATGTTAATGATGTTTCCTCTAGGGTCATGGCCACTTCTGTAGCTTTCCAGGTTGGCATGGCTCAGATGCACTAATCTGTCCCAAGATACTCAGTCAAAGGCTATGGATTTTCCTGTAGTGGGAAATTCTCTGTTTGGGGAACAAACAGAAAACTATATGAAAAAGATGGATGAATACAGAGCTATCTACAAAAGTGCCCAGGCTAAGGAGAGGCATGCCACTCCACAGAGGCACGCTCCCAGAGGTAGGGGCAGGCCTTTCCACAGGCCTTTTTACCAATCTCAGGCCTCCTCTGCATTTGCACAGAGGGGTTTCTTCAGAGGCAGAGGTAGACAGGGCACAAGTAAACCATCCCCCTCCCCTCAGCCTAAGGCTACTGCCAAGCAGGCACCCTGATGGGGTGCCCAGGGCCGATTCTCCTGTACCAGTGGGGGGCAGGTTGGCTTATTTCAGCCAGAACTGGGTGTCCCTAACTTCAGACAGATGGGTTCTGGAGGTAATAAGCCAGGGTCTGGTTCTCAGCTTCAAACAGTTTCCAAAGATGAGAGCCAGACATTTTCCACCTGCAAATCCTACAGAAGCCCTTGCTTTGGAAGCAGAGGTTTCTTCTCTTCTGGACTGCAAAGCAGGAGAAAGTCCCTCTCCATCAGGGCAGGGCTGTACTCAAGATACTTTCTTACCCTAAAAAGACAGAGAATGGTGGCCCATCCTAGATTTAAGGTACCTGAACAAGCATCTTTTGAAACCAAAGTTCAAATGTTAACTCTGGCAATGATTTTGCTTTCCTGAGGCCAGGGACTGGCTGGCTTCCCTGGACCTCAAGGATGCCTATTTTCATGTTCTAATCAGGCCTTCTCACCGAAAGTACCTCAGGTTCGAACTGCCCTCAGGCCACTACCAGTTCAGGGCAATGCCCTTCGGCCTTACCTCTGCGCCAAGGGTATTCACAAAATGTCTAGCTGTGGTAGTGGCTCATTTAAGAAGGCAAGGGATTGCTGTGTTTCCCTACCTGGACGACTGGCTCATAGTGGGTAAGTCCCCAGATCAGGTAAAATCCCACTTGCAAGTCACCCAGCAGCTTCTCACTTCCCTTGGATTCCTGCTGAATTTACCAAAGTCAGTTCTGGAACCAGTTCAGGTACTAACTTTCATAGGTGCAGAATTGAACACAAAGTTAGCCAGGCATTTCTTCCTCGGAAAGGGTAGACAGGCTCTTTGCCCTGGCATCCTCCTTACCCCGCGGGTTTCGACCAGCAAGGCATTTTCTGCAACTCCTAGGGCACATGGTTGCTTCCACAGCGGTAGTGCAAGGAGCAAGATTCCAGATGAGGGACATTTAGTTCCATTTGAGGGCCTATTGGTCTCAAAGGAGGGAACCCCTTTCCAAATTGGTTCCAGTGACCCAAACTCTGATCCTGGCTCTCCACTGGTAGCAGGATCAAAGCAATCTAAAACAAGGGGTTCCTTCATTCCCATCTCCTACTCCCTCACCCTCACCACAGATGCCTCCCTGTTAGGGTGGGGAGCTCACTTGGGCGACCTGTCCACTCAGGGAGTGTGGTCTCCTCAGGAATCTCTGCTCCACATCAACCTTTTGGAACTCAGAGCTGTCTTTATAGCTCTTCAGGCATTTTCAGCTTCTGTCCAGAACAAAGTAGTTGAAGTCAGGAGACAACACCACAACAATGTGGTACATCAACAAGCAAGGGGCACTCGGTCATCAGCCTTGTGCACTGAAGCAATGAAGTTGTGGTCTCTGGCTTACTCCTGAACACCTCCCTGATAGCAGTTCACCTTCCAGGAAGGACAATGTCCTGGCGGATGCCCTCAGCAGGATTTCTCAGGGCCATCATGAATGGGCTCTGAATCCTCAGGTGCTGGGGTTGGTCTTTGCCAGATGGGGCACCCTCAGATAGATCTTTCGCAGCCCCAGACAACCACCAACTTCCTCTGTTTTGTTGCAGGCCTCCAGTGCTGGGCTCAGTCCCCTGGACGCCTTTCAGTTGGATTGGAAAGGAAGTTCCTGTATGCCTTTCCCCTTTCCTCTTCTTTTCAGGGTACTAGTAAAATCAGATCTCAGCCCTGCAAAGTGATTCTGATTGCCCCAGATTGGGCCAGACAGCCCTGGTACCCACTGCTTCTGTCCTTGACAGTCCACCCTGCCCTGAGCTTGCCCAGAGTCCACGACTTGCTGGCCTGTGCACAGGGAGAGTGTGGTATCCGACCTCAACTCTTCCATCTCAAGGCATGGCTCTTGAGGAGTTAGAATTTGCTGACTTACACCTTCTCAAGGTGTTCTGGATATTTTAAAGGCTTCAAGGAAACCTTCCACTAGGGCCACTTACAATTCTAAGTGGAAAAGGTTTTCCATCTGGTGCTCTGAGAAGCAGATTATCCCAGAATCTGCTGATCTGCCCATTTTACTGAACTATTTGGTCCATTTAAATTCCTTAGGCCTTAGGCCAGCTACCTTAAAGGTTCATCTGGCAGCTGTCTCTGTTTTTGTGTCAGCAGGGAAGCCTGCTTCCCTTTCTTCTCACCCTGTGTTTTCCAAGTTTTTTAAAGGGTTACTTCACACTAACCCTCCTTTTTGAGAACCAGCTCCCGCCTGGGACCTGAATGTTTGCATTGCTCAGTTAATGCAACCTCCCTTTGAGCCTCTGTCCTCAGCAGAGCTCAAGTTTCTAACTTGGAAAACTGTTTTCCTAGTGGCTATCACTTCTGCCAGACGCATAAGTGAACTACAGGCCCTGTCAGTGGAAGAAGATTTTATCTCTTTCCACAGAGATAAGGTAGTCCTCAGGACTAACAGAAAGTTTTGCCTAAGTGGTTTCAGATTTCCACCTGAACCAATCCATATCTCTTCCAGTATTTTTCACTGAGCATTCTTCCTCAGGTGAGAGGAGACTGCACAGCTTGGACGTCAAAAGAGCCTTAAGCTACTATTTGAATGCACCAAGGGTCACAGGTTCGAATCCTCCAACTCTTCCTTACCTATGGCGAGGTTGGCAAAGGGAAACCTGCCACTAAGAGGACAATTGCAAGGTGGATTGTCTCTTGTATCCAATTTTGTTATCAAAAACTAGGTAGAGAACCTCCCTCAGCACTGAGGGCTCACTCCACCAGGGGTACAGCTGTATCTCTAGCGGCTGCTAGAGATATTCCCATTCTGGAAATCTGTCAAGCTGCTACTTGGAAAACAGTTCACACTTTTACCAAGCATTATTCCCTGGATATTCAGTCCAGAGAGAGATGCTCGTTTTGGCACAGCTGTGCTTCAGAGCCTATTTCCTAAGTAGGTTCTGACCCTCCTCCATGGAGGTACTGCTGTGTAATCTGCATTAGTCATAATATAGCAAGACTTCATGGTGTTTGAATAAAAATTACTCACCTTAGTAATTGCTTTTCTTCTCATGGAGTCTTGCTATATTATGACCACCCTCCCTCCTGTCCCTCTCAGAACTTCTACTTGGGTAGGGGTGGCAAATTAGTGCAAGCACTGTGTCATGCCATTGTAGTTTTTTCCCTTACCTTCTTTTATTTAGGGTTAGGGAACTAGGTTATTTTATTTAGGTATATATTGGCCCCCTTCCTGGACTTGAGTCTTTGGGGGAAGGGGGGTCCTAATGGTGCTTGTCAGTGGGGTAACTAATAATACTATTATTCATTGTTATTATTGTTATTGTTGTTTATATTGTTGTTATTTCTACTAGTAGGTAGCCATTTGGCTAGTGTAGAGCTTTCCGCACAGACTTGTTGCTTAGTATTAGCTTCGAAAAGATCTGACAGTTTCATTTGAAACTGCCCAGATAGAGCTTTGGCATAAGCGCTCTTGCGCTGTAGAACTCCAGACTCCCTGGAGTTAACTCTTTCCTCTCCGGGGCAGTTCAAGTGCAGTGGCTAACTGCATTAGTCATAATATAGCAAGACTCCATGAGAAGAAAAGCAATTACTAAGGTGAGTAATTTTTTCATACAGTATAAGCAGAGCCTTGGAAATGCACCTTTAGTTTAGCCGGTGTATAAATGAGAATTTGGCCTGACATTCTCTTAATTGGTTTAATACTGGATTGAAAGCTTTCCTCTTTGAAACAACATCTGGGCCAAAGTCTGGAACACCTGTAGTGTCATGCCTCTAACATGTAATCCTTTTTCCAATCTTGCTTTGTGCAGTATATGTTCTCTATCCTGAAAAAAAGTGGGGTTTGATATACACAATTCTTGGCATGCTCCCCTTATAATTCTGGTTAAAAGCCACTCTGTGAGCTCTATCTTATGAGTCTCTGAAGGTGAAGATGAGGGTGAATTCATGGCTTCGGACAGTAGCACTTCAAAAAACCCCACTGGATGTCTTCCCTCCACCACTTCTGGGACTCCTCCTATTTTGAATTGCATCTCCTGTTCCTGGTTTTTCAATTCTCCATCTTGCTTCTCAATTGTTTTAGTTCTTTTTGCATTTGTTCTCCTTTTCCATTAAAGGATTTAGTTTGTCCTCTTGCTGTCCCACTCTGATTTCTATATTATCAATCCCGGCAACCATGGTTTCCACATTGGCTGTTAAGGCATTCAATGCTACTGTAAAAGCATTCAAAGAGTTGTTAATCTTCATACAGCCTGCTTTTATTTCTGACAAAAGCTCTGAATTTGTATTTCCAGAGAAGTCTTCATCTTCCATTAAGGATGATTCCTCCACCAGTTTCCTTTAGATCCTAATTGGTTAGTTTGCCCTCTGGTTTATTCTCATATTTTCCGCCAGGCATTTTGCTGGTACTCTCTTGTCCTAAGAGACTTAGGGAGCTGTTAACAAGTGTGAAGAGTTGTTCTTGTTCCAGAGAAATATCTGGATGTCGAGAGTGAATAATGTCAGGCAAGCACACTGGTGAGCTAGTGAGTGAATGGGCTGAAAAAGATAATCTTCTTCTACCAGTGATACGTTTTCTTTTACTGACTGAACCTTCGATCTTGCATTTAATATTGAACGTGGGCGCTCCTGCTGGGAATCTTTTGGAAAAATTGGAGGCTGAAGGCTGTGAATTATTTCGCTCCTCCTGAGGCTCCACTTATAAATGTCATTGTGGTGCTGCCAAGCAGTTGCTCAAATTCTGTTATTTTCAGCTGCTTGTTACCAATAGACTGCTCTTGCTTATTTGACAAATGTGGTGCCACAGGCTATAGCCTTTTAGTCCAATTCTGTTCCCTCAAATCCCTAGCTTCCACCACTCTGTGAAACTGTTTCGACATGAATTTTCTCTTGTATTGGTTTAACCACCATAAAGAAAGAGGGAGAGCAACTGACAATTTAAATTCCCTCCATTCATTCACTGCTGGCCATAACCGATAACTGCCAGAGGCCCCATATACTTATACATAGCCAAAATGCAGGGCTGAGCATTTTGTGCAAAAGAGAATTTGTTTTTTAATTTTTAAAATTTATTTTTTTAGCTATACTGTTGAAATAACTTACAGTAACTGGTATTTTACCAGGAGAACAAGGAGAGATAGCCAGCCTACACCTCACCTGTAGTCTAAGCACCTCAAGCGAGAGATCTTGAACTCCACAACAACTCTGTGTTTCCTGCTGCACAACCAAAGAGAATTTCATTGGGTTTTCTCCACAAGTTTAGTCATTCCCTTAATTATTACTTTTTTTTTCAGTATGAGAAGTAGTAGCACCATTAGCTTAAAAGCTTGAAGCTAGTTAAGTAGGAACCATAACATTCCAGCGTTCCCTGGCGTTCCCTCTATGTACTTATCTGAGTCTATGGCTCATTCCCCGAGAGGTGCTAAACTCCATGCCAAGCTCAGTTGTTCCTCCGCCTCTGCTCCTCTCACTCATATTTATCCACAGCCATCTTGAACATGTCTCCCAGTAGCAGCAGACTTGGAGGCCCCTGGGTGGGGCAGAAGGTTCTCTGTACCCTTGCCAGTTAGGCCTAAAGCCATCAACCTCTGCCCATAACCTAGAGAGGTTGAGTACATATGGGGTAGGACCTTAATTTCCAGAAGGGGTCTCAAAAGACTGAGGCCCCACAACCAATGCATTGTGCAACTCCCTTGCTTAGCCTAGTGTCTCTTAAAGCTCTGCTGTTTCCTTCTACCTCCTTACTCTTCCCTCTTACTCCTACCTCTACTCCTACCTCTCCCTTTTGCTTCCCTGAAACTGTTTTGTTACATTACTCTAGATAGGATGTCTCTTGGTTTCCCTTTTGTAACCCTCCTACCTGTTCTTACCTTTTCCTGGAAGGCTATTGCTCCTTATACAGTTGTAATATGGCTACAGACTGTAGTTACCCGCTTCTTAGCTGGTTATCAAGTGATGAGTAAGCAGATTATATGTTACCTCCCACAGTAGTCTGGTGTTCCTCCTGCAGAGTCTCCTGCTGACTATGGTCACTCTACAGACTCTCTGCAACCATCCTACCAATGCCCTACAGATGCTCCTAGGTAGATTCACCACTCCTGCTCTTTGCCAATCATGCATTGGGACATGAATGTGACGGGACCCTCTGGATATTACTCCACTTATCTCTCTGTTCCTGATTCCTGGTGACTCCCGATTGCCTATCCCACTAAACCTCTGGCAGCTCCTCTCCCAAATCACACAACTGACCTATATGGCTTTCCTTTCTTTTATTCTCTTGGTAGGTGGGTACAGTAAGTCCTATTAGGCACAATACATATTTCTGAGGGTGACCTGGGAACACTGGATAGGTAAACTAACTTCTTCAGCGTCACACATTATGCAAGTGCTGATTGTGGGAATCAAACTCAGGTCTGCTGGAAGTACCAAGCTTATTCACAGCTCATTACTCCAACCCAAGGCCTCAATGTTTCTGTGGCACTTTGCGACTAAGTTCTGTGGCAGGATTACCATTTGCTGTAGAACTTCTGCAGCGGTGGTTTGTAATTTCTGGGTAAATTCTGTAGCACCAGTGAAGATCCCAGCATCAGCTTGTCATCCTGACACCACATCCATAGCAATGGTTATGGCAAATGGGATGGGGGAATGCACAATACCACTAGTCCAAAAATTAAACCTACAGACTTTTTGAAATAATCTTTTTTTTAAACGCTAAATAAATATCTGTCACTTAATGTCTTATCCTATTGCATAGATGAAATATGCAGAGGGGACCTTGTGTTATAAATGATTTATCTATACTTATGCTGTTTGCCCCATGTGCAGGGTTCAAAATGCATATCCCTTATATATTTATATGCAATCTGTAACATAATTAAAAAAAAAAGTTTTCATTTTTGTGATCGTGAAATTGTATCCTCATTCATACCATTGGAAATGGCATAAACAAAATAGTGGAGATATTTCAAGACTCATTTTTCATGCCAATCCACTTCTCCAGATGAACTATATTGCCCCATCAGGCCATGATATGCAGGTGAATCCCTAGTCAGAAAAGGTTCCCCGGCCCATCAGAAGGTGTCACCTGTGTGACAGAACACTACATCATACCTTTCCAGGCTCTGAGTGGTGGTGTGCGAGAGAACTGTCCCCCCCCAAATCCTCATATTGCCCAGCCAGGTCCTCAAGCTCATCCCCAAACTTGAGTCACTGGCACAGGAACACAAAACGCTACCAGCTGGCCCAGTGGCCAGCCCTGTACACAACATTTCTACACAAGTTTTAGGTAATGCTATCATTCGCTAATAACATGTAGTCAATAACCCTGGCAAAAATGTGTACAGCACAATTATTCATTTAGCAGGGCTGTTCTTTCAACAGGTCCACACATCATTATATTCCACCTTTCTGGACATCATTCTTTTTTTTAAGACAGAGTATTCATTTTACCAGTTATTTATTTCAGAAGGCTTCTCTATACCTCAAACACACAAAAACATTTGTACAAAGTAAGCTATATAGTTAATAGGTCTATGCTATTGTCAAGTGTTTAAGTTGGATACAGTGTAATAACTAAACATTTTATTAGGCTGTATTACAGGTTGAGGAAATGTCACAGCACCTGATGCGATGTGCCATTTCCTCAGAGAGTGGTAGCAGTGGAAGATAAATTGCTATTAATTTCTGTGGCAGAATGCAGCCCTGTCATTAGTTAATGTATGATGTGATGTCATTAATAACGTCAAATGTTGAGCATAGAGAGGTTCTGGATATAAAAGGAGAAGAAGAAAACCAGGTGCTATGGAAGAGCTACCCATATTAATTAAGAATCACCAAGAACAGTGAATGCTGTGGTACTTCAGTTATTCTGTGGTAGATTGCAAGTTCTGCACAAAATTCTGCTGCAGAAGAATTCTAGCGGCCTTGCTCTAAACTCTAGGCTTTACTGCCATCCCAGTATTTTACTTTCAGTCTCCTCACTCTCAAGAATAATTTACTGAACTAGATTCCCAAATTACCTGTCATAAATTTAAAGAAAAATCTCAAAGTGCCCCAAGACTCATAGAAACATAGACTTTGACAGCAAATAAGGACTGCTTGGCCGACCTAGTCAGCCCATTTCCCTACCTATTGGATAAGCTGCAGATCCTAGTTAACCAACAGCCTACTTCTTCCTACGTCCTGCCAGAACTGCCTTATGTCTGTCCCATGCGTTATTGAATTTCCCCACTGTTTTTGACCCACATCCTCCTCAGAAACCATTCCATGCATCCACCACCTTCTCTGTGAAAAAATACTTCCTCACATTGCCCCTGAGCCGTCCCCCCTCTATCTTCAAATTGTGTCCCCTTGTTCTTGCACATCTCTTTCTCTGAAAGATGCTACCCTATTGGACTTTGTTGATTCCCTTGAGGAACTTGAAAGTTTCTATCATGTCCCCCCTTCCTCTTTTCCTCAAGGGTATACATATTAAGCTCCTTTAGTCTCTCTTTGTATGGCCTGTGTTGTGGACCCTGCACCATTTTAGATGCCCTCCTCTGGATTGCCTCCATCCTGTCTATGTTGTTGTGGAGATGGGGTCTCTAGAACTGCATGAAGTACTCCAGATGGGGTCTCGCCAACTGACTGTACAGAGGGATAACAACTTCCAGTTTTCTACTGGTAATGGCTCTCCCTATCCATCCCAGTGTTTTCCCCAGCCATCCTTACTGCCTTCTCACATTGCTTGCTAACCTTTAGGTCATTTGATATGGCTACCCCAGGTTCCTTTCCATTTTTGTTAATACCCCCCCCCCCACTAAGTGCTCTTTCCCTGGGTTTTTTGTTTCGCAGGTGCATTACTTTGCACTTCTTTGCATTCAATCTAAACTGCCATACTTTTGACCATCCCTCCAACCTTGCCAAGTCCCTTCTCATCCATTCCATCACCCCCTTCTGTATCAACTCTGTTGCAGATCTTTGTGTCATCTGCAAAGAGGCATAGTTTCCTTCCAGTACCTCTGCAATGTCACTTATAACTACATTAAAAAGGACCAGACCCAGTACTGAACCCTGTGGTACCTTCCTAGTAACCTCTTTTTCTTCAGAGTGGACTCCGTTTACTATTATCCTCTGTGTCCTGTTGTCCAGCCAATTTTTTTACCCAGGCTACCACCCTAGGACCCACTCCCAGGCTGTCTAATTTGTTTATTAATCTTTTGTGTGGGACTGTGTCAAATGCCTTGCTAACATCTAGGTAGGCTATGTCCACAGACCCTCCCTGGTCTACTATTTTGGTCACCCAGTCAAATAAATCTTTTAGATTTGACTAACATGACCTTCCCACTGTGAATCCATGCTGCCTTTGGTCCTGTGACCTGCTGGCCACTAGGTACTCAACAATTTTTTCTTTCAGAAGTGATTCCATCATTTTCCCTACCACTGAGGTCAAGCTAATGAGTCTGTTGTTTCCTGCCTCTGCTTTGCCCCCACTTTTGTGAAGGGAAATCACATCCACCCTCCTTCAGTCCTTAGGTACCACATCATCCTCCCATGATTTATTAAAAAGGGTAATCAGTGGTGTCACTAGTTCTCCCCTTAGTTCTTTTAGAATTCTAGAATTCAGGCCCCATTGCTTTGTCCACCTTCAGTATTTGGAGTTCTTTCAGAACCATTTGTTCTGTGAAAGGACTGGCATCAACCCTCCTATCCAGAGCACTTCTGTTGAATAGGTATCTCCCCCCTTCTCTTCTCTTGTGAATACTGAGCAGAAGTATTGCTTCAGTATCCCTGCTTTTTCACTGTCCCTCTCTGCCCACCCATCTTGTCCTGTATTAAGCCTCACTATCCATCCCTTGGTCTTTCATGGCTCCCCAATGTGTCTATAAAAGGTTTGTCCCCCTAACTGAGTTGGCTTTCTTTTCCTTGGTTTGGGCCTTTACTGTTCTGACTGCCTTCCCTGCTTCCTTCTGCTTGAACTGGTACAGTTCAATATCCTGCTCCTTCTGTGTTTCCTTATACTTCCTGAATGCTATCTTTTTCACCCTAACCTTCCATGCCACTTCTTTTGAGAACCATATTGTTTTTTTTTTTGGTTTGATTTGTTTATTTGCTGCATACAAAGACTTGTTGCCTCTGTGATGGCAGTTTTGATGCTTCCCTATTATTCCTCCACCCCTCCATCTTGCTAGTTAGCTAGCATTTTTCTGAGGCAATCTCCCATTTTGACAAAGTCATCCTTCCTAAAGTCCAGTACCCTCACTTTTGTATGGCTTAACTCTGCAGCTGTGTTTATCATGAGCCACACTGTTTGCGGACACTTGTTCCCAGATGGCTACCTACTTCTAGATCTGAGATCCTCTCTCCATCCCAGTTTGAGAGTACTAGATCTAAGATTGCTCCTTCCTGAGTGGGTTCCAAAACTAGCTGTCTGAGGCATACTCCCTGTAGGGCATTGAGAATGATCCTGCTCTTGGATTTGGCTGCAGCAAAGATGCTCCAGTTAACAGCTAGCATATTCAGGTGCCCCATCAACAATATCTCCCCTTTTTCTGCCATCCTAAGGATGCCTTCTATAATTTCCTTATCCATTTCTTTCCCCTGAGATGGGGGTCTGTATACAACCCCCATGTGGAATGCAGCATCATTTCCAGTCTCCAGGGTGACCCACAGTGCTTTCCTATCCTCCCTGTTTACCCTTTAGTTCCATTGCTTTGATCCCTTCCTTTACATAGAGAGCTACACCTCCTCCTCTTCTACCCTCCCTGTCTCTCCTGTAGATTGTGTACCCTGGTATGTTGACATCCCAGTCATGGTTCTCTGTGTACCATGTTTCTGTGACTGCCACAATATCCAGGCATCCCTCTTCCATCAAGGCCACTGGTTCAGGGAGCTTGTTACCAAGACTATGGGCATTGGTATTCATTGTCCTCCATTTTTTGATGGCCTTACTCCATTTAGCCCCATTCCTGTCCTTACTGCCTTTGTCTTTCTCTCCATTTACCCCAACCCTTCTCCCTATCGACTTCTCTGTCCTGGTGTTTACCTCACTAACTACCATATTTGTTTTGGGGGGGCTATGATTCCCTGTTCCTTTTCAGTGCCTCCCCATCTTGGCTAGTTTAAATGCTTGCCAATGAAGCATTTAAACCTATCACCTAGGATCTTGGTTCCCCTCCTGGAAAAATAACAGATCATCGATCCAGTATAGGCCTGTATCCCTCCAGGTGGACCCCCAGTCCCCAGTGAAGCCAAAACCATGAGCTCTGCACCAGTTTTTCAACCACTGATTGAATACCATAGTGTGGAGCACCCTAGCCTCACCAATGCCATAGACAGGAATCACCTCCAAGAAGGTTACTGTGCATGCTACTTGTCTAAGGCCCCTCCCCAACTCCACAAACTCCTCCTGCACTGCTCTGATCCCTTTCCCAGCCAGGTAATTTTTCCCTAGGTGGACAATGACGTCCAGCTCCCTTCCCTGTGCAGCTGCTCTGACTAAAAATTTCTTTCCTACACCTGTCCACTTACACTGCTACTTTAAGAATGGAGAATATGTTTATAGGAAATGGATGGGTTGCAGATAAACCTTATCTTGGGTCAACTGACAAAGAAATCAAAGGGATGAAACTATATCCTATATGGGGTAGGGCCATGTAAATATGGTAGGAGGGGATTGTTAGGTACTGAGGGGAGAGATTACCTTACTTGTTTAATGATGGCAATAGGACTGGAATAGGTAGCATGTGGTGGGGCAGAAGCAGGTACAGACAGCAGAAGGACTGGAGTAGGGTGGTCTGTAGTAGGGGTGGGGAGCAGTGGTGTTTCTGGGAATGCTGCGTGAGGTGGGTAGTTGTCCAGTGTGCAGGAATCTTAATCGCTTGTTGGCAGAGATAAGGCAGATTAGATGGGCATTAGGAAGGTTTGTGGGGGGCATGGATGGGGCAGGGAGGTGGAAAGGGGGACAGCCCAAATAAGAGAGGCAGGCAAGCAGTAGAGAGTTGAGGAGGGTGGGACCCATTTGCAGTGGAACCCCCTACCTCAGAAGGTGAGGAGACCTTGGGAGCAGGATGGAAAGTGGTGGGAGGTAAGGGAGGGGTCACAAGTAGAGGGACTGGAGTGGGAGCACCTAGCATGGCATCAGTGTGGAATAGATTCCTCCCACTGACTTGGGCCAGGGAGGGGGATGATGAAGGTAAGGTGAGAGGTCTGATTCAGGTCAAAGGGTCCAGATCAGGTCCAGGTCAGAAGGTCCAGGGAGGTTAGCCAAATAGAGGAGGGTGATAGTGTGACAGAAGTAGTGGAGGAACATGATGATCAACTAGGGAGGGTGGAGCAGGTGGAGGGACAGAGGGGAATGTATGGAAAGATGAGGGCAGGATCAATGAAGGTAGAATGGGGAACTTGAGGACAGGTCAGTGCAGAGCATGGAGTTAAGAAGGGCAACTGTGAAGCGTGGCGGGGTTGTTAGACTTGGGGGAGGAGCACAGGGAAAGATTGGACAGCAACATGGAGGGGCATCATTAGGTAGAAGAGGGGCTCAAGGGACATGTAGAGTGGTAGAAGGTGAGGATAGAAAGGGGGAAAGCAGAGATGTAATCTTATGGGACTTGATAGTAATGCATATACACTGTGGAAAGAATGGGGCTGCACACATAGGCAGGAAGCTGGTGTGAATTCCGGGAATGATGGCAGGGTGGATGTGTCTGATGATTTCTCAGCTTGTGCAGGGGATTGGGGGGAACCTCATGTGTTTATCCATCTAGAAACAAATGATCTAGCTGAAGATGAGGTAGAGGCAGTGCAGGAGAAGTTCAGGAAAGCAAAAAGAATCTGTAGGGGGTGGTCAGATTGGTAGCCTTCTCTGCGGTGCTACCATTACCTAGTGCTAGGAGAACTAGGTGGTCAGATTGTTAGCTTTCTCTGAGGTGATACTGATACCTAGTGCTACAAGAGCTAGGAAGAGGAAGGTAGAGGTTTTAAATGGCTGACTACAAAGATGGTGGAAAGAGGAAGGTTATGGTTGCACTGGAGGTTGAGAGGAGATTATATCTTCCCTACCCACTGGTTGCTCCCTTCCAACAATCCTCCCTCTTGTCTCTGCCACTGTGATGAGATAACTGTTGTTAGGTATTAATCACTTACTCAGTTTTGTTTTTCTTTCAGTTACACATTGGAGATTTCAATTGTTTAAAAATGAATTTGCAAAAATTTTACTTTTTTTATATAATTGTACTGTGTCTTTAAACACAAACGTACTGAAGGGTGAAGGGATGTGGAGTTGACAAACCCATTATTTATTTATTTATTTATTTAATCATTTGATGACCAGGAAAGGCACACTGAGCCGAGGCTCGTTTCCAGGTGCAACCCAGGTTGGGGGGGAAGGGCAGGGGATAGATATACATTTCATGTTATACAGTATACAACACTTTAAATCAGTGGTGCAATTGGTAGACAAGAAGTACAGGAACTCATGCTCTGGCAAATATGAAATGTAGAATGAAGATCCTCAATCTGAAAGATAGGTGTGACAAGACAAATTTATCTGTTTCAACTCTAGTAGATTCAGTTAGAGCAATGGTTCTTAGACTTTGTCACAGTGAGCCTCCCTAAATCCATGGAAAAGATTTCGAGCCTCCCCCAAAAACTGAAATATTTTTGGGCTTCCTCAAACAAAAATAACATACTATACTTTGCGCAGTACATCATGAATAAATTGAAACCCTTTTGAGTACTTGGCTCACACTCAGTTCTTTGTCTTATATTGATGTGGAACCTTTGAAAAAGAGCTTCCGTGCTCAAAGGTGTTATCTGAATAACAAATAAAATAAACAAATATTATTATTCAGCTTATTGTACCACACACACACACACACACACACACACACACACACACACAGGCCAGGCTACTTGCTCTGCTAATTTCATTCTTGAACCATTGTTACCCCTTGTTGCAGTACCTTCATGGGTCAGACTACTTTCTGTGTTTCCTCTCTATATGAAATTACCTTCCTACATACTTTGCCTCACCACCTCCTTCCCTGCTCCTAAGCAACTTCTCTGGGATTACTTTGCTCCTTCCTGCTATTGCTCTTAGCACTTCTGTGCTCAGCCCTTGTATCTGGATGTTCTACATTAGTCTACAAATTGATCAATTACCACCACGCATTATTAGTTTATTGTTCATATTTGTTTACATTTGTTCATTGTGTGTTTCTTGATTGTTTTGCAGTTACCTTTTGAAATGTATTCACTCCCAACCCTTCCCCGAGTGCACCTGAAATGAGCCTTGGCTCATTCACCATCCCTTGTCACCTATTAGTAAATAAGTACATAGAATTCACCTCCTATTAGCTCTTTCAGTTTGCTTCATCTCTTCACACAAAATGTATAACACTCAAAATTTAAATACAGTACTTTTTTCAGACTTGCTTGAGCCTCCCCTTGAACAGGTTGGGGCCTCCCTAGGGAGGCTGGCCTCACCATTTGAGAACCCCTGAGTTAGAGATATTAAAGTATTTCTAGGAAAATAGCATTATTGTACAAGTCAAATGTTGTTCTTGAAACCCTAATTTCAGGTTACAGACACAGAAACTGTCATTATGTTGCTGGTTTAAGAATTTCAGTTCTAGTGTAAGTGGGAAGAGGTACAGGAACTCCATTCATGCTGCAAAAAAGGTACAGGAACTGAGTTCCTATGCGTTTCTGCTCACTTTCATCACTGCTTTAAATTCAATACATAGGCAAGCAAAACACCATATTGCTCGACAGCAGAACAGGAGGCATAAATAAATGTATATTCCATAGCATGTAGAATACAAAGGTGCCTCATGCATACATTTGGTGAGCTAATACACAAGAAGGCTGCTTAGGTTTATTGTCTACATAGTAAGGTAAGGGAGAAGGGGGATCAGAGTTCAGATTCGGTGCCATATCAGGCTATAGTACAGTGCTAGGTTAAGTTGTGGGAACAAGTGGGGTGAGGTAGAAGGTGTAGCTGAGCTTTAACAGAAGAGTAAAAGGAAGAGTTGCGTAAGACGGGAGACTAAGAGTTCCACAGGGAAGGGAGGCGGTAGTTGAATGCAGAATTACCAAAGTTGGAATAAGGAGAAGGGAGTGAGAAGGTGTGTGACTCTAGATCATAGAGAATAGGGGGGAGTAGGGGCAGGAGAGAGGAAGGAGGAGATGTAGGAGGTGAGCAGGTAGAACCAGAATTTAGAGATAAAAGATACAGAGGGGGTTAGATGTCTATGTGAGAGAGGAGGGAGATCCAGGCAAGAGAGAAGGGAACAGTGAGAGTTAGAGGCAAAATGACAGAAGGCATAGAATAGGGAGTCAAGGCAAGAGAAAGAGAGAGGTGGAGGGAGCACTGCCATAGACAATGTCTGGAAAAAAGTCAAAGACTGGCATAATCGACTTTGTCAAAAGTTACTGGTACACTGAGAGGGGTAGAGAGTCTCTGTTATGATATAGGACTCCAAGCTTAGGGTGAAGTTTGGATTAAATATAATCAGTGTAATCACCCTTTCCAATTCTGCATGTGCACCTCCTACCCACCTGCCTCTCTCTTCTCCTCCTCCTCCTTTTGCCTTCCACCAACCCTATTGTCCCTGTTAACCCTCAGCCTCACTACCCCAGTGCTCCTACCTAGCCTCCTGCCCTCCCCTACTCCTATACCACTGCTCCTCCCCCTCCCTCCTCCTCCACACACCCCATATGCTCCTCTCCACCTCACCCCCATCCAGACATTACCTTTCCTCTCTGCCCTGCTCCCTTGGGCATCTGATCACGCAAGCCTTCTCTGCCTGTGCTGCCCCACCACCCCTGTGCCACGAAACCCCTTTCTCTTCCTATCACTCCCGGCATAAACTCTCCTTCTGCCACCCTCTGACCAGAGCAGTTCTCCTCCTTCTGCTCCTGACAGGGAACATACATCCCAACCCAGGCCCTGCCCCTCCCACCCACCTACTCAGCCCACTGGTCTCCAAATAGCCTCCATGAACATATGCAGCCTGCTGAAAAAATTTGATGCCCTACAGTGCTGGGCCGTGGCTCATCAACCAGACATCATAGCCCTGGTTGAAACCTGGCTGTCCAAATCCACCCCTGACTCATTTGTCTCCCTCCCAGGCTATACCTTATACTGGAAGGACCGAGTAGGCAAACGAGGGGGAGGCTGTGCAATCTACACTAGAGACACAACACTTGGGCACATGCTCCCCACCCCTGCCCTTGTAAATGGGGCCCAGGCTCTTACCCTCAAACTCACCCTGGACCCCTCTAGGAGCCCTCTCTATCTCACCACTGCCTATGTTCCCCCAAAGAACCAGTACCCGGCCCTGGTATCTTTAACTGACTATCTGGCCTTCCTCCACCATAAGGTGGAACAAATCTAGTTGGGACCTTAACGAAATTGGCTAGCACCTCCTCTTCCATGATTAGAGACTCATTTGCCACCCAAGACCTGACACAACTCATCACCCAGCCCACTAGAATAAACCCTAAGAGAGGAACCAGCACCCTTCTGGATGTTATTATCACCAACTGACCCCAAAAAATCCAAAACATCCAGGTCCTACCAGATTCCCTAAGTGACCACTCCCCTATCCTATTTCATTGGGCAGTCCCAAAGCCCAGACCACCTTCCGCAGGTGCCTCCGCCCTGGTGGGCTGCAAAAACCTAAACTATTCCTCACCCAGATAAACTGGTCCCCCATTCATCGTGCAACCGACATTGACACTGCCCTCGCCTTCTTCACACACACCTTCAACATGGCTTGTGATCTCTTTGCACCCTTCATCAAAATCTGATCCAAAAAGCAGAATGCACCCTGGGTTAGCCCTGCCCTTCTATAATTACTAAGAAATTGGGATAACCTCTGGCACCTTGCCACTGAAACGGGTCAGCTGTCTGATAGGCAGGCTTACAATGCGGCCCGGAATAAGTGCTCTTGGGCCGTCCAGAAAGCCAAGGCCAACCATTACCAGGCCACCCTTACCTCCTCCTGGGGCTCGGCCTGGACTTTCTGGGATGATATTAAACAACTAAATGGAAAATCACGCTCCCCTGCCCCATCCCAGCTCACTAGCAATGGCAGTACCACCACCGAGCCTGCCACCATAGCAAACTGGCTCAACACTGCTTTCACTGACCTTAGCTCAGTCCTCCTAGTACTTCTTTGACCTCCCCCAACCAACCTCCCCTGTCCTCCAGCACCCCAGCTTCCACTCATGCAGATTTCTGCCCGAAGCCAGACCCATCCTAATCAAAGCTTTGAATAGCAACAGTCCCAGCAGTGACTCACTGGACCCCAGTATCCTCAGGCTGGTGCTAGATGAAGTCCTTGCCCCACTCACCAGCCTAATTAACCAATCGCTCTGCCTGGGACAATTTCCCATGGCTTGGAAAACAGCCATAATCACACCCATTCATAAAGGGGGCGACAGGTCATCGGCCAACAACTACTGGCCAATCTCCATCCCCCCTCTAAAGCCCTGGAGAAAGTGGTGGCCATTCAAATCACTGATTATCTGGCTAAGCATAACATCTTATGCCCAGAGCAACATGGCTTCCGTGCTGGTCACAGTACCAGCACTGCACTAATTGAATTCTCCAACTTCCTACACTCCTCCCTGGATACCAGCTCCCTAGCTGGTGCAGTGTTCATCGACCTCTCAAAGGCTTTCAACACCGTCTCCCACCCTCTTATGCTGAATGCTCTCTGCCACATTGGTCTTTCAGCTGGCCCCCTAGCATGGTGCACAAGCTATCTAGCTGCTAGATCACAGTGTGTTAAAATCAATGGGATACTCTCTGATACCCATCCCATTCACTCTGGGGTCCCCCAAGGCTCCATCCTGGGCCCCCTTTTCTTCTCACTCTATCTGAACACCCTGCCCAGTGCATGCCCTGGCAAAATTCTCCTGTATGCAGATGACGCTGTCCTTTTTGCCACCCACCGCAATCCCATCTCCCTTCAGGACACCCTACAGCAGTCTTTCAATAATGCTGAAGCCTGGTTTAAGGAGCGCAGACTCGACATCAACCTTAAAAAAAACAAAGCTATGCTCTTTTCCCACCCCCAAAACAAAGCTAGCAACCACCCAATCTATATCCTTCCTAGTACCAAACAGCCACTGGAAGAAGTCTGCTCCTACAAATACCTTGGGGTTACCTTTGACTCAGCCCTCACATTTCACAACCACATTAATGCCCTAACATCTGCCACTAACACACAGCTTGGCATCCTCTTCCGCCATAGAACCTGCCTTCCCCCAAATGCACTCCGGCTCGCTGTTATGTCTTCTGTAATGTCCCTTGTAGACTATGGTCTACCAGTCTATGGTGCTGCTGACATGACTGCACTCAAAAAAATTCACTTAACCCTGAATAAAGCCTGCAGATTGATTACTGGTGTCCCCAGGCTCACACACACCTGTCAGCTGTATGATGAGGCTAAACTCCTTACCCTGGATGAACGGCTCTGATATCAAACCTGCCTCCTCACAAAAAAACCCTACTCGGGCTCTCCCTCCCGGAGTGATGGCATCCATCCACCGGATCCCACCCACTATTGCAACACAGTCATCCAACAAGACCACTCTAATGGTTCCCAGATCAAGAACCAGCCGTGGCCAGAGGTCCTTCTGCTACAGAGCCCCATCCTGGGTTAGCTCTCTCCCTGCTCCCATCACCAATGCCACCACCATCTCCAAGTTCAAAACCACCCTTCGAAACCAACTCTTCAACACTCGTAGCTGCTCCTGTCTCTGAAGACAGCCTCCATCTCGACTTCTAATGACAATGCCCACCGGGTGGCTGTTCACCTAACCCTCCCCACCACCTCTTCCCGGTACACCTATGTCTAACCTGGCCAGTGCCAGCTGTTTTATTGTATGCCTATCAGATTGCTCAATTTTTGATACCAACTTGTGTAACACCTGTTCTCAGTTACTTGTACCCTGTAACCTAAATGTATTTTGTCTGACCTCAGTGTGACGTGGCGCCTCTGATGATTGCCTATTTTTAGCATAACCTATGCTATGTAACCTAAAACTCTATGTATGTCTTTAATGTGATGAGGTACCTTTGGAAACGAGCCTCTGGCTCAAAGGTTGTAAACTGATTTCACAAATAAATAAATAAATAAAAAAGTTTAGGTTGGAGTCAAGCCAAATGCCAAGGTATTTGTAGGATGGGACCATGATTATTGGGGATCCATCAAGGGAGGTGATAGGTGAAGTGAGGTATGCCTTAGTTAGTCTTTTGGTAGTGCCCAAGGTCACAGAGATGTTTTTTGTAGTATTTAATGTAAGCTGTTTAAAGGTGAACCAAGCTTGGATGGAGTCGAAATCTTGTTGAAGCTTAGAGTGTGCAGTGAGAAGGTCTGGACCGAATGAGAACAGAACAGAGTCATCCACATACATATGAATGAGGGAGGAAGAGCAGGTGGTAGGGAGGTTATTTATGAAAATAGAAAACAGAATAAGGCCTAGTATGGAACCTTGGGGGACACCTGCCAGGAAAGGGAGAGAAAGAGAAGAGAAGTTAGCAGTATGCCACCCTTATGGCGACACCAACACAGTGAAATACATACCTGTCATCAACACTTTGCCGACAGGTCGCTGTGCCTGAGACAGGGGCATGCTGTCTCCTGGTACTGCACCCCTGCCCCAAATCAACTCCAACTGGAGTTGAGAATCCAAAAGACTGGGGGTGGGAGTCAGAGCCCCCCACATGGGGGGTTGGTGGTGAAAAGCCGCTGATAAAAAAAACAGGACCAGGAGACTCACAGGCATCATGTTGACTGCAACTTGCGGTCAACATGATTCCTGTTGGAGAAATGCTGGTAAACATAAAAAATGTCAACCGGCATGGTAAAACTGAAGTTAGCAATTTTAGCTGACTGATGTCTATCTTTTAGATTGGAATCAAACCACCAAATATCAGGAGGGGAAAGTCCTGCATCATCAAGTGAATTTAGGAGTAGTGGGTGGGATACGGAGTTGAATGCTTTTATTAAGTCAATGAAGACCACAACGGTGTGGTAGCCTTTATCAATAGCAGATTGAATGTGAGCAGTAACACAGAGGAGGGAGGAGATAGTGGAGTGTTTTTTTCTGAAACCGGACTGGTAGGGGGATAGGAAATTTGTGGAGGTTAGGAAATTGGAGAGTCTGGACAGAATGAGGCATTCCTGCAATTTTGCTAGGACAGGTAACAGGGAGATAGGGTGGTAGTCATCAGGTGAGGTGGGATCACCATCTTTGTGGAAGGGAATGTGACATGCTGATTTCCAGGCTTTAGGTACTGTGCCTGAGGAAAAGGATACATTTATTTTTTTCACTTTATCTTTTTATTGAAATTCAAGTACATAAGAAAGCACACATCTAATACAATAGAAGACTATGCTCCATGTAAGGTATAAAATACCACTTAACAAAACACAGTATTTAGGGTAAACATATTGGAGAAGCCTTATACATGTATTGATAATAAAACACAAACCTAGACAGGATGTAAGTAGAGAGCAAAAGGGTTACAATCAATAGGGTATTATGGGATCAGATATAGAAACCATGTATGAAATACATGCTAGGGTAGGCTATGACAAGGCATTCAGTAAATTGCAAAAAAGTGATAAATGTGGTAATATGAAGAATGTTCAGTAATGGAAAGGTGAAGATAAGAGAAAAGTGTGCAAGGAAAGAAAGAATAGAGAAAAAAGCAAGGAAGAAGGGAAGGAGAGAGGGAAGGAGAGAGGGAGAAAACATGGAAGAAGGGAAAAAAGAGGAGAAATCTATGCAAAAAGTTTCAAGAAAAACCTAATCTGAGAGCAAAATAATAAAGAGGGCTAAATATCCCCAAGAATTAGGGTGTAGAAGAACTAGGTTCAATGTACTTAAAGTAATCCTGCCAACATCAGTGAGTCTGTTATGAGTAACATGCGATAATCGGTCTAGGGAGGTATATTGAGAGAGGCTTTGAAGAACATCTGAAAGAGAAGACACCAGAGTTGATTTCCATTTCATAAGAATCAGACGTTTGACCATAAGAGAAAGTATGTTTAGTCATATAAAATGTGCATGCGAGAGGAGAGAGCTATTGGGGATAAAGATGCCTAGAAGGAATAGCTTGGGTTCAAAAGGTAGTTTTTGTTCTGTTACTCTGGAGGCAAGTAAACAGACTTTATGCCAGACCTTGTTAATAGGAGCGCAAGACCACAAGATATGATGTAGATCCCCACTGAACAAACTGCAGTGCCAGCAATTATTATTATTAAATAGGCCCATTCGTTGAAGCACAGAGGGGGTTCTATACCAAAGATGTAGGATTTTAGTTTGTATTAAAGAACTATTGGCATCTTTATTATGTTCAATATGCCAACAATTACTTCATTGTGCGTCTAAAATATTGTAGTCAAGAAGAGTACTCCATTTAATTTTGCCCTGTAAAGACTGATCAGGTAGATTATCAATAATGTGTTTGTAAATGGAGCTATTTAATTTTACTGATAAATTAGTCCAGTGCGAGATGTATGGGTTTAGAAGAGTATGCCAATACACTAAACTGGAGAGAGAGTTATAAGCTTCCCAAATTTGTAAAAACTTCCAGAAGTCCTGTTTAGGAAGTTTCCATGTGACCTGCAAGTCTGAGAATGATCGAAGTGTGAATTAATTCTGGTCCAAGACATCTCCAAGAAAGAACATGCCCTTGTTCCTCCATGTTCAGCAGAAAATTGGGTGATCTTCTAGAATGAGCAGTGGATTGCCCCATAAGGGGGCATAAAACCAGGGTGTTGGATTGGATTTCAGGAATTTGTGGGTTAGTTTCCAATGATGAACAGAGGATGATATAGTCGGGTGTGATTTTAGTTTAGGGGAAATGGGATTAAAAATGAAAGAAGTGGGAACTCCTCCAGGGCACAGTGCAGATTCCATTGCAACCCATAGTGGTGAGTGAGGGGAGGGTTTCTGAAACCATGTAATGGTTTGGGCCATTTGGAAAGCCCAGAGATAGCCTTTGAATCAAGTGAGTCCGAATCTCCCCTTTTTCCAATGTGATCGAAGTTTGTTGCAGTTAAATCTCAGTGGTTTCCCATCCCAAATAAAGTTACCTATTAATGTATCAATTTTAGCAGAAAGGAGGATGGTAAGATTAAAGGAATATTGGCAAAGAGGTACAGAATCTTGGGAGAAATGGACATCTTAATGGCTGCAATTTTCCCCATGAAAGAGAGATTAAGAAACTTCCATCTGTCCAGAATTGTTTTGATGTTATCAAATAAGGGGTTAAAGTTCATGTCCCATATCTTCCCTAAGTTACTAGTAATTTTGATTCCTAGATATGTTATACCCTGTGGTGACCAGCATAATCCAAGAGGTATGTTCATAAAGGCTTTACAGTGGTCATTAAGGGGCATAGTTTGTGAGTTGCCATAAGTCAAAGCAAGGTCAGAAATTTTAGTAAAATTATTAAGCAAATCAACCAAGAGGGGGCCCAGCCTCATTCAGGTTTTTGAGTAAGATTAAGAGGGCATCTTCATAGGAGAAAGAAACATATCCTGAATTGCTCACAGGTATGCCCATAATGCCAGAAGAGTGATGTAAACAAGCAGTCAGGGGTTCTATGGCTAAAATAAACAGGGAAGGTGACAAGGGACAGCCTTGTCTGTTTACCCTTTCTAGATGAAAGTAAGAGGAAAGGATGGAATTAGTAAGTATTTTAGCAACAGGGGAGTTATATAATACCTTGATCCAGGAGCAAAAGATATGAGAAAGACCAAAATAAGATAAAACTTGATGAAGGTAGTCCCAGTTTAAGGAATCAAAGACCTTCTCGAAATCAATAGCTATGGTTGCAGTTGGTGTCTTGAGGGATTTGGTTTTGTGAATTAAATTAAATAAGGAATGTAGGTGATCAGAACCAGATCTATGTTTAGTAAAACCAGCTTTTGAAAATGAGTTAGCTTGGGAATCAAGGATTCAAGTCAAGAAGTTAGTAGTTTAGCAAATATCTTACCATCCGTGTTTAATAAAGAGATGGGCCTGTAACTTGTGCAGTGAGTAGGGTCTTTTTCTTTCTTAGGGATTAGGGTTATGATTGCTTTGGTGCAAGATGGGAGAAGCTTGCCAGTATTTGAAGCTTCTTGATAAACATTAAGAAGAAGGGAACATAAGGTGTTGGAAAACATTTTATAGAAATCAACAGGAAATCCGTCACCCCCAGGGGATTTGCCGGATTTCAAGGAAGAAAAAGCTTTCTGGATTTCCTAAAGTGAGAAGGGTTCATCTAAAGAATTTGTTTCAAGAGTAGAAAGATAAGGAAGATGTAACGATTTAAGGAATTGTTGAATTTGTAAAGTAGATGGAGGATTTGTGTTAGAGTATAGTTTTGATAAAAGGTTTTCATGATACGATTTATAGAGGGGTTGCTGGAGTGAATCGTACCCTGTTCATCTTTTAGGCTTAGGATGTGTTGCTCCATTTGTTGTGCTTTGAGCTGGTAAGAGAGGAGTTTCCCAATTTTATTGCTATGTTCCCCAAAAAAATATTTAAGTTTAAACAAGGCCAGTTCAGTTTTATGAAAAATTAATTTGTTAATTTTAACTCTAAGTTGAAGAATTTCAGGATGAAGTTGAGAATCAGGGCAGTGCTTATTAGAAGAAGCGTATCAATTCTCTTTAGTCTTAAGAGATTTTTCTAAGTCAGCCAGCTGTTGTTCCCTTACTCTTTTCCTATGTGCAGCATAACTGATCATTTTCCCTCAAATCGTAGCTTTAAGAGCTTCCCATACAGAGGACATAGAAGATTCAGTTGGAGTATTGTGAAAGAGGAAGTCCTGAATGTATGCTTTGATCATGGGTAAGAATTTGGGATCCTTGAGAAGGAGAGGTGCTAGTAAGAAGATTTAAGTGCTAATGGGCCCCCAAAAAGTTGCAATTTGAAAGGGGAATGATCTGAGATTATGATGGGAGAGATGGATGAATCAATAGTTTTTTCCATTATAACAGGAGAGGCTAACCAGTAGTCAATTCTACTATGTGTCTTATGTAAAGAGGAGTAAAAAGTAAATTATCGATCACGTGGGTGATGGAGGCACCATAAATCAGCTAATCCAACATCTTGCATTAGTAATGAGAGGGCTCTAATACTTCTAGGGTGGGCCTCTGTAGTGGGGCTACTTCTGTCAATGCTGGCTTCTAAAGCTAAGTTAAGATCCCCTCCAAGAATAACTGGAGTATTATCAGTGTTAAAAGATAGAATCTGCTGAGCTAAATTATAAAAAAACTCCGGGGAATCAGAGCTGGGTACATAGACATTAACAAGCAGAAGAGGACCAGAGTTGATGCTCAGTTTGACCAACACCCATCTGCCATCAGTATCAGAAACGGAGTTTACAAGGGACCATTTGAGACTCTTATGAATAAGAATAGCAACTCCTCTTTTTGTTTGAGGAATAGGATGATTCATAGATCTGACCAACCCAATCTTTTTTAAGTCTATGAACATCCTCTGCTAATAATTTTGTTTCTTGAAGAAAGCAATTTGTGTTTTATATTTTCTGAGCTGTGAAAGAATTTGCTTCCGCTTACAAGGAGAATTGTCCCTTCACATTCCATGTATACAAAAGTATGTCACTTATATTGTTAGTGTTAAAGAAAGGGAATAATCGCTGGAGTGTGATGGGACAAATAAATGAGGCAGAGGGTGATTAGAATACAATATAGAGAACTTACGTATATGCAGAGAGTGGCAGGAACATTCAAGCCGAAAAAGTGAGATGTATGATACATGAGTAGCACAGATATCTTATTAAAGTTAGAATAGAGATGGGGAAGGACAAAAGTCATTAACAACAACAACATCAATACTAGTAAGCTAAATAACAAAGAAAATGTTTTATGGGTGTGAGGAGATATGAGTCAGCCAACTGGCTAAAAGACTCTCTCACCACACTTTGGGGCGTCGATGTAGGGAGGAGACTAGGGAGGACCGGTTAAAAATATCAGCCCAAACCTAAGTCTGATCCCAGTAATATAATAAAGTAACTATTCCTGATAAGCTAAACTGAAAGGGAATAATACCATGGAAGGCAGGGGTCTGTAATAACTTCAGCTTAATTCTAAGGTAACATAACAAGGTATAAGGATAAAGCTTAACACCAGAACTTATTTATAAACATTAGTAGTAATAGTACAAGATATACCAACTCAAAATAACAGTAAATTAAAGAACCATATATGAGATGCTAGAACAGCCTAGACATAGAGCAAGGAATTCAGGGAGCCAGGTGGAATGCAAATGAACAAATATAAAAATAAAAGTAGATCATTAGCACATTTGAGTGTCTCTGAGTATACTTTGCAGTGCAACAGAATAAATACATAATGTATACAATATTGAGGGGGAAAGAAGAAAGGGGAGGTCAATTGAAGCCCTTACGCCCTGAGCCAAATGCAAATCGGTATTATGTGGAAAGGTATAGGCTTCGGTGATAACTGTAAACAGAAGAGATTGTCATAGTAAACATCAGCACCGATTACTCAAAAATTGCCTAAATAGGTGTGATATGGGGTGACTAGGTCTAGAAGATTAGGTCCAGTGAGCCCCAAAACAGGAGGGACCACACAGCAATGGATTTCTATAATATCTGTAGGTTTCGAGTAAAATAAGGAGCATAAGGAAGATGTAGATTGCCAATCCTTTGCAACAGTACACCAAACATAGCCCACCTCTTTGAGTGCTAATGATAGTTCCATATTGTAAACAGGAGGTAGTAAGAATAATGGAGTATAGGGAAGGAGATAGATTAAATGAAGTTGCCAATAATACTTAAGAACCTGTCATCAGGAGAGGGAAGGGGTAAGTTGCCTTGTAAGATATAATAATTCACATATGAAAAAAGGAAAAGCAATAATCAGGATGCATACCGATAGAAGATATGCAACTGAACAGCCAAAAGACTATAAACCTGATGCACTGCTAAACTGGAGAGTAAAAGGCTAGATACAGAGAGCTTGTTTAGTGAGGTAAAGTTTAAGATCTAACACTAAAATAATGGGCTAGAAAAGCATTGCTGATATACCAAAGTTCCCTTGAAGACCTTTAGGCTGCTCGTATAAACACTGCAACAAAAAGAAAATTGGGCGCACCGCTATGTGCAGCCTTTGCTTTCTGCACCTGCTGGGAGCAAAAGCAACCAGGTAGCATAGACTGTAGATTGTGCTGTAAGGCAGAAAAAGTGTACTGACACTCCCTTTATATATCCTGGAAGCAAAACCTACCAAGATAGAGCAACTGTGACAATATTATTGACCATATAAGCTAATGACACCCTACATTTATTAGTAGGATTCTGACTATTGATGTTCTTGCTTTAGGTCTTTGCCCTATTTTCATTTTTGGGCAGCTCTGAAGATTTGAGTGGGGAACTTGCAACTTCTTCTGCCCATGAAGTATGGGCAGAAATACATCCCTGAGGCACAGGGCTCAAATTAGAGGGATGTTCATCTGAAATTTGCTGGGAAAGATCCTCCTCCGAGGAGTGCATGTCATCCTCAAAGAGAGCAAACTTATTGCTCAAGGGAATAGAGGGGTTGATTTGAAGGTGAGAAGCTGCAGTTTGGGGTGTTTGGGGTGAAACCTTGCTAGAACAGCATGAAAGTCTTGAAGAATAATGCCCCAACAAGAGCTTCTCTTGCAGCCATGTTGATTGCCTTGGGGTCATATCTGTTGTGACACTGCTGCTTGGGGCTGCGAGTTCTGCAACACTTTCCCCATGTTCCTGTACCTCGTCGTCCACCCTCCATGCGGGTACCAAAACTGTGTTCAGGTTGCCAATTGCTGCTGAATCTCCCAGGGTAAGACTGCAGAGAGAGACCTCTAGATAGTTGGCTAAGGCATCAGGGGTTTCAAAATCCTTGAAGGAAGAGCCTGAAAAAAGGCACAGAGTCATGGGGTAATGTAGAGCAAATGTAATGTTTCTCTGGTGGTGGATTTGTTTAAGTGGATTGTAGGCCTTCCTTCTGAAGGTTAAGTCTTTTGAAAAGTCTCTGTAGATGAAAATATTAAACTCTTGCCACTGAAGTTTCCCCATTTCTCTGGCTGGTTTCAGTATTAATTCTGTGTGGGAATAGTTCAAGAAGCGAGCAATGATAGGCCTTGGTCGCTGGTCTGATGTTGGCCTGGGACCCAGAGTGCAGTGAGACCACTCAATGATTAACATTAGGTCAGGAGGCAGTTTAAGCATTTCAGGCAGCATGTGTAATAAAAGCACAGTAGTGTTTCCTAATTCTACACCTTCAGGGAAGCCAAAAAATTGTAAATTGTTGCTACAATTACAATTTTCAATATCGTCAGTTTTGCCTTGTAGGGATTTAATAGTTTGATCTTGATTGCAGACAGTAGCCTGGAGGTCATGAACAGCAGTGGTGTTACAGGCTATTGCTTTCTCATTAAATGCAATTTTCTGGCTAAAAGTTTCAAGAGTGGTCGCATTCTGTTGGGTGGAGGTTTTTAGATCATGAATCGCAGCCATCAGTTTAGAAAACATTACTTTCACTATAGCAAGTGAACTTTGCTCTACTTGGAGATCTGCCATAATGTTGAAGGATGAGGCCTAGTAAGCTGCAGTACAGTGTAGAATAATTGAATATAAGTAGAGGATGAATCAAAAATGATTTACAAACTGCGTCAGGCAGTAAGATTACAGGATGGTCACAGGAGTTGGTACCAAAGAAAGGTCTGGTGAAGGCTAGATGAGGTTAGATTGCAGTAATTTCTGCAGAGATTCTGAACTATGCTGCCATCTTCTCAAAGGACAAATTGATGATGTGGGAGAAGTGGGTAGTGATGGCAGGAGCAGAGATATGCAAAAGGCTAAGATGTAGCCCGTCTGGGCTTGATTTAGATGGGTTTAGTGATAGTACAGTGTGCAGGACTTCTGATGTGAAAACAGGAGCAAGCAGGAGTTTCTCAATTTTTGTGGGTATCGGGGAGGGATTGGGGTAGTCAGTAGGGCAGAGGTAGGGCAGGGGGAAGCACAAGTGGTGAAGTAGGAGTTTAGGGTTAATGCAACTTGTGTGGGGTCCATTAGTTCTGTACCATTGTGCTTTAGTGTGGGGGTGTTTGACTGGGGGAGGAGGGTTGAAGATGGAGTGTACTATGTTCCAGAAGGAGGAGGTATCAGCGGTGCTGAAGCGATGTTTAAAGTAGTCTGCCTTGGGCTGGCCCGGTGGCGCTGAGGGTTGAGGTGCTGGAAGCCACACCTCGCACCACACTGGTAACCCAGGTTTGGGAATGAGCTCGGGTCATTGGGGGTTGGCAGGGGGAAGGATGATCGAGCATCCCAACTGATGCTCTCCTCCTTCGGGGTTGATTTCCAGGGGTGCTTCATGCACCCGACGTCCCTGAGGGTTGGTGGCAGCACAAACTTTCAGAGCTTTGGCAGCTCCAATAGCACTGGAGTCGAGGAGGGGAGGATGCTGTCAGGAATTTGGTAGCATTGTGCATCAGCACATCATCTACCCAAGCCGACATCCTCAGGGGTGGAAGGGGACCACAGAAAATGGATAAAGACCCTCTTCGGTCCTAGATGATGACCGATCCATGCCTCCAAGCCACCAATCCATGAGCAGACCTCATTGTGCAGGCTCTCCACTGAAGGTTGAGGAAGAAAGGGCCCTTCCTTACCCCATCTGGGGGCATAACCGGGCATCAAAGAAGTACAATGGAGAGGCCTGGCACTGTAGGGGCAGACCTTATTGACAGCGGTCTGAGGGATTGACAGGTCTGAAGGAGTGGAAAAAGAGGTTAGGACTGGAGGGATAAAAAAAGTTTAAAAAAAAAAAGTAGTCCGACTTGGCGTGGCAGATAGCCAGAGTGCAAGCATTTCTCGCAGTGTTATACACATGTTTAGGAGTTAGAGAGGTTTTATTGGTGGACCAGGCTTTGTCGCAAACCTTTCTGAGTGCGACTATGGGGGCAATGTTCCAGGGGTGGTGGCACATTCTAAGCCTGACTTTACATGGGAGGCATGGAAATTCCAGGCACTGTTGAAAATTCTGGTGAAGTGGGCTTGGGCAGTGTCAACTGAAGCCGCAGAGTAGACTGGGAACCAGTGTGCATGAGCATGATGAAGATCAGAGAGGAGGGAATTATTATCTAGTGAACTTAGAGGGCGTGTTTCAGTGTATTTTGGAGTGGATTTGGGTAGATGCATTTTCATTACATGGTAGGTGATGCAATGGTTGCTTAGGAATGGGTTGAGGACTCCTGATGCTGATATGTGGTAAGGATGGGATGAGAAGATACAATCAAGAAGTCAGTGGTTTGGGGATCTGGTGTTGTAGTGGGTTGGTTCCATGATTAGCTGCTGGCTGAAGCACTGGAGCCACTAGCATTCATCCAGCCAGCATTTGCAATGTGCTACTAATAAAGGACTTAAACTTTACTCATACAGTCTGTGGTTTTGTTTTCCTGTGAATTCAGAGTGCAGTCCTCTGTTTCTTCCATTTGTGTTTGGTCTGGCTGCCCCTTCCTTTCACCCTCAGCAGTGTTGCACTGCATCTGTGATTTCTGTAATAAGATGGAAGACCTGCAGGAATTATTGGCAGATAAGAGGGTGGACACTGCGGGTTACTCCAAACCATGACTGGGATCTCTCAATACTTGGGTATAAACTGTACATAAGGGACAGGGAAGTAGGAAAGGAGGTGTAGCAGTATATGCAAGATAAGGAATGCCATTTACGAGGGAGGAGTCAGAAGAAGGGAAGTCAGAGGTGCTGTTGGTGCAGATGCAGTCGACTGGTGGGAAGAAGGTAAGACTAGTGGTGGCTTACAGACCACCTGATCAGGAGGAGAAAGGGGACTGGAAACTGGGGTCTGTAATACAGGAGGCCATGAGGGAGGATGAAGTGGTAACTGTTGGAGATTCTAACCTGCCTAAGGTAGATTGAAAGATCCCTGCCACAACCTGCACCCAGAGTGAAGTAATCCTGAAAGCGGTGCAGAATGGATTCCTGACCCAGGATGTCACGATACATAATTGGGAAGGGAAAACCCTTTATCTGGTACTGACAAAAGGGTCACACAATCAGGATATCCAGGTTGAGGATCCCATGGGTGGGAGTGACCACCACACGGTGTGGTTCACGTTAGACATGGGGAAGGAGAAGGCACCCACAAAGACCAAGGTTCCAGGTTTCAGAAGGAGAGACTTCAGAAAGATAGGAGAAATGCTAAAAAGTTACCTGGCTGGCATTGGTGGAGAGATGAGGGTGGATCAGAAGTAGTCCATCATTAGCAGGCTCATCAGCATAGGAGTAGTGCTACCACTTGTAATGCCGGTGACCCAGATTTGGAAGGGAACTTGAGGTGTCAGAGGGCAGGAGAAAGAGGATCAAGTGTCTGGAGGACTGATCTCTTCCTCCAAGTGGGAGGGCTTGTAAAGCCCAGTGTTTGCCTGGCCCCTAGTGGAAGCAAGGGAAAAGGCACTTGGGACTGCTTAGAATTGTAGGAGGGGCGGGCAGAAATCCACGTGTAGTGCATGAGAGCATGCAGTGCACGTCATGACATCATTGCTTGCCACACCACTCAGGAGAGAAAGGGAAAAAGCTACTGGTAGCAAGATGGCACCTGGACACAAGTGGATCCCACACCTGACCAGCTGGGCTTGCTTGACCAGAAATTGGATCTGGTCCCGATGGGGGCCCAGAGGAATCCATCGATCCCACTGGGGGGATAAGCCATGGGGGCATGGGCTGAAAGGTAAGTACCAGTGGACATTGGGGTCACAGGGCTCAGGTGTTCAGCTAAACAGGGGCCATCTGGTGGGGGAGCAAAAAAAGTGATGATCCATCATTAAGGAGGGAATAGCAGCTGCCTCAAAGGAGTGTGTTAGGCTACATGTGAAAAGCTTAAGAGCAGAAGCTCTCAGCTGGTTTAGTTATGAGGTAGCCCAGGTAGTCAGAAACAAGATGACCAATTAAAGGAAGTTCAGAAGGACACAGAGGGAGGAGGACAGGGAAGAATGCCATAGGAAAGCCAGGGAGGTAGAGAAGGTAGTTCAGTAGGCTAAAGCCCAGAAAGAATGACAACTAGCGCAAGGGATGGAAAAAAAGGAGAAAATGCCTTTTTTAAGTATATAAGCAAAAGCAAAAGAAGTAAGAAGGATGGCACAATATGACATAAGAGAGGGGAGGGGTGGGTGGAGAGAAATGGTGACAAGTCAGAATTGTTGAATGAATATTTCTGTCTGGTCTTCACAAAAGAGAGGGATGTCCTTGTACTGCAGTGAACAGGAGGGGAGGAAGAGAAGAGTGTCTGGGAAGAGCAGAGATGGAAAGACTGCCGAGGATAGGGTAAGGAAAGGAATACTGACCCTGTGGGTGGACAAATCCCCACATCCAGATGACATCATTCCAAGAGTGCTGAGATAACTAGCCAAGCAACTTGCAGGCCCCCTGGGTGATCTGTTCAATAATTTTCTTGCATCTGGGTAGTTTTTCCACTGGACTGGAGAGTGACACATATAGTGCCACTCCACAAAAGTGGACCAAAGGATGAGCCAGGCAACTATAGATTGGTCAGCCTGACATCAATCATGTGTAAGTTCATGGAGGCCATACTTAAAGACTGGTCAGTTACCTGAAGGAAAACAGCCCCCAGGACAAGTGACAATACAAGGTAATGGCTGAGAGAGACTGCCAAACAAACCTGATTGATTTCCTTGACTGGGTCACTAAATTAGTAGACAAGGGCCAAATGATTGACATCCTGTACTTATTTATTTATTTAAAAGTTGGTAACCAGGACATGCACACTGAGCTGAGGCACATCTCCAGGTGTGATCCAGGGGAAGGAAATAAAGAAGAACAACTTACATGGTAAAACATGGATGTAAATTACATATCAAAAATATGAATATAGGCATAACAATTACAATGGTAGCAGCAAATGGAGTGGAAACATAAAACAGCAGCATAACTTCAGAAATGATATGGTCGCTAGAGACAAGCAAAGCAAAGTGCACAGTGCATATTGGGGCTTAGACTATGATAAAGAGCCTCAAATGAAAAGAGACTGAGAGGAGATGGTCACGAAAGAGGATATGAGATTAGGAAGGGGACTTACAGGAACAGGAAGGTGCAAGAAGTTGTCTTAGTTGATATCTAAAGGCAGAGAGTGAGGGAGAGAGTTGGAAGAGAGAGGGGAGCAGATTCCAGAGGAATTGGAGGAGGTAGGAGAAAGCAGCTTGGCCAGCAGATGATTGAGGGTGATGAATTGAGAAGGTGTGGGAATCCCTGGAGTGGAGAAAGTAGGAAGAGGAGGAAACAGGGGCGATGAGGGAGTATAGGTAGGATGGAATGGATCCGAGCCAATATTTGGTGATGAAGGTTGCACAGTGGGACTAGTGACATGAAGGGAGAGAAAGAATGGAGTGGGAAGAATAAGGGGAACATTGATGAGTGCAGAGGGGAGAGTTGGCAGAAAGCATTACAGAGTGTATCCAGTTTGGCAAGGTAGGAGGAAGGGCAGTACCACAGATTATGTCATTATAATCAAAGATTGGGAGGACCATTTTGGTTACCAGCTCCCGGTGGATCCAAAGGGAGAGGCAATCCTTGTTACGAGACAAGGCACCAAGTTTTGGATGGAGTTTGGCATAAATGGCATCGATGTAGATGGAGAAATCGAGCTTGCTGTG
Organism: Neoceratodus forsteri; assembly: GCA_016271365.2. Classification (NCBI taxonomy): domain Eukaryota; kingdom Metazoa; phylum Chordata; order Ceratodontiformes; family Ceratodontidae; genus Neoceratodus; species Neoceratodus forsteri. Next base: position 507,908,454 of record CM057452.1, on the reverse strand, counting down.
AAGCCAGCCTCCAAGGCACTTGAAGGCAGGGAAAACCTTCAGAGGGGTGTAATAAAATGTGGAGAAAGCAGTTGGAGGTGACAGCCTAGTTAGTTTATGACTTGTACTGAAGGTCATAGTGACAGTCTTTTTTTGTTTTGACCATGAGTTGGTTGGTGTGAAATCAATGAAGGACATTGTGGGAGTCCTTTTGCAGTGGATCATCCACAGCTGAAGCTGAAGTGCCAGAGGTATATATGACCATATCATTCACATACATTTAGATATGCGAAGAGATACAGCAAGAACGGAGGACATTTAGGAAAATGGTGAAAAAGAACAACACTCAGTATAGGGCCCTGAGGGACACCCGTGAGTATGGGGAGAGTGAGAGACAGGACACAACCCATTTGTAATGACTGCTAATGGCCCGTGAGGTATGAGCAGAACCAACCAACAGCAGACACTGAGAGGCCTGCAGAGTTCAGCTTGTTGCGGAAAGGATAGGACACAAAGTCAAAGGCTTTGACCAGGTCAATGAATATAGCTGAGGTGATGTGTCTCTGATTCATCCAGTGAGGATAGAGTCAGTTACCCTTAGCAAAGAAGAGATGGTGGAGGGGTGCTTCCTAAAACCAGAGCCAAAGGGGGATAGGAAATCTGAGGAGTAAAGGAAGTCATCATGTCTGTAGTAGAGGAGGGTCTCCTGAAGTTTGGAAAGAGAGGGAAGAATTAATATCATCCAGCAGTTGCCAGGAGAGGAGAGATTACCCCTTTGTTCAGAGGTAAGACCTTTGCTGTCTTCCAGGTCTGACTTGGACTTCAGCAAGACTTTTGACTCTGTGCCCCATTTGAGACTGATCAGAAAACTAAAGGACCTGGGGGAAGGAGAGAAATTCACTGGGTGATTAGCCATCTGATGGAAAGGCAGGACCCAGAAGGTGATTGTGGTGGTTGGGGGGAGTTCTCAGAATCTAAGGTTCAATTGTGCTTTCACAACTGGATGAGATGATGCTTGTGTGACTTGATTACGTTGTGGTTATTCGCCTCTCTATCCATGGGATATATCACCCTGTAGTGGTATGATGCAAGGAACCCTAGAGGAGGGTTCAACCCTATAGGTGCCGTGGGAATTATTCCTTTGGCTAAAGGTAGCTTAGGAAGAAGCCCAAAAAGAATACCCATTCAGGTGTCAAGCATCAAGAAGGGAGAAGTAGAAGATATCTAGACTGGAAAGAAATGTGACGGACATACAGTAGGTGAGAATGACAGAAGACAAGGAAAGGTGAGGATGATGAATAAAGGGAAGCTGAGAAGATGAATAAGGGTGGACTTCCTAAGGAGAGAGGGAACAGCTGGGGCCACCATCTGACTCCATCCAACACCGGAACCTAACTAAGGAATCTAAGAAGCACAACCTAATATTATGACCATTGGCACAGAGGAGAGGAAAAATCAATTTTTTTTTCAGAAGGAAACCTCTTGGGATCTAAGACCTATTTTGCCTTCCCTCCAGGCTGAAAGACATTTGATTAAGTGCATTTGTCATTAAGGATGTTTGTCGGCTAAAGAGAAGGATACAATTAGGGAAGGTGATGGCAGGATAGGGAAAAAACCCCAAAGAAAGCACAGATCAGAGAAGGAGCAGAATGGAGGGAGGATCCTTGATATGAATGCAATTACCTACCTAGTGGCTGGATGAGCAAGGGGTAGATGATAGAAGGATACCCAGAGGCAGGCATGAGAAGACCAATGGTGATAAGAATTGCAGGAGATCAGCAGTTCAACGAAGTAGCATAGGATTTGATGACAGGTATACTGATTGAGCTATGTAACTAGATGAGCAGGTTGAGGTGAGGTAGCATGGATCTGAGAGGCCTATGCTTGAGTAGTCGATGTGAAGGAGTAGACCCATACAGAGGTCAGATGGGCGAGGGATACCAGCTATGGGCAGCGGTTTGAGGCGGGATAGTAGTCGATGTGATGGAATAGATCCACATGAAGGTCAGGTGAGCGAGGATATCCAGATGTGGTCAGGACAAGACTGAGAATGATAATACCTGGAGTGCTGATGATGAAATAGCATACGATCCAATGAGAGGTATGCTCACTTAAGCAATGTGAAGGATGAGACCCTGAGGTCGGACCCAGCAAAGGAGTACCAGACTCTGGCACCAGGACACCAGACAGAATAGAGGAAGAGGAGGACATGAATAGGGAAGGTGATACAGGAAAGGGGAAACCCCAAAAGAAAGTACTGGATGAGGAAGGAAGGTGAGCACCCATGATAGGGAGAAATGAGGGAGGGGGCACATGCAGAAGCAAACAAGGGGTCGAACTTGGGTAAAATGGGGATATGAAGAGAAAGGTGAAGATGGGGAAAGCCCCAAAAGAGAGCAAAGGTCAGAGAAGACTAATAATGGCAAGAAAGGAGATGTAAATGAGGCATTACAAAACCTCCAGACACCATAGAAACTACAAAATGCACATATACATAGGATTCCCTATGGTGACAGAACTAGGGTTGAGAAGGCAACACAGAGAAGCAGATAACAAGGAGCTGCCCCCTACCTCATGCAGCCTGGAGGTCTGGAAGGAGAGAATGAGTGATGCCTCCCGGGTACAGCACCACAGATGCAGCCTTGCACCCGATGGATGTTGAAAAGGAAAGTGCAAAGGTCCAGTAATGAAAGCCAGGAAGCCAGCAGGAAATCCATGAGTGGAGCAGGTAACAGCCAGCAGCTGGTTCAAAAGGGGAGAATGGGAGTTGAAGGCACAAAGTTCGAACAGCATGTCCCAGCTCAAGGGGACCGCCAAGGAGCTCATAGCACTGAGTGCTACAGTGGGGGGGACGAATAAATGAGGCAGTAACCAGAATGAGCCATAACAAAAATGAGAAACAGCAGAGAATACAGCAGGGTGAAGGAATAGCAAGGCAAATCCAGAGTACAAAGTGAAAGCAATAACGAATGAGAGGCAGTAGAATACAAACCCATACAGACACTCCAGCACCCTGATTGAACCAATCAAGCAGCCCCCGGCATGAGGCAGGAACCAGCATGGTGCAAAGCGGGAGACAGGGCACAGGCAGAGTGAGCAGGGGGAGGGGCAGCCTACTGCCAAACAATGCGGCCACAAAGCCAGGAGATGTAACGGATAAGTGAGGAGGATAGCCAGAAAAAGGTGAAAGGAACATGGCAGAGGCAGTGACTGGAGAGGGAGCAAGCACTAGAAGCGGAGAGACAGCAGAATGATGCTGCCGATGAGGACAGCACACTGGGGAATGAGGAAGGAATGGGAGCAATGGAAGAGGAAGAGCTGGCCACCAAAGTGGCAGATGGGAAGGGGGAGCATGGCGGGTGAGCCGTTAAAAGTAGCAGGAGAGCAAAACAAGGGGAGGAACAAGCAGGCGGCCAGAGGTGACTGCAGAACAAACCAACAGGAATCGAAATGGGTAAGGAAGGGCGGTGCCTCCAGCCGCAATGAGAGATGAATCCTTGGGAGGTCCAGGATGAGGGACCTTATAAAGCCTGATGGGGGAGTGACGTAGTTGCTCTGCCCATTGAACCTCAGTCTTAAAGCCTTCCCAATGTCAGCAGCATGTTCCCACAGGGCTCTGTGCTTGGGACAGTGCTGTTTAATGTCTTTACTGACAACATTGGAGAGGGCATAAAAGACATGATTTGCTCATTGGTGGATGACACCAAGCTCTGTGGAAGGGTAGATACAGCTGAAGGAATATATGACCTAAAAGATCTGGCCAAGCTTGAGAGATGGTGCACAGAATGGCAATTTGGCTTTAATGCAAGTGTAAGGTCATGCACTTGGAGCCATGAATCCATAGACAGAGTACAGCCAAGGTGGAATTCTGGTAACCAACTCTGAGGAAGAGAAAGATCTCAGGATGATAATCATTAGTGACCTGAAACACTCCTCACAAAGTAGGAAGGCTTTGGCAAAAGCCAACAGAATGTTGGGTGGCATTGCCAGGGGATCAGCAGCAGGAGGAAGGACGTGATAGTGCATTATACAGGTTACTGGTGCAACCGTACCTGGAGTAAAGTGTGCATTGTTGGTGTCAGTACCTGAAGAAGGACATTCACTTTCTGGAGGCACTCCAGAGGAGGGTGACAAAGATGGTTAAAGGTCAGCAGGACAGGACAGGACAGGACATATGAGTAGTGGCTGGCTGCCCTGAACATGTACTTCCTGAAGAAGAAGAGGGAGAGTGGGGATATGACTGAGACCTTTAAATATTTAAATGGAATTAACAAGGTAGACAAGGATAACCTCCTCAAGCTCAGTGGAAATTAAAACATGATGGGACATTGCCTTAGGGAGAATCCAGGAAGTACTTCCTGTGGAACACCCAAAACAAGCATGGTCCAAAATCGCACTAATAAGAATAAACAAACTCCAAAACCGTGCCTGCTGTGATGATGGCATGGTTTTTGACCCTGTGTTTATTTTGCCATGGTCTTGACTGGATACCCCTTCACAGGGAGGGTGGTGGCAGAGTGCAATGGGTTCCCTGAAGAAGTGGAAGGTTTCAAAAGAGAATGGGGCAGGGCAAATGTTATGGTCAGGGTGAACAGGAGAATGGCTGGAAAGGAGGGGGTATCAGTTGGGAAGGGGGTGGGGTACAATGTCATTTGGGACTCTGCAATATGAGCAGCCTCAATAGACTGCAAGGCCTTATTCTGCTGGCTAAGTTTGTATGCAAGCAATAAGACACAACGAGGTGTGGGTTATCTCCTGATAAGAGCACGCCAAGTGCATTGTTAGGCATGAGGCGGAGAAGGGAGGATGTTTTTTTCGTGTATAGGAGACTCGTGAAAGACGGCAGATGCACCGATTCTGTTATGGCATTTTAAACCTGCTGCCTTGCTCGGTAAGTTGTGGTCCAGGTTAAATAACAGCAGAAGTTACACTTTAAAATACGGAAGATTCCATACTGTTTTGTGAGGAACTGCATTTGTGCCTGTGGTCAGCTTTTACATGTGAGTGGTGCCACCAGACTGGAAGTGTGTTTTCCCTGCTATGAGCTGTGTGAGGCTGTGTTTTTGTTAGCGACTGGTGCAGCTCACAGATTTCTTATTGTAATGGGGCTCGAGAGAGGAGGGTAGTGCCGGTTGGCTACAATATCTTCTAGTAAGGACACGGCTCAGAAGATGTTGTAGCCAATCAGGTTAGGGATTTTAAAGCTCATTTATAAGTTCATATATAGTATAGAAAGGAATATATATATATATATATATATATATATATATATATATATATATATACAAAAGCAGTGAAGGCCACCAGGATGACATGCAGCACTGCAGAATTCTGCAGTAGAGTTATTGCAGTGAACAATGTAATTTCAATGGGAGTTAATCCTTTTGTCATGCAGTAAACCTGTCATACTGCGATTCATCTTGGTGGGCTTCCTAAATATATATATATATATATATATATATATATATAACACACACACATATATATATATATATATGTATATTTATTTACACAGATACTTTATATCTATCTATCTATCTATCTATCTATCTATCTATCTATCTATCTATCTATCTATCTATCTACCTCTAGGTTTAAGCTGGGTGCTTTATTTATTGAAATGTTTCACCAGGAAGGCACACTGAACAAGTTGCTCATCTCCTGGTGCAGCCTGGAGGGAAAGGGATGTGTACCATCCTCTCTATCAGCAGTTCCAGACAGTTTTACCATTTGTGTTTTTTTTTTTAATGTACAGCACTTCATTTTGGAAAGGTGCTCTCTAAATGGTCAATCAAAAATAAATATGATATGAAGCCATACATGCTGTTAGTGATTGAAATGCTTTGTGTTTTTTTTTCCCTAGTTTATTCGTAATTGGCCAAGGCCCACTAGGGATGATGCCTGTTTTCAGGGGTGACCTGGGAGCACTGGGGAGGTTAAGTGACTTGCTCAAGGTCACACAGTATGCAAGTGCAGGTTGTCAAAATCAAACTCAGGTCTGCTGGAGGTACAAAGATCATTCAAAGCTCATTACTTAGACCATTAAACTGCATTGCCAGTCCATTTTAAAGCGGCAGCGCAACAATGTTGGACAAAAGAATTGACCCTGCTTTATTAACTGTAATAGATTCCAGACATCTTCCAATTTTGTTTGCTGGTATAATTTTCCAGCTCTATCAGAATGTAGATATTTTATAAATGATTTACATTTTACTTGGAAATACCATTATACAACTGGCAAAGGGTTAGGATTAAACAGTAAAAACCTATGAAGTAAACAGACTGGGAATTACCTAAAAAGTAGAATTAACGTGTATGTTAATATTTTTATTAACGGAAGCTGAAAATTAGTTTTTGGAAAAACCTTTATCACTGTACTGCAGCTTTAAGTAGTGACTTGTACAGCTGGGTTGGGCTTAATTTAGTTTAGTTTATTAATTTGTTAGAGCACTCTATCTCATTGTTACTCTAGCCACTTTACAGATACCTAAATAATATAGACAAAAATTAACCTAAGATAAACATAGAAAATATAAACCAAGAATAATCAATTAAAAGGATGGGAAAGCTTTACTAAAAGGTCTTGAGATCCATCTTGAAGGCACCAGCCATGGGCGCCTCTCTAAGGGACCAAGGCAGTGAATTCTCAGGGTTGTTGCTGCAGCTGAAACAGCCCGGGTGCTAGATGATTTTAAATTAACCCTGGAAAACACTAGGAGGCCCTTCTCAGCTGACCAGAGGGGACAAAAAGGGTGGTAGAGCTACAGGAGGCTTTGCAGGTAACCAGGCCGCAGACTGTGTAGGGCTTTATAGGTCAGTAACCCAAACTTGAAAGTGATCCACCACCTAATAAGGAGCCAGTGCAGAAAGTGCTGCACAGGTGTAATATTACATGACCTTGAAAAGCAAGTCAAGTCAACAGCCTGGCTGCCACATTCTTTATCAGCTGCAAGCAGAAAAGATCATCCCCCGATAGGCCTAGGTAAAGGGCATTTTAGTAATCAAGCCGTGATGTCATGAAGGCGTGGACTAGTGATGGAAGATCACTTGAGGGAATCAAGTGTTTAATTCTGGCGATGTTTCTAAGGTGATAAAAATCACTCTGGACCATGTTCAACACCTAAGATTCAAGTGTCAGGCCACTATCCAGCACAACGCCAAGACTTTTCACCTTAGATGAGGTGAGGAGCTGGGAGTCTCCAAGTCTAAGCCAAGTGGCTAGACCAGCCTGCACACCAATCTTCAGGCCATGAGGGTCCAACTCCAGAACTTCTTTCTTGTCTGAGTTCAACCTTAGGCAGTTGGCACACATCCAGTCTTGGACCTCAGCAAGGCACCGATTGAAAAATGAAACCGCATCCTGTGTTCGGGCACAAAAGACAGGTACAGCTGGGTATCATCAGCATAGCAATGAAAACCCAGTCTGTACCATCTTATAATGTTCCCTAGTGGTAGCATATATACCGCTAACAACATGTCAGGAGGTCTAAACCTCACTCTCAGATTCTTGGCAATAATGGGCATGCAGGGAATCACAGACACGTTGCATAAGGGTAATAAAGCTTGTTTATTACTACCAAAAAGAATAATCACAGTTACCCTAAGCAGTTCTAACCAATAGGAACTGGGAGCCAATGCTAAGCGTTCCCTATACCTCGAGGAATCTCTGTGTCTCCTGGGGTCTCCGAGGTAGAAGACATAATGTCTTACATTATATACCTACGATAATTGCCGTGGTTACTATAAGATAGAAACATTTCTATTTATAGAGATGAGCCCTATTGGCTATATTAGAGTTGGCTCCTCAGTCCAAGATAACATTATACAATTTTGTAGTAGTCATTACTTTGTAGAAACAAAGAGGTACAGTTTGTACATAGCCATGTAATAATTCAAATCATCAGAAGATGGCAATGCCAACTCATATATCATAATAATTACAAGGACACAGATGTCCTAATATCTTGTAAGCAAGAAATACATGTGTATATTGGAAAGTAAAGTGTATAACAATAATGTACATGCATATCCTCACATCTACTCTTATACGGTAGATGCCCTTAGCCCTATATGTTAGTATAACATATGCCTAAATGCTAGCTGTCTGCGGTGTACCTCTGGGGGTACCAATTAGAGTGTAGGGACCTCATGTAACAAACATGAGGGAAAAATGTAACCCTGCGGGACCCCACATGGCAGGGGCAGTGGTCAAGAGGAAAAGACCCCCAAGACCACCCTCTGCCTCTTGCCAGTGAGGAAAGCATGGAACCAATTGAAGACCACACTAGAAAGTCCACAACAAACCCGCAGGCATTCCAAAAGCACCGATTGGTTCATGGTGATAAAAGCAGCCAAGAGATCAAGGAGAACAGAGAATGGACCACTCTTCTTTATTCCTCACCAGCAGGATATCATAAAGCATCTGAACCAGGGCAGTTTCAGTACTGTGCCCTTTCCTAAAGCCTGACTGGAGAGGGTCATAGAAGTTGTGAGTTAACAAATGGGCCTCCAGCTGTAACAACATCACCTTCTCAATAACCTTCCCAAAAAAGGGAAGCTTAGAGGTGAGGCTGTAGTTTGCAAGGCATTCTGGGTCCATCAAAGTTTTTTTTTTTTCAAGAGGAGCTTAACCACCACCTCATTAAGGGGCTCAGGAAAGACCCCCTTGCTAGCGAACACTGGAATATCCTAGCAAAGACCGGGCCAATAGACTCAATGCACACTACAAGAAGGTGCAACGGACCCTGGTCCAAACTACAGTAGGTGGGACTCAGCTCATGGATGATCCTAACAACATGCTTGACCGCCACCTGGTCAAAGTCAGACCTGATTGATGGAATGACCACGATAAACACTGGCTCACCACTTCATGTCCCTATCTGATAGATTACATTTTATCAGCAAAAAATAAAACAAACTCATCACATTTAGACTGTGAAAAGGCTCTGACAGGCTGGATTACATAGCCTGTCGACAGTCCGGAGGAGTGAGAATACAGGAAGGTTACGGTACGTGCTCAGGGTCACTTTAAGTGGCACTGACTTCAGTGAGATTTTGGCCAGAGATCTTTTAATTCACTGGTTAACATCTTAACTTCAGGATCACACCTTCTTCCAGTAAAAGCCTGCCTTAGGGGGTCAAAAGATACAAAACATAGGGGTCATTGAAACTGCTTATATAAGGTAGGGTAATAAAGGAAGTTAAAAGGGTAAAATAACAGAGAAAGCACGTATGATGGGATGATGGAGTGGTGCAGTGCAGCCACTGTGGAGAGGCAGTCTTCAGGGAGACTTTTTGGAAGCTGCTTTGCTGCCCTATCTGTGCACATCTCTGGGCATAGGGAGGAGGTTGTCAGGCTCAGGAATGAGTTGAATTTTGTTCAGAGGAACTTTTTCTCCCAACCAGGGACCACCTAGTCCACCGCTGCTACCTCAGAGATTGCCCAGAAGTAGGAGTGGCTGGACAATAATGGGCTCGGGGAGGGTTAGGGTGGTGGAGCATAGGCACATCCCACATCTGGGTCCACTGGAAAACTCCTACACAGCACTGGCAGAGCATGAATGTCCTACAGATGCACCTGTAGCAATGACTGGGGGTGGATGTAGGGGTCCTCCATAGTGGAGACCCCAAGGGGGTGTGACAGAGGATCCCAGAAGAGGAGGAAGTGAATCCTGGTGGAGGACTCCATAGTGATAGAGTTGGGGGCAGGTACGGAAGAGGAGAGGAAGGTTCACTGCCTTTCTGGCACCACAGCTTGCAGGGATGGAAAGAGGATCTAAAGGATCATTGAGGCAGCAGGAAGGGAGGGAGGGAGGGAGAGCTAGATGTTATTGTCCATCTGGGGACTAATTACTTGGTTAAGGATGAACTAGATATAGTGCAGGAGGAGTTCAGGAAACTAGGGAGGTGCCTTAGGCAGGTGGTATGGTCTGTGACCTTCTCAGAAGTGCTACCTCTCTATAACAGGGGAAGACAAGATTCTCTGCACCAAGAACTTCAAAGCATGGTTGAAAGAATGATGCAGAGAGGAGGGTCCCACCTAGAGGGATAAAGGCCTGTACAGAGGCGATGGCCTACATTCGTCCAGGAGGGGAACCGTAGTGCTCAGTGAACAGTTTAAAGGCTACATTGGACAGCATTTCAACTATCCAAGAGGGAAGGTGGAAACAAGAATAGAGACATAAACTGCGCCCCCTGCCACAGGCAAATGAGGCAAACGAGGTCAGCAAGGGGAATCTTGAGGGTATAAGACCCCAAAAAGAACCATATAACAAAGGAATCTGGTCCATAGAAGTCACGAGAGGTAATAAGATAGCTAGTGGAGGAAACAAAGGGGGGCAAATGGGAAACAAAGGAGGGGTGGCAGCACTATCTGGAGAGACATGTGTGCAAACTCTCAAAGTCTAAGTAATAAGATTCTAGACCTAGAGGCCACCGCGTCAGAAGCAGATCTGGATATGGTTGCAATTGCTAAGACCCGGTGCAATGAAAACTAGGACTGGGATGTGACATAGCAGGTTATACTCTGTTTAGAGAAGACAGGGTAGGTAAAAAAAGGGGAGGAGTGGCTCTTTATGTTAGGGACAACATAAAAGGCACAGAAATACAGGGAAAGCAGGGAGGAGCTGAAGTACCGGGGATCACCCAGGAAACAGGTAAGGGGGACACTGTTTGCATAGGAGTGATCTGAAGACCTCCAGCTTGGGGAAGAGAGGTGCATAAGGATATGATGGAAGACATCCAAAGGATGGCAGGGAAGGGTGAGGTGTTGCTGGTGAAGGACTTCAATTTATCAGACGTGTATGGATGCCTACCAGCTGCAGCAACAGTCAGAAGTAGTGACAGCCTGGATTCCCTGCAAGGGGTGTTCCTCAGGCAACCAGTTAAGAAACCCACTAGTGGAGGGATGATACTGGATCTGGTACTGAAAAATGGTAACAGTGTTGCTGACGTAACAGTGGGCAATAACCTGGAGTCCAGTGATCACCATACAGTGTGGTTCAATATAAGGACTGGGCCAGAACCGAGCCACACTGAGATGAGGGTCTTGATTCCTGGACTTCAGGAGGGCTTATTTCAGGAAAATGGGAGAATGCCTCAGGTCAGAGATGTCATGGCAGGGACAGAGGATCTCGGAGAAATTAAGGAGCTATGGGCAACAATAAAGGGGGGCATTGAAAAATCAACAAATCTCTATATCAGGCAGGTTAACAAGGGCCATAAGAAAGAAACCGCTATGGTTCACTAATGACGTAGCAGAAAAAGTAAGGAAAAAAACTAGAATTTTGATAGTACAAAATGGCACAGAAGGAGGAGGATATGGAAAATTACCAGGAAAAACAAGAGGAGGCAGGGAAGGCAGTTAAACGCACAAAGGCACAAACGGAGGAGACTATTGCCCAGTCAGTAAAAAAATGGGATAAACTTTTTTCAGATCTATAAGTGAGAAAAGGAAGACCAAAGTGGGAACTAGTGAGGATAAAAGGCAGAGGTGGTGTTTGTGAGGAGGACCAAAAGAAGGTAGCTATATTGAACAAATACTTTTTTTTCAGCATTTACAGAAGAAGGGATAGGCGACGGACAAAGGTAAGGGACAAGGGCAAAAATGGTATGGAGGTGGACACTAGTCTTTTTACAGAGGAGAAAGTCCTCAAGGTACTAACACAATTAAAAGTGGACATAGCAATGGAACCTGATGGGGTTCACCGTAGGATACTGAGGGAGCTCAAAGAGGTGCTAGCTACACCTCTGGCAATTCTGTTCAACTCAACACTAGAAACGGGAGGTTCCGAGGGACTGGAGGAGGGTCGATGTGGTCGTACTTCACAAAAGTGGAAACAGGAAGAAGGCAGGAAAGTATAGACCTGTCAGCCTGTTTTCAGTAGTGGGGAAAGTAATGGAATCACTACTGAAGAAAAAGATAGTGGAATACCTTGTAACCAGTGGAATACAGGATCCAAGGCAACATGGTTTCACAGGAGGGAGGAATTGTCAGACAAACTTGATCGAGTTCTTTGACTAGGTGACCTGGGAAGTGGATCAGAGAGGAGCGGCAGGTGTGACCTACCTGGATTTCAGCAAGGCCTTTCACACTGTTTCACATAGAAGACTAGTGAATAAGCTAGCCTGTCTGGGAGTGGGTCAGAAAGTAGTAAACTGGGTAAGAAGTTGGTTAAGCAAAAGGAGTCAGAGGGTGGTGGTAAATAATGTCCTCTCTAGAGAAGGCAAGGTGACCAGTGGGGTGCCTCAGGGCTCAGTACTAGGTCCTGTCCTCTTCAGTGTCCTTATCAGTGCAAATCATGCACTTGGGGCACAGAAACCTCCCTTGGGGCTATGAACCAATTGGGAGGGGAGGTACTGGCAGCCATCAAACAGAAATGGGACCTGCGGTTAATCATTTCTGATGACCTGAAGGTAGCCAAGCAGTGTGAAAAGACAGTGGGGAAGGCTAGCAGGATCTGCGGGTACATAGGGTGGGATATTATGAGAAAGAAGGAGGTAGTATTATCCCTGTACAGATCACTGGTAAGACCCCACCTAGAATACTGTGTCCAATTCTGGAGGCCCACCTCTGGAAGGACATAGATAGGGTGTAGGTGGTACAAAAGAGAGCAACTTAAATGGTTCAGGGCCTGCATTAAAAGCCCTACCAAGAGACACTCAAGGAACTAAATATGTACACTCTCCGGGGGGGGGGGGTATGATGGAAACATTCAAACATCTAACAGGTACTGTATTAATAAGGTACAGGAAGGTAGCATTTTTCATAGAAAAAGAAGCTCGAGGACAAGGGGTCATGCTTTGAAGCTGGAGGTGGGGAGGCTCAGAGGAAATGTATGGAAATACTTCTTCATGGAGAGGGTAGGGGACACCTGGAATGGCCTTCCAGCAAAGGTAGTGGGTGCCAAAATGGTCACAGGATTCAAGCATGCATGGACAGATACAAGGTGACATTGGAAGTAAAGCAAGGGGGTGGAGATGACTGGAGATCAAGTACGGCCTGCAGTGGTACAGTAGGTATAGAAAATGGGGCAGACCAGATGGGCCAATGGGGCCTTATCTGCTGACAGCTTCTAGGTTTCTTATGTTTCTATGTTTTAGAATCTAGCAATGCTCCTCATTGTGGATGGCCAGAGGAGCTGAGGGAAAGGCAAAAAGCTACAGACCTTTCACGGACTGATGAAAGTGTTTGAGAATATAAAATCAACATTTTCATTTTATTTTATTTAGAATTTTGATGACTGGGTAGGCCCACTGGAACAACAGAGTCCCTTTTGCAGGGGCAACCTGGAATTAGTTACAAAAAAGAGCATAATGACATACAGTAGATAGACTGATAGGACAACTGAGAACCAGATACAGTCAATAGTCAGGGAGGCTGAGTAGAGGGGAAAACAAATAATATATCTTAGAACATGACCTAAAAAGAAAACAAGTTAGTTACAACATGTTAATAAGAATATTTACTTGCAGTTAAAAGGACCAAGTTGAGATAAGGGAAACGGGGGAGGGGGCAGCAAGGTAGTCGGTAATGTGTAACTGAGATCAGCGTTGAGTGGGTGCAGGTACAGGGTGGTGTGGACCAGAGATAGGATTTTAACCTTTTTTTAAAATATCATTACAGGGGGACTTGAGAGGACCTCTGAAGGTAGAGAGTTCCACCACAATTGAGGGGTAGCATAGGAGAACGATTTCATACCCAAGAGCATACTGCACCTTGGGTATATCAAGCAGAGGGAGGGCTGCTGATCTGAGTTGGTGGTGGAATTGCCTGTGGTGGATGATACCAGCAAGACTGGGCAGAGATAGAGGTTGCAAGAGCTTGTATGTAAGGCATAAATGGGGTATCATATTCTATTTACAAAGGAGGGCCACCCTAGAGATGCTAGCACTCTGCAGTGGTGGGTTCTGGCATGGGCACCTGTTGCGAACCTCCCTATCCTGTGGTACAGTATGCTAAGGTGTGATAGGATGGTTTCGCAGGCAGCTTGCACCATGAGGGCACCATAGAAAAGGAGGGGCAATAGGGAAGTACAGGTGATGGCCAGGTTAGCCTCTCTAGTGAGATAGGGAGAGAGCCAATATAGGAGCCCAATCTTCTGGTTCAAGGTTCTAGTAAAAGAATCCATGTGTTGTTAGAATGTCAAGGTTTGGTCCAACATCACTCCTAGGTATTGAAAGGACTGGACCACCTCCTAGTTTACTCCAGATAAGGTGTATAACTTTAGGAAATCCTTTCTATGATATCCTAGGTTGTTGTTGCCAAAGAGTACAGCTTTGGATTTTTTTGCATTGAGGACTAATTTATTTTTCATGAGCCAGCTCTCTAGCTCATGGAAGTCATTTCCCAGATGGGAGCAGATCCAGCCCAGGTCAGTGGAGGATCTAAAGAGTATGGCATTATCAGTGTACAATTGAACTGATGCTCCACCGCAGTTGAGAGGTAGGTCATTTATATACAAGGAGAAAAGAAGGGGACTGAGTATTGAGCCTTGGGGTACTCCCTCAGAGATGCGTCTAGGGTTGGATTATTTACCTTGCCATCTAACACACTGATACTGATCAGACGGGCAACTATGAAACTGCTGGCAGGTAAGATTGCTAAAACCCTTGCCTTGTAGCTTTGAAAGCTGCAGATTATTACTGACCAGATCAAATGCTTCATGAGTTCTATGAACATTGTGCTGGTAGCCAGACCATTTATTTTATTTTTTTTTATTTATTGTGATCTTGGATTAACACCTTGAGAACAAGCTCATTACATAGATTCCATGACAGAATTACATTAACAGTGATAAAAAAAAACAAACTATAGGTATACAATAGAGCTGTAAGTGTAGGCTAATAACAAGTATGAGACTAAGTATTAATATAAACACAAACAAGCAGACTAAGTCAGCAGGTTATTATAAGTACCATAAGTCTGAGAGAGGATTAAGGCAGTTTAAGGAAGAGAAACAATTTAGACGGGGGGCCAAGGCAGAGGGATGTACTGCAGCAGATTGAGTTGTTAGGATGGAGGCTATGTTTGGAGGTTAAAGCAGCCCAGGGTGGCCAACAACCCACTAAAGAAGTGGGCAAGCATCAGCCCAGGAAGGCCTTGATGAAGCTATTTTTTGGGGGGAGGGGATGGTTTGGGGCTGAAGGCAGATGACAGAGGATAGTAGGAGAAAAGAGGGGGTGGTGGGGAAGAGGGGAGTTTGATGGAGTGAGGAAGGAAGGGAAGGAGGGAGAGGAGGGATAGATTACATTAAGGCATATAATAAAGGGAAGTAACGAGGTACGAATGGTGGGGGTAGTAAGGTACAGAAGTATACTCAGGAGGACAAGAGGCATAGGATCTGAGGGGAAGGGGTGGCCAGGGTAAATAAGGAGGCGATAGCTGGTGGCATCCAGATAGGGGGAGGAGCAAAGAGCCAGCTTGGGGGAAGGGCTGGTAGAAAGGATGAGGGACATGGAAGTGGGGGGGGGGAATTGAGCAAAAGGGGTGGCCAGAGTGCTCCTGTTGGGTGTTTCCATGATCAGGGGGATCAAATGGGATAGGAAGGGAGAAGCCTGCCCAGTTAGAACAAAATGCATCCCTGGACTAATGATGCACAGGGCCAAGCATGAGGTATATCAGCTAGCAAAGGACTCTGGAGGTTCCCCAGACATACTGATCCACCTGGGTACTAATGACATTGAGGGAAATAGTGAGCTAGAGATACAAGCAAGGTCCAGGGAGCTTGCCAGGGTCTGTCATGATATAGGATGCGCAATTTCCTTCTCAGAAATTCTGCCGGTGCCAAGGGCTAGTGGGGAACACAAGAGGAAAATCAGGGTGATAAATCAGTGGCTCAGGGAGTGGTGTGGGGCCAGAGGGTATGGGTTGATGGGGGTTGGGGGAGACCTGGGAGGATAAAGGGCTGTATGCTAGAGATAGGCTCCATCTCAATTCATAGGGGAAGGAAATCCTTAAGTTGAAAATAGAGGGGTTCATTGATGAAAGGTGGGGCTTAAACTTGTGAAGGAGGGAGGGATGGGCTAAAAGGCTGTTGAGGGGGGTCCGATAAAGAAGAGACTCCATCTCCACCCCCCTGGGGAGCTGGAGGAATGCAGGAAAAGGCTGACTGGTAAGGTGTGGACCAGGAGAAGACAGAATCCCCACAGGAACACAAGCAGGGGAAATGGAAGTATAGGGAAAGGGTGGAAGGTAGTCCTGCTAAATGCCAGAAGCTTGGGCAATAAAATGCCTGAGCTCCAGGCAATGCTAACTGAGGGAGAGGTGGATGCAGCAGCAGTCACTGAGACCTGGCCCACCAAAAGGCATGATTGGGACCTGAATCTTGAGGGTTACACCATGTTTAAGATGGACGGGGGGAGTGAAGGGGTGGAGGAGTAGCAATAATAGTCAAAAACTGCATTGCCATAGGTGGATTGGAGGAGGTGAAGTGAAGTGAACTGAGTAGGCAATTTGGACCACCTTGATAACAAAGGGGGGCAAGACAGTAAAAATAGGAGTGGTGTATAGACCCCCTGCACTGGTGGAAGAGCTGGAGGACAGTCTGGTGGCATATGTTCGGAGACACTGCAGATTGGGAAGGGGAAGAGTGGTGGTGCTGGGGGACTTAAACATGCCAGGAACAGACTGGGAAACTATGACATCCTCGGTGGCCAGGCAACAGAGGACGTTGGATGTCTTTCAGGACGCATTCCTAACTCAGCAGGTGGGGGAACCGACAAGAGAGGAAAGATTACTGGATGTGGTCCCAGCAGACAGTGACCAGATTGGGGGCTTGGAGATAAGGGACCCATTGACGGAGAGCGACCATGCCATGGTCTGATTCTGCCTGCACCTAGGAGGGGTAGAAGGCTGCACAAAGACAGAGGTAACTGACTTCAGGGGGGGCGGATTTCAAGGAAATGGGAAGGATCCTCAAGGAGCACTTGGATGGGATTGGGCCAGACATGGACACTGACAGTAGGTGGGAAATCATCGGAAGGGGGTGCAGGATGCTACCAGCACCTGAGCAAGAGTAAGACAAAAATGTAGTAGGGCTTGAAAACCCTGCTGCTGGACCAGGGAGGTTCAGGAGGCGGTGAGGGGAAAGAAAACAGCCTATAGGCAATTCAAGTGCTCAAGGAGTGAAAGGGACCAAGAGAAGTATGAGCTGATGGCAGCTAACGCAAGGAAGGAGCAGAACCTGGCCAGGGAAATTAGAAGAGGGAACAAGGGGTTCTTTAGATACATTGGGGAAAATGAAGGATGAAGGGGCAGATTAGCAGGATTAAAACAGAGGAGGGATGGGCTTAAGACCCCGGGGAGCAGGCTGAGGTACTAAATGAGTACTTTGCCTCAGTTTTCCTACAAGGAAATTAGAGGCTGCATCATACACGGAGGAGATGGTGAAACTAGGAGGGGTCACCTTACCGATCGGGGTCTGGGAGGGGGTATCACTGGGAGGGGGGAAGGCAAAGCAGGGGGATGAGGCAGTGGAGATGGAAATCATGGCAGAGAGATTGAGGGAAGCCCTCAGGTCCCTTAAAATGGAGAAAGCATCAGTGCCAGATAAATTACATCCCAGAGTGCTGAAGGAACTGGCGGATGTCCTGGCGAAACCCCTGGCGGAGCTTTTCAGCTTCTCTCTGAGGACAGGGTGGGTGTCCCAGGACTGGAAGGTGGTGCATATAGTGCCTATCTACAAGGGGGGATCAAGGGAGGTGACAGGGAACTACAGGCCTATCAGCCTGACATTGGTGGTGGGCAAGGTGATGGAGGGCATTGTCAAGGAGAGACTAGGGGGGACCTGGAAAAGTTGGGGTGCCTGGACAATAGACAGCATGGATTCGTCCTGGGGAAATTGTGTCAGATAAAACTTGTGGAGTTCTAAGACTGGGTGATGAGTGCCTTGGACCTGGGTGGACTGGTGGACGTCCTCTTTCTTGACTTCAGCAAGGTATTTTACTCTGTTCCTCGGGGGGGCCTGTTGGATAAGCTGAGAGGAATGGAGGTGGGGAACCAGATGATCAGATGGATAGGCAATTGGCTCCAGGACCAGAGGTTGGCAGGATAGTCTCATCCCCAAGGAGGGTCATTAGTGGAGTCCCTCAGGGATTGGTCCTTGGGCCCATCCTGTTCAATGCTTACATTTCTAGACATAAGGAAGATTATCAGGAGTGAGATGAGTCTCTTTGCAGATGACTCAAAACTGGGGACGGTGGTGGATGGGGAGGAGGGAAGGAGGGTGGCCCTACAGGGAGACCTGGAGGCTCTGGAAAGATGGTCTACAAAGTGGAAGCTGAGGTTCAATGCAGGGAAATGCTAGGTACAGCACCTGGGAGACAGAAACCCAGGCCAAGTGTACACCCTGGGGGGGTGCTACAAGTCTCGATGGCTGAGAGGGACCTGGGGGTGGTAGTGGATGTCAAGATGAACAACTCGGAGACTTGTAGGAGGGTAGTGGCAAAGGCTAACAGGATGCTTGGATGCATCGCTAGAGGGATCACCTCCAGAAGGAGGGAAGTGAGACTCCCACTGTATAACTGCTTGGTGAGGCTGCACCTCGAGTGCTGTGTGAAGTTTTGGAGGCCACATTTAAAGAGGGACATTGAACTCCTGGAGAGGGTGCAGAGGAGGGCAACCAAAATGATTTCGGGCTTGGGGGATAGGACCTATGGGCAGAGGCTCGAAGAGCGAAATATGTATGCATTGGAAGAGAGAAGGGACCAGGGGGACATGATAGAGGTCTTCAGGTACATGAATAGAGTAAATAGGAGAGGAGCAGTCAGAGTGCTTCGAAGGAAGGGGGGGCAACTAAAGGGCATGGGTGGAAGCTGGAGGGGAGGAGATTCAGGGAGAAAGGAGGAGGTGCTACTTCACTGAAAGGGTGGTGGAGCCATGGAATGCACTGCCCAGGGGGCTGGTGGAGGCAGAGACGGTGGAGGGGTTCAAGATGGGGTGGGACAGGTACAAGGGAAGGGTTCTAGAAGCAAAAAACAGTGCAGCGAGAATATCCATGCCTGGGAAGGGAGAAGCTAGAGAGAGAGAGGGGGGCAATAAGGTCAGCTCCCAGGGTGGGGCCTGACCAAACGAGCAGACACGTATGACCAATAGGCCTATTCTGCTGGCATTTTAGTATGTTAGTAAGTAACAAGTGTAGGATTTAAGGGGCCATGTGTTCATGAGTCCATTGCATTTAGAATATCCAAGGTACCTGAACCAAGGCTGTGTCTGTTCCGTGATTTTTGCGGAAGTAGTGCTCTGCAGCAGTGAAGGAGTGGTTCAGCTCAAGGAAGGCAAGACGTTAATTATATAAGAGAAGTTCCTGGATTTTGGCTGTTGTAATGCTATCATAAAACCAACAAATTAAAATAGTTACGTTTACCTTTTTGTGGAAGTTATTCACAGATGCCAGCCCTTCACTCTAGCAAAAAGCAGTTGGCAGATGGATGTTTGCTTATGAGCTAGCAAACAACTCAAGTAACTTACTAAATTCATGACATATTAATTTTAAGCCAGAAAAGACTCTAGGTTCATCATTTTCACCCCTCATGCTTCATAATCAGGGATGAGTAAGAGTATGTTTGCTGTATAAACATGTATTCATTGAAAATGGGTACTTTACCCTCCCTGTTACACATGGTTCCCTGTGACCCCCTTGGAAATTAGACATTTATCCAGGTTTACTTGCAGAAATGAACAATAATGGAAACAGGAGCATTAAAAAGAGAGGGAGGAAGGAGAGAGGGTAAAATGGAAAAAAAGAGGGGTAGCAAGCAGAGTGCTTACAAACTCTGGAAGGCCATGTGTGTGAATCTAAAAGTCTAGAAAATAAGATTCCAGACATAGATACCATCATGGCAAAGGCCGACCTGGATATTGTAGCCATTCCTGAGTCATGGGGCACTGAAAACCATGACTAAGACATGGCCACAAAAAGTTATATCCTATTAAGGAAGGACAGAGTGGAAAGCAAAGGAGGTGGTGTGCTGATTTATGTGAGAGAAAGCATAAAAGGGAGAGATACAAGAAATAAAGGGGGGGAGCACAGGTACTGTGGGTCACCCTGGAGAAGAGGAACAGAGCCTAGATTCACAAGGGCGTAAGATACAGGCCTCCAGCACAGCTGGAGGAGTTAGATAATGTACTGTTGGATGCCATTATTAAGATAGCAGAAAAGGGGGAGGTGGTGCTTGTGGAGGAGATTGGAACCTCCCAGCTACAGTTTCAGTTAGAAGCAGAGTATCCTGGACACCCTGCAGGAGGTGTTATTAGGAAACTTGCCCACGAACCCACTCAAGATGGGCAGTACTGGACCTGGTACTCACTAACCAACACAGTGTTGCAGATGTCAAGGTGGGAGGACATATGGAGACCAGTGATTGCCATGCAGTGTGGTTCAATATAAAGATGGCTGCAAAATCATACCACACAACATCAAGGGTCCCAGACTTCAAGAGGGCAGATTTTGTAAGAAAGGGTAAATGCCTCAGGGATGAACTGTCAAGGGGGAAGACCTGAGTTGGGTGGAGCAACAGTGGGCATAGCTAAAAGGGAACATAGTGAAGGCAACACACCTCTGCATCAAGCAAGTGAGCAAAAGCTAGAGGAAAAGGAGACTGCTATGGTTTTGAATGAGGTGTCTGGAAAGGTAGAGTCTAAAAGGATAGCATTCAGAAGATATAAGTAAACAGAGGGAGGAGGGTAGTGAGGAGTATTTGGGGAAAAGACAGAAGCAAGGAAAGCGGTAAGGTGTGCAAAGGCTCGAGCTGAAGAAAGAGTAGCCCAAACAGTAATGAGTGGGGTCAAGACATTTTGTAGGTATGTTAGTAAAAAGAGGAAAACCAGGGGAGGGATTTTTTTAAAAGAAAAGGGGGGGGGGGACTGTGTGGAGGGGAACGGGGAAAAGGCAGAGATCCTGAGCAAATGCTTTTGTTCACTGTTCACAGAGGAATGAGAAAGCACTAAAGGGAGGGAGGTGGCCACTAGTCCTTTTTTGGAGGACAGATTTCAGAAGGGACTCCTTAATCTGAAAGGTGGGTAGCTTTTGATACTGTTCCACATGGGAGACTAGTAAGCAGGCTGGGTAGCTTAGGAGTGGGTACAAAGGTGGCAAACTGGGTAAGAAATTGGTATGGGGATGGGGGTGGTGGTAAACGGTGTTCATTCAGAAGAGGGGAGGGTGACCAGTGGGGGGCTTCAGGGATCAGTGCTGGGATCAATCCTTTTTAATGTTTTTGTAAGTGACATTGCAGAGGAGGTGGAGGGGAAGATCTGCCTCTTTGCGAATGACACTAAAATCTGCAATAGGGTTGACACTCTAAGGGTGGAAAGGATAAGCCGAGACCAGAGAAAACTCAAGAAGTGGACATGGGTATGGTAGCTGGTAGTCAACACACTGCCCCCCTCCATCTCCGAAGCTCCAACTATATTGTGCTTCAAAACTTCCTTACGTAACCACCTTATTAACACCCGATGCTGTAACTGCCACTAGTCAAAGCCGTACTCAATACTCTATGACAAAGCTTATTACTAAGCTGCTAAGGACAACATAAGTCTGGTATTGTTTGCATCCATCCTACCTGTACCAGCTTGTTTGTATCTATGTCTTAATTTACTGTTATACTTATGTGTTGTACTGCTATACTGTGTATTTTGGTTTGTCTTTCTGTGACAAGGTACCTTTGTAAATGAGCCTATGGCTCAAAGGTTTTCCAAACTGCTGTTTAAATAAAATAAAATAAATAAAATAAAGCTGAGTTTCAATGCAAAAAAGTGCAAAATAACGCACTTGGGGCACAGAAGCCCAGGGACAGAGTACCAAATGCTTGGAGTATTATTGAGCACAAAGCAGGAGAAAAACCTGGGGGGAAACATATCAGATGACATAAAGGTGGCTAGGTAGTGCAACAAGGCAATTGGGAAGGCTAGTGGGATACTGGCTGCATAAAGAGGGGGACACCATCAGAAAGAGGGAGGTGATGCTGCCTCTGTATGGAACATTGGTTCAAACCTCACCTAGAACAATGTGTACAGTTCTGGAGGCCACATCTCCAGAAGAACCTAGACAAAGTGCATGTGGTCCAGCAAAGGGCAACTAAAACAGGGGTCTGCATCAAAAGCCCTATGAGGAGAGACTAAAGTAACTCAGTATGTACTATACACCCTGGAAGTGTGGAGGAAGAGGGGGGATATGACAGAGACCTTTGAATACTTCACAGGGGCAAAAACGGTACAGGAGGAAAGTATTTTCAGAACAGGAGGTGCTCAGCAACAAGGGGACATGCTTGGAAGCTGGAAGGAGCAGATTCAGGAGAGGTTGTGAGGAAGTACTACTTCAAAGAAAGAGTGATATATTGCTGAAAGAGCCTACTAGCAGAGGTGGTGGGGCAAAAACAGTAGTGAGGTTCAGGAATGCATGGGATATGCATAAGAGAATCTCATTGTAAGGGGGGGGAGAATGAGTCAGAGATCAAGTAGGGTCTGCGGTGATACAGTAGGCAGGAAAAAATGAGCAGACTAGGTAAGCCAAGTGGTTCTTATCTGCCAACAAATTCTTTGTTTCTATGAAGACCTCAACTGTTTTCATCTGCTCTATCTCCACTGGAAGTCTATTCTATACTGTAGGTTCACCACTTGCTGGGAGAAAAAAATTCCTCTGAATGTTATTCTTGTACTTACTATTTCTGAGCTTCAGAGCACATCCGCTTGTCCTGCTGGAGGATACTACAGTAGATCAAACACCTCTGCATGGTCAATCTTATGATGCTCTTTCATATACAGAAGACACATCATGTCTTCTCTCAGTCTTTTTTCTCCAAAGTGAAATGCCATCAGCCACTCCTCATATCTTTTCTCCCTCCAAATCCCCTACATGGTACTCTCTCACGTGTCTCATTAACCTTTTTGTATTGAGGAAGCTAGAACTGCAATACAAATCTGTGTTTACTTCACTGCTTCACTGCTAATTTCCTAGCATATACTGGCCACTAATGCAATCTGCTAGATTGTGGCATTCATAATCCAACCTTTTATCATTTTGCTGTCATAAAATGAAAGTGTTGAAGCATTAAGGGGATGCAAATGGTATTACATGCACTACATGTGAGGTGCGGTACTCTTCATGGTTTTCATGGGGTGGTTTTACCTGTGTGCTGAGAATCCCATACTGGATCCCTGTGTTGTGGGTCCCCGTCCCAATGACTCCAGCGACTGTCACATCAGAAACTGCTCCTAGACTGAAAACAGATTATTTTATTAATGAAGTTGTTAATAAAACAATGATTGCTTGTCTACAGAAACTAGATAAATAATAGTAAATATGCCCTTATGCCAGAGTTTGGATATCAACAGCTATACAAATTTCCTGATGGTTTTTAAATTTGCAGCTGTCTATGGATGTTACTACCTGTTTTTAATTGTTTTAAAGAGATATGATTTTATGATTGTAAAGCGCCTTAGTTTTGGAAAGGTGCTCTATAAATAAAATGTTACTTTTACTTACTTACTTACAAAGCATCTGCTTCTGTCTTGAATACATATAAAGTACTGCAGGTAGCATTAGTAGAGGACTAAGGACCCTCCACAGAGGATCTGTTGAAATGAGTGGAGTTACAATGAAGTGAGTGTCACAAGCATAACACAGACTTTAAAGACAGTTTGTATTAGCATCCTTTTGTTAATTTTTTTTTTTTTATGTTTTATGTTTTGTTTTATTTTTGGAATATTGACCCCACCCCTGAACACCACAGCTTGGGAAATAAACAGGTGAGGTTGGGTGAAACGCTCCCCAAAATAAAAGAAAACATTTGAAAAAAGATTTTTAAAAATTCAGAAGGATATGTAGAGGATATCTGGGGTGGGATATTCAAAGAGGTTACGCAAGGCGCAAGTGAGATGCACCAGCACAATGGAGGATATGTGCCAAAAAGCAATATTCAGCGGGTGAAAATGTGCTGTGCAAATCGCAGTGTGCCAATGTGCAACCCTAATGAATGCAAGCGCAAGTCCAGGGGGCGTAGCCATGAATAAACAGCGCAGTGCGATATTCAACAGCAGGCCGATGGCGCAAGCGCAGAGCAACTGGGACATGTGCATAGTAAAGTTGAACCTATAAAAGGATGGAGCAAGCAGGGAACAGTGGCATGTGCCCAGGGGAGCAGGGGTGAGAAAGGGAGAGAGAGAGAGTGAGAGAGAGACAGAGTGAGGGACAGAGACAGTGTGAGACTGTGACAGGGTGAGGGCCATTGGCCAGGCAGGACAGCAGCAGGGGTGCAGGACAGTCACAGAGGCAGGAGGTGCAACGGGCAGTGGGGCAGAGTGCGGGACCCAGACTGAGCCCGTTGGCAGGCCATAAAGTGTGTGTGGGTCCCCAACACAGACGTGCGCCTAGTGCAGGGGCCCAAGCAGCAGCATAACTCTGGGGAAGCCCAGGGAGACAGCTGCATGGGGGGTTCAGACAGGCTGGGCCATGGCCAGTGCAATATTTCAGATGGAGGCGGTAATGAGGGGTGTGAGGAAGCAGGTGGCTGAGCGGCGTGGCCATGGAAGGGCCCATTGGCGGTATGCCCGGAACAGGTGGTACCATGCCCACACCACCTTCGAACAGTACAGCAACACTGAGATCGTGGGCCATGGTGTCCCACCATGCTGCAGTGGGTAGGGGGCAGTGGCAGGGAATGCTGCCGGACATGGCAGCACACAGCTGGTGTGCTGTGCCTCAGCACTGCTGCTGTGCGGGGTCATGGGGTTTACTGTGCTGGGGGGCATCATGTCTTGCTGCCCAGAGCCAATGTCTGTCTCACACTGCCTCCCTACTAGGCCCTGAAGATCAGAGAAGAGCCCCAATGGTGGGTGCCAGTGCCGGACAGCAGAAGGCCAATGGTGGTGATAACGGAGGGTTGCCAGACAGCCAGGTTGTGCAGGTGGTCAGGCGCTAGTCAGGTCACAGCTTGCAGGTAGGCACCTTGGTGGTATATTTTGTTGTGTGGGGTTGGGGTGGGCCACATCCCCCCGTGCACATGGCCATTACATTCCGTGCCTCACTGGTGTGATCCATTGCACCATGCTGTGCACAGGGCATGTGTGTGTGTGGCCGCTGTGGGTGGGCAGTGGGTACATCCATGTCCCAGCCATGCCACTGTCAGCCACACGCAATGGCCATTCATTTGGCTGTCATTGCTGTGGCATGCTGCACCTGGTTGGTGGTGATGTGCAGTGCTGTGTGTGGCTGTGGACTGTGGATAGTTGGAATGGCGGCTTATGTGGGCACACACACTGTGGTTGACTGTGTGTCCCCTGCATGGCACATGCCAGTGTTGTCCACTGCGCACGGTGTGTGGGCTACGGTTGTGTGAGCATGCACTCATCCATGTCCTCTCCTTTGTCCTAGGAGCCCAACCAGTGGATGCCCATACAAGGCTCCTGGAGTGGATCCTGTGGGTTTCCATGGCCACACTTGCAGTGGCACGCATAATTCCACAGGCCATGTTCTAGCCACAGAGGAGGAGGTGGCAGAGGCACCAATAGCTGAGGATCTTCCAAGGGGCCCGTTGCCTGCTTCACCCTCCCTTCCACTGAAACCCCTCCCATTCCTCCATTGTTCCAACCCTACCATGTACCCTGTCTCCCTACCCTCTTCCCCATCCTACGTTCTTGAATGTGTCCTCCCCATTCCCTGCCCCCATCTCTGTTCAAATGAACTTAGTTTTGTTTGTTGCTTGTTGTTTCAATATAGTTATACTTTGATAGCCATCCATGTCCATGTCTGCTTTGCAGATAGCATTGGTGCCATGCTGCAGTGGTGTACATGGTGGCTGTGTGGTACGCTTGTGGTTGCCTGGGGTTTGTGTCAGGTGGTCTGCGCACAGTGGCCTGTATATGTGTGTGTGTGTGTGTGTGTATGTGTGTGTGTGTGTGTGTCCTGTGGCATGCTTATGTTTCCTGCTGGGCTGTGTGGCCTGTGTGGTGTGTGCTGTTGGCTTGTGTGTTGTCTGCTTTGGTCCCCATGGCATGTCCCATGCCATCCTGTGGGTGTTACTCATGGCTGCCTACCAATGGCCATGGGTGTCACGCCACCTCCATACACTGCAGTGGGATGTGTGGTCAGGGCATGTGACCATGCACCTGCCTTGCCACCCTCCAGTCATCCCCTGCACTATGGTGGCAGTGGGTCCTGCTTTTGTGGCCTGCTCAACACTCTGCCAGAGGCCCTGTGCCTCTATCCCTTGCCCTGCCCATGATATGCTCCTGTGCTTCCTGCCTTGCTCCATTGCACAACCCTAGTTGCGCGATTGCACCTGCTGCCTTGCTCACTGGTGCAGCCCTAGTTGCACTATGGTACATTCCTGCGATATTCAGCTGTTTTGTGCTGTCACTTGCCTTGGTGCTCAGCTTTTGAATACTGCGTTGGATGTGCACCTGCGCAGTGTACCTGTGCTGTGCCACACTTGCGCCTGCTTCTGGTGCATTTCTGAATATCCCACCCCTGATGGGCATTCATGAGATATAGTATTTTTCTTCGTTAGTGGTCAGTGACGTCTTGATCTTCACTCATAACAAAGCCAAGTGAGGTCAAAAAAGGTCACCATGATGAGTGAAGATAAATACCATATATCATGAACACACATTGCGTGTGGTTTATTTCTTTTTTAATTATTTATTTATTTAGGAAATCGGAATTACAACCCTTTGAGTCATAGACTCATGTCCAAAGGCTCCACGTCAGAGTAAAATATAGACATTCATACAGTACATACATAGAATAAATATGGGTAAGCAATCATACAGAGTATAAATACAATGAGCAAGAGTTAATTCCTATTCATTTGGTAGCTAAAAAAGGGCAGAGCTATCGACATATTTACCTAATTAGTAGTTAAGACCTATACAATTGGTAGCTAAAGCAATGCATGATATGAGTTGGTAGTAAGCCGCCTCAGGGAGACCTTTGTCTTATACATAAGACAATGCATTCATAGTCCAGTGCAACTATATGGTAACTGGGGCAAGTGAGGATCCTGTAGGCTAAAAATAGTGAGGGCTTTCTACTGCCTGGCCGAGGGTGCGTGCGTGGCCTAGCGGCGTCATGCAGGATCCACAGGTTACCAGTTAGACTAGCATTGACATGAGGAGAGGATATATGCCCTTAAGGCAGCTTTAAAAGAACCTTGATTAGTGATTGATGTGACAGCTGGTGGGAGGGCATTGTACCAGGATGAAGCTCTAAGGGGGAAGGGTCGCTGGGCCAGAGTGGTCCTGACCCTAGGCACCTTCCAGATAGTTTTGGGGGCAGCCCATGTGGATGCTGAGATGGTGGCTGCCTGAAGATAAGCCATGACACCTATTGGGGTTAAACCCAGGTGGATTTTTTTGGTGAGGAGACAGGTCTGGTATAATAGTCTTTCCTCAAGGGAGAGGATATTGGTGAGCGTGTATAGGGTGCAGGTAAATGTATTTCTGTCGGCACCAGAGAGGAGCCGTGAGACCTTATTGATGGATACTTGTATTTGATGAAGCGTAGTAGGGTCGTGGCAGCATAGATTGTGAAGCCATAGTCCACCAGCGATAAGACTGAGGTGGTAATGGCTAGGTGAAGTGCTTCAGGTGGCAGGCAGTCTTTATGTCTGTAAAGGAGACCAATGCGGGTGTTGATCACCGAGGTGAGGATTTTTATATGTTCATGGAATGAGAGGGAAAAGTCAAATGTAATACCTAGATACTTATACTTTTGGACCTGTTCCAGTAGGATGAGAGAGGTGGAGAGTATTTCCAGGGAGAAATCCTTTGATCTGTTTTGGCTGTGGGCATAGACCATCATCTTAGATGTTTTAATGTTGACCACCAATCTGTGTTCAACACATCAGTGTTTAATCTGAGAGAAGGAGTTTTGTAAGGTACATTGGAGAGAGAGAGGATCAGGATGTGCAGCATAAAGAACAGTGTTATTCGCCTAGAGGAGAAGGTTGCCAGGATTTATGCAGGGCATTGAGGTAGATGCTGAATAGCAGGGGAACCAGGATAGATCCCTGGTGAACTCCTGAGTGCACAGGCAGTGTAGTAGATATGGTATTATTAATTTTAACACATTGAGTTCTAGATGAAAGATAGCTGGAGAACCATGAGAGTGGACAATGAGAGACCCCAATTTGTTGTAATGTGTTAAGAAGGAAGGGATGAGAAACCATGCTGAAGGCCTTTGAGAGGTCTATAAATGTGGCCACTGTGAGGTGCCCCTTGTCAAGCGTGGAGTGCAGGGAGTTTGCGAATTCTGTGAGGGTGGTCGTAGTGTTATGACCAGCTCTGAAACCATGCTGCTCCCACAAAAGAGGTTGTATGCGAGGAGGTAGTCAGTGAGCTGATTGGCCATGATCTTTTCAAGGGCTTTAGAGAGTGGGTGGAGAATCGAGATGGACTGGTAGTTGTTTGGGAGGGAGCTGTCACCACATTTCAGTATAGGTATTATCACTGCCATTTTCCATGAGGTTGGGAACTGACCCAGGCGTAGGGACAGATTTAGAAGGTACGTGAGTGGGGAGATAACTGAGTCTAGCACAAAGTATAGGATATGCATATCGAAGGCATCTTTGCAGTAATTGGAACTCTGGAGGGCTTTGGACAGGTAGGCTTTTGCTTCTGTAGGGGTAATGATTCTGAGTTTGAAAGGGGTGTGGAGGAGCTCAGGCGGTGGGGTAGGCTGAAGTGGATCAAAAAAGTTGCTAGGGAGGACTAAGCTGAGGTCTAAGAAAGTGGAATTGAGGCAGCTAGCTATGTGAAGTGTATTTGTGGTGGTAGTACCATTAACACTAAGTTGTGGGGGGAAAGCAGGATTTACCATTAAGCTCCTTGATGTTATCCCAGAACTTTCTTGTGCTACCCCAGGAGGTGGCTAGGGTGGTTCTGTAGTGTTCCACCTTTACACTATACACTATATATTAGCATTTATTTCTACAGCATTTTGAATAAAATTTGCTTTTATTCTTTTATAGTTGTTGTTCCTGGAGTGGCTGTCAATGGGGGAGGAAAATGTGTTTGCAGAGCTGCGAGATGGAGATTGTGCAGCCGAAGTATGTGTTTGTGGGACCGGGAAGAGTTCTAAGTAGCGGTCTTATGCAGATGAGGTCTGTGATCATGAGGTCTGTGTTCATGTTAAGAAGTTATAGTTTGTTTTATTTCAGAAGAAAGGTATTTGAAGTGCTGCCAGCTGCCATGGTCCAACTGTTAGATGTAGCTGTTGCCAGCAGGAGAACATGGCTCTACAGACTGCAGGGTTCCGGTGGCAGAATAAAAAGCTTGTTGTGTGTGATGTACTCAAGTAGCTAGATACATTTAATGACATACCCTCCTGTGAAGATGAAAAATTAATCAAGCTACCTGGTGTTCTCTCCTATGGATAGAATTTATATTTAACCTAAAAAATTCTAAGATATATTGTAGAAATATGAATATAAACTGTCTATAAAGTCTGTGTTGTGCTCATGAGCCAGTAAACTCTGTCCAGTTTTGGCAGAGCTTTACACACTTGGATGAACAGCTGTAGAGTCATCCAGTAATGCCAAGTACTGTCATCTTCAATGATATCTCTGGTTTAATAGTGCTAGCCCTAGACAGACATTCCTATTGAATTTCAAACAAAAGTCTTAGAGGGAACATAAACCTTGTTTGCACATTTATTAATATAATCTGAAGAATGCAAAGTCTGTTTGATATCCCTAATAATGTGTTGTTCTTTGTGTTTATTTTCAAGGGGCCCATTCCTTATTTAGGGTCCCTTGTCAATACTGCCTTTATCCCACCCACTGTGTAAGTAATAAGCCACAACAGGGTGTGCATTATAGGATTATAACTGGGGAGCATTTTTTCCCATAGGAAATCTGGGTTATAATTAACCATTATAATCCATGGTATATAACGGCAAACATGCGTCGGATTTCCCTTGCCGCATGCATGCTGCTGCCACTGCTCACACAGCCCACTGGACACTTGACCACAGTCTACTCCACCACCATCACTCAGCAGTAAGTAAATGTAGAATTAAGAAAAAAAATTCCTCTCAGTAGTACAGTTTGAGTCGTCTGTTACATATTAAAAAAAAATAAAAAAAATATATTTTGGCAGTTGCTCCTCAGCTGTGTAGACTGCTGACAGCCATTCATCGGGACCAGACTGTGGCTGTTTATTTTAAACAATTGCTGTGGCAAGAAAATGCTTCCCAGCAATCATATAAAATAAAACATAGGGTTGTGTGTTTAACGAGTTTTTACACACACCCCTCGGTGTTGGATGCTTAAATAAACCCCTTGAGCTTTGCTCTAGGGATTTATGTAGCATCCAACACCTCGGGGTGTGTGTAAAAACTCATTAAACACACAACCCCATACATTATTTTATATATAATTAATGGTCTCCGTTTTCTCCCATTGCCAAAACCGTGTGTTAAATGCCTTAACACCTGAGTAGGTGTTACGGCATTCACGCGCTCCCTTTGAACAACAAAGCGCTCGAGACTAAACATAGCGCGATGTTCAAATTGTCCCTGTCACCTCAAGAGGCACTGACTGAAATACACACTTCTCGGGGGTTGCCTCTATACCAAATAGCCTCCAGCAGCCTCGCATAGCCTAGAAGTTAAAAAAAAAAGCCGATTCCAAACACTCACGAAACCGAAAGACAAGAGCAGGAAAACCGCAACACAATTCAAAAACAAAAAGTGATCCGGACTTTTCAGCGGAGCCCTTCAATTATATAAAATAAAATATGGGGAAAAGTGTGTTAAACTCGAATTTAACTCACACCCTCGTTGTTGGATGGCATTCATGAACCCCTCGGGCTTCGCCCTCGGGGTTTATGTGCCATCCAACAACTCGGGTGTGTGTTAAATTCTCGTAACACACTTCTTCCCATACTTTATCCTATATTTAATGCATGCCCCAAGGGTGTAGTAAGACACTGGGCTGAAGGACAATTGTCCTTAAACCCCAGGAAAGTGCTTTCAAATCCTTTAATGTACACCTTGGAGGGGCTTGTTATATTAATAAAATGGCTCTAAGTAGGTTTTTGGAGTAGAAAAATGAGATTTTGCACCCGACTGCATTTATACAGATTTAATGCATGGTCAAGTGACATCGCTCGGCCAATGACATTTCTGGATTTTGTTCTCAACATTTTATAGTTATTTTTATTACTCATGCATTAAAGAACCCAGTGACATCAGTGGAGTGGAAACATAGGGAGAAATTTTCCATGCAGGTCAGCTAGCTTAGCTCATAGAAACATAGAAATATAGATGCCATAGAAACATGAATAACATGGAACGACCTACTACAGCATTTGTTTTGTAACAAATATTATAATCTTTTAAAAGTAATCTTGATAAATACATGGACAGCATATGAATTACTAGGTTTTATCACTGAACAGTGACTGAAGAACTAGATAAATTATACTAGTTTAATTTCAATAGAATTTCCTATGTTTCTACAGAAACACAGATTGTGTCAGCAGAAGTCCATACAGTCTGCCCATTTCTCTCCCTAGCTCTGTGCTCCACTTAACTGGGCATAGTAGATAGGCTAATGAGTCTTTATCTACCATCAGAACCTATGAATGTATTTAAATTGCTACTGACACCTTAAAGAAAACTTTGAAAAACATAATAATTAGGTAACATTCTGCTTGTATTCCACATATATTCTATATTTCTTCTCCCCATTATTTTATCGCTGAGGAAATTTGCATGAATACATGCCCTTTATCCCTTAGAGTTAATTTAAAGTTAATCTGCCTCTATAGCTTTCTCCCTACTACTTCAAGTCATAATCCTCTGTTGTGATATCACAATATGTTGCCATATGAGAGTAACGGTGATATCACAAGCAGAGCATTATGACCTCAGGTAGAGAGACAGCAACAGGAACAGACAAACTCCTTCAGGAGCAAAAATCCTGTTTTCATGCAAATGACCTCAGTAACAGATAACAGGAAGGAGGAATGTAAAACTAATGTGAAATACAATTGAACAATGTCTAAATATTATCTGTTGTTAAAAGTTCTCCTGAAGGTGACAGCTGCTCTTTAATATCTGCCTGGATTTACAGATCCAATCTGGTAGCTGATAGATGAGGAGGCCCTGAGAGGGGCATTTTTTTAGTTGCAAGTCCTGTGGCATTGCACTGCTCAAGGGTAGTCTGTAGAGGCATGAAGAATGCCTGGTCTACCAGAGTTTTGCAGTACTCCACTCTGAGCTGACTGCAGCATGGACCATAAATAAGTTGCAGCCATAGATACATTCAGAAATCTCCAGATATTTCGCAGTATATCCAAAGGCTTTCTCTCGATGGTGGACCATAGTGTTGCTGCTGGCAGGCAGTGAAGTTCTCCAGAGATAACACATAAATTTCAGGAAACAGCTGACCAGGTCTGTGGCTATAACTGTACTTTACATCAGCTCTAAAGCAGGTTGAAATGGGTGCAAGGGGTATTTCCTGCCTTATAACTCCCTCAGCATTCCAAAAGGACTGCAACAGGGGTTGGAAAGTGGTGGGCAAGATGGGCAGGGGATTGATACCTCAGGAGAGGGAAGTGGCTCTGGAATACCAACAACCATTTTTCCCCCTTATGTAATACAATGCATGCTACTCCCACTGTTACGAGGCAAGCCCCCTGTTGTCCTAGGGCTCCAGAAGGGCCAAGGGGAAGGAGTGCAGACAGAAGGGGACATCTTGCTGATCTGACTCTGCAGTGTCATGGTAGTATGTGGGAAATGAGTGACCCCAAAGTGTATAGCAAGGTGGAATTTCTGCAAATTTAGAAGATCTAGTAGGGAAGGCTGTTTCCCCAAGTGTAACCTCACCCACTGATTAATTGCAAGGAATAAGTGGGGTCATGGTGCTCCTGTTAGAGATACGTATAGGGTACAACCTTTTTAACCAGACCCTAAGGTTCTGACTTATGTCCAGGGTCAGAATTGAGCCTGTCTTGCAGAACTGATAAACAGAGTGATTTCAGCAGCCATGTCCCTTTGTGCAACTTTAAATATGTATGACAACAACCCATCATGACATGGAGTGATTTATATCAGGCATGAAAGAAGGGGGAACGAGCAAAGCTCAGCAAGGACTAAATAGAATGGAAAGGAACTGTAAATACCTAGAGACTGAGGGCACAATTTACATAGAAACAAGGAAACATAGAAGTTGATGGTAGATAAGGACCTCAAGGCCCATCCAGTAGAATGATGGAAGATGCCTGCATCAAATATAAATGATGCAAGTCATAGGCGTAGATTGCGGGGGGGCAGAGGGGCAAGATGCCCCTTCCTGAGAAATTAGACCAGGACTTTTTTAGGAGCCCACCCACCATTCTCCAGTTATCATTTTTTTTTTTTAATATTGAATGGTCTCAGGGCTATGCCCAGACTGCCTGCACCTCTCCGGGGAGGGAGGGGGGGTGGCGGCGTGGCACCGTGTCTCTTAAACAAAAACGATCCCATTTTCCGATTGGCTGCAAGCCTGCAACCATAGTAGCCTGCATGTTACAGCCAATCAGAGAGTGCTGCAAGCTGGCGCCATTGCGTGAGCAGTACTCTGTTAGTGGCACTATTTAGTTGTTTGTGTGCCTTTCATGAAGGAGCAGCAGCAGCATCCATATAGCGTAGGGCTGAGGAGAGATAGCTATTCGAGGATGTCGAGCAATAGTCGTTGGTTGTCTGTCAGGTGTCACCAGTGTCTCAGTCAGGCTAGCGTTCCCACCCTCCTCCTGTCCTGAACCATCCAGTTTAAATATACCTCACCTGAGTCCTCTGACTATCTAGTCTCTGTTTCTCAGTGCAGCCAGCTGTGGTCCGGGCTCTCTTGCTGCCACCTGAGCCTCCTATCCCCGAGAGCCTAGGAGGCCTGCGGCCACAAGGCCTCTACCACCGGACAGACCAAGCGAAGGAGTGAGTAGTGCAATTACAGTGAGTCTGAGGCATGGCCAGGCATGCCTGCATATCCAGTTCCTGTGTCCAGCAGGCCAGAAAAAGATTTACCATGTTGTCGGCGAGTCCCACACCACGCCCGTTGCCCACCAGTTCCAAGGTCCACAGAGAGGGATTATTCAGGTCAGTGAACAGCCAGGCCCAGAACAGTGAAGAAGCTGGTGGTCATGCAGGCTATAGCAGACCCATAATGCGACACGTTCATCTGGTGTCAGAAAATGAGTTACTGTCTCATCAGGGGATTAATCGGGAGAGGAACGGACTGTTGGGAGAGACTCGCTACCTGACCTGCCTTCTTGGCCTTGCTGTGCCCTGCTGCATGCTGCCCTGTCTGTGCCCTTACTGATTTGGTGAGTAACTGTGCTGCAAGCTGATTGCTGGAAATTAATACATTCACATCCCAGAAATGTGTTTTTTGGGGGGTTGTCTTAGCCATGGCCATGTGTCTGGGGGTGGGTGGAAGGTTTGCTGTCAGCTTGTGTTTCTTTAGGTGGAAGGGGATTTGCTGGCTGTTGAGGCTGTCCATGTTGGTGGGGTGGGTGGGGGGCCTATTTGTTTGGTATGGTGTGGACACTGGTCATGTTGGTGGGGTGGGAACACTCAGTTACTGTGCTACTGGTGTGGTAGGGTATGTTGGGGAAACTCACTGGACGATCTGTATTTGGTGGGGCTGGAGGATGGTCTGTTTTGAGGGGTTGAGGTCGGGGGAGACAGTCTGTATGTTTTGGGTCTGACTCACTGAGAGGATGGTCAGTGTTTGGTGCTTGGGAGGGTCTGCGTTTGGTGGGGCTGGGGGGGACGATCAGTGTTTGGGGCTGGGGTGGTTAGTGTTTGGGACTGGGAGGGCTGTCAGTGTTTGGTGGGGCTGGGGGGACAGTCTGTTTTCTATTCTGGGGTCTGGTGGGGTGGAGACACAGGCCATGGTGATGTGGGGACACTGGCTATGATGGTGGGGTGGTGACACTAGCCACTGTTTGGTGGACTTGACTGCCAATTGCCTGGGGGGACTGTCCATAATGGTGGAAAAGGGGGACTGTCCATGTTTTCCTGCCTGGTGTTTTGTGGGGAGGGGGACTATTTGCTGGTCGGGTGTCTGGGGAGGATCTTTCCATGTTGGCTTATGGGGGGTGAATGTTTGTGATTGCTGTTCAGGTGTCTAGGACAGATTATCAATGTTGTTGGGGAGGAAATTCTCTGAGTTTGCAAGCCAGGTGTTTGGGGAATTGTTCATGTTGGTGGGGGGGGAATTTCTGTGTTTGCTAGCTGTGTGTCGGGGGTGGGGACTGTCCTTTGGTGGATATGGGAGACCATCCATGTTTGCTGGCTGCCTGGGTGTCTGGTGGGACTGTCCTTTTGATTGGGAGGGAGCATTCTATGCTCGCTGGCCCAGTATCTGGTGGGAGGGGCGGAATGTTTGGGTGTCTGGGGAACTGTCCTTGTAGGTGGGGTGAAGGGGGGGACTGTCCATGTTTGCTGACTGGGTTTCTGGTGGACTGTCCATGTTGGTTAGGAGGGGGGACATTCTGTGCTTGCTGACTGAGTGTTAGCATATAAACATAAGTAAATGTTAAAACATAATTTCCACCTCATCCTTTACCTGTCAAGGGATGTATCTCACTGACCTGTGCCAGCAGCTAGCATACGAACATTAGTAAATGTTGAAACATTATTTCCCCCTCATCCTTTACCTGGCTGTAAAAGTAATCTTTCCCTTTTTTGATTTCTCCGATCATCCACTGTGGAGGGGTGAAACAGACAGATTCCTTGGCCTTGCTGTCTCTGTCTCTGTCTCCATTGCCTGGCAAACACAATCAGAGGGGTAGCTTTTTGTGTTCTCCCCCGTACAGTGTTACAAGACTAGCAAAAAAAATCTTGCACTAAAACATGCACCCTAAAGAAATGATTATACTACTACCTGGCTATTGTTATATGGGACTACTGACTGGCCATGATTTTTTAGAGGGGGTTGGCACAATGGTCGTGTGTGTGGGTGGGGTTGTGGACACTGCTGGTTGTGTGTGTGTGTGTGTGTGTGTGTGTGGTTGGGGACACTGCTGATTGTGTGTGTGTGGAGTTGGGGACACTGCTGGTCGTGTGTGTGTGTGTGTGTGTGTGGGGTTGGGGACACTGCTGGTCGTGTGTGTTCTGCGGACACTGGTCATTTGTGTGGGTGGGGTTGGGATACAGGCATTGTGTGGGTGTGGTGGGGCACTGTTGTGTGGGTGGGTGGAGGCACTGGCATTGTGTCGGTGGGGCGGGGTTGTAATTGTATACCAGGCAAACTGTGCTGACCGGTAGCTCAACATCTCTCTTTCCAGACAAAGAAAGAAACATAAACAAAATGCAGTATAAAATGTGGTTTCATTTATTTTTGTGTGCCTGTGATAAGGAGACACAGACCTGGATGCCCGGAGCGCATATCAGATAAATGGAGCTAGAAATGGTGTTGGTTGGGTGGGGTGGGGAGAGTGGCTGTGCTGGTGCGATGGGGAGAGTGGCTGTGCTGGTGGAGTGGACACAGAGTATGGAGAGTGGCTGTGCAAGTCCATCAGGGTGCAGAGAGTAGCTGAACTGACCAGTCTGGGTGGAGATAGTGGCCTTGCAGGTCTGGGGTGGGGAGAGTGGGCTATAGCTTTTTGCACGGATATTTAATTCACTGTTGCTTGCTGTGCCTTCTGCTGCCCTGCCAGCTTTGTGCTGCTGTGCTGACCAGGGCGGACTGGTACACATGCTGAAAAAAATGGTTGTGGCCAGTGGTGATGGAGGAGGGAGGGGTAGACGGGCATACTGGCACAGAAATATTTTTTCAACATGTATGCCAGTCTGCTAGGTTCATGCCATGCTTACCTCCCTTGTACAAGGGGCTTCTGAGCACTTAAGATAAGTTTCTGTGTCAAAATTAGGAACTGTTGGAAAGTATGAAATCCTACAGTATAACAATTGTGCATGTTTATGTAGTTTCACCTTACTGTGTGGTTCGACAAATGTTCTGTGGTCTCTCCTCCTCATTTAGCACCCTGACCTGTGACCTAACCATCCCCCCCTCCGGGCAGGGGGAAGGTCAGTTGTTTTGTGGTCTTTTGGTGGTTTGTTGGGCATTGTAAAATGCATTGTTTCATTTACTGTGTTGTACTGCCTGGACCTGCTTTACCCTGTCTCTATCCTGAATGTAAACATGGTATAAAAAAAGTTAATTTTTTGGTGGTGTGTGTGTCTGTCTGTGTCTGTGTGTAGAAGAATAGAGACACTCACTCGGACAAAAAAAACAGTATTAAACCACATCAAACTGAAGCCACCATGTTTTATTTGTGCCCTTCAAAACTGTCAGATGAGACGATTTTGAAGTAGTCTGTGGGGGGGCATCCACGGCAACCTGGGCTACCACAACCGGCCCACCACACACTGTCATAGGTGATGCTAATAAAAACCACCAACCAAGTACTTATCTTTCAGGGTGGGTCCTGTGAGGCTGTGCACAGGTATCTGGAGTCGTTCCAGCAAACTTCCCGTGGCATCTGTTCTCTTAGGTTATGTGATGCGACCACTTTTGTGCCAGGGCAGTCCATGTTTGCTTGGATGGGGATGTGTAACCCTGGGCATGGACAGAGATGCATATTCCTTAGGAGCCCATGGGGAGGAGAGTGGTAGGGGTTGTGGTGTGACCACACCATGCCCATCATCATCTTGAACAATTAGGGGATTTACATTGTTCTGTTGCACTGTCCCAGGTACATCAGCATGCTTGTTAAGAGCACCGCCTGAGGGATATCAGCAAGTCCCATGCTTATGTATGCAATGCTTGCTTGCTTGCTTGAGGAGAGCATTATCCTCTTCGCTTACCTTACCTAACCAGATTCAGGCATGTGACATTGAATAATATGGGATGGGATGGGACACTAATGAATTAACTTGGTTATAACAAAGAAAAGTGTTAACACTGGGTGCAAGCAAGCAATAATGCCCGACAGGGCGTGTGTCATGCTGGGATAACGTCACATCTCAGGTGGTTGGACATGAGTGCATCCAATACATAAGGCATGATGTTATCCTACCATGACACACACCCTGGAGGATATTTTTGCTATTATACAGTGGCGTGTTGTTATACAGAATTAAAAAAAATAATTTTAAAGATGTTTTCTTTGGTGTGGAAAAATATTTTTAAGAGAAGATACATAAAAACACACTAATGCTAACAATCATCAAGAGGTTCATGGAGAGGCGGAGACTAGACCTGTGATGAATCGGATGTAGTGGGATAACATCATGGGTCTAGCTCACGACTGACCAATCATAGGTCAGCATTCATTCTTGTCACTGTATAATCGCATTATTTTATGTAATCTATGTAAATAAGGGCTCATGCTGTGAGGATGTACATGCTGGGATGTTTCCCATACCATCCATGTTTATAGGTATACTGAGGTGGCACAGCCATTTGCTGCACTTCCTTGAAACATGCTTTTTGCAGTCCTCAAGGGTGGGAGGGCTAGCTCAAGCAGACATTTCAAGAAGTTCAGGATCCATTATAAGGGCTGGACTTGGATGGGTTATGTAAGCAGCAAAGGGGGGTGAAAGACTAGTGGGCTATCCACCTGGATGTTCAGGTGGGGGCAAAATTAGGTCAAGACTGATTTGAATTGAAGCTGAGGTGAGGTCCTGTCCTCTTGAG
Source organism: Neoceratodus forsteri (assembly GCA_016271365.2). Taxonomy (NCBI): domain Eukaryota; kingdom Metazoa; phylum Chordata; order Ceratodontiformes; family Ceratodontidae; genus Neoceratodus; species Neoceratodus forsteri. The sequence goes on along the minus strand of CM057452.1, from coordinate 507,869,850 downwards.
AAGGAAGTTAAGTTCCTTACATATTTTCAACTTTACAAGTAAGTCCTCACTCCCAAGGCAGAAGAATGAAGAACTGAATACAAAACAGATCTTGGTCAGTTTTTCGACTCTGGTCTTAGGAGAAGTTGGGCCGAGAGCAGGCTGCAGTAAAACTGGTGGGGTGGGGAAGTGCTCTGACTTGGCCTGGGCTGGTCCCTTCCAGGAATTATTCAGCTGTAGTCTTAAATGTTTTTTTGGGAATTGTTTGATGCTGGTTGATTTGTTTGCATTACGCAAGCCACCAGCCCTCTTCACTGTTGTGATACGCGAAAATCAGGACTTTTTGTTACTTTGTCCCCCCCCCCGTCAAAATAACAAACTACGCCCCTGATGCAACTGGAACCTTGTACCAAAAGATGCACTGAGAGCTTTTCAGAAAAGCAGCCTGTGTCAAACACAGTCTGCATGCACCAAAGTGGGCTTGCACCAGCCTTGCTTTACAAAATAGGTTGTGGCATGGTATAGGGGGCTTGTGGCAGATGCAGGCTGCCATTTCTCCCAAGTCGGCATTCAAAGGTCTAAGTACCATTAGACCAAGGATACCTAGAAATCTTTTGGGAGGACTGTGAACCATGCAGCAATGTCCCACCTATCATTGGACTGTGCTGCCCCCCCACCACCTGAGTCAGATCCTTTGCTACACCCTGCTGCCCACATCCCTTGTCACAAACAGGCATGGGTGCTGCACCCTGTCCCACAATTTGGGCTGCTATATCCTGATGACACACATATCTGCTGGGCGAACAGTCAGGGCTACTGCACCCAGCTGCCCTCTTTCACCACCGCCACAGTCATGGCCACAGCACCTTGTTGCCCCCTGTTATTGTAGGAGGGAGCAGCATAGCACAATACCCCTAGCTGTGGAGACAAGGGGCTCCATGGTTTAGCAGGTCACAGTGGTGGCAGGGGATGGAGGACAGCATGGTGCAGAAGCTTTGAATGAGGGGCATGACACATGTGGGCATCAGGGTACAGCAGGCCTAACCATGGCACAGGGCACACATGGTGCAGCTTCCCAGCAGGTGTGGGGCAATGGAAGTGCATAGCAGGGTTCAGCAACCCCAACTTTGGAGGCAGGGAGCATGGGACTCTAGGGTATAGCACAGCATATCAGCCCTGACTGTGGAGACAGGAACTGGGGGCTACAGGGTGCCGTGGCTGTAAATTTGGGGCGGGGACAGAGGGCAGCAGGGTGCAGCAGCCCCAACTGTTTGGGTAGGAGATAGGAGTGGCATTAGGGTACAGAAGTTCAAAATGAGGGACAGGGTGCAGCAGCCAAGCATGTTCAGGACAAGGGATTTGGGAGACAGGGTGTAGTAAAGGATCTGACTCTGGTAACAGGGGAGCAAGAGGGTGAAACTGCCTCAACTGTGGAGGAACACGGCAGGGTGCAGCAAATGCCTTTGCTCTTGTGGCAAGTGGCACCATGGTACAGCAGCTCTAAATGCAGAGGCATGGGGCTCAAGGGCACAAAAGGCTGCAGCAACCCCAACTGTGTAGACAACAGCAGAGTGCAGCAGCCCTGGCTGTGGTGACAGGGGCAGAGGACAGCATGGTGCAGAAGCCTCAACTGTTGAGCTGGTCACAGTGGGGCATCAGGGTACAGCAGCCCTGACTGTGAGACAGGTTGTGTATTGTACAGAAGTCCTGCCCATTTGGGGCAATGGAAGTGGGTAGCAGGGTACAGCAAAAGCCCCAACTTTGGTGGCCTATGGTAGAATGATGCAGCAGCCCCAACTGTGGAGGCAGTAGGACCTGGGACTCTAGGACTTAGCAGAGCACATCAGCCCTGACTATGGATACAGGAACAGGTTGCAACAGTTTCAGCATCCTTGACTGTGGGGGTGAGGGAGAGAAGGCAGCCTTTGCAGCAACCCTGATTCTTTAAGCTGAGGATGGAGAAAGCAGGGTGCACAGTCCTCGACTGTGTGGGAGAAGACAATGGGCAGCAGGATGTAGCAGCCTCAAATGTGGAGCACAAGGCAGGTGGTTTGTGGGGCAAGGGACAGGTGGCAGCAGAGTTCAGCTGCCTCAGCTATGGGGAAGAGACATGGTGCATCTGGATGCCATACAGTGTTTCTATTTATACCCATACATGATGTATTTTCATGCAGAAACCACCAGAGAACTGAAATGTGTGAGTTCTGACACCACATGTGCTTAAAATAATAGTGTGACATGCACCTGTTTAACAATCTGACATGATAAAAGTTCTTACTATAATGTATTTATGAAAACTACATCAAAGATAAACTATTTCCATGAATGAACAAAATTTAGATTTGCTTTATAGTCATTAAATAACCCTGTGCTATGTAATTGCAAAAAATCCAAATTTTGATGAGAAAGAACAGAGAGCTGTGATACAGACAATCTGATCTCTCACAGAGAAAGATTTCCACTATTTCAATTCAGCACTGAAACTCAGATGATCAACTTTTTAAAAAAAGAGAATGCCAGATTTTAAGCTAATCTATCTAAACACAAATCACAGACTACATTTCTAAGAAACCTGGTGAGCAAACCATTAACTCTGCAGCCTGCTCCAATTGGTAATCTGAAGCAGCAAGCTACAGTACTCCAAGATGATGTCATCGATCTCCAAGCCTGACTGAGAGAGACAGAAATATCTCCACTGTTTTCAGCCACTGTAGATTAACAAATGCTGATTTAAAGAAAACCGCAAAACCAAAAAGCATGAAATTTTCAAGAAACTCTAATCATGACACAGGGACTTAAATTCAAACTTTATTAACATATGGAAAAGCCTTTCCACATGATATTTAAGGGGTTTGGAGGACATTGGGGATTGGGGCTGGGAGGAGACTGCTACACTACCAGGGACAGAATAGTATTTTTAATACATGGGGATCGGAGCTGGGGGGCCCTAGACCACCAGGGCCAGTATCTTGATTTAATACACAGGGATTGGGGCTGAAGGGGGGTGCTAGCCACCAGGAACACTGTCCATGGTGCTGTTGACACACTGCCAACCTGCAGCTTGTAGCACACCTTCCTGATGAACCGTCTGTTTGGCGCATGGCCAGGTTTGTTGCAAGCTGAAGGACTTTGCCACTGGGACCCTACCCATAGCTTATACTGACATTTGTGAATAAAGTACTGAGTATATCTGACTGTAACAGAGAATACCTCTTGTGGGCAATTACCACCTACACCTAGATATAGAGGGTACCCTTAAGGCTATGTCCACCCTTAGTCTCTGCCTGATGGCCACAGAGAGTTATCATATGGTATCTACCCCAAGCTGAAACAACAGTGATGGAAGCTGAGTAAGATTCTTGGACTGCAAGCTATCTAGTCTGGGAAATGAAAGACCAGAGAAGGAGGCAGAGTAGAAAAGGGTGGTTACACAAACATTTTGAAAACCATTGTGTAGCACGTATTTTTCTTTTTTTTTAAAACATTGATAAAGGACTTCTCTGTGAATGTTTTGTAAAGATCGTTGTGTAGCATGTATATTTTGACAACTATCATGCAGCTATCATACAGCATGAAGATTCTGTAAACCATCATGCAGTTATGTACATGTTCAAAACATTAATGCAGTATGCAGATTGTTTAGAAAATATACTGTATGAAGGATTCCTGTGCAAGCATTTTGGATTCAGTTAATGATATCTAATTATTAATTAATTAAAAAAAAAACACATTGCCCCCTTATTCAGAAGTGGCCATTTGGACCACGCCAACACAGTACAGAACTAAAAACAGCACTTGTCTGCCAGGGAGTGACATTCAAATAGGGGGCTATGCTTAATGGGGAACAAGGCACATGTGAGAGGCACATAACTGGGCCACACAGCTCTGCATCCATGGACAGGCATGTAGGGCTCAGCATGCAGGATTGCTGGCCACCACAGGGTACTTAGCCATTGCCCCCCCCGGTACATTTGTGCATGGAGGCAGATCAGGTCCACTAGTGGGTCCCCTGCTCAGAGCAAAGCAAGGGAATGTGGGACATCAAGAATGTTTTTGAAACTGTGAGTGAGTGCCCAACTGACTGCCTCCAGTCCTCCCTTTCTGATGGGAGGGCTGAGGCAGCAAGGTGGGGAGGGGTTATGTCCCACTCTGGCCAGCAGTTGTATTCTGTGTGGGGGATGCAATGGATATATGGCAGGGTGTCTGATGCCATATTCTGTACCCCACTCACCAGTACTTTGCACCTTTTGAAGGTGTGTAGTGTGAGAAATCCTCCACCCCCCCAAGAAAATCCACACATGTAGCAGCATAAACAGACAGGGGATTGAGTGTGGAAAAGGCATGTACCCCTTTAATGCATACTGTGTGGGTCCATGGGACCCCTGAGGTTTGGTTCATGACCTTAAGGTTTCCTATGTGCCACAGATATGTGGCACATAGTCATTTTTATTTTATGTGCATGGCCACCATAGAGACCATGCCCTGTTTCCCTGCACTGCTTGTCTGAATATCAGGCTGTGATAGCAACCAAACAAAGTGTAGTTAATGTAGTATTTAATCCTGAGAGCTCAAAGCCCTGTGCATACAATTTCTTTTAATAAACTAAAAAAACATTTAAAGCATTTATATAATCAAAAAACAAGCAGAGCAGGATCCATCCCTTATATAACATGTAAAATGATCCCTCAAATGCCATGGAAAAAATGTGGATGTTTAGAGCCTTTTAAAAACTTCGGCAGAGGAGATCTGAAGAAGCGATTTGGTGAGCCATTCTACATGCATGGTGTGGCCACAGAAAGGGCCCTTTCACCTAAAGTTTTTAAAAGAGCACTGGCTACCACCAGCAGATTCTCTTCTGCTAAGCAGAGCTGCCAAACCAGAGTATTTAGGAGCAGGAGATCTTTTAGGTAGTTGGGACTCAACCATAACAAGCCCTATGCTTAATCCATATGTGCATTATTACCGCAGCTCTCCTACAGGCATCGGGATTCCAGACATATAATTTCCCCTATTGGGCTAGTGCCATCATGTTTGACAGCCATATTCAGCAGCCAACATGCTTATAAACACACACAGTAGTCCTTCACTATAACCAAAAAATGGAAGCAACAACATGCATTCATTATAGCTCCCTTCATTACACTGAGGGACTGTACAGTACTTCTGCAGGCAGCTCTCTGGGCTGAGGGTGGTGGTTGCTCATCTCCAGGCTTCATTGGCCTGGATTTGGGGAACCTCCTCCCCTGTCCAGGGCCCACCGAGTCTGCCCTGCTGCCTCAATGGTTGCCAAGAAAAAGGAGTGGCAGGATGACAGTGGTTTTGGGAAGGGTGAGAGCAGTGGGGAAGAGACACATCCCTCCTATGGTTCCACTATATAACTACTATGCTACTCTGGCAGGACTGTCCCAGGGAGGCACCTGCAGTGATAACCAAGGAGGACTGGGGTTCTCCATGGCAGAGACCCCAGGTGGGGGGAGGAGGAGGAGCAGGAGAAAGCAACTCCTAGTGGGGGATTGTATCATCAGGGTGTTAGACTTGGGGCCAGGAGGGGAGGAAGTAAGGGAGTTCCAGTGCCTATCTGGCACCACGGCTTGCAGGGATGGACAGCATATCTTAAGAATTTCTGGGGTAGCAGGACAGGAGGGTGAGCTAGATATCATTGTCCACCTGGGGTTGAATGACCTGGCAAGTGGTGAGGCTATGGTAGAGCAGGAGCAGTTCAGGAAGTTGGGGAGAGGTCATGCTGTGTAACCTTTTCAGAGGTGTTACCTGTTGAGAGCAAGGGGGAGAACAGGGTACTAGGCATCAAGAGATTCAATGCATGGCTGAAGAACTGGTGCAAAGCTGAGGGAATTCGCTTCATTGAGGACTGGGGTTCTACCTGGAGGGATGCAGGCTTGTACAGGGGTAATGACATGAATCTATCCTGGGGGGAACCAGGATCATCAGTGAGAGGTTTAAATGTTTCATCAGCAAGCATTTCAGCTAGCTAAGGAGGCTATGGCAGAAATAAGCTGGGTATAGCAATCAGCCCCCCCCCCTCCAATTGATACAGATGGCTGAGAGGACCCTAACCGTGAGGACCCATCAAAGATAACTAAAAACAAAATAGATGAAAATGCAGAGTGATAGTAAGGACAAGAGGGGTATGGAGGAAGAAAATGGGGATAGGAGGGGAGTTACTCGTAGAGGAGGTAGTAAAAATTGGAAGACCATGTGCACAAATGCCCAAAATCTGAGAAACAAAATCCTAAGCCTAGTTGCCCTGATGGCTGAGGTAGACCTGGACATTGTCGCTGTTACTGAGACATGGTTCATGAGAAACCATGACTGGGATATGACAATACCAGGTTACACTCTTTCAGGAGGGACAGTGTGAGTAAAAAGGGAGGAGGAGTTGCTATCTATGTCAGGGAAGGAATTAAGGCAACTGAGGTACAGGAAATGCAGGGAGAGGCAGAGGCACTTTGGATCACCCTGGAGATGGGAAATGGCACTGCCATTCACACTGGTGTGATCTACAGGCCTCCTACACAAGGGGAAGAGATGGGCAGAGTACCTGTAGAAGGCATCCACAGAATGACAGTTAAAGGGGAGGTGCTGCTGGTAGGAAACTTCTGTCTTCTTGATGTGAATTGGAGCAACCAGGCTGCAGCCTCAGGGAGGAGCAAAGGCATGCTGGAAACCCTGCAGGGAGTCAGCTAGTGACAGAGCCCTCCTGAGAGGGAGCAACTTTCCAAATGGTACTCACCAACGTAGACAGAGTTAAAGACAAAAAGTGGGGAGTCATCTGGGATAAAGCGATCACAGTACAGTGTGGTTCAATGTGAGAACAGTAGAAGAGTCAAACCACATGAAAGCAAAAGTCTTGAATTTCAGGTGGGTTGACATTGCAAAGATGGGGAAATGTCTTAGGAAATCACTGGCAGTGAAGGAGAAAAGATGGTAGGTGAAGAAACAAAGGTAGAATCTTAAGAGAGCCAAAGTGGAGGAAGCAAGCCATTGCACTAGGCAAGCAAATAAAACAAAGAGAAAGAAAAAAACACTATGGTTCTCAAAGGAAGTAGCCGAGAAGGTAAAGCAAAAAGGGTGGCATTCAGGATGTACAATGAAACACAGAGAGAAGAAGATGAGGAACAGTATCTTAAAAAGTAGAGAGAGGCGCACAAAGCAGTCAGGAGTGCAAAGACACAAACAAGAAAAAATAGCCCAGCAATAACAAAAGGGAACAAAAACATTTTCAGATGCATTAGTGAACTTTGTTTGACTGGGTAACTAGGGAGGTGGATCAGGGAAGGGCGGTGGATGTGGCCTACCTGATTTCAGCAAGGCCTTTGACATTGTCCCACATAGGAGGCAGGTAAACAAGCTGGGCAGCCTGAGGGTTAGTCCTAGGGTAGCAAACTGGGTCAAAGGTTTGCTGAGCGATAGGGCACAGAGGGTGGTGGTGAACAGAGTTCAATCTGAAGAGGGGGATAATCCACAGGGTCCTGCAGGGATCAGTGCTTGGACCAGTCCTCTGTAATGTCTTCATAAGTAACATTGCAGAGGGGCTAGAAGGGAAAGTGTGTCCCTATGCAGATGACACGAAGATCTGCAACATGGTTGGCATTCCAAAAGGGGTAGAGAAAATGAGAAGGGACCTAAGCAAGCTTGAAGAGTGGTTAAAGGGAATGTCAGCTAAGATTCAATGCAAAAAAGTGCAAGGTCATGCACTTGGGGCATAGAAATGTGGGTGAGAAGAACATGATGGGAGAAGGTACTGATGGCCACCAAACATGAAAGGGTCCTGGGGGTAATCCGATCTGATTATCTAAAGTTTACCAAACAATGTGAGAAGGCTGTGAGGAGACCCAGTGGAATGCTGAAGTGCACAGGGTAAGGTGTCTCCAACAGAAGGAAGAAGATAGTGATGCCTCTGTATAGAACGTTGGTGAGACCTCATCTAGAGTATTGTGTCCAGTTCTGGAGTCCACATCTCAGGAAGGACATAGACAGAGTAGAAGAGGTTCTGAGAAGGGCAATAAAAATGGTGCAGGGGCTGCACCAAAAGTCATATGAAGGGAGACTGGAGTATCACAATATATATATGGAGGAGGGAGAGAGAGAGAGGATATGATAGAAACTTTCAAATACCTCAAGGGCATAAATAAGGTACAAGAAGGTGGCATCTTTAAAAAAAAAAGATGTTCAAGAACAAGAGGCCATGATATGAAAATAAAGGGGGACAGCATTAGGGGTAATGCAAGAAAGTATTTTTTTTACAGAAAAGGTAGTGAATCCATGGAACAGCCTCCCAGCAGAGGTCATAGTGGCAAAAATGGTAGGTGAATTCAAAAATGTATGAGAGAAACATAAAGAACTCTAGCGATAGAAAAGACAGAGTAAGCCGTAGATCATTTAGGGTCTGAGGTATATGAAACAAGTAGGGAAAATGGGCAAACTAGGTAGGCCAAGCGGTCCTTATCTGCCATCAAATTTTATGTTTCTGTGTTTCTATGGATGCTAGTAGATAGTATTATCTACCAGTGCACCTCTCACTCTCACAGATCAAAGCCACCCAATATGAAACTGAGTGACACAATTGTTTTAAAAACAGAAAACAGTAAAGAGCTTGCTCTCAAACATACATATCTGACCCTTGACTTACTGACGTCTTTGCTGCTCTCAAAAGCTGACTGATTCTGACAATGACTCTCAGCTGCTTTGAACCCCCATGCTTGGCTGGTTAGACCTCTGCCATCCACTAAGTGATTGTTGCTAAACAAACATTTTTTACATGAAAGCAAAATCACTTTTGCTTGGCTTAAATCACTCATCCCCCCACAGACTTAATGCATGTACTCCTTTTGCTGCGATGGCTCTCAGCCCATTTTAATCCCCCATGTTCTCCAAACATGCTTCTGTCACAGACACTCACAGTCATGGACAGAATCCAGAGATGTCAAACAGTTGTATATGTACTGTACAGTTCTTCTACCTTACTTTGTGTTAGCTAGTGCTTATTGTTCAAAGTTGGAAAGGCTTTTGCTTGGAGTTCAGTGGCCAAGCAGCCAGCCACTCCCACTTACTGAGCTATAAGCAGTTCCTCTCAGCATCATTGTGAAGCATTTTTTCTTTGCAGCCGGAAGCTCTGTTGGTTTGTCCTCTGAGCTAGCTGGGTCCTACCCCTCCCCCCACCTGCTGTTTCTGTATGTTTCTGCTGGACTTCAGTGTTTGTTTTCCTGCTTTTGCTTTGTATGTTTCCTCCAGCTGTGTGCTTCCTTGTGTTTTGTGTGTCTTGTTTTTCTTTTTGGGCCTTGTTCCCTGTTTTCTCTGTTGCTGTGTTTTGGTTTTGTCTTTTGGGGCATTTTTTCTAACCTCCTAGCATACTGCTACTCAGAGCTCATACTATTGCTTTCAGTTACTTACAGTTGCAGCCACTGCTACTGTTTACTCCAATTACTATTGTACCCAGTGCTTGTGATTTTTACACTGTTGCTCACCACTGTCAAACTACTGCAATGCAACTACAATCATTATCTGTGTGTTGCAGCTCAACCATAGCTGCTCCATGTTGCATACTCAATTGTTTTCACTTGACGCAGGCTTACTCTGACCCTAGCTATGCTGCTCATTCATGCTCTCATTCTAGATGCAGCTTCATTGCACTGCCTGGCTACGCCTGCTTTCAGAGCATTGTGTCTCCATGTTTTATTGCAGTTTTACAACTGTGTACTCCATACAGATTGTTGCTTCTATGTTTATTCAACCTGTTCTGCTCTGAGGTTAGCCAAAAAGCTCCTGCTGAGGCTATTAAACTAGTTTTCATACCTGCACGTGGTTCTTGGCCTTCCATTACTTTATTGTTTGTCCTATGGCAGGGACTGGATAGTGTTTGGAGAGTCGTGGCCCCATGTGGCTAATTATTTCTGTTCCATATCCTGCCTTCACTGCTGAAAATCCTCAGAGTATTTTTCACCTTGATTTGGCTTTTAAATGCTGGCTGACTTGCCACACTATTCAGTGCTGTTTCATTGTCCTATGTTATGAAGACCTACATGCAGGTCCACTTTTTACTACTCTGCTTACTGACCTACGTGGAGGTCCACACTTGCTTACTAATCATTGCTCCTTGCTTATGCAAACCATTGCTTCATGCCTACTGCCATCCCCTCGACTTCAGCCTCTGGGACTCTGCTGCACTCAGTTCTGCATTTGACCTTGCAAGGTCTCAGCACTCAATGTTCATTATGATCTCAGCATGCCGTGCTCATTCTGCTCATCAGCTTTCCAGCTTTCAATCAATTTCTGGTGCATGCCAGCCATTCTATTCTGGTGCAGGGTTCCTGCAGCCAACAGTCTCACGCAGCATTTAGTTTGCATCTTGAGCATGTCCAACTTGGGGTGGGATCCTTCTCACCTGGTCCATAGCTGGGAATGTCCTCGCCCCAGCCTTGGCTTTAGCTGCCTGCTACATGACAGCAGCTCCTGGTGTAGAATTTAAGACAAGCGGTGAAGAGTGGAAATAGTTACCTCCTTTGGCTCTAGTGTTCCACTATAATGGTTAGCCATTGACTTTAGAAGTTTCCTTAGCAAGGCAGCTTCACTGCATTTTCCTTACAACTGCTTCTGGTTCACCTAGTTTGAGTTTAGGGTGGATAGGCCAGATGAGTGCCTCAGCAGTTGTTGCTCTCCTCCTGCGCCTTGGTTGCACATATTGTTGCAGAGTTTTCTAGCAACCTTCCATGGCGTTCCCGCTAGAGGGTTTGAGTGAGAGCCTTCCTCTAAATTGGAATATTTCCCACCTCCCTTTAATTGGGTTTTTCAAATTTAGTTCCAGAGCCATGATTAAATAAACTATCCCAAGCCTGGAGGGAAGGCAACCTAGGCCTTGGATCCCCAGAGATTTCCTCCTCATAGAGTGTTTTTTTCTCTCCTCCGCTGCCTCAAGTCATAACTATTAGTTAGCATAGTAGTGTCCCCTAATTTCTTTAGGTAGGTTCTGTTGTTGGATGGAGGTGGAGGATGTCCTGCCATTCCCTGTCTCCTTAGAGGATCCTCTACTCTCAATGCAAACCATTAGTATCATGCTATGCAAACCTGAGCATTTCATTACATTATAAAACTGATCATCTCATTATGTTATCAAACTATCTATGCTTCTCTACTACTACATCATAGTTGCTGCTATTACATCACAGTTATTGCTTGCTCCTAGGCTTTGTATTGCCTCCTTTTGGGGATATGATTGTACTACATTTCTTTTTGGGGATTCTTAAGGTACCTTTAGCCACAGGAATTGTCCTGTGGCACCTCTAGGGGTGGAACCTTCTCCGAGTGTTCCTTGTCTTTCATACACCTTCAGGGTAGTAATTCCTCTGGATAGAGAGTGTGAATGGCCAAAACCAAACTAACACAGCTGCACAAGCATAACACTATACTGGCTGCATAGGACAGCGAATTTGAAAGGCTTTTGTCTGGTGTTCAGTGGCCAAGCAGCCTGCCACTCCCACTTCCTGAACTATATAAGCAGTTCCTCTCAGCATCATTGTGAAGCATTTTTTCTTTGCCCCACCATCCTCCCTCCTACTCCAGTGGCAACACTTTTCTTCTTAGGGGGATTCCTAAGGTACATTCAGCCAAGGGAATCATCTCATGGCACCTCTACAGGTGGAACCCTTTCTGAGGGTTCCTTGCCTTTCATACCCCTACAGGGTGGTAATTCCTCTGGAATAGAAAGTGCAAATGGCCAAAGCCAAACTTACACAGTTGCACAAGCAAAATACTATACTGACTGCATAGGACAGTGAACATAGAGTTTAAGTTTAGTTTAAAGCTTATAGCTTTACTGACAAACCTAAAAGTAGGTTGGGAGTTGCAGGATGCAGAAGAAAAGTACAGAAAAACAGCACTAGTACTATATTAGTAGTAGTAGTAGTAGTAGTAGTAGTAGTGGTAGTTGTAGTACATTTTATTTATTTATGGTGCCCTACCACCCTTCCTCATAGTCTCAGGGTAGTAGTGCAATAAAACAGAGACAGATGCTAAAAAATAACCATCTAATATAAAACATAACACAATATAATAAAAAGATTTATTGCAAAAAAATCTTCATTTATGCACCAGTTAAGGTTATATCGACAACAGTAGGGGAATGTGGTGTTAAGGTTTCCAGTCCTACCATCCCACCATGCAAGCAGCAAAAAGGAAAAAACTTTACAGTTATGGCTGTCCTGAGTCTTGGCAAATCAGGCCTGGGGTCTTCCTTGGGGTTATCAGTCCTAACGCTTCACCCATTCCATCAGTAAATAGGCTCAATTGTGCAGACTATATAAGAATGGAGTGGGCATTAGGATTGATAACCTTAGGGTTCTTTTCCGTGAGCTTGTGTTGCTCATATGGAAAAAGATTACTTCATATGAAAAAGAATGTGAAGAAAACTAAGTCCAAATTCTTTTTTCGTATGATGGGATCTTTTTTCGTGAGGTTGTGTCATTCATACAAAAAAAGATTCCTTCATAGCAAAAAAGAATGGGAAAAAGAAACAAAGTCCAAATAATTTTTTTATATGAAGGGAATCTTTTTTCATATGGCCATATGAAAATATAAATTTGGATCATGAAAAAAGATTATAAAATCTGTTAAAAATACATTTCTGGGGGGATTTTTCCAAAACCTAACTGAAAAATCCACCTAATGGGATCCCAATTAGCAAGGTACATGTGTTGGTATCTCTTTAGAATATAATTTTTATGGCTTTTCAAAAAAAATCTTTTTTGAAAAAATAAGGAAAGTAAGATTTTTCTTGCAAAAAAGATTACTCCCATATTAAATGGAATTTTTTTTCATATGGGTCAGATTCTTTTTTTATATGAAACAGCTATCCAAAAGACTGTACTGAGCATGCTCAGAAACAACATTTCAAATCCTTATAACTCTGAAATGGATTAATATTTTTTTCACCAAACCAGTGAAGGCATCACTGTAGCCTAAGCCCTTTCTACCCTGAAAAATTCGGAGCAAGCTTCCAAACTGTCTGGGTGCTAGGTGATAAAAAATAGCAACAAAAATCCAATGTTTACACTTACAGTACTTCACTAACTGGATCTCAGATTGTGCACATTCAAGTGGCACAAAAATTGGCAAGTCAACAGTCCTTTGCCCTGAGACTGTGCATGCAGAATTTCCCACAAATTGTTGAATGGTGCTGAAGCTATTCAAGTGCAAAGTTAGGGGGTTAGCATTAAACAGCTTTCTCAACCCTAAATATAGTGGGCTGGATATTCAAACTGCGCCATTCATAGGTGCAAGCCCTTGCGCTGCGAAAAATAGTTGCGCAGGGGTGTGTCCGGCGATATTCAAAGGAATTGCGCTATTGAGGAACTCCTTTGAATATCACCCCCAGCCACAGCCACTGTGCATGGCGCAGTGGAACTTGTGCCACCGCAAGTTGACAAAGTGGAGCATTCAGCTGCGGTGGTGCAAAATACCATTACATGCGCAAAATCCAAATATTCAAAAGGTGACATGCAAATGGGGCTATAATTCATGCAAGGCACGGGGGGGCCATTTGCATCTGATTATGGCCCCATTTTCATGCCATTAGCATGCAGGTGCGCCGATCCCCGAGGACTTGCACCTGGCGCCCTGCCAGGCAGCAGCTGTCAGGGAAGGATGCCCCCTGCAGCCCAATCTTGGGCAAAAGAGCATAAAACCCCCACCACCACCCCCACTGGCTGATCGTAGGCATAGCCAACACTTCGCCACCAGCCCACTGCGGGCAGCAATGTGTCTCCCTCAACACAGCCCTGGGTGGTCCAGTGGACCGCTAAGCCCGATCACAGGCTGGAGTATTCAAACATCCCCCCACCTCCCGATCATATCCCTGGTGGTCCAGTGGACCGATAAGCCCGATCGCTGGCTGGAGTATTCAAACACCCCCCCACCTCCCGATCATATCCCTGGTGGTCCAGTGGACTGATAAGCCCGATCACGGGCTGGAGTATTCAAACATCCCCCCACCTCCCGATCATATCCCTGGTGGTCCAGTGGACTGATAAGCCCGATCACGGGCTGGAGTATTCAAACATCCCCCCACCTCCCGATCATATCCCTGGTGGTCCAGTGGACCGATAAGCCCGATCGCTGGCTGGAGTATTCAAACACCCCACCTCTCGATCATATCCCTGGTGGTCCAGTGGACTGAAAATCCCGATCGCGGGATGTAGTTGTCACCCCCAAACACATCCCTGGTGACCTAGTGGCCCCTCACCCCCCACCCATGAGGCTCCACCACCCCGCCTCCCCGCAGCCGGCAGGCGGCAGCATCCCACCCACCTGCCGCCCCGCTGCCCGCTGACTGACTGCCCGGTAAGGCTGAACGCCCATTGGTGCAGAGCAAGAGCCAATGGGCATGCAGCCCATACCATACCAGACAGTCCAGTTTTGTGAATGAATTTAGTGCAGCCCACCGGCAGTCATTCGATGGGCGGGCAGCAGGCGGGTGGATGCTGCCACCGCCCGCCGCGGGGAGCGGGTGGTGGGGCTTCATGGGTGGGTGGGGTGGGGGACACTAGGTCACCAGGGATGTCTGGGTGACAACTACATCCGCGATCGGGATTTTCGGTCCACTGGACCACCAGGGATATGATCGGGAGGTGGGTGTGTGTGTGTTTGAAAACTCCAGCCCACGATCAGGCTCATCGGTCCACTGGACCACCAGGGATATATTTGGGAGGTGGGGGGGCTGTGTTTGAAAACTCCAGCCCGTGATCGGGCTCATCGGTCCACTGGACCACCAGGGATATATTCGGGAGGTGGAGGGGTGGGTGTTTCTTTACGTCAGCCTGCGATTGGGCTTATCAGTCCACTGGACCACCAGGGATGTGTTGGGGGGGACACATTGCTGCCTGCGATCGGGCTGGTGAGGGAGGGCACAGAGAGTGGATTGAGGGCCAGCCACAGGTGGCAGCTGCTGTGTCGCGCCCTGCAATACAGCAGCTCACCTGTGGGTGGCCCTCGACTTAAGCCTTTTTTTGGGGCTCAAAGTCCTGCAGGCGCAGGTTGGGGGTTGTGCCTGCACAACTTTGCACAGCCCGGCTGAATATCGGGCTGTGCAGTTTATGCATGGTTCCTCCCCCTCCAGTTCAGCATGCATTCATTTGCATTGCGCTGTTGCTCAGTATGTTTTCTTGGCGCAACTGCCTCCTGCTGAATATCACGGAATGGAGCAAGTTCAGACTTGCACAGGTGCAACCCTATTGCGCATGGCGCAACCCTTTTGAATATCTAGCCCAGTGGCTCTACCATGTCAATATAATAGAGAAAAACAATCCCTCATAAGAACAAACTCAATTCACACTAAGTCGCGCTGCTACAGCACATATATTAAATATTCTCATTCTGTTACCAGAAGGGATTATTCACTCCCTGTAAGCCTGAATAAATTAAATAAGTTTTGAGACCTCTTTTAAAGCTGTCCACTGAAGAGGTCTCCCTCAAAGCCCTCAGAGGAGAATTCTACAGTAAAGGACCTGCTACTTCAAAGGAACAGTCCAGTGAGGTTTTTAGCCTAAACCTGATAATCCCTAGGAGACCTTCCCAGTGAAGTGGAGAGGGCATGAAGAACTGTAGGGTTGCAGGTAGGGCTGTGAGGAATGCAGAATTCCACTAGTGAAATTGCAGCTGAATGACAATGTTATCGGTGGAAATTCTGCCAGAATTTCACTGGTTCTTCTGCAACATTCCACCTGCAGCAAAATTTTTTCTGCAGAAAATCATTCTGCAACCATTTTCATGGAAAATAGTGAGGTCCGCAGAATAATATTCTGGGGAACAGCATTTTCTTCCACAGAAAATTATTCTGCAACCATTTCTGTGGAAAATATAGAGATCAGCAGAATTGTATTCCATGGAAATGTTCAGTAAAACTCATTTTGCATTTTTCTGCAGTGGAATTCCACCATTCTGTTTTTGGTAAAATTCAGTGGAATTTCTGCAGAATTTCAGAAATTTTGTAAAATTTCATTCTGTCAGAATTAGATAATCCTGCACAGCACTAGTTTCAGGAGATCACACAGGTAACCTGGGCCCAACCTGTGTAGGGCCTTATAAGTTAGTAATCCAACTTTATAGAAAATATTCTACTTAACCAGCAGCCAGTGAAGTTCCCGCAGTGCCACTGAGATTTGCGCTGACCTGAACAGGCCAATCAACCACCTAGCAGTTGTGTTCTGCATCAGCTGCAGGCGCCACAAGATATCTCCACTGACCACAAGATAATGAGTCTTACAGTACTTAAGCCACAAGGTCACAAAAGCAGGCACCATTGTGAGGGCAAGTCCTCTAAGGGATAAGGAATCAATTCTGGATGATATTCCTCAGATGGTAAGAGACATTCCATACTACTACCAACACCTCAGCCTCAAATGTCAGCTCCTTGTCCAGAATGACACCCAGATTCTTAACCTTCACAGCAGCCATAAGTACAGAAATACTGAGGCAAAGTCCCATTTTCCTTCTGGCTGCTGCTATGCCCCCCCCCCCCCCATCCAACTCAGCTTGATCACCAGTAGTTTAGTTTTGTCTGGATTAAGTCTCAGCCAGTTCGATGAAATCCAGTCTTGGATCTTACCCAAGCACTAATTTAGCACATCTACCAGACCCCTTTTCTTGGGTGTAAAAGACAGCTAGAACTGAGTATCATGTGCATAGCAGTTAAACCTAACTCCATACCACCTAATGATCTTACCCAGGGGTAGCGTGTATACTGCAAACAACATGGGTGAGAGGACTGACCCCTGAGGTACAACAAAGTGCAGGTCCATTGGGAGCAAGGAAAATCTTCCCATCCCAACCCTCTGTGTCCTGACCATGAGGTAGAACTCAAACCTGCAGATGACTTTGCTGGTGAGTCCCACATTCTCCCTGAGTTAATCCAATAACAGCCCATGGTCCACAGTATCCGATTCTGAGGAAAGATCGAAGAGGACAAGAACTGATCACTCTCTTCTGTCCCTCGCCCTGAGCAGGTCACTATGCACCTGACCAGTGCAGTCTCTGTGCTGTGTTTTGACCTAAAACCCATACTGGAGAGGCTCATAACAGATTTCAAAGGTCATGAGGTGTGCCTCAAACTGCAACACAACCACCTTTTCAGTATCCTTGCCTAGCAATGGTGGGTTAAAGATAGGTCAGTAATTCACCAGAATATCTGGGCCTGAAGATGTATTTTTCAAGAGAGGCTTCACCAATGTATATTTCAGTGCTGATGGGAAAAGCCCCTCTGTTAAGAAACACCCAATAATCTCAGTGTACACCGGTCCCAGTTGCCTGACACAGCCCACTAGTAGCCAGGCTAGGCCTGCATCTGGTTCACTATATGTTGGTAACAGCTCTGAGATTACCACCACAACCTCAGCCATTGCCATTGAAACTCTCTCCAGGCTAAAGGAGGAACTAGCAGAGCCTTTAGCAGAATTGTTTAGTGAGTCTCTGAGCACAGGAGAGGTCCCAGAAGACTGGAGAAGGGCTCATGTGATCCCACTCCACAAGAGTGGTAGCAGGGAGGAGGCGGGGAACTACAGACCGGTCAGTCTTACCTCAGTAGTGGGCAAGATTATGGAGGCACTCCTTAAGGAAAGGATAGTGCAACACCTGGAATCCATAGGGCACAGGATCCAAGACAGCATGGGTTTACAAGGAAGGTCCTGTCAAACTAATCTCATAGATTTCTTTGACTGGGTAACCAGAGTGGTGGACCAAGGGGAGCAGTTGATGTCGCCTACCTTGACTTCAGCAAAGCTTTGACACTGTTCCACATAGAAGATTGATAAATAAGCTAGGTAGGCTCGGGGTGGGCAGAAGTTGGTCAACTGGGTGGCAAACTGGTTGACTGGCAGAAAACAGAGAGTGGTGGTAAATGGCATACAGTCAGAAGAGATGCAAGTCACAAGTGGGTAATTCTCAGGGATCAGTCCTGGGGCCAGTCCTATTCAACATCTTCATTAGTGACCTCGCAGATGGACTAGAGGGTAAGGCTTGTCTGTTTGCAGATGACACCAAGATCTGCAACAGAGTAGATGATCCAGATGGGGTGGGCAGAATGAGAAGAGATCTGGATAAACTAGCTGAATGGTCAGAAGAGTGGCAACTGGGATTTAATGCAAAGAAGTGCAAAATCATGCACATAGGGAAGAGAAACCCTGAAGCCACTTATAGGCTGGGAGGGGAGTTGCTAGCAGTCACAAAGGAAGAAAGAGACTTGGGCATCATCATCACTGATGACCTAAAATCATCCAAGCAGACCTCTAAAGCAGTAGGTAAGGCTAGGGGGGTGTTAGGGTGTATTAGTAGGGGTATCACAAGTCGTAAGAGGGAGGTAATAATCCCTCTGTACAAGACATTGGTTAGGCCCCATCTGGAGTACTGCGTGCAGTATTGGAGGCCACACCTTCACAAGGACATTAACCAAATTGAGGCAGTCCAGAGAAGGGCAACAAAATGGTGCAGGACTGCATCAGAAGACATATGAGGACAGATTAACGGAGCTCAATATGTATACCCTTGAGCAAAGGAGGGAGAGAGGTGATATGATCGAGACATTTAAACACCTTAAGGGCATAAACAAGGTGAAAGAGTCTAACATGTTTAAATATAAGAAAAATAGCAGGACAAGAGGACACAGCATGAGATTAGAGGGAGGCCGATTAAGGGGGAATGTGAGGAAATTCTTTTTCACAGAAAGGGTGGTAGATGCATGGAATGGCTTACCACAAGAAGTGGTGGCTATGAATACAGTGCAGGGCTTCAAACAGGCATGGGATAGGCATAAGGGAGCAATACAAATGACTATGAATAGATAGGTCACTGACAGAGCAAAGGCCGATGGCACATTTATAAGGTAGAAAAAGAAATGGGCAGACTGGATGGGCCTTGCGGTCCTTATCTGCCGACAACTTCTATGTTTCTATGTTCTATGACCACTGACTGCTAATGCACCTCTCTGGCTTGACACCATTGCCCATAACAGCCCATTTGGTGAGATCAAGACCATAATAGATGATACTGTCTAAAAAGAACTGAGCAACCCCCTTGCTTTTAACAACTGAAGTAGCCTTCACAGGCTCCAGAAAGGCTGGGTGAAAAAGCCTTTCTACCGCCTGAAAAATCTTAGCAGGTTGGTTCGTTCTGACAACCACTTTTTTGGACAGAAACTCAATCTTCTTATGGGAGATTTCCAATTGATATTCACCATAGTGAATATTCAAAGCCAATTTGTTGTCCTTGGCCCCCAGTCTTCAACAACAATGCTCCAAACTCTGTCCCTTTGCTTTCATCCCTTTCTGCTCACCAGCAAACTATGGCAGGGCAGGGAGTGAAAGCAATGGGTGTACACAGACTGGCACTACAAGGTTGAAGACTGCACCATCATCCCTTTTATAAGTGCTACTGCTTCTTCTGCACCCTCAGTGTATGCATTCGACAAACACTAGCAGTCCAGCACCATCATAAGTCTATCCAGCCTAAGCCCTCACAAAGGGTGGCACTGGACCATCTCCACGGGGTGTGGACTACAGAGGAGTGCCCTGAAGTTGAATCAGATAATGCAGTGGTTTGACTAGCTGATCAGGTCAATTGTGAGGTTTTCCTTCTCAAGCTCAATGTAGAACACCAAGTCCCAGACATACCTGTATTCATGAGTTGCAACAGCAACTGCTTATACTAGCACTAGGAATTTCATTCCCTGCAGGAACTCTTGTCCAAACCATGAGAGTTCATCACTGACCCAGGCATTGAAGTCACCCCACCTCAGTGACTCCAGTACCCTGTCAGCAACAAGTCTGTTATTTCCTGTGGGAAATCCCCCTCAATCCCTGGAAATTGGTAAACAAGGAGGATACGGCAACCAGCACCTGGCCCACCATGCATGGCCACACATTCAAATGATAAGGTGTCCTCTGCATGGTGCATCACCAGGTTCAACTCAGACCTAAAACAGATAGCCCTTCCCCCCAATCTCTCCTCAGACAGTGCACCACAGAGAAACCAGCTGGGATAGCTACCTCCAAAATCAGATCAGAATCATCTCCCAGCCAGGTCTCTGTGAAACAAGCCAGATTGACTGAAGAAGAAGATATAAAAGTGGTCTTATAGTAGCAGAAAGAGCTGCACTCAAGTAAGGGGTGCTCTGTGATAGTAATTACAACCACAAAAACAACAACGGTAGTCTTATTCATCATCAATCTAGCATGTCAAAGCACCACCCAAAGAGGATGAGTATTGGCTGCTGGCTCATCAGCTACCCGTCCCCTGGGTCCTGAGTATGGAGACTAAACAGTTCTGGCCTCTCCAATATTACCATTTCACCACAGGGTGCTTCCTGGTCCTCACAGTCCTAACTACATCCCCACCATTGGCACTACCCCAACCCCATGTCCCCTGATGCCTCCTAGTAATCCCCATCTCCCTGCAGTGCCAATATACTGCACCAGATGGGGGTGATAAAAGAAGTGCTGGTCCCAGACAGAGATGGGGAGTAGCTGAGCTAGGGTCAGTACAGGTTGACACATTTCCATGCAACTCAGCCTTATTTCAAAAATCCCAACTAAATACCCTCTCTCCCTACCTTTCATTAATAATAAACCACCCAGACCTTCTGCCTACATTCACTGTACCAACCACTCTCCATAGAACAGCTCTTAGCCACCATTCACTCCCCAACTAACTCAAATCAAACAGATTAAAAGAAAATACAATATAAGTCACTCCACAAGGATAAGGAAGGACTCCCAAACAGTCAGTGCAGATGCTTAAATGACTGTTCGAAAGGGTACTACTCCACACTCTCACTGTCAAGAAGACCCAAAGTCTGTCAAGAGACTGAAACAATCTCACTACAGTTGAAAGGCACATGTCTGCGGTTGTATGGGGAAGAGCTCCTACCCCCTTACCCTACTTAAAACAATAGGCTAACCACTGCTCTGCTTAGAGTGAGTTGCACTCACTGCTCTCGTTCCGTGCTGTGTGCTGGGGCTTGTTCTCCCCTCCCTGCCGTACTCTGCCTCTTTTCCATGCTTCGTTCTGCCCCCCCCATTTGTTTATCTTTCCCATGCCCTCACTCCCTCCTGTGTTCTTGTTCATTTCTTAGTTTTTCTTTTTGTTTTCTTTTTATTTTTTTGGGGGGGAGGGGATTCTACCTTGCCTCTAGCTACAGCGCCACAGTTATTGTCGTCCTTCACCCGTTCAGCTCCCTCGGTGGATTTTCTCTGCTTGCTCCTCTACTTTGCCACTGGATTGCCACTGTGACATGGCTCATTCTACCTGAAGCCCATTTCTATCCCTATTCGCTTGACTGCACTAAGGCTAGCGCTGCAGATGTTGGAGATACAAAGCACTCATTCGCAGTCATTGAAAACCCTTTTCCACTCCGCACCTCCCATGCTCAGCAAGGATATCTTGTGCTTTAATTTTTAATCAAGTAACCTAATCTGTGCACCTTCCAACGACCCCACATACTTACTGACTGGTATTACTTCTTACTGACCACTCCTCATAAGCTGGACAACATTGAAGCTTGCAGCTCGGCTTCCTACAGACTGCCATTTCTGGCCAGGCGCCCTACATTCCTGCCACGCCATGCCACTTCAGTGCCTGATGTTCTATGAGGGGACGCCCTACAGTACTTAACTATGCCCACTAGTAGGGCCTCAGCCTTTACACTCTTTGTACTATAAAATACTGATTAACAACCGTAAGCTACAATGCCTTTTCTGTATTTTGTTGACTCCAGCGAGTATGTTGTCACTGTAGCATATCTCCAACCTGGACACCCTATTGTAGGAAACTGCATCACGTCAATGATTCATGTTTTTTCTTGCACATACCCCAAATTGCTACAGCTCATTATAATTGTTGTGCAGGCCAACGTTCTTTACACAGGATATGTCGACTTGTTATCAGCTGCACTCTGCTATGATTCAGGTTTCAAACAGGCTGTACCGTACTAATTCATTAGGAATCATATTCATCCATAGCACACATTAACTTACAGAACATATTTCACATCCTCCCTTTTGTAGCCCCAATTAAGTGCTTAAAGGCAGCACCTTTCTTCTAATACACCTGCTTTATCCACTTCTTAAATCATGAAATTATTTATGCTTCCAGTTCCCTGACATTAGTTAACGAATACTGGATCATGCCATTGAACTTTGGATGTCACAGCTTACTTTGCTTCCCTCTTTTCCTTCTGTTCAGGGCCATTTGTACTCCATTGTGGATTACCTGCCAGACCATGAACTAGGATATTACTTTACTATCCCTGGATGCTTACCTTGATTCTTCACTTCGTTTGCTCCTTTTTCACTTTCTGTCTGACCTCAGTGTTGTCCAGCCATACTGGTTAACCTTTGTGGTGCTTAGTTACCTCTCTTTACTTACCTTACCAGCTGACCTACGTGTGGTCCAGCTGTACATACTAGCTTACATGGGGCTAGTTGCCATTCTTTACTTACCTTACCAGCGGATCTCCTGGTCCAGATATATGCTAGCTTCCTTAGGTTTAGCTACTACTCTGTTTACTCACTGGCTGACATATGCAGTTAACATACCTCCTGCAGTCCATCGGCTGAGCTACACGTGGTCCAGCCGCACTTCCTTATCTCGGGCTTAGCTCCATTTTGTTCCTATGGATGCTTCCTTCAGAACTTCTTTGTTCATTCAGACCTACCTCTCCAAATCATGCTTCCTACAGCTTTTGCTTCCACTGGACTATTCTGAAGTACACTAAGATATTCACCTCAGTTCCCTCGGATGCTTCTCGCCATGCTATTTCACCTCCTTTGGAGTTACTACTATCGCCCCTGCCGGAACTCCCTGCTGAGCTCCATTCTGTATTGCCTTCCTTAGTTTATCCGATGCCTAAGACATTGATCTATAGTTCAGGATGCTTATTACCTCTGGTCGAGTTGCCAATTCATCCACTGAAGTATCTTCACTGCAATTCTTTCCAACCTCGATCTTCAGGACATGACAGTCTACAGCACCTTTCACAGCTCTCATAAGTCTGCCTTAATCTGTTTTACTACTCAGCACCAAACTGACTCAAGACATGCTACCATTTGCAATACCATTTATAATCTATTCCTTACTACTTCACTGCTATTTCTGCATTTCATGCAGCTTGACATTACTGTTACCTTATCTACCACTGCTTTAGAACCTGTCTTGCCCCGTTGGACTGGAGGTTCACTGCATGACACTTCTAAGACCTGTGCCCTATAGGCCCGGAGGTCCCTTGATCTTATATTATTACACTATAATCACCTGCTCTGTCACCTGCTTCACTATCGGGCCTGGGGGTTAACTATTTCTACCATACACCTGCCTCGCCCAGCTTCATGGCCTGGAGGTTTGCACATTCTACTATAAGCCTGCCTGCTTCTCTGTATGCCAGCCTTAGGAGCTCTGTTCTACTATGGACTCACATCCAGGATCATTTAGCCATACGTCATCTGTTCTTTGAATGCTTCTGCCTTGCCAGTTTAGTCATATAAATTACTACTACTACTCCTACGAGGACTTTGTTGAGAATATACAAAACACTTTATATCTCATGATTTGTGCCCTATGGCTTCTTGGACCTCATGACAACGCTACTTATTCGACTTCAGCCTCTTTAGTCATCACCATTTAGGACTCTTAAGCTCGACTATTCAGGACTTGTCAGACGATTCTTACCAAGTCAGTTCTAGTTTCTCTACCATTCTGGATTTGGACCGTGGCTATCTTCATCATTATGCAACTATTTGGATCACCAGATGAAACTCTTTTATTCCTGTGCTATTACCTTTCTTCATGCCCCTTGCTGTATACCATACATAACCTCTGCTACTACATCTGCATCATTCAGCTATACTTACTGCTACAACTGACCTATGTGCAGGTCCACGTATTTACACTATTTGCTCATATTACCTGCTTCACCCTTACAAAGCCTAAAGGTTCATCAAGACCGATTCCCTTATTCTACAACTTATTTCCCCCATCGGAATCTGGAGGTATAGTTAACTTATGCCTTCCTATTCTCACGGAGATCTATACCTAATTCACTTACATGCTTCCCATTGCAGATTGGAGATTTATACTGCTCCGCCCCCTCTCCAGATCATACAGCATGCAACTAGTTCTTGTACTTCATCACCAAGACCTTCATTTGCAAAGCTTGCCAAGCAGAACACAAACTACCTATCCTCCTACTCTGGACATGGACACGTAGTTTTTGGTTACTCGTTCTCCTTGCAGAAGTCGTTCTCACCTGCTGGAACATTTCACCAATGTAACTTCGACGCTTTGAATATTTATTGACCATGGATTCCAATCTACTACCATTCTGCACTGGACATGGATTCTCAGACTAGGAGTTGCTAGAAGGATGCTGCTACATTCACCAACTGAAATATTCAGTACTTATTCAGATTTCACTTCTCTGGATCAGGATCTCTAACTTTGGAATTCAAATTAGCTTAATATTGTTACTTAGGATAATTCTCCCTTCGTACGCCCAGAAGGATGGGCAGGTCAGTAGCCATGAGTCCTCAGAGGTTTCCACCAAAGGGAGGGTTTCCTCTCCTGCGTGCTACTGGACACACTCTCCGGAGTTGGAGGAGATAATCATTTGATATAATTATTCTTTTGTGGGGGGTCTCATACTACTGGACTAAGCATAATTTTCTACAGTGGGATACAGAGTAAGGCCAAACCATTATCAAGTCATAACATGTTACTCATCAGTTCAAGCATCTAAGCACCTTGCAAAGACTATCCAGCTCACTTTTACTATAATCACTGACTGCATAACCATGTTCAGAGTACCTAAGCACTGATCAGTTCAAACTGCTAATACCTGACAAGCATTGCCCTACTTACTTATCTGGCCTCTGTATCCAAGCACAACTTACATTATTAAGCTACAGTATGTAACGTAAGTACTAAGCTCTGAACCACATACAACTAATACATGCTTTTTCTCCTGCTGACATTTACTGGCTCCAGCCAGTTGCTCTTGCTCTCTGCTTTAAAATGAGAGCACAAAATGTTCAGTTCATGTGGGACAGCAGAAAAACAGTGCAGGCAGAGATACAGCTCACCATCTCTCTCTCAATAGTCAAGCTGTCAATCTTCCAGCATCTTGAGACATAGGGCAGCCTCTTTCTTGGTGTCTCCTGTCCCTGTGAGCTGACCAGGCTGTTTCCACTGGCCAAAGTCCAATAGCTTTAATCTCACCAGCTCACCAATAGCATTTACCAATGGCAACTCAAACCATCCAATTTTAAAGGTCTTATTTCAGCTTCTTCAAATAAGACTCACTCTATTTCACCTGAACATAATCCTGAAGCATATTCCACTCCATTGATCTAAAAGAATAGCTGAAATCTAAGTTCTGTTATTCAAATTCCACACCTCCAGTGGAGATGGCATGTGAACGAAGGAAGAAAAGTGTGGTAAGCCACCTCGATAAATCCAACAAGCCAGGAGCTGAGCTACACTACTACTGCCAAAGATTCATTCACACATGGCAAAAGCGGCCATGTTAAGTTTAACCAAAATTTAAAGAAAGGCTGCTTGCAAACAACTGTCTCCCTGAAAATGAAGAAAGTTATCTCCCATGTCTAGCTCAGTAAGAAACTATCTACTCTAAAACCCCTACTACTAAGTATCCAATTAAAATTAAGTATTTGCACTCTCTAAATAACACTGAGAGCACTGACACATTTCCTGACTCCCCAAAATCCCAGTACAGTCCTGATAAGGAGAGTTCTAGAATTAACAATCATTTGTCAATACCAAATGTTGTCGCGCTGGCATTGACTTTGATAGTGCAGTGTGGGAAAACATTTTGGGCAGGATGTGACAAAGGAGAGCTGTACAGTTCATAAGGAGGTGCAAAAAAAATGCCAGTGTTGAAAATGTGGCATGTAAATATTACAAATTTGCAAACTTACAAGGGTGAGTGGGAAATTCGCAATGCACGCTTGTAATACAGTCATTTTATGGACACTCAGCACCAAATTTTCAACATAGGCATTTTAGCACCTCTGCTCATGTACAGTGTCACTGTTATTTCCTCAAACTGTCCCAAAAATTGATTTCACACACTGACCGCGATATTCTGCGTCGGACGTGTGAAAACACATTTTGGGCAAGATATGTGAAATGACAGCAGTAGTGTTCATCAAGAGGTGTGGAAAAATGCCAATGGTGAAAATCCAGAGTGAAAATATTACAAATGCATGCCCAATTCTGGTGTGCAGCGAATCTGCCCTACGCACACTCGTAACAAGTTATTTTATGGAGTACCATCACCAAATTATCAGCATAGGCATTTTAGTATCTCTGCTTATGAACAATGTCACTGTCATGTTCATAATCTGGCCTGAACACTGATTTCCCACATCGACCGCGCTATTGTGCATCAGAAGTGTGGAAACACATTTCGGCCAGGATGTGAAAAATTACAGCTATACCGTTCACAAGGAGGTGTACAAAAATGACAATGTTGAAAATCTGGCATGAAAATATTGTGAAGTTACGAGCCTACATAGCAGCTGCATAATGTACACTCGTAAAACAGCCATTTTTGGGGATTTTTTTCCACCAAATTAGCAACATAGGCTTTTTGAGAGCCCACCTCATGAACAGTGGCACTGTCATCTCGTTAATCTGTCCTGAAAGTTGATTCCACACAGTGACTGCGAAATCACCTTTCAGGACTGATTAAGGATATGACAGCGATAGAATACATGAGGAGGGATCCCAAGTACCCCATGTTCAAAATTTATTGTACAAATTCCCAAAAATGCCCAAGATATGCATTAAAGTTGAAAAAAAAATATTTATTCCATTATAAAGCTTACCGGCATTTCCACAGTTCATGGTGGCTTTGAAGAGTGCAGACGTGTTTCTGGTTCACCGAAGATCGTCGCACCGGACTCGGAGGTAAGTATGGGGTGAGGGGGGTGTGGGGAGGCAGGGTGCACAGTGGGTGGGTGCGGGTTGTAGGGGGACAGGGAGACTGCTGAGGGACCGTTTCCTTTTTTACAGGTAAAAAAAAAACTAAAAGACATTGGGGGACCATTTTCATTTTTAATAGGTGCTTTGGCATGCAGGGTATGCTCCCAGTGTGCCACCTGAGTGTGTGTGTGGGGGGGGTGCTTTGCTGACGAGGGAATTGGGCACTCCCATCGGCAAACAAGGAAAGGGGGGGAGACGCAGGAGCCAAGAGGGATTGGGCACCCCCTGGGCAAGCAAAAAATGGAGGGGACATAGAAACAGAGACTTTGACGGCGGATAAGGACCACTTAGCCCACCCAGTCTGCCCATTTCCCTACGTATTGGATAAGCTGCAGATTCTAGTTAACCAACAGCCTACTTCCTGCAAACCCCCACTATAATTGCCTTATGTCTGTCCCATGCATGTTTGAATTCCCCACAGTTTTGGACCCCACAACCTCTCCAGGAAGGTGGTTCCATGTGTTCACTACTCTCTCTGTGAAAAATAATTTCCTTACATTACCCCTGAGCTGTCCCCCCTCTAACTTTAAATTGTGCCCCCTTGTTCTTACACATCTCTTTTTCTGAAAGATGCTACCCTCCTGTACTTTCTTGATTCCCTTGAGGTACTTAAAAGTTTCTATCATGTCCCCCCATCTCTCCTTTCATCAAAGGTATACATATTAAGCTCTCTCAGTCTCTCTTCATATGGTTTCTGATGTAGACCGTGCACCATTTTAGTTGCCCTCCTCTGGACTGCTTCCATCCTGTCTATGTCCTTGTTGTTGATAAGGTCTCCAAAACTGCACGCAGTATTCCAGATGGGGTCTCACCAACTGTCTGTAAAGAGGGATAGCCACTTCCCTTTTTCTACTTGTGATGCCCTTCCCTATGCGTCCCAGTATTCCCCTGGCTCTCCTTACCGACTTCTCACATTGCTTACCTACCTTTAGGTCATCTGATATGACTACACCCAGATCCCTTTCCATTATTGTTGTTGTTAGTATCTCACCTGCTATTGTGTACTCTTCTCCAGGATTTTTATTTACCAGGTGCATTACTTTGCACTTCTTTGCATTGAATCTAAGTTGCCATATGTCTGACCATTCCTCCAACCTTGCCAAGTCCCTTCTCATCCTTTCTACCACCCCTTGTGTATCAACTCTGTTACAGATCTTTGTGTCATCTGCAAAGAGGCATACCTTTCCTTCCAGACCCTCTGCAATGCCACGTATGAAGACGTTAAAGAGGAATGGACCCAGTACTGAGCCCTGAGGTACTCCACTAGTAACACCCCGTTCTTCAGAATGTGTTCCATTATGCTGATGGGGAGTGGGCTCCCCATCAGCAAAATTCAATGGGAGGGAGGGATACATGCCAACAGGAATTGGGCCCCCATCGGCAATGAGAAACTGTTGGGGGGGAGGTGCATGATGCCGACGGGGATTGGGCACCCTCTTGGCAATAAAAAAGGTAGGGTTACATGACGCTGACGGGGATTGGGCACCCCCATCGGCACACATGAAATGGTAGTGTTGACAGGCAGCAGCAGCAGTCACTGCAGCCATGTTGCCTGCATGTAGGGGAAAGCGTGTTGAGGCCACACTGCATGAGAGCTTCGCTCTCATTGCAGTGGACTTTTTCTCTCATGTCTTTGCCTAATTAGCTAGGCAGGGTGTCAGCCCCTGCTGCTGGCTGATTGGGGAATGTGGGATGCACCTACTGGTGCATGCCCTGCATTTGTCCAACAGTGACCACTCCTCTAAATCTGCACTACCACAAGATGTTGGCTGTGCAAGCGCGTCTACATAAAAATGAGCTCAAATACTCAGAGCTCCCTGAGGCTCACCCAGCACTGTGACCATCTTATAAAGAAGAGTGTAGCAAACTTAACTATTAACAGTATCATATTTCAGGTAAAACTGTAATAGTGCAGTGAGAGATGCTCATACAGTATTTTCAAAGGTGTGTGGCAGTGTTGGTACTGTCCTTGGAGCACTTACAGTTTTTGGGAGAGGGAACATGGAGGACATGAAGGCATATCTGAAGTCTCACTCAACAACAAGACTTTTGATAGGTTCCTGCCAGAAACAACATGGCAGATGATACCTTGCATCTGAAATGTTGTTCAAGAATGACATTTCAAATACAACCAAAACCCATGCAACAACAATACTTCCAGCATTCGCAATACACCGTGACCATAATTATTACAAACCTAACATAAAGTGACAGTCTATCACTAGTGAACCACCTACACACTTCCTCATCATGTGTTTTACCTTCGACCCTGCTGCAAATACATACAATTACAACCCCATTCATAACCATATACTGACCAGCCCACTTACCTGCAGCAGCAGAATGTACAGCAGATTCCACTTAATCGGGATGTGTTTAAAGGGGACAGTCACTCTATTCGGACATTCACTGGGGCACCAATTTTCCGTAATGTTAATTAATAGTGGGAAAAGTCATTTAATTGGGATGCTGTGCCACTTAATTGTGACACTTGTGACCCATTAGCATCCTCTTCCTGCTGTACTCAATCATGGCCATTAGCGAGTGATCAGCACATCACAAAATTGCTGCAAGCAAGAGAATGTCTCTCCCTCTGTCCCAGAAGCTTAAAGATATTGAGGCTCTGCAGGAGTCTAACGCTTCCATGTCCTCAGTGGAGAAAACATTTGGAATTTCCAAAAATTCAGGTTGGCAGAATAAGTCTCAATAGAGACAAAATTATTGCTGACAGGCAAGTGAGCTCGAACCCAAATCAAAAATGAAAAAGTCAAGGAAAAGACACAGAAGTAGAGGACACCTTGCTCATCTGGCTTAATCATGCCATAAGCAAAGGCACTTGTCTCTCTGGCCCAGTTTTAAAGAAAAAAGCAAATTAATTGACTGCCCATTTAACTCGTGAGTCCTTTGAAGCCACAGATGGTAGGCTATCCCAGTGAAACAGTAGACATAACAGTCTGTATGGAAGAGCACAGAGAGTGTTCCAATGCTGATTCTGACTCTGCTTCAGAATGGCTGCAGAGCTGCAGTCCGTTCTCCCCTCCCTTATGTCTGAGAACTCACCAATAAACATCTTTAATGCTGACTAGAAGAAAAACATTGACAACTCTGGTACCCCTCCCCACCTCGATTTGGTAGGCAAGTTCTCAAACATCAAAATGGTGTTCTTGCTACCCAACACCACCAGCCTAATCCAGCCACTAGATGGAGGAAGGGGTGATATAAAATTTCAAGGGGCGTTACAGAGCACAGTTTACCTCCAGGATAGTTGGCATCATAGACAGTGGGTCCAATGCTTTGGCATCAGAGATTGCATGCACATTCAATCTTTTAGATGTCATATTTATGATGAACTAAGCATGGGGTGCTGTCAAGGAGTTGACAATCACTAGCAGCTTTAGAAAAGCTAGTTCTGGTCACGTGATGGCAGCCTAGAAGACAGGCAACAGACTACATTTGTCCATTCCCTGCTCGCAAAAAACTACTGTTTAACCACTTTTTCAGAGGCAACGGCGAGGGATTTCAGACTGGATCAATATATAAAATCTCTTCTTCGTTGTAACTGCCAATAATGGATGTCTTCATGTGTAAAGCGCCACTGCAGCACTCGCCGCCACCATCTCCCAAAATGGACAAGGCCACGAAATGGCCTAAATCTCAGACATCGAAGGCAACTACTGGATCCACACTGCTAACAGAGGACCGTTTCTTAGAGATTATGAGACCGATGCAGGACTCCATCGACAACATTACTGATGAGTTGCATCAGATTAAAATAGCAACAGATTCTCTCATGACCTGAGTTGTAGATTCAGAAGCTCACCCCACATCAGTAGAGAAAAAGCTAGATAAGTCAGCCCTGGATCATGCACTTACTAACCGGAGAATTAAAGAGCTGGAGGATAAATTAGAAGACCTGGAGTGGAGGAGTCATAGGAATAATCTTTTAATAATTGGTATTCCTGATCAGGAAGAAGGCACATCACCCATTCTCTTTGTTCAAAGATTCTGCAGAAAAATAGCAGGCTCCTCTCCAAGTGGTCCTTCCTATATTGTGGCGAGAGAGCTCATTGGGCACTCCGCCCACTTCCACCCTCCAGCTCCCCACCCAGGCCTATAATCTTTAAATTACTCAATTTTCTGGATAAACAGCATATCCTTTCAAAAGTTAAAGTTATACAAGAAGCCCTATGGGAGGGAAAACGAGTGAGAATAACTCAAGATTTGCCACAGTCGGTCCGACTAAAACGCCAAGAGTTACACCCACACGTATCCAAGTTGATTGCAGTTGGTAAGCCTCTCCATGTAAAATACCCTGCAATTTTGCAAGTTAAATTCAGAGACCACTGGCAGACCTATGACTCCGAGGAACAGGCATTGAGTGAGTTAAAAACAGCACTTCAAGATCTGTTTAAATGAACCTGCCCTTGGCTGCAGTGTAGACATTTAATTAAAATAGTAGTGGAAGCTTTTTTGTGCCAAAGCTACGAGGTATCTATTTCCTTGAATATTGGGACGAGAACATAATGTGCGACACAGTCAACTGCTGATGATTTTTTCTGTTAATTACCAGTTTTGTTATTTCAAGTAGTTGGATCTTACTGTATAAAACCTTTCAACGCTGGCTTTAAAGATTCACCCCCTTCAATGAAGAAACCGCATTTCCTCTAATATGAAGCTGGTTCCACAGTCCGTCCTAAACAAATGTTCCTGGTGTTTGCCTCTTAAAACTACCTGTGCAGTAATGCTGGCTCGAAAGGATTCATTTTTCTTTATGAAGATCCCTCATTTCCTCCAGAATTACACTTGACTCCACAGTCAATCCTTTACAATATTCAACATTTGCCTCTAAGGACTGCCTGTGAAGTAACAAGGCAATTATATGAGAACTGACTATTTAATTTACAATTACATTATGTGCTATGTCTACTTTATATTAGTATTTACCAACTACCATAATAATATATCTTAGCCCATCGAAATAGGAGATACATTTCTTATGAAAGGGGAATAGACCCCTTCAGATAAATCAATGTGCTTTATTTATAATATTAGGGTCAGCTATTTGATTTTTGAAGGTTTTATTACTGCTGAATGACTGAAAGTGAGTTAGGGAAATATCTGAAACATCTGAGTGGCCGGGGCTACCTGGGCCAGACATCCACACCACCACTGCTCACCGCCAAAGGAACCCTCCTCTTGCTGATCTCTCAGCCCCTGATAGTGGAAACATCTGAGTGGCTGGGGCTACTTAGGCCAGCCATTCACACCACCACTGCTCACCGCCAAGGATCCCTCCTCTTGCTGGTAAGCTCCCAGGCCAAACCGGGAAGTGCTGAAAGGTTCCCATTGGCCGCTGCCTGTTGCTTCTATCTCCTGTTGAACTGTTGTGCTCCATGCTGCCACCGATTGACCCTGCAATCTTGACTGATTCAAACTGTTCTGCTGGGCTCTGCACCCATAGACTTCAATGGGTTTCAGAAGAAAATTTTCACCCACCCCTCCCCACCTCCCACCTTAATTTCGAACATCACAGACATATATGAAATTTGCCAGCAGATAAAGGCCCAGAGGTCTATCAAGTCTGCTCGAATCTGCAGCTAGCACCCCTTATCTCTGCAGCTGCCCCTCCTTCCACCCTTCCCTTTCATTAACCCTACCCCTTGCCGTGTCCCATCCTCGTTTGAAGCAGTTCACTGTTCTACTGCATACCACTTCAGCAGGTAACGCATTCCATCCAGCCACCAGCCTCTCTGTAAAAAAGTGTCTCCTCATCTCCCTCCTGAACCTTCCTCGCTCCAGCCTCATATCATGGCCCCTGGTGGCCCTCCCCTCCCTTAATTTGAACAGCCCTTCTGTACCCATCTTGTTTATTCCTTTCATGTATTTAAAGGTTTCAATCATGTCACCCCTGTCTCTTCTCTCATCCAGTGAGTACTTGTTCAACTCCTTCAGCCTTCTCTCATATGATAAGTCCCCCAGCCCCTTGATCATCTTTGTCGCTCTGCGCTGCACCCCCTCCTGTAACTTAATGTCTCTCTTCAGATACAGATGCCAGTACTGCACACAGTACTCCAGGTGTGGTCTAACTAATGACCTATACAGTGGCAGAATCACCTCCTCCCTCCTCGAGGATATACCCCTTGCAATACAACCCAGCATTTTGTTGGCCTTTGCAGCTGCCTTCCTACATTGTGCTGAGTTGTTCATTGTCCCTGTAATGAGCACACCCAGATCCTTCTCCTCCTCTGTCTGGGCTAGCTGCACTCCCCCTAGCTGGTAACTCCTCCTTGGGTTCTTCATCCCAAAATGCAGCACCTTGCACTTTTTGGCATTAAAGCCCAGTTGCCAGGTGTCTGACCAGGTTTCAAGATTTGCCAGATCATCCTGCAACCCCTGCCATCCCCCTAGGTC
Source organism: Neoceratodus forsteri (assembly GCA_016271365.2). NCBI lineage: Eukaryota > Metazoa > Chordata > Ceratodontiformes > Ceratodontidae > Neoceratodus > Neoceratodus forsteri. The sequence goes on along the minus strand of CM057452.1, from coordinate 507,836,406 downwards.
ATCCACCACCCTGCCTACCTTGGTATCATCAGCAAACAGACTGATCTTGCTCTTGATGTCCCATGATATGTCTGCAATGAATATTCCAAACAACACTGGTCCCAACACCGAGCCCTGTGGAACACTGCTCGTCACTGCCCTTGGGTGTGAGAGCTCCCCACCCACCACCACCCTCTGTTGCCTTCCCTGCAGCCAGTTTCCTACCCATCTCACCAGCTTTGCACCCGCCCCTGTGCTTACTAACTTCCTTCCCAGCCTTCCATGTGGCACTGAGTTGAATGCCTTACAGAAGTCCAGATACAGTACATCCACTGCATGGCCCCTGTCCAGTTGCCTAGTTACCCAGTCATAGAACTTGACCAGGTTGGTTTGGCAGGATCTGCCATGTATGAAGCCATGCTGTCTGCTGTCCTGTAGTCCTTTGGCCTTTAGGAGGGCCACCAGCCTCTCCTTCAGGATAGTCTCCATTAGCTTACCCACGATGGATGTGAGGCTCACTGATCTGTAGTTTCCCAGTTCATCCTTGGGGCCACTCTTGTTGAGGGGCACCACATGAGCCATCCTCCAGTCCTGAGGTACACACCCCGAATGTAGTGAGGCATTAAATAGGTCTGCCAAAGGTCCTGCAAGGACCTCTGCCAGCTCCTTCAGTACCCTGGGGTGGATGCCATCTGGGCCTGGCACCTTGTCCACCTTCAGTGCCTTCAAACCCTCTCGAACTCTACTCTCCATGATTTCCCCATCTGTCACCACTCCCCCGCTTCTTCCATTTCTCCCACCTTGGGTGTCACCCCTCTTCTCTTTAGGTACATACTGAGCAGAAGTACTCATTTAGTGCTTCTGCCTTATCGCACCCTGCTTCCACCCAACCCCCCTCCTTCCTAATCCTTACTATGTGGTCCTTACAGCTCCTTTTCTCCCTGATGTACTTAAAGAAGTCCTTCTCCCCCTTCTTAATGCCTTGTGCCAGTCTGAGTTCTGTAGATGCTTTGGCTCACCTTACTGCCCTTGTCACCTCCTTCGATTCTGTCAAGTACTCCTCCCTGTCCTCCCCCCTCCCTGTTGTCTTGTACTTCCTAAAGGCAGCTCTTTTCCTCCTTACCTTTTCCATGACCTCCTTGCTCAACCAGATTGGTTTCTTAGCCCTAGCCTTCTTGCTCTGGGCTTTGCAGCAGGTTTTGCTGCCTCCACTATCCCCAGCTTTATGAGCTCCCACCTCTGGTTAGTGTCCATACTAGATTGAATTCTGGCCAGGTACCCTTTACCACTCCCCATCCTCCCAAAGTCAGCCCTCCTGAAGTCCAGCACTAGTGTGCCAGATTCCACTCCTTCCTTGCCCGTATCCAATGTGAGCCATACTGAGTGGTGGTCACTCCCTGACAGCGGTTCCTCCACTGTAAGTTCTCTCACAAAGTCCCCATTTGCCAGCATGAGGTCAAGGATATTCCCTAACCTGGTTGGTTCACTGACCATTTGCAGCAGGAAGCTGTCCTGGAAGGCATCCAGCAGTACCTGCTCCCTTCTGTTCCTGGTTGTTGGGGTGCTCCAGTCCACTCCTGGCATGTTGAAGTCCCCAAAATCACCACACTACCCTTCTCACAGGTCCTCCTAATCTGTCTCGCTAGTTCCCTGTCTAACTCCTCTATCTGAGATGGTGGCCTGTACACCACTCCCATTCTAAGAATCTGTTTCTTGGAATCCTGGAATTGCATCCAAAGTGACTCCATACTACCCTCCTCCCCTTCCTCCCTTACACACTTTAGTCCTTCCTTCACATATAGTGCCACCCCCCCCTCCTTTCCCATTCACCCTGTCCCTACAATAATCTGTACCCTGGTACAGACAGGTCCCAGTCTTGTTTTTGGTGGCCCATGTTTCCTGATGGCTGCAATGTCCACCTCTCCTCTGCCATGAGAACCTGTAACTCTGCAGTTTTCTCCCAAGGTCTCTAGCATAATGGGTAACCACCTTCCACCCTCCCCCATCCTGCCCTCCTTTCCTAGCATCACCAACAGTACTTGCCATTTGTCCTTTGTCACTGTTATGGGGTAAGCTCATATGGTTTCCCAAACTGTGGTCTCTGCATATCTCTTCCCAACTGCCACCCCCGACTCTAGTTTAAATTCCCAACTTCCTCTATGTACTCCTCCATCCTCTGTTTCAACACTTTCTTCCTCCTCACTCAAGTGTAGTCTGTCCTGGCATAGAGACTACTGTCCTCCCAGGTCCCTCCCCACCCCCCAACAGCTCCATACCTTTAGCACAACACCAGGTTCTTAGCCATCCGCTAAATTCCTCTATTCTTAGCTTTTGTTGTGCTTGGTTTTGGCACCAGAAGTATCTCTGAAAAAGTTACTGATCTTCCTGCCCCCTCACATAATTGTGCTAGTTCCTCAAACCTCCTCTGGACTGTATCTACTGTCTTGTCAGCCAGGTCATTTGTCCCAAGATGTATAATTAAATGAGGCTTGTCCCTACCTCTTCTAGCATATTTCAGAACAGACTGTCCCATCCTTTCCACTGTAATTCCTGGCATGGCCTCCACCCAAATGCGACTATGCCTCTCCCCCTTGCTACCCCACCTAACTCCTCTTAGTATTGAGTCCCTCAGCACTAAGATTCCGCCCCTTTTACTCCCTGCTTGCTTCCATTCATCTCCCTCTCTCATTACCATCTCCTCTTCTTCCTCCAGCACATTATTTCCCCCTTTTACCCCGTTGCAATTCTCCCAGCAGAACTTCCCCCCACTCCAGTTTGGTCCAGGCATTTATCAATTACTCCTCTAATTTCATCATTTCCCTCCTCCACCTTCTTCCTCACTTGCAGTGCACACCTATTTTCTGAAGGCCCTTCACAAATGCCCACTCCCTCTCTCTTCATAGTAACCTGTTCTCTCCTTTCCACTCCATGACTTTTGTCACTTCTTTGCCTCCCCTCACAAGTCACTATCTACTTCTTCCATTTGTCTTTTGTCTCCTGACTTGGTTTCCCTGGCAATTGTTCTTCCTGGCCTAGGCCCCTTTGTCTCTGATTCCCTTCTGCAGACCCTCTCTTCACCAGTGTTGGCTTAAATCGTCCTCCCTCATCTCCCCTTCTTCCTCCCTCCAGTATTGGGCTAAACCCATCCCCAATCTGCCTTGCCTGTCTTAGTTCCTCCTGCAGACCCTCAATCTCCTTTCTAAATTTTTCTGTGTGGTTGCACATTAAACATCCTCCCACACTCCAGGCAGTTTTTAGAAAGATTGGTGCACCGCAGTTGTTGCAGCCTACCACCCTACCCATTGCTGTCGTTGCCCGCCAGCGACCCCCCACCCTTCCAGATGCAGGGTACCAAACACTCCCCCAAGTCTCCCTTCTCCCTCCTCTATCAGTTCAAAACATTTTCTTTATTTCCCTTACCTCCTTTGTTGCACACGTTTAGATATATTGAGCAACTGCTTTTTATATTCCTATCCTTCCTATCCACACTCAAAAACAGACTTTAAGTAGCCATTGCACAACCTTTTTCAAACTCCTACTCCTCCTTTCCCCAATGCAATATCAATGCGAAGAAGTAATAATGAAAGCTCCTAGTTTTGCATTTACTTCCCTTCCACTGAGAGAGCAGTCACCTCTTCACTTGCTTGCTCATCCTTTCCTGGATGTCTGCTTAATGACAGGTGCATATCCTTTGCCTGTTTGAGGAAGTGATGTCAGAACCCCTGATATAAAGGAAATAATGGACCAGGGGTGGGACCAGCCCAAGTCTTCCAGAAACAATCAGGTAGCTGAGGCCTCTGGTCAGACCATTAGCACCCTTCCCCCACTCTGCACTCAAACTTTGCAGCTAGTGAAGCCAGCAACAATGAATCACAATTCTACTCAAAGTCCCCAAAATAGGTTTACTTCTCAAAGAAACAGGACTCCAATTCAAACAGCTTCACCAACAACACATCAAAATAGACTTGGAATTAGAAGATATATGTCTCCAGTTCAAAGAAATAGACCCAGTTAAATCACACCAATTATGTTTTAAAACAGAAGAAATAGGCCTCTACAAATGCAGCCTGCCACACAGTGAATCAAACAAATGAGCCCTCTTATAGCTACCAAAACAGGTTTCAGAATTCCAACAGCCCTAAACAATACCCAGCTAGCCCTTTAGTAGTAAGAAAGAAAAGAAATAACCTTCTACCAAGTAGAATCCACAAGAAACAATATAAAACAACAAGAAGCTACTGTACTGTTGATCTGATCCTGTCCCCCTTCTAGTTCCTTCTGAGAAGCCAAAGCACTGAGTTCCAAACTCTGTGATTTCCCTTGTGCTGTTTTCAAAATCAGACAGTTCCAAACTCTGTGATTTCCCTTGTGCTGCTTTCAAAATCAGACAGTTCCAAACTCTGTGATTTCCCTTGTGCTGCTTTCAAAGCTCTGCCCACTTCTGCCTAGGGAACCACCCTTTAATTTTCTATTGGATACTCTCTCCTGTACTTCATCTCTTTACTGCCCACTCTCCATCCTCTCTGCTCCCCCTCTACTAATCAACTCAGTCCCCTCACTGCCCCTGCCTCTTTTCTGTGCCTGACACCCTGCTTATATCTCCTACTGCCTGTCACTCCATCACTCCATGACTGGCCAACCCCCTTTTGGCATTCCATAACTCCCACACATACTTTCACTCCTGAACTGTATTCTAGAGCTGCTACCTCTTGTCTCCTTGTCTTGTTACACTCTTTAATGCCCCCCCACTACCTCTCTGCTACAGCCTCCTCTTTTGCTACTGCCCTTGTCTACTCACTGCCCCACCCTCTGCCCGTTCTCCCTCAGCCACCTGCTTACCTAGTTCCCCCTGCCCCCTGAGCCTCCACCTCATCGCCTACCTCCTGCCACCTTCACTAGCTGCCTCCCACCTACCCAGCACCCTGTGCCAACTCCCCCCATCCACAATGAATCATGTATGACACCGGTACTCTGTATCCCTTTCTCCTCACCTTATTTGCCCTCTTCTCACTCCTACATCCCCCCTCTTCTTGCTTTCCCACTGTCCCAAACATCTACCAAATCACGATCTCTCACCCCCTCCACGGTACCCTATCTCTCAATCTCATGTACCCATCTTAAGCATCTCCAATCACTACAAAATGGCATCTCCCCTAAATGGCCATTGGGTACTCCCCCTGTCCACCGTTACTACTGCCACCTTTTAACCACGGCTCCACCCGTTTACTTGCTCTGGTGAATCTTGGAGTTCTCTGGCCCCCAAAAATAGGTGCCAGTCATGGGTATCTCACACCAGTACTCTGAAATGTATACTTCTTCTCCTGCTATTGTTGGGAAACATTCATCCCAATCCTGGACCAGCCCCTATAATAAGAACAACTCAGACCAATCAACCAGGATCCCTCTCAATAATCTCACTTAACATATGTAGTTTTCTTCACAAAATTGATGCCCTTCAGACTTTTGCCTGCCAGCATAAACCAGCCATACTAACACAGATACATAGATACATAGACAGTGTCAGCAGATAAGGGCCTATGGCCCACCCAGTCTGCCCATTTGAGCTTGTAAGTTCAGTTTATGTTTTCCAAGAAGTCTGTTGCCCCTTACCTCTGACCTCCAGAATTCCTTTATGTCTATCCAATGCATTCTTAAATCCCATGATTATTTCAGCCCCCACCACTTCCTCTGGCAGGGTGTTCCACTTGTCCACCACCCGTTCTGTGAAGAAATTCTTCCTCACGCTTCCTCCGAATCGTCCTCCCTCTAACTTCATCCCATGCCCTCAGTCCTGGAACATCTTTTTCACTTAAAAATAGTGTATTCCTGCACCCTGTTCCTCCCTGTAAGATACTTGTATGTCTCTATCATATCCCCTCTCTCCCTCCTTTCCTCCAGGGAGTACATGTTCAGTTCCTTCAACCTGTTCTCATAGGACTTGTGATGCAATCCATGCACCATCTCTGTTGCCCTCCTCAGAACCTTCTCTATCCTGTCTATGTCCTTATGTAGGTAAGGTCTCCAGAACTGTCGCAGAAACCTGGCTCTCACCTTCAGTTTCTGACCATGCTATCACCCTCCCTGGGTATAATGTCTATCGGCTTGATCGAACATCAAAAAGAGGTGGTGATTGTGCCCTGTACCTTAAGGACATGATCCGGAGGCACCTCATCAACTTAACCCCACAAACCACCACTGCACAGATTCTTCCTGTCAATATCCTTCTTGGTGCACACAATAAAGCCATCACAGTTGTCACAGTCTACATTCCACCGTGAGAGCAAGGTAATGGACTTAACACGGTCCTGGAGCTTACCAAATCTCTCTCACCTGACTCAGAAACCATCCTCCTCAGTGACTTTAATATTAACTGGCCTGCTGCAGAGGCAGGGGCATACAGAGACTTGACAGTGGCAGCAAACCTTTCTCAGATGGTTAGCTCCCCAACTAGGACAAACTATAAAATGGGTACCAGCACCCTTCTGGACTGGATCATAACAAGCCATCCCACCAGGATCACAAACACCACTATCCTCCCTGACACACTTAGTGACCACTCCCCCATCATCTGCTACTGGTCCAATAAATTCATCAAGCCCCCCCAAAACCATTACTAGCTGAGTTCTACCTAGAGGCAAGCTACCTCATCTCAAAACCATCCTTCGTCAACGGGTTCTCACAGCAACCAATGTGAACACCGCACTTGAACACTTCATCAGGATCTTCAACCAAGCATGCAACAAATTTGCACCCCTCAAGAAGTGCAAGGCCAAAGCCCTATGTAACCTCTGGCTCACCGGAGACCTACTTAGATGACTAAAAGCTTGAGACCACCTTTGGGAGATTGTCAGAAACACTGGAAGACAAGTTGATATTGCTAACTATAAACGTGCATGAAATGACTGCACCAAATATATCCGGGATATGAAGACCCCCTATTTCCATAATGCTCTCACTAACTCATGGGACAACTGTAGGGACTTCTGGAATAACATTAAAGAAGTCACTGGAAAGAAATCTAAATCACCCCCCATCAGTAATCAGCATAAATGGTGAAACTACACTTGACCAGAAACTCATTGCTGATACATTCAATGACACCTTTATGGACCTCAGTGCTGTACTCCCACTGGGTTTTTCAATGAGGGGGTTCTCCTTGCCCCCCCAGCCATGTCCAGCCACCATCCCTTCTACTTTAAAGCAGTAAAAATGCATCAAGTCTGCAGCTATGTTAACAAAGCCATTTGTAACTCCAGAGCCAGCAGTTACTCCCTCAACCTCAAGCTGCCATCACTCACTCTTGAAGAAGTACTCCGACCACTGACCAGGATTTTCAACCTGTCCCTCAGGCTCAGCCAGTTCCCTGACTTATGGAAATCTGCCACGGTAACCCCAGTTCATAAAAGTGGTGACAAAACAGCTACTGAGAATTACCGTCCAATTTCCATCCTACCTTCACTCTCCAAGGCCCTAGAATGGCTTGTGTCAGCCCAACTCACCGACTTCCTAGACAATCACAAGATCCTGTGCAAGGAGCAACATGGCTTTAGAAAAAGTCATAGCACCTCTACAGCGTTACTTGAATTCTCTGGTGCAATCCATCACTCATTCAATAACAGTCATCTTACTGGGTCCACCTTCATCAACTTAACTAAAGCCTTTGATACCATCAACCACAATAGAAACATAGAAACATAGAATTTGATGGCAGATAAGGACCGCTTGGCCACCTAGTCTGCCCGTTTTCCTACCTAACAGATAAGCTGCAGATCCTAGTTAACCAACAGCTTACTTCCTCCTACCCCCCACTAGGACTGCCTTATGCCTGTCCCATGCATTCTTGAAGTCCCCCACTGTTCTTGACTCCACGACCTCCTCAGGGAGGCTGTTCCCTGCATCCACAACCCTCTCAGTGAAAAAATACTTCCTCACATTACCTCTGAGCCATCCCCCCCTCTATCTTCAATCTACAATCTCCTACTTGCCCAGCTTTGACTAGCAGGGCTCTCACCTAACTCAGTGAACTGGTTCAAAAGCTACTTAGACAACTGCTCCCAAAGAGTGAGAATTGCTGGCACACTCTCAGACCAAAGACCAGTCCAGTCCGGTGTCCCACAGGGCTCAGTCTTGGGTCTCCTCCTTTTCAGCCTTTTTCTGAACTCACTGCCAGAATCCTGCCCTGAACAGATCCTACTCTACATGGAGGTTGCTGTCATCCTGGCATCCTATTATGATCCAGTCCATCAACAAGGTAACTTCCAACAGGCCTTCTCTGCAGTTAAAAACTGGTTCATAAAACACAGACTTATCCTTAATCAGAAAAAAAATCAAAGACCATAATCTTCTGTATCTCCCAAAACAAATACAAACAGTATCAGATCTCCATTAAAACCAAGCAAGGAATCACCCTCAAACAAGTTCATACCTTCATATACCTTGGTCTCACCCTTGACTGTAATCTCCGTATGTCCCACACATCAATAACATGGCAAAAGTAGCCAACACCAGGATGGGCCTACTATTCTGACATAGCAAACATCTAACCCCAGAAGCTCTGTCCATAGCTGTCCAGAGCTCCATCATCAGCATCAGTGACTACAGTCTCATTATCTATGGATCTACCACAACCTCATCTCTCAGGCATGTTTCAACTTCCCTCAATCAAGCCTGCTGACTCATTACTGGTTCCCACCATCTCACCCACACTTGTGTCCTCTACTCCAAAATTGGCTGACTGCAACTGAAAAACCAACCAGATCAAATACCAAACATGTATCACTGCTAAGAAAATCATTATGGGAAAGGTACCACCAGGAGTTAGCACCCTCCTCAAACCCAGAATCACCAACCACAACACCAGGAGCTCTAAGCCCCAAATCCTTCAAATCCCCCACTGCCACACATCCCAATGCCAAAGGTCGTCTGCATACAGGGCTCCGAGTTGGCTGAATGAGCTATCTAGTGACACCTCATCAACAGAAATGCTTGGGAGCATTAAAAAAAAAGATCCGCCTCTCCACAACTGGAACCTCCACCTGTGCTTGCACACCATAATATCTTCATTCCCTACGCTGCCTATGACCTTATAGGTGTCCGTTTCTGCCCTCTCTTCTTGCACTTACCTGTACAATGCAACTTCTAATGCACTTGCCCTGTGTCTGTCCTGACAAGGCCCCTCGGCTGCCTCACCCTGACCCTCTACACCTAAGCCTTCCCCTGTCCTCAGCCCTCTCCCCTTCTTGCCCTCCTCCTCCTCCTATTGTTTATTGAGTTACTCATCACTCAGTCTGATTTTGTCAAGCAAAGTTACTGTCTAAAACCATGTACCTGTAACTGTTTTATGTTTTAGTGTCTGTTACCCTGTAACCAGCATGACATGGAACCTTTGTTAAAGAGCCTTGGTTCAAAGGTACTTTGTAATCCTAGACACAAACAAACAAACAAATAAATAAATACATAAACAAATAAAATAAAAAATAGGGGAGGGGTTTATGGGAATGTATGTATTTTAGACTTGTTTTATATACATCACCTGACAGACTAGGTTTGAAGTGCAGTTGTAAAAACTGGGGGTAGTTAACAAGGGATTTTTGGGGGTTGGTATGGGAGGAGGGGGAGGGCTATTGGACTATTTAATTTCTTTTTTGCTTATTTCTTTTTGATATAGATAAAGATATCAGGTATTTCTCTCGGGTATTCTATTTGCTTCACCTCGCATTAAGGCTAAGTCTCAATTTATAAATAATGTTTGCTCCATACATCATTTTAAGTTGGAATGTAAAGGGCACCAGGGATAGATGCAAATGACAAATCATCTTGAAACATTTATGGAATCTTAAAGCTAATATAGTTTGTCTACAAGAAACCCACCTTAGAAGAGAGGATACTCCTCTCTTGCGTAAAGGATGGGTAAGACAAGCTTATGGAGCAGGAATATCTACAGATAGAGAAGGTGCTGCTATTATATTTCACAAAAATGTTCCCTTTAGATTAGAACATGAAATCTGGGATAGTCAAGGATGCTACATAATACTACATGGACTCTTGGGCTCACACCAAATTACAATTGGTTCTATATATGGACTAAATGTAGACTGGCCAGCATTTTTTACAAGTTTGATGGAAATGATTTCTTCTACTCCCCCCAAGACAATTTTTCTTGGAAGAGGCTGGAATATCACTCCTCAGCTCTCTTTAGATAGATCAGATTTTAAATGGTCTGGTCTCTCCCCTGCACAGAGCACCTTACAAGAATTAATAAATGGGTTGGGTCTCCTTGATACTAGATGTATAGCAGGAAATATTAGCTTTCAGTTTATTTTCGCTATATTAGTTTAACTGACAAAAGTGCTAAAATAAGCTGATCGCTAATATTACAGGGAGCATAGTGCTGTAATTGGACATGTAGTTGATGTGCTAATTTAATAGGGCACTAAATAGTACTGCATTCCACTCCACACTAAATAAAAAGGGCACTAAAATAAGCTGCTATACAGTATATGGAGAGTGCTTAATCCCACTGAAAAACAATATACTTTTTTTTCTTTCCTCCACTGTACTTGTTCACGGATAGATTATTTCTAGATAAGTTCCCATATTATGCCAGGAATAATGGAGGCTACGATCCACCCGCGGGTTATATCTGATCATTCCCCGGTTTCTATTACTTATATCTTAACATAGAAACATAGAATTTGACGGCAGATAAGGACCGCTTGGCCCACCCAGTCTGCCCATTTCCCTACCTACTGGATAAGCTGCAGATCCTAGTTAACCAGCAGCCTACTTCTTCCTACCCCCACCCCCCAGAATTGCCTTATGACTATCCCAGGCATGCTTGAATTCCACCACTGATTTTGAATCCACAACCTCCTCCGGAAGGCCATTCCATGCATCCACAACCCTCTCTGTGAAAAAATACTTCCTTAAATTACCTCTGAGCCGCCCCCCTCTATCTTCAAATTGTGCCCTCTTGTTCTTGCACACCTCTTTTTTTGAAAGATGCTACCCTCTTGGACTTTGTTGATTCCCTTGAGGTACTTGAAAGTTTCTATCATGTCCCCCCTCTCCCTCCTTTCCTCGAGGCTATACATATTAAGCTCCTTAAGTCTCTCTTCATATGTCCTCCAGTGCAGACCCTACACCATTTTAGTTGCCCTCCTCTGGAGAGCTTCCATCCTGTCTATGTCTTTGCAGAGATTGGGTCTCCAGAACTGCACACAGTGCTCCAGATGGGGTCTCACCAGCTGTCTGTACAGAGGGATAATAACTTCCTGTTTTCTACTGGTGATGCCTCTCCTATGCATCCCAGTATCCCCCAGCCCTCCTTGCTCCTCTCTCATTGCTTGCCCACCTTTAGGCCATCTGATATGACTACCCCCAGGTCCCTTTCCATTTTGTTGTTGTTAGTATCTCACCCCCATTGTGTACTCTTCCCTGGGTTTTGTTTCCCAGGTGCATTACCTTGCACTTCTTAGCATTGAATCTAAGCTGCCATACATTTTGACCATTCCTCTAACCTTGCCAGTCCTTCTCATCCTTTCCACCCCACCCTGTGTATCAACTCTGTTGCAGATCTTTAGTGTCATCTGCAAAGAGACATACTTTTCCTTCCAGTCCTTCTGCAATGTCGCTTATAAAGACATTGAAGAGGATTGGTCCTAATACTGAACCCTGCAGTACCCCGCTAGTAACCCTCCTTTCTTCTGAGTGGACTCCATTTACTATTACTCTCTGTGTCCTATTCTCCAGCCAATTCTTTACCCAGGCTGTCATCTTGGGACCCACTCCCAGGCTGGCTAACTTATATATTAATCTTTTGTGTGGGACTGTGTCAAATGCCTTGCTAAAGTCTAGGTAGGCCATGTCCACAGCCCCTCCCTGATCTACTACTTTGGTCACCCATTCAAAGAAATCTATCAGATTCGTCTGGCATGACCTTCCCGCTGTGAATCCATGCTGCCTAGGGTCCCAGCCCTTCTGGCCTCTAGATACGCACAATTATTTCCTTTAGAAGTGATTCCATCATTTTCCTATCACTGAGGTTAAACTAACAGGTCTATAGTTTCCTGCTTCTGCCTTGCTCCCACTTTGTGAAGGAATCACATCTGCCCTCCTCCAGTCCTCAGGTACCACCCCATCCTCCCATGATTTGTTAAAGAGGGCAGTCAGTGGTGTCACTAGTTCTACCCTTAGTTCTTTTAGAATTCTGGGATGAATCCCATCAGGCCCCATTGCTTTGTCCACCTTCAGTTTTAAGAGTTCTTTCAGAACCTTTCTTCTGTAAATGAGCTGGTATCAACTTCTGTATCCAGAGTGTTACTACTGTTTGTTTTATGTACCTCCCTCTTCCTTTGTAAATACTGAGCAAAAATATTTGTTTAGTATCTCTGCCTTTCACATTCTCCCTCTGCCCACCCTCCTCCCTTTATTAAGCCTCACTATCCATCCCTTGGTCTTCCTTTTCTCCCTGATGTACCTATAAAAGGTTTTATTCCCTTCTTAACTGAGTTGGCTATCTTTTCCTCAGTTTGGGCCTTTGCTGTTCTGACTGCCTTCCCAGCCTCCTTTTGCTTTAACTGATACAGTTCTCTGTCCTGCTCCTACTGCGATTCCTTGTACTTCCTGAATGCTTTCTTTTTCTCTTGAACCTTCACTGCCACTTCCTTTGAGAACCATAGTGGTTTCTTACATCGTTTTGTTTTGTTTATTTGCTTCACACAAAGGCTTGTTACCTCTGTGATGGCAGTTTTTATTATTCCCCATTGTTCTTCCACCTCCTTCCGCCCATTTGCTAGTGCATTCCTAGGCACTCACCCATTTTAGCAAAAGTCAGCCCTCCTAAAGTCCAGTACTTTTGTCTTTGTATGGCTTGACTCTATTGCTGTGTTTATTGTGAACCATACTGTTCGATGGTCGCTAGTTCCCAGATGGCTACCCACTTCTACATCTGTGATCTCTCTCCATCTCCATTTGAGAGTATCAAGTCTAATATTGCTCCTCCTGAGTGGGCTCCAGTAGTAGTTGTCTAAGGCATGCCCCCTGTAGGGCATCTAGAATAACTGCACTCTTCGAAGTGGCAGCTGCAACTGCGCTCCAGTTAACATCTGGCATATTCAGATCACCCATCAGCAATATCTCCCCTTTTTCTGACATTCTAAGTATACTTTCTATCATTTCCTTGTCCATTTCCTCCCCCTGAGAAGGGGGTCTGTATACAACCCCTGTGCGGATTGTGGTGCCATTGCCTGTCTCCAAATTTACCCACAGTGCTTCTTCTCCTCCCTGTTTACCCTTTTGTTCTTAGGGTCTGGAATTAAAAGGGATTCCATATGGTGATTAAATATGCAATTACTCCAACTTCCCAATATACAGACCCATCTCAAAACTTTCATTATCTCCTTCCTTGAAAGTAATGTTGTTTCAGTTCCTTGTGTTGATATAGTCTGGTCAGCCTTGAAATGTGCTTTATGGGGGGGATGCATAAGCTTAGATTCTAACAGGCTTCAAAAGTTTAAAATGAAGACTGAAGAATTATTGCAAGATATCAAAGCTTTGGAACTAATTATCAGCAAGCACTCCTTAGAAACTGAATGGATTAAACTTCATAAGTTACATTCCCAGTTCTCAGATTTCATGTCCCAAAAAGCTGAACTCTCTTTAAAATGTTTCAAGATTAATTATTGAGAATCTGGGGAATGTGCTGGCAAATAGTTGGCTATCCATATTAAACAAGCTGAATCTACCTGTTTAATGCCAGGACTATACCTTGTTAGAGATGGCCCATTAGTCACAAATTCAAGAGAAATTACCTCCGGTTTTGCACAATATTATGGGGAACTGTATCATGCTGTAGAGGAAGAGATCCCGAGTGAACAACAACTACAAACATACTTTGACCAGCTGACTCTCCTGACCTTACTCATAGATAAAATTCCACTTCTGAACTCCCCTATTCTAGAATGAGAAGTCACACAAGCAATTAAACAACTCACCATAGACAAGTCACCTGGACCAGACGGCTTCCTGACTAACCTTTACAAATTATATAATACAGAACTTCCCCCCTTCTGACAAAAGTATTTAATTTTTGGTATGAAACTGGTTTCTCAGATCTTACTTATCCTGAAGCTCTAATTACCATTATTTCTAAACCGGGTTGAGATCCACACTATGTTGAAAACTACCACCCTATTTCTTTACTTAATGTCGATGTCAAAATATTGGCAAAAGTATTAGCTAATTGTTTGGGCCCTTTAACGGACACATTAATCAGTAATGAACAGGTTGGTTTTATGTCAGGATGATCCTCGAGTGACCATTTGTGCAGACTTTTCCACCTCATTCACCTAGCTGGTAACTCAGCTGTGCCAATGGCCCTTATTGCATTAGATGCAGAGAAAGCTTTTGATCATGTTTCTTGGCACTTCCTTTTCATTGCATTATCCTGTTATGGCTTTCCACAAGCATTTATTAACTGGGTTAGGTTATTATACACGTCCCTTGTGGTCTGGGTCTGGTGCAATGGCTACTTATCAAATTCATTTCCATTGCTTCACGGCACTAGACAAGGCCGTCCCTCTCCCCCCTCTTTAATCTCTATTTGGTTCCCTTTATTAGGAGATTACTTATGATGCAGGGTTAACAAGGAATTCAAATAGAAACTCAACAACATCTTCTGTCAGCTTAGGCAGATGACCTATTAATACATATGATAAACCCAGTCGACAGTATATCAATCCTCCTACAAGAAATTGAATCCCTTCAAGAGTTTCCTACTACAAACTTAATTTGGCAAAATCCATCATTTTACCTTTGAACCAGAAATTACCACATACAGATATAGAAAAATTTGGACTACACTGGGAACCTAAAGGTCTAACCTACCTGGGTATTAACATTTTCAAAGAATATTCCTCTATCATCAGACAGCATCTCATTAATTTATCTCTGATAATAAAATTGGATTTGGAAAGGTGGAATACATTACCAGTTTTCCTATATGGCAGGATCAGCATGGTCTAAATGAATGTGTTAGCCAGAATCCTATACACTCTTAATATGTTGGCCCCATATGTCCCTAAATCATGGTTTTCTATTCTTAGAACCTTACTTAACAAGTTTATCTGGAAAGGTAAGTTAGTAAGATGGGCATATCACAAACTCACTGCACCGAAAATTTGTGGTGGGCTTTCTCTACCATCCTTTTTTAATTATTATGGTGCTATCCACATCACTAAGCTAGTACATTGGACATTGCAGTTGCCTGACGGATGTTCTGGATTATATTTCCTTTCTTGGCTAGATATAGAAAAAACCTTGATATCCCCTACTTTATGCTGTTTACCGACTTTAATATATTCCTCTCTAAAATGCATTCCCAGAGAGCTCTGGAAAACTCCAGTAGGATGGTCACTGAGAGCCCTGAGTCAGCTGCAGTGTCACCAGAGTCTAAATTGGTATATAGATGGGAAAGAACCACTTTTAAATAACCCCTATTTTAGAATCCAACAGAAACCTATTTCAACAGCATTTTGGCCCTCCTTGAGGGGAATGTAGCTCTTTGATCTTATACCCAATGGCAGAGTACTTTCATATAACCAATTTCTGCAAAGCGTCCCTGTTTTAAAAAGGTATCCCTTCAAATACTGACAGGTTCAACATGCAGTTGCCTCCTTTATAACCATCATGGTAACATCTGAATCACCCAACATGGATTTATCCTCCCTCCTCAATGTTGCTGGTCAACCACACCCTATCTCCAATGTATATAAAGAACTGTAGACCCTTGACACTCAACTACATACTCAATTACCCTATCACTCCCATCTGTAATTGATTTCTGGCAACAAAAGTGGATCAACTTATATAGAGTTGTTAAACAAGATCTCTTACGTCTTGTACAATGTAATATTATACATAACCTATATTTTACTCCCCAGAAACTTTACAAAATTGGTAAAACACCTTCTCCTCAGTGCCCCCCTTGTTCTTCTGGAAATGGGGACCTTTACCATATGTTTTGGATGTGCCCTAAAGTACAATTGTTTTTTAGAGCTATCAAGAATTCCCTGGATCCTTTGTTGGCCTTAGGCCCATTATTCTCTCCAGAAGTTTGTTTGCTTAATCATTATCCAATAGGAACATTGAAATCTAGGAAATACTTTATGGCTCTCATTTCTGCTGTGGCTAATCTTATACTCATGAGGCACTGAATCGATGACTCCTTGTCTACAACATTAGAACGGCATAGAGAAATGTTGCACACCCTACAGATAGAAAAGCATATTGCCAGTATGGATAATCGATTGCAATGTTACCTGGATAGGTGGGGCATTTTAGATGGTTTATTAACTGCGTAGAAGCCCTGACTACTTAACCCACTGTTTCAGCATATTATAAATTGCTTCTGACTTTTCGTGAAGCAAACCTACA
Organism: Neoceratodus forsteri; assembly: GCA_016271365.2. Classification (NCBI taxonomy): domain Eukaryota; kingdom Metazoa; phylum Chordata; order Ceratodontiformes; family Ceratodontidae; genus Neoceratodus; species Neoceratodus forsteri. The sequence goes on along the minus strand of CM057452.1, from coordinate 507,819,993 downwards.
TATTTGATGTCTTTATGGGGGATTTTGTTTGGAGGCTTAATTGAGCTCTCTGCTTTGTTGTAGTATACTTCTACTTTAAGATTGTATACACTTTAGATTTTTTGGACAAGCATAATATCATTATACAGTCTAATAAGTGTACTTGATTACTGACACTGTGGTTATGACTGTCTTTATATTTCTATATACATAGAAACATAGAAACATAGACTTTGACGGGAGATAAGGACCGCTTGGTCCATCTAGTCTGCCCATTTCCCTACCTACAGGATAGACCGCAGATCCTAGTTAACCAACAGCCTATTTCTTTCTACCCCCCACAAGAATTGCCTTATGTCTGTCCCATGCATTCTTGAATTCTCCCACAGTTTTAGACCCCACAACCTCCTCAGGAAGGCTGTTCCATGCATCCACTACCCTCTCTGTGAAATAATACTTCCTCACATTGCCCCTGAACCGCCCTCCTTTTAAATTGTGTCCCCTTATTCTTGCACGTCTCTTTTTCTGAAAGATGCTACCCTCTTGGACTTTGTTGATTCCACTGAGGTACTTAAACATTTCTATCATGTCCCCCCTCTCCCTTCTTTCCTCAAGGGTATGCATATTAAGCTCCTTTAGTCTCTCCTCATACGGCTTCTCTTGCAGACCCTGCACCATTTTAGTTGCTCTCCTCTGACTATCTCTATCCTGTCTATGTCCTTGCAGAGATGGGGTCTCCAGAACTGGACACAGTACTCCAGATGGGGTCTCATCAACTGTCTGTACAGAGGGATAACAACTTCCTGTTTTCTGCTGCTGATGCCTCTCCCTATACATCCCAGTATACACTCAGCCCTCCCTACTGCCTTCTCACATTGCTTGCTAACCTTAAGGTCATCTGATATGATTACCCCCAGGTCCCTTTCCTTTTTTGCTGTTGTTACTACCTCCTCACCCATTGTGTATTCTTCCCCTTGGTTCTTGTTTCCCAGGTGCATTATTTTGCACTTCTTTGCATTGAATCCTAGCTGCCATACTTCTGACCATTCCTCCAACCTTGTCAAGTCCCTTTTCATCCTTTCCACTTCTCTTTGTATATCAACCCGGTTGCAGATCTTTGTGTCATCAGCATAAAGGCATATTTTTCCTTCCAGTCCCTCTGCAATGTCACTGATGAAGACATTAAAAAGGACTGAACCCAATACTGAGCCCTGCGGTACCCCACTAGTAACCCTTCTTTCTTCAGAGTGGACTCCATTTACAATTACCTTCTGTGTCCTGTTGTGCACCTAATGTTTTACCCAGGCTACCACCCTGGGAACCACTCCAAGGCTGGTTAATTTGACTACTAAGCTTTTGTGTGGGACTGTGTCAAATGCCTTGCTAAAGTCTAGGTAGGCCATGTCCACAGCCCCTCCCTGGTCTACTACTTTTGTCTCCCAGTCAAAGAAATCTATTAGATTCATCTGACATGACCTTCCCGCTGAGAACCCATGATGCCTTGGGTCCTGTGCTTCACTGGCCTCTAGGTACTCAACTATTCTTTCCTTCAGAAGTGACTCCATCACTTTCCCTACCACAGAGGTCAGACTGACAGGTCTGTAGTTTCCTGCCTCTGTCTTGGTCCCACTTTTGTGAAGGGGAATCACATTCACCTTCCTCCAGTCCTCGGGTACCACACCATCCTCTCATGATTTATTAAAAAGAGTAGCAAGTGGTTTCACTAGTTCCTTCCTTAATTCTTTTAGAATTCTGGGGTGAATTCCATCAGGACCCATGACTTTGTCCACCTTCAGTTTTAGGAGTTCTTGCAGAACCCTTTCTTCTGTGAAAGGACTGGGATCGACCCCCCTATCAAGAGTGCTTCTGTTAATTGGATTCGGCACTTCCCCCTCCTCTTTTATGAATACTGAGCAGAAATATTCATTCAGTATCCCTGCTTTTTCACTGTCCCCCTCTGCCCACCCACCTTTCATTCTATTCAGCCTCACTATCCCTCCCTTTGTCTTTCTACGCTCACTGATGTACCTATAAAAGGTTTTATCCCCCTTCTTAACTGAGTTGGCTATCTTTTCCTCAGTTTGGGCCTTTGCTATTCTGACTTCCCTTCCTGCTTCCTTCTGCCTTAATTGGTACAGCTCGATGTCCTGCGCCTTCTGTGTTTCCTTATACTTCCGGAATGCTATCTTTTTCTTCTTGACTTTCACAGCCACCTCTTTTGAGAACTATAGTGGCTTTTTCTTTTGTTTTGATTTGTTTATTTGCTTCACACAAAGGCTTGTTGCCTCTGTGAAGGCAGTCTTGATGATTCTCCATTGTTGCTCCACACCTCCTTCTAGTCTGTTTGCTAGTGCTTTTCTGAGACACTCTCCCATCTTGCCAAAGTCAGCCCTCCTAAAGTCCAGTACCCTCACTTTTGTATGGCTTGACTCTGTAGCTGAGTTTAACGTGAACCACACTGTTTGATGGTCACTTGTCCTCAGATGGCAACCCACTTCTAGATCTGAGATCCTCTCACTTCCCCCGTTTGAGATTACGAGGTCTAAGATTGCTCCCTAATGAGTGGGTTCTGAAACTAGCTGTCTGAGGCATGCCACCTGTAGGGCATCAAGAATGGCTCTGCTCTTGGATGTGGCTGCAGCAAATGTGCTCCAGTTAACATCTGGCATATTCAGGTCTCCCATCAACAGTATCTCCCTTTCTCTGCCATTCTAAGAATGCCTTCTATCATATCCTTTTCCATTCCTCCCCTGACATGGGGTCTGTACACAACCCTGTGTGGATTGTGGTGCCCTTTCCAGTCTCCAAGGTGACCCACAGTGCCTCCTCTCCTCCCTGTTTACTCTTTTGTTCAGTTGCTTTTATTCCTTCCTTTACATAGAGAGCTACTCCTCCCCCTCTTCTCCCCTGCCTGTCTCTCCTGTAGGTTATATACCCTGGTATGTTAACATCCCAGTCATGGTTCTCTGTGTACCATGTTTCTGTGACTGCTACAATATCCAGGCATCCCTCTTCCATCAAGGCCACCAGCTCAGGGAGCTTGTTGCCCAGACTACTGGCATTGGTACTCATTACTCTCCATTTCCTGATGGCCTTACTCCCATTTGCCCCATCCCTGTCCTTCTTGCCTTTGTCACTTTCTCCATTTACCCAAGCCTTTCTTCCTATCGGCATCTCTATGTTGGTGTTTGCCACACTTACTACCATGATTATTTGGGGGGGGCTAGGATTTCTCTGCTCCTTTCCAATGCCTCCCCCCCCGGCTAGTTTAAATGCTTTCCAATGAAGCATTTAAACCTATCACCTAGGATCCTGGTTCCCCTCCCAGACAGATGTAGCCCATCATACCAGTATAGGCTTGCATCACTCCAGGTGGACCCCCAGTCCCCAATGAAGCCAAATCCCTGAGCTTCACACCAGTTTTTCAACCACTGATTGAATCCCATGGTGCGGAACAACCTAGCCTCTCCTATGCCATAGATGGGAAGCACCTCTGAGAAGGTTACCATGCATGCTACTTGACTAAGACCCCTCCCCAATTCCACAAACTCTTCCTGCACCTCTCTAATCCCTTTCTTAGCCAGGTCATTTGTCCCTAGGTGGACAATGACATCCATCTCCCTCCCCTGTGCAGCTGCTTCGGCAATCCTGAGGATTCGCTCCCTGTTCCTCCAAGCCATGGCGCCAGGCAGGCACCTTACCTCCCTCTCCCCTTCCTCCCCAAGTTCTACCTTCCTTACAATGGAGTCCCCCACCAGGAATTGTTTCCTTCCCCTGCAGGGTCCCCTGCCAATCTCCTGTGGGTCTTGTTTGTAGAGGTTCCCAGCATCCTCCTTGGTCTCCACTGTGGGTGCCTCCATAGAGGAACCACACTTTTCCAGAATGGCATAGGAATTGTGGAGAGGTACAACTGGAGGGATGTGCCTCTGTTCCACCACCCTCACCCTCCCTGAGCCCACTGTGGTCCAACCACTCCTCTTTCTTGGCAACCTCTGAGGCAATGGCAGTGGCACTGGTGGTCCCTGGATGGAAGAAGAGGTCCCACAAATCCTGGCCAACTCAGCCTGGAGATGAGCAGCCTCCTCCCCTCAGCCCAGAGAGGTGCCTGCAGATGGGACAACACCGCATCCTCCAGAACGTCTCCCGGAAGACTGCTGCTCCACAGCCACTGCACTGCACCACTCCAATCATGTCTTATATTGCATTGTATCTTGTTTTAAAAAAGCTGAATAAAGTTTATTGAATTAAAAAAAAAAAGAAAAGCTGGTTCTGTAATTGACAGACATACCAAAGATGCAGAACAGTTGTCATAAATTCGAGATGTTTGTGCTGATATTGACTGTTCTCAGAATATGATGAGAGAGGAATTTAAGGCATTTGTGGATTGTGATATTGCAGAGGAAGCAGAAGGAGAGCTCTCCCTAGAAGATATCTGTGCCTCACTGAGAATCAGTGAGTCTGACACCAAATCATATGGAAATGTAGATGCTGATGACAAAACCCCAAACTCGGTCACAAACTCAGAGGTGCACTTACACATCACTGCTCTCCATGGCTAGTATCTGCAGAATGAGAGAATCACGGTGTGGAAACAACTATTTAACATTGAGGAGCTCAGTTTAAAAAAAATTGCAGCTGACATCAAAGAGAAACAGATCACAGACTTTTTCCAAATGCATTTATGGAAGGAAGAACAAGCTAAGAATGAAGAATGAGCCAAGTCCTTTAACTACAAATTTTAAATTTGTGCTAATAAAGAAAATTAATGCAGCCTTCAAAAACAATTCTTAATGCAGCCTTCAAAACTTATTCATAAAAGAGCTGTAATCACTAGTGTATTGTAATCATTACACATGTTGCACTACAGTGCATAAACATTTAACCTACTACAGTTTCTTTTCAGTATGTGAGTTCAACGTGCTGCAGTAAAGATAATGTATGTACATGTACATCTTCTGTTAATTGGGACTGCCGCTTAAATGGGACGACTAGCCTGCCATGAGCCATCCCATTTAAGTGGATTCTGCTGTAGTTATAAATGCACTTAGGAGATTCATTTTCTGTTGGGGTTTTGCCCCATGCACCCCCATGCAGGGGGCTTCGTAACCCTGCACCACACTTAAATATATATATATATATAATCAACTCCAGTCATTGCATATCCTCTATCAGCATATTAATACAGGTCTCCCGATATTCCCACTCATCATACTGTTTCAGACATGCATGGTATTCCCTTCTGGCATTATGTTCTTGTCTGCCATACTGTTTCCCATCCAGCATGTTATTCTTGTCCACCATAATGTTTCTCGTCCACCATATCCTCTGCCCCCAAAACTATAATCCAGCCTGTGCTCCCTCAATGATTTATTTTATTTTTATTTATTTATTGAATAGATTGGGATTACAAATCTTTGAGTCAAAAACTCCTTTGCAAAGGCTCCATGTCAGAAATTCACATACAAAGCAAATAACAGACAGAACATCAACTATAAAATAGGAAGGTTACAGCTTCAAGGGGTATTCTCAGAAGAAGCCAGAAGGTGAAGGAAGGAAACATATTCAATTCAGTGCTTCAGAGTAACTGGTAACTGGTATTTTTCTTTTAAACTTAGATTGTAGGCTTGTAGTGACACTATACTTTCTTTCTGTGTTGTCTTTACTTATAATTGTTTTTGGGCTGTTGAAAATTTAAAAAATAGTGGTGGTGTAATTCTGTGCTGTCTTTAATTGCTGCAAATTTTCGCCCCCCCCACCCCTTCCCCCAACTCTTAATTATATGCCCTGATAAATCTGATTGACAGGAGCTAAACACAGGGTATAGTAAGAGGTGTGAAGTAGGAGGGGCATAAGGGGGAAGAAGACCACTGTCAGCACGACAAGTTTTTTGACTCATTTATTTATTTATTGGTTTCTTTTTCCTTAAAAAAATATATATCTGAGGATCAGTTACAGGATTTTTAGCACTGTAAATAAATAAAAAGAGAACTAAGAGAGCTTCAGTAGCAGATAAGTAGTGGAATTGCAGTATAATGTGGGGAGTGGTGCAATGCAGTGGCTGAGGGGCAGCCATATTCAGGCAGACCTTCTGGACACTGAGGTGCTGCCCTATCTGCATGCATCTCTCGGGACTGCGGGATGAGGTAGCCAGACTCAGAGCGGAAGTAAACTGGGTCAGGAGTACCATCACCCCTGTCCAGGAACCACCCAGTCCAATGCAGCTGCCTCAAAGGATGCCGAGAACGAGGAGCACTTGGATGACAGTGGGCTCAGGGAGGGTTAGAGCAGTCAGGCAGAGGCACATCCCAGATCCTATTCCTCTCAAGAACTCATATGCCACACTGGCAAATGAGGACAACCAAATAGAGGTACCCAGGGAAGTGGAAGGAAAGGATGTGGAGGTTAGGCAGGAGGTGACCTCAGTGGGGAAAGCAGTGGACCCCAGAGGAGGAGGAAGTGAATCCTGGTGGGGACTCCATCATAAGAGGGATCCAGCTAGGAACACAAGAGGGGAGGACAGGGAGGTGAGGTGCTACCAGGTGCCACGGCATGGAGGGATGGAAGGAAGATACTGGGGATCACTGGGAAGGCAAGACAGGAGGGTGAGCTGGATGTCATTATCCACCTAGGTACTAATGACTTGGCAAATGGGGAGCCAAAGGAAGTTCAGGAAGAGTTTAGGAAACTGGGAGGGGTCTCAAGCAAGTAGCTACTTCTGTCACTTTCTCAGAAGTACTACCTGTGAGAGCAAGGGAGAGCATAGGAGTGCATGCACCAGGAACTTTAACTCGTGGTTGAAGAACTGGTGCTGTGGAGGAGGGGTTGGATTCATTGGTGACTGAGGACCCACCTGGGAGGATGGAGGTTTGTTCAAGCCTGATGGCCTGCATCCATCCTGGAGGGAATCAAGCACTCAATGATAAGTTTAAATGTTACATTGACAAGCATTTAAACTAGCAAAGGGGTGGCAGGCCAGCAAGGAGGGTACCTACTTGCTCACCCCCACAGCTAGCAGTGGAACCAGTGAACCAGAGGAGTGGCTATCTCTGCAAAGCAGTGTGCAAAAGATGGAGATTAGTGTCCAAGGTGGATAAGCAGAAAGGGCAAAATTCAGCAGAAGGGTAGACAGCAAGGAGAACCAGGGATAAATGACAACCAAGGAAGGGGCTGGAGTAGAACAGTGAAGCAGTCTAGGGAGGTCAAATCATGGAAAGCCATGTGTGCAAATGCCAGGAGCCTTAGCAACAAGATGGAAGATCTGGAGGCTGTCATGGTACAGTCAGACCTGGACATTGTGGCCATCACTGAAACCTGGTGTAATGATAACCATGACTGGGAGATGGCCATACCTGGCTACAACATATTCAGAAGAGACAGAGTAGGCAGGAAGAGAGGAGGAGTGGCACTGTATGTGAAAAATGACATAAGGGCCACACAGATCCAGGAGGAACAAAATGGGGGAGAGATACTGTGGGTTAAGCTGGAAAGGAAAATGGGGCCAGCCATCCACACAGGTGGTCTATAGACCACCAGCCCAGGAGGAAGAAACAGATAGGGAGCTGATGCTAGCCATCCAAAGGACGGCAGACAAGGGTGAGGTAGTACTGGTTGGAGACTTCAATATACCAGACGTGGACTGGAGCATCCCAGCAGCAGCATCAACTAGGAGCAGATTTATCCTGGACTCCCTTCAGGGTGCCTTCCTCAAGCAACTGGTCATGGAACCAACTCGGCAGAAGGCAATACTGGACCTTGTGCTCACAAACAGGGACAGTGTGATGGGGGTAACAGTGGGGGAGCACCTGGGTAACAGTGACCACCAGTCATTGTGGTTTGAAATCACAGAAAGAGCAGAACCAAACCACACAAAAACACGTATCCTGGATTTTAGGGGGGCAGACTTTGGGAAAATGGGGAGATGCTTGAAAGAGGCATTAAGGGGAATGGGACAGGAATCAGGGATTGAGGAACAGTGGGCAGTATTTAAAATGGGGATTATAAGAACAACAGAATTATGCATTAAGCAGGTTAGCAAGAGGAAAAGAAAGAGGAGACCATTATGGTTTTCCAAAGAGGTAGCAAAGAAAGTGAAAGCCAAAAAGATTGCATTCAGGCAATACAAAAAGACACAGGCAGAAGGGGATAGGGAGAAGTACCAGGAGAAACAAAGGGAGGCAGGGAAGTCAGTAAGGGAAGCCAAAGCTCAGACAGAAGAACACATTGCAAAATCAGTGGTTAAAGGGGACAAAACCTTTTACAGGTACATAAGTGAAAAAAGAAGGACAAAGGGAGGGATAGTGAGACTGAAGGGGGAGGATGGGAGCCGCGTGGAGGATGACAACAGTAAAGCTGACATATTGAACAGGTATTTCTGCTCAGTCTTTACTAAGGAAGAGGGGGGTAATGGGTCTGAAGGGAGTACAAGGGGTGAAATGGTGCAGAAATGGACACAAGTCCCTTTACGAGAAAGGGTCCTGAAGGAACTGGAAGTAATAAGAGCTGATAAAGCAATGGGGCCAGATGGGTGCACCCCAGGGTCCTAAAGAACTAAGAGAGGTGGTGGCTGAACCTCTGGCTATCCTGTTCAGCCAGTCACTGGAAACAGGGAGGTACCCAAAGACTGGAGGACAGCAGATGTAGTCCTCTTATACAAAAGTGGGAACAAAGAGGAAGCAGGGAACTACAGACCAGTCAGCCTCACTTGGTAGTGGGAAAGATCATGGAAGCACTACTGAAGGAGAGATTGGTGGAACATCTGGTTGTCAATGGACTACAGGTCCCAAGGCAGCATGGTTTCACCAGGGGAGGTCATGTCAGACCAACCTCATTGAATTTTTGACTGGGTGACTAGGGAGGTGGATCAGGGAGGGCAGTGGACATGGCCTATCTGGACTTCAGCAAGGCCTTTGACACTGTGCCACATAGAAGACTATTACACAAACTGGGGAATATGGGTGTGGGCAGGACAGTAGTGTGGTGGGTAGGTAACTGGCTGGGTGGCAGGACACAGAGGGTGGTGGTAAATGGCTGTCACTCCACAGAGGGAAGAGTGACCAGTGGGGTACCACAGGGATCAGTGCTGGGACGGGTCCTATTCAACATCTTCATCAGTGACATTGCACAGGATATAGAAGGCAGAATTTCACTGTTGCTGATGACACAAAGCTCTGTAACAGAGTAGACACACCAGAGGGTGTAGACAGAATGAGAAGGACCTGCAGAAACTTGAAGAATGGTCAAGGGTTTGGCAGTTAAAATTAATGCAAAAAATGCAAGATAATGCATATGGGCACAAAACCCTGGCACAATATATCAGTTGGGGGTGAGGATATAGCATGCACCAAGCAGGAAAGGGATCTTGGAGGTTGTCATCTCTGATGACCTCAAGGTGGGAAACAGTGTGACAAGGCATCAGGTAAAGCAAATAGGATGCTGGGATGTATAGGCAGGGGCATCACCAGCAGGAAAAGGGAGGTCATAATCCGTCATACAAGACACTAGTGAGGCCCCACCTGGGAGTCCAGTGTACAGTTCTGGAGACCATACCTCGTAAGGACATAGACAGGGTAGAGAAGGTTCAGAGGAGGGCAACAAAGATGGTGCATGGGTTGCATCACAAGTCCTATGAAGACAGGTTGAAGGAACTGAACATGTACTCCTGGAGGAGAGGAGGGGAGAGAGGGATATGATAGAGACATACAAGTATCTTACGAGGAGGAACAGGGTGCAGGAAAATACTATTTTAAGCAAAAAGATGTTTCAGGACTAGAGGGCATGGGATGAAGTTGGAGGAGGACGATTCAGAGGAAACATGAGAAAGAATTTCTTCACAGAACGGGTGGTGGACAAGTGGAACACCCTGCCAGAGGAAGTGGTGGGGGCTGAAACAATCACGGGATTTAAGAATGCATGGGATAGACATAAAGGAATTCTAGAGGTCAGGGGTAAGGGGAAATAGACTTCTAGGAAAACAAACTGAACTTACAAGCTCAAATGGGCAGACTAGGTGGGCCATAGGCCCTTATCTGCCGACACTGTCTATGTATCTATGTATCTATGTATCTATGAAACAGACCCCAAGTTATAATAATTTACAGACAAGAGAAAAACAAAATACTGGGAATCAATCATTATAAGCAGTTAGGTCACCCAGTAGGTGAGCTACAGAAATGGGGTAGCCATGTGAGAGCATAAGTTGGGTGTTAGGTTAGCCGCAGTCACAGGTTTGGTGATTGGGTGAGCAGTGCAGAGCAGAGTAAGGACTTATATTGTCCTAGCTACATTTCAGAGGTGATAGCCGGGGATAGTTCGTTTACCCAGAAGGGGGCATGATAGAAAAAGGAGCGTTGGCACATGGCAGTCCTGCAGCAGGAACAGAAAGGGGAGGAGAGAGTGAGCTTCTGGTAGCCCTTGGTTGGGAGGTGGGCTGCACTAGGCTACATAGGCCTGGAGGGAGGGGTTTTGTGAGAGCTTCCTGACAAGGAGGCAGGTGTGGTATCTAAGTCTACCATCAAAGTTAAGCTAGTTGGTGACTCTATAGAGCACACAGGTGTGGGTCCACCTATTACAAACCAAGACAAGGTGGCCGGCTTTATTAAGGGAGATCTTGATGTGATGGAGGGCAGAGGGGCTGGCTGAGCCACAGAAAATGATCCCGTAGTCAATTAGGGAGAGTACTAAGGAGGTCACTTCCAATCAGAGTGCCTCCAGTACCAAGCACCCCCTATGCTGGTATAGAAGCCCTAATCTAGAGTTGATGGCAGAGTAGAGAAGGCTGATATGGTCATGGTACGGAAGAGAGGAGTCAAGGGTGATACACAGGTATTTAAAGGTGAGTACCAATTCAATCGGAGTGTTCTGGCAGTTGAGGATGTTAAATGGGAAGTGGCTATGTTTGTTTTGATGGTGAGCGAATTTCATTGCCTTGTTTTTTTTGTAGTTTAGAACAAGTTTGTGTTATGAGAACCAGGCTTTGGCTTCTGAGAAAGAACGCTGCAGAGTGGTTTGAAGAGAGTGGGGGTCTGGGTGGCTGGTGAAAAGGACTGTATCATCAGCATATAGTAGCATCTGACCTGAGCAGGACTTAGGGATTGCACTGAGGAACAGGCTGAAGAGGATGGGGCCCAGTATTGATCCGTGGGGTACCCCAGAGTGAGCAGACTTACAGACTGAAAGTGTTGAGTTAATTTTGACCCTTTGGTTTTGGTCACAGAGGCAATTTCTGAACCACATAGTGGTTTCCAGGACAGTCCCGCTACAGTCAGGGATTGGATAAGGAGGGTATGACTGACAGAGTCAAATGTATTGGTTAAGTCTAAGTAGGCTGAACCCACTATGTGTTCTCTGTTGAAAACTTTGTTTATAAAGGTGGTATATTCAAGGAGGGCAGTAGTGGTACGGTGTCCCTTGCTGAAGCTGTGTTGTTCAGGGCAGAGTAGGTTATATTTTGTAAGATAGTCAGTGAGTTGGTCTGATGCTATTTTTCTATTTTTTCGAATGCCTCAGAGATGGGAGGGAAGTATGGAGATGGGGTGGTAGTTGCTAGGGGAGGTGCGATCCCCACTTTTAAAGATGGGGGTGAAGACATTTGATTTCCAGTGGACAGAGAATTGTCCGAGGCAGAGGAACCAATTGAGAATACTGGTTAAGGGGGGTGAAGACAGAGTGAAAAGTTAGGAGGATGAGTTTTAGGTCAAGAGAGTCGCCACTATGATGAGTTTTGCTGAGAACTTTGGTGAGGTAGCATCTTGCTTCATAAGTGGAGATTGTTCGAACTCTGAAGCTAGGGGTGGTTGTTTGATGGTGGTGTGGGGGGGGGGGGTTGAGTCAGATTCCGGTGCCAGGTCAAAGAAATTGGGGGGAAGGATGCCACTTAGATCAGAAAAGGCAGAGTTAAGGGTATCTGCAATAGTCTGTGGGTCCTGGGAGAGGACGCCATTTACTAGCAGTTGGGCTGGGGGAAGTAGTTTTGCCATTAAGTTCTTTAATATTGTTCCAGAACTTATGCCTCAAGATCCAGGCAGAGGAGAGTGTTTCCTGGTAGTGAGCAGCCTTAGCTTTACGGAGTTCTTAGGTGCTCTTCTTCCTGGCTTCCCTATATAGTTGCTGGTCCTGTGGTTTGCCTGATTCATTGTTATTTTGCCACAGGTTGTCCCATCCAGTGTGATGTTCCCATCTGCCATACTGTTTCCCATCTGGCACAATATTCTCATCCACCACACTGGGGGGGGGGGGGGCCGCATTGTACAGCCTCAATTTCTCACAGCTGCGATAGTGCTACTGTACCAGTAGCAGCTTACAGCTTCTCTTGGGAGCCTCACAGTGCATTTGGTATAACCAAGGTTTTGCTATAGTGGGGTATGCTATAGTGAGGGTTCATGGTACTGTGTAGCATGCATGGCATTTAGGGATCATTTGCATGTCATTATGTGGCCATTAGCCTTAGCAGCTCTACAAAATGCATCCATGCAGAAATATGTGGAGGATTTTTACAGAGTCTCAGTCACTCACCACACTGGAGCTCTACTGATCTATGCCATCCCCGGCAGTCCTGAGGACCCACCTCCCTAACCCAGTACCTGTCAGTATTGTGGAACTGTACTGAAGTCCTTCAATGGCACTCTCCTTGAGAGACCTGCAGCTTGTGTCTGAGGTGGCTTCTATTCCATGATAAATATTATTTTGCAATTTTTTTCACAAAGAGAGCATGATAGAAACATAGAAGTTGATGGCAGATAAGGACCGCAAGGCCCATCCAGTCTGCCCATTTCTTTTTCTACCTTATAAATGTGCCATTGGCCTTTGCTCTGTCAGTGACCTATCTATTCATAGTCATTTGTATTGCTCCCTTATGCCTATCTCATGCCTGTTTGAAGCCCTGCACTGTATTCATAGCCACCACTTCTTGTGGTAAGCCATTCCATGCATCCACCACCCTTTCTGTGAAAAAGAATTTCCTCACATTCCCCCTTAATCGGCCTCCCTCTAATCTCATGCTGTGTCCTCTTGTCCTGCTATTTTTCTTATATTTAAACATGTTAGACTCTTTCACCTTGTTTATGTCCTTAAGGTGTTTGAATGCCTCGATCATATCACCTCTCTCCCTCCTTTGCTCAAGGGTATACATATTGAGCTCCGTTAATCTGTCCTCATATGTCTTCTGATGCAGTCCCTGCACCATTTGGTTGCCCTTCTCTGGACTGCCTCAATTTGGTTAATGTCCTTGTGAAGGTGTGGCTCCAATACTGCGCAGTACTCCAGATGGGGCCTAACCAATGTCTTGTACAGAGGATTATTACCTCCCTCTTACGACTTGTGATACCCCTACTAATACACCTAACACCCCTAGCCTTACCTACTGCTTTAGAGGTCTGCTTGGATGATTTTAGGTCATCAGTGATGATGATGCCCAAGTCTCTTTCTTCCTTTGTGACTGCTAGCAACTCCTCTCCCAGCCTATAAGTGGCTTCAGGGTTTCTCTTCCCTATGTGCATGATTTTGCACTTCTTTGCATTAAATCCCAGTTGCCACTCTTCTGACCATTCTGCTAGTTTATCCAGATCTCTTCTCATTCTGCCCACCCCATCTGGCTCATCTACTCTGTTGCAGATCTTGGTGTCATCTGCAAACAGACAAGCCTACCCTCTAGTCCATCTGCAAGGTCACTAATGAAGATGTTGAATAGGACTGGCCCCAGGACTGATCCCAGATCCCACTTGTGACTTGCATCTCTTCTGACTGTATACCATTTACCACCACTCTCTGTTTTCTGCCAGTCAACCAGTTTGCCACCCAGTTGACCAACTTCACCCACCCGAGCCTACCCAGCTTATTTATCAATCTTCTATGTGGAACAGTGTCCAAAGCTTTGCTGAGTCAAGGTAGGCGACATCAACTGCTCCCTTGGTCCACCACTCTGGTTACCCAGTCAAAGAAATCTATGAGATTAGTTTGACAGGACCTTCCTTTGTAAACCCATGCTGTCTTGGATCCTGTGCCCCTATGGATTCCAGGTGTTGCACTATCCTTTCCTTAAGGAGTGCCCATAATCTTGCCCACTACTGAGGTAAGACTGACCAGTCTGTAGTTCCCGCCTCCTCCCTGCTACCACTCTTGTGGAGCGGGATCACATGAGCCCTTCTCCAGTCATCTGGGACCTCTCCTGTGCTCAGAGACTCACTAAACAATTCTGCTAATGGCTCTGCTAGTTCCTCCTTTAGCTCCTTAAGTACCCTGGGATGTATGCCATCAGGTCCCATTGCCTTATCCACTGTGAGCTTAGCAAGCTCTTATAGGACCCTTTCTTTTGTGAAGGGAGTAGTGCTCACCTCCCTTCCCCCTGTGTCCATGATGCTGAGTTGTGGGCCCTGCCCTACCTTCTCTTCAGTAAATATTGAGCAAAAGTATCTATTTAGGACAGATGCCTTTGCAGGGTCCTCCTCCTCACATGCTCCCTTTTCTCCATTAAGCTTAGCAATACCCCCTCTGGACTTTCTCCTTTCACTAATGTATCTATAGAAAGTCTTGTCACCTTCTTTTACTGTTCGTGCTAGTGTTTCCTCAGTTTGGGACTTTGCCTGCCTTACTGCCTTCCCTGTTTCCCTTAGGGCAGTTTGGTATGCCTCCCTATCTTCATCCCACTGTGTTCCCTTATATTTCCTGAAGGCCAGCCTTTAGGCTCTGACCTTTTCTGCTACTGTATTTGAGAACCAAAGTGGTTTCCTTCTTCTTTTGCACTTCCTTTTCTGTCTAACACAATGGGATGTTGCTTCAAGTATTGCTTCCTTAATGCTTGCCCACTTTGCCTGTACCTGCATGGACAAACAATAAATCATTCGTAAATTCAAAATGAATTTCCATTTTTTCACCAAATCATTAAAAGAACCTATTCCTCCATAACAACTAACAAATCAGGGGCCCGCTATTCAAATCTAGGCAAATCAGAGGACAAAACTCTGCACTGCCTCTTGCAGTTACCCAGGTGTCTAAAACCACTATATTCAGTGGAATAGTGCATCGGCACTGTTCAACTGAATATATGACCATTGAGACTCAGCACTAAACCACCTAGTGCTGAGCAGACATGGCCAGCAACCTAGGATGGTACAATGGCTTACACCTACACTAAATTCCCCATACTCAAATGGACCTATGCAAATGAATTCATTGGGCATGCAAGGTACTAAGGGGCCATTTGCATGCCAATTGTGGGCCTATTTCTCATATGGAACAAGGCTGTACAGTGCCGTGCCACCCCCCCAATTGTCCATTTCCTGAGAGGTATCCCTGGTGCTTGTAGTGCCCCCCCATGGATCACCATCCCGAAAATAATAAAATAACATTTCCCTGGTGACTACAGGTCCTTCCCTCCTACCTATCACTGTTCCATTATGAAAGAAAAATATATTTCTGGTGGTCTAGTGGTCCCTCCCCACCCCCGCCGATCGCCATCCCATTATGAAATACAATATATCTCCCTGGTGGTCTAGTGATCCCTCCCCCATCACTGATTGCTGTCCTGATAATAATAAATCACAATTTCACCAGTGGTCTAGTGGTCCCTCCCCCATCGCTGATCACTGTTCCATTAAGACTTAAAATATATATCCCTGGAGGATAGTGGTCACTTCACACACCCAATCATCCATCAAGCACACATAAAAAATATCCCTCAGTGTCCAGTGTAACCCCAGCCTCACCATCCTGATCCCCTGTACTGACAAATGATACATTTCCCTGGTGGTCTAGTGCCCCCTCATCCCATATCTCCTGTACAATTAATGTACCCTTTCCCAGATGATCTAGTGGACCCCCCTACCCTGGCAGGTAGTGACCCCTCCCCACAGTCCCCCTTCCCTCACTTCCAGACCTGGAGCTGGTGGCCTTATTTATAATAAGGGCAGGATATATGTTATCTGCTCCTGGTGATTTGTAGGGCTCTACTATGAGTAATTCTTTCTTAACCCTATCTAGTGAAAATAAAATGGAAGACAGGGTTAGATCAATATTTGTATTGATAGTTTGATCAGATATCACATGTCTGCTGCTCCCATATTTAAAGATGTTGTAAAAAAATGTATTAAGCTCTGATGCAATATTCTTTTGGGTTTTCAATTAAATTGCCATTTATCTACAATGGTCCTATTTTTCATTTTCTACCATGAAGGGAATTTATATACCCAAAAAAATGCTTTAGGATTTTGTTTATTTTTTTTATTTTTTAATTTTTGTAATTCAATTAATTTTATTGACACTCTTGACAGGGCACAGATTACATAGTGTTACACAGATATACCTTTACCAGTTAGATGTGCCACTAACATGTCAAATTACTTGCTAACCACGTGATAACAATGTCTACAAAACTAACTAACAGTATAACAAGTTAGCCAGCCTAATATTTCCCCTAGCCCACCCACCACCCATACCTTCCATGGCATCCACATACTAATTGAGGTAACCCTAGGATTCTCTATAATAGGGGAGTCTCAGGACAACCGTACTACTAGGAAGGAGTCAGTATCTGCAATTAGGTAATCTTATCTTGCCAAGTTGACAAGACGGCTCCCAATGGTCCCCATATGGAGTCATATAGTTGAGCTCTGTTACTCATCCTGGCGATATGTAACTCCAATTGCAAGGCAAGCATCACTTCTCTGTACCATTCTATAGTTGATGGGGAGTCAGGTCTTCCAGTGCCTCAGAAGGACAGCTTTTCGTGGTTGATATAATGCCCATGTATAATTTATCTAAGCTTAGTCGTGTCTTCTGAAAACTATTCAGCAAACAAATTTCTGCCATAAAAGGTCCGCTATATCTTTAATTTGTGCAAATGAGGCACTAATTGTTCCCAGAAAGATTGAATCTAGTACACTCCATAATACATGGTATAGATCTCCTTCCTGGTTCCACATCTAATGCATGAGGGTGACAACAGTTTACCATTCATAAGTTTAGCAGGAGTGTAGTACATATTATGCATGATATTGAATTGCTGCAATTTATATCTATCTTGTCTAATGTTTTTGTAGTTATTAGCCCATATCGTTTCCCATATTCCCCGGTCTTCCACCATCCCTAATCTTTGCGTCCAATAGTGACAGACACCAGAAGGGAGATTCCCATCTATACTTTGTAATAAGTTATAAACTCTAGAAATAGAATGGGGTTGGTCAGCTGCTTTGAGTAACAACGACAACTCTACCCTATTTTGTACCCATGTTCCCCTTTCATTAAAATGGGTCTTTATAGCATTGTAAACTTGCCGAAACTTGAAGTTATGTCCTTTTAAATCTGGGAATTTGGTACAGGTATGCACATATGACATTAGCTCCCCCTGTGGAGCCAAGTCTCCTAATTTTAACCCCTCTAATGGACCCCAGAATCTAGGTGGAATTGGAACCTGTTGTATTAGAAAATTCATATTCTGCGTTATCGTTTGTTCTGGTGAGTTCCGCTAATCAACTTTAAGGAGCTTCTGGGTTTGCTGCAAAGCTTTGAGCGACCACCCGATAGGAGTGTCCTTCAAAAGGTTTAGGAAGGAGCTTAATAGTACTGTAGGCAATCGAGCTTAAAGAAATCGAGTATTTAAGAGCTAAGTCTCTCTCAATGTAGAGCCAAGAAGGTACATAGGAGTTTGAGGTTAGCAATGTGCTCAGCTTGTGCCATTGTACTACTTTACTAATATGTGAGGCAATATAGTATTTAAAAAAAAAAGGAGAGCGCAAGTCCTCCCAACCTCTTTGGGCCTGTGAGTTTCAAGTATGATTGCCTGACCGCTTTCCCTTTCCATAAAAATACATTAAGTGCTTTTTGTACTTTTTCAAACCAGGTCTTAGGTAGGTAACATCCCAGCATGTTCAAGGGGTAGAAAATTCTAGATAATATATTCATTTTAACCGTTTCTATTCTGGCCCATAATCACAATGGCATTAAGTTCCATCTACCTAAATCCTGTTTAATTACTTTAACCAGATTATGGAGATTCTCCCTAATCATTGAGCCTATTCCTCTAGTGATCTTAACACCAAGATATGTCAGCATTTTTGGTTCCCAAGACACACCATTTTCCCTTGCTATACTAGGGTAACATCTAACATTTAATGGGAAAAGCTTTGTCTTGGAAACATTAATTCTATAATTTGAAACTCTAGAAAATTTTGTAATTTCCTTTAATATTACTGGTATGCCATTTTCTGGATCTTCCAAGTGTATTAACAAATCATCCATAGGCTGAGATTAGATATCGTTTAGTACCAGTTTGATTCCTTGAGCTCATGTAATGCTATTAACCTACGAATCAGGGTTCCAGGTATAAATTGAACAAGAGTTGGGATAATGGGCATCCCTGTCTTGTGCCACATGTCAATGAGAAGGGGGCTGACAGTGTACCATTACACCATATCCGTGCTGATGGTGCACTATATAGGATCTGAACCCAATTCAGGAATTCTTTGGGTAAACCAAAATTGGCAAGTACTGTGAATAGGAATTCCCATGATACTCGATCGAATGCCTTCTCGGCATCCAGTGCGAGCAACGCCGCGGGAAGGTGCAAGTCTTGAGCATGTGCAATTATATAATGGAGTTTGCACAAGTGGTCACTTGACATTCTACCACTCATGAATCCCACTTGCACATCACTAACTAAGCTATTCATTAGCGGCCTAAGACGGTTAGCTAGAATTTTAGCCAGTATTTTGATATCAACATTCAAAAGTGATATAGGACGATAATTACTAGGTAGGATGGGATCTTGCCCTGGCTTAGGAATAAGAGTAATGAGAGCCTCTAAAAAAGAAGGTTCCGAGAGCCCGTCTTGAAACCAAAAATGATATACCTTAGTTATAATTGGGCTGACTATATCCACATATGCCTTGTAAAAATTAGTAGTTAAACCATCAGGCCAGAGGATTTGTCTCCAGGATTGAAATATTTGATTTCACCTCAGTCTCTTATTGAGGATCTATCTTCTCTGTTTCAGGGGACATATTCTGATCAGGATACTGGGCCTAAATTCCTAATTTCGTCGAGGTTACTCTCTTCTATTGACGTAGAATAAACCCGCTGGAAGTACTCCCTGAATGTATCTGCAGTTTCCTTTGGGTCCCTTACTACAGCATCTCCCTACACCTTTGTATAGAAGCTATGTATCAATTAGAATCTAACTGCTTCAATCTCAGAGCGAGTAATTTACCTGCCCTTTCTCCAGACTCCAAATATTTTATTTGGTTCTATGAGGGCTAGTTCTCCTTCTGCATCATAATTGCGAATATTGAGCTTGAAGTTGTTGCAGTTTGATCAATCTGTCTCATTTGAATGCCTTATATATTATTTTCAAGGACCTTGATAGCATTAAATAATTTCGTCTAACTGTATCCTGGCTTTCTTGGCCTAGTAGAGGATATTGAGGCACTCACCCTTGGCACATTTTAAAGCTGCCCAAATAATGTCTATCTTAGGGACTGAATTAAGATTAATATTGAAAATTAGATATGAAGTGCCTCAAGTGTCCTTGAGTGAAGGCTCCTGAAGCAGCTGGTTGTTAAACCGCCATAAAAATAGCTTTTATACTGTAACTAGGTACAAATAAAGCGGAGACTGAGGGTGGTCAGAAATGACCTATGGCTAATACTGGCATCTAAAACCGAGGGAAGTGCACTAATGCTAACTAGGAAATAGTCAATTTTAGAGTAAGATTTGTGTCGGATAAAAAAGAAGGTATACTGCCTCGCTTTCCCATTGGTCAATCTCCAAACATCTACAAGTCCCAAACACTCCATCATCTCTCTCAGAACCCTCTGAGCAGGGGAGAGTCCTACACGCCTATTATCAGTTCTATCGAGGTATAAATGTGGCATTATATTCCAATCCCCTCCTACTAACAATTTCAGGGATAGATAATTATTTAAGGTATCTAATAATTGTATAAAGAACTGCGGGGAGTCTATGTTAGGGCCATAAACTGACCCAATAACCATTTGTTCAGAAGCTAAAGTGCCAACTAAGAAGATATACCGTCCTTGTATGTCCAAGATTTCTTTTTCAACCAAGAAGGGGATCTTTTTATGAAGTAGAATGGCTACTCCACCTTTATTCGAAGAAATGTCTGCCCCAAATGCTTGACCCACCCAGTGTCTAATGAATAATTGGGCATCTTCTCTATATAGATGTGTTTCTTGTAGACATACTACATCACAGTTGAGGGTAGCTAAATGTTTCAGAATAACGTGCCTTTTGCATCTATCTCGAGCTCCTTTGACGTTCCAACTCACAAGTTTGATTCCCCCTTTCATCAACCTCCATATATTGATGGTAACATCCCTTTACGTTTCTTCCCCTAGTGTGTACCTTCCTGTTAGGATCACCATCCATGTCCTCCCATGATATAGCGTGTGGATGCCATGCCCCCCAAATCCCTTTATCCCTATATACCCCCCAACCCTTCTAATTTCCTCTAACACCCCCAGTTCTAACAACTGCATTATCACCTCACAATGCCGTGTGATGAAACTATCAGCCTAGGTGCCTTACAGCCCATCCCCTAGCCCAATTCCCGATCTTATTAAACAATGTTAAACTTATTATTTCCAACCCTCACTAGTTTCATTAAGTAAAAAATATTAAACAAGGTGCATAAGAGTTGCCCCTAAATACATAGAAACAGTTGCTTCCCATTACTATAGTAATATCATCTAAGGTGTACTGATAACATTCTGTTAAGTGAAAAATGAGCCTATTCCCAAGTCAATATCTCCCTCTAGTGGAGAAATGGGCAAAATACATATACAAAGTTCACAGGGGAGAGAGTTTTGGCATCAATGATTAAACAAAACATGTTTCATATATTACGATCAATCCTTGTATCAACAGAGTCACTAGACACACATTTTTCAGTCATTAAGACTAAAAAAAAAAAAAAAAAAGATTTGCATGGAGTGGTTCCACCCCGCCTCAACTTTCCCACTCCTTCCAGCAAAGATACTCATCTGAGCACTCCACGGTACCAGTATCTGTCTGAAAACGTCCAGTCACAGCGATCCCATAAATAACCACAGGTCCTGGAAGGGTTAATGCAGTCTTCCCAAATGACTGGGTTTATCATTGACTTCTCAAAGTACCCAAATTAAATGTAAGCGCCTCCACTACTCGACCTCCGGTGTGCTGGTGATCAAACTTTTACCGGGACAGGGGCGTAGAAGGTGATGATCAAATCAGAACCATTGCGCTAGTCCTTAACCACCCTCTCTACTTCCTCTATTTCCCGACGTGGTTGCCGACAGCTTCAGGCAATACAGTTCCAACAGGACCTCTGGGGGATCGGACCTCTGTCTCTCTGAAATTGCAGCCATGTAACAGACCCGGACTCCATGAGAATCTGAAATGCCCAGAGATCACTTCGCAGAGAGCTGAAACCAATTTGGGGGTGTTCCCAGACGAGAGGATCAAAGTCGCACTAGCCCATGCTGCCCGTAGTATCATGCTTTCCCACCAGACTGCAGCTTACCAAGACTTACCAAGACTTGTTTGCGCAGGCCACCACACTCTCTCAACTAGTTTGACGAGCTCTTCTAACTTAAGTTCTATGCGCTCTCCCATAACAACGGTCACTTTAAAAGATCGCTGCACTGGCATAGTTAGTCCACCACCAGATGTAAGATAAATATTTGAGAGGCGAGATCGCTGTATCCTAAGGCTTCAGTAATCTTTATTATTTCAGATTTATAGCTCAGTCTGCTTATGTAAAATTGCAGGGACACCTGAATGAATGTAATACAAGATTCAAATAAAGCTCTATTTGGTATTGGGAAATCAAAAACTGTAGAAGCACACCGGCTAAACTGTCAGATACCCTGAATACTTGGCTGTACACTCATAATTTTACTTGAACAACTCTGGCAATAATCTTTTGAGTTCTGCTTGTGCCATCTCTGCTGATTCATACGTGTGCCATTGCTCTTTTATTTTTACTTGGGTGAGGCGGGAGTGCGAACCCTGAATTACAAGCCTCTTGACAGTGGATTTGGAACACGATGCAGGTCTTGCAGCTTGAGGCACTGAATGAGGCAGATCATGGGTGATTCTAATCATTTTGCCTTCCCAATCGATTTCTTGCACTGCTTTGACTTTACTCATTATATGCTGTTTATCCAGGTAATTTAAAAGCTTGCAAATAATCGGTCTAGGCGGAGCGAGGGGAGGGGGGCGAAACAACCTATGTGCTCTTTCCACCATGTAACTACCATTTGGGGGTGGACCCGCGATCTTGTCAAAAAGTTTCTGCACAAATTGTATAGCCGCTGTACCTTCCTCTTTCTCAGGAATTCCGATTATAACTAAGTTATTTCTTCTGCTCCGCCCCTCCAAGTCTTCAAGCTTGTCCTCTATTTTCTTAATTCATTTAGTAAGGGAGGCCTGTTCCAGGTCATATTTGTCAACTCTTACTTCCATGGATTTTATTTTAATCTCATTGTCTCCTACTCTTGTGTTCAGGGTTTCCATCGCTGATTTAAAACATTGGATCTCAGACGAAATCTCCTCTATCGATGATTGCAGCGGAGCAGAAATCTCTAAGAATCTTTCTTCCGTTAATGCTGAAGGCCCCGAGGTTGATTTGCTGGTTCCTGGCGAGGCGCTTAGCGGCCTGTTCTTTCTCCGGAGAAGGAGGCGGCATATGTTTTGGCGGTTGTTTTGTAATAAAGGCTTCTATCTCAATAATGTATTTGATGCAGACTGCGACTCCAGCACTTTACAGATATCTACAACTCAAGAAAGCTCAATTTTGTTCAAGCTGAGGGTTGTTAATCCAGGCTGAGAACAGAGCTGATTAAACGACTGCTCTTCCTAGGTTGCCATCACGTGACCCCGTTTATTTTTTTTATCAAAGAAGATTCATAGCTATGGGTGTTTTTTTTTATTGCACATCTGCAAATTTTCAGATTCTTCTTGTAGTCCTTCAGGTTAGCTTCAGAGGGGTCTGACTTGTAAATGTTGTTCGATCTTTATTGTTTATTAATTTTCCTTTTAATGTCTTCTGATAACCATTTTGGTATGATATTTCTGCATTTGGGTTTGATCCTTCTAGTTGGGGTTGTTATTTAGGGTAAAGAAGTTTCCTATCTCAGAGTCTTATAAATAGCTTGCCGTTAACCTCTGTGTTAGACTATGGGCTACCAATTTCTGCAGCAGCAAATTAATGTACTATGTGTAAAGTTCAGGTTGTGTACAATAATAGTTGTAGGTTTATAACTGACCCCCGCAGATCTATACATTATTTTATACTCTACTCGATCATTGGTTGTCTTCCTTTTGAAGACTGGTGTAGATAAAGACTTCATGTTATGTTGTAAAAAGATGTAAAAAGATGGTTTTCACCAAGAAAATTTTTTGTCTGCTTTTTGAATATCTGACCAAGCATTTGATTAATAAACTTCTTATCTTCACAAGTATAGATGATTTTTGCTTTAATTTTTCAAAACATGTGACTAACCCCCATTTACGTTCGCTTGGGCGCATGCACAAGGAACGTCTTGCAACAGTGTGTTTTTTGAAAGTGTGTGGCTCTCCTCCTCAATGCAGTGCTCAGTGTGGCAGGTGCAACCCTAGGGGACCAATACATGCTGAACTGTGTAGGAGAGCAGTTCGGCTGTGTTGGTCTTTACGTCTAACAAAAGGTTTGCTGCAATCAGCGGTGGTAGCGTGTATGCAATTAGAATACACGTCAGCCGAACTGCTGTCATGCACAGCTTGGCTTCAAAGCCCTCCCACTTCCTCCCTCTGCTAGTGTCCTCCCCTCCCTGTTCTCCTAGCCCCACCTTGTTTGCGAGGGAGGTGCCCATCCCTCAGCTCATGCACCCTCAGCATACTGTGTGGCTAGCAGGGGTGTCAGTCCCCATGTCAGCTCGCAGCCCCAACCCCAAAAAAAACAACCAGTTGGCATGCTGGGGCCACCCCAGTGGTCATGCTTCCCACCCACATGCACTGTGTCTGGCTGGGATGCCCAGTCCCCACAGCTCCAGTCTCCCCAGTAAATGTGTAGGTGGCACACTAGAGACCCACCACAGCATGCCAGCATTATACATTGTTTGTCCCTTGCCCCCCTGCCAGCTCACACCACCATCTGTGCTCTCCCATCTCTCACCCACCCCCTGGGTGGCATGCTGGGAGCCCACCTCAACGCCTACCAAAAGCCTCAGTTTCCTTTTTTTTAAATACTGTAAAACAAGAAAATGGTCCCTCAGTGAATCCTTGCCCCCCTCGCAAACCTGCACACACCATCTATGCATCCACCTCCCCACACCTTCCCTCACCCAATACTTACTCCAGAGCCCGGTGTGAGGGTCTTCGGTGGATCGAGAACATGTCTGCACTCTTCAAACTGACCACAAACTGAAGAGGTGCCAGTAAGCTGTATAATGGCATAAATGGCCTACCTAGACTTAAGCAAGGCATTTGACTCAGTCCCACACAAAAGATTAATATACAAGCTAGCCAGCCTGGGAGTGGGTTGCAAGATGATAGTCTGGGTAAAGAATTGGCTGGAGAACAGGACACAGAGGGTAATAGTAAAGGAAGTCCACTCTGAAGAAAGGGGGTTACTAGTGGAGTACCACAGTGTTCAGTATTAGGACTGGTCCTCTTCAATGTCTTTATAAGTGACATTGCAGAGGGACTGGAAGGAAAAGTATGTCCCTTTGCAGATGACACAAAAATCTGCAACAGAGTTGATGCACAAGGTGGGGTGGAAAGGACGAGAGGGACTTGAAAGGTTAGAGGAATGGTCAAATATATGGCAGCTTAGATTCAATGCTAAAAGTGCAAGGTAATGCACCTGGAAACAAAAACCAGGGAAGAGTACACAATGGGGGTGAGATACTAACAACAACAAAAATGGAAGGGACCTGGGGTAGTCATATCAGATGACTTAAGGTGGGCAAGCAGTGTGAGAGGGCAGTAAGGAGGGCTGGGGGATACTGGGATGCATAGGGAGAGGCATCACCAGTAGAAAACAGGAAGTTATTATCCCTCTGTACAGACAGCTGGTGAGACCCCATCTGGAGTACTGTGTGCAGTTCTGGATACCAACTCTCTGCAAGGACATAGACAAGATGGAAGCTGTCCAGAGGAGGGCAACTAAAATGGTGCAGGATCTGCACCAGAAGACATATGAAGAAAGACTAAAGGAGCTTAATATATATAGCCTTGAGGAAAGGGGGGGGACATGATAGAAACTTTCAAGTACCTCAAGGAATCAACAAAGTCCAAGAAGGTAACATCTTTCAAAAAGAGGTGTGCAAGAACAAGGGACACAACTTGAAGATGGGGTGGCTCAGAAGTAATGTAAGAAGTATTTTCACAGAGAGGTTGTGGATGCATGGAGCAGCCTTCGGAGGAAGAGTTGTGGAGTCAAAAAGAGTGGTGGAATTCAAGCATGCATGGGACAGTCATAAGGAAATTCTGGGGGATGGGGTAGAAAGAAGTAGGCTGCTGGTTAACTAGGATCTGCAGCTTATCTATTAGGTAGGGAAATGGGCAGACTGGGTGGGCCAAGCGGTCCTTATGTGCCGTCAAATTCAAATTCAAATTCTATAAATAGGGTTTTTTCAACATTGGTGCATATCTCGGCCATTTTGGAATTGTCTCACCAAATTTTTAACATGGGGTTCTTGGTACCCCTTCTCATGAAGTTCAGTCACTGTCATGGCGTTATTCAGTCCTGAAAGGTGATTTTGTAGTCACTCACGAATCACCTTTTGGGACGACTGAAATGACAGTGTTGGAGTTCAAGAGGTGGGCTCTCAAAAACCCTATGTTGCAAATTTGGTCAAAAAATTCAAAAGAATTACTGTTTCACAAGTATGTATTGTGCATTTTCCATGCACACTCGTAAGTTCACAAATTTGTAATATTTTCCCTCCAGATTTTCAACATAGGCATATTTCCACACCTCCTTATGAGCTGTCATTCTTCACATACTGCCCAAAATGTGTTTTCACTCTTCCGGCACAAAATAGCGTGGTCACTGCTTGAAATCAATGTTTGCTACAGAGTAAGACAATCACAGTGACACTGTTCATGAGCAGAGGTCTGAAAATGCCTATGTTGAAAATTTGGTGGCAAAAGTCCATAAAATGGCTGTGTTTCTAGCATATGTTGAGCAGTTTCTAAGCACACTCAAAACTTCATGAATTTCTAATATTTCCTCTCCAGATTTTCAACATTGCCATGTTCCCACATCTCCTTATGACTAGTAGATCTGTCATTTTGCACATCCTGGCCAAAATGTGTTTTCGTACTTCCAGCATACAACAGCGTGGCCACTGTGGGAAATGATGTTCAGTACAGAGTAAGAAAACTACAGTGACAATGTTCGTGAACAGACATCCTAAAATACCTATGTTGGAAATTCAATGCAAAATTCCAAAACATGTTGGTTTTACAAACATGTCTTGCGCAATTTCCATACGCACTTGTAACTTTGCAAATTTGTCATATTTTCACTCTAGATTTTCCCATATTTCCTTATGAACAGTACAGCTGTCATTTTGCACATCCTGGCTGAATTGTGTTTTCACACTTCCAGTGCAGAATAGTGTGATTGCTCTGGGAAATCAGTATTCAGTACACAGTAAGAAAATCATAGTGATAATGTTCATGACCAGAGGTGACAAAATGCCTATGTTAAAAATTTGGTGAAATAATTCCACTGAATGACTGTGTTACAAGCACGAGTTGTGCAGTTACCAAGCAGGTTCATACCCTTGAGCACACCCGGGGTGTTAGGGTTCCTAAGACAGACACTTCAGAAGCATGAGGATGAAATGTTGATCCAATGCAAGAGAAGTTGCAGAGAGGTACTCTGTTGGGATATGGATGCTAAACGGACATGGATACAATTAGGGGGGCCCTGCATAAATGCCAAACATCAATGCAAATACCTGCAAGCAAACGTTCTGCATTGACAAATGCTTGTTTATGACTACTTGAACTATCCAAGCATTTTCTTTTTTCAGATCTGCTGGCTCTTTTAGATTGTGTCTGTGTGGCATGACTTGAGGGAGCATGAAGATCTGCCAGTCAGCTGATCCTGTCTGATACCTGAGATTAATTGTCCTTTTCCTCAGGAAAAATTGTCAAATTCTTTCACTGATAAACCGGCCTGACATTCACTGGAGAGATACTTACTGAAGGCAGACCAAAGGTTTAACCAGAGATAAAAAAAAATCTTGCCCAGATTTTATTTGTGTTATTCCTAGTTGCAGTGTTCCAGTCCCTCAACCCTCTATATTATTTAGTGCTACTTGTCTCATGAGGGTCATTTATTCACTGCGTTTAAATGAAAAAAGCCCGATGTAATGGTAGTTCAGTTTTTGCACATCAGCATCTCATATGTAGTACACTATCTTTACTCTGAAATCTATATGAGGGCTAGTGTGGGGTACAGGGAACTGAGAAGTTGGGCAGCTGAGTTATTTATTTATTTATTTTAGTTCTTTAATTTTAATACTGGTACTGCTACAGTGCCCCAGAGAACCAGTGAGTGAGAGAGAGAGAGAGAGAGAGAGCCAGAGAAAAGAGTGTACGGGTGTCTCTCTTAGCACCATGCCACTTTTGTATTTCAGTGCTTAATGTAGGGTCATGAGACATGAAATGGCAAACATAAGGTACTGTATAACAGTAAAAAGTAAAAAATAAATACAAAAAGAATCCTCTGCTAAAGAAAAATTATTTTGGAGGGGGAGATAGGTACATATCTCGGCACATACTGTACCACATCTGATTACATGCTCCATCAGTTCATTTTGCCTGAATGATGCAGATCGAGACTCCAGTCAGCTGCTTACTGGCCGTGGGCCTACTGTGGGGTACAGAGTACTGCGAAGTCAGGTAGTGGAGTTATTTATTTTGTTTAGTTCTTTAATTTTATTACTGGTACTGCTACAGTGCCCCAGAGAATCAGTGAAAGAGAGAGAGACAGAGAGAGAGGACAGAGACAGAGAGAGAGAGAGACAGAGACAGAGAGGCAGAGAGAGAGAGAGAGAGGGAGAAGGAGAGACAGAGAAACTGTAGGTGTGTCTTTCTCAGCACCATGCAGCTTTTGTGTCAGTGCTTAGTACAGGGTAATGACTCATGAGACATAAGTCAGCAAATATAAGGTACTCTACAACAGTTAAAAAAAAAAAAAGAACAAAGCGAGGATCTAGTTTATGTTTAATTTCATTACTGATACTTTACCACAATCAGAGCAGGGGGATGGGGTGGGGTGGAGAGTGTAGGTGGCACACAGTGTACCAGACCTGATTACACACTCCTTCAGTTCATTTTGTCTGAATGATGCATTTTGTCTGAATGTTACAGATCGAGTTTCTGCTCAGCTGCTTGCCGACCATGAGGCCAGTGTGGGGGTACATGGAACTGTGAAGTCAGAAAGCTGAGTTATTTATTTATTTCCCTAGTTTTATTACTGGTACTGCTATAGTACCCCATAGAACCAGTGACAGAGAGAGTGGAGAGAGAGAGAGAGTGTAAGTGCATTTCTCTCAGCAGCATGCAGCTTTTGTGTTTCAGCACTCAGTGCAGGGTCATGAGACACGAGCTGATGAATGTAAGATATGGTACAACCATAAAAAGAAATGTAAAAAAAAATAGCATCTAGTTTATGTTAATTTCATTACAACTACTTTGCCAAAGAGAACTCAGTACTCAGTGCAGGGTCGTGAGACATGAGTCACGAAGATAAGGTGCTGTAGAACAGTCAAAAGTAACAAAAATATAAGGATCTAGTTTATGTTTAATTTCATTGCTGCTGCTTTGCCAAAGAAAATGGAGGGGAGGGGAGTGTAGTTGCATATCTCGGCTCGTACTGTTCCAGATCTTATTACATGCTCCTTTAGTTCATTTTCTCTGAATGATGCAGATCGAGTCTCCGCTCAGCTGCTTGCTAGGTGGCTTCATGCAAATGAAAGGACTGAGGCACACTCTCATAGGAGTACTTTGGTCCTTTCAACTGCATGATGTTTCTGCCCAGCAAACAGTGACCAGTGTCATAATCACCTCACCTGGTCATTGGTCTGTCACTAGAGATGTGCGAAATGCATACATTTCAGTAAGCAAAATATTTTGTGAAAGTTGCATGTTTCATGAACTTTTTCACAGGTGCAAAATTCTACAGGTGATATCGCAAATGTCACCCTCAAAATGCTGAATTTCACCCATGGGTGGCAGAATTTTGGCACTTCCGGGTAAAATTCTGCCACTCATGGGTGGCATTATGTATTTCGAGGGCAAAATTTGTGATTTTGTCTGCAGAATTTAGCATTTTGCACCCGCGATATTTGTCAGCGAAATCTGAGAATTTCGTGAAATTTACATTTTCTCTGGAATTTCTCCAGCAAAATTTTATTTAGCTTCATCTCTGTCTGTCACTGCTGAGCTCACTGCAGCTTGGGCTGCATTGGACATGTCACTGACGCACCTCCAAAATGCAGTTCTTTGTAACAAAATGTTTATTTTAACCATGCAAACACAAACATAATAAGGAACAATAAATAAAATAATGCAGTTAGTAAACACAAATTTAAATTGTTTGCATTTTTAAACATTTTATTTTTTTGAGGGTTTTTTTTGGACACAAATGAGTGGGACAGTTGGAAGGAAACAATAGAAAGAGGATAGGAAATAGTTAATCTGTACAGGGATTTTACCTGCTCTAATATTTTGAAGCAAGTGAGAAGTGACAAAATCACTGAACACAACTACCATCAGGATCCCCATTACCATAATGTAGTTCACCCATCCCCTTGAGCAGGTTCTCCTGATTGGAGAGGATGGTTTAAATATCCTGCTCTACCTCTGTGAGCTGACAACAAAGGTTCCCCATTTCCTTCCTTAGGCCAGCGAGCTCCAGTACTGATGTTGTTGCTGCCTGATATGAGGGTGCTGCTGGTTCAGCAGCTTGAAGTGGAACAAAGTGGACAGCTTCTTCAAGAGGGTTTGCCTGCTCTCCAACCATTTGATGCAAACTTCCCTGATGCCCTGTTCATCACACCTCCACCAGCACAGAAGGTTCACCACCACTCTATCCTTCTCTTTTTCATATCTCCCACTTGGCAAGGTGATTTATTTTTAAATGTGTTCTTTGACCAGAAATACTCACATGGGTAAACTCCTTGCCTCAGCTGACTGAGGCCTTGCATGAATTACAAGTGACCACACTGTGGTCACTAGGATCAGTGGTAAAAAAAATCCCACCCCAGGGAAGATTTCAGGTACTGGTGGCTTGGGTGAGCTGCTGCTGCTGCTGCTGGAGGAACAGAGGAGCCTGAGTATGAATAGCAGGGCTCCACTGGGGAGGGTCCTCAGTGGTAAAACTATGATGGTGGGGGTACAGAAGGTTGTTGCTGTTCCATCTCAGGAGGAAGAGAGGACTGCTGTTCCCACTACTACTTTCTGGCTCCTGCTGCTACTGCTCATCCAGGGAAAGCCTCAAGGAAGAAACAGATAGGGAGCTGATGCTAGCCATCCAAAGGATGGCAGACAAGGGTGAGGTGGTGTTGGTTGGAGACTTCAGTATTCCATACGTGGATTGGAGCCTTCTAGCAGCAGCATTAACAAGGAGCAGATTTATTCTGGACTCCCTTCAAACTGCCTTCCTCAAGCAACTGGCTATGGAACCAATTCAACAGAAGGCAATATTGGACCTCATGCTAACAAATGGGGACAGTGTGATGGGGTAACAGTTATGGAGCACCTCTGGAACAGGGACCACTAGTCATTGTGATGTGAAATCACAGAAAGAGCAGAACCAAACAGCACAGAAACATGTCTCCTGGATTTTAGTGGGGCAGACACTGGGAAAATGGGGAGATGCTAGAAAGAGGCATTAATGGAAATGGGGAGGGAATCAGGGGCTGAGAAACTGTGGGCAATATTTAAATAAGGATTACAAGAGCAACAGAATCATGCATTAAGTAGGTTAGCAAGGGAAAAAAGAAAGGAAGGCCATTATGGTTTTCCAAGGAGGTAGCGGAGAAAGCGAAAGCCAAAAAGATCGCATTCAGGCAATTCAAAAAGACATAGTCATAAGGGGATGGGAAGAAGTACCAGGAGAAGCAAATGGAGGCAGGAAGGCCAGTAAGGGAAGCCAAAGCTCAGACAGAAGAGCGCATTACAAAATCAGTGGGTAGAGGGGACAAAACCTTTTACAGGTACATAAGTGAAAAAAGAAGGGCAAAGGGAGAGATAGTAAGCCTGAAGGGGGAGGATGGGAGCCGTGTGGAGGATGACAACAGTAAAGCTGACATAATGAACAGATATTTCTGCTCAGTCTTTACTGAGGAAGAGGAAGGTAATGGGCCTGAAGGCTGTACAAGAGGTGAGAATAGTGCATAAATGGACTCAAGTCCCTTTACACTGGAAAGGGTCCTAGGGAACTGGAAGGAAAAAGAGTTGATAAAGCAATGGGGCAAGATGGGGTGTACCCCTGGGTCCTAAAGGAGCTAAGAGAATTGGTTGCTGAACCTCTGACAATCCTGTTTAGCAGATCACTGAAAACAGGGGAGGTACCCAAAGACTGGATGATAGCAGATGTAGTCCACTTATACAAAAAAAGAGAACACAGAGGAAGTGGGGAACTACAGACCAGTCAGCCTGAAATCAGTAGTGGGGAAGATTATGGAAGCACTATTGAAGGAGAGATTGGTGGAACATCTGGTTGCTACTGGAATGCAGGACCCAAGGCAGCATGATTTCACTGGGGGGAGGTCATGCCACACCAGCCTCACTGAATTTTTTGACTGGGTGACAAGGGAGGTGGATCAGAGGAGGGCAGTGGATGTGGCCTATCTGGACTTCAGCAAGGCCTTTGACACTGTGCTACATAGAAGGCTATTAAACAAACGGGGGAATATGCGAGTGTTCAAGAAGAGGGAATTAAGGAGGGGTTCCACAGGAAATGAACACTTCTTTTATGTTTATGCTGCCATTCCCGATGTGTTGTTTATAAAAGATGTTGATCCTATTTCTGGGGCAAAAAATAGGAGGCACTCAAGATTTAAGTCTGTAGATAATCTTTTCATATTCCAATATTCCTTTTATTTCATAAAAATTGCTTGCTGGTATTACCTGTACGATTCACATCTCTAAGATAGCCGCATTAGAATCTCTCTCTCATTTTCAAACAAAGCAGCAATGAAATAAAGAAGTGAAAAAAGGTTTGCTAAAAATTCAGACCTTATCATGCTCCTTCTATCTGTGTCAGACGTCAAACTGCATACCATCTAGATTTTTTGGCCGTCACTCTTGTGGGCCCTAAAAAGCGCTCTAATCATGACGTAATCTCTTGTTTCTCTTAAAGACACAGTGCCAGAAAGAATTCGGCTTAGCCCTATATCATGCTATTCATTAGTTAAATATGCTCCTGTCTGCCATTTATTCATGTTATTCAATGCAGATAACATTATTCCAAACATCACATTATTTAATACATTATTTTGAAAAATTATGTTTTAAAATCTTCACATTCATATTTTTCACTCATTGTTTCTGTGAACCAAAGAAAGAGGGAAATATGTTATTCATCTCCTACATCCAAAAAACACAAAAGTGAAAAATGGGAGGGAAGGGGGCCTGGGGAAGGGAAGGAAGGGGAGGGGAGGAAAGGAAAGAAAGAAAAGTAAAGAAACACAAAAGGGAAAGTAGGAAAGAGGGAAAAAAGAAAGAACGGTAAAGGTGTGAAAAAAAGAAATGCAAATACATGTATGAACCGAATTATTAGGCACATTAGACTATTAATGTATCCATAATGTACATAAAAGGCATATTTAAACTAGGGACAAAATATGTATATAATATCCCTCCATGTTGTACCATAATATTCTAAGAGTATTACTTAAAATCCCTTTCATGGCCCTCACAATAAAGGCCATAATATTCATATCCTGTTGTTATAATCCTTAAATAGCAACCTCTATCCAATATTTCTCAGATATACCTTCAACATTATTTCTTATCTACGACAACAATTCCAATTGATTTATTTATTCAGACCTATCTTCGGTTCCAGAGCTCTCTTCTCAAACATCCAGTTGGTCTCTGTTTTTTCTACCATTTTATTGAAGTCTCCTCCTCTAGCAGGTGGATTTATTAGTAGTAGTAAAAACCTTTATTTTTATACAGGAATTGTTGACATTATTTACATCATTAGGACAGTGTCCTATTTATAGATGTTCCTGTTTCTTCATGTTCCATATAACATTAATTAAGAACAAACTAATATAACAATACAGTCACAAACATATTAGTAACAATGAGTAATAGGCACATCTTACATATATCATTTCATTCTATACAGGTTACTCATAAAAGCATATTAAATTAGCCATAACATTCACACCGTGTACTTAATTCCAGCTTCAAACTTAATAAAAATGCTTTCACATCTTTAAATTTGTAACTTGCTACTATTTTTATCTTATTCCATATTCTATCCACTATTACGGGAAAATGCATGTGACTATATTTATTTTTTAATTTTGGAAGTGAGTAATGCCCCAGCTTTTTTTTACGCAAGTTATAAACATATGTTTTCCTTTCTAATCTATCACTCAGACATTTAGGCTGCTATTGATAAATAACTTTATAAATTTGCATAGCCCAAGAAATCTGTCTTTTTGCTTCCTGGGTAAGCCAGCCCAGGTCTTGTAACAATAGGCAATGATGAGTTCTGTAATCCTTTTTTAATATGAATCTAGCCATCTTATTGTACATTTTGTCAACTTTTTGCAAGAGACCTTTCAATGCCAGGCTATACACATGGTTTCCATATTCCAGAACAGGTAGAAGAAGTTGTTTTATTACCATTTCTCTTATTAATCTATTCATACAAAAAGTTGTTCTTCTGAAGGTTCCCAATCTTTTATTTACTTTTGAATTGATATCAAGAATATGTTTATCAAATTTTAGGGCATAATCGATCCAAACCCCTAGGTATTTATATTCTAATACTTGTGCTAATTCTTCATTTTGTAATGTCTTTATAGATATATTTTCTCTACTACCGTTCAGTCTATGCTTAGTCCTAGAAAAAAACATCAGTTTTGGTTTTTTACTATTAACTATCAAGCCCGAACTAGTCAACCATATGCAGAGTCTGGTAAAGTCTGCTTGCAACTTTTGTTCCAATTCGACTAAAGTTTGTCCATCTGAGATCATTAAGGTGTCATCTGCATAGAGGTTAATACTTGAGTTTTGTATTACTTCTACTAAATTATTGATGTAAATCAAAAACAATGATGGTCCTAAAATTGAGCCCTGTGGGACGCCTCTCTTTACCAAAAGTCTCTTAGATAGGACCCCATTGATACTTACTTGCTGTTTTCTATTTTCTAAGTAAGATTTAAACCAATTATAAGTTTCATTTATTAGACCCATATCTGCTAGGCGTTCTCCCAATAGTTTGTGGGATACCGTGATCAAAAGCCTTTGATAAATCCACGAACACGCCACCACCGCCAGGTCGCCCTCAGCCTTGTAGCCAGGTCATCGCCCATGACGGTGAGCGCGGTGGATGTGGAATGACCCCTTCGGAACCCTGATTGAGATTTAGTTAGCAGAGTATATTTCTCCATAAAGTCAACTAACTGTTCTTGAACCAGTCTCTCCAGTATCTTTGAAATACTTGATAGTAAAGCAATTGGCCTATAATTTGTAGGCTTATATGCATCTCCTGTACCTTTGTAAATTGGTGTTATTTTTGCACTTGTCCAAGCCTCTGGGAAAATTCCCTCCACCAAACTCCAATTAAACAATTTAGTCAAAATTGGTGCTATCACTTGTATGGCGTCTTTAAGAAATCGATTTTCTATCAGGTCTGGACCATATGCTTTTTTTAAACTTAATTTTCTAATCTCATTTTTAACCTGTCTACAGGTGATACCCTTAAATCTAAAAACATGTATATTTGAATTTACAGTCCGTTTACCAGAATCCCTAAGTGTCAGATCAGCAAAATTCAGATCAGGCAAGTTTACAAAATAATCATTTAACATGTTTGCTGACTGTTTGGTTGACTGTATTACACCTCTATTTATCATTTGAATGGGGGGCCATAGTTTTGTGGGATTCAAAAGATTTTATTAATGACCAAAATTTTCTATTGTCAGTAGTGTTTTTTGACTTATCTTCGTAATATTTTTGTTTTGTTTTCTTATTAATAATTTCAGATTGTTTCTGGCCTTTTATATTATCCCAGTCCTCAGTTTTAAGGTTTTCCTGAGTTTTTCCAGCTGATCTTTTACCGTATCATTTCTTCAATTTTCAGTTATCCATGGCACATGTGATTTTCTCTGTATGCATTTTTTAAAGGGGGCTAGTTTGTTACATACATCTAGAAACAGTTTCGTAAATTCCTGGACTGCTACATCAATTGATGGAATTAAAAGTAATCTATCCCACTTAACGTGAAATAATCTTGCAACAAAGGCTTCTTTATTGTAATTATTGAAATTTCTACGCATTATTTTTATTGGAAAATTCAGTGTTTGATTGAACTTTATGTCCCCAATTACAAAGAGACAGCTTAATGAATTATGATCACCCATAATAGGTTGATTTACTTCTATTGATTCAATCAGAATTCTTGCTGATACGAATATTAAATCCAATATGTTTCCATTACTTTGTTGAGAAGTTTTCCTCGTGGGAAAAAGCACTTTTTGGTTTACATCCAGGAAGTTAAAACTGTTTTCCAATGATAGTCCCCTTGGTTTACCCCATGATGCATTGAAATCCCCAATAATTAGCAATTCACAACCCATTGTATTCTTTTGGATGACTGAGGCTAGATTATCAAATTCTCCTAAGGCTGTTTTTGGAGGGGCATAAACTACTCCCAAAGCTAAATCCATATTATTAAATTTTACCAATAAACAATCTATTAAACCAATTTGATTTGCAAATAGTACTGTGGTCTGTCCAAGTTCCCATTTGGTAAATAGAATGACCCCCCCTCCCCTTCGACCCTTCCTGTCTAATCGATGGCTAAAAAAACCCGCTGGTTTTACTTCCTCGGTTTCAATTTTATCATTTAGCCATGTTTCTGTCAAAGCAACTATATCTGGAGCTTCTGAATAAATCCAAGTTTTAAATAAATCAATCTTTTTCTTTAAACTTCTGGCATTATCATGGATTATCTTCATTGGTTCAAGATTCCCTGGGCCAGGGTTAATTTCAATATCTCCACTCAGGAGTACTGAAATTAATAAGCAGTTTCTAGATAATTTTGGTTCTTGTCCCACTAGCCCCAAAGTGTAGTTTATATTTTTCAACTGAATCCTTATTTTTGAAAAGGAGTTTCTACCCCTTCCCTTAATTATTGGACCCTCATTCATTAGAGTGAGTCCCCCCATATTAGGAGTCCTCAGTACCAGTGCTAGTGTGCTAGTCATTTCCAGTTGACACACAGAAGTTAACTTTCCATAAATCAATATCATGATGTAAATATACAGCAACATCCTATAAATGGACTTCATTTTGTTAAATTAACAGTCTAAGACTTGCAGGGCCCCCAATTCCTTTTCTATTTTACTTTTATTAAAAAAGTTAAAATAACATGTATTTTAAACTTACCTAAACTTCTTTATACTTCTATGTGATAAGTTAATATAAACAGCGCATTATCTAAATGGTACAGATAACTTAAAAATAGCTTTCCCCAACAAACTAATTGTTAGGCAAGTAAAAAATCTCCTAAATGTTTATAAAATTAACAAGACTGTTCAGGTTAACCTTAATAGCCTATTTTTTTTTTTTTTGTACCGAGTGGTGCTCGCGCTGTAGCAGCGTGAGTTGTTTTAAACTGTCCTGCCCCTCCTTTGAGTGACGTGGCTCTGTTGGATTCCTTCCCCTCACAGCTGATGGATTTTCTGCCGTGTTCTTCAAGGCACACAAGGAGGTTAGGCACAAAGAGGGAAGCAGTTTAGTGCACAATAGCCCCCAAGCTGTAAAGATTTCACACTGTTCACCTTAGCTGCAGTAGCAGCGCGAGTTGTTTTAAACTGTCCTGCCCCTCCTTTGAGTGACGTGGCTCTGTTGGATTCCACCCCCTCACAGCTGATGGATTTTCTGCCGTGTCCTTCAAGGCACACAAGGAGGTTAGGCACAAAGAGGGAAGCAGTTTAGTGCACAATAGCCCCCAAGCTGTAAAGATTTCACACTGTTCACCTTAGCTGCAGTAGCAGCACGAGTTGTTTTAAACTGTCCTGCCCCTTCTTTGAGTGACATGGTTCTGTTGGATTCCACCCCCTCACAGCTGATGGATTTTCTGCCGCATTCTTCAAGGCACACAAGGTGGTTAGGCACAAAGAGGGAAGCAGTTTAGTGCACAATAGCCCCCAAGCTGTAAAGATTTCACACTGTTCACCTTAGCTGCAGTAGCAGCACGAGTTGTTTTAAACTGTCCTGCCCCTCCTTTGAGTGACGTGGATCTGTTGGATTCTGCCCCCTCACAGCTGATGGATTTTCTGCCGTGTTCTTCAAGGCACACAAGGAGGTTAGGCACAAAGAGGGAAGCAGTTTAGTGCACAATAGCCCTCAAGCTGTAATGATTTCACACTGTTCACCACCTATTGCCTCAATTCCCCAAAATCTTAAAGAAGCCCCTGTGTGTCCTGCTTCTAAAAAGTGGTCTATTACTGGGGTTGATTTTTTATTTCTGATATTTGATTTAAGTTCCTGGATACGTTGTTTCAGGGGTCTGATCGTCTTTCCTACATAAATGTTATCACAAGGACACTGCAATACATAGACTACTCCCACAGTGTCACAAGTAATAAATTGTTTGATGTCATATTCCTTATTTGTACATGAAAGTTTGAATTTTTGTTTTTTTGCTAGTGTGTCCACAGAGCATCTGCCACATGGCACCATGCCAGGTTGTAAAGGGCCTAATAATAGCTGTCTATTGTCATTTATCTTTCCCTGTAAATGGTCTGTATGTACCCACCTGTCTTTCAAGGGTAGTACCTTCCTTTCAGCTATTCTAGGCGGTGTTTGGAAAACATTATTCTCCATTGGATAATCCTTCAAAATGGACCAATGTTTGTATATCACCTCTCTTATTTCTCTCATTTTGTAATTGTGTTTAATACTAAAAACTATCTGCCTGTCTGTCGATCTTTTTCTATTTCCACTCAATGCCTCTGCCTGTGTAATATTCTCTACACGTCCCCTTGCTTGATGTAAGTTATTTTTATTATATCCATGTTCTCTAAATCAGATGCTGTTCTAATTTCATCTTTAAAAGTCTGTTCATCCCCACAGTTCCTGCGAATTCGCAGAAACTGTGAAAGAGGAATACTCTCTACCAACCGCTCAGCATGAAAGCTTTGTGCATGTAGTATAGTATTTCGTGCAGTATCTTTTCGATATAATGTTTTAGTAAGTCCACTCTTTTCCATCAAAACCCTAACATCCAAGTAGGGAATAGAAATTGTACTTGAATCCATTGTAAAGTTTAAATTGATATCACAGGTATTTATATACCTTAAATAACCATGAGATCATCATTTGAACCCAACCACAATATAAACAAATCATCTACTGTATATATCTCTTATAAATCTTAATATATTGAAAAAAATGATTATTCTGTTCATCCAAAATAAAAGTATTCTCAAACTCAGACATATATGCATTTGCATACCCGGATGCCATAGTGGCCCCCATTGCTGTCCCTTTTATCTGTTTATAAAACGTTTTTTCAAACCTAAAATAACTATTTATGAGAATAAGTTCTGTTAACATTAATAAGGTCTCTGTCTTGGGATGTGCTCCTAACTTTCTATGGTCCAACAATTTCCCCATCGCCATTATTCCCTCCTGATGAGGTATAAAGGTATATAAATCTGAGACATCCAGCTTTACTAAAATTGCAGACTCCCTTTCTTCCTGAGTTAATTTAACTTCTTTCAAAATGTTTATAAAATGAGAAGTGTCTCTAACATAAGTTGGAATTTCTTCCAGCAAATGCTGTAAATGATAATTAACAAAATCAGGCAAAGGTTCAAATATACTCAAAATCCCCAATACTGTGGGATGTCCTGGTGGATCTATTTGATTTTTATGTATTTTTGGTAATGTATAAAAAAACAGGGGTTCTTGGACATTTTTGTACTAACAATTCTCCTTCCCGCTCTTTTAAAAAATTACAAAGTACCAATTCTTCTATTAATCCCAATAAATCCCTTTCTATAATATCCAAAAGATCAAAATCCAACTCTAAACTGTTTGTTGTATTTCCAAGAAGCCCAAAACATATGTTTTTATAATGTTCATAATCTAGAACAACAATAGCACCCCCTTTGTCTGCTGATTTTATTATTATATGCTGATCATTTTTTAAGATGTTCAAAAATTGTCTTTCCACTTGTGATAAATTATCATATATGGACTGTCTGTCTCAGTTTTAAATAACTCATAAATTTCTCTTTTCGCTATATCTGCATAAGTTTCTACAGCAGAACAACATCCAACTGGAGGATTATATGTGGATTTTACCCCCAAGGCACTCTTAATGTCTTGTTTATAATCTTTTACTTGCAAGTGATTACTAAATTGAGCTTTAAGATGTAGTGATCTAAAAAATAATTGTAAATCACACTCTAGTTCAAATCAGTTCAAAGTTGTGGTTGGTG
This sequence comes from Neoceratodus forsteri, assembly GCA_016271365.2. Lineage (NCBI taxonomy): Eukaryota > Metazoa > Chordata > Ceratodontiformes > Ceratodontidae > Neoceratodus > Neoceratodus forsteri. The sequence continues at coordinate 507,780,325 of CM057452.1, read as the reverse complement.
CAAATGAAAGACCCCTAGCTAGTATTCCAATTTCTATATCATTCAAATGTATTTTGCTTAAATTGAAAACAGGAACTAGTTTTGGTAATATATCTGCTTGGGGCAGGTGTCTCCCTATCCTCTGCCTGTTCCTATTCCTCCTCCTATACTTATTCATCCCTGCTCTACACCCTCTTCTATTCCATTCCTGTTCCTCATAGTATACCTTGGTTCTCTCTGTTCCTCCATTCTTAGTTGACCAGATGGGAGTGGGCAAGACAGTAGTGCAGTGGGTAGGTAATTGGCTAGGTGTCAGGAAACAGACGGTGGTGGTAAATGGCTGTCACTTCACAGAGGGAAGAGTGACCAATGGGTACCACAGGGATCAGTGCTGAGACTGGTCTTATTCAACGTCTTCATCAGTGACATTGCGTAGGACCTTGAAGGCAGAATTTCCCTGTCCGCTGATGACATGAAGCTCTGTAACAGAGTGGTCATGTCAGAGGGTGTAGACAGAATGAGGAGGGACCTGGAGATGCTTGAAGAATGGTCAAGGGTTTGTCAGTTGAAAATCAATGCAAAGAAGTGCAAGATAATGAATATGGGGCACAAAAACCCTGGAACAACATATTAGTTGGGGGGGAGAATATAGCATGCACCAAGCAGGAAAGACACCTTTGAGTTATCATCTCTGATGACCTCAAGGTAGGGAAATAGTGTGACAAAGCAGCAGGCAAAGCAAATAATCTGTTGGGATGCATAGGCAGCAGCATCACCTGCAGGAAAAGGGAGGTCATAGTTTCATTATACAAGACACTAGTGAGGCCCCACTTGGAGTACAATGTACAGTTCTAGAGACCTTACCTATGTAAGGACTTAGATTGGGTAGAGAAGGTTCAGAGGAGGTCAATAAGGATGGTACAGGGATTGCATCACAAGTCCTATGAGGACAGGTTGAAGGACTTGGTCATGTACTCCCTGGAGAGGAGGAGGGAGAGATGGGATATGATAGAGACACACAAATACCTCACATGGAGGAACAGAGTACAGAATACACTATTTTCCAGCACAAAAAAAATGTTACAGAACTAGAGGGTATGGGATGAAGTTGGAGGGAGGGCAATTCAGAGGAAATGTGAGGAAGAATTTCTTCACAGAAAGTGTGGTGGACAAGTGGAACACCCTTACAGAGGAAGTGGTGGGGGCTGAAACAGTCACATGATTTAAGAATGCATGGGATAGACATAAGGGAATTCTGGTGGTCAGACATAAGGGACAACAGACTTCTAGAAAAACATAAAGTGAACTTACAAGCTTAAATGGGCAGATTGGTGGGCTATAGACCTTATCTACTGACAGTGTCTATGTATCTATATATATATATATATATATATATATATATATATATATATATATATATATAAATATATATATAAATGTATCATATAAATAGATGCATACATATACAATAAATGAAGACTCACTATTTCTACTATATACATGAGACTTAATGCATTCATGACATCTAAGAATTACTAACAGACATACTTGCCAAATATAAATATTTACTAAGCAATACTAATAGAAAATCACTTAGATAAATATATAAACCTTACTTTCATACATACCTAAAAACTTCAACCCTTATGACACAATATATAGTTCAAGTATAGAAATTTCTCATGGAGACACAGCCAAAATTTCACACTAAGACACCATGTAAGAAAGTAATGGAAGGTTAGACCATACTATTCTAAATCTTGTAAGAGTTACACTCATAATGAGGTTTCTGGACCTTCTCAAGTAAGGACTAGTAGTGGGCAAAGTGCCTAAAATCCATTTCGTGCATAACCCGAATTTCGAGTAATACACCACAAAGCGAAGTGAATAACTACACATCTCAAAGTAATGCAAAGTTCCCATTGTTCTCTTTGGACTTTGCATTACTTCTCCTTGTATTTTTGCAGTTTATGGCAAATTTTGCAGTGATTCGTGGGATGTAAGATCACTGTCTTGCACAGCCTCAATTCATTGTAGTGTTTGTAGTGGAAAGCTGTAGACAGTTTGCTCTCAGAGCTCTGAGATTTAAACCCTTTATAAACACCTTTTTTTGTCAGAAATTTTTGTGACAAAATTTAGTAGATTGATTGCAGTAAACCCTTATTTTGTGATAACATCAAGCATTTATTGATTTTTTGTAACTATATAATGTTAATTAAATTGATTAAGTCTCTGTACTGACAGACACTGTAGAAGTGTACTTCAAGGGAGGGGCTGATCTGTGGTGCAGAAGGGAGATTAGTGATAAAGGCATTTTTCCCAACTGTTGTTGGCTGTTTTATCATTTTTGTGTTTGGGTAGACACAGTAAAACTTCACTGAATTGTTTATAAATATTTTCTGTTTGCTGGGCAGTTTTTTCAGTCTTTTTACAGGGCTGTCTGTGTTGCAGACAGTTTACTAAACAGTTAAAGTTTCTTTGCCTGACGTTTAATCTGTGTACAAGCTGTCAATTGATATGCGTTTCACTGCAGCGTCGGGTCCGCAATATTGGATCCTTGATTGGCCGTTGACAAAATTTTTGTAGAATGACCAGACAGCGAAACCAGCAGGTCAACCACATTTTGCAGTCAGCTGCTGGTTTCCTAGAGATACAAGTGTTTTCTTCAGGGGGCTTTGCTCCCCCAACCCCCCAATGCAGGATGCTGCACCCCCCGCACCCTCCTACTTAGGATTCTCAACTCCAGGTCAGAGCTGATTTGGGGGGGGGGTACAGGACCCCTGACAGACAGTGTGACACTGTTGTCGCTGTAGGGGACCCCACTGTTGAAATGTAGCTATCAGTTGTGCATACCTGTAATATTAGTGCTCTGAATTTCTAAGCCTGTCTGCAATATACTGTTGAACTGTTAATTCCTACACAAAGAAAATAACGCGGTCTGGTCTCCTGAAGTCTAAAAGCGCAAACCTGACTTTGCGCTCTATCAGTGAATCACTGCTTCTATTGGGTGCATTTTGTGGCTCCCCACTGCTGCTCAATTGCTGTGTCTATGTTTTCCGGGACCGATGAGTAAGAGTCACAGCAGTACCTGATTAGGAGGTTCTATACATGGCTAAGAAAATCCCCAAACTAGCTTTTAGTTTTATATTACAAACACAGGAGAAATTGCACATCCTAGATTAGCCTTAGAATAAGGGCTTTTCATGCATACAGCATATGGGAAAGTGTGTACTGTATTTTTAAAACCCCTTACACAGTCTCCTGCGATAGCAAGCAGGGAGCTTAGCATTGATAAAGTGATAGAAGTACAGAAAAGTTAAGTGAATTTGTTTAAGGTCAGTGTTCCGTAAGTAGTGGCTATGGTCCAGGTTCACAGCTCTCAGCTCAGTACCTCTTTACACATTCCTCTGCCTTTGTGTCCTATTCCACGTATCAATGCTGATGTGATTGCCTGATGTTCAAATACAAAAGTACACTACATTATCCAAATATTGACTGCAGGTGAGGTGCCAATAAAGAAATAATACTTGGTAAATACACTGCGTTATTTATGTTATGCTATAAATGTATGTTTGTGAAAACCTTGATAGCCACAAACTTAGTGATATTTTTTTTTATTAAAATATAACAGTTTTATAGTATTTCCCTGCTTCTGTATAGATAGGTACTGTTTCTCCCCCCAACCTGTAATCAAAACTAGGTATTGTTTTTTGACAGTCTGCTTTTTGAAAATTGGTTAAGGATTCAAGGACACGTATTTTGTTGTGCCTGAGTGGCTGCACTTAGTGTTTTGCTTCCCAGCCACCAAAAAGTGGTGAAATAGCAAGTTGCTATAAATTGCCTACAATCTGAAAAAATGCCCTCAAAGAGATGGTCAGGCAAAGCAGTTTCTGGCTATGGTGCTGCTGCAAGAAGACTATTAGCAGTAGAAGTTGTTGTGAAGATGAGTCAGGTTCATCAGGGGCTTCAAAGGCTAGCAGTGTTAAGAGTGGTCGTGGCCGTGGCCATGGTAGTACGCAGCATAAGGGAAAGGTAGTAGTTAGTCTAAGTAAAGGGATTTCTCTGACTATGTTTTTCACTGTGAAATCAGTTGCTTCAGTGCTGGTTGGAGATGGTGTTGTCCCTGCTGTTAGTAAAGTTAGTGAGGGCATGGTTGGTGACAGCATGATAATTGCTACAAGTTCAACCTTTTTAAACTTAGCACGTGGGAAAAATGTTGTTGAATCCACAGACTTGAGTGCAGTTGATGTCCCACTCCCTACAGTACTTGAACATGATTCTGATCATGATGATGACTCACAGTCTTATGTTTCCAGTGATGTTGAGGTTATGCCATCCAAACATTCAGACGTTGATGAAAAAAGTGTTGTTGATAATGTTGAGGCTGCTGATGAATTTGGAATATCTCCACATGAGGACTGCATCCAAAGTGAATTTGTGGATGATGATTATGATGATGATGCTAGCAACCCCATTTGGGAATCAGAAAATAAGAAAGTGAAGGTGGCTGTTTGTAAACAGTCTGTTAGTCAATCACCCCTCCTCAAAGTTCTGTTGTAGCTGCGTCTGTTGATGATGACCCTGAATTAATAGTCATAGATTGTGATGTTAAGTCAAAGTCCATGTGTGCACAACAGCAAAAATCATGCATTACACTTCACATTTCATTGCCACCAAAAGTGCAGTTATATATGCAGCAGCAGCATCAGCAGTGACATATGAAGAGTAGGGCAACCAAATCCCTAGTTTGGGATTGTTTTTGTACAAGATGGCAAAGACGAAACAGTGGCAATCTGCCAGCATTGCCAAGCGAGTGTGAAGCATGGTAAAAAGGGTAGCCATTTGGGCACTGTGCACTCTGCACCAGAGGGGAGCTAAAGCCGTAGTTGGGCATTCACCCTCAGCCATGTTAGTGAGCATGGTATCCCCTTGCTTCAGTGTAAGTAGCCATGTCAGTAAAAGTGGTGAAATAACACCAGAGGATTACTACAGGCATGAGGAGGATGATGATTTGGAATGTTTAAGCAGTGGTCAGAGTAGCAGTGGTGGTCCATCTAGTAATTCCACTACATCAACCCCGTGCCTAAAACACAGAAAATAACCACATGTATTGGCTTGTCCCCTGTGCACCCACCATCACACATTCAAGGTACCCCAATCCAGTTAGTAAAGTATAACTATTTGGCACACCACGTGTAAAGCAATGAACAATGCAGCCCAAGTTGCACAGCCTTTTTGTGCACAACAGTAAATACCTACCCAGTCATGCAGTTGTATGTGAACTCAATGCTGCCCTAGTGAAAATTCTGATAATTGACCTTTTGCCATTTTCCTTTGTGGAAAATGTGGACTTCTGGTACTTTGCAGCATGTGCATGTCCTAAATGGAACGTCCTGTTCCTGACATATTTTTCCACCCTTGCTGTCCCTGTGTTATATCGCATGGTGACAGAGTCTGTAAGACATGCCCTTCAACATTCTGCTTCACCTTACATTCACTTAAGCATGGATATGTGGACATGTGGCAAAATGGCGGATAGTTCCTATCTGTGTATTACTGCACATTGGGAGCAGCTACCTGGGATTGTCTGTGATGGTGGGATGGGGAAGCAGTGTAATAAGTCAGACTATCGTGGTGGTAGCTCCTTCATGGCATTGGGCAGCATGCCACACTTGAAATGCGTAGTGTAGCAGGGTCGCATACAGGCAAACACATGCTAGACTTGCTACTGACAGAAATTGATGAGTGGCTGCACCCCCCCAGTCCCTGAAAGCTGGCTTCATAGCTAGTGATAATGCATCAAACATTATGAAATGTAGCAGCAGTGTTGTCTATGTGCAGATTCCCTGTATGACCCACTGTTTAAATCTGGTGGTACAAGAGATTTGATTCTGCAGTACCCTGAAATAAAGCAAACGCTGACTGTTGCATGCCATATCTGTGCCCACTTTGCACAGTCAGGAAAGGCTCATGACCAACTTAGGCAGCTGCAGATTCAAAACAGCCTCCCTCAGCACCACCTGAAGTGTGACATTATAACGAGATGTAACTCAACATTTTACATAGCAGAGCAATTGTACTAACAGTACAAAGCAATCTCAGAGTACCTATTTATGCATACTAGCAGTGACAGGTCAGAGGCCTCAATGTCTATGACAAGTGAACAATGGTGACTCATGGACTAAGTAATAACAATTTTAAGGCCGTTTGAATATGCCACACAGGCAGTGAGTGGTGAAACTGCATAGGTTAGTCAAACCATTCCACTTCTCCGGGTGCTGAGGAAGACTTTGTTGAATCTACAACCTAGCTTTAATGTTGCTACAGACAGGTCAAGCTGTGCATTACTGAAATGAATGATTACTATATTAGACAGCATTCGACATATCACCTCTATTCAGCAATCTCCCAGATTTGGAATAGCAACAATGCTGGGCCCACACTACAAAAATGGCATTGCATCCATACAGGAGGGAGGGCAAGATCAGGTTAAAAATATGACTGGACAGCTGGTCCAATTGGTTCATGGGGCACAAAAGTCACATGCAAAGTTATACAAATCACAGCATAACATGGCTGAAGGTTACTGTGGACCAAGTACATCCAGTAAGGTAGCTTAGGGGCAAAGAGTGGTGTCAGCAAAACAGCTGTCCATTAATCCACTTTGAGGTGCCTTGCCCCAAGTCAGAATTTGTGACCTAGATGAGTCTTATGAACAGGTGGATGATTCATCCAAAATGCATGCATCTCAGAGCATGGTTGAGGCCTATTTGGCAGAAAATGTGCATCTGCAATAATGGATGATCCTTTGGTGTACTGGAGTGGCAAAGTGAATGAATGGCCAGTGCTCACATCAGTGGCAGTGAAGTACCTGACATGCCCACCCTCCAGTGTAAGTGTGGAGAGGGTATTTAGTTCTGCGGAGACCATAGTGCATGACCTTCATCCTAAATTATCACCTACAAATGTCAGCATGCTGACATTTATCAAAATGAATGAAGGTCACATACCAAGTCAGAGAAGCACATCCCAGTTTGTACACAGTCACAATGCTGGTGGTGCTGCTGCTGATGGTGGAGAAGTAAACCATCCTTGTGGAAGCGTCAAATGCTGTACCACTGATGTTGATGATACAGCCATGGCAAAAGAATTTCCAAGTGGGTACAACTTCGAGCTTGAGGATTGTGAGGGCTGCTTTCTCTTTGATGATGATGAGGAGGAGGATGTTTATGGTAGTGCATAATAGCAAAACTGCAGAAATGTTACTGGTTTTTGGAATAACCAAAAGACAAACAGTGGCCTTCACTGTCATATAACAATTGACAATAAATTACATGTTATATTTTTACTTCCCCATTTTTGATTTTTGAGGGTATAGTTCACATAATGTGTGCAGTCATTTCATTATTACCTGCAGTCAACGCCACGTCTTGAAACTGAGACATTTTATCAGTATCTTAGCTATGAACCCGCAGCCAGCCACACCTACCATGCTTCTTGAAAGTGACAGAGAGACATTCTACCTGTGCCCAAGCTATGAACACTTAGCCAGCAACAACCATCCTGCTTCTTGAAAGTGACAGAGAGACATCGGACCAGTGACCAAGCTATAAACTCACAGCCGGCCACATCCACCAGGCTTCTTTTCATTAATGGACAGCAAGTATGTACCAATGTCTTGTACTATCCTTTTGAGTTAAACTGGGGTGTCCAGCATTCCTACACCAGGTTAAAGATGCCACTGTCAACAAATACAGACAACTTATTTTCATTTTGTTTTCACAGGTTACAGACTGTGTAAACTGGCAGTACTACAGTAATCCTACCACTGAAGGGATAACATCAACAGGTAAGTATCAGTGTTATTTCATATTTCATTTTAGATTTTCATTTTTATGGTGCAGGTATAAAGCATTCACCACAGGTGACATACAGAATACTGGCCATATAATATGTTTGTTATTCACAGATGAGAGAGGCATATTTCGGTATGCCACAGTTGTAAAACATGTTATTCTGGTCCTGAAACCACATTACGTAATGTGACTTAACACAGTGGGCCAGTGTGAATCACTCACTAAATGTGTAACATTTTTGTACATGATTTACTACATTACTTGTTAATTAGTTTTGTTTGTTTATTAGTGGTATAGAATATGTTGGATGCCAGCCCCCACAATTGTGCACTATTCATCCTTTGCTCTCCATGCTCTCCACCCTTTCTCCACTCCACCTCTTCAGTTTGTAACCTACCAGCGCTGTAGAGCACTGGATATTATGGGTAGGAGAAGGAGGAGGGTGGGGGGTCGTGAACAGTGGAGGGTGAACGAGGGGGGTTCACTGTATTGGGGTGGTAAGATCCAGAAGATGCCCTGGGGCAAAATGGAATCCAGATTGTGGTTCGCCATGTCTGGTGCCCATACCCAAGGACACTACTGATTGTGGTAGATGGATGGCATGGGCAGCCAGGGAGGTTAGTCCAACTCGGGGGGTGTTGTACAATGCCAGGTCAATTAAGAACAAGGCTGCAATTATTGCAGACTTTGTTGAAACAGTGGACCTGGCTTGCATCACAGAGACATGGCTGGATGAAAATTCTGGTCCCATTTTGGAGGCTGTGACTCCAGCTGGGTACTCAGTACACCATCCAAGATTGGATCGTTGTGGGGGGGGGGGTGTTGTGGTCTGTTACAAGACTGAACTTAACTTCACGAGAGTATTAGTTGAGGAGGTTGAGTATTTTGTGTGTGCCGCTATAGCAGGTGTAGGTTATTGAATCCCCCCTCATCTACCGTCCACCCAGTGATGAGAAGTGATTCCTTCAGGAAGTGGTGGACTTCATCGTCTACATGACATTTGAGTCACCCAGACTGATGGTCCTGGGTGACTTCAATGCCTGGGTCGATGACAAACTCTTGCAATTTGGTCAACGCTTCCTCCAGTTAATGACATCTCTGAGACTTACACAGGTGCTTTCCACTGCTACTCATAAACATGGACACTCTCGTGACTTAATCTTTTTACTAGGGATCGAGACATCTGACTTGGGGGTGGAACCAGTTGGGTGGTCTGATCATTACACCATGGGGTTCAGTTTTAGCATTCCCCCTCGTAGGCCTACCCCTGTGGAGATGGTTAGGTACCACCCTTTACCGGATATAAGTCCTCATAACCTAGCAGTGGCATTTGATCTCTCGTCCCTCTCATTGGCAAGCAATGACCCAGAGACCCTCGTGATGGCTTATAATTTAGCCATCTCGGTGGCTCTGGATTCCATTGCTTCAGTCCATGTTCACCCTCTCTCCTTTTGCCCCAGGTCCCCTTGTTTGATGGGACTTTGAGGGAGATGCGGAGACTAGGACGAAGGCTACAGTGTTGCTGGTGCAAGTCTGACCTTGATGCCAATCACCTTAGATTGATGGACCATTATCAAGTCTATAAATCTGCAGTCACCCATAAGAAGGCAGAATTCCTATCTGGGGAGATTGCAGCTGCTCAGAATCAACCAGCTCAGCTTTTCTCGAACTGTGGACAGACTGTGCAACCCAGCCTGTCTACATGTTCGGAAAGCCTTTTCGCAATTACAGTGAGACGAGCTTACTTGATTCTTTGCAAATAAGGTGACCGACATCAGAGCAGTACTTCAACCAGCACACTCTATAGGTGTCACTTTTGATCAGTACGGGGTCACTGTACCTTGGCTTTCCTGGAGTACCTTCAGTCGACTGGAGTTCCTGGATGTCATGTGGATTATCCAAAGTGTGTACCCAACGTGCTGTAGTTTGGACCCTGGACCAACTTCCCCAATTTTGGGTTGCATTGATGTCATTGGTTCAGTCCTTGCACAGATAGTCTGGTGCTCCCTGGAATCTGGAGAGTTTCCCAGCTCCCTGAAAGAGGCAGTGGTGACACCACTCTTGAAGAAAGCTACCTTGGCCCCAGACGGTCATGCAAACTACAGACCTATCTCTGACCTTCCGTTTGTAGGGAAAGTGATTGAGAAATGAGTGGCAGCACAACTGGAGAACCATTTGACCATCCATGACATCTATGAACTGCTCCAGTCTGGTTTTTGTAAGAGACGTAGTACCGAGACAGTGCTGGTTCAGGTGCTCAATGATCTCCTGATGGCGAGAGATCGGATAAACTGTACCATCTTGGTCCTTCTAGATCTCTCTTCAGCTTTTGACACCGTGGACCATGTGGTGTTGATGGGGCACCTAAGGCATATCTGTGGACTGTCGGGAACAGTCCTCAGATGGTTTACATCTTTTCTCATGGGTTGAACACTGAGAGTTATGTCTGGGGTTCATTCTTCACGCCCAATTTCTCTGTCATGTGGGGTGCATCTGGGTTCAGTGCTGTCACCCATGTTGTTCGCAGTGTATATGCTACCCCTCAGAGACATTGTAAGAAGGTATGGGCTGAGGTTTCACTGCAATGCAGATGATACCCAGCTCTACCTTTCTTTTGCACATGACTAGGATAGAGTGCTCTCAGTCTTTAATAGCTGTCTGAAAGAAATCCAGGAGTAGATGGACTCCAGCAGTCTGAAGTTGAACTTGGAAAGAACTGAGGTACTGGTTGTGGACCCAAGTTGTCAGATGGGGAGGGTGTCGGGTGTCGATGTGCTCTCTGAAATTTCTCTTGGTGGCGTTTCACTCCTGACCTCTGAACAGGTGCATAACCTGGGGTAGTTTTTGATGATGGACTGACCCTGCATTCTCACGTGTCGGCTGTCATCAAAACATCCTTTTATCATCTTAGGAATATCGCTAGGATTAGGCATCTGGTTCCGTCTGACGATCTTCCTACTCTGGTCCATGCCTTTGTGTCCTCGCACTTGGATTATTGCAATTCCCTCTGCCTAAGGCTTTCTGGGGTAGAAATCCATCACTTGCAGCTGGTGCAGAACGCGGCAGCCAGGCTTTTGACAGGATCTACTTCATCCTGTCATATTACTCTGGTGCTACGTGAACTGCACTGGCTGCCAGTATATTGGCAGATCACCTTTAAAGTCAGTTTGCTGACTTTCAAAGCCCTACATGGACAGGGCCTGGACTATCCGAAAGAGCTCCTGGTTACTTACTGCCCTGGTCGATCACTCCGCTCAGCTGATGAGGGATTGTTAGGGATTCCAAGGGTGCATTTGAAATCATCTAGTGCAAGGTCCTTTGTGTATGCAGCCCCCACCCTTTGGAATCTCTACCTCGTTGGGTATGGGAGTGCGCAACTGTGGAGGGATTTAAGCAGGACTTAAAAAACCTTTCTGTGGCACCAAGCCTTTCCAGCCAATTAAATGTTTTGTTTTTTCTGATTTATTGTTAATGCATTTTTAACTGAGCTGATGTTCTGATGTTTGTATGTTTTTGATTTGTTTTTATATTGTTAGGTGCCTTGGAAATAGATAAGGTGTCTTAAAAATACATTTTTTATTATTATTATTATTATTACTTACGCAATAATGCACGACAGGGCGTGGGTTGTGCTTGGATAACCTCACACCTGGGGTGATTGGGCACGAGGCTGCAGGCCAAGTGAGTCCAATGCCCCAGGCATGAGGTTATCCCAACACAACACACCCTGGAGTGCATTATTGCTATTATACAATGGCTCATTTGTGAAACAAACATAAAAAAGATGAAAAAATACATTTAAAGCAATTTATTTTTCAATTTTGAATGTGTAGGTATACTTTATAAAAAAAAATAGTGACTATTTACTCTTTCAGCCAGTAGGTGGAGCTGCTGTCTTTAGCAGTGGCTTTGGTCTCTCTGCAGCAACCTTTGTTGCAGACAGTTTTTGTTAATATGCCTGTGTGTGAGTGTTTATGTGTGTGTTGTCTGATGGCTTTCCATTTCTGTTGTTTTGACTGGTTGTTTAAGCGTCTGCTGGTTGGAAATCCGAGACTGGCACTGTTACAGTCAGCCACTCCCTGCTGTGAGGATAGAGATAGGGAGGTGGTACTGAGCATGTTTGAGAGGGATTTGTTTTGTGTTTCATCTGGGCTTTTGTGGACCTCACCAAGCCATTCAATCTTGTGGATCATGCTGAACTCTTAATAGTCTATCTTGTGTTTTCTTTTCAGGGGAGGCGATTGCTTGGTTTAGGGACTATCTGTCTCACAGAAGTCAAAAAACAATGGTTAATGGGGTTTATTCAGAACAAGCACAGATAGGGCGTGGAGTCCCACAGGGCTCCATACTTGTACCATTTTTATTTTCTGTTTTTGTTAATTCTTTGCCAACTATCTTTTCTAAAGCAGAATTAATCCTGTACACAGATGATGTGGTACTATTCTGTTCAGGGGCCAATTTATCAGCTCTCAAGGAGTCCTTGCAAACAGATTTTACTCTACTGCATCATTGGTTTGACCTAAATAAAATGGTAATGAATTCTGTTAAGACTAAAGCTATGTTTTTTACCACTCACAAGAACCCCCCTGTTTCTGAATTTAGTATTTTTGATAATGATGGTTTATTAATTGAGTATGTTAAAGAGTTCAAATATCTAGGAATAATATTGAATCCTTATTTTTCATTTGAAGCCCATATTGTGGACTTAATTAACAGACTTCATAAAACATTGAGCCTTCTTTTTTGGATAAGAAAATATTTTACTGTAGATACTAGAGCCATGCTTACCCATAGTCTCCTTTTCTCTATTATGGACTATGGGTCAATAGTTTATTCCTATACTTCAGGAAGATTGTTAAACAAACTCCAGGTAACCTATCATTCAGCTATACGTTTTGCAACTGGACAGTTGAGAACGATTCGCCATTGTTTACTCTACAATTCATTTAAATGTCTCTCACTTATAGAGAGATTTAATAGTAGGTCCCTTATTTTTTTGCAGAAAATTAAGTTGGGACTGCTTTCTAACAGCATTTCAAGTCTATTTCCAGTTATTCCCATGATTTAAAATACTCGCCTTCAAAGTAAACACCCTTTTCAGATTCCATTTTTTCGTACTGTATTTACTCAAAAATCTATGACTTTTGTAGCTCCAAAGCTTTGCAATGACTTACCTGGTAATGTTATAAGTTGTCAAAAAATCTTTATATTTAAAACAGCACTCAGAAGAAATTTGTTTATAAACTCTGTTTGTAGGTGTTTTACTTATTTTAAATTATGATGTAATTGTTTGATATTGTCCTGGCTAAGTCTTTAATATTTAAAAGTGTGTGTATTTTGTAATGTCTCTATATGTATAATGAATTGAAACTTGACATCTGTGAAAATGGGCATTGCCCACAGATCTTTTCAGTATAAAATAAATGAAAAAAAACAAACAAACAGCAGGACAAAAGCACCAGCAGCAGCAAATGGCGTCACAAGGCAATGCTGTCACTTAACACACTGTGATGCATTGCATTTCTGGCATTTTATTTTTCATCTGGGCCTTTAATTCAATTACATCAGCAGGAGAACAGCGCAGCAGCAGCAAGTGGCATCACAAGGCAATGCTGTCACTTAACACACCGGGATGCATTTCTGGCATTTTATTTTTCAACTGGGCTTTTAGTTCAATTACATCAGCAGGAGAACAGCAGCAGCAGCAACAGCAAGTGGCATCACAAGGCAATGTTGTCACATGACATGCTGTGATGCATTTTTGGCATTTTATTTTTCATCTGGGCCTTTAATTCAATTACATCTGTAGGAGAACAGCAGCAGCAGCAAGTGGCATCACAAGGCAATGCTGTCACTTAACACACTGCGATGCATTTCTGGCATTTTATTTTTCATCTGGTCTTCTCATGAAATTAAAACAGTGGAACATTCACACACAAGATAGCACATTTGTGGGGGGGCAGAATAGGTGGGGTAATGGTATTTTGATAATTGCACTGGTGCTTTATCTAAATGTCCAGAAAAGTAACAAGTATTTTAGTAGTTGTTACTTAATTTATTTTTTACATGACTGATGGTCAGCAAAATGGCCGATGCTGCGTGTTTTCATTACAGATGAAACTGTCGTGACACTACACACGCTGCAATAATAGCGTCTTGCAGATGATGATTAAGAGCCACAATTTTTAATTAAAGGAAAGCACGTAGTGTCTGCAAAGTTGGTGACCACATGACTTATTGCATAAAATACAGTAATGAGTAAGAACAAAACAATTTCTATTACAGAAAGCATAATGCCCAGGGGGAGAGGCATTGGAAGGAGGTGGGGAATCTGAGTTATGAATACGAGGCTCAACAAATACAGGATTAGCAAAATTAATATCACAAAGAAAACTTTAACTGATCATAAATGTCATGCTTACAATGTAAGACACATGAATATGGCTTCAGAAAATAAATAAAAGCAGGGATTAATATTTTTGGGAGGTGGATTTTGTTAATCCTGTCTTTCTTGAGCTTGACCCTCATAATGGTGAATCTGATTCACCACCTCCGACAAATATTCCACCCTTCCCATTATGCTTTCCACAATACTAATTGTTTTGTTCTTAGTCACCATTACTTTATTTTATGTAATGAGTCATGTGGTTGCCAACTGAGCGTACACTGCATGCTTTCTTTTCAGTTAAAATTGTACTGCCAAAAAGCCATCTGCAGGACACTTTTATTGCAGAGTGCATAATGGCATGACAGTTTCACCTGTAATGAGATCATGCAGCATCTGCCATTTTCCAACCATCAGTCGTGAAAGAAATAAATTAACACACAAGAAAAATCACAAACAAAACATTACTTGAACATAAATTTCATACTTAGTCTGGAGCAAAAGAAAAATATTAATTAAGAAAACAAATTAAAAGCAGATGAGATGTTTGGAGGATTAAATTGCAAGCCCAAATAATTTTTTTTAAGAGGTTTGTTGGGGCTGTTGTTGACCACCACTGAAATTACGCAGCAAGCTTATGATCTCCTCTTTTTGCCTCTCAATACAAGTCAGACACTGCACAGCCTCCTCCACTACCATTTTTACTGTCTCCACCTCAGCCCACAGCACAGCAAGGTCTGCCTGGGTCACAGGCTGCTGTGATAGGTCTTCTGCTTAGGCAGCTGCGGGACCAGACACATCTGCTGATTCCATTTCTGTTCTCCACCAACGATGCACAGGCAGACAAGGTACCGCTACCACAGCTGCAGGAGTTGCAACTACCTCCTGCAGCTTGGCATCCCACTCAGTTTGATGATGAACAACTAGGTGGGTTCTCTGCCCAGCCGTGCTGAGGTACCCACCCTTACACCCTCGACGGACAAGCATGTTGCATATTTTGCAGTGCACCACAGTGGGGTCCCCAGAGAGGCTAGTAAAGAAATACCATATGAGAGAGCTCCATGCAGGGCCCGGTACAGGCAGTGGGGGCACCAGATGACACCTGCTTGCTGTCGGTGGTGAAGGGGCAACAACCTGCTATGGTTGCTGCTGCTGCTGTTGGTCCTCCTGCTGCTCCTCTTGCTGCTGCTGCTGTACCTCTTGCTGATGCTGGAGGACCACTGCAGCAGGGCTGTCTGTGGCTACATTTGAAGTCCTGAAACTGGGCCGGTGTAATTAAACTTTGTGGCCAAGGCCGTCCCACATTCATGGCCCCCGCTGACCACCTCTTTGACCACCATGATCCATTGATAAATTAAACTGCCAACACAGTACCAAATCAATTGTTGGTGTGTCCCATCTGTGATGTAAAATGACTTCTCACTAAAGAGTCTTTTAATGTATATGCATGCCTGTATGTCATAATCAAGGAAAGAGAAGTTATTTCTCATAGCCCTGGTTCACAGGATAACACTTGCCAATGTTTCCTTATCACTTTGCCTACCTTTCGACTTTGTGTACTAAAAGTTGTGACAAAATGAAATCTATTGCTACTTTTAGATACTTTGTTTCTATCAACAAGTAAATAATTTCTATTTACTGAAACTGATGCTTGGTAGCCTTTTTCTATTGATTTTTCATTATATCCTCTACTATTAAGATGACTCTTGAGGGCTGCTTTTTCTGTTTCAAAATCACCTATTTTGCTACAATTCCATTTACTGTAATCCTAAGGAATTGTCCTTTAGGGATATTCTCTACCATTATGTAAAGGATGACAACCCATAGCAAATAATCAAGTATTCCCGTCTGTTTCTTTCCTAAAAAGATTAGTGCTCACATGTCCTTCTTTTTCCCGATTAATCCGCAGATCCAAATAATTCACAAAATCATCACTTACACAATACGTAAATTTCAGATTCTCATTTGTACCATGCAAGTAATTGACAAATTCTTTGAGCATTTTTTTATCTCCTTTCCAAATTAGTATGATGTCGTCAATAAAATGCTTCCACAGCAACGCACTGTAAAAAAAGGGGTTGCTGTCATTGTTAAAGATGACATCATACTCCCATTGGCCTACATATAAACTGGCTACTGACGAGGCACAGGTGGCCCCCATTGCAGTCCCCTTTATCTGTCTCAATATGTCTTTGGGTTCACTTCACCAGCAAATTAAAACTTCGCTGCATCTCTGCTAAGGACCCCTCAGATACTAGCGCAGTGTCAGAAGAGGAGGCTGAGGTCCAAGGTGAGAACTGTAACCCTTGTAGATCCTGCACATTTTCCCTTCACATGTTAGTATGTCTCTTACTTGTTTTTCAGAGAAACACCAAGAAAAATATTTCTTAACCTGTGGTTGTCTTTTTTACTGAAGTGCAAATTCATACAGTGCAATAACTCTGACAAGAAGTTGAGAGCCTCAGTAACGCATTTCGTACCATTAGATGGCACTTTCTCAAAAGACACACCCATTCCTTTAGCATACTCCTGCATAGTGCAGCAACACACAGTAACTTCCCACATGTTAAAATAATTCAAGTACATACAGACATGAATAAAAATGTTGAAAACAATCAAACAGTCAATCCTACAGAAGGTTTTGTTCTGCACAATTCTGTCAATTACTCAAAACATTATTTTAAAAAAATTACATTTCAAATAAGCAGTCATATTAATCTAATCAATATGGAATTCCTATGCCATTCACATTAATACAGCTCCCCCATGTCTGCAGTTGATTTAGAACAGAATCAGACTCTGTTTGACAGAGTCACAGGCTAGTTGGAACTCTGGTAGCACTCAACTCTGAGGCGATGCTATAGAGAAGTCTGTCTCTGCCACTCAGCCTAGCAGATCTGAATCTCCTTAGACTCTGCAACAGTTCACATTCACAACTTCAGTGTCTGATTGGCTGGAGAAGGGCCAAATGCAAATCCTGCCCTCCGCTTGTAGTTCTACACTGTCTTTGCTTCCCACAGATCCCAAAAGTCTTTAGTGTGGCTTCCTGTCTACCCACACTTTTCAATTAGGTTAGGATTGTCACATGAGGCTTTGCAGCCTCTTTATTAGTCCATGTGTTTCTGGTCTTGGTAAATAACCTTTGACCTCTCTTACAGTCCAGTGAGGCCTTAGGGTGCACAATGGTTGTGCTGAAGTCTCTATGAGCAGTATCATTATTCATCCATCCTTATTAGTTACTTTCTAGTGGTCTCTAAGGTGCCCCTAGCACCAGTCCAAACAAATGGGCCAGTCCATTTTGTGCCTGTCACCTTGTGTTCTCTATGAGTGTCAGTCAAATAGTGGGAGTATCTGCCAGTCCTCCCCATACCTCCTCATACTATGTTCCATGTCAGTGGCAGTAGTGGCTTCCTGTGCAGCTCCTGGGAAGGAGGGATCCAAGAGTCCATGTGGTTTATGCACTGCAAAGAAAAGAACAGCCACAACTCTATAGTAACACTCATAGTGCTGCCAAAACAGTTGTTGACTGCTGCTACAGTTATGCCTGATCAAGTTTGGAGTCGATGGGGACTGGTATCAAGAAATAAGAAGGGTGCGGTGGTAAGTCCCCAAAATGGAAAGGTGGTTACAAACAAGTTAGGGGCACAAAGTGGGGAAAATCCCCTTGGAAACTCCAGTGCTGATTCCCTCCCAGTACTTTTGGGCCCTGCATCAGAGTTTGGCAAAATAGAATGGAATGTAGATACAGAGTGAAGGGGACCCAGACAATCTATGTGCCAAATCTTAACACTGTGTTAGGTTCAGTGACCTGGGTAAAAATCTGAAGAAATTGTCGAGGCTTAGCTTGAAGGACTGTACTGTCTTCACATTTACAGTGTAGTTGGCCCTATCCCTACTGCAGAGAACAAGGTCAAGCATGACCTCAACTCAAGCTCCCTGTTGAACTTGCTATTCTTGTAAGATGTTCTTGAAGGATGACAGAAGTCTGGTCATAATACATAGATACATAGATACATAGACAGTGTCGGCAGATAAGGGCCTATGGCCCACCCAGTCTGCCCATTTGAGCTTGTAAGTTCAGTTTGTTTTCCTAGAAGTCTGTTGCACCTTACCCCTGACCTCCAGAATTCCTTTATGTCTATCCCATGCATTCTTAAATCCCGTGATTGTTTCAGCCCCCACCACTTCCTCTGGCAGGGTGTTCCACTGTCCACCACCCATTCTGTGAAGAAATTCTTTCTCATGTTTCCTCTGAATCGCCCTCCTCCAACTTCATCCCATGCCCTCTAGTCCTGGAACATCTTTTTCGCTTAAAAATAGTGTTTTCTTGCACCCTGTTCCTCTCTGTAAGATACTTGTATGTCTCTATCATATCCCTCCTCTCTCCTCCTCCTCCAGGAGTACATGTTCAGTTCCTTCAACCTGTCTTCATAGGACTTGGAGTGCAATGCATGCACCATCTTTGTTGCCCTCCTCTGAACCTTCTCTACCTTGTCTGTGTCTTACGTAGGTATGGTCTCAGAACTGTACACTGTACTCCAGGTGGGGCCTCACTAGTGTCTTGTATAGCGGAATTATGACCTCCCTTTTCCTGCTGGTAATGCCCCTGCCTATACATCCCAGCATCCTATTTGCTTTACCTGCTGCCTTGTCACACTGTTTCCCTACCTTGAGGTCATCAGCGATGATAACCCCAAGATCCCTTTCCTGCTTGGTGCATGCTATATCCTCACCCCCCAACTGATATATTGTGCCAGGGTTTTTGTGCCCCATATGCATTATCTTGCACTTCTTTGCATTGAATTTCAACTGCCAAACCCCTGACCATTCTTCAAGTTTCTGCAGGTCGCTTCTCATTCTGTCTACACCCCTTCTCACCCCT
Source organism: Neoceratodus forsteri (assembly GCA_016271365.2). NCBI lineage: Eukaryota > Metazoa > Chordata > Ceratodontiformes > Ceratodontidae > Neoceratodus > Neoceratodus forsteri. The sequence goes on along the minus strand of CM057452.1, from coordinate 507,761,223 downwards.
TGTACTCCCTTCAGACCCATTACCCTCCTCTTCCTCAGTAAAGACTGAGCAGAAATACCTGTTCAGTATGTCAGCTTTACTGTTGTCATCCTCCACGCAGCCCCCATCCTCCCCCTTCAGTCTCACTATCCCTCCCTTTGTCTTTCTTTTTTCACTTATGTACCTGTAAAAGGTTTTGTCCCCTCTACCCACTGATTTTGCAATGTGTTCTTCTGTCTGAGTTTTGGCTTCCCTTACTGACCTCCCTGCCTCCCTTTGCTTCTCCTGGTACTTCTCCCTATCCCCTTCTGCCTGTGGGTGAGGCTGACTGGTCTGTAGTTCCCTGCTTCCTCTTTGTTCCCACTTTTGTATAAGGGGACTACATCTGCTGTCCTCCAGTCTTTGGGTACCTCCCCTGTTTCCAGTGATCGGCTAAACAGGATAGCCAGAGGTTCAGCCACCACCTCTCTTAGTTCTTTAAGGACCCTGGGGTGCACCCCATCTGGCCCCGTTGCTTTATGAACTCTTATTACTTCCAGTTCCTTCAGGACCCTTTCTCGTGTAAAGGGACTTGTGTCCATTTCTGCACCATTCTCACCCCTTGTACTCCCTTCAGACCCATTACCTCCTCTTCCTCAGTAAAGACTGAGCAGAAATACCTGTTCAGTATGTCAGCTTTACTGTTGTCATCCTCCACGCAGCCCCATCCTCCCCTTCAGTCTCACTATCCCTCCCTTTGTCTTTCTTTTTCACTTATGTACCTGTAAAGGTTTGTCCCTCTACCCACTGATTTTGCAATGTGTTCTTCTGTCTGAGCTTTTGGCTTCCTTACTGACCTCCTGCCTCCCTTTGCTTCTCCTGGTACTTCTCCTTATCCCTTCTGCCTGTGTCTTTTTGTATTGCCTGAATGCAATCTTTTTGGCTTTAACTTTGCTACCTCTTTGGAAAACCATAATGGTCTCCTCTTCCTTTCCTCTTGCTAACCTGCTTAATACATAATTCTGTTGTTCTTGTAATCCCCATTTTAAATACTGCCACTGTTCTTCAACCCTGATTCCTATCCTATTCCTTAATGCCTCTTTCAAGTATCTCCCCATTTTCCCAAAGTCTGCCCCCTAAAATCCAGGATACGTGTTTTTGTGTGGTTTGGTTCTGCTCTTTCTGTGATTTCAAACCACAATGACTGGTGGCTCACTGTTTCCCCAGGTGCTCCCCACTGTTACCCCCATCACACTGTCCCTGTTTGTGAGCACAAGGTCCAGTATTGCCTTCTGCTGAGTTGGTTCCACGACCAGTGTTGAGGAAGGCACCCTGAAGGAGTCCAGGATAAATCTGCTCCTAGTTGATGCTGCTGCTGGGATGCTCCAGTCCACGTCTGGAATATTAAGTCTCCAACCAGTACTACCTCACCTTGTCTGCCATCCTTTGGATGGCTAGCATCAGCTCCCTATCTGTTTCTTCCTCCTGGGCTGGTGGTCATAGACCACACCTGTGTGGATGGCTGTCCCCATTTTCCTTTCCAGCTTAACCCACAGTATCTCTCCCCATTTTGTTCCTCCTGGATCTCTGTGGCCCTTATGTCATTTTTCACATAGAGTGCCACTCCTCCTCCCTTCCTGCCTGCTCTGTCTCTTCTGAATATGTTGTAGCCAGGTATGGCCATCTCCCAGTCGTGGTTATCATTACACCAGGTTTCAGTGATGGCTACAATGTCCAGGTCTGACTGCACCATGACAGCCTCCAGATCTTCCATCTTGTTGCTAAGGCTCCTGGCATTTGTACACATGGCTTTCCATGATTTGACCTCCTAGACTGTCTCACTATTCTACTCCAGCCTTCCTTGGTTGTCATTTATCCTGGTTCTCCTTGCTGTCTGCCCGTCTGCTGAATTTTGCCCTTTTCTGCTTATCCACCTCTTGGGCACTAATCTCCATCTTTGCACACTGCTTTGCAGAGATAGCCCTCCTCTGGTTCACTGGTTCCACTGCTAGCTGTGGGGGTGAGCAAGTAGGTACCCTCCTTGCTGGCCTGCCACCCCTTTGCTAGTTTAAATGCTTGTCAATGTAGCATTTAAACTTATCATTGATGCTTGGATTCCCTCCAGGATGGATGCAGGCCATCAGGCTTGAACAAGACCTCCATCCCTCCAGGTGGGTCCCAGTCACCAATGAATCAAGCCCTTCCTCACAGCACCAGTTCTTCAACCACGAGTTAAAGTTCCTGGTGCATGCACTTATGCTCTCCTTGCCTCTCACAGGGTAGTACTTCTAGAAAGTGACAGAAGTAGCTACTGCTTGAGACCCTCCCAGTTTCCTAAACTCTTCCTGAACTTCCTTTGGCTCCCCATTTTCCAGGTCATTAGTACCTAGGTGGATAATGACATCCAGCTCACCCTCCCATCTTGCCTTCCCAGTGATCCCCAGGATCTTCCTTCCATCCCTCCATGCTGTGGCACCTGGTAGGCACCTCACCTCCCTGTCCTCCCCCTCCTGTGTTCCTAGCTGGATCCCTCTTATGATGGAGTCCCCCACCAGGATTCACTTCCTCCTCCTCTGGGGTCCACTGCTTTCCCCGCTGAGGTCACCTCCTTGGTTAACCTCCACATCCTTTCCTTCCACTTCTCTTCCACTAATCTTGCCATCATGCTTGGAAATGAGCCTCAGCAGTGAGCTGAGCCTAGTCAACATGCTGTACAGTAATCACCATTGCATCCAACACCATTCCATACCCTTACAGAAATATAGGTGTGCTGTGTACGTGCAGAATGTATGCCACATGCTTAATTGTGCACTGTTTGCATGACGTTTGCATACACAAAGGAATCCTAAGTGAACCATATCTAAAAAACAAATCAGATTTGCATGCTGCAAGCTTGACATGTGTGCAGCAGGTAAGTTGGTGTGAACATTTTCTAAAAATTATATTGGTTCACGTGTTGCACGCTTGACATGAGTGAAGCAGTTAAACTGGTATGAACATCATTTAAACATCACATCAGGTTCACATGCTGCATGCTTGCCGCATGTACAGAAACTAAGCTGGTGCAAATTCCATAAAAAAACACATCAGTTTCTATTTCTTATACTACTGCTAGCAATTAGAGTAATTAAAAAATATTTTTATTTGAATTCCCATAAAAATTTAATAAACTCATTTATTCTGATCCTTTTGCAAGTTGTTTAATGACTTTTGATTTTTGACATTAAATTGCCATTAATTTATAAAGTATTGTTTGCTTACTTTATTAAATGTCTAGGATACAGCCAGTCAACATCCCCATTCCAGATGTACAAAGAATGCCCTTTGTGTTGTGAAGCCTATCCATTTTGTTTTGGGCCATGCAAATCCCTTATGCATATTTAGTGCTACAAATGTGTTTCTCCATGACTGTTTCATCTCACTTACTTTCTCTTTGTCATTTTATTTTAAGCGTATACACTTTGGACATGCTCAGCACTCTTTGTGCTGAGTAGGATCTTGAAAGCATGCACCATACCTCACATTTTGCCACTTAAATGAGGGGCATTGACACTCAAATTTAGGAACAATGTGGGACACTAAACCACATGATGATCAGGACACATATGGAGATAAAGTACCTCAGAACACAGTGGAAACCATTACATTAGCACCTGAGAATGAATTTCTACCATTAAGCAGGGGTGCTATTTAGGTAGGGCAGGGGGGCAGTTGCCCTTTCCCTCATATTTGTGCCTAGGTTTTTTCTATGGTGTGGCAATAATGACTTTAAATTTGGGTTTAATCTTTTCCACAATAAGTGCCCACCTGGCCTGTGTGTGCTCATGCTGCAGGTACTCTCCAGACTCGACTGTGTCCATATTGTGTTGTTCACTCTTTCCACCTATTAGCATGGCACAATCACATGTGATGTGGATGAGCTCCAGCCAAGAAAGAGTGTATGAGCCTTGCAAGTGTGTCACTGTCTTTCCCACCACAAAGTAGACAGACTGCACACTAAAGCTAGGAGGAGTCAGTGAGCACTGAACTCTCGATGGCAGTGTTGTGACAGCATATTTTTGTTCTATTTTTAGTTAATCTCCATCTCTGGTGGCTGAAGAGGCAGAGGGTGAACTAGAAGCTAACGCAAGACTAGGCTACCTACTTACTCTACTTGGCTCGCCTTACAGAAAAAAATGTCACAGACCCCCACAACAGCAAACAAGGCTTAGCATCCATGGTGGCATCAGTGTTTGTGGTCTTCATAGGCCTTGATTGGTGCAGTACAGCAACAGCCACAGCAGCAACCAAGTAAGAAGCAAGCAACCAAGGTTGGATGGGTTCAGTTGGTGAGGTGACTTTGTCACAAACCACACTGGAGACCTGTGATGGTTGATTCTAGCATCCAGCTTCTGGCTGAAGGAGAGAGGGGGAGCCAACTGAAAACTTACATAGAAACATAGAATCTGATGGCAGATAAGGACCGCTTGGCCCACCTATTCTGCTAGCTTCCCTACCTAATGTATAAGCTGCAGATCCTAGTTAACCGACAGTCTACTTTCTCCTAACTCCCTCTAGATTTGCCTTATGTCTGTTACAGGCATTCTTGAATTCCCCCACTGTTTTTCACTCCATGACTCCTCAGGAAGGCCATTCCATGCATCCACAGCCCTCTCCATGAAAAAATACTTTCTCACATTACCTCTGAGCCATCTCCCCTCTATCTTTAAATTGTGCCCCCTTGTTCTTGCACAAAACTGGGCTGGTGGCACACTATGCCAGGCTGCAGGTTCTGGCCACATGACCAGGTAATTAAAAGTAAATATTTTATTTTTACAGGGAGACTGGGGAAGGAGGAAGGCCATTTCACATTTCTTCACCTTTGGGTGGCTTCATGACCCATAGGGATGGGTATTGAATGGAATGGAGTTGGGAAGAGAAATTGGGACAAAGTTATTTTGGAGGGAGGAGTCAGAACTTCAGCCAGGAAAAAAAATGGTTTGTAACTGGGTGGGTTTAAGCCCAAATCTGATGCACTGCTCCAGGCTATATACACATGAATCTTATACATTTCAATTTGTCTTGAGTTGCATATCACTTTTCAGTCAAACAAATATATCATATCTTTTAGAGATGTTACAGACATTCTAGAGCTGTCTCTTGCATTCATGGACAGTTGAGCAGTATGGTATGCACAGACAACTGGAGCCCCCCCCCGTGAAGCTGACCTGCACATCCCCATGCTCAGGCACATTATGACAAAGGTCAAAGGAGACTGCAGGGGTGTGCACCACTGAAATGAATGGAGGTATTTTTTATTACTATTTTATAAATTATTGATGGAGAGTTGGAGATTAATAAAGGCCACTGCTCAACTGACAGGGGCCTTGTAAGTAGAACAGTGGACTTCATTATTCTCCAACTCACCATCATAACATAGAAAATTGTAATAGAAAATAACTCCATTGATTTAAAGGGGTTAGATGCCAGCACTCTGACCCATGGACATCATATCTTAAAGATTCCTGCCTCTGACTCCCTAAGACTCAATTAAGAGATGTTTTACTTGTATCTATACTTGGTGGGTTGTCTATATCAGCATGGTCATATCGCTACAGTGTGCATGGGGGGATTGGCTGTGTGTGTGTGTGTGTGTGTGTGTGTGTGTGTGTGTGTAGAGTTATTGCTACTTTTGTATTTGCACCTTAAATTCTGTTTGTGTGGAAGCATTTAAAACTATGGAGAGAAAATAGCAGGAGTACGAGCCAGACAGAAGTAATTAAGTGGTTTTGTGGGGAAGTTTGTGTATTGGGGTGGGAAAAACTACATGTGTTTCCATTAGTATGCGTGCTACAGTTCAACTGTTGAAATGAGGGAAAGAAGAAAACTGAAGAGTATAATAGTGGTGACAAGCATGCCGCATGCTTGCAGATATATTCAGATTCTGTATGTATTGAAGTACAAGTGAGCCATATGTGTGCAGACAGTATGGCTTAGCAGTTAAAGTCACTGAACTGCAAGCCAGGAGACTTGGAGGCATAAAGACCTGGATTTGAATCTCATCAACCCCCACTTGTGTATAGTGTGATCCTGAGCAAGTGACTTAATTTTTACATGTGCAGTTATCAGTGATCCCTTGCTTTTTGCTGCATGCCACATGTATGCAGTCTTTCCCAATTTAACATAAAAATCATGGTTTCCACATTCACTTGCTGCACGCATGGAATCCATAGGAGGATAGGATCCAAGACAGCATGGGTTTACAAAAGGAAGGTTCTGTCAAACTAATCTCATAGATTTCTTTGACTGGGTAACCAGAGTGGTGGACCAAGAGGAAGCAGTTGATGTTGCCTACCTTGACTTCAGCAAAGCTTTCAATACTGTTCCACATAGAAGATTGATTAATAAGCTGGGTAGGCTTGGGGTGGGTCAGACGTTGGTCAACTGTGTGGCAAACTGGATGAAAACAGAGAGTGGTGGTAAATGGTATACAGTCAGAAGAGATGCAAGTCACAAGTGGCGTACCTCAGGGATCAGTTCTGGGGCCAGTCATCTTCAATATCTTCATCAGTGACATTGCAGATGGACTGGAGGGTAAGGTTTGACTGTTTGCAGATGACACCAAGATCTGCAACAGAGTAGATGATCCAGATGGGGTGGGCAGAATGAGAAGAGATCTGGATAAACTAGCAAAATGGTAGGAAGAGTGGCAACTGGAGTTTAATGCAAAGAATTGTAAGATCATGCACATAGGGAAGAGAAACCCTGAAGCCACCTATTGGCTAGGAGGGGAGTTGCTGGCAATCACAAGGGAAGAAAGAGACTTAGGCATCATCATCACCGATGACCTGAAATCATCCAAGCAGACCTCTAGAGCAGTAGGTAAGGCTAGAGAGATGTTGGGGTGTATTAGTACGGGTATCCCCTTTACAAGACACTGGTTAGGCCCCATCTGGAGTACAGTGTGCAGTACTGGAGGCCACACCTTTTATTTATTTATTCATTACAAATCGGGTTTAAAACCTTTAAGTAAGAGACTCATTTACAAAGGCACCTCATCACAGGGGAGGGCAGACATCAAGACAGTTATTACAGTGAAGATTAAAACAGAGGATGACATTATAGGTGCAGTAAAAGAAACATTTAACATAGATACACTTAGGTTACATAATGTAGTAGTTTGTATATTACTTAGGTTACATAATGTTACAAAATTGTGAGTTACACTCATGGATATAGTAGGTCCTCAGAGAAGACAGCGGGTTACATCCCAGTTTGGACCTAGTAGGGAAGGAGTGGGTCTGGGGGAAGAAGAGGCTGTCCAGTGGACGCTGTCAAGCCAGGGAGCAAGGTGGGCAGGTACCACAGGTTACAACAGGGGGTTTGTTGCACCTACAATAGTGGGTATTAAAGATATGGTTCCGAAGGGCTCTTTTGAAGGAGTCAATTTTTGGCAAGTTGGAGATGCAGCTAGGGAGGGAGTTGAACCAGGTGGGGGCTCCGTAGAGGAAGGCTCTCTGGGCAAGAGAGGTCTTGGTTCTGGGCACCTTGAAAGTGGTCTTAACAGAGCTATGGGTGATGATGGACGCTGATGACTGCTGTAGGGAGGTGGAGACCCTCGGGGGGGGGAGAGTCCTAGCAGTGATTTCTCAGTGAGAAGGCAGATCTGGTAGAGCAGTCACTCCTCAAAGTTGAGCAGATTGGTGGTAGTATAGAGAAGACAGGTGTCAGTTTGGCTGGGGGCAATGGTCAGGAGCCTACAGGCCTTATTGATGTAGAGTTGGATTTTGGAGATGGCAGTGTTGTCAGCTGCGGCATAATGGGCAAGCCATAGTCCACGAGGGACAAGATGGAGGATGTGATGGCCAGCCTGAGGGCAACCTGAGGCAGGTAGTCCCTGTGCCGGTATAACAGGCCCATCCAAGAGTTAATGGTAGCTGACAGGGTATTAATGTGGGTGTAGAAGGAGAGGGCAGTATCAAGTGTGATGCCTAGGTACTTGTATGTGGCCACTTGTTCTAGCGGGTGCAGAGTACTGGGGATGATCAAGAGGGGGTATTTTTAGCTTTATTTTGGTAGTGGGAGAAGAGCATTGATTTAGTTTTCTTTAGGTTAATGACCAGTGTGCGGTCAGTGAACCACCTTTCAGCTTGGTTGTAAGCTTGCTGGCGGGATAATTGGAGGGAGGTGGGATTGGGATGTGAGGCAACGAGGACTGCATCATCGGTGTAGAGGAGCATTTTACCAGTACGTGAGCTGGGGAGGGTGTTGTGGTACAGACTAGAATGTATTGGACCCAGGATGGAGCCCTGAGGGACCCTGGAGTGAAGGGGAAGATTGCTGGAGAGGGAGCTGCTGATCTTGACACGCTGGGATCTAGCAGAGAGGTAGCTAGAGATCCAGGAAATGGGACCACCAGAGAAGCCAAGTTGGTGGAGAGAGTTGAGTAGAAGTGAATGACAGACAGTGTCAAAGGCCTTGGAGAGGTCAATGAACACTGTTCCTGTAAGGCTGCCACAGTAGAGAGCAGCATGCAGGTGTTGGGAGAATTCCAGGAGGGCCGTGGTTGTACTGTGACCTGGGAAGAAACCGTGCTGCTCTGGGCACATAATGTCATACTTGTTTAGGTATTCATAGAGCTGGATCAACACCACTTTTTCAAGGGCTTTAGAGAGTGGGGGGAGGATGAAGATCGGCCAGTAACTGTTGGGGGTGGACCAGTCCCCACTCTTATGTATGGGTGTGATTTCAGCAGTTTTCCAAGCACCTGGGAACTGACCCAGGCATAGAGACCGGTTTAGAAGGTCAGTCAGGGGGACTAGGACTTCATCCAAGACCATACGGAGGATCCTGGAGTCGAGGGTCACTGCTGGGGTTATTGCTGCCTAAAGCTTTTAACAGTGCCTGGCTTCTTGTGGGGATAGGGTGAGCAGGTAGAATGATGGGTGATGCAGGACTGGAGGGTGAAAGGTGGGGATTGGGTCAAGGTAGCTGCTGGGGAGGACCGGGCTTAGATCAGAGAAGGCAGTGTTTATGCAATCAGCTATAAGGAGTTGATCTGTGGTGGGGGTGCCATTGATGGAGAACTGAGATGGTTGGGGGAGCAGGACTTCCCATTTAGCTCTTTCATATTATCCCAGAAGGTCCGGGCTGAACCCCAAGTGGAAGCGAGGGTGGTCATGTAGTGCTCTGCCTTGGCCAGCCACATGGGCCAAGTGCACTTATTGCATTCTGCACTGTAGGCCTGTCTGTCAGATGCCTTTCCAGATTCTACAGCAATGTGCCAGAGATTATCTCTGTTTTTGAGTCTCTGGAGGAGGGGTGGGGTGATCCATGAGGCATTGCATTTTTTGGAGTGAATCCTGGTGAGGGAGGCAAAAAGGTCACAAGCCTTACAGAAGGCATTTGTGAAGTGGTCAACAGCTGAGTCAATGTAAGGGGCACACTGGATAGAGGACCAGTCTAGCTGGGCTAGGTATTGTTTTAATTTTCTGAGGCCACCGGGGCATAAATGGTGGTGTAGAGTGGCCTTGGACACTGGCTTCAGAGTGGAGGATGACCAGAGACAGAGGACTGGGGAGTGATTACTAAGAGAGTCGGGGAGGACAGTGACATCCCAGATTTTGTAGTGGAAGTTTGATATAACAACATCTAGGAGAGTGCTGGTACCAGTAGAGTGGTTGAATCTAGTGGGCTGGGTGACTAACTGGGAAATATCCAGGGCAGCAAAATAGTCCCTTATATGGGAGGCAGTGGAGGCAAGCCAGTTAACATTGAGATCACCTTGGATGACTTGCTCCACTTCATGAGGGAGAGATTTGAGGTAGTCAGTGAGGGACTGGACCACATGGTTTTGATTCCTCGGGGGTACGTAGGAGACCGTGAGGAAGAGAGGGTCTCGGGCAGTGTCAGGTGTGATTTTTAAGGTGAGGGCTTGGGCTCCGTAATCAAGTTTAGGAGCTGGGAATGATAAAACCTATAAAGGAGTCCCATATGAGTAGTGCGCAACCACCACCGCATTTGCCTACTTGACCTTCCTTGTAGATGGTATATCCAGGGAAGGTGATAGCAGAGTCAGGGGTGGATTTGAAGAGCCAAGTCTCTACCAGTGCAATTATGTCAGGTTGATGTTGAACGACCCAGCACTGGAGGGTAGCAGATTTCTTTAGAAGACTGCAAATGTTTAAGAATGCAAAGCAGAGGCCAGTTGCAGTACAGGGTTTAGAAGGGCTGGAAGCCATAGATCTTGGGTTTGGGTGTACATTACCAGATAATAATAATAGCAGTGCAATTATTCTGGTTAGTGGCCAGTGGCAATGGAGACCCTTGGGTTGACAGCCAGCTGGGGACGTTACAATCAGGGTGCATGGGATAGATAAAGTGCGAAGGGTGGGAATGGCGGGGACAGCTGGGTCCAGGTCGGGCCTTGGAGGGCGGAGGGAGTGAGGATGTTGGGGGGTCACGGGTGTGTTGAGGGTGGGGGGGGGCCGAGTCACTGTGGGGTAGTCTGGGGAAAAGGTGCCTTGTGTGGAGGAAAGGTGCTCCAGTCAGTGTGAGGTCTGTACCAAGAGGGTGAAGGAGAGCAGACTTAGTAATGGAGTGTAGGTACCAATAGCAGCTGAGCAGTAAAGGAAGAGTGTCCAGGAGTAGTAGAGAGTAAGAAGATGTAGAGCAGCTTTGGCACGGTTGGGGAGAAAACCCCTCTAGTGGGTGAAGAGTATAAGCTGCAAATGGGAAAAATCAGTATCAATCAATAGAAGAGGGAGGGGGCAAAGACTGATAGATAGCGATTGACTGACCACACAATAAGTGAAATGAGACAGGAACTGTATTGTGTTGGATTGGGTAAGTGTGCTTATAACTGGGCCCTCTAGTGGCTAAAAGATATAATCTGCTAATGGAGAAAAAAAAACAGGCAGGGAGGTTCAGAAGCAAGTTTTTTTTTGGGGGGGGGGCACCGCAACAGCCTCAATGGGACACAGAGGTCAAGGGTGCAGCCCACAGACTTACAGCTTTAAGAGAAGGGGCACAAGGCTCAGGGCAGATAGGAAAATCACACTACCTTAAAACCTCTCTCAAAACTTAAATCAACTCTTAACAAATCTACATCAGACTAAACATTTAAACATTACTTAAAGTGAGAAATCAAGAACATGTCAAGCAGAGGTCAGTCCTAGCATTAATTTCTTGGCAGCAGTTCCTAGAAGACTTCTGGATTGATGCACATAGTGAGAGAAATACTGGCAAACAGGGGCAAGTGAGATTCCTCCTTGGAAGATGCCAAAATTCAGAGTTCCAACCCATACCTTGCTTGGAGGGTGAGCATCGAGCAGCTTCTCCTTAGTCTGCTTACCAAACGCAGAATGCAGTTTGTTTGAGAGGAAACAGCCTGAAAGGGCACAATAGCCCCCTTGCTTGAAGGGACTGCAAGAACATTAACCAAATTGAGGCAGTTCAGAGAAGGGCAGCCAAAATGGTGCAGGGACTGTATCAGAAAACATATAAGGGCAGATTAACTGAACTCAATATGTATAACCTAGAGCAAAGGAGGGAAAGAAAGAAGATATGATTGAAACATTCAAACACCTTAAGGGCGTTAACAAGGTGAAAGAGTCTAACATGTTTCAATATAAGAAAAATAGCAGGACAAGAGGTTGACACAGCATGAGATTAGAGGAAGGCTGATAAAGGGGTAATGTGAGGAAGTTCTTTTTCACAGAAAGGGTGGTGGATGCATGGAATGGCCTACCTCAGGAAGTGGTGGATATGAATACAGTGCAGGGCTTCAAACATGTATGGGATAGGCATAAGGGAGCAATACAGTTGTGTATGATTATGATTGACAGAGCAAAGGCCAATGGTACATTCATAAGGTAGAAAAAGAAATGGGAAGACTGGATGGGCCTTACGGTCCTTATCTGCTGTCAACTTCTATGTTTCCATGTTTCTATGCATGCCATATGCATGCAGTCAGTTCCAATTTAACATTTAAATCATACTTGCAGCACGCATTAGTTTTATGTATGCAGCATGAAAACATTTCATATAATTATTTCTGTAAGGGCACCCAAAGAGATTGAAGTCCCCCACCCCTGGAACACCACTATATTACATTTAGCTGCTTTCATAACTTTCCCAACCAGCTGGGCATCATGATGTACTGAGCTGGTTGCAGGTCAGTAGCATAACTCCTGTGTGACTCTTTTTTCCCCTTTTCTCCTAATGCCATCTAGATGAACTCTGTAGCACTGCTTGCATCCGATGTCTTCCTTGCCATCCACAGTGATTCCATTCCTTATGAAGAGACCCATATTGCCTTTCCTACAGGACTATTATTTACAGGGCCCCTACTTTTCTGTGGCACAGTGGGGCCAAGTTCTGAGGCAAGACTACCATTTGCCGCATAACTTATGTGGCGGTGGTTTGTAATTTCTGTTGAAGTTCTGCGGCACTAACAAACTACCACATCAAAGTGTCAGCTTGTCATCCTGATGTCGTTTTCATGACAGTGGTTATAGCAATCAGGATGGTGGAAAGCACAGAAACATTAGTTAAAAAATAACAGACTTAGAAAAATAATGTTATGCCTAAAAAGGCAAAACAAATGTTTCTCCCTTAAGGTCCTAGCCTGTTGCATAAATTACATATGCAGAGGAGATCTTATGTGATAAATAAGGTATTTCTATATGCATGCTATCTATCCCACTAATGAGGTTTCCACTGTCTATCACATATATTTGTATGTGCTTTCTACACCACTCATGAGGTTCCCACTGTGTATCATTTATATATTTATATACAATCTGTAACATACAGTGTGTGTGTGTGTGTGTGTGTGTGTGTGTGTGTGTGTGTGTGTGTGTGTGTGTGTGTGTGTGTGTGTGTGTGTGTGTGAGAGACAGAGATACTGTGTGTGTGTGTGTGTGTGTGTATATATATATATGTATATATATATATATATATATATTTTTTTTTTCGTTTGTTTTATTTCCATGAACTTGCATCCTCATTCATACAGGTCCCATTGGAAATGGAATAGAGGAGTTATTGCAAAACTCATTTTTCATGTCAACCTGCATTCCCTGACACACTGCATAACACCATCAGGCCATGACATGCATGTGAACCGATTGTGAGATAGAGCTCTCCAGTCCATCACAATGTGTCCACCATGTGACAGAACACTGCACCATACCTTCCCAGGCTCCAAGCAGTGATGTGTTCCACCAGTCCTTGTGCTGCCCAGCCAGCTCCCAGGGCTAATCTCTGAACCTGAGTTGCTGGCACAGAAACACAGCATGCTACCCTCTGGCCCAACAGCTTTCCCTGCACACAACATTTCTCCATAACTTTTAGGTGATTCTGTCAACCAATGACAATATGTAATCAATAACCCTGGCAAAGATGCGTACAGTGCAATTATTTATTTAACAGGTCTATTCTTTCAACAGATCTACACATTATTATATTCCACTTTTCTGGGCATAATTACTTTATTTTTCTTTAAAATGACAGTTAAATTCATTTTACCGGTTATTCATTTCAGATAGCATCTCTATACCCTGAAGGCACAAATAGGTTTGTACAAAGTGAGGTATGGACTTAACAGGTCTGTGCTATTGACAAGGTTTTGTTTAAGTTGGCCCTGGTGCAATAATATAAGACTGAAAATTGTATTAGGCTGTAGTGTAGGTTGAGTAAATATCACCATGCATGATGTGCTGTGCCACCGTCTCTGGCAGTGGGAGTTGTGGTAGATAAGTGACTGTTCATTTCATTTGCAGAATGCAGCCATTTCATTAGCTAATGTGTGATGTTATAGCAATGATAATGTCACATTCGGAGCATATAGGTGGGTTTTGGATACAAAAAGTGGGGAAGGGAACCAGATTCTATGGACAAACAGAAATATTAATAAAAAGTCACCAAGAAGAGTGAATTCTGCGGCACCACAGAAGTTCTGCGGTAGATTGCAAGTTCTACGCAAAATTCTGCAGCTGCAGAATTCTAGGGGCCTTGATTATTTATCATCTGTAAGTCTCAAAGTGCAAGTCCACTCATACGCAGTTGTTAAATTGGAAAATGTTTAAGAGGTGGAACTGCAATCTCTACATTTGTTGGAGATGGAACTGTCATTCATAGGGGATGAACTTTTTAACAGTATTCCAATGGGAAAGGTGCAGAGGAGGTGGAACTGAAATCCAATGAGTTCCTGCCCAATTTAACCCCTATTCATACGGCTTAGTATTTTAGTGATGAAACACTGTGGACAGTAATATACAGCAGTGAGTAAATATATTGAGAGATACAAGCATTCCTCTGGTATCTGCTGAGGTAAGAGGTTGCAGTCTGAGTACTTTCCAGCACAAACCTCAAGGGATACCTATCATCCAACAAGCACAGCACGCTATCATGTATTGCACTTTAAAAAATTAATTGGTATTAAAGATGTCTGGCTTAGAAAATGCAACACTGTGTGTATATGAGTAGTGCTAAAAGGCATGGCAGGTGACCTGGTTTGTCTAGTTAGAGAACTGTATTTGTGGTAAGCATTGTGACCCATTTTATAACTACAAATATATTCTGGTTGGTGTGTCTACTGTATGTACAGTGTATGATGTGCAGGGAACATTTTTGAAATTCTGCATTGAGTACATTACAATACATTTTAAATGGCTTGATCAATAACAGTTTCGTAGATCATGTCTAATGTGGAATTTAATGGTAGGGTTGATGGTAGGTTGGCAGGCTGGAGTACTTCTTTTCTCATGAGACAGACTGGCCACTTAGCTTAAATCAGGACAACTGGCATACCTGTACACAGATCAAAAGACAGACTCCAGCTGTCAGAAACTGTACATTAAAAATGTAATTCCCATGCACAGTTTTGTTGGGAGGGGTGGTTACATAGAAACATAGATGTTAACACCAGATATGGACAGCAAGGCCCATCCATTCTGCCCATTTTTTCTATCTTATGAATGTGCCATAGGCCTGTACTCTGTCAATAGCCTATCTATTCATACTCATCTGTATTGCTCCCTTATGGTTACAGGTTTAGTCATTCTGCAGTTTTGTACTTACCCGATAGGCAAGAAAAGTGACAGTGCTTGGATCTACTCAAAATCCTCATTACATAGAAACATATGTTCACCCATCCTGGTGTTTGTAGACTACAAGATAAACCATGGATGGGAAGTAGTGATTGGAAAAAGTCTTAAGCTCTCATTTTAGGTTTGCCAGCCCTGTCACAGTCTGCTGACATTTCGAGTCCCAGAGATGACAAAATGTCATGTGAAGTGAACAGACTGAGCATCTCTTTTCCTTGCCCCAGCAGCGTCAGTGGTTCAGGAGGTTGCATACTTGCTCCTGGGGTGGGAAAAATGAAAGGTAAGGGGTTCCAGTTCTGCACCAAGAACTTGGATTAATACCCAGTATTGACACTGTGTTGAGCTGCTGTTGTTTGGATGAGACATTAAACCTGGATCCATTCTGCCCATCTCTGATGGCTGTTCACATGGAAAGCACAGATTCCATGCACTTATCATAAGAATAGGGGTCTTTCCCCCATTGTCCAAGTTAACATTCTCCCTAACAATAACCATGCAACAAATACCCCAGAAAATCCTTGGAAATGAGCTGTCACAGCTCAAAGTGTATTTCCTCGTGTAAATAACTAACTAAATTAAGACGTACATACATACATAAATACAAACATACATAAACATCCGCTAGACTGCTAGATATTATAAACAACTAATTTTGATGCTCATTTACAGACAGTCTGAACCAGGGCAGGAGCAACACTTCAAGGTAAACCTAATGGGTCAATGTCCACCCCACTAACCTACATTCTAACAGACTGCTTTGCTCCCTCACTACATCTGTATGTTCAGTTTCCTTGAAAACCAGACTTGTGTAAAACATTAGGTGGAGAAGTGGGGGGGGGGGTTCAAGTCCAGGTGGACTGAGAAAAAATGGACTCTGTTAACTAGAGACAATTTCTGAAGAACGAAAGTAATTGTTACAGCAAAAAACAGCACAACGCTGCAGTTATTGTGAAGTGAGAGACGGGTCTCCAAATGGACCATAAATCAAGGTGTTTAATGCTGTACTCCTGCCAGACTCTTTATCATTACAGTACACCATTTATCATCCTGTGTTACTGTACTGCACCATCTATATGGTGCTCTGAAGTATAAGTCACATAGCTGGAGGATGTAAGGTTGCCACAGTGAGTTGCTATACTAGGTAGGCTATATGTTCTGCTGCCCTATAAGATACTTAACAAGGGATGTAGATCTACCATGTTGAATTTCTGTATTTGGCAATCTAAGTATAAGTCACATGCTTTTGGAATCATGAGTGTATTGTTACTCTTTTAGGTCAGCTTTATTTTGTGCTGGAATATAAGTTGCACAGCTGGGGATTTTGATCTCTCATGTTGAGTTACAGTATTGGACAGGATATATGTTGTACTGGAGAGAAATTTACACAGCTGAGGACTTTGAGCACCCATAGAAGCACAGAAGCATAGGCGATGTCAGCAAAAAAAGATCATTGGTCCATCCAGTCTATTCAGTTTTATCTATTGTTTAGATTGGGTTTTCACCCTCACCTCCCTTCTCTTCACTCCCTGCTCCCCACCTGAGTAACTCTTAAGCCCTTTTCTCTGTCTCAGCTGTGCTTGAACCCCTTAATGTATTTTGCAGCTACCACATCTGCTGGTAGGCTATCCCATATAGCTTAACCATGTCTTGGGAAAGTTAAACTTTTTCCCATCTCTCTTGGATCTCACCCCCACCAGGTTACTGTCATGTCCCCTTGTTTATGACCCTCCAGTACTGCTAAATAGTTCCTCACAGTTCAAATGGTTTATTCTTTTCAAGAACTTGAAGGTCTATATCATGTCCCTCCTTTTTCTTCTGACTTCCAGCGAGTGCATGTTTGGTGCCCTGAAAGAATCTTCATTGGATCTGCCCTGTTTGGCTTGAAATATTTTAATACACTACTCTGCACTTTCTCCAGCCTCTCTCTGTCTTTCTTTATGTGAGTACTTCAGAACTGTGCCCAGTATTCCAGATGGTGCCACACCAGCGATCTATAGAGAGGTAGTATTACCTCTTTACTACTGATATGGAAACCCCTTTCAATACACCCCAACTTTCTGTCTGCCTTGTTGTAGGCCTTGTTATATTGGAGAGTTTGTTTTAAGGGGTCATTTATGATTAACCCCAGCTCCCTTTCTCTGACGTACTGCAGTGCCCAGGTTATTTCCTTCTGTCCAGTATTCATTCCTGGGTTTCCTTTTCCCATGTTGAGCCACTTTATCAGACAGCATATGTTTTCTACTGGTGTATATGTCACATAAAGCAACCAGTGAATGAAGAGCTCCTATGCTGAATTATTGCATTTGAGAGGCTATACATTTTGCTGGAGTGACATATATAGTAGTTAGTGATCTACAGCTGCCATGCATTTAGTGAACCAGAACGGCTAAATGCTGTGCTGGAGTATACAGTACACTACATATCTGGGGGATCTAGTGCTGCCATGTTGAGTACTGGAGAGGTTAAACATTGCATTGAGGCATAAATAATACTCCAGGGAGATCTAGAGTTTTCATGTTGCTTTATTGTCCTGGACAGGTTATTCATTGTGTTTGTGTATGTTGCATACTTGTGGTCTCAATCTTCTGTGATGAGATATTGTACTGGACAGGTTATATGTTGTTCTGATATATACAGTAAGAACCTTAATTGGAGATACAGACCTGCAGTGTTTAGTTATTGTAATAGGCAGGCTATCAACTTGTGTAAAAGTGTTAAGTATTATATCTAGCAGCTCAAGATCTGTGATGTTGTGGACAGCACTGAATAGGTTACAAATTGTGATTGTGTGTCAGTCACATAATTTGGGCTCTTGAGCTGCTGTACTGAGTGACTGTACTGGAGAGGCTATACATTGTACTTGTGTGCAGGTCACACACTTAGAGATCTACAGCTGCAATCCAGAGTGACTTTACTGGGTAGCCTATGCATTGTGTTTTTGTACAGGTCACATACTTTATGATCTAGATATGTAATCCTGAGTGACTGCAGTGGACAGGTTATGCACTGTGTTTTTGTATACTGTATGTCACATACTCTGTGATCTAGTTCTGTGATGTTGAGTGATTGTACTGGATAAGCTATACATTCTGCTTGTGTGTAATTCACAACTTGGGATCTGAAGCTGTGATGATATGGTCCACCACTGGACAAGCTATACAGTGTGCATGTGAATAATTCATATTTTGATGGGATCTAGAGCTGTGATGTTGAGCATACTGGACATTGTGCTTTTTAGCATGTCATATACCTTGGGATCTACAGCTGCAGTTCTGAGTGCTTCTGCTGGACAGGCTAAACATTGGGACTGTGTGTAGGTTACATACCTTGTAACATAGAGCAGTGATGCTGAGTAAGTGAAAAAGACAGGCTTTTCATTATGCTTCGCATGTAGCACATACCTTGGGATCTAGATCTACAATCTTGGGTGATTGTACTGGAGAGGCTATTCATTTTGCTTTTGTGTCAGTTACATCCTTTACTAGCTAGAGCTGTGATCTTAAGACACTATTGGACAGGCTAAACACTGTGCTTGTGTGTAAGTCACATACCTTGGGATCTAGAGTTGTGAGATTACGTGATTGAACCAAACAGGTGTTACATTGTGCTTTGTATGTCACACACCTTAGGATCTAGATCTGCAAACCAGAGTGAGTGTACAGGAGAGGCTATGCATTTTGCTTTTGTGTCAGTCACATCCACTGGTAACTAGAGCTGTTATGTTAAGTTACTATATTATATAGGCTAAACACTATTTGTCTGTAACTCATATACCTAGAGCTCTAGAGCTGTGATAGTCAGTGACTGTACGTACTGGACAGCTAGACATTGTGCTTGTGAATAAATCACATACTTTGGGATCAAGAGCTGTAATGCTGAGTGATTCTACCAGACAGCCTATACATTGTGCTTGTGAATAAGTCACATACTTTGGGATCTAGAGCTGTAATGCTGAGTGACTAAAGTGAACAAGGTGTGTTTTTTGTGTAAACACAGTTTATAGATCCCGGTGCAAGTCACATTCGCTGGAATCTATTGTTGGGCTGCCAAGTGACTGTACTGGGCAAGCTATTCATTGTTCTTGTGTGTAAGTCACATACTGTATATATTGTGCTTGTTTTTAAGTCACATACTGTAGAATCTAATTCTGTTTCTGAGTGACTGTAATATACAGGACAGGATATTCAATAGCATTGTATTTGTGTGTAAGTCATATACCTTGGGTTCCAGAACCATAATACCGAGCAACTTTACTTGGCAAGTTACAGTATTGCTTGTGTGTTAGTACAGTAAATATTATACCTTGGTATTTAGAGATGTGATGTTGACTCACAGTACCAGACAGTCCATACATTGTGCTTGTGTGCTAGTTACACACTTTGGAATCCAGCACTACAATGTTTTGTGACTGTACTGGATGAGTTATACATTGTGCCTGTGTGTAAGTCACATACTTTGGGATATAGAGCTGTGATGCTGAGTGATTGTACTGGACAAGCTATAGATTGTGCTTGGGTGAAAGTCACCTTCCATAGTCCGTGGAGCTGCAATCCTGAGTGACTGTACTAGACTGGCTATTCACTGTGTTTGTGAGTAAGTCACTTACCTTGGGATCTAGAGCTGTATTGCTGAGTGATTCTTTTGCACAGCCTATGCAGAACATCGTGAGTGTGTGTCAGTCACGTCCTTTGGGAGTTAGAGCTGCAGTGCTAAGTTACTGTACTGGACAGGCTACAGATTGTACTCGTGAGTCAGATGCATACTTTGGGATCTAGAGCTGTAATGTTGCATAACTGATTAGACAAACTATACATATAGAATAAAGTATTGGTTGGGGTGTGCAAAATCGAGTGTGACACCCTGACCCATTTTTTATTTTATATAATTGCTGGGTTTTCCCTTTTCACCTCAGCAATAATATAAAATAAAGAGCTTGCGGTGCATCCGTGGCGTGGTTTCGTTTTAGCCCGGTGCTGAGATTTGCCGTTTTGAAATTTTTTTTTTCTTTTAGTAGGTCTTCATGTGTTTCCAGTGTATGTGGGGGGGGGGTGGAGAAGAGAACTTATCGATGAGTTCTTCTGGTGCCTCTATGTTGGGCGAGATGGAAGCGGTGAGCAGTCTCGACTGGTTGAGCTGCTGATTGAGCATGCGCACTGCAAGGGAAATCATGCACGTTTGCTGTTATAAATGCTCCTTTATAATGACAAATTATGCCATGGTTTCCCTATGGGAAAAAGGGGAAGCTGGTTATTATAGTATGGTTATATGTAAGTCACATACCATGGGATCTAGACCTGTAAGGCTAAGTGGCTGTACTGGGCAGGTTGTACATCATGGGCTCAGTTTTCAAAGGGTGATGCAGAGCTTGTGCAGCTGTGCCAGACTCCTTTGTTGTAACTGCACCTGGTTTTAGTACAATGAGTGCAGTTGCAAGAGTTTCCTCAATTTATGGCAGCTTGCACCAATGATTTTGTGCAGGCTTTGTAAAAAGTATCCCCCAAATGGCACAAGCTGGACAAGGGGAAAACCTAGTCTTGTGGTATTTGGTGCTAGGGACTGAAAATCTTGATTGCCAGCTGAGAGAATACTCCATGCCCCGTGTGCCAAATGAGTAGCACATCAGGGGCTTGTGGCATTCTCCAGGCTTTGAAAATTGAACCCTATGCATTTATAAACACATACTATAATTTGGCATCTAGAGCTGTGATGCTTGGACTGTTCTGGACATGATTTACAGTACGTTGTACTTGTGTGTAAGTCACATAATTTGGCATCTAATGCTGCAGTGCTACTGTAAGTGGTTATGCTGGACAGGCTATATATTGTGTTAGGATTAAGTCATATACTTTTGGATCAAAAGCTGTGGTGCTAAGTGACTATTCTGGACAGGCTATATAATACATGCTGTTTGTAAGTCATACACATTTAAATCTAGAGCTGTGATTCTAAGTGACTATTCTGGACAGGCTGTACAATATGCTTTTAAGTCACATGCCGTGGGATCTAGAGGTGTGATACTAAGTGTCTATATTGGGTAGTCTGTATATTGGGTCTGTGTGTAAGTTGCATGCTGTGTGAGCTACAGCTGAGATGCTAATCAACTGTTTTGGATGAGCATTACTGTGCTTCTGTCTAAGTCATACTTTTTGGTCTAAATCACGATGCTATGTGACTGTACTGGAATGCTATACATTACACTGTGCTTGTGTGTAAGTCACATACCGTGGAATCTATAGAGGATAATGGATAGGCATGAGTGAACAACAACACTGTATTCACTTCAGGAGATTGTCATGACAATCTAGTAAACCTCAAGATTGAAGTTCAAGGTTTACCATTGTCATGACAACTTCAAGAAGTGAATACAGCGTTGTTGTTCACTGATACTCAACCATTGTCTTTTATAATGTATGTGCATCAGTAAACAGTTCAACAACTCGACATTTCTTGAGAAGTCTATCTCTTTTATTTTTTTGTTGTTGCTTTTGTGATTTGTTTTTCCCTGAGGAGGATGGAAGGTTTAGTCATCTGGCCTGGTAGTTTGCTAAAAGTGGAGGCATGTGCTGGCCCTGATGTTAATGCAACTTCTGAGCGAGCTGTGATGTGCGAGCATAATTATCAGGTAATAATTTTTTTTGTGTGTGTGGATTTCAGTGCAAGTTAACTTAATTATAGTGCTTTGACCAAGGAGCCTTCCTGTGCATTCTGTTCATCTCTCCACTGTTTATTTTTATTTTACTGGCCAAATTAATTTCACCTGCTCCAACTGAAAAATGCTCACTTGAAAATGTCTCTCACAGTGCCTCTGAAGAAATCAACTATGAGGGCGAAGCAGCTTCAGCAGTTCAGCACAACAAAAATCAGTATGTTTCTATGCAAACAGTTAACCAGCAAATGCAATGTTACTAGAATACTCTATCCCAGTAACGCATTTACTTGATAACATTGGTTTTCTGACAATCTGTGCATTTACATGCAGGTTTTGTTACTGGGATATGCCTGAAAACACCCCCAAAAATTTCAGTTTGATGGTTTGAAAAACTGCATGTAAATACACTGAAAAGCAACATCAGCAACATTATTTATTCAATTTAGAGATGGGGGGAGTAGGGTTGGAAAAGAAACATGCTGAAGCATTCGCGAATCACTCATTTTTTCACAGGGAAAAAGAACCAAGCGATCGGCAATGCTACCAGGCTAAGGGGAGCACGAGGCCATTCTACTTTGCTGTACCATCAATGTGATGTACTCAGGATGGTACAACAACACTTTGATGTTGCATCGATGGTACAACAAGGTTAGGAGTTCATTGAATTCCATTGTTAATAGCCCTCTCCCGTATACTATAGATCTGTTGCTGAGTGAATCTACTGCACTGGACAGGCTACTCATTGTCCTTGTGTGTAAGTCACATATCGTGGAATCTAGATGTGTTTCTGAGTGATTGTAATATACTGTGCAGAGGTCCTACATTGTGCTTATGTACAAGTTACATATCTTGGGCTCTAGAGCTGTGATAATGAGCAATTCTACCGGTAAAGCTATATATTGTGCTTGTAACATATTGTACCTTAGCATCTAAAGCTGTGATGCTGACTGACTGTTATGGCCAGGCCATACATTGTGCTTGTTTGTAAGTAACATATGTTGTTATGTAAAGCTATGATGGTAAGGTTCTGTGCAGGACAGAATATACATTGTTGTTTTGTTTTTGTTTTTGTTGACCCGGTAAGCCCACTGTACCTAGAAGTCCCTTTTTCAGGGGTGACCGGGGGGGATGGGGGGATACAGATGGTAAGCAACTGAAACTGAACCAGATTAAGCTGTTGATGGTATTTTTAGTGAATGAGGGAAATTTGGCCAGGACCCTAGGGGCATTCCCCTACCCTTCGGTGGAGGTGCTGCTGCATTCGGTCATGGTGGCAGTTGGTGATGACTCAGTGAAGGACATAGACGTGGTGGAGGTGGGATGGTTTGTTCCACCTCCCGTCTCTCAGCTGCCTGGAATGGAGTGAGCAAACGGCCCACTTAGTGAGATTTATACGGGAACTGGTGTGCATTTAAAAATGCCTCAAGATTTAGAGGATGATGAATTTCTGGCTCTAGAATGTCGGAAACACCAACTACTAGAAGTTATCACTCAGCTATCACTTTGGCAAAGTGAGCTGCTTCTATAGAAACTCTGGATTCAGCCGGTGTACCAACAGTTTGGACTAGGGTGGAGAAAGAAATTTCAGATGATGATTTACTTTCTTCTGTACAACAGAATTAGTCTACCAGAATGGATACTCCTCTTATCAGACCAAAATGTGTGGCAGTAGATCCCTCTGGAGTATCAAATTTACCGCTGCCAAGTCGGACAACTCTGCTGATTCCAAACACTGACTTGGCAACATCAAAGGCCTTGCTAGATGAGTCAGTCAGTGATGTCACTCGCCAGATTTTGTTCTCAACTGTCACGCCGCCCTCCGTTGCAACAACTATGCAGCCTGATAGTAAGGAGCCATGGTCTGTGGACACCGCTTTGTCGGCTGCAGGGCGGGAGAAATCAACTGATGGTAAAGGCTGCATCTCAGGTTTGTCTCCCATTTCTGTTCCCACATCTGGGGAACAGACTTCACTACATGTTTCAAGTATTGTCTCCCCATCAAGTTTACCCACATCTGTACCAAGTGAAAATACTGTAAACCAGCCTGAAACTATTATTCCTGATGCACCTTTGAATACTAAATCTGACAAACCAAAGAAATCCTTTGCTTCATTATTTCATTTACCTGTGTCCCCTGCTAAACGCCACAATGTTGTATGCTTACTTTATAAAGGTGACTTAGATTGTGTTCCAGACCATGTCTATGTGGGGAAAATATTGATTAAAGACTCTCTATTTTTTTTGTGACAGAAATGTATGCCCACATCTATGTGTCTGGTGAGCACACCTTTGATGTAAGCTTTAAGACTGCAGCTGGTTTAGAACATTTTTGGAAAAAATATAATGCTCTTCAAAATTCGCCCCGCGGACTCCTTTCAAAGCTATTCCTCTAATAAAGCCTGCAGCAAAATTTGTAACTGTGCTATTTTGAAATGAAGGGGTTAGTGTAACTGACCTCACTTATTGGATGAAACAGTACTGTACTGTTCTGGATGGACCTACTGCTATTTTTTACAGCAAGAATTACTGGACTGAGGGCTGGAAATTTAAAGTTTTGTTATCTTCCACTAGTGATAGTTTCACACATTTGCCTAATTCCTTTTTTCTTGGCCCTGATAGGGGGGTCTTGTTTTACTCAGGCCAACCTAAGGCCTGTTATAAATGTGGCTCTGAAGGCCATATGAGTAGTGTCTGCAATAAAGTACGTTGCTCTCTATGTAATGAATTAGGACGTGCCAGTAATAATTGTCTGAATGACTTGTAGTCTATGTGATGAAGCAGGACATTCTTATTAGAGTTGTTCCTCGGCTGCACATAATACCAATCCTGTAGGAGACTGCGAGGACCAACGACTGCTTATTGCAGTTGCCCAAAGGCAACAGTCTGCTTTCCTCCCCAACCCCCTTCTCCCCCACTTCCCCACTTGAAGTGATTTCTCCAGCAGGGTTTGTAGAATCATGAGAGGACCCCCCAGTGGACTAGGTTTCTATCCCTACCAATCCTCAGACACAGGTCTGTCAAACTGATTTGGAAGTAGAACCCCTGATAACGGTAGAAGCAACTAAGGAAGCCATGCCCCCATGGCTTATGATACTAGAAAAGGTACTTTGGCTCATAAAAGAACTATAGAACCTACCCCAGCCTCTAAATTAGCCAAAATGCAGACTATTCCACTTTAAAATAGGTACCAGGCACTCCCTGATGCAGATAATGACTCTGAAATGTTTTTGGATTCCTCTTCTATGGTAGGAGATGGAGAGGTGGATCAGACTGATACACCTTGGAACACCTCTCCTACTATATCTATGGGAAAAAAGAAATCACCTCATGTGAAACTAAAAACTAGATTAAGTACTAGAAGTAGGGTTAAGAAAAAATGAAAAATATTTCATATTTCTTTTATTTCTTTATGTTTCTTTTTTCACCTCAGTGAATGTCAATAGTATTAAGACCATAAGGAAAAGAGGTGCTGTTTTTTCTGCTTTGACTCTACAAAAATCAGGTGTTTAGTTCCTACAAGACACAAGGTTACACACTGCAGTAGATATTCACAGTGCTACTGCTGCTTGGCATGCTGGTCCTTCCTTTTGGTCAATAGGTACAGACCAATGCTCAGGGGTTGGTATTTTGTTTAAAGAGCCAGAATTTACTTACATGTCTTAGACTGCTGGATTTGTTTCCAGTAAGAGCTTTACTTCTAGATATTTGCGTTCAGGGGACTCTGTTTCGACTTTTCAATATTTATGCCATGCAATCTAAATCGGATAGGGTGTCACTTTTTAAATTGATACAACCATATTTGCATACTGCACAACAGGTAGTTGGGGGGGAGATTTCAACTTTGGATTGGAGAAGAAGGATGGAGGCAACAGACTACAACCTTGAAATCATATTGTGATTCAAACTGTTTGAAGGACATACTGCAAAAAGCAGATTTAGTTGATGTTATGTTTTCATACCAAACAAAAATTGCACCAACTTTTTGTAAAGGTACATCATCCACTAGAATCAATTTTTTTCTTTACTTCCCACCATTCTGATATTTCTGCAGCTGGAACTCAGGCTGTGGATTATTCTGATCATTTCTTACTCTTTCTTGAACTTGGACAAATTTTTCAGGGGGGCTGGGGCTTGTGGAAATGTAATTCTTCATTATTAAGTAAAGGGTATTGTCACACACAGTTGCAGTATTTTTTTGTCTGCAAAAAAAACAAAATTTTTTTATATGATTCCTCGGAACAATGGTGGGAAGATTTAAAAAAAGAATTGATTACTTTGCTTAAAACTTTGCGTAGGAAACATAAATATATACACTATTTGAAATATCTGTGAAAGACAACAATTGCAATCCTTAATTTCTCTATCATAGACCTCTACACGCGACTATCATACCCAGATTTTACATTTTAAAGCACACATGTTAAAATTTCACCAACAAAAGGCTGCTGTCTTAGCTTTTCAGCAATGTTTTACCTTAAAAGGAACATTTTCTAATATTTGTCCATATGCTACATGTAAACAATGGGTTCAGTCAAAAATAATGGATAGTTTAAATGATTCAGTGGAACATATGCATAACACACATTCTGAAATTATGGATATTGACTATAATCATACAAAATCCCTCTTTTCTCAAAAAGATATAGACTTGGATTGTATCCACACATTTTTGGAACATATTACGATTCCTGACTTTCCGGCTTCTTTAATTCAAGACTTACTAGCTGATATTAATTTTCCTGAAATTCAATAGGCCATCAAATCCATGCCCATAAATAAATCTCCAGGGAAAGATGGCTTAACTACTGAAATTTATTGATTCATTATGGATGTCTTATCTTAGGAATTGGCCCAGGTTTTTTTCTAGTCTGTTACAGTCTGCATTGCCTTTTGATATGGCATCTCTTGACTAACTGGAGACCGATGTGTCTTTTAAATATGAATTTTAAGATACTGGCAAACATTTTGACCCTAAGGCTGCAAAAAGTTGCAAATTATATAATTTGTCCAGCACAAGCATGTTCGGTAAAGCATTATAATATTAAGGAACATCTCATTTTATTGAGGGAAATAACTACTAGAAGTGCAACGAAGAAGATTAAGGGTGTCTTGTGTTCTTTAGATCAAAGTAAGGCTTTTGATTCTATTAATCATTGTTATATGTGGGAGGTTTTAAGGTTTTATAATGTCCCAGGTAAATTTATACAGTGGATAAAAGTACTGTATGAATTGGTAACTGTTGTCCTTTAGTTAATGGATATGTTGGGACTTTAGTCCCTATCCATAGGGGTGTCTGGCAAGGTTGTCCCCTTAGCCCACTTCTTTATGTCTTTTGTATTGACCCTCTATTAAGGTACATAAATGCTCATCCTGGAATCAGAGCTATGCAGGTCAGGACTTTACAAAGTCCTGAAAGGTGTATCGCATGTGCAGATGACTTATGCCTTCTGTTCATAGGATTCATAGGAAGATACTGAGCTAAATGGACTTTCGTCCTATATGCTCACCATGGTTATCTAGTTACTATTCTAATACATATTCCTGTCCCACATTGATTTAAACTCGGCCATAGATCTACTTGCCACAATCTCCAAGGGGAGTGCATTCCATGCGTGTACCATCCTTTGGTTAAACCACCATGTAGTTCTCACTTTATTACATTTAGATGCTGTTAATTGCATTGGGTGGGATCTAGTTTTATATGTACAACTATTAAATGTTAACCCTGTAACATCCCACAAATCATTGTTTTGCCAAGCTCTGTATACCAAGCACATGTCTCTCGCTTCAATGTCTCCTCCAAGGAGTACAAATTCAAATCTCTCAGTCTGGTCCCTATAGTCTCTACCTGCATACCACAAACGACTCTTGTTGCCCTCCTTTGCACTCCCTCCAACAGGGAAATATCCTGTTTTTTAAATGGTGACCACACCTGCGCTCCATACTCCATAATCGGTCTCACAAGGGATACATACAAGGGAAGAACGACCCCCCTACTTCTAGATGATATATGTCTCAATATACAATTCAGGATACTGTTTCCTTTCTGGGCTATATTTTGGCAGTGAGATGAAAATGTCATATTATCAGAAACTATTATACCCAAATCCCTTTCCTCATATGTTATTTTGAGTGGAACAGTTCCCATTTTGTAGGGTAATTTAGGGTTTCTAATTCCCAAATGCTTAATAAAGCATTTATCTAGGTTTAGTGCCAATTTATATTTTTTAGACCATGTGGCTATATCATCTATTACATCTTGTAGTTTAGAAGTATTTAATTCAGTATTTACTTCGGCTCCAACCCTACAATCATCTGCAAACTTTTGCATCCAAACAGATTCCTGTTTTATTTGGAGTGCTGATACATATAAATTAAAGAGGCAGGGACCCAAGACCGAGCCCTGAGGCACCCCACTAGTCACCCCCAAACTATCGGACAAGTCCCCTCTAATGCTCACACGCTGACTTCGGTCAAGTAACCAGTTTTGAACCCAGTCTACTATATAAGGATTTATGTTCAGTTTACTCATTTGTTGTATTAGTTCCTGGTGGGGTAGTCTGTCAAACACTTTAGAGTAATCAAGGAATAGCACATCAACGGGGATACCCTTATCCAGTCTATCAATAACTAGATTATAAAAAGCCAACATATTTGTCTGGCACGACCTTCCCTTTACAAAGCCGTGTTGGAGATTATCTGTAAGATGATTTATATCTAGATGTTCTTGTATTTTATCCTTGAGCACCCTTCCAGAATCTTAGATGGTATAGCAGTAAGACTTATAGGTCTATAATTAGCTGGATCCATCTTATCTCCTTCTTATATATTGGAACACTACTGCTGATCTCCAACACTCTAATACCTCACCAGTATTCAGAGACTGCTGAAAAATATATGTCAAAGGGGGGCTATAGACTCAAGCAACTTCCTAAGTACTTTAGGATGAAGGCCATCAGGACTGGGATTTATTAGGATTCAATTTAGCTAATCGTTCTTTAATGTCTGTACAGGTTATTA
Source organism: Neoceratodus forsteri (assembly GCA_016271365.2). Taxonomy (NCBI): domain Eukaryota; kingdom Metazoa; phylum Chordata; order Ceratodontiformes; family Ceratodontidae; genus Neoceratodus; species Neoceratodus forsteri. Next base: position 507,732,507 of record CM057452.1, on the reverse strand, counting down.
TTATACTTTCATTTGGGTCAGAAGTAGAACTTTTAATATGATATGTAGATTTATCTTCTGAAAAGACAGTTGAAAAATAATAATTTGCTATGTCTGCCATTTCTTTATTGTCAGATGTACTATCACCATTTAATTTACGAAGTGGACCTATAGTACTTGAATTTCCTTTAATATTCTTAATGTATGCATAGAAGGCTTTGGGGTTTCCCTCCACTCTACTAACCAATTTTGATTTATAATCAATTTTGGCCCGCTTGATATGTTTTTTTATTTGATTTACAAGTTGTCTATATTGGTTTCTAGTTTTAAGGGATCTATTTAATTTCCACTGTTTAAACAGTTTATGTTTCTTATTAATCAATAGTCTTATTTTATGAGTCCACCACTGTTTTTTATTTTTAATACCAGTGTATTTTTGTTCTATAGGGATATTTTCAAGTTCTTGCTGTTTTATTTTTGAATAAAATATATCCCAAATGTCATTTAATGGTCTTTCTCCAAACTCATTTCTCCATTTCCAATTGGAAAAATTCTTATTCATTCTAACAAAGTTTGCCTTCGAGAAATCATAATTTATGGTCTTTCCCTTATGAATTTCTACTGGTTCCACCAATTTAAATTCCACCGTAAAGTGGTCACTCGTTCCTAAAGTGTCAGAAATCTCATACTCACATAGGGTATCACCCATATTGGACAAAACTACATCCAAAATGTGATCTCCCCTAGTTGGCTCTTCCACATACTGAACTAGGCCTATTTGATCACACACAATTTGAAACTCCCTCTCAAAAGGTGTATCCGCATAAGATTTTCCCCAATCTAGTCCTGGTAAATTTAAGTCACCTAACATTAATATCCTGTCTGTTGGATCTAGAGTCAGCATTAGGTCTAACAAGCTCCTATTATATTGTGGAGTAGATGATGGAGCTCTGTAAATTAAGCCTAAAATGATTTTTGGAGCTTGTATAGGCAGTAATTTAATCCATACTTGATCCTCTATATCCAAGGGTGTTACCATTATTTCAGATTTTATATTATTTATTATATACAAGGCCACTCCACCTCCCTTCTTGAATGCTCTAGATCTCTTGTATAAGGTGTAACCCTCAATATCCTGTCCCCAACTATCATTTATATCCCACCATGTTTCCGTCACAGCAGCTATATGTATATTTTTAGTTACCAAAATATCTATAAATTCCCCCATTTTGTTTTTTAGGCTTCTAGCATTCACCAACAAGCAATTCCAATGCTCAGATTTATTAAATTTGTTTACCATATTATTATTACTGTTTGGTGGATTTATACTAGCTAAGGTCCCATCCCCCCTTCCATGTAGTTTAAAGCTTCTTTAAATCTCTTAGCCAAGTAGCGAGTCCCTGCCCTCTCCAGGTGCAAACCATCACTCCTAAACAGGCTTGGATTATTGAATACAAATGAATTGTCCAAAAATTCTGCCCCTTCTTTCCTACACAGATCTCTTAGCCATCTATTTAAGATATTTATTTTAGAAGTTTTGGCTAAATGGAAACCAAACACCGGTAAAATACTTGAGATTATGACTGAACCCCCTTTTTGTTTAACTTTCCGTAAAGTTTTCTGGAAATCCAAGAAAATATCCTGTAGATTCTGTTTTGGAATATCATTTATTCCTACATGCAATAAAACCAGAGGATTTACTGTATTTTCCATAAGCCCATCCAAAAGTATAGTTATGTCCTGGATCTTTAACTGTTGCCAGATGTACAATCCATTTCTTTAGTGATTGATGTTGGTACAGCTTACTCTTTTGTTTCAGGAGCAAGTTTAAATATTTCTAAGTGTCACGGTATACATTTAGGAACACAACTATAGTACAAATAGGCCCTCAGATTTCTGGTATTCCTTTTTCTTGCCATCCTATTAACATTTTAGGATTATTATGGGGTCCAGGTAGTTTAGATCTTTTGAACTGGACTTCTAGACTAGACCTTGGAAATAGAATAGTGTCACAATGGAATACCTGGAAAATGGACAAAAGGAAACGTGTGATGTTGATAAAAACAAAGCTGTTGCCTCAGTTTCTTTATGTTTGTGACAAATTTCCTCCCCCAAAACAAATGGAAGCAAGTCTACTGAATTTATTCTTTTGAGCAGTCTGGGGTAGTAGGCTGAATCCTATAAAAAGAAATATCACCTACTTACCTTACTCACAGGGAGGTTTAAATATGGTTAACCCATTAGTGCTTTTTTATTGTATATTTTTCTATACAAATCTTTGGCCTATATTGGTTAATGAGGATAAGGTTTGAGCTCCATATTTTTATGATTTTATAAATCAATGGTTTTTGACTTGGAAAGGGTCCAAAAATACCAATTTGAGACAAGATTCTGCACTCCCAAGTTACTATAGGGAAATATTTATAAAATTACGATTATGGGGATTCTCTAGTCAAATGCTACTGGGAACTACCAGAAAACAATTGTATCACAATATTATTTCAACCCATTTTTTTTTGAGAAAATAACATTTCCCCATCGACCTTTACATATGCAGGATACTCATTTGTCTTTATTAACAGAGAAAAGAGTTCCAAGGCATCTGTGGGATTTCCATTGGCTTAGTTGCCATGGTAAGATAAATGTAAAAAGTAATCAAAAGCACAAACAACATGCTGAGTGGGGGTTGCATTAGGCCTGAGTGTATGTCAGCTGAAGAAACTATTGAACACTTATTCTTTTTGTGCTCTTTTATACAACCATGTTGGTCATTATTAGCGAGGTCTTGGTCTGTACCTATATTTTCTTGTATATCAACTGAAGAATTAATGTATGGTATTTACCACTCTGGTTGAAAGAAATTTCATAATGGTACATTGAATATTGTTTGTTTATTTTTAAAATGACACATATGGATAGCCAGATGTGGTTTTATGCTGCAGCAAAGAAATATGCCTCTCTGAATCATTATTCAAAACATTACCACAGAACTGGTTAATATTTTCTGGAATGAATGTACTATATTCCCAAAACATGTTTTGAAAGCACATTAGTGAAATACGCCTAGGATTACTACTTCAGATTTTACTGTAACATGAAATTTGTTTTTTTTTTTTTATTTGTCTTGCTTGTTTGTATATTTCTTTTGTTTAATTTGTTATTTCAATAAATTCACCTACTCTTTTGTGAGAGGGTGCTGCCATACTCTGGAGAAATTGTTAGTGTGTTGGTGGTAGTCAGTGAGGATGGATGTGCGGGTGGCTGAGGAGCCGATCACCTCCTCAGCTTCTAACAGAAGGTGTGATCACTATGGAGTTAAAACAAGTTTTAGAAGTGAACGCTGTCCCAGTAGTTGCTCCCTTATCTGGTATGGATATTCCCTGTCCTATCTCCTTGGAGCCTGGTGATGTACTTTCAGTTTGTGATGCTGCTGAAATCCAATTACAGCTAACTGCAATGGAGCAACAGTTTGTCACTGCCATGAACCTACTGATGCAAGAGTTGCAACAATGCTGTGACGATGTATCTAACACATTGGAACAGGAGGCAGTACAGTTCTCTGTTGTACAAGACCTTGTTTCGGAGATGCCATCTGGAGACATTTTTGAGATTTCTCCCGCTATGCCCTCCTGCTCCTCCTCTGAGTCTCCGACTGACTGGGTGAGCCTAGCATTTCTTCTGCTGCTACGATACAGCAGTCACTGTCTACCTCTAGGAGAGCTGAGTCTACTTCAGTTAGGACAAATGTCACTGACTTAATTAATAGCCCGAATGTGGGGCATTTTACCATAGGCCTAGCACCTAAAGAAAAAAGCGGTATAATTGGGGGATTCATGGGATAAAATCAGGCTCTTAAAAGGTGAAAATCCTATCCACTTATTGAAGCTGCCTCCCCCTCTCCTGATAAGTTGAATCTTTTGTGTAGAGAGAAAGATGCCCCTGCTATCCGGGTAGCTACAGCTTTAGAAGCTGCAGGGTGTGTCAAATCTCCAGGTGGGAACACCTGGGGAAGCTAATCTGCCTAAGGTAGAGGAACAAGTTAATTCATCTTCTGCCCCAGAGTCCCTTATAATGCCAGGCCAGCTTCCCATTATGGAGACTGATCAGTTGTCTCCCAGTCCCAGCCAAGATATGTTAAATAATATTAGGAGGCTTGAAGGTGAAGGGTTGCCACATACCAGGATACCCACATTCCATGGAACAACAGTCTCAAATTGAACACCAGATACCTGTTGATACAGTTTCTTCCCCAACTAAAGTTATTCATCATACAACTTCATCTGTATGGCATGATAAAGTGAACAAACAATTGTTTCCTACAACGTTTGGATTACTGAATGAACCTGCTGCAAGGAGGAATGCAGTGCAGTTAAAATTCAGGGGTACTTCAGATGACATCCCTAACAGACTTTTTGTAGGACGTGAGTTGCTGAAAAACAGTATGAGATTTTATGCTTATGAAATCTATGCATTGATCCATATGCCTGGGGATTCTGTCTTCGATGTGAGTTTTAAGCATCCTACTGGATTGGACCAGTTTTGGAAACAATATCAAGCTCAAAAAAACAGTCCTTTATGGAAACCTTTTTTGGCCATCCCATTAACAAAATCTGTTTCCCAAAAAATTACTATATTGTTTCGTAATGAAGGAGTTAATGTTGCTGATATAACCTACTTGTTGCAACAGCACTGCACTGTAAAAAGTCCTCCTGAACCAATACTTGATGATGAACATCTGTGGACAGGGAGTTGGCATTATCTGATTTATGTTTAGAGAATGGTTTAACTAAGCATTTGCCTAACTGTTTTTTTCTGGGCCGGAATAAGGGTGTGTTGTTTTGTCCAGGTCAACCAAGAGCTTGTTATAAATGTGGAGCCTTAGGGCACTTAAGCAATGTGTGTGACCAGCAGAAATGTGGTCTTTCTGGAGATTTGGGTCATATAGGGGCACATTGTAGAAGTTCCATGGAATGCAATCTCTGTGAAGAACAAGGGCATACATTTTGCACTTGTTCTTGGGCCTCACACAACCAATCTGATCCTGCTCTGCATGCTGAACAAGATGTTTATGTAGACAATGCACAGAAGGAAAAACAGAAAATGCAGGATTTACTCCTACAATCTAGTTCGGCCAAATCTGATATGTGCACTCCATCTAATTCCTCCCCAGCTACTGCTGAGGAGGAAAAAGACAAATCCCCAGATAAAAGAGACATTTCTGTCCCAGATCCTCTTGCCCCTATTACAGACAGAGTGGGTACTGACCCACTCTCTGTCTCCCAGGATGTTCCATCTACCTCTGAACTGGCAGTTCCGCCCTCAGAGGGTGCAAAACCCGTAGTTATGAACACGTCCCAATCTAGTACACCTTTTGAGCCTAGAGAGACCTCTTGTATGCCCCCCAGGAGTCCAGTCAGAGGTTCTCTTCCAGAGAGTTACTCGATTCAAATCCATTAAATAAGGTTCTGATATCACATGTTTCTCCACCGAACCTGATCTGGTCCTGGACCAAAATCCTTTTGCCCCTTACTTGATCAGGAGGGTGATGAAGATGGTATGAATTCTGATTTGTCCTCAGTTGCTTCCTCCTATACAGAACCCCCCCGAAACAGAAATTAGGGATAAACCCAAACCCCCAAAAAGAAAGTAATACAGTCCATGAAATTTATAGTATTTTTTTTTTATATTCACCTTCTATATGGCAAAAGATATTTCTTTACTTACTGTTAATGTAAACAGTATTAAATCAAGAAAAAGGAGACAGATTACTTTTGCCAGTTTGTGTGAGAACTCTGGATTTATCATCTTTTTGCAGGATACCAGACTACACTCATTAAATGATTTAAAAGAGGAGGAAAAAGATTGGAGGTGGGGTGCTTCTTTCTGGTCTCTGGGAGACGATGTATGTGATGGTTTGGACATATTGTTTTTCAATGTAGAAGCCCTAGTTTTACAGGTTCTAGACATTTTACCAGGTAGGGCTATGTTAATGGATATAGTAGTCTCTTCCTGTGTATACCACCTTATCAAAATTTACGCTCCACGGTTGAAAGACAATATTTATACAATAGTCCACTTGACTGATGGGAAGACAGTAATGTAATTGTAAACTTTTTTTATTCAAACCTCTAAGACTAAAGCCAGAAATTCCTGTTTAACCAATTTAGGTTATAGGGCTCAGTATTTCAGACTTTTGGCTCAAGCAACCTCCTTGTCAGGTACCATGCTCCAACAATTTCTGGTTAATAAATCTAAGATGATTGATTTTCTCAAGTTAAGGGAAAAAAATATATAGATACCAGCAGAAATATGTGATGTCTAGCATGCATGAGCAAGTAAATCCATATGATTTTTCTACACAGGAACAGCCTAGATTATGTAGGACCGCTTTGAGGGACCTTGATGAGTCTTCCACACAGGATATAAGGGGTTTGCTGCAATTTGTCCAGAATTATGTTGCAAATATGTTTAAACAACCTGTTTTGGATGTTTTACATCCTTTTCTGCACCAAATCAATATCCCACCTTTATTGCCATCAGAAACTTCAGAACTGATGTCTCCTATTTTCATAGAGGAAATTGTGCAGGCTATTAATAAATTATCGGCACATTCTACACCAGGTATTGATGGCATAGCTAATAAGCTTTATAAATCCTTCACATACATATTATTACCATGGTTACACGTAGTGTATCAAGCTGTTTGGATGGAAAAGAGACTTACAGTTAGTATGAATAATGGCATTATGATATTTCTATATAAAAAGGGAGATCCAACAGTATTACAAAATTGGAGACCATTGAGTTTATTAACATCTTATTAACATCTGATTATAAGATCTTAGCAACTATTTTAACTCATTGACTTTCCAAATTTGCTAACAAGTTATTAATCTCCATGCAGACATGTGCTGTTCCTGGTAGAACTATCACTCAGAATCTTCTGTATCTTCGGGAACTTACAGATCAAGGTTCACACAATAGAATATCTGGGTACCTTCTGTCATTAGATCAAGAGAAAACAATTGATGCAGTACTTCATTATTATATATGGGCAGTTTTGCACAATTATGACATTCCTGATCAATTTTTAGATTTGGTACAAACTTTATATAAGTCGGCACAGGTGACTCCTTTGGTTAATGGTCATTTAGGCTTCACTACTCCTTTCCAGGTTGGGTTCCATCAGGGCTGCACATTGAGTCCTCTGTTATTTGTTTTGGATTGGATCATCTATTGTGGTTAATTGAAGCTGATGCTAGTATCTTGGCCATTAACACCTTACAAGGTTATTCTTTTCATAATGTTTTGGCTTATGCGGATGATTGTGTGGTTTCTGCAGCAGAGTTGGATTAGAGTGAACGTATCCTTACAATCCTATATTCTTTGCAGTAATGTACAGGCATTAAGATACATGTTGCTAAAAGTACTTTATTGGTCTTCGGTTCGGCACTTCAAATAGATACTTTTACTATCCCTTTAGTTACAGGTACCTTGAAATTGCTTGGAATGTAATTTGGTTCCCAGAAGGCTATGCAAAGTAATTGGGATTTGGTTTATGATATAGCATATCATCAAGTAAAGAAATGGCAATCTTGGAAAATGACGAGAAAAAAATGGGTGTTTCTTTTAAAATCATATATAGCTCCTTTATTTTTGTACATTTCATGTATTTTTCCACAACCATATTGCATGCATACGAAAATTATGAGTCTTTTTTCCAGCAGCTTTGGGGTAGTCGTCTGAACCATGTGAAGAGTTCGCACACGTACAGACCCTGGAAATCTGGTGGACTTGGTATGATAAACCTGATTGTTTACTTCTTTGATAATTTTTTAAAAGTTCAATTAGATCGATGTTGTTCAAAAATGATGTTATGGGTCGAATGTGCAAGGCTCTGTGAGGCTATTCCTTTTTAACTGCATGGGGAAGGGCATTCTACAGAACAACAGTTTCCCATCTATGTACAATGCACTTTAAAATATATAAGGATGTGGAAAGTGGAACTCAGTTGGTTCATTTTCCATGAAAGGAAATCCTTTTACTCCTATATTGTATCTTCTTATCATTTTGAAGATCCCCTTTTTAAAATACCTGATGACATTGATACTGCCTCATTGTTGGCAAGCATAATAGAACCCAGAATCCCCCCAAAAATGAGGGACATGATTTGGCTTTGCACCCATCAAAAGCTTAACGTAAAAGCCAACCATAAACATAAACAGGTGAGTGACAGATTTTGTCAGGAGCACTCATGTCAGGGGCAGATTGAAACTATGCAGCATTTATTTTTGAATGTTCTCTTACACAAAATTTTTGGCCTACATTGGCACAGTGGTAGGGAGAACCTTTATTTGGACATATGTCTTATAATATTTTAGTATTACGACAAATTCCAAAAGAATGGAGTAGATGGCACAAAAGTACAGTTTTGGTGCTGTTAGCTTGTCTTAAATGGCACATATGGCAAGCTAGGTGTTTAAGAGTACTTCAAAATAAAATATTACAGTTGCAAGATGTATTCTTCCACATACAGAAGGAATTGGATACACTTTATGAATATGAATTCCAAACCCTAGGGGCTGAAGTAAGTGAATCTATATGGCACGATATTGGATGGGTAGGATAAGATGTCATTTCTTTTTTCCTTTTTTCTCAACAGTCATGAGATGTCTAATGTTTTGATTTTTGTTGCTAAATCAGATACCTGTAGACTGTCTACTGTTTACTCTTTTATCTGTATTCTGGATTTGTTTTTCTAATAACAATTTCCCCTACTCTTTTCTATAAGTGCCATGGAATTTTTATCATCCACCTAAACTACCACCAATCCAGGCAGATGGGACCTCGGTTTAACAACTCATCTGAAGATGGCACCTCAGAAATGCAGCATCCCTCACATGCTGCACTGCAGTGTCAGAATTGGGATATTAACCCAAGTGCCATATGTGGGAACTGAACCCACAGCCCTCTGCTCTCCCAGCCTCAAAGGCGAGTGTGCTACCTTCTGAGCCACTGACACTGTACATTGGGCTTGTGTATATATTATATTGCTGTGGGATCTAGAGCTATGATTTTGAGTGACTGTATTGGATAGGCTATACATTTTGTACGTATACAATTCATAAAGCTGGAAGATCTAGAATTGTGATTCTGAGATACTGCATTGGACCAGCTGTACATTTTCTTGACGTTCAAGTCAAGTTTAAGTCATATACCTGGTGATTAAGAGCTACAATGTTGAGTAACAGCTGGGCAGAGTGCACATTTTGCTGAGGTACTGGGTAAGTCACACAATAGGAGATATAGTTCTACCATTTTGAGTTACTGTACTGGTCAGGTTATATAATGTGCTTGTGTAAACTGTAAGTCAGATTCTGTAGCTCGAGGATCAAGAGATGCAATTCTGAATACCTATACTGGACAGGCTACACATTTTGCTGGAGTATAAGTCATGCATCCTGGAGATCTAATTCTGCTATGTTGAATTATTAATGGCTAGGCAACACGCTGTGCATGTATATGCAGTATGTCAAATAACTGCGGTATTTACAGCTGCTGTTGAGATCCTTGGCAAACAATATATTAGAGAAACTATTAAGAGTGTCCATCAATATCTAAGACTTTGGTAGCACTGCTGGAATTGTGTAGGATATGATTCAAGGAACGCATATGCTTCAAGGGAGCCTACCACCTCAGCAATTTTGATCTCTCACATCAATGAGCATGGGGATAATTCTTTACAGGGTTGGGAAAAATGTAAACATTCAGGTATCAATCCTTGTACACCAAGTCCCACATAAATTGACAGCTCTAACTATTTAGCTAAAGGAATTTCCCTTTAGGTTAATGGTTAGAGCTTCTGCCTTTGGGACTCAGGCTCCCTGGTTTGATTTGCAACAATGGCCAAAGTTTCAGCTGTGCATGTAGAGTCCATGGGGCAGACATAACTATTTACATTTTTTACCACTCCTATCAGTGGCCGACCTTGGTCCTTTGCTGCCATCTCTAGCCTTAGCACCAATCATGGCATTTCAGACATGGCCTTTGTACAGTTGTACAGCTTCATCACAACAGTGGGTTGACTCCATCACACCCTTGAAACATCCAACATGTAGATGGGGCCTTTTCAGGGCATGGCTGTCTATTTGGATACAGGGAGCAGGGACACCACACTGCCTTTCTTCCAGGCAAGTTTGTCCCCTTTGTTTACACCTGTTCATATGCCTGTGATTGGAACTGCACACCACTGTGGCCTTTGGCAGGAGGGCATGATTATGTTCACCCATGACATCCAGGGCTACTCATTTTCTGATGGAGTAAACTGTGTAGTGGGGTAACTGCAACTCTCCTGCAGGAGTCCAGCATCTGTGAATCCACTAGATTGGGGTGGGGAATCAGGGCAACAAGGCAAACCAGGGTCTCTCAAATTGTAATGCAATGCACTGGTGCTGGTGCCACTAGGTCAGACTCCACCGGGCCAGACTAGTATATTTGGAATTTAACCTAATAATCTGTAAAAAAAAAAAAAAGAAAAATACATTAAAGTAAAATTACACATATCCCCCAAGTCAATGCATCGTAAGGAGTATATGAAAATCATAGTGCATGAGTTTAGTCTGTCTTCCTTGAAACCTGACTTTGTTGTCAATGTCCCTTCTGGGTAACCTTTGCCTCAGTAGTTTGGTGCTGAGATTCTTTGACTTTCATATTAACATCATATTTTATCAAGTACATTATTCTCTGCCTGCTCAAACCTTGATTACTAGAGTTCATGTGCATACAGAGTAGGGGCCCTGTGTTCTGGAATAGACTCCAGGGCATTCTTCCCCCAGCAGTCCTGGTCTGGCAAGTCACAATGCATGCTCTGTGCATGTGCGTGGTAGCTGTCTTCTGGTTGGTAGCTGCCTGCCTCTTCCATAAATAATAAAAGAGAAGACACATGCATGAGTTTTGAGTCCTGCCCCTACAGGGAAGACAGCCCAGAGGCACTCAGAGAGCTGGCTAGAGACAGAACACCAATGCATCTAACCCCTAGGGAAGGGGTGATTTGGGCAAGAGGCAGCAAGGCAACAAAGATGACAGAGATGAAGATATAGAGAACTGGTGCAGGAGAACCAGCAGCAGAGATGAGAATAGAGTTCAGCAGGTAAAGAATTAAGAGCCTCAAGGACCAATTGTCTCAGCATCAAGAGGATGTGAAATAGCAGGGGTCTCCCCTCAAGAGAGTTTCTTTGGTGTTTGGGAGGACCCATTCCAGGCCTTGAGGTGGTGAAGTACTGCAGCTTAGATCCATTTGTACAGGGCATGAGGTAGTCGGTAGAAAACATCTTCCATCTGTTTATGCCATGTAATCCGGATGGGGGGAAGTCACACATGTACATTCAGAGTGGTCTACCATGGTGTATGTTTGTGCCCTGGGATGTCTCAAGAATTTTACCTCACTGCATGGTGTTGCTGATGTAGGGTTGCAGGGGAGCATGGAGAGAGTTACCAAGTTATTACCAGACCTCTGAGGGGAGAAAGTAACACAGCACATAAGGGTGTTTTGCTGTAGAAATGTACCACTTTGCCCAGCACTGTAAGTTCAGCAGTATGAGATCTGTAGACTGCTTTTAAATAATATATAGAGGATATATTCCATTGGAGATCCTACATTATAAACATAGATTAATAGAAATTGCCAGCATATAAGGCCCACCAGGCACACCACGTCTGCCCTGGTGGACTATCTACATGCTACCCAGGGACCCTAGTTTCCTGGGTGACCCCCCGCTCCAGCTCAAAAATTCCCTTGTACCTATCCCAAACAGTCTTGAATCCTATCACAATTTTGGCCCCAACCACTTCCTCTGGGAGTGCATTTCGACCATTCACCACCCTTTCTGTGAAGTAGAGTTTCCTAATGTTTCCCTTAAATCTCCCCCCTTCTAGCTTCATTTCATGACCCCTTGTATTTGAGAGTCTCTTATTCTGGAAGATACTGCTATCCAGGATCCTGTTGATACCATTTTGGTACTTGAAAGTCTCTAACATGTCCTCTCTATCCCTCCTTTGCTACATGGTATACATGTTGAGGTCCTTCAGCCTCTCCTCGTATGTCAATTTGCTGAGTCCCAGCACCATTTTTGTTGCCCTCCTTTGGACCCTTTCTACCCTATCTACATCTCTCCTGAGGTATGGTCTTCAGAACTGAATACCATATTCAAAATGTGGCCTCACCAGCTGTTTATACAAGGACATCACCTCCTCCGTCCTTCTACTCGTGTTCTCCCTGCCTATGTATCCCAGCATTCTACTGACCCTTGCTACTGCCCTCTCACATTGCTTAGCCTCCTTGAGATCATTAAATATGATTATACCAATGTCCCTCTCCTGCTATATCGCTTCTAGTACCTGACCACCTATCCTGGATTCTGCTCTTTGATTTCTGCTCCCTACCGTATGTGTATCATTTTGCACTTTTTTGTATTAAACCTCAACTGCCTTATTTTTGACCACTCCTCTAACTTTTGAAATCTCTGCTCATATTTCAGCTCCCTCCAAAGTGTCTACAGTGTCTACTCTGTTGCAGAGTTTTGTATCATTTGCAAATAGAGAGACCTGCTCCTCAAGCCCTCCGCAATGCCTCCTATGAAAATGTTGAACAGTATAAACTGCCTCAGATATGTGAAAAGGGCATATAATTTGTGTAGTGGGAACCCTGTTATACAGGGACCCTATGAAAAATCCCTATGTGTCATTTCACTGTAAACAGAAGTGCCCACGATGGGACCATGTACTTGTGTGTGTGAACAAAAAAAATGTTTTCACTTTAGATTCAACTTTCTTTTAAGTGTAAAATGTTTTTTTGTACAGAGTATATATTTATGGCAGTCAACAGAAGTTATGGGGCCTCCTTTTATCCCCTAGTGCTCAGACATAATACAGGACCCTATCTGAACCCCATTTCATTGGGTGAGATCTGCAGCAATGGATTTTCAGGCACTGGCTACAAATGTTGACGTTTAACAGAAGATACAAACATTTAGAAACTCAGAAATTGGAGTTCAAACAACATGAAGTCTTGCTATATTATGACAATTGCAGTTTGTCCCACCATTAGAACTGCTCCGGAGGTGAAAGAGTTAACTCCCATTCTAAGAATGGAACTTGGAGCGTGAGCTTGGTTAGAGAAGCTCTGTCTGGGTTATTTCAAACCCAAACTGTCAGATTCTTTACTCCGCCTCACTGAACAGTCGCTCTGGAGATTTCTCCTACTGCTCGGTTCATTTCTCGGTTTAAACAGTGTTTTCTTGGTTCAAATCAACCGAGAATATTATTATTTTAACTGCAAAACCGATCGGTTCAAGCTCTGTCTGTGGTATCGTAAGTAATTACAGTTTATTTTCTGTGTGGAACTTGTAAATGTTATCGGTTCGGTTTTGAACCGATCCGCTTGTTTTAAAACTTGAATCTGAAGGTTTTAGAGTGCGGTTCCCGGTTCTTATCGGTTCTAAAAAAAATGGATTTCATTACGGTTTTTTCCAAGACCCGTGACATGGTTAGGAACCGATAAGGGTGTCTTGCCTGGCACTGCCGTTTAAAAGGGCAAGTTTTTGGTTAGGCTGGCATTATGTCTGAGAAACCCAAAGAAAACCGGGCCCACTGGGTTTCAACACTGTGATGTCTGTGGGGAAGTCTTTGGCCAAGGCTGACCCACACACCACATGTATATTTTCTGGGGTTTGACCACCTCAATTCAGACTGCCAGATTTGTAAAAATTTCCCTGCAGCCACCCTGGATAAGAGAGTTGGCAGGCTCAGGGAACGAGAGGCCAAAAAGTCCGCTGACCTGGATGGCCAGCCCGGTTTGGTGCCAACCGAACCGGAAGGAGTGCCCTCTGACCAGGGCGAGACTTCCTCGGGCAAACATAAAGCTGGCTCAGAGGGGCCAGTTCCAGTAAAGAAAGCAAGAAAATCAACAGGTGTGGAGCCCAAAATTCCTTCTCTAACTGCTGCAGAGATAGCAAGAGCTATTCAGATTGTCCAGTCACTTTCTCCGGTTCCGTCCGAACCGCCACTGTCTGGTAAAAGGTCAGTTCGGTCGGTTCTACCGGTTCAGGAATATGATGTTGAAGAGTTTTATGAACCAGAGGAGGGGTAGGATGATTATGAACAGTATGAATGTGACTTGGAGGGTCTGGGTGTGCCCACTGAACTGGACATCTCCCCAGACAGACCTTTTGAATCTCCCCCTTCGCTTTCTGAGTCCCCCTCTCACTTTATGTTTTACAAAAAAGTTGCTGAAACCCTCCAGCTCCCATTGGAGGAATCTGTGGATGAGCAAGAGGAACCTGATTTTGTAGAAATGATGGATATTCCAGAGTCTAGGAGGTTGTCTATTCCCTTGCATAAATCATTTAGGAAACAAACAATAAAAATTTAAAACTCCTAATTCTGTGCCTCCTGTGGACAAAAGATGGACAGGGTACCTCTGTCAGAGTCCTGATACAGATTCCTTTCACAGCAATGCAGTCACGTTGGTGTGGTTCAGGCTGCAGCCTGTGATAAAGCTAATATTTCCTTGGCTTCACATCCTCCTGACAAGGATTCCAGGAAGATTGATGCCATGGCTAAAAAACAATACATGGCAGCGTCCTTGGGACTCAGGCAAGAAAATTACATGGCTTATGTAAGGTAGCAAGGTATCAAAAATCTAGATGGGACACTGTCATGGCTTTGGCCAAACAGGTCTCTGGCCAGCTTGCTAATGAGCTGGAACAGGTGGCTGCTGATGGCATTGAGGCATCTAAGGTGCAGTTTTATGCTGCTGTGGATTTTAATGATGTATCCTCTAGAGTCATGGCTACATCTGTAGCTTTTCGTAGTTGGCCTGGCTCAGGTGTACTAGCTTGTCATAGGATACCCAGACTAAGGCTATGGATTTTCCTGTGGTTGGAAATTCTCTGTTTGGGGAGCAGACAGAGAATTATATGAAGAAAATGGATGAATATAGGACTACCTATAAGAGTGCTCAGGCTAAGGAGCGCAAGTCACTCCTCAGAGGCAGACCCCTCAGGGTAGAGGTAGGCCTTTCACAGGGCTTTTACCAAACCCAGGCCTCCTCTGCTTATGCTTGAGGGGTTCTTCAGAGGGAGAGGCAGACGGGTGTGGGCAGGCCTGCTCCCACCCTGAGCCTAAAGCACCTGCCAAACAGACATCCTGATAGGGTGCCCAGGGCGATTCTCCTTTACCTGTAGGGGCAGGTTGGCTTACTCGTTCAGAACTGGGTGTCTCTAACTTCACACAAGTGGGTCCTGGAAGTAGTAAGCCAGGGTCTGGTTCTCAGCTTCAAAAAGTTCCCAAAGATGAGAATCAGAGCTTTCTCACCTGCAAACTCTTTAGAGACCTTTACTTTAGAAACAAAAGTCTCAACCCTCCTGGCTCTCAGAGCTGTAGAAAGGGTTTCTCCCCTACACCAGGGCAAGGGTCTGTACTCCAGATATTTCCTTACCCCCAAAAAGACAGGAGAATGGCAACCCATTTTAGACCTGAGATATCTGAACAAACACCTGTTGAAACCAAAGTTTAGAATGGTAACTCTGGCAATGATTTTACCCTCTCTAAGGCCAGGGGACTGGCTAGCCTCCCTGGACCTCAAGGATGCCTATTTTCACGTCCTAATCAGAAGCTCCCACCAAAAGTACCTCAGATTCGAGCTGCCCTCAGGTCACTACCAGTTCAGAGCAATGCCCTTTGGCCTCACCTCTGTCCCAAGGGTATTCACAAAATGTCTGGCAGTAGCAGTTGCTCATTTAAGAGGGCAATCGATTGCTGTCTTTCCTTATCTGGACGACTGGCTCATTGTAGGCCAGTCCCCAGAACAGGTAAAATCTCACCTGCAAGTTACCCAGCAGCTGCTCACCTCCCTGGGCTTCTTGCTCAATCTTCCAAAGTCAGTTCTGGAACCAGTTCAGGTGCTCACCTTCATAGGTGCAGAATTGGACAAAAGCAGGCCAGAGCCTTCCTACCCTTAGAGAGGTAAGGAACTTGGTGGCTCTGGCTCTCCTTCACTCTGCAGGTCTCTCGACCAAAAGACACTTTTTGCAGCTCCTGGGGCACATGGCTGCATCCACAGCTGTAGTGCAAGGAGCAAGATTTCAGATGAGGGACATTCAGTTTCACTTGAGAGCCTTTTGGTCTCAGAGAGAGACCCCTTTCCAAGTTGGTCCCAGTGACCCGAACCTGATCCAGGTCCTCCAGTGGTGGCAGGATCAGGAGCAATTTAAGACTGGGGGTCCCCTTCATTCCTCTGTCTCACTCCTTGACCCTCACTATGGATGCTTCCCTCCTGGGGTGGGGAGCCCACATGGACGACCTCTCCACTCAGGGAGTGTGGTCCCCTCAGGAATCTCTGCTCCACATCAATTTGCTGGAACTCAGAGCTGTCTTTTTAGCACTTCAAGTGTTTTCTGCATCTGTTCAGAACAAAGTGGTACAAGTCAGAACAGACAACACCACAACAATGTGGTACATCAACAAGCAGGGGGGCACTTGGTCTTCGGCCTTGTGCACCGAGACAATGAAGTTGTGGTCTCTGGCCTATTCCCTAGACACTTCCCTCATAGCAGTTCACCTTCCAGGAAAGGACAATGTCCTAGCAGATGCTCTCAGCAGGATTTCCCAGGGCCATCACGAATGGTCTCTGGATCCTCAAGTACTGGGGATAGTTTTTGCCATATGGGGCACCCCTCAGATAGATCTTTTTGCAGCCCCAGACAATCACCAACTTCCACTGTTCTGTTGCAGACCCCCAGTGTTGGGCTTAGTCCACCTGGATGCCTTTCTCCTAGATTGGGAAGGGAAGTTTCTTTATGCCTTTCCCCCCTTCCCTCTCCTATTCAAGGTGCCAGTCAAAATCAGATCCCAGCCTTGCAGGGTGATTCTGATTGCCCCAGATTGGGCCAGGCAGCCCTGGTACCCACTCCTTCTGTCCCTAGCAGTCCATCTTCCCCTGTGTCTCCCCAGGAATCACAACCTGTTAACCTGTGCCCAGGGGAGAGTTTGGTATCAGAACCTCAAATCCCTCAACCTCAACGCCTGGCTCTTGAGGAGTTAGAATTTGCTGACCTACACCTTTCTCAGGGTGTTCTTGAAATCCTAAAGGCTTCTAGGAAGCCTTCCACTAGAGCTACTTATAATTCTAAGTGGAAAAGGTTTTCCATTTGGTGTTCTGGAAACATATTTCCCCGGAATCTGCTGATTTGCCCATTGTTTTGGACTATATGGTCCATCTTAATTCTTTGGGCCTGAGACCAGCTACCCTGAAAGTACATTTGGCAGCTGTCTCTGCTTTTGTGTCAGCAGGAAAGCCCTCCTCTCTTTCCACTCACCCTGTATTTTCCAAGTTTTTTAAAGGATTACTTCATACTAATCCACCTTTTAGGGATCCGGCCCCTGCCTGGGACCTTAATGTTTGCATTGCCCAGTTAATGCAACCCCCTTTTGAACCTCTGTCTTCTGCAGAGCTTAAGTATAACTTGGAAAACTGTTTTCCTAGTGGCTATCACTTCTGCCAGGCGTACAAGTGAGTTGCAAGCCTTGTCAGTAGAAACTGACTTTATTTCTTTCCACAGGGATAAGGTAGTCCTCCAGGACTAACAGGAAGTTTTGCCTAAGGTGGTTTCAGATTTCCATCTTAATCAATCTATCTCCCTTCCAGTGTTTTCACTGAACATTCCTCCTCTGGTGAGAGGAGATTGCACAGTTTAGATGTTAAGAGGGCCTTAAGTTACTATATAGAACGTACCAAGGGTCACAGGTTCGAATCCTCCAACTTTTCTCACTTATGGTGAGGTCGGAAAAGGAGACCTGCCACTAAGAGATCAATTGCCAGGTGGATTGTCTCTTGTATCAATTTGTTATCAGAAACTGGGAAAGTTCCCCTCTGGCCTGAGGGCTCATTCTCGAGAGGGTACAGCTGCGTCTCTAGCTGCTGCCAGAGACATCCTATCTTAGAGATATGTCAAGCAGCTACCTGGGAAAACGGTACACACTTTCACCAAGCATTACTCCCTGGATGTTCAGGCCAGGAGAGATGCTCGGTTTGGCACAGCTGTGCTTCAGAGCCTATTCCCTAAGTAGGTTCTGTCCCTCCTCCATGGAGGTACTGCTGTGTAGTCTGCAATTGTCATAATATAGCAAGACTTCATGTTGTTTGAAGAAAAAATTACTCACCTTAGTAATGTTGTTTCTTCTAATGGAGTCTTGCTATATTATGACCTCCCCCCCAGCCTGCCCCTCTCAGAACTTCTACTTGGGTATGGGGTGAGCAGCCTAGTGTGGGCGCTAGTTATGCCCATTATATGTTTTCCACCCCTTCTTGGGGTTTTGGGGTGTGGTGTTTTTATTTTATCTTATATTATTGCTTATATTATATTATTACTTCTGGTCCCTGACTTGAGTCTTTGTGTTGGGACCAGGAATATGTGTTAATAGTCAGGTAGCCAGTTGGCTGGTGTGGTTACAGCTTCCACACAGACCTTAGTGAGTTTTGCTCGTAAAGATCTGACAGTTTGGGTTTGAAATAACGCAGACAGAGCTTCTCTAACCGAGCTTACGCTCCAAGTTCCATTCTTAGAATGGGAGTTAACTCTTTCACCTCCGGAGCAGTTCTAATGGTGGGACAAACTGCAATTGTCATAATATAGCAAGACTCCATTAGAAGAAACAACATTACTAAGGTGAGTAATTTTTTCTTCTGGACTCAATAACCATAACTGTGCCTTTTCTGTCAAATCCAGTGGGTGTTAAACTTGACTTAACAAATCTTTTCTAACCAAAGAAATATTGAAACTGTTACCTTTCTTACAGAGAAGAGGCACAATAAGTATGATTGACTCAAGACCCATGTACTCATATTTCCAAATATGTTGCACTTTGTCTTAAACCCTACAATAATGTTATCTTAATGTTGTTTTTTGTATTTTTTACTGTACTTTCTAGAAAGCACAAATACTCTATACTTAAATTCTACTTCAGCTCTCTATAGCCCCTTTCGTACCCAAAGTCAGAATTAATATTCCATTCCCCACCATAATAGCACCACTATCCATCAGCTCTTCAGTGCCAAAGTCAAACTCATTTTCTCCCCAGTGACAAAGTCAAGCTAATTTCTCTCCTCCCTCACTCACTCACCCTCATACCACTTTTCACCCATACTCTGGGTCAGAGTAAATTTCTTCTCTTCCTGTTAAGGCTGCTTAGTGTAGTCAGTTGACTCTTTGAGAGCACACAAGATTAGACCTACAGAAAGGAAGCAGGACAATTACCCAGCGAATTGTGGACTGTTTTTATGTGTGCCTCTTCCTAACCCTGCCTGTCTAAGGATGCCCCAATAGACTGCACATAAGGACTCATATAGTATGTCAAATTTCACATACCCCATTCATTCAAGGCATCATGGGAAGTATACACTACGCTATGCATACACTTTTTATGAAGTTTGTATTAGTGAGGTATGTTGAATCTGGCATTTCTTTCAAACTTGACTTTGTTGCCCATGTCCTTCAGTGATAAATACTGCATCAGTTCTTTTTCACTGAAATTGTTGTCTTTAACATCACTGCTTTTCTGTTTTGGGCTCCCTATAACTCAAACAACTGCTATCAAATGCAGATTTCTTCCTCTCCCTAAGCTGGGAAAAAAGTGGCCTTTACATGCACTGCTGTTAAGGCTGATGGTGCTATGTGGGGCACACACAAGAAGCCTATTCTTTCCTGCAACAGAGACACAGCATACACTTGTGCAAATCTCTTGTTCAGATTTAATGGACTGCAATATCTAATGTTGAAGGCCCATGAAATGGTGCAGCATGCAGTGCCTTGGCCTGTGCCCTGTGCACACTGTGTTACCACTAAAGTATTTTCCATCTAAGTTCATATACTGATTGCCCTACCAGAATGTATATATTAGCTGTGGATAAATACCTAATTTTGAATATTTGGCTGAACTGGGTAATTGTTTTTCATGTACGTGTGTAGGGAAAAAAATAAGAAACATCCCCCACTCTAATCCCTAGCCTAATCATTAACACTAAAATCCCTATCCCCCTACCCTCTGCTACAAGCATAGTCCTACTCTCTTTCCCCCCAGCACCCACAATTGTAAGACAAAAAACTCCCACAATGGGTGACTGGCACAAACCTGTACATCTCTATAACTAGTCACAGTCTTGTCTAGCATTTTTCTTTTAAATCAATTTTTTTCCACCCACCCCCCTCCAACCCAACAACAGCACCAAACTCTCATCTTACTCCTCCCAAGCACCCACATTTTCTAAACAGAAGGCCTCCCCTGTTGACCCCCCCCAGATGTGACAAAGGTGACTGACACAGCCTGCCCGGAGCCTGGTCTGCCACAATAATGCCACCTAGGTTACCATAGTTGGCAGTGTGGCCAGAAGTAGCAGTACTGGGTGTGGAATGCTCCCGATGGAAGAGGTCAGCGTGTCCAGTGATGGGGAGACTTCAAGCCATCACCTTCACAGACTGTCTTTGGGTCTGGCAAAAAAGAATGTGGAAAACACTGCTGGCAGCAAGATGATGCCCCACAGCTCTTCACAGACCGCACACCACCTACATGGTACAGTACCACTGCACCAAGCAAAACCATCCAGAGGGAGCTTGGGGAAGCCCTAGTGGCCCTGCCAGAGGGTGAAAGCTGAGGAGGAACAGGTGGATCCTCAAGGTAAGTCCCAGAGATAGTGGATGATGGGGTTTGGGGAGTCACAGGGGGCAGATGGTTGCCAGCCAAGCAAGAGGGAGAAAAAAAAGAAAAGGCCAACTAAAAAACAGTAGTCAGAGGAGTGACTCCTCTGTGTGTGCAATCAACAGTTGATTGTAACAGTGAGAAAGACTCATTACTTCTTATAAACAAATTCCTTTATTATGCGCATCAAGGTTTACATAAGACACCAATCTGAAATGGCCAACATTTCATAGCCGTGAAAGCCACTTCCTCAATATCCATTGTGGTCTGCAAGCTATCCCTTTAAGTTCTTATGCACCACCTTGGTGTTGTAAAAGCTTGAATACCCTATTTTTAATATGGGGCATGCCCAGCTGCATCTGAGCCAAAGGCCTTTTCTCATTGCAGGAATCTTCCTATTTATTTTTAAGGCTTCAGACGGTCAACTCATTACTCCACCCCTGGTAGTAGAACCCCTGATTAAATATATTTATGTGAGCTTCCACCCCATCCCCAACCACCCCACGCTACACTCCTTTTATAGGGTACCACAGTTGTGACATTTCCTGTGGCAGAGCAGGAAGGGGCGGATCAGTGGGGCCTCCACAAGGTGATCTCATTTACAGGGCACTAGTAATTTAACTTGTTATAACAAGTTAAACAAAGCACAATTAAACCATTACTTGCATTTTTTTTCCTTCTAATTACTCTGACTAGGTTACAAACCCAGCAACTTATTTGGAATGGATTTCATTAACTGCAGGTACTGTGGAACAATTTTCAGAAGGACAGTCTTACAGGATTTAGGACACTGTCCTACATGCTGGGCCTTTGGAGATCTTAGGTCTCAGCTCCGGGCAGCATGGGCAGAGATTGCACGCCTCAAATTTCATATTGAAGAGGAAATACATTATAAGAACCACCCACCATTTCCCCAGCATCCAACAGAAAAACCTCGACCGCAGAGGGTAGTTGGTCCAGGAGGTTGGCAGGTGGTTAGGGAGGAGCAAATCAGGTGCCCCATCACTCTCTGCTCTCAATACATTACCTCCGAAACCATATAAACACTACAAACAGGTATCTGCCTCTATCTCTGAAATCAAATAAAGAGGCAGAAGACACTGCAGAGCAGGACACTGCGGCACAGGAGCTACACAACAATACTCACCCAAATCAGGAACTAAAACTAAACAAGCACAAAGGAAATCCAAAAACTACTGATCATAGGAGACTCTATGATTGGGAGTTGATACCCATCTCCAGCCAGGGTGATGGTCAGATGTCTCCCAGGTACATCAGCATGGAGAGACACTGACCGCATTGCTAAAATTGTTCACAAAGCAGGAGAAAACATTGATGTCCTAGTACACATAGGGACTAATGATCTCGCCAGCCGGTCAGTTGTGGAGACCAAGGAACACCTGACTAGGCTGGGTGACAAACTATCATCTATTTCGTCCGGCATCTCCTTCTATGAGATCCTGCCAGTCTGGGAGAAGGGAGCAGATGGACGGAAGGTCAGAGAAGGGGAGATAGGGGAGCTAAACACGTGGCTCAAGGACTGGTGCCAGGAAAAAGGACACGGATTTGTAGGGAACTGGCAACAGTTCTGGGAGCGAAAGTTCTTTAAATTTGATGGACTGCATCTGACTAAAGAGGGAGTCAGTGCATTGGGGCAGAAGTTTGACGTCTTTGCAGAATATTTAAACTAGCAAATGGGGAGAGGGGTGCAGCACCCCATACGTCGAATGGGAAGAACACCCCTCCCCCCTCAGCTAGTGGTCAAACAGGAATTCAGCGTGTTTGCTGTTCATTTGCATCACCAGGTAAGAAAAAAGGTTTGTCTCCCCATACGATGCACAGGGGTAATGCCAAACTTCACCCAACAACTAACACACCAAAATCTGGCCAATGGAAAATCATGTACACAAATGCTCACAGCCTGGGAAATAAGATCTCAGACCTGCAGGCAATAATGTCAGAGGCTAAACTGGACATAGTAGCAATTAGTGAGACGTGGTTTACCAGTAACCACACTTGGGAGACTTCAGTACCTGGCTATGTATTGTTCAGAAGAGACCGAGGTGCAAAAGGGGAGGAGTGGCCTGTATGTTAATGAAAATATCAAAGCTGCAGAAATTCAAATACACATAAGGAGCCAGAAGAACTGTGGGTCACCCTGGAAACAGGAAAAGGGACAGCCATAAGAACTGGGGTTGTCTACAGGCCCCAGACCAGAGGGAGGACATAGACACATTACTGTTAGAAGATATACAAAACATGACAGCTAAAGGGGAGGTTCTGATAATGGGAGACTTAACATGCCAGATACAGATTGGTCAATACCAGCAGGAACATCTGCCAGAACTAGACTCATAGTGGATTCCCTGCAGGGAGGGCCTCAAACAACTGGTACAGCAACCCACAAGAGACAGGGCTATCCTAGATCTAGTACTGACTAACAAAGAAGGGATCACAGATCTCCAGGTAGAAGGTCACCTGGGGCCAGTGACCATCACATGGTATGGTTCAATTTGGCTACTACATCTAAATCATCCCATTCCAAGGCAAAAATATGGGACTTCAGAGGAGCTGACTTTGATAAGATGGCCAACAGAGTTAAGCTAGCCCTGGCAAAAAGAAACACAGGTGAGGAGGCAGGCAAAGTGGGCAAGCATTAAGGATACAATACTTGAAGTAACATCCCATTGTGTTAGACAGAAAAGGAAGTGCAAAAGAAGAAGGAAACCACTTTGGTTCTCAAATACAGTAGCAGAAAAGGTCAGAGCCAAAAGGCTGGCCTTCAGAAAATATAAAGGAACACAGCGAGATGAAGATAGGGAGGCATACCAAACTGCCCTAAGGGAAGCAGGTAAGGCAGTAAGGCAGGCAAAGTCCCAAACTGAGGAAACACTAGCACAAACAGTAAAAGAAGGTGACAAGACTTTCTATAGATACATTAGTGAAAGGAGAAAGTCCAGAGGGGTATTGCTAAGCTTAATGGAGAAAAGGGAGCATGTGAGGAGGAGGACCCTGTAAAGGCATCTATCCTAAATAGATACTTTTGCTCAGTATTTACTGAAGAGAAGGTAGGGCAGGGCCCACAGCTCAGCATCATGGACACAGGGGAGGGAGGTGAGTACTCCCTTCACAAAAGAAAGGGTCCTACAAGAGCTTGCTAAGCCAGGGTGGATAAGGTAACGAGACCTGATGGCATACATCCCAGGGTACTTAAGGAGCTAAAGGAGGAACTAGCAGAGCCATTAGCAGAATTGTTTAGTGAGTCTCTGAGCACAGGAGAGGTCCCAGAAGACTGGAGAAGGGCTCATGTGATCCCACTCCACAAGAGTGGTAGCAGGGAGAAGCGGCGAACTACAGACCGGTCAGTCTTACCTCAGTAGTGGGCAAGATTATGGAGGCACTCCTTAAGGAAAGGATAGTGCAACACCTGGAATCCATAGGGCACAGGATCCAAGACAGCATGGGTTTACAAAGGAAGGTCCTGTCAAACTAATCTCATAGATTTCTTTGACTGGGTAACCAGAGTGGTGGACCAAGGGGAGCAGTTGATGTCGCCTACCTTGACTTCAGCAAAGCTTTTGACACTGTTCCACATAGAAGATTGATAAATAAGCTAGGCAGGCTCGGGTGGGTCAGAAGTTGGTCAACTGGGTGGCAAACTGGTTGACTGGCAGAAAACAGAAGTGGTGGTAAATGGTATACAGTCAGAAGAGATGCAAGTCACACGTGGGGTACCTCAGGGATCAGTCCTGGGGCCAGTCCTATTCAACATCTTCATTAGTGACCTCACAGATGGACTAGAGGGTAAGGCTTGTCTGTTTGCAGATGACACCAAGATCTGCAACAGAGTAGATGATCCAGATGGGTGGGCAGAATGAGAAGAGATCTGGATAAACTAGCAGAATGGTCAGAAGAGTGGCAACTGGGATTTAATGCAAAGAGTGCAAAATCATGCACATATGGAAGAGAAACCTCAGCCACTTATAGGCTGGGAGGAGTTGCTAGCAGTCACAAAGGAAGAAAGAGACTTGGGCATCATCATCACTGATGACCTAAAATCATCCAAGCAGACCTCTAAAGCAGTAGAGTAAGGCTAGGGGGTGTTAGGGTGTATTAGTAGGGGTATCACAAGTCGTAAGAGGGTGGTAATAATCCTCTGTACAAGACATTGGTTAGGCCCCATCTGGAGTACTGCGTGCAGTATTGGAGGCCACACCTTCACAAGGACATTAATCCAAATTGAGGCAGTCCAGAGAGGGCAACCAAAATGGCAGGGACTGCATCAGAAGACATATGAGGACAGATTAATGGAGCTCAATATGTATACCCTTGAGCAAAGGAAGGAGAGAGTGATATGATCGAGACATTTAAACACCTTAAGGGCATAAACAAGGTGAAAGAGTCTAACATGTTTAAATATAAGAAAAATAGCAGGACAAGAGGACACAGCATGAGATTAGAGGGAGGTCGATTAAGGGGAATGTGAGGAAATCTTTTCACAGAAAGGGTGGTAGATGCATGGAATGGCTTACCACAAGAAGTGGTGGCTATGAACACAGTGCAAGGCTTCAAACAGGCATGGGATAGGCATAAGGGAGCAATACAAATGACTATGAATAGATAGGTCACTGACAGAGCAAAGGCCGATGGCACATTTATAAGGTAGAAAAAGAAATGGGCAGACTGGATGGGCCTTGCGGCCCTTATCTGCCGTCAACTTCTATGTTTCTATGTTTCTATGTTTCTATGAGTCTTCCAAAGGATATCCTCATACAGAGTGGGTGGCATGACTTAATAGTATACCAAACTGCAAGCACTCTACTAATGCAAAGCATCACATGAAGTATAAACAATCATCATGCATATTCATTCCATGATGTAGTGATGTGTGTGTAATTTGGTACTTCTTTAGAACGTGATCTTTCTGACATTGTCCTTTCAGGGTAAGTGTTGCATCACTGGACAGGATATTCAAAGGAGATGCACCATGCACAATTGAGTTGCATTGGTGCATTCCTGAAATGCGCCCCTGGGCCATATTCAAAAGGGGTTGATGTGCTGCGCCAATCCAGAAGCGCGACACTGCGCAGATAATGTATGAGGTGCATCCAGAGGAGACAGTCCCCTGCATATGAAGCACATCTCCATATTCAGCCAAGATGTGTGAAACAGCTGCCTGAACATCTCAGAGATGTGTCTAGCAAAGATAGGCATGGAAGAAAACATGCCTAAGTGGTAGCCACCCCCAGGCAGGCTGCTATCTTGCACAGGACAACACAGTAACCTAGCCACTGGGTGTCTACCCCCCAGTCCCGATCGTGAGGGAGAGTGCTAAACCCTCATATCCCTGGTAGTCTAGTGGCCCCCCTTCCCCATACCCCAAACACAAATGAAATATAATAGCTGTCCTATCCCTGGTAGTCTAGTGGTACCCCCTTCTGTCCCTGGTACCTGATGAGCCGATAATATAATACATTCCATCCCTGGTAGTCTAGTGGTATCCCCCTCCCAGCCCCAATCCCAGCAAATCCCACACCTGAAAGCTCCCTGGTAGTCCAATGGACCCCCCACCCACTGAGGGAACCAAACCCCCACCCTGCTCCCCCATCCCATAATGGGTATGAGAGCTGGCAGACAGCAAAACTCACCCACACACCTCCATGGCTGCCCACCAACTGCGCTGTTACTGAATGACAGCTTACAGTAAGCTCTGCAAAATCATTGGTCGACCAATGGACTTGTAGTGAGTATTGTACTGTAAGTATTCATTCACAGCTTAGTGTCAGCCACAAAGGCTAAGTAGTAAATTTGCAACCAACCCTGAAAATAATAAATAATATGACAATAAATACAGCTAATGCTCATAAAGAGTACTATAGGCCAGTTCAGATAAGTGGGATTGTACCACTTTTTGAAGGCCTCCACCAAAGGGTGCAGCATGAACATGAGGTGGCAAAGATTTCCAGAGCAGACATGCAGTCACCACAAAGTATCCATCCTCAGATAATTAGCTTTGATTGTGGAACAGCAAGAAAGTCTGCCTTGGAGGAGTGGAGAAGGTGTACGGTAGTGTATATGTACAAGATCTATTTTAGGATGCCAAGACACAAACAGATAGGGCCTTGTAAGTCAACAAGTTAATCTTGAAGCTGATGCACCACTGGATAGGCAGCAGTGTAGGCCATGCAGCACAGGCATTCTATGCTAAGACCAGTCCTAGCAATCAGCTTCTGTATTTTGCACCAGCTGTAGGCAGTGTAACAGACCTCCAGATGACCCTAATTAAAGGATTTTACAGTAGTAACCCCCTCAAGGTTAGATTTTGTCTCCAGTGTTATTTGTGGTATACAGTATATGCTGCCACTGGGAGAAGTGATACATACAGCAGGTACAGAGCTACATAGCTACATGTATACTGACAGCAGATAAAGGCCTTTGGCCCACCTAGTCTGCCCAATTGCACATGTCATTTTGCCCCTTGTAGTTTATCTTGAACTAGGTTGTCCCTTTCCTCCAACTGCTAGGATCCCCTGATGCCTATCCCATGCATTCTTTAATCTAGTAATCATTTCAGCCCCCACCACCACCTCCTCTGGCAGGGCGGTCCACTTATCCACCACCCTTTCAGTGAAGAAATGCTTCCTCATTTCACCTCTGAACCTCCCTTCCTCCCTCCAATTTCATCCCAGTCTCTCTAGTCCTGGAACATCTCTTCCTCTAAAAAATAGTGTTTTCCTGCACCTTGTTCCTCCCCATGAGGTATTTGTATGTCTCTATCATATCCCCCCTCTCCCTCATGTCCTCCAGGGAGTACATGTTCAAATTCTTCAGCCTGTCCTTGTAAGACTTGTGATGCAGACCCTGTACCATCTTGGTTGCCCTCAACTTAACTGTCTCCTCCCTGTCTATGATCTTGCTTACTATAGGTGTGACCTCACTAATGTCTTGTAAAGTGGAATCATGACCTCCCT
The DNA here is from genome assembly GCA_016271365.2 of Neoceratodus forsteri. Lineage (NCBI taxonomy): Eukaryota > Metazoa > Chordata > Ceratodontiformes > Ceratodontidae > Neoceratodus > Neoceratodus forsteri. Next base: position 507,704,806 of record CM057452.1, on the reverse strand, counting down.
TTTCCTGCTGGTGATGCCCCTGCCTATGCATCTCAGCATCCTATTTGCTTTACCAGCTGCCTTGTCACACTGACTCCCAACCTTTAGGACATCAGAGATGATAAACCCAAGGTCCCTTTCCTGCTTGGAGTATGCTATATCCTAACCCCCAGCTGATATGTTGTTCCAGGGTTTTTGTGACCCATGTACATTATTCTGCACATTTTTGCATTAAATATGAACTGCCACACCCTTGAGCATTCCACAAGCTTCTACAGGTCACTCATTCTATCCACTCCCTCTGGCACGTCCACTCTGTTACAGAGTTTTGTGTCACCAGCAAACAGGGAAATTCTCCCTTGTATGTTTTCCGTAATGTCACTGATAAAGATGTTGAAGATGACCGGATCCAGCACTGATCTCTGTGGCACTCCACTGGTCTCCCTTCCCTCTGCAGAGTGACAGCCATTTACCACTACCCTCTGTGTCCTGCCACCCAGCCCAATTCCTCACCCACAACACTACTGTCCTAGCCACATCCATATTGCCCAGCTTATTTAACAGCCACCTATGGGACACAGTGTCAAAGGCCTTTCATAAGTCCAGATAAGCCATGTCCACTGCCCCCCTGATCCACCTCCCTTGTGACCCAGTCAAAAAATTCAAAGAGGTTAGTCTGCCATGACCTCCCCCCAATAAAACCATGCTGCCTTGGATCCTGTAGACTGTTGGCCATAAGGTGTTCCACTAATCTCTCCTTCAGTAGTGCTTCCATTATCTTCCCCACTACTGAGGTGAGGCTGACCGGACTGTAGTCTCCCACTTCCTCTCTGTTCCCTCTCTTGTATAAGGGGACTACATCAGCTGTTCTCCAGTCTTTGGGCATCTCACCTGTTTATAGTGATTGGCTAAACAGGGTCATCAAAGGTTCAGCCAACACTTATCTGAGCTTCCTCAGCACCCTGGGGTACACCCATCCAGGCCCATAGCTTTATCAACTCTTATTCCTTCCAGTTCCTTTAAGACCCTTTCCTGTTGAAAGGGACTTATATCCATTTCTGTACCCTTCCCCTCCTTTGTACTTCCTTCTGGCCAACTACCTGCCCCATGTACTGTAAAGACTGAGCAGAAATATCTATTCAGTATGTCTGCTTTACTGTTGTCATCCTCAACACTTCTCTTGCCCTCACCCTTTAGCCTCACTATCCCTCCCTTTGCCTTCCTTTTTTTTTCTTATGTATCTGTAAAAGGTTTTGTCCCCTCTAGCCACTGTTTTCACAATGCACTCCTCTGTCCAAGCTTTGACTTCCCTTACTGCCCTCTGTGCTTTCTGTATACCGTTGAAACAGTGAGGGTAATACCACAAAGACCAGGGGTGGTGATCCGCCATCTGCAGCTATTGCAGAATACGACAGCCAAGTTGTTGACTGGAACCCCTAGATCCAGTCATACAACACCTGTGCTGCATGAACTGCACTGGCTGCCAATACAATGGCAGATCGCCTTCAAGGTCGCATTGCTGAGTTGGGACCCAACTACCTGAAGAAACTCCTGTTTTCTTACTCCCCCTCCCACCCGCTCTAATCCTCTGTCGAGGGATTGCTGGAGATTCCCAGGGTATCTCTGAAAACATAACGTGGGAGATCTTTTGCTTTTATGGCACCTACCCTATGGAATTCTCTACCTCGCCAGATACAAGATAACCTGACCGTGAAAGGATTTAAAAAATCCTTAAAAACATACCTGTTTAGCCATGCATTCTCACGGACTTACTGAATGACAGCTGTTGTTTTATTGTTTTTAAGTATAACCCTGTAACTATAATTGTGATGTATTGTAAAGGCACCCTGATCTATGGAATGGTGCTTTATATAAATAAGATTTTACTTTACTTTTTTTACCATTGTAGCGACAAAATCGGCAGTTTGCTGTAATAGTCCGCAGTACACCAACACTAATTTTCCGGTGTGTATGCCACCTCCCACAAACAACTCCAGCTTGGAGTAGATAATAATAAATTCCAGGAGTATGGGGAGCAGAGCCCCCCACATAAAGGATGTGGGGGGCAAGGCCCCGTGCAAAAAATACTCTGTTTCACTGATGGCACAATGCCGACTGTAAGCATTGTGCCATTACTGTTAATGCCGTTCAACAAATTTCTTGTCATAGCAGCTTGATGGAACCCATGCTTCCCTTTGCTTCTCCTGGTACCTTTCCCTGTCCCATTCTGCCTGTGTCTTTTTGCATTTCTTGGATGCCATCATTTTGGCTTTCATTGTCTCTGCTACCTTCTTGGAATACCCTAAGGGTTTCCTCTTCCTTTTCCACAGGCTAACCTGTTTAACGCATAATTGTGTTCCCCTTGCTATCCCTGTTTAAAATACTGAAAACTGTTCCTCCACCCCTAATTCCTTCCCCATTCCAGCTAGTGCTTCTTCCAAGCACTTCCCCATTCTCCCAAAATCTGCCCTCCTAAAGTCTTGGATACATGTTTTAGTGTGGCAGTGAACTGTCCATTTAGTTATTTCAAACCACAGTGTCCATTTTGTTCATATCCTTGTGCAGGTGCGGCCTCCAGTACTGCACATAGTACTCCAGGTGGGGCCTAACCAGTGCCTTGTAAAGCAGAATTATTACCTCCCTCTTACAACTTGCAATACCTCTACTAATAAACACCAACATCCATCTAGCCTTACTGCTTTAGTGGTCTGCTTGGATGATTTCAGGTCATCTGCGATGATGATGTCCAAGTCTCCTTCCCTTGTGATTGCCAGCAACAAGCATCCTAATCTATAGGTGGCTTCAGGGTTTCTCTTCTGTATGTACATGATCTTGCACTTCTTTGCATTAAACCCCAGTTGCCACTTTTATGACCATTTTGCCAGTTTATCCAGATCTCTTCTCATTCTGCCCACCCCATCTGGATCATCTACTCTGTTGCAGAGCTTGGTGTCATCTGCAAACAGACAAACCTTATCCTCCAGTCCATCTGCAATGTCACTGATGAAGATATTGAAGAGGACTGACCCCAGTACTGATCCCTGAGTTACCCCACTTATGATTTGCATTTCTTCTAACTGTATACTGTTTACCACCGCTCTCTGTTTTCTGCCCGCCAACCAGTTTGCCACCCAGCTGACCAACTTCTGACCCACCCAGAGCTAATTAATCAATCATCTGTGTGGAACAGTATCGAAAGCTTTGCTGAATTCAAGGTAGGCAACAAGAACTGCACCCCAGTGGTCAAACACTCTGATTACCCAGTCAAACAAAAGCTATGAGATTAGTTTGACAAGATCTTCCTGTTGTAAACCCTTGCTGTCTTGGATCCTGTGCTCCTATGGATTCCAGGTGTTGCACTATCCTTTCCTTAAGGAGTGCCTCCATAATCTTGTCCACTACTGAGGTAAGACTAACTGGTCTGTAGTTCCCTGTCTCCTCCCTGCTTCCACTCTTGTGGAGTAGAATCACATGAGCCCTTCTCCAAACTTCTGGGATCTCTCCTGTGCTTAGAGACTCACTAAACAGTTCTGATAATGGCTCTGCTAGTTCCACCCTTAGCTCCCTTAGTACCCTAGGATGTATGCCATCAGGTTTCATTGTCTTGCCCATCTTGAGCTTAGTGAACTCTTGTAGATCCCTTTCTTTTGTGAAGGGACTAGTGCACACCTCCCTTCCCTCTATTTTTCAAAGTGCACCTGATAGTCTCAGCAGTAATCAGATCCAGGGTCTCTTGGCAGCTCACAAGTAGTGAAATAAGCCCTTAGGCAGACCTGCTTTAATAAACATTTGCAGCTGTATATGCTCAGGCACTGGGAGGTTAAGTATCTTGCTCATGGTAATACCATGAGTATTTGACTCTGGTGGGATTTGAACCTAGGATCTTCTGGTTTCCAAGCCAGTGCTCTAACCACTAGACCATGTGGCCTCCTTATCTTCTCTCTTATTTTTTTTCATAAGCAGTCTTATCCCCCAACCCTGCATGAAAATAGAGTACTGTAAATCTTCCTCCAACCCCCTTGTAGCAAATCCCATCACCTCATTCTCATGGCAGAGGGCATGGATTCTCCACTACCCTCCCAAGTTGGCTTCTGATGCTGTCTACACATAATTAATCTATATATTTTCACTTTCATGGTCCTTGGAAGGTTTTATCTTTAGCCTTAGGAAATGCTCCCAGTATTGGCAGAGTAAAAATAAACTTTAAAGATGAACTTTAATGACTGCATTTTTGTATTGAGATGTTTAGCACATTTTTGTATGTATGTGTGTACCAGTGGGAGTGGCAATCAGATGCTGTATACCCCGCTGATCTTTTGTTGCCTTAATGTGGATATTCCAGCAGAGAAAAATGCTAAATAAATGAATTAATTAAATAGCACCACATGAGCTTTCCCTGGAATGTAAAATCTCAAGAGGTGGAAGAGCACTTAGCCATGCACTGCCGGCGAACTGAGTGACAGGGCTAACATGATGAAATGAGAGCTAATTAGTGCTCATTGCCCAATAACTGTACTGCAAAGACCTTTAGCCACTGATAGACTGCAGCACAATCATGCTGACTGAGCACTGCTCTGATATACTGTACTACATGTGTAGTTACACTTATCTTTCTGTATCATTGTGAACAGAGCAAAATGACTGCTTTGTTTCCTCTTCAGTTGTGTGGGGGCATTGTGGAACAATTTGGAGCTGGTCCGTTTTGGGCTTACTGACTAATGCCATGATGGAGTGCTGCTAAAATGCTGCATTTTTTTCCATCTATGCAGCATAGTCAGCCAGCATGCAACAAGATACTTTGCAGTGCATGACGTGTTATAAAATACTGCATGACAAAAGGGTTTAATTGGCTTGAATTACACTGTTTCCTGCAGCATACTGCAGGTTACTGTATTGCATCCTGGCTGGTGCTCCTGTATGTGGATGCTCTCCATCCCTTGCAGCATTGCTGGGAATTGAGGTTGGGAAGAGAGTCAGCAGAGAAAGAGAATGGGGGATGTTTTGTTGAAAAGCAAAATGGATGCATCAGAACTAGACCAGGAGAGGACCAGCAAGGGAAGGAGTAGAAGGAACTCTGTTAAAAAATTGAATGCACCAAAATCAGGAGTGGAGGAGAATGCTAGGCTGGCTCCCCACAATGTTGCACTGCACATGTGTAGATTTTTTCCAAAATGGCTGCAGCAGTGCACCCCAGGCCCATACATGGGAGTTAAAATGCTGTGGAATTGCAATTTGTGTATGTAAACTAATGATGATTGGATAGTGCATTTAACTGTCCTAAGGGATAATCCATATATTACACTTTGATCCAAGATCCTATCCAAACCCCATTATAATTTCGGATAGAAAGTCAGATAGGTTGGATAGTGGGATCCAAGGTCAGATATCTGCCTCAGATTCCTTGGATCCCAGATAGTCACATTGGATGGTTGATATATGACTGGAGCCAAGGTGATAGGATCCAGTAATCAGATACTAATGGTATCCAATGACATCCAGTATCTGGGGAAGTCAGTGATGTCTGATAGTATCCAGCTCCGACGGATATAACATTAATGTAATCAGTGTTTAAGTCCACAGCTCAGGGCTGGCTCAAGGCTCTACTCCTGCAGTTACATAGTCAAGTCTCCAAACTCCTGGTTCTGTAACAAGAACTGTGCAGAATGTTATCTGTGAAAAGACAACATTAGAAGACACAGTGTTCACATCAGCCTTTCTTCAGGGATAAATAAATATGGATCATTTATTTTACGATTTACTAACCCAGGAAAGCCCAGCTAGGATGCAGCATCTGACTTCAGTGGGCTCCTGCTTTTATCCATTTCCACATCTGGGCAGAGTTGAGCACTGGGAGGTTATATGACTTGATAAGGGTTACACAGTGAGTAAGTGGCTTTAAATATGGGTCTATTGGATAAGAGACCTGTGCTGTAGCCACTAGACCAGTGTTTGTCCACCTCGGGTCCGTAGCTCCAAAGGAGTCTGCAAGGTTTTGCTCAGAAGTCCCTGGGAGGTAAGGCACAAAATGCAGGAACAAAATTTTTACTAAATCACATTTTCATATTTATAAATATTGTGTACAGTATGTAAGGCATTTCAGGGCTGGGATAGTCATGTTAAAACCAATAAGCATAAAATAACTATTAGCCCATATAAAATATTAACAGTTGGCCGGCTCGGTAGCGCAGAGGGCTAAGATGCTAATGCCTTACATTGTGCTATGCCAGTGACCCAGGTTCAGGAACCACCTCAGGTCACAAGCGTGCTAGCTTGGGGGAGGGAGGAGGGTTGGAGTGGGATTGAGTCATGGCTCTCCCTTCCAAAAGGGTGGATGCCCACCGGTCCATAGTCCTACTCCCACCCGGTGGAGGTCCGGGGGGGGTGTGAAGGTGGTACTGTGCAGCGACAAAAGTAAGGGAAGGGGTGGAAGGGGCAGAAGGGGCTACTGGATCCTGGCTTGTGCATGCATTACCATATGCGTACATGCATGTGTACATCATGGCATGGGGGGCAGGGAGCAAAAAATTGAAAATCGTAAAAATGCATATATAATAAAAATAAATATTGACAGTGTAGGTTCTTGTGCATTAGTCCTGCTGAGCATCCGTAGTTTGTCCATGCTGCCCCCTTGCACCAGGACTAAGAAACTGAACAATGTAATTAGTTCCTGATTCTCCTGATGAAACTGACACTAAGATCATATGTTTTGAGTTATGGCTGTACACCCCCCCCCACCCTCGCATAACACTGGAAAATCTGCAGCACAGACTCCACTACTTCCACTGCTGACAGCTCCAATTTCAAATGGATAAGTAATGTATAACTAGGATGTTGCAAGCAACCCTGAGGAGACTAAAAGATGTACTTAATGCTGAACTTTGAGGCAGTGGGCCCCCTGACAGTATGGGCCCTATTGCAACCATGTCTCTTGCACCCCTGATCACATCCCTGAGGCATTTAATTCCTAGCAAATACTGAATAAAGTGAAAAAATACTATATATTATACTCTACTTGGGAATAGAGGGTCTACAAGCAGGTCTGGACATGGTCAGGGGCCTTAGGCATATCTGGTCATGAACAGGGGTTCCTCAGGCATGTCAAGACATGGTTAGTGGTCCTCATTGTCAGAAAAGTTGGGAACCTCTGCACTAGACCATGATGTCTCTCGGGCATTTCAGAACAGGCATATCAGTTATAAACACAGGAGCACTACATGCCATTGCCAATTAGTACAAAAGCTACTGCCCCTTTAAGAGGGCAGTCTGAAACTCCTAAGAACTTTGTATGGGAGAATGGCCAAGGCTTGATTTAGTAGGCTCAGTCTGGGCTTTGGGATTACTGTCATGAAACATCATTTCAAGATGGAGACAGAGATGATTTGTGTGATGCTGTTGTCAGTAAGTAATGCACCCAGAGAGATAGGGTGAAAGGGGATCGAAACTCAATCAATGCTGTGGTATTTATCATAACGGATCTCTGGCCGCTGTCAGATCAGTGGAAATTGCAACACAATCCTACTTGAAGGGCGACAAAGGCTTTGCCTGTCAGTGATCATTAAGGCTATCCTGCAGAGAACATGTGCAATGCATCAACATAGGATTCCTTCAGTCGGAACAGTGGCAAAAAGAAAATCACAGCACTTAGCAAGCTGTCGCAAGGTAGAATAAGTTGACAAGGGCTGAAGCTGTCGAAGAGTATCCCAAAAATGCCACATTCAATGTTTTCAAGAACTAGTGCACTGGCCTGCTTCTCATAAAAAAAATATTTATAGTGGGATGCAGGGTGCAAGGCACAGAAAGATGTCTGTCATACCAGCACATACCCAAGTGCATATCTTGTGTTTGAGCATAAGCTGCATATCTCCACTCAGTATATGCTTGTCGTGTCTTTGTTTAAATGATGGGAGATCATTCAATTTAAAATGACAGCTTTCTGAATGGTACAGTACATAGCAAACTAAATCTGACATGGTAATGGAAATAGACACTTGAAATGGATGAAAATTGTACCCAAATGTGTATTATATATTACAATGTGAATGTGAGACATCCCGAGATGAGTACAATACATAGCCACATGGGAATGTAACACATACTGAATCAAATATGAGATATCATGCATTTATTTTATTTTATTTAAAAATGTGTAACTGTGGTGAGACACACTGAGATGAAGCTCACTTTCAGGTGCAAACCTTGGGGCGAAGGGGTTACAAGGGGGAAGAGATTGCATCATAGATAAAATTAATTTAATTAATATAAACAATGATGTACAAGAAAATACAGGTAGATAAAAATGAATATACAACAAAGCTCACCAGGATTAAACCCAATTTTACAGCATACTGCAGTAGAGTTACTGCAGCAAACAGTGCAGTTTCAATTAAGCAGTAAGGTATAACCATGGGTTAGATTAACAGTCTGTTAATCACCCCCTAGGGGTATAATGTTGCATGAGGCACAGTTGAGTGCCGTATTGCTCCTAGGGGGTGATTAACTGACAGTTAATCTAACTCCTGGGAGTGCCTTATTGCTATTATGAAAATGATTCCAAAAGAAATGTGTTAAAAGTATACTTTTTGAATGTTTTCCTCATTTAGAGGGAGATTTTTAATAAAATAGTCCTTCCACCAACAGTTTAAGAATGCTGGTTCAAAATCAGAATGCATCATTCCACACATTCAGCAGTGCTAGAGGATGGAATGCTGACAGGAAGAATCCATGTACCATGGTGATAAGGCTGTGCATGACAGTATAACATGGATTAATGTAAGTCTGTTGGAATCCTAACAGCCAATCAGATTGCAGCATTTCTGAGACACTTTTTATAATGGGAGTTAATCCCTTTTGTCATGCAGGAAACTAACACTGTGCTTCATCCTGGTGAGTTTCACTGTATATATGTATTTATTTATTGAAAATGTTTCACCAGGAAAGGCACACTGAACAAAAAGATGTTCATCTCACGGTGCGACCTGGGGGGAAGGGTTACAAGTGGAGGCAGATCAACATTCAAATATTGAATACTGAATAGCATAATACAGATAATGTACAGTTGGGTGGGATTACATTAGTACATTTTTACAATAGATGGAGCAGTACAGGATTACATTAGCAGATTTTTACAATAGGTGAAACAGTACAGGAATCAAACATCAAGTACAGGGAATACATATCAAGGAACACGTCAAGGTTAATACATGATTAAGTAAGTGCCAATAACAATACTTGAGTGCCAGTAGCAGGAATTGAGTTGAGCTGGGATACACCAAGTTGACAGTAGGAGCTGGAGGAGAGGATGAGTGGTGAATAAGAGTGGGGGGGAGGGAGAGGAGAACAGTAGCAGTGCATGTGGTTGAGAAGCAAAGGTTAATTAGGAGGGAGGGAGGAGGGGAAGGGAGAGATTAGGAGGGAATTAGAGAGTGGGAGTGAGTGAAGTGTGGGGTAGTGTATAAGCCAGCAATTAGGCAAAGGCCGAGGAGCAGCTGGTCAGGCGCAGGGGGAAGGTGGAAGAGGCTATTGGGGGGTCAGGGCATTTTGCAGTTTGGTGCTAGAAATTAGTGAGGGGCAAGGATGAGGAGTGTTTGGATGATGAATGGCGGATCTGAGCCGGCATATATGTGTTTATATATAGTAAATATATATAAATCATGGCATATATATATATATATATATATATATATATATATATATATATATATATATATATATATATATACATACTATAAAAATATATCTAAAAATTATGGCAGGAAAAAAATGAACAAAATGGGACTGGCCTGACAGAAAAAGTGCAGTGGCAGGTGGCTCTCTTTTTAAGAGATAGTGTCCCTATGAAGAACAAGTTGGATATCAATGGGACAAGCAGTTCTGCCGAGTCCATCTGGTCAAGCTCAAAGAAAAAGCTGATGGGGCAAAAATAGCCACCTAAGAAGTAACTACTGGAACTGCACACAAGTCATCTCAGCTTATCAGATGCAGTGATAATAAGTGTTTTGTGAAAATAAAATTCAACATATGAAATTCTGCTGCCATTATTTATTTATTTAAAAATTGGTAACCGGGAAAGGCATACTGAGCCAAGGCCCTTTTCCAGTTGTGACTCAGGGGAGGTGGGAGAAGAAAACAACAAGCAAATACATAAGCAATAACACCCAACATTGTGGGCAGTATTGGACAATACCAGACTTCCCAGGGGCGTAATGAGAGCCAACACCCAGCCTTATAGCCACTGGAAGGTCCTATATTACCCAATACCGCCCACCCTGGAGGGTATTATTGTGCTTAAAATATGGGCATCTGTGGAAATTTTAATTCAGCAATAAAATAAGACAAGGAATAAGTTTTGCAACAAATAGAAAGACTAGAAAAGAAACTTTTTTATGTAAAGTAGTCCCTCTCCTGTTGCCCCCTCACCCACCCCGAGAGAATCATTCTCTACTGCATATGCCACACCTGTACCACAACCTCGAGAGATGGAGTCTTTAGTAAAGTTTCACCCCAACAGTTGGTTAGCATGTTTTTTGTGCTTAGAAAACAGTGCTGTTCCCTTTTTGCAAGACACTTTTTTCACCAGTATGAAGACGCTGCTGCTAGGTGTGCAACCTCTCGTGACCCTGATTCTGAAAACCAGGAAGTGGAGACCTATGGGACAAATATCATATTTGGGCAACCTATCCAACAGGCAAAAGCAACATTGCCCAAAGCAAGCAGTACAATATATATATAAAAAAAAAACATTTCTCGATGCAGCTATCTTTGTCTGTGGTCAGAACAACTATTATAAAGAGAGGCAGTGCGATGGTCCAAATGGAGCTCAGTCATGCTGTTTCAGCTTTTATTTAGGATGGCATCAGCGATCACTGTAAGTATAAAATAATGTGAAGAGGAATTAGAACCATTGAATTTTATTATGTTTTCTTAAGACTGATGAGTGGATCGCAGCGGGGTTGGTTGAGTTCGAGGGGGGGGTTAGTGGCACAGCTCCAGTGTATCAGACAGAAAGGCAGACTGTGCAGTGTGACTTTATTTAATGATTTATCAGTGGAAATAAGTTATTGTGAAAAAGTGTGCCTTAGGAAAAAATTACTCACCTTAGTAATTGTGTTTCTTCTAATGAAGTCTTGCTATATTCTGACATATGCAGTTAGCCCCAGCACTTGAACTGCCTGGGAGAGGAAAGAGTTAACTCTATGCATGAGCATAAAATGTTGAGCTCGAGCTTGGCTCAGACCTGTCTGCAGCACTTCAAAGAGTAACAATCAGATTCTTAGGAGCAATACTAACTAAATATTCTACTTCAGTGGAAACTGTAAAGAAGATAGCCAAAAGGCAATAAATGTTTGGGTTCTCTAAAAGACTCAAGTCGAGAACCCAAAATAATGACCAGGTTGTGAACCAACTCATATAGTTACCAAAAACAACATAACAATAAACCCACTCCCCTTTAATAAGGGGGGTGTCAAGTACACCCCTGAGGTGCAACACTGTACCTGCCAGACCACTTCCCAAAAACAGGTTCTGAGAGTGGAGGTAGAGGAAGGTCAGAATACAGCAAGACTCCATTAGAAGAAACACAATTACTAAGGTGAGTAATTTTTTTCTTCAGACAACATGAAGTCTTGCTGTATTCTGACATATGCAGACTACCAAGCAGTACAGTCATGGAGAAGGGGTGCCAAACCTATTTTGGGAATAGGCTCTGCAGTACTGCTGTTCCAAACCTAGCATCACTTCTAGCCTGGATATCCAGAGAGTAATGCTTGGTGAAGGTATGGACAGTTTTCCAGGTGGCTGCTTTGCATATGTCTAATAAGGGTATATCCCTGGCAGCAGCCAGGGAAGCAGCTGTACCCCTAGTCGAATGAGCCCTCAGGCCTGAGGGAGGAGTTTTGCCTAGTTTTGCACAGCATAATTTTATACAAGAGACAATCCATCTGGCAATAGTTCTCTTAGTAGCAAGTTTACCCTTTCCTACTTCATTATAAGTAAGAAACAATTGAGGACAGTCAAACCTCAGTGCCTTAGTGTGTTCCATGTAGTAACCAAGTGCCCTCTTAACATCCAAAGTGTGTAATCTTCTTTCTCCTGAGGAAGAATGGTCAATGAAGAACACAGGAAGAGACATGGAATGGTTGAGATGAAAATCTGAGACCACTTTGGGTAAGAACCTCCTATTGGTTCTAAGAACCACCTTATCTCTGTGAAAAGAGATAAAATCTGACTCAACTGACAGAGCTTGTAAATCACTAATACACCTGGCAGAAGTGATGGCTACCAGGAACACAGTTTTCCAAGTCAAGTACTTGAGTTCTGCTGAAGCCAAAGGCTTGAAAGGAGTTTGCATGAGCCGAGCAATGCAAATATTAAGAACCCAGGCATGATTAGGGCCCCTAAAGGGATGGTTGTTGTGGACTAAACCCTTAAAAAACTTACAGAAGACAGGATGATATGCCAGGGAAGGAACCTTCCCCACTGACAAGAATGCAGAGACAGCTGCTAGATGCACTTTCAGAGTGGCTGGCCTGAGCCCTAAGCCATTAAAATGAACCATATAATCCAGAACTGAAGCCAAATCAGGAGTATCTGGTAGGACATCCCTATTGGATCACCAGATGCTGAATCTTTTCCATTTGGAATTTAAAGTTTTTCTGGTAGTTGGTTTTCTAGAGGCATTAAGAATATCCAGAATCCACTGAGACAGATACAGATTTGCATACTCTAACTTTTCAAGAGCCAAGCTTTGAGGTTGAGAGACCAAAGTTTGGGGTACCATATCCTTCCCTGAGAGGAGGTAAACAGATTGTGCTTCTTGGGAAGAGATAAGGGAAGATGGACTGCTAGGTACATCAATAGAGGATACTAAGGCTGCCTGGCCCAGTCTGGTGCAATCAGGATCACCTTGCATGATTGTAACATTATCTTGATCAGAACCTTGAACAACAGAGGAAAGGGAGGAAAGGCATATAAGAATTTCCCCTTCCTATCCAGAACCACAGCATCCAGGGGAACTGAGCCCATGACTGGGGTCTGCAACAAAAGAGAGGAAGTTGAAGATTGTCTGGGGCTGCAAAGAGATTTATCTCTGGAGTGCCCCACCTTGAGAAACTTACTTTCAATATGAAGGAGTCCAGGCACCATTTGTGATGACCCCGAGATATCCTGCTCAGAGCATCTGCTAGCACATTATCCTTCCCTGGAAGATGGACTGCTACCAGAGATGCTTGCAGGGCATAAGACAGAGACCATAATGTCATGGCTTCCATGCACAAGACCATAGACAGAGTGCCTCCCTGCTTGTTGATGTACTACATGTTGGTGGTGTTGTCTGTCCTGACCTGAACCACCTTGTTCCTTGCTGAGCCTGAGAAGGTTTGTAGAGCTAGGAATACTATCCTTAGTTCCAGAAGATTGATATGAAGAAGGGATTCCTGATTGGACCAAATCCTTTGTGCTGTGAGAGCTCCTAAGTGAGCTCCCCTGCCCAGGAGAGAAGCATCTGTGGTTAACACCACTGAATGAGTCTGACTGATGGATGGGACTCCTTGTCTGAGTTTGTCCTGATCCACCCACCATTGGAGAGCCTGGACCAGAATCTGAGTCACTGGAATCAATTTGGTTAAAATAATTTTTTTTCTGGGACCAAAATGACCTCAGATAGAACTGAATGTCCCTCATTTGAAATCTGTCTGCTTGTATCACCACAGTGGAGGCTGCTATGTGGTCCAGGAGCTGAAGAAAATGTCTTACTGGTTGATACACCTGAAGGTGAAAGGAAGAAGCAAGGTCTGTAAGGGCCTTCATCCTTATCAAGGGAAGAAAATACTTTGCTTGGACAGTATCCAATGCTACCCCTATGAAGGTAAGGAGTTGCACTGATTTGAGAACTGACTTTAGTAGGTTGAGAAGGAACCCTAGGAAAATGAGTAACTGTGTATTACTTGTAGGTCTAACTTGGTCTGAAGACTGTCCCACGATGAGCCAGTCATCCAGCTATGGAAAAATGGAGATATTCTGTCTCCTAAGGAAAGCCACTACTACTGCTAGGCAATTTGTGAACACCCTTGGAGCTGATGTTAGGCCAAAGGGCATTGCTCTAAAATGAAAATGGGTTGAAGGCAACTCGAACCTGAGGTACTTTCTGTGGGAGCACCTGCCTGGGCTGTGAAAGTAGGCATCCTTGATGTCCAGAGTGGCTAACCAATCCCCTGGCCTCAGGGAAGAATTACTCCCAGAGTCACCATTTTGAATCTTGACTTGATAAGGTGCTTGTTTAAGTATCTTAGGTCTAGGATGGGCCACCACTCCCCTGTCTTTTTTGGGGTAAGGAAGTATCTGGAATACATACCCTGGCCCCCTTCGTAGAGCAGAAACTCTCTCTATGACTCTGGGAGCCAGCAGAGAGGAAATCTCAGCCTCTAGGCCAATGGTTCCAGAGATGTTTGCAGGTAGAAAAGACCTGACCCTCCCTTTTGGAAACTTTTTAAAGCTGAGAGCCAGTCCCTGGCTTACCACCTCCAGGACCCACTTGTCTGAGGTAAAAGACTTCCAGGCCTGGAAGTAGTAAGCCAGTCTGTCTTCTACTGGAATAGAGGAGTCAACCCGGGCTGACACATCAGGATGTCTGCTTGGCAGGAGCCTTAGACTGAGAGGAGGATGTAGCCCTGCTCATCCCCCTTCTGCCTCTCCCTCTCCCTCTGAAGAACCCCCTCTGAGGTAAAGGAGCGGAGGCCTATGCCTGATAGAAAGGCCTGTGAAAAAACCTGCCCCTGCCTCTAGACTGCTGCTTCTGAGGAGTTGCCTGCCTTTCCTTGGCCTGTGCAGTCCTGTAGGTGATCCAGTATCATCCATCTTTTTCATGTAATTCTCTGTCTGCTCCCCAAACAGAGAATTACCCACCACAGAGAAATCCATGGCCTTAGCCTGAGTGTCCTGTGAGAGACTGGGACATCTGAGCCAAGAAAATCTTTGAAGAGACACAGATGTAGCCATGACTCAAGATGACACATCATTGGAGTCCACAGCAGCATGAAATTGAATCTTAGATGCCTCAATCCCATCAGTAGCCACCTCCTCCAGCTCCTTGGCTAGCTGGGTGAAGTCTGTTTAGCCAGTTCCAGAACAGTATCCCATCTGGACTTCTGGTATCTGGCTTTATAGGCCATATACTTTGCCTGCCTGAGTCTCAAGGAGGATGCCAAGTACTGTTTTTTGGCCATAGCATCCACCTTCCTAGAGTCTTTATCTGGGGTATGTGAAGCCAAAGGTATGTTAGCCTTGTCACAGGCTGCAGCCTGTGCTACCCCAACATGGCTGCATTGGTGGAACAAGAACTCTGTACCTCAGCCTGAAAGTATGTACCTCCTGTCCATTCTTTTATCCAAAGTAGGTAAAGAATTTGGTGTTTGAAGAATTTTTTGTGTTAGTTTCCCAGGAGATTTATGGAGAGGAATAGACAGCCTTTTGGACTCTGGAATGTCCATCATTTCTACAAAATCAGGCTCCTCTTGTTCCTCAACAGCTTTAACCAGAGGGAGTTGGAGAGTCTCTGCCACTTTTTTGTAAAACAAATAATGGGATGGGGACTCGGGAGGGGAAAAATTAGAAGGCCTGTCTGGGGAGATGTCCGGTTCAGTGGGCTCATCCAGACTTTCCACACCATCATCATCATCATCATCCTCTTCCTCCCCTTCCCATTCCGCTTCATAAAACTCATCCGGACAATATTCCAGAACTGGTGGAACAGACCGAACTGAGCACCTAACAAGAGGCGCCGGATCAGACGGAACTGGACGGAGCGATCCTACAATGCTTATCACTCTGGCTATCTCTTCAGCGGATGGATGTTGTGATTCTGGATCCGAAGCAGCCAATTTTCTCTTTTTCTTTGACTGAACCAACCCCTCAGGATCGGCTCTCCTATTGCCTGAGGGAGTATCGCCCAGGTCAGTGGGCACTCCATCAGGTTCGGTCGGAACCAAACAGGGCTGGCCATCTGGATTAGCGGACTTCTCTGTCTCATTTTCCCTGAGCCTACCCAATCTCTTATCCAGGGTGGTCTTCAGAAAATTCTTGCAGATTTGGCAGTCTGAATTGAGGTAGTCAAACCCCAGACAATAAACATAGGTGGTGTGAGGGTCTGCCTTAGCAAAGGTATCCCCACACTTACTACAGTGCTGAAACCCATTGGGCCTGTTTTTTTTCTTGGGTTTCTCAGACATGGCCAGGCTAACAACTTACCCTTTATAGATTAAAAGCCAGGTAAGACCCCCCCATATTGGTTACCAACTGTGTTACGGGAAAAAAAACATTTAAAATTCTATTTTTTTGAAACCGATAAGAACTGGTACCTCACACTAGAAAAACAGGAAATAAAATAAACCTAACAAAATAATTTCCAAAACTGGACCTATCGACAGGTTTTTACAATTTCCACAGAAATTACCACAATAAAACTAAAGTCCACTACTTACAACACTTACTGTACCTCAGACAGGGATTCAAAGCCAAAAAGATAAAGCAAAAATGGTATTTAAACTGACTGATTTTACTGAACCGAGCAAGTGAAGGAGCAATCTCCAGAGCGACTGTTCAGTTAGGTGTAGTAAAGAATCTGACGATTACACTTTGAAGTGCTGCAGACAGAAATTTGAACTGAGCTTGAGCTCAACGTTCTATGCTCATGCATAGAGTTAACTCTTTCCTCTCTAGGGCAGTTTAAGTTCTGGGGATAACTGCATATGTCAGAATACAATAAGACTTCATGTTGTTTGAATTATAAGTTCAGTGTGTTTTAAAACAAAAAGCAGGCACCAGGATCAATGACGGGACAGGGGTCAGATGGCCGCTAAGCGGGAGAAAGAAAATGGTTGCTGTGAAGTTTGAAAATTTAGGGTGCCCAATGATACACCAAGTAATGGGGCACCCCAAATTATTACTAGCTGTTTACTGGGCATCTATTGAAAAATAAATGCATGCCTGTATGGCTTTCAACCAATCAGGATGCTTTATTTTTCAAGCCCATTTTCTAAACTAGAATAGATTTTTACACACAAATACAGTGAAAACGACAGTAGCTCAACTTGGTAAAAGTGCAAAATCTACAAGATACAGGTACCAGAAGAAAGGCACATTCTACATGCAACTTCTCCAAGCCCACCGAGGCTTCGGACCTGCTCCTCCCCGGACCGAGGACCCTCCACCACACTTGTAAGAAGCCTCAGGGATCACCGCTGTCTGTGTCCCCTCAAGAAAAAGCTGTGCTCCTCCAGGAGTTCCTGTGGACAAGGACTGCCTGCCGCACGCTTGTCCGGGAAGGGAACCAGGAGCCCGGCCGCTGACTGGCACCCCATACTGCTAAAGGCGCAAAAGCCATAAGGTACGTTTTAAAACACTTTCTCCCACCGGCTCTCTTCAATAAGGGCTGTTGGCACTAGCTGGACCCACCGTTAACCAAAAGCGGCTGTTTTCACTTTGCTACTGGACTGTCTAAACGTGCTTGGGGGCTGTGAGCAAGCCACTCTCCCTGCCTGAGGTGAGCCATTTTCGGCTAGTGTTACAGCTCCTCTGTGGACATTTCTGGGTTTATGCCTGTTTGTGCTTTAACTGTGAACACTGTAATTCCTGTCTAAATTTAATTTGTGAAGTTATTTCCTAACCTGGCTACACTGACTATGTAATTTTAGACTAATTTCTACCTCTGCCTCTAGCTGTTCTACTCCTTCCCTCTTCTGCCTAAAATTTACTGACTTTTACTAGAACTGCTGTTAACCTTAAATCTAGCTGTAAGCTGCCTAGACTGTGTGTTTCTCATTCCTTGTACTCAAGAGTGCTTCACTCTGTCCCCTTCCCGCCTTCTCTCAATTTTCAAATCCCAACTGCCTCTCTGCACCTTTGTTAATCCCAAACCCCTGCTACAAGTACAGTTGAGACCTTAAATGTAAATCCTAGCTGACTTAACTGTGCAGTTTTCACTGATTGTACTTAAAACTGCTGCTCTCTGTCCCCTTCCTGACTTTTCTGAAATTTCAAATCCCAACTGCTTCTCTGCAGCTTGGTAATTCAATACTTTAGCAATCTAAGCTGCCTGCAACCTGAACCTGCCCTGTCACTAATCCCCACCCTCTTCTCACCTTCAGCCCCTTTCTTTTGTCTGCCTCTGCAGGCCTGCCTACTTAATTGCCTCTCCCTGCTACTCTCCTCAGGAACTTCTCCAAGCCCACCGGGGCTTCGGACCTGTTCCTCCCCAGACCCAAGAACCCTCCACTGCACTCCAAGAAGCCTCAGGGATCACTGCTTGCCCGGCGGTCCCTGAAGAAAAAAAGAAGCGCTCCTCCAGGAGTTCCTGTGGACAGGGGCCACCCGCTGCACGCTTGCCAGGGAAGGGAACCAGGAGCCCGGCCACTCACTGGCAGCCCCATACCGCTAAAGGTGCAAAAGCCATAAGGTACATTTTAAAACACTTTCTCCCACCAGCTCTCTTCAGTAAGGGCTGGTGGCACTAGCTGGACCCATCGTTCACCGAAAGCGGCTGTTTTCACTTTGCTACTGGACTGCCTAAATGTGCTTGGGGGCTGTGAGCAAGCCACTCTCCCTGCCTGAGGTGAGCCATTTTCGGCTAGTGTTACAGCTCCTCTGTGGATACTGGTCCCGCCGGCGCTTTGCGCCTGCTCCCCCGCCCCCCCCCACCTCACCCACCCTGGTCGACCCTTTAGCTTTATAGGCTTTTGGTGGTCATATGACTAAGTGTCCACTTTTCCATTGGCTCCTTATACTCTATAACCACTGGGGGTGTTAATCATACTCGCTGACTGAAAGACCTTGCCAACAGCCCTCCTGAGAGCAGCCCTGCCTTTTCGCATTTTTTTTCCATTTTCGAACCCGATTTCTCTCTCTCCACTCTCTCCACCTTTCTCATTCTCCTCCACTTCACTGAGTCCTTGCTTCACCCTCTAAACTAACTCCCTTTTTTCCCTGCTCTGCCTGCTACTTTTTGTTTCCTAACCCCAAAAAATATAAATAAAAATACGCTAACATGTCTCTCCTACGTGAGTGCACGCCACCACCGTGTGGTAAACTACAAGCACTAACCCCCATTATTTGCCTTCTCCTCCTGGTTTTCCTAAACTACTCCTCGCTGTCTCTATCTCTGGTCATACACCACAACACCCCCTCACCCTGTGATTTCTCCTTCTCTAACCTACTCCTTACCAAACAATATGCCAAACCTGCCCTACACTACCTCTTTCTAAAGAATGGGTGCACATATCTCTCCCTCACAACCTACCATCAAACAAGGAAGAAACGGTCATCTATCGAATCTATATGTGAGCTGCAGCTTAAATTCCTAGCCTCTCTTCGCCAACTTATGGCAGGTGACGTGGAACTGAATCCTGGCCCCCACCCCTTAATAGCAACTCCCCTGGCAAACCTAAAAAAGGTCTACTGTTTGTGCATATGAACATTAGAAGTCTCCTGGGCCATATGGCCGAGCTTGAGGAATGGACCAAAGTAGCTGGACCTGACATCCTTTGCCTCACGGAAACATAGCTCAAACCTCGCGTACAGGATGCCCAATGCTGCCTACCCGGATACTCTATCCTGCGACAGCACAAGACAGGTTCGAAAAGGGGTTGGGGTGTTGCCATATACTATAAAAACCACCTCACCATTAAGCCTATTCCTGTCCATAACCCTCAACGGATCTGCGAATCATTACATGCTATCCTGTCCCTAGGTGCAAAAAACCTGCACATTATCTGTCTCTATATTCCACCCACTGGAGGGGTGGATGGCCTCCATAAACTGCTCCAGCTAACCTCACAAACCATAAACTCGAACAAAGCTGTCTTCCTGGGGGATGTCAACCTAAACTGGCTGGGCCCTGCCCACAGCTCCCTTGCAGCCCTAATCCAAGGTTTTCACCTCCACCAGCTCATCACTGAAAATACCAGGATGATAAACCCCCAATCAGGCACGCTTATTTACTGGATCCTCACAAACAGACCTGACTGCATTACTAAGGCATGCACCCTGGCTGATGCTATAACTGACCACTCACTGACTTTCTGTCACTGGCATGCGAGTCCCTCTCCATCCCCCCCCAGTCCCGCCTGGTCACTTTCACCAACTTCGTACACCTGGATCTAAGTGCCTTTCTCCTGGACATATCCTGCATTGACTGGACAGATATCTACCAATCTACAAAAGTTGAGGATGCCCTTAATGTGTTCCTCGCCAAGTTCACAGAAGCACAGAATAAACATGTCCCGAAAGTACAAAGAAGAGTCAGGGGACAATAGACGAGGTGGCTCCACAAAGACCTACTCAGCCAACTCAGAACCAGGGACAAACTGTGGAGGAAGTATAAAAACACTGGCCAACCCAGGGATCACACCATCTATAAGCAGCATAGAAACTCTTGCAAAAAGCAAATAAGGCTAGCAAAAAGCAAATACTGCCAGAACTTGCCAGCTCAGCCAGAGATCCACGCAAGTTCTGGGGTCACATAAAAACCTTTCTGGGTACACCTCAATCCATAACCCCCTCGGAAATTACTCTAGATGGTATCCACTGTAATGACTCCCTTACCATTGCAAATGCTTTGAATAAGATGTTCTCTGATCTGTCCCAGTATACTTCCACACTTCAACCTCCAACTGTGATTTCCCAGCCCTCATCAACTGGTGCACCAGCAGATACCTTTCTCAAGAAACATGTGCTGGATATTTACAAGCCCTTCTATTTCAAAGCTGTGTCTGCATCGCAAGTCTTCAAACTGTTAAACTCAATATCGGACACCAACAGCCCTGGGCCCGACTCACTGGAACCCCGCCTACTAAAGGCAGCCACCCATCTCATCTCCTATCCTCTAGTCAAAGTATTCACCCTCTCTGTCTCCAACAGTACCTTCCCTGACATCTGGAAATCCACAAGAATCACCCCCATCTTCAAAAAGGGCAACAAAAGTGAAATCTCAAACTACAGACCCATAGCTATTCTGTCAGTCCTCGGCAAAATACTTGAAAAACTAGTAGCCACTTAGACCACTGATTTCCTTGAAACATCAAATCTGCTATATGCAGCACAACATGGTTTCCAGAAAAACCACAGCACCACAACGGCGCTAGCCAAATTCACCACTGATACTCTCACAAGCATGGACAAAAGTCAGCTTACTGGTGCTATCTTTATTGACCTCACCAAGGCTTTCGACCTCGTGAACCACCCCCTACTCCTATCCACCCTTCATAAATTTGGCTTTTCACCCCCCTGTCATAAGCTGGTTCAGGAGTTACTTAACCAACAGGACCCAAGCAGTCAAACTTAACTCATCAATCTCCGACTGTACTACCATCAACACTGGAGTGCCACAAGGATCAATACTGGGTCCCCTCCTAATTTCATTATTCATAAATAACCTGCCATACAGCATTGCGTCCTGTGACTCTGTACTCTATGCAGATGAACTGGTTATCTATGCTAGCTCTAATAATGTAGACCAACTTAACGTGGCACTGACATCTGCTTTCCACGCTGTCCAACTCTGGCTAAACACCCACCGCCTTATACTGAACTCCAGCAAAACCAAACTGATGCTTCTGGGCACTACCCACAAGATAAGGTCCTGCCACTCTCCTTTAAAAGTCCTTGACCTGGATGGGACCCCCCCTTGAGGTGGTTACCTCCTTCCATTATCTGGGCATCCTGCTAGACCAATCTCTGGACCTAAACCTGCACATCCAAGAAACATGTAAATCTGTGAACTGCAAACTGGGTGCTGCCTATGGATCCAGCTACATGCTCACATCTGCATCCAAACTAGCCATCACCAGGGGTCTCCTCCTACCCGCTCTGACCTACTGTGCTCCCATCCTACCCATGGCACATAAATCCACACTACAAAAATAGGATGTCACTTTCAACAATATATGCAGGTATGCCTCAAAAGCCCCCAGACTTAAACATCACTGCCAACTGTATAAAGACCTCAGCTGGCTCTCCCCCTCTGCCACCAGACTATACTACCTGGGTTGCCTTTGTGACTCCATCATTAAACTCAACAGACCATCATCCCTAACTGAACTGCTTCAGCCAGCCCTCCCTCCACGTGAGCTGAGATCCTCGGACAAATCCCTACTAAAAATCCCCCACTGCCGCACCTCCAAAGGGTCTGGAGCATTCGGGTACACAGCCCATCAAGTGTGGAACCTCCTGCCACTTGACCTTAGACTGACATCTTCTCATGATCTCTTTAAGCGCAAGTTACGTGAACACCTGCTTTCCACGGACCAGTGTGCCTGTTATGACCCTACCTGAGCTTGTCCTGCCAACCTCTCTCTCTTGCCCCACCACTCCCTCCTTCCTACTCCTTGCCTTATTTTACTTACAACATTAACACTGTGATATATGTCTCTGCCCGTATGCACTTCATTTCGAGTTCAAAGCTCCGACCTCGAAGCCTGCTTGCACTTGTCTAAAGTATGTAATTTTGTTGTAAGTTACTGCACCTTGACTACTGCATTGTTTACCTGTTATTGCTGTTTGCGCTATTGTACCTGTTACTGCTGCTTACTGAAATGTTTGTACTGATGATCTATGGGTACCAGGTGCTGGAGTAGCCAATGCCTAAGCGCCCTGACCTGTTGATTGTCTCTGAAGCTGTACTCCTTTATTGCCTTTTACTGTAAACTGTTCTCTGTATTGTTACTGCTTCCCTGTATTATGTAAATGAACTCTGTATTGTTACTGTACCTCCCGGGTCGTGCCTGAAAATAGTCACCTGTTTGGCTAGCGCACCTACCCAGTAAACAAAAACTAAATAAATAAAATCCTAAAACAAAATCTACCAGCTGGAAGAACATTACAGTGCAGAGAAATGAGAGGCATAAAACTTGCCCATGGGAGGGAGCATGAACGTGGGAGGGGGAGGGAAAGGCAGGTCAGATATGGAGCTGACAGGTGCGGGAGGAGGAAGGAGTTTAAGCTGGTGCTTAAGACAGATTGGGGAAGGTGACAGATTAAATGCAGAAGGGAGGTGTTTCCAGAGGGAGGAGAAGCCCTAGGAGAAAGCTGACTGCCCAGCAGATAGTGTTGAGTGAAACTGACAAATTTCACCCAGCGAAATATTTCATGGAATACATACATTTTGCAAAATGCTTCATGGGGCGAAACATGAAATTTCACCCACGGAGTGAGCAAAATTTCACCTTCGAACCAATGAAATTCACCATTTGAGGGTGAAATTTCACCAAAAGTTGGTGAAATTCTGCAATTTCATCACTAACATTCCCTGAGTCCATGGTGTCTAGTGTGGTCCTCCACCCCCCTCCGGCCACTCACTAGCTAACATGTAAAAAAAAAATAGATCCTCTCCCTGGTGTCTATTGGTTGCTTATTGTCTATTGGTTGCTCCCCTGGCCGATCTCTGGTCGCTTCACCCGGGACTTATAAGTTATGCTATGCAGTCATGCAGGCAGAGTTTAATTTGCTTTGAAATGTGCTTCTGTGTGGTAAATGCTGGCACTGTGTAATTGTTACTATTCTCACTTAAAGGCTTGCAATTCTTAAACTTGTAGTCAGCTATTCTGGGTTCTGGAATCACACTGAAAAAGTAGGCAATTTTGTGCACTGCCCTGCCTAGCTCCGAGCACGCTCGGGACTATAAGACTAAAATTGGAGGAAAAGGAAAAATTTACTTTTACAACTCAAGAACAAGATGAGACTCCAATGAGGAGGGCAGGTCCTGGGATGATGGGAGGCACTCTGCTGACGCAGTAGATTGCTGTGCTATCAGACCATCTGGACTTTCCTTGGGCTGTTAATTATTTTGGCCCTTTGTCTCCCCTGGTGCCAGCTCCTAGCTGGTGTGCCCCCCCCGATTCCTGAACACAATCAGTGTACTCTGACAGACTGAGCAGGATCTGCTTAAATTTCATTCTTTCTACTCTCTCCCCAGGCATTCATATACTGCCCCCTTGGATGGTGACCACTGCCATGGTTGGGAACGGACCCCCCAGCACAGCACATCTCCCAAGATGCTCCTGCAAACCGAAGCCCCCCGCAACTAAACTCCCAGGCACGGCCAGCTCAACACAGCGGAATGGATCAGGACTACTGATTTTTGGTCTACCCCCACCCCCTTCCTAGGCCACCTTAAATGTACCTTCACCCCACCCACTGCACACCCCTTGGTCCATACCCTTAACCCTTTCTGGTAGTTGACAATTGATATTTTATTGCACTCTGCTGCCCTCTTGTGCCTACAGTCGTTCCTCCCTTAAGCTGGGAAATATACTAAAGAACTTCAGCAAACCTAAATACTCAACTAAGCTGATTTTTCTCCAACCAAACATTACTACTTATCACCATGCTTCTTCTAGTACCCCTCCTTCTGCTTTGCACTACCCCTCACCTCTTGGCTCCACTATACCCCCCCGGCTTGTCTGCTGACAGTGCTATAATTAAATACACAGGCATGACACATCTTGTCAAGCTCCTGATATGCACTACCCCGAATGACTCGCTGGCCAGGGATCCTGCACCAAGCTGGCACACGGGTACCCAAGCCGGGACCTGTGAAAAATCCCAATACCTGTCCGCAAGTCCTGGCAGATATCCCAAACTTATTGCTAGTAAGATTATTCTACATGTAGCCCTAAATATCCTTGGCTTCGGTACCAAGGTATCCCCTCACTATAATCATACCACACGTAAGTGTGAAAGGAAAACATTTTTAAAGCATCTGTTGGTTAGCTCAAGAAAACTCTTGCTTCTTCTCTTGCTCTGCTCAGGGAACATTGAGCTTAACCCTGGACCCAACATCTGCTCGCCAGCTGACCTTCCTATCCTGAAAGGGCTCAGCTTTATGCATATCAATACTTGCAGCCTATTTAAAAAAATCCCTCTTATACAGGCATGGACAAGTCATACCTCCCCAGATATTCTGGTGATTTCTGAGGCATGGCTCCACCATTCAACCAGCAACCACTCGGTCTGCCTTCCCTCCTACTCTCTGTTCCGAACTGACTGACCATCAAGGGGGGGTGTGGCTATTTATGTTAAGGACAAGTACTCTGTCTCCCTACTGGACTCAGCTTCAGTCCCCAATGAATTTGAATCTCTATCCCTCCAAGTGGTGATTGCTGCTGAAGTCTCAGTCAGTGTTACTGGCTGTTACAGGCTGCCATCAGCAGGCTTTCAGCCACTAAACCACTTAAGCAACCTTCTGGGGCACAACTCTTCAGAAACAATACTCAGGGACTTAAACTTAGACTTGCATTCCAATGCTGTCACTTCCCTTAACTCCCTTTGCGACTCCCTGGGGCTGTTCCAGCTCATCACTGAGGCTACATGACCAAACAAGAGTAACCCAGCCAAAAGTACTCTGCTGGACCTCATCATAGTTAGTAAGCCTCATCTGTACTCCCACTCTGGAGTCTTCTTCTCCGACATCAGTGACCACTGTATTGTTGCTTGTGTCAGGTCTTGCCATTCCCCCACTCCCCCACTTAAATTCATTACAAAAAGAAGTAGGCATAGTTTTGATCCTTGGTCATTCACGGTGGACCTAAGTCTCTCGCCTCGGTGGCAGGACTTCTACCTAGCAGATTCCGTGGCTTCCGCCTATGAAATTTTTCATGACATTGTGATAAGTGCTATAAACAAGCATGCCCCACTAGTCACATCCCAATTTAGAAGCAAGAACTGCTGGTGGTTTTCAACTGACCTAAAGAGTGCTCTGCGGAATAGGGACAGGCTGTGGAAAGCTGCTCGCAAAACAAAACTACCTAATGACTGGAACCTCTTCAGGAGAGCTAGAAACCTATGTACCAAACTGGTTAGAGATACAAAGGCTAGATATTACCGCTCCCAACTTGAAGCTTCCTCCACATGTCCATCAAAATTCTGGAAGATTATCAGAGACATCGAAGGCCATTCTGCTAGCAACCCGCTGCCTGCCAAAATCCGGATCGTTTTCTTGGGGGTCCTTGACAAGGATTTTTTTTTTTTGCACTTACACTTACAAGTGATACTTTCATGCATCATGTTTATATGTGTAGGTTAATTTGAGGCTTGATTTCAACTTGCAGTTATACCTAATTTCAGGATTTTGTCTCTCATTATCTGTCCTTTAATATACCAGGACAATAGGAATGTAAGTTGTAAGCTCATCTTACATGTATTAGGGAGAATGCCACTCCAAGGCTTTTTTTATCATTAGAATGCTTTCTTGGCATACTGAGACATTTAAAATTTATGTGACAAGAACTCTCTGGCTGTAGAGATTCTTGATAACCTTTGCCCTTCTGAGGCTCCTCAGTTTAAGGCATACTGGTGTTAATTAGCTTCTCTGACTTAATCTTCTATTATGTTTTAAATGTATATGTTAAACCAATGAGAATTATTTCTGCTTTTTCTATATAATCTGGTGTTAATAGTATGGGATATTTGAAAAAACTGCCACAAAGCTTCTGAAGAAGGACCTGGTTGGTTCGAAAGCTAAAGCACTTTGTTCTTTTCTGTAACATCCATGTTGGTCCAATAAAAGGTATCAAATCATTTGTTTCTGAAAATCTAGATCAGTAATTCCACAATAAATGATAAACCTACTATTCTGGACTCATTTAATAATCATTTTGCCATTGCAGGTCTAGCTTTTGTCTCCTCCCCAGCTAGTATTCTTCTGGCAAAGCTGGGGCTTGACACCCCTGACCCCCCCGCATTCACCCAATCCTTCTCTCCAAGCCACATCCTTGAAGGAAGTGGAGGATCTCCTGCTCCAGCTGGATGAAAGGAAAAGCCCTGGGGCTGATCTGATTGACCCATTCTTTCTAAAAGCAAGCTTCTGTGCTCTCACCGTACCTATCACTCACCTGTTCAACCTATCCATCTCCCAAGGTGTCCTTTCTACTGCTTGGAAGACTGCCCACATTGTTCCTATACTTAAGAATGGGGACACTAGCGCCCTGAATAATTATGGGCCCATCTCTCTCTCTCCCCTCCCAGTACTGTATTATCAAAAATGCTAGAGAATATCGTCAACACCCAACTCAGGACCCACCTGGAATCAACGAACCTCCTCAACCCCCTCCAGTCTGGTTTCAGGGCCCAACATAGTACGTCTACTGCCCTAGCCAAAGTTAGTAACGATTGGCTGAGGTAACTGGACAATAAGAAATTTATTGGAGCAGTCTTCTTGGAACTCAGTAAGGCTTTCGACACTGTTAACCACCTCCTGCTGCTATCATCCCTTCAGAACATTGGCCTGGATGCTCCCCCTCTTAGGTGGTTCAACAATTATCTGTCTGACCGCACCCAGCAAGTCAAGGTTGATGGTGAGGTCTTGCTTTCCAAACCTCTCACCCGGGGAGTGCCGCAAGGCTCCATTTTGGGACCCCTGCTTTTTGCAATATACATCAATAGAATTAACACATCCATTAACAAGGCCAATATTCATCTCTTTGCAGAAGACACTGTGCTCTACACAACTGGCCCATCTCCTGACACCGTACTTACATCCCTCCAGAGTGAATTTGATCTGCTACAACTTCAACTCTTAAAACAGAAATTGCTCCTGAATGCAAAAAAAAATAAAAGCCATGCTCTTCTCCCAGGCGTCCAGCAATAGTGCCTCTCTCTCTCACAGCTCTCTGTCCCCAATCACTACCATACTGGGGGATCAGCTGGAATATGTATCTTCTTTCAAATACCTTGGGGCCTGGATTGACAGTACTCTCTCCTTCCAGGGTCATGTTGAAGAGCTCTTAAAGAAGCTCAGGCAGAGGCTAGGACTATTCTTCAGGATAAAAAACCTTCTACCAAGGGAGGCTAAAAAATGGCTAGTCCAAACTACATTTCTCCCCCTGCTGGACTATGCTGACTTCCTTTATAGCCAATGTCCTGCTGGTTCTCTTGCAAAACTTGATATACTCTACCACAGAGCAATAAGGTTTATAACAGAACTCCCCACTCCACCCATCACTGTCTCCTTTACACTGCCATGGCCTGGCCTTCTCTTACCCTTAGACGCCAGAGAAACACAGTACTATGCACCTTTAGAGCCATTACCAACAACCTGCCCCGCTATATCACTGACTGCCTACCTCTAACCCCCGTACCTAACTACGCCCTAAGAAGTGCTTCCTATGTAACCCTGCAAATCCTGAAAGTGAGATCTCGCTTTGGCTGGGCTGCATTAAGCCATGCACTTCCTTCAATGTGGAACAAGCTGCAAAAATCCCTGAAATTAAACCTCCCTTGTATGCTCACAGCTCTCAAAACTTTAATTACCCACAAACTCAAGGAATCCCGCAACTGCTTCCATTAATACCACGGATCATATGGATAATACTACCAGCCCTCGACCCAGATCTCTGCCCTCTTCTCTCCCACTCTACCTCATGCATCCCTTTACCTGCTGTCCTCTGGAGGGGAATAAGTAGCAAAAGAAAAAAAAATACTTATATTTTTCCAATCAACTTGTACTTTCTTTTATGTTACCATAGTTTCTATACTTAATATTGTTTGTGTATGTTAGACCTGTGTAAATCCTTCTCACATCTGTCCTAATGTATACTACCATGTTGGCAGTAGTTGCAATTCTGTTGAATCCTTCTGTAGTTTTCCCTTAACCCAGGTTCACCTTGAAAATTAGCTTTGCTCAATGGTGCCTGCCTGGTTAAATAAAGATTTTAATTGATTGATTGAAATCAAATAAAGCTCCCCTTCCCACTGAGTTACCCTCATGTCCTTCCTGAGTCCTGAGTCCTCCCAACGCTCCTTAAGTAAAAAAAATAAATAACTAAAATGTCCAACTTCCTGGTGTCTAGTGGACCCCATATCCCCCCTCTCTGTCAGCAAATAGTGCCCACCTCTCTCCCCCCAGTACCCCAGTCGAGCCACTGGCATAGTCCTCCACTCACCTCCATGGCCAGCAGCCCAACAGAGTGCTTCAATGAATAAGCCTGTGATTGTACAAGCAGGTGCTCATTCATTGAAGTGTTCAGTAGAATATCAGTGAATGAGCACATGCTTGTACAAGTCAGCCATGGAGGTGAGTGGAGGGCAGTGCCAGTGGCCCAATCTTGATACTGGGAGGGGAGCGGGTGGTTGCTATCTGCTGACAAGATGGGAGTGGGGGTCCACTAGACACCAGGGAGTTGGACATTTTATTTATTTTTTTTTACTAAAGGAGAGTTGGAAGGACTCGGGAGGGACATGAGAGTACCTCAGGGGGAGGGGGACTTTGTTAAATTTTGTCCGATCAGTCAGGGTAGGGGGGCAACCACTAGACACCAAGGAGAGGAGCATTTTGTTCCCTAAATTTTAGCCAGTGAGTGGTGGGGGGGCACCAGGCACCAGGGAGTGGGACTCTCAGTCTCAGGAGGAGATGCCCATTTGCAGGCAAAATTTCACCATTTCACTGCAATTATGCAAAAAAAATTGAGCTGCGAAATTGCTGATTTTGTGGCAGTTTTGCCAACAGAATGTTATTTCACAACATTTCTACCAGCAGAGGGGTAAGGATGGGGGAAGAGAATGTGTGTGTATCTTTGGAATAAAGGGAGTTTGAGGCAGATGGAATAGGAGAGAGTGGATAGGTATAAGGGCAGTTCCTCAAACAATGTTATAATGATGAAGTGGAAGAATGATGCAGGTGATGGAAGAAGAGGGAGGATGGATAGGGAAGAGTAGAGGGTGCAGTGATGGATATGAAGGGGTGAGATTGAGGCAAAAATGACAGAAGGCATTACAGATGGTGTCCACTCTAGCAAGGGAAGAGGAGAGAGTGGTACAGTATGCCACGTTAGTGTAATCAAAGAATGGTAGTACTGTTTTCATAACCTGTTCTCGGTGGACATTCAGGGAAAGGCAGTCTTTATTACTGTACAGGACTCCAAGCTTGGGATGAAGTTTAGTGTGAATGACATCAATGTGAGTAGAGAAGTCGAGCTTGCTATCAAGCTACATACAGAGATACTTAAAAGAATGAACCACTTAAAGGGGAAAACCATCCAGGGTGATGAAGGAAGGGAGATAGGCAAGCCTGGCCAGTTTCTGGCTATATTCAAGGGTAACAGACACTGTTATCTTTGCTTTGACCCAAAGTTGGTTTGTCTGAAACCAGTACAGGACATTGTGGAAATTTAACTGGTGCAAGACTTCAAGAGCCTCAGTTGATAGGCCTGAGGTATAGAGAACTGTGTCATCTGCATAATTACGAATGTGTGAGTTGACACAGGTAGAGGGGAAGTTGTTGAGAAAAATGGAGAAGAAGATGTGACACAGGATGGAGCCCTGTGGGAACCTAGCCTGCATTGGGAGTGGAGGGGACAGGCTGCTACCTACCTGCACTGACTGCTGATGGCCTGAGAGGTAGGAACAGAACCACCCAACAGCAGAGTCTGAGAGGCCAGCAGAACTCAACTCATCCAGAAGAAGTGGATGGGCCACCAAATCAAAGGCTATGGCCAGATTGATGAAAATGGATGTCATGATGTGCCCCTGATTCATTCCAGAGAGGATGGAGTCAGTGACATGTAGGAAGGAGTAAACAACGTAATGTTTTTTTTTTAATTTTTCTGAAAACTAGACTAGGAAGTGAAGTAGAAGCTGGAGTAGTGTAGGAAGTCAGACAGCCATGAGTTGACCAATTTCTCTTGCAATTTCACAAGAGAGGAGAAGTAGTTTTCAGAGGCAAGGGATCATATCCTTGTGAAAGGGGAGAAATTTGGCCAGCTTCCAAGCCAGAGGGAATGTACTTAGCATTACCATTATCTAATATCCATGAATATTTAAGAAAATTTTCCCATTTAGGAATTTGCAATATTTGTACAACAAATGTAAAACTACTGAACTAAATTTCTGTAGCTATGTTATATTCCAGAATTCACTAACACTGGGTTTGCATAATTTCCAAATCTCAGGCCAATACCTGCAGTTGGATGGACATTACTATTAGAAGTTCAGCAAAGCCGGTGTGGAGTGGAGAACTTTGTGCTACACAGGAGAGGGCAAAGTTATCCTGACTTCACCCCAGCTTCATATGGCAAAGTTCTTTTTTTTTATAATTGTTTGTTAGCATTTAATCCCCACACCTAATCAGAGACACCATTCCCATCCCCAACACATCACCCTAACCTCTTGCAATAAAGTACCCCAACTCAGCCACCCTCTAGTACCCACTTTCCTTCCCCGCATAGTCCCAGTGGTGTTTCTTATTCATAAGGTACAACATACTGTAGCAAAATAACAACTGGAAGTGAAAGTGATGTCACTGCCACACCATATGTTTTCATCAACTCTTCTCCTACCTACACCAAGTCACATAAACCACCCACCTACCACCATCCCATTGAGGTCCCCAGTTGTTCAGGTGGACTTGAAAAATGACATGCTACTTTTTGAAAAGAGTAGGGGAATTTTTATTAAAACAAAAATAAAACAAAACTCATGCATATACAATATGCAAATAAAAAATTAAAGAAAGGAAATAAACAGAAAATCAGATGAGAAACAGAAACTTACAAATAAAAATCTATTAAAGGAAAATCTAGACTAAATGACTAATTGGAAAAGCCATGAAAACTGGTTTCGACAACATTTTCATGTCAGGTTCAGAGACGTGAAGACATTCATTACTAATTTTTTCCACCAACCTTGTCAGGGGCCATATCTAGGTGATGCAAGACAAAGTTGTATTTCACTTGCCAGCTACATCTCTATGTACAGACTAGGATAATTCATAAAGAACTAGGTTGAAACTTCCCCACACCCCATCTTCCACTCCGTACACCAAAGTGTCATCATAATCCAGCAACCTAAACTGAGGGGCCTTTGAGAACTGTGCTAAGGGATGCCAAAAGGAAGTAATGTAGGAACATTGAAACAACAAGTTGCCCATGATTTCTAACTGAAAAACAAACCCTTGCCTGAGACAATACCTGTACTTGAGGCTTTTATATTTGTGATTGTTCCTTTCATTAAGCTTCCCATGGCAACACAGCCATACTATATTCCACATTTTAATTGGTATTCAACTGTTCAGTAAACCAGTGGGCTGTGATTCTTGACCACAGTCAAAAGGCGGGATCACCACTAAAAAGGGTATGTGTATATATTCATGTATACCCTTTTTTTGTATCAGTTTACATCATGCAGATCCTCAGGTTGCATTGCTTATTTTTTTAAACAGTCCAACATACAGCCTGTCATGTTTTCAAGAACGCCTAATAGATTTTGAAAGAACTGCTAGGCCATTTCTAAACTAAATCACACATAAATGGAAAAAACTGCACTCATGGTTTATGGTCCGGTAAAAGAACAGGCTGAGATTCCTGGAGACAAAATAAAAAAAAAAGAAAATTGCAAGGTAATCATTGATGAATCTCAATCTTTAGCCAAATAATAGGTTGTTTCTTTTAACTGGGTTCAGATAGATTCGCCTTATCAATCTAAACATACTGTAAATATTTGCCTCTAATAAAAAAGAGTTGGAGGGAGTTTCTCTGGGTTCCTGGCAAAACATACCCCATACACTTAAAAAATCACCAACTGCTTAGCCTGCTTCTATGGGCTCAATTTTCAAAGGCTGATGTAGGGCTTGCATCAAATCCTGTTCTTTAGCACAGCTGCACCAAACTTCTTTGACATAACTGCACCAAACTAGTACATTGGGTGCAGCTGCAAGTCTTGTGACATTTTTCATCATTTACGTTAGCTTGCACCAAATATTTGGCACAAGCCATGTAAAACTGGTCCCCAGAATGGAGCACATTAGACGAGGGAAAACCCTTGTCTAACTTATGGCATTTGGCTCTCGAAATCAAAATTCCCAGTCGTGAACTGGGTGAATGCTGCAAGCCCTGTGTAACAAATGATCGGTGCACCAGAGGTCTGGGTCATGCATGGGGCTTTGAAAATCGAGCCCTATATCTCAGTTTGCATCTGTATTCCTCTTCTACCCCCAGGACAAGGCTGACAATAGGCAGAACTGCCTAGCCCTCCATTCAATGTCAACAAAAACTAATTAAAAATAAATTTGACTGCTGTGTATGTAAGTGAGGAAAGGGATGATAAAAGTATATATTCTGTCAGCCACATCAATTCCACTTACATCAGTTACTTCACCATATTATATCTTATAAATAAGAAACTTCACTGGAACTATTAGGAAAGGAGGATGGAGTTGGGTGCTAAAGTGCTGCAGAGTGGGGATGATACATCATTACAAAATGTCAAGGTGATGGAGGGGGGTGGAAACAGTTTCTCTGAGTGAGTCAGGGGACAATTAAATGATAAGAAATATTTTTTTTTTAGCACAAAGAACATTTTGTGTACTTTTTGCTAGTGAAGTGCTACTTCGTCTAGCAAAGGTGCGTAGTGACACATTTCTCTGATACTTTCACAGGTGAAGTAGCACGATGTAATATTGGCAGTGTGAAGGTGGTCACTTTGCCTGGTGAAAACTATGCAAAGTGCACCTCCTGGTAAAGGGAAGTCAGGGAAACTTCCTGAAGTACTTCACAAAATTAATTTCTCCAACTTAACTTGTTATAATCATCCACATTTTAGAGTTTTAATAAAATGTAACAAATATTGTGATTAAATAATGAAATTATGAACCTGTGAAACATAAAATTACATAACTAAATATCTCCATATTTAGATGGTTTTATTTTTATTTTTTTTAATTTTATTTATGACTTTGATAACCGGGTAACCCTTTTAACAAGGTTATGCATGCTTCGGTAATTTGCAGACGTCTGTGTGTATTTTATTATATATTGCATGTTAGTATCATTGAACGAAATTAATTTTATATGTAAAAGTAACTGGAATTGTGCTTTGGGCCTCAGTGGAAATGAGCCTTGACTCAGTGGAGAAATTCAATTCATTTTGTATATAAATTAATAAAGATTTTACTACTACTACTCCTCTAGCTCCAAACATGACCAAATTATAAGCAGAAAATAGTTTCATAAAACCTCTCAAAAACAAAACATCAGATTTTGAGATTCTATACATTCACAATTGCTCATCCAAATGATATTTGATATTCCTGTTGGACACCTAACAACATTTAAGCACACAAATTCTCCAGTATTTCACACAAAAAGTGTCTTTTCTGACCAAATAAAACATTTGTGAAATTTCACAAAAAATCCATGACAAACAAGGTTTGTTTAAGGCAAACTGGTGCTATCCAGTTTCTCTGATTATTTTAAACCAATGAGAATTATTTCTGTTTTGTTTTTTTTCATGCATGATCTGGGTGTTAATAGTATGTGATTTTCTGGGTAACTGTCATAAACTTCTGAGAAAGGACTTGGTTGGTCCAGAAGCAAAAGTACTTTGTTCTTTTTGTAACATCTTTGTTGCTCCAATAAAATGTAACAAACCATTTGCTTCTGGATCCAACAAAAATCCATGAAATTCCACAAACTTTTGTGGAGTGTTGCACAATGTCACCAGCATGCTAAAGAAATGGAATTTGCTGATTTTGCCAAGCCCTGCCTAGATGATGACATAAACAGATACATAGAAATTGTCAGTAGATAAGGACCACTAGGCCCATTCAGTCTGCCCGTATACCCTGTACTGTATATGTATGTATCCACTGACCCAAAGTGATCAATGGCTTTTCATCACTCCCTCCCCACCCAAGGTTCCCTTGTGCCTGTCCCAGGAATGTTACAACCCCTCCTATGTGCATGCCCCACCACTGCTTGTGGCAGACTGTTCCAAGCATCCACCACCCTCTCTGTATAGAAAAACTTTGTCACGTTACCTCTTAATCCACCACCTCCAATTTCATATCATGTCCCCTCATTCTGGTATCTTTTCTACATTGTAAAAGATCCTCCACCAGCATCCTGTTTATGCCCTTGAGGTACTTCAAAGTTTCTATTATGTCACCCCTTTCTCACCTCTCCTCCAGAGAGTACATATTGAGGTCTCTTAGTCTCGCCTCATATGTTTTGTGGTGTAAGCCATGCAACATCTTTGTCACCCTTCTCTGAATAGCCTCCACCTTGTCTGTGTCCCTATGCACATATGGTCTCCAGTACTGCATGCAGTATTCCAGGTGAGGCCATACCAGTGTTTTATACAATCGCATCATCACCTCCTATCTTCTTCTGGTAATACCTCTGCCCATGCACCACAGCATGCCACTGACCCTCCCTGCAGCCTTTTGCATTGCCTTGATACCTTAACATCATCAGATATGAAAACCTCCAGGTCCCTTTCCTCTTTGGTGACAGTCAACAACCCCTCCCATTCTGTAGCTCTCCCCAGGATTCTCCCTATCCAGGTGCATTATCTTTCACTTTTTTGCATTGAACCTCAGTTGCTACACCTCCAACCACCTTTCAAGCTTCTCCATGTCCCTCTTCATTTTCTGTACACCTTCTGGTGTCTCCACCCTGTTGCAGATCTTGGTGTCATCAGCAAATAGGCAGATTTTTCCTTCCAGACCCTCTGCAATGTCACTAATGAAGACATCGAACAAGACTGGTCCCAGTTCAGATCCCTGTGATACTCCACTGATCACCTCTCTCTCTCTCCTTGGATTGGATCCCATTTACCACCACCATCTACCTTCTGTACATCAGCCAGTTTCTAACACAATGTATCACCTTATGCCTCATGCCCAAACTACTCACCTTGTTAACCAGCCTTCTGTGTGGGACAGTATCAAAGGCTTTGCTGAAATCTAGGTAGGCAACACCTACCCCCCCTCTTTGATTCAATTCTCTAGTCTCCCAATCAAAATAATCTATCAGATTAATTTGACAGGACCTTTCTGCTGTGAATCCATGTTGCCTCAGATCCTGGGCACCATTGGATTCCAGGTGTGCCACTATCCTTTCTTTCAGCAGTGTCTCCATGATCTTCCCTATCACTGAGTTGAGGCTGACTGGCCTGTAGTTCCCCACTTCCTTGCTACAGCAACCTTTGTGCAATGGGATTACATGCGCCCTCCTCCAGTCCTCTGGAACCATGCCTTTGTTGAGTGGATCTGTGAACAGGGCAGCCAGAGGCACTGCTGGTTCCCTTCACAGTTCCCTAAATATCCTCAGGTGTATGTCATTTGGCCCCATGGCTTTATCCACCTTCAGCTTTGTGAGTTCCTCCAGAACTCTCTCCACTGTGAATGTACTGGTGTCCACCCCCCCCATTGCCTCTGCTCTCCAACTGAGGTCCTTGACCCTCTCCTTCCTTAGTGAATACCAAACAGAAGTATTTGTTCAGTAATTCTGCCTAGTCCAGATCCCCCTCCATACACTTCCCCCTTCCCTTTGAGCCTCAGAACCCCCTCAAGTTTTTCTTCTATTGCTGATATACCTATAGAATATCTTGCCTCCTTTTTCACAGTCCATTCCAAGCCCTCCTCTTTCTGTTTCCTTGGCACTCTTAACAGCTCTTCCTGCTTCCCTTATACATTCAAGGTATATCTCCCTTTCCTCCTCCTTTTGGGTCCCCTTATGCTGTGCACCCTTTAACTGACTTAAGAGCTTGAATATAATTAAGGGGCCTACTTCATTAAACCACTGTTCTGGGGATACGTGACCATTTGAAAAACAGTTGTTAAATTGTATGAGACTGTGGAGCAGACCTGACAGGAAAAGGGGTAAGGAAATGGGAGATTGTTTAACCAGGAAAAGCACACTTAGCTGGAGCTTGTTTCCAGGTATGACCTGGGAGCACATGGAAGTTAAATGACTTGCTCAGGGTCACACAGTATGCAAGTGGGGCTGATGAGATTTAGACTCAGGTTTTCAGGTTTGTAGTTCAGTGCAGATAACCACTATGCTTTATTGCCTCCTAGCAGCAGCTGATAGCCCAGCAGCAGTACACTGTGCTGCCATGCAGATGACTAGGGTTTGGAAGCAGACTGAGGGTACCATGATGAGAGGCAGGCCTGGCTGTAGGCAGCTGCTGGAAGGCACTGCAGCGTGATCGAGTTCAGTTGGCAAAGGATTCTGGCACCACAGTGGCCCTTTGTGGGCAGGCCAGGATGCATGCTTGTTCTGTAGGGGTGTGCCATGTGTCTAGCCAGCTTTCAACTGATAGAGCAACTCACTCTTTTAGAGGAGGATGGATGAGAGAGAGAAACCAGAAGAAAATAACCCAGCTGCTGCCTGCATGTCAGCTTTGGCATGAACTAATGAAACAAGGCCAGGGACACAAATGTACCTAAAATGCAATTAAGTGGTTCCTCCACTCAGGGACAATAATTGATCTATGAAGTAGTACCCCCAGGAAACAGTACCAACTTCTCACACAATACAGTGAAACAGTTTCCCTAAATAACCAGCTTAAAACTCCAAAAATAATATGCTCCCTGGCAGTAGCTGGCAAAAGTAACCATGAATTTTACTAGAGGTCAGGAACTAGGATCTGTGAGGGTGTAAATGGAGATAAAGCCAGTATAACACACTCACAAAAAACAGCAGGAGCTTGCATCTGCCTTACACCTTTCCTACACCCACTGACCTGACTATCCAATCTCATCATCTGCAACCTACTGACACAAATATAAGTGGAGGAAGGCAATCATGTTTTGTAGGCACTGGCAGAGATGATCAATTTTAATCCAAAAATGCTAATAACTTTAAAAACAGTGAGGAAAGCTGAACATTCAAAGGAGAATATGGTATCATATCAACCAGTTATACAGCTCATACTGTGGGGCTCAGGAAGGATTTACATGTCTCTACCGCAAGTGTAGGATGGCAGTCTACATAACCACCGTTAATTTCAGTGGGTGACTGCCATATGGTATCTTTGATTGCCAGCTTTAAAATGGACTTTGAAAATAATGTTTCCCCTGATCAGCAGTGTTGTTAATTTCTGTTTAGTAGAATGGTCCTGGCTGGCAATCCAGGCTTTAGAATGGACCCCTGCTCCTGTATCTTGGGTTGGCTATCAAGGCCACGGGTGTCATGGACTAGTTCACTCCGTCTCACTGACAGAGTGCAGGAAGCATGGCAGAGTAGTGAGTAGAGTGGCAGAAGAGGCAGCATAGTGCTCACCCTCCTAACTAGGGGAGTTGATGTTGTTGTGCAGCGTGCAGGATTGGACAGTGTGAGAAATGGTAATATGCGGGACTGCTGACCTAGAGAGTTGCTCTTTAAAGTGACCATCCAGCTAGCTACAAAACCATGACATTTCACATCCACAGGACTCAAATCTAATAACCTGCCCCAAAAAACTGAATGCCAGAGTGTTTCATTTTTGTTATTACTGAAAACATTTTGATGAAACTGGCTATTTGTCCCCAAGAATTAGCTGTTTCCTGCTGCTTTCCTGCCCTGAATTCATAACCCTCTGCTTGTGACATCGGAATCACTTCTGTGGCAACATTTTGGTATGTCATAAGTAGAGGATTGTGACTTTAAGGCAGGAATAAGAATCATGAACAGAAGAAGGTCTAAGGGGAAAAGATCCTGTTTTACTGAAAACATCTTCAGTAATAAAACAACTATTTGTCAATGCCGAATGTTGTCTCGCTGGCATTGGCTTTGGTAGTGCCAGAGATAAAGATGCATAATAGGAATGGCAGTGAAGTATTGAAGTGATGCCAACCTCACCATCACGCTGTAGAGAGTGACAGGCATTGGGGTGTGCCTTTGGGTGGTCAGCTATAATGCTCATGCCATTGTACATCACCCTACCCTGTAGACACTGACAAGTGTCATGGTGTGCTTTGGGGTCTTTGGGCATCATACTTACCCCATTCCATAAAGAAATACACTGATGTGGGTGCAGTATAGGAGAATGGGGTGAATTTTGCTGCCAAACACTGCGAGGCACACCACGATGCCTGTCAGTGGCTGCAGGGTAGGGGTGCAATGGCGCGAGCATTACATCCAATGATCCCAAGTCACAGCCCTAGCATCTGTCAGTCTGTACTGGGCAGGGTGCTACTGTTGGAAACCCTAACAGCGTAGGGGTGCAGTGGTATTTTCACTACAGATTTTCAACATGGGCTGTTTGTGAGGCCACCTCATGAGAAGAGGCACAATCGGTTTGTGAGCTGAAAGGTGATTTTTCACAGCACCTATGCCATTTGGTGACACAGGGACAAAACACATTTTGGTCAGGATGTAAAGAATGGCAACTGTATTGTTCATGAGGAAGTGTAAAAATTGGCAATGTTGAAAATCTGGAATGAAAATATGAAAAATGAATGAAGTCACTAGCATGCATAGAAACTGCGCAATACGCGGCCGTAATCCGGTTATTTGTGGGAGCTTGTTAGCCACATTTTTAACATAAGCATTTTGGGACCTACCCTCATAATCAGTGATGCTGTGATTTGTTAATCAGTCCCAAAAGTTGATTTCACACAGCGACCACGCCACTATGGGACACAGGTGCGGAAACACATTTTGGGGAGGATGTGAAAAATGACGCAGTACTTTTGGTAAGGAGGTGTGAAAAAATGCCAGTGTTGAAAATCTGGCAAGAAAATATTGCAAATTTGTGAAGTTACAAGGGTGCGTGGAAACTGCACAACGCATGCTTGCAACACAGTCATTTTATGGACTTTCGGCAGCAAATTTTCAACATAGGCATTTTAGGACCTCTGCTCATGAACAGTGTCACCAACATTTCCTCATACTGTCCCAAAAACTGATTTCACACAGCGATCATGTGATTCTGCACCAGACATGCGAAAATACATTTTGGCCAGGATATGTAAAATGACAGCTGTACTGTTCATAAGGAGGTGTGGAAAAATTACAATTTTGGAAATCTGGAGTGAATAAACCACAAATTTACAAAGTTACCAGTGTGCATGCAAACAGCGCAACACACACTTGT
Organism: Neoceratodus forsteri; assembly: GCA_016271365.2. Lineage (NCBI taxonomy): Eukaryota > Metazoa > Chordata > Ceratodontiformes > Ceratodontidae > Neoceratodus > Neoceratodus forsteri. Next base: position 507,664,993 of record CM057452.1, on the reverse strand, counting down.
AAAACACTCATTTTATGGACTTTTGTCACCAAATTTTTTACATAGGCATTTTAGGACCTCTGCTCATGCACTGTGTCACTGTCATTTTTATAATCTGTCTCAAACACTGATTTCCCACAGTGACCACGCTATTCTGTTCCGGGAGTGTGAAAACCCATTTTGTCCAGGATCTGAAAAATGACAGTTATACTGTTCACACGGAGATGTGGAAAAATGGCAATGTTGAAAATCTGGAGTGAAAATATTATAAATTCATGAACTTACGAGCGTGCATGCAAACTGCACAATGCACACTTGTAACACAGTCATTTTATGGTGTATCATCTCCAAATTTTCAACATAGGCATTTTAGGACTTCTGCTGATGAACAGCGTCACTGTCATTTTTGTAATCTGTCCCAAACACTGATTTCTCACAGCAACCACGCTATTCTGTGCCAGGAGTGCAAAAACACATTTCGGCCAGGATGTGAAAAATTACTGCTGTACTGTTCGCAAGGAGGTGTGGAAAAATGGCAATGTTGAAAATCAGGCATCAAAATATTGCAGATTCGTGAAGTTACGAGTGTGCGTGGAAACTGCGCAATGCATGCTCATAAAACAGTCATTTTTTGGATTCTTCCCACCAAATTTGCAACCTAGGCTTTTTGAAAGCCCACCTCATGAACACTGGCACTGTCGTTTCATTAATCAGGCCCAAAAGGTGATTCCATGCAGTGACTGTGAAATCACCTTTCAGGACCGATTAACACCATCACAGTGCCAGAATTCATGAGGAGGGGTCCCAAAAACCCTATGTTGAAAATCTGGTGCCAAATTTCCCAAAAATGCCCAAGATATTCATCACGGTTAAAAAAAAAAACTATTTATTCCATTATGCAGCTTACTGGCATTTCTTCAGTTTACGGTCGGCTTTGAAGAGTGCAGACATGTTCCTGGTCCACCGAAGATCATCGCATCGAGCTCCGGAGGTAAGTATGGGGTGAGGTTGGGTGTGGAGGCTGGGTGATCAGTGAGTGGGTGCGGGTTTTGGGAGGGGAACAGGGAGATGGCGAGGGACCGTTTTTGTTTACAGGGTTTTTAAAAAAAAGCCGTCGCATGACGGTTTTCATATTTCAGGTGGGATTTGACACGCTGGGGTGGGCTCCCAGTGTGCCACCTCAGTGTTTGTGGGTGGGGGTGTGCTTTAGCCAATGGGAGATTGGGCACCCCCATCGGCACACAACGGAAGCATGGGGAACGAACCGAGGGGGGATTGGCCAGCCCCCAGCACATAACCAAATGGGGAGGGATGCATGACGATAGAGGGCCCCCATTGGCAAAATACAGGGGGTTAAAGCTGACAGGGATTGGGCCCTCCATCTGCAAAGAAAAACTGTTGGGGGGGGACGCATGACGCTGAGGGGGATTGGGCCTTGGCAATCAACAGAAGGGGGGGCACATTATGCTGATGAGGAGTGGGCTCCCCCATTGGCATTGTGACAGGCAGCAGCTGTGATAGTCACTGCCACCATGTTGCCTGCACCACGGGAGGCGTGTTATTGTTATGCTGCATGAGACCTTCGTTCTCATTGCAGCAGACCTTTTCTTTGTTGTGATGGATACATTAGGCATGCATGAGGCCAATGCCTCCTGCTGCCTGTTTGGGGAATGAGGGCTGTACCTTCTGATGCGTGTCTTGCATTCGCACAACAGTGATCGCGTTACCAAATCTACTACTACTGCAAGATGTTGGCTGGCGCACAAGCCGACATAAAAAGTGGAACGTCCTGAAATTCAAATTTTGGGTGAGTTTTGTTTAAATGAGTTTTGCTGATACCAGCTGTAAATGTTTTTCTGTAAACCATAAAATAACTTTAAAGATCCATTGTATATTCAGTGAGTAGTGATAATGTAGCACACACTACTAAAGTCTATTCTGGGTTCACGTAGTAAAGAGGCTTAGTCAGTAGTGGCCATTCTGAGTAAGGGTGAGTATTCTGTAGAGCAGTTTGATTTGTAATGTATGCACAGTACATTCCAGGAGGGAATGAGTTTTAACATTAGTTTGGATAAGGTGTTTAAAGAACAGAATGGTAGGAGCCCAGTGACTCAGAGTCCTGAGGTGCTGGTGACTCCCCTTCCACCATACCGCCAACCTGGGTTCGGGTACAGACTCAGGTCACTTGGGATCAACCAGGGGAGAGAGGATTGAACATCCCAGGGACTGCTCTCCTCTCTTGAGGAAGGAGTGGCAAACTGTCTTAGTCTTTGGCTGCAACTGTGCAGAGTTTCGGTGGTAGAGCAGGCATGAGAGTCTTTTTGGGAGGGGCCCTAATTTCACAGTACATGCATGCCTCCATATACATGTGCTTATGTCACTGTGGTAAGGGGAAGGAAGAAAACAAAAAAAGGGACCTGTGGACTATATGATGGCATGCACATCTCCCTCGACATATACCACCAGCCCGAAATGGTATCCAATGATAATAGTGACCCAAAATGAGTGACTACAAAATTAGCGACTCATTTTCAGTGCTATTATTCTGTACTACCCTGCACAATAGCAAGTGTATGGGAAAGCGACCTGGGGAAGTGTGAATGGAAGGGGTGAATGGCAAGGGGAAGGGGTTTTAGGTGACTGGTGTACCTGCTGCAGCTGAGCTAGCTGTGTGGTGTGGTGGTGTGAGTGGCTAACTCTGGCACAGCAGGTACTGGGTTCCGGACAAGGAGTGAATGCATTTTGCTGCTGTCTGTGGCCATGGGACTTAAATTTTGTCAAAATCTGGATTTTGCACCCTCTCTCCGACATGCAGCCCCGTAGAGTTGAGAATCTTAATTCAGGGGAGTGCGGAGGGCTGTGCCACTCAAAAACACTTCTTTTAAATCTGGATGTCGGGTCATTCTCAGATGTGTATATCGCCATTTGATTTTCAGCGATATACACTTGCCACAATAGCGATCGCTGTTTTGTGTTTGCTATTGTGACATGGAACCCCCAGACACCTAGGGGCTTCTGGATATCTACTCTGCAGGGGAAGTGGGGTAAGAACTGATGGGCCACTCAAAAGGTAAAGAGTTATATAAAAAAATGGGTATATATATATATATATATATATATAGTACAAGTCACAATAAACTGTTCCTCCAACTCACAGATTTAGTATTTTTCAGTGAGTTGCTTAATGTGTGCACTTCTCACTGTAGTGAATTATAAAGAGTTTCCTGATGGTTTGTCTGTGCGTTGCTAATCAGTTGCAACTTACTTTGCAACTGTCAGGAAACTTTTATCCAATGCAGTGCAATAATGAGGGCACACATTAAATAACCCATAAAAATGCTAAAATATTGTACAGTGGAGTACTGTACAGTACAATACTGTAGATTGTATTAAACAGTAATCCAGGTCCCAAGGCTTTCAGTCAAATACTTTTATAGTGTACTGTGCAACTTAGCGTTTATTTCTGTGCAGCAGTACTGTACAGTATATTGCTATCTGATATTTCTGCACTGTTGCTAGCAGCACCCACCACCCCATCACCCGCCCGCTGGAGGTATCTGTAAAAAGAAGGAAAACCAGTCACAATACCTTAGCCCCCCCCCCCCCATGGCCGGTGCCATCCCTATCACCAGTAAAACTAAAATATACATTTTTTTCTCTGGTGGTCTAGTGGTTGTACCCCTGCCCCATCCCTGAGTCCTGATCTTCAATATTGTAATTTTTACAATTTATTCCCTGGTGGTCTAGTGGTCCCTCTCATACCCTCTCTGCATCCCAACAGGTCCAGTAATATCCCACCTCACTCTCTCCATCCCTAAATGGAGCAAGCCACGGGCACAGCCCTCCATTCTCCTCCACGACCTGCAGCCCGTTATGAAGTCAATGAATGAACGCTCTGTTTGGGGATGGGGAGAGCGAGGTGGGATATTACTGGACCTGTTAGGATGTGGAGAGGGTGTGGGAAGGACCACTAGACTACCAGGGAATAAACTGTAAAAATTACAATATTGAACATTGGGGCACTGGGGGTTGGGTGGGGGCAGAGATACTACAGTATTGAAGATCAGGACTTGGTCGGGATGGGGTGGGGTACTACCACTAGACCACCAGGGAAAAATATATATTTTTACTTTTACTGGTAATATGGATGGCACAGGCTGGGGGTCAGGTTAACTTTTTTTTATTATCAGAGCTGAGGTGGAGACAAAAGGTACAGTACATTCAACCTGGAAGTTTCTGTATTGTACAGTTGTAAGCAATGGGAGCGGCTGTGGAGTTTTGTACAGTACACTTCACACAGCACATTTGCTGTACAGTACTGCATGCAGTCATGGTTAGGTACAGTACTGTACATGGAAATATGTTTAATAAATAAAAACTGTGAATAGGTAGTCAAGCTTAGAGCTAATGTGTAGTACTGTATAGCAAGCGGGAGGCAAGATTGCATATACTGTAGTGCTGGAATTATGTACAGCACAGTACTGCACTGTAAATGTATTTTAAAATGCATTACATGACCACTATAATGGGAGCTGTAGTGAATTGTTCAGTGGTTGGAAGTGCATTTCATGTGAGCTGATGACTAGCTGAAAAAGAGTTTGTATTTTAAGCATTTAGAATTGCCACAGCATTAGCATCAAGAAAAAAAAAACAATGCCAGAGCAGTGAGTCTGAGGAACAGTTTAATGTGACTTGGACTGTATATATGCTTTGCAAAAAAAGAAAAAAAAACTCTGTAACAGCATCAGTTAGGGTTAAATGTGGCTTTAGGGTTTCCAATCTAACACCCCACCCCCACCATGCAGGTAGCAACATGTGTGGGGTGTGTCTTGGGGTTGCCAGCCCTCATACTAACCCCATTCCATGAGGAAATAATCTGAGATGGGTGCAGTATATGAGAATGGGGTTGACAACCCAAAGGAATACTGTACACCTGTTGTTGACTGCGGGGTGGGATGTTAGAGTTTGAAACCCTAACACAACATTTCCATACTTTTGTTGCTTTAACCCTAACCGATGCATCAATGATTTTTTTTTGCAAAGAATGTCCTTATTTTTTGAAATAGCATAATCATATCCCCATTTGGCTGTGGGAGACAGTACCCTCTGGGACCTGTGCTCCCATCATTCCATAGATGTGTACATCATTGTTGCAGTGGAAGCATTTCAGCTGAAACAGCAACTAAATAGTCAGCATAGCCTTGTTATTACCCCACTCAAGAACACTGGGCTGAGAATTTTCAAATCCCCACAAAAATGTCAGTCCATGCCACAGCCATGTCATTCCATGCCACAGGTGTGAAAATATATTTTGGCCAAGATTATGAAAACATAGCTATCGTGTTTGTGAAGTGGTGTAAAAAAAGGCCTAGGTTTAAAATTTGGGGTGAAAATATTTAAAATCACTGAAATTACGAGTGAGCATAGTTACATTTAAACACATGCACATAGCTTCACTATTTTTACATATTTAAACTCCAGTTTTTCAACATGGCCTTCTTTTGGCCCCACTTCATGAACAAAGGCAATGAAAATTTTCAAATCACCCCCCAATATGTGATTTCACTTATTGACTGCACAGTCACTTTTCACAACAGATATGTGAAATTCCAGTGACATTGCCAATGAGGTGGGGTCCCCAAATGGCTATGCTGAAAATTTGGTGTCAAAATATACAAAAATGGCAAAGGTATGCATCAAGTTAAAAACCCCAGTGAAATACATTGAACTGTATTTACCTTAGTTTCTCATATTGCAGTCATCGTTTCCAGCAGCAAGACATGTCTTTGATCAAAATGTGAATCTTCACCCTGTCACCAGTCCAATTTAGTGAGGGTGTGGGGGTATACTGGGGGGTTGGGGTGGTGGGTGAGGAATGGGAGATGAGGGTGGGGGGGGTCAGCTCGCCAAGAGACGTTCTATAAAAAAAAACCATTGAGGATCATTTTCTTTTTTGCAGGCAGGAAAGTGATTGGTGGGTTTGTGATGCAGCTAGATGCAGGGAAACAGATCTATGATGCCGGTTCAACAACATTTTCCTCAGCCGGCAGCACAGCAACAGGATTTATGTTGACTGCAAGTTGAGGTTGACATAAATCCCGAATGTCTCCCGGTCCTTTTTTTTTCCTAGTCAGAGTTGATTTGGGAAGGGGGTGCAGGACCAGAAGGCAGTGTGCCCCTGTCTCAGGTGCACCAACATAATGACCTGTTGGCAAACTGTCGATTTTGTCAACAGTGACGTAGGTTGCTGTGTTGGTGTCACTGTCAGGGGGCATACCCAGGGAAACAGTAAAATAAAATGGGGACAGTGATGAGAGGGTCAGGGATGCCTCTAGTCACCAGGGAAATAGAAAACAAAACAGTGAGAGCAGTTGGAGGGTTGGGGTACCACTAGACACCAGAGAAATGAAAAAAAGGGGTCTGCAATTGGAGGGGGAGGGTGCCACTACACACCAGGGAAAGGGGGAAAATGGGTACAGCAATCACAGGGAAGGGAATGCCACTAGACACCAGGAAAAGAGGAAACAAATAATGAAGATGGTGATCAGAGGGTGGGGAGGTGCCACTAGACACCAGGGATAAAGAGACAATCATGGGGATGGTGATCAATGGGTGGTGGGTACCACTGCACATGAGGAAAACAATGGGGATGAGGAACAGAAGGTGATGGTGTGCTACCAGACACCAGGGAAACAACAAGGACAGTGACTGGTGGTTGGGTTACCACCACATGGCACTAGAGAAACAATGGGGATGGTGATCTGAGAGTGGGGGTTGCCACAAGACACCAGGGAAACTATGTGAATAGAGATCAGAGGGTTGGGGAGTGCCACTAGACTCCAAGGAAACAACAGGGCCAGTGATTGGAGGGTGGTGCATGCAACTAGACCCCAAGCAAACTACAAGAATGGTGATCGGAAGGTGGGGGTCCCATTAGAGACCAGGAAAAGGATTTCCCATGATTGTGTTTCCCCTTGCTAACTGTAAAACAAAATGGTGACAGTATGAAAACAGATTTGCCATTTGTGACATAGGAAACCCATTTGTGTCAAAGTTTCCTTGTTCAAGCAGAACATCTAATGGGAGAGTGAAATTCCCATTGGAAATAATGGGAACTTTAAAATTTAAAAACTTTGGAACAGCTTAATATTTTTTCACCTAACCTTCAAAAGCTACATCTATGAGGCAAGATCTTTCTACCCTAATAATTTCAGACCATAATTCCTAACCAATTTTGCACAGCTGCATGATGAAGAAATGAAAAAAAAAGTAAATTTCACATTTTTATACTCCGTATTCCCACACTCTCATATCCAACTGGAACAAAACTTGCCATGATGATGATACTCAGCTGTATCTGTCTTCCACTCCGGGAAATCAGATGGCAGTCTCTATGTTTAATACCTGTCTAATGGAAATCCAGAATCGGATGACTCAGAACTGGCTCCAACTAAATCCAGACAAAACAGAGGTACTAGTGGTGGATCCAGGCCACCGTCAGGATGGTGGTGGGTTGGGGATACTCCTGGCCTTGTGCTGGGAGATGTTGCTTTAACCCCAAAATTGGAGCCATACCACTATGGGAGGCACTTTTGGGTAAAACAAATGGTCATCTGTTGAGATGGAGCATTGCCTTACAGGGCTACGATATAACCATTGCCCACAGGGCTGAATTGGTGAATGCCAATGCAGATGTGCTATTCTGCCAGTTAGAGCAATGAACAGAATTTGTGAAACTCATACCGTGCTAGGGGTGGATTCCAACAGATTCAGTCTAGGAGAGAGGAGTGTGGCAAGATAGACCCAACCGGCCAGATGGGCAGATTTGTGGGGTTATATTCTGTAATTCTATTGTATATGTACAGTACATGCACAAGAAAATGCCAGTGTTAACTCAAGGCATAGGGAAAAGATTTTCTTTTAAAGAGGGGTTGACCTTTTGACTCGAAGGCCACCTGCTTGACAAGAAGTGAGATTTTCATTCCCAGGTTCTTTTAGCAGAGTTGTGCCAAAAGCCATTTACCTGCCATAAACAAGCACTGCAGAAGCAGATTGCTTGTGATCTCAGGAACTGTTATAGTGTATCATATTGCATGAGGGAGCAAGATTTATTGGCCAGGGAAGACCATTCTAGCAGTACTGTGTGAAATTCGCTTCCAGTGTGTTATTGTCAGACCATGAGACTTCAAAGAAGTTAATTCTGAACTGTCATAAACCATGCTGTGGGTCACTGGTGGAAAAATTAACAGGTTTCCTTATATCTGAAAAATTTATGACACTGCATTTTTCAGAAGGATAGTTAAACTCTCAGCACAGTCACTCAAGGCCATTCTGTTTGGCACTCTGTCCTGACTACAGACTGCAGCTGCCAGCATGAGACCACAACATTTACAAATCATTGATTTTTCTGAACTTTTGACAGTCTTCATAACAGATACAGATTTTGTTAAACAGTTTTAAGGCGTTTATACTGTATACTTTCCCATTTGTTTCTCATACTGTAACATAAATTAATATATGCTCTCTTTTTCTTGTAACTGAATTTATTTAATTATTTTAGTAAAGACTTTTGTTTTTCTAAAGAAATTCTGCCTACGTGAGAGTTTTTGTATTGTATGTGTGACTGTAGAAGATTTATTAATAATCTGTGACGATTGTTACTTGCTTAGAAGGGTCATGGATAGCAACCAAATTAAAAGGATCTGTGGGGACAATCCAGATAGATTTTGGGAGCATACCAGAATCTCATACAAGTCTGCTGGGGCTGTGAACTGGGCTACTGCATGTCTTGTAGGGTGAAGACCAAATCAGGTGGTGCACTGCTACCCCGAAGAGAGTGTAAAACTTGGCCCTTCCTTCTGTGTGCAATAGCTATGAACAAGGGTTCATATTTGGCTACAAGACTCGAGACTGGTATTGTGCTCTGATCCAAAGTATAGAGGGATACTCTGGTACCTCCTGGTGAGAGTTCTGTTGTAAACCCAGTGAATACTCTGGAGGGACACGAGGAGAGTATTTCTGTTTTCCCCCTCCTTGTAACAGATTGCACATGGGTGGGCACTGTGAGCTCAGTGATCTGACCCTCATTAGTGGGTTCATGACAGCTGCCGATTAGGTGGAGGATTGTCTTCAAGGTTGGATTACTGACCTATGAAGCCCTACATGGTCAGAGGCCAGAGTACCTGCAAGACCTCCTAGTTCCTCACTGCCCATCTTGCTCCCTACACTCTTCCAGGGGTGACCAGCTTTTATGGTCTTGAGGGTGAGGTTGTGGCAATCAAGGGATAGAGCATTCTTGGTTGCCACACTAGCTCTTTGGAACTCATTACCCATTCATCTGAGAGAGGCATTCTCGGTAGAAGCATTCAAGAAAGGACTGAAAACATATCTATTTTTACAAGCTTTTGAATTCTAAATGTATTTAAATTAGCTGTTTGCAATGTTGGACTGCCTGGTTTGAATTATGTTTTTAACCTATTTATGGATATATTGATTTTATGCATACTGTCTGTTATGAATATTGTGTGTTGTTTTAAAATTGTACAGTGCTCAGACCCCCTGAGAATGGGTGATATATAAGCAATAAAATCAATCACATCAAGAGATATTTGGTTCCTGATGGCGCATGCAAATTTTCATGCAAATCGCTTGAATGGTTGCATAGTTATTGAAGTACAAAATTTCAAGTTTAACATAGAAGTGATCATTCAACTCTAATTCACGCCCTGTAATATATATAAAAAGAACAGAATGGTAATGGATATGAGAGCCAAGCACACTAAACAGATGCACTGTGGTTTGTTTATGCACAATGAAAATGACTAAATAATAATAATCTCCAATAGAATACCTGGGGGATGTGGGTTTGGGGGAATCAGGCAGACTTACTGATTCTTTGATTTCAAGAGGTTTCTGCCATATGTGATTTTCTTTCTCATCCTGCCAGGATCATGATAGAAAAAAATACAGCCTGAACAAATCACATAATGGGGCATCTGCCAGGCTGACAGGTGCTGGGCTAGATGGCTCACTTAATCTTGTTCTATCCCTTCAATTCCAGTTCCTACACAGTGCCAGAATACTAAAGGGGAAACCTATGCAGACCCTAGCAGTGGCATGCTTGCTCTGTTAATTTTGCAGACTGCAGATATTTGTCTCTGGGTGAAAAAACTCTACTCCCCATTTCACATCAGTACTTAAACATTTAAACAGAGTAATTAGTCCAGAGACAAGCCACATTCGTACTTGTGCCAACAGCACAGTTCTGATGTGTACAGCAATTAGAGTTCATTAGCTTGAATATTAATGCACATTGAATGGGGCACTGGGACTCTTGGAGTGCTGTGCAATACTTCGGGGGACAGACAGTATTTTCAAACAAATCTATAATTAGGTAATGAAAGATTACTTCTCTGTGGTTTTCCTTTGTGGTGATTAAGCAAACAGCTTCCGGGAAACATATTAACCCTTTCAAAAATCTAACATGGGTTTAAGAAGAGACCTATATTTTCATGCAGTAAAACTTTGTGCCCTGCAGAAGAAATCTGACTGACACTGAAAGATGAAATGCACTTCAGTTGTCAGACTTTGCTTAACACATCTCAGTGTCTCCCAATACAATGCCATCCCAGTCTTTACCCAGTCATCTTTTGTGTGCATGCTTTATGGGGCTTCTTGGCAACACCAGCAAAACACACATTGCAGACTCCTAGGAAATCTCCTCATCAGCACCAGTAAATCCATCACATACATATCCAGACACCAGCAGACCCTCACAGAGTGACATCATCCTGACTTCATACCCATGTTCCAGTCAGCACTCTATGACCTACTAAACCACTTTTCTGAAGCAAATTATAGTTTCTAAAACCCAACAAATTGTTTGAGCATCAGTAAAGCATTCTGTTTTGTGTTTAAGTGATATGCCATCAAGGCTGGTGGGTAGTAAGTAGTACAGTATGTGGTGCCCCATATCATGTGATCAAAAACCACAGACTGTAAGCTGACATTTTTATGAGAACTGTGAGGCAATCATTACAAAGTGAAAATTATGTTGATACAATGACTTAAGTATTTGCCTTTTTAATTCATATTTTCATAACTACTGTACCGTATGCTTACTTTTACTTTATAGCTTATTATTGGAGAAGACCTATGTTCAAAATATAAATTCTAACTTTATTTTTTGTTTTCAGCTTGAATTTAATTATAGCCATGGTATTTGTTGTCCTCATGTTGATGTAGCACCCTATTTTTTAAGTTTTTACATTTCTACTAGGAAAACTTTCTTATAGGACAAGAATAGAGATTTTTCACCATTAACCATATGCAGCTGTTAGCTGGCCCAGTGACGTGGAGGACTGAGGCATGGTGTGAGCATGTAGCCAGAGGTCGGCTGGGGGGGGATATGATTGAGCATCCAGAGGACAGCTCTCCTCTCCCAGGGAGGGGTAGGATTGGAGATCAGCACATGCATGGCTCCCTAGCAGCAGTTGGCGGCTAGCACACTGATTCCACAAGATGGGGGGAGCAGAAACAAAGCAGACACCCGGTGTGCCATGTACGGAAGTGCTCACAGCTTGACCAGTGGTGTCACTGCATGCTAAGACCTGCACTCAGGGTTCAGGAGAAAAACAGATGCAGAAAACACTGTCTACTGGCAGGATGATCACGGTCCTCTGCAGGCACTGCACCTGGCCAACTGGAACCTCAAGCTAGAGTGGACACCAGTGTGACAGGGCTTGGGGGTGCCAGAGAAAGGAGGCTGGTCGGCGGATAGATGAGAAAGAAATTAACAAAAAAAAAACATATGCAGCTGTGTTAGGCAGACAATAATCAATGTGTTGGGTCAACCAAGTGGTGGGTGAGTGGGGAGAGAGAGAGAGAGAGAGAGACAGAGAGAGAGACAGAAACAATATTTCTGCTTATGTTATCATTGTACTTATACCTTTTGGCACTTTTAACATTTGGTACTTAATTTCAATCCTACCCTCGAGCCTTTTCCCCCCTCCATTCCTCACCCCTGCTCTTCCCTGCTCATGCATCTTTGAGCTCTTCACCTGCTGCTCCTCACCTTCCCTCTTCCACCCCCACACCCATTCTCTTATCTCATGCCACCTCTTTTGCAACTTCTTCCCTTCCTTCCCCCTACATTTCTCTCTCTCTCACCTCTCTCCTACTCATATCACTCTCTCTCTTTCTCTCTGGTTTTCGCAAAGCCTGTTAGGCTGCTCCCATCCCCTCACCTGGCTAAACACCACCTCTTCTCCCTCTACTATTAATCTGTCTTCCTCCCCCTCACTTCGCCAGCACTACCCCCTTCTCTCTGTAATCATCCCAATTCCCTCCATTCACCTCCCCCTCCCCTCATCTCTCTGTCCCCACTATCTCCTTTGCAACTCCACTCTGCCTCCTGTACAACTCATCTCCTTCTCCCTCTTGTTTCTCCAATACCCCACCTTACACCCTATTACTTTCTCTCCTAGATTTTGACAAGGCCTCATGGGCTGCCCTCTGTTCTAGCCCACTCTACTGTATATTAAGTAAGATTCAGTGCTATTTGATTGCTTTCAATGTGTTAAATTTTTTAAAGTACATTCTTGATGTCCACTATTTACTTATTTATTGTTTACCTTGTTTTGTTTTTTGCACTACTGATGTGGAACCTTTGTAAATGAGTTGTATTGCTCAAAGGTGTTGTAATCTAAGACTCAATAAATAAATAAATTAAATCAAGACCACATGTTACAGTGGAATTTTGATGAATCCTTTTTGTGGCTGCGTGGGCGGAGCTCCTCAGACGTTATGCCATCATCCTATTTTTGTACAGCACTGTGGAAGCACATGACTGGACCACTGCCTGATATGCTTTCACTGTGCTCAGACAACTGTCCACTGGTGCTGTTTATGCGGCCCTTCCCCTCTGCAGACCACATAAACACACCATCTTTACCCAGTCTCTACTTCTTCTTCCACAACTGCGAAAGTGACAGGGACCATGACCAAGATGGCAGTATCGAATCTAATTTCAAATGCATGAGTATTGCACATGTGCAGTTCTTTTGGTGCCGCCATCTTGAAAACAGCAGACTCTGGTGTGGTGAGATTGTGGTGATTTTCATCATCCACTTTTTTTTCTATATTTATAAGGTCAGACAGGCTCACACATCAGTTGGTCAGATGACACATCACACCTGAAATTCTCACGCCACCATTACATCTCTTGAAGGTGCCAAAATGAATACTAGATCTCAATCCACTGGATTACTGTTTGGGCATGTTGCCTTTTTTAAGGAAGCAACTAAGCCCATTATCAGCCTGAGCATGCTATCAGCCATGTAAATATTACTTGTGATAACTTTCCAGTGTTTGGTATCCTGAAACACATGAGTGACCTACAGCATCTGTTTGCAGCATAGCACAGCACCTGGAAATGAGCCTAGGCTCAGTGTGCATTTCCTGGTCACCAATTTTAAATAAATGAATAAATTTACCAGCCCTGACTGAACCACAAGCATTTTGGTCCTTTGGTTCTTACATACATTGATACTGATCTGCTTGCTCTGTAAGTGCAGCACCATACCTAGTAGTCAAGTACATCCTGACAGAGAGAGGTAACTGTTTGCAGTTTACAGTGCACTTCTGAGTTGTGCTACAACTTGACCTCATAAATTGTCAGTTACTGTAAACTTTTTTCCATAATTGATTACAAATGTCAAGATTCCCAGTGTTTATTAACGTGACTCAGTTGCGCCTCTCAAACCTAAAAGGAGATGCTAACCCTTGACATTCAAATTGGCCAGGCATATCAGTGCTGCTATTTTAGTCGATTTTCCAACTGCAGTGGTTTAAAATATTTGTACAAACATTGATCTGTGGCAAAAATCTATTTGCTTGGCATAATCCCACAGTATCCAGGCATTACTATCACACGGTTGCTAAATCCATTTTTTCTATTCTATTTGCATTTGTTTCTGAACATAGCACTTAGCACTTTATTTAAACCACTCTCTAATATAACTTTGCTACTTACTATCTTCATATGCTGATACCATACAATAATTTTGGAGAAGCAAATTGCCTCTACATATATAAAACATAGATTTTACAGTTTGCTAACAACATACTGTTTATCTAGTGGCATCGAACGAACATAGCATGGCAGCTAACTTCTGAAAGATGCAACTAATATATTTAATTGCACAGCATTTAGCATTTTATAAACACTGAGATTTTTTTCTACTCTGTGAATGGATAGAAGCTGCAAGTGACATTTATAAACTCTGAGAACTTTACTTTGAAATCTAGTAGAAGCTGTGCATTATTGGACTGATACATCTCTGCCACTGAACTCAGTGTCCAAAATGGTCCTGCTATTTTGAAATACATTGCACTGCACTTTGCACTTTATTTTCTGAATTGCATTGTCTAAACACTTCAGTGGTCAGTGTGCAGTAATTTAAAGAGTATAAATAAATTGAACTATTTAAAGAAAAGTAGCAAATAAAGTGTATGTACAGTAATCATATGAGTTTTGGACCCAACCTAAGTGAACTACTTGGAACTATTTTGGTCTTGTACAATTTGTATTCCACTAAACTGCTACTTATTTTTATGGCTGCATGGGTGAAACCCTGCAGACGTATTGCTAAGAGAGAGAAAAGGGACTATGGAATCACATGACTGGATTCCTCTGCTCTGTGCTTCCACAGCACTGTGATCAGTTTCCACAGTGTTGGTGCTTCTCTGCCACCCCTCTCCTCCATGGGCTCATACCCTTCCCCTTCCACAGGGGCACTATTTTATTTCTGCCCATCACTTCCAATGTTACAGCAAAAAAAAAGATCCTGCTGTGCCCAAGATGGCCACCATAAGCTGAATGCACATGCCTGAGTATCATGAGTGCATGTGCGCTGTTGTCATAGTGGGTATCTTGGGCACAATGGGCTGTTTTTCATGCACACACAATTATCAGTCACTGTGCATGCATGAGTACTGCACAAGTCCAGCTTCAGCCATGGTAGGAGTCATAAGTACTTGACTCAGGCACACTGCTCTGAAGCAGCTGTGTTGGCTCTGACTAGAATTTGTTTATTCATAGAAACAGAAATCTTCCCATTTTCCCTGCCTACTGCAAAAGCCACAGACCCTATTCCATCAAAAAGCTCCCCTTACCTCTTGCCTTGTATGGTAGACTTCTTTACCCATTTTTTGCCTGCTTCAGTAGTTTTTTACATTTGAAATAATAAAAGGAGTGCTCCTTTTACTTTGGCTAAGATCAGGTTTTCATCAGTATTCCTCAGTTGTTTTTGTATGCATATAGTCCCATAAGCTTAGGGAGTACTGTCTGCTGCATGCTATAGTAGTTCAGTTTAGTACTAGGAAAAGTAATGCTAAACAGCGGATCATCAAAAGCAACAGGAAATACTAATGAACTCCTGTACAGAGCCATATTAAAGAATGCTTCTTTTGTATTTCCAATGTAAAACAAAAGTTAAGCACATTCAAAAATGGGGGGTGGGGGGTATCCAAGAAGACAGGAGAGAAAGGACAATCTAAAATAGAATGAAAAAGTATAGGTTACAATTTTCACTGGTAACATGCACTGCTGCTTTAACTCTCCTAGGTAGAGATGTGCAAAGTCAGGAAATGTCCTTTTTGTGAAATATTTCTTGACTTCGCAAAGTGTGATCTTGAGTAGTCCTTCGTGTAGTGAAGTGCCTCCTTTGCTCAGTGAAAACAATGGATAGTGGTACTTTGACCGCAATGTTGCTAGCGAAAAGCCACTTCATATAGCTTTTGCTGAGTGAAGTAGCACTTTACCTGTGAAGAAGTATACAAAGTGTTGTGTTTTATAAATGTTTTCTTTCTCTCTCAAAAGGTTCAAATAAGTGTCCTTCAACTTTATAAGTTCTTGTTTACTTTGTTCTGGGGTGGATGGGGACATTTTAATTTCAAGAGATCTAATTTAGGAAATGAGGTTTTGAAGTTGGATGTCATTCGCCTTCCTCCGCCTGGAGGCCAAGCCAATCAGTACACCTCTTAAATATGCTTTTAAAGCACACCATTCCACATCTGGCTTACCTGTAGTATTTATAAATAGTGTAATATGATCTGTGATATTTTGTACAGTGCCCGGATCTTTTGAAAG
Organism: Neoceratodus forsteri; assembly: GCA_016271365.2. Taxonomy (NCBI): domain Eukaryota; kingdom Metazoa; phylum Chordata; order Ceratodontiformes; family Ceratodontidae; genus Neoceratodus; species Neoceratodus forsteri. The sequence goes on along the minus strand of CM057452.1, from coordinate 507,648,864 downwards.
CTGATTATTGATTTTCCATCTACCACCTAATTTGGGAAGGGAGAAAAATGAAAGTTGACATGTGACCACTGAATGATCAGACAAAGGACCGGGAAAGAATGGAAGATTCTGTTACCTCAGAAAGTAAATCCTGGGAAATCAGAATGTAGTCAAGCCTTGAAGAAGTTCCATGAACCTGAGAGGTAAATGTGTAGCTTCTTTCTGAAGGGTAATGGATATGCCAAACATCATATAAACCCATTTGGTCCACTAGTTTCCTCAGTGCCCTTTGGGTAGGGAAAAGGCCTTTAAATTTATTCCCCTATATGATCTAGATTTGGTTCAAATTCTAGGTTTAGGTCCCCTTCTAGATGTAAGGGGATAGATAAATAAGGAGCCATAATATTGATCAACTGTACAAAAAATTTGTGAGAATCAATGTTTGGTCCGAAAATACTGCCTAATAAAATAATGTTAGTATGTAATTTTCCTTGGACAAATACGAATCTACCATTAGGATCTCTAATAACATTGATGGGTATAAATGGGATGGTTCAGGAAATTAAAATCAGAACCCCACAGCTTTGAGAGTTCCCTTCTGCAGCAAAGATCTGTCCCACGTGTTGCCTTCTTAATCTTGGGGCTTCTGAGATTAACAAGTGAGATTCTTGTATAAATGCAGTATCTATTTGCAATAAACGTAGATGTTTCATTAATTGGTATTGCTTCAGCTTATTACAGGCCCCTTTAACATTCCAAGCAGCAAATATTAGATCTCTAACCATTGTCCCAGATAAATTGTGGATAAGCCTCCCTGGTTAAATGAGAAGAAATTCCTACTAAAGAGAAAGAGAAAAAAGAAAAAAATAACATACAAAAGAATTTGAACTTGCAAGATTCCCTCCCACCACTCCCCACCCCCCTTTCCTCAATTCCTTGTTATTTCTCAACCCCTTGTAACATCCAATTTGCCATTGTATGACTACATAGGATCTTTTATGTCTGAATGACACCCATCCCTCCCTATCACCCTTACTGCAACAAACTACGATTTGCATACTACTGCATCTCTTCCCCTCCTGCCAGCCTCCCAACATTATCCCTTTAATCTAGAACAAGTTACTTAACATTCTACAAGAAAAAAGCTATTAAATTTGCTAAACAAATGACTTATCTCGGTAACAAAACATGTAAGCTTCCCTGATATTAGTTTAACATTTATATGGACCAGAAATGTAAATGAGATCAATAAGATCTAAGAAAGCTATGTATAGCATCATTGGATAGTGTCTGTAAAATAATAATAACTTTACTCGGTAACTTGTGGGCAAGTTCAGTAACAAATATATCTCGTACTGTCTAACATAAAATTATCAGAATACAGGATGTGGCCCTTAGAGTGAATTAAAAGAAAAAGTTGGGAAAAGTAAATTAGCTGTTTAACCGTTTGCAAATAATCAGAAATAAAAAGAGTAAATTTGCCATTGGAATCATGATTATTGCAGGCAAGTAGAAATAAAATTCAGCATCATAAATCAGAATAGCAGCCTGATTATGCCTCTCCCTTCAATATAAATAAAAGTATTCGAGGCAGGTCCCGAGGGCATCCGGCTTTTAATACAGCATTGACCACATAAAACAGGGCTGCATTATAAAAAGAAGTATGCAGGGTGCTCCCTCTAGTGACAGAAGATTATCAAAGCTTCATAAGGCATTTGAATACGGAAAGTTGCAAGCCAATGTGCTTCATCACAAACAGTAAAATGAACGCAGGTGATGAACTGAAGGCAAAAGTACCAAAAAGGAAGGACCTTGATCGAAAATGTTAGTTCCAATGATTCTGTGAATCGAGGTAAAAAACAAAATAAAGATCTCACTGAAGTAACTGAATAAACTGAAACAAGAGTCCTCTGGTTAGGTAAATACTTGGACCCGATAGATTCAAAGCAAAAATATGTTGCCCCACAGAAATACGTTAGCAGGCTGTTGTTCAGGAAATAATTTCTTTCCCTTCTTTGCTTCGCAGATAAGCAATAGGTTTACTAAGCAAATATCATACTTCCTCTAAGTGCAGATCATGGGTCACAGAATAAATTCAGGAAGGGCAGTCTTAAGCCCGGTGACAGCAGCCTCCAGATCATCATAGGAAAAGCCAGTTACCCACCACCTGCACTCATAGTCTGGCTGGATATATCATTTTAAACTTTATCCCAGCGGCAATAATCTTTGAGACCATTGGATGAAATAGTGTTTATCTTTGCCTTACTGAGAGCGGGAGATCCTGTACAATTCTTATTTTGTTATTTTACCACTTTGCTTTGTGCAGTTCCTTTATTTTTGCCAGCAAATGTTGATGTTCAAGGAAATGCAAGAAACGGCAGATAATAGGTCAAGGCAGGGATCCCAATGGAGGTTTTGGGTGAAGTGACCTATGTGCCATCTCAATGATATAGTTAGATCCAAGGGAGATGGGCCAGTGATCTTTTCGATCAGTTTTTGAGTAAAAATAATAGCATTCTGATCTTCTTCTCCCTCTGGAAGGCCAAGGATAACAATATTGTTTCTGCAGCTGCGGCCCTCGAGATCCTTCAACTTTGACTCTAGTCAAGAAAGTTTCTGCCACATAGATACCATCCCAGGGTCTATTTTATCCATGCATTTCTCAAGGAAACAAATATGGGCAGTATTGTCAGTAGCTGTCCATGATACATCTTCCATCCTTTGAGCAAGAGATTTGAGCTCAGCTGAAACGTCTCTCATTTCTTCCTAGAATGGCTTAAATTCTTCCAGAAACCTACTTAAAGTTAGGGGTTCTTGGTCTGCAGAAGCAGGTGTATGTGCTGAATGGTCTGTGACACCTGAGGCCAGTGGCTTCTTCAGGACCTTTTCAGGAGTGACCAGAGGAGTGTGCTTCTACTGCATCTTTTTCATGTAGAATATCCATCGGAGCAATGATCTGCCTTCAAGGTAATCTTGAATATTTAAGCAGTTTGCTAAAGCAGTCTATGAAGGTTTAAAGGAGTTAATGCAAGTATAAAATGAGAAAATAAGGAATCAACTGGCTGAGGTGAAGTGGAGGAGCAGCTAGCCGGCACTCTGCATCATGTGGTACCCCCCCTTAAAAATGTTTTCTAAACAATGAAGCATCTCCCCACCCACAGTGCCATCAACAAGTTCCCCTCTATGCTCTCAGATCCTCTACTGTGTAGATACTATCACCCTGCCACCCACTGCATTGAAATACCCATCCAGACATCATGTACAGGTAATGTATACTGTGTTATATATCTATTGTATTATGTGCAGTATTTGTGAAATCCACTATGCATTTACTATAGTGTACACAATAACAGTGGACTGCATTATGTATTTATTGTGCTGCATCCTATAACTATGTACAGTAATGTGGATTTATTGTACTGTTTACAGTAACTGTGTACTGTATCACAGTGTATGATTAGCCCCTATTGTGAATGGATATCCATACACCCTCAAATGCCATTGTGGTGCAGTTCAAAGGTCATGAAAAGTTGTTGTGCTATTGTTTTGATGTCACAATAATATCACAATAACTTTTTGCCACTGAAGCACAAAGATCCACTGTATTCTCATGCCTCTTCTACTCAAAACTGTTGGATAGCAGTACCATAGTGACAGCAAGCATGCTACAAATCTATTTTTGAATGTGAAATTGTTTTTCAAAATATGCAAACTATCAATATTTAATATTTCTCAGCTAGAGTCTTGGAGCAAGTGTTCTATGATGTGCTGCTGGGTGGGGGAAGGGCACAGCTTTCTCTCCTTTTTTTCATGTGTTTTTCTCCATAGGTGAACAACAAGAGTTAAGCCCTAGTTAAACCCAAGATTAACCTACAGTGTATCCTTACATGTTTGAATGTTCTGACTGTTACTGTCTTCAGAATTTTTAGGTTGTTCTGATCTGTTACTCGATTAATTCTTAAATACATGGTTCACAATTAAATGAAATCTTTTTTTACAGTCTGACTGAGTTGCTTTTAAAACCGTATGTTATATAAAGCAGTGTATGGGTGACCATATGCCACCAAGGCTCTGTTTCTACATCAGGAAGCTCTCAAGAGCTCTGTGAAATCATCTGTTCCCTTGATGGAAACACAGTCTTGTTGTGCAGGGTCACCCATACACTATTCTATATATAGTGTATGGTGGAGTGTTGTTCTGTATGGAAATCCATGCCTAGAATAGTGTGGTTGTGCTGCAGGAGTATGGCTGGGAGAAATTAACAAATTCTGATTACATGGAATTTTTGCAAAATGCCATGAATTTCATGAAATTTATTTTTTGAGTAATTTTCCAAAACTCTTCAATTGTTAATAACCCACCCAGTCTTACATGTAACTGTTGGCTTGCATACTGGCATGCATACTGGGAATATGCTTGATAAAGGAGGAAGACACACTTTCATTGAGGTAAGGGGATTAAAAGTTATGGATAAAGAAGGAATGAATGAGGACATAGAGACAAATTGTCAACAGCATATTCCTGTTTTGGTTAATCATTATAGAACTGAAAAAAAATCCTGAAAAAAGAGATACATTGGGGATATCTTTGCACTGTGAGGAGCACAGAGCAGTAGTTGAGGTTCTAGAAACAGTACACAATTCCTGTCAGAGTGACAGAAAGGGTAAGGAGGGAAAGAGGGTATAAGGATAAAATGAGAAAATATAATGCATCTAATTTAGTGAAACTAGAAACTGAAAAAATATGTGTTCCAACAGTTATGAATACTAATGTAAGAGCATTAGTTACACAAATTGTTGCATTAAGTGAAGTGTTGAGATTAAACCTTGTATAAATAGTTATCACTGAGGCATGGTATGCCCCACATGTGCCTAACACTGCAATTATAATAAAAGGGTATCAGGTGGAAAGAAAAGACAAGGTGGGAAAAAAGGGGAGGGGTTGCATGCTATGTTCAAGGGGGATTGCACGATCAAAGGATGGTAGAATTGGAACAGATGGGTTTCAAAACCTTATGGATGGAAATTAAGATACCACAGTTGCCAATAAATTGTAAGCCTTTTTTGTGTAAGGTTTTTATCACCCTCACCTCCCCTTCAAATAATAATTGGAGTATTATGAACACATAAATTGGTGCATTGATAGAATTTGGGAAAATTACTCAGGTAGTGGTATAGTATTTATGAGAGATGCAAATCATTTACATATGTCAAAAATAACACAATGGATAAATTTAAACAGTTGGTTAAGGAAGGAACCAGGAGAAAAAAGTATTTTAGATGTAGTAGTGACAAATTTGGGCGATTAGTATAAACAACCACATTTTATACCTCCTATAGGTTTACCCAATCACAAGTTTTTGTTAATGACTTCAAGTCAGGAGGGGCATAGAAGGCATTGAAATGAGACAGGTAACTTTGAGTAGAAAATGGCGCACAGAAAAGCAAGAGTATTAGATGCAATTGTGGGAGAGTTAGATACTGAATGGTTCAAATTGGATTCAGCTGATTCTAGATGGGTAAAGTTGGTAAATGCCTTGCTAGAAATAATTGACAGCATTTCCCCAGTAAAGGAATTAGTGCGGAGGGGGGGGGGTAAACCCTGTGTGAATTAAAAATTTAAAACTTTGATAAATAAAAGAAAAATAGCATTAAAGATGGGGACAGAGTGCAGTATAATCAGTTGAGAAATGAAATAAACAGGATGGGGAAAAATGAAAGAAAAATGTATTATGTACAAAAAGTGAATGGTTTGAGGAAGTAGGACCCTCAGAAATGGTGGGTTAAAAAAGGAGTTTGTACAAAGTAGTAAATCAAAAGATCAAGTGAGTGAGTGGGCTTAAAAATGTGGGTGTGAAGGTGAACATAAAAATAAGTTTGTACAGGAATTGAATAAAACATTATGTGAGGTGAGTAAAGGTCTACAACCATTAGAGAAAATAGAGGAAGAACTATGTGAGGTACATGAAAAATACCATGTCACTATGGGTGAAATAGCAAAAGCTTTAAACAGGTTGAAAATAAACAAAGCGTTTGGCCCTGATTCAATACCAAATTGGGTTTGGAGGGAGGGAGATGATTTGATTACCCTATGGGTATGTAATATAGTTAATAAATCCATCTTGTCAGGAAAGTTACCAGAATAATGGAAACAGATGCATATCCTACCACTGTCTAAAGTGGCTGTACCCCAGGACATTAGAAAAGATTTTAGACCCATTTCACTGACCCATGTGGTATCTAAACTGTGTGAAGAATTTATTACAAAGTGGATGATGGATATTATTTCAAGTAAGACTGATGAAAAAATACAATTTGGATCTGTGAAGGGAAGTTCGACAACTTAGATAATGATAACTTTTTCGGAACTGTGTATTAAATCATGGAAAGAGAGGGAGATGGTGAGGGCTGTATTATTTGATTACATAACAGCCTGACACTTGATAGATCATAAAGCTTTATTGAAGAAATTGCAAATGTCAGGTATTCCTGAGTGTGTTATAAGATGGATTTATGACTTTTTGGAAGGGAGGACCCTGTGGATTGAAATGCAGGTAGTTGGCTCCCAGGTGAAGTATATGAGTGGATGAATGCCACAAGGAACAATGTTAGGACCTTTGTTGCTTTGATAACAATCAATGATTTGAAAACTGAGGGACCATGTATCAAATATGTGGATGATACCACTGTAATTGACAGGTTTTGAGACAAATATTAGAGTACTATGCAAAATGATTTTAAGAAAATTGAGGAGTGGTTTGAAGTAAATTTAATGCAGATAAATCCAGACAAAAACAAATAAGAAATCTGATTCGGGAAAACAAATAATTTGGTGGAGTCCCCCTTACTGTTTGGAAGGGTTAAAATAAAAAGGGTAGAAAGTATAAAACTGCTAGGAATTATTTTTCAGCATGAATTTGGATGGAAAGAGCAGAGAGGGTGATATTAAAGAAGGGAAATTCTAGGATATACTTCCTGACAGTGTTAAAAAGGACAGGTGTTAGGAGGAGTTGATATATTTTTATTGTACGATAATCAGGCCAGTACTGGAAAATAATCCCTCAGTATGGGCTGCAGGATTTACAAAACTTGAAATTAAGGAGTTAGAAAGAATACATAAAAGGGTAGTATAGATAATCCTGGGAGCTGAGGCCCCTTTTGAGGATGCTTTAAAAATGTGTAATCTGGTATGGTTATATGAAGGGAGAAGAAATACAGCAAGGAAATTGTTCATATAAATCTCTGATCCCCAACATAAACTACACTCCCTGCTAACATCAAAATAGGTGGTTTATAGTTTAAAGAAGCATGTTAGATGGCAAAAATCAATCTTTAGGACAGAGAAGCATAGGACATCCTTTTTCTGCACTTTTTAGATGAATAAACCCCTTTGTGATTTTTTTTTTCTTCTATAATTCTGTCTTTATTACCCCAAGCCATTAGTTGCCTGGTACCCTGTGCTCAGTCACGGACTGCTGGGCTTCCACGCCCCACAATGGCCAAGGCCCTCTGATAGCCCCAAGTTGCCCCCCTGGGCAGGACTGCAGCACCCTGGTCTAGCACTGCAGACATCAGGATTGGTCTGAGGGCCAGTCTAGGGGGCTAATTGAAGCATGTGGTGACCATCATCTATGGCAGCCAGCAGCTCCCTCAGTTTTCCTGGTTTTCTGGGGGGGCAGGGATGTGCATTGATGTCCTGTGTACACCTCACCCCCTAGAGTGTTGATATGTGCCAGTAGTTGCGGTACCCATGGCCTCTGCCAGGCGTCTGTCAAGTGCTGGACAGGCTCCCAACCCTTCCCCCAGAGAAGGAAAGCAGTCCACAGGATGCTCCATCCTTTTTCACCCAGCTGGCCCTCCAGTGACCCGAGTATGTTCCCAAACCTGGGTCACCGGCATTGCAAGCAGAAATCCAACCACTGCAGTGATGGGCTGGCTTCCCTTTGTGAAATTTAAAGAAGTATGATAGATGCAATAAGTTTATTTATTGTAATACATGTTTCTTTCTGATATATTGTATAACAATCTTTGTAAGCTGAATTTGTTATTGATTCCCATGTAATTTGTTATAAATGTGGTTGTTGCCCAGCCCGGTGGCACTGAAGGTTGAGGCGCTGGATGGTACACCTCACACCATGCTGGAGAAACATGTTCAGGAATGAGCCTGGGTCATTGGGAGTCAGAAGGGGAGGAGAAGGATCGAGCATCCGCAGGACTGCTGTCCTTCTCCGTGGAGGGGGCGGGATGCCTCGGTGGTCTAGTGGCCTCTAGCGGTGGCTGAGGGTGATGGGAGGCCATGGGTAGACTTGGGGACATGCTGTGGCAGACGCCAGGAAGGGGCACATGCAGTAGCATGCACGCTCCTGTCTCTTGGCATCATTGCATGCCACACACTTCCAAGAGGGAGAAAAATGGAAAATATGGGCACCAGTCATGGCGGCTTGATTGCCGTCTCTATAGGGGGCTTGCTCGGTGCTGAGGGTGCATGGCTGTACTGGACTGGTCCTGGTGTGAGAGTGCGAGGGGAGCCTTCTACCTCCCCACCGTGGGGGGCAAGCCATGGGGGTGTGCTGCAGCCTGAATATGGAGCCCAGGGTCCTTGGGAAGGAGGCCGGAAACCTCAGGAGGATGCCTGGAAGTGTGAGGTAAGCAGACTGGTGGCCAAGGGAAAAAAGTACCAACAAAAAAAATAAATAATAAATTTGGTTGTTTTCCTTTCCTCAAAATGTATGTGATTTACAATGTATGTAACTTCTGCCATTACTTTCCTTTGTGTGGTATTTGGCTGTAGTGTGTAGTTGAATAAAGTAAACTAAAAATACTGCCTGCAAGAGGTCCTAAGATGATGCCAAGTTTCATGACATTTGAATAAGTGGTAGGGAAAGTATCGGGGCTCAAAGTCTTGCAATTTATTATTCATGTGAACATTTTTGAAAATATATCTATAACTACAACTTCACCTTTGCAGCTAGATAATTGAAAATTTAAAAGCATACTTTCTTGGAAGAGTCTTAGAAACTGTTAAATGGATGGGTAGTTGGTTATGTGATTTATAAGTTACAGAAGTTCAACATTTCATAGTTTAATCATTGGTTAAATTGTGTGAACATTTTCAAAATATTTGGATGATTATAGCTCCACTGTAATTACAGGTATATACTCAGGATTTGGCATGCATACTAATGTAAATACTGTAGAACACCTTATATTCACTGACATTTTATTTTCGTTATATTCACTATTTGAGAGATTAATGCTAAAATAAAGCACTAGCAAATATATGTATACTGTGGTTTGGATATTCAAAAGGGTTGCACATGGCACAACAGGGATGCACCATTCGCAACCCACCTATGAGGCCCGGCGCAATACTCAAAGGGGCAAGTTGCAATGTGGAACTCCCGATGCACCAGGGCGCAATGGTAATGTATGTGGTGCAAGTGCGGGGGGGGGGCGCATGCCCATGCATATGTGGCACATCCTGATATTCAGTCCGGGAGTGAGTGCCAAGCTGGCACAACTCCACCTTGCACCGCTCCGGGGGGGCACAACGATGTGCCTGGTAAAACCAGGAACAAATCCTGGCCACCCACAGGTGAGCTGCCATGTTTTAGGGCACAACACAGCAGCTGCCAGCCATGTGTGGCCACCTGCTTACCCAGAACACTGTCCACAAGCCCCCTGCCCTGGGACCACTGTGTCCCCCTGCCCTGTCACCCAATCATGGCCATAAGTAATTTTAAAGTCCCTGGGGGTCCAGTGGAAATTGCCCCATCATGGGTATATGTAAAATTAAAGTCCCTGGTGGTCCAGTGGAAACCCTCCCCATTGCCCGATCATGAGCAGAAATAGCACTAGATACTCTGGAGGTCCAGTGGTACACCCACCCAACCACCCACTGAGGTCCCTCCACCACCCAGCACCCCCCTTGTCATTGGCAGGCAGCAGCACCCCGCCAGCATGCTGTCCGGCCCCCTGCCAAATGACAGCATACAGTACAGTCTATACGCCTATTGGTCCACTGCATGGACCAATGGGCATGCATGCCATACTGTACTACACAGGCCTGATATGTGAATGAACGCGTTCATTCACATATCGAGCCTGTGTAGTACAGTATGATCTGTATTCATTGGTCCACCCAGTGGACCAATAGGAGTATAGACCATATTCGTATACTGTCATTTGGCAGGGGCCTGGCAACATGTTTGATGGGGTGCTGCCGCCAGCCAATGACGGGGAGTGCTGCAGTGGGGACCTCAGTGGGTGGGGGGGGTCATCACTGGACCGCCAGGGTATCTAGTGCTATTTCTGCCTGTGATGGGGGGGTTCCACTGGACCACCTGAGACTTTAATGTTACATATGCCCACGATGGGGTGATTTCCACTGGACTACCAGGGACTTTAATTTTACATATGCCTTCGATCGGTCTATATGGCGATTTCCACTGGACCACCAGGGAATTTGTAATTATTTATGCCTGCAATGGGGGGGTTTCCATTGGATCACCAGGGAATTTAATTTTACTTATGCCCACAATTGGGTGTATGGGAGTGGGGAACTGCCATGGGATTGCAAGGCGTCTGTCCCCCATGGCTGCAGCCTGGCAGGGCGCCAGGCACAAGTTGCCGGGGATCAGTTCACCGCATGCAAATAGGGCCATAATGACATGCAAATGGCCCCATGTGTATCTTGCATGCATAATGACCTCATTTGCATGCCAAGTGCTGAATATCGCAGTACATGCACCTAGCGCAACTGCACTTGCACTGGTGCTCACCCTGGTCCCGTTCTGCCACTTGCACTGGCACAGTGCTACTGCACCATGTGCAGTGCATGCACTCTCAGTGCCATATTCAATGGTGCTGTGCCATGATGCAGCACCACTGAATATCGCATGGTCCTTGCCCTGGCGCAGTCCAGTTGCGCTGCGCCTAGGCTTGCACCCCTGCCCGGTGCAGTCTGAATATCCAGGCCTGTATATATAATGTATTAACAAAGGCTGGAAAGTGAAATTAAGGAAAAGCAAAGTCAGTTTTGGGACCACGAATGTAGAAATATAAGCAGTGTGCAAATAAGGTGTTCTACAGTATGTCCTGGAATCAAATTAAGTGGACTAATGTGGTTTAGTAGATTAAAAATATATTGTGGATATTTTAGAAATTACTAATTGACAAAATGTACTAACAAATTCATGGATGCATAATAGGTAGTGACAGTAGAATTCCACTTGTGGAATTTAACTTTCACAAAACACTTATCTCCTCTGAATCAACTTACATACTCCAGCTGGCCCTGCAATGTCCCTCCAGCGCTCCTGCGACAGCATCATGTTCCATCATGACTAAAGATATCCAGATACTTCTGTCACCATGACCTAAGTTGCAACTAGCTGTAAGGCCAGTTATGCTGGGTGTAACTTGTGACTCACTTGGTGCCACTGTTTTCAAATGGGAAACATTTACATTGTTATCTACAGGGTTGTTCAAGAGCCAGATCATGGCATTGTACAGAAACAATGCTGCATGTGCATGTACTTCCACAAGTCATTATGTCAATAAGCTGTAGTCATTAGCTGATACATTGCAAGATGTCAGACTAATGCACAGTGATGTCCATGACTATTCTTAATGGTTAATCACTCAAGACAGTGACCTGATACTTAGCGCCACTATACTTTTAATATGGAGCTTCCTATGAATGCTGCCTTATTGCCACTTTACCCAGCCTTTACCTTCTTCTACAATGGCAACTCAAGTGCATGACTCAGCAAAAAGTATTGACATGGCTTTGACAAAAATACTACAACCCTGCACAATTTCATAAAATCTTATGAAATTCAACTTTAATTACTGATGTTATTTTACAGTCTTTGGCTGCTTAAAACTTGGTCAGCCTTAGAGCAAGAAATTAGATAGATGACACATCTTCTTTTCCCCATATTGTTTTTTCTCCTGGCCGGCAGCTTGTCCTATCAGGTATATACCCTGTTCAAAGGGATATTACCTGATCTCGTTGAACCCAGACATCATTCTTCTGGCTACTGGGTTTCCACCCATATTTTTCCCTCCCACGACCTCTGGTGGGGGCAGTGCCTCTGCCAATCTCACACTGCCACAGCTTCCCCTGTGGCAGCATCAAGTTCTCTGGCCCAGCCAAAGCGGTTGCTCTATTGTGGAACATGCCACTCATCCTCCCTGACTGAGATACAGTGCCAAATGGCAGCTGTCTCAGCCATGGCCTTCCTCTGGACATGACTTCTCAGGATCTCTTCTAATCCTAGGTCATCAGGTGTCAACGTGGCTCAGTTGGTAGCACATCCACCTCTGGACCAGAAGGTAGTGGGTTCTTGTCCCACACCGGCATTGGACTTGCACTTAAAAATCACTGGCATCCGAGGGCAGTATTGAGGGGGTTGTTGTACTGCTGGGGTGTGTCATCCTTCAGATGAGATGTTAAACCAAGGTCCCTTCTACCCATCCTGGTGTTCTCCTGGTGGGTGTCCAGGTGGAAGTAAAAGAACCCAGGGCACTCTTCGCAAAGAGTAGGGAACATTCCCGGTGTCCTGGCCAACATTCCCCTTCCCATAAACTGGTTCATGCAATTATCCAGGCTGTTTGTGGGTGATGATGTGCGATATGGCCGCCACCACACATTCAGTCACTTCACTACCAGTCTAGCATTGCTTGTAAAGCACTTTGGTTGTATGAAAAGCGCTATATAAATGCTGATTCTTCTTCTTCTTCTTCTTCTTCATTAGCATAGCAGCACCATGATCTGCTGCTGGCTCATGGATGTGACATTAAAGCCTAATATTTAGGGACAATGACTCTCACAAGATTGGTGATATTCAGTTCTCTTTGCAACATGAAATTGTAAAATATCCAAGTGTTTGGAGACGTATAACTCAGTCACTTTTAAAAACAGAGATTGTCAACTTGGCACAGTTCTGTATGGACACTGGTAAAGTTATCATACTAAATGTGCTGCCCTTTGGACACATGCTTTTGAAATTAGATGGAAATAACTGAAATCACAATTTTGGTAAGATTTACCTTTCAAGATATTTTGTGAAATTTCATGGAAGTAAAATCAGAGGGCCTGTCATCTGGGAATATCTGGAAAGGGAAGGAGGAGCGAGGAGGGAAGGGAATGACAACTAGGCAGGGAGAGAAGAATGGTAGTGGAATCCATAGACCAGAAGAAAGACAGAGTTGGTTTCTCAATTGCATTACCTTCTCCCATTTCCCTGCAGCATTCTGCCCTAATGTCTCCATTACCCTACTCTATCACCACACTCACACACACATACACACACACACACACAGCAGGTCAGGAGTAGTGTCCATCCCATATAGAACCCTCTTCTATGATACTGTGACAGCATCTGCTTTCCACCCGCAGATGTGGAGTTATTACAGAGTACTTCTCTTATGCTCCTCTGAGCAAAAACAGCACATTATACAATGGTGTGAGAAAATCATGTAACCTCATTGGTCAAAGCATGTCACATGTCTGTGGGGAAATCATGCATAACCCACAGCTGAGGAATGGCATTTATAAAAAACATAATTAAACACATTTTAAATTTATTTTACACATGGGTCCCTTGTATAATCACAATAAGGCACTCCAGGGTGTGTGTTATTCAGTGATTTACCCACTTCTTATGTGGTTTAGTCGCTCGGCTGTGCCTTGTGACACACCACACAAGGTGTGGATAAATTCCCAATAACCAACACCCTGTTGTGCCTTGTTGCTTAATTCTAAAGTGTCTGCTCAACTTTTATACAGTAGTAACCACAGACATTGCCATCTATTTCCCAAAATATTTGTGATATTTCTGGAGAAATCTACTTCTTTCAGCATTACCACAGTAGGGGTAGCTGAGAAAAAATGTTTAGAAATTTTGCAAAATATCTGGAAACAGCTTGCAATGTCTGTGGCTGCTACTGTATGGTGATTGGGGAGGGTTGGGGAGAGAAAATAGCAAGGTATGCACCAATTGGGATGGGAGGAGAGAGAGAGAGAGAGAGAGAGAGACAGAAAGAGAAACAATGAGGCAATCAGCAGAAAAGGACTGCATTAATCTGATTCAATGAGCTGATGAGTACAGCTCCACTGCAGAAGTTGGTGAGTGGAAGAAGTGCCGGCAATGAGTCTAGCTCCCTTGCTGTTGGTAGGGGCCAGTGATGATGATCTCCCTGGCTGTCTGCCACTCTCTCATTTTGCAGTCTCCCACATTCTCTCACTCTGACACATGGCAGAAACTGTCCAGAGGAGAGCAACCAAAATGGTGCAGGGTCTGCACCAGAAGACATATGAAGAAAGACTAAAGGAGCTTAAGATGTTTAGCTTCGAGGAAAGGAGGGAGAGGGGGGACATGATAGAAACTTTCAAATACCTCAAGGGAATCAACAAGGTCCAAGAGGAAAGCATATTTCAGAAAAAGAGATGTGCAAGAACAAAGGGGCACAATTTGAAGATAGAGGGCGGACAGCTCAGAGGTAATGTGAGGAAGAATTGCTTTACAGAGAGGGTTGTAGGTGCATGGAACAGCCTTCCTGAGCAGATCATAGAATCAAAAACAGTGGGGGAATTCAAGAATGCATGGGACAGACATAAAATAATTCTAGTGGGGGGGTAGGAGGAAGTAGGCTGTTGGTTAACTAGGATCTTCAGCTTATCAGTTAGGTAGGGATATTGGCAGACTAGGTGGGCCAAGCGGTCCTTATCTGCCATCAAATTCTATAGATGGTGCTGTGTGTAACAAGGACCAGTGCTACTGGTGGCATTAGAGAGTTATGGGACGTGCAGTGAGGAGCAAGAAAATAGTGCAATGAGGGAGAGGAGGAGAGGAAGGAAGCACACTCTAGTCAATGGAGAAGATGCAGATATGAAGAGATTTTACTTCAGCTCCACTCTATGTAAGGAGACATCTGTGGTGTGTTCAGTATCTGGTCACATGCTTCCAGAGCCCCTTCTTTATGTAATAGCACTACATCAGCATAGCTGTCTCTGTGCAGCCATAACTATTATTCTTTTTCCAGGTGTGCCCTGGGCCAATCTTGTTTTTCCAGCTGACCACCCTGCACCTCAGTCAGATGCTGAAAATGTATTGTTCACAGGCAAGCAAGTCATGTTCTGGTTTAAGTACTGCATCTAGATTCTAACTGCATTTCTCATTTCCAAGCAGTGTGATAGCTTGCCAAGGAAAATTAACTGTCCTTTTATAAAGAGCATGAAGAAATCCTCATGTCAGTGTCCCATGCACAGGAGGAGGCAGCAGCACAGGACAGGGCAGTATCCTAATAGCAGGCCCATCCAGAGGATACAGAATTACCCAAACTTCCTGTCCATATGGAGGGCACAGAAACACCAGAGCAGCTGGTCCATCCAGAGGACAAGGAATTACCCAAACTGCAGGCCAGCTCAGAGGAACTGTTATCCCCAGAGCAGCGCATTGAGGGTACATGAGGTGACAAAGCTGTGACAGAGCACCAAGGAGCAGCAGCTGATGTGAAAACAGGTACTGCACATCTAGAACACAGAACAGAGCGGGAGAGAGAGAGAGAGAGTCAAATTTGAGTGTTTTGTGCAGAAGATCGTAAAAGAATCGAAGCAGGAATGCCAAAAGGTGAGGGAAACCATGGAATATCTAAAGTTAGGGCAACTCCATCTGCAGGCAATGATTCAAAACCTAAAAAAAATTGGAGAGGCACAGTAACATAGAAACATACAAACATAGAAGTTGTCTACAGATAAAGACCTCTTGGCCCACCTAGTCTGCCCAGTTTTCCCTGCCTACTGTGCCACAGCAGACCCAACTTGATCTCTGGTCATCTCTTCTCCTTGCCTTACTACCAAGATCCCCTTGTATCTGTTCCACGCATGCTTGAATCCCATCACTGTTTTGGCACCCACCACCTTTGCTGGATGGCTGTTCCAGGTGTTCATTATCTTGTCTGTGAAAACGTATTTCCTCCCATTTCCTCTGAGCCTCCCCCACCAACTTCAGAGCATGACTCATTGTCCTCAAGTTTCTTTTTAAATTGAAAATGCTACTTTCCTGTACTTTATTAATAGCTGTTTGGCTCATGCATCCTGCTAGTCTTCCTCACTGCTTGGCTACCATCAGGTCATCAGAAATGATTACCCCCAGGTCCCATTCCTTTTTCGTGGTTGCCAGTACTTACCTTCCCAATTGGTCTGTGGACTGTGGGTTTCTGTGCCCCAAGTGCATAATTTTGCACTTTTTTGCATTGAATCCAAGGTGCCAAACCTTTGACCATTCTTCTAACTTTTTAAAATTATCCCTCAATGTTTCCACCCCTCGGTGTGTCTACTCTGTTGCAGAATTTTGTGTCATCCATGAACAGACATGCTTTCCCTTCTAGAATTCCACAATGACTCTAATAAATACAGTGAAAAGGACCTGACCTAGTACTGAGCCCTGAGGTACTCCACTGGTCACCCTGCCTTCTTCAGAGAGGTCTCCATTCACTGCCACCCTTTGAATCCTGTAGTTTTACCAACTTTTTACCCAGTTTAAAACCTTTTGACCGACTCCCAGACAATTCAGCTTGTTCACCAGTCTTCTATGCGGAACAGTGTCAAAGGTCTCACTGAAATTCAGGTAGGCCACATCTACCACTCCTCCCTGATCCACCACCCTGGTCACCCAGTCAAATAACTCAATCAGGTTTGTCTGACAAGACCTCCCTCTGTGAAACCATGCTGCCTTGGATCCTGTAATACACCAGTTATAAAGTATTCCACTCTCACCTGCCCGTCGGCGCAGCAGTGGGATTTCCGCTTGCGATGCTGGTGACCCGGGTTCGGGAATGGACCGAGTTGTTGGAGGGCTGGCCGGGGGGAGAAGGATTGAGCATCCTATGGACTGCTCTCCTTCTCCGGGGGGAGGGTTGAGGCAGCATCCGGAGCGATGGGGACCCCTGGCGGAGGCTGGGGGCACTCACGCTGCCGCACTTACATCAGGGAGGAGGCGGGGCGGACACTGGCATCATTGCATGTCCCCGCCTCTGGGAGGGAGGAAAACCGAGGAGGGAAAAGAAGGAGGGGGAGGTCCTCCGTCTAGGTGAAGCCTCCCCGGAGGCTTCAATGCACCCCTGCTGCCGCACTCCCAACCAGATATTGGTTCCACGGCACTGGAGTTGAGGGGTCTGGTGTCGGCCACCTCCGGGAAAGCGGGGTGACCGGGAAGGGTGGCAAATGGGCAGGCGGTGGAAGATCCGGGGGCCGTGACCAGGCTGAAGGAGGACGGAGGACCCCACAAAAAAAAAAAAAAAGTATTCCACTCTCCTTTCCTTCAGTAGTGTTTCCATTACTTTGCCTACTACCAAAGTCAGGCTGACAGGTCTGTAATGATAAGTTCAACAGAGTAGTCAGAGGTGCAGTCAGCAACCCTTTGATTTCCCTCAGTATTCTGCAGTGCACCCCATCAGGTCCTGTTGCCTTGTCTGCTTTTAATTGTGCTAGTACCTTGAGGACCATCTCCCCTGTAAAAGGACTGGTATTCACCTCCCTACCATTTATGCCCTTGTCCCTTATCTTTACCCCGTCACTCACTCTTTCTTCTGTAAATACTGAACAAAAGTATTTGTTCAATAAGTTTGCCTTCTTTTGTCCCTCCTCCTCACAACCCCCTTCTTTCCCCTTTATCCTTACTATTCTCACTTTTGTGTTCCTCTTCTCACTTATATATCTAAAGAAAGTTGTATCCCTTTCTTTTAATGATTGGGCAATATTCTCCTCTGTTTGTGCCTTTACGTGTCTAACTGCCTTCCTGTCTTCCTTTGTTTCTCCTGGTAGCTTTCCCTATCCTCCTCCTTTTGTGTTGTTTTATACTTTCTAAATGCTTGTTTCTTTGCTCTTACTTTTTCTGCTAGGTCTTTAGAGAACCATAGAGGTCTCCTTTTTTTCTTTTGCCATTGTTAAACTGCCTGAGACAGAGATTTGCTGATTTTTCAATGCCCCCCCCTTTATGTTTGCCCATAGCTTCTCAATTCCCCCCAGATCCTCTATCCCTGTCAGGGTGTCCCTGAGGCATTCTCCAATGTTCCTTAAATCAGCCCTCCTAAAGTCCAGGACCCTCATCTTAGTGTGGCTCAGTTCTGGTCCAGTTCTTATATTGAACTACACTGTACAGTGATTGCTGGACTACAGGTTGTCACCCACCTTAACATCAACAACACTGTCCCCATTTGTCAGTATCAGGTCCTGTTATCACCCCCACAAGTGGGCTTAACTAGTTGCCCGATGAACGCCACTTACTTGGAGTCCAGGATGTCCCTATTTCAGCCTGTTGCTGCAGTCGGTAGGCTCCTATCTACATCTTGTAGATTGAAGTCCCCCACCAGCGAGTCATTTACAAGGCATTAACAACAAAGAGGCAGAGGAAATGAAAGACTCACTGCAAACAGTTGCATAGTGCTGGAGGAAATGAGAGATGAAAGCAGTCCATGGTCACATTACAGTTACAATGAACATTCGGCCAGATATTCACATTGTGCTTCTCACAAGCTGAAAAGAAAGGGATCTCAGGTGCTGGAGCTCAAACAAACCCAAACACTTTGCAGCACTTAATTTTTGTACCCTTGTGCCATACCTCATATATGTGCAAAGCACAAATAAAGTAAACTGTGATGGCACAAGGGGCAAAAAAAAAGCCACCCAGAAACCTGATCAGTGTTATCTTGACCCATATTAGGTGGCACTTTGCACTTTGGTTTAGCAACATCAGTTCTTATGAAAATAAGGGACTGAATAAATAAATAGCTATGAATGGTGCGGAAAGGTGAAACATACCCCCTGATATAGTAAGGGACCATCTGCCCATGAAATTACTGTTTTTTTTTTTATTACTGACTTCCAAATATTTTATTTACAGGTGTGTGTGTGTGTGTGTGTGTGTGTGTGTAAAGTGTTGTGCTTTGTTATGTACTATCCTGATAAGAGTATTTTTTGTGGTATTTGTGTGCTTTTATTTTTGCTTGCACAATACCATTTGGTTGTTTGAAAATAAAATACTTTGAAGGAATCAGATTTATCATTTATTTTGTGAACAAAAATGTTTTTTTAAAGATAATAATGGTTTGATGCACCACGACATGGGGGGGTATATAACAATAGCAAACACAGAGATGGGATAACATGGGACATTAGTTAAACAGCAGCGGCCAGATTCACAAAATTTTGCCCCATCGCAAACCCAGTTTGAACTATGCAAACTTAGTTTTGCCCCAATGTGGTATTCACAAATGACCAGTTTGCACCTGCAAATTGGATTTGCGACATGGCCAAGGTTTTTTTTTTGGTGGGGGTACAATGCAAATGATGGGAAGGGGACCTGCATATTGGTGAAGTCCCATTCACAAAGGATTTTCTCCACACAAGGGCCTGTTGCGGAGGTCCCTTGCATGGAGAAAATACCACCGACTGAGACTTGGTTGTATTCCATGCAACCCCAGTGGCTGCCGATGGTACTGCCATTCACTGTCCATGTAAGAAAAATAAATGACCGTGTCATTTGTGGTCAAGTGGTCCCTCCCCATCCCTGATCCCCAGCCTAGTAATGTTTCTCCTGTAGTCTAGTGGTCCCTCCCCCTTCCCCGTTATCAGATCGCTGTCCTCGTATAAAAAAATAAAGTTCCCTGGAAGTCTAATGGTTCCTCTTCCACCCCTGTTGTCTGATCACCATCATCATATAAAACCAATAGTTCCCTGGCAGTCTAGTGATCCCTCTCCCATTGTCAAATCACTGTCTGCATATTAAATGAAGTTCTCAAGCAGTCTAATGGTCACTCCCCCATCCCCTGTTGTTTGATCGCTGTCCCCATGTAAAAAAAAAAAAAAGAAAGGTCCCTGGTAGGTTTGTGGTGCCTCCCACTCTCCAATCACTGATTGCCATCCCGGTAATAACTGGTTGAAGAACCCCTCCAGTGGTCTAGTGGACCCCCCCCAACCCATCAGGTAGTGCCCCTCCACCCTGCTCCCCCATCTCCAAATTGAACCAGTGACTGGTACAGTCCTCCTCTCACCACCACGGCCAGCCACCCACTGAGCTGTCAGTGGGTTGCGTACTGGAATGTAAGTGCCCCATTGACTGCTCAGTCAGCGGCTGGTCATGGTGGTGAGAGGATGGCTGTGTCAGTCAGCAGTTCAACTAGCAGATGGGGGGAGTAAGGTGGAGGGGCACTACCTGTTGGGGTGGGGGGTCAATTAAACCACCAGATGGTTCTCTGACCAGTTATTACCAGATGGTGATCAGCAATCAGGGAGGGAGGAGGGACCACAAGCCTACCATCGAACTTTCTGTTTTTTTTTTATATGGGGACAGTGATTGGACAACAGGGAAGGGAGGAAGGGATCTCTAGACTGCCAGAAAACTTTATTTGTTTTATACAGGCACAGTGATCAGACAGCAGTGGAGGAGGGAGTGACCACTAGACTGCCGAGGAAGCATTACTTCACCAGGAATTGGGGATCAGGGAGGGGTGATCACTAGACAAGCAGAGTAATATATATTTCTGGATGAGGACAGTGATCAGAGAATGGTGAATGGGGTACTAGACCACCAGGGACTGTGGCTGCAAGGGGCAAGGACTGGGGTGGGCCATGCTATGCCACCCACAGTCCATGTAAATGGGCCCATAATAGGCATGCAAATGCTCACCTAGAACCTTGAATGCCTAATGGGCTCATTTACATGGGAGCTCTTGTGAATGGGAATTCACACAACAGTGGCATTCATTGCGAGCAGTTCTCCTGCCTGACTGTTAGTGCAGTGCTACTGGAATAAGCAGTAGTTTTAGTGGGTTACCGCTGCCCACTCCAGCCCCTATTCACAGTTGGATAGCACGGTGGCTATCCATCTGTGAATAGCATAATCTCCAACCTGCACAACTGCAAGTCACAGTGCAGACTTTTGCAATGCAGTTTTTGCTCTTTGTAAATTCTGGTCCAGGTGTTTACTTGTAATAGACAACTGACTATTTTATTTATTGTATTTTGATGTATTTGTAGTTACTTTTTATATTAGAATACTTGATAGTGCACTGCAACAAGTTTTTTTTCACCTTTGCTTGTAGCAATGATAGTAAAAAGAATACTTATTAATCATTTGCTCCTACCTTTAACTAGACATAGGGAGGGGAAGGGAAGAGTAGGAAAGTTGCAAGGTTGACCTTGCACAAAGTATGAAAACAAGTGCCATCAGACACAAAAGTGTATTAATTATTATGTGTTGCATCTTAAATGTGTACTCCATGTTGCCAGTGGCTATGCAACCATGTGGAACTGAGCAATGGAACACAAGACATTTAGTAGCAGGTTAAAGAATTACAATTTCAGCATTTGCTCCTCTAACATCGGATGGTATATTGATGAACCAATAGCACACTATTGGACAGCTGGGTTTTAGTGCAAAAAAGTGCAAAATAATGCATTTGGGCCATAAAAACCTGCGAGCAGAGTTCAAAATGGGCAGAGTGATACTGACAAAGACCAGACAAGGAAATAGATCTAGGATTAATCATATCAGGTGATCTAAAGGTGGATGGGCAGTGTAACAAGGCAGTCAGAGGGGCTAGTGGAATGCTGGGGTGCATAGGAAAAAGTATTGCTAGCAGGAAGAGGGAGGTGGTGGTACTGACCTTATATAGT
This sequence comes from Neoceratodus forsteri, assembly GCA_016271365.2. Classification (NCBI taxonomy): domain Eukaryota; kingdom Metazoa; phylum Chordata; order Ceratodontiformes; family Ceratodontidae; genus Neoceratodus; species Neoceratodus forsteri. Next base: position 507,627,201 of record CM057452.1, on the reverse strand, counting down.
TCCCTAGTAAAACCCCACCTTGAATACAGTGTCCAGTTCTAAAGATCACATCTCAGGAAAGATACAGACAGAGTAGAGGTGGTCCAGAGGAGAGCTACCAAAATGGTGCATAGTCTGCATTAAAAGCCCTATAAGGAAAGGCTAAAGGAGCTAAACATGTACACCTTGGAGGAAAGGAGGGGAAAGGGTGATTTGCTAGAAACCTTTAAATACCTCAGGGGGTTGATTGGGTTCGGAGGTATCTTTCAGAGAAAACATGCTCTAGAACAAAGGGGCATGAAATGAAGTTGGAAGGGGGTAAATTTAGGAGAGATTTGAAGAAGTACTTATTTATTTATTTGGAAAATATTTCGCCAGGAAAGATAACACAAGCTATAAATACCTCATTTCCAGAAGCATCCTGGGTGGGTGGTGGGGGGAACAAGAATTGGGAGAACATGCAAACACATAGCAATAACAGAGCGATACAAGTACAATTACTAAAACAAAGCAGTGTAGTACAATTACAGAGCAGAAATAACCCAGACCAACTGGCCAGGGTGAACAAAACCATGTTTGAATATAACGTACATTGCAGCAACCCAAGAGCAGGTGATCCAGTAGGGTAAAGGTTAGAGGATGGATAACACATTTGAAGTGCTAGACATAGTAGACTGAGCACACAATTCGAAGTACTATTGTACACCCAAGGGAGGGCAGTCACAAGACGAGTGGGGAAGCAGACAGGTGAGGGGTAGATGGTAGGGGATGGAAGAGGGAGAGAGATGGACAGTCAAGATCTAACCTCTTCTGGATGCTAAGAACCCTGCAAGGGGGACAGGACCAGGCAGAATGGGAGGGGAGAGGAAGAGGACAGGGAGGTAGAGGAGAAAGGGGTGGACGAACAGGAGGGGATGGGAGGGATAGGGAAGTAGGGAGGTGGGTAGGTGATGGATTTGAAGGTGGGGGGAAGGGAGAGGGGGAAAAGAGAAAAAGACACTCTATACCCCTTTTGGATGCAGAGAACCCTGCAAGGGGTCAGGATTAGAAAGAAGGGGGAATGAAGAGGTGTAGAAGAGAGGAAGCCAAGATCTATACCCCTTCAGGATGACAGAGAACCCTACAAGGGGGACAGAACCAGGCAGAAAAGGAGGAGGAGAGAGAGGGGGGGTCAGGGAGGAGGAGTGGAATGTGGTGGACATCCGGAGGGGAGGAGAGGATAATGAATAGGAAGGCTGCAGAAAATAGGGGTAAATTTGGAAAGGAAAAAGGGAGAGCATCAGTGGGGGGGGGATAGTGAGGGAAGGAGGACAGCAGTAGAGTGTCAAAATATTACAGTAGGTTTTGGATGGTAGTAGAGTGCCAAAATGGCACAGTAGGTTGTGGTAAGGGGTGGGAGGAGGGATGGAGTATAATACATTGTAGCATGTGAGGAAGTAATTAGAGGAAGTGTTTGTAACAACCCAAGAGCAGGTGATCCAGTACGGTAAAGGTTAGAGGATGGATAACACATTTGAATTGCTAGACATAGTAGACTGAGCACACAATTCGAATTGCTATTGTACACCCAAGGGAGGGCAGTTACAAGATGAGTGGGGAAGCAGACAGGTGAGGGGCAGATGGTGGGGGATGGAAGAGGGAGACAGAGAGAGGGAAAGCCGAGATCTAGCCCCCTTCTGGATGCTGAGAACCCTGTAAGAGGGACAGGACCAGACAGAAAGGGAGGGGAGAGGAAGAGGGCAGGGAGGTAGAAGAGAAAGGGGTGGAGGAACAGGAGGGGAGGAGGGGGATAGGGAAGTAGGGAGGTGGGCAGGTGATAGATTTGAAAGTAGGGGAAGGGAGAGGGGGGAAGAGAGAGACACTTTATACCCCTTTTGGATGCAGAGAACCCTGCAAGGGGTCAGGATTAGAAAGTGGGGGGAACAAAGAGGGGTAGAAGAGAGGAAGCCAACATCTACACCCCTTCAGGATGACAGAGAACCCTGCAAGGGGGACAGAACCAGGCAGAAAAGGAGGCAAGAGAAGGGGGTCGGAGAGGAGGAGTGGAATGTGGTGGACGTCCGGAGGGGAGGAGAGGGTTAATGAATAGGAAGGCTGAAGAAAATAGGGGTAAATTAGGAAAGAAAAAAGGGAGAGCTTCAGTGGGGGGGACAACAGTAAAGTGTCAAAGTATTATAGTAGGTTTTGGATGGTAGTAGAGTGCCAAAATGGCACAGAAGGTTGTGGTAAGCGGTGGGAGAAGGGAGTATAATAGGTGGTAGCATGCGAGGAAGTAATCAGAGGACGGGTTAAGTTAGAAGACAGGAGGTAAGTCAAGGATAGAGGAGTAGGGGATAGAGCGCAAGAGTGGGGAAGGATGCAAAGGGGGCCTAGTAACAAGTACAGTTAGGAGAATAGAAGTAAAGTAGAAATAAAGGATAATGTGCCACGGTTGGGAGGGTTGAAGGGGGGCTAAAAACAAGTGCAGTTAGGGAAATAGAAATTCTTCTTCTTCTTCTTCTTCACAGAAAGGGTGGTGGGTTCCTGGAACAGTCTTCCAGCAGAGGTATTGGGGGAAAAACAGTTGTGGTGCTAAAAATGCACACGGGTATCATAGAGAAAAGGAAGGTGGTAGAAGAGATTGCACTGTAAATCAAATAGCCAAGTGTCTGCAGCAAAAACAATGAAGGTTAGGAAAACATGGGCAGACTGGGTGGGCCCAGCGGTCCTTATCTGCCATCACATTTTAAGTTTCTATATCTCTATTATGTTGCCCCTCTACTACTGCCCTCCAGTGAGTAGTACATGTTCAGTGACCTGAGCAGATCCTCAAAGGATCTGCCCTGTTGGCCCTGAATCAGTTTGGTTGCTCTGTGCTTCACCATCTCCAACCTGTGTTTGTCTTTCCTCAAGTAGGGTCTCCAAAACTGGGCACAGTATTCCAGATGGGGTGTAATGTAATAGTACCTCTTTCCTCCTGTTGTTGAAACCTTGTCTAATACACCACAGCATGATGATTGCCTTGCTGAAGGCCTTGTTACTCACTGGCTAGCTTGTTTTATGGAGTCACTGATGATGACTCCCAGGAGATCCATTTCTTCTAAAGTAGTGTGCAACTTAATCCCTTCTATCCAGTGTTCCATCCAGGAGTTTTTGTTCCCTATGTGCATCACCTTGCACTTTTTGGCTTTGAATTTCAACTGCCAAACCTTGGACCACCTTTCTAACCTTTAAAGGGCATTTGCAACTCTCTTCTCCCCTCCTCACAGTCTATCCTGCAACAAAGCTTAGTTCCATCTGTGATGAGACAAATTTTGCCCTATATTCCTTCTCCTATGTCGCTAAAGAACACTTTGAAAAGAACTAGCCCCAGGACTGACACATGCAATACCCCACTTGTGACCTTCCTTTCTCAATTTGACCCCTTTTACCACCACTCTCTGCTGTCTGCCCCCCAACCAACTTCCCACCCACCTAACTAGGTCCTTCGCTGTTCCTAGATCCTCTAATTTCTTTAGCAGTCTTCTGTATGTCACTGAGTCAAATACCTTCCTAAAGTTGTAGAAGAGCAGCTCTACTGCTTGTCCCTTATACATTGCCCTTGTTACCCAGTAAAGGATACTATCAGATTGGTCATGTGCAATGCTTATGACCTTTTTCCAGGCATTTCTCCATGACATGTAATCAATCCAGTCATCTGGGAACAATGAATTTTGGGGGGAGGGCTTTGCCTAAGGTTCAGTGTGGGAGAATAAACTCCTTCCACTATCCCTATAAATCCAGCCTTCCCCAGCAATCATTGCTTAGAGTGTTTTGAGCACCTGTACTGCTGCACGGTCTGTGTGGCTGCCCCCCCTTTGCCTGCTCATTTTTTCTCCTGCTGCCTTTTGTCTCATGTCCCTGCTCCTGTTCTGAATCTGCTGCCTCTTCCCTTGGGGGGTCCCTCCCCGCATTCTTTAGGATTCTATCCCTTCTCTTCTCCTGTCTCTGTCCACTTCTCCTTTGCCATCTGGTGCTTCCTGTCAATTCCCACTGCTGTCCCTGCCCCCATTTTGTGTCTGTCCCTTCTGCTTTTGCCATGGCCATGCTCCATCCTGCCCCATCTCTCTGCTCACCACCCTGGGGTTTTGGCTTATTGCCCTCCCTCACCCTCGAGCCTCCGTTGTACTGCTCTCCTTTGGCTTCTGTGTCTTTTTCCCATGGTCTCGACTGCCATTTAGTTTTTCTTTCTTTTGTTGGTACAACAGTCTTCTACACATTTAGTCCTGTTTTGCTTTATCATATTGGAGCCATTTCCTCTTCCAGGTCGTATACCCTCATCTGACAGCTTAAAGCTACAGCTCCTTCTTTAGTGATTCCTCTCCCCAATCTCAACTACACAACACCCATGCAACAACTCGTGGAATCAGAGCAGAAGGCTCCATTCAAGGCATTCACAGTTTTTAAACTTGCATTTCTGCATTTTGATACATAGTTACATAGACAGTGTCGGCAGATAAGGGCCTATGGCCCACCCAGTCTGTCCATTTGAGCTTGTAAGTTCAGTTTATGTTTTCCTAGAAGTCTGTTGACCCTTACCCCTAACCTCCAAAATTCCTTTATGTCTATCCCATGCATTCTTAAATCCTATGATTGTTTCAGCCCCCACCACTTCCTCTGGCAGGGTGTTCCACTTGTTCACCACCTGTTCTGTAAAGAAATTCTTCCTCACGTTTCCTCTGAATCATCCTCCCTCCAACTTCATCCCATGCCCTCTAGTCCTGGAACATCTTTTTTGCTTAAAAATAATGTATTCCTGCACCCTGTTCCTCCCTGTAAGATACTTGTATGTCTCTATCATATCACCTCTCTCCCTCCTCTCCTCCAGGGAGTACATGTTCAATTCCTTCAACCTGTCTTCATTGGACTTGTGATGCAATCCATGCACCATCTTTGTTGCTGAGCTATTATAGAACTCCATTCTCCAAATGAGAAGTCTGCAGCACACTGTTACTTAGCATGCCATGCCACCATATGCCATTTGACTCTTGCAGACCGATTTTCAAATGGGGATGCTGGGCTTGCAGCCAAGTCCTGCATTCCTGCAAAAATTTATTGCACCTGCTGCCAAGGGTTTGTAGCAACTTGTGTTCGATTTTATAACCCAGGATATAAGTTGCAACAGTGCTCTCATTTTACAGGGCTTGTGCCAAAGCTGTGGCACAAGCCTCATAAAATGGATCTCCTGTGGACACAAAGTTAGACCTGGGGGAGCTGGTCTAACTTTGCAGTGGCACCACAATGGACTTGTGGCAGGGAGGTTGCAGCAAGCATCCTTTCAAAATTATACTTGTAGGACTGTTTGACACAAGTTGACACTTGCGTCCAAGTTTTGGCAGCAAGTCTGTGGTGGAAGCCACAAAACATTTGAAAATCGGATCCCTAATAGCCAAATTATCACCTTCATCTCACTTTTTTACAAGCATAACTTCATTTAGCCAGGTAGTTTTATTATCAGACACCATTATCTATAAATAATACTTGCACACTACATTACTAATAATGCTTGACAGCAAATGCCTTAGAGGGGTAGTAGTCCTTAACCAATATGCTTCCCTATTTTTTTTTAAGTTGTTTTTTAACCAGGTATAGCGCACTAAGCTGAAAGCTTTTTTACAGGAGCGACCTGGGAGCACAAGGAGGTTAAGTGACTTGCTCAGGATCACACAGTATGCAAGTGGAATCTGTGGGATTCAAACCCAGGTCTGGTCTGCTGGATGTCACCAGATTTGCAGCTCAGAGCCTTAGACCACTGCGCTATACTGCCTCAACTGCCTATTTCTGTTTCATTCACAGCAATATATATTGAGAGAACTATAAACAGAAGAAATATATTCATTTTGTTCCACACTCGTACAAATGCCTAGGGAATTTGTACAACATTAATTCCAACTTCGCAACATTTCCTGTCATCAGTTATAGTTCTATAGTGCTGCCCATCTCCTTGCCATTCTTGCTTCTTCTTGCATTTCAGTTGCTCTCCTTTTTACCATACTGCTGTTCATTACTCCTGCTGTCTGATTCTTAATGTAACAACTCAGGCCTCTATATTCCTCCCCTCTGCCTCCACATTGACTCCTAAAATAACTGTCTCTGCCTCTCCTTCTCAACAGCCCTCACCAGCAGCCCTGCTGGACTCCATCTCCCTACATAAAACCTTGAGAAGAAGGTCTATAAGAGCAGGCAGGGTTTGACTTCATCCACCATATGTGGGAGTCCTCTACTTTCAAGCAATCACAGCATAACAAACTCCCTTCTCATTCCGAGTACCAACACTTGACTTTGTTTGCCAGGAGTGATGCTGCAGCCTTCAGCCTGAAACAAAGACTGCCCAAAGGGCTGTAACATCAGTAGTCATGTCCTAATCGACCCTAGCTGCATAGATCTATTTCCTCATTGTGCTCCAGTGATACTGTTTCCCTTTAAACCTATGAGGAGAACATTGTCTCCTATCCTCCAAGGTTCATAAAACATTCAAGGTTCTCCACTCTAGGTTGTTCCTCTGAATGCAGCATGAAGTATCATGTTGATACTTGACCTCCATTCCTAACAGTTCTACATATTCAGACCTGAATAAAATTCCCAGGGTTCACCACGGACTTCTATAACCTTGCATCCATTTCCCAAAGACCTTCTTATGTATGCTCCATGAAGCCTCAGATTTCGAGGAAGGTCCTCAGGGTTCCCTTCAGACTTCCTCATATGCGTATCCATTTTGAGGACCTTCTCATATATACTCCACAAACTCTGTTCATTCTTCATCATTAGATCCAAAGAAGGTCCCCAGGGTCCCCTTCAGACTTCTTCAAAAATGCTTTTATCTTGCAAGACTTCACAAACACTCCACAAAACCTCTAATTCAGAGGAAGATCCTCAGGATTACCCTCAGACTTCCTTAAGCACATATTCATTTTAAAAACTTCACATCCATACTCCTCAAAGTTTCTACTGGTTTTCATCTTCAGATCCGAAGAAGGTCCCCAGGGTTCCCCTCAGAATTAAAAAAAATGCATTCATCTTGCAAGATCTTCACAAAGCCTCAGATTCAGGGTCCCCCTTGGACTTCATCAAGCATGTATCCATTTTCAGTCTTTCACATTCATATTCCTTGAAGCTTCTACTAGTTCTCTGTTGTCTGACCTGAAAAAGGTCCCGAGGGTCCCCCTCCAACTTCTTCAAATGCATCTGTCTTTCAAGACCCACACAAAGCCTCAGCCACTCCTGGTTCTTCATTATCAGAAATCAAGGAAGATCCTCAGGGTTCCCCTCGGACGTTCTCAGGCATGCATCCATTGTTAAAGACATCCACATATTTGCTACACTAAGCTTCCATAACAGATACTGTTTCTATGTCATCAGCATCCACCTCAAACTTGTTCAATATGCACTACTCTTGCAAGATCTTCACATGTATACTCCATGAAGCCTCAGATTTTGGGGAAGATCCTCAGGGCTCCCCTTGGATTTCATCAGGAACATATTCATCTGGAAGACCATCACATCCATGCTCCAGGAAGCCACTACTGGTTCTACTTCATCAGATCTGAGTAAGGTCCCTAGGGTTCCCTTAGGAATTCTTCAAAATGGCTTTTATCCTGTAAGATCTTCATTCATTTTCTCTACCAAGCCTCAACCACTCTTAGTTCTTCATCATCAGAAATCAAGGAAGTTCCTCATGGATCCCCGCTAACTTCCTCAGGCTCACATCCATTTTTATACTGCTGCCTCAATGGAAATTGGTGGATTCAAGCTCAGCTTGTATCATCTACTTCAGCCTCCAGCTTTACAATACCTGTGGTCTGTCCACCAGCCGTCATTCTCTATTCATGTGTTGCCAGCCAGAAGTACTCCTGCCTGCTAGTATTCAGTTTTGACTCAAGGAACCGGGCTTATATTCATATCTCTGTATTGATCCAGGTATCGATATGGAGTCACACTCCTGACTATCACCTGTCTTCCTCAGCATATCTGCAGTATCTTGGTCTTACTTTAATACAAGTCAAGTGAGCCATCCTTGAAATCATTACTAAGAATAGTAAGCAGTTTTAGTCATTGCTACTTTAAGCATCCCTAAAGCACCATTATGGGCCACCTGACATCCAACCTTCAAAACTCAGCAGTATCCCCTCTCACAAAGTCCTCCATATGGAGGCTCTGCATCACGAAGAGACATTGTGATTTGCCACCATCTCAGTCTTCAAATAATCAACCATTACTCTACAGAGGCAGACTTGGTTGTGTCTGTAAAAATCTTAGTTTGAACTGCTTATCATTATCACGTCCATGATCGGTTGCATCCATACCTCAACAGCCTAGAGTCACTTAACTCTTCACAATGTAATGTGATCAGCCACAGCTAGAGCCTTCATGTGATCCATTTTTGGCTGGCTCCTAAGAAATTCATGTCACCACTTCAAAGAAACCTTCTTTGTAAGTGCCATGCAATACCTCTCACATCATGAATCTGTATTTATAATCTCTATACACAAGCCTCAAAGCAAGCTAAGCTTCCATGTAGTCCTCCTTTACTCATATTACCACTTAGAGGAAGTCTTTCCTGTTTGTTATCCAGTCAATTTATAACCAATTCATGCTAACCTATTGCCACTAAACCTCAGTATTGTCATAGGGAATTAAAGAGCAATCCATCCAGGCTCCAGATCTCTGTTAATGCATCTGCGTATTAAATGTATTTCATGCCTCAGCTAAAATCCCTCTTTCTTGGAATTCGTATACATCATCCACTGAAACTCCTTATGATTTCCCTTTAGGAGTAATAATAATACTTGGTGGACTTATTGCATACCTTCCAGACATTCTTTTTCAAACATTGGTCTCATAATTGCCTATTAAGCTTTCTACATCTTCAGGAGTCGATTAATTGTGCCTGCTTCCTCCTGCTAAAACCCTCATAATCACCTCTGTAAGACACCAGTCAGTTTATCCTAATTCAAAGACCAACAGATTCCATAAAGGAGTTCAGAATAAAATTCCAATTCATAAAAACTGGTGCTTAGCAACTCTTCTGTTCAACTCAGCCTTTTAGTTGCTCCAAGTTTTCTAAACCCTTTTGACTTCTGAAAACAGCTTACAGCAATGTGTACTACATTGTCTTGAAGCATCAAGGTCACTCCTACATAGTTCGGACTGAGTTCTTATTTCATTTAATATAGCACTCTATTTCATTATGATTCAAGGTGATGTACAAGTAAACAAATTCTATATAGACAATAAAAATACATACAATACAGTATTAAATTAAACTGATCAATTTAATTGAGCTCAGATCAACTGGACAGAAAAGCTTCTCTAAATAAAAATATCCTAAGCTACCTTTTGAAGGCATTAACTGATGGGGCCTCTCTGATTGAATGAGGCAGTGAATTCCACAGGGTTGGTGCCACAGACAAAAATGCCCGGGCACCTGATAATTTCAGATAAACCCTGGGAATCACCAGTAGGCCCTCATCAGCTGACCAGAGGGAATGAAATGAGTAATATGGCTGTAGGAGGTTTTGCAGGTATCTGGGCCCCAGTCCATGCAGGGCCTTATAGGTCAGCAAACCAACCCTGAAGGTGATCTGCCACCTAACTGGAAGCCAGTGTAGACAGCACAGCAGAGGTGTAATGTGACATGACCTCACAAGACCAGTCAACAACCTGGCTGCTACATTCTGCTCCAGCTGTAGGCGGTGAAGATCAACCCCGATAGCCCAAGGTAAAGGGCATGACATGAAAGACATAAAATCACTATCTTCAATCACTGTCACCAAGACTGTGAAAAATGGACCTCTTAAGAAATTAGAAAGCTTTAGGATCATTGCCTCTTAGTATGCCCAGAGGACAGACAGTTCAGTAGCCATGGGTCCTCAGAGGTTTCCTCCTCAGGGTTTTTTCCTCTCCTGCATGCTGCTGATCACACTTTCCGTGATTTGGAGGAGCTACTCTATTTCTCTTTTGGGCCTTCCCTTCCATACTGCTGCCTGGCTCCTCTACTGAGTGTGAGAAAAGAGAAAGGCCAAAGTTAAATATACACAAGCACCATACACTATTCAACAAACATTGAATTGGGAGGGCATTGTCTGAGGTTCAATGTGGGGGAATAAATTGTTCCCATTATAGAAACATAGAATTTGATGGCAGATAAGGACTGCTTGGCCCACCTAGTCTGACCATTTTCCTACCTAACAGATAAGCTGCAGATCCTAATTAACCAACAGCTTACTTCCTCCTACCCCCCACTAGGACTGCCTTATGTCTGTCCCATGCATTCTTGAATTTCCCCACTGTTCTTGACTCCATGACCTCCTAAGGGAGGCTGTTCCATGTATCCACGACCCTCTCTGTGAAAAAATGCTTCCTCACATTACCTATGAGCCATCCCTCCTCTATCTTCAAATTGTGCCCCATTGTTCTTGCACATCTCTTTTTCTGAAAGATGCCACCCTTTTGGACTTTGTTGATTCCCTTGAGGTACTTGAAATTTGATATCATGTCCTGTCTCTTCCTCCTTTCCTCAAGAGTATACATATTAAGCTCCTTTAGTCTTTCTTCGTATGTCTTCTGGTGCAGACCCTGCACCATTTTGGTTGCCCTCCTCTGAACAGCCTCCACTCTGTCTATGTCTTTGCAGAAATGGGGTCTCCAGAACTGCACACAGTACTCCAGATGGGGTCTCACCAACTGTCTGTACAGAGGGATAACAACTTCCTGCTTTCTACTATTGATGCCTCTCCCTATGCATTCCAGTATCCCCCAAGCCTTCCTTACTGCCTTCTCGCATTGCTTGCCCACCTTTAGGTCATCTGATATAATTACCCCCAGGTCCCTTTCCATTTTTACTGTTGTCAGTATCTCACCCCCATTGTGTACTCTTGCTCTGGGTTTTTGTTTCCCAGGTGCATTACCTTGCACTTCTTTGCACTGAATCTGAGCTGCCATACATTTGACCATTCCTCCAACTCTGCCAAGTCCCTTCTCATCCTTTCCACTCCATCTGGTGTATCAACCCTGTTGCAGATCTTTGCATCATCTGCAAAGAGACATATTTTTCCTTCCAGTTCCTCTGCAATGTCACTTATAAAGACATTAAAAAGAACCGGTCCCAGTACTGAACCTTGCTGTACCCCGCTAGTAACCCTCCTAAATTCACTGTGGACTCCATTTACTACTACCTTTTGTGTCCTGTTGTCTAGCCAATTTTTTATCCAGACTAACACCTTGGGACCCACTCCAAGGCTGGCTAACTTGTGTATTAATCTTTTGTGTGGGACTGTATCAAATGCCTTGCTAAAATCTAGGTAAGCCATGTCCACAGCCCCTCCCTGGTCTACTACTTTGGTCACCCAGTGAAAGAAATCTATTAGATTCATTTGACATGACCTTCCCATCGTGAATCCATGCTGCCTTGGGTCCTGTGCCCCACTGGCCTCTAGGTACTCAACAATTCTTTCCTTCAGAAGTGATTCCATCATTTTACCTACCACTGAGGTCAAACTAACTGGTCTGTAGTTTCCTACCTCTGTCCTGCTCCCACTTTTGTGAAGAGGAATCACATCTGCCCTCCTCCAGTCCTCAGGTACTACCTCATCCTCCCATGATTTGTTGAACAGAGTAGTCAGAGGTGTCATTAGTTCTACCCTTAGTTCTTTTAGAATTCTTGGGTGAATCCCATCAGGCCCCATTGCTTTGTCCACCTTCAATTTTATTAGTTTGTTCAGAACCCTTTCTTCTGTAAATGGACTGGTATCGACCCCTGTCTTCAGAGTGTTTCTCTTGTTTGGTTTAGGTACCTCCCCTCCTCTCCCTTTCTGAATACTGAGCAGAAATATTCATTCAGTATCCCTGCTTTTTCATTGTCACCCTCTACCCACATTCCCTTCCCATTATTAAACCTCAGTATACCTCCTTTGGTCTTTCTTCGCTCCCTAATGTACCTATAAAAGGTCTTATCCCCCTTCTTAACAGAGTTGGCTATCCTTTCCTTGGTTTGGGCCTTTGCTATTCTGACTGCCTTCCCAGTCTCTTCCTGCTTTAACTGATAAAGTTCTCTGTCCTTCTCCTTCTGTGTTTCCTTATATTTCCTGAATGCAATCCTTTTCTCCTTAACCTTCCCTGCCACCTTTTTTAAGAACCATAGCGCTTTTTTCCTTCGTTGTGTTTTGTTGATTTGCTTTACGCAAAGGCTTGTTGCCTCTGTTATGGCTGTTTTGATTACTCCCCATTGTTCCTCCACCCTTCCTTCTTGCCTGTTTGCTAGTGCTTTTCTGAGGCACTCTTTCATTTTCCCAAAGTCAGCCCTCCTAAAGTCCAGTACTCTTGCTTTTGTATGGTTTGATTGTATGGCTGTGATTATCGTGAACCACACTGTTTGGTGGTCGCTTGCTCCCAGATGACTACCCACTTCTAAATCTGAGATTCTTTCTCCATCCCCATTTGAGAGTACCAGGTCTAAGATTGCTCCCTCCCAAGTGGGTTCCAATACTAGCTGTCTGATGCATGCATTATCCATACAAATTGAGCCTCCCCCAGCAATCATTGCTTACGGCACTTCGAGCTCCTTCCATCCTCTCTGCCTCCTCCTCCTCCTCCTCCTCCAGCATGCCTCTGCCCCTTAATGCTGGGCCTTCAGTTCCCTTCTATCACCCAGCTTCTCTACTGAGCATGGGAATAGAGACAGGCCTAAATTAAGTGTACACAAGCACTATACACTATTCACTAAATGCACTGAATTTTATTTAGCCCATTTATCCCCTGAATTTCATGAAAATAGAATTGCTTTGTTCAGCCACTTTATGGATCCATTTCTAACGCTAAGCTTCACTAAGGGAAAATATATGCACATATTTATTGTACTGCCTACAGTAACTGTATAATGTATTATGAAAGGGTTAGAAAGAATGTTTGTTCTTCAATGACAAAAAAGGTACTTTTAGCTGGGCCATAATCATAGCACAACAACCCAACTAGAAGTAGCTCATCAAAAATATATTCAGAAAATACATCCAATTTAGCTGGCCCAGCAGCACTGAGGGCTGAGGCTTTCAGAGGAAATGTGAGGAAATGTGAGGAAGAATTTCTTCACAGAACGGGTGGTGGACAAGTGGAACACCCTGCCAGAGGAAGTGGTGGGGGCTGAAACAATCACGGGATTTAAGAATGCATGGGATAGACATAAAGTAATTCTGGAGGTCAGGGGTAAGGGGCAACAGACTTCCTGAAAAACATAAACTGAACTTACAAACTTAAATGGGCAGACTGGGTGGGCCATAGGCCCTTATCTGCCGACACTGTCTATGTATCTATGTATGTATCTATGTATGCAAGTGACCCAGGTTTGGAAATTGCTGCTTGTCACTCAGGGACTGTAAAGGAAGGGAGGCTTATACATCCCTTGGACTGATCTCCTTCCTCATGAAGAGGGATTGCCAGGGCTTGCTGCTTGTCTGCCACCTGGAGATGTGAGAGTGGCAGTGCAAGTGGTATAGTTAATCTAAAAAGATTCTGTTGCAACATTTGATGACAATCCTGACAAAAATAAACTGGACTGAAAAGTCTAGATTTGAGTTCTGCACTTTTTTAGGGCTGTGGGTGGAGCCTACGGCCATTTTGTGAGAGATTTTTAGCTCTGAAAATGGCTGAACTCACAACCTCTTCCATTGGACTCTTGGAAGTATCCTTTAAAAAGCCCAATAGAGCTGAAAGCCCTCTGCCATGATCGGCATACAGAATAACAGCCGCACTATTTTGGCTGTTACTTCTGCATTCCAATGCTTGCACTGCACATGCACACGAGTCACACGCATGTGCAGAGTCATGCACTTGTGCAGTGCTGCAGTGCTGGCATGTTGCAATTGGCACAATGCCATTCTCTATTTTGTGCCCCCCTTCCCAAGTGATCTCCAAATTGTGATGTTATGTCGCAAACCTGGGATCCCACCCCAGTGTGTGAAATGTGGTTTTATCTGTAAAACAGAAAATGGTCCCTCATTGTGTTTATGTCCTGTTGCCCCCTGCCCATGGATGTCGTGAAAACTGTCACTGTCATTTTGTTACTCAGCCCAGAAGTTTGATTTTGCGGTCACTGCACGGAATCATCTTTTGGGACCAATTCAGGAAATGACAGTGTCACTAATCATGAGGTGGGTCCCAAAAAGCCCTTGTTGCAAATTTGGTAAAAAAATTACAAAAAATGACTACGTTATGAGAGTGCATTGTGCAGTTTCTATGCACGCTCCTAACGTCGCTAATTTTTAATATTTTCACTCCACATTTTTAACATTGCCATTTTTGCATACCTCCTTCACAGCAGTATAGCTGTCATTTTCCACAACCTGCCCAAAATGTGTTTTCACACCTGTGGTGCAGAATAGCACATTTGTTCTGCACAATCAACTTTCAGGAAAATTAAACAAAAATGACACTGGCATAGTTCATGAGGAGGGGCCCAAAAAAGGCCATGTTGAAAATTTGGGGAAACAATTCCAAAAAAATACTGTGTTATGAGCATGCGCTGCACAGTTTCTACTCATGATCCTAATGTCGTTAATTTTTAGTATTTTCACTTCACATTTTTAAGATAGCCATTTTTTGTATGCCTCCTTCACAATTGTACAGCTATCATTTTCCAAAACCTGCCTGAACCATGTTTTCACACATGTGGCACAGAATAGCATGTTTGGTCTGCGCAATCACCTTTTGGGATAATTGAACAAAATGATACTGGCACTGAGGAAGGGTCCAAAAAAGGCCATGTTGAAAATTTAGTACAACACCTCCAACATATGGCCAAGCTATACCTGGGCATTGAATAATTTCTATGCTCATAGGTAACTTTAGTCACTTGGTAGCGCTTCACAGCCCTATTGACGCTTGCCATAACTTGTTTCTTTATAGTAAACACCAGGAAACACACAACAAGAATGCTAAATGTACAGAAAAGTTTAATTAGATACACCCTTTTGGTAGAAATCCAAAATATCTTAAGGTCAGAAGTATAACATTAAGTATATCTATCTTTTTTGTATACTTTTTTAATAAAAAATAAAACTAACAATAACTGTACACACAGACTGTGCTGCAGAAGCAAGTTAAACTTCTGGGCTTATGAACTAAGGGGGCTGGTGGGTTGTTAAAACTTTTATAAAACATTTCTGTAGAAATAACTGAAAAAGTGAGATGTTCAGTAGGTAAACCCCATCTGCCATTTGAGAATGGAACTTATTTTACAACTTATTTACCCAGGATAGCTCTATTGAGTTGCAACATTTAATTTTTAGTGGAGTCCTACTTCACCTTTTCTGCAGTGCAGTAAAATAGAACACTGAGAGATTCAGTTGCTCGCCCATGTTTCTACAGTGAATATTTGCCTAGAGAAAATACTTGAACCTGTGATCTTCAAGTTCCAGTGCTAATCTACTAATCCTTACTCTCACTGCTTCCAAAATGGGGGATTATGGGGTCTCTATTAACCACAAAATGTGAGGAAAAATACAGTGTATTGTGTAAAGAAAAACTGCCGGTGTGGAAGAAATCCCCCCAACCCACACACACCTGTTGGGACATAATGTTGAAGAAAGGAAATTCAAGTTTTGCAAAATGGTTCAGGGGTAATTTACCCTGCCTAAACCCAGGGTTGATGCATTGGGCATCAGACACAGTGCTCCATGTATATTCTTAATGATTCCTTCCTCCCTTAGGGAGGGTGAGTGTCTCCTGTTACATGACTGCTGACTCAGGGAGAAGGAGTTGTGTGGGTAGGAATATCAGCTCTAAATTAGGAGGGGAACTCAAGCTGCTGGTGAGACAAAGGATTTTGATGCATGATGGAAAGAGGTGATAAATTCTGCCCTGTGCTGGGGAGTGCCAGTCAGAGTATAGTGGTGGGTTTGGTAGTTATAGCCAACATCTGACTATCCTGTAGGTCCTCTCATCTTGAATCATGCTCCAGAGATGGGGATAAACACCGAAAGGGAAAAAGCACATCTGAACATGCTTCATAATGATGATCTCCTCAGCTTACTGTCTATAGGATAGTAAGGCTATCAATATCTATCTCCATATCCATATTAATATCCATTTTTATATTTAGCAGGCTAAGCTTGGATTTAGGTGGGACAAAGCCTCAGAGCAACTCAGATCATGCCCCCATTGAGTGCTGCAAAAGAGCACGTGCTCCAAGCATCCTTCAAGCACTCATTTTTCATGCTGTTTGCTAAGCTGTGCCTCACTGCTGTCTATCTTACCTCCCTCTGCTGTGCATCTGCATGTCTGGACATTACAGGGTTGAATATGGCTCTGTATCATTTTTATGCAGAAAAAATTAAATTCAGGGATCTGTTCTATCCTCTCCTTTTCTATCTGTTGTCTGTCTGGTTGCACAGCCACATGTTCTCTTGAGGTCTAGGAAGTGATCACTCTGACAGTTTCATGATTTTCTGCCTCCCACTATCTCTTTGCCTTCATTTGCTGTTTCTATCTTTTCTTACCCCTTGCATACTATATCTGCAATTATAAAATATATGTGATACTGTAAGTAATAATAGGACCCCTTTGTTTAAAAATGGATATAGTTATACTGTTGAAATGATTGCAAAACGCTATTTGGAATTTAGGGGATTAACTTGGGATGCAGTTTCAGCTCCTCTCAGGCTTATTTGCAAACTCTTTTTTAGAGCTGTCAGCAGGGGATCAGCATGGGACATTGTTCTATTTGCAAGCCTGCTCTGCAAAGAAACTGGCAAGAACATTTTGTGAGAAACAGGATGAAGTTAATTATTAGCTAAGTACTTGTTATAAAAAGAGTAGCAATCTTTTCCTGAGGAGAGAATTAAACTTGAAATTAGAGATACCAACAGATGAAGGACTTTGTTTTCTGCTTCTAGTTTGGCTGCCCTTCTTCTGTTAATCACTCCTGGACTTGTTGCTCCAGAATCCATACCTTTCTTCTATGCTTCCTTAGTACCAGGTCTAGTACCCATGTACAAAACATCTGGCTTAGAGTATACACAACATAAATCCTACATAGTCTGACACTTTCTGTCATTGAGGCACAGGTCAGGAAGCATAGGAAAACCAGGAGCAGTTATAAAATTTGCAAGTACCATTTTATTATTATCTATAACAGTGAAAAATAAAAAAGAAAAATTGTTCAGTATAACTATTTACAAAGGCAATGCAAACAGAAAAAAAACAAAGCCCTTTGTCTGAGGATATCTCTAATTCCAAGTCTGTCTCTCCCCAGCAAAAGATTGTTGCTCTATTTTTAACAAGTCTTTCCCTAGTAATTGGCTTTGTCCTATTTCTTACAAAATATTCTTACCAGTTTCTTTGCAGAGCAGGCTTGCAAATAGAACAATTAGTCTGACGAGTGTCCTTGGCAATCTGTTAGAAGACATTATAAAAGATAGGATGACAACTTTACTTGCCAACATTGATCCATTGCAGCATGGTTTCATCAAGGGCAGAAGTAGTAATACAAATCTTCTAACATTTTATGAAAAAATCAGTGAACACCTAGATAAAGATGTGCCTTGTGACATCATATACTTAGACTTTGCTAAGGCCTTCAATTTATTTTATTTTATGTATTAACAGTATCGGAATTACAAACCTTTGAGTCGAAGACTCATTTACAAAGACTTCATGTCAGAGTAGATAACAAGTGAAGAGATACAGCTAAGAAGTTAAAAAAATACTATATAGGGTAGTACTGTGGCAAATGTAGTAGTGACTGTTTTCAGCACTTGATAAATAGCACAATAGAACAAGAGAAGTTGGGTTAAATTCAGGCCTTGGCAAGGAGGAGTGCCATACAGGATGTAGAAAGCAGGACAGGAGTCCCTTGTTGGGGGGAGGGACATCAACCACCCTGGCAAGCAGATGATCTAGAGATGAGAGGGGTGGGCAGTTGCTATGGGCAATTACAGCTGTGAGAGGAGAAGAGGGGATGGTGGAGGGCTGTTTTAAAAGCCCCAAGCCTACTTTCAGAGGAGATGGCAGCAGAGAGAGAGAGAGAGTTAAACTAGGATGGGGCTCTGTAGAGGAAGGACCTTTGGGCCAGAGAGGTCCTGTTTGGAGGAGCTGCAGGTCATTAGAGTTAGGGGACTAGGGCGGATAAGTGTGGGCAAGCCCGTGGGGGCCATGCCAGCTACAATTTTCTTGGTGAAGAGGCAGGTCTGGTACAGCAGCCACTCTTCAACATTGAGCATATTTACCAAAGACTAGAGTCAGCAGGTGTGGGAAAGCCTTTGGAACCTGTGAGCAGATGGCAGGCTTTGTTAAGAGACATTTTGACTCTGTTGAGGACAGTGTTGTCCATGGCCCTATAGACCAAGAGCCAATAGTCAACAAAGGATAGAACATAGGCTGTAATGCCCAATCTCAGGGCTTCGGGGGGGGGGGAGCAGTCCCTGTGGTGAAAGAGTAGACCAATTCGAGAGTTAACAGTTGAGCAAAGGGTATGATATGGCTGTGGAAGGAGAGCACTGGGTCAAAAGTAAGGCCAAGATACTTGAAAGAATTTACTTGTTCGAGGAGGAGGAGTCTATTGGACAGGACCAGAAGGGGTGAGTCTTTGTATCTGCTTTGGCGGTGGGAGAAGATCATGATCTTGATTTTCTTGTAATTCAGCACTAGCTTCTGGTCAATGAACCAGTTTTCAGCCTGCCTAAAAGAGTTCTGGAGGGAATTTTGGAGGGAGATATTCTCAGGGTGGGTGGAGAAAAGGACTGCATCATCGGCATAGAGAAGTACTCTTTCAGAGCAGTTGGTGGGCAGAGTGTTAAGATATAGACTAAACAGGAATGGCCCCAGAATAGAGCCCTGGGGTCCTTCCACTGAGTGGACTGGGTGGCATCCAGAGATGGCACTATTAATTTTAACGCACTGAGAGCGGGATGAGAGATAATTGGCAAAACAGCCTTGGACACTCTGGGAGAGGCCTAGTTGTGTGAGTGTGGATAGCAGAAGGGGATGGCTGAGGTGTCAAAAGCTTTCAATAAGTCTAGGAATACTGCACTGGCTAGGTGTCCCATGTTAAGAGCAGAGTGTATAAATCTGGAGAATTCAAGTAGGGCAGTGGTGGGGAATGTCCTTGATAGAACCTATGCTGCTTCTTGCAGAGGAGGTTGTGAGTAGTAAGATAGTCAAGTGAGCTGGTCCAAGACTATCTTCTCTAAGGCTTTTGGAGGGGTGGATATTGGTCTATAGTTCCTGGGGAAGGTGTGGTCACCACTCTTGTGAATGAGGGTAATGACTCCAGTTTTCCAGATGGAGAAGAATTGGCCAAGGCAGAGGGAATGGTTAAGGAGGTTGGGGAAGAAGTGTACAAAGTCCAGGACCAGGCAAAGTAGTTTGAGGTCCACCAAGTCATTACTATGACTGGCACAATTTCAGGCATTGAGTAGGTAGGGCTTGGCTTATTGCAGTTAGAGGGCATGGAAGTAGAAGAGGGGGGCAAGGGGGGTGGGAGGTTAGGACAGGGTTGAAAAAGTTACGAGGGAGTACCAAGCTGAGGTCTGAAAAGGTGGAGTTGAGGGAGTCTGCTATGCATTGCAGGTCAGTGGAAATGGAGCTATTGATGCTGAGCTGGGGTGGGCAGGGTGTGGGCTTTCTGTTGAGTTCCTTGATGTTGTCCCAGAATTTTCAGGCTGAGCCCCAGGAGGAGACAAGGGAGGATCTGTAGTAGTCCACTTTTGATTTACGGATGGACCAGGTGCAGCTGTTTTGAGCAGCTTCCCACTGGGTAATTATAGGAAAATTAAATAAATACAGTATTGCAATATACTGACCTGTTGGATTGCCAAATGGTTACAAAATAGGAAACAGAGTGTGGTGGTTAATGGACATATTTCAACTGCCGAAACTGTTTTGAGTGAGGTGTCCCAGGGGTTGGCATTTGGTCCAGTCCTGTTTCACATTTTCATTTCTGATATGACTGAGAAAATTCTGTCATGGAATATAAAATACACTGATGATACTAAAATTGGAGGTCTCTGTGATAGCCTAGATGAATGTATTAGTATACAGAATGATCTTGACAAAATTATGGACTGGACAAAGAGATGGGATATGACATTAAATTTTACTAAATGTAAGGTGATGCACCTAGGGAGACATAATATGGAATATGATTATGTGCTGGAATGTTATAGGCTGGAGAAAACCAAGAGTGAGAAGGACTTACAGTAGGAATTAACATGGGGAGTGATTTGAAAAATAAGGTCTTAGATGTGATGAACAAAGCTAACAGAATTATTTACTCTATAAAACATAATACATTATCTAGATCAAGTACAGATTTGATGCCACTGTACAGGTCCTACAGTACATTCACCCACATCTAGAGTACTCAGCACAAATATGGAATCCGTATAAAAAGGGAGAGAGAGAATCCAACTGGAAGAAGGTTAAATGTAGATTTACTAAACTGCTCCCAAATTTAGAGGAAAAAGAATATGAAGAAAGGCTACAGGCTCTGAAGCTTATGTCCTTAAAGACTCGATGAGCATGTGGTGATCTGTTATTAATGTTTGACATTGTACAGGAACCACAGCTGATGTGTGACCTGGGTGTTGAATTTAAGGAGTCTGTTATAGAGACTAGAGGTCATCCTCTTCAGATTAAACGAAAGAGGTTTTAGTCTATTACTCAAAAGTACTTTTTCACTAACTGAATAGTCAGACTATGAAATGAACTTCCACTTGATGTGATTGTAGCAGATATTAAAAATAGTTTTAAGTAAAAACTGGATAAACTAATGTTAGGGAAACCCTTAAAGTATTTCTCATAAGAATGAAGCACTTATGGGCTAACGCCTGCTTGCTTCTATATCTGCCTTAGCATGAACCTTAGTATGAACAATGTTCCAAGCTGGCCCCTGCTGACAGCTCTACAAAAGAGTTTGCAAACAAGCCTGAGAGGAGCTCAAACGGCATCTCAGGTTAACTCCCTAAATTCCAAATAGCTTTTTACAATCATTTAAACAGTATAACCATATACATTTTCAAACAAATGGATCCCAGTGTCACTTACAATTTCACATATATTTTATTACCACAGATATGCCAGGGGGAAGAACAGATAGAAGCAACAAGTGAAGGCAGAGAGATAGTGGGATGTGGAGAATTGCAAAACCATCAGAGTGATCAGTTCCTAGGTCTCATGAAAACATTTGCTTGTGCAGCCAGACAGACAAAAGACAAAAAAGGAGAGCATAGAACAGATCCTTGCATTAATTCTTTCTATATAACAAAAGGCGTAGGGTTTTATTCAACCCTGTCACACTGGGTGCCTGCATCTTCTGGCCACCAGCCTTCTTGTGCTGTTTGGAGATTCTTGTGCTGCCAAGCTGACTTCTGCCTACTCCATTTCAATCATACCGCTGCCTCTTCCAGCATCCTGCAAGTCTCGCTTGCTTCCACTTCTGGTTTGTTGGCCTCACAGAGATTACTATGGCCCACTGCTCTGCCCTTCTCTTTCTTTCTCTCTGGCTACGGTTACTTCTTCTTCCCTACTCTCTGAACTAAAGTGGCAGCTTACTACTGTGCCTAAGCTGGTTGGATTACTGTTACTCATGCCCTCATGCCTATCTCTTGCTTCTTCTGTGCATCTGGCTTCACTGCTCCTTTTGCCACCCGCTAGCCCTCCATTGTATTGCAATTTCCCATTTCCCATGCTTCATTATAATTGCTGGGTAACTTGTTGGCTTCCCCCTGCAACTCTTCTCTATGCTGTAGCATCTTTCTGAACTTGTTGGGCTGCTCTTCAGCATCCCTGTTTCTCATTTGCTGTGGTTGCTGGACTTGTGTTGGGCTGCTCCTCAGCATCCCTGTTCCTCATTTTTTGTGCGTGCAGGACTTGACAAGTCATGTTTTAACTTCCGCTGAAGGTTTTGGGGGGATTTCTCCTTTGATTCTCTGCTTCCTTGTCCTTCAGTGCTTCCTCATCATTATTTTCCTACTCATGTCAGTGCTTCACCTGCAGTAAATTTGCACCAGCCTACTTGAGTAGTGATTCAGCTCCTTGACTCTGGGATCAGCACTCTCCAGCTATCATGCATTTATTCTGGGCACCTCCCTCTGCTACCACACTTTCTTTCATACTATAGTCCTCAGTTTCCTACTGACTACCATGCACTAATGTCTTACAGTCTTGCTGCCCTTCAAGGGAATTATTGTACTTTCTGGTCCTTGCACCTTAAGGGATCAGTACTGCAAAGTATGAACCAAAATCCTTCTACTTTGGAGGATAGGAGTCATTAGCCATGCTTTGGCAGTTGTCTCTGCATATTGTACATCTTTGCTTTCTACGTGGGTCCTTTACTGCAACCCCCAATGTTCTTTTAGCATTCAGGGTGAGCCCCTTATGTCCATCTAAAGTTGGAGTCCTTGTGAGTGGGGACTCCTTCGGTTGCAGGGACAAGCCCTATAGCACCTTTGTATGGTGGAATTCTCATTTGGAAAAACAGTAAGTGAGGACAGGTTTTGTTCCCTATCTATTCTAAGAAACATGTCATAATTTTAATACTGCTCTTCCTTTTCTAGTATCATTATTTTGGGGTTTTAATAATTACCAAAGTGCTAAACCTGAAGGGATGGTGACAAAGACTTACATCCCCAGAGGTTTCCTTTACAGGAGAGACTTTCCTCTTATTTATTCTGATGTTCTTAAGATATAAATTTCCTAGCAAGTTGGACCTGGATGTTGGCTTTTATCTGCTACTTATTCATTTTCTATTGCTAGGCTGCCTTTTACCAACCATGTTCTCTCACTCCTTATGGGAAGTGTTGTGTGCGCTTCCTGTGCTATGCCATACCTTTGGATCTATATTTTCAGGCATCTTCTGTAAGATATCATTAGTCTCAGGTGACCCTGTTACTATGGGACTACTAGGGATGGATCTCTTCTCAAGAGGGCTGCTTTGCCTTCATGGTATCTTAAGTGGATGGTAGTGCCTGTACTGAAGACAGATTGAGTGAATGACCATATCTACATTGCATCTCCTTAAAATCTAATGTACATACAGTACTAAGCATCATACCTATCAATCATTCAAGTGATGTTACACAAGCATGCTATACTTTTGTGCCTGTTAAACCAGTGAATAGATAGACTATGGTTGAGGTTCAGTGGGTAGCAGGCTACTTGCCTCATGCCCCCAAGAAATGCTACAAAACAAGCATGTATCCAAGTATCCAACGAATGTTCATTTCACTTACTCCACCATCCTCCCCATCTTCTGCTCCAATGACTTTCTCTTTTTTCTTACATGAATTAATCTCTGTATTCCCTAAGTTACCTTCAGTTTAAGTAAGCCTAGCTTCTGCAGCACCTCTGGAAGTGACCCCCCAAGAGTGTTCCTTTGCTTTCATGATATTTTGAAAAGTAATAGTCTCATTAATGGGAACAGAGGGAGTGACCAGCCAAATTAACTTTGCATAATCACTCACGCCTATATACAGTACAAAGCATCCAATTGACCAATCACTGTACCTTGCAGGACCATGTAGTACTTAAGTTCCTGCTGAACCAGTGAACAATATTCATATCCTATTCATTTCCTATGTTCATATAAGCCATTTATGTTATCAGATAGTAGTTATCTTGTCAACTGCCCTGCTCAAAAATTACATATTGGTTACATTGATATAACACTTTGTCAGTGTCAGTGGCTCAGTAGGTAGCACACTCATCTCTGAGGCCAGGAGATCAGAGGGCTGAGGGTTCAGTTCCCACATCTGGCACTTGGGTTAATATCCCAGTACTGACACTGCAGTGCAGCATGAGAGGGGTGCTGCACTTCTGAGGTGCCGTCTTTCGGATGAGACGTTAAACTGAGGTCCCATCTGCCTGGATTGGTGGTAGTTCAGATGGATGTTAAAGATCCCATGGCACTTATCGAAAAGAGTAGGGGAATTTTTATTAAAGTTGGAAAGTAAAATACAGTCAAATAATACACAAAAGCAAAAGTAAATTACTCAAAACAAAATACATATGCCATCATACATAAAATACAAAACTAACATTGCAATAGACTCAAAACTTACTAGACATACTGAAAAAATAACCCCCCCACCCCACTAAAAGAGTAGGGGAATTTTTATTATTTCAGTAAACCAAAATTGAAAACATACAGTGTTAAATCACACTAAATAATGTATAAATCATATAGAAGATAATCTGTTACAAAGATATATCATCCAAACAATGTAAAAAGAAATCTGCGAAACAGCCCCCCCCCCCCCACTTACAAAGTGAGTAGGGGAACTTTTGTTATCATAGACAGCAAACCAAACAATAAATTCAATCAATGTTAAGTCACATTAAAGAAAATGATACAGCATATGGTTATCATAATAGAAAACAAAGATTATACATAAAACGAAAGGGAAAAAAAAAAGAAGAGCAGAAAAAGCAAATAGAAAACACTAATTCAATACATCCAAAATAATTATTCTAAATTAACCCAATGAAGTTATAGCCAATCTACAGAATCCCATCTAGAGTGACATATAAATGAAGAAAATTTCCCATAATCCTGCCTTTTCAATCTCAATATTGCATTAGCAACCATACCAAATAATGCTTCTTGTGAAAAATATTGTTGTTGAATGGTGAAACAGCATCTCACATGCCATATATAGTATTTAAAATAAAGCAATATCAACCATAAAGTCACTTTATCATATTGCACAGTGGCTACTGGCAGAATCCCTATACACAACATATCTAACGTCATAGGGTATAAAGGAAAGGTAGGCAATTTTCTAAAAACAAGACTCCAAAATCCTTTTATAAAAGGACATTCCAAAAATAAGTGTTCCATTGTCTCCACTAATTCAAAACATGTACCCCAGGACAATACCGATCAGTAATTTGCTTATGTTTTAGATTTGCTAGGACATTTAATTTGCCATATAGGGATAACCATAACACATCCCACATATGAGGTGGAATCTGGGGGGAGGTTAACATATTGCCAATTACAAGTTTTATAGGAGATGGGAAATAATCAAATGGAGCCGAATCTTGAAAATACTTTTGTAAAATATATGCGTATAATTCCTTTCTAGTAAAATGCAAAAAGGTATGCCTTGAAATACCCCATAATTTAATTTTTCCAAAACATATTTTAAGGGATTGTGGGAGATGTTTATGGAATGTTGTCTCGGGAATACCTCATATTCAGGCCAGAAAGGACATAAATCTCCTAGAGTATCCTGAAGCCATGGTTTCCATTGTGTGTCTCTATCTATAAACAGAGGTTTTAAATTTGTATAGAGAAACATAGTAAAGAAAAAAAACTACAGGATGTAACATTTTTAGGCCCCCATGTTTTTTCTCCCTAAACAACAAGGCTCACTTTATGGGGTTCAGTCTACTACCCCATATACAAGCAAAAAAATCCATATAACTGTGTCTCCAAAGCTAAAGGAAGACTAAAGACCACACTTAAATATAAAAATATGGGTAATAAGAATGCTTTAACCAGTTGAATCCATTTCAGTTTAGGCAGTCTCCATGTATTCCAGACATCTACCTTAGTTTGAGCTTCCTTTAGTTTAAATTTCCAATTTAGATATGCTAAATCTCCCGCTCTGAATAAAAGACCCAAAATTTTACAAGTATCCTTAATTACCGGAATACCTATAACCTGTGTAAGATGAAAATACTCTATCCCCAGTGTTAAACAATTACATTTCTCATAGTTAATTAGTGCACCGGTATATAACAAAAAACCGTGTAAAACTTTTTTGAAAACCCTTGCAGAGGGAAGATCCCCAATTGAAAAACATAAATCATCCGTATAAGCAATTCATTTAACTTCAGGATCAGTACTTGAAAAGGAGAGTCCCCATATACTGTCATGACCATACACCCGCCTAATTAAGGTATCTATAGTAAATAAATACAAAAGGGCACTAAGAGGACATCCTTGATGCACACCCCGTAATATGGGATATATAGTCCCTACCCACCCATTACAAAAAGCTTGAGCAGTAGCATTGGCATAACAGGTTTTTATCCATTCTATAAAGCTATCAGGTACACCATACCCAACTAAACAGTCCCATAAATAACCATGTCTTACATTATCAAAGGCTTTTGCCTGGTCTAAACTCAGAATCAAACCTGTAAGTTCCCCTGTAGATCCCTTTTGAAAAAGTTCCCGAAAAAGTATTAGACTATCGGTAATGTTCCTATTTGGAATGTTTGTGCCGGATGTAAAAGGGAATGTGCATTAAGTAACAGTCTATTGTTTAATATTTTGGTAAATAGTTTAAAATCTGTATTTAATAGGGTTATAGGTCTCCAGTTTAACAAATCCCCTCTGTCTCCTTTTTTATACATAAAAACTACAAGTCCCTCGTTCATACTTTTTGGTGATATCCCCGAGGATAGTATTTCATTCAAAACACCTGTAAATTCTTCCAATAATTGTTGAAAAATTATTTTATAAATTTCATATGGAATACCATCATTTCCTGGGGCTGTACCTTCTTTTACTTGTGCCAACACTGCAGCAACCTCTTGTGTTGTAATATGTGCTACTAAGTTAACTGACCCTGAATCTGAAATTTGGGGTAAGTTACATCTTCCCAACCAGTTCTCATGTGTGTGACTCAATGTTTCAGTAATATTAAAAAGTTTCTGTACATGTAAATCAACAATCCGTATAACCTCTCTGGTATCTGTGCACCAAATCCCTGCCTGATCATTAAGACCTGTCATATGTTTCTGATATCTTTGGGAAGCACTAAATTGAAATGAATTCAGAAAGTCCTTTGTGCCTTGAGTACCAAAACGGCATTCATTTTCTAAAGATTTTGCCCAATCATATTGAAAATTATTCATCTTTTCTCTTATTTCGTACAACTGGGGGAGGATTGAAACCTCACCATTGGCCACACGAAAGTGTAAATCCAAAAATTCCTTTCTATAATTTAAGTAAGTATCAGTTTTGTATTTACCATATAATCTCCCTATTGATTGAAAAAAAGTTTAATGTCAGTTTTTGTATCCATCCACCATTCCTGATAAGTATCATAGAGACATAACATGGATTTCCTGGCCTTTAAAAAAGCTAGAAAGCCATCTTAAATTGTAGGAAGAAGTAATAAAGCCAAATTCATTCTCCAGTACCTGGACCCTGATGCATAGGCATATGACTTGCCACCGTAGTTGCTATAATTACATGGTCAGATGAAGTAACAGCCAATGTTCTAGTATAAATCACCTATAGAGAATCGGAAAGAAACCAAAAATCTATCCTTGTGGCCTTATTGCCTTGAAAAAATGTTTTTGGCGGACACCCTGAAAGGGCTATAACATCACTAAGGCCTGTTTGAACAAGTAAATTATTAAGACAAGTAGCATCACAAAACATTTTGGTGGTTCAGCATCCCCTATCTGTATTGTATCTACTACAATTGAAGTCACCCCCAAAAAAAGCATACTTTGAAGTAAATAAATAAAGTTGAAATAAGCGAAATATTTCAATACATGCAAATTTTGTTTGAGGTGCATAAACATTGATTAACCGACACTGTAAACCGTTAATCACTACATCCAACAACAATACATGACCAGGGACAAGATCATCTAGTTGTATCACCTTTGCAGTGGGACTATTTAGGGCTATACCTACACCACTACAAGGGGTCTTCACCCATAGACCAATAGGTAACCCCCCATCTCCAGCCAGCGGTTGCTAATTCAATATAGAGTTTGTTATGTAACCTAGTATCCTGCAAAAAAAACACATCATAATCCTTTTTCTCAAAAAGGGATAAAATCAACACCCGTTTCCTCTCGGATAACATACTATTCACATTTAAAGAAGCTACCAAAAGATTATAAACTGCTACCATCAAGAGAGGGGAAACGACCAGCCATATTTTTGAACTCATTTTAGCATATTATTTTTTCTTGTTCCCTTTTCTCATTCCCAATCTATTTTTTTTCTTTTTGCCTAAATCAGTTTTTGCCAAATT
This sequence comes from Neoceratodus forsteri, assembly GCA_016271365.2. NCBI lineage: Eukaryota > Metazoa > Chordata > Ceratodontiformes > Ceratodontidae > Neoceratodus > Neoceratodus forsteri. Next base: position 507,599,209 of record CM057452.1, on the reverse strand, counting down.
TTGGTCTATATCAGACATACCATCATGTTGTGAGGAATTTACAGAAACTGAGTCAGACTCCGTCCCTGTGTCATCTTGTAATACAATAAAGGATTATGTGTAGCCATCATAGGGGGTTCAGGAATCACCATGCTAGTATTGCCAGATCGAAGACTATGTCTTCTGGAAGATACCAGAGTAAAGGCCTCTTCGGGCGGGAGCGGTGGAGGCATTGAAATCAAACTGCCGCTAGAAACCTCCACTTAAGAGCCAGGATTTTGTGTCGCTGACAGAGGCTCAGTAACATCAGGGTGTATCTGCGACTGAGGTTCTTTCTGAATCAGTGCACAACCATGATTACCAGAAATATGTGGTTGAGGTCTCCCAGAGGGTGTGGTATGGGTTTTATTCCTAAGGGCAGCTTTAACCGCCGTATTGATGTAAAAATCTTGAATACTATAGTCTCCAGATTTATTTTGCTCAGTGAAAGGGCAATCAACAAAAGAATGTGCATCTTCACACAGTGAACACTTACTGGGGTGCTGACAGTCAGTAAGGACATGCCCTTGTTCTCCACACTGAGCACATTTTACCACTTCACACATCCTACTCAGGTGCCTAGGAGAGCCACACTTATAACAATGTCTTGGTTGGCCTGGATAAAAAATAAAACCCTTATCCCGACCCAAATAGAAACAACTAGGTAAATGCTGTAGATCTTCATCGCTTAGAAATAGATTAACCTTATATCTCCACCCTCCATTCCAGAAACCTTCATCATCCAATATAAGTTCAGGATTCCCCTGAACAGTAAATTTTTTTTCCACCCAGTATGTTTTATCTTCTACATTTACTCCCTCATTCCGAAAATGTACATTCATTACTTTAAAGGATTGTTTGGTGAGAGGTATAGCCTGAAAATGTAACCATACTGGGTTAGTTTTTAAAAGAGCATATCTCATCCAAAATTTATTTAGCAAATCTGGTGTACGAAAACTAATGCCATAATTGTTATCCCCTGGGGTGTGTATAAGGGCATACACCTCCCCTGGAGAAAAACCCAGCATTTGCTTAATCAAAACCTTCCCTACATAAAAACGATCTGGCATACCATCCATAGGACCTAGGAACCTTAAACACACTGCGTTCCTACGTTTTGCCAAAGTAACTGGTTTTTTAAATAAACTAGCAAATGTAACAGGGGGTTGTGAGATAACAGGCTGATCCTGTACTGGATTTAACTCAGAACCCAAAACATTCGCATAACTTAAAGCTTCAGGAGTGACAGTTTGTCCTAACTTGGGCTCTGATAGCAAAGAACCATTTGATAGTAAATTAGAAATACTGGTTTGAGGAGACACACATAAAGAAGAGTGTACAGTTATTACAGGGGAAGTTTCAAAACAGTCTGGCCCACAGCTAGATACAGCATCCCTTGATGCAGATTTGGCCTTTTCCCCATCTGCTACACTTGTTCCCGGCAGAGGAATTATTGGGTCGGCTATCCAGCCTACCTCATCTGATTGTATCCAACCTGCCTCCCGGAGAGCTTGTGGAGGGGACCAGGATTCATTAACCACCAGATTAGCATCCTGAGGTGGGGTTTCATCCGTCGATCGAGCTAAAAAACTGGGGCCTTTTAGAACCTTAGGCACAGTACCTGGTAGGCCTGAAGGAGAGTCCAAAATGGGCCTTTTTCTTTTTCAATCCTCCTCAGCTTGTTGTTTTAATTCGTTGAACTCAGCCAAAGCTTCTTTTATCAGCTGCCGTCTTTTTTCCAACAATACGTTAAGCTCCTCTGACCCTTGCGAAAGAGCTGGAGCTCCACACAAAACTGCAGCATTTTCGCCCATCATTTCTCCCGAGATCCCAGGCTCCATCAGAAACTCATGGTTTTGCTCCAGCTCCACACTCCTGATGACTTCCGCATTGTGCACTAATACTTCAGGCCGCGGGGATTCCGGTGCGCTATGCTGGCCACCATCAAGGTGCATCCCAGCCATACCACTGTCCCCGCATGGATGATTTAGGAGTTGAGCAACATCCGTCCTACTTCCACTGCTCTCTGCAGCCATCCAGAAAGCTGTACCATGTTCCCCGCTGAGCCTTGCTAACTCAGCCACAGCATGTCCTCCTCCTCCGCCATCTTGGTCCATCAGAAAATGGGCCCCCCCTGCTCACAGGAAGCAGGAAGTAGGGGAATTTCCCCGGTGTCCTGGCCAAATTTCCCTCATTCACTAAAAATACCACCAACAGCTTAATCTGGTTCAAGGTCAGTTGGCATTCATCTGTATCCTCTCCGGTCGTGCCTGAAAATAGGCAGGATTTGTCTGGTGCACTTACCTGGTCAACAAAAGCTAAAAAAAAAAAATAAATAAATAAATATCCTCCACTGAACAAACATATCACAGCATATAAGAAACATACGGGCCAGCCTAACATCACAGGGGAAGGTCTCTCTGCTTTACATGCTTGGGGACATGGGTTCATGAATTTCCCCAAACCTAGGACATCAGAGTTGTTAGGGAGACTCATAGGATCTCTAAGAAAGATGTGACTTCTGTTGCTGGATGGCATCCCATAAGGGGAAAAGAAATAATTAGGAATGGGGGTCATGCAGCCAGATCCTTCTTTGTAAAACCCCTCCCAACATCTATGGATGTTAGTGCTATATTGTGTAATCAGTGTAAAGCCCTGCCCTGAAGTTAGTGTCCCATGTTACTGCATGGGGAGCTTGTCCCTCTCAAGCATAGCAAGTATTGCATATTCTTTCCTTACTTCCTTTCTGTCAAAAGTGCATGACGTTGGACAGTCTGATACAACAGGCAGAACAAAGTCCTAAGTATGCAGATAAGGAAGCATTTCTTCTCAAGGATTAACTTGCTTGTTTCTAATTATATGCTCTCACTATCTATCTCATATAATGATCTGTAACACTCATAGTGCAATATCTTATTAGTAATGTTACTACTCTACATTTTGCTCTCGCAGGGGGATCAGGCAAAGGAGATTCCTTGTTCACACTTTCTTTACATTTTATCATTGTAAGTTTTATACATAACGATATCATCTTCCCCCCAATACTAGAGTCTTATAAGTTGTGTGGATGTATCATCTTGCATGGATCATTATTAGCACCTCATTGGAGATGAGGATAGTTCCAGAGAACTGGAGAAGGGCCAACATTGTCCCTTTGCACAAGACTGACAGTACAGAGGAGACTAGCAATTACAGGCCAGTCAGCCTCACATCAATGGTGGGTAAATTAATATAAACCCTGTTGAAAGAGAGACTGATGGAGTACCTAGAGGCAAGTGGGCTGCAAGACTACCCACATAATAATTTCAAAAGTGGAAGATTATGTCAAGCAAATCTCACAGATTTCTTTGACTATGTGACTAGGGAGGTGGATCAGGGAAATCAGTGTGTGTGGCCTATCTGGAGGACTTCAGTAAGACCTTTGACACTGTGCCACACAGGAGGTTAATTAATACACTTAGCAACCTGGGGTTGGGGTAGATATGGAAAACTGGTATATCAAACTGGTTGAAGGAGAGAAGGAAGAGGGTGGTGGCAAATGGAAGTCACTCATGGGACAGGAGAGTGATCAGTACAGCATCACACCAGTCAGTACTGGGTTCTGTCCTCTTCAATGTCTTCATAAGTGACATTGCTGAGGAGCTGGAGGGGACGGTGAATCTCTTTGCAAATAACCCAAACATCTGCAACAGAATGCCCAGTAAGGGATGGACATAATACTAAGAGATCTGGGGAAACTTGAGAAGTGGTCTAATGTGTGGCAACTGGGTTTCCATGACAAAAAGTGCAAAGTCAAGCACCTTGGGAGGGGAAACCCAGTGGCTATGCATTATGATGGGAAGGAGGGGTACTTACAGTCACCAAGCAAGAGAGGAACCTTAGACTAATCATATCTGATGATTTCATGGTAGCAGGTAAGTGTGACAAGGCAGTAAGCAATGGTAGCCAGATGCTGGGTTCATAGGGAGGGGGATTTCTATCAGGATAAGGAAGGTGGTGCTGCCACTATATCACTTGCTAGTGAGACCCAACCTAGAGTTTTGTGTCCAGTTCTGAAGGCTGCACCTCCACAATTACATTAACAAGATGAAAGTGGTCCTGAGGAGGGCTACAAAAATGGTCTAGGTGTTATATGAGAAATCATACAAAAAGAAGCTGAGGGAAATCAACATGTACTATCTGGAGTAGCGGAGAGTGAGAGGGGACATGATTGAAACACATAAGTACCTCATGGGGGTGAACAAGGTGCAGGAGATGAGTCTCTGTCAGAGTGGGAGGAGTGCCAGAACATGGGGAATTCAGTGAAGTTTCAGGAGGAGATGTTTAAGAGGGACAGGAGGAAATACTTCTTCACAGAAAGGGAGGTGGACACCTGGAACAGCCTGCCAGAAGAGGTGATGGGGGTGAAGACATGGAGAACTTCAAGCATATGTAGGATAGGCACATGGGCATAATAGGTAGCGGAAAGAGAGGAGGGAAGGGCACCTGTGACCAAATTGGGGCAGGGTGTAGTAATAGGTGATTAAAATATGGCAGATTAGATTAGCCTACCAGTCCTTTTCTGTTGACAAATTCTATGTTTCTATATGGCAATTCATGAAAACACAGCATATGTTCACCTCAGAGCCCCTGCTGTGTGATGGTTCTGACCCACAGAAAAAAATGGACTCTCCCATTTTGTGTTCAAACATGGCTTTGCACTCACCAAAATGGTATAATATCTCTTTCTCTATGCACATTTTGTCATATTTAGGAAACTGTAGCTTGGGCACAAGACAGAAAACAATTGTCATATATGGAGCTGAACAGCAAGATAGCAAGGTGACCTTATGTCATGTGTCATCATACTTCTTGAACCACCAGACTGGCTTTTCCAAGCCATGGTCTGGTGCCCTATGGATATCAATGCCTGACCCATCTTTCATGGAATGTCTCAGCCAGCTTGTCTAGAGTAGGACTTCACAGACCCACCCTTGGATCCCACAAACAGCAGGATGTCTCAGACATCCAAGATCAGTATATCCAGAACTAACCTTTTCCTCAAATCACACTTTTTGCCTGCACCCCAGACATCTCAAGGGATGCATCACCTCCATCTTTTTTCTGTCACAACCAGAGAGCAGTGCTTCTTCCTGAGATTGCCCACATGACTGTGTATCCAATTGTGCTATTTTTGTTCTGCAGGGACAGGGCTACATACTGGTGTGTAGCTCCACATCTACTGTACATATGTATATGTTTTTCTTCATGAGTGTCTGCCATTAGTCACATGAGCAGCTATATTTGTTGACACCAGGGTGCCCAATCCCTGGTGCAAGTTTAACGATTAACAAGGCCACTGGTTTACGGTGATTAAAACAATGAAATTCCATTTTCAAGACTTCAGATTCCGGAATTACACCGGTGATTGTTACTCTTATTTCCAGATTTTACCAGGATTCTGCTATCATTCTTTTAGTATGAGCATAAATAATCAGAATTAAAGAAGGCTTAATATACAGAGCATTAAATAGAGCAAACACAAGTTTTGTAGATTTACTGATCTGATAGAAAATGCCAGATTCCATGAAATCTTTGTTTTTACCGGTCTTCAGTCAGCCCTAATTCTGGAATTTTACTGGATTTTCTGGTAAAAAATGAAAAACAGTGGCCTTGATGATTAATAATGTAGTCTGACACTGGGGTGCCTACCCTGTGTACTGGTTTATTTCCCCCTCCTTTCCATAAGGTTCCCCCAACACCCATAATTTCAACTTGCCAGCACTGGGGAGCCCAGTTCTTGTTGTCAGCATAGACAGCCTCCTTTTCCCAACCCAGCAGTCTGGGACACTGGATAGCCTACCCACCCTGGGACCCACAAGTATCATGATGATACTGGGATGCCCACTACCCAGAGATGGAGATTTCCTAAATAAATAAAACTTTCCCACAACATCTTTTTCATTTTTTTACCCTGAAATAAAGAAAACAGTTCCTTGTTGTCTACCACTATCCCCACCACCCATCCTCACCCCAACTCCCCCACTCAGCACCGTCCACCACACCAATACTTACCCAGCCAAAGTTCAATACTATAATTCTTTCTGGACCAGAGACATGTCTTCTTCACTCTTCAACACTGGACCAGGAATTGAGGAAAACATGTAAATGTAGTATAATGTATTTTAATACTTTTTGAGCTTTTATTCATAATTTTGTCATTTTTTCATATTTTTTGCCCACATTTTCAGCATGACAGCCAGCCTTTTTGGGACCCCACCTCATGAACAAGGGCTGTGAAATTATCTAAATCTGGCAAAAAAAGGTGATTACATGGTTGTTGCATGAAATTACCTTTCAGTCTGGATCTGAATAATTACACCACCCTTGTTCATGAAGTGGGTCCCAAAAGGGACATGTTGAAAATTGATATCAAAACATATTTAAAAATGATCAAGTTAAGAACATATGTTGAAATGTGTCTGTGCTCACTCATAACTTTAGTAATTTTCAATATGTTGACCTTAACCCTTGCAGGGCTGCAGACTGGTATATCAGTCCAGAATTCCTATATGTTACATGGATGCATAGATACATAGACACTGTAGGCAGATAAGAGCCTATGGCCCACCCAGTCTGCCCATTTGAGCTTGTAAGTTCACTTTATGTTTTCCTAGAAGTCTGTTGCCCTTATCCCTGACCTCCAGAATTCCCTTATGTCTATTCCATGCATTCTTAAATCCTGTGATTATTTCAGCCCCACTACTTCCTCTGGCAGGGTATTCCACTTGTCAAACACCAGTTCTGTGAAGAAATTCTTCATCACATTTCCTCTGAATCACCTTCCCTCCAATTTCATCCCATGTTCTCTAGTCATGGAACATCTTTGTCACTGAAAAATAGTGTATTCCTGCACCCTGTAAGACACATTTATGTCTCTATCATATCCCCTGTCTCCATCCTCTCCTCCAGGGAGTATATATTCAAGTCTTCAACCTGACCTCATAGGACTTGTGATGCAATCCATGAATCCATCTTTGTTGCCCTCCTCTGAATCTTCTCTACCCTGTCTATGTCCTTATGTGGGTAAGGTCTCCAGAAATGTACACTGTACTCCAGGTGGGGCCTCACTAGTGTCTTGTATAGTGGAATTATGACCTCCCTTTTCCTGCTGGTGATGCCCCTGCCTATACATCCCAGCATCCTATTTGCTTTACCTACTGCATTGTCACACTGTTTCCCTAACCTATTTGCAGGCAACTGTCAGCTCTGAGGGAGGAGATTGCCCACCTCCAGGCTGAACTGGCAAGGACTAAGGAGGCCTCCCCCACCCAAAGAGCACCACTGCCACAACCACTGCCTCAGAGGTTGGCAAGTATGAAGAGCAGATTGACCACAGTGGGTTCTGGGAGGGTGCAGGTGGTGGAACAGAAGCGAAGCCCCCTAGTTGTACCTCTACACAAATCATATGCCAGTCTGGCAGATCAAGGTTCCTCTATGATGGCACCCTCAGTGGAGACCAAGAAGAATGCTGAGGACATCCACAAGGGAGACCCACAAAAGGGTGGCAAGGGACACCACAGGGGAAGGAAACAGCTTCTGATAGGGGACTCAATTGTTAGGGGTAGAACTGGGGAAGGGAGAGGAGAGGGAAGTAAGGTGCCTGCCTGGTGCCATGGCTTGGAGGTACAAGAAGCAAATCCTCACAATTGCAGAAGCAGCATCACAGGAGAGGGAACTAGATATCATTGTCCACCTTGGGACAAATGACCTAGCTAGGCATGGAATCAGTGCAGTGCAGGATGAATCTGTGGAGTTGGGGAGGGGCCTCAGTCAGGTAGCAAGCATGGTTACCTTCTCAGAGGTGCTGCCAGTCCATGGCAGGGGTGAGGCTAGGGTACTGCACACCATGCAGTTTAATGAATGGTTGCAAAACTGGTGCAGAGCACGTGGCTTTGGCTTCATTGGGGACTGAGGGTACACCTGGAGAGATGAAGGTCTATACTGGCACAATAGTATGCATCTGTCCACGAAGGGAGCCAAGCTCCTAAGTGACAGGTTTAAATACTTCCTTGGCAAGCTTTTAAACTAGCTAAGGGGGGAGGTGCAGATAAGAGGCAGGAAATGTCAAGCCTCCCCCCACAAAACATGCCAGGTAGTAAGGTAAACACTGAGGTACAGAGCTCAACAGAGGGCAGGACAGGGGTAAATGGAAAAATAGACAAGGGCAATAAGAGCAGGGATGGGGAAAAAGGATAAAGCCAACATTAAATGGAGGGTAATGAGTACCAATGCCCGTAGTCTGGGAAACAAGCTTTCTGAGCTAGTAGCCCTGATGGAAGATGAAAAATTGGATATTGTGGCAGTCACAGAAACATGATACATGGAGAACCATGACTGGGATGTCAACATACTAGGGTACACAGTCTACAGAAGGGACAGGGAGGGTAAAAGAGGAGGTGGAGTAGCTCTATACCCAAGGGAAGGGATCAAAGCTACTGAACTAAAAAGTAAAGGGGGATGACAAGAGGCACTCTGGGTCACCTTGGAGACAGGGAATGGCATCACAATCTGCACAGGAGTTGTATACAGACCCCAATCTCAAGGGGAAGAAACAGACAAGAAAATGATGGAGGACATTCTCAAAATGGCTGAAAAGGGGGAGATAATGTTGATGGGGGATATGAAAATGCCAGATGTTAACTGGATGACATGTATTGCAGCCACATGCAAGAGCAGGGTCATTCTTGATGCCCTGCAGGGGGCAGGCCTTAGACAATTAGTTAGCTAGTGTTGGAAACCACTCGGGAGGGAGCAATACTAGACTTGGTACTCTCAAATGGAGAGAGGATCAGAAATTTAGAAGTCAGTAGACATCTGGGAACAAGTGACCACTGCACAGTGTACTTCACAATAAGCACAACCAAGGAGACAAGCCGTACAAAAACAAGGATACTGGACTTTAGAAGGGCCAACTTTGGCAAAATGGGTGAATACCTGAGGAATGCACTAGCAAATGGCCAAAAAGGAGGGGTGGAAGAACAATGGAGAAAAATCAAAACTGCTATCATACAGGCAACAAGCCTTTGTGTGAAGCAAATAAAGAAAACAAAGCGGAGTAAAAACCACTATGGTTCTCAAAAGAGGTGGCAGGAAAGGTTAAGAAGAAAAAAGCTGTGTTCAAAAAGTATAAGGAATCACAGAAGGAGCACGACAGGGAACTGTATCAATTAAAGCAGAAAGAAGTGGGGAAGGCAGTCAGAATAGCAAAGACCCAAACCGAGGAAAAAATAGTCAACTCAGTTAAGAAGAGGGATAAAACCTTCTATAGGCACATTAGGAAGCATAGAAAGGTTAAGGGAGGAATAATGAAGATTAATAAAGGAGAGGGAAGGTGGGCAGAGGGAGACAGTGAAAAGGCAGAGATACTGAATGAACACTTTTGCTCAGTATTCACAAAAGAAGATGAGGAGGAGTTACCGAAACCAGACAATAGAAGCACTCTGGGTAGGGGGGTTGACACCAGTCCATTTACAGAAGAAAGAGTCTGAAAGAAATCCTAAAACTCAAGGTGGACAAAGCAATGGGGGCTGATGGGATTTACCCCAGAATCCTAAAAGAACTAAGGGAGGACCTAGTGACACCACTGACCACACTTTTTAACAAATCATGGGAGGATGGGGTGGTATCTGAGGACTGGAGAAGGGCAGATGTGATTCTCCTTCATGAAAGTGGAAGCAAGGCAGAAGCAGGAAACTACAGACCTGTAAGTTTCACCTCAGTGGTAGGGAAAATGATGGAATCACTTCTGAAAGAAAGAATTGTTGAGTACCTAGAGGCCAGCGAGGCATAGGACCCAAAGCAGCATGGATTTACAGCAGGAAGGTCATGTCAGATGAATCTAAATGATTTCTTTGACTGGGTGACCAAAGTAATAGACCAGGGAGGGGCTGTGGATATGGCCTACCTAGACTTTAGCAAGGCATTTGACACAGTCCCACACAAAAGATTAATAATCAAGTTAGCCAGCCTGGGAGTGGGTCCCAGGATGGTTGCCTGGGAAGCAAACTGGCTGCAAAACAGGACATAGAAGGTAATAGTGAATGGAACACATTCCGAAGAAAGGGGGGTTACTAGTGGAGTACCTCAGGGCTCAGTACTGGGTCCAGTCTCTTTAACATCTTTATAGGTGACATTGCAGAGGGTCTGGAGGGAAAGGTATGCCTCTTTGCAGATGACACAAAGATCTGTAACAGAGTTGATACACAAGGGGTAGAAAGGATGAGAAGGGACTTGGCAAGGTTGGAGGAATGGTCAGACATACGGCAACTTAGATTCAATGCAAAGAAGTGCAAAGTAATGCAACTGGGAAACAAAAACCCAGGAGAAGAGTACACAATAGCAGGGGAGGTACTAACAACAACAAAAATGGAAAGGGACTTGGGGGTAGTCATATCAGATGACCTAAAGGTGGGTAAACAATGTGAGAAGTCAGTAAGGAGAGCCAGGGGGATACTGGGATGCATAGGACAGGGCATCTCAGGTAGAAAAAGGGAAGTGGTTAGTCCTCTGTACAGACAGTTGGTGAGACCCCATCTGGAATACTGTGTGCAGTTTTGAAGACCCCATCTACACAAGGACATAGACAGGATGGAAGCCGTCCAGAGGAGGTCAACTAAAATGGTGCAGGGTCTGCATCAGAAACCATATGAAGAGAGACTGTGAGAGCTTAATATTTATACCCTTAATGAAAGGAGGGACAGGGGCGGGGGGACATGGTAGAAACTTTTAAGTACCTCAAGGGAATCAACAAGGAGGGTAGCATCTTTCAGAAAAAGAGGTGTGTAAGAACAAGGGTGCACAATTTAAAGATAGAGGGGGGATGGCTCAGGGGTAATGTGAGGAAATTTTTTTTCACGGAGAGAGTGGTTGATGCATAGAATTGCCTTTCTGGGGAGGTTGTTGGGTCTAAAACAGTGGGGGAATTCAAACATGCATGGGACAGACATAAGGCAATTGTAGTGGGGGGTTGCAGGAAGTAGGCTGTTGGTTAACTAGAATCTGCAGCTTATCCAATAGGAAGGGAAATGGGCAGACTGGGTGGGCCAAGTGGTCCTTATCTGCCGTCAAAGTCTGTTTCTATGTTTCTATGTTGAGGTCATCAGGGATGATAACCCCAAGATCCCTTTCCTGCTAGGTGCATTCTAGATCCTCACCCCCAACTGATATGTTGTTCCAGGGTTTTTGTGCCCCATATGCATTATCTTGCACTTCTTTGCATTAAACTTCAACTGCCAAACCCCTGATCATTCTTCAAGTTTCTTCAGGTCCCTCCTCATTATGTCTAGACCCTCTGGTGTATCTGCTCTGTTACAGAGCTTTGTGTCATTAGTGAACAGGGAAATTCTGCCTTCTAGGTCCTGCGCAATGTCACTGAGGAAGACGTTGAATAGGACTGGTCTCAGCACTGATCCCTGTGGTACCCTTCTTGTCACACTTCCCTCTGTGGAGTGACAGCCATTAACCATGACCCTCTGTGTCCTGCCACCCAGCCAGTTACCTACCCACTGCTCTATTGTCCTGCCCACTCCCATATTCCCCAGTTTGTTTAATAGCCTTCTATGTGGCACAGTGTCAAAGGCCTTGCTGAAGTCCAGATAGGCCACTTCCACTGCCCTCCCCTGATCAACCTCCCTTGTCACTCAGTCAAAAAATTAAATGAGGTCGGTCTGACATGACCTCCTCCTGGTGAAACCATGCTGCCTTGAGTTCTGTAGTCCATTGGTAATCAGATGTTCTACCAATCTTTCCTTCAGTTGTGCTTCCATGATGTTCCCCACTACCGAGGTCAGGCTGACTGGTCTGTAGATAACCGCTTCCTCTTTGTTCCTGCTTTTGTATAAGGGGACTATATCTGCTGTCCTTCAGTCTTTGGGTACCTCCCCTGTTTCCAGTGATCAGCTAACAGGATTGCCAGAGGTTCAGCCACTACCTCTCTCAGTTCTTTTAGGACCCTGGGGTGCACCCCATCTGTCCCCATTGCTTTATCAACTCTTATTCCTTCCAGTTCCTTCAGGACCCTTTCTCGTGTAAAGGGACTTGTGTCCATGTCTGCACCATTCCCACCCCTTGTACTCCCTTCAGGCTCATTACCATCCTCTTTCTCAGTAAAGACTGAGCAAAAATACCTGTTCAGTATGTCAACTTTACTGTTGTCATCCTCCACGTGGCCCCCATCCTCCCCCTTCAGTTTCACTATCTCTCCCTTTGCCTTCCTTTTTTCATTTATGTACCTGTAAAAGGTTATGTCCCCTCTACCCACTGATTTTGCAATGTGTTTTTTCTGTCTGAACTTTAGCTTCCCTTACTGACCTTCCTGCCTCCATTTGCTTCTCCTGGTATATTCTAATTCTGTTGGCAGCCTAAGGGTTACATTTTCAACATAGTCATTTTTTTCCACACCACCTTATGAACATTACAGCTGTTATTTTTCAGATCCTGGCTGAAATATGTTTTACACCTGTGGCAGGAAATGACATTCTGGTGGGGGTTTGAGCATTTTCACCTGCTGGTTTCATGAGGTAGGGTCATAAGAAATGACATCTTGGTGGGGATTTGACCATTTTTACCTACTAGGTTCATGAGGTGGGGTCATAAGAAGACTATGTTGAAAATATGAGATCAAAATATTAAAAAGCAACAAAGTTATGAAGGGATGTTGTAATTTTTCTAGCACGCTCATAATGTTGGTAATTTTTTATGTTTAAACCCCATATTTTCAACATAGCCTTTTTTCACACCATCCCATGTACATGACAGCTATTGTTTTTCAAATCCTGGCCAACATGTGATTTTGCACTGTTCGCACAAAATCACATTTTGTCTAGCTTTTTATTAAATGACACCTGTCATGTTTAGAAGGAGGTGTCATAAAAAGACTGCTGAAAATTTTGGGTCAAAATATCATAAAACAATTGATGAAGTAACATTTGCAGGGATGTCCATTGGCCAAGTAGGGTGACCACATTGCTTTCCCATGCCAGTGATCTGAGTTTGGATGTGAGCTCAGTGAGCTGGCTTGATGGGCCAAGGCTAGGGGGGGAAGGTGTTGCATCATGCAGCACTAGCCCCAGCTGGTGAGGGATGGAGCAGTGTTCTGATGCACACATGACACATTGTGGTGAGTCAGGGTGCCTTCCCTCAGAAGGTGTTAGCATGCATGTCAAGGCATGATGGGCCCATGTACTGGGACAGGACTATTTCCAGTGTTCTATTTATTTCATTTTGCACAGTTCCTGAATGGATCTGCATAAATCAGGATATTATTCCACTATCAGAAAAAGAAGGGAAATGAATTGTAAATAACTATGTTAATGAAAATGTTAGGGTTCAAGCATGCAAAGCTCATGGAGTAGGGAAATGAAAAACATTAGGGTTTGGGGTCTCCAGAATACTGCCAAATTAGTGGTGATGTCTTTCTTGGGGTTGTCAACCCTAATGGCAACCCCTCATCCCCCTATCCATAGCCTGAATCCTGGCCAAAGTGAAAGGTACAGCTGCAAGCCAATGCCTCATAGTGATATACTCTTCAAAGATAGAGAAGTATGGCTCACCACATGTTGCCAACAGAATATATGATTGCTTTCTTCATGCAGGGCCCTGGTGAAGAACAGAGATCATCTCTGACCTTGTTTGCTCAGTGGATGGAATGGATATTGGGGCTGATAACCCCAAGGAAGACCCCACCACTGATTCAACAGTGCTCTGGAGACCCCAAACCCTAATGCATTTCATTTTCCTACTTTTTGCTCTTTGCATTCTTCATCCCTAATGTTTGCATTAACCTAGATTTTTTGCAATTAATATATATATATATTGGGTTCAGTGGTAAATATAAGTGTCTTTTGATGATGGACTGAACAGTACAGTCATACTGTTTTTTGACATGGCCATTGTGCTTTCCTATTTTTAATAAGAATATTATAGTGTCACTATGCTAGCAGCTGTTATTCATTATTAGTGTTAAAGGGTCATTGTTGATGAGGACATACAGTATATTATTTTTTTGTCATCTCATACAATACATATTTTTATTTCTAGCTGCCTCTTGTACCAGCTGAGAAACTGTGATAAAAATATCCCGAAACAAAAAAGTCCCATTAGAGCTCGGAAACATATTTGCATTTTCAGCCTCTAAATTACTTTAGTCACATTTTTGTTTACTTTTTATAGCACCAGTGTCTTTCTTCATCCCTGTTCACCTCCAATAAAGTACATCATCATTACTATAATGCCACCCCAAGGTCTTTTTATCTCCATTGTTTTGTTTCTTTCATATCAAATTCCCATCCTTATGAATATGAATACGGAATCTCAAATGACTCTCTGTCACTCTTTCAAATCCTTACTAAAAATATGTATTTTCTCCATGGCATTTAATGTGAACTGTCTTAGTCAGCTCCTCCCTGACTTCATCTTTCTGCCTACTTTAACATATTGTGCTCCTTAACTGGTGCCCATTCTTCCCTTCTTACTTACTCTCATAACTTAACTCCAGCTCTCCCCTTGAACATCTCTCTCTCTCTCTCACTCTTTGTTACGCTTACAAAGGGTTTAATGATACTTGTCCACTAAAACACTGCACATAAAAATATAAGCATATTGTATTGCACTGGCAAGATAACTTTCATCTGCTCCTTTTTTGCTTAATCTCCTTTATTTGTTTTATTCTACCACCGTGCTTTAATGTATGACTTACAAAGCTTTTTACACCCCTAGCATACCTCGACAGCCCCATGCTGCTGCCAGTACTGATTTTTTTCATAGTATTACCGTTATTTATTATTCATAAAGTGGCTTGCAAACCGCTACCCAATAAAGTATGTTTTGCAAAATAATGCAATAACAAATAAAAGTCAGTACATTAAAAATAAATAACATCTTCAGCAACCTTTTGAATTTCACTGGGGATTTAGTATCTCTGATGTAAAGCAGAGAATTTCAATGTGGTGGCAACTGACAAAGTCTCTCTTCCTTGACAGAACATGCAGTGAGTCGCCTGATCCCAGGGAAGTGCAAGGGGCATATGATAATACGGTTTATTATGGTCCCTTTTGTAGGCCAGATCAGGAGTAGCTAGACATCTGCATGAAGTGGTTATGTTACCACCTCCCACAAGGCAATACCCTCAGCTGTAGGTAAATATGATATGTGGCTTTTATGTGCTCAATGAGTTTCAGTACTGTTGATTGCAGTATTCATTTTTTATTCTTTTTTTTAATCTTCATGATGCCCAGCACTGCATCTTCACCTTCTGGGTAACCTCTTAACACCCAAACTCACCTTCTCTGCAACTTACCCCAGTTCTGCTTTGCTTGTTCTCTTTGATGGCATCCTTGGGACAGTATAACTCTCAGGACACCTATTGGCAGGGCAGGGATTTTGCAAGGTGGGAGCAGAGAGTGTCAAGGCTTCAACTGATGATGTGCCAGGGCCTTTCCATATATTATTTCCCACTCCCTCGAGGATGTGATGGGTTGCAATAAGTGTGAACACACAACTATGTGCAGTTGCAGAGTAAATTATTATCCTACCATCAAGCTAGCATGAGTCACTGTATTACTGCATGTTGCCAGCAACACTGGCCATTGCCCCCAGATGCCTAATGCCCCCCTTTGCCCTTGCTGGCACACTGATGCTGGGTCACTATCATCATTGACAGTAATGTATCTACTGTGTGGATGAACCTGCTTTCCTTTTTTATAGTTGTCTGTGCATTGTTACAATAATAGGTTTCAGAGGAGTGTCACTGTCAGTTCCAATGTAGCTCAGGCTGAAGGGGGCTCAAGGGTGATAGCCCAATAATCCATGAGGCAGTCCTGTCACTGAGTGGCTTGATCATTTAATTTGTATGACACCACCCAACAAGCAGCTGAGTAGCATCACTATCAGTTTTGAACTCTCCCACTATGGAGAGAGGAGATGCAGAAAAAATGACCCTATCCTACTGCCAAATATCTTGGTCATCTCTGGATCTTTTCCCATCCCTCATTGGCATAAGAAAACACCTTACCACTGCCAAGTATCATACCCACCTCCTGATTCTTCCCCTGGTGCCCCTTCAATAAAAATAAAATACTCTCCAACTGCCAAGTATCTTGCCCACCTCCCAATCCTTCACCATGTCCCACCCATGAAATAAAATATCCTCCCACTGCCAATCATCCTGCCCACCTCTTTTCCCATACCTTGTCTCTGAAAAGAAAATATCCTCCTACTGTTAAGCATCCTGCTCATTTTATGAATCTTCTCTGTGCCCCATCAGTAAAAATAAAATCCCCTTCCACTACCAAGTATTCTGCCCTCCTCCTGGTCCTTCCCCATGCCCCATCTGTGAAAATAAAATACCCTCCCACTGCCAAATATCCTGCCCACCTCCTGATCCTTCTCCATGCCCTGTCCATCAAATAAAATATACTCCCATTGCCAAGTATCCCACCTCACCTCCTGATCCTCCCCCATGTCCAGTCCATAAATCTATAAAACAAGAAAATGGACCAGTGATGACTTTTGCTCCCACACCCACCTCAAACCTCCTCTCAGCATCCATCACCTCACCTCCCAAACTTACCTATCTAGTCCAGCGCTGCTCCTTCTCTATCATCCTGCTTCTTCTGAATTCTACTGGGAAGTGACTGAAAACAAGATGTGTTCAGTAATGACTTTTTTATGCATTTTGAACTTCTACTAATAACTTTGTTATTTTTTGATATTTTTACCAAAAAATTTCAACATACCCTTTTCTAACCAGCCCTCATGAATCAAGTAGGGGAGAGTTTTCACTCTACGAATCACATTTCAGATGGGAGTTAAAAAATGTCCCCTGTCTTGATTATAAAGTGGGACAACAAAAGGACTATGTTGAAAATTTGGGGTCAGACTCTTATAAAACAACAGTTACCAAGTAACATTGAAATTCTTCAACATTTACTCACAACTATACTTTTTTCTAGATTTTGGCCCCACATTTTCAACATAGCCTTTTCTTCATGTCACCTCATGAAAAAGGTGGGGTAATTTTTCAAATCTCCTCCAAAACATGTTTTCCCACTTGCTCCGTGAAATCACCTTTCAGATGGTATTTAAAAAAATTCCGCTTGTCTTGATCATAAGGTGTGGTAATAGCAAGACAATATTGAAAGTCTGTGGTAAAAATCTTATAAAAAAAACAAAGTTATGAAGCAATGTTGAAATGCTTCAATCTATTTTCATATCTTTGCTATTTTTCTAGATTTTGTCCCCAGATTCTCAACATAGCCTTTGTTTAACCCCGCCTAATAAACAAAGCAGGTGTACATTTTCAAATCCCCTGCAAAACATGTGTTTGCAGTCTGGTGGGGTCATAATAAGAGTATGTAGAAAATCTGGGGTCAACATCTTAAAAAAATTCTTTGCTATTTTAACAGATTGCAAGCTAACATTTTCAACACATCCATTTTTGTACCCCACATTATGAACATGACACGTCATTTTTCAAATTCTGCCCAAAGTGTCTTTTTATACTTGAGCCACAGAAATGACATTTAGGATAGGATTTCATAAATGAGAACTGCCATGTTCTTAAGGCTTTGTAATAAAAAGACCATGCTGAATATCTGAGGTGAAAATCAAAAAACAAAAACAAAATTATGAACAAACATTGACATTTTTCAATGTTTACTCATAACTTCACTATATGTTTACTTTCTAATCCACATTTTCAACATACAGTATTCATGTCTTTACTGCCACTGAATGAACATGGCAAGTTTCATTATGAATTCCCCTGCAAAATCTGTTTTTGTGGTTGTTACACAAAGTGATATTTTGGATTGCATTTCTTAAATGACACCTGTCATGTTCATATGCTGGGTAAAAAAATAAATAGTACAGTATAATCACGATTATCCGAACCCCCTTCACCTGGAGCTCCCAATCTAACAGATGCATCCTGTGTCCCCCTCTTCAATCACAGTCAGTCACAGTAAAAGAGTCTTTGATGATTACTGACTGTCTATGAAGGGAACCAAGATCCTAAGTGACAGGTTTAAATGCTTCCTTGGCAAGCTTTTAAACTAGCCAAGGGGGAGGTGCTAATTAGAGGCATGAAATTTCAAGCCCCCCCCCACAAAACATGCCAGGTAGTAAGGTAAACACTGAGGTACAATGTTCAACAGAGGACAGGACAGGGGTAAATGGAAAAATAGACAAGGGCAAAAAGAGCAGGCATGGGGGAAAAAAGGATGAAGCCAACATTAAATGGAGGGTAATGATTACCAATGCCCGTAGTCTGGGAAACAAGCTTCCTGAGCCAGTAGCCTTGATGGAAGATGAACAATTGGATATTGTGGCAGTTACGGAAACATAGTATACCAAGAACCATGACTGGAATGTCAACATATTGGGGTACACAGTCTACATAAGGGACAGGGAGGGGAAAAGAGGAGGTGGAGTAGCTCTATACATAAGGGAAGGAATCAAAGCTACAGAACTAAAAAGTAAAGGGCAAGGACAAGAGGCACTCTGGGTCACCTTGGAGACAGGGTATGGCATCACAATCTGCACAGGAGTTCTATACAGACCTCCATCCAAAGGGGAGGAAATGGACAAGAAAACAAGCATTTGTCAATGCCGAACGTTGATTGCGTTGGTCTGTTGAGCTCATTCAGTGGCTCTCTGTCACTGGTTCAGTCTGTTTGTCCTGGTGCTGCAGGCTTCTCTTTTGTACTGGGCTGCTGCCTGCATTGGCACCTTGTTCTGCTGAGGAAGAAATCCGCAGCTGTCCCAATAGAGCTCCATTGAGGTGGCTTACTCCCCATCTCTCACTCACTCATTCTTATTCTCCTGGCGCTGCAGGCTACCCTTTTGTACTGGGCTCCTGCCTGTGTTGGTGGTTTTTTCTACCCAAAAAGAAATCCACAGCTGTCCCGACAGAGCTCCGTTGAGGTTGCTCACTCCCCCTGTCTCACTCACTCAGTCTGGTTCTCCTGGCGCTGCAGGATACCCTTTTGTACTGGGCTCCTGCCTCTGTTGGTGCCTTTTTCTGCCCATGAAGAAATCTGAAACAGTCCCGACAAAGCTGCGTTGAGCTCGCTTACTGCCCTTCTCTCACTCACTCATTCTGTCCTGCCAGCACTGCAGGCTGCTTTTTTCTACTGGGCTCCTGCCTGCGTTGCTGCCTTCTTATGCCCAGAAAGAAATTTGCAGCAGTTACAATGCAGCTCTGTTGAGCTCACTCACTCACTTATTCTGGTTTTCTTGCCACTGCAGGATGCCCTTTTGTACTGGGCTCCTGCATGCATTGCTGCATTTTTCTGCCCACAAACAAATCTGCAGCAGTCCCAACAGAGCCCCGTTGAGCTCACTGACTCCCCCTCCCTCACTCGCTCATTCTGTGTCTCCTGGCACTGCAGGCTGCCCTTTTGTACTGGGCTCCTGCCTGCATTGTGGCTTTTTCTGGCCAGAAAGAAATCTGAAGCAATCCTGACACAGCTCCACTGTGCTCGCTCACTCCATCTCTGTCACTCTGTCATTCCATTTCTGCTGGCGGTGCAAGCTGGCCTTTTGTACTGGGCTCCTGCCTGCGTTGCCACATTTTCTGCCCTCAAAGAAATCTGCAGCAGTCACACTAGAACTCCACTGAGGTCGCTTACTACCACTCTGTCACTCGCTCATTCTGTTTTTCTTGGCACCGCAGACTGCGCTTCTGTATGGGGCTCCTGGCTGTGTTGGCACCTTTGTCTGTCCACAAAGAAATCCACAGCTGTCCCGATAGAGCTCTGTTGAGGTCGCTCAGTCTCCCTCTCTCATCGCTCATTCTGTTTGCGCTGGCACTGCAAGCTGCCCTTTTGTATGGGGCTCCTGCCTGCATTGGCACCTTTTTCTGCCCACAAAGAAATCTCAGCAGTCCTGATAGAGCTCCGTTGAGCTCACTAAGTTCCCTTGTCTCACTTGCTCGTACTGTTTCTCCCCCGCTGCAGGCTGGCCTTTTGTACTGGGCCCCTGCCTGTATTGATGCCTTTTTCTGCCCACAAAGAAAACCGCAGCAGTCCTGACAGCGCTTCAGTGAGTTTGCTCACTCCCTCTCCCTCACTCATTCTGTTTCTCCCAGTGCTGCAGGCTGCCCTTTTGTACTGGGCTCTTGTGTGGGGGCCTTTGTCTGTCAACAAACAAATCTGCAGCAGTCCCAACAGAGCTCAACTGAGCTCGGTCACTCCCCCCGTCACTTGGTTGGTCTTAATCTGTCCCAAACACTGATTTCCCAGACTGACCGTGCTATTGTCCGGCAGGAGAGCAAAAACATATTTTAGCCAGGATGTGAAAATTGACAGCTGTAGTGCTCATAGGGAGTTGTGAAAAAATGCCACTGTTGAAAATGTGGCATGACAGTATTACAAATTTGCGAAGTTACAAGGGTGCATGGAAAGAGTTCAACGAACATTTATAACACAGTCATGTTATGGAGTTTCATCACCAAATTTTCAACATAGGGATTTTAGGACCTCTACTCATGAACAGTGCCACTTTAATTTTCTTAATCTGTCCTGAGCACTGATTTCCTACAGTGACCACGTTATTCTGCGCCAGAACTGTAAAAACACATTTCAGTCAGGATGTGAAAAATGGCAGCTGTACTGCTTATAAAGAGGTGTGGAAAAATGGCACTGTTGAAAATCTAGTGTGACAATATTACAAATCTGTGAAGTTACAAGGGTGCGTGGAAAGTGTGCAATGCACACTTGTAACAAAGTCAATTGATGGGTTATCATCACCAGATTTTCAACATAAGCATTTTAGGACTTCTGCTCATGAACAGTATCACTGTCATTTTCTTAATCTGTCCCGAACAGTGATTTCCCACAGTGACCGCTCTATTCTGCATCAGAAGTGCTAAAACACATTTTGGCCAGGATGGGAAACATGACAGCTGCACTGTTCATAAGTAGGTCTGGGAAATTGGCAATGTTGAAAATCTGGAGTGAAAATATTATAAATTCACGAAGCTATGAGTGTGTGTGCCACCTACGCAATGCACGCTTGTAACACAGTCATTTTATGGAGTATCATTACCACATTTTCAACATAGGCATTTTAGGATATCTACTCATGAAAAGTGTCACTCTCATTTTCTTATTCTGTCCTGGACACTGATTTCCCACAGCGACCATGCTATTCTGCGTCAGAAGTGCGAAAACACATTTCGGCCAGGATGTCAACAATGAAAGCTGTACTGCTCACAAGGAGGTGTGACAAAATGCCAATGTTGAAATTCTGGTGTGAAAATAGTGTAAATTCGTGAAGTTACGAGCATACGCAGCAACTGAGCAATGTGCGCTCTTAAAACTGTCATTTTTTGGATTTTTTTCCACCAAATTTGCAACATAGGCTTTTTGAGAGCCCACCTCATGAACACTGGCACTATCATTTCATTAATCAGCCTGGAAAGAAGATTCCACACAGTGACCAAGAAATCACCTTTCGGGGCCGATTAACACCATGACTGTTCAAGAATTCATGAGGAGGGATCCCAAAAACTCCATGTTGAAAATTTGGTAAAAGATTCCCAAAAATGCCTGAGATATGCACTAAAGTTGAAAAATCCTTATTCATTACATTATACAGCTTACTGGCATTTCCTCAGTTTGTGGTCAGCTTTGAAGAAAGCAGACGTGTTCCCAGTCCCCAGAAGATCATCGTGCCAAGCTCTGGAGGTAAGTATGGGGTGAGGAGGGTGTGGGGAGGCAGGGTTTGCAGTAGGTGGGTGTGGGTTGTGGGAGAGGGGGCCCCAGAGACTATGAGGGACTGTTTCCTTTATTTCAGGTAAAAAAAAAAATTCATGGGACCGTTTTTAACTTTCCAGGGGTATGTCATGCCACCGGAGTCTTGCTTGGGAGGGCAGCTGTAGTCGACGAGGGGATTGGGCACCCCATCAGCAAACAACAAAAGGGGGGTATTCATTTCAGCTGACAGGGATTGGGCACCCCATCAGCAAACAACTAAAGGGGAATTCCTTTCTGCCAGTGGGGTTTGGGCACCCCATCGGTAGATAATAAAATGGGGGGGTTACAGTATGCTGACGGGGAGTGGGCTTCCTGTCAGCAAATAAACATGGGGGTAGATATTGTTTTTGAATACAGTGGCAAGCCTCTGCCATGTTCACAAACGATATCAGACATCCTTCAACCTGCCGTGCAATGACGGGTCGCTCCCTCAATGCAGCGGATGGCTGACGCTGCAATGACAAGGCGGCCCCTGATTGCAGCAGCTGATTTTTTAGAAAGTTGAGGCATGCTGGCTCAACTAGTGTCAGCAGCAGCGTGCCATGGCATTGGGGGATGGGGCCATGGTGCATTGGGCACAACAGTGCCACACCTCCACAATCTGCTTGTGGAGAAAGCTGATGCAACATGTTTCTTGTGCATGCGCACAATCAACATAATGATAGAGGACATTCTCAAAATGGCTGAAAAAAGGGAGATACTGTTGATGGGGGACCTGAATATGCCAGATGTTAACTGGATGACATGTACTGCAGCCACATCCAAGAGCAGGGTCATTCTCGATGCCCTGCAGGGGGCAGGCCTTAGACAGCCAGTGTTGGAACCCACACGGGAAGGAGCAATACTAGAACAGGTACTCTCAAATGGAGAGAGGATCACAAATTTAGAAGTTAGTAGACATCTGGGAATGTTAACCACTGCATAGTGTGCATAACAAGTACAAACCATGAGACAAGCCATACCAAAACAAGCATACTGGACTTTAGAAGGGCTGACTTTGGCAAAATGGGTGAATACCTGAGGAGTACACTAGCAAATGGCCAAAAAGGAGAGGTGGAAGAACAATGGAGAAAAAGCAAAACTGCCATCATAGAGGCAACAAGCCTTTGTGTGAAACAGATAAAGAAAACAAAATGGAGTAAAAAAACACTATGGTTCTCAAAAGAGGTGGCAGAGAAGGTTAAGGAGAAAAATTCTGCATTCAAAAAGTATAAGGAATCACAGAAGGAGCATGACAGGGAACTGTATCAATTAAAGCAGAAAGAAGTGGGGAAGGTAGTCAGAATAGCAGAAGCCCAAACTGAGGAAAAAATAGCCAATTCAGTTAAGAAGGGGGATAAAACCTTTTATAGGTACATTTGGGAGTATAGAAAGGGTAAGGGAGGAATAGAGAAGATTAATAAGGGAGAGGGGAGGTGGGCAGAGGGAGACAGTGAAAAGACAGAGATACTGAATGAATACTTTTGCTCAGTATTCACAAAAGAAGATGAGGAGGAGTTGCCTAAATCAGACAACAGAAGCACTCTGGGTTGGGGAGTCAACACCAGTCCATTTACAGAAGAAAGAGTCCTGAAAGAACTCCTAAAACTCAAGGTGGACAAAGCAATGGGGGCTGATGGGATTCACCCCAGAATCCTAAAAGAACTAAGGGAGGACCTAGTGACACCACTGACCACACTTTTTAACAAATCATGGGAGGATGGGGTGGTACCTGAGGACTGGAGGAGGGCAGATGTGATTCCCCTTCATGAAAGTGGGAGCAAGGCAGAAGCAGGAAACTACAGACCTGTAAGTTTGACTTCAGTGGTAGGGAAAATGATGGACTCACTTCTGAAAGAAAGAATTTTTGAGTACCTAGAGGCCAGCGAGGCACAGGACCCAAAGCAGCATGGATTTACAGCAGGAAGGTCATGTCAGATGAATCTAAATGATTTCTTTGACTGGGTGACCAAAGTAATAGACCAGGGAGGGGCTGTGGATATGGCCTACCTAGACTTTAGCAAGGCATTTGACACAGTCCAGCACAAATGATTAACAATCATGTTAGTCAGCCTGGGAGTGGGTCCCAGGATGGTTGCCTGGGTAGCAAACTGGCTGCAAACAGGACACAGAAGGTAATAGTGAATGGAACACGTTCTGAAGAAAGGGGGGTCACTAGTAGAGTACCTCAGGGCTCAGTACTGGGTCCAGTTCTCTTTAACATCTTTATAGGTGACATTGCAGAGGGTCTGGAGGGAAAGGTATGCCTCTTTACAGATGACACAAAGATCTATAATAGAGTTGATACACAAGTAGGAGTAGAAAGGATGAGAAGGGACTTGGCAAGGTAGGAGGAATGGTCAGACAAATGGCAACTTAGATTCAATGCAAAGAAGTGCAAAGTAATGCACCTGGGAATCAAAAACCCAGAAGAACAGTACACAATAGCAGGAGAGGTACTAACAACAACAAAAATGGAAAGGGACCTGGGGTAGTCATATCAGATGATCTAAAGGTTGGTAAGCAGTCTGAGAAGTCAGTAGGGAGAGCCAGGGGGATACTGGGATGCATAGGAAGGGGCATCACAAGTAGAAAAAGGGAAGTGGTTATCCCTCTGTACAGACAATTGGTGAGACCTCATCTGGAGTACTGTGTGCAGTTTTGGAGACCTCATCTACGCAAGAACATAGACAGGATGGAAGCAGTCCAGAGGAGGGCAACTAAAATGGTGCAGGGTCTGCATCAGAAACCATATGAAAAGAGTCTGAGAGAGCTTAATATGTATACCCTTGATGAAAGGAGGGACGGGGGGGACATGATAGAAACGTTCAAGTACCTGAAGGGAATCAACAAAGTCCAGGAGTGTAGCATCTTTCAGAAAAAGAGATGTGTAAGAACAAGGGGGCACAATTTAAAGATAGAGGGGGGACGGCTCAGGGGTAATGTGAGGACATTTTCTTTCATGCAGAGAGTGGTGGATGCATGGAACAGCCTTCCTGGGGAGGTTGTTGGGTCTAAAACAGTGGGGAAACTCATACATGCATGGAGCAGACATAAGGCAATTGTAGTGGGGGTGGCAGGAAATAGGCTGTTGGTTAACTAGAATCTGCAGCTTACCCAGTACGTAGGGAAATTGGCAAACTGGGTGGGCCAAGTGTCCTTATCTGCTGTCAAAGTCTATGTTTCTATGTTTCACCTATTAAGGACTTAAGTAGGGCACAAAGTCATAATGTTGCAAGACATTATGCCGCATGCATATAGTGCACTGCTAATACAGAGTGATTTCTTGCATGAGGCATGTCTTTTTTTTTTGCAGGGGACTCCACCTCAAACCAGAATTGAACCCAGTCACAAATGCTCTGCCTGTATCCCTTGCTGACAGTGGCTCATCTCATCAAGCCATGGCAGCTGCTTGGTGGAGGTCTTATCCTTTGCCAGAAACAGTGAGAGGGTGTAGTACCATGCACAGAACCTTTCATGGTATTGCACCCTCCCACTGCCATGTACCGCTCTGTTTCTGTTTAGTGCTTCTGTCATATGCTATTATTTATTTTATTTATTTATTTAGGTTTTGCGGAATGGGTATGAGCACTAGACAAATTCTGCCTATTTTCAGGCAAGACCTGGGGGAGGGGGATACAGATGAATGGCAACTGACCTTGAACGAGATTAAGCTGTTGATGGTATTTTTAGTGAATGGGAGAAATTTTGGTCAGGACATCAGGACATCAGGGAAATTCCCCGTACTGATCTGTAGGGGGAACACTTGGCCATTTGTTACAAGGTGGCCGACTCCCCAAATGGTGGAAAGTAAGGTGGAGGTGCTGTTCCACCTTCTAGTGCAGCTTCTATTGATTCTCCTGAATTGCTACAGATCCAGGATCCTTATATTGACAAGCTGACATTTGCAGAAGACATTATGGATTCTGTCCTTAATCAGATTGTACAGGATACTATTGCTCCAGTTCAAGTTCCTAGTATTGCTGTTTCTAACCTGGACATTGCTACCTTCGCTACTATCTCTGAGCCTCAACTGTGGCAAGTTTTTCATATGCACAAACAGTTTTTGCTGAAACATGCCCATGCAGAATCTTTTTTGCAGGAGGACATTCCGGATGCCTTGTATTATACAGCAGCATCTGATTCTACTATAGCTGCTACAACACTCCCTGTGACTGTTACTATTCCTGGTCACATCATTTCTCAGCAGTCTACCTCATTGCACCTACATCCTACAACTAGAACTTCAAGTGCTAGTGATCATACCTGGTCCCCAGAGGCTGCCTTATGAGTGGCAGGATGGCAACAATCAATCAAAGGTACTCCTTGGACTTCTCTTCGACCTATATCTACAAGTGAAATTGTTGCCACTGGTTTTGATTTGCATAGCTCTGTTACTCAGCTTGCTTCCCAACCTCCAAGTACACCCAGAGAATCACAACCCAATCTACAGCAGCAGCCAGTGGACTTTGTGGATACTAGCCGGCCGGCAGCCGACACTGAACTCACTATGGGCCCCAACGATGTGCATATGACTACAGAGGACACACATTTCAGTAAGGACACTCCTCCTGTGCATAACAACACTACTACTAACTTTACAAATCCACAGTTTAAGTTTAGCTATTTATTTAAGAATGTTGGCGAACCCGCACATCGAAGAAATGCGTTTCATCTTAAATATTTTGGGGATGTGAATTCTGCTCCTACTCGGAGGGTAGTGCTGCATAATATGCTGAAAGATTCTTTGGGTATTAGTCCCTCAGAGCTGTTTGTCTTCATTCATGCTCATGGGGAATCTGTGTATGGCATACATCTTAAAAATGTGTTTTCTTTGGAAAAATGTTGGGTCCAATATGAGCTTGTGAAGGCTTCTTCACTTTGGGCCTCATTTCTACGTATTCCCCTCACTAAGCCTTTGGTCAAAGTTATCACTCTACTTTTCAGAAGCGAAATAGTTAATATTACTGATGTCTATTACTGGTTGAAACAAAGATGCAACCTTTTGGATGCCCCATGCCCTATTTTAGATGAGGACCTGGTGTGGACTGGAGGGTGGAAGGTTAAAGTGCAGCTGAAACAGAATGAGCATGGCGATTCTCATTTGCCCTGTAGTTTCTGCACAGGATGTGATACAGGGTTATGTTTTTATCCAGGGCAACCCTGCACTTGTCATAAATGTGGTTCTAGGACTCATCTTAGGTACACTTGTGATCAGCCTCATTGTAGTCTGTGTTTGACCTATGGGCATGTCGGTCTAGGATGCCCTAATCCCATGGTTTATAATCTCTGTGATGAATGAGGGCACAATTATCTACAATGCCCATGGGCTGACCACAACAGGTTGGACCGTGTACCTCAGGACCAACTTGCACTAATCATGGATTCACAAGTACGTCCACTTAGGAGAAAGGAGGAAACAATGGTCTCTGCTGCCTCCTCGCCAGTCCCTGAGGCTTCAAGTCAGTTACCAAAGCAATTATCCTACCTGTAGGTTCTCAGTCCCCTTTCACCTCCATTGACCCCATACAGGTAGGTCAACTACCATCCACTTGTAATTTAGAACCCCAGAATAAGGATAATCCAATTGCTGGACCTTCTGGGCAAGATAAAATGCCCCTCCCCTTTCCCCGGGCAAAGGAAGCTTTCACCCAGGTCCCTGTTTCTAAATGAGGGAAGGGAAAATGAAAGGCAGTGGCCTGTATTCCTAGAAGATCCATCATTACTAGGAATAAGTTTCAAGAGTTAGCTAAAAGAAGGCAGTGGGGAGATTCAGAAGTGGAAGATGTTGATTTTGATTCCTCTAGGGCATCCTCCTCAAGAATGGATTACTTTTCTGAGTCCACTAGGGAAACTTCACAAACTGCTGAGATGCCTAAGGCTAAGTTTCCCGATAGGTGCAGGTAGTAGGTATTTCTTTTCCCTTCTGTAACTTTCTATGTGTAATTACTCTAACCTGCAATGTCTCATACTCAATGTGTGCAGCATGAAATCCTTGAGGAAGCAAATTTCTACTATAGCTCTTTTAAAAACTTTAAAACATGATATTTACTTCCTACAGGATGCTAAGCTTAAGACTATGCTGGAAATCTCTCAGGCCTTGAATACATGGGTAGCAGGTCCCTCCTTTTGGTCTTTTGGGGAGGATGTTTGTAATGGGCTTGGAATTTTATTTTTTGGATACGAGTTTCATGTTTCAAAAGTGCTGGATATAGAAACATAGAAACATAGAATTTGATGGCAGATAAGGACCGCTTGGCCCTCCCAGTCTGCCCATTTCCCTACCTATTGGATAAGCTGCAGATCCTAGTTAATCAGCAGCCTACTTCTTCTTACCCCCACCCCCCAGAATTGCCTTATGACTGTCCCATGCATGCTTGAATTCCACCACTGATTTTGACTCCACAACCTCCTCCGGAAGGCCATTCCATGCATCCACAACCCTTTCTGTGAAAAAATACTTCCTTAAATTACCTCTGAGCCACCCCCCCCATCTTCAAATTGTGCCCTCTTGTTCTTGCACACCTCTTTTTTTGAAAGATGCTACCCTCTTGGACTTTGTTGATTCCCTTGAGGTACTTGAAAGTTTCTATCATGTCCCCCTTCTCCCTCCTTTCCTCGAGGCTATACATATTAAGCTCCTTTAGTCTCTCTTCATATGCTTTCTGGTTCATGCCCTTCACCATTTTTGTTGCCCACCTCTGGACAGTTTCCATCTTGTCTATGTCCTTGTGGAGATTGGGTCTCCAGAACTGCACACAGTACTCCAGATGGGGTCTCACCAGCTGTCTGTACAGAGGGATAACAACTTCCTGTTTTCTACTGGTGATGCCTCTCCCTATGCATCCCAGTATCCCCCCAGCCCTCCTTACTGCCCTCTCACATTGCTTGTCCACCTTTAAGTCATCTGATATGACTACCCCCAGGTCCCTTTCCATTTTTGTTGTTGTTAGTATCTCACCCCCCATTGTGTACTCTTCCCCTGGGTTTTTGTTTTCCAGGTGAATTTCCTTGCACTTCTTTTGTAACCAAAAGATTTACGGTGACATGGCTGCTTTGCATAAAATAATTCATACGGCCCAATTTACAGATGGTTACTGTGCAGTTCACAAACTAGGTGCTAAAACCTATTATAGGGGACACTTGCTACCCAAATTGATTATATTTTTGTCTCTAAAAACATTAAGGTAAATCAAGGACGAGGTTATTCCCTGCAAAACCTCTGACTACTTAGCTGTATCACTGTTATGTTCCCCTGTACGAGGTCCCTTTCCTGACACTCCACGCTCCCAGTAGAAATTAAACAGTTCTTTGCTTCAAGACTCCCATATTTCAGCAGCTTGCCTAGGCTTACTGCATGCAAGATGCTCAGTGCTTGATGCATATCAATCTCCAATATGCTGGTGGGAGGACACTAAACTAGATTTGCAGAAGTTCTTTAAGACATCTGCTAGGAATAAATCCTTGTCAGCATATTTTAGACATACTTGCCTTTGAAAGAATTTGTTAAAAACTACCTCTCTGGCCTGTGAGTCCAAAATAAACTACTCCCAGAATATTTGGGCACTTAAAGCTGAAATGGAGACCTTTCAGTATAATAGAGCCATCTCTTTGAATCTGGAAACACAGTGTGACACTTAAACTTCGAAATCCTCTCCCTCTTGATATTTGTAAAAGTTGTTCTGATAGAGTGTCTGCCACCTTTATAGAGCAGCTAGTAGACCCCATCTCTAATATTAAGCACACCTCTCTATTTCCTATAATACATGTAGCACAATCTTATTTTAGAAAACATGTTTGGTTCTGCATCTTCTGCAGAGGCTAATTCAGACTTTCTTGCAGATATTTTCATTCCTCAAATCCCCTATGAACAGTTATAGCCTCTCACAGCTCCTATTTCAGTGGATGAGACAATGCAAGCTATTATGTGCCCAAAAAGATGTACCTCCCCAAGGGAAGACAGGCTTATGACTGAGTTATACCAACATTTTGCTAATGTGTTTGCCCCTTCTCTTTCAAGTCTCTATAATTGCATTTTGAATTCTCACTCTGTGCCAAAGCATTTTTCAGATGCTATTGTGATATTACCTTTTAAAAAGGGGGATATGGCTGATATTCAGAACTGGAGGCCACTTAGATTATTAAATGTTGATTATAAAATTTTTGCATCCATTATATTACACAGGTTACTTCCCATAGTAGCAGAGGTTATTACAGCAGAACAAACCTGTGTGATTCCACATAGGTCCATGATGCATAATCTCACTTTACATCAAGATATTGTTTATTCTAGCACCACAGATACCCCATCACTTCTTATTTCTTTAGAGCAGGAAAAAGCATTCAATCAGGTAGATAGTAAGTATTTATTTCAAGTATTGCATCATTGTCACATTCCTCAGAGGTACATTTCATGGATAGCACTATTGTATAATACAGCATGGATGACACCTCAATTTTCCTGGACAACCCTTTGTAGGTAAGAAGGGCATGAGGCAAGGCTGCCCTTTAAGTCCTCTTTTGTATGTTTTCCAAATAGACCCCCTTTTACAAAAATTTTTGCAACATCCTGCTATTCCTAAACTTACTTTTTTCTGGTGGCATTTCAGTTCCTACTATTAGTGCATATGTGGATGATCTCTGTATTTGCACTAACCCTTCAGTGGACCCCTCAGATATCACTTCCACACTGTCTAATTTTGAGGCATTGTCAGGATCTAAATTAAACTATAGTAAGAATGTAGTTAAGTACATTCCTAGTACTTTTAACCCTGACCTTTTGGACTATATATCATGCATCCCAGTCAACACTGACCCCATTAAAGTTCTAGGTCTTTTCTTTGGTAATGTTAATGTTGCTGCATGTAGTTGGACTATGTCTTTGGACAATGCAGAAAATATAGTATGCTCCTGGAAAGGGCATACAATAGCAAAAATGAAGATGGTAATGTTGAAAACTTTGTTTTTGCCTTTATTTTTGCATGTGGCTTCAATATATCCACTACCTTTCCATTTGGGAGCCAGGGTGAGTAATGCTTTTTACTCAGGGCTTTTGGGGGAGCTGCTTGAACCCCATAAACATGATTTTTATCTTCCCAGATTATTGTTTTGGAGGAGTATGAATGATTAATCCACTGTTTTTTTTTCATTGTTTATTTATTAAACTAGTTATACCACACTTATGACATCCCTCCCCTCCTTTTTGGATTTTACTATTGAAAGTTTTAGCTTCATCATTGTGTGAAGTATGGCAAGTCACTCCTTCAGAAATCCCTAGAAACTTTCAGAAATATGGAGTCCCCAATTTTCTGGTACCTACCTTTCTTAAAATCAGACATTGGAAGTTAATTTATACTATTATTCAAGCTTCACCTCAGAAGCAATTATATCAGACTGTTTTGTATTCAGTTTATTCAGAAGTACCTAAGATTCTAGATGTCCAGGGGGCAGAGTTGGACACCAGTATTGTTTTTTTGCAACTTATTGACTCTAGAATTCCTTTAAAACTCTGGGATGTGACATGGCTGTCTTGCCATGGGAGGCTTGGGGTGTGTGGCACACTGAAACATAAATTAGTGGAAGACAGAATGTGTTTTAGAGATACTTGCTATACTGTACTGGAAATTATGCAGCACTTCTTCATTGAGCGTCCTTACAGTGCATCTCTATGGAATCTCTTATTACATAACTGGAAAGATAAGTATGTCACAGATATTACCTATAATATGCTTGTTTATGGTATATTTTCTCCCTCTCTATCACATTATCATGTAAGCACATTGAGGCTTATTTTTGCATTTAGTAGATACTGTTTATGCAAGCTAGATGTGCCTGTTTACTACAACAATTTTTTTACAGTGGTACAAGTTTTAAATCAAATCAAGATTAATTTACAGAATGTATATTTATCAGAACATAAATTTATGTCTCGATCACAGCATGATATGTATTGGAAATCTTGAGCATGGTTTTTAAAGGAGTAGTACTGGAAAATTCTTGGTGCAAACCCCTTGTTACCTGGGGTTACTAGAATCCCAGTAAGACCTAGTGGTCGGCAGGGAAGGCAGCTTGTGAAACTCCAGTTAAATGGATTTCGCACTGTCTCACTCTGTCCTCAGTCTCAGCTGAGACTGAGGGATGACGTCACCATAGAACTATCGCAGCTGCATGAGCTACAATGGAATCTGCAGCAGGGAGTTGGAATAGAATGTTGGAAGGTTTGAACAGCAGTCTGTAGGTAAGTTGGAGTTAGGAGCTTGCTGAGAGAGGAACACAGCAGCTCTGTGTGAGGCTCTTGGAGACAGCCCTGGCATAGGGCTACATTCAGGAAAAGGTGAGTGTTTCCACCTAAAGAGAGACACAGAAGCTAGTTTTCAAGTGATGGAGACCGCTGAATCGGGTCTCAGTGCCCCATCCCTGAGGGGATGGGGGCAGGAAAGTTTAGCCAGCATATTTCAGGGACAACTCCCTGGTCTTCTGCTAGTGCAGAAGCTGCCTTATTTGGTCCAAGAATTTATGGGAAACAAGAAGAGTTTGTGATTCGCCTGTGGGGTACCTGCAACTAGAGGGTGAGTTTCTGCTCTTTCTAAAGGGCCCATGTTTTCACCCTGGGACTTGTGTGATAGTGAGGATTGGACTACTGAAGTAGTGGGAGGCCTAGAGTAATAGGCTAAGCCAAAAGTAAAAGTATGTTCAAGTCCAGCACATATGGGAAGTCAAGACATGTAGAGAAGATGTGACATATGTCTACTAAGTAATCTACATTGCCAAGCTTTCAGAAAGGAGTTGTTTAGTTTCCAGAGAAATGGCCGGAATGGATTGTGGGAGCCGGAGGTGGAAGACCCCCCATCTTTAGTGACCAAGTCCACCTCTACAGATTTGCTCTGTGGATTTCTACTTTGCCTCATGCACTTGGCCAGTGATGAGGGAAGTACCCAGATGTGGTGTTGGAAGCAAAATTCTCTCTAGGAGTTGAAGGCTCTAAGGTGGTTTGTGGAGCCACAACAGAAAAACTGGTTCATTTCCCAAAATGGACTACCGATCAAGTAGCCAGCGGGGGAGCCGGGCCAGTGAGGAAAACCCAAGCAGTGTACAAGTCGGGGTGTGTACCCAAAGCTGCGTGCAAGTCTGGGCTGTGTGCCTGGTGGGTTCAGAGTCTGAGGGCTGGAAATAGTGAAGAAGTGTTCTGTTGTCTCTAATCTGCATTACCAGGAATGTAGCCCCATGGGGGTCCATCTATACTTTGTTCAGCTTGGATGTGAATAAAAGCCACACTGTAGAATCCCATTCCTGGTTCTGGACATTACAGTTATTGCTTCCTGTGGTCGGATTTACTTGGGTGCCCCTGTGCAGAGTAGCCAAACCTAGGACCCCTTGTGCTGAGTAGCCTAATCCTCCCCGAACCCAGTCCTCACCCGGTACTGCTGTCAGCTTCAACAGCATGCCACCTGTCATTTTGAAAAAAGGCAGGGGTGGGGGGGTTACATTGGTATTATTATTCTTATGTATTTAACAATGTAAGATGTTTGTTGATTGATTTTATGTTTTCTTTTGTTATGATTGTTTTGTATTTTGTAATTGTATTGTATTATTTCACTTTATTTCTTCAATAAAAACATACCCCTACTCTTTTCGAGAAGTGCCATGGGATCTTTAACATCCACCTGAACTACCACCAGAACAGGCAGATGGGATCTCAGTTTAATGTCTCATCTGAAAGATGGCACCCCAGAAGTGCAGCACCCCCCTCATGCTGCACTACAGTGTCAATATTGGAATATTAGCCCAAGTGCCTGGTGTGGGGAATTAAGCGTACGACATATTGACCCAGTAGGCTTAAGTAGTATTGTAATTGACAGTTGCTTTACAGTCGGTTGTCAGTGGGCATAGGTGATTACAGACTGGTTTCTAGTTGAAAACAATAAAGTGGTATGTACCAACAGAACAGTATTCCTAGTGTCTGTGAAAATGAAATCCCATTCATCTGAACTCCTGTGTAACTGAACATTTTGAATGTCCACATGGGAGTTCAAATAAATGGGATTTTACTGTATTTTGAAAATCCAAGGTCACAGTCTAATAAAAAAATCAGTGTTATGTGTGAATCTCTTCATTTCCCAATCATAACGATTTCACTATTGTAACGCATGTTGTTAATTTGCTAATTATTGCCTTTACACTATCAGTGCAAAGACCTACAAAGCAAATACAAGCAAGCAAACATTCAGTATTGATAAATGCTTGTTTTTTATTGCTGTTATCTTTGATGTTTTCCCTTGATTCCACCAGCTTTCATTAAAATTTTTGGAGTCACCATGGTTGCCCCCTTTTGCGAGCAGGGAGGGTGGGAGCACTGTTTTCACAGATGGTGCCATTGCTGATCCTTGGTTGCTCTGCAGGGTGTGCAAGAATGCCTGGAAGCCTCTGACCTCCCTTGCAGCAAAGCATCTCAATTATATAATGTACTATCCTCAGCAACCTGTCAGTTATAGTGTGAAATCTGAGGCTCATATGCAAACCTTTACCCCTGGATGGCAGTGGCAGAATACAGAGCTCACATGCAAACCTCTGACTTCTAGATGGCAGTGTCAGAATCCAACCCTCACATGTGAGTCCCTGACTGCTGGATGGCAGTGCCAGAGTCTAGGACTTACAAGGAGCCCCTGACTCTTGGATGTCAGTGCCAGAAGGCAGGGCTCATGTGTGAATCCCTGACCCCTGGCAGTGCTGAAATCCAGGGCTCACATAGTAGATGGACTCAGTATTAACTTGCCATAAAGTTCTCGATTTTATTCAAAACATGTTCAATCCATCAAACATGTGCAGGATAATGTCTTCACTACACCATCTGCCTCTGTGCTTCACTCAGTAGAGCTTCTTTAAGGCCCCTAAAGGGAACTAAAAGATTGATGAATGTAATTCTAGGAAAAGAAGACAATATACTGTATGTAACAGCAACTTCAAGTTTAACTAACCTGCCCTGTCCTCTGAGTAAAAGGCCCATAGGTGGATCACTAGAGGCAAACAATTTAGGAGCTCATCCAAGCCCTTGAGGCATTATTATTGGAGCCTATTGCCAGTTGATGGATTTGGATCAGCCCTTGTGGGGTTGGATGCATGCCCAATAGTCATCGCAGTCATTTTGGTGTGTGCCTTATAACTACAAGGGTGTGCACCCGAAAGTAAGGTAATATTATTTGGAAAAAGCACTATGATTTGAAACATCAGTGTGTCCCCACTTTGTGTTCCAGAACATTAAATACCTTTATGCAGCATTTATCTGTGTGCTGGGTGACTTTTGAGTGTGCTTTTTTGTTTTCTAAGATAATAACATGTAAGTAGGGTGCATCCCTGCACAAGCAGTATAAAATGACAGCAGAGGAGATGAACTGTATGTCTGCCTGGTCACACAGGTGGACAGTATGTACTGGGAGTAGAGCAACAGAGAGGAGACCAATAATCCAAAAGCCCAAAAAGTCCAAAAAAGCAAAGCATGGCTCCAGCAGCAATGCTGAAGCAGCAGGGAGGTGCCCAGCATGGCAGAGCAGGAAATTGAGAATCCCCACCATACAGACCCCAAGACAAAATGCAGTAAGCAGAGGGTGGGACCAGAATAGTAGGCAGGAAACACACACTGCCCCCTCCAGTAGACCCCCACAGGAGGCAGCGAGTGGGTGGAGGATGAACCAGACTTTGAGAAAGCAGCTCCATGGGCATACAGGCAAGAATGAACCGGTTCTAACCCACCACAAGACAGATCAGGTATTGGTGCACTACCAGTCAAGCAGCACAGCCAGCAGAACCAGCTGAACCAGCAGAAGTCTACCCCCACAGCAGGCGGGGAGGAGACCTCAAAAGAGCTGTATGTTGAAGCAACAGGAGGTGGGCAGTAGTGCAGGGTCACAACAGTTCAGGACCCCAACAGGAGCGGCAGGACTGAAAAAGATGGAGAGCTGTAGCAGCCAGAGGCTGAAAAAGTCCAAACAAACAACATGGTTCTCCAGGACACTGAGCCAGTGCTGAATGGGGCTGCCAGCCCCAGCACATGCTGCAGAGTCCTGTATGGTAGCACTTGAAAAACACTGAAAGCATTGAAGCAGGCAAATAATGGTATACTCAATAAAATCTGTTTAATGTGAGCCCTCCAAAAACAAGAAGAATGCTGTACCTTTTAGCATTCTACTTGTCTTTGGAAGGCTCACAATAAATATGTTTTGTTGCACATACCACTTTTTGCTGGCTTTAATGCATTCCGTGCTTTCAAGTGCTACCATACAGGAGTGTGCAAGGACAAGAAGAGGCAGCTCCAGTCACAACTGCAACAGAATGTCAGCCAGGGCAATAACAAAATCAGGAGGAAGCCCACAGTTAGGACTCTTTATGATCTGGCAATAACAGTAAGCAGAGCAGGTTAAGCATGCACATAATTTAGGGAAGGAGAGCTGGGCAGGAAGCTGGTAGCAGAAAACGAAGACCAGCAAGGCAGGTGAAGCTATCTCCAACTGATAGCAATGAAAATGGGGTAAGAAGGCCACTGGGGCACGTGCAGTTTTGATTATTAACACTTGCTCTCCTTGCATCTGTGATGTAACATGGAACAAGGTATTTAAAAAGACCAATCAGAGTACTCAGCCATGCCCCCTGAGGAATATCAGGTTGAAGTGCTGGGACGAGTAGCTTGATTTTCAGAGGCTCCCTGGATTACCAGAGAAATATGGAAATGCACTAATTTTTAAATGCACTTCGAGTAAATAAATCAGAATTAAGCAAATGAAAAAGTAGGACTCAGAATGCAATTCTTTGGAGACTTTGAACCCCAGGTATGAGTGCACTGCTCTTTTTCTGTGTCTTACGAAGGTTGACAACCCAGCAGTGCACCATGGCCCCTGCACCACTAGTGTTAGCGTGTGTCAAGGAGCAGTTTTACTGTCACTTTTTTTAAATTCTTTGTAACTGGGTAAGGCCCACAAGGCAAATGTACTTGTATTCAAGGTGAGCCGGGAGCACTGCAGAGGTTGTTCAGAGTCACACAGCATGCAAGTGGAGGTTATGGGAATCAAACCTAACTCTTCTGGATGTACCAGGCTCATTCACAGTTCATTACTCTAACCTCTGGCTAAACTGCTGGCCTGGTGCTGACCAGGGCCACTAGTCCAATCCCAGGCTGCTCAATCCTGTATAGTCGCTTAGTGGGGGTGTATGTTGCCCACTGAACCCCAGCAAGTTGGAAATCAAAAATTTTCAAAATTGACTTGCTAGAATATAATTATTTACTTAATTTTTCATGGTAAGATCTGGAACTTAACTATTTTACTTCAGCAATGATGCCCAACCCCTCCAAATTTTGACCTATGTAATTATATTCTACTTCTAGTGAAAACAATTTTTTCAAAGCCTTATGTGCTCATAGCTATGTGTGATTCCAATAATCTGCAGCATTATTTCCAAATGAGCAGCAATAATATTCAGAGGCATACTACATTAGCAACTGTTCTTATAGTACTTCAGGGATTGATGCAATAGTCATGGGATTGGTTCCCACTCATTTTGAAATGGAAGACTTTCAGGTATTTAACAGCATCCTGCCTGCAAGTTTCCCAGACAAAGTTAAAACAATTGTTTCCATAGTTTACAGCCAATTCATATTTGTTACATTAATGACCTTTATTTTAATCACTGCAAATAGGAGTTTTCAGCATACAACTTAATATGTTTGATCACAGCAGTCGTGCAGAGCTACTGCTTAGACACGAAAAGGTCAGGTTAACCATCATGGATGGTCACTCTGAGTATGAGAAATAACCTCCAACTTACCAGGCAAATGCCTCTCAGCAGTGAGAGAGGAGGTAAAACTGAACAGCAAGAAAGAGAAGATGCTGGGGTTCAAACTGGGGATGGAAAAACTCTTATCATTCCAGATAATGGATCTGCTTTCCTGGCCAAGCTACTAGGTGTTACCAGTGAGTTACATTCCAATTTGTCTTATCCATGGAGTCAGTATCTCCAAAGGAAGACTATCCTGAAACCTATGACTTAATCTCCAGTATGTTGTCTGTGCATTGTATCTTCAATGGGATGCTCAGTCCTCTTGTCATGTTTTTAATTCACTGTTCATCACACCCATACTCATGAAAAATAATGCACTAAACCTTGCAATTAGCTTCTAGCTCTGTCATCTTACCCCTTTTTTTAGACTGCAAGGTGACTTGCACCTTGCAGTATGATCCTCAGTGCTTCCCAAGTCCTTTGGTGAACTTCGAATTCATGCCTGTAGTAGTGGAGGATGTTCAGTTCTTAAGAGTACTTCATAGTGTGTCATCATAGCAGCATGGGGTTCTTCTGTTTTCCATTCCAACCCAGGGTGTAGGTAGCAAGGGCTCCATGCAGGCATGTGCAGAAGAAATCATAAAGTTGGGGAGAGACAGGCATCATCCTCCTTTCCAAGCTGCTCCTGCCTGCACTACCATCTATGGCCATTCAGTTGGCATTGATGCGGCAGAACAAGTCTGCCTCATTCCCCATCGAAGGACAGCATCCTCTGGGACACTCAGTTCTGCTCAGCAGACCTCTTTTGAAACAGACTTACCTCTAATGAAACAGGCTTGTTCCTAAATCCAATCACAAGTGGCAACTTTGCTGACAGCGCATTTCATCTGTGAAGTCTGCCACTGGAAGGAGAGACAATCCTACAGTATATCCTGTTATTTAAATATATATTTTTTAAAATAATTATTTTTGACCATGGCGGCTGTTATTATTCTCACTTGTCCCTGCCATGGGCAACATACTAATTAGGCAGGGAAGTACTGGCAACCACACAACAGGAATGGGACCTGCAGGTAATAATTTCTGATGACCTGAAGGTAGCAATGCTGTGTGATAAGGCAGTGGGGAAAGCTAGCAGGATGCTCAGATGCACAGGGAGGGGTATCACCAGCAAAAAGAGGGAGGTAGTGTTACCCCAGTATAGATTGATGGAGAGACCCCAGCTAGAGTACTGTGTCCTTTAAAGGCAATTGAAGGAAGACTCAAGGAATTAAATATATACTCTTTAGAGGAGAAAAGTGAAAGGGAGGACATGATAGAAATGTTTAAAAACCTCAGGGGTATTAATAAGATACAGGAGGGTAGCATTTTACATCGAAAAAGATGCTTGAGGTCAAGAGGTCACCCCATGAAACTGGTGGGGACTCAGAGGGGATGTGAGGAAATACTTCTTCACGAAAGGGTGGTGGATGCCTGGAAGAGCCTGCCAATGGAGGTGGTGGGTGCTGAAACAGTAACAGGATTCAAGCACACATGGGATCAACACAAAGGGCCCACAGAAGCCCCTAACCCGAGACACACCAGAGACCACCCCCCTTCCCTGAGGAGACCGGAGGTCACGAGGGCCTGTTCTGAAGCCCTCCCTGCCTGCAGAAGCCTCAAACCCGAGACACACCAGAGACCACCCCCCCCTGAGGAGACTGGAGGTCACGAGGGCCTGCTCTGAAGCCCTCCCTGCCCGCAGAAGCCCCAACCCCGAGACACACCAGAGACCACCCCCCTTCCCTGAGGAGACTGGAGGTCGCGAGGGCCTGCTCTGAAGCCCTCCCTGCCCGCAGAAGCCCCGAACCCGAGACACACCAGAGACCACCCCCTCCCTGAGGAGACCGGAGGTCACGAGGGCCTGCTCTGAAGCCCTCCCTGCCCGCAGAAGCCCCGAACCCGAGACACACCAGAGACCACCCTCCTGAGGAGACCTGAGGTCGCGAGGGCCTGCTCTGAAGCCCTCCCTGCCCGCAGAAGCCCCGAACCCGAGACACACCAGAGACCACCCCCCTTCCCTGAGGAGACCAGAGGTCACGAAGGCCTGCTCTGAAGCCATCCCTGCCCGCAGAAGCCCCGAACCCGAGACACACTAGGTAATTTCTACCTTGATCCAGGCTGCTGCCACCATCGTTGGCCATCTGGCGCCTTTTCTGTAAAACGGGCCAGCTCCTGCTCAGCATCATGAATCCCGGCCAGAGTAGCACCTCGAGCTGCTGCCCAGGCTCAAACGTGACAGAACTGTTACTTTTGTGCCTGATTTTGAAACTTTAAAACGAACCAGCTAAAACTATTTGCATTTGCCTGTAACTGTATTTAAAAGCTTAGTCACTGCAAGCCCAGGACCTGTGTTCTATCTGAAATCCCCCCCTGTGCAAATCTCACTGGGGACTGTTTGTTAATTTGTAAAGTGCATTTCCAGTTGTAACTGAATTACCCCCCTGTGAAAAACTCATTTGGGGACTGTTTAACTTCTAAGTGCTTTTCCTGTGTGCAGAATTTCAGTTTGCCCTGCTAGTAATCACCTTCTTTTTTGAATCACAATAGTACCTGATAGCCCACAGCCCATTTGCTCTTCTCCCCACACCCACTACCAGCCCGCCACCAGCAAGTTAATCTTTTGCCTGTGCTTGATCTCTTTTTAAACACCCAACTTCTCCATTAGCTCCTTATATTGTTTTGCCACTAGAGGGAGCCTGATTAAGTTTGAACAATTTGCTCCCAATACCTCACTTGTCACATTTTACTGCTCTCTAGTAGCTGTTTTCACTTGGTGATCACCCCTCATCACCCCTCCAATCGTCGCAAGCTATCCCGCCATTGTGCACTCCCCAGATCAGCCCTCCTCCTCCTCCTGCTCCTGTCAGGCAATGTCCACCCCCCGAGCCTGGCAGCACTAGTCCTCCCCCTGAAATCTCCTGGGCTGCGCATTGCTTCTATGAACATCTGTAGCCTCCTGAAAAAACTGGACTCTCTACACTGCTGGGTGACGCTTCATAAACCTGATGTTGTTGCCCTGGTTGAAACCTGGCTGTCTCCCTCCACTCCTAACTCTCATGTCTCTCTCCCCGGCTACACTGTCCACCGGTTGGACTGTGTCGGCAGGAGAGGTGGGGGCTGTGTCTTCTATTTGAAGGATTCTCTCATGGGGCTACCACTCCCCCCGCCTGACCTCGACCATGAGGCCCAGGCACTTACCTAAAGCTGTCCCCTCGACCCAGCTAGAGGCCCATTATTCCTAACTGTAGCCTACATACCCCCAAGAACCAATCCCAGGCCCTGGGCCCACTAATTGACCACTCCCTCACCGCATCTAACCCATCGGACCAAATCTTGGTGGGCGACTTGAATATAAACTGGCTCTGCCTCGTCCTCCTCCCACCGTGAGGCTTTCGATTCAATTGACCTAACTCAACTGGTCACACAGCCTACTAGAAAAACCCTAGGGGGACAAGCACCTCCTGGATGTGGTCCTCACCAACAGGCCAATCCGCATCCACAACATCCAAATCCTCCCTGACTGCCTCAGTGACCACTCCCTGTGCTTTTCAACTGGAAACCCTCGGCCCTCATCCCCAGTCAAAACCACCTCTCGAAGGTGGCTTAGGCCTGGGGGACTCATAGGCCTTAAGCGCTTCCTTGCCCACACTGATTGGTCCCCTCTGACGAGGGCAACCAACATTGACTTGGCCCTGGCCTTCTTTGTAAGCACTTTCAACTTTGCCTGTGATATCTTTGCTCCCCATAACTGCTAGGAGGTCCAAAGTGAAACATGCCCCTTGGATCACCCCTGCCCTACTGTGGCAACTTAAGCAACGCGACAATCTTTGGCACCTTGCTGTTGCTACTGGCCGTTCAGCTGACAGGCAGTCCTATGCTGCCGCCTGCAACCAGTGCACCTGGGCCATCTGCAAAGCAAAGGCGGAATACTACCAAGCCTCTCTTACCTCCTGTGTCGTCCCAAGTCTCTGACTACCTCTGTAAGTACAATGTTCTCTGCCCTGAACAACACGGGTTCAGAGCAGGTCATAGTACCAATACAGCACTCCTGGAATTTTCCAACTTCCTCCATGCCTCCTTGGACTCTGGTGCCCTGGCTGGTGCTATATTCATTGACCTGTCTAAAGCATTCGATACCGTTTCACATCCTCTTTTGCTCTTCACCCTCAACCTAATAGGCTTTGCCTCAGGACCTGTTTCCTGGTGCACCAGCTATCTCTCCGCCCGCTCCCAATGTGTGAAAGTCAACGGTACTCTCTCTTGAAACATGCCCCATTTGCTCTGGGGTGCCGCAGGGCTCAATTCTTGGACCCCTACTATTCTCACTCTTTCTTAACTCCCTACCCAGCAGTTGTATGGGTAAGATGTTTCTCTATGCTGATGATGCTGTTCTCGTTGCCTCCCACAATGACCCCATGCTGCTACAGAACTCCCTCCAACTAGTCTTTGATTCTGCAGCTACCTGGTTCACTGAGCACCGACTTGTTATCAACCTTAAGAAAACAAAAATGATGCTCTTCTCCCACCCCCAAAATAAGCACAGCAAGTTTCCCTTAGCTGTCCACTCCACACCCAATCTCGTCATTGACCAGGTGCAGTCCTATAAATATCTTGGTATAACCTTTGACCCTGCACTTTCATTCCATGGACATATATCTACCTAAATTCTGTCGCCAACTCACGGCTGGGCATTCTTTACTGGCACAAGAAATGCCTCCCTCCTGATGCCCTCCGCCTGGCTGTCACCTCCTCTGTCATGTCTCTCATTGACTATGGCCTCGGTCTATGGCTCAGCAGATCAGACTGCCCTCAACAAGGTTCACCTCACAGTTAATAAGGCCTGCAGACTTATCACTGGTGCTCCCAGACTCACTCACACATGTAAGCTGTACACCCTGGCTACCCTACTCAACCTGGAAGAGCGACTCATGTATCAGACATGCCAGCTCACCTTTAAAGCCCTGCATGGCCTATCCCCCATAGGCCTATCCAACTCCATTCGCCGTACTGCACCAACCTGATCACCCAGCTCATCAAGAGCTACCCTAGTTATTCCGGGAGCCAGGACCTCTCGGTCAGAGGCATTCTCACCGTGTTTCCACTGGTATAACTCCCTCCCTGCCAGTGTCTCAAACTCACTAACCTTAGCTTGCTTTAAGCCCAGGCTCAGAAACTTCCTGCTTAGCTCCCACGCAAATGCAACTGCCGCTAGCCTAGTGTAAAAAAAAATATATATATATATATACTCTGTTTGACAATGCTCACTAGCTGGCTCCCCCCTTCCTTTCCTACTAATTCCTCCTCCCTATCTCCTCCTTCTACTCCCACCAGCTCTCCCGACCATAAGTTTTGCACCTTTTGTTATCTTTTGCTTCATTGGAGATTGTATTCTATTGAAACAAAATTGTAATTGAACTGTAACTTTTTTGTTTGTAAGTACTGTGTCCTTTGTACTACTGTTCTGATGTCCTCTTTGTGACGAGGTACCTTTGTAAATGAGCCTCTGGCTCAAAGGTTTCTAAATTGATGTTTAACTAAATAAATAAATAAATAAATAAATAAATAAATAACAGGGCAAGGCAGGAGGCCAGAGATCGAGTAAGATCTGTGGTAGAATAGTATGTAGGGAAAATAGAGCAGACTAGGTGGTCCAAGATTTCCTTATCTGCCAACAGCTTCAATGTTTTTATATTTTTGTGCTGTTTAGTTTTTGTCATCCTCAAGAGCTGAAAAAGCATGTGAGGAGCTGCTTGGAGGCATGTCTGATGCCCAAGCTTATTATTATGGCATTATGCATTTGGAGGAAGATCCCAACAGATTCCGCCATGCAAGTGGCAAACCAAGGCTTCAAGACAGTCATCACATCATCTGGGTGCATATAGTTTGTCGGCAGAGGAGAGAAGAGCAGTACCCCCACTGAGCATCACCCTAGGATGACTGGTGACTTTGAGGTGTCTTGAGAGTCATCACCAAGAATTCAGTCTTAGCAATCAAGGAATCAGCATGAGTAGCAAACACTCTAGCCAGATTCTCTCCTGCTCCATCCATCACTGAAGAGATTCTCACTGTAAGAGCAAGAACACCATTGCTGCCAGTCCCTATTGCTAGGCCTGCCATCCTTTCCAAAAGGTGACTGTGCAGTCTAGCAGTGCAAATAGCAAAGTGTAGCACAAAATCCAAAGCAAAGGTATTGTTTAAATGTTTTTTCTAGCAGCATTAGAACAGTGCAGGATTGTATGCAGCACTTTTAATCCATTGATTTGGTGTGTGTGCAAAAATGGGATTTGGCAAGAGTAAACAAAATCAGAGCCAGCAAAACCAGACATCAGAAAAAGAAAAAGAAAAATGAATAATAGTCTGAACAGTGAGCTGTGTTATCAGAAAGTAAAAAACACCAATCTACCCCAATGAGCCCAATGGACTTTTTATAGGGGAGAGGTATTTTGTATTGTTGGTCAACTCTATTGTCCAAAGGAACCCTCTTGAGTATAACTTCAGTAAACTTGCTGTTCCAGCCTGCATGTGTTGTACATCTTGGTTTGCTGACAGAGTTCCCCACATGCCCAGTCAGAGGTCCCACCACTGGGGAATCCATGTTACTCCAACAAGCCAGGCTAATCACGAGGAGCTGTCCTGTAATTTTGAAAGCACAAAAGAAAAGTAAGTAGGAAAAAAAAGTAAGCGATATACAGTAGATGATGTCTCTGCCAACAGAGCTGTCTGTACCAATGAAAGTGTGT
The DNA here is from genome assembly GCA_016271365.2 of Neoceratodus forsteri. NCBI lineage: Eukaryota > Metazoa > Chordata > Ceratodontiformes > Ceratodontidae > Neoceratodus > Neoceratodus forsteri. The sequence goes on along the minus strand of CM057452.1, from coordinate 507,554,868 downwards.
AGCAAGAAGTGCAACCTGATTGACTGTGAGCCTTAGGTTAGCTGCATCATTCTGAATAATGTGGGTGGTACTTGCTAAGTGGCATATGTAGAGTGAAACACCCAGGGGTGATAACCTTTTGCTTGTTTCCTTTGCCAGAAAGGACTATTCTTAACAGATATTGATGCCCAGCTGCCATGTTACAGTACTGCCACATGCTAGGAAGTGGAAGGCCTGCAACTATGCCTGACTCCAAGGGGCACCCTCCAGCCTATACCCCAAATATACAATGGCCCAGGTCTGTGCCCCTAGCTCCCTACCTAGCTGCTATTGTCAGATGGGAGTCACATGTGAAGGGGAGAGAGAGGACCTTGGAGGACCATTCTAAGCTGAATTGGTTGTGAGACCCCAGAGACCATGTGGAATCATGATGTTGGGTTTGGAGTGTAACTGGAACAGAGGGGTCACAGCAGGAACAACTGTCTAGGCCTCTGGTGCTGTAGCCAGACACTGTTGTCCTTTTTGATGGTCCAAAATGTCTGGAAGGGAGGGAGGCTCATTGATCTCAGATGTATTGAATACATGGTTCCTCTTTGCCACATGAACCAACGTGATATTGGTGAAACTGTCATGACTGGAATATATTATTCACAGGTAACAGGACAGTCTCGCTCTGGAGAGACATAATTCAGGGTATCCTGACTGAAATATCACAGGTTGCATGACTGACTCCCACTGGAGATACACGATACACAGATTTTCTTAAATGAAATATCATAGGCTACAGGACTGTCTCCCTCTTGAGTGACATGATCCATAGATTATTTCAAAAGGAATATCACAAGTTACATGGCAGTATTCTTCTGGAGCGACATAATCCATAGAGTAACCTGAATGGGATATCAAAGGTTGCTGGACTGTCTTCCTTTAGAGAGACATAACCCAAAGGTTATCTTGACTGGAGTATATTAGTCACAGGTTGCAGGATAGTCTGTCTCTGGTGAGACATAATTCACAGATTATCTTTACTGAAGTGTAGAGGTTTCATAACCTGCATAGGAAGTATGAACAATAGGAAGCTAATAGTCAATTTCTCAAGGGGAATGTCCTTTAATTCCATTGCTTTTAAGGTATCCATCTATCTTAGATTTGGTTATGTGACAGTCTCCCTCTGAAGAGACATAATCCAGATTATTATTACTGAAGTGGCACATGTTTCAGGATTTCTTGCTCTTGGATGATATGATCTGTAGAGTATCTTTACTGAAGTATCACAAGATACAGAACAGTCTGCTTCTGGAGATACAACCTACAGATTATCTTGATGGAAGTATCACAGATTGTGCAACAGTTTCCCCTCTAGAGAAACATAAACAACAGGTTATCTTGACTGGAGTGTATTAATCACATGTTACAGGACAGTCTGCCTCTGGAGAGGCATACAATCATATGTGATTTACATCTCTCCATAGAGGGACTTCCCTGTAACCTGTGATACTCCAGTAATGATAATATGTGAATTTATTTCTCAAGAGGGAGTGTCCTGTAATCTTTGAATTATGTCTCTCTGCATGCAGACTTTTTAACCTTCAATTACTATATTCCAGTCAAGATAACATGTGGTTTATTGTCTATCCAGAGACAGACCCTGTAACCTGTGACTAGTATAATTGGTGCAGTACTGTGTTCTGCAAAGCTTCCACTTCTGTGTTTCACCTTGTTAATTAACTACACTAAAAGCCAAAGTGGTTTGGTCAAATTTTTGAAAACAAAACAAATGTATGGGCTCCAACTGGAAGCCAAACCAAAGCTGCCAATGTCCCACCTCTCTACCACTTGGTTAAGAGGTACTGTATACAGTATGTGTTCAATGAACAAACAGTGGAGCACAGAGACTGAATCCTCTAGTTCTCATTCACTGAGCAAGTCATTTTTATCCTAGAATGATAGAGGAAATCCTAAGTTTGATATTACCCTCTGGTTTGTAAAGAAACACCAAAATTCCAGTATCAGCAGATGCTGCACTATGAGGATGTAAGCAACCATGCTGTAAAAAACTGTAAAGCAAATAAACAGGCTAACTGTACTCAGAAGCAATAACCCAAAATGCATTTTTCCTTGACTGTGGCTGTTGATCTCTGATATAACTTTTGATGTTTGGGTGCGGGGTGATATTGTTTGTGTTCCACATACCCTCATATGTCCAAAATTCTGTGCTAAGCTGCTAGAGATCATACAAACATACAAATATGCCAGCAGAAAAAGGCCCAGAGGTCTGTCAAGTTTGCCAGAGTGTGCAGCTCACAGTATACTTTTACTACGAATGTTCCCCTCCCATTCCATCCTCCCTACACCCTGACTTTTCCCTCCCACTGCTCTTATCTGTACTTAGCCTACCTTTGACTCTATCCCACCCTCTTTTAAAACCGTCTACTGTCCTCAACAAAGACATCAGGAAGACACAGTAGTCAACAAGCAGATGAGATGGGCCAGCGTAACTGGTTGCCCAAGGGATCAGTGTCAGTGGCAAGACATGGGTTATAAATGTTTAGTATTTCAGTCACTCTATTATCAATAGTAAAGGTATAATCAGATGACAACAATTACTCCTGTGGCCCTTTCTTCTTGAATACTATATTCTGTATTTTGTATATTTATTTATTTTGATAACTGGGTAAGGGAACTGGTACCAAAGCACCTTTTTCAGGCATAACCCGGGTACAGAAGAGTACACAAAAACACAATGGAACAGGTACAAACACATAAGTCTCATAATACAAAATGAATTAACGTGGTGCAAAAGTAGCCTTGAAACTAACACGTTGGTGGTTAAGCAAGTAGCAAGCAATATTTAATACATCCTGAACATCCAAACCCTGAGAGCAGACCAGATCCTGCACAGGATCACTCTCATGTGTAGCCACTGATATTTTATGTCAAACAAATTACTGTATTGTAGGAACCCTTTACAATAATATCATCCATGCTATTGTTGATTGTAATGCTAATCATGATTCAGTTGTTGTTCTCAGTGTAACATCATGGTTGACTGCCTCCCAACAAGTTCCTCTATAGATTCACAAAAGTACCACAGTATTCAGCAAATCAGAAGACTTGAAAGCCTTAGCCTGGTGACAATAACACATGCAAGCATTATTTGCAGAAAGGACCTAGTTTCTCCTTTGGCCCACATTACACAATTCAGTCTGACTCTTTTTAACCATGCCATAGGCCAGGGCAATGTAAAATCAAGAAACCCAGTGATACAGTTTCACTCCATAATGGCTCTACACTGTCCCTTAGCAAGGTTTTATAATTAGCTTTTCTTCTCAAGACCCCAAGCAATAAAGCTGAGTTTATAAACTTACTTGGAGAGAGCCAAGCCATGCTTGACTAATTCTTCATTCAGATCAGACAGTAGGGTCCCTGCTTCCATAGTAACCTGTTTTTTCTCTTTATCCACCTGGAAAGAAATCAAGTAGCACATGTTATAAAAGCAAAGCTCTTCCTTCCTTCCTTCCTTCCTTCCTTCCTTCCTTCCTTCCTTCCTTCCTTCCTTCCTTCCTTCCTTCCTTCCTTTCCTTTCTTCAGTTTTCCTTTCTTCAGTTTTCACTCTTTCTCACTTACTTTCATTCTCTCGCATTGTCATGGGTGATGGCAAATCCTAGTGGATGCATTTTTTTATATGGCCCTCCAATTATGACATTTTGTACTTTCCAGATTTGGGGGATAATAACATAGTTGCAGGCGTTACATTCTCAAACAAAAATGTATTGATTTTTAAAATGTTCATAAAGTTTTTTTAACTAAAACATATTTCTGATATCCTCAAATTTCTCCTCAATTCATTTTTAGTTTTCTTAAAAAAATTTAAAACAGGTTTTACAGCAAATTTTGTAAGTAATGGCGTTCATCTTTAAAGATGGCTGCCATTCAGATTTAAAAAAAAAAATCTCTTTGAAGTTACTTGTTGAATGACCATACTAGATTCATACCATAGACGAATATGGGTGGTGTTAATATATGTTTTAGATGGTAAATAGCACAGTACTGTAACAATACATTTAATTATTTTATTGTGAACATAGCACAGGAACAGAAACTTTCAAAGTCTTCAAAATCCAGTATCTCAGTTCAGGAATGAAAGAAAATAAAAAGAACAAGGATTTGTCAGTGCCAAAAGTTCACTGTTGATATTGCTCTTGTACATGCCTCCCATATTTTTCTGTGTATATTGCTCTGCCTTGCATTTTCAGGGTGGGTGTTATGGTTGGAAACCCTAATGCCCTGGGAATTTGTTGGTATTTTTGCTCCAAATTTTCAACATGGGCTTTCTGTGACCTCACCTCATGAACAGTGGCAGTATCATTTTGTTACTCAATCCCAAAAGGTGATTTCACACAGCAAGTGTGCCATTCGGTGCCAGAGGTGCAAAAACACATTTTGGGCAAGATGTGAAAAATAAGAGCTGTATTGTTCATGAGCAGGTGTGAAGAAATGGCAATGTTGAAAATCTAGAGTGAAAATGTGATAAAGTGGTGAAGTTACAAGTCTGCATAGAAACTGCACAATGCACACTTATAACGCAGTCATTTTTATGTTTGCTTGCGCGCATGCACAAGGAACATCTTGGGAGAACGGGACACTTTGGAGGTGTGCCCCTCCTATGCAATCCCCTGCTCCATTGAGCAGGCGTGGCAGTCCTGCACCAATCCAACGCGGTGCTGTGTATGACAGCGGTGGTCTTCTCTTCAAAAACCACCGCGTGTGCTTGCACCGTGTCACGCTATCCCCAATCTTTGCTGCCACGCTGGGAGCCCACCCCAGCGTGGCAAACATCCCGCGTCATCTGCCGATGGGGGTGCCCAATCCCCCATTGGCTCCATGGCTCCCTCCAGCCATCCTTCTGCCATGCTGGGAGCCCACCCCAGTGTGGCAAACTTCCCACGTAGTCTTTTATTTAAAAACCTGTAAATTAAAAACGGACCCATGGTGCTTCTCCCAGCCCCCCTCCCACAACCTGCACCCACCCACTGTGCACCCTGCCTCCCCACACACCCCCCTCACCCCATACTTACCTCCAGAGCTTGGCGTGACGATCTTCGGTGGAGTGGGAACACATCTGCACTCTTCAAAGCCGACCGCGAACTGAAGAAATGCTGGTAAGCTGTATAATGGGCTACACGGGGTTCAACTTTATTGCATATCTCAGGCATTTTTTGGAATTTTTGCACCAAATTTTCAATGTGGGGTTTTTGGGACCCTTCTCATGAATGATGTCACTGTCATGGCGTTATTCTGGTCCGAAGGATGATTTCACAGTCGCTGCACAGTCACTGCATGAAACCACCCATCAGGCCCAAATAACACCATGACAGTGACATCATTCATGAGAAGGGGTCCCAAAAACCCCATGTTGAAAATTTGGTGCAAAATTCAAAAAAATGACTGTTTTACGAGTGTGCATTGCGCAATTCCTATGCAGGCTCATAAGTTCGTGAATTTTCAATATTTTCACTCCAGATTTTCAACATTGCAATTTTACCACACCTCCTTATGAGCAGTACAGCTGTCATTTTTCACATCCAGCCCAAAATGAGTTTCCACCCATGTAGCACACAATGGCGTAGTCGGTGTGTGAAATCAATGTATGGGACACATTAAGAAAATCACCATGACATTGTTCATTAGCAGAGGTCTTAAAATGGCTATGTTGAAAATTTGGTGAAAAAATTCCTAAAAATGACTGTTGTACGAGTGTGCGTTGTGCAGCTCCTATGCACGCTCGTAAGTTCATGAATTTTCAATATTTTCACTCCAGATTTTCAACATTGCCATTTTACCACACCTCCTTATGAGCAGTACAGCTGTCATTTTTCACATACTGCCCAAAATGTGTTTCCGCCCATGTAGCGCACAATGGCACAGTCAGTGTGTGAAACCAATGTATGGGACACATTAAGAAAATCACAGTGACAATGTTCATTAGCAGAGGTCTTACAATGGCTATGTTGAAAATTTGGTGAAAAAATTCCTAAAAATGACTGTTTTTCGAGCGTAGATTAGCGGTTCAGCATGCGCACAAGTAAGTTTGCGGAATTTTCAATATTTTCCTCCCAGATTTTCAACATTGCAATTTTAACACACCTCCTTATGAGCAGTATAGCTGTCATTTTTCACATCCTGCCCAAAATGTGTTTCCGCCCATGTACCGCACAATGGCGCAGTCGGTGTGCGAAATCAATGTATGGGACACATTATGAAAATCACAGTGACACTGTTCATGAGCAGAGGTCTTAAAATGGTTATGTTGAAAATTTGGTGAAAAAATTCTTAAAAATGACTGTTTTACAAGCGTGTGTTACGCAGTTACTACGCACGCTCGTAAGTTCGCAAATTTTCAATATTTGCACTCCAATAACTTCCAAATACCTAAACAGCACATAGAAGCAAGCAACATTGGGCATTGATAAATGCTTGTACTTCTTTGTCACTGATTTTTTATGCCATGTCCATGTGCCAAATACCACTGCAAATACCTGCAAGCGAACGTTCGGCATTGACAAATGCTTGTTTGGAATGTTTTCACCCAATTTTCAACATGGCCTTTTTGGGACCTCCCCTCATGAACAGTGGCACTGGAATTTCATTAATCTGTCCCATAAGTTGATTTCACACAGTGAGTGAGCCATTCTGTGCCACAGGTGCAAAAACATTTGAGAAGGATGCAAAAAACTACAGCTATACTGTTCATATGGGGGTGTGAAAAATTGGCAATGTTGGAAATTTGGAATAAAAATATTAAAAATTGATGATGTTATGAGCATGCTTAGAAACTGTGCAACAGACGCTTGTAACACAGTCATTTTTTGAAGTTTTTTCACCAATTTTGCAACAAAGACTTTTTGGGATAGTGGCACTGTTATTTTGTTAATTGTTCCCAAAAGGTGATTCCACACAGCGACCACAAAATCACCTTTCAGGGCTTCGAAACAAAATAACAGTGACTGTGTTCATGAGGTGGGCTCCCAAGAACCCATGTTGAAAATTTGGTAACAAAACTCCAAAGAATGGCTGAGATGTCAACCTAAATTGAAACACCCTATTGCCTGCCATTATATAGCTAACTGGCACTTCTTCAGTTCAAAGTTTGGCTTTGAAGAGTACAGACGTGTACCTGGTCCACTGAAGATCTCTGCTCCTGACCTCCGGAGTAATTATGGGTGAGGAGGGGTGCGGTGAGGTGGGGTGCACAGAGGAGGGTGCAGGTTGGGGAGGAGGGTGGGGAATGATGAGGGACCGTTTTGTTGTGGGTCACTTTTCTTTTTTACAGGTAAACTGTATGGATTTTGGCACACTGAGGGGGGCTCCCAGTGTGCCAGAGTACTGGGGGGGTCAAGGGGGGATCAGTGCTGAGCTGGGGATTAGACACCCAAGGTTGGAGAATATAGGGGCATGGGGTGTGTATCCAACACCAGGAGTGGTCATCCCAGTGTTGGAAACACCACAGGCAGTTTTTGGCACACGGGGGTAGGCTCCCATTGTTCCATATTAAAGGATGAGGGGGGATACATGCTGACACAGGGATTGAGCAACCCAGTGGTGGCAGCAAGGGCGTGATCTGCTAGCATGATCGATTGCATTTAGAGTAAAAGTGCTTTCGGGCACTGAATACTCCCAGCCCATATGGAGCTAAGGCTGTGCCCTGCTCTGCATGGGTGGAAGAAAATACAGCAACAGAGACAGCAGGACATGGAGGAAGCAGGTGGGGAAAGTTCCTCCTCCCACCTTTCAGGCAGGGACTGGTGGGGTGGTGAGGGAGGAGGAGGAGGAGACGTCATGTCGCAAACAGGTGTTTGCTCTGTGGTGACCTGTAGATGAAAAGAAATAGCTGCCATGATTGGTGTGGCTTTTTCTTTTCAAGTGTGGACCACTTCAGGCAAAACAGAGTCAGGACCAGCCTGGCTGATGATTGGTGCGATACTGTCGAGCCCCTTGCAGAGCACTCTGCATTGGACAGACAGTGTCACACCCCTCAAAGTCACTATTCCAAGAAGTTCACAGCGCATGTGAGAACTCAAAAATGGGTAGATTAATGTTTTTGGAAACTATATGGTGATTTAACACATACTGCTGCTTTAATACATTGATGTGGATGCAAATATTTCCTTTTTATAAATGTGACCCCATCTCACCAGAGGGATGCCCTTCCTACTGAGAGACTTAATGAGGGAGGATCCATGTCTGGAAAATCCCTGACTGTCAGCAGAGGAGCAGCACAAGTGGACTAGTGAGACTAATAGAGGGAGGATCCATGATTAGAAAATCTCTGATTCAGTGCTGAGGAGTGGCACATGAGGGTAATTTGCAAACATGTAAGTTTCAAGGACAGCACTAGACTTCATAGTCCACAAGGTGCAGTGATGACTAAAAATGTGAAGCAATTTACAGCTTCAGCTCCTTTTTCTCAGCAGTTACAAAACCTTCTCATTCCAGAACTTTCATGACAACAAACTGGCTCAAGAAATAAAATGTAACTCTATCTCTGGCTCTAATTATGAACAACTTTTTCCCAGACCTTGCTGATACTTTACGTATTCGATCTGTTTCCAAAATGTACTTACATAGCCCACTATGGACTCCATAATCCAGAAAGTCAAGGAAATATATGAGTTCTCAGCCTGCTGATAAACATAGTGCCTTTCAGATCACTCACATTACTGCACTTACTGGTAGGTTTTTAGATCTCTTTCCTTTTGTATTCATGGAACATACACAAGGGTCCTCCCCCTCCTCAAACTGAACCCAGTTCTCTCTTGTGGGAACCACAGAGACTCATGCTTCCAGGCTGTTAACCAGGCAGAATGGGCACAGTGTGTGCACCAGGGATTGTGGCTCTCAAACAGATAGAAACATAAAAGCATAGAAACATAGAATTTGATGGCAGATTAGGACTGTTTGGCCCACCTAGTCTGCCCATTTCCCTACCTAATGGATAAGCTGCTGATCCTAGTTAACCAACAGCCTACTTCCTTCTACCACCAACTAGAATTGCCTTATATCTGTCCCATGCATTCTTGAATTCCCCCACTGTTTTTAACTCCACTACCTCCACAGGATGGCTGCTCCATTCATCCACAACCCTCTCCATGATAAAATACTTCCTCACATTACCTCTGAGCCATCCCCCCCATCTTCAAATTGTGCCCCCTTGTTCTTGCTCATCTTTTTTTCTGAAAGATGCTACCCTCTTGGACTTTGTTGATTCCCTTGAGGTACTTGAAAGTTTCAATCATGTTCCCCCCCTCCTTTCCTTTAGGGTATACATATTAAGCTCCTTTAGTCTCTCTTTGTATGGCTTTTGGTACAGACCCTGCACCATTTTAGTTGCCGTGCTCTGAACAGCCTCCATCCTGTCTATGTCCTTGTGAAGATGGGGTCTCCAGAGCTGCATGCAGTACTCCAGATGGGGTCTCACCAACTGTCTGCACAGAGGGATGACAATTTACTGTTTTCTACAAGTGATGCCTTCTTCAGCCCTTTTACCTTCTGGGGGACAGCAGGATAGGATAAGAAGTGTGCCAACATCTAAATGGACCAGTATGCCACAAGGAGACACATTTTCCACACATTTTATCCAACAACTAATGTAGGATTCTAGCACCTAACAGAAGCAGGTGCCATAATAATGTTAATGAAATGATGCTCCTTTACCCTGACTCCAGTATATAGACTGCAGACCAGGATGCATCAGTCTTCTGTCCTTCCCATCATGGTTGGTGACCCAACTTTGAACTGGTAATCACACTTGCAAGAGACCCGAGGAAACACATTTGAGGGGTGATTCCTTGCCTCTCACTGCTTCCGCTTCCCCAACACTTTCTCCAGCCAGTTATACTTCAACCATTTATATCTCAACTCTTCCCTATTCACTACCCACATCCTTAAATGGATACTAACCCATTCTTTTGTACTTGGCACAATGAATCACATGGGAATAATAGGTCTTGCTTCACATTTACCCCCTTAATGGCTAGATTTACAGGGGGAAAATAGATGGCACATACACCTTAGTGTGGGGGGGGGCTACCTAAATTAAGTTCTTTCTAAGACCACTGAGTATTTATTGGAATAATGAAAATACTGCCTATGTAATTAATTTAAAATTGAATGCATGGCTTAATGTCTACCAGAATCAGACTTTGAACTTTGCAACCTTTAAACCTAAAATCTACAAATATCATATTGCAATGCAAGTTCTCCTACTTGACATCAAATCTATCTCAGATTATTTTTGTGCTGATCTGTCCCTATTTACCATAATGCTGCAGTATTACAGTTCACCATAGTGTTTACAAAACTTACTATTACTGAAACATAGACAATGATGGCAGAAAAAGACCAGAGCTCCAGCCAGTCTGCCCATATTACCTATAATCCCTGGAACCTATAGTTCCTCTGGGGTACTAGCCCTTCCTGTCCTATCCTCATTCTCCTCCCTTGTCTTGTCGCCCAAGGTGACCACTATTCCCTTCAGTCTGTTCCATGCCTGCTTGAATCCCCTGACTGTGTTTACACCCACCACCTCAGTCAGCAGACTGTTCCAAGGTTACACCACCCTTTCCATATAGAAGCACTTCCTCACATCCCTCCTGAACTTCCCTTCTGTTAGTTTCCACTCATGACCGCATGACCTCAAGTTAGTATTCAGGTTAAATAATTCCCCACAGTTTACCTTTAAGGAACTTGAAGGTCTCTATTATATCTCACCTCTCCCTTCTGGTTTGTGCCTTGAGGTGCTCCTCGTAAAATCTGCCCTGCTGGCTTTGACTCATTTTTGTTGCTCTGTGCTGAAGTGTTTCCAGCCTATCCCTGTTCTGTCTGAGGTGAGGGCTCCAGAATTAGATGCAGTACTGCAGGCGAGGCCTCACCAGAGATACATATAGGGGAAGTACTACCTCTTTTCTTCTGCCATCAATACAACTCCCAATACATCTCAGCATCCTGCTAGCCTTGCTATTGGCCTTGTTGCACTGGCTCATTTGTTTAAGGCAATTACTGATGATAACTCCTAGATCCCCTTCATCTTCTGTAGTGTTAAGTCTCACCCCACCCATCCAGTACTCTGTCTTGGGGTTCCTTTTCCCTTAGTGCATTACCTTACACTTTTTGGCATTGAATTTTAACTGCCAGACCTTGAACCACCCCTTTAGTTTTTGTAGGTCCCTCTACACATCCCATATTCCCTCATCACTGTCCACCCTACCACACAGTTTTGTGTGATCTACAAAGAGACATAGTCTGCCTTGGATTCCCTCGCCAATGTCACTAATGAACATGTTGAAGAGGACTGGACCCAGGATAGTCCCTTTGGAACCCCGCTCGTAATCTCCCTTTCCTCTGAATTAACCTCATTGACCACCACCCTCTGCTGTCTCCCTTGTAGGAAACCACCCACCCAGTTCACTACGGTTTTAGCCACACCCAGGTTTTCCATCTTTTTGAGCAACCTTTTGTGCAGTTCCAAATCAAACACCTTGCTGAAGTCGAAGTGCAGCAGATCCACAGTGTGGCTTTTGTCTACTTCCTGAAATTTGTTCTACAAACTTCTGTAGCTTTGGAATCCCCCAGAGTGCTTCCAACAATGGCCACTCTTCATTTAAAAGCCCCTTCAATTGCTAAAAATGATCTTGTACAGTACCTCTTTGATCTGTCGTATCCAGCAGATTTCTACTAATTGTCAGAAAATGTGCTACAGTTGTCTAGCTGTAGAAGGGGAGAAGTATGACTTATCTTAAGTATTTGGCCCATCTACTGTAGATACTCTTAATCCTACAGACTGTGCTTGAATGATTGGTGCAAGCACAGATATCCAGCTTCCTTCTACTCCATAATACACACTTTGCAGCCCTGTCTACTTTAGGACCAGCCACTCCACTACCACTGAAATATTGAAGGTCAGATCACCAACGACATTATGATAACTATGAATCAGGGCCATTGCACAGGTGCCATCCTTATAGATCTTTCTAAAGGTTTTTCTGTAGTTGGCCATTATCTTCTTTTCCAAACACATATTGAATAGTGCATGGGTAACCATACACAACAAGGCTTTGTTATAATGTTATAGGGACTTTGAGAGCAAAGAAAGAGAGATCCCCATAGTGTCATCTCATATCCTGATATGGAAACACATGCAGAGTTACTTATGTGGTTGAACATACACTATTTTTTATAGTAGATGTTTTTTAAAAACATTTCCTTTTTAGTCTAATTCTAGGGACAGAGAAGTAGTGGGTGGGTGGCATGGACTGCAAACAAAGTATTGAAAGTGGGACAGAAGGCCAGGCTCGTGAACAATACATGTTGATTTCCACAGACAGCAGAGTAGAGAAAATTGAAAACATGCAGTGAAACCTTGGTAGGAAACACGATCACATCTAAGAAAGGTTTTTTAAAGTTCATTGTTTGACTGCATGGTTTGAGTGGCAGCAAGGTAAATGAATTTGAAATTAGAGCACAAGAAAAACACAGTAGGCATGAGCTTCAGAGGTGAAAAGCTGTAGCATCTTTGTAACATCAGAACAATACAACAACTTTTTATGATCTTTGAGCTGTTTTACAACATGAAAATTCTGAATATGGTCTTCCGTACACTACAGAGATAAGCATACATCATTAACACCAACTTGAAACTAAGTGCTATTCCAGATTCCCAAGGATTCATTCTGTTACCCCTGCTGTTTTCGTATTTGCAAATAACCTCTCAGTTCAATGTGTTTTTATATAAACTATAGCTAGGAAAGCATGCTGAGTAAAGCTGATTTCCAGGTGCCTGGGTGATGGGTAGAATACGACACTGAGTTCAAAATGTATAAATGATTAAAGTGGAGTATTTATGAACCATGTCCATAACAGTTTGAAAGCCTGTGAAAGCTCTTTTAAATGGAGTATTTAAGCCAAAAGGCATGTCAGGGCGTGGGATATTGGAAGGATTTACCCAGACCTCAGGTGATGTGTCACAAAACACAGCCTAGTGACTTAACAACATGAGAAGTAGATAAATGCCTCAATTACCCACATCCTCGAATGCTTTATTGTGATTCTATAATGGACGCAAGTGTAAAATAAATGTGTTTGAGCATCTTTTAATAAATTCCCTTTCTTAGCTGTGGGGTACTGCAGGATTTACCCACAAAGTAGAACCTTAGCTGACCAATGAGGTTACATTTTATTCATTGTATAATTTGGTTTATTTGCAGCTGGTAGCAGTCCTGAGATATTCCTGACTATGACTGCCCTAATCTGATACTACATTGGCATCCTTTTTGGAACCCTGTGATGGTATGCAGTGTGAAACTGTACCTAGATACAATGGGCATGATTTTCCAAATTCCTAGATTGCTGTAAGCTCTGGTACGCCAATGATATTGGGTATGGAGCTTACAGTGATCTAATGGGATTTTCTATCCAGTGCGGTAATAGCTGCAAGCTAGACCAACTTGTTTTCATCTAGCTTGCAGCAATCCTGGGGGCCATTATTACAGAACTTGCGCCAGATATTTGGAGCAAGCTGCTGTAATATTTGAAAACTGTTGCAACTGCACCCGAGCTTGTAAATTCATGCATAATTGTGGCAAAGGGTTCAGCGTACACCTGGAGCCTAATTGCCCTGGCACAGGGCAGGACACGAGCCCTACACCAGGCTTTGAAAATCCAGCCCAATGTGGCTAGGCACAACTTCCCTCTGTGTGACATAACATTCCATGATCCCAATAATGGTGGCAATGTAGTCTCAATATAGTACAGAATTAGTCAATGAGATCTACAAACTGCTGCCAGCTACATGTCAACTGAATATCTCACTTAAAGACCTTTTCTGGGGCTTTAAACTATGAGAAGCACTGTTCATAATTCTTCCTTTTTTAATATATGGTAATACACAAGGAAATGCAAGCAGCACATGGTTCAAAAATGTTAATAATATAAGGAATAAGGTGTATCAGACTGGCTTTGTATGGGGACAAAATAGGAGTAGGTGGGTGGAAGTGGAAGAAGTGTAGTGCATTATTTGGCCATTTGTAGCAGGGAGTGGGTGGAGAGAGTAAGAGTCCAGGTGGGGTAATGTCTAGATGCACAAGTAGGAGTAGACAGCTCTCAGAGATGGCTTTTTTATATTTTAGGATGTATCTATATCTGTACACATGTTCACCAATATGACTGTGCTGTACAGCACCAGTTACACTCTACATCCAATCTCACTCAACTTACAGTACAGGCAGATTTCAGAGAAGTCAGTTCATGTCTTGTTAAAGACAAACTTGCATTAAACTGCAGCAAGACAAAATCCATTATTTATGGTTCTCCCCACTTACTAAGAGAAGTAACAACAACCCCCTTGGTCATCAAAACCTTAATTGATATCACACTGGCACAGATCTTTTAGTTCAAATATCAAGGCTTAAGGTTAGACTCATCCCTGACTTGTAATAGGCATATGGATAATGTATATCGGCAGCAGGGCAAAGACAAGGTGTACTCAATTGAAACCATCATTGCCTAAATCCTTACAGCAAGGAATGGGTTGTGTAGCACTTTCTCTCACCTGTCTTGGACTATGGTTATGTTGTATACCATGCAGCCTTCAAGCAGTACTACACACAATTAGTGAGCTATTCAATAAACTTTGCAAGTTTGTATTCTGTGAATTTTCAGAACCCACCATTGAACTGTACACAATCAACTGAAGTGGCTGTGCTGTGGGTGGTTGATGGGGCGGATGGATGTAGGGAATGTGATGAACACACACTCCATCACAGTGTTGATATATGTTAACCAAATGCAAACAACATTACTGCTACACCATTCTGTTTAAATGCATCCACTCCTCCTACCTCAACTTTCGCTTTTATCAGTACCGAGCACTGCTATGCCTTGCACTTAGCTGAATCTCTGCACTTCCAAGACCAAGACTAAAGAAAATCTATGGCAGTCATGCCTTCCCTTTTGCAACTCATGGTGGTTTGAACAAATTGCCCAAACACCTGAAATAGGCCCCTGCTCTATCCTCATTCAAATCACAAGATCCAGCAAGAAAGTAGTGGCACACGAAAACCTTTGTAGTGGTTAAAGCAGTTATAGCAATTTATTTTATTGCATAAATAGTAGATTAAACCACAAATTTCCAAAACAGCAATCCTGCATACTAACAGCTTTACACCAGTGCTTTGACTCAGATGAAGTGGGCAGAGACCACCCACAGCATTCCTGTCAACTTGAAGAGGAGGAGGAGGAGAGTAAGACCCTCACCTATTCCTCCTCCAGCCCTTTAGCCATCCCTACACAATGCCTGATTAGTCCATTGAGTCTCTATGGCCCCAGGTAGCTAATCAGGATTGAGCTTGCACTGCCTTGAGGTGGGAACGTCTTGAGACAGCTCTTTCTGATTACTGTCCCTGCTCCCCTTTGAGTCCTTAATTTTTCAGTTTGAAGGGAAACAAACTTGCCACCATTTGTGGGTCACGTAGGACTGGTGATTTATTATCTACCCCTCTTCATACTATTTTAAAGAAATGAGCCATTTGGCCATCGGGAGCAGCCTCTCCCCCCCCCACAAAAAATCATATCTGGCTGATCCTGTCTCCTGCTGCTGACATGAGGATGCCCCTGATGTCAATGTCAGCCAGTAGGCTGTAATCATGGGAATTTTGAAATTTCCTTACAGGGACTTCTTGGTTCTCCCAGTCCACAGATAAATATTTATTGTATATTTATATTGTGCCCCTCAGGGCTCCTGCTATTAGCTGCATGGACTGGGAGTAAAAAGCACTGACAAGCACTTTCACTTTTAGCATGGTTGCCCTATAGGGATGGTTGCACTAGCAGCAGCCACTCAAGCTTGACCTCCTCCTAACACTACTCCCTGCCTGTCAACATAATACTTGGGCTCAGGGACCCACTACTAGACCCCAGGTAAAGGGGATTATTATATTTAAAAAGACTGGCCACTGACCACCATGGTGACTGCCCACTCACCCAGCAGGGCTACTGTATCTAGGGAGCAGGCCTCCTAGGGCAACTCTGTCACACTGGACCACAAATGCCTCTTCTTTAACCACAGGGTCCACTAGCTCAAAAGAGCCTCCACTAGCCCACCTGAACAATTACTTTAAAATACTGGCCAACAGGTCATCTGGGGTGCTAAGGGGTTTTAGCTGAGCCCCCCAAACAACACTTTCTCTTCTCTTCTCTTCTCTGCTCTTCTCTTCTCTTCTCTTCTCTTCTCTTCTCCTATCTTTTTGCAAATTCATTTTCTTTCTCTCTATCTCTGCTTCCTAGTACCCAGATAAGATACCCTCTACTTATACCTATAAGTGGTTTGTTGACTGTAATGGTGCAGCCTCGCCCATTTCAAAACAATACAAATAGACAACAAAGTTACAAATTCATCAGACTTGTGTATAAAAAAGAAAGCACTTTAGTGATAATAGTTTAGTGATGATGGTTTATGAGGTACTGTAATAACCATATCTGAGAAAATATAAACTCATGTGCCAAGGGCTGAGGTGTTTATGGAATCCAAGATATGGTTACTATCAAGTTTGAATCCTACCACTATAGCTATTATACTGAAAAAAATGTAATTAGAAATAATTAATTAGAAGAAATGTTTAGATAAACTAAGATGAGCTTCCTGCTGTCAATGTAACTCTACAGCTTTGTGACAGAATGTTTACAATAAGGAACGATTTGTAGGTGTAAGCCAATCATAATGCAGGGAATAGCATGCTGTCCCATTACTGAGTCTCCGGTCCAGTTATGCAAGCAATAACACACACCAAGGGGTGGGTTATGTCCTGATAAGAGCATGCCCAGGTGCATAGTAAGGCATGAGGATTTTGTGCAGAGTGCCTTATGCACCGGGATGTGCTCTTTTGAGGACATAACCCACACCTTGGAAAGTGTTACTGTGCTTATAAAATAGGCCGCCAAGTAACTATTTAAGAAAAAAAAGAAAAGAGTAAAAACATGGCAAAATATTTTAAAATTGAAGTTTTAATAAGTGAAGTAGTAGAATAGTCCTTTTATTTATGTACTTTCTGTAGTTTGATGTCTTCTGCATGGTGCTGCTCACCCTCCCCCCCCCCACACACACAGACACAGACACAGAAACATATACTAATCAGGTTGTCTTCCCAATGTTCATACACTGTTATTCCATCACTGTCCTTCCCCTCTCCACATACTGTTAATTCCTCACTGGCACAATGACTGGCTAGTTTGAGATGGATGATGGCCTGCAAATGTTTCCTATTAACCCTTGACTGAGCCGGCCACTAAAGTGAGTTTTGACCCTTCCCCCCTTCGAGATTTTATTTATTTTTATGGTGTGTGTGTGTGTGTGTGTGTGTGTGTGTGTGTGGTTTTCTGCTCCACTTTCAGCATTTTGCCTGCTTTGAAAAGGGGAGAAATTATACTTTTGTTCCAAAGATTTATTGAGTGAGCTGACTGCTGAACAGTTGTTTCCGGTTCTTCGGTGAGCTTTTGAGATCATGGTGGCACTGTGGTCAGATTGTATGGTGTGATTAATTTTTGTATGGTGTCTACTTCTTTCTTTTCAGGGAAAGGGATATGTGACACCGTTTCAACATGCACAACTGACAGCTGAGTGAGCCAGCTGCTGAGGAATGACTTCCAGTTTTGTGGTTGGCTTGAGATAGCATTGTGGACTTTTGGAAAGTGCAGTCAGATATTTGAAGTGAGACTGATGTTGAATGGCACAGTGATACCCATGGCTATGGGCTTTCCCTGGCACAAGTAGCGCCGGTTGGACAGTTATGGCATGGTAAGGACATGATTGAAGTCAGCTATCAGCCAGTCAGATTTATGGAAATGTTTTGCCCATGTTAGAATACAGAATTACAGTGCAGTAGCTCTACATTCTGATTGTCTGATAATTAAGCAACAATGGTATAGTGAGCTGGGTTTATGGAAGAATAAGTGTACTGGGATGCAAATAAACACATTATAAATCACTCAAATTTAGTTTGGCTAATTTATACAATTTTTTACAATTTTATTGTGCTATCCTTTACCCCACATCCCCGTACAAGATCACACTGTAAAGGGGGGAGGGGCACTGTAGAGCCTGAGCAAAATGGCAGCTTATGCTTTAAGCTCTCATTTATTGAACATTGTAGGCACTGAAAATCTTAATTTTATTGCATCTTTCATTGGAGAAAAATATACTGCAGGTTACTTGAACAGCTCAGTACTGCAATGGGAAAAACTCAGAAGGTTCAACAGACGCAGGATGGAGTTCTTGGAAAAAGTCTTCCTGTGCTTTCAACCATGTGGTTGGCCTCAGGCCCTGTAGCTGCTGCTACTCAAGAACCAGAAGTGGGAACGCATCAAATGATGGGTGCTAAATTGGACACTTTAATAAAATTGGTGGCAGACTTGTCGGATAATTTCGATACACTGACTAATCATGTCACTACTTTGGGAGATGACCATAGAAGCTGTCTGAATAGCTGCATCAGATGCCACTAAATTATCAGAGTCAGCCATGGGGGCTGCTGCAAATATTATGAAGGAAAATGATCATCTCTGCACTAGGTCTGAAACATTGGAAAACCAAGCTAGATCTGCTCACATTCGGATTACTGGCATGCCGTAAGAGTGTGATTGTGACCATCTGTGTCTCTTCCTCTTGGAATGGTTCCACTAACAGTTTGAGAGCAAGACCCTGACCACATTGATTGGCATACAGAAAACTTACCAGGTAACACCAAGAGGCAGGATGGACAGTCCAAAAGCCCTCCTCCCCAGGCAATTGTTGTCACAGATGAAGTGGGCACAAGGGATCGTGTGTTGGCTTTGGCAAGAAGGAGGAGAACATTGCTGCAAGATGGGGCCCCTATCAAGATTTTCCCGGATTTGAGTTATGCAACATGGCAGCGGAAGAAGAAATTTGATAGGGTTCCTGCTATGTTAAGGGAATCCAACTTATGACATAGGATGGTATTTCCAGCAAAACTGAGGATTGTGCATGACAGAAAGGTATTTTTGTTCAGTGACCCTTCTGATGCACTTAATGGGCATGGACGCATGCAGTGAAACCCTCTCTTCCCAATGAGTCGGATGTACAGAGTACGGATGAAGAGACTTGACTTTTTACTGTATGTCCCTAAGTATCTATGTATTTCTGCTTTAATACAGGGAGATAACAATGCCTCCCTTGTATAGTGTGCTTTTTGCACTGCAAAGATGCTCTCTGGTTTGAAAGACACTACATGATCAGTCTCTACCCTTGTTGCTAAAATGTTTAATATACAGTGGTTGCAGGTTTAAAATGTAACCAGATGTTATAGTAGTTTGAGCAAGCACCTAATTGAGGATCTTTCTGATAATCCTTCTTAAGGCTGATCTAGTCATACACTTTAAAGTGTAATACTTTGGATTAGCAGGGCAATAGTGTATGTATCCTTCTGGCTGGAAGACTTGGACTTTGGATCTCTTCATTTTTCATTTTTGGACTCACTGTTCTGCTGCTCATGGATTTCTAGTACAGCTGTTTACATGTTTTTGATTATGGTGAATTTACCCAGTTCTTATTACCCCCTGTACAATGTATCTAATAGATATGGCATGATCTTTATTGATTATTTATTTATTTTCAGAGTTCAGAAAGCACCGTTGAGTCTGAGACTCATTTACAAAGGTTCCATATCACATATAATGAACAGTACAAAGTAAAGGTAACATACAGTGCAGGGAACAATTTACAAAGGTTCCATGTCACATATATTGAACAGTACAAAGTTGAGGTAACATACAGTGCAGGGAACATAACCATGCTTGATACCTTGTAAATGTAAAAAATAAGGCTTGCAGTCTTGAAAAAACAGTCTTATGGTGGCTCAGGTAGGCATTTAGTAAGAGAGAAAGAAAGGAGAATTGGCGGGGGAGTTTCCCAGCCAGAGGCCATTTTCATTGCGGGGGGGGGGACTTCTGACAAGGTCAATAACAGTCACAGCAGTTTAGGGTCTGGAGGTGGCCCTTAAGGTGAGTTTTGAAGAGTCCAATAGAGTTTTGGGTTGTGACGAGGCGGGGTAGGTCATTCATCCAGGTGGGGGCCATGTAGCTAAAAGACCTTTGAAATTGGGAGGTATGGCATTGGGGAACTGTGAGTTGTTGTTTTCTGGAGTTAGGAGTTAATTTAGGGGTTGTAGATGGGTAGATTAGGGTGGTGAGACCCGGGGGGGGAGACCTAGGGTGATTGTTTTGACCATAAGACAGGTGTGGAATTTGATTCTATTGTCGAGGTTAAGTCAGTTAGTGGAGTTATATAGAGAGCAGGTGTGTGTGAGGTGGTCACAGCCCAGGACAAGGTGACAGGTTTTGTTTAGGAAGAGGTGGAGTCTGTTTAGGGCTGAGGTGGTGGCAGCGTTATAAATGAGAATACCGTAGTCGAGGAGGGAGAGGATAGAGGAAGAGACTGCAAGTCGGAGGGCGTCTTGGGTAAGGCAGTGTTTGACGTGGTATAGCAGTCCAAGGCGGACGTTAAGGGCCATGGACAGGTGATGTATATGCTGGTGGAAATTGAGAGCCGGGACCAGGGTGATGCCTAGATATTTGAAGTGGGTCACTTGGTGGAGAGAGGTTTGGTCAGCAGTTAGGATCTGAGGGAAAAGTTTCTGTTTTGTGTTTTGGGGGTGGGCAAAAATCATGAACTTGGTCTTCTTGTAGTTCAATATGAGGCATTGAGCAGTGAACCACTGCTCTGCTTCATTAAAGGAGGACTGGAGGGTATAGTGGAGTTGCAAAGGGTCATGGCTGGAGGCATAGAGGACAGCATCATTCACATACAGCAGGAGGTTGCCAGATCATGTGCTAGGGTGGGAGTTAAGGTAAATGCTAAAAAGGAGGTGACCAAGGATGGACCCCTGGGGAACCCCAGAGAGAACTGGGATACTATTGGGCAGGGCCATGCCAATTTTGACCTGTTGGCACCTGCCTGTTAGGTAGTCTATGAACCAGTGAAGGGCTTCCTGTGAAAAGCCAATGTTGGAGAGTGTGACTAGCAAGATGGAGTGATGTACGGTGTCAAATGACTTAGAGAGGTCGACAAAACCAGCACCAGTGGTGTGGCCTTTGTCTAGTGCAGAGTGGATGTGCACAGTGAATTCCAAGAGGGCGATGGTAGCACTGTGCCCTTTGAGGAAGCCATGTTGCTGTCTACAGAGGAGATCGTGTTTGTTAAGGTGGTCAGTGAGCTGGTCATAGACAATGCACTCTAGAGCTTTACATGGGGGGGAGGATAGATATGGGCCAGTAGTTGTTGGTGTCAGTACGGTCCTCGCTTTTAAATATGGGGGTAATGGAGGCAGATTTCCATATGAAGGGGAATTTACCTTGGCAGAGGGAGAGGTTGAGAATATGGGTGAGTGGGTAGAGTACGTCTTGGATGGTGAGTCAGAGAAGCCTCAGGTCCAGAGAGTCACTACTATGTAGTAGTAGCAAAAATCATTTATTTTTGTACAGGATACAAAAATGACCCAGTTTTTACACCATTAGGATACAATCCTATTTACATGGCGTTCCAGTTTTAGATGTTATAAATCACTTGGACATATAAATCAATTACACATATCAAATATAACAAAGTACAAAAGTGTATATACAGTTTACTTAAAGCCTTCCATACTAAATCAAAACAAGTACATCTTACTGCTAATTCATTTTTCAAGGCAGTATTAAATTCATGAGAACCCGTATCTGTGTTTTTCTCTTGAATCTTTCGCTCATTCCAAAATTTTATTGCTACATATGCAAAAGACATTTCTCCTAACCTAGTTCTTGGTGTAGTTATTTTAATATATATACTATAGCTAGCATGGTTTAGAGTGTTCTCCAGATATGGCTCAGCAGCCTTAAGGGTGATGCACTGCAGGTGGAAGGGAGGGTTGTGCTGGGGGGGCAAGGCAGGGGTGGGTCAAAGAAGTTAAGAGGGAGGACATAGCTGAGGTTAGTGAAAGCTTGGTTGAAGGCTGAGGCTATGCTGGAAGGGTCAGAAGTCAGGTGTCCTTCCACCGCTATTAGTTTGTGTGGAGTGTTGGGATTTTTGCCACTGATTTCCTTGACATTATCCCAGAATTTGCTCCCACTGCCCCAGGTATCAGTAAGGGCAGCTTTATAGTGTTCAGCTTTAGCTTTGCATAATGCCCACGTACATTTGTTCCAGGCCTCTCTATACTTCTGCCTATCAGATGGCCAGCCCATCTCATTAGAGAGGTGCCAGAGAGAGTCACATGTACGCATCAAGGCACAGAGCTGATTGACGATCCAAGGGGCAATGTTGCCTTTGGCCATCCTTTTGGAGAGTGGAGCAAATTGGTTGCAGATGGTGTTGAAAGTACGAATGAAGAGGTCAAGGACGATGTCAGTGTCGAGGGTATTAGTTAGGAAGGACCAGTCCAGTGAACTGAGATGAGATCTTAGGAGAGCGAGTTTACCTGGGCCTAGTTTGCGAAAGACAATTACTTTGGGGGGGGGTCTTGGTCATTTTGCAGGAACACGCGCAGAGAACAGGGGAGTGGTCGTTGATCATTTTTGGAAGTACCGTGGTGCTAGTGATTTTATGGGGATGGTTGGTGAAAACCAGGTCCAGTAGGGAGGAGGCTTCGGTGCATAGGTCCAGACGAGAGGGAGAGGGGACTACTTGTGTGAGGTCTTGGGTGGTAGCTGTGTCTAAAAGCGGGGTGGAAGACTTAGCCAGCCAGTTGGTGTTGAAGTCCCCAAGGATAATCTGTTCATTTTGTTGCGGGAGGGAGGTAAGATGTGACAGGATTGAGTGGAAAGCCACTTTCTGATCTCTAAGGGGAATGTAGGCTGCCGTGATGAGGAGGGAGGTTTGGTAGTGACCCATAGTGAGCTTGAGCATAATGGCATGTGGCCCGGGGACTAGCGAGGGGGGGGGCATCTGACAGTGTAATGTGTCCTTAACGTATACGGCACAACCCCCTCCCACCTTTACCTGTCTGTCAGCTCAGAAGAGGTTGAAACCCAGCATGGTTAGCGCAGAGACTGGGAACAAGGGGGAGAGTCAGGTTTCAGTTAAGGCAATGACATCGGACTGATGTTGGAGGACCCAACCCTGGTATGAGTCCCATTTTTTTAGTAGACTACAGACATTGAGGCTGGCAATGCGAAACCCACTATTGGGGGTATGGCTAGGTGCTGAGGTTGCAACTGGGCCAGGATTAGGGTGGATATTACCGGAGATAAGGAGTAGCAGTAAGAGGAAGGACCTGAGTGGGGAGTTCCAGGCCGATTTTCATATGATGATCTATGTCAGGTGCGGCCCGGGGAGTTGAGAAGGGAGGGATGGGGGGTAGTGCAGGGGCTGACAGTAGAGAGCGGATGACAGAGGAGGTGGGGGGTTAATAGGTTTCATAGGGAGCGGTACCTGATGTAGTAGTGTCCTTGCGAGGGTAGTCCATGTATGGCAGTGGTTATAGTTGCATATGGTATATGTGGGTAGGGGGAAGGTCCCATAGCTTGGGTGGAGGGTGGGTGCGGTATAGGTCTGGTTTCCCTTGGTATTCTTTGTGGAAGCCAGTGGATACCAGGCAGTGTGGGTGAAGGGGTAGCCTATGACTCTGGGAGCTTGACTGATATGGGAGGTTGAGGAAGGGGGAATGAGCACAGAGGACAGAGTAGAGGAAAGAGAGACAGGAGAAAAAGAAGCATGTTGGGGGAAGGTTGAAGTTTGAGTGATAGCAGTGGTGAAGAGAAAAGAGTGTAGAGCAGCCTCTAGTGGTGACTTGGTATAAGGTGCATATGGAAAAGTGGGCTGATTGGTTCAAGAGTTAACTATTCAGTGCCACTGACTCTGTCCTATATAAGGAGAAGTTGAGCAAGGGTGATAGTGGTGGCAGTGGGAAGATGACGCAATGCATAGGTGGGGTCAGCAATTCAGATTCTGTAGTGGGAGCAGGCGAGCGTGAGGAGGTCTAGTCACCTTGCCCTGCTGATTCACAGTTCAGCTCTTTACCTGGGATTGCTTTCGGGGAGTAGGGAAGGGCAGCTTCACAAGCCCTCGTGACCTTGGCAGTTTTGCTGGACCCTCGGTGGATCCATGGCTCTGGGAACAGAAGAAAGGCTGGTAAGTTCTTATATCCTGCTACGAGGGGGAGGAGACAACTTAGGTGTGGGGACAGAAAGGCCTATGCTGGCAAGAAGAGGTGTAGGTGAAAAACGCTAGCAGTTACTTCTAGAACACAACTCAGCAATGTAATAGCTTCACACTAGTGCCCTAGCTTAAGGTCCAGCTACCGAATAACAACTAGGCAGTACTGAATACATGCAATTTTATTGAAGTCTTGGTACACATGCATATTTTACTGGGATCCTATTGCATCATTAAGGTAACTCGTTTTAAGTAAAAAAAAGCCATTTTTGTCAGAAATCATGTAAGGTACCCCCTTTACAATGAAGAAATGCAGGTTGTTGGCTAAAACTGTACTGCAAAAAACTTTCTCCACTTCCATGCTGACTTTTAAATCATGCAGTAGATTTTAAACAGTTCCAGAGTGATGTCTGCATTCAAGTAAAATGGCACAAAGCCCAAATTTCAAATTCGGATTCTGTAGCAGGAGCAGGTGAGCGTTAGGAGGTCTGATCACCTCACCCTGCCGATTCACAGTTCAACTCTTTACCTGGGATTGCTTTCGGGGGTGGAGGAGGGAAGCTTAGCAGGCCCTCCCGACCTTGGCAGTTTTGCTGGACCCTCTGTGGATCCATGGCTCTGGATTTGCTTTTGGGGGGTAGGGGAGAGCAGCTTCATAGGCCTTCGCAACCTCGGCAGTTTTGCTGGACCCTCGGTGGATCCGTGGAGTGGTGCCCTCAACTGTTTTCTTAAATAATTGTCATTTTCTATGTCAGTATTAAGTGAATTGTATGAGAATTACTAAACTAATAAACATATAGTTTAAAAAAAAGAGATCACACTGTACACTGAATAAGATGTAGAGTAGCACTGCATGCTGATTGGCTGAAATTACATTAGTGATTTATAATTAATCAACATGGCATGACAGCATGTGGGTTACTGGGGCATTTATCCCTGTATCCTGTGCTATGTCATGAGGCACAACAGAGTGAGTAAAGCATATGGTAGGTGGGTCAACTCTCAATTAACCATGTCCTGGAGTGCCTTATTGCAATTATACAATGGAGCCATGTGTAAAATAAATTTAAAATCTATTTATGTTTTGTTTTATTTTGTGTAAATGCTCTTCCAAAACCATGGTTTACTGTAGGATTTCGCCACATGTAAAGATCTTAGCTGGCCAATCAGGATACAGGACTTTTTATGTTCAGTATATAATAAATATAATACTACTGATGGAAAAAGGTTGACTTGGTTGACAGCACATCCACATCTGAACCAGATGTTTGTGGGTTCTCGTCCCTCTCTAGGATTGGGCTCATACCATAAACACTGGTGCAAATTGTAATACAGGAGGAGTACTTAGTACTAAGGAGACAGTGTACTGTTGGAGTGTCCCATCCTTCAGATAAGACATTAAAGCA
The DNA here is from genome assembly GCA_016271365.2 of Neoceratodus forsteri. Classification (NCBI taxonomy): domain Eukaryota; kingdom Metazoa; phylum Chordata; order Ceratodontiformes; family Ceratodontidae; genus Neoceratodus; species Neoceratodus forsteri. Next base: position 507,529,290 of record CM057452.1, on the reverse strand, counting down.
GCAATGCAACAAAAAATGTTTTCCCAAAAATCTAGTTTTAGCTACAGTTAATAAATATATCAGCATGCCTATCAAATCTACTTGTCTAAATACCTCCTATGCAGCACACTGCAAGACTTTTTTTATATTTTCTCAGTCTTAACCCTTGCCAGATCTATAATGCTATTTCATAGCCAAATGTGGTGGCCAACATTTATTCTTGAGAAAAAAGCTAAATTGAAACATTTATAAAACACTTATATTCTGTTGAAATAAAGAATTTACTAGCAAAAAATACTGTAAGATGCCTGGAATGTTCTATAGTGACAAGGGTAAGATCAGCAATAGGAATAAACTCTGGTCAGAGCCGATATGGCTGCACAGGGCAGTGTTTGACAATGTGTGCAGCAAGAGCGAGTAAACCTTCCGAACTCTCACAGCACTGGAGCCTGCACTGCATAAGATGGCAGCTCCGACAGTCCTGCACATGTGCAATAGTCACACATGCGCAGTAAAAACTAGAGCCACCTACCATGCATCAGAGCCACCTGCCATTCACAAGATGGTGACACTGACAAACCTGCACATGTGCAATACTCATGCATGCACAGTGTGAGTCAGAGCCACCACATCACTTCTGCAGTTGTGGATATAGTGCATGGGGGGCCGAGCACCATGGTGGAGAGCTGTGTCCACAGAGCAAATGACAGGAGGTTACACCACAGACAACCTGCGACTGCAGTGCTGTGAACAAGAGACCGCATCACTGTAGGAGAAAATGGAGATCATTTCATTTTTCTCCTACTTTGATGTGATCCCAAAATGACTGCAGTTCTCCGCCCATACAGTCATAAAAACAGGAACAGGAAAATAAGCCAGAAACATATAAACCCATAACTGAACAATTGCAGTGCCACATGTTATCTAGTTAATGCATGTGATTTATTCCTATACATGTCCCCCTTCTTTACCTAAAGGTCATGTGATGAATTGGCAGAAATCAATATGAATGAACCATGCTCAAGAGTATGTTTCATTCTGAACAAAAAAAAAACACTTATATACCCATACTTATTATGAATTGTAGGGACTTTAAATTGCCCCACAATTTCAAAAATGACTTACTAGCTAATTTCTTATGTTCTGTAAAGAAAATTAGCTGCAGACATTGAATAGCATAAGGTATTATCTCTTGCAAAGGTGTTTCCTTCTATTGCATCATATAGGCAAACCAAGACTTCCACATGTAATATTAAATTTAATGTACAGTACTACTGTGAAATTTATCCCAGGAATACTGATATAGATCCAAGACTATTACTTCATATGTAGGTGATTTAAGTATTGGGTCCTTTCATGCTTGAGTAGCTCGGCCTAAAACTGTATTGATATGGGGCATTGCAAAAGAAAATGCTCCTGTGTCTCAAGATACTGAAGACAGAATGGTCTGAGGCAAGTTATTTCCTCAGTTTTCTTATGCTTCAGGTTTTTGTAACCCCAAGTAAGCCATGACAGCAAAACCATGTCACATACCAGAGTTGTGCTGGTAGTCTCAGATCCACTACACAGCTAAATACTGTTTTGTTACTCCCAAAAAAATACAATGGGATCTGAGACTTTGGGGAGAGAACTGACTGAATGATGGCTGAATATAGTTTTTTTGCTATTCAGTGTAATGATTGTTCCAAGTGTTAAAGTTTCATTGTCTAATTGTAATGAAGGTAGCCCTAGTAAAGTCGGTGGACCCAATTTTAAAAGGGTCCCTAGAGTGATACAATTTGTGCAAACCCCTACCTGCTGCAAACACTGGGTGTGCCAGGGACCCTGTACTGGACTGTGGTACAGCAGGAGTCCTGGTGCCAAAGTCCCCAGAGTTGCCATAAGCTGGGTAGTGCACCAAACAAGTAGCACATTGGAGGGGTTTGACGGAGGGTGCTGTGATCCCCTCATGCCTGTTGGAAAGCTGCTTCAGGCTGTGAATGTTGGGGTGGGGAATAGGAAACCCCAGAAGCTGCTCAGTATGGGGGCACAATGCCCTGTATATGTCTTATCGGGCCATTTGGCAACCCTACCTGTGGCAGTGTGCAAAGTTGCGGCACACAAAGGTGCCCAGGACAGGACAGAGCCAGAGATCATGGCAGTGGCTATGCAAGTCCACAAATCTGTACCAGCAAACTTACCTGCCAGCTTGCAAAGAGTGCTAACAATTGTATATTGCCCCTCACTGCATCATTCGCAGTGGCATTGTGTTACAGGAGGGGGCACCCACTCTCACAGCCTAGGTGCCCCTGATGCACACCTCCATATATGCTGCCATATATCACAGACAGATGCTGGAGGACCCCAATGGGAGGGTAATGCACTTCCGGATGCAGGTGGCAGAATGTGCTGGCATTACTAATGGAATGATACAAGAAGGCATGGCTATAGGAATGTGGCAGCTTCCTTTTATTAACATATTTTTTTCAACCAGTAGCTCTCCAAACACATTGTGATGCAATACCAACTCACCTGCTGCAATGTGCATGTGCATATGTACCGTGCACAAGTGATGCAGGTTGCTATAAGGGCTGTGTATGGTGTGGCAGGAAATGGCACGGCCAGTCAAGTGGGACATAAAAAAAAAAACACCCTGCACAAGTCCCAGCATGGCGGAGATTTGTCCAGCCAGACGGCAGGGAAAACAAGACAGTAAAAGACAGGAAAAATAAAAAAAGGACCATGCTTGATCTCTTGGTAGGGGCTGGGATTCATCCCTTCTGCCCTCCCCCCCTCAAAAAAAATACAGTGAAAAAGGGTCTTTTTGATTTTGGATCTGGGATTTTTCCTATAAAAAATGTATTTTCTTTCCTCTCATTTTGGTGGTGTATCATTACTTTTTTTTGGGGGGGGGTTGCGTGCCCACCCAGGCACCGTGGGCATGACACCACTGTTGTACATGCTAGAACCCATGAAATGATCAGGGACTTTACATTTCAAGTTGTTGGTTTCTGAGTTGGAAAGAAGGGACATATTGAGGATGGTCCATGTACTATCTATCATGGGTAATTTTGGTAGCAAGAAAACCAAGGATGACATACTTACACAGTTCTTCTGACAATATACAGTATAAGGAAAGAAGTAGCAGATATTTGTGCTTTCTGTCCTGGGTTTCAGTTGGTAGTCTTCTGATATATGAAGAAGCAGACCCCAGCAAGCATAATAACATATATCAACTGACACCGGAGCATCTTCGGCCATGCCTACCATCATCAAGGGCATATCGCAGGTCGGTTGGTGAGAAGGGTTGCAAGTTTATAATGCTTGTAATAGATTAAGCCACCCGATACCCCAAGGCTTTTCCTCTGTGTTCCACCACAGTCCAGATAGTGGCCAAAGGCATTTTTTCTGAGCTGGACAGCCGATGGAGATCCTAACTGATCAAGGGACCAACTTTATGCCAAAGTTTATGAGGGATGTGTGCACCTTACTGAAGGTTTAGTCCATTTGGATATCAGTATAGCACCCTCAGACCAACATCTTAAATTAATTGGTAAAGGTGATACTGTGTAAATTTGTGTCAAGTAAGGTAAAAAACTGGGATGAATGGGGTGTATGTCCATCATACTCCCTACACCCTTCAACCCCATCAACCACTGCAGCACAGGCTTTAGCAGGGGCTGGGAGTGGATTTGACCCAAACCCCTCTTGTTTTAAAATTGGGCCTTAAAGAACTCATTGCTCTGCATGCTCAAGCTGATGGCTGTCCCTCAGGGGATGGGGATTGTTAACAGGTAACAGCTGGATTCAATAGATAGAGGCCAATCCATGCAGTGAAGGAGGGAAGAGGAGAGAAATGTTGGGTCTGTAAGATGGGGAACTACAGTATGTGCTTGCTAGACCTGACACACAGAAAAGGTTTGTACTGTACAGTACCTGGATTCTGGGTTTGAGTCTCATTTTGTTTTATTTTATGGTGAATGGAAGTATTTGTTTTCTTTTTATGCTGAAGCAAAGTGCATTTTTGTTCATTTATATTAGTTTCTGTATTTTTTTCTGTCTAAGTCCTAAATACTGCATACATATGGCATTGTTATAGGCACCCTAAGTTAAGCTATGCAACCCTTACATAGAAACATAGACATTGATGGCAGATAAGGACGGCAAGGCCCATACAGTCTGCCCATTTTTTCTACCTTATGAATGTGCCATCGGCCTTTACCCTGTCAATGGCCTATCTATTCATACTCATTTGCATTGCTCCCTTATGCCTATCCCATGCCTGTATGAAGCCCTGCACTGTATTCATATCCACCTCTTCCTGAGGTAGGCCGTTCCATGCATCCGCCACCCTTTCTGTGAAAAATGACTTCTTCACATTACCCCTTAATTGGCCTCCCTCTAATCTCATACTGTGTCCTCTTGTCCTGCTATTTTTCTTATACTGAAACATGTTAGACCTTTCACCCTTGTAGGTTTAGAGATCAAGGAGGAAGCAGGGCAGTGTTGTACTGGGAGGGTTGCCTTTTATATATTCTGACATTTGCTAAGGAAATGGTAGGTACTTAGTTACAGCAGGTGGTCAGAAAATGGATTCCAAACTGAAACTAAGAATTCCAAAAAGGAGCTAAGTGATTTCAAGTATGTGATGAGGCCAGTGAGAATGAACTCTACAGTCATAGGACACTATGTTGTGCCTGCCTGGGCCTAGAATTCCTGTACAACTTCACATATTTGTGCATAAGTACTACCAGCCATTAAACTGAATAAAAGCAGAACCTCACTACATGTAGACAAACGGTGCTACCTTGCAGTTGAAAAGGAAGAAAGGATACTCAAAGGCACTGGGTTAAAATGCCACTCAAGCCACTTATTCACTAGATCACACTGAGTAAGTTGCTTTACCTCATAATACTTAATTATCTCACCTACGAAATGGTTGGAAGCAGGACCACACTGAAAATAAATTGCTGCAGCTCAGCTTCGCATTCCCAGAAATAAAGTCTAAACAAAATGAGATATTTCACCTCAACTGGGTATTCTTAAATAAAAAAAAAAAAAAGTTGTAATCCCACCCAAAGACCTTGTTTGCCTACTGTTACACAGTCTGAACCTTTTTTAACATTAAATAATTTACAAATTAAACATTGTGAACATTGGCATCCCATGCACAATTCTTGCTTATTGCCTACTGCTCTGATTCTGGTGCTGTTTCACGCAGTCTGATGATCTGATTTGTTAATCTAGAAGAATTATACTAAAACAAACATGGGCAGTTTTAGCAAGGCCTGATTACATTGGCTAATTGCTTCATTTGTATCTCCACATCCATCTTAATTGAACAATGTTGTGCCTTTGAGTCATCTCTTCTTCCATCAGCATTATTCATGAAGAACTGCAGCACCTGCATATTCTATTTCTAGTGATGTGCTTCATCAGATGGCAGGCTAGAATTTTTCATTTAATATTATGCTTCAGTCTCAAAAGAACTTATCAGAACCGTATGTGAGAACTGTTTTTGGTAATGGATTTTGACACCCCCATTTTTGGATTTTCAAAATCCAAAAGCCCAGACTGCATCAAAAAGCATATGAGCCTGTGCCAGTAGAGAAGCACTTGACCCAAACTTGAACTCAATTTCTGGAACTGAGTGGGGTGGCTTGGTAGAGTAGACATCCCTGCAGGCCTTGCACAGTCAGGCGGAAGCCTTTCCTTTTGTTTATAATGTTCTGAGTGATTGGATTTACAGCTCAAGAAGGTGAGAGATTGATAGCATTCAGATTCCAAGTCCTCTGCTTATCTACAGTATAAACCTTCAGTTGTGGATAGCCCCCTACAGGACACAGAAGCCAGTGGAATGAGCGGCTGCTTTCTCTCTTTCTCTCTCCGGGATGCTTGCTTCAGGACTGCTAGATTAGACAGCTCCACAGAGGGTAGATACACTTTCATTTTATTGTTTACTTTTTAATTATGGGTTATTTAGGCAAGGGCAAAGCAATCTGATGTTTTCTTTTTTTTTTTGTATTTTAATTTTTATTATCTTTTCAGAATACACAATATTAACTTAGTACAGTATAGAAAAGGTAGATGTGCTACAAGTGTTGCTGCCAATTCCAGCAACACTTTCTAAACAAAGGATAATACTGTATTTAATAAAACTATATAAAAATAGAGAGGGAAAAATCTGTTGCCCCTTTTTTTTTCATTTAGTCTGAGTGTTGCAGTATGAACCGAACCCCCACTTGGTCAGGTATTGTAACAGATGTTCCTGAACTGGAGATTCTGTTCTGCTCAGGGTGCAGGGGCAGGTTAATATACTTCTCATAAAACAGGTAACAGTATTAGACCTATTTACAGAAAATCATCTCTATCTAGTGTACCGATGGAAGTATACTAAGAGGAGTTCTATAGAGAATAAAAGAGTTATAATCCAGTAAGGAGGAAAGAAGTTAGTTGTCAAAAAAGAGTGAGGGAATGTGAGTGAGTTAGAAAGATAATATGAAGGGGGAGAGGTTCTCTGGGCATAAAGTCAGAGTAACTGTCTAGCTGATGCATCACCCATCTGTAAAATCTAGTATTGAATAAGTCAACTTTATTGAAAAGAGAGTATGTCACTCTCTTCAGGGAACACATTTCCATTAATAGCTTACACCAGTCCTCCACGGTGGGGATAGTAGTGGTGTGCCAGAATCTGGTACAGTAATTAGTTTTTTTCCCACCAGCAGTAAAGTTAGTAGCAACTTAAGGAGCCCCAGACACTGTTGTGACAACTTTGACAAACTGTAATATCCAGCTAAATATGCATATAATTTAGCTTATATTTAATCATTTTTTCTGTCATTCTCACCCTTACTTCTTTATTAATAAGGACATTTGCATGTAAACAGGATCACTGCCCTATCTGTTCTGGCTGCCTTGCTACACCTGTCTGCTTGCCTACACCTGACATCACAGTTCTGTTTATGACACCCCCCTCCATGAGTAGGGGTTGTCGTGGGGGGGGTGTTGTACTCTAATCTAGTGTTGGGGGTGTTCCCCTTGTCCCCTCTAGACAGGTGAAGGATTTGGGTGTGATTCTTGATGATGGCCTGACACCTGATGCCCAGGTGTCAGCCATGGTTAAAAGTAGTTTTTATCATCTTAGGAATATCGCTCAAATCTGAGCCTTGATTCTTCCTCAGAACCTGTCCACACTGGTACACGCTTTCATAACTTCCAGGCTGAACTGCTGTAATACCCTGTACATTGGGTTATCTGGAGGCAACCTCCACAGGCTGCAGATGGTGCAGAACGCAGTAGCGAGACTTTTGACTGGGGCAAGGAGATGTGAGCATATTACCCCGGTCCTCTGCGGGCTGTATTGGCTACCAGTCAGGTGGAAGACTGTCTTCAAAATAGGGCTCCTTATCTATAAGACCCAGAAAGATGGGTGGTCCTGCCTACCTGCAAGATCTCCTGGTCCCTTACCAGCTAGTCCTGATGCTCAGTTCTGCTGAGGGAGGCCTTCTTTGGGTTCCCAGGGTTTGGTTGCAGCATTTGAAAGATAGAGTGTTTGCAGTGGCCATGCCAACCCTGTCAAACTCCTTACCTGATTATTTGAGGGAGGATCCCTTGGTGGAAGCCTTTAAAAGGGGACTTAAAACATACCTGTTCCAACTAGCTTTTACTGATTGCTGCTGCTTTGAATAGCTATATGGGAGTTCATCTATCTGTATTTAAAATGAATTTATTGTATGTGTGTTTTTGTTGTTTTTAAAAATTGTGTTTTGTATTATGGTTTTATTGTACAGTACTCAGAGTCCCAGGAATTGGGTGCTTGATAAATAAAATATCTATCTGTCTGTCTATCTATCTATATATCTACAATGTGTCACTGTGGAAATAATTATGATGCCATAAATAGGGGATTATGATGTCAGGTGTAGGCAAGCAGAAAAAGCAGGTAAAGTCTAAGGGACAATAATCCCCTTTCATACAACTGTTCTCGGTAAGTAAAGAAAAAATGGAAAGAGTCATAGAAAATATTTGAAATATAAACTGAACTATATCTAAATCTCATATTTTTTTCAAGGTTTCCTATCGGGGTCAGATGCTCAGTAAGGGTTTGCCCCTTATGGGAGCTTCCCTCAAGGGGGAATAGCCATTAGTATTAGGGAAGGTGTAACAGCTCCTGGTCAATTAAATATTGCTTCCAGATCACTAATTACTCCTTGCTGAAAAGGTCTGAAGTGGGGACAACCCCAGATGGTATGGGTTTGACTGGATGAAATTTGTCCACATCTTCTCTAATACAGTCTGTTTTGCGGACCTGAATATTTTGCCACTATGCCCAGTGTGTTGAAGTACTGATAGTGACACTTCTATGAACATTCTGTTCACCTGTTGGCTGTCATTAAGCAGTATAGAGGAAGAGCCTACCTGAGTCATGTGTCCAAGGAGTGCATGACCTCCAGTTCATTATTCCAGCATTATCATATAGATTCTGTGGTATCTTCAGATATATCTTGGAAAGTGATATATAAGTGACCAGTTATGTGGGTCCATGTTTCCCCTTTCAAGCGGGAAATAAGGAGCTGCATAAATGGGGAGAGTTTCTCAGATATAGCCACACCCTGTTCTGGTGGGATCCATGAAAGCTGGTTGACAAATTTGTTGTTGACCAACATTACAGCAACACCTTTATGCTGACCACAGTTGTGGTTGGCATAAAGTAGGTCACTTGTGACTGTGTTTTCTTTGGGCAGCTTTGCCCCCAAACACCCCATGTGAGGGACTCTGCTCCCACACCTCCTGTAACTAAAACAATCAACTCTGAGCTGGAGTTGATTTGGGGAGGGGGTGTAAGACCCCCAGAAAGCAGTGCTGGGTTCCCACACCGACACTACAGTGACCTGTCGCTGTTGTCACTGTACTGTCGGTCGCGGTAAAATTGTTACCATAGTGATGGCATACCATTCTAGTGGGTATAAGCAGATCTGAAAATATCTATAGTGACCCATGCATGGAAGCTGGAAGAATGATAGCAATGTTGTGAAGGGAAGAACATCTCTAGAGTCCATAAGCTGAAAGCAAAATCAGAGTCCTAGTCTGTGCCACAGTTTGGTGCCAAGGTAATTTAATTTCATATAGCACCACCTCCATAAGGCTCAGATCACTGTACATAAAACTAGATCATAAAATCACAAAATAAAAACACTAAATAATAAAAATACCTAAATAAGTGATGGGAGAACTGTTGAAATCCTTGTAGAAAAGGGCAAAACAGATTTTGATGAACTGAGAATATTATACGAAAGGGAAACCATGTTGGAGTTGAAATTATTAGAGAAGTAAAGAAGATGTTACATGTCAAAATGTTATCATATCAGTTCAAAAGCCAGATAATAAGCTTCATGAATTAATTTTGGTAAACATGCAATACAGATATGCCACTAGAAATGAAAGTGTGTGGAATAAGCACACAGTGAAAAAAAAAGGTTCTGAGAAACTATATGTTATTCCATGGGTTGTAGAGAAATCTGGTTGATGTCAAGTAGCAAAAATGATAGAAGGGTTCTTTTCTGCTGATGGTCTTGTAAATTGTTTTCTATTTCAGTTTTGACCAGTTTTGGTCAGATGTCTCCCAGGTACATTAGAGTGGAGAGACGCTGACTGTATTGCTAAAATCATGCAGGAAGCAGGAGAAAACATCAACATACTGATAAACATAGGGACTAACGATCTCGCCAGCCAATCAGTTATGGAGACCAAGGAACGCCTGACCAGGCTGGGAGACAAACTATCATGCATTTCATCTGGCATCTCCTTCTCTGAGATACTGCCAGTTTGGAACAGGGGGGGGCAGATGGATGGAAGGCCAGAGAAGGGGAGACAGGGGAGCTAAACATGTGGCTCAAGGGCTGTGCCAGAAAAAAGGATACACATTTGTAAATAAGTGGCAACAGTTTTGGGAGTGAAGGCTCTTTAAGTTTGCTGGACTGCATCTGACTAAGGAGGGAGTCAGTCCATTGGAGCAGATGTTTGACATCTTTGCAGAATATTTAAACTAGCAAATGGGGAGAGGGATGCAGCACCCAGTACATTGAATGGGAAGAATACCCCTTCCCCTCAGCTAGTGATCAAACAGGAGTTCAGCATGTTTGTAGTTCATTTGCATTACCAGGTAAGGAAAAAGGTCCAGCTCCCCATATGATGTGGTGGGGAAATGCCCGACCTAGCTCAACAAGTAATGCGCTGAAATCTGGCCAATTGAAAATCATGTACACAAATGCCCGCTGTCTGGGAAACAATATCCCAGACGTGCAGGCAACAATGACAGAAGTTAAACAGGACATAGTAGCCATTAGCAAGACATAGTTCACCAGGAACCACACTTGGGAGACTTCAGTATCCAGCTATGCACTGTTCAGAAGAGGCTGAGGTACAAAAAGTGTGTGTGTGTTGTGGGGGGAGCCATTTATGTCAATGAAAATATAAAAGCTACAGAAATTCAGAATACACATAAGGAGCCAGAAGAACTGTGGATCACCCTGGAAACAGGAAATGGGACAGTCATACGAATTGGGGTTATTGACAGGCCTCCAGACCAAGGGGAGGACATAGACACATTACTGTTAGATGTTATACAAAACCTGATTGTTAAAGGGGAGGTTCTGATAATGGGAGACTTCAACATACCAGATACAAATTGGTCAATACCAGCAGGAACATTTGCCAGAACTAGATATATAGTGGATTCCCTGCAGGGAACAACCCACTAGAGACAGGGCTATCCAAAAATCTAGTACTGACTAATGGGGAAAGGATCACAGATCTCCAGGTAGAAGGTCCCCTGGGGGCCATTGACCATCACATGGTATGGTTCAGTTTTGCCACTAGAACTAAATCATTCCATTCCAAGGCAAAAATGTGGGACTTCAGAGGAGCTGACTTTGATAAGATGGCCAACAGAGGAAAGCTAGCTCTGGCAAGAAGAAATACAGGTGATGGGGTACTGGCAAAGTGGGCAAGCATTAAGGATGCAATACTTGAAGCAACATCCCATTATGCTAGGGAGAAAAGCAAGAGCAAAAGAAGGAGGAAACCACTTTGGTTCTCAAATACCATAGCAGAAAAGGCCAGAGCCAAACGGCTGGCCTTCAGGAAATATAAGGGAATGCAGTGGGATGGAGATAGGGAAGCAGGGAAGGCAGTAAGGCAGGCAAAGGCCCAAACTGAGGAAACACTAGCATGAACAGTAAAAGAAGGGGACAAGACTTTCTATAGATACATTAGTGAAAGGAGAAAGTCCAGAGGGGGTATTGCTAAGATCAAAGAGGATAAGGGGGAGTGGGTGGAGAAGGACCAAGAAAAAGCATCTGTCCTAAATAGATACTTCTGCTCATTATTTACTTGGGTGGCAAACTGGTTGGCTGGCAGAAAACAGAGAATGGTTGGAAACGGTATACAGTCAGAAGAGATGCAAGTCACAAGTAGGGAACCTCAGGGATCAGTCCTGGGTCCTCTTCAATATCTTCATCAGTGACATTGCCGATGCACTGGAGGGCAAGGTTTATCTGTTTGCAAATGACACCAAGATCTGCAACAGAGTAGATGATCCATATGGGGTGGGCAGAATGAGAAGAGATCTGGATAAACTAGCAAAATGGTTGGAAGAGTGGCAACTGGAATTTAATGCAAAGAAGTGCAAGATCATGCACATAGGGAAGAGAAACCCTGAAGCCACCTATAGGCTGGAAGGGGAGTTGCTGGCAATCACAAGGGAAGAAAAAGACTTGGGCATCATCATCACAGATGATCTGAAATCATCCAAGCAGACCACTAAAGCTGTAGGTAAGGCTAGATGGATGTTGGGGTGTATTAGTAGGGGTATTGCAAGTCATAAGAGGGAGATAATAATCCCTCTTTACAAGACACTGGTTAGGCCCCATCTGGAGTACTGCATTCAGTACTGGAGGCCACTCCTGTACAAGGACATTAACAAAATGGAGATAGACCAGAGAAACGCAACCAAAATGGTGCAGGGACTGCATCAGAAAACATAACAGGACAGATTAACGGAGCTCAATATGTATACCCTAGAGCAAAGGAAGGAGAGAGGTGATATGATCGAAACATTCAAACATCTTAAGGGCATTAACAAGGTGAAAGAGTCTAACATGCTTAAATATAAGAAAAATAGCAGGACAAGAGGACACAGCATGAGATTAGAGGGAGACCAGTTAATGAGTAATGTGAGGACGTTCTTTTTCACATAAAGGGTGGTGGATACATGGAACAGCCTACCTCAGGAAGTGGTGGATATGAATACAGTGCAGGGCTTCAAACAGGCATGGGATAGGCATAAGGGAGCAATACAGATGAGTATGAATAGCTAGACCATTGACAGAGTAAAGGTTTTCAACACATTCATAACACATTCATAAGGTTGAAAAAATAGGCAGACTGGATGGGCCTTGCGGTCCTTATTTGCCGTCAACTTTTATGTTTCTCTGTTTCTATGATAGACTAGTTTTTGTGTATTGTGCAATTCATAACTGTGTGCTGGTTTAGGATATGTGAAAATGGTAGGTTTAATTTTTTTGTATAGTCTATAACATTCATGTTTTTCCAAAAGCACCACTACTACTACTTCTACTAATACTACTACTATTACTACCACCACCACCACTAGACATATAATTATGTTTATTAGAAGAGTAAATTAGTACTATTACGCATAAGCTCATTTAAAGTCTGTACAGGAAACAAAAGTATATTAATAAGTTGTCACCTACAAAGAATACAATGCTGTACATAGTTGAATATTCTGCAACCAATTCAAGAAAATACAGTAGCTCATGTTATGGTGACAAATTTTGACCAATTTTTTTTTTCCTTTTCAGAGTAATCCTGTCTTGCCAGATGCCTTTTCCCTTGTTTTGAATCTACTCTAGTACTTTTTTGTTACATTTTAAAAAATGAAAGGAGCTATAAGCAATAACACACACAGTGTGGGCATACTTGCCCACCCAGCAGCATAATGAGGCCTGACTCTAAAGGCAGAGAGCCTTAAAGCCCCTGGAAGGTCCAGTGTAGCCCATATCACACACCCTGGAGAGTATTATTGCACTTTTTTTTGAGGTAAGGACTTTTGTCCTATTGGAGCCCCTTCAGTTATGCCATTCAAGCTTGTTGTCATGGTAACCCCCCACACACACACAGGGCTATGAAGGTCGAGTGAGCTACCACTAAAAAATGAAAGTACACATCGGGCCAGTGTCATTGAGTGTTGCGGCTCTGGACGCCTTTCTTCACACTACGCTGGTGACCTGGGTTTGGGAATGACCTCGGGTCACTGGGTTGCCGACGTTCGGTGGGAAGGTGGAGCAAGATCGAGCATGCCGATGGGCAGCTCTCCTCTCCCAAGGGTGGTGAGGGTGGGTTGGTGCCCTCCCCCATAGTTCTGCTTCCTTCAGATGGAGGTCCAGTGGGTAGCGTAAGTGTAGAGGGGGTGGCAAATGTTATGGGAGGTGGAAGGGGCTGTGCTGGCACCACGGGGTCAATAGCGTGCTTCCACATGCTTGCACAGTCATGTGCCAGGGCTTCAGGAAGGGGGTTAAGGGAAAAAATCAGCAAAAAGTAAGTATGTGTCCCCATCACCTGTTGGTAGGAGGAGGCAATGGGGACCAAATAGCTATATAAAAAAAATGAAATTACCTCTTTTTAAATAGGTACATTTATGTTTTCTTTCATGGTTTTAATGTGCATTTTTGAGCAGCATTATTCAGCAGGGGTGCAGTTTTAACTGTGAAGCAGTAGGCATAATTGGTCTGAGGAACAGCACCAGCAGTTTCCTAACATCCATTTCTCAGATATAGAGACATGCTGCCAGCTCACACATCCTACTAGATCAGCCGACATTTGCAAGAGCAGAGAACATGAGTATCTGTCTCACAGTGTGGCATGTTGGTGAGGCTGTAAAACTCTTTTTTTTCCATGAAGAATGTGTTTTGCTTAATAAGTAAGATCTTGGGGTGGCCAGTTGCATGATCTAGTAAATCTACTAGACTTTGGGTAGCAAAGGGTCACCATTAGCTCACTAAGTCAGCATGAAAAAATGGCGGCTGACCATTTTGAAAATGTGGGGTGTCCAAGGATACTTTAAGAAATGGGGCACCCCAAAGTGGCACTTGCTTCTAACAGGGCATTGTTGTAAAATACATGTTTGCCTAACATGGGCTTTCAGCCAGTCTGCATGCTTTATATTTGAAGCCATTTTCTAAATTATAATATAGATAGCTCCAGGTGTTCATAATTATTCTCCACTTTTTGGAGCATGCATTGTCCAAATAGGATAGTGAGCAGTGTCTGTTGCATCCCTGTTCACCTTAGTCATGATGAGAAAAACAATGTTAAACCACAAGGGTGAATTTTCAAAAGAAAATCTGTCCAAAATGTTAGATCAGCTAATAGATGGTCTATGCTTGAATGTTGCATCCTATAAAAAACTCAACTGTGGCAAAAAAAAAAGAGGCAAATCACACCAGTGGCTACCTTTACCTCAAATTGTGACTTTTTGGTACAAGTTGACACATCATTTGGAAATAGCAAGACTGCTCAGATACAATCTGGAGGATAAAGATACAGCACAGCACGTATTTGCATCTGCATCTGACCCATTTAAAAAATCTACCCTGAGTGTTCAAGAACAGCTGAAAGCAATGGTAAAAGCCAGGGGATAACCTTTCTAAATGGAGCACTTTGTAATTATTTCAAATGTCAAAAAAGGCAAATGCAGACTTACAATGGGGACAAAAGGCATCATACAATACTGGAGAATGAGGGTACTCTAAAATAGGATGCCAATTGTATATCAAAATGTCTCACCATGGAATGCACCATTGCTATAAAAGAGCATCAAAAGTGTACAATCATGCATTGTAACAGTTTCATTAACCCTTATAAAATGGTGCAACATTTAGCCATGACTTTGTTATATAAATCACAGACCAAGTACACAAATTCAGTTTCTCAAAATAAAATTAATTCAGCAATAAGACTGGGAAGGCCTTTGCAAGGAGGTACAATATGCTTTCAGTTCAGCCTTGAAATACTCCACCAGAGTACAAGAATCAAGCAATCAAATCTTTATTTAACCAGGTGAAGCACCACTGATTGCATTCATTTACAAGGTGGACCTGGAGCGAAGGTACAGAGAGCGGCAGCATGTTCCAAAGCATAGGTCCAGCCAATGAAAAGGGCATGCCCCCACAGGACTTAAAGGGAACACGAATCATGTTTGCTACATTTTTAAAATGATTAGAAGAATGGGTTTGCGAAAAGTCTGTTTTATACCCCAAGTGTATTGGTTAACTGTGTAATGACCCATTTTCTCCAGAGAAAAGGGGCAGTAGATTGTTACTAGTTGTGCTGGCTTTGGAATAATTCCTTGGCATCATACCTTGACAGGGTAGCAGAGGTAGGAGAATTTGAATAGGCATACAATGACCCCTGTGGCAGGTGAAGAAAGAATGTGGGTGGCAGAAAGGTCATCTGAGTAGACATGAAGGTTTCAGGAGCCCCAGTGATTGGTGGGTTGTCATAGTCTAGAACCTCAACCTGAAGATGAGGAGCCACCTCAGACCCTTAGGGTGAGAGAGCAGATGGAAGGAAGCTCTGCAGTATATTTGTCTGCATGGCAGGATATGCAGGTGCTCAGTATGTTCTCCAACAGGACAGGAACGGGGAAAGCTCATCTAACCAGCTGGTTCAGCTCTATCTCCATATATGGCAGTCCCATATGGCTTCTCACCAAGGTCCAGAGTTTCAACCTCTCTTAGTAGGGAGTCGCAGTAGATCTATACCCTGGAGTCATGACAGGATAGCTCAGTACAACTGGCACTGGCATGGCCAGAAAGGGACCTAATCCTCAGATTCCCAAGCCCAGGAAATTGGAGGGATTTAAGAAAACCTAACTATGCCTGAGGGGGATACTCAGTATGTATCCAAGTAGTAGTGGGCAAAGTGGGCTCAATCCGCTCCGCAAAGTGACTCGCGGACAAAAGGCAGATTCGCTGAGTACTCCACAATGCGAAGTGGAGTACTTCACATTGTAATGAGGAATGCAAAGTGCATTGAAAACAGCTACTTTGTGCTACTCCGCCTCCACTGGTCACTTCTCTTTCAATTTTTAAGGTGAAGTACATTGGTGGCAGTTCACTTCGCCTTGTTCTTGAGCTCCGAAGGAGGATTTTGCAGTGATTCATGGGAGTTCAGGTCACATGGGCTCTATATTGATCTGCACAGCTTCAGTTTGAAGTAGTATGAGTAGGAAGGAGTAGGAGACAGTGTGCTCTGATAGCTGTCTGTAGGAATCTTTTAAAAGCTGTTTAAAAAGCATTTTTGCTTTTTTTGGGGGATCCATCTCTAGTTCATCGATTGTAGGAAACTCTCCTGTGCTCACATCATCTAGCATTTTTGTTTGTGTATGGTACCAAAACTATGGCAAGCACAGGGCATAAAACAATTTTTTTAGCTATTTAAAACTAAGATCAAAACTTCAGAACATGCTTTCACAGCCTGCTATGTCTAGACAAGATTATGGCCCTGACATTGAACAGATCCAGGATGAAATGAGGACATTTCAATATGACAGGGCAAACACTTTAAATACAGAATTGCAAGTTGGAACACAAAAAAACCTCAATTGGAGACCCCTTTGAAGCCTGTAAAAAGAAGAAAGAGACTTTAGATATGTTTCAATTAGTAGATGATAGAGGAAACATAGTGGAAGGTGAGATGGGGATCCATGAAATAATCTGTGAGCTTTTGGCATCAGATGAGAGTTCCCCTCCTCCTCCTTCTACAAATGTGATTCATTCTTATTTGGAGAAAAGCCTGGTAACCTTGGCCTGGGAGGATCAGGAATTTTTAACATCTCCTTTGAAATTACAGGAAATACAAGATGTAATTATGAAACTAAAAAATGGATCTTTACCCAGACCTAGTGGACTGCCTTATGAGTTTTACAGATCATTTTCCAAAATAATGGCAAGGTGTTTAGTAGAACTGTTTTCAGTATTTTTTGACAAAGGGGTGGTCTCCCCTCAATTCACAACAGGTCTCTTAATTTTTATACATAAGGGAGGGCGAAAGGTAGACATCTCAAACTGGAGACCTATAACTCTCCTAAATGCTGATTTTAAAATATTGTCTCAGGTTCTTAACAATACGCTAAGGCAAATAGCTCCTTTATTAATACATTCAGCCCAGTTTTGTGGGATCCCTGAAAGGAAGCTACAACATGCCTTAATGATTATCAGAGATGTAATAGAGATGTGTGGTGCTGCACAAACATCCGGTTATAGCATTACTTTAGATCAAAGCAAGGCTTTTGCTAGAGTATGCCTTCCTTTCCTCTTTCAGACATTATTACATTATGGTATTCCAAAGGAATTTGTGCATAAAATCCAACTTCTATATTCTAGAGTCCATGTGCAATTTTTAAAGGGTTGGTAATGAAAGGTATCACCATAAATACAGGGGTTCGACAGGGCTGCCCCCTCAGCCTGCTTCATTATAACTTTTCCCTGGACCTCTGATTAGAGTTCTGAGCAATACTCAGGAATGGGAAGGATTGAGGGATCCCAGGCCAAATGGAACTAAAATCCAAGCCTATGTGGACGATATATGCCTGTTTATAGCAGACCTGGGGCAATACCAACAGTAATTAAACAACTGCAGCAATATGCTAGAGTATCTAATGCCACCTCAATCTAAATAAATGTAAAGGGTTGTACTTAGGAAATACAGAGAGGGCACCTGTAACAGTAAACCATATTTATTTCTCCTCAGAGCCACAAAAAATCTTGGGAATAACATTTGGACAACATAATCTCCCGCTTGAGAACTGGGAAAGGGCTCTTCAGGGGGCTGAAAATAAAGTCCAGAGATGGAAGTCATGGAGGTTGTCTAAAATAAAAAGGGTACACATAATTAAAAGGTTCATTATACCCACTTTGTTGTATATAGCCATGATTTTCCCAGCCCCAGTGATCTTAGAAACCAGGTTATATGCATGCTTTTATCAGATGGTTTGGGGATGCAGATTGAACCCAATAAAAAGGTGTTTTACATACTTGTCTAAACAACAAGGGGGCCTGGGTATGGTGGACCCTATAATCTTTTTCCATAGCTTTTTCCAGTCTCACAATCTTAAAATTGGGCTAGGGGAACCAATCGGTGTGACATACCATTTGTTTTGTAAAACTTGTAGTGCATATTTGGAAATTTGGACTGGAAACCTTCCCCCAAAATTGTCCACCCGTATCAAAATACCAGAATACATTAAACCAGCCCTCAAAAAAGCTTTGCAAATGGGAGATCACTAAAGCAGATATCTCCAGACTCTCAGGACAACAATTGTTCTTGTACATGGTGAGTCAAATCCATCCAGAACAACCTGAATTTAAAAATTGCACCCCTGATCTAAAGGGAGGGGTGTTAAAACAATTACAGTAAATAACAACAGAATTCCAATGCACATGTGGGAGGTATTATGGCTTTCAGCTTACGGGAGACTGAATGTAAGAGGCAGTGCAAAACACAAGGCCCAAGAGGAAAGGAACTATCCATATAACGGTAGTATAAATATTGAAGATACAATGAATCATTTTCTTTTTATCTGTTCCTATACAAAAGGCCTATGGGGATATTTAAAGACAGAATGGAATCTACGGTGGTTAGACAGTTTAACCTATGAGTCTTTGGTCCTTAGGCGTAGTCCCAACCTCAAGATAATGTATGATTATGATACTTTAATGGTGTTGTTTCGCTCTTTAACGTTTTACCTTTGGCAGGCTCGCTCCAACAGAGACTGATGTCATATACCACCTATAAGACACTGGTAGAACAAGCTATGGGAGCAGTGTTTAAGAAAGATCTGCAGGCTAATCCTAAGTGCTGTGATTTAAGGAAATGGAAAGAGTTGGGGAGTCACGTGATGCGGCGCGCGTAGCGGCTGTGTTCCCCGCGAGCTCCGCCACCCGTACCCGATTTTATCCTCTTCAATCCATTGATCAGCCGTTTAGTGGAGCATTTTTGTGAAATCCAGCGGTCGCAAGCTACGGACAGGCTGTTGGTACCGGCATATGGAGGCGGAAATGAAAAAAGCGCCGCCTAAACATACCCCCCCGACTACTCCCGAGAAGGCCGCAAAAAAATCCAAGGCCTCGGTGCTGCAGTTACAACAGAGCTCAGGGGAAGTGCAGGGGGCAGAGGAGCCCTTAACTCTAGCCAAGTTCTTAGCAGAATTCAGACCTTTCAGGGCCACTTTGGATGATATGGCCTGTGAAATTAAACCCCTGTCGACAACGATGGAAGATCTAAATAGGAAAATATCGGACAACTTTGCCAGAATCAAGTCCTTGGAAACAGCAAAGGAGCAGATGGAAGCCAGTATAAATGCCTTGCAGCAAAAAATGGTTAAGATGGATTCAAAACTTGAAGATTTAGAGGGGAGAAGCCGTCGCAACAATGTTGTGATTATTGGCTTGCCCGAGAAGGTTGAAGGTTCGGATCCCATTAAGTTCATACAAAAGCTAATTCTGAAAGTGGCTGGGCCTTCGCCCTTTGGCTCCTCATACATTATTGAACGAGCACACAGAGCTCTACGCCCGTTGCCCCCCGGTGGACCACCGAGATCATTTATTTTTCGGTTCCTGAATTTTCAGGAGCGACAACTGTTTGTCACCAAGGTCAAGGACAATAAAGAATTATATTGGGAGGGGCAAGCTTAGAGTGGTGCAGATCTCCCATTCTCCGTAAGCAAAGGAGGTCATGCTTCATATGGTGGTCAAGAAGTTGATAGCAGCTGAAGTTAAATTCAATGGCCTACCCTGCAAGGCTGCAGGTGAAGATCCAAGATGAGTGGAAAACATTCGAGTCGCCAGAACTAGTGAAAGAAACTCTACAGAAAAGTCTGCCTGCCCTATTTAAGGATCCGTGAAGACCTGTATTACCATGGACTTTTTCGTAGTTACAGGGGGAGTTGTAGGTATTTTCTGGACTGACAACTTTATTAGCAAGTCTTAATGCCTAATGGACTTTTGGGTGAATCTGGACTCTCAAGAGACTGAAATGTGCTAGTCAACATTATGGCGAGGCTAATATCCCTGTAGCCTGGTCTTACTCTGTAATATGACCTTATGGCTTGAGAACATGGTTGGTCCAACATTGTTTAACCCGGATTGGGCCTTATATTGAGGGGTCAGAACACGGCTAGAGGGCCTGCAGGCTTAAGTTTAGTAGTTGTCTTGTGATTGCTATAGATTGTTCATGTTCTTCTCTCTCCTTTTTGTGTTATGAGTTATGCAAGATTACCTTTGAGAAGGGATATTGATGGTAATACTTTGTTATTGATTGTTCGGGGGCGGTGGGACGGGGAGCAAGCTGGGTGTCCTGGAATCATGGACCAAGCGGTGTATTGGTTGGGGGTTTGGGCTGTTGGGGTCTGGGGTAACTTTCCTTGGGATAGGATCGGGGAGGGTGGGGATTATTTTTTCAGAAATGGTCAGCAGTTCTTAGTTCCTATTGTTATGGCTGGCACAGAGGATTTGTTAACTACCTAGCATTTCTGAAGCTAATATGGATACTTTGATAAGCACTAAGTTTCTTACTTGGAATGTTAAAGGAGCTCGACTTAGAGATAAACAATATAAAATTCTAAAGCACATAGACCTTATTGGGGCGGAAGTGATATTTCTGCAAGAAACGCATTTGTTGTTATCTGAAGCAAATACTATGAGAAGGTTACAAGTGAGCCAGGTTTTTGCCTCTCAGGGTAGTACACAGAGCAGGGGGGTCATGTTGCTTTTGTGCCGTTCTCTGCCGTTTAGACCGTTGCAAGTTATTCCGGATACAGAGGGGAGGTATGTCCTTGTCAGAGGAAAATTATTAAATATGGAAATATTACTGGGATCCATATATGGCCCTAACGTAGACACCCAGGACTTCTTTGTGGGCCTGCTTAAGGTGTTGCTGCCCTTTGTCCATCTTCCAATAGTCATGGGGGGTGACTTTAATTTGACTTTGGACCCCTTTCTGGATAGGTCTAGCAAATCCCAGGTTTACTTAACCCCGCAACCCGGCATTGTTGGAATTGCTAGATCAACTCGGGCTGGCTGATATTTGGCGGTTCTCCACCCGGATTCCAGGGAATTTACTTTACATCCACGGTCCATGGACTTCTTCCCGGCCTGGGCTATATCTTTCTTTCCAGGTCTCTTCTTAGAGGTGTTCTCAAATCTGAAATTCTACCTGGGCCCATCTCAGATCATGCGCCTTAATGGCTACTATCTCATTGTTGTCCCTCACGAGGAAAGGAAATAGGTGGAAATTTAATAATCAAATACTTAGGGTTCCAAGTGTGACTAAATTTATAACTGAACAGATTGAGGAATTCACACGGAACAATTTGGGTAATGAGGTTCATCCAGATATTTTCTGGGGGGCCCTTAAGTCCTTTTTACAGGGGGTATTGATCAGCCTAGCAGTGAGTAGGAAAAGAGAAAAGAATAGAGTCATGAAGGATTTACTAGTACGCATAAGGGCTTTAGAGGTGGAATGTACTGACTACTCTGATAGAAACAAAGAAGAAGAGCTAATTAAGACCAGAGATGCCTATCTTAGGTTGCTTGGGGAACAAACAGAATTGGCCCTGATTAAAACGAAGGCCAATTATATCGATCAGGGTGAAAAGCCTGGGAAATTATTGGCGAGACGTCTCTCTCAGTTGGAATCTTCTAGACTAATCGAGGGAATTGTCTCTGGGGAAGATGGAATGGTTAGAACATCCCCAATTGAAATTGCCCAACTTTTTCGCCACTATTTTGGGAACCTATACATGGAAATGGTGACTCCACCCTCAAAATGTCATATGACTGACTTTTTCAAGGATCTTGATTTACCCGTACTTACCGAGCGGAAAGTAGTGCCTTACTGGAAGACATTACCTTGACTGAGGTCAATCGGCCATTAAGAATTTGGCTTTAGATAAGACCCCAGGTCCGGATGGGTATTCGTCCCAATTTCTACAGGAAATTTTCTTCCTTGATGGCTCCTCACCTTCTCAAACTGTTCCGATACATATGTGCCGGAATGAGATTGAGAAAGTGTTTTTGAAGCTTCCTCATTGTTTTACCCCTAAACCCAATAGGCCCGCTACTGACCCGCCAGTTATAGACCCATATCGTTGTTAAATTCTGATTTAAAGATCTTAGCCAAAATATTGGCAGATCGTATTAACGAGATACTGCCTAAATTAATAGGAAGCGAGCAGGTGGGTTTTATGAAGGGCAGATCATCGATTGATCACTTTAGAACTCTGGCTCATGTCTTCTCGGCTTCCGAGGAGGCCAACCTTCCAATGGCGTTGGTCTCCTTGGATGCCGAGAAGGCTTTCGATAGGGTCTACTGGGATTTCTTATTTGAGACCATGCGAAGGTTCGGGTTCCCTGAAAAATTTTTAGGATGGCTAAGAGCATTATATTCCAATTCATCAGCTAGAATTAGTTGTAATGGAGTTATCTCCAAACCTTTTTCACTGCGTGTGGGTACTAGGCAGGGATGTCCCCTATCTCCCCTATTATTTAATTTGTATTTAGAGCCCTTAATACAGAGGATACTCTATGAGCAGGCGATAGAGCCTATTAAGATATTGGGATTTCTATCAAGGTTACTCTATGCAGACGACCTTTTGTATACGTGTCTAGACCGGGTAAATCTATTCCTAAATTGTTGGATCTGCTTAGGCGATTTAGCCAAGTCTCCAACTATAAGCTAAATTTAGACAAAACTGTGGTCTACCCTCTTAACAACAGGGTATTTAAGAGAGAAATAACAGAGCTTGGATTAAAATGGAGTTCGGACTCTCTTAAATACTTGGGTTTGGTTCTAACTTGAGGTATGGGATGTCTCCGTCAATTAAATTTGGACTCTCTCATTCATACTATCAAACTTGATCTCAAGAGAGGGACTCAACTCCCTTTGTCCCTATGGGGTAGAATTAGTATAGTGAAAATGAACATATTTCCTAGGCTTTTTATCCTATCAGTAGATTGGATTTTTCCTTTCGTTATCTTGGTTCAAGAATTTACATGTTATAATTGCAGATTTTATATGGAAACATAAAAATCAAGAATGGCTTACTACAAATTGGCTGCTCCCAAACGCTTGGGGTTTAAGGTTACCCCATTTTGGCCTTTACTGGTGGGCGGCTCAACTGAGTAAATATAGTAGATGGGCTCTGCTTGATAATACAGCTAACTCACTCAATATGTTCCTTTATGGGTCAAATTGGAAAAACGCTAATTATTAGATATGGGATTAACCTGCCTTTTTTTTCCTATCTCCTAGAATATTGCCATTAGCCTTGAAATGATCTCCCATTGGAGAGGCAGTTAGGTCTCACCATCAGTTATGTAGATTCCTTGTATGACCATTTGATGGACAGGGGCAGCCGGTCTGGGGAATCCACGTTTCTTGATTGGTAATAAAATGATTAATCCGGGATGGCTGGAGAAGTTAAGGACTGCTCCTTGGGGACTTTCTTGATGCAAATGGGGTATAATCTCGCTCAGGCATTAATTGAACGGTTCAACTTGACTAGCAAGGACATCTTTAAAGTGCTACAGCTTAGGCATGTGTTGTTACAGCAAATGGGTACGGTAAAGAGCACATACCTCCATTGGATTTTTGAGGCTGTATGCCCAGTGGTGGGCGTATCACAGGTCGTATCCAAGATGTATGTGGTCTTGTTTCAATGGGCCTACTCAGTGAATCTCGCACCGTGTACTTATTGGAATCAGGCGTTTCCAGAGGCCATTTTGGACTGGATGGGAATTTGGACAGCTTGTCATAGATATCTGAAGCATGACCAACTAAGGCTTATACAATTTAAGGTCATACATAATATTTATTACTCACCTCAGAAGTTGAAAGATCTAGGCCTATTAGGAGACCCTAAATGTTATAGATATGAAGTGGGTTCAGGCGACCTTTTGCATATTTTTTGGAACTGTCCCTTGGTAGTTCCGTTATGGGTTGAGATTCAAAATAACCTGAACCCGCTTTTGGGTCTGGAAGATATGTTTAGACCGGAGGTTTGTGTATTGGGTGAAATGACAGCTGTTCCCATCAGGAATAGGAAGTTTTATATTTTCTTGATTGCCATCTCAGTTAAGAAACTTGTGCTTAGACACTGGAAGGATAAGTTTTGTCCTTCTTATAATGAGTGGTTAAATGAGCTCCTGACTTTTTTGAGGTTGGAAAGAATGATTGCCATTACTCACAATAATTTACGTCATTTTGAAAAGATCTGGGACTGTTTGAAACCTGTTATACCAAATAGATCCTAACGCTAGTAACCCAATATTATCTCATTAGTGTGCCTGGGGTGGGGGAGTGGGGGAGGAGGGAGTTCTTTGGGATGTATTGGTTAGTTGATATCGTGTAGGGGGAGGGGGTAGTAGTGGACGTTTTATTGGATTTTGTAATTAGTGGGGTTAAGTTGGAGGGTAAGGGCAGAGTAACTTTTAATGGTTTGTGTTAGGACATTTTTTCCTGGTGGTGAATATTTACACTGTATGTCCTGGTTGATAATTGCTCTGCTGAAAACTAATAAATTTTAAATGGAGAAAAAAAAAAAAAAAGGAAATGGAAAGAGTTGTTTGGATTTATCAAATACAAGTAAGGAGGTAGACTAAAAACCTATTTCTAAACAAGACATGTTTAAAAAGTACTACTGATTTTTGCCCTAATAGTTTATTGGTTACTCAGTAGTTGGAAAATTATTTTTGAACAATCACTTTTAATCAGAGTATGAATAAAATACTTGTTTATTTGAGATTAAAATTGTGTTCTTTCATGTGACTTAACACACTCAGAAGTAATTAGGTTTGAGAGCTACAACTAGCAAAATTCCCCTGCCACAATGGTATGGGGAAAGATAATAAGGGGGAGAGGGGAAGGTTTCTTTGGGGTTAAGGAGTGTTTATTGTGTGGTCTTTAACATACTGCATCAAGTGTATGAAATGAATACCTATTGTTCTTTATTTCTGTATGTTTATTTTTTCTTTCCTCTTTATTTTTCATACAATGTGTTATGATTTGTGATGATGTGATATCAATAAAAAATTCCCCTACTCTTTTTGAGAAGTGCCATGGGATCTTTAACATCCACCTGAACTACCACCAATCCAGGCAGATGGGACCTCGGTTTAACATCTCATCCGAAAAACGACACCTCAGAAGTGCAGCACCCCTTTCATGCTGCACTACAGTGTCAGTACTGGGATATTAACCCAAGTGCCAGATGTGGGAACTGAACCCACGGCCCTCTGATCTCCCGGCCTCAGAGGCATGTGTGCTACCTACTGAGCCACTAACACTGCTCCTTTCTGCCTTTTACCAGTGCTAGAATCCCAGAAGGGACCCAACATAACTAATCCCTTTGCCAGAAACACTTTCCAGGTATGGCAGGAAGTCCACAGTTTTCTTTTCACTTCTTTGGGGATCTCACTACAGACAGGCATTTATTGAGACACTGAAAAGAATACAAGGGTTCTTGGAGGCTTTGCATCAGGGGCCCCTGAGGAAGAGGAAATGGGGTCTGCAATATCTAGATCAATTGTACGAAGGAGGAAGACTATGCTCCTTTGCAGAGCTAAGAAGTGACTGGGGTTGGAGCCTCAAGATCTGTTCACTTAACTTTCAGGTGGGAAAAAAAAAGGTAGGGTCTGCTGCCTGGCTATGGTAAGGGGGTGGGTGGTCTTACTGATGGAAGAGGAACATTTTAAATCACAACCATGTAGTAAATCCCTAGGTAATCTATGGAACACTACTGGGTTGAGTGGCCCTCCCCCAAATGATGATATACAGGTGAAATGGGAAATACATCTGAATACTGCCATGGCCACAGAGGTGTGGAAGGCCACAATTTCACACATCAATAATTATACAAGGAGTAACAAACATTGGCAAGTGCAGCAAAATATAATTAAAAGAGCATATATTCCCCCCAGTTAGACTTCATAAGGTACCCTGATAGACCATTGAATTGCCCCAAAATGTGGAGTAGGGGAGGGAGAATTCTTACACATGGTACTTATATGTCCAAAAGTGTTGCCATTTTTGAGACAGTATGCAGTTGCAATCATAGATACAGTCAGATATTTCCAGATACTTCATAATATTTATAAAGAGATTATCTCTGGTGGCCCACACTAGTACTGCAGGCAGGCAGGGAATTCTTCTAGAGATATAACCAAAATGTCAGGAAATGTCTAACCATGTCTTATATATAATATTATGTCTAAAGAACTGGAAGTATCTTCACCTAAATTACCACTTGAACTGGTGCTAAGGGTAGACCTGGCCAGACTCTTGCTAAAAGATAAGCTGTAGCTGTGGTCATTAGCCTGTATAATTGCCAGTAAAACTTTGGCACAGTCCTAGCTGGCTGTGGACCCCCTACAGTTCAGAAGTGGGCCCACAATCTGCAGGTGTGTCTCAAGTTGGGCAGAGTCCAATTAACAGCTATTAGTGAGTGTCCAAATCCCAGGCTATTTGGAACCACTGATTACAGCAACAACAGAGAATGGCATATTCCCTCTTTAAACTGCCACTGTAAGTTAAAGAAGTGTATTGCAAATAAGAGCCATATATTGGTCCCTTTGCTGCTCTGCAATGATCCACTATGATGGTACCCCTAGGTGGGGACATCTATGGTGCCCATAATCTTATGAACTTCTAAATATGTAGAGTTTTTTAAAGAAAAAATAGTTTTCTTTTCTCTTCTTTGATAAAGAGACCCTTTATCCTTTCACTACATTTTATATTGTTTCACCTGAGCTATGCCATTCACCAGCAACAACTATGTTTCTGTTTCCATGCAGATGCAGTTAATCAGGATAGCACTAATTAATTTACCTGACTTACAAATATACTTTAACATCTGACTGTGCTACAAAATACCTCTCTCTCTGTATTAACTTGTCTATGATGATAAACCAGGATATGTTTGTTTGTTGGATATTGTTGACATTTTAATAAAGATATTTTACAAAAAAAAATGAACATGAAGCAACATCTTTTGTCATGCCTAACTGACCTGGAAAAGATGGTGAGATTTGATGATTAGCAATATCAAAGGCCTTGGTAAGGTTCGCGAAGATAGCAGCAGTATAGTGACCCTTACCTAGAGCCTGCTTGACCCTTGAAGTGAACCCCAGCAGCGAAGTCGTAGTGCTGTGTCCAAGATGAAAACCATGTTGAGGCAGTGTTAAAATATTGTGTTTGTCAATGTGTTCTGACAAGAGATCAAACACGATACACTAAAGCACTTTTGCAAGAGGTGTGTTCACTGAGATACAGTAGGCCAATAATTTAGTGATTTGGACCAATCCCTTGATTTGTGACTAGGGAGGACCACTGCCCTTTTCTATATCATTGAAAATCTAACACACAGTGAAATATTGAAAATGTGTGTGTGTGGCACTGCAATTATGTCAGCTGCAATCTTAATGAATCTATAGTCAAGATCATCTGGCCCTACCATGGATTTAGGACTCAGTTTAATTAAGTAGCAAGCAACCTTGCTTGTAGTAAGAAATTTAAATTAAACCTTTTATCCTCATTTTGAGGAAGTCGGAGGGGAAGATATTAAATCAACCAGATGATTAATTTCTCCTGAGAGGAAGAATTTAATCTGAAAATAATTTATTGATTTCACCTGCTATGTGCAAAGGTTCTCCCAGCAAAAGGGATTTAGTAGATACGGATATCACTCCAGTGTTACATTTTAACCCAGTATATTTTTAATTGAAAGGTTAGGCCTGCAGTTCAATGGGGTGAGCAGCCAACCATGCCCCCTTCCTGAGCTATATAAGCAGTTCCTCCCAGCCTGCTTCTGAAGCACTTTTTCTTTGCCAGTTGGAGGATCTGTTTGTTTGTCTTCTCCCTTGGGTCCTACTGCCCCAAAAAAAAATGCTGTGCTTTGGGCTCTGCTTGGTTTGTGTTGGACTTCTATTTTTTTCTTTTCTCCTGCTTTTGGTTTGTATTGCTTTGCCTTCGGCTGCTACGTGCTTGGTTTAATTGGTGATGCCAGACAAAATGAGGCCACAAGGCCTATCTGGATTGTCTCCCATGCTGAGTGGGGAAATTAGTTTAGATCACTATTTATTAATACATAATCATTGAGTCTGTGTTTGAAGCTGGTGAATGTAGGTTTATTTACCAGGATTGCTGAAAGTTTATTCCATAAGGTGGCCACTCGTACAGTATAGAAATGTTGTCTCATGTTAGTATTTACCAAAGGCATCAGTACATTTTTCTTGTGATATCTTAGAGTTGTAGTCCTATATTTAAACTTTACGCCATATTGGGTCATTAATTTCTGATTTTTTAGAGCGCTGTATAAGATAAACAAGTTGCCTCTTTTGTGTCTGGTTTCCAGTCTAAATAAGCTCGAGGAATCCAGTCTTGCTTCACAAGTCTTGTGTTCCATGTCCTTTATCATTTTAGTTGCTCTTCTCTGTGTTTTTTCCAATAAGGCAACATCGTTTCTCAAATGAGGACTCCAAAAGGCAGATCAAAAGTCAAGATGTGGAACAATGTACAGTAGGAGGTCTTATAAATAGGGAGCTAACGTTGTTTGTTTCTTGACACAAATGAGCGTTTAATTTGTCTTAAAAAAACATTTTATTTGTTTGTTTTTTTTGTGATTTGAACACAATGATCTGTATGGGATAATTTAATGTTTACCAATATACCCTAGTCTCTTTCTCTGAATTCCAAGCATAACTTATTGTTATTTATAAAGTAGGAATAATGTGGGTTATTCTTGCCAAAATACAAAACACTGCATTTATCAGCATTGAATTACATTTTATTTATAGTTGCCCAGCCTTCTATAGATTTTAAATCTTTGTTCAGTGAGTTAAATTTAACTATTATGTCCACCCCCCAATTTTGTGTCATCAGCAAACATTAGCAAATTATTTGACACATTTATGCTTATACCACTCATAAACAAAACAAATGTTAGAAGGCCCAAAACTCATCCTTGTGGAACCCCACTTCCGACCTGGCCATTACTACACATTTTTCCATTTATGTTTACCTGTTTCCTTGTATACTTGCTTCCTTTCTGCTCCTGTACTTGTATTTGTTTTGTTTGTTTCTTTGGGGCTTTCTAGTTTTCTAGTGCCCTGGGTATACATTGTTTATTTGTGCTTCAGGTTACATATTGTTGTTTCCTTACCTTAAAGAGCAGCTGATGCCTTCAGAAGGATTTTACCAAAACATAATAGTTAGACACAGTCCAGCTTGTATTTCACATTAGTTCTGTAATCCTCCTCCCCATTATTTATTTCTGAAGTCATCTGCTTGAAAACAGGATCTTTGCACCTGAAGTGTTCATCTGTTCCTGTTGCTGCCTCCCTACCTGAGGTCATAATACACTGTTGACATCACAGTTACTCCCACGACAACAGACTGTGATATCACAACAGAGGATTATGACTTGAAGTAGGGAGTCAGCTATAGAGGCAGATGAACTCTGAGCAATAAAGATCATGTATTCATGCAAATGTTCTTAGTAATAAATACTAGGGAGGATGAATCTTTAGAATATGCTGTATATGGAATAGAGGCTGAATTGTACCCAATTATTGTGCTTTTCAAAGTTATTTTTAAGGCATTAGCAGCTCTTTAAGCTGCTCTGTGCCTGTCCTCGCAGGATCCAGTTACTCACCAGATTTTGCCAGCCCTGTCAACTGCACTATTTTTGTGTGTTTCAATCCCCAGTGCTGTTTTCCTGCCTGTTGTTTCCTGGGCTTTCCACCTTTATTATCGGCACCTGGCCCAGGCTTCACTCTGCCACTCCCTGTGCGCTATTTGTGCTCAACAGCTCTGCTCTTTCTTCACTCAGTACTATCTCATTTCATTCAGTATTGAAGTTCAGTGTGTTCTGCTCAATCTGTTCAGTGTTTGCTCAGGCAGGCCCAACTGCTGCACTGCTATACTGAAACATTCCTCTATTACATTGCTGTCTGGTCTCAGCTTCCAGCTGCAGGCATATTAGCAGTTTGTTTCTGAATTTAACTATGTTAACCTTCAGTCACTAATTTGCTTCCCCTATTCACATTACTCTGGCAGCTTGCAATACTATGGCTTGTCCCTCACTAAGACCTTGCTAGTAAAGGCACCTATTTTGGGGGTTCCTACCCTACCAATATTACAGCTGCTGTTTGACCTCATAATGCTCAGCTTGTGGCTTCCCTGTTATTCCAACAGCTGGGGACTGTGGTGTCACGGTGGTTCATCCTGGCTCCGATTTTCAGGAACATGCTTTTATGTAAGCTACATGATTTTGCTTGCTTTCCTGCCTACATTGCTTTCAGATATCCATGCATAAATCATTAACCTCGTAGCCTACTTGGCCTTTGGATGTTCATTGCATTGCATTACTGCGTTGCATGCTCCTTACTGAATTAACCTATCTCCACCTTAATGGCATATAAGGTGTTCATACCAATCATATCAAGTAACTATTCATGCTGAAACCATAGTATTAAATGTAAACTATGCTTGCTCCTTTATAGAACTGGTTTCCAAGCATATACATAATTCAGCTTACCTCCTATGCAATACATCATGCTTACCTATGCCGCTGCAAATTTTATTGCTGTTGCAAATCCTGCTGCATATCACCTATATGCTAAACCTCATTGATGTACTTACACTAAGCCTCTGATTCAAGTCTATCACTGGCATCACAACCTCTCACTACCTAAGACTCTCCTCTAGCCTTACCCTAATCACTTATCTCACCTGCCCCCTTCTCTATTCTTCTCCTAAAATTCCTCTTTTCCCTTATTCTCTCCAGCTATATCTTACCCCTCACTCCCTCCATCCCTTTTTCTATTCCCCAGGCTGCTTTTCCTCAAACTCTTGCTCCTATGTAATTACTCTCTCCCCTTGGATGTAACCCTCAACTACTAATGTTGCACAAGGTAAATGTAGTTCATATCTACCTTGTTATGTCCTATGTTGAGCACTATGTACCATAAGAACCTAAATGTTATTGTATTTTATCTACTGTGATGCTTCTTTGTATCTTATGTATTGTTTTCCTTGTCTGTATACCTGATCCATGACCTCCTTGTGAATGATCTTGCTCAAAAGAGTTTTCCTGCAGTACACTTGAACTTGAATTAAACATCTAACTTGTATATCACCTTTAATACTGCTTGCATAATTGAACTGGTTGGCTTGTTTGCTGCTGGTTGCTACTACTATCAAACCACTAAACACTGGCTTGCACTGCAGCCTCCTACCTCACCCAGGCCCCACCTTGGTAGTTATCGTGGTTGCAGAGTTTGTTCACAATCTTTTAAGGCCAGCATCCTCATCGATATATACAGCTGCTGGCTTTGCCTGGCCTCCTGTTATCAAGCGCTCAAAGTTGATTCACACTCTCATTCAAAAATTGAAGGCATGCCAACCATGTCCGTTACCTTTTCTTTATTTTTATTTGTTTTTTCTTCTCCCATGACATCCTGACTCACCACACCTTCAGAGCACCAGCACTACCCTACCACCCACCAACCCCTACCACCTTCTATTGGCCCCAATTGCAGCCTTACCTGGATACCTCGGCATATCCCATCACTGGGAGGGTCCCTCTCTTCTGAGTGGGAAGGGCCTTAGCAGCCAGCAGCATGTACTCCAGAAGCTGTAGGGCTGGTTCCTAGCTGAATCCAGGGCTTTGGGAGGCATGAGCTAGATGTGCTTCATCCAGTTGGTCAGGGTGTACATTTTCAGTTTTCATGCCCCACCCACACAGTTCTCGCACGAGCATGGGGGGGTGTACAGGTGGGCATGTTGAGGCATCACATCCCCAAAGTACACCACCAATCTGCTTTCAGGCCTCAGATGAAACCTACCCCCCCCCAGGAGGGAAGTGTCCAATGGACACTTATGATACCCCTTCCTGCCGGTCTCCACTCCTGGTACCCGGGATCAGGGCATTAACCTGGGTCACCAGCATGCCAAGTGAACACCTTCGCTTGGTGCCATGGACCCAGTCCATTACCTTTTCTGGCTCAGGGCTTGACCTGTAAGCTGACAGTCTTACTCTGCATTCATGAAGTCTGCATCTTGAGCATGTGAACCTTGGGGTGGGGTCCTTCTCATATGGCCCATAGTGGGAATGCCCTCACTCCAGGGGAGCTTTAAGGTGCAGTCATACAGCACACCTCTTGATGCAGAAATTAAGACTTCAGCAGCAAAGGGCTGGAGCCCTCACAGCCCAAGAGTGCTCTTTTGGCTATGGCATTTTCATGGCATCTTCAAAAGGTATTCTCCCTATGACTGCCTCTGATTCACCTTTTTTGTTTTAACCAGTAGGCTGACTGAGTGCCTCAGTGGTTGTAGCTCTCCTCCTCCTGCCTTGGACAGGAGGTCTGCTCTCACTCAGAGTATCCATTGTTTCAGATGCTTCTTGTAACCCTTCATGGCATTCCCTTTAGAGGGATCATGAGAGCTTTCCACCAAACTGGAATATTTCCTCTCCTTTCATTAGGTTTCTAAACTTCAGCAGCAGAGCTGTCACTAAATATACTACCTCTAGCCTGGAGGGAAGGTGACCTAAGCCTTGGATCCCCAGATGTCCTCCTTTAAAAAGTGTTTTTCCTCTCCTCCATGCCAAAGGTCATAATATATAATTAGTTTGTTTATACTATATTCTCTAGTTTCCTTAGGTAGGTTTCCACTGATGGATGGAGTTGGTTGGTGGCCCTATTCGATGTTCCCTCTCTCTTTATGAAGCCCCCTGATGTCATCATTGCAATCTATTTTATCAGTGCAATCCTGACAAAGTGTATATAATTTATGTTTCATCTAGCTGTCTTGTTTCTGTCAGTCTGCATCTCTACCTCGTAATCAACATTTGCTTCTCAGTGTTCTTGAGTCTCCTTCCTAATGTATCTTCAGGAAAGGGAATCTTTCCTGCTGCATCTGTAAAGGTGGAATAGTTCCTTGCCTTCACTACCCCTACAGGGGGTGGTAATTCCCTGTGTAATAGAGTGTGAACAGCCAAATGGTTATCACAGTTGCAGAAGCATAACACTGCTCTGGTTGTGTAGGCCCATTGAATCAAATTTAATGATTCTGCAATGCTTTTCCCCATACGTTTGCTACCGTGTGACAAAAATCTATCTTAAGATGTCAAATGGCATAGTTGCAAAGATACCACAACTGTTTCCTGTCTGTCCCTGTAAACACATGAGCTTTAAAAGCTCAGGTGTTACCACTCCTGCTTATTACCTGTTAACCTTAACCATCTTTTGGTGGCAAACTTATTAAAAATTAAATCAAATTCAACAAAAAAAATGGATAGAGCCTTGTCAGCATCCTCTAATTTATGAAGAATCAACCAATCACACACCAGCAATGCTTCCCTAAAAACCTTCAACATTTATATTACAAGAATAGACAAAAATAGGTGGGTCTCTTTCCTTTGGCTCTCCAGTGGCAGCAGCCAGGACTGTGATCAGTAAGGTCACCAGGCAGAATGCCAGAATGAACAATTTTAGATGGCTCTGCGACCAGAATCCAGTCTATTGCTGATGAAGCTCAATGTTTATGGTCAGTCCTAGTACAGCCATAAACTATCAGTAAAAACATTACATTAGCCACTGAGACTCTAATGCCTACCAAATTTGTGCCCACTGAAATACAGTTGAAATCTCCAAACAAAATTAACTGACTATTTCCATGGAGAGTACTTTTGCATCTGCCAGTGATACAAATGCCATCCTCAAATGATCAGGTGGAGCATAAAGTACCAGAAAAAAATAGATTTAGATTGGTCTAGAAGGATTTTGAGAGGGAACAATTTACAGTAACAAAATAATCACTGGGAATAATATGATATTGTACCAATGATTAGCATAAACAAAACACATCCAACAACTTTACCTCCAGATCTATTACATCTGAATACGTTGTATCCATTCTGATGGATAGATGAATTACATATTTTGCCTAAAAGCCATGATTCTGAGAGGGCAATGGCATCAAAATTAGGTTGCTCAGCACACACAGTAAAACCACCCCAGCTAATAAGCATTGTACATTTAAGTGGACAAAATTTACAGCATTCCTATGTTCCCAATCCCGAGTAAGAAGAATGACATCAGACCTGGGCTGGGCTGGATGTAGCCATAGGATAATAATAGGAATAATACCAGGGCTCATTTTAACAGTTGAAAATTAGGGGGAAAATGTTCCTTTTAGGCTGTATAGAATCCCCGAGTACATTGTGTTTAGAAAATGTACCCTATAAAAAATCCCAAATAATAATTTGAGTCACATGCTGCAAGTTGGTTGATAATGACATTAATTAGTTCCAGACTGTACATGAGTGTTTAAGGAAATGTCCATTAAAAATAATGTAACTGGTATAACACAGTTGGAAAAATTCAATAATGACTATAGTCTTTTCAGTTGGGACAGCCTACATTTGAATGAAAAAGGGAGCTTCTGTCTTGGAAAACAGGAAAGGGGAAATTAATGTGGATTATCCAGTTACAGAGGGTATAGATAACCTTAAATTCTACATGTGTAATGCAAGAATCCTGAACACCATAAAATATATGGAACTATTAGGGACAATAGTATATGAGAACTTAGATATAATAGCTATCACAGAAACATGGTGGGATGAGGCCTCCATATGGCATAATGCTATTCCAGGATATAATTTGTTTTATAAAAATAGAGCAAATAGGAAGGGAGGAGGAGTATGCTTCTATATTAGAAACACAATAACTACAAATGAGATTCCTATAGAATGGGAAGAAGGACCAGATATAGAAAGTTGTTGTGTACAAATACAGCTATTAAACAAAAAGCTAACATTGCTAAATATATATAGACCACCAAATGCAGATACAAGCTATGACTCTTTTCTGATACAAATGATGACAGATTTAACAGAAAACACAGATGTTATAATAATGGGGTGTCTAAATCTACCAGGAATTGACTGGCAAAATTTAATAGCTTGTACAAAAATTGAACAGAGATTTCTGGAAACTTTCTTAACCCTGGGTCTTGATCAGGTGGTCATGGAACCCACTAGAAAAACAAATATACTAGACATTGTGTTAACTAATATTCCAGAGGCAATCAATAAGTTAGAAAATGGAGAACCTCTAGGTACTAGTGAGCATTACACAGTCACTTTTATTTTAAATCAAGGTCGGACTATTATTAAACAAAAAACGTTTTGACTCAATTACAATCAGGCAACCTATTATGAAATAAAAGAAGCTTTGGGTGCTTATAACTGGAGATTGTTATTCTCTGGATTACAGACCGACAAATGCTGGTTGATACTAAAAGACATCATTTTTGAGTTAGAACAATTATATATCCCTGTTAAAAAAACATGTACTCATTAGTTAAAGATATCTGTTTAGTTAACATCAACCATACAAACTCATATAAAAACTAAGGAGAAGGTGTATAGGAAATATAAACAAGATTCTAATGCTACAAATAAACCAAATTATAGGGCTGAAGTAAAAATTACCAAACAGTTCATTAAAAATGAGAGAAAACAAATAGAATGTAAGTTATCTAATTCAAAAGGAAATGCTAAAGCCTTTTATGCTTATATTATTAATAACAAAAATAGTAATTCAGTTATCACAACCATTGTTAATAATGGAAAAGGAATTACCAACAGGCTAGAAATTGGAAATTCTTTTAATGAATACTTTGGGTCTGTATTTTCCAAAAAAGATCTCTCCAGTAAAACAGCTTACCCATACAACAGTGAGTATGAAGTAATCACCATCGATGAAATTAGAAATGCAGTACAATCCTTGAAAGAACACTCAGCACCAGGCCCAGATAATATAAATACATCTTTCATGAAACATACTTTGGATGAACTTTTGAGTCCATTAAGTATAATATTCAACAAATCCTATAAAAATAGTGAGGTACCCAAAGATTGGCGGAATGCAACAGTGATCCCAATACATAAAAAAGGGAAACAAAGTAACACTGAAAATTATCAATCCATAAGTCTCATGTCAATAATATGTAAAATCATGGAAAGGATCCTTAAACAAAAAATTTATTTAGAAATCAATAATAAGGGATTGAAAGATGAGACCCAATATGGTTTTAGAAGGGGAAGGTCCTGCACTACAAATCTGGTAACATTTTAAGAAAGTATCAGTAACAGCCTAGATAAAATTTGCCCAGTTTACATTATCTACCTAGACTTTAAAAAAGCATTCGATAAAGCATCTCATAGTTTACTAATCAGTAAACTGATTAAGATGGACATTAATAGCTACTTTATTAGGTGGTTCGAGAGTTGGCTAAAGAACAGGTCTCAAAATGTTAGAATAATGGACAAATGGACACTATCTCTGGTGACATTTCAGTGACCAGTGGCATCCCACAGGGATCTGTATTGGGCCCAGTACTTTTCAGTTTATTTATAAGGGACTTACACCTGGGTGTGTATAGCCAGATAAGTAAATTTGCTGATGATACTAAAATATGATCTGAGGTGGATAGCGATCTGAAAATTAATAGATTTAAATCAGACCTCCAAATAATTGAGGCATGGGCACAAGAAAATCACATGACCTTTAATATTGATAAGTGCTCAGTGATACATTTAGGGAAAATAACCCAAACTCTGTTTACAATCTGTGTAATATCAATATTAAAGTAGTGAATATAGAAAGAGACTTGGGTGTCATTGTAAATGAAAAATTAAACTGTAGTACTCAATGCAATAAAGTCACTCAAGTGGGTAATCATATAATATGAGGTCTTCAAGTACCTCAAGGGAATAAATAGGGTAAACATGGAGGGGATCTTTAGACTAAAGCAGGGAGGCATCACCAGAGGGCATGGTTTGAAGTTGGAAGGTGGAAGGGTGAGGGGGGAAAAGAGAAGGAGGTTTTTCACTGAGAGGGTGGTGGACCCTTGGAATGCTCTGCCTGGTGAGCTGGTTCAGAGATCCACAGTGGAGGGCTTTAAGAGAGAGTGGGACAGACACAGAAAGTGGATGTATCAGATGATGGCCTGTCCCGGGGGGGTGGGGATGGATGATAGGGGTTTCTGGAGCACAAGGGATGGGAGGGTCTCTGCACCCAACTAAGGATCTAGGTTCGAGCAGACTTGATAGACCATAAGGCCTAATCTGCTGGCAAATAGTATGTTAGTATGTTAGATCTTCATTTAAAAATCATTTATAACATGTAACAAGGATTGCATCATAAAACTATATAAGTCTTATATTCATCCACTAACTGATTATGCTGTTTCTTTTTGGGCTCCTTACCTGGAACAGGACAAAAAAATGGTAAAGACTCCACAAAGGAGAGTAACTAAATTAATACCTGAAGCCAGAAGCTTGTCCTATCATGAAAGGGTGTCATTTTTAGGACTATATGATCTACAAAAGAGAAGGGATAGAGGGGATCTTCTATTATTGTTTAATATTGTAAAGGACAAGGGTCTTAAGAACATCTGTAATCTAAAATTTATGAATAAAATGCATGAGTATGGTGTAACAGGAAACTTCAAATTTCAAAAGCAATCACTAACAAAAGAAAATATTATTTCACACTAAGGTTAGCTAAATTGTGGAATTCTTTGCCCCAACATATAGTAGAACAGTCAACAAGTAAACAATTTAAAACTGAATTGGACAAATTCCTTCTAGGGAATACTTTGTAGATATCCCCCACAGTTGTGGGGAAAGTGGTCTCAATGGGCCCAGTGCCTTCTTCCACTTTTTCAAACCGAGTAATACTCAAGGGGCAGGTCTTAAAATCAACTTTGATAATACAGTTGGTAGTAGAGAAAACAGTACTGTGGTTATAGATCAATGAGTGATAAGCAACATGTTGCAGAGGAACAGTATCCTTCACATCAACTAAATATTGATTCTCTATGTACATAATCAAGTCAGAACAGGCCCGATATATACAGTACATGTTTAAATTCATCTTTTTTTTTTTTTTTTACTATTTCTTTATCCTTCTACTGCTGGTACTGATCCCTCTCTCAGAGCTCCCCTCGATGATTGCAATTTATAGCCCCAAAGAGTCTACCTCCAGAGTGCTAACGCTGCCCATGTACCTTCAGGGCCTCGGATTAACCTCTGGGCAGAGTGGCGGAGATCCCCTCATCTCCCCTTGAGCATTTGCTGGGAGCGCGCACAATGGAGTCTGCTTCTTGACTGCTGCCTGGAACCACCACTGAGGCCCTTCGCCTAGATCAGGGCAGGTTTTTTTCTGGTGTTCTGATGGATCCCCGATGTTGGTGTGCAATGAGGAACAAGGCTACCTGTGTGCATAGAGATGCACATTGAAGTCGGTCCTCTGACAACATCTACCCTTTCACTAGAATGCCTCTCAGCTGCACTGACCACCCTGAGGTTCCCCCCAACAGGTGGCGATATCGTAGCAGAAAGTGCAGCCCCTCCCTCCCTGGAGAAGGAGAGCAGCAATTGGGCGCTCAATCCTTCTCCCTCCTGGCTGACCCCCATCGACCTGGGTCTGCTCCCAAACCCGGGTCACCAGTGTGGTACGAGGTGTGGCATCCAGCGCCTCAATCCTCAGCACCACCAGGCCGGAATGTTTAAATTAATTTAAAATTGAAACTGCTGAAAATGAAGCAAAAGTCTACTCAGATATTAACACAAAGCTACAGAGTAAACAATGAAACTGTCAAATGGTCCAAACAAAGGAAAATATGGTTATTTACAACCAGGACATATAGCATGGCCCCTGTCCCAATTTCCACAAGTTGATTACAGTAGACTTGAACCTTCCACTTTGTCGTTTGACTTAGCCAACACCACTGAGACACCACCTCATGTTTTCCCTTGGGGGTTTAAATCTGGGTTAGTTCTTCTCCAACTGAGCTGCCAGCACAGTCATGGATGAATCACATACAGGTGTGAGGTAGGCAAGAGGGGTCCACATCCTGCGTATACCCAAAATACTTTGTACTGGGAACAGTCTTTCTAAAAATGGCTTGCAGTAAAGGTACTGTAATGGATCTTGGGATGTGCCTTGGTAAACAGAGGCCTCTCTCTTTAATGCTTAAGTTTGTCCTTGGCAGCTCAGCCTAGGGATTCATTGGGATCAGAGGTCCTGAGCCTTACAAGGGAAGAGAGAGAAAGGAGGAAGCAGACACATGGTGTGTGTATGTGTGCCTGTATGTGTGTGTGGGAATGTGAGGGGAGAGAGAATGGATGCAGTTAATTCAAACAGCTGCAGAACAACCCAGGGAAAGACTGTGTGTGTGTGGGGGGGGGGAGTAGAGTGAGAAGCAGTTTGATCCTAAGAGACTGAACAGCATTATAGCATGGGGAAATGGGCTGCATGGTGAAAGGCCATGAAGGGTAGCTGAGCAGCAGTACGGCAGTTAGAATGAAGCCACAAAAACAAACAAAAAAGGGATAAACCAGCCTTACCAGGTTTGAAAGTCAGAATCTGACCATGTGGAACTTGTGCTAATTCACATTTACTGCAAGCAGATAGGCAGAACATAGTACAGGGGATACTAGCCACCATCACTGTGTTTTGCCTGTCTGCCTGCAATAAATATGAATTTGCACAAGTTCTTTGTGATCAGCATCTGACTGTAATATACAGTAAGCTCTTTTTTTGTGTGTGATTGCATTGCACTTGCCATGAACTTCAGCTGCACCAGGAGCAATCCATGTTGTTCTTGTGTCTCAGTTACAGTGAAGCCCAGGGTGAGATAGAAATGTCTTTTCCAGGGATAAGTGAGAAAGGCTTCAGTGAGAGGACCCCAGATTAGGCAGCAGGGGAAAGGGCCAAATGCAGAAAGGCAGAACAATGCATGAATGGTGCCTCAAAGTACTGTGTGAAGCATTACAGCAAGACATCACAGCCACTGGGAAACAGATAAACAGCAAATCTCGGAGAGGTTGAAGCTTGTGGGTGGAGGTGGACAGACAGGCCACACATTTGACTAGAATGGAAATTGGGAGAAGGGAGGTTCAGGAGATATATAAGGACATTTTACTTCACAGAAAGCATGCTTAAGCAGTGGAACATCCTACCAACAGATATGGTAAGAGCAAAGAACATTAATGGGTTCAAACACAGCTAGAACAGAATAAGGGGTCTGATAATTACAGCAAGAGGAACAAGTGTGGTAGGCTCATGGGCAGGGATAGAGGGACAACTCCGCCTGGACAGTATGTGATAAGGTAAGGAATGGATACAAAATAAAGCAGTCTGAATGGGCCAATTGTCACTTTTTGTCGATTGTGTCTATGTTTCTCTGTTTCTATGTAAGAAGATTGGCCACTGCTTTCCTGGGTGAGTAAGAACTCTCAGGGTACTGCAGCTGCCGTACAGGAAAGCTATGATAGCTAGTTTAGTGCAGTATGATAATCTTTTTTGTGATTTTTGAGAGACTCTGTGTTATTTGTGAGTTTGAAACTTCTGGCAATATAAGGAGCACATTCACAAGGAACCTTGACATTCACTCTAGCCATCATGCATGGGATGAAGATAGGGGTATATTTGAATAGAGGCAGGGAGGCAGGAGGATTGCTGGAAACCAGATAGGGTCTGCAGAGGTTGAGCAGGCAGGTAACATGTGGGAAGACTGGAAAGACCAAGCTTTTTTTTTCTGCTGACAAATTCTAAGTCTCTATTCCAGTGAGTCATGAGAGACTCAGTGGGATGAGATGGACAGCAACTAGAGGTGCAGTGCTCAGAAAGACCCAAGACATGGCTAATCTGTTGATTCCTGTGAGACTCCATGGGATGAGACATCCTGCAAGTAAAAGACAATGCTTTCAAGGACTCATGGCATGTCCATTATGATTTCTTATGAGATGTCTGACAACTAAAGGAGTGATGTACTCAAGGAACCACTAAACAACCATGCAAGGAATTCCTGAGGGACTCTATGGGATTATAAATTCAGCAACTAAAGGAGGAGGCTCACAAGGACCCATTGCACAGATATTTAGATAACACATGAGAGACTCTACTGAATGAGACACACAATAACTAATGGAACAGCTCTGTCAAGAAACCTGGTATGACCATTCCATTGATTCTTGAATGACTCTGTGGGCTGACATTTCTGGCAATGAAAGGAGTAGCACTCTCAAGGACTGGAGTGGTATTTTCTTTTATTCAGGAGAGACTCCATGGGACCAGATATCTGTCAACTAAAGGAGCAGAACTATTAAGGACTGACGACATGGTCAGTCAGATGACTTCTGATTGAAACAGTGGATATCTGTCATTGCCTCAAACTGAATGCCTTGCACCCAAACTGTCAAACCTGATGACTCCGAGAGGTGTCTGTATTGCTGCAGGTGAACACCATGGATTCCACTCCTCCTGAAGATAACAGTTTTCTATATGCCTACTCATGCTAATGCTGATATTTATTTTATTTAGTGTGATATCTGAGATTTGCTTACTGTGGATATTCGCTATCGCCTGCATTTCCAATCACTGGTGCTGCTGCTATATCTGGGAATCTAATTGGTTAATTTGGGCTTCTGGCTCTCCTGAGGTAGTATTACTTGCATTTGGTGCTATGATGTTGCTAATATTGTGATTTAACTGACATTTCTGTGTTTATTTATTGCTATAATAAGGATTGCCTACATAGCTTTAGCTCGGTTTATTGCTCTTCTCCCGTGTACTCTTCCACAGGTTGCCCTGGCCCAGTGCACACTTCCAGTAAAAGTCCTCTGTGTGTCTGTGCTTTTTTTTTAGAACCCAGACTGCAAATAATATTTGGTTCTGTTGCTTGAAATGCTAACATAGCACATGCATTTGCCATTCAGGATCATTGGACCCTACTGGTTCAAAAAATTTTGTGGAAATGCTACTGTTTGTGGTCACGTCATAGAAGGATACCTATTTAATTTATCTGCCTGTTGGGTTATTTATTTATCATTTGAAGATATTTTTGCAGCATGTCCTATTAAGCCCAGAGATTTGATTACAATGAAGTCCTAACCAACATGGCTAATAGTTTCACAGACAATAAATCCCGACTGATGGTTACTTAAAAAATATGCAAAATAGATGTCATT
The DNA here is from genome assembly GCA_016271365.2 of Neoceratodus forsteri. NCBI lineage: Eukaryota > Metazoa > Chordata > Ceratodontiformes > Ceratodontidae > Neoceratodus > Neoceratodus forsteri. The sequence goes on along the minus strand of CM057452.1, from coordinate 507,487,145 downwards.
TATACATGGAATTTCATGTTCTCAAATTTAAACATCTAGGTACTTATGAGTCTGTCACAGCACCCAAAGTGTCCTGTGGAATTTTGAAAAGGAAACATGATACATTTGTACCTAGAGGTCCATCACTGTACCAAAATGTCTCTTGTAATTAAAAACAAGCATTTGTCAATGTTGCGCTGGCATTGGCTTTGGTAGTGCAGTGTGGGAAAACATTTTGGGCAGGATGTGAAAAATGACAGCTGTACAGTTCATAAGGAGGTGTAAAAAATGCCTGTGTTGAAAATGTGGCATGTAAATATAGCAAATTTATGAAGTTACAAGGATGCATGGTAAATTTGCAATGCATGCTTGGAACACAGTCATTTTATGGGCATTGATCACCAAATTTTCAACATAGGCATTTTAGCACCTCTGCTCATGTACAGTGTTACTGCTATTTCCTCAAACTGCCCCAAAAAGTGATTTCGCACAGCGACCGCGCTATTCTGCACCGGAAGTGTGAAAACACATTTTGGGCAGGATTTGTTGAAAGACAGCTGTACTGCTCATCAAGAGGTGTGGAAAAATGCCAATGGTGAAAATGCAGAGTGAAAATATTACAAATGCACGACATTACAAGTGTGCATGCAATCTGCCAATGCACGCTCGTACCACAGTCATTTTATTGAGTATCGTCACCAAATTTTCAACATAGACATTTTAGGACCCTGATCATGAACTGTCACTGTCATTTTCATAATCTGGCCCAAACACTGATTTCCCACAGCGACCGCACTATTGTGCGCCGGAAGTGCAGAAACACATTTTGGGAAGGATGTGGAAATTACAGCTGTACTGTTCACAAGGAGGTGTACAAAAATGACAGTGTTGAAAATCTGGAGTGAAAATATTGTGAATTCACAAAGTTGCAAGCTTGGGCATGCTCAGAAAACAGTCATTTTTTTGATTTTTTCCACCAAAATAGCAACATAGGCTTTTTGAGAGGCCACCTCATGAACACTGGCACTGTCGTTTCATTAATTGGTTCCTAAATGTGATTCCACTCAGTGAATGTAAAATCACCTTTTGAGGCTGATTAACTTCATGACAGAGACAGAATTCATGAGGAGGGGTCCCAAAAACCCCAAGTCGAAAATTTGGTGCCAAAATTCCAAAAAATGCCCGAGATATGCAGCAAAGTTGAAAAAACCCTATTCATTCCATTATACAGCTTACCAGCATTTATTCAGTTTGTGGTCGGCTTTGAAGAGTGCAGATGTGTTCCTGGTCCACCGAAGATCATCATGCCAGACTCAGGAGGTAAGTATGGGGTGACAGGTGCGTGGGGAGACAGGGTGCACAGTGGGTGGGTGGGAGATGTGGGAGGGGGGCCAGGGAGGCTGCCAAGGGACCGTTTCCTTCTTTACAGGAAAAAAATAAATAGAACACATTGGGGGACCGTTTTCATTTTTAATAGGTGCTTTGGCATGCTAGGGTGGGCTCCCAGCATGCCAGCTGTGTGGGTGGGTGGGTGCTTTAGCTGAAGGGGGATTGGGCATCCCTGTCAACAAACAAGGAAAGGGGGGGAGTCACAGGAGCTGAGGGGGATTGGGCACCTCCTTGGCAATCAAAAAAATTGAAGGGGGACCACATTATGCTGATGGGGAGTGGGCTTCCACATCAGCAAAATTCAAGGGAAGGGAGGGATACATGCCGACAGGGATTGGGTACCCCTGTCGGCAAAGAGAAACTGTTGGGGGGTGCATGATGCCTAGGGGGATTGGGCACCCCTGTCAGCACACAATAAAGGAAGGGAGGTTGATGGGCAACAGCGGCAGTCACTGCCGCCATGTTGCCTGCACATAGGGAGAGGCCTGCTGTGGTCATGCTGCATGAGAGCTTTGCTCTCATTGCAGTGTACCTTTTCTCATATCTCTTCACCTCATTAGCCAGGCAGGGTGCGGCTTCTGCTGCTTGCTGATTGGGGAATGCAGGACGCACCTACTGGTGCATGCTCTGCATTCACCCAACAGCAACTGCGCCTCCAAATCTCCACTGCCGCAAGATGTTGGCTGCGCCAGCGTGCCAACATAGAAGAAAAGGAAGCAAGGCTTGGAAAAGAGACCTGCCTCTCAGACTAATACAGTGGAACTCTGGTAGCTGAGAGATTCATGTGGGTTGTCTCCTGGAAATAAATTAACTCTGAGGGAACACTGCAGCAAATGCAGGAAATAATTAAATCATGCTCTCTCCTGCTGGATTTAAACTTGAGATTTGGGGGTTGGGCGTGAGCTGGAAGTAACCATCAACTTCAGAGAGAATATCTGATGGCACTTTTATCCACATTGTACTACAGTGAAATGTGACATAAAGCTTTTTCCTATAGAATTGGGAAAGTACATCCTGAGGTGGAAAGTTATTCTGCATGTTTATGGAGGCAGAAGAGAATTGGATTTAAACCCTTCCTATCAGATTAACCTTCTTATTTCCATCTGGTTGATATTTACTGAAACTTTCTCACTGGAACCTACCATTTTAATCCTAAGTGCTTAAAATAGAGTTCATAGGAAAAGTTTAAAAAAAGATGAAACCAAGCAATACTGTAGGTCATACTTTCAGTAATCGGCTTCTTAGGGCTGTGGGAAAAGCCTACCCACCCATGAAAAGCACCTTAAATATAATTTCCTATCACCTATTTTTCCAGATGTATGCACCAGTCCCTGTGCCTATTTTCTACCCATGGCACTGGTAACACAACTCTAAGCTGTATGTTAATGCGCAGTCTCATCTAATAGTGTTGATAACAAGAAGAGGTAACAGCCCCTCTGCCGCAAGAGCAAGAACACATCACCTCCATAATCAATACGCTATTCTGCACTGGCCAGGCAGTGAGAAAACTGAAGCTTCTCCTGAATCTGACTCATTTCTTAACTGCTGAGGCCCCAGATCAAGTGTTATTTTTGGGGGAGAAAAACAAAACTGGAAGACTGGGGTGCACAGCAGTTGTAACATGCAAGGCCTACAGTTAGTTATCAGGGTAAAATATCTAAATTTTTATTCTGCTGTAATAAACTAAAAGCTGCACTGGTGAGGCAGACATCCCTGTCCTGGCTGTGCAGCTTTATATTATCACACAGTAGCACACTCACTTCAGTTCAAAAGGAACTCTAGATCTTACTTCCCTTTCCACGCTCCATAAGCAGGAATGAACCAGAATAGTGATCTGAATATTGTATCCTGTAACTGAATGGGGATTTTTCATGCAACAGCTTCAGGAGACTTTTGTGTGTGCCAGTCTTCTTGATTTCCTTGATGACAGACCAGCTGCTCTTCTTGGTGGCACCTTCAGGTTGGTCATCTACAACACTTTCTTACTTTCTAATTAATGATTATGTTAACATTTCTCCTGAATGTTCCTTAATTCCACCTTTCCCATACTCCAACAATTTTGTTTTTGGTAACTAGGTAAATGCACAAGGCAAAAAAGGGGCTATTTTCAGAAACAGCCTGAATTCAAGAATTTAATTAGGAGCCCCATACTGTTGTCCTCCTTCAGGTAGGACATGTGTGAGGGAAGGGGAATTGGCTGCTTTCATTGCAGGTGCCAAATCCAGCTCCACTCCTTAGTCATGCAGCAGGGGCTTCATGAATGCCTTATGGTCTGTGCCCTCCCTTCCCTGGCTGTGGTGTCCAGTGTTGGTGATCTGACAAGCCCCTTCCCCCAAGCTTATTCCAGACTAAGATTCCTTCAGATTTGACATTCAAACCCTAGTCTCCAAGGTGGCTGTGACATACTGTATGCTTCTACTGTGCCACTGGGATGGCCACACCCTGAATCAACTGGCCTTGTAGGCATCTTGTTCACAGCTGTGCTCAACCTGGACACACTGATGGGAACTTTTAAGTACAAATATTTAGTGGCTATACTGGACCTGTTAGCCTTTCTCTGAACCCTCACCAAGCCAGACATTGTGTGTTTCACTATGACTATGCACAAATGTCAACAGCTTCAGGCAGACACAGCAGATCATTACACTTCATGTCGCTTCTGTGATGTGTGTAGAGACATGCTGCAAGAACTGAGTGTTGATGAATTCCAAATGTCCCTTTGTGCCTGGAGAAATGATATTCAGAGGCCTGTCTGTGGGGAAAGCATCTGAGCTTTTTCCAGAGATGCTCTGTTCTAATATGCTCTTAAAGCAGCTGTTCTCCAAGTTTACATAAAATTCTCAGTGACTGCACGAAAAGCAAAATTTACTTTGAAAGTAAACAGCAGTGAAAGTCATGGGTTCAGGAGACAGGTAAGCCATGTGAAATGGTTAGTTGTGAATAGTACTTAATAATCACATGCCCAAATGTAGGCACAAGGCCCAGTGAGAGCCTTTAGTCATGTGTAAGTGTGGGAGAATCAGTAAAAGCCAGACCCTGCATCTCAAAGCCAGACAGCTTTATCCCAGGGACAGAAACTTTATTGTCAAAGTAACAACGGTACTGAGTGGTTCCAGGATATGGATGTGTAATTTTTGTATAGTAAATAGTAGTGATAATACTAAAAATCAATGCACAATGCACAAATGGGTGGAGTGGCTATGTTCTGTGCATCCACAATGTGTAGCCACTCTGCACCCATTGCACCCCCCCACAGGGTGCACAAACAGGGGCACACAGCCCCTATGCACCCAATTCCCTGGCCACACAGATCACAATTTATTTATTTTTATTTATTTATTTATTTATCAAGTCTAGGATTACAAATACCTTTGAGCCATGGCTCTTTACAAAGGTTCCACGTCAGAGAAATACAAATTATGGGGAACATCAAGATAGGCATTACAACAATGGAAAAGTCAACAGTTGAAAAAAAAAATACCCACTCAGAACTTAAAATGACTGTAAGGATTAAACAAATTATTAAATACTAGCACATAAATTCAACTAGAGACACAGAGGGAGAAACAGTAGTTAGAGGTGTGTTCAGCAGGAGATAGTGTGGGCCACTTGGAAATCAGCTTCCACTGGTACCAAATCCAAAAGTCAGGGCTAGTACCTTGCAGTATAGAGGATTTCTGAAAAACTGTTTAGGTTCCAGAAATTGAGGGGTCCATGGCCTGGTCAAGGCATGCTGGATCCCTTGCAGTACAGGGGATTTCTGAAAAACTGTTTAGGTTCCAGAAATTGAGGGGTCCGTGGCCTGGTCAAGGCACGCTGGATCCCTTGCAGTACAGAGGATTTCTGAAAAACTATTTATGTTCCAGAAATTGAGGGGTCTGTGGCCTAGTCAAGGCAAGATGGATCCCTTGCAGTACAGAGGATTTCTGAAAAACTGTTTAGGTTCCAGAAAATTGAGGGGTCCATGGCCTGGTCAAGGCACACTGGATCTGTTGCAGTACAGAGGAATTCTGAAAAACTGTTTAGGTTCCAGAAATTGAGGGGTCCATGGCCTGATCAAGGCACGCTGGATCCCTGGGGGTGGGCAGGGGCATGCCAGCACTAGGCGCAATGCACAAATGCACATAGTGCTGCCTGCTGGGGTGCAGGGGAGGGCAACAGTTACCCCAGGTGGTACCCTGACATAACACACTGTGCACCCCAGTGGACTACATCCGTCGGTCATGGTGGCACCAGGACCTGACCATCAAAGCCGCCCCTGTCCACGAGGCTGATGGGGAGGGCTGGGTAGCTGCTGAGAACCCATCCATGTAGGCAATGTTTCCATCATGGACACAAACCAGATTTGTGCACATATTCACCCGGCCCCTGAGTGCCAACCAACCCTACCCACTACAAGGCTGCCCCACACCATCAGTGCCAATCACACCTCACACAAGCCAGCTACCAGCCCCCATAGTCAGTGCAGCCCCACTCAGATATGCACCCCATCGCTGGAGGATCAATGTCCACCCCCACATGGACATCTGAGCCCTGTCTTCCCCGGCCCATCTGGTACCTGGCACCATAGGCGCTGACCCCCCCCGGGTGCCTGGTCCATACAGACAGTACCTGAACAGCCCTGCCTGCCTGCCCACCCCCAGAGCCCCGACCCATCCCCCCAGCGACATCATTGGTGCACAGTGGATCCCACCCACCACAGCACCACCCCCCACCCATTACTTGACTGTCAGTGCCGTGACTGTGAACAGCCAGCAGCTGTGCCCTCCATACACCTCCATAGACACCAGCCATCAGATTGTTGCTGGGGGTATGCTGTCTATAAATAGGGGCACACTCCCAGTAGCAGTCAGATTGCAAGCAGCCATGGAGGTGTGAGGAGGGCAGTACTGCTGGCCATCTGAGACCACAGCACCGATGGCCAGGCATCAGGTTGAGGGGCCAGTACCGCAGCAAGTGGAGGGGGACAACTGTTCACCACTAATGTCCTGGGGTACTGAGCTCAGTCATGTGTGACTGGGGCGGGTTGGCATGTGTGGTGCCATGAAGGGCAGGGCAGCCATGTGTGAGTGTGTGTGTGGGGGGGCACCATGTACTCTCAGGGACCTGGGACTGGGCATGCATGTGGTGGTGGGGGTTGTCCCAGACAGCAACAGGGAGTGGCCATACTGGTGTTTGTGTGGGGGATGGGGGCATTCCAGGGGTTACAGCATATGAGTATAGCCGCGTGGGTCTGGATGCCAGTGGTGCCTATTCACACACCTGGACCCACACCTTCATGTGCTAAAGATCCACTTTTGGACCAAGGAGGGCATCGGATGACTCCACCCCAGACTGCCTTGTGGAGTCTTGCATGCCAGGGAGGCAGAGCCATGGACAGGTGGTGTCCATTGACGAATATGGCCAGTGTGCATCTGTCTGCAGGTGCAGAGCCATTTGAGCAGAATACATGCCTCTGGCACATAATTCCCTGCTGATAGTGCATAGAGCCCATTATTTGTATTCTGGGGAAAATATTTAGGTCCTGAATACCTTATTTGTAAGGTTGTCCTGTGTTACAGCATTATTGATTGCAGTCCATAATGATATACATATAACATATTACAAAATATAGTTATGTAATAATTGACTATATAACTGTGACACTCCATAAAAAGAAGTTGGCATTCACAAAAAACAAATGGTCCTCAGGTTCTGTGTATCAATGTAGTTGTAACCCTTCATACTCCTGCCAGTCTAAGAATCAGAGCAATTACAACTCTAGCAATTCTGAATTTATGGTCTTCTCAAACATTGATCATTTAGACAGTTTATGTGTAACCAGAATTCAGAGAGTTCCAAATTCTGGATATCTGAAACTTTAAAGTCATTTGATAAAGGACTATGTCCAAAGTGTATCAAGCATGCAGACTTTCTTTCTGTCCAACCTGGAATAAAACTTTGACATTGCACTTCATGAGCCAAGTGTTATTACTACCTAGTTGATGTGTGCTAGACTTTTGTGATTTCTGTATAAAGCTTTTGGTCTTGGTGCACCACACACCTTGTGCAAACTTTTTGTTGTGGGAAGGAATAGGGAGATGGGGTGCCTGAGTGGTGCTTCAGCTTGGAGGAATGGGGAGTTTCTCCAGAGGATTTTTAGGACAGCAGATGCTGGGAGGGAACTACACATTATTGTCCATCTCGTGATGAATGCCCTGGCAAGGGATAAGGTAGGGGAAGTGCAGAATAATTTCAGAAAATTAGGGTGGGACCTTAAGCAGGTGGTATGCATGGTGGCTTTTTCCAAGGCATTATCTCTATGCAAACAGGGATATGCAAGGGAGATCCACACCAGGCCATTAAATGATTGTTTGAAAGCATGGTGCATAGAGGTGGGCTCTGGCTACATTGGGGATTGGGAGCCATCCTGGAAAAATATGGGCATCTATAAGGGAAATGGCCTGCATCCTTCTAGGAAGGGACTTCAGTCCAAGGTGGGTGGTTAAAATGCCACTTAAATGAGCATTTAACTATCCAAGGGGGGGAGGCAGTAATATCAATGGATGCAACAATTGTCCCATATGATGGAGCAGCAGGAGGGAGGGAGGGAACCAGGGTAGAAAACTCCCCAAGGTCAGGGCCGCAGAAAGCAGGGAAGATAAGGGGGTACAACTTGCATAAGCAAGTGAAGAGGTTTAAAGGAGACAATGAATGGGCGAGGTAAAAAGGGAAGATGATAGTCAGGGAACTTAAAGGAAAAGCACAGGCAAGAGATGGAGTGGGAAGCAAGACAGCAGGCAGGGGGAAGGAAGGAGTGGATAGCTATTTGTACCAATGCAAGGAGTCTTGGGAACAAAATTCTGGACCTGGAAGCCATTGCATCAGAGGCTTACCTGTATTTATTGGCCATAAAAGAATTGTCCACTGAGCACCCCAACTGGGACATGGTCATACTTGACAACTCTATGTTTAGGAAAGATAGGGCAGGGAGGATGGGAGGAGGGATTGTTTTATATGTGAGGGAAGAAATCAAGGCCATGGAGACGGGCTCTATGTTGAAAGGGAAGGTCTGGAGGTGCTGTGGGTACCCCTGGAGACATGCACCATGGCCTTTATCTATACTGGGATAGTGTACAGGCCTCCAACACAGGGAAAAGGGTTGGATAAGGCACTTGGGGAAACCATTAATAAAATGGTAAGTAAGGGGGGAGTGCTGCTAGTTGATGACTTCAATCAGCCCAACAAGAAGTGAAGCCTTCCAACTGCAGCTTTGACAAGGAGTAGGGCCATCACTGACCCCCTAAATGGAGTATTTCTCAGGTGGCTAATCAGAGAACCCATTATTGATGGGGCAGTGCTGGTCCTGATGCCTACCAACAGGGTGACAGGGCTCACCATACACTGTGGTTTAACATAAGGACAGGAAAAGAGGCTAACCACATGAGGGTGAGAGTCATGGATTTGAGAAAGGTAGATTTTAAAGAATGAGGGGACTGCCTCAAAAGCTGCCTCAAAGAGGGGAGATTGCCAGAGAGGGGGTAGAAGTGTAATGGGGAAAAATAATGGAGCGGATAATTAAAGTAAACAATTGGAAGGCTTTAGCCTTTTGTTCAATGGTAGCGAAATAGCTCTTCCCCCATTCCTTACATAAGCAGCAGGTCATCTTCCGCTCTGCTTAGAGCATTTCTGTGGCGGCTGTGTGGTGTGGTTTGGTTGGTGTCTGTGGCTGCTCTCTTTCTTCCCCTCTGTCTGCCTGCACTTCTCTTGCATTGCCCCCCCCCCACCTGGCTTGGCTGTCTCTGCTTGCTGTCTTATCATTTTTCTCTTATTCACCCATCCCTTGCTGCTCCCCCATCCCTCTTGCATCTCTTCCAGTGCCTTTCTGTCTTTTGGGGCTTCCTGCTGCATTTGTTTAGGCCTCAGAGTGCTCCACGGCAACCATGTTGCCACTGTTGTTCCCTTCTGTGCTGCATCTGCTTTCTTCTCTATGCCCTTCTGGCTTTCTTCCTTGCTACGTTACCTGTTTTTCCCTTGAGCAGCCGCCACATAGTTCAAGTTCAAGTTTATTGCAGGAAAACTCCATTGAGCAAGTTCATTCACAAGGAGGTCCCGATTACAGGTTTACAGACAAGTACACAATACACATGTAGAATGACATAACAGTAATTTTAATAAACAGTAAGATTCAAAGTAGTACATTATGTTCAGGTCATAAAGTAACATTCTTAAAAACAATCAGCAATAGTATGCAGTCGCCGCTGAGCCGCTTGCACCGGAGCCTCCGGGACTCTTAGTGTTGGACTCCAGTGCAGCCACTACACATTGAACATGTATTTTCATCAACATAATGTTTCAGATATTACACTGTCTAGAGAATACTTTTTTTATTTTAGCTTTCCTGTCTGGCATTTATAACACATCTTGGTTTATAACACATCTTGGTAGCTGATTCAGAAAGTTGGAATACAAAGCATTTGATGGTCCACAACTGACCTCGCAGTGCATCGTAGTGCTTTCAGTGACAACAGACTGTGATGTAATAAACATAGGTCTGTTGGGGACAGTCAGGATTCTTTTTGGCAGATGGTTGGATAAGTAATGCATTATCTGAAATAATAAAAGTTGAATAACACGACAAAGCAAAAACCTAGTGGAAAAAAAAACAAAGTTAAGCATGATTCTTGTGAATATACTGAATTTAATGGGGAGCATTCATGAGTCATTGCCACCATAGTTTTGAAAGCCCATGAAATGTTATTTTAAATGAGGCATGGACTTATCTGCAGCTGGCAGCAGTCCAGAGATATTGATGATTACGTCTGCCCCATGTTGATGCTCCATTGCCACCATTTTTGGAGCCTTGTGGTGTTGCTGGCAATCAAACTGTGGCTGACCACACTGTGGTCAGGTGCAGCTTGGTCATCAGTGGCTTCGCTGGGGTTAAAAAAAAAGCTACTGCTGTATTCAGATATTGCCTTCTGTGCTCCTCAGTGGGGTATACTTATTTGGCTGAGAATGTTGCAAACAAAGTCCCTTCACTTGCCACCTTTAAAACAAGTGCAATGTATTTCAGGTCAGTGATTCTGCCAATCTTCTAATTTGTTAAATGCATCACCATCATCTGCCAGATGTCCCATCTCTACTCCTGCTCCTGGCTTCTCCTGGACATCATGCCTCTGCTCCTTTAACTGCTGCAGTTCTCCTGACCTTCAGCTTCGTTCATCCTGCATCCAGCATTAGGATCTTGTTATAGCTCTGAACCTTCAAACTGCAGCTCCAGATTCAAATCCCACCACAGCCAGAAACGTACAATCATTTACTGGCAGCAGTGAGTACTGGGTACTAGAAATATGACACTGACAACAAGATGTTGCATATTACTTCCTGCTATCCTGACTAATTCAAAAGTAAAGCAAACACAAATGAATGCAGGCAGTAGCACTACCCAACCATGACCCATATTTCCGTGGGTTGTACCTCATCATGGACCCTAGCCTCAATTGCTTCCTCTGCTGCTTATTTTGCTGACCTTGAGTTTAGAACTACTGTATGTTTATGCTTGGACCACTCATTGTATCTGCCTCTTTCACTTCCTTCCTTTTGCCAATTTGGCTATCCCACATTGAAATATATTAATGACTGATTTAACTTCTTATTCTTGTGGCAGAACAATACCTAAATGGTATATATAAGTGCTGAAAATATTATAAATGTTCCTTGAATGGATATATTTTAAAGCAATTGCATATGGAAGCCCAATAGGGTCATTTTTGAAGGCCTCCACTGTCCTGTACTTTCTATATGCCTTGCCCTCCATTACTTCCTGGATACCTAATTTGCCGCTTTCTTCAGATGCCTAGCTGCAGTTTCTGGGATTGTTTTTGCTTCTTCTGCTTAGCAGCTACAGTACATTGCATTCAGAGGTTTCACTGCAGTCCAGCCAGCCATGTTACATTTGGCACAAAAAATAGTGAGTAATGTGTTATTTTCAGGAATCTGCTTAACCTATTACCAGCTTATGAGCCAATACTTCTCTGGAATCATATGACTAGACTTCCACAATTTATTCCATGTCCCTCACTTCAGCAGCTCTCCGTGCACGGATGACTTTGGCTATGCCTGACCTAGTGGATCCCCTTCCCATACTGCCATCTCCTCTAAGGGGCCCTTCTCCTACCATATCTGCTACTACCCATGCACTCAGCCCCTAGGCTTTCCCTCCTTTCCTCGGACCATTCATCACTGGCTATGAAGAGGTGATTACTTAAGGCTTGATGTCACAAAATTAAGTCCAGCTGGATTCTTTGAATCTTACTCCTTCAATGGCGAAGCCGAAACACATGGGGTCTCGTCTTCCCAATCATGTCTGCTCGTGATATGGCAATGGCGGACCACGTGGGGTCCTGCCATCTCTATTGCACGCTACTCAATGGATGGAAATGCATTACTCAGATATGGCAATGACAGACCATGTGGGGTCCCGCCGTCCCTATCAGGCACTATTGCTTCCATGGCGAAGGTGAACCATGTGGGGTTCTTACCTTCCCATTCATGCTCTTCCAGCAATATGGTGATAGCGGACTTTGTGGGATCCCGTTATCCCTATTCCACACTATTCCATGGGGAAAGGAGTCCCACCTTTTATTTCTTGCACAATGTCTGCTACATAATCATGGGACTATAGAAGGTCTGCCTTCCCTCTCACCATCTACTCCAAGGGTTTCAACTCAATGCTTCTTCAAGTCACTGTACATCAGATTGATTGACATCAGGTCATCCTTCCTTGAGAACGTGCTTCAGTTCAACAGTCAGCGGAGTCCTGCATCTGTTCCTTATTCAGCCTATTTATGGCAATGGTGGACCATGTGGGGTCCTGCCTCCCATACCTCTATCCCCGTGAAATGATCCTGCCATATCTTAACTATTTATATTCACTTTAAAGTTTACATAAGTGGGGGTTCTGCCTCTCTTACCTGGGACTACAACTCATTCTGGCTCCTGAAGGTACCCCTTGCCACCTATATCATTCCTTCTATGGCAATGGTGGACCATGTGGGGTCCTTTCATCCTTAATCTACATGTCCCTTTGCACTTCTTTCCTTATTCTTTATCTCCTAGTCCAACTTCTGCACCCTTTGCTTTCCTCCAAATTACCAGTAGGACATTGTTGATGGACTTATCTCAGACCTGGTTTTAATCAGCGACTCAAGTCATGCAAGTATCTCTGCAAACCCCTGGTGGTCATCATCATCATCCTTCTGGAGTTTTTCCCCTTAACAGGAGGCTATTGTATACAAAAACAGAATTCTTCTCACACTATGGCAGACCCTACAGGGTCTTGCATCCCAGTATTGTCCTCATGAGACTCAATCACTCATTCATGACTTCTTCATTCATCAGGACTCCATGTGAATATCATTCCTTAGCTAGCCTACTTCTGAGCCTACTATCAGCTTCACAGATTAACACCTAACATCCATGGTGATGGTGAACCACATGGGGTCTCACCTTCCCATTTACGCATACCCCATAATGGGCCTTATCTGGTACTTTCTCATTTCAGTCAGCTTCAGTGACTTGTCCTCTATGTCCTGCATCAAATTCTGCTGCAATGGTGGACCACGTGGGCTCCCACCATTCTCACAAAGGCTATCACCTTCCTATCCTTGGATTAAGCTCATACTACAATGAAAATCAACCTGCTGCAGGTTCCAGCCATCCCAACAAACAGTTCCCACAGTGCCACTCTATCAGTATCCAAAGGCTATGGATCTACCTCAGTCATCTATCTCAGACTTGGATTAACCATTGTTACAGCATCATTCCAGTGGTATGTTCCATTTGTTCGAACCTTCATCTGTAATATTGTCCCCTTGCTCATCCTGACCATGAACTGGATTTTACCAGTTACACCAGACAATACTGCTGGACATGACTATACCTAAAACCAGCCCATTTAGGATTATTCTCCTCTTTGTACTGTATGCCCAGAGGATGGGCAGGTCAATAGCCATGGGTCCTTGAAGGTTTCCCCCTAAGTGGGGGTTTCCTCTTCTGTGTGCTTTGGGCCACACTCTCTGGAGTTGGAGGAGGTAGTCAATTTTGCTACTTCTTTTTGGGCCTCAAGTCTGCAGTACACGTACCCACTATTCTACCCAGGGTTGGATGTGGAGAAGCACCAAAGCTCATGTTATAAACACCAAGCATACCAGTCAAATGGAGCAAAACTCCATTTTCAGAGGAAAGAGTCCAGAATGCACTTGCAGCTCTGAAGATGGACAAAGCTACAGGACCAGATGGGCTATGCCTAAAAAGTTCTAAAAGCACTCATGAAGGTGCTAACTACTCAACTGATAGCTTTATTCAACAACTGACTGGAAGCAGGCATGGTTCTGGAGGCCTGAAGAAGAAATGATGTGGTTCATCAACATAAGAACAGTAGCAGGAAATAGTCTAGCAACTATAGACAAGTGGAAGGAAATTAATGGAAGCCCTGCTAAAGGAAATAATGGTACAGTGTCTTGGATCCAGTGGACTGCAAGATGACAGGCAGCATGGATTCTTATGTGTGCATATATGTGTGCGTGTGGGGGGGATGTCAAGCCAAATAACTGCAATATATTTCTTTGTCTGGATGACTAGGGAAATAGATCAGTGGAGGGCAGTGAATGTATCCTATCTGGACTTTAGCAGGGCCTTCAACACTCTGCTGCACAGTAGTCTGATAAAGAAACTAGGCAGCCTAGAGTTGGATCCAAGTGGTGAACTGGGTTAGAATCTGATTAACAGATAGGAGGTAGAGGCTGGTGATCAACAGCACTCACTCTAATGATGAGAGAGTGTTCAACAGGGTGCCACAGTGCTCATTGCTGGAATCAGTCTACTTCAATGTCTTCAATGTCTCAATAAGTAACACTGAAGAAGAACTGGAAGGAAATACATACTTTTTGTCAGATGATGCCAACATCTGCAACAAGGTGGATACCAAGGAGGGGGTGTTGAGAATGCACAGGAATCTTGGTAAACATGATGAGTGGTCAAGAGTGTGCCAGTTGTGGTACAATGCCAAAACATGCAAACTCATGCACCTAGGGCACAGGAACCCAGGAGCTTAGTATACAACGGGGAAGGTACTGATAGTCACTTAACAGTAAAATAACATTGTAGTTATCATACCTGAAGACCTCAAAAAGGCAGGGAAATGTACCAGAGCAATGGGTAGGGCTTTTGGGATGCTGGCATGCATAGGGAGAGGTATTTCCAGCAGGAGGAGGAAAGTGGCATTGTCACTGTATCAGTCACTGGTGAACCTCATCTGAAGTACTATGTCTGGAATTATAGGTCTCACCTCAGAAAATACATAAGCAGGATGCAGGCAGTCCAGAGGTGGCTAAATAAAATGGTGCAGGACTTGTACAAGAAGCCCTGTAGAGAGAGATTAAGAGATTTCAACACATACACCCAGGAACCAAAGAGGGTGAGAGTTGACATAATAGAGACCTTCAGTTACCTCACAGTGTAAACAGGGTGCAGGAGTGGAGTTTCTTTCAAATTAGAAAGAGAACCAGGACCAAGGGGATGCACTTAAGCGGGGGGGAGGGGCAAGAGAAATGTAAGGAAATATTTATTTTCTAACAGGGTGAAAGACACCTTGGACAGATTGCCAGCAGATGTGGTGGGGGTGAAAACAGTCCATGGCTCCAAACATGCATGGGATAGACATAGGCTTATATTAGAAAATAGACAGAAGGATGGAGTGTTGCTGGAGGCCAGTTAGGGTCTATGGAGACAGATTAAGCAGAGAAAATTAGGGCAGACTGGGTGGGTGAAGCGGTCCTTTTCTGCTGACAAATTCTATGTTTCTATATTTCAGTTATTTCCTTATTTGATTGATTAATCTCTATATCGTGGGACAGTAACATTTTCCATGTCCTTAATTCCCGGGTCAGTAATAATTCAATGGTCTGAAAACCTTCTCTAAGCACTGAACATCCTATTACTGATGTCAGCAATGCCACCTAACAGTTTATCTCACACAATAGCATGCTAAGAACACAAATTGCAGTGAGAAAGAAAAAAGTGTCCCCCACTGGTGATTGAACCCAGGCTCCTGCCAAACTACTGTCCTTGTGCTCTGTCACTGTACTAGCAATCCACATGGTGAGACAGACATTTTCTAGACAGATGTGCATGTTAACAACATAAATTGTAGTAAGAAAGAAAAAAGTTCACAACTGGGACTTAGACCAAGGCCACCACTCACCTACTGTCCTAGTGTTCTGCCACTGTGCTATTACTTCACATAGTGAGACAGAAGGGTTCTAGACAAGAGATAATACTAGAGGAAATCCCCTCCTCCACTAAGTGCAGCACCCCCAAACACACAGAGCTGCAATCTAGTTTAGTAATTAACTCCCTGCCAACTTGAAGTAATTCTTCTTACCAACTTGCATTCAAATCCATACAAACCTTGAAGTCTTAGCCAGAACTAATTAAGTTGACTGTAACATGGAAGTAACAGTTGCATTATCTGAAAGTCTGCTTCATACATTGCTAAAACTCTATAACTAACCTGAGTAATGACATGTAACATTTTCTATCATACTACATAAATTGTAGTGAGACAAAAATGTTCCCTACTAGAGAGCAACCTCCCTGCCAAATACTGCCCTAGTACTCTGACAGTATGCTATCATTCCACATGGTGAAACAGAAGGCTTCTAGAGAAAGATACATGCTAACCACATCAATTTTAGAGAGAAAGAAAAAAAAAAATATTCCCTACTGGGAAACAAAGAAATCAGAAAAGTAGACTCCCTCCCTAACAGTGTCCTGGTGCTCTGCCACTGTGCTATTATTTCACATGGCGAGCTAAATGGTTTCCTAATTTATTTATTTTTATTTAGTCAATCATAGGAATTACAACCCTTTGAGTCATAGACTCATTTACAAAGGCTGTGCGTCAGCATAGTCATACATTCAGAGATAGTACATTAATGGGACATCACATTTCAAGTAATTACATATAATAGCCAAGGTGGATGAAAGTCTATACATGTAGTAGCTAGGGTATTGATATTATTACAGTGGAACAATTATAATACAAGTGCAGCCTCTGGGGCATTGTCTTATATTAGTAACAGTGATCTATACAAT
The DNA here is from genome assembly GCA_016271365.2 of Neoceratodus forsteri. Lineage (NCBI taxonomy): Eukaryota > Metazoa > Chordata > Ceratodontiformes > Ceratodontidae > Neoceratodus > Neoceratodus forsteri. The sequence continues at coordinate 507,470,639 of CM057452.1, read as the reverse complement.
AGTGAGACAAAACAGTTTTAAGGAAGTATTTACATATAGTAGCCTGGGTGGCTGTTGACCTATACATTTAATAGCTAGGGTATTAGTATTAGTACAGGAGATATAGTCACAGTTTAGGTGCAGCCTCTAGGGCATTGTCAAATAGTAGAGACAGAGATCAGCAGCAGAGATGCCCTATACAGTTAGTCCTATACGATTGGTGGCAATGTCAATAGAGATTGGCCATGGTGCAGCTCTGTGCAGGTCAGTTAGGAGGATTAGCAGCTGCACTGGCATTAGAACAAGGTGAGAACATGTTTTTTAGGATGGTCTTGAAGTGTCCTAGATTGTGAATAGAGGTTATGGCTGGGGAAGCTCATTGTACCAGGTGGGAGCTCTAGGGGAATGATCTCTGAGCAATGTAGGTTCTGCCTCTGGGCAAGGTCCACAGATGCTTGTTGGCAGAATGAGTGGTCGCAATGCGGGGACATGACAGTAGTGAGGCTGAGACTCCCAATGGAATTAAGCCTAGGTGGATTTTTTTTGTGAGGAGACAGGATCAATATTGTAGTCTTTCCTCAAGGGTGAAGATGTTTGGAAGAGCCTAGAGGGTGCAAGTATGGGAGCATTTGTCTGCACCTAGAAGGAGTTGGCACACTTTATTAATGGCTATGTGAATTTTGTTTAGGGTAGTGTTTTCCACAGCAGCGTAGATAGGGAGCCCATAGGCAACAAGAGAGAGGACAGAAGAGGTGACAGCCAGGTTGAGAGCCTCTGGTGTCAGGCAGTTTTTGTGCCGGTATAGGAGGCTGATGCGGGTATTAATGGCTGAGGTCAAAATGTTAATGTGGGCATGGAAGGATAGGGAAATGTCAAAGGTAAGGCCGAGGTATTTATAAGTAAGTACTTGTTCCAGAGGGAGGTGAGCATGAGAGAAGATTTTTAGTTCAGTGTCCTTGGCCTTGCTTTGCCATTGGTCAAAAAGCATAGCTTTTGTTTTTTCGATGTTGACCACAAGTCTGTGACTGGTGAACCAACATTCAATCTGATTGAACGAGTGTTGGAGGGAGAACTGTAGGTTGTCAGGGCAGGGTGTGCAGCGTAGAGAACCGCATCATCAACATATAGCAGTAGGTTACTGGAGCAGGATTTGGGTAGTGCATTTAAGTAGATACTGAAGAGTAGGGGACCCAATATGGATCCCTGGAGGACCCACAAGTGGACAGGCAGGGTAGAAGATAGGGTGTCATTTAGCTTAACACATTGGGATCTGGAGGTAAGGTAGCTATTAAACCAAGAGAGTGGTCAGCATGATAGACTAGTGTGGTGGAGTGTGTCCAGGAGGAGGGTGTGGGAGACCGTATCAAAGGAATTAGAGAGGTCCACGAAGATGGCTCTGGCCAGATGTTTACGGTCAAGGGCAGAGTGAATGAAATTGGAAAATTCGATGAGGGTGGTGGTTGTGCTATGGCCTGATCTAAAACCATGTTTTTCACTGCATAACAAACTGTGGGCTCACATATACTCAGTGAGTTGGTCAGAAATTATTTTTTCAAGGGCCTTTGAGAGAGGGGGAAGGATGGATATGGGCCGATAGTTGTTGGGGTTGGTATTGTCTCCACTTTTTAGTATTTGGGTAATTGTTGCAGTTTTTCAGGCTGTAGGGAACTGCCCCAAGCAAAGGAAGCAGTTAAGGAGGTCAGTCAGGGGGACAGTGTCAAGAACCTAGTAGAGGATTTTCATGTCAAAGGAGTCTTTGCAATAGTAGGAGCCACCGAGAGCTTTGGAGAGGTAGGATTTTGCTTCCTGCTTTGTAATGACCCTAAGGTAGAAAGGGGGGCACTGGAGGTTTGGTTCAGAGGAAGCTGGGATAGGGTCGAAAAAGTCGCTTGGGAGGACTGTACTAAGATCAGAAAAGGTTGAGTTAAGGCAGTTAGTGATAGCCTGTGGGTCGGTTGAGAAATGAGTCGGTAGAGAGATGCATGCTAACTACATAAATTGTAGTGAGAAGGAAAAAAATGTTCACAACTGGAAATCAAATCCCTGGCTCCCTCCACTCTACTGTCCTGGTGCTTTGCCACTGTGCTAACATTTCACATGATGAGACAGATGGTTTCTACAGAGAGATGCATACTAACAATGTAAATTTTAGTGATAAAGAAAAAATGTTCATGACTGGGAATCAAACCCAGACTTCTTCCCAGTTACAGTCATTGTACCTGCCACTGAGTCATTCTTTCACATGGTAAGACAGAAGCACTCTAGATGAGAGTACATGTTGTGGGAAAGCACATGCTCCACTGAGTGCAGAATACTCTGGCACTACATAGATGTAGTTAAGTTTTGTAATGAACTCTCTGCCAACTTGAAACAGTGCTTCCCACCAAGGGAATGCATGCTAACAACATTCAAAGCTAGACCTTTCTCAAAGTCTTAGACAGAACTAATCAAGCTGACTGCAACATAGAAGTAACAGGTCACTGTTCTGAAAGTCTCCTTCAAATCTTGTTAAAACTGTATCACTGACATCAGTAATGCCAGCTAACAATCTCTCTCATGCTATATAAAGTTTAGTGAGAAAGACAACATGGGTCATACTGGGGATCAAACTCAAGCTCATGTAGATTTAAAATACTACACCAAGGCCTAAAAGCTTTATTACTCACATCATCAATGGTTTCATGCAGCCAAATCACTCAGAGTGAATGTAACCTTAAACTTGACTAAATGCATAAAAGAACACACTTGATTACAAGAAGTGCTTTGCAAGCTATGCTTGCTCTGGCACATAATAAAATGAATGATTCCACATGGCAATGCCATACAGCAATTTGTGAGGAAATAAATCAAGGATTAAACTGTATTGGCAGTTGTGAGTTGTAGCCAGAAAGGGCCGTCTTTTTAGATCAATGCAGACACTGTTAGGGCTTTAAATCCCTTGTTTTTTTCCTAACAAATGACTTATCTTTTCAGAACTGTTAACAGTAATAACTTTCATTTATTTATCCTCTTGCCACAGGACCTTCAGATCCCTTTCAGTCTCTTGGCTGGAAAGCCCTGCTTCTCTGGACAGTCCAAATGTGGTGCCTCTGACTTCTCCTGTGGTTATAAGTCCCCTTTAAACTCTCTTCACATGACTCAGTCTCCATTCCTCCAACCACATGCTGTTGAACTGGGTCCTGTTCTGCCACTCCACTGCATTGTGGCAGTAGGTACTTTTCTGTATTTTTTCACTGACCACTGCATGATGTTCTGTGTCAGGAAAGTCCAACACCCCAGCCCCAAAATATATCTGGTCCAGGTGCCTCTGGTTGCTAAGCATCAATGTTCTCCTGAGCGACCTCACTGCAAGAGACTGGTCAGCCATCCCCCTGGCCCCTGATATTGGTGTGACCCTCACCCTTTTTCATTCTAAATTCTCCTCATTCTGGGACTTGTATGCCCCCCTAAAGAAATTCAGAGTCAAATCTTCTCACTCCACTGGATCTCTACCAAAATCATTAATCAATGCAAGTCCTGTGATCTTGCCTAGGCCCACTATAAATTATCTCTATCCCTTCTTGATCTTCTCCACTACAGTGCCATGAGAAACAATTGCAAAAAGGCTGTACAAACTGCAAAATCCCACTATTTCAAAGCTAAACTCTAAAGCAACCTAAATTCTCCAGCAACATTTTTGAAGGTAATGCACTCCCTTCTTGACCCCCCTGCCAAGTCTACTTCCCCCATCCTTATAGTCAATGGTTCACCTGTGTCTGACCTTGCCTCTGTTGCTGGTCAATTGGGGGGGGGGAACATAACAGCAGTAACTGAAACTTGGGCCACACCATACCATGACTGGGGCTTCTTGATCCCAGGATATTTAACTTATACAGGAGGGACAGGGCAGTAGTGAGAGGGGGGTGGCAGTTTATAACAGAGAGGATATAACATGCATAGGGAGGAGTGTGAGGAGGGATAGGTGGATGCATCGTGGGTTCAGTTACAGTCCAACAGAGGGATGAAGGTGAGGCTGGGGGTGATTTATAGACCACTCAACCAGGAAGAGGAAAAGGACAGGCATCTGAGCTCACAAATATTGGAAGCTGCAGGAAATGGAGAGATGGTAATAATGGCAGACTTCAACCTGTTTGCAGAGTGGGTTTCTGACTCAGGGCATTACAGAACCACCAGGGAGAGGGCAATCCTTGATCCAATGCTCATGAATGGGGAACAGCTATAAGAAATAATGGTCAAGGAGCCCCTGGGTGGAAGTGATCATCACACAGTGAGGTTCCAGTTGGATATGGGCAGGGAAAACATCCCCACTAAGACCAAAATCCTGGATGTTAGGAGGGCAGATATCATGAAGATGGGAGAAGAACTAAGAAGGCACTTGGTGGGCATCAGAGCAGATATGGGGATGGACTAAATGTGGTCCATCATTAAGGAGGGAATAATGGTTGCCACAGAAGGGTATGTAAGGCTCAAGGGGAAGAACCCATGCCAAAGCATTCAGTTGGTTTAGTTCTGGGGTTGCCAAGGCAGTAAGAGAAAAGAGGTTAGCCTATAGGAAATTCAGAAAGATAAAGAGAGAGGTGGATAGAGAGAATTACCTAAGGTAGGGTAGTGTGGCAAGTAAGGTAATCCAGTGGGCAAACGCAGAAAAGGAACTACAAATAGCTGAGGGAATTAAGAAGGGACAGAAGGCCTTTTTTCACTATGTAAGCAAGAAAAGGGACAAGAAGGATGGGATTGTTGGGCTTCAGAGAGGGGACAAGTAGGTGGAGGAGAATGGTAAAAGCAGAGGCACAGAATGAATAATAATGTTCCATCTTTACCAGGGAGAAAGATGGACCAGTGCCAATGGGGGGAGGAGAAGAGGAGTGGGGAGAAGGGAGCACAGATGTAGTAATAGAGGAGGACAGATCAAGGGAGGGGCTACTACCATCGAAGGTAGATGGATCACCAGGACTGAATGGCATGCGCCCAAGGGTACATATGGAACTGGCGTAGGAGCCTGTGGGGCCACTGACAGGCCTGTTCAATAGTTCACTGGAGCTGGATGTAGTTCCACAGGACTGGCACTAAATGCATGAAGTGCCCCATCCACAAGAGCAGTACCAAGGATGACCCAAGGAATTACAGACCGGTCAGTCTGACCTTAATCGTGTGCAAGCTCATGGAGACCATACTAAAGGAAAGGTTGGTAGAGTATCTAGAGGAGTTTGGTCTCCAGGATGCAAGGCAACATGGGTTAATTGGAGAAAAACTGTGTCAAACAAATCTGATTGTCTTCTTTGATGGGGTGACTAAGACAGTTGACAGGGGCCAGGCAGTGGACATCCATTATCTGGACTTCAGCAGGGCCGTTGACTCTGTACCCCATAAGAAGTTTTATTTATTTATTTAAGTCTTGGTATTAAACACCTTGGAGCCAGGGACTCATTTACAAAGGCTCCACCTAAAGTAAACAGGATTATAAAAATTCAAAGGACAAGTATACAGTGCAAGAAACAATAAGGAAAACAACATTGTTTTACAGTAATGCGAATAATACGTAACAGGTATGAAAAATTTGCATTATGAATGCAGTTACATACAATGTACGTCAAATAGCAGCCAAGGTTGACATTGTCATCAGGAGCAAGCAGGGCTGGAGATAGAGGGATGAATAGGAGACACAAGGAAAATTAAATGCTGTCCCAGGAACTACTGGCAAATGAGATGCTGCCACAGCTTTGCATTAAAGGGCCCCAATTTAGGTTCTGCCAGGACTGCAGCAGGCATGCTGTTTAACCAATCTGGTGCCCTGTACATGAATGACTGCTGGCATTGTGAGGTCCTTCAGGGAGGGACAGTAAAGGTGGCTTTGAAGGCACTTCTCATGTTCCTTGGAGTAGCTGCATACGTGATGAGTGACAGCTAGGATGGTGGAGTGAGACCGAGAGTAATTTTCTTAGCAAGAAGGCAAGTCTGGTAGTGGAGTCTGCATTTAAGGTTTAACCAGTTGGTCTGCACGTATAGTTCACATGTGAAAGTGAGTCTGGGGGCTCTGGGAACTAGATGACAAGCTTTTTTAAGTGCAATCTTTACTGTATAGATGGCTACATCTGCTGCAGAGCCATAGATAGCTAGCCTGTAATTGATGATAGAGAAGATAGAGCTGGTTACTGCCAGCCTGACAGCATCAGAGGTAATTCAGTGCCTATGTCTGTAGTGAAACCCAGTCTTAATGTTCATCACTTTGGAGACCTGGTTGATGTACTCATGGAAGGCTATGGAGGAGTCAAGAGTGACTCCCAGATACTTGAAGCTGCTGACTTCTAGTGGCTGGAGGTGGTTATTGAGGATGTTGAGATGCATCCCTGTATGCTTGTTATGGGGGTTAGCAAACACCATAACCTTAGTCTTTTTATAGTTGGTTATAAGTTTATGGTCAGTGAACCAGGACTCAACTTTCATGAAACACTTTTGAAGGGTGTCCTTAAGTGGAAAGGGATCAGGGTGACTTGAGTAGATGACAGCATCATCTGCATTAAGAAGCAGATTGCAGGAACAGACAAGGGGGAGGGAGTTAGGAAAGGCTGAAGAGAAGTGGGCCCAGGATTGACCCTTGTGGAATTCCTGAGCAGATGAGGTGGTTGGTGGAGAGGGTATCACAGATTTTGACACACTGCATTCTATCAAAGAAACAGAGAACCAGGTGGTGACTTTATGTGAGATTCCAATGGTGGGAAGGGAATCTACTAGGAGGGCGTGGTTGACCATGTCATGTGCTTTTGAGAGATCTATGTACACAGACCCTGCAAGGTGACCATAATCAAGGGCTTTGTAGGTGAAATCAGTAAATTTGAGGGGTGCAGAGGAGGTACTATGTCCCTTCCTAAAACTGTGCTGCTGGTGGCATTGAAGGTTGTATTTAGTGAGATAGTCTGGCAATTAATGGGAGGCAATCCTTTCTAGAGCTTTTGAGAGTGGAGGAAGGATTGATATAGGGCAATAGTTACTACAGGGAGCCCTATCACCACTTATGTGGATAGGAGTCACCACCACAGCTTTCCACTGCTGGGGAAACTGACTGAGACAGAGGTTCTTGCTAAACAGCCTGGTAAGGGGGAGTAAGACCACATCGAGGGTCAGGCGCAAGAGATTCAGATCCAGCATGACACTGCTGTATCTGGATTTTCCCAGGACATGCAGTACATAGGTTTTGACTTCGTTCGGAGAGACTATCCTGAAGTGGAATGTGGGGTGTTGCCTGGACACTGAGAGAGAAGGGTGGCATTAGTTAAGGGAATATTAGAGAAAAAGTCAGGCAGGAGGACTCCACTTTGGTGTTAAAAGTGTCTGCGATGAGTTGGTGGTCTTGTGTGGTGGTGCTGTTAATGTTTAGTAGGGTGGAGGGGGGCATTGGGCTCACCAGTGGGGTCTTTTAAGTTGTCCTAAAACCTTCTTCCATTATCCCAGGAGGAGGAGAGGCTCTCTTGAAAGTGGGTCACTTTTGCTAGGCAAATCTCATGGATACATGAGTTACGGGCTGGTTTGTACCTTTGCCAGTCCACAGGATAACCTGTGGTATGGACTTTATGCCAGAGGTTGTCCCTCAAGGCCATGGATTTTAGAAGAGAAGGGATGATCCAGAGGTGGAAATTGCATTTGATTATCCTTTTGGAATATGGAGCAAAAATATAACATGCTTTGTTAAAGGTGGAGATAAAGTGAGTAAGAGCTAGGTCAATGTTGGAGGCTGAGTTGATTGGGGTCCAGTCACTGTTGAGGAGGTATGGCTGGAATTGCTTTAGCATACCTTTTTTGAGGGTGTGACAGTAGATCTGTTTACTGGGGGGTTAGGGGGAGTGATTTGACCAGTGGCAAAGTACTGCAGAGTGGTCACTAGGTGAGTCTGGTAGGACCACTACATTAGAGAGTCTCTTGGGATGGTTGGTAAGTACAAGATGTAGTAGGGAGTTGTACCCAGTTCTATAGCTAACTCTGGTTGGGGAGGAAGCTAATTGGGAGAGGTTTAAGACAGCCACCACATCTCTGAGAGAGGCTGTATCAGGGCCAGCCAATTTACATTAAAGTCTCCCAGTAGGACTACCTTGGAGCCATTTGGTAGATTAGAGACCCAGTCAAGGACTGTGTTGAAGCCTAGCACAGCATTTAGAGGGGGTATATAGACTGAGAGGTCAAAAAGTGATTTGCCCTTGTGCCCAGTTGCAATTTTGATTGCCAGGGCCTGAGCATCATGTCCAGTTATGATAGGAGGGATGACCAGCTCTTCTAAGGTGTTGTATAGATAGATGGCACAAGCCTTCCCCCTTTTCCCCTGCCTGTCATTCCCAAATTGTGTGTAGCCATCCAAAGCAACAATGGAGTCAGGTGTTTTGGGGGAGAGTCAGGTCTTGACCACTGCAAGGACATCAGGGCTATGTTCCAAGACCCAGATGTGTAGTGGATCAATTTTTGGCAGTAGGCTACAGATATTAATAATGGCAATCTTGAGGCCACACATTTTACTACAGAAGTGGGAGGTAGTGAAACTGGACCAGGGTTAGGGTGTATGTTGCCAAAGAGCAGGAGTAATAATAGGTAATGCCGTGTTAATACGGATTTGAGAAGTTTAAGATTAGACAAGGTTAAGTTGATGAACAGGTTTGAGGCAATAAGCAGGAGATGGCAGGGAGTGGATATGGGTTGCCAGTAGTAGTGAGGGGTAATTAACCTGTTGGTCAGTTAAGGCATGTGGAATCAGGAGAGTGGGCAAGAGGTATGGGGTAGTTTTGGCTCTAACAGTGGACAGCACTTGTGAAGCAATGTTGGCCTGGTGATAAGTGAGTAGGGAATGGGGTGGGGGCGGGCCAACACAAGGAGTAGAGGTAGGACACTGTGGGCAGAAGGTCCCAAAACTGGGAGAGAAGAAGAGTGTTAGGGACAGGAAGGAAGGAAGGAAGAGTGTTAGGGGCAGGAAGGAGTAGGACTAATAACAAGCAGCTCATGCGTAAGGTGAGAGAGGAGGTAGGGGTTGGAAGTCTTTCATGGGGCATGTGGGTGTGCTTTTTCCCGGGGGAGGGAAGCTAACAAGTGGGTTAGAGGTATAAGGATGAAAACCAACCTAGGAGAAGGATGACAGATTAGATAGCGATGTGGTAGAGTGCTTGACTATGGTGCAAGAGGTTAGGGTTTCAAGTCTGGGTTGGGCAAAGAGTAGGGTGATAGGAGAAGGTGGTGTGAGAAAGGGGAGAGAGAAGTGAGAGGGACCAGGAAAAGAGCTAGAAGAGGTAGAGGGAGCAGGTGATAGGTGGTGAAAGGAGGAGATTTAGCCTACTCAGTTCTGACCCTTGCTGGTGACAGAATATAAGCTGCAAGTGGAAATCTAGGGACTTAACTACAGGTAATCCAAAAGTCACATGTCAGATCACGTGACCACGGGTACCCTATAAAGATAGGGAGGCCCAGGGTAGAGAGGTTGGTGGTGCAGTTGAAGCATAGCATCAACTGGCTAACACCCTTTAGGAAATCCTCCTCCTCTCCTAAGGGTAAATAAGCTTCCAAGAAGCTGCCAACCATACCAGCACTTGCTGAGGCTCCTTCTGAATGCTCCATGGAGTGTTTGAAGTGAGTGGGGGGTACCAACTGTGAGCCTGGGGATAAGGGAGACAAAAGGGTTAGTTACAGGGCAGGAAGCAGAACAAAGGACCTGCAAGATGGACTGCGCATGCATCAGATACTGGCCCAAGAAAGGAGAACTTCAACAATAGCAGTTAAGAAAGTTAATTCAAATTAACCCCAAGCAAATAATGCAGTTCCTGAAATACAGTTCCCAAAGTGTAGTAAACATACAATTTTAGAGACACTTAAAGCAATTCCAGAAATTGCAGTTGAACACAGTGCTCTTCCTCCAACTAAATCAAATCAGGCCACTCTGCCAACCGAAATAACAGTTAAAGAGCTAATTAGAATGAGCATGGTTGGCAGAGTACAAGAGCTACCCAGGCAAGAATTTTTAACACCTTTTAGGAAATCCTCACCTTCTCCTGAGGGTAAATAAGCTTCCAAGAAGCTGCTGTCCATACATGCACTTACTGAGTCTCCTTCTGAATGCTCCATGGAGTGTTTGGAGTGAGTGGGGGAAGGGTAATCAACTGTGAGCCTGCACTTGCTGTTGCCCCTTCTGAACGCTTCATGGAGTGTTTGGAGTGAATGTGGGGGGAGGAGGCTACCAACTGTGAGCCTGCACTTGCTGAGGCTCCTTCTGAATGCTGTGTGGAGTGTTTGGAGTGTGGGGGGGGCATTTATCCACTGTGAGCCTGCACTTGCTGAGGTTCCTTCTGAATACTCAGTGGAGTGTTTGGAGTGAGTGGGAGGTTGATCAGAAAGTTGGCAGATCTCGGGGTTGGGTAGAAGATGACCAGACTGGTAGAAAACTAACTGAGGAACAGGACCTAGAGGGTAGTGGTGGTGGTGGGAGGAGCATTATCTAGCACCAATGAGGTTACCAGTGAGGTCCAGCAAGGCTCATTGCTGGAACCTGTGTTGTTCAGTGTCTTCATCAGTGACATTGGGGATGGCATTAAGAGCAAAATGTGCTTATTCATCAATGACACAAAGCTCTGTGGGAGGGTGGACACAAGCAAAGGAATAGAGGACCTAAAAGAGGATCTGAAAAAGCTTGAGAGTTGGTCAGGAATTTGGCAGCTTGGCTTCAATGCCAAGAAAAACAAAGTTATGCACATTGGAGCCAGAAATCCCAGGATGGAGTGCTTCTTGGGAGGGGTAAGGGTATCTGCAACCAGGGAGGAGAAGGATCTGGGAGTGATAATCACTAGGGATCTGAAGCACTCCATGCAGTGCAAAAAATCAGCAGCAAGGACAAATAAGATGTGGGGTTGTGTAACCAGGGAGATCGGCTGTAGCGAGAGGAGGTTGTACTGCCCTTGTACAGGTCACTGGTGAGGCCACATCTGGAGTATGGAGTATGATACTGGTGCCCACACTTCAAAAAGGACATTAAACTGCTGGAGACCACCTAGAGGAGGGCAACAATGATAATCATGGGTTGACAGGGTAAAGCATATAAGAAGAGGTTGGGGGCACTGAACAGGTACTCCTTGGAGGAGAGGAGGAAGAGAGAGGGGACTTGACAGAGCTTCAAGTACTTGAAAGGGATAAATAAGGTGGATATACATGGTGTTTTTAAACTAAGTGGCATCCATAACATAAGGGGGCACAGTATTAAACTGGAGAGGGAGATTTAGGAAGGACGTTAGGGAGCATTTCTTCATGGAGAGGGTGCTGGTCAGTTGGAATGTACTACTGGAAGAGTTGATCTCATTGAAGACAGTGGGCAGCTTCAAGAGAGGCTGGGATAGGCATAAGGGGAAGATAAATATTATGGGTGGGGCAGATGAAAATTATAGGAGGAGTGGGTGGTAGACAGCATTAGTAGCTCAAGTTGTGTACCCTGCTGCATGAGCAGACTTGATAGACCAAATGACCTTATTCTGTTAGCTTCTTTGCATGTTAGTATGTTCAATGTGTTCCTCACCACATGTGCCCTTTCCATCCACTCCTGGCTCCCCTCCTTTCCCTTCTACATTCTTTCCTCTTCCCCAGTCCACCTAAGGTTTCCATTTTCCTCCATCACTGCCAAGGAAACCCTGTTTGCCCTTTCCTTCTTCAACCAGTTGTAACCAAACAGTGCCTGGGGTTACTAGGATCTCATCAGTTTTCAATTAGACAGATAGCCTGGACATTGTAAGAGGGTTTAAAAACCCTCGGTAGAACACTACATCACCACCTGCTCAGCTCTTCGGAGGCAGGGGATGATGTCATGGAATTTAGAACCCTCGCAGCAGTATAAAGCAGTAATAAAATGTACTTGGATAAAGTCATTGAAACTAATAATAATTAACAGATACTGGTTCCCCTCTTAAAACTGCTTGTTATCTCTTTTTTTCAGTGCACAAAAACCCACATATATAACTTAGGTATGCTGTAGAAATATTGTTTTTTCATAATGAAATGCAGGATAACTATGGTGACAATTATTTGAGGAAGTGATTTTAGGTTAAAAAATGTTTATTATACAATGGCAAGAAAAAATCCTGCACTCTGATTGGTCAGTCTTGGGCTGGACCCATGATGTTATCCTAGTACAATATCACGGGTCTAGACTCAGCCTCACTGTGAACCAATGCAGATGAGCATTTTATGGAGCTTTTGATTGATTGTTTCATCTTCTCTTAAAAAACAAAAATATTTTTCCACACAAAAACATCTTTAAAATTATTTTTTTATTCTGTATAACAACAAGCCATTGTATAATAGCAATAATGCCCTCCAAGGTGCGTGTCGTTTGGGATAGCGTCACGCCTCAGTTGTTGGACGCACTCGGCTTGCGGCCTCATGCCCAACCACCTGAGGCATGACATTATTCCAGCACGACACACACCCTGTTGGGCATTATTGCTTAATTTCAAATGTGTGATGTGAAAAATCAGCATGAAAGACTGTATTTGATATACTCTAACTAGAAGATGATATTCAAACTAGTTCACACTAAAATGTTGATGTTAATGGATTGGTATCTGGTAAGGTAATCAGTTACCTAGATTATTGGTGGTGGTTTAGCACAATGAGACCCTGGAATTATTTGTAACTGTTTTACTATATTTTGAATATGGTGATGTGTGTTTATTACTTTTGGGATGTTTTTACAGGTAATTTACTTGTAGGATTGAGTATGAGCTGAAAAGAAATGAGCCTTACGTGGTGCTTATGGTGAGAGACTAGAGTCTCAATTTAGTATTTACATATTTTTATGTTTTGTAATATTAATGAATTTGTTTTAAAAAAAATAATAATAATATTAATTTCAGCTACAGTACGATCTTACTGAGGAAGGATGTGGTCCAAAACGTTTAAGGGATATTGATGCTGTATAATTTGCACCTTCTGAATTTGACTTTGAAGAAAAAAAGTATAACTCAAATATAATAAAATAATAATGATATTCATATACATTTGGTAAGTGACTCATTCATCTACCAATTGTCTGTAATTGTACAGCTACAAGCCCTGGGGACACCACCATAATTTATGTTAACACTTTGTCCTGAATAAAAGCCATACAGTAAAATCCCAAGTTTCTGGCTGTGGACATTCCATCACTGACTACCTGTGTGTTTTTGGGGCCCCAACAGACAGGAGATACAACATAGACCTGGCACCTCTCTCCCAGACCTGGGTAAAAATAGAAATGTTGTTCTGTGACCTTCCCCCCAACCGAAGAAAGGGGGGTTACTAGTGGAGTACCTCAGGGCTCAGTAGTGGGTCCAATCCTCTTTAACATCTTTATAAGTGACATTGCAGAGGGTCTGGAGGGAAAGGTATGCCTCTTTGCAGATGACACAAAGATCTGTAACAGAGTTGATACACAAGAGGGGGTAGAAAAGATGAGAAGGGACTTGGCAAGGTTGGAGGAATGGTCAGACATATGGCAACTTAGATTCAATGCAAAGAAGTGCAAAGTAATGCAACTGGGAAACAAAAACCCAGGATAAGAGTACAATAGCAAGGAGGTACTAACAACAACAAAAATGGAACGGGACCTGGGAGTAGTCATATCAGATGACCTAAAGGTGGGTAAGCAATGTGAGAAGTCAGTATGGAGAGCCAGGGGGATACTGGGATGCATAGGAAGGGGCATCACAAGTAGAAAAAGGGAAGTGATTATCCCTCTATACAGACAGTTGGTGAGACCCCATCTGGAGTACTGTGTGCAGTTTTGGAGACCTCATCTATGCAAGGACATAGACAGGATGGAAGCAGTCCAGAGGAGGGCAACTAAAATGATGCAGGGTCTACATCAGAAACCATATGAAGAGAAACTGAGAGAGCTTAATATGTATACCCTTGATGAAAGGAGGGACAGGGGGGACATGATAGAAACATTCAAGTACCTCAAGGGAATCAACAAAGTCCAGGAGGTGTAGCATCTTTCAGAAAAAGAGATGTCTAAGAACAAGGGGGCACAGTTTAAAGATAGAGGGGGGACAGCTCAGGGGTAATGTGAGGAAATTCTTTTTCACGGAGAGAGTGGTGGATACATCTAACAGCCTTCCTGAGGAGGTTGTTGGGTCTAAAACAGTGGGGGAATTCAAACATGCTTGGGACAGACACAAAGCAATTATAGTGCAGGGTTGCAGGAAGCAGGCTGTTGGTTAACTAGAATCTGCAGCTTATCCAGTAGGTAGGGAAATGGGCAGACTGGGTGGGCCAAGTGGTCCTTTTCTGCCATCAAAGTCTATGTTTCTATGTTTCTCTAAGATGCCCAAGCCAGGTGTTTGCCTAATGCCAAGGGTGATACCTTTTTCTGTCAGTTTTTGGTCATTGTCTTGTCTGGATATCAAAAGGGGGGACATCCCTTACAAAAAGGGGGGTACAGGGTTACACAGTCAAAGTCCAGCCCTGACAGACTTGATACTAAACTCTTCTACCTGTCATCTCCTGCAATAGCATCTCCGCTGACTCACCTGCTCAACCTTTCATTTCTAACTTTCATTTTTAGTAAAGATCATAATCATTTAAGTTATGAGAGAGAGAGATAAAATATGGTATTCTCAAATCCAGCCGAGATCTCTCTGGATAAACTGACAGAATATTCTTAGTTAATAGATTTATTTTTGTCTTTGCTTTCCTTTCATTGCTCTTCTCTGTGGTGTATTCTGTTCATGTAATTTATAGGTTGGTGTTGTATTTTGTTGTACAAATCTGTATATATTTGTACTATACTATTTTCCAATTAAAAAATCCCCTACCAGCTCGGTGGCACTAAGGGTTAAGGCGCTGGATGCCACACCTCGCGCTATGCTGGCAACCCAGGTTCGTGAACGAGCCTGGGTAATCGGGGGTCAGCAGGGGAGGAGAATGATAGAGCATCCATAGGATTGCTTTCCTTCTTTGGGGAGGGGGGAGGTTGCCATCGGTGCTCTAGCGGCCTCTGGTGGCAGCTGGGGATGGCTGTAGAGCACTGGCAGGGACATGGAGGGAACGTGCTGGGGCAGACACTTGGCTTGGAGTGCATGCAGATGCGGGAGTGCTCAGGGCCTTAGGCATCATTGCACACTTCAGCCGATGGGGAGAAAAAGTGGAAAAATTAGGGGCACTAGTCGTGGTGGCATGATGGCCGTCTCCAGAGGGGACTCGATTGGTGCCGAGGGTGCATGGCATTACTGTATCTTGATCTGGGGGTTGAGCTGGGGGAGATCTCCCCACCACCCCACCATGGGGGTAACTGTGGGCCCAAATGTGGAGCTGGAGACTAGTCCCAGGAGACAGTGGTCTGAATACCTGGAGGATGCCAGACATGTAAAGGTAAGGCAGACTGGTGACCCCTCTGGGAGAAAATGTATAACAAAAAAAAAAATCCCCTACTCTCCTGTGGGGTACTGTTGATCATCTATGCCAAGATGGTTGACCATGGCCTGGAAAGAGGGGGTAGTTGGGAAGGTGGCAATGAAGTTTTGGAGACAACCTTCCCCCTTGCTACTGTCTGCTCAGAAGTCATTGTTATGGATTCTGGATCATGTGAACCTAGCCATATAGAAATAACTTCTATGGAGACTCCAGGGTTCATGGAGATGACAGATGGAGATATGCATAACTGTGTGTCTGCTGATGCCAACATGGACTGTCATGGGATTGGTGGTATAGCCTAGAGGTTAGAGTGCCAAGCTGTGAATGAGCTTGGTACATTCAGCAGACCTGTGTTTGATTCCCACAACCCCCACTTGCATACTTTGTGACTCTGAGCAAGGTAGTTATCCTCCCAGTATGCACAGGTTACTCCTGAAAACAGGCATGTGTGCTTAGTGGGCCTTAACCAGTTACCAAAATAACAAAAAATGGAGTATCTAGCATTCCTGAAGTGCAGGATTTTAAGACTTCCCACTCTGAAGCCATTGTGATGTCTTCCGATCACAACTCATTGGATGAGGCCACATACCATAAGGTTGTATTAGCAGAGGCAATGATGGAACAAATAATTTACCTTCTATGGTTACTTGTGGAGGAAGAAGACAAAATAGCCTATGCATGAGTCACCCAAAATACCACTCAAGTGAATCCACTGCCAACAAAACTGACAGTGTTAGTTTTGGAGAAAGCTGACTGTCAAACTGCCACATCATCACACAAGCATCTGGGAGTTAGACGTGGTCATCAGAGTGGAGCTCAGACCTCAGACACCTGCAAGCAGTTCAGAGAACCTACATGGAGTGCTGCTCATGTCCTAGAAGCAGTGGGATGGAAACACTTTAAAGACAGGATTAACTGGCTGCCTGGGGAAACACCAACAGATACTGAGATTGTGGCACTGGCAGCTTCCCATAAGAAGGTAAGACCTCACTCTGCTAACCCTGCTTTTTGTGCTGCTAGTGATGCCCCTTCAGAAACTGGTCCCTTCCTGTTCCTTTACAACTAGTGTTTCTAATGACTGTCCTAGTCTCATTCCTATACAGCGGACAGTGCAAAAGTACCAGGGAGATGTTTCCATAGAAACTCATGCGGCACAGTAAGTTTTAAAGATAATGGTTCATACTGACTCTTCTGGCCCACCAAAGTTTCCTTTGAAGTTGGTGGAAACTCCTCTGTCTGAATCTGTTCCTGCAGTATTACCTGCTACTATTGCCCCTACAGTCTTAGTTTCTTCTGAGACTGAAACTCCACTTCCCGTGACTCAGGGAGTCTAGTTGGAGACTACTGTTGAGCATGTACTAGAGTCTGCTAATACTCCTGATTCTCCAAGAATACCCAGGCTATTAATGCAGAGCAGCCTTCATTGTCTGACCCCTCAAGCCCTGCAAAGTACTGCATTTAACAGTATGAATAGAAGAAAACCTAAATCCTTTGCTGAACCTTGTCATGCCCATATTATTCCTGCTAAAAGACACTATGCAGTCTGTTTAAGGTACTAAGGGGACTTGAGGAGACATCTGATAATCTGTACATAGCAAGAACCTTGCCAAACAAAAGACTATATGAGATGTTTTTCCACTGAAATTTATGCCACCCTTATCCATGTGGCAAACAAGCCAATTTATGACATCAGTTTTAAAGATTCAGGGGCTTTGGATAGGTTTTGGTATAAGTACCACTAGTTGAAAGATATCCACTCATGGAGTCCTTTTTTGTTGTCTCCTTGACCAAACATTTGTTTAAAACCATAACAGTTTTTTTTTTCAGAACAAGGGAGTCAGTATGATGAATATGGTGTTCTGGATGAACCAAAGTGTCAAAGTTTTGAGGGATTCTACCTCATTCTTGGACTCAGAACTGATATGGACTAGGGGATGGAGAGTGAAGGTTAACCTGTGGCAAATGGAGGATAGGGTCCAACACCTGTCTACCTCCCCAAAAGCTTTTTTTTAAAGGACAGAGGGGTACTTTTTGATCCAGAGATGCCTGAAGCATGCTATAAGTGTGGATCTAAAGATCATCTGTGCTGGGCTTGTGACAAGTTAAAGTGTTCACTATATGATGAACTTGACCGTACCAGTGTGCATTGCATGAATCAATACAAATGTAACTTATGCGATGAGTGTGAGCTCTCCTATCACAGCTGTCCCAGGGCTGTCCACAATAGACCTGAGTGGGTTGATGGCCTCAAGCAAAATCTTTGTCAGCCTGGCACAAAACATATACACAAAAACATCAGTCATCCTGTTTTTTGCCAGAGGAGTCTCAGACTAATGCCATTCATCTCATAGAGGAATCTGAATCTATAGCTAGTGATATAGCCCCAGAACAAGAGGTTCAGTGGATAGTCCCCTCTTCTGCCACAGTCCCCCCCCAATTATGTAGCAACTTGTTAAACAACAGAATCAGTGGATCATACAGTCCCAGAAATGAAATCAGTGGATGAAGTTGCAGGTGTAATACCATTTGATTGATCCATCTTATCAGTTCAATGGTTTGGTGAATAAAGTAATGCCTGTGTATACTTTCAAGGTTAGACATTTGACCTTTCTCTATTCCCCCTCTGTGTAGGTAAGCTGGGTAATGAGTCAGGAATAGAAAGCCCAGCACCAAGGGTGAGCAGAGTTTTGGATGAGGAGGAGGCAGGGGAGGATGGTTGGTGTTTTGACAATGTGCTAAATGGGAATTGGTAGAGGAGGCTGTTTTTTATTTGGGATGTGGGAGGAGTTATTCTCCCACATTGAATCTCAGGCTTTAGCACTCCCATTCAATGTTTTGGTGAATAGAGTAGTGCTTGTGTATACTTACATGGTCTGAACTTTGGCCTTTCTCTATTCCATCCCTTGATAGGTAAACCATGTAGCAAGTAGGGAACAGAAGGCCCAAAAAGATTACATCCTCCTACTCACGGAGAGTGTGACCAGTAGCACGCAGGAGAGGAAAAATCCCCACATGGAGAAAACCTCTGAGGCCCCTTGGCTACTCACCTGTTCATCCACTGGACAAGCAAAGAGGAGATGATCCTAGATGCTTAGAACTAAGTTTTAATTTTAGTGTAGGATGTAATGTTGGTAGTGCTGAAGGTCCATCTTGGGAGCCTGTTGAATGATGAATTCAAAAATGTCAATTCTTGAGGTTGAAGAAGCAGATCCAGTCCAAAGGAATGTCCAGATCCTGAATATGGATTACAACTAGCTGTAAAAGGCTTTGAACAAGATCCAGGATTTCTTTGTGATATAGTTGATATTTGACAACTGAAGATGATTGTTATGAGCATGAAAAGCATGAAATAGACTGCTGTACTCCAATTTATGGGATGTATAATAGGTTATGAATTCCTTACAGAAATCTCTAAGGCTTTGAAGAAGGTGGGGGCAGGATAAATGCTTAGTTGTTTTGTAGATTGGCAATATTTTGGATGTTTGTGAGGTTCTCAGAAGACATCATTCTCAGTACTGTTTAGGGAAGGAAATGCAGGGACTGAATGAAAGCTAGATGACGTGGTAATAGGAACCCTTACAGAAATAATTATATTAAATGTTTTCATGATAAACACATAAAACTACCCAAGTGATATGCATGCTGCATGTATGAATTAAATGTTACATTGGAATTGATTGCATGTATATGGCATGCGTGCAGCAAGCAAGCATGGAAACCATGATTTTTATGTTAAATTGGGAAATACTGCATGCATGTGGCATGCGTGCAAAAAGCAAAGGGTCACTGATAACTGCACATGTAAAAATTAAGTGATTTGCTCAGTATCACACCATACACAAGTGGGGATTGATGAGATTCAAATCCAGGTCTTTATGCCTGCAAGTCTCCTGGCTTGCAGTTCAGTGACTTTAACCACTAAGCCATACTGTTTGCACATGTATGGCTCACTTGTACTTCAATACATACTGAATCTGAATACATCTGCAAGCATGCAGCATGCTTGTAGCCACTATTATGCTTTCCAGTTTTCTTCTCTCACTCATTTCCACAGTTGAACTGTAGCACACATACCAATGGAAAAACATTTTATTTCCACCCCCAAAACACAAACTTTTCCACAAAACCACTTAATTACTTCTGTCTGGCTTGTACTCAGACTATTTTATCTCCATAGTTTTAAATGCTTCCACACAAACAGACTTTAAGGTGCAAATATAAAAGTAGCAATAACTACACACACACACACACACACACACACACACACACATGCACGCACGCACGCACACACACACACACACACACCCCCCATACGGCCAATCCCCCACCATGCACACACACTGTAGCGATACAGCCATGCTGCTATAGACAACCCACCAAGTATAGAAATAAGTAAAAGGTCTCTTACTTGAGTACTAGGGAGTCAGAGGCAAGAGTCTTTAACAGATGATGTCCATGGGTCAGGGTGCTGGGGTCTAACCCCTTGAAATGAATGGAGTTATTTTCTATAACACGTTTATATGTTATGATGGTAAGTTGGAGAATAATGAAGGCCACTGTTCTACTAATAAGGCCCTTGTCAGTCAAGTGGAGGCCTTCATTAATCTCCAACTCTCCATCAATAATGTATTAAACAGTAATAAAAAATACCCCCATTCATTTCAATGGTACACACCCTTGCAGTCTCCTTTGCCCTTTGTTATAATGTGCCTAAGCGTGGGGATGTGCAGGTCAGCTTCACTTGGAGGGGCTCCAATAGTTTGTGCATACCATACTGCTCAACTGTCCGTGAATGCAAGGGACAGCTCTAGAATGTCTGTATCATCTCTAAAAGATACAACTTCTTTGTTTTAAATGAAAAGTGATATGCAAATCAGGAAACATTCAAATGTATAAGATTCATCTGTATATACCCTGGAGCAGTGCATCAGATTTGGACTTAACCCCACCCAGTTACTAATCCATTTTTTTTCCTGGCTGAAGTTCTGACCCTCCCCCAAAAAATAACTTTGTCCCAATTTCTCTTCCTAACTTCATTCCATTCCATTCAATACCCATCCCCTATGGTTCATAAAGCTACCCAAAGGTGAAGAAGCACGAAAAACATATCAATATTTCAGTCCTCCTCCTTTCCCAATCTCCCTGTAAAAAAATGATTTACTTTTACTTACCCAGCCATACAGCTAGAACTTGCAGCCTGGCATAGTGTGCCACCAGCCCAGTTTTGTGCAAGAATAAGGGGGCACAATTTGAAGATAAAGGGGGGATGGCTCAGAGATAATGTGAGGAAGTATTTTTTCACAGAGAGGGTTGTGGATGCATGGAACGGCCTTCCTGAGGAGGTTGTGGAGTCAAAAACAGTGGGGGAATTCAAGAATGCATGGGGCAGACATAGGGCTATTTTAGCGGAGGTAGGAGGAAATAGGCTGTTGGTTAACTAGGATCTGCAGCTTATACATTAGGTAGGGAAAATGATAGACTAGGTGGGCCAAGTGGTCCTTATCTGCCATCAAATTCTATGTTTCTGTGTAAGTTTTCAGTCTGCTCCCCCTCTCTCCTTCCACCAGAAGCTGGATGCTAGAACTGACCATCACAGGTCCCCAGTGTGGAATGTGACCAAGTCACCTCACCAACTGAACCCATCCAACCTTGGCTACTTGCTTCTTACTTGGTTGTTGCTGTGGCTGCTGCTGCACTGCACTAATCAAGGCCTATGCAGGCCACCAACACCACTGTCATCATGGCTGCTAAGCCCAGCTTGCTGTTGTGGAGGTCTGTGCTTTTTTTTTTTTTTGTAAGGTGAGCCTAGTAGAGTAAGCAGGTAGCCTAGTCTTGAGTTAGCTTCTAACTCACCCCTTTCCTCTTCAGCCACCAAGGGGAGTCAGAGACTAACTAAGAGTAGAACAACAAAAATATGCAGCCATGACACTACTATTGAGAGTTCAGTGTTCACTGATTCCTCCAAGCTTTAGTGTGCAGTCTGTCTACTCTGTGGTGGGAAAGAAAGTGCCGCACTTGCAAGGTTCATGCATTCTTTCTTGGCTAGAGGTCATCCACATCACATGCGATTGTGCCACGCTAATAGATGGAGAGAGTGAACAACACAATACAAACACAGTCAAGTCTGGAGAGTACCTGCAACATGATCACACACAGGCCAGGTGTTCACTTATTGTGGAAAAGATTAAATCAAATTTAAAGCCATTATTGCCACACCATAAGAACAACCTAGGCACAAATATGGGGGGAGGGCAACTGACCCCCACACATTACCTAAATAGCACCCCTACTTAATGATAGAAGTTCATTCTCAGGTGCTAATGCAATGGTGTTCACTGTGTTCTGAGGTACTTTATCTCCATATTTCATGATGTGTCCTGATCATCATGTGGGTTAGTGTCCCTCATTGTTCCTACATAGAAATATAGAAGCTGATGGCAGATAAGGACCGCAAGGCCCATCTAGTCTGCCCATTTCTTTTTCTACCTTATGAATGTGCCATCGGCATTTGATCTGTCAATGGTCTATCTATTTATACTCATCTACATTGCTCCCTTATGCCTATCTCATCCTTGTTTGAAGCCATGCACTGAATTCATATCCATCACTTCCTGAGGTAGGCCATTCCATGCATCCACCGCTCTTTCTGTGAAAAAGAACTTCCTCACATTACCACTTAATCAGCCTCCCTCTAATCTCATGCTGTGTCCTCTTGTCCTGCTATTTTTCTTATATTGTAATGTGTTAGACTCTTTCACCTTGTTAATGCCCTTAAGATGTTTGAATGTTTCAATCATATCACCTCTCTCCCTCCTTTGCTCCAGGGTATGCATATTGAGTTCCGTTAATCTGCCCTCATATGTTTTCTAATGCAGTCCCTGCACCATTTTGGTTGCCCTTCTCGGGACTTCCTGAATTTAGTTAATGTCCTTGTGAAGGTGTGACCTCCATTACTGCATGCAGTACCCCAGATGCGGCCTAACCAGTGTCTTGTAAAGAGGGATCATTACCTCCCTTTTACGACTTCTGATACCCCTACTAATACACCCCAACATCCCCCTAGCCTTATCTACTGCTTTAGTGGTCTGCTTGGATGATTTCAGGTCATCTGTGATCATAGAAAATCACACATGCCCACACAATGCAAAGCATCATGGGCTGCATATGCAACTCACCTGTAATGATGATGCCCAAGTCTCTTCCTTCCCTTGTGACTGCCAGCAGCTCCCCTCCCAACCTATAGGTGGCTTCAGGGTTTCTCTTCTCTATGTGCATTATCTTGCACTTCTTTGCATTAAACCCCAGTTGCCACTTTTCTGACCATTTAGCCAGTTTATCCAGATCTCTTCTCATTCTGCCCTCCTCATCTGGATCATCTACTCTGTTGCAGATCTTGGTGTCATCTGCAAACACACAAACCTTACCCTTCAGTCCATCTGCAATGTCACTGATGAAGATATTGAAGAGGACTCTCATTCTGAGTGTCAATGCCCCTCATTTTAGTGGCAAAATATGAGGTATGATGCATGCTTCCAAGACCCTACTCAACATAAAGAGTGCTGAGCATGTCCATACTGTATATGCTCAAAACAGAATGACAAAGGGACAGTAAGTGAGATGAAACAGTCATGGAGGAATACATTTGTAGCACTAAATATGCATAAATGATTTGCATGATGCTAAACAAAATTGATAGGCTTCACAACACAGAGGGCCCTCTTCGTACATCTGGAATAGGGGATATTGACTGCCTATATCCTAGTCATTTAATACTGTAAGCAAACAATACTTTACAAATTAATGGTGATTTGATGACAAAAATCAAAAGCCATTAAACAACTTGCAAAAGGATCAGAATTAATGAGTTTACCTAACTTTTTGGGGAATTCAAATACAAAATGTATGTTAATGACTCTAATTGCTAGCAGTAGTATATGAAATAGAAACTGTTGTATTGTTTTAGATGAAATTTGCACCAGCTTAGCTGCTGCATACATGGTAAGCATGCAGCATGTGAACCTGATGTGATGTTTAAATGATGTTCACACCAGTTTAACTGCTGCACTTAAGTCAAGCATGCAACTCGTGAACCAATATAATTTTTAGAAAATGTTCACACCAGCTTACATGCTGCACACATGTCAAGCTTGCAGCATGCAAACCTGATTTGCCTTTTAGGCATGGTTAGCTTAGGATCCCTTTGTATATGTGAACTGCATGCAAACATTGCACAATTACATTGTGCATGTATAAAGCACACCTATATTTCTGTAAGTGAACTTTGACATTCAAAGTAGGGTCTAATGGCTTCAAGTTCAGCAAAGTCGCAATATATCAGTATGTAGGTCACTATAGGTAGGTAACAAGAATTTGATGAGGTGAAGCTTTGGTTACTTGATAGGAGAGGTTAGTTAAATGATTTCAGACCAGTGAAAGTGAGGATGAAATATGGTATAGAGACAGTAACTTGATACTGATGGGTATAACTGGATTGTTTTGTACAATAGGTATGAGATCAAAGACAAGTTAGAGTTGCCATGATGTGTTTGCGTGAGCACATACAGTATGTAGGAAGGACTGCTGGAGTAGGATAGTAGATAGTAGATATGGTTACTGCTGTAGTATGAAAGCCCAGTGGCAGGAGGCTGAGTCGCCCTTGTGGTGTTGACTTGCTGGTGGATCCAACATCCGTATGCTGTGAGAGTGGAAAGAAGGTTCTTTAACTGAGTCTACTAACTGAAGAAGTAATAAGAAGTTTGCTCAAAGGTCGGACGTACAGTGGCACCCCCCAGGGTGAAGCCCACTCCTGCAGTATTTTGCAGCACTCTGTAGAATGCTGCAGCAGATCTATTAAATAAAGCAGTGTAATTTTAATAGCGATTAGTCCCTATTAGCATTCAGGAAAATGTGACACTGCCAGGATGAAGTGAATGCCACCATTTCCTTCATGACAAAGGGGGACTAATTGCCATTGAAATTACATTGCTTTATTCAGTAGGTCTGCTGTAGCATACTGCAGAGTGCTTTAAAAGTGGGTTTCATCCTGGGTGATGCCACTGTATGAGGTGCATTGAGCAATTTGTCCAATATAGATCTGATACGGTGAAAGTGGGACAGGGAAATAACTAGGTCAGTTGCACATGAGCAGGACAATGACTCAAATAACATGCACCTGGTGATGGCATTCACTGGAAGGAATATGAAGGGGATGGATACAGTCAGATTAGTTAAAGGAACTACTAGATAGGAGGCTGGCATGATTGGAGTGTCATGGAGGGGAGGTGTAGATGACTTCATAAAGTATGGTGATGAGCAGAGGTCAGGGAGCAGTGACTCGGATAGCGTCATTTTAGCAGGGCAGCTGTACCTTAGAGGTCTGTAAGTATATTTTCTGAGATGCTATGGAGGAAGGATGGTAGGAGAGCATCCAATGGCTATTTGAGGAATACAAGTCAAATAACATGGTTGATCTGAACCAGTGGTGTAAGGAATAGACTATAATAGAGGAAGGTAGAACAGATGGTGCCAGTGCCACTATATGGTAAACTGCAGTTCCCGTTATTTTGAGGACTATGGCTATTATGGAGTTGGTATATCCTGGGATGGAATTAAGTTCACAATTCCAGTGTAGGATAATGGACGTGAAGAAGACTCCGCTACAGCTTGGATCCTGGGGCATGGGAAACATAGAAACATAGAAACATAGATTTTGACGGCAGATATGGACCGATTGGCCCACCCAGTCTGCCCATTTCCCTACCTAATGGATAAGCTGCAGATCCTAGTTAACCAGCAGCCTACTTCTTCCTACCTCCACCCCCTAGAATTGCCTTATGACTGTCCCATGCATGCTTGAATTCCACCACTGTTTTTGACTCCACAACCTCCTCCGGAAGGCCGTTCCATGCATCCACAACCCTCTCTGTGAAAAAATACTTCCTTAAATTACCTTTGAGCCGCTCCCCTTCTATCTTCAAATTGTGCCCCCTTGTTCTTGCACACCTCTTTTTTTGAAAGATGCTACTCTCTTGGACTTTGTTGATTCCCTTGAGGTATTTGAAAGTTTCTATCATGTCCCCCCTCTCCCTCCTTTCCTCAAGGCTATACTTATTCAGCTCCTTAAGTCTCTCTTCATATGTCTTCCGGTGCAGACCCTGTGCCATTTTAGTTGCCCTCCTCTGGACAGCCTCCATCCTGTCTATGTCTTTGCAGAGATTGGGCCTCCAGAACTGCATGCAGTACTCCAGATGGGGTCTCACCAACTGTCTGTACAGAGGGATAATAACTTCCTGTTTTCTACTGGTGATGCCTCTCCCTATGTATCCCAGTATCCCCCCAGCCCTCCTTGCTACCCTCTCACATTGCTTGCCCACCTTTAGGTCATCTGATATGACTACCCCCCGGTCCCTTTCCATTTTTGTTGTTGTTAGTATCTCACCCCCATTGTGTACTCTTCCTCTGGGTTTTTGTTTCCCAGGTGCATTACCTTGCACTTCTGCTAGCACTGAATCTAAGCTATCTTATTTGACCATTCCTCTAACCTTGCCAAGTCCCTTCTCATCCTTTCCACCCCACCTTGTGCATCAACTCTGTTGCAGATCTATGTGTCATCTGCAAGAGACATACTTTTCCTTCCAGTCCCTCTGCAATGTCGCTTATAAAGACATTGAAGAGGACTGGTCCTAATACTGAACCCTGTGGTACCCCACTAGTAACCCCCCTTTCTTCAGAATGGACTCCATTTACTATTACTCTCTGTGTCCTGTTCTCCAGCCAATTCTTTACCCAGGCTGTCATCTTGGGATCCACTCCCAGGCTGGCTAACTTGTATATTAATCTTTTGTGTGGGACTGTGTCAAATGCCTTGCTAAAGTCCAGGTAGGCCATGTCCACAGCCCCTCCCTGATCTACTACTTTGGTCACCCAGTCAAAGAAATCTATCAGATTTGTCTGGCATGACCTTCCTGCTGTGAATCCATGCTGCCTTGGGTCCTGAGCCCTCTGGCCTCTAGACACTCAACAATTCTTTCCTTCAGAAGTGATTCCATCATTTTCCTACCACTGAGGTTAAACTAACAGGTCTGTAGTTTTCTGCTTCTGCCTTGCTCCCACTTTTCTGAAGGGAATCACATCTGCCTTCTCCAGTCCTCGGGTACCACCCGTCCTCCCATGATTTGTTAAAGAGGGTAGTCAGTGGTGTCACTAGTTCTGCCTTAGTTCTTTAGAATTCTGGGATGAATCCCATCAGGCCCCATTGCTTTGTCCACCTTCAGTTTTAAGAGTTCTTTCAGAACCTTTCTTCTGTAAATGGGCTGGTATCAACTTCTGTATCCAGAGTGTTTCTACTGTTTGTTTTAGGTACCTCCCCACTTCCTTTGTAAATACTGAGCAAAATATTTGTTTAGTATCTCTGCCTTTTTCACAGTAACCCTCTGCCCACCCTCCCTCCTCCTCTTTATTAAGCCTCACTAACCCTCCTTGGTCTTCCTTCGCTCCCTGATGTACCTATAAAAGGTTTTATCCCCCTTCTTAACTGAGTTGGCTATCTTTTCCTCGGTTTGGGCCTTTGCTATTCTGACTGCCTTCCCAGCTTCCTTTTGCTTTAACTGATACAGTTCTCTGTCCTGCTCCTTCTGTGATGCCTTGTACTTCCTGAATGCTTTCTTTTTCTCTTGCACCTTCACTGCCACCTCCTTTGAGAACCATAGTAGTTTCTTACATAGTTTCGTTTTGTTTATTTGATTCACACAAAGGCTTGTTTACCTCTGTGATGGCAGTTTTTATTATTCCCCATTGTTCTTCCACCCCTCCTTCCTGCCCATTTGCTAGTGCATTCCTTAGGCACTCACCATTTTGGCAAAGTCAGCCCTCCTAAAGTCCAGTACTTTTGCCTTTGTATGGCTTGACTCTATTGCTGTGTTTATTGTGAACCATACTGTTCGATGGTCGCTAGTTCCCAGATGGCTACCCACTTCTACATCTATGATCCTCTCTTCATATCCATTTGAGAGAACCAGGTCTAAGAAAGAAGGTAATGACTTCCATACTGTTTTGATTATACGGAATATCTAAGGAATGATCCCACAGAGCTGATTAAGAGGTAATATCTTCATGGTCCAGACCAATGGATTCCAGAACTTGATCCTGGGGAGATTATTGGCATGTACTGATATTTCTTATACTGACTTAGTCTATATATTCTGGTCTGATCGAAGGATGATGCTGCTCCAGAGTTTCCTTTTTTGGTGAGAGAAATTGATAATCCTCAGAGCATTGGATGAGAGCAGCAATGTCAGGAAAGATAAGAGTATGAGGTAGATGAACTAGTAGAGGTAACTGAATGGATGAGTGGATGCTGGACATCAGTAGTTGTGGACAATGCCCAAAAGGAATCATAATGGCAAACATGCAGAATCCCAGAGCTGCCAGAGCATCAAGAAAGAAGTTGACATGCCACAACAACAGTACAGCCCAGGGTTCAATGTGGAGGCAAGAGATGATGGAGCAGGAACAGCTAAATGTAGGAATTTGGGTTGCAAAAGTCAGGAGCCCCGACTGAGGCATCCAAGGAACAGGGCAACGGGGAGGAACTTGAGGTGTAGAGGTGCCATGAGAGACACTTGTTAACAAGGTGTTTGAGATTAGACCACTTGTTAACAAGGTGTTTGAGATTAGACAACTAGTGACATGCAGCACAACAGGGGTTGTATACATGGCAAAATGCAGCTGTAATGCCTTCTATATAGGAAAATCCTAAGAGGCAATTCAAGTCTAGAGTGGGTGAGCATTGTATGGCTATTAAAAATAAAGATCCCACTTATGCCACTGCCCTACACATTATGCAAGCAAGCAACCCATAGGCCCACAATTTCTCCTTCAGAGCAATTGAAAAAGTATGTCCTAAACTCAGGCGGGAAGATTTTGATAACTTCATTTTACAAAGAGAAGGTTTCTGGATTTATACCCTCCAAGCCTGAAAATACCCTAGACTTAAGAACAGATTTGATATTACCCCATATCTGCAGAAAAAAGACGTACTTATCTGAGCATTATACTTGTACTATCAAATATGCTTAAGAATGATAATAGTCTGAGGACCCCCTAGATATTAAGCTAAGCCATGTGTTACTTGTGTATACCAATTAGTTTAAAATCTAAGATAGAACTAGATATTATTCTCTTAAACACATTATGCATGTTGATGTAAATATTTAGTTAATATGTTTTTCTGTTCATGTTTCTAGGTACATGCTTTTAAGACTCTGTAGCCATGAGTTACACTTCACAGGAAGCCTTGGATGCAGAACTAGGGATCCACTTTTTAACATCACTGCTTTTTAATTATATTTAATTAAGTTCGTGCTCTTCTGATGCTTTTCTGATGTAACTATAGACACTTTAGTTAGTTATTTATATATTTAGTCATGTATGTGTTTGTTTACTGATTTACTCTGGCTCTTTAGTGAGGTCTTCAAAGGAGAATCACCTAGTGATGATGTCACACCAGGAATATAAGGAAGTGAATTTGTAATTTTCAACATGTCCTTTTATAAAGGAAATCAGGTTTTTCGAAAACCATCAGAACATGTTTACCTGTAAGGAGCACTTTCAATAAAGGATTTTTTGCACACTACATTTTGTGTGGAGAGCACTTCATTGTGGTGGTGAGTGCGAGACTTTCTATGATTTTGCTTGTGCCATGAGAGGGAAACAATGACAGGATGAATGGACAATCATGGATCGAGGAGCCAATGAGGAGGCACATCCGGGCTGGGAACATCCCAGGAGGGAGGCTGCGAGGACCGATCCAATGAGGAGGAAGGCAGGCTGTGAAGAGAATCCAGGAGACATCCAGCTGAATGCAGAGAAAGCAGATGAGTGATCACAGGGTCCTTTGCAGGAGACTGAAGTGAAGGATGATACAGGCCCAAGAGGAGACTGGGACATCAGAAGGCCCAACAAATACAAGGGAGCAGGCACAACAGAAGGGAGGCTGAGGTCAGGATGTGAGGAAGGAAGCTGGAATAGATCATATACCAGAAAGGCCGGAAGCAGGGGAATACAGGCAGAGACAAGTGCAGAAGGAAGGCCTCAGAGGTACAGGAATGTCAGGAATATCCATGATGGAGGAGTGGCAGCATGGAGCTGAAGGTCTGGAGACAGGAGGGGGCCAAGACAGAAGGCACACCACAAGCCGCAATGTGTTGAGCACAAAATGAAAATGGAAGGCTAGCAAAGCCATGACCTCCTGAAGTCCGACAAGCAGGGTAGAGGCTGGAGATGAGCAACCAGGCAGGATCCAAATTCAGAACTAGAGGAAGCAAAGGGGAAAGGACAAGTAGAAAATCCCAAGTGTGAGGAGGTACAATAAGAAAGGTCAGTAGAGTAAGGGCATCAAAGAGATCAAAGCAGTCCAAATGTCCACAGTCAGCTGAAGGCCAAAGCCCGGGGGGTGGGCTGGAGCAAAATAATAAGGCTCAGGACGGGGAAGGATGTGCAGCAAAAATCAAGGATAAAGTCTAGGTATAAGGAATTGAATGCAGCCATGGCAGAGGGTCCTATTCCCGAAGGGAGCTGGTGAACCCACATCCCATTCCATGGGATCCACAGAACCGAGAATAAGGTAGAGAAGGGAATAGATGGCAACGGATGGCAGGAAGAACATGCAATTGGGTGAAACAGTCTCCCATCTCTGGTAGCTGGTGAAAGAGAACCTATGTTCAATACCCACCAGGCAGAGCTAGGGATGGAGATTTTCAGATTACTGAGGGGGAAGGTAGATGGAAAAAGTAAAGGAAGACATGACTCTTAGACAGGCAAGCCCACCTTTACTTGGTACCTCAGAAGGCAGAGTTAGGGATGGAGGATGAGGTATGCTGGTAAAACTGGTAGTTGTTGGTAGTGAATCCAGCGGGGTTAAATGGTAGATCGATTGAAATGGACTCCCATCCCTGGTAGACAGGGCAAGTCTACTTATGCTTGATGCCTCAAAAGGCAGAGTTAGGGATGGAGACTGAAAAACTGCTGGTATGGGCTGAGCATGGAGAGGGCAGCCAACTGCTGCAGAGTAAAAGGGGAGCAAGTAGATAGGAGCAGTGTGAAGGGAATGGAAGTAGAGAACAGGAGGGGAATAAGTGTAGTAGGGAAGATGGAACCAACAAAACAGGACTAACCTAAAAAACAGACTGTGGCAAACAATGCAAAAAAGACATGGGAAAGAACGTTACTTGAAAAGGACTGAGGAAATCATTATGTGGGACTTGGAGGGGAGGTATGAGCATACAGAAGCCTTATTGGCTACATGGAGGAGACAGGGGATTAGGAATGCTGGAAGGGTATGAAGTACTAGGGGTAATAAGGGGTAAATTTGGAAACAGGCTCAGCAAGGTACAATAAATGCTGGGTCCAGGAATGGAGTAAAACGGGTAGAAGCATGAGTAAAAGTGGTGGAAGAAAATTGCTAGGGAAGGCTTTTTGCACTATGTAACATATTTCAGTAATTAGCATGCAAATTGAGATGCCTGATGAAGGGAAAACATGGTACTAGGTTGGAGCAATAAAGGTGTGGCAATGGACATAGATCATCACCATGAGGAGTGAGGGAGCCCAAAAGAAAATATGGGGAACAGGGGAGAAGGGCATAAACAAGAGATGGGGGGGGGTGACCACAAGGAAATAGAAAGGTGATTGCTACATGGTCCAGAATGAGGTACTTAGTCAACGAGGCAAGAGTACAACAGTACAAGTAACATGTTTTTTGTAGTTGTAGAACATCTCAGTAGATTGACAGTGACTTATGGAGCCTTTCATTTTGAGGTCACTAACTCGAATTGAGCCTAATTGGTAGCAGGGACAAGATTAAACCACAACACAACATGCTTAAAAGGCTGTTCTGCCATGTGCAATACATGGACTTGCTTCAGTATACATGAAAGACTTACTGCTCTTCTGCATCAGGGACAGTAACCTATGCTGCACAAAATATATATAAAACAAAGGACATAATAGTAACTTACGTATAGGACTCTGATACTAGTGGTGGTAAAGTAGTACCATGACTTGCTTCATCAGTCAGGACCAACTTATATTTCTTCTGCAGCAGTGACGATGAACTGGGCAACATAATCAATAAGGAAGCAGAGAAACAGCACCGGAGAGAGGGAAACGGGAAGATGGCAAGCTGGAGGGCATGAGCATCTCTGGGATCTCACTACTCACAGCTGCAGGGCGGGAGTGGAAAGAAGAGCACTGGAAGGGAACGGGTGGAAAGCCACAGAGAGAAGGGAGATGCATGGGGAATGAGGGGCTGGAGAAATTGAGCAGCACCGGGGAGGGTCAAAAACTATGGGACCAGCAAAGGCAGGCAGAGACAAGGGGGAGGATGGGCCAGGATGGCAGGGGACGCTGAAGTCTGAGGAATTGGATATGGGTGAGGATGGGGAGTGAGTCTGGATTGGATGGGAAGACATGGGATGTGGCTCCGAGGACTCGATAGAGGAGGAGTCAGGAGACAGCAGGAACAGAAGTGGGATAGGGGAGAAATTACAGGGGAAACTGCAGGAACAGGTGGGGAATGGGAGAGAAGCAGGACGGGTGGAGCAGGAACAAACCAGCAGAAACAAAAGGGGAAGGGGATGAAGGGAGAGGGCAAAAACAGAGTGAAAGAGAAGGGAGCAGAGAGAAAGCAAAAGGAGGCTCAGCCAGTGAGCCACACAGGGAGTTCAGAGCGCCATGTTTTCACAATGAACTAAGTGGACAATTGGTGAGGGATACTGGTTTTTATTTGCGGTGTGGGAGGAGCTATTCCCCCACATTGAACCTCAGGCCTTAGCCTTCCCACAAAACGAGTGAAAAACCATGCCTCCTCCATCTACCTGTGAAACTGACAAATTGAGAATGGTTAGGAGGAGGTGTTAAGAACTGGACTTGGCAGAATCCAACGGTCCAAAGGAAAGACTCTCCCTGTCAAATAAATATAATAACATGCAAGCATCAGCTTAATGGAGTATGACTGAGAATTGTTTGGATGACTCCTCTGTGCTTTCCTCACAACCAGATCTGTGCTCAGACACAAACGACAAAGTATCTGAAATCTCTGGTAAAAGTGAAGGAAAACCAAGCTTAAAAGAAGGTCAAGTGAAAAAATTTAATAATTCATGATTTGGGGATGGCTCTTCTACCTACTGCTAAGTGTTATGGCTTCTGATTTACACATATCTTTAGCATCTGCCAATGTCAACAGTTTGAAAAGGTTCAAAAGATGGTTAACGGCCTTTTCCTTTTTTGAGCAATCCACTGCTGATTTAAGTGTTTTCTTATATAGAACACAAGGGTTCAGACTTTGTGTGAGCTATCCCTAGCCCAAAAAGCATGGTACAAAGGTCCCTAATTTTGGTCTCTGGGTTTAGAACCCTGCATGGAGGTGGCAGTGCTGTTTAACTCCCCACAGACAGAGGTGGTTAAACTTCTGGACTTCAGCCTAGGGAGGGTACTGTTGTTGGATGCCAAAATAGGAGGCTCAGTCATCAGACTGATAATTATTTATGCCCCACAGTCTAAGGCAGATAGGACTGATTTATGTAAGATAATAGAGCTCTACTTCTTTACTAGCAAACCTGTGTTTTTAGGGGGGATTTTAATTGTGGTTTATCTGTCTTAGACCATGGGGTTGACTCACAAACTACAATGGTCTTTTGTGATATGATTTTCCCTTAAAAGCCCTACAGATTTGACAAGATTCAGATGCACATCTAATACATACTGATAAAAGAGACGGAACCTTCCACAAGGAGGTCACTGACTAACTCCATTGATTTCTAGTTTGTTTCTTCTTATCTTTCTATTGTTTCAGCTCCCCTTATGTCATTGGAGTTTTCTGACCATCACTGCCTTAACATTTCTGTAAGGGAGCTTTCTGATATAAAATTAGGCTCAGAAATACAGAAGTTAAATTCTGCACTTCTGAAAAAACAAATCTGTTCTCTGTGCCTTAGGAAAGCTCATTGCTGCCCCTAAGACTATCTTCGACATTTATGATACTCCAGTAATGTTGTGGAAAGACTGAAAGAGGGACTTTCAGATTTGTTTTTTTAGGCAATAGGATAAACTGTTGAAGAGATCAACGTATATTAATTATCTGACTCACTGAAAATCATCTCTCTAGCAGTGCAATCTGGTGCTGATTATATAGCCCAGATTCACAATGTTAAGACAGTTACGTGTTATTTTCACTTGCATATGGCTTTTTCTTTACAGAAAGAGCAAAAATTTGGCACACAAGCTAAACTCTAGTTTGCCCCTTTGACAGTGCACTTAAAGAGCTGAAAAGAAGCTGATATTGGTTACTTGACTCAGCCAAGCTATAGTTCAGAGAGAACAAACGTTAATAAAATAGTTACTGAATATGTCACTTAACCATTCAGCCCAGAATTAAGTTCTGATTCTAAGATGCAGGATTTCTTTCCTGTACAGCAGATCCCTGCTCTTTCTTCAGTGGATTTACACAGAAACATAGAAACATAGTTTGACAGCAGATAAGGACCACTTGGCCCACCTAGTCTGCATATTTTCCTTAATTACTGCAACACAGCAGACTCAACTTGATCTCCAGCCTCACTCCCACTTTCATTACCACTAATGTGCCCTTATGCCTATCCCATGCCTTCTTGAATCTCGTTACAGTTTTTGCCCAAAGTAAACCAAATGAATTGCTGAGTATAGTACCTTCAGAAGCATGACATAATCTCAGATACTTGCTGATGAAACAGCAAGTCATAGGCTGACAACATAACTATCACCATCAGTCAATCCCCACTCCTGCAAACCAGGAGTTGGAGAGCGAGATAGCACTCCACTTGGCCGTGGCAATTTTGGCAAGATATCCCATACTTGTAAAATACTCAACGTATGTTATACATCTTGCAACCATCAGATGGTCAATTTTAATTGTACATGAATGCCCTATACAGCATCATACATGCATACATACAAGATGTCAGCATCGAAGGATCTCAAGGCCCACCTAGTCTACCCATTCAAGCCCTACCTAACAAGAGCCAGCAGCTTAACTCCTACACTGGAAACCCCTCCCCTAAGTACCAGAATCCCTTTGTGTCTGTCCCACATATTCTTAAAGCTAGTAATTGTTTCTGCCCCTACCACATCCTGCGGTAGACAATTTCAAGAGTTCACCACCCTCTCGGTGAAGAAGTACTTCCATATGTTACCCTTAAACTGTCCCTCTCTTGCTTCCAGCCATGACCCCTCATCCTTTGGCAACTCGTTCTTTGAAAAACACTCCCCTCTTGTACCCTGTTTATGTCCTTGAGATATTTGAAAGTCCCTACCATGTCACCCCTTTCCCTTCATGCCTCCAGAAAATACATATTCAGTTCCCTCAGCGTCTTCTCCTAGGACATCCCCTGCAGATCCTTCATCATTTGTGTAGCCCTCCTTTGCACCACCTCCAGTCTATGTCCCTCTTTAGATGGGGCTACCAAAACTGAATGCTGTGCTCCAGATGATGTCTCTCCAGTGTCTTGTATAGGGGCAACAGGACCTCCCTCTTTCTACTGGTAATACCCCTCCCTATGCATCGAAGCATCCATAACCTTCCCCACTGCCACCTTGCACTGTTTAGCCATATTTAGGTCATCCATAATAGCAACTCCCAGGTCTTTCTCTTGCTT
Organism: Neoceratodus forsteri; assembly: GCA_016271365.2. Taxonomy (NCBI): domain Eukaryota; kingdom Metazoa; phylum Chordata; order Ceratodontiformes; family Ceratodontidae; genus Neoceratodus; species Neoceratodus forsteri. The sequence continues at coordinate 507,435,570 of CM057452.1, read as the reverse complement.
TGTGACTGCCAGTTGTACTCCTCTCAGTTCATATGTTGCCCCTGGGTTTCTGCTTCCTATGTGTATAATCTTGCACTTTTTCACATTAAACCCAAGTTGCCATGCTTTAGATAATTCCTCTAACCTTCTAAGGTCCTCCTCATCTTGTCTACACTCAGCTCGTCCACTCAATTGTGTATCTTGGAATCATCTGTGAATAAGCATGCCTTCCCCTCCAGCTCCTCCATAATGTTACTGATGAAGACATTGAAGAGGACTGGTAACAGCACCGAGCCCTGTGGCACTCCACTCATCACTACTCCCATGCTGCTTGTACCCCATTTACCAGCACCCTTTGGCTTCTGCCAGTTAACCAATTTCCAACCCATGTTACTGTCTTATGACCCACCCCTGGGCTGCTTAGTTTATCTATCAATCTTCTGTGAGGGACAGTGTGAAAGGGCTTCTTGAAGTCCAGAGAGGCCATGTCCACTGCCCCTCCCTGGTTGATCACCCTTGTCATCCAGCCAAAAAACTCAATGAGTTTGGTCTGGCAGGACCTCCATCTCAAGAAACTATGCTGCCCTGGGTGCAACAGGCCAGAGGATTCTAGGTATCCAGCTATTATCTCCTTCAGTAACAACTCAATCATCTTACACACCACTGACTTCGGGCTAACTGGTCTGTAGTTACCAACCTCCTCCCTCTCACCACCTTTATGAAGTGGAACCACTTCCGCTCTCTTCCAATCACTAGGTACCTCCCCAGTATCCAATAATAGGTTGAAGAACACCATTAGAGGTGCAACCAACTCCTCCCTGAGCTCTTTTAACACCCTTAAATGTACTCCATCTGGTCCCATCCCCATGTCCACCCTAATGTTATTCAGCTCCTTTAGGACCCAATCCACCGAGACAGGGCCGGTGTCCACTCCCCCCCCCCATGATCCTGTCCTTCAGTTCCAACCCCTTTCCCCTCTCTTTCTCAGAGAATACTGAGCAGAGGTACTTGTTAAGCATATCTGCCTTCCTAAAGGTCATCCTCCACAGGGTCCCTGCCTCCCTCTTTAACCTGATTATCCCTCCCTTAGTTTTCATTCATTCCGCTATGTACCTAAAGGATGCCTTATTTCTGTCTTTTATTGACCTGACTAAGTTTTCTTCTGCTAATGCCTTTGCCCTTTTAACTGCCTTCCCTGTCTCATTCTTCAGGTAATGTGCCCTGTCCTCTTCCTTCTGAGATCTCTTATTGTGCAAAAAGGCTAGTCTCTTAGCCCTTGCCTGAGCTCCCACCTCACAGGTGAACCAGATTGCTCTCCTCCTCCTCCTAGTTTTGCTAACCAGTCTAACACATAACTTGGTAGCCCTATCTATAGCCTGCCTTATCACTACCCACTGCTGTTCCTCTTCCCTCAGATTCCCCATTTCTGCTAAGAGATCCCTCAGGCATCTCCTCATCCACACAAAGTCTGCCATCAGCAAGTCAAGGACCTTGTCCTTGTGTGACTTGTCACTGGCCCAGTTTTAATTTGGAATTTAGCCATTTTGTGATCGCTGGATCCCAGGTGGTCTGACACCTCTACTTGCTCTACACTGTCCCTGTTTGTTAAGATTAGGTCCAACACTGCATCCTCTCTAGTCAGTTTCTCTACTAGTTGCCTGAGGCAAGCCCCCTGCAGTGAGTCCATTAAGTCCCTACTCCTTGAGGTTGTCACAGTAGGGTGGCTCCAATCAACATCTGGAAGATTGTAGTCACCCATCAGCAACAACTCACCCTCGTCAGTCATCTTTTAAATGTCCAGTAGCAGCTCCATGTCCAGTTCTTCCCCATGCACTGTATACTACCCACAGGCATAAGACTGATCCCTTTCTCCTTTCCCAAGCTACCCACAGTGCCCTCACCTCCCTGACATTTGGCTCTTCTGAAGTCTTTATGAAAACCCTCACATAAACAGCTACTCCTCCCCCCTTGTTACCTATCCTATCCCTATGAAACAGATTAAACCCTGGAATGAACAAGACCTAGTCCTGGTGCTCCTTGCACCAGTTTTATGTGATGGGCACCAGATCCAGTTCCCTTCCCCCTGCAATAGCAGCCTCTAAGTCTGCTAATTTGTTACCCAAGCTTCAGGCATTCACACTTATAGCCCTCCATAGCCCTTCTTTAGCACTGCCCTCTTATTATTTATTTATTGAAATGTTACACCAGGAAGGGCACACTGAATAACAAGTTGCTCGTCTCATGGTTCGTCCTTGGGGAAGTTGTAATGGGAGAGATACACTAACAAAATACATATGGAAACCATCTTACAACCAGGGTACCATAAGCTACTTAACAATAACATAAACAACAAATACAAGTTAGGCGAACATGTGGAATGCAGTTAGGAGGAGCATACAGTTGACAATATACACAACAGTGGTAGTGGCTACTTGGTAGGAAATAATTCAAAGAATCATAATACATCACTATTAAGTGCCGTAATTGGATGAATGTTGCATCTGTCACACTAGAGCAGATAATAGATAGGAACTGGGAGACCCTGAAGGAGTTATGAACAGGAACAATTAACAGAGAGGTAGTAATGAAGAGCTGCAGTTAAGGAGCAGGGGGAGGATGAGTGGTGAATCTGGTGCAGAAGCGAGTTCCACAATTTTGGGAAGCGGTACGAGAAGGTGGTCTTGCCTATAGAGGTAGACTGGTGAGGGACTACCATGGATCTGGAGTCATTAGACCTAAATGAGTGGGTGGGGAAGGGGGGGGGAATGTTAAGGAGGAAGTAAGATAGAATGGGAGTGAGCCAAACCAGTATTTTGAGACTAAATTAGTGCAGTGGTGCAAGTGTCTGTTTTCAAGAGAGGGAAATGCCAGGGATTGGTAAAGTTGGCAGTGATGGATGAGAGCAGGAGTTCAGAGCAAAGCAACAGAAGGAGCTGAAAAGGGTATCTAATCTGGCTAAGGAAGTCCTGGGAGCAGCACTGTAGAGTACATCACAGTAGTCAAAAATAGGTAGGATCATCTTTTGGACCAGATTGCTCCTTGCCAGAAGAGAGAGGCAGTTCCAGTTCCTGTATAAAGTGCCAAACTTGGGAAGCAACTTTTTCAGGATGGCATCTATGTGCTCAGAGAAGGTGAGATGTTGATCAAGCCAAACACTCAGATATCAGAATGAGAAAGTGTCCTCAATAGGTGTCCCATCATGGGTATAGAAGAAGGGCAGGGTATTGAGCACTGAAAGCCTCTGCCTAGTGCTGAAGGTCATGGAGACTGTCTTCTTAGCATTTAGGAAGAGTTGATGAGTATGAAACCAGTTCTGGACATTATTAAACTTCAGCTGAAGTTTGTTTGCAACATCAGATGGAGACCGGCCAGAGATGAAAAGGACTGTGTCATCTGCATACACACAGTTTGTATAGAGGATGAGTTGCAGATGGATGGGAGGTCATTTAGGAATATGGAGAATGGGATAGGACCCAACACTGACCCCTGAGGGACACCTGTGTTGATAAGGAAGGGAAGGGATATACAGTCAGTGATTCTGACTGACTGGGTCCAGCCTACTAGGTAGACACTAAACCAGTTGGTGGCTGAGTCAGACAGACCTACTGAGAAGAGAGAGTTTAGTAGTAGTAATGTGTGGGAAACTGTGTAGAATGCCTTGTCAAGGTTGACAAAAATGACAGATGTGATTTGGTCAGTACCCATACCTGAAAGGACTGAGTCAGTAAGCCTAATCAGAGAGGTGGCGAAATGGTGTCTCCGAAAGCCAGATCGCAATGGGATGAAGAAATTAGAGTTAGAGAGATAAGATGAGAGCTGTGTTAGAACCAAGAGTTCCTGCAGTTTAGCAATGGTGGGAAGGAGGGAAATGAGTCAGTAGTTCCCCGGTGTACAGGTGTCATCACCCTTAGGTAAAGGAAGAATGATACCATGCTTCCAACTGGTTGAGAAGGCTGCCATGTCAAATGAGAGGTTGAAGAGTTCAGACAAGGGGACAGCGATAGTTGAGGCTGAAAGATACAGAAACTTGGGGTCCAAGCCATCTGGGAAGCTGCCGTTTGGAAGGGTTTAGGGCATACAAGGCCTCCAAAGTTTCAGTAGAAGTAATTTTGGAGAAAGAGAAGTTATTTGTCTGCAAGGGTGAGTGAGGAGAGGTGACAGGGTGATCGGCCTCGTAGATGATAAGGAGGCCAGAAAAGCAGAGGCACAAGACGAGAAGTATGTATTGAATGCGGTAGCAATGCTAGGTGGTCAGTAATGAGGAGTTGTTTATGTTAAGAAGGAGGGAGGGTGGGTGGGAGGGAGAGAGAGTGTAATACTTTCCAAAATTTAGAGGATTGTATATGTTAGATTGAAAGGAGGAATTAAAGTATTCGGCCTTGGCTAAACGTATGGCTATAGTGCACTTATTGTGAAGGAGCAGTAGGCATCGTAGTCTTTGGGGAGCTTAGAGTCCTTGTGAAACTTACAAGCTTGATCCTGCACCTTTTGGCATGCTAAGAGTTTGGGTGAGATCCAAGGAAGGGTGGTTCCTATGGACCCTGACCCATCGAAGTGGGGTGTGCTGGTTCCAGACATCAAGAAATTTGAATCTAAAATAATCTTCAGCTTCGTCTAACAAGTTTTTGGATAATATGGGGCCCTATTAGTATATACTATTAGGTCATGTAGGAGGGGGGCAAGGACCAGGAGTTAACCTACAAACTATATATCGATGCCTTAACCAGATCCATACACCAGTGGCTTGGCCTCCTATATCGTTTGGGAAACTCCCTCTCCGGAGAAGCACGACGAGCCATAGCAAACTGTAACCTCCTCCTCTCATTGCTATAAGGTTCCCCCTTACTCCAGTCTCTCTGGGAGACAGAGTTAAACAAACGTACTGCTCTCTACCACCGAATAGCCTGCTTTGGAACCAACTCCTCCCCAAGGAGGCATCACTGTGAGGCCCTTACTGACCTACACTGGCCTACCCTAAGGCTTAAGTTATCCTATTCTACTGCCTGTCTGACCTATAAATTCACCTCCCTAGGCCACCCGCCTCACCTGAGTGGCCTGCTCACTCCAAAAGTCCCCTGCCAAACCCTCCAGTCTACAGCAAGTCGTCTCCTCGACATCCCCCGTGTTCGCACCAGCCAAGGAAAGCGTTCTTTTCAATATGCAGCTTCCCACTTGTGGAACTCACTCCCAGTAAGCTTACTTGACAAACCTTCACTCCTCGAAATCTGGACTCAAAGTGTACCTTCTTGAGCTAAGCCTCTGTGGCTGTAACCGCTAGATCATGTCCTAAACCAACCCCCTTTTATGCCAACTGACCAATGCTCTTCTCTCCTTGGATTGCCAATGGTTAATGTTAAAAACACTGTAGACCTGATGTAATGAAACTGTTTCAACCCTGTTGATTGCTACTGATTCCTGTTCTCTCCTCGTATATTGCCTACTTCCTGATCTGTACCAACTATTGTCTAATGTACCCAACTGACTGTGTATGTACTCTCTGTAACTGAGTTATTGTATTTCACTAGAATCCTCACCTAATGTAAACTGGTTGTTGTAATTAACCCCGGGTTGCCTCTAAAAAAGGAATCTCTGGTCTCAGAGGGCTTACCTGGTTACCAAAATCTAAATAAATAAATAAAGTTTTATGAGGGGCTTTGATTTTATGAATTTTGTGCACCAGGAAGGTCATGCAGTGTTCACTTAGTGCATCTGGTAGCACTCCGGATTTAATGACCCTGTGGGGGTGCGAGGTGAGGGCCCAGTCAATTGAGGAGTAGTTACCCATTTTGTGGTTCATCCGAGTCAGTTCAAGGATAAGCTGGGTTAAGTTAAGGGCATTAATATCATTATGCACATTGTTTAGGGTGGGGGATGACCAGTTTAGATTGAAGTCTCCCATGATATATGCATCACCCGAAGAGGTGTGGGACGCTATGTAACTAATAAGATTAGTAGTAATTGTGGATTATATAATGGCAATAAAAAACCCTGGACCCTGATTGGCTGTCTGCCCTTTGCAACAGTGAGGTTATCTGAGCACAACCTCACTGTACTGATTTGTTGGATTCCATCCTCCATTATTATTATCTTCTCTTAAGAAACAAAGATATACGGCCACACTAAAAATCTACTAAAAATATTTTTTAAATGTTGTTTTTATTTTGTATAATAACGAGCCATTATATCAGGCACACGCATCATTAGGTGGTTGTGCTGTGATAACCTCCCATCTGGGACATTGGATGCACTTGGCCTGCGGCCTTGTGCCCAACTGCCCAGGCTTGAGGTTATCCCAGCACAACCCATACCCTGTCGTGCATTATTGCTTAAGTGGCTGCCAGGGCAGCAGTAGGCACCTGCCACAAAAATGGGAACAGAGAAGGGGAGGGAGAGCTGTAAGATCAGCACCTCATATGCTTTAGGGATTGAAACAGAAAAAGTGGTGATGAATTGGATAGTCGAGGAGACATAGATAGCCATGTCTCCGCCCCTCCCTGCCCAGTCTTGGTGAGATATAGTATAGCCCAGGATGGAGAGGGAAGGGTCTCCTATATTTTTATTAAGCCAGGTTTCTGATAGGATCATTATGTTGGGGTCAAGCAAGGCAACCAGAGGCAGGTCATCTTTAGGAAGAAGGCTGCTTATGCTAAGTGTATGATTTCCCCTGAGCCATCCCCCCTCTATCTTCAAATTGTGTCCCCTTGTTCTTGCACATCTCTTTTTCTGAAAGATACTACACTCTTGGACTTTGTTGATTCCTTTGAGGTAATTGAAAGTTTCTATGATGTCCCCCCTCACTCCTTTCCTCAAGAGTATACATATTAAGCTCTTTTAGTCTCTCTTCCTATGGCTTCTGTTGCAGACCCTGAACCATTTTAGTGGCCCTTCTCTGGACTGCCTCCATCCTGTCTATGTCCTTACAGAGATGGGGTCTCCAGAACTGCATGCAATACTCCAGATGAGGTCTCACCAACTGTCTGCACAGAGGGATAACAACTTCTTGTTTTCTGCTGGTGATGCCTCTCCCTATACATCCTAGTATCCCTCCAGCCCTCCTTACTGCCTTCTCACATTACTTGCTTACCTTTAGGTCATCTGATATGACTACCTTCAGGTCTCTTTCCATTTTTGTTGTCATTAATACCTCCCTTGTTAATACCCCCCCCATTGTGTACTTTTCTCCTCAGTGCATTATTTTGCACTTCTTTGCATTGAATCTAAGCAGCCATACTTTTAACCATTCCTTCCTCCCCTTTCCACCCCTTCCCCTTGTGTATCAACCCTATTGCGGATCTTTAAGTTGTCTGCAAAGAGGCATACTTTTCCTTCCAGTCCCTCTGCAATGTCATTTATAAAGACATTAAAATGGACTGTACCCAGTACTGAACCCTGTGGTACCCCGCTAGTAACCCTCCTTTCTTCAGAGTGGACTCAGTTTATTATTAACACTTCCAGCAGGGCAAGCACAAGGACGTGGTGCTACAATGCCAAAAACAATAACATACTTTGAGTGAAGTCAGTTTATTATTACCCTCTGTGTCCTCTTGTCCATTCAGTTTTTTACCCAGGCTACCACCCTGGGACCCACTCCCAGGCTGGCTAATTTGTTTATTAATCTTTTGTGTGGGACTGTGTCAAATGCCTTGCTAAAGTCTAGGTAGGCCATGTCTACAGTCCCTCCCTGGTCTACTACTTTCATCACCCAGTCAAAGAAATCTATTAGATTTGTCTGACATGACCTTCCCACTGCGAATCCATGCTGCCTTGTGTCCTGTGCCCCGCTGGCCTCTAGGTACTCAACAATTCTTTCTTTCAGAAGTGATTCTATCATTTTCCATACCACTGAGGTCAAGCTAACAGATCTGTAGTTTCCTGCCTCTGCTTTACTCCCACTTTTGTGAAGGAGAATCATATCCGCCCTATTCCAGTCCTTAGGTACCACACCATCCTCCCATGATTTGTTAAAAAGAGTAATAAGTGGTGTCACTAGTTCTCCCTTAGTTCTTTTAGAATTCTGGGGTGAATCCCATCAGGCCCAATTGCTTTGTCCACCTTCAGTTTTAGGAGCTCTTTCAGAATCTTTTCTTCTGTGAAAGGACTGGTATCAACCCTTCCCCCCATCCAGAGTGTTTCCATTGATTGGATTAAGTACCTCCCCCATCTCTTCTTTTTTGAATACTGAGTAGAAATATTCATTCAGTATCCCTGCTTTTTCACTGTTCCTCTCTGCTCTGCCACCCTCCCCTTTGATAAGCCTCACTATCCCTTCCTTGGTCTTTCTTCGCTCCCTAATGTATCTATAAAAGGGTTTATCTCCCTTCTTAACCAAGTTGGCTATCTTTTCTTCAGTTTGGGCCTTTGCTATTCTGACTGCCTTCCCCACTTCCTTCTGCTTTAACTGATACAGCTCTCTGTCCTGCTTCTTTTTCTGTTTTTCTTTATACTTCCTGAATGCTATATTTTTCTCACTAACCTTCCCAGCCACCTCTTTTGAGAACCATAGTGTTTTTTTCTTTCATTTTGATTTGTTTGCTTCACACAAAGCCTTGTTGCCTCTGTGATGGCAGTTTTGATGTTTCCCCATTGTTCCTCCACCCCTCCTTCTTGACTGTTTGCTAGTGCTTTTCTGAGGCACTCTTTTATTTTGACAATGTCAGCCCTCCTAAAGTCTAGTACCCTCACTTTTGTATGGCTTGACTCTGCGGCAGTGTTTATCGTGAACCACACTGTTTGGTGGTCACTTGTTCCCAGATGGCTACCCACTTCTAGATCTGAGATACTATCTCCATCCCCATTTGAGATTACCAGGTCTAAGATTGCTCCCCCCGAGTGAGTTCCAACACTAGCTGTCTGAGGCATGCCCCCTGTAGGGCATCAAGAATGACCTTGCTCTTGGATGTGGCTGCAGCAAAGGTCCTCCAGTCAATATCTGGTATATTCAGATCCCCCATCAACAATATCTCCCCTTTTTCTGCCATCCTAAGGATGCCTTCTATCATTTCTTTGCCCATTTCCTCCTCCTGAGATGGATGTCTGTACACAACCCCTGTGTGGATTGAGGTGCCATTTCGTGTCTCCAGGGTGACCCACAGTGCCACCTATCCTCCATGTTTACCCTTTAGTTCCATTGTTTTTATCCCTTCCCTTATGTGGAGAACTACTCCTCCTCATTTTCTACCCTCCCTATCCCTCCTGTAGATTGTGTACCCTGGTATGTTGACATCACAGTCATGGTTCTCTGTGTACCATATTTCTGTGACTGCCACAATATCCAGGCATCCCTCTTCCATCAAGGCAACCAGTTCAGGGAGCTTGTTACCTAGACTACAGGCATTGGTACTCATTTCCCTCCATTTCTTGATGGCCTTATCCCTTTTTGTCCCATCCCTGTCCTTACTGCCTTTGCCTTTTTCTTCATTTACACCTTCCCTTCTCCCTATTGACTTCTCTATCTTGGTGTTTACCTCACTAATTACCCTGATTGTTTTGGGGGGGGGGCTAGGATTTCTCCACTCATTTTCAATGCCTCCCCCCCTTGGCTAGTTTAAATGCTTGCCAATGAAGCATTTAAACCTATCACCTAGGATCCTGGTTCCTCTCCTCCTCCACCACTTGATCCTCTTAGTCCACTAAACCCGCCAGTGCCTCAAATCTGTTCTCCATAGTACACCTAGCCCCTGTGGTGTCTCTCTTTTTAGTGTTACTTGTCTCCCCATAGTTACTGTATATATGCCTTTCTGTCTTCCTTTGATCACTCCCTACCACCTGCCAGTGTTCCTTTTCTTGCCATTTGGCCTGTGGAAGTCTGTTGCCCCTGATCTCAATTGATCCCCCTCTACTTTCCACCTACTAGTTCCATCTAGCTTACCAGTGGAGGCCCCAACTGCACCTCATTTCTATTTTCACTTCCCCAGCCAAACCCTTCCCCCTCCCAACCCCATCACCCCACTTTCCATTTATGCTCCCCCAACCAATCCCCCCTTCCAATCTCCATGTTAACCAGTTTACCTCTGCTCTCAGCTGTCCCAGTTACCTGCACACCAGGCAACCCCCCACTCTCCACATTATGCTGAAGAACACTGCTGCCCCACACTCATTACAGTTAACAGTTCTCCCCTTTTCTCTATGCTATACCATACCATCCACATGCCTTTCCCCCTACTTCCTCTGCTGAACATATGAGGCTGGGTGCCACATCCCTTTTTCCCTAGTAAACAATGCTAACAGTCAATTTAAGGGCACTAATCAATCACTGTTTCAGCCTACACAATTTGGCTCCTGAAGTTGTTCAGGCAGTCTGCCATTGTCAGCTGCTGTGATTGAGCAGTTTTCCAGTTTCACATGCACAAAACTAGGCTACTTAACTGATCACTGTTTAAACACACACAATGTTATTTAAACCAACTGGGATGCATAGCTAGGGGGATCAATAGTAGGAGAGAGGAGGTTATACTGCCTTGAACAGGTCACTGGTAAGGCCACATCTAGAATATGGAGTGCAGTACTGGTGCCCACACCTCAAAGAGGACATTAATCTGCTGAAGAAGGTACAGAGGAGGGCTACAAAGATGATAGCCAGTCAGCAGGGCAAGACATACAAGGAGAGGTTGAAGGCACTGAACATGTACTCCCTGGAAGACAGGAGAAAGAGAGGGGACATGATTGGGACATTCCAGTACTTGAAAGGGATAAATAAAGTTGATAAGGAGAGTCTCTTTAAGTTGAGTGGCAACCACATCACAAGGGGGCACAGTCTTAAGCTGGAGGGTGGAAGGTTTAGGAGGGAGGTCATGAAGCACTTCTTCACAGAGAGGGTGGTGGACACTTGGAATGCGCTGTCAGAAGAGGTCATCTCATTGAATACGGTTGGCAGCTTTAAGAGAGGCTGGGATAGGCATAGGGGAAGGTAAGAATCTTGGATAAGGAGGATGGGAGGAGTGGGGAGGGAGGGAAAGGACATTAGCTCAAGCTGTGGACCCTGTGATACGAGCAGACTTGATAGACCAAATAGCCTTCTTCTGCTGGCTTCTTCATATGTTCTTATGTTCGTATGTAGGTATAGTTCAGTTGCTTGGCCTGTTGGACCAGCACAGGTAACCTATTTTCTGTTGATGACAGACTCAGTTGTGATGAAAGAACTGTGCGAAAGCCAAACAAGAATCAGCTGGCAGGTGATGGGATAGTGGATGGAATGACAAATTCCCTCTTCATTAAGTTCCTCCTCACTGCATCAACATTGCTCCACTGATTTATAATCTCCAATAAGGCTTGGAATAAGAACATATGGTGTCCTTCCCACTGCAGCTGCTTCCTCTCCCTGGTCTTGTCATCTAGCTGCTTTTTTTATTATTTTTTTTTTTTAGGATTCTAGCTATGATCACCTCTCCTTTTAAGTAGCTGGTGGTACAAGGCCCTGTGGGCCCTAACAAATTCAACTAGTGTATCCCAGTAATAAGCTGAAGTATTTACCGGGGTTGCATGTGAAAATTCCACAATATCTGTCTCTTCTACAGCCAGTATGTTTATAAGATTCTCACAAATGAACGTAAGGGTGGGAAGAAGAGAACACAATTGTGAGAAAAGGATCAAAAGTTCCTAGAAATTTTCCAGATGAGTATAATTTTTTTTCCAATGCTTAGCGCTATTAGCAGGAGTTTACTGAGGGTATGAAACCAGTTTCACGGTTTGGTGTATGTGAAAGTTTTTTCTCCTGCGCGAGTTTGCTGACCTTCTGGCAGGTTGCCCAGGTATGTGAAACCATTCCTTCCCAGTCAGATTTTGTTAACTTACAGAAACCTGTACATAAAAATATAAAATAAAGTACAGTACAGTTGATTAATTCTTCTTATGCCCCAGGCCAAGATGGCCTTATTGGTAATTTTTACAAACTGTTTTTTTCTTCTTTATCTTCAGAGCTCACCTTTGTTGATAACCATATTCTCAAGTCTGGCTCAGTGACCCCCAGCATGCAGGAAGGTGTATTAATTTTTCTATATAAGTAAATAGACTGAAGATGTTTAGATAATTGGAGGCCTACAAGCCTTTTATGTGTTGATCTAAAAATGTCATCAGAAGTGTTACATAACAGACTTTTACCACTAGCTAAGCATCTGATAATGACTGCTCAAGCCTTTTCAGTCCCAGATAGATTTATACAGGGCCATCTCATTCTAGTTAGAGAAAGGATTGAGAGGAGTAACAGGGAGCAAATAATGAGATATCTGCTCTCTCTTGATCAGCAAAAAGCTTCTGTTAGGACAGCACCTAGTTATTTGGAATTTGTTGTACTATGTTATGGTATTGCTGAGCCTTTTCTTCATTGGATATTATGTTTATATAATTAATGGGTTTCGCTTTCACCCGTAGGAAAACCCGTTGAGTAATATGCCGTTATAAAGGAGTGTTTAAAATGGCAAACACATGCCAGGATTCCCTCCCTGTGGCATGCACTGCCTGCAACTCTACTGAGTTTCTCACTTCTTGCTCACTACCCTGCCTCCTTGCAGATACCACACCACCATTGTAGCACACAGAAGTAAGTTACTTTATAAAAAAATACAACTACCCTTAACCAAACCTGTGACAAGAAGGGGAAAAAAAAAACAGAAAAAAAATTAAGTTCAACAAAGCGACAGTGGACTACACTAAAAGCTAACCGGGCCTCGGCCGCACCTGAAGGTTGTTTATTTTATATAACTGTTGTGGCAAGAAAGTGAAACCCAGCAATTATATAAATAAAATATGGGGTGGTGTGTAAAATTTGAATCATACACACACCCTTGGTGTTGGATGCAAATAAACCCCTCATGTTTCACTCTGGGGGTTTATGGCATCCAACACCTTGGATGTGTGTAAAATTCTCATTACACACACCACCACATGCTTTATTCTATTTATAAATCCACCTGTGTTCATCCAAATATTAATGGATGGTTGGTGAAAAATGTGTAATATCTAGGAGTGTTAAGCTGGGGTGTCCTTTGAGCCCTCTTTTATGTGTTTTGTGTTTGGCTCCAGCTTTTAGATGTATACAGCAGAATCAATAGGTAAAACCAGTAGAATCCAAGGAAGGTGTTATAGATCTCAAAACCTTGGCATTTTCACATGACGTTTGCCTTTTAGTATGAGACGATGGTTCAGTGTAAGCAGCAATTACACATATCTTTACTTTTGGTTCCTTCCTGGGAGCCATTTTGAATGTCAGGAAGTGTTTGGAAATACGAGTAGGATTGGTTACTGGTGGTTGCTCCTCTGTAGCTTTAGTAAACTTCACAGCTGATCCTATTCAAATTTTTGGGGCTCCATTTGAGGGAGGTAATCTGTCTAAATTAAACTGGCAAAGTTGTATAGATTAAGGAAGGAAAAACATATCAGCTTGGAAGAAATGCAGGTACCGGGGACCGCCTGAGAGGTCGTGAAGGCCTCTGCTCCTGCCCTCCCCCAACCCCGTTGTGGCACAGAAACAAGAAAGGTACCGGGGACTGCCTGAGAGGTCATGAGGGCCACTGCTCCTGCCCTCCCCCAACCCTGGTGCGGCACAGAAACAAGAAAGGTAACAAACTCAAATCCTAAGAGGGGCTGCTGATTTAATTGCAATCGGAATCATGGAAAGGGGTTTATCAGGAGTCCTGAGGCCTGGCAAAGCTTCCCCTCATCACTCGCTCCAAACGAGACCTGCTGGCTGCTACGCAGCTGATGCTGGAGGCTTGGCTCTGCCCCGCTGGCTTTGCCGGCTGCTCTGCTGCCCCCACCACCACCCTTGGTCGGCACTCCAATTTATATGCGCTGTGATGGTCACGTGAGCTGAAAATACCTATCAGCTCACTTTGCCATCTGCAAGTTATACAGCTTCTCCTCAAGGGACTCCCCTGTCATTTTTGGGATACCTAACTATCCTAGAGAAGCCTCCCCTCACAAATATATACTGTTCAGCTCACCTTGCCATCAGTAAGTTATACAGCTTCTCCACAAGGGACTCCCCTGTCATTTTTGGGATACTTAACTATCCTAGAGAAGCCTCTCCTCACAAATATATACTATTGCTGCCTAATACCTTTCCTCTTTCCCCGTCTTAACTAACTAGTATCTTATCCTTAGCCTCCCAACTGGGGACACCAGCCTGAACCAAGCTATCTGCTGGTTTCAGCTTGTAGCTCCGCCTTTTCACTAAGGGGACTCCACCCAGCTATTAAGGTCAACATGATCCCTCCATATGGGACTCATTTAAATGTAATCCTGCCAGGACCCATGCCAGATGCATGGAGCAGTACCCAGGTTTCTCACCCTAGTGGGAGTGATGGGTGGTGGATCCTACCCCCTCCCTACTTACCTCTTGGTCACCTGGGCAGGACTCTGCTAGCCCTTGGGGGGGATATAGAACCTAATCCAGGTCCCTTCTCCCCAAATCTCACCCTCAACAACTCCTTAAACCCCTTGTGGGCTGACTCCAAAGGGCTCAAACTAGCTCACTTGAACATTGGCAGTCTAAGGCACAAATTCCATGACCTTGAGGCATGGGCTGCACTCTATAAGCCCGACATACTAGCCGTGACAGAAATCTGGCTCAAAACACAGATCCTCCCCCACAAAGTAGACCTAGCGGGCTACCTTACCATCAGAAAAGACTGGGTAGGGAAAAAGGGAGGAGGGGTTATTATTTACGTCAGCACTGCCCTGCAAGCCTCAGAGCTGGATTTCCCCTCTCAAAGTGGATCCCTAGCTGAAACACTATTTGTAAAAATCGTCCTCGGTAATACCAAACCCCTTACCACAGGGGGTGTCTACCTCCCACCCCAAACTGCCCCCTCCTTCTTGTAATCTCTAACAAATCACCTTGAGGACTACTCAATGGGGGAGGCCATACTCCTCGGGGATTTCAGTCTCCACTGGCCATCCCTACTCACCTCCTCTACTAAGGACCCACTACTTGGCTCTCCATTTTCACAGGTCATTGGTCTTCCCACAAGACATAACCCCAAGACTGGTAAGCACTCTCTCATTGACTGGATCCTCGTCTCCTGCCTGGGCCATATTCTGTTGGCAGGGATTATGTCTGACTCCTTGAGTGACCACTCACCTATCTTCTGCATCTGGTCCAGCAAGCCTCCAAAAATTACTGCTAAGGTCATTGAAGCGAGGAATTACAGTAGGTTTGCACCAGCCGATTTCTGCTCTGACCTGAGGAAAACTGACTGGGTCCCCATCGTCTCTCTCCCCCTACACTTGACGAGGCACTTGAATATTTCATCCAGGCCTTCTTGTCTGCATCTAATATGCACGTCTCAATAAAAAAGCTCAGGGTACAGGGAAAATGCCATAAATGGCTGAGCCTGAGCCTCAAGCATAACATGCTCCTCCGGGACAGAGCATGGGGCACCTACAAATCCTCTGGCAACTCATAAGACTGGGAGAAGTACAGAGAGCTGAGAAATCAATGTAAAATAACCTTCAAAACAGGCTAAATCTCAGTACTTAAACGACCTCCAAACAAGGCACCTACGTGACCCCTTAAAATTCTGGGGCCACATAAACGTGCTCCTCAAGGGTTCCACGAGTAGTCAAATGAACTCCATCCTTGTAGGGGACTCACTGACCAATGTTCCATCCCTAGTTGCTGAGGGCTTCTGTGCCTCCTTCTCTATCCCAAATGGGCCTCCCCTCCCTGTCCTCCCCGGGCCAGCCCGTTACTCTAGAGAGGCATGGGTGCACCCATGGCCTCAATTCCATCTAAAGCTGGTCAATCAGTCTGAGGTACTACCTCTCCTATGCAAAATTAACCCTACTTCCTCCCTGGGCCATGACCAGCTTGAACCTTGCCTACTGAGGGCTGCTGTCCTGTATATCATCTGCCCTGCCACCCTCCTCATAAATAGATCGCTTCGGGAAGGAATAGTCCCAACAATGTGGAAGGTAGCAACCATCGTCCCCATCTACAAAAGTAGGCCCCGAGACAAATTGGGAAACTACAGACCAATCTCCCTTTTCAGTCCCCTTGGGAAAATTCAGGAAAGACTAGTTTCTAAACAGCTACAGGTCTACCTAGAGCAGCACCTTCTCATGGTTGATGTGCAACATGATTTCAGGAAGGGCCATGGTACCGACAGTGCTCTCATCTGGCTCACAGTGGACATCCTTGCCTTTATGGACCAAGGCTCCCCAACGGGCACCCTCTTCATTGACCTATCCAAGGCCTTTAGCCTTGTCAACCATAATCTCCTTCTCTCCAAACTCCTGCTCCTAGGACTGGATGACCACTCGCTTTCATGGTTCGGGAGCTATCTGAACGACCGTACCCAAAAAGTCCACTGGAGGGGTACACAGTCTGGACCCAGACCCATTACTGCTGGGGTGCCCCAGGGCTCAATCCTGGGCCCCCTACTCTTTTCCCTCTTCCTCAATAATATTGAGGGAAACTGCACCCTCAGCAAACTCATTCTGTATGCGGATGACACTGTCATATACTGCAGTGACCCCCAACCTAGTGTCATCTCCACAAAACTGCAGGACAGTCTCTCAACTCTTGAGGCCTGGTTCTCCTCAAACTCCCTGAAGCTCAACGAAGAAAAAACAAAAGACATACTGTTTGGTTCTAGACGTCTGGGCTCTGACAGAAGTGAGCTGCTCCAGATCAGCACTAACCAAGGAAAAAGAGTTGAGGTCATGATCAGTTTCAAATACCTTGGGATCCATCTTGACAAAGAGATGACCTACAGACCCCATATCAACTCCATAACCTGGTCCATCCACCAAAAGTTTGGCCTCCTTTACCATCTGGGGAACTCCCTATCCTGTGTTGCATGTCGAGAAATTGCCTGCTGTAGTCTTCTCCCATCCATCCTATATTGGGCTCCTCTATTGCAGTTCCTCCGCGAGATGGAACTCAATAAACTTACCGTACTCTATAACCGAGTGGCTCGCTTCACCACAAACTCCTCTCCTAGGAGGCATCACTGTGAGGTACTAGGAACTGAACTGGCCCACTCTTTGGCACAAACTAGCCTACCCCGTTGCCTGCCTTGCCTTCAAATTCTCTACCCTTGGTCCCCCTCCCCATCTTAGTGTACTACTCTCCCCCAAAGTACAATGCCGAACCCTGCGATCCTCTGCAAATCACCCCCTGGACATCCCTCGGATAAGTTCCAACCAAGTCAAACGCTCCTTCAAATATGCTGCCTCCCACCTATGGAACTCCCTACCAGCTAGCTTGATTGACTCACCCATCCTTAACCAGTTCAAGACTGGACTCAAACTATATTTCCTCAATCTCAGCCTCTGCGGCTGCAACTGTTAGCTCCCTATTCCAGGTCTCATTTCCGTCACACTGCCTTGAACATCCCTTCGTCCTGGATGTATCTCCAAAACAATGATGTCAATTTTCTGTTGTTGTCTCAATTCCCTACTAATTGATGTGTAACTTGACGTCATGTATTGCTTAGAAGAGTCTGAATGTGAACCTGATTCTACCCCTGTAGACTGTTGCTAATGTATATTTTTGTAACTATTGTAACTACTGTAAATAATGCTATTATGTGTCTTTTTCTGTAACTAATTCTGGGTCGCCCCTGAAAAAGGGATCTCTGGTCTCAGTGGGCTTACCCTGTTGCCAAAATCTAAATAAATAAATAAATAAATAAATGGAAAATTAACAGAATGAATCAGGTACATGTGATCAAACATTTTAATACGACTTTTCATTTCATCAGTCATGCCTTTCCTGTTCTGGACTTAGGGTTGCCACCTTTTAAGAAGTCCAAAGTGGGACATTTCTTACTAAAGCATGATTTTGTGTAGGACAGTATGTAACCTCGACCAATGCAACAGACTTGTTTCTCTATATAATCAGAACTAAGACTAAATATTGTAGTTTCTTAGTTGCTCCTACTGTATCATTTTATTGTATTTTGGTTAGTGTGTTATAGTTTTCTGTAACATTTAGTGGAAATTTAGAAAATATTTTTTTCTGCTATTAAGTCAGGACATACAGTATTTTTCATGTTTTTTTGCAGGACACAGCTGCCCAAATCAAGACTATCCTACGAAAATCAGGACAGATGGTAACCCTAGTTCTGGTATCATTAGAAAGCATTATTTTAAGTTTGCTTTTCCAGTTCTTTGGTGCAGTCATTTGAACCTTGTCAAATGCAACATTGCATATTTACCAGTTCCTAAAGGGGCTCTCACAGTGATTCGCCCCATTATTTTTTCTTTTCGGTATTTCTTTACACTCACACCTCCATCACTTATTTTCCCCTAATGCAAAACCTTGAGCTCCATGGGTAAATTTGTCATGTTCCCTGTGGCGACTAGCCTGGATAGAAAGCAAACTGAAAGTTATTAGGAAACTGGATGCGTTTCCTTTATATATCAAGGAGACTTTGCCAAAATTGTGCAGCTGGGGGATCCAAGCTAATACTTTACTGATCATTGTACATAGGGTTCTGTATTTTCCTGTTATAGATAACTTTTTCCAGAATCTGTTACTTCTGAAAATAGTCCGAGTCAAGTGGCAGACTCCCTTGAGGTCCTAATAATAGATAAGCGGGTGCCTGAAAAGATGTGGGGCTTGTTGTGGCTCTGTTGCCACTCTCGTTTGAATGTCAAAGGAAACCAAAAGAATAAAAGCATTTCAGAAAGTAACTGCTCCAGGGTTTGTTGTGGCTTACCACCTGAAACCATGGACCATTTGATTTTTCCCTTTTTTCGTTAGACATTTTTGGTCATATGTACCTACTTCCTATAATGAATCTGTGTTTAGTAACATTATGTATGATGTGCTAATACATGGTTCATTCTCAGGCCACAGGAATAGATGGGATCAAAGCACCTTGCTTGTAATGTTTGCCTGTTTTAATTGCCACATATGGTTAGCTACTGTAGATGCCAGTATTCTCTGCAGCAGAAAGATTGTACAATACGGAATTTGACAGCTAGGGCTTAAATTAAAATTAAACTTGTTTTTCAAGCAGAGACTAGTCAGGTTTCCTTATCCACCCAGCGAAACAGATGGAAAATCATACCTTGGGTGTATGCCAACTGAGCTAGCCTGGCAGATGTATACAGAATTGAATAACTGGAACTGAACTTTTCTGTCTGAAATGTGAATTGATGTATTACGACTTTTTTCTTTTATTGTTGATACAGAAGGGTTTTATTTTTTTTTTTTTTTTAGACTTACTTTTATCCTCCTTGGCCACCTCTCTGCAACCGCTTCGTAGTCCTCACATCCTGCCTGGAATCTGTCTGCCATCCGTCTTGACCAGGACCGCAGGCATCCTGATACTCCTGTGGCTTGCCCCACACAGTGGGGTGGAAGGGAGCCCCCTAACTCTCCACCATCATGGATCCAGTTCGGGTGCCACGACACCCAGCAAACACTCGTGGATGACCATCAAGCCATGTGAGAGTTGTCACTATTTCCCCAGTTAACTTCCCCCCTTAGGAGTCACATGCATGCAATGACTCTGGTGGGGGTAGAGGCACATGGATCCACACACCCCTTCCCCAGGTGTCTGCCCAGACTGCATCCTGAGCTGTCACTCTGCGCCCTGACCCCCAGCCTCCGCCAGGGGACAATCAGGCTTTGGGAACTGAACCCCCCCCCCCGAGAAGGAGAGCAGCCCATCAGATGCTCAATCCTTCTGCTCCCTGACAACCCCTGGTGACCCATGCTCATTCCCAAGCATGGGTCACTGGCGCAGCTTGAGGAAAGGCATCTAGTGCCTCAGCCCTCAGCACCACTGGGACGGCCTTTTTGTTTTGTTTTTAATTTGATTGTTTCCCTTTATTTTTCAGCCATGCTGTAACTAGGGTTGTCAGAACCCACAGAATTTCTGAGTTTTGATTCTGATCTAGAACTTTGTAGGTGATTCTATTGTTCTATTCTTTAGAATTCAAACTCTTGTATATAGGAATAGAGAGATAGAACAGATAAAGATACTGAGAGGAGAAAAAAAACACAAATAAAAGTCCTTCCCTCTAGGCACAGCAATAATATTGTTTCACTGCACATGCAGAAAAGAGAAACACGTATATTTCTAAATGGCAATGCTTAGTGTAACAGTTCCATGTGTTTGGAACATCTGCATATGAGCAGCACATTCTCATATTCTCTCTCTCTCTCTAAAACATTTTGGGTGAAATTCCAAAAAATCAGTTGTTTTCCAGGCTGGCATCTCCTGTTCTTGAAATGTGAGAATAAAAAATTATTTTATTTAGTATTTAGAAACTTAATACTTAGATCCCCTCTTGAACTTGATCTCACCTGCCCCCCTCCTCCACCAATTCAGTCCATCCCAGCTTCCCGCTCGACCCTTACAGCCCTTTGTCTGCCAGTCTACTGTTAATCACATTTATTCTATTCTTCTAGGCATTCAGGCTACATTTCCAGCCCTCCCTCCCACACCAAAGCTGCAGAGCAAAGCTAAGCCTGCACATCCAGCCGCAGGTATTACTGCCATCATTTTCTATCAGCAGAGCCGTGCTGCAGCACCACGCTTCACCTGGCTCTGCATTTTCTCCTCCCACCCATCCCACCTAGGGGTGATGCTGCCTTTAAAGGTTCAGTTAGAACCAATCAGTCCAATTTTTCACCCATCCTGGAAAGTAAGAGTGGACCCTCCCCTCCCCTCCCCAATTTGGAGGTTCATTAGCTGTTTTAATTTGAGCTAGTGTCCCTTCCTCTCAAGATCCTTTCCACCTCTCCCAATTTATTCTCAGCTACAAGTGGAGACTCTGGGTTTCAAACCCTTGTCTAAGGCTTCCTGACTCATTCACTAGCCCAATGCTCTGTCCACTAAGCTACCATTGCTAACAAGTATCCAGGATGAGACCATTCTAATATCTCCTATGGCTCTCCCTCTCTTGTTTTCTGCCACACTACCACATAGCATCCATATCTCCTCATGCCCTTTGCAGTTATATGAGGCCTCCTCAAGCTTCTGGCACAGACTCCATCTTCTCCCTTGCCTCCTCATTCACTCTACCATGCACAATCCCTTCCTAATCTCTCTCTACTTTCTCATCTTGAGACCCTCTCCCCATCCCTTTCCTCTCTCTAATCTGCCTCCATCTGTCTTAATGCCTACTCAGATACCCTGCTTCCCCCTTCCCCTACCCCTCTTCTGTCTCCACCTCCTCTTCCCTACCCTTCCCCCTTCCCTGCCTGACCTGCCCACCCCTTTCTACTGAGCCCCCTGTCTCCACCTTCCCCTAATCTCCCCGTTCTCACTGTACTTCCCAGTTACCCACTCTACGACTCTTTCCTTCTTCCTCACCTACTACCCCTTGCCTATTATTGTCCTCCTCTCTAAATAAATCTGTGTCCCACACCCTCTCAGTTTCCCAAAACACCACCAAAGGGTACACATATTTTTCATCTAAATGCAAGAAGCCTCCTACCCAAAGTGGATGCCATAAAAGTCTGGGTCACCCAACTCTCCCTCAATGTACGCTGCATGACTGAGTCATGGCTCTCTGCCTGGATCCCAGATTCATTCTTCTCTATCCTGGACTTCAACCTTTTCCAGCAAGACTGAGGTAAGCAGGGAGGCAGCATAGCTATCTATGCTAGGCAATCCCTCTCATGTTCAATCTCCCTCTGGGATGCCCGCCTCTCCTTCCTTGAGCTTCTTACTGTCCTCCTCTCCCTTACCTCCACCCTCCCAATCTACATAGCAGTACTATACTGCCCACACAAAGCGTCCCACAACTCCATTGTAGAGTCCATCTCCACAATCACCTCTCATGCAGGCAAAGGTGAGCTCATCCTGTTAAGAGATTTCAGTCTGGAATGGCTCTCCCCATCCTCCAAATCTTCCATTGTTAAAATCGAATCCCTTAACCTCTCTCAGCTGATCTCAGAGCCAACACAACAAAAACACAAAATCCCTAAATCACTCTCTCCTTGACTGGGTGCTTTCCTCCCACCCTAACTGGATTTCTGCCACTGGAGTACTCCCTGATGCTCCCAGTGATCATTGCACTACCTTCTGTGTAAAAAAGCCTGAACTCCCGAATCAGCCCCCAAATATATATGGTACTGTCCATTCCATACCCTGGACTCAAATTCCCTTCTCCAGGATTTAATTCATACAGACTGGTTTCCATTGTACTCTGCCCATGACGTTGACACAGCCTTCCAGTTATTCACTAACTACAATCTGGAATTTCCATGCCCCTAAAAAGGCAAGAGTGAAGCCGCCCATCTCCCATGGATAACACCAGACCTCCTCAGCCTCTGCAAAACCCGAGACAAACTCTGGGCACAATTCAAGTCCTCACTTCTACCCTTGCATTTTCAGCTCTACAGGTCTCATAGAAACGCCTGTACCAAAGCCATCAGAAAAGCCAAGTTAACTTATTTTAAGTCCCAGCTGCAGTCAAGTTCCAGTTCTTCTTCTAACTTTTGGAAAGTTCTCCGCTCCCTCACAGACATTCCCTCTGCTCTTGCACTGCTAATCCTAAAACACAAATGATCAACCTTTTCTGACTCTGCTTCAATCTCCAACACCTTCAAGAAATTCTTTACAACCTGTGCCCTGCCTCCCTGTTCATCCCACTCCCTTCCCCACAGTTTCTCCTCCCACCGCTGCTGCTAACCCTGCAGATCCTGGCTTTTCCTTCCCCCTATCTCCTCCCAAGAGGTTTACAAGGCACTTATGTCACGCAACCCTATCAGAACAAGCCCAGAAGGCCTCCATCCCAAAATTCTTAGAATATCAGCACCTGCTATGTCTGCCCCTCTTGCTCATCTCCTTAACCTTTCCCTCACTACCAGTACCATCCCCCAGGCTTGGAAATTGGCCAAAGTGATCCCCCTTCATAGAAGTGGGGATATCACCACGCCTGGCAACTATAGGCCCATCTCCCTCCTACCTGCTCTCAACAAACTCCAAGAGTCTCTTATCTGCTTGAGGCTCCTGGAACATATCTCTACAACTGACAGTCTCTCTCCTTTCCAGTCTGGTTTCAGGAAGCAGCACTCCACTGTCTCCTCCCTGCTCCGTGTCACCAACTCAATCCAAACAGCAATGGGCAAAGGCCTTGTCACTGCCACCATTTTTGTGGACTTGTCAAATGCCTTTGGCTCTGTCTCTCATGACCTTATAATCCAAAAACTCCATTGCTATGATTTTGCTCCAGCTGCCATTAATTGGTTCAGGTCATACTTTCAACACAGACCGCAGTCTGTACTAGTAGGAAATGACCCCCCCCCCACCCTATTCTAGCAGGCATCCCTCAGGGTTCTATTCTGGGTCCCATCCTATTCTCAATATTCATTAACCACCTCTCTTCCATTTGTTCCCCTTCTAAAATCCATATGTACGTGGACAACACCATGATGTACCTCTCCAGTCCCTCTGCTGCAGACGTAACCCCCTCCCTGCAGTGCAACATTGACAAAGGCAGAAATGGTTCCATCAAAACCAGCTTAGACTTAAGTCCCCAAAAAACTGTATCAATGTTCTTTGTAATGAGGCAAAGTCTGTCCAGGTCCCCTGACACCCCCCCCCCAACGTTTACCACTTTGGATGGCTCACCCTTAGGTACAGTAAATTCATTCAAATATCTAGGCATCTGGCTGGATAGCAGCCTCAGTTTCTCAGTCCATATAGACTCCATTTGCACCAAACTTTGACCTAAACTCAGTGCCCTCTACCAACACAAATAATGCTGCCCTTTGTTCACTTGCTGAGACTTAGTCACCAAAACTATTGTCCCTCTAACAGACTATGCAGACATTGTCTATAGCTCTGCTGCTGCTCCTTTCCTAGCAAGATTTGATAACCTACTCAACTAATTTTGCCATTTTGCCACCTCCTCCCCCCGCTCTCACTCACCACTGTACCCTCTACTCCTCCCTCTCCCTAATGCCTCTTTCCATCAGGCACAAGATACATAGCCTCACCCTCATTGGCAAATTTTGGTTTGGAACACTCCCCCCCCCCCACCTCAGCTCCTGCCTGTCACCAGCTAGCTTCCCCACATACTCCCTTCATTCTAGGGATTCTTGAATGTCCTCCCTTCCCCACCCTTGCATATGCGCAGGCCAGGTGGCATTTACTTACCATCTCCCTCACCACTGGAATCAACTTCCTTGAGACACTTACCACTCCCCTACTTTCTCCACCCTCTAAGCTGTTCCTGCCAATACATGCTCTTGCCATTCCTAAACATAGAAACATAGAATTTGACAGCAGATAAGGACCTCTTGGCCCACCTAGTCTGCCCATTTCCCTACCTAACGGATAAGCTGCAGATCCAGTTAACCAATAGCCAACTTCCTCCTACCCCAACCTAGAAATGCTTTATGTCTGTCCCATGCATTCTTAAATTCCCCCACTGTTTTTGACTCTATGACCTCCGCAAGAAGGCTGTTCCATGCATCTACAACACTCTCTGTAAAGAAGTGCTTCCTCACATTACCTCTGAGCTGTCCCCCCTCTATCTTCAAATTGTGCTCCCTTGTTCTTGCACATCTCTTTTTTTGAAAGATGCTGCCCTCTTGGACTTTGTTGATTCCCTTGAGGTATTTGAAAGTTTCTATCATGTCCCCCCTCTCCCTTCTTTCCTCAAGGCAATACATTTTAAGCTCCTTTAGTCTTTCTTCATATGTCTTCTGGTGCAGACCCTGCACCATTTGGCTGCCTCCCCTGGACGGCCTCCACCCTGTCTATCTCTTGCAGAGATGGGGGTCTTCAGAACTGTACACAGTACTCCAGATGTGGTTTTACCAACAGTCTGTACAGAGGGCCAACAACTTCCTGTTTTCTACTGGTGATGCCTCTCCCTATGCATCCCAGTATCCCCTCAGCCCTCCTTACTGCCTTCTCACATTGCTGGCCCACCATTAGGTCATCAGATATGACTACCCCCAGGTCCCTTTCCATTTTTGTTGTTGACAGTATCTCACCCCCCACTGTGTACTCTTGCCCTGAGTTTTTGCTTCCCAGGTGCATTACTTTGCACTTCTTTGCGTTGAATCTAAACTGCCATATATTTGACCATTCCTCCAGCCTTGCCAAATCCCTTTTCATCCTTTCCACCCCACCTTGCATATCAAACCTGTTGCAGATCTTTGTGTCGCCTGCAAAGAAACATACCTTCCCCTCTAGTCCCTCCGCAATGTCACTTATAAAGACATTGAAAAGGACCGGCCATAGTACTGAACTCTGCGGTACCCCACTAGTAACCCTCCTTTCTTCACTGTGGACTACATTTACTATTACCCGCTGTGTCCTGTTGTCCAGCCAGTGTTTTACTCAGGCTACCACCCTGGGACCCACTCCCAGGCTGGCTAATTTGTTTATTAATCTTTTGTGCAGGACTGTGTCAAATGCCTTGCTAATGTCTAGGTAGGCCATTTCCACAGCCCCTCCCTGGTCTACTACTTTGGTCACCCAGTCAAAGAAATCAATTAGTTTTGTTTGACATGACCTTCCTGCTGTGAATCCATGCTGCCTTGGGCCCTGTGCCCCACTGGCCTCTAGGTACTCAACAATTCTTTCCTTCAGAAGTGATTCCATCATTTCCCTACCACTGAGGTCAAACTGACAGGTCTGTAGTTTCCTGCCTCGGTCTTGCTCCCTCTTTTGTGAAGGTGAATCATATCCACCCTTCTCCAGTCCTCAGGTAAAACACCATCCTCCCATGATTTATTAAAAGGGGTAGTCAGTGGTGTTACTAGTTCTTCCCTTAGTTCTTTTAGAATTATGGGGTAAATCCAGTTAGGCCCCATTGTTTTATCCACCTTCAGTTTTAAGAGTTCTTTCAGAACCCTTTCTTCTGTGAAAGGACTAATATATAACCCCCCATATCTAGAGTGCTTTGATTAACTGGATTCAAGGGTGTAGCCAGAAATTTCAATTTTGTACACACACTTTTCAACTGCTGCCCCTTCCCCATTAAAAAATATACACATCCTCTCTAAATGCTGTGCCCATAACAAACAAATCTGATTGTTGTCAGATGACTCATCCAGTCTCTAAACAGGTGATAGCACATATCTATCTCCTAAACAATGAACATTTAAACATAGAAAACTACTCAGTGGCCTACACTAACTTAAATAGTACAGATTAGAATGATAATGCTAACAAAAAGGCATATGATTCAGGACAGGCAGTCAGCAAAACAGTACACAAATGTGTACAGTGAATATGCCTGCTTACAGCCTTGACTGGATTAGGTCTCTCCCCCTGCTTTTCCATTGTGAATACTGAGCAGAAATATTCATTCAGTATCCCTGCTTTTTCTCTGTTGCTGTCTGCCCAACCACCTTCCTCTTTATTCAGCTTCAGTATCCCTGCCTTCATCCTTCTTTGCTCCCTAATGTACCTATAAAAGGTTTTATCCCCCTTCTTAACCAAGTTGGCTATCTTTTCCTCAGTTTGGGCATCTGCTATTCTGACTGCCTTCCTCACTTCCTTCTGCTTTAACTGGTAAAGTTCTCTGTCCTGCTCCTTCTGTGTTTCCTTATACTTCCTGAATGCTGTCTTTTTCTCCTTTACCTTCCCCACCACTTCTTTTGAGAACCGTAGTATTTTTTCTTTCATTTTGATTTGTTTATTTGCTTCACACAAATGCTTGTTGCCTCTGATGGCAGTTTTGATGTTTCCCTATTGTTGTTCCACCCCACCTTCTTGCCTGTTTGCTAGTGCTTTTCTGAGGCACTCTCCCATTTTGACAAAATCAGCCCTGCTGAAGTCCAGTACCTTCACTTTTGTGTGGCTTGACTCTACTGCTAAGTTTATTGTGAACCACACTGTTTGGTGGTTGCTTGTTCCCAGATGGCTACCCACTTCAAGATCAGAGATCCTTTCTCTTTCCTTATTTGAGAGTACCAGGTCTAAGATTGCTCCCTCTTGTGTGGGTTCCAAAACTAGTTCCTGAGGCATGCCCCATGTAGAGCATTGAGAATGGTCTTGCTCTTGGATGTGGCTGCAGCAAAGATGCTCCAGTTAACATCTGGCATATTCAGGTCCCCCATCAGCAATATCTCGCCTTTCTCTGCCATCCCAAGGATGTCTTCTATCATTTTCTTGTCCATTTCCTCCTTCTGAGACGGGGGTCTGTATACAACCCCTGTGCAGACTGTGGAACTATTTCCAGTCTCCAGGGTGACCCACAATGCCTCCTCTCCTCCCTGTTTACTGTTTAGTTCTGTTGCTTTGATCCCTTCCCTTACATAGAGAGCTCCTCCTCCTCCTCCTCCTCTTCTTCCGTTCCTGTCCCTCCTGTAGATTTTGTACCCTGGTATGTTGTCATCCCAGTCATGGTTCTCTGTGTACCATGTTTTTGTGACTGCCATGATATCCAGGCATCCCTCTTCCATCAAGGCCACCATTTTGGGGAGATTTTTACCTAGACTATGGGCATTGGTACTCATTACCCTCCATTTTTTTCTGGCTTTATTTCTTTTTGCCCCATCCATGTCCTTACTGCCTTTGACTTTTTCACCATTTCCCCCTGCCCTTATCCCTATCAACTGCTCTATCTTGGTGTTTACCTCACTAACTACCCTGATTTTTTTTGGGGAGGCTAGGATTTCCCTTCTCCTTTTCAGTGCCTCCCCCCTTGGCTAGTTTAAATGCTTGCCAATGAAGCATTTAAACCTACACCTTGGATCCTGGTTCCCCTCCAGGATAGATGCAGACCATCACACCTGTATAGGCCTGCATCCATCCAGGTGGAGCCCCAGTCTCCAATGAAGCCAAATCGCTGAGCTCTGCACTAGTTTTTCAACCAGTCATTGAATCCCATGGTGCGGAGTACCCTAGCGTCATCCATGCCATAGACAGGTAGCACTTCTGAGAAAGTTACCATGTGTGCTACTTGTCTAAGGCCTGTTGCACTGCTCTGATCCCATTCTCAGCCAGATCATTCGTCCCTAGGTGGATGATGACATCCAGCTCACTCCCCCTTGCAGCTGCTCCCAAGATCCTGAGCATTCATTTCCTGTCCCTCAAAGCCTTCGCATCGGGCAGACACCATACCTCCCTTTCCCTTCCCTCCCCCAGTTCTACCCCCTAACAATCGAGTCCCCCACCAGGAGTTGTTTCCTTCCCCTGTGGGGTCCTGTGTCACCCTCCTGTGGGTCTCCATTGTGGAGATTCCCATCATCCTCCTTGATCTCCACTGTGGGTGCCTCCATAGAGGAACCATGCTCCACCAGAGTGGCGAATGAATTGTGGAGAGGCACAACTGGAGGGATGCACCTCTGTTCCACCACCCTCACCCTCCCTGAGCCCACCTGGTCTAACCACTCCTCTTTCTTGGCAACCTCTGAGGTAGTGGTGATGGCCTGAGTGGTTCCTGGGTAGGGGAGCAGGTTTTCTGAATCATTGCCTGGTCAGCATGGAGACCAGCAACCTCCTCCATTAGACCAGAGAGGTGCCTGCAAATAGGGCAGCAATGCAGTTTCCAGAATGTCTCCCAGAAGACTGCTGTTCCACAACCAGTACATTGCACCACTCCCCACATGTCTGTGTCCCTTCCTGTTACAAATGTTTTCTTCTGTTGTATTTTTGTTCTTGTTTTAGTGTGTGCAAGCTTGTGAGTGTCTCTACCACCTATTCAGTGTGCTGTGCCTTTAAGGATATGAACAGGTGCATTCCTCATCCTTTTCCACCAAATCTAGCCTCCTCTCCCTTCTCAAGCACAGCATCCTTGAAAATCCAAGGAGTCCCAGTCTCCCTGGTCTGACTCCTACTTGAATTTGTCGAGCTTCTCCTTGATCTGACCTCCATTGGAATGTTTAGTCTTCTTAACTGCAATACCCCCCACTGTCTTTGTCTAACTATGTGCTGATTCTCCATACCTGCAACATTTTTTTACAAAAATTCTCTATTATATTATCTTATATTAATGCTTTTTTTCTGATGCCTATGTATATACCTTTGCTCTGTAAGTTGTTCTAAACTTGTTTTAATTTCTGTACTGAACCAACTGTCATTTTGCCCCTGTACGTGCTCTACCCCTGGGTCATACCTTGAAAACAGCCTCAGCTCGGTGTGCCTTTCCCAGTTACCAACTTTTAAATAAATGAGATAAAAAAAATTGTGTTCTACTTTTAAATTAAAACTCAAACCCCTGGATTCTAAGCGTTACAATTTTTTTAGAACTAGTTCTTACAGCCCTAGCTGTAACTTTGTTTTCTTTTTGTTCCCCGTCATCTGATTTGTACCTATCTTACTTATTTATTTTGAATTGTGTTCTTTATAGTTTCTGATTTTAATAAAAAAATTCATCTACTCTTCTTGTTTCATGGTTAAACTCCTATGGGCATCTGTGAGTTTATATTAAAAAAATCATAATAACTGTCTGGATGAGAGGTTCTGCCACAGACAGGAATGTGAAACTCACTTGGAGATCCAAGAGCGTCTTTTTATAGAGTGTCATTTTATCAAACAGTTTTGGCTTAGGATTGCAACATCTTGGAAACAACCTGTTTTTCTATCTTTCCAATAGGAGGAATTACTTTTTCTCTCTGTGCACCCAGCCTGGCAGAAATATCAGTAGAGTATTTTGGCCTTCAGGTTTTCTATTATTACATTTTTTATCTGACAAATTAGATGCCCATTATTATTGCAACAGTGTCAGACTTCAGTTTTGGAACTGGAGGTAAAACCTTTTTCTTCCCTACAGTCTATCTATAATAGCAAAGGGGGTCAGTTCCCAGCTAGGCAACAGAATCTGCTATAGAAACAGATGTTACATATGAACATACAGACATACGAGTCTGCCAGGAGAAACAGACCACCCAGTCTATCAATGTCTGCCCAAGTGTGTAGCTATCCCTCCGGATTGCAGCTGCCCCAGCCCCTTCCCCATCTGTCATTCCCATGACGGCCTCAGACCCCTCTGTGCAGACCCTCCCTCATGCTCTGTCCCATGCCCTCTTAAAACTTCCTACTCTCTTACATGATACCACCTCCTCTGGTAGAGTGTTCCATTTAGACACCACCCTCTCCACGAAGTAGTGCCTTCTCATCTCCCTCCTAAATCTTCCACTTTCCAATCTTAGTCTGTGCCCCCCTCGTGTCCCTACCCTTCCTCAGTTTAAACACCCCTTCAGTGCTTGCTTTGTTTATCCCCCTCAAATACTTGGACATTTCAATCATATCCCACCATTCCTCCCCTTCAGCGTGTACATATTCAACTCATTCAGCCTGTCCCCGTAGGCCTTGCCATCCATCCCTTGTAACATTTTTGTTGCCCTCTGTTGCACATCTTCCAGTAAATTAATATCCCTCTTCAGATACACTGCCAGTACTGCACACAGTACTCCAAGGGCAGCCTGACCAAACATTTGTAGATGGGCAGGATCACCTCCCTATGCCTGGATGAGAAACCCCATGCAATACAGCCTAGCATCCTATTTGCCTTAGCTGCTGCTTTCCTTCATTGGGTAGAGCTGTTCATGCTCCCTGCTACCAACGCCCCTAGGTCTTTCTCTTCCTCAGTGATCCCCAGCCTCCCCCCTCCCAACCAATAGTCCCTTCTTGGGTTCTTTGACCCAAAGTGCATAACCTTGCACTTTTTCACATTGAATCCCAGCTGCCACTTTGCCAAACATACCTCCAGTTTGATTAAGTCCCCTTGTAGTTGTTTCCATCCATCCTTTTCATCCACCACTGCCCCCATTTTGATATAATCTGCAAAAAGACTAACCCTGCTCCCAACTCTGTGTGCAATATCTGAAATAAAGAGCCCAAATGGCACCAGTCTCAGCACTGAACCCTGCAGCACACTGCTCGTCACTGGTCTAGGTAATGAGAGCCCCTCCCACTACCACCCATTGCAGCCTCCCCTGCAGCCAGTTCCTTACCCAGTTTGTCAGCTTCATCCCCACCCCTGCAGCAGTCAGCTTCAACCCCAGACTCCCATGAGGCACTGAATTTAAGGCCTTGCTGAAGTCCAAGTAAAGGACATCTACAGCATGATCCATATCCAGCTCTCTTGTTACCCAGTCGTAATATTCTATTAGATTTGTCTGACAAGACCTCCCTGAGATGAACCCATGCTGCCTCCCATCCTGGAGGTCATTGCCCTTGAGGAATGATACCAGCCTCTCCTTCAGAATCATCTCCATAAGTTTACCCTCTATGGAAATAAGACTGGCAGGCCAATAACGTCCTGTCTCATCCCTAGGGCCACTCTTGTCTATGGGCACCATATGAGCCACCCTTCAGTCCTGAGGCACCCATCCTGTGTTCAGGGAGGTGCTGAACAGGCCCACCAGTGGCTCAGCCAACACCTCCGCCATCTCCCTCAGCACACTGAGGTGGATGCCATCAGGACCTGGTGCCTCGTCCACCCTTAATGCCCTCACATCCTCTAGTACTCAACTCCCCTAGATCATTCTGTCCATCATCTTCTCCCCTCCCACTCCCACCCTCTCAGTCCATGCTGGTAGTGGACCATCCTTCTCCTTTGTGAAAATGGTGCAAAAGTATTCATTTAGTACTTCCGCTTGTTCCTCTCCCTTTTCCAATCACTCCACTCCCCACTTTATCTTCACTATATGATCTCTGCACTTCTTCTTTTCCCTGACATATCTAAAAAAGTCATTTTCCCCTCTCTTGATGCCCTGCCCTAACATTAACTCCATGGAGGCCTTGACCACTCTCACCCGCTTGGTCGCTTGGTCACCTCCTAGGACCAACTCACATAAACCTCCCAGTCCTCTTCCTTCCTCATTCTCCTGAACTTCTGGTATGCAGCTGTCTTCACTCTCACCCGCTCAAAACTTCTCTGTTCAGCCAGCATAGTTTTCTGGTTCTGCACTTCTTGCTCTTAGTCCTGGTGCAAGCTTCTGTAGCGTCTGTTAGCCCAGTTTTGATAATTTCCCACTTTTGCTGTGCATCTATCTCTGGCCTAATACCCTGAAGTCTCCCTTGCAGTATTTCTCTCATCCTCCCTAAATCCACCCTCCTAAAATCCACCACCTTTGTTACTGTACCTCCAGAATCCCTGCCCAACTTGATAATGAACCACACTGTTTGGTGGTCACTACCAGCTAGTGGGTCTTCCACCCTTAATTCCCTCACTGCCTCCCCATTTGACAGCACCACATCCAGCATGTTACCTAGTCATGTTGGTCCACTTACTAGTTGTGTCAGGAGACCATCCTGGATCATGTCCAGGAGCATCTGCTCACTGGTACTGGAGGTGGAGGGGTGCTCCAGTCTACCCCCAGCAGATTGAAATCCCCCACAATCAACCACACTCTCCTTTCTACACACCCTCCTTATTTGCATCACTAACTCCATGTCCAGTTGCCCTGATTGGGCTGGTGGTCTCTACACCACCCCCAGCCTCAGATTTCTACCCTTGGAGTCCAGGAGCTGCATCCATAGTGCCTCTGTCTTCCCTTCCTCCCCCTCATACCTCATTCATCTGATCCTTTCCCTCACATAGAGTGCTAACCCACCCCCTCTCCCAACCCCCAAGTCTTTCCAGTAAATTTTATATCCCAGATTTGCCAGATCCCAGTCATGGTACTGGGTGTTCCAAATCTCAGTCACTGCAGTGAGGTCCACACTACCTTCTGCAAGGAGCAACTGAAGCTCTGCTGTTGTATTACTCAGGTTGCTTGCATTTAGGGAGACCACCTTCCACCCTTTCCCATCTGCCCCCCTCCTTAGTCTGCCCCCTCCTCTTAGTGCTCTCCTCCCCTTACGCTCCCCCACCTGATCCCTTTCAGAATAGAATTTCCTACCAGTATAACTCCCTCCTTCCATACTCCCCTTCTGACTGCACCCTCCCCCCATCCTTCTCATGGACTTTGTTCCTTCCCTGTCCCTTATTTTCTGGAGCAGTTCTTCTTACTCCTTCTCCTCCCCTCTTGTCCAGCCTCCTGTCTAGAGTTGTGCCCTCTCTCCTAAGCATCCGTTTTCCCCCTGTGGTCTGCCCCATTCCCCTATGCATCATGTCCCCTTCTTCTTGGGTGCTCCCTCCTGCTGTTGCCATGGCATTGCCCTCTCTCCCCAATGTACCAATGTCCCCCTCTGTAATGCTGGCCCTGTGCCCCCCTCTTCCCCTCTCCCAAGCATCTCACTCCCCCCTTCTACTTCAGTGGCCAGTACCTCATACTTGTTGCATGACCCCAGTCCCCACCCTCATCCCCTGCTGTGTCCTCACTCCTGCTGTATATTTCTCTTTGGCATCTTCTCCCTCCTCTTGTGCCTACCTACCCCACCTTCTCTAACCATGTTCCTCAACTTCCCTATCTCCACCTCCATCCACTGGATCTCTGCCTGTAAGTCTCTTATCCTTTGGCATATAGGACACTCCTGTAGCCTCCATAATGTGCCCATTCAGATTGCCGACCCACATCCGTTGCAGATTACTAGCCTGTCCCCCCATTCCTACTTCTGCCCCTGCTTTCCTGGAGCCTGTCCCCCCCTTCCCTTTTGACCTCACCACCTCCATCCTGCTGACTGCAACCCGTCCTCCTTCACCTATGTCCCCCATTGTCCATATCTCCACCACATGCCACACCCCTATCTCTGTCACTATACTCAGCCACAAAATGTACCATACCATCCTTTGACTATCCAGTGCTGCTCAGAGCATCAATGTGCATACTGGCCTCTTTTCTCTAAACCTCTGCCAGTCCTACCTGCACATTACATTAAAAAATGTAAACCCTAAAGTCCAACTAGTGAAAGATTGAGTGACAGAACTTTTCACCACCTGACTGTTAGCTTTAGGAGTTAGTTCAGGTGGGCAGTTGCAGCTCCCCAAGCTCCTCCCTCACAGCCTTCAAGCCCAACCCTCAGTGGCTTTCCAGTATTTAAGAAAGGCTGCTGGAGGGGTGAGAGGGAGGGCCTTTACTCCACCCAGCAACTGTCCTGAAAATCAATTACAGAGTTTAAAGAAAGCTTTAAGAAGCTACCAAACCAACAGTAAACTCACAAAAAATCAGTTGCAGAGTTAAATAAAGATTTACGCTAATCCCAAACCCACAGCAAACTTACAAAAAATCAGTTACAGGGTTAAATAAAGAACTAAACTAATTCCAAATCAACAGCAAAACTCATCCTCCTCCATTTCTCCACAACAGGCAGAATGAGCAGACAAATTGTTCCTGCGAATATTGAAATGGAGGTTCAAACTGAATTCCAAACAAACCTGATTGGCTGCTCTGTCTCTGGATAAAGAATTCTTTCTCCCCAGCCAGCCAGCAACAGTCCTGAAAATCAGTTACAGAATTTAAAGAAAGCTTTAAGCTGCTCCCAAGCCAACAACAAACTCACAAAAAATCAGTTACATAGTTAAATAAACATTTAAGCTAATTCCATACCCACAGTAAACTCACAAAAAAATCAGTTAAAGAGTTAAAAAAAGATTTAAACTAATCCCAGATCATCAGCAAAACTCACCCTGCTTTGTTTCCTCACAATAAGCAGAATGAACAGGCAAAATAGTTCTATGAATATTTAAATGGAGGTTCAAACTGAATTCCAAACAAATCTGATTGGCTGCTCTGTCTCTGGATAAAGAATCATTCCCCCCCAGCCAGCCATCAACAGTTCTGAAAATCAGTTACAGAGTTTAAAGAAAGCTTTAAGCTGCTCCCAAGCCAACAGCAAACTCACAAAAAGTTAATTACATAGTTAGATACAGATTCAAGCCAATCCCAAACCATAGCAAACTCACAAAAATCAGCTACATAGTTAAATAAAGATTTACAATAATCCTAGATCAACAGAAAAACTCACCCTCCTCCATTTCTCCACAGCAAGGAGAATGAGCAGGCAAAATGGTCCTGTGTTTTTTTTTTTTTAATGGAGGTTCAAACTGAATTCCAAACAAACATGATTAACTGCTCTGTCTCTGGACAAAGAATCCCTTCCACCCAGCCAGACAGCAAAAGTCCTGAAAATCAGTTACAGAGTTTAAAGAAAGCTTTAAGCTGCTTCCAAGCCAACAGCAAACTCACAAAAAATCAGTTACATAGTTAAAGATTTAAGTTAATCCCAAACGCACAGCAGACTCACAAAAAATCAGTTACACAGTTAAATAAAGATTTAAACTAATGCCAAATTAAGAGCAAAACTTACCCTCCTCTGTTTCCCCACAACAAGCAGAATGAGCAGGCAAAAGTGCACTTAGCTTTACCTGAGTTCTTTTCTTCTAGGCTTTCTTGTAAGGACAGAGCAAGGAACACTATCAGAGCAAGGGAAAAGATTAAGGCTTCTTTTGGCTAGGCAGATTTACTGTGTGTTATTATTTTCTTTTGTACTCACAGGGTTTGTTATTTTGCCAAAATGTTACTGCTTTATTGTTCTCTGATTCAAATTGCTATTGCAGGATATACTTTCTGCTGCATTACTACAGGGTGTGCCTACAGTTTGTTACTGTTTTGCTCTTACAGATTACTGCTGTAATCTTTTCTGATTCAAATTGTTTTTTGCAAGGTATATCTTTTTTTATTGCTTTATTTTTTCAGTAGCAAAATGTTTTTTGCAGGGTATATCTTCTGTGAAATTATTACAGGTGGTGCCTTACAGGTTTTACAGTTTTACATATCATTAGACTAAGCTTTTAGGGCTACGGCATTTGTTGTTGGTTGATTGTTTCTGCTCTTACCTCCTTGTTTCTTTTGTCCATGGTTCTTTTTCTGCAGGGGAATGGCCCAGCCACTCACCCCCATCCCCAGCCACCCCATGCTACACTCCATTTATGTGGTAGTACAGTCGTAACATTTCCTGTAGAAAAGTAGGAAGGGGAGGATCACAGGGGTACCCACACAGTGACCTCACTTATAGGGGCACAAGTAATTTAACTTGTTATAACACATTATACAAAAACAAACAAACAAATAAAACAAAAAATCTAACTTTTCCTTTCATGTTCCTCCTTCTGTTTACTCAGACCAGGTTATTAACCCAGCAGCTCATCTGGAATGGATATTAGTAACTGCAGGTACTGTAGGACACTTTTCAAAAGGGCAGCTATACAGGATTTAGGACTCTGTCCTACATGCTGGACCATTGGAGATCTAAGAGCTCAGCTCCAGGTAGCATGGGCACAGATTGCTCACCTCAAATCACATATTCAGGAGGAAATATATTATAAGAACTACCCACCATTTCCCCAACATCCAAGTGAAGCACCTCTACCGCAGAGGGTAGTTGGTCTAGTAGGTTGGCAAACCATATAAAAATTACAAATAGGTATCTGCCTCTATCTCTGAAATCAAGCAAAGAGGCAGAGGACACTGCACAGCAGGATACTGCAGCACAAGAGCTAGCACAACAAAATGGGACCAAAACAAAAAGAGCAAAAAGGAACTCCAAAACACTTCTGATCATAGGAGACTCCATGATTCAAGGAGTTGATACCTACTTCAAGCTGAAGGTAAGGATCAGATGTCCCCCAGGTACATCAGCTTGGAGAGACACTGACAGCATTGCTAAAATCATGCAGGAAGCAGGACAAAACATCAGTGTCCTGTTACACATAGGGACTAATGATCTCACCAGCCAGTCAGTTGTGGAAATCAAGGAACACCTGACCAGGCTGGGAGACAAACTGTCATCCATTTTCTCTGGCATTTCCTTCTCTAAGATCCTGCCAGTCTAGGAGAGGGGGGAAATGGATGGATGGTTAGAGAAGGGGAGATAGGGGAGCTAAACATGTGGGTCAAGGGCTGGTACCAGTAAAAAGGACACAAATTTCTAGGTAACTGGCAACAGTTTTAGAATGAAAATTCTTTAAATTTGATGGACTGCATCTGACTAAGGAGGGAGTCAGTGCATTGTGGCAGAAGTTTGATGTCTTTGCAGAATATTTAAACTAGCAAATGGGGAGAGTGGTGCAGCACCCGATACATAAAATGGGAAGAACACACCTCCCCCCTCAGCAAGTGATCAAATAGGAGTTCAGCATGTTTGTAGTTCATCTGCATCACCAGGTAAGGAAAAATGCCTGTATCCCCATATGACACGCAGAGGAAATGCTGGACCTTGACCAACATCCAACACATTGAAATCTGCCCAATGGAAAATCATGTACACAAATGCCCGCAGTCTGGGAAACAAGATCCCAGACCTACAGGCAACAATGACAGAGGCTAAACTGTACATAGTAGCCAAATAGCAAGGCAAGGTTCACTATTAACTGCACTACAGTACCCAACTATGTACTCTTCAGAAGAGACTAAGGTGCAAAAAGTGTGTGTGGGGGGGAGTGGCCCTTTATGTCAATGAAAATATCAAAGCTACAGAAATTCAGAATACATATAAGGAGCCAGAAGAACTGTGTGTCACCCTGGAAACATGAAATGGGACAGCCATATGAACTGGGGTTGTCTACAGGCCTCCAGACCAAGGGGAGGACATAGACACATTACTGTTAGAAGATATGCAAAACATGACAGTTAAAGGGAAGGTTCTGATAATGGGAGACTTCAACATGCCAGATACAGATTGGTCAATACCAGTAGGAACATCTGCCAGAACTAGACACATAGTGGATTCCCTACAGGGTGAGGGCCTTAAACAACTGGTACAACAACCCACAAGAGACAGGGCTATCCTGGATCTAGTACTGAATAACAGGAAAAGGATCACAGATTTTCAGGCAGATGGTCACCTGGGGGCCAGTGACCATCACACTAAATTATCCCATTCCAAGCCAAAAATATGGGACTTCAGAGGAACTGACTTTGATACAATAGCAAATAGAGTTAAGCTAGCCCTGGCAAGAAGAAATACAGCTGAGAGAGTACAAGCAAAGTGGGCAAGCATTAAGGATGCAATACTTGAAGCAATATCCCATTGTTTTAGAGAGAAAAGCAAGAGAAAAGAAGGAGGAACCCACTTTGGTTCTCAAAAACAGTAGCAGAAAAGATCAATGCCAAAAGGATGGCCTTCAGGAAATATAAGGGAATGCAGTGGGATGAAGATAGGGAAGCATACCAAACTTCCCTAAGGGAAAGCACTAAGGCAGGCAAAGGCCCAAACCTAGGAAACACTAGAATGAACAGAAAAAGAAGGGGACAAGACTTTCTATAGATACATTAGTGAAAGAAGAAAGTCCAGAGGGGGTTTTGCTAAGATCCAAGGGGATAAGGGGAAGTGTGTGAAGCAGGACCAAGGAAAATCATCTATCCTAAATAGATACTTCTTCTCAGTATTTACTGAGGAGAAGGTAGGACAGGGCCCATAGCTCAGCACCATGGACACAAGGGGAGGGAGGTGTGCACTAGTCCTTTCACAAATCAAAGGGTCCTACAAGAGCTCACTAAGCTCAGGGTGGACAAGGTAATGGGACCTGATGGTGTACATCCTAGGGTACTAAAGAAGCTAAGGCTGGAACTAGTAGAGCCATTATCAGAACTGTTTAGTGAGTCTCTGAGCACGGGAGAGGTACCAGAAGCCAGGAGAAGGGTTCATGTGATCCCGCTCCACAAGAGTGGTAGTAGGGAGGAGGCAGGGAACCACAGACCAGTCAGTCTTACCTCAGTAGTGTGTAAGGAAAGGCTAGTACAACAACTGGAATCCATAGGCGCACAGGACCCAAGACAGCATGGGTTTACAACAGGAAGGTCCTGTCAAACTAATTTCATAGATTTCTTTGACTGGGTTACCAGAGTGGTGGACCAAGGGGGTGTAGTTGATGTTGCCTACTGTACCTTGACTTCAGCAAAGCTTTCGATACTGTTCCATATAGAAGATTGTTTAATAATCTGGATAGGCTCTGGGTGGGTCAGAAGTTGGCCAACTGAGTGGCAAACTGGTTGGCAGGCAGAAACCAGAGAGTGGTGATAAACAATATACAGTCAGAAGAGTTGCAAGCCAAAAGTGGGGTACGTCA
Organism: Neoceratodus forsteri; assembly: GCA_016271365.2. NCBI lineage: Eukaryota > Metazoa > Chordata > Ceratodontiformes > Ceratodontidae > Neoceratodus > Neoceratodus forsteri. The sequence continues at coordinate 507,396,765 of CM057452.1, read as the reverse complement.
GGATCAGTCCAGGGCCAGTCCTCTTCAATATCTTCATCAGTGACATTGTAGATGGACTGGAGGGTAAGGTTTGTCTGTTTTCAGAGGACACCAAGATTTGCAACAGAGTAGATGATCCAGATGGGGTGGGCAGAATGAGATAATCCAGATGGGGTGGGCAGAATGGGAAGAGATCTGGATCAACTAGCAAAATGGTCGGAAGGGTGGCATCTGGGGTTTAACACAAAGAAGTGCAAGATCATGCACATAGGGAAAAGAAACCCTGAAGCCACCTATAGGTTGGGATGGGAGTTGCTGGCAATCACAAGGGAAGAAAGAGACTGGGCATCATCATCACAGATGACCTGAAATCATCCAAGCAGACCATTAAAGCTATAGGTAAGGCTATAGGGATGTTGGGATGTATTAGTAGGGGTATTGCAAGTTGTAAGAGGGAGGTAATGATCCCTCTTTACAAGACACTGGTTAGGCCACATCTGGAGTACTACGTCCAGTACTGGAGGCAGCACCTGCACAAGGACATTAACAAAATGGAGGCAGTCCAGACAAAGGCAACAAAATGGTGCAGGGACTACATCAGAAAATGTATGAGGACAGATTAATGGAGCTGATGGAAGAGGGATGCTTGGATATTGTGGCAGTCAATGAAACATGGTACACAGAGAACCATGACTGGGATGTCAAAATACCAGGATACACAGTCTAGAGAAGGGACAGGGTGGATAAAAGAGGAGGAGGAGAAGCTCTCTATACAACGGAAGGGATTAAAGCAACAGAACTAAAGAGTAAACAGGAAGTTGATGGGTCACTATGAGTCACCCTGGAGACAGGAAATGGCACCACAATCTGCAAGGGGGGTTTTGTACAGACCCCCATCTCAGAGGGAGGAAATAGACAAGGAAAAGATAGAAGGCATCCTTAAAATGGCAGAAAAAGGGAGATATTGTTGATGGGGGACATGAATATGCCAGATGTTAACTGGAGTACCTTTGCTGCACGCACATTCAATAGCAGGGTCATTCTTGATGCCCTACAGGGAGCATGCCTCAGACAGTTAATGTTGGAATCCACTCAGGAGGGAGCAATCTTAGACCTGGTATTCTCAAACGGGGAAGAAGAAAGATTCTCAAATTTAGAAGTTGGTAGCCATCTGGGAACAAGTGACCACCAAACAGTGTGGTTCACAATAAACACAGCCATATAGTCAAGCCATACAAAAACAAGAGTACTGGACTTTAGGAGGGCTGATTTTGGGAAAATGAGACAGTGCCTCAGAAAAGCACTAGGAAACGGGCAAGAAGGAGGTGGAGGAATAATGAGGAATAATCAAAACAGCCATCGCAGAGGCAACAAGCCTTTGTGTGAAGCAAATCACCAAAACAAAATGAAGGAAAAAATCACTATGGTTCTCAAAACAGGTGGCAGGGACGGTTAAGGAGAAAAGAATAGCATTCAGGACATATAAGGAAACACCGAAGGAGCAGGATAGAGAATGTTATCAGTTAAAGCAGAAGGAGGCAGGGAAGGCAGTCAGAAAAGCAAAGGCAAAAACTGAGGAAAAGATAGCCAACTCTGTTAAGAAGGGGGATGAAACCTTTTATAGGTACATTAAGGAGCGAAGAAAGACCAAGGGAGGAATACAGAGACTTAATAAAGGGGAGGGAATGTGAGCAGAGGGTGACAGTGATAAAACAGGGCTACTGAATGAATATTTCTTCTCAGTATTCATAACGGAAGAGGAGGGGGAGGTACAGAAACCAAACAAGAGAGAAACTCTAAATGGGGGCGGTGGTCAATACCAGTCCATTCACAGAAGAAAGAGTTTTGAAAGAACTCTTGAAACTGAGGGTGGATAAAGCAATGGGGCCTGATGGGATTCACCCAAGAATTCTAAAAGAACTAAGGGTAGAACTAGTAACACCACTGACTACTCTTTTTAACAAATCATGGGAGGATGGGGTGGTACCTGAGGACTGGAGGAGGGCAAATGTGATTCCACTTCACAAAAGTGGGAGCAGGACAGAGGCAGGACACTACAGACCAGTTAGTTTGACTTCAGTGGTAGGGAAAATGATGGAATCACTTCTGAATGAAAGAATTGTTGAGTACCTAGATGCCAGTGGGACACAGGACTCAAGGCAGAATGGTTTCGCAGCAAGAAGGTCATGTCAGATGAACCTAATAGATTTCTTTGACTGGGTGACCAAAGTAGTAGACCAGGGAAGGGCTGTGGATATGGCCAACCTAGATTTTAGCAAGGCAGCTGACACAGTCTCACACAAAAGATTAATATACAAGTTAGCCAGCCTTGGAGTGGGTCCCAAGGTGGTAGCCTGGATAAAAAACTGGCTGGACAACAGGACGCAAAGGGTAATAGTAAACAGAGTCCACAGTGAAGAAAGGAGAGTAACTAGTGGGGTATCGCAGGGTTCGATATTGGGACCGGTCCTCTTTAATGTCTTTATTAGTGACATTTTAGAGCACCAGGAAGGAAAGGTATGTCTCTTTGCAAATGATACAAAGATCTGCAACAGGGTTGATACTCAACGTGAGGTAGAAAGGATGAAGAGGGACTTGGCAAGGTTGGAGGAATGGTCAAATATGTGGCAGCTCAGATTCAATGCAAAGAAGTGCAAGGTAATGCATCTAGGAAACAAAAACCCAGGAGAAGAGTACACAGTGGGGGGTGAGTTAATAACAACAACAAAAATCGAAAGAGACCTAGGAGTAACTATATCAGTTGACCTAAAGGTTAGCAAGCAATGTGAAAAGGTAGTAAGGAGGGCTGGGGGATACTGGGATGCATAGGGAGAGGCATCAACAGTAGAAAACAGAAAGTTGTTATCCTTTTGTACAGACCCCATCTGGAGTACTGCATGTAATTCTGGACAGCCCATCTCCGCAAAGATATAGGCAGAGACGAGGCTGTTCAGGTGAGGGCAACCAAAATGGTGCAGGGTCTGCACCAGAAGACGTACGAGGAGAAACTAAAGCAGCTTAATATGTATACCCTTGAGGAGAGGGGGGAGAGGGGGGACATGATAGAAACTTTCAAGTATCTCAAGGGAATTAACAAAGTAAAAGAGGGAAGCATCTTTCAGAAGAAGAGATGTGCAAGAACAAGGGAGCACAATGTGAAGATAGAGGAGGGATGGCTCAGAGGTAATGTTAGAAAGTATTTTTTCACAGAGAGGGTTATGGATACATGGAACAGCATTCCTGAGGAGGTTGTGGAGTCAGGAGCAGTGGGGGAATTCAAGAATGCATGGGACGGGCATAAGGCAATTCTAGTGGGGTGTAGGAGGAAGTAAGCTGTAGATTTAACTAGACTCTTCAGCTTATCCATCAGGTAAGGAAATGGGCAGACTAGGTGGGCCAAGTGGTCCTTATCTGCCATCAAATTCTATGTTTCTATGCTTCTCAATATGTATACTCTAGAGTAAAGGAGGAAGACAGTAGCAGTAGTAAAAACTTTATTTTTATACAGGAAAACAAATGTTTAGGCTGGTTGTCCTAGTTTACAAGATTGTCCTGTTTTCTACAAGTTGCCTATACATTAAAAACATTAAGTACAAAGTACAGAATGAGTACTAACCTTCACAGTAAATATATGTAAATCACTCATCAAAATTCAATAACCTTCTCTAGACTTCCTGTAGTCCACTCTTACAAATCATCCAAAACATTGACATATTACAGAACTTAGTTTAGTTAATGCCTGCATAAACTGGCTATACAGTGGAAATGTACGCACTTGTTAGTTAAGGTATTCCAGTATTTTACTGCTTGATAATGTAATGTCTTTTCCCCATATTTGTTTTTAGAAGCCACACTGAAAATTTTGTTTTGATAATTTGATCTCTTTAATATTGAGTCAATTTGATAACGCCTTCCAAATCAGTTTTTATTTATATAATGCTCGGGACTATCTGTATATTTATAAATCAATTTTTGCCATCTCATGGCACATCTTATGTCAAGTGACAACCATTTTAAGGAGGTCAATAAACTGCAGTGATGTGTTCTTGGACTACACCGCAAAATGTACCTTGCTACCTTGTAGTACACTCTGGCCCAGATATTCAAAAGAGTTGAGCCATGCGCAATAGGGTTGCACCTGCACAAGTCTGAAATTGCGCCATTCTGTGATATTCAGCAGGAGGCAGTTGCGCCCCCGAAATCATGCTGAGCAACAGAACAATGATAATGAAGGCATGCACAACCGAAGGGGGAGGAACCATGCATAAATGGCGCAATGTGATATTCAAAGACTTGCACCATACGCAATAATTGAGCAAGCGGAAGTTGCGCCATAGCAGAAATGAGCCAAAATAAAAAGGAGCAAGGAAGAGGCGCAAGAACTCTACAGGGAAGCCACATGTGTCAGAGGCAGAGGCAGACAGACAGGGCAGGAGGCACATAGAGGGCAGGCCAGGGAAAGGTCACTCTGAACAGCCAGGCACAGGGAAGGTGTGGGGAGCCACACAGCACAGAGGCCAGCACAGGCAGGTGTGACCTGGTGCAGGAGGTAGCAGCCAGGACAGCGGGGAATACAGCAACAGCTGACGGGGGTGAACACAAGCCAGGGACATGGTCAGTGCCACCTTCCACATGGAGGCCGTAATGAGGGGGGTGAGAAGATGGGCAGCAGGGGGGCATGGCCGTGGAAGGGGCCATCGGTGGTATACCCCAACAGGCCGTACCAAGCCCGCACCAGCTTTGAGCTGTACAGTGATATTGAGATTGTGGGCTGGTACCGCCTGAATAGGGCAATTCTGAGGTGGCTCTGTGAGCTGTGCAGTGATGTGATGCAGGCACCCACACAACGGAGCCATGCCCTGTCAGTGGAGACCAAGGTAACAGCCTGCATGTGCTTGCTCACCACGGGTACCTTCCAGAGACAAACTGGGGACACCACAGGCATAACCCAGTCAACCACATCATGCCACCTCACCCAATTCCTCAGTGCACTGCTGCCACATGCTGAGGAGTAAATCCATTTCCCCAACACAGCTGCGGAGTGCACAGCAAGCATACAGGAGTTCCACAGGGTAGCATGTATGCCTGGCATGCTAGGGGCAATAGACTGCACCCATGTGGCCATACTCACACCACCTGGCCCCGAGGGGGCCGCATACATAAATCACAAGGGCTATGCCAGCATCAACTGCTAGGTGGTGTGCGATGTCAGGGGGCGCATCATCAATGTCTGTGCCACGCACCCTGGGGGAGCACACAATTCTTTCCTCTGGCACCAGTCGGCACTGTGCCACAGATTTGAGAGTGGGGACATCCCCACTGGACACCTAGTGGGTAAGTATGCAAACCACATGGACAATCATAGGGCTTTGGGGGGCATGGTCAGAGGTGGCATGGGTAGTGGCCTACATGGTCTGGGGCAGGGCGATGCTGATCACAAAACTAACCTCCACTCTCTTCACACAGGTGACAGTGGATACCCACTACATCCCTGGCTGTTCACACCCTACCGGCAACCCGCAACCCCATCGAAGCAAAGCTACAGTGAGGCATACGCCACCACACGTAATGTCATCGAGCGGGTGTTCGGGTTGCTGAAGGCACATTTCTGTTGCCTGGACACCTTCAGCGGTGCCCTACAGTACAGCCTCTCAATGACCTGTGGGATATTCCTGGCCTGTTTCATCCTGCACAACATGGCCAATGAATGTGGGATAGCCATACAGGTCGAAGAGGGGGACAGCGATGGGGACAATGGGGACACCAGTGACGATGGTGATGGGCAGCCCCCCTTGGCCGATGGGACCCCTGACTGCTCCGGCTGGCACAGCTGCACCGGGACACCATCACGAAGGAGCACTTCAGCCAACCCAGGTAAGTCATGGGGCCATGCGCAACCACCAGTGGCCAAGGCACAACCCACAAACACACATGGACACACACCGGGGGTGCATGCTGTCAAGGGAAGTGGCAGGGCACAGAGGCACACACACAGCCAGGGATGGGTGAGGATTAACATGCCACGCCGAAGGACACACACACACGCACACACACAATGCAACAAACGTGCACAGAGGGCAGAAGGCACACCGACCCAGAAAGCACACCCTAGCAACACACATGTCCACAGGCCACCACGCCCACTGCCTGTCCATGTGCATGTGTCAGATGTTGAGCACCATTGCTCATTGGTGTACAGCACAATTCAGGCATCATCATGCACACGCAACTGTGGACAGCAGCCGGGAGGGCATGCAGGTGGACTGTGTGTCTGCATGCAGGGCCGGGTACCCACCCCTGCACTGCCCACTGACACACACAATGCACACAGGGCAGCACCAGACAGTAGCCATGCTGGGAGACAGGTCAGTCCCGTGACACAGTGCCACGGCCACCAAGGATGCATGGGCTGCCCTGCAGAGACCCGCCAGCACTGGCAGGCTGACCACTGGCCTCATGGGGTGGCACTGATGGTCCCCAGGGGTTCCACTGTGTGAATGCGACCGTGCCCACGCAGGGGTCTGCAGCACACTGAACATGCCTGCACCAGGAGTGCTCGGGATGCCAACAGCTGAACCCGGCATCGACAGGGTGGGAGTCACATGATGCCAGGAATGGGGGGTGGATAGTGCACTGCGTGGTGTCCGTGACGCATGGGCACCTGACTGTGTGCCCATTGTGGCCATGACAGCAATGAGCGCCTGTGCATGCCTGTCAATGGCAGCAGTCACATCCTCCCGCAAACGGTCCATCCGTGCCAGGATCTGTTCGATGTCCCTGCTGTGACACTCCTCTTCCCGCTCCAGAGCCACATGCAGTACATCCACAGATGTCGCAAGCTGCATCTGCTGCTGGACCGATGCTTGCAGTAGGCGGGTGTGCTTGTCCAAGAGGTCATCAGCCTCCTCGGCATCCTGTCCCTCAGGGTGTGCAAGGCCCTGATGTTCAGCACCCCTTGAGGGTGGGTGCTGTGCACCAGGACCAGGTCTGGGCATGTCCACAGGCGGTGTACAGATGCTGCCACTGAACCCTGTACCCCCAAGCTCGGTGGGCGAGTGCTAATGCTGCCCCTCCGGCTGCCGCACCCCGGGGCTCAGTGGTGCTGCTGCAGTGGCCGCAACAGTCCCACTGTCCTGAACAGACACCAGTGCTGCCCCACTGGTGCTGACAGGCACAGCCTGGGACTGTGCTGACATGCAGGCCTCCATGGCAGCACCACCCACAGCCATGGGAGCCAATGCCCTGCTGTGTGTCCATCCTGTGGCACACGTGTCACTGCCCATGATGGTCATGTCATCATCACTGGTGCGGACTTTGCCCGGCCACAGCCACAGTGTGCTGGCATCCGTGGATGCCAACGCGCTGAAGCCTGAGCAGGGGCTTCCTCCACCTGTCCTGGCGACGTAAAGGTGTGGACAGCCGAAGGCGACCCCACTGTCGCCAATGATCCACATATACCTTTGGAGGTGGATGGTCCCAACTCCAACTCCATCTGACTATCCGCAGTGGACAGACCCACCATCGCTGACCCATGCAGACACTCAGGATCTGTAAGGGAAAGCAAAGTCGCGTTACTGCGTGTGACCTACCCTGCCCCCCCCATAGACAGACCATGACTTACCATGCAGTGATGGGCCACCACCCGTCTGGAAGCCACCACCCGGAACACCCTCAATGGCACTTCGCTACATGCTTCCAGCAAGCCTGTCCTCCACTGGGGTGAGCTGTACCACCTGCGGCTGTCCCCCTCCTGTTGCAGCACATGCTGCCCTGATGGTAGCCACCTTCTCCTTTACCCTCCTCCTGTCCATGCCCATCTTCTTCTTACACTCCTGCATGGAGCGCTGGTGGCTGCCATGCAGGTTCATGGCATGTGCCACCTCCTCCCATGCAGCAGCACGGGCCTGAGGCGTTCCCCGCCGTCCACTGAGCTGTGGCTCTTGATCCAGGTAGGCCTCGAATAGGGCCTCGGTTTCAGCCTTTGCAAAATTCAGCCTCCTCCTCCTCCTCCCACCACTATTTTCCTCCTCTCCAACAACGTGCTCGGTCATTATGTAGCCTGTAAGAATGGCAGTTGTTACCTGTGACTGTGCAGTCCCAGCATGTCCCTGAATCCACAGTCCACACTCCCAAACAGCACACAACTCACCAATAAACTGCAGTAACTGACTATGGCCACTGCAGCACATTGTCGCACCTTTATAGCGCAATCCATGCAAATGAGGTGAGGAGCAACTTTAAGTAGATGCAAATTGCAGTGCTGCGCCATTGACTGGCTGATTAGATGATTTGCATATGATGGCTGAATATCATTCTGTTGCGCTTTGCGCAATTGTGTTAAACGTGCTGAGCCAATGGCACAGTCCTTTGACATGCGTAGTACACCCCACTGCGCATGCACGGATTGCTGACACAGGCATCTGCTACGCTGATGACATGCTGTGCATGGTAGGCAATGCAGGACACGGCCACCATTGTGCCAGTGGTGCTATAGCAATGGTCACTACATGGCGCTGTGGCACTAGGCAATCATAGACGCAATGGCCCAACTGCCCGGTAGTCCACTATGGTGCTGGCACACAGGCAGCCAATCATGCTACACGCATTGTCATCCAATGGCGCTGTGCATGGCCTTGCGCCAGAGACCCTTGACCCTGTGCCCGACCTTTGCCCGCTTGGCGCCATGCATCAGGCATATGTGCACCTCTATCGTGCTGTTCGATAACAGCGTGATAGGGAATGTCAGCACTGTACCGCGCAGCATCTACACATGGGTAGCCGCCCTGCAGAGCGCCATATTGCCTACTATAGCTGCTAGAATGGCGTGCAGATGGGCAGCACAGTGGACGGCTATTGAGCTGGCCAATCTGGTGGCCATTGTTGAGCCACACCATGGGCCGCTCTTCGGGGAGGCCCCCCTGGACAGGGCCAGGACCCAGGTGTGGCAGGAGGTGGCCATGGCCCTGGAAGAGGCTACAGGATGGGGGCGTACTGCTGAGCAGTGCAGGCACCACTATAGTGACCTTCGCAGGAGCTACTGGCCTGACTACGGGCATGTGCCAGGAGGGGCATGGAGCCACGTCCAAGTAGGGGTTCCATCAACACACTTTTATCGTCCATATGAGTCACAGTGTTGTATGTGTCCAGCACATAGGGAGGGACCGTATGGGGTTGGCCGTGGCGGTGTTCACAGGGTGTGGGATGGGTGGGTCTGGCTGGGTGGGAGGGCACACACCTTGGGGCAGGGGGACTTTGCTTCTGGAATGTACTGATGTTCTTCTCTCCTTTTTTTCCCCCACGGGCATGGACGAACTCCGCAGATTGCGGGCAGAGCGGCGGAGGAGGGGAGGACAATGCAGCCAGGTGGGCCAAGGGCCATCAACGCCCACCTGACCGGCCCGATGAGGGTGAGTGCCATATTTCCATGATTAGTATTGCATGCTGTGTGACAGGGTGGGCAGCGGGACATGGCCACCATTCATTGACATCACTGCCATGCACGCCACTTGTTACAGTCAACACTGTCCAGTGGCAATGCATGTCTAGGTGTGTGTCACTGGTGGTCCATGCGTGCACCAGGTGCATGGCTGTGCCACTGCCTTTGCACCACATAGCCATGTCACTAAACGGCCACGGTGGTGCTGTGCGTGACTTGGCCAGTGGGTGTGTGCAGCGTTCCTCATGGCTGTATGCACCTGGATGGGCAGGTCCTGTGGATGTGATCACTGTGGGTGGTCACACACCATCACAGTGGTATGTTCCATGGCCGTATGCCATGCACAGTGGGCAGGCTGTATGGTGTTGTGCATTCACACCTATTGACTGTGCTCCCTTGTCCTAGGTACACGCCATCTCAGGGAAATTCGGGACACCTTACGGGAGCTCCTTCATCTGGCCTGTGAGTCCCTAGACATATTAAGGAGGCTTGACACAACGGGGGTGCTGTGGAGGCACAGAGGCAGGAGGTCCCAGAGCCAGGAACGGCGGTCAAGATGACAGTCCTTTGGTCTCTGACTTCCTCTACTCTGCTGGACCCACCCTCACACTCCTTCTATCCCATCCCATTTGTCCACCCTTCCCCCTACCCACCCCCACCTTGTTTGTGTCCCCCTCCCCAAGCTTGTATATAGTTTTTATTGTTGTACATAGTTCACTTTTATATTTACAATACATTTGAATTTGATATGAATACTGTGGTGGTCTCTGATTTGCAGCAGGCTATAGGTGCTCAGCTGCAGTGGTGTGCATGGCATCAGGGGTGGTGCAGTCATGGGTATGTGTGTGTATCCGTGTTGAGGTGACTATGGTGTGGGGGTAGATATCAGTCAGTGTCTGTGTTGTGTGTGTTGTTCCCTGTACACTGGATGACTGTGTGCAGTGGTCCATGGCACGTGCTCTGTGTCCATGACACACCCATCGGCCCGTCCATGGCCTGTGCAGCCAACACACATGCCTGTCTGTGACCTACATGGTCCACTGGCATGTCAGTGGTGGCATTCCCTGCAGGGCGGACACTGTACCTGTCACTTTGCTGGGTTGCCCCTGTCACTGGTGTGGTGCATACCTGGCTTGGGTGGCACTGTGGGCAACACGGTCATTGTCCCACCTCCATGCTGTGGCTTGTGTGTGTTGCAGGGGATGTGCCCCACTGTCTGTGACTTGTGCTCCGGGTGACTACTGGTGGTGTATGGGTCCACAATGCCTGCGCAGGATGGATGGCACTCCAGTGCCATGGTGGACTGCAGGTTGTGTGTACATGGCTTACATGGACCCACAATGGGGGCTTGGTTGCCCCACCACTGTGTCCCTGTGTTGTTGTGCCCTTGGGTATGGGTGGGTGTCAGTCCATACCCTGTGTGGCATCCGGTGTGATGCATGCTTCCACACACCACTGTGGGTGTCTGTGCTGGCTGTTGTGACCAGTGGTGGGTCAGGGTGTGTCACTGGAATACTGTGCAAGGTGCTGTATCACTGGTGGTGGTGTCAAGGGCACGCCCGTCCCATGTGGGGTACCTCTTGTGCCAATGCATGGTCAGTCTCTCAGCAGTACCTCAGGGGGACTATGCGTGGTGGCACTGTGTCTGCCATTGTTACATTGCCGTGTGCTGCAACCCACTGATGGGTGCTAGTGGTGGGGCTGACTTGCATGGTTCTGTGGTGCACAGGGTTGCATTGACACAGTGGGGGTGGTGGCATGCATGGGGTTTCCTGCAGTGGTGGTCACTGCTCATGAGGGGGTGTCTGGGGGTCACGGTGCAGGGTGTACTCTGCACTGGGGGGGATGGTGTGGCACGGGATGGTCTGCCTTCCTTATGTGCCAGTCACAGCTTGCCGGTAGGTGTGATGGGTCACCATGGCCAGGCTGTGGGTTGGTTGCTTGTCTCCATGGGCCAGTGGTTATTCCAGCCCTCCCCCAGTTGTGCTGTGCTTGGGGTGTGGGGGGACGATGTCTGTTCTGCTGTGTGTTCCTGTGCCCATCTGTGGCATGGGTGGTGGGCCCCTACCTCCCTGATTGTGCAGTTACATTGCTGTGCAGCTGGGGGGCTCCCTGGTTGCATTATGGCACCTCTGGACTGCTCAGCTGAGCATCCCTTGTTGCGCTATGGCGCATCAGATCTGCTCAGCTTCCCCTCCCTAGTTGCTCTATGGTGCCGGTGGTGTGATATTCAGTTGTCGGCTGTAGGCGAAATTTGGCCTGCTCCATTTTTGAATATTGCACCTCTTGCGCATGGGTGCAATAGACTTGCGCTTGTTCCTGCTATTGCACACTTTTTGGACGCAGTTTGAATATCTGGGCCTCTATCTAAATTATTTAATATCTTATTTGTGGTACAATACAGAAGATCCCCATAGGTCAATCCTGGGATAATTAATTGTTCAGCAACCCTTTTTCTGTTATTTTCTGTTAAACACTTAGTTGTTCTTGTAAGAGCTCCCACCCTTTTGTTTATCCTTTCAATCAACACCCCTATATGTTTCACAAAAGTCATATTATGATCAAAAATATTACCCACATAAGTATATTTAGTAACTTGTTGTAAAAAAAACATAATTATTGACTTTTATATTTAACTGTTTATTTCCCTTTGAGTTTGACCCAAAATATAACAATTTTGTTTTTTGGTATTCATCACTAGGCCCGACCTGGTGAATGAACACCCATACTGTCGAAATCCAGCTGTATTTTGGTTTCAAGTTCCCTGCTGTTACTACCTGTTGCTATTAAAGCAGTATCATCTGCATACAGCCGTATGTTTACATAGAAACATAAACTTTGATGGCAGATAAGGACCGCTTGGCCCACCTAGTCTGCCCATTTCCCTACCTATGGGATAAACTGCAGATCCTAGTTAGCCAACAGCCTATTTCTTCCTAACCCCCACAAGAATTGTGTTGTCTGTCCCATGCATTCTTGAATTCTCCCATAGTTTTAGACCCCACAACCTCCTCAGGAAAGCTGTTCCATGCATGTGAAAAAATACTTCCTCACATTGCCCTGAGCCGTCCCCCTCTGTCTTCAAATCGTGTCCCCTTGTTCTTGCACATCTCTTTTTCTGAAAGATGTTACCCTCCTGGAATTTGTTGATTCCACTGAGGTACTTAAAATTTGCTGTCATGTCCCCCTTCTCCCTCCTTTCCTCAGTGGTATACATATTAAGCTCCTTTAGTCTCTCCTCTGTAGGTTCATTTGTGGGGAAAGGTGTGCTTCTTTTTCCTTTTGTCTGCCTGTGTTATGTTCATAGAATCATAGAATCATAGAAGGATGCAAGTCCAAAGCCAGAGGCCATTAGAACTCGACCGCAATTTACTCTAAAAATGCTTATTTGCTATCACCCATATAATCATCCAAGATCCAAGGATGCCTTGAAGCTATCAATTGTGGAGCTAGTTCTCCTCCTCTTTCTTAATTTTCCTTGTCCTCCTTTTATTTCTTTCATTCTAACATTATCAAAGAGTAATGACCATTTCATGACAATAACTTTTGTGGGTAGTTCCTGCGTGCCATATTTCTTTAGTAAATTTTATAGAATTTGTATGTATTCATCTTTGTCTTCTTTTAATAAAAAATCCCCTACTCTTGTTTTTCTTTCTTTCTTTCTTTCTTTCTTTCTTTCTTTCTTTCTTTCTTTCTTTCTTTCTTTGTTTCTTTCTTTCTTTCTTTCCTTTCTTCCTTCTTGACTTCATGTTGGATTGCACTTTTTGATTTGTGATTTTTCTATTACTGAACTGTTTATTTTTATTCTATTTAGTTTTTGTTTACCAGGTAGGTGCACTAGCCATAGAGATGACTATTTTCAGGCATGACCCATGTAGAACATATGAAGCTTGGTAGGGAAGTTTGGTTATATGCTGTAAATGTTTTATTGTTTTGTACATCTTTGCATTTGTTTTTTAATAATACAATTCTCCTACATGCCATGGGATATTTTACTTCAATCTGGATGGTGACCAGAGATTGGCTGAAGGAACCTTGGATTAACATCTCATCCAAAGGGCAGAACCTCATCTGTACAGCAACTTCCTCGGGCTGCAGTATAGTGTCAGTTATGGGTATTATCCTAAGTGTCTGGTATGGGGCTAGAACCCATGACTATCTGATCTTTCAGTACTAGAGGCAAGTGTGCTACAAACTGAGCCACTAACACTGTTATCATGATGAATATTATGGAAAAAAATTCCCCGTTTGTAGGCCCAGAAGCAGATTCAGGTGCCTGCACCTGAACATCCAGAGCTGTGATGAGTGCTTTCCCAGGCTGTGTCCACGGACAGCTGGTTCTGAACCCTGCCCTGTCAGTGTTCATTCCTAATGGGTCATAGAGCTAACTCCATCCTGAAAGCAGGTCCTGTCACTGTCACTGTGTGCATAGGAGGTCTGCTCATAGTAATGTGCTCTGTACTGGCAAGGCCAGACACTGTGCACTGCCTTGCAGTGGTCCCTCTGGTAGGCCAGAGAGCTAGCTTCCTCTTGATGGCAGGTCCTGCTGTTGGCGCTGTTACTGTGTGCACAAGAGGTCAGCTATCAGAACTGTGCACAGTCCAGGGGAGGGCAGGCACTGAACCCTACCTTTGCAGTGGCCCTACCAGCTGGTCCAAAAAGCTAGCTCCCTCTTGAGAGGCAGGCTCTGTCACTGTCACATGACATCTACTGACAGGACTGTGCGCAATGCTGGAAAGGAGCAGGCACTGAACCCTGCCCCTGAAGTGGCCCCTCCTGGTGGGTCAGAGAGCTAGCCCACTCTTGAGAGGTGTGTCCTGTCATTGTGTGCACATGAGATCTGCTCAAAGGACTGTGATGGAGGGTTGGGGATTGGTCAGACTGCACATGAAAGTCCTCATGCATTAATACTATACAAGAGTGAAATACCCCATGTGCCATCTGCATGATGATTGTATAGCACAGTCAGGCACTGTGCTACAACCCTGACTCCTCACTAGATGTGGACTATTTGAGAGGTGGGAGGATGCCCAAACTTTAAGGCCCTGCCTTGAGGGGCAGTTCATGGAGGAATACAGAGCTGATGAGTAGTATGAGGAGTGGGTTGTCACAATTCTTATCAGGTGAGAGTTGCAGGGGACACAAAACTAGCAATATGAAAAAGTACACCCTACCATACAAGCTGAAACCAGCTGCAGTGGATTGCAAGGATTGCTGTCTAAGAAAACCAGCATCATGTACTCTATATCTGAAAACACTCTTTTCCCTATAAAGTATCCTCAACTGAGAACCCTGGGATACCATTGTCACTCCTGCTTCTCCCCAAACCTATATATAGGAAGTGCATCCTACATATGTAACTTATCCCATTCCATGCCACTGCATACAGACTCCATTTCAGAAATAATAGTATTGTGCTTCTGTTACAAAATGGGTTGGCAAAATAATGCTTCTTAATTGTCCCACAGCACCTCAGACCTGGACAGGTATCAGGCTACAGAGACTTCCTTTGTCTCCCTGTTTCCTATGTATATCACTGCACAAAATAGAATGTTTACAAATTACTTGGCAGACAATCTTTACATTCACTTAGTGAGCTTGCACTGTGCTACTTTCATTAAGGGAGCTTTCATCGTGCTACTCCCACTGCCCCTTTCATTCCCCACTCACTTCCTCAGCTCTCCAGATAATCTGCCTGTCTTAAAGAACAAGCAATGAAACAATTTTAATAAAAAACAAAAGTGAACATATTGGGGTCATCATGTAGTCACTTTTTCTCTTACCTCAGCCATCAGGTCCAAGCGCACTCAGTTTGTCATTCCTCCTGAACATGATCAGACTGTATCCGCAGGTAGATTGCTAAAAAATATGGTCACGGCTCCCATTTTGTAAAGAAATAAACCACACTTCTACTCAGAGTAGACGAAGCACTGCTTGGGTGGAGGGCAAAGGGGGAATAGCAAAAATAGGAAACTTTCTCTACTGATGGCCTTCCAACTGGTGCGGTCTTTATAGACCCCACCAAGGCATTTGACTTGATGAATCATCAGCAGCTTATCACTAAACTAACATCTCTTGATCTTGATCATCTGTCTACTCAGTGGTTCATGGACTACCTTGATGGCAGATCACAAATTGTCAGATCTCATGGAGCTAAATCTAACAAATGCCCTATCACAGATGGTGTCCCACAGGGTTTGACATTGGGACCTCTCCTGTTTTCCCTGTTTATTAATGATTTGCCCCAACACTGTGGAGGGGCCAAGGTGACCTTTCATGCAGATGACGCCATGCTTTATAGGTCCTCCTGAGACACTGTACAACTAAATAACCTTCTTTGTCAAGACCTTGGTCTACTTGAGAATTGGTTTCTTACTAATAAATTAGTTCTAAATAGTAAAAAGACCAAAGCCATGCTATTTGATCTTAAAAGCTTGGGCCCAACCCATCCACATTTATTGTCCCCAGCTCTTTCCAATGCACAAAAATTGAAGTGACTGATTGTATCAAATCCCTACGTGTATACTTAGACCAAGACTGCTCCTTTAAGAGCCACATCAACCATCTGACCAGGAAACTCAACCAACAGTCAGGTCTATTATATTGCCTGAGTCCTTTCCTTACTCTTGAATCTAAACTCAAGTTTTCCACTGGTGCACTACTTCCAACC
Source organism: Neoceratodus forsteri (assembly GCA_016271365.2). Taxonomy (NCBI): domain Eukaryota; kingdom Metazoa; phylum Chordata; order Ceratodontiformes; family Ceratodontidae; genus Neoceratodus; species Neoceratodus forsteri. The sequence goes on along the minus strand of CM057452.1, from coordinate 507,380,680 downwards.
TTGCTATATGGGGCTCCTTTACTACATTCAGTAAGAAGCTCTGAAATCCAAAGGCTAAAAATACCATATCACAGGATAGGGCACTTGGCTGCAAGGGTGCCACCATGGGAGCACCACTGCAAAGTACTATTATCTTTAAGATGGCATTCTCTAGATGGCAGATTATCATATCCCTCACTGTGCCTTACTTTTAAGCTCCAGCAAAATGGTACCCCTCCTAGCCTAATTAACACATTAGCTCTCAAAAAGAATGGGAGAACACTAAGATCCTCTGGCCGCCAGTTTCACCAATTCCCCAGTGTTAGGGCTTCCCTAGGACTCCAGTCCTATGCTGCCTTTATCCCTTGTATCTGGAATGGTCTCCCTAGTAGTCTTCAGGAATTTGCCTCCCTTTGGGGGCTTCAAGAAAGGTCTTAAAGCCCACCTGTTGGAACTGAGCCTCTGCAACTAATACTGCTGAGTCAGTTGACTCCCTGCTGCCGTTTTAACCTTATTGAGACATCAATCTGACTGTGACTGTCTCGTGTATAATAGTACTTCTTCACCTGTTGATAGTGATTGTAATTAACTTCCACTATATCCTTGGCTGGGTCAGTATGTCTATATTGACTGTTAATTGTGAAATAACAGGTATGTGTTTTGTTATGTTTATAGATGTATGTAATTAATTCTGGGTCGCCCCTGAAAAAGGGACTGTTTCAGTCTCAGTGGGCCTACCTGGTCACCAAAATTTAAATAAAATAAATAAAACAGGCGAAAAAGATGCTTTATAAAACAGCAGCACCCTCTAGTGGCAGTAACAGTAGATGGATTACTTTACATGGACTTTTTTTTATCTTTTGTTCATTTATATATACTTTTTCAAAATTTTTAAACATTTGTTTTAACTGTTAAAGGAAATATCCATTTTCTAAGTGCAAGAATACCCTTCAATTTGGGTGGTGTTGGGCTCTACTCATCCTTCCAAGGGTTGTCAGGCTCTCTGTCTATGACGTCGGGTCTCATTACACCCATGGCTGGCCAGTATAGCCCAACACTGCCCATCCTGTTGTGTGTTATTACTTAGTTATTGGGCACCAGCAAGGTATTTGGATGGTAAGCTGCAAACTACTAAACATAACTGAAAGCTATACTCAATATAGTCCAGCTCCCCTTGCTATACAGTATGTACATCTACATCTTGCTTTTCTGTTGGCATTAAAAAAACATGGCTATATGTGAGTGTTTTGTATTTTTGTATTTATTTGTTTCACTAGGATAAAAGCTCCATTGAACAATGCTCATTTACAAGGAAGTCCTAGTTAGGACAGGTAACAGTACATACAGTAGACCAAATGCCTCTTGCTAGCAGTGTGTCCAATCATGCTTGTGTCCCATCGAATGAGTGGCACAGAGCAGAAGTGGGTCATCTATATCTGCAACATCTGTAGGGCATCCACAGTCCATAGGAGACTCTTCCCCAAGTGGATCAGGTAAGCCTTGGGTGCTGTAGTTATCAGTCCTGAAGAAAAAAGGGAACCCACCAACTCCCCATCTGGGGTACACCTAAGTATCAACTAGAGTAATTCTTAGCAGCTGGGTATGTTATGCTAATATACGGTACTATAGTGTAATAAATGCTATAATGTTGTGGTGTGGTGTTGTAGTGTGTCTGCTGAAACAAATTAGAATCCTTGGCCAAATACCTATATAAGGTGGGGTCTGTACTAGGGTCATAGTGTTGAGCACCAGTAAGTTTGTGGCAGGCAGATTCCTTGCCCAAACTATCTACATTCATTAAAATGCCACCAAAAGCTCAATTTGGTTCAAAATGTCAGTTTGCATCTGTAAACATCCCCCCCCCCCCGGGACAAGGCTGAAAATAGGCAGAACTGCTTAGCCCTCCTTTCTCAGTCAATAAAAAAAAAAAACAACATGGCATGGGGTACAAGGTTGTAATCTAGGAAGGACAACCAGCTAGAAAGGCAGAACAAGTAGTCATGTCTGGTTCTAGTCAAAATGCAAGACAGTTAAGGGAATACAGGTTGTTAACAGTGGACTACTGTTATCATTGGTTCAGTGGGGAGATGAGGTATAGCAGAGAGCTAATCAGTTGTGGTGACTGTGGGGTGCTCTTCTCCAAGGCTGGAGAAGGAGGAGGGCATTGGTCCATCTCAGGACCTTTGCAGAGCTCCATGCTAGGCTAGTAACAGCAAAAGAAGATACTGTATTATCTCAATTCCATCTCAGCTCTATCAATGACTAAGCTGGAGCCCACACCACACATCCCTACTCCCCTAGAAGCCCACTGGACCAGGGGAGCGGAGAATGGTGAGAAAGGGAAGCGGGGTAGTCACAAGGAGGTTGAACAGCCCCACATCATAAAGATGGCAAATCACTTTGCACCCTTGGAGGAGACTCAGTTACCTAACTCTGCTGAGGGGAACTCTGAGTCAGTCAGGGATAGCGGGCAGGATGACTTAGTGCACCCAAGGGGACAAGTGGGAGGGTGGCATTCAGGAAAGTCTTAGTGACTGGGGACTTAGTGTTCAAGCAGATAGAGAGGGTGATAGGAAGAGAGATGATTGAAGCGGGATGGTCCTTCCTGGTGCATTGGCCATCCGAGATATAGACAGGATAGAGAGGATGGCAGAGAAGGAGGTGGGAGGTGGGAGCTGGGGGTGCTGGTACACTTTGGTACCAACAGTCTGGAGAACTAACTTGTGAAGATGGTGAAGCAGAACTTTTGCAGACTGCGGCCAGACTGAAGGCATTCATGCCCCCTCTTTCATCTTTTCTGTGGATCTCCCGGTGTGGTGTGAGGGGGTAGAATAAGTAGAAATTAGATTAAGGGGTTTAATGGTGGTTAAAAGGATGGTGTCATGAGATAGGGTTCCACTTTGTTGGAGACTGGGGACTTCTGGGACAGAAGGCTCTTCAAGGATGATTTTCCTTACCTGACAAGAGAGGGGGGCCAGTACGCTGGGACAGAAATTGGACCTCTTCGTTGGACAGTTAAACTGACTGCTAGGATACTGAGGCTAGGGGAACCACAGGGATAGGAAGAGAAAGGGGAACCTAGCTAGTACTCCCCCTAACCTGGGGTCTTGCAGCAGCACAGTGGGCAAAAATAACGTTGAGGTTCAAGCTGGACTTGGAGAAGGGCCCAAGGAGGGAGGGAGGGAGGGATCACAAAGTCTGCAATAAACATGAAAAACAAGAAGATAAGGAGACTAGGGAAGAATAAGGGAGAAAAACAAATAAAAAATGAAAGAAGACCAGGAGTTAGAGGGAAGGAGGTCTGTCATAAAATAAGCTAGCTCCCAGTCATGATGGCAGACACTGAGGTGAACCACATAGCCATCACAGAAACTTGGTCCTTAGAAAATAATGACTGGGGGACCTGACAGTCCCTGTTTACACAATGTTTGGGAGAGGTATAGGAAAAGATAAAGAGGGGGTATAGCCCTTTACAGCAGGGAGGGCACTGAGACAGGGGAAGATGGATACATAGAGTAAGTATTGGGGAAACAGAGTCACTGTGGGTACAGCTCACGGCGGCCTCAGGCAAGAAACTATGGTTGGGAATGATCTATGGAACACCAGGACAAGAGGAAGAGAGGGATAGGAAGCTTGGGGAAGAACTAGGAGGGGGCTTGGCAAAGGGGAACGTAGTTGAAGTGGGTAGTTCGAACCTGCTGCATATTGATTAGGACATTCCAGCTGCCAGGAACACCAGAAGTAAGGCCCTGCTGGATACATTCCAGGACGTCTGCTGGTTCAGCTGATTAAGTAGCGCACAAGGTAGGCTGCCATTCTTGATGTGGTGCTCACCGATTTGGAGGTGGTAGGAGGCATGTGAGTCAGGAACCACTAGGGTCCAGAGACCATGACTCTATTTGCTTTGACCTGGCCCTTGGGACTGAAAAGTCCCAGTCAAGGGCTGAGCTCTTGAGTTCAGAAGAGTGGAATTCAACAGGATGATGTTGTTGGTCTGGGACAAGTTAGGATAAATAACTTCAGAGATATGGAGGAGAGATAGGGGGCAATTAATGTGGCCATTCTTGAGGCATCAAAGTTATGCATGAGAACTGCAGCCAAAAGAAACAGGTACAAGAGATCAAAAAGGTTCTTGGACATGGTCAGGGGAGCAATATGGGCCAAAAAAAGAGCTTTCATCAGGTACAAGGGAATGCAAGGGTTAGGAAGAATGAGGAAAATACCACTTGAGAACCAAGAAAGCAAAGAGGGCAGTTAGGGAGGCAAAAGCACACACTGATCAGTGTATTGCAGACAGGGTTAAGGGTGGGGAAAAGCAGTCCTTCAGGTATATTAGAGAAAAAAGAAAGAAAGGAGGGGGAATTGTTAGACTATCTGAGGTAGGTAGGGTAATAGAGGAAGATGTGAAAAAGGCAGCCATCTTTAAAGATTAGTTTTTCTCTGTCTTCATAAGAGAAGATAGTGCACCTCTGACAGAGAGTAGCATCAAGGTGGCAATAAAGGGGGTTCCAGACATGATGCTGCCAGTATTTACCAGTGAAAGGGTCTAGTAATGGCTAGTAGCCCTAATGGTAGATAAAGACCCATTGCTTGATGTGATGCATCAGAGGATACTCAAGGAACTAACAGTAGAACAGACTGAACCCCTGGTAGGGCTATTCAATAGCTAATTACAGATAGGGGTAATTCCAAAAGACTGGAGGACAGTGTAGGTAATTCTGCTCCATAATATAGGAGTGAGACATGGAGCAAGCGATGAAATATGTACCTGTCAGTTGTACCCCTGTCATAGGTAAACTGATGTAGTCACTGGTCAAAGAGGACCTCATGGATTACCTGGAGAATAATCATCTGCAGGATAGTAAAGAGCATGAGTTCATAGCAGGGAGGTCTTCTCAAACAACATGATAGTTTTTTTTGACTAGGTGAGATAATGGATAGGAGCCATATGCCTTGGATTTACTGTACTTACAAGGCTTTTGACTCGGTTCCTCACAGAAGATTGTTGAAGAAGATGGAGGATTTGGGTACAGCAAGGGACATGGTAAGATGGGTAGGAAATTGGATGAAGGAGAAGCAGCAGAGGGTTGTGATTAATGGTGTCAAATCAGACATGAAAGAGGTCACAAGTGGCATACCACAGGGATCCGTTCTGGGTTCTGTCCTCTTCAATATGTTTATCAGCGACGTTGGAGAAAGAGTCCAGGGCAAACCATGTCTCTTCAATAAGCTCTGTGGAAGCATAGATAGTGACAAGGAAATTAAAGATATGCAGAGTGACCAGCAAAGACGAGAGAGGTGGTCTAAGGTTTGGCAGTTGAAATTCAATGCCAAAAAGTGCAAGGTGATGCATCTAGGGACCAAGAACCCCAGAACAGAGTACTGGACGGGAAGGGTAAAACTGAGCATTACTGCTGAGGAAGGGGATGTAGAAGTCATCATTAGTAACTCCCTTAGACAAGCCAGTGCAATAATGCCTACAGTACAGTAAGGCAAATAAGATGCTGGGATGTATCAGAAGGGGTATTCACAGTAGAAGAAAAGAGGTATTACTACCTTTTTATAGATAGCTGGTGAGACTACACCTGGAGTATTGCTCCCAGTTCTGGAATCTTCACCTCAGAGAAGATAAGGACAGGCTAGAGACAGTGCAATGAATGGTGATCAAAATGACTCATGGCCAGCAGGATAGATCTTATGAGGATTGAGTGAAGGTACTGGACATGTACTCACTGCAGACCAGACGAGAGGTGATGATATGATAGAGACTTTCAGGTTCTTGAAAGAAATAAACAAGGTGAATTATGAGGAAGTATTTAGCATGAGTAACATTTCAAGAATGTGGGAGAGTAGAGTGGAAACTGATGGGAGTGAGGTTCAAGAGGGATATTAGAAAGTTTTATTTAAAGCATGGTGTAACCATAGAACAGCCTGCAAGCCAAGGTGGTGGGTGCCAAAACCATAAATGACTTCGGGAGCATGGCTAGGACAGAGCAAAGTTTTTATTTGTTACTCAGTGTGGTAGAGTAGGGAGTGAAAGAGGGGTGTGGATAATGAGGGCTAGTACCCTGTCTGGACAATAGGTCCACAGGTTTGATAGGGAACTACGAGCAGACTAGATGTATTATTGGTCTTTTTCTGCCATCATTGCCTATATTTCTGTGTTTCTACATAATACAGCAGTTTTTTTTTTACATAATAGTTAACAGAAATCATGAGGAACAATTACACAAAACAGAGGAATGACATGCAGTAGGAAACACAAAATATTACTTTAACACTGAGCCCCCCCATTCAGTCCCTTTTTATTATGATCCTTTCCTTTGCAGCTGTACCTTTAGTATTCTATTCATCTTGTCTAGCTGGATCATGTAGCCATCAGTGCAGGCGATATCAGAGGGGGAATGACCACCTCCTACGACCTTTACCCTCTTGGTACGCTGTCTGGCCAGATCCAGGATCTGCAAAGAAATCATAACGCATGTCACCAAGATTAGAATTAACATAGGAAATGATTGTTTAAAAAAGCCTGTATGTCCATTGTATTCATCCTGTTATCAAGGCATCTACAGCATTCAGTATCATGTGAAATACCAGCTATTGTTAAGAATTGCTGCCAGTAAATGTTATGGACATTGGCACTACAGAGAGGAAAACCACCAATGGCAGAATTCTCCAGGAACCTGAGGCCAAGGGATCCACCTTAAAGTAGAAAGAGTTACCCTGATTAATTAGTATCACAGAATAATAACTTAGAATTGAATTCCTCTGAATGACAAGTAGTTATCATGGTCCTGGAGCGTGTGACCATGCTGACAACCAGCTGTTACAGGACAGTCTAGGGGCAAACAGCACGTCCATTCCCATAATGAACCACCAGAATTTTTGTGATAATTCCCCATCTTGAGTTTGGCATCCCATTCCCATTTAACAAACCTATGGACAGAGTCTCCCGCAGGTTAAAATCTACAGTAGTTTTAAATTAGGCTTCCACTCACCAATCAATCAATCAATCAATCAGTCAATCAATCAGTTTATTTATAGAAAGCGCAATTCCAGTTTGATCAAAGAGCTTGTACAGTAAAAGACAACACTTAATAAATAGAATGATGAATAAGAACACCAGATAAATAATCTATGATAAATAGTACTAACCATGCTAACCAAAGTTGGAGAAAGCTTGATTAAAAAGATAAGTTTTAAGGACAGATTTAAAACTCTCGACAGTTGGGAACCCTCTTAACCGATGAGGTAGAGAGTTCCACAGGGTAGGAGCTGCAAAGGCAAAAGAACGAGTGCCAGAGATTTTAAGTCAGACCCCAGAAACCTCTAGCAATCCCTCATTGGAGAAATGGAGAGACTGGAGGGGGCAATAAGGACGAAGGAGATCTTGCAGGTAACCATGTCCCTGGCCATGTAGAGCTTTATATGTCAGTAAACCATCCTTGAAGAAGATCTGCCAATAAACTAGCAACCAGTGCAGAATGTGGAGCACAGGCATGATGTGGCAGGATCTTGATAAGCCAGTCAACAGCTTGGCTGCCACATTCTGGACCAGCTGCAGTTGGTAGATATCAACATACAGTAGCCCAAGGTAAAGGACATTGCAGTAGTCAAGGTGCGTGACCCGGGTGGTATTCCTCAGATGATAAAATGAGGTTTTCCTGATGGCAGACACCTGGGCCTTTAAAGTCAGGCCACTGTTGAGAACACCTAGGTTCTGCACTCGGTCAGAGGTAAGTAGCTGAATCCCATCAAGACATAGCCTGGATGGCTGATCAGTCACTAAGCCTAATTCTGGCAACCTGGGTCCACTACAAACACCTCAGTTTTATCAGGGTTCAACTTTAGCCAGCTGGCCCTCATGTAATCAAGGATCATGGAGAGGCAGCTATTAAACACTGAGATGGCTCCAGCCTGTTCAGGCACAAAAGACATATAGAGCTGAGTATCATCCGCATAACAGTGGAAGCTCAGCCCATACTGTCTAATAATGTCTCCTTACAGTAGCATGTACACAGCGAACAACATGGGTGAAAGAATGGAACTCCACGGAACACTACAGAGCAGGGGGAGAGGGGCAGAGGAATAAATCCCAGACACCAATCTCTGGGTTCTACCCATGAGGAAAGATGGAAACCATCTGGGTACTTTTTCAACAGCCCACAGAAAAGCTGCTGGTGCTTCAACAACACACTATGATCCAAGATGTCAAATGCTGCCAAAAGATCAAGGAGGAGCAAAATGGAATGGCCTCCCCGATCTCTGGCAGTCAGGAGGTCATTAAGTACCCGAAAAAGCACCATCTCAGTGCTATGCCTCTTCCTGAATCTGGACTGGATAGGTTCATAGACATCATAGGTGGTTAGAAGGACCTCCAGTTGCTCTGCAACCACATTCTCAATAAACTTGCCCACAAAAGGCAGGTTAGAGACTGGCCTGTAGCTGGACAGGCAGTCTGGGTTAAGAGAAGATTTCTTAAGAAGGAGTATCACTACTGCCTCCTTCAGGTGAGAAGGAAACACCCCTGTTTCTATTAAACACTGGACTTTCTCTACTAGGGCTGGGTCAATGATCTCAACACACTCCACTAAGAGGCATATTGTGCATGGGCCCAAGCTACAGTAGGTTGGGCACAATTCCTGGATGGTCCATACAATGTCCATGTTCTTCAGCTGGCCGAAATTGGACCAGACAAACTGGGTGCTTGTGACCTCCCGGTGACATCCACAAGTCCCACTAGAGGAAGCTAAGCAGATCTCAGACCTAATGGTGGCAATCTTATCTGCAAAGAATCTAGCAAACTCATCACAGATATCTGTGATAATGCTCTCAGAGGCTGGAGATAAGCTGGATTGCACAGCCTATCAAAAGTCCAAAAGAACTGAGCTGGTCGATTCTGTGCAGCAGCAATCTCCCTGGAGAGGAGCTCTGCCTTCTTATGGGAGATTGCTGATTGATAGTCCTTATAATGAGCCGTCTCTCTAAGTCTTTCAACCTCCAGGCAGGATTTCCAACAGCGACACTCCAGCATTCACTCGACTCATCTCAGCTCCTTTGAAGTCCCATCAAACCACGGGGAATTGGGGCATAGAGTGAGGGGGCAAACACATACAGGAGCAATGAAATCCAGAGCTGCCATCACAGCCTTATTATAGGCAAGTAGTAGCTTCTCTGGATACTTGCTGCCACTCAATGAACCTGATAGGTCCAGTGCTGCCATAAGACCGTTAGAGGTCAAACCCCTTAAAGGGCAGTACTGAACCATCTCCACTGGGGCAGGTCTATGAGAGGGAACCTGGAAACTGCAAAAACCAGCATGCTTCAAATAATGGTGGCATTTTTTTTCTAGGTACAGCCTTGTATGGATAGAAGGAGCACACTTTCAATTTTGAAAGTGTCTAGATGGGGTGTAGGTGCCGAGATCATTCAAAGTCCTTCATATTTATTTCATCAGGGTTACATGACATGTCAGTCATCACAATCATCCTCACCTCTGCTGCATTCCTTAACACTGAGAAGGATTTAGGTGGCAGTGAACCTTTATCTGAATCTGACAATCAACAGTTCAGCTAGGTACTGGGATGAGGGATCCACAGGGCTCTTCTGCTTAACATTTCTTAACTGGGTTTGTTGCATATATTTTGCTTATAAAATGAGAAATCCTTCACTGTGACTGGTGGAAACCAGTCTCATGACAATGACCTTATTACAGCACAATAGCACAGATTACTCAAAATGTCTTTTCTTTTGAGCTTTCTGGGCATTAGATGTAACCATTGTATACTGTACAGTAAGTGCAATAACACACTTCATTCTGGATGGTTGTGCTGAAATACTGAACTTCCTGGGTTGATGATGGTATTCAGCTTTGCCTTATGTCCCAGAATACATCTGGAGCATATAGTTATTATGAACAGGGGTTTGTTTCCCATGAATTAATCTAAACATAGGGGGTTTATGAGGCAAAGCCAAATGCCTCATTGCCCTAGGATAAGAATAACAAGTGAAATGCAACCCTGGCATGCCTTAATTCTATTATTAATCTCCTTATATTTTTCAAATTAAATGACTTTTATAGTTGAAGGATTTGCTGTTTTATCTTCTACATAATGGTTTCCAGCTGGTAGCAGCACAAACCTTTAGAACTTATTGGCCAATCAGAAAGCTTCATTTCCAACCATTGTATTTTATTTCATTGTAAAAAACTTCATTAATGCAGTAGTTACAGTAGGGTAAAAGCAACAAAAGTAGGGAAATGTGGCTTAGGGTTTTCAATCCTAAAACCCCACTTCTACCCTGCTGGCAGCAACGAGTGTGGGGTGGTGCCTCACAAAAATCAGCCCTGTGCTTCAACCCTTCAGCAGACCTTCTAGGGGGGTGTCATGCTCCTAGAGGGCCCGCAGAAGGGTTGAAGTGAAAAGCTGATTTTTGTGAGGCATCTACTCTGATTAAACTTGCACTGAGCATTTTTGGAAAATCAGAAATGAGTGTTGTCTTTTTACGAACATACAAACATATGAAATTTGCCAGCAGATAAAGGCCTAGAGGTCTATCAAGTCTGCTCGAATGTGCAGCTAGCACCCCTTATTCTGCAGCTGCCCCTCCCTTCCACCCTTCCCCTTCATTAACCCTCCCCTTTGTCCTGTCCCATCCTCATTTGAAGCAGTCCACTGTTCTACTGCATACCACTTCAGCAGGTAACGCATTCCACCCAGCCACCACCCTCTCTGTAAAAAAGTGTCTCCTCATCTCCTTCCTGAACCTTCCTCGCTCCAGTCTCATATCATGGCCCCTGGTGGCCCTACCCTTCCTTACTTTGAACAGCCCCTCTGTACCCGTCTTGTTTATTCCTTTCATGTATTTAAAGGTTTCAATCATGTCACCCCTGTCTCTCCTCTCCTCCAGTGAGTACATGTTCAACTCCTTCAACCTTCTCTCGTATGATATTCCCCAGCCCCTTGATCATCTTTGTCGCTCTGCGCTGCACCCCCTCCAGTAACTTACTGTCCCTCTTCAGATACGGATGCCAGTACTGCACGCAGTACTCCAGGTGTGGTCTAACTAATGACCTATACAGTGGCAGAATCACCTATTCCCTCCTCGAGGATATACCCCTTGCAATACAACCCAGCATTTTGTTGGCCTTTGCAGCTGCCTTCCTACATTGTGCTGAGTTGTTCATTGACCCTGTAATGAGCACACCCAGATCTTTCTCCCCTGTCTGGGCTAGCTGCACTCCCCCTAGCTGGTAACTCCTCCTTGGGTTCTTCATCCCAAAATGCAGCACCTTGCACTTTTTGGCATTAAATCCCAGTTACCAGGTGTCTGACCAGGTTTCAAGCTTTGCCAGATCGTCCTGCAACCCCTGCCATCCCCCTAGGTCATCCACCACTGCGCCTACCTTGGTATCATCAGCAAACAGACTGATCTTGCTCTTGATGTCCCATGATATGTCTGCAATGAATATCCCAAACAACACTGGTCCCAACACAGCCCTGTGGAACAACGCTCGTCACTGCCCTTGGGTGTGAGAGCTCCCCACCCACCACCACCCTCTGTTGCCTTCCCTCCAGCCAGTTTCCTACCCATCTCACCAGCTTTGCACCCGCTCTTGTGCCTACTAACTTCTTTCCCAGCCTTCCATGTGGCACTGAGTCGAATGCCTTACTGAAGTCCAGATACAGGACATCCACTGCATGGCCCCTGTCCAGTTGCCTAGTTACCCAGTCATAGAACTCGACCAGGTTGGTTTGGCAGGATCTGCCACATATGAAGCCACGCTGTCTGCTGTTCTGTAGTCCTTTGGCCTCTAGGAGGTCCACCAGCCTCTCCTTCAGGATAGTCTCCATTAGCTTAGCCACGATGGATGTGAGGCTCACTAGGCTGTAGTTTCCCGGTTCATCCTTGGGGCCACTGTTGTGGAGGGGCACCACATGAGCCATCCTCCAGTCCTGAGGTACACACCCCGAATGTAGTAAGGCATTAAATAGGTCTGCCAAAGGTCCTGCAAGGACCTCTGCCAGCTCCTTCAGTACCCTGGAGTGGATGCCATCTGGGCCTGGCGCCTTGTCCACCCTCAGTGCCTTCAAATCCTCTCAAACTCTGCTCTCCATGATTTCTCCATCTGTCACCTCTTCCCCCCCTGCTTCTGCCATTTCTCCCACCTTGGGTGTCACCCCCCTCTTCTCTTTAGTAAATACTGAGCAGAAGTACTCATTTAGTGCTTCCGCCTTATGGCACCCTGCTTCCACCAACCCCCTCCGTCCTAATCCCTTACTATATGGTCCTTACAGCTCCTTTTCTCCCTGATGTACTTAAAGAAGTCCTCTCCCTTCTTAATGCCTTGTGCCGGCCCGAGTTCCGTGATGCTTTGGCTCCCCTTACTGCCCTTGTCACCTCCTTCGATTCTGTCAAGTACTCCTCCCTGTCCTTCCCCCTCCCTGTTTTCTTGTACTTCCTAAAGGCAGCTCTTTTCCCTCTTACCTTTTCCATGACCTCCTTGCTCAACCAGATCGGTTTCTTAGCCTTAGCCTTCTTGCTCTGGGCTTTGCAGCAGGTTTTGGTTGCCTCCACTGTCCCCAGCTTTATGAGCTCCCACCTCTGGTTAGTGTCTATACTAGATTGAATTCTGGCCAGGTACCCTTTTACCACTTCCCCCATCCTCCCAAAGTCGGCCCTCCTGAAGTCCAGCACTATTGTGCCAGATTCCACTCCTTCCTTGCCCATATCCAATGTGAGCCATACTGAGTGGTGGTCACTCCCTGACAGCGGATCCTCCACTGTAAGTTCTCTCACAAAGTCCCCATTTGCCAGCACAAGGTCAAGGGTATTCCCTAACCTGGTTGGTTCACTGACCATTTGCAGCAGGAAGCTGTCCTGGAAGGCATCCAGCAGCACCTGCTCCCTTCTGTTCCTGGTTGTTGGGGTGCTCCAGTCCGCTCCTGGCATGTTGAAGTCCCCCACAATCGCCACACTACCCTTCTCTCAGGTCCTCCTGATCTGTCCCGCTAGTTCCCTGTCTAACTCCTCCGTCTGAGATGGTGGCCTGTACACCACTCCCATTCTAAGAATCCTATTCTTGGAATCCTGGATTTGCATCCAAAGTGACTCCGTATTACCCTCCTCCCCTTCCTCCCTTACACACTTCAGTCCTTCCTTCACATATAGTGCCACCCCCTCTCCTTTCCCAATCACCCTGTCCCTATGAAATAACCTGTACCCTGCTACAGACAGGTCCCAGTCATTGTATTGCGTGGCCCATGTTTCTGTGATGGCTGCAATGTCCACCTCTCCCTCTGCCATGAGAACCTGTAACTCTGCAGTTTTCCTCCCAAGGCTCCTAGCATTAAGGGTAACCACCTTCCACCTTCCCCCTCCCATCCTGCCCTTCTTTCCTAGCATCACCAACAGTACTTACCATTTGTCCTTTGTCACTGTTGGAGGGTAGCTCATATGGTTTTCCAACCTGTGGTCTCTGCATATCTCTTCCCCAACTGCCACCCCACTCTAGTTTGAATTCCCAACTGCCTCTATGTACTCCTCCATCCTCTGTTTCAACACTTTCTTTCCTCCTCACTCAAGTGTAGTCTGTCCTTGGCATGAGACTACTGTCCTCCCAGGTCCTCCCCCACCCCAACAGCCCATACCCTTTAGCACAACACCAGGTTCTTAGCCATCCGTTAAATTCCTCTATTCTCAGCTTTCTTGTTGTGCTTGCCTTTGGCACTGGAAGTATCTCTGAAAAAGTTACTGATCTTCCTGCCCCCTCACATAATTGTGCTAGTTCCTCAAACCTCCTCTGTACAGTATCTACTGTCTTGTCAGCCAGGTCGGTTTGTCCCAAGATGTATAATTAAATGAGGCTTGTCCCTACCACTTCTAGCGTATTTCAGAACAGACTGTCCCACCCTTTCCACTGTCATTCCTGGCATGGCCTCCACCCAAATGCAACTATGCCTCTCCCCCTTGATACCCCACCTGACTCCTCTTAGTATTGAGTCCCCCAGCACTAAGATTCCACCCCTCTTACTCCCTGCTTGCTTCCATTCATCTCCCTCTCTCATTTCCAGCTCCTCTTCTTCCTCCTGCACATTATTTCCCTTTTACCCCTGTTGCAATTCTCCCAGCAGAACTTCCCCTGCTCCAGTTTGGTCCAGGCATTTATCAATTACTCCTCTAATTTCATCATTTCCTCCTCCACCTTCTTCCTCTCTAGCAGTGCACAACTATTTTCTGAAGGCCCTTCACAAATGCCCTCCCTCTCTTCATAGTAACCTGTTCTCTCCTTTCCACTCCATGACTTTTGCCACTTCTTCACCTCCCCTCACAAGTCCTTATCCCTCCTTCCATTTGTCTTTTGTCTCCTGACCTGGTTTCCCCGGCAATTGTTCTTCCTGGCCTGGGCCCCTTTGTCTCTGCTTCCCTTCTTCTGACCCTCTCCTCATCACTGTTGACTTAAATCACCCTCCCTCATCTCCCCTTCTTCCTCCCTCCAGTATTGGGCTAAACCCACCCCCAATCTGCCTTGCCTGTCTTAGCTCCTCCTGCAGACCCTCAATCTCCTTTCTAAGTTTTTCTATGTGGTTGCACACTAAACATCCTCCCACACTCCAGGCAATTTTTAGAAAGATTGGTGCACCGCAGTTGTTGCAGCCTACCACCTTACCAATTGCTGTCGTTGCCCACCAATGACCCCCCACCCTTCCAGATGCAGGATATCAAACACTCCCCCAAGTCTCCTCTCCCTCCTCTATCAGTACAAAACATTTTCTTTATTTCCCTTACCTCCTTTGTTGCACACATTTAGATATATTGAGCAACTGCTTTTTATATTCCTATCCTTCCTATCCACACTCAAAAACAGACTTTAAGTAGCCACTGCACAACCTTCTTCAAACTCCTACTCCTCCTTTCCCCAATGCAATATCAATGAGAAGAAGTAACAGTGAAAGCTCCTAGATTTGCATTTACTTCCTTTCCACTGAGAGAGCATTCACCTCTTCACTTGCTGCTGTTCCTTTCCTGGATGTCTGCTTTTGCTATGACAGGTGCATATCCTTTGCCTGTTTGAGGAAGTGATGTCAGAACCCCTGGTATAAAGGAAATAATGGACCAGTGGTGGGACCAGCCCAAGTCTTTTCAGAAACAATCAGGTAGCTGAGGCCTCTGGTCAGACCATTAGCACCCTTCCTCCACTCTGCACTCAAACTAGTGAAGCCAGCACCAATGAATCACAATTCTACTCAAAGCCCCCAAAATAGGTTTGCTACCCAAAGAAGCAGGACTCCAATTCAAACAGCTTCACCAACAACACATCAAAATAGGCTTGGAATTAGAAGATATATGTCTCCAATTCAAAGAAACAGACCCAGTTAAATCGCACCAATTATGTTTTAAAACAGAAGAAATAGGCCTCTACAAATGCAGCCTGCCACACAGTGAATCAAACAAATGAGCCCACTTATAGCTACCAAAACAGGTTTCAAAATTCCAACAGCCCCAAACAATACCCTTCTAGCCCCTTAGTAGTACGAAAGAAAAGAAATAATCTTCTACCAAGTAGAATCACAAGAAACAATGTAAAACAAGAAGCTACTGTACTGTAGATCTGATCCTGTCCCCCTTCTAGTTCCTTCTGAGAAGCCAAAGCACTGAGTTCCAAACTCTGTGATTTCCCTTGTGCTGCTTCCAAAATCAGACAGTTCCAAACTCTATGATTTCCCTTGTGCTGCTTTCAAAATCAGACAGTTCCAAACTCTGTGATTTCCCTTGTGCTGCTTTCAAAATCAGAATTCCAAACTCTTTGACTTCCCATGTGCTGCTTTCAAAATCAAACAGTTCCAAACTCTGTGATTTCCCTTGTGCTGCTTTTAAAATCAGAATTCCAAACTCCTTTTCTTCTTTTATTGGATATTGTAGCTGGCAGCTTTTGGATAACACCACCTTCCTAGATCACACCTATTATCTGTTCAAGTGTGTGGTGTGCCTTGGGGTTGTCAATAAGCTGAGATGGGTACAGTATATGAGAATGTGGTGAACATTAGTGTTGATGACCTCAAGACATTCCCCATGCCTGTTGCTGCCTGTTGTGTGGGGGTGGGATGTTAGGGTTGAAAAACCTAATGCCATATTTCCCTACTTTTGTTACCTTAACCTTAACTAGTGCATTAACAAAGTTTTTTTTGCAATGAATTTCCTCACTTTCCAAGATAGTATAATGGTATCCTTGTTTGCCCATGGCCATACATCCACAATTTTTGAGATAGTGTAATCATATTCTTTTTTTTTTTTTTTACAGTTTATTTTCTACTCTCCCACCTCCAGACTCTCTCCAGCATAGGCATCTCGGTCACCAGTGTCTCCCACCATGTCTGAAGCGCAGTGCGCACTTGATTCCAGTCGGGGAGAATCCCCCATCACCCTCAATGCTTACCCAAACCCCCCGGGTCTGAATCCTCCAAGGAAGGACTGCCATTACCTCAGGTGCCCTATCTACAGAGTTGGTAGGGCAGCCTGTGGAGGGGGAACCAGAACGTGTGCCCTCATGCCCGACGGAGGACATGGGTCCGATGCCACTGGCCCCACCTTCGCCTACCTGATGGGGAGGGATTTTTAACTTATTATTTTCCACTCCAACAAGGGCAGTGCAATGTCACACAGCCCATTACGTGTACACTCCTGCACACGTCCAGAGAGCAGCCACCCAATGTTGTAACCCCTATGGTTGGGTCCTACAGCTGTAGTACACCTAGCCACTGCTGGGTGTCGCTATGTGTGTGGAACATTCCCCACATCCCTCCCCAGAAGAGGAGAGCAGTCCTAGGACGCTCCATCCATCTCCTCCCCACTGACCCCCAAACGACCCAGGCTCACTCCCAAACCTGGGTTGCCAGTGTGGCATGAGGTGTGGTGTCCAGTGCCTCAACCCTCAGTGCCACCGGGCCGGCTGTGTAATCATATTCTTATTGGACACAATACTTCAGTTTGGATCTCACTCCCAAGCAATATAGTGGCATCACGACATTTCTCCTCCTGCAAGAGATACCTCTCCCTATGCATTCCACTACCCCATTGGCCCTACCCACTGTTCTATCACACTGCACTGCCACTTTGAGGTCATCCGATATAACCCCAAATGTCCCTTAGTTTTTTTTTGTTCTTTTAGCTTTTTAGTTTTTAATTATCAATACATGTACTTGTACAGGATGCTTGCATAATGCCCACACTGGACAGAAACACAGGAACAGAAACTAATACACTTCATTGTAATACAAATATTTCCTAGTGTATCAAAACATCTTTAAAGAAGATGCAGAACAGCAATATAAAGTGAGTGATCAAAGTAAAATACAACACAATGACCATTAAAAGTGCATATATAAGAAAATACTTCACTGAACAGAGAATACATAACCTAAAGAGCCCGTACACTATGAAGCATGTCAAAGTGATCAAGCTATAGATATATAGTAAGATAGAAATGCATAACCCTTCACATTACTTACTGTATACACTACTTAAATTATCCTGCAATTTAATACTGCACCCGTTAGTATGGCATTTTCTCACACAGATACTAATAAAGATATCATTGAAACCTTTACCCACCCCATTTAGCCCGATCATAGGATCTTACAAATGAATGCCATTTATAAAGCAGAATATTCAGAAATGCTAATTTAGATAGGAGTGTGTAAACAAAAATTCCTCTGGCGGAATTTTGGTGAAAGCCGGATTTTCACTTCCCCGGAAGGTCAGAAATCATTTCGCAACTTTCATAGAAATTCCACCAAAAACTGCGGAATAAATGTAAGAAATGCAGATTAATGTATTAAACTGTGGGAACAAAACTCAGCAGAACTGATCACTGTTAGTGTTCAGTTCTGTGACTTATGTATTAAACTGCGGGGAAAAAAGGAGGTAATGAAAACTGCGGATAATTACTTTATATATGGTGAAATGCTAAGCATGATACTTTATTTATGCATGTCATGTAAAAAGCCTGCAGTTCATAATTAAATGCCGCAATAATAGGCAGAAATCTGCATTAATTTGGTGCAAGTTTGGAATTCCGACACAGGCGAAAGAGCAGAAAATTCTGCAAAATCTTTGAAATTTCATGGAACTTTCACGACGGCAGAAATCTACACTTTCGCTCTCCCCTTAATTTAGACATAGCAAGGCTGCTGAAAGACATAAACTTTGTCAACCATTAAAAATATAGATGAATAAGCCAAGCAGTATAGATACTTCTGTGAAGTCAATGAAATAACTGTAGAAAACAAGCCATTTCAAAAAGCCAACTACACAATAAGAAACATGTTTGTTATGTTAAGTATAGCTGAAAACAAGGGCAATCTTAAGTTTCAAACACAATCGTGGTAAAAGGGGTGGAAAACGGGTTCCATTATTGTTCATGGCATTCACGCTAGTCTGGAAACCCATGATTAATTAAGTAACTCAATAGTTCAAAATTCTGCCATAATGACCATCTTAAAGATCTAACTCAGGCATGTCAATGTCATTATATGATTCTTCTAGATCACCATGATAGTCCTCATTTTGTACAGTCTCATGCCCATCTATTCAGTTTCTGAGATAAACTGGAGAAATCTTAATTTGCACACTGTTCAACTATAGATCTCTGGATCATTCCAGTTGAGTGTACGGTTGCTGAGCTGTGGATTATTAAAAATGTGAAAAAATCCTCAACTTTTGTGCAATAATTTGTCAGGCTCCAGAGAGCATTTGTCTATGTGGTCTGGGTCAGGGTGGTGCCTTTTGAAGATTTGGTGGAAAAGTATGAATCCATTCAAACATTTTGGAAGTTTTTTATGTCCCATTTTAGCCTATGGCAAAATTTATATGGGTGATTCGAAAACTTTTGCAAAAACTGTTTTTGCTTTTGTGCTCCAGATTTTTGTTTTCGTGCTGCCTCCATCTTGTTTTCAGTTAGCGAGAGACAAAAACATTGTAAATTGAACAATAGTGCCTCTTTCTAAATACAAACACTTGTGTTTACCTACTCGGGCCTTGAGGAACTTGTCCCTGGCATCAGTGTATGTGCAGGTAGTCTGGAAATATGTTTTTCAAAATTGATTCACCATTTTGGTGTTTTGTTTTTGTGAAAAACATTTTTTGTGTGTGCGATAATGACCGCACACAAAATAAAAGGTGGTTCAACAATATATTTTTTGTGCACAAAAAGATTTTATTACAAGGAATTGTGGTGCCACAAAAACATTAAAGTTGTCACAAAAAACAATGCTCGAAAAATTTGTCCCATATATTATTTTCTTTGTCACTTCATTGTGCCAAGGTGGATTGTGCTTTACATATATACATATATATATATGTGTGTGTGTATATATATATATATATAGATAAATATATGTGTATATATATGTGTATAAATATATATACACATATATATATATATATAAATAAATTAATATATGTGTATATATATGTGTATAAATATATATATATATACACATATATATATATATATATATATATTCATTGCAAAAAATATTCCCAGTAGGGCAGGTATATTTAGGGATGCACAGCCACTTCTATGCTAAACCCAACATCATTCACTTTACTAACTTCACAACCATTCGTCCGATTAGTCTTAAATTTGGCATGGGCATACCATAGATCTTTCGCTCTGGAAAATTCTCTTTTCAGTTGGATTTATATTTGCGGATCTGCGGAGCACTGAAAAGTGTGGAAAATCCTCAACTTTTGTGAATTATTTTCTCATCTCTATAGCCCAAATGGTTTGTCCATCTGGTCTGAAATTTATCAGGGTATATGGAGACTAGGTCAGGGAAGTGCCTTTTGAAGGTTTGGTGAAAAATATATTAACCTGTTCAAAAGTTATTAAAGTTCAAATTGTCCCATTATATCCTATGGGAAAAAAATATAAGTTCCACGTGACAGTGACAAATTCATCCTCGAAAGCACCTTTTTCTGTCACAAATGCCCTCAGTATTGTTGTGCGGTGGCCATCTTGTTTTCAGTTAGTGGTGGAGAAAAAAGGTATAGTTTAAAAACTACTCTCCCTAGATAAACACCAACTGTTGTGTTTGCCTAAACTGGGTCCTAGGAACAGCATTCATGCATCAGAAATTAGAAAAAAGACCCATAAATATGTTTATTTTGATTTGGCTGTTTGTATTGTCACAATTTGCAACAGTGCAAGCACAAAACTTTCATAAATTTGAAAAAAGTGTTGCACCGTACTATTGCAATTTGTCACATACTTTTGCAATTTGCAACAGTTCAATCCCCAAAATCATAGTTTCTTTGTCACCTCACTGCCACTACACGGTTTGGACTTTTGGGCTGCAGTTTACTGGGTGGCAAGCCCTTGCACCACAGATGTGCTTTTTCATGGTTTGTTGAAAAAATATATGTCAGTTCCATAGTTACAGTACTATGATGCTGTGAATTTTTCCCATAGGATAACATTGTGATGTTACCCAAGCTATTAGTCATTTGACCGCACGCACTAAACCGTGGATAGATGGACTACCAAATGAATTTTACAAAACATATGTAGATATTCTATCAATCACCATGGTTACTTTTAGTGTTCCAAGCTGTTTGGGCAGAAAAAAGACTTACATCTAGTATGTATAATGGAATTATAATTTTTTTTTTATATAAAAAAGGGAATCCCGGCTTGTTACAAAACTGGAGACCATTGAGTTTACTAACATCAGATTATAAAATTCTGCCTAATATTTTAACTCAACATCTCTCGAAGCTTGCCAATAAATTGTTAATCTCTACACAAACGTGTGCTGTTCCTGACAGAAACATCTCTCAGAACCTTGTATATATTAGGGAATTAATAGATCAGGGTCTTAGTAATAAACAATCTGGCTATCTTTTAGCTCTAGACCAAGAGAAAGCCTTTGATGCTATACGCCATGATTATATATGGGCTGTTATGAATCACTATGGTATTCCTGTTAATTTTTTAGCATTGATTCAAACATTATATAGTTAAGCAAGGGTGACACCTTTAGTTAATGGGCATTTGGGTTTCCCTGTTCCTTATCAGGTTGGCGATCACCAGGGATGTCCTCTGAGCCCTTTGTTGTTTGTTTTTGGTTTGAACCCTTTATTGCATTTAATTGAAACAGGTGATAATATTTTGTCTATTGTTTCCTCAGATGGATATTCTTTTCATAAAGTTTTGGCCTATGCAGATGACTGTATATGTTCTATAGCTGATTTGGATTCTGGAAAACAAGTCCTTGCCCTTTTGGATTCTTTTGCAAGCCTGTACTGGAATTAGGATTAATACTACTAAAAGTTCATTGATGTCCTTAGGTACGGCCCCTAGTATAGGTACCTTCAACATTCCGGTTGTTAAAGATAAATTGAAACTTCTTGGTATATATTTTGGTTCTCAAGAGGCTGTACAAAGTAATTGGGACATGGTTTATGATAAAGCATACCATAAGGTTAAAAAATGGCAGTCCTGGAAAATGACACGTAAGAAACTGGTGTTTCTTCTAAAATCCTATATTGCTCCTCTTTTTTTGTTCATTTCATGTATATTTACATTGCCATTTTGCATGCATATGAAAATGTTGAGTCTTTTGTTTCAGCTGCTGTGGGGCAGTCATTTGAACCCTGTGAAGATGGCGCATACCTACAGACCCTGGAACACGGGTGGACTGGGTATGATACATCCCATTGTCTATCCCTTTGGTAATTTTTTTTATAGTTCAATTAGATCTGTGTTACTAGGACATGATGATATGGGTCGGATGTGTATATCACTGTGGGGCCGTCCCTTTTTAACTGTATGGGGATGCGGTAAATGGCATTCCACAGATAAACAGCTTCCTATTTATGTCTGACATACCTTAAAGTACATTAGGATGTGAAAAGTGGAGCTCAGTTGGTTCATTTCTCATGAATGGAAATCTTTTTATACTTGTGTTGTCTCTTCCTGTTATTTTGAGGATCCCCTTTTTAATGTACCTACTGGTGTAAACGCTGCTTCCCTGTTGGCAAGTATAATAGATCCTAGAATGCCCAAAAAAATGCAGGATGTGATTTGGCTGTGTGCTCATCAAAAACTTACAGTGAGGGCCAATCACACACGCAAGCAGCTTAGTGATAGGGTTTGTCAGGAACAATCATGCCAGGGGCAGTTTGAGACTATGCAACACTTGTTTTTTGAATGTTTCCTTACTCATAATTTTTGGACTGCATTGGCACACTGGTGGGGAGAGCCACTAACTGGTTTAATATCTTATGAAATTTTGGTATTAGGACAGATTCCAATAGAGTGGAATAAATGGCATAAAAGTGCAGTTATAGTTTTGCTAGCCTGCCTAAAATGGCATATTTGGCAGGCCAGGTGTTTAAGAGTGCTTCAGAATAAAGTAATACAGCTGCAAGATGTTTTTTTCATATACAGAAAGAACTGGACACTCTTTATGAGTATGAATTCCGCACTCTAGGAGAAGAAGTAGGTGCTTTCTTATGGCATGATATTGTATAGGTAGCATGAATTACTGTTTTCTCTTTTTTTTATGTGAAAAATTATTGCATATGATGATCTGGTTTTGTTTTTGTTTTTTTCCTGTACAGTGTTATGTATGTTACTTTCTTTTTGGTTTTGGCTTTTTTTATCTAATAAAAAAAAAAAGAAAAGAATTTCCCCTCCTTTTTTTGATAAGTGTCATGGGATCTTTAATATCCACCTGAACTACCACCAATCCTGGCAGATGGGACCTCGGTTTAACGTCTCATCCAAAAGATGGCACCTCAAAAGTGCAACACCCCTCTCATGCTGCACTACATTGTCAGTACTGGAATATTAATCCAAGTGTCAGATGTAGGAACTGAACCCACAGCCCTCTGATCTCCGAGCCTCAGAGGCAAGCGTGCTACCTACTGAGCCACTGACACTGCTAGGCACTGACACTGCTAGTTTTAACTTCAGTGCTACTAGAACCCAGTTCTGCTTACTCCATTCACTGCTGCGCTCAGTGAGGGACATCCTCTTGACACTCAGTGACCATTCACACAAGCTATTCATTGTGGACTGAATCAGAACACTGTTGCTGGTAGGATGTACCTACAGAGGATAAGGGTTGATATCCTAAATTTATTACATATTTACAGCACCAGACTGAAGAGCGCTCAGGCATGTTATTCAAACAGGCCAATGCACCTACAGAATGATGAGGGTCAAGGTGTTGGACTAATTAGGAGGTGATTACAAACTCTTGCGGTACTACCAAAACATTTTTTTTAGCCATTTCACAGATGATTGATGTGGCCCTTAGCAGCCATTGTAGAAGTGATTTGTTTTCCTGAAGACAGTGCAAATCACAGTTTCCATCCCATATCCAATTTTTGGGGCATAAAGCTATAAAATAAGGGAATCCCCATATATCTGGAAGCACTGTACACATTGCCTTTTTCATCACCTTGCATATTGTGCAGACAGACCCAGCTATACTTTTTCAATAGAGATTGGATTGATGTTGATGGAGGACGTCTCCTCCATTGTGTCACACCTTTGTGTGTCACTGTGCAGGGACCCCAGCTAGCAATGGTTTCCAAGTGGTTCAGACACTGACATCTTTGACCTGTAAGCCACTGGCATCAGCATCACTCAGAAACTTCTGATAGCTAAGGGCTGCCAATGATAACATAAAATGTCACTGCCTATATAACTTGGGTGGCCCCATCACACTTCACTTCATTCTCTCCTCATCAACCACTCATCAGACCATTCTGAGAAAAAAAGCCCAAAACGCCATTGTTTATTGACTTTCCTTTATACTTTACTGTTAACTCCATTTATGTTGCATGCCACCATCAAAAGAACATCTATTTAGATTTTGTACATGTGGCCAGAAGATTTACAAGGATGACACTCATTCTGTTTTTGTTTGTTGTCTGACTTTATCTCCATTGTCAGGGCCTGGGAGATGTGATAGGGACTCAACCACAGCATGAGGAAACATGTTCAAAAGGTTCTAGAAACCTTCATGATAATGGGAGCTATTGACCCCACAAAGAAAGCAGGAGGTTCCAAGATGACTTCATCCTTCAGGTTGACAACAGCTGCTGCTGGTAAATCTGTATGGCATTCAGTGAAGGTTTTGCTACTGAGATTATCAGAATCCCAACACAATTAGAAGGACAGGTCTATGAAATTGTTTGACCATCATCATACAAAGGACAAGGATAAGGTGCATTTGTCACGTATGAGATCCTGGTTTCCAATCCATCAAGTGGATAAGTCCCAGAAAGTGCAATTGTTCAATGCTGTAGCCTCAATCCCAATAGCCCTGTCCTTACTATCCATGAGACACCAAGGTCAGGGCTTGAATCTGGCTTGTCTGTTGAAAAAGATAGTGCTTCACAGCTCATGTCCTTGGGTACTGTCCAATTGATGACAATCATTTCAACCCTGTTGCAAGGTGTTGCTCACTCTCAGGTGGTGCTATCTATGATATCCAAATTATTTTGATGACTTTTACCAAGGCTGCTGCTGATGATCATGTCTGTGCCATTGATGGGGCCAACCCACTGCTCCATCGCTGCCCAGCTCTTAGATCACATTAGTCATTCTTCCCTCACAGTTGCTGCCATCAATGCCACCTCCAGTGGAGACTCCCCTCACCATATCCATTGATGAGGAAGAACACAATCCTGACCTTCTGAATAGGGAGAAGAGTCTGGAGGAGAATAAGGGGGATGATGATCTTTTCCAGTAAGGTTTGGAATCAGCTAGATTTTGTCCTCCCATTGTGAAGATGTTGTTATGTATACACCAAAGTCTTCTCCTGAGGAAGCATCTTTCCAGGCCTAGAGAGATGTGATGACACAAAGCAGTTTCTTAAGGAGTAGGACTTTCTAAGCACAAACTATTTGAATTATTTGAGGCTCTAGCAGCACCATCCACTGTTATTCCTTCTGTTGTTCCTGCCTTAGAAGATGGTACCATGGTTGCATGGCACAGGTCTGCTGTGCCCAGGCAGATAAACAATATCCTGCCCCTTCACCTAAGTCATATTTAGCATCTCAGCTTAAAACAGACTCTTTGGTCATTATAGATGCCAATGATCGGTTCAAGACAACAAGGCACATTAGTTCCTTGCCCCCTGATAAGGAATCTAGAGAACAACAATAAAAAAATGTCATAGGGAAGAGGACTTAGGCCACCAAGAACAGAGGCTTGCTAACTACCAGGCTTACATGGTTAAATATTAAAATACCATGTGGAAATCGGTGATGTCCAGCATTGGTGCACTACCTGATATTTCAGTAAAAGTTGATCTTATGATAACTGCCATTGTGGGCCTTGAGACTGGGCAGCACCTATTACACTCTGCTTATGATGCTTCTGATACTTCTACCAGGCTGCTGCCTCTTGAATCTGCCTAAGTCACTATTCCTGGCTTTGGGTAGTTCATTTTGTTCCTGTTGTGCAACAGTCTGTTCTCAGTGCTCCATTTAAATGTCAGAAATTGCTTGGTAATAATGAGGAAATGGCCTTTAGGGAGCATCAGTCCTCAAAACTGGCACTGAGTTCTCTGAATGCACTGATCCCATAACTCTCCAGGGATTGTGGTAGAGTACTTTTCATAGGCCTGCTGTTAGGGGTGCCCATGTCTCTCAGTAGCAACCCCATAACCAAGGCAGAGGTCCTCTCCCCCTGGACACACATACAAAAGCCCCAAAAGGTATAACCTTGGTGAACACACAAAAACCTCGAAAGTTATCAATCCACAGGGGTGCCCTTGCCACCCCGGTACCTTCTGACACCCCACTGCCTCCCTCTCCACCACAGTCTCTGGAAATACAGGTGGAGGGCAGGATCACTCTTTTCCTATCAAAATGGAAGAAGATCACAACTGACAAGTGGGTTCTGGAGATTATAGAACGTGGTCATACTCTAAAGCTTTTGTATGTCCTTCTAGTGCATACTCCACACTCCATCATTATTCTTCAGGTCACTTGTCTCTTCTCAAAACAGAAGTTCAGTCATTACTACAGAAAAGTGCCATATAGCTAATTTCTGCTCTGGAATGAAACATAGGGTCGGATATTCAAAGCGGTTGGGCAAGGCGCAAGTGAGATGCACCAGTGCAACAGTGGATATGCACCAAAGAGTGATATTCAGTGGGCGACAATGCACTGCACAAATCACAGTGTGCCAATGTGCAACCCTAATGAATGCAAGCACAAGTGCAGGGTGCGTAGCCATGAATAAACAGCGCAGTGCGATATTCAACAGCAGGCCGATGGTGCAGGTGCGGAGCAACAGGGACATGCATGGAGCAAAGTTGAGCCTATAAAAGGATGGATCAAGCAGGGGACGGTGGTTTTGCACCCAGGGAGCAGGGTGAGAGAGAGGGAGAGAGAGTGGAGAGAGAGACAGAGCGAGGGACAGGACTGTGTGAGAGAAAGTGACAGGGTGAGGGCCATTGGCCAGGCAGAACAGGCAGGGTGCAGGACAGTCAACAGAGACAGGAGGTGGGAGTGGGACAGGACAGAGTATGACCCAGACTGAGCCTGTGGGCAGGCCAGACCATGTGTGTGGGTCCCCAACATTGACATGCGCCTAGTGCAGGTGCCCAAGCAGCAGCATAAAGCCGGGGAAGCCCAGAGAGACAGCTGCAGAGGGGGGTGTCAGACAGGCTGGGCTTTGGCCAGTGCAATATTCCAAGTGGAGGCAGAAATGAGGGGTGTGAGTAGGCAGGCAGCTGAGTGGCGCGGCCGTGGAAGGGCCCGGTGGTGGTATGCCCAGAACAGGTGGTACCTTGCCCACACCACCTTCGAACAGTACAGCGATGCTAAGATAGTGGGCCGGAACCACCTGAACTGGGCAATTCTGAAGCAGCTCTGTGAGCTGTGCAGTGATGAGATGCAGGCACCCACGAGACGGAGCCACTCCCTGTCAATGGAGACCAAGGTCATGGCCGTGAAGTGTCTGCTCACCACGGGCACCTTCCAGAGACCAACAGGGAACACCACAGGCATAACCCAGTCAGCTGCATCGTGGCTTCTCACACAATTCCTCAATGCACTGCTGCCACATACTGCAGAATTCATCCACTTCTCCAGCACACAGGCGGAGGGTACAGCAAACATGCACAAGTTTCACAGGGTTGCACGTATGTCTGGTATGCTAGGGGCCATTGACTGCACCCATGTAGGCATCCGCACACCACCGGGGACAGAGGGGGTGGCCTACATCAACAGAAAGGGCTACCCCAGTGTCAACTGCCAGGCGATGTGTGATGCCAAGGAGCGCATTATCAATGTATGTGCCACACACCCTGGGGGAGCACACAATGCCTTCATCTGGCACCTGTCTGCACTGTGCCGCAGGTTTGAGAGTGAGGACATCCCCACTGGCCACCTAGTAGGTGAGTATGCAGCAGGAAAGGGCAGCCCTGTGCAACAGGGCAGGGCATGGGGGGTGATGCAATGCATGGGTTGTAGAGGGTTCAGCTGTGAAGGAGGGGGGCAGCCACACAGACCAACATGCTAACCCAACATGTTCCCCCACAGGTGACAGAAGATACCCACTCAGGCCCTGGCTGCTCACCCCATACTGGCACCTGTCAACCACAGTGCAGGAGAGATCCAACAAGGCACACGCCTGCACATGGAACATCATCGAACGTGTGTTTAGACGCTGAAGGCAAGATTCCGTTGCCTGCACAGGTCCAGTGGTGCCCTACAGTAAAGCCCCTCAAAGGCCCGTGGCCTATACCTGGCCTACTGTGTGCTACACAACATGGCCACTGACTGTGGGATAGCTGTCAAGGTCAAAGAGGGAAACAGCAGTGGGGACAATGCTGAGCAGGATGGCCCAGCAGCACAGGGACACCACTGCAGAGGAGCACTATGGTACATGCAGGTAGGTGAAGAGGTCCACACACAGGTCACAGGGACCAGGGCATGATAAACAGCCCCCCACGCAGGTGGGGGCTGCAGAGCTGGGCCCTCTTGGTCCTGTCCTGACTGCGGTGCACTGGCAGTGGACACTGCACCTGGTCCACCCTCAGCACCATCCTGCTGCCACTGCTGCCCCTCCAGTCACTGTGCACACGACGTCGCCAGGGAGGCTGCGCCCCCACCACCAGATGGGCCTGACTGGGCCGCAGGTACGGTTGCCACCACCACACTGGGCGGTGTGGCTTGTGGGTCTGGCAGTGCTACCCGTGCATCATTGGTGCTGCCTTGTCCTGTGTGTGGTAGGGGTGCCTCCCCTTGTACAGCATCACCACTGTCCTGGGTAGCGACCATGTCATCATCGGACGTGGACCCTGCCCCAATCACTGTCTCAGCATACTGGACACCATGGCTGGCATCCCACTGAAACACTGCCTAGGCCTCATTTACGCCCATGCCACAGGCATCTGTGCGGACAGTGTGGTGGTTCCGGCAGGGTTCCAGGCCACAGACACCGGTGGAGGTGGATGTGCTGTCCTCCAGGTCCCTGACATCACTCAGGGTGGGCACCGCTGCCCCTGCATCCACAAGCAGGGGCTCTGGATCTGTAAGGGAACATATATACATGCTCAGTACGCCACCCCCGCCCCAATGCACCCCTTACCCACATCCCCTTGCACCGCTGTACCTACCTTGCAGGGAAGGGCTACCCCCCATCTGGAATACACCACCAGAAACACCCTCAATGGCACTGTGCTGCATTGTCACCACCACAAGCTCCTCCCCCTGTGTCAGCTGCGGCACCTCAGGCTGTCCACTGCCCATGGCAGCATGTGTGGCCCGGATGGCTGCCACCTTCTCCTTCATCCGCCTGTGGTCCGTTCCCACCTTCTTCTTGCATTCCTGCACCGACCTCTGATGGATGCCCTGCAGGTTCGCAGCCCTGGCTACACCCACCCATGCTTCCACCCTGGCTTGCTGGGTGCCTGTGGAGCCACTCAGGAGGGGCTCCTGGTCAAGGTAAGCATCATATAGGGTATCACACTTCACCCTTGTGAAATTGGCCCTGCGCTTCCATGCAGGCCCCTGCTCCTCAACTTTCTTTTGCTCCAACATGCTGTTCTTGTTGGTGGGAACATGAGGTCAATGCTGGTTGCCACACACGAGGGCCCCCCCGACCCGACATGCCCAGTGCCTGGAGTCCTACCTGTGAAGGTTGCAATACCGGTCTGGTGTCTGTGCCGCCACATGGTGCCTTTATAGCCCATCACATGCAAACGAGGGACTGCGCAACTGTAACAGGATGCAAATGCCTCTGATGCACCACCAATATGCTGATCAGCTCATCTGCATATGCCCACTGAATATCACAGAATTGCACATTGCACAGTGGGGTTGCTCATGCACATGTCAAGGCACATCTGTGTGACGTGCGCAGTCTGCATGGTACAGCGCATGGGCTTACTGATGTCACGTACATCGGTGGCACTTCCCATGCATGATGCGTTACAGGTGGCATGGCACTCAGCCACTATTGGGCATTTGGTGCACATGCACCGTACACCCAGTCATGCACCTGTGCCATTGCCACACGGCCCATGGGGCAAAATGGACCTTATAGCACACCATACCACCCATGCCGTGCTGCACTTCCATGCACGGTGCGGGTGTCACCCTTTGACCTCTACGTGTGCCCCTTGACCTCCTGGAGACTGCGTCATGTAACAGCATTTCCCCATGCGTATCGCGCATACCCTGCCGATGCGCGATAGGGGATGCCAGCGCATCACCAGGTGTATCGTGCATCCTTCACATGTGCGTGTTGTGCACTCCCTGGTGCCATTATGCTGCTGCAGTTCAAGATAGAGCCATGCCACACAGGAGCACACCAAGAGCACCAAACTGGACACAGGTGGAGCTTGTGAACTTGGTGGCTTTTGTGGAACCACATATTGTGCCCTCTATAGGCAGGTACCCTTGGACCAGCTGCACACTGAGGTGTGGCAGGGGTTGTCTGAGGAGCTAGAGAAGGTGTACAGGGTTATGCCATAGTGGGGAGCAGTGCCACCACAGGTACAGTGACCTGCAAAGGAAGGGATCCTGACTGGCTCAGGTCACTGCAGGCACGCATCCAGAGGGGCGCTGTGCCACAGCCAGGTGAGTGCATTTATCCCCGTCCATGCCATGTCAGTGTTGTGTGGGTTGCCAACGGGTGTCATGCCGTGCTGCTGTGGGTGGGGGGCAGTGGCTGGGAATGCCACTGGACATTGCAGCGCACAACTGGTGCGCTGTGCTTTGGCACTGATGCTGCGTGGGGTCATGGGGTTTACTGTGCTGGGGGGCCCATGTCTTGCTGCCCGGTGCTGATGTCTGTTTCACACTGTCCCCCTACTAGGCCCTGAGTATTGGCAAGGAGCCCGGATAGCAGGTGCCACTGCCAGACAGTAGCAGGCCAGTAGTGGTGTGCAATGAAGGGTTGCCGGCCAGCCAGGTGGTGCAGGTGGTCAGGCACCAGTCAGGCCACAGCTTGCAGGTAGGCACCTTGGTGGTGTATTTTGATGTGTGGGGTTGGGGTGGGCCACATCCTCCATGCACATCGCCATTACATTCCGTGCCTCGCCGGCATGGTCCATTGCACCATGCTGCACCCAGGGCATATGTGTGTAGCAGCTGCAGGTGGGCTGTGGGTGCATCCAGGTCTCAGCCAGGCCAATGTCAGCCCCACACAATGGCCATTCACTTGACTGTCATGGCTGTGACATGCTGCGCCTGGTTGGGGGTGGTTTGCAGTGCTGTGCATGGCTGTGGATAGTCGGGATGGAGGCTTGTGTGGGCATGCACACTGTGGTTGGCTGTGTGCCCCCTGGAGGGCACATGCCAACATTGTCCACTGTGTATGGTGGGTGGGCTATGGTTGTGTGGGCATGCACTAATCCATCTCCCCTCCTTTGTCCTAGGAGCCCAACCGGTGGATGCCCATACAAGGCTGCTGGAGCGGATCCTGTGGATCAGCACGGCCACCCTTGTGGTGGCACACATAATTCACCAGGCCATGTTCCAGCCACAGAGGAGGAGGTGGCAGAGGTGCCGATAGTCAAGGACCTTCCAAGGGGCCCGTTGGCCTGCTTCACCCTCCATTCCACTGACACCCCTCCCATTCTTCCATTGTTCCAACCCTATCATGTCCCCTGTCTCCCCACCCCTTCCCCATCCTACATTCCTAAATGTGTCCTCCCCGTTCCCTATCCCCTATCCCTGTTCAACTGTACATAGTTTTGATACATTGCTTGTTGTTTAAATACAGTTATTTTCTGGTAGCCATCCGTGTCCATCTCTGCTTTGCAGATGGCATTGGAGCCATGCTGCAGTGGTGTGCATGGTGGCTGTGTGGTACGTTTGTGGTTGCCTGGGGTTTGTGTCAGGTGGTCTGTGCACAGTGGCCTATGTGTGTGCCCTGTGGTGTGCATATGTTCCCTGCTGTGCTGTGTGGCTGGTGTGGTGTGTGCTGTTGGCTTGTGTGTTGTCTACTTTGGTCCCAGTGCCATGTAACATGCCATCCTGTTGGTGTTGCCCATAACTGCCTGCTGGTGGCCATGGGTGTCACGCCATCTCCATATTCTGCAGTGGGATACGTGGTCAGGTCATGTGGCCATGCACCTGCCTTGCCACCCTCCAGTTGTCCCTTGCACTATGGTGGCAGTGTGTCCTGCTCTTGTGACTTACTCCACACTGTGCCAGGGGCCCTGTGCCTCTGTCCCTTGCCCTGCCCATGCTATGCTCCTGCACTTCCTGCCTTGCTCCATTGTGCAGCCCTAGTTGCACGATGGTGCCTGCTGCCTTGCTCCCTGGCGCAGCACCTAGTTGCGCTATGGTGCATACCTGCGATATTCAGCCATCCTGCGCTGTCACATGCTTTGGTGCACAGCCTTTGAATATTGTGTTGGCTGTGCACCTGTGCAGTGTACCTGCACTGTGCCGCTCTTGCGCCTGCTTCTGGTGCATTTCTGAATATCCCACCCCCAGTGTTTTATTCCTGCTACTTCCTGGTCCCAAAATGGATGGGAGACTAACTCCATGCATTAGACATGATGGGCTAAACCAGCACATCAAATATACATTTTGAATTGTTTCAGATGGTATTATATCACTTCCAGAACAGGATCTATTAACAGTTGTTGATACTAAGCAAAAAGTGCAACCACATTCTTCAGTAGAAACATAATAAATCCCTTGGAATGGACAGGATACTGGCAGAAATCTTCCAGACAAACTATAAATGGCAGGCCAAGATTTTAGTAAGAGTTTTTAACTATATTATTAGAAAAGTAAAGGTTCCAAAAAGAGAGGAAAACTTCAGAAATGGTTCCAATATTTAAGAAAGAAGGCAAAATGAATCTCTTTAATTATGATCCAATAGCCTTACAGTGTATCTCAACAAAGATGTTCTCTTGTCTGATTTTGGAAAGATTATGTCTTTGGATCCAGCAGGAAAAATTTTTAAGCATTAATCATTTTTGTTTTAAAGGCAATTGTTCGACTAATGATGATATTTTTATTATAGGTCATCTATTCAAAAAATGAATCACTCAGAAATGTACTTGTTTATTTCTGGCATTCATTGAAATGTAGGTACTTTCAACAATGTAAATCAAGAGATATGGAAAATTCTGTGGAATTGGAACACTGACACAAGATTATTAGCAATTATACAGAGAATGCATACTAACACCAAAGTTAGAGTTAAGTATAGTACTAACGGAAGTCTAACAGACTATAAGAATTACAAAAAAAATTAAACAGGGGTACCTTCTCACACCACTGCTGTTAAATATATATATATATATATATATATATATATATATATATATATATATATAGTGGCACAGTAGTGC
Organism: Neoceratodus forsteri; assembly: GCA_016271365.2. Classification (NCBI taxonomy): domain Eukaryota; kingdom Metazoa; phylum Chordata; order Ceratodontiformes; family Ceratodontidae; genus Neoceratodus; species Neoceratodus forsteri. The sequence continues at coordinate 507,347,852 of CM057452.1, read as the reverse complement.
TACTATAGCTGGGGTTGAGTACCCCATTTAAGGTTAAAGTGTGAAATTTTGCTGCTTAATAACTTTTCCACCATATTACAGATTTGCCTGAAATTTGGCAGTCATGGAGCAGTATCATAGTTATCTGGATCTGCCAAGTTTCTTAATGGTTGGGTATACAGTTGTGGAGCTTTTAAGTGCAATAGAAAATCATATTTACGCTTTATGGCACATTCTTTGCTCGCTCCTACAGGTCGCACAGTTTGCGTGACCAGTTCAAAAACTTCAGAGAACAGGGTCCCTGATGTGCCTTTTGAAGATTTCATGAAAAAATATTAAACAGTTCAAAAGTTATTCAAAAACAATTTTCCCATTATAGCCAATGGGAAAAGTTAACAAAAAGTTTGACAGTGTCGCAAATGCAGTTTTTAGTGTCGCAAATGACCCCTGTAGTGTCATGAGTTAGCCATTTTTTGTTTTCACTTACTGGTCACAGAAATGCTTCGCATTTAAAGTTGGGGCCCTCTAGGGACACAATTCTTTTTTGTGTTCACCTAGTTGAGCCCTGAGGATGCTAGCCATGTCTTTTTGGGGGTTAAACACCCCAGAAATATGTTTTTCAAATTTTTGTAAACTGTACTGTCATAAAGTAATGCCACACTTGCAACGCTTTTGTGAATTTTTTTATGAAAGTGTTGTGATTTGCAACACTACTTTGTTTTGTGATACTATGCCCCAAAGAATAGGAAATCTTTGCCACTCTGCTGCAAAAGAATGGTTTGGTCTTTTGGGCTGAAGTTTGGAGGGAGGAAAGCCAAGATCCCACAGATGTGCCTTTTCATGGTTTGGTGACAAACTATTAGAGGGCTGCAAAGTTATGGTACTCTGAATTTGACTATTTTTTCCCATAGACTAACATAACGGCATCCACCACGCCTTTTGGGGCCCATATCTCAGAAACGCTTCGAGATACAGAATTTTCATCGCAAAAATATTAAGTGCAAAACTAGTTAGGAAAGTGATAAATTATATGACATTTTAATTTTTTTTCTACGTCGTACGGTTCCTGAGTTATAAGCAATTTAGTATTCCAAGTGCTCATTTTCTGCTCCAAGGCCCATTATTATGCATACATTCTTTGTATTCACTGTGTTTCTCAATGCAGCTTTTGGGGAAAAAAAGGCTGTGCTTTTTTGTTACTGTTATACTTAGTGTTTCCGCTTGCATTTTCGTTACCATTTGCGTTAGCGTTCCTATCTACGCCACCATGTGTGTTACCCTTTGTGTTTTCATTTGCGCTTGCATTGGCATTACTTGTAACATTTGTGTTTCCATTACTGCTTTTGTTTGCATTTCCTTTTGTGCCACCATGAGCATTTCCATTTGCGTTTGCGTAAGTATGTTGCTGTTACTGTAAGTGTCTGCGTTTCCAATTGCATTACCATGACCGCGCATGTTATGGTTTGAGTTTCCATACACGCTTGCATTTGCATTTCTATTTTCATTAATGTTTGCACTTGCATTTCTATTACCGTTTGCATTATCATTTATGTTTGTGTCACCATGTGCATTAGCATTTGCGCTTGCATTTGCATTGCCGTTACTTCACTATTTATAGTGCACATTCTCAAAAAGAAGGGAAATTCATGGCAAAAAAAATCCATTTTATGCATTAGTTAGGGTTGTTCCACGGCGACAAAAGTAAGGAAAGTCAATGTTAAGGTTCCCACTCCCCTTGCACACCATCCCAACACTGCCCCCCACTAACAGGCATTGGGGAGTGTGTTGGGGTCATCGGTCCTAACTCTCACCACATTCTCCTATACTGCACCACCTCACCTTGTTTACACATGGGATAGGGTGAGAGTTAGGACCAATGACCCCAATGCACACTCTGATGCCTGTTGTTGGGGGCAGGGTGGGTGGGGCAAGGGGTGGGAACCTCAACATCAAATTTCTCACTTTTGTCACTGTGGAACAACTCTAACTGATGCATTAAATGGAGTTTTGCCATGAAAATATTATATAAGATATATATATATATATATATATATATACACCAGCCCAGATACACCTAAATCTAAATCCAGCACAGCGCACTCCCATGCCACAGGAACTGGAGCCATATTCAGAGGTTGCACAGGCAGAACTGTGCCAGTGCAATGTGGCTGAATATGGCAGAGTTGCTCCATGGAGCAAACAGAGATGCACCATGGTGTAAACAGAGGTGCGCCATGGCACAAACAGAGGTGCACCATGGTGGACACAGATATGCTCCAGCACACCTGTGACAGTAAAGCAGCAAAGTAACAGAGGGGGGCAGGGCACAGAGAACAGACCCAGGGACAGGGCCATGGCAGCACAGTGACAGGCCACAGGAGGGATCCACCAGCAGGGCATGGCAGGGCACACACAGGCACCCTGACACAGGACCCCAGAACACAACAGTGGCATGGAGGCATGGAGTGCAGGTGACAGAAGGTGCCAATGGAGGGCCACCAAGTGAGCTCCCATCAGACTGCTGACCATACCCCACTCCACTGAGACCATAGCAGGCCATACCCAGGACCATGCAGCCAAGCACACACACATGCCACACTGGCATACAGGGAGTCCACATAGTGGGCACTGAACAGGCTGGGTGGCAGGAAGCATGGCAGACCACATGGGACAGGTCACACAATGCCAGGCAGAGGACCCCAACACAATGTGTGGACAGTACCCGACCAATGCCATGACAGTGAGTCACCACCATGCACACACACACCACACACCCATGACCACCACCCCATGGGTACCTCAATGCACAGCCACTTACCCAGGGGATGGACACAACCACAGTGGGACAGACCACAGCACACAGCGGGGAACCACAGAAGCACAACACATGCCCCCTCACATGCACACAACATGGACGGACACTAGGCCACTGCAGCATGGTGCCTCACACCACCTGCAAAGCAGACATGGACATAGGCGGGTATTCCAGACAATATATAGATATGGAACAACCATGTACAGGAACAGCAGAGGCCGGGGAAGGGAAGGGACAGCAAGGGAAGGGGGCAGGGAACAGAGACTGTTCAGTGGGAAGGGGTCAGTAGTGAGAGGCCCAACGGGGTAACAGGGAACACAGGGGCAACCCTAGTGATGGCCCCGGATGGCCGCCCTGGCATGCTATCCCTCACTCCTCTCCACCACTAGCATGCCCTGCATGGCCACCACCACCCCAAGTATGCTCGAGACCATGAGCAAGGACTGCCGCATGAGTTAGCTCAGCATCTGGCACGGTGGTGTCAGCATTGGATGCCAGATACCTATGGCAAGGGACAAGACAGGTGCCCATTGCAATGGCCCAAGGAACCATACCCACCCACAGTGCGCATGTGCATGATAGGGAATATGCCTTCATGCATGATGTGCACATTGCCGGCCTTGCGCAGCTTGCACTGTGCTGATACATTGCGCTGTTCATACATCTTGTGCAATCGACACCATGACAGTGCAGTGCGCATGCACATTACAGGTCCGAGCACCGCACATGCGTGGGCATTGCGCCTCCACTTGCTCCTGTGCAATACCAATTCACATGGTGCAGTATCTTGATATTCAGATGCCACATGAAAATGAGCTCATCAGCCAATGCATGGCGCAGTGGGGTGCATTAGCATATCATTACCATTGCGCACCACCTCATTTGCATGTGCTGCACCACATCGGCGCTACCGAACAGCACAGGCCATGTACCAGTATTGCAGCCATGATTGGTGTGGTCGATGCTGCAACATTACACTGGGGGCAGACAGCACTGCAGGGTGGGATTGACCAGGGTGATGCTGCCAGGGCCTCAGCGGGTATGCACGGTCCCCTGTGGGGAGCATGCCGTGAGTAGCCCTCTGGTATGTTGTGCCCAGTGCCTGTCCCTAGCACCCACACCACCATGCATTCCATGCCCACCCATTCCCCAGGACTGCGCTGCCCATTGCACCCTGCCCGTGCCAAACACACCCACTGGGTGGCCTGTGGGGTCATCCCCATGTTCCTATCCAATGCATGGTGCAGGGCTGTGCTGGTAGTAGGCATCCTGTGCACTCCCATGTTGTGTGGTGCATGCATTGGTGTACGCCCCATGGCATTGCACACCATCTGGCAGGTGATGCTTGTGTGCCCCTTCCTGTTGACATGTGCCAGTCCCACAGGGCCAGGTGGCATGCGGATGCTTACATGGGTGCAGGCACAGGACCACTCATTTCAGGCATGCATGCCACCCTGTGGCTGTCCTGCATCGGTGCTGTATGCTCCACCTGTGTGCATGGGTGATGGCTGCAGCCCACAGTATGTGGCAGCACAGCCATGGGGACCTGTGTGGGGCGGCAGGCCATTGCCACCTGGGTGATGCCCGTTGTGTCCCCTGTTGGTCCTTGGTCGGTGTCCATGGTGAGCAGACACATGCCATCAATCACCGTCATCTCCATGGACATGGCGTGGCTCCATCTGGTGGGTGTCTGCAGCTCTGCACTGCACAGCTCACAGGGCTGCCTCAGCATGGCCCTGTTTAGGAGGTGCTGGCCTATGATCTCAGTTTCATTCTGGTTCACAATGGTCCTGTGGGAATGGTACTACCTGTGTCGGGCATGCCACCACCAGGCCCTTCATTGGACATGTGGCTGTTCCTCCTACCATCTCACACCCCTCATTACTGCCCCCAATCAGGATGGGCACACTCTTCATGTCTCCTGCTGTCCACTGTCCCCCTGGGCGGTTGGCTGCTGGCTATATGCTACCCTGGTGCACAGGCTTTGTGTCTGTGTGTGTGTCCTCTCTCTCTCTCTCTCTCTCTCTCTCTGTCTCCATCCCCTTCCCCCTCTCCCACTCCATCTCTCTGTCCCTCTTCCTCTGTGTCTGGTCTTGTGCCTGTCTGTCTCTCTGTATGTCTCCCTCTCACTCCCACTCTTGGCGCACCTGCTGTCTGTGTGTTTGTGCCCTGTTTTACTAGTAACAAGTCTGCTCGGAGCAACTTCGATTTGCTTCAGACTTGCGCCATGGTGTCACAGTTGAATATGCCACTGCACTGGATATTCACGGGAATGCCTCCTGCACTTGCACCTGCATACATTATAGTTGCACATTGGTGCAATGGATGTTGCGCTGCACAATGGCTCCCTCTGAATATGGCTCCTTGGTGCAATTCCGTATTTGCCCCGGCAAAACTGCTCTGAATATCTGGGCCACTGTGTATGTATATATATATATATATATATATATATATATATATATATACACTTGTTCATGTCTTAGATCAGATAGACACTATTGCTCCTGAAAAGGATACATTAAAATCAATATTCTGAGATATTCAGATGATGCTGTTCTTATTCTGAAAACAGCTATGGGCCTTCAAAAGACATTGGAAGAAATATTCAGAACCCTACTATCACAGATTAGAACTTAACATTGAGAAATCTAACATTCTTCTATTTGGAAGACCTAGGACTTTAATTTTCCTAGTCAGTGGCTAGCTCTAATATTGCAGAAATCAGTTCAATTATTTAGGGATATATACCTGTTCTGATCTAAATTAGAATCAGCCTATTGATAGATCAAAAAAGACTGGCAGACAGTTTATTCCTGAAATAAATACATGTAGTAAATCTTTTATTAATAACTCTACAGAAGGGATGTTGAAAAACTATGATATGAAAGACAGCTCTGGTATGACGTACAGTATGGAGCAGAAATGTGGGGGTTAAATAAATATGAGGATATACTTGAACCCATCCAAAATTTATATCTTAGTCTGCTCTTACATTTCCCACAATTTATTCTTGGAGAAGTAATTAGAGCAGAAGTTGCCATTATTTCCTTTCACAGCCATGCTGAAATTAGAGCAGTAAACAATTTCTGCAGAATGATGAGAAAAGAAAATGTAATACTGAAAACATGTTGGGAAGAAATGGACTTTAGAAATGGTCAAATCAATAATTCATGGACATGGTTTAAAAATATAGACTGTAGAATGAGAAATTATGAACTTCAAACCATAACTAGAGTATGGAATATAATAAATATACAGCTTTTGGAAAAACTCTGCTAAAATTAGGATACCGTATATCCATAAGCAAAAGTGTATGTGCAAAATAACACAGACCATATATGTTCTTTTATATCATAAATTAAGAGTACATCATTTGAGAGAAAGTGCATACAATCTGTCATGATAATCTATCATGATAGTGTGCACGTGAAAATGATTGCCCATTTGAGATTAGATATCAATGTGGGCACTCAAACATGCTATATGAATTGACTGCCTAGGACTCGGGTCAACTAGACACATTTTTAGAATGTACTTTGTTAGAAGCATTACAGAAAAAATGGCTGAAACAACAGTTAAAAAGTAAAGAATTCCAGTCTCATGGTAGCATTTTAACATCCTTATTGAATTCATCAAATTTACTGCTACATTATTTGCTCTGGCTAAAATTGGAATACCAGCAAAAGTGTTAGTGCTTAAATTAATTTGATATGTGCAATACTGATGCCAAATGATTTTTATATTTAATTGTAATCATCCTTTTAACAAATTGTGTTTCCTTTTTATGGCTTCACTAAAATATGTATATATATATATATATATATATATATATATATATCTGTAACCAGCCCACTGGTCCAGTGATAGTGTTTCCTCTTGCAACACTGACAGCCCAGGTTCGGGAATGAGCCTGAGTCATCAGAAACCCGGACAGAGGAAAGATGGCTTAACCCATGGATGCTTGTCTCCAGGGGTTAGAGGGAGTTGGGCCCCACTGCACTTTTGCCACCTGGTGATATGATTAGTAGCCATAGTTTGAGGGAGAGGAATGCCGGTACCATGGCGCATTGCATCAGCCTGATCTTCTCAATGTCCTTGATGGAGGCTGTACCAGGAGGAAACAACTCCTGACTGTGAAGGATTCTGTCCTTCACCATAGCAGGACCCTCACCACTGACTGGGTGCTCCACTTTGAAGACCAAGTTCAGCTCTGTCAGTGGAGGGTTCAACTCCCCAGCAACTCTTCTGTTGTAGGGTTATCTACTGGGGTACCAAGGATTGGAGGTATATCCCAGAGAAGGTGGGTGATGGGGCTAGGCAGGCAGTAGAGACTGATGGGGGCCTGTTGCAAATGGAGGAGAATAAAGTGCAGAATTTTTTTTAAAGTATGTATATTATGTCTGTTATACAGAATACCTTTGTATGGTCTGCCATTTGTTTGGCTATACTTAAATATCTCCAATACACATTGACCTTTTGACCTTGTGTCTCTCCAAACCCTCATCTCCTTTACAAGGGGGACTGGCTTTGTGCACTGACTGGATATGATGTATGCATATCTTCGTATCAAGATCTACAAATGCCACATACAATATGTCAGATTCATGTTGGAGGGCATGCACTAAAAGCTTTGTGTTTTGCCATGTAGCTTGTCCTCAGCACTGTAGGTATTCACCAAATGTAGCCATAGGAGCAGCAGCTCTAAGACAGTAAGGTCTTCATGCATTCCCTTACCTTGATGATTGGCTCCTTGAGGTTTCTTCCAAGCAAGCAATTGTCTATGTCCTGATATGAATAAGATGGTTGTTCAAAGAACTAGTAGCCGCAGTCAACTAGCCAAAATTGGTTCCATTCTCATGTCAGTGTCTCCAATACATAGGAGCAGTTCTGGATAAAGCTCTGGGCAGGGCCTTCCTGCAAGATAACATCGCAGATGCCTTAATAGCCCAGGTTAGTCTAGTATCAATGGCCATTATGTGTCTGCAAAATAAATCCTAAGACTTCTAGGCCTGATGGCTGCTGCCAGCATCACATTCCCTTATGCCTGTCTTCACATGTGCATATCACATTGGACACTTAGGGCGCAGTGCAATCAGTGGATATACGACCCGGATCAGATGGTCTTGGTCATGTCTCTCCTCAGGTGTGCTCTGTTGTGATGGAGGGATTGTGTCAGTCAAATGAAGGGTGTTCTTTTCTTTCATCCTACCCCCTTAAAAATCCTCCTCATGGATGTGTCCAAGTCTGGGTGGGGTGCTCATCTGGGAACCATTCAGACATAGGGTCTTTGGTTTCAGATGGACAGCACTCTTCATATCAACACTCTGGAGGTGAGGGCCATTCTACTTTGTCTATACACTCTTCAGGCTCACCTCAGTGTAGGATCCCCTCTTGATTCACATGGACAATGTAAGTGTGAAGCACTACATCATCATCCTAGGGGGTACACACTCTTATCCACTGTGCAGAGAAGCAATGAAAGTGTGATACTGGACCATGTCTCATGGACTCCACCCATCAGCCAAGTTTCTTCCAGGTGCCTAAAATATCTTAGCAGGCAGGTTAAGCAGGTCTCAGACCCTAACTCATGAATGGGAACTCCTTGACTCCATACCAGATGGCCTGCAGGTATTCGCAAGAAGGGGATCATCCAGTGTTGGACCTGTTTTCATCCCAGCACAATACAAAACCATCACATTTTTGCTCACTTTCTCCAGAACATGGCATTGTTGTTTTTTTTTTTGGTACAAGATGCATTTTTTTGTGTGCAGCAGGAGATTCCTTTGTGTGTTTCTGCCAATCCTTCTCATTCCAGGGCTCCCAGATCTACAGGCATTCCTGTATTTTACAGGGGAATGGAGTCATCTACAGGAAAATTGTTCCCACAGACTTGCATTGGTTATATGAGAAAACTGACAAATTCAGCATAGAAAGGAAATAATGCAATCTACAGGAAAACATAGGACAATTGCCATGGAGTTACAGTGAAAATGCCAAATCAGCCTGGGTGCATTGTCATTCACAGGGTACTACTCAAACTGAAGGCAGAGCCTGCCAATCCAATGCCAACAGCATCTTATTGACAATGTCAGATTTGGTTTCCACTTCTGCAGCATCTAGATGTGGAGCCACCTATGCAAATCCTACTACTGTATGTTGAGGGCTTCTGCCACAGGACTTGGGGTCTCTGGTACATCTGCTTCTGAATTCCCTGTATCTACTATATATGCAGGGCTCCTGGGGACACAGCTAGCAATAGCATGATTTGGGGTATCCCCTAAGATAGCTGATGCCCTACTTGCAGCTAGAAAGCTGTCCACAAGACATACGTGTTCCTTAAAATGGAAACATTAGGCTGGTCCAGCGGTGCAGAAGGTTGAGGCATCTCAAAACTTAACTCTCCCACACTGGAGATTGGGCAGCAGGAGACAAGCTGGGTGGAACAGGACCAGACATCCCAGAGGATGCCATCCTCCGCTGGGGAGGGCTACCAGCTCCACTGCTATAATGCTGCCCTAATGACCACAGGTGGCAGTGCAACTCGAGCAGTTTGTGGGTACAAGGACATTAGCAGACATCGCTTAACACATGCTTGTGTGGGCATGTGCTTGGCATGCCCTTGATGCCATCATCCTTGGGAACCTTTGACAAAAAATAGAAATAAGGCAAACCAGCTATCAGGCCCCTCAGCTGGCTAACTAGGTGCAGACTCCCACACAATTGCTGTCTATGACACAACCTGGGATAAAGGCCCAATTTTGGCACCGAAGCTCTAAAGTAGCTGCGAGTCTATGGAGTTCATGGAATTTAAATAAACCCATTTGCTTTGCCTTACTTGCCTACAATGCTCATTTTTTGATCTGGAGTGCTACTATATTTGTTATTTCTAAACTTGGTGGAATTAACCTTCTTTAAATCAGCACCCTGGAATTACCTGTGTCAGACTTGTATTTCTTTGTACTACTGACTAGGAGCTCTGTTTGAGCCTGCTGCTACATACAACATGAGTTTCCTATCCAGGAAGGGCTTATTTCTGATAGCCATTACTTCTGCTCAAAGAGTTCATGAGCTGCTGGATCTGGTTCCTGAGCCTCCCTTTTTGATCTTTCATCAGGATAGTATTTGTTTACATACCAATCCTAGGTTCCTTCCTAAGGAGGCCTAGAGTGTACTATGTTGAGCATACTGTACTACCAAAGGTGAAGCAATACTGCATGCCTCAGATGTGCATAAAATATTATGTTTCTACCTTGACCATACCAAGGACAGTAGAAAATCATGTTAGCTTTTTTGTTTCCTTTACCCCCAGCAGGGAGGGCTTCCCTGTTTCTAAACAATGTTTGCCCAAGTATTTGGCTAACTGGATTACACTACTTTCTTTTACAGGAAGCACTGGAAGGAGCTTCCTTTTTTCATTTAATTTTTATTGGATTTTTATAAGACAATTTCAACGAATAAAATATCATCGAACAAAACAATAACAACAAGCATTTGCCAATGCTGTACGTTTGCTTGCAGGTATTTGCATTGGTGTTTGGCATTTATGCAGGCCACCCCCCCAGTTGTATCCATGTCCCTTTAGCATGCATATCCCAAGAGAGTACCTCTCTGCAACTCCTCTTGCATTGGATCAACATTTCACCCTCATGCTTCTTAAGTGTCTATCTTAGGAACCCTAACACCCTGGGGTGTGCTCAAGGGTATGAGCCTGCATGGTAAATGCGCTACCCGTGCTCATGACACAGTCATTCAGTGGAATTATTTCACCAAATTTTTAACATAGGCATTTTGTCACCTCTGGTCATGAACACTGTCACTATGATTTTCTTACTGCGCATCGAACACTGATTTCCCACAGCAGTTGCGTTACTCTGTGCTGGAAATGTGAAAACACATTTCAGTGAGGATATGCAAAATGACAGCTGTACTGTTTATTAGGAGGTGTGAGAAATGCAAATGTTGAAAATCTAGAGTGAAAATATGAAAAATATGTGAATTTATGAGTGCGTGTGGAAACTGCATAAGGCATGTCCGTAAAACAGTCATGTTTTGGAATTTTGTACTGAATTGTGAACATAGGCATTTTAGGACCTCTGCTCATGAACAGTGTAGCTGTGATTGTCTTAATGTATCCCAAACACTGATTTCCCACAGTGACCATGCTATCCTGCACTGGAAGTGCAAAAGCACATTTCAGCCAGGATGTGAAAAATGACAGCTGTACTGGTCATAAAAAGATGTGGGAAAATGGCAATGTTGAAAATCTGGAGTGGAAATATTACAAATTCATGAACGTACGAGTGTGCGAAGAAACTGCGCAATGTACGCTTGAAACACAGCCATTTTATGGACTTTTGCCACCAGATTTTCAACATAGGCATTTTAGGATCTCTGCTCATGAAGAGTGTCACTGTGATTGTCTTACTCTGTAGCGAACACTGATTTCCAACAGCGACAGTGCTATTTTGAGTCAGAAGCACAAAAACACATTTCAGGTAGTATGTGAAAAATGACAGCTGTACTGTTCATATGGAGGTATGGAAATATGCCTATGTTGAAAATCTGGAGTGAAAATATTACAAATTCGCAAACTTACGAGTGTGCATGGAAACTGCGCAATGCACACTCGTAAAATAGTGATTTTTCTGGAAAGTTTTCACCAAATTTGCAACATAGGCTTTTTGAGAGCCCACCTCATGAACACCAACACTGTTGTTTCATTAATCGGTCCCAAAAGGTGATTCCGTGTAGTGAACGCGAAATCACCTTTTGAGACTGAATAATGCCATGACAGTGACTGAATTCATGAGGAGTGGTCACAATAACCTCATGTTGAAAATTTGGTGTCAAAATTCCCCAAAATGGCTGAGATATGCACCAAAGTTGAAAAAACTCTATTTATGCCATTATACAGCTTACCAGCATTTCTTCAGTTCGTGGTCCACTTTGAACAGTGCGGATGTGTTGCCAGTTCACCGAAGATTGTCGCGCTGTGCTCCAGAGGTAAGTATAGGGTGAGGGGGGTGTGGTAGGTGCGCAGAGGATGGGCGCAGGTTGGTGGGGGGGCACCAAAGACTCACCGAGGGGCCTTTTTTTTCTTTTACAGGATTAAAAACAACAGAGACTTTTGGTATGCTGGGATGGGCTCCAGCGTGCCACCCAAGTGAGGGGGGTGGGATGTGGGAGCACAGAGGGTGGCCACGGTTGGTGGGAGGGGTGACAGACAAAAATGGATGCTGCTGGCACTCTGGGGTTGGCTCCTGTGCTGCCATCTATATTTTTGCTGGGGGGGACTGGAGCTGGCGGGGACTGGGCACCCCCGCCAGCCATACAGTGTGTGTGTGGGGGGGCCTGAGCATGCTGGGCTGGGCTCCCAGCATGTCAACTGGTTGTTTTTGTTTGGAGGGGCTGCAGTCGATGGGGGATTGGGCACCCCCGTCAGCCACACAGTGTTCTGAAACGGCGCGTGAGATGAGGGGGATTGGGCACCCCCCTCTGAACACAAGGTGGGGGATGGGGAGAACAGAGAGGGGGGAGGACATTAGCAGAGGGAAGAAGTGGGTGGGCTTTGATGCTGAGCTGTGCATGACAGCAGTTTGGCTGACGTGTATGCTATTTGCATACATGCTTCTACCGTTGATTGCAGCAGTCCTTTTCTTAGAAGTGAAGACCAACACAGCTGAACTGCTGTCATACATAGCTCAGCATGCATTGGTTCCCTAGGGTCACGCCTCTACACTGAACACCGCATTAGGGAGGAGGGTCACACACCTCCAAAAGGCATACAGTTGCAAGATGTTCCTTGCGCATGCACGCAAACAAATTTAAAAAGGAGAAAAAAATGAAGAAAAAAAAATTATACACTACCTATAGAAATTAAACACAAAAGCAGAAGTGCAGTAGAAGTTTAGGTACATTGGGTGGGATATTCAGACTGCACCAGGCAGGGATGCAAACCTGGGCGCAGCACAACTGGGATGCGTGAGGGCATGGTCTGGGCGATATTCAACGGTGCTGCGTCATGGCTCAGCACCATTAAATATGGCACTGGGGGTGTCCACACTGCGCACAGCGCAGTGGCACTGGACCAACACAAGTGGCAGGTGAGGAGCAGAGGGATGCTCCAACTCAAGTGCGGGTGTGCTAGGTGCAGCAACCGCGATATTCAGCGCTGGGATTGCAAATGAGACCATTATGCATGCAAGGTGCAAATTGGGCCATTTACATGTCATTATGGCTCCATTTGCATGCGATGCGCCCGATCCCCAGTGACTTGTGCCTGGCACCCTGCAAGGCTGCAGCCATCAAGGACCAATGCCCCCTGCCCCTCGGCAGGCAATGCGCCCCATCGCCAGATCACGGGCATAATAAAATCATATCCCTGGTGATCCAGTGGACCCTAGCCCATCATCCAATCACAGGCGTAATATAAATACATCACTGGTGGTCCAGTTGACCTGCTCCCCTGTCCGCTCGTGGGCATATGAATAAAGTAATTCCCTGGTGGTCCAGTGGACCTGCTCCCCTGCCCAATCATGGGCATATGTGTATATTACATTCCCTGGTGGTCCAGCGGTACCACCCTCCCCACCTGCCCACTGAGTCCCGCCACCCTTTACCCCCCCGGTCAGCGTCAGGCAGCAGCTTCCCAACCACTAGCTGCCCGCCAACTGACAGCATACTGTACAGCTGTACATCTATTGGCCCACTGCATGGGCCAGTGGGTGTGCAGACTGTAGTGTACTACACAGTTCTGAAATGTGAATAAACCATTCACATTTTGGGACTGTGTAGTACAGTATGGACTGCATGCCCATTGGCCCATGCAGTGGCCCAATAGGTGTACAGCTGTACTGTACACTGTCAGTCGGTGGGCGATCGGGTGGCTTGTGGGTGGGGAGTTGCTGCCTGCCGCTGATGGGGGGTGCAAGATGGCGGGCCTCAGTGGGCGGGTGAGCTGGTGGGGTACCGCTGGACAACCAGGGAATTTAATATGTACATATGCCCCGATCGGGCAGGGGAGTAGGTCCACTGGATCACCAGGCAATTTAATATACACATATGCCTGCAATCGGGCAGGGGAGCAAGTCCATTGGACCACCAGGGAATTCATTTAGTTATATGCCAATGATTGGGCAGGGGAGCAGGTCCACTGGACCACCAGGGATGTATTTATATTTCAGCCATGATCGGGCGATGAGGTTGGGTCCACTGGTCCACCAGGGATGCTATATATAATTGCCTGCAATTGGGTGAGGGGGTACATGACACCCAGCCTGTGTCTGGGGAGGTCGGGTGGCCACCCACAGCAGGCGGCTGCTGTGTTGCACCCGACAATATGGCAGCCTGCCTGTGGGTGTCCCCTGACATGTTCCTGCTTTTTACAGGCACATCTTTGCACCTCACGGTGCGGTGCAAGATGGGTTTGTGCCTGCATTTGTGCCTGTGTTTGTGCCTGCATATGTTGAAAATCTGGAGTGGAAATAATACAAATTCATGAACTTATGAGTGTGAGAAGAAACTGCTCAAAGTACGCTAGAAACACAACCATTTTATGACTTTTGCCACCAAATTTTCAACATAGGCATTTTAGGATCTCTGCTCATGAACAGTGTCACTGTGATTGTCTTACTCTGTAGCAAACATTGATTTCCAACATCCCGGACTGAATATCGGAATATACTGCATATGCATGGGCACACCCCCCACACTTGTGCTGCAGTTATTACTGGTGCGACCCGATGCATCTGGGGTTGCGCAGAGCAACCTACCCTTTTGAATATTGTGCTGGAGCCATGTGCAACCCCTTTGAATATCTCACCCATTATATATATAATAATATATTGGGTGGTATGTGTAAAGAGAAGTTTACATACACATGAGGAGATAGATGCTACATAAACCCTGAGAGAGAGAAGCTCATGGGGTTTACCTAAGCATCCAACACTGAGGGTGTGTGTGAAATTCAAGTTTTACACACCACCCAATGTTTTATTTTATATAATTACTGGGAGGCATTTATTTTGCCATGGTAATTATATAAAATAGAAACATTCCTGTTCAGCCATGTTCCGGTATGGTTTAAGCGTGGTCCATGACTGTTGAAACCTTTCATTTTTTGTATTTTGTTTTTCATGTAAAAATTCAAGTAAGCAGTTTTAAATAATAGACTGGGCTCAAAATGTTTCCATTCTAACAGTTGTCTGTTTCTTTTTTTTTTTAAGACCTACTTACCGTGGAAACCAAGTGGTGGTTCATTGTTCAGTGCGACAAATGGAAGATGGACAGCTGGCACATACGTGGAGTGAGGGAAACCTAACGCATGTTTGCAGTTATAAACACTCCTTTAAACAGCAAATTACAAACTGGGTTTCTTTATGGAAAAAATGCTCACCAGTAATTATACATTTATTTCAAATACATTCTAAAGTATGTTCTAAGAAGTACGTCAGAATAAATCTATCATCCACACTGAAATTTCAGCTAGGATTATTAGTTTCAGATAGTATTATTGCTTTTCATATGTATAGCTATATTACATACTACAGTAAAACATACATATAGTACAGAAACAAGAAATAAAAGTATTTAGAAAAATGATAACTCACTATATAAGCCTTCTATTTTCAGAAAAAAGCACATTTGTTCTACTAATTTTAAATATCTGTCAATCTGCAGGGGGGGAACTGGGGGAAGGTATAGGCTAGATAAATCTAAATTTTAAGTGTTGGAGGCAGGTTATCCATGATATCCACCTATATTGTATTAAAAAGATCATCTAAATCATATCATATATATGGTCAAACAACCTTTCATATATCAGGGTGTCTTTAAACAAGGTAAGCTATTGGTTTGGGGAGAAACCTCCTCATTCTGTTTGTGGTCATTCCACTGGTGGCATGGCCATTTCTGTGTCATGTTACTGTATTGTGTCTGCAGATGATATATGTGCTGTGCCCCCTGGAGTACTTTTTCCTACCTTCACTAAACATTACAGTGTGGACATCTGTTGCAGACATTGCTGCTTTGGCCTTGCTGTGCTCCATGGCCTTATGTCAGGATTGGCACTGACCTCCTCTCTAGGTAGCTTGTGTACTGCTTGAGAGTCACTCAAAAGGTGTGGCCAGTGGAGGTGTCCTCGATGAAGATCAAACAGTTACTTACCAGTAACAGTAGATCCTTTAAGAAAATCTCCTTCACTGGGCCACAGCACACACACACACACCTTCCCCCATTGTCTCATGTTGAATGATACTTCAGTTGTTTGCTGACTTTTATGGGATCTTAATTGCCTGATTACTGTTTCTTCCACTCCTTCACCTCTCCAGTGTGCCTGGTTCTAGTTTCATGGATCCTGCTAGTAGGATATCCTCTGAGCTTGTCTCTGGCAGAAAGGTGAGGAGTGATGAGGTTGCCTTATTACGTAGGTGGTGATGTTCTTATGTCATCATGGGAGTCCCCAGCTAGCAAAGCTTCTGAGTGATCTTGATGTTGATGGCTTATAGTTCCAAATGTCTGGCCCAATGGAGGAGATTCTCTTGAAGATCTACTGTTACTGGTAAGTGACTGTTCTTTACAGCTGATATACACTACTGTATCTGATATCTGGTATCTGAAATACCACTGGATAGGATACAAGCTAAACATTGCAGTCACAGAAACATGATACACAGAGAACCATGCCTGGGATGTTAACATACCAGGGTACATAACCTACAGAGAGACAGGCAGGGGAGAAGAAGGGGAGGAGTAGCTCTCTATGTAAAGGAAGGGATAAAAACAACTGAACAAATGAGTAAACAGGGAGGAGAGTAGGCACTGTGGGTCACCATGGAGACTGGAAAGGGCACCACAATCTGCACAGGGGTTGTGTACAGACCCCCATGTCAAGGAAAGGGAATGGACAAGAATATGATAGAAGGCATTCTTAGAATGGTAGAGAAAGGGGAGATACTGTTGATGGGAGACCTGAATATGCCAGATGTTAACTGGAGCACATGTGCTGCAGCCACATCCAAGAGCAGGGCCATTCTTGATGCCCTACAGGTGGCAGGCCTCAGACAGCTATTTTCGGAACCCACTCATGAGGGAGCAATCTTAGACCTCCTACTCTCAAATGGGGGCAGTGAGAGGATCTCAGATCTAGAAGTGGGTTGCCATCAGGGAACAAGTGACCATCAAACAGTGTGGTTCACGTTGAACTCAGCTACAGAGTTAAGCCATACAAAAGTGAGGGTACTGGACTTCAGGAGGGCTGACTTTGGCAAGATGGGAGAGTGCCTCAAAAAAGCACTAGCAAACAGGCTAGAAGGAGGTGTGGAGCAACAATGGGGAATCATCAAAACTGCCATCACAGAGGCAACAAGCCTTGTGTGAAGCAAATAAACAAATCAAAATGAAAGAAAAAGCCACTATGGCTCAAAAGAAGTGGCTGGAAAATCAGGAAAAAGATAGCATTCAGAAGTATAAGGAAACACAGAATGAGCAGGACAGAGAGCTGTACCAGTTAAGGCAGAAGGAAGCAAGGAGGAAGTCAGAATAGCAAAGGCCCAAACTGAGGAAAAGATAGACAACTCTGTTAAGAAGGGGATAAAACCTTTTATAGGTACATCAGCAGTGTAGAAAGACAAAGGGAGGGATAGTGAGGCTGAATAGAATGAACAGTGGGTGGGCAGAGGGGACAGTGAAAAAGCAGGGATACTGAATGAATATTTCTGCTCAGTATTCACAAAAGGAGAAGTGCCTAATCCAATTAGCAGAAGCACTCTTGATGGGAGGGGTTCGATCCCAGTCCTTTCACAGAAGAAAGGGTTCTGCAAGAACTCCTAAACTGAAAGTGGACAAAGCAATGGGGCCTGATGGAATTCACCCATAATTCTAAAAGAATTAAGGGAGGAACTAGTGAAACCACTGGCTACTCTTTTTAATAAATCATGGGAGGATGGTGTGGTACCCGAGGACTGGAGGAAGGTGGATGTGATTCCCCTTCACAAAAGTGGGACCAAGACAGAGGCAGGAAACTACAGACCTGTCAAATTGACCTCTGTGGTAGGGAAAGTGCTGGAGTCACTTCTGAAAGAAAGAATAGTTGAGTACCTAGAGGCCAGTGGGGCACAGAACCCAAGGCAGCATGGGTTCACAGTGGGAAGGTCATGTCAGACGAATCTAATAGATTTCTTTGACTGGGTGACCAAAAGTAGTAGACCAGGGAGGGGCTGTGGACATGGCCTACCTAGACTGTAGCAAGGCATTTGACACAGTCCCACACAAAAGATTAATAGTCAAATTAACCAGCCTGGGAGTGGGTCCCAGGGTGGTAGCCTGGGTAAAACATTGGCTGGACAACAGACACAGAAGGTAATTGTAAATGGAGTCCACTCTGAAGAAAGAGGGGTTACTAGTGGGGTACTGCAGGGTTCAGTATTGGGTCCAGTCCTTTTTAATGTCTTCATTAAATGTGACATTGCAGAGGGACTGGAAGGAAAAGTATGCCCCTTTGCAGATGACACAAAGATCTGCAACAGGGCTGGTACACAAGGAGGCATGGAAAGGATGAGAAGGGACTTGGCAAGGTTGGAGGAATGGTCAGAAGTATGGCAGCTAGGATTCAATGCAAAGAAGTACAAAATACTGCATCTGGGAAACAAGAACCCAGAGGAAGAATACAAAATGGGGGGGAAGGAGGTAGTAACAACAACAAAAAAGGAAAGGGACCTGGGGGTAATCATATCAGATGACCTTAAGCCTAGCAAGCAATGTGAGAAGGCAGTAGGGAGGGTTGGGGGTATACTGGGATGCATAGGGAGAAGCATCAGCAGCAGAAAACAGGAAGATGTTATCCCTCTGTACAGACAGTTGGTGAGACCCCATCTGGAGTACTGCGTTCAGTTCTGGAGACCCCATCTCCACAAGGACATAGACAGGATAGAGGCGGTCCAGAGGAGGGCAACTAAAATGGTGCAGGGTCTGCAAGAGAAGCCGTATGAGGAGAGACTAAAGGAGCTTAATATGTATACCCTTGAGGAAAGAAGGCAGAGGGGGGATTTGATAGAAACTTTTAAGTACCTCAGTGGAATCAACAAAGTCCAAGAGGGTAGCATCTTTCAGAAAAAGAGACGTGCAAGAACAAGAGGACATAATTTAAAGATAGAGGGGTGACGGTTCAGGGGCAATGTAAGGAAGTATTATTTCACAGAGAGGGTAGTGGATGCATGGAACAGCCTTTCTGAGGAGGTTGTGGGGTCTAAAACTGTGGAAGAATTCAAGAATGCATGAGACAGACATAAGGCAATTTTTGTTGGGGTAGGAAGAAATAGGCTGTTGGTTAACTAGGATCTGCGGCCTATCCTGTAGGTAGGAAAATGGGCAGACTAGATGGGCCAAGCGGTTCTTATCTGCTGTCAAAGTCGAATGTTTCTATGTTCTATGTTTCTATGTTTCTATAATTGGTGTATCCAATGAATAACGCTGAGATGAGACAGGGCAGAAATTGATAAAACATTACAAAAATAAATAAATAAATGACACTATTTGAGCAACTCTTGTCATCTCCCCCATCCTTAGTCCTCCAGATGGAGAACCAGCTGCTGTCAGCCTCCTTGCCCATCTCTTACCATCTTCACCTGGCCACCTCTGTGGGACACACCTCCCTGCTGTCAGTGTCCCCAGGGTTGCCCCCCTAGTGGAGGTGGTGGGGCTGCACCACTGCATGCATGATCCAGCTACGCATCAGAAGAGGGATCCCACAGTGACTGGGTGCACAGGGTGGAGGAGCTTACATCATCATGCCAGCTACCTACATTTTTTTTCTCATGTCCCTCCCTGCAGGTCGCGGATGTGCAATGACATCAATGCAGCATGCACGTGCACCCACATGTGCACTACAGACATCCACCGATGTTCCTTGCACCTTTCTTCCTGCAGTCCTGGCCTGTCATCCAGCCTTTGCTGGGTGGCACTCAAACATCGGACCACCATGGAGCCACCCCACAGGTGCAGAGCAGTCCATTGGACACTCTGTCAACCTCCCTCCAGCTGACCCTCAGAATCCTGGATCAGCTTCCGAACCCTAGTCAACATAGAAAGTGAATTTGATGACAGAAAAGGACTACTTAATCCACCTAGTCTGCCTAGATATCCCTACCTAGTCTGTCACTGTGGAACCTATCTGGTTTCCACTGACTCTCCTAACCTTCTACATCCCACCTAATATACACCTACGTCTATCTTATGTATGATTGAAGCCCACAACTGTTCTAACCTACATCACTTCCACAGGCAATCTGTGCCAGGCATCCACTACCTTTCAGTGAAGATGTATTTTCTCATATCACTCTTGAATTTCCACCTATCCAGCTTCACTGCATGCCCCATGTCCTGGTGCTTGTTCTCCTTTGAAAGAGACTCCCCACCTGTACTTTATCCACTCCCGTAAGGTACTTGTAAGTCCTATCATATTTGCTCTCTGTCCTTTCCTCCATGATGTACATGTAGATATGCCTCAAATGTTCTTCAGACGGCTTCTTGTGCAAACCATGTGTCATTTTAGTTGCCCTCTTCTGGACTGCCTCCACTCTGCCTATGTTCTTTCCAAGGTGTGGTTTCCAAAACTGAAAACAGTACTCTAGGTGCTTTTTTCACTAGTGAGTGATATAATAGCAACACCACCTCCCTCGTCCTGCTGGAGATATCTCTCTCTATGCAATCCAGCATTCCACTAGCCCTACCCACTGCCTTGCTACACTACCCTGCCACCTCGATGTCCTCAGATATAACACCGAGGTCTCTTTCTTGCCTAGTGACTTTTTACTACTTCCCTGTACCACCACATACTCAGCACCAGGGTTTCTATGTCTTAAGAGCAATATTTTGCACTTTGTGGAATTGATCCTCCAACTTCCAAGTTTATGACTGTTCCTTGAGTTTCACTAGATCCCTGCACATTTTTCCAACCCTTCCAGAGTGCCCACCCTATTGCAGATTTTTGTATCATTTGCAAAAAGCTTCCATGCTGATGACCCAGGTTAAGAATCAAGCCCGGAAAGTCACACCGGGTAGGTGGGGTGAAAAAGCTGAAGGGAAAAATGCTGAACTTGGTCACCATGATGTTCCACCCATCCGTTCCGAATTGCACTGCCACCCAGACCACTGATCTATGCTGGATTATTCTCCAGGTGGGGTGGGGGGTAGATGGGCCTCCCTTTCCAGCCATGCTACAGAGTGAATCCATGTGTGTATCTGGGTCAGGTGAGTACTGGCGGAGGCAATAGACAGTTGATGGAGTGGCAAGAACAGAATAGAGCTAATCAACTGAGTTCAGCCAGGGAGGAAAAAAGCAGTATAACAAAAGAGGGATGTCAATCTTTCTCCAGTCCTCTGGAACCACTCCTATTTCTAGTGAGTTGTTGAGCAAGGCTATCAGTGGGGCAGCCAGAATCTCCCTAAGCTCTTTTACTACTCTGGGGTGAATCCCATTCATGCCTATAGCTTTGTTCACCTTCAGAGCTGCAAGTCCTTTTAGCACTCTGTCCTCTGAAAATAGACCTGTGTCCACACATTATCACACTGCTTCTCCCTGGTGTTCCATCCTTTCCACCCTCTGCTGTCCTGTGTGAAGATTGAAAAGAATTATCTGTTCAAAATGTCAGCATCTTATTAAGCTCCTTCTTCACAGTATCCCCTTTCCGCCCTTCTAATTCTAACTATTTCTACATTTATTTTCCACGTCTCACTTAAGTACCTGAAGAAAGTCTTATCCCCTGTGGTTACACCTCTGGCAAACCTTACCTGTCGGTGCCTTTGCTTCCCTTACCACCTTGCTTCCCTCTGCTTTTCTAGTTATAAATCCTTGCCCTCCTCTCTCTGCATTTCCTTAGGCCCCTTGAATGCAACCCATTTTTCTTTCACCATGTGCCACTTTCTTGGAGAATCATAATTGTCTCCTTTTCCTCTTCTTTCTGCTGTCTGCTTACTTCCTTCACACAAAGGTTGGATGCTTTGAGTATGCTGTCCTTTATCCTCCTTTGCCGTGCCACTACCTCTTCCTCACACTCCTTCCCCACCTATCTTTGGCAGTTCCTGAGGCAGTCACCCATTTCTTTAAAATCTGCCTTCTAAAAGCCCAGAACACTTTTCCTTGTGTGCTTCACCTATGCTCCTGTATTTATGCTGAACACTGCATGGTAATCTCTGGTGCAAATGGGACTGCTCACTGAGGTCTTTGATGCTGTCCCTAATTGCAAGCACCAGGTCCAGCACTGCCCCATCCCGAGTGGGTTCTTTGACTAACTGCTTGAGAAAAACCCTTTGTAAGGAGTCAAGGATGGCCCAGCTCTTTGCCAAAGTCACAGTTGCAAGTCTCCACTCCCGATCTAGCAGATTAAAGTCACTAAGTAGCAGCAACTCCTCCTTGCTTGCCATTCTGATTATGTCTTCCCCAAATGCCTTATCCATCTCCTTGCCCTGTGTTGGAGCTCTCTAAACCAGTACAGACAGGGAACCAAAAGCCTTCCTCCAGGTTGACCCAGAGTAATTCCAGCCCCTCATTTCCCTTGTACCCCTGTACCTCCATGGCCTTGATACCTTCCTCACCTAAGTGATTTGTTATATGTTCGCAATACCACTTTGAATTTAAGATCTTTCAAGGGAATTCTTCTTTCAACTATACCTTCTACAATCAAAGCCAGCTCTCGGGCTTTTTCAGCATCAGCTCCCCCCTTATTGGAATAGTGTACTAGAAGACTTAAGAAGGGCCTCTTCTTTGAATTGTTTTAAAATCAATTTGAAAATTTGGTTACAATCATTGAATGAATGTAAATGTTTTTAATCTTTGTATTTTGTTATACATTGTTTTGTATGTATGCATTTGTTGTTACTGTTTCATGTTATTGCTCGGGTCAGACCTGAAAAAAGGCTTGTCCCAGTGTCCCTACCCAGTTAACAAAATAAAAACAAACAAATATTATCTAACACTTCACCTTTCCTCTATTCTCTGTCCTTCCTGAACTGAGTGTAGCCTGGTGTATTCATTTCCCAGTTGTGGTGTTCAGTACATCATGTCTATTACAGTCACTAAATCTAGATTAACCTCCACCATGGTTACTTCCATGTAAGGAATTTTGCTACAAAGATTCCTTGCAATATAGAACATTGCATTCTAAATCTTTTCCCTCATCTACTACCCTGCTTCTTCCTACATTTCTGCCTGTTTTGTTCCCTGGCTTAGCCATTAACTTGCTCCTTCCCTCTTTACTTTCACCATATCTGGACTGCTTTAATCCCATATCCTCCCCTACATTCGTTATATTCCCATTTTCTTCTTTCCCAACCCTGTCTTTTTGCACATCTTCTCTAGGAGAGTTTTCTCCACTGTAGTCTTCCCTCCTGTCACTTCCTTATTTCCTTAACAATTTACCATCTGCTTTATCATTTGACAGATGCACTTATTGCCTTCTTTGGTTTCACTGCCTCATCATCTAGTTTAGATGCTCATCCATGTAGCATTTAAACCTACCATTAAGGACCGTGGAACTCTTCATAGAAGGATGCAGGCTATTCCTCCCATAGAGGCCCACATTCTCCCAGGTTGTTCCCTAGTTCTCAATGTATACAAAACCTTCCTCCATGCACAATGCCTTCAAACATTTATTAAAAGCCTTGATGAGGAGTTTTCTTGCCTCTGCCCAGTCATATACTGGAAGCACCTCGGAAAAAGCCACCATGCATGCTAATTGTTGAGGCACCGCCCCAGCTCCCTGAAATTTCTCTTTAGTACTCCTACCTTCCACTGTGCTATAGCATTCATTCCAATATGGACAATGGCATCCAGCTTCCTACCAATTCTTGCTTTCCTAGTGATCCACAGGATTTACTCTTCCGCTCTCCCAGAAGATGTAAGCCTCAGGCACCTTGCCTTCCTATCTTTTTTCCCTCTAGCTCCTATGTATATCCCCTTCACAACTGAGTGCCCCACTAGCACCTGCTTCTTCTTTGGTTGGGTGAGTCTCTTTCCCTTTTTGGGTTCTCCATTTATGAGAACTTCTACCTCCTCCCTTCTTACACAGAATCATAAACATAGAATTTGATGGCAGATAAGGATTGCTTGGCCCACCTTGTCTGCCCATTTTCCCTACTACTGCAATACTGCAGACCTTACTTGGTCCCTAGCTTCACCCTCCACTTCCTATCCAGTGAGGTTCCCTTATGCCTCTCTCATGTATTCTTGAAACCCGTAACATTTTTTCTCCCCATTGCCTCTGCTGGGAGGCTATTTCAGGAATCCATCACTCTTTCAGTGAAGAAGTACTTACTCACATTTCCCCTGAATCCACCGCCCTCCAGTTTCATAGCATGACACCTTGTCCTTGAGCTTCTTTTTTTCTAAAAAATGCTTCCCTCTTGTACCTTATTTATACCCGTCATGTATTTGAAAGTCTCTATCATATCCCCCTTTCCCTCCTTTCCTCCAGGGTGTACATATTGAGGTAATTTAGTCTCTCCTCATAGGTCTTGTGATGTAGTTCCTGCACCATTTTAGTTGCCCTCCTCTGGACCACCTCTACTCTATATCCTTCCAGACGGGTGGTCTCCAGAACTGGACACAGTACTCTAGGTGAGGTCTCACCAAAGATTTATACAGTGGTATCACCAACTTCCTCCTTCTGCTGATGACCACTAAAGCAGTAGGTAAGGGTAGGGGGATGTTGGGGTGTATTAGTAGGGGTATCACAAGTTGGAAAAGGGAGGTAATAATCTTTCTTTACAAGACACTGGTTAAGCCCCACTTGGAGTACTGCATACAGTACTGGAGGCCACACCTTCACAAGGACATTAACCAAACAGAGGCAGTCCAGAGAAGGTCAACCAAAATGGTACAGGGACTGCATCAGAAAACATGAGGACAGATTAATGGAGCTCAATATGTATACCCTTGAGCAAAGGAGGGAGAGAGAGGTGATATGATCGAAACATTCAAACATCTTAAGGGCATTAACAAGGTGAAAGAGTCTAACATGTTTCAATATAAGAAAAATAGCAAGACAAGAGGACACAGCATGAGATTAGAGGGAGGCCAATTAAGGGGTAATGTAAGGAAGTTCTTTTTCGAAGAAAGGGCAGTGGATGCATGGAATGGCCTACCTCAGGAAGTGGTGGATATCAATGCAGTGCAGGGTTTCAAACAGGCATGGGATAGGCATAAGGGAGCAATACAGATGAATACGAATAGATAGGCCATTGACAGAGCAAAGGCCGATGGCACATTCATAAGGTAGAAAAAGAAATGGGCAGACTGGATGGGCCTTGCGGTCCTTATCTGCCATCAACTTCTATGTTTCTTTGTTTCTATACCCTCCCTATGCACCCTAGCATCCCACTAGTTCTTCCCACTGCATTGTCACACTTTTGGCCACCATTAGATCATCAAATATAATAACCTCCAGGTCTTTTTCCTGTCTGGTGGTTGTCAGTACCACTTCCCCCATCTTGTACTCTGCACTGGGTTTCTGTGCCCCAAGTGCATGATTTTGCACTTCTTTGAATTGAAACGTAGTTGCCACACTCTTGACCACTCCTCAAGCTTTTTTAGGTTTCTATTCATTGTTTCCACACACTCCTCCAGAGTGTCTGCCCTATTGTAGATCTATGTGTCATCTATATGTCATTTGCAGTTTTGCTAATAAAGACATTAAGAGGACTGGCTCCAGAGCTGATCCTTGTGGCATTCCTCTGGTCACCCTCCATCCTCAGAGTGAACTTCATTTACTACTAGCCTCTGCGTCCTATCTTCCAACCAATTTCTTGCCCAGTTCACCACCTTTGGACCCACTCCCAGGCTGCCCTGCTAGTTTACGAGTCTCCTATGTGAAACGGTATAGAAGGCCTTACTAAATCTATGTAGGCCACATCCTCTGCACCTCCGTGATCTAATTCACTGGTCACCCAGCCAAAGAAATCTATCAGATTTGTTTGACATGACTTCCCTGCCATGATCCATGCTTTCTTGGATCCTGTAAGCCACCGCATTCAATATATTCCACAATCCTATCCTTCAATAGTGATTCCATTAATTTTCCCACTACCTAAGTCAGGCTGACTGGCCTGTAATTGCCAGCCTCCTCCTTGCTACCACTTTTGTGAACTGGAACTACATCTGCCCTCCTGTAGTCTTCCGGAACCACTCCTGTCTCAAGTGAGTGGTTGAACATGACAGTCAGAGGTGCAGCCAGCACTTCTTTGAGCTCCTTCAGTATCCTTGGATGTGTCCTGTCTGGTCCCATTTCCTCGTCCACTTTCAGTTTCTCTGCTGCCAGGGCTAGTTTTTCCCTCTGTTTGGGCCTTTGCACTCCTGACTGCTTTCCCTGCCTTCCTTTGTTTCTTCTGATACACCTTCCTATTCTTCTTACTCTGTGTCTCCTTGTATCTCCTGAACACTTGTACCTACCCTGTATGCTCCCTGAATGCTTGTACCTCCTGAATGCTAGTGTTTTTTGCCCTTATCTTCTGGACCACCTATTATGAGAACCATAGCAGTCACTTTTTCCTCTTGCTTTTACTTACTTGCCTGATGCACAGGTTTGTTGCCTTCACTATGGCCCTTTTTAGTGTTTACCACTGTTACTTCACTCAGCCAAGACCTCTCCCCTGCCTCTCCCCCACTGTGAAGGGTACTTCCTCTAAGTTGCTCCTTTTTACCAGTAAGATGAAGGTGTTATGCAGTGGCATAGGTGGAGGAGCATGCCTCTCCCCCCATCCCCAACCTCTCAGAACCAACTGTAGTCTGTCCACTCTGCCTCCATCTAGGAATCCTCTGGGAGAGCAGTGGATAACTTGGAGGCCCCTGAGTCCCTGAGTGGGGTAGAAGGTCCACTGTACCCACAGTATTTCAGTCTGAAATCCAGCAACCTATGCCTGCATGTCAGAGTGGTGAGTACATATGGGGCAGTACATCAGTTTCAGAAGATTTCCCTTAAGACTGCCACACCACAACCATTGCACTGCACCACTTCCATGATCCTTACATTCCTTCACTTATGTTTATACAAGTTTGGTTTACCCTTCTACCACCTTACTACTCCATTG
Source organism: Neoceratodus forsteri (assembly GCA_016271365.2). NCBI lineage: Eukaryota > Metazoa > Chordata > Ceratodontiformes > Ceratodontidae > Neoceratodus > Neoceratodus forsteri. Next base: position 507,320,980 of record CM057452.1, on the reverse strand, counting down.
TTTTTACTTCCTCACCCTTATTTTTCCTGAAACTACAATATTTCATAACCGTTCCCTAGATTCCATAAGGTGTCTCATGCTTTCCACTTTTCTTAACCCTTTCCTGTTGCTATTTATGTCTGATTTTATTTTTTATGCCCTTCAATTCTGACCCCACTGTTCTACCCACTTCACCCAGGGAAACTCTGGGTCTATCCAACTTGTTTGAATTCCCAGCTTAACTAACTAATGACTCCTTGTTACACCATAGTAAAATTACGTTAAGTAGTAGTAATTACCTTCCTTTGCTTGATGTCTTTGCAAGTTCAGTTTACCTTTCTATCTCTTCTTACTCCCATGTTACTACTACCTTCCCCTTTTCTTTCCTGAAACTATTTCATAACCTTACCCTAGATTGCACATCTCCTGCTTTCTCTTTATTTTTTTTTCCAAGTATTTCTTTTGGAACTTGAGCCAGGCAAGGATTTACCCCTCGTCTACCCTTAGACACACAACCCCCAACAAACTCTGACAATCTACGTGGAAGCTGCCTGGGTCAGTGTCCTGTGACTTACCCCTCATAGTGGGCTTCTCAAGGGGAGATGCCAAACTGTACCATTGGTCTTGTTGGAGACTTAGGCTTGGCATCTTTTCAGAGCTGGGAGGGAGCCAGTGCAGGAGTGTCATACTGTGCTGCAGTCATGGGTGTTTCGGCTTGTGTGTTGGCCCAGAGGACAGGATGTATGATGGCATCCTGGTGATGTTGGACATGCTCCCAAGCCTGATGTACTGATGTCTGCCTAGCACCTACTGTCCTTATCTTGTGGTTTCTGCCTCACCAACCCCCAGCCAACACAAGGGTTCAGACTATCACCAAGTGTCACAGCCTGCTCACCACAGAAGAGGAGGCCTGTCTACCAGATGCTTGATCCTCCTCCCCCCCCCAGCCAATCATCCGAAGCTCCAGGCTCATTCCTGAACCTGGGTAATTGACCTTGCAATTGGTATCACTATGGCTTCTGCAAGTGGGCTAGCTGCTGCTTTCCCTTTATTAATCCTTTTATTTGTTCCTATCTTTGTCAGATCCTACATTATACACTTTAATCCTCACCTTCCTGTTTTACACACTCTACCCAGGGAAGCTTTGAGACTATCCCACTTGCTTGTTAGCCCCAATCTAACTAAGTACTGTCTCCTTTGTTAAACCTTAGTACATTTGTTTAGTTGTTTAACCAGGTATAGCGCACTAAGCTGAAAGCTTTTTTACAGGAGCAACCTGGGAGCACAAGGAGGTTAAGTGACTTGCTCGGGGTCACACAGTATGCAAGTGGAAGCTGTGGGATTCAAACCCAGGTCTGGTCTGCTGTATGTCACCAAATTTGCAGCTCAGAGCCTTAGACCACTGCGCTATACTGCCTCTTACATTAAGTAATAATAGCTTTCACACAATGTTGCTCAGTGCAGGCTTCCTGATCTCTGCTCTTCCTTGGCGTTGATGATGCAGGCGGTCTCTCTCTCTCTCTCTTTGTTCTCTTCCCTTTTGGCACTGAAAGCTGACTTCCTTTCTTCCTTCCACTCTCTCTTGACAGCTGAAGCCCCAGACAGATTCACACACCCTGAAATCTAAACCCTTGGGTCAATGGTAGCCCAAAATCTTACCTGTTATGGGACATGGCTCAGCAGCCCTCTGTCTCTTTCTCAGTGCTAGATCATCAGAATCATAAACATATTGGCTTGCACCCAGTTGCTACTCTCTTGCTCTCCAGAACTCAGTAGCTTTCCTCACAGCTCATTCACACTTTTGAGGCCTAGAATGGCACAGCTCCCACCATCCCACAACAACATCTACACCAGATCTACTTATCTCCAGCACAGTCCTGCCTTTATAGGCCCTGCTCACAGTCTTCTACAATTGATGATGGGGCTGTCACTCAAGGAATTCGATAGCCCACAGGACAGACAATGGGCACCAGAATCTGGGATCCCTCTTTCCCTCAGAAGTCCCTGGAGTTCTTGCTTTGTGTGGTGCTGAGCACAGGGGAGATCCCTCCTATGCTGGTCTGCCAGCTGGTACAAGACTGAATCCAAAGCAGTGTCCATAACATAGTCACTGTGCCCTGTGCATTTTCTGTTGTCTGGCACTTCTATTGGCATTTGGTTGTGCAGGACTATCTATTACTGTCCCACAATTGGGTCCTTCACCAGGATGGACAGTGTCTGTGTCCTCCTCAGGAATGTGATGGAGAAGGTGCCTCTTATCATTCAAGTTATGGTGGGCCAATTGGTGCACCAGGGCCTACGTCTGACCCTGCAAATGTCCTGTCATCTTCTAGAGGAGCCATCCTTAAGGGCTTTCTGGTTCTTCTGTTCTCATCCTTAGAATTCTTACTGTCCAGGAAAAGGACAGATCGCTGATTCTGCACTGACCTTTGTCTCGGTTGTCAGTGTCACTGCGGCCTTTGGGGTTTTGACAACCACAAGTTCAGCTGGAGGCAGTGGATCAGTTCTTGCCCCCTCAGTGGGCCTAGCTCCATGATAAGGTTTCATTCAGTTGTAGTGTATGATAAAAGACTGCTTGTCATTCACAGATAACAGTTCATACAACACTTCAGACACCTTTTTAATCTCTCGATTCTACCTGTTGATTCAACACACAAGGTATTCTGATATGAATTGCTAATTGCTAAATTGCTAAATGTGTGTGCCCTTTATCTGATGTTTACATACTAGGACAATGATTTGTAACTACCAAATGTTTGTATGTTTTTTATTAAATTTCCTGAAAATATAATTACCCACAAAATGACTTGATATAGGCCCTTGAACCATGGCTGGAGTTTGGAGAAAACAAACTTTTTACAACTCCGATTCTTGACTCACATCCAGTCACCCTCTGTATAATCTTGGCTAGTTATCCTAAGGTCATTATTCTTCCTTTTTCTTACCCATAGCCTTGTCTCTTTACTGCTGCAGCCATGAACTGAGGTACCCCACCATTTCAGTCACATAATCAGTGGGATGAGTATACTGTACCTCTTCTGGACAGCTGCTCCATTGAGAAGCTCTACTGGAAGTGTGATTTCATGGCTGAACATCACCATAAATGGTGTGTACCTCATCATGGACTGCACAGTACTCCTGTAAGCCAGTATAATGTATGGCAGCTGACTATTCCATTTAGTCTGGTCATCTTGCATGAAAGAGGACAGAACATCTAGAAGCATGCAGTTCAAACTCTTGACCAGTACATCTGATTGTGGGTAGTATGGAGTGGTCTAGATTTTGTGAAGCTCCAGGAGTTTATACATATTGCAGAACAACCTGAACTCAAAGTACTATCCCAGATCTATATGGATGGACCTGGGTGCATTATACTTATAAATGACTGTTGAATGAAAACATTGGCCAAAGTTCTAGTTATTTGATCCAGCAGTAGGAAGGCTTCTGCCCATTTCATGAAATAGTCCATCACTATTAAGACATAATTTCTTCTTAGGGGCAGTGGTAAGGGGCTGAGGATTTCATTGCTACCATCTCCAGGGGCCAGCTGGTTTGGGGAGAGACCATGGGGGCTCTCGGAATGGCACCTACTATTTTCAGGGACCTCCAAATCAGGAAGTTTTACACCAATCATTTAGTTGTCTGCCTCCACCCCAACCATCAGTATCTGACTTGCACCTTCTGCATAAGCTTTTCTACCCCCAAATGCCCCCCTTTAGCTGTGCCATGAAATACCTGAAGGACCTCTATCACCACTCCCTTGGGGACTACCATGCAGCCTGTAACCAGGGGTGCCCTCCTTTTCTTCAGCCCTCTGTATCAAAATACCTTGTTGCTCTTGCAGCTAAGGCCACACCACGTGGTACCTGCAAAGCTTAGGGTTACATTGGGCCTCTTTGGCAAGGATTCCTTTCTCCACCTGGAATGCCAGTCTGGTGATCAGTGGTTCTTCTTGTTGGTGGTTTTGCTGGTTGTACAGAAACTCTTGGCAACTACTTATTGTCTTCCATATTGGCAGGAGCTGGGGTATCAGCATAGTCCAGGTCCAGGATCTCTCCTGGCACTGTAGCAAGTGGTGACAGCCTCTTGGGCAGATCACCTTCATTATTCTGCTGTTTTTCTGGTTATGCATGATTTAATAACTGAATTGTGGCAGTTGTTCAAACCACCAAACATGCTGTCCTTCCAACTAGTGGACATTAGGCAGCCGACAGAATGAGTCATAGTCTGTCCTTAGCTTCAATGTCTTTTCAAGCAAGAAGTGATGAAAATGGTATGTAAAGATTACAACAGCTAACAGCTCCTTCTTTGTTATACTGTAGCATAACTGCATTATGCATTGGTTAGAGCCTGACTCTCATAAATGACTACTTTATTCTTGCCATCCATCACCTGAGCCAACACTGCTCTGATGCCCACCTTGATGGTGTTGGTGTCCAGGAAAATTGTAGTTGTGGGTCTGAATAAGCTAGGATGGGTGCTGAAATCAGTTAGTGTTTTAGCTCCACAACGTTCCATTGGCAGATGTCTGTCCAGGTGAATATCATCCCCTTTTTCAGTAGGCTCACACAATGGCTGGCAGTGGTGGTGGTAGACTCCTCAATGAACCTTCCGTAGTATGACAGCAGTCCCCAAAATCCTCACCTCTTCACTGAACAGGGTACCAACCAGAACCACAAGCCTACTTTTCTGGGCCAATTCCCACCCCAGCAATGGAGATCAGGTGTCCAAAATACTTCATTTCATTGCAAAAAGAGGCTACACTTAGATGGCTTTTTGTTTAGGTTTGCAAGCCTTAACTTTCTTAGAACAACCTTCAGTTTGTGCAGATGTTCTTGAAAGGTCTTGTCAATGATGATTATGACATTGAGGTATACCAGTCATGATGGTCCTTGTAAATCTGCCAGTACAACATCCATCAGGTGTCTTTGGAGCATTATACAACCCAATCATAACATTAAGCCTTGACAGTCCTTGTTTGGTCAAGAATGCTGTGTTTGGCTGGTCCTCAGATTAAAGCTCCACTTGACAACAGCAACTACACCAAATTCAAGGTGGAAAAAAGTGAGCGTTTTCCAAAAGATAGAGGGTGTCATCAGTACTAGGAAGTGGGCATACATCTTTTGTGGTGACCTCATTCAGGCACCAATAATCCACACACTCATATACCACATTTCTCTATCATACCAGGACTACTGGGACTTCCCACGGACTCATTGAGGGCTGAATAACTTCCTGGTTCTTCCTCTGTTCTAGTTGTTATTCAAACTCTATCTGATAATGAGGAGTGACCTCCAAGGTCCTTCCTTGATCATCCAGGTATTTCCAGTGCCAATCCAGTGCTTCACTAACCCAGTTCATCCCAGATGTGATCCTCCATTGTCTAATATATTGTCACACTCACATGTTGTAGCCTGGGCTCCTCACATCTGCTCTGACATCAGTTCTCATTCTTCAAGTTGGAATTTCTGAGATAAGATCTGTTTTGTACAACCCGGTGCTTCTTATCCTCCCTTTTTTTGGGGTGAGGGATCTGCAAGCCTTGAACTGTGGTTGTCTCTGGGTGATATCACCACCCCAGAGTGGAAGATACCAATCACAGACCCTTGGTAAATGGTCTGCAAGTCCATTGTCATATTAGCAATCCACACTGGCACTTATCCCTGCTTTATCCACTCGTTGACTGAGCTATGAGGAAATCATGAATTTCTTTCTGCTGGAGTTTCACAAGCATTTCTTGGTCTTCAGCTTCACCTGCTCTAACCTGGCCAGGGATGAGCACTTCACTTTTTCACAGAACAGTAGTATAACTGCTGGCCACACTCTAGCAGACAGTCATCCCTGAACTATTGGACATCAGGGGAAACTTCTTTCCCAACACCATACAAGTACCTGTGGCAAAGTTAATGTGGCCCTCTATTGCCACAGCTAGTAAATCCTGAGTAGTGCGGTCTAGGTCATCTTTGACCACCAGGAATTCACAGGCCAATTGTAGCTCCTGCAGGCTGATGACTGTTTGCTGCACTTCCAATACTTTCAGGGCTGTTCAGTTCACCATTTACACCATTCCTCTGTAAGGTCACAAGCTTTGTAAGGATCTTTTGGGTGCTTCTTCCCACACCAGAGGAAAGCATAATGAACACCTGTGCACCGAGTCTACCAAAAGTCATCCAGTCACATGACCAGGTATGCCTGATGTGCAAAGGCCTTGGCTAATATGTAAATCAGTGAATGCAACAGAGAGGTTTGTCAGGACCTGGATGCACATGGATAGGAGTTGAAGACCAGACACCTATTATATCAAGGGACAAAAAGAAACCTCTCAGCAAATTATGATCTGTACTACCACCTGACTGGGCTATAATCTTCTCAGGGAAATATAAAGTGTCCCCTGCAAGTTTTCATTGAGTGTCGCATTGAATAACATGCAGATGCATGGGAGCAAGGATCGGAGTGGTGTTCTTGTCTTCCCTACCCAGGTAGGCATCTCATTTGGGCCTGTTACATTATTTGTGTCGAGGTTAATTGCTAGCTCTATGTCTTTGACAGATGCTAACAAATGATCAGGGATTTGTAAGGATAGAGGGGGTGGCAGTAGCTAAAGGGTAGCCTGATGACTAATTTTCTGAACTTGCTATTGATGGAGCTGCAGAGAGAGCTCATACTGAAGTCAGGATTCACACTGAGAAAGTCGAGGAAGAGATCAATTCCCTGGATCTCAGGATCAAGGAAGATTTTACTTTCTATCACCAGTTTTTGGCATTACAGTACAGCATCTTTTCAACTTCCAATTGGTACTGTAGTACTGTACCTTTCTACAGCAACCTCATTTCTTCATGGATCATGTTAAGCAGCTGTTTCTAAGAGGCAGGAGCCATTTTTGTATGCCTGTTGTTTCTTCTTTATTATGACTTTTCAAGGCTTGGTATTACTTGCTTTGTTGATGTTGCATTCTCTGATCTTTGTCAATGGTATTCATGCAGAATGGCAATTGCACTTCTGAAATGTTTGTTGGAATTTCTTTTTGAATTCCATGGAATTTTGAAAAGCTTTTCTGTGCAAATCACAAACTAAGTTTCTGCTGACTATGTGAATTGCAGAATAAATTGCCATAGACCATGGAAAAATAATCCATAGTTTATGTAAACCATGTATTACTAATCTTCCCAAAAACCTTCTGCTTTTGAAATTATGGAATTCTGCAGAATTTGGCAGAATTTTCAGAAATTCCACTTATTTATGTTCCTTCAGAATTCGAAAATTCAGCACATGTTTTCATGCATGACTTTGGCTATGGTAGTGGAAATTGTGTTTCAGATACTATTACCATTATGGTTCCTGCTAGCTGCTATTTACAATGTTAGTTGGGTTTTCATCTGTTATTGCATCTTTGCCATGTTATCTAATGCACTTCTTGTACCTTACCTTATCTTACAATGTAAGGTGCATTTCTTGCACCTTACCTTACAATGTGAGGTGGACTTCTTGCACCTTACATTGTACCATTTACCTGTTTGCCATGTATGATGTTCTGCTGTACTCCTCCTACCCTTTCCCCTAGGGTGCACGTGGAAATTAGACTTGGCTCGCTCGCTATGCCTTTCCCATTTACCAATTTTAAAATAGAAAGATAGACAGATAGATAGATAGACAGACAGACAGACAGATAGATGGATTGATTATTTCAGAAGTTTCACCAGGCAGGACATACTGAACTAACAGGAGCTCATTTCCAGATGTGTCCTGGGGAAAAGGAAAACGGGTGTACACTTGAAAATATGTAGAGTCAAAAACAATGTGATACAACTCTAAACAGGAGAGAAATAAAGAAAGCAGCCATGTACAGTTAATTGTGTACACGCATTTAACCCATGCAAATGAATAACTAGATAATCAAACAGTGCGAGAACTTGTAAATCATGCACCACTGCATTGAAAACTGTAGCTGCAAGCTGAATGTATGCCAGCACCAGCTAGTAGTAGAGCAATACATGTTACATTGGGGGAGGTGGGGGGAGAAAGCAGGGTTGAGGGGGAACATAGAAACAGAGTTACGTTCAAGGACTAAGAGAGGTGAGTTTGGTGCAGGGAGGAAGAGACAGATGAGCAGAATGATTTGAAGTAAGGAAAGGGTTATGAGAGGAGGTGGAGAAGGGGTGGAGTAGGGAAAGGTGAGAAGAGAGGAGGGGGTAGGGTTAGATAGTAGAGGGAATGGGATAGGGTTGTGAGAGGAGGGGAAGGAGGAACAGGGAAGGGGTGGTATAGAGAAAATAAGGAGGGTAAGAGATGGGGAGGAGATAGATTGGATATAGGGGAGAAATTAGTTGAGGTTACAGGCTACAGCTGAAGGTGTGGGAAGAGAGGCTACACAGGAGGGAGTCTAGAGAGTAGGGAGAGGTGGTTAAATGGATTGGGAGAGGGAGGGAGTTCCAGAGCTTGGGGAAGTGGTAGGAGAAGGCAGACTGTCCTGCAGCAGACAATCTAGGGGGTAGTGCAAGGGAGCATAAGTGGGAGTTGCAGAGGGCATGGGAGTTGGGGTGAGGCAGGGAGAGGGTAGAGGACAAGTAGGAGGGGAGGGATCCAAACCAATACTTGGCAATAAATGAGGAGCAGTGTGCAATACACCTAGTTTCAAGGGAGTGAAAGGAGAAGGATGTATAAAGAGTACATTGATGAGTTCATGTAGGGCTGTCAAAAGCAAAGTGACAGAATGAGTTTTAAAGAGAGTCCAATCTAGAATGGGTAGATTTGGGGGCAGAACTGTAGACTATGTCACCATAGTCAAATATGAGGAGGATCATTTTCTGTAAGACAGCTCTACAGGTTGCAGGCAGGGTGCAGCTGTGGTGGCGGTACCATGCTCCCAATTTATGGTGGAGTTTTTTACATTTGGCATCAATGAGTTCAGAGAAGTTGAGGTGGTTGTCAAGCCAGACCCAGAGGTACTTGAAGGAGAGTACATTCTCAGTGGTGGATCCACCTAGGATATGGAAGGAAGGGGGACTGCCCATCCTACAAAGTTTGCCCTGAGTGCTGAAGGTCATAGAGACCATTTTTTGGTGTTGAGGGCCAGCTAATTTGAGTGGAACCACAGCTAGACATTGTCAAAGTCCCATTGAAGCCTGGCGCCAGGTCAGCAGGGGAATGGCTAGAGGCAAATAGGACTGTGTCATCAGCATACATGTGAATGGACACTGAGGTGCAGACAGCAGGAAGATCATTTAGAAAGACTGAGAATAGGATAGTATCGAGGACTGAGCCTTGAGGTACCCCAGTGGTGATTGGTAGGGGAGGGGAAAGGGAGTCCCCAATATGGACTAATTGGGACCTACCGATGAGGTAGGAGTGGAACCAGTTGGTGGCCAAGGAGGAGAGTCCAGCTGCAGAGAGCTTAGATAGGAGAAGGGGATGACAACAGTGATGAAGGCTTTGGCCAAGTTGACAAAGATGGCTGATGTGACTTGGCCCTGAGCCATCCCTGTGAAAATGGTATCAGTCAGAGGAGGGAAGAGGAGGTGGAGTGGTTTTGTCAGAATCCTGAATGGTACGGGGTGAAAAAGAAGGAAGCATCAAGGAAAGGGGAGAGTTGAGATAGCAACAGACATTCTTGGAGTTTGACGAGGGTGGGGAGGACAGAAATGGGATGAGAGTTACCAGGAATAGAAGGATCACCATCTTTAGGGAGGGGAATGACTGTGGCATGCTTCCAGGCAGATGGAACAGTGGCAGAGGAGAAGGAGAGGATTGAAAGGGTAGAGATGGGGATACCACTGGCATGGGTTGCCAGGTGTAAGAGTTTAGGATCCAGCCCATCAGGACTTTTACTCTTGAGCAGATTGAGTGTTAGTAGGGAATTGATGGCAACATCAGATGTGATGGGAGAGAAGGAGAATTGGGTAGGTTGTTGGGAGGGTGGGGGGAGTGTTGAAGCTGGTGGAAAGGATGAGAAGAGGTAAGAAGCACAGGAGGTGAAGATGGTGTAGAATTCACTGGCCACTGAGAGTGGATCAGTAATGGATGAGTCATTCAGCTTTAGAACTGGGATGGTGGGTTGGGACTCGGGAGCAAAAAGGGCATGGACAACCTTCCAGAACTTTGAGGGATGGCTGATATTGTTATGGAAGGTAGAGGAAAAGTACTTCACTTTGTCTAACCTAGTGGCTCTGGTGTAGGCATTATGCAGGGCATAATATTTTTGTAGGTCCTGGGTGGAACTTTGTGCTTCTTCCAAGTTAGGTCCCTAGATAGAAAGAAAGAAAGAAATAAAGAAAGAAAGATAGATAGCTAGATAGATAGATAGATAGATAGATAGATAGATAGATAGATAGACAGACAGACAGGCAGACAGAGAAGCTAAATAAATTAAGTCTGCTAAGCTGGTAAGTGATGATGATAGGAATTTTAGAGTTTGTATTTTGTTGGGCACAGACACATAGGAATGTTAAAGTTTTTACCTTGTTGGGTACAGTTACTATTTGAACCATCTTCTCTACTATTTTGGGTGTGCAGCCTTGGTGCAGTGTATATGTCTTACTATGGTGACTTTGTGGTCTGGTCTGCCATCTTCTTGTAAATGTTGTATGTCTATGTATTTTGTGACACATGGGCTTATCCCACTCTTTTGTTATTCCCCAGGTTGTGCATGGAAAAATACAGTGCCTGTCTAGTGTACCTAACTGGTTAACAAAAGCTAACAAAATAAAAAAAATCCTGGGGAAGGTTTCAGACTTTTCTAAGTAATTATTCATATTGATGAAGAATAGGTGTCAAGATTGTATAGTTTCTGCTGAGGGAATCCAGTTTGTTCAAAGCTATGGTTGAACTTCATATAGCTGGTTGGTACTCAATTGTAATCACTTTGTAGAGTGACTTCAGTCTGTCAGGGTATTGTTGAGTACTTCTGTTGTTTTCTGTCTGTGGAATCCAGATGATGGTAGAGGACTCCAACAATGGGTGGGTTGAATGCCCTGGGTACCCATTTGGGGTTGATCAGTAGCCTGAGGAGTTCCCTGATGCTGTCCTTCATGTTTTAAGCCATTTACAAGGGAAGCCATCATTGATGTAACAGGCTATATTGCATCCTAGTTTGTCTTGGTGATACTTTCATTCCAGTTGGTAACGAAGGATATGATGTGCATTAGAGCTGGGTGAAATTTATCTTCCACTGGCAGAATTCAGGAGTAATTATGATTTGGCTTCCATGAAATTTCATGAAACTTCTGTTTTATTTCATAAAAGTTTTCTAAAATTGCGATTTCAGTTATTTCTATCTACTTCGAAAGTATTAGTCCATGTTGCACCAAATCTGGTATGAAGCCCAAGGGCCATACAGAAGTGTACCAAATTTCAAATCTGTACCAGTAAAAGTGATTCAGTTATAAGCCTCCAAGTATCCATATATTTTAAAATTGCATTTCACAGTTATTGGCAATTAGTAGTTTAGAACAGAGCTCAGGAAGTCACACTATAAAGCAGGCCATGGCCGAGACAGCTGCTGCTCAGCAATGCATCTCAGTCGGGGAGGATTGGCAGTACAGTCCACCAACATGGTGACCCCTGCAGCTGGTCCAGGGAGCTTGCTCTTGCTGCAGGGTAAGCTGTGGCCATATCAGACAAACAGAAGCACCCCTCCACTAGTACATGTGGGAAAGGCAAAATGTGGGACAACAACCTAGTAGCCAACTGAATGAAGGTTTGGTTTAGCCTGATCAAGCTATATCCCTGTGAGCAGGGTATATCTCTGAAAGACGACCTGCCAGCCAGAAGAAGAACCAGTATGGGAAAAATTGACACTGTGTGTGTCAACTCTTCAGCTCAAAGTGTATCCAAGTTATAAGCAGTCAATATTTCAAAATAACATCTGTAATTAAAGTTGAATTGTATGAGCTTTTGTGAAATTGTGGAATGTTGTAATACTTTTGTCAAATCCATGTCCATACATTTTGCTAAAGCATACACTTGAGTTGCCATTGTAGAGGAAGGCTAAGGCAGGATGAAGTGTCAATGAGGTAGCATTTATAGGCGTCTCCATAGTAAAATATTGTGGTGCCAAGTGTCAGGTCACTATCTTGAGTGGCGAACCATGAAGAATAGTCATGGGACATAACAAAAACTAATGAATAAGTGAACTACCTCTGTCTACCAATTTCCAAGACTCTTCCAAGAAAGTATGTGTATACATTTTCAATTATTTAGCTCCCACCCTTTTTTTTCATTTCCTCACCCCTGTTCCCCCTTCCTAACCCTTTCACATAGGTATTTCCCCAGTATGACCAATGTTGTGACTTCTACTATTGTTATACTTTATACAACTGCTATTTACTGCATGTAACTTTATTCCATAAACCTCTGTTATCTTGTGTTCATTTGTTATCTGTATTGCTCCTGTATGTTACCATTGTTGTATCTCACACTGTAACCATGTCTACCTTCCCTGCCATGAGGTGCCTTTGGAAATTAGTCCCTGACTCAAAGGTTATAAATCCGACTTTCAAATAAATAAATAAAAAATAAAACTAAAGGTGGCTAAAGACATTTTTACATGAATAATAAATGATTGCATTTTGTGCACCTGTAACTTCCCTGCCCCTCATCCAGATGTCATGAAACTTGGCATGCTTGTAGGGTCCCTTCCAAGCAGTATGCATGCCATGCAAATAAGTTGACTGAGTTATGTTCAGTTAAAGAATTTCAGAAAATTCCACAAAATTTCAACAATTTCATGAATTTTAGAAAAATGTGTGGAATTTTGTGAACATTCTGCTAAATCAGAATGTGATAATGTCACCCAACCCTAGTACACATTTTTGAGTACTTCCTGGGAACACTAGCTCTATGTGATGGCAACTAAACTAGGTCAATGAAAGGACAAAAATGAGTGTAACTCAATTCTGCATCCGAATCTTCACAGATTTGTAATTTTTTTTGCCAACTACACCCACACACAAGAGAGGCATTTCATGGCCACTCACCACTTCATCTGGCCCACTCATTACTGTGTTAAACAATATTTCAGAATCTTTGTACTTTTATTTCATTTCCTTCCTCAGTGCACCTTTATGATAACTGCCTTTTAGGGCCCGAGGACAATGTCCCTCTCACTTGTCTTATCGGACTCAGTATCTCTAAATCCTGGGAAGTTCCACAGTCCTCACATCTGGCTCCTTTGGTGAAGGAGAACTCTTCCTGAAGATTTAGATATGAAATGGAGCTGCACTCATTTATTTTGTCCTTTCATTGGTTGATGTCCATTGGATGTGCTAAAGCCAAGTGATTTATTAATTCTGAGTAACAAGATGAGGGCTCCTGAACTTCTTCCTGCCTTTTGGATAACTACACTAGGTTACCTCTAATAAACCATATTACTGTTTCTAGTTCATCCAGCTTGGTAACCAGTGAGCATGTCTTGGAGCTTTGTATCACTGGTGGTGACCATTTTAGTGGGTTTATGTATGTAGACAATCATGTATTATGGTCACTGGATCACAGAGGGTTTGTGTTGGGTAGATGGATTTGCTTATGTTGTTGGAGGTAGGGGTTAAATTAAATGTGTGCCAAAAACAGAAAATAAAGTTAGAGTTAATGCTTCGACCATAGGCCTTCAGATTTATTTATAAAGAAAACAGTTAACATACTGAAGCTAGTTCATTACTAAAGTTATTTAAATATTAATTGGTTTATTGATTGATTGATTAATTGATTGATAGATGGATGAGTCCTGAAAATAATCTATAATCAAAACATTGATTCTAACTTCCTTCATGGCTTGGAAGCCAAGAGATTGTAGGTTCAGATTTGACTACAGCCAAATATTCACTGTGTGATCTTATGCAAGTCATTTACTCTCTCCCTGCTCCAGTCCATCCAACTGTGAAACTTTTTTTTTTTAAATTCAAATTTTGTATTGTAACAAAACACATATCAGATACACAGTACATAAGAAAGAGAACATTTTGTTCCTTCATAACAATTGACCTAAATTGAGTCAAATACCCAAATTCCTCCCTCCCCTCCCTCAACACAAACAGAAAGGACCTCCCTCCTCCCCCCAACCCAACCAACCCCCACTATACTACATCCCTCAAGGAAGATCCGCTCACCCACCATCATCCCTAATACCACCTTACTAATTCTGACTACACCTGGGGAAGATAGGCAGCCTGAAAGCGACTCAAATCCTTTCATATATGTGAGCCGATTATCCCTTCCGGCTCCTAATTTTCCATGTTTAAATTAAACAACATCTCCTGTAACCATTCCACATAAGTGATTGGGGAATCTGTCATCCAATATCGCAAGACTACTCTTTAAGCGAGCCTGAGATCAGAGCCATGTAAAATCACGCTCCTTGAATATGATGCCAGAATAATCTCCTATCAAACATATATCAGGAGTAAGTACTGATCAATACCCAACAATGGATCTGCCCTCTGTTTAATCTGTGTCACAACTACTTTATCGGTGGACACTCCCAAAAATGTGAAACAAGTCTCCAACTGCCTGACGGCACCGGAAACAATTTTGGTCAGGTCTGCTGCCCACTTTATGTAACTTGGAAGGGGTCCAAAATAAATTATTCAAGAAATGAAACTGCATCACCCTCAACCTATCCTGCCTAACATACTTATACATATGACTCCAAACAACCTCCCAAACCCGCTCTTGTTCCCCCAAGCAACTAGTCCAATACCTGGGCTTTGAATCCATATCGACAAGAACCTGATCGAGAAGTATCTTATATACTCTAGAAACCGCATGTGGCTCCCATACAATTTGTGCTAATGACTCAAACCAACTCTCATCCACACGCCCTACCCGAAGATTGATCACCACCCACTCTAATAAATGAGTAACTTGGTATAATTTGAAGACATGCTTAGAATCTATATTATACTTTGCCAGGATATCCCTTATTGGGAGAATACAACCATCCCCCATTAAATCCTCAATTCGCAATCCTTCCAGTAGGGGAAACCATCTACCCAATATCATTTTCCCCCCAATCCTCAAATTAGAATTTTGGCATACCGGTTGATGCTTGTCCCTATCCGGAACATAACCCAACCTACCACAAATCTGTCTGTGAATACGCAGAGAATTTATTATTGGATTATGAACCAATTTAGAGGGCACCTTCTTGGGAGTGGAATAAAGCAGTGCAATTGGATTTATCCCTGCCTCCCTAATCACTTCTATTTCCAATCCAACCCAAGAGGGAACATAAGGCAAAGATTCAAGTGATTACTGGGAGCCATCCATCTTAGATATTTGCAGAGGTTACTTGCCCAATAATATAAACCGAAGGTGGAAGTCTCAGTCCCGGCCTCTCCTAGGGCTGCCAACTAATATGAGCCCCACGGGCTCTTCCTTCCAGATAAAATCCAAGATTAATAAATGCAATTCTCTAAACCATTTTAGGGTAACAATACATTAAGCATGTTGAGTGGGTAAAAATCTAGGCAGAATGTTCATTTAACTATATTAATCCTACCCCAGAGAGAGAGCGCAATCCACTCCACCTTTGCAGATCCTGCTTAATAATACTCCTAATGGCGTCAGATTAAGTTTGACTAATTTCTGATCGGTTCTGGCCAAATAGATACCCAAATACTTCAAAACATGCCGAGTCCATTGCATGCCCAATTCCAAAACCTCAGACTTATGCACTCTCATAATTCAGCGGAAAATTTGGGTTTTCTCTCGTTAATCCTATAATTGGACAATCTACTATATTCTCCAATGATAGCCATCACTGCCCGGATTGAGCCACCTGGCTGAGCAACATGCAGCAAGATGTCATCCGCATATGCTGAGACTTTAAGCTCTTGTGACCCAACTCTAATATCCACCACCCTAGGGTCTAATCTCATTTTGGTGAGGAGAGGCTCCAAGTATAAATTAAATAAAAGAGGCGATAGGGGACAACCCTGCCTGGTGCCTGAATTAAGAAGAAAACTTGCAGAAAATACTCCATTGCAATATACTTTAGCTTTGGGCTCCCTGTACAAGGCAAACACATAGTTAATAAACTGGGCCGGAAAACCAAATTTCTCCATAGCAATAGATAAAAACTTCCAATCCACTCTGTCAAATGCCTTCTCTGCGTCCACCGACATCAAAACACATGGAAATTTACAATTCCTGGAGACAGAGAAGACATGAGACAGTTTATGCAGGTGGTCCGACACCAACCTGCCCTTCATAAACCCAACCTGATCATGATGAACTAACCTAGGCATGACCTTGGACAGCCGAGAAGCTAAGATCTTCGCCAGGATCTTAATGTCGTAATTGATCAGGGAGATAGGCCTGTAACTTGTGACTTTATCTAACTCCTTCCCTTCTTTCGGAATAAGCACTATCAAGGCCTCAAATAAATAGCCATCTACTGTGTCCAAGGTCAAAATACTCTGAAATAATCTTTTTAAGCCGGGACATAACAGGGTCACAAAACATTTATAAAAATTAGGTGAGAACCCATCTGGACCAGGAGCCTTATCATTGGAAAGCGTTTGTATTGCATCCAAAATCTCCTCTTCAGAGATGGGAAGTGAAAGCTCTCTCCTCTGAACTTCTGAAACCTGGGGAAGATTACAAGTAGATAAGTAGTCTTCCACTTCTATCGTACTAGGCCTGGGGGTCATTGAGCTGTATAATGCCTTATAGTAATCCTCAAACTCCCTAACAATTTCCATGGGTAATGTTTTAACCGACCCATCAACACAGGACGTGATACTCTGCACTATTCTGGATGCCTCCGCTGCCCTTAACCGCATAGCCAAAAACCTGCCTGATTTCTCTCCTTGGTTCAAATATAGGGCCTTGGTTTTCTTAATCGCATATTCTGCCCTCTCTCCCAGAATCCCTTCATATTCATGACGCAATTTGATCAATAGTTCCCTGGTCTCCTCTGGCGTATTCTGTGACAGAGCCTTCTCTATATCCCTGATTCGCGCCAGCAAAGATTTAACCCTTTCCTCCCCCTTCCTCTTCCTTGCAACCGCCAGCTGAATAAACTCTCCTCTTAACACACACTTTAGGGTACACCACCATAAATCACCCCTAGTAGTTAAATGACTATTCTCCGTCTCATATTGCTCAATCCGACGTCCGATATACTCCCTTATTTCCATGGAGCGAAGTATTTGATTATTTAACTTCCAAATAGTCTGTCTGGGAGTATTAGGGGCCAAATTGAGGGAGCAACGAACCACGGAGTGATCTGAAAAATTCCCAGGAATGATACTACTATCCACCAGTCCTGACAACAACCCTCTACTCACCAAGAAATAATCTATCCTGGATCTAGACTTATGGACCTCCGATAAAGATGTATAATCCCTACATGAAGGGTGCAAAGCCCTCCATGGGTCGCATAATCTCAATTTATCAAATAGGTCCCTAATAGCTCTCTGAGCCGGAGATAGACACTTATTTCGCTTACCATCCTTGTCCAGGTCTGAAGTAAATGGTAAGTTCCAATCTCCCCCCAGCAGTATCGGAAGATGATGGAACGGACTTAATATTTTTAGTAAGTCCATAAAAAACCCAGGGGTATCTGCGTTAGGTCCATATATACTTCCCAGTACTAATCTTGTTTGGTTTAAGAGCCCTACCACAATTATATAACGCCTGCCGGTCTACTATTTCATTCTCACACAACAAAAGCCACACTCCTATGAAATAAGAGTGCAACCCTCTACCAGATGTACTAAATCCAGCCCCAAATACCTGACCAACAAACTGACATCGAAGCGTAATCAGCTCCCTGTCAATCAAATGCGTTTCTTGTAAGCATATTATCTGCCCCTTTAATAATTGCAAATGCTTTAATATTTTATATCTCTTTATTTTCTGCCTGACCCCCTTAACGTTCCACGTAAAAAACTCAAAAAGACTACCCATTCTCCCAATAATCCTCATAAAACCATCGACTTCCCATCTCAGCCACATCAATCACCATCTCGTCCCATACTTTTGGGTGAGCGGATCTTCCCCGACCTATCTCCTCTAACCCCTTGCTAGTACCCCCTCCCCCCCCGCCTAACCTTGCCAGTAATCCCCATAATAATCCTATTACATACATCTACATCTAAAACAACTATAATCCCACCCCTCTGACGGTCTCCTCCCAGCACCCCACCCCTCCCTCCCAAAAACACATTGGTCCATGATATCCATAGCTCCGTTAACTCTAACCTTCCCTCCAGCCTCCCCGACAAAATCATTAAGTACCTAGCCCATTCTAACCAAGGCCTCCTATAAACCCTATATTACCACTCCGCCATCCACAAAAGGTGTAAACCCTAAACTTATGTTACAAAACCCATTTCATGCTTGTACCCCTCATACCCCAACCCCCACCCCTGATACAAAGGTTTTTCCCCACATACAGAAGCCCAAATAACTATGAATTAGATAACATCCACAAATCTTATAGTAACTTCACACTGTCCAATAATGCAAAAAAAAAAAAAGGGGGGATAAAAAGTAAAAAGTAAATCTTATCTGTAAGGGTTCCAATGCATGAAGTCCATAGCTCCACAGAACATGCAGTCCCAACATATGGCACTGAAGGCATGTACATTCTGTTAACAAGCTCCACTAAAGTAATGCCAAATCCCATAAATCACCCAATGGACCAGACCCCGGCTTGTACATTTTTACTCCAGCCCAGAAATCAGCAGCTGAAGGATTAAAGTCACTGAGGCACCAGACGATGGATTCCAACTCGTCCCTTCCAGCGAGATGCCTTCTCTACATAACTGCCACCCAGACAAGACCGAGGAAGCTCGATCGCCACCTGATTCAAAAAAAAGGAAAGAGAGGGAAAAAATGCCATCACTCCTCTTGAAGTGGCTACCACGGCGAATTAGCTACAGTCTGCAAGAAGATTATAGCACATCCCACGGCGTGAACAAGTCCAGACCCAGATCACTACAGTCTACTATGCGGGGTCTACCATCCTCACTTAGGTTTAGCCTCTCACTTTTCTCCAGAGACCTTCTGTACGCCCGGCTAATCTGCACTCCCCGGGCTCGAGATCCATGGCCCCAGACTGTAAAGAAAAAAAACTTTCGCTTACATTTGAAACCTTTACAGCAACCAGTAACTACTTAACTTTATCTCCAAGCATCAGTAGACAGAAACCAGAACTTGATCGGTGCTCCATGCTTACCAGGAAATCTCAATCCCTTAACTTGAATCAACGATCAGGATAACGAAACTGATAGCCGGCAGCAGACAACCGCTCACCCCTTTGATGTCCCAGGGGCTATTTAAAAAGATCCGGGAGGGCTGTGGCCAAACTCTTTCTGGCAGTAGACGCATCCTCGAATGTAGACCACTGACCAGCAATCAACACTTGCAGCTTAGCTGGGTAGAGCACCTTAAATTTAATGCCTGCTGGAATTAGCTTAGATACAGTCGGGTGATACTCAGCTCTTCTTTATCTTACTGCCACCGGTAGGTCCTGCGTAGTTCTAATAGGGACCCCCTTCCACTTCAGATCTTTAACCTCCCTTGCCTTTACCATCACAAATTGACGCTCTTGATAGTTTAAAAAGCGAACTATGAAGATACGTGGGGGGGCACCCGGTGGTGGAGCCACACGCAGCGCCCGATGAGCCCGCTCAATGATGAATTTGTCGCCGAAAGGCATCGGGCCTACTATATCTTTAAAGAAAGTCTGAGAAAACAGAATCAGGTCGGATCCCTCTTCACGCTCCGGGAGACCGATTATTATCAGATTATTCCTCCGACTCCGTCCCTCCAAATCTTCAATCTTCGCTTCCATCCTTGTAATCTTCTGTCTCAGGCTAACGATCTCCGGCTCCTGCCTCGTGATTCTTTTCTCTAACGAGGAGACTTTCGCCTCTGTGTCCCCTGTGCGACGAGATAGATCCTCCAGAGCCACGGTAACTGCTTTCAATTCTTCAGTAACCGTGCATAGCTCTGCACGGAAAGGTTTAAATTCGGCCAAGAATTGTGCCAGCGTCAGAGGTTCATTCTCTTGAGCGGGACTTTCGCTTTCAGGGCCTTCAGCATCCGTGATCACTCTCGCTTTTTTCAGTTGGCCTTCGTCGGAGAGACTGGCGGAGTGTGTCGGGGGCATTCCTCCTCATTTCCACCTCCATGTACTTCCAAATCACCACCAAAACAAGACGGACAGCCTTATAAAACCTGCTAGAGTCGACTGAATTCCCAAACTGCTCCAAAATTAAATAAATGTAGGTTTTAAGTCGGCAGGGGGCTGGAGTTGAAGGATCAGGCTGCACTCACAGACCTTGCATCACGTGACTCCCAACTATGAAACTTGATAGAACCAGGACCCCATGAGAAACAAAATGTTTCATCTCAGCTGGGATATCCTTGGTACCTATCAGACGGCATCAGATGTCCCTGCCCACTGACTGAATCATCTGGGAGACCATGGAGCCACAGCTCCATCTAGGCAGTCATCAGAATCAGACCAAATGCTTGGCACCTAATTTAAAAATTGTTGACCCATGATGGTGTGCATGCAATGTGGGCAAAATCATTTAGATTATGTTGTCTGCAATTGTCATGGGTGGCATTCTGGCACTCTAAACTGACAACACCAAAGGACCATCCCGACAAAAACTTAGTTTTTGCAGCGGACTTTTCCACCTGCACCCCCTAAAATAAATATAACAACTTTCAAGGGTGGGCATGCCTTAAAAGTGGCACAAAGTTGTGGGACGTTAAACAGGGCGTGAGTGCGGGACGATCTGAAATCCAGATCGCCCCTATCACTGACACATTTGTTGTGTCACCCACATTATAGTGCCCTATCAATGGTATACAATTTCAAAATTGAACATAGGAAAGCTAGCAACAGCAGCATCTTAAAGCGCATCTGAGTGCTTACTCTAACTTTCTGCAGCAGGACTTCCTGGGGGTAGAGGTGGATTTATCCCAACTTGTGGGGCCCCTCTCCACTGCAGTGGACTTTCTGCCCACCCAAATATTAAATACTCTTTATATGACTGACAACTGTGTTGAAGCTTTTTTTATACTTTGTATTTATTATATTTTCATTCTCAAAACCATAGGACAGTTTTTACAGTACATAAGTTAAGACAGCACATAATTACATTAGTCAGGTACATAGCAATACATCATTCAAAGGTCACAGGACAACTTACATAATTTACAAAGCAGTTCATATAATGAGCGCTAAGACATTTACAGAAACTATCATCAGGGTCAATGTATTTCTAAGGTACAAAAGTAGAACTAAGGATGAACTATATATAATCCATTTCCTCCATTTAAGCTCAAAGACAGACCATTTATCTGTGCTTTTGGCTATTAATCTCTCTAATACATAAATTTTTCCCATTATTCCCTGCCAGCTCTGAATGTTTGGGGGCATATTCTTTCCCCAGTTTCTAGTAATTGCTTTTTTAGCTGCAAGTATATAAGTGATTAACAATGATCCTAGGGTATTGGGAGATCCTCTGGTGGAACTGAGAGTAATACTACCTCAGGAGTCAATACAGCTTCCACATCTACCAGTGCTTTTATTGCCTCTAAAATATCTCTCCAGTAACCTGCTAACTGCGGGCAGGCCCAAAAAACGTGGAACTGATCCATAGATATTTCTCCACAATCTTTCCAGCAATAGCTTGGCATCCCAGATGAGAACTTTGCCAGACTTGCCGGTGTATAGAAAAATCTATTTCTAGCTTTCTGGGCAAATTTTCACCAATAGGGGGCTCCCAAGAGCCCCATTGAGAATTTAGTATACTTTTCCCAATCCTCCTTTGATACCTGGAGTGGAAGCTCTTCATTCCAGGCATTCAGAATTCCCTGAGTAGAATTTTTCAATAATTCCCTCAAACCCCTATATATTAGTCCCACAAAGTGGGGCCATAGCTGCCCCTTCCCTGTGGTCATAGCTAAGGTAAGCAATGAAGGGTGAGGATCCTGGAGCCTACTGTAGGCTAGTCCCCTCCATTCAATATCCTCTCTTAAGCTTGTATATATTAGAAAGTCTTGTTGTGAAAGATTGTAAGTTTCTTGGAGTTTGGTAAATGAGAGGACTCCTCTGGTGTCCACCAAGTGGAATATACATTTAAAGCCCTTTTGTCTCCATTGAGCCAAAGTACCCTCTTGTTCCAGAGTAAGAGATTGGATTCTGAAATTTATTAGATTAAGATAGGTACCTACTGGTTCTAGCTCTCTTAAATGGATGAGCTTCCTTCAAGTCTCTATAGTAGAATTGGTACTATAAATAAGTCTAGGTCTTTTATTTACTGGGGTATACATCAATTGTAGAAGGTTTCCCCCCTCCCTCACCCCATTAAGGGTAAATTCCAGGCTCTTGTAGGGAATGTCATACATTGGGTTATTCCAATTAAAAACTCTAACTATCATAGTGGCGTATGCATACATCTGAAGATCAGGCAAATTTAAGTCTCCCTTATTTTTTGGTAACATTAATGTGAACCAGTTGATTTGAGTTTTTTTCCCAGCCCAGACAAATCTCGCCAGAGACTTATTCCAGGAGGTAAAGTACATTCCATCTGGCATCACCGGTATGGTCTGAAAAAGATATAGCAACCGTGGGAGGATATTCATCCTAATAAGATCCACCTTAGAATATAATGATAAATGAAGTTGGGACCACTGATGTAGACAGACTCTAATTTTTGTGTTAAGGGTTTGTAGTTCACCACAGGGAAGTGCATTAACTGGTTTGGTAGCTGTATACCTAAATATTTTATCTTGATGCTGTTTGACTGTGCTGAAGCTTTAGCCACTTAAGGGGGTATTTAAATAAGGGTGAGACTCCATATTTGTTACTGTGTCAGCCACTGCTGTTAATCACCCAGAAGTAGCTAAGCTTCACTGCCATGGCAACTTATCTCGTATGCACTGTTGTGCTACTTATCTTGCTGTTCTGTAGTTCTATCTGTTAACATGATATTTATATAGTACTGCTGATAAGCAATAATCTCAACAAGCTCAAGCTGCAATTTATTCATTGACTGCCTCTTACCACTTCCTCTAATGTGGTTGTAAACTACCCTGCTTATGTGGCAACTATTGGATTTCAGTTACTGCAACAGTGTTAGGCAGCTTGCTCAAATATTTATTACCTGTTGGTGTTATTACCTACTACTCTCTCAGTTCTTGCTACTGCTGCTTCCAAAAGGTTATTGATGCTATATACTGTCAATCCTACACTTTTCCATTGCTACCTCTGTTTTCAAAACCCATCCCACTACTGTTTCCTCAATTCATTTGAAACTCTATTGTTGCAACTGTTAACTTCGCTACTGCTATACTGCTTAGATTGATTCCCACAATTGCTACTATCTTTGAATTGAATTTTAGCTAGCTGTTTCTCTGAGCTTAAGTATTTCTACCCATATCTAGTATATCTACTCCCATTTTCACACTCCTCCCTTCCTTTGCCCGCCAACTTTCTCTCTCCACTATGCTTCTTATTACCATCTCCACCCTTCCCTGCCTGTTTAATCTGGCATCCCTCCCACCTACTACCTTTCTCTCCATATCACCCTCTCTCTCTTTGTTCCTCCAACCTCCTATCCCACCCTACCCTCCTCATGTCTCTGTCCTCTGCTTCACTCCCCTGGCTCCCTGGACCCTCCATCCCCACTTCCCCCACCTTCATTTAGCATCTCTATGTTTACTACTTCCACCCACCCACTGCTCCACTCCTACATACCCCCATTTTGCCTTGCAGTTGCATATCTATCCCTACTAAACTCCTTATCTTTATGCTTCTATTAACAGCAGGAAATATAGAACCCAACCTGGGACCCATTCACACTTCCCCCACTAATCTACCCAAAGGATTAAAAGTGGCTCATCTCAACATCAGGAGTCTCCTCCCTAAGATTGATCTGCTCCAGCCACGCATGATTAACATTAAAGCAGACATGGTAGTCTTCCTAGAATAATGGCTCATCTCAAAGATTCCAGATGCTGCCATCTCCCTTCCTGGCTACTCCCTCATCCAGCAGGATTTTACTAGCATGGGAGATGGGGTGGCCGTATATATCTCCTCATCTATTCAGTTCATTCCTATTCTCTCCATCTCCTCCCCTACAGTCTATGAGCTATTGTTTTTAAAAATCTCCCTAATTTTCTCCCTCACTATCTTTGTGGGTAGTGTCTACTGCTGCCCAGGCCTCCCCGCCTTTTCGGTCACTGACCTCATCTCAGCTCTCACTAACCACTCCTGATCTGATGAACCCCTCATCCTTGGGGACTTGAACATAAATTGGCTCTCCAGTACTCAAATCATATTCTGCAATGACATCTCATCCCTTAATCTTACTCAACTGATCACCAAACCAACCTTTCTAAAATACAGATCCCTCAAGCATACCCTTCTAGACTGGGATCTTGCCTTGCACCCTCACTGGATAATTCTTGCAGAAATCCTTCCTGATGTGCTCGGTGACTACCACATGGTTTACGCTGTGCACAAAATTCACTGCTCAAAAGCACCTCCAAATATCCTCCTGATAGGTACTTCAGGTCCTTAGACTTGTTCTCCATCCACGAGGACTTAGCAACAACTGATTGGTCCCCAATGCCCCTAACTCCTCAGTTGATTCTGCCCTCAGTTACTTTAAGAACAAGTTCTCAAAATTCTGTGATCAACACTCTCCCATCAATTAAACCAGGGTCAGATGCTCTCACCTCCCCTGAGTATCAGCCTAAATGCTGGCCTGTTCACATGCACGTGATCTCACTTGAAAGGTGCTAAAGGCCTCTGGCTCCCTTATGGACTTACTCAAGTACCGTACCCTCCGAAACACCTGCACCAAGGCCATCAGGCTTGCCAAAGCTGATTATTTTTCATTCAATTTCCAGGATAACATTAACCACCCATCCAAGTTCTGGAAGGTCATCCACACCCTATTATCAACCCATGTCCAGTCCACAGTCTCCAGTCCCAGCCCTTAAGGTGAGAGACACCACTATTTCTGACCACCCCCATGGCTTCTGAGATCAACACATTCTTCAACTCTTTGCTTCTTCCTTCCCCCCTCCATTTCCTCTCCATCAGCCCCTTTCTCATTTCCTATGCCCTACTCTTTCTCTTTCTCTCCTATCACAGCAGCAGATGCCCTGAAGGGTCTAGTAACCATTAACCTCATATGGTAAAATGATATGCTTTGACCCAAAGTTTCCATCTCTCCACCGCCATTGTTTCTCCCAATCTCCTCCCTACTAAACCTCTCTTTCTCCCTGTCCTCTGTCCCTGATGCCTGGAAGCTTGCCACAGTCATACCCCTCCATAAAAGTGGCAGCTCATCCAGTCCAGGTAGCTACCACCCTATGTCCCTACTCACCACCCTTGCCAAACTCCAAGACCACCTCATACTGTCTCAGCTTTCTCCCTTCCTCAACTCTTCCTTCTTTTTCACCTCTTTCCAGTCTGGGTTTTGAAAGTCCCACTCCACCTCAATCTCCCTTCTCTGGCTCACTGACTATTCTCTCCAGAATGGATCAGAGCCGTATCACCGCTGTCATTTTTGTCAACTTGGCTAAAGTCTTCGATACTGTATCCCACATCCTTCTCCTCGACAGGCTTGCAGAAGCAAGGCTTTCAGTCCTCGCCTCTAACTGGATCTGTTCCTATCTTTTGGGAAGGACTCACTTAGTCAGAAGAGGCAACTCCATATCCCCTCTCTCCCCATCAATACTGGAGACCCTCAAGGGTCAGTCCTTGGCCTGTTACTTTTCTTGGTCTTCCTCAACATCCTCCCTGCTTCCTGCTCCTTCATGGCTATTCATATGTACATGGATGATACCTTTATATGTGCCTCCATCACCTCCCTCTCTGATGTGGCAACCAGTCTACAGCTGGACTTCAATAAAGTCCAGGTCTGGTTTTGCTCAAATCAGTTATCCGTTAACACCAAGAAGATGATCTCCATGACCTTTGACACCAGGAAAGGGCTCTCTAGGCTTACTGCCACATTATCCTTTCACACCCTCGAAGTATCCTCGATCGAGAATGTCACCTCCTTCAATTGCCTCGGGCTCAGGCTAGACAGGCACCCCAACTTTTCTGGACATGTGAATGACATAAACTGTACCCCAAACTCAGTGATCTGTTCAGACATTGTGGCTACATTTCCTTACTAGTCTGCTGTAAAATTATCCAGAAACTGATCCTCCTGATTTTTGACTATGGTAAGATAGTCTACAACACAGTACCTAAGACCACCCTAACCAGACTGGACATCCTGTTCCACTCCTTCTGCCAATTTGCTCTTGACTGTCTGCCCCATTCTCACCATTGTGACCTTTATACAGCTCTCTCCGTACCCTCCCTTGATGCCAGATGTCTTGCCCACTGTTCTTCATTTATCAGGAAGTACTGACTTGGCTCCCTACCCTCCTACCTCTCCTCTATCTTCTCCACACCCTCACCTCCCACCTATTCCCTCTGCAACTCTGGCTGTCAGTCCCTGGACCTCCCCACAAGGTCATCCACATCAGACCAGTCTGCTTTCTCCTACTGCTTCCCTAAACTCTGAAACTCCTTTCTCTTAGATAACTGCTCCACCCAATCCCTTCAGTCACTATCCCGTCTTCTTCACAAGTTCATCTCCCCTTCCTGTAACTGAACATGACTCACTTTTCCACAGCACTGCTATCCCTTTTCCTTGCCCATCTTCACTCCTAACATTCTCCTTGCAGGCCTGCAAACCAATACATGGACTCGGTGTGTGCACCCAGCAGGATGTGGCCAAAGTGGGGTTTACATCCTAGAGGAACAAAGATTTGCCTCTTCCATACCATCCAATCTCTCTCTCCTTGCAGGCCTGGTAACCTAAACATGGATTGGGTGTGCAGCCTGCCATGCCTGGCCCTTGTGGAGTTTGCATCTCATAGGGATGAAGGATTGCCTTTCCTTCCAACCTAATCCCCCACTTCCTTTCCTTTCCCCTACCACACTAGTTCTCTACTCTCTCCTCCTTGTTCCTTTCTGTCTGTGTTCTATTGGATGCACCTCCCATGCCTCGTAACTGAAACATCAATAATTTATTTCATATGCTTTGGTCTTGAAACCATAATTCCAACTGTTCATACCTGCTCATTTTTTTTTTAATCACAGGATGGTGTTGTACTTTATTGTATCTTTGTTTTGTGTACATCGATAGTACTTACCCATTTCTCCCTCCTTTCAGGACGCATCTGGAATTTAGCTATTTTTAGCTCAGTATGCCTTTCCTGAGGAAACTTTCCAAAATAAATAAAAAATACTCTGAATTGTAAAAAAAACAAAAAAAAAAAGTGTAATCTAAGCCTTAATATTAGGAACCGAATTGCATGGAATTGTAATACATTTTGAATGCAGTGGATCTATCTGTTGATACCAAAGGAATTTCTATGTATTTTTAGCTTGTGACCAGATCTCCCTTTAGGTAACTCATAATTGTCAGAATTACTCATAAAGTATCAGACAAAAAAGAAAACTATCACTATTGAAGTCAAGAACGGACACTGTAGAAGGAATAGCTCCTCTTATTTTTTTGTCAATTAAATAAAAGTTATTTGTGTGTGTGTGTATGTGCAAGTGTGCAGGTGTTTGTTTGTTGGGCTAATGGCAGTTTGTATCTACCTCTTTGATCTCCTCTGCAGATGTTGGCTGGAAGTATAGTTCAGGATAGGAGCCAAATGTTGTAGCCCAGTTCTGGAATCGGTAGCCTTCACGACCTTGAACCTAGATTCAACAAAACAAGGGAAAAAATGAAATACCATAAAAGCCAAAAGTGAAAAGACAGAGACAAATGTTTCAGCATCCACCTTAACTGCCCCTCCAAGAGGGAGCACAACTAGTGCCCTGAAACATCTAAGCATGTAGTCCTGCTCTTCATGCTTTTTTGTTAAAGGGCCCTGACACACTGTATTTGGACAACTTTGAAAAACATAACATTTAGACATAATTAGTTTATGTTTCATATATTTACTGTCATTCTTTCCCTTTTTTTTTATTTTTTGTTTTTTAATTTTTGTTGAGGACAGGTGCATGAAAACAGAATCCATATCACCTAGACTTCATCTGATAGGTCTTCTTGTCTACACCGGGCAACATATTCCCCTGTATGTGACATCATAGTCATCTCCACATCAGCAGATTGCAATGTTAGAAGCAGTCAAAAGATTGGAACAAGATCCAGTGTTTTCTACAAAGGTTCCTTGCAATAAGGAAATAAACATGAGAATTACAGGGAAGAAAATCACTATAAATTCAATTTGGTCTGCATACTGTATTACATTTTTATTTTAAAAGCTGTCCCAACCACACCAAAGACTCTTTTAAACTTAACCAGTGCCATTTATTTGGGAAATAATCCCTTCATTTGTTTTCCATGTAGTATGCTTTCTGTTACTGTGAGTGAGCTTTTGGCACTGAATATAGTCACGGTAAGGCATGCCTCAGTTCTTTTGTTAGGCACCATAACCTGCATGGTAGTGAGGGCCTCTGATTGGTAGTCAGGTATGCCCCCCCAACATACACTAATGTGGAACAGTAGTGATGTATGGTTATATATTGATTTCATACATGAATCAGGTCCCAAGTGAACCACAGAACACCAAAAGAAATTACATGATGGGGGAGGTGACGCTAGTAAGCATATCAGAAGAAAATGATTTAGGGGTAATAAATAATCCCCAAAACAGTGCAATAAAATAGTAGGACAAGGAAACAAGATGCTGGGTTGCATGGGAAGTGGAATTATTAGTAGGAACTGGTAAGTGATCCTTCCACTATACAAACCATTAGTAAGACCACACCTGGAGTATTGTGCAATGTTCTGGAGTCCACATCTTTGCAAACACAAAGAGCGAGTTGAAGCAACAAAATGTAAGGCAATCAAACTGATCCAGTGAATGGGAATAAGACTTACTAGGAGTGGCTGAAAGAACTATTCGGTGTGTGCTCCCGGGAGTGTGCGACTGTCAGAAAATAATCAATGGCCATGTGATGTTTTTGGACCATTGAGGATACAGGATTTTCATGGCCTATCTTGTAATACCTCAGTGTGTGACCTTTTGGAAATCACTTGAGTCCTTGTGCTTGATTTATCCTTGCTGAAAAGTTTATTAAAGGGAATTCTCAACTCCCTCATACCTCATACTGTGTCTAGTACAGTATCAAAAAATTAGTTGAAGGTCTTTCGCCTTCTGTTGAATTTGTTGAGGCACATGCTGTAATTATTTGCTTTTTTATTTGCATACTGTTCTTAGCAACATTGACAAACCAGCTACTGGCGTAATCATAACAAAGCTTGTTTGTTTCAAATCCTCCATATCTTTTTTGAACATCAGAACTTCTTACACACAGTCCAGACACTCGTGATGAAGTGTTCTCCTCCTATGTCATGAGCACCTGGACTGCATGGGATGTGTTCCTAACTTCCAGGAACTACATGGTGGGAAAAGCTCAAGAACTGTACATAAACATGATTTGTAACCAATAATAACCCACAATAGTAGGGTATGAGGTAAGATAGCTCTTAGAGTCATTTCCCACTCCAAATGGGTTGTGAACTGTGAGGGACAGTTGAATGCCTTCAACCAGCTGAGAAGGGCATCATAATCTATTTTACCACACTTATAAAGGTTGGAGGAATGGTCAAATGTATGGCAGCTTACATTCAATGCAAAAAAGTGCGAAGTAATGCACCTGGGAAACCAAAACCCAGGGGAATAGTACACAATGGGGGGTGAGATACTGACAACAACAAAAATGGAAAGGAACCTGGGGGTAGTCATATCAGAAGGCCTAAAGGTGGGCCAGCAATGTGACAAGGCAGTAAGGAGGGCGGGGGGATACTGGGATGCATAGAGAGAGGCATCACCA
Organism: Neoceratodus forsteri; assembly: GCA_016271365.2. Classification (NCBI taxonomy): domain Eukaryota; kingdom Metazoa; phylum Chordata; order Ceratodontiformes; family Ceratodontidae; genus Neoceratodus; species Neoceratodus forsteri. The sequence goes on along the minus strand of CM057452.1, from coordinate 507,291,114 downwards.
GTAGAAAACAGGAAGTTGTTGGCCCTCTTTACAGACAGTTGGTAAGACCACATCTGGAGTACTGTGTACAGTTCTGGAGACCCCATCTCCACAAAGACATAGACAGGGTGGAGGCTGTCCAGAGGAAGGCAACCAAAATGATGCAGGATCTGCATCAGAAGACATATGAAGAAAGACTAAAGGAACTAAAGATGTATAGCCTTGAGGAAAGGAGGGAGAGGGGGACATGATAGAAACTTTCAAATACCTCAAGGGAATCAACAAAGTCCAAGAGCGTAGCATCTTTCAGAAAAAGAGATGTGCAAAAACAAGGGGGCACAACTTGAAGATAGAGGGGGGACGGCTCAGAGGTAATGTGAGGAAGTATTTTTTCACAGAGATGGTTGTGGATACATGGAACAGCCTTCCTGAGGAGGTTGTAGAGCCAAAAACAGTGGAGGAATTCAAGAATGCATGGGACAGACATAAGGCAATTCTAGTGGGTGGTAGAAGGAAGTAGGCTGTTGGTTAACTAGGATCTGCAGCTTTTCTATTAGGTAGGGAAATGGGCAGACTAGGTGGGCCAAGTGGTCCTTATCTACCATCAGATTCTATGTTTCTGTGTTTTACCACACACACACACACACTACTGTGGACTATTGGGCTCAAAAATTGACTCATTTAGACAGAAAAATGAATGAATGAGACATTTAAACCTTTAAAGACAACTTTTAATTTATCTGTCTGCAACACATGGGTAAGACAAATTTTATATGGTTGCATGATGGGATTCAGTTAGTCCCACACTTTCTTTTTCCAATGCCATTTTATAATATTTGGTAGCAATAATATGTTGGTCAATTTTTTTCACTTTTATTTTGAAAAAGGATGCAGATGCAAAACAACCTGTGACATCAGCAAATTGTACAGAAAGTGAAAAATCATAAATGTGTTTTTTTAAACTAGTGACTACATGTATTTGAGCTGACACGTTGGTTCAGCCATAGTGCTACTAATCGCAACACCTGAAACCTAGGTTCAGGAGTGAGCATGTATCATCAGCAGCTGGCTAGGGGGAGAATGAGGACTGAGCATCCCATAAGATACTCTGCTCCTCCATTGAGGGAGGATAAAGAGTTACACCTTGCTTTTGCCACCACAGTGATTACAGGTAGCTGTGTAAGCTGGAGCTGTAATGGACAGGCAGATGCATTCTGATGACAGCATGCACACACAGGTATGTTCATGCCTCTGCCATCCATGGCCACAAGACATCCTGGGGATCAAGGGGGACCGAAACAATTGAAAAAACTCCCCAGAACAAGCAGGATGATAACAAGGCAACCATTTGCAGTCCCACAATGCCAGCAGGACACTCTGCCTCAAAACAAGAAAGGAAATCCAGAGGAGTTTGAGTAACACCAATGGCCAGGCCACAGCAGAGTGAGATGTGGAAGAATGGAACTAAGGGGCCAAGTCCTAGAGATAGCGGGAGCTAAGGTTTTGAAGGGTCTTCTGAGGATGGGAGTTGTCTGGGTTGAGAAAGGCAAAATGAAAAAGCAAAATAAATCTACAGATAATTTGAGGCTGAAGGGGCTTGACATTATTCCTTCAAAGGCAAGTCTTCCACCCAAGTGAGTGTCTCATCACCCCTACCACTACGTACTGAGCACTTTGCAGTAATGTAGACTCCTGTTTTCAAACCAGGGAACTTGCCACCCTTAGGATCACAACCTGAGATTTTACCATGAAGCAAATAATGAGAATAAATGCATGTTCTGTGGCTCATATAACTTATTAACATCAACAAAGAATGTTCTACATCTTTTCATGTCAGTTTATTAAGCAAATATTCTCTGATAGGATCAAGACCTTTATCTTACATTTATAAGACTTTAAATAAAAATATCAGCTTTGCAGTACCAGATGCATCAATTATACATCAGTAAGAGGATTTTATGTAAAAGCTTATTACAGACAAGATGTACTCATTTTAATTTGCTGATTTAATTTCCTGGAACATTTACAAAAATAAACCAAGGGAAATAATTATAATGAGCAAAATAATTTATTACAAGCAACCATTACTTTAATTAAACTACACTTATTTAAGAAGTTCACTCAATAGAGTTACATAATTACTTGTATTAAGGGCTTAAATAATCTAAAACAAGGAATTGCTCAGGGTCATAAATTCTTTGCTTGATTTACCTCAGCAAATGTTCAGAGTTATTTACACGCACAACAGGCACACACACACACACACACACACACACACACACACACACACACTGCAAAAACTGATTGGTATCTCAAAATGCTCTTATTTTTTTAAATTTATTGAGGAAACTAATCCTTGCACTGAGGTCCATTTACAATGATGTCATTCTGAAATATTAAAAATACATTAAAGTAGCAATCACCATGTAATTTTTTTCAGTAATACTGTTTCTTTCTGGCAATAATAGCAATATACTCATTTTTATTTCAGTTACATTCACTCTGAAACTGAGATATGGGATTTTGAAGATTATAAACACTTCGGCTCCCTTGCCATGCCTACCATGAGAAAATGGAATATCTTGGTGTGAATCTATGTTGTTTACAATCTGAAACAAGTGGTGCCACCATCCTAATTCATTCACAGCATGCATCTAATATGCACATTTAAAAGTTAACTTCAAAGGAACACAATTTTTTAAAAACTGGAAGTGTCAGCAATCTTTATTGACATTAGTCATTAACAACAAAATTAGTTATAATAGCTGTTTTAAAAATATTGGAAAGAAATTAAAAATGCACTGAGGATGAATGTGAGTATGTCACAAATACATTTTGTCCAAAACAAACCTACCAGTATATGATTAAATTTCTCGATGACTATCAAACCCTGCAGCTTTAAGTTACAATATTAATTAAAAGGGCTCTACATTAAATGTGGTATTATAATACAATATTTAAAACTACTTTCAGGTAAAATGCTGAGTTACAGACAACATAAAGGTGCATGTGGTAATGAATCAAAAAGTCATTGATAGACTGCTTTTCTTATTGGAGAAGGGTGCAGAAAAGCTAAACTTTGAGACCATAATCTACTATGATATAGAGGCACAAAGGCACCCAACCCTAAGCAAATCTTGACTTTCTTGGGTTCCATGTCATAATAGTGAAAAATGTAATGTGACTCTCATAGAGCGAGTACATTTTTCCGACTGCATAACTGGCACTTAAGCCACCTTAACGCCTACAAACATGGTGATGACACAGCAATACAACAAATGAAATGATACAATTACCATTTAATGTTTAATGTGGGGGGGGTAAGCCCCCGCACCCCTTTGTGGGGGCAAGCCCTCCACTCTGCAATACTAATATAATCAACTCCGGGGGGTGCAGACACTGGGGGAAAGGAGAATACAAGGGATGGGGCACCACAGTTGGGGAAACCAGGGGACAGTAAACACACACACAAAAAAATGTAACACCCACCACAATGCACAAAAAAATTCTTGTGAGCAGTCCTGAATCCGCAACCATCAGCATCCTGAGTGGTGGCCATGTCCACCACTCCAGGCTTCCGGCTAGGCAGCAGCACACTTCTTTTCCAAATTCAGTCTACCTGACTATACCCTCCACTGTAATTTGTCCTTGCTTTTTCGACACTCTCTATTCACTATTCCCTTCCTTCAACATTTTTTAACAGTTGCTATTCCATCGGATGAGCAAATTGAGTTGCTCATATTTGAGTTGCTCAGTTTGCTTCACCCATATTATGTGATATCACATTCTTGTAGTTAAATTAAGCAGTACTGCTTGACAGGGTGTGTGTTTTGCTGGAATAACATCACACCTCAAATTATTGGGCAGGAGACCACAGACCGAGAGCATCCAATACCAAAGAAGTCACATTATACCAGCATGACACATTCTGAAGTGCATTTTTGCAGTTATACATTGGCTCAGTTTATTAAAATGTAAAAAAGACATTTTCTAAAATATATTTTCTTCATGATTTTTGCACAGGTATGTACACATTACAAAGAAAAGGTTCTGAGCTTCTCTTTTGGCCAGTACATGATGTTGTTTTTGTGTCTGTCACCCATCCCCCCAGACACAACTCTCTGTGCCTGTTTCTCCCTGTATCTCTTTATCTTTGCTTCTCTCACCCTACCTCTAAGTTAGTCTGTGGTAAAAGTATAGCTGCTTGCTGTCCCCTCTGTTTCCTCCATTTGGTGCAGACATCACCAGTGGAACTGGTCAGTCAGTAAGTGAAGTATGCTCTCAGTCTGCTGCTGTCATTTTGATGTAAGGTAGTGAACTTCTGTGAAGTCAATCACTGTAATGGCTTTCATATAGAATAGATAGTTTTGTTTTCTTGCTTAAAAAAATTATTAGGGTCAGGTTTACAAGTCGAAGCTAGGAGGACAGCACGTGGCGGTTGCTATGAAGGCAATCAGACAGATGACTTTAACCTACATTTAAAAAAAAATATGAAACAAGCTGGAAACATGCATTTGGGCATTAAAAACTGCCAGAAAATGTTGCTAAGGAGGTTATGCACTGTCAAGTAGATTTAGTGAAGCTGGCTTCTGAACAAGGAATGTGAAGACAGATGGGAAAGAGGATGTGAAGCTGATCACAACAATGGCTTTATTTAACTTCCAGTCATTTTAATTCAAATATGTCAAAACAGCACAATTAATGTGCTTATGCATCACGTGGTACACATTAGTTTAATTTGTTGTAGTTTGAGGGTCAGTTTATGGCAGTGGGAAGGATGTAGTTATGTTTAAGAAAGTGACATACTGACAAACTACACAGTGGCCATGCCAAGTGTGGGCAGCTTGGACATGACATGTGCAGTGATTTGTTTCACAATTGATGTGGTTTTGTGTGTGCCAGAACTAGATCTGGGATGCTATGCTGGGATAATGTCACAGATCTAGCTCCAAACTGACCATTCAGAGCCCAGGGATTTCTCTCCAATGTATAACAAAGGATAATATGATTATGCATGCACTTTATGGAAAATGAAAGTTTACACAAACTGCACGTATCATTTACAGTGAACCAATCATATGTAAAGGACACAGAGGAGAGTGTTAAAGGGATTGCTCAAAATAATCAGGCCAAATGATTATGAAGAGCATTCAGATTTAATTATAAGTCTTTGGAGGCACAGCCATAAAAATATGCATATTCAAACAAGGGAAAGAATTGTGTCTCAGCAAAAATGTTCCTAAAAGTGAATGGTACCTATGCAGAAAATCCTTTTGAAGGAGCAAGTGTTTTTCTGTAAGACTTCAAAGTGTATGTTTACAAAGCAGGTCTGATCAAACCAGAAGCCAGGATACTTGTATGAATTTACCTCATCTAATGACCCACCACTGAATAAAACAATTTTTAACAAACATGTGGCAACTTACTTTAACCTGTATGAGGACCTCACCAAAATAACATTAATTTAGTTTCTGTGGAATTTAAAACCAGTTTTGATTGATATACTGTACAACATGGTTGTAAACCATTGTAACTGTTATGAATAGTGAGTTTTGCAAAATCAAGTGAGGTGTCTAAGGAATTAATTACTGTGTCAGTGGCATATGATTGGTATCGCATATTGCTAACATAATTGCCAATAATGTTCAGATAAATGGAAAAATGAACAATGACTAACACCAGGCTTTGTGGAACCCAATTCAAAACATAGAGTGGTTTGTATTTAATACCATTTACAAGGATTTTCTGAGAATGACTTCAGAAATAACTTAATAACCACTGCAAAACAATGGGATCCAGCTTCAAAAAAGATAGACAATCCAGAAAGAAGGCATGACTGACAATGTCAAAGACTTTGGAAAGATCAGCAAAAACTCCTCTGGCCAAGTTAGTTGCCTTGTCTGGAACAATGTTGATATCATCCAAGGCCCTTGCCACAACCATCATGGTACTATGCCAAGAATGAAGCATAGATTGAAACGGGTAAAACAACTGACTAGCCTCCAGTTATGCAGTCAATTGCTTGAAAATCAAATGCTCAAGCAAAAAAAGTGGAAGCCATGATATGGGATGATAATTAAGGAAAAATATCTAAATGCCCACCCCAGGCCAGTTTGTCTTACCTTGATAGTGGATAAGCTCATGGAGACCCTAATTAAACAACACATTGTGGAATACCTGGAAGAAAATGGCTCAAACACAATAAGAAACATGGGTTTGTGGTAGGACTATGGCAGAGTAACCTGATATTTTGTCTTTGACTGGGACACTAGGGCAAAGGACAGGGGCCAGGTGGTCGATGTGCTATATCTCAACTTTAGTAAAACCTTTGACTCTGTACTGTACAAGAGGCTGCTAGGAAAGATAGAGGACAGGGAGTAGGAGGGGCTGATTTGGTGGACATGAAACTTGTTGGGGGAAGACAACAGAGGGTGCTGATAAAATGGAGGGAATCAAAGGTTAGGGAGTCATTAGTTTGGTGATGCAGGGGTCAATCATGGGTTTGGTCCTGTTCAACATGTTTATTAGTGACATTGGGGATGGAATAACAGGCAAAATGTGCCTCTTTGCAGATGTCACAAAACTGTGAGGCAGAGTGGATATCAAAGAGGGAAACAGAATTGAGACAGGATGTGGAAAGCTTGAAAGATGGCCAAATATTTTGTGATTACGATTAGTGCTAAGAAGTGCAAGGTAATGCACATTGACAAGAATAACCCATGCAATGTGTACTGGATGGATAAGGGTAAAGACAGAAAAAATGGAATGAGAGATATAGGGATTATTATCAGTGACTATCTCAATGTTTCCAGACATTGCAACATGGCAGACAGCAAGCCAAACAGGATGTTGTGAGGTATAAGTAGGAGTTTTGATGGTAGATATATGGAAGTGATCTTGTCCCTATTCAGAACCCTGGTAACACCACTTCTCAAGTACTGTGCCTAGTTCTGGAAACACAGCTGTAAAAGACAGAGACTTGCTGGAGATGCTGCAGCCAAGGACCACCAGGATGATCCAGGGGCAGCAAGGGTAGACATGATAGATATGTTCAAGTTTCTGAGAGGTATAAATAAGGGTGACAGTAAGGACCTGTTCACCAGCAATGGGAATGCGATAACTAGGGAGCATGATTGAAGACCGGTGGGAGAGAGTTTTAAGAAGGATGTTAGGAAGTTATTTACTTAGAGAGTGGTGGATCTGTGGAATGGGCTGTTTAAAGGGTAGTGGAAGCAGGGATAGTAAACAGATTCGGTCATCTGAGACAAACTCAAGGGACTAGTGAAGATGAAAGGAAAAGGGAGGAGGGGGAGATAAACTACACCTCTGTGGCTGTAGGTCTATGGGAAAACTATTAGAAACTCAAGAGCAGACTGGATGTAATGCAAGTCTTTTTTTCTGCTTTCACCTTCTATGTATTTATGTGTGTACCCTGAACAGGGACCACCCTAGTAATTTTCCACATAAGAGGAACATAAGCAACATCCAGTGAACAATTAAATAATATGGTTAAAGCGGTATACTTTTGGAGTGTAACATACCTTGGAAGACAGAGTTCTATTAAGTCAGTACCACAGTTCTTGGTAGAATGTTTTGGTAGGCTCATAGGCTGCAGCAGCAAAATTACTCTTTTTTGTTGCAAGGATTGCAAACACAGTGCATACATATTACGGACAGCTCTGTACTTAAGCCAGTCAGAGGAAACATTAGTATTCTGCAAAGTCTTCCAGGCCTTCTCATTGGTCCTTTGTAATTTGATACATGAGAAAGAAACCCAGAAATCTGAGTTACAGTATGTTTTACTATTCTATCTTAAATGGAAGGTGCAACTTGCACACCAAAAGCTCTGTTAAGAAAAAGTTCCAAGCAGAATCCAAATCAAGGATTAAATCCTTTATTTCCCAGTTAACCAATACTAAATCATTAATTAATTTAAAATAATCAAAACATTTAAAAGATCTAATCTTGCTAAGTTTAGAAGTTCACATACTATTTAACTTTACCTTTTAATCAGAAATTTAACTTTGATCACTAAATAAATTGGGAAGCAATCCATATTAACCTTAAGAGGAAGGGTTGTTAGTAAAAAGTAAATTAGTTTAACTAGAAGAGTTTAGATAATTAGCATTGAGATGGGTTGGATAACATATCAAATAATCAAAACCAGCATAGTTACATAGAAACATAGAAGCTGACATCAGATAAGGGCACACAGGACCACCGTGTCTTCCCATTTTTGTGTTCATTGTGACTCAGTGAATCTCTAATTAGCCTACTTTCCTCTCTCTTGTTGTGTTCTCAAGCTCCCTATGAGTTTGTTCCATATGTTCTTGAAGTGTGTAACCGTTTCTGCCCCCGCTACTTCAGGTGGCAGGCTGTTCAATTAAGCAACCACCCTGTCTGTGAATAAGTATTTCCTCACATTCCCCCTGAACCTCTTCCCCTCCAGCTTCATGTAGTGGCCTCTAGTCCTAGAACAACTTTTACTTTGCATCAACATGCACTCAGTTTCTTCCTGTGAGGTATGTATATGTTTCAGGCTTGTCCCCCCTCACTCTCTTTTCCTCCAGTGAATACATATTTAGCTCTCCCCAGCTTGTCTCCATAAGGTTTATTGTGTAGGCCACCCACCATTTTGGTTGTCCTCCTCTGCACAATCTCCACCCTGTTTATGTCCTTCTGAAGATGGGGTCTCCAGAACTGGATGCAGTATTAAATGTGAGGCCTCACTAGTGATCTATACAGTGGGAGTATCACCTCCATCCTTCTCCTTGTTATTCCTCTACCTATGCAACCCAGCATCTGGCTAGCTTTTACTGCTGTCTTGCCCGGATGCTGTTGTTCAATGCTAGATCTGTACAGAAAAAGACCTCTGTTATCTCCGATCATGTTGGCTCGACTGATCTGGCTTGCATCACCGAGACCTAGTTGGATGATAATGTGGGCCCAACATCGGAGGCTGCAACTCCAGCCTGTTACACAGTGATACATTGCCCGAGGTTGGACCGCAGGTGAGGTTGGATTATGGTCTGTTTCAAGACCGAATTGCACTCACTAGTGTTCTAGTTGTGGAGATCATCTCTTTTGAATGTGTTGTTGTAGCAGGTGTGGGATATTGAATTGTTCTCATCTACCGTCCACCTGGAGATGGGAAGCAATTCCTTAAGGAAGTACCAGACTTCGTCATCGACATGGCCTTCCAGTCTCTCAGACTGATGGTCCTGGATGATTTTAATGCCTGGATCAATGACAAACTCTCACAATTTGGACAGCACTTCCTCCAGTTAATGGCTTCACTGGGTCTAACACAAGTGGTTACCACTGCTACTCATAAAGGTGGCAATTCTCTTGACCTGGTCTTCCTTCTGGGGATCAAGACTTCTGACGTGGGGGTGGAACCAGTCGGATAGTCTGACCACTGCACTGTGAGATTCAATTTTGGAACCCCACATTGTAGGCTGACCCCTGTGGAGATGGTCAAGTACTGCCCTTTATGGAATATTACTTCTGATGGCCTTGCCGTGGTCTTTGACCTATAACAACTTCCTGTGCATTGCAATGATCCAGAGGCATTGGTTCTGGTTTATAATAATGCCATTACCTCTGCCCTGGATTCTATTGTTCCAGTTCGTGTGCTTCCTCTCTCCCTTCAACCTCTGGCTCCTTGGTTTGATGAGGCCTTGAGGGAGTTTCAGCGAGTGGGATGCAGGTTAGAACATGGTTGGCAGAAATCTGGCTTGTATGCCGATCACCTTAGACTGCTAGAACATTATCAGTTCTATCAGTCAGATATTTCTTATAAGGAGGCAGAATTCCTGTCCGGGAAAATTTCTGCCTCCCAAAACCGACCAGCTCAGCTCTTCAGAACTCTGGACAGATTGTGCAACCCAACCTTTCTGCAGCTCTGAAGAGCGTCTTCACAATTGCAGTGTGATGAGCTTGCTCGTTTCTTCACTGATAAGGTGATGGACATTAGGTCAGAGATCCTCTTGACACATTCTATGTGAGTTGTTAGTGGTCAGGACTTGATTGCCACACCTTCATTTTCCTGGAGTACCTTCGACCACCTGGAAATCATGGATGTTATGCGGATTGTCCAAGGGATGCACCCTATATGCTGTAGTTTAGATCCAAATCCCACATCCCTCATTATGGGGTGTGGGGAGTCTAGTCTCACAGTTCTAGCACAGATAGTCTGGTGCTTCACTTGACTAGGGTGAATATAGCAGTTCTCTGAAAGAGGCTGTGGTGACACCCTTGTTAAAGAAAGCTTCACTGGACCCAGACTGTCTTGCTAACTACAGGCCTATCTTAAATCTCCCCTTTGTGGGGAAGGTGATCGAGAAAGTAGTGGCGGCCCAGTTGGAGAACTATCTGACCATCCATAGCATCTGTGAACCTCTCCAATCAGATTTTCAAAAGAGGCACAGTACCAAAACTGCGCTGGTTCAGGTGCTCAATGACCTCCTGATGGCGAGGGACCAGAGAAAATGGTCCATTGTGGTACTATTAGATCTGTCATCAGCATTTGACACCATTGACCATGGGGTTCTACTTCAGTGCCTGAGATATATCTGTGGACTTTCTGGAGAGGTCCTCACATGGTTCACCTCATACCTCACCGGAAGAACTCAGAGGGTGGTCTCAGGTTTTTTCCCTCTGATCCCATCTCTCTGTTTTGTGGGGTTCCTCAGGGCTCTATATTGTCCCCAGTGTTGTTTGCGGTGTACATGCTTCCCCTTGGAGACATTGTGAGGTGGTATGGGCTGAGGTTTCATTGATATGCCAATGATACCCAGCTGTACCTGTCTTTTGCCTCCGACCAGGAAGGAGCCGTTTTGGTATTCAATAGTTGCCTCAATGAAATCCAAGATTGGATGAGGTCCAGTTGGCTGAAGTTGAATTCAGGGAAGACGGAGGTGTTTGTTTTGTGTCCAGATCACTGGATGGGGTAACTGGGGCCGGTTCCCCATCTGGATTGTGCCTTGGGGATATCGAGCTACAGGTCTCTGAACAGGTGTGAGACCTAGGGGTGATATTAGATGCTGGGCTGACACTTCGGTCCAAGGTGTCAGCTGTGGTGAAGACATCTTTCTACCATCTAAGAAACATCGTTAGGATCAAGCACCTTATTCCGTCCGATGATCTGCAAAGTTTAATCCATGCCTTCATGACCTCACGTCTTGACTATTGCAACTCACTTTACTTTGGGTTTCCGGGGGTTGATATCTACCACTTGCGGCTGGTGCAGAATTCCACAGCACTGTTGTTGATGGGTACTCCTAGATCTTCCCATATTACATCAGTGCTGCGGGAACTGCACTGGCTACCAGTTCAGTGTTGGATCACCTTCAGAGTCAGATTAATGACTTACAAAGCCCTGCATGAACTGGGCCCTGAATACCTGAAAGAGCTCTGGATTCCTTACCACCCTGTGAGACCACTCCACTCTGCCGACGCGATTCCAAGGGTGATTTTAAAATCTGCTGGGGCCCATGCTTTTATGTTTGCAGCCCCTTCCCTTTGGAATTCTCTACCTTGCCGGATTAGGGAGTGCACGACTGTGGGGAGTTTTAAACAGGCTTTGAAATCTTTCCTTTGGGAAAAAGCTTATGGATGTATTGCTTGCTGAGCTGTATAGTTTTGATGATGTTGAATTTGTTGTATTTATTATTTTATTGTACTGCACCTTGATACCTGAAAGGTGCACAATAAATAAAGTATTATTATTACTATTATTAACTGGCCACCTTCAGGTCATCTGAGATGATGACTCCCAGATCCCGCTACTGCTTGGAACTTGACATTTTCTCTCTCCATAGGTTAGAAAATGCCCCCCAGGTTATTTTTACTCATATGCATAATCTTGCATTTTTTAGCATTGAATTCCAGCTGCCATTCCTTAGGCCAGTCTTCCAATCTTTTTAAGTCCCTATTCAGAGTTTTGTGCCATCTGCAAATGAGCAAACTTTCCCTTCAAGCCCTTCAGCAATGTCACTGATGAAGACATTGAATAGGACTGGGCCCAACACTGATCTCTGAGGAGTTCCACTTGTCACCCTCCCCTCTGCAGATCATGTACCATTTACCAATACCCTCTGAGTTCTATTACCTAGCCAGTTCCTCACCCATCTCAATATCTTGTACTGAACACCCACGCTCCCCAGATTGTTTAGCAGCCTTCTGTAAGGATCCATATCAAAAGTCTTACTAAAATCCAGATACGCAATATCCACAGTTCCCGCGATCCACCTCCTTGGTTATCCAGTTGAAAAACTCTATGAGGTTATTTTGGCATGACTTCCCTTCAGTGAAACCATGCTGTTTCAGGTCCTGGAGCTCATTTGTTGCCAGGTGGTCCACTATCCTTTCCTTTAACAGTTTTTCCATTAATTTACATACCACAGAGGTCAGGCTAAATGACCTGTAGATATCTGCCTTTTCCTTGATACCGCTGTTGTGTAATGGGACCACGTCAGCCTTCTTCCAGTCTTCTGGTACCTCCCCTGTTTCTAACAACAGACTGAACAAAGCTGCCAGTGTTGCCACCAAAACCTCCCTCAGCTCCCACAGTACCTAGGGTGTACTCCATCCAGTCCCATTGCCTTATCGATTTCTATTTCTGTTATTTTCCTTTAGGATACTTTCCACTGCGAGTGAGCTAGTATCCACCTCCCTTCCCTTAGTGTCCCTTGTCTTTAAAGATGGTCTGTTTCTTCTCCCTCCTCGGTGAATACTGAACAGAAATCATTGTTCGGTTCTTCTGCTTCAATTACATCATCATGCCTGCCCCCTCCTTCCCTAGTTTTCAGTGTGACAATACCCTTTCCCATTTTCTTCCTATCACATATATCTAAAGAAAGTTGTGTTACCATTTTTTACCAAATCTGCTATCCTTTCTTCCATCTGTACTTTTGCCCACCTAACTGCCTTCCTTACTCCCCTATGTTTTATCTGGTAACTTTCTCTGTCTCCTTCTTCCTTAGTCCATTTGTATACCCTAATGGCCAGACTCTTAGCCCTAACCTTTTCTGCCACTTCACTAGAGAACTATAGTGGATTCTTCCTTCTCTTTCCCTTGGTTATTTGCTTGACAAGGAGTTGTGTTGCATTCTCAGTGCTTGCCTGTATTATCTTATGAATACGTACAAACATGCAAAATTGCCAGCAGATACAGGCCTATCAGTCTATCTAGTCTACTCAAATGTGCAGCACTTCAGTCTTTCAGAGTACAGCTGCCCCCACTCCCCTTGTCTCCCCCTCATTGATTTTGCCCATGTATCCTTCATTATCACTTCCTGCTCCACGATTTGAACCCTTCCTCTGAATCTGTCCCACCCCTTTTTAAAGCTGCCTACCATCTGCAATGATATCAGCTCCTCCTGCAGTGCATTTCCCCCTGCCACCACCCTTTTGGTGAAATAGTGTCTCATTTCCCTCCTGAATCTGCCTCCTTCCAACTTCAATCTGTGCCCCTGGTTTCCCTTCCACCTTTTAATTTGAAAATTCTTCCGGTGCTTACTCAGTTCATACCCTTCATTTACTTGAAGCACTTGAAGCTCTCGTCAGTATGTGACTGTCTTACCCCTCCCTGATTAGCCTGGTCCTCTGCACGGTATACTTGAGTATATTCATTCCATATATCTTGCAAATGTGTACATTTTGTTTATATCTGTATATATATTGCTGGTGACATTGTGTCAGTGACGTTGTAACTTAGCATATTGACTATGATTACTGTCGTGACCTGAGATTTCTTACTATGTATGTTATGCTTCTGACACCTGTGTATCTGCCCTACTTGCTTCAAATTGTACTCTATATGTTCTTTGATTTCCTGTACTCGCCTGTGTCGTACCTAAAAATAGGCATGTGTTTGTCTAGTGTACTTACCTGGTTAACAAAAGCTAAATAATAATATCCCCTCTTTCCCTTCTATCCTCCAGGGAATACATATTGAACTATCTCAGTCTCTATAATCTTCAAAGGAGCTAGGCTCACAGAATGGACAAAAAATTCTCCAAAACTTTGAAAAGACTAACAAATGATTATTTAAAAGATACATCAATTCAGCCACCAACTGCCACTAATGACCATTTCACTAAAGTGATTTTTCAAGGCAAATTGCTAATAAATTGTTAATCTTTCCAAAGTTTTGGAGAATTTTTTGTACATTCTGTGAGTTGAGTGCCTTTGAAGATTGTTGAACTGTGTTATGAATGCTGTTGACTCCAGGTTTGATTCTGTGTTCCCTTCATGAAAGAACTCACTCAGGCTATCCTTATAAGGTTTATCACCCAATCCCAAGATCATTTTGATTGCCTGGCACTGTACCCCTCCAAAACTTGATGTTTTTTCATGTAGGGGCACCAGTAATGCACGGAGTACTCCAAGTGCAGCCTCACCAGGGACCTGTACAGGTGCAGGATGACTTCCCTTATCCTAGAGGTGATTCCCCTTGCGATGCATCCCAGCATTCTGTTGGCCTTTGCTGCTGCCTTCCTGCACTGGGTTGAGTGGTTCATTTCCTCTTTCACTTGTACACCCAGATACTTCTCCTTCTTTGACTTGGATAACTGCACTCCCACCAATCAGTAACTGTTTCCAGGGTTCCTGGCTCCCAAGTGCATGACTTTGCACTTCTTGACATTGAACCCAAGTTGCCATGTGTTAGATCTTTCCTCCAGTTTTGCAAATCCTCCTGGAGTACTGTGCCTCCTTCCCCTTTATCAACCTCCACACAGATCTTGGTGTCATCAGCGAAGAATCTGATCTTACTTTTAATCCTTTCTGCGATGTTGGCAATGAAAATGTTAAACAGCATTGGTCCCAGCTCTGAGCCCTGTGGGATCCCACTTGTTACCACCCTGGGCTCAGATACCTCATCCCCCACTACTACATTCTGCTGCCTAGTCTGCAACCAGCTTCTGACCCATCTAACCACTTTCCTCCCTGCTCCCATATTGCATCAGTTTGCTGGTCAGTCTACTAAGTGGCACTGAATCAAAGACCTTGCTGAAGACAAGGTATATGAAATCCACATCATGACCCATGTCCGGTGTCCACATCACCCAATCAAAAAGATCCACCAGGTTCATCTGGCAGGATCTTCCAGAGACAAACCAGTGCTCTCTGCTGTCCTGGAGATCATTATCCCCCAGACATTCTACCAGCCTGTCCTTGAGGATAGTCTCCATTAACTTTCCCACAATTGAGGTTAGGCTGACTGGTCTATAGTTCCCTCCCTGGCTCATCTTTGGGCCCAATCTTATGAAGGGCATCACATGCACCACCCACCAATCCCTGGGTATGCATCCCATTTCCAGAGAGGTGTTGAACAGTTCCGCCAACAGCAGCACCAGGACTATTGCCAACTCTCTCAGTACGCTAGGATGAATTTCATCTTGCAAAAGTGCTTTATAAACCTTCAGGGACTTAAGGCCCTCCAACATCCTTCCCTCTGTGATTTCCCCATCTGTGATCTCCTCCCCTCTACTCCTACCCCACCCTTCCTCTTAGGTATGAGCAGGTCCCTCTCCTCAGTGAGTACTGAACAGAAGTACTCATTGAGTACTTCTGCCTGCTCTACCCCCTTTTCTGCCCACCCACTGCCATTCTTTTGAAGAAACACAACAACATAACGTGAAAAGACAGTAAATTGATTACATGCTTATCTAAATAACATGGAATGCAATATTTATATAGTACATACACATAATGTGGTTTATAGGCTCGTGCTTTCTGTTATTGTGGGATATAATAACAGGAAAGGAGTATTACCTAGGAGTGTTGCCTAGGAGGTGAAAGACTGGTAGCCCCAAACCAGGAACGAGATCTGGGAATCATAATCTCAGATGACTAATATCTTGGCAGAAGACACCAGGAGATAGGACTGCTGTGTGACTGGACTTCTCTGCTGGGACTAAAGTAGAAGAACTTTTGTACTTGAGCCTTTAATTTAGGGTAAAAAAACTAACATACAAAACAAAAAAAACAGTGTGTGTGTATCTGTCTGTCTGGGTTAACTGAACTGAATGGGTATCTGAACAGTTATAGGTGTAAATATCAGGTGATTGGAAGGACTTAACTGCTGTGAGGTTTAAATTACTGGTAGAAAGATCTAGTAAGTAGGGGGAGTGGCTTAGCTAGAAGGAAGCTACATTTAAAGACTGTCTTAGAAAGATTCTGCTAATATCTTGGCAGAACACACCAGGAGAAAGGACTTCTTTGTGACCGGACTTCTCTGCTGGGAGTATATTGCCCTCCTTCCCTCCCCTCCACCCCCACCCAAAGCTAGTTTTATTTTTATAGGCACAGGATTTGACTGACAACAGAAACTTCCTGTTTGGGAGCAGGAAGTGAGTGATCACAGAACCACCAAAGACCCACCATCCTAGAAGGGCAAGAGAGCTCTCCGCCCCTCTAGCTGCTGGAGGTCTGCCTCTGAGCAAGTAAGTGGTCTACTGAGAAATATAGAATATTCTGTCTCAGAACAGGACAATCAGGAGCTTAAAGGGCACATAGGCAGAAAGTAAGGGAGAGAGAAAAACAGAGGAAGAGTAGGGATTGAAAACAGTTAAGGGGCCAGAAATAAGACATGATTGGAGTGGTGCAGTGCAGTGGCTGTGGAGCAGCAGTCTTCCGGGAGACGTTCTAGGAGGATGCGGTGTTGTCCCATCTGCAGGAACATCTCTGGACTGAGGGAGGAGGTTGCTCATCTCCAGGCTGAGATGACCAGGATTTGTGGGACCTCCTCTTCCATCCAGGGACCACCAGTGCCACTGCCCTTGCCTCAGAGGTTGCCAAGAAAGAGGAGTGGTTGGACCACAGTGGGCTCAGGGAGGGTGAGGGTGATGGAACAGAGGCACATTCCTCCAGTTGTACCTCTGCACAATTCCTATGCCATTCTGGCAAAGTGTGGTTCCTCTATGGAGGCACCCGCAGTGGAGACCAAGGAGGATGCTGGGAACCTCCACAAAGGAGACCCACAGGAAGGTGGCAGGGGATGCTACAGGGGAAGGAAACAACTCCTGGTTGGGGACTCCATTGTTAGGAAGGTAGAACTGGGGGAGGAAGGGGAGAGGGAGGTAAGGTGCCTGCCTGGCACCATGGCTTGGAGGGACAGGGAGCGAATCCTCAGGATTGCCAGAGCAGCTGCACAGGGGAGGGAGCTGGATGTCATTGTCCACCTAGGGACAAATGACCTGGCTAAGAAAGGGATTAGAGAAGTTCAGGAAGAGTTTGTGGAATTGGGGAGGGGCCTTAGTCAAGTAGCACGCACGGTAACCTTCTCGGAGGTGCTGCCCATCTATGGCATAGGAGAGGCTAGGGTGTTCAGCTCCATGGGATTCAATCAGTGGTTGAAAACTGGTGTGAGCTCAGGGATTTGGCTTCATTAGGGACTGGGGGTCCACCTGGAGTGATGCAAGCCTATACTGGCATGATGGGCTGCATCTGTCCGGGAGGGGAACCAGGATCCTAGGTGATAGGTTTAAATGCTTCATTGGCAAGCTTTTAAACTAGCCAAGGGGGGAGGAACTGGAAAAGAACAGGGAAATCCTAGCCCCCCCAAATAATCACAGTAGTAAGTGCGGCAAACACCAACATAGAGGTGTCTATAGGGAGAAGGAAAGGGGTAAATGGAGAAAGTGACAAAGGCAAGAAGGACAGTGATGGGGCAAAAAGGAGTAAGGCCATCAGGAAATGGATGGTAATGAGTACCAATGCCCATAGTCTGGGCAACAAGCTCCCTGAGCTGGTGGCCTTGATGGAAGAGGGATGCCTGGATATCGTAGCAGTCACAGAAACATGGTACACAGAGAGCCATGACTGGGATGTTAACATACCAGGGTACATAACCTACAGGAGAGACAGACAGGGGAGAAGAGGGGGAGGAGTAGCTCTCTATGTAAAGGAAGGGATAAAAGCAACTGAACAAAAGAGTAAACAGGGAGAGAGGAGGCACTGTGGGTCACCTTGGATACTGGAAAGGGCACCACAATCTGCACAGGGTTAGGTACAGACCCCTATGTCAGGGGAGGGAATGGACAAGGATATGATAGAAGGCATTCTTAGAATGGCAGAGAAAGGGAGATACTATTGATGGGGAGACCTGAATATGTCAGATGTTAACTGGAGCACATTTGCTGCAGCCACATCCAAGAGCAGGCCATTCTTGATGCCCTACAGGTGGCAGGCATTAGACAGCTAGTTTCGGAACCCACTCGTGAGGGAGCAATCTTAGACCTCATACTCTCAAACGGGGGCAGTGAGAGGATCTCAGATCTAGAAGTGGGTTGCCATCTGGGGACAAGTGACATCAAACAGTGTGGTTCACGTTAAACTCAGCTACAGAGTCAAGCCATACAAAAGTGAGGGTACTGGACTTAGGAGAGCTGACTTTGGCAAGATGGGAGAGTGCCTCAGAAAAGCACTAGCAAACAGGCTAGAAGGAGGTGTGGAGCAACAATGGGGAATCATCAAAACTGCCATCACAGAGGCAACAAGCCTTGTGTGAAGCAAATAAACAAATCAAAATGAAAGAAAAGCCACTATGGTTCTCAAAAGAGGTGGCTGTGAAAGTCAGGAAGAAAAAGATAGCATTCCGGAGTATAAGGAAACACAGAAGGAGCAGGACAGAGAGCTGTACCAGTTAAGGCAGAAGGAAGCAGGGAGGAAGTCAGAATAGCAAAGGCCCAAACTGAGGAAAGATAGCCAACTCAGTTAAGAAGGGGGATAAAACCTTTTATAGGTACATCAGCGAGCGTAGAAAGACAAAGGGAGGGATAGTGAGGCAGAATAGAATGAACGGTGGGTGGGCAGAGGGGGACAGTGAAAAAGCAGGGATACGGAACGAATATTTCTGCTCAGTATTCACAAAAGAGGAGGGGGAAGTGCCTAATCCAATTAACAGAAGCACTCTTGATAGGGGGGTCGATCCCAATCCTTTCATAGAAGAAAGGGTTCTGCAAGAACTCCTAAAACTGAAGGTGGACAAAGCAATGGGTCCTGATGGAATTCACCCCAGAATTCTAAAAGAATTAAGGGAGGAACTAGTGAAACCACTGGCTACTCTTTTTAATAAATCATGGGAGGATGGTGTGGTACCCGAGGACTGGAGGAAGGCGGATGTGATTCCCCTTCACAAAAGTGGGACGAAGACAGAGACTGGAAACTACAGACCTGTCAGTCTGACCTCTGTGGTAGGGAAAGTGATTGAGTCACTTCTGAAGGAAAGAATAGTTGAGTACCTAGAGGCCAGTGGAGCACAGGACCCAAGGCAGCATGGATTCACAGCGGGAAGGTCATGTCAGATGAATCTAATAGATTTCTTTGACTGGGTGACCAAAGTAGTAGACCAGGGAGGGGCTGTGGACATGGCCTACCTAGACTTTAGCAAGGCATTTGACACAGTCCCACACAAAAGATTAATAGTCAAATTAACCAGCCTGGGAGTGGGTCCCAGGGTGGTAGCCTGGGTAAAACATTGGCTGCACAACAGGACACAGAAGGTAATTGTAAATGAGTCCACTCTGAAGAAAGAGAGGTTACTAGTGGGTGCCGAGGGTTCAGTATTGGGTCCAGTCCTTTTAATGTCTTCATCAGTGACATTGCAGAGGGACTGGAAGGAAAAGTATGCCTTTTGCAGATGACACAAAGATCTGCAACAGGGTTGATACACAAGGAGGCGTGGAAAGGATGAAAAGGGACTTGGCAAGGTTGGAGGAATGGTCAGAAGTATGGCAGCTAGGATTCAATGCAAAGAAGTGCAAAATAATGCACCTGGGAAACAAGAACCCAGGGGAAGAATACACAATGGGTGGGGAGGTAGTAAAAACAAAAAAGGAAAGGGACCTGGGGGTAATCATATCAGATGACCTTAAGGTTAGCAAGCAATGTGAGAAGGCAGTAGGGAGGGCTGGGGGTATACTGGGATGTATAGGGAGAGGCATCAGCAGCAGAAAACAGGAAGTTGTTATCCCTCTGTACAGACAGTTGGTGAGACCCCATCTGGAGTACTGTGTCCAGTTCTGGAGACCCCATTTCCACAAGGACATAGACAGGATAGAGGTAGTCCAGAGGAGAGCAACTAAAATGGTGCAGGGTCTGCAAGAGAAGCCGTATGAGGAGAGACTAAAGGAGCTTAATATGTATACCCTTGAGGAAAGAAGGGAGAGGGGGGACATGATAGAAACTTTTAAGTACCTCAGTGGAATCAGCAAAGTCCAAGAGGGTAGCATCTTTCAGAAAAAGAGACTTGCAAGAACAAGGGGACACAATTTAAAGATAGAAGGATGGTGGTTGAGGGGCATTGTGAGGAAGTATTATTTCACAGAGAGGGTAGTGGATGCATGGAACAGCCTTCCTGAGGAGGTTGTGGGGTCTAAAACTGTGGTAGAATTCAAGAATGCATGGGACAGACATAAGGCAATTCTTATGGGGGGTAGGAAGAAATAGGCTGTTGGTTAATTAGGATCTACGGCCTATCCTGTAGGTAGGGAAATGGGCAGACTAGATGGGCCAAGCGGTCCTTATCTGCCACAAAGTCTATGTCTATGTTTCTCTGACTTGAAGGTTAGTAAGTGGTATGAGAAGGCAACATTGAAGGCCAACAGAATGCTGGGCTACATTGGGAGGGGAATCACAAGCAGGAGGACAGAGGTGGTACTACTACTGCATAGATCACTTGTCAGGCCTTGCCTGGAATATGGAGTCCAATTCTGGAGGCTTCACCTCAGGAAGGACATTGACCGGGTGAAAACAGTACAGAAAAAGGCAACACAATGATTCAGGGTCTGCAGAACATGTCCTACGAGGAAAGACTTAAGGAACTGAATATGTACTCCCTGGAGCAGAGAAAAGAGAGAGGGGATATGACTGAAACATTGAAGTACATAAAAGACTTTAACAAGGTACAGGCACAAGAACTTTTTCACTTCAAGAAGGGCTCCAGGACCAGGGGACATGACCTCAGGCTGCAAAGAGGGAGGCTCTCTACCAATACCAGGAAGTTTTTCTACACAGAAAGAGTGGTGTATGCCTGGAACAGCCTGCCCAAGAGGTTGTGGGGGTCAACACTGTGGCGGGATTCAAAATTGCATGGGAAAGACACAAGAAAGCCATGACTACAAAGACAACTAGAGTGTCAAAATAGGTCTAAATTAAATGGGCAGACTAGATGGACCTAGCGGTCTCCTTCTGCCGTCAACTTCTATGTTTCTAGGCTGAAGGTTAATAACCTTGCACAGGATACATGTTACCCTCTCTACTGATCTTCACTTCCGGTCCCAGGCATCTCCAGTCCCACATTCCGCTGAGACAACCTGATCATAGGGGGAACAAACCACCTGAGATAGCAGTCAACAGTGGGTTTCACATTTGGTCAAAAGTTTCACTTTTCCCATTAGCAGAGTACTGTATTTTTCTAAAGTTAAACAGTACTTAATGTTATTAGCCCATTGCTGGACTGTTGGTGGGCTTACTGATGACCAGGACAGGGCTATTGTCTTTTTTCCATTAACTAGTGCCAGGGACCACAATGGCTCAGTTCTTTTGTGATGTGCAAGGCCTTGTGCTGCCTCCATTAAGAGCTCTAGGGGGGGATTTGGATATCTCATGTTCCAACACCTCACACATTATCTAATGTATCTCATGCTAGAGCAGGGTTACCTTGAGGTATGTCAGAGCCAGGTGTAGGAAATCAACATCTTCTCCCATACATTTAGGGCAGTGGCTTGGGTTGTCAGGGTTCATTGTGTGGAGCCTCTTAGGGGTCAAATACATTTTGTACAGGAAGTTTAAATGCACTTGCCTAAGTCTGTTGCTCCTAGAGCATTCATTCAGCTGTTTAGTGGCCAGGGTCCACTTCGGCTGATGTAATTTAATGTTAAGGATTTGTTCCAACTTTGATTTTATATCAGTGGTAGGATCATCTCTAGCCCCTTGTAGTGCGTGATAAAATATTGTCAATGGCTTACCACACAGCTGGGGCCTGTATAGTTCTTATTCAAGAGAGGATGGGGATGCCCATTCTTAGGAGGTGTCTAGAGTTTCCCCCAACCTATGCCTCACCATCAGATACACAAAAAAGTCACCCGGGTCAATGTGCCATCTGAGTTTCAATGATGTAAATTCCTGAATTCTTCCCCCATCAAAGAGTTGAAGTGTGAAGTATATATTCCCCATCTTGGGCAACAGTATGATGCCCAAGTACTTCAGTTTTGTAACCATCACTAGACCCCCGAGGGCCATAGACAATTATCTGTCCCACTGTCCTATAGGGAGGAGTTTACTTTTGGACCAGTTCACCTTGTGGCCTGACAGCAAGCCATTTTCCTGTAACAAGGAGTGGACCATAGGCAAGTCCCTGGCGGGGTTTCTGAGGTACAACAGCAGGTCATCCATGTAGAGAGCAACTTTGCACTTCCTGCCACCTCCCTGAAATCCCTGTATGTTCTCCTGCTTCCTGATGGTAGCTGCCAGTGGCTCCAGAGACAGCACATATAGGAGAGGTGATGGGGCAACCCTGTCGATTGCCTCTACCCAGAGTGAATAAAAGTGTTAGTTCCCCACTGATTACTGTCTGCACAGTTGGTAGTGAGTACACCGTTTTCACCCACCCTAGGAGTTCTGGGTCCACCACCACAAGTCTGAGCATTTTGAACATGTCCCCCCCCACTCCACACGGTCAAAGACCTTTTCTGCGTCAAGTGCCAATATGGCCACACCATGTTTAGTGGCGGACTTCCCCCAACTGTGCATCACATTTAATGTTCTCCTTATATTATGTTTCCCTTGCCTGCTCTGCATGAACCCTGCCTGATCTGTGTGCACCAGAGATGGAAACAGATGTTCAAGTAGAGCAGCCACCACTTTTGCCAGAATCATATAGTCTGCTGTCAGAAGGAAAATGGGGTGATATGATGCACAAATTCTGGTGTTCTTTCCCTGGTTTGGTAGCAGGGTTATCATTGCAGACTGTGTGGAGGGGAGAAGAACACCTCTTTCTAAGCCTTCTAGCAGCATGTCATGTAGAGCTTCAGCAAAACTGAGGTGAATGTTTGAAAAAGTCAATTGGCAGGCTGTCCAGTCCTGGGGCTTTCCCCACTTTTAGCTTTTTAATTGCTCACTGTACTTCTTCCCTTGTCAAGCGGGTATCTAAATTTTGGGACTTTGTCTGTGATAGTGATGGTAAGGGGGCCTTACTAAAAAAGCTGTCAAATTGCTGGGGAGTAGGAGAGACTTCAGAGGCATACAAGGTTTCATAAAATTTCCTGAATTAGACCCCTGGCTGGGAGGTGGTGGATGTCATAGAGCCTGCTTGAGTCTGCAGTTGGCTGATTGTTCTTTCTCTTTCCTTTCTCTGCAGCTGCTAGGCCAGGTACTTCCCTCCTCTGTCCCCATTGAAGCAAGCCCCAGAATGTGACAAAAGGATGGAATGCTCAATGCATGCAGTGCTCAGAAGATTAAACTTCCATTTCAATTTCTGGATGACCCTGTACAGGGTCAGGTTCAGCCTTTTCATGTGAACTTCTTTGCATGCTGCTTTCTTAATTCTGAGCCTTTCACCCTCTTGTTCTGACACCCTTTTCATGAGCTGACTATGCCATAACCTGCCATCTGACATATGCTTTCAAGGCCTCCCACCTAGTCCCATGTGCTGTTGCCCCCTCTCATTATACTGTAGGAATTCACCAATGGTATCTGACAAAAACTCCACAAAGGCCTTGTCCCGCAGCAGCAGAGGGTCCACATGCCAAGGCCAGGATAGGGGTAAAGATCCCCACTGGGAAATGGGCAGCACCTCGTAGGCATGGTCCAGTATTACTGTTGAGGAGTACCTAGTTTTGCCTACCCCCTGAAGGAGATCAGAGCTGACCAGCACCCAAGCCAGCCTAGCTTAAGAGTGGTGTGCATGTGAAAAAAAAAAGCTGTACTCATGGCTGGTTGAGTGCTGGTGTCCTCACACCTCCACCAAGTGGAAGGTACCCTCTATCTCCTTCAGTGCCCTAGCATTATGTGATATTTGAACTGATGCAGGGTTTGACCTGTCTAACACAGTGTCCATCACACAGTTATAATCCCTTCCTAGGATCAAAGGACCTGATAGTGGTGCCATGTCCACTGCAAGTGTCTTGAAAAACCCTTGGTTCTCCACATTCGGGGCATACACTGAGCCCACCGACTGTGAACTCACTCCATCCAAGGAGATATTTGCAAGGACCTACCCCCTTCCCACCAAGTCCCACACCTTCTGATGAACTTGGGCCCTAGATCCCCGAGGCAGCCAAACTGCCATTCCTCTAGCCTTTGTTGAGAAGCAGGAAGACAGCCATGTTCCACCTATACAGCTCTTTGTTTTAACCTCCTCCGAGTGAGACTTATGGGTCTCCTGCAGAAGAACCAGCTGTATTTTGGCTCTCTTTATCTCTGATAATACGCGCTTCCTCTTAATTACTGATTTGAAACCATAAACATTCAATGAGGCAATGTTCATTGGATTACCCATTTTCTCTTACCAAGCAAGGCATATCAAGAACTGAACTCATATTGCTCACCACTTTGTATAAACTTAGTAGCACTCTGGTGTGTCAGTTTGTATATCAACCTTGTCTTATATAAATAGTAAACTTTTTCCCCAGAACTCTTCAATCCCCTCCTGCTTTCCCCCAAACATTCCCCTTAGCACCAACAGTTCCAAACATGTGGTCCCTAACAACAGGGTATGACCAGCAACCCAGCTTTTCCATCCCTTCCCGAACTGCCCCCCCCCACCGTGACTGGGTACCCCATTGCCCAGTCAGCTTTCCCATTCAAAGTGATGGCTGATTCTAGGATGTGGATAGTTAGCTTTAAGCATAGAATCAATAAGGGCAACAAGTGCCTTGACCGCGGATCTTACGTAAAATGAGTCCCCCATATTGCAGGGACTGAACTCATACTAAATTAGGAAACAGACATTAAATATTAACCATAACATCTTAAAGCAAACAGGCAAACTGACAAAACAGGCAGTCATGAGCACTGGAGAAGGGAGACAATGGGAAGGACCCCCCCTCCAAAGGCACCATCACACCCAGCACCAGCATTAGCAAAATCAGAGCATTATTGCCTCCAGACCATAGGAGCATGGGGTCTGCCCTCTCCGTCAATCCCCCATGTGGGTTCCCTCTCATCTCCTCCACTCCAATCGCTCACAGAAATTCAGCAAGTTATTTTCTTGAGGGGAGTCCAGAGGTGATCTTCTGCCACACTGCAGCAAGCAAGCGTCAGGTGTTTCATTAATCCTCAGCCTGTTGACATCCATGCTCCTTAGCATGGTCGGGCTGAATTCTCATATTGACTGATGCAGG
Organism: Neoceratodus forsteri; assembly: GCA_016271365.2. Taxonomy (NCBI): domain Eukaryota; kingdom Metazoa; phylum Chordata; order Ceratodontiformes; family Ceratodontidae; genus Neoceratodus; species Neoceratodus forsteri. The sequence continues at coordinate 507,265,783 of CM057452.1, read as the reverse complement.
AAAATAAGAACCTGGGAAATGGATACCTAGGGCCCGGCCAGCAATGCCACATCCAAGCACTAAATGCTAGCCAAAGTTCTGTGCATAATTATAAATTGAAATAAACAGCATTGTGGCCTAATGATACCAGGCCCCAAAGCCCCACCACCTGTCCTCCAACTGAAATGTGCAGATACCATCCAGCTTACCAGCAGACAATTAAAAATGGATCCCCCTGCAGCTCCTTCCCAGCCCAATGGTAGGCCTCAAGAGTCCATTTGATTACTGTGTGTGGTGCAGATCAATAGAAAGCACTCAATCCCCCCCAGCTCTGTAATTGAGCCAGTCAGCAAACTTGACCCTCTTCAAGCCCAGAGGTATTTACTTAATGGACCCCCCCCAGAATAGTCTTGAAGCCTTGTGATCTGTGCCTATAGTGATGCTAATTTAATGTCAGGATACTCATCTGACAGTCAGTGAGCCATTGCGAGAAGGGGATCCATCTTCTACTGCCTTCAGTTCTTCATGGATCTATCTCTCGGACTCCAGGTATTTACTAAAGAGCTTCATTGGTTTCCCTGGCTGGTCCACACATAGTTTGGCTGGGTAGAGGAATGCAAAAGACCACCCAAGGGCATGCAGTTGGGATTTTACTTTGTTAAATTTCTGCCATTGCATTTGCAGCTCACGGCTGTAGTCTTAATAGACTGATACCCTTGTTTTATTCAGTTGTATTGCTTCCTGTTTTTTTGCAGCATTCAGCAAGGCCTCTTTATCCATAAACCAGAGGTATTCAATTAGGCAGTGTTTTGGCTGTTCCCCTGGCCTGGGTGGAGGTCCATCCAATGGGCACACTCGATCTCGTAATTCTGAATCTCTGGGGGCAATTCCAAATGCTTGACCAACCAACTTTTCTGTCCGCTAGCTGGCTTTCTGCCCTCCATGCCCTCTGGTAAGCCCACGATCCTGAGGTTGGAGAGACAAAATCTATTTTCTTGCTCATACACTCACCCCAGGAGAGCCTCCACACTATCCTTTAGTAGATTCCTTTCTCAGGACATGGAGGCTACCGTGTCCTTCAAGTCACTCACCCTTTGCTCCAACTCTATAATTTGGGTGGTGTAAGTAGTTCACGTTTCGGACAGGCCTTTCACAGCCGGTTGCAGATGTACCATTTACACTGTCATGTTTGTGAGTCTGACCCTCAATTCCAGCTGCATCTTAGAAAGCACTGCCAGCACTCCTGCCAGGGAGTGCTCCAAGCTGGGCATGCCACACTCCTCTTCCGAGGCTGTTTGGGCCAGGTGCCGGGTGTGGGTCTCCAACCCAGTGCGTTGTTCTTTTTGCCCCTCTAGCACTTCAAAGTTGAGTTTTGACTGCTTATTTTTAGGTTTGTTGGTTGCCATTAGTTGGTATGTTATAATGCCATTGAGGATTTTTTTTCTCCTTTCAGTTAATCCGCAGATAAAAAATTGACTTTAATTTAGATGCCCAGGGAGCACTGCTAAAATGTGACCACTATCCTGTCAGTGCAAGCCACACCGCCCCCACTGCCATTCTTGATCCTAACAATCTGATTTTTACTCTTTCTCTTCTTCCTTATATGACTTTAAGAAATCTTTTTCACCTTCTTTGATCCCCTGTGCCAGCCTCAGTTCTCTCGATGCCTTGGCTGCCCTTACTGTTCTACTCACTTCTCTGGATTTCCTAATGTAATCCTCACTGTCCTCTTCCCTGTTGGATTTTTTGTACGTTCTAAATGCAGCTTTCTTTTCCCTCACCCTCTCCCCTACCTCCTTGCTCATCCTGCTCAGCGTCTTGGTCCTGGATTTCTTGCTCTGACTCTTTACACATGTGCTAGTGGCTTTAGCCAGGCCCCTCTTGATGATTGCCCATTTTTGTTCGGTGTTCATGTTCAGGCGGATGCTGGTTATGTGCCCTTCCAGTATACTACCCATTCTGAAAATGTCTGCCCTTTTGAAATCCAGGACCTTAGTCCTTGTAGTGGCTACCTCCTTACCTAGATTGATTGAGAACCACACTGTGTGGTGGCCGCTTCCCGCCAGGGGTTCCTCTACTCCAACATTCCTTACTTGCTTCTCATCCTCCGACACCAGATCCAGGATATTCCCCTCCCTAGTTGGTTCTGCTACTTTCTGTGTCAGGAAGCTGTCCTGGAAGGCTTCCAGGAGGATCTTCTCCCTGAGACATGAGGTAGCCGGGATGCTCCAATCCATCCCTGGTAGATTAAAGTCCCCATCCACCACAATTCTCCCTTTGTCACTAAGTCTCTTTTACTGCTACCCCAGCTCCCTATCAATCTCCTCATCTGTGTTTGAGGCCTATAAACTATCCCCAGTCTAACCTTGCTACCCCCCAGGTTGTATATTTGCACCCATATGGTCTCTGCCCTGCCTTTTTCCCTGTCGTCCCTATTACACCTTATTCCTTCCCTAACGTAGATAGTCACCCCACCCCCTTTCCCCTTTTCTCTATCCTTCTGGTATGGCTTGAAACCTGGGATGGCTAAGTCCCAGTCATGGTATTGGGTTGCCCATGTGTTGGTGATGGTGGCTATGTCCACCTCCTCTTTCTTCACCAGTGCCTGCAACTCTGCCATCCTATTCCCCAGGCTACTAGTATTCAGTGACACCACACTCCATTTTGATCTACTGCGCTCTGTGCCTTTACTACCCCCTCCATATACCCTTCCTATTTGAATTTGACTCCCGCCTGGCATTTTCTGTTTTATCGTGATTTTATATTATATGTATTTGTATATGTGTTTTGTCTGTATTAATACTGTACAGCGCTTTGAGATATTGAAAGGTGCTTAATTAAGTAAATGTTTTTATTTATTATTGCTGTGGGGGGAGGTCTGAAGGATTCAGACCACCTCTCTTGGTGAATTACCACCCCTTTGGCCCCACCTTACCTAGTTTAAATTATAATTTTATTTGATAAACTCCCCCAACTTATGCTTCCGCACCTGTGAGCCCTCCTTACTAAGGTGCAACCTATCCTCTGCATTCAGGTTTGTGTTCTCCCACTTGTTGCCCTACCCCCCCAACCCCCACAAACCATACTCCATGGATCCACTCCATTCCTTCAGCCACCTATTGAATTCAGTGATTCTCTGCTTCCTGGCTGTACTCGCTCTTGGCACTGGTAGGATTTCTGAGAAAGCTACAGACCTTCCCATCATACTGCATAGTTTCCCCAGTTCCCTGAAACTTTTCTGCACCTCTTCTGTCCTTCTCCCTTCCAGGTAATTTGTGCCAAGGTGTACCACAATGTGTGGTTTTTCCCCTACCTTCCTCACACATCTGCTAATATGCTCTCCCACTCTACCTGCTGTCATGCCTGGCATGCACACCACCCAAATATTGCTTTTTCTGGCACCCCCCTCCATAAATACACCATTAATTATCGAGTCCCCCAGAATAATGACCTTCCCTCTTTATACTTTTTGCCTTCCTACTGCCTGCTAATCCTCTGCCCCCTGTCTTGATCTCCCCCTCCTTTCTCCCTGCCTCTACACCCCTGTGCCTTCTCTGGGCCATGTATGTCCCTTTTTCTTTGCCCCATCCTTTCCTCTGTACCACTTGTGCCCAGACTATCTGATTCCACCCTCATACACTTCCTCTTCTGCTCTACCTTCCCCCTCTCTGTGCCTGCCTTCCCACCCGCCTTGCCATTGGCTCCCTGTGTCCCCACTGTCCTGCTCTTTTCCTCTTCCCTGTTTCCCCTCCCCCCTGTGCTGTGCTTTCCTGGGCTACCTGCTGCACCCCCTGTCTGTTCTTTACCTGCCCATCCCTCCCTCCTCTCATACCTGCTGCTTTGCCACCTTCCTTCTGCCTTACATTGCATCTGCTACCAACTGGGCTACCTCTTTTGGTTTTCCCCTCACTGCTGTATCCCTTACCCTTTGTAGTGCCCTCCACCCTTTCATTCTTTGTAGTTTCCCTTCCTGACCCTTCCTGCTCCTCCAGCCAAGCCAAAAAATAGAATCTGTTCCTATTGCCATTCTCCCTTCTGTAAGCTACTCCAGCCACCCCTCTCTGTGACTTATACCCCTGCCCTGCCCCTGTTCTTATCTTCCCTTGATGCTTGACCACCCTCCAGTCATCTGTTCCTGCCCCCGGCTGCTCCTGATTGACTGCCCTTCTTGTTCTCTCACCTTGTCTATCCTTTCTTTTGCCTGCTGCAACCTCTGGTGATGGCCTCCTCAGGTCCCCTTCTCCTTGGTGTTCACCCCATCTCCCCAGCTCCCTTTCCAGCTATCCAAGTTCCTCCCTTAGTTGTGTCAACTGCCTACACACCATACACCCCCCTGCCCTCCATGCAATCCCCACGAATATGGCTGCCCTGCATTCATTATAACCTACTACCCATCCCTCTTGACTGCCCACAGACACCATCCCTCCCTCCCCATGCCTGCTTACTGGCCCACTCCCTGGGAACCCCCCATACTCCTTGGGCTCCCTGCCATATGGTATATTTCTGAGCTACATCTGGTCAGCAGTTCTTTTAGAGACTCCTCTCCCCTGTGTTCTACTCTCTCCTCTCCAGTGTGGTCTGCTGCCTGCTGTCCTCCCTGCTGATGCCCTGCAGATGCTACTCGAGATGCTACACACCTGCTTCATGGCACTCAAGCTTCAGGATCACTTGGTCCTCATTGTATTATAAGTGGATCCCAGCCCTGCTATTGGCTGGTCCAAGTCAAGTGACCACCCCTTCCCCTCCTGTGTAAACCCACCCTCTCTCCCTCAGTCAGCTTCTCCTCCTCCCAGCCCAAGACAAAGTCATTTGTTTTTCTGGCACAGTTTAAAACACACAGCACATATTGCCCTCTCAGTAAATGCTACCACAATACTAAAAGAAAGCAAACAGCACAGAGAAAGTACTTTCCTTTCAGCTCCTGCTGCCTCTACAGGTCTTCAGCTGTAACTGTTCAACTGTTCCCTCACTGTTGACATCTCTGTGATCTGCCCCCCCCCCCAGGGCTGCCTTCAGAAAAGCTCCCATTTTACTATAGTCCACTCTTCTAAAGTCTAGAATTTTTGCTCTCGTGGGGTTTGTATGATGCTCAGCTAACACCTCAAACCACACTGTCTGGTGATCACTGTTTCCCAGGTGCTTCCACTCTGAGACCTTATCCACATTCTCCCTGTTTGAAAGTACCAGATCTACAGTAGTATTTCCCCCTCTTTTTATGTTGGCTTGCCGCGCTTGCATGGCAGTCAACATATTGGGAGAGTGCAGCTTTGTGGGCATGGCTGCTGTTGGGCGAATGCAGGGCACGCATCAGTAGGTGCGTCCCTCATTCCCCAATAAGCCAGCATGCTAGCGTTGACACCAGCATTATGTAAAGTGGACAAAACTTCTAAACAAAGTGCCGCTGCAATCAGAGATAAGGTCGTCATACAGCGTCACTTTGTTTCAAAGTTATGTCTACTTTACTACGTGCCGTCCCCCCCCAGTACAGGGTGCCACGCTGGGAGCTCACCCCAGCGTAGCAACTGATGCCATGGCCGATGGTGGTGCCCTATCCGCCTTTGGCTCCATGCCCCCCCAGCCGTCCTTCTACCACGCTGGGAGCCCACCCCAGCATGGCAAACGTCCCGCTTCATCATTTTTTTTTTAAACCTGCAAATTAAAAACGGTCTTCACGGCGCTTCTCCCTGCCCCCTCCCACAACCTGCACTCACCCACTGTGCACCCTGCCTCCCACACCCCCCTCACCCCATACTTACCTCCGGAGCTCAGGCCGATGATCATCGTGGACCGGGAACACGTCTGCACTCTTCAAAGTCGACCTACGTAACTGAGGAAATGCCAGTAAGCTGTATAATGGGCTAGATAGGGTTTTTCAACTTTGTTGCATATCTCAGGCATTTTTGAATTTTGCACCAAATTTTTCAACATGGGGTTTTTGGGCGCCCCTCCTCATGAATTCTGTCACTGTCATGGCATTTAATGGCCTCGAAAGGTGATTTCGCAGTCACTGCACAAAATCACCTTTCGGGGACAGTAACGAAATGACAGTGGTGGTGTTCATGAGGTGCCCTCTTAGAGCTTAAGTTCCAAATTTGGTGGAAAAATCCAACAAATGCATGTTTTACGAGCGTGCATTGCGCAGTTGCTACACAGGCTCATAACTTTATGCATTCACAATATTTTACTGCCAGATTTTCAGCATTATCATTTTTGTATACCTCCTTGTGAACAGTATAGCTGTCATTTTTCCACATCCTGCTGCAAATGTGTTTCCCATCTGGTTCACTAACACGCAGTCGCTGTGGGAAATCAGTGTTTTGGCCAGATTATGATAATGACAGTGACACAGTTCATGAGCAGAGGACCTAAAATGCCTATGTTGAAAATTTGGTGATGATACTCCATAAAATAACTGTGTTACGAGCATGCGTTGGCAGATTGCACGCACGCTCATACCGTCGTGCATTTGTGATATTTTCAGTCTGGATTTTCACCATTGACATTTTTCCCCACCTCTTGATGAACTGTACAGCCGTCATTTGACATATCATGCCCAAAATGTGTTTTCGCACTTCCGGCGCAGAATAGCATGGTCGCTGTGCGAAATCACTTCTTGGGACATTTTGAGGAAATAACAGTGACACTGTACATGAGCAGAGGTGCTAAAATGCCTATGTTGAAAATTTGGTGTAACGCTCATAAATGGAGTGTTGGCAAGCTGCATTGCATATTTCCCACACACCCTAGTAGCTTCGCAAATTTGGTATATTTACATGCCACATTTTCAACACTGGCATTTTTTTACACCTCCTTATGAACTGTGCAGCTGTCATTTCTCACATCCTACCCGACATGTTTTCCTGCACTGCACTACCAAACACCTAAAGGGACACCCTAATGCTTGTCACTCTGTGCAGGATGGGAGTGGGTTGGCATCAGTTCAATACTTCACTGCCATTCCTATGATGCATCTGTCTAACTCCTGCACTACCAATGCCAATGCCAGCAAGCCAACATTCGGTATTGACAAATGCTTGTTTTGTTTCTGTGACTAGTTGTTTTAGGAATGCCTCATTAAGGCATTCAAGGAATTTTTCACTCCTAGCTGTTGCAGCTGTGTGTAGACTCCAGTCCACATCTGGAAGGTTTAAGTCCCCTACTATCACCACCTCCCCTTCATGTGCCATTTTTTGAATTGACTTTAACATCTCCAAGTTCATTTATTCCTCCTGAGATGTGGGTCTGTAGACAACCCCATGATGGGTGACTGTTCCCTTCCTCTTCTCCAGTATGACCCATAGTATTTCTTCCCTACCCTGATTATGGTAGGAAGAACCATGGGAAGATCATGAGCTAATGACTTTAAATGCTTTGATTTGTCTGAAGACAACCAACCCTTAATAAAATCAACAATCCAAAGAATATCATGTGATAAAACAAAAGGAGCTAATATAGAAGATGATTGTAAGGTAGAATGTGAATGTAGTTTAGGGTGACAATAAGTACAGTACATAAGAAATAAGGCATGACTTGGGGGGGTGGATTATGCTATGTTAATGTACTATGGAGTAGATCTGAGCCCTGATCATAAAGGGTGAGGGACTTTAGTCACTGTGTGATACACTGGTAGCTTAATCCCCTGATAGAATTGCCTTATCACACTTACAAAATGTTTAGTATTGTTAGATTTTTAGCAGTGTAATAGTGTTGTAATTCTGAGCTGTATCTGGTTGACTTCAAGGCATTAGCCTTAATTAGATATGTGGCAGGGGGGATTACCTTGCAGCTAGAAGGCTGTTGGGTGCAGTTTCCCTGCAGGGAGTGAGTTATGGTTGCATGGTTATAGTTGGTCCTGCTGCTTTAAATAAGTATTCCTAACCTTTAACTTTCTGCACTTTCAATGTGATCTGTGAGGCTTTGCAGGAAGCCTAGTCTGTGCTTCCCATACTTTCATGTGACCTGACTCAAATCATGAAGCCTAGGATGTTGATTGGTGATCATGTGACACATTCCAAGTACACTGAAGGGTGATTGACAGTCATGTCATGTACCTCAAGTGCACTGAAAGGTAGGTGATGAAGCGGAAGCAGAGTTTGAGTCCATACCTCTCAACCTCCTGCCTCATAAATCAGAGACAAGGCTTAAAAAAATCAAGGACAAAGGACCAAAATCAGGGACACTTCTTCAAAATTGGAGATATCCATTCAGGAAGCTGGTAGAATAAAGGGCTTAGTGTAAAATACATTTTCTAAAGAAAAACAAGCCTGTAACTTTAATGTTTAACACTAGTTTGTGCTTGTTTGGTCACAGAAACACAATTTTTAGGATGGACAGAGTAAAATTTTGAGGCAAAATCAGGGACAACCCTGAAAATCAGGGACAGTTGAGAGGTATGTTTGAGTCTGTTCTGTGAAAGGTAATGTCAGTGGATGAAGTGCCAGGGTTTCCATGCATGCGTGTTTCTCATTGCCAGCTTTGTAATGTGCAACTATGAATTCCTAGTAAATGTTTAAGCAACTGAAGCTGTTTGTTTGAGTCTTCTTTTGTGTAGTCTTCTCTGTTACCTTGTTCCATCTGTGTTTGTTTCTGCATTCCTGACCGGTACTATATATGGATGTTTATTAGCTTTTAGATCAATGTCTGTAGAGATTTTGCTGACTGTTTAGTGATGTACAGTATGGGTATATATGTCTCTTGTTTTGCAGAATCATTGTTTTGGAATATATTTTGTAGTTTTATTAAGCATTTAAGATTTTTTTTTACTTGTGTAAGCAGCACTGAGGATTTTTGGGGTTTGGATCTGTGAATAGGAAGTATGTTTTTTCAATGTCATTGGATGGGTTTCTTTTGCAGTTTGTGATTCTTGACAAGTGTGTGTGTGGGGGGGGGAGGTGTGTGTTTATGATGTTGCTGGGTTGTTTGAGTCATGCTGTGAACCTTTGATCCTGAGGATACATAATTAATATATTGACCTTTTTAACATTGACAAGTTGTACTGTTGATTATTGCACTTGATTATGTCATCTAAGCAGATATGTGCTAGGTAAACACAGTACCTTGTGATGAGTTTCTGACCAGTGATGAGCCAGAATTGATCTGACCCCATGTTATAAAGATAATTAACATAGGTTTATGATTAGGCAACCTAAGTTCAAGAGAAAGGGTTTCATAGCAGTCAGGGACAACAGCCAAAATAATCTAAGAGGGGAATCCTGTCCTTAAAGTAGACAGCAATACCATCTCCCTTACATTTTCCATATGCCTGGGACAAAAATGTAGAAGGGTTTCAAAATGTTTCTTTTTTTCTCTTTTTCTATGACTGGACCCTTCAGAGAATACATTCACAGTCTGCTGGAGTGGGTTGCTCATTATCATGACATTAATCAAATTTGTGAGAGGTGTAAAAGATGTCATTAGTACAAAGTCTGTCCCCTCCTCAAAGGATGATTTTCATCTAGACAAGGATCATAAAGTATGCCCCACTTTATCTTGTTGTTGAGATGTACCTCCCAGCTCCCTTCCCAACCTGCTTGGACTCTCCAGTATTCTCTCCCATAAAACTTGTTGACAGTGCAGAGCACTGCAGCCTCCAGTGCCACTGTGCTGTTCACTAGTTGACTTTGTGTGCTGTGTCTAGCATTATAGCATTCCTGTCTAGCTGTCCTGAGGCCTCCATCCACTCCAACTGCTGGTCCAAAGTACCCTTCCCCACTCACTTCAACACAATCTCCTCCCTCCAAACTCCCTTGCTGTTACTAACTAGACTAATCAACTACATAGTTCTCGACTGAGTCAGCCAGTTTCATCAGTTTACTAACAGACACCTCGAACTTAGAAAATGACATCAGAAAAATATCCAATATCCTTCCAGTCTGCCCAGTTTTTCTGCTTATCCTCACTAACTGCAGGGTCATGTGCCCTAATGGGCAGCTGATAGACACAAAGAACAACTCATTGGAAACAGTAGGCCTTCTAGATCAGGGGGATCCTACATGCTAACAGCAGATGGGGGGGGGGGCGATGAAGGTTTACACGTACAGCTCTACAGCACCCTATATGGGACATAATACAAACTAACAAAACTTATTTTTAAAATGTATACTTAAACTAGAAAACATTTTTTAAACCTTTTGTTATGATTTGAATTAATGTAAATTAATCCATTTAAAAATCATAATAATACACACCATGGTGTGCAATATTATAACAATATTGTCCCTTCTAAGTAGTTAAAGGCAATCAGCATATGCCCCCATGACACACAATACACCCGAGGGGGGATTATCCCATGATTATTGCACACCTTGGGCAGGATTTTCAAATGGCTTAGATCGCGCAAGCCCCGGTTGCACTGATGATGCGGCGCATGGGACTTGCAGTGATCTATCAGGATTTTCTATCTCGTGCAGCAATTGCCACAAGTTAGACCAACTTTTTCTGGTCTATCTAGTGGCAATCCAAGGGGCCTTTTTTACAGAGCTTGTGCCAGATATTTGGAGCAAGCTGATGTAAACCATGAAAACTGTCGCAACTGGGCCCAAGATTTGACAAATTGGGCACAGTTGAAGTGATGGAATTTGGAGCACTGGCAGAACCTACTGTAAGTGTTGTGGTGTAGAGCTTGCCACAAGCCCTGCACCACGCTTTGAAAATATGGCCCCTTATTGTGCATTATTATTTAATTGTACAGTATGTGATGAGTAATTAGTACCAATCTGAGTGGCAGTGGTAAGTATTGACTTGTATGGCTGTGGGTGCTGTGCCGGATTGTCCATCTGCTTGCTTAGTAGTTCTTGTTCTATGTTAGTCAGAGGCATGCGCAGAGTTCATAAACAAAGGGGGGAGGGCAATAACATAATGGCTAAAATCTTCCATGCTAGGCTGGTCTGGGGGCATGCTTCTCTAGGAAAATGTATTTATTTTATTTATTTCGTTTTTGTTGAATGGGTAAGTGCACTAGACAAATCCTGCCTATTTTCAGGCACGACCCGGGGGAGGGGGATACAGATGAATGCTAACTGACCTTGAACCAGATAAAGCTGTTGGTGGTATTTTTAGTGAATGAGGGAAATTTGGCCAGGACACCGAGGAAATTCCCATACTCTTTTCGATAAGTGTCATGGGATCTTTAACATCCACCTGAACTACCACCAATTCAGGCAGATGGGACCTCGGTTTAATGTCTCATCCAAAAGACAGCATCTCAGAAGTGCAGCATCCCTGTCACGCTGCACTACAGTGTCAGTACTGGGATATTAACCCAAGTGCCAGATGTGGGAACTGAACCCACAGCCGTCTGATCTCCCGGCCTCAGAGGCGAGTGTGCTACCTACTGAGCCACTGAGCTAATGTTTTAAAAATACATTGTAAATGGTGTATTTTCATGCATTTTAAAACTATAATTATATTATCAGCCTCTCCTTAAGAAAAATGTTAGTTTTCTATTTTTATTTTAATAAAGCCCTTTTAATCTGAACCTCTTTTGAGTTTCAGAAAAAACATTTATCCTGTTCATAGCAAAACAAAAGCGACACAGAGTAAGAACATCAGTTTGCTGAGCTCTCCATCACTTTCACACCGACAGAAAACTACCCTGCAGCTCTCCAGTGCTTCTAGAAAAGGGGCTAACTGGGTGGTGATGGTTAGAGATGTGAGAAGTTGGCAAACTTCACTCCACAAAATAATTTGAGAAAGTTTGCCACATTCATGAATTTGCAAAGTGCCAGCTTCAAAGCCTGAGAAAGTGCCTTTTCCCCAAGAAATCTCAATGCAAAGTGGCAAAGTGGGCAATTCACAAAGCTGTTAATGAAGGTGAATTTTGCAACTTCGACGAAACTTCATCAGTGAAGTTAAACTTCGCAAGATCCCTAGTGATGATCCCCTTTAGAAATTCAATCCAGTATTTGTTCTGCATTCACGACATTGCTGCCTGGATGCCAATCAAGTATGTCTTGCCTGATCACATGAATATGACCTTGTACAAAATTTTTCTTAATATTTATTTTTATTTGTTTTACCAGGAAAGATGGTATGTGCCTCAAAGTCTCATTTTCAGCCACACCTCTAGTTTGTACACTATAACAGAGTTATTATGTTTGTGAAGAGCTATAAACAGTCCCAACTGAATTGTAGGTGCAGTGCCAATGTCACTCCCATTCATGACCCAGAAGTGAGCCACTGGGCCAGATTTTAAAAGATTGATGCAGGGTTTGTGTCAAGCCCTTGTCATCCCCATTGTTTGGCGCAGCTGTGCCTAATGCCTTTGATGTAACTGTACCTAATTTTAGTACATTTGTTACAGTTGCAACAGTTTCCCCACTTTAAGGGCAGCTTATGCAAAAGATTTGACACAAGCCCCATAAAAAGGGTCCCACAAATGGTGTAAATTAGACTGGGGGGAGCTGGTGTAACTTGTGGCATTTGGGGCACAGATATAAAAATCCTGATCAGCACCAAGAGAATGCAGCAAGCTCCCTGCACCATATGATCGGTGCACCAGGGGCTTGCGGGATTCGCGGTGCTTTTGAAAACTGGGCCCCTTCTATCAATTTCTAATTGCAGGCACTGCCACTTTAGTGAGTGCCACTACATATTAGTGAATTGGAACACTGGACAGCAGGCACTAAACGTGGGGGTCATGCTCAGGATCGTCCCTCTTTGCGCATGTCTATGCTGTTAGTTTGAGGAGCCCACATTCCACAAATTCAGTTGTTTCAATAAAATATTTAGAACCACAAAGGATCAAGCCTCCAACTCCCTGTTCATATTGACTTGCATGGCCTTAATATGTGATACACTTTATAGAAGGTTGAAACAGCTGGAAGTCAAGTGGCTTACTCGCACAGTAAGCCAGTGGCTGTAGTGGTAATTTAACCTGTAAATGCATGAGTTTATGACCCTTACCAGCAGACCACAATGATTTTCCATTGCTGTGTTATGGAGCCCATTAGCTATGTAGTTGGACCAAATTTAATTTATTTGTTCATTATTATGTCAGAGTTTATGAAATTTAGAGCACCCCAAACCCAATGAGCTAGGATACTTTCTATCTGCCTTGTCTAGTGGTTAGAGTTTAAAGACGGGAACATGAAGACCTCAATTGTATCCCACAACTCCTAACTCACTGCGTGATCCTGCACAGGACACTTAGGTTTTCTGTGTTTACCCCTAATTTCCCTCTAATCTATAATGGCTGACCCTCTACACTGAAAACAGCAGCAATGCCCACACACTTCTCTCTTCTGGACTGTAAAGTGCTGTGGAATATGGTATAGGCTATATGAAAGGTGTTATATAAAACCAAATTCCTTTCCTGAACCAGTCAGCAAACAGTGCTATAGTACAGTCAGTTCATGCTTTTTTTTCCATTCTTTGTTGCTCTTGTCACGGCCCCGCGGAGTCTTTCTCAGGCTTCCTGTCTGTTCCTGCCTGCCTGAGGTCCCCTCTACCCGGATCCTCCTCTCTCCACCCCTTCCTACAGCCAGCACCCCCAGCTTAACCCCTCCAGGGTGGGGCCAACCCTCCTCTTGGGTGCTTTTACAGTTTAGACTCTGGCTGCAGGTGGGGGCCCAGGTAGAGGAACTGGAAGGCCAGGCGAGGTGGATCCAGTGGAGGGTATGGGGGTCAGGTGTTGTCACCTACCCCGCAGAGCTGGGGTTTTCCTTGTTCTGGTGTCCCCCCCACATGGTGCACTCTGATGCTTGGCACATGACAACCCTGCCTGCTTCAGCCACGCTGATGTGCAGCTGATGCACTGCAGTGCCCCAGATCTCCACTGGGAGCCTCTGATGCACTGGACATGCACCAACCCTCCCCTTGAGGAGGAGAGCAGCCCTGAGGGTGCTCAATCCTCACCCCCATCCCTGCTGACCCCTGGTGCCCGAGCTCGCTCCCGAACTCAGGTCTCTAGCGTGGCACAAGGTGTGGTGTCCAGGGCCTCAACCCTCAGTGCCACTGGGTCGGCCTCAGTTTATGTTGATTTCTGAAGTTGCCAAACTGGTCAAGAAGGCAATTTAAACAGTATGTCATTGGGGTGGCAGCTCTTGTACACCACATACTTTATCTATGAGCTGGCTAAAACTGTGAGCTATGGTTCATTAGATTTCAGATGGAGGTTTACAAAGTGAGCTTACAGTAAGGCACCACATGAAGTGTTGATGCCTGGGATCCAAGTGGTGCATTAGTATATTAAATACGTTAACAAAAGGGAAAATTTTGCACTCACTTGCCAGACAAGTTAAAAATGAGCAGAAATTCTGTGATGAAAGCTTTTTGATTCAATGCAGCAAAGATAGTAAGCATCCAGCAAGCACAAGAGAGAGCTTTAATGTTTCATATCTCTTGACAAAGGGTGGCTGTACAAGACATTGAGGCTCCCTTTTGTGCTTGATGGCTGTTTACTATCTTTGCTGCATTTTTTTCTGTATCAGATCTATCCTCCTTGGCCACAAGGGGGTATATGCCTTCTGCCAGACCTCATTACTCCCCTCCACAGTCCGCAGTCTCCCTGGGGATTACCTGTTAGCTCAGTCCCCACTGATTATCCCCCATGGCAGGATTGGGAGGGGGGCAGCTGTCCTCCCCAATGCCATAAATCCAGTCATTGCTGCAGGTTATCCCAGTGATATGGCGAGTGAAGGTGCAGTGGGCAGGCATCACACACACCCATCGTGCCATCCATTTTCCTCCTAGATCTTATCCTCTTTCCCCAGCTGTGGCATACTTCTCAAGCATATGTTCATGGAGGCATGTAGACATCCTGAGACTGCAACTCCTTCCCTCTCCCTCTGACTCTCATCTGCCTCCTGTCACTCTTATAGGTTACCCCAGGCCTCCACCTGGGGCAGCCAAGATCCGGTATGGCCAACCTCCCCGACTGGGAGAGGAGATCTGTCTGGCAGCCATTCAGTCCTCTCCCAGCCCTCCCCCTTGGCTGACCCCTGGCAACTTGCATTCATTCACAAGCACAGGTTGCTGGTGTGGCAGGATAATAAGGCACTTTTCAGTGCCTCAGCCCTTCATGTCACTGGATACACTGAATCTTTGCTGCATTTAATAAGGAAGCTTTCATCTCAGAAACTCTTCTTCTTTTTAGGTTGTATGGTGAGTGAATGCAAAGTTTTCTCTTTGCTACTAATTCGGATAGATGATGGCAGGGCATAAGATGTTGAGTTTTGTGTTTACTGAGGTACAGTAGACAAGGATTCAAGATAGAAGCACACCGAAGTGGTGGTGTTTAACTAACGTGATTTTTTTCTAGCCTCCAAAGGTTGGCTATAATTAATGAAACACTTCCTTCTTATCAAAAACACCAGATTGCAACACTCACTTTGCAGTCAATTCACTGAAGTGCATGTACAGTAAAAGAAAGGAAACAGGCTGTCTTCAAATGTCCTGGATGAGGGGATAGTAAAAGATTTATTGCAAAACTTTCCCAGGAACATGCTGCAGGGTTATGTGCCACACTTAACTGAATAATTGACTGTGTCGAAGAATTATCCTGAAACCCATTCTGAGAAGGATACCTGTAATCTCATGTATGCTTTTTAGTGGCAAGAAATGTAAGTTAGAAGTCATACACAAATCCTACCATAGAAAATGATTCAGACGAATCTAATAGATTTCTTTGACTGGGTGACCAAAGTAGTAGACCAGGGAGGGGCTGTGGACATGGCCTACCTAGACTTTAGCAAGGCATTTGACACAGTCCCACACAAAAGATTATTAGTCAAATTAACCAGCCTGGGAGTGGGTCCCAGGGTGGTAGCCTGAGTAAAACATTGCCTGGACAACAGGACACAGAAGATAATTGTAAATGGAGTCCACTCTGAAGAAAGGGCGGTTACTAGTGGGTTACCACAGGGTTCAGTATTGGTCCAGTCCTTTTAATGTCTTCATCAGTGGCATTGCAGAGGACTGGAAGGAAAAGTATGCCTTTGCAGATGACACAAAGATCTGCAACAGGGTTGATACACAAGGAGGCATGGAAAGGATGAAAAGGGACTTGACAAGGTTGGAGGAATGGTCAGACGTATGGCAGCTAGGATTCAATGCAAAAAGTGCAAAATAATGCACCTGGGAAACAAGAACCCAGGAGAAGAATACAATGGTGGGGAGGTAGTAACAACAACAAAACAGGAAAGGGACCTGGGGTAATCATATCAGATGACCTTAAGGTTAGCAAGCAATGTGAGAAGGCAGTAGGGAGGGTCAGGAGTATCTGGGATGTATAGGAGAGGCATCAGCAGCAGAAAACAGGAAGTTGTTATCCTCTGTACAGACAGTTGGTGAGACCCCATCTGGAATACTGTGTCCAGTTCTGGAGACCCCATCTCCGCAAGGACATAGACAGGATAGAGGCAGTCCAGAGGAGGGCAACTAAAATGGTGCAGGGTCTGCAAGAGAAGCCGTATGAGGAGAGACTAAAGGAGCTTAATATGTATACCCTTGAGGAAAGAAGGGAGAGGGGGACATGATAGAAACTTTCAAGTACCTCAAGGGAATCAACAAAGTCCAAGAGGGTAGCATCTTTCAGAAAAAGAGACTTGCAAGAACAAGGGGACACAATTTAAAGATAGAAGGAGGGTGGTTCAGAGGCAATGTGAGGAAGTATTATTTCACAGAGAGGGTAGTGGATGCATGGAACAGCCTTCCTGAGGAAGTTGCGGGGTCTAAAACTGTGGGAGAATTCAAGAATACATGGGACAGACATAAGGCAATTCTTGTGGGGGGCAGGAAGATATAGGCTGTTGGTTAACTAGGATCTGCGGCCTATCCTGTAGGTAGGGAAATGGGCAGACTAGATGGGCCTAGCGGTCCTTATCTGCTGTCAAAGTCTATGTTTCTATGTTTCTAGTTCACCCATTAGGGCAGTCCTTGATGCACTGTATTACTGGGGAAAGAAAGCATTATTGCTGCATTTCTAGGTCTTATATTTTTCTTACAACCAACACTATTTTTGTGTGTCTCTCTCTTTTTTTGTAAACTGTCTATCAAAGGAGAATGGCATTAAAACTTAAAGCCAATTTTTTTCTTTATGTAACTAGGTTGCCATAAATGTTGATGGTTATTACTCCTGCCTTTAGGGCTTTAACAAGGTTGAACAGCCTGGGCCAACAAACTACTAGTTGGGTGGGTGGGCCTAGTGTAGGCTTGGCACAATCTGCTGGCATGCAATACCCTCCCACCTCCCCACAGAATCACCCCCACCATGGACCAGCACAATATGACAACAGTTACTCATAAATGCAATTCTTATGTTCCACATATGAAGATATGAGCATACGAATGTGCCAGCAAATAAAGTCTTTACGGTCTATCTAGTCTGCTCAGGTGTGCAGTATCCACTGTGTTTAGAGAGAGAACTGCCTTTCATATCACCTTTGTCCCCTCTCCAATACCCCTCCCCACTCTCAACCACCCTCTGCCCACAACTTTCCTTTACACACTGTCCCATCCTGTCTAGAATCTGTCGACCATTTTTAGGGCTACCACCTCCTGCTTCGGTAACTCATTCCACCTTGCCACCACCCTCTCGGTGAAAAAGTGTCTCTTCATCCCCCTCCAGAACCTTCCCCCCACCAACTTTGGGCTATTACCTCTAGTGGTCTTGTTTCTACTAAGGCAGAAGAGGCCCCCTGTTTATATCTTTAAGGCACCTGAAGGTCCAAGTCATGCGCCCCCTTTCCCTTTTGTCATCAAGAGAGTACGCGTTGAGCCCCCTGAGTCTCTCTTCGTAGGTTCTGAGTTGCTGGCCCTGGCTCATCCCAGTTGTTGTCCTCTGGACCATTTCCAGCAAGTTTATATTCTTCTTCAGATAAGGGCATAAATGTAACACACTGTACTCTAGTTGCAATCTCACTAGAGGTACTTACAGTGGCAGAATGACCTCCGCCTTCTTGCTGGTAATTCCCCAGGCTGCGCAGCCCAGCATCTGATTTGCTTTGGCTACAACTTATTTGCAGTTCACAGAGTGTTTCAGGTCACTCATGATAATTACCCCAGGTTCTTTTCTTCCTGTGACCTGGTTACCTGCACACCACACAACCAGGATTTGGGCCTGGGGTTCTTTGCCCCCAAGCACAGAACTTTATACGTTTTACCATTGAACCCCAGCTGACAAATGCCAGAACACTTCTCTAGCCTAGCCAGGTCTTCCCTGAGTTCCTGCCTCCCATCCTTGATGTCCACCCTCCCACTGAGATTTGTGTCATCTGTGAACAGGCATCTCTTTCTCTTTGATACCATCTGCAATATCATTTAATATGTTAAACAACACCGGCCTGGCTTCTGAGAATTTCACCCCCAGAGTACTGTACCACCTTTTGGCTTATGTTCTGCAGCCAACGTCTGACTCACCCCACAAACTTAGCCCCACCCTCAGGTCTTCCAGATTCATGATCACTGTCCTGTGAGGTACAGAATTGAAGACCTTGCTGCAGTCCAATACAGGGTGACAACCTCTTGGCCCTTGTCCACTGTTCTAGTGACCGAAACAAAGAAGTCAATTAGGTTAGTGTGGCAGGACCTCTCTAATGCAAACCCATGCTGCCTCATGTATCATGTCCTGGAACCCATTATTCACCAGAACGCTAATCTCTCAGGATGGTCCCTGTCAGTATGCACACTATTGAAGGTAGGCTGATCAACTTGTAGTTCCCTGCTCCAGCCTGTACTTCCAATTCTACCAATTATGTGTCCACAGGCAGCAATTATAAAACTGTATCAAGGACTTTATTATGGTAGGAGTATCAGGTTCTGGAGTAGAAGAAGGTTAGGCAAAGAGGTGGCAGTACAATTGTTCATTGATGTGGCTTGACTTCCACTGTCCTGTCAGGCACAGCCAAATAATAAATGCAATGCAGCTGCCTGGCTGTACTTAACATCCCACTCTCACACCTCAGAAATTCTAGTGCAACATGCTTGACTGTCCAGGCCTCACTGCCCTTACTGGTACCAGCTATCTACGACCAACTGATTTTAGGGAGCTCCTTGTATACAGAATAATGGTTACTGGTACTCAGCCATGGAATTGGTGCAGGCTTTTAGTTTGTCATGGCCTGCGATCTTGCAGTGGTGCATTTAGTGATTTATACACTGTGATTACAACAGAATCCAAAATATCCCTGGTGGAGTATTTGTCATTCCAGGCCAAATGGCCTAGTCCTGTGAATAGTTTACTAAATTAATTAACAAAAAATTAGCATGTGTGCTGAAGGAACAAGTCCCTGAATTATTCACTGCTACCCAGTCCATTGGATTTACCTCTGAGCACAGTTTGTCATGGAGCAGCTGCAGTGGGTCCCTCTTTGACTGGTTTGGTTTCCCTCTCAGTGCAGGCCTCTGTGACAACATGCAAAAGGGCTATCCACTGGCTCTGTCAGGCCTCCTCTCCTTTCCAAATGTAGCAGAGCATTCCTCCCTTTGAAATTGCAGGTGCAGTTTTAGCCTATGAACCCCAACCATGTCAGATCAGTACACCATGCTTAACTCTGACCCTATAACAACTTTAGTGTCTCTGACAGACTTTGCAGCAGCAAAAGGATTAAAAATGATGCTTGTCAATATCTGTAGCATTCAAAAGAAGCTAATTGGTGTGCAAGCTCGGGTCTTACATATTTGCCCAGACATCCTAGTGATGACAGAAACATGGCCAAGAAATACCATTGAATGCCATTGCTGATCAAACCAAAGCACTGCCAGCTTACTCCCTTTTTCAGGCAGATAGAGCCACTGAGGGGGGAAGGGTGGCCACCTATGTTAATGAGAGATTATCCACCACTGTTCTGCACACCGTCACAAAGCCAGAGGACTTTGAAAGCTTAGCAATAAAAACAGCCATCTCAACCACTGAATCCATCAACATAATCGGATGCTACAGGCCTCCCTCTGGTGGAATGGACATACTGCACCATCTAGGCAAATTCTTGAGTGAAAATAATAATGAGACAATAATATTAGGGGACTTTAACCTGGACTGGTGCAGTACTAACTCAAATTCTCTAAAACACCTATGTGATGAAATTGAGTTGGCACAGATCATCACAGGTATCACTAGGTCGAAAACAACTCTCTGGATCCCTCCTCGACATAGTTTTGACCAACAGACCCCACAAGTTATCCCACAAAGCTGCCCTGAACAATGATCTAAGCAATCACAACATTGTTGTCTGTGTCAGAAAATTAGTAAAGCTTCTCAGCGCTTGTAAATTTGTTACCAGGAGATCTTTCTGGAGGTTTACTCCAGAAAACTATCTGGCTGATCTGAGAGACACTAACTGGCAAAACATATCTAGCCCCTGCTATCAATGAAGCAGCCTCCACTTTTAACTCCCTCCTCACTGGCATCATGAATAAGCATGCCCCCATAGTCACCTGTAGAGTGAAAAAAAGCTTCCTGCCATGGTTCAACAGTAATATCAAAAAGGTATTGCTAAACAGGGAACAACTATGGGCTAAAGCAAGATGGACCAAATCCCCACAAAAGACTGGTCTGCCTTTAGACAGTGCCACAACACCTGCACTAAGCTGGTCAGAAACATTAAAGAGTCATACTATTTAAATGTGCTTGAAACAGCAAATGGGAACACAGCTCAAATCTGGTGTACCTTCAAAGCAGTGGAAGGCAGCAAGGCACCACCAGCTTTATCAAATAAGAGAATGTTAAACAGCAACCCATAACTGACAAAACCATGATACTTGACAAACTCAATGAGCATTTTGCAACACCAGACCTCGCCTTCGACTCCTTCCAGACAGCTACACTAAGGCCCTCAATTCTTCAAACGGCCATACCATGCAGCCTACCAATCCAGACCCCTTTCACCTTCTCAGCCATTACTTATAAACAGGTTCAAGACCAATTGATCAAACTAGACACTTCAAAGGGGGCAGGGGCAGACAATATTGATCCCCTCTTCCTAAAATTAGGCTATCACTACAGTGCCTTACAGCTCCAATAACCCATCTATTTAATCTCTCACTAGCCCAGTGCTCCATACCATGCACATTTGGAAGGTAGCCCATCTCTTACCTCTATTCAAATAGGAAAACCACAGTGACCTAAATAACTATAGGCCTATTTCAATTCTGCCAATTCTATCAAAACTATTAGAAAAGCTGATGAGTATTCGACTCGGGGCCTGTCTAGATAAGCACCAGTTAATAAACCTGTTACAATCTGGGTTCAGACCCTTCCATAGTACAACCTCTGTTCTATCAGAAGTAACAAGAGACTAGTTAAATGGCCATGGACAATAAGCTTGTTATAGGTGCTGTATTCTTGGACCTGAGTAAGGCCTTTGATACAGTGGACCACTTACTCCTCATTGACAGCCTCAAACAAATGGGATTTCATAATTCTGTGACTAACTGGTTTGCTAGTTATCTAGGGGACAGGCAACAGCAAATAAAAATAAATGGCACCCTTTCTTCCCTATTTCGTCTATGGGGGGGGTTTGACTGGGCTCCATATTAGGCCCACTGCATTTTCTGATTTAAGTCAATAATTTGAATTACAACATCACTGACTCCAATATCCGTTTATTCGCTGACGATACGGTACTCTATGTGTCAAAACCCTCTGCTGCACAAGCTTGCTCAGCTCTCCAAGCAGACTTTAACCAGCTCCAGCACAATCTAATTTCATTGAAATTGTTACTAAATGTTAAAAAAACTAAGGTAATATTTTTCCATCCACCCAAGACTACTGTAGCTAGTTTCCTCAAAAGTACTACTACTACTACACCCATCACCAAACTCTTAGGAGAAAAGCTAGAAGTTGTAGACACTTTAAAACACTTAGAGTTCCTACTTGATTCCCACCTATCATTTGCCTCCCACATTTTTTAGAAACAAATCTCTCCCCTCTCGTCTCTCAAGAATAAGGCTGGTTTAGGCCACCTTTCTACCACTACTGGATTATGTGGACATTATATATAATAATTGCTCAATCGTTGATCTTCGTAAGCTGGACACTCTTTACCACAGGGTCATATGCTTTATTACCAATGCCCCAGCCAAAACACACCATTGTATATTGTATAAGGACCTGAGTTGGACATCTCTGGCAAACAGGAGACTTAATCACACTTACATCTGGGTATACAAAGCACTCATAAGTAAGCTGCCCCACTACATCTCTTCTATCCTCCATCGAACATGTAAACCCTAAGTGTTAATGAAATTTGCTTATATCTCAATGGAGTTACCCAAAATTCACAGTCAAGCAGGCAAGTCTGCCATGAATTATGTTCTTCCCAAGGCCTGGAACAACCTTCAATCTATGCTCAAACATCAAAACTTATTACCTCTAAGCGCATTCAAGTCGCTTGTCAAATTAAATTACTCCCAACATCTGACAATGCCTTTAACATTAACTCCCTGAACTATTCCCAGCCGTTGCTCTTCTCCTTCTTCACTCTAATGTTCAAATAATGAAAATTGTTTTATAATTATCTAATCGTGCACTTCTGCTCATGACTGGCTGCATCCTGTATTGACTGATGCTATTAAAGTTCATTGTCTTTTTGTCTCTTATTTAGCCATTACATCAAGTACAGATCTACTATGTATTAACTCATGCTGTAGTGTATGTGTCTTAGTGTATATTCACTGTATTCATTATTGTAATTTTATTTACTGTATATTCACTGTATTTGTTATTGTTGTTTTATCAACAAGGGACCACCTTGCAAATGAGCCTGCTGAATGGTTGTTATCCCTTCAAAATAAAACTGAACTGAACTGAACCATGTCCTGGCATCCAATTCATGTGCATACTGCAACAAGAAGTACCAGCAGTGGTGCTGGTTTGGTGGATCCCCAAACAAGGAGCTGCTTTTTGTTGTAATTTTGTGCTGTGATGCATCTAAACTCTCTCGCCATGCCAGTAGAGTGATCATAGGGTGGCTTAATCGCCCAACCCTCCCTGGTCCCCTAATGTAAGCTTCTTGTGCTGCACTGTATAGATATCTGATTACCTCCAATTTTTTTTCTGCAAAAAACCTGCATACCTCTGGCAGACATGTGGTCTGTCTCCTTACCCTCACTTCAGCTCTCCAGTTTGTTTCCAACAGCAGTTACAAATACTGTAAGGTAAAAATGTTGTGGAACAGCCATTGCTGTTTACTGGGGAATTCCTGCTCTTGGTTGTTCCCTGGAGAAAACTATTAATTACTACTAGCAAGGTTAGAGGTCCATTACTTGAAAATTTATTGGTGTCTTCAGTCACACAGTATACCTGAATTATTCATTTTTAATTAATTAATTTAATTTATTTAGTTTTTCAGACATAATATTTGAACAAAATGCTCTTTTTCAAAGGTTCCACTTCTTGACAGGAAGACAACACAGAAAGGTAGTTATAGAGTATGGGTGCACATGTACAGAAACCAAAAATACAAGAAATAACAGCAATTGATCTGACTTTTTTCAATTGTAAGCTATCTCATATAAAGGTACAGCATATTGCAGTTAGTACAGCCCAAGGTACATGGTTAGTGCTGTGGGCTTAAGAAACTAGTTTAGTAGGAGGTAAAGCAGCCAGGGGAGGCATTGTTGTTATTTTATATAAAGTCAGGGGGGAGAGACTCAGCATAGGCTTTCACACCCTGTATGTTAATGCAGCCAAGAGGAGGCTTTGTCATTAATTCTTGTCAAGGGTGGGGGATAATTTTCTGTGCAAGACTGACCTAGTAGAAACATACTGGAGAGCAATGTGAGGATGAATGTACACAGAATAAGCTGGGGGGAAGACAGGTGCTTTGAGACAATTGCATTTCTGCAGGGTCAGTGGCAGGGGAAGGACTTAAAACAGAGTGCTGAGTTAAGGACAGTAGATAGAAGGCTCATTGACAGGCTGTGGCTATGGAAGGCTCAAATTCTAGGGCTGGCAAATAATAGGAGGAAGTAAGAGTTTAAACTCAGGGTTACTGGGCAGCAGGGTAACAAATCAGAGAATGCAGCCCAGAAGCAGGCTAACCCCAAGCTACCGGGTGATAGTGTTACAGGTTACCTGCAGCTACAGACCTCAGCCTTGGCCAGGTGATGTCTTAGTTCCACCTTGAAGACGAGGAGGCTGTTCGTGAGTAAAAGGCATGGTGGGATCTCATTTAGGCAAGAAGGAGCCCTGTATGCAAAGGACCATTGGCCAAGTGCCGTTTTTCTGAAGGGGATGGCAAGTGGGCAGTGAGTCTGCCCTCTAGTGTGGTACCCAGATCTTTCTTGCCAGAGCAGTTCTTTGAAGGTCAATGGAGCTTTACCTAGAAGAGATTTCATGCCAAGCAGGCATGTTTGGTATTTGATTCTGCTGGCAAGACTGAGCCAGTTAGTGCACTAATAGAGGGAGCAGGTGTGTAGGAGATTATCAGCCTCTAGAGCCAGCCTGCAGGCCTTGTTGGGGGCCGTGCTTACATGTTTTAGTGCAGTGTTGGATGCTGACCCATAGACCACGAGTCCATAGTCAGTAACAGACAAGATGGAAGAGGAGACTGCCAACCTGAGTGCCTCAGGAGCTAGGTACTGTCTGTACCTGTAGAGAACTCCAAGTTTGGTGTTCACTGTTTTGAACACCTAATCAATGTACTGCACATAGGAGAGTGTGTCATCAATGATCACACCCAAGTATTTAAAAGAGCTGACCTACTCGAGTGGAGCAGCCTTGTTGTTAATAATAGTAAGGGACAAAAGAGATCACTTATGCTGGTGAGTGGTTATCAACATCATCTTCGACTTCTTGTAATTGAGAAGCAATTTCTGAGAACTGAACCAGTCCTCCAAGCTATGAAATGAGTACTGAAAATCATTCTGTAGGTGCTGAAGCTGGGCACTGCTACTAAGGATGACAGCATCATCTGCATACAAAATAATCTTGCTATTGCAGGCCTCTGGAAGCCTGTTGATGAACAGGCTAAAGAGGAGGGGAACCAGTATAGACCCTTGTGGGACGCCCAGTACTATATCCCTAGATGAGGAGACAGCTGACCCAATTTTACACTCTGTGCTCTGCTGAATTATTAAAATGGTTTTGTACTCTATTGCTCCCTATTGTTCTCTCTGCAGGCTTTGGAGCCTGATTGACTGAGCAATGACCCCTTGACACCATTGCCAAGCTGAAGGTTGTCAGAAGCTGCTAAAATGACCGCTAAAGTTGTAGTCCACAGGCAGTAATTCCCAAAGTGTCTTTACAAAGCTGCAGTTCTAAAACACTATCTTGTGTCCCAGACATGCCATTGGCAGTCATCTTTAAGTGGTTAGTTCAGTTGGGTAACAATTACAGGATCTGTGATACAGTAGGGAGTGACTTGGCACTGGCTACATCAGCAGTGGTCCAGCCTGTGATGTGTGAGCTATGTGGAGCATTGTCAGGCCATATGTGGGGGGTTGCACTCACCCTATGCCAAGTAATTGTTGTCTGTGCCAGTTTCATTGTAAGAGTATACACTTCTAAACATATTTAAATACAGCAGCTGGCTATCTAGACAACTGATCCCTAGTTAACATAGGTCAACAGATAGATAATATCCTGGCTAGACATCAATATTCATGTCAATTAACTGTCTTAAGCATGTCCCCATTTCAATGTACAATTTGTATAGAATCACCCTGAAATATTGGTGAAAATTATGTGTTCCACTGAGATGGGTGTGACATATACCTCCATGAACTACAGTATGTGCAGAAGCAAGTTGGTGGAGGCACCAGGTAGGTCATAATGTAGGTCAGTCTTATTAATGGCTTGATGGCTCTTTCAGAATGATGTACTGGGGTAGATTCTTCTTCCTTAGAGTTCAGGTTCATGACTCCTGTCTCTTCAACTAGCAAATAGAGTAGCCTTCATCAAAGTGGGCTCCACAGAGTCTTCTGGTTCTGGGTGCTCTGCATCCATTGCAGGGTGCTATTATTGTTGGGTACTGACCTTTTATCTGAGGGCACAAAATGTTCCGCAGTAGAGTCCAACTGAGATCAATGACAGTTGGTTTCCACAAGTGGTAACTTCTGAGAGACAACTGGAGATATCCACAATGGAACTGTATCACACCATTTGGTCTACTTATCAGATGTGTCACAGTTCATTGTCTTCC
Source organism: Neoceratodus forsteri (assembly GCA_016271365.2). NCBI lineage: Eukaryota > Metazoa > Chordata > Ceratodontiformes > Ceratodontidae > Neoceratodus > Neoceratodus forsteri. The sequence goes on along the minus strand of CM057452.1, from coordinate 507,239,723 downwards.
TAGGTGGTTGGGCTACTGAGCTTCAGATTTTTATGTGAGCAGTAGCTCTAGTCTCAGGCAGCTGACATAATATGATTTCCTTAGGGGTAGTACTGGGGTCCATTTGCCCAATTGGCAACAAATAATTCCATTGAATGGTTCAGAGTTTACCCTGTCCTCCTTCAGGGAGTATTTTGTACACTGGCATGTTCTGCAATTGCTCTGCAGCAATGTATGGAGTGTTTCTTCAACAGCCAGCATTTTTGTGTTTTCTGGACAAAGCCAAATTTCTCAACAGCACTCTGTCTCCTAGTAACAACTCTTGAGTCTTGAGTTTCTTGTTATACCAAGCCTTAATGGCTTGATTCCGTTTTGTAGTTGCCCTCAAAGCCACCTTATAGACAACATTCAATTGCTACTTCCAGGACCCTATCAGTAGAAACAGCAAAACAGAGGTCCATGGGCGATCTAGTCTCTCTACCTAACATCAAAATGTAGGGTGAGCTGGAGGGGTGTGGCCTGAATTCAGCCAAGATGGTTGCTTAGGTTGTTTCCTCTGTGTGATAGGAATAAATATTCTACAAAATTGATCTGTTTCCTGGTTTCAATCTATGAATCAAAGGTATATTCTAACTCAGTTAAGTGTCAGCATCAGCTTTCTATTGTTATTTTTAAACCAGCCTCCTTGATCCACTGCAATCCACCACTAAAGTTTCCACTCAAACAGTAACAGCCCCGACCCTTCACATTCACAAAATAATAGTGATGTTGGCTGACCATGTTTGAAGCAATGTTTACTCTGCTTCTAGCAGGGATGGAAGAAATACACAGATCTACCACTGCTAATAATTCCATACAAGGGTTGGATGTGAGGGTCGTGGCAACTGAACAATACTGAGTCCAGACTGAGACAGCCACCTTCCACCTTAAGGCTCAATTTTGGGAACAGGCAAAGATCATCCACCAACTACAGGAAAAGGTGGATGATTTTGAGAATGGGGAAGATGAAACAACCTCAAGTTTGTGGGGCTATCTGAGAAGGCCAAGCTCAACTATATCATCAGCTTTCTATGCCATATCCTCCTCTCCCTCCTTAAACTCACCAGGAACATTCACTTCAAAACTGAGAGGGCTCACAGGTCCCTTGCACCTTGTCTAGAAAAGGTGAGTGACCTCTACCCATACTGGCTAGGTTTCTGTGGTGCCAAGTTAAGGAAGACATGCTGAGAAAGGCCAGAGTACTTGGGTGCCTTGAGTGGCAGGGACGCCCAGTGATGATCTTCTAAGACTTTTCCTGGGACTTAACAACCAGACGGAGGTCCTACAATGCTAAGCAATGGTGGCTACATCAGTTGGGCATCCCTTTCACTCTGCTGTACCCTTCTTCTCTCAGAATGATAATCAATGGATTGTGTAAAGTTTTCAGCTCTCCTGAAGATGTGGCCAATTGTCTAGATACCGTGAGAGCTAGCTCTGTGAATGAAGAAACCCATATCTCCAGTGCTGAAAGGCAGACCACATCAACTCTATCCAGTCTGGATGCTATACCCATTGATAATACTCTGGCATGCCATTCAGACAAGGCTTATATACCCCTTCAGAAGCCCTGAAATAAGCAGTAGTCCCTCACACACAAAACCAAGAGATGGAACAAGAATCATGCTAGGAATAGAAAGCAATGTGCTGTCCGCATTCACTTCTACAGCCTTATCCACACAGAAAATGAATCAGTGGAGCAGGAAGAAGAAGAAAATTAAATTTCTGTGCTGCTAGCCACAAATAAAGGATATACTACGTTTTCTGGAAACTCAGTATCCTCACATTCAGGGTACAAAGTCCAGATAATCAAAATTGACAAACCTGACAGCACCACTTCCCCGACGTAATGTTGGGCAACATGGCTACAAATGCTATTTCTTTCAATGCAGGGGGCTGTGCCCATGCAGCACCATAACTAAAATAACCAACTCCAAGGGGGAGCATACCCCAGAGTAAAAAACTAATTGTTACGGGGGCAAAAGTATGCGGCCAGACCAGGACCCAGGTCCAATGGTGCCCACAGGCTGAATTGCATGTTCTCCAGCCCTCCACACCATGGGGGCATCTTGGCCAGCTTCCAGATCAGACTGTATTTTAGGGGCAAGGTAGCAAGCTGTCACATCCACTACCTTACCCCATCCCATAACACTATTGGGCATGTATCTGTCAGCTTGATTGCTATCAGGACACAGCACCTGTCAGCAATAGTGCCTGGGCAGGTGCATGTCAGAATACTGAGCTACAGTTTAACATAAGAGTACCCAAATAAATATGCCCTCCCATCAGACTCCTTGTATGCCACATCAAAGAGGGGGCCCACAATGAAGCTCCTCAAGTGCCTATATCAGCACTCAAAGCTGTAAAATCACCCTCTAAAATGGGAGCACCCACAGTCCCTATACCTCCTTCAGTATCATGGGCAGAGGTAGTCACTGCAGCAGTTCCTCTCCTCTTCACAAGCTCATCAGGCCTGGACAATACCACCTGCATCAACTTCACAACACCACAAACCTTTGCTGAACCAGGGGGATGCTCCTACATGATAAGAAGATATCCTTTCTGACTGACAGGCCAAGTAACCTACAGTGTTAAAGCTGATTTGGACTTTTCTTCTCTCTCGCCTGCTAGAATATGTCTTCTACAGGAGTGAGATGCTTAACATTAACATGTTATGGGACTTTATGAGGGGAAAATAGCTGCTTTGGGCACTGAAATACTTACTATGCCTTTATGCTTCCTTATCTCCCTCTATCCTCAGATGACACCTCAGGTAAAGGTACCCATCAATTTGACTGCTTTCACACTATTTATTTATTTTGTCTTTTGTTGACCGGGTAAGTGCACTAGACAAATCCTGCCTATTTTCAGGCACGACCCGGGGGAGGGGGATACAGATGAATGCCAACTGACCTTGAACCAGATTAAGCTGTTGGTGGTATTTTTAGTGAATGAGGGAAATTTGGCCAGGACACCGGGAAATTCCCTACTCTTTGATAAGTGCCATGGGATCTTTAACATCCACCTGAACTACCACCAATCCAGGCAGATGGGACCTCGGTTTAACGCCTCCATCCGAAAGACGGCACCTCAGAAATGCAGCACCCCTCTCATGATGCATTACAGTGTCAGTACTGGGATATTAACCCAAGTGCCAGATGTGGGAACTGAACCCACAGCCCTCTGATCTCCCATCCTCAGAGGCGAGTGTGCTACCTACTGAGCCACTGACACTGCTATCCAGTGCTCCAGCACTCATAGCTCCTGCATGGCTCTGGACATCAGAAACTCAGTCCTATATCAGCAACCTGCAATTGCTCCACAACCACTTTTGAACTATGGACCCCAAATACACAACTAAATCAAGGAGTAACTTCCACATCCCTGTGCTCGATTTTGAAGACACTGCTCAACACTACAGACATTAGGGCAACATATATCTTCTCTTCCAGGCTGTCCCAGATCCCAGAAAGTGACACCCATGCTGAGACTGGAATTATCCAACTTCAGATCTTTTTCTTTCTGCAATTTAAAAATATGTCTTTTAAATAGTTTTTTGTTTTAATTGGGTTCACCACAACATAATTGAGATAGACCATCTAAGGGTAGCTGGTTCATTGCACTGGGGTATCAAACAGATGAGGCATACTGATGAGTCCTGGTAGGATGAAACACATGTCTATGTCTTCTGTTGGCACCCTTTGCAAACTGTGTGAGAGGCCTTTCAGCACCATGCATTTCTGTTTAAAGTTCAACCAGCATAATATTCCGTGGTGATTTGTGTATGCGGCCCATGATGCTTTGCATGTGTGATTTTTATATTTTTATGAAGAATGACTGCTGACATAATCATTCATCCCCTAGCTGTGTACAGCTGATCCTATGCCAGGTCAGCCACTCACATTGTAAATCAACATTGCTGCAATGAGATAAAGCTACTTTTCCCCACTGGCCGCTTACCCTTCTGGCTCCAAATTCCCTACTCCAACAGCCTGCTGCACTGAATCATGTGGTTTGCTGAATAATTCAAAGGGGCCAAAAAGCAAGCTTCAGCCCTTGGTGACCCGTAAATTACTCCACCATGTATTTTCTCAGATGCCACAGATTTTGGACTTTGCAGGTGTGTGAATTGAACTGTGTTCCTCTATTGCCCAATCAGATCCAATATGTTGCACTGAAAGAGCTCATGCTGGAACTATGTAGGCTCTGTAGTCGAGTGCAGTCATGCAGAGCACAGGTTACCAAAGGCATAAGTAATGGTCATGCTCACTAGATGTCTCAGTGCTCTCCCATTAGGACTGATTAAAGGTCTGAGGGAGAATGTGTAAACTGAAATAGTGTGAGATTGTGTTCTCAGTGCTCAGAGGCCCATCCTGATGCTAAGGCCCCACTTGACAGACCTACGGTAGCACTGGGAATCATGAACCCAATGGCTGTTCCCAGTTGTAATCATGAAATGTGCATGTATCCTATGACTTAGCAGGTGTTAACAGACTGATACTACTAACACCAAGCTCAGCTATCCACCCAAGACCCAGCTATGGAGGATTGGGGACTATGCAGTACAGCAACAGTACCTAAGTCAGATCATATGCCAGTGCCATCAGCAGTCACCATCCACCTCATCCCACCTAACCTGAGATATGCTGAAACGCTTTCTAGTTAAGGATGTTTAAACATTATTAATGGGCGAGGCCAGAAAGGCAGAGAAGTTACCCTTTATAATCACTTGCAGGAAAGTTAGCCTTAATGATCCCAGCACTAGTCAAATCCATATAGCTGATGTAGCCATCTTTCTACTACATCTTGGGGTTCTGGGATGTGGGTAGAGGTGAAAGACATTTGCCACACTTTATGTTATGACACCTCTGGTACTCGATTAATCCAGGGCTCTGTCTGCTTTTGCATTCTGTTTTCTCCCCCTCCATAAGGCTGCCCCACAAAACCTTATGCCTTTGGTTATCACCAGCAGCATCAGTCCTGGTCAGCAGCACAGGGCTGCTGATCCTTTCAGTAGGCATCAACATTGGGCAAACAACGGCTACTTCTATTACCCATCTGGGAAAAGAGCAAGCCAAACTACATCTAATCCCCTATCCCTACCCCCCCCCCACATTACTGGGACCACCCTGTGGCTACCGGCTGAAGTGCAAAGGGTGGTACAAGACAGATGTCTCTTGTATATCTGAGTGTGAGCACTCCCCACCTCTAGCATAAGTGCTTAATGCTGTTAGAAATATTGTTCTGACCAGAAAACTATGATGTCACCTGTGTTTTCTAGTCATCTAATGCAAAGATCATCACAATTTAGCTAATAAAGCTGTAAACTCCAGAGGATCTGACCACAAAATATGGTGCCAGGCTGGTGTGATAAGAACAGACAGCCAGTCTGAGAGCTCAGATAAAATGAAGAGAAATAATGCACTCACAGAGAAACCAATCACACTTCAGATGACAAACCAAAAAAAAGCTTTAACAGCATAAAACACAATGAAGTGATAGTGCAGACAAAGCTTCTAATCACTACTGCCCCAGGGCTTCAAGTCTCACACTCATCTTCAGGAGGCATGGCTGTAGTCCAACATCACTTTAAATGGGTACAACAAATGAACAGTCATCATATTAAAATCAGATAGACACGACAACATACAGACAGTCTTCAGCCCCCGGCACCCCCTGTACTATGTATAATCAACTCCAGGGGAGGATGCAACTCAGGGTGGGGGACAAAGCTAGAGGTCACTATTTTGGTGGTCACTGTTTTTCCTGGTAACTCTTTTTGCCACAATGTTTTGCCATTGCTGTTTTTGCAGTTACAATTTTGCAATCTCCCATTTCATGAGATACCATTCTTTTAACCTTTCTCTTCCCCACTCCTAGCACCCCTGTTTTTTGTCCTCCTCATCCCTTTTATCTTTGTTCCCTGTTCCCTTTTTGCTCTATTTTCTCCTCATTTTCACATGTATTCCCTTGTTTTAGCTTTATTAAGTACATACACTTAAGTATTTGAATTCTGGAGCAGTCTGGGAGCGTAGTGGCCATCCTCATTTCTATATATATTTTTTTTGTTCAGTAATGTTAAGTTTTGATCTTAATAGATTGAGTGCAATAATTATTGTACAGTAGCTCCTCTGTGAACATTGAGCAATTATTATAAACATTGTAAAAATATGCATTAATTCACCAGTTAGGGTAACTTAATGCCACAGAAGTATGGGAATGTAGTGTTAGGGTGTCCCACCCTAACACCCCCATCCCTCCATAGGTGCATACATGTATGTTGACAGGCCCTGTGTTTGCATTTCAGCCAAAACACCAACCAGACTGTCAGCATAGCCTTGTTATTACCCCACTTAATGAATGTCATGCTGAGAATTTTAAAATCCCTGCCAAAATGTGATTTCACACCACCGCAACATCATTCTGCGCCACAGTTGCAAACAACACATTTTGGCAATGATTTGAAAAACAACAGCTGTCACATTCATAAAGTGGTGTGAAAAAATTGCCATGCTGAAAATTTGGTGTCAAAATATGTAAAATTACCAAAGTTACAAGCAAGCATAGTAAAATTTCAGCACATGTGCATAACTTTGCCACTTTAACATATTTTGACCCCAAATTTTCAATATAGCCTTTTTATGACCCCACCTCAAGAACAAGGGTGGTGACATTTTTCAAATCCCACCTGAAAGATGATTTCACTAAGTGACCACAAAATCGTCTTTTGGGCCAGATTGATGGAATTCCACTGACATTGTTCGTGAGGTGGGGTCCCCAAAAGGCCATGTCAAAAATTTAGGGCCAAAATATGCAAACATGGCTGAGTTACGCATCAGAATTGAAAACCCAGTTGTAATACATTGAACCACATTTACCTTAGTTTCTCATATTACAGTCAGCAGTTCCAGCAGCAAGATGAGTCTTCAATTGGAGAGTGGATATTGAACCTGGGACCTGTTCAGGTGAGTGAGGGTAGGTGGGGTATACTGGGGGTGTGGGGAGTTGAGTGCTGAGTGGGAGTTGAGGGTAGGGAGGCTGATTGGTGAAGGACCATCTGCTTTTTTGCAGGTTGGAAAAAAAAGAACATCAAGGGACCATTTTCTTTATTTCAGATTCAGGCAACAATGGGAGAGTGGGATTGCCACTAGACACCAGACAACATATTATTTTTTATTTTTTATTTTATTTCAACATTTGATAACTGGGAAAGGCACACTTAAACAGGGATTGTTTTCAAGTGCCATCTGGAAATGAGCACCATTTATTATGGGGACAACAACTGGCAGGTGGGGGTGCCACTAGACACCAGAGAAATTATTTCATTATGGGGAAAGTGATCAGTGGGTGGAGGTGTGCCACTAGACACCAGGGAAATCATTTTATTACAGGGACAGTGATCGGCAGGTGGGTGGTACCACTAGACACCAAGGACATTATATTATTATGGGGACAGTGATCATCATGTATGGGTTGCCACTAGACACAAGGGAATATATTATTTTATTACGAGAATGGCAATTGGTGGGTGGGTATGCCACTAGACACCAGGGAAATTATTTTATTATGGAGACAGTGATCAGTGCTTGGGGGTGCAACTAAACACTAGAAATATATTATTTTATTACAGGAATGGTGATCAGTGAGTGGGTGTGCCACTGGACACCAGGGACTATATTATTTTAATATGGGAATGGAAATCAGCAGGTGGGTGGGTGCCTCTAGACACAAGTGAATTTACCAAGACAGTGTTCAGTGGGTGGCAGGTGCCACTAGACACCAGGGAATATATTATTTTATTACTGGAATGATGATCAGTGGGGGTAGTGCCACTAGAAACCAGGGAAATCATTGTATTATGAGGACAGCAATTGGTGGGTGGGGGTGCTACTAGATACCAGGGAATATATTATTTTATTACATTAATGGTGATCGGTGGGGGGGGTGCCACAAGGCACCAGGGAAATTATTTTATTATGGGGACAATGATTGGCAGATGGAGGTGCAACTGGACACCAGTAGAGATGCAGCAAAATTAAATTTTGCCAGAGAAATTGTGATGAAATCAGCAATTTTGCCATGTGAAATGTTTCAAGCAAATGTGGCAGAATTTCGCAATTTCACCCACAATTTTGCCAGCTCACCAGTCCACCACCAGTAGAGAAATTTTCCTGCAGGAGGTGAAATATCACCCCTGGGTGGTGACATTTCACCAGGAGTGGCAGAATTTCACCTTTGGTGGTGAAATTTTGCCCACAGGCTAAATTCCACCTGCTTGAGGGAAAAATGTTGCTCACAGCCACGGGAGAAATTTTGCATTTTGCCCAGTGAAATATTTCGCGTAATGCGTTAATTACACTAAATATTTTGCTGGGCGAAATATTCCAATTTCACATAACACTAGACACCAGGGAATATATTATTTTATTATGGGAATGGTGATCAGTGGGTGGGTAGTGCCACTAGAAACCAGGGAAACATATTATTTAATTAGGGAGAAGGTGGTGGGTGGGGGTGCCACTAGACACCAAGAAAATATTATCTGATTATGGAGATGGTGATTTGAAGGGTGGGGGTGCCACTAGACACCAGCGCAACACTACACATTGACAGGGATGGCAATAGAGTGGGGGGGTGTGCCACTAGACACTAGGGAAACTGCAGCTCACAGCAGCCCACAGCATGAGTTCCAGCTGCGGCTGCAGAAATCAAGAAAGTCTTGCTGTTCTCATACAGAGAACACAGGGATCGACTCCTCTCACTAAGCTGGGTACCCAGGATTCCGGGTACCCATGAAAGGTATTTGTGTCCATCATGTTAAAAAACATATATCAGAATCTAGCTAAATTAATCCCATTTAGCTAGGTTCTGATGTCTCTTTTGTAAAATGCTGGCATTTTTATGTATTTTCCACGCTTGTTAATTCATGGAAAAAAATCAACAAGATGGCAGTTGGCACAGCACAAAAAAATATCTGGTGGTGTGCCAAGCAAGTGGCAAGAAATCAAAAGTGAGCATCTGCTACATCAATTTTTTCATTTCATGCCAGAATGTTATCCCAAAATCCTACTGCACATGTTCAGAAGGGTAAACAGTAAACTTTGTGGCCTCATAACTCTAGAACTATTTAATATCTTTTCACCAGACCAATCAAAGGCAGTACATTTGGACATGACATGTGTCCTCTGAAAGTTTTGGGAAAAAATACCAGTCCATGTAGGCTGTAGGCGAGAAAACAAAAAGATAAGGGAGGCCCACAGGAAGGAGGCAGAGGACACCACAAGGAAAGGAAGCAGCTCCCAGTGGGGGACTCAATTATTAGGGGGATAGAACTGGGGGGAGCAGGGAAAACTGAAGTAAGGTGCCTGCCTGGTGCCATGGCTTGGAGAGACAGGAAGCGCATCCTCAGGATCACAAGAACAGCTGCACGGGAGTCTGAGCTGGACGTCATTGTCCACCTAGGGACAAATGACTTAGCTCATCATGAGATTAGAGCAGTGCAGAAGGACTTTGTGGAATTGGGGAGGGGTCTACAACAAGTAGCACACACAATATCCTTCTCTGAGGTGCTGCCTGTCAATGGCATGAGTGAGGCGAGGGTACTTTGCACCATGCAGTTTAATGAATGGTTGAAAAAATGGTGTGGAGCACAGGGGTTTGGCTTCATTGGGGACTGGGGTTCCACCTGGAGGGATACCAGCCTATACTGGCAAGATGGTCTGCATCTGTCCAGGAAGGGAACAAGTCTTTTGAGCAATGGGTTTAAATGCTTCATTGGCAAGCTTTTAAACTAGTCAAGGGGGAGGCACTGATAAGCAGCAGGAAAATCCCAGCCTCTCCCTACAAAACAGGGTACTAAATGAGAAAAAGACCGAGGTAGAAAGGTCAGTGGGGGATGCTGCAAAAGAAGGTAAAGCCATCAAAAAATGGAGAACAATGAGTACCAGTGCTCGTAGTCTGAGTAACAAGCTTCCTGAATTAGTGGCCTTGATGGAGGAGGAACATCTGGATATCATGGCAGTCACAGAAACATGGTACACACAAAACCATGACTGGGACATAAACATACCAGGATACACTATCCACAGGAGGGACAGGGAGGGTAAAAGAGGAGGAGGAGTAGCTCTTTACATAAGGGAAGGAATCAAAGCAACAGAACAAAAGGGAAAACAGGAGGAGGAGAAGAAGCTCTCGGGTAAATTTGGAGACCGGCAATGGCATCACAATCCGCACAGGGTTGTATACAGATCCCTTCTCAGGGGAGGAAATGGGCAAGGAAATGATAGAAAGAATACTTAGAATGGTAGAAAAAGGGAGATATTGCTGATGGGTTATCTGAATATGCCAGATGTTAACTGGAGTGCAGTCAGCACACTTTGAAGAGTGGGGTTATTCTAGATGCCGTACAGGAGGCATGCCTTAGACAACTAGTATTGGAGCCCACTCAAGAGGAGCAATCTTAGACCTGGTTCTCTCAAATGGAGATGAAGAGAGGATCACAGATGTAGAAGTGGGTAGCCATCTGGGAACTAGCGACCATCTACAGTATGGTTCACAATAAACACAGCAATAGAGTCAAGCATACAAAAGGCAAAAGTACTGGACTTTAGGAGGGCTGACTTTGCAAATGGGTAAGTGCCTAAGGAATGCACTAGCAAATGGTCAGGAAGGAGGTGGAAGAACAATGGGAATAATAAAACTGCCATCACAGAGGTAACAAGCCTTTGTGTGAAGCAAACAAACAAAACAAAACGATGTAAGAAACCACTGTGGTTCTCAAAGGAAGTGGCAGTGAAGGTTCAAGAGAAAAAGAAAGCATTCAGGAAGTACAAGGAATCACAGAAGGAGCAGGACAGAGAACTGTATCAGTTAAAGCAAAAGGATGCTGGGAAGGCAGTCAGAGCAGCAAAGGCCCAAACCGAGGAAAAGATAGCCAACTCAGTTAAGATGAGGGATAAAACCTTTTATAGGTACATCAGGGAGCGAAGGAAGACCAAGGTAGGGTTAGTGAGGCTTAATAAAGGGAAGGGAGGGTGGGCAGAGGGTGACTGTGAAAAGGCAGAGATACTAAACAAATATTTTTGCTCAGTATTTACAAAGGAAGAGGGGGAGATACCTAAAACAAACAGCAGAAACACTCTGGATACAGAAGTTGATACCAGCCCATTTACAGAAGAAAGGGTTCTGAAAGAACTTTAAACTGAAGGTGGACAAAGCAATGGGGCCTGATGGGATTCATCCCAGAATTCTAAAAGAACTTAGGTAGAACTAGTGACACCACTGACTGCCCTCTTTAACAAATCATGGGAGGATGGGGTGGTACCCGAGGACTGGAGGAGGGCAGATGTGATTCCCCTTCACAAAAATGGGAGCAAGGCAGAAGCAGGAAACTACAGACCTGTTAGTTTCACCTCAGTGATAGGGAAAATAATGGAATCACTTCTGAAGGAAAGAATTGTTGAGTATCTAGAGGCCAGAGGTGCACAGGACCCAATGCAGCATGGATTCACAGTGGGAAGGTCATGCCAGACAAATCTGATAGATTTCTTTGACTGGGTGACCAAAGTAGTAGATCAGGGAGGGGCTGTGGACATGGCCTACCTAGACTTTAGCAAGGCATTTGACACAGTCCCACACAAAAGATTAATATACAAGTTAGCCAGCCTGGGAGTGGGTCCCAAGATGACAGTCTGGGTAAAAGAATTGGCTGGAGAATAGGACACAGAGAGTAATAGTAAATGGAGTCCACTCTGAAGAAAGGGGGGTTACTAGTGGGGTACCGCAGGGTTCAGTATTAGGACCGGTCCTCTTCAATATCTTTATAAGTGACATTGCAGAGGGACTGGAAGGAAAAGTATGTCTCTTTGCAGATGACACAAAGATCTGCAACAGAGTTGATGCACAAGGTGGGGTGGAAAGGATGAGAAGGGACTTGGCAAGGTTAGAGGAATGGTCAAATGTATGGCAGCTTAGATTCAATGCTAAGAAGTGCAAGGTAATGCACCTGGGAAACAAAATCCCAGGAGAAGAGTACACAATGGGAGGTGATATACTAACAACAACAAAAATGGAAAGGGACCTGGGGGTAGTCATATCAGATGACCTGAAGGTGGACAAGCAATGTGAGAGGGCAGCAAGGAGGGCTGGGGGGATACTGAGATGCATAGGGAGAGGCATGACCAGTAGAAAACAAGAAGTTATTATCCCTCTGTACAGACAGTTGGTGAGACCCCATCTGGAGTACTGCGTGCAGTTCTGGAGACCCAATCTCACAAAGACATAGACAGGATGGAAGCTGTCCAGAGGAGGGCAACTAAAATGGTGCAGGGTCTGCACTGGAAGACATATGAAGAGAGACTTAAGGAGCTAAATATGTATAGCCTCGAGGAAAGGAGGGAGAGGGGTGACATGATAGAAAATGTCAAGTACCTCAAGGGAATCAACAAAGTCCAAGAGGGTAGCATCTTTCAAAAAAAGAGGTGTGCAAGAACAAGGGGGCACAATTTGAAGATAGAAGGGGGGTGGCTCAGAGGTAACTTAAGGAAGTATTTTTTCACAGAGAGGGTTGTGGATGCATGGAACAGCCTTCTGGAGGAGGTTGTGGAGTCAAAAACAGTGGTGGAATTCAAGCATGCATGGGACAGTCATAAGGCAATTCTAGGGGATTGGGGTAGGAAGAAGTAGGCTGCTGGTTAACTAGGATCTTCCGCTTATCCATTAGGTAGGGAAATGGACAGACTGGGTGGGCCAAGCGGTCCTTATCTGCCATTAAAATCTGTGTTTCTATGTTTCATAAGTATGGGAAAAAAGTTAACCTTCTATGAAAAATGACATATGTATAGCTCAGAAGCCGCATAAGCTGCTGCCAAAAAAATGTTCACAGATCAAGATCGTGCCTCCTAGACATCACATGCAACATTTCAGCTCATTTCTTCAAATGGTTCCAAAAATATTAATGTGCAAACCTAGGGGTTTAACATTGACACCCTCCTCAGCCCTAACTAGAGTGGCACTACCGCACAACTGTAATGTAGACTGAATATGCTGAAGACAGTATGTGGTCGTGTCTATCTGATTTTTATATGATGAATATTCATTTGTTGTATCTATTTTAAAGTGGTTAGGGACTCCTGCAGGCATGCCCCACTGACGAAGTGTGTAAAACTCAAAGCGCTGGGACAGTATTGTTAGCAGCTTTGTCTGCACCCTCACTTTGTTGTGTTTTACACTAATAAAGCTTTATGTTGATTTGGCATCTCAAGTGTAGCTGGTTCTCCATGAGTGTAGTATTTCTGTACATTTTATTTGCTAATAAAGCTAACCCACCCTCGTTGAAGCATATAGGCTGCCTTGGGCTACCAGCTGGTGCCCACTTTTTTATCTATTTATTGAAATGTTTTACCAGGAAGTCATACTGAGCAATTGCTCATTTTCAGATGTGTCTGGGGGGACAGGGGAATGGATAGTTACAGAGTACAAGCAAGTGCTGTTCATAACAAATCATAGGGTATAATATTCAATATGCAGTATAATATATAGTACATCAGAATAGGTTACATGAGACATACAGGCATGGGTTTAGCCTTATGCCTCAGACCATTGTGTCTTTATGTATAGCTATGTTCTATTATGTGTTTCTTATTAATTGCTCATTGCCATTGATCTTTTCTTGATACACCTTGTGTTTCACTGTGTTCCTAATGTCAGTATATTCTTGAGCTCACTGTTTGTTAAGGGAAGAATTAAAAGGTACCCCCTTATTTGCCAAACCATGTGGGCTCCTAATCTAAACTAAATGAAAGCACCACACAAGCTCCTGGGGTGCTTGCTTTTACCTCACAGACAGATAACCCATACATGCACTTACATTTCTTGAGTTATGGTGGCAGACTTAAGATTTCATAGCTGGAACATTTGTGGGATGAATTCCCCTGTGAAGCAAAAGCAAGTACTCACCCATTTAAGAGACTACACATGCAGCTGGCATTCCTTCAGGAAACTAAACTTCTATTTTGAGATACTGAGAAATTAAAAAGAGAATGGATACAGACAGAACTACAAAATTCAGCTAGGGTTCAGAAAAAGTAGTCCCCATCCTGATTCACAAATCCCTACACTGGATCATAGCAAAAAAGAGATCGACCCTAATGGTAGATGGATTTTGGCAATGCTGGAAACTGGGTCCAGCTCCCTACTCCTACACAATCTATATTCCCCAAATGTAGATCCCCCTCCTTTTTCCACAAGTTAAAAGACAAATTCTTACAATTCAACCATTGTAAAGCGCCAGTACTTACTGGCAGGGACTTTAATCTGGTGTTCGTCCACAAGGTGGACAGAAGCCTTGGGGTCAGCTCAGCCCCACCCTAGGGCACCACAGACAGTCCAGCTATGGATAGCACATAGGCCATGGCTGATGTATGGAGGCTGCATAATACCAGGGACATGGACTATATATGCTACTCTGTAGCCCAACAATCCAGCAGACACCATCTCACCACTAGTTATATCCAATCATGCTCCAGTTCAACTTGATGTCATCTGAGATCCTCATACCAACAAATCCCCATTCTGGCAACTACACCTTTTGCTGATGCACTATTCCCATTTTAAGGTTTGAATTCAAACTGAGACCTCAGCCTTTTTTCTGGCCAATTACAATGGGAAAGCATGAATCAGTATAATGTGGGAAGCCTTCAATGCCACCATACATGGGCTAATAATCAGGTACACTACCCAGTGTCAAACAGAAGGAGAGGCTGAGCTAGCAGACCTAGAGGCTCAATTCAACCTCAAGGAATCATATCTCAAAACCCTGCCTGTGGGGAACTTTGACTCCTCTCTCCATACAGAGATCCTTATGCACAGGATGGAGATAGGTTCTGTTTTCACCAGGAAAGTGGAGCTTGCAATAATAGATATTCAACATAAATAATGGGAAAGTTCTGAGAAATACAGCAGGGTCATGGCCTACCACCTAAGAAAACAACAACAGAGCGACACATAGCTGGGCTTAAAGATGCATCAGAATAAGTCTGTACAGAAGCTGAAGACATACAGTAAATAATATAATGAAACAGTTCTATGAAACCTTATATAGCTGTTCTACAGACCTTACTAAATCACACATAGAGAATTTTCTCAATCCCTGGCAACTTCCTAATCTCGGAGATGAGCAGGCATGATCTCTAGATGCCCCACTGATGGTATCCGAGATTGAAATGGCCCTGAATACCTTCATTCCTTGTAAGTCTAAAGGCAGGGATGGCTTCCCCAAAGAGCTCCTCCTGCTGCTCCCCAGTACAATACAGTCTGCCCCATTCTCCTTCACCTCTACCAAGAAACTGGGTCCAGTGGCTCCTCCCAAACACCATAAGGACAGTGACTGCCAATGTCTTTGGAACCAGCCAGTGTTAGGCCAGTGTCCCTTATCATGATACACAGCAAAATATTCACACAAGTACTAGCTATGAGTCTCAGAAAGATCTACCTGCCCTCATTCACCCTGCACAAGTAGGTTTTGTAAGGGGTCATCTTAGCTCTGACCACCTAAGCACTCTAATAAACATAATGCACATTACAAAGAATTACCCCCTTCCCCCACCAAAATAATAGCCATAGACTATGGAAAACCCTTTCTTTTGGTGGAATGGGGTATCTCTAGAAAGTGTTGGATTTGATAGAATTGTGTCCTTAACTCTTCACATGAAATAAAACTATGTACTCTAGTCCTAGTGCTAAAGTACTTACCAGTTTTACTCTCCCTGTCCCTTTCCCCCTTCAGCTCACCTCCCGTCTTGTTAATGCTTGCTATTGACCGCCTAGCATCTGCAGTTTGGTTGGAACCCCAAATTACAGGCCTCAGAATTGGATAGGAGATGCACAACATTTTTTTCTATGCAGACGATCTGCTGGTCACCATTGACCATGCCCTTGCATCCACATCCTGCATAATAGTTCTCCTATCCTCCTTCTCCACTATCTCTAGCCTCAAGATCAACAGATCAAAAATGGAGATACTGAGCTCAACTCTCAAAGGTGTTGGAATGCTGCAAGCCCCAGGTGAGCCAAATAGATGGTGCACAGGGCTTGTGACATTCCTTGGCTGGCAATCAAGATTCTCGATCCCTTGCATCACAAGCCACAAGTTAGACCAGCTTTTTGCTGGTCTAACTTTGCATCACGCATGGGACCTTTGTACAGGGGGTTGCACCAAATATTTGGCACGCCGTTGTAAAGGGAGTAAAGTGTTCAAATATACGTGACCTTTGAGAATCAGGCTCAAGGTACATCATTCTGTTTGGCGCAGCACTGGGTTTGATGCAGGGCTTGTGTGAGCCTGTGTGAACCTTTCGGAATCAAGCACACTGACTTTAAACAAGCACTGTGAGGCCTCTATCATCAATAAGCTGGGGTTGAAATGGGCACTGGAGACAAACTGAATACTTAGGGATCACCATTTCCCCCAAAATCACAAAGATGTGTGACCTCATCCTCTCCCACTCCTGGTGGAACTATGTGCTGAATGTGAAAGGTGGAAACCCCTTAGGCTTTCTATGGCAGGCAAAACTTAAGCCATTAAAATGGTCACTGCCCAAAGCTGTTTCATATTCTAGCTCACCTACCAGTTTCTATCCCTAATAGGCAGTTTGGTCACATAGGCAAGATGTTAGGCAAGTTCCTGAGAGAAGGAGGATGGCCCAGACATAGCTTGACCAAGAAGACATCTGTATGGCTACTGACATTAGGATTGAGGACGCTTGGCATGGTGGTTGATCCGTACAGCCACAGAGCTGAAACTGACATGGCATTTAACTGACAACTTTCTGATTTTCTTTGAAGAGTTATCACACCAACCTGTGAACCTATGAAAGTATCCTGCTTGATGTCTGTATGGAGCAGTATGCATTTTAAGCTTACAGCTTGAACCTAATGTTGCTTTGTGGTGTCTACCGGCCCATGTGCCCTATTTGGACACTTACTTTTATAGCTATGGTGCTATTCTCTGATTGCATGACTTCTTCCTATTTTGCCACTGGCTCTTTATACAGCTTTACCACTATAGGGGAACTATTGTTATAAACATCAACCAAGACCAAGTCAAATCTCTCAAATGATCACGACCAGAGTGTAAAGACAGTATCTCATCTTTTCTTAGCAGCTCACTATTTCTGTCCACCACCAAATTAGCATTCCAGTTCCCTCCTTCTTCACCTTGTGAGCATCAACTAAGTATTAACACATTTATCCTCCATGCCTAGCACCTTCTCCAGCATTAAGAACACAATTAAAACCTTCCTGCCTGTTATATTTCCTGAATAATGTGGTATCTAGGACAGATTTTTACTACGATTTATATTCATATATATATGTACTGTGACCTCCTCATCTCCTCCTGCACAATGAAGGTACATAATTGCTACCAAGAACAGTGCATCCACATCCCACCACAGAATGTACCATATGAGCACCTTCAGTGGCTACTCCCACTTCCCTGCCTGACAAAAAGGATGTCATCAATCTTGGTACCGCTGCATAGCCACTATGCATGCCACCATAAAAAACTGAAAATCTAAACCTCCCGTGACCCCCACCCCTGCATGCACTTCTCCACTTACTCTACTGATTCCTACTAGCTTGAGATTTGCAGTCCAATCCGGGACCCCCAGCACCTACTATCCCACCACTGTCATCATGACCACTACATTGGGTTAATGCTAAAGGCCTCAAAATAGCATACTTGAACTGTTAAAGCCTGCATCCTAAAATGCAAGGACTTGAAACCTGGCTCACTTCCTTCAGTCTGGCAGTACTCAGAATTTCTGATACATGGCTAAAATCCTCCCTCTTCCCACACGAAGTGTCCCTGCCTGAGTACACTACCTTCAGGCATGACAGGGTTGGTAAAAGAGGTGGCAGTGTTCTCTTATATATCAAGTCCAACCTTGGAGCTACCAAAATTCCACCTCCAGCTGCCTTAACATCTTTGGCTGAATCCATCATTGTCACCTTAACCCTATGCAGTACCAAAAAACTAATATAGGATGTACCTACTTAACACCCAAGTCTGCTACTGCAGCCCTACCTAATGTCATCACCTCCCTCTCTGAACCCCCCACACCAAAAACTAATATTATGTGGGGACTAGGGGTGGGTGGAAAAATCTTCCTCAGCTGGAATTCATGTGAAAGTCTGACTTTCGCTCCCACAAAAGTTTGGAAATTGATTTCTGAACTTCTGCAGAAATTCTGCCTGCGATCGCTGCTCAGATTCAACTGCCAGTTTGCCCCCCCAAAAAGCCCTGGTGTCTAGTGGTCCCTCCCCACCTGCCCTGCATCCTAGAAACAAATATTCCTGGTGGCTAGTGGCCCTCCCTCCACCGGTAACCCACCCCCAGACAGGTACTGTAACCCACCCACTGCATCCGACTTTTCTAGTTTAAAAACAAATCTTGATTAGTCTAAGTTTTTGTTTTAAATTTAACCCCTCCCCATCCCCAATCCAAGTCCAAAATCCCTGGCGGTCTAGTTCCCCCACCCAGCCTCCCAGCAGGTGTCCCACCACCCAGCTCCCACCCACATCATAACCTGTCAGGCGGGTGGCACGTTTCTCTCTCCTCCACAGCTGGCCAGCCCACTGAGTTGTCAAGGAATGAGTACTATGCACTGATTCATTGACAGCTCAGTGGGCAGGCTGGCAGCGGAGGAGAGAGGGAGGCTGTGCCAGTCTTTCTGCAGCTGGGATTTATGTGATGGGGTGGAAGCTGGGTGGTGGGTCACCTGGCTACTGTGGAGGTGGGGTGGTGGGCACTGAACCATCAGGGATCTGAGACTGGGAATTGGGGATGGAGTTCAAAATTTAAAAACAAAAACCCTAGACCACCAGAGATTTGTTTTTTTTAAGCTACAGAAATGGAAATAGGGACACGGGGGAGCATTGTACATGTCAGGGGTGGGCAGGTTACAGGGTGGATGAAAGGGCCAATAGCCACCAGGGATATTTTACATGTGGGGTGGTGGGGGAGGGACCCTCAGCCACCAGGGCTCCTTATTTATTAATACCAGGCAAAATTTCACCTGGTAACTTTCACTGAAGTTTTCCGCTCTGTCACAGGCAGAAGTTCGAAAAATTTCAGGAAAGTTCTTTGATTTCCATGGAAGTTCCACGGGGGCATAAAATGGCAGTTACACTCACACCTAGTGGGGACTTCAACACTGATTGATTAATCAGTAATAAAAGCAGAGCCCGCTCCACCCTATGGCCAATGCCAATCTAATTCAACACGTCACCAAACCCACAAGAAGGAATAATAGAATGGGAAACCATTCCCTCATAGACTGTATCCTGTCTAACTGTGCTAACAGAATAATTGCATTGGGAGTATTGCCCAACAGTATCAGTGACCACTTGCCAGTCTATTGTATCTGGAGGAATAATTTCCCAAACCCTCCTACTAAAATAGTAGCATCTCATAATATGTCCTCCTTTAATCTTGTATCTTTCCTCAACTCTCTCAGTAATGTAACTGGGATTCCATATGTGCCCTGCCACTGTCGACCAAGCCCTGGAATATGTAATCAACAATGTCACTGCCATAATTAACCTCAATGCACCACTTACCTGATGTAGATCCAAAGGTGCTAAAGCTCCATGGCTGACAAAAACCAAAAAAGAACCACATGTACAAACGCGATGCAGCCTGGAAAACATTTAAAAAGCCTGGTCTCCCCTCTGACTGGCATGCATACAGACAGCTCAGAGACTCATGCAAGTCCATAATAACTAATGCAAAAGGACATACTGCCACTCACTCCAAACAGAAAAACTCAGGAACCTCAAAGAATTCTGGGCCCCAATAAATTCCCTCCTCAAAGGATATCTTCCACCTGCCCCGACTCCCTTCCAATGAAGGACAAAGTACTATCTGATCCAGCAACAATAGCGGAAGATTTTAATAATTTCTTTACAGACCTTAACAACTATGTAACCCACTTCCCTACAAACCAAAACAACCATCCATCTCCAGTCCCGAATCTCTCTAGGATCATGTCATCACAATTCCACATAAAACTAACTCAAAAAGAGGTTCTCAAGCTACTCAAAAATCTGAAGGAACATTGATCTCCTAGCCATGACACATTTGAACTTAGGTTCTTAAAATGTGGAGCACCGACACTTGCTGTACCACTTAGAAACCTGATTTACAGATCCTGGGATATTAACTCAAGTGCCAGATGTGGGAACTGAACCCACAGCCCTCTGATCTCCTGGCCACAGAGGTGAGTGTGCTACCTACTGAGCCACTGACACTGCTGATTGAAACAGTACTACTTGAATTTATAATCAGTAATAATATGTATCAATTACTATAGTTAAATCAAACACAAGAGGGGCTAATTTACTTGATTTGGCTATTATCAAGTTGGACTTAGATGGTATTAATTGTCTAGTCAGAAAGCCACTAATGGACAGTGATCATAATATGATGCACATTAGTATTAAAGAAAGTTGGTCAACTGTTAATGGGAAGTCTAAGATTAAATGTTATAATAAAGCAGACTATAAGAAAATGAGGGACTATTTTGCTAAAAATGGGACTGGGAGAAAGAATGTAAGCATATATCTCTTGATGAGATGCGGGATAAGATTATAAACCACGTAAGCCGTTGTGTGGGTAATTTTGCTCCTGAATAACCAAAGAACAAGGGAAAGGGTAGGATTCCCACATGGTTCAATAACAAAATAAGTAGGATGATTAAATCTAAGAATAGGGCCTTTAAGAAACATAAACACAGAGCCACAACAACCACATGGAATGCATAAAATAAAAAGCTGAAAATATGTAAACAATTAATTAGAAAAGTCAAAAAAACTTTAAAATAAACTTTGCTACTAAGGTACTACATAATAGAAATGTTTTTAATTATATCACTAGTATAAGGGGTGGCCAACAAAGAATTGCACCATTGAAAGTAAATTATTCCATAATCAATGGGGAGAAGGAAATGGCAGTTGCTTTTAATGACTACTTTCTGGTGGTTTATCAAACAAAACAAGAACACTCCAGAGTAAATAGTATCATAAATAATTATACCTTTATTCACTACCACATAACAAATGAGGAGGTGAGAACAAGGCTGGATGTATTGAAGGTGAATAAATCCCCAGGCCCTGATGAAGTACATCCAAGAATACTCAGGGAATTATCCACTGAACTAGCTGGACCCTTGACGTTATTGTTCAGCTGCTCTATTTCCCAGGAAACTGTTACTGTATAAATGAATGGAAACAAGCCAGTGTGACTCCAATTCTTAAAAAAGGTTCAAGAGGGGAACTAATTAATTATAGCCCAATTAGTTTAACATCAATAATCGGTAAAATCATGGAAGGGTTTGTTAGGGACCTCATACAGAAACATGTTATGGATATTGGTAAAATAGATATATATCAACATGGTTTCACTAATAATCGATCCTGTCAGACAAATGCATTTCACTTCTTTTAACCAATAAGCAAGGCACTGGAGGAAGGCTTTGCAGTGGATGTGATATACTTTGATTATACCAAGGCCTTTGACACAGTACCCCATAAAGAGCTTATAGAAGAACTTGCAAACCTTGGCCTTAATGTTGACATGGTGAGTTTATGGCTGGAAGGGAGAAAACAAAAAGTTTCTATCAGGGGATATTGCTCATGATGGGGAAAAGTCAGCAGAGGGATGCCTGAAGGATCAGTCCTGGGCACCATATTATTTGATTTATTTGTGTCCTTAATGAAAACATCAAGAAACACCTGGATTAGTAAATACGCTGATGACACCAGTTTAGGAGCTTTCGTAAATAATCCCTTTGTTTGCACACAGTTACAAAAAGATATGAATGCAATATCAGACTAAACAAATGCATACAAACTCAGATGCAAAGTGATGCACTTTGGCAAAAAGACTCTTTTGTGGAACTACTATCTTGATGGCATTCTCCTAGAACAAAACAACAAGGAAAATTACTTAGGGGTCATCATAACTAATGATCTAATATTTTCTAAACACACTAGACAAGTGGCCTCTAAGGGCAATTGGATAATGGGGTCCATTTTTAGGCATATAAAAAGCCAAAATAGAGGGGTTATAGTGCTATTGTATGGAGCCTCGGTTAGGCTGCAGCTTGAGTACTATGCGCAGTTCTGGTCACCATACACTGTTAGGGATATAGCAGTCCTGGAGAGGATACAGAGGGAGCCACTAAAAGATCACAAATATGAAATTGCTCACTTAAGAACAAAGGACAACTGAATTAAACCTATATTCCTTGGTATACAGGAGACAAGGGGGACTTATGTATGGTATATAAAGCCACAGGAAATCCAGATTTATTTGAATGTCTGTGACTACAAAATGAAAAAAAGACACAGGTCTTAGAAGACATAACAAACATATAAAAGAAGATAAGTTCAATACCAATAAGAAAGGAAAGTGGTTTAGCCAAAGGGTGGTTACAATTTGGAATTCACTGCCACAGGATATTGTGGATAGTAACTCAATGGAGACTTTTAAATGCTCCCTGGACAAATACTTTGGTTATCAACCCAACATCTAAATGTTGAGGAGTCTTTATGGCATTTATGCTTTTGACTCATATAAATCCAGTGAATCCTATGAATCCTTTCCATGTGGCACAAACTATTGAATGGCAGAAAACCTCGGTCAGGTGTCCCCATTATCCTCAATCTGGAGGATATACTGTACAGAGGATCTCCAGCCACATGCCTATATATACCCCATGTTCAAGTCCCTTGATCACATCATATGATTGGGTCTTCCCTTACAGCTTGGAAGAAGGTTCAGCGAAGGCTTTCTTTCTTGCTAGTACATCTAGCTATGATTCCACTATGACATGATCCCTGCATCAGTTTAGGAGGCTCCCCCCTAAAATGACCTAAGTGAGTGAACAGGGGAATTTGGGTGACTCAAGACTTGGTCATTCCAAATTCCACACCTACGGATATCTTCCAAGGGCTCCATGAGAGGTATCAGTTGGAAAAATATTAATTCTGGCACTTTTTCAGATTTGAAGTGCTACTCACCTCTACCTTAGGCAACTCACAGAATTAATCTCTATAACCCCTTAGCACCAACTTCTCATATGGCTCAAATTCAAGAAAAGAAGGATGAGCCTATCTACTGGCACCTTAGGGTCATTGTCCCAGATCAGACCCTTAAAGTGCAAGGACAGTGGGCAGTCTACCTAGAAAAGCAAATCACTGATATAGACAGGATGACCTGCTGGAGACTTGCTTACTCTGTCACGCAAGACTCCAAAGCCCCTTTGATCTAAAACAAAATACTCCACCTCAGCTATTGAACCTCTGAAATGTTACACACAGCCCATCTTATACCAAACTCAAAATGCTGGAGCTGTGGCACTCCTCATGGAGATTTATACCACATCCCATGGCAGTGCTGTAAGATCCAACCCTTTTGGCAGCAGCTCATGCAATACTTCTCCCAAATGCTAGCACTATAAATCACAATATCCCTAAAATTTGGAATTCTTGACTTTTCAAAAGATGTCCCACAGCTAAATACTGAGTCTCAAATGGGTACTGCAGTCTGTGGAAGCAAAAAGATTGATTGTGAGGAAATGGTGATCTACTGAGATCTCTACTCTCTGGGAACTGTTCGTGAACCTAGCACTCCTTGCAAAATATGAAAGGATGTTTCACCTAGACAGGAACATGTTCCCTAGGTACTGTGCCCTATAGTCCCCCTTCCTAATGCACCTAAGTATTGCCAATCATGGGACAACCCTCTGCCCCATTGCCAAGTGCAGGCATTGGCTAAACATGTGGCCACTCCCCTCTCCAAGTGGCACATTTCTGGTTGCCCTGTGATTTTGTTAATCAGAACCCAAATGACTACTACACAAGATTATATTAGGACAGTGAGTGAATATAGAGCAGTGGGTAAAGATGCTCAAAACACCCCTTCATGCACAACTAACTTTTGTGATGCTCTTCCTTATGATTGTGATTGTAGATAGTTCTTTAAACTGTTGTCATATCTGTGCATGCACCTGGGGCTGGGGGTCTTCTCCCTCCAACACCAAGACTAGGATCAGTTCCTTGACTGTGTATACAGTATGTTTCACCTTAATGTTAGTGTGTACATACACTAGCATTCAGATTACTGTTAAAGCACAAATTCCACTGTAACTTGCTATCTGCTTAGTGTCACTGCTATTATGTACTGTGTCAGATGCATGTGCTGTATGTATAACATTTTTAATAAAAAGATTAACTTAAGAAAAAGTATGATAATCACTCTGTTGTACTGGTTTTTATTACATTTATACACATGAACCAGCAAGCTTATCTGTTGGATATACCTTACCTTTTTCTTAGGATGCGATAAACCATAACATGTTTATCAAAGTTCTTTTGAACAATTTGGGTTGAGGACATCTTAAGAATGATAGAGGATGGTTATTAAATTCTGTATTTCCCAAAAGGATAATAATCCCTTAACAAGTCAGCTTTCAAAATCTGGTCATTGATCCAAATGGATCTATTTCAGTACTCTGTAATGAAATCTGAATTTCTACATCAGCATCTTAATAATTGTGGTAGCATTCTGATCCTTCATGAGGAATTCTTGTGCATAGATTACCATGAAAAATGGTTAGTCACAAACAGTATTTTACCAACATTTTGACTATTGGGTTCCAGACTGAGGAAGACTATCCATACTAGTTCCATGGGGGCAATGATGAAATGTACACGAGATGGGTAGCTCTCTATGGCAATGTTTTTCATGGTACATGCCTATTGCACTGTCTCCAGTAATGTTCCACATCACTTTCCATTAGTGGTTAATAGAAATGAGACCTGATCAGTTCCAATGTCATTTCACTGCCCAAGTGTTCCTTGTCAATATGCAAGGTATGCACAACAATCTTCCTGAACTTGCTGGGCAAAAGCAATTTCAGTTTTAGGAATGACGGAGATCCCTGAGTCTTTTGATACAGAGTCACATTTAGTTTCAGTTTAGGTCATACCTTTAATAGCATCAGTTTGTCAGCATGACTTGATGCCACTCAGATAGCATAGAAACATAGAAGTTGATGGCAGATAAGGACTACAAGGTCCATCCAGTCTGCCCATTTCTTTTTCTACCTTATGAATGATTATGATTACACTAACTGACATTGGATTTTGTGGAGAGGAGGAGGAGCCACTTGCGGTGATGCACGCTGCTCAGTTGTGGCGTGAGTTGAGAGAGCAGGATCTGTGCAAGGCTTTTTTTCTGCTTATAACAATGGCACCCTGGGATCTTAGACATGTTTTATTCAAGGAGATTAGAGGAGTGAGAAATTGTTGTGAAACTTGCTGTATTCGATCATTTGACGGGAACTTCTGGAATTTCTGTAGTCCTAACTGGATCGGTCCATCTTGTCAGTATATGACCACTAGGACTGCCATTTGGACTGGTGTAGCTGATTAACCTAACAAGCAACCAGCAGGTTATTTTTATTTTCCTTTCGGAAGAATCATTTACTGGTCCTGGATATAAGGCTCCATAAACTTATTAAGCTAAGTTCATACCACCGGACATCCCTGACTTATTTTTTCATTCAGCATTGCCGAGCACTTTATATTTTCACATTCAAGCTGGGATTCTAGTTTCAACAATTGTGACTACGACTATGAATATTTCAAGGGGGAACATTCTGAACAAATTGCTATTTATTAAGAACTATATATTGTTTGGACTTTGTGCTCCTTGGGTTATTTTTATTGTTTGTGTTCTGTCTTAACCCTTGCTGTGCCATGGACTGATATATCAGTCCAGAATTCCTATACATTCTAATTCTGTTGGCAGTCCAAGAGTTAATACTATATAACAACTGAGTTTTGTCATGTACAGCATTTTTTTAGGACTATAATCTGTACTGTCCCTGTACATCATTTTTTTGGACTACAGTTTGGTTCTATGGGAATCAATGGTCTGTCTAACTATCTTTTAATTCTTATTTTCTGGTATTTAGATATTGTAGTTTGTATAGCTTTGTGTGTATATATATATATATATATATATATATATATATATATATATATATATATATATATATATTTTCTCTCTCTCTCTCCTTTCTTAAATTTCTGGAAATGAATATAAGAAGTGGCAAAGTAATTATTCCAATCCAGAAAGAAAACAGAGGGAATAAATTAAATAAATGCACTGTGTTTACAGGAGAATTGGAAATGACTACATCAACACCTAACGAAAAAAAAATTATTGAGGTTGGAGATGATGCTAATTTGGATAATGGAATCTACATTAGGCCAGGGTTGCTTGTAACTAAAGAAGCAAGAATAGATAACATTTTAGTAAAAGGGAGATTAGCTAAAAAAGAAAAGAATAAAGATTTATATGAACTGAATGAAAACATGTAATAAAAATAAGACTTTAGAGGTGGAAGGGACAGTAAAAAGTATATTAGAAAGTATGGGGGAGACTAGAAAGAAGAGTATAACTGTGGATAAAACAAATAAAGGGAAATTACATAACTTGGAAAACAAATCAAATTATTTTTCAGTAAAAGAACTGAAAAAAGTAAGGAAAATAGATAAAGTAGAAGGGGTAAAGGAGCAAAGTAGGAAAAATCAGTGTATTATGCTAGAAAAATCCTTAGATATAGGGGAGATATTAATTAAAGAAACAACTAAATTACATCATTTTAGCCCCTTGGATGTCTCAGGAGAGACAGAAACTCTGAATAAGATGAAAAATTCTAACTTTGAGATATTAGCTGGGTCACCAAATACTGTATTTCAGAATCTGGATAAAGAGGTGGAAGAAATTAATTTGGACCCTGAATTCTGGGAACAGTGTCCAATACTTTAACTAAATATACCATAAAAGAATTGGCCCATCCTGTGATGGCAAATATAGTTTTGTTAGAAGCATTAAATGATATCAGTGGGAAATTTGCAAGATTCTCCACCTTAGTAATGGTTAAAATGGGATTGTTGGAAGAAAAGATGAATAAATTAGAAATAAAATTAAATAATGGGAGAGTGTCATTCTCTTCATTACAGATTCTGGAAGAAACTAACCCTGGAAAAGTTAAGGAAAAAAAGGGTTAAAAGATAAAATGAAACATGGACAAGGAAAGACATATGTAAATAAAATGAGAATTAAAAACAAATGAGCAGAATTCGACAGGAAAAAAAGGAAAATATTCCTTTAAAGGGGATGTTAGACAAATTCTATTGGAACCTTCAGTTATTCAAAAAAAAAAAACAACAAAAAGATATTGAATCTGGAACAAATAGTGAGTCATAATGAAAAGGTTGAAAATCATTTAGAAAGGACTGAAGAGGTGGCAGTAAAGGGTATAAGAAGAGATGAGAAATCTCAAATTAAAAGAATAGAAGAAATAAAATTAAGTGGAAAAGAGACAGTAATAAGATGAAAGGGTATATTTAAGAAAGACTATGAGACAGAGGAAACTCTGAAGACTTTAATGGAATATTTATTAAATAAAGAGTTGGAAATAAAGATGAAAGAGCAAGATCTTTTGTTGGTAACATGAGATTTGAATGATAGAGATTTACCGGTCTAGTTACTTATTAAGGAAATGGAGATAGCAAAGAAAATATGGTTTAAATAACAATATCTAGCGAAATTGGGAATATAAATATTGATGCCTGTATTATGGCAGACTGTTGTAAGCCGTGATAATACAGGTGGAGATATTAAAGGGAAAACAACTATTAATCAAGGATTATATGATAATACAATGGAAAATCTGAAATGGGATTTCTCAAAGAGAAATCATGAAAAGAATTGTGTGAGCCCAGTTAATTATACTATATCTTTGTTTGGGCTAAATAAAATGGATAAGGAAACGATGAGTTACTGAAGCCATTTATGGTCTCCTTACTAGCTTGTACTTTAAACTTGAAGGTAGGAATGAAGAATATTGAGAGAGCACATAGGGTCTTCCCAGAGGGAAGTGGGGATACCCACACTGATATAGAATGTGGATCAGAACTATTGGCTCTGGATTTATTATCAAATGCAGAACGATTGGGCAAGGTTGGTTTATTTTTAACTGATCTAAATATAGGAAGCGTCCCAATGGCCCAGTATCCCGTGACTGAAGAGTGACTAATTGAGGACTCCCTTGAATTGTCTGGTGAGAGTGCTAGGTATAACCTCCAGAATTCAAGAACGAACATTTTGTCATGGAATATTGCAGGGCATGCTGGCAAAATGGCTGATAGTGAATGGCTTCAGTATATAAGGGGTTTTGATGTTATTCTTTTTCAAGAAACGTGGACTAAAGAAGTAGTAGATTTGAATGGCTATATGGCATTATATTCTCCTGCAGCAAAAAATAAGGTTTATGGTAGATATTATGTTTTTTAATATCTTACTTTAAAATACAAAATGATTTAACAGCTATAAAACAATTACAAATTGATAAGAATTATATAATAGTAACATTGGTATGGGGAAAATGTGTTTATTATTGTAAACATCTATATCCCCCCTGGTAATTACAAAGAGGATAATACAATAATTTGGAATAAGATACACAGGGAATTTGAAGTAATACAGGGGAAATATCCCCATGGGATAATTATTGCTGCAGGTGATTTTAAAATTTTAATTAGATATTAGGGATGGCAAAGCTAGAAATAGTATGGATAAGATAGTAAATAGGAATGGTCTCAAATTGCAAGATTTGGTGGAGAAAACTCTGTTGTTGTTTCTGAATGGAAGGTTGGAGGGAGACACCGAGGGTGAAATTACTTCTTTTCTCAATGGGCCAGAGTGTAATTGATTATATTTTATGCACTCCTGAATATTATGACTTCTTTCAGAATTTAAAAATTACACCCAGGCATGAGAGTGATCATGTCTCAGTGGAATTGTTGATAAAACTAAATGTAGTAGTAGAATTAAATAAAGAGACCCACCACACCTCAATTAGCTGTGACTGGGAAAAAAGTATTATTGCATTCAAAGATCAATGATGAAGGCCTATTAGAGCTATTTCAAGGATGGAAAAATGAGTTTAGATCTCAATTATCTGAAGAAACTATTGATATCAACCATGTACAACAATTGATGAAATCAATTAAATAACAACATAACTGAAAGAATCTATAATGATCAAAAAATAAATGAATCTAAGAAAAGAACTTGGTTTGGTGAGTCTTGCTGTGAGGGGAAAAAAAGCTGAATAGACTAATAAGATGGACAAAAAAGCATCCAGAAAGGGCAAACTATCAAAATTTGAATAGAGCTTAAAACTCTTATACAACATTTCTACAATTAAAAAAATTACGGGCCTTAAAAAATTAATGGGAAGAAATGCTTTCAGTAATTCAAACTAAAGATAATAAGTCATTTTGGAAAATGATTGCAACAGGTACAAGTTGATATTATCTCTCACTTATGGTATACATTCCCAAAGAGGCATGGGTGGTACATTTTCATTCCATATTCAATAATAAAGATTGTATGACTCAGGGAATATGAGGTAAGGAGTTTCTAAGTAGTGAGTATGAGCCTTTGGTTCTAGGAGAGCAAGAGGTTTACTTAGCTTAAGCCAACCATAAAAATAATAAAGCTCCAGGCTATGATTCTATCCCCCAGGACCTATATGCAAAATACACCAAATTCTGGGTGCCCATACTGACTATGTTTTTTAATATCTGTTTTCAATATAATTATATCCCAGTAGAATGGACATATAATATCATCGTCCCTATTCATAAAAAGGGTTCAGGTTATGAACCTGGTAATTTTAGGCCTATTAGCCTCTTAAGTATTTCATCTAAGGTTTTTTCTAGGATTTTACTAAACAGACTAACAAAATGGATAAAGTCAAATAATATTATTTCACCATTTCAGGCAGGCTTTAAGGAAAACTTTTCAACTATGGACAATGTCTTCTGTCTAGCCCATTTAGCTGAAAAATATATATTCATACGGAAAATGAAACTGTATACATTATATATAGATTTTTCACATGCATTCGATTCAATCAACAGAGATATTTTATGGGAGATTTTGAAAGAGAGAAAGTTACCTCTCTCACTTCTTTATCCAATTCAAGTATTATATACTAATATTAAGTCAGTTGTAAGATATGGAAGGGCAGGTGAACTAATGCAATTCTTTCTAATTGAGAGAGGAGTAAAGCAAGGTTGTCTCCTTGCACCTTCCTTATTTAGTATACTGTATATGCCAATTCTCTGGTGGATATTGAGTCAGAGGAAAATTTAGACAGTCCAAAAAATAAGCACTCTTAGTATGGATTCATTGGCCTATGCAGACAATATTGTGCTGTTATCACTGACTAGAGGAGGTCTCAAAAAAATTGATATTTTTGAAATAAAATGCAAGAAGCTTGAATTAAAGATACATTTAGTTAAACAAAGGTGATGGTTTTAGGCCAGAGTACATTTGACACACAAGAAGTAAAAATTACTATAAATTTGCAGCTGATAGAAATAGTGAGGGAATTTGTTTACTTAGGGATTAAAATGACATCAAAAGGGAGATATCTACAACACATAAAAGAACAATGTATTAAAGCCAAAGTTTGTGTAAAACCTTTATTGAAGTTTAACAACCAATATGGGGGTAATACAGTGTTTCCAGCATTAAAGGCAGGGGATGCAAAAGTAAATCCCATCCTTCTCTATGGAGCTGAAGTATGGGGTTATGAAGAAAACACAGAAAATAGTTTGGAATTTCCCCTTTCTCTTTTTTATAAATCTCTCTTATTGGTCCTAAGTTCTACAGTGAATGGTATGGTAAGAGCTGAACTTGGAAAAATTAAAATTAATTATATCAAAGAAATCCATTTACTCAATTATTGGATAAAAATCTTGAATAATAAGGAACATGCACTGCCTAAATTATGTCTTGAAGAAAAAACTAATTGGAAAATTAATGGATTAAGAGCTAATTGGTTAAATTATCTATTTAAACTAGTAAAACATATAAATGAATACATTTATGGGAGGATAGCAAGAAAGATACTACAATCTCAAACCATTATAAAGAATTAATAAAGAAAAAAGTAATCTCATTAGCTAAGGAGCAGGAAATGTTGAAAATAAAAAGTTATAAGAGTCCTTTATGGTTCGAGGAAAATAAAATGAGTATTTTGGTGGAAGAATATTTGCTGTTACCAATTACAAAAGAGAAATGTAGGATAATTACTTGGGCCAGATCTGAATTGATCGTGTCCAGATATAATAAAACTGTGGGAGGGAAGATCTTGTATAGATCCAAATATCCCTGTGAAAAAGGTTTCAAAGAAGATCTAGAACATATAAAAGTCAACTGTCCACTTTATTCTCACCCCAGAAATCTGTACTTATTGACGCTGCTTATGATATATGCTAATAAGTTGTTTGATGTAGTGTTTATTTTACTACACCCTAGAACATCTGCTGAGGCTGTAAGAATGGCTATTTTTTTTTTAAATCCATAGAAAAGTGTAAGATAAAAATGTGCAATAGTGAATAAGAAGAGAGTAAATGTACTTATGGTTTATGTATTTACATACAATTTATATTTATTGTTCTGGATTTTTTGTATTTTGGCTTTTATGTTTATTAATTTTTTATATGGTTTGCAATAATCAAACCTTTTGTCCTGACTGAACAATAATAAAACTTGACTTGACCTTATGAATGTGTCATCAGCCTTTACTCTGTCAATGACTTATCTATTCATTCTCATCTGTATTGCTCCCTTATACCAATCCCATGCATGTTTGAAGCCCTGCACTGTATTCATATCCACCACTTCCTGAGGTAGGCCATTCCATGCATCCACCACCCTTTATGTGAAAAAGAACTTCCTCACATTACCCCTTAATTGGCCTTCTTCTAATCTCATGCTGTGTCCTCTTGTCCTGCTATTTTTCTCATATTGAAACATGTTAGACTCTTTCACCATGTTAATGCCCTTAAGGTGTTTGAATGCTTCAATCATATCTCCTCTCTCCCTCCTTTGCTCTAGGATATACATATTGAGCTCTGTTAATCTGTCCTCATATGTTTTCTGATACAGTCCCTGCACCATTTTAGTTGCCCTTCTCTGGATTGCCTCAATTTGGTTAATGTCTGTGTAAAGATGTGGCCTCCAGCACTGCATGCAGTACTCCAGATAGGGTCTAACCAGTGTCTTGTAAAGAGGGATTATTACCTCCCTCTTATGACTTGTGATACCCCTACTAATACATCCCAACATCCTCCTAGCCTTATCTACTGCATTTGTGGTCTGCTTGTATGATTTCAGGTCATCTGTGATGATGATGCTCAAGTCTCTTTCTTCCCTTGTGACTGCCAGCAACTCCTCTCCCAGGCTATAGGTGGCTTCAGGGTTTCTCTTCCCCATGTGCATGATCTTGCACTTCTTTGTGTTAAACCCCAATTGCCACTCTTCTGATCATTTTGCCAGTTTATCCAGATCTCTTTTCATTCTGCCCACCCCATCTGGATCATCTACTTTGTTGCAGATCATGGTGTCCTCTGCAAACAGACAAACCTTACCTTCCAGTCCATTTGCAATGTCACTGATGAAGATATTGAAGATGACTGGCCCCAGGACTGATCCTTGAGGTATCCCACTTGTGACTTGTATCTCTTCTGACTCTATGCCATTTACCACCACTCTCTGTTTTCTGCCTGTCAACCAGTTTGCCACCCAGTTGACCAACTTCTGACCCACACCAAGCCTACCCAGCTTATTAATCAATCTTCTATGTGAAACAGTATCAAAAGCTTTACTGAAGTCAAGGTAGGCGACATCAACTGCTCCCCTTTGGTCCATCACTCTGGTTACCCAGTCAAAAAAATCTATGAGATTAGTTTGACAGGACCTTCCTGTTGTAAACCCATGCTGTCTTGGATCCTGTGTTCCTATGGATTCCAGGTGTTGCACTATCCTTTCCTTAAGGATTGCCTCCATAATCTTGCCCACTACCGAGGTAAGACTGACTGGTCTGTAGTTCTCTGCCTCCTCCCTGCTACCACTCTTGTGCAGCAGGATCACATGAGTCCTTCTCCAGTCTTCTGGGACCTCTTCTGTACTCAGAGACTTACTAAACAGTTCCAATAATGTCTCTGCTAGTTCCACCCTTAGCTCCTTTAGTATCCTGGCATGTATGCCATCAGGTTCCATTGCCTAGTCCATCCTGAGCTTATCGAGCTCTTGTAAGACCCTTTCTTTTGTGAAGGGACTAGTGCACACTTCCCTCCTCCCTGTGTCCATGGTGCTGAGCTGTGAGTCCTGCCCTACCTTCTCTTCAGTAAATACTGAGCAGAAGTATCTATTTAGGATAGGTGCTTTTACATGCTCCTCCTCCTCACACGCCCCTTTATCCCCTTTGATCTTAGCAATACCCCCTCTGGACTTTCTCCTTTTACTAATGTATCTATAGAAAGTCTGGTCACCTTTTTTTACTGTTTGTGCTAGTGTTTCCTCAGTTTGGGCTGTTGCCTGCCTTACTGCCTTCCTTGCTTCTCTTAGGGAAGTTTGGTATGCCTCCCTATCTTCATCCTGCTGCATTCCCTTATATTTCCTGAAGGCCAGCCTTTTGGCTCTGACATTTTCTGCTACTGTTTTTGAGAACCAAAGTGGTTTCCTTCTTCTTTTGTACTTCCTTTTTTCCCAAACCCAGTGGGATGTTGCTCCCAACCCTTCTACAACGCAGTAAGGATACTCTAAAAACCAAAGTCCAACCTTTATTCTCTCAGAAAATCCTGGTGAATCATAAGAAACAGTGATGTCCTGTTTAGTGAAGTGATGCTACAATAGGCCTTTTAGGGGCATTTGGCTGTTGCTTCCAGGCTGTCCATGAAATGGGGGGATTAGCTGGTGATGGCAACGTTGTCAGTCTCATACTTTTTGCAAGATGCCTTTACTGTTGTTTCTGGGATACAAATGCATCCTTTATTTTCTTTGTACTGACTCAATGATCTCAGGATAGCACACCCACATCAATGTGCCTTAGGCCGGGCCTTTCCTCCACACTATAGTCCTGCATTGATAGTGCTGACATGACAGCCATTGGCACCCACCTGCATCCAGTTTCTCCATGGTTGTCATGTAGGTTAACTGATTACTGACAGTTTTCACCGTACATTAGGCACCATGCAAATACTCATGAAACTGATCAGCTATGGCACATTTGAGGGCAGAAATTTCAGTTTGTGACCAGGATCATTTTTCTCCTTTGGAGTTAGACTTTTGCTGGTGAAAACATTAGATTTCATTCCTTCTGAATATAGTTTGTGCAGTACTTTTCTAAGTCCATTGAGACTGGCATCAGGTTACAACATGTAAGATTTTGTTAGATCTGCAGGTGCCACTGTCAGTAGAGGCAAACTCATCAACCATTTTATTATCTCTTGGAAAACTTTCTCACATGGTGTACCCCACAGAGTTCTGAATGGTTCAATCCTTTAAAA
Source organism: Neoceratodus forsteri (assembly GCA_016271365.2). Lineage (NCBI taxonomy): Eukaryota > Metazoa > Chordata > Ceratodontiformes > Ceratodontidae > Neoceratodus > Neoceratodus forsteri. The sequence goes on along the minus strand of CM057452.1, from coordinate 507,205,202 downwards.
TGATCTTGAGCTCATCCTTGGCAGAAGGTATGCACTTCCTCAGTCAGATTCAACAGCCAGCATACCACAGGAATTTAATCCTTGCTGAAACAACAATAATACCTATAAAATCCAATAAACTGCAAAAGATCATTCAGGTTTATGGGTCTAGGTCAAGTAGTGATGGTTTGAATTTTACTGGGGTCAGGTTGAATGTTGTCCTCACATACTGTACTTACTAAAGCTCTGGAATAACTGACATTTACCAATTGTGAGTTTGAGCCTGAATTCTTTCAGTAGATCAGGGACCTTAGGGCCTTGTGTTCTTCCAGGGTTTCTAAATGTCATGGTATCTTGGAACTATTCTAAACTATCCAGCAAATTCATATTACCAATGACACATTCCACTACACATTAAAAGGTTACTGGGGTGCCATAAACACCTTGTTGGATCCTTAATAACTCATAAAACCCTAAGGGCAAATTAAGGCAGTTTTCTCTCTGCCCTTCTGGGTCATAGATCTCTGACAGTACCCACTCCATAGGTCAAGCAAAGAAAATGATTTGCTCCCATGTAAACCATCCAGTGCATCCTACTGGATTCTTGACATGGTGTATTCATCCACTTTGGTTCTTTTGTTTAGTGCCCTGTAATCTCCACACATGTGCACAGTTGAATTCTTCAAACATACTACCATCATGGGTGATGCATAAAAGCTCCAAGAATCCTTAATAATGCCAGCACCTAGTAACTCCTGCCGTTGTCTACATCCATTATCAGTATCTTCCTGGTGCTAGCCATTGAAAGTATTCATAAAAAGTTTTTCATCATCCAACTAATGATCCGTTCTTCTCCCACCACACATTCATTGTCCTGGTCACTCGAGGAAAAGACTTGGATTCTCATGGTTAGTTTCTTACTCACAAGTGTCTTTCATCCTTCAAGTATGGTTGAATCTCTGAAGTTGAATGTTGCAGGGTCAATGCATTCACTGGCTGCTCTGTTTGTGGGCTTCAGTTTTACCCCAATATCAGTACAAAACAAAGTCAAGGTTAGAGATGCAGTGAAATTTCGGTTCACCATTGAAATTCTGGCGAAATTGGAAATTTCACCCTGTGAAACATTTTGCAAAATTTGTGCTTTCCACTGGAATTTCACTGGTGTGAAATGCAGAATTTCATGTTAAAAAAATAAAACATAAATGTTTTCCGTCCTCCTGTCAACCAAGATTAAAATCTATCCTCCCCAAGACCCCACTTCCCTGGTGTCTAGTGGTCCCACCCCCCTGGCTGATTGCTGGCCCACAATATGAAGAGCTACTTCCCCACCGCTGAGATTCAGTCCCATTCCATCCACAATTTCCAATATATACAAATAAATTTCCCTGGTGTCTAGTGGCCCCAAGCCCCTGGCCAATCACCAGCCAAATGAAGAATGATACCCACCAATTCACCATTCCCCTCCCCTGTTGTCCATAAGTGCCAAGGCAAGTTGTAACTCAATCTTTTGTAATAAAAAAACCTTTCCTGGTGTCTAGTGAACCCCTCAATAGTAACCCCACCAACCCGCAACTACCCATCTATGAGTTGACCCCCACCATGGGCCACCAGCACATCCCTCCTCTCATCTCCATGGCCGGAAACCCAACTGAGCTCTTTTACAAGCTGCATGTGCTCATTCATTGAAAGTGGCAGACTCACTTGGGTGCATTGTAAAAGAGCTCAGTCATGCTGCCATCCATGGAGGTGAGTGGAAGGCTATGCCAGTGGCCCACTGCAAGGGTCAACTCATTGATGGGTGTTGCTGGGTGGGGAGGGGTTACTGTCAACAGGGTGGGGGTCCACTAGACACCAGGGAAAGGTTTGTTTCTTTTTATTCTTATAAGAGGACTGATGTTGGCAACTTGGCCTAGCACTTATGGAAAATGTGGGCAAGGAAGAGCGGGTGTGAATTGGGGGGTCTTTCTTCATTTGGCAGTGATCAGCCAGGGGTGTGTGGCCACTAGACACCAGGGAAATTTATATTTATTGGAAATTGTGTATGGGGGACAGTCACTGGGCTGAATCTTTGTGGGGAGGTAATTCTTCATATTGTGGGCTTGCAATTGGCTGGGGGGGTTGGACCACTAGACATCAGGGATATGGGGTCTTAGAAAACACTTTTGGTTATAATATATCATCCCCACTGGGGATGGGTTGGGGGTGCTGGGTGGACTGGCATGGCTGGGTGGGAGGCCACTAGACTACAATAGAATTGGAGGACTTTATTTATTTTATGTTGATTGGGGGGCAATAGACTACCAGGGATTCAGAGAGCTTTATTTATTTTATACTGATCGGAGGGACACTAGACTACCAGGGAAGGGAAATTGCTGCATATACAGCTGGAAGCTTGTGGTTCAGGGCATGGGTGGGTGGATGGCAGTGCCACCCTGCAGGGCATGTTGCCAATGAGTGGTTCAGGGGGATGGGAGTATGGGTAGCCCTGCAGGGCCCCACTGGGGTATGCTGGCATGGGGGTGGACAAGGTGGCATGTCTACAGGACCCCCGGGGGGGCAGCTGTAGGTTATACCAGCTAACTGCTGGTGTAACTTACCTTTCTGGTTCTCCTTCGGGGGTTCTTGTAGAATCCTGATGGTGGGGACTTTGTTGCTGCCCTTCTGGAATGGGGCACAACTGCTGTTGTAAACCCCCTAGTGCCATGTCACAGGGGTTTATGGTGCAACTGGGAGCATAACTAATGTTTGGCACAAGTGGCCTGCGACATGTCACAGGTTACTTTGTAGAACCGCACATGTCATAGCTGCTGGTGTATGTTTGCTACATGCGCCATTCTACATGGTGCAAGTGCTGTTATGCCAGGTGTAACTATACTAGAATTGGGCCCAAAATGTACAAAGGGAGTTTATTTAACATAGCTCTGTATGCTCAGATACAAATATGGACCAGCCATCTTCTGGTGAGAAATGTCAAGCCCACTGTAGCACTGAGTGAGCAATGATGGGTCCTGAAGGGATCCTTTAATATAAAGCGACAGGTCTGGTGATAAAGAACATCTAGTTTGTGAAGGTAAGAGGCTGAATGATTAGTAAATAAAATGACAGCAAAATCTAGGAGAAGGAGGAAGATGGCTTTTATTAATCTTTTTCTGACATTGAGAGGAAATAGGGATTTATTTCCATAAAAGAACCCCAATCTGGCTTTTTACTTCTTAGTCAGAGTTTCAATACGAGCAGTGAAAGAAAGGTGGATATCTAGCCAAAGCTCTAAATACCTACCTACTTAAATTTACTCACAACGTCTAGCGAGTCCCCTAGCAGGGTTAACATAGGTACCAGAGTGTCCTGTCTTGATGGTGAAAGGGAGGATGACAGTGAGAAATACATCATAATTTTTTTGTTTGCATTTAGGAGATGTTTAGATCTTATAAGATTACATTGTAAATAATTACTGCAAATATCTTCTGGTGAACAATTTAAAATGTAAAACCCGGTATCTTCAGCAAAAAAGTGTAAATTCACTGTATGGATATAGTCATTTAGGGAATTAATGTAGACTGTGCAGAGAAGTGGTCCTAGTATAGATCCTTGAAGCACACCTCTCAAATGGGGTAAAGGAGAGGATATGAGCCCATCTGCTTTGATGCATTGGGTTCTACCTGTAAGGTAGTCAGCAAATCAGCTGACAGTTGAGTTATTTAGGTCATGCACCTTAAGTTTCTTTAGCAATAAGATGTGATCTGCCATGTCAAATACTTTATTTAAGTCCAGGAAGATGGCACCAGTAAAATGTTTGTGATCTAGGGCAGTGAGCCAGTCATCAGTTACTTTGGCCAGGGCAGAGGCTGTGCTGTGGTTTTGCCTGAAACCTGATTGTAAAGGATTAAGTAACTCCCTGCTTTCTGTATAATCCCTTAATTGCATATTGATTAATTTCTCTAGGAGTTTGGATAATACGGGCAGAATAGAAATAGGCCTATAATTATTAAAGTCACAGGGATTGCCTAATTTCAACAAAGGCAGTAGATGAGCAGTTTTCCATAGTGTGGGAACAGTGCCAGTAATAACTGACAGGTTAAGGTGATGGGTTATAGGGGCAGTTAGAAAGTGGAGACCAGTGCGTAGAAAAAAAGGGATCTAGACCATCGATGTCAGCAACTTTTTTTAATATCCAACTTTGCTAGCAAATCCTCTACCTGTTTAAATGTTATTGGGGAAAGACCAAAAGGAGATTGGGGATGGGGGTAAACCTGAATATCCTCAGGTGGAGAACAACACACTAGCTTAATGGATAGAGAAGAAACAAATGCTTCCTACCTGTCCTCTGCCCTCTTCCTGCCTCGCCCCAACTCCTATGCCCTCTTCAGCTCCCACTCATGCTTCCTTTCACTCCCCCCTAGATCCTTGGCAGCTGGCTAGTCTGCCTTCTATTTTACCATAATATGCTTTATTAAAATTTTTCAAATAAATCCAACTTTACAGCACAATAAACATCCACATTTAGCATCTGACATGCTGTAGTCTGCCTTCTCCAACCACTTCCTTAAGCTGTAGAACTCACTTCCTCTCCAAGTCCATTCAGCCACCTCTCCCTACTTTCTATCCTCCCTCCTGTGAAGCCTCTTCTCCCACACCTGCAACTGTAACCTGTAACCTCAACTAATTTCTCCACCATATCCACTCTACTATCTCCTCTCCACATCTCTTAACCTCCTTTTTTTCTCTATACCATCCCCTCTTCCCTGTTCCTCTTCCCCTCCTCTCAAAACCATATCCATCCAATCCCATTCCCTCTATCTCACCCTTCACCCTTCCTTTCTGCCCACCTTTCCCTACTCCATCCCTCTCCTTTCCTCCTCCACTGCCACTCATAACCCTTTACTTACTCCAAATCCTCAGCTCATACATCTCTTCCTCCCCACGCCTAACTCACCTTTCTTAGTCATTGACCGTAACTCTGTTTTTATGTTCCCCTCAAGTCTGCTTTCTCCCTCCCTTACCCCCTCTATTGCAACATGTATTGTTTTACTACTAGCTGGTGCTCACACACATTTGGCTTTAGCAGCTATTATTTTCAATGCAGTGGTGTATGGCTTACAAGTTCTCACACTGTTTAATTATCTATTTATTCAGTTGCATGAGTTAAATCCATGTACACAATTTACTGTACATAGTTGCTTTTGTATTTATTTCTCTATTATTAACAGCCGTAACCTGTTTTTGACGTTATGTATTTTCAAGTGTGCTCCCCTTTCCCTTTCTCCAAGAATGCATCTAGAAATGAGCTCTTGTTAATTCAATATGTCTTTCCTGGTAAAACTTTTAAATAAATAAATAAACCAGAAGTGGCAAAGTGTGAGTTCAGGCTTTCAAGAATGATGGTTTGGTCAGAGATCATAGTTCCCTGGGAATTGGTTTTAGTGGGTATTGATGGGGTGGACTATGACCTTCAACAGATTTACAGTAATGGTACACCATAGTTTTGCAGGATTACCCTTGGCCTCTTCTAATGCATTCACATAACAATTGACCTTGGCTACTTTAATGACTTTCATACAAGCATTTCTGGCAGATCTAAAATCTGCCCAGTCAAGAGGGGCTTTGGATAGTCTGGCCATGGCCCCGAGTTTGTCTCCAAGAGTTAGGGAATTTTTTAGGTCTGCAGTAAACCATGGTTGGAAGGCTATTTGATTCTACACATTTTGAAGGCAGCATGTCTATTTATTAAGTTTAGAAGTGTTAAATTTAACATTTCAACCATGTCATCAACAGAGAGAGCTAAGTAAAAGCTTGGCCAATTTATATACCTAAGGTCAGATAAATAATTTTCCAACTTAAATTTTTGGAAGCTTTGCTTAGTCACAAATTTTGGATTAGCAAATCATCTTTTGAGTTTCCTTATACAGACCACAATGTTACAGTAGCTGACATCACTGAGGAATACTGCTGAACTTGTAATCTTGTGAGGTCTATTAGTTAGTATAACATAAAGCAATGTGCTTTTAAAGGGATTTTTGTTGTTGGGCCTAGTGGGTTTAGATATTACTTGAGAAATGCTTAGTTCCTCACATAGTTCTTTAAGGCTATTGGATTTGGAGCTGAGCCAATCCAGATTAAGATCACCAAGAATAATTGTTTCATTGGTGTTTGAGTCAAGAAAATTGCGGATAGATAGTGAGAAGCTCCACAGCCCCTGCAGGTGGCTTAAAGCAACCCATTATGTTGATTGCCTAGGTGGCAGATAAGGTTACTCTTATGGCTAGGCATTCACATTGCTTTGGTTTAGTTATAGTAAAAATGTATGTGGCCATGTTGTGTTGTGTATTGTGAAATTTCAAAAACATCTACATGATTAAAAAATAACTGTTTAATAGAGGCCAATGCATGCATATTCTGCTGTCCATAGAACCCCTCACAGAACCCAATTACTTAAGAAGTCAATGAATGAGACAGTAACTTTAGAAGTTACTGAAATAACTGAAACAGTAACTGAAACAGTCATTGGAATAGATAGTAATTTAAGAAGCCAGATGTCAGTGAAAGTTATAATAACTGAAGCAGTAAAGCAATTTGACAGTAACTTTAGAAGTCAGTAGAAGTAATACTTCCTTATGACATCAGGGTAAGTGATAGTAATTTATATATTTGTGAATCTGATAGTAACTTGACATGTCTGGGAATGTGATAGTAACTTACAAAGTAAGTATAAGTGATAGCTATTAGTAACATAACAAATCAGTGAATGTGATAGCAACCTATGAAGTAAGTAACTGTGATAATGACATAAGAAGTCAGTGAACACAATAACACAGTCCTAAAGCAGTCAATGAGTGTGATAACAACTCTAGAAGTCAGTGAATGTACTGTAATAGTAACTTAAATTAGTGATCGTGTTAGTAACTTAAATCATTTTATGTGATAGTAATTTAAGATGTCAGAAATGGTAATGGTAACCAAAATCAGTAAAAGTGATAACTTAAGAAGTTGCTGAATGTAAGTCACTCACAGACGGTATGCTTGTGAAGTAGTAACTTAAAAATCTGTGAATATGATAGCAACTTAAAGAGCAAGTACAATATGTACTTATGGTGTAATTTATTTTGCTGAGTGTAACAAGTGATGCTTTCACTGCTGCAGAGAGTTTGAAAACTGTTTTATTTTTGTTTGTTGCTTAAACTGCTGCAGATAGTTTGAAACCTTTTTTTTTGTTTGTTTGTATGTTTGTTATTTAAAAGATGATTTTTGTACTGCCCTCCCCATCCCCTACTTGACATCTGTAGGGTACGGCTGCCAAGCATGAAATTATTTCAATTAGAGAAATAGCTAACCGTGAAGATGAGTTCTAGTGCTTCATAACAAAATTAAAGGTTAACCACTTTTCCTGCACTGAAAATTAACAAGTATTGTAATTCCACATTTGGAGTTCTCAGATTTAATGTGGTCACTTCCAGAAATGCTTGCAGGTTCATAATCCATTTAGATGAATGAAAAAATTCACAACTTGCTGAAAACTCTTTGAAAGAAAAATGGGATTACCATTGAAGCAATTGCTCATTAGTGTGTGTGTGAAAACATACTACTTGTGGTCTGATAGCACTTTTGTGGATCCGACTTCACTCCATCAGGCAGTACTGGTATCTGATCTGTGATCTGACCAAAGTCAAATTCCAGATTTATAGTCAGATAGTTGAGGATCTGAGGTCAGATCCATTGGATCCAGCCTCGAGTAGTTGAATCCAATGATTGTGTACCGGGATCTGATGGTTGGATCCATGGATACTTACTGTAGATTTTAGCAGGTCAGATCCTTGGTTTGATGTCTCTGCCATCTGATGCTAGACAATATCTGCTGAAATGATGGTATCCAATGGTATCTGACCTGGTAGGATACTATCCAAGCAACTCTAACAAACACACACACACACACACACACCATAGTTACAGACCACACTAGAGATGTATCCCTCAGAAAATTCTGAATGAAAATACTTAGAAGAGATTTAAACTGAAACCTCAGTCCAATAAGCGACTTAGCACAGATTAAAGAAACAACCAACATACATATACTGTTAGCATTCACAGAATAAGCTGGGTAGCACAGCATCCGAAACACATGACTTTGTGTTTTATGTGCAAAGAAAGAGTGGTTCCCCACCAAACACAGGGCCTCCAATTCCTGTGAGGCCTGTCATGGGGATGGTTTGTTTTATGCTAGAGGGGCCACTAGGTATATATGCCAACTAACTGTATATCAAATGAGAATAGATGCCGGTTAAATTATATGCAGTGCCTGCTGCATATTAAGGTAAAGGTTCCTTAAATCAACCCACATTCAGTGTGTTTACCTCATCAAACCAGGGATCACCAATTCCCAATGGTGCCAATTAATGGGATGAACTATATTGTAACAGGTAACATGAAATCCTGGACAGGGAACCAGACAGAGGGGCAATGTTTTATGGCTCCAGTTTGAGGGTGCACACACAGACAAACCTTCCCCTGCACCCAGTTAACTTAACTCATTCACTCCACATGAGCTCTTTGAGAGTTCCACCGCTTATCTCCTATATATTCTTAACACTGCATCCTGGGCCTTTCTAAGCAAAGTCAAGCCATAATCAGCATGCCACAAACAAATTCTAATAGCTCATGAACCATAAGTGCCACACACAAAGTACGAGTGGGAAAGTTCTTTGTTCATCTCAAAAGTTCCTTCCTAATGGTACTATGTAATTAATAATAAGCAATTTTTTTTGTATACTAATTGAAATAGTAAGACAAGTGGGTTTTTTTTACAATAAAAAAGGCAACATAAACCATTTTTGTTAAAAAAGTAGTAGCATAACACCAAATTAAGCATCCATAAATTAGATGTAGGTACAAAAGTAATTTTGTAATAAAAAGCAATTTTTCCAATATAAAACATGTATGTTTCCCATTTTATTCATCAAGGCACTTAGGTGAGGCTTGAGGAACAAATGTTAGCCATACACACCGTACCATAAACAAATGTGAATAACTCCTAAAGTATACCTGATACACACAAAGTATCAGCGGCAAAGCTGTTCAGCACAAAATTACCTAACTGTGCTATGCAGACAGTTCTAATCAATTTGGTTCATAATTAATACAGACAAATAGTTCTGACAACTTGAGAAGTATCCAGGGCAAACGGGAAGTTATTTGCTGCCGACTGAAGTCCTTGTGGGAGACAAAGGCTGTCACCTACAGGCTTTTCCTGGAGGTAATGAGTTGAGAACACCAAAGGCTGGTGGTAATGATAGGGACAACACCTCACTGGATCAGTATGCCCTGGACAGATGCAGTAGCACATTTCCAGTATCATTAAATATGGGGTCCTTCCACTCAACTGAAGCTCAGACCCTTTTAGCATTGATGAGGTGGCAATCTTTAAGTCGACTCCAGGTTTTCCCAGGAGACCAGGATGCATTGACCCCTTGCTTCTTGCCTTTCCTTGTTCCTCATATGACTGGACAAAGCCTACATTTACCTGTTTAGGACCCCCTTGAAGATGCATCCTCAATGGTTCTCACTCTATGCTTTCACTCCTCCTTACTGCTAACTCCCAGTCCCCACCACCATTCAATATGGATAACATGCTCCTCATTTTAATACAGGCAGCAGTCATATGGCTGGGGGGTTGCAATACCAGAACATTAACCCATGGGTAATCAAAATGCTTGGAAGACAAGAATGACATAGCCCTCCATAGCAGCAGGGGGGGGGCTACAAAACCAGTAATCTTCTCATGTACTAATGTAATAATATTTTCTTTCTCTCATAACTGACAGACTCAAGATCAGTCATTTCCTCCCTGAAGTTAGCTCACCAGGATAAGCCAGATGGTATGTAAGTATGTAAGACACAGTTTAGGGAAGTGTCCCATCAAATGCCCATAATGTAGCTGTGCTACCAAATCCAGTGACATAGATAACTACAGATGTCCAACATCATTAGTAATTGAGGCACAAACTGATATCTGTCCCACCAAGGGACTTCACTAAACTACCTAACTTGTGTAGTGCCTTTAAGGAAGCCCGCTCCTTTAAGAATGTCAGCCAACCTCTAGGCATGCCATTCTCTATTTATTTACTTAGTTTTTGTTTACCGGGTAAGTGCACTAGCCAACAGGTGACTATTTTCAGGCATGACCCGGGAGGCACAGGAACAATATATAGTACAGTTGCCAAGACAATGAGGCAGGGTTACAGGTCCAAGGTACACTGAAATATCACAATTGTTTTACAGGTAGCAGGAGAAAATGGGTGCTGGTACTGGGACAGACCTCAGAGATTTTACTGGCAGACATGGTGAGAGGAAGAAAGGGGGGGCATGGTGAAGGAGGGGGCTTAAGGATCCATTAGAGCAGGTTAGGACTGCACTCTAACGGCTTCTGTGGCAGATAGCAGGAACTTGTAGCCAGACTCATGGGTCCACTCTCCTGCTAGAAGTATCAAGAAGGTGGGGGGTTGGAGGTGAAATAAGGCAACCTTGCGGCATCGGTGGCCGAAGGTAAGGAAAGTGTCTGGGCCACTGGATCTGTTACCGGGCACAGGAGCTGAAATTCAGTCAGGGTGCGAAGTGACTTTTCGGCTTTTGCAGCAGAGGCTGAGATCTGAAACCAGGCTCATGGAACCGCTCACTGGCTAGAGGGTGTCCAACAGGTGGGGGTTGGGGGCGAAATATGGCAATTGAGCAGCTTTAGCAGCCTAAAGTGCAGAAAGTGCTCGGGCTCATGGTTCTGTTCCTGGACATGGGATCGGTGTTCAGTCGGGGTAAGGGGGGGATTACGGTGGTCCAGCGGCTATGGAAGCTGGACGAGTCACCCCTGTAGCGGGTCCGTAGAGGGGCATAGGAGCGGCACATAGGCAGGTTTAGGAGGGAAATTGTAGGAAGGAGGGGAGACAAAAGGGAAGCAGAGCCAGGCTGGCTGTGCCGGACAAACCAGGGGAGGAACTTACAAGGGTAGGGAGGGGAAAGGCTGAGACCTTAGTTGTACCAGTAACCAATACACAGAAAAAATAGTCAGCTAAATATAAGTAAAGGTTTAAACAGCAGTTAACAGGCAAAACAGTGTGAAGGGCGAAAGGCAAGGTGCCCATAGAGAACAGGGTCAGCTGGTCTGACCTGGAATTCCACAGGGAAGAAATCAGCAGCCTGAACTGGAGGGCACAGGCTGGTAAGTGCAGTTGCTGGGAGGAGTATGACACGCATGCACTTCCTTTCAAGTGCTGAAGTTTCTCTGTTAGAGTCTGGTGACAGTTAAGTACTGAGTTCTGATAGCTGACATTTGAAAGTACCTAAAAAAGGTGAGGGTGCCCCCCTCCACTCCAGCAGGAGATCAGTGAGATAAGAAGAAAATTGCAGAGTAAAAAGAAAAGTGAGAGAGATCTGTGACCAAAGGGACTGAGGTGATATTCAATCTATCTGACATGTAAAAGTTACTGTATTTGGCACCACAGGTGCCCACCATCACAGTTTGAGGCACGTTGGTATTTTGAGCTGCATGAGAAGAAGATCAGAGTATTTGTGTCTAGGCAGTTTTTCCCCAGAGTGTTTCAGATTGGCATGCTGTGCCCAAAGACTCTGGGGAGCCCTTTCTAGACATGTGGTGATAGTGCCCTGAGCTTGCAAGACAGCTGAGTAGAGTTCAAAGCCTTGGGGAGTCCTGCATCAGTGAAGCTCTGAAGGGACGGGGAAAAATGAGTTGCCTGGAAATGTCAGAACGTAAGAGTGTGTTACAGCTCCAAGACATCAAGCCTGAGACACAACTGCCTGTGACAGTGAGGTGGAGAAATGGCCTGGATAGCCCTTGATAAAGGATTGTAAGAATCCAAAATGCATTAGGCATGTACAGACTGTCTGTGGTCTGTCTTTATTATTTTTGAATGCATGTCTTAAAACTATCTGAGTAGTGGAGTCTCTGTCTTCAAGGCTGGTGTATGCCCCAATTTTAGTTTGAGTTACATGCCTGAGACACAACTGCCTGTGAGAGTGAAATGGAGGAATGGCCTGGATAGCCCCTGGAATTCCACATTTGTGTTGCCTGAAAAGTGGACCACAGTGTGAATGACTTTGTGACTCCATAGGGGCCAGGATATAGATGTCTATACCCCACCATGGCTTGCTTGCAGCCCCAAGGAATGCCTGAACTTACACCAGACAGTGATCATCCCAGAGAATGGTAAAGGCCTATGAGTTAGAGGAATATAATGAATTATCTAACACGTCTGGAACTACCTGTTTAGTAGCATGGAGCTCACAACTGAAGAAATAAAAGGATCATAGTTTGTTTCTTAAAATCTGTTTGGACATTCCAGTTTGTTCTATACCCCAGTTCTGCTAACTTCCCTTCCTTTGCAGCCGTGATTGCCCTGACAAATGTTAGAGGAGCTCCAGAGGTCATGCTCCAGTCTGAAAGATCAAGTAAGTGCAAGTTAGTGGTTCGTGTGCGTCCCCTCCATGTAAATGTTATTGCCATCTTAGATACCCCTAGAACAGGGAGGAGGACTTACTTTTGTTAAAAATGGGAATTAGGCAGGCCAGAAAGGTCCACAAATGAAAAAGTAGAATCCATTAAACTGCCAAATACCTGAATGGTCTGTAACATCATAAGTGATGTTGGTTACTAATGTTTGAAATCATTATTCATGTTTTCTACAAATATGTTCTTCGTTCTCCTAGAGAAAGATGTGACTTGCTCCCAGAATGCTGAATGCTTTTCCTAAAGAACTGCTATAATGTGTTATATTTACATGTGGCATCCCATTGCTGCAGGGATTCCACAAAAATAAACAATAGCACACCATAGCACTGGAAATACCTGTAACACAGCACATGGTGCTCTATGGAATATCATTTAAGATCTTACTTGGAAGCATTGAAAATATATCTAACATAACTCTGGGAGCCCTATAAGACACTATTAAAGATCATAATGACCAACATGAGAAATTACTGTTACACAGCAGTGGGATCCCTAAAGAATACTAACCATTAAAATATTACTGAGAAGCATTGGGAATCTTTAACACAGCAGTGGGATCCTTAGGTCTCACATGGCAATTTTGCAAATAACTGTAATATAGAAGTTGGTGCCTGTGACAGGAAAGGGACCAGAACCCTGTATTCTTTTAATTCATTCTTTTCTAAACATGCATCTGCTTCAGGTACAAGATGGCTACCAGATCACATGATCAAGTAGTATATGACAGCTTCTGTTAGAGGTCTGATGTTCTCAAGGGAAAGTTAACAGGAAAGTCAGGTAGGAGGCAATAAAGCAATATATCCAGTGGGGTGTCCTTCCTGGAGATGTTCCCATGTTGAACAAAGGACCCAGGTGGATGTCATTATGGTAGCAAGGAGGAGCTGAAAGGTAGGTGGACACACACACACACACACACACACTCAAAGAGGGCTGGGACAACATGGAACTGTCACACAAAGTCAGTGAGACCCCTTCCCACAGAAAGGAGAAACATATTGAGGGGCTGTAAGCAGGCTCACTGTCTTAGGCAGGAACATCAAACAATTCCAGGGCACCTGCCATACAAAGACTAGCTAACTTGTAAAAAAGCATAGTGAGGGACAGTCATTCTGAAGCTAGGGCAGGTGAAATTATTTAGATAAGGATAGCTCAGAATTTTGCTGTAAACCAGCTACAATATTTGTTAACTTGCTTTATATTATGTTTCTTTGTAAATGTGCAACCCTTTTGTCTTTTTGTAAATACATTATGTTGTAAATACCTGTAGTATTTTAGTAAATATTCTGTTTTTATAGAATCAGGGACTGCTTGTTTTATTTAAAAGGGTAATTTTACTATTTCTGTTGCACTCTGTTTGCAGTCTGTCTCCGTAGGGGCAGTCTACCCATAGTTATTGTGTTGACTTTCCTGACCTTGAGCAAGGAGGAGGTAAAGAAAAACTAGATTCTTAGTTCCTGTTGATAAAAACCTCATGGTGGCAGTGAGCTGGAAATTCCTGGTGAATGGAATTTCTGTTACATTGGTGGCAGAGTAGTGGGATCCATGTGGCAACTGGTACCAGTCCAGTGTAGAGCAGAGGACAGTGTGCTTTCCCGTGAGGCAGGAACTCCAAGAGAGAGAGAGAGAGAGAGAGACGACACACTAGTGATGGAGTGCCAGTAGAAATATACCTATTAACAGTTATGAAACAGGATTTCAAAAGGTTGCATTGTTTCCTACTTTTTTTTTTAATTTCTACATAGTTTAGTGCAGCGGAGCTAGAGAATATGAACTCCTCAAGCTATTTAAAATTCCATTTACAGCAGCTTTGTGAGCTGAGCACAGTAATTGTCCCTGAGGGCATGACAAAGAATGCAATTATGGAAGCCCTTTTGGTGCAAGACTGACTGCAGGAAGGGCAGTCTGTCTCAAATGAGCATGGCCCAATACCTGGTCAGCAGGTGGTCACTGAGGATAGTGACCCAGGTAGTGAGACTGAGGTCCCAGCAGCTGAGCAAGGGGGACACATTGTGACACAAGCTGGGGATACTATGCAGCCCAATCAACTTCAGTTCAAGATCCTGAAGGCTGAGCTTGCGCTGCAGGATGTCAAATGGTGGGTGGCAAGGCTGGAGGCCGAAAGGGAGAAAATAAGGCTGGAGGTAGAGGAAAGAGGAAAGATTTGCCAGCATGAACTTCTTCTGCAAGAGGAAAGGGAGAAGATTTTCCAGCATAAGATCCTTATGTGACAGAAGAGAGAGAGAGAAGGAATAATCATAGTGAGAGAGAGAGTGACAGTATGAGATCAAGATGGAAAAGCTGCACTAGCAAACATCGTGGCAAACCTTAAGTAATGGCAAAGGTGGTTCAGTCCTCAAAGCCACGATTAATTCTAAAATGTTTCCTCAATACCAAGAGGGAGATGATCTGGATTTGTTTTTAAAATCATTTGAAAGGGTTTGTGGGCAATTTAAATTAGATAAGACTATGTGGATGGTTCATCTGATCCCATTACTTACTGGCCGTGCCTTGTATGCATTTGCTCAAATGGACAATAATGATTGCATGGACTATGATACAGTTAAAAGAATGTTATTAAAACACTTTGAGCTGACTCCTGAGGCTTATAGATGGAAATTTAGAGAGTTAAGAAAAGGCCCAGAAGACAGGTATGTAGAATTGCAAGTCCAATATGTGCTTATTTAGACCATTGGGTAGATGGGGCTAAGGCAAGGACTGTAGAGCAGATTAAATTTTTAATTTTAAGGGAACAGTTTCTTAAAATTGTACCTGATGACCTGCGCATTTGGCTACTGGATTGAGCATGCAGCTCCACAAAGGAGGCAACAGAAAGTGTTGATTTGTATGTGGCCAGCAGACCACATTTGCAGCTTAAGTACTATGGGGGTGTGGCAGCACATGGTTTAAAGGAGACCCCGGGAGGGCAGCCTAAAGGAAACCAGCCTGTACCCAAACAAAAAACAGAACCCACCGGTTCTAAGTGCTGGGGGCAAAGGAATGTTGGATTTGTCAGAAAGTGGGGCACCTATCCCATGACTGCACTAAAAACAGGAGTAAATGGTAAAAGCCTGGTGGAGCGGGTGACCAAGACAGTACACCAAAGTTGGCAAATTGTGCACACACTGTAGTGCCACCGAACTCCACCAAGCATATGCACCCTATTCTAGTTAATGGGATGGTAACACAGGGATTGTGAAATACTGGTGCCTCCATCTCCATGGTAAGGCAGGATCTGATCCAGGCAGAGCAGATTCTGTGGCTCTACGATGTCAGTTTGACAACTTTGTTGTTGACTGATGTTACAGCAATGGTTCTATGTCAACCACAATTATGGTCGGCATACAACCGCTCAATTTAGACTTTGCTTTCTTCGGTGGGGCTTCATCCCCCCAACCCCCCCATGAGATGGACTCTGCCCCCACACACCCACTACTCAAATGAATCAGCTCCAAGTTGGAGTTGTTTTGGGAGGTGGTGCAAGACTGCCAGAAAGCAGTGCCGGGTCCCATGGTGATAGTACAGTGACCTGTCGATGTTGTCACTGGACTGTCATTCACAGTGTGGGTGTCACTGAGCAATCAGCATATGGATCCTGCCAGGGCAGTTCTCCATGATTCTGGGAGTCATGAGTCCAGTGGCAAAAGTGCCAATGGCTCAGGCCTTCCTGAGCCGGGAGGGCAGCCATGGGGTACAGGAGGTGGGAGTCTTACCTGTTCTCCCTGTGGATGTGATCATGGGGAATGATTTTGACTACAGGGAAAACCTAGTGTGTGTTACTATCTGTAGCCAGGCAAAAGGGCAAACTTCTGGGGGGAGGAGGGATGGCACAGCCTGTGCAGACCCATCCCTCAGCAGATGAGTAAGTGGCTAGAGTGAGTGAAAGGCTAGCTAGGAGTGGCAGCCCTGTGCCCCAGCTGCAAGAACAGAAGGTTGCCACCAGGGGAAGCTTTCCTCCTGAAGGGGAACTGGGAGGGTCAGACTGCAGAAACTGGGCAGGACTCAGTGAGCTGATCCTACCCTCTCAAAACTGAGAGAGGTAGCCGATAGTGCTGAGGCTTCTTAAGGGAGTAGAAAGTTAGTTTATTGGGAAAATGGGCTGATGTCCAGGGAGTGTTCACCACAGATGGGGCTAGAGGGAGAGGTACTCTAGCAGCTGGTAGCCCTTCAGGACTACTGGAAGTAGCTTCTGGTCCTGGCCTATGATATTCCTTTTTCAGGCCACCTGGGTATTAACTACACAAAAAAGCAACTTGCCAACAATTTATTTTGGCCAAGCATGTACACAAATGTGACAAATTACTTTTGGACTTGTCCACAGTGCCAGCGGGTTGCAAAGGTTGGGGACAAAGGTAATGCAGCTTTGTTGCCTCTACCTATTATTAATGAACCAGTTAAGAGAGTAACTGTAGACATAGTGGGGCTGATGAGTACCCCAAGATGAATGGGAAAATGATACATACTGGTTGTGGTGCATTGCGTGACCAGGTACCCCGAAGCAGTGGCCATGTCCTCCATTGAGGCAGAAAAGGTATCTGATGAGCTCCTGGGAATCTTTCACGGAATGGAATTTCCCGAGGAGATTTGCTCTGGGCATTTGTTGAATAGCTGAAAAGGGAGTGCAACAAATATTTGCCCCTCCACCTGTTGGCATACAGAGAAGTCCCACAGGAGTCCACAGGGTTCTCACCCTTTGAGCTCATGTTTGGTCACAGAATGAGGGGGCCCCTAGATTTAGTCAGGGATGAAAGGGAAGGTGACCATGCCACCCAAGGGGAGTCTGTTGGGGAGTATGTCCTAAATTTCAGGGCCAGGCTTAAGGAGCTCATGAGGCTCACCCAGGAGCACTTAGCCACTGCACAACAGCAACAGAAAGCCTGATACAACCACGGGGCCGGAGCCCAGGAGTACGAAGTTAGAAAGTGAGTAATGGTACTCATCCCAGTCTGACACAGTAAACTGCAGGCAGCATGGAAGGGACCATTCTCCATAATCAGAAAGCTGAGTGATGTTAAATATATATTAGGGCTGGTTGACAGAAGGCGCAGGCAGAGGATATATCATGTGAACATGATAAAGTCCAACTATGATAGGGAGGACATGATCCTTGCTGTGTGCACCACACCAGAGGATGGGAATGAGGCTGATTCTCTAGTGGACCTCCTTAAGGAGGTCTGGGAGGGATCCTTAGTGAATAACCTCAACCTTCTCTGGGCAGCTGACACCGGCCTGAGGAGATGAGGGGTGTGCTGTGAGAATTTGAGGACATGTTCATGGAGAATCCAAGCTACACCACAATGGCTGAACACCATGTGGACACTGAGGCCTAAGTTCTGCTGAAGCAGTCCCCCTATAGGGTACCCAAGAAGGTTAAGAAGGCCATGCTGGAGGAACTCAGTGAGATGCTGGCCCTTGGAGTGATCCAGGAGTCCAGTAGTCTCTGGGTTCACTCTGTGGTCCTGATTCCTAAGAAGGATGGTACGACATGATTCTGTGTTGACTACCTGAGACTCAACAGCTGTATGGAGTCTAATGCCTACTCCATGCCCAGAATTGATGAGACCTTGGAACGGCTGGGTGGAGCCCGGTTCCTGACCATGATAGACCTGAAGAAGGGCTACTGTAAAGTGCCGTTAACCCTTCCAACCAGGGAGAGGTCTGCTTTCTTAACCCCATATGGCTTATTTGAATTCAGAGTAATGCCATTTGGGATGAAGAATGCACCCACAACCTTTCAGAGGCTTGTGAATTACATCCTGACTCAGGCAGGTGAATATACTCTGGCTTACATGAACAATATCACCATTTACTGCCAGACATGAGAGGATCACATCAGGCACATGAGGTAAGTGTTCCACAGACTGAATGCCACAGGGCTGACAGTTAAGGTGGAAAAATGCCAAGAATGCATGGCTGAAGTGTTGTACCTTGGGCACCGGGTGGGAAGTGGATGCATCTGACCACAGACAGCAAAGGTTGATGCCATCCAGGCCTGGCCCACCAATGACACAAAGAAAGAGGTAAAGGCATTTCTACTACAGTAGGGTTGTCCCTCACTACAGTGAAGTGGCCAAGTCCCTGACAGATCTGATGAAAATAAAAATGCCTGAAAATGTTCTCTGGACAGAGGACTGCAAGTCTGCCTTCCAACAGTTGAAGGAGGCATTATGTGGTCACCTGTGCTTGCTAGCCCCAATTATGACTTAAAGTTCATAGTACATTTGGATGCCTCAAACCATGGGCTGGGTGCCATCTAGAGATGCAGTGAATTTAAAATTCGCCGGTGAAGTGAACGCGAAGTGGACACTTCGCGTTGCTACTCTGCTATGTGGAGTAGGCAATGCAAAGTGCTCACTTCGCCTGTCATTACCATCACACTACATAGTGAAATACAACGCGAAGTAAGGTGAAGTCATTGTTTTTAATGGACTTCGCATTCCTCATTAGGATTCTAAGTTATCCACTTGGTGTTTCAGATTTGGCAGCCCCCCCCACATCACATGGCTTACATTACTGTAAGTCACATGCTCTTTAACTAGGCAGGAAGAAAGTGAGTCATACAAGCAGACACTTTTATTTGTTTGTTGGAGGCTGAGAACCGTGCTTCACTGCAAAGAACAAACTATAACTCTGTTTTAGGACCTGGAAACCTGGTAAGGCATAATATTGTTGGGGACTTGCTAAGAAGGGGAGCTACACTTTCTACAAAAAGTTCCTTTTTTTTCCCTTATTGGCATTAAGCAGAAAACTGCAGGATTCCATTAAAAGTGTAGTAATTTTATAACCAGAGGGAGTGAGATACAACTGAATTTGATGGATTCCTGGGGTTGAGACCTAGGATTTGGAAGGACATTTTTGCAACATTTTAAAAGTGTCCTGCATTCTGAGAAGTTAAGTTTTTATCCCTGGTTTCACTGAAAGGTTTTGTGTATTGGAATCAGACATAGCAGAGTGCCTACATTGAAAGGCCTGCTTATATCACAGGTGTCACTAGTCAATCAATTGGCTCTGGGCAGTGTTTCATCACTGTGCTGTGTTAGGCATCCTTCACAGTTAGAAGCCAGTCTGACTGACTTTGATTTGTTTGTTGGAAGCTGAGAACCGTACTACACTGCAAAGAATAAACTATAACTCTGTTTTAGGACCTGGAAACCTGGTAAGGCATAATATTGTTGAGGACTTGTTAAGAAGGGGAGCTATGCTTTCTACAAAAAGTTTCTTTTTTTTTTTTGCTTATTGGTATTAAGCAGAGAATTGCAGGGTTCCATTAAAAGTGTAGTAATTTTATAACCAGAGGGAGTGAGATACAACTGAATTTGCTGGATTCCTGGGGTTGAGACCTAGGATTTGGAAGGATATTTTTGCAACACTTCAAAAGTGTCCTGCTGGCTGAGGAGTGAGTTCATTTTTATCCCTGGACTCAGTAGAGTAGTTTGTGTAGGAGCAGTGGTCTAGTAAATTGTGGTGTTAGTTGAATTACTATAAAGGGCAGTACTCACCAGGGTGGTGGAGCAGTTGTGAATTTGATTGTTTCTAACAGTCACCAGTAGCTGTGGACTACCCACCCACCCACCCCTTCCCCACACCCCCCCAGGCTGGCATTTCCTTTATAGCCAAAGTTCAGACATCACTTCCTCAACTGGTCTTAGGGCAGAACTGTCATTCTTAATAATGCAGCACAGTGCATAAAGGGTAGGTACACACCACAAATAATAATAAATATATATATATATATATATATATATATTACATATTGTATATTATAAGGGAGAGAGACATGTGGGGAGTGGTGCAATGCACTGGCTGTGAGGCAGCAGTTTTCTGGGAGACATTCTGAAAACTGCGTTGCTGTCCTATTTGCAGACAACTGTCAGCTCTGAGGGACGAGGTTGCCCACCTCCAGGCTGAACTAGCAAGGACTAAGGAGGCCTCCCCCACCCAAAGAGCACCACTGCCACAACCACTGCCTCAGAGGTTACCAAGAATGAAGAGCAGTTAGACCACAGTGGGTTCTGGGAGCATGCGGGTGGTGGATCAGAGGCAAAGTCCCTAGTTGTACCTCTACACAAATCATATGCCATTCTGGCAGAGCAAGGTTCCTCTATGATGGCACCCTCAGTGGAGACCCAGAAGAATTCTGAGGACATCCACAAGGGAGACCCACAAAAGGTTGGCAAGGGACACCACAGGGGAAGGAAACAGCTTCTGATGGGGACTCAATTGTTAGGGGGTAAAACTGGGGAAGGGAAGGGAAGGAGAAGGAAGCAAGGTGCCTGCCTGGTGCCATGGCTTGGAGGGACAGGAAGTGAATCCTCAGGATTGCAGAAGCAGCACCACAGGAGAGGGAACTAGATATCATTGTCCACCTTGGGACAAATGACCTAGCTAGGTATGAGATCAGTGCAGTGCAGAATTAATTTGTTGAGTTGGGGAGGGGCCTCAGATGGCTAGCAAGCATGGTATCCTTCTCAGAGGTGCTGCCAGTCAATGGCAAGGGTGAGGCTAGGGTACTGCACACCATGCAGTTTAATGAATGGTTGCAAAACTGGTGCAGAGCACAGGGCTTTGGCTTCATTGGGGACTGGGGGTCCACCTGGACAGATAAAGGTCTACACTGGCATGATGGTCTGCATCTATCCATGAAGGGAACCAAACTCCTAAGAGACAGGTTTAAATGCTTCCTTGGCAAGCTTTTAAACTAGCCAAGGGTGGAGGTGCTGATAAGATGCAGGAAATTTCAAGCCTCCCCCCAAAAAACATGGCAGGTAGTAAGGTAAACACTGAGGTACAGAGCTCAACACAGGGTAGGACGGGGTAAATGGAAAAATAGACAAGGGCAATAAGAGCAGGGATGGGGGAAAAAAGGATAAAGCCAATATTAAATGGAGGGCAGTGAGTACCAATGCCCATAGTCTGGGAAACAATCTTCCTAAGCTAGTAGCCCTGATGGAAGATGCACAATTGGATATTGTGGCAGTCACGGAAACATGGTACACAGAGAACCATGACTGGGATGTCAACGTACCAGGGTACAAAATCTACAGAAGGGACAGGGAAGGTAAAAGAGGAGGTGGAGTAGCTCTATATATAAGGGAAGGGATCAAAGCTACAGAACTAAAAAGTAAAGGGGGAGGACAAGAGGCACTCTGGGTCACCTTGGAGACAGGGACTGGCATCACAATCTGCACAGGGGTTGTATACAGACCCTCATCTCAAGGGGAGGAAATGGACAAGAAAATGATAGAAGACATTCTTAAAATGGCTGAAAAAGGGGAGATACTGTTGATGGGGGACCTGAATATGCCAGATGTTAACTGGATGACATGTACTACAGCCACATCCATGAGCAAGGTCATTCTTGATGCCCTGCAGTGGGTAGGCCTTAGACAGCTAGGTGTTGGAACCCACTCTGGAGGGAGCAATACTAGACCTGGTACTCCCAAATGGAGAGAGGATCACAAATTTAGAAGTCAGTAGACATCTGGGAACAAGTGACCACTGTGCAGTGTGCTTCACAATGAGCACAACCATAGAGATAAGCCATACAAAAACAAGGATACTGGACTTTAGAAGGACTGACTTACGTAAAATGGGTGAATACCTGAAGATTGCACTAGCAAATGGCCAAAAAGGAGGGGTGGAAGAACAATGGATAAAAATCAAAACTGCCATCATAGAGGCAACAAGCCTTTGTGTTAAACAAATAAAGAAAACAAAGCAGAGTAAACAACCACTATGGTTCTCAAAAGAGGTGGCAGGGAAGGTTAAGGAGAAAAAGGCTGCATTCAAAAAGTATAAAGAATCACAGAAGGAGCATGACAGGAAACTGTATCAATTAAACCAGAAAGAAGTGGGGAAGGGAATCAGAATAGCAAAGGCCCAAACTGAGGAAAAAAATAGCCAACTCAGTTAAGAAGGGGATAAAACCTTTTAGAGGTACATTAGGAAGCATGGAAAGGTTAAGGGAGGGATAGTGAAGATTAATAAAGGAGAGGGGAGTTGGGCAGAGGGAGACAGTGAAAAGGCAGAGATACTGAATGAATACTTTGCTCAGTATTCACAAAAGAAGATGAGGAGGAGTTACCTAAACCAGACAATAGAAGCACTCTGGGAGCGGTTGACACCAGTCCATTTACAGAAGAAAGAGTCCTGAAAGAACCCTAAAACTCAAGGTGGACAAAGCAATGGGGCCTGATGGAATTCACCCCAGAATCCTAAAAGAACTAAGGGAGGACCTAGTGACACCACTGACCATGCTTTTTAACAAATCACGGCAGGATGGGGTGGTACCTGAGGACTGGAGGAGGGCAGATGTGATTCCCCTTCACAAAAGTGGGAGCAAGGCCGAAGCAGAAAACTACAGACCAGTAGGTTTGACCTCAGTGGTAGGGAAAATGATGGAATCACTTCTGAAAGGAAGAATTGTTGAGTACCTAGAGGCCAGAGGGGCACAGGACCCAAAGCAGCATGGATTTACAGTAGGAAGGTCATGTCAGATGAATCTAATTGATTTCTTTGACTGGGTGACCAAAGTAATAGACCAGGGAGGGGCTGTGGATATGGCCTACCTAGACTTTAGCAAGGCATTTGACACAGTCCTGCACAAAAGATTAATAATCAAGTTAGCCAGCCTGGGAGTGGGTCCCAGGGTGGTAGCCTGGGTAGCAAACTGGCTGCACAACAGGACACAGAAGGCAATAGTGAATGGAACATATTCCAAAGAAAGGGGGGTTACTAGTGGAGTACCTCAGGGCTCAGTACTGGGTCCAGTCCTCTTTAACATCTTTATAGGTGACAGTTCAGAGGGTCTCGAGGGAAATGTATGCCTCTTTGCAGATGACACAAAGATCTGTAACAGAGTTGATACAGAAGAGGGGGTAGAAAAGATGAGAAGGGACTTGGCAAGGTTGGAGGAATGGTCAGACATATGGCAACTTAGATTCAATGCAAAGAAGTGTAAAGTAATGCACCTGGGAAACAAAAACCCAGAAGAAGAGTACATAATAGCAGGGGCAGTACTAACAACAGCAAAAATGGAAAGGGACCTGGGGGTAGTCATATCAGATGACCTAAAGGTGAGTAAGCAATGTGAAAAGTCAGTAAGGAGAGCCAGGGGGATACTGGGATGCATAGGAAGGGGCATCACAAGTAGAAAAAGGGAAGTGGTTATCCCTCTATACAGACAGTTGGTGAGACCCCTTCTGGAGTACTGTGTGCAGTTTTGGAGACCTCATCTATGCAAGGACATAGACAGGATGGAAGTAGTCCAGAAGAGGGCAACTAAAATGGTGCAGGGTCTGCAGCAGAAACCATATGAAGAGAGATTGAGAGAGCTTTATATATATACTCTTGATGAAAGGAGGGACGGGGGGCCATGATAGAAACTTTCAAGTACCTCAAGGGAATCAACAAAGTCCAGGAGGCTAGAATCTTCCAGAAAAAAAGATGTGTAAGAACAAGAGGCCACAATTTAAAGATAGAGGGGGGATGGCTCAGGGGTAATGTGAGAAAAAATATTTTCACTGAGAGAGTGGTGGATACATGGAACCACCTTCCTGAGGAGGTTGTTGGGTCTAAAACAGTTGGGGAATTCAATCATGCATGGGACAGACATAAGGCAATTATAGTGGAGGGTTGCAGGAAGTAGGCTGTTGGTTAACTAGAATCTGCAGCTTATCCAGTACGTAGGGAAATAGGAAGACTGGGTGGGCCAGTGGTCCTTATCTGCCATCAAAGTCTATGTTTCTATGTTTCCTATGCAGACGGAGAGAGAGTAGTGTGTTTTGTGACTGCTGATACTTTTAGATCAGAGCGAGGAGGAGATTTAAACTTTGATTTAGACCCAACAGCTTTTTTAAAAGCTACATTTTTTTGTCTTTTCTGTACTCTTTTTTACTTAATTTGTTCTTTCTGTAAATTTTATTTTTATTACCTTTATAAGTAGTTAGTTGTTTGTCTGTGTCTGTGTGACTGTGTGTGTGTTGTGTGACAGTGTGAGTAGTGATTGCTCGGACTGAGGGAACTCAGTAGGAGAGATGGTCCAGGCTGAGGGAATGTCTGGGACGGGGCAGCTTTGGGAGAGCATGGTATTGGTAAGCATCGTACCATGTGCATGTGTAGAGGACATGGGCGCCCATTCCTGTTGGACCACTCAAAACTTGTGAGTGCCCCCCCCCGAAGCAGGACCAACACCGCCTTCTGTCCTGACTTTGAGGCAGTTTAACCACCACCACGAAGTCCAGCACCAGGTTCTCTGGAGCAGGATATGCCTGTTCCCCCGGGTCCAGGTGTGGATCCCATCCCTGTTCAGCACTGTGACCAGCAGGCTTACAATACATCCAAGTAACTATTAAAAAAAATGTGTGATGTGATTCATGACATGATCGTAAATCGTGATTTGTGACTGCATTTGTGACTGTGATGATGAAGAAACGTGAATGCTTACCGCCTACGGCTGTACTTCCCTGATGAGCTGTAGCTTAAAACTCCCAGACTTAAAAGCACGTATCAGTGAGTACAATGGTGGGGTGGTGAAGCCTGGAGAGACACTACAAAACAGGCTTACAATACATCCAAGTAACTAGAAAAAAAATTAATGTGATTCGTAACGTGAATGATCGTGAATCATGATTTGTGACTGCATTTGTGACTGTGATGATGAAGAACGTAATTTGTATCACGAGTGACTCGTGATGATGGCCCTGACTTAAAAACGCATATTAATGAGTACAATGTTCATCAAGAATTAAGCATCACACCTGTCCAGTACTTTGAAGGGTAGCCAAAGAAATAACTGTGACTTAAGTTACAGATGGAGATCGGGCCCTAAAGAGATGCAAATGCACAGACAGATTAAGATTGCGCTGTGCACTGAAGAGATGCAGACACAAAGGCACAACACCTAACCAGTGCTCACCATCAGAAATTCAAATCTGGAAAAGAATACCTTTACCAGTTGAGGCAGGCCATGCGGGGGTGGTCAGTGTACTGTACTGCTACAGTAACAGTCACAAGTACTAGTACCAGTACCAGTAGAGATACCACAAAGAAGTACAAAAATCACACAGCTGTAGTGGATAGCAGCTTCACATTGCTGAAATTATTATGTGGCACAATAAAAGGTGTCTGATTTGATGACACACGTCACACACATACTCACACACACACTAAGTAATGCATAGCAAATTGAAAACTTCAGTAATATAGCCACATATTTTAAACAAACTAAAATTATGCACTGCTGCACCACAACAATCAGCAAAAAAATGGCAAGAAATATTGAAAATATTACTGTGTGTACATTAACACAGTTAAACAAGAAAAATAGCAGAAGAGAAAGCACTGCCTTTTTCTCCAAGTTAATCTACCTACACCACAGATACACCCATCCCCAAAGCACACTTCCACTGTCTCTCAGCACACAGACCGAATGTTGTACATTAACATTCAATATCCATACACAAACAATAAATGCTTGATGATATGAGCACAGGAGGGTTTCCTATAATCGAGAACTAAAGTTTCAGCAAAAAAGACTCAAAAGACTTTTTAACAGCTTTTTGAAGGTTTGAATTGCAGAGATCTCTCAGAGCAGATTGTCTCCCACAGGTTCCTACACACACTGCCCAAAACTGAGGCTGTACAGAACAATCTAGAGCCCATGTGACCTGAAATCCCATGAAAAACTGCAAAATTCACCTTTGGAGCTTAAAAACAAGGCAAAGTAAGGTGAAATACATTGTTTTCAATGTACTTCACCTTAAGAATTGGTGCAGTAGTGGTTTAGGAAGGCGAAGTAATGCAAAGTCATTGTTCTCAATGGACTTCGTATTACCCATTTGCAACGCGAATACTCCCGCTTATGCAGAGCACTCTTGGCTTCACTCTATGGATCATCATTGTTTAACTTGGGGCCACTACCACTACTAGTGCCGTCCTGAGCCAGGCTAGACAGCAAAGGGAGGAACACCCCATAGTGTACCTGAGCCAGAAGCTTCTGCCCAGGGAAGAGTCATATGTCACAGTGGAGAGGGACTGTCTGGGTATAGTGTGGGCTCTTCAGAAGCTGCAGCCATATCTGTATGGGAAGGCGTTCACTGTGGTCACTGATCATAACCCATTGGCATGGTTCCATAGAACTAGTGGGCAAAGCACAAAGTTATTGAGCTCGGGTTTGGTACTACAATTAAATAATATGATCATTAAACACCAAAGAGGGGTGTAGAAAGCCAATGCAGAGGGACTGTCAAGACAGGGCAAGGTGCATGACATATTTCTTTAGGCAAGCCCCAAGCATTACATGAATGGTAGTGTCTATTGGGGTTGCCCAAAAGAGACACATCTTCATTTCTTGAGGGGGGAGATGTGATGGGGAAGGGGACACGAATCCTGTATCCTTTTGATTCATTTATTCTTTTCTAAATATGCATCTGCTTCTGGTGCAAGATGGCTAACAGATCACATGATCAAGTAGTATATGACAGCTTATGTTAGAGGTCTGATGTTCTCATGGGAAAGTCATCAGGAAAGCCAGGGAGGAGGCAATAAAGCAATAAACCCAATGGGGGTGTTCTTCCTGGAGATGTTCCCATGTTGAACAAAGGACTCAGGTAGACATCATTATGGTAGCAAGGAGGTGCTGAAAGGTAGGTGGACACACAACACACACACATTCTCAGAGAGGGCTTGGACAACATGGAACTATCACTCAAAGTGAGTGAGACCCCACCCCACAGAGAGGGGAAATATATTGAAGGGCTATAAGCAGGTTCACTCTCTTAGGCTGAAACATCAGACACTGCCAGAGCTCCTGCCTTACAAAGATTAGTTGACTGGTAAGATAGCACAGTAAGGGACAGTATATATGTTGCTAGGGAAGGTGAAAGATTTTAGATAAGGGTAACTCAGAATTTTGCAGTGCACCAACTATTTGTTATTTTCTGTTTCTTAGTAAATGTGCAATCCTTTTGTTTTCTTGTAAATATATCCTCTTGTAAATACTTGTAGTATTTAATAAAAATTATAATTTTTATAGAATCAGTTACTATTTGTGCTGGACTCCTTTTGCAGTTCATCTCTGACGGGGCACTCTACCCACAGTTATTGAGTTTACCTTCCTGACCTTGAGCAAGGAGGAAGTAAAAAAAAAAGAACAGGTTTCTTGGTTCCTGTTGGTAAAAACCTCCTGGTGGCAGTGAGCTGGAAATCCCTGGTGAGTGGGATTTCTGTTACAGTGCCCTATAGAACACCATGATGATCATACTTGCAGCATTAGAAATACCTGTAACATAGTGCCAGGTATTCTGTAAGACACTATTGAAGATCTTTCTGGCAGCATTGTAAATACCTGTGACATCATGCTGGCAGCCCTTTTGGACACCAGTAAGGACAGCTGGCACTCAGGCTACTTGCACGTTAATAGCCCCATACCACCATCTGTGGTTTCTTCCTTCTCACACCCTCCTTCTTTACAGCTCAAAGGTACTGCAGGGCAGAGAGGTTATGGGGAGAGGAGCAGCTGGATTTAAAGAGTGAGTCTGCCTACATAGACTTACAGCCACTGACTCCATAGTGGAGCTGGCCCTTTACCTCCCTCCAGCAGGCTGGTCAGGTATGGGGGAAGTTTGGAGCCTGAAGTGGCTTAAGCCCTTCATGTTCTCTTAAGATTGCTGGGAGAGCTCTTGCATATTAGGGGGTTTGGAATCTGATGTCATCAGCATAATTGAACACCAAATAGGATGGAAGCAATGGATTGGGACTCAGCAGCAGAAAGTCAGTCTTCCAAACAATAATAGGACAGGAAGGTGGGATTCAGATGTGGAGGAAAGGATGTGAGGAGCTGTCATGCTGCCATATTGGTGGCTGCAACTTGGGAGAGAGTATTATTTTTTTATTTGTTTGAATTTAGTTTACCCGGCAGGCCACTGAGACAAACATCCATTTTTCAGTGGTGACCCAGGATTAGATACATACTGTAGCAGTCAATACTGAATTACAATATATACAATGGTACAGAGATACATCATATACAATGGTACAGAGAGTATTTATTTGTTGAAGCAGCCCCCTGGTAGCAGGCTTTTCCCATCCTCCCACCCTGTAAGAATAGGCTAGGAGTCCATTCCAGAGACTAACTGGGTAGGTGATGGACATATGGGGCCAGCTGGGAACAAAGACAGTTTTGAGCATGAGCTCAGCAGCAAATCCAGAATAGTCTGGTCAGCAGCTGGCCTGTGAATGTCCAGCAGGTGAAGATAATAGGCTGTGGGTCAACACTGGGTTGAACACAGGCTATAATGTGGAGGACCAAGGTTGCACCAACCTGTTCATAACTAACCACCCCGCCTTCTACTTTAAGAAGGTAATGGTGAAGGAGGCCCTAACGATGGTCAGGAAAGTCCTAGGCAAAAACCAGATTGGGGAGTGACAGGCTAGACATGAAGTTACTGTCTCTCACCCTTGATAGTCTTATTATGCCCATAACAATGCTATTTAATAAATCACTGTCCCTAGCTCAATTTCCAGAGGTATGGAAGGAAGCCCTGGTAACTCCAGTGAATAAGAATGGTGACGAGGCGCTGGTGTCAAACTACAGGCCAATATCTATCCTCTCCCCACTATCCAAAGCTTTGGAAAAAATCGCGGCAAGTCAATTCACAGAATACCTCAATAAGTACAATCTGCTCTGCCCAAACCAACATGGCTTCAGGCAAAAACACAGTACCACCACGGCACTGCTGGAATACACTGACTATGCGCACAAGGCGCTGGATGAAGGCGCAATGGTGGGATCCATCTTCATAGACCTCACCAAAGCCTTCGACACTGTCAACCACTCTCTACTAGTACTCAAGCTCCAAAGATTGGGTGTGGCAACAAATACCATGAATTGGTTCAATGACCACCTAACACACTGGAGCCAGCGAGTCAAAATCGGGCAGACGTTATCCAGCTCTAGAGATGTACTCCTAGGAGTCCCTCAAGGATCAGTTCTAGGGCCCCTGCTTTTCAGCCTCTTTGTAAATGACCTACCCACAGCCTGTGACACCAGACTTATTCTGTATGCAGATTATGCCGTGCTGCTGAGCAGCAACACCTCTCAGGTTGCACTACAAACCGAACTACAGAACTCTTTCAATAAACTCGAGGACTGGTTCAGTAGGCAAAAGCTGCTACTAAATTACAAGAAAAACAGGCCATGCTGCAATCCAGCCCCTACAACAAACACATGCATGCTCCTCTCGTAATCACCAACAAGGCTGGTGAGCAGATTGAGCAGGTGTACTTGTTCAAGTGCCTTGGAGTCACCATTGATGACTATCTCACTTATATGCACCACATAGACTCCCTTGTCAAAGTGGTAAACACAAAGTTTGGGGTCCTCTATAGGCATAAGAAATCCCTCACCCTGGAAGCACTCTGAATCTCAGTCTCCAGCTCCATACTCTCCACGATAGACTAAGGGCTGGTGGTCTATGGAGCTGCTACTTATACAGTGCTCAAAAGGGTCCAAAATGCACTCAATAAGGCAGGCCACCTCACCCTGTGTGCAGATCACTACACTCATACTTGCACCCTGTATGAGCGTACAAACTGGCTTAACCAAAAAGACAGGATCAAATACCAAACTTGCCTCCTGGGAAAGAAGGCACTCCTCGATAAAAAACCACCCTGTATAGGAAACCTGCTCTAGGCTTCTCTCTCAGTACACATCACCAGATGGAGGAAGAATGGAGCACTGTCCATACCATTCCGCCGAACCTCACTAGGGCAGCGTGCTTTCTCCTATCAGGCCCCCCTCTGGATAAATGAACTCCCGATGAAATTACAAATGAGCAACAGCCTGTCTCAATTCAAAGTAGGCCTCAAACAACACCTAATGTCTAACTCAAAATGCACCTGCTTCTCGGGCCCCACTTGATAGACAGGCCTACCCCCAAGGTAACACCCAGCAGGGCTACCTAGACAACCCTGCCTCCATTCCAGCATAGCCAAGGGCATAAGTAAGCTATCAGTCCTCTTTAAATGCACTTGGTACTGCCCCTCCCAACCCCCCCCCACACACACACCTTACTCAACAAAGCCCCCTGGAGTTGCCCCCCCATCACAGCCCCCCCCCACCCCGTTTCACTGTCCTCCCAACCTCTCGCCTCTGGTTGGTTTCAAACCCAATCCCTTGTTTCACTGTCACCCAGCCTCTCGCCATCTGGGATAGGGTTAAACCCTATGCAGTAAATCTGCCATAGTCTATCAATGGATTTGGAGGTTTCCAGGGGTGTGCTACCTAGGGCAACCAATTAGAAACTGCTTAGTATTCAATTACAACTGCTCAGTTTTTTTTCTCCTATTTGTCTAATTGTCATGTAATCACTCTTTAATGCCTAATGATCAGGGCTCTGTAACCACTGAATATGTGTATTGTCTTATTGTCCACCCTGATGTGGAACCTTTGTAAAAGAGCTCACGCTCAAAGGTCTTTCTGAAATACTAATTAAACAATGAAAACAATTAAATTAAATTAAAAATAATGAGCCTTGTTCTTCATTGAGGCATGGCAAAGGATGCCCTGTTCTCATCATAGTCTTATCATCTGCAAGGGGCTCTTTTCCTCATCACAACCAATGTTGTTTTTGGCTGCTTGACCTCTCCACTCACAGCTGGTTCTTTTTCTCTCAAGGGACTATAAAGATTTTCACACAGGGAATTACTGTGTACATGTGTGAGAACACTCTGCACCCACCACCCCAAACTGCCTTTGAGTACCATATACAATATGTAAGAAGACTGGGACACTTGTAATTTCAGTACTTCAATTTATTTTAGATGCACACACACAAAAAAAAAATGTAAAAAGCAGTGAAAATGATTCAGCCTAAAAATGCTAGGTAACTAACTAGAGTTGTCTTATATGACTCGGGTATAACTTGCAGAAGCAACTGCCATGGCTATAGCAGACAGAAACTAATGTTTTGCTCCTACATCAAAGAGCTTCAACTGAGTTACTGAGAGCATTTAGTGCCCACATTTTGCTGAAATAATGCATACAGAATTTAAGGTGACAAGTGTATAGCAACAATACAAAATAAAAAGTGCCAGAAATGTGCCTAGTGATTATAAACAGACCTAAAGTGATGCCCCCATAACAGATTATGATGCAGTACAGACACTTTTTAAATATATTTTTGTGTCTAAAATACGTTGAAGTACTATGATTACAAGTGTATCAGACATTTTATATAGTGTATAGGATACATACACACAGTTTGGGTTGATGGGTGCACTACACCACAGTCCTATCATGGCTGTTTTTTTTGGTTTGTGTAGTAGCCCTGCCAATTACTGCAGTGGAGCAGTGTGCAACTGATGCAACTGTATATGTGCTGTATGTGTATATACAAGATTAATGAACTTCTTAATTATGAATGGTTTAAGGTTGTATATGGATGCCATGTCTGCTAAAATAGACTGTAAATGCTGCAGAAACTGATAGCAAATATTGCAAATAAAGATGTGAGGCCATCATAATGGTCTAGTCCCTGTTCCTGATACATTTGTGGTGGAACTGGGAAATACTGCAAATAAAGGGCCCTATGCATGAATGCGCAGAGTGACTACATGCCGTGTATCTGTGGTGCATAGCCACTCTGCACCCATTGCACCCCCCAAGCGGGATGCACAACACGGGACGTGCAGCCCGTATAATCCCAATCCCCAGGCCGCATGAACAGTAAAGCACCGGGGGCAGGCAGGGGCATGCTGGCACTATACACCATTCACAAAGGCACGTAGTGTCGCACACTGGGGGGTGTAAGAGGGTGATGTTTACACCAGGGGAGACCCTGCTGTAAGTGCCCTACACACCCAGCCCCACACACAGCAGAAACCCACACATGCACTGGCAGGAGGTAGGGACTCCCCCAACATGACTGACTACTTGCCCAGGCCAGATTCCAGCCCCCCACCAATATGGCGGTAGACACACCCCACCCCACCACAAGGCAGCCTGACCCCTATGCATGGCCCAAACACCTCACCCACCAACATGTGACTGCCAGGTTCCTCCTTTAGCTGAACACAGACTCCCCCAACCCCCAAAGGATGTATGTCCATTCCCTAGCAGCAGTACCAATTGTACCTCCACCCCCTGCAAGTGACAGCCCGATCCCCATGTAGTGCATACCACACCCCCCAAACACACAGAGGTGCCCCGGTCCCGGTGATGTACATTTCCCCCTGGCACACACAGATGCCCCATCCACTATATCCCAAGACCCGTCCCCAGTACCCTCTCCCCCACATTGGTGTTCAGTGGTTCCCCCAGCAGCGGCACCAACAATCCTCCCCAGCCCCCGTATCTGTATGTCAGTGTACTGGCTCCAGATGGCAGGGAGGATGAAGCTGACATGTGCTAGGCAGCAGATCTATGGTGGGAGCCATGGTGCCCATGGGGTTCAGCAAGGGGGACTGTTCTGAATGCGGCCGCGGGGGTCCAGGTGTCCACTAGTACTATTCATGCACCTGGACCCATGTCCTGCCATGCAAGTGATCCACTTGGGACCCAGGATGGGCATCAGATTGTATGCCCGACTGTGTCCAATGCTCTGCCCTGGCTGCTCTGCACCCCTCTGCATGTCAGAGAGATGGGACCATGGACAGGTGGCAGCCGTTTGTGAATACCGGCCTGTGTGTCTGTATGTGTGGAGCTACCCAGGCAGGGTATGCACTTTAGATGAGTACTTTCTGCCCGCTAGTGAATAGGCCCCAAAGATGTGAGGCCATCATAATGGTCTATTACCTGTTCCCGACACATTTGTGGTGGAACTGGGAGGCTGAGGTGGGGCAAACAGATCTTATTGGTAGCACTGGAAATACCTGTAACACAGCACTGGGAACCCTTTAGGCCAAACGGGATGATCTTACTGGACAGCATTAGAAATACCTGTCACACAGCACTGAGCTCCCTATATAATGCCATGGAAGATTCTATGTCTTAAGTGAGGCAATTTGACATAGTGGTTAGAGCTCAGGTCAATGAACCTGGAAACCTAGGTTTGATTTTCAGTTAATTTGTGACTCTAAGCAAGTACCTTAACCTCCCTTTTCTTAAACCATCTCTGTGCTCTTTGAATCTTTTTGTGCACAGAAAATGACAGCAACATTTTTCCTAAAGATAGAAACATAGAATTTGCTAACAGATAAGGACTAGTGGTGGGCAAAGTGGTCGAAATTCACTCCGCGAAGTGATTCACAGAGTAATGCAGAATCTGAAAAGTACTCCACAACATGAAGTGGAGTACTTCATGTCATAATGAGGAATGCAAAGTCCATTGGAAACAATGACTTTGTGTTATTCCACCTTCCCCAAACCATTTCTCCACCAGTTTTAAGGCGACGTACATTGAAATCAATGTACTTCACCTCACTTTGCCTTGTTTTTGAGCTCCAAAGTGAATTTTGCAGTGCTTATGGGATTGCAGGTCACATGGGCTCTAGATTGTTCTGCACAGCCTCAGTTATGTGTAGTGTGTGTATTGGAAGATGAAGACAGTTTCCTGTCAGAGCTCTGCAATTCAAATCGTCTAAAAGCTGTTAAAAAAGTCTTTTTGAGCCATTTTTTTTGCTCACAATTTAGTACATCGATTGTAGGAAGCCATCCTGTGCTCATATCATCGAGTGTTTATTGTTTGCATGTGGATTTTGAATGTTAATTTAGAACAGTAAGTCTGTGTACTGTGAAGTGGGCTTTGAGGGAGGGGCATATCTGTGGTGTAGGTAGATTAACTGGGAGAAAAAGGCAGTCTTTCTGTTTTGGTTATATTTTTCTTGTCTAACTGTGTTAATGTACGCACAGTAATATTTTCAGTAATTCTTGACATTTTGTTGCTGATTGTTGTGGTGCAGCAGTGTATAGTTTCAGTTTGTTTAAAACATTTGGTTATATTACTGAAGGTTTACAATTTGCTACGCATTACTTGTAGTGTGTGTGAGTGTGTGTGTGATGCACACTATTAAATCAGACACCTTTTATTGTGCCACTGAGTAATTGCAGCAGTGTGAACCTGCTATCCACCACACCTTCATGAATTTTTTTATACTGCTTTGTGGTATCTTTACTGGTAGTTTACTGTTACTGCCATGCACTCCCCCAGCTGGCAAAAGGTATTTTCCAGATTTGGATTTGTGACTTTTGAGCACTGGTTAGGTGTTGTTGTGCCTTTGTGTCTGCATCTCTTGAGTGCACGGCGCAATCTTAAGCTGTCTGTGCATTTGTAGTACACCATTAATTCTGAGAGACTGCATTTCTTGTTATGCTCTCATTTCACTTCATCAGCACTGAGGAATTTTCTGGACATAAGACAGTAGCATTTTTGGAATGCATATTAATTCTGGTAACTGTGTGTGACCACTGCACACATGATGGAGTGCACCATTAATTCTGGGAGACTTTGCATATTTTGTTACCCTCTCATTTCACTTTGTCAGCACTGGGAAATTTCTGGACACAAGACAGTAGCATTTTGGGGATACACATTAATTCTGGTGACTGTATGTGACCACTGCACGCATGACGGAGTGCACCATTAATTCTGGGAGACTTTGCATTTTTTGTTACCCTCTCAATTCACTTCGACAGCACTGGGGAATTTTCTGGACACAAGACAGTAGCATTTTGGGGATGCACATTAATTCTGGTGACTGTGTATGACCACTGCACACGTGATGGAGTGCACCATTAATTCTGGGAGACTTTGCATATTTTGTTACCCTCTCATTTCACTTTGTCAGCACTGGGAAATTTCTGGACACAAGACAGTAGCATTTTGGGGATGCACATTAATTCTGGTGGCTGTGTGTGACCACTGCACACATGACTGAGTGCGCCATTAATTCTGGGAGACTTCACATTACTTGATATGCTCTCATTTCACTTTGTCAACACTGAGGAATATTCTGGACACAAGACAGTAGCATTTTGGGGATGCACGTTAATTCTGGTGACTGGGTGAGACCACTGTGCACATGACTGAGTATGCCATTAAATCTGGGAGACTTCGCATTTCTTGTGCTCTCGTTACACTTCATCAGCACTGGGGAGTTTCCTGGACATAAGACATGAGCATTTTAGGGATGCACTTTAATTTTGGTGACTGTGTGTGTGAAGGGCTGTCAATATTATTCTCACTTCACCTTACTTCACGTTAAGGCAGAATCACAATGCAAAGTAATAATTGCAAGGCGAAGTGAGCCTTTTGCATTGGCACTTCGCATAGCAGAGTGAGAACACACAGTGCCCACTTCATAGGCACTTCGCTGGCGGAATTTAAATTTGTTGCATCTCTAATAAGGTCCGCTTGGCCCACCTAGTCTGCTCATTTTTTTCCTGCCTATAGTATCACTGCAGATCCTACTTGATCTCTGGCCCATTCACCCCATCCCTCCCCACCCTTCTTTAAGATTTCTTTATGCCTATCCAATGCATTCTTGAACCTTCCCATTGTTTTTGCCCCACTACCTCTTCTGGAAGACTTTTCCAGGAATCCACCACTCTCTCCATGAGAAGTACTTCCCACTCCCCCATCTTGATTATAATGGACTTTAAATTTTGAGATATATTTTGTATGAAATGCTTATATTCAATAAAATCACTCTGAGATATATGTTGTATGAAATGCACTATAGACAGTAAAATCACATTGTTTTCCACACCTGCAGGTCTCTGTAATAGTACTGGAAAACCACTGGGAAAGTTCTGAAATACTGGGGGATGCATTATTGACTTGGAATAATGTTCTGTAAAATTCCAACAATCTCAGAAGCATTGAAATGAACACATTTTCAGTCAAACTTGATTCTCTCAAGCACAACTTTATCAGTTGTTCCCTTCTTCCTGTTTTTCTCCTCCTTTCAAGTGTGATTGCAATGTATACACCCCTACTCCAGTTGGATGGGAGTGAAAGTGGCTTTTTAACAGCCAGCAGCAATACTGTTCCATAGTTAGATGGGATGGGGTGAGTAAATGTCAAGTGGCCCTTGCTCTCTCTTCTTGGGCAGTTAAGGGCCTCAGTGCCATGATGTGCTCACCCCTGCTGGTTTCAGCATGAAATTCTGGGGCTCACATACAACCCTCTCTATTGTATGTGCAGGGCAATGCGCAGCCATTGTGTTACTGCACCCCTCCCTTTGTACACACTTGAATACTGTACTTCATTCAGAAAAAAAGTATTCATCCAACAAAGGAAATGCTGTAGGCATCCACAACAAAAATACCTCATGCATAGGAAGCAAATGGAAGGGAGCTGTGTGATAACATAACCCAGGTTTGCAATCAACGGGTCCACATTTTTAAATGTGAGACCTGTTTTGCCTAAGCAAGCTCAGTCTTTCCAATATGAGCCCTGAACTGACAGATAGTAGAAGGTGACCCAAGATTTTCCAATATGGCCCCAGATGTATCAGTGTGGTTCAGATATCCAGATCATGGAAAAAGACAGGAGGAACTCCTGAGACACAAACATTTTGAAATCATGATTTGATCTGGACCATCTCACACAGTTCAGCAGCACCCTATCCCCTGTTCTCCTTAACCTTCCACCTGCTTTTCTAACTCACCTTTTCTTTTATTTTTCTTATAAATGCTGTGTTCTCCCTTGGCCCTCTTTGATTCCCACCATCCTTTGATATTCCTACCACAATTTCACAAGCACTTACTTCCTATTTATTTTCCAACCCTGTCCTGGTCAATAGCCTCTTTTGTACATACCACATCTTTCATCCCTCCCCTCATACTACTGCATATGTTGCCTTTTTTGTGCTGCTGCTTTCCAGGCAGACCCCGCAGAGGACCTCACAGCCAACACATCATTTCCAATTCCATCGGACAGTGCCATCATTAGCGTGTATTGGTTAACAATGAACTACAGCCAGCATGCTACTTTCACCTGTCAACAGTGTTATTTAATATATGCTTGCTGTGGTAATTGGATTGAACTGTATTGAGTATTTGTATTAGGTCACTTGGTTCACATAGAGGGCACTGATACAGCACAGTTCCCATTAAACTGTCACACCTTCCATTTTCTGCAGCACTGCACAATCAGTTGTGTAAGTTTTGTTGAGTCTTGCCAACGCCTCTTAAAAACTATTTCCTTAGAGTTTCAGCTCAGTTTTGCATTGCATGGTGGCAGAACTTCAGACACAGTCCAGCTGAGCTGCAAAAAGCTGCCCTTGAGCAGGGTAAAAGAGAACTCTGCTGAACTTCTAAGCCCGTTTTTCACTGTAGAAGCTCTGTTTTAAATACAGGTTCAAATTCTTTTGTTCTAGCTGTACTGTCCTTTTAATAAACTGAGTGGGTTATTCTGATTTACACACCAAAGCAAGTATCATGTTTAGAGCTACATGATATACTTCAGTTTATGTCCTTGTTAAACTCTTCCATTGCTGTCTCAGGGAATCTGTGTTCTGTCTATGGTTCAAGGGGACATAAACAACATCACACAGTTCTAAAATGATAACTGATAACCAATGTGAAAAGCAAAAACACTGTACAGTATTTACAAAGGAAGGCTAGTAAAGGCATGACAATAACAGAATGGAAACCACTATATCAAAAACAGTTTCTACAGGAAAAAATAATATCTGGATTCAGTTCTCATTCAAGCATTCAAAAACAACAAAATTTGAGGTGCCAATGCATTGCCAGCCTTACAAAGCAGTTCAAAATGAGCTCATTGGTGTAACAGCTTTATGTGAACAGTACTGTTTTTTACTGGGCCCTTTTCAAAAGTGTTTCTCTCATACACTACCGATGACAAACATCTTCTGACAATATGGTTGTTGGTGTCACATGGGATGACTTGCCAAGATCATTTCTTGGGGCGGGTGGGGGCACACAACTGAAAATGTAACCTTGGAAGAATACCATATTGTATTTCTACAAATTTCCAAATACTGATTGAATGGGAATTGGGGTGGGGAGGTTATTGGCATTCCAGGCCTTTCACTCATCCCCTGGCAATACAATCGGGTGGTGGGGCAATAAATGCTGATGAATAGGGCAGGGAGAATGCTTCTCATTGCAGGATGGGATTCTTCTGCTGTGAGCCATGCCAAGGAAACAGGCAGTAACTGCCCATCTTATATGCCCTGCCCCAAGACCTTGTTACCTCATGGTAGTACTGAAAAGGTTTCTGAAATTAGTATAATGACATATTTAGGGAACATTTGTTCAGGGGCCGATTCTGTTGCAGTCTGCAGGGGAACAGATCCTGTTCTCTCAAGAAGGTGTCCCACATACAGGCATTGGAAATGCTTAACTCTGTT
The DNA here is from genome assembly GCA_016271365.2 of Neoceratodus forsteri. Taxonomy (NCBI): domain Eukaryota; kingdom Metazoa; phylum Chordata; order Ceratodontiformes; family Ceratodontidae; genus Neoceratodus; species Neoceratodus forsteri. The sequence goes on along the minus strand of CM057452.1, from coordinate 507,166,399 downwards.
GATTAATGTCACCTGACAGACATTCCACAGAATTAGTTTTCCCTAAAATGTATTTACCCAGGGTAGCCAAGCAGAGATAAAGTGTCTCATGTTCTGCTGGGGTCCTGCTTTTTATCCTTTTTTACAGCTGGTTGGAGTCTAGACTGAAGCACTCAGACATTAAGTGACTGGTTTAAGGTCACACCTAGGATTAAGTGTCTGGTATGGATTTGAACCTGGGTTTTCTGGTTCCCAAAGCCTGTGATCTAACCAGTAGGCCATGCTATCTTTCATTCTCATAAAATTGCACACTGTTTAAACGGTGTGAAGTTGATGCAGCTTCCCTTAGAAACTGAAATTCTGCGCCACAGAATCTGGAATTCCATTGATTTTTTTCTTCTGCAGGATTCTGAAAAATTTCATGACAGTTGAATTTAAAAATGTTGCTCACTTCTAGAGCCACAGTTGGGAATTTTTTTTTATATTAGTTGATATTTTGAGTTAAAAGGTTATAGTTTTGGTACTTGCTCACAGCAGTTGTGGCACTCTGCAGATGGACGACATTTATTAATGACTAGTGCTGTGTGGAACTGCAAAATTCAATTTTTGTTAGAATTCCACAAAATTTAGAAATTTGAAAGAATTATGCCCGCGGTGCATTAGGCCTTTCCCACTGCAAAACACTGTGAAAATGTTAACTTTTGCCAACTGATGAGAACTTTCTTAGAAAATATAGTGTATTTTAGCAGCTTCTATAGTTTATTCAGAGAACATTTCTGTAATTTAACAAACAGAAACAGGGTTCATATTAAAAGCCTGTAGTTTTTCTTTAAAAAAAATCACAGTTCACGTAATGGATAATACAGTGGAATTCATCATGAAATTCCACCAGTCTTTTTTGGAAGTGGAATTGTGATTTTGATGGATTTCTGCATCACTCACTGCACTACTGACCACCTCCAACATCTGGCTCTGTCTCATGTAAGAAAATGTGTCTGCAGTAGGCGTAAAGCACATAGGAGGAACTTTTCAAATTGTGTTGGTTCCTTGAAAACCAGCCACATGCAAAGTGATAAGTGTGGCCCTAAACAACCAACAATCTGCAACCCCATTGACTGCAGTATGATTGATATTTATAGCATCTGACCACTCAACTGTCTGCTCAGTCTGACACCAGTATTGAGCACTAAACAGTTAAGTAGTCAAACACCACTTGCTTCTTGAAAGCCAGACTCACTGGTGGTGGTGGGGGGGGCATTGCACATAGGACAAAGCACAATCTCCCACTTCAAGAGGCACAGGCTTAATGCTCAGCCTACCTTAGAGGGGAAATCAGTTTGTCAGATTGGCATGCTTCATCACTGTTGATAGCCTTTATTCAATACTAAGATGCCTCAGGACTTACCTGGTAGGGAATGAATGAATGACAGGCTCTTTAGAATTAGATTTGACATGCATTATCAGAATACTGCTGGGAAGCCTGCCTGTCTTCCTATCAACCTAGCCATTGGAGAAATAGAGGTTATTGACTGGTATCAGACTCCATCTTCCACCTGCACTGCATTTGTTCTAGTTTTGGGAAACCTGTACTGCACCTGCTGTATCCACATTGTGGATATGCTATACAGGGGGCTTAATTTCTAATGCTGTCAGTCTCTCACTTTTCAGCACCACAGAATTGTTCACAGTTTTGGGAAAGCTGTACAGCACCTATGCTACAGTGTGCAGCATGGCTGCTGTACAGCACCAGTGCTGCACACTTTACCTGGCATGTGAATATACAGAGTGATTCATTCTCTACTGATGTCATTCCCTCACCTTTCACCAATATTGATCTTTTTTCTAGGTTTGAGAAGGCTGTATGGCACCTGTCTTCATGGCACATACCATGCAAATTTACAGGAGGTTTTAGAATCTAGTGGTGTCAGTCTCTTCATTTTACCTGCACTGAAATCTTTCCTAGTTCTAGAAAGGCTGTACTGCACCTATTCGGACTGTATGCCATATGCAGATATACTGAGGAGTTCTGTCCCTACTACTGTCAGTCTCTCACCTTTCATCAGCACCAAATCTAATATTTGTTTTGGGAAGGCTGCACAACTCATTTGTACACTGTACTCAGCTGCAGATATACAGGTTTCTTCAGTCTCCAGTTCTGTCAGTCCCTTACCTTTCACTGGTTCTAAATTTACCCCAGTTTAGTGGAAACTGCAGAGCACCAACCAGCAGTGTTCCTAGAATACCTATTAACTATCCTACATTAGGAAGAATATCTATGCCCTTCAGAAACCCTGGAGCACATATAGAGATGGGGTTTCTCACACTGGACAGAGATTCAGAAGAATACATTCATAATAATTATTGTTGCTCAATCAACATCAGACTGTGAACATTAAAAGTACCATGTATCACACATTTGGTCTCATTTTTTCACACTGGTGTGTACCACATGTGGGTGATGAGAGGCTGAGAGGTTTAATACCTGTCCTGGGTATAAATTGAATTCTTCAGTTTCCAGTGTTGTTGGCTGCTCACCTTCCCCAGCACAAGTTTCATCAAAGTGCAAGGAACCCTGTACTATGCATGCCCACAGACAGGTACCCAGTTTGTGAATCAATGTAATAGGTGTGGCAGCCTCACTCCCCTTTCACTGAAACAAGACAACTTGAAGTTGTAGAAATATCACTTACCATCTTGTGTTTGTTTGACTGGTATCAGCTATACATTGTCTTGCCCTACAGGTGCTGTGGAGACCTCGTGGGGTTGCTAGTCTGGACAGCAGAGTGAGTGAGTAGATAAAATATATTACTCAGTCATAGAGAAAGATGGGTTCACTGATTAAACAGTTGAAACTGAATGGTTCAGTTCTCCTTCCTGCAATGAAAGGTTGGCTGTGGTTAATTGGACTGCAGATAGAGAAGTGTCTCCTGACCCCCAAAAAGGGTAATATGTAACAGCTTGTCGGGGGGGGGGGGTGGCTGAGATGTGCTGAGGTTTCACATTGTTTGGGTCTCCATGGTTCAGTGAAGAGGTGAGAGTGTTCCAAATGTAATTATGTTCTCATGCCAAAAGCTCTTGATGGGAAATGGTTTCCAGAATGCCAGCAAGGGTAATTCATTTGACAAATATGTTGCAATAACTTGCAGCACAAGGCATTGGCCTTTCATCATCAGGGACTCGAGTTCAAATCTCAGCTCGGATTAGAAGTGTGATAATATAGATGGTTTAGGTCTGAGACAAGAAGAAGTCCATATTACTAAGCACAGCCACTTTACTTGTGTGACAGGTAGCCCTCAGCTCAGAAGAAGTTAAATGAGCATGAAGACCAAACAAGCTGCCCTCTCAGTTAGGTCAAGAATGAATGCATATAAAAAGTCAATGAATAGTATTTGATATTCAATTGAAATGTATAAGTGATTTAAGATAAGACCCTTGAAAAAGCTGACTTGCATGAGTGAAACGTGGGCAATGAAAAGAACATTTTAAGACAAAAGTGTGGAGCTTGGAATCCATCGAATGAAGAAAAGCAGTAGCATCCCCAGCAGCAAGATTAAAGACTTAAAGGCCAAACAAGCTGCCCGAAGCAATCCATCTAGGACAGTGCAGAGGTTCATTACTGAAGTGCTCTAAAGAAGCCTGTGCCATGCCTGGTTCTTCGAAAAATTGAGAGCTGAAGGAGCCCACCTCCCCACGTCGGATTTTTGTCTTTCTGTAGTACTCCATTAAATGCAGTAGTGTGGGGAAGCCTGTGCAGCCTGCACTGTACCTAGCCTGGTGATATGCAAAGGGAGTCAGTTTTAAGTACTGTTCTCTTTAAAGTGAATTTCCATTTTTATGTAAAGCACTGACAGTTTGCATCAGAAGGACTCAAGTCTCAGAACATTCCTAATGAATGCTGAATTTCACAATAGTGCAATCTTCATTTCAAAAGATGTTTTCAGGACAAATTGCACTTTGCCCCTTAATCTGTTTCTGATGCTTTTCTTTTCTCAAGTAATAATTCTCTGTTATGACACCACAGCTGGTTAAGAATAAGAGAGTTCCACTCCCAGTTTTAAAAGCCAATTGTTGGGATGTGTGGCTTGGCTGCCAGCAAGGTGACTGCGTAATCCTTACTCTCTGATGAACCCCTTATGTCCTCGTCTGACAATGCTCCAATGAACTTGGGAGGCAACAGCTTTATTCTGCTAAACACTACGCCAGCTGAGAGAATCCCAACATATCACATGTCCCAGAGTGGATCATCACAAACCCAAACCTCACCTCAGCAGATCAAATCCTGGGCAAGGGCAGCTACCCTGATCCAGTTTCCTTCCAGTGATTCCACCAATACCATGGAATCTAAGGAGACAATGAACCACAAGCAACTGGCTGAAAAATGTTTCTTGGATGAATTCTTCAAGCTAGATGGACTCAATGAAAATTAATTTCTACCTTGCAAAACTCTGATTATTTCCCAGCCCCTCTGCTGTGATCACACCTGGTGAGGCCCTATTAGTGTACTGTAGTAATTAAGGCTGCCTCTCTCCTTAAAGCAGTAATCTGCCCTGACCTGCAGGGAGATATGGCCTTACTCATATGCAGGCAGCATTGCCCTTTTATGCCCTTACAGATCACATTCCAGCTTCATCAGGTGCATGCAAGCATCTTTTACTACTAACATCCCTTCCCACCGCTCCCCTTTGGCCTGCCATCATTATCCATATTAAAGCAGGACTTTAGTGGTACTGTTGCACTGGTACCCTTATGTTATCTCGAGGCTCACTATCCCAACACTAACCTGCCCAGTTAGTATTGCCCAACAGGTGTAGCATCCTGACAGTGGAAATCCCACTGTTGTTTTGCCCAGTGTTTTAATGGGAGGGGTAAGATAGCGGATGTGATGGGTTGCTACCTTACCCCTGGTATGCTCCTGGAAACAGCATTGAATCTGGGAGCTGGATGAGCTGCCCCAGTGCCATGGAGGACTAAAGCACTAGCAGCTCAGCCAGCATAGGGTTAGAGGCTCAGGTTCTGGTCCAGGCTATGGACCTTTTTCACATTTTGCCCCCGTAACTGATATAATTTTTACTCCAGTCTGCTCCCCTAGGAGTTAGTTATATGAATTCTACGGGGTGTCGAGGAGAAGCACCCCACATGGGGAGTATGGCCAGATGGTGCTACCCCCCACATTGTAACACATGGCTATAGGTTGCCATGTTGAACAACATTAGGTTGGGCAAGTGGCGGAGTTGGGTCTGTGCAGTTTGGGAATCTGATCTCGGTATCCTGAGCATGAGGATACTGAGTTTCCAGATAACATAATATATCTGTTGCACCAAATCTTACATAGAAACATAGACTTTGACGGTAGATAAGGATAACTTGGCCCACCTAATCTGCCCATTTCCCTACCTATAAGCTACAGATTCTAGTTAACCAACAGCCTACTTCCTCTTAACCCCCCACTATAATTGTCTTATATCTGTCCTATGCACTCTTGAATTCCCCCACTGTTTTGACCCTATGACCTCCTCAGGAAGGCAGTTCTATGTGTCCACTAACCTATCCGTGATCTCCTGATCCCTCTGTATTGAATCCTGAAGATGTACTACAAAATGCTGGTTGGGTGAAAATAAGCAGTACCTGGCATCCAGATGCTGCTCAACTCTCTGTTTCCATGTGAAACTGTAATCCTGCAACCTGCCCATGATGCCAACTTGTGGAAAATGATCAAGGCAGGAACTGAGAAAGCAGCTCAACTCTGTGTCAAACAAGTCAGAAAGGGAAAGAGGAAAAAGAGACCACTGTGGTTCTCTAGGGAGGTGGCAGAAATGGTTGGAGAAAAGAAGATGGCTTTTAGGAAATACAAGCAGACATAGGAGGAGGGAGACAGAGAGAGTTGCCAAGACAAACAAAGGGAGGCAGGGAAGGCACTTAGAAATGCAAAGGTATGGACAGAGGAAAACATTGCAAACTCAATAAAAAGTGGAAATAGAACTTTTTTCAGGTACATCAGTGAAAAAAGAAAACTAGAGGGGGGTTTAGTTAGACTGAAAACTGTGGATGGGTATTGGGTGGAAGAAGATCACCTCAAGGCAGAAATGCCAAACAATTACTTTTTTTTTTATTCAATTTACTTTATTGACATATTAACAACATATACATTTAGCAAACATTGTGCCGGCAGGCATTTACAAGATAAATGTGACTTTGTCATATAAGCATAATAACCAGCCTGTATTATTGATGTATTCATAACTAAGATAGCCAAATGTAATATCAATACTCTACCCGAAACCCCCCACCCTCCACCCATTTTTAAGACAGCATTCACACGCCAAGCAAGGTATCATTAGGGGTCTTCGTTGAGAGGAAGACAAGGATGGATAAGTGTATCTGATGAGGGGATATTTCTTATAAGTAATTCTCAGTATGCCATAACATAGAAACATAGAAACATAGAAGTTGACGGCAGATAAGGACCGCAAGGCCCATCCAGTCTGCCCATTTCTTTTTCTACCTTATAAATGTGCCATCGGCCTTTGCTCTGTCAGTGACCTATCTATTCATAGTCATTTGTATTGCTCCCTTATGCCTATCCCATGCCTGTTTGAAGCCCTGCACTGTATTCATAGCTACCACTTCTTGTGGTAAGCCATTCCATGCATCTACCATCCTTTCTGTGAAAAAGAATTTCCTCACATTCCCCATAATCGGCCTCCTCTAATCTCATGCTGTGTCCTCTCTTGTCCTGCTATTTTTCTTATATTTAAACATGTTAGACTCTTTCACCTTGTTTATGCCCTTAAGGTGTTTAAATGTCTCGACATATCACCTCTCTCCTCCTCAGCTCAAGGGTATACATATTGAGCTCCGTTAATCTGTCCTCATATGTCTTCTGATGCAGTCCCTGCACCATTTTTGGTTGCCCTTCTCTGGACTGCTCAATTTGGTTAATGTCCTTGTGAAGGTGTGGCTCAATACTGCACGCAGTACTCCAGATGGGGCCTAACCAATGTCTTGTACAGAGGGATTATTACCTCCCTCTTACGACTTGTGATACCCCTACTAATACACCCTAACACCCCCCTAGCCTTACCTACTGCTTTAGAGGTCTGCTTAAGGCCAAGGCAGTGTCTAGTGAACCCCACTTAGAGTCGTATGGCTGAGCCTTGTTGCTCATCCTGGCTATATGTGACTCTACCTGTAGTGCGAGCAAAATTTCTTTGTACCATTCTATAGTTGACGGGGTAGAGATGTCCTTCCAATGTCTCAGGATGACAGATTTCACAGTAGCTGATATTATGGCCATGTACAATTTCTGCTGTTTGGTCATACCAATACAAAAATTATTCAGCAGACAGATTTCAGGTGTGAAGAAAACTTCCAAATCTGTAGCCCGTGATAGTGAGGCACAAATCGCCTTCCAGAAGGGCTGAATCTTAGCACACTCCCATAATACATGATAGATATCGCTCTCCTTAGCCCCACATCTAATACATGAGGGGTGTGCTAATCTACCCATTCTGTAAAAGCTTCATAGGAGTATAGTACATGTTGTACATAATATAAAACTGCTGAAGCTTATATCTATCTTGTCTAATATTTTTGTGGTTATGTAGCCATATGCGTTTCCCTGTGCTCTTATCATCTGTCATTCCTAATCTTTGCAACCAGTAGTAACTAACACCAGAAAGAAGGTTATCATCTAGCCCTTGCAATGCACTGTAGATTCTAGAAATAGAGTGGGGTTGGTCAGCTACTTTAAGTAATAATGATAACTCAACCCTATTTTCTACCCATGCCTCCTTTTTATGAAAGTGGGCTTTTTTTGAGTTGGAGACTTGTCGAAACTTGACACTATATCCTTTTTAATTCTGGGAATTTGGTACAAGCACACTCATATGATATTAACTTAAACAATTACTTTTAAGTATTTGTGGAGGATGGAGCAGGTAAAGGGCCAACATTAAATGGGAGAGGCATAAATGGGAGGGAGGTAAACACAAATCCCTTCCCAGAAGAATGGATACAAGCATACAAGAAGCCAGCAGAAGGCCACTTGGTCTATCTAGTATGCTCGTATTGCAGGGTCCACAGCTTGAGCTACTCTCCCTGCCCCCCTCCACTCCTCCCATCCTCCCTACCCATAATCCTTACCATCAACCTATGACAATCCCAGCCTCTCTTGAAACTGCCTACTGTCTTCAATGAGACCACCTCTTCTGACAGTGGATTCCAAGTATCCACCACCCTCTCTGTAAAGAAGAGCTTCCCGACATCCTTCTTGAATCACCCCTTCCAGCTTAAGACTGTGGCGCCTCATGTTATGGTTACCACTCAACCTAAAGAGACTCTCCTTATCCACCTTATTTATCCCTTTCACATACTTGAAGGTCCCAATCATGTCCCCACTCTCTCTCTCTCTCTCTCTCTATCTCTCTCTTTCTGTCTCTCTCTCCTTTCCTTCAGGGAGTACATGTTCAGTGCTCTAAACCTCTACTCGTATGCCTTACCCTGCTGACCTACTATCATCTTTGTAGCCCTCCTCTTGACCTTGTCCAGCAGGTTAATGTCCTTTTTGAGGTGTGAGCACCAGTACAGAACTCCATACTCTAGATCTGGCCTCACCAGTGACCTGTATAAGGGTGGTATAACCTCCTCTCTCATACTACTGATCCACTTAGCTATGCATCTCAGCATCTTGTTTGCCCTTGCTGCTGCTTTCTTGTACTGCATGGAGTGCTTCAGGTCACTAGTGATCTTCTCTCCCTGGTCCTTCTCCTTCTCTGATCCAGATACCTGGACTCCACCAATGTAGTACACTGTCCTGGGACTCTTGGCTCCAATGTGCATAACTTTGCATTGCTCTGCATGGAAGCCAAACTGCCAGACCCCAGACTATCTCCCAGCTTTTCCAGATCATCCTGTACATCCTGTATCCTTAGGGAACCGACAACAGCAAAAGTCAGTAAAGCAATGGGGCCTGATGGAGTGCACCACAAGGTAGTGAGGGAAGAAAGGGACATGTTGGCCACACCACTAGTGGCTATGTTTAGTCAGTCACTGGAAACTGTGGAAGTGCCAGAGGACTGGAGGATGGCTAATATGGTCCTGCCATACAAAAAACAGAAACAAGGAAGAGACTGGAAACTACAGGCCAATCAGCCTGACCTCTGTAGTAAGCAAATTAATGGAAAACCTGCTAACGGAAAGGACAGTGGAACACCTGGCATCCGGTGGTCTGCGCAAGACCCAAGACAGCATGGTTTCACAGAGAGGAAGTCATGCCTGATGAACCTCATAGAGTTCTTCAACTAGGTAACTGGGGAGGTGGATTGGGGGGGGGGGGTCAGTGGATGTAGCATACCTAGATCTTAGCAAGGCATTTGATACAGTTCCACATAGAATGCTAATAAACAAACTGGAGAAGCCAGGAGTTGGTTGTATGGTAGTGAGAGTTGACTAGAAAAAATAACCTAGAGGGTGGTGATGAATGGAACATACTCTGCTGTGGGTAGAGTGACCAGTGGAGTTCCCCAGGGATAAGTGCTAGGCCCAGTCCTCTTCAATGTCTTTATCAGTGACATCGCAGAGGGGCTGGAAGAGAAGGTGTGCCTGTTTGCAGATGACACAAAACTCTGCAACAGGGTGGACACATCAGACTGGGTGCAAAGAATGAGGAAGGGACTGAAGAGATTGGATGAGTGGTAGAAGGATTGTCAGCTAAGTTTCAATGCAAAGAAGTGCAAGGTAATGCATATGGGGCATAGAAATCGGGGCACAGTTTACCGCCTGGGAAGAGAGGAACTTGCAAGCTTTAAGCAGGAATGGGATCTGGGGGTTGTCATCACAGATGACTTGAAAATTTCAAAATAATGTGACAAGGCAGCAGGGAAGGTGGGCAGGATGCTGGGTCACATTGGTAGGGGAATCACCAGGAGAAGGAAGGAGGTAATAATCCCACTGTATGGATCACTGGTGAGGTCTCACCTCGAGTACTGCATCCAGTTTTGGAGACCCTATCTTCAAAGGGACATAAACAGAGTGGAGGCAATACAGAGGAGGGCAACCAAAATGGTAAAAGGCCAGCATAATAAACCTTAAAAGGAAAGGCTGAGGGAGTTAAATATGTATTCACTGGAGGACAGGAGGGAAAGGGGGGCATAATTGAAACTTTCAAATATCTCACAGGGAAAAACAAAGTACAGGATGGTACCATCTTCCAAAGAAATAGATGCTTAAGGATTAGGGGGCACAGTATGAAGCTGGAGTGGGGGGACTTCAGGGGGACTGTGAGGAAGTACTTTTTCATGGAAGGGGTAAGGGACAAATGGAACAGTCTGCCAGAAGATGTGGTGGAGGCAGAAATGGTTGCAGGTTTCAAGAAAGCTTGGGACAAACACAAAGGGAGCTTGAAAAAACAAGGGAAGGTGACAGCAGGTTGATCAAGATTCACTTAGTCATGACAACTAGGATAAGAAGGATGATGCAGCATGTGCTTGTCTGCTGACAGCTTCTATGTTTCTATATAACTCAGCCTGGGAATGCCAGACTCATGACTTTAGGTGCTGCTTCTCTTCCAGAACCCCTTGCTGTCCTGGATGACTTTTCTATGTTTCAGTCCCCTGTATTGTTTAAAACTATTCCTGCTGCTGGCACTCCAGCAATTGGCCATGATAATCACAGAGCTGTGGTCAGTACTTCCACACTCTGTTTCAGACAGTTCTGATGCTGATATGGCTGTCACTCTGCCTCATTCGGATAGCATTCACTCTCAGACTTCTACTAATGCTAGACACAAAACACTTCCCTGTTCCTACTATTACTCTGCCTCACAGTTGTGATCTATCAGTAGTTCCTGCTGCCTTGTCTAAAATGGAATCTCTCCCTGCTGCACATGTAACTATACCCTGAGCAGTTGCTCCAAATACTGTCACCCCAGCACTTTATGAGATTCTGCTGTACAGCCACTAGTTGTTGCCCCTCCTGAACTCTAATTCCTTATCCTGCAGAGGACATGGGAGAGTCATATAACACTTTACTAGAATGCTATATTCAAGTTTTGTCTGTGCCACACCAGCAAGAAATTACTGCTGCCACCCTCATCCACTCTGTTTCCAAATCCTCCCTAGTGGTTGAGGCAGACCCTTCCAGAGTGCCTACTGATCCCTCTTTATCTTCAGTCCCATTCTCTAATTTGAACACCCAGTTGGTCAAAATTCTTAACAAAAGGCCATAAAAGAGACCTGCTGATTTGTTTCAACCTCCATGTTTTTCAGCAAAAGGAATGAATGTTGTCAGGCTCCATTATAAATGTGGCTCAATGGAGTTCTCTGACAGAATCTATGTGGGAAGGACTCTTATCAAACACTCGGTGAAGTTTATTGCCACTGAGATCTATGCCATTATTCACACCATGGTTGATTCTTTGTTTGATATTAGCTTTAAAATGGTTGCAGGGTTAGACAGTGTTGGCAAAAATATCATGCTCTGAAAGCAACGCCACTGCGTGCTCCCTTTTACACTATCCCTTTCACAAAGCCCTCCCACAAGACCATTGCTATTTAATTTCATAATGAGGGTGTGAACATTGTAGACATCATATGCTGGATTAAGAATCATTGCGATGTGCTTAGAGATCCATAACCCATTTTGGATTCTGAAAATATCTGGATTTGTGGCTGGAGACTCAGAGTAAAATTATGGCAGAGTAACAAAGGGTTGGAGCATCTCCCCAATAGTTTCTATCTGTGGAAAGATTGTGGCATTGCAGTTTTTCAGAGACAACCTAAGGCATACTACAGATGTAGATCAAAATACCACCTTTGCAATGCTGTGATCATGTCACATGCTCTCTGTGCAGAAGTTGAACACCTCAGCCCTCACTGCAATAATACCCTCAAATGTAACCCATGTGAGGAACAGGGACATTCCCTTCACATGTGTCCCTGGACCTCACACCATACTGATGATGGCCTGAACAAAATAGAACAAGATTTCTACGTTAATGTGGCATGAAAATCTGACCATAGAAAGTCATTTGCAAGAGCAGGAAGTCCTGCTTTTTCTACCCCTTTGTTCCCTTCTATAAGTGTGTTAAGGCATTCTCAGTCTGTAGTGTCACCTGCTGATAAACCAACTTTATCAGATAGCCTGGTTATTTCAGCCACTTTGGAAGATCCTACAGTTTCTATGCCTACTACTTTCTCTCCAGTCCATATTCTTTCTTTTTTTTTATAATTCAAGTTTTATTAAAGTTTCCATTACAGAGAACGAATCATAGTGAAGTACATCATGAACCCCAAAGAGCAGACACAAAATACAAAATGATTCGCTCTCCCCACCCCCTACCACCAACCCAACTCCCACCCTGAACAACCCAGCACATTGGTGCTCCTTTAGCACAACACCAAAGAATATAACCTGGTAGCACTTAGGCCTGTAGTGCATAAAGAGTCCGCATTGGGCCCCAGATCTTGTCAAACTTTTCCAGTTTGTTGTATAAGCTGGCAATAGTCCTCTCTGTTCTGAGGTTCGCCAACAATTCCTGAAGCCATTCAACATAAGATGGTACCTCCATTTCCTTCCAGTGCCTCAACACCACCTTTTTAACAGACATCGACATCAATGCTATGTGGTACCTCCTGTTCACCACCGAAATAGAGGAAAAATCCCTGAGAAGACATGTTTTGGGGGTGAACAGTTCTGAGAGCCCTAAAAGGGGATCAGCACACTGATTAATCATGGTCCAAAGTGGGGCAATTTTAGAACAGCTCCAGAAAATATGAAGGAGGTCACCTTCTTGAGACTGTCATCTTATGCAAAGAGGGGAAGACATCAGACCCAGTTTGGCAAGCCTCTGTGGAGAATAATAAATGTTATGCAAAATGTTGAATTGTGTTAATCTAAGTCTGTCCTGCTTAAGGAACTTATGGCAACTTTGCCACAGGAGAGACCAATCCATATCTCTGCCCTGAAAGAGGGAGACCCAAAAGGAGACGGGAGCATAATTATCAGGGTAAGCCCAGGTAAACAGAGCAGTATATATTTTAGATACAGCATGAGACAAACCCACCATCTCCGTAAGGGTAGCCTGAAAACTGATATTGGGAGGTGGAGGGGGGACCAGACCCATTACATTAACCAGAAAGTGGTGAAATTGAAAAATCTTAAAAATTGCTGTGTGAGGTAACATAAACTTGTGCATAATGCCAGCAGAAGAGCACCATTGACTATCGGATAACATAAAGTCATCTAGACGGGAGTTTCTTATCTGAGGGATCCAACAAGGTGAGAGAAGCTTGCCATCCAGCAAAAAATTAGGGTATAACAGGTTGAGATAAATCCTTGAGAATTTTATACCTCTGGAAAGTGCATAATTGAGTATGAACCCTGATTGAAACAGGAATAGGGGAGCTACGTAGAGATTCTGGTAAGGAACTAACCTTGGTGTATAGCAACGCAGCCAGAGATAGGCCATGTTTTCTAATGGTAGCAGACTCAATGACTAAGCAGGTTGGGATATAAGTGGCAGCCATGGATTGTTGATCCACGGTCTGCCATCTGAGATATTTATTGGCTTGACTGGCCCAGTAATAAAGCCCAATATGGGGGAGTCTTAACCCTCCTTTAGCCTTCGGAGCCACTAACTTATGGAAAGCTATCTTAGCCTTCTTGTCGCTCCATATAAAGGTAGAGATCATACTATGCACTTTTTTAACCCAGGCCAGGGGGAGCCATATGTTTAGCATGTTAAGGGGGTAGAATAACTGAGGAAATACATTCATTTTGATTAGGTTAATTCTGCCCCAAAGAGAAAGGAGAAGTAAAGTCCACCGATGGAGGTCTAGATCTATTTTATATACCAGTGCATCAATATTAAGTTGTCTGAGCTGTGCCGTGTTCTGAGTGAAAAGGACCCCCAGATATTTAATACAATCGGACTTCCAAGTGAGCCCAAACGTAATAATATCCTGTTTATACACCCTATGGTTAAGAGGAAAAAACACAGTCTTACCCACATTAAGTTTATAATTCGAAACCTTCCTGAAGTCATCTATTAACTGCAGAATAATGGGAATAGATGTGAGTGGATGGGTTACCTGCAGCAGAAGATCATCTGCATAGGCCGCCACTTTAACCACCTGCTCTCCAAGAGAGATACCCGAGATACCCTGGGCACCAGACAATCTCCTAAGAAGAGGCTCTAGGTAGATATTAAAGAGAAGGGGATAGGGGACACCCCTGTCTGGTCCCTACATGTAATTTAAAGAGGGCAGAGATAATCCCATTACATGAAATTCTAGCAGAAGGGAACTTATATAGAGAGCTAACCCAATTCCGGAATTTCATGGGAAAACCGAAAACTTCCATCGTAGCAAACAGGTAATCCCAATGGACTCTGTCGAATGCCTTCTCAGCATCCAATGAGATCAGAACCATCGGATGCGGAGCATCCTTGGATGCCAAGAAGACATGAGACAGGGCCCTCAGATGATCAACCAAGGATCTACCTTTCATAAAACCAACCTGATCTGCCCCAATTAGAAAGGGAAGTACTGCCTCCAAACGATCAGCTAATAGTCTTGCCAGGATTTTAACATCATGGTTAAGAAGGGAAATTGGCCTGTAACTTGAGACCAGATCAGATGGTCTGTCCGGTTTAGGCAACAAAACAATCGGCGCCTCAAAAAGGGAGGAATTGGATGCCTGACCGGAGAGAATAGCCTGAAAGATAGGCAGAAAATGGGATCAATTGCTTAGAGAAAACTTTGTAAAAATTGGAGGTAAACCCATCAGGGCCGGGAGATTTGTCGGATGGGAGAGATTTCATTACCCTTTCAATCTCACCCTAAGAGACAGCAGACTCCAAAATTTTCTGCTGGGATTGTGAGAGAGTTGGCAGTTGTAAATCACTCAGATAACCAAGAAGTCTCTCCTTAGATGGGGAATTAACCATAGGGCCATATAAGCCCTGGAAATAATTTGTCAAATCCTCTACTATCTCCAAGGGTGAGACCTTAAGGGAATTGTCTTTGGAGGAATGGACTGAGGGAATAAATCTAGCAGATTCCTGTTGCTTAATGCGCAGTGCCAACATTTTGGCGGCCTTCTCACCCTGATCAGTATATACCGCTTTTGTTTTCAAAATGGCAAATTCAGCTTGCTCCGATAACATTGCTAGGTAGGCTTCTCTCAATTTCGTTAATTCTTGTTTAAATGTCTCAGAGGAAGATGGAGAGAGGACCTTCTCCATGCCCCTAATCTGAGAGAGAAGGTCAGAGATCCGAGATGCCCTCTCTCTTTTCCTTTTCGATGTTAGGCCGAATATAATCCCACTTATATATGCTTTACAAGCACCCCATATCATGTCAAGCTTCTACACAGAGTTAGAATTGGAGGCAATAAACTGCTCTGTTTGGGATATTATATATTGAACCATATTTGGCTCCTTCAAAATTTGATTATTCAACTTCCACCTGCCCCCTTTATAGGGTTATTTGGCAGGTGACCACAGAGTGATCCGTCAGGGGCCCTGAAACAATACTAGATCTTATAACCCCAGGTAATAGAGATTAAGAGATGAGGATATAGTCAGTCCTGGAGGAAGTTGCATGGACTGGAGAAACATAAGTATATTCCCTTGTATTAGGATGTAATACACACCATATATCACAAAGACCTATAGAGTCCAACAGGTCCCTAAAAGCTCTTTGTGCTGGGGAAAGACCTTGACGGGATTGGCCTGACCTGTCAAGAGCCTGATCAAAAATGAGATTGAAGTCACCCCCTATAACCATGGGGATGTCCAAAAATGGAGTTAGGGCTTCTATAATCTGGACAAAAAAACTGGGGGAGTCTACATTAGGGCCATAGATAATGCCCAAGACAATATCCAAGGTATGCAATCTACCTTTTACAAACAAAAATCTGCCAGAAGGATCATGTATAACTTGAAGAGGTTTGAACGGAACTGACCTATGCAAAAGGATCATCACCCCTCTACTGTGGGTCATGCCCTCCGCCGCAAACAGCTGCCCAATTTGCTGCCATCTCATTTTGTCAGCCTCCCTCATAAGCAAATGCGTCTCCTGCAAAAATATAATTTCTGCCTTCAGGTGATGTATATGTTTCAGGATTTTGTATTGCTTAGTCCTATGCCTTGCCCCTTTAACATTCCAACTGATAAAGTGGGTATCTCTAACCATCACTCAAGATGCCAGTCAGAAATCCCCGAAAACACCACATGTATTTATATTTCCCATCAATACTTTTCCAAGCAAGGTATGCACTGGGTTGTTCTACCTTCCCCCCGGCCCTGCCATCACTAAATCCATCCCCCCAATCACCCCTCTGAAACCCCCCAGACACCCCATAAACCCTAGCCCACCTCTCCTCCCACACCCACCACCATTTGCATGGTACATGATGATTTGCTAACTGAAAGATTGTCTCCTTCCAACCTCCCCACCCTCATGAACCAGAAAACGAGAACACTACCTCTTTGTAAACAGAACACTCCATAGAGAGTAGTACCTCAACCATTCTTATAAATTGTCATCATTGCTAGCTAGTGTAGAGAAGTTGTCTGCACAAACCCGAAAAGAAAGTAATCCTCCCTACAGAGTCCCCATGAACCATGCTACTACATGATTCACAGAGGGTAAAGTGTGTAAAACACTTGCATCAAATGTGAAAATAGTAATCACAGACGCCCTCTTGTGGCGCAACCCTCGAGTGACAGACGTGAACAGCCGAGAAAGTGGGCCATTACTGCCTGCTTTGGTATAGGAGAAACTTAAGGGCTCCTGGGCCGCTGTCAGGACCATATTTCTGGGACCAGAGGCAGTGACCATCTCACTTCATTAGTGAAAATTTAAAAAGAGAAAAAAAAAAGGAGATGAGGAGTCCTCCATAAATAGCACTCGAGGAAGGTAGTTCTGAAGGGGTAGACCAGCGCCAGTTAAAGCATACAACAAACCTGATATCACCATCTTTTTATGGCTGCAGAATCTCCACCTAATATGCAAGCCAGCCATTTTTATCACCTAATAGCAACAGGGAATGAGAAAGCGAGGGAAACCTAGAAAAAACAGACCATAAAAACAGAACCAGAAAGGGACTGCAGCCATAGACAGATTTGTAATGTGAAACAGAGAGCAACTGAGCTTTGCCCCCCCAAACCTTGGGATCAGGACATCACCCTTAAAAAACTGAATTGCCAGATCTGACAGAGTAAAATTAACTTGAACATAGTAACCCCAGATGAATGCGAAATGAGACTAGACTAGACTAGAGTCAAAATTATGAGAGTCAACAAAATTAGACAGTCCTGAAAGAGAAAACCAGATTGGACATGCAATGTCCATTAATCTGTCAGCATGAAGACTCTTCTCGAGAGCTGCAGCTTGGAAGTAGATAGCTAGATAAATAGTTTATGAACAAAGTAGTCCCAGAGACAAAGTTGAGAAATATAATTTGCATAAGCTGAATTACACCACTACTGAAAAACTCAGCATGGCTCCCCACACCAGGTCGACTCTCATGCAAGCTTAAAAAGGTCAGGAAGTGCTTTCTTGAGCCCTGCAGTTGCCGACTACACTTCCTCGTAGGTCTCCCAGGGATCATTCAGGCAAACTTGGAATCTTGCAGGAAAACCCATGTGAAACTTGTTTCCCGCGGCAATCAACTTGAGGACAAGCTTGTGAAATGTGGCTCATTTCTGGCATACAGATAAAGGCAAATCTTGCACCACTCTCAGCTTTTTACCTTCCCATTGCAAATCTTGAGCTTCCTTAGCCTTATATAGGAAATTTTGCCGCTCCTGGAAGTTTAAAAAGCGAAATATGAATGACCTGGGTGGGGGGCTCCAACCGGGAGAGGGGGCGCAGTGCTCGGTGAGCTCGTTCTATTATATAGCTTGCACCAAAGGGGGAAGGGCCTGCCACCTTCTCCACGAACTTTCTGATAAACTTAATGGGTTCTGAACCCTCTTCACTTTCGGGCAAACCAATGGTTACCGCATTATTGCGGCGACTGCATCCCTACAAATCTTCCACCTTGTTTTCCATTTTCACTAGCCTTTGCCTCAAGGCCACTAACTCCAATTCTGCTTTATCCTGTTTCCTTTCCATGGAACGTATGCAAGCTTCATTATCAGCAATCTTCTTAGAGAGCTCCTCAAGGGTGCTGGAGATGCCTTTTATTTCTCCTGCCATAATCTGCATTTCAGCCTTGAAAGGCTGAAACTCCTCTAGAAATCTCGAAAGGGTAAGAAAATCGGTTTCAGGGCTCTCAGTAGTAGCAGGCAGCAAGTATTGCAGGGAGGAGGCCCTGGCTTTCTTAGAGGCCTTCTCGGGCGTAGCGGGAAGTTTGTGTTTGGAAGAAATTTTCCGCATCTCTTCATCCATCGACTTCCTTTATTGAGGGCACACTGCATTCAGGAAGATAACAAACAGGTGATCTGTGGTGGAAAACACCATAAAATGGGGTTTTTAGTGATAATTAACAGAGGGTAGGTCAGAGCAAGCAGAGAGGTGTCCTACCCAGCACACCGCATCACATGACTCCCCGTCCATATTCTTTCTGAATTTTTTCTGATGCTGGCAGTTGTTCTTCAGCTGAATAGCCCCCTTTGTCTGATCCTGGGAAAGACTCAGATTCTGTGAATTGACCAGGCCACTTGAATGACCAGGCACTGTCAGATACTATATCTAATATGGATGCTTCATTTGAACAAGCTTCAAATCAGAAAGATACTAGTTTGAACTTAATGCCACTCCACTCCAAACACTGGCTAGTCACATATGACTCCCAGATGTAGATGGTCATGGTTCCAACCTAAACCAAAGCTTCAGAAGATAGACTCTCTTCCTCTGTGCAATAAATAAGATGCCCTCACGAAGACTGACCAGTTTGGGGGTACAGATCCTATAGGAGACAGACACTTCCTCCATCCTGTCCTCTCAGAAAGACATGTCTTCAGAACCTGAAGATCTTTCACATCCTCCATCACAAAGGAAAAGAAAAGATTCTGTCAAGCAGGCTTCCAAGATATCTCAAAAGGAATGAGCACTAGTCTGTTTCTCTAACTTACTACAGTGATGTCAATTGATGTTTTTTTGTCTCAACAGCCAAATACGAAGGCGAGTAATGCTAGGAGTGCTGCAGTGCAGTGGCTGTGGGGCAGCAGTATTTAGGAAAACCTTCTGTATGTTGTAGTGCTGCCCCATCTGCAGGCACCTCTCTGGTTTGAGATTAGAGGTAGTCAGTCTCTGGGACAAGTTGGCGAAGATTCGGTAAAATGCCACCCCACCCTGAGGCCACCATATCCACACCCAGTACCTCCAAGGATGCCCAGCAGGAGGTGTGGTTGGACTACAGTGGGCTCACTCAGGGTATGAAAGGTGGAGCAGAGGCACACACCCAGCTGGTGCTACTACGGAATTCCTACACTGTGCTTGAGGAATGGGAAGGCCCCTTAGGATCACCCAAAGTTGCACCAAGGGAGGATAAGCATGGTCTCTGGAATGGAACCCCAAGGGTGGATGGTGGAGGACCCCAAAGGAAGAGGAAGATACTCCTGATGGGGGACTCCATTGTCCAGGGAGTAGAGCTAGGAGCAGCAAATGAAGAGGAGGGGGAGGGATCTAAAGTGCCTACTGGGAGGCACAACTCAGAGGCATGGAAAGCAGATCCAAGGGATCACTAGGACATTAGCTAGGAGGGGGAAGACAGATGTTATTTTCTATCTGGGGACAAATGACCTAGATGGGAACAAGGCAGAGACAGAATCAGTGATGGGGGAGTTTAGAGAACTGGGGAGTGGCCTGGGGCAGGTAACAAACTCTGTGACCTTCTTGGAGGTAGGTAAGTAGGTAGGTACTATTTATTGTTCAGCATAAAGCAGTTACAATATACTAAAATCAGTACAAAATACATAATAAGTAAGCAATAAATAAATCAACAAGGGACTTAAATGTCTATACAATACAATGTCCCTTGAATGCCTTTACACATAATAAAACCTCCACAGGCCTTCGAATCTCTTTAATAAATTTTTACAAATGAGTTGAGATTGAAAACCTTGCAAAGAACTCTACCATGTTCTACTCTTTCATAGTAAACAGATATTCCAGCAGATCCTCTGGGGGAAGGCTGAGATCCCTTAACAATCCACTCATCAATCTTTTCCTGGTTAATTCGTACCTAGGACATAAAAGTACCACATGCTTACTATCATCTATAGTCCACGCTCCACATTTACAATATGGAGAGAGTACCCCCTCTCTTTTCTGCCTAAAGTGAATGCACTGAGCATTGTAATTTTCTGTTCTTAAACTTGTATAGATTCTCCTTTGTTTAAGACAAGTTAAGAAAGAGAGGTAGGGCTCATATCCCCATGAGGTCTTTACTTTTGTATAAAACCCACATAATGTAAGCTTGGAAGGTTGAACATAGCAAGAATTTATGTCTAAGTCAATGAGCCTCAAATTTACATCCTGCCTGATCTCCTCAAATGGTCTCATATACATTTTATATAGGAGGTGCCCAATCCAGCCAGTGATATTGTTTCCTTAATAAGTTGAATAAAGGGATGTACATATCACATGCTGGCCAATTTGATGGCCTCCTCTATACACATTCTGGGATATCTTTATTGGGGCAGAAGGAAGAGTTTCAGCAGGAAGAGAATCTGTCAGTCACAGTCAAGAGACATCAAAGAACGCTGTCCTAGCTCCAATGCAAGAATGCAGCTTGGAGTTCCATTTGGCAACATTGAAATATATCTATAATATTTATTCAAAATTATTTCTAATTCTCTAACCTTGGTATACCCCCAAATTTCAGAGGTGCATAGCATACTCATTCTTATATTGGCATTAACAACTCTTAATACCCTTCTGATCGATGTCTTCCCCATCTTGCTGTTAAATATTTTTAGGGCATTTACCGAAGATCCCATTTTATGTCGAATAGCCTCCAAATGTTTGGTCCAAGATAGGCTATGGGCAAAATGGACCCCTAAATAATCATAGCACTTAACAGTGTCTACATGGTTAACACCTAGCCTAAAGCCTACTACATTCTTGGTTTGAGAGCCAAAGACTACAATATTGGTCTTGCCAAGGTTAATTTTCAATTTTCTTTGAAAGCAAAGAGATTTAAAATAAGCCAATTTTCTTTTATGACCTAGGGCTGAAGTGAAGAGCAAAACTAAATCAACTGCATATGCTAAACATTCTACCCTCTGCTCATTAATTTTTGAAGCATGGAAATCTGGGTTGCCAAGCTGATCCCAAACTGTATTTATGTAAATGTTAAAAAGAGTGGGGGCCAGAATACACACCTGCCTGAATCCCACATTTGTCTCAAATTTATCAGTTAGATGGCCATACTGATTGTATTGAACCCTTACCCACATATTTTCATAAAGTCTAATAATTACAGGAAGGAGTGAAGCCTCCAACTTCAAATCCCTTAATATAGCCCAAAGGATTTTTCTACTAATGCTATCGAAGGCTGAGGAGAAGTCCACAAAACAACAATATAATCAGTTTTTTCTAACTTTAGTATACTTCCAAATCAGGTGCTGAAGCATATAACAATATTGTACAGTAGAACAGTCTTTCCGGAAACCGTTCTTTGCCTCATTTAATACTGAGTCCTCCTCAGACCACGACAGCAATCTACTCAAGATTATCCTGGAGAAAATCTTCTGAGAGATGTCTATCAAGCTTATAGGCCTATACATCCTAGGATCATTTGGATCCTCTTTTTTAAAAATTGGGAAGATGACACTGCCTGCCCTGTACGAAAACGTCAGATGGGTCAGGTGCTCTATTGCAGGAGGGGAGTACATATTGCATAGAATAATCTTCTCTTGTCCCTTATTAATCATTAGTGCCAAAATACCGTCTGACTTAACAGAAATGTTGGTGATCTGAAAATGTAACAAATTGTTGATAAAGAAGGAAATACCCCCTGTAAACCTTCCATACTTTTTGTCTTTGGTTGCTGGTAAGGTAAAGAGCCAATTTGGGGATTACATTTTCTATACACACTGCCCCAGATATTCAAAAGTGTTGCACCATGCACAACAGGGATGTGCCAGCGCAAGTCCAAAAATGCGCCATTTTGCAATATTTAGCGGGAGGCAGATGTGCCCCCAAATCACAATGCGCAAGAGCATAATGATAATGAATGCATGCGCAACTGAAGGGGGAGGAACCATGCATAAATGGCGCAGTGCGATATTCAACAACATGCGCCATGCGCAATAGGGGAGCAAGCGGAAGTTGTGCGATAGCGGAAATGAGTGAAAATAAAAAGGAACAAGAGAGAGGCACAAGAACACTACAGGAAGGCACATGTTGCTGAACTGCAGGCAGCCACACAGGCACCAAACACTGGGAGCAGGACAGGGCAAGAGAGAGACAGAGCACCTGGAACCCCCAGGAACAGGGATGGTATGGGGAGCCTCTGCCACAGTGCAGGCCAAAAGGGGGAAGTGCCACATGGACACTGAGCCCACTACAGGGAGGTGTTCCCAGAGTAGGGGGAGTAGCAGCCAGGACAGTGGGGGGAACACAGAAACAGCTGCCGGGGGGTAACATAAGCCAGGGACATGACCAGTGCCACCATCCAGATGGAGGCAGTTATGAGAGGGGTGAGAAGGCAGACAGCAGGGGTGTGCGGCCGTGGAAGGGCCCATCAGCGGTACCGAGCCCGCACCAGCTTTGAGCTGTACACTGATACTGAGATCGTGGCCGGTACCACCTGAACCAGGCAATTCTGAGGTGGCTCTGTGAACTGTGCAGTGATGTGATGCAGGCACCCACACGACAGAGCCATGCTCTGTCAGTGGAGACCAAAGTGACAGCTTGCATGTGCCTGCTTGCCACGGGTACCTTCCAGAGACCAAAAGAGAACGTGACAGGCATAACCCAGTCAGCTGTATCACGCCTCCTCACTCAATTCCTCAGCATACTGCTGCCACATGCTACAGAGTACATCCGTTTCCCCAGCACACCAGTGGAGCACACAGCAAACATACAGGACTTCCACAGGGTAGCACGTAAGCCTGGTGTGCTTGGGGCAATAGACTGCACCCATGTGGCCATCCGCACACCACCTGGCCCCAAAGGGGCCACATACATGAATCAGAAGGGATATGCAAGCATCAAATGCCAGGTGGTGTGCGATGCCAGGGGGGCACATAATCAATGTCTGTGCCACGCACCCTTGGGGAGCACATGATCCCTTCATCTGGCACCAGTCTGCACTGTGCCACAGGTTCAAGAGTGGGGACATCCCTACTGGCCATCTAGTGGGTGAGTATGCAAAGCACGCAGAAAGACACGGAGCTTGGGAGGGGCATAGTCAGAGGTGACATGGGTATTGGCCTAGATGGCCCAAGGCAGGGTGACGCTGATCACCAAACTAACGTCCACCCTCTACACACAGGTGACAGTGGATACCCACTCCATCCATGGCTGCTCACACCATACAGGCGGCCAGCAACCCCATTGCAGCAATGCTAAAATGAGACACATACCACCACATGCAATGTCGTTGAGTGGGTGTTTGGGATGCTGAAGGCATGTTTCTGTTGCCTGGACACATCTGGTGGTGAACTGCAGTACAGCCCCTCAAAGGCCTGCAGGCTACTCCTGACCTGTTGCATCCTGCACAAAATGGCCAATGACTGTGGCATAGCCATACAGGTCGAAGAGGGGGACAGTGATGGGGACGATGAGGACGCTGGTGAAGATGATGATGGGCAGCCCCCCTTGGTTGAAGGGACCCCCGATTGATCAGGATGGCACAGCTGCACCTGGACACCATCACAGAGGAGCACTTCAACCAACCCAGGTAAGTCATGGGGCCATGTGCTACCACCAGTGGCAAAGGCACAACCCACAAACACACATGGACAAACCCCAGGGGTGCATGTCGTTAAGGGAATTGGCCGAGCATGGAACTGCACATGTCATCAGGGATAGGCAAGGTCTAACACTGCATGCAGTCACACACACACACACACACACACACACACACACACCTCACAAGACATGCACAAAGGGTAGGAGGCATGCTGACCCCAACTGCCACCCCTAGCCACACACATGTCCACAGACCACCATGCCCAGTGCCTGTCATTGTGAGTGTGTCAGATGCTGGGCACCATTGCACAGTGGCGGACAGTGCAATGCAGGCATCATCATGCACACACAACAGCAGACAGCAGCTGGGAAGGTGTGCAGATGGAAAGTGTGTGTGCATGCAGGGCCGGGTACCCCACCAGTGCATTGCACGTTGAACAACACAATGCACACAGAGCAGCATCAGACAGTAGCCGTGCTGGGAGACAGGTAAGTCATGCGCCACAGTGCCATGGCTGCCACGGATGTGTGGGCGGCCCTACCAAGACCTGACAGCAGTGATAGGCTGACTAATTGCCTCATGGGGTGGCACTGATGGTCCCTCAGGGGTTCCACTGTGTGCACTCCACATATAGTTTCCTAGAGGAACACAACACACAATGCATCAAGAACTGCTTGTCACAATTGATAAACTCATCCATAAAATCTGTTGTATCTCAGGATGCATGAACTGCTTCCCTGGGGTTCCCCAAATCTGCAAATGTTACATCTTTTGCAGAAAAGGAATCCATTTACTGCCTGCCTATGATTGGCTCCATTTTTTTGTACACACAGACTTTGCTGACTGCCAGTCAGCGTGTAGTGAGGGTGTGGCTATCAACTTTAAAAGTGTGCACTGCTCTCTACACAGGGAAGCAGCTGTACGGGAACATTGACTGCTGATTCCAGAAGGCAGTAGATGAATAGCAAGATCTCCATTTACTGCCTGCCTATGAATTGTCTCAATTTTGTTGTACACATGGACTTCACTGGCAGTCATTCAGCATATAGTGGGAGTGGGGCTATCAACGTTAAAAGCGCACAATGCTCACTGTGCATGAGTGAGTGGCACTATCAGAAATCTGTTTGAGATAATTAACAGTTTGATTGTATGCTCAGTATCACTTTTCAGTGAAAAGGTAAGGGGCATTTAAAATTAAATTATTAACTTGGTGTGACAATGGTTTATTGTTTGCTCCACTAACTGAACGTGTTGCACTGAGCATACACAGTCTTATCAAAATGAAACTGTAATATATTTTTAGGCTATTTTTTACTGTGTTGTGTTTTGGGGAGGACTGTCTTGAGTGAATCTGACAAGTACATTAAGGGGACCTTCTGGCCTTCATTATGTTCTGGTCTCTCAAACAACAGAAAGACTGTGTTGGTGGGTAGGAGAAACTGCTTTACTCTCAACTGGAATAAGTATACTTATGCAGGGAGGAAAACACAAGTATCTCCACTCACCTTTAACAATCCAGTAGAGGGGTTAAGTGGAGTCTGCTTTTTGGTACTCATTTTGGAGAGCGATATAGAGTTAAATCCCAGCCCTAATGAACAGACTCAAATAAAAAATTTACATGATAATGCTCTCAGCATAGCCAAAAAGATAGATCTACTGGCAGCTTTTTTGACTACTCAAAATGCCTGTATTCTAGGTCTGAGTGAGACCTGGTTGACAGGGAAAATAAGTTCTGGAAAACTGAGTGTTCCAGGGTATCAAAATTTTAGACAAGACATAGGGGGTAAAGGGGAAAGGGTTGCGTTTTATGTTAAAAATACACCTGGACATGTTGAAATAATGCTTACAGGTATTGAGAATAATATAGAATTCCTAGTGATCAGTGTAGTACAATGTAACTTAGTTGCGGTTGTAATTTATTCTCCCCCCAAAACAAATTTAAAAGCAATAGAAGGTCCTCTGCCTAAAATAGCAGATTGTGTGTTAAAGATAGACTTATGGTAACTGTAGGGGATCTCAGTTGTAATTGGTCCAATTTAAGGGGTAGGCAACTGAATGAAATTACTGTAACAATGGGTTTCAAACAATTAATTCACTCACCTACACATTTTACTAGCACCACAACTGTTGGTTCTATTTTGGGCATAATCTTTGTTTCTGAAATCTTGTATGTTGAGGCCTTTGGTGTCTTGCGTCTCCATTTTGGTCATCATAACTCTATCTGGATTATATTTCTCTCCACTCAGTGTGTTCTCAAAATCATCTAAATCAAAAATGGTCCAATTACATGAGGATTTTTTTTCTCAAAGCAAATATTTAGATAGTATAAGGTTGTAAAAATGGGAAAGATGCTCTCTAATCCTTGATTTGGACCTCACTGTTGAATATTTCACAAATGCATTTGAAAAAAATCTATGACTTACATTCCCTGAAAATAAAAACAAAGCTTAATACTTTGCCTAGGTTTCCTTGGATAACTCAAAAATTATTGAAGAAAATCTGTGTTAGGAACTGTATTTGGAAAAAGGCAAGGAAAACAAAATTGACCTCTGACTGGGAGCAGTTTAAATTGAAAAGGAATGAGTGTAGAAAACTAACTAGAAAGGCAAAAGTGAACTATTACAGATGTAAACTGAATCAAAATGTGGACCCAAAAAGGTTTTGCTTTAGTGGTAAACACCTGTCAAATCCTGGGGGACTAGACCGTCAGAAAAACATATCAATAATAGTAAATGATACCTTAACTGATTATCCAAATATAGTTTCTAACACATTAAATGCTTTTTTATGGACCTTCTGGGGGTAGGGGTTAGGGGTTAAGGCTCAGTTGGGACTGGGAGAAGAACCTATGGTTGATGAAGTAACACTGGGGCAGCACCCACCTTTTAGGTTTAAACAATTAACTCTAATTAGAAGTAAAAAAGGAATTACTTAAAATCAATGCACATAAATCATCTGGTTTAGATAATTTGGAAGGACAAATTCCTAAAACTTGCAGCACCTTATTGTCCATATTTAATTGGAGTTTTCAAAATGGTTATTTTCCATCATTATGGAAGACAAGTAAAATAACACCTATATACAAGTCATGAGATTTAGCTGATCCTAATAATTATCGGCCTATAGCAATCTTGCCCATTCTGTTAAAATGTTTGGAGAAATTAGTTTGCAGACAACTCTGTGATTATATTGACAAATATGGGTTATTCATCCATTTTCAATCAGGCTTCCACTGGGGGTTACTCTACTTCATCTGCTTTAGTAGAGTTTTATGTCTTGATTTGTTCTTCTCTTAATGACAGTAAAGAAACAGTAGTAGTCTTTATCAATTTGTCTAAGGCTTTTGACCTTGTGGACCACTCCATCCTGACTATGAGGTTATCAGGCGTGGGTTTCTCTGAGGGTTCCCTGTCTTGGCTTTCCTCTTACTTGGTGGGACATTCATAGAGTGTTCAAGTACAGAAATATTTGTCTGAACTGCTGGCTGTAGAAAGGGGAGTCCCACAGGGGTCTATTTTGGGTTTCATGTCATAATAGTGATCGCAAAACAGTGATCACTATTATGGAGAGTGTATATCACCGAAAAGCAAATCGATGAGATCCACTGTAAGGCAACCTGACATCTGGATGTAATAAAAGTGTTTTTGCGGGGAGGGGGCTATGCCCCCCCACCTCTCTGAATTAGGATTCTCAACTCCAGGGTGGTGCATGTTGGGGAAGGGACAAAATCCAGATGTCAGGGAAAAAATAAGCTGTGGCAAAATGTAACCTGCTCCTGGTCATGGACCCAGTAACTGCTGTGCCACAGCCAGCCACCCACACCACCATGCTATCTGGCAAGCTCAGCGGCAGCAGGTACTTCAGTTCCTCTCAACCCCTTCCCTGTCCCTCCCTTTCCCCTCACTATTCCCCCCTTCCATTCACTCTTCCCCACATTTGCTGTCCCATACCCCCGTTATTCTGCAGGGTAGCTCAGAATAATAGCACCAAAATTAGTTACTATTTTTGTAGTCGATCATTTTGGGTCACTATTATTATGTGATACCCTATTTTGGGACCCCTGCTATTCTTGTTATTCAATAACAACGTTCCCTCTGTGGTTCAGCATATATCTATTAAACTGAATGCAGGTGACACAGCCATAGTGGCCTCAGGAGATGACCTGGATGACCTTCAGAGAAAACTCCAGGCCAACTTCATCAGAGTGCAGGAGTGGGTCACTAGGTCACAGCTTATAATGAACATCAAAAAGAATAAAGTTTTGCATTTTCTCTCAAAAAGACATAATAGTCCTTCACAACTGCAGATCTATATGCAGCTGATCAGTTTTTAATAGAACATGCTACTATTTGTAGCTATTTGGGAATAGTTTTTGTTTCTTCACTGACTTTTAGGGACCATATTGCAGGGTTTTAAATAATTGATTAGCAGTTTTTTTCTTGGGACTATACTAACTGTACAGAAAGTATTTATATAGATTTTCTAGAAGTGTTGTGTTTGTTAAACACAGTGAGGCAAGAGCTATCCATTTTTACAAAGATTTAGCACTTTTATGAGCAAAACGCTAGTCAGTTTTTAGAGTTAAATAAATCCCTGTATTGATACGACAATTAGCAAGGTAAACAAGAAACTAGGGGCTCTGAAAAGAACAACTAGATGCTTAAAACTCTTAGATAGGAAAAAGATTGCTGAACAACTCATTTTGCCTACTTTAAAACATGGCAAATTTGTTTATAGGCCAGCAAACAAATAAATGCTGAACAAACCTGATAAACTTCAGTATAGAGTAACTAGTTATGTTCTTTGTTGTGATTTTAGAACACACCACTGTTTACTTTTAACTAGACTTGACTGGTTGCCTCTTGAGATGGAATATGTAAGAAATTGGCCAAAATGTATCCATAAGTATAAGACTAACCATTCTGATCATAATATTTCAAAGATTTTATTTCCTAATATTTTGGATAACAGGTAGTGGTGGGTTCAGTGGCCCCAATTCGCTCTGCAAAGTGATTCACAGAGTGAAGGCGAATTTGTGGAGTGCTCCGCAATGCGAAGCGGAGTACTTTGCGTTATAATGGGTAATGCGAAGTCCATTGAAAACAATGACTTTGTGTTACTCTGCCTTCCCAAACCACTACTCCACCAATTCTTAAGGCAAAGAACATTGAAAACAAAGTACTTCACCTCACTTCACCTTGTTTTTAAGCTCCAAAGGCAAATTTTGCAATGATTCATGGGATTTCAGGTCACATGGGCTCTAGATTGTTCTGCACAGCCTCAGTTTGGGGTAGTGTGTGTAGGAAGTTGAGGGAGACAATCTGCTCTGAGAGCTCTCTGCAATTCAAACCTTCTAAAAGCTGTAAAAAAAAGCCTTTTTGGGTCATTTGTTTTGCTGAAACTTTAGTTTATCGATAATAGGAAACTCTCCTGTGCTCATATCATTAAGTGTTTATTGTTTGTGTGTGGATTTTGAATGTTAATGTACAACATTCAGTCTATGTACTGAGAGACAGTGGAAGTGTGCTTTGGGGAGAGGTGTATCTGTGTTGTAGGTAGATTAACTTAGAAAAAAAAATCAGTGCTTTCTGTTTTGGTGATATTTTTCTTGCATAACTGTGTTAATGTACACACAGTAATATTTTCAATAATTCATGCCATTTTTTTTCTGATTGTTGTAGTGCAGCAGTGCATAACTTTAGTTTGTTTAAAATATGTGGTTATATTACTGAAGTTTTCAATTTGTTAAGCATTACGTGGTGTGTGTGTGTGAGTATTCGTGTGACGCGTGTCATCAAATCAAACACCTTTTATTGTGCCACATAATAATTTCAGCAATGTGAACCTGCTATCTACTGCAGCTGAATGATTTTTGTACGTCTTTGTGGTATCTTTATTGGTACTTGTACTACTGACTATTACTGCAGCAGTGGAGTACACTGCCCCCACTACAGCCCACCCCAACCGGCAAAGGTATTCTTTTCCAGATTTGAATTTCTGATGGTGAGCACTGGTTAAGTGTTGTGCCTTTGCATCTACATCTCTTCAGTGCACAGCACAATCTTAATCTCTCTGTGCATTTGCATCTCTTTAGGGCCCAATCTCCATCTGTAACTTAAGTTGTTTCTTTGCCTTCCCTTCAGAGTACTGGACCGGTGTGGTGCACAATTCTGAACATTGTACTCATTAATATGCGTTTTTAAGTCAGGAACATCATCATGAGTCATTCGTGATGCAAATCACGTTCTTCATCAACACAGTCACGAATGCAGTCACAAATCACTATTCATGAACACATCACAAATCACAACATTAATTTTTTTTTAGTTACTTGGATGTATTGTAAGCCTGTTTTGTAGTATCTCTCCAGGCTTCACCACCCCGCCATTGTACTCATTAATGAGTGTCTTTAAGTCAGGGAATTTGTGCTACAGCTCACGGGGAAGTACAGCCATAGATATTTGTGTTCCCTCCCAATACAGTTCCATATTGTTTATCTCACACCGTCGACATCGAATCACATTCTTCATCATCACGGTCACAAATGCAGTCACAAATCACGATTCAATCAAGTCACGAATCACAACACTAATGTTTTGACTAGTTACTTGGATGTATTGTAAGCATCTTTTGTAGTATCTCTCCAGGCTTTACCACCCTGCCATTGTACTCATTAATGAGCATCTTTAAGTTGGGGAGTTTGTGCTACAGCTCATCGGGGAAGTACAGCCATAGGCATTCGTGTTCCCAGTATAGTTCCATATTGTTTATCTCACACCGTCGACACTGAATCACATTCTTCATCATCACGGTCACAAATGCAGTCACAAATCATGATTCACAATCAAATCACAAATCACAACACTAATCTTTTGACTAGTTACTTGGATGTATTGTAAGCATGTTTTGTAGTATCTCTCCAGGCTTCACCACTCCACCATTGTACTCATTAATAAGCATTTTTAAGTCTGGGAGTTTTGTGCTACAGCCCATTGGGGAAGTACAGCCATAGGCATTAACGTTCCTTCCTGTACAGCATGCAAGTTACAGTATTGTAAGTAATGGTGGGCGAAGTGGCCCCATTTTGCTCCATGAAGTGATTCAACAGGATAGGTGCTTTAACAGATTTGGGGATCGTACATTGAGATCCTTGGCAGCCCTACCTTCCTTTGTATGGGCTGAAACCATACTTAGCTCTTTTACTAAAATGTTAAAGGACCCCTGTACTTACACTTGTTGGTGTATGAAATAGAATTAGCTTTCCTCTTCTTATCCCCTCCACATGTTTATATTTGATCCCTCTGTCTTTAATGTTTCATTGGTTAACATGACATAATGTTTGCATGTTTGTTTTGTTGACTATGTGTTTGTATTGTTTATATTTTATTTTTTTATGTGTAACTTAGATAATTACAGGACTGTCTTGTGAACTGGACTGATAAAGTCCAAAATGTCATATACCTCTATAAAAATAAAGTTTTACCATACCATACCATACCATACCATACCATACCATACCATACCACACCATACCATAACTTACCATACCATACCATACCATACCTTAGGCAGCATAGCAAGTCAATATGTCAAACCACTGTCCTTCACCATTTGAAGGTGGCTTTGTACCATTTTTTCTTTTAAATTATGTGTTCTCCTGTAGGAGATCTATGGTTTGTCTCCCAAATAAGGACTATGCACTTGGAAGTTCAAAAGGATAGGTCAGTTCCTATGAATAACAGCCCTTATTTTTACTGCAGCTGAATTAAATTTAGTACAAAATGTCAAGGAGACTTCTTAAATCTGTTTCTTGCTCTTTGGTTCAATCTATTTCACACTTTTCAGACTCAGAGCTTTTATTTTAGCTTCTGCTAATACTTGCTTACTGTCATCAAAGTACAGTGCATGAAGCATAGGTAAGCCAGGAGCAGTTTCAAAATTCACAAATAGCTTTTTATTTTTTCCAATAACAGAAAAATAACAAATTTTTTTTTTTACAGTATAACTATTTACAAAGGCAGTACAAACACAGAAAACACAATCCTTATTTGGATAGCATCTCTTAATTTCAAGTTTCAGTATCTCTCTCTCTCTCTGTCTCTCTCTCACACACACACACACAAAACATTGCTATTCTTTTTATAACAAGTCTTTGCAGGGAGCTCATTAAAGAGACATAGGTCCAGATATTCAAACTGCGCCAGGCTGTGGCGCAAGCTTGGGCACAGCTCAACTTGGCTGCGCAGGGGTGGGGACTAAGTGATATTCAAAGGAGCTGTGCCATGGCTCAGCAGCTTTGAATATCGCACCCTGGCCACCCCCAGCATGCATGGCACAGTGGAACTGAGCCAGCGCAAGTGGCCAGAGTGGAGCATGGAGATGCGCTAGCGCAAGTTCCATTTCGCCATGCACAGCACCCTCAATATTCAAAAGTTGACATGCAAATGGGGCCATAATATATGCAAGGTGCACATGGGGCCATTTGCATGTCATTATGGCCTCATTTGCATGCAGGTGCACCGATCCCCGACGACTTGCACCTGGCACCCTGCCAGGCAGCAGCTGTCAGGGACCGATGCCCCCTGCAGCCTGATCATGGGCATCTGTCTAAAAATAGCAATATCCATCCTATAACCCTGGTGGTCCAGTGGACCACTATGTGCCCGATCGTGGGCATCTGTCTAAAAATAACAATTTCATCCTATATCCCTGGTGGTCCAGTGGACCGCTATGTGCCCAATTGAGGGCATTTGTAAAAACAAAAATAATTCCAATATCCCTGGTGGTCTAGTGGTACCCCCCACCTGCCCACTGAGGCACACCACCCCACCCCCCGTCAGCTGGTGGGTGGCAGCACCACCAGCATCCACCCTGCGCCCGTGACTGACACCTCAGTAGGACTGCACGCCCATTGGTTCACAATGTGAGCCAACGGCGTGAAGCCTCACACTACTACATTCCAGATATGTGAGTGAAAGCATTCACATATCTAGAATGTGTAGTACAGGAGTTGCATGCCCATTGGATCACACTGTGAACCAATGGGTGTACACTCTCACCGAGGTGTCAGTTGCGGGGCGGTGGAGTGGCAGGTGGTAGGTGCTGCCACCTGCTGGCTGACTGGGGAGCGGGCGGTGGGGCTCAGTGGGCGGGTGGGGGGCACCACTAGACCACCAGGGATATTGAAATTCTTTTTGGTTTTACAAATGCCCACAATCAGGCACATAGCGGTCCACTGGACCACCAGGGATATAGGACAAATATTGCTATTTTTAGACAGATGCCTGTGATCAGACACATAGCGGTCCACTGGACCACCAGAGATATTGGACGAATTCTTATATATTTTTACAAATGCCTGTGACCAGGCATGGGGGCATCACCAGATGCAGCCAGATAAGTGGCTAACTATAGGTGGAGCAGCTGCAGTGTTGGGCGCCTGCACACGGCAGCTTACCTGTGGGTGGCCATCAGCTGTTTCTTTTTTGGGGGCGAACATTGTGTGTGCAGGTAGGGGTTGCATATGCATGGCTCTGCACATCCCAAGCTGAATATTGGCTGTGCAGGTTATGCATGGGCACCCCCACACCTGTGCTCAGACATTACTGATGCACTCCGGTGCATCAGGATTTGTGCGTGCACTTTTCCCTTTTGAATATCTTGCCAGGGCACATCAGTGGGTTGCGCATGGCGTAACACTGTTGTGCCATGCGAAACCCTTTTGAATATCTGGGCCACAGTGTTTTTCACAGAATGTTCTTGTCAATTTCCAAAGTTCTTATCAGTTTATATTCCAGTGCAGCAAAAACAAGGAGGCAGTATAGTGCAGTGGTTTAACACTCAGAGCTGCAAACCTGGAGACCTGGGTTTGAATCCCACAGCCCCCACTTGCATACTGTGTGACCCTGAGCAAGTCAGTTAACTTCCTCATGCTCCCAGGTCACACCCTCAAACAATCTTTCAGCTTAGTGTTTCTCTCCTGGTTAAAAAAAATCTAACAAACCCCCCCAAAAAAACACTGTGACCCAGAACTGACTTCTTGTTTACAGCTCTGCAATAGGATTAAAAACTGGATCTCAGCTTAGCCCCTTGAGTTCCAAATAGCTTTTTGCAATCATTTCAACAGAATAACTATTTACTGTTTTAAACGAAGGGATCCCAGTATAACATACATTTTTACCAAGAGGTTCACCTATATTTTTTATACCTGCAGATATGCAAGGAGGAAGAAAAGAGCAAGCAGCAAAGGAAGGCAGAGATATAGTGAGAGGCAGAGAATTGCAAAACTGTCAGAGTGATCAGTTACTAGGTTTCCTGAGAAAATTTGGTTGTGCAACAAGACAGACAAGAACCAGGAAAGGAGAGTATAGAACAGACCCTTGCATTTAAACTCTTTCTGCATAACAAATGGGGCACAGCCTCATTCAACTCTATCACATTTACTATACCCTCTGGCTAAAAACCTTTCTTCCAAGTTCAAAATCCTCTAGCCTACTACAGTTTTTTTCTGAATACAGAAACATGTTAAAATGGTAT
Source organism: Neoceratodus forsteri (assembly GCA_016271365.2). Classification (NCBI taxonomy): domain Eukaryota; kingdom Metazoa; phylum Chordata; order Ceratodontiformes; family Ceratodontidae; genus Neoceratodus; species Neoceratodus forsteri. The sequence continues at coordinate 507,132,013 of CM057452.1, read as the reverse complement.
TGAACATTTCAGACCCATCAGATGTGCACTCATTGCATGTACCAGTGAGTTTGTAGCTGTTGACTTTTGATAGTTTTATTGTTCATTTTACTCCAGGCTAAAAAGAAGGCTGTATGGAAACTTTGAAATGTTAAAAAATGAAAATGCTATAAGTAGTAGTTTAAAATGTATTAAAAAGCCATAAACTGGATTTACCTTGTTTTTAGTCAGTTCAGATTTGGGTGCAGTAGCTAGATGATCTTTGTAAGTCACACACAGGATTACTTTGTAGGACTCTAGTTTGTAAGTGAGAAATTCGTAGTGTGGTGAGAGAAGGATTAGGATGGGGCTAGAATGCATTGATGAAGGATTTTTTGTTTCAGGCTTAAAAAAGGGAAAGAACAATGTACAGTTTTCTTCTTTTTTTCAGGTATCCAACACTATTTATTGGGCACCCTAATGTTTTTAAGTTGTCTGGTGGCACTGGGGAACTCAACATGTACACCCTGGAAGAGAGGAGAGTGAGAGGTGACAGGATAGGGACCTACTGTGCAAGTACCTCACAAGGGTGAACAGGGTGCTGAAGGATGAAGACTTCCATTAAGTCAAAGCACTGAGTGAGATGCCTGGCTAAGCCTGTGATGATTTTGCACTTCACGCTTTTTTGAATGGAATAATGCTCAGCCATGCACTGCAGATAACTGGGTCTGATCTGCAGGCTGCTGTAATGTCTATCAGTTCTCAGTATGCCTGTAAGCCTTATGACATAATCCTACTGCTTGAAAAAGTAAATCTGCAGCTTTGATGCTGAGCTTCTGACACTGCAACAGTCCTCGAAAACACTTGGTCCCACTAAGTAAGAGACAGGTTAGCACCGCACCAGAACAAACAATAGCAAGGTACAAGCAGTAAAAATCTTTCTTACTTTATTTTGGGTCCAAGAAAGTGCAAACAGTATTAAGAAGGTAATGTTGCAAATGGCTCTTCACATAGAATAAAGACTTCAAACGGCTTTGGCTCGGGCTAAGATCTCAAAGGAACTTCACATACATAGAAACAAGAAAACACAGTGCAGGAAGCTGAATGCAGTTCTCAATCGTGCATTAACATCTCAGCTAGGAAGCATCTAGCTCCAGAAAATAACAAATTGGAGGTGCCCCTGCACATATGAAAAGAGCTGGCCAATGCCTCAGTGGTTATGCCTTGCTAACACTTCAATGTCACTAAGCCATCATCTTTAGAGTATGACTTAGGAGTGCCAAAGAGCTCAGTCTTCTCTCTGGTGGAGTTTCTTCACCATGTCTTCATCTCTTATTCCCAAATCCACCTTTTCTATTATTATAAATCAGAGGGCAGTGGCTGATCTATGGCCAGCATCCAAGTAATGTTTGTCTATGGTGTACTGTATATTCTGTATTCCCAATATGTATAGTTGTTTTATGTTCACTTTTGCATGTTTAAAGGGCACATTTTGTGTATCCCACATAATTCATCCCACAAGGACATGTCAGCAGGTAAATCACTCCTGTCATACAACAATTAGTAAACTGGTTAATTTAAAACTGTTCCTATATCTGGGATGCTTGAAAGTTGTAGTATTGAATGTATTCACACATTGTGTTCAATGACCACACTTCAAATTTCCACTTGGTGGCTTTGGAAGCTAATTTCTTCTTTGTTCCACTGGATTTAAAGTAACATGTACCAGAGTGTCTCTTAAGCTAGTCCCTCACCTGTAGGCTATGTGTGGTTTGTAAAGAGTAACATTATCCAATTTATGGTCAGTTTTAAGGATATCCCAATATTTTTTATAACATGGTTAATTTCTAGAGCTATTGGATTGAACTGAGTGGCAAATGTCATCTGGATGCAATTAGCATCATTTTGATTACCAATCAAAAAAGAGTATCTACTCATCCATTTGACATTCCAGTGTACTTCTTCAACCACTTCTGCAGTGTATCCTCTCTCACTGAATCTAGTAACCATTTGTCTACAAGCTTGTTTGAAGATAGACTCATAAGAGCAAGTCTGCCTTGCCCTCAAAAACTGTCCTCTAGGAATATTATTTCTCATTCTCATAGGGTGACACATATTATATTGAAGTAACATATGTCTTACCATAGGCTTTCAATGTAATTTTGTACTTAAAACTGCCATTATGCTTGTAGATTAAAAGATCAAGAAAGGATACCTCCTGTTCACTGATATTAAATGTAAAGGAAATTTGACTGCTAGTTGCACTGATGTATTCCAAAAATAAGTTGAACCTGTTTCTGTCCCCAGTCCAAATAAAAAAACAAAAACCATATTATAATGTGTTGGGGGGAGCAGTGTACAATCTTCTGCAGCTAATGCTTTCCCTGACACCTCCAGTCCTCCATCATGGGGATATTTGAATACAGACTTTCCACATTGATGGATTCAAAAAATTTCCTTCTGAAATTTTAATGTCATTTAGAAGATTTAATATGTGGTTAGTATTTTTGAGCAAAAGACTAAAGCAGAGGAACTGAGTGTTAGATACAGAAATCAACAAACTTGGACATAGGTTATGTGACTGAACCCATTGAGGAGACAATAGATCTCCCTGGAACTGGTGCAATACCATTGTGAAATTCTGGTAATAAATAAAGTACAGGTTTTCTCATATGTAAAACTATTAAAAACTCAATATCTTTCTTTGTAATGGAGTCAAGCATGAATGATATGATTATCCTCCTTAAAAATGAAATAATGCAAGTAACACTTTGTACCATGAGTTGTACTATTTGAGATTCTCAAAAGCGGTCTGCCACATGTTGCAGGTTGCTTGCGCCAAACCAGACTTGTGCAGTGGTTGTGCCAATACCTTGGCAGTGACATGGTGCAAGGGAGTTTATGGCGGCATCTGCTACCTATTCAGAAAGGGCAGCTGTCACATCCCTTACTTTGTGATTCTAAAACAGCCCCTGAAGGACATGTGGCAAAGTACATTTACACCAGCTATGAGCTATGAGCTGGTGTAAGTGTACTGTGCTATCCACCTGGAGTTGTGCTGATGTACCACAAGTGACCCCATAGCCTCCCACCATGATCACACATAATCCCCCCCACATGCCCAGATCCCCAACAGTACTGTAAAAGAAGCCTATGTGGGCTATCACCCCTCCCCAGTCCAAAAACTTAATCCAGAAAACATCTGCTCAATTTTTTCAGCACTATAAGCAACTGAATTGCCAGTTTCATCAGAAAAGTAAAAGCACTCTGTCATTGTTGCATTGGTGGCCATTTTAAGCAAATTAAAATTGAATGATCTCAGACCTTAATTACATTCACTTTAGAACAATATGTGGAACACTGCTATAGCGGCAAGAGCATTCCTAGCTTGGTCAGTGTTCATACAATTGTATAAAACAAAGGAGATAGAAAGCTCAACACCTGGTAGCCCACTCTGTGCACTTATACCAGTAATGTGGTTGCTTTTGAAAACACATGGTCCCACTTAGTGACAGGTCATCACCAGAACAAACAGTAACAAAGTATAAACAGATACAATCTGCTTGTGCCAGCCCAGTGGTGCAGAGGGCTGAGGCATTCTGCCTCACCTCGCATCAAGCCGGCAATCCAGGTTCAGAAACGACCTTGGTTCATCGGGGAGCTGGTGGGGGGAGCAAGATTGAGCAGACTAATGGCAGCTCTCCTCTCCTTGGGAGGATATGGCCCCCCCATAGTTCCACTGCCACTGGGTTGAGGTCTGGTGGCAGTGCAGGCAGGAGGACATCTTGAATCACAGCGTGCGTGTGCCTCCACATGCGCCCATGTGCACCTGAAACTGGGGCGGGCAAAAACAGGGATAAAAACCAACAAATTACAAATGAAAAAAAAATTTGTCCTACTTTATTTCTGGTCTAAAAAAGTGCACAGTGCAGATTGCAAACAGTATTGAGAAGTCAATGCTGTAAATGGCTCATCACATAGAATAAAGATATGAAACAGCTAGCCAGCCAGCGCCACAGCAGTTACGCCTTGCTAATGTTTCAACATCACAAAAATGTCAGGCTTGATTCCCACAGACAGGAAAACATTTTGCACCTGTGGAAAAGGCCATTAGACTGCAGAGATGCAAGGGTGGGATATTTTCAGTTGAAGACTCAGCATGTGCAGGAAATTGCCCCCCCCCAAAAAAAAGGAGCATTATGCAATTCTGCATGTGCAGATTTTGCACAAGTGCAGGTCCGCTGCTGTGAAAATAATATAAAGGCTCAGCAGAAAGGGCAACAAACAAGCCAAATAAACTGGAGCAGGAGCCACTGTTAAAATTTTCCAAAACTTGCAGCAAAAATAGGGGACACAGGGAGGCCAGCAGCCAGTCCCACCACTGGGACTGCAGCAGCACCACTTGTGTGAGCAGAAGCTTGTACCACACCAGCAGCATGCCCAGCTTGACCTTGCACAACAGCAGCAGATGCAAAAATGTGCTATGTTGGGTCACTACAACCAGGCACAATCAGCACACATGTGGCAGCAACTGTAGAGGCAGGTACAGCCACAGCATCCACCAGTGTACCCCAGTCACACTGTGATGGCTACACCTTGCACTCCACATATAGTAGACCCATGCACTTACTGGCATTTTGTAGATGTGTGTTGTGTCTCTGGCTGAGGTTTTTTTTTATTTGCCTGCTTCTGTTGCCAGCACTTCTGTCTGTTACTGCCTCTGCCTCTACTGCCTGTGGAGCTCCTATATGGCCTGCAGTGTGCCATGTGGGTGTAGTCTGTTGCATTTCAATAGTATTGTGTGCTATTAGTGGACTGACATCTGACACAGGAATAATGCCCCGGTTGGTGTTGCGTGGTGCATCAACCCCGACTATAATTGATTCTCAATTGATAGTACACTGCCTTCTGCTGAGGAAGTGAGTTATGCATCACTCTATTTGGTGCAGCATATGTGCAAATTTTTTTCCAAAGCTAACATGCAGCAGTGGCTAATAAATAGAGAATAGTGAATTGGCAAGTGTGTGTTATGAATATTTTTTTCACACCCGAGGTGTGTGATGACTCATAACCTCGAGAGCGAAGCTCAAGAGGTTTATGTAGTAATCACACACCGAGGATGTGAAAAAAAATATTCATAGGCACACATTTGCCAATCTTTTATTTTTTATAGTTGCTGGTGCTTTTTAATGTAGCACCGCATGAACGAACAGTCAGTCAGTCGCAGTCATTTCCCAGTGTGGCTGACTGGTGAAGCAGTTACCTAAGCGCGAGTACTGCAGGATCAACCGGATAGTGTATGGGTTATTTCTTTGGTTCTGAAAGCAGGATCAACCCCATAAATATATGTAAAAAGTAATACATTACTTGTGTGAGGGCTAGGAAGCAGATAGCGCGAGTGCTTCAGTCCAATCAAAATGGAGCCGCCATATTGAAAGTGTTGAGTGTCCCGCCCACTGACAAACTAAGGGCTAATAAGGTGGTGCACTAGGTTTGAAAGACAAGAAACACAAGGGAAGTGAATTGATTTTTAAAGCAAAATACCGTAACAACTCGTTTTCGGGTTATTACAGCATTTTGCAGAACCTAAACACAGATTGATAAAGGGGGCCACCAGTAACTATTAGCTACTAAAGGGAATGCTACAGTTCATACTTTTCAATGGCTTTTTTCTCTACATGTAATTCCACAGCTGCATTTTTTCCACAATCAGCAGAACATTTTTCTTCCAGCTTCAGGTGTTTTGAGAATATCCAACGGTGCAATTATCTTTTTTTTTCCCCACACCTGCACCACGTTTTGGAGACTTGCATATTTTTTTCACCTTTAAAGTCTTTTGAGACTCCAGACCATCACCTTCAGAATGTGACTTAGCAGTGCCATAGGGTGCAACATAAGGGAATGTTTAAAGAGACATTGCTTAGCTGATAGAACTAATATGGGAAACTATCACCCTATCTCAATACTACCCCCTCTCTCAAAAGCATTGGGAAGGGTTGTTTCTGATCAGCTCACTGAATATCTAAACAAGTACAATCTGCTATGCCCACAACAGCATGGGTTTCAACTCAAACACAGCGCCATCACTGCCCTAATCGACTTTACCTCCCACGTCTATGGAGCTCTTGATTCAGGAAAAACGGTGGGGTCCACATTTATTGACCTCACCAAAACCTTCAACACCATTGACCACCAAATCCTGCTAAGACACCCGAGGACCCTGGGACTGTCAGTAGATAGCATCTCCTGGCTTAACAGCTACCTATCACACAGGATGTAGTGTGTTAGGATAGGGGTGTAACTTCCAACCCCAGATAGGTAACCCTGGGGGTCCCACAGGGCTCAATCTTAGGTTCACTTCTCTTCAGTCTCTTTATAAATTCCCTTCCCACTGCTTGTCCTGCTAAAATGCCACTCTATGCAGACAATACAGTGATCTTAGTGCCTGACAGCAATGCATGTGAAATCTCAAAAACCACAGAGTAGCTTTCCTATGCTTGAGACCTTGTTCTCTCAAAACTGACTCCTTCTGAACTATAAAAAAACAAAAATGATGCACCATACTTTGCAGCATGCCAAAATGAATGCTGAACCCTTAACTATATATAGCCTAAAAGGGGATGGCATTGAACAAGTCTCCACCTTTAAATATCTTTGAGTACATATTCACGATACACTCTCCTTCATGCACCATATTGACCACGTAGTCAAATCTGCTAATATTAAGCTTGGCATCCTCTATAGGCACAGGCAAGCCATGACTCCTGAGGCTCTTATCCTAGTCTCTCGAAGCTCTGTACAATACCACAGTTAGAGGAACATGCAGTTCATTCCACCCAAGCTGTGGTCAGTGGCAACTCCTCAGGTCCCCTTCTGGAGAGTGGGACATACTAAACTATGCTGCAGTTGGAGTCTCCAACACTGAGCCAACCCAACATAAACCCAATATACTTATATATACTCCCCCAAAAACTCCGGCACTGGATGCCAAACCCCAGTAGCACCAAAGAACACACCAAGCACAGAGACACACACACATGCTGACAACTGGGTGCTCAATTCCAGTGCTGGCTAATATAACTCCCACAGAGCATGCAACACTGGGGGTGCCCAACCTTGTTAACAACACTGCCTCAACAGTATGTGATACCAAGGTGTCCAAACCATGCTGTCACTAAACAACACACCCCCTATACATACTCTGACACCAGGATGCCCAACCACAGTGCTAATAACAAGCCCTGCTACAGTATGCACCCACCTTTACATTTTACAGTTGCAGCAACAGATATGGTCAAATATGCCTAGATATTTTGTAATATTTCTAAAGGGATTCTCTCAGATGACCCTACTAAGAGGAATCTATTTGTTACTGGAGAGATGTGTATGATGGAGAAGCAAGCAATAAGACATGACAGAATGTAGGCTACTATTCTTAAACCACCTACCCAGGTGTGTTTTGAGGCATGAGGAACTTGTGCAATGTGCCTTCAACCACCTGGAAGTGTGGCACAGAAATGGTAGCTCACACTCTGAAGTGTCTTACTGCACTTATGAAATAGGTCTACTGTAAAACAAAATTAAGTTTAGCAGTGCCATTGCTAATCCTGAGCTGCACTTCTTTGGAACCTTCTGCACTAATAAGGAAGAAGTATTTTCCCTACCCATTTTATATGTACCCTTCTTGGTGAACCTCTGGAATATGTATCCAAGTTTAAGTACCTGGGGGTATGGATTGACCACAGACTCTCTTTTCTTGACCACATCGAAGAACTGTCAAAAAAGCTTAGACAGAGATTGGGCCTGTTTTATAGAATTAAGCATTTTCTTACGAGACATGCCAAAAAAAAGCCTGGTCCAAACCACCTTCCTCTCCTTCCTGGATTACGCAGACTTTCTGTACAGCCAGGGCCCAGCTGCTGCACTCTCGAAACTGGATATGCTCTATCATAGAGCCCTAAGGTTTATCACCAATCTTCCATACAATACCCACCACTGCTTTCTATACAATGCCATGGGATGAACATCTCTCACTTACAGAAGACAGAGAAACGCCTCCATCTGGACCTTCAGAGCTATCACCAAGAAGCTGCCTCAATATATCTTGGATTGTTTACCCCTAAGTGTGTTAGGTACATATACGCTGAGAAGTGCCTCCTATATCTACCTGGCAGTACCAAAGGTCAAATCACGCTTTGGTAGAGCTTCCATGAGCCATATGTTACCTGTGTGCTGGAACACATTTCAAAAAACCTTGAAATTGGCCCACAGCGTCAGCATATCAGCATTTAAAACTATCTATGCTCGTTCATTTAAAGAAACCTGCAATTGTTACTCCTGATCTCCCTCTCCCCTCTCCTCTCCTGCCTCAGTGACTTGTTGGTCACCTGTCTGATGGAATATTACAGTACATGTACTACCCCGTCTCATTGACCCTTTCTCCTCCCTCTTTAATCTTTTCATAGCATCCCTTTTCTGATTTTCCTTGTGTAGCCTGCTCTTTTGCATAGGTTTCAGTTGTCTTAAAGCAGCATACCTCTTGTTCACATGCCCCTACCTCCCTGACCCTGGGGCACTCACCTTACCTTCTTCCTCTCCTCACTCCCCTTATCTGGAGTCTGTCCTTACTCATGTCCCTGGTATCACTATTTGCTGCTATGACACTTACAGGTTCCCCTGCCTGCCCTCCCCCTCCCTCTTTAACCTGCACAACTCCCTCCCTCCCTTTTCTTTTCAGCACCCTAACTCCCTTTGTTGCCCCCTCACTTGTGTTTGTTCTTCTGCCTTCACCACACCATAGAGTCCAATCTTGACTATAACCTGTATTTAGCTGCTCATGTGTGTATATAGTACTCATGCACTACCACTGTCATGACCCTGTGTATTATATTTAGCCCTGACTATGTTTGTTAGTTATTTAAATATTGTGTGATTTTATTGTGTTCAATGTGCTGTGTATTTTTCATGTATCCTGTCCAGGTCCATCTCACAAATGAACTTTGCTCAATGATCTTCGACTGGTTAAATAAAGATTTTGATTGATTGATTATAACAACTGATAACTTTGTCTTTTGTAAACTGTGGGAAATTACATAGCATTAATGGTTAAGAAAGGCATCTATTTTAAGCAGATCATCCTTCAAGGAACTCCTGCTGTATTTTAATGTCAGGGGACATCATTTATAAGACAAAAAGGGAAAGACCTTCATGGCTACCTATCCCATAATTTATCTAGTCCATAAAGTGAGTTGTATTGCAACTTCAAATCTATATTAGTGCACTAGTTCATTAAATGGGAGTGATTACACACCTCAGTGACAATTGAAGATCTCAGGTTTGAGTCCCATCATAACCATGAACCTGGAGCACATCATGTGACATTCAAAGCTTCTGTCTCTTCCAGTTGTCAAACTGGAGTGAAGCATGATCACACTAAGAGTGAAACTTGCATATCAGCCTGGTGACCCTTCGTATATACAGGTACACTGTAAAAGTTATAAGAATTGCTTGACTTCTACCAGCATGTTTGATGGAGAACCCTTGCATTGTAAAAGGGTTAATAATTTCATTGGAAAGATTGTATCTAAAAAAAAATACTCAGAGTGACTTTCATTGACTATTCTACTAGAAAGTGCAATCTTTTCTGTCTCATTCTTAGTGGAAACTTAATTGCATTTCCAGAGTTTGATCTCAGATTTCATATTACAGTTGATAATCTCCAGTTCACTGAATGAGCTTTAACCAATTTGGAAATATTCATTTGCATCCTACCTCTAAGGGGCCTTTTTGTTTAATTCCCCTTATTAGTGATGTAAATGTATTCATGCATTATTGAAATGTGGTCTTTTAAAGCAATGTGCTGTCAGCTATGTTCACTACGGAGCAGATTATGATTTTGATTGTTTTTGTTAGTGCTTTTTCAATTCATCCTCTTGACTTTTCCTAGCATATTCCCCCCTCCTTCCATCTACAGTGTAGCACTCTTCAGCATTTGTTTAAAGTGACAGTTGTTAGTGGGCCTGCCACATCACTTCAAGCTTTTGTACATCAAAGTGGTCCAGTAGTGAGAACACTGAACTGTGAAATGGGATCCTAGGTTCAAACCCCTACAACAGCCAATAGCTAACTCGGTGACCTTAAACAAGTCACCTCTAACCTTTCATGCTTCAGCCCATCAGATTGTAAAGCTGATTGCAGCAGGACCATAACCTGCAATCTAGGATTCTGTAGCTCAGTTGGGCTAGCCAGCATAAATCAATTGAAAAGACAAAACCAAAATGAAACGTTCTAAATGATCTTTCCAGTTCTTTCCAGTTTGACATCATATCTGATGAGCTCAAAGCAGCAGGGCACTGTGTCAAGGCAGATGGCAGGGACAGTGGGACATTGGGGTGCATAGGGAGAAGTATCACCAGCATGAGGAAAGAGGTGGTGCTGCTGCTGTATCGGTCTCTGGTAAGACCCCACCTGGAGAACTGTGTCCAGTTCTGGAAGTCTCATCTCAGAAAGGACATAGACTGGGTGGAGGCAGTGCAGAACAGGGCAAATAAAATGGTACAAGGGTTACATCAAAAGCCCTACAAGGAGAGGCTGAGGGATCTCAACATGCACATCCTAAAAGAGGAGGGGTGGGGACATGCTAGAGACCTATAAGTACCTCATGGGGGTGAAGATGCAATAGGAAGCAAGTCTGTTTCAAACGAGTAGGTGCACCAAGACAAGAAGGAATGCAGTGAAGGTGGAAGTGGGAAGTTTAGAGGGACGTAAGGATGTACTACTTCACTGAAAGTGTAGTGGACACCAAGAACAGGTTGTCAGGAGATCAAAATCAGCTGGGGGCTTCAAACATGTATGGGATAGGCATAAGGGAATATTGGTAAAAAGGCAGAGAAGGGGGAGGGTTGACAGAGACAAGGTGGGGTCTGTGGGGATAGAATGGGCAGGGAAAATCTGGACAGAGTGGGTGAGCCCAATGGTCTTTTTCTGACAACAGTTTCTATATTTATATATTTTTCTGGCAGTATCTTAAATGGAGGGACATCAGTCACTCTATCTACTCAACCCCACCCCCTCCTTCTGACAGCCTGACCTGCAGGGGAGAACTTGACATTTCTCATTTGTGTTTACAAAATGGGTCTGAAAATGTTGCTTTCTGATTGGTTGAGATGAGACCTGTATTTATCCATGTCATTCTGACAGTACTACCAATAGGTAAAAATTAAAACAAGTACCTGCCATCCAGGATGCAGATCTAACAATATTACTATTACACTTTCTCCCAGGTTAAATTGCAACTGTTAGCCATTCTTTGATTTTCCCCTGCTTCTTTGGTGACCTGCAAAGAAAGCGAAACTCAACACTCTGTAAATGGCATTTTAAACAGGTATATTTATTGACAGGGCCTAGTTTCAACAACAAGGATGTCTTTTGTTGTTAGCTTGGTGTTTTTGTCAATAAAATTATGCCTGTTTAAAATGCCATTTACAGAGTGCTGAGTTTCGCTTTCTTTGCACTTCCAGTATCTACTCGAGCACCTGTTTGATTCGGAGGAGCTGTTTTTGTTTTCTTCTTTGGTGACCTACATGCTCGCTTACTTGCTCTGTACTGTCTCCTTCCGAGCAGTACATGTAAAATGCTACTACTTGACTCCCTGCTGTGTCACTCACTCACTCAGTAAACTGACACTGCTGACTCACCCAATCTATTGCTTGATTAGCCATTCACATTCTTGATACATGCAGCGATGCTCCCAATCACAGTCCCTGTATTGCTTTATACTACTGATCCTTCCCCACCACCCAGAAATAATTAAATAAATAACCAGACAGTAAAAGAAGAAAAAAAGCTCAACAAAGCAGACCAGTTTAATAATAACATAAAAAAAAACTATGCAAAGAACTTTAGAAAGAAGGTATCATATCCATTCAATAATGATAGCCACACAGCACATGCCTCCAGACCCTTGAAATGGCACCTTGCAATATTTCATCATTTTTACAAGCTGTGAAGGAACTATTGTAGAACAGAAAAATAGTGTGTCTCATTTATTTCACGCTTCTATGATCAGCTGATCAATCTCACAAAAGAATACTCATGAACAGCACTAATACAGGCATTGTTAAGCAATAAGGCATGACCAAGGGTTATGTTAATGGTCTGTTAATAACCTTCTAGGGGTGTACTGCGGCATGAGGTGTAGCCGAGTGCCACATGACCCTAGAGGGTGATTAACTGACCATTAACATAACCCCTGGCAGTGCCTTATTGCCGTTATAATAAAACATGGTTTTAAACAGGGTTAAACCTTGTTCAGCATATGACTAAGCTCTACATGTATGTTAATAAAAGATTAACATAAGGCTGTTAGAATGTTTGCAGCCAATCAGAAAGCTCCATTTCTCAGACCCTTTTTATAATGGTACTTAAGTGCTTCTACTTTGCAAGTGTCAACTCTAAGAGAAGCCTATCTGCAGGGCTTTACAGAAGCCAGTACTGCAGCACTGCATATTGAGTGCTTTATTTCCATCACCCACGCTTGAGATGTTCAACACCCCATGCTTGACCACGTGATCACAGACAGCACAGATGCCAGATGGAATGTATGAACAAAATAAAACAAATGTTACACTTCAGAAAGATACAGTATATAAAATCAGCTACGGGCATTAAGAGGCACTGTTACAGAAAGTAAAAGATGGCAGAAATAGGAACGCTGTCTGATGGCTGAAGGCAAGTTAATTCAAAAATTAAATATCTAACTTTAGCAGTATGAGTATTAGTGTTAATATACAATCAATTTCGATGTACTTTTATTTTTACTTATAAAATGACATTCCACAAGTCTGATTGACTGGCACCCCTTGCCAGCTATACATTTTTATTTGCATATATCACACAACAAACAAAGCAAGTCCCCAAAAATGTCAAGCACCCCAAAAAACAGATCAGTGTGCCATCGTCCATTCAGTCCTTGGAAAACTGCCATCTTTATTTCTCTATACTGGGAAATTTTAAACCAGTTTGACTACCCGTATATACAAAAACTGCTAAAGGAGGAAGACACAGATTGCACAGAAACACAAAAGATGGAAACTACAGCCTCCAAAAAAGGAAAACAGAATGTGGTGAGACAACAGACAGCAGAGCAAAAATGAAAAAAATATAAAAAAAACAACTTCATGAGCAGTCTCAGTATTCACAGACTGGTGCACTGAAAAGCAAATATCAATTGACCTCAAAACAGTCGATCTTGACACTTTAAACTCCACACTAAGAGAGTTTTATGTGGAAGTTCACACCACAGACTTAGAGCACTGCTCAATAGCTAGTTACAGAGCACTATGAGCTGGTCTGAACAGGCACATGAACTCCCTGGCCATAGCCTTTTCCCCATTGCTGTATATTGGCGCAGTACCATGGCCTACGAAAGGAATCTGCTCTGTCCTCCGTTCTGACATGCAGTCTATTCCTGTTATTCAACACCTTGTTTTGTGCAATAATTGCTCACCCAGAGAATAGCCATGAGAGTAATGCCACCTACTATGTCTCACCCCCACAACAGAACTATCCTATTGCTGGGCTCCTCTACAAGAAACATATCCATGCACTGGGCTATTGTTCCAGGACACCAGTTACACTAAGCTTACTCAGATACATTTTCCTCTGCCTCTCATTATCCAGTATCATTATGGTACAATCTGGTGATCTAGAGACTAACCTAGGCCCCCCTGAAAATGTCTGTGTGCCTCATTGGATCTCAACTGGTAACAAAGGTCTGTGACTTATGCATCTTAATGTTAGAAGCGTTGCCCAAAAACTTCCTGAACTAGAAACTTGTGCTTCATCCTACAAGCCACACAACTCTGGCATTATCAGAGAGCTGGCTCACCTCTAGAATCAAGGACTTGGAAGTTGCACTTCCTAATTACAATATATTTTGCCATGATAGGTGTAACAAAAGAGGAGGGGTGGAATTCTGATCTACAGGGACTCTGACCTCTCTGCAGAAATATGTGATAGCCCCTAAGAATCCAACACCACTTGTGAGTGGTTGACCAGTAAAGTTAAACTGGGCCCAAAAAAATTAATGATTTGCTGTGTGTACAACCTGCCCAAGGCAGGGCTTGAAGGTCTACTAGATTTCATGCAAATGCTCAGTGCTTACTCACACTCAGAATTGATCATATTAGGAGACTTCAACTTAAACTGGCTGCCCAACGAACCACAATACAAAGGCATACTCAATACCTGCTATCTTAACCAAATCATTACAACACCAACTTGGCTGAACCCTTAGTCAGGCAACCATTCCTTGCTTGACTGGATTTTGGTAAAAAAAGTAGAAAGAATTTTACTCTCAGGAACCTTAAGTGACTCAATCAGTGATTACTTATCCACATATTGCCTCTGGCACAGCAGTACATCTAAAAACTCTCCACCTAGGCTGATTACTTACAGGAACTGCACTAGCTTCAACAAAGGCATCTTTTTTGTTTGACTTGTCACTAACTGACTGGACCTACCTAGACACAACACAAGACATAAATTCTGCCTTGGATTTCTTCATCACAAAATTTACAACAATACTGGATAAACATGCCACCCTGTGCATGTGCAGGGTAAAGCACACAAAATGTGACTGGCTCACATGTGATATTCTCACTCTCATTCACAAAAGAACCGAATCCTAGGACAAGTACAAGCCAACCAGTATTGTATCAGATTGGAACACATACAGACAACTAAGAAACAGATGCAAACAGGCAATACACCAGACAAAAAGTCAGTATTTAAAAAAACAGCAAACTGCAAACTTGGGAGATCATAAAATATTTTGGCAGACCATAAACTCTTTGTGAACACCAAAACACAATCCTCAGCTGTCTCATATGACCTATATGGAGACATCTATGCTGAACCTCCTAAAATAAGGCTCCTCTTCAATGATTTCATCTGTGATCTGAATAAATGCAGATCCTCTGGACACCCCAAACCTAAATCTACTAAGAAAGTGGAGAACCTGAATTAGCTCAAGTTCCATCTCAAAAGGGTCACATGTTCATAAGTTGTTAAATTATTTACCTCCCTTAAAATAGACAAATCAGCTGAATCAGATGGTTTGCTCTCAAAGTTCCTCAAACTCAGATAGCCCCACCAATAGCCAAAATCTTCAACCTATCTTTCATGACCCACACCATACCCAACCTCTGGAAGACAGCTATAGTTGTTCACTATACAAGAAAGGGAAGAAGATGCTACTGAAAAACTACCACCCTATTTGTATTTTGTCAGCTCCAGCCAAACTGCAAGAGAAAACACACAACTGACCAAGTATTTTGAACAAGACAATCTAATCTGCAAGGAACAATATGAGTCCAGGAGGTGTCACGGCACTAACACAGCTCTGGTCAAATTCACAGATGCAGTCTATCATGCAACAGATAAAGGACTGTTGATGGGAGCTGTGTTCATAGATCTGACTAAGGCTTCAGATTTGGTCAATTACAACATATTAACTGCCAAATTACTCAAACTTGGCTTTGGCTCCCATGCTCTGGCCTGGTTCAGTGATTATCAGAACCATAGAAAACAGAAAGTGGAAATCAGTAACGTAGTCTCAAGTACCACTGTACAGTAATTCACATTGGGGTACCTCAAGGCTATACTGGGGCCTCTTCAATTTTCAATCTTCATCAACAATTTGCCATCAATCTGCAAACCTATGCATACTCTTCTCTATGCAGATGATGCAGTTCTATACACTCATAGCAAAGACATCAACAAAATCAACCATGTACTGGGAAACAGTTCACAAACTCTCAGGAATGGTTCGTTCTAGAAAACAAATGGTCCTGAACCTACCGGAAACCAAATCAATGTTGTTTGGTTCTAATTACAATCTGAAAAATGCAGCCCCAAGTTCTGCATCCATGGAAACAATAAGAACTGCCTGGAAAAGTCAGCTGATTTAAATGTCTAGGAGTACACTTAGACTCTACATTTACCTTCGATACCCACATTCAAAACACTACCAACCTGCTTCACCAAAGGCTTGGCTCTCCATACAGAATCTGCAAGTACTTAATGCCCAAATCCAGACATAGAATAGCACAGATGAATCTGCTCCCTATGCTGAACTATGGCTCCTTGGTAACTGATGCTGTTAACAAAAGTATGCTACAGAAGAAGCATTCTCTATTACAAGACTGCCAGATCTGCAACAGATAGCGATAGCAAGATGCATCACTGCCTTTCTCTGAACTCTCTAAACTGGTTCTCACCAGAGCTCAAATCCAACCTGACACTCAAGAGATTTATTAAAAGAACAACTGTTAAAAACTCCCCCATCTAATTAACCGAACAATTTGAATCTGTCAACTTGCCTTCCTCTTGATCCACCTCAAAAAATAACCAAAAAGTTCCCTTTTTTCGAACAAACACTGGGCAACGCTCTTTCAGCTACTGCACCTCCTCACTATGGAATACAACCCCCCACCCATTAGAGAATTACCCACTGTCTCTGCTTTCTCAAGCAATTTGAAAGATTTTTATCACTCAGTGTCGGTGACTACTTTGTGTAAATACCCCTTATACATACCCCTATACATCTGCACTCAGTGTAATATCTGCACTAATCAGCTATGCTTTCTATGTGCCACAAGTATGTAATCAAGTATGTAATTTTTAATCAATGTATATATCTTTCATTTTCTGGGTATAGCCATGTATGGCAACACCAACACCAAGAATTACACTACTGTTGACAAAATCGACACTTTGTCGACAGGTCACTGTGTTGGTGTGCCTGAGATAGGGGCACACCATCTCCCGGTCCTGCAGCCCTGCCCTGAATCAACTCTGACTGGAGTAGAGAATCCTAAAGATGGGGGGCTTTGCCACTGATAAAGAAAAAAAAAGGACTGGGAGACACACAGTAATCATGTAAACCGCAACTTGTGGTCAACATAATTCCTGTCGGCGAGATGCCGGTTGACAAAAGGATTGTTGAACTGGCATCATAGAGCCCATTTTCTGCAATAAGTACCCAAACATTTGTATGTACTGTGTGTCCTCAAATGTCTGTGCAATTAAACCCATGTCATGACTGGAAAAGGCATTTGGTGCAAGTGCACTTACCTGGTTACTAAAGTGAAAATAAATAAATAAATAAAATAAATAAGCCCAAAAGCTAAACATAATAACAGACCCTGCATTCATATCAAGCAGCAACATATTTGTTGCTATACTAAAGCAATACAGAAAAAAAAAACACAAAGCAAGTCACCACCCACCTCTGTCAGCTCCCAACATCCACAAGCTCAGAGCATCAGAAGCACTTTCTCCCCTGACCACCCCTGGCCAAGTGAGATGTGTCTGGGTAAACATCCAATTCAACTTCTCCTGACAGGGCAGGGAGGGCCTAAGAGACTTAACACCTGACTCCTTCATCATTTAAACTGATGACATAGGAAGGAGATTTGCCACACTGCAGTACAGTGAGCAGACAAAGAACCCTAAAGACTTCCTAGATTTAAAGAAACAGGAGCACAGAGGTGATCCCTGGAGATCCTAACTGCCCATTTAAAGCCTTTGAAAACTACATCTCCAAACTGCCACAGGATGCTATGTCTCTTTATTATCACTCCAAAAGACTACTTCAACACTATCTAGATACAGTCCCAGTCTGGTACAGTAAAGAGCCCTTGGGGATAAACTATTTATCTTCAATAATGCCCTGACTTATTAAAAAGGCTGGTCTATCTCAATGATACACCAATGACTCACTGAGCTGCACAGCAATGCAACTCCTCTTCCAGGCTGGACTAGAAACCCATGAGATTATGTCTGTGACTGGACACAAGTGTGAAGTAAGTCTGAAAAGCTACTGGTGCACCACGTCATTGGACAGAAGAAAATGGAACACAGTTTTATCTGTACAGCAAGCAGATGAAGAACCTAATACATCATGCAGCATCCACGCTCCACCTTCACAACTCCACCTCCATGAGTCCACAGTACCACAGCCTGACTCAAATGTTCCACCCACCAAAACCTCAACCTACACTAAGCCATTCAACCTAACAAGCTGTTTGTTTACAGAGGCATTAGTGAACTTCATCACCTTCTACCCTGGGAAAAATAAAAAGAAGAAATTAATCCGTACAACTGTACTACATACTACTAATTTAAAAAAATTGGAGCACTTAGTTCCCCTCATGGTACACTCTTGTTTTATTATTTTACCCACCCAAGTTCATTCCCAGTTAAAAACGTGGTTAAAAAGGTTGGAACTTTTTTCCAGCAGAAGAATAATTTAATAAAAATTGACAGTTTAAATTGAAAAAGAAATACACCTACGTCACCTCTTTATTTCACAACATATACCCATTTTATAAGCATAATAACACACTCTGGGGTGTGGGTTATGCTCTGATAAATCCACGTCTAGGTGCAGTAAGGCACACAGCCTGTGGCCGTGTGCCTCACTACAGCGCTAGGTGTGCATTTATCAGAGCATAACCCATACCCCATTGTGTGTTATCGCTTACATATAGGATAGGTAACACAAATATAGCGACAATAACAGTACAGTGAAAAATTTCCATTCTACAGTATTTCATCCTAATTTTAAAAACAAGTCAGTACTTATTTATTATTTGACATCTTTTCTAATAGTTTCTTCACAGATGTTGCTATATACACATTTTAGAAGCACAATAAGGCACTCCAGGTTAGGTGTAGTACTGGCATAAACACACTTCTGGGGTTGAAGACACTCATTTTCTCTGATCACGGGCACCAAGGAATATTTGCATTAAGAATAAAACATATACACTAACAAATTGGCATTAAAAATGTATTGCTATTATATGTGCAGTTGTGAAAAACAGCATCTTCAAATAGTGCATAAAAAGGGGTATAAGTAAAAACACTGAGGTAGTCTAAAGATGATAACCTGGTACTTTGTCTCTAATACTGAGGCTTCATCAGTGAGTTGAAGGCACTCACCCTGTGGCCTTGTGTCTTACTATGCCCCCTACATGAGCTTTTATGTCAATACTACCCAAAACCTGTCTTGTTTTATTGCTTACTTCTCATTTCCAGCCATTGTTGTCTATTTATCTATAACAGTTCAGTTCCCTACAGGTATATCACCTCTTCTGCTAATTATTGTCCCCATGGTTTTATTTTTAAATAAGCATTATTATAATGAAATGTGTCTAAGAAAACCGACTGTAAATTATATGTTTTCACTTGGGGGTTAGTGGCTGTGTACTGGGTCCTAGTATCTTAAAGATTATTAGCTTTTATGCTACTAGTGGCCAACTCAGCTCCACCGAGGGAGTATGACTGGCCATCCTCAAGTCTCATTTATAAGAATCAGGAGACAGAGCTTTTTTGGTGGCAGACCTATTATACAAAACTCCCTGTCATATTATATTTGGAGTTCACCCTCAGTAGAGGCATTTAAGCTGGAACTTCAGTTCATCATTTTAGTCAACTTATTGATGATGGTGGAACTGAAAATGTATTATATCTGAGGACCCAGGTTTTATGGTTCTAAGTATTAAAGGTTTATATAGATTGCTAGTTTATTATTATTAATAATATGAATACATTTAACCTTATGTGACATTAAATGCTTTTGGATGTGCTGCTCTTGGAGCCCTGGGCATCCATTCATCCTATTGACCTCCTTAATTGTTGTGCACTGAAAGCTGCGCCTGATTAAGAGACCTGTCTGTGATGACCTCCTAAATCTGTTTCATTCTTTGTTATTGTAAGTGTCATCTCATTTATCATGTGTGCTCTGGTGCTGCTTTTGGTTCCCAAGTGCATGACTTTGCATTTATCCACATTACTAATACTGGATCTATTGTTTATCTACCCTGTCTTCTAGTCTCTTTAATGCCCTCTATAACTATAACACCTTCCTGCATTGTACTGGCTATTTTTGTGTTGTCTGCCAATGTGGTGGATTGACACACCACCCCTTCACTAAGATCATTTATAAACATAAAAAGTAACAGGGGCCCAGCACTAATTCCAGTGGTACCTCACTGTTCATCTGTCTCCATCTCAATACATCATTCTATACTACTGTACTCTGTACTCTTTTGCTTAGACAGTTTCCTATACACATCAGTATGCTGACTAATTTATTCAATACCAGTGAAGATAAAAATGGCAAGATAAGTGATATATTTGTATCTAATCAGAAAGCACACAGGTGCCTAAGACAGCTGCACCCCAGGGCCAGAAGTACAAACTTTTAAAAGTACTCATGAACAGCTCGGCTTCACTAGTCCAAACCACTCAAGGAAACCCCAGATTTATGTTGCAGGTTGAAAATCTTTATTCATGTAAAATCAGCAGGTGCCCTGATACTCCACAATACTGGCCTAACGTTTTCACACCAAACTGACACTTTCTCTTGACCTGCGGTCAACTGCACAAACTAGTCATTAAAAGCTAACTATTTAAAGTGACGGTGTAACTAATGATGTGCAAAGCTTATAGTGCAAATGTGTAATTCATTTTTAGTGCAAACAGTAATGTACAAAACCAGTTCACATGTCAAAAAATATGTATGATGCCAAGCAGTATATAACCGAGGGGGAAGGGATAAGAAATGGCAGTTAGACATAGGACATTAGAAAAACACTTAACAAAGGCAAGATGGGTAAAAGATGAAAGTGAAAAAAAAATGGAAGTGGGAATCAGGAAGGCATGAAAGGGTTAAACAAATGCAATCCATTTACAATGCAATTCAAAGTTCTGTCATGAATAAGAAATGGCACCTAGATACCTAACGTGATGGTAGACATTTAAGATGATGTCTATATCATAAGGTAAATTGCATGTTGCAAAAAAATGGCAAACTAATATGAATGTAATGACAATCTAGCCCATCAATTGCTCAGAAAATACAAGTTATCATAAAAATATGTTACTTGAAAATGATCATTTAGTACAGGTGGACTATTTGAATTTATTTTGACTTGCCAAAATGATTCATGCTGCAGCAACCTCTGTCACTGCTACCCCAAGTACATTATCATAGACTTTCTTGATGTTCTGGAGGCTGCTAACATGATTACGTCTCTTTTCCTGAACATGTTTTGCTAAAGTACTAATACCATCCCTTTTCTGAATATTCCTTAAATGCTCACTCACACATTCTTTGAATTTTGTTTTGTCTTGCCAGTTTAAAAGTCTGGACATGAATTGCAAGTGGCAAAGTAAACTTCATTAGTAGTAATGCATGTCACAAAGTCATTCACCACATAACATTTACCACTAACCGAATGCTTAAACTCTGGGCCTATAGTAATGTATGTGCAGCATTGGCAATTGCCACATTGATGGTTAGCCCCTGGCAAGTGCCTCTTCTGTTTCCTTTCCTATACCCTATTCCTGAATAGACTGTGGACTAACTAGTCTTTTAAATTCTCCCCACTCTTATAGACCACTTTGGGCACATGTTGTGAAACTTCTGACCGTTTTCTCTCTGTTAATAAAAGTGCCAATTGTGTTTAAGTATAGGACTGATTTGGTGTGCCTGTTGGGGAGAATGTAGTAATGAAATTGGAGATACCTGTTTGAAAATGGCATATAGAAACAGATTAGTTGCCTCATATTGGTCCTTGTAAACAGCCTGAGAAACAAATGGTTTGATACTGTACCTTTTACTAGATCAACATCTCTGATCTTTCCTGTGCTCTCACTCTCACTAACCTCCCCTTACCTTTCCCGCCCCATTGACTCATCATTTCTCTCTCCTCTTCTGTCCCCCCTCTCCGACCTTCCCTCTGTTGTCACCCTATGCCTGTGCTACCTAACTGAACCCCCTGCTTCACCTAGGTGGGCTATTCTAATTAATTAGTTCATCTCTCTCATTATAAATTCTTCCTCCTCCCTCCTTTCATCTTGGCATGGCTGCTCATCCCCCCCCACGGGTGTATGGCCTCCGCCCCAAACCAGCCAGTGGTACTGTCTTCCCCCCTCTCCCCCCACCTGGTTCTCCTCAAAAGGGCTGAAAATTGCCCACTTAAATGTTCGTAGCCTACTAGCCAACCTGGCCGAGCTAACTGCCTGGGCCAGCCCTACCACCCGATATCTTAGGTATATTGGAAACTTGGCTGAAACCCCAGGTCCCGGACTCCGTGATCTCCTCCCAGGGTATAGCCTTATCAGGCATTACTGCAGGGCAGAAAGGGCCATGGGTGCTACTTACTACAAAGCGCACTCAAGTTCCTCCATTAATCTCCCTCCCAACCCCCTACGGAGTTCTTGCATGCCCTTCTCTTACTTGGGCACATGAAGAAGCTGCACTTGATATGTGCTCTATAACCCCCCAGGGTGGTCCACAAGGACTCTCCTCTCTCCTCCATAGTACCAGCGGCACAGTGGGGACTAATGAAGTCCTAGTCATTGGTGATTTTAATCTGAACTGGCTGGCTCCCAACCGCAAGGAATATGAACCTCTGCTCTCGGGCCATGCTTTGAGCCAGGTCATCACTGAGCCTACCAGGCCCTCTACCTGGGGGAAAAATGGGTCACTAATCGATTGGGTCATGACTAACAGACCTGACAGGATCACATCATCGGGCATCCTTCTGGACGCCATCTCTGACCACTCGCCAACCTACTGCACGTGGGGAATTTCTCGGTCAAACCCCCCCAGCAAAGTGATCAAAATGAGGGACTACTCTAAGCTAAATACCCAACACTTCCTCTCCGACCTCTCACTTGTTGACTGGTCAGGGGTCACAGCTCTAGATGACCCAGCACTAGCCCTAGAGGAATTTCTTTCCAAGTTCATCCCTGTGCAGAACAAGCATGCCCCCCTCACCAGGAGGCATGTAAAAGGTGCTGTCACCAAATGGCTCCATGGTGGCCTTTTTTCCCTAATGAAAACTAGGGACAAAAGCTGGGTGACCTACGAGGCCTCCCAAAGCATTACTGATCTCCTTGCCTACAGGACCATCAGGAACATATGCAAAAAAAACATCTGCCCTGCAAAAAGCAAATTCTGTAAGTCCGCCCTGCTCTCCTCCACATTGAATCTGAGAAATTTCTGGCAAAATATCAGAAGCACTGTCAGTGGGTCGGCCAGAGAACAGGTCACTGACCTACTTATTGGCGGGGTCAGCTGCAACAACCCTCACACCATCTCTAACACTTTTAACTTACTGTTCTCCAAACCCCCTGTCCCTCGGCCGTGTTCTGCCCCTGAGCCCCCTGTCTCTCCTCCTCCTGGCTCCAACCCCCATCCCCCTCTCTTCCTCCAAAAAGCCACATGTTTCGAGACCCAGAAGCTCCTAGCCAGCCTTTCCCCTCACAGTGGGGCTGGTCATGACGGCCTCGAGCCTAAACTGCTCAGACTAGGGGTCCACCTTCTTGCCAGGCCTCTCACACACATTTTCAATTCCTCCCTCAGTTCTAGGTCTATCCCGGCCATCTGGAAAGTGGCAAAAGTGGTCCTGGACCCAAAGCAGGGCAACCCCAAGGACCCCCAGAACTATCGCCCTATTGCGATCTTGTCTGCAGCATCCAAATCCTGGAGAAAATCATGGCCTCCCGCTATCCCTTTACATTCAGGACCATAATCTCCTCTCCCGGCTCAACCCAGATTCAAAAAAGGACACAGCACATCCACCGCCTCGCTGTTGTCACCTCGACTATCAGAGCAGCTGCTGGCCAGGGGAACCTCACTGGTGTCATCTTTGTGGATCTTTCCAAAGCATTTGACAAAGTGGACCACTCCCTTCTCTGCTCCACCCTCCTCTCCCTCGGCTTCTCCACCTCTGCCCACGTGTGGTTCCTCAGCTACCTCTCAGGCAGGCAGCAGTTCACTAACTTCAACCGTACTTACTCCTCCCCATCCACTGCGGGGTTCCCCAAGGCTCCATTCTTGGTCCCACCCTCTTCTCCCTCTTCATCAACGATCTCCCGTCCTCCGCCATCCATGGGCATGCCACTCTCTACGCGGATGACCTGGTCCTTCTGACCAGTGCTCGTGACATTGCCACTATTAATGCCCAGCTTAACGCCGACTTTCATCACATCCAATCCTGGCTAGTGGATCACAGGCTCAACATCAACCTCAAAAAAACCCAAGCCATGCTGTTCGGCTCCCGGCACAAGCTAAAGTCCTGCCCCTCCCCCTCCAGATACTGGACAGCGATGGCTCCCCCATACAGACCGCAACCTCATTCAAATACCTGGGCATCACCCTGGACCCACAGCTTGATCTTTCCCAGCATATTCAGAATGTCTGCAGGACCACAAATGTTAAACTCGGCCTTGCCTACAAGGCAAAAAACTGCCTTACCCCTGCAGCTCGCTTGGCGCTAGCCAGAGGGGTTCTCCTCCCTAATCTCTGCTACGGGCTGGTTACCTTCACTCCTATGCCCCCTTCTAGCCTCCAGAGAAATGGGACACAGCTTATAATAACATCTGTAGAAGCTTTGCCCTTTCTGCTCGCCCTTGTGACTCACCGGTCGACCTCTACTCCCGACTTGAGTGGCTCCCTCCTGAACGACATTGCACCTTCATGCTTGGTAATTTCCTTGACAACATTATAAGGTCAGCCACACCCCCCTCCCTCGCCCCTCCCGTTAACCCTGGACCCCCCTCCTATCAGCTCAGATCAAGAGAGACCCTCGATCGGCTCGTTCCTAGAACTCACTCCCTCATGGGGGACAGGGCCTTCTCCTCATTTGCCCCCAAACTCTGGAACTCGTTCCCAATCCTTACCCCATCCACCCCCTCTCATTCCTGCTTCAAAACCTCACTCTGGCACTACCTGAAACCCTCCTCTGCCTGTCCCTGTACCTCCTAGCTCTACCCCTCCTACTCAAGTCTCTTGAGCACCCTGGGCCTCCTGCTCTGTACCCCTTCATACCTGACAACACATACTGTCCTCACTTCCCTCTCCTCCATCCAAACTTGGCCTCTCCTCCCACCCACCCCTCACCGTCCTTTTCCCCCATCCAGTGCACTTACTCCTGCTAGCACCCATTAACCTCACAAAGTGTACCGAATACATCTTGTTTTTACCTTTAAATTCTCTTAGCCTTACTCCCCAATTTGTGTACCTCGCCTCCCAACCTCAAGCTCTAATGATGCATTGCTTCCTTTTTATTTTCAGGTAATGTTCGTTGTTTTTCTTGATTACCTTACATGTACTTTACTGCTTGCTTATTCTGTCAATCCCGTTGTTTGCCTCTATTGTATGAAACTGACTCAGGTTTACCACCAACTGTATGTAACTGTTTCCTGTATGCCTCCACCACTGTAACCCTCCCGGGTCACACCTGAAAATAGGCGCTTGGTGTCTAGTGTGCCCTACCCGGTTAACAAAAGCAAATAAATAAATAATAAATAAACATAGATGTTACAAAAAGCTTTCAGACCAACCAAGTCCTTCCTCAGAGACTTATAACAATTGTTCAGAGAGTGACATTCTAGTAACACCCAGATCATACATAAAAAACCCAGAACAAATTCTCATTGGTTTAAAGTACCTACAGTATTTCAAAAAATCACAGATTTAAATGGAATGAATAGCATCCCATTTGCTTGCTACTACTGAGAATCTTTTCAAGGTCAAATGACATCCAAATTAGATAAGTTGGGTGCTCAAGTAGACACAACCTCTAACTAAAACTAATAATGAATAAGAGTGTTATGAAAATACATTCAATAATAATAATAATCTTTATGTGTATCAAGTGCAATTCAACAAGTATCACTTATCATTCAAGTATCATTCAAAATTAAAAGCAAGACCTTTAGATTTATTACTGAAAATGTCTAAGTTAAAACTTGATAGTATTGTATGATAAAAACCTGTACAATAGAAATGTATATATTGAAATAAGAAGGGAATAAGTAAAATGTACCTTGTATGAACAACTGTTTAAAACATTCATACAGAAGTAAACCTATGTGGAGATATTTTCTAAACTATACTCTTAACCAGTTAACACACTCCATAGACATTACAACCTACAATGATGTAACAATATTTTTTACAAGATATCAGTTGTCAGTATTATTGCCAAAATAAAAAAAAATAAATCTATCAAGGACAACCTAGAAAATGAGTTCATGCATCTTAAAATGTTCAAAGTTCAATGAATCAGTATATAATCAATTAACTATATGAACAGAAAGAGTCTTAAGAATCTGCATAAAACCCCAATGGCATTAACCCCCGGGAAAGATAACTAGAAAAGAAGTGTATATTCACTATGTATGTGAGCCAAGAGTCCTAACACCCTGTAGCATAATTATTTATTTATTTATTTAGTTTTTGTTTACCGGGTAAGTACACTAGACAAGTTTTATGCCTATTTTCAGGAACGACCCGGGAGAGTACAAAAGGGTACAACAGGTACATTGATACAGTAATTGGTTCAGACGAATACATTCAGGTACAAAAACAGGAGAAAAGACAATTTTTACAGTTTTTACATTTACGTGGAAGGTACACCCAGATACAGTGCTGGGGCAAGGTATAAGTTAGAGATAAATTCAATGACCAACAGGGCTGGTGAGGATTATGAGCATAGTAACATCATAGCGTCAGTCAAGCAAGGGAGGGGGGATTTGGACGAGGACATAGCGCAAGAGTGGTGACGCCAGAGCAGGAGAGAAGAAGCCGGCACCAGTGGACACCGGGAGGCTAAGGAGGCTTAGGACATTCACAGCGAGAAGCCACCTTAAGATGATCCCACAGGGAGAGTCCGGAAACTATTGTGAGAGAGGAGGCGGTCACGGACTCTTTCAGGGAAAGGAGTTCCCAGAGCCTGGGGCCATGGACAGCAAAACTCGGTCCCCCATGTTGAAAAGTGGAAGTAGGTATATCTTAGCAGGCCAGGGCCTTGGGATCTAAGCAGGTAGGGGAGAGGTCAGCAGGAGCAAGAAACCGCCAGTTCCGAGGGGTGTCGGAGCTAAGTACTTTACTCACGAGGCACCCAGTGCTAAAGTTAAGGTGATTGGCGGGATAGCCAGCCAAGCTTCTCGTAGGCTTCGCAGTGATGGGTGAGGCGGGAGGCAGCAGGGCAAAACGACAGAATGTTGTTGTACATTGTGCTCCACTTGCTTAGGAGGGTCTTAGAAGTATGAGCAACATGAGGGAGCTGTAGCTGAGGAGGGAAGTAGTACTCCTGGCAAGAGCTAAGCTGGAGCCACCGGCGAGGTTACCCAGCCCTGTAGGCCATCCCCAGTTTGCAGTTTACCTCACTGCAGGCATTATGGATATGACTACCAAGGTCCAATTGGGGATCAAGCGTCACTCCAAGATATTTGAGGGAGGTCACGGTAGGGAGAGGGGAGCCATCTTCATAGTTGATATGTAGGGGAGTTGAAGAGGCTCGTATTTTGGCAGAGGAACCGAAGAGCATAGCCTGACTATATGACATGTGCCTGACTATAAGCCTACTTAAATATGTAAGCACAACCCAACCCCTTCCCCCACACACAGCCCCCCTCCCCACAAAAAACACACCATCCTCCAACCACTCCAAAACACACACACAATTACCCTCCAACATTCACACTCCCCTCCATACACATTCACCCAAGACAACCCACCCCCCCACAAACACACATATATTTGGTGAGAAACCAACATGTTGATACTCCGCTAAAAAGGACTCTATGAAGATAAAAACAAAACAACAACACACTTATGTCCTGTTAAATGTCCATCCTATGAAGTAAAGGTCTGTGTAAGTTTAAGTAGAATAAATGTGTCGTGAAACCCAAATAAATATTCTTGCCA
This sequence comes from Neoceratodus forsteri, assembly GCA_016271365.2. Lineage (NCBI taxonomy): Eukaryota > Metazoa > Chordata > Ceratodontiformes > Ceratodontidae > Neoceratodus > Neoceratodus forsteri. The sequence goes on along the minus strand of CM057452.1, from coordinate 507,104,259 downwards.
CCTGATACCATTTTGGGAAGTAAAATAGGTTTAATCTCAAAAGTCTGTCTCTGTTGTGTATTTTTCAAATGTCCTTTTAAGACCATTACTGACATATCTGAGATTGTGGGGTCATTCTGAGAGACGTGTCACCCCACGGATTTGTCAGTCATCTTCATATTAATAGTATGTCAGTGTGCATTCATTCTAATGTGGAAACGTTGGCTTATCTCTCCAAACTGCTTGTGGACATCTCTTGTACTGAATGAAATAAATAAAATTATGTGATGTACAGGTATAAATCCCCTGTATCCTGAATAGTCTGTTTTGTGATGTAACCACACAACCCGAAGTGAAAATGATATCACATGTCCTAAATTAGGTGGTTGTTTAAAAGATAGTAGCGTTAATTCTTGAAAAATACCATTTAAGGTCTCATCTTCAATAAATATAGGGTGGAGGTCCTTAATAATTTTACGTAGAAGTTCAAGGTCAGGACTACTATACGTAACACTTTATTTTAAGTTCATAGGTGAAAATTACAAGTCAAGATAGCTGTAAGAGCCATAAAAGACTTGCCACTAACAATGAATGTATTCTAATTTTTTATCCCTCAAGTATGTATCCAATCGATATTTAAAGGCTCTCATACTAGTAGCCTCCACTGCTGTCTCTGGCAAGGCATTCCAAACCATAACCACCCTCAAGCTGAACCACTTGCCTCTTCTTGTGGTATTACATAACTTCCCTCTCAACTGATAGGAGTGCAGTCTTGTGGCTCTGTTTAAGGTCACCTTCCTGATAAGACCAGAAGTTTCCCAAAACACCTCATCCAGAAAAGCCCTATAAACAAAACACAAGTCCCCTCTTATTTTCTGATAGGACATTGAATATTGTCCTAATTCTTTTGATCTGTCATCATAAGCCATGTTTTTGATTCTCTTTACTGACCTGGTCAACTTTCTCTGTACCGTTTCAACTGCGATTGTACCACCTATACATTGAGATAAGCAAACTGGGGCATAATACTGTATTCTAACACTGGTCTTACAAGGGATTGATAAAGGGGCAATAAGATGTCCTCCCTTCTACTCTTTATGCTTCTTAACATATTTTTCAAGATCCTAGTTACTCTTTTAACACATTCACTATTGTGTTTATCAAAACCCAGGGTATCTGTTATCCATACCCCCAGATCTTTTTAATTTGTAACACTATTTGTAGTCCCATTATTGATGTGATACACAGCCCCAGGATTATTAACATTGAAGTGCATAATGTTACACTTAGGAATGTTGAAAACTAATTTGTGTTCACTTGCTCATGTCTCTAATTCATTTATTTGTAATTGAAATCTACGTATCAAATCCTGATTATTTACTATTGCTCCCAATGTTGCATTGTCTGCATATTTGCAGAGCCACAACCCATCATTAAGTTGCATAGATGAAACAAAAATCCTGAATAATATAGGGCCCAGGATTGATCCCTGAGGGACACCACTAGTCACTGCCCCCCATTCTGACAAGTGTCCCCTAATGGTCACTCTCTGACTCCTGCCCATCAACCAGTCCCTAATCCATGCCAATTCTGTGTCCAACTTTATGTCTTTCAAAGTTTTATTAAAGTGATGTGAGACACAGAATCAAACACCTTTGCATAATCCAAATAAATCACATCAACTGGCATGCTATTATCAAGAGCCAGATTGTTAGGTGTCCTTAACTACACTGAAACTACTGTATAACTACAATGTAACTACTACATAACTTCTGTGTATTTACATGTAACTACAATGTAGTTGTTAACTAGTTTCTCATTTGCAGTTTGGTGTAGCTACACAGTTTGCATGAACTGGTAATTACTGCAATTACGGTTGCCTCCCTTCAGACTCAAATCAGTTCTGTCTGGCAAATGTAACTATGCATGTTGCACTTTGAAACAGCTGTTACATGTGTATATACACTTCCAGCATAAATCATGTTTCTGTTGCACTTTGCAACAGCTGTTACATGTGTAGTTACACTTCCAGCATAATTCAATTTTTCTGTTGCACTTTGCAACAGCTGTTACATGTGTAGTTACACTTCCAGCATAAATCAATTTTTGCCAAAAGAGAGATGGTTGTGGTTGCATGTGTAACTACCATTTCATGTAATTTGTATATCTATACACCAAGAAGGTTCCCTACATGTGTATTCTTCACCACTAACCACCAGTCCACACAGCAGTTCAGTGGTAAAGCATGGTATGAAGACATGCCCCAACCTCAGCCACCCACCTGAGACATAGTAGGCCTGGATTGTGGGTGCAGAAGAGGTGTGGGTCGGTGCCACAGAAGCAGCACATTTCTTAGTAACTACTGCACTGTTACACACCAATAAGTAATTATGTAAATTATTTTTATAGTGTAAATAAATGATGCAGTTGTATAGCAATTAAGAATATTATATTGCATATTTATGAAGCAATAAATTCATGAGGGAATGGTTTCTGAAGGAATGCATACATCAGAACTACAGCATTGACATTCAGTGTCTCATGTATAGTAGTTAGACCCTTCTTCACTGTTTCATTTTAAGTGTTAGTTTCTGCATACTTACTTTGCAAATACATGTTATTTAGTCATTAACTGTGGAAACAATGCCACAGAAGCAACATGTTCCATAGTAACTACAGCACTGTTACACCCTTCTTCTTACACTTTATTTTAAGAGTCAGTTTCTGTGTACTTACTTTGTAAGTACATGTTAGTTAGGCAATAACTATGGAAACAATGCCACAGAAACAGCACATTCCATTGTAACTACAGAACTGTTAAACGTCAATAAGTAATTATGTAAATTAATGATTTTTATTGTATAGCAATTTACAGTGTTAGATTACATGTTTATTTTTAGTTCTTTTTTTTTTTGGTCACACAGTATACAAGTGGTAGCTCTGGTATTCAAACCCAGTTCTCCAGGTTTGCAGGTCAGTGCTTTTAACCACTAGGTTGTACTGCAGTAACTTCATGAAGGAATGATTTCTGAAGGATAATTTTAAGTGTCACTAACTACACTGTAACTACTGTATAACTACACTGTAACTGCACTACTGTGTTGTTGTTAACTAGTTTCACAATGTGTGCTGTGTTGTGTACTTACATAATTTTAAATGTGCTGCTTCTGTGAGATTGATCCACACTTCTACTGCACCAACACCCCTATCCGTCTACTGCCCAGGTGGGTGGCTGGGGGGTGGGGCATGGCTACCCTTCAATGAGAATTCTAATTCTTCTGTACCTAAGACTAAACTGTCCCATTGTACAACGCTGAACAGTTATAGGACTGACTGATTGTACATCATGTATATTGCACCAGCACTTTAGTTGCTACTCTATTGTGTTCCAGCTGTATTCTTGCACTTAATTGTACCTAGCTGTACTCAATATATACAGTGTATTCTATTTCTTGTACCTTTCTTTGTTAATGTAAGTGTATTGTCTGTATTACCTATGTACCATCTTTATGGCCTAGGTCATGTCTGAAAATGTTTCACTGAATCAGTGCACCTACCCGGAAAACAAACAAACAAAAAGACAAACAAACAAACAAAGAAACATGTAAATAAATAAATAATCACCAAACTTCTGTGTGGAGTGATGGTGGGTGATGCCACATACACATGCCGGGATGCTTCTTTAGCCATTACATGCCCTTCCCACTAGCTGAATGAGGTGACAGCCATGGCACCATCATTCACAATAAAATACAGTAGCCCCTTGACTATACTATGAGGGATTTAGGCATGGTGGTGAAGATGTGCATGTAATGGCTAAGGAAGAGTCCCTGCATGTGTATCTGGCATCACCCACCATTACTCCACACAGCAGATCGGTGATATATATATATAGGTGGACCCACTGGCAGGTAGTGATCAACAATCCATGTGGTTCATGCTCAACATGGGCAGGAAGGTGGTGGGTACAGGGACCAGGGTGTTTGAAGAAAAGCTCACTTCAGTAGGATTAGTGAAATCTTACGGAAGTACCTGACAGGAATTTAATCACACTGGGATGTAAACCAGAAATGGGAAAAAATTAAATTGGGGCTTTTGGAGGCTACTGGGACCTGTACCAAACTGTGGAACAAGAAGGAAAGAGCTAAGAAGCCAAGCTGGATGAGTAGGGAAGTTTTAGATAAGGTGAGGGAAAAAAGAGCAGCATTCCGTAGATACAAGAAATCCAGGAGGAGGGAAGATAAGGAGAAGTACGTGAGGAAGTCCAGAGAAGTTAGCAATGGTGTTTGAGTTGCCAAGGCCTCCAGGGAACTGAGGCTGACTCAGGGAATCAAAGATGAGGAAAAGGACTTCTTCTGATACATTTGAAAAAGAAGGAGCAGCAAGGACCAGCTTATGTGGGTCAAGAAGGACAGGGGGTGGGCAGAAAAAGGAATGGAACAGGCAGAAGCACTAAATAAGTACTTCTGTTCTTTATTCAAGAGGGAGAAGGGTGGGCAGCTTCACAGGAGTTGGAAAGGGTGGACAAGGGTGAAGGGAAAGACAGATGGGGTAATAACTGAGGGCTGGATATTGGAGTGCCTGAGGGCTCTGAGCGTGATAAGGCACCAGGACCAGATGGCATACATCCCAGAGTGCTGAGGAAACTGGCAGAGGTACTGGTGGGGCCACTGGAAGACCTATTCAATACCTACCTGGACACAGGGTGCATGCCACAGGACTGGATGATGGCCAATGTGGTGCCCCACCATAAAAGTTGCCCTAAGGATGAACCAGGCAGTTACAGTCCTATAAGGCTGATATCCATCATGGGGAAGCCGATGAAGATAATGCTGAAGGAGAGGCTGGTGACATTTCTGCAGGATAATGGACTCCAGGACCGTCATCAGCATTGGTTTGTCTCGGGAAGGTCCTGTCAGACTAACCTAGTTGAGTGTTATGACTGAGTAATGAGGGAATTGGTCAAAGGTCATGCAGTGGATGTCATATTTTTGGACTTCAGCAAGCCCTTTGATTCATTGCTGCATGGGAGGTTGGGGGGGAAATTGCAGTATGTGGGGGTTGGGACTAAGATGGTTTACTGGATTGAAAATTGGCTATAGAGAAGACAGCAGATTGCAGTGGTGGGGGTGAGCTCTTATCTCTATGGGCAGCAATGAACAGGGTGCCACAGGGATTGGTACTGGTGCCGGTGTTGTTTGGAATATTCATAGTGGACATCTCGCATGGCAACAGGAATAAAACAGCCTCTTCACTGTGATACCAAGTTGGGGCAGTGGTGAGAGACACCGAGGGATGGCAGGGACATCAAAATGACCTGACTAAACTGGAGGAGTGGTCAGAAGAGTGGCAGCTAAGGGTTCAATTCTAAAAAGTGTAAGGTGATGCACTTTGGAGCGAAGAATGCAGGGAGGAGCTATCAGCTGGGTGGAGTACAGCTAGGTACAACTGAGGAGGAACTGGAACTAGGAGTGGTTGTAACTGGCAAAATGATCAACTTAGGGCAATGCAGCAAGGTGGCAGCAAAGACCAACAGGATGCTGGGGTGTATTGCAAGAGGAATCTCCTCCAGGAATAGGGAGGTGATCCTGCATCTGTACAGGTCACTGGCCAGACCACACCTGGAGTACTGCATGCAGTACTGGTGCCCATATCTAAAGAAGGATATCAGACTACTGGAAGGGGTACAGTACAGAACAACTAAGATGATCCAGGGACTTGGGGGAAGACCATACGAGGAGAGGCTGAGTGAGTTAAATATGTACTCCCTGGAGGAGAGGCAAGAATGGGAGGATATGATTGAGACCTACATTACTTAATGGGGATTAACAAGACAGAAACAGAAGGGATATTTAAGTTAAGGAGGGAGCGGGACATGACTGATCATGGTCTTACATTGGAGAAGGAAAGATATAGGAGAGAAATGAGGAGACACTTTTTCATGGAGAGGGTTGTGGCTGAATGGAAATCTCTACCAGAGGAGGTGGTATCCTACAAGACAGTGGGGGGTTTCAAAAGCGGATGAGACAGAGTTAGTTAGGGGGTTATTGTGAAGAAGGGAGGGGCATCTGCAAGGTAGGGGTGTTAGCTGCACATTTGAGCAGACTTGATAGACCATGTGGCCTGTTTTGTACAGCAAATTTTGTACGTTCATATGTTTGTAGGTGCACTGATCCAATGGACTGTTTTCAGGCATGACCTGGGCCATAAAGATGGTACATAGGTAATACAAACAGTACAGTTACATTAACAAAGAAAGGTAAAGGAAATAGAATGCATTGAATATATTGAGTACGGCTAGGTACAACTACTGTAAGTGCAAGAATACAGTTGAAACACAATAGAATAGCAGTTTAAGTGTGGGTGCAATATACATGATATACAATCAGTCAGTCTTGTGAGTGTTCAGCATTGTACAACAGGACAGTTTAGTCATAGGTAAAGAAAAACAAGTTCTAGCCAGAGCCCACAGGACTGTGAAGAGCTACTGAATGACCAGAGTTTCAAATGTGCATAGAAATTATGCAACCTTCAGGTGTAACTTGACCATTTTTTGTAGGTTTTGCAACAAATTTTCAACATGGCCTTTTTGGGACCGCGCCTCATGAAGAGTGCCAGTGTCATTTTGTTCACTTGTCCCACAAGGAGATTTCTCAGTGCTAACACGCTATTTTTTAATATTCAGAAATTGGTAGCAAACTTGATATGAGGTTAGGGAACTTTGCAAAGCTTCAGGAAGTGTGATAGTCCCAGATTTTTACCAACATCACTGGCAAACTGTAAGTTAACAATATTTATATCTCCAATACAAACACATTCCCTTTTTGAATTTTTATTTTGAAAGAGATTATTTTTGCTGTTGTACATGACATGGTCATAACAACAAGTATAAACAGTATTTACAAGTGAAATATTTAAAATGCACACTACATATTGAGGTAATATTATATGACTATTAAGATGCAATGGTCAAATATGGAAAACATCTTTTACTAAAAAAAATGTTTCCATACTTTCACTCAAATATTATTTTGAATAAACATTTCAGATAGCAATTTATTATTTTCCTGTTGGACCGCATAGTGCTGTATAGTCACAATCATCAAAAACTGGAGTGCTGCTAATTCAGTCCTCTTGAATTTATTTAGTCAGAGTACATGCTTCTGTGTGTGTGTGTGTGTGTGGGTGTGTGTGTATGTGACCTGTCACTGTAGATAAACAAAATGTTATAGTCTCCAGTTCTGGTAGTCTCTCACTATTCACCAGGACTAAATGTAGAGAGTGTGGAAAGTGGTGTCAGTCCCTTACCTCTTATCAGCACTAAATCCATCACAGTGTGGGTAAGTTTGCACTGAGCCTGCCCCATATGGTACTGTACTGTGCATAAACTGACAGCGATATCTGCTTTTTGCCAGCACCAAATCCATCACAGTGGGGGGGGGGTGCTGCACAGTACCTGTCCCTGTGGATAAACAAAGAGCTTTAGTATAGCAGTCAGCAGAGAACATGATTCTGTGGCTAAACAGAGCTACATATTGAAGAATATTATGTGACTAAGAAACAGTGGTCAAATATGGAAAACTAGTTATAGGTAAAGAAAAACAAATTCTAGCCAGAGTCCATAGGGCTGTGAAGAGTTACTAAATGACCAGAGTTTCAAATGTGCATAGAAATTATGCAACTTTCAGGTGTAACTTGGCCATTTTTTGTAGGTTTTGCAACAAATTTTCAACATGGCCTTTTTGGGACCGCTCCTCATGAAGAGTGCCAGTGTCATTTTGTTCACTTGTCCCAAAAGGTGATTTCTCAGTACTAACACGCTATTTTTTAATATTCAGAAATTAGTAGAAAACTTGATATGAGGTTAGGGAACTTTGCAAAGCTTCAGGAAGTGTGATATTCCCAGATTTTTACCAACATCACTGGCAAACTATAAATTTACAATATTTATATCTCCAATACAAACACATTCCCTTTTTGAGTTTTTATTTTGAAAGAGATTATTTTTGCTGTTGTACATGACATGGTCATAACAACAAGTATAAACAGTATTTACAAGTGAAATATTTAAAATGCACGCTACATATTGAGGTAATATTATATGACTATTAAGATGCAATGGTCAAATATGGAAAACATCTTTTATTAAAAAAAATGTTTCCATACTTTCACTCAAATATTATTTTGGATAAACATTTCAGATAGCAATTTATTATTTTCTTGTTGGACCGTATAGTGCTGTATAGTCACAATCATCAAAAACTGGCATGCTGCTAATTCAGTCCTCTTGAATTTATTTAGTCAGAGTACAATGCTGTGTGTGTGTGTGTGTGTGTGTGTGTGTGTGTGTGTGTGTGTGTGTGTATGCAGCCTGTCACTGTAGATAAACAAAATGCTATAGTCCTCAGTCCTGGCAGTCTCTCACCATTCACCAGGACTAAATGCAGAGAGTGTGGAAAGTGGTGTTAGTCCCTTACCTCTTACCAGCACTAAATCCATCACAGTGTGGGTACATTTGCACTGAGCCTGCCCCACATGGTACTGTACTGTGGATAAACTGAGGGCTTTATCTATTTTTTACCAGCATTAAATCCATCGGAGTGAGTGTGTGTGTGTGTGGGGGGGGGTTGCACAGTACCTGTCCATGTGAATAAACAAAGAACTTTAGTTTAGCAGTCAGCAGTGAACCAGATTCTGTGGATAAACAGATGTGTTGTAAGTCCCCACTTTTCACTAGCACTGGATAACGAATATAGAAAGGTTGAATACAAAAATATAGAAAATCAAACAAATGAAAATTGCTACAGCTGGACTGTCTGTAATCTGACAATGTAAGTCTGTATGACTGTTTCAAATCTTCAATAAATTTCAGTATAACAGATAATGAGTTAACCCCTAGGTTGCAGAATGTCTCCAGCCCTGCAAAGGTTCAATTGAGGGGCTAGAAACACCCATTTCAAAAGTTTTTTTTTGTTAATATCCTGAAAAGTTTGGAGGTACAATACAGCAGCATCCCCCCTTCCTTCGGATGCATTTAACATAGAGCAGCAAACAGCAAAAATCAGAAGGAGAGTGCACTATTTTACAGCGGTGGAGGAATACTTCCAAATGTCCAAAAAGGGAGTTCCTTAATCAGCTGATTTTAGAGCTACAATCTGATCCCAATAGGGCTGTAGTCTCTGCCCATAGCCATAATTAGGACTCTTATCCAAAGGTTTCCATGCCCCGCCCCCAGCCATGCACCTGGGCATCAGCAGAACAGGGGTGTGGGTGCAGTAGAGGTGTGGGTCAATCTCACAGAAGCAGCTCATTTAAAGTTAGGTAAGTACATAACACAGCACGCATTGTGAAACTAGGTAACAACAACACAGCAGTGCAGTTACAGTGTAGTTATACAGTAGTTACAGTGTAGTTAGTGACACTTAAAATTATCCTTTAGAAATCATTCCCTCATGAAGTTATTGCAGTATAGTGTAGTGGTTAAAAACACTGACCTGAAAAGCTGCAGTAGTGGGTTTGAATCTCAGAGCCACCACTTGTATAGTATGAGACCAAAAAAAAAGCTAAAAATAAACATGCAATCTAACATTGTAAATTGCTATATAATGAAACATCATTAATTTACGTAATTACTTATTGATGTTTAACAGTGCTGTAGTTACTAAGGAACATGCTGCTTCTATGACATTTTTTTCCACAGTTAATGCATAACTAACATCTACTTACAAAAACAGTACACAGAAAATGACACTTAAAATAAAGCATACAAAGAAGGGTGTAACTACTATACATTTACATTGAATGTCAATGTTGTACTGTAGTTCTGATGTATGCTTTCCTTCAGAAATCATTCTCTCATACACTTACAGCTTAATGAACATGCAATCTAATATTCTTAATTGCTATACAACTACATTGTTTACTTATAAAATAAACATAATTTACATAATTATTTATTGGCTTGTAACAGTGCTGTAGTTACTAAGAAATGTGCTGCTTCTGTGGCATTGACCCACACCTCTTCTACACTCACACTCCTGTCCTGCTATGGCCCAGGTGGGTGGCTGGGGGTGGTATGTCTATATACCATGCATTATCACTGATCTGGTGTGTGAAGTGGTGGTAGGTGGTGAAGGATACACAAGTAGGGACCTTTCCTTAGCCATTACCTGCCCTTCCAACCAGCTGAATGGTGTGCCTGCCATAGCACCATCCTTCACAGCAAGCTACCCCATCACTCTCACTATACCATGAGGGCTGGGGACAAGGCAGTAAAAATAGGCAGACCATTAGGTCCCTTTACTAGAAAACAGCAGCAGTGGGAAGACCACCAATATCCCACAATTCCCCACTCCACACACAGTGCAGGAACCAGTCTGCTCCTGGTCACACCATTTGATTGGATGGCTGATATTGATCACCAGGCCTGGGAATGCACATTTGACACATTGCCTGCTGCCTATGTGAACAGGGTCCAGTATTAGATTGCATGTTTAGTAAGCAACAACATTCATTAAGGACTGATTTCTGAATCAGAACTTACATCACAGCTACAGTACTGACATTTGGTGTATGTACATGTATGCAGCTGCAAATACATGTTAACTAAGAATTCTCTGTGAAAACAGTACCATTATTTCTTAGCCACAATATCATTATAGTGTCAATTAGTAATTATGCAGATGAAATATTTTTGTGTATAGTTAAATATCAATTCACAATATTAGACTGCATGTTTACTAACCTGTAAATTCATGAAAAACTGGAATACAGACATGGAGCATCATCTAAAGGTTTGCCAGTCAGTGCATATAACTATAGCAGACTGAAGTTGCATTATATTCATATTTTAGTTACCATTCTTATTACACTTTAACATTTTTCTGTGTGATTACCTTTGAAATAAATGTCAGATAGACACAGACAGTTGAAACTGTGCACAAGACCTGTAGTTATAATATAGTTATACAGTAGTTACAGTGTAGTAAGGGACACTTAAAATAAAATGTTACCAAAAAATGAAAATTACATACCTATCATAATTCTTGATCTTCCTGTGTATCATCAACATTCATCACTGTCTGGGTGACAACCAAAGGTACAGCACCTCGCAGGAGCTTTTTTTTTGTAGGGGAAGGATCCGGCACCTGAGGCAGCATTGCTCTTCAGGCTGACGCATTATATGGCGCTTGCGGGTCTGCCAGCAACGGTCACCAGCTCCTCCTCTGCCCCAGTCCTACTCACCAGAGAGAGAGAGAGGAAAATAGATGGATAGAGAAAAGACAAGGGTGGGATAAGGGAGCCCAAGGCATAGCTAAAGGAAAGGATGTAAACCTGAAAATGGATTAAGCCAGCCAGAGGAGAGCAGAGGAGGACCTGAAGATGTAGGCTTTGGCCCCAGCCCCTGGGGAGCCAACCAGACAGAGAGTGAAGAGAGAAAGGTAAAGTAAAGAGGGAGAAAGATGGAAGGAGGAAGAGAGAGACCCCACCACATCCTATAACCAAAAGAATTCTGGGAAAAAGATGTTTGACATCTGGCAGGTCACTGAGCCTGTTGCCATCCCACGGGGACTACAGAACTGGCTGAAACGAAGCTAGGCCAGTTGCCCAGAGCCTCTAGCTGGAGGAGATGAACAGCAGTTCAGACAGAGACTAAGATCCGAGTACTTCACAGCTTGAAAAGTTGAGAGCTGCATATTAGATGGACAGTCTCAGACATCAATTCTTCCTGAAAAGAAGGCATGGAGAAGGTCTCCCCCCTCTCCCACTGCAGTACAGGGTGGTGACAGCCACCCCAGGACAGGACTATCTCCAGCTACCATTGTCCCGAGAGAGAGAGAACCCACAGGGTTCAGGGAGATTCCTGTCCAGGACAAGCCCTACCCCCAAAAAAGGGTGAGGAAGAAAAATTATGTAAGGAGGAAGAAGGAGAGTCCCTGTTGCCCCCTTCCCACCTAGGGGAGATCCCCACCACTAGGTGTTAGTCAAGGACTACAGAACCAGACCAAGTCCTGGAGGAACCCCCGGCTAAGAAGGGAAGGACGCACAGGAGGTCCATAAGGCCAGGGCAATTAGCCCTACTTGTCCTCCCTCCCAGGATGGGCCCTCTGTCACTTAGGAAGATAGCAGAGGACCTGGAGGTACCAGTGGCACCCCATCCACAATTGGCCTCAAGAAGGGGGAGAGCAAGCAGGTAGGGGCATTACCTAGGGACTGAGGCCCAGAGGGGAAGGTAAGTGGTTGCCAGTGATGAATGGTGAGGATACACAGGAAGATCAAGAATTATAATAGGTATGTAATTTTTGTATCTTTCCTGTGCCAATCTTCACCATTCATCACTGTCTGGGTGAGTACCAAGCCCCCCCGAAGGGGGCCCAGTACTTTCCTGAGGGAAGTGAGTCCTTCAGCCTCTCATGGCAGAGGACCATGAAAGGAGGAGACCCATTACAGGCCAGTTAAGCCTGTGACTTGTCAGGGCAAGGCAGGATCTCCTATTGCCTGGGAGATGGAAGTAACCCCTGTAATTCCTGCCTCACCCTGCATGAAAAAAGGTGGGTTCCCCGGAAAGCAGAGGCAAGCCCCTTACTCTGGACCAAGGGTATCAACCTTGATAGATGAAGCCAAGCCATCAGCCTAATGCAGATCGCTGCCACCGCTAGCCTTGAAGCTACCTTGTTGGTGTCATAAGATGCCTTGACTGGTGCCTTGTGAAGTCCAGGCCCATGCAAAGGGATGGCAATGGCCTGTCTGATTGCCTCCATATCAGGCAGCAATGCCAGCACATGGCCTAGCATTGATCACAGATGTCTGTTATTGGCAGTGTGGTGTGGCTGATGAGCAGCAATGCTGAGCATGATACAAGCCAAGGAGAACACTCTCCATCCCCAGTGGTCGAACTCCTCAGAGTCTACATCTGGGGGTCTGTTGTGTATCGGTTGTCTATGCTGGAAGGGATATCCAGTACCCTCACTCCCAAAGTGGGATGAGGCAAGGTCCCAGGAGACCCCTAGGGTGTGAAATACTTGCCCTGGCAGTTCTTAGGGGCTGGAGTTGGGGCAGATGGGCACTGCCAGGTGTGGGATGATACCTCCTGGAAGGGGAATCAGCCAGGAAGGGACTACCAGGTGGTCGGCACTGAATTTGCTAAGGAAGACACACATCATCCACTCAATATTGTGTCTTGCAATGTGGGATAGGTGCAGATTGCTGACCAGCCTCAATAGGAAGTGTATGATACTCCATCTGATCAGCATCTGAGGACAGATGGACAAAGGCATCCTCTTCCTCAAAGGAGGAGGATGAGGAGGCCGATGAATCTGAAGAGTCTGAGTCCAGCTGCTGTGGGGGAGACAGGTGAAAGTCCTGCTCATTCATAGCCCTGATATACCTGGGGAAGGTGGCAGCAGTGACCCTGAACTGCTCTCAGGTTAAGGGCCCCAAAGGACCCATGTGGCCTTGGAAATGAGGGGGCTGAAGAGGCAATGGGGAGACACACTTCACCTTATGCGAGTGACCTCTGCTAGGGCTAGGTGACCTCACTAGCTATCGTGGACCTCCTGGGGATCAGCTGGTCTGCACAGTTACTATCTGTCCAACCAGCTCAAAGCAATCAAGACTGAGCCCTGAAAGGGAAACTCTCCTGTGAGGAGACTGGGGCTCCATAGAACCAGAAGAGCGGATCCCAACCCCACTCAATAAGGCCTCCCTTGAAGGGGACAAGGGAGAGAACAAGGGCTATCTTGTAAAAAATATTGTTACAGCACTGTAGGTTTTAATGTCTATGGAGTATGTTAACTGGTTGAGAGTATAGTTTAGAAAATATCTCCAGCTAGGTTTAATTCTGTATGGATGTTTTTAACAGTTGTTCATACAAGGTACATTTTTCTTATTCCCCTCTTATTTCCATACATACATTTCTGTTGTACAGTTTTTTTTTGTTTGTTTTTTTTTTTATCATACAATTATATCAAGTTTTAACTTGGACATTTCCACAGCTGGAATATGGAGTTCAGTTCTGGAGGCCCATTTGCAGGGTGATAAGGATAGGCTGGAAAGGGTACAGAGAAGGGCAACCAAGATGATCCAGGGGATGCAGGGGAGACCATATGTGGAGAGGCTGGAGAAGCATGGTCTTTATACACTGGAGATGAGACAAGATGGGGAGACATGTTTGGAAACCTTCAAGTACATGAAGAGAATAAATAAGGTTAAGGGAGACAGCATCTTCAGACTGAGTGAAAACTAAACCACCAGAGGTCATGGATTTAAGCTGGAAGGGGGCAGATTTAAGGGGGGCATGAGGGGGTCTTAGTTCTCAGAGAGAGTTGCACAACCATGGGACAAGTTGTCAGACTGGGTGGTGAAGGTGGATATGATGGAGAAATTCTAAAGAGCATGGTATAACTACATGGGACTAGGATGGGGAGGTGAGAGAGGGCAGTGGGGTGGTGGGTAAAAAGGGCAGTGGGGAGGGTATCTCAGGCAGACGTGATGGGCCGAATGGTCCTTTTCTGCTGGCACAATTCTATGATTCTATGATTCTATAAATCTAAAGGTCTTGCTTTTAATTTTAAATGTATTCTGATAACACACTCATTCATTAATAATTTTAGTTAGAGGTTTTGTCTAGTGTTCAGCTTATCTAATTTGGATGCCATTTGACCTTGAAAAGATTCTCAGTAGTAGCAAGCTAATGGGATGCTATTCATTTCATTTAAATTTGTGATTTTCTGAAATAGGTACTTTAAACAAATGAGAATGTTTTCTGTTTTTTTATGTATGATCTGGGTGTTAATAGAATGTAACTCTCTGAACAACTGTCACAAGTCTCTGAAGAAAGACTTGGTTGGTCAGAAAGCACAGACAATGTTTTCTTTTTGAGACATCTATGCTGGTCCAATAAAAGGTATCAAACCATTTGCTTCTGGATCTATTTGAAAATGGTTGTTTTGCAACCTGTCTCGTGGGGGCAGCAATACCTCCCTATTAAGCAGTCTACTCTCTTGTGCTTTTTTGCCCTACTGCCTTTAACTAGAATGAAAGAAAAAGGTATGTGCAATATAAGTCATCCTTCCAGTGGACTGGATAATCCTAGATCTACAACTTCAGCATGACATCCCCTACAGCGACATCCTCGACAGTGTCAGAAACTCGTCGACATCCCTGACACCAACTCATCCACACAACAACCGGCAATATCATGATGCCCAATGCTCTGCCCCCTGCACCCCCCTACTTTAGATATCTAACTCCATGTCACATAGATAATAAAGTTAGATATATACTACCCCATCACCACTGAAGTGAAATCCCCATCACTGCCAATAAAGGCATGGTCAGGGTTTCACTGTGGGGGTTCGATGTGCTAGTGTTGCTGTAGAGGCAGCATACCAATAATCCTAAATAGAGCAGTTGAAATGCCAGGCTGGCTCATGAAGGCATTACTATGCTAGGCATCTAGGTTCAGCGATGACTTGATCTTCCATCTTTGACCATGGGGTACATCACCAAAGATGACCCACTCAAGTTCCTGGAAAGAGGGCTGAAGAAAGTAACATTGCTACCCCTTATCCTGAACTGACTGTTATAAAAATGATAATGATTTTGGCACTTGATAGAAGTACTGATTTTCTTTCTTCCTGGTTAATACCAGTAGTTGGTACAATCACAGCAAGTCCAAGCATAGAGAATGGGGGTTGGGGGGAGTGAACCACCCTCTCTAAACCCATGTGTGAGTTCTTTGGTTCTCCTTCCTTAGGATTTAAAACAAGCCATCCTTCCTTGGGAGGAAGTGCAACTTATTGGTTATAATGCAGAGCAGTGAGCCAGAAAAGCCAAGTCTGAGTCTCACCAATACCATTAATTCTCTGTGCTAACCCTCCTCTGTATTGTATGTTCTTTCTCTGCACTTAACCCCCCACACACACACACTTTCTTAAACCTTCCCTGTGTCTTTCTTGTGCTTGCCTAATAGCTGCTGCCAACTGTTTATCAAATGTGAAAGTTTTTTTCACCATGCAGAAAACATTCAGCCTACTATATTCAAACATTCTGACCAACATACTATTCTAAAATGCTGAAACTTTATTTTTAATATTTACAGATTAATTGCATTTTTTTCATGGCATTAGCTTTGCTTTTAGGTCAGATTATTACATAACAAAATGAGTGATTTGAGACAGAGCTGAAGCACCCCAAACAACCTTTGTTCTCTTTGTTCACCTTTCGGATGAGACGTTAAACTGAGTTCCCATATGCCTGTTCTGGTAGTAGTTCAGGTAGATGTTAAAGATCTCGTGGCACTTCTTGAAAAGTGTAGGGGAGTTTTTATTCAGAAACCACAACAAATCATCAGAATACATACAAAAAACATAGCACAAACAAACATATAGGCAAAAAGGTATACAACAGCATTACATAATAATCAGATACACCAGAAACTAAAGCAACCCACCAATCCCACACCCTCATTATCACCCTATCTCCACATACCTACTCACCAACATTTAAAGAGAAAGGGAGCTTTTATTCAAAAAGAACACAGCATTCCTTTGAACATAAATTAATGCATAAAACCATGCTCTTCAGTATAACCCCAAAAAGTTCTTTTCAGACCCTATTTCCCACCTCTAAAACACAACTATTCACTCATGTTTACTTATATTCTTTTCTAAATTGAGCTTGTTCCTTTCAGTCTTATTGCCCTTATTCCTCTCCACTTTATATAATAATACTTAATAACAAGGATTCACAATTCACCTTAAGTCATTATCGTTTCACTTAAAATTCATTCTACTTTTCCCTGTTCCTTTAATTCTACATACTGTTACTATTCACATTTCACAAAAAATGTTAGGGCCTTCCATCACATCTCCACCTTTTTCATTGGGTGTAGCTTACAATCCTTTTAATACACTTCTTTTATTGCTAGAGCACACATTTTCCCTATTCCAGAGTATGAAACTTCTTTTTGTTGTAAAAGCAGCTGGCACCGGCCATGCCACATACAATATTTTATATGTGCAAATAGAACGTGTAACGTTGCCCAATGATAACTATCTAGCAGCTCGGGGAAGATTCCGAACACCAAATTTTTGTAATTAATGTTCTTCATGCAAGGCATCTTCCACTCTGTTTCTAGGAAATCCCACAACCCTGCCACATATAGACAGTGAAATAAAAAATGCTCCTGTGACTCTAAGTCATTTCCGCAATCTGGGAATAAGCGATTTCTGTCATCTACCACCTTATGCTTATGGTTTCCTCTTAGTCCTATTTTTCCATGAGCCATCATCAATTAAACATTCTTCATTTTCTTGGGGATTCTGGGGTTGTTTAGCATTTAATACACTAATTTATTATCTTTTGGGGATCCCCCTTTAAACTTTGGTTCCCCTACTCCTGTTTCCTCTATTTTCACATACATTTTTCTTCTTGTCATGCTATTTATTTGCCCTCTTGTAATATTCTACTTCTGAATCTTTTTAAAAGTCACTGCATAGTACTTTGGCATCTCCTTTCTGTTCAAACCTCTGGGAATTTCATCCCTTCACCCTACCATCCATTTTCCTAATACATTTTTCCCCCATGTCCCTGCGATATTTCATTTTTCTTGAAGATGTTACTTATGTTTTTATACCAGAACAAAGTGTGGAAAAATACTATTGGGTTTATCATCCCTAAATGAATCCCTAAAGAAATCCCAGTGTACATTCTAAACTCCCAGTGCATCTCATAATTCAAAAATGGCCTAAAGCAACACATTCTTACTAGGACAGTTTGTAACTACCACTAGGACTCTAACACCCATAATGCCCACTCACCCACACTCTCCTTCCACTTCCTTTTATCCCCACTCTTCCCCCTTGCTCTATCCCTCTGTCTTCCTCTCCCTCTGTGCCTTCCCCCCACTGGAACAACCTTAAAACCAACCTACTACCACTACCTCCAAACCTCTTAGACAAAGCCACTCCTTTTGGCTGCCCACTCTCCCTCCCCAGTCTCCGCTCCACCTCACCTTGACTCCTCCTCCGACTATCACACTATGTGTCACACCTTTTTATCTCCTTCACTACATATAAACACTGTCCTTTACTCTAGTTGAATGCTCTTGATGCTTTACTAACACCATTGGTACTATGAATGACATTGTAACCTTATTGTATGCTAGCTACTTACTATTCAAGTATTGCATATAAACTGTTTGTTACTGTTGTCATTGTCACAGTTTGACGTGGAACCTTTGTAAAAGAGCTCTGAGCTGAAAGGTATGATCCAAATCCCTAAATAAATAAATAAACCACCTTGTTTTTGAGTTTTATATGTTATTTCTTTTTTCACTGGGTTCAGTCTACTGCTCCACAATAATTGAAAGAACATACTTAATACCCTGTTCTCCAAAACTAATGGCAAGGGGAAAACCCCTGCTACATATAAAAAACAGGTGATAAGAATTGCTTAATTACAAATGCTCTTTTATATTTTGACATTTTCCATGTGTTCCACTTTGCCACCTTTTTCCCCATCTCTATAGCTTCTTTCCAATTTTCTACAGCCATACCTCCTTCCCCATATTATATCCCTAGAATTGTCCTTCTGTCTGTTGAGATTTTTAAATGTTTATATATCCTCTCTTCTTTTCCATCCTTACCCAGCCACAAACCCTTACTTTTATTTAAATTTACCTCAGACCCTGAAATTCAGGAACATTTCTCTATTTGTTTTATTACTCTTGAAACAGCATGCTGAGATGCTGCTTACACATTTAAATCATCTTCATATGCTGTTACCTTTACTTCATCACCCTTCAAGTTCCCTTTTATTCTCTCTATTTCAGCATCCGCTTTTATTTTCTTAATTAGTGGGTCCATGACAGATGTATACAAAACAGGGCTTAAGGGGCATCCCTGTCTTAACCCTTTTGAATTTTTATTACATTTCCCCTAGCTCCTCCTGTTTCTGTTTTTAGAAAAGCATTTTTATATAATAATTTAATACAGATGCAAAACTCTTTTGATATCCCACATTTTTCCAAAACATTCATTAAAAAACATGATTAACCAAATCAAAGGCTTTACTCTGGTCTATAGTTAATATGCATTCCTCCTTCCCTTGCTGCTGGCAATATTCAATAATGTCTCTGATTATAGTTAGATTATCTTGTATGTTTCATCCTGGAAAAGCTCATGTTTGTGCATGATCAATTAATTCTACAGCCGCCTCTCAACCTTCTCTGAAGGACCTGTGCTAAAATCTTAAAATCAGAATTCAAAATACTTACTTTTTTTTATTTTATTAAACTCTAGGCCCGGATATTCAAACTGCGCCCAAAATGTGCGCAACAGCAGGAGCAAGCACAAACCAATTGAGCATATGTGCAACAGGTGTGATATTCAAACATGGAGCAGAACAAATTGCGCAAGCAGCCAATGTCTGAATATCGCACTAACTGCACCATAGCGCAACCAGGAAGGAGAAGCTGAGCAGAAATGTTGCACTATAGTGCAATCAGGGCAGCCCAGCTGAGCAGTCCAGAGGTGCCATAGCGCAAGCAGAGCCCCCTTCCCAGAGCAATGGAACTGCACATCCAGGGAGGCAGGCTGGGGCCCACCGCCAGCCATGCCACACATGGGCACAGGAACACCTGCAGAACCAACACCACACCTGCACACCCCAAGCACAGCATCACTGGGGTGTGGACGGATGATCTACTGGCCCATGGGACAAGCCAACAAAGCACAGCAGAGCCATGACACCCAGCACAACCACTGGCAGGCTGAGAGTGCCACACACAGGGGTTGACAACCACAGTGCACATCAGCCCCCTGCATCGCACAGCACACCCTGCACCATGGCCCCAAGACATCATCCATGTGCAGTGACTGGCACTGCAGGAAACCATGCATCCCCCAGCACACGCCAACCCCTGCAGCACAGAAGCATACAAGCCAGACACACCCTGTCTACCCAGCAGTGGTGGCAGCAGACGGCAAGACCAACAGAAAGTCACTGCCATGCTGGAGATACTCCCATGCACACACATGCACACACACACACACACACACATACCCAGGACCATACCACCCCAGATGGCATGTACACCACTGCAACTGAGCACCCATAGCCAGCTGCAAATCAGAGACCAACACAGTAGTCATATCAAAATATAAATGTATATTAAAATTTTCAAATACTAAATAACCAAAACAATAAACAACAACTATTTACAAGGGGGACGGGTACAAGGTAGGGGTGTTCAAGGGGTAGGGATGAACAACTTAGAGGAAGGCAGGGTGGTAGGGATGGGAGAAGTGGGAAGGTATTTTTCCTAAGGTCCAGCTGGCTGGTCACCCTGTGCCTGGTTCCGCACTGTCCTCTGACGCCTCCTACGCAGGCCATGGCTCCTGATGGACTGAAGGATGGCCTGGTTCTCAATGGACACCTGTGTCAGGCCCCGAATGTCTTGCCGAATCCTCCGGAGAACCTCGAGGCCTAGGAAAATGGGAACATAGTCAATGGCTGTGACTGACCACAACCCTGAACACCACCCAAACTGTAAGCCATATAGCCCAATGTCCTGCACCTGTGATGGCATGCACCCACCCATAGTGAACATGCACATGGCCATCACAAACAGGCAGCACCAGCAATGTGCACCACTGCACACACACACTGCCCATGTCCATCACAGCACAAACAAGGCTGTCAAGTGATGTGGCAACATGGTGCGATGCCAGTTACACAGCTATGTGCCCAGTGCATGCATGGACCACCAGTGACGCATACACAGACGTGCTGTGATACTGGACAGTGATGTATGTCACCTGTGTCGTGCATACATACATAGATACATAGACAGTGTCGGCAGATAAGGGCCTATGGCCCACCCAGTCTGCCCATTTGAGCTTGTAAGTTCACTTTGTTTTCCTATAAGTCTGTTGCCCTTACCCCTGACCTCCAGAATTCCTTTATGTCTATCCCATGCATTCTTAAATCCCGTGATTGTTTCAGCCCCCACCACTTCCTCTGGCAGGGTGTTCCACTTGTCCACCACACATTCTGTGAAGAAATTCTTTCTCATGTTTCCTCTGAATCGTCCTCCCTCCAACTTCATCCCATGCCCTCTAGTTCTGGAACATCTTTTTCGCTTAAAAATAGTGTTTTCCTGCACCCTGTTCCTCCCTGTAAGATACTTGTATGTCTCTATCATATCCCCTCTCTCCCTCCTCTCCTCCAGGGAGTACATGTTCAGTTCCTTCAACCTGTCTTCATCGGACTTGTGATGCAATCCATGCACCATCTTTGTTGCCCTCCTCTGAACCTTCTCTGCCCAGTCTATGTCCTTACGTAGGTATGGTCTCCAGAACGGTACACTGTACTCCAGGTGGGGCCTCACTAGTGTCTTGCATAGTGGAATTATGACCTCCCCTTTCCTGCATGGTTGTGTTGTGCAGGGCTAGTGGTCACCCCCCCAGGCATGCAACAGCATCCATGAAGTAATGATACTCACACTGCCCAAGCAGCTGGGTCTGCCGCTGATGCTGCTGCTGCTGGGGTGCAACTCCCACTGGCACCGGGGCCCTGGCACGGCCCTCCTCAACCCGGGCCTGCATCCTCACATCCTGGCCTGTGGGAGATATATGTTGAGACAAACATCAGTGTGACTCCAAAGCAGACTGCCCCCTGCCCCAGTGAGAGTGCCTACCCACACAGCCAGACCCATTCATCTCACAGCTACACACACTGACACAGCCAACCATGGCAGAGCCATCACCTATGCACAGCCACCAAAACACACTCACACCCCTACAGAGAATACAGGTGCATAGATGGTACACCCACCTGGCCTAGGCACCATGCCCCACCTGGCACGTGACCGCAGCTGATCCAGAAGGTCCTGATCCCTCCGGCGGAGGTCACTGTACCAGTGCTGGCACTGCTCAGCTGACCGGCACCATCCAGTGACCCTCACCAGGTCAGTGGCCACTTGATGCCACACCTGTGTCCGGGCAATGGTGAGGGCCGCCTCACCATAAAGTGCCCCATAGTGGGGCTCTACTAGGGCCACCAAGTTGACCAGTTCTGATGGGCTCCACGGAACAGCTCTTCTCCGAGCCATGGTACCAACTTTACAGCAGGCAATATGGCGACCCCTGCGCATAACCCCACGTGGAGATGTTGCGCAATAGACCACCACAGGTTCCAATCGCTGTTCGAACAGCGCCGTCACTTCACATAGTGCTGTCACCAGACAGCGCAATAGGGCCGTACACATGGCAGCCAAACAGGGCCAGGGGGCAAAGGTCAGACACAAGGTCATGGGCAATGACGCAAGGCCAGGCACAGCGCCATCTGACATATAGGCATCCTGCACGACCGACCAGCTGCGTACCAGTGCCACAGTGGACTATTGCGCAGTAGTGCCACAGCGCCATATAGTGCCCAGTGCTGTAGCGCCACTGGCACAATGGTGGCCATGGCCTGAATTGCCGATCACCCACAGCACATCAGCAGCGAGGCAGATGCCTGCGTAAGCTATCTGGGCATGCGCAATGCAGTGTACCACACAGTCACAGATCTGCGCCATTGGCTCAGCCAACTCAACCGTATTGAGCAAAGCGCAAATTGCGGATATTCAGCTGACAAGCAAATCATCTGATCAGCCATTCAAAGGTGCAGTGGCGCGATTTGCATGTCGTTATAGTTGCTCCACTCTAATTTGCATACATTGCACTATAAATGTGCGATACTGGGCTGCGCTTGCCAGATTCGGGTTACTGCAGGTGAGAGGTGAGTTGCATGCTGTGTGATGTTCTGGACAATGGTCATGGGAAAATGCTGTAGACTGCACAGTGACAGGTGTCCACTTGCCCCCATACAGATCGCCATGACCGAGCAGAGCCAAGGTGAGGGCGAGGACGGTGGGTGTAGGAGGAGGCCCAACTTTACCCCAGCAGAGACAGAGGCCCTCTTCCAGGCCTACCTGGATGAGGAGCCAGTACTGAGTGGACAGAGGGGCACCCCTCAGTCCCGTGTGGCTGCATGGGACAGGGTAGCTCGGGCCGTGAACCTGTATGGAAGCGACCAGCGCTCCGTGCAGGAATGCAAGAAGAATATGGGGACAGACCGCAGGAGGTTGAAGGAGAAGGTGGCAGCCTTCAGGGTGGCACGTGCTGGCACTGGCGGGGGCCCGCCAGTGGTGTTGGAGCTGACCCCGGCTGAGGAGACACTGGTTGCATCAATGCAGCAGAGCGCTATTGAGGGCGTACCAGGAGGTGGATTCCAGACAGGTGGAAGCCCATCACTGCACGGTATGACATGGTGGTGGTGTTGGGGGGGGTTGGGGGAAGGTTGTTCACATGCACTCACATGTACTCTCTTTCTGTTACAGATCCTGTTCGTCTTCAGGAGACGGTAGTGGTGGGTCCAGGCAGTGATGATGACCGGCTGGACATGGAGGAGGGTCCATCCACCTCTATCACCAGCCAGCAGGCACTGCAGCAGCATGCACGCTGGGCCGCCAACTCTGGTGTCGGTGATGCGGGTGCGAGGGGTGCACAGCCTGTGTCTCAGCAGTCTGGCATGCAAGCATGCCAGCACGCTGTGACAATGGCTGTAGCACGTACCTGCACCATTGATGATGCAAGGACTGCAATGGGCAGTGATAGGTGTGTCCCATGACGGACACACAGCAGGCCAGCATGTGCCCCTGGGCCTTTCAGGTTCCAACTTGTGTACCAGCATGCTGGCACAGTCCCAGGCTGTGCCTGTCAGCACCGGTTGGGCAGCACCGGTGGCTGTGCAGGTGTCTGGCACTGTTGCTAGCACAGCGGTGGAACGAGTGGATCCTGGGGCACAGCAGTTGGCGGGGCAGCAGCAGCAGTCACCCACCAGGTCTGGAGGTACAGTGTCAAGCGGTGGCACATGTCCACCGCCCTTTGATCCGCCCATTCCTGGTCATGGTGAACAGCGCCCACCCTCAAGGGGTGTTGTGCATCAGGACCTTCCACACCCTGGGGGACAGGATGCCGTTGGGGCACAGTACCCATTGGATGAGCACACCCACCTGCTGCAGGAATCAGTACAGCTGCAGCGGCGGGTTGCAATGTCCGTGGAGGCACTGTCTGTGGCTGTGGAGCGGCACAGCAGGGAGTGTGCTTTCGACCGTGCAGAGCTGGTGCGTATGCGGATGGATGTGACGCCGCCATTGACAGGCTGACCCAGGCAGTGGTCTCTGTCGTGATGCATTGGGCACACAGTCAGGTGCCCTGCACTGCACACCCCACACAGTTCACTCTCCACTCCCCGTTCCTGGCGTCGTGCGACACCAGGCTTGTCGACGCCGGGTTCTGCTGTGGCCATCCTGAGCACCCCTGGAGCAGGTTTGTTCAGCATGCTGCAGACCCCTGTGCGGGCAAGGTCGCGTTTGCGCAGTGGGACCCCTGGTGGTGCAACAGTGCCACCCCATGTGGCCCCTGCTCAGCCTGCCAGTGCTGTTGGGTCACGGCGGGGCTGCCCACGCATCCGTGGTGGCCGTGGGACAGTGCTACATGACTGAGCTGTCTCCCAGTGCGGGCCCTGTCTGGTGCTGCCATGTGTCATGTGTGTCATGGTGGGCAGTGCACTGCTGGGTGCTCTGCTCACCACGCCGACACACGGACCACCTGCACACCCTCCCAACTGCTGTCCACAGGTGCATGTGCATGATGATGCCTGCATTTTACTGTACACCAAGGTGCAAGGGTGCCCAGCATCTGACACACACGATTTGGACAGTACAGGTGGTGGGGGTGGTCGTGGTGCTGTGTGTTAGCAATGTCGGTTCTGCTGTGCTGTGCATGTGCCCATGTACACTCTGTGCCTGGTGTGTGTATGTCCATATGAGTGCACACCCTCCTGATGGTGTGTTTGTATGCCTGGACCTTCCACTCCCTGGCCGCATGCACCCCTGGTGTGTTACCCTGTGTGCCTGTGGTTTTCGCATGGACAGTGTTGGTTGCACATGTCCCTTGACTTACCTGTGTTCTGCATAGTGCTCCTCTGTGATGGTGTCCCGTGCAGCTGGGTCTGCCGGATCAGTCAGGGGTCCCGCCGTCCTGGGGGCTGTCATCACCATCAACACCGGCGCCACTGGCGTCCCCATCGCTGTCCTCTCTTCAACCTGTATGGCTATCCCATAGTCTTTGGCCATGTTGTGCAGGATGCAACAGGCCAGGAATATCCCACAGGCCTTTGGGGCTGTGCTGTAGGGCACCAGCTGAGGTGTCTCGGCATCGAAGCGTGCCTTGAGCATCCCAAACACCCGCCTATGATGTTGCATGGAAACGTGCTCTCATTATAGCGTTGCTGCGATGGGGTCATGGGCGCCGGCACGGTGTGAGCAGCCAGGACGGAGGGTATCCGCTGTCACCTGTGTGGAGATAGTGGAGATCAGTCTCATGTTCAGGTCCATATTGCCCATATCTCTGTGTGCCACTACATGGCACCTGTGGCATTCCTACCCTTGCCCTGAGTTTGCATTCCATATAGGTGTACTCACCCACTAGATGTCCTGTGGGGATGTCCCCACTCTCGAAACGATGGCACAGTGTGGACTGATACCATATGAAGGCATCATGTGCTCCACCAGGGTGTGTGGCACAGACATTGATTATGCAGCCAGTGGCATCACACACCACCTGGCAGTTGACACTGGAGAATCCCTTTCTGTTCCTATGTCACGAGCCCTTCGGGGCCAGGTGGCGCGTGTGAATGGCCACATGGGTGCAGTCTATGGCCCCCTAGCATGCCAGGCATACGTGCTACCCTGTGGAACTCCTGCATGTTTGCTATGCGGCTCTGCCACAGTGCTGCGGAAATGGATGTACTCCGCGCATGTGGCGGCAGTCTTGTGAGGAATTGGGTGAGGATGCGTGGCGTGGCCGACTGTGTGATGTCTGTGGTGTCCTGTCGCCTCTGGAAGGTGCCCGTGGTGAGCAGGCACATGCAGGCTGTCACCTTGGTCTCCACCAACAGCGTGTGACTCCGTTGTGAGGGTGCCTGCATCACATCACTGCACAGCTCACAGAGCCGTCTCAGTATTGCCCTGTTCAGGCGGTACCGCCCACGATCTCTACATCTGTGTACAGCTCAAAGCTGATGCGGTAACGGCATCGCCTGTTGGGGGCATACTGCCGATGGGCCCTTCACGGCCACGCCCCTGCAGCATGCATTCTCACCCCTCATTACAGCTTCCATGTGGAAGCTGGCACTGTCCATCTCCTGGCTTCTGATCCCCCTGGCTGGTGTTGCTGTGTTACCCCGACTGTCCTCACTGCTACTTCCACTGCACCGGCACCCCTGCTGGCCTCTACAGCCTATGGCCCACGCTTTCCTTGCCTGCCCTAGCCTGTCTGTTGTCTGTCTGTCTGTCTGTCTATCTCTCTCTCTCTCCCCACTTGGCAGCTTTGTGGCGTTCTTCGCCCGCTTCCTTGAGCCTTTATTTTGGCTCATTTCCGCTAGTGTCATTCCGGCTGATACGCTATTGCACATCACATGAGTCTTTGAATATCGCATTGCGCTCTTTATGCATGGATCCACTCCTGCCTGCGCATGCCTTCATTTTCATTGCGCTGTTGCTCAGCATGTGTTTGGTGGCGCAACTGCCTCCTTCTGAATATCGCAAAATGGCGCAATTTTGGACTTGCGCATGGCGCAACCCTTTTGAATATCCGGGCCTAGGATTAAAAATACCTTCAAGCAGGAACTGCTCATTTACAAAGGTTCCACATCAAAGGATGTAGGGTAACATACATACAAAGGTAAACAATAGTTACATTCTTAAAACACATAGATGACTAAACATTATTTATACAGTCAAAACTGGAGAGAGACAACATAAGCCAACTTCAAACAGATTTCAGGGTGAACTGTATATGGGATAGGAGGGAGTCAGGAAGAAGTCGGCAGGCTAAAGAGCCATTGTTGGAGGGTAGAGGTGGATGGCAAAAGTGTGGGGTGGGTGGGCTGAAGGGCCCCATGAAAGAAAGTGCCAGTTGAGAGGGGAGGGATGAGTGGGGGGAGTAATGGGTAAGGGGGCTGGTGCAAATAGAGTGAGGCAGTACGGCAGGTTACAGATCACCTATGACTTGAATAAAAGGAGATGACTGTTGCTTAGGAGAGGCAGTCACATTGTGTAGTAGAGGTGAGGGATAGTCGTAGTTGCCTTTTAATGGGACCTAGCATCACAGCTGCAAGTGTTTATTTGTTAAGGGTATTGTACCACTGAGGAGCCCTGTGCATGAATGACCTCTGACCCATAGTGGTCCGACATCTGGGGACCTGGAAGGTCTGATGTTGAGCACTGCGTGTAAGCTGGGTGCTGCTGTAGGCAGTAAGGAGTTTTGCCACTCCGGATGGCATGAGACTGAGGATAACTTTTTTGGTTAGCAGACAGGTCTGGTATTATATTCTACTAAGGAGTGATAGCCATCCGGCCTGGGCATACAGGTCACAGGTGTGCGTTAGATGGATGGCACTCGTAAGAAGCCTACAGGCCTTGTGAGTGTCACAGATATCCTCCAGAGGGCAGTAGGGGAGGCAGAGCCGTAGATGACTAGACCATTGTCAATGATGGAGGTGACAGAGCTATAGATGGCCAGCCTAAGGGCATCAGTTGTCATGCAGTGTTTGTGCTTGTGGAGTAGGCCAATCCATATATTGGCAGCCTTAGCTACATTACCAATGTGCTGCGAGTAAAAAAGTCAACTGCCCAAGGTGATGCTGAGGTATTTAAATTCAGGAACATGTTCAAGTGAAGCCCCCGCATGGTTCTTGATAGTGAGGGACAGAGGCTTGTACTTGCTCCATGGGTTGCAGAATGTCATGACCTTGGTTTTGCTATAGTTCAGGACAAGTTTGTGTGAGCTAAACCATTCTTCAATGTGCCTGAAGTCACATTACAATTGACTCTCAAGTTGACTAGTACCTCAGTTACTAGTAAACAGTACTGCATCATCCACATAAAGTAATATTCTCTGTCTGCAGATGCTAGGGAGAATGTTTAGGAAGAGAGAAAAGAGTAATGGCCCCAATATTGACCCCTGAGGGACACCTTAGAGGACTGTTTCTTCATCAGAGGTGACTCTAGCAATCCTAACATGTTGGACCCTTTCCCCTAGTTAGCTAGCAAACCACGGCAGTGCATCATTGGAGAGCCTGAGAGTGGTCAGTTGCCTGAGAAGGAGTGGGTGGTTAACAGTATCAAAGGCCTTCATCAGATCAATGACTACTGCCCCCTCACATGTTTCTTGGTCAAGGGTGTCATGGGGGAAACAGATAAATTCCAACAGTGCCATGGTGGTACTATGCCCTTTTCGGAAGTCATGCTGTTCTGGGCATTGGATTTCATATTTGTTCAGGAACTCTACAAGCTGGTCATAGACTATTCATTCCAGAGCTTTAGATAAGGGGGGGAGGATGGATATGGGCCTGTAATTGGTGGGCAGTGACTTGTCTCCGCTTTTGTGCACAGGTGTGATAGTCACCTGTTTCCAGAGTGATGGGAATTGACACAGTCTTACGGAAAGGTTGAAGATCTTTGTCAGGAGTTCAAGGATATCATCCAGGACTACTGCAAGCAACTTCAGGTCAAGTGAGTCACCACTGTAGCCAGTTTTGCTGATGGCCATGCATATATAGGTTCTGGCTAAGTGTATTGGGATCTCTTTGAGGAAGAACTGTGGAGCTGAATGTGCTTGGGTCACAGCGGAAAGGGTGGAGTTGGAGGTGGGGATGTTGAAAAAATCAGGTGGAAGGACACTGCTTAGGTGGGAGAACACATTGTTGAATGTATTGGAGATGGTACCTAGGTCAAGTGTACATGTACTATCAATATTGAACATGGTGGGTGGTGCCTTAGTATCATTGCCTGTGAGGTCCTTCAAGTTATTCCAAAATGTTTTCCCATCACCCCAAGAGTTGGAGAGTGCCTCCCTAAAGTATTTGCTTTTATCCTTATGTATAGCTCGAGTACAGCTCTATGTTTCTATGTTTACAGTCATTTCTTGCAGATTTGTATTTTTGAATGTCTCCTTGCACTGCTGTGGCTTGGGCACAGTGCCAGAGGTGGTCCCTTTGTTTGAGCCGTGTTATAAGCTCAGAGTTTATCCAAGGGTTAGACCTGCCTTTGACCTTTTTCTTTATAAGTGGTGCATGGATATCATAGGCCGCAGTAAAGTGGCTGATGAACAGTTCCAAGGCTTTGTTTGTGTCCTTGAGGGAGTCAATTTTTGACCATACCAGCCAGCTTAGATGAGATTTTAGCAGGTGTAAGTGCCCCTGCTTGAGTACCCTGGTTTGTATTATTTTAGGAGGGGGCTTGGTGAAGTTGTCAGCCCAAGAGCAGATAACGGTAGCAGATTATTGGTCTCCAATTTCCTAGATTTTGCCTAGCCCCATTCTTAAAAAGAAAGATTACTATTCCTACTATAAATTCAGCTGGAATATTCTGATTATAGAACATATTGTTAAAAACTCTAGTTAGAAAGGTAGTCATAATTTCTGGAAAGGTTTTATTGAACTCATTTGGAATTCCATCCTCACCCGGTACTACCCCACCTTTCAACTTTTTTATTACTTCAAAAACTTCAGATTCCTCTATTTCTTTTTTGAGCTTTTCTACTACATTTTCCCCCAAAGCTGGTAGTTTAAGGTCCTGCAGGTACTCTTTTATTCCCTATGTCTTTAATTCTTTGGCACTTAATAATTTGGACATATGGTCTTCTACAATTTTAGTTACTCCTTCCATTTTATGCACTATGGCCCAGATATTCAAAAGGGTTGAGCGTGCGCAACTCCAAAAATGCGCCATTCTGCGATATTCGGAAGGGGCCAGTTGCACCACCGAAAACATGCTGAGCAACAGCGTAATGGAAATGAAGGCATGCGAACCTGAAGGGGACGGGTCCATGCATAAAGTGCGAATGGAGAGCTGAACACTTCAGCAATGCTAAGAGTGGGTTCACATGAAGTTACAGGTAGCGGAATTGAGCTCAAAATAAAAAGGCTCAAGGAAGCGGCGTAAGAACCCTAGCAGGCCACAAACTGGGGAGAGAGACAGAGACAGAGAGAGAGAGAGAGAAGCTGGAAGGGCAGACGGGGACAGTGGGTCCAGGAGGACAGAGAGGCCAGCGAGGGTGCCTGGTGCAGTGGAAGCAGCAGTGGGGCAGCGGGGTAACACAGGAACAGCAGCCGGGGCAGAAGCCAGGAGATGGACAGTGCCAGCTCACATGGAAGCTGTAATGAGGGGTGAGACACCATGCTGCAGGGGCGTGGCGGAGGGGCCCGTGGCGGTATGCCCGACAGGCGTGTCGTGCCCGCCTCAGCTCGAGCTGTACACAGACGTCTGAGATCATGGCGGTACCGCCTGAACAGGGCAAACTGAGACAGCTCTGTGAGCTGTGCAGTGATGTGATGCAGGCACCTCACGACGGAGTCACACTCTGTCTGTGGAGACCAAGTGACAGCCTGCATGTGCCTGCTCGCCACGGGCACCTTCCAGAGGCCGACAGGGGACACCACAGGCATTACACAGTCGGCCACATCACATCCTCACCCAATTCCTCAGCGCACTGCTGCCTTATGCTGTGGAGTACATCCAGTTCCCCAGCACCGCGCAGAGCGTGCACAGCAAACATGCAGGAGTTCCACAGGGTAGCACGTATGCCTGGCGTGCTAGGGGCCATAGACTGCACCCATGTGGCCATTCGCACACCACCTGGCCCCGACGGCCAGGCATATCGGAACCGAAAGGGGTTTTCCAGTGTTAACTGCCAGGTGGTGTGTGATGCCACTGGGCGCATTATCAATGTCTGTGCCACACACCTTGGTGGAGCACATGATGCCTTCATATGGCACCAGTCTGCACTGTGCCATCGATTCGAGAGTGGGGACATCCCCACGGGTCATCTAGTGGGTGAGTACACATGTATGGAATGCAAACTCTGGGCAAGGGTGGGAATGACACTGGTGCCATGGTAGTGGCACACAAGGATATGGGCAATATGGACCTGACATGACACTGCTCTCCACTATCTCCACACAGGTGACTGCGGATACCCACTCCATCCCTGGCTGCTCACACCATACCGGCACCCCACAACCCCAGCTCAGCTATGCTTCAATGAGGCACATGCCGCAACACGTAACATCATAGAGCGGGTGTTTGGGATGCTCAAGGCACGCTTCCGATGCCTAGACACCTCCGGCGGTGCCCTACAGTACAGCCCCCAAAAGGCCTGTGGGATATTCCTGGCCTGTTGCATCCTGCACAACATGGCCAAAGACCATGGGATAGCCATACAGGTCGAAGAGGGGGACAGTGATGGGGATGCCAGTGGCGCCGGTGATGGTGATGAGCAGCCCCCCCTAGGACGGAGGGACCCCCGACTGACCCAGCAGGCCCAGCTGCACTGGTACACCATTGCAGAAGAGCACTCCACCCAACACAGGTAAGTCAAGGGGAAATGTGCAGGCAACACTGTCCATGTGCAAACCACAGGCACACAGGGGAACACACCGTGCATGAAGGTCAGGGGAGTTGAAGGTTCAAGGCATACCAACACACCATCAGGGAGGGGTGAGCACTCATATGGACACACACACACACCAGGCAGTGTACATGGGCAGAAGCACAGCACTGCGGAAACGACATTGCCAACACACAGCACCACCGACCACCCCCACCACCTGTACTGTCCAAGTACGTGTGTCAGGACCTGGGCACCCTTGCACCTTGGTGTACAGTGCAATGCAGGCATCATCATGCACACGCACCTGTGGACAGCAGTTGGGAGAGTGCAGGTGGTCCGTGTCAGCGTGGTGAGCAGAGCACCCAGCAGTGCACTGCCCACCATGACACAGATTGCACATTGCACACAGGGCAGCACCAGACAGGGCCGCACTGGGAGACAGCTCAGTCATGTAGCACTGTCCTCTGACCACGGATGCGTGGGCGGCCCCGCCGTGCCCAGCAGCACTGGAGGCTGAGCAGGGGCCACATGGGTGGCGCGTTGCACCACCAGGAGTCCCACCTGCGTCACGACCTTGCCTGCACAGGGGTCTGCATCATGCCAAACAAACGTGCACCAGGGGTGCTCGGGATGCCCACAGCAGAACCCAGTGTCGACAGGCCTGGTGTCACACGATGCCAGGAATGGGGAGTGGAGAATGCACTGTGTGGGGTGTGCAGTGGGCCTGCCAGTGGCCTTGTCGCGTCAGCAACAGAGACCACTGCCTGGGTCAGCCTGTCAATGGCGGCGGTCACATCCGTCCGCATAAGGACCAGCTCGGCTCGTCCTGAGCACACTCCCTGCTGTGCCGCTCCACGGACACAGACAGTGCCTCCACGGACCTTGCAACCCGACCCTGCAGCTGTACTGATTCCTGCAGCAGGCGGGTGTGCACGTCCAATGGGTACTGTGCCCCAATGGCATCGTGACCCCCAGGGTGTGGACGGTCCTGGTGCACAGCACCCCTTGAGGGTGGGCGCTGTTCACCAGGACCAGGTATGGGTGGATCAAAGGGCGGTGGACATGTGCCACTGCTTGACACTGTACCCCCAGACCTGGTGTTCGACTGCTGCTGCCGCCCTCCAACTGCTGAGCCCCCAGGTCCACCTGTTCCACCTCCGTGCTGGCAACAGTGCTGGACACCTGCACAGCCACCAGTGCTGCCCCACCGGTGCTGACAGGCACAGCCTGGGACTGTGCCAGCATGCTGGTACACAGGTGTGAACCAGGAAGGCCCAGGGGCACGTGCTGGCCTGCCATGTGTCCATCATGGGACACACATCTATCACTGCCCATTGCAGGCCTGCTATCATCAATGGTGCAGGTACGTGCCACTGCCCTAGGCACAGCATGCTGGCATACCTGCATGCCGGACTGCTGAGACACAGGCTGTGCACCCCCCGCACCCGTATCACTGACACCAGAGTTGTTGGCCCAGCGTGCATGCTGCTGCAGTGCCTGCTGGCTGGTGGCGGAGGTGGATGGTCCCTTCTCCACGTCCAGCAGGTCTGCATCACTGTCTGGACCCACCACCACCACTGTCTCCTGAAGATGAACAGGATCTGTAACAGAAAGAGAGTACATGTGAGTGCATGTGAACAACAGCCACCCCAACACCACCACCATGTCATACCGTGCAGTGATGGGCTTCCACCTGTCTGGAATCCTCCGCCTGGTACGCCCGCAATGGCACTCGGCTGCATGGCCGCGACCAGTGTCTCCTCCATTGGGGTCAGCTGCAACACCACTGGCGGGCCCCCACCAGTGCCAAGCATCGCGCGCCTGAAGGCTGCCACCTTCTCCTTCAGCCTCCCTCGGTCACTCCCCCATCTTCTTGCATTCCTGCACGGAGCGCTGGTGGCTTCAGCAGGTTGACGGCCCGAGCTACCCCTCCCATGCAGCTGCACATTCCTGAGGGGTGCCCTCCATCCACTCAATAGTGGCTCATCCTCCAGGTAGGCCTGGAAGAGGGCCTCCGCCTCTGCCGCTGTCAAGTTCGCCTCCTCGCCCACTGTCCTCACCCCTCAGCTTGGCTCTGTCAGTCATGGTGATCTGTATGGGTGGAAGTGGACACCTGTCACTGTGCAGTCGACAGCATTTCCCCATGAGCATAGGTGCCGGCCGGGGGGCGGAAGCCCCCCACGTTTCTTCTCCGTATGGCAGATACTGATAGAAAGGGTGCCCTTTGTCCCTTTCTAAGTGCCCTTTTCATTCTCAGCCCCCTCAGCCTTTATCATCCTCCGGCACCCTTGCCCATGAGCATTGTCCTGAGCATCACACAGCATGTAACTCACCTCTCACCTGCAGTAACCGAATCTGGCCAGCACAACCCACTGTCGTGTTTTTATAGCGCAACACATGCAAATGAGGAGTGGCGCAACTTTAATGACATGCTAATCGCGCCACTGCGCCTTTGAATGGCTGATCGAATGATTTGCATATGTCGGCTGAATATCGCGGATTTGCGCTTTGCGCAATACGGAAGGGCTGGCTGAGCCAATGGC
Source organism: Neoceratodus forsteri (assembly GCA_016271365.2). Classification (NCBI taxonomy): domain Eukaryota; kingdom Metazoa; phylum Chordata; order Ceratodontiformes; family Ceratodontidae; genus Neoceratodus; species Neoceratodus forsteri. Next base: position 507,070,229 of record CM057452.1, on the reverse strand, counting down.
GCAGATTTGTGCCTGCATGCTACACTGCATTGCGCATGCCCAGACAGCTTACACATGCATCTATCGCGCTGCAGACCTGCTGAGTGTGATAAGCAATCCAGGCCATGGCCACCATTGTGCCAGTGGCGCTACAGCACTGGGCACTATATGGCGCTGTGGCACTACTGCGCAATAGTCCACTGTGGCACTGGTACGCAGCTTGGCAGTCACGCAGGATGCCTATACGTCCAACGGGCGCTTGCAGCGTAGCCTTGCGCCATTGCCGTGACCTTGTGTATGCCCTTTTGCCCCTGGCGCTGTTCGCATGCCATGTGTATAAATTCATTGGCGCTGTCTGGTGACAGCGCTGGCGTGGTGGACGGCGCTTGTTCGAACAGCGCCATTGGAGCCTGTGGTGGTCTATTGCGATCATCTCCACGTGGGGTTACAGTGCAGCGGAGCGCCATATTGCCTGCTGTAAACTGGCTGAGATGGCTAGGAGGAGGGCAGTGAGTTGGAGCCCACTGGAGGTGGCCAACCTGGTGGCCCTGGTGGAGCCCCACTGTGAGGCACTTTATGGTGAGGCCCCCCTCACCATGCCTAGGATGCACGTGTGGCAGCAAGTGGCCACTGACCTGGTGGAGGTCACTGGATGGGGCCAGTCTGCTGAGCAGTGCTGGCACTGGTACGGTGACCTCCGCCGGAGGGAGCAGAACTTGTTGGCCAGGCTGCGGGCATGTGCCAGGCGGGGCATGGTGCCCAGGCCAGGTGAGTGTACCATCTATGCACCTATATTCTCTGTAGGGGTGTGTGTGCTTGTGTGGCTGTGCATAGGTGACAGCTTGGACACGGTTGGCTGTGTCAGTGTGTGCAGCTGTGTGATGGATGGTTATGGCTGTGTGGCGGGCACTCTCACTGGGGTAGGGGCACTCTGCTTTTGAGTCACACTGATGTTTGTCTCAACATATGTCTCCCACAGGCCGGGATCTGAGGATGCAGGGCCGGATGAGGAGGGCCGTGCCAGGGCCCCGTGGCAGCAGGAGTCACCCCCATAGAGCAGCAGCTGCAGCAGCAGCAGCAGGGGCAACAGCGGCAGACAGAGCTGCTTGAGCAATGTGAGTATCATGACTTCATGGATGCTATTGCATGCTGGAAGTCCACTAGCCCTGCACATACAACCATGCAGGAAAGGGGAGGTCATAATTCCACTATACAAGACACTAGTGAGGCCCCACCTGGAGTACAGTGTACATTTCTGAGACCATACCCACGTAAGGACTAGAGTGGCCAGGGAAGGTTCAGAGGAGGGCAACAAAGATGGTGCATGGCTTGCATCACGGGTCCTATGACGACAGGTTGAAAGAACTGAACATGTACTCCTGGAGGGGAGGGGAGAGAGGATATGATGGAGACTACAGGTATCTTACAGGGGATCAGGGTGCAGGACACACTTTTTGAAGTGAAAAAGATGTTCCAGGACTAGAATGCATGGGATGAAGTTGGAGGGAGGACGATTCAGAGGACACATGGTGATGGACTGTCTTCACAGAGCGGGTGGTGGACAAGTGGAACACCCTGCCAGAGGAAGTGGTGGGGGCTGACACAATCACGGGATTTCAGACTGCAGGGGACAGACATGAAGGAATTCTGGAGATCAGGGGTAAGGGGCAACAGGCTTCTAGGGAAACAACGTGAACTTACAAGCTCATATGGACAGACTGGGTTTGCCATAGGCCCTTATCTGACAACACTGTCTATGTATCTATGTATGTAGGCACGACACAGGTGACATGCACTGTGCAGTATCACAGCACGTCTGTGTATGCGCCACTGGTGGTCCAGGCATGCACTGGGCACATAGCTGTGTAACTGGCATCGCGACCATGTTGCCACCGCCACTTGCCAGCCTTGTTTGTACTGTGATGGACGTGGGCAGTGTGTGTGGGCAGTGGTGTGCATAGCTGGTGCCGGTTGTTTGTGATGGCCATGTGCATGTTCACTGTGGGTGGGTGTACGCCATCACAGGTGCGGGACATTGGGCTATATGGCTTGCAGGTTGGGTGGTGTTCAGGGTTGTGGTCAGTCACAGCCATTGACTGTGTTCCCATTTTCCTAGGCCTCGAGGTTCTCCAGTGCATTGGGAGGGATGTCCGGAGCCTGAGACATCTGCTGGAGGACAACCTAGCCATCCTGCAGTCCATCCACAGGCATGGCCTTCGGAGGAGGCGGCATGGGACGGGCCAACACCAGCCAGGAGACGGGCGGCCAGCGGGACCATAAATTGTTCTTACCCTTCCACTTCTCCCATCCCTACCACCTGCCTTCCTCTCCAAGTCTGTAATCCCTACCCTTGACCAACCTGACCTTGTACCATCCCCTTGTAAATAGTTCTGGTTGATTGTTTTGTACTTTACTCTTTGAGAATACATTTATATTTTGATATGAATGCTGTGTTGGTCTCTGATTTGCAGCTGGCTATGGTTGCTCAGTTGCAGTGGTGTACAAGCCATCTTGGGTGGTATGGTCCTGGGTACATGTGTGTGTGTGTGTGTGTGTGTGTGCGCGTGTGTGTGCATGGGGAGCTATTACCAGCATGGCATTGACTTTCTGTTGGTCTTGCCATCTGCTGCCACCCACTGCTGGGAGCACAGGGTGGGTCTGGCTTGTAGGCTTCTGTGTTGCACGGGCTGTTGTGTGCTGGGGACTGTATGGTTTCCTGCAGTGCCAGTCACTGCACATGGGTGGTGTCTTGAGGTCACAGTGCAGGGTGTGCTGTGCTGCACGGGGCTGATGATGCACTGGGTAGGTTGTCAACCCCCGTGTGTGGCACTCCCCAGCCTGCAAGTGGTTGTGCTGGGGTGTCATGGCTCTGCTATGCTTTGTTGGCTTGTCCCCATGGGCAAGTAGATCATCTGTCCCACCCCAGTGATGCTGTTCTTGGGGTGCAGGTGTGTGTGGGTTCTGCAGTGTGTTCCTGTGCCTCATGTGTGGCATGGCTGGCGGTGGGCCCCAGCCTGCCTCCTGGATGTGCAGTTCCATTGCTCTGGGGGGCTGTGCTTGCTATGGCAGCTCTGGATTGCTCAGCTGAGCTTCCTGGTTGTGATGGCGCAGTATGTGCGATATTCAGACGTTGGTTGCTTGCGCAATTTGCTCTGCTCCATGTTTGAATATCGCACCTGTTGCGCATTTGCGCAACTGGTTTGTGCTTGCTCCTGCTGTTGCGCTCATTTTGAGCGCAGTTTGAATATCTGGGCCTATATCTCCATTGTTATCCTTCAAACTTGTTATTCTGGATCTATTTTTCTTCTCCTTTAATGCTTTACATGGGCCTGAAAAGGGGCCCTTTTGTGTTCCAAAACTTAGTTCATTTACTAGAAACCTAGCTCTACTATATTGCACTAGCCTCATTTCTCCCTTGATTTTTTCTGTCTACCCTGAGAAATCATCCTTGTTTATGTATGACGCTTCATGCAGCCTTAGTAACAGATTCCTTAAACTTAAATGTTTCAGAAAGTTGTTGTTAGTCTTTGTTTTTCCAAAATTCTTTAACCAAGTGCTAACTTCAATCTTCACTTTTTTCACCATTGAAAAAGATGTTCATATAAGCCTACAACAGAAGATCTATATATAATATATTCATCATATTTAACGTGACGTGCCTTCATATAAATTAGCTGTGTTCAACTTCCGTCTTTGACACAGCTGTTCAACCCCTGGAGTATGGAGTATACTAATCACAATTTTGATACTAAAATGGCCTGAAAAAGTATTTGGGATTATAGCTGTTCTCAAAATTTCCAATCTGAAGGACAGAAAAACATAATCTATTTTCAAATAGCATTTACCGCTAGTATATGTAAACTTAACAGGTGGCTTTACATTGTCAAATACATTTTTTAATTCAGCTATTTTAAATGTTTTTTCTAAAGGAAAAGAATCACAGTATATTTTTTCCTGTCCTTTTTCTTTCTGCGATTTATAAAGTACAATTAGCTTGGACCCCCCTCTATAGAGCTCCCCAGCTCCACTCCGGCCCCCTGGATGGTCGGCACCTCTCAGGCCACTGCCTGAGACCTCCAGCCTGGATACAAGGCCAGCAAGCAGATGGGACCCCCTTCATAGGGCTTCCCAGCTCTGCTTCAGTCCCCTGGATAGTCAGCACCTCTCAGGTCTCCACCCAAGACCTCCAGCCCAGATACAAGGCCAGCAACCTGGGATCCCCCCTCCATAGGGCTCCCCAGCTCCACTTCAGTCCTCCGGATGGTCGGCACCTCTCAGGCTACTGCCCGAGACCTCCAGCCTGGATACAAGGCCAACAAGCAGCTGGAACCCCCCCTCCATAGGGCTCCCCAGCTCCGCTTCAGCTCCCCAGACAGTTGGCACCTCTCAGGCCACTGCCCGAGACCTCCAGCCTGGATACAAGGCCAGCAAGCAGCTGGAACTCCCCCTTCTTAGGGCTTCCCAGCTCTGCTTCATCCCCCGGATGGTCAACACCTCTCAGGCCTCCACCCAAGACCTCCAGCCCAGATACAAGGCCAGGAAGCTGGGACCCCCTCCATGGGGCTCCGCAGCTCCACTTCAGCCCCCCAGATGGTCAACACCTCTCTGGCTGCTGCCTGAGACCTCCAGCCTGGATACAAGGCTAGCCAGCTGGAACCCCCATCCATAGGGATCCCCAGCTCTGCTTCAGCCCCCCAAACTACTGGAACCTCTCAAGTCACCACCTGAGACCTCCAGCCTGGATGCAAGCCTAGCAAGCAGCCGGGATCCCCCTCTGTAGGGCTCCCCAGGTCCGCTTCGGCCTCCCGGATGGTCGACACCTCTCAGGCCACCATCTGAGAACTCCAGCCTGGATACATGGCCAGAAAGGTACAGTGCCAGCCACCAACAAATCAGAACGTGAGCGTAGTTCTCTGGCACACTCTGATTGGTCCAAACCCTCTCCCATTGCTTTTCACTTTGCCTCCACTTAAACCTGCTATCTTAAGGCTTCTAAGTTAAGATTTAAGCTACAAATGTATGAAAAGAGTGTAATCCTGTAGAATTTATGTTATTTGCTTGAGTTAGAAGTGATTACAGCCTTTCCTGAATTTTTCTGTCCCTGGAATCAGACTTTGATGCCCAAACTAACTGCTCCATTTGTTCTGCTAATCAGACCCCATCTGTGCTGCCAGCTCCTTTGTCCCACAGCCAGCATTTAATCTCACCCTCTCTCTCTTTTCCAGCAGTCAGGACTTCCCTCCATAGGGATCCCCAGCTCCGCTTTAGCCCCCCGGACGGTCAGCACCTCTCAGGCCACCACCCAAGACCTCCAGTCTGGATACAAGGCCAGCAAGGTACGGCAGCAGCCGCCAAGTGCAACCCCACTGGCCGTGTGTGCCAGCTCCTCTCCAACCCAATCTGAACAATTTGCTTTATAGGGTAGGCTGGTCATGAGGTCTTGTAAATTACTAAGTATCGACGTTCCCATCTGCAGCCTATACCTCACCACCACTAGGGGCTCTGCAATTGTATTCTCCTGCTACCAGTTCTCCTAGTTGCACTCTGCATACCTCCTTGTGGTGTTGGTAGCATGCTGCTCAGACTACGAAACATGACCAGCCCCTGAACAATATTGCAGCAGCTCATCCACCTAGCAATCCTGTGCTACGGCCATAGTTCAAGATTTCAGAAGGCTCCCCATCTACCAACACACCCAGGTGCCAACATCCACTATGAACTTTACTATGTCACTGGGCACTACTTTGCACTTGCTAAAGAAACCTGGTCCACTCACTGGCTCCTGTTACCCCCACAGGGGTGGCTAACACTGAGGTCTTACAACCTACCCCCTACCCTCATTCTATGCACCAAACCCTCATGGCTCTCAATACTCTGCACACAGTGTACCTGCAGGCAAAACAGAAACCTCCTCTGTAAAAAGTTGTGTGGATACCGGCTAACAGCCCACCGATTGATATTACTCAGGACTGGGGATGTGCACCCAAACCATGGCCCAGCTAATCCACTACACCCCTCTAACCACCCAACTCAATGAACAATTAAGATAGCCTCAATAAACATCCATAGCCTCCCAAGCAAACTGGGTCATCTACAAGCCTGGACCTCTCAGCATAACACCGACATTCTATCAGTGGTTGAAACCTGGCTTTCACCCAAGATCCCAGATAATACAGTTTACTCTTCCAGGCTTCAACGTTTTCAGGCTTGACAGGACTACCAAGAGAGGTGGCAGATGTGTGATCTATGTTAAGGGCTCCATCAATGGGCACATCCTCTCCCAGGCTGACCTAGGACCTAATGCACAGGCGCTAGCAATCAAAGCCCTACACGGGGCACACAACAAAGCTGTAACTATTGTCACTGCCTATGTTCCCCCAATGAACATAAAAAGAGCTTCAAAGGTATCGTGGACTTCATCTGTGGCCTGCCCTCTAACTCTGAGATCATAGTACCAGGTGACCTCAATGTCAACGAGCTTTCTCTGCAGTCCACCTCACTCAGCTTGTCTCCTCCCCCACCAGGGTTAACTACAAAACTGGCACCAGCACCCTGCTTGACTGGATACTTTCTAGCAATCCTGAATAACTCACCAATGTGACAGGGCACCTGGTTGCAATTAGTGACCACTCTCCAGTCTCCTGCAGCTGGACTAACAAATTCCTCAAACCACCACCCCAACTTCACCTATATTAGGGTACTAAAGCATGGGCATCTGGAGTCCCTGAAACAAGATCTTACCAACACTAACTGGCCACAAATTGATGACTCTACAGACGTCAATATAGCCCTGAAATACTTTCTACAACAGTTCACAAAGGTCTGTGACATGCATGCACCCCTCAAAAAGCTCAAAGCCTGGGAGACACTGAACCCCTGGTTATCATCTGACCTCAAAAAACAGGCTGAAGAATCATGACCATCTGTGGCACCTAGCTAGAGAGTCAGGTAAACCCTCAGCTATACTAGCTTACAAGCAAGCCAGAAATGCCTGCACCTGGGAAATATGCCTGGCTAAATACAACCACCACAAGGAGTTGCTTACTGCCTCCTGGGGCGATGGGACAAATTTATGGACTAACGTGAAGGAAGCCTTAGGGAAGGATGTAAAGTTGTCACCAAACCTGATCAACATTCAAGGTACCCCCTACCCAGGACCCTTGAACTCTAGCCAACGCCTTCAATAAAGCATTCTCAGACCTGTCCAGGATACTCCCCTTGACTTTTTTGAGGACACACCACCATCCAATACCACTACTACTGTCTCTCACCTTCAGCCTGCCCCTCCATTTTGTTTCAAGAAGCTAACTCCTTCACTAGTCAGAAAATACCTTCGCAAAGTGCTTGGGAAATCACTACAAAGTGCAGACACACTGGACATCAAACTTATTGCCCTCACTGTCGAAGAAGTTCTCCTCCCCATGACCAAGATCCTCAATCTGTCACTCTGTCACTCACAATTCCCACAGGTGTGGAAATCGGCCATCGTAACCCCAGTCCACAAGAATGGAGATAGGGCATTGCTGTCAAACTACCAGCCCATCTCAATTCTGCACCACTCCCCAAAGCACTAGAATGCATTGTGGCTTGCCAGTTGGTCAAATACTTTGAACAATACTCAATTCAAAGCCCTGAACAACATGGCTTCCGTAAAGGCCGTAGTGTCTCTATGGCATTACTGGAACTCACCGGTTTCATACACCAGTCATTGGATCAAGGAACTCTAGCTGGGGCAGTCTTCATTGACTTCTCAAAGGCCTTTGATACTGTCCAACACTCCCTCCTCATAAACCAATTAACCTCCATTGGCCTCTGTGCAAAATCACCTCTCTGGTTCAAAAGCTATCTAGAACAATGCTCTCAAAGGGTGAAAATTGTCAATGTCCTCTCCGAACATCTGCCTTTAAGATCTGGTATCCCCAAAGGCTCCATACTAGGACCGCTCCTTTTCAGCATCTTTCTCAACAATCTACCACTCCACTGCCAGCAACAGTTGCTCTTCTATGCAGATGATGTAGTAACCTTCACAAACTGCCCAGACCCAGAGGAACTTGAGGGCAATCTGCAACGTGGTTTTGGGATAGTTGAGGAATGGTTCCATAACCATAAACTAATCCTGAACAGCAATAAAACCAAAGTCATGATGTTCTGCAGCACTCATAACAAGCATAAGTCCTATGCATTTAACATCAGTACCCGCTCTGGAGCACTGCTCGGACATACCCAGCACTTTAAATATCTTGGGGTCACTCTGGACAGCTGTCTAGCTTATGACCAACACATCAGCAATGTTTCCAGGACTGTCAACTACAAGATCAGTCTTCTCCACAGGCACAAGCACTATCTCACTTCATACGCCCATAGACTCACCATCAACAGCTCCATCCTTTCTGTAGTAGACTATAGCCTGGTAATCTATGGCACAGCTTGCTACACTGCTCTCCACAGACTATCAGTTGCCCTGAACAAGGCCTGCAGACTGCTCACAGGGGCCGCATGTCTTACCCATACCTCTGAACTCTATGCTCAAATGGGCTGGCTCCAACTCAGTGGGAGGATACACTACCAAACCTGTCTGCTCACCAAAAACGCTCTTCTTGATATCCTTCCCCATGACACAGCTAACCTACTCCAACCTCACAGCAGCAGCTTGTAATGTACAAGAAGCTCTAGCACCCACTTTTTCCATGTTCCTTGCCCTCGAACGATACAGGGCCAACGCTCCTTTGCCTACAGAGCACCCCTCTGGTTTAATGCACTCAGCCGTGACATCTCCAACCAACCTACTCTGGGCCCTTTTAAAAGTCTGCTATGCCAACATCTTTCCACATCCAGCACCTGTGATTACAACCCTTAGTCACCCTTGCCTTCAGTCTATGCCCTGCCATTTAGCAGCTCCATGCACAGGCATGGCCCCTTGCCGCCTTTACCCCCCCACCCTCACTCCCTCTCATTACCTACCTTCCCTACCACTTAGTAGCTCACTGCACTGGCATGGCCACTGGCCACCTCAAACCCACCCTCTCAATCCCTCAAACCCCCTCACTATGACAATGTCTATGACTGCTGCCCCTTTTCTCACCTCACTCCCACCCTCCTCTCCTACCCACTGCCTCTTTAACCCTCTCTAACTCCTTTCTGCCTATCTCTAAGTATCTGTTTGCCAACTAAGCTCAAGTCTGCCTGCATTAATTGCTCATGGTGTACTTCAACCTATGGTTTTGTACCTATTAATGTCAGGTGCACCAAGATCTGCAACAGAGTAGATGATCCAGATGGGGTGGGCAGAATGAGAAGAGATCTGGATAAACTAGCAGAATGGTCAGAAGAGTGGCAACTGGGATTTAATGCAAAGAAGTGCAAAATCATACACATAGGGAAGAGAAACCCTGAAGCCACCTATAGGCTGGGAGGGAGTTGCTAGCAGTCACAAAGGAAGAAAGAGACTTGTCATCATCACTGATGACTAAAATCATTCAAGCAGACCTCTAAAGCAGTAGGTAGGCAAGAGCGTGTTAGGGTGTATTAGTAGGGGTATCACAAGTCGTAGAGGGAGGCATTAATCCCTCTACAAGACACTGGTTAGGCCCCATCTGGAGTACTGCGGCAGTATTGAGGCCACACCTCACAAGGACATTAACCAAATTGAGGCAGTCCAGAGAAGGGCAACCAAAATGGTGCAGGGACTGCATCAGAAGACATATGAGGACAGATTAATGGAGCTCAATATGTATACCCTTGAGCAAAGGAGGGAGAGAGGTGATATGATCGAGGCATTCAAACACCTTAAGGGCATAAACAAGGTGAAAGAGTCTAACATGTTTAAATATAAGAAAAATAGCAGGACAAGAGGACACAGCATGAGATTAGAAGGAGGCCGATTAAGGGGGAATGTGAGGAAATTCTTTTTCACAGAAAGGGTGGTGGATGCATGGAATGGCTTACCACAAGAAGTGGTGGCTATGAATACAGTGCAGGGCTTCAAACAGGCATGGGATAGGCATAAGGGAGCAATACAAATGACTATGAATAGATAGGCCACTGACAGAGCAAAGGCGATTGACACATTGTAAAGGTAGAAAAGAAATACGGCAGACTGGATGGGCCTTCGGTCCTTATCTGTCGTCAACTTCTATGTTTCTATGTTTCTATGTAGGTTGTTACACTCTTGTTTGTATAACTTTTGTCATTTCTGTTCATGTTTTATACACTCTTGTCTGTATTACCTTTGTAATGATTGTATCCCCTTCCACTGACGTGGAACCTTTGTAAATGAGCTCCCAGCTCAAAGGTGTTTAATCCTAGATCTCAATAAATAAATAAATAAAAAATCACCTCCATAGTATATATTCATAGATGTACACAAAAATGGCTGCACTTGCTCAAACAGCTGCACTCTTTCTGGCTTTATTTGAGATGTATAAACCACTATAAATCTACTGAGCTGACCGTACCATAACCTGTCTACCACTAGAGCTCTTCCAAAGTGTATATCTACAATTTTCTGCAATGTCAGACCCATCCCAGAGAAAATAATTCCTACCCCATCTGCCCTCTCCATCCCAAAGGACCAGTAGGAAGGTCCCCATAGCCACTCCCTTTGAGCTTGATACACTGAGTCCATTGAATTTAACCAGGCTTCTTGAACAAAACCCACTTCCCTTAATTACCCCCACATTCTCCCTCTTTTCTTCCCATTCAATATACTGTTAACATTTACTGATGTTAGGTAAAATAACACCATGAGTTAAGGGTTTTTTTTCCTCTTCTTTTCCTCTTTATTTAAAGATATTGTCACATTCATGTTAATTTTCTTCTCTTCTTCTCCTTCTTTTTCTTTGTAATACTTCCATGTTCCTGGCTGGACTGTCCTGTAACTTGTGGCTCAACCATTGCCACTACCGGGATGTCCGAATCTTCATCCCCCATATTTTCATCCTCTTTCTGGTCTCCCAATACCTCATAAGCATTTGCCAACTGACTATCCAAATGTCCTTCCTTTTTACTTCTTAGGGTAATTTTTTTATTTTTCACCTATGTTCCATCCTGATCCTGTGGGGGGCGGTTGAGATGTTGCATTTGCCTACTCGATCAGGCTTTCTCCTACCAGTTCTTCCCGGTTTATTTCCATTACTTGCGCCATTTCTACTTCCATCCTTTCTGCCTTCACACTCATCGTGACTGGGGGCTTGCCTTCTCTGCTACTGTTGTTTAATTCATTTAGAAGACCCTTCCCTGCACTCTGATTTTGCTGCTCCTGTGGTGGTGGTGGGGGAAGGTTCTTGTCACTAGCTCTTCATCTTCCTGTTCCACACCCAGTTCTTCTCTTGGTCTCCCTTGTTGGGCCTTGTTTAATAATTCTTCTGGGTTCATGCTTTAGATATTATTTTTAGCCACCCAATGGTGATTTTGATACAAGTGTCCATACTCCTTACAGAGGTTGCACCTCACATGATTACTGCACTGTGAGTTGCTGTGCCCAACCTCTCCACACAACCCAAACCTGATGATATCACAAACGTTTGACAGGTGGGTCCTGGACCCACACCTGTAGCAAGCTTTTGGCTGTCCTGCATAGAAGACCACCCCCCTGTCCCTCCCCAGATAAAAGCTGTTAGGAATGTGGTCTATTCCTTGTTCAGTTTGATTTAGCCACACTTTGAACTTCCACCCTCCTGTCCACAGGAACTCAAAATCAATTATTGCTTCTGGGGAGCTAAGCTTAAATTTAACCATTGATTTATATCCCCCACATGTACACATTCATTGTGAAAAGGACAGTTATTGTCTTCACTGTTGGCTTGGTTAGGGGTATGACTAGGAAGGGGACCCATACTGGGAGAATTTCAGTAAGCTACACTTCTGCCAAAACCTTTCTAAACCTGTCAATGTATGGAAACTAATGTCAAAGACATCATCACCTAAGACATGGATTAATAAATATATCTCAGATGAAATAAATCTCATTGAGTCTTTTAATAGAGTTCTCCCTACATAAACTCTGTCAGGGAACACATCCAATCCACCTTTATACCTTAACCGTATTGCAGATCTCCTAGGGAGGTCAATATAGCTGGATTTTGGGGGTGAAGAGATTGCTCTATCTCTACTTCTGTGGCGGAAAGTTCTGTCACCTTGTATATTCCTCCTATCTCTTCCCTTAAGCACCTCCAAATAAGATCTAGGAAAGCTCATCCCTGGCCTATTCTGTGCTTCAGTAGAAACCTCCTCCCTACCCTGATCTCCATTAGCCCTTAAGTGTTCTGTCCCATTGTTATAAGTATTTCCTAGGTTCAAGTCACTCACATTACATCCAGTTCCCGAAATCTCATTTTGTACAGTTTTCTCCATTTGATCCTGCTTGCTTCTCCTAGCAGAATCCACCTCCCCAAACTGACTGGACTCTGCTGCTTCCAAAGTTTAGCCATTTGAAAATCCTCCCTCGAGTTTGCCCATACTTTACCACTGCTGGGTGTGGAGTCCATTTCTCCTCATGTTTCCATGAACCATCTGCTAACTGCTTCCATCCAGATCCTTTCAAGGTGGACCCTGGAGACCATTCCCCTCCTGCATTCTCATTTTTGGGTAACCCGAAAGCTCATGCCATCACTTCTCTAGTTGTTAACTGTTGCTGTCCCATATTTTTTTCCTCCCTCCCTCCCCCGGTGCTTCATTTTGCTGTCCACCCACGTTTCCACTGGCTCCTGGTTCCAGGCTGACTCACTTTCTCGGCTCTCATTTGCATTCCTCCATGTGGCGCTCATCTTCCTCTTCCAGCTACTTCTGAATGATTTGCCGCTTTGTCTCCAAGATGTGCTCAAGGTGAGCTTATGCCCCATTTTTATCTTTTTCAGTTGTTGGCCACATGTCTCCACTGCTACTGTATTATTTTGCTTCAAAGTCTGGATCCAGCAGTTCTGACAAATCCGTAGCTGGTGCTGACTCTAAAAGCTCCTCATCTTCTGATACCATGCTACCTGCAGGGTCTGCCTCTATGTTTTCCTCTCTGCTATTCATAGCCATTCCCTTCACTCCATCCATCTCTCCTAAAAGCTGCTTCACACTGGCCATCTCTCACAGCCTTATGGGATCCTCTACAGTTGAGTAGGGGAATTTCCCTGATGTCCTGGCCAAATTTCTCCCATTCATTAAAAATATCACCAGCAGCTTAATCTGGTTCAATTTCAGCTGGCATCCATCTGTATCCCCCTTCCCCCTGGGACGAGGTTGAAAATAAGCAAAAAAAAGTCTAGTCCTCCTTCCTGGTTAACAAAATCTAACTAAATAAATAAATAAGTATAGACTCATAGATGTATAGGACACAAAAAGTCATTGGGCCAGATTCTCAGACTTGTGAGGCATGAACTGCCATACATGCAGAACTTGTGACAAGACAGACAAGAGAAAATGCATTCTTCATTATCATTTCATTTCACTTTTGATTTATAAAATGATAATAAACAGGATGGTGTTCAGTAATATGAGCTGTCACACTCATTTACAGTGATATCCTCAGTGTTTCATTCAGCGTGGTTACTTCACAAAAAATTGCACAACAGTAATACACAAATGCTGAATGAAAATGAGTAATGACACTGATGTGACTGACTGGCATAAAAATGTGTCAATATTAGAGGTGCAAAAAAAATCTTCTGCTGGCGGAATTTCCGTAAAGTCAGATTTTCGCTTCCCCAAAGAGCAGAAATCAAATTAGCAAATTTTATGGAAATTCTGACTTAGAACGATGGAATAAATGTATAAATTGTGGATTATTGCACTAAACTGTGGAGAATAATGCCCCCAGAACTGATCACTGAACTGCAGAATAATTACATGAATGAGGAATAATTAATTATACTGCGGAAAAAAAATCCTCGGAACTGTTATTCCACAGTTCATGTGTATTAGTCCTTAGTTAAGCCAAAAACTTCCTCAGAACAGGGTGAAAATCTGCCAAACACATTTGGAAAAGTCTGATCTCATCAATGGCAGAAGTTTGGAAAATTCCATGAAATTTCTGAATTTTCGTGGAAGTTCAGTGAAAGTAGAATTCACAGCTTTGCTCACCTCTAGTCTATATTCTTCTTGCCAATACCACAAATTGAACAACAAAAATGACATGTGTCACAAAAGTGGCACATGCATCAGTTTTGACCATAAACTTGGCTTGGTGCTCTAAATGCAACCGAATGTTTGTAAAAAAAACATGCAAACATCCTGGAGCATTAACAGGTATGCAGCTGTGACAGTATAGCTGCTTCAAGTACCACATCCAACTATTTTAAAATCCTACTCTTAAAGTCCATCTAGTCAGCCTTATTATTTGAATTCCTCCATCCTTTCAGAGCTACCAGAGCCCAACCATCCCTTGTGCCTCTAATCCCCCACCTTGTACATATCCCACTGGGTTTTCAACACTCAAATAATTCTGTCATTATTCATATTTCTAACCAGATTGTTCCATCACCTTCTCTGTAAAGAATAATATTTCCTAACACCTTGAAGTTTCACTTGCCAGTTTGAGTTTCTGGCACCTTGTAGCTGTGTTACTCCTTAATTTCAATAAACATAAGGGCCCAGATATTCAAAAGAGCTGAGCCATGTGCAATAGGGTTGCACCTGCGCAAGTCTGAAATGCGCCATTCTGCGATATTCAGCAGGAGGCAGTTGCGCCCTCCAAATCATGCTGAGCAACAGCGCAATGCTAATGAAGGCATGCGCAAGCGAAGGGGGAGGAACCATGCATAAACTGCACAGCCCGATATTCAGCCGGGCAGTGCAGAGTTATCAGGTGCAACCTACCTGCGCCTGCACAACTTTGAGCCAAAAAAAAAGGGATCAAGTCGAGGGCCACCCACAGGTGAGCTGCACATTGCAGGGCACAACACAGCAGCTGCCACCCTGGGTGGCTCCTTGACCTGTTCCTGGTACCCCCTGCGCCCGATCACAGGCATAATAGTAACCCCCATAGCCCCATCACGGGCAGCAGAACAGTCCCCCCACAGCAGCCCGATCGCGGGTATAACATAATGTACCCCCCCCACCCCAAACTAGCCCTGGACATACAGTAAGTCATGTTCTCCCACCCCCGACTAGCCCGATCACGGGCATAGCAACCTCCCACCCCGACTGGCCCAATCATGGGCATAATTTCAACCCCCACCCCGACTAGCCTGATCGAGGCAACTCAACCCCCAACTAGCCTGATCGCGGGCATAACTTCAACCCCACCCCTGACTGGCCTGATCGTGGGCATAACTTCCAACCTCCACCCCGACTAGCCCTCCTTGGGCATAGGTCAAAACCACCCCCAAGTCCAGCCTCCCTTGTGATCTGGTGGCCCCACCCCACCACCACGGAGCCCCACCACCCGATCCCTCGCCAGTCAGTGGCGCAGCACTCCATCCACCTGCCACCTCTCACCCGCTGACTGACAGTCTGGCAGGACTGCACACCCATTGGTTCAGAGCAAGAGCCAATGGGCATGCAGCCCATACCATACAAGGCAGTCTAGATCTGTGAATGAATTCATTGCCCATTGGCTCTTGCTCTGAACCAATGGGTGTGCAGCCCTACTGAGCTGTCAGTCAGTGGGTGGTGGGGTGGAAGGTGGGTGGGGTGCTGCCAGCCGCAGCTGGCAGGGTGGAGGCGGTGGTGGGGCTCCATGGAGGTGGTGAAGTGAGGTTCACTAGAATCACCAGGGATATTGGACATGGGGCAGGTTTGACCTTGTGCGCCATGATCGGCTCAGGTCCACTGGACCACCAAGAATATTGGTCTTTGGGGCTGAAGTTATGCCTGTGATCGGGCTAGTCGGGGGTTAGTATACATTTGCCGCGATCGGGCTGGTCAGAGGTAGGGGATTGAAGTTATGCCTGCGGTCAGGCTAGTCAGGGGTGGGGTTGAAGTTATGCCTGTGATCAGGCTAGTCGGGGGTTGAATTACTTTATGCCCACAATCAGGCTGCAGGGGGCGTCGGTCCCCGAACGCTGCTGCCTGGCTGGGTGCCAGGTGCAAGTCATCAGGGATCGGTGCACCTGAATGCTAATGGCATGCAAATGGGGCCATAATTAGATGCAAATGGCCCCCCATGCGCCTTGCATAAATTATGGCCCCATTTGCATGTCACCTTTTGAATAACGCAGGTTTGCGCATGGCGCAATGGAACTTGCACCACCGCATCTGAATGCTCCACTCTGACCACTTGCGGTGGTGCAAGTTCCACTGCACCATGCACAGTGGCTGTGGCCACGGGGTGATATTCAGAGGATTTGCTCAATAGTGCAACTCTGTTGAGTATCGCTCTGGCCACACCCCTGCGCAACTTTTTTGAGCAGTGCAAGGGCTTGTGCCACAGAATGGCACAGTTTGAATATCTGGCCCAAGGAGTTCATGTATTTATAGATCTGGGGCATCCCCCCTTTCCCTCCTGTCCTCCAGCAAGTGTGTTTAGGCTGTTTAATCTTTCCAATTAGGATCTTCTGCCTTACTTCCTCTGGATTATTTGTGTTGCACACCACAAAACAGTTTCTCTCCCTTCCTTATTCTTTTGCAGATGAAGATTCCAGAACTGCATGCAGTACTCCAGAAGTGGTCTAACCAATGACCTGCACAGTTGTAATATCAACTCTTGGTTTTGATTGGTGAAACCCTGCCTGCTACATCCCAGCATCCTATCATTTTGTTGCACAGAATTTCAACTGCCATATTCTGGACCTCTGCTCTAGCTTTTCTCTGTCCCATTACAAGCTGTTGGTCCCCTTGTTACTATCTTTATTTATTTATTTGAAAATAGGTATCTGGGAAAGACACACTGAGCTGATGCTCATTTCCAGGTGTGGCCCTGGGGAGAGGGAAGGGGGCGTAAAAACAGAACAGGTTTTCAATTATACATCACTAAGCAAATACAGCAACAAGTCAAAGTGCAAGAATGAGAAATGCATGGCCAAGCAAGCAGTAGCTATATGTTATAAAAAGGGCTTGTACCATAAGCAGAGAGGTACAGAATAAAGTGTACAGTGCCTGAGTAAGGTGGTGATGGTGCCGTAGTATGACAGAAGTCAGACACTGTTGAAGCCTAAAATGGGGGAGATTGCATGGGGGAAGATGGCTGGAGGGAGTGTCAGGAGGGGGTTGACAGGACAGGTGGGACATGGAGGCACCTCTAAAGGCTAGAACAGTGGAGGAAAGGTGGACAGAGGGAATGGTCCAGAGAGAGGGGAGATGGAAGGAGAAGGCAGCTTACCAGTGGAGAAGTGAGGGTGGGAAATGGAGAAGATACAAAGACCCCTGGAGTGGGGAGGTGAGGAGGAGGGGAAGGGAGAGAGTGTGAAGAAAGGTAGGAGGGAAGGGACCCAAACCAGTAATTAGATATGAATTAGGAGCAGTGTAATTGTTAACTTGATGGGAGAGAGAGGATGGAAAAGGAGGAGAAGAGGGAGTAGTGATGAGTATGAGGGGAGACTTTGTGGCAAAGCAGCAGACAGCATTGCAGACCGTATCCAGTCTGGCAAGAGAAGAGGATGGGGCAGTGCCTTAGACCACATCTACATAATCAAAGACTGGGAGAACAATTTTTTGTAACCGGCTCCATCTGGGCCTGGTGAGAGAGAGAGGCAGTCCTCGTTGTGGTAAAGGTCACTGAGTTTGGGGCAGAGCTTGATGTGGATGTCATCAATATGGGCAGATAAGTAAAGCTTACAATCAAGCCACACACTAAGGTACTTGAAGGCAATGACTACTTTGGGAAGGGTGCCATCCAGTGTGGAGAAGATAGGTGATGTTGATAGCCTGGTCAGTTTCTGGCTGGTGCTGAAGGTCTTGGACACCATTTTCTTGTTAGTTGGTTATCATGAAACCTGTGCATTACATTATGGAAGTCTTGCTAGAGTAGACCTTCAATAGCCGCAGAAGAAGGCATGGTGGTGTAAATGACTGTGTTGTCTGTATACATGTGAATATGACAGGAGACACAAGCAGAGGGCAGGTCATTGAAGAAAATTGAGAAAAGGATATGACCTGGGATGGAGCCCTGTGGGACCCCAGCTAGGATGGGAAGGAGAGGGACTAGGGCACCTTCCACCTTTACCAGCTATAGATGGTCCATGAGGTAAGAATGGAACCAGTCCACAGCAGGAGCTGAGAGGCCAGCAGAACTTGGCTTGTCCAGGAAGAGTGGGTGAGACACAGAGTCAAAGGCTTTAGCCAGATTGAAATATATGGCCACAGTGATGTGTCCCTGATCCATTCCCATGAGGATAGCATCAGTTACATACAGCAAGGAAGAGACTGTGGAGTGATGCTTCCTAAAACCAGACTAGAAGGGGGTCTACTGTCCTGCACAATTTTGTGTCATTTGATGAGCACTGTAGATGTCAAACATGTTTAGGGTCTGATTGGTTTCTGAAGTATGAGGCTTTGTTAAAAACACAAGAAGCATCAAGACTTGGTTCAGACAGAATTCTGAGACAACGCTAGGTAGGAACTTCACATGGGGACATACTGTAGAAAAGCTTTGTACTTGTGGAAAACTATATATGATGCCTCCACAAAAAGCACCTGGAGTTAACTCACCTGTCTGGCTAAAGTGTTCTCCTTACTAATTTGCATGTCTTTGTTTTTTCCTTGCTGTATCTGACTTCACTTACACTTTGCACCATTTTATCCCTTAAAATATTATCTACAATAGAAAAATATGTATTTTCTGCATAATGCTGATAAACAGAAACTTAGCCAGAGTGGCATATGGATTGCACAGCTCTTTAGGACTCCATATGAATGGAAGGAACTGTATGGTATGAAACCAGTTTTCTTTCCTTCCTACTAGTTTTCTTGTGACATATTCCTAAGTATTTACCCCTTACCCATGAAGATTATCCCAAGGTTTAAGAGAATAAAAAGTTATAAGTTAAAAACTTGCTGAACATCCAAACAATGAACAGCTACTGACACCGTAATTAATATGTAACTAAATGTATTTACTTGGTAATTTATAAGTAATTAAATGCACCTAACCAGTGACTGATAGATACTGGAATGCCATTTTTTTTATGAGCTTTGTAACTGCACTCTTGCTGTAACTATATACAGAACTTGTGCAAGTATGGCAGCTTAGATTCAATGCTAAGAAGTGCATGGTAATGCACTTAGGAAACAAAAACCCAGGGGAAGAGCACACAATGGAGGGTGAGATACTAACAACAACAAAAATGGAAAGGGACCTGGGGGTAGTCATATCAGATGACCTAAAGGTGGGCAAGCAATGTGAGAGGGCAGCAAGGAGGGCTGGGAGGATACTGGGATGCATAGGAAGAGGCATCACCAGTAGAAAACAGGAAGTTATTATCCCTCTATACAGACAGCTGGTGAGACCCCATCTGGAGTACTGCGTGCAGTTCTGGAGACCCAATCTCCACAAAGACATAGACAGGATGGAAGCTGTCCAGAGGAGGGCAACTAAAATGGTGCAGGGTCTGCACTGGAAGACATATGAAGAGAGACTTAAAGAGGTTAATATGTATAGCCTTGAGGAAAGGAGGGAGAGGGGGGACATGATAGAAACTTTCAAGTACCTCAAGGGAATCAACAAAGTCCAAGAGGGTAGCATCTTTCCAAAAAAGAGGTGTGCAAGAACAAGGGGGCACAATTTGAAGATGGGGGCGGCTCAGAGGTAATTTAAGGAAGTATTTTTCACAGAGAGGGTTGTGGATGCATGGAGCGGCCTTCCGGAGGAGGTTGTAGAGTCAAAAACAGTGGTGGAATTCAAGCATGCATGGGACAGTCATAAGGCAATTCTAGGGGATGGGGGTAGGAAGAAGTAAGCTGCTGGTTAACTAGGATCTGCAGCTTATCCATTAGATAGGGAAATGAGCAGACTGGGTGGGCCAAGCACCCTTATCTGCCGTCAATTTCTATGTTTCTATGTTAAGTAACAACAAGTGTGTTTCTTCTTGCAGTTCATCACTGCATATGTGCAGTAAGTGTTAGTGGGACTGCTATGGCAAAAGTACACAAACTGTGGTGAGTAGGGATGTCTGAACCCATGCAAAAAAGATAAAAAGCCCAATCTGACATCAGGGGCAGCAGTTCTGAATAAAACAGGAAGTTTGCATCAATTGTACTGTCACTCAATCAAAACAATGATACATAGGCATGTGTGAAGGTCACTGGGGAGATGAGTACCCCCTCCTTGGACCCTGATGTAATGGAAATGGATAGACTTGGTACCAAATAGCATTTATACTAAGCACAACCTTGGTGTGTCTGTGACATCTGTGGATACTAAAATGCCCATTACTGCACTCCAATGTTGGCACCAGCCACACATGCATACCACCAGCAGTATCCCCCAAACACCCATGTCTACTATTCCTTCATGGTTTGGTGCTTCTCCTCTCCTCTCCTGAACCTGCTGTTGGTAACATCAATGTTTTTTAGCTGACCTCCCATACATTCCCCAGTTGTTTTTATCTCTTGAAGTCCTAGGGTTCTTCTCTGTCTACCATCTTCCTGGGTCTTTGTTATTGGTTGTCAAATAGTCACCTATCCAGTATCCATCCATGCACTGCATATGCCACCTGCCACTTGTGACTGTTCCACGACATTAAAACTTGCTTAAAACAGGAGATAACCAGTTAAGGTAATTGTGACATGTGGTCAGGCTTGCATAATCTGCCATACTTCTAAGAATGACCATGTGCAATTTGCATGGTAGCCCCTTCTTCCTTTCCCAACCACTGGCAGTGACCTTGGCAGGTACACAGTAAGTGGTGCAACCCCAATGAACTAACTGGAGTGAACAGTGTAGTTTGGGACCATTTATCAACAGCCCTAGATGCTATGAATCAGGCTACAAGAGATTGGACATGGACACATAAGAGATCCAAATACCAAGGGATATAAGGACTGTTGGTTTAGGCATATCTAAAATATGGGGGTGCCTTCCAAATCAAAAACTAGTCAGTTCCTCCCCATCCTACTCACTCTCTTATATAATATATCAAAAAACTGTGCTAGTGCACCAGTTAGAGTTCAACTTACAGTAACACCTCCAAAGTAGGAACATGTGATAAATGGTTTACAACCCAAACTCCTAGTCCCTAAGCAGCAAAAGAACAAGGCCACACAGGCATCCACAGATAGACATCATCAGGCAAGACAAACAACACATAAGTTTCCAGATTACACAAATGCAGTAGCACTGATGTGCTGCCTTCATGGAATTGTATCTGTGGCATGCAGAGTGCAAGACATACATATTCATTTGTGGCTACAGATAGAAATCCTCGATTCTGAAATCACAATATTACTTCTGTCTGCAGATGTTCAAGCCCCTGTAGCTACAGATACAAATCTAAAAACCCAAATTACAGCAGTACTTCTGCAGAAGTGCAGCCCTCTTTGGGGCCAGTGCTTCTGCAGCCACAAATACACATGCACAGCATTAGACAAACACACTGACTTGTGGCTGCAAATGTGCAGGACCCCATGGGGCCTGTGATTCTGCATCCACAGATACAAATCCACACTACTCAAATTATAAGACTACTTCTTTCTGAAGAAGTGCAGGCCTCTGCAGGGTCTTCACTTCTGCAGCCACAATTACACATACACACACCCATTTCTAGCTGCAGAACTGCAAGCCCTTGTGGAGCCTGCACTTCTGCACTCACAGATAAGAATACACACTACTCACATTACAACACTATTTCTGTCTGTAGAAGCACTGTTCTTGTGGGGACAGCACTTCTGCAGCCACAGATACACATGCAGCAGTGTAAGACATTCGTACCACTTCCAGCTGCAGAAACACAGGCCCCTGTGGTGCCTGTGCTTCTGCAGCCAAATATACACATTTATGAAGGCTGCACATCAGTACTTCTGCATTTTTGCCATCTAGGAACAGTTGTATGTCTTACCTGATGATAGCCATCTGTGGTTACTTGTGTGGGCTTGTCTTCGTGCTGCTTGGAGGGATGGAGTGCTGGGGATGGAAACCCAAATACCACATTTTACTACTTTTGTGGCATTAACTTGAACCTTAACTGGTACATTAATCCATTTTAGGCAATAAATTTCCTTTCTTTTTAAGATGACGGAATTGTATCCTAGTTCATACAGGTCCCATTGGGATCTGTGTAAATAAATGCAGATGCATAGGGCCCTCTTGGTCCTGCACCAAGGGAAAAGAAGAGCCCTCAGAATGCAAAGAATTTTTGGTTGTATCCAGGGGCAGCAAACGTACAGGGTCTAGCTTACATGTGGCTACAGATACAGAAGCATAGGGCAAAGAGCCTCTCTGGCTGCAGACATGCAGGTCTTTCTGGGCCATGTCCTTCCATGTTGGTGCAGGACCCTCTGGGCCCTATAAGAGAAGACTTTGCTTCACTATATGGTTACTTGTTACCTGTGCAGTTACAACTGCACCATCCCTCCCAAGGCTATGGGTAATGCTGCAAAAGGGGGGGGTGGAAAGGATGAGAAGGGACTTTGCAAGTTTGGAGGAATGGTTGAAAGTATGGCAGCTTATATTCAAAACAGAGAAGTGCAAAGTAATGCACCTGGGAAACAAAACCCCAGGGGAAGAATACACAATGGGGGGTACTAACAAAAACAAAAATGAAAAGGAGCAGGGGGTAGTCATATCAGATGACCTAAAGGTAGGAAAGCAATGTGAGAAGGCAGTAAGGAGGGCTGGGGGATACTGGGATGCATAGGGAGAGGCATTACTAGTAGAAAACAGGAAGTTGCTATCCCTCTGTATAGACAGTTGGTGAGATTCCAGCTGGAGTACTGTGTGTAGTTCTGGAGACCCTATCTCCACAAGGACATAGACAGGATAGAGGCAGTCAAGAGGAGGGCAACTAAAATGTCTGCACCAGAAGCCATATGAAGTGAGACTAAAGGAGCTTAATATGTATACCCTAGAGGAAATGGGGGGGGGCATGATAGAAACATTCAAGTACCTCAAGGGAATCAGCAAAGTCCAAGTGGGTAGCATCTTTCAGAAAAAGAGATATGCAAGAACAAGGGGAACAATTTGAAGATAGAAGGGAGATGGTTCAGGGGCAACGTGAGGAAGTAATTTTTTCACAGAGAGGGTGGTAGACACATGGAACAGCCTCCCAGAGGAAGTAGTGGGGTCAAAAACAGTGGGGGAATTTCAGAATGCATGGGACAGACATACGGCAATTGTAGTTAGGGGTAGGAGGAAGTAGGCTGTTGGTTAACTAGGATCTGTAGCTTATCCAAAAGGTAGGGAAATGGGCAGACTGGGTGGCCCAAGTGGTCCTTATATGCTGTCAAAGTCTATGTTTCTATGTATAGCAGTGCTGTCCCCCAAGCCTTGACCCATACAGCTAGCTCACTGAGTTTACCCCAAACCCAGCACACTGGCACAGGATCACAAGATGCAAAAAAGGATAATGACATTTCACCAAAAAGGAATTCCTGTGATAGAAACATAGAAACATAGACTTTGATGGCAGATAAGAACCACTTGGCCCACCCAGTCTGCCCATTTCCCTACCTACTGGATAAGCTGCAGATTCTAGTTAACCAACAGCCTACTTCCTGCCACCCCCACTACAATTGCCTTATGTCTGTTCCATGCATGTTTGAATTCTCCCACTGTTTTAGACCCAACAAGCTCCCCAGAAAGGTGGTTCCATGTATCCATCACTTTCTCCATGAAAAAGAATTTCCTCACACTACCCCTGAGCTGTCCCCCCTCTATCTTTAAATTGTGCCCCCTTGTTCTTACACATCTCTTTTTCTGAAAGATGCTACCCTCCTGGACTTTGTTGATTCTCTTGAGGTACTTGAAAGTTTCTATCATGTCCCCAGTCCCTCCTTTCATCAAGGGTATACATATTAAGATCTCTCAGTCTCTCTTCATATGATTTCTGATGCAGACCCTGCACCATTTTAGTTGGCCTCATCTGGACAGCTTCCATCCTGTCTATGTCCTTGCATAGATGAGGTCTCCAAAACTGCACACAGTACTCCAGATGGGGTCTCACCAACTGTCTGTACAGAGGGATAACCACTTCCCTTTTTCTACTTGTGCTGCCCCTTCCTATGCATCCCAGTATCCCCCTGGCTCTCCTTATTGACTTCTCATGTTTCTTACCAACCTTTAGATCATCTGATATGACTACCCCCAGGTCCCTTTTCATTTTTGTTGTTGTTAGCAGCTCCCCTGCTATTGTGTACTCTTCTCCTGGGTTTTTGTTTCCCAGGTGCATTACTTTGCACTTCTTTGCAATGAATCTAAGTTGCCAAATGTCTGACCATTCCTCCAACCTTGCCAAGTCCCTTCTTATCCTTTCAACCCCCCCTTGTGTATCAACTCTGTTACAGATCTTTGTGTCATCTGCAAAGAGGCATACCTTTCCCTCCAGACCCTCTGCAATGACACCTATAAAGATGTTAAAGAGCACTGGACCCAATACTGAGGTACTTCACTAGAAACCCCCTTTCTTCAGAATGTGTTCCATTCACTATTACCTTCTGTGTCCTGTTGTGCAGCCAGTTTGCTACCCGGGCTACCACCCTAGGACCCACTCCCAGGCTGGCTAACTTGATTATTAATCTTTTATGCGGGACAGTGTCAAATGCCTTGCTAAAGTCTAGGTAGACCATATCCACAGCCCCTCCCTGGTCTATTACTTTGGTCACCCAGTCAAAGAAATCAATTAGATTCATCTGACATGACTCTCCTGCTGTAAATCCATGCTGCTTTGGATCCTGTGCCCCGCTGGCCTCTAGGTACTCAACAATTCTTTCTTTCCAGAAGTGATTCCATCATTTTCCCTACCACTGAGGTCAAACTTACAGGTCTGTAGTTCCCTGCTTCTGCCTTGCTCCTACTTTTGTGAAGGGGAATCACATCTGCCCTCCTCCAGTCCTCGGGTATCACCCCATCCTCCAATGATTTGTTACAAAGTGTGGTTAGTGGTGTCACTAGGTCTTCCCTTAGTTCTTTTAGGATTCTGGGGTGAATCCCATCAGGCCCCATTGCTTTTTCCACCTTGAGTTTTAGGAGTTCTTTCAGGACTCTTTCTTCTGTAAATGGACTGGTGTCAACCCCTCTACCCAGAGTGCTTCTATTGTCTGGTTTAGGTAACTCCTCCTCATCTTCTTTTGTGAATACCGAGCAAAAGTATTCATTCAGTATCTCTGCCTTTTCACTGTCTCCCTTGCCCACCTCCCATCCCGTCTCCCTTATTAATCGTCACTAGACGAGAATCAGAGAATCTCAGATCTAGAAGTGGGTTGCCATCTGGGAACAAGCAACCATCAAACAGTGTGGTTACGTTAATCTCAGCTACAGAGTCAAGCCATACAAAAGTGAGGGTACTGGACTTTAGGATGGCTGACTTTGGCAAGATGGGAGAGTGCCTCAGAAAAGCACTAGCAAACAGGCTAGAAGGAGGTGTGGAGCAACAATGGGGAATCATCAAAACTGCATCACAGAGGCAACAAGCCTTTGTGTGAAGCAAATAAACAAATCAAAACAAAAGAAAAAGCCTCTATGGTTCTCAAAAGAGGTGGCTGTGAAAGTCAGGAAGAAAAAGATAGCATTCCGGAAGTATAAGGAAACACAGAAGGAGCAGGACAGAGAGCTGTACCAGTTAAGGCAGAAGGAAGCAGGGAGGGAAGTCAGAATAGCAAAGGCCCAAACTGAGGAAAGATAGCCAACTCAGTTAAGAAGGGGGATAAAACCTTTTATAGGTACATCAGCAAGCGTAGAAAGACAAAGGGAGGGATAGTGAGGTTGAATAGAATGAACGGTGGGTGTGTAGAGGGGAACAGTGAAAAAGCAGGGATACTGAATGAATATTTCTGCTCAGTATTCACAAAAGAGGAGGGGGAGGTGCCTAATCCAATTAACAGAAGCACTGTTGATGGGGGTCGATCCCAGTCCTTTCACAGAAGAAATGGTTCTGCAAGAACTCCTAAAACTGAAGGTGGACAAAGCAATGGGTCCTGATGGAATTCACCCAGAATTCTAAAGAATTAAGGGAGAATTAGTGAAACCACTGGCTACTCTTTTAATAAATCATGGTAGAATGGTGTGGTACCCGAGGACTGGAGGAAGGTGGATGTGATTCCCTTCACAAAGTGGGACCAAGACAGAGGCAGGAAACTACAGACCTGTCAGTCTGACCTCTGTGGTAGGGAAAGTGATGGAGTCACTTCTGAAGGAAAGAATAGTTGAGTATCTAGAGGCCAGTGGGGCACAGGACCCAAGGCAGCATGGGTTCACAGTGGAAGATCATGTCAGATGAATCTAATAGATTTCTTTACAGGTGACCAAAGTAGTAGACCAGGGAGGGGATGTGGACATGGCCTACCTAGACTTTAGCAAGGCATTTGACACAGTCCCACACAAAAGATTAATAGCCAAATTAACTAGCCTGAGAGTGGGTCCCAGGGTGGTAACCTGGGTAGAACATTGGCTGCACAACAGGATACAGAAGGTAATTGTAAATGGAGTCCACTCTGAAGAAAGAGGGGTTACTAGTGGGGTACCGCAGGGTTCAGTATTGGGTCCAGTCCTTTTTAATGTCTTCATCAGTGACATTGTAGAGGGACTGGAAGGAAAAGTATGCCTTTTTGCAGATGACACAAAGATCTGCAACAGGGTTGATACACAAGGAGGTGTGGAAAGGATGAGAAGGGACTTGGCAAGGTTAGAGGAATGGTCTGAAGTATGGCAGCTAGGATTCAATGCAAAGAAGTGCAAATTAATGCACCTGGGAAACAAGAACCCAGGGAAGAATACACAATGGGGGAGTAACAGCAACAAAAAGGAAAGGGACCTGGGGTAATCATATCAGATGACCTTAAGGTTAGCAAGCAATGTGAGAAGGCAGTAGGGAGGGCTGGGGTATACTGGGATGCATAGGGAGAGGCATCAGCAGCAG
Organism: Neoceratodus forsteri; assembly: GCA_016271365.2. NCBI lineage: Eukaryota > Metazoa > Chordata > Ceratodontiformes > Ceratodontidae > Neoceratodus > Neoceratodus forsteri. The sequence goes on along the minus strand of CM057452.1, from coordinate 507,043,320 downwards.
AAAACAGGAAGTTGTTATCCCTCTGTACAGACAGTTGGTGAGACCCCATCTGGAGTACTGTGTCCAGTTCTGGAGACCCCATCTCCTCAAGGAGATAGGCAGGATAGAGGCAGTCCAGAGGAGGGCAACTAAAATGGTGCAGGGTCTGCAAGAAAAGCTGTATGAGGAGAGACTAAAGAAGCTTAATATGTATACCTTTGAGGAAAGAAGGGAGAGGGGGGGCATGATAGAAACTTTTAAATACCTCAGTGGAATCAACAAAGGTCCAAGAGGGTAGCATCTTTCAGAAAAAGAGACATGCAAGAACAAGGGGACACAATTTAAAGATGGGGGGCAGTTCAGGGGCAATGTGAGGAAGTATTATTTCACAGAGAGGGTAGTGGATGCATGGAACAGCCTTCCTGAGGAGGTTGTGGGGTCTAAAACTGAGGGAGAATTCAAGAATGCATGGGACAGACATAAGGCAATTCTTGTGGGGGGTAGGAAGAAATAGGCTGTTGGTTAACTAAGATCTGCGGCCTATCCTGTAGGTAGGGAAATGGGCAGACTAGATGGTCCAAGTGGTCCTTATCTGCCATCAAAGTCTATGTTTCTATGTTATTCCTCGCTTAACCTTTCTATGCTCCCTAAAGTACCTATAAAAGGTTTTATCCCCCTACTTAACTGAATTGGCTATCTTTTCCTCGGTTTGGTCTTTTGCTATTCTGACTGCCTTCCCCACTTCTTTCTGCTTTAATTGATACAGTTGCCTGTCGTGCTCCTTCTGTAATTCCTTAGACTTTTTGAATGCAGTCTTTTTCTCCTTAACCTTCCCTGTCACCTCTTTTGAGAACCATAGTGTTTTTTCACTCCACTTTGTTTTCTTTATTTGTTTCACACAAAGGCTTGTTGCCTCTATGATGGCAGTTTTGATTTTTCTCCATTGTTCTTCCACCCCTCCTTTTTGCCATTTGCTAGTGTATTCCTCAGGTATTCACCCATTTTGCCAAAGTCAGTCCTTCTAAAGTCCAGTATCCTTGTTTTTGTATGGCTTGTCTCCATGATTGTGCTTCTTGTGAAGCACACTGTGCAGTGGTCTCTTGTTCCCAGATATCTACTGACTTCTAAATTTGTGATTCTCTCTCCATTTGAGTGTACCAGGTCTAGTACTGCTCCCTCCTGAGTCGGTTCCAACACTAGCTGTCTAAGGCCTGCCCCCTGCAGTACATCAAGAATGACGCTGCTCTTGGATGTGGCTGCAGAACATGTCATCAAGTTAACATCTGGCATACTCAGGTCCTCCATCAACAGTATCTCCCATTTTTCAGCCTATTTGAGAATGTCCTCTTTCATTTTCTTGTCCATTTCCTCCCCTTGAGATGGGGGTCTGTATACAACCCCTGTGCAGATTGGTATGCCATTCCCTGTCTCCAAGGTGACCCAGAGTGCCTCTTGTCCTCCCCCTTTACTTTTTAGTTCTGTAGCTTTGATCCCTTCCCTTATGTATAGAGCTACTCCACTCCTCTTTTCCCCTCCCTGTCCCTTCTGTAGACTGTGTACCCCGGTATGTTGACATCCCAGTCCTGGTTCTCTCTGTACCATGTTTCTTTGACTGCCACAATATCCAATTGTTCATCTTCCATCAAGGCAACTAGCTCAGGAAGCTTGTTTTCCAGACTACGGGCATTGGTACTCATTACCCTCCATTTAATGTTGGTTTTATCCTTTTTTCCCCCCATACCTGCTCTTATTGTCCTTATCTATTTTTTCATTTACCCCTGTCCTGACCTCTGTTGAGCACTGTATCTCAGTGTTTACCATACTACCTGACATGTTTTGTGGGGGGAGGCTTGAAATGTCCTGCCTCTTATCAGCACCTCCCCCCCCCCATGGCTCGTTTGAAAGCTTGCCAAGGAAGCCTTTAACCTGTCACTTAGGATCTTGGTTCCCTTCCTGGACAGATGCAGACCATCATGCCAGTATAGACCTTTATCTCTCCAGGTGTACCCCCAGTCCCAAATGAAGCCAAAGCCCTGTGCTCTGCACCAGTTTTGCAACCATTCATTAAACTGCACGGTGTGCAGTACCCTAGCCTTACCCCTGCCATGGACTGGCAGCACCTCTGAGAAGATAACCGTGCTTGCTACCTGTCTGAGGCCCCTCCCCAACTCCAAAATTTCATCCTGCATTGTACTGATCCCATGCCTAGCTAGGTCATTTGTCCCAAGGTGGACAATGATATCCAGTTCCCACCACTGTGATGCTGATTCTGCAATCCTGACAATTCGCATCTTGTCCCTCCAAGCCATGGCACCAGGCAGGCACCTTACTTCCCTCTCCTCTCCCTTGCCCAGGTCTACCCCTCTAACAACTGAGTCCCCTCTCAGAAGCTGTTTCCTTCCCCTGTGGTGTCCCTTGCCACCCTTTTGTGGGTCTCCCTTGTGGATGTCCTCAGCATTCTTCTTGGTCTCCACTTAGGGTGCCATCATAGAGGAACCTTGCTCTGCCAGACTGGCGTATGGTTTGTGTAGAGGTACAACTAGGGGGCTTCACCTCTGTTCCACCACCCGCACCCTCCCAGAACCCACTGTGTTTCAACTGCTCTTCATACTTGGCAGCCTCTGAGGCAGTGGTTATGGCAGTGGTGCTGTTAGGGTTGGGGAGGCCTCTTAGTCCTTGTCAGTTCAGCCTGGAGGTGGGCAACCTCCTCCCTCAGAGCTGACAGTTGCCTGCAAAAAGGACAGCAGTGCAGTATCCAGAATGTCTCCGGGAAAACTGCTGCCCCACTGCCAGTGCATTGCACTACTCCCCACATGTCCCTCTCCCTTATAATATACAATATGTAATATATATAAATATTTTTTTTTCCTTTTTGTGGTGTGTACTTACCCTCTATGCACTGTGCTGGGTTCTTAAGAATATAACAGTTCTGCCCCAAGACCTGTTTAGGAAGTGATGTCAGAACTTTGGCTATAAAGGAAATGTCACGCCTGGGGGGTTTGGGTGGGTAGTCCACAACCACTGGTGACTGTTAGACACAATCAAATACACCACAGCTCCACCACCCTGGTGAGTACTGCCCTTTATAGTAATTCAACTAACCTCCAGTAACTGATTTGTAAACTAATTAAAAGTAATTTGATGCAAACTGTCACAGAATACTAGTAGACAGTCCAGTTACACACAAAGGAAAATCAAATATGCAGTTATTTCAACCCTTCTGAAGTTGCTCACAAGATAAGCAGTTTTGAAAACCACCTTCCTGATTTAAAAACTAAAATAATTAAACACAAAGCAATATCAATGTAAGACTGTAAAGTAAGGAAAACTTCCCTCGGATATAAACAGAGAGAGAGAGATCTGTTGCAAATTTCTAGTCCAATATAATATATTCCATGCAGCTCTCAGTTGTTTCAAAGCACGACCTGTTATACAACTTCAAGAAGATGGGATGAAAAAGGATTACCAGCACAGTAATCTATTCAGAGAAGTCCTAATCCTTTTTCCCATGATGAAAAAGGATTATGACACCTCACAAAAAGGAATTGACTGGCAAAAAAGGATTATGACATCTCACGAAAAAAGATAACTTTTTAAATCCTTTTCATGAGATGTCCTCAACCCTTTTCACCAGCTGATTCCTTTTTCGTTAGGTGTCATAATTATTTTTCATTAGGCAGCTATCCAAAAGACTGAACAGAGAGCATGCTCAGAATCCAAAATGTAATAACTTTGGAACAGATTAATATTATTTCCCCAAAGTAATGCTGATTTTTTTTTTTTGGGCAAGCTCTGTCCACCCTGACAATTGCAGACCAAAATTCCAAATGATTTGGATGCAGCACGATGAGGAAAAAACAGCCCAAAAAGACAAATGTAAAATTTTTTGGGCTATTTTTTCACTATGTGAAGTGCAAAATCCACCAATCTGATCAAAATGAAACTTCGTACATCAAGAGATGTACCCCAAGGGACAGCCCATACCAAATTTGTGCAAATCCATTGAACAGTTGCAAATTTATTAAAGTGCAAAATTTCGGGTTCATATACATATATATATATATATATATATATATATATTATAGAACGTGGCTGCACCTATGGTTGGGGTTGAGTAGGCACGTCAATGTAAAACTCAACATTTTGCACTTTAATAACTTTGCAACTGTTAAATGGATTAGCATGCTATTTGGTATGCTCCTTCCTGTGGGGTACATCTCTTGATCTGGCAAATTTTGTCCTAATGCTTAACTCTCACCATATTGTCCTGTGCTATAAAGTGTACGCATGTTTACATGTGGAATAGGGTGAGAGTTGGGCCTAATCACCCCATGGCACACCCTGACACCTGTTGGTGTGTGGAGGGTGGGGAAATGGTAGTGTGGTGGTAGTGGTGGAAACCCTGGGGGTGGGGCATTAGGGTTGGAAACTTTAATGTCTCATTTCCCTGCTTTTGTCGCTGTAGTATCCACCCTAACTGATGAATTAACAAAGTTTTTGCAAAGAATATATATATATATATATATATATATATATATATATATATATATATAGAGTATCTTGTGATAATAGCTTTGACAAAATATGACTAACAGATAATAGTGACTCGGAATGAAAGTGTTCCGAATATGTAATTCTCCTCCGAAATCAATGAGTGGCATGGTGTTAGAATATATAAGATGGGCACCCCCCACATATGTATCAAGTTTTCATTTCAGGAAGAACAGTCAAACAAACAGGTAGTAGCTTTTCTTGGCAGTGGAAGTCACTATTTTGACATTTGCTGTTTTGTCAGAGCTATTATCACATGGAACCTATATATATATATATGTATATGTATATGTATATATATGTATATATATATATATATATATGTGTGTGTGTATATATATATATATATATATATATATAGATAGATATATATGTATGTAATAGATAACCCACTCTTAGGTGTGCAGTCGTGCTCTGATCGCATGCCTTGGTGTGCGTCCAACCACCCAAGCCATATGTATATCAGAGCATGACAGCACACTGTAGAGTGGGTTATCTATCTTATAAAATGACAAAATTGTTTTGGAGGGGGGTAAAAATGCAGGTGTGCAGTAGTGCTCTGATATACGCACGGTCATGTGATGTGTTTTGTACAATCAGAACACTGGATATTGAGATAGATATAGATGAGGGACATGATCTCCACTCCTCTAGGGGGCTAGGGAGATAAGAAAATGGGTCATCAGTTAGGGTGCAGGAGCTTAGAAATGGGAGCTCAAAGGGCAGAAAGGAGAGGAGGGAAAGAGGGTGGAGAGTGGCCCTGATAAATGCCAGGAGCATAGGAAATAAAATGCCTGCTCTCCAGGCGATGCTAGTTGAGGGGCAGATAGATGTGGCAGCAGTCATTGAGACCTGGGCCACTCAAGGGCATGAGTGGGACCTAAATCTGGAGGGCTATACTATGTTCAGAAAAGATAGGGGGAAGGGAAGGGAACGGGGGTAGTTTAGCACTGTTAGTCAGAAATGGCATGAGTAGTGGAGGGGTAGAGGAGGCTGAGGGGAAGGTGGAAGCTATTTAGGTCACCTTGCTGATGCAGGGAGTAAGACAGTAAAGGTCAGAGTGGTATACAGACCACCAGCACTGGAGATTCTGAAAGAAAGTTTGGTGGCAAATCTCGAGGGACATTGTAGATTGGGAAAAAAAAGGTAGTGGTAATGGGGTTCCTCAACACACCAGGAACAGACTGGGGGACTATGACATCACCAGTGGCCAGAAAGCAGAGGCTGCTGGATGTCTTCCAGGATGCATTTCTGACACAACAGGTGGGTGAACCAACTAGGGTGGCCTGGACACTGGATGTGGTCCTGGTGGACAGTGATCAGATTAAGGGCCTAGAGGTGAAGGACCCATTGGCAGAGAGTGATCAAGCCACAGTGTGGTTCTTCCTGGACCTGGGGGGGAGGAAAGCTGAACAAGTATGGTAGTAACTGACTTTAGGGGTGCAGACTTCAGGGAGATGGAAAGGATCCTTAAAGATCATCTGGACAAGATAAGGCCAGATATGGATGCTGACAGCAGGTGGGGGATCATTAGGAGGGGAATACAGGAGGTTACCAGATCCTGCACAAGGGAAAGGCATGTGAACTAACCTCGAAGAACAACTTTGTACATAATGTATCATATCCGAGGTTGGGTTTCTCCACTTCTTACAGTAACACAGCTATACAGCTCCTGCTGGATGTATGTGATTGGTTGGGGTTGCCTTGGTCCCTCCCCTACTTTCATGTATGTGTATGGGTGTAACGGTGGTGGGGGTGGGGGGATGTGCAGTTAGGATTTTCAACCCTAACACCAAATTTCCTCACTTTTGTCATTGTGGAACTACCCTAACAGATGCATTACACAGAGTTTTTTGCCATGAATTTCCCTTCTTTTTGAGAATGTGCACTATAAATAGTGACGTAACGGTAAGGCAAACGCAAGTGCAAATGGTAATGGACATGGTGATGCAAACGATAATGGTAACGCAAATGGTAATAGAAACGTAAGCACAAATGTTAATGAAAACAGAACTGCAAATGCAAGCGTGTACGCAAACACAAATTGTAACGTGCACATTCATGGTAACACAATTGGAAATGCAAACGCTGATGGTAACACCAACGATGATGCCAAAGGAAACACAAATGCAAAAGGAAACTCAAATGGAAGCATGTACGCAAACACAAATGGCAATGCACATAGTGATGCAAAAGGAAACGCAAACAAAAACACTAATGGAAATGCAAATGTTAGTAATGCAAACGCAAGCGCAAACGCAAAGGATAACACACATGGTGTCATAGACTGGAACACTAATGCAAATGGTTACAGAAATGCAAGTGGAAACGATAACTGTAACAGTAATGGAAACACACACCATTTTTTCCCCCAAAAGCTGCAATGAGAAACACAGTGAATAGAAAGAATGAATGCATAATAATGGGCCTTGGAGTAGAAAATGAAAACTTGGAATACTAAATTGCTTATACCTCGGGAACTGTACGACATAGAAAAAAAAAAAAATCTCATATTATTTATCACTTTCCTGGCTAGTTTTGCACTTAGCTCCTTAGTGAGGACCTAAGCAATTTTCCAATTAAAAGTCTGTATCTCGAAGCATTTTTGAGATACGGACCCGAAATGCGTGACGGATGCCGTAATGTTAGCTTATGGGAAAAATTGTCAACTTCAGAGTGCCATACCTTTGCAGTCCTGTAATATTTTGTCAGCAAAGCACCAAAAGGCACATCTGTGGGATCTTGGCTTTCTTCCCTCTAAATTGCAGCACAAAAGACCAAACCGTTCTTTTGCAGCAGGGTGGCAAAGATTTCCTATTCTTTTGGGCATAGTGTCACAAAGTAGTGTCGTGATTTGTGACACTTTCACAAAAAAAAACATGATAGTGTTGAATGTATGACACTACTGTTTCCAAAAATGTTAAAAACATATTTCTGGGGTGTTTAACCCCACCCAAAAAAAGACATGGCTAGCATCCGCAGGGCTCGACTAGGTGAACACAAAAATAATGCTGTCCCTAGAGGGTCCCAAATTTAAATGGCAAACATTTCTGTGACCACCAGCTGAAAACAAGATGGCAGATTTGCAACACTACAGGGGTCATCTGTGACACTAAAAAACTGCATTTGCAACACTGCAGAACTTTTTGTTAACTTTTCCCATTGACTATAATGGGAATCTTGTTTTTTGAATAACTTTTGAACTGTTTAATATTTTTTCACAAAATCTTCTAAAGGCACATTGGGGACACCGGCTGCATCTTCCCTGAAGGTTTTGGACCGGTCGCATGAACCGTTCAACCTCTGGCGCGAGCAAAGAATGCAAAATGTATTACTTACATTCTTCGGTGCTATGAAGCTCTGCAACCGTATAGCCAACCATTACAAAACTTTGCAGATTCAGAGAGCTATGATACCGCTCTGGGCATGTCAAATATCAGGCAAATCCATCATACAGTGGCAAAGTTGTTAAGCTGCCAAATTTCACACTTTAACCTTAAATAGGGTACTCAACTCTAACTATAGTGGCACTGCTGTGCCACTATAATATATATATATATATATGTATATACGTAAATATATATATGAAGAAGGATGAGATTGGCATAGATACATAGATATATAGAAAGTGAAGGCAAAATAAAAAAAAAACTCAAGGTCCATCTAGTATGCCCATTATTCACTGTATTCTACCCCTCTCCCTTGTTACCTGTTCTGGGTAATGATGCCCTTATATTTGTCCCACGTTTGCTTGAAGCCACCTACAGTTTTAGCCTCGACCACCCCAGGCTGCAGGCCATTCTGGATGTCTCTCTGTGAAATAAAACTTCATGTTTGTCTTGAACTTGCCTCCGCATAGTCTCTGGACATGTCCTCTCATTCTGCTGTCTTCCTTAAACTGGAAAAGTTCATTTGTCTGGGTCTTGTTTATACCCTTGATGTATTTGAAAGTCTCTATCACGTCTCCCCATCTCTCTCTTCTGTTCCAGGGAGTACATGTTCAGCTCCCTCAATGTCTCCCCGTAAGGCTTCTGGTGCAGCCCTTGAATCATCTGTGTTGCTTTCCTCTGCACTGTTTCCAAACTGTCTATGTTCTTTCTTAGGTGAGGTCTCCAGAACTGTACCCCATGCTCGAGGTGGGGCCTGACCAGTGCCCTGTACAGTGGCAAGACCACCTCCCTTCTTCTACTAGTGATTTATCTCACGTTGCAGCTAAGCCAGCATACCCCCCGCTTTAAGTGCTGCCTTTTCGAGCTGTCTACATGACTTTAGGTCAGCAGTTATTATGATCCCTAGATCCCATTCTTTGCTTGTTTTTGTTAGTTTTTCACACCCCAGATAATAGTCTGTTTTTGGATTGTTCCTTCCTATGTCCATAACCTTGCCTTTTTTGCATTGAATTTCAGTTGCCATGCTCTAGACCATTGTTCCAGATTTTCCAGGCCTGATTTCATTCTTTCTACTCCTTCTGTAGAGTCCGCTCAGTTACATATTTTGGTGTCATCTGCAAATAGACACACCCTTCTCTTGAGCTCCTTGGCAATGTCAGCTATGAAAATGTTGAATAGTAGAGGCCCCAAGATGGAGCCCTGGGGTACCCCACTGGTAACCCCTTGTTCTGAGGATAATGGCCCATTTATCTGCACTCTCTATGTCCTATCATGTAGCTAGTTTTGTACCCATTTCACTACTTTCTTACCTACCCCATGCAACCTATTTTTTTACCAGTCTTCTGTATGGTACAGAGTCAAATGCTTTACTAAAGTCAAGGTAGACCACATTGATGGCCCCTCCCTTATCTACAGCTTTGGTAACAGGTAACCCAGTTGAAGAAATCAATTAGGTTTGTTTGGTAAGATCTGCCTGATGTGAACACATGCTGCCTATGGTCCTGTTGTCCACTGGATTCCAGGAATGCAATCATCCTTTGTTTATGTAATGATTCCATCACTTTTCCTACCACTGAAGTAAGACACTGGGTGGTAGTTGAATACTTTTTCCCGGCATCCAGCTTTGTGCAATGGTACAGTAGTAGCCACAGACACTGCCAGCTATTTCCAGAAATTTCTATGATATTTCTAGAGAAATCTCCTGCTTTCTGCATTTCCACAGTAGGGGCAGCAGAGAGAAACTCTATAGAAATTTCACGAAATATCTGGAAATAGCTGTCAATGTCTGTGGCTACTACTGTACCTCTGTTGCCCTTCTCCAGTCCTCGGGTACTGTTCCGTTCTCTAATGATTCAGTGAAGAGTTCTGCTATGGGTGTTGCCAGTTGGTGCCTCAGCTCCTTCAGGATTGTTGGATGCATGTTGTCTGGCCCCATGGCCTTGTCCTCTTTTATTTAGCTCAGTGCTTCTAGGACTTCATCCTCTGTGAAGGGTATTGTATCAACTTCTGTACTAAGGAAGCTGTTGTGCTGTGTCTCTGGCCCATTTCCCTCTTTTTCCTGTTTAAAAACCGAAGTACTTGTTTAGGACCTCTGCTTTTTTGTACTCCCCTTCCACTATAGCCCCTTCTTCTGTGGCTAGTCATAGTATCCGCCCCCATGGTTTGCCTTCTTTCTTTTATATACCTAAAAACGTTCTTGTCACCTTTTTTTACTCCCTCTGCTATTTTCAGTTCTGTCTGAGCTTTGGCACTTCTTATCTTTTGTCCTGCTTCCTTCAATTTCCATTGGAAATGTTTGATGTCTTCCTTCTTGTTCATTGCTCTGGCCTTCTTGTAGGCTGCCTTTTTTCTTTCACAATGGTTGCCACCTCCCTGGAATACCATAGTGGCTTCCTTATTTTCTTTGCTTTGCTTATTTGTCTGATATATTTGTTCATGACTGCGTTGATGACTCTTTTGATGTAATTGCACATTTCTTCCATGTTCTGTTGCTTTCTTCCTTGTAGGATTTCTGCTGTGTTGCTTCACATTTGCTGGACATCTGCCTTCTTGAAATCTAGCATTGGGGTGAGAGGTTTCTTTCATTGTAATTATCTGGAAATTGATCATACGTTGATTGCTGTTTCCCAGGTGGCTCCCCTCCTTGACATTTTTGATGCTCTCGCTATTTGTGAGGACCAAGTTGAGAACTTCTTCTCCCCAGTTGAGAACTCTGAAATCTTCTGGAGGTCTGCGTCCTGCTGGGCCAACAAGAGGTCCCTACTATTTGTAGTTGCGGCAGACTTAGTTGCCCACTGGATATCTGGTAGGTTAAACTCCCCTACTATTATTGTCTCATCCTTGTCAGCTAGCTTGTGAATTGCCTTAAGCAGCTCCTTGTTCTCGCTGTCTCCCTGTGTAGGGGATCTGTAAACCACTCCTGTTTGAATGCATGCATGCACCATTTCTGGTTTCCATTGACACCCATAATGCCTTTGTGGAGCTTTCTGAACCCTTGATTTTGGTGGTTTTCATTCCTTCCCTGATGTACATTGCTACTCCCCCTCCCCTTTTCCCATTTCTATCCCTTCTAAAGAGACTTGAAGCCTGGGATTGCTGCCTCCCAGCTGTGGTTCTCCAAGAACCAGGTTTCTGTAATTGCTACACAGTCCAAACCTTCTTCAGTCATGGTGGCCAAGAGGTCTGGAAATTTGTTGGTTAGGCTTCTTGCATTTACAGCCATAGCCTTCCAGACTTCTTTTGTTTTTGTGAATGTGTTTCTTTGGTGATGTGCGATATGGGGGAGTGGAGAGTGTCAGCTTTATAGCTGTGTTGTGTGACATCCCCAACTCACCAGGCTTTGGTTCAAATGATCTGCATTTCTCATTTGTTTTTGAGCTGTATGGGGGAGTAGTGGGTGGCACACTGTTTGCTGTCATGAGTGTCACCCCCAACTCCCATTCTTTCAGTTTAAATGACCCAAAGACCCATTCAGTTTCTGTCTAAGAGCTCTTCCTCCCTCCCTTGTGAGGTGGAGTCCATCGTATTTGAAAAAGGCCCTCTCCCAGAAGTTCTTACAGTTCCCTATAAAGTGATAACCTTTCTCCTGGCACCATTCATTTAGCTATGTGTTTAGGTCCTTAATGTTGTCCATTCTTATTTGATCTGTTCTTTTGCCCTTATTCCAGACTGGCAGAACTTCTCAGAAGGTCAGTGAGGACAAAAAAGGGGTAAGTTTATGTGCTAATGACATGAAGTGAGTATTGGTCTCCACCTTATTTGGTTAGCCAAGTCATTCATCCCGAGGTGTATTATGATGTGTGAACTTTTGCCTTCACTTTGGACAATGCTGGTTAATGGTTAGAGTCTCTTTTGGCAGAGGCACCTGACTGCAATTTGGTGTCATCCTTGGGTTCCAGATGGGCTTCCACACCACGGATTATGGAGCCCTCAACTATGACTAGTTTAGTTTTGTTTGTTTCTGCTTTTTTGTCTGCAATGTCAGTCATGGTGTGGTTTTGGCTTGTTCCCTTAAGATTATCAGGTCTCTGGCGTTCCTCCAAGACCTTGTATCTATTTTCCAATGGTATGCTTCTCATATAATTGGTGACTGGTTTATAATCTCTAGGTGATTTGTTTGGTGATTTGCCATGTTTGCCTCTTCTGACCACCTGCCATCCCTCAGGCTTGAATTGAGTGTTTTTCGGGCCTTGGTGATGTGGGGGTGTAGATGGCACTGGAGAGTAAGGATGTAGTGTTATTCTAAGTTTGTTATCTGTGTCATGGCTTCTCTTAGCTAGGATCTGATGTCTGCAATTGTCCAACAAGCAAAACAGGGGCCAAGGCACAGGATGTATGCTCTGCAGAAGAGTGATCTACATTGTACGCAATGCACAATGCCCATGTTTTCCTTTGTAAAGTGTTTATTTATTATTTATTTATGTTTAGTAGAATGTTATGTATCATTGATTCATAATTTGCTCTTGTGTGCTGATTGGTGGAGCCTAGCCTGTGGTACTGAGTATGGCAAATCCACCTATAAACGAAGATGAGGTTGGGGTGGGTGGGTCCTTCATGTTCCCCCTCCCAGAAACAATTAGCCTGGTTCTGCACATTACTGAAGTTCTAGCTGCCAGTGGAAAAGCCAAGGAGATGTGCCGTGCTGCTGTTTCTCAGTGTTGGTGGGCTGACGGTAGATCCAAACTGAAATGCAACACGGATTTGATCTCAATTGATCCACCACTCACTCCCTCTGGAAATGCCCGCTGCTGGTTGGCCACTGAGAGTGCAATACTGAAGGACTGCTTGTGATTCGGTGCAGTTTCAACAGGCCATTGTTCCTACTGATTTCTTCTGACCAACGGCAAGTGGCATTGGGATTGTCAGCCCTAACACTCATCCCATTCTCCTATGCTGTGCCCACCCAGCTTATTTCCTAATGGAATGTGGTGAGTGTTAGGGTTGGCAACCCCAATGCCACCGCCTGATCCCTCTTTGTCTGTGCAGGGTGGGGGTGGGGTGTTAGGGTTGGATACCCTAATATCACATTCTCTACATTTATCACTTTAACCCTAACTGATGCATTACTGAACTTTTTTTGCAACATATATGTAGATAGATAGATAGATAGATAGATAGACAGATATCTTCCCTATCTTTCAAAACATTTTCAAAACAATTTCTGCTACAGAATTCAACCACACCCTTCTAAATCACAGACCATTACATTGTGATACCTACCTCCTTTCCGAGCCCTGACTACCAAGAAGCATCTCTCTGACCTGGACAAACTACCACCACTAGATGGCAACGAGCTGCATTAATTGACAAAAGTGAGCACAACAGACTACAATCCCCCACCACTTGCTGTCTGGCTGACCACACTACAGCAGTTTCTGACATCATAATGTCACTACATTGCCATCAGCGAGAGTGAGCAGTAAGTTCAGCTGCTCGCTCTCCACTCAGTCATCCTGAAAAAAGCTGGAAAACAAAATAAAGAAAACCAAAAGTAAAAACACATAAAAACAAATGACATTGCATAAATTAAATATGCCACAGCTCAAGAGTGAAAATATCATTATGGTCAAAAACAATGGGGGAGCCGGCCTGGTGGCACTGAGGGTTGAGGTGCTGGACACCACACCTAGCGCTATGCTGGTGACCCGGGTTCAGGAACAAGCTCGGGTCATAGGGGGTCGGCAGGGGATGACAAGGATTGAACATCTGGAGACAGCTCTCCAAGTCCTGGGGTGGGCTGGGGAACCTCACCTTGATGTGGCAAATCCTGGGGATGCCCAGCGGTACCAAATGCGACAGTGTGACTGGGAGGGGGACTGCAGTGGATGTTGGCACTTATGTGCGCAGATGTCAGTGCACATTCACAGTCCCAATGGGGAGAAAAAAAGTGGAAAAATGGCTGGGCGTGACCATGCAGCTTGATAGCCATGCCCTACCTCGCCGGGAGGACTCGCATGGAATTGCACTGGGGGGGGTCCGGGGCCAGGCTGTCTGGATAGGGTATGGGGAGACCCTCCAGTGGCCCAGCGATGGCTATGCCAGATCCCTCATCATGTGAGTGAGCCTGGTGCTCTCCCAGTGGGTAGGGCCAGCGGCTGGATGCCCCCACCGGTAGTCGCCACAGCAGACAAGTAAAATAAGATGCTAAAAAAAAAATAGTGGGGGAACTCAAGAATGCATGGGACAGAAATAAAGCAATTCTGGTAGGTGTTAGGAAGAAGTAGACTGTAGTTTAACTAGGATCTTCAACTTATCCAATAGGTAAGGAAATGGGCAGACTGGGTGGGTCAAGCAGTCCTTATCTGCTGTCAAAGTTTATGTTTCTATGTTTCTATAATTGATAGTCTCCACTCATGAAATTTGGCATCACTCATGGGTGCACCTTTAATGTCAAAGGCCAAACTGCACTCAGAAAAAATATAAATCATCTTCTCAGTTGGGCCTAGGCATATCCCTTATGTGTATATATAAGAGGCCTTTTGGCACCATGCATTTTTGCTTAAAGTTCAACCAGCATAATATTCTGTGGTGATTTGCATATGCAGCCCATGATGCTTTGCACTGAGGGGGCATGTGCTATTTTGTATTTCTTTGAAACTTGGCTTCCCAGCCAAATGCCCTTTGGAGTAACGATTGCCTCAATGCTTGCACACAGAGGTTCTTTGTTATATATATATATATATATATATATATATATATATTCAGTTCAAAACACTTTGTTATTGCATCAGCTAGGATTCAGATTAAGTGACAAAAGCGAAATGTGGTGTTAGGGTTTCCAACCCAAACACCACAACCCCAACCTGCAGACACTGACAGGCATTGGGGGTGTGCCTTTGGTCGTAGACTCTAACACTCACCCCATTCTCTTATACTGTGTCCATCTCATCTTATTTACTTATGGAATGGGGTGAGTGTTAGGGCCGACTACCCCAATGCACCTCCCCAATGCTTGTCAGTTACTGCAGGGTGGAGTGTTTAAGTTGGAAACCCTAACACCACATTTTCCTGCATTTGCCACTTTAATATGAGCCCTAACTGATGCATTCAGGAAGTTTTTTTATAATGAATTTTCTTACATTTTGTCAAAGTATCACTATACTCCCTGGAGGAGAGGAGGGAGAGAGGGGATATGATAGAGACATACAAGTATCTTACAGGGAGGAACAGGGTGCAGGAAAACACTATTTTTAAGCGAAAAAGATGTTTCAGGACTAGAGGGCATGGGATGAAGTTGGAGGGAGGACGATTCAGAGGAAACATGAGAAAATTTCTTCACAGAACGGGTGGTGGACAAGTGGAACACCCTGCCAGAGGAAGTGTGGGCTGAAACAATCACGGATTTAAGAATGCATGGGATAGACATAAAGGAATTCTAGAGGAGGAAATAGACTTCTAGGAAAACAAACTGAACTTACAAGCTCAAATGGGCAGACTAGATGGGCCATAGGCCCTTATCTGCCGACACTGTCTATGTATCTATGTATCTATGTATCTATAGTTGTTTATGGGAGCACAGGGCCCCCATCTATGCATAACAGAAACATTGTAATTAACCTTCATCTCCCATGATGCATGATTTTCCTTATTTTACTGTGGGTGTACAGGGTCCTTTGGACCCTGCACACAGGGTCCTCTGGACCCTGCACACCAATCCCTCCATAGATGCATGAGCAAATTAGAACCCTAGCCATCTGAGTACCCCAGGACATGTACCCAGTACAGAAAATTTTCAAATCTCTGCCAAAACATAATTCTGCACAGTTTTGATGCCATTATGCACCACAGTTATGAAAACACATTTTGGACAGGATTTGAAAACTGACAGCTGTGATATACATGCGATTGGGTAACAAGAAGTCTATGTTGAAAATCTAGGGTCAAGATATTTAAAATGTCCATAGTTATGAGCAGGCAAAGTGAAATTGCAATGAAGGATCATAACTGTGGCATTTTTTCATATTTTCAGCATAACCATCTTATGACCCCACCTTATAAACCCACAGGTGAAAAATTTTTAAATCCATGGCAAAATGCAATTCCATGCCACAGGTGTGTAAACACATTTCAGGCAGGATGTGAAAAATGTCAACTGTATTGTTTATCAGGCGGTGTGAAAAAATGTCTATGTTGAAAATTTGGAGTGAAAATATTACAAATTACCAAAGTTATGCCCGCACGTAAAAAAATGTCAATGACCATGCACAACGTGGCCAATGTTAGGAACTTTTACAACAAATTTTCAACATGGCCTTTTTGGGATCCCTTCTCATGAACACTGCCATTGTCATTTTGTTAATCAGTCCTGAAAGGTGATTTCACACAGTGACCACAAAATCACCTTCTGGGCCTGATTAATGGAACACTAGTGACAGTGTTCATGAGGTAGGGTCCCAAAAAGGCCATGTTGAAAATTTGGTAAACAAATGCCTAAACATGCCAAAGATATCAACATAAGTTCAAAACACCATTGACATATAACTCTTACCCTGATACTTTAATTCACAGTTCAGCTTTGAAGAGCGCAGATGTGTCCCAGTCAAAAAAGATGACATCTGACAACCTTTTGTGGTAAGTATAGGGCAAGGGGGCATTGTGGGGTTGTGGGTCCTCAGTGGGAGGGTTGGGATGGGGAGACGATGAGGGACTATTTTCTTTTATTCCAGGATAAAAAAAAATGTCAGGGGACTGTTTTCTTTTTCACAGGTACAACTGGAAAACTCTTTGGGGACAGTGGGGGGTGGGCTCCCCAGTGTCCCACACTGCTGAGCAACTTGGACATATCAGGGGATAGTGGAAGTGGGCTCCCTAGTGTCCCACAACAGCAGTGGGCCTTACAGTGCTGACACTGGGATTGGGAACCCCACTGTCAGCAAATAATTAGAATACATTTTTCAGGACACTAAGATTGGGCTTCCCAGTATCCCACACTGTGAGGGGAAGGGGTGTAGAACATATCTGGGGACACTGGGAGTGGGGTCCCCAGTATCCCACACTGGTAGGGGGAGGGGGTGTTATACAGCTGACATGGGGATTGGGCACCCCAATGTCATAAATGAAAACATAGAAACATAGGAATTGTTAGAAGATAAGGACTGCTAGGACCATCCAGTCTGCCCATAAGCCCTATAGTTAATATATTTTATACTAACATTCCTCGGCCTCCTTTCCCTTAGAGCCAGTAAAAGGGGGAAAAGGCTTTAAATACTGTTTACCTGAGTGTGGACAGAGGAATCTTATTCTGGGATCTGTTTGCCCCTAAAATGTATAGGTATATTTTTAGGAAGCAGTGCCATAACCTCCCGCCCCATAGTTTTGCACAACAGTGGGTGTTTTGCGGAATAGTGCTGCATTTTGCAGCATTTTTGCAAAGGTATTGCCCCTATTTGCTATATTTTCACAAATGTAGTGTCGCAGTTTGTGGCAGTAGTGATGCACATTTGTGACACTACCAGTGGCCAAATCAAAAAAACATATTCCAGGGACAGTATTTAAAAAAAAAAAAAATAATGCCAGAATCATGTTCCTTGGGCCTTGATAAGGTAAACACAACTGTTGGTGTTTACCAAGGGAAGTATTTTTTAAATTATATCATTTCTTCCATGTCACTATCTGAAAACAAGATGGCAGAATATAGAAAGAACAGAATCCATTTGCAAAAGAGAATGCACTTTCATGAACGAGAATGGTGCTTTCACAAGGGACAGCTAATTTTTCCCATAGGAAACAATGGGAAACTTGAAATTTTAATAACTTTTAATTGGAGTAATATTTTTTCACCAAACCTCCAAAAGGCACATCTATGATCAAGACCCCAAATACTCTGAAAGTTTCAGACCAACTGCCAAGCAGTTTCGGAGAAATGGCCTGACAAAGAAATTGCCAAAAAAGTGGTAATTTTCACATTTTTTAACATTCCATAGCTCCACACCGTACATCTGACTGAAAAGAAACTTAGCAGTTCCAGAGCTCCATGGCACCCGACAGTGCATGCAAACTTTCAGGCAAATCAGTTGCATGGTTGCAAAGTTATTAAAGTGGACATTTTGGGTTTAACATAGATGTGAAGTCTGAACCCTAACTACAATGGCAATACTGTGCACTATATATATATATATATATATATATATATATATATATATATATATATATATATATACACACACATATATATATATATATATATATATATATATATAAAATGCAAAAAACTGTATTAATGCATCATTTAGGGTTAAACCACAAAAAGTCAGGAAATAAAAATCTTTAGGGTTGCCCCTCCCCCCTGGACCAGGCAATCATACCAAGATTGACAGATGATGGGTGTGTCATTGGGGTTGGGAAGCCTAAATGTCACCCCATTCCATGTGTAATGATATTGGCAAGGGACAGCAAAAAAGAATGGGTGACATTTAGGCCTCACATCTCCAATGACACATCCCATCATCTGTCAATTTTGGGATGATTGGCAGGTCCAGGGGTGAGGGGCAACCCTAAAGATTTTTCATTTCCTGACTTTTTGTGGTTTAACCCTAAATGATGCATTAACGCAGTTTTTTGCATAGAATTTCCTTACTTTTTGAGAAAGAATATGAAAGTAAGAACTTGCACAGGTTGGTGGGAGCATGGGCCATTCAGGCCTTGTTCTCCCACCAACTTGTAAGCATGTGCATACCATCAACACCCTCCAAATTTCAGTGAAACCATGTCCGAGATCGAACATGTAAAAGTTTGACATTTTCATTCATCAGAGACACAGAATTCCACATCTGTTAACATTTTACAGGCACAATGACTGAAAACTACATCCATGACACTAAGGTTAGGCACCCCATCAGTTTCAAGCCACTAGCACAATGTAAAACACTGTCTGCAGCATGTAAATTGCATCACGCAATATCTCCGCAAAAAAAAAATTCTCTGACACATAATCACTGTAATTCATATCTACAGGACATGCCAAGAACACCCTCTAAATTTCAAACAAAAGACCAAACCATTTCCGAGATATTTAAAGAGGACAGGAAATTAATAAAACAGTGATTTCCTATAAGAAGTGTGCTGTGATTATGTATAGAAATGTATATAGGTTTGACCATCACCTATGGTGTAAGTCTGATTTTTTGTGTTTTTAATTTAGCCAACCAACAGAAAATGTAAATATGGCTGTTACTGGAGCAGCCCATTTATATTTTCCAGTTTTCATATTAGGAGAGTGAGCATGACAGCTAAATGCTGATGTTGTCATTCATGCAATTCATGAGGTCAGCTAAGCTCATGCTCTGTGGGACACATTCTCCTGAAGCTGTCAGAAACTGAAAGCAAACAAGAAGCAAGGTATTTCTTTTCTGTGGGTATTCTGCTTACCTTTTATTTGCTTTACTGTTACAGCTTACAGATATACTTGTGCCATGTCTGTCACAAATCCTACTTGCTTCTCTTACTAAAATCACAGTACACCACAAAAAGCATTCCATGGACAAATAAAAGGAAAAAAAGGATAGAAAGAGTAAAACCTTTTTATTTTTCATCAGTTTGCTCACTGGCCAAAATAAAACATGAGAATAATTGATACAACTTTCAGTTTTTTCCACATAATTAAAGCGATACAGCACCATAACCTACTGCAGTCTCCCCCCCACCACCACAGACACACATACACAAATCCATAGGAGTCCATCAGTTGTTCTGATTTTTGGGATATTCTTCAGAATGTACTTGTCATTCCCTTTCACTGTGCCTTAAACTTCACTTTTTCTATTTTTTTTTATTTACAGATCCTGGCCTTCATTGATGCATTACCTAGCTCCTGTGATGTTACCCTCTGCATGATTTCACACATGTGAATAAATTCTCTCTGGTCTTCATTTCATTTACTGGATTGTCTTACTGATACCTGCTGATGAGTTTTTCAATCATTTCAGTTTGTTTTTTTTCTACGTCTTCAAGGAAGTTTTCTTTCACCAGCTGTAACACTTGACTGAACTAAGCTGGAAATGACCACTACAATAGATTGTCCCCCCGATGACTTCACTTCTGATTTTCTTGCCAGGAGATATCGCACAGGTCCTATAGCCTCTCATCAGCTCCATCAGCCTCAGTTAGCCATTAGGTGAGAGCAGTGCAGCAGTGAAGCAGTTTCCAGTGTGCTCACAGCAGATCCCGCAGATGTTTATACATGTAAAATGTTTCATTTCTTGGCACTGTACAGGTATCCAAGACATTTATTTTAGCAATGCTTTAAAAATATAATGGGACACTGTATATGGTGTCACAGAGATTCATTGTAGCAAACCGATCATGTCTGATCAATGGAAGCAGTAGATGGTATGTCATGGGGATTCTTAGTAGCAAACCATTAAAAAAAGTAATGCAGCTTTCAACATAATTGATATCACATCAGATTATGCAATACTGTAAATAAGAAACCCATAATTGACATTACTGCCATTCATGGAAGAAATTTACATTCTCTGAAGTGGCTGTCAGAAGTGTAAATAACTTACTTTGTGATAAACAGATATTGATGCCCATAATCAGTCCACTATTCCAACAAACAGAGCACCAAAGTGGGCACAGGCATAGCAAAATACAATGAAATGCATAATTTTCTTTTTATTTTTGCTTATTTAAAAGGTAATAGGTCCCCGCTTCATACACTTACAGGCAAAGCGATAAAATAGTACTGGCTCACTCTTCTAAGGTAAAACAATAAAAGATAGATTTTATCAGTTTAAAATTAATGTAATAAATATTCAAAGTATAACTAAAATAAAAGCTTTAATATGTCATCAGTCAAATCTGAAGTCAGACTATCAGTTTCTTTGATTGTAATGGATCAAGTGCTTGTATACTGGGGGGGTATTCCTTCATCCTGCTTCAGTCAGGAAATGGTCCCTTCATGTCTGAATTATTTTTTCCATCCTGTAAAAAGAAAACTGTCCAATGCTGATCGCATCTGCACCACCACCACATGATCTCCAACAGTGTTATTCTGACACAGTCTATGCCGTGATTCAAGTTCAGCAAGCATCTGCATGCAGTGCACCAATGGGGACATGCTCACCAAACACACAACATCCGTTCAGACTCTCTCGTGCATTATTAGAATGCCTAGACTTGGAACAGTATAGATAACAAGAATAGGCAAAAATACACAGTCAACATGCTTTTTTTTCATAAAAACGATTTTATTTATGAACACCCTGGTAGAAAAGACACAAAACAATGTAAAATCAAATTCCTGTCCCCTTTAAACTTAAAGATTGGTGAAATTGCCCTATCTAATGCATTATAAAATCTGGCGATCTTGTTCCTCCCTTGCGATCAAGATCACGATCAAAGACTTTCACAATCAAAGAATTTGCAGGCTCATGATCAAGGAATAAAAAGTGCTGAAACTCAAGTTTTAGGCAGAATTACATGGAACCACCAACATGCCTTGATAGAATGAAGCTCCCTGAGCAAACCCCACCCTCATTTGTGTTCCTAGGCCACCCCTTGGCTGAGAAAATTGAATTTTTAAAAGGGACATCTTGTCCCTCCCTCACAATGCAGGATCATGATCAAAGAATCTTGTGATCAAGAATTTGTAGGCTCACAATCGAAGAAAATGCAGGCTCATGATCAAAAATAAAAGATGCTGAAACTCAACTTTTAGACAGAATTAAAGGAAACCACTGCCATGCCTCGATAGAATGAAGGCCCCTGAACAAAACCCACCCTCATTTGTGTTCCTAGGCCACCCCTTGGCTGAGAAAATTGAATTTATAAAAGGGCCATCTTGTCCCTCCCTCACTGTGCAGGATCACTATCAAAGAATCTCATGATCAAAGAATTTGCAGGCTCGCAATCAATGAAATTGCATGCTCACAATCATAGAATAAAAAATGCTGAAATTCGATGTTTAGGCAGAATTGAAGGAAACCACTGCCATGCTTCAATAGAACAAAGCCCCCTGAACAAAATCCACCCTCATTTGTGTTCCTAGGCCACCCCTGAGTTGATAAAAATGTATTTTTACCTCACAATGCAAGATCATGATCAAAGAAGCTCACGAGCAAAGAATTTGCAGGCTTGTGATCAAAGATCGTTAGCGAGCCACAATCAAATATTTTAAATGTTTAAAACTCTATTTTTGACCATTTTACACTGAACCAAAGGCATGTCTCAATAGAATGATGACCTCTGAGTAAATTCCATCAAGTTTACTTCAGGAGTGACCCCTGAGCCGAGATATTTGATTTTTTTCTATCGGAATTCAAAAACAAGATGGCGGACCTCGCAATCAAATAATTCTCAGGGACAAAGATTCTTTGACCATGAGGCTGCAAATTCTTTGATCACCAGGTGGGACAAGATGGTTCAAACCCCATTCTTTGTTCACAAAACAACCATATACATTTCCCCATTGATTTATAATGGGAGCTTAAAGTGGCATAACTTTTGAATGTCATAATATTTTTTCACCAAATGAAAAGTGACATGCTCGGCCAGCCAAGCTCTTTCAGATGAGCTATCTCACAGAGTGGCATGCCACAAGATGGCCATGCAGGGCCACAGGCAAAATCCCCCAAACTGCCTCCAAAACTGGATAATTTTGCATTTTTCTGCATTTTTGTGTGCAAAGACAGTAAGTCCGACAGAAATGAAATTTGGCAGATCAAGAGATCTACCATACCCCACCATGCATACCAAATTTCAAGCAAATCTGTTGAACCGGTCCAACATTTTTAATGCACAAGATTTTGACTTTAACATAGAATTGCCTTCATAACTAAATATAGTGGCGTGACTGCACCACTATAATATATATATATATATATATATATATATATATATATATATATTTGCAAAAACTCCATTAATGCATCAGTTAGGGTGAATACCACAGTGACAAAAGCAGGAAATGAGGCATTAGGGTATAGGACTGATGACCTAATGGCACACCACAACGCCTGTTAGTTTGTGGAGGGTGGGGGGATGGGGTTGGGTGGTAGGGGTGGGAACCTTGGGGCAGGGTGTTAGGGCTGGATACCCTAACACCTCATTTCCCTGCTTTTGTCACTGTAGTATTCACCCTAACTGATGCATTAACAGAGTTTTTTGCAAAGAATTTCCCTTCTTTTTCAGATAGTATAATTGTATCCTTATTTCCATACCTTCATCCAAATAGTACAACAGTGTCAATATGTCATGGTGGGAGCACAGGGTCCAAAGGACCCTGTGATCTCAACCCTCCACAGATGCACTTACAGTATATATGTAGTTGTGGAAACATAGGGGTCTCTGGCCCTGCACTTCCATTGATAAAGTTACAGGCAGGTAAAGAGAGATAGCAACAAATAGTCATAACTGTGCCATCTGAAATGATTTTCACCCCAAATGTTCAACCTAACATCCTTAGCACCTCACCACATGTACCCAGTAATGAAAACTTTCAAATCCCCATCAAAATGTAATTCTGCACAACTGTAACACTGTTTTTAGACCACAGTTGTGGGAAAACATTTTTAATAGGATTTGAAAAATGACAGCTGTACAGTTCATGGGGTGGTGTGAAAAAATGACAATGTTAAAATCTGGAGTGAAAATTGGAAAAATTGGCAAAGTTACGAGCATGAGTAGAAACTGTGCATCACACTCTCGTAACGCGTTCACTTTCTGGAATTATTTTGACAACTTTTCTACATTGGCAATTTGGTACCTCCCCTCTTGAATAGTACAACTGTGATTTTGTTAATCCATCACAAAAGTTGATTTCACACAGTGACTGCACCATTCTGCACCACAGGTCTGAAAACTTGTTCCAGGCAGGATGTGAAAAATGATAGCTGTACTGTTCATAAGGAGGTATAACACAAGCATTTGTCAATGCTGAATGTTGCTTGCTTATTTGTGCTGTTTAGGTATTTGGAAGTGAAAGTACCATGCCTAAGAAGACCAAGAGGACCCTGGATGGGAGGGTGGGCAACTCCAAAGTCCTGGCAGAGCTCCATTGAGATCGCTCTCTCCCTCTCTCTTACTCACTCATTCTGTTTCTTCCGATTCTGCAGGTTGCCCTTTTGCACTGGGCTTCTGCTTGCATTGGAGCCTTTGTCTGCTGACAAAGAAATCCTCAGCAGTCCTGACAGAGCTCCGTTGAGCTTGCTCACTCCCCCTCTCTCACTCATTCATCCTGTTTCTCCCAGAGCTGCAGGCTGCCCTTTTGTATTGGGCTCCTTCAAGCATTGGAACCTTTTTCTTCCCACAAAGATATCTGCAGCAATCGCAACTCAGCTCCATTGAGCTCGCTCACTCCTCCTCTCTCACTCATGCGTTCTGTTTCTCCCAGCGCTGCAGGCTGCACTGTTTTTTTCAAATTGAATATATTTTATTCATTTGTAGGAAGAGTTAACATATCACTTAACTCAGACATTTGACATGAGCATTGACATATACATTCTGTGTGATCAGTGTTATATGCTAGGGTTCTGTTACATTACAATGTCTTATAAAGTATATGTTGTAAACATGGTCTCAGTTATATTCGAATATTACAGTCTCAGCTGACTACAGAGACCTTTCATGTCCCTCCTCCTACCTCCCCCTCCCCAAACCCCTCTCTCTCCCTCCCTTTCAGGTATGCAGCAACAGTGTCCATCATTCCCTATAATCCAGGTAAGGTAGTCGGGGAAGATCATTTTTAATGAAGTCATACCCC
Source organism: Neoceratodus forsteri (assembly GCA_016271365.2). Lineage (NCBI taxonomy): Eukaryota > Metazoa > Chordata > Ceratodontiformes > Ceratodontidae > Neoceratodus > Neoceratodus forsteri. The sequence goes on along the minus strand of CM057452.1, from coordinate 507,018,699 downwards.
TCTTGTGGTTCTATCCCCTCCTTGCCTTACCTACTTATTTGATATCCTTTATCCGCTAAATATTCAGTAGAGTATGTAAAGGTGCCCATGTTTTTTGATAGTATTGTGATCTCCGTGGAATGTGAGCAATCATGTTCTCGACCTGCTGGGCAAATAGTATCTCTTTTAGCCATTCCGTATATGTAGGGATATTTTGGTCTAACCAGTGGTGCATAATCACTTTTTTTGCACACACTGATATTAGTGTCATATATTTTCATTGGGTGCCACTTAGAACTTCTCCATAGTCTCCTATTATACAAATTTCCATCCTGAACTTGTCAGATAACCCAAAGAGTGGGTCTAAGTTGGACTTAATATTATCCCAGAAAGGCGTGACCTTGTTGCATTCCCACAATATATGCAACAGACTGCCAGGCCTTTGCTTACACTGCAAACATACATCTGAGGAGATTTTCTCCATATGATACAGCCTAGCTGGGGTGTAGTATAAATCATGTATAACGTAAAACTGTAAGATGCGGTATCTGATCCATTTCACATCTTGGTACAATTGTGACCAAATTTTTGGCCATGGTCAAGGGGCTGAGGTGTTTGGAGGAAGTACTTGGTTCCAGACATAGTGCAGCTCACCTTGCTTTTCCTCTATGGCCTTCCTTAGAATGCAAAGAAGTGGGAAATGAGGTGAGAGGAAGGTAAGTTAGGGATAGCCTGTAAAAGGGGTCCATCTAGATACTGTGTCCAGTATCCTGTTCCAAATTGTCATAGGAGCATATGTTGCAATTGGAGGAATTTAAAACAAAAGGTTTTAGGGAGGTTAAACAGTGAGCTGGCTGTTTGAAAAGGTATCAGTGTGTGTTCATGAAGTAGATCCACAACTCTCAGTTGGGTGTTACCCGGCCAGAAATTGTTCGAAAGGGGCAGTCCCCCAAATTTGAAATTGGGATTAGCACATATAGGCTGGGAAATATCTTTTACCAGAGATATCTGAAAAAAATTACACCTTTGGGAGTGTACTAGAAGTATTGTTTCCATAGATGTGGTCTTGAGAACTTTAGGCATATTTTTGAGAGGGGAGAAGATGAGAGCCTTGGGAGATATGTTGTGTGGAGAGAGTAAACTTTGCTCAATTTGATACCACAAGGGAATATAATGAACACTCTCCTGACATGAATTGTCCCTCAACCAATATGCTAGGACTGAACAGACAATAGAGAACTGATAAAAGAGCAGGTCTGGGAGTTGTAAACCCCCATTATTCTTATTCCTCTGCAACTTAAAAATGAGATACCTTCCCTCCCCAGAGAAAATTGGACATAATTTTGTTGACCTGGGTAAACCATGCTTTGGGTAGAAAAGGTTGTATCATCTGATAGAGGGTACAGAATTCATGGAAGGATGTTCATTTTCAAAACATTTACCCATCCCCAGAGAGTTAACTACAACATGGCCCAGCGGAAGAGATCCATTTTAATCTGCATAAGAATTTTGTCCAAGTTGTATTGTTTCATCTTGGTCTCCAAATGGGAGAGATATATACCTAGGTATTTTAACTTATCTCTGGTCCAGTGGAATCCAAGGTGAGCAATTTCAGCCTGGAATGTATGAACATTTAAAGGCATCACTTCTGTTCTTGTAATATTGAGTTTGTAATTAGAAAAAGTCCCAAATGTTCTGATAATTTTGAGAGCAGCGGGGGCCAATTTTGAAGGATGAGTTATGTGAAGTAAAATATCATCGGCATAGACCAGAATTTTGTATTGTTTGGGCCCAATAGAGATACTGGTAATATTTGGAGATAATTTAATATGTCTAATAAGCAGTTCCAGATGTAAGTCGAACAAGAAGGGGGAAAGTGGGCACCCCTGTCTTGTTCCTTGTTGTAGCTGAAAGGGATGGGATAGATGCCCATTACATAGTATACGTGCTGAGGGGCAAGTATATAATATCTTGACCCATTTTATATACTGTTTTGGGATATTGTAAAGTTGTAACAAATGAAATAAGTATTCCCAGGAGACCCTATCAAATGCTTTCTCTGCATCCAGGGACACCAAAGCAGCTGGAACTCGAGAGTCCCTGGATGCAGAGATCAGATACGCCAACTTGCGCATGTGGTCAGACAAAACCCTACCAGCTACAAAGCCAACCTGTTCACAGCTTATTAGACATTGCCAGACCTTAGATAGCCTAGTGGCCATAATGTTTGCCAGTATTTTTATGTCAACATTAATTAATGAGATTGTACAATAATTTGTGACCTGAAGATGGACCCTATCAGCTTTGGGATAACCACAATAGTGGCCTCAAATAAAGTAGGGTGAGTAATACCTTGATCAAACATATAGTTGTAGGTATCTAAAACTATTGGTCCAATTTGTTCTTTAAAAAGTTTGTAGAGGAGACGTCCGGTTGTGATGGCTGCCGACTGAGGCACGAGTCTTCCAGCTCCTCAACCCCCCCGCTCGAATTCATTAATTAAAGTTTAAATTTGCTTGCCAACATTGAAAATGCTTGCCAATTAAGGAAAGAATAGCAATACCTGTTCCAATTGTGAATCCCACCTCTTGGAAGTAGCGCTCGAAGCCTAACTTGCGCATTAGAATCCGGGACTGGTGGCTGCATACAAGGAGAGCTGCAGTTGGAGGTCTGATCATGAATCCCCCCATTTGAAATTAATACCAAAAGCTGAATTCATGCATTATTAGAGGGAAAAGGCTGCTGCATAAAGAAGGAGCTATACTCTTTACACAAGTGCAATCCCCGGGTATATGGAAATGGACATGAAGCCCCAATGCTCTAAACACATGCTCTCAATGTCCCCAGATAAAGCAAAGCCAGTCAAGAGGAATAAAATGGGGAAGGGCTTGAAATGGATCCGCCAGCTTCTCAGGCCTTGCTAATGGAGGCCACCTATTTTGAGGGCCTGGCCCCATTAAAGGAAGCATTGCAAGCAGTTGTGGGGGACCTGCAAGAAGTGAAAAATTCCCTGAGCCAATTAAGCATCAGGACAGGGGACAACAAAATCAGGATTTTGTCCTTGGATGATTGGAGGGCACGAACTGAACCTGACATGGCTACCTTAAGAAAGTGGCTGAAGAAAGCAGAGGAAAAGTTAGAAGACTTGGAGGGCTGATCATGTAGAAATAACCTAGTAATCCTAGGGCTGCCGGAGGGAGATGAAGGGGCAAATCTGGTGGTATTTATACAGAAGCTATTCAACAAAATAGCTGGACCATCACCGAATGGCCCTGTCTATATAATAGAACATGCCCATCAATCTATTCGACCCACACCACCACAGGGGTCTCCTCCACGTCCGCTAATTTTTAATTTCCTGAATTATCTTGATAAGCAGTATATACTAGACAAGGTCAGAGAAACGAAAGACATCCAGAGGGAAAATAAAAAGATTCGTATCACACAGGATCTACTGAGGTTGGTGAGGCCGAGGCACACGGAGCTGTACCCGGTGGTCATGAAGCTAATCGCAGCCGATATAAGATTCCGTATGTGGTATCCTCCTATACTCCAAGTGCAGCATGAGGGCAAATGGATACCAAATGAATCTTTGTCAGAAGCTATGGCAGACCTAAAGAAGAGGTTCCCAGACTTGTTTAAGTGATGTGGCCTGTAGAAGTGTGCTGTCTCTGCCAGGGACTGCAAGTCTCAACAAATTCAATGTGGGACTTTAATGTGGCGAGGGGACACTTTATTAATGACAGTGGGGGTTGCTTAAACTTTGTATAAACTGTAAGAGTGTTTTCCTTCAATTATGATATATTGCAAGTTAGGTCGGTTAATCTGGTTCCTTATAGTTGTACGTTGTGAGGGAGTTAAGGAGATTCATGAGGATTTCTTAATTAATATTGTTAAAGTCGGGGCTGGCTAGACAGAAAGGAAAGTGAACTCTGTTCCTAGGATATTCTAGTAGTACTCTGTAAGGGGGTTAAGAGATAGTATAGTTTTACTTTTCTTTGAATTAATGCTACAGTGGGAGGAGTGGGAGAAGGGAGCGGGATATCTGGTAGCAAAGTTGGATCGTAACCGATATTTGGGAAGGAGGACAGTCTGTAGGACTGGGGAATGGCAATTTATTAGTTTTGGGATAATGGGGGGGAAGGAGGGTATAAGTAGTGTTAGATTTTGGGTTTTTGCAGAGAGGGTGGGCGGGAGGAATATCCACCATTCTAGGGGACGAATGAGGGAAAAAAAGATTACAGGTTTAGAGAAAGTACTGCACTATAAGGAAGTCCGGTTTAAAGGATACAGCAGGGAGATAAGATGCAATCATTCTGTCTTGAGCAGATTCCCGACTGATTTCCTCTGATCTACAGTTAGGGCAGAATGATGAGGTTTGTATCCTGGGATGTGAGGGGAGCCAGGAATAGGGTTAAATGTGACCAAATTCTGAGGCATCTTGCATTGTTAGGCAGTAAGGTAATCTTTCTCCAGGAGATGCACTTACTGGAGAAAGAAAAACTCCTGTTTAGAAGGTGTCAAATTGGACAAATCCATGCTGCAGGTAATACCATGGCCCAGAGAGGGGTAGCTATAGCTTTTACTCGAGATACAGCCTTTCAGTTGCAGCGAGCGCATATAGATCCACAAGGTAGGATTATACTTTTACTGGGAATATTGAATCATGTAGAGATGTTATTGGGCTCAATTTATGGGCCTAATAAGGACTCCCCCAATTTTTTTACTGACCTCTCACAAACTTTGGAATCCTTTCCGAAGGTGCCAATAGTGCTGGCAGGGGACTGGAACACAGTGCAATCTCCAGAATTAGATAGGTTAAGCAGTCGGAATAAAAAATTTCCAACTCCTGCACAGCTAGTGTTTAAAGAATTTATGGCAGACCATGAACTTATTGATCCATGGCACTTATTAAATCCCAACCTCAAGCAGTTTACATGTTATTCTGCTGTACACAGATCCGTGTCACGCATAGACTTTTTCCTTGTTAATAATACAATACTGAATGAGATAGCTGGTAGTGGGATTATCCCTAGAACTATCTCGGACCATGCGCCTATCTGGTTGGAGGGAACCTTGCCTAAGTCCACAGTGAAAGATAGTAGTTGGAGGTTGAACGTACAGATGCTTCAAGAGCCAAAAGCAGTGGTCATCCTTAAAAAGAGTATAGAACACTACATAGCAGAGAATTCTAGTTCCATACAACGTAGAGACATGCTATGGAGCGCGTTTAAATGTGTTATTAGGGGAGAATGCATACGGTTGGCCACAATTCAGAAGAAGAAAAGAGAGGACCTTTCTTCTTCCTTGTTAGACCAAATACAAAATCTGGAAAATAGGGCAAATCAAAATCCAAATGAAGAGACCGTGACCCAATTAGCTTTGCTAAGGAATCAATACTTGGAAATTTTAAGGGAAAAAGCACAATTTGCGTTGTTTAGGTGTCACACAAAATACGTACAACAGGATAACAGAGCGGGCCGTCTTCTGGCATTATGATTTAGAAAGCAGGAGGAGTCTAGAATGGTGGTGGCAGTGAATTCCTGTAATGATGGTACACTGCTTATGAAACCTAGGGAGATTGTTCAAGAGTTTGAGAAATATTATAAAGATTTATATTCCCCCTTAACTTGCCCTCCAACACTGTTTGAAATTAAGAGTTACCTACAGCATGCTCATCTCCCCTTGCTCTCCCCATCGGAAAGAGAGTTCCTGGTTAGGAGGATAGGAAAGCAAGAACTGTCAGAGGCCATACATGCCCTTCCTGATGATAAAGCCCCCGGACCAGATGGCTTTCTGCCTCGGTTTTATAAAATATCTGAGGAGCAGCTTTCTCCTTTGCTTTTGCAGGTGTTTAATTTTTTGTGAGTCATAGATAACTGACCCAACCCTGCTGGAAGCACTTATTATGGTGATACCAAAGCCGGGTACAGACCAAACCAAGGTAAACAATTACTGGCCTATATCCTTAATGAACTATGATATTAAGCTATTTTCTAAAATTCTGGCAACAAGATTAGCACAGGTCTGGAAACCCCTGCTCAGCTCAGAACAGGTGGGATTTGTGGCAGGGAAGTCATCTGCAGACCACCTAAAGAAGCTCTTTCATATCCTCTCTGCATCCAGGCTAAGCCCGTCTCCAATGGTTCTGGTATCCCTGGACGCAGAGAAGGCCTTTGACTGGGTCAGTTGGCCCTTCCTGTTTTCAGTTTTAGAGAAATTCGGTATCCCAGAGGAATTTATTCAATGGATTAAAACCCTGTATACAAACCCTACGGCAAAAATTCTTTGTAATGGGGTTTGCTCCAAACTCATTTCCATTGCATAAGGGCACCCATCAGGGATGCCCGCTGTCGCCAATGTTATTTAATTTATATATTGAGCCTTTACTGTATTTCCTGCAGCATTCTCCCTCAGTCCAAGGTATTCAGATAGGTCATCTGAGTCTCTGTTTGTCAGCTTATGAGGATGACAATCTGTTACACTTGACAAACCCACAGACTTCAATCCCAGCAGCCTTAAGTATTATAGAAGCTTTTGGGAAGTTAGAAAACTATAAATGAAACATTGAGAAATCCATGGTGATGCTGCTGAATTGTTATACACATCGTGCATGTATAAATAATACAAATTTGAGCTGGGCTCCCCAAATTAAATATCTAGGACTTATTATCTCCAGGGATATGAGGCAGATTAAGAAACTTAATCTAGACTCTTTATTAGGAGTTATTAAGTTGGACCTGGATAGATGGGCCCCTTTACATCTTTCGATACAGGGGAGAGTTAGTGAGATAAAGATGAATATTCTCCCAAGGTTATTTTACCCTTTAAATATGCTTAATTTCCACCTTCCACATTCTTGGTTTCAGAAACTAGACAGTGCTATTTCCCAGTTTTTGTGGAAAGGAAAACCGCCTAGAAGGTCGTACATGAGGTTAGGGGCAGCTAAGCTATGTGGAGGCCTTAAACTTCCCAACTTTTATCATTATTATTTAGCAAGTCACATGGCTAAATATTTACGTTGGATCTATCCTGCCTTCCAGATCCAGGGAGATACCCAGGACCCAGTGTGGTTACAATTAGAGCGACACTGGATCAAGCAGAGTGGTATAGATCCCTCTGCCCTATTATATACCATGGTTATGGAGTGTCACCTTTTCCTTGGGATGAGCTAATTTTAATGTCCATTAAGGTCCAGAAGCAGCTATACAATGCTAGTAAATATAATAACCTTAAAGACATTTCCCAGCCTCTTTACTCAAATCCCAATTTTAAAATTAGTGGGGTGCCTAAAGCCATATACATCATCTCAAAATTCCAATGTAACAATCTCGGCCCTCTTGGAAGAAGGCAAACTCAAAGCTACTAAAGATCTTATGTACACGTTAAATATTCCTGAGAGGCAGGTTTTTTATGGATACCAGGTCAGACACCTGTTAGTTACCAAATTGGGGGAATGATAAATGGGAGGAAGATCAATCAGGGCTCATAGAAGCACTATGAGCCTTGGCTTGGCAACCGCATGCGGTCTCTCAAATTAATTCAACCCTATATCCCCTTATCTGCCCTGGGGTATCTGGCAGGTCAGCATATTGGACAGAGCAATTTTCCACTAAGGATCTAAACTGGGAAAAGATATGGCAGGCAGCGTTCTCGTATACTTCCAATGATAATCTTCGGATAATGCAATTCTATATATTGCATAATATGTACCTAACTCCCTCCAAGTTAGCAGTCATGGGTAAACTAAATGACAATATGTGTACCAGATGTGGTAAGGCAGAGGGTACTCTCTCCACATACTATGGGATTGCCCGAGGGTGAAAACCTTATTGAAAGAGATACAAGAGAAAATAGACCCCTTACTTGGTCTGAAAGAGGGTTTTATACCCAAGATTTGTATAGTGAGGGACTATGCCACCGTGCTTGTTAAAGAGAGACGATTCAACTTAGCTCTTATATCCCACACGGTTAAAAAATGGCGCTTAAGCACTGGAAGAATTCCTTAGAAATCACCTACAATGAATGGTTGAATGAGCTACTTTACAATCTTAGGGTTGAAAAAATGATTGCTTCTTTAAGGTATAATCTTAGGGGTTTTGATAAGAAATAGGGGAGGCTTTATGCGCTGTACTTATCCAATAAGGACACAGCTACCTAGGTGCATAGATGACTTTTAAGTAGCCAGCATTATAATAATACATTTACTCCTGGCCCCGAACTGTTTTTTTTTAATAGGATACAGGAGTTTATCTTCCAGTCGAGCAGTCCTTCCCTTGGCCTTGTTTTGTTGCAGCTTTGAATGGTGGTCATGTGGGGGGTAGAGGAGGGAGGGGGTGTTTGGGGCCTAGTTGAGCCAAGGTAACCTATATATATTTGTATATTTACATACATAAGTGGCTGAGTGTATTTCCTGTTGTATAGGGTTATGGAAATCTGTATGGTCTTATGTGTTTAATTGTTTGTTGATTCTTTTTTGATATTTAAAATGTTAATAAAGCATATTAAATATGTATAAAAAAAATTAAAGGTTTGTAGAATTCTACTGGAAATCCGTCTGGGCCTGGTGATTTGTCTGCAGGGAGGGAATCAATAGCCTGTGTTATCTCATCTTGAGAGATTGGGGCTTTAAGCAAGTTTACTTGGGATATGTTAAGTTGTGGGAGCTGTATTGGCTGTAAGAATTGTTCCAGTATTTCTGGGCAAAAAGAATGAAGGGTATGGGAATACAAAGTTTTGTAGTATTCTTGAAAGCAGTTAGCAATTTCTCTCGAGGAAGTGACTATTTGTCCTTCAGAATTTTGGATACTGGGAACAATTCTATCTGAGGCTTGTGCCTTAAGTCGCACAGCCAAAAGTTTTCTGGCTTTGTTTCCCTGATCGAAATACTTAATCTTAGAGCGTATAAGAAGATACTCTACATGTTCAGTCAGAATTGAGTTATATCGGTCTCTTAAAATTTCTAGGGCTTTAAACTGATCCTTTGTGGAGTTCGGGAAGAGTGACGTCTCCATGTCCCTGATGTCCTGCAACAAAGCAGAAGTGACTTTTGAGGGTTTTTTTTAACCATTGCCATGCAAATTATTTCCCCTTTAACTGTACTTTTTAAGGCACCCCATAGCATGTCTGTCTTGGTCATGGAGGGGGCATTTATCTCAATAAATTTTGAAATGAATCCAGCCAACTGATTCCTCAGATATTCCGATCGAAATAATTGACAATTAAATCTCCAAACCTTGTCCCTAGATATGGGCGGGCCCGGACTCCAACCTAGTAAAGTGGGATGGTGATCTGAGATACCTTGGGGAGGTAATTACAGGTTGTTATAGCTGAGAGGTGTCCCACATCTACAAGAAAGTAATCTAAGTGAGAAAATTAGTTGTGTGGAATAGAATGGAATGAATATTCTTTCTGATGAGGGTAAAGGGCCCTCCAAGGGTCTATTAATCCAATGGAGTCCATCATTTCTCTGATGGCAACCTGCGCTGGGGAAAGAGATGGAGAACGACTTGGAGAGCGATCTATAATATTACAGTAAACAAGGTTCCAATCTCCTCCTAGCAGTATGGGAAAATGGGACCATGGGGTCAAATCATTCATAAGGAAAACAAGAAAAGATGAGTCCTTCACATTGGGGCCGTATACGGAACCAAGCACTACCTCCGTTTTGCCCAACAGGGCCTTAAACAAAATATATCTATGCTGAGGATCTACTATGGTGTCTATAAGTCAAAATGGGACTCTTCTTGATATGAGAATGGCAACCCCTGCCTTTCGAGTATCCGGTCCACTCCCAAAGGCCTGGCCAACCCAGGAACTTCTTAATTGTGAGACCTGGGAAGGAGGCAGATGGGTTTCCTGAAGAAACAAAGAACCTCTGTGCGTAAACACTGAGGCAAGGGTTACCCCAAAGGGCATTTGGCTGGGAAGCCAAGTTTCAAGAAAATACAAAGTCACACATGCCCCCACAATGCAAAGCATCATGAGCTGCATATGCAAATCACCACAGAATGTTATGCTGGTCCAACTTTAAGCAGAATTGCATGGTGCCGAAAGGTCTCTCACACAGTTTGCAAAGGGTGCTAACAGAAGACATAGACACGTGTTTCGTCCTACCAGGACTCATCAGTATGCCTCGTCTGTTTGACACCCCAGTGGAATGGACCAGCTACCCCTAAGGCAGTGTGCCTGGGATATATTGTGGTGAACCCAGCATAACATTCTGTGGTGATTTGCATATGCAGCTCATGATGCTTTGCATTGTGGGGGGCATGTGTGACTTTGTATTTTCCTGAAGAAACACTATATCAATGCCAAGCTTACAAAGATACAACAATACTTTTGCACGTTTAGCCTGAGATTGAGACCCTTTTATATTCCATGAACATATTTTATATGGAGTCACCTTATTGACAGTTTTTTACTGGCTATCCAGTTTTAAACCAAGAGTCGTGGCATTGCTCAGGTTATCCATAAGATAACCCTTATTAAACAGCTGCTGTGCTGCATACCTGATCCCACCCGCCCTCCATTCCCCTTTAACCCCCTGCTTCTCTCTCCCCCTCCCTCTGCTATTCATCACCCTTCCCCTGTACACAGCCATTTTGCAGAGGCTCTCCCAGGGCCATCTCCCAGTCACATTATATTGCATAATCCCAGGCCACCAAAACATCAGGCCTGGAGACAGCCCGGGGAACCCCCCACCTAAAGGCCACATACTCCTCCCTCCCTTCATCCTGGTTCACAACACCCTTCTTGAAATTGCCGTATCCAGATCTACCCCTTTCCCTCCCCAGCTCCACACAATAAGAATATAGCATATGTTAAAAAAAAGGGGGGGAACAATCATATTGCAAGACACCACAAGCAAGTCCCTTCATATCAAAATTTTTAGCAGCATTAAAGCCTTCTTTAGTGTTCGATCCCCCCCAACCTTCTTCTGCCCCTTCAGTCTCTCTTCATTGTTCCAGTACTTGCTTCTAATGATGTTATCTTATTTTAGCATAACAGTGGTACCCCTGCAGCATTGTGACTTATGGAAGGGGAAGAAGGGGGAAGGAGAAGCAAAACTGTTGAAAAAAAAGGAAGAAGGAAAGCCAGAGGAGGAAAAGAAAGAAAAAAAAAACAAAGGGGGGGGGAGAAGTAATCAAACTATGAAACCCATGCAAACTCTTTCAGTGCTCAGATATTCTTGAAAGTATTAATTAATGACACCCCTGCAGTTTCTACGCAGCTTTGAACACTGTGGAAATGCGCACAAGTCTGTGGTTAGTCTTCCATACAAGTTCTGTAGTCCATAATACAGGGCAAGTGCATATCACGCTCTCTTAATTAGTCCTTCCTCGAATGGCAGGGATATATAAAAAAAAGGAAAAAAAGCCATATTTCCTCCTTAGTTCAGGAGCGACACAGTCTTCCCTCCGATCCAAGTGGTACGGAACTGTTCCTTATCAAAAGATGCAGTTCTACAGATGAAAAGAAAAATAAAGCAGGCTGAGTAGTCCAATCGATTCGCAGACTTTGAGTGCCCTCTTCTGGCGGTGACTATGAGTGTCATTAGGGTAACATAAAAAGTGACAGTACAGCATACTGAAGTCTTGATAACACACACAAAAAAAAAATAATTGTTCCATGGGTGGTAAATCCTTCCCGATTGTTCCATCTCTTCCTTTCTTGGCTTCTTCATCATCTAGAAGGAGTGGGAGCCAAAAAAAAGGGGAGGGGACAAAATCGAGGATAAAGCCAGTTCTTACTCATTTTCTTCAGTAAGTTTGGTCTTTCCCTTTCACTATGAGCCCCTGTTGTTCTGCAATAATTCAGAAAGTTCCAGGACCATAGCTAAAATTTACTGAAGCTGATATTTATTAGTTAGATCCATATTCAACACCATTTGTTTCAGTTGTCTGTTCACGTAACACCATGACTAGCAGTAAATTCAGCGTAGCTTGAACAGATCTGGAAACATCCCTGCCAATTCCACTTGAGCTTGCTCAGCTGTATCAAAACTCCTCCAAGAATTTTGATGGTACACTGATAGCTTGGATGGGTATTGAACTTTGAATTTGATGCTGGTAGCGATTAATTTTGTGACAATGGGGTGGTAAACAGTCCTTCATTGCCTTATGGTTGCTAGGAAGTCTTGGGGAAAATATCAGCTTCTGTCCCTCCCATAGAATTTCCTGAAGGTTCCTAACCTTTCCCAACACATGCACCTTATCTAGGTAGTTAAGAAATGTTAAGATTAGGGGCCTTGGTGCTTGCTCAGTCACGGTTTAGATCTAAGTGAATGATGGGCCCTCTCTATCACATAGGTGGTGTTATTAGGCGAGGGACCCACTATTTTGGTTAGCAGCCACTGCAGGAAAGTGATTGGGGTCACCCCTTCTGAATCCTCCTAGAGGCCGAATATGAGAATGTTATTTCAATGGCTATGACCTTCCAGGTCCTCCAATTTTACCTCCATCTTATTCAATCTTTGGCGCAGCTCCAGGAACTCAGAATCAACTGTTGCCCTCCATCCCTCCAGCGAGGTCGTCCTGGCCGTAACATCTTTGATTGCTCGGTTGGTATCAGTAAGTTCTGTTCTCATAGCCTTCATTTCTGAGGTAAGTTCCTGGAGTACTACTCAAAAGGGATTTAGTTCTTCTAAAAATTTCTGCTTTGTGAGAGGGGTGGCTGGTGGCCCTGAAGTCGATGGTGAGCCTGCTTTAGAAACTGCCTCCAGCTGTCCTTTAGCCCGTTTGGAGTTCTTGTTTGGCGTCTGTGGTGGTGTGTGTGGGGGAGGCGCCTGGTGCATCTTGCCTCCATTCTTAAGCAGGCCCGATTCTTGTTTCAGCTTTTTCTCCCGGCCACTGCTGCGACTGCTTTTACCTGTTTTATCGCAGGTTCAGGAAGCTGTAAGAAACAATGCAGCAGATGTACTTTGGGATCAACACAATAATTGTTAATAAATTATCTCTGTAAGGTAGAGCTGGGGAGGAGATGGGTTCTCCGAGCTGCTATTCCATCTGTGGCATCACGTGATCCCCACAGGGTGCACTTTTGTACTGGGCCCCTGCCTGCACTGATGCCTTTTTCTGCCCACAAAGAAATCTGCAGCAGTCCCAACACAGCTCCATTGAGCTCGCTTACTCCCCTTCCCTCACTCACTCATTCTGTTTCTCCTGGCACTGCAGGCTGCCCTTTTGTATTGGAGTCCTACCTACACTGGTGCCTTTGCCTGCCCACAAAGATATCCACAACAGTTCCAACAGAGCTCCATTGAGCTCGCTCACTCCACATCTCTCACTCGCTCATTCTGTTTGTCCCAGCGTTGCAGACTGCCCTTTTGTACTGGGTTTCTGCCCGTGTTGGTGCCCTTTTCTGCCACAAAGAAATCCGCAGCAGTCCTGACAGAGCTCAGCTGATCTTGTTCACTCCCCCTCTCTCACACGGGCCTGATCTTAATCTGTTCCAAACACTGATTTCCCACAGTGACTGCACTATTCTGTGCCAGAAGTGCAAAAACATATTTTGGCCAGGATGTGAAAAATAACAGCTGTATTGTTCATAAGGAGGTGTGAAACTATGCCAGTGTTGAAAATCTGGTGTGAAAATATTACAGATTTGCGAAATTACAAGGGTACTTGGAAACAGTGCAAAGCACGCTTGTAATACAGTCACTTTAAGGACTTTCATCACCAGATTTTCAACATAGGCATTTTTGGACCTCTGCTCATGAACAGTGTTACTGTCATTTTCTTAATCTATCCTGAACACAGATTTCCCACAGCAACCATGCTATTCTGTGCTGGAAGTGCGAAAACACATTTTGGCCAGGATGTGAAAAATGACAGCTGTACTGTTCATAAGGAGGTATGAAAAAATGCCAGTGTTGAAAATCTGGCATGAAAATCTGGCAAATTCACGAAGGTATGAGTGTGCATAGCAATTGCACAATGCACACTCATAAAACAGTAATTTTTTTGAATTTCCACCAAATTTTCAACCTAGACTTTTTGAGAGCCTAGCTCATGAACAGTGGCACTGTTGTTTCATTAATCGGTCCCGAAAGGTGATTCCATGCAGTGACCACGAAATCACCTTTTGGACAGAATAACACCATGACAGTGGCTAAATTCATGAGGAGTCATCCCAATAACCCCATATTGAAAATTTGGTGCTAACATTCCCAAAACTGCCAGAGATATGCTCCAAAGTTGAAAAAACCCTATTTATGCCATTATACAGCTTACCAGCATTTCTTCAGTTTGTGGTCAGCTTTGAAGAGTACAGACATGTTCCCAGTCCACCGAAGATCGTCGTCCTGGGTTCTGGAGGTAAGTATGGGGTGAGGGGGGTGTGGGGAGGCAGGGTGCACAGAGGGTGGGTGCAGGTTGGGGGCGAGGCCACAGACTCACTGAGGGACCATTTTCTGTTTTACACGGTTTAAAAAAAAGAAAAACATCACAGGACGGTTTTTCTTTTTACAGGGACATTTGGCACACTGGGGTGGGCTCCCAGCATGCCACCTAAGTGTTCTTTTTGGGGGAGCTGTAGCCAACAGGGGATTGGGCACCCCTGACGGCAGCTGGGGGAAGAGCTTATGGGGATTGGGCACCCCCCTGCACACAATTCATTGAGGGAGGGCATTATGCTGAGTGGGTTCCCCTATCAGCAAATTCAACTTGGAAGGGGGGACTGAAGCCAATGAGGATTGGGTGCCCCGTCAACAAAGAAAGTGGTGGCATGATTCCAAGGGGGATTGGGCACCCCCTCAGCATACAGCATAAATTTCAGAGTGGGGACATTTTGCCAATGGGGACTGGGCTCCTCACTGGCAAACGGGGTCAGGGGCATGCAAGGAACTGCCCTGCAATGATGGGTCATTCCCTCAATGCAGCGGAATGTCTGATGCTGCAAGGACAAGGTGGGCCCTGTTTGCAGTGACTAAAACATTTCAAGATGGTGCACACTGGCTGAACTAGTGTCAGCAGCAGCATGCCACTCCATTGGGGAATGTGGGCCAAGCCTCAAAAGGCAGGAGTCATTGGCCAGAACAGTGCTGCACCTCCACAACCTGCTTCTGCAGCAAGCTGCTGCAACATGTTTCTTGCGCATGAGTTCAAGCAACATAAAAATAACACTATTAAAAATTGGTGAAGTTACGAGCGTGTGTAGACACTGCACAATGCATGCTCATAACGCATTGATTTTGGGGAATTTTTTTCACCAGATTTGTAACATGGGCTTTTTAGAACCCTACTTCATGAACAGTAGCACTGACATTTTGTGAATCAGTCCCAAAAGGTGATTCTGCGCAGCGTCCGCAAAATGACCTTTAGAGACTGAGAAATAAAATGACAGTGCATAGGGTTCATGAGATGGTGTTCCAAGAACCCCAAGTTGAAAATTTGGTGCAAAAATTCCTAAGATTGGCAGAAATTTCAACATAAGTTGAAAGTCCCCCCCATTGACTCCCATTATACGGCATACCTTGATTCCTCAGATCATAGTTCGGCTTTGAAGAGTGCAGACTTGTCTCTGGTCCAGAGAAGACCACCGATCCCGACCTCTGGAAACTAAGTATGGGTGAGGGGGGTGCAGGGAGATGGGTGCACAGAGGGAGAATGAGGATGGGGGAGTGGGAGTGGGGAGACGATGAGGCATCATTTTCTTTGTTACAGTGTTTTAAATAAAGAAATAGACTTTGGGGGATGGTTTTCTTCAGTTACAGGTTTCACTGTTTAAAAAAATAAATGTGAGCAACTGGGGTGGACTCCCAGTGTGCCACATGAGTTTGGGGGCTATACATAATGCTGACAGGGGGATTGGGCCCCCACTTCGGCAATAGAATTGGTCTGGGGGGAGACATCCGAAACCAGAAGTGGACAATCCTGGTATCGGAAAGATGTAAAAAAAAAAAACTTAATCTGGGCACACTGGGGTGGGCTCCCAGTGTGCAACATGAGTTTGGAGTGGGGGCATACATAGATACATAGATACATAGACAGTGTCGGCAGATAAGGGCCTATGGCCTACGCAGTCTGCCCATTTGAGCTTGTAAGTTCAGTACATGTTTTCCTAGAAGTCTGTTGCCCCTTACCCCTGACCTCCAGAATTCCTTTATGTCTATCCCATGCATTCTTAAATCTGTGATTGTTTCAGCCCCCACCACTTCCTCTGTCAGGGTGTTCCACTTGTCCACCACCCGTTCTGGGAAGAAATTCTTCCTCACGTTTCCTCTGAATCGTCCTCCCTCCATCTTCATCCCATGCCCTCTAGTCCTGGAACATCTTTTTTGCTTAAAAATAGTGTATTCCTACACCCTGTTCCTCCCTGTAAGATACTTGTATGTCTCTATCATATCCCCTCTCTCCCTCCTCTCCTCCAGGGAGTACATATTCAGTTCCTTCAACCTGTCCTCATAGGACTTGGGATGCAATCCATGTACCATCTTTGTTGCCCTCCTCTGAACCTTCTCTACCCTGTCTATGTCCTTACATAGGTAAGGTCTCCAGAACTGTACACTGTACTCCGGAGGGGTCTCACTAACATCTTGTATAGTGGAATTATGACCTCCCTTTTCCTGCTGGTGATGCCCCTGCCTATGCATCCCAGCATCTTATTTGCTTTACCTACTTCCTTGTCACACTGTTTCCCTACCTTGAGGTCATCAGAGATGATAACCCCAAGATCCCTTTCCTGCTTGGTGCATGCAATATCCTCACCCCCTAACTGATATATTGTACCAGGGTTTTTGTGCCCCAAATGCATTATCTTGCACTTCTTTGCATCGAATTTCAACTGCCAAACCCCTGACCATTCTTCAAGTTTCTAGAGGTCCCTTCTCATTCTGTCTACACACTCTTGTGTGTCTACTCTGTTACAGAGCTTTGTGTCATCAGCGAACAGTGAAATTCTGCCTTCTAGGTCCTGCACAATGTCACTGATGAAGATATTGAATAGTACCGGTCCCAGCACTGATCCCTGTGGTACCCCACTGGTCACTCTTCCCTCTGTGGAGTGACAGCTATTTACCACCACCCTCTGTGTCCTGCCACTGAGCCAGTTACCTACCCACCACACTACTGTCCTGCCCACACCCATATTCCCCAGTTTGTGTAATAGTCTTCTATGTGGCATAGTGTCAAAGGCCTTGCTGAAGTCCAGATAGGCCATGTCCACTGTCCTCCCCTGATCTACCTCTCTAGTCACTCAGTCAAAAAATTCTAAATACATGATGCTGACAGGGGGATTGGGCACCCCTGTCAGCAATTAAACTAGGTTGGGGAGGTCATCTGACACTGGGAGTGGGCATGCCGGTGTTGGCAAGTTTAAAATCATTTTTATTTATCTGGGTAAACTAAGGTGGGCTACAAGTGAGCCAGATGAGTTGGGGGGGGGATAGACAACGACACGAGGATTGGGCACCCCGATGTAGGTGTCAAAAATAGGAATTTGAGGGAAGGATACTGCATCAAAATTATGCAAATTTCGATGCAGAATTCTGTATAAAAAAACTTGTGAAAGTCAGATTTTCACATGAGGACACTTGCGAAAGATTTGCTCAAATCTTACTTTTGTGCTAAACATTTAACTTTTCTCAAAGGAAATAATAGGAAAATGAAAACTTGAATAACTTTTGAATGGATCAATATTTTTTCACCAAACGTTCAATAGGCACATCTGTGATTAAATGGCTTTTTACCCTGAAAAGTTCAGCTGACAACATAAAGCCATTTGTGAGATCCAGGATGACAAAGAAATGTCAAATAATCTAGATTTTTCTGTTTTTTCAACACTTTGTATCTCAGAAACCATTAGACAAATTCACACCATAGTTTGCAGGTCAAGAGACCTACACTGAAAGATCTTATGTGCCAACTTTCATGCAAATATGTTGAACAGCTCCAAAGTTGTTAACCCTCAAAATTTTAACTTTAACATAGAAGTGCACTTCCACCCTAACTACTGTATTCTGGTGCAATTGTGCCAGTATAACATATACTATATCTATATCTATATCTATATCTATATCTATATCATATATATATATATATATGATATATATGTAATAGATAAACCACTCTGAGGTGTGCGGTCGCACTCTGATATATGCACGCCTTGGGTGGTTGAAGCACTAGGCCTGCGGCCTCATGTGAACAACGCACACCAAGGCATGCGTATATCAGAGCACAACTGCTCACCTCAGAGTGATTTATCTAATATATATATAAAACCACTCTATTTTTTAATTTGAAACAGAGCTTGGTAAATCCAGCAGAGCTGGGTTTGAGTCCCACAACCTTCACTTGCATAATGTGTGATCCTGAACAAGTCTCTTAACCTCCCCAGTGCCCCTGGGTTGCCCCTGAAAACAGGCCTTGTGCCTAGTGGGCCTTATCTGGTTACCCATGGAGTGGTTTCCACAAAGGAAAGAGAGAAAGCATTGAGACTTCAGCCCACATTGGCATGTTTAAACTTATAGCTGTTACAGAAATATTTATACAAAATATTTTCATGCTGTGCACATAAAACTACCATGTGATATGGGTGCTGCAAGCATGATTTAAATGTTAAATTGGAATCGATTGCATGCATGTGGCATACGTGCAGCAAGCAAGTGTGGAAAGCATTCTTGTTATGTTAAATTGGAACAGACTGCATGCATGTGACACGCATGCAAAAAGCAAGTGGTCACTGATAACTGTACACATAAAAGTTAAGTGACTTGCTCAGGATCACACAGTATACAGTGGGGTTTGATGAAATTCAAACCCATGTCTTCAGGTCTCCTGGTTTGCAAATCAGTGCCTTTAACCACTAAGCTATACTGCATGCACACATGTGACTCACTTCTACTTCAATAAAAATCTGCATACATCTGCACGCATGTGGCGTGCTTATAGCCACTGTTATACATTTTAGTTTTCTTGTCCCCCTCATCTCAGCTGCACAGCTGAACTGTAGAACATGTGGTTCTTCCCACCCCCAGTAGACAAACTTACCCACAAAACCACCTGATTACTTCTGTTTGGCCTGTACTCCTATTTTCTCTCCATAGCTTTGAATGCTTCCACGCAAACAGACTTTAAGGCAAACACAAAAGTAGCAATAACTCGACACCCACCCATATGGCCAGTACCCCCTATACACACACACACACACACACAGTAGCAGTTGCGGACATGCTGCTATAGACAACCCACCAAGTATAGATATAAGTCAAGAGTCTCTTACCTGTGTACTAGTAAGCCAGAGGCAGGATCTTTAAGAGATGATTTCATGGGTCAGAGGGCTGGCACACACCCTCTTGAAATGAATGGAGTTATTTTTTATTACTGTTTTATACATTATGATGGTGAGTTGGAGAATAATGAAGGCTACTGTTCTACTGATAAGGCCCTTGTTCATCAATTGGTGACCTTAATTAATCTCCAACTCACTATCATAATGTATAAAATAGTAAAAACAATTCCCCATGCATTTTAATTGGCATGCCCCTGCACTCTCTCTTGCCCAATGTCATAATGTGTCTGAGCATGGGGTTATGGAGGTCAGCTTCTTTGGGGAGATGGCATGAGCCTGACTGTAGTGAGGCTGCAATAATCTGTGCATACCATATCTCTCCATTGCCCCGGAATGCAAGGGCAGCCCTCATTATACCACTGAAAACTGCTCTGCCCTTCATCCATTTCTCATGGAAAACATGCAGCTTCATGTAGTATGTCCTGTAAATTTATACTTAATGGCAGGGGCACCATTTCAGATTTCAACAGGGGGAAGCCAACAACCAGTGGAAGCCAGGTGCTAGTTAGCTTCTAGATGGCAAGCTCTGGAATGTCTGGAACATGTCTAAAAGTTAAAATTTATTTGTTGTGACTGAAAAGCTATATGTAAATCAGGAAACATTTTATTTATTTTCATTTTTGTCTTTGTAATCAGGTAAGGCCTACTAGGCACAAGTGCCTGTTTTCAGCGGTGACCTGGGAGCACTGAGGCAGTTAAGTGACTTGCTCAGAGTCACACAGGATGCAAGTGGAAGTTGTGGGAATCAAACCCAGGTCTGCTGGATGGGCATGGGGTCTTATGTCACAAGACATAATGCCACATGGCACTATTGTGCTGCGTGATTAATGCCATGAGCCATCATGTCTTTGTTCTGTGGGGGCATCACCCCCACACCCCCTGTTACAAGGGGCTGTGCCCCCCTGGACCTCACCACTAATGATTCTCAACTCCAGGGGGGTCCAACTCTGGGAGTGCACAGGTCTGGGTTTCACCACAATGCCGTACGCTATTAAGCATGCAACATTATGACTCAGTAGTTGCTGGGATGTACCAAGCTCATGCACAGCTCATTACTGTAACCTCTAGGCTATACTGCCAGCCCCAAATTCAAATTCAAATGTATTAGATTCATCCATCTATACCCCAGAGCAGTGCATCAGATATGAGCTTAAACCCACCCAGTTACTCACCAATTTTCTTCCTGGTTGAAGTTCTGCCCCCCAACCAAAAAGTCCTGATTTCTCTCCTCGACTCCGTTCCCCTCAACACCCATCCCATATGGGTTGTGAAGCCA
Source organism: Neoceratodus forsteri (assembly GCA_016271365.2). Lineage (NCBI taxonomy): Eukaryota > Metazoa > Chordata > Ceratodontiformes > Ceratodontidae > Neoceratodus > Neoceratodus forsteri. The sequence goes on along the minus strand of CM057452.1, from coordinate 506,998,154 downwards.
CACAAAGGTGCAGAAATGTGAAAAACACATCAATATATCAATCTTTCCTCCTTCCCCAATGTCCCCTGTAAAAAAAACTATTTACTTTTACTTACTGAGCCATCTGGCCAGAAACTGCAGCCTGGCCCATATGTGCCAACAGCCCAGTTTTCAGTCCACTCCTCCTCCATCCTTCTTCCAGAAGCTGGATGCTAGAACCAACCATCCCAGGACCTCAGCCTGGTCTGCGACCAAGTAACTTCAGCTGCCAAACCCACCCAACCTATGTTGCTTGTTTCTTGCTTGGCTGCTGCCATGGCTATGGCCATGCTGCACTGCTCAAGACCTATGAAGGCTGCCCATACCTGTCACCATTGCTGCTAGGCCTAGCTTGCTGCTGTGGGTGGCCCGTGCTGTTTTTTTTGTGAAGCAAGCCTTGTAGAATAAGTAGGTAGGTAGCCTAGTCTCAGGTTAGCATCTAACTCACCCCATGCCCCTTTAGCTACCAGGGGAGACAGAGACTCACTAAGAGTAGACCAACATAAATATGCTGTCACAACACTGCTATTGAGAGAGTTCAGTGCTCACCAACTCCTCCAAGCTGTAGTGTGCAGCCTGTCTACTCTGTGGTGGTAAAGACAGTGTAGCACTCGCATGATGTTCTTGCTTGGCTAGAGCTCCACCTCACCACTTGTGATGGCATCACCACTAATAGGTGGAGAGAATGGACAACACAATACAGACACAGTCAAGTCAGGAATGCACCTGTAGCATGAGCACACACAGGCCAGGTGGGCACTTATTGTGCAAAAGATTAAATCCAAATTTAATGTCATTATTGCCATACCGTAATATTGACTTAGGCACAGATGTGAGGGGGGGCAACTGCCACCCTCTGCCTGACCTAAATGGCACCTCTGCTTTATGGTAGAAATTCATTCTCAGGTGCTGATACCGGTATAGGTAAATACAATTATTTCCTCTGTATGCTGAGGTACTGTATCTCGATGTTTCAGGATGTGTCCTGATCATCTTGATGGTTAGTGTCCCTCATTGTCCTTCATTTTGAGTGTCCATGTCCCTCATTTCAGTGACAAAATGTGATGTATGGTACATGCTTCCCAAGACTCTACTCAACACAAAGTGTGCTGAGCATGGTCATAGTGTGCATGCTTCATGCAGAATGACAAAAAGGTAGTAAGTGAGCCAAAACAGTGATGGAGAAACACATTTGTAGCACTAAATATGCATAAGAGGATTTGCAAGGCCCAAAACAAAAAGGTCAGGCTTCACAACACAGAGGTCCCCCTTTGCACATCTGGAATGGGGGATGTTGGCTGACTATATCCTAGGCATTTAATGCAGTAAGCAAACAATACTTTACAAACGAATTGCAATTTAATGACAAAAATCAAAAGTCATTAAACAAACTGCAAAAGGATCATAATTACTGAGTTTACCTAATTTTGATGGGAAATCAGTGAAAATGGAATTTTAATGGCTCTAATTGCTAGCAGTAGTATGAGACATAGAAACTGATGTGTTTTTAGATGAGAGTTGCACCTGCTTAGTTGCTGCACACATAGCATGTGTGCAACATGTGAGTCTGATGTGATTTTTAAATGATGTTCTCACCAGCTTAACTGCTGCACTCTTGTCAAGCATGCAATATGCAGACCTGATGTGTTCAGTTCAGTTTTATTTGTAGAAATGTATAAAACAAGAAGTGATTTGTTACTTTACATGCAGTTATAACTATCAAAGAGAATTAAAATACACATGCTCTTGACATCAACATACATAAATACATGGAATAATACAGTTAAATATAACTTTTCAGACTTTACAATCACTAAAACATTTTGCAACCCCATACATGATATTAATCTTTTTAAACAGTAGTATATAAGATCTAGCATTAGCTCCTTGGGCTGGGTAGTGAAATGGAAGGAGTGGCTCAAGCCATTTCTTTCTAGGATTTGCCCTACTTTCACATTCAAAAAGAACACGTAGGGGGTCTGGAGTACAGCTGTGTGGAATATAAAATTCTGTCCATAGAATGCCTGTGCAATGACCATTCCAATTCCATGGAATTTCATGGAATTTTACAAACATTCTGCATAATTCTGAACATTTTAAATGTCAGTTATTTCACTATAATTTTACAAGTGTGCATTCAAATAACACCAAATATGGAATATAAACAGTACCCCATGGCATAGAAATGTGTACCAAATTGCAGAGTTGCAGATTGAAAGGGGTCAGAAATATGGGTGGTCAAACATTTAACCAAAATACAATTTTCAGTTATTTTAAGATAATTTTAAAATTTCTTATCCAAATTTCTCCACAATATCAGGATTTAGAGAAGCACATAGAATTCATATATGCACCATGTTTTAAGTCTCATGCTCCAATGGGAGCTGAGTTATATAGACAAATAGTTTGCCACAATGTGGATTTCTGTAATTTTAGTATAATTTTTGTACTATTCATTGACATATTACAAACATTGACAGGAATACAGGTTATCACTACATTTGTATATGCACATAGTTTCAGATTTCTAGCCTTAAATTGGACTGCATTATAGCCTGCCAAATATGTTGCCAAAATTTAAATTTCAGTTAGTTCCCTCTAATTTTAAAACTACATATCCAAATTTAACCAGAATAGAAACATTTAAACTGCTATACCACATGGTCATTTCTAAAAAAGTTTATATTTTCAGCTTTAAATGGAATTGAATTAAAAGTAGTCAAACTTTCACAAAATTTAAAAATTTAATTTTGCAAAAATGTAAACTATAAATTTATTAATGTATTACCAGGAGAGACACACTAAGCTGAAAGCTTGTTTATAGGTATGACCTGGGAGCAAAAGAAAGTTAAGTGACTTGCTCAGGGTCACACAGTATGCAAGTGGGAGCTGTGTGATTCAAACTCAGATCTCTGGGTTTGCAGCTCAGAGCCTTAAACCACTGTGCTATACTGCCTCCTAAATCCCTTAAACTTTAAAACTAGAGAATGCAATACCATTACATTTGGCTGGTTCATAGTCCTTACAAGGAGACTGTGTGTGCCAATTTTATTAATTGCTTGCTGCAAGAAATTGCAAAATAATATCTACACTTAAAGTCAAATCCCATAAGTATTTGTGAAAATTGCAGAATTGCATGAAAAATTCCATAAAACTAGAATTTTCAAATTTCACTCAGCCTTCTCTGGGAGATTCTAATTAAAGGATAGGGATATAAGAAGCAGGTAGTGAAAGGGGTCACTAGGTTCTGAAGTTAGATGCACAGTTTCACCAAAAAATAGACAGCTGAGCTGGGTAGCACAATGGTGGTAGACTCCCAAGTTGAAACAAGAAAGCACAGAGTGTCAACAATTTCAACCTGAATGCAGGATATTTAAGGATCACATTGAGTAAATGTATGACCTGTGGGGCCTGGTGTACATGCCAGTCTAGGACTTAGAAGCACTCAAAAAGATGAAGTGGGGGAAGACAATGTCTTGGGCAGCAGGAAAAAAGAATTCTGGTTCTTCCAACAGGGTAGGTCAAGAGGAAAAGAAGTAGGTGACTCACGTTTTAAGGGAGTTTGTCACTATAAAGAACAAAAAGGATATCAGTGGGATCAGTAGGTCTACTGAGTCAATCTGGCTATGCCAAAAGAGAAGGGGAGAATAGCCCCCCAGAGAGGAACAGCAGGACTGCAAAAAGTTCAGCCCAGCTTATCAAATGAAGTAGTGATATGTGCATTGTTAATGTTAAATTCCACAAAAATATATATATATGGATGCTTCATCTATAGAATATGCTATCATAAATATGTGAGAAAATGTTACTAATCATTCTTTTTCTTCTGCAAAATTAAAACTGCTTAACCAATTTATCCAGTTGTGTTAGACACCAGGATACACAGATTATGGGTATGCATGTCAAATGTTAACTCTATGCATGCAAGAGCAGAGAAGTTACAAACATCCACATTTTTGATAGTTTTCACAAAGTTTTGCAAATATGTACATAGTAAAGTTTTGAACCCTGTATCTTAAACATCTCTTATCTTATGTTCTCCATATTTAGATAATTATATAAGCATTACAAAGGGGTTATCTGTATTAATTTACACATGTCTAACTCCAAAGGTGCCTGAATTATATGCAGATGAATTTATTTCATGAAATTTCCTGAAAAAAAATTAAATGACAGATTTTGAGCACACATAATTTTGAGACTATGCATCATATTGTCATGACATTTGGCACATTGTTAGAACACCTTTCATCAAGAAGGCATGCCAAATTTAAAATCCCTGACCCAATAGATGGTTAAGGTACTGTATATGGAGATAAATTATGTTCATGAAATTTAGCACAAACAATAAAATAACATTTGAGAACCTGTAATTTTGAAACCATCATTTCAAATGTCATGATATTTGGCAAGTTTGTGGCCATTGACCCACAGGGTGCATATTCAAAATTTCAAATCTCTAGTTTGAACAGTGGCTGAGTTATTACCAAATAATTAAAGTTTTAAAATTCCACAAAATTCATGAAAGTTTGTGGCATTTCTGCGAAATTCCATGGATTCAGAATGTTCCCATTCCACACAGCTCTAGACCAGAAATGTTTTGATCAAACAATGACATTTCTCCAGCAGTCTGAGATCAATAAATCTATTCAAGTTGTGAAGGGGGAACGTTAAACTAGACAATCTTAGTAACAACAAAGAGTAAACAAAGAGTATTTCTATGATTATTATTTTCACAATGAATCAAATAATTCTCAAGCCTCCAGAGGTTTTCATGTGTGAGCATATACCAAAAACATCAAGCTCATGGATTCTAGTAAGATCTTCCTGCATAGTGATGTCCTTTAATCTAGTTACAAGTCTCCTGATTTTAGCATCTGTGTTGCTTAATGCTCTGTTAGACCAGAGGTCAATGCATTCATTTTTTTTTCAACATTATGTTTGGTCTACTGAACCAAATGATACTTTGCATATCTGTTGCCGTTAGCTTTTGGTGTTCTAACCAACAACATTTTGGTAAATGGTTCTCCTCCATTTAAATTATTCTACACCATGGGGGACATATTCAGAATAAGAGATTTGTGCCACACAATGGAATGCGCTGCACAATGAGATGCACAATAGGAAAAAACAATGCAATATTCGGCAGAAGTGTAGTGAAGTGAAATATGATTGCATAAAATCAGCTGAATATGACAATGCAGTGCCATCACTCAAACGGCACAGTGCAGAGCAGCAGCCCAGGACTGTAAATGGTAAGCCAAGCACAGAGCTGTGCACAAAGGACACCCACACAAAACACCGGTGGAACAGCAAAGTCATGAATGTAGGCAGTGTAGCACAGTGGTTTAAGGCTCTGAGCTGCAAATCTAGAGACCTGGGGTTTGAATCCCAATGTCCCCACTTGCATACTGTGTGATCCTGAGCAAGTCATTTAACTTCCCTGTGCTCCCAGGTCGCACCTGTAAAAAAGCTTTCAGCTTAGTGTGCCACTCCTGGTTAAATAATTTAAAAAAAAATTAATGTGTGACAGCAACACCACCCACACAGCCACAACTGAATGTCCAGATGCTGCAGGTGTTGAGGGGAAACACAGACAGGGCATGCATGCGGCATACAGACCCAGAGTTCCAGTGCCCACACATGACAAACGTGCACACAAAGACTGGAACAAGCAGACCAAATTTCACACCCGATGAGCTAAAGGCCCTGACTGAGGCCTACATCCTGTGTGAAGAAGGAGGGGGAAACACCAGGACTATGATCTGGCATGGGCAGAGGTTGCAGAGGCAGTGAATGTCCAGGGCCCATACAACCATGTGCCACAGGAATATAGGAAGCATGCCAGTGGTCTATGCCTCAGGACAAAGGAGCTTCCCTGCACAGGCATGCAGTGACAGGCAGGCCATGTGTGGGGGCCACTAACTGCACCAGATTTGACAGTGCATGAGGCATTGATGGCCACCACACCTTCCGTCCGAGTCCCTGCATGGTGTTCTGGGTGGTGGACTGGAAGTTGGACTTACACCTCCACAGAGATGTGAATACGATTTTGTACTGTGGGGATGTCACATGCAAGGTTCACCACCCATATTATGTGTGCCCTGCCACTCCACATGTCTTGTTTCCCTGTACACCCCATGACCACACTCAGCCGCTGCATGTGTCATACACACACACATGACCATGTCACACCCCAAACACCATATTGCACATGGCACACATAGGGGGTATGGCTGTCCAGCACAGACTGTGATGTCACATTTCCTGCATTGTATGTCTGCAGGATGTGGCCTTGCTGTGATCACACTCACACATTTGTTCTTTCACTTTCCACAGCTGCAGTGAGGCCAGGGATGAGCAGCATTACTACAGGACATCATGCTGTTACACACGCAACTGCAACAGTCCACAGTGGTGTGACCCACTCCTGGCCATGTACAACCATGACAGAGGTGCAAGCGTGGACCTCTAGGACTGTACACACCTCTGCTGTAGTGGTACTGCAGGTGGGCAGTGCAGCTGGTTGGGGTGGAGGTGCTTGGGGCACCGTTACAGATTCAGCAGACTCCAGGGATGCCTATGATGATTATGCTGATGATGGTGATGATGATGATGCTGAAGACTCTGATGTTTGTGCAGTTGATGACGGTGTGGACATGGCAGCTGCCTTAGTGGATGATGATGACACCACATCACTGCAAGACATAAGCAGCTGGAGTGGGATATCCTGGATGGCATTGACCCTGGTGAGGTGCTTGCCAGTGATACAGTGGATGTGGACACTTCATCGGATCAGTCATTCAGGATACAGTGCAACCTATGACTTCTGGTGGCACCGTGTGCACCTCCATGTCCACCGCCACATGGCACACACATGACCCTGTACAGGACACTGTGCAACATGCATGGCTGACTGCTATGCTCATGCATGACATGCTGTTGCACACAGATATGGCTGTGCAGCAGTGCACATCCAATACCATTCCAAATGCACCTTCTGAGTGGCACTGGGCCAGCAGCAGTCATAGACTTCATGTGCCTCCAACACCACTGCTGGGCAGCCACCCCTGTGCAGCCTGTCAGCCCTGCAGCGGTACCACCGCCTGCATGGCACAGAGTGCCCAGCCCACCCCATGGTTGACCAGCGGAGCAGGTCCAGGGTCCACTCCCCCATGACCTAATGCTTGCTGCCCATAAAATCCTGCTTAGATCAGCTGTGGATGCCCAGGTGCACTTGCATGGGGACCTTTTGGCAGTGCAGACAACCTCATGCCACCATGAGAAGTGTTGCTCTGTGATGCATGTGGAGAACATGGGTGCAATCACTGCTAACACAAAGGCACTGTGAGATATTGCCATGACAATCTGTGAGCATGCAGCAGCAGGATCTGGGCACAGTGCACAACACACCCCAGTGCATTCCTTCAGTGTTACAATATGCACCCCCGTGCACCCACCACCAGGCTTTGCAGATACAACTCCCTTCCCTCTCACACTGCCATTTCACACTGTGACACCTGGTGGCAGTTTAGCATTTACAGTGACTATGCTTACCCATGGCTGGCCATGATCCTGTGGTGAGTCTGCCACATGGGCCCAGGTCATGGAACATGGGCAAGGCCACCCACGCAGCAGTGCTGCTGCACGTGCCTCACCCCAGTCACAGGTGTGACCTGCAGCCACAGCACGTGGCATGGCCCTGGGGTTTGTCAAGTCCCAGCAGGGATCTGTCCGTGTGCATGGCGGGTGCAGTAAGCAGACATGAGGCAACAATCCACACTACAGTGCATCTGTGATGTGGCCTGTCACCAGTTGTTGCACTCCTGCACAACCAGCCCTCCTGTGCCTGTCACATCGCCACCCAATGCTGCGGTGTCACTGGACATGACTGCCTTGTGACTGCTGGCTGCAGTGCATGTTGCTGTTGGCCTGTCATGGGGTTGATGGGTGCATTTGGTCACACTGTTGGGTGTGTCTGACATTTCATCTGTACTGACCCATGCAACCGATGGTGCCCTGCCCATGCCACTCATTGTGTCGCATTCACCTGTCATGTCCAGAGTGCAGGCCACCCTTTGCTTGCTGTGTGTGCCATGATGGGCAGTGAAGGGCCCATGCTGTAGGCACACATGTCTAGTGCCAATGTGCGTCATTCATGCCACATGCTTACCTGACTATCGTCACACATCCAACTGTCATACTCACTGCCTGGCTCCGAAGTGTTCCCTGATGATGGTGGTGTCTCTGTGCAACCACCCCACTGTTACCATCCATGCATTGCCCCTCTCCTGCTGTGGCTGTATCTCCCCTCCTGCTGGCTCCACTTCATCCGCCATGTCACCCTCCTGGTCCTGTAACACTATTCCATGGTCAAGGGCCATGTTGTGGAGCATGCAACAGGCCAGGAATATGTCACAGACCTTCTGTGAGCTGTACTGTAGTGCACCATTCGACCTGTCCAGGCATCTGAATCGCATCTTTCTGATGCCAAACACTCACTGAATGATGTTCCTTGTCCTCGTATGTGCACCATTGTATTGTTTCTCTGCCTCAGTCGAGGGCTGCAGAATGGGCGTTAACAGCCACAGTGGCAGGGGGTATGGCATGTCCCCTGCAGATGGATGAGAGATGTGTTGTTACTCGGTGTCATGTTGCCCTGCTGAGCACAGTCCTGCCCTCCCATGACATCTGTCTGCCTATTCAGCACTTGTTTGCACCCCCTGTGGTATTAGCCTGTACCTACTTCCTGCGTTGTCTCCCTAGTCACACTGGCAACACTGTCACACTGTTCACACTTGTGCCTCCCCACCACCCATTGCTGCACCACTATGCATTCTGTGTGCGTGGCCTCACCTTTTTATCACACATTCAGCTGATGTTGTGTGCTACACAGCTGTACAGTGTGTCAGCATGCCCACTCTACCTGTTTGCCTGTTGCTGCTGTGGTGGCTATGCATGTGCTGCCACCCACTGTCAGCTGCCCTACTATCCATTCATCACACACTGTTGGACCATGTGCATGCCCTGCTGCCTGGCTACCTACTACACACAGTGTACATCATGCATGCCTGTGCGGCCTGTGATCCATGGTGCACTGTTCTTCTATTGTGCTGCACTCACCCACAAGATGGCCACTGGAAAACTCCGTAGTCTTGAAGAGGTGGCACAGGTCCCACCAGTGCATGATGTAGGTGTCGTATGCACTCCCAGGGTAGTTGGCATACACATACTTGATATGGCCTGTGGCACTGCACACCACCTGGCAGCTGACAGAGTGGTAGCCCATGCGATTCCTGTACTATTCACTGTTGATGCCAGGTGATGCACATAGGGCCACAAAGGTGCAGTCTACTGCATCAAGTACATCAGGTAGGTCTGCAACCCTGTAAAAGTCCTGCTTTGCTTCTGTCCACTCCACTGCTGTGCTTGGGAATCTTATGTACTCAATAGCATTTTGCAGCAGAGTGTTGAGGAACTGTGTGAGAAGCCTGGACATGGCTGACTGTGTTATGCCAGTGGTGTCACACGGCATCTGGAAGATGCCTGTGGTGAGCAGGTACATAGCTGCTGTGACGTTTGTCTCCACTGCCATGGCATTGCTTCTATGTGTGGGTGCCTGCAGCTCATCATCGACCAGCTCACAGAGCTGTCTCAGCAGTGCCCTGTCAAGTTAGTACTGACCCAGGATCTCTGTGTCCATCAGTTGTTCGAATGTGATGCGTGGCCAGTACCGTCTATGCTGGGCGTACTACCTATGGGCCCTCCGTCAGCCACCCTGTTGTTCCCTCGGTGTCCTCACATCAGCCATGACAGCAGCCATACCAAACACTAGGCCTGCCATTTCTCTCCTGCCTGCTGCTTTTTGTGCTCTGTGTTTGCCTCTCTCACAGTCTTTCCCGGTGTCTCACTGTCAGGGTGTAGTTCCTGTGTGTGGCACTGGGTGGATTGCTGACTTAGGTCAGCCTTTTCTAGTCCTATCTTTGCGTGACCATGGACTCGTTCTATGCAATGGCTTGCTAGCGCAGTCTGGTTTAATGTGTGGTTGCACTGCATTTTCATGTACATGCCCCGATTTATTGAATTGTACAGCCTCTTGCTGTGCTGCTGTGCAGTCTTGTTCACATGGCACATGGCTGTCTGCTGAAAATACCTCTATTGTGCATTTTTGTGTTTGCATTGTGCATCTCTGTCCTGCACCATGCAAATGCTCTCCATATGGTGGCCCATAAGTTAATTGCTCTTATTAGAATTATAGATTTAATTGATAGCATACCTGTTTCTAATCTTAGGAAATTGGTTGGGCAATCCCTGGGTAGGTTCAGCATGGTCCTAATAAATGAGTTCTAAATTGTGTCGATCTTTAGACTGCCTGCGTAGAGACCTCATATCTTACTCCTGTAGAGGGACTGTGTCATTGTTTTGTTTCAAAAGCTGTTTTCGTTGCTACAAACTAATAACTTGCAAATTTATTTGCAAAAGCTCTGATACCTCCAACAGATTTGTATGAATTATTTTTTTTTATTTCAGTTAAATGTGATATCAACATCATATTTGAATCAATGATTATACCTAAATATTTATATTCCTTTACAACTTCAAACTTCTTTCCCTCTATAATCCAAGTTTTAGAAGTATTTTTACTTTTCCCTATTATAACGAGTTTAGATTTCTCAACATTTAGCTCTAGATTCAACATAAAGATTTCATAATGCTGGAAATACCCCTATGGAGTCCTGTTGGGGTTTGAAATATGATTATCGTGTCATCCGTGTATAACAACAAATGAAACTTTTCATTATTTGTAGTGGGAGCAAAAGTATCTATAATTGAAAAGTGTTTAACCAAAAGCTCAAAATAAAGATTGAATAATAGAGGAGCAAGTATGCATCCTTGTTTCACCCCTTTACTTATAAAGCTTTCATTTGTCAGAGCACCATCTCTTGTGCATCTGATTTCTGCAGAAGAGTTATGATGTAACATTTTTAAGATTGCTAAAAGTTGGGAGTCTATACCAAGACTAGCCAGCATCTCACACAAAGTTGACTGGTTAACTGAGTTAAATGAGGCTTTTATGTCAACAAAACTGACACATAGGGTACCCTTTTTCCCATTCACATATTTATTAACTGGATAATTTTAGATAAAAATTACTGTATGTCTAAGATACTATGTTCTTTTCTGAACCCACATTAGAAATTTGAAATTAAATATTTATCTTCAGTCCAAGTTAAAAGTCTATTTAGGATTCCCTGAGTGGGCTCCATCTTCTGTGCTAGTGGTCCGGCGCTGAACACAGCTGGCAGTAGTGCTCTCCCCAGCCCACCCTCGAGAGCAAGGATCCAGGATTGCTCTGAGCTGGCTCCATCTTCTGCGCTACCAGTCTGGCGCTGAACACAGCTGACTGCAGGGCACTCCCCAGGCTGACCTCAAGAGCAAGGATTCAGTATTGTCCTGAGCAGGCTCCATCTTCTGCATTAGCTGTCCAGCACTGAACACAGCCAGCCACAGGGTGCTCCCCATCCTGCCCTCAAAAGCAAGTATCCAGGATTGTCCTGAGTGGGCTTCATCCTCTGTGCTAGCAGTCTGGCACTGAGTACAACCAGCTGCAGGGCACTCCCCAGCCTACCCTCAAGAGCAAGGATCCAGGATTGCTCTGAGTAAGCTCCACCTTCTGCACTAGTTGTCCAGCTCTGAACACAGCTGACTGCAGGGCACTCCTCAGCATGCCCTTAAGAGTAAGGATCCAGGATTTCCCTAAGTGAGCTCCATCTTCTGTGCCAGCGGTCCGGCACTGAACACTGCTGGCTGCAGGGCACTCTCCAGCCTGCCCTCAAGAGCAAGGATCCAGGAGTGGGATATTCAGACTGCGCCAAAAAGATGTGCAATAGCGGAAGTGGGCGCAAGTCCAGTGTGCCATTGTGTAACATGAGCGATATTCAAACCATTTGCAGGCCAAGGTGTGCCTGCACAATGGAGCTGAATATCATGCCTGATGCACCACAGTGCAATGAGGGTTGCGCAGTGAAACAGGGCCAATGCGCATTAGCACCCCTAGAGATGTGCAGGGACAAAGACAGGAAGCAGCTATGCACCAGCCATGGATGCGCCATGAGCAGAGGAGCATGCAGCAGGACAGACAGACCAACCCTCACTGCCCCCACCAGGGCAAGGCCCTCATGAGCTGCACAACCAGACATGAGCAGAACGGACCACCAGCCCATGAACTCTGGTGCTGATCTAACAGCAGACTTGGGCCAGCAGTCCCCACCCGCTGGGCAAGGCGCCCCTGCACTGCCCCCAGCAAACAGAGACCAGAACACAAGGATGGCCAGGACCCACCCATGCCATAGCACCACACTAATACCGACCATCACAAGTACAGTGATCCCGAGACACTCAGCCCAGAAGCATGTTCAAACAGTGCATGGCACCGAAGGTATGCCACCACCACAGTGACATTGCAACCCCGTTGCCCCATGACACCATGCACAACATCCCCACTGTGACTCCTCCCCGCATGTGGTGATATCATCCACTGACACCACCACAGCACACACAAGGCTCTCCTGCATGGCCCCAACAGAGGCCCGTCAAGGAGGTCGACCTGGCATGAGTACCCGAGGGACCCCACAAGTGACAAGGCACACCCCGGATGCCACCACCAGCAGGAAGACCTCCCGAACACCCACCCATGCACACACCTCAACCCAGCACTGGCCCCACTAGATAGCACAGCACCCTACTGTGGCGCATGGAGGCATACGCCACACAGGAGGCAACACAGGGCACATACAAAGCCTCTCCCAACACAGTCCCAAGGGTACCCCCTCAAACACCCACACAGAGCGGAGTAACAGACGCTGCTGTCATGAGTCCCATGGTGCCATGTACCTATGGCCTGCACACCACTATGGTGCCGGTGAGCCTGCCATGTGGTGTATGCACCATGAACCAGGCCACTGCCTACATGCAGCATGACCCCATGTGACAATCACCAGACCACAGGCACCACCCTAGACACCATAGACTGCATGGAGAGGGCCAACAACAGCACCACCTACAGTGGCAACAGAAGCAGACATGCAATAGACCAGGGGTCAAGATGTCAGCTGCCAGGGTGCCGTGCCTGGAAGGTGGCTGGTATGGACTGCCACTGATGTCATGTCAGCATCCATGCATGTGATGGTGGGGTCGGCATGACTGTGTGAACCACAGAAATGCAAGGTGCACAGCCGCACAGGCATGGCACACACCACAGGGGCGGCTAGGACATAACACATGCACCAAAGCCCGCTGCACACAGGCAAACAGTGCACAGGGCACACCACACATACCCTGGACAGAGCTCATGGCCCCCACCCACACCAGTGGAGGATCCTTGGCAGACACACCCATGGCCAGGCCAGCACCACCCCAGTTTCCATGCTCACCATTGCAGCAAGGCACCATGTGCCCGCTGCAAAATAGAGACTGACACAGACATAGTTGGAAAAGCATGTATTAAGTAACAATAAACATCAACAGAAACTATGTACAAAGATATATATATATATATATATATATATATACACACACACACACAGTGGGGAGGGATGTTACAAGGCCACAACAAGGGGAAGGGCAGGGACAATGGGAAAGGCAAAGGTGGGAGAAATAGGCATGTGGGGACAGTTCAGGGAGGGAATGGTACAGTGCAGGTGCTGCAGACCCTACTGGTGGCCCCTGTCAGCCCTGTCCTCCCTGTGGCACCTTCTATGCCACCGACGGGCACCCCATCCATCCCCTGCAGCAGCTTCATCATGGCCGGGTGTCCTGCAGGATCTCCTGGATGTTCCTTTCTAGGGCTGTCCAGCGTGGTCCACCTAGGACAAGGGAGCAGAATCAGTATGAGTGACTGTCCATACCAACGCAGCCCAACCAATGTGCATGGTGTACATTAGTGGCCTGCACCCCTGGGATGGCATGCAACCACCCACAGTGGGTGCACCCACATGATCTGCCTACCCGGGCACCCACAGCCATGCAAACTGCTGCATACCCCCACCGCCCATGCACCACACAGCACCATCGTGGCCGTCTGGCATCATGCCAATGCAGTGGGATGGCAGTGGCACCGCCAGGCACCCAGTGCACACACAGCCCACCTGCGACACCCACCCACAAGTGCAGACCCATGGGAGGATGCGGAGGGCACCACGGGATGTGCACAGCAGTAGGGGTCATGTGCAGGGGGCCATGCCTCACCACCTCCCCTTCAACACACCATGCGCAGTTAGGAAACATGGCACTCACCTGCATCCCGGTCAGCAGGGTGCTGCTGACCCCCAGCACCACCACTGTCCCCTGCCTGCATGGCCACACCACCAGCAATGTCTTGCCCTCCATGCTCTTGGGCCATCTGGGCCCTACGGTGATCCTCCGGGCCTAGTGTGGAAACATGGAGAGAGTCCTATCAGTACATGTCTGAACCAATAGCCCCCCAACAGTGTGTGTGCCTGTGCAGCCTGTCTGTGCTGTGGTGGCACAGGGTGTACTCAATGCACCCCCACAACTTGCAACACAGGTACCGGCCCCCAACCCCCCACGGTGGCATGGCCTGCCGATCACCGTGCCACCAGGACAGATGGATATTACTAGTGTGGTGAAGGAGCACCTACCTGGCTATGGCACGGCTCCCCACTGGACATGCACCTGCAGTCTCCCTAGGCAGTCAGGGTCATGCCTCTGGAGGTCCCCATAGCGGTGGTGACACTGCTTTGCAGTCTTGCTGCTCCCTGTGACCTCCTCAAGGCCCTCTGCCACCTCCTGCCACACCACTGTGTGTGGCCTCAGGAGGGGAACGTGTCCAAACAGGGAAGCTTCATGGGGCTCCACAAGAGCCACCAGGTTCACCAGTTCCACCGAGGTCCATACTGGTGCTCTGGTGTGTGCCATAATGCAGACACTGGAGAGCTCAAAATGGCGCCCGGTAGCAGACATGCCCCACGTATGAAGGCAGTGCGGTACTGTGTTGCCAGTCACAATCATGCTGCTACCAGACTGTGCAATAGGGGGCAGGCATGCAGATGCATGGCACCTAGAGGGCAAAGGGCAGCTACAGGGTCAAGGGTCTGTCCGTGCATGGAGCACCACAGTGCTATTGGGAGGCCCCTGCATGGAGTGCGGTAGAGTGCATGTGTGTGATGCCAAGCAGTGGCCTACTGCACTGTGGCACCATGGAGCCCACGGCGCACCATGGCATGTGCGTCCCTTCGGACATATAGCACAAGAGCACCACAGGCACAGTAGTGGCAATGCCCTGTACTGCCTCCCATGCACAGTGCATCAGCTGCACCACTAGCATAGTCATCAGCATGTCGGGCATGCATGGTGTGGCACTGATTGTGCATGTCACAGTGGTGTGCCACAGCCTGAGCATGCTCAACACCATTGCACAAGACACAACAGCATGATATTCAGCCACGTTTTGCTAATCAGCTCATGAGCCATTCCACGGTGCATTCACTGCATTTGCATCCCATTACAGTTGTGCCTGCCCTCATTTGCATGTGATGCGCTATAAAAGTGACCTGGGAGGAGGTCACGTGATGCTAACTTCCTGAGCAGCCGCAGAGGCTTGGAGCTCCCTACTCCCATCAACCTTATTCATTCCAAATCTGTGATTCTCGAAGAACAAATCCAGCAATCTACACACCAACTGATCTACTATACTCTGCCTATTGGCCTCAGGGCGATTTTTTACTACAGTCCTCAAATATCCAAGAGGATGGAGGCGGAGAAAAAACAGGCCGCAATCCAGCATACACCACCAGCTACTCCTGAAAAGCTGCCTAAAAAGGCAAGGAACCAACTCGGCTCTACTTCCGATAAAATGGGTGACAAGGCACAGCTGCCTAATCTTCTCACTGAGGAGAAATTTCTGCAGGAATTAACTCCTCTGAAAGATGTACTACAAACTATCACTTTGGAACTCAAATCTATTCGAGGAGACCTCTCCTCTCTCACCACAAGGTGTCTGATTCAGAGGCTAGAATCCACTCCCTGGAACAATGGAAAACCAGGGCAGAATCTGATCTGGTTACACTAAATCAACAGGTCAAAAAATTACAATTAAAAACAGAAGACCTGGAAGGCCGAAACCGGAGAAACAACCTACTTATTTTGGGTCTCCCTGAGCTTGAGGAGGGATCCGACTCCATTGCTTTCCTACAGAAATTTCTAGCCAAAACAGTGGGCCCTTCACCTCTCAACCCCCACTACCACCTGGAAAGAGCACACAGATCCCTGAGACCCAGGCCTCCGCCAGGCTCTCCCCCATGACCAATGATTATGAAGTTCCTCAGTTACATCGAAAGGCAGCATGTTCTTACCAAATCCCGCAAGCTGCAATCCATTATGTGGGGAACGGCCAAACTCCGTATCGCTCAAGATCTCCCCAAGGAAACCAGAATGAAGAGAACTGCATTCCATCCCATCGTCCAGAAGTTAATCGCAGCGGACATACCTTTCAGAATGATGTACCCTGCCACCCTCAAAGTCACAATCGGGGACAACTCCAAAAGCTATGACTCCCCGGACTCGGCTTACAAAGATCTGTCTGCCAAACTCCCCAATCTCTTCAAATCAAATAGCTGAATTTCCAGTCTCCAGCTCCAGTTTTAAGGCGATGTCCTAATTTGACTTTTCTGTGTCTGATATTTTATTTTACCTGGGTGACTGGTTCCGGCGTTGTCCTGATGAGCGGAGAACCCTCGTCAACCCGGACGGAGGTTGGGGTAAGCCGCGTTGTTTCTGACCCTCGTCATTTACCCAGAACCAAATAGGGGTGGTAATAAGATTTAGCCTGGCTATTTTCAGTGAGGGATCAGCTTGGTCCCACCCCATAACCGTTCCCCAAGGAAACACTATAAAAATGGAGGGACAGAATCTCCAGCTCTCGGCCCATCCTGCCATTCCCCAGCTCTCTCTAGCAGCCCGGTCAAAGGGGTGAGTGAACTCCTTTTCTTTTGGGCTTTTTCTTTTGAAAATAATTGGTGATCATCCCGTGTAATCACAATCGCTAATACAACGACCATGAGGTTGGTTGATGGGGGGCTCCTGAGCCGCTTGTAGCTGCTGTAAGTTGCATTGCGAGCTTATAGAAGGGGGGCATGTAAACCCAGTCTCACACATGGGACCATCCTTGATTTACTTGGCTCAGATGAAAATCACAGTTTTGTCTTTGTTTCTGGTCTTTTGGAGACCCTTTAACCTACAATATGTTAGCAGCAAATGGCATACTGGGTTTACAATAGGGACCTGGTCCTCAGGCTTCTACCACAATTACTTTCATTTCTCGATTGTTTATGCCTGGTACCAGGATGTATATAGTTGGGTAGGCTTAGCAAGGGGTTATAATGGGGGGTCGGATGGTTGACCTCTCTGCCTCCTTACATATTTTATATTAACTTGGATCTGCACTGTCCGTTTATGGCACAATTACATTTGATACGTTTTTTTTGGCAGGTCACAATGGGTTGGAGTGCTGGATTTAGAGTGTGCTTTTTCTATTGGGTTACAGTTGTAAGTTGTATTGACTGTCTTTCTGTTATCCTGTTTTTAAAATGGCTATAAACTCTGTCAAAATCACATCATGGAATGTACGTGGGCTCAGGGAGAAAATCAAGAGAAACCAAGTATTTAATCATTGTGACTTATTTCAAACCGATATCCTACTGCTACAAGAAACTCACTTAATTAATTCAGAGGCTAAATGGTTGTCTAGATCTGGTTTTTCACAGGTATTTGTTGCAAATGGGTCAAGCTCCAGTAGAGGTGTCGTCATCCTCATTAAAAACTATGTCATGTTTCTGGTAGACACAACAATAATTGACCCAGAAGGCAGATGCATACTGATCAAGGGATCCCTCAATAGTGGTATTGTTCTTGGCTCAATCTATGGTCCAGTAGGAGGTAGCTCTGAATTCTTTATGACCCTAGCAGATAAAATAAGTACCCTTCTTTCCTCCCAGCTCCTACTAGGTGGAGACTGAAATGTTCCACCATCCCACCTACTAGACAAAGTCCCAGAATCAAGTCATCCGCCTACTCCAGTTCAAAGGTCCCTACTAGACTTTCTACATACACTAGGGTTGTGTGACCTCTGGCATCTCTCCAATCCCTCCCTTCAGTCCTTCTCTTTTTTCTCTCAACCCCACGGTTCCTGGTCCAGAATAGACTACATTTTTATCCGCAAAACCCTCCTCCCGGCCTCCTTCAGTCTGGTATCGAGGCGATTGTGCTCTCTGACCATGCAATAGTATGGGCAAGAATCTCCCAGATCCGAACTTTCAAAGGGATACTATCTGGAGCTCAACACTCAACTCCTAAGGAACCCCAGTCAGTGGCCCACATTAAAACCCTCATCTCTCACTTTCTCGAGAGCAATGTTAACTCTACCCAGCGATTTAACATTATTTGGAGCTCTCTAAAATGCTACCTAAGAGGCGAATTAATTAAATTGGCCTTGACGAGGAAAAGAACTAGACAATCTCGTGCCTCCCTATTAATGACCAAGATCAAGGAGCTTGAAAGCTCTTATTCCCCTTCCTCTCCTCTGTCATCCCTCGAGGCCCTCTTAGCAGTCAAAAACGAATATACAGATATACTTAAAGAAAAAGCAGAATATAGCTTACTTAAGACCCAAACCAAATATATTGAGCAAGGCGAAAAGGCTGGCAGGCTTTTGGCCTTAAGACTGCGTACACTAGAGAGTTCCAGACTAATCCTGGCCCTGCAATCCCCTGAAGGCTCCATTAAAGCCTCTCCCAGGGAAATTGCACAGATTTTTGAGAATCACTATAGAACCCTCTACAGCATGCCTCCTTCTGCTTCTTTCTAAGATGTATCAGCCTATCTGGCAGATCTCAACATTCCCCAACTTTTGCCTTCTCATAAAGAAACCCTGACCTCCCCTATTTCACTCTCCGAGATAGAAAAAGCTATCGCTTCCATGGCCCCGGATAAAGCACCAGGCTCAGACGGGTTTCCCTCAAATTTTTACAAGGTTTTTTCCAAAGAGCTTGCCCCCTCTACTCCTCAAGCTATACTACTACATCTTTTCTACCGCCACTCTGGACCCCACACTTCTCAAGGGCACCATTGTCTTAATTCTCAAACCTGATAAAATTCCTACAGACCCAGCGAGTTACCGACCCATATCCCTTCTAAACTGCGATATGAAAATTCTCTCCAAGGTCTTGGCCGAGTGGATTAAGAAAATCTGGACCCACCTCCTTAGTCCGGAACAAGCTGGATTTGTCCAATCTCGCTCCCCAGCAGATCACCTCAGAACCCTTTCTCATATTTCTCACATCGCCCAATCATCCCATCTTCCAATGGCCCTGATTTCGCTAGATGCAGAGAAAGCATTTGACAGAGTCAATTGGTCTTTCCTTTCCTTTCCTACACTGACCAAGATGGACTTCCCAACCTCTTTCCTCAAATGGATCCAGGTTTTGTATAAATCTCCTTCGGCCAAGATATACTGTAATGGTGTTTTCTCCTCTGTTTTCCATCTTCACACTGGTACCAGACAAGGCTGCCCTCTCTCACCCTTCTTGTTTAACCTGTATCTCGAACCCCTTCTTCTTTTTTTTTTTATAATTTAATATACTTTATTAAATTTCAGAACACCACAGTAAAACAACCAGCATTCCAATAGCATAACAATACCAGGTGTCAAGTGTCCCCCCTCCCCTCCTCCCCTCCCAGACCACACTACTTACTTATACCTTTAGAGCTCAGGGTTCATCCACACTATCCATCTTTACAGAGTGCCAGAAGGGCCTCAAGATTCCCCCACAGTTCTAAGTAGGAAGCTAGTCTGTTCTGCATAGAGGCGATATGTCTTTCCAGTTGAAGGGCGAGCATGATCTCCCTGTACCATTCCAAAGTAGTGGGGGGTTGTCATCTAGCCAATGCCTAACAATAACCAACTTAGCCACTGCCGAGATTAGTAACATATATGCTTTCCTAACTCTAGGTGTATCTCTGGGGAGATAATTTAGCAAACATACCTCCGGAGTAAACAAAGACTCAATCCCAAATGGGATCCAGTGTTTCTCTGATCAATTGCCAAAATTTTGATACTTTTGGCAATTCCATATTTTATGATGAAGAGAACCCATAACCTCCTTGCATTTGCCACAAAGTGGCAAGGTCAACTCTTCCTATTCTGAACAATTTCATTGGCGTCCAGTAGATATTATGCATAATATTAAAATGAATTAACCGCAGTCTATCCTGTTTAACATATCTGTATAGTGTCTGCCATAGACTACCCCATAGGATCGGATCTTCGGGAATATTCAATTCATTAACCCAGTAATAGCAGACCCTGGATTGTAATCTGAAGTCTAATGTTTGCAAAGTTTTGTAACACCTGGAAACCGGGTGGGACTGAGAGGCTACCTGTAACAGTACAGCCGCTTCCCGACCCGACCAGTCTACCAGCAGAAAGAGGGCATTCAAAGTGCTAAGGGCTTTACTAGCCTGAGCATACCTGAAAGTATTTTTCTCAGACGTCCCAGTGATGCTCTGAAACTGGGCAAATAGCTGCGGTCTCCCATTTACCCAGATATCCGAGACCTTAGAGCCATTCAATTGAGGCCAAAAGGAGGAGGATATTGGTGTCCCACCAATCCTAACTTGCGGGTTGCCTACAATGGGTTGGTCCACTGATTGACACCATCTTATTCCCAGATATTTTTGCATTTGCAGCAAGGCCTTAAGAGACCATCCCATAGGGTTATTCCTTATGGACCTAGGCAGATGGACCTGGGAGGTATAAATCAGGGCCCCTAAAGAGCATTTAACTCTACTCGCCAAGTACTGCTCTATACTAAGCCAAACAGGAGTGTAGTCTGAGGGGTCAAGTTCTTTATACCAAAAAGCCAATTTACTCAAATGGAATGCTATATAATATAGAAAAAGGAAGGGCAGCTAGCCTCCCTTGGACTTAGGGCAGTCAATTTGGAATAGGACCTACGAATACTCTTCCCCTCCACAGAAACCTGTTCACTAAACTCTGGAGTTTGGAGAGCCATGTTCTCGGTAGATATCCCTAACATTCCCATTGGATATAAGATTCTTGGTAAAATATTCATTTTACCGTTTAATCTCCCCACAATGAAAAGAGAACAGTCCTCTCTCCATATCTCCAGTAATCGCTGTAATTACAACACCAATGTTCTCTTTGATCATGGTACCCATGTCTCTAGAAACTTTAATACCCAGATATGTCAGAGACTTAGCTTCCCAGGAAAGCCCATAAGGAGCCAATTCCGCTCTGTTCACTCTATTATTTAAGGGAAAATCTTGGATTTGTCTCGGTTCAATTTATAATAGGACACCTTTGCGAATTTTTCTACCTCATCCAATAAAGCAGGGATAGATATACCAGGCTCCTCAACATGAAATAGAATATCATCTGCATAGGCTGACAAAGCGTATCTCGAGGTTCCCATCTGGATTCCTCTGATACTGGAGTTGTTCAGTAATCTGCGGCAAAATGGTTCTAAGTATAAATTAAAAAGTAAAGGAGACAGAGGGCACCCTTGTCTTGTTCCCCTAAACAGCTGAAAAACCGGGGATAAAACACTGTTACACTTGACTTTAGCAGATGGAGCAGCATAAAGTAATTTTATCCATCTCAGAAATTCTTCAGGCATGCCGAATCGGGTTAAAGTGGCATAAAGGAAATCCCAGGATACCCTATCGAATGCCTTTTCCGCATCTAGGGATACTAATACCATAGGTAAATTGGCATCCCTGGCAGCGGCAATAAGATGTAACAATTTCCTCATATGGTCCCCAGATGACCTTCCAGCCATGAATCCCACCTGTTCGGGGCCTATGAGTTTACCCATTACTCTTGGAAGTCTAATGGCTAAGAGCTTCGCTAAAATTTTAATATCTGAATTTAATAGTGAAATAGGCCGGTAACTACTACATTTAAGTGGATCTTTCCCGGGCTTCAAGATTAATGATACCACCGCTTCATGAAAGCTGGTATCTGATATGCCATTATCATACCAATAATGAAATACATCCCTTAAAATTGGACTTAAAATTGGTAGATACATCTTATATAAATTATTTGGGAGTCCGTCCGGACCGAGGACTTATCAACGGTAAGAGCGGATAGTCTGCTGGATTTCAGTAAAGAAATGGCTCGCCCAAGAAGGCTGCCTCCACCGGTGTAATCGTAGGCAAGCTCACCGACTCGAGATGACGCCCAATCTCAGCCTTACTAGGGGCTAATGCACTATGTACCGCATAGAGTTCCTGATAATATTTACCAAACGCCCATGCGATCCCTTCCGAGTCAGTACACACTGGACCCTCTTGATCTTCCTTAATTCCTGCAATAAATTGAGAGGACTCTAGTTGCCGAATACGTAGGGCAAGAAGCTTGCCCTGCCTCTCCCCCAACTCTAAATATCTGAATTTAGTTCTACGTAGGGCCAATTCAGCTCTTTGGGAAATGAGTCCCGTGTACTGAGCCTGAAGCTGGTATAACCTAGCCCATGTATCTGCCGAAGAATTCTTAGACAGCGTATGCTCGAGATTTGAAATAGAGGCCAGAAGAGAATCACTTTGAATCTTCTGACAGCGGGCTCTTTTGCCGCCATTCTTATGAATTCACCCTCAGTGAACATTTCAGTGCCGACCAGACCAGATCCAATTTAGTGACCGAACCCTGATTGTTAACCATGAAGGAAGTCAAGAAATCTTCAATATGTTCCTGGGAAGCTTGGTCTCACAATAACTGAGTATTTAAACACCATAATGGTGACCGCTTACATCCTACGTCTAGACAGTAACTCGTAATGACAGGAGCATGGTCAGATAGGACCCTGGCAGAAATCTCCACTCAAGAGACCCCTGCTATTGCAACAGCACTTAACAGAAAATAATCAATTCTAGAATAAGTACCATGAGCTGAAGAATAAAAGGTGTATTGTCTCTCCACAGGGTTAAGAATTCTCCACACATCCAGAAGAGCTGCCCCATTAAGCAACTCTTTCATGGCATGTTGGGCTGGAGAAAGACCCCTTTTGCAAGAGTCTGATCTATCAAGTTCTGTCTGAAGTACTAGGTTCCAGTCCCCGGCCAGTACTGTTAACTTTAAAGGGTTAGTCACCACTAAATTTAACAGGTTAACAAAAAAAAAGGAGAATCAATGTTAGGTCTGTAAATGGACCCCAACAATATCGGCTGGGACTCTAACAGACCATGAATCAGGACATAACGGCCCTCTGGGTCCCAGATCTCTTGCATTAATTTGAATGGAACTCCCTTAGCTAGCAAAATCGCCACACCTCCTTTATTAGTTGCTCTCCCCGCTCTGTAGACTTGTCCCACCCAAAGCCATTTAAAAAGAGTGATGTCCTCCCTCTTCAAATGTGTTTCCTGGAGAAATACGATTCTAGCTTTCAATTATGCCAGATGTTTTAAAATTATTTGCCTCTTAACTCTATCTTTGGCCCTTTGATATTCCAGCTTAAAAACTGATATTGATTAGTCATAGCCCTGTAAAATACCGTAGATGGGAAGGCCTGTAATTTCTACTCATACTTGCCGACCACTTGCCTCTGATATAACCACCACCTGTAAAGGGTACAATGATCCCTAAAGCCTTTCTAGACTCGTAAAAAGTACGATGTGTGGTCCTGTCCCATAGTCCCCTGCCCCTCCCCCTACCCAACTTCCCAATACCTACCCTACCTTCCACAGCACCCCCCTTATCAGACGACCCCCAGTTCCAAATAACTGCACTCCCACCCTCTACTTGCCACATGTTGTTAAAAACAAAAGCAGCCTGCCAGTGCTATTCGCCCCCCTAGGCTCGCCTCCCACCCAAATGCCATTTATGTCTACACAGCCATGTAACTCATTATCCCCTGATACCCTAACCTTGTCCCACAATAAACTTGCCCTAGATAATCCAAAAGGGGGAAAAAGGGATCAAGCATCGCTATCAGCAATCCCCCCACAGATACATCTCTTCTAATGCCCCCTTACATGTTCCCCATCGTAGACCATGAAAACCAAATGAAACTTTCCTTCAAAGATGAGCTATCTCACCTTGTAGAAAAAAAAGCAAAAAAAAAAAAAAAAACCTTTCTTTCTTTTTCTTTCCTCTTCCCTCCCCTTTCCTTCTTTCTCTTCTCTTCTTAACCCCCAGCAATCAGACTTGTACTGAGAGGCATTAAATCCAAAGTCCTTCGATCACCTCTTGGAACTCTGCCAAGCAGAGCCGAGGTAACCAAACAACAAGTTTCAGTAACTTCACAACCAGAATAAAAGTCCAGTCTTCCACCGTCCAGGTCTCTGATGATAAATGAACATTCAAGCTATAGCCAGCCTATTCATATGTCTTCACTTGCCGATTTCCATTGTCTAAACCCCACAGTAAGCAGAAAACAAAACAGGCATGATTCTCGGGTTCAATGCGCTATTATCCTAGCGACAGCCGCCCAGTTTCCAAAAGTCTCCCTCCGGCTAAAAACAAAAAAAAACGCACGCTTCCAGTCACCATCACAAACATCGGGTTTACTAGACTTTCCACGGTGTTCCTGCGGTTCACTCTTTAATTCCTCACGTCGACACAAGGCAATGAGACAACGTTAGCCAGAGATACCAAATCTGTAGTCCTGGGTTCAGGCTTTTTTTTTTTTTTACTTCCAATGGTTGCACCGGGGATTCAAAGGAGTCCCATAGCAGAAAACAAAACAGGCATAATTCTTGGGTTCAATGTGCTATTGTCCTTGCGACAGACCCCCAATTTCAGAAAAATAAAGCACGGTTCCAGTCACCAATTAACACTTCTGGATTACAAATTTTCCCATGGCGTTACTGTGGTTCACTCACTCATTCCATACAGCAATCCGAGGCAATAAGGAAACATTAGCCAGACGTACCAAATTTAATATTCTGAGTTCGCCTCCTCCATTCATTTAAATAGATCAGGAAGTAGACTTTTTAACTCTTCCAATGCTTTCACCGGGGAGTCAAATGAGTGCCAGTTATCGCTCAGCTTGACCATCAGGGTTGCCGGATATTGTACCCGAAAGATTTTACCTGCTGCGAGTAGTTTTGAAACGATAGGATGAAACTCTTGTCTCCTCAGGCGTACCGAGTGTGGTAAGTCATGGGTAATCCGGATTTTTCGGTCTTCCCATAAGACTTCTTTAAGCTCTTTTGCTCTTGCTAGTACATGCTGCTTATCTTGGTAGTTTAAAAATTTCAAGATGACTGGTCGGGGTGGTTGTCCACTTGCTGGCATTGGGCGTAACGCTCGATGCACCCTCTCTATTATGTAGTCGCCACTGGTCGGGGATGGCCCTGCAATTTTGAGACATAGCTTTTGAATAAAAGTAATTGGCGCATTCCCCTCCTCCTTTTCAGGCAGACCCATGATAATTAGATTAATTCGTCTGCTACGCCCTTCCAGGTCCTCCAGTTTATCTTCGGACGTTTTAATCCTGCGGGCCAAATTCGTTGTTCCCTTTTCTACTTTTTCCTGCTTTTTTTCTATAGATGAGATCCTAGTTTCTGAATCTCCCACTCTAACGGAGAGCGAAGCAACTGAGCTCTTGATCGTTTTTAAGTCTTCTGATATCATGTCAACCGCTGACTGTAACGGCTGCATTAATTCTATAAACCTCTCCTCCGATAAAGTGGTCGCGGTTGCGGGCATCTTTTGTGTGCTAGTAGCTTGCTGTCTAGGCCTCTTTGCGGCCTTGTTCTTCTCCGGTGTGTGAGGGGGAGAATGCCGTGGAGGGGCTTTTTTCACGTAAGCTTCCATCCAAAACTAAACCGGAAGATTCTCGATGTCTTCCCCCAACTAGGAAATACCCAACAATTCGATGTTAGATCAGAATTTTAAAGAGAATCGTGGAAATAGCAGATGGGAGACGGAGCTCAAGGAGGAAGTTGCTGCTGCTCAAGCTGCCATCACGTGACCTGCTCCCCCTTCTTCTTAAGCTTAAATCTTCCCCACTTATTCAAGGTTGTTTGATACATCAACAAGAGTTAGTCCTCTCAGCCTATGCTGATGACATACTTCTCCATGTTACTCTTCCCGCCACTTCTCTAGGACACGCGCTGCAACTTATCGCTCAATATGGCAACCTCTCTCAATACAAATTGAATATATCAAAATCCAAAATTCTCCCATTGAACACCCATACGTATAAACACGAACTTACTAAATTTGGTATGAGATGGTCCCCTAAATCGATTAAATACCTAGGCATCCACTTTACCTCAGATCCCTCTTTGCTTAGGAAACTTAACTTAGATCGCCTTAAGACTCATATCCAGCTAGATTTACAAAGGTGGTCTAATCTCCCTATTTCTCTGTGGGGTAGGATTAACATTATTAAGATGAACATTTTTCCCCGTATCTTTTATCCCCTCAGCCTACTAGGCCTCTGATTACCACTCTCTTACTTACATCAATTTCACACAATCTTCTCAAAGTTTATTTGGCGAGGGAAAGCAGTTCGATCGACCTTCTCAAGCTATCCCCCCTAAGGATAAAGGCGGTCTTAGACTTCCCAACATAGCACTTTATCATTGGGCTGCCCACCTTCTAAATTAGGTAGATGGTACTCAACCCATGCTGAATCATTTCCCCAATCTGGCTTCAAATTGAGAGGCAGATCCTTGGAGACTAAAATAGATCCCTATGCAATTTTCTATACTCCTACCTCGGTGCTTTCACACTGGCTATCCGACCAAACAATTTTCACATCTCTTAAATCTCTTTTTCAATGCCTATATTTCCTTAAAATCTTCCCTAAAATGGACCTAGCACAACCCATCATCCTCAACCCAATATCAAACTGGGTAACTCAATAATCACCCCTGAGTGGCTTCCACAAATTAAAGAAACTACTCTAGAATGCTACTATGACCATGGCTCCCTCCTCTCATCCCCCAACATATTAGCTAAATTCACTATTCCCAATAATAAGATCTTCAGATTATACCAACTAAGACATCTTACTGCTGCTAAATTTGGCTCACAATTTCAAGAACCTAAGGTTCAATCCTTCCTCTCTCACATCTTTACCCTTGCCTCTAAACCACATTCCATTTCTCTAATATATTCCTTCCTACTGGACTACAAATTCCCGAATTAGATCGAAGGTTCCAGTATCTGGCTTTCTTTGCTCCCTGATTCCACCCCCAATTGGTCCCAAATTTGGAAGGACCTGCACAGATACCACACCCAAGATAGGTTTAGACTCACCCAATATTACATATTAAACAATATGTACTATACCCCCAAAAAATTGTTCCGTCTTAATAAACTATCTCTCTCCCTCTGCTCCAGGTGTTCACATAGTGAAGGGAATTCCCTGCATATTTTCTGGCACTGTAATAAGGTTGCCCTCCTGTGGGCCTCTATTCAGGACAATCTAGATCCTATACTTGGCCTTACCAACCTTTTTTACTCCTGATATATGTATTCTAGGAGACTACTCTACCATAGATTGCTTGGAACGCCAATACCACATGGCCCTTGTGTCTATAGTGGTCAAAAGACTAGTCCTTAAACATTGGACCGACCAACTGACCCTGACCTATTCTGAGTGGTTGGCAGAACTTTCAATTTGCTTCAACATGGAGAGGCTTGTGGCCAGCTCACGCAATCGTATGGACCTGTTCCACAAAAAATGGGGCAATTTGTATGCATTATATTTGCACTAATGATCTCTAGAAGTCCTCTCTGATGCCCATCGTGGTTTTCTTCCCTTCCCCTTCTCCCATCTACTTCCTCAGATTTTGACTACAGGGTCAAGTTATGATTTAGTTGTGAACTGGTTAATAGAGCTAGATATACAATTGTGTTGCACACTCTATAAGGGTTTTGTGGGGGGTGAGTACCTTATGGTTGGTAGTAGGGTGGTGGGTGGGCTTGTTTTGGAAAGAAGAAGATGGGGGGTTGAGGGAGGGGGTTTGGGGTTGTTGGGGTGTTGTGTTCTCTTTTATTTTGTTATTTTAGTTATACCATGTATGGATACTTGACATTAATGTGTAATGACCTGTCTATGTAGGTTATGTTAAAATCAATAAACTTGAATTTCAAAAAAAAAATAAAAATAAAAGTGACCTGGGAATTCATAGGCCATGGATCAGTTTTGCAGTCTTTTGAGGTAGGTGCCATGCTGTGGAGACATGGGGACAGTGGTCTGGGAGGGCTGCATGGGACTGCACAGTCCATGGTAACACCTGTTCATCTCCCCAGACACAAGCATGACCAAACAAGAGGAGCTGGGAAGGGTGTGGAAGAGGAGGCCTGACTTCACCAGGGTGGAATCAGATGCCCTGTTTGAGGCCTACTTCAACAGGGAGCCACTGCTCAGTGGACAGAGGGGCACACCACAGGCCCATGCGGTGGTGTGGGGCAAGGTGGTATGTGCTGTCAACCAGCAGGGCAGCCACAAGCATTCCATGCAGGAGTGCAAGAAAAAGGTTGGCATGGACAGTAGGAGGATTAAGGATAAGGTGGCTGCTAACAGGGTGGTGCATGCTGCCACTGGTGGGAGCCAGCAGGATGTTCTCCACCTGATGTCACTGGAAGAGCTGGTGGCCTGCAGCACGTGGCATAGTGCCATTGAGGGTGTTCCCGGTGGAGGCTTCCAGATGGGTGGCAGCCCATCACTACATGGTAGGACCAGTGCTGGCAGTGTGTGGGTGGTGGTGGGGGCAGGCCCCAGATCCAGGTGGAACCACTAATGGTACTGTGTTCCTTTACAGCTCCTGAGCATCTGCATGGGGCAGCAGTGGTGGATGTGTCCACTGAGGGGGTGGCCCCAGACACGGTGGGGTGCCCATCCACCTCCACATCTGTCCGAGGGACTGAACGTCTGCAGCCCTGCACATCTGTCCGGACTGATGCCAGTGGTGCGGGTGTGGATATGGCCCTGGCTGTGTTCCAGTGTGATGCCACTCACGGTGTCCTCTGTTCTGAGACACAGATCGGGGCCGACTCCAGCACCGATGATGACGTGACACACGTCCCGGACAGTGTTGTATGTGGGACACAGGGAGATCCCACAGATGGCATCCACACAGGTGAATCTGCAGGTAGCAGTGGTGTGGTTGTCTGCACAACAGCCCTTGTCCAGGCTGCATCTGCAGGTTCCAGTGGGGCAGCACTGGCATGCGGCCACAGAAGTGGGGCTGTTGTCGCTGCTGCAGCTGCGCCAGTGGTGCCTGGTGATCGGCAGCCACAGGGGCAGCATCAGCAGCTGGACAGTGTCAACATGGGGACAGGGGCGGGGGGCAGCAGCAGTGCATCATATGTGGATGTATCCCAGGAAGGCAGCATTATGCAGCACCCACCGTCGAGGGGCACTGTGCAACAGGACCAGGAACACCACGGGGGACAGCATGCTGGCCATGCAGACAACACCTTGGATGACCACAGCCGTCTTCTTCAGGCCTCTGTGGATCAGCAGGTGCAGCTTGCGGCAGCAGTGGATACACTCTGTACAGAGCTGCACCAGGCAGAGAAACGTCCGAGGCAGGGACCATGCCCTGCTCCTGGCAGAGTTGGCTCAACAGCGGGTGGATGTGACCACAGCCATTGACAGGCAGACCACTGCAATGGCAACTGTCATGGCTACACTGGCCGACCGACTGTGTGCCCAGCCACCGCACACCCCCAGAGTGCTATGTCCACCTGCTGTTCTCGGCGTCGGGTGACCCCTGCCGTGTCAATGCTGGGTTCAGCTGTGGGCATACCTAGCATGCCTGGTGTGGGCATGTTCGGTGGCCTGCAAACCCCTGCATGGACACAGTCGTGTTTAAACAGCGTCACCCCTGGGGGCCCTTCGGTGCCACCCCATGAGGCCACTGGTCAGCCTGGTATGGCTGGCAGGTCTTGGCGGGGCTGCCCATGCATCTGTGCTGGCCGTGCTGCTGTGCTGCATGACTGACCCTTCCCCATCCACAGCCACTGTCTGCAACTGCCCTGTGTGCACTGTGGTGTTCTGTGTGTGTTGCATGGGTGTGGTGCCCTGCTCTGCACACACACGGTGCCTGTGCACACTCTCCCTGCTGCTGGACACTGTGGCATGTGCATGATGATGCCAGCATCGCACTGTCTGCCACTGTGCAATGGTGCTCAGCGTCTGAGGCATGCACAGTGCCAACCACTGAGTGTGGTTGTGTTGGGTCCTGTGGGGGTGTGGGGGGGCCTGTCAAGGGTGGGCATGCATGTTGCCCTGTAGGCATGAGTAGGGGTATGTGTGCCTGTGTGTGCATGCCTCATGCAGCCCTGCTGTTCCCTGCCTTTGTGTGTGGTCCCCCGCCCATTCCCACAACCCTGATGCCATCCTCCCTTGATGTCCACCCCTGCCTGTCTGTTGGCTGTGCCCTTGCCCTTGGTGGTTGAATGTGGCCCTGTTGACCTACCTGTGTTGTTTTAAGTGCTCCTCTGTGATGGTGTCCCAGTGCTGCTGGCCATCTGGGCCAGCTGGGGATCCCTTCCCCCAGGGAGTGGCTGCCCAACACCAGCTGGACAGGCATCCTCATCGTACCCACCACTGTCCCCCTCCTCGACCTCAATGGCTATCCCACAGTCAGTGGCCATATTGTGCAGGATATAGCAGGCCAGGAATAGCCAGCAGGCCTTTGAGGGGCTATACTGTAGGGCACTGCAGGACGTGTGCAGTCTCGGTGACATTCCGTGTTGTGGCATGTGCCTCATTGTACTGTTGCTGCCCTGGGGTCGAGGGACACCGGTATGGTGTGAGCAGCCAGGGCTGTAGTGAGTAACCACTGTCACCTGTGTGTAGAGGGGTTTTATTAGCATGGTGGTCTGCAACACTGTGCCATGGGCCTTCATGGCCACTCCCCATGGCACCCCTGCCCATACCCCACACACCCACCCCCACATCTGCACCCATCATCCAGTGTGCTATGCATACTCACCTACCAGATAGCCAGTGGGGATGTCCCCACTCTTGAACCTATGGCACAGTGCAGACTGGTGCCAGATGAAGGCATGTGTGATCCCCCAGGGCGCATGGCACAGACATTGATTATGCGCCCCCTGGCATCACACACCACCTGGTAGTTGACACTCAGGTAACCCTTGCGGTTGATGTATGCTGCCCCCTCGGGGCCAAGTGGCATGCGGATGTCTACATTTGTGCAGTCTATGGCCCCACGCATGCCAGGCAACCATGCTACCCTGTGGAACTCCTTCAAGTTTGCTGCGCGCTCTGCCTGTGTGCTGGGGAAATGGATGTACTCTGCAGCATGTGGCAGCAGTGCGCTAAGGAATTGTGTGAGCAGGCATGACACGGCCGACTGGGTTATGCCTGCTGTGTCCCCTGTTGGTCTCTAGAAGGTGCCTGTGGCAAGCAGGCACATGACAGCTGTGATCTTAGTCTCCATGGATAGCACATGGCTCTGTCATGTGGGTGCCTGTATCTCCTCACTGCACAGCTCACAGAGCCACATCAGAATTGCCCGGTTCAGGTGGTACCGGCTCACAATCTCGATGTCACTGTACAGCTCGAAGCCAACGTGGGCACGGTACAGCCTGTTCTTGGCATACCGCCGCTGGGCCCTTCCACGGCAGTGCCTCCCTGCAGCCTGCCTTCTCACACCCCTCATTACCACCTCATCTGGAAGGTGGCACTGGCCATATCCCTGGTTGGTGTTCCCCCTCCTGGAGGCTGTCTACCTGGTCCCCCCCGGCTGTGTGCTGCTGGTGCTGCCCCTGCACCGGGTACACCCCTGCTCTTCACCACTGTCTGCCCTGCCTCTTAACCACTGCCCTCTATCCTCTGTGGCATGCTCAGGCCCTCTCGCACACACACACCCACCTTCACTCACTCATACACACCTTCAGTGGCCCCCTCATCCACCTCCTGGCTACACCTGCCCCCTGCTTCTTGGATTGTCTCCCTGTCACACTATCTCCATGCTCCACCACTATGGCTCCTCTGTAACACATTCATCCTCCCTTCACTTGCTCCCTTTTATTTTGGCTCATTTCCGCTTTCTCACAGCTTCCGATTTCTCCGCTATTACGCACATCGCCTACTGTTGAATATCACACTGCACACATTATTCCTGGTTACTCCCCCTGTACCTGCACATGCATTCATTTATTTTGCACTGTGGTGCATTGGGTGTTGTGCTGCGCAGCTGCTCCCGCCGAATATCACACATTGGCCCAAATCTGCTCTTGCGCAGGTGCATTCCTATTGCGCATGGCGCAACTGCTCTGAATATCCCACCCCAGGTACACTTTGGGGAAACCAGCTCCAGCCATGCTTACTAGCAATGAAATCAATTGGTGGATGTTGCCTGAATTGGGTATACTATAGGCCGATTCAGCACTCAGTCTCTTCCTGATTGGCTTCAGCTCCTGAGGATTTGAACTGCCTGGCACCTTCCCCTAGAGCTCATCTCTCTGCTGCCTAAATTTATTTTCTTTTCCTAACCTCTGCAACTGAATCTGTAATGAGCCTAATATACATAGAAATATAAACACATAGAAGTTGAATGCAGAATGAGACCATGAGGTCCATTTAGTCTGTACCCACTGCTGAATTTGAATTGTTAGAGTAGGGAACTACAGCCATTTTTGGAGTGTTTTTCTACCTTAAGTTATTTAAATATTTTTTTTCTCCCCACTTTTCCATTTGCAAGTTATACATCTTTACAATTTGAGGGTGCTGTTCCTAAGCCAGCACTACTCAAAGAGCAAGAATATTTCTATCTTTCTAACACATCACCTGACTTTAAATTAGGTTCTACTCATGGCTTCTACTCTACCTTATCTAGACCTGTCACTTAACTAGGCATTACAGAATTACCTTTCCCTAACCAATCCAAGTTGTCTTCAAAAATAAAAATAAATAAATAATTTTTCATGCCTTGCCCTCGCATACCACAGAATGCTGACTTTACAAATAAGCTGCCTACTTCTTACTCTCTTTACTGTCTCATGTCTTCCCATGCCACCTACCTATGTGAACCTTCTAAATAAACCCTCATTAACCCCCTCTTGTTTATTCTCTTCCTCTAATTTCAGACCCTGTGATCCCGATGTTGGGATCCCCCACTCCATTCCTCCAACTTTGGGCTCACCATACTTTTCTACCCTGTGCCTCCCTCTCTTCTGTCCCTAACTCCTACACCCTCCTGTGCTCCCTATCTATCCAGTTCACTTCCTCTTACTATCCACCTACCCCCTATAGCCTGGTCACATCTAAGTCATGGTACAAATGTTCAAAGCTCCACCTTATAATCATCTCCCTTCTCCTACTATCTGCCGGGGATACAAAACCTAACCCTGGTGCCCCTCTGTCAAACATGCAGGTGGCCCCTCTCCCACACATGTCCTCCCCTGCCTCCAACACACCAACCCTCCCTCTTTGTCTTAAAATCCTCCACCTTAAAATAAGAAGTCTGCTACTTAACTAGTCCTGCTTCAACCTCTAGCACTATTGTTAGACCCTGGCCTCCTCATAATAATCAAAACCTGGTAAAATAATAAAACACCTGATCCTAGTATATACATTCCTGGCTACAACATCACCAGGCAAGACAGCACAGGTAGGGGCAGTGGCGTAGCTATTTACACCTTATCCTCCATTCATACTACCCCAGTCCTATCTGTATTGGTCCCCACAGGTTACGAAGCCCTTGTCCTCAGGCTCTACATGTCTTACTCCATACCAGTCTACATTGCTGGGATTTACTGCCGCCCAGGTCTTTCCACTACTATTGATTCTAATCTTCTCTCTCAAATTTCTACCCTCACATCAAAATGGCAAACTATATACTAGGTGACTTTAATCAAAACTTGCCTGACTCCTCCCTATCCTAACTGGGCAACAGCATTGTGGCCCTTAACTTAACACAATTGATCCATGATCCAACCTTACTAAGTACTAAATCAGCCAACTACACAGTCATCAATTGGGCCCTAACCTCACATGTCCACAGAGTAATTGAATCAGTCCTCCTCCCAGATGCACTCAATGACCATCATATGATCTACTTGATCCACAAACTCTACCACCCAAAAGCCCTGCATAAAACATTGCTTGTCAACTCTTATAAATCCCTGGACCTTACCCACCTCCTATATGACCTAGCCCACACTGACTGGTCTCCTATTTCTTCTGCTACCACAGTTAACAAAGCCCTGGCCTATTTCCAAGGCCAATTCCTTAACATCTGGAACAAGCACGCACCCTTTAAGTGCACTCAAGTACATGGAAACCACCTCCTGCGAAACACACCAGAATTGATGGCATTCATGCGAGCTCAAGACTGGGCTTGGAAGGCACACAAAGTCTCTAAATCAAATGCTAACCATGAGAGATATTGATCCCTCAGAAATGCTTGCTCCAAGGCTACAAGACTTGCTAAGTCTGAATACTTTAGATGTACCTTTGATGCTAACATACGTATCCCATCAAAATTTTGGAAAGTTATTATCTCCCTCTTTTCTCCCCCCTCTAAATCCTGAACTCTACTCATCTATGTCAATAATGCCCTTACATCTGCCCACCTCTCAGTTGCCACTGAATTCAACTCTTACTTTACCTCATGTGCTGCTGCTCTACTAGCTTCTCTTCCTCCTACCCAACCAGTCATGTCCGTCTGCAATAACTCACACCAAAGCACCCTCCCTAGTGACCTCTTCTCCTTACCTCCAGAATCACATCATGATACTCTAAATGCTTTCCTCACTCTCAACCCATTTAAGGGTTCCTCACCTGATGGACTTTACCCCAAACTTCTCTTCCTCTCCACTCATGCCATTTGTTCACCTCTTTCTGCCATACTAAACCTTTCTTTCTCACTGTCTTCCATCCCTGACCCATGGAAACACACTGTAGTTCTCCCACTACCCAAGGGAGGTGACCCTTCTATGCCTGAGAACTATCAGCCAATCTCTCTCTCTTACTTATTCTTGCTAAGCTTCAGGAGTACCTGGTCCTCTCCCAACTCTCCTCTTACCTCTCTGACTCTGCCTTTTTCTCTCCCTATTAATCTGGTTTTAGGAAAGATCACTCCACTACCACTTCCTTACTTAGGCTCACTGATTCCATACTCTCAGGTATGGACAGTGGTCTAATAACATTTATGATCTTTGTCAACCTTGCAAGGGCTTTTGACGCTGTCTCCCACTGTCTCCTCCTAGATAATCTGTGATCTGCTGGCCTGTCTGATTTAGCCACAAACTGGTTAAGCTCCTACCTAACAGGCCGTGACACAGTCAGTGTCAAAATTGCTGATTCCACCTCCCCCCACTCCAGGTTAATGCTGGTGTACCCCAAGGCTCCGTTCTTGGACCCCTACTATTCTTCATATTTCTTAATGACCTCCTGTCAGTGTGCACCTCCTCCTCATCCATATGAATGCTGACAATACTGTCCTTTTCTGCTGTGGCTAGTCACCAACTGATGTCACTTCCACACTTCAGCATGACTTTGAGAAAGTTCAGCAGTGGCTAAGCTCCCATCAGCTTTTCCTCAATGCCAGGAAAACAGTCTCCATGACCTTTGGCACTAGGCAGAGACTCTCTAGACTAACTAAATTGCCCTCCTTCCACACACTTGATGGCACTACTCTGGAGAACACCTCCTCCTTATGTATCTCAGGGTCTGGCTAGACCAGTACCTAAACTTCACTGCACACATAGACTCCATCCTGAAAAAGCTACACCACAAATTAGGTGCCCTTTACAGGAACCGCAGCTGCCTACCTCTACAAGCCAGGTGGGAGATTGCCTAGAAAATGATACTACCCATCCTTGACTACTGTGACATAGTTTACAGTGCCACACCAAAGTCATCCTTAACCAGATTGGACACCCTTTTCAATGCTTTCTGTCATTTCTCTCTGGATGCTCCTTCCTTTATCCACCACTGTGATCTGTATCACTCTCCAGCTTTTCCTTCCTTGGAAAACTGCCATCTAGCCCACTGCATAAATTTGTCTCTAAATTCTGGTTAGATATACTTTCCTCTTATCTTGCCTCCTCACTGTCCTCCTTCCCCAGTGCCTCTCTCCCCCCCCCTCAGATCCAGTGACTCCTGCACTCTAGCTATACCACGGCACACCACCTCAATAGGCCAATCATCATTCTCCTATAGATTCCCTGAGCTCTGGAACTCAGTGCCTTATCAAATTAGGCACTCCTTATCCCTGTGGTCCATCTTGACCTCCCTCTTTCACTTCTTCTGTCCATTTTGCAGCAGCTCCTAATTTCCCCTCTTGCTCCTCACTACTCCTAATTTCCCCTCTGGCTTCCCCATCCCCTTTCCCAGCCTAGCACTTAATGTGAGGAGAAACCATTGTACTTTATTGCACTTCCTCATCCACATTGTATGCATTGAGCCTGCAGTGCTGTTAATTTGCTCCTCTTGCATCAAATCCCAATGTTTATCTAATGCTACTAACTGATGTATTTTTTTTTTTACTCTTTTGCTTCTCTGTTTTATATTACCTTTGGAAATGTGTTGTTGATTGTTGTATATATACATTTCTATAATACCACATGGAAATGAGCTTTTGATTACTATACTCCCATGTTCTCCTTCCCTCAGGATGCCCCTTGAGACAAGCAATTTTGTGTTATACAGTGTGCCCTTCCTGATGAAACTTTTCAATAAATAGATAGAGAAAGGAAGAATCAACCTAGTATGAATCTTGTAAACTACAGTGAGCAGAGAGATAGGTCTATAACAATTGAGGTCCTGTTTATTCCCTTTTTTGAATAAAGATATAATAATACCCTTGTTCCAGTTTTGGGGAAGGATGAGATGCAGACTTAGGACTATAAATATTGGGGTAAGAAAGTTTGCCCAAAAGTCAGAGACATGAAGAAAAGCTTTTATGGGGAGCCCATCTGCTCCTGCTGCTTTTTTTCTTTTTTGACCTAAGATAGCCGCCTTTACCTCTTGTTTTGTGAATAAACACAAACCCTGTGAGGCCTGTTCACATAACAGCACTGAGTCTGGGGTATTAACAGCTGTATTATTAGCCCTATGAATTTTAGAAAAGTGATCAATCCACATATCTGCAGTAATCATACAAAATGTATTATATCATATGTTATTTTCATCATGTCTGAAGGCTACAAGTGTCCAGAAAGTTTTTGTATCTTTTTTTAGAATACAATGAGAGGTGCACCAGAGGTGTAGGAGGACAGGGAAGGAGGAGGACAGGGAGGAGTATGCAAGATGGTCCAGGGAGGTGACCAGAAAAGTGAGAGAAGCCAAAACCCAGAGGGAGCTGAGATAATGCAGGGAATTGCGGGGGGGAGACTTTTTCAGATATATCTGGGAGAAAAGGAAGTGCAAGGAGACAGTAGTGAGGATAAAAAAGGGTGGGGAGTGGATGAAAAAGGGGGAGGAACAGGCAGAAGCACTGAATAAATGATTTTGCTCAGTGTTCATGGAAGAAAAGGGGGGACCACTACCACCATGGGCTGGGAGGGGGTTACAGGGGGAGAGGAGGTGACAGATGGAAAGATCAAGGTAGGTATAGTCCTAGAGGGAATGAGGGCACTGAGGGTAGACAAGGCATGAGGGCCAGATGCTATCCACCCCAGGATGCTGACGGAGATGGCGGAGGTGTTGGTGGAGCCGCTGGTGGATCTGTACTGCACCTCACTGGAGTTGGTATGTGTGCCACTGGAATGGAGGATAGCACATGTAGTGCCATTACACAAGGGCAGACCAAGAGACGAACCAGGCAATTATCATCTGGTAAGTCTCACCTCCATAGTGTACAAACTCATGGAAACAATACTAAAGGAAAGACTGGTATCATACCTGGAGGACAAAGGCCTCCAGGATGAGAGGCAGCATGGGTTCATTTTTGGGAAATCCTGTCAAACCAACCTGATACAATATTATGACTGGGTGACAGGTGAGCTGGATAATGGTCATGCGGTGGATGTTCTTTACTTATACTTCAGCAAGGCCTTCGATTCGGTGCCGCATGGGCAGCTTGAGGGGAAGCTAGCTGGTGTAGGAGTTGGGGCAAAAATTATGAACTGGATTGCAAGCTGGCTGAGTGGGAGGCTGCAACGGATGGTGTTAGGAGGGGAGCTCTCAACTCTGAAGCCAGTGGAAAGTGGGGTGCCACAGGGCTCTGCACTGGGACCAGTATTATTTGGGCTCTTCATATCGGACATTGCACATGGGGTGGTGAGCAAGGTAAGTCTGTTTGCAGATAACACCAAAATAGGAGCAGTGGTGGATGGAGGGGAGGGATGGAAGCAACAGGGATGGAAGCAGCTGCAGGGAGCCCTAAGCAAGCTAGAAGAGTGGTCAGATAGGTGGCAGCTGGGGTTCAATGCAAAGAAGTGTAAGGTTATGCACTTCAGGG
Organism: Neoceratodus forsteri; assembly: GCA_016271365.2. Lineage (NCBI taxonomy): Eukaryota > Metazoa > Chordata > Ceratodontiformes > Ceratodontidae > Neoceratodus > Neoceratodus forsteri. The sequence continues at coordinate 506,959,697 of CM057452.1, read as the reverse complement.
AGAAGAACCTAAGGACAGAATACTGGCTGGGGTGGGGGGGTTAAGCTGGGGATCAGTGAGGAAGAGAAGGATCTAGGGGTAATGGTAACAGGGACCTTGAACAACACTGCCCAGCACAGTAGAGTGGCTACAAAAGTGAACAAGATGCTGGGGTGCATAAAGAGGGGGTTTTCATCCAGATGAAGAGAGGTAATCTTGCCCCTCTACAGGTCACTGGTAAGGCCACACTTAGAGTACTGCATGCAGTTTTGGAGGCCGTACCTGAAGCATGATATCAGGATACTGGAGGAAGTACAGAGGAGGGCAACAAAGATGGTATGTGGAATACAGGAGAGAGACTATGAGAGCAGGCTGGGAGACCTGAATATGTACATCCTGGAGGACAGAAGGAACAGGGGGGACATGATAGAGACATTCAAGTACCTGAGGAGAATCAATAAGGATGGGGCAGATGGGATCTTTAAGCTAAAGAGGGGGAAGGACACCAGGGAGCACAGGCTAAGAATAGAAGGGGGAAGATTTAGGAGGAAATGAGGAGACACTGTTTCATGGAGAGTGTGGTAGCAAAGTGGAATGCAGTACCAGAATGGGTAGTATCATGTAAATCTGTGAACAGCTTTAAAAGGGCATGGGACAGGGAACAGGGGAGAGTGAGGGTGGGGGAGGTGGGGGGAGGCAGTGGGATGACAAAGGGGAGAGGGTGGGGCAGCTGCAAACTAGAGGTGCTAGCTGCACAATCAAGCAGACTTAGATAGACTGGGTGCTCTGTTGCTGCTGGCACAGTTGTATGTTCATATGAATGTTCATATGTTTGTACATTCTAAGGAAGTAGGCATTTGGTTAACTAGGTTCTGCAGCTTATCCAATAGGTAGGGAAATAGGCATACTGGTTGGGCCAAGCGGTCTTTATCTGCCGTCAAAGTTTATGTTTCTATATGCTTGCAAATCATCCTGAAGTCTGTTTTTGTAATTCCTTTTTTTCTTGGTAAGAAGCTTTCTGTATTCTGCTTTTAGATTTCTTAATGCACCCAATACAGGGCAGATTGGACTTTTAGCTCTTAGTCTTCCAACTTTATTTATTTATCTTTTTAGAGTGAGATATTCCCTATCATACCAGGATTAATTGCTTCAAAATTTACAGAATGTTTTGATCTTTTTTTAATCTAACTGAACTGCAAAGGATCTCGTAAAAATATCGAAATCTCCCAAAATGTTCAGGGCCCCATTGCAAGTTATGTTAGTATCTTCATCATCGGGCACAAACCCAACTTGCATGTTTCTAATAATATTTTCAACAACTTCTTTGGAATAAGTATTCCATATTAACTTTTTTCCATACTTAATACACATATGTTTATTTGCTTCTTTCTCAGCAGATTTATCAATAGCTTCCTTTTAAAGATATTAATAAAACAATATTCAATTGGATAGTTGTCGCTGTCCCAGACTTTATTAATTCAAAAATATTTGACAAGGGCATAATTTATAGCTTCAGTTGCACACAAATCTAGTTCCCCACCTCCTTTTATAGTCGGGAAGGTATATTCCCCTTCCCAGTCTCTTTTGGTGCGTCCATTTAGCACCCTGAGGTCATATTTATTTTACCATGTAAGATTTTATTGAGTTTTTCCAGTTACAAATAGCCATGATAATGGCAACTGTAAACTAGGCATACACATATAGCATTACACTAGTACAGCAATATTTGAGCACCACAAAATAACAATAGAGTAGCATAACACATCAGGTGCTAGAGAAGAATAAAAGTGAGACATTCTACATCCTTTACAATTTTGGGAGACTAATGTTCCAGTAGAGCTAGTATGTAACAACTCAAGTATATTATGCATGTTCCAGCTACTCCCCAACTACCGCATTGTGACATAACCATTTGCTATCATTCTTAATACATTGTTGTTAATTACCATCAGATCCCACACACATATTATGACAAACAGCCCAAAACAGGTTTCTAAGAAGTGGTAGGCAGCAAAGAGTATAGGCAGAGATGGAGGATAGGTGGAATGTGAGGGTGATACTGACTGAGTGATTAGAGGACTCCTTTTCCCTCCTGCTGGGCAGAAGTGTGGAGGAGAGGAGGGGGGAAAGAAATACCTTAGCTCATAGCAGTGGGGGGTTTTGAGGAGAGGGGGTGGGACTGTACAGATGAGTGAATGCAAATACACATCCCATTTCTTGTGATCTCTGGAGAGGTGGCCTTTCCTTACCACAGTAAGCCTCTCGAAAATGGCAAGCTAAGCCATGGCTGCTAGCCAATACATGACCGTAGGGGTGGAGGGCTTTTTTTTTTTTTGCAGTTTAAAGTTTATTAACCTTTTTTATCAATAATACAAACAAAGCAGACATACGTACATACAGACCATTTACATTAAACACTGGTACCTCTTGAATCTGCCTCTCCCCTTCCCTTACTCCCTACAATCCCTTCCTCCCTTTCCCCCTCCCTGTATCTGCTAGGGCAATAAATAAAATAACATACCATGCTAAGATTTATCCTATCTGGGTTAGCTACATGACCCAGTGATATGTACATAACCTTTAAGCCACCTTACAGTGAGTAGAGAGCATAAAGGGGGTCCCATATCTTTTTAAACCTGCTCATTGTATTGTTCAAATTAGCAATGGTTTTCTCAGTATGTAAGTTTGCTAGAATTTCTGTTAACCATTCATTATAGGAGATTTTTTGCTGGTCAAGCCAATGTCATAACACCAACTTCTTGACAGACATGGCAATAAGTGTTATATGATACTTCCTGTTGCGAGCTTTAATACCAGAGAGGTCTCCTAGAAGACAAATTTCGGGAGTAAATAAATCCTTAAGACCTAGAAGGGGGTCCATAAATTGCATGATATTGTGCCATAGTGGGGATACTTTTGGCCATACCCAGAAAATATGGATTAAGGTCCCTTCCTGTTGTTGACATCTTACACATAAATTTGAAGTCTTCTGCCCAACTTAACCAGCTTACAAGGTGTATAATAAGCATTGTGTAATATAGAGAGTTGCATTAGCCTTAATCTGTCCTGCTTGATTACCTTATGGCAGGTGTACCAGATAGTCATCCAGTTAATATTTTGGCCTAGGAAAAAGGATTCCCATAAACCAGTTAGTCCAAAAATGTCTCGGAACTTCCAAAGGAACAATATACTATAGAATTTGAATATCGCCTTGGGGCCTCCACTGAGCACACATAATTCCTTGCAAAATGGAATAGGGTGAACTGTCCTAGGTTTATGGCCAAAGGTTCATACTAAAGCATGCCTGAGTTGGATGACCTTGAATACATGTCTATTGGAAATGCCAAGCTTAGCGATAATTTCCTGATTTGACATCCATGTGCGACTATCATTAATAAGACTGGAGACTTCCAAGTCTTGTAATATAGAGAATCAAGACTGGGGAATCGTTTTTTCCATGATTTTAAGGCAAAGATTGCCTGCGATGGGTTGGTTAAGATCCTTAGTGTGATTATACCTAAGGAATTGGCAAATCTGTGTATGAATTTTAAGGATGTAGAAATTGTCGAGTTTTTAAGTTTTAGGGGAAGGTGACTCTCTTAATATGTAGCAGTTCCATGGGGTTTAAACCTGATGTCCGTTTTAACGACAATTCAATTATAAGCCAGGCCGGGGCCCTATATAAATTTCCCTTGGATATCCATCTCATGTATTTATTGATATGCGATGCCCAAAAATAAAGGGCCACATTAGGAAGTCTCAAACCGCCTTTGTTTTTAGGGGCCATCAAGGTATGATAGGCTATTCGGGAAGATTTATTTGACCAAAGAAATTTGGTAAATAGGGATCGTAATTTCTTAAACCAGGATAAGGGAAGCCAGATATCGAGCATGGAAAGGGGGTATAATAAGCACGGAAATACATTTATTTTGATAAGGTTTATTTTTCTCTATAATGAGATGGGAAGGGAAGCCCATCTATCCAAATCTTGGGCAATATTGCCTACCAAAGTGTCCAGATTCAACCTAATACTTTGTTTGGGGCTTCGAGCTAATTCTATTCCAAGATATCTGAGAGAATCTTGCTTCCAGTTAAGACCAAAAATGTCTATCTCAGATCTGAAAAGTCTATGATTTAATGGAAATACCATTGTTTTACCAATATTTCATTTATAATTGGACATTCTACCAAAAGTGGCAATGATGTCCAGCATATATGGTATGGACAATCTGGGATTGGAGAGCTGAAGGAGGAGATCATCCGCATAAGCTGAGACATTTACTTCACTGGGGTAAATGGGGATCCCTTGGATATTTGGACAGTTTTGTAGCCTTCTAATTAATGGTTTGAGATACAGATTAAATAATAATGGACACCCTGCCTGGTACCTGAGTGGAGGGTGAAGTTTTTGGAGATAACTCCATTTCCTGACACCTGGGCAGAAGGAGATTTGTATAATGCCCATATCCAGTTTATAAGGTTGGGTGGGATGCTAAAGACCTCCAAAACCTGGAAGAGGTACTCCAGTGTATCCTATTGAATGTCTTCTCGGCGTCCAGGGAGACCAAAGCTGCAGGGTAAGGTGCTTCCCTGGACATCGAGAAAACATGCGAAAGGGTTCTTAAGTGATCAGCTGAAGACCTACCCTTCAGGAACCCAGCCTGTTCTGACCCTATCAGGGTATCCATTACCTTTTCAAGCCAGCATGCCAATAGTTTGGTCAGAATTTTTACATCCTGATTAATTAACGATATCGGACAGTAATTGGTTACACGATCAGGAGGTTTACCCGGTTTGGGAATCAAAACAATCATTGCTTCAAATAACAAGGGGTCCGTATCAGCACCTGATATGCCGATACAAAGGGAGAAGCATTGGTATTAAATGAGTCTGGAATTTTTTTATAAAATAAGGCCGAGTATCCGTCTATTACCAGGGTTTTGTTCACTCACAGATCATTAATGACTGCAGTAATTTCCGCAGCACTTATTGGAGCCAGAAGACTATTCTGTTGTTCCAGCGAAAGTCGGGGTAAATTAGAGTCTTGTAAGTAAGCCTGTAATTGTTGTGTTGTTGGGGGTGAGGGCATAGGGCCATATAATTCCTTATACTGTCATAAATCATAAATTCTTTTTATAATTTCATTTGGATGTGTTTTAAGGGAATCATCTTGCAAGGACAGTATGGAGGTGACGTAACAAGCTGATTCCATTTGTTTAACTCTGAGTGCCAAAAGCCGACCTGCCTTTTCCCCTTGATCGGTATACAAAGCCTGAGTTTTTAAAATGGAATAATCTGCCTTCTCACGAAGAAGTTTCATGTATGCGGCTCTCAGTTTAATCAGTTCTTGCCAAACGGTTTCTGTTGGGGTAGAAGAAAGATCTTCCTCTAGAGTCTTAATTTGGGAAAGCAAATGGGACAATCTAGCACTGGAAGCCTTTTTCCTATATGTGGCCATGCTAATCAAAACTCCTCTGATATATGCCTTGAAGGCTCCTCATAACATATCCGGTCTGCTCTGGGATCTTTATTAGACTGATAAAAGATATCTATCTGGTCTTGTATCTGTTTGATAAGAGAAGCATCTTTTAGCAATAAATCATTTAGTTTCCACCTGGAACCTCTGTTGGGGAGAGGTGTCATTGATATCAGACAGGAGACAATGGAATGATCTGAAGGGGTCCCAGGTAAAATTGAGGATTCCAGAGTTCCGGGTATAAGGGAGTGAGGCTGGAATATATAATCTATCCTCAATGAAGAGGAATGAACTGGGGAAATAAAGGTGTATTTCCTGTCCAAGGGATGTAATACCCACCAAATATCACACATTCCGGTCTGATCAAGAAATTCCCGGAATGCCCTTTGGGCAGGAGAAGGACTAGTCTTCTGCGGGCTTGACCTGTCCATGGCCTGGTCATATACTAGCTTAAAGTCTCCCCCTATAACCATAGGTATGGAGATGTGTGGTTGCAAGACTTGTATTAATTGAGTAAAGAATTTGGGTGCGTCACTATTGGGCCCATATACGCTACCTAACATTACTTCCTTATTGTAGAGTAAACCCTGAACCAAACTATATCTTCCCCCTGGGTCTTTAGTCACTTTAATTGTATTAAATGGGATTTTCCTGTGGATAAGAATCATTACCCCACAACTATCTGTAGTTCTCTCGGCACTGAAAACTGACCAAACTGCTGTCTATGAAGCTGGGTCGCCTCAATATCCAAAAGATGTGTTTCTTGAACACAGACGATGTCTATGTTCAATAACTATAAATGATGTAATACCTGATATCACTTCTTTCTCTTCCTACCCCCTCTGATATTCCATGTCATAATACGTACATTGTTAGCCATTGTGACTAGTTAATAAGACAGTGATCTCCGTTTCCTGCACAGGGAATTGTATGAGACCCCGACATGTGGCCATCTTAGCATTAGTATTATGCTCCTAGTAGATAATATCCCTCCACACCCACCCTATAGATGTACAAAAAGAAAAAATAGTTAACACCCTGCTCAAAAAGCCCCAATCTTCTCTCCCTCCTGTCATTGGTACATGGTACAGCTGGTCCTGCTTCAGTCCCTGGTGTTTCCCCTCCCACTACTCAGGAGCTTAATGGGGCATCTTAGCGAATCCAAATTGTAAATGCAAACCATATGTGAGTCCACATCCCATTAAATAGACAGAAACAGGACCATCACGCCCATCAACATCCGCCCATAACTCCTCACAGTATCGTCTATTTACATGGATGAGGTTGCGTTACAAAAAAGTCCCCTATTATTATAAGGGTACCTGTTTTCAGCTTCTTCTAATTTTAACAGAATGTTCCCGTCAAAAGAAGTGATTTGTGAATGGATTAAAGTGTCAGAATAACCTCCACTGCAAATTGTTCACCATCTTTTCCAGCATGTGCAAGTGGAGAGTGCCCTCTTGTGACTAGATCGCTTTCTGAAACATCTTATATATTTAAACTATGAGTAACCTGAACTAAACAGTTGTTCCATACCATACCCTCCCACAAAACTGAACAATCATGGTTAACAAAATCTGTTACCTTCACGGGTATGGGCACATCTGCTAAAGAGGAAACAAAAGAAAAATGAAAGGCTACACACCACCCAGGAGTGAGCCCTCAGAAATGCCCTTAATTTACAGTCATTTTGAACCCCCCCCTGCAGATTTCAAAGCATAATGACCAGCCACCAGACCTCCAAAATTCTTAAAAGGTGTAATAAGTCACTGTAATAGCCATAAAAGTCTTTTTAGCAATAAATTGGTTTTCTTGGGCAGTTCCTCTACCTGATCTCCCAAACAGTGACTCTCCCCGAGGGGACCGCTGCTTTCCTGCTCTTTCAACGAGTTTTGAAGAGATCGGGGTATTCCTTCTGCAATACTTTCAATGCTGGCTCAACTTCATCGAAGGACATCCAGGCTCCCAAAATCATTACCTGGAGGCGAGTGGGTACCCCATACGAAATTTTATTCCTGCAGAGATAAGCTTCGATACTGTGGGATGAAATAGGGCCCTCCTTTGTCTCACCATGGCCGGGAGGTCTTGGGTTATTCGGATTCTGTTACCTTCCCAGAGCACTTGCTCTAACTCCTTGATCTTAGACAGAAGGAACTGCTTTTCCTGAAAGTTGAGGAATTTAAACATCAAAGGCTGGGGCGGTTGGCCAGGGGCAGGCATCAGTCATAGTGCTGTATGAGCCCTCTCTATTATATACGAGGCTCCAAAAGGAGAGGGGCCCACAATCCTCTCGATCAGTTTCTGGACAAAAAGGATAGTATTGTTCCCTTCTAATTTTTCTGGAATGCCCAAGATCACTACAGTATTTCTACAGCTTCACCCCTCTAAATCTTCAACTTTTTGTTCCAATTGTTTAATGCGCTGCCAGTTTTCTACTGTTGCGTTGTCTGTACGATCCGATTTTTTTCTCCAAAGAGATAAGCGGTGCCTCTGTATCGGACATTCTACTAGATAAATCTTCCAACACCCCTGACATTTGCTTGATTTCAGCAACGATTGATTTTAAATCATCTCAAAATGGTTGCAGCTCCTTTAAAAACAGCCCAAGAGTAAGGGGAGTTGCTTCCAAAGCCGAGACCTGAGAGGCCTAATAGTAGGCTGCTTACCATTCCCCATCATCTGGGCCTTGCTTCTTTTACCAGATTTTTCCGGGAAACAGGCGGTGAGTGTTGGGGCAGCTCAGTTATCATTTCTGCTTCCGTTTCCAGCACGGAACACCAACACATCAATCCACACCTTTATAACTGCCACTGCAGATGCTAATACCTTGTTTAAGGCTGGTTTAATTGAAATAAAAGCCCTGAATAGTGGGAGCTGAATCCAAGTGCTGCTACACAGTCTGCTGCATCACATGATCCCCCAGGGTGGAGGACTTTTTCCACTTCATCAAGATGGCCCTCTTTGCCTCCATTACTGCTGCCAGAATCCATGCTTTTGTTGGGACAAGCAAGAGTTCCAGGATAGAGACATCTCCCAGAAACAGGGAGTCCTGACAATGTAAGAGCAGTTTACCAGTGATCTTTGAACAGTCATCCAATACTTGTGTCCAAAACTCCTAAAGTGCTGGGCTTGTCCACAGAATGTGGAGCAAGTGGGCAGGTGAGGACTGGCATCTCCAGCATTTATCATGTTTCAGTATTTTAAGTTTATGGAGCACTGCGGGTGTCTTGTACCACCTAAGAAGAATTTGCAGCTGTGTCAGCTGACTCCTGGCATCTTCATATGCTGTATGTGCTGCCTTGAGGCAGTCAGACCACTGCTGTGGGGAAAGAGGGCACTTAAGTTCCACTTCCCATGCTATTCGGCTTGCAGAAGTAGTATCTGGCTTCAAATCTCTGAGTATTTTATAGAAAGTTCCCACCAGGCCTTGGCCTATCCTGGGCTTATTAAGGGTGGTCAAGCAAATCCAACTGTCCATGACAATTGAGGTGGTTTAGAGGAGAGCATGTGCACTCCATATCTGGAGAAATCTCCAGAAATCCTTTGCTTTCAATTCAAATGTATCCCAAAGCTGCTCAAAGGACATCAATACTCTGCTGTCTGGGAGAAGGAGGTCTCCCACAAAATGAATGCCCTTGGATGCCTAATGAGGCCAATTCATGGGTCTGCGGTCTACCATAATAAGTTTGTTATTCTATAGGGGCATAGGAGATGGGGAGAGATAACCTGTACTTGGATTCCCAGTAAGGGCCATTGTCTGGTGCCAGGATCTGCAAGTTTCAATCATAATTAGGGTAAGGTGGTCTCTGGGAGGTTTCTTGTTGGTTAGCAGAAAGAAAAGTGAGTTATCTGGTATAAGGTCAGCTTCGAGGAGTGCCCATTGTGGGGGGGGTCAGAGTGAGGGATGAACCAAGTAGTGGCTTGGGCCATGCGAAAGGCTTAATGGTAGCCTGTGAACCATGGGAGCCCCAGTCCACCTTTTGGTCCAGTGGGCCCGTAGCTTTGTGCGCCCCCAGCATGCAGCTTTGCCTTTCCGTAAAAAGGAGGAAATAAGTTTATCCAATATAGAAAATGGCTTCAGGGACAGGGGAATTGAGAGGTTATTTAGAAGGTACGAGATTCGGAGAAAATAATCATATGGATAGCCTCCATTTTGCCTTTAAAGGATAGCCTTAATTTTCTCCCTCTCTGGACTGCAGCCATAAGGGTTGTCAAGTGTGGGGAGAAATTGGCCTTTTCCAAGCCTTTCCAAGCTGAGGAAATAAAGATCCTAATGTAAGAAAATCCTTGTGGGGCCCAGGTGATATCAGTACCTATTAGGCAGTTTCTACCACATCTTGTGTTCAGCAGGGAAAGAATTGCTTTCTTTTGGTTGATTAGCAGGCTGGAGAGGGTGGCGAACTCTTGTAGTATAGGCAGTACTATGGGTATGGAGAGTTCTGGGTTAGACAGTGTGAGTAATGTGTCATCCACATAGGCATTAACCAGAAAGGATTGCTCCTTAACAGGGATCCCAGTAATATCTGGGGTGCCCACAAGTTTTCTAATTAGAGGATCCAAAGCTATAATAAAGAGAAGAGGGGAGAGGGGACAGCTTTGCCTAGTGCCCCTATGCAGTGGAAAGGGAGGGGAGATGTCTCGATTGGTAACAATTCTGGCTGTTGGCAGGTGGTATAATGTGGAAATCCAGGAGCAAAAGTGGACCCAAACCATACAGGTTTAAAACCTTATGGAGGTAACCCCATTCTAAGGAGTCAAACACCTTGGCAAAGTCAATTGCCAAGGCTGTCATTAGGGTTTTGGAGTGGAGTGCTAGCAATTTTAGATTAAGGACTAGATGCAGATTATCTGCTCCAGACTTACCCTTCGAAAAAACAGATTGTGATGGATGTTTCAGGGTAGGGAGCCTGCTGTGGGTGTGATGTACTGCCGAGTAGAAAGAGTAGTCATGCCCTTGTGGATTATTCCTTCTCCAGGGGTCACAGTGGCTCCATTCTGTCATCAGATCATTTAAGGTTGCTAACACCTTGGGATGGGTTTGTGGGGTGGGGAGGGATTTATTAAGAAAGATGTCTAGGACTAGATTATGATCCCCTCCTAGTAAAATCGGTACATCATATAGATCATCCGTTAGGTCTGTGAAAGCTTGGCTCAAATCAGAGTATACCTCCCTGGAGTCTGTGTTATGGCCATTCACATTGGCCACTAGTACCTTACCTCCCAGGTAGGAGAGTCTGATTGCTATCCACCGCCCTTGGGAATCCATACGTTTATCCTCTATCACCCAGGGCACAGACTTACGTTGCAAAATAGCCACCCGTCTAGATTTAGTGGTGGCACAGCTGGCAACCACTGATCCTACTCACAGTTTTTTAACCATTGCACAGTGTGGCTGGTAAGGTGCATCTCCTGTAGTAGGGCTGTATCAGTACCCATAGAGTTCAAGAATTGTAGAACTTTGGTTCATTTAGCTGGGTGATTAAGCCCTTTGACATTCCAAGAGATACACCTCCATCCATGGCTTGCAGAGGATACAGCAGCCATTATCAGTTACCATGTGGTTAATTAGAAAGAAAAAGGAGTACTCACCCTATAGAGAGTAACAATTTAAACAGAAGACAACAAAGAGGGTTCACCTGGTTGTTGGTGTGTATGTAAGGGCACCGACCTGGTGTCCCAGAAGGGGAAACAGATATACTGAGAAAAGTTAGAAAGTAGCAGCAGCTGTTGTCACCACTTAATAAGAGCCTGGTCAAATAGGAGAAAAGAGAATTATATACTATGTTATCAAAAATTAACAGCAATATAGCAAACCAACAAAAACACTATTGCTGTAAACGTAAAACACACTAAACAGTTAAAAGTTAATGATGCTGAGGTGTACGTGTGTATAGAGACATCAAAGTGCTCCACGCCACACTGCTTCAAGCACCAAATAGTCGAGGGGAGAGGTCACACCTAACATGGGTGAACTGTCCCAACCTGGCCTTGTGGATCCATGTAAAAACTAGGTCCGGAGAGTCCAGGAGTGCCTATTGACAAACTGTCTAGAGGGTACAAAAAGAGTATGTGTCAACTGGAAAAAAAAGCAGGTCAAAAGGAAAGAGGGGGCAGGAGATGAGTGAAGGGAAGGAGGAAGGGGACTACTCTGATAGGAGGGAACAGCCTGAAAGGAGAAGGGAGAAAGGGGGGAGAGAGGGGATCTCTGTCAGCCATTTAGTTCTGTATCTAGATGATTGGCTGAGGGAAGCAGGAGCAAGGTATGGAGGAGAGGGGTGTCAAAATGTGTTACAGGATTGTCAGTCATCTTAGGTGACACCAGATTCCCCATCAAGCACTCTTGGGTGAAACCGCCCATGACATCAGGAGCATGTGGTGGGGTATGCAGAGGCTAGGGTGTAGTCAAATAAGTAGGATGTAGGTGGGTAGGCATGATTGTCCTACATATAGGCATCATGCATGCCATTATCTAACTCACTAGGGAGACAGAACACACAGGGAGGAAAAAATGTGGGGTAAGGCACAACAGCGAAGGCAACGAGCTTCACGAGCCACCCTTGCTTGTCTGTGAAAAACACCTGCCAGGAGAGAACAAGTAGGCTATCAAAACAGCAATTCAGAGTAAAAACACTGAAGCTGAGACCATGGAAACCTGTAATGCCAGTTCAATTCAGAGTCCAATTGTTTATTGAATCATCCATCTTCTCCACAAGTAGCAGGTTGTTCCATGCAGGGCTTTTCCACTCTAGCAGGTCTTGGGGGAGCTGTCAGCTCCTCAGCAAAAGATTTGGACCCAGGCTTTAATAATCCAGCCACCAAAGCTGATTCTTCTTCACTTTCCTCCACAGTGGTGGCCCAGTCCAGGGAGACAGTGTCATCCATGAATTCCTCAGGATCTTTGTTAGGAGGGACTGTAGCTTCAACCCTTACTGACAAAAGGTTTTCCGCTCTTGAGAATTTAGTGGGAGGATAGGCTAGTGAATTGCCAGCCACTGTTGGATTGGGGCTTCTAGAGCGCTGGCTTTGGTGGCCTGGAGTTGAATATTTGGCCCGGTCTTGCTGCATATTCATTTCGATCCCTCCACTTGAACACCCAGTTGAGATCGGTAAGGGATCCGCCTGACAGTGTCTCCTATTTTTAGATTGTGAAGATGGTGCTGGGAGAAGTAAGGGGGACTCCCCTGTGCCCGGACCAGTCCAACTGAAATTGTCATCCCTTGAAAACACTTCCCTGATTTAAGTGTTTCCTGCCCTGCTTGACCTTTCTGTGCCCAGAGGCATCTGGGAGATGCAGTTCATGGCAAGAGTCCAGGCCACTGATTATTAATCCAGGCTTTGGCTTCTCTGGGTGATTCAGTGAGGAAGGATGTCCCATCTTTTGAGAGGTACAGTGCAGTGAGCCTTTTGAATCGGTACTGGAAGGAGTTGGCTGTTAATAATTTTTTCAAGGGGCTATACTTTCTCTGTTTAGCAGTTACCTCCTGAGTAACATTCAGGTAGAATGAGATGGTGTTGACCTTCCAGGTAATCTCCCCCATGTCCCTTGTGGCTCGAAGCAGCTTCTCCTTAACCTAGAAACTTAATAGATTTGCAGTGATTGTTCTTGGGCCCTTTGTGCTCTCTTGTCTGCCAAACACCCAATGCACCCTCTCCACACCCACCGGTTCTCTCCATCTTTCCCCAACAGTTGTGGTAGCCATTCATTTAAGAATTTTTCCATGTTGGGACCTTCAGTCCCTTCCGGGACACCTAGGTGTCAAGGGGTCTGGTGATGCAGTGCCAGGCCAGCTCTACTTGATTTCCTAACAAAGTTACTATTGTTACTCCGTGACTTGCTTTTCCCTTATGTGTCTGCCCAATGTGTTGTGAAAATGACATGTTTTTGTGTTGTAATGTCCTATTATGCATAGACTGGCTACCTATGCATTTTTTTTGTTGTTTTTCTCTGTATTCCTTCTGTCCGTCTTTGTTTTGTCATTTCCCCACCCTAGCAAGTCAAGAAGTTGCAACAATTAGTACAGGGCATAAAATGATGCATATGAACCTTTATAACCCATTTAGTATATCTAGAAACACGTAGCCCCTTTAAAAACCTTTGAAATCAAAATACTCAAAAGTGCCTCCTGTTGTCTTTAGAAAGCTCAAAATAAACTCCCTTGTTCATATCCCATGATTGTTAGGCTATTCGAGCAAAAAAAATGAGCGTATTTGTTATACGCTCCGTCTTAACATTCGAAGAAACTGCATGAGCATGCACTGTCGTGCAGCTTGTAAACGCAGCGACTTGCCAAAATAGCTCTCTTCAAACTGAAATCCTTTCCGATAAAGTGCTATTAGTATTAAAACACTTCCTACTTACATTTTGTATGCAGAACCTGTTCAAATTTACTGCCACCTCGCTATAGTGTGCCAGTGTTAACTTTAAGGCAGCAAACAATACACTGTCTGTTGCTGCAACATTTAGTCAGCTTCAGATTTATTTTAAAGCACAATATATCAGATAGAGCATGGAAGAATTACAAGGAACCTAGTGAGAAAGGTATGTTACTTGCCTAAAAAGAAGTATGAGGATATTATAAGGGTCCTCCCTGGTGGATTATTTCCTTAGGAGCTGGCCGGCCATATTGTTGTGTATTTTATGGAGAAAGAGAAACAAAGGGGAGGGACTTAGCCCACAAAAACTATGATTTGAAAGCCTGAAATTAAATGAATAATTGTAAAGAGGTTATATGAATATAAAGTCGCTGTAAAAACATTTTTATAAGCTTTATAGGACATGAATGTTTTTTTTTTGTAAAAAGTGTTTTCTTGTAGCTGAGTGATGGGAACTCTAGCCAATCAGAGGCACTCTTAGTATATATATAGCTGACTTCTCCAGAGAGATGTCAGATGTGTTCGAGGGTGATGAAGCTTATACACCCTTAGCTAGTGCTCTCTAGTTACTATGCTAAAGAAGACTTGTTTATTTGGTACTGTTATGTACCGTGCTATTACTGTTTATGCTACTCCATTTAAACGTGCGTTATATCTTTTGTTTTGACAAAATAGTACACCTTTTGATTTTCTTTTATTTTGTATCGGTGTTCTCCAATAAAGCAGCTGTCGAGATAAACCAAAGAAAATCACCTGTGTCTGAGTCCTTCTGTATCCCATAGCCTCTTACACAAGGATTCTGATGTTGTTCCTCTGACTCCTGTTTTCCTGATCCTCAGCTCTATACCACAGTCTGGACAGCTTAGTTTCATGATCTCTGAGCCTTTGCAGTACAGTAATATGTTGCCTTTCTAATTCCTCAGTTCTTTGTTCCAAAACATTTTCCTGGTCCTCCTGCCTACGTACATCAGCTACATTCCCCACTAACGATGCTCCAATAGTGTCCACTCTGGTTAGGAGAGCCTCCAACATCCTTGTAGTATTTGAGAGGGTCTCTCCTAGCTGGGCCTGATCCTGAGGTGACTGAGTGGCTTGAGCAAGAGGTCCTGAGGCCTTGTCCCCTGAAGCATCCATCACTCTGTCTGGCACTATCTTCAAAGGGGGAATAGTTTTGATTCAGCAATTTGAGAAAATCTCTCCCCTGCACTTGAAATTTTTATTTTTTTTTTATTTTATTGAAATCTAGGATTAAAATACCTTTGAGCAGGAACTGCTCATTTACAAAGATTCCAATAGAATGGGGGTATACATACATACATACATACAAAGGTCAACATAATAATACATAGTTACACAATAAAAAGAAGTAAGAGGCTGAGGCTTAAGAAATTCCAGTAATTCAAAATGTGCCAAATGTTAGGTAGCATGACATACCAGCCAAGGGCAATCTTAAAAATAAGCACTGCAGGTGAGAGGGAAGGGGGTATGCAGGCAGGAAGGCCATTGTTGGAGGGTAGAGGGTTAGGGTAAGAGCTCTAAAGGGGAGGGATAAAAGTCAGGAAATGCCTGGGGGAAAGGAAGAGGGGGCCAGGGGTTAGGCAGGTAGAAGGGGGCAAGGCGGGGAGAGGTAGCTGTCAAGACTGAAGTGCGATCACAGCCCATTGTCCTTGGATTCAGGCACTAGAATGCTGGTAGGAAAGATCTTAGAGGAACTCGTACCTCCGTGCTCAGGCCTACGTGGACTGTCTCAGCAGAGTGGCTCCAAAATATGTGCAATGTGGTTAGCATTAACAGAGCATGGCTTACCTCATCAAAAACATTCAGCTAGCGGTGACAGAGGTAGGGAGGATTTTTCCAGTTGTTATAAGGACGTTTCAGTCTGGCATTGTAGCCTATTATATATGATTTATTGCCAGGCTGGGACAGAGTGAAAGAGCTACGCTGCCGTCTTTGTCAGGTCCAAGACATGCCCTGAGGACATATTTTTCAAAAAAATCTTAATAGCTGTTTTACTCTTTTTTGACATTTTTTTGTCTTTAGATTGTCTTACTGGGATGTTAACTACATAATCCACACACCAATCCGTGGAGTATTCTTCAATCAAATTTCCAGTGTAGGCATTAAAATTGCCTGCCCCTATGGACTTGGCTCCAGAAAATTTAGATTTAATGGTTTCCAGGCTATCTTCTAATGACTTTATAAAATCATCGAATGCTCTTTGTTTTAACACGGGAGGGATGCAAATGTTAAATAGTACACATACCTCATTATAACCCATAATTATAACATACATAACACAGTCTTTATAACAGCTTACTTCTATGAGCTTAAAATCAATTGAAACTTCTATAAAAATTGCCAAACCACCCTTTACTCTTCCAAACTTATTATTTCTATGGGTTGGGAAAATCCAGGCTTGATAGCCTTCTGTTAGCTGATGCTCTGCTACTCCCATTCAAGTTTCCTGAATAAATAATATGGAGAAGTTCCTTAACCATTTTAAACAGTTCTGATCCATAAGTTTTGTTTTTAGCCCTGCTATATCCCAGCTTAGAAGTTTCAAAATGTTTTCTTCCCCATGATTATTTATTTGTTAATTAGAATTTTCGGGCAGCATTATTGTGCTATTGGAACTAATGCTACTCAGTGGAGTTTCCTCCTCCTCCAATGAGGCTGCATTGTCCACTGATGAGTTGTCTGATTCTAAGATAATACCAGAGTTTATTCTTGTCCCAAACTGTTTTCACCCCCTCATCACTTGTTCTGCTTCATATCCATGTAGACTATGCTCAGTTTCAACTGGTATCATATATTCCATGATGTACAGTTGTTTAGAAGTAATTACAGTATACCTATAATATAAATATATAGTAAATATAAGTTTACACCCAATCAAGTGGTACACAGATTTGGGGAAATGGTGTTTTCTTATTTGGCAGATAAACACTGGTGCACTTTGGACACCCAGGAATTACAAATGGGGAAACCTCCCAAGAAATTTTTAATTGGGTATAAAACAAGAATAAATGTATGTTGCTAATGTGCCAAATAACTTAGATTTTTCAGATATATATATTGAAATGAGCCCGGGAAACATGTTGACTGTACATGAAATGTGTTTATTTGTGTATATGCTGTGGGTATGTGTTTGTGTTTTGCCATAACTATATGTATTTTAGAAGGATTTTGCATCATTGTTTTAGCATGTGTTCCATTGCTGTGCCTAAACATGACTACCTTGAAAACAGGACCTTCGGGACCTAACAGTGTGTATTCCATCTCCAGTATAAAAATAACAATTTTACTAGAACTACTACTACTACTACTTCTCTTTCTTTAGTTATGCAATTTCCAGCTTTGTTTACTTTAGCCCTGTCTTTAGTATTACCTGATCTAATAGTTGTATTCAAAGTTCTTCCAATATCTGGAAAGTCATCCATGCTTGCTAGGACTTCTAACCTTTTCTCCTGATTTTTTTAGGACAATACACACCCATCCTTTGTGTGGTTGATTTTTGTTGCAATTAGTTGTTTTAATATCTTACTAACTTTGGAGGCAGTATAGCACAGTGGTTTAAGGCTCTGAGCTGCAAACCTGGAGATCTGGGTTTGAATCTTACAGCCCCCACTTGCATACTGTGTGACCCTGGGCAAGGTACTTAACTTCATTGTGCTGCCAGGTTGCACCTGTAAACAAGTTTCAGCTAGGTGTGCCTCTCCCGGTTAAAATATATATATATATTTTTCATTGTTCCTTTTAGTAGATTGTAGGTGGCTAATTTTAAAATGTAATTATTTTCATTTTTGGATTTTCTTAACCCCTTTACAAAAACAGTTGGTAATGAGTCTCCTGAAGCTATTAAATGGTCTTTTTCCCTCCTCTGACATTATTGCTGCTTTTGCTTTGACTGAATTCTTTTCTTTATGAATACCGCTAAATTTAACCCGTTTATCTACTTGCCTTTTGTCTGTGCCTATTTTTGCATCATGATGTGCTTTAATCCATTTTTCCTTACTACCAGTGTTATTATTTCCTTTAGGAGTCCTTTGTGAGGATGATTTTCTGTCTTTTTCCCCCTTTTATTTCTGTTAATATTTTTTTTCCTTTTTTCATTAATTGTGTATGTTTCCTTAATCTGATTGTTCCTATGATTCAACTCATGTACTAATTGCTCGATTTCTCTGATCTCTTTATTAGCTATTTCCACTGTAATCTCTTAATTATTTTCCCCTTTTCTTCCTTTCCATCATCTTACCACTATCTCCTCCTTTCTGTTTATTCTTTGACTGAGCATTGGGCGTAGCTAGATTTTTTTGAATCACACTCAATGGGAACTTTTCCACAGCTGTTTCTTGGGCATGTATATAGTTCAAAAATGTTTTGCCTTTGTTTACAAAACAATCAATAAAAGCCCTAAAAAGGGCTACCAACTCAAAAAGCTGGGTTTTTCTGCTAAAAGGGACATATCATTAGCTCTTAGGTTTTTTTCACACCATGCTATGTCAGCAGGGGCTCTAACTACTGCAGCATTATTGGCCAATGAGAGTTTACCCTTTTCCATTACTTCACATCTAGATGAAGGGTCCAAATCATGTTGTTTAATATATGGTGTTAAGAATGACTCATACTCATTTGAGGAAAGAGTCTTGGTCAGTGACCTGTATTTTTGTGGTACTACTAGGTCAGTGCCATCTGAGGTGTTTACAGCTTTTGGAGATAGTATAACAACTTCCAAAACATTCCCATCATGTATATCCTTCTCAACGCAGACAACATGATTCAATTTCTTATCAGTTTCCAAATTATCCTCATTATTTGTAATCTGACAGCCTTTGTTTTTCCTGGATCTTCTAAATCAGACAAATGTAATTCTGGTCCTGTAAAATTAGTTAGGTCTGGCTCAGTTTTACTTTTTTCCTTTAATTCTTTAATCCTTATGGCAAATTGAGGTTCTTCCCAGCTTTTAATTTTTTTTCAACAATGGGTGTAGCGATAATTGAGATAATTGAGTACCCACATTACAGCTCTTGACAGGAGAAGAGGTTAAGCTGGGGTCAAAATGTTTTACAATTTTTTTTATTTCCCCTTAGTTCAATATGTTTGATTAGGGGCACAAAAACTGTAATTTTTTTTTTTTGCCCCATTAGTATTTATTTAAACCTGCTTGGATGTGTTCTTTTTTTTTTACCCTAAGTTCTAGTACCTCTCTTCATAATTTTATTTGGCACAGACATTTCCAGAGAGAAAAAAATGAGACAAGGAAGAGTTAGCCGCTCTTCAAAGACAATAGCAGGATCACGCAAACTAGTATCATAAATAGTGCAATTATTAAAATGCAGTTAAATTGAGGTTATTCAATAATTATTGCAGTTAGTTCAATTACTGTAGCATGTAATTCAGTAGCAAAGCTTTAAGTGGAGCAAATTAGAGTCATATGATGCAGATGATTCTGTTTAGATACCAAGATCAAAATAGTTGCCCAGTTTTTCTCTCTTTTATACAGTTCAAGAATAATCAAATATGCACACAATTAAGTGTAATTCAGTTCTTTCTAAGCTTTTATAAATGTTCTTCATAAAAGAAAAATCACCTTCACGTGATCACCCAGTGATGCATGTAGAGAGCCTGCTTAGGTGTCCTGGGATTCAGGCAGTAATAAACTCTAACACATAAAGTCCTTTGAGAGTGGATTATCCACCAGTGAATTTCTTTTCTAGGAGGCACTGTTAAAAAGGTGAGACTGATAAGACTAAAACATCTTTTTTATAAACATCCTAACAATTTGTATTAAAATACACACATGTTAAAATATAAGTTTGATAAATTATGCCCAGACTATCTAAGTTGACTATCTAAATTAAATTAATTGTGTAGCTCCTTTAAAACTTACTTGTGGACTAAGTTTTCCAAACACACAGTCAAACATCCACTGTCAAAACAGCACATTCATGTTCACAACCTTCGGGTGTCATTCCACTAGCTTAAATCCTATTAGCATAAATCATAATAGATTTGCATAAAAAATATTAACTAGCTTGTGTCCTAAGTTGTGGCTGGAACCACTGCTGCAAAGCTACTAAAGTTAATTACTCAAGCTATTGTGAAATCCAAATTGACACACTAAGGTTCCTTCCAAAAAGATGAAGTTACTCAAGCAGCAGTCAATTTAGAGAAAGGAATCACAATGTTTGCAAGCTCAGTATAGTGTATAAGCCCATGTACCATCTGTGCACAAACCTGCTCTCTGTCTGACTGCCCTTAACCTCTACTGTGGATACTTACACATGCTCTTTTGAACCAAAGGACCATGTTATTGAATTTGCATATGGTGGCCTTTATTAAAAAATGAAGTATAATAATCCTTCTAAAAAGCTAAGGTTTTGGATGGCCCAGTGGTGTGAAGGGTTGAGGCATCCTGCCTTACCTCCAGCCATGCTGGTGAACCTTGTTCATGGTACAAGCAGGTTACTGGGGTTTGGATGGGGAGGGAGAGGAGTGAGCATCTGGGGGACAGCTCTCCTCTCCTATGAAGGGGTGGGGATGGAGTCCACTGCTTGACTGGTCCCTAGTGGTGGCTGGGGTCTGGTGCAATGGACCCACACAAGGGGGCAGAGTTGAGCAAGATGCCCAGTCTGCTGCATATGGAAGTCTGTGTGGCTTGGCCATTAATATCATTGCATGCCTTGGCTCTGTGCTCGGGGGCAGGGCACAAAAATGGAGGAGAAAAGAAGCCAAAAGTGGGATGAAGCCAGTCTCCCCACCACACCAGGCTAGCTGATGCCTCAAAATTGATGAGATCCGATGGCTGGCATGTTGCCCAGTGGTGGTGATGAGAGAAGGCCATGGAAGTGGGCCAGTCAATGGGCAACAAATAGAAGAAAAAAAAGGTTTTAAAGAAAGCAATGTAAAATGCAGCTTACAATAGCATAACGAGCACATAAAGCACTTAACACATTTCGCTGATGTCACTCCAGAGCTGACTTTCACTTCTTTACCACACTAAACCAACAAGTTTTGCAAAATTTTCAATATCAGCTTTTAGCTAGTTTTTGTTATAATCCCCCAAGGCAATACAAGATAGGCAAAAAACACTAGTTTAGAGTCTTAGAGTGTTTACAAAGTCACTGTCCATCTATAAGCAAATCAGGATGAGATGTAAGACAACCACTGGATCTGGGCACATCTCTCTTTCAATGGGCCAAAGAGAATATTTGGTTTTCCCACTGATGCTTCAGCCATTCTGAATGGCTATCTAGAGACAGTTTGGGTCCCAATCCACCTAAGGACATCTCCTGGACTCCTAGACTCTCAGATTCCACCACAGTGGGCTTTCTTCCACCAGAATTGAAACAGAACACACCAGGGAGAGAACTGCACTGACAGAGATTTACAAAAAGGTGGACTGGTAAGGGAACAAACAATAAGGTAACAGTGGCATACCTTTTCAAAATATTTTTAAAGCATTGCTTCTCTGCTCTACTCCACAGAACAAAGAGCGTGTAGTGTATTCTCATCTCCTACTCATCCCCTGCACTCATAATTCCAGATTGGGTCTCACCACAACAGGGTGTGTGATGTTTAGAAGATGTTTGCACCAGTTTACCTGCTGCACACATTTCAAGCTTGCAGCATGCAAACCTGATTTGCTTTTTAGACCTGGTTCACTTAGATTTACTTGGTGTATGTGAACCATATGCAAACATTGCACAATTAAGCATGTGGCATTCATTCTGCATGTATACAGCACACTTATGTTTCTGTAAGGGAGGGCTAGATTCTCAAAGATTGACACAGTGCTTGGGTGTCTGTTGAGCCTGTGTGTCTGCGAAAGCAGAGGGACAGGAGGCAGACACAACATTTAATGACTGCTGTAATTGTACACTGAGGCTTTTATTTCTGCTGAGTGATATCTGAGATAGTGAGGCAGAGAGCAAACAGGAAATACTCCTGGGCATTGTAGTCTTCCCTGTAGTGAATTTTACTGTGTAAACTTAGTGGGACTAGCGCTAGGGTTTTAAAACCATTTGGGTCTTTGTTGCTGTAAATATTTTACTTTGTAGGATTTTGTTTGATTGTGCACTGTGACCATTGCACCAGAGCTACTTCTGGTTTGTGGCATGTAAATCAACTGACACGAGTGAGCACCACAAGCTTGAGTGCATGGTGCCTGAGTGTGGAGATACACACAGAGGCATACGCATCTCAGCATCTTATGCATGTTAAGCATGGAAGTAGGAGCAGAAGCCATACACCCTAGTTAAAAGCCTTGGGGGTTGGGAACCACAGTGCAAGATAAACAGGTACAACCTGGATAACCAGATACTGAAGCTGTCCTTTTATCACAACTCATAATAAAATAGACAATAAAGTGGATAGTTATATAGCAACTCATAAAAATGTGGATCTGGGAATAAAATGTAAGGAATGTTCCAAGTTCAGCATCAAGGAAAGCACAGGACTAACAGAGTATGTATGTAAACAATGCATGGAACTGAAAGAGCTGAAATTAAAACTTTTGGGCCTAGAACTTGAACTAAAATGCTACAAACAGGTAACACCAGCTGAGGGTACAAAGAAATACTGCGAAAAAAAGAAATAAGCTTAAACGTGGATACAGGTGTTATAGAGAAGGAGTATGACTAGTAACACAAGGGGAATACCAGTCAAAATAAAAAGGAAAGAAGGGCAATGAAATCAAACAGCTTTGCCCTCTTATTTGATTTAATGGAGTCATGGGAAAGCGAAATAAAAAATTTGTTAGAGGTGCTCAGGAAAATGTAGGATTGAGGGAAACACCCAGGAGTGGGGGTAAGACACAGGACACTGCTGGGGTTATAAACCAGCAGGAAGTAAACAAACAGCAGCGTGTGAACCATAATCCCATTTCAGTGCAGGATGAACTTGCAAGAATACCAGAAATAATTGAGATCGCTATGGAAGTGGAACAATGTAAGGAAGCACACAATGTTTATAGTGGAAGATTCCATAGTCAGATACATTGATGCTTACACAGCCAGAGAGAATAAAGAATGTACAGCTAGTGCCTACCTGCCAGGGGCCACACTAGGGGCAGTGACCACTCTGTTGCCAAAAATAGTGAATAAAAGAGAAGATAATCCTATAATATTAATCCATGCTGGGACCAATGATCTAAGACATGCAAGAGAAGATCAAATCTTTTTGGAATTTATGAAAATAGAAAAAAGTTATAGAATCAGTCAATTGTACCCCAATCTTTCATGAAATGTAACCAGTACCCAGAACCAGTGAAAAGATAAATCAAAAAATCAGTAGACGTTAATAACTGGCTGAGGAGGTGGTGTCTCATGCAATGACTTCAGTGTATTAGGTCATGTGAGGTGTTTAGTAATAACTGGTCACTACACAGTAAAGATGGACTCCATCTAAGTAGAAAAGGGATCAGTGAACTGAAGCAGAGGTTTAAGTCACAAATCAATCAGAAGTTAAACTGAATCAGGTGGGGAGATGGGCACCAGAGACAAGCATGAGTGTCAGAACAAATAAAAAGAAGCATGCAAATGAAAACCATCACTGCAATAAAAAGGGAAAGGAAATAAAAAATGATACTTATTAATTCCAGAAGTCTAAAAAACAAGTTTGAAAAGTTAGAACATGTATTGAGTTAGAAATATATTGATATATGTGGTATTACAGAGACATGGCTTACTGAATATGACTGAATAGAACAAATGCACGGATATGACTTTTTCCATAAGGCAAGGGATAATAAGAAAGGAGGGAGAGTTGGTTTTTATATAGCTTCTCACTTAAAAGCACATGAAGTTGATATTTTAAAAGATGCTGACATTAAAGTAGTACAAATATGGGTAAAGATAAGTGCAGGATCAAGGACAGTTACCCTGGGCCTATGCTATTGTTCCCCCAATCTTACAGAGGTGGATAATTCAGCATTTATGGATCTCATGGAAAGTACTGAAATTAATAATAATTGTTTCCTGATGGGAGACTTTAATTTTCCCAAAATAAACTGGAATCTGCTACAAGGCAATGATAATTTGGAAAATCAATTTATTGACATCTGTCTAAGCAACAGTCTTGAACAGTTGGTGAAAGAGGGTACTAGGGAAAATAATATACTTGACATAATACTTAGTAATATAGAGGATGGAACAGATAATGTTAAGATTAGGCATCTTCGGATCCAGTGATCATAATACGGTAACATGCTTATTGTTGGCTGAAAATCCTAAAATAAAGGGTAAAACAAAAGTAAGAAATTATGCTAAAGGTGACTATAAACAGATCAAATGTGTCCTACAGAACTGGCCTTGGAAGAAGAGCTACAAGATTTATCATTACAAGATATATAGGCTAGGATAAATCACAAAATACAAGCCAGTATAACTCAACACGTACTACTGATAGTAAAATACAATAATAAAGGACGAATACCGAAATGGTTTAACAGAAAGATACAGAAAACAGTAATGAAAAAGGGCAGCGCCCATAAGAAATATAGGTCCAAACCAACACAAGATAATTCAGATATATATAAACAACATGCAAAAAAATGTAAGGGGGCCATTCAAAATGCTAAGGCTAATGCAGTACAAAATTCAACAAATAATAAGAGACAACTAACAATTTTACAGTTATGTAGGGAGTCTTAGAAATGGACAGAAACAAATTACTAATCTAAAAAAGGGGGATGAAATAATAGATAATGAAGTAGACATGGCTACAAAATGTAACACCTATTTCATAAATGTTTTCCAAGATAGGGAAGGAGAAAACATTAGGGAGAATGATACTCAAGGAAACAACAATAGTTGGGATACTCATATCACAGCCAAACAAGTTAGTGATAAATTAAAAAAATCTAAACAAATATAATTGTGTGGCCCCGATGGACTCCATCAAAACTTTCTTAACGCTATGGAAGATAAGCTGGCTGAACCTTGAGCACTGCTTTTAAATAGGTCAACAGGAGAATGTAAAGCATTATATGAGAGGAGGATTGTCCACATAACCCTTATATATAAAAGCAGTGATAAAGCTAAGGTTGAGAACTATCACCCAATTAGTATCACATCCATTGTAGGTAAAATTATGGAGAGTTTTATTAAAGAATTTCTGGAAGAAATTTTGAGACAGTTGGGGTCGTTTGATGTGTCACAATATGGGTTCGCCCATGGTAGATCCTGTGTCAGTAATTATGTAGATTTTTTTTGAGCCAGTTAGCCAGGCTCTGGACCAGGTCATGCCTGTTCATGTAGTGTATTTAGATTACACAACAGCATTTAACTCCCTATCCCATAAAAGCCTATTGGATACACTTAAAGAACTGGTGTGAACAAATGTCTTCTGCCCTGGATGACATTGTGAATTAAAGACAGAAAGCAAAGAGTCCAAATTAGATGACACCTGTCCGACTGGGGAGGGGTGATGAGTGGGGTGCCCCATGGATCAACACTGGGACCATTATTGTTCATCATCTTTGTTTCCAGTATGCAAGTATCAGCGGGAGCATGGTTACAAAAATATGCTAATGATACTAAAGTGGGAGCTATAGGAAATAATACTGAAGCAATTAAAAGCTTCCAGAATCAACTAAAAGATTTTGAAAATTGGGTGATAGCACAAAAACTGAAATTTAACAAAGTAAGTGCAAGGTAATCCACTTGTGGTGTAACAATCCAGGAGCAGACTATGTTATAAATAACAGAATTATAGATAGTACAAATAATGAAAAGGATCTAGGGGTGATAATAACAAGTACATTAGACTTTGAAACCCATAATAAAGAAACTGTGAAAAGGGCTAACAAGATAATGGGTAATATACTGCTGAACATTAAATGCAGAGAGGAAGATGTGTTAATGTCTCATTATAGATCCCTGGTCAGACCTGTGCTTGAACATGGAGCTCCTTTTTCCACCCCACAAAGCATTGACAACACAAAAAGGATAGAAGGAGTGCAGAGGAGGTTGATGAGGAAAGTAAGAACAGTCAGCAATAACAATTGTTTTGCTAGAATGCAGAATCTGGGATTGTATTCCATGGCTAATAGATAAATCCGAGGGGACATCTGCTATGTATATCAGACCTTTAACAATGAATTAATTTGTGAATCTGCTGGCCTGAATGAAAAAACAAATGTGGGTAGGGCAAACAGAACCTATTCATTTCAGATGGTTCAGTCAGAGAGTGGTTGATGCATGGAATGCACTCTAGGCTAAGGTTGTGGAAGTATCTAGTATGTCTTCATTTAAGCAATTATTAGGTGAATACATGGGTAATAAAAAAACGGAACTATTTCCACTTATAAGTGATAAGTCTATTATGACTTTGTAGCCTTTCAACTTGTAATCAACACCTATGAACCTATCAAACTCTGCGCTGCCCCAAACACAATGCTACACCATGCACTAGATTCACAAAGGTCATGCGCATTTGTAGCACTTTACACTCTTTACTGCAGCTTGCACCTAATATTTGGTGCAAATCCCATATAAAGGTCCACAAAGTTAGACTAGCAAATGCTGGTGTAACTTGCATCCTGTGGATATGGGATTGTGAAGCCTGATTGCTGGCCAGGGAATTCCACAAGGCCTATGTGCCATGTGTTCAGTTCACCTGGGGCTTGCAGCATTCAATCTCTTGAGAATTGAGCCCATAATGCAGATTCTTGATCAATACGGAGGTCACCTTGCTACCGGTTACCAAGCTGATCATGATTCAGCCAAAAGATGAAATCAAGAACCCCTTTATATGTTCAATTAATGGAATTAAAGCAGAGAAACAATACTGAACTGACTTGAATGAACTGCAGGCTTTCAAGCATTTTTGGGTGGAGGGAGCACTGGTACTGATTTAAATATTAGCTCTGAAAGCTCAGAGCAGCTATTGGCCTGTACTCAGTTAATTAACAGAAAGGATTTCAAAATGCAACTGCATTCTTGCGACATTAGCTGTTCCACTGAGTGCTGTTCCAAGTGAGGGCAGGAGCAAATTGAACATTGACTGGTGGACTTTACTGCTGTTTTGGACTGTGTCACCAGTGCTTCCAGTTAGTAGAAGACTTTGCTGTATATATTCCATGCCCTGTTTATTCCAGTCAGGAGGCTGTGGGTGTGGTTGGTGCCTTGGTTTTCTTTATTTCCCAGCAGTCCTGCACTGCGGTCGAGAGCCAAAGGGGCTGAGCATAAAAGCATCGCACTGGCAACATCAGCATGGGATGGAAGACAGCAGGAGATGCTGCACACCTACTGTGAAACTCTAATTTGTAGCTTTATTTTCATTATTGTAAATCTTGTGTAAGTATGTATTAATCTTCCCTGCTCTATACTGTATTTATTCATCTATCAACTAAACCTGTTTCTAGTTTTGAGTCATTGTTTATCCACAATCTACTTATTTAATGTGTGCTACTGTTTTATAGTTATCAGCATCCTTTTTATAACTGAAATAAGATTGCTATCCTTAACCATCTTTGTGAAGATATATACTTTGTTACTTTTCTGACCATGTACCTGTGATATGGAAGTTTGTTTTTTAGTGCATATTCCATCTCTTTTGCTTTAATAGCCTCCCCATTTGATTTTAATTTTTGACTCCTACCTGGTGAGGCTAGTCCCCCTTAATTATTTTATTTTCTAAGAACATATGGACATACAAAATTTGCCAGCAGATGAAGGCCTAGCAGTCAATCAAGTCTGCTCAGCTGTGCAGCTAGCACCACTTATTCTGCAGCTGCCCCTTCCTTCCATCCTCCCCCGACCCTCCCTCTTGCCCTGTCCCAGCCCCTTTTGAAACAGTCCACTGTTCTACTGGATACCACTTCTGCCAGTAATACATTCCACCAAGCTATCACCGTCTCCATAAAAGTGTCTCCTCTTCTCCCTCCTGAACCTGCCTCACTCCAGTCTCATATCATGACCCTGGGTATCCTTCCACTCCCTTACTTTGAACAGCCCCTCCGTAAATGTTCAGCTCCCTTATCCTCCTCTCATATGGTAAGTCCCACAACCCCTTGAACATCTTTGTCACTCTGCACTGCATCTCCTCCAGTAACTTAATGTCCCTCTTCAGATCTGGGTGCCAGTACTGTACGCAGTACTCCAGGTGTGGTCTAACTAATGATCTATACAATGGCAGAATCACCTCCCCCCTCCTCGAGGATATACCCCTTGCAATGCAACCCAGCATTTTGTTGGCCTTTGCAGCTGCCTTCCCACATTGTGCTGAGTTGTTCATTGACCCAGTAATGAACACCCCCAAATCCTTCTCCTTCTCTGTCTCTGCTAGCTGCATTCCTACCCAGTTGGTAACTCTTCCTTGGGTTTTCACCCCAAAATGCAGCACCTTGCACTTTCTGGCATTGAACCCCAGTTGCCAGGTGTCTGATCAGGTTTCCAGCTTTGCCAGATCATCCTGCAACCCCTGCCACCCCAATAGGTCATCCGCCACTGCTCCCATCTTGGTGTCATCAGCAAACAGATTGGTCTTGCCCTTAATGTCAAATGTATATCTGCATCCAGTTCCCTACCCATATCACCAGCTTAGTACCTGCCCCTGTGCCTTCTAACTTACTTCCCAGCTTCCCATGTGTCACTGATTTGAATGCCTTACAGAAGTCCAGGTACAGGACATCCACAGCGTGGCCACTATCCAATTGCCTAGTTACCCAGTCATAGAACTCCAGCAGGTTGATTTGGCAGGATCTGCCATATATGAAGCCATGTTATCTGCTGTCCTGTAGCCCATTGGCCTCCAGCAGGGTCACCAGCCTCTCCTTCAGGATAGTCTCCATCAGCTTACCCAGAATGGATGTGAGGCTCACCAGTCTGTATTTAACTGGTTCATCCTTGGGGCTCTTCTTTTGGAAGGACACCACATGAGCCATCCTCCAGTCCTGAGATACACACCCTGAGTGTAGTGAGGCATTAAATAAGTCTGCCAAAGGTCCCACAAAGACCTCTGCTAGCTCCTTCAGTACCCTGGGGTGGATGTCATCTGGGCCTGGTGCCTTGTCCATCCTTAGAACCCTCAAACTCTCCAGAATCCTGCCCTCCATGATTTCCCCATCTGTTGCCCCTCCCCCATTTCTGCCCTCCCTCCCTTTTGTATCACCTCCCTCTTCTCCTTAGTAAATACAGAGCAGAAGTAATCATTTAGTGCTTCTGCCTTATCCCCCCACCCCGCTTCCGCACAATCCCCCTCCTTCCTAATCCTTACTATATGGTCCTTACAGTTCCTTTTCTCCCTGGTGTACCTGAAGAAGTCCTTCTTCCCCTTCTTAATGCCCTGCAACAGCCTGAGCTCCGTAGACACTTTGGCTGCCCTTACTGCCCTTGTCACCTCCTTCGATTCCTTCAGGTACTCCTCCCTCTCCTTCCCCCTCCCTGTTTTCTTGTACCTTCTAAAGACAGCTCTTTTCCTCCTTACCTTTTCTGTTTACTTATGTTTACCACCATTTTGGGTCAGACCTTCATTCCCTTGAAGCCTTATGTGGATCAGACTGCCTCCTCCTATTGCTTTCTTATCAGGGTCTAGATAACATAGCTCTCTGCTCTGATTTCAGGCCTACATTCCACTAGCATTTCTAGTTGTGGTCCTTCTTCCCTGTTTATCTCTCTGTCCGGTTCAGGCCTATTCCCCTGCAAACTCACTATTTGTTCTGGCCTCTCCCCCTATAGTCTCAATGATTGGGTGTGGACATTCCACTTCCCTGATTTAGCCCCCCCAAATATATCCACATGTGTAAATTTTAAACTTTTAAATCACTCTCATAGTGTTGGTCCTCTCATTCTATCCCCCACCATATACAGAATGCAGATATCCTTCCTAATACTCCCACAGACCATTATATGGTTTACTGCGTGGTTAAGCACCCCCCAATTCATCTACCTCTGCTTCATTTACAGTAGGTCACTGGATTTGTCCTCCCTCCTAGCTGACTCTTGGGCATCTGACTGATCTCCCATCTCTGTAGCCAGTTATATAAATTATACTCTCAAATCCTTCCAGTCCACATTTTAGGCTATATAGCATCATTATGCACTTCTGAGGAAAGCCAGAATACGGGGCTCTGACTTTCCCTGGATTTCAGCTGAGTTGTTAGCTTGCCTCTGTACCAGTGACCTTGCCTAGTGATCCAGAATGATCACTGGCCCAGTGCTTAGCTGCTTTGGCCAACTGTCAGGACCTTCACAATACTTGTAACAAAGCCATCAGGCTTGCAAAGTCTGGGTATTTTGCATCCACACTTCAGAATATTAATAATCCTTCAAGTTCTGGAAGGTTATCTATTCCCTTTTCTCCCCTTCGACCCAGTCTCCCTTCCCTGTTCTCAAGGTTGGTAACTCCCTCATCTCTGACCCTCATTCTATTGCTTCTCACTTTAATTCCCATTTCAGCATCTGTGTGCTCTCTCTCTCTCTCTCTGTCTCTCTCATATCACTTCCTTTTCCTCCCCTTCCTTTCTCCTCTCTCTGCTGCCCATTCGCTCTTTCTTCTTCTCACTTACCTCTCCCTCTGCTTCCCATAAGGCTCTGCTTGCCCTTAATCTGCACAGGGGAGGTAACCCTGACAGTCTTGATCTTAAGCTTCTGCTTCTCTCACCTCCTACCATCACTTTGCCTATTACTTAGCTCCTTAATCTTTTTCCTCTACAACTGTCCCTGAAGCCTGGAAGCAGACTACTGTCATCTTCTTCCCTAAAGGTGGCAATCCTTCATCTCCTGATAACTTCCATCCTATCTCTCTCCTTCCCACCCCATCTAAGTTACTCAAACATCTTGTGATTTCTTGGCTCTCTTCCTTCTTTGACTCCTCCTACTTCTTCATCCCTTTCCAGTCTCATTTTAAGAAATCCCACTCTACTTCTACCTTCCTCTTCTGGTTTACTGACTAAGTCCTTTCAGGTATGGTGCAGGGTCTTCTCACCTGATCACAAGGGGGTCCTTCCTCCCTTTGATAACTTCCAGCCATTTTCCCTTTTCCCCATCTCGCTATGCTGCAAGAGGAACTTGTCTACACCATGGTTTTCCAATTTCCACTCCTCTACCTAGTTCTCCACATTCCAGTCTGGCTTCTGGAACCATCACTCCACTGTCTTCCTCTTTGCTACATGCAACAGATTCTATTGTATCAGGGATCAATAATGAGCACATCACATTTGTCATCTTCATCGATTTTACCAAAGTTTTTGATGCAGTGTCTCACACACTCATTTTTTTATTTATTTTTTAATAATCAGCTCATCAGATCCTTTTCAAAATATTGTTTACACACAACTTTTTAAAAATGACAACATAGATTACACATATTCCTTTGACATACAATTAGTTGTATCAGCTGCTAATTATTACATTCTATATTAAATAGTTTAGACAGTGAATACAATAGTTTGCCTTTAACACAGTAAATGCTATTAGAGAGCAACATCAGAATGTAATAGAAGTACTTAGTGGTGATTAAACTGAAGGAAAGTTAACAGTACTAATAGATCAAATGTATAACTGTGCTCGATAAAACTTTTTGGGTATGTTCCATGGGGAAAGCTCTAATTAATGTCATATCCTTTACATAGTTTATGCCATGTAAACAAGATGTCACTACCTGGGTAGTTTTGACATAATCAAACTTGTAATCCCTGGAATATCTATTAGACACAGTTATCATAAAGACTTCAATAGGAATTGCGCAATGCTATCTCTTCTTTGGAATATATTTCAGTTTTGTTTTTGATTTGACAATGATTTTTTAATTAAATTAATCTACTTCATCACATCATTTGCTACTAGTTCAATTGATGGATTCATAAGAATTCTAAGACTATTCTCTTTTGGTAGTTAATTATTTGAAAAATGTTATTCCAAAAAGATGTTTCATATTGTATAGAATTTTTGGCAACAGAGAAAATATGGGGACTAATTTCTAGTGAATCCTGCCCACAATCACAACATAGATTGAAATAGGCTTCTTTGTTCTTAGTGTAAACATGTTGCAACATTTTGATGGATACAATTCTAGCCTGAATTCAGTCAAATTTTCTTAGTCTTATTTTCCATGAGAAAGAATAGATATATCTCTAAAACATGATTGATTATGTTTTGTGAGCACCACTTATGTAGATTCAGAAATCTAATTTTCTTCATATGTTTCCCAGGATAACATCTTGAGATTGTTTTTAATTAATTTAACATAATCTTAAAATATAACTATTTCTTTCAATGTATTTTTTCAAAAGGTATTCCAGATTCAAAAATGTTTAAAGCATCTAAGATATATTTTAACCAGTTTGGAGTTATATTTTATTAAGATTATTTCTTCCCTATACATTTCTTAATTAACCTGTTTGGATTGACCCCAGTGCATTTAATCCAGTAAGCAAGCTTTGTAGAAAGAGCAAAATAACTCATTTTAGTATGCCCTAGTTCAGCTCTTACCATTACTCATGATATTGATTTAGTTACTGTAGTAGAAATTTCTGAGTTCATAAAACTATAACTCTATTTGCTATTATATGCCTTAAATATATGCTTGCTTTGTAGGCCATGCTGTAACAAAGTCATAATGGATATAGTAGAAATTTCTGGTATCATGCTGTTTTTATTTTGTTATAGAATAATACTGAGGTTACTTGAGGTACATTTGTAGGAACAGAAAGCAAGATAAAACTGGGCAGAACTGGTTGGTACCAGCCTGGATAACAGGCCTGGACAAAATATAAGATAAAACATGCTTAAGCAAAACAGTTGCTATGGTGTGAGTGAAACTCATTGTTTCACTCAGGTCAGATTGACTGACATATGTATCAAAGTATTGGGAAAGAGATGAAATAAACAGTGGAAATGTACCTCAGATGGAGTGTATCAGTATGCTTTTCTGTTACATTGGAATCAACATGTTTTTCTAATTCATGATTGGTTAATACTGCAATGTTGGTAATTTTCAAGATAAGAGTATGCCTAACAACGCCTTAATAATAAGTGTATAAAAGTAATTGACTAATAAAACTCAGGGAGCATTGCATGTTATTGGAAGCAGACTCCCATATGCATATGTATTAAACTTTTCTTTTTACTACATGCAGTGTTCCAGAGCCTGATTTTAAAGTAAAGTGTAAGAAGAATATATTTTTTCCACGACATTACCTGTAAAATGGTTCTATATAGTTGTGTAAATGTTTTTCAAGTTTATTAAAATTGTTATCATGCCATACTTCAGCAACATAAAGAGCAATAGGACTCAACTTCATTTCTGCTGTTTTTAAAATAGAATTCATAGAGTATCCACCATATTTGGCATTGAATCTCATAATGGCATTTTTTAGCTTGAGTTAACTTATTCAACATATAGTTATAATGATAAGCTGGTTTATTATTATTAGAGAAATGATACCAGAGATACCAGAAATTTGTAACTGTCTCTAGATGTATGCCATTGTAAAACCAGTGAGGATTTGAACTATGCTTCACTACTATTAATATTTGAGTATTTTCTGTGTTTAAAATTAAATTGCTTTTATTACATTACTGACGTAATAAGCTCAACTGCTTTTTTTATCCTATGAAAAAAAATGTAACTATGACTAATTCATCTGCAAACATCAAAACTGGTACTGTGGTTCTTTTTACTGCTGGATAGTGTGTTGCACCTGTTTAAAACAGTGTTGGAAGATTGCTGATGAAAAGATTAAACAAAAGAGGTGACAGGCTGCAACCTTGCTTCACTTTTTTGTTGGCACTGAAAGAATTGGAAATGTTACCCTCTAGATTGTATCTTATAGGTGACCAGTTATCTGTGTATAAATGTATAATGATCCTCAGTAGAGTGTGATTTACTTTTAATTTATATAGTTTTTCCCATAGTAGTGCCCCATTTTTTGTTATCAAATGCCCCCTTAAAATCCACAAATGCCAGGTAGAAGGGCAGTTGTTTCCTGATGTAATACTTCTCAATTAAGTGGGCAATATAAATATTTGATCAATGGTTGACTGGGATTTTCTGAATCCAACTTGGTAGATGTTCATTATATTCTGGTTTTCAATCTATAAATGTAAGATAATAAAACTCTTGCCCAAATCTTCCTCAAAATGTCAATAAGACTGATTGATTTACAATATTCCAGTAAATTTGGATCCCATTTTTATAAATTGGTACTATTATGTCCCTTTCCACTCATATGGTATGTACTTTTCCTCAATCAGTTTATTAAACAGTATTGTCAGAAGATTCAACCTTAACCTTCAACAGGACAGGAGGTACTCTATCAGGTCCAGGTGCCTTGTTTGGTTTTATTAGTTTAATAGCAATAGCTATTTATTCTGGTGTTATGCTTAATGGGCATGCTACTTCATTTAATTTGTCAAGAATTTTTGCTTGTGTGGTACCAAGTTCTCTGTCATAAAAAATCTTGTGGTAATAATGCATCCAGTCTAAAGGAGAAATATGTGCTGGGATAGTATTAATGTCACTAAAGACTGAGGAGCAACATAGGGCAGTGTGCTTACAAGGAGCTCCTTGGAGTTCTGTGTAATATATCATATCACCTCCATTTTATATGTACTTGTCCAGCCGTTCCTTAAAGATACTGTATTAGGGACATAATATCCTGTGCCCTTTGCTATCATCAGCCAACACTTCTTGTTATCACCTGATCTTATTGCCTCCAGCCTATGTGACCACTGTTTAGCCTGAAATATCCAGAACTCTTCTCATAAAATTATTGTATATTCATTTCTGTATTTGTTCAGTAAGGAATAATTTTCTTTTGAGGGATTTTGTCTCACAAATCTTATAAAACATGATGAACTTGTTTGAAACTTTTGCAAACATTGTTAAACCCTGAATCACAAATGTTTGCATTTGCAGGATGATATAGAAGTGGCAGAAAAATCTCACATACTTCTTGAATATTGTGATAGATCTCCCTGGATGGAGTCTCTGAGGATATACTGTTTACCTCCTTACAGTTTTCTATTGTGGGTATTGCATCCAATATATCTGGCTCTATGCATAATGAAAACTAGTGCTGTGCACAATTTTCAAATTCAAATTACAGTAGCTTCTTGATTTACATTGTTTTTCATGGATTCTACTTGGTAGAATGTTATTTTTTTTCTTTCTTACTACTAAGGGGCTAACAGGGTATTGTTTGGGGCTGTTGGAATTTTGAAACCTGTTTTGGTAGCTATAAGTAGGCTCATTTGTTTGGTTCACTGTGTGGCAGGCTGCATTTATAGAGGCCTATTTCTTCTGTTTTAAAACAAAATTGGTGTAATTTAACTGGGTCAGTTTCTTTGAATTGGAGACCTATATCTTCTAATTCCAAGCCTATTTTGATGTGTTGCTGGTGAAACTGTTTGAATTGGAGTCCTGTTTCTTTGGGTAGCAAACCTATTTTGGGGGCTTTGAGTAGAATTGTGATTCATTGTTGCTGGCTTCACTAGCTGCAGAGTTGAGTGCACAGTGGGGGAAGGGTGGTAATGGTCTGAGCAGAGGCCTTAGCTACCTCATTGTTTCTGGAAGACTTGGGCTGGTCCCAACCCCCTCACTCCACCCACCCCTGGTCTATTATTTCCTTTATACTAGGGGTGCTGACATCACTTACTCAAACAGGCAAAGGATATGCACCTGTCATAGCAAAAGCAGACACCCAGGAAAGGAACAGCAGCAAGTGAAGAGGTGACTGCTCTCTCAGTGGAAGGAAGTAAATGCAAATCTAGGAGCTTTCATTATTACTTCTTCACATTGATATTGCATTGGGAAAGGAGGAGTAGGAGTTTGAAGAAGGTTGTGCAATGGCTACTTAAAGTCTCTTTTTGAGTGTGGATAGGAAGGATAGGAATATAAAAAGCAGTTGCTCAATATATCTAAATGTGTACAACAAAGGTAAGGAAATAAAGAAAATGTTTTGCACTGATAGAGGAAGAGGAGAGACTTGGGGAGTGTTTGGTATCCTGCATCTGGAAGGGTGGGGGGTCACTGGTGGGCCACGACAGCAATGGGTAGGGTGGTAGGCTGCAACAACTGCAGTGCACCAATCTTTCTAAACATTGCCTGGAGTGTGGGAGGATGTTTAGTGTGCAACCACATAGAAAAACTAAGAAAGGAGATTGAGGGTCTGCAGGAGGAACTAAGAAAGGCAAGGCAGATTGGGGGTGGGTTTAGCCCAATACTGGCAGGAGGAAGAAGGGGAAATGAGGGAGGGCGATTTAAGCCGACAGTGGTGAGGAGAGCATCAGAAGAAGGAAGCAGAGACAAAGGGCCCAGGCCAGGAAGAGACGATTGCCGGAAACCAGGTCAGGAGACAAAAGACAAATGGAAGGAGGAGATAGGGACTTGTGAGGGGAAAAGAAGAAGTGGCAAAAGTCATGGAGTGGAAAGGAGAGAACAGGTTACTACGAAGGGAGAGGGAGCAGGCATTTGTGAAGAATCATCAGAAAACAGCTGTGCACTGCTAGAGAGGAAGAAAGTGGAGGAGGGAAATGATGAAATTAGAGGAGTAATTGATAAATGCCTGGACCAAACTGGAGCGGGGGTAAATTCTGCTTGGAGAATTGCAACAGGGGTTAAAGGGGCAAATAATGTGCAGGAGGAAGAAGAGGAGCTGGAAATGAGAGAGGGAGATGAACGGAAGCAAGTAGGGAGTAAGAGGAGTGGAATCTTAGTGCTGGGGGACTCAATACTTAGAGGAGTAGGGTGGGGTAGCAAGGGGGAGAGACATAGTCGCATTTGGGTGGAGGCCATGCCAGGAATGACAGCGGAAAGGGTGGGACAGTCTGTTCTGAAATATGCTAGAAGGGGTAGGGACAAGCCTCATTTAATTATACATCTTGGGACAAACGACCTGGCTGACAAGACAGTAGATATAGTCCAGAGGAGGTTTGAGGAACTAGCACAATTATGTGAAGGGGCAGGAAGATCAGTAACTTTTCTGAGATACTTCCGGTGCCAGACAAGCACAACAAGAAAGCTGAGAATAGAGATTTAACGGATGGCTAAAAACCTGGTGTTGTGCTAAAGGGTATGGGCTGTTGGGGGGTGGGAGGGACCTGGGAGACAGTAGTCTCTATGCCAAGGACAGACTACACTTGAGTGAGGAGGGAAGAAAGTGTTGAAACAGAGGATGGAAGAGTATATAGGAAGTAGAATTTAAACTAGGAGTGGGGGTGGCAGTTGGGAAAGAGATATGCAGAGACCACAGGTTGGGAAATCATATGAGCTTACCCCCCATAACAGTGACAAAAGACAAATGGCAAGTACTATTGGTGATGCTAGGAAAGGAGGGCAGGATGGGAGGGGGGAAAAAGGGTGGAAGGTGGTTACCCTTAATGCTAGGAGCCTTGGGAGGAAAACTGCAGAGTTACAGGTTCTCATGACAGAGGGTGAGGTGGACATTGCAGCCATCATGAAAACATGGGCCACCCAGTATAATGACTGGGACCTAGGGTGATTGGGAAAGGAGGGGGATTGGCACTATATGTGAAGGAAGGACTGAAGTGTGTAAGGGAGGAAGGGGAGGAGGGTAGTACCGAGTCACTTTGGATGCAAATCCAGGATTCCAAGAATAGGATTCTTAGAATGGGAGTGGTATATAGGCCACTATCTCAGATGAAGGAGTTAGACAGGGATCTAGCGGGACAGATCAGGAGGACCTGCGAAAAGGGTAATGTGGTGATTGTGGGGGACTTCAACATGCCAGGAGTGGACTGGAGCACCCCAACAACCAGGAATAGAAGGGAGCAGCTACTGCTGGATGCCTTCCAGGACAGCTTCCTGCTGCAATGGTCAGTGAACCAACCAGGTTGGGGAGATACCCTTGACCTTGTGCTGGCAAATGGGACTTTGTGAGAGAACTTACAGTGGAGGAACCACTGTCAGGGAGTGACCACCACTCAGTATGGCTCACATTGGATATGGGCAAGGAAGGAGTGGAATCTGGCACAAGAGTGCTGGACTTCAGGAGGGCTGATTTTGGGAAGATGGGGGAAGTGGTAAAAGGGTACCTGGCTAGAATTCAATCTAGTATGGATACTAACCAGAGGTGGGAGCCCATAAAGCTGGGGATAGTGGAGGCAACAAAACCTGCTGCAAAGCCCAGAGCAAGAAGGCTAGGGCTAAGAAACCAAGCTGGTTGAGCAAGGAGGTCATGGAAAAGGTAAGGAGGAAAAGAGCTTCCTTTAGGAAGTACAAGAAAACAGGGATGCGGGAGGACAGAGAGGAGTACTTGACAGAATCGAAGGAGGTGACAAGGGCAGTAAGGGGAGCCAAAGCATCTACGGAACTCATGCTGGCATAAGGCATTAAGAAGAGGGAAAAGGACTTCTTTAAGTACATCAGGGAGAAAAGGAGCTGTAAGGACCACATAGTAAGGATTAGGAAGGAGGAAGGTTGGGTGGAAGCAGGGTATGATAAGGCGGGAAGCACTAAATGAGTACTTCTCTGCTCAGTATTTACTAAAGAGAAATGGGGGTGACACCCAAGGTGGGAGAAATGGCAGAAGCAGGGGAAGTGGTGACAGATGGGGAAATCATGTGGGCAGAGTTCGAGAGGTTTGAAGGCACTGAGGGTGGACAAGGCGCCAGGCCCAGATGGCATCCACCCCAGGGTACTGAAGGAGCTGGCAGAGATCCTTGCGGGACCTTTGGCAAACCTATTTAATGCCTCACTACATTCGGGGTGTGTACCTCAGGACTGGAGGATGGCTCATGTGGTGCCACTCTACAACAGTGGCTCCAAGGATGAACCGGGAAACTGCAGACCAGTGAGCCTCACATCCATCGTGGGTAAGCTGATGGAGACTATCCTGAAGGAGAGGCTAGTGGCCCTCCTAGAGGCCAAAGGACTACAGGACAGCAGACAGCATGGCTTCATACATGGCAGATCCTGCCAAACCAACCTGGTCGAGTTCTATGACTGGGTAACTAGGCAACTGGACAGGGCCATGCAGTGGATGTCCTGTATCTGGACTTCAGTATGGCATCTACTCGGTGCCACATGGAAGGCTGGGAAGGGAAGTTAGTAGGCACAGGGCGGGTGCAAAGCTGGTAAGATGGGTAGGAAACTGGCTGCAGGAAGGCAACAGAGGGTGGTAGTGGGTGGGCTCTCACACCCAAGGGCAGTGACGGCGGTGTCCCACAGGGCTCGGTGTTGGGACCAGTGTTGTTTGGGATATTCATTGCAGACATATCATGGGACATCAAGAGCAAGATCAGTCTCTTTGCTGATGATACCAAGGTTGGCGTGGTGGTGGATGACCTAGGGGATGGCAGGGGTTGCAGGATGATCTGGCAAAGCTTGAAACCTGGCCAGACACCTGGCAACTGGGGTTTAATGCAAATAGTGCAAGGTGCTGCATTTTGGGAGAAGAACCCAAGGAGGAGTTACCAGCTAGAGAGTGCAGCTAGCCCAGACAGAGGAGGAGAAGGATCTGGGTGTGCTCATTACAGGGTCAATGAACAACTCAGCACAATGTGGGAAGGCAGCTGCAAAGGCCAACAAAATGCTGGGTTGTATTGCAAGGGGTATATCCTCAAGGAGCAAGGAGGTGATTCTGCCACTTTATAGTCATTAGTTAGACCACACATGGAGTACTGTGTGCAGTACTGGCGTCTGTATCTGAAGAGGGACATTAAGTTACTGGAGGGGGTGCAGTGCAGGGCGACAAAGATGATCAAGGGGCTGGGGGACTTATCATACGAGAGGAGGTTGAAGGAGTTGAACATGTACTCACTGGAGGAGAGGAGAGACCGGGTGACATGATTGAAACCTTTAAATACATGAAAGGAATAAACAGGACGGTACAGAGGGGCTGTTCAAAGTAAGGGAGGGAGGGCACCAGGGGCCATGATATGAGACTGGAGCGAGAAGGTTCAGGAGGGAGATGAGAGACACTTTTTACAGAGAGGGTGGTGGCTGGGTGGAATCGTTACCTGCAGAAGTGGTATGCAGTAGAACAGTGGACTGCTTCAAACGAAGATGGGACAGGACAAGGGGGAGGGTTAATGAAGGGGAAGGGTGGAAGGGAGGGGCAGCTGCAGAATAAGGGGTGCTAGCTGCACATTCAAGCAGACTTGATAGACCTCTAGGCCTTTATCTGCTGGCAAATTTCGTATGTTCGTATGTTCGTAATTTCCACAGAATATTCAAAATTCTGCTGAAATTCCATCAAACTCTGCTGGAAAGGGAATGGCAGAATTCTGCAGCATAAAATAGTTGTGGAATAATTTTCCATGGAACAAACTACTGTTCTGGGGAATATTATTCTTCAGATCAGAGTAAGTGGAATTCTGCAGGTAAACAAGTGAAATTCCAACAGAAATTCTGCTGGTAGAATGATCATTCCTCACTAATTCTGCCGGTAGAATTCCTCATTCCACACAGGACTAGTGAAAACATTACTATTCTGGGAGAGAGACCACTCAGGGAGGGATGGTAGACTCTGACAGGTGAAGAAACATAGATTCCTTGACAGCAGTTCTACCTGAATCCTCCTTGGAGCGCACAGTCCGGGCTCCTTTCTCCACTGAGGCAGCTTCTCTCCTCACTCACTCTGCTCAGACTCAGCCAGTAGCTGCTCTCTCATCGTAAGGAGCTGTTGAAACACTTTCTCCATGCCCCTTAACATAAAAACAAGTTTCCTTTCCATCCTATCAGTTCTGTGTGTACTTTGATTTTATGTGCAGTTGATGTAACAAGGGCTTGGTACATCTAAAAGGCAGAGTATCACTGACTGTTTTTACAGGTAGCTGAAACAAAGGTTCTGTCTGCTGAGCTTCACTGTTTTTCATCCACAGTCTAGTCCTTACAATCTACTTCTACCAGTAGAGGAAGAGGAAGAGAACAATTGTAATAAAGAAAAAAAACATCTCAGCCTCTGTTTCATCCATGTATTCCTTCCTCTGTTCACAGCTCAAGGCAGCAGCCAATCCCTGGTAGGACACCTGGCAACTAGCTCAGCATAAAATCAGTTATTCTTTATTTTCATCTGCAAATTGCTTCCAGCCAACTGAATTTCTTGCTCCAGAGAAATTAAGTTACTATGGTCTTTATAAACTGCAACAGCTGTGGCACACTTTTAACCAAAGGCTTCATCTACAAAGTGGGGCACTGTCCAACATGCTCCACAATTAGGGACCTCAGATCCCAGCTACAGGCAGCATGGGCTGAAATAAAATACCTCCATGCCAAACCAAATCAGCCCCCACTGGGTAACAACATGGCACCTTTACCTTCAGATGCTCTTTGCTTGCACCCCTACCCCAAAGGTTAAACAGACCATAGGTCTGGCAGCAGGTTAGGAATTGTAAAATTGGCAGGGTCACATGATGGCAGCCTGAAAAGCGACAGCAACCCTCCATAGCTCCGTGACTCCGCTACATAATGCAGCTTTTGGTATGATTCCTTAACTTGGATTTGCCACAACTCTGCGATATTTCTCTGGGCAAATACCTGAGGCAACTGTAAACAATCGAGGAATGGAGGTATATATGAAAAAATGCCTCCGTGGCACTCACCCCCGCCCTCCCCAGAGAAAGATAAGGCTGCAAAGCATCCAAAGCAACAGACAGCGGGCTCTAGTAAAGTAGGTACCGCCCAAGGTGCTCTCTCTGAGGAACGGATCCTAGAGGTAATGCAGCCTCTGCAGGAGAAGATCGCCGGGATATACGAGGATCTCCAGCAGGTCAAGACCTCTGTGCAGTCTCTGACAATTCGAGTAACTGACTCAGAAGTAAATTTAGTGTCATTAGAGAAGAAGCATGACAGGGGTGAGCTGACTATGTCTCTTCATGGAAAGAGAATCAAAAAACTTGAGGAGAAAATCGAGGACTTGGAAGGCAGAAGCAGACGAAATAATCTGTTAGTAAATGGAATTCTTGAAAAGGAAGAAGGCGATGCCCCTATTCTTTTCCTTCAGAAACTGTGTGGATCAATTGCCGGTCTCTCCCGAATGGAGATGCTTATATTATAGAGAGGTGCATCGGGCCCTTCGACCTCCTCCACAGCCTTGTTCCCCACCTAGGCCTCTTATCTGTAAAATGCTCAATTATTTGGACAAACAACGTGTCTTGGCGAAGGTGCGTGAGTTACAAGAAGTACGATGGGAGGGGCATAAAATTCGGATCACGCAAGACTTGCCACAATCAGTCCAGATAAAGTGGCAGGGAATGCATCCCATTGTTGTGAAGCTTATTGCAGCAGGTACCCCATTCCGAATGAAATACCCAGCGGTTCTTCAGGTGAAGGTTGGAGAAAAACGGGTATCCTTTGATTCGCAAGAGCAAGCACAGCAGGAGCTGAAAAATTTCTTCCTGGACCTTTTCAAGTGAGAGAACTTAAAGGGTTTTGTGTACATGTATATCCTGCACAGTGCTTTTGCGCCGAGATTTGAAAGGCATTGTCGGAGTTGGATAAGGACAACATCTTTGTGATCAGAGACTGAGTCTATGTAGAGCCATTCGTGGAGAGCTGGTGGAGAGTTAGCTTCGCCTTCTTGTTCTTTTTTTTGGACTTATAATTAACTTTCTTTTCCTCCTCATACACAGACTGTGGAGATGTGATGGTGACAGTGATTCCCTGGTATGGGCGACATTTGAAGGGCACCCGTAGCAACACGCTGGACATGTCGGATACTAGTAGGAGAGTGGGTCAGACCGATTATCGAATTTTTTTTTTGCCAGGCTAAGGCTGTGCAGCCCCTCAGGCCAGTTGCACTGTGGTGACTGAGTGCAAATGCTGTGGTTTAAGCGCGTCTTATTTTGCTTGTTTTTTTTCTGGAATGGGGGAAAAGACTGGTGGGTGCTTAATTGGAAGACCGAATTCTTTTTGTCGTTGCTATGTTAAATCACGACATTTACAGTAAGGTCTTAATTTAGTTAGAGGGTTCTACATATGAAATAATGAAATGATTAGTATAGTTGGAATCTCAGACAGTGCATACTACTGTCGGGTGTGTGGCGGGGGTGGGGAGGTGATGGAGGAGGAGAGATAGGAGGATAACTGCTGCAATTCAGTTACTGCGTTGGGACATCACTCACCTGAGAGTGAATTGTGGTGCGGTTATTAGAACTGGGGGTGGTACTAAGTAGAATGTTGTTAGGGGTTCGTAGGCATGATGGGGGGATAGAGCGGTGGGGGATAAGATAGATAAGTTTCCTTTGTAGTAGTGAATGGGGGATTGGGATGGGTTAACCAGGCGTGTCACTTTAAGGTCTTGACTGTGTATTTTCATTGGTGCTCAGTCAAAATGGATGGGATCACAGATGCCAAAATGACCCACAGTATTTCCAGTTTTATTTGAGAAATTCAAATATGGCAAATCACTATAAGGTTGTAAGCTGGAATGTCAAGGGGGTGCATGATAAGTGCAAGAGACAGGTGGTTCTTAAGCACCTTCGCCAATTACAAACTGAGATTGCCTGTCTCCAGGAGACACACCTCCGAAGGCAAGATGTTAATTTATTTCTCAAAGCGTGGGTAGGGCAAGTTTATAGAGGCAGGAAATCCACGGCTAGTGGGGGAGTTGCGATACTAATAAGGAAAAAAATTCCATTTAAG
This sequence comes from Neoceratodus forsteri, assembly GCA_016271365.2. NCBI lineage: Eukaryota > Metazoa > Chordata > Ceratodontiformes > Ceratodontidae > Neoceratodus > Neoceratodus forsteri. Next base: position 506,916,319 of record CM057452.1, on the reverse strand, counting down.
TTGGATAAGGAACTTTGTGATCCAGAGGGCAGATACATAATAATAAGAGGGTCCCTGGAAGGGCGGCAGATTATCCTAGGGTCTGTGTATGGACCTAATTCCGAGTCACCCCACTTTTTTACCAAGCTTTTGGATCTTTTGGTCACTGATCCACCTACTTTGAGTATAATCAGTGGAGACTGGAATGTGGTACCCTCCACAGACATGATAGGTCTGATTCCTGGAAACAGGGTCTGTCACCCTCGCAGAGGGCACTGCGTGACCTCATGACAGGTGCCGATCTTCTGGATGTATGGAGAGTTCTCCATTATGGAGAATGCCAGTATACTTATTTCTCGGCCCCTCATAAATCTTTTTCCCGTATTGATTTTTTCTTGATGAGCGCCTTTGCTCTACCTGGAGTAAGTGGTGCGGATATACATGCGAGGGTCATTTCAGACCACGCTCCTATTTCCTTTACATATTTCCTGGGATCGAGTATCTGAAGGGATTTCTTCTGGAAATTAAACAACCAGCTGCTTCAAAGGCCAGAATCTCTACAACATAGTAAAAGGTTTTTGGTTAACTTTCTATTGGATAATAAAAGGTCTATAACTAGGACTGACATCATCTGGGCAGCGTTAAAATGTTCCCTTAGGGGTGAATGCGTTAGGTTGTCAGCAACGAGATGCCAACAATTTAGAGATAAGATAACAAGCTTGCTTTCACGGATCCAGGCTATGGAAACTACCCTATCTCGGCATTCTCCAGATAAGGACTGGGTTGCCTTGCACCAGTTGCAGAGTCAGTACTCTGATCTGATATATCAAAAAACAGAGCTTGCCTTGAGATGTACTAGGATGAAGTACCTAGATGCTGGTGAAAGGGCCAGTAAATTACTGGCCATTCGGCTCAGGCAAGCTGCAGCATCGTGAGCTATTCCCTGCATCAGGTCTGTTCCCAGCAACAGTTTAGTGACTTTGCCTCAGGAGGTGTCCGAGGCTCTGCGCTCTTACTATCAAGGGCTGTATTCTGAAATCCAGGAGGGTAGGCCTGTATCCCAGGATATAATTGAGTACTTGGAAGCCACGGACCTCCCTAAGCTAAAGACCCTTGAAGGGGAACACCTTGGGAATCTAATCACGCTGCAGGAAGTGACAGGGGCAATTGAACAGCTTGTACTGGAGAAATCCCCCAGCCCTGATGGCCTCTCTAATAACCTGTATAAAAGCTGCTCACAAGAGCTTGCTCCCCTTTTAGTTGAAGTCTATAATTATTGGTTTGACAAGGGGATGTCTGAGTCCAATTTTCTTAACGCGATAATCACCCTTATACATAAGCCTGGGAAGGATCCCACATATCCCGAAAGTTACAGGCCTATCTCCTTAATTAATACAGACATCAAAATTCTAGCTAAGATTCTGGCCATGAGACTGGGTGTGCTACTTCCCACGCTCATTAGTAGACAGCAGATAGGCTTTATGAAGGCAGGTCCTCAGTGGACCATATCATGAAGTATATATATCTCTCGGCATCCAAGGATTCAAATATTCCTCTGTTTTGATATCCTTGGATGCTGAGAACATATGACAGAGTCTCTTGGGATTTTCTTTTTGAAACCCTTGCCTACATGGGTATTCCCTCTAATTTTCTTAGGTGGATTAAATTGCTATATACAACCCCGTCAGCACAAATTTGGACTAATGGGACAATGTCGGCTCCTTTTCTACTTCAGAGAGGGACCAGGCAAGGCTGTCCCCTCTCCCTATTATTATTTAATCTTTATCTAGAGCCCTTGATCAAGAGATTGCTAGCCTCGCCCAAGCTCAAGGGTGTGGCAATAGGGACACAAAGATACTCCCTTTCAGCATATGCAGATGACCTTCTTTTACATCTTCAATACCCGGAAGTGGGCATCCCAGTGCTCCTGGCCGAGATAGAGCGATTTTCCTCAGTCTTCCACTATAAACTTAATGAATCCAAGACCAAAGTTTTTTCCCTAAATAACAATACATCCCGTTCTGTGCTTGACAATACTAATTTGGTATGGAAACCTAGGTTGCTTATGTATTTTGGGATTAAGATTGCCAGGGAGATCCATACTATGTTTAGACTTAATTTCACAGAGTTGCTGCATGTAATTAAATTAGACCTAGACAGATGGGGAGATCTTTCTAGTTCTCTATGGGGAACAATAAATATTATAAAGATGAATGTTTTGCCCCGGATATTATATCCCTTAGGAATGTTGGGTCTGTTTATCCCTAAAAAATGGTTTGGCAAATTAAATCAAATACTTACTGCTTTCCTTTGGAGAGGTAAGAGTGTTAAGCGATCCTATTTAAACTCTCGGCACTCAAGGAGAGGGTGGGTTTAGCAGCCTTCTTTTTCTCGTATTATTGTGCTCAACATTTGCGAAGATGTCATATTGGTCTAGATAGGTATTGAGGATGAAAGGCAAGGTATGTGCCTTGTAGCTGGACATCGAACAATACCCAGCCCAGTCTGACTGCTCTCCCCGCCCTGATATACACCATTCCAAAAGCAATCCCAAAGCCTCTTTGAAATATACCACTAGGTTGGTCCATTAGGGCCTGGCATCAATTGCAAATTCATTTATCCCACATCGGGCATGCTTCCTTGGAGCAGCCGATTATGAGGAATACTAATTTTCTAATTGGTCGGAAGCCCATTCCCCTGTGTTTCTTACCTTTGCCCTATACCGCTAAACTTAGGGACATATATGAGGAAGGCTGAGTAATTTCATTTGATCTCTTTAGAACTAGATTTAAGGTGCCTGTCACAGCTTTCTTCAAGTATGAACAACTCAGGAGGGCCGTCCTTACTTATTTGGGATCAGGGGATCCCAAGGTTGGATGAATGGTCTGAAGTATGGCAGCTAGGATTCAATGCAAAGAAGTGCAAAATAATGCACCTGGGAAACAAGAACCCAGGGGAAGAATACACAATGGGTGGGGAGGTAGTAACAACAACAAAAAAGGAAAGAGACCTGTGGGTAATCATATCAGATGACCTTAAGGTTAGCAAGCAATGTGAGAAGGCAGTAGGGAGGGCTGGGGGTATACTGGGATGTATAGGGAGAGGCATCAGCAGCAGAAAACAGGAAGTTGTTATCCCTCTGTACAGACAGTTGGTGAGACCCCATCTGGAGTACTGTGTCCAGTTCTGATACCCCATCTCCACAAGGACATAGACAGGATAGAGGCAGTCAGAGGAGGGCAACTAAAATGGTGCAGGGTCTGCAAGAGAAGCCGTATGAGGAGAGACTAAAGGAGCTTAATATGTATACCCTTGAGGAAAGAAGGAGAGGGGGACATGATAGAAACTTTAAGTACCTCAGTGGAATCAACAAAGTCCAAGAGGGTAGCATTTTCAGAAAAAGAGACTTGCAAGAACAAGGGACACAATTTAAAGATAGAAGGAGGGCAGTTCAGGGGCAATGTGAGGAAGTATTATGTCACAGAGAGGGTAGTGGATGCATGGAACAGCCTTCCTGAGGAGGTTGTGGGTCTAAAACTGTGGGAGAATTCAAGAATGCATTGGACAGACATAAGGCAATTCTTGTGGGGGGTAGGAAGAAATAGGCTGTTGGTTAACTAGGATCTGCGGCCTATCCTGTAGGTAGGGAAATGGGCAGACTAGATGGGCCTAGCGGTCCTTATCTGCTGTCAAAGTCTATGTTTCTATGTTTCTAGGGCAGCAAGTCAAGGGTCATCAGATGTTTTTAACATGCTTCTGAGAGCATCGAAGGAACCCCATGCTGTGTCAGCAGTTTACAAAGCAATCCAGAGATTGGATTTGAGGTTACCACAGGGAGTGTGTTATTATTGGCTGCAGGTATTTTCCTTAGGGATGAACCACATTTCTGGACTGTAATCTGGCAGAACTTGTACAGATTTCTCAAGCAGGATAGATTGTGGCTGATGCAATTTAATCTTATGCATAATTTATATTTTATGCCATTCAAGCTATACAAATTGGGAAATAGGTCTACCCCTGATTGCCCTAGATGTGTTGGTTATACTGGGACACTGTATCATATGTTATGGGCTTGTCCTATGGTCCAGAGATTTTGGTTGGCTATTAAGAGTAAACTTGACCCCTTGCTGGGTTTGGACCTGCATATTAACCCTGAGATTTGTATACTAAATGTATTCCCAGAGGGCTTTCCCAATGTTAGGAAAGTGCATCTGGCTTTGATCTCAGCAATAGCTAAATTAATTAGCCTGAGGCATTGGACCGAGGAATCAGCCCTCTCAGTTATTGAATGGCACAAAGAAATTCTGTTTGCCCTTCAGCTAGAGAAGCACATTTTAGCCATGAATAATAGATTGAATATCTATCAGAGCAGATGGGGTCACTTGGATGATCTACTTACTTTATGGAAGCCATGATAGCTCTTAATGTGGAAAGTTTGTTTCTGTTACTATTTGATGACTGAGCATGATCACGCCTGGCGGGGAGGGGTAGGGGTGGAGGGTGGTGGGGGTTTTGGGGTGGATACATGGGTAAATGCAACCTGACTTTTGTTCTTTTCTCACGGTTTTCACTGAGGGGGGATTATTACTGTTTGTCTAATTGTTTCCTATATAGATATTGAAGTTTAGGATATATCAATAAAGTATATTGAAATATAAAAAAAAACTGGCAGAAAAGCCCCATTGTAGGTTTATAGGTTCATAGTAGATTACGAGTTCAATGGACTGAAGCCCTTTATTGCACTCGCCACCAGCCTAGTCAATGGTAGAATTGAAATGTTTTATCTCCCAAAAATCTATCCAATATTCTTTTAAATGTCTCCATACTATGACTTTCTACTTCCTCGCTGGGCAGGTATTCCATGTGTTCACAACCCTTTGGGGGTACCACTGATTTCTTTTATGAGTTTTGTTTGTTGCCTCTAGTAATTTGTATTTATGGGATCTAGTATTTTGGGTAGTTGTGTGTCTAACTAATTCTATGTTCTTAAGTAGGAAGTCATCATTATACTCTCTAAATGCCAGATACTGATCTCCTTTAATTTTCTATAGTCTGTCGAGCATAAGTTTAGATGTTTCATTCTTTCACTGTAATATAAGTTGCCCATGAATTTAATTTTCTTGGTTATACATCTTTGGACTCTCTCTCTCTCTCTCTCTCTCTCTCTCTACAGTAGTTTTGTTCTACTATGAATTGAAAATGGAGCACAAAAAGGGGAGCAGTACTCTAAGTGGGATCTAATCAGTAATTGATACAAAGGTTTAATGACTTCTAAGTCTCTGCCTTTAATGTTCCTTAAAATGCACTTTAGATTCAGTAATATTTCCTAACTGTAATTGTTGCATGTGTATCAAATTTTAAATCTGGGGTTATATTTACAAGAAGGTCCCTTTCGTTTGTAGTTACACTTAAAGCCATTCCATGATGTCCAGGGTTATTGCTCTCTAAGTGTATTATTTTACACTTAGCTGTATTAAATGTTAGTTTATAATCATGGGCTTAGATGACTATTTGATCTAGATTTTTGGGGAATTTATTTGCTGAGATGTGATCATTAACTATTCCCCCAACCTTACAATCATCGGCATATTTACAGAGCCAGGTGTTAATGGATATTTGCATGGTTGCCACCAGTACATTAGAAAGGACTGGGCCCACTACAGACTGCTGCAGGACTCCACTGGTTATGTTAGCCCATTTGGACCTATAACCCCTTATCACAACACATTGTTTCCTTTCCCATAGCCATGAGTATATCCATCTAATGATGTTCAGATGGAGCTGTATTCTGATTAGTTCTCCTGTCAAAGTTTTATGTGACACGTTATTGAACGCCTTCAAAAAATCTAAATAAGCTACATCAACTGGCATCCCCATATCAAGTGCAGCACTCACTGGCTCAAAACATTGTAGCAGATTTGTCAGGCAAGATCTTCCAGGGGAGAAGCCATGTTAAGTAGTATCTATGTGTTTAATTGTCTGTAAGTGTTCTGTTATATGCTTATATAGTAATCTTTCCAGGATCTTACCCACAATCGAGGTAAGGCTGATCAGCTATTACCATTTTTAAAGACTGGTATGACTAAAGCCTCATTCCATTCTTTGATTGTTTTACCCTCTATCAGAGACATATTGAAAAGCATTGTAAGTGGACCTACCAATTGTGGTGCTGGCTCCTTCAAAAGTTTTGGGGTGATTTCATTTGGTCCCGCTGAGCTGTTAGTTTCAATATTTTTTATTATTTCCATGACTTCCTGTTCAATGAATGTTGGAAAATCTGTCTGTATACTTTGGACTTCTGCAGTGATATGTTCCTTTGTTTTATATACACTTGAGGAAATAGTTACTTAATTCAGTTACTAAATCTTCTTCTTTGGATATTACATTATTCTGTTGCATGATATGGCCTACTATATTATTTTTTCCTTTCAGTGAACCTACATAATTATAGAATTTTGTCATTTTACCCTTAACTGTAGTTGCCAGATGTTTTTCAGTATTTTGTTTTACTTTTCATATTAGGATTTTAGTTTTCTTGGTCACCATATTATATGTGTTTAGTTTGGCATCTGCTTTGTGTTTAGTATACCTGTAATATAATTTATCTTTTTTCTTATGCTTTTATGTATATTGTTTTCCATTCATAGCCGTAGTCTATGATTGTTCTTGTATTTCTTTCTATCCAGTACCCACTGTGTAATACAGCTTCTTGGTTTATTACTAAGGGTGTTCCAAATGCGAGTCAGTCCTTATTCTTTTAGTTCGATTTTCCAATCACATTTTGCTAGGTAATCTTTAATTGCACCATAATCTGCCTTAAAGTAGTCCTTTATTTTGGTTGTACCAGATTGTATACTTATCCTAGATGTTTCAATTTAAAGGTATACCATGTTGTGATCACTTGTTCCCAGTGGGGTAGAATTTTTGAGTCTATAATTAAAGATTCTGGACTAGTGAATATTAGGTCTAATATATTTTTGCCTCTTGTCCCTTCATGCACTGTTGTTCTAAATTATTCTGAGGTATGATTTCTACATTTTTTTTTCTGTTGCGTTGGTTCCAGTTAGTTATGACCAATTTGTTGTAGGAAAATTAAAATCTCCCATAAGGATATAATCATCATTGATATTCATAGTTTCAAATTCAGTTAAGAAGTCATTGGTCTCTTCTGTGTTCAGACTTGGAGACTGGTATCCCAGGTTGGTAGTTAAATTTGAGGAAGGTGATATCAGTTTTAGCCATAATAATTCATTCTTACTATTCGGATTTGTAATATTTGAGATTTCATTGGCTTTTAGATCATCCTTTATGTACAGTGCTATTCCATCACCTGTTTTATTAGTCCTATGTTTTGAATACATGGTGTAACCAGGTACTGTAGTTCTCCATTCAGTATCAGTGAACCACGTCTCTGTTACTCCACAGATATCAATATTTTGGTTTTGTAGAACATAATTATGTTAATCTAGTTTATTTCTAAGACTTTTGGTATTAAAGAACATGATTTTAAGGAAGTATCTCTTTTCAGTTGTTAAACCTAGTCTATCAGGGTACTGTATTGGTACAAGGCATCAAACCAATTCAAACATCAAATCAGTATGCTGCACTATCTTCCAAAACAAGTACCATAACAAGCATTGAAGGCTCTGTGCACCAAGAGCAGCACACAAAGGTGTACTCAACTACTAAACCCAACAAAAATTAAAATAGGAAACATGTACTAGTAATCAGAGACTCAATGATTAGAGGTGTAGGGACTCACCTCCAACAGAATCATGCCTCTATTTCAGTTAGATGCCTCCCTGGAATGTCTGCATGGAGAGATACCAATCGTACAGAGGAAATCATTTAAGGCATGCAACATGGCATGCAGGTTATTCTCCACATAGGGACAAATGACCTAGCCAGCAAATCAGTGGAGGAAACAAAACAAAACCTCACAAAGCTACTGTAGGTGACAAGATTGCTTAACTTTCATCTGATATTACCTTCTCTGAAATTCTGCCATTCTGGAAAAAGGAGACAGCAGGTAGAACATCAGACAAGGGAACATCTTGGAGCTTAATACCTGGCTAAGGAACTGGTGCCTGGAAAAAAGGTCACCACTTTATCAAAAATTGGCAGGACTTCTGGGAGCAGGGAGTTCTTTAGGTTCAATGGCCTTCACTTCCCAAAGGAGGGAACCTGAGCACCAGGCCAACAGTTTGATGTACATATCAGTCAGTTAAACTAGTGGATGAGGAAGGGTTGGAACAGGCATCCCTAGCATCTAAAGGGCAGCCAGTTGCCCCTCCCCTATCACCAGCTAGTCCAGCAGAAGTAAATACCAATAATACCCAGACCAGACATTACTACACAAATTCACAATCCAAAAGGGTTAGTCATGCAGTGGGCTAATGAAGACAAGAATTGCTAGGATTACTAGGATTTGTAGACACAAGAAGGCCAAGGCCCATTGGGAATGTCTCCCGCCATAATGTGGGTGAAGCTCAACATTAAGTTTTCCAATTTAGGTGTTTATCAAGTATCTGTTTGAACATGTCAAAATTAGCAGAATCTATAATATAGTGAGGAAGAGTATTACAGAGTTTAGTTGCTCTTATTGAGAAAAAAATATCCCTATTAGTATGAATATACAGTATAGGATGATTAACTGTTTATTATGGCTTCTCAATGGAATATGGCAATCATGAAAATAAAGGCCACATTCTTTTGATAGAGCTGTATCCTGGAGTATTTTATAGATCTGTAAAATATCGCCCCTAATTTTTCTTTTATGGAGAGTTAATAAACCAGTAGCTTTGAGTCTGTCCTCATATGGTTGTTTTTTTTAACATGGGGATTAATTTTGTAACTCTATGCTGAACCAGTTCAAGTAGTTTTATGTCCTGCTTTAGATGGGGGCTCTAAAATGATGAACAGAAATCTAAATGTATGCCTATATATGTTCTGTATAGAGATACAATAAAATATGCATTTTGGTTAGTGAAAGTATGTTTAACACAATTAATCAATCATTTATTTAACCAGGTGAAACACCATTGAGTATACTCATTTCCAAGATGGACCTGGGAATGATTCACAAGAACAATTGTACATAGAACAAAACATAAGCATGCAACATACAGAATAAAAGAGTGCACATACATCAATACAGTGCTCATGTACAGTCAGACAAATGCCTAATACAGTAAAACCAAGAGAAGTATATACAGTATACAGAGTATGCATTTAAGCTCTGACTTTTGGCACTAAGGTCCAGGTGGCCTCTTCAAGTTGGGAGGGGATTAGAGTGGGACAGATTAGTAGCACTGACCAAGTAAGAACCAATAGGAAACAAAGGGAGAGGGTAGCCAGACAGGGGAAGGAGGAGGAGACAAAACAAGGTGGGGGGGTGACCTACCAGGAGTAATCTGAGGCCAAGGGAAAGATTTGGAGGGCATCGGTGGAAGCAATTACATTTTTCTATGAATTAGCTTGAGTAAATACTTTTGAAGAGAGACAGCTTCACTGGCAGGGCCAGATTCAGGGTTTTTTGTACCTTATTCCAAAGGACTGGGAGGGTATGGCTTATTGCTGTGCGGGTGAGGCGTGTTTTTACCTTAGGGACTAAAAGAGAAATGTAGGAGTGACTTCTTAGCAGATAGTTACCAGGAGTGCAAATGGGCAGACAGTCATTAATATACTACGGAAGCTTGTAGGTAATGGCTTTATAAGTCCATAGGACTGCATTTTTAACCCACGTATGAGTGAGTGAATTCCAGCCTAAAGAGGCATAAAGTACACAATGGTGAGTGGAGTAAGGGGACCCTGCAATGAATCTAAGCTCTTGATGGTAAAGTACGTCTAGTTGTAACCTAACCTAAGTAACCTGTTTGCAGTTTGTGGGTTTTTGTTTTATAATGTGAAGTTGAAGAAAAAGAATTAATGATAATGGCTCCCTAATCTCTTTCCTTAGTGACTGTACTTAGAGTATGACCATTGATAGAATATGGACAATATGGGCTATTAAACCCAGTGTGTAATACAACACATTTGTCTTGATTAAGCATCATTTTAGTATCAGTTGTCTATTTAGTAATGGTATTTAGATCATTGACTAATGATAAGTGTTTATTAAGCATATTAACTTCTGCTCCAATTTTCATGGAGGCATTATAGGCAAATGCTTGCAGTCTGCCAAACAAAATACCGGATCTCACAGCCATGGTAGCAGAAGCAAAATTGGACTGGGTCACAGTTATAGAGACCTGGTATACTGGGAACCACACTTGGGATATCACCATACCAGGTAGGGGAAAAGGGAAGAGGAGTAGCATTGTATGTAAAAGAAGAAATCTGTATAACAGAAATCAAGGGCACTCACCATAAGGTGGAAGCCCTTTGGGTTATACTTGAAGCAGGAAGCAAAACCCACATCCGGGTGGGAGTCATCTACAGACCCGCATCCCAGGAAGCTGATGTAGACAAAGAGCTCTTAGAAACCATCATGATGATGGCAGACAGGGGTGAATTAGTGCTAGTAGAGGACTTCAATCTACCAGATGTGGATTGGTCATCATACTCTGCATCCTCAGATCAGAGAAACAATTTCCTCTTTGCATTGAGGGGAGCGGGTCTGTGTCAATTGGTGAACTCACCCACCAGAGACAGAGCAATATTGGACCTAGTGTTCACATATAGCTCTAGAGTCTCAGAAGCTCAAGTAGGAGCCAATCTGGGGACCAGTGACCACAGGTCAATCTGGTTAACTGTAAACCAGGAGGAAGATACTAGTCACACTAAAATCAAGGTAATAGATTTCAGAAAAGCTAACTTCACCAACATGTGAACTATGTTCGCATCTATAATGGAAGGCAGAAACTCAGGGGATGTAGAGGACTGCTGGAATGCCCTAAAAACTGCTCTGCACCCAGTAACAACTAAATGCATGAAGATGACCAGCAAGTGCAGAAGAAGGAAGAGACTTCACTGGTTCTTAAAAGAAGTAGCTACCAAAACCATAGAGAAACGAAGGGCTTTTACACAATTTAAATGAACAAAGCAAGAAGCAGATGGAGAAGAATACAGGAAAAACCGAAAGAGGCAGGGAAGGCAGTCAGAAGGGCAAAAGCACAGGCTGAAGAGAAAATAGCACAGGGTGTTAAGAAGGGAAACAAAACCTTCTACAGATCTTTTTAATGGAGAAAAAAGAAACTAAGGGAGGAATAGTCTGAATAGCAACCAAAGAAAGCAAGATGGCAGTGAGGGGTGAGGAAAAGGCAGAAGCCCTAAATGAGTTATTTTGCTCTGTCTTCACTATTGAAGTCAGTGGCAAAGGTTCCACACTAGATCAGACAGAGAATGATGGTCAGGGAGTGAACACTAGTCCCTTCACAAAGGAAAGGGTCCTAGAAGAGCTGAGTAGACTCAATACAGACAAGGCCTTGGGACCTGATGACATACACCCTTGGGTTTTAAAAGAACTCTGAGAGGAACTAGCCACATCACTGGCTGAGCTCTTCCACAAGTCCTTAGACAGCAGGAATATACCTCAAGGTTGCAAAAGGGCAACAGTGATGCCCTTACACAAGAGTGGGAGCAAAAAAGAGGCAGGAAATTACTGCTCTGTCAGTTTGACCTGAGTCAAAGGGAAAATTATGGAGTCATTACTAAAGGAGAGGATAGTGGCATAACTGAAAGATACCAGAAAAATGGTCCAAAGCAACATGGCTTGACAGCGGGATGATCTTGTCAAACCAACATGATAGACTTCTTTCACTGGGTCACCAGCATAGTGGATCAGGCAGGGGCAATAGACATTGTATACGTGGATTTCAGCAAGGCCTTTGACACTGTCTGTAACAGAAGGCAAACAAACAAGCTGGAACATACAGGAGTCAGACAAAAGTTAGTTAACTGGATCAGCAACTGGCTAAACAATAGGACCCATAGAGTGCTACTACTAAATAGATCTCTGTCAAAGGAAGGTAGTTTAACCAGTGGCATCCAACAGGGTTCAGTAATGGGACCTATCCTCTTCAATGTCTTTATAGGAGACCTCACAAATGAGTTGAAGGGGAAAGTTTGCCTGTTCACAGATGAAACTAAGCTCTGCAATAGAGTAGACTCACAGGAAGGGACAAACAACATGAAAGCTGACCTTTGAAAGTTAGAGGAATGGTCCAGGGCTTGGCAGTTAAAAATGAATGCCAAAAAATGTAAGGTAATGCACCTGGGTAGGATGAATCCAAGAAATAAGTACACACTGGGAGGACATCAACTCAAAGAAGCACAGAGAGAGCGAGAGCATGGCATAGTGATCACTGACAACTTAAAGGTAGGAAAACAATGTGAGAAGGCAGCAGAGAAAGCAAAGGACATCCTCAGCTGTAATACTAGGGACATTACTAGTAGGAAGCAGGAGGTTATCATGTCTCTCTACAGGTCCTTGAAAAGGCCACCCTTGGAATACTGTGGTCAGTTCTGGAGACTTCACCTCAAAAAGGACATTGACCATTTGGAGACAGTGTGAAAAAGAGCTATAAAAATGTTGCATGGTCTACAATACAAAAGGTATCAGGTGCAACTTAGGGAATTAAATTTATAGTCCCTTGAGCAAAGAAGAAACAGAGGTGACATGATTGAAACATTTAAGTATGTGAAGGGACTAAATACAACTCAGGCAGGTAATATATTTCAGCACAACACAACAACACTTACAAGGTGCCATAATTTGAGGTTGGTGGGAAGTTGGTTCATAAGCAACATCAGAAGTACTTCTTCATGAAGAGAGTGGTGGAACCATGGAACAGCCTGCTGCAGGAGCTTGTAGCATCAAAGATGATTAGAGATTTCAAACTTTCATGGGATAGGTAGGCACGGCGGACAAGTTAGGTTGCAGGCAACATGTGAGGGGGTAGTGTGTTTGAGCAGAGTAGATGGTTCACATCTGCCAACATTTTTCTTATGTTCTTATTCTGCGGTTCTTGACCCTAATTTGTGGGCCACAATATGTTTGATCTATTTTATTGGTGGATTTGGGGGCATTCAGTCTGAGTATTATAAGATAATGATCACTCACAGGTCTTTTTTTGAGAAAGGATCCATGGGATCTGAAATGCATCAAGCGTACTAAGAACCATGAATGGTGTGGTGTTCTCAGATGTGCAATAAATGATGTAGATAAGTTATTACCTGGAGGAGTCCTTGATTTATATGCTGGTGAGTGCCCAATCTCCAAGTGACTGTGTCTGCCTTTTTTTTGAGAGTACCACTTCCCAGTGTGCACTGTTCTTTGTTATGTATAATTAAACCCAATTTTTCCAATAAATGTAGTAGTCTTCTACAACTTCTACTTACAAACATGTCCTGCAATGCCCTTGTTAGCAATGAAATACCCACATCTGCATCCATGTCTGGGACCTTGTTGCCTGTTCTGACATTAAAGTCACCCACTATCAGTAATCCAGCTTCAGAATGCGCTTGTATACCTTCCTGTAATAAAGTTTCTTATTTCTCCCAGATCTCTGGGTCACAATATTCAGTGTTTTGTGGGGGGAACATAGCAGTTATAAATATATGTCTGATCATCATGCCATTGTGGAAGATTTGGCTATTATATGTTTCCTCATTTTGATAAAGGTTACAAGTCCCCCTACTGGTCTATCCTGTTTGGTTAGCCTTTCTCCTTTAGAAGATACACAAGTAAAGCCTTCTAGATATAGATTTTCTACCACCCAGGTTTTCTGTAAACATATTATGATGTGTTCTGATAGAAATTGTCTAAATTGGGGCTCTACAAAGCTTTTTCAGTAACCTGCTACATTCCAAGATAGTAAAAAAAATCAGTTCATTCTGACATTCCCTTTCTGATTATCTATAACATGGTCCAGGAATTTATTCTGTGAGTTCTCACTGAGTCAGTCCTATCCTAGATCAGTAAGGCAGTGAAAGCAATTCTGAACTGGAATGATGATATGAGTGAATTTTTCTAAAGCTGCTTTTTGATGTACATTAAAATTTGTCTGATTGTTATGAGAAAAAAATTCCTGTAAAAATTGCTTTTGAATCTGATTTTCTGGCCATTCACACAGTAGGATTGCCAGACTATCCAGTTTGTAAGCTTCAGATAGGATTAAGTGATATAAAATAATATCTCTAACTGCAAACATAATTTGTACTTGGTTTGTAAAACTATTCTCCCCTTTACCCATTTTATTTTTTATTTTTTTTAACTTTCTATTTTTCCTCCCTCCTCTCTGGTGCCCACTCCTTCCATCCTGCTCCTTCCCACCCCACTCCACCTTTCTGGGATCTGGCCCTAGAGTGCCTCCTTCCCATACCTCCTGCACAGCGGGGTCTGTCCCTTCTTGGTGGTCTTGGATGGATCCGGGGCAGATTTCATCTAGGGCTGCCGAGGTGTCTTTTCCATTTTCTCCCCTCATCCCCTACCCCGGGACGTCCAGCGTTAGGAGCGTCGTCCTAGAGAGCATGTTGACGCATACCAGACCTCTCATGCACCGCTGGCGTCCCTTCTCCCCAGCTCTGGCCAATGACCGCCTCCATCCCCTTCAGTTGTCGGTGCCCCACCGCTACGAAGGGGGATGAGAATCAGATGTATTCTTGGTTCCCACCCCTGAGAGAGGAGAGAGAGAGAATCCATTGGGATGCTCGATTCTCTCTTCCCCTGCGACACCCAGCACCCGGACTATTCCCTAACCTGGCCGCCAAGGATGCAGGTGTGGGCCCTGCGCTCAACCCTTAGTGCCACCGGGCCGGCCTTTTACCCATTTGACTCCTATGTATCCTAACTTTACATTTAAGACATTTGATAGGATATAAACTGTTCTCATGAAAGAATCTCGTGTTTTATAGACAGGTTTATCTATGTCATATAAGGTGAACCTTCTTCACCTTCACTGATAAGATTAGTTTTTGGGGGTTTGTACCTGTTTATCTCGGTCACTTTTGAGAAAAAATTTTCCCTGGGAGAAATTCTCCTTTGTTTCATTCATGTAATTTACTATTGTAAAAGGTGAATCTGCAGTTAGAACTAAATGATTTAATGTAAACATTTGTCTCCATAGCCATATTGTGATTTCCTTGTCTGGTAAAAGTAAGAACACTGAGTGAGATGAGCATCTTCTGGCTCAGTGTAACTCTCCTGGTGAAACTTTTCAATAAATAAATAAATTCTCATGGTGTCAACAAATCTCTTTTTGCATAGATCAAGTTATTTCTACCATTTGGAATTGCTAGTTCTACCTCTAGAAGTTGTACTAGTACATCCAAGAGTGACTTTGGAGACTCATTTTATTTGGCAAATACCATGAACTGCTATAACTGCCTCATTACCTGATAACCAAAGACCCTTATAGGATGTATCTCTTTCTTGTATAGTGTACTTTGGATACTCTCAGAAGATCCATCTAAATATGGCACTAGCCTTTGATGTTTTGCTAGGGGACAATCTTTTGAAGCATTGCAATTTTCCCACTTTGTTTGACGTTTGTCATTGCTTTGTGACATCTTATCTATTATCATGACTTCAAATTAAACCCTCTTTGTTTGGTCTTCTTGAAGGCTAACTAACAACCCAGGCTCCCCACAAGCTTCCTTAGGACATTGTTTTACTTCTTCCTTTCTTTTACCCTTGCTGCCTTGCTTGGTCACCTTTTTATCCTTTTTTGTCGCATCATTTTTAGTTTTGGATCTTTTTTGTCACTTATTTGTTCTTTTCCTTTCTCTCCTTTTCTCTTTCCTTTTCTCTTTTACCAATTGTCCCCATTGTGGTAATGATGAAGCTTGGTGTAAAGATTTTTTTGTTGAATTTGTCAGGTTTGCAGATTTATTCAGTGGCCAAGACTCCATAGAGTCTAACTCTGACTCAAGTTCAGCTTGCACCAAATCCTTGAATAAGTTTCTAATCAATCCTTCATGGTGAGCCATCATAGTTTTAATAAAGGAATAATGCATGACAGGGTGTGTGTCATGCTGGGATAAGGTCATGCCTGGGGTGATTGGGCACGAGGCCACAGGCTGACTGCGAATAATCACCCCAGAAGTAACATTATCCCAGCACCACACACACCCTGGAGTGCATTATTCCTACTATACAATGGCTTAATTGTAAAACAAGGAAACAAAAACATAAAACATATATTAAAAGTAGATTTTTTCTTTCATTTTTTGTAATGGGTCGGATTACATTATGAAAAAATAGTGCAGTTCTGTTATTTAGTCAGTAGGTGGAGTTGTCCTGTTTTGGTGTGGCTTTGTGCTCCTGTTAGCAATGTTTGCTACTGCTATCTTTTTTTATTCATAAGAGTTTCATATTAGCATATGTTATGAGGGTTTTACTTTTTTTGGTTTAATTCCTGCAGCCGCTATGTGTTTTAGAAGGCAGCTCCCCCCCCCCACACACACACACACTAAGTTATTGCATGCCACTCGCTCTGCATTTCAGAGGATTGCTGTATTAAGGTAGGGACAGACTGTAATTTTGTTTTTGGATATCTTTGAGTGGTCAAGTTGTTGTTTTCAGGAGAGGAGGAAGAAAGTGTTTCATTGAAGCAAGCGAGTGAAAGCCGCGCGGCGACTGTTTCAAAGCGGCAGTTTCTCACTCTCTCCTCCAGCGCTAAGCTCTGTATATGGGTCCCGATGTTGTCTTTTAAAAGCTGCAAAAATAGGAGATTTTGATGTTCACGTTTAATGTGTGATGGCCGTGGGTGTTTCTTTGTGCTGTTTGTTGTGGGGTGATGGTAGATGTTGGGGCGGGTTTCTGGTTACGTGATCACAATGGTAGCTGGGAAAGCAGAGACCAGGGAAGCTGCTCGTAGGCAGCGGAGCAATGTTTTTTTTTTAAACTGACATGGGGTCATTGATTTTCTGGCACTTGAGCTGTGATGTTATGCCAGGACAACATTATGGCTGCAGTGCCAGACTGACCAATGGAGACGCAACAGTTATTCTTGCCATTATATAATTGTGGTTATTTCATCTCTCAAGACATATAACTGTTCTCATAATAATACATTTGCCATATGACTATCATTTAAAGCCTGTATTAACCTGAGTGTGAAGGGAGTTGGATAGTTTTTAACTAGTTCTGAAATAACGTTATCCTTTTGTGTGCCCAGTATGAAACCCATTTTCTTTATTATTATCTTATACTAACTGGTTTAAAGTGGGGGACATCTCTGGTGAAAAAATAGTGTGTGGTCTATTATTGTCGCTGCCTCAGGGAAAGGTTTCCATTCAAATTCTGTTGGTGTTGGGGGTGAAAATTACCTTCATTTTGTCTCTGTATCATAAAGAAATTGAGTTTGCTTACCTAAGTTGTCTTTTAAAGATTCAAGTCCCTCATTCAGTTAAACTGGCAGCAATGTTTTCCTTTTTGCCTTTATAATTTCTCCTTATGGTGATATATCACCCCTTCATTTGACACTAGTTCTCAGTTTTTCTTTTCCTCACTTAATTGTAAAATATCCTTTCCTATCATCCTCTTTTGAGATTGTAGGGTGTAAGTACAAATAAATTGTTTATTAATATTCTGTTTTACTTTGATTTATTCTTGTCTTTTTGGATATTCCTCTGATCCTTGTTGATTACTATGACACTATAATCATCCTTCTCTGAATTAGCCTGATACTCCTTTTTCTTCCCTTCATTCCTTTTTATTTATTTATTTGTTTGGGGGGGGGGGGGTTCTGAGCTTGTGGCATTGATGTCTCAATATTTTCTGGATTTGTTTTTTCCCTCTAGTGGTCACTCTGATTTTTGTATTTCTATGTTATTTGAATCTTGCTTTGCTACAAAAAAATGTTGCTCATCTTGTCCTGCTCCTGTTTTTTTAATTTTATTTCTTATTTATGAACTAAGTTTAATAGTATTTGTGCTAATTAATTCATTGCTTTTCACAGACATACATGGTTTAGTTCTAGCAATTACTTAAAGGAGATTATTTTCTCAGTTTGCAAACTCTTGAGCAAAATCTCTTTGTGCACTACCTCATCAAATTAAAATAAGGTGCTTTGAGAGTACTAGTGAATTCATTTTTATCTCTGAGTACGCTAGAGTTCACTTGAGTACTGAAATTCTAATAGACTACGGTCATAGTAATCAAGCAGAAGTAATTGTGGTAATCAATAAGAAGGTGCAAGAGAACAGCACAAAAAAAGTGATAACTGTTTGGCCTATGAATCTTTGTATTGTAGCTTCCATGCTAATGCACTATTGCACTTTAACAGACTCTAGTGTATGGATAAAATGTGCTTTTCACTAAGATTTGTACTAAATCATATTGCACAATGTTTTCCATTTTTCTTTTGCAATATTGCCCTTTAAATTGAGGCATTAGGCTATAGACCTAATCAATCAGATTATCTATTCCACTTATCTTTTTACAAGTTCTAACACCATTAAAATTCCAACTGTTATATTTTAAAACAACAAAGGATAAAAATGAAAAGTCCTTCTGTATTTTATGACATTTCGTGCCAGTTGGCAACCTTCCACTGCCAGTCTTCAGCCTTCTGATGACACAGTTCACTGAGCCCACACCCTCATTCCCCAAATGAGAACCTTTATGAGTGGTTGCTCAATTGTCTAAGTGAAAGTAATTGAGGACTTGGGCTGTCTGTTTCTGCTTGGCTTGTCCACTGGGCTCTGGCAGGTATTACCTCAAGGGTTCCAGATTGAAGGAATACAATATGTACACATAACATCAATCCTGTAAATATAGTAGTCTATCCTTCACACAAATCCTTTGTCACCCTAAACCCCAAATTAATATGCAGTTCTATCCCATATAGATAGTAAAGGGGAAGGCAAACTCATATGCTGGTGTTTTGAGAATAAGAAAAGTTTTCAAAATATTGAAGTTTTAATTAAAATCTGGAATAAAATATTTTAAAAAAGATAATTTTATTTGAAGTAGATAATACTTGTTACACCTAGGTGCAGGATGCCAAAACTCCACATACAGGACATCTTATCTTTTTAGGTTATATACTCCCAATGGCTTTTAGTTGAGCAACTGCTCTAATGGAGTTAACTTCAAAAAGCTGTTTTTCAGAAGAGCTGGCTGGCTGGTTAGTAAGGTTTTTGATGCAGGAATAAAACAGTGTCTCACTACTTTGGACTCCAAAGCTGTTCTATGGATTATAGTGCATGAAATAGAGAACCTACATTAAAGCAGCCTCCATGGGCCATGAAAGAATGCAGGAAACATGCTCATTCAGTATTTTTTCAATCAATTTATCAATAATCTGGCATGTCAGTTCAAGTTGTCTTAGATAAAAAAATATTTTAAAAGCAATACCAGCCCTTTGTATTGCAGTAACCCACCAGAATAAATCAACAAAATAAACTAAAAATGTAATTGAAGACTTCAAATAAATAATAAAAAAATAAATTCCCCCATTTGTGCCATTAATAGCTCACCAAGGTCAAACCAGGGTGACAATATCTCAGCTTATATGACTTCTATGGGCAACCCCACCTGGGCTGTCCTCCAAACGGGGGAAAATCAGAAGAAATTTGATGTTTTTTAGTATTAATAAAACATAAAATAGTATATCCTGTATAGTGCACTTTATCTTCAACAGGAGGCTTTTTTCATTTTATATAGAGAGCACTATGGCAACTTCATTCCCAGCATCTCCTTCAGCTATCTGTCCTCTCCAGGCTCCTCCATAGTCCTCCTCCCCTCATATGGCCGTTCTGTCTATACACTGGGGTGGGAGGGAGAGAAAGCAACATGCTGCCAACCTTTCCTAAGTACACAGCACTGAATAATAAATAATTTATATTAATGGAATTGAAGTAAAGGTGTCATACCTGTTATAGTTCTAAATTGTCCCTAATAATTTGTAGGAGGAGAGCTCCAAGTCCTGGAGATAAGCAACTCCTTTCTCAGCAGTCTGCTACCAAAAGTCAACAAAACATCACCAGCCAGTGATTCTCTCTGCAGTGGAAGACAAACAGAGGGAAAACTCTCTGAGATGAACAGCTCTTTGTATCAGAATAATTTAAATGTAGCTCTATGTTTGTGAGGCAACAATAGCATACCTGTTAACAATGAAAAAAAGATCAAAAATTTCCGGAGGGAGCTTATGCATAACAAGGGCAAGGGATACATTTTAAGATTCAATAGCCTAAATATCCAAACCATTAGAACATATAACAGGTTTGGAGATGTTATGTTACAGTCTTCTATTTCTAGAACTTGGAACAAACTACAGAATGAACTAAAGAGCATTTCATATCACAGTGCTTTTCAAAAAGCTCTGAAATAGTATTTGCACCACACTTGTACCTGTTCTCAATAGTTAAGCATTTATTGTGAAATTACTTATGCTGTAACTGATTTTAAGTTTGTATGTTTTCCCTGTTTTACATGTTTTGTACAGGATATTGTTGTAAATAGGGTTTTACCCTAATGATTTATTACCAGTGTAAAAATTAACTTTTATTCATTCATTCATTTACTCAAGAAATCAGGTAAATAGTTCCAAGCTTTGCTGGAGATGTACGTTTATGGGCCAACAGTTTACTGTACATCTAATAAACTCCAAGTATAACTCCAAGTGTACTTACTGGACTAAATCACAAGTCTGGTGGGTAAGAGATAGCAACAAATCAATTCAAAATTAGGATTAGCAGATCTCCAATAAGCAGTATTCTAAAACTGAGATCTTGAAGTGTCCACATTTAAAAGTTAAATGTGTAACCAGGATCTGTCTGCTCTGAACTTGAGGCCAGTTACTAGATGGCACACGAAGGATTAAGCATGACCCTGAGAATTGTCTTATAATGGGGTGGGGCTTGGAGAAAGGATGTTAGGGTGTTTATGTACAGTGTGTTCTGGGTCACCAAGAAAAGTAAAATGTTGTCATGAATTTGCATGGTCCTTACCTGCTCCGAGTCTTTATAAAAATGGGAGGCAAGCCAGGAAATGTTAGATCAGAGTTGATTCTAGAGCTCCATGTCCAGAGAGGAGCCCTGCTGTTCGGCTGCAACTGAGTCTGTGGGTCTGGTGGCAGGTTCCCTGGATCCAGGTGGCACTAGCCCTCTGACCAGGTCTCTGGAGTAACACCAGCTGGTACACATGGGAGGCTGGAGCATTATAAGACTTTCCCTTGAGGACCACAGATGATCAAGAAACCAGCATGGCACCTTTGGGAGTTGTGGATGGCCACCCCTCTTGGTACATCACTGGGATCCATAAGGATCTGCTCCCTTCATGTAGATTACTTACTAAAGAAAGCACTGCTTACTTAGAAACATAGAAACATAGAAGTTGACTGCAGAAGGAGACCACTAGGTCCCTCTACTTGGCCCATTTGTTTTAGACCTATTTTGACACTGTAGTTGCCCTTTGTAGTCAGGGCTCCCTTGTGTCTATCCCATGCATTCTTGAATCCCCCCACAGTGTTGGCCTAAACAACCTCTTGGGGCAGGCTGTCCAGGTGTCCATCACTTTTTCTGTGAAGAAACACTTCTTGATGTTGGTAGAGAACCTCCCTCCTTGCAGACTGAGGTCATGTCCCCTGGTCCTGGAGCCCTTCTTGAAGTGAAAAAGTTCCTGTATCTGCACCTTGTTAATGCCTTTTATGTAATTGAATGTCTCAATCATGTCCCTCTCTCTTCCCTACTCCAGGAAGTACATATTCAGTTCCCTAAGTCTTTTCTCGTAGGACATGTACTGCAGACCTGGAATAATTTTTGTTGCCTTTCTCTGTACTGATTGTACCTGGGCCATGTCCTTCCTGAAGTGAGGCCTCCAGAATTGGACTCTATATTCCAGGTAAGGCCTGACCAACAATTTATACAGTGGTAGTACCACCTCTCTCCTCCTGCTCGTGATTCCCCTCCCAATGCAGCCCAGCATTCTTTTGGCCTTCAATGTTGCATTTTCACACTGCTTACTAACCTTCAAGTCTGAGATTATGATTCCTAAATCTCTTTCCTAGTTTGAGGCCACCAGTCTTTCATCTCCTAGGTAATACTTCCTTCTTGGATTTCCCTTTCCTATAAACATGATCTTGCACTTTTTGGTGTTAAATCTCAGCTGCCACACTCCAGCCTATTCTTCTAGTTTCTTGAGGTCAGCTTCCATCTTGCTCACTCCTTCTGAGGTGTCCATCCCTGTTACATATCTTGGTGTTATCTGAAAATAGACACACTTTCCCTTCTAGTTCATCGGTGATGTCTGCTATAAAAACATTGAAGAGCAGAGGCCCCAGCACTGAGTCCTGGGGCACCCTGATGGTCACCCTGCCTTCCATAGATTGTGTTCCATTAACCTGTACGCTCTGGGTTCTGCCTATAACCATTTTTGTACCCATATGACTACTTCTGAGCCAACTACTGTGTGGTCAAGCTTGACAGAGAGTGCCATCCAAAAGAAGGAAAGATTTGTAAGTGCCATAAGCCTTGCATTTAAGATGTTCTGTAGAGAACTGGGAAACCCTGAGTGCTGTAAAGTAGAATCTCCCTCCCATGGAAGCTGAATAAAGGGTCACCAGAAGAAGTGGGGCTGGCAAACGGTGTGGTCAGTGAGTGCCTTTATGAGGTACCATGCATAGGAGCCTGTTCTCTGGGCCACCAGAGCTACCAGTGTACTGTCTAAGGGACACAGGTATGACCGGACCAACTAATCAATTAGTTTAATAGTACTACCATAGTCTGACTTACTGTCTATTGTTATCCCCTGTGGGAACAGAGAAGCATGTGCTGGTACAGTTTTGCCACCAGTGAAGAGCTTGTAATGTGCTTGGGGTAATTTTTATTTATTTATTTCAGATTGGGATTAATACCTTTGAGTCATAGACTCATTTACAAAGGTTCCAGGTCATACAGATACATAGGACAAACAGACAACACATAGGTTACATAAGGTTCCACAGAATACATAGTAAGTTTACTTTGCAGGATCCAAAAGGGATATATATATATATGTGTGTATGTGTGTAAGCATGTATGTGTGTATGTGTGCGTGTATGTGTATATATATGTATATATGGATATATATATATATATATATATATATATATATATATATATGACATATAATCTGTCTATGTTCAGGATACAGTTCCTCATTCTAGCAATGATTTCAAATCCAGACCTGGCTTGCTTGGTTCACTATGTTCCCATGCAATCTTTATCTATCTATCTATCTATCTATCTATCTATCTATCTATCTATCTATCTATCTATCTATCTATCTATATTCTATGCAAAAGACTTCATTAATGCATCAGTTATGGTTATTCTACAGTGATAGAAGTGATGAAATTCAACATTAGGGTTCCCAACCCTTGCACCCCACCCCACCACCACCAACTGGCATCTGGGTGTGCTTTGGGGTCATCAGCCCTAACTCTCATCCCCATCCCATGTGTAAACAAGCTGAGGTGGTGTGCTGTAGGAGGAATGGGGTGTGAGTTGGGGCTGATGACTAAATGTCTACAACCGATGCCTGTGGTAGTAGAATGAGGGAGAGTAGGAAATACAGGGTGGATACCCTAATAGTCAGTCCCTCACATTTGTCACTGTAGAATAACCTAACTGAAGCATTAATGAAGTTTTTGCATAGAATTACCTTACTTTTAAGAAAGAATGGAAAAGTAGAAAATTGCGCAAGTTGGTGGGAGCACAGGGCCTGAACCAACTTGTAAGTGTCGAGCCACATTACACACTTAATGACTAAAAAGTACATCGACAACACCAAGGCCAGCCACCAAACAAATGTTAATGTAGTAGAACAATAGAAAACCCCGTCCACAAAATGTTAACTGTGCCATACAACATCTCCCCAAAAAATATTGTCCAACACATAAACAAGCAATTCACATCTACAGGACATGCCGTCAACACCCTCCAAATTTCAAGTGAAAAGACCAAACCATGTCTAAGATATAGCATGTCAAAGTTTGAAATATTCATTCGTCAGAGTGGCACAGTTCTGCACTTGTTGACATTTAACACACACAATGACTGAAAACTACATCCATTACACTAATGCTAGATATCCTATCAATTTCAAGCACCACCCCAAGCAAAATGCTGTCCGCAGAATGTAAACTGTACCACGCCATATCTCTGCCAAAAAAAAATTTCCGACATGAATACACTGTTATTTACATCCACAGGACATGCCGTAGACACCCTCCAAATTTCAAGTAAAAAGACCAAACCATTTCTGAGATATTCAATATCAAAGATTAGTAAAATGTCCTTATCTATTCCATTATAAAAAATCTGGTCATCTTGTCCTTATTTTGCGATCAAAGATCGAATCAAAGAATCTTGAGATCAAGAATTTGCAGGCTTACGATCAAAGAATTTGCAGGCTCCTGAACAAAGAATAAAAAATGCCATAAATCAAAAAATTGAAGAAATTGCAGTAAACCACTACCATGGTTCGACAGAACAAAGCCCCCTGAGCAAAACCCACTCTCATTTGACTTCCTTGGACACCCTTGGGCTAAGAAAATAGATTTTTAAATCCACCCATCACATCCCTCGATCATACTAAAATACATGAAGAACTTCAATTCTCAGGAATCCAACCCCCCTCCCGGATCAATATAAAATACATGAAGAACGCCAATGCCTTGGTAGTTTAGTGCCCCCCAATCATAGTAATACACATAATATTCGCCCCCATTCCCTGGCAGTCTAGTGCCCCTAGCAATCATAATAAAATAAATGAAGAACTCCAATGCCCTGGTGGTGTAGTGGCCCCAATCATAATAAAATACATGAAGAACCCCATTCCCTGGTAGTCTAGCCCCCCATCATAATAAATGCATGAAAACTCCATTTCCTGGTAGTCTAGTGGCCCCCAGATCATAATAAAATAGATGAAGAACTCCATTTCCATGGTAGTCTAGTGCCCTGATCATAATAAAATAAATGAAGAACTCCATTTCCCTGGTAGTCTAGTGCCCTCCAGCCATAATAAAATAAATGAAGAACTCCAATGCCCTGGTAGTCTTCCCCAGCTCATAATAAAATACATGGAGAACTTAATTTCCCTGGTAGTCCTACATTTGATCATAATTAAATACATGAAACTCCATTTCCTGGTAGTCTAGTAGGCCCTCATTATAATAAAATAGATAGAGAACTCAGTTCCTGGTAGTCCTAGTGGCCCCCACCTCCCCACCCAGCAGCCATACCAGCCCACATAGCACCCCCACACCTGTCCCACAGCCAGCGACAGTTCAGCACTCTCACCTTCCTCATGGCTTGGCTGTAACTGAGTGTTGGTGAGCACTCCTGTAAAGACACGCTGATCTAAGCGAACATCTTTACAGGAGCCCTACAGCACTCAGTCGGCAGCTGGCCGTGGAGGTGAGATGTGGGCTGTGCCAGTCACTGGCTGGGGATGGGTGGGGGGTGCTGGGTGGGCTGGCACAGCTGGGTGGGGAGCCACTAGACTACCAGGGAACTGGAGTTCTTCATCTATTTTATTATGATTAGGGGGCCGCTAGACTACCAGGGAAATGGAGATCTTCATATATTTAATTATGATCGGGGGCCACTAGACTAACAGGGAAATGAAGTTCTTTATATATTTTATGATGATCGGGGGGGCCACTAGACTACCAGGGCATTAGGGTTCTTCATTTATTTTATTATGATTGGGGGGGCACTAGACTACGGGAAATGGAGTTCTTCATTTATTTTATTATGATCGGGGCCACTAGACTACTAGGAAATAGAGTTCTTCATGTATTTAATTATGAAAGGGCGCTAGACTACCAGAGAAATTGAGTTCTTCATGTATTTTATTATGATCGGGTGCACTAGACTACCAGGGAAATGGGGACGAGTATTATGTGCATTACTACGATGGAGGGCTCTAGACTACCAGGGAAATGGGGGTGAGTATTATCTTCTTTACAATAAAAATGCTATAAATCAAAACATTGAAGGAACTGCTGTAAACCACCACCATGATTTGATAGAACAAAGCCCCCTGAACAAATCCCATCCTCATTTGACTTCCTAGGGCACCCCTTGGCTGAGAAAATTTATTTTTTTAATCCAGCCATCTTGTCCCTTGCTCGCGATGCATGATTGCGATCAAAGAATCTCGCCATCAAAGAATTTTCAGGGTCACGAACAAAGAATAAAAAATGCTATAAATAAAAAAATTGAAGGGATTTCGGTAAACCAACACCATGGTTCAACAGAATGAATCCTCTTGAGCAACACCCGCCATCATTTGACTTCCTAGGGCACCCCTGAGCTGAGAAAATGGATTTTTAAATCCAGCCATCTTGTCTTCCCTCATGATGCACAATCACAATCAAAAAGTCTCATGATCAAAGAATTTGCAGGCTCGCGATCAAAGAAATTGCATGCTCGTGATCAAAGTATAAAAAATGGTGAAACTCGATTTTTTTAATGATTTGAACCAAACCAATGCCATGCCTCGATAGGACGAACCCCCTGAGCAAAACCCACCCTCATTTGTGTCCCTAGCCCACCTCTGAGCCGAGATATTTGTGTTCTTTGGTCGCGATGCAAGATAGCGATCAAAGAATCTCGCGATCAAAGAATTTACAGGCTCGCGATCAAAGATTGTTAGCTAGCCACGATCAAAGATTTTAAAAGCTTATAACTCTATTTTTTGACCAGCTTGGATGAAACCAAAGGCATGACTCAATAGATCGGAGCCCCTTGAGGAAAACCCATCCACGATTTACTTCAGGAGTGACCATGAAGCTGAGATATTTGTGTTTTTCCAATAGGAAAACTAAAAACAATATGGTGGACCTCACGATCAAAGAATTTTAAAAATTCTTGGGCACAAAGATTCTTGAACTGCAAGGCTGCAAATTCTTTAATCGGCAGGCGGTACCAGATGGCCAGAACCCCATTCTTTGCAAAACATACATATAAATTTTCCCATTAACCTATAATGGGAACTTCAAACTGGCATAACTTTTGAATGCCTTAATATTTTTTCACCAAATGAAAAGCAGCATGTTTGGCTACCAAAGCTCTTTCAAACGAGCCACCTCACAGAGCATCATGCCACATGATGACCACGCAGGGCCATGTCCAAAATCTCAAAACCTGCCTCCAAAAATGGATAATTTTGCATTTTTCAGCATTTTTGTACGCAAAGACTATAAGTCCAACCAAAACAATGTTTGGCAAATCAAGAGATGTACCATGCCCCACCACCCTACCAAATATCAGGAAAATCCATTAAACAGATTAAAGTTATTAATGCACAAAATTTTGACTTTAACATAGAAGTGACATCTGAACCCTACTTTAGTGGTGCGACAGTGCCACTATAATACATATATTTATGTAGGTTGCATAGGAAAATAGTGAACCAGGCAAGCCAGGTCTGGATTAGAAATCAATCCGAGAATAAGGAACTGTATCCTGAACATAAACAGATTACATGTTACAGCAATAACAGAGTAAGTGCAGGTTAAAGCACAAGGACTAAGGATCTGCATCACTGTTCAGTATTGAATCTGCCAGAGAAGGCTTTGTCAGGGTGTGTCATTGGGGAAGGAGAGTGATGGGGGTAGCAAAGTGGTAGGGTGGGCAGACAGGGAAGGGGGTAGGAGGATGGGTAGGAAGGGGGAAATTGTCAAGGGGAGGGCAGGGAGTGGGGAGGGGAGGCACAGGGGAGTAGGTAGCTGGATATAGGAGGAGGGTGGCATGGGTGGGCAGACAAGGAGTTGGGGATGCAGGTTAGGGAAAGGTGGTGGGCAATAGTGGGGGAAAATGAAGCAATTTCTGTAGTGTACAGGTGGGTGGTATGCAAAAAGGATAGGTAATATGGTGTTAGTGGAAACATTTGCAGTCATTCTCAAGAGCTAAGTGTGCTCAGAGTCCTGATTTGAATTGGCTAGTCTTATTACACTCGATCATGTCTTTGTGGAAATCATTGAACCACTTGGGTCCATGGAAGGAGAGGGATTTCTTGGTTAGTGCTGTTCACTTAAACAGCATGACCAATTCCCCTTTAACTGCATTCTGAGTCCCAATTGTAGGTTGAGTAGTTTTGAAAAGGCAGGAGGTTGAACTAGGGATAAGTCCTAGCAATGACTTCTTAGCTGATAGGCACGTTTGGTATAGAAACCTATGGTGGAGAGGGAACCACCCTGTCTCTTGATAGAGGGCACAAGTATGCATCCTGTGATCAGCTCCCAGAACTAGATGGCAGGCTTTGTTGAGTAGGGTTTTTACCTTTTTGAGGGCAGTATCGGTACTGGCACCATAGATAACAAGGCTATAATCTATGATGAATAAGACCGAGCAACTTGTGACCAGCTTCAGGGCTTCTGGGGGACATGGAGTCATGGTGCCAGTAGAGGACACCAAGCATTGCATTGGCAGTCTTTACAACATGGTCGACATGGTTTCCAAATAATAGGGTGTCATCTAGATGAACCCTGAGATATTTGAAGGTGCGACTTGTTCCAGTGTGTCACGTTTGAGCCTCTGAACCTATAGAGGCCCAAACATCTTCTTGTTCTGTTGGACGGAGAAAAGTATGCTCTTCGTTTTTTCATAGTTGAGCAAAAGTTTATTACATGAGAACTATTTTTCAAGTTTGTGGAAATTGTCTTGCAGTTCAGTGGAGATCAAGGACAGATTTTTTCCTTTAACAGAGATGATCGCATCATCTGCATATAGCATGATGTGCGCAGGGCATTCAGAGGGTAAGGGGTTGATAAACGAACTGAAGAGGAGTCGCTCTAGTATTGACCCTTGGGGGACACCTAGGCTCACTACCCTTGGCTCTGAGAGTCTCCCTTTGATTTTTATACATTGTATTCTGCAGGAGAGGTAGCTGTCAAACCATTCCACTGTGTCCCTGGACAGGCCTAAACTGAGAAGGTTTTGGAGTAGAAGTGCATGGTTGACAGTGTTGAATGCCTTTGTAAGGTCTATAAAGACCGACCCCACAGCCAGACCTTTATCAAATACATCATAAATTTGGGAGATATAATTAACCAGGGTGAAGAGAGTAGCGTGATCTCACCTGAACCTGTGCTGCTGAAAACAGATTAGGTTATACTTAGATAGACACTCTGTGATCTGGTCCGAGACCACTCATTCAAGTGTTTTAGATCATAGGTGGAGAATAGAGATGGTCCTGTAATTGGACAGGTTGGTGGCATCTCCTGTTTTGAAGACCATGGGGACCAGTGCCTCCTTCCACTTGTCAGGGAAAATACCAGATCTTAGGGAAGCATTGAACACTTTTGTAAGAATTTCTACTACCTCGTTTAGTACCAGAGCTATCACCTTCATATCAATGAGGTCTCTACCCATCTGTGTCTTCCCTAGTACTCATTTGACATATTTTAATGTTTCATGTTTACAGAGCTGCTTAAAGTAGAATGGGGGGATGCCTCTTGTTGTTGAAGAGTGAGAAGTTGTCTTGGGTGGCAAGTTTGGAGTAGAGGGGGGATATATAATCCCTGGATAATACCATACTGAGATCAGTAAATGCCTGGTTAAAAGCACCTGCTATGTTGCCAGGCTCCTGGAGTGTCTCAGTTGCAGTCATAATTAACTCAGGAGGAGCTCTAATGCTTTTCCCATAAGAGAATTTACAGAGTCCCAAAACTCTGTCCCCCGACCCCAGCTCCTTTTCAGGTGGTCATTGTAGTAGGAAGCCTTGGCCAATCCGATGAGCTTGCTGCATTTGTTCCTGGTGGTTTTGTAGAATGCCACTCCTTTAATGGTTTTGGGAGTGCCAGGGCTTCAGGGATCCTGGTAGGGAGGTGATAGATTGTGTGTATAAATCTGAAACATAATTGGAATTAGAGCCAGTGAAAGTTAACAGTAATACCCCTTGGATAAAGGGAGTAACCTGACAGCTATTATAGGAACTAGTGGAGGGTAAACAGGCCCTGGAGAGATGTGGGATGATGATTCTGATGCCAGTGAAACATTAGAGTACAGCCTTATGCAATGAGTACTGTGTTTAATGAACAAAGGTAAAGATATGTCAAGGGAATGCCTTTAATGCCATGAACTTCCTTGGCAGCTTATTAAATACAATTAGCTCAATATTAGCTCTTAATTTGGAACTCTGTTGGTCTGTGTCTTATGTTTAGTGATCCCAATGAAAGTGTATTTAATTATTTATGTATGTATGTATTATGCATTTATTCAGTTATGTCATTATTTATTTTTTTTGTTTGCTTTCAGTTGTTAAACTAGAAAACTTTAAGTGGGGGAATGCTTATATCTAGATTTCTAGATGATGGATCTGTTTGGTCTAGGTGATGGAACTCTCCCATTGTAGTCAATGGAGATAGATGACAGAGGTGGTGGAATTGTTGCACAATTTTTGATGAGATGGTGGAAATGAGTTCCCGTGGGCCCCAGCCCAATTTAACTCCCTTGTTATTTTATTTATTTAGCTTTTGTTAACCGGGTAGGTGCACTGGACAATTACAGTTCCTGTTTTCAGGCATGATCCAGGGTTAAGTCTCCCTAGTCCCTTTGCCCCAGTCCTACAGTCTCAAGTTAAATGGTGAAGGTACTTGTTTCTATGGTGTAAGGTGGTACTCCTCTGATGAGAGGTGCCATCATATACATCTAGACACGGGGGGGGGGGAAGGCTGACCCTTATACAAGCCTTTTGTAACCCTATTTCACTGTTTATTAAACAAAATGTTTCAGTGAAGACTTATTGCTTTGTAACTCTCCCTTCTCAGTTTGGGGATTCCTGGCTTAGGTTTAATTTCCTCCTGTAGTGAGGCTGGGGCCCAACCTGAGAAGCACAGCTTCAATCACACAACACTGAGACAGCCTTGGTGAGGTTCACTAGCTGCATTCATAGTGCCCTAAATAAAGGGCACCCTGTTGAAGCTATATTTGTGGATCTCACCAAGGCCTTCAACCCAGTGAAGCATTGTTTGCTACCTAATATTTTGTCAAGTCTGCATTTCTCCCAATAAGTTAGTCTGTGGTTTTCCAACTATCTTAGTAATCTTATCCATGCCACATCTCTGTTTTTTTTTCTTCCATACCACTCCCATTTTGTGTGTAGTCCCTCAGGGCTCAATATTGGGACCATTGATCTTTTCATTATACATGAACACTCTCCCCAGCATTTGCACCCAATCTTCAATCATTATGTACTCAGATGAAGCTGTTTTATTTAGCATTGCTTCTAAATATATTGCTGCTATCTCAAAGATTCAGGATGACTTTAAGTCACTTCAAGATTTGCTTTTTCATAATCATATGGTACTGAATGTTCAGAAGGCCAAACCTACGGTTTTCTCTAACAAACATAAACAAACATAGTGCTGAGGATCCTCTCCCTTTTTTTGATTTAGATGGTTCCCCAATTGAGCTTGTTGATCATTTTAAATATTTGGGATTAATCCTCAGTTCAGAATTATCTTTTAAAAAACATGTTTTCATTAGCAAGACTATTCACCAGCATCTTGGCACGTTATATCATGTCAAAGCATGCCTTACCAATGAATCCCGGAGTCTGCTAGCCCACAGCTTTTTGTTTAGCAAACTGGATTATGGTTTATTAGTTTATTCATCTGCTTGTAAAGCTACACTGGAATCTCTCAAGGTCATGTATAATTCCATCCTTAGGTTTATGTTGCAGGTACCATATTGCACTCACCACTGACTTCTCTTTGAGGAGTCCAATTGTTTATGTTTTGAGTATCAGATACAGTTTAAACATTGTATAATGTTGTTTAAAATTATTTTGGGTCTTCTCCCCTCCTCTGTTTCTAAATTATTTCCCAGGTTTACCAATGGATGTGGTACTTGTTCTCAGGATACATTTTCTTTTCAGATACAATATCTCTCTTTCATAGGGCAATTGGCCAGAGATCAATTTTGTATAGGGCCCCCAATGTTTTAAACTCTCTCCCCCCTGAATTTTTTCATCTTAAGACCATTTGTAATTTTAAGCACAAACGTTTTCATTTTTCGTAGCTCTCAGAAATGTAATTGTTAATTGTACTTGCATTTATTTATTGTTGTATTGTATAAGATGCTTTGTAATTTATTGTCAGTGTTATTTATTGTCTTTTGTATTTATTTGTTTTTTGTAATGTTTGTTGCCTGGGAAAACAGGTAGTTTGCTCATCAGGCTCACAAGGATAAAAATTAAAAAATGAAATGAAAAAAATCTGGTATGGCCTTGGGATAAATAATGGGATCCTGGGAAAAATATGAAGTAGGATGAGCCTGAAGTTTCAGTTTGGAGGGTTGCAAATATTGGGGGACATCCCAATACCATTTTTCAAGCAGATACTGAAGCATGCATTGCCTGTGTTAGCCCATCACCGCTTACATGGCGACTGCCCTGCCCACCCTGGTCTGTCTTCCTTTATACCTAACCCCTTTCATGTGACTGGAACAATCACCAAGTTTCCCCTTTGCAAGCTATACAGTTTGGCCACTAGATGTCACCCCTACCTAATCCTTCCTAACCACCTCACTGCACCTCATTCTTCTTTCACTATCAGGCATGCCACTAGGAGTCACCCTTGAGTTGTCTCACTTTCTTTCTCCACAGCATACTTGTTTCTCTGCTATTGTTGCATAGAGATGTCCCTGGCAAGTGAGTCTAGCCATTGCCCTTGATACTCTCACTGTATTTATCCTGGACACACTGAGAATTGAACTGCCAACCCTCTACACTAAAGGTGACAGCTTTAGCCACCAGGCCATAC
Source organism: Neoceratodus forsteri (assembly GCA_016271365.2). Lineage (NCBI taxonomy): Eukaryota > Metazoa > Chordata > Ceratodontiformes > Ceratodontidae > Neoceratodus > Neoceratodus forsteri. Next base: position 506,883,638 of record CM057452.1, on the reverse strand, counting down.
CGGCAGCCACAAGCTGCCATACACTTTTAATCTCCTTAAGTCGTGTGCTCAGGTTTCACACTAATGATGAGTATCTCTGCTTGCCAGTGGCTCTGATGTTGCTGGTGGCTTTGTATCCTCTCCAGTGCAGGACATATTATGTGGAGCCCATCAGTCTTATCCATGGGCATATGTACTAGGGATCACACCCCCTTAATAACAACCTGTGTGAAGTAAGGCCAGCATTTGTGCTTATACAACCACAGCCCTCTTCCATAAAAGCCTTGTCACTAATAAGCATGCTTTACCCCTCATGCTTTAATTCAGTCCAAAATTGCCTTAAGCTACCTACTGAGCACAAGGAGACCCCTAGCAAAAAGGAGTTAGCATTGCTAGCAGCTTCACTGAAAAAGTTAATCCTGCCGCTACTCTTCTATTCTGGGAATGTGAAGTTAAACCCAGGTCCCCTATCTCCTATTACCTCACCTTCAGATTTTGCTACAACCCTGGGTCTGAAACTTATGTTAATCAGTGCATGTAGCCTCCTTAAAAAAACTTAAAAAACTTGACCAAATAAAGATATGGGCTGCACATACTAACACTGATGTGTTAATAATTACCGAGTCATGGTTAAGCAACACTGTCACTGACCAACAGGTCATGCTCCCTCCTTCAATATCTACAGGGCTGATAGACCCACCAGGGGAGGATGGTAGTTATTTACTTGAATGCAAAACTTAATGCAACTGAAATATTCTCCTTATCAAAGTCCAAAGAATTTGAATGCATAGCACTAAGGATCCTGATCCCCTCAAAAGAAGCGTTAATCATTGTGGGCTGCTATAGATCACCTTCAACGGACATGGAAATCAACCCTTAAGGGCTCATAGAATCCAACACTAGTGAAACCATTATCCTTGGTGACTTGAACCTTGACCGCTTACTTCCAAGGCAAATGCCCTAAAGGATTTATGTGATGAGCCTGGTATCTCACAGCCTATTACAGAACCCACCAGGGTCAATACGAAAAATAAGGACAACAGCTCTATCCATGACATTCTACAAGGCTGAATGTTTCAACATAACCCTGATCTATTGGCAGTGACTGAAATCTGGCTCCCCTGTGACACCCCTGATTCATCAGTAGCCATCAGTGGCTATGTAAACTTTTTGGGAGACAGATTGGGCAAAAGGGGAGGAGGATGTAACCTATATATTTAAGAATCTCTTCAAGCCCTAGTTGTTCCAACCCACCCCTCTCCCATGGGGCCCAAGCTCTCACAATAAAATTGATGGTGGGCAACTCCAGCAAATCCCTCCATATTATGACAGTTTACATCCTGCTCCAAAATCAAAGGTTGGCCTTCAATGCAGTGGCCAATTGCATCTCCCAATTGCCCCCAAAATGTGAAATCATTCCTCTAGGGGACTTTAACATTAACTGGCTCTTGTCAGCGGCAAACCCTTTCAAAGATACCATTGTGGCAATGGACCTTACAAAAGTCATTCTTTCCCCACTAGACTCAACTATAAAACTGGGTCAGCCATCTTACATAGAAACATACAAACATAGAAACATAGAAACATAGAATTTGACGGCAGATAAGGACCGCTTGGCCCACCCAGTCTGCCCATTTCCCTACCTACTGGATAAGCTGCAGATCCTAGTTAACCAGCAGCCTACTTCTTCCTACCCCACCCCCAGAATTGCCTTTTGACTATCCCATGCATGCTTGAATTCCACCACTGATTTTGACTCCACAACCTCCTCCGGAAGGCCATTCCATGCATCCACAACCCTCTCTGTGAAAAAATACTTCCTTAAATTACCTCTGAGCCGCCCCCTCTATCTTCAAATTGTGCCCTCTTGTTCTTGCACACCTCTTTTTTTGAAAGATGCTACCCTCTTGGACTTTGTTGATTCCCTTGAGGTACTTGAAAGTTTCTATCATGTCCCCCCTCTCCCTCCTTTCCTCGAGGCTATACATATTAAGCTCCTTAAGTCTCTCTTCATATGTCCTCCGGTGCAGACCCTTCACCATTTTAGTTGCCCTCCTCTGGACAGCTTCCATCCTGTCTATGTCTTTGTGGAGATTGGGTCTCCAGAACTGCACACAGTACTCCAGATGGGGTCTCACCAGCTGTTTGTACAGAGGGATAATAACTTCCTGTTTTCTACTGGTGATGCCTCTCCCTATGCATCCCAGTATCCCCCCAGCCCTCCTTGCTGCCTTCTCACATTGCTTGCCCACCTTTAGGTCATCTGATATGACTACCCCAGGTCCTTTTCCATTTTGTTGTTGTTAGTATCTCACCCCCATTGTGTACTCTTCCCTGGGTTTTGTTTCCAGGTGCATTACCTTGCACTTCTTAGCATTGAATCTAAGCTGCCATACATTTGACCATTCTCTAACCTTGCCAAGTCCCTTCTCATCCTTTCCACCCCCCCTGTGCATCAACTCTGTTGCAGATCTTAGTGTCATCGGCAAAGAGACATATTTTTCTTCCAGTCCTTCTGCAATGTCATGGTAGACATTAAGAGGACTGGTCCAATACTGATCCCCGCGGTACCTCAGCCAGTAACCCTCCTTTCTTCTGAGTGGACTCCATTTACTATTACTCTCTGTGTCCTATTCTCCAGCCAATTCTTTCCAGGCTGTCATCTTGGGACCCACTCCCAGGCTGGCTAACTTATATATTAATCTTTGTGTGGGACTGTGTCAAATGCCTTGCTAAAGTCTAGGTAGGCCATGTCCACAGCCCCTCCCTGATCTACTACTTTGGTCACCCAGTCAAAGAAATCTATCAGATTCATCTGGCATGACCTTCCCGCTGTGAATCCATGCTGCCTAGGGTCCTGTGCCCTTCTGGCCTCTAGATATGCGACAATTCTTTCCTTTAGAAGTGATTCCATCATTTTCCCTATCACTGAGGTTAAACTAACAGGTCTATAGTTTCCTGCTTCTGCCTTGCTCCCACTTTTGTGAAGGGGAATCACATCTGCCCTCCTCCAGTCCTCGGGTACCACCCCATCCTCCCATGATTTGTTAAAGAGGGTAGTCAGTGGTGTCACTAGTTCTACCCTTAGTTCTTTTAGAATTCTGGGATGAATCCCATCAGGCCCCATTGCTTTGTCCACCTTCAGTTTTAAGAGTTCTTTCAGAACCCTTTCTTCTGTAAATGGGCTGGTATCAACTTCTGTATCCAGAGTGTTACTACTGTTTGTTTTATGTACCTCCCCCTCTTCCTTTGTAAATAATGAGCAAAAATATTTGTTTAGTATCTCTGCCTTTTCACATTCTCCTTTGCCCACCTCCCTCCCCTTTATTAAGCCTCACTATCCCTCCCTTGGTCTTCCTTTGCTCCCTGATGTACCTATAAAGGTTTTATTCCCTTCTTAACTGAGTTGGCTATCTTTTCCTCAGTTTGGGCCTTTGCTATTCTGACTGCCTTCCCAGCCTCCTTTTGCTTTAACTGATACAGTTCTCTGTCCTGCTCCTGCTGCGATTCCTTGTACTTCCTGAATGCTTTCTTTTTCTCTTGAACCTTCACTGCCACTTCCTTTGAGAACCATAGTGGTTTCTTACATCGTCTTGTTTTGTTTATTTGCTTCACACAAAGGCTCGTTACCTCTGTGATGGCAGTTTTTATTATTCCCCATTGTTCTTCCACCCCTCCTTCCCGCCCATTTGCTAGTGCATTCCTTAGGCACTCACCCATTTTGGCAAAGTCAGCCCTCCTAAAGTCCAGTACTTTTGTCTTTGTATGGCTTGACTCTATTGCTGTGTTTATTGTGAACCATACTGTTCGATGGTCGCTAGTTCCCAGATGGCTACCCACTTCTACATCTGTGATCCTCTCTCCATCTCCATTTGAGAGTATCAAGTCTAATATTGCTCCCTCTCGAGTGGGCTGCAGTACTAGTTGTCTAAGGCATGCCCCCTGTAGGGCATCTAGAATAACTGCACTCTTCGAAGTGGCAGCTGCAACTGCGCTCCAGTTAACATCTGGCATATTCAGATCACCCATCAGCAATATCTCCCTTTTTCTGCCATTCTAAGTATACTTTCTATCATTTCCTTGTCCACTTCCTCCCCTGAGAAGAGGTCTGTATCTAACCCTGTGCAGATTGTGGTGCCATTGCCTGTCTCCAAATTTACCCACAGTGCTTCTTCTCCTCCCTGTTTACCCTTTTGTTCTGTTGCTTTTATTCCTTCCCTTATGTAAGAACTTCTCCTCCCCTCTTTTACCCTCCTGTCCCTCCTGTAGATAGTGTATCCTGGTATGTTTACGTCCCAGTCATGGTTTTTATGTGTACCATGTTTCTGTGACTGCCACGATATCCAGATGTTCCTCCTCCATCAAGGCCACTAATTCAGGAAGCTTGTGACCTAGACTACAGGCATTGGTACTCATTGCTCTCCATTTTTTGATGGCCTTACCTTCTGTTGCAGCATCCCCCACTGACCATTCTACCTTGGTCTTTTTCTCATTTAGTACCCTGTTTTGTAGGGAGAGGCTGGGATTTTTCTGCTGCTTGTCAGTTCATCCCCCATTGACTAGTTTAAAAGCTTGCCAATGAAGCATTTAAACCGATTGCTCAGAAGACTTGTTCCCTTCTGGACAGATGCAGACCATCCTGCCAGTATAGGCTGGTGTCCCTCCAGGTGGAACCCCAGTCCCCAATGAAGCCAAACCCTGTGCTCCGCACCATTTTTTCAACCATTCATTAAACTGCATGGTGCCAATTACCCTCGCTCCCCCATGCCTTTGACAGGCAGCACCTCTGAGAAGGATACTGTGTTTGCTACTTGTCTTAGGCCCCTCCCCAACTCTGCAATGTCCTCCTGCACTGCTCTAACCTCATGATGAGCCAAGTCATTTGTCCCTAGGTGGACAATTACATCCAGCTCAGAATCCCTTGCAGCTGTTGTTGTGATCCTGAGGATGCGCTTCCTGTCCCTCCAAGCCATGGCACCAGGCAGGCACCTTACTTCAGATTTCCCAGCTCCTCCCAGTTCTATCCCCCTTATAAGTGAGTCCCCCACCAGGAGCTGCTTCCTTTCCTTGTGGTGTCCTCTGCCTCCTTCCTGTGGGCCTCCCTTGTGACAGTTGTCCTCAGCCTCCTTAGTCTCCTCTGCAGGTGTATCTATAGGGGAGCTATGCTCCCCCAGAATGGCGTATGGATTGTGGTGTGTAACATCTGACTGGGTGTGCCTCTGTTTCACCATCCTCATCCTCCCTGAGCCCACTGTGGTCCAACTTCTGTGCTTTCTTTGCAACCTCTGAGGTAGTGGTGGTGGTTCTGGTGCTCCCTGGATGGGGGAGGTTCCTTCCTACTGTCCATTGTGGCCTGGGGAAGGTCCCGTACTACTGTCCAGTGTGGCCTGAAGGCGGGCAACTTCCTCCCTCAGGGCAGACAGTTGTCTGCAAATAGGGCAACATCTCAGCCTCCAGAAAGACTCCCAGAAGACTGCTGCCCCAGCCATTACATTGACTACTCCCACATTTTTTTTTGTGTGTGATTGGTTTGTAATGTATAAATATATATTTATATTATACAATGTTTATGCTTATATTGTCAGTGCAGTGTGCTAGAGAGGATATGACAGTGACATGCACCTTGCACTCTTGAGAAATGATGTCAGAACCCCAGGTATAAAGGAACTATTTCCAGGGGTGGGTGGGGTGAGGGTGGGAAGGGTTGGGCTAAACTGTGCCCTCGAAAACAGTCAGCTAGAAGCTTGACCCACTGCTGCAATGAGTGCCTTCCTGTCAGGAAGATGCCCTACACAACAATTTGATAGAGAAATACCCTGCTAATCAATCAGAGAAAAATCACACATCCAAGTCAGACACAGGTAAACCTTCCCAGCCCCAAAACAGGCCTGGTGGTTTGTGCTCTGAGAGCTGTCTGCCTCAAAATAAGTCAGCTGTGCTTTAAACTCTTCCTGCACTGAAAATCTTAAGAATTGTAACAAACAAACGTAAACCTTAATCCACCACCCTCTGTTGCTGAAGACCGTCTTTTCCTGTTTCACACTGGGTGTTTTCTGTGACCACTCCTTAACCCCAGTAACTCTGTTTAAAAGAGTTTAACTATCACAAACTCCTACGCACCAGTAAATTATTTAAAATAGTTTCAGTCCCAAAAGCCTAGTAGTCAATCCAGCTACCCCCAAGGGACAACCAGAATGAAGTATTTAAACACTTATGAGGTTACTTCCAAGATAAGCAGAGTTTGCAAGTTTCTTTTCAACTCCTCAGCCACCTGAAATTTAAAAATAGTTTAACTGTCAGCAAATCCTAGTAGACAATCTAGCTACCTCCAAGGACCTACCCAAATGCAGTATTTAAATCCTTCTGAAGTTACTAACAAGATAAACAGAGTTTACAAGCCCCTTCTTGGTTAAACCCTAAATAAATATGTGAATAAAAAGCAATTACCAAGGGTAGTTAGTTTCACCTCCCACAGAATTAAGCAAAAGTGCACGTTTGTTGCAGATATCAAGTGCATATATAGTCTTGTTCAACCTAATCCTTACTAATCATTCCCACTGGCTCACTAATGTCATAGTGCTCCCTGATGCCTTAAGTGACCGCTCACCCATGTTCTTCCAGTGGACAAACAAAGCCCAAATCCACACCCCTGTGAGATGGTCCCTTTAATCCTAAAATGTCAGAGACTTAGTCTGCATCATTGTCTTGTTGGAATCAATGTAAGCTTGAAAGGTTGTAGTATGTCTGTTGTTTTATTTTCTGTTTTGAGGAATCAGTATTAATGGACTGGCCGCCCATTAGATATTGATTCGTGACATTATATTATATATTTGCTTGTTCTCTGACCAATACCATAAGTGGGATAATAGGGACACGTCAGGGTGTAAAATAAATGTACACTTCGTTTTTTTTCTGTCAGGGTATGTACCAAAAAAAACCTGAAATAAAATGCCTGTTTAAGCTTAGGAGAGTCCTAACTAATGTTTAGCCCCTTTTCTTTAGGAAATAAGTTAGTTGATAATGATATAAAAACCAAAAACCAAATAAAAGGCAAAATACTCAAGACGTTATTTGAGTTTAGTTTTAGTTTCAAAGCAAACGGCAGATGTAAAGCCGAGTTTCATTAGGGTCTGTTAGTTAGAGCCTGTTAGTTACAGCAGACTCCCACAAGCTTATGAGAAGTGGTAGTGAAAAAATTCAGGAGGGTGAGCACTTGCTAGCTATCCCTTAAGTCCTGGTACTTCTCGGAGGTGCGCACTATCGCAATGGACAGGAAGTCAACATAAACTAACAATAGGACAGGCATTTAAAGCCACCGGAGTAAGACTAAAGAGAAAATGTGGTTTACCTGTCTTTTTATTTCACTAAATTTTAGTTTGTTTCAAGAAAATAAAAGCTGATTCTTCAGTTTGCAACAGAAGATGAACACTCAGTAACACCAACCCCGTGAGACCTGCTCTATAGAGCCGGCCAGCCTCTCCTTCTTTAATTTTATGCAGTGACACACTAGGGGCCGTGCTTACTGATGATTCTAACTTAAGAATATGTTTTTACATACCATATTTATGAATGTCAGTGCATTTTCTGGACAGCTTTAAACCAGATATTCTTGGAAAATGATTTAAAAATGAACAGTACATTGATTCTACAGTTTTAAAATAACGAATTCAAAATAAGTTTGATTGACATGGAGGTGGTCCAATCTTTTTAGCCCACCCTCCTTAAAGTCTGTGCAAGAAATCACTTGAGTCAGAATAAAGAAGGGTGTTCAGAGGTGAACACTTGAGTGACTAGCCTATTCTAGCACTATATATTTCATTTTGCTTTATTTTGTATCAGGCGTTTTTGCTGAATTTAAGCCTGCTGTTTCATTTCTGGATATTTTGAACCCTTTTTATTTTCGTACCAGTCCGCTTAAATTGCTTTGCTATATTGTAAATAAACTTTCCATGGAAGATTCTCCAGAACTGCAAGCCTGTGTCTGTGTCCATCTGTTATCCCACTGACCTCTGACACATGGTGGTAGTGGGTGGGATCTCCAGTGGGCAACATTCCACAGCTGGAGGGTCTGTCCTAAGGCCCTGGTGGGCATTGGATACAGCTTGACAAAGTGACTGATGACCATTTTGATCGGCTGAAGGGTCTTATTGCTACAAGGTTAGTGGTTGCTAGATACCTGCTACCCTTACTGTAAGGCCTAGATCCAGTAGTACAGAAGAGGGACTCCAAGAGAACAGCAGGTGAGCAGAAAGAGAAGATGGAGGATCCAAAGGAGGGTTTGGACCAAGCCAGTGGGGGTGAGCTAGAAGACGAAACTCCCCCTGAAGAGATGCATGACTTATTGAAATGGTTGTGTGTGCATCAAATAGAAATGGAGAGACAGAGAGAAAGAGATAGAAAAGAAAATGAAGAGCATTGGAATGATACACTGCATGCTATACAAACCCTGGGTGCTAATAGACCACCAGCAGCTCCAGGGATTGGACAAAAGGACATTAAACTGGTTAAACTGTCCAAAACAGATGACATAGAGGCTTATATTATAACTTTTGAAAGAGCAGCCACAGCATCTGCATGGCCATTGGATCAGTGGGTCATACAGCTGGCCCCTTATCTGACAGGGAAGGCTCAGCTGGCCTACAGCCAGGTGGAGGTGGCACATGCCAATCACTATGACAGAGTAAAACAGGCCATACTAAAAAGATATGACATTAATGTTGAAACTTATAGACAGAGGTTTTGTTCATACAGGTACCAAACAGCTGAAAACCCACAGGATGCCTACAATTACTTGAAAGACTAGTGTGTAAAATGTTTACAGCCTGCCACTAAAACACTTGAACAAATTCTTGAGGCGATTGTCTTAGAACAGTTTATCAGGATTTTGCCCCAGGATGTTCAATTATGGGTAAAAGAACACCACCCAGAGTAATCAAACATGGCCAGATGATTAGCTGGGGATTTTATAACAGCTCGACCTCATCACCAGAGGAGTGGTCCATCATACCAGAATACTACGGTAAGACCTCCTTCTGTTACTCCTTTACAGGCTAATACTACTAGTGATACTGAAACAAACCCAACTAACAAAACTTATACTAAATCAGGACGCTGGTATGATCCGGACATTATCTGTAGAGAATACAGTGGTAAAGGTCATATAGCCATTTTTGTCCAAAAAGGAATGCTGAATCTACACATCTGGCTCTGGCCATTTGGGGACAATATATATTACCTGTAGAAATTGGACTTCATACTGAAACAGGGCTCCTAGATTCAGGGAGCAAGCAAACATTGGTACAGGCTGCTATTTTAGAGGAACAACCTACACCAGGGGGACCAACTACCAAGGTGACATGCATCCATGGAGATGTACAGTTCTATCCATTAAAAAAAACAGTAATCACAATTCAAGGACTTTCTCAGCTATTAGCAGTCAGTGCTGTCCCTCATTTACCTGTATCTGTTCTGATAGGGCATGATCACCCCTGTTTTCAGACTCTCTTATCTACACAATGTTTGTGCTATGGTGACCAGAGTACAAGCACAAAAACTCAATACATTGGGACAGATTTTTCCTTTTGAAGATGACACCTATGGGCCCAATGGGAAAGACAGACAACCTCAATGCCAGAAAAGAACTGACAAGCATAATTGGACTCTAGGTTAAATAATACAGTAATGGCTGATGATATATATATATATATATATATATATATATATATATATATGAAGAATTGAAAAATGTTGATAATTTCAAAGTATTACAACAGAAAGATGAAACATTGAAATGTTTTTTCTGCAGGGACCAGGGTCTAATGAACATGAAAAATATCAAATACAGGAAGGATTGCTGTACAGGGTATGTACTAACCCCAGATCTGGAGAAATAGTAAAACAGCTTATGATACCCCAGATGTATAGAGAACAATTAGAAATGGTCCATGATATCCCGATGGCTGGAGTTTTAGGAAGGGACCGTACTCTTAGCCATCTCCTTTACCATTTTTTTTGGCCTGGCATACATGAACAGGTCTCACCATTTTCCCAAAGTTGTTCTGAGTGCAAAAAGGTAGCAAAATTGGGTTAAAAAGTCAAGGTCCCATTACAGCCAATGCCTTTATTTGCTCTACCATTTGAATGTATAGCAATGGATATTGTGGGGATCCTACCAAAAAGCTTGAAGGGAAATCAGTATATTCTAGTAGCATGTGACTATGCCACAAAATATCAGGAAGCTATTCCCCTTCTTAGTGCCAATGCCCCCAGAATAGCAGATGAACTAGGTAAAATATTTAGCAGGGTAGTCATCCCGAGGGAAATCCTTACTGACCGTGGTAGTAATTTTTGTTCGGTGGTTTTGCAATGTCTCTACCAGACCCTCAGAATTGAAGCAATATACACTACTCCCTATCACCCTCAAACTGATGGTCTGGTTGAGCATTTCAACCCAACACTAAAGAAAATGTTACAACAGTTTGTTCAGGAAGAGAGAAAGAAGTGGGATATGTATTTGCCAAACATTCATGTTTGCATATCAAGAGGTACATAAGGCCTCAACAGGTTTTTCCCCCTTTGAACTACTTTATGGTCACAATCCCAGGGGCCCTTTAGATGTGGTAAAAGAGGAATGGGAGGGTGGAAACAATTTCAAAGACTTGAACTCTGTTGAATATTTGAGAGATTTAAGAGAAAGAATAGCACACTACATACAAAAAGCACATTTAATTGACCAACAACAGAAGATACAGAAAGTACAATATGACAAAGGAACTGGACAGAAAGAATTTAATGAAGGGGACTAGGTATTATTACTATTGCCATCATCAGAAAACAAACTTCTGATGAAGTCGCAAGGTCCTTAGAAAGAAGCTCCTCCTTTTGTGGTTATATTTACCCAGACTCACATCTCCATTCTTTCCCCAATCTCCAAGGCTCTAGAAAAAATTGTATCTGACCAACTCACTGATTATCTGTCAAAATACAACCTGCTCTTCCAAGAACAACAGGGCTTCAGAAAGAGTCATAGTATCACCACAGCCCTTTTGAATACACCACCACTATTCACAAAGCCCTAGACAGCAGACACTTAGTTGTGTCTATTTACATAGACCTAACTAAGGCATTTGATACTGTCAATCATGCCCTCCTCTTCAAGACCCAGCCCTCCATGGGACTCTCACTGGAAGCCACCTCCTGGTTTTAGCACTATATAAGTGACAGATTTCAACAGGTCAAAATTAGCTCAACCCTATCCACCAGCATCTCCATTCACTCAAGGGTTCCCCAGGGTTCCATCCTGGGATCCCTCCTATTTAGTCTTTTCCTGAACTCACTCCCCAAGGCTTGCTTTTGTCGGATGCTATTGTATGTGGATGATGCTGTCACTTTCTGCAGTCACTCAACCCCCCCCCCCAACTTGCCCTCCAACATTTCTTACCGGAAGCTGAAGCATGGTTTACTGCACACAAACTTGTGTTGAATTATAAAAAAAATAAAGCTATGGTCTTCTCCAATCGCCAAAGCTGTCACTGGGACTTTCCACTACAAGTACTTAACTATCAGGGCACCCCACTGGAACAAGTTAAATCCTTTAAATACCTGGGTGTTACCCTTGACTCCACCCTTACCTACCACAAGCACATCCATCTACCAAGCAAGGCCATCAGCTCCAGAACTGGACTCTTATACAGGCACAAACGCTGTATGCCACCTGAAGCACTCTGCCTAGCGGTATCCTCTTCTATCCTCTCCCTTATTGACAACAGGATAGTCTTCTATGGTGTGACCGACAGCACTGCTCCTCACTGTATCAAGGCTGCCCTGAACAAAGCCTGCCAACTGGTAGATGGGTGTGACAGGTGGACCCATACTTGTGACCTCTACAGGCTTACAAATTGGCTTAATTTTGACAGCAGGCTTAAATACCATTCATGCCTGCTTGCCAGGAAAATTTCCAACAAACTCTCCCTGCCATGGCTTCAAAACCTAACTCTGCCCAATCCCCAACCCAGGGTTACCAGAAGCTCCTCAAAAGCCTCTCTATTAGATACCCACTGTAGGATGTCCCTTGGGCAACGAGCCTTCTTCTACAGGCACCCCATTGGTGGAATGGCCTGCCTACTCCTGTCTCTTCGGAATTTAAATTAGGCCCCTTCAAAACTAACCTAAGAGAGTTTCTCCTCCCCTCCTGTGCCTGTGACTGTGCCTAACCCTCTGGCATTGCTTTCCATTTCATTGTACAAGGCCAGCTCCGACTGGATAAGCTAATAACTATTCCTGGTTTTACCAATATTGTTTTACTCTCAGTACTACATTGTATATTACTGCCATTATTGTTTTATGCTCAGTACTACATTGTGTATTATAACTCTGTATATCTGTGTTTTCCATGGTAGACCCTGGGTACTTACACTACCCTCAGACTTTGTTGTATCCAGTAGTGTTCACCCTGTTGTACATGATTTTCTACTCTTTGTTTTATTGTTATATTGACATGGAGCCTTTGCAAAGGAGTCTCTGACTCAAAGGTTTGTAATTCTGATTCTTCTATAAATAAATAAAATAAAATAATTTTCACAAGTCACACACACAAAAGTATGCTCACACCAGTCTTTTATAATCACTTGATCTACCATAATATTATGGTATGTACAATCACCCATGATAAACACCCTTCTTGTTCTAAATTCATCATTAGAAGAAGCTTTTGCAAGTTTAAAATCAACAACTTCCTGGCTGATCTAAAATGTGTCAACTGTCAAAACGTCTACCTGGCCACCTCAGTAGATACATCTGTCATCATCCTGACTACTTTAATTACAAACCTAGCTAATAATTATGCTCCATTTGTAAAATGTAGATTGAGGAATGTGTCGCACCCCTAGTTTACCTTAACGCTGAAAGCCGCCTTCGCACAGTGTGACAAACTCTGGGCCCATGAAAGACAATCGAAATCTGCTGCTCACTGGCGGAGTTGCAAGTGTCCAGGAATGCCTGCACTAAGCTTATCATGTCTGCTAAGGCCAGCTACTCTGTAGAAACCTGAGAGGAGGCTAAGGGCAACCCTTCCAAATTATGGCAGACACTGAAAACAGTCGAAAGTCATAAATCATCCCATCACTACCACTAAAAATCAACATAAAAGGGTACCGTGGTCACAGACCAAGGCCCCATCCTAGAAAAGTTGAATGCCCACTTCACTACAGAAGGTCTGGTATTTGACTCATCACCAGCTGCTGGGCTAATGGGTAGCCCTTTTCCCTTGAACAGCCCCAGCCTATGAGGCCCCAAGACTCTTTTCAGTTCTCTAAAGCAAATTATAAGGACATCAAGGACCTCCTGAATGAATTATTCATTAAGAAAATTGCTGGGGCTGATGGGATTGAAGCCTTTTTCCTAAAAATAGGGAGTCATCTGCTAAAGGCACCAATTATGCATATTTTTAATCTATCCATCTCCTCAACCACTGTTCCTTCCTGATGGAAAATAGCACACATCCTGCCTTTATTTAAGTCTGGTGACTGAAATAACCTCAACAACTGTAGGCCCATCAACATCCTGCCAGCCTTGTCTAAAATGCTGGACAAATTAATAAATGATCAACTAAAAGAATTAATAGGGAGCTGTAACTTATTCAATACCCTACAGTCAAGTTTCAGGCAGAAACATAGCACTGTTTCAGCTCTGGTGAAGCACTACTTGTGCTCCACACAAAATTCCCTGATGTACTGCACAGCGACGACACAATACTGACACCAGTATTGTGCAATCTCAAAAGATAGTGTTTTTTTGTGGGGGTATGACCCCCTACCCCCTGAATTTATTTATAATCAACTCCAGGTTGGAGTTGTTCCAGCGAGGGGGCAGAACACCGGGAGAAGCCACATTGGTGAAAACAGACCATTACAGCCACTGTTGCTGTGATGGTCTTTTTTTTGGTTTTGCTGTTGGGGTGGCATGCTAGAGTGGGCCACCGCAACACTGACCAAAGTGACCAATGACTGATTTACTGCTGTGGACGCCAAACAAACCACATATGCTGTGTTTCTTGACCTGGGCAAGGCATTCAGCACAGTGGACCACAACCTTCTTCTCTACCTCAGAATACCAATGGTCATTTCCTAAACTAGTTCTCCAGCTACCTTAAAGGTAGGCTGCAATGGATCAAAGTGGACAGGATCCTGTCAGACTCAATATCAATTATGTGAGGAGTTACACAAGGTTCATACTTGGGCCATTACTTTTTACTATCTACATTAACTATATGGGCAAAATATCCACAAGTTCAAACTTCATTTCTTTGCAGACAACACGGTGCTGTATACCTCTAAGCCCTCACTGCATGAAAAATGCGTTGAACTACAGTCTGACTTCAATCAACTGCAGCTCTGTCTTGCTCATTCCAAACTGTGATTGAATGCAAAAAAAAAACAAGGTGATGTTTTTCACCTCCACACATGCGGCTACTTCCCTAAGCATACAGCACACTCTTCTACCCATCACAACCATCTTTGGGGACAACTTAGATGTTGTGGATCAGTTTAAGTATCTGGAAATCTGGATGGATAGCAAACTGTCCTTCAGCATCCACATTGATAGCCTTGCTAAAAAGCTCAAAGCAAAGCTGGGGTTCCTTTATAGAAACAAATTCCTCTTCGCAATGGACATTAGATGAAGATTGGTGCAAGCCGCCTTCCTCCACCTGTTAGATTACGAAGATATAATTTAGAACTGTAGTGCTGCATCTAACACATGCAAACTTGATAATCTTTTTCACTGTGCACTGTGCTTCATAACAAACACACCACACAGGGTGCAACATTGTGAAATCTGCCAAGCAGTAGGTTGGACATCCTTAGATACTAGATGGTTGCTGCACATTGGCTAGTGGACAATGAAACTACTGTGAGACAAATTGCCACAATATATGTGTTCACTCATGCACAGGTTGCATAGCAAATACTCACTATGGAATTCTGAGTTTATTCTACTGAATGTGCCTAGAGTGCATACTAATCATGACAGGGGTGCTATTAGCTTTGTTATTCCGTCAGTCTGAATAAATTGCAATCTACACTAAGACTAACTGAGCTTGTCTCCATGAATTGTTTTAAGGCACTGGCCGGGAAATCCTTGAAGATAGCATGTCATTGCCCCAAGAGCTAACCACCCTTCCATGTTAACCCATCCTCCTGCAGCTACCAGCTACCCAACTCCCCTCCCCTTTTCCCTGTACAAGTGTACTCATCCTTCTGCTTTTACCATCTATCATGACACCCCTTACCCTTACCCCTACCTCATTCCACTTACCAACCCTTACCATCAGTTATCCTGACCCCCTACCCCTCCCTACCTCATCCCACTCAGCCCACTTGACAACCACTCATCCCCTACACCCCTTCAACTCCCTTCCTCCTTCATACCTTGCGCCCAATGATTACACCCCTTCCTACACCATGAATTGCTATCATGTATCAGTTATGCCCTGCCTACAGTCATCTATTACTATGATGCATGCCATTGACTTATATAATCGATTTAAATGCCTTTTGCACTTAGCTTCATTGCATTAACAATACATTATCAATGTTATCACTATCACATGATGCATTACTACCTATATCTCTACTGCATATGATCTGTAAGGACCATTGTATGTTCTGTACATTGATCATTATACTGTATGTTCTTATTCCTTTGACTGTATCTACCTTATTGTGATTTGTTGCCTTGTGACCCTTGATTATAAATACCTTTTTGTTATATTGCTGCCTTGTAACTTATGCCTGTATAAGTTATGTATGTCTTTATTATCTTAATTGGCATGTGTAAACCAAGGCCTCCTGGTGAATGAGTTCGCTCAATGGAGTTTCTCCTGCAATAAACTGGAACTTGAACAATGCAACAATGTGGCTAGGGGCTTCTGGTCTGGGGTGTGTGCAGAGCCACAGGTTTGGCCAAAGGTCTTATGCTTGTGTTGCTCTCCAGGAAACCCTGACTCAGAAGAAGGTTATGAAGAGGCGAGCTGTGAGCAGCTATGGCTGTGACCATGTGGACAAGTGGGTGTACTGAATCTCAGATGGCACAGGGACCCTAGAGCTAGGGTTCACCATATCAACTGCCTGGCACTAGTCTCTGCAAGCACCCTTTAGACCAAGAGAACTGAGAGCAAGTCAGCTGTTTTAGGGGATTTCTGCCAGAATGCAAAGAGAAGAAGACAACTGAGCTCCAAAGATGCAGACTGGTTTGTAACCAAGGAAATCACCATTGTGGGGCAAATCACAAAGACTCCTCTGTTGCACTGTAAAGTTTCAGAAGCACCAGAGGGAGAATAGGAGTGGAAAGACAGGTACCCAGGGAAGACATGAAAGTCTCAGCTGAGTCCCACTGCTGACAGGACCACTGCTGCCAATGTTGCACTCATGAACAAGAAGAGAATTTATCCTGTTTGTGCCTACTGTAGAGGAGGATTATGAATTAAAGAATCCTGCCAACCAGACTTGATACGATCGAGAAAAACAACAGCAATGATGCCACAGAAGGAAGTAAATTGTGATCATAGTATTGGTCCACATTGAATACAAACTGCCTCTTTGGTTTGCTACCTCAGAGTATACCAAATGTTAGTTAGTCAGTTAGTTTAGGTTAGCTAGTTAATTAGTTAGTAAGTTAGTTAATTATTTGTACTGGACCACTTGTTGGCACTGGTAAACAAGGGGGAAGGGGGGATAACTGGACCACCAGACATCCTTTGATTTGTGGGAAGGAGAGAGATAGTGGAAACTTCTCAGCCAAATGACTGTGTGCCTGTGTCTGCCAATATGGTGCAGTGCTGTACATTGTCATATGATGGGCCACCTTATGCTGCATGTGTGCTGCACATGCTGGAACTGGATGTTAGTGGATCTTTCACTCATTGTGCCTGCTAACATCTAAAATTCTTTTTTTAAATGCTACCCTATTCTGAATATGCCGGACTTTGCATTTTTCAGTTTTGGGTAGCAGCACATCAATGTATGCTTAAAACACCCATTCTTCTCTGCCCCTGTCTTGTACCTGAGAATAGGGCCCCAGGTGTTTTGTGTCTGATACTATTGTATATGCTTTCAGTTTTATCAATGCAATGTCTTGAATACCCTGGAGCTTTCTCAAGCACAGTGCTCTTTTGTTTTGTTTTAGGTATTTCTCTCAAACCACTGTCAGAGTGTGGTAATGAGTTCTCAGTCCTCTGCCCCATACTGGTCATCACTGACTGCAGATTCTTCTAAGGATCTGTTTGCAGGAACAACGGAACATACATGACTATGGACAGAAAAAGATTCACACTCAAGCTAGTCTGTCCAGTTCATTCCTAGGTTATCAGTAGATTAGGACTGGCAAGGTCTTCTGTGGATCTATGATCCCTCAGTTCTATTTGGACTGTCCCAATGTCCTCATTAGCCCCTTCCTCACCCACAACCATCATTTTCATCAGTGTAATGTGCCTAACCCACTCTGTCTTGAAACTGGCTTAACTTTGACCATCTCATCAAGTAGACAGTTCCTCTTTTCCATGACTCTTCCTTGTAGAAGTACTTCCTCACATCCCTTGCACTTTGCGATGTTATAGATCAGTTACCAGATCCCGGATTGCCTTTTCCAATTTCCGTAAGTCCTTTCTCATTTCCCTTATGCCCTCTTCACTATCCACATATCTTGGTCATCCTCATACAGACATATCTTGCTGTGGATCTTCTATCCAACATCACAAATGAACACATTGAAGAGTATTGTGCTAGAACCGATGACCACTTTGGCATTGCACTTATTGCTTCTCTAACCTCAGAACACATATAATTTAGTACGGCCCTTTTGGTTATCTCTCCTAGTTAGTTCTCTATTTATCTTGTAACTTTCTCCCCAACAAACATGCCCTTATTTTCTTCACTATTCTTTTGTGAAGCACAGAGTTAAAGGCATTTGTTAGGCCCAGGTACAGGATGTCCAGCACATGGCTCATGTCATTTATTTGGAACACAGCACTGAGGAATTCTATGAGATTTATATGACAGGATCTCCCTTCACAAAGCCTTGCTGTCTGCTGTCCTGTAGTCCATGGGACTCCAGGAAGTTGACCAGATGTTCCTTGATTATAGCCCCAAGGAGGTTCCCTTCAATTAACGTCAACTGACAGGTCTGCAATTTCCTCAATTTCCCCCTGTCCCGCTCTAGTGCCTGGGGCAACATCTGACACCCTCAAGTCTTTGGGAACTACAGTAGTAAAATAGGAACATAGTAATGTAAAAACATAGAAAAAGTGATGTCAGAAGGAAACCGTGGGTCCATCTAGTCTGCCCAATAGTTTCCAAGACCTCTTATAGGTCTCAGGATCTAGCCCACCTTTTGAATGTTACCCTTTCCTGATTCTACAGATTGCCCTAGAGCCCTTGCTCCATCCCACTCCTGTTTGAAAGCTGCTATGGTCCTGGCACTTACTACCTTTGCCAGCAGACTGTTCTAGTGTTCCACTATTCTTTCCATGAAAAAATGCATTCTTAAAACTCTTCTGAAGCTCCCTCCCTGTAGCTTCCATTCGTGCCCTCTGGTGGTTGAGCTGGTTACCAGCTGAAATAGTTCTGTGTATGGCACCTTATAATGCCTCTAAAGAACTTAAACATCTCAATCATATCCCCTCTCTCCCTCCCTGCTTTCAGTGAAGAATAAGCTTAGCTCCTTCAGGTGTTCCTTGTATGAGAGTCCATAGAGGCCCTGTAACATCTTGGTCTCTCTTCTCTGTACAATATTCAGCCTATCCCTGTCCTTCATAAGGTGCAGATTCCAAACCTAGATGCAGTACTTCAGGTGGGGCCTCATCAGGGACCTGTATAGTGGGAATAGGCCTGACAGGGGTACTCAAAAGCCTGCCCCATCTCCCTGAGCACCAATATGGGCAACCTATCTAGTCCCAGGAATGAACTTACCTTTAACCATGTTAGACCTTTTGTTACTCTTCCTTTTATGACACTACTAATTGTGATACCTGTTTCCCATCCAAAATGGATGCTGCAGTCTAGTAGTAGCTTTCCCCGTCACTGTAAAAACTGAGCAAAAGTGTTCATTCAGAATATCAGCTTTTTGCCATCTTCTTTAACCTGTGCCACCCCTGTGTACAAAAGCTCTCTAATCCCCTCTTGTTTAATTCTCTTTCTCTGTTTGCTGTACACATGCTTCCTGTAAGAAGTTAATGCAATGCTTTGCTCTATTATTTGACTGCAATTTGGACAATACTAAGCTTCACCTCACACTAAGGTCAAACCAAAGTGCATCCATAGCAAATCTTACAGATTACATCCATGAGAACTGCAAATTGATGGCCTCAAGCTGGTTAAAGATTCATCTTTCAAAACAGAAAAGGCACTCGAAGGGATCTGGAAATAAACCTTTAGAAGCATCCCTCCAACTGCCAGTTTTCAACAGTGATTGATTGGAGCTCACATAAAGAGTCAAAAGCCTTAGGGTGAATGTGTGAATTCCCTAACAGTGGATAATATATGATTTTCATGATTTCAGCCAATCAGTATACAAAACTGCAAGACATTTTATCCTGCATACAGTGCCTGTCTCAGTAGTGACATTAAAGGGGAATGTCCCATTTTAAAGGCATAGGGAGGAGCATTACCTTCATTTTGAAAAATAAAAAAAAAGCTTGAAACTGAAACACGCCATAAATCATACTAGTAAACCCAATTAATTTATAATTTGTGAAAAGGTGACACGTGATGTATCTGATACTGTATGAGTGTCATCTTGCGCAATTTTGGCAGAGAAAATTACTCAGCTCTTCTATGGTACATGGTCCTGTTACCTAAACTGCACAAGATAACAATCTTCTGCCATTAGTTAGGCTGTAAATTTGTGACAGAAGCCATGGATACCATAATGTTTTGTACTTATGAAAGAGCAGGATTTTCAAACCTTGTCTGTCCACACAAATTTCAACTGCAGATTTCCATCCACATTGTTAAATCATCTATTAAGTGGCCTAGTAGCTTAGACACAAAGTCCAAGATATTCAAACTGTGCCAGTTTGTGGTGTAAGCCTGTGCGCCGCTCAAAATAGTTGCGCAAGGGTGTGGCCAGGGCAATATTCAATGGAGTTGCGCTGCAGGCGCCAACTCGCTTGAATATCTTCCCTAGCCACCCCCACTGTGCTGGCACAGTGGAACTGCTCCAGAACAAGTGGTCAGAGTGGAGCATTGAGATGCAGTGGTGCAAGTTCCATTGTGCTATGCACAGCACCTGCGATATTCAAAGGGTGACATGCAAATGGGGCCATAAATTATGCAAGGTGCACGGGGGGGGCCATTTGCATCTGATTACGGCTCCATTTGCATGCCATTAGCATGCAGGTGCACTGATCCCCGATGACGTGCACCTGGCGCCCTGCCAGGCAGCGGTTGTCGGGGACCGACGGCCCCTGCAGCCCGATCACGGGTTGTCTCGTAAGGGACAATGAATGTCTCCTATCCCTGGTGGTCCAGTGGACCGCGATTAGCACAATCGCAGGCATAACAGTAGTCCCCCCCGATTAGCCCGATCGCGGGCATTACTGTAACACACCCCTCCCATTAGCCCGATCACTGGCATCAGTATCCCGTCCCCCAAAGTCCAATATCTCTGGTGATCCAGTGGACTGCATGGAGCCTGATCGTGGGCAGCATTCCTCACCCCCCCAAGTCTAAATCCCTGGTGATCTAGTGGACCCCACCCCACCGCCCACAGAGCCCCCCCCTCACCTCGCCCCCATCAGCTGGAGGGCGCAACACCTCACCGCCTGCCCGCCCCACTACCCACTGACTCGACAGCTTGGTATGGCTGCATGCCCATTGGTTCAGAGCATGAGCAATGGGTGTGTAGTTCATACTGTACTAGCCAGTCCAGGTACTTGAATGAATTCATTCACATATCTGGACTGACTAGTATGGTATAGGCGTACACCCATTGGCTCATGCTCTGAACCAATGGGCATGCAGCCACACTGAGCTGTCAGTCGGCGGGTGGCAGGGCAGCAGGCGGGTGGTGCTGCCGCTCACCGGATGATGGGGGGCGGGGCAGGGGTCCGTGTGGGTGGGGGGTCCACTAGATCACCAGGGATTTCGGACTTGGGGGTGAGAGAATGCCACCGCCCATTGGGCTCCGTGCGGTCCAATGGACACCAGGGATATTGGACTTTGGGGGGGATACTGATGCTCGTGTTCGGGCTACTGGGGGTGTGTGTTACAGTAATGCCCGCGATTGGGCTACTCGGGGGTGGTGTTACAGTTATGCCTGCGTTCTGGCTAATTGCGGTCCACTGGACCACCAGGGATATTGGACTTGGGGCAGATACTGATGCCTGCGATTGGGGCATGGGGGGGGCGCCACCAGGTGCGGCTGGAACAGCCGATGGCCACCCACAGGTGGCAGCTGCTGTGTTGCGCCCTGCAATGGGGCAGCTCACCTGTGGGTGGCCCTCGACTTGTTCCTTTCTTTTTCGGCTCAGCTTTGTACAGGTTCTGGTAGGGGTTGTGCCTGCATAACTCTGCATGGCCTGGGATGAATATCAGGCTGTGCAGTTTATGCATGGGCACACACCCCCCCCCCCCCTGTGCCTGCATACATTACTGATGTGCCCCAGTGCATCAGGATTTGTGCGGCGCATTTTTCCCTTTTCAATATCACACGGGGGTGCATCCGTGGGTTGTGCATGGTGCAACACCATGCGCAACCCTTTTGAATATCTGGGCCAAAATGAGCAGCTTGCATCTAAAGCAACAACTACAAGCAAGGAGATAGCTAACACCAGCCTGAACCTAGTCTCATAAAATGTCTTTATATTCACAACAAGAAAGGCGATGGACAAAAACTTGTTGTTACCTTAATCAGTGCATTATCTTTATTGATACAGAATATAAACAGCGTGGCAGGCAGACACTTTATCCACAATCACTTGGACCTCACAGGAGGGTGATTGATTTATATTCTGGTTTTAATTAAAATGTTCATTTTAAAGTATTTATAGTGAATAATTTTATGATTGTTTTATAATTGTTTGTTAGGCACCATAGTTTTTGAAAGGCACCATAAAAATAAAGCTTATTATTATTATTATTATTAGGTAAAAGACAATTTGAACTGTGATTTGAAACAAGTGTAATGCCAGCATGACAGACCCACCTGACTGCAAACAGTCCGAATGCACTTCACACTAAAGCACTTTCTCAAAGGGTGCTGGGTAAAGTCAACAAGCTTTTGTCAATGCCGAATGTTTTCTTGCTGGCATTGGCATCGGTAGTGTATGAGTTAGAGAGATGCATAATAGGAATGGCAGTGAAGTACTGAACTGAACCCAACCCCACTGCCACCCTGCAGAGACTGACAGGGATTGGGGTGTGCATTTGTGTCATCAGGCATAACAGCCATGCCATTTCACCACACCCTACCCTGCAGACACTGACAAGTGTCACAGTGTGCCTTGGAGTCTTTGGGCCTTATGCTCAGCCCATTCCATAAGAAATATGGTGAGATGGGTTCAGTATAGGAAAATGGGGTGAACTTTGGGGCCAAAGAGTCCAAGGCACACCTAGATGCCTGTCACTGGCTACAGGGTGTGGGTGGGGGTGGAATGGCAGGATTATTACAGTCGACAATCCCAAGTCACATCCCTGATGCCTGTCAGTCTCTACAGGGTGGACATTATGGTCAAAAACCCTAACATCCCAGGCATTAGAAACATAGAAACATAGAAGTTGACGGCAGATAAGGACCGCAAGGCCTATCCAGTCTGCCCATTTCTTTTTCTACCTTATAAATGTGCCATCAGCCTTTACTCTGTCAGTGGCCTATCTATTCATACTCATTTGTATTGCTCCCTTATGCCTATCCCATGCCTGTTTGAAGCCCTGCCCTGTATTCATAGCCACCACTTCTTGAGGTAAGCCATTCCATGCATCCACCACCCTTTCTGTGAAAAAGAATTTCCTCACATTCCCCCTTAATCGGACCCCTGGTAATTTCACTCCAAATTTTAAACATGGGTTTTTTGTGACCCCCACCTCATGAACAGTGGCAATATCAGTTTGGTTTGTCAGTAGAAAGCTGATTTTGCACAGTGACTACGCCATTTGGCACCACTGGTGCGAAAACACATTTCAAGCAGGATGTGAAAAATTACAGCTGTACTGTTCATAGGGAGGTGTAAAAAATGGCAATGTTGAAAATCTGGAGTGAAAATATAAAAAAACTGGTGAAGTCACGAGCGTGCGTAGAAACTGAGCAAAGCACACCCGTAAAGTAATTAGTTTGGGGATTTTTTTACAGCAGATTGTCAACATAGGCATTTTGGGACCTCCACTCATGAACAGTGTCACTGTGTTTTTCTTAATCTGTCCTGAACACTGATTTCCCACAGTGACCATGCATTTCTGCACTGGAAGTGCGAAAACACATTTCAGACAGGGTGTGAAAAATGACAGCTATAATGTTCCTAAGGAGGTGTGGAAAAATGCCAGTGCTGAAAATCTGGACTGAAAATATTACAAATTCATGAACTTATGAGGGTGCATGGAAACTGCGCAATGTACGCTCGTTACACAGTCATTTTATGGACGTTTGTCACCAAATTTTCAACATAGCCATTTTAAGATCTCGGCTCATGAACAGTGTCACTGTGATTTTCTTAATCTGTCCCAAACATTGATTTCGCACACCGACTGCGCCATTGTGCGCTACATGCATGAAAACACATTTTGGGAGAGATGTGAAAAATGACAGCTGTACTGCTCATAAGGAGGTATGGTGAAATGGCAATGTTGAAAATCTGGAGTGAAAATAGTAAAAATATGGGAAGTTATGAGCGTGCATAGGAACTGAGCAATGCACACTTGTAAAACAGTCATTTTTGGGATTTTTTTCACCAAATTTTCAATATAGGGTTTTGGGGAGCTTACCGCATGAACTGTGACACTGTCATTTCATTACTCATTCCCAAAAGGTGGTTCTGAACAGTGACCTCGAAATCACCTTTTGGGGCTGAATAACAAAATGACAGTGACTGGGTTCATGAGGAGGGGCCCCAAAAATCCCATGTTGAAAATTTGGTCAAAAAATTCCCAAAAATGGCTGAGATATGCACCAAAGTTGAAAAAAAAAACATTTATACAATTATACAGCTTACCGGCATTTCTTTAGTTCACGGTTGGCTTTAAAGAGTGCAGACGTGTTACCAGTCCACTGAAGATCACCACGCTGGGCTCCAGAGGTAAGAATTTGGTGAGGTGGGGGTGGGGAGGGGGTGCATAGAGGGTGGGTGCGGGTTGGGGAGGGGCAAGCTAGTCAATGAGGGACCATTTTTTTGTTTATAGGTGGCTGTTTTTTTTTAACAAGACGATGCAGGACTTTTGCCACACTGGGGTGAGCTCCCAGCATAGCAGCTGGAAGCGTCTTTGGGGGAGCAGTAGATGGACATTTGCCATGCTGGGGTGGGCTCCCAGTGTGGCACCTGGAAGTGTGTTTGGGGGGCAGTGGAGCCAACGGGGGATTGGGCACCCCAGTCGGCCATACGGTGTAGGGGAGAGGAGCGCATGAGCATGCTGGGGTGAGCTCCCAGTGTGCACATATGTGTTCATGGGGGTGAAAGAACTGTCTATGACAGTTCAGATGTAGTGCCAACGTAGGCAATTTGCATACTGCCAATGGCAGTATACAAATTGCCTGCAGCAGTGTTTTCCTTACAACTGTAAGCCATTGCATCTGAACGGCTGTCATAGACAGCTTGTACGTTCATTGGCAGCACGCAGCCATGCCTGCAAAAGGGAGCAGAGCATTGGAAGTGGGGGAGGCACACCTATGAAAACTCGTATGGTGGCACTATGTTTCTTGCACATGCGTGCAAGCAAACATAAAAATCCCTTTTAAATGTTTTAACATTTAAACACACAGTACCCTAATTTAAATAAAATGCAATGCGCAAGTGAAAAGAGTTTAAAACAATGTATAAAGTAAAAAATACTAATCTGTATATACTGTAGCACAGGCAATCTTAACAAAAAACTGGAACTGGACAGAATCTGTGAATTCTGAATTCATGGAAATTTTGATACATTTTCTGAAATTCTGACTCTGGCGAAATTTGAATCTTTTGAATGCGTTTGCTGAATTTTTGCCCTTTTCTGCGAACATTTCTGGCTCATTTGTGGAATAATACACTTGAACCGTGAAATGACAGCTCAGAGAAATTTCCTTCTGCAGTTAATACATCATTCATCAATACATGAAATGATTCTGCAGTAGTTCAGTGATCTGTTCTGTGGAATTCATTCTGCACAGACCAGGATGTGTAACTATGTTGGGGATGTGGTCAGGTGGATTTACAGGGGAGGGCAACAATGGTGTCCTGACTGGGTGCGGATGTTTGAGCACACCCGATAGACCTTTTAGGCCTACTCTGCTGGCTTCTTAGTTTGTTAGTATAATACATTAATCCACAATTCTTACATTCATTCCTCAGTTCAGTGACTCACTGAACTGTGGAATGAATGTATGAATTGTGGATTAGTGTATCAAACTGCGAAAAGAAATTCTTCAGAACTGATCACTGAAATTGATCACATCTGCAGAATTTCTTTCCACAGTTTAATATACTAGTTCACAATTCATACATTTATGCTGCTGTTCTAAGTTGGAATTTCAACAAAAAATTCTAAAATTCATTCCAACATCTTGTAGAAGTACAATTCCAACTTTTGCAGAAATTCCACTGGCAGAATTTTATTTTCACAAAGGCATAACATAAACATTTCCAAGAACATGTTTTTTTAGTAAAGTAATGATGCTTGCACTATTTCTGTGATGCATACACCATTTTTATGACGAGTACACCATATGAGAGGATCCCTTGTAAACCCTCTCCCCTGAATTTATTTAGTGAGGGAGAAAGTGTTGGTGAGAAGCTGGGCAACCAGGATAAGCCCCTTCCCCATCTGCTCAGGTCAGAATAATAAAATAAGACAATAGCAGGATGCTTACTTTTTGGGATGAGTTACAGATTGCTGCCTGCATGCAGATAGAGTCTGTGCTCCCAGGGTGCCAGCGGGACTCCTAGATCTAGCAATGACTGAATTGCTTGCCTTGTAGCACTTTTGTAATGGCTGGTGTCTTGGGCTTGGCCAGGCTGGTGGAGTGCCCAGGTTACAGGTCTTTATAAGGCCTGGGATCAGCACTGCTGGACCTTGCTGGTGGGGGGGGGGGTCTTTTCTTTTTTCTTTTAATTTGTTTTGCTGTGTTACAAGGTTTATTTTGTTTTATTACCTCTTTCTCTCCTAAGCATATGGCATGGTATGCAGAAATCCCCCTCCCAATTGCAGCGGGAGAGGTAGGGGGCCCAAAAGGGCTTCAAGTCAGAGCCCATTTCTGTTGCTTCCTACTGCGTGCCACTTGGATCCTCCATGAGGTGGAAGAGATTGTGAGAGTGAGACACAGCATATGTTCTGCTCCTTACTTGGGTTGGTGGCTGCTTTCATTGGGCCAACCAAGTGAAAGAGAGAGAGCAGAGTAATAGACAGCATCCAGACAGCTGCCTGTGTCAGGTCTGTATCTTTCTGTGTGAGTGTGAAGTTTTCTGACATATAACCATCAGCTGAACAGTCTTGGAGGAAAAAGGAACCGGTAAAGGTTGTTTGAGTGAGTGTCTTGCCTGTGTGTGTGAGCACCCCCCAACTCCCACCTCATGCTTCTAGTCACAGCACTAGCAGTGCAGGTAGATCTGGGTTATGTGGCTTCAGGAAGCACCAGATGGAGAAAAAAATTCATCAACAGCATCAGTCTGTCCAGGGCAATGAGTGTCTCAATTTGGCATAATAAAATATATAAAGAAACTGGAACAAGGGGTCAGGTAAGGAAAAGCAATCCTCCAACACAACAAATGTATTTGTTTGTTTACATAGACTTTGGTAACTGAATGGAGCTTACTGGGATGAAGCCCACTTCCTGGGGTGACTCAGACTTTACAGGAGCAATACAGAAGTACTGGTAGGGATAAGTGAGTGAATGATTACATTTTAGATTAGGTAAACCAGTTACTGTACATTAACAAAAGTCGAGGAGGTACTGTTTGTACAAATGTTTAAAGTACTATAGAAGCATAGAGACAAAGAATCTGTTTGCAGAAAAGGTTTGTTTGGCCCACCCAGTCTGTTCAGATGTTCTTTGCCTAATCTGTCTCTATAGACCATAACTGGTCTCTGGCAACCCTCCATCATCCATAATTGTTTTTTGATACAAACTTATGTCTATCACATGCATGCTTGTTGCCCCCACTTTTTTTTGCTTCTATCACTTCTGGCAGGCAGTCTGTCTCAGGTGTCTACCACTCTTCCAGTGAAGAAATATTTCCTCACATCTCTTTTAAACTTCCCCACCTCCAACTTCATTGCATGTCCCAAGGTTCTGTGCTCCTTCTAATTTGAAAGAGACTTCCATCCTGCACTCTGTTCACCCTTATAAATTATTTGTAGGTCTCTATCTTACCACCTCTTGTTCTCCTGTGTTCCAGGATATACATGTTGAGATTGCTCCATCTCTTCTCATAGGGCTTCTCATGCAACACCAGCACCATTTTAGTAGCCCTCTTCTGAACTGCCTCCACTATATGCCCTTTCTGAGGTGCAGCCTCCAAAATTGGACTTAATATTCCAGGTGGGATCTCACCAGAAAGCGATACAGTGACAACACCACCAAGCTTCTCCAGCTGGATATACCATTTCCTATGTGCCCCAGCATCATACTTGCCCAACGCACTACTTTTTCACACTGCCCTGCAAACTTGAGGTCATCAGATAGGATAACCCTAAGGTCCCTTTCCTGTTTAATGGTCAACAGTAACTTGCACCTCATACTATATTTAGCACCTGAATTCCGATACCCTAGGTGCATGATCTTGCACTTTTAGCCATTGAGTCCCAACTGCCATACTTTGGACCACTCCTCGAGTTTCTTCAGATCACTGATCATTCTCTCCACTCCCTCCTGAGTGTCCAACCTATTGCAAATTTTGGTTTCATCTGTAAAAAGCATAACTTCCTTCTAGTTTCTCCACAGTGTCAATTATGAAGACATTAAAGAGGACCTGTCTAGTGTTGAGCCCTGCAACACCTCTCTGGTTACTCCTCCATCATTTGAGACATCAAGTGAGTGCCATTTACCACCACCCTCTGTCTTCTATCCATTAACCAGTTTCTAACCAATTTCATTACCTTGGAACCCACTCCCAGGCTGCTCAGTTTTTTTCTACCTCCTGTGCGGCAGTGTTGTCACTCCTATTAAAGTGATTTTGGCTCCCTCAGGTAGGCCAGTAAGATGCTGCAGATTTAGGGAAGTGACATAATCAAAGGAAGTGCTAGCCCACTGTGTATCTGAAGCAGGAAACTAGCAGTAGGTTTACTAATGCTGATCAGAATGCCTGAGACTTTCAGAGAAGCAAAGCAGTTTGAATAAACATAATGAACCATTAGTAGCAAGGATCTTTTAAGTGGTGCAGTCCAGTGAGTAGCTGAGCATGGCTTTGGGGGATATCCATCTGAGAGCAACCAATACATGTCATTGGCAAAATGTCCTACAGATTGTATATATAAAAACTATAAGGATTATTCATGTGACACTGACTCATTTACATATTATCCCCATAGACATAGTACAAGCCACTTGTATATGGTGCATTAAAGCCCCTAGTACTCTATGTGATGTCCCCTCTTGTCTCTATATATAGATTTTATCTGTACAAAATGCGAATATGAGTGTACCGAGAGGTAAACCTTAACATTTCTTGTATAACTGGCCTGTGTTGGAGGCTGAAAAGCAAAAGAGAGGGAGAGAGAAAGAGCAGAGCAGCATGACAGCAACATCAGGGGGCCAGGTGCTTCCTGGTTCCTTAGGCAAATGTATGGCTAGCTCTCCTTGCATTTAAAGTGATTTGCACCTACTCAAGCGTGGTCCCTGCATTCCAATGATGTGGTGGAAAAAACAAGACTTTCTGCTTTCTTTTCTTTTTTGTAAGTATTTTAATATATGGATGTATGTATTGTTTTGTTAATGAACATCCAGAGGAAGGGTTTGTAGTGTTTGGCTGGATTTAAAAAGGCCAGTTTGGTGAACTTTTTCTGGAAATTAATTTTTATTTATTTTTATTTGCAATTGCCCATCAGAAAAGGCAAACTGAGATGTGATAGTTCATTTCTAGGTGTGTCCTTGGGAAGAGTTACATAGACCTATTTTATTTATTTATTTGTTTGTTTGTTTGTTTATTGGGTAGATGCACTGATCCCATGAACTGTTTTCAGGCATGATATGGGCCTTGAAGATGTCACATATAAATACAGACAAAAACACTTTACATAACTTAAGAATGGTGTAGGTGTCTACACAAATTAGAAATACATTGAAATGCTTTGAACACAGAGGCATACAAAAGGTACAGAATACATTGGAATGCAAGATACACAAATGTAATACAAATACCATGCTGTACAAGGAATGCTGTTACATAAAATGAGTGTTGTACAGTAAAAGTAAGGAGCAAGTTCAAATTAAATGAAGGTACAGTTAGAACAGTCTATAGTGAACCATATCAGAGGAAGGGACAGATAGGGCCCAGAAGTTGGGAGAGGACTTGCATCTGTTGGCTGCCTTGCTAAGCAGGAACATTTCACTTCAGACTGCAGCCAGGCTCTGAGTTGAGCATTAAAAGTAAGTAGGTGTGAGTCAAGTGAGTGGAGGGAGGCAGGGAGTTTATTGCACAACATGGGAGTCACGAAGGACAGGGCTTGACTTCCCAGAACAGTCGAAGTCCTAGGAACTTCCATCAGTGGGACTGAGGATTCCCAGTAGCATCTGGGAGTGACTCTGTGTTTGAGCAGGGATGAGAAGAGTGACAATCTGCCACCTCTAATGGTGTTGTCTATGATGCAGCCAAAGGCATAGTCATGTTGTCCTTGTAGTGGGAGTCACCCTAAGGACTTATTGATGGGGGACTGTAGGCCATGACATTGGGGAAACACCCTAAGTGATCTTCTGTTTTGTGGTAGTCCAGCATGGAGGAGGTTGCGGTGGTAAGGGTGGTGGAGTGTCCCTCCTTTGCCATCTGGAGTTCAGAGGAAGGGGCAACCCAAAGTATGGAAGAACATCCTGTGTCTGTGCAAGATTCTGATAAGATGTCCATATTTTCTTCTTTGTAAAACAAGAGGAACTAACTACTGGAAAACAAAATGACATGAAAATAATGCCTATCTACTGGTCCTCATGGTCAAAGAAGAAACAAGGTACCAGCAAGGGAAATCGGTTTCTGAAAGGTACCCAACAGCATCTGACAGAACATTTCCAGACTGTCAGTGAGTTGAGAGATGCAACCAGCAGGACCAATTGTGAGCCAGTGGAAATATCAATGATGGCTAAAAAGCAGTCATGGGCAAATGACAGCAGGATTCACAAACCAAAGTCATGACAGAGCATTATGTGGATAATGATCTGCATAAGGTATGTCTGCTCAAGTGTAACAATAAATTTGCATCTGAATTCTCATGAAGCTTATAGTTCAACTCTGTTAAGTCATGAGGAGGGAGCAAAAAATCTGACTGCCCTCCCAGAGGTAATCTCTCAATGCAAACAAAAAAGGAATTATAGAAAGGATATGTCTTGCCTGATGAATGGGAGTATCACTCTGAAAATTAGGGGATTTTATCCTTGCCAGTAGAGAAGCCTTATTGAAGGTTGGGGGTGGGGCTCTTTCTTCGGAAAGGGTAAAATGTCTTCTGAATCTGCCTGACATGGAGAAAGAAAACACAATCCCTTTTTCTGACAGTGAACAGTGTAATGGGCATCAGATGAAACCAGAAAACACACACACTCCTCCATTGTCAGTTGAAGTATCCGCAGCTTTTCATCTTAGCAAAAGCCCAGTTTTAAAAATAGCAGGAGAAAAAGTGCTAAATAGCCCTGATAGACATAAACTCTAAAACAAAATTTATCTGATGAAGTGGATACACTGCAAGAAGTGAACCAGCAAAATATCTCATATGGAAAAGAATTATATTTTAGATATATTTATAAAGGTATATTTCAAATAGATTTCAAAAATATATTTTCATCATATATCTGAAGTATATGCAAAATATCTCAAATTTGCTGATTTGAAATATCTGATTTATTTCCAGAATATATGTGACAAATATATTATATATACAGTATATGGGATACATGATGGGTGATAGTGTGATACATGAAATATTTGCATGAGTGCAGAGTGGTGTCGATTAATATCATTAGTGGCAGAGCATAGCGGAGCCACGAGTGATATTATCCAAGGTCACTATGCAAGAATATAAATATTTCATGTATCACACTGTCACACATCATGTGTGCAATTTATACAATAGGGTTTACTATATGTGTTTTGCCATTTATTCAAGATGTGTTAGCGGTGTTAATTTATCTTCTGATTGCTCTCTGTGGGTGTTGCGAGGTTTTATGAATGGCTGCAGTTTCACTTTCTTGAATGATGACTTTGTTGGTTTGATTGGCTGTTGTGAATGATTTGAGAAAATGAGATTTGACTGGATGTTTGTGTTGTGCGTTTCAGTAGCATCAGTCATGATTGGTGTGTCTGTAGTTGTGGGCGGGGTTTTGCTCATGTTTTTCTTAGAGCTTCCTGGTTTGGAAAACGTTTATGTTTGTTTTTCTGGAGCACTTATGGGTGGAATAATCTCACTTTGTTCTAGAGCCTTTCACCCAAAGAAGGACACCACACTCAGTATTGCGTTGGTTGCTCAGTTGGCATAGCATTTATTAAAACTTTGTCATTCAATTTTTTATCAACAATACTGAGTTCCTTTACATGCCATATTTTAAAACATTTATTTTCATATTCCTTTATTCAAAATATCACCATTTATATAATATTTTTATCACATTTTATGTATATTTTTCTTCCCTTTCCACTCTCCGGATGTAAATCTGAAGGGGTCTTTCTTTCCTGTCCATTTTTTCTTTCATCCTCCCTGATGTAAACCTGAGGGGTTATCTCTTAATATCTGGGCCAGGTCCAATTCCTTCCCTCCATTTCCATTCCTGGGTGTCCACACCCTTTTCTCTTATCTGGGCTAGGTCCAATTCCTGCCCCCCATTTTTATTCCTGGGTGTCCATACCCTTTTTCTCTTACACCCCACCTTGGTGTAACTCCAGAATTTCCCCCCCTCTCCTCCAGAGAATATTTACTCTCTCACTCTTCCCCCATAATTCCTTGGGTGGCGGGTGGGAATCAAAATTTGCCTAGCAGAAGTGAGGGAGAGCTTCCTTGTGCAACCCCTTATATCCCTCCTTTTGCACCCACCCCTTTGCTCTCTTTCTCTCTCTCACTCTCTCTCTCTCTCTCCCCCTACAACCTATCCCCGGCTCTCTTTTCTTAATGCTTCATCCCATATTGTGAGGTCACCTTCTCTGGAACCAGACCCCCCTTCTTTCCCTGGCCCTCCTCCTATGACCACTTCTCAGATACCCCGCCCATTGGTTCCCAGTTCTCTCTCCCCCTCCCCCATTCTCTGTTACTCCTTCTAGGCTAACAGGCCTATAACAATGAGGCCTGTCTTTTTAGAGACAAACTTTCTTGTTCTAGAGCCTTTCACCCAAAGAAGGACACCACACTCAGTATTGCATTGGTTGCTCAGTCGGCATGGCATTTGTTAAAACTTTGTCATTCAATTATTCATCAACAATACTGAGTTCCTTTACATGCCATATTTTAAAACATTTATTTTCATATTCTCTTTATTCAAACTATCACAATGTGTATAATATTTCATTGCATTTTTATCACATTTTATATCATATTTTTCTTCCCTCTCCACTCTCCGGATGTAAACCCGAAGGGGTCTTTCTTTCCTATTTATTTTCTCTTTCATCCCCCCCCCCCGATGTAAACCTGTAAACCTGAGGGGTTATCTCTTAATATCTGGGCCAGATCCAATTCCTGCCCTCCATTTCCATTCCTGGGTGTCCACACTCTTTCTCTTGATCTGGGCCAGGTCCAATTCCTGTCCCCATTTTTATTCCTGGGTGTCCATACCCTTTTCTCTTACACCCCACCTTGGTGTAACGCCAGAATCCCCTCCCTCCAGAGACTATTTGCTCTCTCCTTCTTCCCCCATAATTTCTTGGGTGGGAATCAAAATTTGCCTAGCAGAAGTGAGGGAGAGCTTCCTTGTGCAACCCCGTATATCCCTCCTTTTGCACTCACCTCTTTGTTGTCTTTCTCTCTCTCTCTCTCCCCACAACCTATCACTAGCTCTCTTTTCTTAATGCCTCATCCCATATTGTGAGGTCACTCTCACTGGAGCCAAGCCCCCCTCCCCCTTCTCTTCCTGACCCTATGACCACTTCTCAAAAATCCCGGCCCTTGGTTCCCAGTTCTCCCTCCCCCCTTCCCCATTCTCTGTTCCTCCTTCTAGGCCTATAACAATGGGGCCTGTCTTTTTAGAGACAAACCTTCTTGTTCTAGAACCTTTCACCCAAAGAAGGACACCACACTCAGGATTACATTGGTTGCTCAGTCGGCAGAGCATTTATTAAAACTCTGTCATTCAATTTTTCATCAACAATACTGAGTTACATAGAACACAGAAACATAGAATTTGACGGCAGATAAGGACAGCTTGGCCCACCCAGTCTGCCCAGTTCCCTACCTACTGGATAAGCTGCAGATCCTAGTTAACCAGTAGCCTACTTCTTCCTACCCCCACCCCTCAGAATTGCCTTATGACTATCCCATTTTCTCTTTATTCGAACTATCACAATTTATATAATATTTTCATTGCATTTTTATCACATTTTATATCATATTTTTCTTTCCTCTCCACTCTCCAGATATAAATCTGAAGGGGTCTTTCTTTCCTGTCCATTTTCTCTTTCATCCCCCCTGATGTAAACCTGAGGGGTTATCTCTTAATATCTGGGCCAGGTCCAATTCCTGCCTTCCATTTCCATTCCTGGATGACCACACCCTTTTCTCTTGTTTGGGCCAGGTCCAATTCCTGTCCCCCATTTTTATTCCTGGGTGTCCATACCCTTTATCTCTTATACCCCACCTTGGTGTAACTCCAGAATTTTCCCCCCTTCCCTCCAGAGACTATTTGCTCTCTCCTTCTTCCATTAGCCCATCTCCAGCTTGCGTTTAAAGGCGGGCTTCCCCACAAATTCCTTCCTTCCTGCAAAATCCTCAACCCTGCATCCATGTCCCTCTTGATTAGTGTGAAGATAATTTGTTTACCCCTCTCTACCAGTTGGGCTCTGTTCTATACCATCTATCTATTATTTTACCTGTGTCATCCTGCCGCCTTAATTTTCACCATCCAACCCTGACAATCCTTTTTTTTTTAATCTGGCCCTTCTCTATGGCCTTTTATACATAGATACATAGACAGTGTCAGTAGATAATGGCCTATGGCCCACCTAGTCTGCTTCTTTGAGTTTGTAACTTCAGTTTATGTTTTCCTAGAACTCTGTTGCCCCTTACCCGTGACCTCCAGAATTCCTTTATGTCTATCCTATGCATTCTTAAATCCCGTGGTTGTTTCAACCCCCACCACTTCCTCAGGCAGGGTGTTCCACTTGTCCACCACCCGTTCTGTGAAGAAATTCTTCCTCACATTTCCTCTGAATCGTCCTCCCTCCAACTTCATCCCATGCTCTCTAATCCTGGAACATCTTTTTTGCTTAAAAATAGTATATTCTTGCACCCTGTTCCTCCCTGTAAGATACTTGTATGTCTCTATCATGTTCTCTCTCTCCCTTCTCTCTTCCAGGGAGTACATATTCAATTCCTCCAACCTGTCCTCATAGGACTTGTGATGCAATCCATGTACCATCTTTGTTACCCTCCTCTGAACGTTCTCTGCCCTGTCTATGTCCTTACATAGGTAAGGTCTCCAGAACTGTACACTGTACTCCAGGTGGGGCCTCACTAGTGTCTTGTATAGTGGAATCATGACCTCCCTTTTCCTGCTGGTGATGCCCTTGCCTATGCATCCCAGCATCCTATTTGCTTTACCTGCTGCCTTGTCACACTGTTTCCCTACCTTGAGGTCATCAGAGATGATAACCCCAAGATCCCTTTCCTGCTTGGTGCATGCTATATCCTCACCCCCCAACTGATATATTTTGCCACTGTTTTTGTGCCCCATATACATTATCTTGCACTTCTTTGCATTGAATTTCAACTGCCAAATCCCTGACCATTCTTTAAGCTTCTGCAGGTCCCTTCTCATTCTGTCTACACCCTCTGGTGTGTCTGCTCTGTTACAGAGCTTTATGTCATCAGCCAACAGTGAAATTCTGCCTTCTAGGTCCTCGCGCCAATGTCATGATGAAGATGTTGAATAGGACGGTCCCAGCACTGATCCCTGTGGTACCCCACTGGTCACTCTTCCCTCTGTGGAGTGACAGCCATTTATCACCACCCTCTCTGTGTCCTGCTACCCAGCCAGTTACCTACCCACCACACT
The DNA here is from genome assembly GCA_016271365.2 of Neoceratodus forsteri. NCBI lineage: Eukaryota > Metazoa > Chordata > Ceratodontiformes > Ceratodontidae > Neoceratodus > Neoceratodus forsteri. The sequence goes on along the minus strand of CM057452.1, from coordinate 506,848,094 downwards.
ACTGTCCTGCCCACACCCATATTCCCCAGTTTGTAATAGTCTTCTATGTGGCACAGTGTCAAGGCCTTGCTGAAGTCCAGATAGGCCATGTCCACTGCCATCCCCTGATCCACCTCCCTAGTCACCCAGTCAAAAAATTCAACGAGGTTGGTCTGACATGACCTCTCCCTGGTGAAACCATGCTGCCTTAGATCCTGCAGTCCATTGACAACCAAATGTTCCAGCAATGTCTCCTTCAGTTGTGCTTCCATGACCTTCCCCACTACTGAAGTGAGGCTGACTGGTCGGTAGTTTTCCACTTCCTCTTTGTTTCCACTTTTCTAAAAGGGGACTACATCTGCTGTCCTCCAGTCTTTGGGTACCTCCCCTGTTTCCAGTGATTGGCTAAACAGGACAGCCAGAGGTTCAGCCACCACCTCTCTGAGTTCTTTAAGGACCCTGGGGTGCACTCCATCTGGCCCCATTGCTTTATCAACTCTTATTACTTCCAGTTCCTTCAGAACCCTTTCTCATGTAAAGGGACTTGTGTCCATTTCTGCACCATTCTCGTCACTTGTACTCCTTTCAGACCCATTACCCTCCTCTTCCTTAGTAAAGACTGAGCAGAAATACCTGTTCAGTATGTCAGCTTTACTGTTGTCATCCTCCACACAGCCCCCATCCTCCCCCTTCAGTCTCATTATCCATCCCTTTGCCTTTCTTTTTTCACTAATGTACCTGTAAAAGGTTTTGTCCCCTCTACCCACTGATTTTGCAATGTGCTCTTCTGTCTGAGCTTTGACTTCCCTTACTGACCTCCCTGCCTCCCTTTGCTTCTCCTGGTACTTCTCCCTATCCCCTTCTGCCTGTGCCTTTTTGTATTGCCTGAATGCAATCTTTTTGGCTTTCACTTTCTTTGCTACCTCTTTGGAAAACCATAAAGGCCTCCTCTTCCTTTTCCTCTTGCTAACCTGCTTAATGCATAATTCTGTTGCTCTTGTAATCCCTGATTTAAATACTGCCCACTGTTCCTCAAGCCCAGATTCCTGCCCCATATCTCTTAATGCCTCTTTCAAGTATCTCCCCATTTTCCCAATGTCTGCCCCCCTAAAATCCAGGATATGTGGTTTTGTGTGGTTTGGTTCTGCTCCTTCTGTGATTTCAAACCACAATGACTGGTGGTCACTGTTCCCCTGGTGCTCCCCCACTGTTACCCCCATCACACTGTCCTTGTTTGTGAGCACAAGGTCAAGTATTGCCATCTGCAGAGTTGGTTCCATGACCAGTTGCTTGAGGAAGGCACCCTGAAGGGAGTCCAGGATAAATCTGCTCCTAGTTGATGCTGCTGGGATGCTCCAGTCCATGTCTGGAATATTGAAGTCTCCAACCAGTACTACCTCACCCTTGTCTGCCATCCTTTGGATGGCTAGCATCAGCGCTCTCTATCTGTTTCTTCCTCCTGGGCTGGTGGTCTATAGACCACACCTGTGTGGATGGCTGGCCCCATTTTCCTTTCCAGCTTAACCCACAGTATCTCTCCCCCATTTTGTTCCTCCTGGATCTCTGTGGTCCTTATGTCATTTTTCACATACTGTGCCACTCCTCCTCCCTTCCTACCTGCCCGGTCCCTTCTGAATATGTTGTAGCTAGGAATGGCCATCTCCCAGTCATGGCTATCATCACATCTGTTTTCTGTGATGGCCACAATGTCCAGGTCTGACTGCACCATGACAGCCTCCAGATCTTCCATCTTGTTGCTAAGGCTCCTGGCATTGGCACACATGGCTTTCCATGATTTGACCTACCTAGACTGTTTAGCTGTTCTACTCCAGCCCCTTCCCTGGTTGTCCTTTATCCCTGGTTCTCCTTTCTGTCTGCCCTTCTGCTGATTTTTGACCCTTTTCTGCCTATCCACCTCTTGGGCGCTAATCTCCATCTTTTGCACACTGCTTTGTTGAGATATCCACTCCTCCAGTTCACTGGTTCCACTGCTAGCTGTGGGGGGTGAGCAAGTAGGTACCTTCCTTGCTGGCCCATCACCCCCCCTTGGCTAGTTTAAATGATTGTCAATGTAGCATTTAAACTTATCATTGAGTGCTTGGATTCTCCTCCAGGGTAGATGCAGGCCATCAGGCTCGAACAAACCTCCATCATTCCAGGTGGGTACCCAGTCACCAATGAATACAAACCCTTCCTCACAGCACCAGTTCTTCAACCATGAGTTAAAGTTCCTGGTGCATGCACCCCTATGCTCTCCCATGCCTCTCGCAGGTAGTTCTTCTGAGAAGGTGATAGAAGTAGCTACTTGCTTGAGACCCCTTCCCAATTTCCTAAACTCTTCCTGAACTTCCTTTGGCTCCCCATTTGCCAGGTCATTAGTACCTAGGTGGATAATGACATCCAGCTCACCCTCCCGTCTTGCCTTCCCAGTGACCCCCAGGATCTTCCCTCCATCCCTCCGTGCCGTGGCACATGGTAGGCACCTCACCTTCTGGTCCTCCCCCTCCCCCTCCTGTGTTCCTAGCTGGATCCCTCTTATGAAGGAGTCCCCCACCAGGATTCACTTCCTCCTCCTCCTCTGGGGTCCATTGTTCTCCCCACTGAGGTCACCTCCTTGGCTAACCTCCACATCCTTTCCTTCCACTTCTCTGGGTACCTCTATTTGGTTGCCCCCATTTGCCAGTGTGGCATATGAGTTCTTGAGCAGAATAGGATCTGGGATGTGCCTCTGCCTGACCGTCTTAACCTGCCCTGAGCCCACTGTCATCCAAGTGCTCCTCGTTCTCGGCATCCTTTGAGGCAGCGGCATTGGACTGGGTGATCTCTGGATAGGTGTGATTGTACTCCTGACCCAGTTTACTTCCACTCTGAGTCTAGCTATCTCATCCTGCAGTCCAGAGAGATGCATGCAAATAGGGCAGCACCGCAGTGTCCAGAAGGTCTGCCTGAATATGGCTACCCCACAGCTACTGCATTGCACCACTCCCCTAGTTCTCTTTTTAATTTACCATCCTAAAAATCCTGCCACTGATCCTCAGATACTTTTCTTTTAAAAAAGGAAAATAAATAATTAAATACATAAATAAATGAGTCAAAACACTTGTCGTGCTGAGGGTGGGCTTCTTCCACTTATGCCCCTCCCACTCCACACCACCTACCATCACCTGTGTTTTGCTCCTGTCAATCAGATTTAACAGGGCATATAATTAAGATTTGGGGAGGGGGGGCCAAAATCTGCAGCAATTAAAGACAGCAAAGAAATACACTACCACTAGGTTTTAAATTTTCAACAGCCCAAAAACAATTCTAAGTAAAGACAGCAAAGAAATTACAGCGTCACTAAAAGCCCACAATCTAAGTTTAATAACAAAAATAGCAATTACCAGTTACTGTAAAGCACTGATATGAATATGTTTCCTTCCCCTTCTGCTTCTTCTCTTGTTCTTTGAGCGTGCACCCCATCCCCTTCCTACTGCATCTACCCAACCTGACTCTAGGTTCCTCCCTTCTTGGACTCTCTGGTCATCGAGCATCTGATTAAATATGAGTAACCACAAAACCTGCACTTAAGGCACTTGTCCCCAGGTGTACCATAATGTAGTTAGGTTCTGAATTGGTCTGGCAGCTTCCATCCTTCAATGGCAATAACAGGGTCCTCAATGCTCCCCTTCTGTGCCCTTCCACTTGATCCATACCTTTTGTTGCTCAAAATGAATTGTTCACCCCCCCCCGCTCTCATTTAATGATTCACTTTTAATGCAGACTTACAGGTTATGCATTTATACTTAACACATAGGACTTACCTCTTAATTTCACAATTCATAGAGTCCCAAATTGGTATTTATACCACTCCTCTTTGTTCCATGTACATGTACTTGTTTTTTACTCGTTATCTTTCCCACTGGCCTGTAAACTAATCCTGTCAATTCAAAAAAATGGAAATGACCATGATTTTGGTTGATAAACTGTATCTTTGAAATATGCAAATTAGTTATGCAAAGCTGTACACAGTACCAAAGTAGGCACTTACAAAAACATATTTGATATATATATAAAAATAAATATATATATATATATATATATATATAGTACATATTTTCTACACATACTGTATCTTGCAAGCAAACAACATACACATTTTTGAGTTCCTGAAGGCACGTCTTGGATTTTCCATCACAAAGTTTATTTGTACAATAAAGAAAACATTATAAAACTATAGCCAAAAGTAGCAATAGTAAACAAAATCTGGACAGAGCTGGTAGGACTGCAGTAATGGACTTTGGGGTAAAAATATTAAAAAGTACCAAAGTTACAAGCCTGAGTTCAAAAAATGTAACATAGGCTCATACATTTGTTGTTTTGTAAATTTTTTGCACCAACTTTTCAGTGTAGCCTTGTTATGGCCCTGCTTCATGAAGAAGGGCAGAGAAAATGTTCAACTCCTTGCCGAAAGGTGATTTTTCACAGGGACTGCAAAATTAACTTTCAGAACACAAAAACACATTTTGGGCAGGAGTTCAAAAATGACAGCTGTCATATTCATGAGGTGCTATAAAGAAAAGTAGGGCTGGATATTCAAAGGGTTGCCATGCATACTTGAGGTTACACCAAGCGCAAGTCCGAAAATGCGCCATTCTCTCTACGATATTCAGCGGGATGCAGTTGTGCCACTCAAAACATGCTGAGCAACAGTGCAATGCAAATGAAGGCATGCACAACAGAAGGGGGTGGATCCATGCATAAAGACCGCAATGCGATATTCAAAGGCTTGCACAATGTGCAACAGTGGAATAGCTGGAAGTTGCGCTACGGCGGAAATGAGCCAAAATAAAAAGGCTCAAGGATGAGGTTCAAGAAAGACAGGGAATGCTCATGAGGCAGCAACAGGGAGCAGGCCACTGCAGCAACCCGTGCAGGCCAGGGAGTAGGCAGGACAGAATAGTGGCAGCCGAAGGCGTGTGGGGCCACAGAGTTTGGAGGCCAGTGGGTGTAACTGGTGCAGTGGCGGTAGCAGTCAGGACAGCAGGGGGAACAGAACAACAACAGCTGGGGGGGACACAAGCCAGGGAGATGGACAGTGCCACCTTCCACATGGAAGCTGTAGTGAGGGGGGTGAGAAGGCATGCTGCAGGGTGACGTGGCCATGGAAGGGCCTGTCAGCGGTACACCCCCAACAGGCAGTACCGTGTCCACATCAGCTTTGAGCTATATTCGGATGTCAAGATTGTGGGCCGGTACCGCCTGAACAGGGCAATACTGAGGCGGCTCTGTGAGCTATGCAGTGATGTGATGCAGGCACCCTCATGATGGAGTCACGCTCTGTCAGTGGAGACAAAGCTAACAGCCTGCATGTGCTTGCTCACCACGGGTACCTTCCAGAGGCCAACAGGGGACACCACAGTCATAACACAGTCAGTCACATCACGCATCCTCACCCAATCCTCAGCACACTGCTGCCACACACTGCGGAGTACATTCATTTCCCCAGCACCACGGCAGAGCGTGCAGCAAACATACAGGAGTTCCACAGGGTAGCATGTATGCCTGGCATGCTTGGGGCGATAGACTGCACCCATGTGCTATTCGCACGCCACCTGGCCCCGATGGGGCTGCATATCACAACCGGAAGGGGTACTCCAATGTCAACTGCCAGGTGGTGTGTGATGCCACTGGGCGCATCATCAATGTCTGTGCCATGCACCCTGGCAGAGCACATGATTCATTCATATGGTACCAGTATGCACTGTGCCATCGATTCAAGAGTGGGGACATCCCCGCAGGACACCTAGTGGGTGAGTATGCATGTAGGAGCAGCAAAGTTGGGGGACGGGTGGGCAAGCCAGAGGTGCCATGGGGGTGGCACACAGGGCTAGGGACAATATGGACCTGAACATGACACTAACCTACACTATCTCCACACAGGTGACAGTGGATTCCCACTCCGTCCCTGGCTGCTCATACCCTACTGGCGCCCCACGACCCCATCGCAGCACTGCTTCAATGAGGCACATGCTGCCACACACAACATCATCGAGTGGGTGTTTGGATTGCTGAAGGCATGCTTCCGATGCCTAGACACCTCCGGTGGTGCCCTACAGTACAGACCCTCAAAGGCCTGTGGGATATTCCTGGCCTGTTGTATCCTGCACAACATGGCCAAAGACTATGGGATAGCTGTACAGGTCAAGGGGGGGGACAGAGATGGGGATGCCGGTGACGCTGGTGATGATGGGGATGAGCAGCCCCCCCCCTTGGACGGCGTGACCCCCGACTGATCCAGCGGGCCCAGCTGCACTGGGACACCATCACAGAGGAGCATTTCACACAACACAGGTAAGTCATGGGGCCATGTGCAACCAACACTGTCTAGGCGCAACCCACATACACACAGGGTAACACACCAGGGGTGCATGACGGCAAGGGGAGTGGAAGGGTACAGGCGCACAAACACATCATCAGGGAAGGGTGAATAGTTACACGCTACATGAACACACACACACATCAGGCACACAGTGCACAGGGGCAGTTGCACAGCAGAGCAGGAACAGACATGTCAAACACACATATCCACAGACCACCCCCACCACCTGTACTGTCCATGTAGGTGTGTCAGATGCTGGGCACCATTGCACCTTGGTGTACAGTACAATGCAGGCATCATCATGCACACGCACCTGTGGACAGCAGTTGGGTGGGTGTGCAGGTGGTCCGTGTGTCGGCGTGTTGGACAGAGCACCCACCGGTGCACTGCCCAGCAAGATACACATTGCACACAGGGCAGCACCAGACAGGGCCCACACTGGGAGACAGGTCAGTCAGGTGGCACTGAGCCACCGCCACCACGGATGCATGGGCAGCCCCGCCATGACCCAGCCGCACTGGCAGGCTGAGCATGGGCCACATGGGGTGGCACCGATGGACCACTGGGGTCCCACTGCATGAGCGCGACCTTGTCTGCACAGGGGTCTGCAGCATGCCAAACATACCTGCACCAGGGGTGCTACTGGATGCCCGTAGCAGGTGGCTGTGCTCACAAATGGGACATCTTCCAAATCGGCAACCTGTCCCCCAGGAGATGGAAGGGCCTGATGCTCAACACCACTTGAGGGTGGGCGCTGTTCTCCAGGACCAGGTATGGGCAAGTCAACAGGCGGTGTGCATATGCCACCACTGAACCCTGTACCCCCAGACCCAGTGGGTGACTGCCGCTGCTGCCCCTCCACCTGCTGTGCCCAATGGACCAGTCCTTCCAATGCTGTGTCTGTAACAGTGCCAGCGACCTGCACAGGCACCGGTGCTGCCCCACCAGTGCTGACAGGCACAGCCTGGGACTGTGCTGACGTGCTAGCACACACGTTGGAACCCTCTAGGTCCATGGGCACAGGCTGTCCTGCTGTGTGTCCATTCTGTGACACACACGTGTCACTGCCGATAGCGGCCGTTGCACCATCAATGGTGCAGGTTTGTGCCACAGCCTCAGCCACAGTGTGCTGGCATGCTTGCATGCCAGACTGCTGGGACACAGAAAGGGCACCCCCCACACCTGACTCACCGACATCGGAGATGGCAGCCAGGCACGCACACTGGTGCAATGCACGTTGGCTACCAGCAGAGGTGGATGGACCCTCTTCCAACTCTGACTGCACATCCACAGTGCACGGGCACACCACCACTGTCCCCTGCAGGTGCACAGGATCTGTAACAGAAAGTGAGAACATGCTAGTGCATGGGATCAACCTTCCCCCCCAACCCCCACCATGTCATACCGTGCAGTGATGGGCTTCCACCTGTCTGGAAGCCACCACCTTGAACACCCTCGATGGCACTGCACTGCATGGATGCAGCAAGATGGTCCTCCGCCGGGGTCAGCTGCACCACCTCTGGCTGGCCCCCGCCTGTGGCAGCGCATGCCGCCCTGAGTTTTGCCACCTTCTCCTTAACCCGTCTCCTGTCTGTCCCCACCTTCTTCTTACATTCCTGCGTGGAGCGCTGGTGGTTTCCATGCAGATTAATGGCACGAGCTACCCCCTCCCATGCAGCAGCATGGGCCTGAGGGGTTCCCCGCCATCCACTGAGTAGTGGCTCCTCATCCAGGTAGACCTCATAAAGAGCCTCTGTTTCAGCCTTTGTGAAGTTGGGCCTCCTCTTCCACCCATCATCATCCTCCTCACCCAGTCCTTGCTCAGCCATGTCACGGTCTATATGGGTGGAAGTGGACACCTGTGACTGTGCAGTTCACAGCATTTTCCCATGACCATAGTCCATAACATCACACAGCATGCAACCCACCTATCACCTGCAGTAACTGAATATGGCCACTGCAGATCACTGTCGCACATTTATAGCGCAATGCATGCAAATTAGGAGTGGAGCAACTTTAATGGGATGCAAATCACGCTGCTGCGCCTTTGAATGGCTAATCAGCTGATTTGCATATGACGGCTGAATATCGCGCTGTTTCACTTTGCGCAATACAGTTGAGCCAGCTGAGCCTATGGCGCAGTTCTGTGACTGCATAGTACACCACACCGCACATGCCCAGGTACCTTACGCAGGCATCTGCTGCGCTGATTATGTGCTGTGCACAGTCAGCTATTCATGACATGGCCACCATTGTGCCAGTGGCGCTACAGCACTGGTCACCACATGGCGCTGTGGCACAACTGCGCAATAGTCCACTGTGACACTGGCACGCAGGCAACCACTCGCGCTGGATGTGTAGACGTCCGATGGCGCTGTGCATGGCCTTGTGCAAGAGACATGACCTTGTGCCCAACCTTTGCCCCCTTGGTGCTGTACGTCTGGCATGTGTGCAGCTCTATCATGCTGTTCAGTAACAGCGCAATAGGGACCAACGGTGCTGCCTGAACAGCGTGATAGGGATAGACGGGGTTGTATTGCGCAACATTTCCACATGGGGTTGCCGCACTGTGGAGCGCCATATTGTCTACTATCAAGTTGCTAACATGGCTCGCAGGAGAGCTCCCCAGTGGAGTATCTTGGAGGTGGACAACCTAGTGGCTGTGGTTGAGCCTCACTATGGGCCACGGTTTGGGGGGGAACCCCTAGACTTGGCCAGCACCCAAGTGTGGCAGCAGGTGGCCACTGCACTGGAGCAGGTCGCAGGGCAATGCAGGACAGCGGAACAGTGCAGACACCACTACGGTGACCTGCGCAGGAGGGAGCAGGCACTGCTGGCATGCCTCAGGTCCCATGCCAGGAGGGGCATTGTGCCTAGGCCAGGTGGGTGACCCATCTAAGCACCTATATTGTCCATAGGGGTATGATTGTGTATTGGGACCAGAGCATGGGGAGGGTTGTTCCATGGTTGGCTGTGTCAGTGTTTGCAGGTGTGTGATGCATGGGTCTGGCTGTGTGGGCAGGCACACTCATTGGGGCAGGGGGCTGTCTGTGTTTGGATCTCACTAATGTGCTTCTCAACATTTGTTTCCCCACAGGCATGCAGGAGCGGAGGAGGGCCCAGGCTGAGTCACACAGGGGTGCTGCAGGGGTGGCCGGCAGAGGAGGTGGTGGTATGGGCTCGCAACAGCAGCAGCAGCATCTGCAGCAGCCACTGCAGCAGCAGCAGCAGCAGCGGCTGGATGAGGGTGAGTGTCATTACATCATGGATGTTATGGCGTGCAATGGGGGGGATAGGGCATGGCCACCATCCATGGACAACACTGCCATGCACGCGACGTGTGACAGTCAGCACTGTCCAGTGGCACTGCGTGTCTGTGAGTGCATCACTGGTGGTCCATGCATGCACTGGGCACATGGCTGTGGCACTACCTTCCCCCCACATAGACATGTCACTGTACTGCCTTGGTTGTGCTATGCTGGGCATGAGGGTGTGTGTGTGTGTGTAGTGGCACACATGGCTGTTGCTGCCTGGTTGGGCTTGGCCCATGCACGGTCACTGTGAGTGTGTGCAGTCCATCACAGGGGCAGGGCACTTGGCTGTATGCCATGCATACTGGGTGGGCTTCAGGGTTGTGTACAGTCCTAGCCATTGATTCTGTTCCCTTGCCCTAGGTGTACGGGTCCTGTGCAGGATAGAGCAGGCCATCCACTGCCTGTTGGAGATTTCACAGGAATCAATCAGCATCCTCAGGGAGATGAACCAGAGGGGTGTGCGATGCCAGAGAGGAACACGGGGTCCGAGCCGTCCTGCAGATCTTCAGCCTGGGGGGCAGTAGCTGCCCCACAACTACACCCTTTACCCTTCCCTCACACCCTGCCTTCTCTCACCAAGTTCTTCACCCCTACCCCACACCCACCCCTACCTTGTACCTGTATCCCCACCCCTGTGTTGTATATATATGTAAATAGTGTTATTGTTGTTCCTGTTGTTGTTGTTCTTCTGTTTTTCATTGAATATATATATCTATTTTGTTATGAATACTGTGGTGGTCTCTGATTTGCAGCTGGCTATAGGTGCTCAGTTGCAGTGGTGTGCATGGCATCTGGTTGGTGTGATCCTGGGATTGTGTGTGTGTCTGCATGGGGGGGTGTACCTGGTGTGGTGGTGGCTGTCAGCCGGTCTGGCTGTGTGCTGCCCCACTCCACTGTGGGCTCCTGGTGGGTCTGGCTTGTATGGTTCTGTGGTACACACGGTTGCATTGTGCCAGGTGGGGGGGCATGGCGGTTCCGGCAGTGCCAGTCACAGTCACTGCTTATGGGTGGTATCTTGGGGTTCCAGAGCAAAGTGTGCTGTGCACAGTGCGGGCTGTGGTTCACCTGGGTTGTCCAGCCCCTTTGTGTGGCAGTATTTGCTTGCCAGTGGGTGTGCTGGGGCGCCATGGCCCTGCTGTGCTTTGTAGGTTTGTCCCCATGGGCCAGTGGATTTTCTGTCCCTCCACCGTGATGCTGTGCTTGTGGGGTGTGTTGTTGGTTCTACACTGTGTTCCTGTGCCTGTCTGTGGCATGGGTGGTGGGCCCTGCCTACCTCCCTGGTTGTGCAGTTCCATTGCTCTGCTGCTGGGGGGCTCCCTGCTTGCGCTATGGTGCATCTCGACTGCTCAGCTGGGCTGGTCTTGTTGCGCTATGGCGCGACATATGTGCTCAGCTTCCCCTACCTGGTTGCGCTATGGCACAGGTTGTGCGATATTCAGACATTGGCTGGTTGCGCAATTTGACTTGCTCCATGTTTGAATATCGCGTCTGTTGCGCATGTGCGCAATTGACTTGTGCTTGCTCCTGCTGTTGTGCACATTTTGGGTGCAGTTTGAATATCTGGGCCGATATGTTTAAAAGTTGGGGCAAAATTATTGAATATTATCAAATGTATCAGCCTGAATTGGCAAAATTCAGCATAGCCTCATAACTTTTTTTAACATATTTTTACACCAAATTTAGAACATACCCTTCTTATGACACCACCTCATGAACAAGGGCAGAGAAAATGTTCAACTCCTGTCTGAAAGCTGATTTCTTACAGGGACCACAAAATCACCTTTCAGAATGTGAAAAAAAAAAAACATTTTAGCCAAGATGTGAGAAATGACCACTGTCACATTAATGAGGGGCTGCAAAAATTTGAGCATTTAAATGCTGTAAATTTATTGTAAATGTGGGGTAAAAAGAGATTCTAGCCATATTGTTCCTTGGAAAACAAGAGACGCTGGAAGGTTCGAAACCTTTTATTGGACCAACAAGTGTCTTGTACAAAGATGGAATTATACACGCACTTTTGGGGACTCACAGGTCCCCTCTTCAGGTGATTAACAAAACTGAGCAACATAAACAGTCTTTATACATACTGTGGAGCAATTTATAAAACTAGAAACATAGAAACATAGAAACATAGACTTTGACGGCAGATAAGGACCGCTAGGCCCATCTAGTCTGCCCATTTCCCTACCTACAGGATAGGCCGCAGATCCTAGTTAACCAACAGCCTATATCTTCCTGCCCCCCACAAGAATTGCCTTATGTCTGTCCCATGCATTCTTGAATTCTCCCACAGTTTTAGACCCCACAACTTCCTCAGGAAGGCTGTTCCATGCATCCACTACCCTCTCTGTGAAATAATACTTCCTCACATTGCCCCCTGAACCACCCTCCTTCTATCTTTAAATTGTGTCCCCTTGTTCTTGCAAGTCTCTTTTTCTGAAAGATGCTACCCTCTTGGACTTTGTTGATTCCCTTGAGGTACTTGAAAGTTTCTATCATGTCCCCCCTCTCCCTTCTTTCCTCAAGGGTATACATATTAAGCTCCTTTAGTCTCTCCTCATACGGCTTCTCTTGCAGACCCTGCACCATTTTAGTTGCCCTCCTCTGGACTGCCTCTATCCTGTCTATGTCCTTGCGGAGATGGGGTCTCCAGAACTGGACACAGTATTCAGATGGGGTCTCACCAACTGTCTCTACAGAGGGATAACAACTTCCTGTTTTCTGCTGCTGATGCCTCTCCTATACATCCCAGTATACCCCTGGCCCTCCCTACTGCCTTCTCACATTGCTTGCTAACCTTAAGGTCATCTGATATGATTACCCCAGGTCCCTTTCCTGTTTTGTTGTTGTTACTACCTCCCCACCCATTGTGTATTCTTCCCTGGGTTCTTGTTTCCCAGGTGCATTATTTGCACTTTTTGCATTGAATCCTAGCTGCCATACGTCTCACCATTCCTCCAACCTTGCCAAGTCCCTTTTCATCCTTTCCACGCCTCCTTGTGTATCAACCCTGTTGCAGATCTTTGTGTCATCTCCAAAAAGGCATACTTTTCCTTCCAGTCCCTCTGCAATGTCACTGATGAAGACATTAGAAAGGACTGGACCCAATACTGAACCCTGCGGTACCCCACTAGTAACCGCCCTTTCTTCAGAGTGAATAATTGAAGATAATTGCAGGAAGGGTAGAATGGCAGGAAGTGTGAAGCTTAAAAGTGAAGAAAGGAACACAGAACAATGATGCTCTGAGATAAAAGTCTATATAAGTTGCAAAGTAATAAAAATAGGATGTGTGAGAAGAACTGGGGGGGGGGGTGGCAATGGAAGATGTAATAAGAAGGTGACCAGACAGGAACACAGAAAAGAAAGACCTGAGATAAAAGGTATTTAAAGTCTGCAGGAAGGGTAGATAGGTAGGAAGTGTTAAAAATATTGAAACTTACCAAGGTTACGAGCAGCAAAATTCAATGTAGGCTCATAACTATGCTGTTGTTTAATATTTTTACACCAAATTTTCAGCATAGCCTTCCTATGATCCCGCCTCATGAACAAGGGCAGAGAAAGCTTTCAACTCCTGCCCAAAAGGTGATTTGTACAGGGATCATGAAATCACCTTTTGGAACAAATTTGCCTAATGTCAGTGCAATTGTTCATGAGATGGGATCCCAAAAAGGCATGTTGAAACTTTGGGCCATAAATATGCAAAAATGGCCAAGTTGTGCCACTAAGTTAAAAACATGGTTGAACTACATTGAACTGCATATCTGTTTCTTCAGTTCATGGACTGGCTTTGAAAAGTAAAGATGTGTCTGCAGTCCAGAAAGGATTACGGTGTTGGACCCCCAATGGGTAAGTAAGGGCTCGGGGGGTGCAGGGTGGTTGGTGCTGAGTGGGAGGCTTGGGTGCTGGGACAGTAACAGTTGCAAAAGACATTGATGGATAGTTTTCTTTTTACAGGTTAAAAAAAAACAGATCAAGGATTCCTGCGCTGGGGGAATTGGCAACCCCCAGTGTCACTGTTACATTTCTGAGAGGGTAGTGGAGTGGTGGATGCTGAGAGGGAGGGTCAGGTGGGCAGGAGGAAAAAATAAGGATGCATGCATGGTAGTGAAGGGGGTCAGTGAAAAAGAAGAGGATTGGTGATCATGACACTGGGGGACTGGGCACCCCCAGTGTCACTGTTATGTTTCTTGGGGGGGATGGGGTGGTGGGTGCTGAGAGAGAGGTTAAAATATATTTATGAAAGTAAAACAAAATAAGACAGTTTCATCCACGGTGGTCATGGCGGAACAACGCATAGTCTGCTGTGTCCAAGATGGCCACCAAAGTCTATTGCACATGCGCAACTACTTGAGCATGCACAGTACAGTTCAGTGGCCATCTTGAACACAGCTGTGTTGTTTTCCACCATGACTGCCAACAGAGTAAAAATAGTGCTGTATGATTGCTAATGAAGTCAGCGAGTGGAGTGCTTCATGGACAGAGTGGCGACTGTGATACAACTCCACACCATTGTTCAGTTGGAAAAGTCACCCTCTTCTGATCGTTCACAGGAGGTCTGCAGAGCTCTGACCACTGCCACCCTAAAAACAGATCTCACTACAGCAACAAACTTTCACATTCTTTTTGAAAAAGTTCCAGAGCTGCACCAAATGTCAATCCTGTGGGGAGGTCTGCTATTTACTATTTCTAATTTTGGCTTTGGTTTTACAACATTTAATTTTTTGTACAAATAAACATTGTGGTGGAAAAATCTAAGCATTGTCTTCTGGAGTTCCTGATCTGGTGTGTGTGTGTGTGTGTGTGTGTGTGTGTGTGAGTGTGTGTGTGTGTGTGTGTGTGTGTGTGTGCCTAACTTTTCCCGTGAGTGCTCTTTACATTTATGTCGTGAGCACCACTACATTTTGGAGCAGCCTTCTTTGATTGCATACATATTTTACTATAAGAAGGTATGTAGAAATTGTGCACTAAATATATATTTACTGAATTTAGTCTATATATATATAACTCTTAGTATTAACTCATATTTTACTACGTGCACCTCCTCCCTCCTATCTGCCTTCCCCCTACACTCCCTCTTCTATCACCCTCCCTCCCAACCCTCCTTCTCTTCACTCCTCCTCCTTCTCACCAGTTACGCTCGCTACTGCTTTAAGAGCTATCCTTGCCCTCAACCCTCAGAAAGGCAGAAGCCCTGATGGGCTAGACCCCAAGCTCCTTCACCGTTCTGCCCCTGCCATTGCCTCTCCTATCTTCTTTCTTCTCAATCTCTCCTCTCTAGCTTCTGTCCCAGACACCTGGAATCATGAAACCATCATACACATTCCCAAAGGGGTGACTTCTCCTCCCCTGGTAACTACCATCTCATCTCTCTCCTTGCAACTCTAGCCAGACTTAAAGAGCAGATAGTACTTTCACAACTCTTTACCTTTCTTGACTTCTCCTCCTTCACCCTCTTCCAGTCTAGCTTCTGCAAACACCACTCCACCACCTCCTTCCTCCTCCGGCTCACAGAATCTATCCTGATATGCATGGATCAGGGCTTCCTCCCTGCTACCATCTTTGTCAATTGTTCCAAAGCTTTTGACACTGTTTCACACCCTCATCTCCTCAGTAAGCTAAAATCTTCAGTTCTTTTTGACTCTGCACTAGATGGTTCAGCTCCTACCTAGTCCCTGTCCACCCCACCTCCCCATCAGTGTAGGCATCCCCCAAGGCTCCATCCATGGCTTGTTACTGTTCTCCATATTTCTTAATTACCTTCCCTCTGCCTGTTCATCTTCAGTCATCTACATGTATGCAGATTATATGGTCCTGTTTGCCTCTGGGCATTCCCCAGCTGAGTTAACAGCCAGGCTCCAAACTGCTTTTAATGCTGTCCAGCATTAATTCAGCTCAAATCTGCTATTCCTTAATGCAAAAAAATACAGTCTCTGTTTCCTTTGAAATGCATCAGAAACTTACCAGGCTCTCTACCCTCCCATCTTTCCACACACTGGATGTGTTGCCAGTCTATGGCAGGGGTGAGGCCAGGGTACTGCACACTATGCAGTTTAATGAATGGTTGCAAAACTGGTGCAGAGCACAGGGCTTTGGCTTCATTGGGTACTGGGTGTCCACCCGGAGCGATGAAGGTCTATACTGGCATGATGGTCTGCATCTGTCCAGGAAGGGAAACATGCTCCTAGGTGACAGGTTTAAAGGCTTCCTCGGCAAGCTTTTAAACTAGCCAAGGGTGGAGGTGCTGATAGGAAACAGGAAAGTTCAAGCTTCCCCCCACAAAACATGGCAGGTAGTTGGGTACACACTGAGGTACAGAGCTTGACAGAGGGCAGAACAGGGGTAAATGGAAAAATGGACAAGGGCAATAAGAGCAGGGATGGGGTAAAAGAGGATAAAGCCAACATTAAATGGAGGGCAATGAGTACCAATGCCCATAGTCTGGAAACAAGCTTCCAGAGCTAGTAGCCCTGATGGAAGAGGAACACTTGGATATTGTGGCAGTCACAGAAACATTGTACACAGAGAACCATGACTGGGATGTCAACATACCAGGGTACACAATCTACAGAAGGGACAGGAAGGGTAAAAGAAGAGGTGGAGTAGCTCTCTACATAAGGGAAGGGATCAAAGCTACAGAACTAAAAAGTAAAGGGGGAGGACAAGAGGAACTCTGTGTCACCTTGGAGACAGAGAATGGCATCACAATCCGCACAGGGGTTGTATACAGACCCCCGTCTCAAAGGGAGGAAATGGACAAGAAAATGATAGAGGGCATTCTCAAAATGGCTGAAAAAGGGGAGATACTGTTGATGGAGGACCTGAATATGCCAGATGTTAACTGGGCGACATGGACTGCAGCCACATCCAAGAGCAGGGTCATTCTGTATGCCCTACAGGGGGCATGCTTTAGACAGCTAGTGGTGGAACCCACTCAGGAGGGAGCAATATTAGACCTGGTACTCTCAAATGGAGAGAGGATCACAAATTTAAAGTCAGTAGACATCTGGGAACAAGCAGCCACTGCACAGTGTGCTTCACAATAAACACAACCATGGACACAAGCCATACAAAGACAAGGATACTGGACTTTAGAAGGCCTGACTTTGGCATAATGGGTGAATACCTGAGGAATGCATTATCAAATGGCCAGAAAGGAGGGGTGAAAGAACAATGGAGAAAAATCAAAACTGCCATCATGGAGGCAACAAGTCCTTTGTGTGAAACAAATAAAGAAAACAAAGCAGAATAAAAAAACAGTATGGTTCTCAAAAGAGGTGTCAGGGAAGGTTAAGGAGAAAAAGGCTGCATTCAAAAAGTATAAGGAATCACAGACGGAGCACGACAGGGAACTGTATCAATTAAAGCAGAAAGAAGTGGGGAAGGCAGCCAGAAAAGCAAAGACCCAAACCGAAGAAAAGATAGCCAACTCAGTTAAGAAGGGGGATAAAACCTTTTATAGGTACATTAGGGAGTATAGAAAGGTTAAGGGAGGGATAGTGAAGATTAATAAAGGAGAGGGGAGGTGGGCAGAGGGAGACAGTGAAAAGGCAGAGATACTGAATGAATACTTTTGCTCAGTATTCACAAAAGAAGAAGAGGAGGAGTTACCTAAACCAAACAGCAGAAGCACTCTGGATAGTGGGGTTGACACCAGTCCATTTACAGAAGAAAGAGTACTGAAAGAACTCCTAAAACTCAAGGTGGACAAAGCAATGGGGCCTGATGGGGTTCACCCTAGGGATCCTAAAAGAGCTAGGGAGGACCCTAGTTACACCACTAACCACACTTTGTAACAAATCATGGGAAGATGGGGTGGTACCTGAGGACTGGAGGAGGGCAGATGTGATTCCCCTTCACAAAAGTGGAAGCAAGGCAGAAGCAGAAAACTACAGACCTGTTAGTTTAACCTCAGTGGTGGGGAAAATGATGGAATCACTTCTGAAAGAAAGAATTGTTCAGTACCTAGAGGCCAGTGGGGCACAGGACCCAAAGCAGCATGGATTCACAGCAGGAAGGTCATGTCAGACGAATCTAATTGATTTCTTTGACTGGGTGACCAAATTAATAGACCAGGGAGGGGCTGTGGCTATGGTCTACCTAGACTTTAGCAAGGCATTTGACACAGTCTCGCGCAAAAGATTAATAATCAAGTTAGCCAGCCTGGGAGTGGGTCCCAGGGTGGTAGCCTGGGTAGCAAACTGGCTGCTCAACAGGACAGAGAAGGTAATAGTGAATGGAACACATTCTGAAGAAAGGGGGGCTACTATTGGAGTACCTCAGGGCTCAGAATTAGGTCCAGTCCTCTTTAATGTCTTTACAGGTGACATTGCAGAGGGTCTGAAAGGAAAGGTATGCCTCTTTGCAGATGACAAAAAGATCTGTAACAGAGTTGATACACAAGGTGGGGTAGTAAGGATGAGAAGGGACTTGGCAAATTTGGAGGAATGGTCAGACATATGGCAACTTAGATTCAATGCAAAGAAGTGCAAAGTAATGCACCTGGGAAATAAAAATCCAGGAGAAGAGTACACAATAGCAGGGGAGGTACTAACGACAACAACAATGGAAAGGGATCTGGGTGTAGTCATATCAGATGACCTAAAGGTGGGTAAGCAATGTGAGAAGTCAGTAAGGAGAGCCAGGGGGATACTGGGATGCATAGGGAGGGGCATCACAAGTAGAAAAAGGGAAGTGGTTATCCCTCTATATAGACAGTTGGTGAGACCCCATCTGGAGTACTGTGTGCAGTTTTGGAGACCTCATCTACACAAGGACATAGACAGGATGGAAGCAGTCCACAAGAGTGCAACTAAAATGGTGCAGGGTCTACATCAGAAACCTTATGAAGAGAGACTGAGAGAGCTTAATATGTATACCTTTGATGAAAGGAGGGACAGGAGACATGATAGAAACTTTTAAGTACCTCAAGGGAATCAACAATGTCTAGGAGGGTAGCAACTTTCAGAAAAAGAGATGTGTAAGAACAAGGGGGCACAATTTAAAGTTAGAGAGGGGACGGCTCAGGTGTAATGTGAGGAAATTATTTTTCATGGAGAGAGTGGTGGACACATGGAACTGCCTTCCTGGAGAGGTTGTGGGGTCTAAAACAGTGGGGGAATTCAAACATGCATGGGACAGACATAAGGCAATTATAGTGGGGGGTTGCAGGAAGTAGGCTGTTGGTTAACTAGAATCTGCACCTTATCCGATAGGTAGGGAAATGGGCAAAGTGGGTGGGCCAAGTGGTCCTTATCTGCTGTCAAAGTCGATGTTTCTATGTTTCATATAGACTTGACCATAAGACCAAACTTCTGTTCTTCCTTTATTTTTCATATAGAGGTCAAAAGCAAGTTTAAAATTTGACATGCTATCACTATTATTTTATTTATTTAGTTAGTTTTTGGTGACCAGAAATGGAGGACTAGACAATTCTGCTTATTTTCAGCCTTGTCCCTGGGGGAATGGGATACTGATGGATGCCAACTGACATTGAACCAGATTAAGCTGTTGGTGGTATTTTTTTTTTTTTTAGTGAATGGGGGAAATTTGGCCAGGACACCAAGGAAATCTCCCTACTCTTTGCAGGGGGCACTGTCTCTCAAAAGATGCCAGAGAGGATGGAGGACTCTAGTCTCAGATTGGATGGTGATGAAGGAGGAGGTACTCAGCTTACCTCAGTGGCAAATGGAATGGGGACAACTAGGATGCATCCCTGGGGGGGACAGCATTGCGTCTCACAATCAGCAAAATCTACAAAAGAAATTGGAACCCATGCCACACCAGCTCTCGAGGGAGAGATGGAAATATGAGAAACAGAGAAGGAGCTGCATTTGCAGCAACAGCAACTACAGGAAAAACCGATATCCTTAGATAAACAGCTGACACAATAAAATCATTAGCTGAGGAAGAAAAGAAAGGAAAAGACATATGGATTCACCACCTCGCAATGAAAACACAGGCCTGACCAAGATATTCGTAAAGAAATCAATGCCAGACTACCCGGCTAGGTTAATGGAGCCTGCACCTATTCAATCAGAAGAGAATCCAGTCAGGACTGCACCCTGGTCACCAGATAGAGCGCTACAAGATGCAGGTTGGATCCATGACTCTGCAAAATATTGGATCCCAGACCCTCTAATTCCCTTACCTGGAGCAGAGAAAAGTACAGCTGATGGCAACGACATAGATACTGTTGGAGGGGAAACACCACAACCAAGGCAAAATATCTCAAGTACACTTCCTAGACAAACACCTGTGGTGATGGCCAGTAGTTCACAGCAAACTGGGCATAGTACAGAAAATAACATGCAAACAGTAACTGTGGTAGAAGCAGAGGACACCCCATATGCTCAGAATGCATCAGGAAAAAAAAACACATATGCCAGCTTATTCCATAAGCCAGATGAGCTGACCAAGAGGCAGAATGTTGTCAGGCTCTGCTATACAAGTAACTTGGAAGAACAGTCAGACAGATATTATATTGGAAAACTTTAATAAAACAGTCCTTGGGGTTTACCCCCTCAGAAGTATATGCACTCATCCATGCCCCAGGGAAGTCAGCTTATGATATAAGCTTTCAAACACCAAAATCCTTAAGCGTTTCTCATGCAAATACACCATCCTTAAAACCAATCCTCTCTGGGTCCAGTTTGTGGTTATACCTCTCACTAAACAACTACTCAGGGTAATTACTGTATTATTCAGCAATGAGGGGTAAATATTACAGATATTGTCTACTGGTTGGAGAAGAGCTGTTCTAGTCAGGGTAACTCAGACCCCATTCTGGACAAAGAGGGGTTCTAGAACGGAATTTGGAAGATTAAAGTAAAGCTAAATCAGAATCTGAATCAGATAGTTCACCTCCCAAATTGTTTCTATATAGTCTGGGATAAAGATTTCCTGTTCTACCAAAGACAGCCCAGCACATATTTCAAGTGTGGTTCAAATAGACACATTAGTTTGAAATGTGAAATTTTTAAATGTACACATTGTGTGGAAACAGGACACCCCAGTGCACATTATTTCAACACCCCCCACTACAACTTGTGTGATGGGGGGTACAGGATTTTTATATTTGTACTGCTTCTAAACACAATATCCCCAACTGCCCTCCTGCCTTTTGAAAGGCAGGGCAACTGACCAGAGCAGACTCAGAAGATCCAGGTCAGGCTCTGCCTGGGGGATTTATTATCCAGCCTCAGACTATTCAACCTGAAGGCACAATGGAACCAGGGAATACAAGAGTTGATATGCCCCCTCATAACTGTAACACAGTCAGAATTGACCTTTATGGAAGTAAAAGCAAAAAAAGGAAAAAGGTTTCCAAGTAAAACAAAGAAAGCCCAGTCTGTGACTGAATCTATAGCAGTCCATAACCAATACAGTATAGTTCTGTGGTGTGGAGACATAGATGCAGAAGTAGAATCTGACACTGCATCAGTACAATCTTCCCAAAAAGAAACTGTATCTGACCAAGAGAATTTGGAAGAGAAAAGGCATCATAGAAGAAGAAGAGATAGAAGAATAACAAGAGCCTCTCAAAAAAAGACATAAAGTGGCACTTAATACCTTGTGGAATCTCCACTATATAACCTACAGGTGGCTTCTCTAAATGCCAACAGTCTCCAGTCTGAAAGGAAAAAGCTTAGTACCTATGCACAATTTCAGAACTCGGACTTAGCTGCGTTTTGTTTTCAGGATATAAGGTTACATACTGTATCAGATTTAGAGGCTGCCAGTAGGGGATGGATATGGGGTCCAAGTTTCTGGTCCCCAGGGAAGGAATTTGTTTCTGGCATGGGGATTTTTATTTTTATTTTTCCACCAAGTGCATATTACACACATGGTAGATATTTCAACAGGCAGAGCCTTTTTATTGGATGTACGCATGAAAGGGATGGATTTAAGGATGATTAATGTTTACACACCACAAAGCAAATCCAATAGAATAGTGCTATTTAAATAAATCAAACCATATTTGTTCACTGTCAAGAATATAATTTTAGGAGGGGATTTCAACTGCAGTATGGTGGTAACTAATAGGGGGCTCCAGACTGAGAATTTTTTTTGTGATTCAAATTTTTGGGCAAAAACTAATTGAGCAGATTGAATTAATAGACCCCTTTAAAGTATTATACCAAGTCCCACCACACACTTATTTCTGTGGTAAATGATCCACCAGGATAGACTATTTATTTATGTCCCCTGAATTACAGATACAAGATGCTAAAGCTATTCTGGTAGCCACACCCAACCATGGTTTGTTGGAAATTAGTCTAGGAAACATCCCTGAACAACAATGAGGCCCTGGGTTGTGGAAAATGAATTTGAGTCTATTGGAAGAGGAAATCATTACACAGGGGTTTCAAAATATCTTAAATTCCCACAAATCAGTATTTTTCTTATATGACTCAGTTAGAGACTGGTGGGAGGACTCAAAGTGGGATATTTCTGACTATTTCAGAAAAAAAGTGCAAAATAAATGGGAAGGTTTAAATTGATACACACAGATAATTAAGGTGCCATTTACTATTTTTTTTCTCCTTGTGGAAGGAATGGGCAGGGGTTTTGTCTACACAAGTAAAAGAAATAAAAGCAGGGGACACAAGGAAAAAAGGGACATACAAACCCATTTGAGAGTAGTGAAATATAAGAGGAAATAAAAATATACCATATCTAAAAACAGCAGATGGTACAAAAGTACAAAAAAACAAAAGAAATCTTATCTGAATTAGAACAACATGTATCAAATGTATTTTCTAGTCAAAACCTACCAATAGAACCTATGCAATCCTAGTTAGAAGAGTGTATTCTCCCTACCATTCCACAAGACATGCAGAACGCACTGAGAGCCCCTATTTCCAAAGTTGAATTTCAAACAATAATATGGTCCCTAAATAAAAAGGTAGTGCCTGGATAAGATGGCCTTCCACATCAGCAGTATAAAATAATATTTGAAACACTAGGGGATGAATTAGTTAAAATGTACAAAGAAGCACTAAAAGTGGGGAGATTATCCAAAAATATGAATACAGGAATATTACTGTCATTATACAAAGCAGGTGAGAGAGACAACCTAAAAAAACTGGAGACCTATCTCACTTTTAAATACAGATTATAAAATCTTAACTAAACAGTTGTGCAAATAATTTCTGTCTGTATTGAAAGTATCATTCAACCCATACAATTTTGGTGTGTACCTAACAGAAAAATTGCTGACACTTTAATATTAATAAGAGAGATAGTATCAAAAGGCAATGAGTGGGAATTGATGGGGTTCCTGTTAAGTATGAATCAGAATGGGGGTGGAGATTGACAGCCAACATGGTGGCACACTAATTCTTGCAGGAGACACCCTGTGAACCCCTATCAGCCCACCCGCGATGTCCAGTCGGTAGTTCGGCACTCCAAAAAGTAAGCTTTCAATGTTGGAATACCAGAACTTTTAAATAAGCCGTCTTTTGTTGAAACGGTGGCAGAATTGCGAGTCAACGCTGTGTCTAACAGCCCAGGCCCAGCTGCATCTCACACTCACTACAGGCAGTGATTTTAGTGCCACCTGAGTTTCAGAGTGCCCACCCTGATGCACAGCAAACAGGCAGCAATGGGGAGACAACAGCGAGAGCAATGGCCACCTCCAACACCTCTAATTGCATGGCCAAAGACATTGCAAATATGACGGCGATGTATAGCAAAGTCTTGCAAGATACTACGGAACTAAAGCAGTCATCTACACAAATAAATAAGGAATTGCAGCTGTTAGCTTTTTGGGTGGAGGGCTCTGAAAAGGACATAAAGCAGCAAGCTTAGCAAATATCCCAACATGATGGGTACCTGAGGGAACATCATGGACAGATTCAGTACTTGCTTTCTAAAGTGGATGACATGGAAAATAGAACCTGGAGACAGAACATCAGAATTGTGAGCATTCCAGAAGGCATGGAGGGCAGGGACATGATATATTTTCTGGAGGATGTGTTGCCAGCGATGCTAGGGCTGGAACTTGAGGCCCCACCAGAGATTGAGCAAGCTCACCTCACTCTTGCTCCCAAACCTAAACCAGGGAGCACCCTCGCCCCATTTTGTGTAAATTTCTATGGTATCCAGTGAAGGAGCACTACCTCCGCCTGGCCAGAGATCTAAAAACACTGACATGGCAGGGATGCTCCATCCAGCTTTACCAAGATTACTGTCAGGAGCTTGCAAGGTGGAGAAGAGCATACGCAGAGGTGAAATAGCAACTTTACAAATGAGGTATTCCCACCTCATTCAGATATCCCGTGCAGCTAAGAGTCCAGCATAATGGTGTCTTTCACATGTTTGGCAACCCTGGAGATGTGGAACACTTTCTGCAAAACGTACAAATATCAGGCAGGGGCATGAACAAATCCCTGCAACCCTCAAGCAGAACTAATAGACTGAAAAGGGAGAACTCCCCGATATCCATGGATTTAGCAACTAATACTGCACCGAAAGACACAGAACCAGAGAGGGCCTGGTAGAGAGTTCAGCGGGGTCACTCGAGGAAGCCTGGAAGAGATACCCCAAGTAAAAAATCTATGGCCAAGAAGAACAGATCAATGAGCCGCCAGAAATTACAAATCCTGTTGGATGACTGCATAAACTCCCCAGCCACCACGCCAGTTAAGGTGTGCAATAGATATGAATCCTTGGGGGACCTTGTGCCGCAAGCCCTGGATTTAGCAAGGAACTCAGATTGCCTGATGCCAGAAGATCTTACGGACCACAGTCTGCTCACAGACTGGGCCCCTCATTGTAAAGACTGGGCCGAATGTGATGGGGAGCTGTTGGCTGAACAACAACCACCAAGATGACTGAGGGGTCCTGACTATTTTTTATTTCCACCCAGATTGCTGGGCTTTGAATGGCTGTGGAGGGGCTGAGTTATTCTCCCCTTCCCTCCCTCTTGCCTGCAATTTTACATGGTCTGAGTTTCCCTGATAGTCAGGCACCTGACCATGGAATGTTATGATATGGCTGGTTATGGCATGGAGGCAATATTTGGGGCCTGTCTGGCTTCCTCTGCCAGATGGCTTAAAGTGGTTATTACTAGTTAAGGTTTGGTAATATGAAAAATCTTGTTTCCCTCACCAGTTGCTCTAATGGTAAGATGTCACCCCACCCACCGTGGGGTGGTGGCACGCCTGTGCTAGCCTGTTTTAAGCTTGATAGCTCCCGTCTGGTCTCACCATGGGGTGGCACGAGCAAGACCGGGGTTTCCCCTTCCCTGACCTAGGTGACACAAGTCGGAGGTTAAAACTATTTCAAGAGCTTTCAGCATGCCACTGATTTGTACCATGCTAGGTTTAAAATGGTCAGGAAGCATTTTTTTTTTCTTTTTTTTTTCCCTGTATAAATTTTGCCCGGAAGGCTGCTTCCTGGTTACCATAGGCAGGAGAGAGATAGCGCAAAGTTTTCTTTTACAGCTCTTTCAGGGTTCACTCCACTGGACAGTGGGCATTCCCCCCCAGTGGTTATAAAGGGGGATTATCTCTGATCAGAAGTATTTTAACTGTTTTATCATGTTATCAGTTTCTCAGTTTAAAGGTTTAATGATTGCTGCTTTCAAACCTGATGTTTCTTTTAGTGTTAGATTAGTGGGGGTTCACAGGGCCCTACTTCGGGTCAAGTAGCAGAGCTGGTTACACTATCTGATGATAGACAAATTGGCGGTTCCTGATAAATTACCAGACCCCTGCTCAGGAGGGGTTCTCTTGATCATGGACCACATTCAGCTGTAGTGGTCATGTCATATAGGGAGAGCCTCTTAGGTGAAGTTGTGGTACAAGGAGAACGGTATGGAGAAGTAAAAACAAAATTCATTATAGAGACTAGAGCGTCAATATGTGGACTGATGCGTAGTTTATGTGGGGATTGCAGAATTACAAGGGACAGACAGGGGAAGGGATTAGGGGACGATTCTAAGGACAAGCTTCCTGTATGCAGATTACTCAGTTTCCTTATACTTAGGCAGGGGCCTCGGGCATTACTGATTGACATACATTATGGCAGGTAAAGATATGGTGACAGCTACCTCCTGGAATGTGAGGGGCCTGAACTCGCCCATTAAATGTAAGAAAGTACTTGACAGACTTAAATTTCTGATATCTCAGATAGTCTTCTTACAAGAAACTAAGCTAAATCATATGGAAGCTCAAAAACTAAGGCGGGAAAGGGTGGGCTGGGAGGTCCACGGTGTGGCCAATAAAACTAAAGGTGGGATAGCTATAGTGTGCCACAAAAACCTCAAATGGACTTTGCAGGAACAAAGGGCTGATAAAGGGGGGAGATGGGTCTTAGCTAAAGTAAGTACACCCACAGGAAATATATTACTAGCTAACATTTACACCCCAAATGAGGACACCCCCGATTTCTTTCACAGACTCTCACAAGATCTATAGAAGATGGCAGCAGGGGAAGTGGACATTCTACTGGGGGGGGATTTTAATCTGACAATGGATTCCCTCCTGGATAGATCTAACTCAAAGCCGGATGCACCCCCCCCCCAGATTCATTAGGGCTTTAAAGGATATGCTCTCTCTGGATAAACTGCAAGACATATGGAGGGTAGTCCACCCAGTTAAGAGGGACTATACATATTTCTCTGAAGCTAAACAAGTTACAAGTAGGATCGACTACTAGTTTACTTCCCCAAACATTATAAGCAAGGTACTGGATGTCACAATAGTCCCCTGTATATCTCAGATCACACCTCATTGACGTTAGCAATGGGACCTTTTTTCCCCACTACCAGGTCAGTTAGTTGGAGGCTAGACCCATTATTGTTGCAGGAGACAGACTTTATGGGAGTAGCTTAAAGAGGAGGTAAAAACCTTTTTGTCTGACAAGCCACGAGGGTCTGCATCTGCAGCAGCCATTTGGGAGGCTTTTAAAGCTACGATTAGAGGGTGCATCATTAGCTAAGCTGCCTACCATAGCAAGCAGAGAGAAAATGAAACTAGGGAGCTGGAGAGGGAATTGGAAGAGAAAGAAGGTCTGTATGAGAAGGATCCCACTAATCTCCAAAACTCAGACCTGCTGCATGACCTCCTGGCCCTACGAATGAAATTGAATATGCTAGCTTCTAGAAAAGTAGAACTTCAAATATTAAGACTAAAACATAAATATTTGGCGGGGAGGGGGGGAGCTGGGAAACTTCTAGCATTCTGTCTGAAAAAACAACAAGCCAAGAGGCTTATAGCCCAATTGTGGACAATAAGGGGGAAAAACATAGTAAATTAGAGGTCATTAATCAACTTATGCTATCTTTCTACAAAACCTTATACAGCCCCCACACTACCTGGGACAAGACCAAATCTGAGAATTTTATAGCAGGTACAAAGCTTCCTAGGCTTACAGACGTCCAGAGAGAAAAATTAGAGATTCCCATAGAGATACAAGAAATCAGGGAGGCAATTCAAAAGAGTGCCCCTAAGAAAGCCCCAGGTGGAGATGGGTTCTCTGTTGATTTTTATAAGGTCATACCAGAGATAGTATCTCACCCCCTGAGGGATATGCTACAGGAAGCTCAGGTACAGGGGATTCTCCCCACCACCCTTAGGGAGGAGATTATCATAGTCCTTCCAAATGAAGGCAAAGACCACACCCTGCCTACAAACTATAGGCCCATTCGTTGATTAACACCGATACCAAAATTCTAGCAAAGGTGTTAGCAGCCAGGTTGGAGAAAGTCCTTCCTTGTTTGATTCACACTTCCCAAGTGGGGTCTGTGAAGGGCCATGCCAGTACTGATCACATTAGATCTTTAATCTCCCTTGTACAGAAGGCAGGAAAAGCCCCTACTCCAGTAGCCGTTACATCGGTGGATTTGATAAGATTCGATTCAGTACTAACATACTAACATACTATTTGCCAGCAGATTAGGCCTTATGGTCTATCAAGTCTGCTCGAACCTAGATCCTTAGTTGGGTGCCGAGACCCTCCCATCCCTTGTGCTCCAGAAGCCCTATCATCCATCCCCACCCCAGGACAGGCCATATCTGATACATCCACTTTCTGTGTCTGTCCCACCCTCTCTTAAAGCTCTCCACTGTGGATCTCTGGAACCAGCTCACCAGGCAGAGCATTTCAAGGTCCCACCACCTCTCAGTGAAAACCTCCTCTCTTCCCCCTCACCCTTCCACCTTCCAACTTCAAACCATGCCCTCTCCTGGTGATGCCTCCCTGCTTTAGTCTAAAGATCCCTCCATGTTTACCTATTTGTTCCTTTGGTGCTTGAAGACCTCAATCATCTCCTCCGTCTCTCCTCTCCTCCAATGAAAACAAGCCAGAGCTCCTCAAGCTCTGTCTCGTCAAGTCAAATCCCCTAGCCTCGTATCACCTTTGTTGCCCTCCTCTGTGCCCTCTCAGGAGCTGTATGTCCCTCTTCATAGGGGTCTCCAGTACTGTACACAGTACTCAAGGTGTGGTCTAACCAGTCCATTGTACAGCCGGGCAGAATCACTTCCTTGCTCCTAGAGGTGATCCCCTTGATGCATCCCAACATCCTGTTTGCCTTGCTAGCTGCTCTCTGCACTGCTCAGTGTTATTCATACATGTATCCACCATGACCCCTAGGTCTTTTTTCCCTGTTGAGCTTCCAGCACCTCCCCTCCCAGGGTGTGTACACCTGTTTAGGGTTTCCCGACCAAGATGCAACACCTTGCACTTGTGGTGATATTGAAATTAAATTCCATGTGTGAGCCCAGCTTTCCAGGTGTCCAGGTCCCTTGCAGGGCCAACCTCCCTCTTCTCCCTCAACTACTGCTCCCATCTTGGAGTCATCTGCGAAGAGACTCATTTCACACCCCTATACCATCCCTGATGTCTGATATGTATGCATTAAACAGGATTGGACCCAGGACCGAGCCCTGTGGTACTTCCCCCACTACCCAACCTCTGCTTAGGGTTTGGGGAAGCCACAGACCACTCTCTGAGTGCGTCCAGCTATCCAGTTTCAATCCCATCTGACCATCAAGGGCCTACTCCTAACCCCTATCAGTTTCTCCTGTAGACCATTGTGGGGACAGAGTCAAGCATCGCTGAAGTCAGAATAATACATCCACAGGCACCTCTGTCCAGTTCTGATGTTACCATTCATAGAACTCACAAGGTTGGTTTGACATGATCTACCTGGCACAAACCCATGCTGCCGACTATCCAGACCTCCCACCCTCCAAGTAAACCTAATCTGCTCCTTTAGTATACTCTCCATTAATTTATTTTTCCACCACCGAGGTTAAACTGATGGGACTATAGCTTCCTGGTACCTGTCCACCCCTTATGGATTGGTACCACATGCCTCTCGCCAACCTCAGGTACCCTCCCTGTCTCAAGTGACCTGTTGAAAGCTCCAGCCAGGGTGCCAGCCAGTATGTCCGCCAATTCCCATAGTACTCTCGGATGAATGCCATCCGGCCCAGGAGATTTGTCTTTCTTTAGGGCCTTGAGGGCAAACCACACCCTTTGGTGGGATATCATCCATCCCCTCCACCTTCACTGTCTTTTATCCTTATCCAGATGTGACACCCTGGGGTACCTTTCCCCTCCCTTTTGCTCCATTTCTGTTGCTCCTGATCCCACTCCCCTGCTGCTTCTATCCCCTTTGTGCCTTGCTTTGTAGATGTCCCATCCCCTCCTAGTGAACACAGAGGCAAAAGTACTCGTGAAACACCTCTGCCTGGTCCCTCGCTTCCACCACCCTCCTTCTGATCTCAATCTGCTGAGATGGCATAGTTTTCTCCGCTCCCAATGCTTCGGAAGAACTCTCCCTCCATGTATCCCTGAGCCAGCCAAAGTCTTCACTGAACTTAGCTCCCTCACCATACAGGTGACTTTCCTAGATGCAAGCTGGTACATTTCCTTATCTCATCCCTCTTGTTTTATATTTTTGTAATACCTTCTTCTCTGACTGCTACCTGGACCTCACTGGACCACCAGCATGGCTTTATGTGACCTTGCCCCTTTACGTTTTCAACTTAGCGAGATCCTGACTGCCCATGAAGTCCCCCGCTTTAAGACCTCCCATCCTTTCCACAATTGTTGTTGAGGTAATCCCTCAAGTGATCCTTGAGAATATTTCCCATGCCCATAAAAGTCTGCCCCTGAAGTCCACTGCCAGTGTCCTAGATCACCCCACTCCCCAATGCTTGGCTGAGGCAGACATTATGGTCACTCCCAGTCAGGGGTCCTGTACAACCATAATCCTTACCAGATCCCATCTGCCAGAACCACATCAGTACATGCCCTCCCTTGTGTGGGCTCCATCACATGCTGTGGTAGAACACATCCTGGAAACCATCAAAGCAGCCTCTGCTCCTTATGCACCTTAAGAGGACATGGTTCCCAGTTTGTACCTGCATATTAAGGTCCCCATCAACCCACTCCTTCCCCTTTGGACCACACTGGGCAATGATGTTGTCCAGCAAACCATCCTCTGAGACATCACTCATCCCGAGAAATATACTACTCCCAGCTTGACCTTATCTCCTGCTGGGATGTAAGGTGACCCATAAGGCCTCACATTTCTCATGCCTACTTCTACCATAGTAATTTCTATGTCATCTCTAATGAACATAGCCACTCCACCCCTCTGCCTCCTTTCTCTATCCTTCCTAAGCATAGTGTACCCTGTGCATTTGGGTCCCAGTCATGGTTTTTGTTGCCTAAGTTTCGTGACTGCCGCCACATCCACCCCCCTTGAACAGCATGGCCTGGAACTCTGGCAACTTGTTCCCAAGCTCCTGGCATTTACTAACACTAACCCCACCCTTATCCCTGATCCTTTTGTGAACCCCACCCAGATTCCTTATACTTCCATCCTCCCCTTGCTCCTCCTGAAACCTCCACCTCAGGTCTGTTTCCCCCTCCCCTTGAGGCAGAGGCTACTCCCCTCATCTGGAGGAGGGCTTCTGGTCAGCCTCCTATCCCTTCCCCCTTACAAGTTTAAACCCCCACCTTTCTTGTATGTAGTCAGCCATCCCTGTTTAAGGACTTCCTTTCCCTAATGGGCAAGATGAAACCCGTCCTTGCATATAGTCCCTTATCCTCCCAAGCTCCATTCCAGTTCCCTAACTTCTCAACCCATTCTCTTCACCCCACTTCCTGAGCCATTCATTAACCTCTGTGAGCTTCATTTTTTCTCCACTGAGGCCTTTGGTACTGGCAATATTCCGAAAAGAAATGTTGCATCCATTATCCCGACAGAATATGGCAAGTTCTTGGAACCTTGCTTGGATTCCATAATGCTATTTCCCTCTAGATCATTAGTTCCCAAATGCACCAGAATCCGGTTTCCCTCCACAACCCTAACAATTTCATACACCATGAACTTTGCTCTGTGCACTGTCAGCCCAGAGATGCTCACTACCACCTGGCTATGGCATCCATCCCCCAACCTCCCAATGATACCCTTAATCATCGAGTCTCCCAGTAACAGAACCTTAACACCGCCATCATCCTTATGGTTACCTCCACTATGCCCTCTCAGCCCCCCCTCCCCATTTATTCATGATAGCAATTTCATGGAATCTTCCTGCTTATTAGAGACCCCCTTGTCACCCTCCCTTTCTGCCTCACTTGCTATTTCCCACTAACTCAAACCCCTCTGAATAGGTGTCCTTTAACCCTCTCTTATCTGAACCATTTATCCTGGCCCTGATGGTTTCCCTTCCCCGCACCTCATCCCCCCTTGTAATAGTACCCTGTCTCCAGAGGTTCTCTGGGTTCCCTTTAGCTAGGGCCCCATCCTGGTACTGACCTTCCTGCTGAAGGGGCTCCTCTCCACCTCCTTGCCTCCCAGTTCCTCTCCAATCCTGCTCCTCCCTCATGTCTGGAATATGCTGCATCTCCCCCATTTGCTTAACATATATGTTTCCCCTTCTCCCTCTGGGACTATGTCTATCCTTTCCATAGCTGTTCTGTGATGCCCTATGGGTATCTGACTCCCTCCCCCCGGCCTCTGTATAAGTTTCCTCATTTCCACCAACCTTCCTCCCCCTCTAGGATGCTTAGTATCTCAAATTTATTGTGACACTCTATGTCAGCCTCCATCAAGTAACCAGGTTTCCCCTGACTGCATCTCTAAACTGACCCTCTTCTTCCTCTCTTGCGCTGTTCACCTTAGGGGCTCCTTCCCACAGTCTGCTGTTTTAGGCTCCCTTTGTAGCCCCTCTGACTCTTCCCCTCAGTCTCCTTGAATTCCAAATTTTCACCCAGTACGCTTTCCCTTAGCATCAACTTCCTATCTAAGGGTCCTCTGTCCTAATATCCCCCTTCTGCTTGCTGTAGCATAATGTCCTGTAATTTCAGAGCGTTGCTCCAGCCTCCCCTCAGCCCCACCCTTCTGCTGCCCTATCCACCCCTTCCTTGGACACCCCCAGCTCCACAGCTTACTCCTTAACCAATATACCTCACTCCTGATACAAGATAGCTGTCTACAGAGTGGGCAGCCTCCCTCTCCAGGCCCAATTTAGAATTATTGCCATCCCACAGCCTGTGCAGCCTACAACCCTTCAAGATGCCTGCCATGGTGGAATATGGCCACCCTGATTATCCCCTCTGTTTATAATAACACCCCTTTTCTCAGTCCCTTTCCCTGAGTGCAGTTCTCTCTATACTGACTGTAGTTATTTACAAACCCAATTTCAACCCCACCAACAAAGTTCCCAAGTCTCACAAACACATACAGTCCAGTATGTTCAGTCCCACTAACAGTGTGTGTAAGCAGACTCCAGGTACCGTATGATGTCAAGCCCAACTAACTCCTGTTGCTTCAAATTTCAGTCCCAAACAGAAATACTCAGCCCTTCAATCCCAACCCCCAGTGGCTTTTCAGTATTTAAGAAAGCCTACAAAACAGGGTGGGTGGGAGGCCTCTTACCAAACACCAGGCAAACAACACATTTAAATTACCTTCTAATTTTCCCTGCCAAACATCTATCCCCAAACCTACAATATCACATCCCAAGTATCAGTTCAAATTCAAGGTAATAATTTTTAACACATAGAACTAATTTCACTAACAAACTATTCAAATATTTCAGTTTAAAACAAAATATAGAGTGAGACTTTCTCCATATGATGCTGCAGCACTATAACTTTAGGGATGTGTTCAGGGGCTGGGTTAAAACTCTTTATACACCTCCTATGGCCGGACTGCTAACTAATAATACACTCTCAGAACCATTCGAATTGCACAGGGGTGCTAGGCAGGGTTGTCCCCTCTCTCTGATGTTGTTTGTGCTGGTTATAGAAGCCCTGGCTAGTGCTCTAAGGGAACATCCAAATATTAAAGGCATACGGGTAGGCCCTGATTCGTATCATGCACTTTTATATGAGGATGATTGTCTCATTCTAACTGACAATTTTCATGCCAGCGCTGGATACATTGTGAATTTATTGCAATCTTTTTCAAGCATTTCAGGCCTCAGGGTTAATCAAGGTAAAACAGAAGTCCTCCCCCTAAATAGGCAGCTTTCATTCGAAGATATCTCAGCAGTGGGCTTATTCAGTGCTAAGGCGAGTATTAAGTATCTAGGCATTAGGGTAAATGCCAATGTGACTTCCCTCCCAGAGACTAACTTTTCTCCCTTAATTGATAGCCTTAAGGTTGAAACTCAAAGGTGGAAACAGTTGAACCTCTCTCTCACAGGAAAAGTGGTGGCAATTAAAATGATGATTGCCCCAAGGGTGTTCTATATAGTTTCCCATCTACCAATTGAGATTCCAAAGAAATGGTTTCAATTACTAGACAATCTACTATGGACCTTCCTGGGACAATAAAACCCCAAGGTATAGTAGAGCCAAACTCCAAGCCCCTTGGAATAAGGGTGGGTGGTGCCTTCCGCATTTCCAACACTACGCATATGCTTTCTCAGCAGCAGCCACATGTAAACTACTTTGGGGAAATATCACCGACTCACCAGCTTGGGGGTCAATTGAGGGAAATGCCCTGCATGAGACCCATCTGGTTGGGTTCCTGGCAACATGCTCCCCTCCAAATTTCATTATTGGCTCACAATAAAAGCAGCTCACAAGACCTGGCAGCAAGTAGGGGCCATAAGTAAAACCTGTTTGAATCTGGGGAAGCACCTTCATCTATGGAATCAACCTGGCTGGACCATTGTCCATAAACCCCTTTACTGGGAAGGCTGGAAAGGGAAGCAGATTAATACACTACAATATATACTAATGGGGGATGGCCACACCCTAGACAGCTTCACTTTGTTGAAAGGGAAATATAATCTGGCCCCAAGTGATTTTTGGAGATATCTTCAAATTAGACATGTTTATTCATCCTGGCTTAAAAGAGGGTGTGCATGTGTGATATGCCAATATGATGGCAAAGCCATGCAAAACAAATTGCCTTTAAACAGCTGGCTACAATCTCAGAAAGGCCTGGCCAGACGTATTTATAAGTTCATGAAGGGATCCTTACCAGATCCATCCCTACCTGCCAAAGCAAGATGGCAGCGTATGCTGAATCTTCCTTTAAGTGAGTATGCCTGGCAGAATAGCTGGTTAATAGCAAAAAAAGCCTATGGAGACCCCAGAAGTTTCTTTATTCAAAATAAAATAAGACACCTTTGGTACCATACCCCAGTAGTACTAGAGAAAATGAATTTACTTACGAACGATGTGTGCTGGAGATGTAATGTGGCAGGAGCAGACTTACTTCATATATTATGGCAATGTTGTCCCATTCATCCTTTCTGGTCTGAAATACTTAAATGTTGCTCCCATATCTTGGGACAAAAGGTCCCTACATCCCCTAACTTTTGGATCCTGGGGCTTCCGACCACTGAATACAGACCATCGAGCCCCTATTTGGCATGGCTTGTACAAGCCTCAGTGGAAGCCAAATAGCTACTTCTGTGCAGATGGAGGACTACAGAGGTACCCTCACTCATGGCTTGGCTGGTAGCCATGGCTAATCTGGCTAGCTTTTCTAAGTTGACTCATTTGGCTAAGGCATCCATGTGAGCCTTCTCAGACAAATGGGCTCTGTTCATGCATTATTTTCAGAACTCACCCCCCAATTCCGTAAACCCTCTGGGTAAGGATATGTTAAAGCCACCTTGATAGATGACCAGGCCTCATATTCCTTCCACCCCCTGCCATTAATAGTGTATGGCTTATGGGACCCCCAGCATCCCTCCTTGTAAGTAACCAACCCAGTCCCACATCAAATCTGTGATTTCTTTCATTCCCTTCTGAGTATTGTGAATTAACTGTTAATACCTAAGTATGTTACAATATGTAAAGTCTGAATGGAGTATAATGCTCGTATATGTATTGAGATATATGCCTTGTCTCTATAACACAATAAAAAATGTAACTGCAAAAAGTATGGATCAGAATAAGGCAATTGACAGGGTGGAGCATTCATATTTATGGGCCTCTCTGACTGCTTACAGATTTCTGGTAATATTTATTGACAGGGTGAAAATATGCTACATGCTCCAGATCAGCCACTATAGTGCCCTATGTAAATGGATGGGTAGGGGAAGGATGCCAAGTTAACAGAGGAGTGCAGCAGGGCTATCACCTAAGTCCCCTTTTGTATATCCTCACATTAGATCCAATGATCCAATGTTACAACAATTGAACCATTCCAATGATATACTAGGGTTATCAATTGGTTGAGATGATCGTCCTATACTTTCTGTTTGGTTGCCTATGTAGTTGATATTTTTTTAATAATAGCAGACAATAGGTTTAGCATAGCAGCAGGGAAGATCTTAACATAATTTGCAAATTGTATCCACCACCACCAACAGCAGCCATTTCTACATTTAAGGAACTGTGTGAACAAGATTTAGAGAAATTAGTTGATGATCTGCCCACATTAAGATTTAATAACCTGATGAAGCTTGAAAGAGAAGCACTTAAAAGTATTGCAAGATGACCAAACTATAGTTATTACGCTGGCAGGTAAAGGTGATGCTGTAGTTATACAAAATACTTGTGAATACATAGTGGCCCAGATATTCAAAAGAGATGAGCCATGCGCAATAGGGTTGTGTCTGCGCAAGTCCGAAAATGCGCCATTCTGCGATATTCAGCAGGAGGCAGTTGTGCTCCCCAAATCACACCGAGCAACAGCGCAATGATAATGCATGTATGCGCAACTGAAGCGAGAGGAACTATGCATAAATGGCTCAGTGCGATATTCAACAACATGCACCATGCACAATAGAGGAGCCAGTGGAAGTTGCACCATAGCGGAAATGAGCAAAAATGAAAGGGAACAAGGGAGAGGTGCAAGAATGCTACAGGGAAGGCACATGAGGCCGAAGTCTAGAAGGACAAACTGAGCAGCAGGGACACACAGGGCAGGCCAGAAAAGGGCACCTGGAATTGACAGGCTCAGGGAAGGTGTGGGGAGCCACAGTGCAGAAGGAGAAAGTACGTGCCACACAGCAGTGAGGCCAGCACAGGCAGGTGTTTCCGGTGCAGGGGAAGTAGCAGCCAGGACAGTGGGGGGAATACAGAAACAGCTGCCAGGGAGGGTGAACACAAGCCACGGACATGGCCAGTGCCACCATCCAGATGGAGGCAGTAATGAGGGGGGTGAGAAGGCAGGCAGCAGGGGGGGCGTGGCCTTGGAAGGGCCCATTGGTGGTATGCCCCCAACAGGCAGTACCGAGCCCGCACCAGCTTTGAGCTATATAGTGATATGGAGATCATGGGCCAGTACCACCTGAATCAGGCAATTCTGAGGTGGCTCTGTGAGCTGTGCAGTGATGTGATGCAGGCACCCACACGACAGAGCCATGCTCTGTCAGTGGAGATGAAAGTGACAGCTTGCATGTGCTTGCTCACCATGGGTACCTTCCAGAGACCAACTGGGGACACCACAGGCATAATCCAGTTGGCCACGTCACACCACCTCACCCAATTCCTCGGCACACTGCTACCACATGCTACGGAGTACATCCATTTCCCCAGCGCACCGGCGGAGTGCACAGCAAACATACAGGAGTTCCACAGGGTAGCACGTATGCCTGGCATGCTAGGGGCAATAAACTACACCCATGTGACCATCCACACACCACCTGGCCCCGAGGGGGCTGCATATATAAATTACAAGGGCTATGCCAGCATCAACTGCCAGGTGGTGTGCGATGCCAGGGAGTGCATAATCAATGCCTGTGCCACGCACCCTGGGGGAGCACATGATGCCTTCATCTGGCACCAGTTGGCACTGTGCCACAGATTCAAGAGTGGGGATATCCCCACTGGCCGCCTAGTGGGTGAGTATGCAAACCACATGGACAAACATAGGGCCTGGGGGGCATGGTCAGAGGTGACATAGGTAGTGGCCTACATGGCTCGGGGCAGGGCGATGCTGATCACCAAACTAACCTCCACCCTCTACACACAGGTGACAGTGGATACCCACTCCGTCCCTGGCTGCTCACACCCTACTGGCAGCCTGCGACCCCATCGCAGCAACGCTACAATGAGGCACACGCCACCACACGTAATGTCATCGAGCAGGTGTTTGGGATGCTGAAGGCACGTTTCCATTGCCTGGACACCTCCAGCGGTGCCCTACAGTACAGCCCCTCAAAGGTCTGTGGGCTATTCCTGGCCTGTTGTATCCTGCACAACATGGCCAACGAATGTGGGATAGCCGTACAGGTTGAAGAGGGGGACAGCGATGGGGAGGATGAGGACACCGGTGACAATGGTGATGGGCAGCCCCCCCTTGTACTACGGGACCCCCAACTGCTCCGGCTGGCACAGCTGCACCAGGATACCATCATGGAGGAGCACTTCAGCCAACCCAGGTAAGTCATGGGGCTATGTGCAACCAAAAGTGGCTAAGGCACAACCCACAAACATGCATGGACACACACCAGGGGTGCATGCTGTCAAGGGATCTGGCCCGGCATGGAACCACACACACAGCCAGGGATGGGAGAGGTCTAACATGCCACGTGGACACACACACACACACAATGCACCAGACATGCACAAAGGGCAGGAGGCACACCGACCCAGAACACCACCCCTAGCCACATACATGTCCACAGACCACCACGCCCACTGCCTGTCCTTGTGCGTGTGTCAGATGCTGAGAACCATTGCACATTGGTGTACAGCACAATGCAGGCATCATCATGCACACACAACTGCGGACAGCAGCCAGGATGGTGTGCAGATGGACTGTGTGTCTGCGTGCAGGGCTGGGTACCCACCCGTGCAATGCCCGCTGAATGACACAATGCACACAGGGCAGCACCAGACAGTAGCCGCATTGGGAGACAAGTCAGTCACATGCCAAAGTGCCCCGGCCACCATGGATGCTTGGGTGGCCCCACTGAGACCCACCAGCACTGACAGGCTGACCACTGGCCTCATGGGTTGGCACCGATGGTCCTCCAGGGGTTCCACTGCATGAACGCAACCATGCTCGTGCAGGGGTCTGCAGCACACCAAACATGCCTGCGCCAGGCGTGCTTGGGATGCCCACAGCTGAACCCGGTGTTGACAAGGATGGTGTCACACGATGGCGGGAACGCGGGGTGGACAGTGCACTGCGTGGTGTCTGCAACGCATGGGCAAATAACTGTGTGCCCATTGTGGCTATGACACCAGTGAATGCCTGTGTCTGCCTGTCAATGGCAGCGGTCACATCCTCCACAAACAGTCCATCCCTGCCAGGATCAGAGCGGTGTCTCTGCTGCGACGATCCTCTGCCCACTCCAGAGCCATATGCAGTGCATTCACTGACGTCGCAAGCCGCATCTGCTGGTTGACTGATGCTTGCAGTATGTGGGTGTGCTCATCCAAGAGGTCATCTGCCTCCTCAGCATCCTGTCCCTCAGGGTGTGCATGGCTCTGATGCTCAGCACCCCTTGAGGGTGGGAGCTGCACACCAGGACCTGGTCTGGGCATGTCCACAGGCGGTGCACTGACGCTGCCCCCTGACCCTGTACCCCCAAGCCCATTGGCCGACTGCTGATGCTGCCCCTCTGGCTGCCACTCCCCAGGGCTCACTGGTGCTGCCGCAGTGGCCACAACAGTCCCACTGTCCTGTACACACACCAGTGGTGCCCCACTGGTGCTGACAGGCACAGGCTGGGACTGTGATGACACGCAGACCTCCATGGCGGCACCACCCACAGCCATGGCTGCAATGTTCCCTGCTGTGTGGCTATCCCATGGCACACATGTGTAACTGCCCATGGCGTTAGCGACATCATCATCGGTGACGGACCCGGCACCAGCCCGAGTCACAGCATGCCAGCATCCATGGATGTCGGCATGCTGGGACACGGGCAGGGCCTCCTCCGCACCTGTTCCAAAAACTTCAGTCTGGACAGCCAGGCAGGCCCACTGTTGCACTGAGCCACGTATACCTGTGGAGGTGGATGGGCCCTCCTCCATCTCCATCTGACTAGCTTCAGTGGACAGGCCCACCACCACTGACCCATGCAGATGCTCAGGATCTGTAATGGAAAACAAAGTCGTTTTACTGCATGTGACCTACCCTACCCCCCAATTAGACAGACCATGACCTACCATGCTACCACCCGTCTGGAAGCCACCACCTGGAACACCCTCAATGGCACAATGCTGCATGCTGCCAGC
Organism: Neoceratodus forsteri; assembly: GCA_016271365.2. Taxonomy (NCBI): domain Eukaryota; kingdom Metazoa; phylum Chordata; order Ceratodontiformes; family Ceratodontidae; genus Neoceratodus; species Neoceratodus forsteri. The sequence continues at coordinate 506,808,818 of CM057452.1, read as the reverse complement.
AACCCTCTACTCCTGTGGGGTCAGGTGTAGCACCTCTGGCTGTCCCCTACCTGTTGCAGCTCATACTGCCCTGATGGCAGCCACCTTCTCCTTTATCCTCCTCCTGTCTGTGCCCATCTTCTTCTTGCACTCCTGCACAGAGTGCTGGTGGCTGCCATGCAGGTTCACTGCACGCACCACATCCTCCCATGCAGCAGCATGGGCCTGTGGTGTTCCCTGCCATCCACTGAGAAGCGGCTCCTGATCCAGGTAGGCCTCAAACAGGGCATCCATCTTGGCCTTGGTGAAATCAGGCCTCCTCCTCCTCCCACCACTGTGTTCCTCTTCTCCCACAACTCTCTCGGTCATGATTTAGCCTGTGAGAATGAAAGTTGTTACCTGTGACTATGCGGTCCCATCCATGTCCCAAAATCCACAGTCCACACACCCAAACAGCATGCAACTCACCAACAGACTGCAGTAACTGACTATGGCCAGTGCAGCCCAATGTCGCACTTATGGAGCAACCCATGCAAATGAGGTGAGGCGCAACTTCAAGTGGATGCAAACTCCAGTGCTGCACCATTGAATGGCTGATTAGCTGATATGCATATGATGGCTGAATATCGCACTGTTGCGCTTTGCGCAATTGTGTTGAACGTGCTGAGCCAAGGGCGCAGTTCTGTGACATGCACAGTACACACCTCACTGTGCATGCCCAGGTTGCTGATGCAGGTGCCTGCTGCGCTGCTGACATTCTCTGCATGGGAGGCAATGCAGGGCACAGCCACCATTGTGCCAGTGGTGCTACAGCGATGTTCACCTATATGGTGCTGTGGCACTGGGGTATCATAGGCACACTGGGGTAACAGCATGGTAGGCCGCTACTGGAAGTTGCACACAGGCACCCAATCACGCTACATGCATTGGGTTCCAATGGCGTTGTGCCTGTCCATGTGCCAGAGACCCTTGACCCTGTGCCTGATCTTTGCCCCCTAGGTGCCATGCATCAGGCATGGGTGCTCCACTATCATGCTGTTCAGTGACAGCACAATAGGGAATGACAACACTGTACCACACAGCATCTGCACGTGATAGAGCCACACTGCAGAATGCCATTTTGAACCTACTGAGCAAGTGAGATGGCGCAGAGGAGCACTGCCGAGTGGACCCAAATCGAACTGGCTAACCTGGTGGCCATTGTTGAGCCACTTTATGGCCCACTGTTTGGGGAGGCACCCCTGGACAGGTCCAGGAGCCAGATGTGGCAGGAGGTGGCCGACACCCTGGAGGAGGCCACAGGAAGGGGCGGACAGTGGACCAGTGCCGCCACAGGTATGGCGGCCTGAGGAGGAGGAAGAGGGAACTGGACCTGCTTGCCCGCCTGCAGACACATGCCAGGAGAGGCACGGTGCCATGGCCAGGTAAGTGTTACGTCCACATACTTTTATCTTCCATATAGGTATCACGGTTGCATGTGTCTGGAACATGGGGGAAGGACCGTCGAGTGTTGGCTGTGGTGGTGCTACCAGGGTTTTATAGTGGGTGGGTCTGACTGGATGGGATTGCACACACATGGGGGCAGGGGGACTTTGCTACAGGATTGTACTGATGTTCCTCTCTCCATGTTTGCACCACAGGGCTGGAAGAGAGGCGGTTGGCCAGGGAGCAGAGGCACCAGCAGGACGACAGGGCCGGTAGGAGGGGCGACGGTCCACAGCGCCAGAGGGACCGGCCTGATGATGGTGAGTGCCATACCTCCATGATTACTATTGCATGCTGTGTAACAGGGCGAGCAGCGGGGCATGGCCACTATTCATTGACACCACTGCCATGCACACAACTTGTTACAGTCAGCACTGTCCAGTGGCACTGCATGTCTGGGAGTGCATCAATAGTGGTCCATGCGTGCACCGGGTACATGGTTGTGCCACTGCCTTCGCACCACATAGCCATGTCACTAAACAGCCACGGTGGTGCTGTGCAGGACTTGGCCAGTGGGTGCGTGCAGCGGTCGCATGGCTGTATGCACCTGGATGGGCAGGTCTTGTGGACATGATCACTGTGGGTGGTTACACGCCATCACAGAGGCATGTCCCACGGCCGTATGCCATGCACAGTGGGTGAGCTGTATGGGGCTGTGCATTCACACCTATTGACTGTGCTCCCTTGTCCTAGGTGTCCACCAGCTGCAGGCTATCCAGGAGGCACTGCAGGAGATTTTGACAGTGGCGAGGGCATCTCTGGACATACTGCGGGGGTTTGAATGGCTTGGTGTCTGGCGGAGACACTGAAGGCGGAGCAGCCGGAGCAGGGAGCGGGGATCCCAGTGACCATCTCTATGCCCCTGATTTCCCCTACCCCCCTGGACCCACCCTCACACCCCTCCTTTCTTGTCCCATTTGTTCACCCCTGCCCCTTACCCACCCCCACCTTGTTTGTGGCCCTCCCCTCACACATCTGTACATACTTGTAAATAGTTTTGTTTGATGTTTTCATTATGAGTCGTTTGATATGAATACTGTGGTGGTCTCTGATTTGCAGTGGGCTATAGGCTCAGCTGCAGTGGTGTGCATGGCATCGGGGTGGTGCAGTCATGGGTATGTGTGTGTGTCCGTGGGGAAGTGACTATGGTGTGGGAGTAGCTATCAGTCAGTGTCTGTGGTGTATGTGATGTTCCCTGTGCACTGGATGACTGTGTGCAGTGGTCCATGGTGCATGCTCTGTGTCCATGGTGCACCTGTCAGCCTGTCCATGGCCTGTGCAGCTGACACCCTTGCATGTCTGTGACCTGCACAGTCTGCTGGCATGTCCATGGTGGCTGTCCATGCAGGGCAGCCACTGTACCCATCACAATGCTGGGTTGCCTCCTGTCACTGGTGTGGTGCATGTCTGCCTCAGGTGACACTGTGGCCTCTGCGGTGGTTGTCCCACCTCCATGCTGTGGCTTGTGTGTGTTGCAGGGGATGTGCACCACTGTCTGTGACTTGTGCTCTGGGCAAATGATGGTGGCGTTCAGGTCCACAGTGCCTTCGCAGGGTGGCTGGCACTCCTGTGCCATGAAGGACTACAGGCCGTGTTACACATGGTTTCCATGGGCCACACGCTGGGGGCTGGCTGTCACCCGCTACTGCGTTCCTGTGTTGTTGCGGCCCTTGGGTGTGGGTGGGTGTTTGTCCATGCACTGTGTTGCATCCGGTGTGGTGCATGCTTCCACGCACCACTGTGGGTGTCTGCGCTGGCTGTTGTGGGCAGTGCTGGGTCAGGGTGTGTCCTTGGGAGGGTGTGCAGGGTGCTGTACCACTGGTGGTGGGGTCCGGGGCATGCCCTGTCATGTGTAGGGTACCTCGTGTGCTGACGCATGGTCGGTTTCTCAGCTGTACCTCGGGGGGCTGTGCATGGTGGCACTGTGTATGCTGTTGTTGCATCGCTGTGTGCTGCCACCCACTGATGGGTGCTCATGGTGGGGCTGCCTTGCATGGTTCTGTGGTGCACAGGGTTGCATTGTCACAGTGGGGTTGGTGGCATGCATGGGGTTTCCTGCAGTGGTGGACGCTGCTCCTGGGCAGGGTGTCTGGGGGTAATGGTGCAGGGTGTGCTCTTCATTGGGGGAATGGTGTGGCACGGGGTGGTCGGCCCTCTTTGTGTGCGCCGGTCACAGCTTCCCAGAGGGTGTGATGGGGCACCATGGCCCAGCTGTGGATTGGTTGCTTGTCTCCATGGGCCAGTGGTTATTCCAGCCCTCCCCCAGTTGTGCAGTGTATGGGGTGTAGGGGGATGATGTCTGTTCTGCTGTGTGTTCCTCTGCCCTTCTGTGGCATGGGTGGTGGGCCCCTACATCCCTGGTTGTGCAGTTGCATTGCTGCCCTGCTGCTGGGGGGCGTCCCTGGTTGTGCTATGGCGCCTCTGGACTGCTCAGCTGAATATCCCTTGTTGCGCTATGGTGAATCAGATATGCTCAGCTTCCCCTCCCTAGTTGCGATATGGCGCAGGTGGTGTGACATTCAGTTGTCGGCTGTAGGTGCATCTTGGCCAGCTCAGTTTTTGAATATTGCGCCTCTTGTGCATGGGCGCAATGGACTTGCGCTTGCTCCTGCTATTGAGCACTTTTTGGGAGCAGTTTGAATATCTGGGCCAGTGTGTATTAAGGAACAGTTAAAGGACATTCAATTTTATACAGAATTAAATAAAGACCCCACAGTTGAATTTAATTGGAGAACAGATGAATTTCTACAAGAATCAGTGTTAGGTGGCTCCATAGCTCAAAATACAAGGGATTTTTGACAGTTCAGTTTCCTGTGAAAGCAACAATTTACACTTTGCCAAAGGTTCATAAATCTACAGACAACCCACCAGGAAGACCTATAATAAGTGGTATGGGTTCATTAATGAAACCACTGAGTCCGTATGTGGATTAATATCTTAGGCTCTTTGTGAGTGATTTAAGGTCATATATACAGGATACAACAGACATTCTGAGAGTTTTGAATGACTTAGAAGGAAATAAAGAACATCACTTAGTACTGCTTGACATAGAATCCTTGTATCGAAATGTACCCCAAGAAGGAGCCTTGGATTTAATTGCACATTATTTAAACATAAGAGATGACAATGTAAAACCAAGTACTGAAGTTTTATTGAAATTGTCTGAATTTGTTCTTAAGTTTAATTTGTTTTGCTTTTTAGATGAGATTTATCTCCAAATGAAAGGAGTGGCAATGGGGCCTACATTTGCACCGAGTGTTGTTAATTTATATGTAAGTCTTTGGGAACAGCAGTATGTTACAGACTCTGATGTAAATCCTTTCTATTACAAAACTGAATTATGGCATCATTTTATTGACGACGTCATAATGATATGGAAAGGAGAATTAACTGAGTTAAAGGAATTTATTAACTATTTGCACATGACTAATCCAAATTTAAGATTTTCTTTTACAGCTAGTAAGACATCAATTAATTTTTTAGACATCAAAATTAACAAGAATTTGGAAGGTAATATAACTATAGATATTTATAGGAAACAGAATGCAAAAAGTACGATCCTTCAGGCATCTAGCTGATTCCCAGGTGGCCCACACTATCTCCTGCTGAACACATCTCTAACTACTGTATCTCCCTCTGTGTCTCTAGTTGAATTTATGTGGCAGGGTTTAATAATTTGTATTATTAATTAATAATAATTAATAATTGTATTAATAATCCTTACAGTCATTTTAAGTTCTGAGTTGATATTAAAAGTGAATTTTGAGCCTTGACTGTGTAAATCCTTCTTCTGCTCTTTGGCCTGTAACCTGTCTTCACCCCAACCCCCAAACAGTCTGCTGTGCTCTCTTACCCTGCCCACTTCTTTTATTCTCTTTGTTCTGATGTAACAAGCCTCTTCTTCCAGCCTTTAAAAAGCCTGTTTTTCTACTTTATTTCAGGGATCCAGCAAGCCTTGACTAGGCCAGGGACCCCTCAATTTCTTGAACCTAAACAGTGGTTCCGAAACCCTCCATGAGCTGCAGCTCAGCTGATTCTGCAAGGTGCTAGCTCGGATTTTGGATTTGGTACCAGTGGAAGCTGATTTCCAAGTGGCCCACACTATCTCCTGCAGAACACGTCTCTAACTACTACATCTCCCTCCGTGTCTCTAGTTGAATTTATGTGCCAGGGTTTAATAATTTGTTTAATCCTTACAGTCCTTTTAAGTTCTGAGTTGATATTAGAAGTGAATTTTGAGCTTTTTTTTGACTTTTCCATTAGCAGACTATATCCTCTCACCATTAGAGGGCTATATCTCTGGTAGCAGCTTTTATCCTATCTGGCACATCACACACTCTGTTCTTTTATCATCACAATGCTCCCTCCTCAGTAGGCTCTCCTTTTCCTCTCTCTCTACCTTCTTAAAAACCTAGATAAACCTGCCATCCACTCTCACCTCTAACCACTTGTGCTTCTAGCTCCAGTCTACCTACAGGGGTTAAACGCAGATGTTCTCCCAACATCTGTAAACACACCTCTCGAACAGTAGCTGATTGGCCAGCCCTGTCTTCACTGCCTTGCTTTGCTCTCCAGGCACTGCGTCCATTGACTTTGCCTTAGTTTTGCCTCAAAATTGTGCCCGCCTCCCCACCCCCCCACCTTACTTAAATAGACCTCTAACCCCGCCCTCCCTCTTACATACCCACCTCCCACTGCCTATTGGCCAACACTTGTAGCTTCCTCTGCTCTGCCTATGCCTCCATCCTCCTTCTCTCATCCCACGTAGTGCTTAGCGATTGAGGTGCTCTTTTTCTCAGTCTCTCTTTCTATCTGCCTCCCGCTAGCCAAGTTACTCCCTCCTGTTCAACTCGCTTCCCCACCCCTACTGTGCTAGTACGCAAGCCATGCGGTTTTCTCTTCCTTACTCTCCCTCCTCCTCCTCCTCCTTGCCCTTCCCCCTTTCTCTGCCCTGGTCCTAGCTACACCCCCCACCCTTGCCCCCACCACCCTCTACTCTGGTTTCCAGTGCTACTCCAAGGGAACCTCCACTTCCACTCAAGACTTGTGCTTGGTCCAACGTTTGGATATTCCTTGCTACTTACCCCAACCACTACTCTCAACAAGTTCGGCCACCTCTCTACACTGTACTACCTTGCAGTCCATATGGGATACTGCCTGGAACCTTGCAACCTCCACTCCCAGAAACAAAGATCAAAACTATCTCTCAAAGAGCTGCGACTCTGCTCCTTAAAACTCCTACTCCTCCTCCTTCTCATCTTAGGCAGCATCCACCCTAATCCTGGCCCTAGAAGCTCAGGCCACACACAAACTCCAGGTGCCCTTATCCTTGCAACCATTAATATCTGCAACCTACTACTAAAGCTGGATGCACTCCAAGCTTTCATATGTCAACACAACCCTGACATCCTTGCAGTGGTGGAAACTTGGCTGACACCAAAAGTTCCTGACTCGGCAGTAACAATACAGGGCTGCAATGTTGACAGGCTGGACCGGATATCTAAAAAAGGCAGTGGTTGCGTAATCTATATCAAAGACTCCCTGTCATGGCACCCTGTAGCAACTCCATCACTTTCTGCCTCGGCCAAGATTCTGCCAGTAAAAATTGTCCTAGGTCCCAACCATAAAGCCCTGACTACTGTCACCGTATACATCCCGCCCAGGAACCCTAAACATGGCTTCAACGACGTCCTAAACTTTATCAACTCTCATCCTCCTGAAGCTGAACTTATTCTACTAGAGGATTTCAACATAAACTGTTTAGCATTGGGCACCAATGCCTATACAGACTCTGTCTCAGCTGCTAACCTCACGCAAATGGTAAACTCCCCTACTAGGATTAATTACAAGACTGGCACCAGTACCCTCCTGGATTGGGTCCTCACCACTCACCCTACAAGGATTTCTCATACGACCGTTCTCCCAGACTCTCTCAGTGACCACTCCCCAGTCATATGTGCATGGTCTAACAAATTCCTCAAGCTCCCTCCCAAAATTATCACTAGCAGAGTTCTTCCTCATGGAAAACTTCCACATCTCAAACAATACCTGTTTCTACAAGACTGGCTACCCATCTACAAAGCAACAGATGTTAACATGGCTCTTGATCACTTCATCTCAGTTTTCAACAAAGCCTGCGACCTCTTTGCCCCTGCTAAAAGGCGCAAAACAAAATCTCTCTCTAACCCATGGCTCACCGCGGCTCTTCTCTCACAGCTGAAACTAAGGGACCACCTCTGGCCAGTTGCCAGGGCCACTGACAAACAACTGGACATCCAAAATTACAACCAAGCATGACATGCCTGCACAAAAGCCATCCAGCTCACAAAATCCACCTATTACAATGACACTCTCACCAATACATGGGGAAATTGTTGTGCTTTCTGGGACAATAACAAGGTTGTCACAGGGAAGCAGCCAAAAACCTCTCTGGCCATGTTAATGGTTGATGGATCCTCAACCCTCGACCCCAAGGTGATTGCAAACATCTTTAACATGGCTTTTTCAGACCTTAGTGCTGTCCTACCGCATGACTTTTTTTAAAAACAGGGCCTACTCCCCAAATACCTCAGCCCCAAATTCTAACCATCCCCTCTTCTACTTCAGAGAGGTAAGGCTGAATGAAGTATGCCACTATATTACTGCAGCTATCTCTAAATCTAGATCTAGTAGTGACACCCTGGACCTTAAGCTTCTGTTGGTCACCCTCAATGAGGTAATTCATCCATTAACAAAAATCCTAAACCTCTCTTTCAGCTGTGGAAAATTCCCAGGCTTATGGAAAACAGCCACCATGACACCTGTCCATAAAAGTGGGGACAAGACGAATCACTCAAATTATCGCCTTGTCTCCATACTGCCACCACTGTCTAAGGCACTTGAGCGCATTGTGGCTGATCAACTTACCGACCACTTGGATAAATACAATATACCTTGTCCACAACAACATGGTTTTCAGAAAGGTCACAGCACCACCACAGCCCTTCTTGAGTTCACCGGAGCTTTACACAAATCCCTTGACAATGGCCTTCTCACAGGGTCCATTTTTGTTGACCTCTCCAAGGCCTTCAATACAGTACACCATGGACTACTAATTGACCAACTACTGAATGCCGAGCTATCACCTGACTCTTCTCTCAGGTTTAAAAGCTACTTAGAAAACCAGTCGCAGAGAGTAAAAATTGCTGACACTCTTTCTGACACCCTGCCTGTTCGCTCGGGTGTCCCACAGGGATCCATACTGGGCCCCCTCCTTTTTAGCCTTTTCTTAAACTCCCTCCCTTACCACTGCTCTGAGCAGATCATACTATATGCCAATGCAGCTGTTGTATTCTCCACTCACAGAGATCCTGCAACTCTTCAACACAACATTCAACTTGGTTTCAGTTCTGTAGAGACATGGTTTCTTAATCATAAACTGGTCCTCAATGACAAGAAAACCAAATCTATGCTCTTCTGCAGCTCTCATAACCCACACAAGCTACACCACTTGGCTATCTCCACCACCCAGGGGAACACTCTAGATCAGGTGGGGTCCTTCAAATACCTAGGGATACAGCTTGACCCTAATCTCTCCTATGGACCTCACGTAGATAATGTAGCTAGAGCTGCTAATACATGGCTTGGTCTTCTCTACAAACACAGACAACACCTCACACCAGAAGCTTTGAAGGTTGCAATCCTGAGCTCTGTGATCTCTGTAATAGACTATGGTCTCATCAATTATGGCTCGGCCACAACCACAACCCTTAGACGCCTGTCAACTGCCTTAAATTTTACAGGCTGCACCTGTAAAAAAAGTTTTCAGCTTAGCATGTCTCTCCTGGTAAAATAAAAAAAAAAAAAAAATTAAATAAGGCATGTTGGCTCATCACTGGTGCTCACTGTCTCACTCACACACGTGACCTGTACACCCAGACCGGCTGGCTCCAACTATCAAACAGCATAAAGTTTCTCACCTGCTCCATGGCGAAAAAAATCTGCCTTGGCCTTGCACCTTCTGGGGTCTCAACTCTGTTACAACACCGAACCAACAAACGGTGCCTTCGGAGATCCACGCTACAGCTACTGAAAGTCCCCCACTGTCACACTTCACAGGGACAATGCTCTTTTGCTTATCGAGCGTCATTCTGGTTCAATGGTCTCAGCCCCACCATCTCCTCTGCCCCGACAATTGGTATGTTTAAAACTAGGCTCCAGGACTATCTCACTACCAACAGCTCCTGTGACTGCCCAACTTAACCTTGTTTCTCCACTTCCCTACCTGCTCTAGTGGTCCCCCCACTGGATTCTACCCTCACATCTTGGTATACCCAATGCTGCACTTTTCACCCTCTCCCAACCCTACCTACATTCCTTCTTCCCCTCCCCCCCTCTTCCCTCTCCCTATGGCTCTGGCACTTCTTATCTCTTGCCTGTTTTCTCTGACAAATGCCACTGGCTGCCTTGCTTACAATGTTACCCTTGAATTGTATCAATATGTAATCTGTTTGCAATGTCCACATTGTTGTAATGTCTGTCTTGATGTTCCCCCTAATTTGTATTTCTCTGATGTGGAACCTTTGTAAAAGAGCCTTGGCTCAAAGGTATTTGTAATCCTAGACTTGATAAATAAATAAATAAATAAAATCTAGTTGCCATCCAAGACATACTGTTAGGAATATACCAAAAGGCCAATTTTTAAGAATTCGTAGAAACTGTAGCACTGAGAACAGCTTCCAAGAGGTGGCTGTGGATATGAAGCATAGATTTTTAGAAAGGGGTTATAATTGTGAAGATGTGGAATATGCTTTCAGAAATGCTAGTAAACTTAATAGAGAAGACTTACTGCAGAATAACAACATTCATGTAGAGAGTGAAGAAGGAAAGGCAAATTGCAGATTTACAATTGGCACTTCTTTTTCAGCTCATGCTTCACATGTAGAGAAGATTTTTAAAGACAAATAGCAAGTACTTAAAGGAGATCCAGGTTTGAGTCAGATATCCAGTAATGTACGATGGGTTACTTATAGAAGAGCAAGTACATTGAGAGATACATTGGTACATAGTTTCCAAAACTTGAACCCAATAGGAATTACTTGGTCAAATAATAGAACTACTGGATGCTTTACATGTAAGAAATGTTCATATTGTAAACATGTGTCAACAGGAAAACATTTTGTTAATCCTCACAATAACAGAGAGTATAATATTCAACAATTTATCACATGTGAAAACATAGGGGTCATTTATGCAGCAATATGTACATGTGGTGATTTCTACATAGGTAAAACAAAAAGAAAATTCAAAAACAGAGTTGCAGAACATTGCAGGGCTATTACAAATGCAGATTTGAAATATGCAACTGCTTTTCATGTACATAACTATGTGACCCCTCTAACACATTGTTTTAGTTACAGGGCTTTTGACAAATTATGTACTAATCCAACAGGTGGAAATTTTGATAATTTAATTAAAAAAAGAGAAGGATATTAGAGTTACACAGTACAAGTGTGAAAGTATCCTGGTCTGAATAGTACATTTGATGTGATGCCATCTCTGAAGTTAATGTAAAGAATTTGAAATTAGATTTAAGGAAGTATTTACATGCAATTATAGGTACAGGTGAATAATGAGGGAATATTTTATTATATTGTTGTACATAATATTTTGTGTTTTGTGTTTTGTGTTTTCTGCTTTTTGATTTCAGATTTAGTGTTATAGCTGAAGTTAGTGAGAAATATACATTGATCTGCTCTGGAAAAGTTATTGAACTACCCGTAGTAGCGATCCCATATTAAATAAACAAATGATACTTAAATATTCAAATATTTAAACAGTGGTATATATTAATATATGTGCTTCTTTGTTTACTTTATAGGTGTCTTCTTAAGGTTTAAAATGGATTAATGGTATTAATAGAGGCATTATAGTAAAGACTTTCCTGAGCCTATGTGTTTTGTTTTCACAGCTCTCTCCTTTTGAATTGTTGTCCCATAATTTCACCCTATCAAGATTGCTAGAAGAGCAAAGTGCTGAAGTGAAATATATTGTCTGCTTCAAGGAAAAATTTTTATTGTTGTAAGAGTTGTATTTTTATGTCTGACATATTTATATGTAATGTGGTGAAATATGTATTTTAAATGTACACAGGGGGCCACATATTCAGAAATGCACCAAAGGCCTGCGCAAGTCCAGCACAGCACAAATCCAATGCGCCATGGTGCAACAGGAGCCATATTCAGAGGTTGCACTGGCCGCACTGTGCCAGCACAACCCTGCTGGATATGGCACAGTTGTGCCATGGTGCAACCACAGGTGTACCATTGTGCAACCACAGGTGCACCATGGGCAGACATAGAAGCCCCAGGGCAACCATGGGAGCAGAGCAACAGAGCAACAGAGGGGGCATGGCACAGAGAAGAGACACAGGGACAGAGCCGGGAAAGCAAAGTGACAGAAAACAGGAGGCCACCACCAGCTGGGCACAGCAGGGTGCACACAGGCACTCAGACCACCACCCCAGAACACAACAGTGACACAGACAGTAGGCAACAGGGGGTGCCAATGGGGGACAGTGGGCCACCAAGGGGGCCCCTCACAGGCAGCAGGCTGTGCCCCCCTGCCCATCCAGACCAGGGTAGGCCACACCCAAGACCATGCAGCAAAGCGGACACACCCACCACACAACCCTGACAGCCACCCCAAGGGCACCCCAAGGCACAGCCATCGACCAAGGGGAGGGACACCACCACCATGGGACACACTGCACCACACATCAGTGATTCACAGCAGCACAACATGCACCCTGACACATACACCCCACACAGACAGGCACTGGGCCACTGCAGCATGGCTCCTCACGCCACCTGCAAAGCAGACATAGACACAGGCAGGTAAGTCAAAAGTGCTGTAATGTGCAACACAACTATATACAAGAAAGAGGTGAGTGGGAGATTAGGAAAGCAAAGGGAGGGAGTAGGGAATACAGTGGGATGAGGGACTGGTGAGGGAGGTATAGCTGGGGAAACAGGGGAACTCAGGACCCGACTAACAGCGGCCATGGCCTGCCACCTCTGCCTGAAATTGCTGCCTCCTGTCCACCAGGGTCAGTCTGTGGACCTGCATCACCACCTCCATTATTGTCAATGTGATAAGGATAAGCTGCCTCAGGAGCCGGCAGTAGAGGGGCCTCCTGCTCTGCCACCAGGCACCTAGGACAAGGGACAGGACAGGTGATCAGTGCAATGTCCCAAGGAACCAGGCACAACCACAGCACGTAGCGGGAAGGGGGAACACACCCACCAAGGGCCCATACAGGCCACTCACAGGGGTGTGGACCAAAGCCTGCCAGCAATGCAGCACACCACATCAGTGCACAGCGGTGGTTTCCACCACACAGTGGCCATCCAACTGTGCAAGCACAGTGCCCTGGCAGCACCGCAGCAACATCAGTGGTGGCCGGGTGCACACCCACCCCACCAGCAGCTGGCACACATGTCCAATGGATGCACCACAGTGGCGGGCACCACGCACAGTGCAACACACACAGCTGCCACGGCACATGACACAGGGGCCATGTCTGCACCCATGCCTGCACCCATGCCCCTGTCACCCCCAATGATGGAGCACAGGAAAATGTCAATACCTACCTGTCCTCTGTGGCCCCACTGGCACTGGAGACGATCCTCCACCCTGGGCCACTGCAGCCTGGCATCCCACCAGCACCACCTGTCTTCTGTCTTCAGGTCCTGAGAATGGAACAGAAACAGGTACACATCAGTAACCAACCACAGCAGCTGCCCATCATCCCCACCCCTGTGCACAGGGTGAGCCCCTGCCCGACACATCCCACAGAGTGGCAGCGCAATGCAAGTGGTGGAGGGTGATGCCAACCTGCAATGCACATGATGGTAGTATACCACCCTGCAGGACACAGCATGCAGGCTAGCCAACACCACAATACAGCACCAGGGCACACATGCATGATGAGCCTGCTCACCTGGCTATGGCACAGCCCCACACCTCATGCATGCCTCCAGCCTCCTGAGGTGCTCTGGGTCTCTCCACACAAGGCCCCCATATCAGTGGCGACACTGCCCACCCATCCTGGCCACCCCTGTGTGCTGGCACAGTGATGCAGCAATTGCCTGCCACACAGCCACCCAGGGCTGTTGCAGTGCACCTGCCCAAACAGCTGGAGTGCATGGGGCTGGACACAGGCCACGAGGTTGGCAAGCTCAACCTGCATCCAGTTTGCTGCCTATCCCATTCTCTGCTGTGCTATGTCTCTGGTGTGAGCCACAGAGCAAAATGGCGGCATTAGGTGCATGTAACCACTGCATGTGCCAGATGCACGGGCCAAGGGGACATGCACTGTGTCTGCCCATTGCACTATCACAGAGATGCATGGCATGGGTGTGGCTTGGTGGGGTCATGGGTATAGGGGTCACCCAGGGACAGAGGTCACATCAGGAATCAGGGGTCAGCCACCGCACAATGTGCATATGTACAATAGCAGGCATGGTGCACCATGCACCACAGTCCCTATTGCACAGTGGGTACACAGTGCACAATAGGTGACAGCACACCGTCTGGTGCATGTGCACTGCGATCCTGTGCACTCTGCATGCATGCTCATTGTGCTGCGACTTGCTCTGGAGCAATGCCATGGAGCAAATAAATGATATTCAGTCACCACATGCAAATGAGCTCATCAGCCAATGTGTGGCACACTGGGGGAATTAGCATGTCATTACCGTTGCACCAAAACTAATTTGCATGCATTGCGCCATGAAAGTGCCACAGACTGGCACAGGCCATGGACTGGTATTGCATCCTTTTGAGGTAAGTTGCACATGCTGCTGGAGCACACTGAGCCCAGCCAGCACAGCAGGGGCAATGGAATAGGGTGCTGCTGAGACTGACACTCTGTGCTGCCCATGTCCACAGGAAGTGACACGTCAGAATGTGAGGAGGGTGAGGAGCATGGACCTGCTCACAAGCACAGGTCCAACTTCACGAAGGCAGAAGCAAAGGCCCTGTTCAAGGCCTACCTCTACAGGCAGCCACTGTTGAGTGGTGCCATTGGACCACCACAGGCCAGAGCTGGGGCCTGGGAAGAGGTTGTGGCATGCGTGAACCAGCAGGGCTGCCAGCAGTGGTCAGTGCAGGAGTGCCGCAAGAAGGTGGGCACGGATAAGCGGAGCATTAAGGAGAAGGTGGCGGCCAACTGTGTGGCCCAAATGCCACTGGAAGGGGGTCTTCTGATGCACCACAGCTCACGGTGCAGGAATTGGTGGCAGCCACCATGCGCTGCAGCACCGTGGAGGGTGTGCCTGGTGGAGGATTCCAGATGGGTGGCAGCCCATCACTGCATGGTACATATGTTGGCCACACAGCATGCAGTGGCTGTGTTTTGGGGGGACACTTGTGGGTATTGCATCACTGACACACCTGTTTTCTCTTTCAGCACTGGCATGCCTGCATGTAGAGGATGGGGCACTGGCAGTGGTCATGGAGGCAGAACCAGCCCAGAGGACCAGCCATCCACTTCCACAGGCATCTAGGGGCCTGATAGGCTGCAGCACACCACCGCTGTCCAGCCAGATGTCCTGGACATGGGGTCAGTCGAGGCCCTGCATGTGTTTCTGCAGGAAGCCAGTCTCCGCCTCCTCTGCATGGAGACACAGATTGGGTGGGGTCCAACACCCATGATGACCTCATTCTAATCCTGGACAGGATGGGCGGTGTTGTGGGGGAGATGCCCATACCAGACAGCAATACAGGCAGCGTGCCCAGCGACCTGACAGTAGTGGAACAGCTACCTGATGCCACTGCAGGTGCTGCTCTGTGCACTGCCACAGCTGTACCATGTGGTGGTGGTGGTTCAGCTTTGCAGGCACCGGGCAGCATTCAGCTGCCAAATGGGCAACAGCAGCAGTCTGCAGGAGCCACAGGGCAGCCAGATGCAGGGTCCACTGCCGGGGCACCTGCTAGGGACATACCCCATGAGGACCCCACTGTGCAGTGTCCACCTTAGAGGCAGGCTGTGCAGCATGGTCAGTCACCACAGGAGGGGCCTGCATCCCACCCAGGTACCCCAAGATGCTGACCCATTGGCAGAGCACACCCGTTTGCTGTGGGCCTGTGTGGAACAACAGGTGCTGCTTGCCACTGGGGTGCATACACTGTGTGCAGAGGTGCACCAGATGGCCAAGCAGTACGAGAGAGGCACTGCACAGCTCCTGGTGGTGATACAGAGCATGCAGGAGGCCACGACTGCATCCCAGACTTGCATTGCCAATGTGATCACAGATGGCTTTGCACAGCTGGTTGCCACAGGGTGTGGCCAGCCACCACGGACCCCATGCAGTGCACTGTCCACCCCAAGATCCAGTGTCGGGTGACACCCTCACTGTCAATGCTAGGCTCTGAGGTTGGCATCCCAGGCACGCCTGAGTCTGGCCTGTTTGGGTGCCTACGCACCCCTGTACGGACCCAGTCGCAGTCCCACAGTTCAACCCCTGAGGGGCTGTTGCAATCATGCCCTGTGGCCAATGAGCAGCCTGTGGCTGCCGATCGACCATGGCATGGCTGCCCCCGTGGCCGTGGTTGCCATGGTTCCACATGGCAACCCTGATGTGCATGCCACCCTGACCACAGTCTGCAGCCACTGCCCTGTGCATGCATGGGCGGCGGTGTGTGTGTGTGTGTGTGTGTGTGTGTGTGTGTGTGTGTGCATACCACTGGTGTGGTGCCTGTGTGTTGCACCACACTCTGCCTGTGTGCATGCCTGCCCAGCTGCTGGACCATGTGACATGGGCATGATGAGGGCAGTTCTGCATTGGTTGCACCTGTGCACTGGTGTAATGCATCTGATCCCCACCACTTGCCAGCATCTGGGTTTGTGGGTGAATGTGTGTGTTGCAGTGTGATGCTGTGTGCAGTTGTGTGTGATTGTGTGCCACTGACTTCCCTACCCCTGCACCACACCTCTGTGGGATCATGTCTATTGCAGTGCATGCCCCTGCCTGTGTGCTGTACCCGTGTGTGTGGGTTTGTATGGATTTTGTGCCACTCCATGAAAGTTCATAGTGCTGCTCCCAGCGGTGGTGTCACAATGTTGCTGCGCCATCCATTGCAGCTGGTGATCCCTTCCCTCGGGGGCTGTCCATCACCCTCTGGCCCACTGCTTCCATCGTCCCCACTACTGTTGCCCTCATCAGCCTTGACAGCTATCCCATGGTCAATGGCCATGTTGTGCAATATGCAGCAGGCCAGAAATAGGCCACAGGCTTTCGAGGGGCTCTACTGCAGAGCACTGCCAGACCTGTCTAGGTAACAGAACTGTGCCTTCATCATGCCAAAGACATGCTCAATGATGTTTCACATGCAGGCATGCACCTCACTGTAGCATTCCTCTGCTGAGGACTATGGTCTCCGATAGGGGGTGAGCAGCCATGGCCTCAGTGGATAGAAACATAGAAACATAGACTTTGACGGCAGACAAGGACCGCTTGGCCTATCTAGTCTGCCCATTTCCCTACCTACAGGATAGGCCCACAGATCCTAGTTAACCAACAGCCTATTTCTTCCTACCCCCCCCACAAGAATTGCCTTATGTCTCTCCCATGCATTCTTGAATTCTACCACAGTTTTAGACCCGACAACCTCCTCAGGAAGGCTGCTCCATGTATCCACTACCCTCTCTGTGAAATAATACTTTCCCTCACATTGCCCCTGAACCCCCCATCTTTAAATCATTGGCCTTGTTCTTACACGTCTTTTTTTTCTGAAAGATGCTACCCTCTTGGACTTTGTTGATTCCACTGAGGTACTTAAAAGTTTCAGTCATGTCCCCTCTGCCTTCTTTCCTCAAGGGGCATACATATTAAGCTCCTTTAGTCTCTCCTCTTAGGCTTCTCTTGCAGACCCTGCACCATTTTAGTTGCCTCCTCTGGACTGACTCTATCCTGTCTATGTCCTTGCGGAGATGGGGTTTCCAGAACTGGATGCAGTACTCCAGATAGGGTCTCACCAACTGTCTGTACAGAGGGATAGCAACTTCTTGTTTTCTGCTGCTGATGCCTCTCCCTATGCATCCCAGTATACCCCCAGCCCTCCCTATTGCCTTCTCCACATTTTACTTGCTAACCTTAAGGTCATCTGATATGATTACCCAAGGTCCCTTTCCTTTTTTGTTGTTGTTGTTACTTCTCCTTCCATTGTGTATTCTTCCCCTGGTTCTTGTTTCCCAGCTGCATTATTTTGCACTTCATTGCATTGAACTTAGCTGCCATACTTCTGACCATTCCTTCAACCTTCCAAGTCCATTCTCATCCTTTCCACGCCTCCTTGTGTATCAACTCTTTTGCAGATCTTTGTGTGTCTGCAAAGAGGCATACTCTCTTCCAGTCCCTCTGCAATGTCACTTATGAAGACATTAAAAGGACTGGACCCAATACTGAACCTCCTGCGCATCTCTACTAGTAACCCCTCTTTCTTCAGAGTGGACTCCATTTACAATTACCTTCTGTGTCCTGTTGTCCAGCCAATGTTTTACCTAGGCTACCACCCTGGGACCCACTCCCAGGCTGGTTAATTTGACTATTAATCTTTTGTGTGGGACTGTGTCAAATGCCTTGCTAAAGTCTAGGTAGGCCATGTCCACAGCCCCTCCCTGGTCTACTACTTTGGTCACCCAGTTAAAGAAATCTATTAGATTCATCTGACATGACCTTCCTGCTGTGAACCCATGCTGCCTTGGATCCTGTGCCCTACTGGCCTCTAGGTACTCAGCAATTTTTCCTTCAGAAGAAACTCCATCACTTTCCCTACCACAGAGGTCAAATTATAGGTCTGTAGTTTCCTGCCTCTGTCTTGGTCCCACTTTTTTGAAGGGGAATCACATCCACCTTCCATCAGTCCTCGGGTACCACACCATCCTCCCATGATTTATTAAAAAGAGTTGCCAGTGGTTTCACTAGTTCCCCCCTTAATTCTTTTAGAATTCTGGGGTGAATTCCATCAGGACCCATTGCCTTGTCCACCTTCAGTTTTAGGAGTTCTGCAGAACCCTTTCTTCTTGAAAGGACTGGGATTGACCCCTCTATCAAGAGTGCTTCTGTTAATTGATTAGGCACTTCCCTCCTCTTTGTGAATACTAAGCAGAAATATTCATTCAGTATCCCTGCTTTTTCACTGTCCTCCCTGCCCACCCACTGTTCATTCTATTCAGCCTCACTATCCTCCCTTTGTCTTTCACGTCAGCTGATGTAAATTTAAGTGCAGGTTTTATCCTTCTTAACTGAGTTGGCTATCTTTTCCTCAGTTTGGGCCTTTGCTTTCTGACTACCTCCTGCTTCCTCCTGCCTTAACTGGTACAGCTGTCTGTCCTGCTCTTTCTGTGTTTCCTATACTTCCAGAATGCTATCTTTTCTTCCTGACTTACAGCCACCTCTTTTGAGAACAATAGTGGCTTTTCTTTCATTTTGATTTGTTTATTTGCTCACACAGAGCTTGTTGCCTCTGTGATGGCAGTTTTGATGATTCCCATTGTTGCTTCACACCTCCTTCTAGCCTGTTTGCTAGTGCTTTTCTGAGGCAATCTCCCATCTTGCCAAAGTCAGCCCTTCTAAAGTCCAGTACCCTCACTTTTGTAAGGCTTGCCTCTGTAGCTGAGTTTAATGTGAACCACACTGTTTGATGGTCACTTGTTCCCAGATGGCAGCCCACTTCTAGATCTGAGATCCTCTCACTGCCCCCATTTGAGAGTACGAGGTCTAAGATTGCTCCCTCACAAGTGGGTTCTGAAACTAGTTGTCTGAGGCCTGCCACCTGTAGGGCATCAAGAATGACCCTGTTTTGGATGTGTGCAGCAAATGTGCTCCAGTTAACATCTGGCATAGTCCAAGTCTCCCATCAACAGTATCTCCTTTCTCTGCCATTCTAAGAGTGCCTTCTATCATATCCTTGTCCATTCCCTCCCCTGACATGGGGTCTGTACACAACCCCTGTGCGGATTGTGGTGCCCTTTCCAGTCTCCAAGGTGACCCACAGTGCCTCCTCTCCTCCCTGTTTACTGTTTCGTTCAGTTGCTTTTATCCCTTCCTTTACATAGAGAGCTACTCCTCCCCCTCTTCTCCCCTGCCTGTCTCTTCTGTAGGTTATGTACCCTGGTATGTTAACATCCCAGTCATGGGTCTCTGTGTACCATGTTTCTGTGACTGCTACGATATCCTGGTATCCCTCTTCCATCAAGGCCACCAGCTCAGGGAGCTTGTTGCCCAGACTATGGGCATTGGTACTCATTCCCCTCCATTTCCTGATGGTCTTACTTCTTTTGCTCCATTTTGTCCTCTTGCCTTTTGTCCCTTTCTCATTTACCCTGCCCATCTCCCTATCAACACCTCTATGTTGGTGTTTACCACACCTACTACAATTATTTTGGGGGCTAGATTTCCTGCTCCTTTCCAGTGTCTCCCTTCATTAGTTTAAATGCTTGCCAATGAAGCTATTTAAACCCATCACCTAGAATCCTGGTTCCCTCTGGACAGATGCAACCCATCATGCTAGTATAGGCTTGCATCACTCCAGGTGAACCCCCAGTCCCCAATAAAGCCAAATCCCTGAGCTCCACACCAGTTTTTCAACCACTGATTGAATCCCATGGTGCAGAACACCCTAGCCTCTCCTATGCCATAGATGGGCATCACCTCCAAGAAGGTTACTGTGCATGCTACTTGTCTAAGGCCCCTTCCCAATTCCACAAACTCTTCCTGCACTTCTCTAATCCCTTTCTTAGCCCGGTCATTTGTCCCTAGGTGGACAATGACATCCAGCTCCCTCCCCTGTGCTGCTGCTCTGGCAATCCTGAGGATTCGCTCCCTGTCCCTCCAAGCCATGGCGCCAGGCAGGCACCTTACCTCCCTCTCCCCTTCCTCCCCCAGTTGTACCTTCCTAACAATGGAGTCCCCCACCAGGAGTTGTTTCCTTCCCCTGCAGGTTTCTCTGCCACCCTCCTCTGGGTCTGCTTTGTGGAGGTTCCCAGCATCCTCCTTGGTCTCCACTGCGGGTGCCTCCATAGAGGAACCACACTTTGCCAGAATGGCATAGGAATTGTGGAGAGGTACAGCTGGAGGATGCACCCTGTTCCACCACCCTTACCCTCCTGAGCCCACTGTGGTCCAACCGCTCCTCTTTCTTGGCAACCTCTGAGGCAACGGCAGTGGCACTGGTGTTCCCTGGAAGGAAGAGGAGGTCCCACAAATCCTGGCCAACTCAGCCTGGAGATGAGCAACCTCCTCCCTCGGCCCAGAGAGGTGCCTGCAGATGGGGCAACACCGCATCCTCTAGAACGTCTCCCGGAAGACTGCTGCTCCACAGCCACTGCACTGCACTACTCCCATCATGTCTTATTTCTGACTCCTTAACTGTTTGCAGTCCTTACTCTTTCCTCTGTTTTTTTTCTCTCTCTCTCCTTACTTTCTGCATGTGTGCCCTTTAAGCTCCTGATTGTCCTGTTCTGAGACAAGAATATCCTTTATTTCTCAGTAGACCACTTACTTGCTCAGTGGCAGACCTCCAGCAGCTAGAGGGGGCCGGAGAGCTACTCTTGCCCTTCTAGGATGGTGGGTCTTTGGTGGCTCTGTGATCACTCACTTCCTGCTCCCAAACAGGAAGTTCCTGTTGTCAGTCAAATTCTGTGCCTATAAATGTAGAACTAGCTTTGGGTGGGAGGGTGGAGGGGATGGAAGGAGGGCAATATAGTCCCAGTAGAGAAGTCCAGTCACACAGCAGTCCTTTCTCCTGGTGTCTTCTGCCAAACTACAGATAGGCACTGTCTCCTGTGTGGATAATGACATGGTTAGCCCTGTGACATCCTTTGCTGTGCCCCTTGCATGTCCCTGGTGCCCTCACCAACATGCCAACACTGCCGTTCCCCATCGCATGACCTGCTCTGCCCATCACCCATTGCCATCCCATACTTACCCACTAGGTGGCCCGTGGGGATGTCCCCAAGCTCAAACCTGTGGCACAGTGCAGAACTGTGCCAGATGAACACATCATGTGCACTCCCAGGTGTGTAGCACAGACATTGTTGATGCGCCTTGGCATCGCACACCACCTGGCAGTTGACACTTGGGAGACCCTTCCTATTGATATAGGCCAAACCCACAGGGCCAGGTGGTGCGGATGCCCATGCAAAGCTCAGACAGAAGAACACATTGCAAAATCAGTGGGTAGAGGGGACAAAACCTTTTACAGGTACATAAGTGAAAAAAGAAAGACAAAGGGAGGGATAGTGAGACTGAAGGGGGAGGATGCGGGCCGCGTGGAGGATGACAACAGTAAAGCTGACATATTGAACAGGTATTTCTGCTCAGTCTTTACTGAGGAAGAGGAGGGTAATGGGTCTGAAGGAGTACAAAGGGTGGGAATGGTGCAGAAATGGACACAAGTCCCTCTACACGAGAAAGGGTCCTGAAGGAACTGGAAGTAATAAGAGTTGATAAAGCAATGGGGCCAGATGGGTGCACCCCAGGGTCCTAAAGAACTAAGAGAGGTGGTGGCTGAACTCTGGCTATCCTGTTTAGCTGATCACTGGAAACAGGAGGTACCCAAAGACTGGAGGACAGCAGATGTAGTCCCCTTATACAAAAGTGGGAACAAAGAGGAAGCAGGGAACTACAGACCAGTCAGCCTCACCTCGGTAGTGGGGAAGATCATGGAAGCACTACTGAAGGAGAGATTGTGGAACATCTAGTGTCAATGGACTCACAGGACCCAAGACAGCATGGTTTCACCAGGGGAGGCTCATGTCAGACCAACCTCATTGAATTTTTTTGACTGGGTGACTAGGGAGGTGGATCAGGGAGGGCAGTGGACATGGCCTATCTGGACTTCAGCAAGGCCTTTGACACTGTGCCACATAGAAGACTATTACACAAACTGGGGAATATGGGTGTGGGCAGGACAGTATTGTGGTGGGTAGGTAATTGGCTGGGTGGCAGGACACAGAGGGTGGTGGTAAATGGCTGTCACTCCACAGAGGGAAGAGTGACCAGTGGGGTACCACAGGGACCAGTGCTGGGACTGGTCCTATTCATCATCTTCATCAGTGACATTGCGCAGGACCTAGAAGTCAGAATTTCACTGTTTGCTGATGACACAAAGCTCTGTAATCAGAGTAGACACACCAGAGGGTGTAGACAGAATGAGAAGTGACCTGCAGAAACTTGAAGAATGGTCAGGGGTTTGGCAGTTGAAATTCAATGCAAAGAAGTGCAAAATAATGCATATGGGGCACAAAAACCCTGGCACAATATATCAGTTGGGGGTGAGGATATAGCATGCACCAAGCAGGAAAGGGATCTTGGGGTTATCATCTCTGATGACCTCAAGGTAGGGAAACAGTGTGACAAGGCAGCAGGTAAAGCAAATAGGATGCTGGGATGTATAGGACAGGGGCATTACCAGCAGGAAAAGGGAGGTCATAATTCCGCTGTACAGGACACTAGTGAGGCCCCACCTGGAGTACAGTGTACAGTTCTGGAGACCATACCCATGTAAGGACATAGACAGGGTAGAGAAGGTTCAGAGGAGGGCAACAAAGATGGTGCATGCATTGCATCACAAGTCCTATGAAGACAGGTTGAAGGAACTGAACATGTACTCCCTGGAGGAGAGGAGGGAGAGGGATATGATAGAGACATACAAGTATCTTACAGGGAGGAACAGGGTGCAGGAAAACACTATTTTAAGCGAAAAAGATGTTCCAGGACTAGAGGTCATGGGATGGAGTTGGAGGAGGACGATTCAGAGGAAACATGAGAAGAATTTCTTCACAGAATGGGTGGTGGACAAGTGGAACACCCTGCCAGAGGAAGTGGTGGGGGCTGAAACAATCACAGGATTTAAGAATGCATGGGATAGACATAAAGGAATTCTGGAGGTCAGGGGTAAGGGGCAACAGACTTCTTGGAAAACAAACTGAACTTACAAGCTCAAATGGGCAGACTGGGTGGGCCATAGGCCCTTATCTGCCGACACTGTCTATGTACCTATGTATCTATGTGGGTGCAGTCAATGGCCCAAAGCATGCCAGGCATATGTGCTACCCTGTGGAAGTCCTGCATGGTTGCTGTATGCTCTACCTGTGTGGTGGGGAAATGGATGTAGTCTGAAGCATGTGGCAGCAGAGCGTTGAGGAACTGTGTGAGGAGGCTTGAAGTGGCTGACTGGGTTATACCTGTGGTGTCCCCTGTTGGTCACTGGAAGGTGCTCGTGGCGAGCAGGCAAATGACAGCTGTCATCTTCATCTCCATGGACCTGGCGAGGCTCCGTTTGGTGGGTGTCTGCATCTCCTCACTGCACAGCTCACAGAGTTGCCTCAGAATGATCTTGTTCACATGATACCAGCCCACAATATCCTTGTCATTGTACTGCTCGAAGGTGATGTGGGCGCAGTACCACCTGTGTCGGGCATACCGCTGACAGGCCCTTCCTCGGCCACTTCGCTGTTCCTCCTGCCCCCTCACACCCCTCATTATGACCTCCATCAAGAAAGGCACACTATCCATGGCCCCTGATGTCCTGTCTCCCCCTGGGTGGTTGGCTGCTGTGGGCTATGTGCCACCCTGGTGCATTGCCTGGCACGGTGCCTGTCTGTCTCTATCACTCTCTCTGACCCTGACTCCCCTCTCCACTGCCACCTCTGCCCTTCTCCCTCTGTAGCTGCCTGTGTCAGTCTCTCTGTCTGTCATTCACTCTGTCTCTCTCAGTCTGTCTTTCTGTCTGTCTGTCCTTCTTTCTTTGTTTTGGCATTCTCTCTCTCTCTCTCTCTCTCTCCCTCTCACCTCGTGCAAGTGCTGTCTGTGTGCTTGTGCCCTGTATTTATAGGCTGAGTTCCACTTTGTGCATCCCGGTTTTGCTCCACACTTGCGCCTTGGTTCCACAGTTGAATATCACACTGCGCCGGATATTCATGGGCATGCCCCCTGCGCTTGCACCAGCATTCATTATAGTTGCATATTGGCACAATGGGATTTGCGCTGCGCAATGACTCCCACTGAATATCACTCCTTGGCGCATGTCTGCAGTTGCTTCAGAGCTTTGAATATCTAAGCCAGAGAGTTTATTACACTATGGATTTTGAATATTGTAATTTTAATAGATTTTATTTGATGCATCATTATTACGTCATCAAGATAATGAGTATATAAGGCAACCTGATTGTGAGATCAACAGCCTTTTGATAGAGGATCCACTGTATCCGAAACACGTCAAGGCACTGTGGCACTTTAATACATTTGAGCTTTATTTCACATTTTCAGAGAGCAGCATCCATTATTATATGTGGTGGTGAGTGCTGGATTGTTTTGAATTTGCTATAATTTGCAAGTATTTCAGGTTCAGAAATAAATTTTGAGAAAAGCTGTTGTCTGCTCATAGGGCATCAAGAGAACTTACCTATAAAAATCTTGTAGTTCCCACTTCATAAAAGGTACCACAAAATGTTGGGTATTTTTTATGGCCCTAAAGGAATGTAGAGTCATAACTGGGAAGTGCAGCTACAAGAAGCCTCCCAGAAAGTATCCCAATGGAACAAATGGTGTATATAAAAAAATGAGGATATACATGATTAAAACCTTTTTAATTCCCATTTTTATATATAGTATCAAATTTCCAAATCTATGAAAGCTACACTATTTAGTATATTTTTTTTTTTTTTGGGGCAGCTCATTAAACTCCATCAAAGAGGTATCATATACCTACCAGTGGCACAAGGGGCCTGGATATGCCAAATCTGAAAGTGGTTTTTCATTGTATGTGTTTTTTTTAACCACAACATAGTTCCTATTTTGTCTCTAAATTTGAAAATATGGTGCCCATGGATTTGGACTCCTTAGGCCCAATACTGCTTTCATTTGAATATAACTCTCCAATACAAAAACAAAAACATATCTCAGACTTACCATACTACTTAAATGGTTCAATTAGTAAACTAAAGTTGTGAAAAATCTCCAAACGTAGCTTGGAGAACTAGATAGTAAATATATATGGAGATACTGAAAAATAATTACTGGGAGGGAACTATTTATGGGAATAGACTATCAAAGGAAGTACTCATGGTGTCCAAGATACTGATCAGTAAAAGAACCCCTTCCCAGATGTGGGATGTAATGTGGCTCACTGTTCATGGGAGGTTAGGGGTTAAAAACAATATGAAATATAAAGAGACCGCTGACCGGTACTGTCCAAGAACCGATACCTGTGCCAGAACTCTAGAAACTATGAACCAAGTAGTCTAAGAATGTCACTTTGCCTTATCTTTCTTGTCTTATCTACAGAAGGTTTGGATAATGGGCCCTTTTTATAATGTATCCTCAGAAATGTTATACCTAGTAATTTTTCCTCCTTCCTGGGTGAATTTGAAGCCAACACAATGCAGTTAATTTTAGTATGTATAAAATACCAAATATGGCAAGCAAGGTGTGCCCTTACCCTGAGAAAACAAGTGATAACTGATGGCCAGGTGTTATATACTGTACTACGATATGAACAGCAGATTCAAAATAGGGAAAAACAGTTGGTTTCTCCAGACCAGTATAAACTGTGGTGGAGAAGTACAAACCGATTAGATACTGGCTAAAGCATCTACAGTATTCTTAAGGGTTATAATCCAAGTATGGCAATGATACTTACAATTTCTGTCTGTCTTATATAGTTGACTGGTATCGCTTATTGCAAGTAAATTCTACCTGTATTATAATACATATTGGATATTGAAACTATATAACCTTATTCCTTAAGGGAAAATGGGGTGGGGGTAGGGGTAGTATGAATGAATACATAAAGTTGTTAGGATTTAAATCTGATTACATATTGAGTCTTTAAGTAGGGGACATTATGAAATAATATGTATTTTCTTTATTTTTATTTTTTATTTTTTTATGATTTGTTTTTCCTCCTTAATTTTTTTCTGTCAGATATGAATGGAATGTCCCTTAAGATTTAATTTTTCGGGGTATCCTTTGTTGTATGAAAAGTTCTGGATATTTTTTTCACATGAAGTTAATGGGTTGATCTGATGGCTCAAACTGAAGTTTTAAATAAAATAAATCACCTACTCTTAGGGGTGGGGGAGGGGGGCTTGTATGAGATGTATGCATTAATATGTATTTTGCTTTAAGGTTTTGTTTTCTTTTATTTTGAATAGAAACAGTGTAATGTATTGTGATTTTGTTGAAATTTCAATAACAAATTCCCCTAGTCTTTTCGAGAAGTGCCATGGGAATCTTTAATGTCAACCTGAACAGGCAGATGGGACCTCAGTTTAACGTCTCATCTGAAAGATGACACATCAGGAGCACAGCACCCCCCTCATGCTGCACTACAGTGTAAGTACTGAGATTTAACCCAAATGCCTGGTGTGGGGATAGAACCCACAGCTTTCTGATCTTCCAGCCTCAGAGGCAAGTGTGCAACCTGCTGAGCCACTGACACGATATACCACTGCAGCTGGCAAACCATTCCATTCAGAGACAACTCTACGGTTAAACTAGTGATCCCTTTGCTTCTTTTCATACAATAAACCTTTCAACTGTTTTTTATGACCTCTGAAATCCTTACTATGTAACCTTGCTTCAAGTCCCAAGCATTCCCATTGATCATTATTTTCATGGGCCCTATAGACAAGGCACATATCATCTTTTAACCTTCTACAGTATATCTATGGGAAAACATGTCCAGTTCCTTCAACCTGTCATCATAGCATAATGTTCTTACATTTGTTACCAATTTTGTAGCTCTGCTCTGCACCCTCTCTAGTCTATCCATTTGATTCTGTGCATAAGGATCCCAAAACTGCACACAGTATTCCATGTGCAGCCTGAGCAGGCTATAGCACAAGGGCATCAAAACCTCCCTCTCTCAACTCCTGATGGTACTAGAAATACAGCACAGAATCCTACTAGCCTTTCTTGCAGCCTCACTACATTGGTAGTGGAACTTTAAGTTATTGGAGACTAGGACTCCAAGATTTTTTTCTGTTATTGTCTCCTTTAGTTCACTTCCATTCAGATAATACTTGACCTCAGGTTTCTGGAACCAAGATGCATCACTCTGCATTTGTCAGTATTGAACTGTAGTCTCTTTCTGGTAGCCAGAGCTGTGATATTACTAATTTCCTCTTGAAATAATTGAGTCTCTTATCATCACAAACAATGGCCTCTATTTTTGCATTGTCCATGAATTAACTTAACATAAGAGCATAGAACATAAGAAAGTGCTGGAGCCAGCCTGTCAGCACAGCAGTTAGAGTTCCACTTGTGATGCTGGTGACCTAGGTTCAGGAACAGACTCAGGCACCAGAGGGTCGGCCAAGGGGAGAAGGCTTGAGTATCCAATAACTGCTCGCCTTCTGCTGGGGAAAGGGAGAATCTGCAGCCCAACACTTGATGACTCCTGGCAGAGGCTGGGAGAATGGCAATGCATAGGGCCCCCACTGATTAGGAAGTGTGACGGATGCCGGTGTGTGCCTTGACATCAGTGACACACCACGCTCCTAAGGAAGAAAACCAGAAATGGCACTCCTTGGCCAGCTGGATGACAGTTGACAATACCTGCCATCATGAAGCTCTGGATGGCCTGGACCATCTCAGCAGCACCCGGGTGGAAGGTGAAATAATGTGCTGGCCAGTCCGTCCCCATTGGTGCCATCCCCATTGGAAGGGGGACCCACCCGATGAAGGGTTGAGTTGAGTTACCCAGGGCTCTGCAATGTGGGGTGGTAATTGACAGGCAGGGACAGATTGCTAGTGGGGTCCTAGGTGAACTGAAGGAGTGGCAGGTCGAGGATCATGGAAAGAGCAAAAAAAAAAGTGCTGGCAGAAGGGGACTTTGCAATTCATCTAGTCTGCCCATGAAAGCTACTCCCTCCCAGTTTCTTTACTGCCTTAGGTTTTCACAGTGCCTATCCCATGCTAGCTTGAACTCCCCCACTGTCTTTGCTGCCACAACCTCTAGGGGCAGACTGTTCCAGGGCTCCGCCACCCTTTCTGTTAAGAAAAACTTCCTGCTGTTTGTTTTGAAACTACCTCCCTTCAGGTTTATGTTATGCCCCCTTGTCCATGTATTCTTGTTTTCCCTGAAGAGATCCTGTGTTTGCACTGAGTTGATACCTTTGAGATACTTAAACATCTCTATCATATCTCCCCTGTTCTTTTTCCTTTCCTGGGAGTACATCCTAAGATGGTTTAATCTCGATTCACACGATTCTTTGTGTAGTCCATGTTTCATCTTCATAGCTCTCCTCTGCATGGTTTCAAGGCAATCCTTGTCCTTCTTGAGGTGCTGTCTCCAGAACTGGACACAGTACTCCAAGTGAGGCCTCACCAAGGATCTGTAGAGTGGGACTATCACTTCATTTTTCCTACTTGTGATACCCCTTGCCATGCAACCGAGAATGCTTTTTGTGCCACCTTTTTGCACTGCTTGGTTGTCCTTAAGTCATCAGATATGAGTACACCCAGATCCCTCTCTACTTTAGCTTCAGTCAGCTGTTCCTCCCCAGGGTATATTTCCAGCCTCGGTTCTTCCTCCCCAAGTGTATAACTTTGCACTTCTTGGCATTGAAATTCAACTGCCACTATTTTGACCATTACTCCAGTTTTTTTAGATCAGTGATCATTTCTGTGACTCCATCTTGTGTGTCAAGTCTGTTGGTGAGCTTGGTGTCATCTGCGAACAGGCATACCTTTCCTTGAAAACTCTTCATGATGTCACTGATGGATATGTGAAATAGAATTGACATCTAAGAGCAGGGCCATTCTCGATGCCCTACAGGGGGCATGCCTTAGACAGCTAGTGTTGGAACCCACTTAGGAGGGAGCAATCTGAGACCTGGTACTCTCAAATGGGGACGGAAAGAGGATCTCAGATTTAGAAGTGGGTAGCCATCTGGGAACAAGTAATCACCAAACAGTGTGGTTCACGGTAAACACATCCATAGAGTCAAGCCATACAAAAGCAAGAGTATTGGACTTTAGGAGGGCTGACATTGGGAAAATGGGAGAGTGCCTAAGAAAAGGACTATCAAATGGGCAAGAAGGAGGGTTGGAGAAACAACGGGGAAAATCAAAACACCCATCACAGAGGCAACAAGCCTTTATCTGAAGCAAATCAACAAAACAAAACAAAAGAAAAAAACACCATGGTTCTCAAAAGAGGTGGCGGGGCAAGTTAAGCAGAAAAAGGTAACATTCAGGAAGTACAAGGAGACACAGAAGGAGCAGGACAGAGAACTGTACCAGTTAAAGCAGAAGGAATTGGGAGGGCAGTCAGAATGACAAAGGCCCAAACTGTGGAAAAGATAGCCAACTCATTTAAGAAGGGGGATAAAACCTTTTATAGGTACATTAGGGAGCAAAGAAAGACCAAGGGAGAGATAGTGAGGCAGAGGGTGACAATGAAAAAGCAGGGATACTGAAGGAATACTTCTGCTCAGTATTCACAAAGGAAGATGAGGGAGGTACCTAAACCAAAGAAAAGAAGCACTCTGGATGGGGGGGGTGGGGTCAATACCAGTCCATTCAATAAAAGAATGGGTCCTGAAAGAACTCCTAAAACTGAAGGTGGACAAAGCAATGGAACCTGATGGGATTCACCCCAGAATTCTAAAAGTACTAAGGGGAGAACTAGTGACACCACTGGCTACCCTTTTTAACAAATCATGGGAGGATGGTGTAGTACCGAAGGACTAGAAGAGGGCAGATGTGATTCCCCTTCACAAAAGTGGAAGCAAGACAGAGGTAGGAAACTACAGACCTGTTAGTTTGACCTCAGTGGTAGGAAAATGGTAGACTCACTTCTGAAGGAAAGAATTATTGAGTTCCTAGATGCTAGTGGGGCACAGGACCCAAGGCAGCATGGATTCACAGTGGGAAGGTCATGTCAGACAAATCTAATCAATTTCTTTGATTGGGTGACCAAAGTAGTAGACCAAGGAGGGGCTGTGGTCATGGCCTACTGGGACTTTAGCAAGACATTCGACCCTGTCCCACACAAATGTTTAATAAACAAGTTAGCCAGCCTTAGAGTGGGTCTCAAGGTTGTAGCCTGGATAAAACATTTTCTGAACAACAGGACACATAGGATAATAGTAAACAGAATCCATTCCGAAGAAAAAGGGGTTGCTAGTGGGGTACTTCTGGGGTCAGTACTGGTACCAGTCCTCTTTAATGTCTTTATAGGTGACATTCTAGTGGGACTGGAAGGGAAAGTATGCATCTTTGCAGATGACACAAAGATCTGCAACAGGGTTGACACACAAGAGGGGGTGGAAAGGATGAGAACAGACTTGGCAAGGTTGGAGGAATGGACAAAAATATGGCAGATTAGATTCAATGCAAGGAAGTGCAAAGTAATGCACCTGGGAAACAAAAACCCAAGGGAAGAGTACACAACGTGCGAGGGCGGTACTAACAGCAACAAAAATGGAAAGGGACCTGGGGGTAGTCATATCAGATGACTTAAATGTAGGCAAGCAATGTGAGAAAGAAGTAAGGAGGGCTGGGGGGATACTGGGATGCATAGGAAGAGGCATCACTAGTAGAAAACAGGAAGTTGTTATCCCTCTGCACACACAGTTGGTGAGACCCTATCTGAAATACTGCCTGCAGCTCTGGAGATCTCATCTCCACAAGGACATAGACAGGATGGAGGCAGTCCAGAGGAGGGCAACTAAAATGGTGCAGGGTCTGCACCAGAAGCCATATAAAGAAAGACTAAAGGAGCTTAATATGCATACCCTCGAGGAAAGGAGGGAGAGAGGGGACATGAAAGAAACATTTAAGTACCTCAAGGGAATCAATGAAGTCCAATAGGGTAGCATCTTTCAGAAAAAGAGATGTGCAAGAACAAGGGGGCAAAATTTAAAGATAGAGTGGTGGGATGGCTCAGGGGCAATGTAAGGAAGTATTCATTCACAGAGAGCTTAGTGGATGTGTGGAATGGCCTTTCTGAGGAGGTTGTGGGGTCAAAAACAATCAATCAATCAATCAATCAGCCGGCCCGCCGGCGCAGCAGTTGGATTTCCGCTTCTGACGCCAGTGACCCGGGTTCGGGAATGGACTCGGGTAGCTGGAGGGCCGGCCGGGGAGAGGAGGATCGAGCGCCCAACGGCTGCTCTCCTCCTCTGGGGAGGGAGGGGATGCCTGTCCCGCAGCTCGACCGCCACCTGGGTGGCCACGGGTGGTGGTGTAGTGGGACCACATAAAGGGGTGGGAGGAGGGCTGGAAACCGGAAGCGAGCGCACGTAGTGCGTCGCTACTAGGTTTCCCCAGAGTGCTCACGTCCTGTGGGGGACAGAAAACAGAAAAAGACGCCTGGCGTGGAGGACGTAGATGGGTCCCGACTGCCCCAGATAACCCATAACCAGGCTACCAATGGTAGTCGCAGATGGACCACCTGACAAAGACTAATGGACTGGAGGGGGTGTAAAGTGCGGTACCCCCCTCCTCCCCACCCAGGGGGGTAGGCCTATGCAGCATGGAGGTAAGTCCAAGCGGCACCATGGCAGTTACCCGGGGATGGATTAGGGGAGCTCAGTCTAGGGTTACCCAGAAGAAGTCCCACCATGCCAAGAGAGTAGGGGGATTAAAAAAAAAAAAATCAATCAATCAATCAAAATCTTTATTTACCCAGGTGATCACCATTGAGCAAACTCATTTACAAGGTGGACATGCAGTCTGCAAGGACGAGGGTACAGAATATGGTACTAGTAAAATATACATAAAACAACAGTAGCAAGACGTATACAACAAAATATATACGGTGTAGAAATAAAGGTAAATAATATATACAGAGATGCCTTTATAATCCTATCCATCAATAACGTGTTCATAGCCTGTAAAGGAGTCGCTGGGATATGGAAAAGCACATGAGTAGGAGGCAGGGACACTGGCAGAAAGATTCTGGAATACTACAAAAACAGTGGGGGAATTCAAGAAAGCATGGGACAGACATAAAGCAATTCTTGTGGGGGTAGGAGGAAGTAGGCTGTTGGTTAACTAGGATCTGCAGCTTATGCAATAAGTATGGAAATAGGCAGACTAGATGGGCCAAGCGGTCCTTATCTGCCATCAAAGTTTATGTTTCTATGGCCCCAGCAGCGATCCATGGGGACTTCTGCTGGTCACCATTCCTTCCTCCGACAGAGTGCCATTTACCAACACTCTCTGGGTTTTCCCTTGGAGCCAATTTCAAATCCAGCCTGCTTTTGTATGTCCCACTCCTGTGTGTTACAACTATTTATCAGCCTTCTATGTGGAACGGAGCTGAATGCCTTACTGAAGTTCAGATATATTGTGTCTACTGCTCCTCCTTGTTCCACCGTTCTGGTCACCCAATCAAAGAAACCCATCTGCTGGTCTGACATTACCTCTCTGCTGTGAAGTCATGCTGCTTTAGATCTATTTGGCCAGTTACTGCTAGATACTGTACAATTCTCTTTTTCAATGATATTTCCATGATTTTCCCCACCACTGAGGTGAGGCTAACTGGACGATAGTTTTCAGCATCCACCTTGCTGCCACTTTTCTTCAGCAGTACCACTGTGGCTTTTTTCCAGTCATCTGGTACAGTGCCACTCTCCGGTGAGTTGTTGAAGAGGTCTGCTAATGGGGTGGAATGTTCTTCTCTGTGTTCCTTTAGTATTCTCTAGTGGATACTGTCAGGTCCCATAGCTTTGTCAGTTTTTAATTTTGCTAGTTCTGTAAGGACCTTTTAAGTTGTGAAGGGGTTTGTGTCAGCTTCACTGGCGCAGTGTTCTTCATTCTTTAGTACTGATCCACTTCCCTGATCCTCCTTGGTGAAAACTTAGCAGAAGTATTAATTTAGAACCTCTGCTTTCTGTTCATCAGCTTCAAAATTCTGGCCCTAATTCTCAACCTTATGATACCTCCCTTACTTTTCCTTTTCTCCCTTATATATCTGTAGAAGGTCTTATCCCCTTTTAACCTCTTTCTCTATTCTTTCTTAGGGTTGAGCTTTGGCCTGAGCTTGAGCCTTTCATGCTTCCTTGAGTCTTGCTCTGTATTCCTCCATGTCACTTTCTTTCATAGATTCTTTGTATTTCTTGAAAGCTCTTTTTCTTCCCTTATACTGGAAACTACTTCTTTAGTAAACCAAAGAGGAATTTTCCTTCTTTTAGATTTACTTATTTGTCTTGTGCATTCTGCTGTTGCCAGACTGATTGCACTCTTTAAGGCTTTCCAGGTTGCCTCCACATCTCCTCAGGTTCAACTTTTAGATTGTTCCTAATGCATGTTTTCATTTTGTTGAAGTCAGCCTTCCTGAAGTCTGGGATCTTCAGTTTTGTGTGACTTGTGTCCTCTGATCTTTTGACTGTGAGCCAGTCTGACCTATGGTTGCTTGACCCTAAACTGATTCCCTCCTTGCCGTCCATGGTCCTGGTAGTGTTTGATAGTACAAGGTCCAGGACTGTGTTTTCGCTAGTGGGTAACTGCACCAGCTGTTTTAGTTCTGCCTGTTTCAGAACCAAGTAATCAAGCATTAGTTGTGCATTTAATGGATGTTATTAAAATATTGAAAAATAACTTCATCAAAACTAATCCCTGAGGGACACTGCTGGTGACACCAGCCCAGTTGGAATGTTGAGCCTTGAGTACAACTCGGTTTCCTATGATCTAACCAGAAACTGATCCAGTTCAGCATTAACCCACTAATTCCCAAGTCAGAGAGAGAATCCATTAGCTCTGAATGAGGCACAGTATCGAATGCTTTGGTGGAATTAATATATACTTTATCTACTGAGATATTCTGGTCCAAGGCTGCACTAACAGGTTCAAAGACGTTAATTAAATTGGTCATATACTGTACAACCTACCTTTACTAAATCCAGGTTGAGTAGGGTCTACCTGTCCTGTGCCTCTAAGGAAATATTCCAGGTACTCCTTAATAACGGCATCCAAGATCTTCCCCACGACCGAGGTTAAACTGTTTGGCCTATAGTTTCCATGAAGAGATCCATCTCCCTTTTTATGTAATAGTGTGACATGTGCAAGTTTCCAGTCATCTATAACTCTGCCCTCATTAAGGGATCGCTGAAATATTTGGGTCAAAGGGTCAAATATCAATAGAGCTGTCTCTTTTAAGAGGCTTGGAGACTGGGGTCACGTGATGGCAGCCTGAGCGTCGGCAGCACATTCCCGGAGCTCCGCCACTCATTTTCTATTTTTGGCTCTTTCTAATAATTTTTTGCCATTTGAAACCTCTACAAAATAGTGGAACGAGTAATATTAGCGATCAGAAGCTACTGCTCGATCTTTATTATGGAGGCATATGTTAAAAAATCGCAGCCGAAGCACTCGCCTCCCCAAACCCCAGAAAAACAGAAGGCCGCAAAGCGAGCGAAGCAGCAGGCCGCCAGCCTATCAAACTTGCCTACCACAGACGCTCCACTCTCTGAGGCAAGATTCCTTGAAATAATGCAGCCTCTTCAGACATCTATGACATCCATAGCTGAGGACGTGCAGGAAATTAAGAAATCGGTCGATTCTTTGACGCGAAGGATGGGCGATGTAGAAGTTAAGGTTACTTCCTTGGAAAGCAAGCAATCCAGGAATGACACAGAACTGGTGCTGGTGAAATGGAGAATTAAAAAGTTAGAGGAAAAGTTAGAAGATCTAGAGGGGCGCAGCAGAAGAAACAATCTGGTTGTCATTGGGATCCCTGAAAAGGAGGAGGGGAATGCCCCGATAACTTTCCTTCAAAAGCTCTGCTGCAAAGTCGCAGGTTCTCCCCCCGGGGGGGGCGAATACATAATAGAGAGGGCTCATCGAGCCTCATGCCTCCTCCTACACAAGGTCAGCCTCCTAGACCTCTAATTATGAGGTTTGTAAATTATTTGGATAAGCAGCACGTTCTGATCAAGGTTAGAGATGAAGGAGTTGTTATGGGAGGGCAAGCAGATACGGATCATCCAGGACATGCCCCACTCGGTGAGGGTCAGACGACAAGAATTACACCCGATTGTCGCCAAACTTATTGCAGCATCTAAGCTATACAAAGTTAGGTATCCTGCTACATTAATGGTTTCCCATGAAGGGAGATGGCTATCCTTTGACTCCTACTCGCAGGCGCTACAGGAGTTACAGTGTCTTTTCCCGGACCTTTTCAAGTGAGGTCATGCTTCACTCGCCTTGTTCCGATTGGCTCAATGTCTGGAAATGCCTGATGTTTTTCTTTTAGACTAAATTCAGAAGCATTTGAGTAATTATTTGCTGTTTTTTTGATTCGGTTATACGAATTTCTACTCCTTTACAACTTCTCGGGCCAATTTGATGTCTCTTAAAGTTGCGCCCCCAGGTGATGAACTACGGTGATGTGCAGTGATATTTTCTTTTTCCCTTTTCCGTTTGGATATCCTCCCCCCTTTTTTTTTTTTTAATCCCCTCCTGCCATGATGGCTCATTGCCCTGTCATCGTGGTCTACATAACTACAGACAGCTTTTATGGCACCTTCTGGATCTGCCTTATCCTGAGTGAAAGGTCTCTTCGTACATAGTTATCCACGTCGATTTAGAGCTTCTGTTTAATAGATCACTGCCTATTAAGGAGCTGACTGCGGGTCCTTGTGTCAATATTGGGACATGGACACATCGCCGATGATGGTGAATCGGAGGAAGGTGACTATCTTCACTTGGACCCGGCTAAACCGCCTCTCTTTTGTATGCAGACCCAGGAGGGTTGAACTCCCCCTTTTTTTTTTTATCCAGGTGATGAACAGCCCTGGGCTAGGGGGCTTCGTCTGATTTACTGAGCTTAATTGTATTTCCTTCTTTTTTTATTGGGTGGGGGGCTCCGGTAGGTAGTACTGGGATTTTTTTTGGGCTGTCCGGAAGTATATCATGTGGCATGTTTGTTATAGGAGAGCAGTTTTTGGGAACTGGGGTTTTTGTAATATGGGGGTGAGGGGGGACATTATGAAAACTTGTCTCATTGGATTGGGATGGGTTGGGTTTCTTAGTTTTGCTGTATGTATGGGATGTTGGGGGGGATACTCAAGGTTATGAGATAATCGGAAGGTATGTTTTCATGTGGCTTCAGAGAGTCTGTAACTACTCCATTGATTTCCTCATCGAAGTACCCCAAGTTACAACTTACATAGGTTCTTCCAACAACACAGTTAACTACTATGACTCATATTTATAAATTTGTTAGTTGGAACATTAAAGGAGCCAAGGATAGGGTCAAGAGACAAGCAGTGCTAAAGCACCTTTTTCATTTGGGGGCACAAATCATTTTCCTCCAGGAGACCCATCTAAAAAGAAGTGACCTTCACTATTTTAGAAGAGCGGGTGGCCCAGGTTTTCAGGGCTGGGACCTCGACCAAGAGAGCAGGGTTGCCATACTTGTCGCTAGAGGTGTTCCTTCGGTTAATGCATGAGTGCTGGGACCCGAAGGTCGCTATGTATTTGTACATGCCATCTTCGTATTGCAGCCAATTTTATTAGGTTCTGTTTATCGCCTAATGGTGATTCCCCTTCCTTCTTTATGAATCTTTTACGTCAGGTGGAGTCTGATACCCACAAAATTACAATTATCGGAGGAAATTGGAACTTGGTGCTCCAAAATGATTTGGATAGGTCATATAACGGGCGACGGGGCTTATCCCCCGCGCAAAGGGCCCTGAAAGATTTTATTAACAAAGCAGCTTTAGTTGATATCTGGCATATATTTAACCCTGAGATTCGACAATATTCCTTCTATTCACCAGTACATAATTCCCATTCAAGAATTGATTATATTCTAGTCAGTTCATTAGCGGTATCCAACACGATACAGGCGGATATTTCTGCCAGAGTAATATCGGATCATGTCCCGGTTAGTATAACCTATAGGCCATCCCCAGAGATTAGGCGCTCACCACAATGGAGATTAAATTCTCAAATTCTAAAAGAGGAGTCCTCTGTGAGGGTCCTAAGGGACTTTATCACACACTTTGTAGCGGATAACCAGGACTCAATAGACCAAAGAGACCTGATCTGGGCAGCCCTAAAGTGTTCCTTAAGGGGAGAGTTAATCAAGATCGCCTCCAGGAGGAAACGGGCTCAGAGGGACATGCTAGCCTCTCTTTTAACCTCGATTAAACAAATCGAGTTTGGCCTATCTCGGAGTTCACCCGATTCCGAGTGGGTTAGGTTACATCAGTTGCAGGCCCAATACTCGGGATTAGTTTTTCACCAAGCGGAGTTAGCTCTTTCTCGGGCGAGACTCCAATATTTGGATATAGGGGAGAAGGCTGGGAAACTCTTAGCTATGCATGTATGACAGCTTGAGTCAGCTCATTATATTGTGGGTGTACGTATTGGTCAGGGTGATCAAGTTTGCACGGATCCGGGAGAAATATCTAAGGCTTTTGGGACATACTTTCAGAAATTATATGCGGAGGATTCTGAATTTAAGCCCTCGGTTTCAGAGATTACTTCATATTTGAGCACAATTATTCTCCCAAAATTAACAGAAGCTGACTCTGAGGGCTTAAGTGCCCCAATTTCGATTTCTGAGATACACCAAGCCATTCAACAGTTACCCCCTGATAAGTCCCCTGGACCTGATGGGTTCCCGAGTAAGTTTTATAAGGCGTTTCTCCCAAACATATCCACAATTTTATTAGACACTTTTAAGCATTGGTTTAATTTTGGTATCTCTGATCCAAACTTCCTCGAGGTAACAATATCTTTAATATTAAAACCCGGAAAGGACCCTTCCAGTATGGATAGTTATCGCCCAATATCCCTTCTAAACACAGATATTAAAATCCTGGCGAAAATATTTGCTAATAGATTGTCTAAAGTTATGGATAGCCTGGTGTGCAGGGAACAAGTGGGTTTTATGAAGGGGAGATTACCCCATGATCATCTTAGGAAACTGTTACACCTTATTGCAGAGGCCAAAGAATCTAAAACCCAGCAGTACCCTCTCACTTGATGCCGAAAAAGCCTTTGACTGGTGTCCTGGGAATTCCTATTGCCACCCTCTCGGCTTGGCTTACCCTAGGAATTCCAAGATGGGTTAGAATATTATATTCTTTCCCTCTGCAGAGTCAAATGCAATGGGGTATTGTCACCGTCATTAAGTTAGAGCGAGGTACTAGGCAGGGTTGCCCCCTGTCCCCATTATTATTTAATCTGTATTTAGAACCTTTTTTGCGTAGATTAATGAGGAATCCACTCATTAAAGGTATACAAGTAGGGGAGTCCAGCTACATATGCTCAGCTTATGCTGATGATGTTCTATTACATATTGAGAATCCAGGGATTTCCATACCACCCATCCTGGAGGAAATAAACAGTTTCTCCAAGGTATCCTTTTACAAATTGAATTGTTCTAAGACAAAAATCTTCCCTTTAAACCATTATGCCAGAAAAGCAGACTTACAGGATTTGGACCTTGGTTGGGAAACCAAATCTTTAACATATTTGGGCATTGCTATTAGTACTAGTCTCTCTTCTATGATTAAAGATAACTTAGATACTTTAGTCCATAATATTTTGGAAGATTTTAATAGATGGCGCCTAATTTCCCTGTCTTTGTGGGGTAGGTTGAACCTCTTAAAAATGAACATTCTTCCTAGGATATTATATCCTCTGGGAATGCTTGGGACCTACTTTTCAAGGAAATGGTTCTACAAATTTACAGAGGATATTTAACTCCTTTTGTGGCGAGGAAAGTAACTCACGATCCTACTTTAATTTAACAGCCCCGAAATTCAAGGGTGGTCTAGCTGCCCCTCATTGTTCCTATATTATCTGGCCCAACATGTCTGCAAGCTGAGCTTGTGGAATAATGAGCATAGGCATCTAGCTTATCTACCTTTATGGCTCGATATAGAGCATGATCTGCTAGAAGGTGAAAAGCTCCTTACATGCCCTGTTATTTGTCCCACTGACCGTCATTCCCAAACCCTTATTAAACAATCCTATGGGTGGTCCTTAAAGCTACCACTAACTGCAACATTATTTAGGTGTTAAGTGGTGGCTCTCGGATACCCAGCCTATTTTTGAAAACCTACAAATCAAAGTAGGTGGTATTCCGATACCTGCAGCTTTGGCAGCAGATAAGTCATTTTCTGTAGCCGATTTTTGGGAACAGGATAACCCATTTTCATTTGATCTCCTAAAAGACTTCATGGATTCACTGATTCTTACTTTTAAGTGGCTACAGCTTAGTAAAGCCTTAGCCCAGGCATTCTCTTCGTTCCTTACCCAGTCATGAGTCGAAAAGTATTGACTCTCTTTTGATGGCTGCTGCTCAATCACATGCAGTTTCCAAAGTTTATAAGCTCCTCCAGGAATGGGACCATAAGCTTCCCTCAGGTATTTGTTATTACTGGATAAGAGAACTGAATCTACGGGACACTCCGGAAGTTTGGAAAACACTCTGGATGACTATGTATATGTACATCAAACAAGATAGGCTTAGAATGGTTCACTTCAATA
Organism: Neoceratodus forsteri; assembly: GCA_016271365.2. Taxonomy (NCBI): domain Eukaryota; kingdom Metazoa; phylum Chordata; order Ceratodontiformes; family Ceratodontidae; genus Neoceratodus; species Neoceratodus forsteri. The sequence goes on along the minus strand of CM057452.1, from coordinate 506,768,847 downwards.
TCATGCATCACCTCTACTTGACTCCTACTCATTTATACAGATGGGGAGCACTCATCTCACCTCTTTGTTGGAATTGCAAGAAGGAAGAAGGCACTTTGTATCACTTGTTATGGTCGTGCCCGGTGATTCGGACTCTTTGGAGCGCCATTAGCAGACTCTTAGACCCTATCCTTGGCTCAACTAATATGGATACTCCGAGATTTGTCTGTTATATCTCTCCCAGTGGCCACCTCCAGGGCTTGGAGAGCACGTCCACTTGTTTCAGCCATTATGAAGTTGTTAATCTTAAGACACTGGTCGCCTGACAACTCTCCAACCCTATTAGAGTGGCATCGAATGTACCCAGCGCTGCAGCTGGAGAAACATATTGCTTATATGCAGGTAAACATAAATACTATATATCTCTCTGGGGTCCTCTAGATTCCTTTTTATGACTTGGAAGCCAAGAGCCTAATTATCCTTTGAATTGGACTGATTAATTATTTATTTTCTATTCTACTTATTGCTCGTAACCTTTGGAGTTGGGGGATGGGGGTAGTAGTCTGTTTTGTGTATTTTCTTAATATTTCATCAGAAAGTGCGTTGAATGTAACATTGGATCTAAGGGTCTTGGCTCTGCGCTTTCAGTGCAACACTTCATCATCTGTCCATTGGATAATGTTGTTGGTTAAAACTAATAAAATTTTAATTACAAAAAAAGAGGCTTGGATGCAGGCCATCAGGTCCAGATGACTTATTTGGATTTAGATTTTTATGCTTAATCTGAATGCCTGTGCTATTAATCATAATTGTACTGCTGTCCAGGATATCATTGTGCCTCCTCAATGAATAGTTTCTCTTATGGTGAATGCCAACAAAGAATCTGTTAAGGGACTCTGCTAGTTCTCCACTATCAGTTATATATCTCCCATTTTCGTGACGTGGACCCACTTGGACAATTATTTTCTTAAAACCAATTATATAATTGTAAAATTGCAAGTCGGCCCATCAGTATAGAGGTAGGGTGTCCATCTACTATGCTGACAACCCATATTCAGGAATAGACTTGGGACGTCAGAGGGCCAGCTTGGGGGAGAAGGATTCAGCATCCTAGGGACTGCTCTCCTTCTCTGGGTGGGGTAGAGTGTCTGGTACACCACAGACCTCTGGTGGAATCTCGGGGTTCCATTGTGCCAGTTCCGTCACCTGAAGGGGGCAGGGCAGATGTGGGACATCATTGCACATCCCTGCCCCAAGGGTTCTGCTGCAAGTCAACAGAAAAATTCCAGACCCCCATGCATGATGCCCTGCTCCGCTGACATCCCTGCTGCCACCAGTGTCTACCGAGAGGGGTCCTATTCCCCTGGCCCCACCCTGTACAGTAAGCCAGGACAAGATACAAAGGACTATGAGGAGGGGGCACCCATCTAGCAGGCCCACCCAGGGGAGTAAGTCTGGGCATGGGGGGATGGCAGACAGGCAGGGCTGATCTCCCGTTGAGGAGAGGAGGACCGGACCATAAAAATAAAAAAAAATAATAATAACTGTAGAATTGGTTCTTATTATTTTTGGTGTTTACTGCTAGGTTCTTTTCAAATTCGTTCTTGGTCTTTATAAGAAACTTGCATTCCCTTAAGTTTTGCTTATAGTTTAACCATGATTCATGTGTCCCCCAGATTTTGGCTAGGTTGTGTGCTTTCTTATTATGATTAATTGCCCATTTTATGCTGTTGGTACATCACACAGGAATTCTACCCCAATTGTTGTATTTCATTTTGAGTGGGACATAATTTTCTACAGAAGAATTTATCTTGTTCTTAAACAGCTCCCATTTTGTTTCCAGATTCTTACCACTGAAGTTTCTGTTCCAGTCCCACCCTCCAATGAGTTGACAGATAGCATCAAAGTCTTCCCTACTGTAGCATCTGAATGAAGTATCCCCACACTGTGCACATCTATTAATTTTAATAGAGAATTGGACAATACTATGGTCACTCCAAGAGAGAGGTTCCCTAACCAGGCAGTTAAGGATATCCTCTTCCATGTCGCTTAATAACAGGTCAAGCATATGATTACCTCTGGTGTTTTCCTTTACATGGATTTCCACACATAGATTGTCTAGTACAGTATGTCAAGAAACTCAGGCCCAGATATTCAAAACTTTGCCCCGGGGCTAAATTAGCACTGCCTGGCAGGCAAACATAGCCCAGAGCAAAAAGCAAGCTATGTTCAAGAGGAATAGCGTGGGGCCAACAGCTTCTGAATATAGCATGGGAATGAGGCCGGGCAAACTGGGCTGGGAGTGCAGGGCAAACTTATACAAAATCATACATGCCTCCCCAATGCAAAGCATCATGGGCTGCATATGCAAATCACCACAGAATAATATGCTGGTTCAACTTTAAGCAGAAATGCATGCATTTGTAATAAGACAGCTCTGATATAGCAACCAGGAAGTGCAGACTACAACAGCAACACAGTGCACAGCGATGTGAAGGTAGATAGAGGTGACCTATGTGGCCAATATGTGTGCCAGCAAATGCATGGACCCAGTACAGCTGCAGGGAGCAGCGCATGTGAAAGTGCAGTGTGCAAAACTGTATAATAGTCCCCGAATCATTTGTGCGGTGCTAACATGCTTGCACAGGTTTAGGGCAGAGCTAAGCCATTTGCCCAGTACAAACCCATTTGTCCAGCACTAAACTTTGCCATATTGAAAAGTGACATGTAAATGAGCCTACTTAGGTAGTCCCTGGGCAAACATCCACATTAGCATCTCATTATGCTCTGATTTACATGCAGTTCACCCAGCATTACTGCAGGATTCCACAGCACCACCTGTAGGTCAGTCTGGCAGTACAGGGGCTGGCCGGGTCCACCCACAGCACCACCTGTAGGTCAGTATGGCAGTGCATGATGGTAACCGCAGGCTACATGTATATAATACAGCATAGCATATTGCACCCCAGGGGACAACACAGCATAGGCACAGGTGGTGGTGGTGCTGAATGCACCTGTCACACTGTAGGTCATGCTATAATGCACAGCAGACATTACAGTAGCAAGGGGGCCAGTAGTGTGAGGGACACAGCAATGCCTATGGTATGCAGGGCAGTGATGATCACTGCACTTTACACAGTGACAGGCCCAACATTCAGCTGATTACTGACAGTGGACAGTACTGTTACACTGTTATGTGATCCACAGATACTACACCTGTGGCATGGGATGCTCACAGTGACATATACATGGTCGGCTGTGTGTGCTGTGGCATTTGTACAGCTGTGCAGTATGTGGCGGGGGGCACATATGATCCGACAGGCACACTGGTGTGGGGGTATTCCCAATACTGGCCATGTGCACTGCGTGATGTGTCCCAGCCTTGTGGCCACACCTGGTCTGTGGTGAGGCCTGGCCACCAGTACACCCTCCCTTCAACAGCCACCATGCCCACAGTGTTGTATGTGTGTGCTGGCATCTGTTTGTCCCTACAGATGTATGGTCTGCAGGTGTGTGCTGCATGGCCACACTACCATGGTGTCCTCTGGGGTTCAGATCACTCCTTTCTGCCTGGTATGGCTAGGACTAGTGGCAGCTGTTGGCATCTTTGTGGTGCCATCAGTGAGCAGCATGTGTCCTCCATGTCTGGCTTTTTCTATGTGTCATATTCATATGTTAGGGTCATGCAAAACTGTGCAAAAGCCACACAACCACACACAAAGTCACAATGTCACACAAAGCTGTTTGCTCAGGGTTAAAACCCGATTTTCCTGGGTGGTAATTTGAATACTGCAAAGGGTTGCGCTAAGTCATGCAAAACAACCTAGTGCGGCGCTAGTCGCTGAATATAACATTGCGCCCGTATTCATGTTCAGTTTACCCCTTGCATATATTATCATTTTGCCTGGTGCAAATGCAGTTTGCGCTCGCTATTCGGCCTTTTGAATATTGCAGACCCATGCTAAACCCACGCTAAACCTGCACAAACGGTTTGTGCCCAGCACAAAGTTTTGATTATCTGGGCCTGAGTTTCTATTGTTGACTGTTCTGTTTTCATTTCCCAGTCTATACTCTGGAAATTGAAGTCTCCCAAGATAATCATGCTCTTGCCTTCACCCTGCTCTTTAATTATATCTAGAAAACGTAATGCCTTATTGACACACTGGGATGGAGGTCTGTAACACAACCCAATATAAATTTTTGCATTTAATTCTGGCATTAGACTTATCCATAACTGTTCCTCGTCTGTAATATTATTGTCATTAATTACGCCGACAATAATGCCCTCTTTTATGAATAGTGCTACCTCTCCAGCTCTTTTACCTTGTATTGATTTTTGAATAACTGATATCCCCACGGTACTAAGCCCTGCTAATCTTCATCGCACCATGTTTCTGTAATAGCACAGATGGTAATGTCTTCAGTTTCTAGAATATAATTCAATTCCTCAAACTTATTCTTCAAGCTTCTTGCATTAAAGAGCTCCTGGCACAGTTGAGACAACTTTGAAAAAATGTAAGATCCAGGCATAACTGTAGCATATAATTTGTATTTTGTTCTGTAACTCTAACCCTTATTTCCATTTTATTCACAATATTTGCAAGAATACAGCATCTCTACCCTTTTAGCTCTAGATGCCTGCCTACACCTAATATAATTCTGTTTATGACATCAAAATATGTTGCTGTGGAGATTACTGTGATGTCATGTCTAGGTGACAGGGATCTTGTTTTCATGCAACTGTTTTCAGTAATAAAGAAAATGGGGTATTAATTACTAAAACATATGAAGTAATATAGAAAATGGGATGGATTTGAATATACACCTTACTTTTTTCAAAGTTTTCATAATGCTGTCAGCTGCTCTTTAAGGAACAATGCCATCCAAACTTCATCTTTTTTAATATGGGCAGTGTTTGACGCATTGTGATAAAGACTGTTAATCCCACCCCCAGACCCCCACTAATTTAGTTTAAACAGTGATGTATTGCTTTGTTAATACACTGTGCCAGCACCCTTGTACCCACCCTATTCAAATGTAGCCCATCTGCTGCGAAGAGGTTGGGTTTATTTTGAAAGGCTTCCCAGTTGTCCAGGTAGTAGAAATTCTCCCTTATATACCACCTTTTGAGTCAGCTGTTAAGCCTGATAACAGCCAATGCTCTTCATTTCCCCACCCTTGGTACTGGTAACAGACTTGAGAATATGACATCACAGTTTTTCTCTTTAAGTTTGTTTCCTAATTTTTTTTAATTCCCTCTGATTGACCAGAAGTGTGTGTCTTCCAAGGTCATTTGTTGCTACATGCAATACAAAGATAAACTCTTAAGTACCTTCCATAAACCCTTTCAACCCTCTATCCACATCTCTAATTCCAGCACCAGACAGGCTAGGAACACCTGTTGTCATATTCCTGTTTCTACAAATATATATATCAGTACATTTGATTATTGAATCCCCTACAAATATAATATCCTGGTTGTGGATGCCTGTGGAATTTTGGGATGAATCTTGTCTACTTTTGTCTGATGTTGGGGGGGGATTACACTTTCCCCTTGATTGTATAGTATTATCCAGGTTCTGTTTTGTTTCAGGATTTCTGATTTTATCCCTATTATTTGTGTGAATAATTTAATATTCTTAAGTTCTGGAAGTTTCTACACCTTTTCCAGGTTCCAAGATTGTTTGCCTCTTCAAAGGGCTATTAGTGCCCTGACCTGATACAGTTTCCCCTACTTTGTTTTAACTTGGCTTATTTCCTCTTTGGTGCACTCCTGACAGCTAGTAATAGCATCTCCTTCATTTGTTATCATCTTGATCAGGATCTTTATCTTGGAGGGACAAAAGTGGGTTATAGAAGTTGGCAACACATACAGGGAGACAGCATCTGTTCTCCTTTTTTGTGTTGATATTCTCAGGCCTAGGTACCCCTTTAGCTGACATGTGACCAGCCTGTACAACATCCTCCTGAATACACTGAGTAGTGCTTAATTCTGATGACACTCCACTCCCAAATATTTCTATCCCATTAGTGGGTAACTTACTGTACCAAAGCATTTTTTACATTTTCCTGATTGCTGAACCAGAAGCAGTCCTCCAATAAGCAACTGACCTCTCTGTTATCCTCAAGGGTCCCCTTTCATATTCCACTGATGGCTGATTTTGTATCCCCTCCTCAGCATCAGAGCTATCTATGGATATAGCTGGTGCATCATTTAGTTTTCCATCACAATGATATCTCCCCCTTCTTTAAGTACAGTTTCATTAGCCTGTCTATCTATGTTGGCTTGATGTCCATTTGGTCCTTCATTGTTTTGTATTGATTTCCATGTGGTATCAATAAAATTTTCTAATCTATGTAGTTACTGTTGGATGCACAACTGTTATCTTAAGTCACTTGGGTGCACAACTGTTATCTTAAGTAACTTGCTTAACTTTTGTAACATAGAGGATAATGTATGGTCCTCTATCATTAACCAGTCAGTTAACAGTTGAGAGGTTGCCAGGGCGACCGTGTAAACCTCGAGAGCGAAGCTCGAGACGTTTACGTCGCCATGGCAACCTTGAGACGGTTAAAATTGACCAGTTGCCGATAGAGGGACCATACATTATTTTTTATAGTGTATGGTCCCACATAAAAAGGCTGCTTACTTTTTGATTACTAGTCACCGCCGTGGCCGTTCATTCCTTCCCTAACTGCTGCTGTTCATGCGTCAGTTCCTGGTTGAAAAAAAAGCATGCACATGTGCAGACCGATCGCTGTTGTTAACCTATCGATGTGATGTAGCATTGATAGGTTAACAACATATCTACGTCACATCGATAGGTTAACAACCTTAGGAAATGATGATTTCCTAAGGTTAACAGCGTTCTACCATACATTATAATCTGATATTCTGTATGCACTTCCCACAAATGAAATCGCCCCTTGTTCTGTCAATTTAAAACATTTCACACATTATACACCTCATATGTTTGACCTCCATTTTGTTAGTTTAACATAAGATAAATGTAGAATATGTTACTTTTTTTAGGCTAATATACACACTTAGCTGCAGGAAACAGATATTAAGCTCGTTACTCAAAAGTGCAGACAGCACAGGTTTACATGGCTAAGGATTGCTACCTTCATCTGGCTTTCCTGGTCTTTGTTCTTCTGTACATGCTGGACATGCTAGATGTGCTGATGCGCTTGTCTTGGCACATGTCTCTGCACATGATGCCTCATGCGTGCACCACTCTCTCTTGTCCCACTCAATATTGCCCTGCTCACTAGACTGTCTGTACTTTATTGCATGTCACCTAGAACTAGCCTCTGAGTTCACTCTCTATACTATCGGCTGTTAAAAGACTTGTTGGAGTCCCAAAATCAAGTATACCACCTGAATTAAGTAAGGGCTTCTGCCCCAAACATTTGATCTTTAAAAATGAATTAAAATAAAACACTTAGGGCCAGATATTCAAAGCTTTGCACCTAGCACAAATCAATAGCACTGGAATAGCACTGGATTTGCGCGAGGCTGCAATATTCAAAAGCCCTATTAGCACCGGTGCTGTGTGGTGGCGCCGACACTAATAGATAATCGTACGCATGTGCAGGGATAGGAAAGCACCCAGGAATGCCAGCAGCATGGCATATTCAAAAGTATAGCACTGTGCTACAAGCATTAGCATGACCTGTAGTGCGGCGCTAAATACTGCCGAAAAAAAGCTGGCAGTAATATGGTGGTGCCCCCCCATGATTCTCAACCCCCATTGCATGTAATATATCAGACTTCTCCCTGGTAGTCTAGTGGTCCCCTCCCCCCCAGCATGAATCCTGACTTCCGTTCGAAATAAATGAAATAATTATTCCCTGGTAATCTAGTGATCCCCCCAACCCCAGCATGAATCCCAAACCCCGGTTCCTGTAATACATTAGTCCTTTCACTGGTAGTCCAGTGGTACACCAACTCCCCAGCATGAATCCTGACCCCTATACAGAATAAAATAAAGAATATTTTTGTGGTAGTCAAGTTGTCCCCCCACCCAGCAGTGATGCCCCCACACATCCAACTAGCATCCCACGATTAGAGCTGGTGACTGGTTCAGCCTTCCTCTCACCACCACAGCTGGGCACTGACTGAGGTACAAATCAGTGCTACTGTAATGAATGGGATCATTCATTACAGTAGCGCACATTCATACCTCAGTCGGTGGCTGGCCATGGTGGTGAGAGAAGGGCTGAGCTGGCCGCCAGCTCTATTCGTGGGATGCTATTTCTAATGTGCGGGGGTGTCACTGCTGAGTGAGGGGACCACTAGACCACCAGGGAAAAATACTTTCTTTTATTCTGTACTGGGGTCGGGATTCATGCTGGGGAGTGGGGGGACCACTGGACTACCCGGGAAATGGGTGTGTAATAGGTGCACATATGCATGGGTGCGTTGTATGCACCAATACCTCTCGACTGTCCCCGATTGTCAGGGACGTCCCTGATGTTGCCTCCATATTTCCTCTATCCCTCACAAAAGTTGTTGTTTTGTGACAGAACAGTAGGGAATAAACTCTCACAACTGTCGAACATTAAAGGTACAGACCTGTTGTTCTTCTGAGAATGCATCTTCTCACAAAGCCCCTTACTCTTTCAGCATTCTGAGTGAATAGTATCACTCTTTAGGATGTGCCCCTGATTTTTGGTCTTTGTTCCTGATTTGTTTAAGCCTTATCCCTGATTCAGGAGGCAAGGGGTTGAGAGGTACAGTATGTATGCACCAACTGTGTCTGCCAGCATATAGTTCCTACTGCTTCCAGCCTGTGCTTCCATTCTGACAAACTGGGGATGCTGTGGGCATGCCTTGGCCTGCAGTGTCTAGCCTGTACTTCCATTCTGACCAAAAGGGGGAGCTTTGTGCTCCATGCAGTAGCACCAGGAAACTGCATGGTAATGTATGCTAAGCAGCAGTTATTGAGATGCAAATTTACCTGTTTGCCCACAGCCTACGTAAGTAGGCTCATTTGCATGGGAGCTTTGACTAAAGCTCCCATTTGCCCTGGGCTAACCAGTTTGCACCAGGCTAATGTGCTAGCACTGTGCAAACAGGTTTGCCCTGGGCAAATCTCACTTCAGCATGGCACAGTTCTGCAGTGCGTGGCTTACACTGCTGTTTGCAGTAGATGTGAGACATTTCTGTGCAATCACACACAATGTTCTCCATCTGCAACACTGGCTTTCTCCAGGGTCTAATGAGCTGCAGTAGCAGTATGCACTTCTCTGTTGCTATGTTCAGTGCTGTCTTATTCCTGGGCAATTTTTGCCTTGCACTCCTGGCTCTGTTTGCCCGGCTTCCTTTGCTTGCTATATTTAACTGGTTTTGCTCCAGACTATTCCTGAATATAGCTTGCGTTTTGCTTCTGGCTAAGTTTGCTTACCAGGTAGTGCTAATTTAGTCCTGGGGCAAAGTTTTGAATATCTGGCCCCCGATCTGTCTGCCTCGCAGACTGATGTATTTTTGTTATGCAACCACCCCTTTACTTCTAGCTTCTGCACCCAACACTCTGGTATGCCGTTCACAGAATTAAGTCTGCCCACAAAATGGAGTTTTAAAATACTGCTGGTGAATGTAACTGCTATTGACGCGGTCCCACGGCTTCCAGCCGTCACACAGCTAGCAACCTGTTGTTTAAATAAATATAGCTTAGAATACACATCCCTAATATGAATAACATACACTGCTGAAGAAATTACAGAGTACAATTATGCTTGCATAAAACTAAAATAATTTTTCATTAGTGTGTCCACAAAAGCATTAAAAAGTAAAACAAAATATTTTCTTTGATAGTATAACAAAATATATACATACAAAATACCTATACATCTAATTCTTTTGGCAGCCTAAGGGTTAGCATATCAATGACATGCGTAAGACATATCTCATTAAATTCTGCAAATATTTAAAGTATAACTGGAAAATGCATATATATCTGAAAAACGTGATATATGTAGGCACATTCATATACAGTATAGTGTACATATTAACAAAATATAGTTATTTTCCATATGGGTATAATTTACAACTATGCTATGAATACATTTTTGTGGTTTTGATATATTTATCATCTTACAAGGGAAATCAAAAATGAAGAGATGTAAGTAACTCAGAATATATATGTTGGATAGGTTCAACATATGTTTGCCTAAAATGCAAAATATTTAGAAACTGCAATAATGTGTATGTACAAATAAGTAATTTTGATTTTAGCAAAGGTATAACATTGAATGAACAAAAACCTGAATTTTGAAATAGTATGGCAAAAATATATATTTCATATAATGTAATATATATATATATATATATATATATATATATATATATATATATATAAACATATTTCAAAAGTGTTTCCCAAATATGATACATCTTGGATGATTATGTGAATATCCAGACTATATCTCGAAAAATATCTGAGAAGTGTTAATGTATCTGGCATATATTTGAAACATATTTAGAGATGCAAGGATATATTTCAGATATTAAAACAAATGTAGATCATTTCCATATGGGTAAAATAGATCCCATTCCATTTCCTGGAACTGTTTCTAAAATAATGTAAAAGAAAATAATCAAGCCCCCTCCCTATCAGGAGTCAAGGCCAAAACATTCTGAGCAACATTTGGGAGAGGATGGAGACCAGTCTGGGAACAAAACTGCAAACACTGTAGGGTTTAAAATGTCTGACATTTTTTGCAAATAAAACAGAACATGTGAAACATAGAAATGCCATCTAGCTTCATTACAAAGGAGGGCTAGAGAACATTCTGGCAAGATTAATTTGGGATGAACATTTTTCAAAGATTCTTTAAAGGTGCCAACCCAGGTTTGGGAAGGAGACATGGCAGTTGCAGGCCAGCCAGTGTGAGGAGGATCGAGCACCCCAATGGACACTCTCCTCTTCTGGGGGGGTGGCTCATTGTTCTACTGCTCTACTGCCATGTGGGTGACAAAAGGTGGTGGTTTGGGGGAAAACATCATGGAGGAGCTCAGAACACATGTTGAGTCATCTACATATGTCAGTCCACACCCAGTGATAAGACACATTCCTTGGAGATGGCGGGATTAAAGGGGGACAAAAGTTTGGGAGTAATTATGGGCATATGAAGCCATTGCCTGCCACCCACCATGCTCAGCACATGGCCCACTCCAAAAGTGACCAGGGGATCCTCCAAGCCTTCACCTCTGTTGTGGTTGGCCAGCTGGACAGCAGGGCAGTAACTCCCTGGCCCTGGGGGACAAGCCAGGGGGGAAGCACAGCAGTGTTTCATGGGTGCACCTCAGAGACCTGGCCAGGTTAGTGGTTGGGTCTCAGTAAGCAGGATAGGGACTGGCAAGCATTGAAGGAGAACCCTACCAGTGCCCTGAGTTGGAAAAATATGTTAAAAAGAAAAGACTCCTTAAAATGTTATGCTTCTGTGATATATATTATAATCCACATCTAAGAAAAAGCATTTTAATATTAGCTTCAAGGCTCCCAATTTGATTGACAGGTTACAAAAAAAGTATAATGAGTTGAAGAATAACCCATTATGGTTGCCTTTTATTGCAATCCCCTTTACTAGACCATCTTTTAAACAAGCACTGGCCAATGTTAAACTTGTTTACTTATTTGTATTTGCTGTGTAATTGTTGGGCATAGATAGTGCAGCAGTTAAAATTAACAAATTAATAACACAAGTTATAACATAAGGAATAATGTATGGGTGACCATACACAAAGAGCCATTGTTTCTGTCTCGGGGTTGAGATAACAATGTATGGACCTCGAGAGCAAAGCTGGAAACACAAGGTGAGTTGTGTATGGTTGAACATATTTTATTTATTATAGTACATGTTTTTTTAAAAATGTAATAATGAGAAAATAAGACACATGTCATACATCTTAGTACAATGCAGTAATCAGGGTCATGTACCCTGTGTGCCAGTGCATGAATGAGTGTCTGCTTGCAGGAACATAAGAATGGACTCACTCTAGTTACCAGCAGCTGAGCTGGATATAAACAAAGCACTGCGGGGTGGCTCATTTCAGCATTTACAGATATACATACAACTTTAAATGTATTTATTTTTATTTTAGTTTACATTTTTTCATCAGGGAAGATGCAGAAAGCCGAGCCTTGTTCCCAGGTACACCCTGGAAGCACAGGGAATATAAGCAACTTACTCATGGTCACATAGTATACTAGTGGTGACTATGGAATTCAGATCCATTTTTCAGGTTTGTAGCTCAGTACTCCTAACCACTGTGCTATGCTGCCTCCTCACTGCTGAGCATAATTTACTTGTACATGACTCAGAGAAAAACACAAAAAATTGAGACTGTGTGGAGCTGCACTGAGAAAGTAAAAGCCACAATGAGTACACAAAAGCTGCCGGAGACAGCACAAGAGAGAGAATACAGCTGGACTGGGTAATTTTAGAATGTGCATAACAACTTTTAGAATGTGCACAACAACTGTTAGAATGCACAGCACCTTTTGTGAAGCAGTAAATTTCTGTACATATAAGACCAAAATATATATTATGATAAAATAGTCTTGATAGGGAAATGAAGAAATACACACATAATACAGTTTTTTTCTGAAAGTGTGATTCTTAATTTTCAAAATTGTATTTTTATTACAACAGCACATGAACATGACATGTGTCCTTTATAAAATGCCAACTTAAATGTGATTTTGTTGAATAATCATGAAAGCAATTTTAGGAGAGGGATTTGAAAATGGCACCTGCAGTGTTCATGAGTTGGGTTAAAACAATGACTATGTTGCAAATGTGGCTCAAAATGCAACTACAAAAACTTAACCTTATAAGTAAACGTTTAACATTTTAATGTTTGTTCATAATTTTGATGTTTCTTTGAGAATTTGACCCCAAATATTCAACATATGTACAGTCTTTTTATTGTGCAACCTCATGAACATGACAAGTGTTATTTATGAGATCCTGGCCAAAAACATAATTTGCAGGATGATTGTGAAAAGATGTTTTGGGTAGGATTTGAAAAATGGCACCTGTTATGTTCATGAGGTGGGGGAAAATAAATGGCTACATTGAAACTTTGGAGTAAAAATCTGGTAAAATAGAAACATTATGAGGAAAATTGAAACTTTTTAATGTTTCTTCATAACTGTGTTTACATTTTGACCTCACCATTTTCATCATAATCTTTTTAAGATCCTACCTTATGATCAAGACAGCTGCATTTTTTTTAAATCCCACACAAAATTGATTTATTTTGGAGGCGATATGGAAAATTACATGTGCCTTGTTCATGAGTTGGAGAAAGATGAGGCTATATTGAAAAAGTTGGGGCAAAAATTTAAAAAAATGACAAAGTTATGAGCACATGAGAACTGGAGGAGGGTGGATGTGATTCCCCTTCGCAAAAGTGGGAGCAATGCAGAGGCAGGAAACTACAGACCTATTAGTTTAACCTCAGTGGTAGGGAAAATGATGGAATCACTTCTGAAAGAAAGAATTGTTAAGTACCTAGAGGACAGAGGGGCACAGAACCCAAGACAGCATGGATTCACTGCAGAAAGGTTATGTCAGATGAATCTAATAGATTTCTTTGATTGCATGACCAAAGTAATAGAACAGGGAGGGGCTGTGGATATGACCTACCAAGACTTTAGCAAAGCATTTGACACAGTCCCACACAAAATATTAATAAACAAGTTAGCCAGCCTGGGAGTGGGTCCCTGGGTGGTAGCCTGGGTAACAGACTGACTGGACAACAGAATGCACAGGGTAATAGTAAATGGAGAACACACTGAAGAAAAGCAGATACTAGTGGGATATGACAGAGTTCAGTACTGGGACCGGTCCTCTTCAATGTCCTGATAGGAGACATTGCAGAGGGTCTGGAAGGAAAAGTATGCCAATTTGCAGATGATACAAAGATCTGCAACAGGGTTGATACACAAGGGGGGGTAATAAGGATGAGAAGGGACTTGGCAAGGTTGGAAAAAATGTCAAAAGTATGGCAGCTTAGATTCAATGCAAAGAAGTGCAAAGTAATGCACCTGGGAAACAAAACCCCAGGGGAAGAGTATACAATGGAGGGAGGTACTAGTACTAACAACAACAAAAATGGAAAGAGATCTGGGGGTAGTCATATCAGACAACCTCAAGGTAGGCAAGCAATGTAAGAAGGCAGTAGGGAGGGCTGGGGGGACACTGGGATGCATAGGGAGAGGCATCACCAGTAGAAAACAGAAGTTTGTTATCCCTCTGTACAGACAGTTCGTGAGACCCCATCTGGAGTACTGTGTGCAGTTCTGGAGACCCCAACTCCACAAGGACATAGACAGGATGGAGCCAGTCCAGAGGAGGGCAACTAAAATGGTGCAGGGTCTGCACCAGAAGCCATATGAAGAGAGGCTAAAAGATTTTAATATGTATACCCTTGAGGAAAGGAAGGAGAGGGGGGACATAATACAAACTTTCAAGTATCTCAAGGGAATCAACCAAGTCCAAGAGGGAAGCATCATTCAGAAAAACAGATGTGCAAGAATAAGGGGGCACAATTTGAAGGTAGAGGGGGGACAGCTCAGGGGCAGTGTGAGGAAGTATTTTTTCATGTAGAGGGTGGTGGACACATGGAACTGCCTTCCTGAGGAGGTTGCGGGGTCAAAAACAGTGGGGTAATTCAAGAATGCATGCAACAGACATAAGACAATTATAATGGGGGTAGGAGGAAGTTGACAGTTGGTTAACTAGAATCTGCAACTTATCCAATAAATAGGGAAATGGGCAGACTAGGTGGGCCAAGCAGTCCTTACCTGCTATCAAAGTCTATGTTTCTATGTAGAAGTATAAAATGCATTAACAAGTCATTTTCAGTCAGTTCACATTTGGCCTCAGTAGCAGCAGGATGTTCTGTGGTCATAGACAGGATTACTTTGGGGGACTGTATAGGTAAGTAAGGAGTGTGCAGTGGTGGGAGCTGAGGAGGGTCAGGTTGTGGGTTGGGGGATCTGAGGTAGGAGAAGGCATTGTAGAAGAGATTTCTTTTTTAATAGAGAAAACCCCAAAAAACATCAACAAGGGATTGTTTACTTCATTTCAGGACCCAACAATGGGAATTGTGCACCCAAACAAATTCGATCAGGTACAAGCCTGGCTGCTGCATTCCACACCTGATGTTGCAATGTTCTCAGAAACCTGGTTGAAGAGCAACGTGACTGACAATATGGTTAACATCCCTGGCTAAAACCTGTTCAGATGTGACACACTATCCAGAGTTGGCAGTGTTGCCATATATATTAAAGATAAATTCCTAACCATTGCTATTGACCGAACATCGATGCCCAAAGAATTTGAATGTCTTCCCTTAAAAATCACCATCTCACCTGGAGTAGTCCTACTGGTAGCTGCTTGTTATAGGCCGCCAGCAGCTGGCCTGTGCATAATGCTGCACCTTCATTCTCGCTTGGAAAAAGTGAACACAGAATGCATCATAATAGTGGATCTTAACTTTAATTGGAATGATGCCTCTGCTAACATGCTAAAGGACTTCTGCAACGAACACAGGTTAACGCAGCTTACCCCCTAGGCTACCCGACCTAACAAAAATAACCCTGGCCGAAGCTCCCTATTGGATCTCATGCTGGTGAGCAAATCACATAATATTTCCCATGCAGGGGTCTTCCACAATGACCTGAGTGACCACTGTGCAATTGCCTGTGTTAGGTGCTCCATACCTTCCTTCCACCTCCTCCTCCTTTAAGATTAAACACAACCTGAAACACTTCTCACTACCTGATTTTCTGTCTGATCTTGGGAACATTAAGTGGCAGAATTTCTACTTTGCGTCCTCTGTGTCTGAAGCATTCAGGATCTTCCAGGAGCTGTTAGTAAGGGTTATTAACAAGTATTCTCCCTTAAGAAAACTCAAATCTAGGAAACGTGCTCCTAACTGGTTCAGCCCAGCACTAAAGAGGGCCCTGCAGAACAGAGACACTCTTTGGAAAAGGGCAAGGAAATCACAGTCTGACTCAGACTGACTCTCCTTCAGGGTTGCCAGGAATGTCTGTACTAAACTGGTTAGGATGGAAAAATTGCAGTTCTTCCAGTCTGCTATTGAGTCAAACATAAACTGCTCAGCTAAATTTTGGCAGATCTTAAGAGAGGTCGAACGACATTCTCCTGCCACCCCACTCCTGGCCGAAATTGTGGCAAGCAACACCTCCTTTACAGACAGGCCAGAGATCCTTGATCAGCTTAATAACCACTTCACAAAGGCAGGCCTCGCATTCGATGTATCACCTGTTAATAAACTGTGTACGACAGGTGTTGCCAGCATAATATCAAGCCCAACTTCCACCCACGGTACAGGCAACCCCTCTTCAAGTTCCAGCTGATATCCTACAAGCAGGTGAAGGATCTTCTCCTCTCATTAGTTACCAAAAAAAGTGATGGTGCCGATTCACTAGAACCCTTCCTCCTTAAAGCTGGTTATTACTAACTGACAGCACCAGTCACCCACCTATTTAATAGCTCTCTTATCCAAGGGGATCTACCACTTAGCTGGAAAATCACACACATCATCCCTTTGTTCAAATCAGGTGACCCCATGGACTTGAATAATTATAGGCCAATCTCGCTGCTTCCTGTTTTATCCAAGTTACTTGAAAAAGTTGTCAACCTGCAGCTAAGGGAGTACTTGGACCACAAAAATATGCTTAACCCAGTCCAACTGGGTTTTAGCCCCAAACATAGCACCATGTCTGCTCTAGCCAAAGTGTCAAATGACTGGCCAAAAGCTCTAGACAGTAAACATCATATCTATGCTCTCTTCCTTGACCTCAGTAAAGCCTTTGACATGGTTGATCACTCCATACTAATCGAGTCACCTTGCTAGCCTTGATCTAGACCCCACTGCTTTAAAGTGGTTCCATTGCTACCTTACAAACAGCAGTCATCAAATAAAAGCCCAAGGTAAACTCTCCCCCCTAAAAATACAGCCCAGAGGCATCCTGCAAGGCTCTATCCTGGGGCCAATCCTCTTCGCACTTTATATAAACAGCATTGACTTGGGCCTACAGGTGGGAAACGTCCATCTCTTTGCAGATGACACAGTTCTCTACACAACCACCCCCTGGATCTTGCTCACAATGAGTTACAGCAGGACTTTACCATCCTCCAACATAACCTGCTGATTCTAAAGTTCTTGCTTAATGCCAAAAAAAACAAAAGCCATGATTATCTCCCCGCCCTCCTTCCATAACATGGGGACACCTGGCTCCCCCCAGATTATTACCCTCCTTGGTGAACCATTAGAAATAGTTGACAAATTCAAATATCTGGGAGTCTGGATGGATAATAAACTCAATTTCAGTGCACATCTAAGTGAGCTTACAAAAAAGCTAAGACAGCACCTAGGAGTATTCTACCGTATAAGACACCTACTCACTCTAGACGCTAGAAAGAGGCTGGTTCAAGCAACCTTTCTTCCCTTGATTGACTATGCCAGCTTCCTATATAGTCACTCCCCTCAGCATGTGCTACATAAGCTAGATACACTTTATCACTGCATCTTGAGATTTGTACAAAGAAATGCCCTCATGTGGCACTTCCGGGCTATGACCAACAAACTACCACCCCATATCTGCAACTTGTTTGAGCATTCTAAAGGTGCCTACTGCCTAAGGAACTCCTCCCTTGTCCTACTTAAAACACCAAGGTCCAGGACACGTCTTGGCTCAATGGCCATTATCTCCTATCTACCCTGCTCTGGAATAACATGCAAAAAGCTCTGAAAATCTCCCTGCTGCCTAGCCTCTACATATTCAGACAGCTGCTATATAGATGGCAGAAAACAGAGTGTGACTGCTTCAGGTAAGCTCTACTCTCCCAAAATGTTAAACCTCCAGCCCTCAGATATACCCTGGCCTTCTTATACCCCCTGTTGGCTGGTCTCCTGACTAAGGTAACTACCCCCTTCCTGAGCTTCCTCACTCCTTCCCCACATTAATTTTCATTGGGAACCTTCCACACAGTAGGCTGCTCTCTTCTCTCTCCCTTTATGTATTGTCTTCCCAGTTCTCCTACCCTCCATTGTGTCTTCAGCCTATCCTTCCTATGTGCTATACAGATCTCTACCAATTCAAGTTAAAATGACTATGCATGTATGCATGTAGGTTTGTAATTGACTTTGTAAGTTTGTTCCAACTCCTGCAGACAGTATATTCTTCTACATGCTGTAATGATCTCTGATGTACTATGTTATGTCGTAGCACTGAAATTGTTTTTGTCCTATGTGTCCAGTACCATCTTGAAAATGAGCTTGCTCAATGATGTAATTGCTTGGTTAAATAAAGTTTGATTGATTGATTGATTGTTGTTGTTTGCTAGCACTAGGTGTGGGCACCCTGTTGTCAAGATCTTGAAGTGCTGGGTCAGGCTGGAGGAAGAATATTAGCAGTGGGACTGAGCACCCCCTATGTGTGCACTGGGGACAGCAAGCAGCCAGTAACTTTAGTATGGTGACAGGTGTTAGGAGCGGAGGATGGCACAGACAGAGGAGATATATGAGGAAGCGGTGCAGGTGTAATGTACCATAGCGGAGAATGCAGCTTAGCAGTGGCACGGAGTGTGTTGAGAGCACTGTAGAATAGCACAGAAGAGGAATGACTAGCAGGGGAACATTTTATGTCAGAAATTAACCATTGCACAAGAAAATCCACTTACACCTTATATTTTCCAGCCTCATGATTGGGCAAGGACATAAAGGAGAAAAGGAGGATCAAGCCAGAGAGTGGGTGGAATTAATGAGAAGTTTTGGTATTCTGAAGGTGTAATAGGTGGAAGAGAGGTACATCCCAAAAGTCTTGTCACAGCTGATACTGATACCAATATAGAAATAGAAATATAGAAATTGATGGCAGATAAGGACCACTTGGCCAACCTTATCTGCCCATTTTTCCTAACTACTGTAATACCACAGACCCTATTTGGTCTCCAGCTTTACCCTCCCTTTCCCTACCAATAAGATTACCTTATGCCTATCCCATACATTCTTGACTCGTTACAGTTTTTGCTCCAACCACCTCTGCCGAGAGGCTGTTCCAGGCATCCATCACTCTTTCAGTAAAGAAGTACTTCCTCACGTTTCCTCTGAATTGACCCCCCCCACCAGCTTCATAATATGACCCCTTGTTCTTAAGCACTTTTTTTCTGAAAAATGCTTCCCTCTCTATCATATTCTTCCTGTCCATCCTTTCCTCCCTGGTGCACATATTGAGGTCCTTTAGTCTCTCTCCTCATGGGGTTTTTGATGCAGTCCATGCACCATTTTAGTTGTCCTCCTCTGGATCATCTCTACTCTGTTTATGTCCTTCTGGAGTTGTGGTGTCCAGAACTGGACACAGTACTCTAGGTGAAGTCTCACCAGTGGTTTATACAATGATATCATCACCTCCCTCTTTCTGCTGGTAATACCCCTCCCTATGCATGCTAGCATCCTACTAGCACTCCCCACCACCTTGTCACACTGTTTGACTATATTTAGATCATCAGATATAATTACCACAAGGTTTCTTTCCTGCCTGATGGTTGTCAGTACCACCCCCACCTATCGAGTACTCTTCACCTGGGTTTTTGTGTTCTAAATGCATGATTTTGCACTTCTTTGCATTGAATCTTAATTGCCACACTTTTGACCACTCCTCAAGTTTTCTTATATCCCTATTCATTGTTTCAACCCCTCTCATAGTGTCTACCCTGTTGCAGATCTTTGTGTCATCTGCAAAAAGACATACCTTCCCTTCTAGCCCCTCTGCAATATCACTAATAAAGACATTTAAGAAGACTGGACCCAGTACTGATCCTTGTGGCACCCGGCTGGTCACCCACCCTTCCTTGGAGTGAACTCTGTTTACACCACCATCTGTCAACTATATCCCAACCAATTTTTTACCCAGTTTATGACCTTCAGACCCACTCCCAGGCTGCCCAGCTTATTTTTGAGTCTCCTATGTGTAACAGTGTTGAAGGTCTTAATGAAATCTAGGTAGGACACATCCACGGCTCCACTCTGATCTTATTCCCTGGTCACGTAGTCAAAGAAATCTATCAGGTTTGTTTGACATGACCTCCATCTTGTGAATCCATGCTGCCTCTGATTCTGTAAGCCACTGAATTCAAGATACTCCACAATCCTTTCCTTCAATAGTGATTCATTACTTTCCCCACCATCGAGGTCAGGCTGACTGAACTGTAATTTCCAGCCTCCTCCCCCTTTCCACTTTTGTGATGTGGGACAACATCTGCCCTCCTTCAGTCTTCTGGAACCATTCCTGTCTCCAGTGAGTGGTTGAATAGGATTCTCAGAGGTGCAGTCGGCACCTCTCCGAGCTCCTTCAATATCCTTGGAAGTATCCCACCTGGCCCCATTGCCTTGTCCACTTTCAGATTTGTGAGTTCCTTCAGGAGTCTCTCCTCTGTGAATGGATTTGTGCCCACCTCCCTCCCTTCCTTCAGTGCTCCCTTCCCTTATCTGTGGTCCCTCATCTTTCCATTCCTATGTGAATACTTAATAAAAGTATTTGTTCAGGACATCTGCTTTTTCCTGATCCCCTTCCACACACTTCCTCCTTCTGTCTTCAGTCTTACAATCTCTCCCCTTGTCTTTCTCCTTTCACTTACACACTTAAACAAAATCTGGTTAGAGAAAATATGGCTGCTTCAGAGCAGTGAGTCCAAGTGAAAAGTATGTGGAGCTCCCACCACGGCTGATGCTGAGCACTACTTGCACAGTGCCCAAGATTGCCTCCACGACAGAAGTGAGCATGGAAATGACCATGAGGGCCTCTTTTGTTTCGCCCACAACTGTGGAAGTGATGGGCAGAAACAAAATAGTGCCCCCATGGGGGGGTGAGCAATGCGGCCTGCAGAGGGGATGGGTGTAGTGGAAAACCAACACTGCTGACATAACCACAGCACTGTGGAAACACACCAAAGAGGTATCAGGTCACATCTTTCCACAGTCCCTTCTCTCCCCTACTTCATAGCAATATGACAGCATGGCTGCAGCTATGCAGCCGTAAAAATGACATGTCCTCTTTCTTTATTGCCTGGGCTATTTTCTCCTCCATTTACATCTTTGTGCTCCTGACTGCTATCCCTGCCTCCCTCTACTTCTCCTGATGCACCTTCTTACCTACTTCCTGTGTCTCCTTATACCTCCTAAATGCTAATCCTTTCAGCATTACTTTTCCAGCCACCTCATTGAGAACTATAGTGGTCTCCTTTTCCTCTTGCTTTTGCTAACTTACTTGATGCAGAAGTTTCTTGCCCTCACTATGGCCCTTTTAGTTTCACTCACTGTTCCTTTAGTCCACCCAAATCCTGACCCCAGTCAGGGCACCCCTGAGGCATTCTCTCATCTTTGTAAAGTTGGCCCTCCTGAAGTTCAGGACCCTCACCTTTGTGCAGTTTGATTCTGTCACCATTCTTATGATGAACCACAAAGTACGGTGATCACTGGTCCTCAAGTGACCAACCACTGTAAAGTCTGCAACACATTCCCCATTAGTGAGCACAAGGTCCAGTATTGCTCTCCCATGAGCAGGGCCACTGGAAAATTGTGAAAGTTATAAAACTGCAGGGAATTTGGAGAAGTTCAACTATAGACCCTGAGTGCTTCACAATAAATCTTTTAATGTTTTCTGCAGCATGTATCTGGAATAATCATAATGCAGTCACAGGAAAGCTACCCAAAACAACACCTACCATGTTGGACATGGACAGGACTATAACTATGGACCCAGTTACTAAAGCTAATACATTCAACAACGCATTCTCTGATCTCAGTAGTGTTCTCCCGCCAGACTTCTTCATTGACGACCTCACTCCTCCACCCCCTCTCACCCCCCACCCTCTGCTTCAATACGCCCCTTTATTTCAGAACAGTCAGGAGGCATGAAATCTGCAAATATGTCAGCAAAGCTATTGCCTGGTCAAGAACAAGTGGGGACACATTCGACCTTAAATTGCTGTCACTAACTCTAGATGAAGTGCTATCCCCACTAATGCAGATTCTCAGCCTCTCCCTCACCCATGGCCACTTCCCTGACAGGTGGAAATCAGCCACTGATATGCCAGTCCACAAGACTGAGGACAAGACCCTTCATGGGAACTATAGGCCTACATCCATACTGCCCCCCCCAATGCCATTGAATGTGTAGTATCAGACCAGCTGATAGAATACTTGGATAAAAATTACATCCTATGCAAGCAACAGCACGGTTTCAGAACAGGCCACAGCACTACCTCTGCTCTTCTAGAATTCACAGGAGTAATCCACAACTCCTTGGATAATAATCACCTAACTGGGTCGATCTTCATAGACATGACTAAGGCTTTTGATACCATCCATCAACAAATACTCATCACTGAACTTCAAAACGCTGGACTTTCCAGTGACTGAACAACTTGGTTTAAGAGCTACCTGGAAAACCACTCCCAAACAGTGAAAATTGCAAATATTCTCTCTGATGCTAGACCCGTTCACTCAGGAGTACCTCAGTGATTCATTCTTGGATCACTCCTCTTTAGCCTTTTCTTGAACAATCTTCCACAATCCTGCCCAGAATAAATCCTACTCTATACGGATGATGCCATCATCCATGCCACCCACCAGGAACCCCACCTACTCCAACAAAAGTTGCAGATGGGTTTCACCTCCATTGAAAAATGGTTTAATAGGCAAAAGCTTGTCCTCAACTATAAGAAAACAAAGTCAATGCTCTTCTGCTGCTCTCACAACAAACATAGGCTTCAACCTCTCACAATTACAAACTGCCATGGTACTGTCCTCAGTCAGGTGAAGTCCTTCAGATGTCTTGGAATCACTCTTGACAGTAACTTATCTTATGGTATCCACATTGACAATGTCACTAAAGCTGTTAACATGTGCATTGGTCTCCTCTACAGGCACAGGCAATGCCTTACCTCAGATGTCTTAAGGATAGCAGTGCAGAGCTCTGTGGTCTCACTAATTGATTATGGTCTTATTATCTATGGATCTGCCACTGACACAGCTCTCAGGTGATTATTTCTGGCCTTAAACAAAGTCTGCCATCTCATTACTGGATTCCATCATCTCACCCACACATGTGATCTCTATGCCCAAACAGGGTGGCTACAACTTTCAAACCATGTCAAGTACCTTACCTGCCTAATGGCCAACAAAAGTATGCTAGGATTGGCACCCTCCCCGGGGTACAAGTGCTCCTACATACAGCTCACAACCCCCGCCTCACCAGGGGTTCTGAATATCAACTACTGCTCATCCCTCGGTGCCACACCACACAGGGCCAAAGATCCTTTCCTCACTGAGCCACCAGCTGGATAAACAGACTCCACAATGACATCTCCTCACTTCTAAAGCTTGGCCCTTTCAAAGTCAACCTCTGCCTCCAGTTTTTGTGACTGTTCCCCCAATCTGCTCTCCCTCATAACACTTACTTCTCCCTCTCCTCATCCCCCACCCAACCTATTGTACGTTCGCGAGGTCTGATGATGCCCACGGCTGCTCCTCCCCATAATAATCCCTCCAAGCCTCAATATGTCTCTGTTTTACCCTGTCCTGTCCTGGTTCCTACCTTCCCCAAAACTGATGTATTCAACTGCTTGAAACTAGAGTATTTTGTATTTTTTATTTTATTTTGTATTTTGGTTCAGCCTTGTTTCTCAATTTTTGTTCATGTATGTATTGCTTCACATTTGACATGGAACCTTTGTAAAAGAGCCTTGGCTCAAAGGTACTTGTAATCTTAGACTCAAATAAATAAAATAACATAAATAATATGTATTAGTCAGTATAAACTGCTAACTGCCACTTGAATAAGTTTAAAACATAAAGAAAAGTTTATATTCCTAAAATGAATACTAAACTGACAGATGTGTTGCCTATCTTTCAAAATTTAAAAATATCTGACTCATACAGTGCTAAATAGACTCTATAAAGTGAACCACAGCAAATCAACATTAAATAAACCCAGAAGAAATAAATGTTTCTGTTTTTTGGATGTAGAATAATGAAACCTAATCAACAGCTGTTTACAGTGCCCTGTCAACTATTCACCCACTTTGGTACAAGAAAAAATAGAGACAGAATGGTGAATAAATGAGTTTTAGTGAAATGTTGTGAAAGTGTTTAATGTTCATAATTTGCACTGTAGGTACTCTACACTATTTTTGAAATCACATATTTAAATATTAAATTTGGGGGTTATTGGGGCTGGCAGTACAGACTAGAGGTTAAAGTAACAAACTGTGAATTAGCTGAGGACATCTAGAAGACCTGGGTTTAATTCCCAGAACCTCCACTTGCATACTGTGCTACTCTGAGCAATTCACTTAACCTCCTCAGTGCTCCTGGGTTGTCCCTGAAAACGGGCACTTGTGCCTAGTGGGCCTTACCCGGTTACCAAAAAATATAAAAAAAATACTTTTACTGCATCATACAGTAGTCAGCATACCCTGTAATTTATCTTTGTTTTACTCTGGCTGCAATGATTTTGTTTAGTTAAAGATAAATGTTCAGATACATTTTATGTGTTTTATAAGCTTGTTTTTAGACTTTAGTCAGGTTTTTATTGTAGTCTTTGCATTTGAGTATCTAGGTGGTAGATTGCTAAGAGCGAGATAACGGTTAGCAACTAGTTTATTCATGTTTAAAATCAGCAGGGCCATCCAAAAATCCTCAGCTGTTTGAATCAAAACTAGTCTGAATGAAAGTATGCTCACAAGGAAAAACTTGCCCTGACACTTACAAAAATGCTTCATAGTTAGCACCCCATTTAAGTGAATGGGAACATTTGCACCTTTTTTCACATGTTTTGTTTCAGTCTCTGTGGCAACAAAAAGTTTTCTGATAGACTGCTTCAACACAAAATAAATGTTAAGTGTTTAAGTGTACTTGTGCTTGGCTGGCGGATTGTAAAACAAACAAGACAAGGATTCAAGAGAAAGCAGTGTCACAGAAAACCCTTGCCCTATCTTGCACTGCATTGTGCCAGCCAAACCCGAGTTTGCATGCAAAATTGTCAATATATTTGAGAGTACTTTATTAAAAATGTAAATTATTTTTATACAGTTCAATATAAAAACTCAAAAATTGCAAGAAATCGAGGAACATGTCAGTTTTTGAGAGAATGGTGAAAATTGCAGATTCTACAAAAAAAATACATGTGCAATTTCCAGTGGCCCTGTCCATGAGTAGGGTCTCCTGCTTGTTGCCTGAGGAATGCCCACTGGGGAGTCCAGGATGTCTCTGCTCCTAGCTGAAGCTGCAACTGGGATGCTCCAATTTATAGCCAGCAGACTGAGGTCTCCCACCACTAGCACCTCCCCTCTGTTTGCAGTCTTTTGGATGTCTTCCACCAGAATCTTATCTATCTCCCCCTACCTCCATGCTGGAGGTCTGTAGATCACACCAGTGTGAATAGCCACTCCTTTCTGCATCTCTAAGGTGACCCACAGTACATCTGCTCTCCCTGTATTCCCTGTATCTCAGTTGCTTTAATGCTATCCATCACATAAAGAACCACTCCTCCCCCTTTCTTACCTCCTCTGTCCTTCCTGAACAGAGTATAGCCTGGTATGGCTATATCCCACTCATGGTTCTCATTGCATCATGACTCAGTAATGGCAACAATGTCCAGGTTAGTCTCTGACATCATGGACACTAGGTCTGGTATCTTATTTCCCAGACTTCTAGCATTTGCACACATGGCCTTCCAAATTCTGTTACCACCCTTCCTGTTAGCCCTCCTTTTTCCCCGTTGTCTAATCCCCTTATCCTCTCTGCCTTGATCCCTATCCTTCTTCATTTCTACCATTTTGTTTGCCTTGTTATTAGGTACCCTTAGAGATTTCCCCTTCCTTTGGGTTCTCCCTAGTGACTACTTCAGCTTGTGGGGTTGGGCAGTTTATGTCACCCTGCTTCCTTCCACCCTCCCCCCGCTACTTTAAATGCTCAGCAGTGTAGTATTTAAACCATTCACTAAGGACTGCAGTTCCCCTTCTGGATGGATGCAGGCCATCTCCCTTTTATAATCCCTTATTCCTCCAGGTATGGCCCCAGTCCCCAAGGTAGCCTTTGCAATAGATAGAACATAAAAATCACTATACTACTTTGGAATGGAGTCAGTGTGTTCCATATCTTATTCTGGCAACAGCAGAGCAAAGTACAAGTCTGAACAGATTCCATCTTCAACTGAGAGCAACTTTGGACAAGGGGTAGGCACTTTAAGGTCAAGCTAAGACAGGCTGGAACAGAAATACTACACCTCCCAAACAACTTCTTCATCAGCACAGACAAGGGAATTTGTTTTTATCTGGGCCAACCTAAGACTTGTTATAAACGTGGATTAGAAATGCACTTTAGTAATGCTTGTGATCAGTTGGGATGTGGCTTATGTTGTACATATGATCCTACCACTTTGAATTGCACAAATGCTGAGACTTGTGTGATGAAAGAGGACATGCTTATAGGAACTGCCCTGGAGCAGCACAAAACAAACTAGGTCATCTAGACCAGGACTTCCTGTGGTAAAAAGGTAAATTAAAACAGGAGTCACACAATGAAAACCTCAAAAAGCAATTTATAATTTTGTATCAGAAACAAAACAAAAGGGTCACAAAATGTTATAATCCTGCACAGGTAGAGGAGCTGGATACAGCACTTGGGGAAGTGATCATTCAAATGCTGAGTAAGGGGTAGGTGCTGCTAGTTGGTGAATTCAGTCTTCAAGATGTGGATTGGAGCATTCCAAATGCAGGCTCCACAAGGGGTAGTGCCGTCCCTGGCTCCCTACAAGGGCCTTTCTTAGACAGTTAGTCAAAAAAAACCACTAGGGGTATGGCAGTGCTGGACCTAGTGCTCGCAAACAGGGATAGCTTTGCAAACATCACAGTTGGCCATCCTCTGGGTACCAGTGCTCACTGTATAGTGTGCTTTAACATTAAGACAGGAACAGAGGCTAAATACATTAAGATGAGGGGCATGGATTTTAGAAGGGTGGATTTTAAAGAAATGGTGGACTGCCTCAGAATCTGGCTCAAGAAGTGATTGCCAGGGAGGGGTGAAGGCAGGGTGGGCAAAAATAACAGGCATTACTAAAGCAACTAACCTCTGTGTGAAGGAAGTGAGTAAAAGAAGAAGAAGGAGAAATATACCCTTATAATTCTCTGAGGAAATAGAAAAGGTGATGGAGGAAAAAAGGGTGACACTCAGGAGGTACAAGGATCAGAGAAATTAGAACAGGAAGGTATACCTGGTAAAGCAGAGAGAAGCAATCAAGGTGGTCATGAGAACAAAGGTGCAGACAGAGAAAAGATTTGCCCAAGTGGACACTAAAGGGAATAAGACATTCTTAAAATACATTAGTAAGAGGAGGAAGGCAAGGGGAGGGATAGTGAGGATTAGAAGGATGGAGGGGGAAGACTTCACACAAGAGGACCAAGAAAACACAGACATCATGAACTGGTATTTCCGATCAGTCTTCACATAGTAATGAGGGGGGGAAGACCACCAGGGAATAGCAGGAACAAGGGAGGAGAAGGAAACAATACTATTTTCAGAAGAAAGAGTCTGGAAGGGACTTGATGCTCTAAATGTGGACAAAGCTATGGGACCAGACAGGATATACCCAAGAGTTCTAAAGAAACTCAGGGAGGTGCCAGCTGCCTCACTTATAGCCTTGTTCATCCACTGTCTGGCAATGGGCATCATTTCCAGAGAACTGGTAAAGAGCTGACATGGTCCGTCAACATAAGAGCTGCAGAAGGGAGAAGACTAGCAACTATTGACTGGTCAGTCTTACTTCAGTAATGGGGAAATTAATGGATATTCTGCTAAAAGAAAGACTGGCTGGTGAGGCAAGTAAGGTAGTCCAGTTGGCTAAGGCACAGAAAGAACTGCAATAAGCAGATGCAATTAAGAAGGGGAGAAGGCCATTTTGTCATTATATAAGTGAGAAAAGGGACAAGATGGACAAGATTTTTAGGCTTTGGAAGAGTGACAGATGGGTGGAGAAGAATGGGAGAAAAGCAGAGGTATTAAATTAATACTTCTGTTCCATCCTCACCAATTATAATTGTGCATACACCTGTCTTTGATGGTAAACAGCACCAAAGCACTAACAGATGTTTGTTTTTCTTAAGCACCACAAGTGAGAATGAAGTTTTAAAAACGTAAAAATCCTGGGTCAGATTTTCAATGGGCGATGTAGGGCTTGCATCAAACAACTTTGTTGGTGCAGCAGACTGTGCCAAATTTTCATTGGTCAGGTGCAGTTACAACACTTTTCCCCAATTTAATAATGTTTGGTGCAAGCTCCATAAAAAGGGTACCCAGAACTGCTGCAAGTTAGACCAGAAAATGTTGGTCTAACTTGTGGTAATTGGCACACGTGATCAAATATCCAAATCGCTGGCTAGGAGAATGCCACAAGCCCTGTGCATCATATATTAGGTTCATCTGAGGCTTGCGGCATTCTCTGCACTTGTAAAATCCATCCATCTGCATCTCAGTTCAGGACCAATTTGCCAGAAATACGTTATTACTATCAAAACAAAAAATGACATGAGTACTAACAAATACTGCTGGTTTAAGGCACATTTGAATACATGTGTTTTTAGATGATGGTAGAGTGAACTTATGTGTTTGTGGATTTAGGTGATATTGAGTGTCAGGGTCATGTTGATGATTGCTGTGCCAAATGGACAATATCCTTGTCTTCAGTCTCACAAGAGAGGAACTTCCTGTTAATAAAGTAGTTGCCATCTTACCTTCAACCAGTGTGCAGCATGGTTCTTAAAAGCACACACAAAATGGTGCCAGAAGGGATCAGAATTAGCCCACATTTGTAATCCACAGCCGTCTGTCAAGTAGTCCATCACTGGGGAGTCAGTAGGTGCCTGAAGGTGCATGTTGCAGTGTTTTTATTATTTTCTGTAAAGGGGAACAAAAACTGGAGTCCATAAGCATGAGTAGTGTGTGGTCCAGAGCCAGAGCAAAGCTGTCAACACAGAGACCAAGTGAGAACCAAAGCACCAGCCTCCCACCAGGACCAAAAGCAGCACAGTAGCAGAAGCAGTGCCAGAGGGAGAAAAGCAGTAGCAGAAATAGAACTGAAGCTCAACCAGGCAGTAAGGCCAATCTGTTACTTCTTCTCCAATCTGCTTTGGGAGAACATAGTAAATCTGCCTTTGGGTCTTCATCCCTTTCTGTAGTCATTTGGGAGCTCAACATGCAGAAAAGGCAGGCTGTTTAAAAGAGAAAAAGTAAAATAACTGCTTTCCCAGACAGTGAAGAGAAAGTGAAATTGGACTGTGCAGAAGCAGGCTTGCAAAACAAAAGTGTTTGAGGAGCTGCAAATTTAGAGGCAGTCACCAATTTTACTAAAGTGTGCAATATAACTTAAGGTGACTTTATTCAGTGTAATTTTTGTGACTAAGCAATGACAACAGCAACGACTTCTCAGATTCTACCACCTGAACCATTTGACTTTGCCAGCCCTTTGAGAGATTTCATCAAGCAAGTAGGCTAGAGGACTCAGCAGTGGAGAATCAGGTGAACACCCTGATGCATTGCACTGGGAACAAGGCAGATGACATCCTCAGGGGATGATGTTGAAGGACGTGGAAATGAAAAATTATAACATGGTCCAGGAAAAATTAAGTGCATATTTCACAGACCATAGAAATGTTATCTATGGAAGGGATGAATTTAATGTGAGCAGGCATGAAGCAGGAGAACCTGTTGATGACTTCATTACAGCATTGTAGACCCTAGATAAGCTCTGTAAGTATGGAGACCTAAAAGAGAGAGTGATCTGAGAAAGGATTGTCATGAAGCTCCGAGACAGCCTGCAGTTCAGTGACAATGTCACTTTAGAGAAGGCCATCATGTTGGCATGACAGAGCAAGGCCGTATAAAAACAACAGTCAGACATCTGGCCAGGAACAATGTGAGGGGCAGAATGAAACACCTAAGTTGACCAGAACATGGTAGGCATATTTGCACTGAATAGAGTCCAAAGAAACCCAATCCAGCTCTATATGTGATGCAGGATAAGCATCACTGAGGGACACCCCACAAGGGAAAGAAGGACATTCAAAAGCCATATGGAAAGTCCAGGAACACACCATCGCACAAGAGCCCAGTGTCCAGCAAATGACACCACTTGCCATGTTCCACAAGAAAGACAATTACAAAAATGTATGTCAGTCAAAAGAACAGTGCTTGAAGTCCATGAAGTACAGATTGTGACACAGTATGCTTTTCTGAGATCGATTCAGGCCCAATAGATTATCTGGAAAATGACAGTTCTCATCAACAGGATGCTAACGAAGCTCAAGACAGACACAAGTGCAGACATCACAGCCACATCAGAAATCCTTCACAATTAACTGGGGGGAAAACACCGCATACCTTTGTAAGCCACAAGAAAAGTACTGATGGGGTTAGGATGTTACACCCTGGATGTGTGCGTGGTGCTCACTTCAACTACAACTAAAGGGGGGGGGGGGTTGTTTAACCAGGAAAGGCACACTAAGCCAGAGCTTGTTTCCACATGCAACCTGGGAGCACAAAGAAGTTAAGGCAGGGTCACATAGTATGCAAGGGGGGTTAATGGGATTCAAACCCATATATCCAGGTTTGCAGCTCAGTGCCCTTAACTACTACTCTTTACTGCCTCCTAACTAAAGGCAGAAATGCAAGTCAAAATTACTTTTTCGTTGTAAAGAACCTACAGACCACACTGCTCTGCAGACAAGCAATTGAGAAGCTTTGTATTCTAGCCAGACTCGATAGTGTGGAACAAGCAGGTGGAAGGAGGAGTTACCAGCATTATTAAATTAACATAGGCAAACTCAAAAAAGAGTACCATATTCAGCACATGCTGGTAGCCATACTGGTTTTACTGAAGTACCCAGAACAATCCCAGTTCTGCTGATACTTGAGGTCAAAGACAAACTTTCCAGAATGGAGAATCTAGGAGTGATCAGTAAGACTGAACAATCCACACGCTGCTGTACTGGAATGATGGTTGTCTCAAAGCCAAATGTTACTGTAAAGATCTGTGTCAATCTATCTAAGCTGAAAGAGTCAGCCAGATGGGAAACATGTATCCTTCCTTCAGTAGAGAAGACTCTGAGTATTCTGGAAGAAGCCACTCTCTTCACCAAGCCCTGTTGTGACCCTGCCTCTGCCGCCACAGCTCCACTGACATACCTTTCACAAAGGCACCAGGACTCCCAAAACCCAGATAATGATGGGCTTACCTCCAGGCTGTTATCCACCCAGCCACTGTTCTTACCAGGAAGCCGGTTCCCGATGGTCACCATACTCCTACCACCCTCCCTATCAGAATTAAGAATGAGTACCCAGCTTGCCAGCTTTTCTGTTCCTCCCAGAAAACCCCTATTTAAACCCAGGCTAAGCACAATGCCCCATGGGGGCAGAACATGGAAATGGCCATTAAAGGAAACCTAACCAAAAATGGAGAATATGGTATAGTAAGCCAGCCCCGAGAGGGGTGACTTACACCTTTTTTAGTCTTTCTACTTCTTTAAGTCATATAGGTTCATAGATTCATAGGTAATTTCAAACTAGTTAGACTTGTGTCCCTAGAGCTTACCATTATTTTATATATTGAATGTAATCTATATTGTCTTTTATTTACCAAAAAGATACTTGTCTAATCTATATTTAAAAATATCCATATTAGTACTGGCTATCACATCTGTTGGTAAAGAGTTCCAGCCAGAAACCACTCTCTGTCTAAACCAATGCTTTCTTGGAAGAGTATGCCATTTTTGTATTGTTAACTGAAAAGGATGTCCCCTAGGTTCATATTTTGATTTTTTGGGGATCAACCCTAGGTCCGCTAATAGAGCATTATCTTGCAAACACTTAAATAACACAAAATAGTCTCCCCTAGTTCTTCTATGCTGCAGAGTAAACAAATTTAGCTCCTTTAACCTTTCAGAATATGACATGTCTCCAAACCCTTTGATGGATCTAGTAGCCCTTCTCTGGATACGCTCCAAGTTATGAATATCCCCTTTTTTATATGGAGCCAATGCCTGAGCACAATACTCCAGGTTGGGTCTCACCATGGCACTATAGAGGGCCATATACTCAATATACATTAATCCATTTTCATCCTCCTTTTCTGTGATGCATTCACAATAGTTTTAAAATCTTCTGACATCACCTGTGTTTTCATGTCTCTATTCCTTCTACCAGTGGCTGAAATTATTTTATATGTAAAGTATTTTTGCCTTTCCTCTTGCTAATGTAGTATTTAGTTCAGCCTGTTCCTTATGTTTTGATCTCATATGTAGTCTTTGGAACCTCCCTGGTCATGCCTGAAAACAAACGTGACAACAGTTTTGGTAAACAAAATTGCCTACTGTACCTACCTGATAAAATAAATAAATAAACACATATTATGTAAATCTCTCATTTCTTGACTCTCTCTGTGTCCAAAGTATAGGCCACAAATTTGCAAAAGGATATCTGTTAATGAAGCAATTGGGCAAATACTTAACTTTTATTTATGGTACAACTGTTCTATCAGAGAATCATTAAAGGGACACATTCATGTAAAGTGGAAGACATAGTTTGAAAGCCCATGAAAAGTTCATTTAATTAAGGTATTGGGCATACCAGTAGCTGGAAGAAGTCCAGAGATATAGTTGACTGAGTTTGTACAATATAAATACTACATTAGTGCCATTCTTAGAACCTTGTGATGTTAGTGATGATCAAGCAGTGCTTAACTCAATGCAGTTAGGCACTGCTTGATCGTGGTGTGGGGTCATAATGTCGCAAGACATTATGCCACAGCAATGTACTGTACTGCCAATACAATGCAATGTATTGCCCCCTCACCACCTATTATGGGGGCTTGCACCCCCAAACTCCCCAACTAAAATAACTACCTGGGGGCTGTTAACAGTAGAAATCACACAAAGTGCAAAAATTAAAAAAATCCATGCGTCTGGGACCGGGAATCGAAACCTGGTTCCAAATGCACTGCCTGCCTTCTTTGCTGCCAGTGGCTCATCCTGTCAAGCCATGGCATCTGCTCACTGGCCCCCTGTCCCAGCAGACATCTTATCCTCTGCCTGGGAGAATGAGAGGGAGCACTACCGCGCATACACCCTTTCGCAGATTTGTACCCTCTCGGTCTTCCTTACCGAGTTGTTCCTGACACACGTTTATGTTGTGCACTATTAAGCACTTGACATATTGACCTGGTAGGATTTATTAAAACTGACATCACAGGGTTCTAAGAATGGCTGTAATGTAGTATGGATATTATACAGACTCAGTCAACTATATATCTGGACTGCTTCCAGTCCAATACCTCAATTAAAATAACTTTTCATGGGCTTTTTAAACTATGTTTACCACTGCACATTAATGTGTCCCTTTAAGTTTGTCAGCTTCATTAGGCCTTGGCTTCTCACCCCCTTGCCAACACTATTTACTTTTCTGTATTTAACCTGCAGCACTATTCCTGATTCCTCAAACTTATTGTGCCCATTGACCTTGACATGTCGTTCAATTGATTGGAATAGGCACTGTAGTGTCACTAGTAGTTATTATTCTTTGTTTAGCATGTATCAAATATGAACACATATTAAAGACCTCTTCTGGTACAGTAAGGAGAAAAAAGCTTCCTTTTACAATAAAAACATTCTTTAAGAAAATGTGTAAATACCTTCACATCACAAGATATTCCCATCTCAGTATTAACATTTTTGTTGTCAGTTAGAAAATTAGTTTATTTCTGTTTTCACTGTTTCAAAGGACTTTTTTTGTTGGTGCTTTTCTTTGTCGCATTCTGTGTTGGGGGACTGCTGGGTTCCACCGGCACGGGGCAATTAGGGCGTCAACTGGCAATGTCGCTGATTGTTTTCTTTGCCACTTGTGGGGGGTTGTGCCTCCCCACACCCTCCCCACTGAAAGATTCCTACTCTGGGGGGATAGATCTTGGGGAGGTAGTGGAGAATCTCATATTTTGCACCCTGATTGCCAGACACCATAATGCGGTCACTCTGAGTGCCATAAGGGTCGCTGCTGCAGTGTACTTAGTAGAAGGGTATTTAGTCAGTTCTGTAGTCTGCTGTGTTTCTTCTGAATAGTTCTGGTAAAACTACTCACCTTGGTATTTGTCAGTTTGCACTCCCTCCGCATCATCATCATCATCATCTGTTTCAGATGTTGTTGTCACTGTATCAGTGTCTATTGCTACAGATTCTGGGGGCAGGAAAGAGACAGTGTCTATAAGTTTAGCTATGGTTTCTGCTTCCCCAGGGCCACTTAACACCCCATCATACCTCATCCCCTAGGAATGACACACTATATAAAATTATACCTCCTCCCCTGCCATTTGGAACCACCCTACCATACCCACTCCCTCAGCAAGTACACACACACACAATATGAAGTTATACCCCCTTCCCCTGCCCACATAGAACCACCCTACAATACCTTCTTCCCCCAGCAACCACACACACACAATAACATTTTTCCTTCTTTCCTCAGTCCATTTAGCACCCTACCCCACCCCACCCTCTTCCCCTTAACACCAAACACAATATGAAATTGCATCCTTTCCTCTGCCCGCTTAGCACCCCACACCACCCGCCTCACCTAGCAACCACACACACAATGCAAACTGATAACCCCTTGCACCAGCCCACTCAGCACTCCACCCTCTTCCCCCAGTAACAATACATGCAATGTGAAATAATACCCCCGAGCACCAGCCCACTTAATACTCCTCCCCACCCCCCTCCTGCAAGCCACCTATAAATAAATAAAACAAAATGTGTGATGGTGACTGGTTTAGCCATTGTCATACCACTTTAGCCAGTTGCATCTGCATGACTGAGAGATCATGTTGATATAGTATTAGTTACAGTGCTATCTCTCATTAATTTACATGACAGCTGGCCAAGGTGGCGCAAGTATGGCTGCTGCAGTCACTATCACATATAATTTATTTTATTCATTTCTAGGTGTCTGGGAGAGGAATCTAGGATGTGGTTAGAACTGGGCTCGGGTTTATATAATCGCAGATTGCTGTTTGATCTTCTCTATTAGGATTCTGATTGTTTAGATCTTTGTATCTTGGTGGCACCTTCTTTACATTTAGTATTTATGCATTTTCTTTTTCTTTCTTACTATTAAAATGTTTAATAAAGATCTAACTTTGCAAAAGAAAAAGCACTGGGCTGGGGTAAGGGAATATAATTACTTATCACGTGTGTGGTAGCTGGGGCAAGGGGGTTGATGGGTTGCTAAGTGAGCTGAGGAAGGGAACACAATTTCGTATTGTCTGTGTGCAGTGGCTGGTGGGAAAAGAGTGGGACGCAGTGCTACTCTAAGTGGACAGGGGATACAGGTTACAGTTTCATAGTGTGAGTATGGAGGCTAAGGTGTAGGGTGAAGTGGGCTGAGGGAAGTGGCATTTATTCCATTAAATTGTGTTCATAGGAGGGAGGTCATGTCAAACTAATCTCATAGATGTTTTTGGTTGGGTTACCAGGGAGGAAAGGAAATCAAGGGTGAGCAGTGAATGAGGCCTATCTAGTCTTCAGTAAGGCTTTCAACAATGTGTTGCATAAGAGGCTACTTAAGAAACCAAGCAGCCTGGGGGCAGGGGAGAAAGTAACAAGCTGGGTATCAAACTGGTTAAGCAATATGAAGCAAAGGGTGGCAGTAAATGGTAGCCACTTGGGTGATACGAGGGTGACTAGTGGGGTGCGACAGGGTTTGGTGCTGGGACCGATCCTCTTCAATATCTTCAAAGGTGGTTTTGCGACAGGGCTTGATGGTAAGTTGTGTCTCTACGGATGATACAGAAATCTACAACAGGGTTGATACTCAGGAAATGGTGGACAGAATACAAAGGGATCTGAGAAACTTAGAGGAATGGTCTAGGGTTGGCAGCTTGGTTTCAATGCCAGAAAGTGCAAGATTATGTACTTAGGACTATGGAACCCAGGGGTTAAGTATACTGTAAAATGGGGGAGTGGAGCTACAATCATCAAGCAAGAAAGAGACTCAGGGTTCATTATATCTTATGACCTTAGGATAGTTGGGAAGTGTGACAAAGCAGTGAGAAAGGCTATCAGGTTGATTGGGTGCACTGGGAGAGGGATTTCTAGCAGGAGGAAGGGGGTGGTGCTGCTGTTGTATCGCTCACTGGTGAGACCCCACATACAGTGCTATATTCATTTCAGGAGGCCACAGCTTCACAAGAACATTGAAAGAGTGGTAGCAGAACAGAGGAGGGAAAACCAAAATGGTGAGGGTGTTGCATGAAAAGCTGTACGAGGAAAGGCTGCACGAACTCAACGTGTACTCCCTGGAAGAGAGGAGAGTAGAGAGGACTAACTGAAACCTACAAGTACCTCACAGAAGTGAACTAGGTGCAAATAGAGGGTCTATTTTAGAGAAAGGAAGGCACTAAAACAAGGAAGCATTCCATGAAACTAAGATGGTGAAGTTTAAGAGAGATGTGTGGAATGTGTTACTCAGGCTCTTCTACCCCTTCTGGCTACTTCAGTCATTTTTAAAGCGCATCCACGCTTTAGTCACCAAGTTCATCTGGTTAGATAAACCCCCCAGAAAGTCATACTCTAAACTGGCTTTACCCAAGGATCTTGGCAGCCTGCAGCTTCCTAACTACTTATTTTACTATTGGGTAAGCCACCTTTATAAACATTTTAAGTGAGCATCCCTGCACTATGCACAATTAAATCCTACTTATGTTCCTAGCTGGCTTCAAATAGAATACTCTTTAATTAAGGAGGTTGGCTTGTCCGGACACTCCCTTTTCTTTTCTTCTTGGAAATCCTTACCTAAATCCCTCAAGAACTCTACGACTGGGGTCTCTCTCAGGGTTTTTTCCCAATTATGTGCATATCTAAAATTTCAGACTTCTAAAGATATCTCTCAGCACATTATGTTTAATAACAATATCAAAATTGGTGGGCAAATACTTTCTCCCTCTTGATTACCACAGTTGACAGATGCTAAAGTGACAGATTTCCTTAGTCAGGGTACCCTTCTTTCTTCACCTGAAATATTACAGAAATTCCTCCTGTGTCCAGTGCATATCTTCAGAATCTTCCCAGTTGAGACATCTTCTTCTCCAGATACTGGGGCCCTCTTCTGATAGTACTGATCAATCTTCCTTTCTCGACTCCTTGCAGGAATTGGCTCTAAAACCTCATGGCATAGCTAACATATACTCCCTCATTCTTGATAAAATCTCACTGACCACTCCTACTTGCCCTAAAACCTTGGATATGCTCCTTCCTTCTTCCACTCTCAAATGGGAACATATCTTGAGAGATCTCTACAGGTATCTCAAGACAGACTACATCTCACTCAGTTCCATATCCTCAACAATTTATATTACACTCCTGTAAAACTGGCTAAGATTTGACATCTTACTTTCTCTACTTGAACCAGATGTGGTCAGAAAGAAGGTACCCTCCTCCACATTTTCTGGTCGTGTGATAAGGTAGCCCATATCTGGTACCTTATAGAGTTTGGAGCCTACCCCTTACTAGGTCTGACAGGGCTTTTTATAACAGAAATTTGCATTATTGGGGATTATAGCCAGATCCCTGTTAAGGAAAGGAGATACCATATGGCTTTAGTCTCCCTTTCTGTTAAGAAAATGGTCCTTAGACACTGGCTGGATCAGACTCCCCTCTCCTATCAGGAATGGTTATAAGAGCTATCCTTCCCCTTATGGACTGAACTGATGAAACACAGAAACATAGAACCATAGAAGTTGACAGCAGATAAGGACTGCAAGGCCCATTCAGTCTGCCCATTTCTTTTTCTACCTTATGAATGTGCTATATGCCTTTGCTCTGTCAATGGCCTATCTATTCATACTCATCTGTATTGCTCCCTCATGTCTATCCCATGCCTGTTTGAAGCCCTGCACTGTATTCATATCCACCACTTCCTGAGGTAGGCTGTTCCATGTATCCACCACCCTTTCTGTGAAAAACACTTCCTCACATTACCCCTTAATCGGCCTCCCTCTCATCTCATGCTGTGTCCTCTTGTCCTACTATTTTTCTTATATTGAAACATGTTAGACTCTTTCACCTTGTTAATGCCCTTAAGGTGTTTGAATGTTTCAATCATACCTCTCTCACTCCTTTGCTCTAGGGTATACATATTGAGCTCTGTTAATCTGTCCTCATATGTTTTCTGATGCAGTCCCTGCACCATTTTGGTTGCCCTTCTCTGGACTGCCTCAATTTGTTTAATGTCCTTGTGAAGGTGTGGCCTCCAGTACTGCATGCAGTACTCCAGATGGGGCCTAACCAGTGTCTTGTAAAGAGGGATTATTACCTCCCTCTTCCAACTTGTGATACCCCTACTAATACACCCTAACATCCCTCTAGCCTTACTTACTGCTTTAGTGGTCTGCTTGGATGATTTCAGGTCATCTGTGATGATAATGCCAAAGTCTCTATATAGGTGACTTCCGGGTTTCTCTTCCCTATGTGCATGATCGTGCACTTCATTGCACTAAACCCCAGTTGCCACTCTTCTGACCATTTTGCTAGTTTATCCAGATCTCTTCTCATTTTGCCCACCCCCTCTGGATCATCTATTCTGTTGCAGATCTTGGTGTCATCTGCAAACAGACAAACCTTAACCTCCAGTCCATCTGCAATGTCACTGATGAAGATATTGAAGAGGACTGGCCCAAGGACTGATCCCTGAGGTACCCTACTTGTGACTTGCATCTCTTCTGACTGTATACCATTTACCACCACTCTCTGTTTTCTGCCCGTCAACCAGTTTGCCACCCAGTTGACCAACGTCTGTCACACCCTGAGCCTACCCAGCTTATTAATCAATCTTCTATGTGGAACAGTATCAAAAGCTTTGCTGAAGTCAAGGTAGGCAACATCAACTGCTCCCCCTTGGTCCACCACTCTGGTAACCCAGTCAAAGAAATCTATAAGATTAGTTTGACAGGACCTTCCTTTTGTAAACCCATGCTGTCTTGGATCCTGTGCTCTTATGGATTTCAGGTGTTGTACTATCCTTTCCTTAAGGAGTGTCTCCATAATCTTGCCCACTACTGAAATAAGACTGACTGGTCTGTAGTTCCCTGCCTCCTCCCTGCTACCTCTCTTGTGGAGTGGGATCACATGAGCCCTCCTCCAGTCTTCTGGGACCTCTTCTGTGCTCAGAGACTCACTAAACAGTTCTGCCAGTATCCACCATAAACCCTTCCTCTTTGACAGGAAGTGGGGTAAGCTAGATGCACTGTACTTGAAATGACATAGCCTGCTTATCCTTCTCCTGCTCCTCAGTAGCTATATAGCTCTGTTAAGTTATCACTTACTTTTAGGCCTAGAGCACGCTCCAGGGGAGGGTGGATGGTGGGTATTGGGATGTAGGATTGGGGAGGGTTGTTTGTTGTTTTTTCCACTTCATCTTATGCATTGTTTTCATTTTTTGTTGTGTTTCTGTATAAAATTAATAAAGTGGATTAAATAAAAAAAAAAGAGATGTGCTGAAATATTTCTTCACAGAAAGGGTGGCAGATGACTGGAACAGCCTGCCAGAGGAGGTAGTGGGGACAAAGACTGTTGGGAGCTTCAAGCATGCGTGGGGGAGTCACCAGGGCATATTAGTTAGTGGAACAGAGGAAGGAGTGGCACCTATGATCAACTAGAGTCAGTGGTAATGGAATGGGCAGGGACAAGGGGTAGACTGGATGGGCCTAAAGGTCCTTTTCTGACAACAAAATCTATTTTCTATGTGTGACATGGCTAGAGCGTGATGGGGTGCTGCTGCTCTCCTAAGATTGTGAACTGCTCCCTCTGCCTTTGAGTGACCAGATGATTTGAAGAAGGGTGCATCATATAGTTTGGTCAGATAAAAAGTATTTGACCTAACCAAATTCCTTGATTTTTAGTAGATCCAAACCAGATTTGGCAGATGATCTGAGTAGGGCTAGTTTTTAATTTGGATTGGATATTGCAGCATGTGACTATACCTAATACATTATGCACAGTTTATGAGTAAAGGCAGGAAAAGAGATTTTTAAAAATGTGTGGAGATGATCATGTTTCTTACTCATGTCATTAATTATTTAAAACTAGCATTAAAATCATTTGAAAATGTTTAAAGGAATGAAAATTTTACTGATAGTGAAATAAGCTTTCTGTGATTACTTTACTGATAAACACTTCATGATACTTTTTTGACAGCTAATTACAATTACCTTTCCTTTAAGTTTGATTGGAAATGTGGCAGTTGAATACAACCTTTAAAACTTATAAAACTAATATTTTACTTCACATGTGATGTGAATGGCTGATCTGAAAGGAACTGGCTGACTTAACTGGACCACATGAGATGTTGTTAGAACTTAACTACAGTGGTGGAGAGCTCAGCAGTTTGCTGACAGAACTCTACTTAATTTCATTAGCCAGTGGATACTTCAGGCCTGAATGGTCTTGGTGCAAAGTGCAACCTTAAAAATTAATAGCTCACAGCTGGTAAGTACTCAAGTAAACAAGTTAATAATTGTACTGTCCAGCATAGCAGAGCTATGCAGGTGTCTTATTCCATTCCATACTCTAAGCTCTAGGTAGACAATTTTACACTTTGCACCTTCCCATTTAAGAGATCAAACTACATAATCGGTGCCAGGCATGTGATTTCACGCTAACTGCCTTCCTGTTTAAGAAGTTACATGCATTATCAGTGCCAAACAAGTGATTTCACACTTGCAGTCATCCTCTTTAAGGGGTCACACATATTATCCGTGT
The DNA here is from genome assembly GCA_016271365.2 of Neoceratodus forsteri. NCBI lineage: Eukaryota > Metazoa > Chordata > Ceratodontiformes > Ceratodontidae > Neoceratodus > Neoceratodus forsteri. The sequence goes on along the minus strand of CM057452.1, from coordinate 506,727,966 downwards.
CAGGATAGTGATTCCCCACTTTCTATCTTTCTGTTTACTGTAACAGATCACACATATTATCAGTGCTAGACAGGTAATTTGAAACATTCCACCTTCCTATTTAAGAGGACACACACATTATCAGTGCTAGACAGGTGATTTCACACTGCCCCTTCCTATTTAAGAGGTCACACACATTATCAATGCCAGGTAAGTGATTCCACTCTTGCAACCTTCCTATTTAAAAGGGAACAGTCAACACCAAGGGCTCTGCTCTCAAGTGTGGGGCTGGTCCCAATATGCACTTTGTGTACAAAACATTTTGATTTACTTATTGTTTACTGTAGTAGAGTAGAGTAGATTGTATCAGACAAACCCCAGACTCCCCTGCAGTTTGCATTAAAGGAGTAGGCATCAGTGGGATATTCAATAGACTACAGTGTTTGTTATAGTTTATATATGCTCTGATCTTTTGTTTTCTGGTACCACTTTCCTCCCTGTGCTAAGCACAGTCACAGAGGACTGTTCTTAGGCCCTGTAGAAAAGCAAACCTGAAAAACATTTGATCGGAGATTATAAAGGCTCTAACATGCACTCCAGGCTATTGAGTCTCCCACCGCTGCCTACTGCTCTGATGTTAGCTGCAGGGGATTCTAGAATTTGTAGTAAAAGAAGATGCCAGCCTAGAACTTAACAAAATTAGTCTGATACAATCTACCACAGTAAACAGTAAGTAAACAAAAAAGGTTTTACCACAAAATGCACATTGGGACCAGCCCCACAATTGAGTGTGGGGGCCCCTTACTCTGACTTTTCCCCTTTAAGAGGTCACACACATTATCAGTGCCAAACAAGTGATTTCACACTTCCCCCCTTCCTATTTTACAGGTCACACACGTCATCAGAGGCAGGGAGGTGATTCCAGACCTGCCATCTTCCAGTTTAAGAAATCACATATCATCAGAGGATTTGTCTGATACAATCTCATCAGAGGGAGGCAGGTGATTCCAGACTTGCCACCTCCTTATTTAAGAGATTAAACATTATCAGGAAGTTGTTTTTTTTATTATCAGAGCCAGGCAGGTGATTCCACACCTGCCATCTTCCTATTTCAGAGATGTGTACATGGTCCATTTAAACTAAAGGCTGAGGAGGTGGTGATGACACCTATCAAGGTGAAGGGTAAGAAGGTTACTACCCCCCTGACAGCAGTAAATGATAGCGTAACTACTCCAAAGTATGATAATACCATACAAATTAGGGAAAACTCTCTTGTCAAGACCTGCAGCAAAACTCTTCAAAAAAATGTTTCATCCAAAACCACAGGTACAGATACAAGGAATTCTGACAGGGGTACAAATGAGGGGTGGAAGCCTGTCCAACAGAACTTTTCATCCAAAACCACAGGTGCAGACCAAAAGAGTCCCATAAATTTTTCATCCAAAACCACAGATGCAGACCATAGGAAATCCTTTAAGAGTACAAAAGATGCACTGCAAAACAAATGGAAATCCATCTGTGCTAAGAGTAGGGGTAGAACATGGAGGGCTTTGGCAATAAATGTCAGAAGCCCAGAGAACAAAATCTCTGACCTCGTGGACCACCATGGCAGAAGTTGAACTTGACTTAGTGGCAGTGACAGAAACCTGGTTCACAGAGAACCATGGTTGGGACATGGCTATCCCAGGCTACCACATGTACAGAAGGGACAGGAAGGGTAGGAAAGGAGGCGGGGTAGCATTATATGTCTGGGAAGAAATCAAGGCTACAGAGATGCAGGGGATCCCGGATGAATCAGAAGCACTATGGGTAACATCTGATGCAGGATCATGGGCAGCCATTAGGATAAGCGTCATCTACAGGGCCCACATTGCAAGGGGATATTGGGGACAAGAAAACGATGAAGACATTCCACAAAATAACAGACAAGGGCAAGACAATAATAATAGGGGAATTTAACTTGCCAGACATAATTGGAAATCTTGCACAACATCTTCATCAAGAGGAAAGGACTTTGTAATGGCCCTGCAGTGTGCAGGGCTGAGGTAGCTTGTGGAAACTCCTACAAGAGGTGAAGCTGCCCTGGACATGGTTTTAACTAACAGCGACAGGGTAAAGGAGGTAGATGTGGGGTGTCACTTAGGAAATAGCTACCATAGCATAGTGGAATTTACAGTAAACACTAGTGAAGACATTAGTCATTCCAAGATCAGGGTTTTAGATTTCAGAAAAGCAGTCTTTCAGAAGATGAGAGATTGCCTGGCAGAGAATCTTAGATACAATGAAGTGAAAGGAGTAGACAAAATGTGGTATTATCTCAAAGGAGCTATCACAGAGGTAACTGAACAGTGCATCAGAAGCGTGAGCAAGAAAAATAAGAAAAGGAAACACCTCTGGTTCTCCAGCGAGGTGGCTGCAATAGTAAGGGAGAAAAAGAAGGCATTCACAAAGTGTAAGGTGTCAATGAAAGATGAGGATAAGGAAAGCTATAAGGTAGTACAGAGTGAAGCAGGTAAGGCAGTAAGGAAGGCTAAAGCCCTGACTGAACTCAGGATTGTGCAGGGGGTAAAGAAGGGAGATAAAGCCTTCTTTAGGTATGTAAGGGAAAAGAGGAAAACCAAGACGGGGTAGTTGAACTAGAAAATATTGGAGGGAAACTGTTAGAAAAAGATTGCAAGAAAGAAGTCTTAAACCAGTACTTCTGTGTTCACCAAACAAAATGCAGACGATGGGCCGAGACTGCATAGCAGCAATGCCCAGAGAATGGGGGTTGTCACAAGCCCCTTCACAGATGCTCAAGTCTTGAAAGCTTTAAATAAACTAAAAGTGAACAAGGCCATGGGACCAGATGGGATTCACCCAAGAGTTGTCAGGGAAAGGGGGAGTGTATTAGCAGCACCTCTAGCAGAACTATTCACCAAATCACTAGAGAATGGGATCATACCAGAGGACTGGAAAGGGCAACAGTGGCCCCACTCCACAAAGCAGGGAGCAGCGAGGAGGCTGGCAATTACCGTCCAGTAATCCTCACATCGGTGGAAGAGAAGTTAATGGAGAAACTACTCAAACAGAATCACAACGTATCTGGAATCAAGTGGGCAGCAAGACAAGGGAAGGAAAGTTTATTCCTTTGATGCCCAATCCTGGAGGCTCTGGGCACTTTACATAAAACCATAAAAAGATAAAATATACAAAATACAGTAAATACAAAAATTCAGTAAAACACTGAAACAGCTACAGGAGTAATAATTAACTCAACTGTCTTTATCCCATAATTAAATAGCTACGTCTGGAAAGGCCAATGAAAAGAAGTGGGTCTTCAGGTGGCCCTTAAACACCTCAACTGAAAGGGGCCACCCATATAACTGGAGGAAGTGAGTTCTATAGAATGGGGCTGACGACAATGAAAGCCATGTCACCGGCAGGTTTAAGCCTCATCCTGGGAATCTCCAGGATGCCCCTAGAGGAGGAATGGAGGGGGCAGAATGGGGCAGCAGATGTTAGGAGATCAGACAGATAGCCAGGGCCTAGTCCATGTAAGGCCCTGACGGTGAGTAAACTCACCTTGAAGATAACCCTCCACCTGATCGACAGCCAGTGCAGTTCACACAGCACCAGAATTACATGACAGAACCTTGGATGGCCTGTCAGCAACCTGGCAGCTATGCTCTGCACTAGCTGCAATCAGTGGAGAGTACCCCCCAAGACCCCAAAATACTGAGCATTACAGGAATCAAGCCTGGAAGTTACAAAGACATGGACTAAAGTGGGTAGATCATCAGGTGGAACTAGGGGTGTGATCCTGCCAATGTTCCTTAAGTGGTAAAAACACTTTGGACAACCAATGACACCTGAGATTCAAATGTCAATCTGTCATCCAGGAACGCACCAAGGTCACATACCCTACAGGAAGCCATCAAATGTATTGGCACCAGGAAAAGTCCAGTTGCCACACCAGAGGCTTTTCTATCACACCTTCTGCCAGCTTCCACTACTAGAATCTCTATCTTGTCGAGGTTCAGTTGCAACCAGCTGGAGGCATCCAATCATTGATCTTGGCCCGGCAGGTGTTAAGAACATTCACAGAGTCGGATGTTCCAAGAGCAAAGTACAGATACAGTTGGGTGTCATCTGCATAGCAATGAAAACCCACATTGTACTTCCTAATGAGCTCACCCTGGGGCAGCATATACACTACGAATAGCATCAGCGACAAGATCATTCCCTGAAGTGCTCCACATGACAGGAGCTTTGGGGAGGAGGAGAAATTCCCCATCACCACCCGTTGCTTTCTGTCAATGAGATAGGACTCAGACCAACAGATGACAGTGCCAGCAAGCCCACAGTGCTTTCTGAGATGATCGACCATTACAAAGTGATCAACACTGTCAAAAGCTGAGGAGAGATTGAGAAGAATGAGAACTGACACATCTCCTCTATCTCTCACCCTAAGGAGGTCACTATGCATCTGAACTAGTGCTGTTTCCATGCTGTGCCTAGCTCAGAAACCTGACTGGAATGGCTCATAGACATCCAATGTCATGAGGTGCTCCTCAATCTGTTGTGCCATAATTTTTCTCAACGACCTTTCCCAAGAATGGAAGGTTGGAGATTGGTCAATAATTTGCCAAGGTGTCCGGGTCAAGGGATGGTTTCTTCAGAAGGAGCCTCACCAGAGCCTCTTTCAAGGAATCCAGGAAGCCCCCCTCTCACAATGAACACAGGACAACCAAGGCAAACACCAGTCAGACGGAATCAATGCATCTCTTAAAGAAACACATTAGTACTGGATCCAGTTCACAGTATGTGTGCTTCAGTTTCGAAGCAACCTCTATGACCTCAACCACCTCCACCAGTTTAAACTCCTCCCAGACAGGCAGAGTACCTCTGCTACCTCCAGGATGATCACCCAAAACAGCATGGGTTCATGGCAGTTAGGTCTTACCAAACTAACCTGGTCGACTTCTTCAGCTGGGTTACAAGGATAGTTGATCAGGAAATGATGGTAGATGTCATCTATATAGAATTCAGCAAAGCCTTCAACCCTGTTCCACACAGAAGGCTGGTAAAGAAGCTGGACCTCATGAACTACAACTACAGTACAACTTTTCAGCTGTAGAGGACTTATCTGACCACAAACATCTTCTGAACTACAAAAAAACAAAATCCATTTTTTTCGCCTGCCCATGTGATAGGCACAAACTACAACAGTTGACCATTTTTAACAGGCTTAACTCTCTCCTTGAACAGGTACAGCAGTTCAAATACCTCAGGATAACTGTAGAGTCCTCCTTATCTTTTGCCTCCCTCGTGGACCATGTTGATAAGGCAGTAAACACTATATTAGGGCTCTTATATAGGCATATGCACTGTCTCACCCCTAGCAATCTCTAGGTCAATTCTTCTATAATTGATTATGGTCTAGTCATTTATCATGCTGCCACTGATAACACACTGAAAAGGATCAACATAGCCTTTAACAAGACCTGCAGGCTAGCTATGGGGGCCCATAGATACACTCATATGTGTATCTGTATTCCCAGTCTAACTGGTTCCATCTTAAGGGCAGGATAAAATATCAGACTTGTCTGTTAGCCAAACAAATCTGCCTTGGCCTAACCACCCTGTCTTCCTTAAACTCATTAAACAAGTAACTAACCCTCACCATACCCATGGAATGTCTAACCAGGCTCTCCAAGTCCCTTTCTGTTGAACCTGCTTGGCACAGCATTCATTTCAGTTTCAGGCACCTAGCTGGCTGAATGACCTCCCCTCATTTATCCGTGACCAGTGAAAGATTGGCCCCTTTAAGCACAAATTGCTCCAGCACCCTTCTGCTCATTGCACGTGTGATTGTCTCCCATAAGCTGCTCTCCCCCAATTGTGACCTTCCCTCCCTCTTTCACCTTACAGTCCCTCCCCCACATGCTGCCTGTTTGCCTTTTTTCCTTCATTCTCAACCCACAGCACTTACACTCCTCTCTTCTATTCTGTAACTTCGCTTACCCTGAGTAATTCCCACCCCACCCCACTCCCTCCCCTCCCTTTCTTTTACTCCTCTCACCTCAATTCCCTGTCTCCTCCCTATTCCTCCATCCACCTCATTTCCATCTCTGCCTTGTCACACCTTCCCACCTTACTCCTCCTCCTGTTTCACCCCCCCTCTATTTTCACAAGCCATTCACTGGCTGCTGCTACTCCTTATAATTGTGCCTTAGCCTGTTTTTTCTCTGCCTTTATGAATACACTGTCCACTCCATTTGTCTAGTTTGATTACTGAGTAAACTGTTTTATCTATGTACTGATGTGGAACCTTTGTAAAACAGCATCTAGCTCAAAGGTATTGTAATCCGAGAAGTAAGTAAATAAATAAATGGGGATGGACAGTGAGATGGTTGAATAGCTGGCTGAGAGGAGGAACACAGAGGATTTAGGTAAATGGGGCATTTTCAGCTGAGAGGGAGGTGACCAGCGGGGTACAACAGGGTTCAGTAGTTGGCACCCCTACTTTTCAATGTGTTCATAGCAGACATTACAAATGGGCTGGGAGGTAAACTGTATCTATCTGCTGATGACACCAAGATTTGCAACAGAGTGGACTCCCCTAATAGAGTGAGGAGTATGACTTCAAACTTGAAGAAACTGGAGGAGTAGTCAGAAACATGGCAGCTGAAATTCAACACCAAAAATTGCAAAGCCATGTATTTAGGCAGACACAATCGCAAAAAGGATTACTACCTGGGAGGAGAGAAGCTAGCCCCCACCAGCCAGGAGAGGGACCAAGGTCTCATTAGATCAGAAGACTTGAAAGTGGGTAAACAGTGTGAAAAGGCAGCACTAAAGGCAAGTGGCTGGGCTGCATAGGAAGGGGAATCATGAGTCGCAGGAGGGAGGTGGTGTTATGACTTTATAGATTGCTAGTGCACCCCCCACTTGGAATATTGCATACAGTACTGGAGACTGCTTCTCAAAAGGGACATAGAATCGAGATGGTGCAGCGGAGAGCCACAAAAATGATTCCAGGACTGCCTCATATGGCAAACCAGGACAGGCTGAGGGAACTCAACATGTACTCCCTAGAAACAGAGGAGGGAGAGGGAATACATAAGGTTAAAGTTCAGGAGCTTTTCCAATTGAAAGAGAGCAGTAGAACAAGAGGGCATGACATAAGGCTGAAGGCAAGGAGTTTCAGGAGTAATACAAGGAAGTTCTTCTTTACAGAGAGTGTGGTGGACCCATGAAATAGCCTACCTAAGGAGGTAATGGGGGGCCAAAATGATAAGCAAGTTCAAGACTGCATGGGATATACATAAAGGTAGCAGAACAAAAGGCAAAGGAAGGATGGGGAAATAGCACTAGGTAGGTTCCTTGGCAGACTAGATAGACCTTGCAGTCCCCTTCTGCCATCGCTTTCTATGGTTCTATGTTTCTAGTACACATTACCAGAGACAGGCAGGTGATTCCATGCTTGCACCTTGCTGTTTAAGAGGTCACAAACAAAATCAATGCCAGGCAGATCATTCCAGAGCTTTTGCTTTCCTATTTAAGGGGTCAAACACTTCATTGGTGCCAAGCAGGCAATTCCACACTTGTCACCTTCCTACTATCACACACACATTGAGGATAATGTGTGTGTAGCAATGCACAACAAGCCTGTGTCAACATCAAAAGTTTTTTATGGCAGCCAGGAACCTCAAGAGTGAAGCTCGAGAGGTTCACTGGATGCCATAGAAAGCTCAAGATGAAAACTCAGGCTTGTTTGTATGGATGACCATACATTACCTTTTATAGTGTATGGGCATCCACATCCATTTCAAATGCTTAGATCCTATCAGTGAACTGGGGGTTGGAGTAGAGGCACTTGAGGGTTGATGGCAAGTTCAGTATGCTCCAGCATATTCTGTAAGTTCATAAAAAAAAAACAGCTTCTGATAGAGGAAAGCAGCTGTGCGGCAGCTTTTTAAGTTGTTATACTACAGAAGTGACATCACTACAGCAGCACAACAACATAATAATGTCACTACTGCAGCACAACAAGCATATTCCAGGCATGGAATTCCATGCATAACAGGGTTCCATCATTCGCTATGTTATCAATAACAAGTAGGCAATTAGACAATTCTACATTCTGATTTAAGAAAGCGCACACATTATCAATGCTGAGCAATTGATTCTACACTTCCCACCTTCATATTTAACAAGTCACACACATTATCAGTGCCAGGATGACGACTCCACATTTTGCATTTTCATAACACACATTATCACTGCCAGGCAGGTGAATCCACACTTGCCATGTTCCTGGTTAAGTGATCATACATTATCAGAGACAGTCAGGTGATTCTGGACATGACACTTTCCTATCTAAGAGATCACATGCATTAGCAGTGCCAGGCAGGTGATTTCTCACATGACAAAATCCATATGAAGAAGCCACTTGCATTATCAGTGCCAGACAGGTGATTCAAGACTTGTCATATCACCTTCCTATTTTAGGTCCTGTACACACTGACCCTCTTGAAATGTTTTACCCATGTTAAAACTTTTTAAAAAGGGTTGCGTCCATATTGTAACTCAATAAAAAAATGTGCTTCAGTTCCTGTTCTAAAATCATGATAAAACCTTGCTCGGAGTAAGACTTTAGCATGGTTTTAGGCAAACATGGTAGCCTTAACCCATGTTAACAGAGGTGTGGACATGATCCATGCCATAACGTGGATAACCGTAACCCGATCTAAAGGAAAATTCTATTGTTAGGCCCAGTGTTTAAACAAAAAAAAAATTATCTGATATGTGTGAGCTCCCAATGAGCTCCTGATTTGTAGGATATACTTTTTATTGTGCTCTGTTAACATTCCCAATCTTGACTTTGGTACTGCAATCATACCTGTTATCTCTCTTGGGCAAGCACAATGCTGGAGAACAGTTTGGACACACTGACAACTGTGCTAAGAACCATTTTTAGAATTACTGCTAGTGTGTAAAAAGCCTGAGAGGTTAAACACATTACCAGTGCCTGGCAGGCAGTTCCACACTTGCCACTTTCCTATTTAAATGATCACATGCATTATAAGTGCCAAGCAGGTGACTGCACAATTCCACATTCTGATTTAAGAAGTCACACATAATATCTGTGCCAAGCAGGTTATTCTACTCTTGCCACCTTCCTATTTAAGAGAGCACACATATTATGAGTGTCAGGCACTTGATTTCATACTTGCCACCTTCCTATTTAGGAGATCATACACATTATAAATGCCCTGCAGGTGATTCAACACTTCCCACCTTCTGGTTTAAGAGATCAAACACATAATCAGTGCCAGACAGGTGACTGCATACTTCTGCATTCCTATTTTAGAGATAATACACATTATCAGTGCAAGGCAGGATACTCACAGAAGAAAGGGTTCTGAAAGAACTCCTATAACTGAAGGTGGACAAAGCAATGGGGCCTGATAGGATTCACCAAAGAATTCTAAAAGATTAAAGGGTAGGACTAGTGACACCACTGACCTCCCTTTTTAACAAATCATGGGAGGATAGTGTGATACCGGAGGACTGGAGGAGGGCAGACGTGATTCCCCTTCACAAAAGTGGGAGCAAGACAGAGGCAGGAAACTACAGACCTGTTAGTTTGACCTCAGTGGTGGGGAAAATGATGGAATCAATTCTAAAGGAAAGAATTATTGAGTTCCTAGAGGCCAGTGGGGCACAGGACCAAGGCAGCATGGATTCACAACAGGAACTTCATGTCAAATGATTCTAATAGATTTCTTTGACTGGGTAACTAATGCAGTAGACCAGGGAGGGGCTGTGGACATGGTCTACCTAGACTTTAGCAAGGTATTTGACACAGTCCCACACAAAAGATTAATATAAAATTTAGCCAGCCATGGAGTGGGTCCCAAGACAGTAGCCTGGTAAAAAATTGGCTGGACAACAGGATACAGAGGGTAATAGTAAATGGAGTTTACTCTGAAGAAAGAGGGTTACTCGTGGGGTACTGCAGGGTTTAGTACTGGGACCGATCCTCTTTAATATCTTTATAAGTGACATTACAGAGGGACTGGAAGAAAAATATGTCTCTTTGCAGATGACACAAAAATCTACAACAGGGTTGATACAGAAGGTGGGGTGGAGAGGATGCAAAGGGACTTGGCTAGGTTGGAGGAATGGTCAAATGTATGGCAGCTTAGATTCAATGCAAAGAAGAGCAAAGTAATGCACCTGGGAAATAAAAATCCAGGGAAAGAGTACACAATGGTGGGTGAGATAATAACAACAACAGAAATGGAAAGGGACCGGGGGTAGTCATATATGACCTTATGGTGGGCATGCAATGTGAGAAGGCAGTAAGGAGGGCTGGTAGGATACTGGGATGCATAAGGAGAGGCATCACCAGTAGAAAACAGGAAGTTGTTATCCCTCTGTACAGACAGTTGGTGAGACCCCATCTGGAGTTCTGCATCCAGTCCTGGAGACCCTATCTCTGCAAGGACATAGACAGGATGGAGGCTTTCCAGAGGAGGGCAACTAAAATGGTACATGTTCTTCACCAGAAGACATATGAAGAGAGAGATTAGAGAAGCTTAATATGTATACACTCGAGTAGAGGGGGGGGACATGATAGAAACTTTCAAATACATCATGGGGATCAACATAGTCTAAGATGGTAGCAACTTTCAGAAAAAGAGGTGTGCAAGAACAAGCGGGCACAATTTGAAGATGGGGGATGGCTCAGAGGTAATGTGATGAAGTATTTTTTCACAGAGAGGGTTGTGGATGCATGGAACAGCCTTTCTGAGGAGGTAGTGGAGTCAAAAACAGTGGGGGGAATTCAAGCATGTATGGGACAGACATAAGGCAATTCTAGTGGGTGGTAGAAGGAAGTAGGCTGTTGGTTAACTAGGATCTGCAGCCTTTGCATTAGGTTGGGAAATGAGCAGAGTAGGTGGGCCAAGCGGTCCTTATCTGTTGTCAGATTCTATGTTTCCATGTTTCTATTCCACACTTGCCACCTTCCTATTTAAAAGGTCACACACAAAAGCTGCAATGGCCACAACAGCAGAAGGAGGAGGAGGCCAGCACAATGACAGCACAGCCCAGTACAACAATAAGATAGCATGGCCAAAATGAGTAGGAAAAGAAACAACACAATGGACTGGGAGAAGTGAATAAGAAAAATGACATTGATACATGTATGTAGCCAAATGGCAGGAAAAGACATGGGCAGGGAGGGAGGGGGGGACAGAGCAGTTGTGCAGCCTCTAACAAAAATTTGAGCATCCAAGAGATGCATGGGCATGCTCAGTTTAAGTAATTCTTGTAGTAGGGTGTAGCATGGTCACATGCTTCCCCAACAAGCTGCCTTGAAATTCCAGTTCTGTTGCGCTGTAGCTCCACCTTTTCTGCTCAGACACACCCAATGAGTTTTTTAAAAGACCAGTAAAGATGGAGCTCTGGTTATACAGAACTGGAACGAGTATTTAATAATAAGTTTTAACTGGGAAGATGACTTGCAGATTCAACTGAGTTCTCCTTTGAAGCAACTGTTCATCTTAATGTTGAATTCCTCTTATAAGCATTTACTGTTCCACCCTCCCTATCCCTGTATTTTAAACAGCTACAGCTTCAGTAGACGCAATACAGAAATTGTTTCTTATTGTTAAAACCAGTGGCATGCAAAACAGGAAAGGTTGTGATTTTGGTTTTGCCAAATGATCCTTGCTTTTGTTTCTGGTTTTGAATCCATGGCCAGCATGCATTATATGCCTTCATTTTAAAATATAATAAAGAAAGCCAATGTACCAATGGTACCCAAAAGCACCAAACTGAATTTTATAAACTATAAGTTGGTGGCATAAATGGGGAATTTTTTATTTTTTTTACAGATAAGATTGCAATCATTTTTAAATTATTGGAGCCAAAATTACATTTAGTTAAAACAGGAGCAATCCATTTCTCTCTGAGCAGGTCATAGTTTTAACAGTACAGTAGATAATGCAGTAGATAATTATTAAAAACTGTATACTCACCACAACAACATGAAATCATTGTCTTGAGGTAAGAAGTGCTGAAAGTTAATGAGTTATTTGAAATCTACTTCTTGCCTTAGCCTGCCTATCTGCATGATTCCTATTAACATTAAAATAGTTTTCTTGACCCCAGTTACTTTTAAAGTTCTTGTAATCAGTTAACATACTAGAGACACCAATTCATTCCAGATCTGCTTGAGTGTTATGTCCAAGATACATTGTTTCCAAGTTTGTAATGATTAGCTTTAAGTTCTTGTTATAGAAACCAGTCAGCATTGTCACTAAGACCCATTGTTTCTAAAGATAAGTGTAATTTGCCTCACCAACCTTTTATTGCAAAAGCAGCATTTCCTTTCTTGCGGCTTCAAGTAATACTCCCTTAGGAAGTATATGGTCTTATATCTTCAAGATTCTTACAAAATGGCAAGGCAAGGCAAGGCAAAATTTATTTAAAAAACGCCCAATCCCTGGGGCTCTGGGTGCTGTACAAACCATTAAAACAAGCATTTTAACATAATAAATATAAAAAATTTACACATAAATACAGATCATTACAGAACTAAACATTTAAATATAAATCTTTATCAAAACATTAAATTAAATTAGATTAAATGCCTTAGAGAAGAAAAAGGCCTTTAACTGGGCCTTAAAAACATCCACTGATGAAGCCTCTCTGACCATAGTTGGTAAGGAATTCCACAGAAAAGGGGCCGCGACACTAAATGCCCTATCACTGGCTGATTTCAGCCTAGTTCTGGGAATGGTCAGGAGGCATTCACTGGAGGAGCGAAGAGGCGTGCAGAAAGCAGGTGACAGAAGGTCTAACAGGTAACAGGGCCCTGTCTGTGTAGGGGCCTTATAGGTAGAAGACCTACCTTAAAGAGGACTCTCCACCTGACTGGCAGCCAGTGCAATTCACGAGAACCGGTGTAATGACAGAACTTTTGCTGCCGGTCAACAACCAGGCAGCTGCATTTGCACCAGCTGCAATCTGTGGAGAGACCTCCCATGACCCGAGATAGAGCGCGTTACAGTAATCAAGCCTAGATGTGACTAAGGCATGTATCAAAGTAGGGAGGTCCAGAGGCGGAACAAGGGATTTGATTCTGGCAATGTTTCTGAGATGGTAAAGACAGGTACGAACCACAGAGGATATTTGAGCCTCCATGGTTAAATCCCTGTCCAGAATCACACCAAGATTTCACACCCAAGAGGAGGCCTTCAATGGCACAGACCCTAGGACAAGCCCAGTTTCTGTGTCAGAGGCCATCCTATCATGAACTCTGTTCGACTCCACTACTAATACCTCCATCTTATTGGGGTTCAGCCGCAACCAGCTGGAGGCCATCCAGTCGTTAATCTCGGTCAGACAGATATTAATCACATCCACTGCATTGGATGTTCCTGGTTGCACAGGTACTGGCTGCACTTCTGATGGCCATATTTAGCAGCTCACTGGATACAGGAGTAGTCCTGGAGTACTGGACGAGGGCAGATGTAGTCCCACTTCACAAAAGTGGTAGCAGGGAAGAGGCTGGCAACTATAGGCCAGTCAGCCTGACTTCATTTATGGGAAAGGTATAGGAATCACTGTTGTAAGAAAGGATTGTGGAATATCTTGAATCTAATGGGTTAGAAGACCTGAGGCAGCATGGATTCATGTGGGGAGATCATGTCAAATGAATCTTATAGAGTTCTTTGTCGGGGTGACTAAGGAACTAGATCAGGGTGGAGTGGTGAATGTAAGTCTACCTAGATTTCAATAAGGAGTTCTACACCGTTCCACACAGGAGACTAGTAATCAATCTGAGTAGCTTAGGAGTGGGTCAAAAGGTGGTAAACTGGATAAGAAATTGGGTTAGGGATAGGTAGAGAGAGTTCACTCAGAGGAAGGGAGGGTGACCAATGGGGTGCTTCAGGGATCATTGCAGGGACTGGTCCTCTTTAATGTCCTTATAAGTGATGTTACGGAGGAGCTGTAAGGTGCAGTCTGCCTTTTTGTGGATGACACCAAACTCCGTAATAAGATGGACAGTCCAGGGATGTGTGGGTGTGTGGAATGGATGACCAGCAACCTGAGAAAACGCAAGGAGTGGCAAAGAGTATGGCAGCTGGTTTTCAATGGAAAAAAGTGCAAAATAATGCATTGGGGTGTACAGGGAGGGGTATCACCATCAGAAAGAGGGAAGTGGTGTTTCCTCTGTATAGATCATAGGTAATACCTCACCAAGAGTACTGTGTCCACTTCTGGAGACTACATCTCAGAAAGGACATAGACAGAGTGGAACCAGTCTAGAGAAAGGCAATTAAAATGGTGCAGGGTCTTCATCAGAAGCCCTATGAGGAGAGATTAAAGGACTTAAATATATATACCTTGGAAGAAAGAAGGGGGGAGGGTATGATAGACATGTTTAAATACCTCCTGAGTGAAAACAAGGTACAATAGGGAAATATTTGCAAGAAAAAATAGGTACTTAAAGAGAAGGGGTCATGATAAGAAGCTGGGGGGTAGATTCAGGGGAGATGTGAGGAAGTAGTTTTTCACAGAAAGAGTCTTGGATTCCTGGGACAATCTTCCAGTGGAGGTGGTGTGGGTGAAACAAATAATGGGGTTCAAGGTTGCATGAAATAGGCATAAGGGAATTTTAGGGAAAGGGAAGGGGGGGTGACTGGGCCAAAGATTAAGTAGGATCTACAGTGATATTATAGCCAGGGAAAAATGAGCAGATGAGGTGGGCCAAGCAGTCCTTATCTGCTTGCAAATTCTATTTGTAGTTTTGTGTTTGTTCAATATTTAATTTATTTATTTCAACTCCAAAAGTATCTACTCAATATACTAAGCTAGCCTTCTCTGACCTACGCAATATAGTGCTATGCTTATGCAACTGTGTTAGTTTGGTTTGGCGTTCGCGTTCTCTATTCCAGAGAATTACCACCCTGTAGAAGTGCAGCGGCAAGGAACCCTCAGAGAGGGTTCCAGCCCTAGAGGTGCAACGGGACAGTTCCCGTGGCTAAAGGTACCTTAGGATTTCCCCTAAGGAGAGAGTGCTGCTGCTGGAGGAGGAGGGAAGGATGGTGGGGCAAAGAAAAAATGCTTCACAGTGAGGCTTAGAGGAACTGCTTATATAACTCAGGAAGTGTGAGTGACTGTCTGTTGGCCACTGAAGTACAGGCAAGCCTTTCAATACATTGACCTACACAGCCAGCATAGAGTTATGCTTGTGCAACTGTAGGGGTACGAAGGCAAGGAACCCTTGGAGAGGGTTCCACCCCTAGAGGTGCAATGGGATAGTTCCCGTGGCAAAAGGTACCTTCAGAATCCCCCCCAAAAATGTAGTATCATCCCCAAAAAGGAGGCAACATGAAGCATATAAGCAAACAGTAACTGTGACATAGGAGCAGTAACTGTAACATAGTAGTAGAGAAGCATAGGCAGTTTGATAATGCAATGAGATGTTCAGTTGGATAATGTAATGACTGCCCAGGTTTGCGTAGCATGTTACTGACGTTGCTTTGAGATTAGGGGATCCCCTAAGGAGAGAGGGAAGAGCAGGACATCCTCCACCTCCATCCAACAGCGGAGCCTACCTAAGATATTAGGGGAAACAACTACACTAAGTGCTATGACCTGAGGCAATGGAGGAGAGAAAAAAAACCCTATGAGGAGGAAATCTCTGGGGATCCAAGGCCTAGGTCGCCTTCCCTCCAGGCTTGGGATAGTTTAATTAGTGATTGCTCTGCAGCTGCAATTTGGAAAACCCAATTAAAGGGAGGTGGAAAATATTCCAATTTGGAGGAAGGCTCTCACTTAAACCCTCTAGCAGGAATGCTGTGGAAGGTTGCAAGAAAACTCTGCAACAATACATACATCCAAGGTGCATGAGGAGAGCAACAGCTGCTGAGGCACTCACCTGGCCTACCCTCCCTAAATCAAACCAGATGAACCAGAGTCAGTCATAGGGATAATGCGGTGAAGGTGCCTTGCTAGGAAGACTACTAAAGTCAATGGCTAACCATTATAGTGGAACACTAGAGCCAAAGGAAATCATCTTAACCACTCTTCACTGCTAGTCTTAAGTTCTACACCAGGAGCTGCTGTCACATAGCAGGCAGCTAAAGCCAAGCCCAGGGTGAGGACATTCCCAGCTATGGGCCAGGTGAGAAGGATCCCACCCCAAGTTGGACACACTCGAGTTGCAGACTAAATGCAGAGTGAGATCGTCAGCTGTAGGAACCCTGTACCAGAATAGAATGGCAGGCATGCCCCAGAAATTGATTGAGAGCTGAAGCTGGTAAGCTGAATGAGCATGGTATGCTGAAATCGTAATGAGCATTGAGTGCTGAGACCAGCAAGGTTGAATGCAGATTGAGTGCAGCAGACTCCCAGAGGCTGAAGCTGAGGGAATGGCAGTAGGCATGAAGAAAAGGGTTGCGTAAGCAAGGAGCAACGGTTGCGTAAGCAAGTGTGGACCTGCACAGGTCAGTAAGCAGTAGTAGTGATAGGTGGACCTACATAAATACTGTGTAGCAATTAAACAGCACTGAATTGGGGGCAAGCCAGCCAGACATGAATAGCCAAATCAAGGTGACAAACTCTGAGGATTTAAGGTGGCAAAGACAGGATTTATAACATAATTAATTAGCCACATAGGCCACTTCCCCCCAAACACCTCCCAGTCCCCGACATAGGACAAACAAGGAAGCGATGGAAAGGCAGAGAACCACATGCAGATATAAAAGCTAATTTAATAGCCTCAGCAGGAGCTTCAGCTAACCTCAGAGTAAAACAAGGTACAATAGCAATGGAAGTAAGCAAAGCAGCAGCAGGAAGCAAGTAGGCCTGTACAGCAGTAGTAGGAACAAATGAGTACACTGAGTTGAAACTGCAAAAGTAAAAGACATAATGCTCTTAAAGCACTTTCACCAGGCAGTGCAATGAGACTGTTGCAATGAGGTAATTAGAAAAAGCATGAGTAAGCTGTAGAGCTAGGTTCAGTAAATCTGAATCAGGTGAAAGTAATGGAGTATGCCATGAAATAGTTATAATGGAGCTGAAACACACAAATCAGGTTTGCAGTTGCAGTGCATGTAATGAGAGTTGTGAATAACTGAAAGCAAGCAGTATGAGCCCAGCAGTAGCAGTATGCTAGGAACATAGAAAGCCCCCCCCAAAAAAAAGGAAGGAAGCACACACAGCTGAAAGGAAAATACAAACCACAAGCAGGAAAATAAACACAGAAGCCCAGCAGAGACAAGCAGGAGCAGCAGGTGGGAGGGACAGGCCCCAGCCAGCCAGGGAGGCCCAACCAGCTCAAAGGACAAACTGACAGAGCCTTCGGCTGCAAAGAAAAAAATGCTTCACAGTGAGGCTTAGAGGAACTGCTTAAATAGCTCAGGAAGTGGGAGTGGCTGGCTGCTTGGCCACCGAACTACAGGCAAGCCTTTCAATTATTTTTAGTTTCATACCCACTCAGAATACTACAAGGGTATTTGAAGGATAGAAACCATGAAAGATGCCATTTATTTCTTCTTTTTGCTTTTCTTTACTTTGTTCCAAATGTGTTTTCCAAGAATTTTTGCCATTAAATATCGCCACTAGCTATGTGTAGTAATCTACCATCTCAAATGTCTGTTCACCTGTAACCAATCCCATGCCCCGTTTCTATTCATATGTTAAATCAAGAATTTAGATTCCCCTATAATAATTTTTAACATTAGCCCAACCAATTGTTCCACCAAGAGATTCAAGGCATCCTGTAAACCTATAGGAGTAACTTAAAGTAACAGTGTCATCAGCTTAAATTAACATACTATAAGAACTGGGTGATTATCAGTAGAAGGTGGTGCACATATAGAAAGTGTATTTCTATCACTGAGTTGATATTAGAGATGCAGCAAATTTAAATTTCGCTGGCGAAGTGAACGTGAAGTGGGCACTTCGCGTTGTCACTCCGCTTTGCAGAGCGGCCAGCATGAAATGCCTACTTTGCCTTGTTATTATTACTTTGCATTGTCATTCTGCCTTAACGTGAAGAAAGGCAGAGTGACAACAATATTGCCAGCCCCCCACACACACAGTCACTAGAATATTTGTCTCCAGAAAACTCCCCAGTGCTGATGAAGTGAAATGAGAGCGTAACAAGAATTGCAAAGTCTTCCATAATTAATGGCACATTCAGTCATCTGGGCAGTGGTCAGACATAGTCACCAGAATTAATGTTCATCCCCAAAATGCTACTGTCTTGTGTCCCCTGTGCTGACCAAGTGAAATGAGAGTGTAACAAGACTTGCAAAGTCTCCCATCTTAGAGATGCAGCAAATTTAAATTCTGCCAGTGAAGTGCCAGCAAAGTGAGTACTTTGCATTGTCACTTCACTACACAGAGTGGCCAGCATGAAATGCCCACTTCCCTCGTTATTGTGATTGTGAATTCTCAGTGTCATTCTGCCTTAACCTGAAATAAGGTAGAGTGACAACAACATTGGCAGCCCCTGGCCCCCCACACATCACATGGCTTTCAGTACTGTAACTCACATGCTGTATAAAAACGTGAATGCCTGCAGCTGTAGTTCCCCAATGGCAATGACCTGTATCACAAATAGAGGTGCAGAAAATTTAAATTCCACCAGCAAAGTGCCCACAAAGTGGGCACTTCACGTTGTCACTCTGTGGCCAATGCAAAAGGCTCACTTCGCCTAGTAATTATTACTTCGTGTTATCATTCCGACTTAACTCGAAGTAAGGTGAAGTGACACTGATATTTGGCAGCCCTTCACACACACAGTCACCAAAATTAATGTGCATCCCCAAAATGCTCATGTCTTGTGTCCAGAAAACTCCCCAGTGCTGATGAAGTGTAATGAGAGCACAAGAAATGCAAGGTCTTCCAAAATTAATAGCACACACAGACATCATGCATTCAGTAGTCATACACAGTCACCAAAATTAATGTGCATCCCCAAAATGCTACTAAGAGCATAACAAGAAATGCAAAGTCTCTCAGGATTAATGGTGCACTCTGTCATGTGTGCAGTGGTCACAAACAGTCAGCAGAATTAATTTCATTCCCCAAAATGCTACTGTCTTGTGTCCAGAAAATTACCTAGTGCTGATGAAGCAAAATGAGAGGATAACAAAAAATGCAAAGTCTCCCCGAATTAATGGTGCACTCTGTCATGTGTGCACTGGTCACACACAGTCACCAGAATTAATGATCATCCCAAAAATGCTACTGTCTTATGTCCAGAAAACTCCCCAGTGCTGACGAAGTGAAATGAGAGCGTAAGAAGAAATGCAAAGTCTCCCAGAATTAATGGTGTACTACAAATGCACAGATAGATTAAGATTGCGCTGCACACTCAAGACGCAGATGCAAAGGCACAACACCTAACCAGTGCTCATAAGTCACAAATCCAAATCTGGAAAAGGATACCTTTTGCAGGTTTGGGGTAGTGCACAGCGGTAACAGACAGTTCACTACCAGTAAAGATACCACAAAGCAGTATAAAAAATTCATGCAGGTGCGGTGGATAGCAGGTTCACACTGCTGCAGTTACTCTGTGGCACAATAACAGGTGTTTTATTTTATGGTGCACATCGCACACACACTCACACACACTACAAGCAATGTGTAGCAAATTGAAAACCTTTAGTAATATAACCAAATGTTTTAAACAAACTGAAATTATACACTGCTGCATCACAACAATCAGAAAAAAAAATGTCAAGAACTACTAAAAATATTACTGTGCATACATTAACACAGTTATACAAGAAAAATATAACCAAAACAGAAAAGACTGCCTTTTTCTCCCAGCTAATCTACCTACACCAGAGATATGCCCTCTCCCAAAGCACACTTCACAGTACACAGATGGACTGTTCTAAATTAATGTTCAAAATCCACATACAAACAATAAACACTCAATAATATGAGCACAGGAGGGTTTTCTATACTAGCTGTAGTAAATTGTGAGCAAAAAAATATAGCTCAAAAATACTTTTTTAACAGCTTTTAGAGGATTTGAATTGCAGAGCTCTGAGAGGAAACTGTCTCCATCTTCCACGACACACACTACACAGAACTGAGGCTGTGCAGAACAATCTAGAGTCCATGTGACCTGCAATCCCATAAAGCACTGTAAAATTCTCCTTTGGAGCTCAAGAACAAGGCGGAGTAAGGTGAAGTATGGTGTACTACATTGATTTCAATGTACTTCACCTTAAAATTGATGGAGAAATGGCTTGGGGATGGTGGAATAATGCAAAGTCATCGTTTTCAATGGACTTCGCCTTTCCCATTATAACGCGAAGTACTCCACTTCTCGTTGCGGAGCACTTCGCGGACTCTGCATTACTCTGCAAAGTCAAATTTCAGCCACTTCACCCACCACTAGTTGATATATGCTTTAAATAAAAAAGGAGCAAGAATGAATCCTTGTTTAATGCCCCACTGGACAGGAACAGGGCAAGATGACTTACCACCCTTATGGAGTTTGATTTTGGTGAAGTATCTTAATTATTTCTCTAAGATGTTTTTCTACAGAGGTTGCATTTAAAATACCCTAAACACATGCTCTATTAACAGTATCAAAAGCATTACGTAGATCTATAAAATCAGCATATAGATTTTAGAATTCATAAATACATATTAGAAAATGGCTTCAAAAAATCCATCAATGTGATTGGTTGAAATGGCACCGAACCTGGGCAATTATTTTTCCATAATGCTCACTAAAAATCAAGTCCCACAGCATGGCAACAGAAGTGCCACTTCACCCAATCAAATCAATGAGAGAAATAAAAAATTCCTTCAGTCACACACTGTAATCAGCGCGAAGCGCTGATTTTCCAAATCGCCTCACAAGACCACAAGTAGCGACGCAAATGACAATCCCAATTGACAACATATCTCCTATTAACTTCAACATGCTGTCAGAGGAAGATGTCGATGACTTATTTAATCCACCATCTGAGGGAGATGAGTCCCAAAATGACGAAAACCTGGAAAAAAGAACAGAAATCTGTCAGCAGTACAAAACGTCACATATCACTGACTACCACTTAGCTGACAGAAATCGGAGCGAACCGAGAAGAAATGAATACTCAGAAAATTACAACGTGGGCAGTATCAGTAATTCATGACTGGGCAAGAGAAAGTGGCATAACCATAAATTGGAAAACAGATAGCCCCAGAACACTGAACGAGATCTTCCATAAATTCTATGCAGAAGTTAGAAAAGCAACCGGCGACCAATATTCGGTTGCTGGATACTGCGCTCTACGAGCAGGGCTCAACAGATACCTAAATAGCCCATCAATATGCCGAAACATCAACCTCGTCACAGACCCTCAATTCAAAATGAGCAACAATGTCTTCAAAAGCATACTAAAGCCGTACAGAAAAGATAAAAAAGACCAAGCAGCACACCACCCACCGATCTCCGATACAGACCTGGCAAAGCTCAGAAACTCACCAGCACTCTCCACAGACACTGCACCAGGCTTGCTGAGCTGCATTTGGTTCGAAATTCAATTACACCTAGCCCGGCGCGGTAGAGAAGGCCTGAGAGCTTAACCCCTCCTCCTTTCAACTTCAAAAAGACCAGCACAACCAAGAGTTCCTTACCCTGGCTTACAACCCTGACAGCAAAAACCATAAAGACCCCCTTGAAACAAACAAAGAATTCCCGAGAGGCTGCATGTACTCAGATCCAGATAACCCCGAATGCCCAGTTGCAGCATTTAAAAAATACATAAGCAAACTCCCTCCCAACCCTAAAGCACTGTACCTCCACCCGCGACGAGCTCCATAAGAGTTCTTAAACACACAAACGATATGGTACATGCAGGAACTGCTAGGAAAAAACTACCTTGGTGACATGATGAAAAAAATCAGCAAAGCAGCAAATCTGACCCACACGTATACCAACCACAGCATTCGTAGCTCTGCCGTCCAAATCCTATCAAATGCAGGTCTACAGTTGTGCGAAATTATGACCATCACTGGTCACAGGTGTGAGCAAAGCCTGAAATCTTACTGGAGGCCAAAGGAAGAAGACAGGAAGAACTGGAGTGCCCTCCTCTCCAGAAAAACTGCAACCAGCACCACAAGCAATCAAGAGAGCACCAGCAAACAAGAAGCAAATGAACCAAGGCCATCTAGTGGAATAATGACTATACATAGCTCCTTCAATGTAATGAACTGCACCTTCTCAAGTCCAGTAAATTTTATGGAAAACAAAAATTAAATATCGAAAAAGAGCTGCAATTCAATGTAAAAGTTTAAATGTTTAAATGTTTAAAAAGTTTTAAAAGTTTCATTATTAAAAAGTAAAAAAAAACAGTTTGAAACAGTTCCACTGTTAAATGAAAGCACTTTTCTTGTGCACTACTTTTCCTCTCACAGTATTTATTCATACAAAATAAAAGTTAACATTTTAAAAGCAATCATTTCTTTGACTATTTTTTAAAATACAGTGAAGCCATTTCTAAAGCGCAATAATACCACTCAGGGTGGGGCATTATTGGGAAATAGCCGACCTTCCAGGCAGGCTATAAGTTCCTCCGCCTATGGCGCCGGGCCTCATTACGCCCCTGGGTGGTCTGGTATTTCCCAATAATGCCCACCCTGTCGGGTATTAAATGCTTACACGATAACTGGTTCATGTTTTTTCCCATAAGGAAACTGGGTAGTAATTTTATTGTTATAACCAGCTGGTTGTAACAACAAACATACACCCAGTTTCCCAATCTTGGCCCATGCACTAGCTGGGCTCTTCCTCAGCTCTGCACGTCCTCTGCCGTTCCGCTCCTTAACTCTCTGCAGTTCACCGACAATAGGAGTTGGCATTAAGTTCTTTTTTAAAAAAAAATATGACTGGGCACATAAAATGTTTTAATTTTTTTGGTCAGAAATAAAAAAAAACAACTAAACATTGGTTTAGGTCAGGAGTGGAGCCACCGTGGACCTGCTGAAACTCCAGCAGTCCCTGGCTCAGCTCTATTGAGATAAACATTTATTTTGCATAATTGCTGTGGTGAAAAAAACAGCAATGTTACAAAATAAAGGATGCACAGGTGTGTAAAACTCTGATTTTACACACACATCATTCTGGTGGGATGCCCTAATAAACCCCTTGAGCTTTGCTCTCGGGTTTATGTGGTATATCCCAACCCCTCGGGGGGGGTGTAAAATCCTAGTTATAACCACCTACCCATCCATTATGTCCTATTTTTCTACTAAATGTTGTGGAACATAAATATGGTCAGTTGTGGAGTAATCTATCCAGAATCCAGCTGCAGATTTGAAAATAACTGTGACTCCTTTTTTCCCCACTATTCTAACAGGGATCAACTATTTTGAGTATATTTAAATGGCCTACGCAACCAGTATGTTATGCTTGTGCACTGTGTTACTTGGTTTTGGCCATTTCGCACTCTCTGTTCCAAAGGAATTACCACCCTGTAGGGGTACCAATGGCAAGGAACCCTCGAAGAGGGTTCCACCACTAGAGGTGCCACGAGACGATTCCCTTGTCTAAATGTACCTTAGAAAGGATCTCAAGGAGAGAGGCGATGCCACTGGAGGAGGAGGGGAGGATGGAGGGGCAAAGAAAAAGTGCTTGAGAGAGAGAGAGAGAGAGAGAGAGAGGCTCAGAGGAACTGTTTATATAGCACAGGAAGGGGGAGTGGCTAATTGCTTGTCTACTGAACTACAGGCATAGCCTTCCAATTCAGTGGCCTATGCAACCAGTATGATGTTATGCTTGTGCAACTGTGTTACTTGGTTTTGTCCATTTCACCTCTCTGTTCCAGAGGAATTACCACCTATTAGGGGTACCAAAGGCAAGGAACCTTCGAAGAGGGTTCCATCCCTAGAGATGCTGCAGGATGATTCCCTTGGCTAACAGTACCTTAGGAAGGATCCCCAAAATGAAATGTAGTAGTACAAAGCACGTTAGCAATCAGTAGCTGTGAGGCATTGTAGTAAATAAGGCACCAGTCAGCTTGATAATGTAATGAGGTGCACAGGTTAGCAATGGCATGAGTGCAATGGGTTGCACTGGAGCTTGAGGGGGCATCTTAAGGAGAGAGGGAACGGCAGTAGGGACACCATCCACCTCCATCCAACAGCGTAATCTACCTAAAGGAACTAGGGAACATTAACATTAACTGCAGCTAACTAATGGTTATGACCTGAGGCATGGAGGAGAGAAAAAAAACATTGAGCAGGATATCTCTGGGGATCCAATGTCTAGGTCACCTTCCCTCCAAGCTTGGGATGTTTATTTAGTGAAGGCTCTGCTGCTGCAATTTAGAAACCCAATAAAGGGGGGTGGAAAATATTCCAGTTTGGAGGAAAGCTCTCACTTGATCCCTTTAACGGGAATGCAGTGGAAGGTTGCAAGAGTGCTCTGCAACATCAGGGGCAACCAAGGCAGGAGGAGGAGGAGGAGAGCAATGACTGCTGAGGCAGTTACCTGGCCTACTCACCCTAACATCAAACCAGCTGAACCAGAGGCAGTCATTGGGAGAATGTGGTGAAGGTGCCTTGCTAGTAGAATACTAGAGCCAAACGAGATCGCTGTAACCACCCTTCACAGCTAGTCTTAAATTCTACACCTGAGCTGCTGACAAGTGTTGAATGGCTAAAGTCAAGCCTGGATTGAGGACATTCCCAGCTATGGGCCAGATGAGAAGGACTCCACCCCAAGTCAGGCAAGCTCAAGATGCGGACTGTATACATGCAGAGCGAGACTGTCTGCTGCAGGGAGGCCCTGCATCATGGAATGATATGGTTGGCATGTCCCAGAAAACAACTGAAGAGGATCTGAATGAACATTGAGTGCAGGGACCCTCACATAGGTCAGATGGAAGTAGCAAGCATTGAGCAATGATTGCAAGAGCAATTAGTGGACCTGCATGTAGGTCAGTAAGCAGAGTAAGCAAATGGCCGGACCTGCATGGAAGTTGAAGGAGGAAATATGAAGAGTGGGGCAAGTCAGCCAGCATTCAGAGAAGACAATGAAAGGTGACAAATACTCTGATGATTTTTTTGGTGGCGGAGGCAGAATTAGAACATAAAGTAAGTATGCCACATGGGGCCATGGTTCCCCCAACACTTTCATGTCCCCTACCATAGGAAAAACAAGAAAGTGATGATAGGCTCTGAGATCCACAGACAGATAATAAAACTAGTTTACAGCATCAACAGTAGCTTAGATGACCTCCAGAGTATAATAGCAGTGTACAAAGAGAGAGCAGAATGTGTACTGAGTAACTCAAAGTTGTAGGAGTAGCAATTCAATGAACATAGACTTGAGGGAGGCAATGCTCTGAAAGCAGTAATTTCTAGGCAGTGCAGTAAAAACAATAGCAATGAGGCATGTGGTATGAGTTGAGGAATCAGAATTGAGCTGCATGGGCTAGGGTTCAGAATGAGCCTGAACCAGGTGAAAATAATTAAGTTGCACAGCATGAAGAGCAGCTTTGTGATATGAGTTGAAACACACAGATAATGATTGCAGTTGCAGTGTGAGTAAATGAAAGCAAGTAGCATGAGCTCTGAATTAGCAATATACAAGGAGTTTAGAAACAGAAACCCCCAAAAAGAAAGCAAAACGAAAGACACACAAACACTGAAGAACAGGGACAAGCAACACAAAGAAGCACACCGCTGGAGGCAAAATAAAAACCAAAGCAGGAGACAGACAACAGAGTCCAGCAGAAACGAGCAGAAACCAAAACAGCAAGGCAGGGCCCAGCCAGCAGCAAAGAACAGACTGACAGAGCCTTCTGCCACAAAGGAAAAGTGCTTGAGAGAGAGAGGCTCAGAGGAACTGTTTATATAGCACAGGAAGGGGGAGTGGCTGGCTGCTTGTCCACTGTACTACAGGCATAGCCTTCCAAATATTCACAGATATCAAAAAAGTGATCAGTCTGTAGCAGGTAGGCTTAGATTTTATGCCTTTTTTAAAGAGAGGAACAATAATGCTAGCATTCCAGGTTGTTGGCATCTACAGAGTATGATTTAGGCACTGAACAACTTAACAAAAATATGGGATGATTCATTCATATGAAAGTGCAAGACCTGTATAGAAATCAGATCTATCCTTGGTGATTTATTTCCTTTTTGTTGTAAAATGAAAGTTTTTTTTACTACCCTGCAGAGTCTATTAGACAACTAGCTTGTCTATTGCCAACTTTCTGTTGTGAATACATTATAGATTCAATGACATTCTTCTCTAATTTATAGATGGCTTTAAAATGATTTACACAAATGTCCTTAGGAATTGTAGACTCTATATTAGAGCTGCATACTTTACAGCCGAATGGCACTAAACCCCAACATTGTTTATTGACATTTTTTCAAATGCTTTAGTTATTTTCTCACATACATGTGCATGAAAATGTTCCTTCTTATTGAGGATGTGATTTATATTCCTTTCTAACATTTCTCAAAATTTTCAGATTAGCCTAGATATTCAGTGGAGTTGCACCAGCACAACCCCAGAAATGCACCCTAGGGCTATATTCAAAAGGGGGAATTGCACAGCACAATTTCCAGTGCACTGTGGTGCAAAGATAATGTATGTGGCTCATTTCCAGAGGGCATGGCCATGCATATGTGGCACATCTCGATATTCAGCCGAGATGTGTGAGGTATGTACCGGCACGTCCGAGAGATATGCTGCATACATGGGCACAAAGTTGAGCATGGAAAAATCATGCTCAAGTGGTAGCCACCCACAGGTGAGCTGCTATATTGCAAGGCACAACACAGCAGCCAACAGCCATGGGTGGCTACTCCCCCAGAACACTGTACACAAGCACCCACATTATTTCCTGGTAGTCTAGTGTAATCCCTACCCATCCCATACCTCAATCCACATAATAAATACATATTAATATCCCTGGTAGTCCAGTGGTGCCCCTCTCACCATCCCCTACCTCAATCCCCATAATGAATACATATGTATATCCCTGGTGGTCCAGTGGTACCACCCTCCCTGCCCATAACCCTGATTGCCCGAAAACCACGTCCTCACATGCATGGTAATCTAGTGGCCCCCCACACATAAAGGACCCCATACCATCCTGCATCCTCCACAGGTCATTGGCAGGCAGCACATCCACCTGCACACCTCCACTGCTGCCCGCTAAATGACAGCTTACAGTACGTACAGCAAGCTCATTGGTCCACACCGACAACCAATGGGCTTGCTGTGTGTACTGTACTAGTCATACATGACACTGTAAATGAGTTCATTCATAATGTTGTGTATGACTAGTACAGTTTCAACCAATCACTCATAATTTTCAGTAATAAGATTGTAACTGTCAAGGAAACTACTAACGTATCCATATCAAATTATTTCACAATATTCTCATCAAGTAAAGTAGATTATGTATCTATTGAATAAGGGCACACAAAAGAGAAATTCTCATCACACTGACAGTCATACATTTATCAGTATTGGCTGCAAGATCCAGATTAAAAGAGGCGAAGTTCTCATCGTCCAAACTTAGCTTGCATAGTACTGGAAGATGGACAGTTTTATCCCACAGAAACAATTCTAAAGTTTTTTACTTCATACAAACTGAAAATATATACCATAGCAAGGTGCAAGAGATTTAGGGCCAGATATTCAAAACTTTGTGCTGGGCACAAGCCATTTGTGTAGGTTTAGCAGCGGGTTAGCGCAGGTCCGCTATATTCAAAAGGTCCAATAGTGCGGAAACTGCATTAGCGCTGGGCAAAATGAAAATGTATGTGAGGGGTAAACTAAGGGGGCATGTCAGCACAATGCTATCTTCAGTGAATAGCACCATGCA
Source organism: Neoceratodus forsteri (assembly GCA_016271365.2). NCBI lineage: Eukaryota > Metazoa > Chordata > Ceratodontiformes > Ceratodontidae > Neoceratodus > Neoceratodus forsteri. Next base: position 506,700,115 of record CM057452.1, on the reverse strand, counting down.
AAGTGGTTTTGAGTAACGTAGTGTAACACTTTGTGTGGTGGAAGTTACTACCTAGGGGAAAGGTAGTCTTAACTCTGGGCAAACCAGCTTTGTGCAATTTTGTGGCTTTGCTTGACTTTTGTGTGGCTTAACGTGACCCTAAACAATAAGTATGACACATAGAAATAAGCCAAACATAGAGGAAACATGCTGCTCACTGATGGCATCACTATGATGCCATCATCTGCCACCAGTCCCAGCCATGCCAGGCAGTAAGTGAAAATCCAGCTCCCAGTGGACACCATGGCAGTGTGGCCATACAGCACACACCTGCAAACCACCCTTCTGTAGATACCAACAGATGACAGCTCACACATGCAGCACTATGGGCATGGAGGGTGTTGAGGGGGGCTGTACAAGTGGCCAGGCTTCACCACAGACTGGGTGCGGCCACAAAGTTAGGACAAGCCACGCGGTACACATGGGCCAATTTTGGGAATACCCCAAAACCAGTGTGCCTGTCTGATCTCATGTGCCCCCCCAGCCACATACTGCACATCTGTACAGACACCACAGCTCACACAGCCAGCCATGTATTTGTCACTGTGAATATCCCATGCCAGTGGTGCAGCATCTGTGGGTCGCACAACATCATAGCGTAATGTCCACTGTTAGTAAACATCTGCAAATTGGGCCTGACACTGTGTACAGTGCAGTGGTCATCACTGCCCTACACATCATAGACATGCTGTGTCCCTCACACTACTGGCCCCCTTGCTACTGTAGTGTCTGCTCTGCACTGTAGCATAAACTACAGTTTGACAGTTGCATGCAGCACCACTACCTGTGCCTGTGCTGTGTAGTCCCCTGGGGCACAATATGCTATGCTGTACTGTACAAATGTAGCCTGCAGCTACCACCATGCACTCCCAGACTGACCTACAGGTGGAGCTGTGGGCAGACCCAGCTAGCCCCTGTACTTCCAGACTGACCTACAGGTGGAGCTGTGGGACCTTGCAATAGCACTGGGCAAACTGCATGAAAAACAGGTCATAATGAGATGCTAATATGGGGATGTTTGCCCACAGACTACCTAAGTAGGCTCATTTGCATGTCACTTTTGAATATAGCAAAGTATTGCCCGGGCAAACATGATTGCCCTGGGCAAATGGCTTAGTTCTGCACTAAATCTATGCAAATGTGTTTGCAGCACTCAAACGTTTTGGAAATATTGTACATTTTTGCACAATGTAATTTCACATGTGGTGCTGCTTACAGCTTTACTGACTCCATGCCTTCACTAAAACACGCATTGGCCACATAGTTCACCACTACCTTCCTTCACATCACTGAGAACTTGGATGCTGTTGTGGTGCATACTTTCTGGTTGCTATATTCAGTACTGTCTTATTCCGAGTCATGTGATGCAGCCGACGGTATAGGCCACACTCCACTAGAGCTCCGCTCGCCCATCTGTTAAATTACTCCAAATTTTGGCTAATTTCTTCAAGAAAAGTCACATACATAATTCTTCACCAGACATGAGAAGGCAGGTATCTTCACCAACGAAGGAGAGAGTGAAATGGACTCAGAAATGAGGCAAGTGCTGCCTAAGCATACGTCACCAGTTGCTCCCGAGAAACAGCCAAAGAAACCTCGGGAACAGACCACTTCTATTGGCCAGTCAAGCACATCAGCCTCCTCCGCAACACCACCCAATTTGAATTTGCTTACCCTGGACCGATTTCTTTTTTTTTTTCAATTCAAACTTTATTCACAAAGTTTTCCACAATACAGGAGGCAGTAATGCAAATATGAACAGCCAGTTTGTAGTACAAACTCTGGACCGAATTCTTTTGGAGTGTCAACCATTCTGAGAAGAGGTCCGTTCGCTGATATCAGAAGTGAAATCTTTGTCAGAAGCTTTGGAGGATACCAATAGACGCACTTCAAACTGTGAGACCTGCATTTTCTCATTGAAGAAGCGGACTGAGAAATCAAAGAGTGCCACAACAGCTAATCGCCAAACCATTAAAAAGCTAGAAAGCACAATTGAAGATTTAGAGGAGAAAAGCAGAAGAAACAACATAGTAGTTATAGGCATTCCCGAGAGGGAGGAAGGTTTGGACACCTTGCTGTTTCTGCAGAAATTATTTCTAAAAGTAGCAGGGCCTTCGCCATTTGGGCCCACGTACACATTAGAGTAAGCTTACCGAGCCCTTAGGTCCATGACAGCTCCCAATGCCCCCCCCGCACCAGGCATTGATTTGTCGACTCCTCAATTTTCTGGAAAAACAATACATCTTACAGAAGCTACATGAGTTACAAGATGTTCTATGGGAGGGAAAAAGTATTCAAGTTACTCATGATCTCCCTGCAACAATTCAACAACAACGTGCTTTATTTCATCCTATTGTATCAAAATGCTTGGCAGCTGGAATAAAATTCTGCATGGTTTACCAAGCAAAACTGCAAGTGCATCTGGATGGTACCTGGTCCCCCTTCGAGGAATTGGATCCTGCACTAACCCACCTAAGGCAGAAACACCCCGAGTTGTTCACTGACCATTGAGAAGAGAGAGTTTACTCAAAGGGAATATACCAGTTGGAAACAAATAAGGATATGAATGGACTGTGAGAAGCTTTTATTTTTTTGTCTACCAGTTGGCATGCACAGGTATTCTACCCCAGTTCCGAAGGGTGTAATTGTCTATTCCACAACCCCTAGTGGGAGGAAACTGATATACTGTTGCAAGATATCATGCTGAGTTTACGCTTCCTCGAAAGGTCTGTCATTACACATCCATTTCCTGTATTGCCCCGCTCTCCTACTTCTTTAAGTTCTCCCGGGTCACACAATCAACACACTCAGTTCATGGGGAATGACAATGCTTGGATAGCAGTACGATTGTGAATTATTCATTTGGGGGACACCTCCAGAAGAAGGATTTCTTATGGAGTACATATCTACTCCATACAGATTGCTTGGTCCTGTCTGGACAGTAAGCACTTTCAAATTAACAGTTATCAGCCTTATTGAGCGATGGACATATTTTTTCTCTAGAGGGTGCCCAGCTTAGTTTTGTTAATCTCATATCAGCATGTAATGATGGTACATGGTGCTGGTGACGCTGCTCACACTTTGGATTTAGTAATGGTCCTGGTTTAATTATTGGTTAAGGTTAGCTTTAATTTTAAAGTCATATTTTGGGGGTGTTTCAAATAAGTTATACAATAGCCGCCTGAGACTGTGGAGACTAACAGTTATAATCAGTAAGAAAGTATAGAGTAAGTTAACCCACAAATTTTGGAGTACTTACTATTATTGTTCTTTATTATACTTAACATGGTCGGGTGGGGTGGGGGAACCTGCTGTTTGCTGATCCCCACTGGTCAATTTAAGGGGGGGTTAGTTCTAGTTCAAGGAACTATGTTACGAATATGAGAGATAGCATTTAAGTTTTCTTCTTCTTCTTAAACTCTGTTAGTTCGATGTGGTGTTCAGGGGTTAGTTTTCATAGCAGAAGTGTAATGAGGGGTATATTTAAGGGTTTAAAAATGACTTTATGGGGAAACTCTGATGATCTTGTTTAGAACAATTGGTTTATGACAGGGTGCAGGTGCCATCTAATCTTTATTTATAGAGTATACAAAAGCTGGTCATGGAGTAGTATCTCTTCAACAGTAAAATATGTCACAGACTTTTAAGTTTTATACTTGGAATGTCAAAGGTGCAGGACATCCCTCAAAGCGTTTGAGACTACTTAAGCATTTAAAAAATACAAGTTGTAACATAATGCTTTTACAAGAAACCGATCTATTATTAATACGTATCTTTGTATTTCTACCTGTATGTAACAATAGATCTTCTCTCTGTAATGGCATAAAACTGAATAAAATATGAACTGAAAAAAAGAAAACCATCTATTATATAGGGAGGAGACTCTATTGAGAAGACAGCAGATTGGCCAAGTTTTCGCTGCTGGAGACTCCCGTAATAGTAAAGGGGCAGCTATTTTGTTCACAAGGGCATTTCCTTTTAACTGTGATCAATGTATTAGAGACAAAAATGGCAGATGCGTTCTGGTGTTGGGTACAATCTTAAACAATCAAATGTTAATAGGTAGTATCTATGGGCCAAACTCGGACTCTCCATTGTTTTTTATGGAACTTCTCTCCATTTTCATTCCATTTTTACACATTCCAATGTTGCGAGGTGGAGATTGGAATGTTACCTTTGACAGTAACCTGGATAAATCCACTGGCTTGAAAAGCTGGGGGCTTTCACCAGGACAAAGGGCCTGGAGAGACCTTGTAGATCATTTGGGACTCTATGACCCGTGGAGGACATTGCATCCTACGACACAGGAATATACTTTCCGCTCAACAGTTCACGATACAGCCTCACAGCTTGACTATTTCTGGCTGAGTAAATCCTTGATTCAAGGGCTGATGGAAAGTCAAATAGAACCAGGCATGGGATCGGATCACTCCATGGTAACATGCACCCTCACTGTTTCTTTACACTGTTTTCTTTTAAACTGGGAAAGGATAAACAGTGGAGATTGAACAACCAACTGTTAAAAAATTAAACATTTTCTGACAATATATTAAATGCCTTAGAATCATTAAAAATAGAGAATTGGGGTACTTTTCTCTCCCCTTCAATGAAATGGGGAGCATTAAAATGTTACATCCGAGGAGAAATTATAAAGATGGCCGCCATCAAAAATGCTCGGTGACTATGCAGTATAAGAATCTCCTGAACCAAATTAGGGAAAAAGCAAATAGTCTTTCTAGACGGACACCCGATGCTGATAAAGAAACGCTTATTAAAATTCAAAACAAATACCAAGAATTACTCAGAGAACAGGCAGAATGGGCAATACTGAAAACAAAGGCTACTTATATGGAACAAGGTGAAAAAGCAAGGAAACTTTCAGCTCTCCGCCTGAAAAAAATAGAGGCCTCAAAATGGATTGCTGTAATAAATAACGGCCCTTCCCTTCTCCCAATAACTCAAACCAAGGATATTAACACAGCATTTCAGAATTACTATAAAACATAATCTACCTGTATGACAAATCATCCCTCTCAACAAGTTGTTGATTCTTACTTAGAGGGACTACCTCTTCCTGCTTTAACACAGGATCAAATAGATGGTTTGACCACACCTTTTACAGAAGTGGAGATAATTCAAGTCATAAACAATCTTCCCACAGATAAAGCACTGGACCCAGATGGTTTTTCCTCAAATTTCTATAAAAAATTTGAACACCTCAGTGTTAAATGATACCAAAATAGATCCCAGTTTCCTAGAAGCCACTATAATAGTCATCCCCAAACCAGATAAAGACTCATCCCAAATTGTTAATTACTGACCTATATCCCTTCTAAACACGGATCTTAAAATCTTAACAAAATCATTGGCTCAAAGGATTGAAATGGTGCTTCTGGATCTCATTACCCCTGCTCAAGTAGGATTTATGTGGGGTAGATCCGCAGTCGACCATCTCCAGTTACTCTCACATATTTTCTCCATATCTAGAGACTCCTCGCAGGTGATGGCGTTGGTTTCCCTAGATACGGAGAAAGCTTTTGACAGAGTCGACTGGCAATGTTTATTTCGAACCCTGTATGGATTTTGATTTCCCATGCAATTCATCTCATGGATAAAAGTCTTATAATCGTATCCCATGGCCAAGGTCTACTGTAACAGTACTCTATCATCAAGCTTCCTGTTAGAAGCTGGCACATGACAAGGATGTTCCCTATCACCTCTTTAATTTATATTTAGAACCCCTCATAGTAGCTATCCAGTCAGCTGCTGGCATACATGGCATACAGTTAGGATCCACTCTTTCCAAAATATCTGTGTACGTGGACAATATCTTGATTCACATCTCCCAAATCAAACCATCAATACAGGAACTGCTAAAAATTATACAGGATTACAGTTCTATATCAAATTGCAAGTTAAACTCTGAAAAATCAATAGTTGTTCCTCTTAATCCCAAAGTATTAAAATCAGATGTACAAGAACTGGGATTTAAATGGGCCCTCAAAACAATCAAATATCTCAGAATCCACCTATCAACAAAAGAATCTGAAATGTGGAAGCTAAATTTGGATGATTTACTTAGATCCATAAAAAAGGATTTAAATAGTTGGAAGGACCTATCATTAACGCTATGGGGTCGGGTGAATATTATCAAAATGAATATTCTTCCACATATTTTTACCTGCTAAATGTGCTAAATTTGTGGCTACCCAAAGAATGGTCAAGAACCTCCATAGTAGTCTTTCAGAGTTTCTATGGAAAGGCAAAATGCCATGACGTGCTTATCACAAACTAGCAGCTCTTAAAAACCTAGGTGGTTTACAACTTCCCCATTTTATTATATATTATTGGGCAAGCCAATTAAGTAAATACCTCCAATGGTCATCACTCACTAGCACCCAGGATCCCTCCATCTTCTCTCCTCCCTGGGTAACTATCGGATGAGAGTTAGCAAGAACAGCAGGAATAGACCCATCGGTTCTAATCTTCCTTAGGTTTAAGAATCTACCTGCTGTATTGCGGGCAAACCCTCTGGAACAATCAGTGCATATACATAACCAACCCTGCACTGCATTAAAATATAACAACTCACAAGATCTTTCCCAACCTATTCTCCAAAACCCCAACTTCAAGCTAGGTGGAAAAACAATACCTGTCAAGTGGATCCCCCTCTTAGAGCAGTATCAGGTAAAGGATTTCTGTACTTCCGACCAAGAATAGAAGGATGTTCCTGCCCTTCCACTTCCTTTAAATTACCTAAAAGAAGAGCGTATCAAATGTTTCAACTTCATCACATGTTACTACAGTTCCTTGGTTATAGCCCTCCCTCCAATATTTCAATTTATTCTGATGATTGTTTATAAACCAGTAGGATATTGGACTCAGCCCCACATGCTGTCTCCTCTCTTTATAGTCTCCTCTATCCGCATCTATTTCCTAAGGTAGAAGGGGTTTCTGCATACTGGAATGATCTGTATCCTAACCTTGCTCCAAATTATGGGCCGTCTATCATAAACTAATCACAAAAGACAGATTGCATTTAATGCAAATGCATATTCTAAATGATATGTATCTAACCCCAAGTAAATTGTTCAAGATTGGCAGAGTTGCTACACCCCAATGTAATAGATGCAATGGTGATCTAGGTACATTATTTCATGTGTTTTGGGAATGTCCAAAAATTGCCGCACTTTGGAGATTAATCAAAACCAAGACAGATCCTCTGTTGGGCCTGCAATATTACTTCATACCTAAAGTTTGTCTACTTGGTGATTTTACAGGTTTTCCAGTTATGAACAGGAACTTCCATATTACTTTAATGGCTATGTCAGTTAAAAAAGTTGTATTAAAACACTGCAAGGACTCCCTGTTGCCTTCCTATCAAGAATGGTTGCAGGAACTCCTGCATAACCTAAGGTTGGAAAAAACGATAGCTACTCTCTCAAACAGACTGGATCTCTTCAAGAAAAGGTGGGAAATTTTGCATGTCTTGTACATAATCTAATGGAACAACTTTGTCACGGTTGTAGAATACTTAGAACCAGCTAATATACAATTGTAATTGTTATATATATCATATAGACCCTGGCTCTCCCACCCACTGTTTAGCGGGTGGTAGAGAGAACAGGATATAAGTGTTACTTGGCACCTATTGGGGAGGAGGGGGACAGGAAAAGTTGTAAATTTTCTTAAAATTGGGCATATATAGAATGAAGGGGAGGGCTGGGTTGGTGGAATATTGCTATCCCTGTTTGCAAGCTTTCCTGTATCTGGTATCAGACTTCACTACTGTAACCTTTTTTTGTAAAATATAGCAAACTACTTGGAAAATTTTCAATAAAATTTGAATAAAAAAAAAATAAATAACTGTCTTATTTCCGGGCTATTTTTGCACTGCACTCCCAGCCCAGTTTGGTCAGGTTCCTTATCATTCTATACTCAGCATGTTTAGCATCGGGGCTATCCCTTTTGAATATAGTGGGCTATTGGGTCCTGGCTAACTTAACACACTGGGCAGTGCTAATTTAACCATGGGGCAAACTTTTCAATATCTTGCCCTTAGACTTGAAGCTGTTTGGAACATTATGATTCCATTCTGATTATTGGACATGCAACCGGTCCAGATCCGAATATTGTTGTCACTAGCAAATTTTAATAAAAGCCTACCACTTGTGTTAATTTTTCTATCTGAAGATACCTTGATTGGAATATTAAAACAGTCATCCAATAACCAGTACTGAGATCTAACTTCAGATTAATCTTCTACCCTGGCATTGCAGTCACCTGCCATGAGAACTGCAACCTCAGGATGTTTTCATTCAACAAAAAAAAAATGGTGCAACTCATACACTGGAAAAATTTGAGAGGCTCACAGAACTTATAAATCAGTTGCTTTTATTAAAATTTGTATTGCAGCAAACAAATTCATTTAGTACTTTAGCCAGATGGTAAAGAAACCTCAATGTTTTACACAACTGTGCTTTTTTCACAAACCAAATACAGAACATAGTTCTAATTGTTTGAAAATTAGATACATCAGAGTTTAAGGATTCTGGTGAAAAATATAGAACAAGCATTTATCAATGCCAAATGTTTGCTTGCTAGCATTAGCATTGGAAGTGCAGGAGTTAGACAGATGCAGACTAGGAATGGCAGTGAAGTATTGAACTGACACCAATCCCACCCCCACCCTGCAGAGATGGACAGGCATTGGGGTGTGCCTTTGGGTCATCTCCCATAACATTCACGCCATTTTACTTCACCCTATCCCACAGACACTGACAAGTGTCAAGGTGTGCCTTGGGGTGTTCAAGCTTTACACTCATCCCATTCCATAAGGAAATATACTGAAATGGGTGCAGTATAGGCGAATGGGGTGAACTTTGGGGCCAAAGAGTCCAAGGCACACCTCGATGCCTGTCACTGGCTGCAGGATGAAGGTGGGGGTGGAATGGCATGAGCATTACTGTTGACAATCCCAAGTCACACCCTGATGCATGTCAGTCCCTGCAGGGTAGGGCGTTATGGTGGGAAACCATAATGCCCTGGGTGTTTCTTGGTATTTTCACTCCAAGTTTTTAACATGGGCTTTTTGTGACCCCACCGCATGGACAGTGACACTATCAGTTCGTTAGCTGAAAGGTGATTTTGCACAGTGACTGTGCCATTTAGTGCCACAGGTGCAAAAACAGATTTCGGGCAGGATGTGAAAAATGGCAGCTGTAACATTCATGAGGATGTGTAAAAAAATGTTAATGTTGAAAATCTGTAGTGAAAATATAAAAAAATTGGTGAAGTCACAAGCGTACATAGAAACTGTGCAACACACACCCATAATGCAATTATTTGGGGGAATTTTTACACCAGATTTTCAACATTGACATTTTGGGACCTCCACTCATGAGCAGTGGAACGGTGATTTTCTTAATCTGTCCTGAACATTGATTTTGCGTAGCGACCATGCCCATTGTGTGCCACAGGTGTGAAAACATGTTTCAGGCAGGATGTGAAAAATGACAACTGTACTGTTCATAAGGAGCTGTGGAAAAATGGCAATGCTGAAAATCTGGAGTGAAAATATAAAAAATTGGCGAAGTTATGAGCGTGCATGGGAACTATAACTCACCAGTCATTTTTGAATTTTTTCACCACATTTGCAACATAGGTTCATGAACAGTGACACTGTCATTTCGTTAATCGGTCCCAGAAGGTGATTATGCACCGTTACCATGAAATCACCTTTCAGGACTGAATAACAACATAACAGTGACTGAGTTCATGAGGTGGGGTTCCAAGAACCCCATGTTGAAAGTTTGGTGCCAAAAGTCACAAAAATGGCCAATAAATTCACCTAATTGAAACCCCACCATCTGTACCATTATACAGGTTATCAACATTTCTTCAGTTTGTGGTCGGCTTTGAAGAGTGCAGACATGTTCCAGCTCCACCAAAGATTGCGGCACCAGACCTCTGGAGGTAAGTATGGGGTGAGGGGGCTGTGGGGATGTGAGGTGTGGAGAGGATGGGTGTGGGTTGGGGGAGAGGCTGCAATGCTACAGACAGTGGGGGACTGTTTTCTTGTTTACAGGTAAAAAAAACCTTTGTTTTAAGGTTTTTTTTTTTCCAGGTACATTTGGCATGCTGGGGTGGGCTCCCAGTGTGCCACCTGGGTGTTTTGGGTTGGACTGGAGCTGAGAGGGATTGGGCACCCCATTGGCACAGAGATTGGGTCTATGTTTGGCGGGGAGCATGATGCCGAGGGGGATTGGGCACCCCCTTGGCAAACAAATTCAAGTAGAAGGACATCATGCTGATGGGGACTGGGCTCCTCTGTCAGCAAATTAACTGGGGAGGGGGCATGCCAACAGGAGGATTGGGCACCCCCTATGTTGGCTTTCGTGGGACTGTGAAAGGTGGATGGCAACAGCCGCCCCAACTTTATTGAAATGTTACACTAGGCAAGGCACGCCTGCAATGAGGTGGCACTCCCTCATTGCAGCAGTGAATTTCTTTCAAGTTGGTGGCATGTTTCTGAGCTGCTGTCATAGACAGTGTGCTCATTCATTGGTGCCACAGAGACAAGCCCCAAGAAGCAGTGGTGGCACTGGCTACAACAGTGCCACACCTCCACATGCAACCAAACATAATACTGCAGAAACATGGTATGTTGTTGCACCTGATAATGATGGCAAGAAGATGAGGAATATTTAAATCCAGTATACAGCAGGCCAGATTTAAATTGTGGCTACCAAATGTCCATTGCCCTTTGCTCGGCCAAATCTTTTAATTTTCTCAGCTGAGTGAAGAAATCGGAAGAAATCTTGAATAAAGTCAATCTGCACTTCTGCAGACCAGACATTAGACTCTTGTAATAGAATACTATTACACTCTTGAATAAGCCTAAATAAGTAACCATCGTCAGACCTTGGATTCAACCCATGAATATTTCAGGTCAGTATTTTAAATATATTTGTTATTTCATAATGTTGATCTGATCCCCCATCGGCAATGTGTCATTCCAGAGCTGCAGATATATTTCTATTAAATATCTGAACATCAATTATGGATTCCTCTGACTCAGAATCTGAAGAGTCAGAAGAATCCAAAATGTTATACTAAAGCTTATACAAAGTTAAGTATGGAGCTATATTAGGTGTTATCCCCATGGTGCTCCTATCAAGTTGTAATGCACCAAGTTTCCCCCATTTGTTATGTACTTATCCAGTCACATCACTTATTACAGCTACTATTGGTAATGAGTTCTCAGGGTTTACCAGTCTTTGTGTAAAAATGTGTCTTTCTTTTGCAGTTTTGGATTTTTGTCCTGTTATTCAGAGAAGATGATCTCTAGTTGCTGTACAGTATTTAACTGTTTAAATTCAATATTTAATTTTGCTATTGAATATGGATCTTGCACTATGTCATAGAGTATTATGTCACCCTTTAGTCTACACTGTTATAGTGTCATCAAGTTAAGGTGTGATAACCTTTTGAACTGTGTTAAATGTTTGATATTATTAATTTGTTTTGTAGCCCTTCTCTGAATCTTTTCTATTCCATCTATCTGTTTTCTTTTCTACAGACACTAAACTGAGGTTGCAAAATCTAAGTGAGGTCTCACATATGCTCTGTATAGAGAAAGTTGAACATTTTTGTTTTTGGATTTGATGTTCCATTTAATTTCTCATAGTGCTTTATTTGCTTTGCCTATTGTCTCATTTGTTTTTCATATTCAAAAGCATTTGTACCCTTTTTTACCTCCTTAACTATCAAATCCTCTGTTAGTACTTCAGCTGCCCTCACCCTCCATCCTGCATCCTTTGGTTTTGCCAGATATGCTTCCCTTTTTCCATCCTCTGGGTCTTCTTGTACTTAATGAATGCTGCGTTCTTCTTTTGCTTCTTCACTGCCTTTGCCATCTCCTCAGAGAACCACAGCAGCCTCTTCCTCCTCCTGCCCTTGTTCACTTCCTTCAAACAGCATGCCATTGCCTGGGCTATACACTCCTTAATTTTTTAACTCCTTTGAGACTCCACTCTCCCTCTGCTTTTCCCTGTTTTGTGTCATTCTCTGAGGCATTCCCCCGTGTCTTTAAAATGTTCCCTCCTGAATTCCAGGGCCCTCGTCTTAGTGTGTGTGTGTGTCTGTGTTTCTTTCCTGTCCTATCCAAATGCCAAACCACACAGTATGGTGATCACTTGTACCATGGGACTATCCCCTGTGATATCAGCAATGCTGTTTCTGTTTATATGTACTGTGTATAGCACTACCCTGTCCCTAGTGGGTTCCAAAACCAGTTGCCTGAGAAATACCTCTTGTAAGGAATTGAGGGTGGGCTTGCTTTGTGGATGTAGCTATGGCAAGAATTCCCCATCTATATCCAGCAGATTTAAGTGCCCCATTATCAAAACTTCCCCCTTGTTGGCCATTTTGTTAATGGCTTCAACCAGGGCTTTGTCCAAATCATCCCCCTATATTGGAGGCCTGTCCCCCACCCTGTGTGAATAACAGCCCCGACCCATCTGTAAGTTGACCCATAGTACCTCCATCCTTGCATTGTCCCCCCGTTGCCCCTGTATCTCAGTGACCCTTTTACACTCCTTTACAGATAAGACAACCTCTCCACCTTTCTTCCCTGACCTGTCCTTTTAGAACATGGTGTAGCCTGGGATAGCCATTTCCTGGCTGCGGTTGTCCTTTTACCATGATTCCATTATGACCACCAGATACAGGTCTGCATCTGCAATGAATGCCTCAAGATCAGGAATCTTGTTTCTCAGACTCCTCATGTTGGCACACATGGTTCACCATTCTTTTTGTCCCTCTACCTTTATCAGCTTCCACTTCCCACTTCCCCACTTGCCCCCTCTGCTGTGTCAGTCCTGCCCTGCCTGTTACAATGTCTTCCTGCCTTCCCTCCTTCCCTTCTCTTCCAACTGAAGTTCCTCCTTCAGATTTGCCTGCCTTGCCCTTCTAGTTGCTTCCATCAATCTCCAGTGAATTTCTTTCTTTTGTATTTCTAAACTCCACTCTATAGTTTTCTTTAAAGTGCTTATCTCCTGTTGTATTTTCTAATCATCTGATTTCATTTAAAAGGCCAGTAGGATCTTGAGGGTCAGTGAAGATCTGAGGGTCAAGGGCAAGGTGTTCTACCATATCAGTTTTCTGACTAAGACATCCCCTTAGAAAAATATGAAATTTTTTTATGATTTTTGACATCTTTGTAGGATTATTATTCACAGTGGCCCCCTTCCTATTACAATCCATTTTTTCAAATGTATGTCAAATGACATATAACCACCTAAATCAAACAGAACGTGAGTAATAACAAAAGCAACGCCAATAGTCAATAAGTATAAGGGCAGATGTTAAAAAGGTAGGAGGGAGGCACAGGACTTTACCAACCGTACTTCAATATAATTCCAATATTGACTTAGTAATCTCTAGTTCTAAGTTTCAGTTGGTCAAGATTTTCCTGCTCATATTTTGCAAATAGACGAGAATATTTTTGTGAGTGTTTAAAAGTTATTGAACCAGACATGCAGACATAGTTTGCCTTTACACAAGCTTTATAAAGAAGTCTTTATTTGTAAGCGTATCCTATGCCTGCTACTGCTACTGTAGCTAAATTGTTAATCTGTCACACAGAAACATTCTCTGTACTATTTCCAAGTTCTGATAGTACAAAGTACCTAAGATTATTTGTCTGTATCTAGTAACTGGACCTGTTGCATAAGTGTTTGCAATGTTAATCCATTACTGTATATGTCACTTATTTATGCACTGTCTGTAACTGGTGCAATTGATACAGGTTAGGACAAGGATAGATTAATACAGGAGGAGTTCAAGGAGTTGAGGAGGGGTCTTAGGCCTTTTTTGTGGTGTTGCCTGTCTATGACAGGGAGAGGTTGGGGTACTTTGTACCAGAAGCTTCAAATCACAGTTGAAGGAATAGTGCAGAGTGGAGGGGTTTGGCTACATTGGGGACTGGGGTCATACCTGGAAGGATAAGGCCCTATTCTAGGGAGATGGCCTGCATCCATCTGGGATATGAACCACAGTCATCTGTGAATGGTTTAAATGCTACATTGGTGAGCATTTAAACTAGCTGAGAGTGGTGGTGGAAGGAAACAAGCTGAAGTAGTCATTAGAGAGAATCTTAAGGGATGTAAATCTCCCATGGTATATAATAATATGAAAAACAAAATGGTAGAAATGAAGAAGGATGGAAATGAAGGCAGAGGTGATAAGGAAAGTAGGCAACAGAGAAAAAGGGGGACTAACAGGAAGGGTGATAACAGAATTTGGAAGACCATGTGTGATTTGGAAGGCCATGTGTGCAAATGCTAGAAGTCTGGTAACCAAGATCCCAGGCCTAGTTGCCATAATGGCAGAGGCTGACCTGGACATTGTTGCCATTACCAAGTCAAGGTGCAATGAGAACCATGACTAGGATATAGCCATAACAGGCTATACTCTGTTAAGGTAGGACAGGGTGGGTAAGAAAGGGGGAGGGGTGACTCTTCATGTGAGGGATAGCATTAAAGCAACAGAGATACAGGGAATACAGGGAGGTTCAGAGGTACTGTGGGTCACCGTAGTGATGAGAATGGAGCAGCTATTTGCACTGGCATGATCTATAGACCTCCAGCATGGAGGTGGAGATGGATAAGGTTTAGGTGGAAGTCATCCAAAAGATGGCAAACAAGAGGAAGGTGCTGATGATAATGGGGGACTTCAATTATATAGATTGGAGCATCCCACCTACAGCTTCAGCTAGGAGCAGGGATATCCTGACTTCCTGCAGGGGGGCATTCATCAGGCAACTAGTAAATTAGTCCACTCATGAAGGAGCAATATTGGATCTTGTACTCACCAACAGGGACAGTGTTGCAGATGTCACAGTGGTTGGTCACCTGAGGACCAGTTATCACCGTACAGTGTGGTTCAATAAAAGAACTGTAGCAAAATCAAACTGCAAAAAGGCAGGGATCCTGGAATTCAGGAGCACCAATTTTACAAAGATGAGAAATGCCTTAGGAATGACCTGGGGGGGGGGAGGCTTGGGTGGAGTGGAGGAAAATTGGGTGAAACTAAAAGGGGCCATAGTGAAGGCAACAAATTTCCACGTCAGGCAAGTAAGCAAAAGGAAAAAGAGATGACCATGGTTCTCAAATTAGGTGGCTGGAAAGGTAAGGGCAAAAAGGTTAGCATTCAAGAGGTATAAGGAGACACAGAGGGAGGATAATAGGGAAGTGTATCTGAAGAGGCAGAGAGAAGCAGGAACACAAAAGGTGCAAATGTAGGAGAAAATAGTCAAGGCAGTAAAGAAAGGGGACAAGACTTTTTTCTGTATGTAAATGAAAGGAGAAAGACCAGAGGAGGGATTGTAAGACTAAGAAAGGAAGGGGGAAGTGTGTGAAAGGGGAATAGGAAAAAGCAGGCATCCTGAACAAATACTTTTGCTCAGTGTTCACAGAGGATGGGGAAGCTGAGGAATCACAGGTGAGAGACAGAAGCATTGAAGAATGGTAGGTCGACAGTAGTCCATTTATAGAGGAGAGAATCCTGAAGGAACTCGCAAAACTGGGGGTTCGACAAAGCAATGGAGCTATTTGGGATACATCCAATTATACTGTAGGAGCACAGAGAAGTGCTGGCTGCACCTCTTTCAGTCCTGTTCAACCACTCACTGGAGACAGGAGTGTTTCCGGAGGACTGGAGGATAGCAGATGTGGTCCCACTTCACAAAAGAGGTAGCAGGGAGGAGGCTGGCAATTACAAGCCAGTCAGCCTGACTTAGGTGGTGGGAAAATTAATGGAATCACTACTGAAGGAAATAACTGTGGAATATCTTGAATCCAGTGGCTTACAGGATCTGAGGCATTATGTATTCACAGAGAGGAGTTTATGTACAACAAATGTGATAGATTTCTTTGACTGGGTGACCAGGGAATTAGATCAGAATGGAGCAGTGGATGTGGTCTATCTAGATGTCAGTAAAGCCTTCAACACCATTCCACATAGGAGACTTATAACTAAGCTGGGAAGCCTGGGAGTAGGTCCAAATGTGGTAAGCTGGGTAAGGACTTGGGGAATTTGCAACAGAGGGTGGTGGTAAATGGAGTTCACTCCTAGGAAGGGAAGGTGACCAGTGGGGTGCCACAAGGATCAGTACTGGTACTGGTCCTCTTTTATGACTTTATTAGCAACATTACAGAGGGGCTAGAAAGGAAGGTATGCCTCTTCGCAGATGACACAAAGAACTGCAATAGAGTAGACACACTGGGGTGGGGGGGTGGAAAAAAATGAAGAGAGATCTAAGAAAGCTTGTGGAATGGCCAGTAGTGTAGTAACTCAATTTCAATGCAAAGAAGTGCAAAATCATGCACTTGGGGATCATAAACCCAGTGGTGGAATATAAAATGAAGGGAAAGATACTGATGACCATCAAGCAGGAAAGAAACTTGATGGTAATCATATCTGATAAACTAAAGGTGGTCAAACAGTGTAACAAAGCAGTGGGGAGAGCTAGTGGGATGCTAGAGTGCATAGGGAGGGATATCATCAGCAGAAAGAGAAAGGTGGTGATACGATTGTATAAATCATTGATGAGACCTCACCTAGCATACTGTGTCTAGTTCTAGAGACCACATCTCCAGAAGGACAAAGACAAAGTAGAGGAGGTCGAAAGAAGGGCAACTAAAATGGTGAGGGCCTGCATCAAAAGCCCTTTAAGAAGAGACTAAAGGATCTCATTATGTACACGCTGGTGGAAAGGAGGGGGGGATATTATAGAGACATTTAAATACCTCATGGGTATAAATAGGGTACAAGAGTAAAGCAATTCTCAGAAAATAATGCTCAAGAACAAGGGGTCATGCTATGAAGCTGGAGGGGGATAGTTTCAGGGGAATGTGAGAATGTATTTCTTCACAGAAAGAGTGGTGGACACCTGGAATAGCCTCCCAGCTGAAGTGGTCAGGGCAAAATCTGTAACAGGATTCAAGAATGCAAGGGATAGGCATAAGGGAACCTTAATGGGTAGGAAAAGGAGGGTAAAGCCACTAGAAACTAAGTAGGCTCTGCAGTATTACAGTAGGTAGTGAAAATGGGTTGATTAGGTGGGCCTAGAGGTCCTTATCTGCCATCAAATTTTATGTTTCTATGTATCTATATGTAAACTCTCTATGTATTCCATGTACTCTACCTCATAAGCTATGTAACTACCATCTTTAATGAGGAACCTTTGTAAATGAACTATTGAGTTCAAAGGTGCATTACAGACTGAATAAATAAATAAACAAACAAACAAACAAAATAAAAAAATAAATACATAAATAAATAACATTATTTCTGAATCACTCCTGAAAAGGGACATCTTGTCTTAGGACCCTACCTGGTCACCAGAAATCAAATAAATAAATAAACAAATAAATAAATAAATGTCTTGACCTTTTAGGCTGCTTTCTCTTAATGTTTGCTGTTGTTTCGAAGTTTAGCTTTCCAGCACTGTGTCCTGAGACCTTTGAAAAAGAAAACAAAAAACGTTTATTGAGCACTCATCCAAAATATCAAATAAACAAGACCAGTGCTTGCCAAAACAAACTTTGTAGCAGTCCACCTACAAATTAATAGTAATGTAAAGAAAATGCTACTTACATCCTTTGTTGTTTTAGTACAAGACCTTAACATTATGCTGTGTTAAATTAAGATACTGTAGCTTCACATGGTCATATAAAAACTGAACAAAAAATACTGATATAAAACCCAAATTGAAAAAAAAAAACAATTACTTTCTAGAATTACAAAGTGGTAGGAGAAAGGGGGAGGCTGGGTAGGGTTAAGACCATGAAGGGACAGTAAATCCCAAGGCAAAATAGGGAACTCTGGCAGACTGGAGGCCCATGTGTCTTTTTCTGTCGTCATTGTCTATGGTTCTATCTTTCTATGTGTGGTTCTAAAAGCAAGCAAAATAAACCTTTAGTGTAAAGAATCCAGTATTCTTGAATTTTATTCTAGAGAAATGCAATTATCCTGTTGCTTTTGCTTAGAAAATATATCAGCTTCGAACTATGACTTTTCTTTGACCAGGGTAGCATCTGGAAGCAGAGTTCTGAAGCTTTGGCTTCACCCTGTACTTTGTACGGCTGGGAAAGGTCACATGACACCCAAAATGGCATGAACTAATAGTAATGAAAAACAAATTAAAAATCTTCATTTAAAAAAGGATGATATTAATGTTTGCTTGTGCGCATACACAAGAAACTTTATATGGCAGCTTAGGAGACAGGCAGGTAGTGGAGGTGCGGCACTGTGGTGACCAATGCTGGCACTGCATTTGTGGGCTTGTCAGTGTTCACCAAATGCAGGTCGAGTCCTGATGATACTGGTTCTGCAGAGGTGCCACCAACGAAACGATTTCACCACTGCAATCATGGGCTGCCTCATTATTGCAGCATCAATATTCTGCTGCAATGAGGGAGTGACCCATCATTGCAGGGTGGTACTGCTGCCTGGTGTAACATTCCGTTAACATAGCGTGTTAGCAAAGCCACTGCCTCAGACCCATAAGCTGAAGGGGCCAATCCCCTGTCAGCATGCTTCAACCAGTTTATTTGCCAAAGGGGCCACTCCCATCGTGTAATATCCCCCAATTTGTTGTGTGCGAGGGGTTCCCAATCCCCTTGGCATCATGCCCAAACAGTCTTTTCTTTGCTGATGGGGGCCAAATCTAATTGGCTTCAGTCCTCCCTCCCCAAAATGCAGGTAGCAAACAGTGTGCAAAAAAACCGCTGAAAAAAAAAACCTTCCCGTGATGTCCTTAGTTTAATTTGTGTCCCTGAAACAAAGAAAACGGTCTCTTGTGATCTCTCATGCCCCCTCCCCCAATCTGCACCCACCCTCTGAGAACCCCACCTCCCAACACTCCTTCACCCCATACTAACCTCTGGAGCCCTGCGCGACAGTCTTTGGTGGACTTAGAACACGTCTGCACTCTTCAAAGCTGACAGTGAACTGAAGAAATGCTGGTAAGCTGTATAATGGCATAAATAGGTTTTTTTCAGCTTATATGGATATCTTGGCCATTTTTTTCCAATTTTGGCCCCACATTTTTGACATGGGGTTATTGGGACTCCACCTCATGAATTCAATCACTGTCATGGCATTATCCAGTCCTGAAAGGTGATTTCATGGTCACGGGGTATCACCTTTTGAGATTGATTAATGAAATGACAGTACCACTGTTCATGAGGTAGGCTCTCAAAAAGCCTATGTTGCTAATTTGGTGAAAAAAATTCAAAAAAATGACTGTTTTATGAGCAGGTGTTGCGTAGTTTCCATGCACACTCGTAACTTCGCAAATTTATAATATATTCACTCCAGATGTACAACATTGGCATTTTTCCCCACCTTATTATGAACAATACAGCTGTCATTTTTCACATCCTGGCCGAAATGTGTTTTAGCACTTCCACCACAGAATAGTGCAGTCACTGTGGGAAATCAGTGTTTGGGACAGATTACAAAATTACAATGATGCTATTCATTAGCAGAGGTCCTAAAATGCCTATGTTGAAAACTTGGTGATGAAAGTCCATAAAACGACTGTTATGAGTGTGTGTTGTGCAGTTTCCACCCACTCTTATAATTTCACGCATTTGTAATATTTTCACTTCAGATTTTCAACACTGGCATTTTTTCACATCTCCTTAAGAACAGTGCAGCTGTCATTTTTCATATCCTGTCTGAAATATACATTTACACATCTGGTGCAGAATAGCGCAGTCGCTGTGGGAAATCAATGTTCAGGACAGATTAAGAAAATCATAGTGACAGTGTTCATGAGCATGGGTCACAAAATGCCTATGCTGAAAATTTGGTGAAATAATTCCACTAAATGACTGTGTTATTCACATGTGTTGTGCAGTTTCCATGTACGCTCGGAAGTGCGAGCGTTTTTAATATTTTCACTACAGATTTTCAACATAGCCATCTCTTCACACTTCCCTATGAATGGTACAGCTGTCATTCTTCACATCCTGACCGATCTGTGTTTTCATATATCTGATGCAGAATGGCATGGTGGCTACAGAAACTCAAGGTCCGGGACACATTAACAAAATCACAGTGCCACTGTTTATGAGAAGAGGTCCCAAATGCTTTCATGAGGTGTGGGTCACAAAAAGGCCATGTTGAAAATTTGTAGTGCAAAAACCAACAAATGCCCAGGGCATTAGTGTTTCTAACCATAATGTCCCACCCTGTACAGACTGATAGGCATCAGGGGTGTGCCTTTGGATTGCTGACTGTAATGCTCATGCCATTCCACCCCCTCCTTCCCCACCCTGTAGCCAGTGACAAGCATCAAGGTGTGCCTTAGACTCTTTGGCCCCAGAGTTCACCTCATTCTCCTATACTGCACCCATTTCAGTGTATGTCCTTATGAAATGGGGTGACTGTAAAGCAGAACACCTCAAGCCATGCCTCAGCACTTGTCAGTGTCTGCAGGATGGGGTGAGGTGAAATGGCATGAACGTTATGGGCGACCACCCAAATGCATACCCCAATGCCTGTCCATCTGTGCAGGGTGGAGGTGGGGTTGGCGTGTAGTTCAATACTTCACTGCCATTCCTATTCTGCATCTCTCTAACTCCTGCATTCCCAATGCTAACATCAGCAATCAAACATTCGGCATTTACAAATGCTTGCGAGCATAGTCTTAACTTTTGCCCCAAATGTTTAAAATAAATCTCTGTTATCCCTTGTACATCAATTCATGCAGGAAGAAGGTCTAAAATTAATATCCAAAGAAGGTAGTTCAAATCCTCTCAAGAATGCATATTTCAAAAAAAGAGGTGTGCAAGAACAAGGGGGCACAATTTGAAGATAGAGGGGGGCAGCTCAGTGGTAATTTAAGGGAGTATTTTTTCACAGAGAGGGTTGTGGATGCATGGAACGGCCTTCTGGAGGAGGTTGTGGAGTCAAAAACAGTGGTGGAATTCAAGTATGCATGGGACAGTCATAAGGCAATTCTAGGAGGTGGGGGTAAGAAGAAGTAGGCTGCTGGTTAACTTGGATCTGCAGCTTATTCATTAGGTAGGGAAATGGGCAGACTGGGTGGGCCAAGCTGTCCTTATCTGCCGTCAAATTCTATGTTTCTATGTAATTATACTTCAACAGGGATTTGTAAGTTTTCTGTATTGGATGCATGTACTGAGGTAATGATACATAGAAACATAGAAACATAGACTTTGACGGCAGATAAGGACCGCTAGGCCCATCTAGTCTGCCCATTTCCCTAACTACAGGATAGGCCGCAGATCCTAGTTAACCAACAGCCTATATCTTCCTGCCCCTCACAATAATTGCCTTATGTCTGTCCCCTTGCATTCTTGAATTTTCCCACAGTTTTAGACCCCACAACTTCCTCAGGAAGGCTGTTCCATGCATCCACTACCCTGTGAAATAATACTTCTCACATTGCCCCTGAACCGCCTCCTTCTATCTTTAAATTGTGTCCCTTGTTCTTGCAAGTCTCTTTTTCTGAAAGATACCCTCTTGGACTTTGTTGATTCCTTGAGGTACTTGAAAGTTTCTATCATGTCCCCCTCTCCCTTCTTTCCTCAAGGGTATACATATTAAGCTCCTTTAGTCTCTCCTCATACGGCTTCTCTTGCAGACCCTGCACCATTTTAGTTGCCCTCCTCTGGACTGCCTCTATCCTGTCTATGTCCTTGCGAAGATGGGGTCTCAGAACTGGACACAGTATTCCAGATGGGGTCTCACCAACTGTCTGTACAGAGGATAACAACTTCCTGTTTTCTGCTGCTGATGCCTCTCCTATATATCCCAGTATACCCCAGCCCTCCCTACTGCCTTCTCACATTGCTTGCTAACCTTAAGGTCATCTGATAGATTACCCCCAGGTCCCTTTCCTGTTTTGTTGTTGTACTACCTCCCCACCCATTGTGTATTCTTCCCTGGGTTCTTGTTTCCCAGGTGCATTATTTGCACTTTTTGCATTGAATCCTAGCTGCCCACGTCTGACCATTCCTCCAACCTTGCCAAGTCCCTTTTCATCCTTTCCCGCCTCCTTGTGTATCAACCCTGTTGCAGATCTTTGTGTCATCTGCAAAGGCATACTTTTCCTTCCAGTCCTCTGCAATGTCACTGATGGCGACATTAAAAAGGACTGGACCAAAACTGAACCCTCGGTACCCCACTAGTAACCGCTCTTTCTTCAGAGTGGACTCCATTTACAATTACCTTCTGTGTCATGTTGTCCAGCCAATGTTTACTAGGCTACCACCCTGGGACCCACTCCCAGGCTGGTTAATTTGACTAATAATCTTTTGTGTGGGACTGTGTCAAATGCCTTGCTAAAGTCTAGGTAGGCCATGTCTGCCCTCCCTGGTCTACTACTTTGGTCACCCAGTCAAAGAAATCTATTAGATTAGTCTGACATGACCTTCCGCTGTGAACCCATGCTGCCTTGGATCCTGTGCTCCACTGACCTCTAGGTACTCAACTATTCTTTCCTTCAGAAGTGACTCCATCACTTTCCCTACCACAGAGGTCAGACTGACAGGTCTGTAGTTTCCTGCCTCTGTCTTGGTCCCACTTTTGTGAAGGGAATCACATCTGCCCTCCTCCAGTCCTCGGGTACCACCCCATCCTCCCATGATTTGTTAAAGAGGGTAGTTAGTGGTGTCACTAGTTCTACCCTTAGTTCTTTTAGAATTCTGGGATGAATCCCATCAGGCCCCATTGCTTTGTCCACCTTCAGTTTTAGAGTTCTTTCAGAACCCTTTCTTCTGTAAATGGGCTGGTATCAACTTCTGTATCCAGAGTGTTTCTATTGTTTGTTTAGGTACCTCCCTCTTCATTTGTAAATACTGAGCAAAAATATATGTTTAGTATCTCTGCCTTTCACAATCACCCTCTGCCCACCCCTCCCTTTATTAAGCCTCACTATCCCTCCTTGGTCTTCCTTCGCTCCATGATGTACCTATAAAGGTTTTATCCCCTTCTTAACTGAGTTGGCTATCTTTTCCTCAGTTTGGGCCTTTGCTATTCTGACTTCCCTCCTGCTTCTTTCTGCCTTAACTGGTACAGCTCTCTGTCCTGCTCCTTCTGTGTTTCCTTATCCTCGGAATACTATCTTTTCTTCCTGACTTTCACAGCCACCTCTCTTGAGAACCACAGTGGCTTTTTCTTTCATTTTGATTTGTTTATTTGCTTCACACAAGGCTTGTTGCCTCTGTGATGGCAGTTTTGATAATTCCCCATTGTTGCTCCACACCTCCTTCTAGCCTGTTTGCTAGTGCTTTGCTGAGGCACTCTCCCATCTTGCCAAAGTCTGCCCTCCTAAAGTCCAGTACCCTCACTTTTGTATGGCTTGACTCTGTAGCTGAGTTTAACGTGAACCACACTGTTTGATGGTCACTTGTCCCCAGATGGCTACCCATTTCTACATCTGTGACCCTCTCTCCATCTTCATTTGAGAGAACCAGGTCTAAGATTGCTCCCTCTTGAGTGGGTTCCAGTACTAGTTGTCTAAGGCATAACCCCTGTAGGGCATCTAGAATAACCCCACTCTTCGAATTGGCTGCTGCAACTGCACTCCAGCTAACATCTGGCATATTCAGATCACCCATCAGCAATATCTCCCCTTTTTCTGCCATTCTAAGCATACTTTCTACCATTTCCTTGTCCATTTCCTCCTCCTGAGAGAGGAGTCTGTATACAATCCCTGTGCAGATTGTGGTGCCATTGCCTGTCTCCAAATTGACCCACAGTGCTTCTTCTCCTCCCTGTTTACCCTTTTGTTCTGTTGCTTTGATTCCTTCCCTTATGTAAAGAGCTACTCCTCCTCCTCCTCTTTTATCCTCCCTGTCCCTCCTGTAGATAGTGTATCCTGGTATGTTTACGTCCCAGACATGGTTTTGTGTGTACCATGTTTCTGTGACTGCCACAATATTCAGATGTTCCTCCTCCATCAAGGCCACTAATTCAGGAAGCTTGTTACCCAGACTACAGGCATTGGTACTCATTGCTCTCTATTTTTTGATGGCTTTACCTTCTGTTGCAGCATCCCCCACTGACCTTTCTACCTCTGTCTTTTTCTCATTTAGTACCCTGTTTTGTAGGGAGATGCTGGGATTTTTCCTGCTGCTTATCAGTGCCTCCCCCCTTGACTATTTTAAATTCTGTGCAATTATAATGCCATTGTGAGCCACGGGTGCAGAAAAACATTTGTGGCGGGATTTGAAACATTACGGCTGTGATATTTATGAGGTGGTGTGAAAAATGGTGCTGTTGAAAATGTGGAGTGAGAACATGAAAAATCGGCCAAGTTACCAGTGTGTGTAGAACCTGCACAACACACATTCGTAAGTCGGTCATTTTTTTGAATTTTTCACCAGATTATCAACATGGCTTTCTTGGAACCTCTCCTCATGAACAGTTACACTGTGATTTTGTTAATCCATCCCCCATTATTTTTTAACTTACTGTACTATTATTCTTCTTCTGGTAGCCAACCTCCTTCAGCCACCCTTTTGCTGCCGCAGTTGAGCCAGGAGTCACCCACATGCAGTGCCCCCTGGATTACTTCCCAGGGTGGAGCCAACAGACCCTCCTCCCACAAACCCAATGGTGCTCTGTCATGGATGCACCTGGGACCCCCTCGCATCTGCTGCAGCCAAGAAGGCATCATTCTGCACACCAGAGGCATTTTTCTTGCTTGGAAAGTGGAGTGTGTGTCACATTGAGCACCATGATGTAGCCATGTCATGCATTGCACCCCCCCCTCCACTGAGGAGCAGTGCTCAGGTGTTCCAGTAAGGATGCACACCATAGTCACCCAGGAGTCCTGACTGGAGACATATACCCCCTCCTCTTCTGTGGAGGTGAAAAGTATGCAATGGTGGCTCAATTCACCCCTGCTGGCCGTCGAACATTCTGAGTCCATTCTCAAACCCGGGTCACCGCTGCACAGTGGTAAATCTTTACACTGCAACGGTGGGCTGGAGCATCCATGCTGAAAGTTGATTTTGCACAGGGACTGAGCCAATCTGTGGGACAGGTGCAGAAACACATTTCGGGCAGGATGTGAAAAGTGACAGCTGTATTGTTCATGAGGAGGTGTGAAGAAATGGCAATGTTGAAAATAAGGATTGAAAATATGAATAATTGTCAAAGTTACCAGCATGTGTAGAAACTGCACAACACACGCTTGTAACTCAGTCATTTTTTGGTATTTGTTCACCATATTTTCAAAATGGGCTTTTGGGACATCCCCTCATGAACAGTGGCACGATGATTATGTTAATCCATCCCAAAAGTTTATTTCGCATAGCGACTGTGCCATTCTGCACCACAGGTGCGAAAACATGTTTTGGGCAGGATGTGAAAAATTACAGCATAAGGAGGTGTGACAAAATGGCAATGTTGAAAATCTGGAATGAAAATAACGAAAGATAGGTGAAGTTACAAGGGTGTGTAGAACATGCACAACGCAGGCTCATAATGCAG
This sequence comes from Neoceratodus forsteri, assembly GCA_016271365.2. Lineage (NCBI taxonomy): Eukaryota > Metazoa > Chordata > Ceratodontiformes > Ceratodontidae > Neoceratodus > Neoceratodus forsteri. The sequence goes on along the minus strand of CM057452.1, from coordinate 506,674,537 downwards.
TCATTTTTTGGAATTTTTGCACCAAATTTTCAACGTGGACTGTTTGAGACCTGACCTTGTGAACAGTGGCACTGTCATTTTATTAATCAGTCCTGAAAGGTGATTACACACAGTGACTGGGAAATCACCATTGGGTCTGATTAACAAGAAGACAGTGACAGTGTTCATGAGGTGGGGTCCCAAGAACCCCATGTTGAAAATTTGGTAAAACAAATTTCTAAAAATGGCTTAGATGTCATCTAAGTTGAAACTCCCATTAAGTGCCATTACCCAGCGTTTACCTTGATCCCTTAGTTCACAGTTTGGATTTGAAGAGTACAGACGTGTCCCGGTCCAGAGAAAATGGGTGCTCCTGACCTCCAGAGGTAAGTATGTATAAGGGTGTGTGTGTGTGGGGAGGTGGGTGCTCAGTGAGAGGGTAAGGGAGGGAAGATTGGGGAGATGACAAGGGACCATTTTCTTATTTTCAGTAAAAAAAAGTAAAAAAGACTCTGGGGACAGTTTTTTTTTTTCATTTAAAAGGGAACAATATATATTCACTTTTGGGCACACTGGGGTGGGCCCCTGTGTGCTACTTGAGTTTGGGGGAATATGCTGCTGACAGGGGGATTGGGCACCCCCATCAGCAAAGAAAGTGTGCTGGGGGGGCATCTGACACCAGGAGTGGGCATCCTGGTGTTGGAAAGAGAAGAATAATTTAAAAATATCTGGGCACACTGAGGTGGGCTCCCAGTGTGCCACATAACAGGCCATATGTGTGTGTGGGGTGGGAGGTATACTGACATGGGGATTGGGCACCCCAATGTTGGTGAGGAATCTGAGTATGGGGCAGACCACAATACTTCAAAACCTACATCGGAGGGACAGTTGTCTGTATTTAACAGGTAAGTAAAAAAATAAACATTTGGGCACATTGGGGTGGGCTCGCAGTGTGTTCTTTGACTGACACTCTTTCTATGTTCCAAATTTCAGACCAAAACATCAAACATTGTGGTCGCAGTGCCATAGGGAAAAAAGTGTCAAAAGTGACAAAAAATGTGTTTTTCAGTGCTTTTCTGTGCAAAACATGTAAGTCCAACCAAAACACAACTTGGTAAATCAAGAGAACTATAATACCAGACCGTGCATTCCAAATGTCATGCAAATCCATTCAATGGTTGCAAAGTTATTTATTTATTTATTGTTTTTAATTACTTTCTTTCTGGCCTTCCAGCTTGTAACTCCCTCAGGCCATTGCTCTTGCCAACTCGCTCTACCACCTGCTGTGTTCTCCAGCCATCTTCAAGTTCATCGTGGTTCCCTGGGTGAGGGGACGGCATCTTGGGGAGACCACAGGGGGCAGTGGTGGGGAACCAGCACTGGCGTGTGCCGTTGGCACTGGCAGGGCCATTGCCTATCTGGGCTGGAGAGGTATTTCTCTCCTTCTCCTCCTGTAGGCCCCCTCATGCATGGTGCATGTCTGACACTGGCACATGGCAATCCTACTTGCATCAGCCACGCTCCCTTACGTGCAGCTCTGGCACTCTGTGGCACCCCCGGTCTCCACCAGGGGCTGCCAGAGCACCAAGGAATCCCATACCCTCCCCCCGGGAGAGGAGAGCAGCCCTGTGGGTGCTCGATCCATCTCCCTCCCTGCAGACCCCTGACACCTGAGCTTGCTCCAGAACTTGGGTCATCGGCGTGGTGCAGGTGCGGCATCCAGCGCCTCAGTACTCAGCGCCACCAGGCCAGCTAGTTGCAAAGTTATTAACGTGCAAAAATTGAGATTTAACATTAAAGTGCCTACTCAACCCTAACCATATTTTCATAATATAGATAACATACCTTCAATAAACAAAATAGCTTGCCTATCACTTTCCAACAAGAAAGATTGCAACAAGGTGTGGGCAGCAATATAGCACTGGCCCCTACACCACCAGCATACTGCCCACATCACAGAACTATCTTCAACCCTACAATAGCACTGTTCCTCACCACAGCACTTCCTTCTATGAAGGCCAGACAGGAATAATTCAATGCATAAGTGTATTAGTGAAAGTTGGTTGCCATACAATTTGGAACAGGAATCAAATGGGATTTGCTGCTCCCTCTTTACTTGTTTAACTAAATGTCAATACTGGAAAAAGAAAAATGTGTTCATTTGTAGTACTAATTAGACCTGATTGCCAGGAAAGGAATGGATTGACGTCATAAAGTATGTGTGGGCATCCAAGCCTTGTCATTCATTTGTACTCAGATGTATAAGAATCACTATTCATTATATACTATTGAATTGCAGAACCCCTATGACCCTTGTGGGAATGAAGTGCTGTGGTGGGGTGCGAGTGCTATGGTGAGGACAGTGTGCTGCTGATGGGTGAGTGGGTGGTGGGTGGATGTGTGTGAGAGAAAGAAAGACAGTGCTGTATGACTGACCAGCTATCAAGTAAATAGAAACTTGCTAACGCCATGTTATCAACCAACACTTTACAACATTCTATTGTTTGCCTTTCAGTACCTTTGGTACTTTGATTGATGTTTAAAAAGCATAGAGGGGTGAGGCCGCACTAAGCACTAGCAGAAGCTACTTTTTATAAATACAAACATACGAACATATAAATTGCCAGTAGATAAACACCTTAAGGTCTATCAAGTCTGCTTTATTGTGCAGCTAGCAGCCCTTATGCTGCAGCTGCCCTCCTCCCTTCCTCCAGCGACCCTCCCCCTTACCCTGCCCCATCCCCATTTGAAGCAGCCCACTGTTCTACAGGATACCACTTCTTTTGGCAATGCGTTCCACCCAGAAACCACCCTCTCCATAAAAAAGTGTCTCCTCATTTCCCTCCGGAACCTTCCCGCTTCCAATCGCAGATCATGCCCGTGACTGTCCTTCCCCCTCCTTAATTTGAAAAGCCCTTCTGTAACCGTCTTATTTATTCCCTTTGTGTACTTGAAGGTTTCAATCATGCCCCCCCATCCCTCCTTTCCTCCAGGAAGTACATGTTCAACTCCCTCAGCCTGATCTCATAAAGTAAGTCCCCTAGACTCTGGATCATTTTTGTTGCCCTGCACTGCACCTTCTCTGGTACTCCAGTACACCTCAGGTACGGTCACCAGAACTGCATGCAGTACTCTAGGTGTGGTCTAACCAGTGACCAATATAAGGCAGGATAACCTCCCCAATCCTGGAGGATATGCCTCTGGCAATAAAAACCAGCATCCTGTTGGCCTTTGCGGCTGCCTTTCTACACTGTGCTGAGTTGTTCATTGATCCCATTATGCTCAACCCCAGATCCTTCTCCTCCCCCTCCTCTGTCTTGGGTAGTTGAATTCCTCCTAACTGGTAGCTCCTCCTTGGGTTTCTTGCACGGAGAAGTAGCACCTTGCATTTCTTGGCATTTAACTCCAACTGCCAAATGTCTGACCAGGCCTCCAATTTTGCCAGATCACCATGCAACCCCTGTCACACTCTTAAGTAATCCACTACTGCTCCCATCTTGGTGTCATCTGCAAACAGACTGATCTTGCTCTGGATGCCTATTGATATGTCTACTATGAAGATTCTAAACAACACCGGTCCCAGTACAAAGCCCTGCGGCACCTCATTTCTTACTACCCTGGGAGATGAGAGCTCCTCTCCCACCACCACCCTCTGCTATCTCACTTGCAGCCAGTTCACTCCCCATTCCCCCATCTTCACCCCTGCCACTGTGCTTTCCAGCTTATTTCCTAGCTTCCCATGTGGCACTGAATTAAAGGCCTTACTGAAGTCCAGGTACAGGACATCCACTGCATGGCCCTTGTCTAATTGCCTGGTTACCCAGTCATAGTACTCCACCAGGTTCGTCTGACAGAACCTGTCTGAGACAAACCCATGGTGTCTGCCATCATGCAGCCCATTAACCTCTAGGAGGGAAATCAGCCTCTCCTTCAGGATTGTCTCCATCAGCTTTAAATGTTAAAACACACACACAATATATTATATTTTCCCTTTCTACACGTGCTGTACATTCAGAGTGTTTGGGCAGACTGGGTGGGCCTAGCGGTCCTTTTCGGCAGACACATTCCATGTTTGTTTGTTTCTATGTTACACAAATACAGGCTTCTTTAGTGAATAGTTAGCCTGTAGGTACTAAATCTACAATTGTAAAAAAATATTTCAGTGAGCCATTACTATAATGAAGTACGCTCTCATAAGATTCATTGACATCATCCAGTCACAATCCAGCAATTATCAGAAGGTTAAAGTCAGAATCAATACTTGTTAAGTAGCAGAGGTTCAGGAATATTAATGAGGTGGTAAACATTGCTGCATTATGCTTAGATAATGTGAACCAATCTTATGAAATGCTCTTAAAAAATAATAAACTGCCCATTCTGAAAACCTTTTTGTACTACTGGAGATTTTGTACAGACAAAATCATCCTTTCCTAAGGGAAATCTATTCACATGACTAGTTCACATCATTCAGTCACAATGCAGCAATGTTAAGATGGTTGAAGAGACAGAAACAATACAAACATGCCCAAGAGGCAAAAGATAAATATTAATAATGTGAAAACATTTCTGCATTGTGATGAGTTGTTGTGAACTTATTATAAAACACACCTCTCAGGAAAAAAAAAAATAACTACTGAGACAAACTAACAGTAGACCATGCCTTTTCTGCAGCTATAAAACTTATACTTGAGTATGAGAATAAATGTTTTCTTTTACTTTCTTGGGAGTGGGAAAAGGAAGGCTGAGATGGGAGGAGGGAAATTAGGTTATTTTCATTTTAAAAAATGTCAGCCTGTGAGGGGATGGGATAGGTAAGTTGTCTGTTTTTCTGCTAGTCTTGAATTAAAAATCAGTAATGCAGAACAGCCTGACCTGGAGTACAAATCCATGCCCATTCATGGAAAATAAAACACCACATGTAATTATAAATGTACTGAAATCACAACCTTACTACAGGTAGCTGTTAGCTTCCTACAATCAATTGTAGCCTAAGTGGGCACTAGGAAACCCTAACATCAGAGTATACCCTGTCCCTGGCCACTTTGTTAAAATTTAGAACAAATAAAGCCAGCCTAACCATTTAGATTGTCACCAGCAGTGCTCCATTATAGGCCAAGGGAGCCATTGTAATAATAACATACTCTGGTCAGAATCAGCACAACTGCTTTGCATTAATCTGATATGAGAAAGAAACAAAAGCTGGATTGAGCTTACAAGTTTGTTCTCTATGTTCAGTGGCCTGAAGCATTCCTGCAAGTAGTTAGCCCCCTTAAGGACAGCGGTGTGAACCTTTCTATGGGAGACATAAGAGCTGGGATGTTTATTTGTACTGCAGACCATACTAAGGAAGCAGTCCTAAGTGTGGACAGCAAATTAAGGTGGCCAACAACCCACAGGTATGTATTCCGCAGGTCAGTAAACATAAAGACTGCACACACAAAAAAAAGCATGCTCACTTCTGCTCTGTAAATCTGACTATTACCAGCTATGGTGGCAAAAAGGCTGGAACCTGCCAAAGGACCCCTGCAGCAATATACGTATGGCAGTATGTAAGAGAAAGCAAAGGAACTGTACATGGGATCCAAATGAAAATATGCAAAACTTACTTTATTGAAAATAACAAAAGCATTATACCAGCTGATCCAGAGGTGATGAGGGTTGAGGCATTGGATGCCACACCTCGCACCACATTGGTGACCTGGGTTCGGGAACAGATTCAGGTCATTGGGGGTCAGCAGATGAGGGAGGGGATTGAGCATCCAGGGGAGAGCTTTCCCCTCCCAGGGTGGGTACTGAGGCAGTATCTCTCCTCAGTGGTACCTGATGGAGATAGGGGACCCTGCAGGAAGCAATGCCAGATTCAGGGTGCAGAGTGGCAGCAGACATCAGCATGTAGGTGTGCATACATCATTGCATGCCCATGCCCTGAGAGAGAAACAACACAGAAAAACCCTGGAGGACCAGGGAGGTAACAAAGAGCCCAGGAACTGAAGCCCACATCCCATCACTGGACCAGCCCTCCACCAGCTCTCCTGAGCTCCTCAACCTGGCACAGGATCATTCCTCTAATTGCAGAAAGGCTGTTATGTAGGTGGCCTCCCCAGGGGGTGATCCGGGGGGCTGAACGAGTCCATGGGTTCGGGCCGTGGATGCTCAGCAATGTGTCTCCTGGGGAGGGAGGTTTCAGGACAGGAGTAGAAGCCAAGGTTGAGTGGGTACTCCTGAGAGATGCCCTGGTCCATCAGAGCTAGAAATGGAAAAAAAAATGCAGGAAACCAGCACAAACAATACTCAGCACAAGCACTATGCTTCAAGGCTTCGGGACATGCTACCCTTTCTTCAGGAAGCTGCATTTAGTAAGCTCTGTGTTCAGTACTATTTATATACCCCTCCAAATATATTACGTGACATTGAATCAGTCATTAGCAATCAACATTAATGAAAGTGATTAGTGCTATTTGACAGTCAATAGTTCTATTTAAAAATAAGACTACCCAATGCTGCACCTGGTATGGCATAAAAGCTAAATGATTATTCCACAAGGGAAATTTAAACATAATAATGCCATGAACATGGACTGCTAATTATTTAAAAGTATCTACACACATTTAAGCTGCCTAAAAAATTGAGCAAGTGTTGAGCAGAAGGAATACAATCATACAATTTGGGAAAATGGGGGGAACATGACATGGGTACTTTGAAAGTGTAAGAGAGGTACAGGAGAAGTGTTAAGGGGGTGACATACAAAGATAAGAGAGAAATTTTACATCATGGCTCACATATTCAAAGGAGATGAGCAACCCAAAATGGAGATGTGCAGCACATTCCAGAAAATGTGCGGAAACCACGATATTCAAAAAGGAGAGATGCACTGTGCATTTCCAAATGAGCGAACATGAAGAAATAAGATATGTGGCACAAAAAAAGGGGTAAGGGACCTGAATATGCCATGCAAATGTGTATTCAGCCAAAATGTGTGGTGCATGTGTCGCACATCACAAAACTGTGCCGTGCAAAGTTAGGTATGTAAGGGGATGGCCTAAATTGGCCAATCACCCACAGGAAGGCTTCAGCACTGCACACAGGTGACCCTGAGACAGCCCTCAGTGGTGCACTAGGATGTGCTCTAGGCACCTACACACAGCAGTCATGCCACAGCGGTAGTGCCCAGAGCCACAACTGCACTGTGCCTGCTCATCAAGCACCTTCCAGGTGCCACTTTGTGACACCACTGCCACTGCCCCATCAGCCACCCCCCTCACCACACTCAGGACAATGATGCCTAACTACCACATGCTAGTCAGGTGCCCTACCAGTACGCCAGTGGAGCAGACAGCTACAATGCAGCAGATGTACTAGGTGCCATGGCCTGCACCTATGTGGCCAACAGAGTGCCATCTGGTGGAGGAATGCACCTATGGTGGAATCTGAAAAAATGATGAGTAAGATGCGTGGTGGTAATGGTGGCAGCATTGCATGGGTCAGGGTCAGCCAAGTGACACACACTGATGGTGGAACACCATAGGTGCACACAGCATGCCTGTGCCAGACCCACACCACCAGAAACCACGTACATGTCATCAGTGCCATCCCTGCAGTGTGACAATGCCACAGAGGTCCTGAGATTGGGTCACTGTGGTATACCAGTGGTGGACAGTGCACAACTAGGAGCAGCGCGGGGCAGGAGTGGTACCACCTGTGGACTGGAGGTGGCCGGTGCATGCCCCACTAGGGTTGTCAGAACCCTCTGAAGTTCTGGGTTCTAGTTCTAGTCTAGAACTTTTGAAAGAGGTTGGGGGAATGCTACAAGTCTCAATGGCTGAGAGGGACCTGGGGGTGGTGGTGGATGTCAAGATGAACAACTTGGAGACTTATAGGAGGGCAGCAGCCAAGGCCAACAGAATGCTGGGATGCATCACTGGGGGATCACCTCCGGAAGGAGGGAAGTGATACTCCCTCTGTATAACTGCTTGGTGAGGCCGCACCTCGAGTACTGCGTGCAGTTTTGGAGGCCACACTAAAAGAGGGACATTAAACTCCTGGGGAGGGTCCAGAGGAGGGAAAACAAATGATTTGGGGCTTGGGGGACAGGACCTATGAGGAGAGGCTCAAAGAGCTAAATATGTACACATTGGAAGAGAGAAGGGACTGGAGGGACATGATAGAGGCCTTCAGGTACATGAAGAAGGTAAATAGGGGAGGAACAGTCAGGGTGCTTCGAAGGAAGGAGGAGGGGGCCACTAAAGGGCATGGGTGGAAGCTGGAGGGGGGAAGATTCAGGGGAGAAAGGAGGATGTGCTACTTCACTGAGAGGGTGGTGGAGCCATGGAATGTGCTGCCTAGGGGGCTGGTAGAGGCAGAGACGGTGGATGGGTTCAAAAGGGGGTGGGACAGGTACAGAGGAAGGGTTCTGAGCAAAATCCAATGCAGCGAGAATATCCGGAACTGGGAAGGGAGAAGCCAGAGAAGGCGAGACAAGGTCAGCACCCAGGGTGGGGCTAAACAAGCAGACATGAAAGACTGTTAGGCCTATTCTGCTGGCATTTTAGTATGTTAGTATCTTAGTAAAAGTTCAAGGGTTCTAATCTTTTTTAGAACTTTTTAGAACTCGAACCCTATTTTTTAATTGTGCTGCCAGTAATGAAGATAGTAATGAAATACATGTAAAGGAAAACTGTTAAATATAAGGGGGAGAGAAATTATCATGTGTGACATTGATAGGAATACAACTAGGTTTGTCTATGGTTTCTTCTGTTTTCTAAAGCCAGCAGCTTAATAAGTAACAGGCCCACACACCCACTCTTATGTTAAAAGTTTTCCTGCTGCTGCTGCATCATATTTCCTTAGTGAAAGAAAGAGGCACATTAGCCATTTATGTACTCAGTTATATATACTCATTGTCGTGAATTATTAGAAAAAAATAACTGATATTACCTAATTTCAGCTATTTGCTGTTTGAGTTTTAAATGAGTAAATCAAAAGTTGCTATGTTTAAAAGAAAGCTGTTATAAAAAAAGTCAAGCCAAGGTACTGCAGCCACAGCACATGGAACTGTTGCAAAACATATTATGTCATAATGTAGTCAGTCAAGACATTTGAATAAAAAAATATGCCAGTCATTGTTGCTGGCAAAAAATGCATGCAATTTTCTAAGATAATGCATACATATACCAGCATTCTTGTTGGCAAATTGAAATAATACATACAACTTTCTAAGATGATGCATTTTTCCTGCTGATACATCAATAAAATCTGCATTTCAGTCACATAAATAAAAAAAGTGGTTTCCTCACCACATACTAACTTAAGGAACATTTAATGTAGCTGCAGCAGTTGGCATGTGATGTTAAAGGGCCAGTATCTGTCAACTCCATTATGTATCAAATTATCACTACTTGTAAAGCAAAAACACTTCAAGATAGGTCACATTCTGTGAAAACTGCCGAAGCAGATTTTCTTTTATTTCTGATTCCTTTATTCTTTTTTTTTAAAGGGGACAGGACACTTGTGCTAGGTGGCAGCAGTTTGCAATGTATTCAATAAAAAATATATATATATATATAGTAGGTTCCACAGTGGGCAATCAGTGTAGCCCTCCCATACCATTGGTCTGTCATCATCTTTTTCTTCACCATCCCCAGCCCATCACAAATCTGTAAATGAAAGGACTAAAACAACACCCATCTTTCACCCCAGCACCCATTCCACTTTTTTCCACCACCCTCATCTATGCAGTAGCACCCATACCACCCTTACACCCATGTGTTAAAACCAACCCACAACCCTCAACCCCCTCAAGCACATATTCCACCCTCCTCCCTCACCCAGATGTTTAAACTACCCCCACACTTAGTCATGAACTACCATTCATGTCACCCTTCTCCATCCCTCACCCATGTTAAAACCCACTTCCCCAACCATCACCCATTTACTAACAACCATACCATGTTTCTCCCTCTTGCATCCATGTTAAACCAACCTCCAGCCCTTTCCCACCCTCCAGCACCCATTCCACCCCTTCCCCTCTCAAATGCTAAAACTACCACCTGCTTACTCAAGAAAAATGAAACTCTTGCCTCCAAATGAGCCATACTTAACTATTTCTTAATAAACAACACTTATGTGAAAAACTGTCTTTTCAATTGCTTTCTTCTTATGAACAACATTCTGTACAGTCCTCTTCATGGAACCAGTAATTTGAGAGTTGTTGCTATTATGCCATGATCTGTGTACAACAGCATGTTAAACATGAGTTATTGTGGTATGAGACCTATGCTTACAGAATATGTGCTCAACCATGATATAGATAAAACTCCAGATGACTCTGTTTCCCAGAAGAGACTTGTAACAGGATGCTGCCCACAGAAACATAACAATACAAAATACAGTTTTTCTTATAATATTTTATTCAGTAAGATAAGTTACATATGGATCATTTTGGTTTATGGCTAACATTTCTGTAATTGAAAAAATATAGAACAGCTACCAATTAGAACTCATTGTTTTGTCCTCTGTAAAATTGAAAAGTAGACTGCCCCCTGGTCCCAGACCATACTGATGCACCCCAAAGTCACAGAAGGTAAATCCAAAAATACATGTTTGCACTTTAACCATAAATAATATGATAGAGAAATGATTGACATGACAGTGTCCCTTTTATGCCAAATTTGGGCCTGTTCCCACTGATGTTAAAATTGTCCTGTATATAAAACTTGTTGACTTTAGACCCTAGCTACAAAGCAGTTTGCCATGAAATGGTGAAAGTTTTGTGCGGTATATAGTCCAAGATAGTAGATCGAGAAAGGAGAGAGACAACCAAAGTCATCACAGTCTGTAAAAGTTTCCTTTTTGGTGCAGAGACACTATGTCTCATACAGTATTTACCACCTACCACCATCTGAGTTGTCGCCACCATCAACATCCACAACATCAATCACTTCAGGATCAGTTTGTATACTCTTGTAGGGATACAAAAATCCTGACTTAATAATGTTAATAGAAGTTAATGCATGTACATTTTCTGGCAGCAACCTATTTCTAGAATCTGTCACAATATTGTCAGCTGTGCTAAACATGCGTTCTGAAGAGACACTTGTTGCAGGACAACCAAGATATTTACAGGCTTCATCATATAGCTCTGTCCAAATAGGCTTTTTTGATCTCCAGTATTCAAAGGGGCATGCATCAATAGGAATAGGCAGTTCTTGCAGGTAACTGTCCACCACGATGGGCAGAGACCACTCAGAAGAGGAACAAGCATAAGCTGGTATGGCAGCAATTTAGGAAAGGCTTTGCCACAGATTTAGCTTGCTACTAAGGGTTGAAGAAGTGGCAGTTATGGAACAACTACTGTTTATGTTTGGTGACTTTTCCAGTTCTGTATCCCCTTGTGAAGATGAACCTGCATGTTGTGGTGATGACAACCTGAGGGTACTGTGTGTGTCTTTGTTTGACTCCTGTGAGTGCTGCAGCTTATCTAGAAAAAGACATTTGTACTGCTCTATATCATCTGGTTTTGGACGATGTATAGCCTTGAACCTGGGATCTAAGACAGTTGCAAGGATGTAGTGTTTTGATTTCGTCATTGCAACTAATTTGTCATTGGTTTTGAAGCGCTCGCTCATTCTCTTTACGAGATTCCCATGATACAGGTGACATGTTGCCTGAGCTTCAGATCTGTATTTTTCTATTTGTAGATTTAGAACACTAAGATGATGTGAAATCAGCATTATGAGTGGGATAACCTGATTCACAGATGTGCCTTCAGAAGACATGTCCCTTGTGGCTGTCTCAAAAGGAGTTAGGATGTAGCACAATGCCTCCATTAATTTCCACTGCAGCACAGACAGTATAATGCCATCTCCAATAATGTAACTGGAGCAATACTCATGTACAGCTTGCTTTTGCTCCAAGAGGTGCTGTAGCATATAAAGCGTTGAGTTCCAATGAGTGGAAACATTTGGAATCAGCTTTTGCTGGGGCAGCTTTTGTTTTTTTTGCAGTTCGGACAATGTCTGTATAGCCTTGGTTGAATGTGAAAAGTGAGTCATAATTTTTTTGCAAACAGCAATCATACTATCCACATGTGTTTCATTGCTGAGAAATTCCATGACAATTAAATGTAAGCAATGTGCAAAGCAAGAAGCATGCATAAATCCTCCATCCTGTACTGCTTTCAAGATGTTGGCCCCATTGTCACTTACTATGAAGCCACATTTTAGACTGTGAGAATAAACCCATTCGTCAAGGAGGTCATTTAGTTCCTGCAAAATGTTTGCAGCTGTATCACTTTGCCCAAACTTCTTTATATGCAGCAAAGTCATCTTCTGGGGTATCTGTTTCTGAAGAACCACCAGAAAACATGACGCAATGAGTGGTAAGGGACATGTAATCTGTGTTTTGAGTGCTGGTCCACATATCTGTTGTGACATGAATAACCCCACCCTCTGCAGTTTTAAGTGCAAGCATCACTGTTGCTTTTAAAGCCTGATAAATGTTTGGTATTTCAACACAGGAAAAGTACCTTCGATGAGGAACATTGTAACGAGGCCCTGCTAGTTTCAAGAGCTACCTAAAATTCTCATGATCGACCAAAAATTATGGGAGAAGGGCTCCAGCTAACAGTTCACCAATTCTGTGATTAAGATGAAGGGTCTTTGGCTAATTTTTAGTAAAGGTATTCTTCCTTTCAAATGCCTGAGACAGTGTTAGCTGTTTACAATATGTCCCTGCTAGTTTATTATACACCGTGCTTTGATGGGCAGATGGATGCTGGGATGCTGGACTAGGACTTATACATTCAGTGCCATCACTGGACGTGCAGCTGGTACTAATGGTGCTGGCATTGGTGGTAACAGTGATCCTAGGGCTGGCAGTGGTTCTGTCCGCATCAAGTGCTGACAATTCAGTATCCATTTCAGATTCCTGACCCTTCTCACATGCGGTCTGGAAGATGGAGGATATGGGTTTTGGACAATCAAGCAAAGCTGAATGCTTTTTCAGATGGTATTTAAGAGCTGTAGTGCCAAGGCATGACACAACTTTACCACAACTTACGCTCTGTTTACACAGGGAACAAATTGCTCTGCATGGATCAGTTTTACTGACAGAGAAATAATTCCACACCTCAGATGTGACAGATTTAGTTCAAGTGCTAGGAAGATAGCTAAAGACCATTTACATCTTTTCACCTGTCCTAACAGAACCCGGAACATGATCCTTGGTGCTAGAAGAGTGGGCAGAAGACTCTGATGGATTTTCGTTGCTGGCCGACACAGAAGTGGTGGATTCAATAGATATGTCCTTTTCATTGCCAGCAGTGCTGGTGGTATTTGCAAGTGTACTACCTAATTCATTGTCAGCAGACTTGCTCATTTCACTTTGTTGAGGAAGTAATGATACATTGCAAGACACAATAGTGTCGGACTGAGACAAAGAGCTACTGTCTGAGTCTGAGTCAGAGAGGGACTCACTGTCACTTGCATTATTACTGCTAGTAACAGGGATTTTAACAGCATGAATGGCATACCTTATGGTGTCTCTCCATGTGACCCCAGCAGCTGCACAGGTTTTCTTAAAAGGTCCCCCTTTACCACACTTTGCTGTTGCTCTTTTGCAGTTTGTTGAATTTTTATCACGTGAAACATTTTGGTTATTTCTGCTAGTACCAGGATTACCACTACCACCAACACCTGCTCCAACACCAGCACCAGATGCTTCATCTATGTTGGTGTCAGCCATAACAGTACCAGTATACTACAGTGAACACACCCACACAATTCCTGTACAAGAAAGCAATGTGATCTGTGATCGCTGGCTACAACTCAAAAATTTTATTTTGGCTATGTGACACTGTGATGCAGTGGACTGAAAATAATTGAAGAATATGATGGTTTGCAACTAAAGGATCCCAGGTTCAAGGCTTACAGAATGATTGGGCTGCTGGTCATAGGCATACACATAGCACTCCAGGGGCACACAGCAGCAGGGTGATGTACTGACCACAAGAGACGGCGTTATACACACAAATTGAAGAAAGAGATTTTTCTGTCTCTTCTCCTAACAGGGAAATATATTTTTAGGCTTCTGTCATGTATTTAAGGATAATCCCACCACACAACTGGCCAGCGGTTTCGCACGGTAACAAACACTGGGTAAGGTACAGTGCAGTCAAGGGGCGCACAGCAGCAGGGTGATGGGCTGACCACAAGAGATGGAGTTACATACACTAACTAAAGAAAGAGATTTTTCTTTCTCTCCTCCCAACAAGGAAATATATTTTTAGGCTTCTGTCATGTATTTAAGGATAATGCCACCACACAACTGGTCACTGGATTTCACACAGTAACACACACTGGGTAAGGTACAGTGCAGGCAAGGGGCACACAGCAGCAGGGTGATGGGCTGACCACAAGAGATGGAGTTACATACACTAACTGAAGAAAGAGATTTTTCTGTCTCTCCTCCCAACTGGGAAATATATTTTTAGACTTCTGTCATGTATTTAAGGATAATGCCACCACACAACTGGCCACTGGATTTTACATGGTAACACACACTGGGTAAGGTACAGTGCAGTCAAGGGATGCACAGCAGCAGAATGAGGGGCTGACCACAAGAGACAGAGTTACATACATAACACACACTGGGTAAGGTACAGTGCAGTCAAGGGGTGCACAGCAGCAGGGTGATGGGCTGATCACAAGAGACGGAGTTACATACACTAACCGAAGAAAGAGATTTTTCTGTCTCTCCTCCCAACAAGGAAATATATTTTTAGGCTTCTGTCATGTATTTAAGGATAATGCCACCACACAACTGGCCACTGGATTTCACACGGTAACACACACTTGGTAAGGTACAGTGCAGTCAATGGGCACACAGCAGCAGGGTAATGGGCTGACCACAAGAGACGAGTTACACACACTAATTGAAGAAAGAGATTTTTCTGTTTCTCCTCCCAACAGGGAAATATATTTTTGGCTTCTGTCATGTATTTAAGAATAATGCCAATACACAACTGGCCACTGGATTTCTCATGGTAACGCACACTGGGTAAGGTACAGTGCAGTCAAGGGATGCACAGCAGCAGAATGAGGGGCTGACCACAAGAGACGGAGTTACATACACTAATCGAAGCAAGAGATTTTTCTGTCTCTACTCCCAACAGGGAAATATATTTTTAGGCTTCTGTCATGTATTTAAGGATAATGCCACCACACAACTGGCCACTGTATTTCACACGGTAACACACACTGAGTAAGATACAGTGCAGTCAAGGGGAACACAGCAGCAGGGTGATGGGCTGACCACAAGAGACGAGTTATACACACTAATCGAAGAAAGAGATTTTTCTGTCTCTCCTCCCAACAGGGAAATATATTTTTAGGCTTCTGTCATGTATTTAAGGATAATGCCACCACACAACTGGCCACTGGATTTCACATAGAAATGCACACTGAGTAAAGTACAGTGCAGTCAAGGGATGCACAGCAGCAGAGTGAAGGGCTGACCACAAGAGACGGAGTTACATACACTAACCGAAGAAAGAAATTTTTCTGTCTCTACTCCCAACAGGGAAATACAGTTTTAGGTTTCTGTCATGTATTTAAGGATAATGCCACCACACAACTGGCCACTGGATTTACACGGTAACACGCACTGTGTAAGGCACAGTGCAGGCAAGGGGCACACAGCAGCAAGGTGATGGGCCAACCACAAGAGACGGAGTTACGTACACTAACCGAAGAAAGAGATTTTTCTGTCTCTCCTCCCAACAGGGAAATATATTTTTAGGCTTCTGTCATGTATTTAAGGATAATGCCTCCACACAACTGGCCACTGGATTTCACATGGTAACACACACTAGGTAAGGTACAGTGCAGTCAAGGGGCGCACAGCAGCAGGGCTTCGCTCACGTATTTAAGGATTACCACCACCACCAAATCACTGGTCACTAGGCTGCACACGGTCACACAGTGGTGGTGGAGTACAGTGCAGTCAAAGGGAATAAAGCAGCAGGGCTATCGGCTGGACACGCCACCGGAGTAAAGCATTAAAATGGCCTTGTGCTGCTCTTGTATTAGAGGACAGGACTGTTTTTTAGGGTGAAAGAGGTTTAAGAGGAGAGGATCCTCATGAGCACAGCAGACTTCTGACAAATTCTAATTTTGTTTTGTCATTTAGGGATTTTTTCCCATGGTTGGTTGGCTTTGAAACATCAAGTTAATTCACTTCAGTTGCTGCATTCAGCCCCTTCCCCAGCCAGCGTGTTCTCTCCCTGCCGGGCCCCACCAGATGAGAGATGAATTAGTCTGACTCTGACCTAAATTCAGGATTTAGAGAGAGAACTGCAGTAAGCAGTCTCATCAAGTTACAGGAACTTAGATCTGTTCCTTTCTGTCTTTTTTCCCTTCCCGGTCCCGAGTCCCCGGCCCCTGCAGTGGAGCCTATACAGTCAGTACTGCTGCAGACTTATCTCCGAGTCCATTCTGTTCCTCCTTTCTTTCTGTGGCCCCTCCACTCCACCTGTTCCTTATTTTCCCCCACCCACCCTTCACTCAATTTGTATTTTTTAATTGTCAAAGATCGCAGCCTCGACTCACACACAAATGAAGAGACAAGAGACAGAGCAGCAAGCGCGCTTTGCAGACTAGCAGACTGCAGCTCTTTCTCCTCCTAGCCATGCAGTTTGCTCCACCTCCCAGGTGCCCACAAGGCTTTCCTGACTCAAACCACCTGACTGCATATCAACTGGTCAGGTGGTGAGGTGCTTGGAGTGCAAAATGCGCAAGTGCGAGACTGAGTTGTCACTGAAAACAGCTGCCCCCCCGAGGTGCTTGGAGTGCAAAATGCTCAAGTGAGAGACAAAGTGGTCACTGAAAACAGCTGTCCCCCCCACAGCTGTAAGAGATCACTGGGCAGAGTCGGGAGGAGCTTGGGGAGGGAGTCGGGAGTCGGGCCCCCCCCCACCGAGCTGGTGCTGGGAAGGAGAAGTAAAAGAAAAAGTAAGCTGCCGCCTGCTTCATTACCAATGATTCTAACCCTTTTTGTGAACCATCTAGTGTTTGAGTTCTAAATTAGAACTTGAACACCAGGGTTCAAGGATGGTTTGAATCTTTCTTGAACTAGTTCTGACAACACTATGCCACACAGACACCAGATCCATCCAGTGTTGTGCATTCTGTTTCCTAGGGAACAGACATGGACATGGGTAGTAGCACTGTAAACCTCTCAAATGTCACACAGTATGGGGCACGGCACTCATGTCACCACCCAGACAGCATCTTCTCTTCACAGAGTGCATGAGATGATACACTGACCACTGAGACTGTTATGCAGGCTTGTATGATAATATGAGATGCTAGGTATCAGTATACAGTAACAACATTGATGCACTTCCTTCCACAGTCTTCCTAGTTTGCATTGTCATGTCTGCTGCTGTGTCACACATTCTGACTAGTTGTCACACACCTTGACACACGTTTGGATGCTACAGGGTTGAGGGGTATGTAACACTGTACTCAGGCCACTGCAGTACACTTACACGCATTCCCACCTGCCTGCTAGGCTGCAGTACCTCTTGATCACTTTTATGAAGTGATGGTGCTGCCTTGAAATATTGGAACTGTGCATGCCAATGGTATGCAAATGGCATGAATACATTCTGATAATGAGATGCAAATGTGCTGTTGGGCACTGACTGTGCAATGAGGCCATTTATATAACCTGGCAGAATATTGCAAAGCTGAGCATTGCACAAGTGGCTTTACGTTGTGCACTTCTGTATTCTCTACACTGGGCTCTGGGTACCTGCCACGCTGTGCATTTCCCACTGCATGATCATGCATGTTCAGGAAATTCAGCTGCACATGCAGGACCTCATGTTACAGTGCATCTTCTGAATATACCATTATTTTCTTCTGGCACAGCTGAGTTGCACTGCACAAGCACTTATGTGATGCAGCCAGCCACTTTTGAATATGGGACCCCATATCAATATCTACATGTTTAATATAGTTGTTTAACAAATCACAGAAATCATATGACTGGCACAATTCAGTGTCTATTAGTTCACATAGTCAGGAGAATTTATATTAATCAAGACATTAATGTATTGCCCATTATATAAAAAAAAAAAAACAGTAGACCATTTCTTCATTCATGCTCTTTGTTCACAAGCACTGCCTTTGGAAAATCAGTTTTGTTTCCCTCTGCAGCAAAAGCTGCACTCTGCCGCTTCCTCTGGATAAAGATGGACAAGATCCAGTGTTTAACATTTTAAACCACCTGGGGCCAGATATTCAAAAGTTTGCCAGGACTCAAATCCTAGTTTGTGCACATAAACCAGGCTTTTTGCATGGATTTCCTATATTCAAACGCCCAGTCTGTGTGTGCAAACATGGTTTGCTCCTGGGAAAACTGTGGAGAGTCGCACAATGAAAATGGAACGATGGGGACCTGAATATTGGCAAAGTCCAATATTCAGAGTATTTGCACCATGCAAGGTTGTTATGCGCAGTCCCCTTGCAAGGCACAAACACCATCAATGGTGACCATGACTGACTCCTGCGCAACACTAGCAGTTTCTGAAGGAAGTGCAGCGGTCCCCCATGCTGGTCCCAAGCCACCAAAACAATGTTCCTGGAGTCCAGTGGACCTCTTACTACTCACAGCAATGCCTGATGTTCACATGCAAGATCCCTGGCATCTAACAGTCCCTTTCCCCACCCGCACCCATGCTCAAAATAACAGAACATGTACCCTGGTGCCCAGTGGTCCCCTTACTCGACGCCAAGTGCAATTAACGTAAGAGATTCACATGGTGTCCAGCAGTCCTTCCCCCACCCAATCCCATGTCCAGTACCAACAATTTCTGTCCCTGGTGTCCATTGATCCCTTCCTCTGATTGTCCCCATCCCTAAGAAGCTGCTGTGACAGCCCAAAGGTCATTGGTGTGTTCTCGCCAAAGGTTGCCAAGGTAAGCATACTGAGGTGAAGTACCCCAAAACTGGTCTGCAACCAGTATCGGTAGTGGCACCCCTGTCTTTTAGGAATCCTCCCCTCCAACCCAGGATCCCCATCCCCATTTCAGCAGCCACAACCAGCCCCTTGCTACAGAGTGCAGACTGGGGACTAGTGCAGTACTCACAGAGGCATATTCAGTTACCAGTCACAATAATTCCTTTCCTCTAAATGTACTACATGTTGCAGTCCAGGTCCCTGACATCTGGTGGACCCATGATCCACTTGGCTCCAACAACCAACCCCTCTCCTCCATCCCATCCTGTTCCCAGAACACCAGTGCCACAATCAGTGTACCGTGTGTGACACAGTCCTCCACACACAACCTCGGCCACCCACTCTCTAACATAATCAGGGAGCATGGTGCTAATTTCTAGGACAAGGAGCATCACCCTTGCCCTATAAATAAGCAGTGCACTCTCTGCTTTTGTCAGACAGTGGGTGGCTAAAGTGATGTGTGTGGAAGGTTGTGTAGGTCACCATCCTCAGACTGCAGCACCAGTGTTTGGGGGAGAGGGACTGGTGTGGGGAAAGGGGTTGGATGTTTGTTGCCATGGGAGGGTG
This sequence comes from Neoceratodus forsteri, assembly GCA_016271365.2. NCBI lineage: Eukaryota > Metazoa > Chordata > Ceratodontiformes > Ceratodontidae > Neoceratodus > Neoceratodus forsteri. The sequence goes on along the minus strand of CM057452.1, from coordinate 506,654,971 downwards.
GGTTCACTACATGCCAGGGACCTGGACCATGACCTGTGATACATTGGGAGGGGAGGAATTCTTGTGACTGGTAAATGGAAACTTCACTGTGTGGCACCATACAAGCCCCTGGTCTGCACCCCAAAGCAGGAGACTGGTTGGGGCTGCTTAAACTGGGACAGAGATCATTGGTTGGGTGGAGTGTTCCTTGAAGATGGGGAAACTGTTACCATTACTGGTTGCAGACCATTTGGTGGGGGCACTTCACCTCAGTATGCCTGCTTTTGCAACCTTTGGAGGAACATACGAATGGTCTTTGGGCCATCACAGTGGCTTCTTGAGGATGGTGATACTTAGAGGGAGGAACCACTGGACACCAGGGACAGGGTTGTATGGTATTGGACATAGGATCAGGTGGGAGGGAGGTACAGCTGGACACCAGGGAAAAGGAATTCATAGACGGGGCATGGGATCAGGTGGGGGAGGGACTACTGGACTTGAGGGAAACAGGATTCACTCATTGGGTGTGGGATTGGGTTGGAGGAGGGACAGCTGGACACCAGGGAAATGGGTTTCAAACATCCAACATGGGATTGGATGGGGGGGACTACTAGACACCAGGGAAGAGGAATTCAAACACTGGGCATGGAATCAGTGGTGAAAGGGGCCACTGAACACCAAGGAAATTGTGTGCATGTACAGGGCCAGGGATCAGGTGGGGTGGGTCACTGGCAGCAGCAATAGCTCCCCATCTGGGACCAATGAATTTGGGGGGGACAAGGCTGTGCATAATCACCTGACTACCCATGTAAATGAGACCATTTTCAGCATGCAAATGACCTCTTAGTGCCATGCATGCCCTATGGGCTCATTTGTATGAATAAGTTTGAATATTGCAAATTGCACTCTGGTGCAATCTATTGTGGGGCTGTATTCAGCAGCCATGTTGGGGCAGCACTAATTAGCTTAGTGCTTGGTTGGCATGGCCCTATATTCAGATGAATAGCACCAGTGTGTTATTCCACTGAAAATAGCAACTTTGGACACCCTGGCTATCTCAATGTGGAGTGCAAATTTTTGTGCTCAACTTTGTGTATCTTCAAATAGCAGGCCCTTGATTCCTTATTGTGATGTTCTGAAAAGTAAACACCTACAGAGGATCTCACTTTTCCATGTTTTATGTCTCTGATGTGTCCTGCAGCCTTTCATATATACTTTAGTTTGTCCTTCCCTGGATGCCAATCTAACATTGATACCTCTACCGTGAACGACAGTACAGCGCCACAGCAACAGGTCGCTGTACTATCACTGCGAGATCCCTGCACTGCTTTCTTGGGGTCTTGCACCCCCTCCCTGAATCAACTCTGACTCAGTCCTCCAAAGAAAACACAGTGTTCTCGGATGGGATTTATGCCGAACGCATTTGCGGTCAACATAACTCCATTGCTGTAATGTCGGTCGACAAAATATTTGCCAATCTGGCATTGTAGAGCCATCCTTCCTACATACAACAGCACATGCAGATCAGATCATATGTAATGAAAGTTGTAGAACAATTAATAAATTCCTTATACTCTACCCTAACGTCTAGTGTGGGGTGTTTGAATACTTTTCTAACTTTTATATATTTGCAGATGGAACTGTGATCACAAGTATGTTTTCCAAATGGACTAAAGGGAAACCAATTAGAGTCGAATATGAGTTAGAATTTGGCTGCAAGTAACTGGATGCTATAATTTGTTTAAAATTTTGCGCTCCACTGTATGTTACCCTTAGTAAGGGTTCAAACATCCCTTGTTTCTGATTCTATTGTAAAATGTCCCTATTATTAAAGTGAATATGTTTGATTTTTAGGGCAAGCTTGGTATACTCTAATACAAAAGTAAGGGTCTGTTCTCCCATGTTTTTCACTTTTGGGGTCAAACAGTAATCTCTTGTTTGCTAAGATGCTCTTCTCAGGGACAATTTGAGGTTTTGTTCTATGTAACCTCTCCATACTAATCTTGTGATGAGTTCCTCAGCCGCTTGGACAAAATCCACCTTCCTGGGACAGTTTGGCTTCAGGCGCAGGAACTGTCCTAAAGGAATACTGTTAAAAAGGTGGGTAAGCACTGGTTGCACATAGTATAGTATTCTCTGCTCTGGGTTTACGATATCCTTTAGACATGATTTTGCCATCTTCTATCCACAGTTCTAAATCAAGAAATTTGATGTTCTCTTTAATTTCAGCAATAAACTTTAGGTTCTGATTTTTGTTATTAATATGGTCAATACATTCATTGGCAGACCACTTGCCTCTGTCTCAGATGACTAAATTATCATCACTGTACCTGTACCAAAGAACTATTTTAGTTTAAAAAAAAGGATATTTGATGGGGTTTAACACACAACATAATTCCCTGGAACCCAAATAAAGATTTACATAAGAAAAGGTTACTACTGCCACCATTGCAGTTCCACATTTTTGCAAATAAATCTTCATATCAAAACAAAAATAACTGCTTGATAATATAAACTAAACCACTTGCAGCAAAATATTGTTGAATACTGCAGTGGTACAGGAACGAATTTGCAGGAAAATAAATTAAGTGCATCCAACCCTAGCTCATGTGGTATGCAGGTATAGAGGGATGTGATGTCAGTCCAAGTCCACCTGTATCCACCCTTCCATGCCACAGAGTCCAATTTATGCAAAAGACCCATTGAATCATGGACATATGATTTTAAGTTTTTGACCAAAGGTTGCAAAAAATAGTAAATTTACAAATATTTTCTGATAACGAACAAACTCCAGATACTATAGCCCTGCTGTGTGGGGTTTTCAAATTTTATGTACTTTAGGAAGATGTTAGAAGGTGGACACTGTATGGCAGTTCTTCTTCAAAAATCACCTTCTTGGGTGCTAATGGCACCCTCCATATGAAATCTAACATTTCAAACAGCATAACAGTAAATTTCAAAGTTGGATTTTCTTTCAAAATATCATACATCTCCCTATCTCCCAAAAATCTATAAGCCTTTTGAAGACAGTCATCTCAGTGAATTAGTACATTTCCACCCTTATTTCAGTTCCTACAAACCACCTCCTTCATGTCTTAAAGTTCCTTTAGTGCTTTTCTTTAGTCCATGTCCAAATGATGTCTTCCCAAGTGCCAGCCATTTTTTTAAATTATACACATTATTTAATACTTTCTTTTGGTATGTATATATAACTGCACTCTGGGTCCTAGGATAGTTTGTGAACTTTGGTCTGAAGTCAGGCATACATTCCAGTGTGGTAGCCGCACCAGTGACTTCTGGCAAGTTCATCTCATCATCAATCAGATCATTCTCTCCTGACATTATTTCCCAAAGATATTAGACAAAAACCTCCCTCAGCATTCTCATTTCTCAATACATTCTTTTTATAATGACAGTCAGGTAAAGAATTAGATAAAATAATAACAGATTTCTGCATTGGATGTAGCTGTGACATTACTCACAAATCCATTAAGTCCCATAGGCTCTTATTATTCCAGATCCTCTTCAAAATAAAACCTGCCCAATCTAATAACAGTTATGTGATTGTTTCCAGTCCCAGGAACACCCACACTACTGACTTTTTCATTCACATTAGAAGTTTCTCCTCTTGCTGATTCCTCTTCAAAAGAAAGCCTGCACTTACCTCCTGTATATAGTTCATGGTTTAAAATGCATAATACTGGATCATGTCCCTCTTAATCTCAGAGGAGGTGACAGAGTGCAGCTTTTGCTGCAGTGTGAAACAAAGTGGATTCTCAAAATGCAGTGTCTCAGACCAATGAGTATGAATGATGAAACAGACCTTACTGTTTTTTGTCTTTTTATGATGGACAATATGTTCATGTCTCCTGTAATATCAGTACTCCTGTCTATGTGAACTAACAGATATTGAATTGTGGAAGTCATATAAATTATTTCTGTGATTTGTTAAACAGTTCCATCTAAATATAATGTAGGTAGTAATATAATGCAAAGTTCCTCCTTTTTGTTTGCATTTCACCCCTTAACCCTCCCACTCTGTACCTTTTGTACACCTTCATAGGCATAACTGATTTTACCCATTTTTTGCTCCCCCATTTTCCCAAATTGTATAACTGCATTCATATTGCTTAGCACTTGATCAGTCTTTTAGGCTGCTTACATGTGTGTAGATTGCTTTTAACTAATTAGCAGATCTACATTTACATGCATTATTATGTTTCAGTCAATGTTCCTTGTGGTATAGTAGTTTAGCTTTTATGCCATAAAAGGTGTAGCATTAGGTAGTCTTGTTTTTAAATAGTCACTTTAAAATAGCACAAATCACTTTCATTAATATTATTCATTAAGGATTGATTCAATGTCACATGATTTAATGTTATATGATATATTTGGAGTGGTATCTAAATTGCACACAACACTGAGCTAAGCACAGCTTTCTGAGGAAGGGGCAGTGTGCCCTGAAGGGCTGAAGCATAGTGCTTGTACTGAGTACCGTTTGTGCTAACTTACTGATTTTCTTAATTTCAGTAAAGTAAGTTCTGCATATTTTCATTTGGATCCTGTGTGCAATTTCTTGCTTTCTCAAGTGAATATAAAGAAAAAGGCTTATAGACCTAGTCCAGCGTTTGTGTTTTTTTCTCATATCAGGTTAATGAATAGCAGCCATATTGGCTCTGACCAGTGGTTGTTTATTCCTGAATACATTTTTCCATTATTCATAGACTTATAATTCTTTGAAATAGGAAAGTGTTACAAATTCTGGACATTTGCTCCTCATTTTGAAGACTGGTGCTATATGCTGACAGGTTAAGAAGTATGATGAGCCACAACAACTGAAGGAATACTGCTAGCCCAACCCATTGTGCCTCCAGGTAAGATAAGGTAAAACTGGAGGAAAAAGGTGGGAGCAGCATGGGAAGATGTCACAGTTTTAGTTCCTTCTGCCCAGGTAGTATGCACACATTGCTTGAGCCTTACACCCTCTGGATGGGATTCACTTTAGGGTGGCTTTTGGGAATAACCATGAGGGATTACTCCTCAGGGCTCAGGGAGGCTGTCAGTTCCAGTCAACAATGGGCAACCCCTATAGTGGCAGCTAGGATTAAAGTTTAGGTTATTGATGGAGAGTAACACCCTGGGTAAGGACCATGAATAAGAATAAAAAAAGCAATACAGAATTTATACTTGTATCATAGCTTCTTGCCTGCCACCAAATATTCTATTTGCTATAGAAACAGACAGCAAAAATGGGAACCAAATATTAGTTTGTATAAAGGGGAACTTTATAAGCAGAACATGGGAGACAATACCACTTTATACACCACTGGTGAAGTCACATATGGTGTAAAGTAATTAGAAACTGTGAAAAGGCAGAGCTACTAAACAAATATTTTTGCTCAGTATTTACAAATGAAGAGGGGGCGGTACATAAAACAAACAGTAGTAACACTCTGGATACAGAGGTTGATACCAGCCCATTTACAGAAGAAAGGGTTCTGAAAAAACTCTTAAAACTGAAGGTGGACAAAGCAATGGGGCCTGATGGGATTCATCCCAGAATTCTAAAAGAGCTAAGGGTAGAACTAGTGACACCACTGACTACCCTTTTTAACAAATCATGGGAGGATGGGGTGGTACCGAGGACTGGAGAGGCAGATGTGATTCCCCTTCACAAAAGTGGGAGCAAGGCAGAAGCAGGAAACTACAGACCTGTTAGTTTAACCTCAGTGATAGGAAAATGATGGAATCACTTCTGAAGGAAAGAATTGACGAGTATCTAGAGGCCAGAGGGCACAGGACCCTAGGCAGCATGGATTCACAGAGGATGGTCATGCCAGACAAATCTGATAGATTTCTTTGACTGGGTGACCAAAGTAGTAGACCAGGGAGGGGCTGTGGACATGGCCTACCTAGACTTTAGCAAGGCATTTGACACAGTCCCACACAAAAGATTAATATACATGTTAGCCACCCTGGGAGTGGGTCCCAAGATGACAGTCTGGGTAAAGAATTGGCTGGAGAATAGGACACAGAGAGTAATAGTAAATGGAGTCCACTCAGAAGAAAGGAGGGTTACTAATGGGGTACCGCATGGTTCAGTATTAGGACCGGTCCTCTTCAATGTCTTTATAAGTGACATTGCAGAAGGACTGGAAGGAAAAGTATGTCTCTTTGCAGATGACACTAAGATCTGCAACAGAGTTGATGCACAGGGTGGGGTGGAAAGGATGAGAAGGGACTTGGTAAGGTTAGAGGAATGGTCAAATGTATGGCAGCTTAGATTCAATGCTAAGAAGTGAAAGATAATGCACCTGGGAAACAAAAACCAAGGGGAAGAGTACACAATGGGGGGGTGAGATACTAACAACAACAAAAATGGAAAGGGACCGGGGGTAGTCATATCAGGTGACCTAAAGGTGGGCAAGCAACGTGAGAGGGCAGCAAGGAGGGCTGGGGGGTTACTGGGATGCATAGCGAGAGGCATCACCAGTAGAAAACAGGAAGCTATTATCCCTCTGTACAGACAGCTGGTGAGACCCCATCTGGAGTACTGTGTGCAGTTCTGGAGACCCAATCTCTGCAAAGACATAGACAGGATGGAAGCTGTCAGAGGAGGGCAACTAAAATGGTGCAGGGTCTGCACGGAAGACATATGAAGAGAGACTTAAGGGCTTAATATGTATAGCCTTGAGGAAAGGAGGGAGAGGGGACATGATAGAAACTTCCAAGTACCTCAAGGGAATCAACAAAGTCCAAGAGGTAGCATCTTTCAAAAAAGGTGTGCAAGAACAAGAGAGCACAATTTGAAGATGGGGGCAGCTCAGAGGTAATTTAAGGAGTATTTTTCACAGAGAGGGTTGTGGATGCATGGAGCGGCCTTCCGGAGGAAGGTTGTGGAGTCAAAATCAGTGGTGGAATTCAAGCATGCATGGGACAGTCATATGGCAATTCTGGGGGGTGGGGGTAAGAAGAAGTAGGCTGCTGGTTAACTAGGATCTGCAGCTTATCCAGTAGGTAGGGAAATGGGCAGACTGGGTGGGCCAAGTGGTCCTTATCTGCCGTCAAATTCTATGTTTATATGTTTAGAGAGGCAGCAAAGTTAAACTTCATCAGTGAAGTTGCCACAAGATGTGAAACTGACTTTGCAAAGCTTAGCAAAATTTCTGTTGGCATCACAAACTCCGACTTTGATGACTTTGCAATGTTTTTTTCAGGTGGTGGCACTTTTGTCTGCAACGTGACAACTTCACAAGTGAAGTTTAGTCACTTCATGGAAAAGTGCCACTTAACCTGCCAAAGAATGTTGCAAAGTTGACACTTTGAACTGCACAATGTTGGCCAGCTTTGTGAACTTTTGTTGAAGTGAAGTCCTTCATATTTGCACATCTCTAACTCTTTTCAGTTTTGGGCACTTTACTACAACAACATCATTGAGAGTGTCCAATGGAGGATTAAAATGCAAGTATGAGGACAAACAGAAAAAGCATACAGTATATCAAAATGTGGCAGGATATAAACTTTGCATGCATCAAAGATGAACCGAAGGGGAGCTACACACATTTAAAAGATAAAGCAGGATGGGAATCTAATGAAGAAGAAGACAATGAAAAAGAAGAGGAGGAGGATGAGGAAGAAGAAGAAAAAGAAGAAGAGGATGAAGAAGAAAAAGGAGAAGAAGAATTTATGTAGCACTTTTCATACATGTATCCCAAGGTGATTGATAAGTATCAAGAAATAGGTGGTGAAGTGACTGTAAACATGTCAGCCATTTCTCATATCATTAACACCCATACACAGACTTGGATAATTGTGTGGACCAGTTTTATGGGAAGGGGAATGTTGTCCAGAACACTAGGAAAAATTCCCTCCTTTTGCAAAAAATGCCTTGAGTTCCACCTGGACACCCACCAGGACAGCATCAGGTATGGGCAGAAGGAACAACAGTTTACTGTCTCATCTGAAGGACAGTACACCCTGACAGTACATCATCCCTCTAGTACAGAACACAGGTGCCAGCATTTAGGAAATACTGTAAGCTCAATGCCAGTGTGGCAGCAGAACACACAAATGACTGGCCTAGAGTCAGATGTGCTATTAACTTAGCCATACTGATACTCTGGTGTCCATCCTTTGTGTAAGACAGCTACTGAAAGTACTAGATGTCACAGGATAGATGGAGAACTACTGGAGAAGGGGGAGAAGGCATTTTTTATGCAGAGGATAGAAGAAATATGGAATGGATTACCAGAAACATTTGCAGAGGAACAGACACTAAACTTTAAGGCAAAGTTAGACACATGGAAGAGATAGGGCAGCAAACAAACAAAAGAACTGAGAAGTGGGAAATGGAACTGATGGTCAACAGTTCCTGCTTCATGCCTATGTTCCTATATAAATGTGTCATCATAGGGCATCTACACTTTGCAATTGGTAATTGACTTTATACAAGGGAGTTTGTCAGAGGTGAAATAGTAGCAGATGGTGCCATCCGTTATTAATAGCGGCAATCTCACCAGGCCAGTGCTGTGGGAACAGCATGTATGTGTGCCTGTGAGGATGTGGGATAAAAGGAGGACACCAAAGACAGCAGCTTTTAGTTATTCCAAGAAGATTAACCCTTGTTCAGGTATAAATGCAATAGAAACCAACAAATAAAAGGCGTATTTATTATGGCAAAATTAAACAAAAGAATATAAGAAGGCATAAAAATGAAAAATTAACACTAGAAATCAGCTAGTATGACCAATGGTAGGACAATACATGACTTAGCCCTTCAGTCTCGGCTTAAGGAATGAAGCAAGTCTCCTTTATACCTTGATCAAGCATGTGATACATTTAGCTTCACCCTTCCTTTTACACACAACAAGATTCTTAGTTCTGCTGTTACATGTTATATGTCAGCCCCTCATTTCCTTAATACTTTTATTTCTTTTTTATACAGAGACATCAGGACCTAAAAATAATGCTCGAAACAAAAGTTGGAGTTAAGGCCTGTTGAAGGCTTCGCCCCCTTACCTATCTAATCCAACAAGGCAAAGGCAAAAGGGCTGACTGGCTCTAAAGAACAAGAAATCTAATCCTAACACAGGTCTACCTAGAGACTTGAGTCATTCTATAACAACCTAGCGACATTGCAGACAATTAGGTAAAACAGAATTCTAATACCCCTGTACCTGCCTAATAAAATGACAAAAAAAAGATATGCTACATTTAAGGAAGCAAACAACTGCGGTTTGCAGTTTCATCTGTTTTGCACACATTATGAGCACTGAGCAGGGGCTGTGCCTGAATTAAAGGTACATAGAGTTAATAATGAATTCCGAACTTTACATGCCCAGAAAATAACATTCTACCTAGAGCCTGGAGAATTTATATATAAAAGGGGAGTTTCAGATCTTTTTATTTAAGCCATCAGCTTAACACTGCGCAAGCAGGACAAGCGCTCGACCCAAGCATGCAAGTGTCAATGCTCCTTTTTGTTAGCAACAGGGACAAAACATATCACAGCAAACTAAAACCTGTCTCCCCTATATTTAGTATTTACATGGCAAATAACCTGGTTCTAACACTACTCGAAATCTCCCAAACCATAAAAGGCATTACTATGGCTGTTTAGATGTGCTGTGGTTATACTACACCCTCTTTCATTATGGAGTGTATATAAGAACAACAACAATGGCTTCCAGATTCTTAAACAGCCCAGTAATTAAATGCTGTGCTTAAAGACAGGGAATAATTAAAATGCAGACATACAGGGAACACATTTTTAACCAGTGATAGACAAGAGACTTTTTGTACAGGTGGCCTTCCTGTACAGGTATTAGCAAAAGCAGTAAAGCAAAACATTAGGACAGAACAGTGCTGCTGCAACAGACTTTAAAAGGGAGAAGAAAGTAGCAGAAATATCCCTGTATGTGGCATCATCAGCACAGTGCCCAGAATCATACACTGAGTCTGGCTGGGGGGGGGGGCAAGCATGATGCAGAGGTGAGGCATGGACCACCTTATAATAATGCATCTTTCTTGTTCCCCATTCAAGTGCAGTTTTCAATGCAGTTGAACATATTTCCACAGCTGGGTTGAGAAGAGATCACACAGACAGTGTTTACCCTGAGCATAATTTGAACCTGCAATCTTGTGGTTCCCAACATTGTTGTAAGTACTAAATTGCACTGCATGAAAGGAGAGGGGCAGGAAAGGATGGCTGTTGGCAATGTTTTTGTTTAAGTTATTCCCTTATGATATCACTACTGAGATGAAACATCTTGCTGACAAAGGTGTCATGCTTTTATCCAGTTTTTTTTACAATGTATATACCCAGTATACCCAAGCTAATATGCAGCTTCACCTGTTAAATCCATATACCATATAGAAACATAGAAACATAGAAGTTTACGGCAGATAAGGACCGCAAGGCCCATCCAGTCTGCCCATTTCTTTTTCTACCTTATAAATGTGCCTTCGGCCTTTGCTCTGTCAGTGACCTATCTATTCATAGTCATTTGTATTGCTCCCTTATGCCTATCCCATGCCTGTTTGAAGCCCTGCACTGTATTCATAGCCACCACTTCTTGTGGTAAGCCATTCCATGCATCCACCACCCTTTCTGTGAAAAAGAATTTCCTCACATTCCCCCTTAATCGGCCTCCCTCTAATCTCATGCTGTGTCCTCTATGTTAGTTTAAACTAATTATATGTATACATATTCTGTTGTATACTTCCTTCACCTGCCCCATACAAATTCTTATCTATAATGTTTTTCTTCTCATTACAAAATTCCCTTTAGGCAGTTATCACCTAGACACAGACACACATACAGACACACATACACACACACACACACACACACACACACACACACACACACACACACAGCAGCCCAAACAAAACCTGTTGCTCATAAGCCCCTTCTGGGCAACAGTACACCAGATAGCTTTAGAGAGCCTGTCCTGGCTCCAGCACAGCATGTTTCTCCTGAGTTCCCCCTGCTCCCTCACACGAAAGTTTGCCTACTGTCCCTCACACAGCATGTAGCTCCCAGGTAGAGATGCAGCGAATTTAAATTTCACCGGCGAAGTGCCCGTAAATTAGGCACTTTGCATTGTCACTCCACTATGCGGAGTGGCCAATGCAAAAGGCTCACTTCGCCTTGTAATTATTACTTCGCACTGTCATTCTGCCTTAACGCGAAGTAAGGCGAAGTGATAATAATATTGGTAGCCCTTCACACACACAGACACCAGAATTAACGTGCATTCCCAAAATGCTCATGTCTTGTGTCCAGAAAACTTCCCAGTGCTGATGGTGATGATGAAGTGAAATGAGAGCACAAGAAATGCAGTCTCCCAGAATTAATGGTGCACTCAGAAGTCATGCATGCAGTAGTCACACACAGTCACCAGAATTAATGTGCATCCCCAAAATGGTACTGTCTTGTTTCCAGAAAATTCCCCAGTGCTGAAGAAGTGAAATGAGAGCGTAACAAGATATGTGAAGTCTCCCAGAATTAATGGCGCACTCAGTCACGTGCGCAGTGGTCACACACAGTCACCATAATTAATTTGCATCCCCAAAATGCTACTGTCTTGTGTGCAGAAAATTCCACAGTGCTGACGAAGTGAAAAGAGAGTGTAACATGAAATGTTAAGTTTCCCAGAAGTAATGGTGTACTGCAAATGCACAGACAGATTAAGATTGCACTGCACACTCAAGAGATGCAGACACAAAGGCACAACAACACCTAACCAGTGCTCACAAGTCGCAATACCTTTTGCCAGTTGGGGGGTGGAGTGCACGGCAGTAACAGTCCACTACCAGTAAATATACGACAGGCAGTATAAAAAATTCATACAGGTGCAGTGGATAGTAGGTTCACACTGCCACAATTACTCTGTGGCACAATAAAAGGTGTCTGATGTAATTGCACTCATCTCACACACACTACAAGTACTGTATAGTAATGCATAGCAAATTGAAAACCTTTAGTAATATAACCAAATGTTTTAAACAAACTGAAATTATACACTGCTGCACCACAACAAGCAGCAAAAAAATGTCAAGAATTATTGAATATATTACAGTGTGTACATTCACACAGTTATACAAGAAAAATATAACCAAAACAGAAAAACAGCCTTTTTCTTCCAGTTAATCTACTACACCACAGATACACCCCTCCCCCAAAGTACACTTCACAATACACAGACTGACTGTTCTAAATTAACATTCACAATCCACTCACAATCAATAAACACTCGATGATATGAGCACAGGAGGGTTTCCTACAATCGAAGTACTAAATTGTGAGCAGAAAAAATAGCTCAAAGAGGCTTTTTTAACAGCTTTTAGAGGATTTAAATTGCAGAGCTGTGAGAGGAAACTGTCTCCATCTTCCACTACACACACACAATACACAGAACTGAGACTGTGCAGAACACTCTAGAGCCCATATGACCTGCAATCCCGTGAAGCACTGCAAAATTTGCCTTAGGAGCTCAAAAACAGGGTGAAACGAGGTGAAGTACACTGATTTCAATGTACTTCACCTTAAAATTGATGGAAAAGTGGTTTGGGGAAGGCAGAATAATGCAAAGTCATTGTCGCCAATGGACTTTGTGTTCCCATTATAATGCGAAGTACTCCGCTTTGCATTGCAGAATACTTTGCAGATTCCTCATTACTCTGCAAATCACTTCATGGAGCGAATTTCAGCCACTTAGCCCACCACTACTCTCGGGTCCCCAGCCCCCTCCACACAAAAATATGAACCTTACCAGCCCTAGCAAATTATATTGCACCTGAGCTGCACACCTATCCACCCACCCAAATACATGAGCTGCCATCACATCCCCAGTGCAGCAAACTTCTCATGCTTGACCTCCCAAAACACAGACAGAATGTAACTGTTCAATTAATAATAGCACATAGCACCAGCTTCCCAGCAAAGCCTTTAGAATAGGAGGCTAAAATAAATATCTGATTGTGATACAACCCAACTCACCCCCATGCTGAACATAAGCATGTACTCTCCAACAGGCCCTCAATCCAACTATAGCTCCACAACTTTCACTGTTCAGAACACTGAAGCAATCCCCCTTCCACTTCTGAATCATTGTGGTTGTTAACCAGCTTAGTTAGTGGCTACAGGATAAGATTGGGAGGCAGGCTGAAATCTCACTATGCACCCACTCTGGCTCTGTACAAATCACTTTCTCTATCTATGCTTTAGTCTACTGTACAGTAAATACTGGGTTAAAGCAGTACACCACTGAAAACCTGAAATGTCATTTCAGCTGGGGTATCCAAGTTAAGTTCTGAAAATAACATAAGAATGTCCAATTTTTAAGAGGCTCCAACACCTAACTTGTCATTACCTCTACCATTAACTTAACTGACTCTGATGTTTTTATATGGATTACAAACAAAGCAAAGTGTAGTTAGAGCCAATACAGCTGTAAAATGATGTTACTGATGACATAAATTATTGTTATGGAAATACAGCCTCACTGCTGCTGTCTCAGGCCCCGTTCCCCAGTAACCAGTCCCGTTCCCCAATGTCCTCCTTGCACTCCAACTCAGTTGGAGCTCCAGTGTAACTCTCTGTGCCTGGTCTCACCACAACACATAGATTTGCCTAACCCATTCCATCCAGATGCTTAAAATAAGTAATTTACAAATTTCTCATTTCAAGCCCTTAATATTAGTGCCAGTAGTTGAACAGAAACAACGTTATTTCAATACCAAAACCCACTATTGGTGTCCTACACATATTGCCTGCATGCAGCCCATTAAGAGGATAAATATAACAGGAAAACAAAGTGGAAAACATTGAAACCTAAACTAAAAAAAAGATTTGTATTTTAGAAGGACTTTTTTTCTGCTGCCTTGGAAAAACATTGACCTCCTTCTAACTCTTATGTTAATTAATCAAAAGAGGCTGTGCTGTAACTTAAAAGTCTGGTCTTGAGATACAGAAATTGGAAACTTACCTTTTTGGTGATGGTGATTTACTCCTTTCCAACTCTACAAGACAGATAAAAAAACACAAGATCAGAATAGTTTTACAAACCCAGCATGTTTCTGCTATGTTCCTCGGGTGAGACAGACAGAGCCCAAAACTGATAACAGCAGTTTGTTTCCAAAGTGGAAAATGTATGAGACAGCCTGGTGCTCACTTTCTAAGCAACCAGGGATCTTCTTTGGAAAGCAGGCATCATATTAAGCACCTCCAATTGGCATTTGACCAGGTGGATCACCCCTTGCTGCTATCAAAGCTGTCTACAATTGGTTTCTCTCATAATTCAACTTCCTGGTTTGCCAGCAACCTTACTTGTCAAAAATAATTTGTTCAAACAGATAAATTCAAATCTGATCTCTCCCCCATCAGTGTTGAGGTCCCTCAAGGATCCATTCTCAGCCCACTGCTTTTCTCTCTGTTTCTCAACTGGTTGTCAAATATGACTGGTTCCTCCTCTGCCATACATGGTTCTGTATACCAGTGTCAAGGACATTACCACCATCAATTCTAACCTAAAGATGGATTTTGACCTTCTACAAATGTGGTTAAAGCATAACAAACTCCTATTGAAAATATTATTTCTATTGAGTGTTTTTGAGTTACATATATACAGTAATATGCATTTCATTATTCATACATAAAAATAAAACATTCCATGTAAAAATCAATCTAGAACATTTAGGCCAATGAATATCCTGGCCATTACTTAACCAACTTAACTTTTATACATTTTTAGAAATTCACTAAGAATTTTGCTAATTCAAAACTCTGTTAATGAAGAATGCAAATAATTCATATAGCCCTAAGACTAGTACTTTATCTTATACATCCAATCTTCATACTTTTGTTTTTGTTTAACCCAAGTAAACAAAATTACTTCAAAGTGTTGATATCCTTTTGATATTCTGTTTCATAGAGAAGCATGTGTCATGCAGTCTGTTGTTCCTGATCTGCCCCTAACTCTAACCTGCCCCAACAGTAAAGCCGGGACTTCCGAGACCCTACGATATAACTGATTCTGAGAAGAACTACTGCATACCCTGTCTCATTACCTCTACTTCCCCAAGGGACCCAGTTCCCCTGTCTTCGCAGTTGAGTTTAGCTCCTTGCATAAAAAGTCAACTTACTAATGACAACTTGAACATGTGTGGTACTATATGGCAGTTCCAGTACAATTCCAGCAATGTTGCTGAAATCAATCAACTACTAACTTCAGACATACACCAACTGGAAAACTGGCTCTTTACAAACAAGTTGGTCCTTAACAGCAGAATACCAAATCCATCCTCTTTGGCCCCAATAATCTAAGTCTCCAAAGTGGGAACCTTTTCACTCCAACATTCTTGAGTGGGCACATATTGAAACGGTTGATTCAGTCAACTACCTGGATGTCCATCTCAATCAAGATATCACCTTCAAAGCCCTTATTGAGTATCTTGTGAAAACTCTACACCAAAAGGTCGGTTTACAATACCGCATAACCCCTGCCTTACCAAAGAATCCTGGATACGTATAGTCAATGCAACCTTGCTACCCATTCTTCTTTATGTTACCCCAGTCCTTCTCTCAGTTAGATGCTCTGAACTGGAAAACCTAAAATCCCTATATCATACAATAGCTCATTTTGCATCTGGTGCCCTGGCCAATGAACACCACTGTAGAGTTATTGATTCCCTAAATTGGCCCTCTCTCACCAGTAGACTTCAATATGCTTCACTTTGCTAGAAGGCCCATCTGCTCCTCCTGACCTATATAGCCTTATACTGAACAAACCTATCAGGCAACCACTCAGGTCCTCCAGTAGAAAGCTCCTCCAGGTCCCCAAAGTTAAAACTGCAGCAGGTCCTTTGCAAATTCCATTCCCCCACCTTGAATGCCCTTCCTAACTCTCTGCAGCTATTCTTCTTTTTGGATGGATTTAAAAAAGGTTTAAAAGCCCACAGTTTAGAAACAAACCAATATACAGTAATCATTACTACTGATAGTTTAGGGTATTTTTCTCAAGTCTTCTACTGGGATTTCTTCTTGAGTAAGGTAGCACTTCAACCTGTCTCTGTGTGCATTTATTTATTCGAATGCATAATGATGTGAAACTATACTGTATTCTAAACATTTGCTCATTATCAATCCTTGATTAGACCCTGTTTTGTAACCTGTTATTCTCCTACCTTCTTTGTAACTGTATCTCTGTTGATCTCTTTTTGTAATTAATTCTGGGTCACCCCTGAAGAAGGGACTCCTTGAGGCCCAGTGGGATCAACCGGGCAACAAAATTCAATAAATTAAAATGTGGAATAGTTGGTATTGGTGCATAGTAACCCACATAGTCACTCTTTATATCTTCCTCTCTTGCTATCTCAGTCTTTCTCTCTCTTTTCATCTCCTGCTCAACAGAGCCCACTGCACAACTTGCCTGGCCCTGCAGGGTTACAGAAAGTGGTCTGGGGAAAGGGAGGTGGGCTCCAAATGTCTCCAGGATTAAAGCTTTGATTCCACCTGATGACCCACCCTCACTGTACATGCATTTGTAATGTCAAGGCTAAACTTCTGCAATGTTCTGTACCTCAGGGTCAATGGAGGAGTTCTCTGGCACTTGCAGTTGGTGCAGAACTCAGTAGCTATGTTACTGAAGGGCCTTCCAAAGTCTTGTCATGTGATCCTTGTCCTGCATGACCTGCACTGGCTGCCAGCTAGGTGGAGAATCATCTTCAAGGTGAGCTTTCTCACCTATAAGGTCCTACATTGATTGAGCCCCAGCTACCTGATTGACGTACTGACTCCTGCCCATCCCATGCCCTTGCTTCACTCCTCTACTGAGGGCCTCCTAGCAGTTCTCAGGCCCCACCTTAAGTCTTCTTGTAATTGTTTGTTTGAGGTGGCAGGCCTGGTATTGTGGAACTCACTACCAAGACCCTTTAGAGAGGCCTCATCGGTGGAGGTCTTTAAGCAGGGTTTGAAGGTGCACATTTTTAAAAAAACATTTCTAGACTGTTTATAGCTTATAATGGCAAACTACAGCATTATTTCATTCAAATCAGGATTTATTTTACATAGTTTTATCATTGCTGTTTGTTTTAATGTTAATTCATTTGTGTATGCTGTTTTCCTACCAACAGTACCTGTACAGTGACCAGGACCTCTGGGATGGAGCACTAAACAAATACATTTTGTGTACTTACTTACTGCAAATCTCACCCCCCCCCCCGAAATTCTGGATCGGTTTTGCTGCTCTTGTTTGTGTACAGGTGTCTCAGACAGCTACACTCCTTGGTGCCTGAGGAGCAGGATCATGGCACTTTTGTGGGAATACCTCAGAGGACCTGGGCATCGATGTTACAAAATTCTTGGTGCACCACTTCCAGAAGTTGTCGAGCTAGTACAGCCCTTACATGAACATCAACTTATCTTAGAGACTGGTGCATTGTTCAAGAAAAGGAAGATAGACCAAGGGCAGATCTGTAACTAAAGCTGTAGCTGCCTGCTGCATCTTGAGGTCTTCCTAGAGAACCTGCTTGAACTATTCTGGGTGGAGATCGAGGTGATGGATATTAATGACAACCCACCCAAGTTACCAGAAAGCAAAAAAAAAAGAAAACGTGACAGAGAAGAAGCACAAAGGGGATCTACAGAGAGAGAGAGAGAGAGAGAGAGACAGAAAGAGAGAGAAGCAGTGCACTGATTCAGAGAGATTAGTTGCTGGGATGGGGAAAACAGTAATGTCATGGGGGATACAAAATGGTACAAGCTTTGGCAGTTCGCAGAGTTTTTCCTACTGTATGTCAGGCCGGAAGCAATGGGTATGGGTAATACATCCAGCACAAAAGAAGGCTTTTAACAAAAGAAAGCTTTTAGAAAGAGAAATCAAGAGACTGCAGCACAAAATTTATTTATACAGAGCATTGACACAATTCAAGTTCAGGAGGGAGTTTAGTGGATGGAATGGGGAAGAACTGAAGTTCTGGGGGGAGGGAGAGAAAGAGGGAGGAAGCAGACATGTTTTTTCTAGGAAAGACAGAGGGTCAGTTTGGTGGTGGTGGCGAAGTGATCCAGGAGAAGAGAGAGAGAGAGAGAGAGAGGGAGAGAGAGAAAGTAGACTGATTCCCGCATACTGTAGGCAAGGAAAATTTTATTTAAAAAAAAATCCCATCTCGGAGGCACTGGGCACCAAACAAATTAAAATCACGTACAAATAACACCGATAATATAATTATATATAAACAATAACACCACAATATGAAACCTAATAATAAATATTCTATACTGTAACTCACTATTATAACATTTATAAATAATATGATCAGCAATAAATACAAAAAACTAAATATAAAACCAGGGACAGAGTTAAGCACAAGAGTCAGGCATCAGATAAAATTATAAATCAAAGTCTGAGATGGCCTGATTATACAGGAAGGCCTTGAGGCAGGCTTTGAAAGCCTCAACAGAAAGAGCCTCTCTTACAGCTGAGAGATAGCGAATTCCACAGGACGTGGGTGGTGACACTAAACGCTTTGTTGCCTGCCATTTTTAACCTCATTCTGGAATCAGAAGGAGACCCCTAAAGGAAGAGTGGAGGGAGCGGATCAAGACAGCAAGTGAAAGAAGGTCCTTCAGGTAACCAGGAGTAGGACCCAGACTGTATAGTACCTTAAAGAGGACCCTCCATCTGACTGGCAGTCAGTGCAGATAACACAGCACTGGATGATGTGACAGTACTTTAGTCTGCCCCATCAACAACCTAGCAGCTGCATTCTGCACCAGCTGCAGCCAGCAAAGGGCACCTCCAGAGACCCAGAGATAGAGCAGATTACAGTAGTCAAGCCTAGACTTCACAAAGGCATGAACCAAGGTGGCGAGGTCCAGGGTGGAACTAGGGGCTTTATCCTGGCGATATTTCTCAGATGATAAAAACTGGTATGAACAACGGATGACACCTGAGACTCAAGCATCAGTCCACTGTCGAGAATAAAACCCAGGTCACACACTCTAGAGGAGGCCTTCAATGGTACAGACCCGAGAAAAAGCCCCGTTTCTGCACCAGAGGCCAATCTACCATGCCCTCTGTTCAACTCCACCACCAGTACCTCCATCTCATCAGTGTTCAGTAGCAACCATCTGGAGGAAATCCAGTCATTGATCTCAGCAAGGCAGGTGTTTAGCACTTCTGCTACGTTGGATGGCCCAGGGGCAAAGAAAAGATACAGCTGGGTGTCATCAGCATAGTAATGAAAACGCAAACTGTACTTCCTAATGAGCTCTACTAGGGGCAGCATGTACATGGTAAACAACATTGGCGACAAGGCCGAACCCTGGGGTACTCCACATGACAGGAGGCTAGAGGAAGAGCAGAAATTCCCCATCACTACCCTTTGCCTCCTGTTGGTTGGGAAAGACTCAAACCAACAGATGACAGTGCCGGTGAGTCCACAGAATTCCCTCAGATGGTCAAGTGACACAAGATGGCCCACCTTGTCAAATGCTGAGGACAGATAAAGGAGAACTAGAATTGTCCCTTCCCCTCAATCTATCACCCTAAGGAGGTCATTATGCACCTTAACTAATGCAGTTTCTGTGCTATGCCTCACACAAAACCCAGAGTGGAGGGGGCTCATATAGATCATGGGCCAAGAGGTACTCCTCAAGCTGAAGCGCCATCACCTTCTCCACAGTCTTACCCAAAAGTGGAAGACTGGAGATGGGGCGGTAATTTGTTTTGACATCAGGGTCTAAAGATGGTTTCTTCAGAAGGGGTCTCACCAATGCCTCATTCAAGATATCAGGAAAGACCCTCTCTGACAAGGGACACCAGACAATCAAGGCAAACACCAGGCCAATAGAGTCAACACATCCCATTAAGAAATGAGTCAACATCGGGTCCAGTTCACAAAAGGTGTGCCACAGCGTGGAATCAGCCTCAATGACCTCTGCCACCTCCATTGGTCTAAACTTGCCCCAACCAGGCAGAGTGCTTTCTGGATGGCCATGGCATCCACTGTCGGCCAGAATATGGCTCACTGGTGGAATCCCCAGCCAGATGGCAGACAGCTGTCAAAGAAGAACCAAGCAAAATCTTCACGGAAAGCATTCAAAAAGGCTTTCTTCAGCTGTAGGCTGGAAGGATGGAGAGGTTTGTCCATAGTCTGAAAGAGCACAGTTGGTCAATTCTTCCTGGCAGCAGTATCTCTGGACAGGGATTCTGCCTTCTTATGGTTGAGTGACACCTGGTACACACCATAGTGTGTTCACAGGGCCAGTTTGTCCATCTTCAGACCAGTTTTCTGCCAGCAAGGTTCTAATCTCTGACCCATAATCTTCATCTCCTCGAGCTCCTCATCATACCAAGGGGACCTCAAGTGAGAAGATTTGGGTCATACACAGACCAGTGCGAAGGAGTTGGGTGCACCAGACATTGCCTTATTATAGGCAGCAACTACCATGCATGCCTCCCCAATGCATGCACTGTCCACACTAGATAGATCAGCCACCACCAAAAAACCCTCAGGGTTCAAGCCCCTCAAAGGGTGGTAGCTAATCATCTCAGCAGGGGGAGGGCTCTTGGGGTGCCCTGAACAAAAACTTCACCATGCAATGATTGGACCAAACCACCCGATTAGTCCTGAGATTATTTATCTCAATCTCCATTGAGAAGACCAGGTCCAATATATGGCAGCCCTAGTGGGTCACAAAGGAAACTTCTTGCATCAGGCCCAGAGATGACATCATCTGGAGGAAGCAGTAACCAAGCCAAGAAGATTTGTCATTGGCCCAAACATTGAAGTCCACCAGCACTAAACATCTGGGGCCTCCAATGTTTCACTGACGATGAACTTGGCTACCTCCTGCAGGAATTCTCCTGCTGCCCTGGGGGGGGCAGTAATCATGAGAATCCAGCAACCTGTGCTGACCCCCATGAACAGGCACACACTCAAATGAACCTGGTGCTCTCACTGGGTGCAGATTGAAGCCTAGTTCAGATCTAAAACAGATGGCTACCCCCCCGGCCCTGCATTCTACTCTGGGGCAGTGCACTACAGTATACGCAGGTGGGACGGCAGCCTCTAGAACCAGGTCAGCATCGTCACCAATCCAGGTCTCCATGATGCAAGTCAGATTGACTGAAGAAATGAAGTCTGCAATAACTGCGATCTTGTTTCTGATCGATCTGGCATTGCAAAGCACTGCCCTATGGGGACTGGTGGACAGTGCAGCCCTTCTGGATACCTGACCACTCAGTTTGGTTGGAACCCTGGTGATGGATACTAAACACATCTGGCCTCTCCCTAAAGACCTGTCTAACCCAAGGGCACATTTTACACCCTACTACCTTGATCCTACAACTTACCGCAGTGCACAGGGCACCCAACCCAATCAAACAGTGCGGTTCCTCTTCATTCTAACCTAGTGACGGTGCCTTGCTGTAGTGGTGTAAACTGGGAGGTTGGAAAAAGGCTGCAGATCGAGCAACTGGGATGCCCCATACACTATCCTAGCCGGCCCCAGGCCGTCACAATTTCCCAGACACATCCTTCTAGACTGCACAGTCCCAGGCCAACAAAATACTAATTAAACAAACACACAGAATACAAACATACACTAAAACAGAAAAACCTAAACTATACACTCCACACACACACACACACACACATTAATTTATTTATTATTTGTTTTAGTTAATCAGGCAAGCACACTAGACAACAAGTGCCTATTTTCAGGTGCGACCTGGGAGATTGCAGTACAGAAAACATGGTACATTTTCATGGTAACATACGGGCCCACATACAGGTGGAGCCAGAGTACAATATAGAGACATGGTACAGAGTCAGAAATAGAAACATGATTCAAATACATCTTGTATTAAATGGTAGAGAAGACATTGCATCTTGTATTATACGGTAAGGAAGACATTACAGACACAGGGTATCATGGGAGCATGGGGAGGCAGAAGATTAACAGGTAACCACAAGGGGAGTATAAACAGTGCACTAACAGGGTGAGTGTCAGGTAACAAACAAGGTTGAGTGTAGGCAGTGCAGTAAGCCAGCAGGGTACTTAGCAAGTATAGAGAGGGGGAGGAAGTAGCAGGAGGACCACCACGACAGAGTCAGGCTCCAACTGAAGGAAGAGTACTGCCCTACAGTTGCATGCCCAAAGGTTAGGGCATGATAATGTGGGGTCGTCTAAGTGCTACAAGGCAGGGAGCTAATAGGTAAGGGGGTAAAGGGGCACCTCTCCAGAGGAGGGCGGGAAGTGCTATAGTGGAGAGTGGCAGAGGCCAATTTCAGCATGTAGGAGAGGTATCAGATGTGAGGGAGAGAGCCCCCTGCATCCAGTTGGCACAATGACAAGTGGAAGCTGCTTTGAGAAACTTCCATAGGGAAGTTTTGAAGCCTAGGTGGGAGGGGGCGGCCCGGACTAGGGCGGGAATGGAGTTCCATAGTCTCGGAGCATAGGCGGAGAAGGCCCGATCACCAGTGAGGGAGCGAGTCCTCGGGACCATGCAAACCTGAGTCGAGCTAGACCTTAGGTGGTAGGCCAGGGTACAGTGTTTGAAGGGAAGGGCAAGAGCAGAGGGGGAAGCCATTCAGACTATGTTATCTACCAAGTTGCCAAGGACAAAGGCTCAGTGTTTTTCATGGGGGAGCCACTCCAGTCGGGTGTAGAGGTCACACCGATGCGTAAGGCAAGGAGCAGAGAGGGCAAAGCGACATATGTTGTTGCAGGCCTTATCCCATTTTGCTAAACTGGCATCAGGACCGATGCAAAGGCTACAAGCACATAGCTGAGTGCGGGTAGGAGAAGCCCCCAGGCTATGGCGAGCCGAGCGGCTGGAGTGAGGCAGTCCTTTGCCCTGTAGGCTAAACCGAGCTTGCTGTTTGAAGCTTTGCAGATGTTCCAGAGATGCTCAGTGAGATCAAGCTGAGTATCTAGGGTCACACCTAGGTACCTGTTGGATTTCAAGACCAGCAGGAAGGAGCCATTGCCCCCATGAATGGCAAGGGGAGTAGTGCAGGAGGCGGTTTGGGCCACCGAACCGAATAGCATGGCATGGGTCTTGTTTAGGTTAACGGTGAGCTTGTGTCCCACGAGCCAGTTATGGATACACCCAAAGTCTGAGTTAAGTTGGCAGTTAATAGTTGAGATGTCCTGGGAACTAGATAATAGTACAAGGTCATCCACATACAGTGTGGTGGACCCAAAGTTTGCAACAGAGGGGAGTTTGTTTATGTAAAGGGAGAACAGAATGGGACCAAGAATGGACCCTTGGGGGACTCCGCATCTGACTGGGTAAAGGTCCGATAGGGCACAGCTAAAACAGGTGTATTGCTGTCTGCCCCCAAAGTAGTTGGAGAACCAAGCTGGAGCTTGGGGGAGAAACCAAGCAAGAATAGAGTGGCGTGAAGGAGGGTGTGGTCGACCGGATCGAAGGCCTTAGAGAGGTCGACAAAGATGGCTTCAGTCAGTTTACCGAGGTCTGTTGCAGATCTGACCTCTGAGGTGACCATGGCAATAGCAGTTGCCGTGCTGTAGCCCTTCCTGAACCCATGCTGCGCAGGGGAGAGAACTGCATACTCCTGAAGGTAATGGGAGATTTGTGAAGCTATGGCCTTTTCAAGTAGCTTGCTGGTAGCAGAGAGTATGGCAATGGGGCAGTAGTTGTTCATCTCCTTGGGGTTGCCATGCTTAAATACTGGGACAACCTTGGCCACTTTCCACATGTCACGTAAAATTCCCGAGGTGAGGGAAGAGCTGAATATGTGGGTAATCGGCTGGGCGAGGAGGGGAGCCTCCAAACTAAGTAACTTAGGCTCGAGGTTATCATATCCCACCCCTGTATGGTGTGAAAGACCAGCAAGGAGAGCTTGAGTCTCTCTAACAGAGATTAGTTTAAGGTAAAATGGTGGATGGGGGGAGAGGGGTTGCCCAGAGGTTCAGGGGTGGAGCATTGGGGGGGGAGCAGGCAATTTGGAGAACAAGTCGTTGAATGCTGAGTCTATGGTCTGGGAGTTATTACAGTTGGCCCCCCAACATTCCTGTCGGCGACCGAATTCTTGGCCGACCCTCCGACCATATTTTTAATGTTTTTCCAGAAGTGCTGGGGGTTGTAGGCCGAGTTGAGCATGGCAGATTTACAGAACTCACTCTTGGCGGCGCATATGGTAGACTTGCAGGAGTTTCTAAGCCGTCGATATTCCAGGAGGTTGTAGATGTCGCAGGAGATTTTGTGGTTTATCCAGCACTTGTCTTTCTGCTTGATTAGATCTGATAGGCCTCCATGGACCCACTTTGTGACAGTGTCCCTCACCCTCTTTTTTGTAAGGGGAGCATGCCTGTTTTGCAGCGGGATGAAAACCATAAGGAAGTGGTCCAGTGCTTCGGCAGGGTCATTGGTGCTAAGTACCCTAGTCCAGTTGGCACAGTGTAGGTCCTCCAGCAAGTCATTGAGGATAAGCTTGGAGTAGTCCCTCATCTGTATCACTCTACTGGGAATTTTGGGGGCTGTGGATCCCCAGATGCAGTATATAGGAGAGTGATCAGAGATGGCATCCGGGAGTTTACCAGATTGGAGGATTTTTTCCAATCTGTTGCTCAGTAACAAGTCATTTAACGAGCCTGGTGGGTTCTGTGATGGTCTGACTGAGGGCAAGGCCTGAGAGAAGCTGTTCATATTGTTTGGTATTAGGCCCCAGCCAGTTAAGGTTGAAATCCCCCAGGATTAGCACCTTATTTGAACCTACCTTGTGTTTAAGGTGGTCAAGTAGAGAGGAGAGCCCTGGCATGCCTCCTTTAGTGGGATTATAGGCACATACCAGGTGCACCTTTTTTGTGTTTCCGAGCAGGAGGAGAGAGTAAATGAATTCACAACCTGTGGTGTTGGGGAGTGACAGAGACACCGGGGATACGTTTAGGTGCCCCCTATAGTATAGGAGTACACCCTCCCCACGTTTACTAAAACCCACACCCTCCATCCAAACAACCCACCACCCACAGCCAAAAACAACCTCACCCACAACCAAAACCAGCAAGAAATATGATATACAAGCTTTAAGAGTCGTGGACAGTCTTGGAGAGAAGATTTCAGCTCACATAAAAAACAGATTTTTACTGCCAACCACTTCAAGGTGAGGGTTCTCTCACTGCCCCAGTCTTTACACAGTCAGATGTTCCAGCAGAAAAACTGATAAACTGCATGCAACAATACCAAGAAATCCTGAATGTGCCCCAGAGCCACTCTTACCAGCTACTAGGTCTCCCGAACAGCTACCAGTGTGTAAAGATCTTTGGCCCCTTTAGTGATAGATCCACAAGGGCAACCAGTCCAAGTCCCAGGAAACGTAACCTCCACCTTACTCAGCAAGCATCCGCTTCTGTCCACGAGGCTGTCCAAGATTCCCAAAAACTCCACGGAAATGCTCCGGCAGAAGAATCTCACCAGCAAACCCTTGCCCCAGGTACACTAATGCAGAAGTGCCTGGGAATGCAGTCCCACTCACCTGAAAAAAACATACCCACATCAATGGTCCTCTTATTTGTTGAAAAAAGAAACACCACCAAGATGCACAGTTCTCGATGACAGACTGCCACAATCAAAGAATTCGTGAAGTAGTTCTTCCTCCACCCAATGGAGCAATGGATGGGTTTCCTCCAAAGTTAGCCCCTCCAATAATTATGAGAGCACCTTCCACGAGGTGCCATGTTGGACTTAAATGGCAGCTCAATCGTACAGTAGTGGAACGGAACTCAGTAAAGATACCAACACACCAGCAACCAGGATTCCCGAGAAGTGATGCACACAGAAAGGTGAGCTGAAAGACTCTCCAAAATAAAAAAGCTTACTAACCTGGACTTCCTCACTTCCCAGTCCTGCTCTGCTAAAAATCCTAACTGACACCCTGACTAGGTACAGTGGCTTAAATAATTTATGTTCTCTAGGTCAGTTTGAACTGTACTGTATGTGCTTCAACTCCACTCACTGGGCAGAGCATGGCGCAAACATTTATGATGTGTTTGGTATCCTGTCATGCCCCCAGACCCCCTCTTTTTCACTCCTCCTCCCATTTGCTATGCCTTCTTTGGTGAGCGTATCCTCCTCAGGGACTTAAACTTAAATTGGTTCTCCTCTGCCTCTAGGCCCACTCTTTACAAGATCAAGTCCTTGAACCTCACACAACTGATCACTGAGCCCACTCAACTCAATCTGCACTTCCATAACCACTCTATCCTGGATGGGTGCTCTCCTCCCATCCCCACTGCTTCACTGATGCAGGCATTCTCCTGGACATATTCAGCAACCACTGCCTAACCTACTGTGTTAGGAAGGTTTGCCTCCCTCATTTTTCCCATAAATACCTCTGGTACAAGCTTCTCAGGTCTGTTGACACTGATGCCCTTGTAAACAACATTGGTGCCTCTGATTGGTCTCTGATCAACTTGACCACCGACATTAACTTAGCCCTGTCTCTCTTCACTGCCATTTTTTTAACAAAGTCTGGGACACTCATGCTCCCCTTAAAAAGGCCAGGTTAAATGCTCACATCACCCCTGGATAACAGCTGATCTTATTGAGTTGTGCAAGTCCCAGAACTTTGCATGGTTATGCTTCAAGTGCTACCAATCCTTGTCTGACCTTCAACACTGCAGATCTCATAGAAATACCTGTACTAAGGCTGTTTGCTCCACAAAGGCACATTGTTTCAAGGATAACCTCCAATCCAATCTAAATTCTCCCTTAAAATTTTAGGAAGTTATCCACCCCTTTTACGATCCCCTTTCCCAGTCTGCCCCCTCACCCCATCCTCCAGGGGGATGACTCACTGGTCTCCAACCCAGTCTCCATTGCTGCTCATTTTAACAAATTCTTCATAACTGTGCTCTACCTCACCACGCATCCTCTGAATCCAATGTCTTACCTTCATCCTAATCTACTGAAGGCTTCCACTTCCCTCCTGTCTCCAACCCCCCATGAAGTCCTCCTCACCCTATTGTTGCTTAACCCTTCCAAGTCTTGCCGTAATGGTTTGGACCCCAAACTCCTTTCAATCTCTGCACCTGTTATTGCCCTCCCTCTCGCTCACCTCTTGAACCTCTCCTTTTCCCTCTGTGCTGTCCCTCAGGCCTGGAAAGTCACAAAGGTCCTTCCCCTGCACAAAAGGAGTGACCGCTCCTCCCCATGCTAATCTTTCTTCTCCCCTTTCTTTCCAAGCTTCAAGAATCCATTGTGTACTCTAGGCTTGCTGGCTTTCTTCCATCCTTTAATTTTCTCTCACCATTCCTGTCTAGTTTTAGGAAGAATCACTCCACCATCTTATCCCTGCTGCATGCAACTGATTCAATCCTCACTGAAATGGAAAAGAGACATATCATTGCACCTACTGTATCTTCATTGACCTAGCCAAATGTTTTGATTTGGTGTCCCACCCTCTCCTACAGGACAAGCTAAACTCAGTTGGACATTCAGCATCTGCTGAGGTTCCATGCTTACTTCACTGACTGCCTTCATACAGTTCAATTGGATGGGGTTCTGTCCTCCCCTCCTATACATGCAGGGGTCCCACAGGGATCCATCTTGGGTCCAGTCCTATTTTCAGTTTTCCTAAACAATCTCCCCTCTGCCTGTGTCTCTTCTCAAATCTACATGTATGCAGATGACATGATTGTCTGCTGTACACCTCTTGCTCATCAGCCACAGCTGTTTAGGTCCCATTCCACCACAACTTCCATAATGTGCTGCACTGGTTCCAAGTTAACCAGCTCAGGGTAAACACCAAGAAAACAGTAACCATGACCTTCTGCTTCTGCCAGAAACTGGCAAGGTTATTGCCTTCCCCTCTCTTCTGTACCCCGGATGGCACCCTACTGGAATGTGTCCCTGTTATCAAGTACCTGGGGGGTTGGTTTGACAGTAGGCTTGACTTTCTGTTCATATTGATGCCATCCATGCCAAGTTATGCTCCGAACTCAGTGTCTTATGCCAAAATAAGGAGTGCCTCCCTCTCCAGGTCCAACTGGAGGTGATATCCAAAATGATCCTCACAGTTTTTGACTATGTAGATGTAGTCTATGGTACTGCTTCCTCCTCATCAGTCACCAGACTGGACAACCTCTGCAATGCCTTCTGTCACTTCACCACCAACTCTCCTTTCTGCATGAATCACTGCTGTCTCTATTCCTCCTTATCCATCCAGCCTATTCCCTTACATCGTCAGTCCCACTGCATCTCCATCATTGTCAAATACTGGTTTAACTCCTTTCCCTTGTACCTCTCCTCTCTCCTCTGCCCCACTCTCTCCTCTTCTTACTCTCTGTCTTCCAGGGTTCCCACACCTTTGCCTTATGTGTTGGGCAAGCTGTCTTCTCCTACTATCTCCCCTTCCTCTGGAACCTGTTCCCCTCTTTCCTACAGCTCTCTTCCTCTCTCCAGGCCTTTAGACATCTGCTAAAACTTTATCCTGCCCCCCTTGTACTTGCCCCTCCCACTCCTGACCCTGTTTGCCCAGTTTCTCTCTCCTCACTTGTCCCCCTTTCTCATCTCTTTGTCCCCTACCTGGGGCACCTGTGTCCTTGGACCCCTACTCTGTGCTCTAATACATTAGGTGCTAAATCTTAGCTGTTTAGCATGACAAGCCTTGGCAGCCATGTAGGTGGATATTTTTTATTTTATTTAGTTGTTTAACTAGGAGTAGTACATTAAGCTGAAAGCTTTTTTACAGGAGCAACCTGAGAGCATAGGGATGTTAAGTGACTCACTCAGGGTCACATAGTATGCAAGTGGAAGCTGTGGGATTCAAACCCCGGTCTGGTCTGCTGGATGTCACCAGATTTGCAGCTCAGAGCCTTAAGCCACTGCGCTATACTGCCTCCCATGTAGGTATCCTCAGTCAGTTATTTTCCCAAGTTGACTCTATGCTGTGCTTGGTCAATGGGGCCATCCCTTCTATTGTTACCTAGTTCTGTTTGCATTATATATATTTTTTTTTGTTTATGCACTAATGATGTTAGTAGTGCTCTTCATAACTGTACTTCCTCTCCCCCCCCAACCCTGGGTCACACCTGAAAATGATCCTTGGCTCAGTGTGCCTTTCCAAGTTACCAAATTTTAAATCAATCAAGCAGTATGCCAGCCTAGCTCTCGCTATGCAGCCATACAATAAGCAGTTAGTAGGGTCTCACTGCTCATGTCAGACAACCCCACCCATGCAATACACAAGCACACATACTCATACTCTCAGACACTTGGAGTCCAACCATAGTCTTCAACAAAGAAATACTCTCTGGTACATATTAGTTCCCCCTCCCTAACAGATTGGCAATAATATTAAACAAGAAAACAAGTTAATATTCAGATTTCACATAGACCTGATACTGTATATAAAACTATATAAATTGCAAATATGGATATATTTTGTTTTTTCTGTAAATCAAGAATGGATATTTTGAATTGTCAAGCTCCAGTTGCCTAAGAAATTAACATTATATTATGATTTGTAAAAGAAAAAAATAGTGGAAAAGGAAATGTTGCCATGTCATCATTACATCAAGAGATGGAATGCAGTTCGCAATCAGGACTGTCCTATAAACAGACACATTTTGGTTTTGTTTTCCCCAGGTTCACAGTGTTGAAAAGAATGAATTATTATGGAGCTATATTAATATACCTGAGATAAAACTGAGCGCTACATTTTACTTCTTGATAATAAAGAACTCTGTTTAATTAAATGTATCATTTTCAAATATTGTATGAGTATTTGTACATTTCAGTCTTTAGACTTCTGTATTGTAAAAAATAACAAATTTATAATATTGATGAATGTCTTTTTAAGAAAATATATTAATGGTAGTTGGATGGGGTCAGGGAGACAGACATCTAGACCACAGTATTATTTTTTCAATTGATAAATTATTTAATTTAAAAGAAAAACGTAATGAAACAGTTAAGAACATAAAAAAACTACAGCAATATAAATTATGAGCTTTTGCAACATCTTTTGAAGTCTCATTGATAAAATACATTCACAGTCAATGGTATCCTCTTACAGAGAGAGAGAGAGAGAGAGAGAGAGAGAGAGACACACACAAACAGCCACAATTGCGACTAGAGAGGAAAGATATAACAAGAACCATGTGGTATTTGCCATGCATTCTACCTCTGTAGGGAGGGGCAGATCACTGGGGGATATGGATGTAGCCTTTAATATACAGGGATCATTTCTTGAATGTGGGCACAGGGCTTGTGCCAAACCCTGTTTCCACAGCAAAGTTTGTTGCAGGTGCTTCAAAGCCCTCAGACACAACTTAGTGTGATTCCAGATAGGCTGGCACAGTTGCAACAGTTTTCCAAGTTTATGGCAGCTTGCACAAAAGGTTTGGTGCAAGCCTCATACAAAAGGTACCCTCACGGATAGAAAGTTAGGTCATAGTAAATGGGGTCAAATCAGAAGAGAGGGAGGTCGCAAGTGGGCTGCCAGAGGGATCTGTCTTGGGCCTGGTCCTCTTTAGTGTGTTCATCAGTGATATTAGAGAAGGAATCCAGGGCAGGATGTGTCTCTTCGCAGATGACACAAAGCTCTGTGGGAGGTAAGCCAGCCCAGTGGCACTGAAGGCTGAGGTGCTAGATTCCTTACCGCGTGCTATGCTGGTGACCTGGATATTGGAACAACCTTGGGTCATCAGGGAACTGGCATGGGGGAGGGAGGGAGCAGGATTGAGCAGCAGCAAGGCGCTCTCCCCTCCTGGGGTGGAGACCCGCACCCTCCGTAAGTGCCACTCCCAAAGGGTGGAGGTCCAGTGGGAAGTGTAGGTGCAAGGGGGTAGCGGCAATATCCAGTTGTGGTGCAGAAAAGGCCAAGCTGGTACCTGGCAAGTGTGTGTGCCTCCACACACATGCACATACATGGCTGTCGGGGTCCCAGGTAGTGGAGTAAAAGGGAAAATCCATAAAGTATATTTATAGGGAAAACAAAAAGCTTTGTGGGAGGGTGGACAGTGATGATGGAATCAGAGAGATGCAAAAGTCCTGCATAGACTGCAGAGGTGTCTAAAATCTGACAGTTGAATTTCAATGCCAAAAAGTACAAAGTGAGGCACATAGGAAGCAAGAACCCAAGACAGTGTACTAGATGGGAAGGGTTAAGTTGAGCACTACAACTGAGGAAAGAGACCTAGAAGTCATCATTAGTGACACCTTCAAACAATCAAGTCAATGAAATAAGGCCATTAGCATACTGGATCAATCTGCCATATGTATAATTGCACAGTCAAAACCGCGCACCACATACAGCGTAGGGAACTACAGTAACAGGGTTTAAATCCCCAAAAGGCACAAATATAAGAAGTGCAGTTTTGTACCCTGTCATGCATGGCTGGTGGGAAGGAGTGATCCTGAGGACAAGACCTCTGCTAGTTAGGTGGTCTGCTGAACAGCCACCATGGCTCAGAGGGATTAGCTGTGGCAGTGCAGGGCAGCTAGCAACTATGGACCGGGGCTTGAACCCCTCCCCCACACCCCAGCTACCTATTTCTATTTCTTTTTTTGTTTGTTTGCTTGAGTTGGTTGTTTTTGTGGACACAATGCAGAAGGATGATGACAGTGGGGCACTGGTATGTGCATTTCTGTTAAGTATTACAACTAAAACACCACAACAGGAGACTTTTTGCTCCAGTGCTAACACCAGACAACTGTGCTCCCTCCCCAAAAGCAGGAGGCAACCATGGACCCTCCACTGCAGCAGCAGCAGCAGACAGTGCCTCCTCTCTAGCACCAGGAGGATGCTGTCCCTCTGCCCAGGCAGCAGGAGGCTGTGCCCCCTCCCAAGCTGTCGGTAGAGTTAGTGCCTGGGGCATTATCTATGGCCTTGCCCTCATGGCACCGTCAACTACAAAGTTCTCCTGTCTGGGATTTTTTTTATGAAGTATTGGTAGGTGACCCAGTGATCACCTGCAATCTATGTGGGCAGGATGTGCATCAGGGAAAGGGTGGATCCCACTTTGGGACAACCAGCCAGCGTAGCCACATAGAGCACCACCACCCGCTCCAGTGGGACCTCAAATTGCCGGAGGTGGCGGCATCAACTGTAGCTGCAGGGATTAGTGCCAGTTTAAGCAGTTAAGTGGGTGAGTTACATGTTGATGTGGCTGGACACAAAGAAGGGTAAGGGGGCCAGGAGGAGCAAGGTGGCCCTTCTCAATCTGAGTTGAGTCGGCATCCATACAGGAGGCACAGTAGTGAGACACAGCAACAGCAGGAGGCAGCAGGACTGGTGGCAGAATTATCCCCCAGGCGGCAGCACTGTAAGCATCAGGTTGCTGTGCCCACACTGACTGCAGCTGGTGGTCACCAGTGAAGACCTCGCAGTTGTGCAGGCTGAAGTATAAGCACTATGGCATGACTATGAACATCTGATACAGGAGTTCAGTGAGGCCAGGGAGGATATCAAGAAAGTAATGGAGAACCAGTATCACATTTTCATCCTCCTGGCAGACTTGCATGGTGGTGGTGCTGGTGGCACTTCTGGGCCTGTTTAAATTACTTATATTCAGTCATCAGCAAGTTAATGTTTTTTTTTCTTATTTCTGATTGAATCCTATCTTCCTGTGTTCTGCCATTGTGTTGTGATAGTATTATCTTCTCTCCATTCTATCTCCTCCCTCCAAAATATGAAAGAAAAAAATTAAAAAAGATCAAAAAATTAACAAAAAAATATTTTCTGTCCTCTAATCTTCCTCTATGTCCTCTTATTTGTTTGTTCAGTGTCATAAAATATATGTCTTTGTCCAGTGGTTCTGTGTGTTGTGTTACTTATGTGTAATGTTATGCTCCATAGTATTCAAATATTTTTCCTATTCCCTAATTTCTGTATTGCCCTTTCATATTACATTACCCATGACCTGGCCTCTCCCCCTCCCTGCAGTACTTGTGTGTTATAGCCAGTAGTGTTGTACCCATAAACTCCTTACCTTTGTTTTTCTTTTGTTTGACTCATTCATGTATTCTCTCCTCCTATCCCTAAGCGTCAAATATTGTTCCTAGGAACAAAAACATTTTTCCAAAAATATGCGATGTTGGAGCAGTCATGGGTGTGTGCAGCAACATACCAAAGATGCACACAACAATCACAGAAACATAAGTGATTTTATTGTAAAGTTAAATGTAAGTATGATTTCAGTGCTTAACATGTGTCCTGCACTTGCCACAAATGTTAAGTTGGTTCCCTTCCCTCCAGTCCACACTATGCTGTGCAGAGCACTGTTAATATAAGTACAGAAACAGCACGTTAAATTCATACTGAAACCAGGTGTCAGTCATGCTGTTAAATGTTGCATGCCTTCCATACGGAGCAAAACATGTTGTTTTGCCAAATGTTTACAAATGGTTTCATGTTTGATCTTGGTGTAGCCACTGAGTAACATTGCTTAGAAGTCCAGAAATGTTTCCCAAAAAATGTTACATTAACTTCATACTGAAATCAGGTCTCAAGTCATGATGTTTCATGGCACCCAAACCCCCACCCGGACCACACGATGGTCTCTGGTCCACTGTTTACAATTGATTTTATGCCACAACTTGTTTCTGAGAGTGCAGAACAGGCAGTGTATGTCCACAAATGTTTCCCAAAAAATTACACAGAACACACAGACAGAAATCAGGTGTCAGACATGCAGTTACATAGCTCACACCCACCATGAGGACCCAAATGTGCTGTTTCCTGCACTGTTAAATGCTTTTCAGGCCTAACCATGGTACCGCCACTGCCTGACATTCAACAGCCAGTTTACCATGATGAGAAAAATAAATCCTCCTGCAAAATGGTCCTGCGACTTAAGCTTGTACGTACTTCCTCCTGCTGCTGCTTTCTCAGTTGATTGAGAACTGTGGATTTATCCCTTTGCAATGATGATGCCCTGGTTAGCTCTGTTGTCTCTGTGGTTTTAAGTCAGTGTGGACTGAATGACACTGTGAGTGTTGCTACTGTTGCCTGTAGCTGCTGCCTGCTGCTCTGACTAGTTGCCACGAGAAGTAATGCTTTGTCTGCTTCATGGGGATCCTCTTCACATAGTTGATCAATGCTGCTGCTGCTGCACACGTAAGTATCTGCATTTATTTTGTTGGGTGCAACAGAAAGTGGATGGTGGGTTGGTATTGGGAAGTTCTTATGTTTGTACTTATTTTATATTTATCTTGTGTGCTGAGGAGTACATCATCATGACAACATGCATGCCAGTCCAGGATTTGGATATGGGATGTTAGCATGCACCATATTTCACATTGCACAAGGACAAGGTAAGTATTGAATTTTTCGTTACTGGGAGGGATAGGTGATGGCAGCTTGGATAACTGAGTCGGATAGTTATTGTATTATTTTTTCTTTTCTCAACACATGCAGGAATTCAATAGCTGTTAACTCCAGGTGCACTGCTGCTGCTGCTGCTGTTCAGTATGTGTGCAATTCATTAATTGGTGGTAAGTATTTCCTAATTTGTGGTGGTCTTTGGTGGGCGGGAGGTGGAGGAGGTGATTGAGGCCGGGTTGATGTAGGGTTGGTGGATTTGGTTAAGTATTAAGTTTATGGTTACTGCAGGACAGAGATGTCAGACTTTGACAGTAACTATCTTCTATATGGGTCTGTCAATATTCAGGGTTTCCGCTGTATGGGTCTGTCAATATTCAGGATTTCCGCTACTGGAGTGCATCTGTTACCTCCCTCCCAAACTGGCTGCTGGCTGTGCTCATCAGACATAGTCTGTTCCTGTCAAGTGTTTCAATTTAACGGCCATTCCCTGATGTAAGTATAGCTTCCTGTAATAACAGTGGGAGGGGAAGGGCACCCAGTTGTAACACTGCTCAAAATGTCTTCTTCTTTTTTTCTTCTTGTCAGCCAGGTGCAAAATACTTTGATTGGAATGGTGGCTTACTTTTCTGGTGGGCATTTGCCAATGCATCCCATCTCTGTATGACTTTGGTGACTAAATAGAAGTCTTCCATCCTGGTGTGTGGACACTGGATCGAGATACTGCACCTATGAGATGTGGGCCACTGCTGACAACTAAAAACATACGGTTCTTTTTGGTGGAAGACTGCTGGAGGAGGCAGAGTAATTTATTTGGACTCATAGGCAGCATTAATGTACTGAGCTGAGACTGCTGTTTGTGCTGGAGCATGCATATGTCAGTTTCATACATTTTCAGCAGTCGCCGGCATTTCTTGGTAGTATTACAGTGATGGTACACACTCTCAAAGTCTGTGTTATACAAATTAGGATGGATGACAAGGAAGTGGAATACATGATGGTTAATTGTATACATAGAGATGGAATATGTATGCATTTCTGAGTAACATAGTACTAGCTGTGCACTGCCTGACTAAGTTGTGATTGTCATATATAAAGTGGTGGCATACTCACTAGACACTCATTCATGGTGTCATAGAGGAGGTATATGTTGAAATGGGGAAGATGTTCAGTATTTGTCACATGATGGGGCCATTGTGTATCACTGAAATGATGACATATTCATTCCAGTTAACATAGCATGGGCGAATACATTTTCAAAAATGAAATGAAGTAAACATTGTGACTAGGTTGGGTAATCAAATTAAACAATTAAACTGGATGTGTAACACAAAACAACCAGCAAAACAAAATTTAAAATGCATAACAATAACATAAAACAGCATATTCAATGGAAATGGGGGTGGGGATGCTGGTGGTGACTGTGGGGGGGTGGGCAGAACACCTTTAGCCTTCTATCAGTGACACATCATCCACTAAGCAGCCCTCGCAGTCCTCAAGACTAGAGTCATCACCAGGTGTAAATTCAGTCATCATTGCTGCTTTATATATCTCCCTGATAGTAGAGGCCTTGTCACTGTGGACATCTTCATTGTCATCATCATGCCTGATACACAGTTCTTGGGGCAACACCATCAGAACAATTGTGTTATGTGGAAAGTGAGCCTGATTCATTTTTATAAATGTTAGGATGGAAACAGATTTTTCCTACGGTCACGCACAATGGCACCAGCAGAACTGAACACCCATTCCACACTGACACTGGATGGTGGGCAGCTGAGGTATTTAAAAGCAACAGATGCCACTGTAGGCCAGTCACTCACTTTGCTGCTCTAGTACACCAATAGCTCATCAGTGATGCCAAGCTGCTTGGTGTCTCTCATGTAGCCCTCCTCCATTCATTGTGCTGCCCTGAGTCCTGCTGCCTCATCATGCTCCTCCTCCTCCTTGTCTTCAATTTCTTCAATGCCCACCTGGTGCAGAGCATCCCATATAGGATTACCTGCCATGCTGTGCTGCGACTTTGACATTTTGTCTGATTTGGTGGCCTCTGATGATTTACTGGTGGTGGTGGTAGCAACACCTGGTATATCTATATGTATCCTTCATGTCTCTGCATTTTTCATCTGTGCCCCTTGTACTCATCTGATAAGGTAATTGGTTAATTTGTCCACTCACACATGACCCCGCTTCAATCATGGCAGGCAAGCCATGTTTGTACCGTGGATCCAGCATGGTAGCAATAGCAAACTCATTAGACTGCATAATGCCACAGATGTATGTATTGCTCTCCAGTATATGAAGCATGTGACCCATTACATGAACACAGCTGTGATCATCACTTGCTTCCATCTAGTGATGGATATTTACCAGTGTCTGCCTCAGCACACACATATAAGGTGTATTGACTGACTTATACAGACAGTGTCCCCATTCACAGCCTGTGTTGCATGCTCAAATGGATGCAGAATGTGTATTATGCCATCCAGTTGTTGCCACTACTCCGTTGTTAGGGCAATGGACACTCCAGCACTGTCCTGGGTGGTGTGCACCTGTAGGTAGTCTGAAACCATCTTATACTGCTCATAAAGCTGGTCCAGCATGTACAGTGTGGAGTTTCACCTTGTAACAACATCAAGCTTCATACGGTGCTGAGGCAGATGGTTAGTGTGCTGTAGCTCATGCAGATGGTCATGGGCATTTGCAGAACGGGCAATGTGCACACAGATGCGTCTGGCGACAGACACAGTTTCCTTTACTTCATTCTGGTTAAGAAATTGCTGCACGACTAGATTGAGGCAGTGTGCCAGGCAGGGAACTCTGAAGAAAACACCATCAAGTAATGCACTTAACCACACTGGAGCCATTGTCACTGGTAATAACCTCGCTGAGAGTGACTATGCATTGAGCCACTTCATCAATCTGATTTAGCTTCACATTTAGCATTTTCTCACTAGTGTGAGACCCTGTAACACTTTGCATAGTTATGATTGTGTTCTGATGAATACCAGGTGAGTTGCTACCACCACAATTTTCTTTACGCTGCTTTTGCCAGGGCCCAGTTCAACAACCACCCCAGATACCTGTGCCCAGTGTTCTGTTATGCACAGATATGAACTGCCCACTGTTTCCCCACTTGTCCACATATCCATGCTAAGGTGGATATATTTTGAGACAGAATGCTTCATCACATGTAGGACGAACTGTGAAACTCTGCTGTAGAGTTTGGGCATGGCATGTTTGGAGAAATATGTTCGCAATGGCACCTGCCATTTGGGACAGGCACAGGCCATCAAATGGCAGAATCCAGGATTCTCCACAAAGGAGAAGGGCAACAGGTCAGTGGTGAACATTTCAGCTGTGGCTGCATTCAGCTCATGTGCAGCAGCATGATTGGGGGGTACTTTGAGTGCAACTCAAACACACTCTTCAATGTGGGCTGCATATTGGGAGTGGGTTGACAAAAACACTTCACTTGTGCCACCAATGTTGTTCTTGCTAGGGTACCAGTTGGCTCTTGCAGCCTAGGATGTGCAGCATGTACGAAACTGGTTATTTTGGTGGATTTGGTGCCTAGTGGTGTACTTCTATAACTTGAGGGAGTGGCAGCTCCACTACTACTATGCCCACTGCTCAAGAGAGAAAATGATTCCTCACACTCCTCCTCCACCAACCCACTCAGCCCTAACTCCTCTTGGTCTATTGCACTGGTATCGCTAACATTAAGCTTGAAGCTTGACAAGGGAAGTCCAGCCAGCAGCTCTGGTATCTTTCTGGTGTTGGTGCCAGCACAATGGGTGCTTGCTTTTCAAGTGAGCCTACTGGCCACCGGTGCCTATGTGACTGCCCTTTTTACCACAACTTACACATGCTTGACACAGCTGACATATCGCCATGGTGTCATCAGCTGCATTAAACATGAAAAAATCCCAAATTAGGGACTTTGCACCTCTAGATTTGACATGGGACTGAGACTTGGAAAGCGTAGCCAAAAATGTGGAATTTTGTGCTTTTTGTGCCGCTTGCATGATATCCACCATGCTACATTTGGGAAGTGGAATGACTGGACTGCTTGTTGTAGGCTTGCTGACATCCTCACCCTCAGTCTTGTCACCTAAATGGGCAACATAATCACCCTTTATCTTTTTTCACTTCTGGCTGCCACAGGGGATCCAACCCCTCATCATCATCTGTGCCAAAACATATTATGTCCTCCTCCTCATCCCTAGTACTGTCTACTGCCAGACAAATCTTTTCCTTCTCTGGCATCTTCTCACTGTTGGGGTGGCTGACTTTCCTTTTCTCCTTCTCCAGGAGAAACAGACTGAAGCTGGACACTATCACCCTCATCACCATGAGCTCCTCCTTGAGCTGGAACAATAGTCATACTGACAACTTTTTCGACCTTCCCGGACCTCTGTGCCTCCAGTGGTGTGAGTGTCTCCCTTATTCCCAGTATCATCCACTCCAAGCACACTAGCTACAGATTGGGCGGTAAAAAATGAGTCACAGACTTGAAGCCACTTCTAACTTTGATTTTGCTGCTATTGGCTGCCACAGCAGCAGCAGAGGCCACAGAGGGCACTGATTCAGAAATAGGTTTGCTTTTTCCAACGGACTTCTTTGAGCCACCTCCCACCGTAGCACCTTTACCTGAAGTTGAACATCTCTTAGCAGGCATATTTATATGTTTGTTTCATTTGGCTTCCTCATGCTGGAACAATATTATTATGTGTTTCTATTAAATAAGATTGATTTAACACCTGCAGTGCTATCTAAAAAGGGCAAACAGAAATCAGAATAGGTAGCTGCATTGTAGCATATGTAACTACTTACAACTGCTACTGTAGCCTATGTCGAGTGTGAAAACACAATTTTATTTTTTCAATTACAAAAAACATGAGTTAAGTAACATGGGGTCACAGGAGGACAGAAGTAAGAGACTTTCAATACCAAACTGACAGAAAACACCACCACAACAAGGATGTGCAGTAAATCTGAAAAGAATACTTAAGTAGTTCTTAATCAATTGTAAATTTTTAAATGGAATCATTATTACACAACTTGATAATAACTGGGTAGGTGCTGGGAGGTTCACAAAAACTAAACTAAGCCAACCGCACAGAACACCTCTCAGTCAAAATACGAACTACAGTCCAGATAAGTGGTGTCTGGATAAGGCGAGTAATACAATGTGTTAGTGCTTACTAAATACACTTTGGGCTTACAGATATATCAGACAGAAGGGACAGCAAGATTCGAAATGAACAAAGTCACCTCCAAAACTCATGCAGTGAACACCACTATTTAATTGAAAATGATGTTTTTTTTATATAGTAGCCTAGGTCAGGTAGTAAACAACAGTGGTGTAATAAGGAGGAAAGGGTTAATACAGTAAGCAAATTCAATTGAAAAACAGGAACGCTGCAATGCTGATGCTAGATCACAATTTGAATTTCTGTGAGCAATTCAACAATGCAGTGTACCTGGATAAGGACAAGTCAAGTGGTCAGTGTACACGAATACTTTCAATAAAAAAAAAATATCTCAAAAGTGATTAAGCAAAGGGAAGCAGGAACAGAACTACTCAGTCCGAATGAAGTAACTGTTCAGACTAAGTTACCCAAAAAAAGGTCAATATGTAAGACAAATATAACAAATAAGTAGCACACAAACAACAAATATTAAGACTTAAAAGAAATTACAGAAACTCACTCACAACTTGTGAGAAATATGTCAAAATATTAGGAACTAGCCTGCCCTGCTTTCACATACACATACCACAAGGCCAACCCTCACCCACCCAACTCCCCCACACACACAGACACAGAGAAAACTGAAAACACTAACTAAGTTTAACAAAGTATTTTCTAAAGAAACAAAAAAAAAATGCTCACTAGCAGCACTAGGAACTAAACTTGAGAATTTGGGAGCAATTAACTCTCAAAAATCACAAATAAATAGTTTTTTGAAGGGTTTATTGGCTGTGATGCACCACACTGAACTGTTTTTTTTTTGACTCAACAGACAATATACTGTGCAGGAAACAGCTTGCACATGATATTTCAGCTATCTACCCACAATGAACTGCAACTTTGCAGGTAAAATTGAAAAACACTGGTGAAATTCAGGATAATGGCAAAATTTTGCCTTAAGCAAAAGCAAAATTGGGTGAAATTTCACATTACACAAAAGCAGAATCGGAGGTGAAAATATGTTTCACCTAGGTGAAACATTTTTCATAATGCAGGAATTATACAAAATATTTTGCTAGGTGAAATTTTCCAATTTCACACATCACTACTGCAGTAGCTGTGAGTGCTGAGGAACAACTACTAAGGTAGTTGATGGAAGAATGAAAAAAAGAAACTTGTGGTCTGATGGCTGAAGAGGAAGCTTGGTATCTTCATGAGATGGACTGCCTTGTCAAGCAGAAAGCACACATCAAAAGCCATCAACGTAAAAGCTGAGATGCTGACAGATATGTATGTGTCAGACTCACTTGTTCTTGCTGAGTCTTCCTGAGGGCTTAACAAATCTCTTGAGCTCTGCAGAGTACTGCCTCCTGCAGGTCAAATGTTCAGGAAGACGGAAAGGCAAAGCATACTGCCCAAACGAAAACTCCTGAAAAAAATACCATTTCCACAACAGTAGGAAAAAAAGACAGGTAAGGCACCGTAGTCACCAGAGCGCACCTGCAAAAGACTGGAAGGACTTTAAGTGAAGGAGCAAGTGGATTCCGAACCCCCTAGACCCGAAAATTACAAAATGTAAGATGGAGTTCCCAGAAATGAGTATGGGGAGTGCTCCTACAACCTCTGTAGTACAAACCACAACTACATCAGAACCGTTGGTAAATGATAGTTTGCAGCAGGGTCAGACAGCAGTACAGGAGAGGTCGGGAAATAATTCTGTTGCTAAACTCCAGATATTATTACTGCAAGGGTGGATAACAGAATACATTAGGGATGGGAGGGTTGTCTGCAACCCAGTTCTGATTCCGACAATGATTTATTTCCAAAAGGTTCTGATTTACTCTGATGAATTGTAGACCTATTTTTAGTCTATTTGATTATGAGAAATGTATCAGTATTATTCTTTTAGATCCCTCTGTAAAAAAAAAAGAATTGACCTTTCTTAAAAAAAAGTGTTTCGGTATTTTCACGTCGTTTTAAGGTAGTAAGCAACCAACACCAATAAAAAATAAATATACAACAATCACTAGTATTGCAGTAATGAGTCAATGAACAAGGAGGCCAGGGCAGGGTACCAAAAAGTAAAAAGAAGAAAAAAAAATGTTTTCCCAATCTCTTACCAAATACTCCCTGGGCCCTCATGACCAACAAGCTGAATGAAAGGCAACACTCATGATACTGGGGTACTGAAGGGAGCTAACCAATTAGAACCTTTTCTTTGATTGATTATTGTTCTTGCCATGCTGTGTGTCAGCAACCACATGACATTTGTAGGAAACAATAGGCTGGATTAAAAAAAAACTCTTGAAAATCCCGTAGCTGCAGGAAATACTTGACGTAAGTGGGTTGCCACTTGTGGAACCACGGTTTCTCCTGCGCCTATGGTATTCTCAAATGTGGAGCCAGTTTATGACTGGCTCTGCAATTAATGACAGTTTGTGGGTGGTGTTGCTGTGGAAATCCCTGCAGCTGTGGAAAAACGTTACGGCCAGTGGGACCAGCTGTAACATCTTCCACAGCTGCTGTGCATGTGAATAGCAATCTCCACAGCTGCAGAGATTTCAGTCTGCAACTAGAGTTGCAATGTGGGACTTGGTCCCCAAAACATTTATGAATCCAGCCTAGCAGCTCATTTGGGGCTTTGCAGTGAAATGAGGCAGTGTGTCAAACATTAGTCAGAGAGAGAAAGAGAGAGAGATCAACATATTCAACAGAAGAAAGATTACAGCAGAATCAGACCTTCACTGCATCTGGCATACTTTTTGGTGGGAGGCAGGCAGCATGAGCAGAATATGTGATTGGGCCCCAGCCATCCCTCTCACCCTTTTGACTAGAGATGTTATTTTTTTATTTATAATTATTTTGCTTGCCTACTTGGTGTTATAGCAAGTATCATGGGCCACAAACCATGCCACATGCTCCTGCCTGACTGACCAATTATTTTGATCACTTGCGTTTTGAGGCTTACTTTTTATCTGGTTGACCTTCCCCCCACCCCCACTCAGCATGGCACCTTTTGGATATATCTCACAATCTTCCACAACTAATAACTGCAGTCAACTATGATATATTTTTTTATAGAGCTGTTTGGCCCCACTGCCACCTACTCTTGCCATGAGACCCACCTGCCAGTCCCCAGCCCTGTTGCTGCTCCCCCCATCATCAGTCTGGCAGGGATCTGTATGGTGCATGACCCAAAGACCCCAGGGACTGGCACTCATGGAAGCCATGCACATAGATATTTTCATTTGTGTTCCCTCTTGGTACCACCCTCCACCCCAAACATCCAGCATCACTGACTGTCTGTATTTTAAACTTGCTCAATAAACAAATTAAGCTCCACCAGGGTTAAATGTGAAAAAACACATACTGTTATTATACACCGTGACCATACAAGGATTTTTTTTACTTGATCTTTCTTTTATGGTTGCTGACCTTTGACCTCTGAATTCAAAGGAATAAATATTTAGATGAAATACTGCCATCATCTTCAAACATCACCAAGGAGGCATCCTTATTATGAGACACCTGTTGGCAGCTGTTCATCCTCATCGCTTTCATGTTCCTGCCACTGTTCACTTAACTGATAAGAGAATTTGTTGATATTAACTTTTAGGAAGGTAAGGCACTGTATATTTTTGGGAGTAATCTTTGTGCGGCCATCAGAGACAAAAACATTTCCAGCTGTGCTAAATATATGCTCACAGTAAGCACTAGTGGGAGTGTGACTAATAAGCTTTACAGCAAACACAGATACTGTAGTGAGAGCCAGTACTCAGAAGGGTCATCGGTAATATTAATGAGTGGTTCTCTAATATTAATGAGTCATCTACAATATCTGACAAAGACAAAGAAGGCAGCTCCATGACATACTTATCTGAATTATCAGTTTCCATGAGTTTTGATCAAAAAGTTTGAGAGACATCTGTGTGCTTTTTAAAATGCTATGCCTTTTTCAATGGCCATGAAAGAGCACTTTGTACATGACTACAGTACAAAAGTTGGACATCACAGTATACTGACTGGTAATGAACCTCTTATGATAGGTTTCAATAAAAAAACATTTACTTGCAAAAATTCATAACACAAAACCCTAAAACCTCCAATATTTCACGTACTAATGCATTTTCAAGGCATGGCTTCACAGATACCTGGGTGCCCTATAAAAGACACATGCATAAATATACAGTACTGAATTCAGTTTAAAACGTAGACACAAAAATAACTGTTATACCCCACCACTGGTACAGTATCAAGAAATTAAGTCATGCAGAATTAATATAAAATTATATATTACATATATACAACAACACCCAAAGTATACCAGAAATTAGGATTTAAGAACACCAAAGAAGTATCTCCAGAAAGGACAAGACTAATGCTCAGGCGTTGCATGTTCAGCAAACTGGACCAGGACA
Source organism: Neoceratodus forsteri (assembly GCA_016271365.2). Classification (NCBI taxonomy): domain Eukaryota; kingdom Metazoa; phylum Chordata; order Ceratodontiformes; family Ceratodontidae; genus Neoceratodus; species Neoceratodus forsteri. Next base: position 506,611,080 of record CM057452.1, on the reverse strand, counting down.
TGAGTTAATCTTCTAGGGACTAGAAAATGTAACCCTGGGTATAGGGAGCAGGGGGAAGACCTAGACAATAAATTCTTACAGCATAAAACAATAGTAATATGCTCTAAGAGCCAGTGATGATAGGGAACTGAATGACATTCTCAGTTTGGTACCATTTTTAAAATAAAAGATTAGTTTTTTTTCATTTAATCCTTTTCAGGCTCACAATTCATATATATATAAAAAAAAACTCACCCCTGCCTTTTTGCCAAAATGACAGGTGGCATGCTGCTGAAGCTGACAGCAGTACCTGGTGGGGACTGGGTTCAGGGATGATGAGGTTACTCGGCACAGGGGAGCCTAGCTTTGGCTACTGTGGACAGGGGTACCCAAGTAAATCCAAACACAGGAAGCAATAACTGTAATGTCCAGAACCAGGAATGGGATTCTTCAGTGTGGCTTTTATTTACATCCAAGCTGAACAAACAAAGCATAGACGGACCCCCATGGGGCTACATTTCCTGGTAATGCAGATTAGAGACTACAGAACACTTTATCACTATTTTTAGCCCTCAGGCTCTAAACCCTGAGCACACAGCCTGGACATGCCAACTTTGGTTACACAGCCGACTTGTATACTACTTGGGTTTCCCCACTGGCCGACTCCCCGCCGGCCACTTGATCTGCAGTCCATTTGAGAATGATCGAATTATCCTGTTGTGGCTCCCAAGCCACTAGAGTCTTTGACTCCTAGAGGGAATTTTCCTTACAATCCCATGTCTGGGTACTTCCCTCATCACTGGCCAAGTGCCTGAGGCAAAGTAGAAATCCACAGAAGAAATCCGTAGGGGTGGACCTGGTCACTAAAGATGGGGGGCCACCCACCTCCAGCTCCCAAAGCCCATACCCAGCCATTACTCTGGAAACTGAATAATTCCTTTACTGAACTTTCAAATGTAGATTCTGGGTAGACGTCTGTCACATATCCTTTACATACCATTTGCATCCCAACAAGCTCTGGACTTGAACCTTCTTTTACTTTGCTTAGCCCATTACTCTAGGCTTCTCAATATTTAGTAGTTCAATCCCCATATTGTCACACAAGTCCCAGGGTGAAAAACATAGGCCCTTTTAGCAAGAGCAGACACTCACCCTCACGTTGCAGGTGCCCCACAGGCGACTCACAAATCTTCTTGTTCTCCCGAATAAACTCTGGAACACATAGGCAGCTTTTTCTTCACGAGCAGAACTAGGGGTTTGCCCCAAGAATCTGCAGAGAACCTTTTCCTGCCCCCCCCCGAAGGGAGGGGCCACTGAGACCCGAAAATAGCGGTCTCCACCACTTCAGTTATCTTCTGTGTCTCTCTCTTTAAGGTGGAGACACACACCCTTCTACTTAAAAGTAGCCCTCTGTCAGGGCTGAGGCTCCTAGAGCCTTCGCTGAGCTGCTTTCTCAGCAAGCTCCCAACTTCACACTCACTCACTGAAGACTGACTGAAGACTGACTTCAAAACCTCCCAACGTTCTAACCAACTTCCTTGCTGCAGACTCCAATGTGGCTCATGCAGCTGCGATAGTTCTATTGGTGATGTCATCCCTCAGTCTCAGCTGAGACTGAGAATAGAGTGAGACAGTGTGAAACCCATTTAACTGGAGTTTCACAAGCTGCCTTCCCTGCCTACCACTAGGTCTTATTGAGATTCTAGTAACCCCGGGTAACAAGGGGGTTTCATACATATATATATATATATATATATATATATATATATATATATATAGAGGTGCAGATGGCGTTGCCCCCCCACACACCCTTACTTAATGATTCTCAACTTCAGGGAGGTACAGGTCAGAGGGAGTGTAAAACTTAAAAAAAAAGAAAAAGAAAAACCCAACCTGATGCAAAAAGCAATTGCACCCCAGACCTGAACCTGGCACCTTCCCAACCCCATACTGCTACCTACCCACCATGCCACACGGCCAGCTCGGCAGCCGGCCACCACACTACACCCCACATACCCTCCCTCCTGTCATGTGGCATGGTCCCTGCCCCCCATGCATGTGTATATATAGTGACATCCTATTGCAGTATCCGCCTCCCCCCATATCCAGTCGCTACCCTGCCAGGTAGCCCAGAACACAGGCGTTGTGACTGAGTCTCCCTTTCTGTAATCTCTCAGTCACGGTCACCATGTTCACTGGATACTGGTGCAGCATCCACATCATGTGAGTCACTTGTATTGTTAAATATCGTTTCGTCCTTTTCTTGTGCAGTTCCTGAAAGCAGCATGTTTTGCATTTAAGATGAGTCACCAAGATCCAAAGGAAGAAGCTGTTGCAACTTAAATGGAGGGTCAAGAAGAATCGAGAGAAGAACATTTTTGTCTGTTCTTATATTGTTAAGCCTTCTGCAATTGTAGAATTGCTGTATCAGTTAGTTCATTAGGAATACACCAGATTTGTCTCCTTTTTGTTCAAAACTTCTATGCAGCCACCTGATTGCCTTGTTCAGTAAATTTATGATGGGAATAACCTGGTTTAGAGTAGCATTCTCTTTGCTGATCTGTCGAGTTGCTTCCTCAAAGGGAGTCAAGAGCAACATAAGATGCTCCATGAGGCCACACTGGAATAAATTCAGCACAACACCAGCTGCTAAATTGTACTCCATGGTGTATTCATGGATTGCCTTCTTTTGTATGAGAAATCTCTCACACATGTAAAACATTGAGTTTCATCTTGTTGGAACATCTTGTTTCAGTTGCTGCATTGGCAAGCCATTTCTTTTTCTGAAAGTCAGCCAAGAAACCGCATGATTTTGCAGAGTCCCTAAAATGACCACAGATTTTCTTTGCAGCTTCCACTAGTGTTACTATACTGTTATCCCTGGAAAGGAAAGCTCATTTTAACATAAAATGAGAGTCCTAACATGAAATGTGAGTAAAGCCACCACAATTCAATGTACTAACAATATTGGTGCTATGTCTGAAACCACAAATTCAATAAGGAGTCCCAGGGGCTCAACCCACTCTGAAATTTTGTCACGCAACTCTTCCAAAATGTTGTCAGCAGTGTGATGCTTAAGTGTTTCCTCTTAAAAAATAAAACTGTAAAATTGATACCATAAAAGAGATGTTCCCACACTATAAAGGAGATGTTCTGACACTTGTTCTATGCTTAACTATGAAATGTTTTAGCCATGTCAAAAATTTTTGCCCCCCACAATATAAGTAAATAAGGTTTTTATATGAAACTACGTTTTTGCTTCTGCACTACAAAAGCAAGGATTCAAGCTCTCTCGGTAACAGAATCTGTGGATTTGTTATTCGGTTTGGTATGCAGTCTTCTGTATGTTTGGATTTGACACTGTGAGGTTGTGCTCAGATAATCTCACTGTAACCAGTCCGAGTCCTGGAAATTTTCTTGCCATTGTGTAATTCATGTTTAATGTGACTTGATGTGATCTACTGCAGACAGTTTTTTCCTCAAGTGTTGTAGTAATGGTCTGCTGTTTAATTCATGCAGGGGTGCAAAAACCTTAGGATTGCAGTGGAGAAGTTGTAGCTTTTCCAAATGATTTTGTCAGTGAAGTCAAACATTTTTTTTTCTGCTCCATCTCTCAGTTTCTTCACCATCACTATTGTCTGTAGGATTACTTTCAGCACAAATATTTCTCCCTTGCTCAGAACTGCTGTCCCACTGAATGGTTAGATGTGCTCTTTTCAGTTGCCTTATTAGTGATGTTGTCCCGAACTGGCCACTCACTTTCTCCTGGTAACTTCCTGAAATCAAAATGTGCACATAGCAAAACATTTGTTTTTGGGACTTATATGAAAATAGCTCCACACAACTGAGGTGGACATTTTTTTTGTCGTGCCAGGAACTGCAGCAATTTTGGTGGCTGTTTTTTTTTTCTGACTCTGATTCATGCACACTGTGGCTGTCCTAGAAGAGCGACTTCGATTGCTGTTGATTTTTTTTTCACTACTGGCTATGACTAGAGATGTGCTTGCTGTATGTGCTTTTTCAATGTTTGGGTTCAGGAATCCAGGGGGACATCCTCTACCTCACTTGTATCACATGCTGATTCATCACTTTTGGAAGAGCATAACTGATACATCATCATGATCTTGTTCTTGTATATTTACATCCTTTTCATCAAAGGCACTTCTTTCTGAAGAAGAAGCCAGATATGCATGAGTTGCTTATTATGGAATGCCATGTCTTGTGGTACTAAACAGAGCATTTTTCTTAATCATTGACTTTCTAGGTCTGTTTTGGCTACCTGTCTTTGTGTTTTATCTGACTTTTCTGGCAATGCCGATAGTGCTGCACTACTTTGATTAGGGGATTCACCAACATTCTTTTTTTTTTCTGGTTGTGTTTCTTCATTCTTATCAATTGTATTAATTATATCTGCAGCAGCAAATTTTCCTTTTTTTCTGCATTTCTTTTCAGGAAATATTTTTATTGTCACATGTACCAATTTCAGCTGTACTGCTGGTGTTGGCCACTTGTTCCATAACAAGGTTCAACTTAATTACTTAATTGGTAGAATTAGTTTGGACACAGAGGTGGGCAATGCAAAGTCTGAGACATGAGTGACACCCCCTTCCGTCAAAATCTGTATTGCATTATGACCAAGTAGTAGTTCAGTCACAGAGATGGGAAACAGAGTCTGTGACATGGGTGATCTACCCATCCCTTCAAAATCTGTATGCCACTATGATCTAGTAGTAGTTCAGACACAGAGATGGGCAACACAGAGTCTATGGCAGTATGGCCTAGTAGTAGTTCAAGCACAGAGATGGGCAACACAGAGTCTGAGACATGGGTGACACCCCCTCTTCAAAATCTGTATGCCACTATGACCTAGTAGTAGTTCAGGCACAAGAATGGGCAACACAGAGTCCACAGCAGTATTATCTAGTAGTAGTTCTGGCACAGAGATGGGCAACACAGTCTATGGCAGTGCAACCTAATAGTAGTTGAAGCACAGAGATGGGCAACACAGTGTCTGTGGTAGTATGGCCTAGTGGTAGTTCAGGCACAGAGCTGGCAACACAGAGTCTGAGGAGTGGGTGACACCACCCCCCTTCAAAATCTGTATGGCAGCATGACGTTGTAGTATTTCAGGCACAGAGATGGGCAACACAGAGTCTACAGCAATATGACCTAGTCGCAGTTCAGGCATAGAGATGGGCAACACAGAGTCTGAGATGTGGGTGACACCCCCTCCTTTCAGAATCTGTATAGCTCTATGACCTAGTAGTAGTTCAGGCACAGAGATGGGCAACACAGAGTCTGAGATGTGAAGCCTCCCCTCAAATTTAGTGAGGTACTATGATCTTCAGGTAAAGATCTCCTGTCCTGACTGCTCTCCTTATTACTTCTTACTTTCTTAATTTTTTTTTTAATTAAAAAAAAATATGTATATGTATAAGGATGCACTCATTTATTGAGAGATCAGTCGGGCTGCCACCTGTGGATGCGAGTAGAGGGCTATGCCAATGGCCCGCTCGGGGTTGGGGTGGGGCGTGCTTGGTGGTGGGGCACTACCTGATGGGATGGGGGGACTGGAGGTCCACTAGACACCAGGGATTTAAGATGATTATATATTTTTTTACACTGGGGCTGGCAATCGGTGGGGAGGGGGAACCACTAGACATCAGGAATTTAATATACAGTATTTTTGTTTTTACATCAGGATCAGGGTGTTGGGGGGGCATGGTAGGGGAAGTACCTGATGGGGTGGGGGTTAATTAGACATCAGGGATTATTTGTAAAGTTTGTCTGGTGCACACACAGTGATGATGTGGATGGGAAAGGACTTGGATTTAATTTTGCAATGGGCAGGCGATCGGTGGGGGGAGACACTAGAAGCCAGGAAAGGACACTAGAGGGAGATTTCATTTTTCATATTTGGCTGGTGATTGGCCAGGGAGGGGCCACTAATGTAAAAAAAAACTTGCCAAAATGCGATGTTTGAACTCTGATGTTGGAGTTGCCAAACTCTGCATTTTGCAGATGTTTTTTTTGGGGGGGCAAAGTTGGACTTTGCTCACCCAATCCACTCCGTGAAGTGGGGAAAACCCACAAAATGTTTCACTGAGTCAATTTTCCCCACTTTGCACATCTCTACTTTAAGGGGAGGTGGGGAGCACTTATTTACATGAAGCACTCCCTTGCTATTGGGGGAGGAAGTGGCTCTGTGACTTGTGACTTGCCTTTACAGCAATGTGTGTGCATGTCTGTTCTGTCTCCCAGCTGCAAATCACGTGTAAACTGTGTGTGGCACTGTACGCCAGCCTCCAATTGTGGTACCGTGTGTCCAACCTGATTTCAGGATTATGGATTGTTTGGTTATCCCAGTACAGAACTCATTTGCTTCTACTGGTAGAAAGGGAAAAAAGTGAAGAAATTAAGAAGATGTCCTTCCTAGCTAGAAGTGAGTGACTGCCTTTTAAACTAACTGAAGTGCTGTGTCATGCACTGACTGTCTTCAGGCTGGGAGACATGCTTGATCAGCTGAAGCCATTCACGGTAATGGCTGTTCATTTTTCTTTGTTTTTACAAAAATGTCAGTTTAAATGTGACAAGTGAAGTATATTGTTGTTAGGGTAAACATTACATTAAATCAGTATGTCTTGGCCATTTTTTGTGGAACTGTGAGAGAGGGATTTGCTTTATAATGAAATGGAGCAATTACTGGCAAAAGCCAGAGCAGCCTTGCCAAGTCTGGGCAATTTGGCCATGGGCAGTGGAATTATTCCTTTAACATTTAATGTGGTCATGTGTGTGCTGGGACTACATTCATGATGTTATGCTGGGATGACATCATGGGTCTAGACTCAGTCCGACCAATCAGAGCCAAGGGAATTTTCTTACCATTGTATAATTTTCAATACTTATGCACTGAAGGTGACTAGGCTGGTGGATGTACATCTGGGCAGAGCCCTGTTTTTGAAATACTATACCATTCTACCATATTATTATTCAGGGAATTGCAACCATACTGATACAGCTTCCTAACTGTAATATGGAGGGATATATTTTTTTTTAAATAGTAAGTTTTATTGAAGTTTTATCATATATAAACAGTATTTGTGCATAACAACAATGTTCTCACAGCCAAAAAGATAAACTATAGACCTGTACAGTTGCTGTATATAGGGGTGGGTGAGGGAAGGGCTGGGTAAGCAACCAGAAGATCATAGATTTGTAACAGATGTGGGTCTATGATCTCTAGCTGACAGTTATCAGTCTTTGGCTTGGTTGCCTCCATACCTTTGAGTCCAACATTATACTGCTTATAGTTATATAGTTTTGCCACAAGCAGAAGAGTTTCAAGGGTATCACATGTTTTACATTATTGTGTTAGCCTGTTATTAAGTAAGCTGATCACCTTTTCCATTTTCAGGGCCACTAGGACTGAATTTTGTCATTCCCATAATGAGAACAATAATATGGGAGGATTTTAACTGTGGCATGACTCACACTGGTCCAGGTTTGCAAACAAAAAAAAATGTTTTCTGATCCCAATACACTGAATGATATAATGGTCACTGCAAATTTGTTAGACTCCTGTAGATATCAATATGCCACAGGAGGAAACTCCTTCTTCAGGGGAATTTATTCAACACACATAAATTACATTTTTATTTCACAGCAGGTTTCCATTCCATCAGTGAAAACCTTGGGGTCTGAATTTTTGGATCACAAGGCTATCCAAGTTAGCCCTGACTTGGGTAATTCACCACCTTGTAAAAATCAGGATGGTGGCTGAACAGCTCATTGCTTTCAAATGTAGAAGTCATAAGAAAATGATATACAATACGGGCAGCCACAGTTCTTTGTTTACATTACAGCATCATTACTTGGTGTGAAAATTCTAAACAGGTTTCTGCAAACTTTTTTCAAGATATTTCTGGGCAAGCAGCCACTAAAGAATATTGAGAATATTTTAGCCTTAGGACACAGTTGCGGAAATAGATTACCATGACAGAGACTGAAAAATAGACTATGGCTATCAAACTGAAATAAAAAAAAAATAGAAATGTGGGGGGTGTGGCTTGGCAACCAAGCTGATGGCAGCGTGAACCCTCTGGCTCCCTTCAACCTTCACAGAATCCTTCATCATCTCCTCATAATTTTGATTTAAACAGCCTGCTACACATGCTGATTGAGAGTAGTATTCCTCCTACACCTCTCACTGTGCTGCTTGTTCCAAAAGACTGAGATTTTTTTAACTGATTCCAGCCCGACTTAATTTCCCACTATACCTTCTGAAGTTGGTTGAGATGAAATGGCAGCAGTCCCAATGGCTGCTGTCTCCTGACCGACCAATGACCTGCAAGAGATAAGAGGGATGTTCAGCCAACTCCTAACAGAGATCTAGGAGATCAAAAACAGCCACCTGAGGACAACATAAAATATTATATCCATCTCTAAATATGTTCCCTTCACAAAGCATTAACTGTTACTTTAGGAGTCTGCCGCAGGCCATCTTACTGTTCACCTTTGTGAATGTGATCACATGATCCATCAACTATGGGACTGACTGGCGGACCTAGAAAATCATGGCCACAAGAAAAATGTAAGGCTGCTGGGCTTTTCTGAAGGTGTAGAAGGTAAGGACACTAGTGCATTCCTTCAAAAATACCTTACCGATTATCTTGAAGTATTATTGGGCTACCCAACCTTGAGATCAAGTGGTCCCACTGTTCACTAGCTCCACCACCAAAGCCTGGCCAGCAGCCCCATCCCATAATTATGACATTTTTGAGATTCCCTTTCAAGGACAGAATAATGCAGCTTACCCATGAGAGAGGCCCTTTATCCTGCTGGGGACACCACTTACAAATATATCTGGACTTCTCCCTGGCCCTGAAGGAGTAGCCTTGGTAGTTTACCAGGCCTAACATCTGCTGAGGGGTCTTAATGTGCCCTATAGCATCTAATACCCCGCAGTCCTCTGTATCACCAGGAACAGTGTTTCCTACTCGTTCATGGATCCTGCTACAGCCGAGGATTTTATCCACCATTTCTCGCTAGCAGTGACCTTCCCGTAATCTACAGGGTCAAAGGACACTGTGGTGATGGACACGACTCCTGCCCCTAGCACTCACAAACCAGGACATGCATTAAGCCCCCCCTCCATCCCTTTGCCAGAGTCTGTAGATGTAGACTCCTTGATACACTTTCAGCATAGACGCCGAGACTCAGAGAGAGGGAAAGGCTGCTCCAGAAGAAAATTTGTCTCTCCTTCATGCCACCATCACAGCTGCAGTCAAAGTAAGGGTGGGGAGGCCTCTCCTGACAGTACAGATGATTGGGTCTTCATGGCTCCCTTTACTCCTCTTCACAAATACTAACAAGCTTCTGGCTTGGACTCAGACCCTCAAAGAACAGTACCTCCTCCTCGCAGAGATATGCCAAGGTCACTTGTTCTGCCAATCACCCAGCTTGCAGAGCTCACCCCTTTATCAATGAGTACCCCACCCAGTTCTGAGGTCCAGAAATTAAAATCTTGTGCTGAAGCTGTGATTTCCACTCCTCCTCTGTAAACTGCAGCATTCACCAGCAATGGCTAAATATCACACTTCTGCTCCACAGGCCATCTGCTGATGCAATGTTAAACCAACCCCCAGCCAAGACATGACCCCCTCTGATTAAGAGCTGCCACCTTGTACTGTGCCTTAAAGCTACACAGACTTATTTTGCCACTGTTACTGAATATTACTGCTCTGCATTGTCTCTGCTTTGGACATGCTCCCCTTTAAGACTGATCAATGACTGTGTTCTCCCTAGCACCATTCAGGAGGATGCTGGACTGTGTATAGTGTTCTCTCTCCCTTCCTTTTTCTTCCCCCCTCCTCTCTGATGTCCATATACATGGAAGATTGATTTTAGTTTATGTGTGCCATGCATTTCCCTTCAGCTACTAAGACGTTGAGTATGGGGGGGCAACAGTCTGCACAGACCTTGCAACAGTCTACTTTGGCAAGTACAGGGTTGTTCAAAGTCCTAGAAACAGAGGTGAACACTTTTAAGCTCACCTTGCCCTATAGGCTGATATTCTGTCCTTGGGGTTGCTTTAAAGGAATGCTGTCTACCCCCTTAGGCCTCAATATGTCCCTAGTTTTAAAAACATATATTATGATTTTTCACAATCCGTAGATTGCTGATGTAGTTGGTTGTTTGGTCTGATTTTTTTTCCTTTCAAAAGTGTAAAACAGATTGCACACCATCCTGGTATTACCACACAAAACATGTTTGTTTACATTTCTTTATCAACTCTCACTGCATCTTTCCTATACTTAGTAACACCCGAAACAGGTTAGCTACTCATAATGCATTGGGTGTAGAGGAGGCTGTTGAATCATTAGTAGCTGCACTGTTTGGGGGTGTTTCTAATGATAAGGATATATGCAGTAATAACAGATCCAGGATTTGAAACAAAACCAGTTTGGGTATAACTATATGTTAGCATGCATTTCAGTTCTACTAAGCAGCAAGGCAGATAGAACAACCAGCAACATTAATGAATGTTTGAGAAGGTAATCAATTATAAAATGTGGTTTTGTAAGTATAAATAATTCAATGCAAAAAAGGTTGACAGTGTCCCTTTAACAACAGCCTCCCTTCCACAATGCATTTTGAGGGCTATGCAGTTGATGTCCTAAGATGGTCACTGCAGTCATTTGTATTTATGCAGTTAATGGCTGCCACATGCACATCCGATTGGATCCACTGTTCAACTGTGCATACACACTTGTCTGCCTCAGAGACACTGCAGGTGTTGCTGACTTATACCTGGCTGGGTTGCTTCTCCTGTCAAGGCTGACATTCCTGTCATCTGAGGCTGGTTGGAACTATACTCGCTGCCATTTCTCAATTTTGTGGGGGTGGAGAGGGGTTTCCCTATGCACCGGGCTAGTATCTTTTGCATTGGGTCCCTGTGGATGCCGCAGGTGCAGGTAGCAAGACTTATTCTGGTGCTATTGGCTTAATTAGTGTTCCATGGTTGAATCTACTGTGCATTTTAAATTTGGTGTTAAAGTTTTAATAATACTGTTGCCCCTGTTGGGCTTTTGTGTATTGTATGGCTACTTCCACATAACTTACATGGTTTATTACTAGATTTGTATTTGTTATGGTGCATCTCTGCAAATACAGTTACATTCTTACTGAGTTTTTATACTCCTTCATTGCACACCAAAAGCCAGATTTGTGTCTAGAGTTGTCCTGGCTGACTTGGTCTTTACCTCATGGAATGTAATGGGCCTAAACTTTCTAATTAAGTCAAAGCAGGTCCTTTCACACCTAAAGAAACTGCAAACTAAAACACAGTAGCTTTCATTCAGGAAACCAAACTTTCTCACTTAAAATCCTATAAACTGAAGAGAGAGTGGGTTGGACTTGAGGCTCATAGTCCTTACCAGTCAGCCACGCGAGGGGTGGCAATCTTAATACACAAATCCCTAAAATGGTAATATATGTCCACCATCTCTGATAAGGATGGGCGGTGGGTTCTGCTCAAGCTGAACATCCATGAGGGCCCTATCCTACTAGTTAATACATACGCACCTAACAAGGATGATACCAAATTCTTCTCCCAGCTCTCCAATGCTCTGGCCTCCCACAACTCCCCACCCATCCTGATGCTGATCCCACCTTAGACCACTCCTTAGCCCTCAAGGGACCCCATCTCAAAGCATCCATGGCCCTAGCATGCCTAATCCATAAACACTCCCTTACTGACATATGGAGATTAGCTAACCCTGAGGTCAAAGACTTTACTTATTTCTCAGTGGTACTTACTTCTTTCAGCTGGATTGCCCTTTGGCTCAGTAACCATCCCACCACTCCCATGGCCGTGGATATTACAATATAGCCTATAGTCATTTCAGATCACGCCCCTATCTCTATGCTGATCTATTGGAGTCCCCCGGCACCTAGATCCCCTGTTTTTAAGGGACCCCACATTTGTCTCTTGGATCCATAAGGAGAAACAAGAGTTTCTAGAGCACAGTGATAACAATTGTGTCTCGAGCAAAATCCTTTGGGAATCTCTAAAAGCTTTATTGAGTTTGCATCACACCGACGCTGCTCCAGAGAGCCAAAGATCCAAGATCTTGAGTTTAAACTCTGAAGCCTGGAAGAGAGGCACAAAGCCAACCCCCGAAATGGCCCTTCGCCACTGCTAGAAATTCGACATCACCGCAACATGCATTATTCAAGGGAGGCTGAGTTGGCCATATTCAGGACCCACAATACTTTTTGGGAAGGGGGGGAGATCTAGTAGGATTCTCTACCATTGACCGAGCAAACAAAGAGCTGAAAGGTTTATACAAGGGATCAAAAATCCACATTGCCTGATATGCACAGCTCAGAAAGACATTTTCCATGTTATGAAAGAATTTTACTCCTTGCGCTATGCCTCTGCCTCTTTCCCCAACATCTCTGACATCTCTGACACCTCTCAATTTCTTGTTTCTATCAATTTCCCCCACCTCACATCCATGCAAACTCATCAACTAGATCATCCCCTCACCTTAGTAGACATTCATGGGGCTATTAAAAGCCTAAATAAATGTAAATCACCTGGCAGCAATGTCCCCCCAACCTGAATTCTATCAAGCCTTCCAAGAGGACCTTTCCTCTCTCCTGTTGCATGTGTTCAACAGCTCACTGTCTGACTCTTATCTACCTTCCGCCCTCCAGGAAACAATCATCACCATACTCCCGAAGAAAGACAAAGGTACCCTCTTCCCAGGGAACTATATACCTATATCTCTGATCAACACAGATGTTAAGATCCTGGCTAAAGTTAAGGCATCCCACCTAGCTGCCATGCTGCCAGCCCTCATCCATCCCAAGCTGGGTTTATGCCAGGCAGGCACAGCTCTGACCAGTTATGAACCATCCTTAACTTGAAAGAGATAGCCTCATCTATTACCACCCCTTCTGCAGACTTTACAGTTGACTTTGAAAAGGCCTTTGACTCAGTTGAGTGGGACTACCTCTTGGCAGTTCTGCAGTATGTGTGGATAGGTTCTAGCTTTCTCAGTGTTGTTTGCATGTTATATATCAACCTAGTGGCAAAGTTCTTTATAAACAACCTTTCTCTCAAAACCCTTCCCCTCTTCTGTGGTACCTGACAAGGCAGCCCTCTTTCCTCATTACTGTTACTATTAGCCATCAAACCTCTGTTGCTTGCTCTCCATGCCCACTCAAATATTAAGGGTCTTTTTGGCCATGACACCAAGTGCAGGTATGTCTCTCTATCCTATACTGATGATTTACTTGTCCTCCTATCTGATGTCCTAGAGGCCCTTCCTCATCTTTGTGACCTTCTCGCCTCTTTTTCCCTGATTTCTGCTCTCAGAATAAATCATGACTAATCTGAGGTTCTGCTGCTGAATAGTCATTGTCATGCTTTCCTTTTCCACTCTACCACCTGGAGATGGGCAACTGATGACATTACCTTCTTAAGTATCAGGATCACCACATCACTCAAGGAAACATGCAAGGGCAAATTCTCCCACTGATGTCTACCCGTCACATGGACCTGGACAGATGGCATGCTTTATGCCTTTCTCTAACAGGTAAGATCAAAGCATACAACTGAAATTTGTCCATTGAGTATTTCACCTCTTTGCTCACTTACCAATCTACATCCCAATTAAATGGGTTGACATTCTGCTCTGGATTTCATCTCCCATGTCAATAATTTATATGTAGAAGAAGACTAGACACAGGAATGGTCCCTGTGGAATGCCTCCCATAATCTCCATCACCTCTGATTTAACCCCATTGGCCACTACCCCCTGATGCCGCCCCTCTAACCAGTCACCTACCTAGTTCACTATTTGTTTAACTCCACACAGTCTTTAATCTTCTTGAACAGAAGTTTTTGAGGTACTGAGACAAACACCTTCCTGAATTCAAAGTAGAGGAGATCTGAAGTATGGACCTTGTCAAATTACTTTGTCATCAAGTCAGAGAAAACTAATAAGTTAGTCTAATAAGATCTTCCTGAGATGAAACCATGCTTTTTACTATCCTGGTGCCTGTTGCTCTCCAAGTAAACTATGCAATCCTCTTTGATCGGTGACTCCATCAGCTTCCCTACTATAGAGGTTAGACTTACAGGCATGTACTTCCCTGCTTGCTCCTTATCACCCCCCCCATGAAGCTGTACAATGTCTGCCGCCTTTCAATCTTTTGGAACTTTACCCGATCTAAATAAGATGTGGAACAGGCATACCAGTGGTTCAGCCAGCTCTGTTAATTCTGTGAGTATCATCTGATGCCACTCATCTGGTCCTTGTGCCTTATCTATCTTAAGGGTGTGCTTTATCTGTCTTATGGGCAGCCTGTCATTTCAGCACCCTTTCAGTAGTAAACAATGGCTGTCTCATTTCCAGATTTCCCTTAGTGGTCACTTGGATGCCACTCTCTGGCATGCACCTGCTGTTCTCCCTAGTGAAAAGTGAGCAAAATTAGTCATTAAGGATGGCAGTATTTTTGCCCATAGTGTGCTTTACAATTCCCATACCCTTTTTCCACTTTTCAGTAGTATATCTGAAAACTGCTTTCTGTGATCCTGACCCCATCTCTGTGACACGTAGCTCTGTGTCTGCTTTGGCCTCCCAAATGTCCCTCTTTGCCCCACTATTTTCTTCTAGATAATCATCCCATTCTACCTTCAACTGCTTTTTATTGTAGTTATAAAATGCCTTCTTTTTGGCCCAATTGCATCCATGACCACTGATGAGAACCACAGTGGTCTCTTTAACCTGATTTTCATAGTTACTGTTGCATTGCATACCATAGATGCCATGAGCATGGTCCCCTTAATTAACGCCCATCTCTACTCCACCCCAACTATTTCTCCCACCCCTACTGTTTTATTCCTGACCAATTCCCTGCACCTATCGAAGTCAGCTCTTTGAAAGTCAATGGCTTCAGCTCTCAGTTTTGGCTTGCCATCAATGAAGGTCAATTCTAACCAAACAAGGTTATAGTCACTATTTTTCAGCATGCCCCTTAATCCCACTGCTCCCATTATTTCTGAGTTTGTGAGCAGCCTTTACTTATATGTAAAAAACTTTAACTATACCATACAAATAAAAGTTCATTAAATTAAATAAAGTAAGTAAATAATTAAATGTTATTTACACTCATCACCCCTTCCTACACACTTGCACACTTTTAAAAAATCAATTATTACTCAAGAATTTCATTTGCTGGTGTTTCTTTGATGACCATAAAAAGCTACCTCCTATCTCTGTCACTTTGCCAGAGAACTCCCTGCTTCTTACTTGGCAACATATAACATTAGGTTCTGACTCCACTTGAGGCCTGTTTACTTGGTTTACTTGGTGATTAGGACAAAAGAAGGCAATTGCCCATCAAGATTGTCCCCCATGCAGTGGGATAATAACCCTCAGTGGTATTTATTAAGAAGCCATTTATCCAAATTGGATTTAAAGATGCCTATATTAGAACAAGCAACAAGTTATTGTGGCAATTTGTTCCACAGTCTAGGTGCTCTAATAGAGAGAAAAAGTACCTTTTGTTGGTCCTAGCCCTTTAATGTAAAGCTATTTATTATGTAATCTAAGTAAAATTTTCCTTGTATCATATGAGATACCACACTGAGACATTAAAGTTGAAGATTGAATGATTTAGAAAAGTTGTAAAAGGTCTTCTCTAGTCCTTCTCATCTCCTGGGAATAAAGACCTGTAAGATTAAGTCTAGCATCATAGTGTTGTTGTGACATATAAGGGATCATTTTTGTAACTCTATGCTGTATTTGTTCAGTCCTCCGTATGTCATGAACCAGATAAGGGCTCCAAAAGGGTGACCCATAGTCTATATAAGGCCGAATATAGGATTTGTATAATGTTATTATACATTGTTCTGTTTTAGATGTGAATGTATGGTTGATCCTTCTAATTAAAGTATTAGCTGTATTAGCGATTTTATTGCAATGGTCAACTGATGAAAGATTATGAATTACCATGATGCCCAGATCCCTTTCCAAGGAGGATGTTTTAATATTAACACCATTAAGTGTATAAGTCTGGGTGGGGTTATTTTTCCTCAAATGAATAACTTAGTATTGGTTAACATTAAAGAACATACCATTTGTAGTTGCCCAACTTTCAATATGTCCAAGATCTTGTATAAGAGAGTTTATGTTTACAGGAGTATGAGCTCTTCCCCCAATTTGGTATAATCATAAAACTTTGTGAAAATATTGCTGGCATTAATTTTCATATCACTAATGAAAACATTAAACAGTGCTGGGCCCAAACCCAAGCCCTGGGGAACCCCACTAGTCACCATCCTTGATGCAGAGAGAACACCATTCACCCTGACCCTCTGGGACCTGCCAGTAAGCCAACAGTGAACACACTTAATAATAAGAGGAGAGAAGTCTAAAATATTGAGTTTATCTACTAGAGTTGCATTTGATACCTTATCAAAGGCTTTACTGAAATCCAATAGGATGATATCGACAGGGGTGTTGCCATTCAAGAACCTGCTAACATGTTCATAAAAGGTTAGTAGGTTGGTTGTACAGGAGTACCCTTGTTTAAATCCATGCTGGGAGTAGTCTGTAATGTTTAAAGAGACTATTTCACATTCGATGATAGTTTTCAGAATTTTTTTCCATCATTTTACAAGGGAAGGAGGTAAGACTAATAGGCCTATAATTCTCAAGTCTGGAATGCAACCCTTGTTTAAAAATAGGTGTGACAACGGCAGTAAGTCAGTCAGGTGGTACTGTAGCTTCCTGTAAAAATTTATTAAGGATTAGTGTTAATGGCAGTATAATGTTATCCAGAATGTCAATCAAGAAATTTGGGTTAATGTTGTCTGGTCCAGGGCTAGAACATTTTTTCATGGTTTTAAGTACTTTCTCAGTTTCTTGTAGGAAAATAATTAACCCCTTATGAGGAGAGAAAGTGTGATGACATTGTTGCCGTCCATCAATTGGAGCAAAAACAGAACAAAAATAGTCATTAAAAGCAGAGGCTGTCTCACTATCAGACACCAGTGATGCGTTATTAATAGCCAATGGTACAGCAGCTCTAGTGTTCCTTTTTTTACTGTTAAGATAAGAGTATAATAGTTTACGGGAGTCTTTCGTATAGGCAATTTTGAACTCTAAATTTTGTTTAGCTGGTATTATAAGTTTCTTTAAAATTCTGACGGATTGTCAGTAATTAGAGAGTGCCCCTGGTCTAACATCTATGGGACAAGTTTTTAGAGTTTTAAATAATTTCTGCTTAGTTGCAAATTGTTTTTTTATTGTATTATTAAACTATAAAGGCACTTTCCACTTATTGTTATATTTGTTTTTTTCAGGGATGTAGAGATGTTCCAACTCTAGAATTATAGTTTTGAATAAATACCAAGCTTCTATGATGTTAAGATTAAGGAAAACATCTGCCCAATCAAAACATTTTAATCTTTTATTAATGGTTAAGAAATTGGGCTTCTTATACAGTTTGTATGCCAGTTTAACTTTGAAGAATTTTGAATTCATGCATTCCATGTTACCATTCTGTGTACATGTGTGTAGTGGGGATGGGGGTTGGGAAGAGATTTCTAGTACTGGAATAACATAAATATTTGAATAAACAATAAAATATGGCTGGGTATTTGGTAGCCTGCATCCTCATGCCTCACTAAACTCTATGTGTGTGTGGGTATCTCATTGCTACTAACATTCAGCCATGTCTTACTGCAGTGACTTGATTTAAGGCACCAGTGTAACACTTTTACTAGCATGTCGAGTTCCAAGTCTCAGCCAAGCAATACACATAGTGGCCATTGCTCAGTTACTATCAACCAGTTTAATTTTTTGACATTTTACTCTGACTGTATTTACTTTTTAGTTTCAAGAATGTTAATTGCTGTATACCAGGTAGTTCGCATGACATGAATGTGCTTTACAATTCTTCAATTTACCAGTATGCAGAGAAGCTTCCAAAATCACCAATCTACATTGGTAGCAAGCAGATATCTATGTATTTGTTAGGTGCTCCAGCCTATCCACTCTTACCATGGTTCATCAAGGACTACACAGGTGCTGGTCATCTGTCACCTAAGAAGGAATCATTCAATGTTTACCACAATGCTGATAGGATCACAGTAGAGCATGCATTTTTAAGACTCAAGGGTCGATAGAGAGTTCTTAAGCGTTCAGATTTTGTGTACACTTTCTTTCCCTATGTCATTGTAGCATGCTGCGTTTTATATAATTTTTGTGAGGAGAGAAAGGAAATGATTAATACTGCGTGGATTGAATCAGTAGGTATGGCAGACAAGGATCTCCCACAACTGTCTGTTCGTGCGCCTCAACATGCTGAAGTGGATGTTACAACTGTCAGGAACCATCTTATCACTACACGGTAACTAACTTTCCATTTAGGAAATCAGTGCTTTCTAGTTAAATTACTTCATCACAAATATACAACTATGTTATGAGTATTTTAAGCAAATTTGCAAAATAACCTCATATGTAACCAATATTAATTTTCCACATAAAATAACATATAGGATAATGAGTTGTCAGCTATGCACAACCAGTGTGTTGTGCCACCGAGAGGTTCTGCTTCCCTGTGACAATGAGAGAGAAGCTTAAGAGGTCCATGAGAATCAGATCTCTGAGGTGGCAGAACACACTGGTTGTGCATAGAGCTGCCCATCCGCTATTCTATATGGAGTATGAGCATCCATGCCTATGTCAGACATTATACTTTGTTTCCATGAACTGGTGATTTTGGGAGGGGAGGACTTGAGGGGTGGTGGCAGGCACAGATTACCGTTATTACCCAAAAACAGTACATTCTCATTTATATACTCACAACATCATCATAGCACGAGTAAAAAGACACAAGCTGACTATTGAATTCAACTGATAGAAATCTCTGCTCTTTAATTGAACATTCATGTCTGAAACAATTAAGTCACACGTATTTTTTGCAGTATTATGACCTATTTTTTTTTCAATTTTATTAGCAGCGTTTTTACTGTTCTTATTAATTACAAACTATTCAACCATTTCATTATAAGTAATTGCTCACAAATTATAACATCCCAATATTTTTATTTTTTCATGTACCCAAGTAGTATGTAGATATTTATGAGTATGGCAATGTAAAAAAAATATCCCAAAAGTGATCTGGATCCCAAAAAACAAACAAATATATGTTTACTGAATGAATAAATGGAATAGCACTTGGCAATGATTAAGCAAGCAATAACACATGACGAGATGTAGATAATCGCCTGATAAGAGCATGCCCAGGGGTGTACTAAGGCACAAGGTGCTTGTGCTGGTTATAAGTGTAAGTACTGGTAATAAGTGTACAACATTAATGATATAGTAGATACAAACAGCTGACACCAAAATTACACTGCACTTGTGCCAGTCTGCAATATTCATTTGAACAAATAGCACCATTGCTCTGCTATAGCACCAGAACTAATAACAAAAATGAGGGCACTGGACTACAATGGTCAAATCATCCATACTTCCATCTGCCCCCACACCAACATAGAGAATACTGGATGGTCAGCCATGCACAACCAATGTGTTCTGCAGCAGAGGGGTTATGATTCCCTCTGACCTCGAAAGCGAAGCTTGAGAGGTCCATAGGAATCAGAAATCCTAGGTGACAGAACACAAAGGTTGTGCATAAAGTTGCTCATCCTGTATTTTTTGTAGTGTATAGTAATACTATGTGAAATGTGAGTTTTGTGCTTTATTTCTCTCTTTTTCATAATGAAACTGACTTGAAAAGTATCTAGAGGTTCTAGAATTCTGTCACCACAGAATTAAATAGAGGAAAGCAAGAATGCGCCAGGATTCCAAGTGGTTCTGCTGCAGTAGTGACATCACCACTGCAGCAGAACAACATGATGACATCACTACTGCAGCAGAACAAGCATATTCCAGGCATGGAATTTCATACATAACAGCATTCCACTATACATTATATAGAGGATTGCATATGAGCAGGCATACACAACAAGAGTAGGCTTGCATCGAGAGGTTTCCTTGGTGACAGTAGACCTCGAGAGCGCAGCTCAAGAGGTGTCATGTCACCAAGGAAACCTTGAGATTTCAAGCAAACCCTTGTCTGTGTATGCCTGCTCACACGTAATCTTTTATAGTGTATGAGAAGGCACTCACATACAGTGGCATCGTGATTAGTGAGAATGCTTTTTTTCTTCAAATAAACAAGTCGCCTAGGGAGAGAGACACGTAAAATGGTCTTATCTGTTGCTGTTTTCAGGGCATCCACTCGGAGGTCTGCTTACTAGGTGACAGCTCTGGCAATGGTCAGCATGACTGAGGAGACTTCAGTGTGAGCACTGATTTGATGTTGTTGTGCGTTAGTAGTGATGTCTTCAGTGAAGCACAACAGGAGTTTGACATCACTACTAACGCACAACAGCCTGATTCCAGTCATCAATTTCTATGCACAACAGCACTCTCTTGTACACTATAAAAAGTGTTGTGATGTGCCTCTGAATTTGTTGTGACTAACTGACACCCCATTTAATGTGTAAGGACTGTGAAATGTTATAGTATAGGAGAATGGGGTGAGAGTTAGGACCGATTACCCTAATACACACAATATCATTAGTTATTGTTGTTGAGGATTGTGGGTGGAAGGAGGAGATAGGTTTTGTGACCCTAACACCAAGTCTCTAGACTTTTGTTTCTGGCATAAAAACCACAATTATAAAATGTGGTCTCAGAGTTCTGAAATCTGACTGGATGCCTGGTACTTTTTACCCATGGTAAATCCTGTAATATACCAATGAGAAAATGTGCCAGTTAGCTGCATCTCCCAAAATATCAGTTCAAACCCCGAAACTGAAAACAATTAAGCCACCATGTTGATCTGCCACTAAAGTGGACACACAAAGTGTGATTTTTAAAAATGAAATGGCTTCTAAACTAACAGATCCCAGCAACTGGCAACTCACTTTAAAAAGCCCAAATCTTTTTATGTTGGCTTGCCCGCTTGTGCAGGCAACATCTTTTGGAAGTATGGGTTAGGGAGGCACGGCCACTGTTGGGCAAATGCAGGGCACGCATCAGTAGGTGCATCCCTCATTCCCCAATTAGCCTGCATGCTGGCGCCACACCATTCATGTAAAAGGGGGCGAGCACATCCAAGCAAAGGTCTGCTGCAATTCGAGCAAAGCTTGTCATATGCAGTGGTCCTTTGCTTGCCATGCTCGCTGCCATTATGAGCATTGTTGGCAAGCGGCTCAGGCCTGCTGACATCGGGGTGCCCAATCCCCTGTCAGTAACCCCCTCTGAGTTAGTGTGCTGACAGGGGCCCACTCCCCATCGGCATACCCCAATGTTGAATTGCCGAGGAGTGTCCCAATCCCCCCCTTGGCCCACGGCCCATCCCTCTCTTTGTATGCGCCTACAGGGGGCCCACCCCTGTTGGCATGACTCCCATGTTGTGTGCCGACGAGGGTGCCCAATCCCCCATCAGCTACTGATACCCCCCAAAAAAAAACAGTTAGGTGGCACACTGGGAGCCCACCCCAGTGTGCCAAATGCCCTGTACCAGAAAAACTGTCCCATAATGGTTTTCCTTTCTTTTTCCCTGTAAAATGAAAGCCGTCCCTCGCAGTCTCAATGCCCCCTCCCCCCACCTGCACCCACCCACTGCGCACCCTGCCTTCCCTCCTCCCCCACCCCATACTTACCTCTGGAGTCCAGCGTGACGATCTTCCGTGGACCGGGAACACATCTACACTCTTCAAAGCAGACCACGAACTGAGGAAATGCCGGTAAGTTGTATAATGGAGTGAATAGAGTTTTTTCAACTTTGCTGCATATCTCAAGCATTTCTTCAAATTTTGGCACCAAATTTTCAACATGGGGTTTTTGGGGCCCCTCCTCATAAATTCTATCACTGTCATGGTGTTACTCAGCCTCGAAAGGTGATTTTGCAGTCACTGCGCAAAATCACCTTTCGGGACCCATTAATGAAATGACAGTGTCAGCGTTCATGAGGTGGCCTCTCAAAAACCCTATGTTCCAAATTTGGTGGTAAAAACCCAACAATTGCCTGTTTTATGAGTGTGCATTGCGCAGTTGGTACGCAGGCTCATAACTTCGTACATTCCCAATATTTTAATGCCGGATTTTCAGCATTGGCATTTTTGTACACCTCCTTGTGAACAGTATAGCTGTCATTTCCCACATCCTGCCCAAAATGTGTTTCCGCGCTTCTGGCGCACAATGGCACAATCGCTATGGGAAATCAGTGTTTGGGTCAGATTATGAAAATGACAGTGACACAGTTCATGAGCAGAGGTGCTAAAATGCCTATGTTGAAAATTTGGTGCTGATACTCCATAAAATGACTGTTACGAGCGTGCATTGGCAGACTGCATGCATGCTCATACCGTTGTGCTTTCGTGATATTTTCACTCTGGATTTTCACCATTGCCATTTTTCCACACCTCTTGATGAACAATGCAGCCAACATTTCACATACCCTGCCCAAAATGTGTTTTCACACTTCTGGCGCAGAATAGCGTCGACGCTGTGCAAAATCACTTCTTGGGACACTTTGAGGAAATGACAGTGACACTGTACATGAGCAGAGGTGCTAAAATGCCTATGTTGAAAATTTGGTACCGAACGCCCATAAAATGGCAGTGTTGCAAGAGTGCATTGCATATTCCCCAAGCACCCTTGTAACTCCACACATTTCGTATATTTGTATGACACATTTTCAACACTGGCATTTTTTTACACCTCCTTATGAACTGTGCAGCTGTCATTTTTCACATCCTGCCCATCATGTTTTCCCGCAGTGCACTACCAAACACCCAAAGGGACACCCTAGTGCCTGCCACTCTGTGCGGGGTGGGGGTGGGTTGGCATCAGTTCACTACTTGACTGCCATTCCTATGTTGCATCTCTCTAACTCCTGCACTCCCAATGGCAGCAAGCCAACATTCGGCATTAACAAATGCTTGTTATTTTTTGGCTAAAGACATGTACAACACTGCAGCATTTTCATTTTGATGTACCTCAAGTGTGGTAGGGCCCAGCTCAAACCGTGACTTTCTCTCCACTCTGTTCACGTTCCCTGTGGCATTCTCATCCTCAATTTTCTCTCATGGTCACTCTATCCAGCTTTACTTCCTTGCTCCTACCCTCATTGCAGTACTGTTCTCCCCTGCCATCTCCACTGTCTTCGACATATGGTAGGGGGTGTTCCCAATCCTGTGGCCCCAAACTGGAGGGGGGGGGGTTAAGCTGGGGCTTGCCTACAGTGTCCGTTGTTGGGATGCCATCCCAGCGGCCTTGCCCAGGGGGGTAAACGTGGTCCAGGGGAGACAACAGGCATCGCCGGTCTGACCTCCGAATGGAGGATTGGTTGACCCAGGGCCAAATAAAAAAAAATGATTTTCCTTTTTTTTCCTCAGACAAAAAAGGAGGACATTGTATAATAACAATATACCATGACAGGATGTGGGTCATGGCAGGATTTATCACTTCTGGTGTGGCTTACTTGCTCAGCATGAGGACTCATGACCACACCACACCAGGTGTGAGAAATCATGCCATAACTCACAACCTGTTGTGGTATATTGCTTAAATAACTTACACCCTGTCATGGTATATTGCTTAACTATAATAAATTTAAAAAGTCATTGTAGTAAGTCAGCCTGGTGGTGCTGAGAGTCGAGGCTCTGTATGCCACACTTCATGACATGTTCGCGAACCTGGTTCGGAATTAAACCCTGGCCGTTGGTGGTCGGCTTGGGGGGGAGGAGGGAGGGTGCAGGATTGAGTTGCTGTAGGCATGCTCTCATCCCCTGGGGTGGGATACTGCCTATCTCAGTGCTTTGGTGACACCCTGCCAAGGCTGGATGTACATGCAGCCAAGAGCACTATGGAGGGGATCTGAGGAGGAAGAAGCTTACATGATGTGCATGCTTCATTGCACATCTTCCTCCTGGAGCTCTGTACACATGAAACTACCCCGCACATGTGTGCAGCATGATGCTCTCAAAATGCCACGACACCTACCACCAAACAAAGCAGAGTGTATGTCGGGTGGGATCCACAGGGTGCTCTTTGTATCTCCGCCGTCATCTGCTGGGGGGGATCCAACCTTAGTGGGCAAGCTACAGTCCTTCCCACAACACTGATGAGGGGGATACTGGTTGGTGGGCGTATTGAGGGACCATGCACGGGCAGGTTAGGGTGCAGGCTCCACCTACCGTATGGATGGTGAAGAAATAGATTCGAAAAACAAAATCAATGTAATCAATATGGAGGGATGCAGTAAAGCTCTTGAGTGGACTATTTTATCTATATTTAAAGTATAAAGTAATTATAATTATAAAATGGACAAAGGATTTCAAGCAATCTGATTGGTTGTTAGCCATGCGTTAGAACTGTCAAATGCATGGCTAACACTAGTGACCCCATTTAGAATACACAGACCCATTTTATAAGCACAATAAATCAATCAGAGTATGTGTGTCAGACACTTTTAACTCATGGTTAGTGAACTGGACATGCTCGGCCCACTAACTCGTGCCTCACTATGCCCCCTAACCATGTGTTAGAACTGTCTAACGCACTCCCCGTCATGTCTTAGTCTTAATAAAGTTATAACTGAATTTGTTTCTTCTGTTTGCTATGCTTCTCACAAATAATATCCATAACCATCAATCACAATAAGAAACACAGAAGTCTAGTATAGATGGAAGTCTGTTTTATTTCTGAGAAAAATAAATAAATAACATATCTACTACTTAATCATTTAAATTAAAATTTACTCAAACATGAACAGCTAATCATTGCATATCATTACCTTAATAATACACTCAGGATTGTGTGATGCACACTTCTAACGTATGGCCAGAAGCTGCAGGCACTCAGCATGCGGCCTATGCCACTATAAGGACTAGTTCATGAGATAGAAATGTGAAGCACACATCTTATTGAGTATTACTGCTTCCATAACTTGGCAACAGTATAACTAGTAGAGCTTATGTGGCAGCAAGGTAGAGCTGACAAAGAAACAGGTATGGGCACACAGTGTGCATACAGTTAGTGAGTAACTTCAATAAATATTATAAAAAGGTTCTCAGAAATGCTGCAATCTGACTTGACTTTTAGGATTCCAACAGCCTTACATTAATCCATGTTACACTGTCATGTACAGCCTGATCACAATGGCACATGGATTCTTCCTGTCAGCATTCCATCTTCTAGCACTCCTGAATGACTAGGATGATGCATTCTGATTTAAACCAGCATTCTTAAACTGTTGGTAGAATAACTATTTTATTAAAAATCTCCCTCTAAATGAGGAAAACATTCAAAAAGCATTCTTTTAACACTCTTCTTTTGGAACATTTTTATAATAGCAATAAGGCACTCCCAGAAATTAGATTACTGAGATGCCGTCATTCGGATGAGACGTTAAACCGAGGTCCCATCTGCCTGAATTGGTGGTAGTTCAGGTGGATGTTAAAGATCCCATGGCACTTATCGAAAAGAGTAGGGGAATTTCCCCGGTGTCCTGGCCAAATTTCCCTCATTCACTAAAAATACCACCAACAGCTTAATCTGGTTCAAGGTCAGTTGGCATTCATCTGTATCCCCCTCCCCCGGGTTGTGCCTGAAAATAGGCAGGATTTGTCTAGTGCACTTACCCGGTCAACAAAAGCTAAAAAAAAAAACAGTCAATCACTCCCTAGGGGCAATATGGCACTCGACTGTGTGTTGTGCCACATTAAACCCCTAGTGGGTGATTAACAGATGTTAATCTAACTCCTGGTCATGCCTTATTGCTTAATTGTCCATATTCCCATCCCACTTATTCAGAGCCATAATCATGGCTATGCATATCAGTTGCATGTCTGGTGGTATGCCATCCCCTTAATAGCCACAATCTAAATGGACACTGCCTGATCCTCTTAATGAGCTCCACTTATACTAACTATATGTAAACTAACACACCAAACCTATTTATAAGACAGTTAAGTACATTTGAACCCTGACATACAATTAGTGGAGAAGGATTGACTGCAAGGAAAGGAGCACAGAAATGAAGGAGGAGGAGGAGAGCAGGTGGAGGTGCAGTCTGTGGGGATGGGTGGGGGAGGGCTAGTATTAAAGGAAAGGACACTAATGAAGGGGGGGGGCTCATAGGAGGGCAATCCATGGGGACATGCAGGAGATGGTTGATCAAGTACTCATACTTTGGGATTCTATGCTCAGGAGTGTGACATTGGGGAGTAGAGGAGCAAGAAAAGCTGAAACTTGGTGGAATGTATGCCAGGTAAGACTGCGGGGAGAGTAGGGCAGTTCATTTAGAAATGTGTGGAGGTGGGGGGAAGCCTCATATCATTGTGCATCTAGGAACAAATGACCTAGAGGTCAGTACAATGGATGAAGTGCAGGAGAGGTTCAGTGAGGTGTGGAGTATCTGCAGTTGGTGGGAAGTTCAGTGACATTCTCTGAAGTACTCACAGTAACTAGGGCAAGCACCAATAGGATGCTATGAACACAGGAGTTTAATAGGTGGCTAAAGAGGTGGTGTGTGGAAATGAGTTATGGGGTAGTAGGTGAATGGCACAGGACATGAAATAATATGGGGCTTTATGTTAAGGATAGGCTACATCTAAACATCAAAAGTACAAGGATGTTGAAACAGGGGCTGGAGAATTACATTAAGAAAAATAGATTTAAACTGGGAGGGGTTGATTAGCTAGGGGAGCTGCTTCCAGGGTAGACCGGAAGGCTTCACCCCCAGACAGGGAGGAAGAGAATGGGAAGTTACCAAGGCAGAAGTGCATGGGGGAGGAATGGGGAGAGAAGGAGCAGGACTTAAGGTGGACTGTTGTATCCTTGAATGCAAGGAGCTTGGCAAACAAGGCGACAGAGTTCCAGGCATTGATGACAGTAGGGGAGGTAGATATTATCGCCATCTCAGAAACCTGGGCAACCCAGCATCATGACAGGGATATCACAGTCCCTGGATACAAGGTGTACCACAGGGACTGGGAAGGGGGAAGAGGGGGCCGGGTGTCTGTTATGTTAGGGAGAGGATACCGAGTACCAGAGATGATGGGGAGGAGGGACAGCCAAAAGACAGATGGTTTGTGCTCCAAAGGCCAAAAGGAAAGAAACTCAGGATGGGGGTGGTGTTCAGGCCACCCTCAAAAATCGAGGCGGTGAACAGGATGCTGGGGAAGCAAATCAGGAAGGTCAGTGGCAAAGGGAGTACAGTTAGTGTGGGAGACTTCAACCTACATGGGTTGACTGGCAGATGATAAATACAACAAGTGTCAGTGAACAGGTACTGCTAAAAGCTATCCAAGACAGCTGCCTAGTGCAGGAAGTGACAGAGACTACCATCGAGAGGAACATACTGGACATTGTGCTAACAAACAGTGACCAGGTCCAGGATATGGTAGTGCATGACCCTTTAGCTGGAAGTGACTGCTGCTCAGTGTGATTCATCCTCAACACAGAGAAGGAGTTGGCTAAGACCAGAACAAGAGTTAGACTTCAGGAAGGCAGATTTTACAAGAATGGGCAGCATCATAGAGGGATATTTAGCTTGAATTTGATTAGGGATGGATGCTGATCAGAAGTGGGCAATTATTCAGAAGGGTCCGAATGAGGACATAAATATGTGTGCCAAGTCTCAGAGTATGCAGTCCAGATAAAAAAAAAAAAAAATAACTGGCTCATCAAGGAAGTGGAGGGGAAGATGAGAGACAAAAGATTGGTCTTCATTAAATCACCAAAAAAACTGGGCAACAGGAGATCAGGAAGGTGTTCATAAATGCATCTAGTGAGGTGAGCAGGGCATTCAAGCCAGCCAAGGCAGCAAAAGAGCTAAAATTTGCTCATGCAATCAAAGAGGGGGAAAAAGGGGTTCTTTAGATATGTAAGGGAAAAGAGGAGCTGTAAGGATGACATTGTTAGAATCAGAAGGTGGGGCTCGGCAGAAAAGGGGGAAGACCAGGCAGAGGTACTTAATGAGTACTTTTACTTGGTGTTCATAAAAGAAGGTGACGGCCCAATACCACAAGGGAAAGGGGGCAAGGGTGGAGGGCGGGGGCAGAGATAACCAATGTGGTCATCCAAGAGGATAGAGTTCTGAAGGTCCTAAAGCCTTTGCAGCCGGACAAGGCACCAGGACAGGATGGAGTACACGCAAGGGTCCTGAAGGAACTGGTTGAGATGTTGATGGGCCCTCTGACAGATCTGTTTAACACCTTCTTGGTGACAGAGAATGTACCCAAAGACTGGAGGATGGCTCACATGATACCTCTAAAAAAAGAGTGGACCGAAGGATGAACCAGGCAATTACAGACTTGTGAGCTTGACTTCTGCAGTGGTGAACTTGATGGAGACCATTATGAAGGAAAGGTTAATAACCTTTCTCGATAGTAATGGCCTACAGGATGAAAGATGGCATGTGTTTGTCTCAGGTAGATCATACCAAACTAACCTTATTGACTTACACTACTGGGTTAGTAGATCGGTGGATGAAGGTCAACCTGTGGATGTCCTGTATCTGGACTTCAGCAAGCCTTTCATCTCGGTGCCACATGGGAGGTTGCTGGGCAAGCTGAGGGACATGGGGGTGGGGGAGAAAATGGTCTGGGGGTTGAGAGCTGGCTGCAGAAAAGATAAAAGGGTACACTTGTAGAGGGGGAAAAATCCAAGCCGAGGCCAGCAACTAGTGGAGTACTGCAGGGTTCAGTACTGGGACCTGTTTTGGTCAATGTCTTCACTGGAGAGAGACATTTCAGAGGGGGTCAAGAGAAAGATCAGCCTGTGCACAGTTGACACTAAGATTTGTGCAAAGGTAGACAGTGAGGACAGGAGGCAGGTACTCAGGGAAGATCTGGCTGAACTTGAACTCTGGTCTAAGGAGTGGCAGTTGGGGTTCAATGCTAAGAAGTGCAAGGTTGTGCATCTCGGAGCCAGAAATCTCAAAACCAGCTACTGGCTGGGGGGGAGTGTAGATAGCAGCTTTGGAGGAGGAAAGAGACCTGGGGGTAATAGTCACAGGGGACATAAAGATATCTGCACATTGTAGGAAGGCAGCAACAAGGGCAAATCAGATGCTGGAGTGCACTGCCAGATGGATCACCTCTAGAAAGGGGGATGTCATCCTGCCCTTGTATAGATCACTGGTGAGACCACACTTGGAGTACTGTGTACGGTACTGGTGCCCATACCTAAAGAAGGATGTGAGATTACTGGAGTGGGTGCTGCATAGGGCTACTAAAAAGATCATGGGACTTGGGGAGTTGCCTTATGAGGAAAGATTGTGGGAGCTCAACATGTACTATCTGGAGGAGAGGGGGGAAGGGGGGATGTTATAGAGCCCTTTAAGTACTTGAAAGGCATAAAAAAAAGTCAGAGATGGAGAACTGTTCCTCTTAAAGGGGGATAGGGCCACTAGGGGTCACAGTCTGAAGTTGGAAGGGAGGAGGTTCAGGAGGGTAATGAGGAGGCACTACTTCACAGAGAGAGTGGTGGTGGGGTGGAATGCACTTCCAGAGGAGTTAATAAAACTGAATACAGTTGATAGCTTTAAGTGGGGTTGGGATACAGCCAAGAGCAGGGTTAGTACAGACAATAAAGTATGTGGGGAAGGACCATGAGGGGTAAAGGATGGAGGGGATGGGTGGGGTGAGGGCATCTGCAGTGGTATTAAACTGTGATCTGCACATTTGGGTAGGCTAGATAGACTTGTGTGCCTTTTTCTGCCAGCAATTTTGCATATTTGTATGTGGCAGTAACTTTATGTGCAACATAAAAATAACTTACTGTCGTCAGCATTGTCAGAGTCCTGCACTAATACACTTAACTTCATGCTCAGGATCAGCATTAAGGCTCTGCATTCCTACTCCTGGGCCAGTCTTAGGCAGCTCTGACAGTGGAGGCTTCCAAGTGGTCCTTATCTGCCGTCAAAGTCTATGTTTCAAAGCCTGGCCACCCAGCAGATCCAGCCCTCGCTGTATCCTTTTTGACTTGTAATAAGAACACATCAGTGTCTTCCATTTCCAAAGAAGCTACATCTCACTTCTAACAAAACTTGCTTCTATTAATTTTCAACTGCACTCCTGAATGGTTCTGAATGCCTCCTCTTCCTACCATCTAGTTTTGTCATAACGTTCAAGTCTTCCGATATATTGATAAATAATCTAGTTTCCTGCTCCCTCCAAGGTCTACCATCATTTTCTGACATCTTAGGGTTAAATTTCCTATTAGAAATTGACAAATACACTGGACAAGGGCTCCAGTCACTAATAAGGTTGTTGTTGCTGCTCTAGATTATTTTGTACATGGACACCACACGTGCGCACTAAATGCATATCCAAAATGAGCATTTGCAAATCTCCAACTCTGCAGAGACAGGCCTAAACATTTACAAAGTATTCGACTTGAACGGGGATCGAAGCTCATTGACCATGAACTGCCAGCCCAGTTTCTTCATCAACCAGGTCTGTTCATGATCACTGTTTACATCTGTTCTAATTAGCCGATTTATTCTCCAATCTCTGATCGGACTGTGGCTCAACCTGGTTAGATGCTCCATATAAATGGGATAAGTGGTGAGTATATGGGGAACAATCTAAAGCAAAAGGACAGAAATAATCGAAAAGAGGGTTCAGTCTGGCTAGGGCAGATTTGATGATCCACTGTAGACTATATCATCATAATCAAAAATACGGAGTATCATTTTTATGTTTGCTTGTGCGCATGCTCAAGAAACTTTATGTGGTAGCTTAGGAGAAAAGTGGGTTGTGGAGGTGTGGCACTGTGGTGGCCAATGCTAGCACTGCATTGCTGGGCCTGTCACTACTCAACCAATGCAGACCCAGTGTCCTGACTACACTGGTTCTGCAGAGTGCCACCAACTTGTAAGGATTTCACCACTGCAATCAAGGGCTGCCTCCTTATTGCAGCATCAGCCTTTCCGCTGCAATGAGGGAGTGGCCCATCATTGCAGGGTGGTACCTTGCCTGGTGTAACATTACGAGGCACAAGACGACTCCATGCCACTGCCTCAAAGCCCCATGAAAGCCGACAGGGGTGTTCAGCGGGAGGCAGAATAGTGCAGTGGCTTAAGGCTCTGAGTTGCAAATCTGGAGACCTGGGTTTGAATCCCATAGTCCCTACTTGCATACTGTGTGACCCTGAGCAAGTCACTTAACTTCTCTGTACTCCCAGGCTGCACCTGTAAACAAGCTTTCAGTTTAGTGTGTCTCACCTGGTTAAACAACTGGTAAAAAAAAATTCCCGTCGCATGCCCCCAACTGACTTCATTTGCCAATGGGGGAGCTCATTCCATGTTGGCATAATATCCCCACCCCCAATTTCAGCTGTGTGCTGAGGGGGTGCCCAATTCCCCCTCGGCATCATGTGCCCCCCCACTCATGTCTGTGCCGGCGGGGGGCCTAATCGCCGTCATCTTCAGTACCCCCTTCCCCAGTTCCAGTTGCCGAGGTGGGGGCCTAATCCACCTTAGCATTATGTGCCCCCACTCATTTCTTTGCCGATGGGAGGCCTAATCCCCATTGGCTTTAGTCCCCCTTCCCACAAATGCCGGTGGCACACTGGGAGCCCACCCAGTGTACCAGAAACACACCTGGAAAAGTGAAAAACTGATCTGCGTTGCCTGTATTTTTTTAAAAACCTGTAAAAGGAGAAAATGGTCCCTCGAAGTGTCCTGTGCCCCTCCCCCAACCTGCACCTACCCTCTGTGTACTCCACCTCCCCACACCCCCCTCACCCCATACTTACCTCCGGAGCCTGGTGCAACGATCTTTGGTGGACCGGGAACACGTCTGCACTCTTCAAAGCTAGTCAAGAACAGAAGAAATGCTGGTAAGCTATATACTGGCATAAATAGGGTTTTTCAATTTTCAGTACAGCTGTCATTTTACATATCCTGGCTGAAATGTGTTTTCTCACTTCTGGCGCAGAATAGTGCGGTTCCTGTGGGAAATCACTTTTTGGGACAGATTAAGAAAATGACAGTGACACTGTTCATGAGCAGAGGTCCTAAAATGCCTATGTTGAAAATCTGGTGATGAAAGTCCGTAAAATGACTGTGTTACAAGTGTGCTTTGCACAGTTTCCACGCACCCTTGTAACATAGCAAATCTGTAATATTTCATGTCAGATTTTCAGCACTGGCATTTTTTCACACCTCCTTCTGAACAGTACAGCTGTCATTTTTCACATCCTGGCCGAAATGTGTTTTCACACTTCTGGCTCAGAATAGCACTGCCACTGAGGAAAATCAGTGTTTGGGACAGATTAAGATCAAGCGAGTCAGAGAGGGGGAGTGAGTGAGCTCAATTGAGCTCTGTCAGGACTGCTGCAGATTTCTTTGTGGGCAGAAAAAGGCACCAACATGAGAAGGAGCCCAGTACAAAAGGGCAGCCTGCAGTACCGGGAGAAACAGAATGAGCAAGTGAGACAGGGGGAGTGGGTGAGCTCAGTGGAGCTCTGTCAGGACTGCTGAGGATTTCTCTGTGGGTAGAAAAAGGTGCCAATGCAGGCAGGAGCCCAGTACAAAAAAGCAGCCTGCAGCATCAGGAGAAATAGAATGAGCGAGTGAGAAAGAGGGAGTGAGCGAGCTCAACAGAGCTCTGCTCGGACTTTAGAATTGCCCACCCTCCTGCTCAGGGTCCTCTGTGGTCCTATACTACAGCAGGGTCTCTGGGTTGGAGACAAAGCAATGACTGGATACTTTTAGGATTGCTGTAATAATACAGATTTAGTTGCTCTGTTTATTTCTCTAACTGAGCTGAGCAATATTTAGAGTTCAATAGGATTTCTAACTGGGCTAAGTGAAACTATATGAGAGCTGAGAACAAAAAGTATGGTAGCTAAGGGGTGAAAAGTGGACAAGGAGGCTTTAGAATTGTTAAGTTATACAGTATCTAATGGATGAGATTTGAGACTGAATTAACCCGGTCCGCAAGGGGGCAGTAAGGGGACTAGTGTGGGTGGGACAGGAATTTGAGTAAATAGGGGCCTAACAATTGTAGTAGGGTATAGAAACTGGAAGTAAAAGCCTGTAACATAAGATGGTGGCCAAAATGGGGCACATGCCACATGTCAATAGGGCTGGCATCTTTGGAAAGGTGGTGGGGTGTACATGGTGTGAGTCCGCCATGATCCTGGACTGGGCTTGGAGGATTGGGGGGTGTATAATCTGTAGATGACTGGCTAGTTTGAGGGAGGAACTGTGGACATTACATAGAAACATAGAAACATAGAAGTTGACGGCAGATAAGGACCGCAAGGCCCATCCAGTCTGCCCATTTCTTTTTCTACCTTATAAATGTGCCATCGGCCTTTGCTCTGTCAGTGACCTATCTATTCATAGTCATTTGTATTGCTCCCTTATGCCTATCCCATGCCTGTTTGAAGCCCTGCACTGTATTCATAGCCACCACTTCTTGTGGTAAGCTATTCCGCATCTACCACTCTTTCTGTGAAAAAGAATTTCTCACATTCCCCTTAATCGGCCTCCCTCTAATCTCATGCTGTGTCCTCTTGTCCTGCAATTTTTCTTATATTTAAACATGTTAGACTCTTTCACCTTGTTTATGCCCTTAAGGTGTTTAAATGTTCGATCATATCCCTCTCTCCCTCCTTTGCTCAAGGGTATACATATTGAGCTCTGCTAATCTGTCCTCATATGTCTTCTGATGCAGTCCCTGCACCATTTTGTTGCCTTCTCTGGACTGCCTCAATTTGGTTAATGTCCTTGTGAAGGTGTGGCTCCAATACTGCACGCAGTACTCCAGATGGGGCCTAACCAATGTCTTGTACAGAGGGATTATTACCTCCTCTTACGACTTGTGATACCCCTACTAATACACCCTAACACCCCCTAGCCTTACCTACTGCTTTAGAGGTCTGCTTGATGATTTTAGGTCATCAGTGATGATGATGCCCAAGTCCTTTCTTCCTTTGTAACTGCTAGCAACTCCCTCCCAGCCTATAAGTGGCTTCAGGGTTTCTCTTCCCTATGTGCATGATTTTGCACTTCTTTGCATTAAATCCCAGTTGCCACTCTTCTGACCATTTTGCTAGTTTATCCAGATCTCTTCTCATTCTGCCCACCCCATCTGGATCATCTACTCTGTTGCAGATCTTGGTGTCATCTGCAAACAGACAAGCCTTACCCTCTAGTCCATCTGCGAGGTCACTAATGAAGATGTTGAATAGGACTGGCCCTCAGGACTGATCCCTGAGGTACCCCACTGTGACTTGCATCTCTTCTGACTGTATACCATTTACCACCACTCTCTGTTTTCTGCCAGTCAACCAGTTTGCCACCCAGTTGACCAACTTCTGACCCACCCCGAGCCTACCTAGCTTATTTATCAATCTTCTATGTGGAACAGTGTCAAAGCTTTGCTGAAGTCAAGGTAGGCGACATCAACTGCCCCCTTGGTCCACCACTCTGTTACCCAGTCAAAGAAATCTATGAGATTAGTTTGACAGGACCTTCCTTTGTAAACCCATGCTGTCTTGGATCCTGTGCCCCTATGGATTCCAGGTGTTGCACTATCCTTTCCTTAAGGAGTGCCTCCATAATCTTGCCCACTACTGAGGTAAGACTGACTGGTCTGTAGTTCCCCGCCTCCTCCCTGCTACCACTCTTGTGAGCGGGATCACATGAGCCCTTCTCCAGTCTTCTGGGACCTCTCCTGTGCTCAGAGACTCACTAAACAATTCTGCTAATGGCTCTGCTAGTTCCTCCTTTAGCTCCTTAAGTACCCTGGGATGTATGCCATCAGGTCCCATTGCCTTATCCACCCTGAGCTTAGCAAGCTCTTGTAGGACCCTTTCTTTTGTGAAGGGAGTAGTGCTCACCTCCTCCCCTGTGTCCATGATGCTGAGCTGTGGGCCCTGCCCTACCTTCTCTTCAGTAAATACTGAGCAAAAGTATCTATTTAGGATAGATGCCTTTACAGGGTCCTCCTCCTCACATGCTCCCTTTCTCCATTAAGCTTAGCACCCTCTGGACTTTCTCCTTCACTAATGTATCTATAGAAAGTCTTGTCACCTTCTTTTACTGTTCGTGCTAGTGTTTCCTCAGTTTGGGACTTTGCCTGCCTTACTGCCTTACCTGCTTCCCTTAGGGCAGTTTGGTATGCCTCCCTATCTTCATCCCGCTGTGTTCCCTTATATTTTCTGAAGGCCAGCCTTTTGGCTCTGACATTAGGGAGGAATCTAAGTGGAAGGGCAGATGAGTATGGTAGGCATCCTGGCTGGGGGGATAGGGGTGGCAAGGAGGGACAGAGGAAGAACAACTAGGGACTGAAACTGACCCCAGTATCAGAGGCACTAGCAGAAAAAAGAGGAGAAGGAAGGGGGTGCCCGAGGAGAGGGGGAAGCCTCCTGATGGGAGAGGAAGAGACCACGAGGAGTACCAGGGGAGAGAGCAGATGGCTGCGGGTAGGGAGGGAAGGAGGGAGGGACCATAGGTGAGAACAGGGGTGGCACAGAGGGGAGCAAGTAGGAGGGGAAACCGACAGGGGGAAGTGATTTAAGAGGGGTATCGACTAGGAAAAGATTTGAGCCTCTGCTATGGGAGAGAGAGGGGGACATACTGAAGGAGGGGGGACAAGTGGGGCATGAGAGTGATGGCAACAGGTAGGGGAAGAGATAGTGAGGACAAAAGGGTAGAATGGGGCTGGTAATGAAGGAGGGGGTGGTGACTGGAGGAGAGAAGGCTACGGGAATGGGGAAGGATGGGAGAGGCATCGCTATCAGGATAGAAGGGAATGGGGGCTCTAAATCGACAACAATGAGGATTGGAGAGTAGTTGGAAATCAGCAGGGGAGATGGGGAGGTCGACTTGGGAAGCCCAGTAGGAAGTAGTCAGGCTGGGAAGGGGTTCAAGGAGTATGGGAGAAATAAGGCAGAGAAAAGGGGTGAGGTGGAAGTGGGGGTACAGATATAGAAGTCACAGAGGGTGCAGCTGGCGGTGGCAAGGGGCAGGGAAGAATGAATACTGGGGTGATGCAAGGGGCATTAGAAGGGAAAGGGGGTTAGGGATGGGGGGTACTTGTCCTGGGAGATTCTATACTGAAAGGGGTGAGATGGGGTAGAAAGGGGGAAAGACACACCCATGTTTGGGTTAAAGCTACCCCCAGGTTTACTGCAGGAGCGGCAGGGCAGGCACTGCTCAAGTGTGCAGCGAGAGGGAGGAAGAAACCTTATTTAGTGTTGCATGTGGGTACAAATGACTTGGTAGGGGAGACTGTGGAAGTAGTGAGGGGAAGGTTCAAGAGGTTGGGCAAGTAGTGTGAGGGAGGTGGGGGAGTCAGTGGCATTCTTGGAAGTACTCCCGGTACAATGTGCAAACATAGGGAGGAAGGGTAGGATTGAGGAGCTCAACGAGTGGCTGAGGGATTGGTGCCACACCTGAAATTATGGGTTAGTGACTAACTGGGGTAGGGTCTAGGGGAATAATGACTTGTATGTGGGAGACTGGCTTAACTTAAGCAGGAAGGGGAAGGGAGTATTAAAGGCAGGATTAGAGGGATATATCTCTACTAAGGTGGATTTAAACTAGTAGGGGGTGGTGGCCTAAAGACTGAGGTTGGTAGAAAGGTCCGGACAGTGGAGCCTTATGTGCTAACCCCTCTAGATACAGATAAAGGCAGAGGTGTAGTAACCCTGGGAGGGGGCCGGCAGAGTGATCTGAGTGTAATACAGAAGACATCACCACCCGGTAAGAATAAGGATGAGAAAGGGTGCGGACTAGCGGTAGGAGGGACACAGGCCAAGGAGAAGAGTGAGGTGAAGGAGGGGTACAGGTGGAAGGTGGTCTCTCTCAATACAAGAAGCATGGGGAACAACACTGCAGAGCTTCAGGCACGCCTTTTAGAGGGGAAGGTGGACATTGCTGCATTGACAGAGACTTGGGCCACAAAGTACCACGATTGGGACTTGGCAATCCCAGGATACAGGATATACAGGAGGCACTGTGGGGTTGCACTCTATGTGAGGGAATGGATTAAATGCATAAGGGATGAGGGAGAAGAGCAGAGGACAGAGGCACTTTTTGTGCAGCTTCTGGACTCCAAGGGCAGAAAGCTGAGATGGGAGTGGTGTACAGACCACCAGCCCAATCCAGGGAACTGGATGGGGAGTTGGCAGAAATGATAAGGAGGGTGTGTCGAAGGGGGAGTATGGTGATAGTGGTGGGGGAATTTATCCTACCACAGGTTGACTGGAGCACTCCAGCCACTAACAGTACCAGGAAGCAGGTGCTCCTTGATGCATTCTAGGATGGTCTTCTGACACAATTGGTAAGTGGGCACACAAGGCTTGGTAGCATTCTGTACCTAATATTGGCAAATGGGGAGACGGTGAGGGAGGTAAGGGCGGAGGACCTACTAGCAGGTAGTGACCACTAAACAGTGTGGCTCTTTCTCACACTGGGCAGGGAGACAGGAGGCATGGGCACTAAGGTGGTGGACTTTATTAGGGTGGACTTTGGGGAGATGGGAGCAATACTGCAAGGGAGACTCCAGGATATAAGGCCGGGGATGGATACAGAACAAAAGTGGGGAGTCTTAAAGACTAGGCTAACAGAGGCCATAGTAGCCTGCACCAAGGCCAGGAGTAAGAAGAGCAGAGCCAAGAAACCATGCTGGCTGTACAAGGAAGTGCTACAAGGGGTGAGGGCAAAGAGGGCTGCATACTGGAAGTACAGGAGAACAGGGAAGTGAGAGGATAAGGAGGCTTTCAGAAGTTGGTCAAAGGAGGTGGCCAGAAGGGTGAAAAAAGCTAAGGCCTCCAGGGAATTAAGGTCCGCACAGGGTATAAAGGGTGGGGAAAAGGACTTTTTTTAGGTATGTCAGGGAAAAGATGAAGTGCAAGGAACATATTGTGAGGATAAAGCAGGGAGGGGGTTGGGTAGAAAAGGAGGAGGAGCAAGTGGAAATTCCAAATGAGTACTTCTGCTCCATTTTCACTAAGGAGAGGGATGATCCACTACCAGAATGGACTGGGGGGGTGGGTAAGGGGGGGAGGTGACAGGCAAAGTGGTCACAGGGAGTAGGGTGCTAGAGGGGCTGAGGGCAGTAAGGGTGCACAATGCACCATGTCCCGATGGCATCCACCCCAGGGTGCTGAGGGAGATGGCGGAGCTGTTGGCTGAGCCGCTGGCAGATCTGTTCAACACCTCCCTAGAAATGGGGTGTGTGCCCAGGGCTGGAGGGTGGCCCATGTGGTGTCCATACACAAGAGTGGGCCTAGGAGGAGCCATTAAATTATCAGCCAGTAAGTCTCATGTCCATAGTGGGTAAGCTTATGGAGGCGATACTGAAGGAGAGGCTGGTGGCATTCCTAGAGAGTAATGCCTCCAAGATGGATGGCAACATGGGTTCGTCTCAGGGATGTCTTGTCAAACCAACCTAGTAGAGTATTATGACTGGGTGACAAGGGAGTTGGACAGGGGCCATGCAGTACATGTCCTGTACTTGGACTTCAGTAAGGTTTTTGATACAGTGCCTCATGGGAGACTGGGGGGAAGTAGACGGCAGTAAAGGTGGGAAAAAAATGACTAAATGGATAGAGAACTGGTTACAGGGGAGGGTGCAGAGGGTGGTGGTGGTGGGGCAGCTCTCGGCACCCAGATCAGTGACAAGCAGGGTGCTGCAGGGGTCAGTGCTGGGCCCGGTGCTATTTGGGCTCTTTATGTCTGATATAGCACATGGAGTGGGGAGCAGGGTTAGTCTGTTCACAGATTATATCAAATTAGGGGCAGTGGTGGATGAAGAGGATGGATGGGAAAAACTGCAGGTTGACCTAACCAAACTAGAGACATGGTCAGTAGAGTGGCAGCTAGGATTCAATGCAAAGAAGTGTAAGGTGATGCACTTCGGGGCTAAGAACCAGAAGAGGGACTATTGGTTGGGGATCACAGAGGAGGAGAAGGACCTAGGAGTGTTGGTAACTGGGTGCATGAACAACTTGGTCCAGTGCAGGAGAGCAGCAGTGAAGGCAAATAAGATGCTGGGGTGCATTGGAAATGGGTTCTCATCCAGACACAGGGATATGATCCTACCTCTCTACAGATGATTGGTTAGACCGCACCTAGAGTACTGTGTGCAATACTGGAGGCCATACCTAAGGAGAGATATAAAGTTCCTGCAGGGGGTGCAAAGGAGGGCAACAAAAATGTTAAAGGGGATGGAAGGAAAGGAATATGCAGTTAAGCTGAAGGAACTGAACATGTATACACTGGAGGAGAGGAGGGATGGGGGATATGATTAAAGTGTTTTAATACCTGAGGGGGGTAAATAAACCTAGCACTGAGGGAGTGTTTAAACTGAGGAGTGGAAGAGACATGAGGGGCATGGACTAAGTTTTGGGGGGGATGTATCAAGAGGGAAATGAGGAGGCACTACTTCACTGAGAGGGTGGTGTCTAGTTGGAATGCGCTGCCAGAGGGGGTGACAACATGTAGAACAGTCAATAGCTTTAAGAATGAGTGGGATGAAGCAAGAGGAAGCATCAAGGGGGCTGGGGCTGGGACAAGCGGGGAAGGAACTGAGAGGGAGGAGGCTGGGGCAGCTGCAATCTAGGGTGCTAGCTCCACACTTGGGCAGACTTAGATAGACCGATTGGTGCATTCTGCTGGCAGATTCATATGTCCATATGTTCATATGTATGTTCGTATGTAAAATCACAGTGACTCTGTTCATGAACAGAGGTCGTAAAATGCCTATGTTGAAAATTTGGTGAGAAATGTCCATAAAATGACTGTGTTACAAGCGTGGATTGTGCAGTTTCCATGCACCCTCGTAACTTTGCAAATCTGTGTAATTTTCTCTCCAGATTTTCAACATTGGCATTTTTTCAGACTTCCTTATGAAAAGTACAGCTGTCATTTTTCACATCCTGCCCGAAATATGCGTTTACACATCTGAAGCAGAATAGCGCTGTTGCTATGGGAAATCAATGTTCTGGACAGATTAAGAAAATCATAGAGACACTGTTCATAAGCAGAGGTCACAAAATACCTATGCTGAAAATTTGGTGAAATAATTCCACTAAATGACTGTGTTACATGCAAGCATTGTACAGTTTCCATGTACGTTCAGAAGTTTGAGCATTTTCAATATTTTCACTACAGATTTTCCACACTGCCATCTCTTCACACCTCCCTATGAATGGTACAGCTGTCTTTCTTCACATCCTTCCCGATCTGTGCTTTCATACATCTGGTGCACAATAGCATGGTCACTGTGGAAACTCAAAGTTCAGAACACATTGACAAAATCACAGTGCCACTGTTCATGAGAAGAGATCCCAAATGCTTTCATGAAGTGGGGATCACAAAAAGGCCATGTTGAAAATTTGTAGTGCAAATACCAATAAATGCCCGGAGCGTTAGGATTTCTAACCATAACGTCCCACCCTGTACAGACTGACAGGCATCAGGGTGTGCCTTTGAATTGCCCACTGTAATGCTCATGCCATTTCACTCCCACCCCCTCACCCTACAGCCAGTGACAGGCATCGAGGTGTGCCTTGGAATCTTCAGTCCCAGAGTTCACTGCATTCTTCTATATTGCACCCATTTCAGCGTATGTTCTTACGGAGTGGGGTGACTGTAAAGCCGAACACCCCAAGGCACACCTCAACACTTGTCAGTGTCTGCAGGATAGAGTGAGGTGAAATGGTATGAATGTTATGGGTGACAACCCAAATGCATACCCCAATGCCTGTCCATTTCTGTAGGATGAAGGTGAGCTTGACATGAAGTTCAATACTTCACTGCCATTCCTACTCTGCATCTGTCTTAACTCCTGCATTTCCAATGCTAATACTAGTAAGTAAACATTTGGCATTGACAAATGTTTGTTAAAACAATCTCACAGTGTGTGAGATTTGGGATACTCGCTTTGTTCCTATAAAGTGCATCAAGCTTGAGGCGAAGCTTTTGGTGAATGGCATCAATATGAATGGAGAAGTCATGATCATGGTCAAGCCAGATACCAAGGTATTTGAAAGATGAAACAGCCTCAATAATCGCACCATCAAGGGTATGAAAAGAAGGGAGAGAGGCAAGTCTAGAAAGCCTCTGACGAGTACCAAATGTCATGGAGACTTTTTTTTAGCATTGAGGGATAGTTGGTTCGACTTAAACCAATGCTGAACATTTCAAAGTACAGCTGAAGGTGTTAAGTAAGGTCATGAGAAGAGGAGCCACATGCAAAAGTCACTGTATCATCAGCATATATATGAATAGATGCATAGGAAGAGACAGATGGAAGGTCCTTCTAGAATATGGAAAAAAGAACAGGACCCCAGACACATGAGGAACTCCTGATGAGATAGGGAGTGAAGATGAAGTAGAACAGACTATGTGGACAGACTGTGATCTATACCCGAGGTAACAGCTAAACCAGTTGACTGCAGAGTCAGAAAGACCCAACTCTTTTAGTTTATCAAGAAGGAGATGTGACACTGTGTCAAAAACTTCAGCAAGATCAACAAAAATGGCAGAGGTGATCACTTCCTGATTCATTCCAGTAAGGATAGAGTCAGTAAGCCATAAGAAAGAAGTAGAGATAGAGTGTAATTTTCTAAAACCAGACTGAAAGGAAATGAAGGAGTAGGAGGAGTCAAGCAAGGAAGAAAGTTGTGATAGTACAAGGTGTTCCTGTAACTGAGCAAGATGGGAAGGAAAGAGATGGGATGATAGCTATAAGGAGAGAATGGATCACCACCTTTAGGGATAGGAATGACTGTAGTCTGTTTCCATACATCTGGAACAGTTGCAGCAGAGAAAGAAAGTTTGGAGAGTAGAACAATTGGCAGTGCAATGGCAGGGGCAGAGAGAAGTAGAAGCTTCAGATCAAGGCCATCAGGGCTACCACATTTGTGAGAATTAACAGCAAGTAAAGCCTTAAGTGTAGCCAGAGTAGTGGTAGCAGAGAAGGAAAAAGAGAGATTAGCAGGAGAAGAAGGTAAAGGGAGGTAAGGAAGGGGAGAGGAGGAAGAAGTGATAAGAGAGTGGGCACAAGTAGCAATATATGAATTAAAGGAATAGGCAACAATAGAGAGGTCAGAGATGAGGGAGTCATCAATCTTGAGAACAGGAGAGGAAAAGTGGTTCAGAGGGTAGAACAAAGAGTGAGTAACCTTCCAGAACTTAGAGGTATGATTATTATTGTAATGGAGTGTGGAAACAAAATACTCCAACTTTGCAAGTCTTATGATTTTGGTACAGGCATTATTAAGTCAACGACAGTTTGTCAAAGCAGCCGGAGAGCCTGTGATCTTAAACAAACACTAGGCAAGATCTCTAGCATGTAGGCACACCATAACCTCAGCTGTAATCCAATGGGGAGCATAATGATCCCAAACAGC
The DNA here is from genome assembly GCA_016271365.2 of Neoceratodus forsteri. Taxonomy (NCBI): domain Eukaryota; kingdom Metazoa; phylum Chordata; order Ceratodontiformes; family Ceratodontidae; genus Neoceratodus; species Neoceratodus forsteri. Next base: position 506,568,613 of record CM057452.1, on the reverse strand, counting down.
CATAAATTTGGAATGAAAGTAATCCAGAGTCAGACCTATATTACTCACTGAAGAGAGAGGGGACCAATCAGTTGCCCCAAAACCATTAAGGCAAGAGTGCAAGTCTAATGACTTAATGGATCTGAAATGAATAAATTCGGGGGGGGGGGCCTTAGGACAACGTATTTTGCACACACAGTAAACCATATGGTGGTCACTGAGGGCATCAGGAAGGATTCCAGCACCAACAATACAATGGCAGTGAGAAGAGAGGACACAGTTTAACAATGAGTGATTTAAGCAATATACCATGACAGGGTGTGGGTATATGGGTGGATTCACCATGCTTGGTGTGGTAGAGTCACAAGACCACAGGCTGAGTGACTTAACCACACTAGAAGTGGGAAATCCGCCCATATACCCACACCCTGAAGTGGTGTATTGCTATTATGCAATGTGCTCCTTTTTTAGGAGGTAGGCAAAATAAATAAAAAAAAATGTTTGGGGGGGGCATTTTAATTTATTTTCATTGCCCTTTTTTTCTTGCACTAGAAAAACTAGTGCTGGTTGCTAGGGTGTTGCTATGACTGTGGTGTGCTGATGGAGAGTATTTCCTTCTGAGTTCGTGTTTCGGTCAGTAGTGAGGAAGGTCGTGAGTCAGAGGGCAATTTGTGTTCTAGTTTTATTTTTGAGTTAAGTATGCATTTTTTTTGCTGTTATAGGACATAAGGAGAGGGAAAGAGGGACTGTATTGAAGAATTCTGATGAAGGCGTGAACGAGCGGCAATGGAGTGGAGACCGACCGCAAAGTGCAGTGGCTCAAGAAGGATCAAGTGTGGCTGCAGAGCTGAAATGTGCAGCAGTGCTGTACATCGGGAACAAGAATCATTTAAAAAAAAGGTAGGTTGTATGCATAGTTGCCATGGGGAGTCATGAGATCTGCTTAGTATTATTTTTGGTTAAAACTCCTATTTTGTAGTCGTGGTTTAGTAGGAGTTACAGCAGTTTGGATACTGGTGTTTAGCGGGAGTCCAATATGGCAGAATTCGGCCTTCAGTTCAGGGCTTGGAATGTTTTTTTCTGCCAATGTGGCTGGCTGGCACCTTTTCGAGTGGGTATACTGGTGGATTTATAAAGACAGAAACATGCCAGTCAACCAATCAGAGTGTAGGATTTCTTTGTTTCTATTTACCGCATTGTATAATTAAGGATTTAGAGTTTATGCAAGTGAGTTCAGAGATCAGCTGAGTTAAATATAGTGATTTATCATTTTAAATAATTTTGTTAGTGCTGAGAGAGATCCAATTTATATTAAAATCATATATTAAATTATATTAATGTTTGTAGATGGGGCTCAACAGAAATCCCATCCTCCAGTGAGTGTTCTCCTGCCAATTAGTCAGTTAGCCTCACTGGAATGCCTATCATATCTTGCCCTAGATAAAATTCATTGGTTGCAGATTGTTATAAGAACTTTAGTACTGAGCTTGTGCCAGTTTTGGTGGAACCGTTTGACTTTATTTTAGATACTAATCCTCTTCCTGCAATTATGTCAAAGGCAGGCCTCGTTATGATATGTAAAAAGCAGGACAAGTCAGAGCTATGCATTAAGAGGCCTTTCAGCCTCATTAATTCTGATTTTAAAATCTTACGGAAAATTTTAGCCACTTGATTGTCTAAAGTTTGAAACATTTGATCAGTCCTTACCAGTCATGCTCTGCACCAAACTGCAGGATCCAGGATAATTTAATTCTTTCTCAAGAGAGGTTCTTCTGAAAGGCGGTATGGGAAAATTAAGTATACATATTCTATGTCTAGATTAGGAAAAAACATTTAAACACCTTTCACATGAGTACCTGTTTTGTTCACTTAGGGTCTATGTGTTCCTTAACATTTTGTGAAATGGGTGAAAACCTTTTATGCCAGGGCGGTTGTAATATGAAATATGAATGGGTGATCAGGAATTAAAATCCATGTCTGTAAAGGGGTGAGACAGGGCTATCCTATGAACCTTTTGCTGTATGTGTTTTAGAATATACCACTTTCTAAGGCATATAGCTCTAGACCGCAGGATCACAGGATCACAGGTGTATTTCTTACTTTGGAGCAACTGCCTCTCAAAGTATTGGCATACATGGATGCTGTGATCTTGACACTATCTGGAACATCCTCTGAGCAAGTCCTGTCTGAGAATTTGAATAAGCTCTTCAGTGTGTCAGGTTCAGCAATTCACTATACTAAGAGTAAAGGTACCACATTAAGTATGGAGACTGTTCTGACCAGTGGAAATTTGGCACTTGTAACATTCACTGAGAGTAACCTAAAAATTTGGGAGCAGAAATTCAAAAGGGTTGTGCATGGCGCAACAGTGTTGCACCATGCGCAACCCACTGAAGCACCCTCGGTGGATATTCAAAAGGAAAGGTAAGCTGCACAACCTGGCTGTGCCAGAGCCACATCAGTACGTATGTAGGCACAGTTGGGGGGCATGCCCATGCATACTCTGCACAGCCCAATATTCAACACGAGATGTGCAGAGCCATGCATAACCCCCTACCTCATGCCAGCACAAGTTGATCCAAAAAGGAAACTGATGACCACCCACAGGTGAGCTGTCGCATTGCAGGGCGAACACGCAGCTGCCACCTGTGGGTGGCCACCCGAGTTCCAGCTGCACCTGACAGCGCCCCCCATTCCCAATCACAGGCATCTGTAAAAAGGAATAAGAAAGTCCAATATCCCTGGTGGTCCAGTGGACTGCTCTCTGCCCGACTGTGGGCATTTGTAAATGAAAATAGAAATATTCCCTATATCCCTGGTGGTCCAGATGACCGCTATCTGCCCGATCACGGGCAACTGTATGAAATAAGAACGAAGTACAATATCCCTGGTGGTCCTGTGGACCTCTGTCTGCCCGATCGCGGGCATTTGTAATTACAAATAGAAATATGTGTTTATCTCTAGTGGTCTAGGTACCCCCCTCCCACCCACCCACTGAGCCCACTGCCCTGCCCCCAGTCAGCCGACGGATGGCAGCACCCACCATCTGCAAACGAGACAGAGCAGGCAGGAAGGGAGGAGGAGTGGCACTGTATGTGAAAAATAACATAAGGGCCACAGAGATCCAGGAGGAACAAAATGAGGGAGAGATACTGTGGGTTAAGCTGGAAAGGAAAATGGGGACAGCCATCCGCACAGGTGTGGTCTATAGACCACCAGCCCAGGAGGAAGAAACAGATAGGGAGCTGATGCTAGCCATCCAAAGCATGGCAGACAAGGGTGAGGTAGTACTGGTTGGAGACTTCAATATTCCAGTCGTGGGACTGGAGCATCCCAGCAGCAGCATCAACTAGGAGCAGATTTATCCTGGACTCCTTCAGGTGCCTTCCTCAAGCAACTGGTCATGGAACCAACTAACAGAAGGCAATACTGGACCTTGTGCTCACAAACAGGGATAGTGTGATGGGGTAACAGTGGGGAGCACCTGGGGAACAGTGACCACCAGTCATTGTGGTTTGAAATCACAGAAAGAGCAGAACCAAACCACACAAAAACATGTATCCTGGATTTTAGGGGGGCAGACTTTGGGAAAATGGGGAGATACTTGAAAGAGGCATTAAGGGGAATGGGACAGGAATCATGGGTTGAGGAACAGTTGGCAGTATTTAAAATGGGGATTACAAGAACAACAGAATTATGCATTAAGCAGGTTAGCAAGAGGAAAAGGAAGAGGAGACCATTATGGTTTTCCAAAGAGGTAGCAAAGAAAGTGAATGTCAAAAAGATTGCATTCAGGCAATACAAAAAGACACAGGCAGAAGGGGATAGGGAGAAGTACCAGGAGAAGCAAAGGGAGGCAGGGAGATCAGTAAGGAAGCCAAAGCTCAGACAGAAGAACACATTGCAAAATCAGTGGGTAGAGGGACAAAACTTTTACAGGTACATAAGTGAAAAAGAAAGACAAAGGGAGGATAGTGAGACTGAAGGGGAGGATGGGGCTGCGTGGAGGATGACAACAGTAAGCTGACATATTGAACAGGTATTTCTGCTCCAGTCTTTACTGAAAAGGAGGAGGGTAATGGGTCTGAAGGGAGTACAAGGGGTGAGAATGGTGCAGAAATGGACACAAGTCCCTTTATACGAGAAAGTGTCCTGAAGGAACTGGAAGTAATAAGAGTTGAAAAAGCAATGGGGCCAGATGGGGTGAACCCCAGGGTCCTTAAAGAACTAAGAGAGGTGGTGGCTGAACCTCTGGCTATCCTGTTTAGCTGATCACTGGAAACAGGGGAGGTACCCAAAGACTGGAGGACAGCAGATGTAGTCCCCTTACACAAAAGTGGGAACAAAGAGGAAGCAGGAACTACAGACCAGTCAGCTCACCTCGGTAGTGGGGAAGATCATGGAAGCACTACTGAAGGAGAGATTGGTGGAACATCTGGTTGTCAATGGACTACAGGACCCAAGACAGCATGGTTTCACCAGGGTGGTCATGTCAGACCAACCTCGTTGAATTTTTGACTGGGTGACTAGGGAGGTGGATCAGGGAGGCAGTGGACATGGCCTATCTGGACTTCAGCAAGGCCTTTGACACTGTGCCACATAGAAGACTATTACACAAACTGGGGAATATGGGTGTGGGCAGGACAGTAGTGTGGTGGGTAGGTAACTGGCTGGGTGGCAGGACACAGAGGGTGGTGGTAAATGGCTGTCACTCCACAGAGGGAAGATTGGCCAGTGGGGTACCACAGGAATCAGTGCTGGGACCGGTCCTATTCAACATCTTCATCAGTGACATTGCGCAGGACCTAGAAGGCAGAATTTCACTGTTCGCTGATGACACAAAGCTCTGTAACAGAGTAGACACACCAGAGGGTGTAGACAGAATGAGAAGCCACCTGCAGAAACTTGAAGAATGGTCAGGGGTTTGGCAGTTGAAATTCAATGCAAAGAAGTGCAAGATAATGCATATGGGGCACAAAACCCTGGCACAATATATCAGTTGGGGGTGAGGATATAGCATGCACCAAGCAGGAAAGGGATCTTGGGGTTGTCATCTCTGATGACCTCAAGGTATGGAGAAACAGTGTGACAAGGCAGCAGGTAAAGCAAATAGGATGCTGGGATGTATAGGCAGGGGCATCCACCAGCAGGAAAAGGGAGGTCATAATTCCGGCTGAAGACACTAGTGAGGCCCACCTGGAGTACAGTGTACAGTTCTGGAGACCATACCTACGTAAGGACATAGACAGGGTAGAGAAGGTTCAGAGGAGGGCAACAGAGATGGTGCATGGATTGCATCACAAGTCCTATGAAGACAGGTTGAAGGAACTGAACATGTACTCCCTGGAGGAGAGGAGGGAGAGAGGGGATATGATAGAGACATACAAGTATCTTACAGGGAGGAACAGGGTGCAGGAAAACACTATTTTTAAGCGAAAAAGATGTTCCAGGACTAGAGGGCATGGGATGAAGTTGGAGGGAGGATGATTCAGAGGAAACATTAGAAAGAATTTCTTCACAGAACGGGTGGTGGACAAGTGGAACACGCTGCCAGAGGAAGTGGTGGGGGCTGAAACAATCACGGGATTTAAGAATGCATGGGATAGACATAAAGGAATTCTGGAGGTCAGGGGTAAGGGGCAACAGACTTCTAGGAAAACAAACTGAACTTACAAGCTCAAATGGGCAGACTGGGTGGGCCATAGGCCCTTATCTGCCGACACTGTCTATGTATCTATGTATCTATGCTGCCCCGCCGCCCTCTGACTGACACCTCAGTAGGGCTGCATGCCACTGGTTCACTGCGTGAGCCAATGGATGTGCAGCCCCCTACCACATTCCAGATTGTGTATCATCACTATCTGGAATGTGCACAGAAGGAGCTGCATGCCCATTGGCTCACGCTGTGGTAATGGTGCAGCCTACCTAGATGTCGATGGGTGGGCGGGGCAGCATGTAGGTGGTGCTGCCGCCCACCAGCTGACCAAGGGGCGGGTGGTGGAGCTCAGTGGGTGGGTGGGAGGGGTACCTAGACCACCAGGGATAAAAACATCTTTCTATTTGTAATTACAAATGCCCATGATCGGGCAGATAGAGGTCCACTGGACCACCAGGGATATTGGACTTTGTTCTTATTTTATATGGATGCCCACGATCAGGCAGACAGCGGTCCACTGGACCACCAGGGATATTGGACTTCGTTCTTATTTTATACAGATGCCCGTGATCAGGCCGACAGCGGTCCACTGGACCACCAGGGATATTGTACTTCATTCTTATTTTATACAGATGCCCGTGATCCAGCAGACAGCAGTCCACTCTACCACCAGGGATATTGGACATAATATTTTTTTTTTTTACTACAAATGCCAGCGATCGGGCTGCAGGGGGCATCGTTCCCCGACGGCTGCTGCCTGGGAGGCACCAGGCACAGAGTGCGTCGAGATCGGCTCACCTGCATGCAAATGAGATATAATGACATGCAAATGGCCCCATGTGCTATGCATACATTATGGTCCCATTTGCATGTCAACTTTTGAATATCGCGGTTGCTGTGCATGGTGCAATGGAACTTGCGCTAGCGCATCCCCATGCTCCACTCTGGCAACTTGCACTGGTGCAGTGCCACTGCGCTATGCACACTTGGGGTGGCCAGGATGTGATATTCAATGCTGCTGAGCCATGGCACAGCTTCGTTGAATATCACCCAGTCCACACCCCTGCGCAGCTAAGTTGAACTGCGCCCAAGCTTGCACCACAGCCTGGCGCAGTTTGAATATCTGAGCCTTGGTGTGTTGAATTTGGGAAGGAGGTCATTGCGTCTCGGAACTGGGACATGTTAACCATGTTTACAAACTGCAGCCATGATCTTGGCAAGTTGGAAGGGGAAACTATTCTCAAAACAAAAATGAGTTTTATTGATAAAAAACTTTGCTGTTGCCTATTTGCTTGTTTTTAAGTTATATTTTTCCTCCACCCCTGAAACAGGAAGTACAATTACATAGTATATTCTTCCAGGCCTTTTGGGGCTATCCTTTCAACCCAAGAGAAGTAACATACAGACTGATAAAATGGGGAAGGGTAAATATGATAAATCCCTCAGTTTTTAATTATAGTATCTTCATTTACAGTAATATTATTTGGCTCTGAGGCCTGGGGGACACATTTGCAAAGCAGTTTTGACTGACTGGAGACACTAAGCATAGATGCATGGATTACTTCCAACTCTAAAAATTGACTCAGATTCAGAATTTGCTGAATACGTCAAATGAACTTTTCGAAGAATTATAAAGTGGGGGATTCTGTGCGGTCCAGTTCTAACCATAAATGGGAAAGGACTTTATGGCTTGATTATGGAGAATATATGTTTGGGAGATTTAGTTGCCCTCAGTGTCCAGTAGCCAGCATAAAGGTAGTCCTGTGACAATTTATTAATGATAGGATCCCAAAATGTACATGGGATGTGCTTTGGCTAAACAGTGATGAAAGGTTGGGTGTGAAGAACACTCATAAACACAAACAACTAGAAGATGGTCTGTTCAGGAACCTGTCGTGATAATGTGCTGTAAATCCAAAAATGCCTTTTTTTTTGAATGCACACATATGTCAAATTTTTGGAGACAGGTAGCTATGGATTGAAAGGAATCCTAGTATAATACACCTACTTATCAGAAACTGGTTTGTGGCCTTTTTTTCAGATTCCAGTGCTAAGTACAATTGAGGTATCCTGCAGGTTGTATTTGCAGTTCTGTAATGTTAAATTTGGCAGACACTCTGTTTTTGGGTCATGCAACAGTGCTAAAATAGAAGACTAGAGCACCAGAACTGAGCAATGTGGTGCTTCAGTAAAGTCAAGTGCAGTACAGTGCAAATACTCAACACCCACAGTCAAGATGCCACACAAAATGCTGGCCTGGTGATGCTGAGTGTTGAGGTGCTGGATACCACACCTTGCACCACACTAGTGACACGAGTTTGGGAACAAGCTCGGGCACCAGGGGTTGGCAGAGGAGGGAGAGGATCGACTGTCCAACGGACTGCTCTCCTCTGCCTGGGGAAGGATCCAGGGCACCTCCGGTGCAGAAGGGAAACCCCGGTGTAGACTGGAATTACTTCTAGCACCTGGAGCAGCTAAGGGAGGAGGAGGAGCATGGCAGATGCTTACAGCAACAGCTGTGCAGGCGTCACTGCACATCCACACTCCTGGGGAGAACAATAAGTAGAAAAATCCCTTGTCTCAAGGATAGGAAAAGGCTCCTCCAGTGCTCACGATCACAATCCCACAGTTGGGCCTTCTCTACCAAGGTCTCCTCTCTGATTCCAGCCCAGTGCATTAGATTATAGATAGAGCACCAGGGCAAAAATGCAGCCCCACTTTGGGGGGTTCAGAGCCGGGGGATCTGCTGGGCTGGAGCGGACCTGGTGGAAGGCTTCAGACAGGGAGATAGAGTCACAGGGTGAGTGAGGTAGCTGGAGTGAGTTCCACAGGACAGGAGCAGAAATAGAGTTAAAAAAAGAGCCACACAAAAATGGTTGTGGTATAAAAGGCTTACCATTTATTGTAAAAACATAACACAGTGCAAATGCAACACCAGCTCAGACATGGCAACAAACCGTCGAATGCAACAAAATAATGTCATGGTCACTACCGCAGACTGCTGATATTTTGCTTGAGTAGAATCAGGTTTCCTCAGAGAAATCTATTACATATAGAAGTGCCCATCATGGGAGGCAAGGTGGTGAACTGGTTTAGGAACTGATTAACAGACAGGAGACAGAGGGTGGTGGTAAATGGGGTACAATCTGGCGAGAGGGGGTGACCAGTGGGGTACCGCAGGGATCAGTACTAGGACTAGTCCTGTTCAAAGTCTTCATTAGTGACATTGCAGAGGTGCTGGAAGGAAAGGTTTGCCTGTTTGCAGATGACACCAAGATCTGCAACAGGGTGGATACTCCAGAAGGGGTGCAGAAAATGAAGAGGGACCTCTAGAAGCTTGAAAGCTGGTCAGAGATGTGGCAACTGAGGTTCAATGCAAAGAAGTGCAAAATAATGTACCTGAGTAGAGGGATCCCTGGGGAGAGCTACAGGTTGGGGGAGTGGAGCTAATGGTCACTGAAGAGATAAGGAACCTAGGGGTTATCATCTCTGATGACCTTAAGGTATCAAATCAGTGCACACAAAGGCAGTAGGGAGGGTCAGTGGCATGCTGGGGTGCATAGGCAGTGGTATCAATAGCAGCAGGTGGGAGGTGGTGATGCCAATGTATAAAACATTGGAATGGCCTCACCTGGAGTACTGCATGCAGTTCTGAAGACCACATCTACACAAGGACATAGATAAGGTGGAGACTATCCAGAGTAGGGCAACAAAGATGGTGCAGGGCTTACACCACAAAACATATGAGAAGAGACTAAGGGACCTCAATATGTAGTCACTGGAGGAAAGGAGACAGCAGGGGACATGATTGAAACTTTCAAGTACCTCAAGGGCATAAACAAGGTGCAGGCAGGGGACCTTTTCCAATGTAGAAGAAGTACTAGAACAATGGGGCACAATATGAAATTGGAAGGGGAAGATTAAGAGGTAATGTGAGGAAGTTTTTCTACACAGAAAGGGTAGTCAACACATCAAATAGTCTGCCACAGGAGGTGGTGGCAAGTACAATGGAGGGGTATAAGCATGCTTGGGATAGGCACAAGGAAAGCCTGAGAGGGGAAGGAGAGATGAAAAACCATTGATCACATAGGGTCAGTGGCCACATAAAATGTATAGGGCCTACAGGCAGACTGGATGGGCCTAGTGGTCCTTATCTGCCATCAAGTTTTTTGTTTCTATGTTTGTATTCTAAAAAAAGGCATTTTTTTTGTTTTCCAACAACTTATCACTACAGGTTCTTGAACAGACTGTCTTCTAGTTGTTAATGTTTATGAGTGTTCTTCACACCCAACCTTCCATAACTGCATAGCCAAAGTACATCTCATGTAAATATTGGGATCCTATCATTAATATGTTGTGACAGGACTACCTCCATGCTGGCTACTGGATGGTGAGAGCAACCTAAATCTCCCAAAAATATATTCTCCATAATCAAGCCATAACGTCCTTGCCTAGTTATGGTTAGAGCCTTACCATACAGAATCCCCCACTTTATAATTGTTTGAAAAGTTATTTTGACGTATTCAGGAACATTCTGAATCTGAGTAAATTTTTAGAGTTGGAAGTATTTAATGCATTTATGCTTAGCGTCCTTCAATCAGTCAAAACTGGTTTGCAGACGTGCACCCCAGGCCTCAGAGCCAGACAAAATATTATTGTAAATGAAGATACTATAATTACAAACTGAGGGATTTATCATACCCACCACCCCCCATTTTATCAGCCTTTTATACCACAACTGCTTTAGTGTGGCTTCTTGACTGCAGGTGCTGTGTATTTGCACTGTGCGGGTCATGCAAAATGTAAGGGAGCAGGAGGAAAAGCTTTTTTAGCCCCAAGTCAGGGCTCTGTGGAAACACTTCATGTAAATCTGGATTTCCTTAACTAGAATATGGCTGTCTGTGTGTTGTTAGAAAACAACATCTAATCATACTGTGCTGTTGCTTTCTCATAGGGTATTATTCTCCATTAAGTACGTTATAATTGATTTAGTCTTTTGATTCGTGGGTATTTTTTGTTTGTGCTAGTTTTTTTCTCCTATATTGTTTTCAAATGTTTTTGGTTATTCTTTTATTTTTATGTATCTCAGTTTAGTGTTTTGCATTGATTGGATATTGTTGATGATTTGTTTTCTGTACTTTTATGTAATATATTTTTGTTTTCTATTTTAAATAAGAAATATCCCTACGCTTTTCGAGAAGTGCCATGGGATCTTTATGGTCCACCTGAACAACCACCAGAAGATGCATCCAGGACCTCATTTATCATCTCATCCAAAAGCCAGCACCTCAGGAGTGCAACACCCTCCTCATACTTCACTACAGTGTCAGTACTGGGATTGTAACCCAAGTTCCTGGTGTGGGGCAAGAAATCACAGTCATCTGATCTTCTAGCCTCAAGGGCAAGTGTGTAACCTGCTGAGCCATTGACACTGTTATGCAGTATAGAGAAGAGATCTAAAAATTGGCAGTTTTGCTTTCCACATTTTACTCATGCAAAGCCAGGGTGATTCTTAAGGATCAGAAAAAAGAATCTTTGATGAGAATGCATTTTAAATTCCATTAAAATGCAGTATGTTGCACTAGCACCTGAAGAGAGGATAAAGATGCATCTGATGAATCTGACAACACTATGAATCTATATGGATAAAACTGTACAGCAAAGTTTGCCTACTCCCAATGACTGGTCCTTAACTTTGATTCAGGAATCAATTGCCCCTGAAATTCAGCCAGAATCCAATTAGATTAAAAAAACAGTTGAAGTAGATGATAGCTTGGTGATGCAGCTTTCAGTCGAATATTCTATTTAAATCATGTACCCTTATGGTGGCCTAATTTTCTTTGAGGTCCCTCATACAGTGTGGCTGAGAGATGACTATGGGAAAGGAAGAAATGGATCAGATGATGATGCATGATTCCCTATGATGTCAACAATATCTCTATTTATAACTCTGAGATACATATGAGTGTCACAAACCCACTCCTGAGGGTCCAGTCCACTGGGCTCACAGTGCCCGCCCCTAAGTGCAATCCGTGACAGGGAGGAGAAAAACAGGGATCTCTCCCTCCCTGTGTCCTTCCAGAATGCTTGTTGAGGTCACTACTAAATACCTGCCATGAGGCCCCAGAGCTCCCACTTTACTCTGGATAAGGGTACAATACCAGCCCCTAGTCTTGTAATCAAATGAGAACCCTTTCTTGGTTGTTACACAAGGGGGGAGATCCAGGCATTACAATCTTTTTGGGATAGCCTTGTAACCCTGATATTGTCTTTTCTCACGGGCATGCAATAACCTGGTTCAAATCCCCATGGACTCTTCCTTGAGACTTTTGTAGTCTCCCTATCTTTACCTAGATTTCCCAAGACAGACCCTTGGTCGATTGGTAGCTTATGGTGACACCCCCTAGCAATAATAGTTTAGTCATAGATTATTATTTAATGTCCCACAACCACACACAAAATGAAAAATCACGTTCAGACAGGTTTCTTAAAAACAAATGTTTTTACTAAATGTTTAATTATCACACATTTACAACTAAAAAAAAAGATTTAGAACATTTGGTCACAGAATAACACAAATAAAAGTGGAAAATATACGTGAAACAAATGCACTATAAAGTTTTAAATAATTTCTACCTTAGATTCATGGTAAATTGAAGTCCAGAGGAATAAGTGCAGTCTGAAAAATCCTTTCCTCCTTTTCAGCCACAGGCTGCTGGCAGTTTTGTTCTGAGTCTTGTCGGGAGAGTGTCCAAAGTGCATTGCAATGAGTTTCTGTTTACAGGTGACATATATAGCTCCTCTGGCAGTCTGAAAAAAAAACCCTCTGTGGTTTGTAGCTGGTAGCGTTCTCTTTAGGTGAGCAAGTGTCTCTCTTGCTCTTTCCAGAGTTTAAAGAATTATTATTTATTTCCTTATTTGGGTTCTCATGTCACCACTTCCTGGCACTACTAAAACAACGTAATCAGAATATGTTAAACTTACTGACACCTTCTGCCTAAAATCATTTCTCCTTTTGATCTTAAAGGTTTATGACAAGGGAGATAGCTTCTCTTATCATGGGATTTTATTACACCAGTTAGCTAACCAGGGACTTCCATCCCTTTTGAAAATGTAATTTTCAGCTTCCTGGCTAATAGCTGTTTCCTGGGTTGTATAGGAATGTTACATATTTTGCAAGACTTTTTTTTCTCTTCCTGTGACCTTTTAGTAATACTGGGCATTTTCTTGTGGCATTTAACATACACAGAATCACATAAAAAAATATATCAGAACTATATCTGCAAATAATGACTGACAGTTGGCTAGCTAGCCACATCCCTCCCTCCTAGACTGAATTTGTGGGAACATGCCCATTATTGCATGGTAAGGTTTTCACAAATTCAGTTGCTGTTCTAACTGGTGAGATAGACCATCTGCATTTTCATTGGCCAACCCTGCCCTTTGCATAATGGTCATGCCATAGGCTTGTATGGCTATACTCCACCTTAAGAGATGACCATTTGTTTTACCCATCTGATTTAGCCACACCAGGAGGTTGTGATTGGTCTGTACCTTGAAGTGTCTCCCATATAGATACGGCTCTAATTTCTTCAGGGCCCATACAAGTGTAAGGCATTTCTTTTCTACTGAAGAGTATTCCTACTCCCACGGAAGTAACTTTTTTCTATGGTATACGATTGGGTGATCTTTTCCCTGCTTAGATGTCTGACTGAGGACTGCTCCAATTCGCACATCTGAGGCATCTTCTGGACTACAAATTGCTTAGAGTAATCTGGACTGGCCAACACAGGGGCACTGCAGAGTGCCTCCTTTAGCCAGACTCATTCACAGACTGGCTCTGCATCTACCTTTTTGAGTTTTCTTTTCTTTAGCAGGCCAGATAGGGTAGCTGCCAGGTTACTGTAATTTGGAACAAAGTTTTGATAGTACCCTGCAGTCCCTAGGAAGTTCCTAACCTGCTTCTGGGTTCCAGGCATAGGCCATGCCTCTGTTGCCTCAATCTTTGCTTGATTAGGGTGAAGCTGCCCCTTCCCCACTACATGGCCTAGGTATGCCATCTGGCACTTTTCAGCCTTTACAATGAACCCTGCCCTATGTCTCCTACTCAATACTTCCTTCATGGGAGTCCACAGAGTAAAACCGTGCATAACCTAGGTTGGGAGGGGGTCAGGTAAGGGCTGCAAGCCTGCATTAAAGTACACAGACCAGTACACTTGTACTCCAAATTAGCAGCAAAAAAAGGATTCACTTTTACAGTTTTAGGGCTTTATTGAAAATTATAAAGTGAGTGTGCCTGACATCCACAGCACTGCTACTTCTACCCCAACACTTCCTTCAGATGGGACAGGTGTTCCTTCCAGCTGGCACTGAAGATGGCAATATTATCCAGATAAGCAACTGCATACTTTTCAGTATCATGTAAAGGCAGTAGACAGTTGCCTAGTGGTAGACATCCTCTGTCTTGATTTCAGCAAGGCCTTTGATTCTGTGCCCCACAAAAGGTTGATCAGGAAGTTGGTGGATCTCAGGGTTGGGGAGAAGATAGCCAGATGGGTGGAAAACTGCCTGAAGGACCGAACCCAGAGGGTGCTACTTGCATGGAGTCTGACTTACTGCATCAGAGGAGGAGAAGGACCTGGGAATGATGATCACTAGTGGCCTGAAGAACTCCATGCAGTGCAAGTAAGCAGCAGCAAAGGCAAACAAGATGCTGGAATGCATATCTAAGGGGACCAGTAGTAGGAGAGAGGAGGTTATACTGCCCTTGTACAGGTCACTGGTAAAGCCACATCTAGAGTATGGAGTTCAGTACTGTTGCCTATACCTCAAAAAGGACATTAAGCTGCTAGAGAAGGTCCAGAAGAGGGCTACAAAGATGATGACTGGTCAGCAGGGTAAGGCTTATGAGGAGAGGTTGAGGACACTGAACATGTACTCCCTGGAAGACAGTAGAGAGAGAGATAGAGGACATGATTGGAACCTTCAAGTTCCTGAAAGGGCTAAAATACGGTTGATAAAGAGAGTCTCTTTAAGCTTAGTGGTAACCATAACATGAGGAGGCACAGTCTTAAGCTGGAGGGTGGGAGGTCTAGGAGGGTGGTCAGGAAGCACTTCTTCACAGAGAGGGTGGTGGACACTTGGAATGCATTGCCAGAAGAGGTAATCTCATTAAAGACAGTGGGCAGCTCTAAGAGAGACTGGGACAGGCATAGGGGGAGGGTAAGGGTTTTGGATAGGGAGGATAGGAGTTGGGAGGGAGTGCAGGGACATTAGCTCAAGCTATGGACTCTGAAATACGAGCAGACTTGATAGACCAAATGGCCTTCTTCTGCTTGCTTCTTCATATGTATGTTCTTATGTATGTATGTAACTCCACCTGCCAGTACTCATTCGTCAAGAGTAAGGTGTGTCGCCCCTCCCAACTTGTCTTGTAGTTTGTCCATCCATGTCATTGAGTGGGTGTCAGACTTCCTGACTGCACTGAGTCCAGAAAAGTCCACACAAAAGTGAGTAGAGACATCCGGCTTGGGAACGAGGACTACAGGTGAGGCCCATGGGCTGTGGGATTTCTGAATTACCACTAAATCAAACATTTCCTTCATCTCCCTCCTCATGTCCTTTAGGACAGCCTCAGACACCTGGTAGGCTGTCCGTTGGATGGGTGCTTGTGTCCCTGTATCTATGTCATGTGTTGCTAAAGGGGTTCATCCAGGCTTGGCAGTTAAAAAAGGGGCAAAGTTCTCTAAAACTTCCCTCACTTTCTGGGACTGTCCTGCGGTCAAATGGGGTAACAGCTTGATTGTCTCCTCAGAGGACTCCCGCTTGCTTTCCTCTAGCAAGTCCAGGAGGGGTCTTCCTCATCCATCCCCTCCCCAGGACTACTCACTGCAAATACCATGTCAGTCCTATTTGGATACAGCTTCATCATATTGACATGGTACATCCTATGAGTATGTCTCCTGTCAGGCAATTCCACAATGTAATTTATATCACTGACCTTTTGAACTACCTTATATGATCCCAGTCACTCAGCCTGTAACTTGTCCTTCTGGACTGGGAATAGGACCATTACTTCCTGATGTGCACTGTATGTGCCAGCTCTGGCTCCACAATCATACCAGACTTTTTGTCTCTGCTGGGAAGCTAACAGGTTGCTTTGGACCACTCCCATAAGCTCCTTCAGCTTCTTCCTAAACTTGTGGACATGCTGCACAATGGGAGTTCCCTGGGTGGCATGTTTGCCTTCCCAGTCTTCCCAGACTAAGTCTAGGGGTCCACACACCATGTGACCTTTTAAGAATTTGAAGGGGAAGAACCCTTTTGATTCTTGGGGTACCTCCCTGTATGCGAACAGCAGGTGGGGAAGGTATTTCTCCCAGTCCCACCCATGCTGTTCAGAAAATGCTTGGAGCATCGAATTTAAGGTACCATTAAACCTTTCCACAAGCCTATTGGCTTATGGGTGATAAGGTGTCATGTGTCTCTGCACCACCCCACACTTCTTCCACAAACACTTCATCTAGTCTGACATGAAGGTACTCCCTTGATCAATGATAACATCCTGTGGAAACCTGACATGGGAGAAACTCCCTAGCAAGGCATCTACCACTTTGTCCTAATTGAGGAAAGGGGGCTATTCAAAGGTTTCACAATATCCATTCCTACCCTCTGGAATGGTTCCTCCACAATGGGTAAGGGAAATAGGGTAGCTTTGGGTTAACTACCTGCCTTCCCTATTTATTGGCACCAGTGACAAGACCTGCAATACTCCTTCACCAGCTGGGTGAGGTTGGGCCACTAGAAATTCTGGGCCAGTCGCTGCATGTTGCACACGATGCCCAGGTGTCAAGACATGGGGATATCATGAGTGATCTTGAACAACCGCTCACGGTACCCCAGGGAACAACAAGCTGTCTACCCATCACCCCTCACTCTGTTCTCACATCCTGTGTATACAACAGTGCATTTTCCTCAAATACCATGTGCCTTATGTCACCTCCCTGTGTCCCATCAGATTCTGCACAAACCCTCAGCATCTCCAAATTAGGGCCAATTCTCTGAACAGATGCAAAATCTTCACATTTTTCCAAGGCATGGGACATGTCCCCTTCAGTTTCTAAGCTGCCGTCCATTGATCTAGCATCAGGGCATTTAGGGTCATTGCAATCCGTAACCCTCTGACCATTGGTTACCCCTCCCTCTTCAGAGGAATATACTGTAGCTGTTTTGTGATCTGCTACTTGGGGAAGTCCTACCTCCCTTTCATTATTTTCCATTTCAGGAGACACAGGCTTGGGAACCAGCCTCCCATTTTTTTTCCACATAGGCTTCTATGGGGTTCAGGGAATTACAATTGGCCTTTGACATCTGACTGCAGGTAACCACACACACCACCTCTTCTGGATATTGTTCCCTATAATCACATCCAGGGCGAGGTTGTCTGCCACTGCCACTTTTTGTACCGTCTCTCTTGTCTCACCCCAGTCCAAGAGAACACTATCAAGTGGCAGAGTTTTCTCCTCCCCAGTGAATCCCCTCACAGTGACAAACTGATTTGGCATAAGCTGGCCAGGCCCAGCCAAACCCCTTTTTACTATGGTAAGAGATGCCACCATGTCCCTTAACCCATGGGTCTACACCCCATTTACAGTAACCAGGTGTATGCTCACCCTTATCTTTACAGGCATGATTTCAGGGATGATACACAGAGGACCCAACTCTGTTTGAGCACCACTTTGTCCACTCTGTGCCTTTTTAGGACACTGTGTAGCAAGATGTTCTGGCTGTTTACAAAACCAACAGTCATCATTCTTGTTTTCCAAGACATACCTTTTCAGTATCCTGGGGCTTCCCCCTTCCTGCAGAGTCTGTGATGATAATAGCTGCCATGAAGTCATGCTTTTCTCATTCGGCCTTGCCACTCCTGCCCATTTCCTTTCAGAGCAGGCCTGCTCCTGGCAAAGTGGTCCGAGAGCTCAGCAGCTTGCTGTGCTGTTTTTGGATCTTGGTCATCTAGCTAAGTTTTCAACTCTGCTGGGAAGCCCAAAAGAACTGCTTTAAACATACAACCTCCTCAGTTTCCCCACAGAGTTTGCTTCCAACCTCTCCCATCAATGTTTTAAAAAGTGATGTTGCTTTGTGGCGAGTTCCTCAAAGCTCATGTCAGGGTTTTTTTGGAGTTTATGGAATTTAACCCTGTAGGCCTCAGGAGTCAGTTCATAATTTTTAAGCAACGCTGTTTAAGTTTCTCAGAATTGTTACTGTCCTGATTGTCCATTTGGCCTAGCATATCATGCCCTTTACCAGTAAGTAGCAAGATTAGCTGGAAGCTCCAGGACTCCCTGAGTACCTTGGCCTGGATACAGACCTTATCAAACAACTTCAAAAATGCATCCATATCTTCCCCATCTTTAAATCTGGCTATTCATTTTGAATTTAACCTATACCCCAGCCCTAGAATTTCAGGTTCTCCCCTGCCACTTACCTCCTCTGGCACTGGTGATTGGAGTCTTAGCTTCTCTAGTTCAAACTCCCTCTGTTCCTGTTTTTCTTTCCTCTCAGCCTCTCTCTGAAGTGGTTTATCCTTTTCCTCTGGCCTCTCTCTGATGCTGTTTTTCCTTTTCCTCGACCTCTCTCTGAAGCTGCCTTTCTTTTTCCTGCATCTCCGGTTTCATGTCATGATGGCGATCACAGAATAGCGATTGCTGTTACGGTAAGTATACATCACAGAAAATCAAAAAGGCGATGTACACTCCCAGTTATGGAACATGGGGAACACAGAAAAGGTTGTTCTGTGGGGGGCTTCACCCCCGCATCCACCTTACAAAGGATTACTAACTCCAGTAGGGTACATATCTGGGAGAGGGAGAACCTCAGAAAAAAAAAAATAACTCCCTGGCAAAAAGCAACAAAATACTATGTCCCTCCCCAGCCCCCTCCCCACCGTAGCCAGCCACCCTCACCACTCCACCATGGTGCAAGCTCGGCAGCCTACCACCACACTACCCCTTACATACCAGCCCTCTTCTTCTGATCTCCCTCCTGTTCTTCCCTTCACCCTGTTCTTCAGCCACTGCTACCCTTGCAATGTAGCCCACATAGCAGGTGCTGAAACTGAGTTGCTCATATTCAAGTCACTCACTGTTAATTGCCATTATGATGGTATACCTCATCTCCAGTTCAAACCTCTGCTCGAACTCCCTCTGCTGCTCAGTTTCAGACTTCCTCTGCTCGAATTCCAGCTCCAATTTCCTCAACTACAGCTGTAGGCTGATCTTTTCTAGCTCCAACTCTGTGGGTATCTTCCTCTGCTGCTGTGGCCTTAGTTTACCTCTGGTCTCTCTGTCCACTTCCCTGGGATTAGACTTTGCAATGGACCTTGGCACCCCCATGCTCAGGCTCTGATCCTTTTCAGTGACTTGCTGTGACTCAAGGTTTAGGACAACTGCTTGCTCATCAGCTGCCATGACAGCTTCTATGAGATTCTTTTGGTTCACCCCTCATACTGGACCCCTTTTTCTGACACAACTGCCTTAGGTAGTCTGCAGTGTATTCTGTGTAGTTAGAAGCCATCTTCTTCCCTAACTATTACCAAACTTGCTTACACTGAGAAAAAAACAGAAAATAGGTAGGGAGGTTTATACTGTAATCAAATTATTTTTTTCTGAATCTCTGCATTGATTGTGTGTGGATTGTTTTCAGCTTATCAGTCTGATACACTAGCCTTGAATCCAACCGGTATGCTTGTGCCACCAATATCTCTCAAATCGCAACACTGTGCTACCACATCTTTTGGATCCCACTACTGTGCACCAGATCTGTCACAAACTCACTCCTGAGGATCAGGTCCACTGAGCTCACAGTGCCCACTCCTATGTGCAATCCATGACATGGAGGGGGAAAACAAGAATACCCTCCCTGTGTCCTTCTAGAATGCTTGCCAAGATCATGACTGAACACCCACTATGAGGCCCCAGGGCTCACTCTTTACACTGGATAAGGTTACAATACCAGTCTCGTGTCTTGTAGCTAAAGTAGCCACATGAGAACCATATCTTGGTTGTTACACAAAGGGGGAAGATACAGGCATTACAATCTCTTCTGAGTAGCCTTGTAACCCTGATTTTGTCTTCTCCCATAGGCATGAAATAACCTGGTTCAAATCCCCACAGATTCTTCCTTGAGACTTTCATATTCTCCCAGTCTTTACCCAGATTTATGGTGACACTCCTTAGCAATAACAGTTTAGTCGCAGATTATTGTTAAATGTCCCACAACCACAAACAATATGAAAAATCTCACTCAGGCAAATTCTCCACTCTTTGGACTCCCTTTTTAGCAATCCTTCCGACCAAGCTACTAATTAAATGTGTTACTGGCATGTTTAGGAATGAGGGGATTCATGCTGGTGACATTGTGTACTAGTTGCAGCAAAGATGTGAAGTTCATAGTACCCCAGAACCTATCCTGGAGGCTGAGCAATTTCGAATGGAGGTGGAAATTTAAAGTCAAACTTCGACAAACTGAAGAAGGGATCTGTCACATCCCTAACTCATTCCTTCTGGGATGAGACAGAGGAGTATGTTTCTATGCTGGTCAACCATGGGCCTATTACAAATGTGGGGTTTGAACCCACCTATCAAATGTGGGCAACAAGCTCAGATGCAGTATCTGTGGTGAAGTAGGACATCTCAGCATGCAGTGTGCCAACCACACTTAATGTGAACTTTGTGAAGAAACGGGGCACACTTTTCCTGAATGCACCTGGGCAGCACAGAATAAACAAGATGCTGTCACTCCAGATCTCCTAATACAAAAAGCACAAGCAGAGGCATTACACCCTGAAACAGGCCCCAACCAAACTAAGGTGCTGGACCCATCTATGATTTTGGAGGCCTCAAAGAGAGATTTGAAGTTTCTGCTGTCCAGGTTCTGATAGTTTCCACTCTCCTGAAAAATCTACACTGGCATCTGATACTGCAGGGTTACTACATCCTGTCTGTTTCTCAGACCCCCAGGATAATGATCCTCTGGAAGGAACATCAGGTATGCCACCCCCAAAATCATGGACTACACCTTTACCTAGGAGAATGTCCGCCAGGAAAAATAAAATTAATCTTGTACCACCTGAGGTAGAAACTGATAACATTTTCTCTGTCCTGGAAGGCTCTGATTAGAGAGATTCAGAAATGGAGGAAGGGGGATATGATAATGCCTCCCAAACATCCGAACAGTTAAAATCGGGGGAAGGGAATATACTAGAAAAAATTAAAAATAGAAAAGGAATAGTTGAGCAACTGCATAGACTATAACACTGTATAAATGCATTATTTTGCTTCAACAAACATCTGTGATATTTTAAATGTTAAGAAGAGGCAGGCCGTTTTTCAATATTTGCATGACCAAAGATCTGATTTTTGTTTCTTACAGGAAAAATGGATGTCATCATTAACCCATCTCCATCTCTTTAAGGATGAATGTTGTTGGGGTCCTCCCTATTGGTCATTTGGGCAAGACAGGGTTGACAGGGTGAACATATTATTTCATGGAGATTCTTTTTACTTTTCCAAATTAGTGGACCTTGTCCCTGGGAGGTTACTAATTCTGGACAGTACCTGGGGATCTGACTTATGTAGGTTTATCACAGTTTATGGCCCATAATCCAAAGCAGAAAGAGTGTCCCTTCTTGGCCTCCCTACAACCTTTCTTAGTTACTACACATACCATCTACCTAGGGGGAAGACTATAATTGTAGCATCAACAACAAGCATTTGTCAGTGCCGGATGTTATCTTGCTGGCATTGGCATTGGTAGTGCAGAAGTTAAAGAGATGCATAATAGGAATGGCAGTGATAATTGAACTGATGCCAACCCCACCCCCACCCTGCAGAGACTGATAGACACTGGGGTGTGCTTTTGGGTCATTGGTCATAACACTCATGCCATATCATCTCTCACTACCCTGCAGACTCTGACAAATGTTGCATTGTGTCTTGGTGTCATCGGGCCTTACGCTCATCCCATTACATAAAGAAATACATTGAGATGGGTGCAGTGTAGGAGAATGGGGTGAACTTTGGGGCTGAAGAGTCCAAGGAACACCTTGATGCCTATCACTGGCTGCAGAATGGGGGAGGGGGTGGGCTGGAATGGCATGAGCATTACAGCTGACAATTCAAAGTCACACCCCTGACACCTGTTAGTCTCTACGAGGTGGGACATTACGGTTAGAAACCCTAACGCCCTGCACATTTGTTGGTTTTTGCACTCCCAGTTTTCAACATGGGCTTTCTGTGACCCCACCTCATGAAAGCATTTGGGACCTCTGCTCATGAACGGTGGTACTGTGAATTTGTTAATCTGTCCCTAATGTTGATTTCCCACAGTGACTGCGCCATTCTGTGCCAGATGTGTGAAAACACATTTTGGGCAGGATGTAAAAATGACAGCTGTGCCATTCATAAGAAGGTGTGAAGAAATGACAATGTTGAAAATCTGGAGTGAAAATAGTAAAAATTCTCGAAGTTACATGCATGCGTGGAAACTGCACAATGCATGCTCACAACATAGTCATTTTATGGAATTCTTTCACCAAATATTCAAAATAGGCATTTTGGGACCTATACTCATGAACAATGCCACTGTGATTTTCTTAATCTGTCCCAAACATTGATTTCCCAGGGACCATGCCATTTTGAGCCAGATGTGAGAAAACACATTTCAGATAGGATGTGAAAATGACAGCTGTACTGTTCATAAAAAGGTGTGAAAAACTGGCAATGTTGCAAATCTGGAGTGAAAATATTAAACATTCTTGAACTTATAAGTGTGCATGGAAACTGCGCAATGCACACTCGTAACAGTAATTTTTTGGAATTTTTTCACCAAATTTGCTACATAGGCTTTTTGTCAGCCCACCTCATGTACAGTGACACTGTTTGTGTACTGACTGAGAAAACAACTTTTGTTACTGAATAATGAAATGACAGTGACTGAGTTCATGAGGTGGTGTCCAAAGAACCCCTTGTTGAAAATTTGGAGCCAAAAGTTTCAAAAATGATAGCACTATCCACCTAAGCTGAAACCACCCCATTGATGCCATTATACTGCTTACTATGATTTTCTTCAGTTTGCAGTTGGCTTTGAAGCATGAAGACATGTTACCGCTCCACCAAAGATCATCGTGCCTGGCTCTGGAAGTAAGTATGGGGTGAGGGATGTGGGAAGGTGGGGTGCACAAAGGGTGGGTAGGGTTGGGGGAGGGGGGCTGTCATGACCATGAGGGACCATTTTCTGTTTTACAGGGTATAAAAAAATGAACATTGTGGGAAGGTTTTTCTTTTTCAGGGTGTAACAAGGACATTTTGGCACACTGGGGTGGGCCCCCAGTGTGTCACCTATGGTTTTTGGGGAAAGGGGACTGACTGAAGCCGATGTGGATTGGGCCCCCTGTCAGCAAAGGAAGCATGTCTGTGTTTAGGGTGACATGATGCCGAGGGGGCTTGGGCACCACCCTCAACAGCCAAAACAGCAAAATCAGAGATCTAAGGGTCCCCAGTGTGTGGTTTCAGCCGATAGGTGAATTAAGATATTACGCTGAAATCGCAGTGATTTAACAACTGAAATTGTAGGGATTCATCAGCTGAAATCACTGGGCTCTAAAATATAAATGCACATGTTTATATTTTGCAATCAGTCATACTGGGGACACTGTTATTAAAGCATATGTTTGACCCTCTGAGGCGGGGGGCAAAGCACCCCCATAGAACAGTATACATTGAAAATAAAATATATTGTGGAAATGCCAGCTAAGTTCAATGAGTGTGCAATAATAACTTGTAGTATATATGTTTGTGTGCAGTATTTTTTGTGGGGGTTTCCTTGGGTTTTGGGGGTTTGCCAGCTATTGATCAGTGCCATAACAAGGTTGTGTAATTCTCTGCGTAATAAATAAATCTTTTTATTTTGAATTTCATTAGCTGACATGCATATTTCTGAGGAATTAATTATTTTTCTTATATAATTTACTGTTGGTTTCAAGGTATAGATAAGCACCCATTGCTATGACTTATTTATTTATTTGCAATTTGATGACTAGGAAAGGCACACTGAACCGAAGTTCGTTTCCAGGTGTGACCTAGGTACAGAATGTACAGTGAAAACAGAGAGTGGCAAAAGGTGGGGAGTGCTTACAGTATATACAGACATTTATACAAAGAATATAATATTTTTCAATAAAATATAATGAGTTAACGTGCAAAGTAAATAACTGTGTGAGGCAGGAGTATAGACCCTGACTAGGATATGTAGGTAGACACTGTGAGGGGTCTCTGCTTTGTGCTGTGACCATTGGAGCATTTAGGGCAGTCTGGGGTGGGGAGGAGCCTGAGGAGTTGCATCAAGGCAGAACGAGAAGGGGACAGGTGAAGGCTGGAGGGAAGGTTGTTCCAGAGAAGGGGGAGATGGTATGAGAAGGCAGCTTGGCCAGTGAGAGTGTGAGGGCAGGGCAGGTGGAAGGTGCATGGGTCCCTGTGGCGAACAGGGTAGTTTAGGGAGGTGGCAGGGGAAAGGCTGGAGGTGAGATAGAGGGGTAGTGAGTCAAGCCAATATTTTGCTATGAAGGAGGTGCTGTGGATGGTTCTTCTATGGGAGACCGGGGCAAGAGAGAGTGTAGTGTAGAGTAGACAGTGGTGAGTAAGTGGGAAGGAGGCAGTGGCGAAGTGGCAGAAACAGTTAAGAAGGGTATCTAGTCTGGAGATAGAGGAGGTTGCGGCCATACTGTAGATTATGTCAGCATAGTCTGTAATGGCAAGATTGTTTTGTGTACAAGCTTGCAATAGGTGGGGATGGGTATGCTGGCCTTGTGTGGATAGAGGAGGTGACTTTGGGCCAGAGTTTAATGCACATGACCTCAACATGCAAGGAGTAGTTGAGGTGGCTGTCCAGCCATACTCCTAGGTACTTGAAAGCAGGGACTAGCTCCAGGGGTGAGCCAGCCAGGGTGGTGATTGCTAGGGGAGGGCTGGGAGAGTTGCAAGCTTCTGTCTGGAGCCAAAGACCATGGTGACAGTTTGTTTATCATTGAGGGTAAGCAGGTTCTCAAGGAGTCAGGACTGGACTCTGTTGAAGTTGTTTTAGAGGTTGGGGAGGATACTGTCATAGGAGGTGCCTGAGGCAAAGATGATAGTGTCATCTGCATATAGATGCACATTGGAGGAGAGGCAGGTGGATGGAAGGTTGTTTATGAAAGGGAGAAGAGGATGGGGCCGAGTATAGAGCCTTGGGGGATGCCATATAGGCTAGGGAGAGGGTTAAATAGAGTGTCACCAATTTGAACAGATTGTTATCTGTCATGGAGGTACAAATGGAACCAGGAGATGGTAGTTTGGGCTAAGTCAAAAGAATTAAGTTTGTGAAATAGCAGTAGGTGGGAGACGGAATCAAAGGCTTTAGCCAAGTCTATGAAAATGGTGGCTGTGGTTAGGCTGTTGTCCATGGCAGAGAGGATGAAGTCAGTTACACATAGAAGGGAGGTGATGGTGGAGTGGCGTTTTCTGAATCCTGTCTGTATGAGTAAGAGGGAGCTGTTGGAATAGAGAAAGTCAGACAGTTTGGACAGTATAAGGGATTCCTGGACTTTGGCAAGGGAGGGGAGGAGTGAAATAGGTCTGTAATTTCCAGATAGGGCGGTATCTCCACCTTTGTGCAGAGGGATGATTTTGGCCATTTTCCAGGCTTTGGGGACAGTGGCTGTGGACAGAGAAAGGTTTAGTATGTGAGTTAAGGGGGGGCCACAATAGCAGAGGCAGAGATACGGAGCAGTTTGGGGTGAATACCGCCAGGGCTAGATTTGGACATCTTAAGGGAGGCAAGTGCATTGCATACTTTCAGAGGTGTGATAGGAGGAAGGAGGAAGCCAGGGGTAGGGGAGGATGGTTTGGCTGACTTGGGAGTGGGAGGAGGGAAGTCAGGACGAGCACAGGAGATAAAGAACTTTTGAAGAGCTCAGCCATGGAGGCAGGGTCTGAGATGGTGCTGCCATCACTATTAAGGGCTGGGCATGTCTGTTTAGTATGGGATCAAGTAGGGAGTTGATCAGCTTCCAGAAGGACACGTGTGGGTTCTGGAACCATGCGAATTGTGCATTAAAGTAGGAAGATTGGAATGACGAATGGCCTTAGTGCATTTGTTTCTCCTAAGTTTATGAGACTGTAAGTCCATTGAGTCATGGGAGGCTTTGTACAGCCTCCATACCTTGTCCCTCAAATGACACAGGGCGGTAAGGTCAGGCGTGATCCGGGGTGGGGGATGGTGGTGGTGTTTTACAGTGATTTTTCTGAGGGGAGCGTGCAGGTCCCAGATACACTGGAAAATACCACAGAACTGGGAAAGGGTAATGTCTACATCAGACGCAGAGAGGACTGGTTGCCAATCTGCATTTGAGAGGTCTTGTTGCAGGGCATACTCATTTAGGGTGTATAAGGGGTGAGAGCAGATGAATTTAGGAAGAGAGAGTGGAGAGAGTATTTTGCTGATGCAATAAGTAACACAGTGGTCACTAAGAGCATTGGAGAAAATTCCAGAGGCCATGATACGGTGGGGATGGGTGGATAAAATCCAGTCCTGAAGGGTGTGGTTTTGGAACAGAAGGTTTAGGTGGATAGGTTCCCTGATTTGCTAGGAGAGATTCAGGGCTTCAATCCTAAGGGTGGTGGGTTTGGTGGAGGAGGAGAGCCAGTCAAGATTGAAGTCACCTAGAAGCACAAGTTCATCATTAGATGTTCTAGAGGAGATTGAGGAGATGGCCTGTATGACTGAGTTGGGCGAGGTCTTTGGTGGGGGGTTTAGAGCCCCAATGTAGACGGGGGGTGGAGGAAACAAAGGATAAGAGTGTAACAATGGATTCATTGGAGGATGGTCAAGATTTGTTGAAGATGATCAAACACTAGAGGGATTGACTAATGTATAGTGCCACCCCCCCCCCGAGCTTGCCCCATTCCAGACAAAATAAGTTGCAGTCAGGAATGGCAAGCCAGAAGTTAGGGATTTTGGCAGATAGCCATGATTCCATTAAACAGAGTATGTCAGGGCAGTAGTGGATGACCCATACTATTAGGGCATCCACTTTGGGGAGGAGGGTCCTAGCATTGAGATGAAAAATGCGGAAGCCCTTTGGGAGTAAGTCTGGGGTGAGGCAAGAGGGGAGGCCTGAAGCAATGGTGGGGGAGTTAGAGAATTGCCTGGGCACCTGGGTGCCAGAGTTGGGATGTATGTCACCTGCCAAATGCAAGAGGAGGATGGTGTAGGTAAGTAAAGGAGATAGTTTGGATACACCGGAATGGTGCTTGGAAGGTGGCACACGTAGGTTCAAGCAGCATAGCAGAGCCTCCAACTTAAGGAAGGTGGAGTGAAGCAGAGAGTGGTACGTGGATGGGGAGTGCAGGAAGGGATTGATAGGTGGAAGGGATGGGGGAATGGGGAGGGGAGAGTAGAAGAGTTAGCATAGGAGTGGGATAGGGTGACTCATGTAGAAAGGAGGGATCAGGAGATCTTGGAAGAGTGGAGAGAGGTTATCAAGATGGGTGATAAAGTGGGGTGGTGAGAAGAGTATAGTTTGCAAGAAAAGGCGGCATAGTATATGCTTTGTGGCTTTGCTGGAATTAAGTTGGGTGTAGATGAAATGGCAGCCATTAGAGGAGAGATCAGGTAACCTGCAGATGAGAAAGTTGCCTGCTAGGTTTTTGCCATCATGTGGTAACTGCTATAAGGATCCATGTCGACCAAGGGTGGTGGTGGGAGTGGTGGGGCAGCTGACACACTGCGTCGGCAGGGTCCTTGTCTGCCATTTCAGCTGAGCATGGAGGAGCTCCTGGGATCATACCTTAGGCAAGCTATGGAGGCTGTAGGTGAGAGCTTTGATGTCCTGCCCTCGCGACCACTTGGGGGAGTTGAAATCTGCCTTTAGGAGACCTGTGGAAACATAGGAGAAAGGAGCTAACTTTATAGCAGGTACTGATAGAGGTGTGGCTGATCGGGGGAGAGGGTCGCGATAGCACTGATTTGTAACGCTGGAGAAACACTGACCCAGTTAAGAGGAGATGCTGTTAATCTTTCACCAGAGACTTTACAGTTAAGGGCACAATTAAATTGGCTTCTACACAAGGTAATTTGGCTAGAAACAAGTGTGTTCAGCTATTTTTCCCTCTATGCACAGTCATTTCAAAATTAAGGGCACAATTAAATTGGCTTCTGATCTTGTTAATTAAGTTCCAAACAAGCGTGTTCAGCTAATGCTCCTTCAATGCACAATTAATACTACTTAAAAACAAGGTAAAAATATAGGCAGTCTATTTGTCTTTTGGTGCCCAGCTAGACCAGCATTAAACAAATTAAAGTAACGACTGTAAGAAGGCAGCCTGTCTCACTTAAGGTACTCAGTTTAAAATGTGCAAAACAACTTAATCTGACTGTAAACAAGCATTCCTAACTCTTAAGACACACTGTAGAAACAGTAGAAAAGCTTTACAATTGTCTAACAATTAGCTGTACAAAATCTATCTGCATATCTCTGTCAACAGAAAAACAAAAGGAGAAAATTATTCTTTTTAACAAAAAGATGCCAAAACAAGTCCTTGTTGGCTGTTTCAGCAGAGTGTAGAGGAGCTCCTGGAATCATACCTTAGGCAAGCTATGGAGGCAGTGGGGGAGGGCTTTGATGTCCTGCCCTCGTGACCCCTCAGGGGAGCCAAAATCAGCCCTTAGGGGACCTTAGACAAGCAGTGGAGGCTGTGGGCATGGGCTTTGATGTCCTGCCCTTGTAACCCCTCAGGGGAGCTGAAATCTGCCCTTAGGAGACCTTAGGCAAGCTGTGGAGGCTGTGGGGGAGGGCTTTGATGTCCTGCCCTCGCAACCCCTCAGGGGAGCTAAAATCTGCCCTTAGGAGAACCACTAGATGTTCTGATTTGCTTTACTACTAACAGCATTGGCATGACATATTTCTCAGAAAAATTTTATTGGTACACTGTGGACCTTTAGATCTCCAACAATGCCAACAAAAGAAGGGGGGACATTATGCTGATGGGGATTGTGCTCCCTATTGGCAAACAATCTAGGGAGGGGGCATGCCAACAGGGGTATTGGGTACCCCCAACTCCGGCTTTTGTGGGACCGCGAAAGGCAGATGGCAGCAGCCGCTGCCATGTTTATTGAAATGTTTCAGCAGACAAGGCATACCCTGCAATGACAGGGTGTTTCCTCATTGCAGTGGCAAAATTATTTCAAGTTGGTGGCACGCTTCTGAACTGCTGTCATAGACAGCATGTTCATTCATTGGTGCCACAGAGACTAGTCCAAAAAAGCAGGGGCACCGCTGGCCATAACACAGCTGCACCTCCACAACCTGCTATTCCAGCAAACTGTCACAAAATGTTGCTTGCACTGCATATGCAAGACAACAGAAAAAGGGCACGCAACACATAGATAAAATGATTTGTTGTGACTCTAGCATTTAAAAAATGTATTATATTAGCAGACCTATTAAACTGTGCTAACCATCAGGTATCTGGGCCCAATTTTATTTATGACAAATAGTTTTACCACTACCTTTGATCATTTTTTTTTTATCAAGGATGTGCAGTCCTATTCTTTAGAAATTCTCCCAACTGAATTTTCTGATCACATTCTTCTTAAAGTCAAAAGTCACATTAATCCAGCCAGGCCACTCAAACATAACAGGTGGAAACTAAAAAGCTCCATATTACCTGTTCCAACTGTACAAAAGGGTATTAAAGGTTTACTGAGTGCTAGGGCCTCAGTACTTAAGCTGTATGAAGATGCAGGGGCTTGGAGGGCTGAAACAAAGCAGGATCTGAAAAATTGGTTTCAAAACTATGGGTAGGAATACTGAAAGAAGCACATTTTTATATATTTAAAACTTAGATAACAATTACAATATTTACTGTATCTAGTTCCCATTTCTAGAAAAGATTTGTTCCCACAAATCAATAACCTTAAAACAAGATGAGGAAATATCAGTGTGACAGGGCCAATACCATAAGAGCTGAATTACTTTATGGTACCCCCCAAAAAACCTGGGGGATCCTTTTGAAGCATGTAAAACGTGGAAAGAAGCCTCTTCTTTTTCTTGCCTAAGAAATAAAAAAGGACAATTGGTTTCCATTAATAGGAATTTACAAGACATTGTGAGAAAGCAGTTAAATTCCTTTAGCATGGAACAGCCACCTTTAGAAAGAGATATAGATGCAGTACATATCTCTCCTTCATCACACAAATAGTGCCGCCTTGTGAAGTTCAAGACTTGATCAAACCCTTCGCAGTTCAGGAAATTCAATATGTAATTGGAACATTAAAACTGGGTGCCTCTCCTGGGGCTGATGGTCTACCTTATGAATTTTATAAAGCTTTTACCAGTAAATTTGCTGCTTGTCTTGAACAAGTGTACACATATTTTCCAGTCACATTTTGTACCCAAATATTTTACACAATGCCTTATTATATTTTTATATAAATCAGGGGATAGATATAATATTGAAAATTGGAGGCCAATCAGCCTACTTAATACAGCTGTTAAAATATTATCTCAACTATTAAACATCCGCCTGAGGTCTGTAGCTAAATTCTTTATCCATCCCACCAAGTAATGCGGCCTTCCAAATCAGAAAATCTAGCACTCTCTAATTACTATCAGGGAAATTACAGCATATTATCATTTACATCAAAACTCGGGATCCTTATGTCACTGGATCAAAGTAAGGCCTTTGACAATGTAAACCAATCATTTTTTTTTCACACCTTAGAAGCCTGTGGGATTCCTGGAATATGTATTCATTGGTTACACTTACTATACTCTTCTGCCACAGTTTGCCCCATCATCTTAGGCCAAATAGGTAATGAAACTGAATTATTGCAAGGTGCCAGGCATGGGTGCCCTTTGAGCCTTCTCAAATACATTTTTTCGTTGGCCACATTTATCAGGAATTTAAGTGAGAAAAAATATATCCAGGGTTTGTCAGGAAGTCAGGGCATGGATGAAATAAAGATTTCCTCCTATGCAGATAACATATGGTTATTTTTAGGTAACCCAAATTGTATACACAATATACTTCAGGAAATGCAGACATATGCATCTGTTTCAAAAGCAAGATTAAACCTCAACAAATGTAAAGGAATACAGATTGGTAAACCAATAATAATTCAGTCACAGATTGGGGGAACAACATTTTAAATAAACTTATTAAAATGTTGGGCATCACCTTTGGTGCTCAAAATATGCCACATATGAATGTGGTAACTGCTATAGAAAAATGCTAAAATAAGATAAAACATTGGAAGGGGTGGAAGATATCGAAACTTAAACAAGTGCAAGTAATAAAGACATTTCTAATTCCCTCACTTCTATATACAGGAATGCTATATTCTCCTCTGGTTGTTTTAGAAACCCAGTTGTATTGTTGTTCCTTCCAAATGCTGTGGGGCAGCAGACTTAACCCCATAAAAAGGGTATATACATACCTAGGAAAGGAAAAAGAGAGTTTGGGGACAGTGGACCATCTTATATTTTTTCACACTCTTTTCTTTTCTCAAACATTTAGGTTAGGTTTAGTTTCTATAGCTCATTTACCACATATGGATAAACAATAACCTAACATTTTGTTTTCAAAAATGGGATACTACCCCCCAAAATGTCTAAATATCTTCAGATACCTTACTTTTTAAAGCCTTCAATCCAAAAATTACATAAATGGGGATTATCAAAATCTCAGATCATACAGAACACAGGGCCTAATCCATATAAACTCACTATGTCACAGGTTAACTCCATAGGACCAGAATTTAAACATTGTTCGCCTTCTTAAAGGAAGAATGTACTAGCTTTGCTTAATAATAAAAGGATCCTCCAACATATGTGGGAAGTGATATGGCTATGTTCCTATGGGAAATTAAAAGTCTGAGAAAATAATAAGCCTAACACTCTGGAGGAGAGGTACTGTCCCTACTTTGCTTGTATAGCACAGGAAGAAACCATGGAGCATTTGTTCCTGTCTTGCTCCCATATGAAACCATTATGATCTTTCCTTGCTAGACATTGAATTTGCTTTTGCTGACCCACCTTTCTTATGAAAGTCAGGTGTTAGGGGTTTACATCTCAAATCTGACCAAATACCACACTGGAACCTTAACTGTAATTCCTTGTTGTATAAAATATTTTTTATGGGTAAGCTAGATGCCAATGGGTCTTCAGCAGCAGGTTATGTTTAATGGATCTGTTAGTAGACTATGTGACTCAGCATTACACAAAATCTATGAGCATGATGTTTCTCTGCACCCTTTATCTAAAGTGTAAATGTGGTGGAAAGGGTTTTCATTTTTTTTCCAATGTAAGTGATTAAATATACCAGCTGTGTAGCAGTTTAAGAAAAGAATAAATATGGAATGGCATGTATGGAACTAAGTTACTAGTGTTATGTCAGTTTAGGTTAGGGCCTGGGTCTTTGTTTTTATCTCCTACTTTTTTGGGGGGACAACGGAAATAGGGGTTATAGGACACTTGTATGGGGTTTCAGTGCACAAAAAGTTAAATGTGATTTACAATGTTACCATGTAATTTTTTCTACCTTTCCCTTTTATTCAAGGTCTTGTGTTGTGTATTGTTTCATTCGTCCTTTCTGTATGTTTTTTATTTGATCCTGATGTATTCATTCAATAAAATTTCCCTACTCTTTTCAAGAGGTGCCATGAAATCTTGAACATTCACCAGATCAGGCAGATGGGACTTCAGTTTAATGTCATATCCAAAAACAGCACCTCAGAAGTGCAGCACCCCCCCCCCCATGCTGCAATACAGAGTCAGTATTGGGATTTAACCCAAGTGCCTGATGTGGGGATAGAACCCACAGCCTTCTGATCTTCTGGCCTCAGAGGCGAGTGTGCAACCTGGATGGCCACAGAAACTGACAATATGCCCTCCTTGCACCTTTATAAACTTATAAAAGAACAGTTTTGTTTTTCCATTCAAAGCTTATAAAAAAGTTTTGTTTTTCCATTTAACATCTTCTGATCAGACTTTCGGCAGGCTAAGTGACTGCATGATTTTTATGTCGACCAAAGAGGATTCAATCCATGTTTCAGAGTGATGCTATGGCATTTCCTTTCATAATACTGCAGAATTAGGAAGCAGCATTTGTCTCAAGTCACAAGTAAAAACAAGACCTGTGAACTCTGGCACAAGCAGGTCCTCAAGTTGATCAAAACACTTTTCTTGTTACTTCTGGGATCATCTGATTGAGTGATTTCTTTTTTCCTTTTTAAGGCAAGCAATTAGTGGTACTATTGGGACTGATATTAAAATCATAGTTACTTAGCTTGCAAGAAGCTTGATATGAAGATACTAAATGAAAAAATAAAACTGTTCTTTTATTATTTTGAGACTTGAGAAAGGAAAAAAGCATACTTTGACCCACTCTTTTGTCGCTCTTCTGTCAGTAACAAGAACCATGCTCACAAGAACAGATTAGACAATGGTACTTATAAGCATCAGGGTGCATTAAATCAAAATTTTAGTGTTTTTTGACATGACTGAAGAGGTATCCAATTCTGTTAAAACACT
This sequence comes from Neoceratodus forsteri, assembly GCA_016271365.2. NCBI lineage: Eukaryota > Metazoa > Chordata > Ceratodontiformes > Ceratodontidae > Neoceratodus > Neoceratodus forsteri. Next base: position 506,535,350 of record CM057452.1, on the reverse strand, counting down.
AGCTTCCCTTTTGAGCAGTTCACCGCATCGATAATTCCGTGCATAGCATCTGCCTGCAGCAACCAGTTGGAAGTGTGAGGGTTACATGGTACAGAAAACCATTCATCAACCTCACTGTCTCACCTGCGGGAAGTGCATGCTACACAGCCAAACGGATGTTCATTACAGATCACCCCTGTAACCACCATATTTTAAAAAATGCTGAAACATAATAAAACTAAATGTTCTTCCATATCACACTAACATATCTAAACTGACTCTGCACTAATAGGTTCAAACATTAGAAAGACTGGCAAATACTGTGAAGGCAAAGAACTATTCCTGCCCCCCTTTTACCCTACAAGCAAGAGACAGCAGAGATGGAGAAGTCTGCCTGGAAACATGCTTGACGAAAAAGACAGCTGATTAAGGCTTTCAGCGAGAATCAGTACAGTATAGACTGAATTAGGGCCCTAGAGTTAGTGGCCAGAAAACATAAAGAAAGCCAGAGAGAGAGAGAGAGAGAGAGAGAGAGAGAGAGAGAGAGGGAGGGAGGGAGGGAGAGAAAATCAATTCACTATAGGATGATTTGGGGACCTAAAGTTAGCGCCAAAGAGAATAAGGGAAAGGCAATTTATTTTTGCTGCATTAAGAAAGAAAATTGATGATAAGAAATTTTGTTTGAAAACTTGAAAAGAAATAACTAAATTTTCTACTGTTCAAATAAATGCCAAATACTGTAGTTTAGGTGTTTGAACTTTGAAGCTTGACTGGCCTATAATTTTGAATGTTCCTGAATAGCCTAGGCCACATGGTTACATGATACCTATCACAGTAAGGCTTCCACATTATTTTTTTTTTTATTTTTGGTTACCGTGTAGGTGCGCTAGACATAAAAATGCCTATTTTCAGGCACTACCCAGGATAGTTCAACAAAAATACAAATACAGTCCAGAGTACAGTACAATACACAACAGCCTTCACAGCCAGTGGTATATAACGGTGCATTACAAACTATGGTTCCATCTGGACAGAGCACAATGATGTTATGTCAGTTCTATAGTCCTACAATATTTATGTATATGACCTCATGTATCCTAGTGTTACTGCATGCCTCTCAGGTCTTTACAACACTCTCAGCTCTCGTATTAATCTCCACCTTGTATTGCTGGTATATGGACCTGTCCCATTCTGCAAGGGAATGTTTGATTTCCTGCAGATGGAACCAGTCTATGACCCCCACCACCTCCTGACAAAAACAGCCAAGCATATAAAACAAGCAGCACCTGTGTTCACTCAAACATTTTCTTTTGATAACACCATCTGCATTGCACAGTTTGGCCAGTCAGTGCTTTTTACCTTTATCTGAGGGCAACCAAATCTTGTGCCACTACTGTTAGGTTTTCTTTTCTATAACATCAGAGTTCCTCAGAGGAAAGGGTAGATCAATTGCTAATTGCTCCCCTTGGGCATCAGTAGCAGCAGGTTGTGCTGCCACTCCAGCAGGATCATAAATCTTATCTGTCAGTTCCTCTACTCTTACATCAAGCTCCTCTTTTGCATCTTGTTCTGTCTCAGGTGGCTCATCTGCTTTGGGGATCTTGCTGGTGCTGCCTCCTATGAGGACAGTGCAACAGTATGCTCAGGAGCTGCCACCTGATGAACCATTCTCTATGCTGATGATCCCTCTGGTGAGATCAATCCTTCCAGTCTCATGTTGGTCTGTGTGGGACATCCTCACATCCTCTGAGGTAGTCGACCACTCTTCCACCTCTGTAGACCCTTCATAAGGGATAACAGTTCCAAGCTCTAACCCCTTAGGCTAGACAAAGGCTCCTGCATTGACCCATGAGTCCCTGCCACACTCCCAACCCTCCACCAGTGTTTCACATGGTCTCTGGGCCCCAACTCTTGCCCACCTGGGCAGTTATTATTTTTTTATTCAGTTTGCTTTACTAATTTTTACAAAACAAAAACAAACAACAATAAAATCATTGAGTGTCAAAGATGAAATCATATCTAACACGAGGCGTAAACAGATAACAACTATAACCAAAATACAGAAATAACAACTAACTACCCCTGTCACTCAAACCCTAACTCCACCCTTTCTAACTCTCAACCCAGAGCACACTATTTATGATACCAACCTAGAAGTCTAACCTCGAAGAGGATGAAAAACAACCACCCATTATCTAATACATGGCGACCTAGGTACCACAAACATGAGTATAATCCAGTAAAAAAAACACCCTTGTAATCCTGAAAGTAAAAAGAAGAGCAAAACACAAAGGCTAAGAAGTAAAATCATGTCCAGTTTGCTCCTGTCTAGGTATTTCCAGATATTGATAGGAGTGTGTAAAGAATTTTCCACCTTTATTGAAAGTGTTCTCCCCTGTGCTGTAGCCTAGCTATTTGTTTTTCTACCATAAGGCTTGCAGAATTTCATGATGCAATTCCTGACAGAAAGGAGTAGAATTATCTAGTCAATATCTAAGAATAATAGCTTTAGCTGTAATTGATATTAAGGCCATATGGGCCTTACTGTACCAAGCAAACTATCAGGATAATCTCCCACAAGACAAATCTCTGGGGTGAAGGCATCCTCCAATCCTAAAAGTAGATCAAGTGAAGTCTTTATAGAGTTCCAGAAAGGTAACACTTTTGAACAGTCCTATAATATATGTTTAAGATTCTCATTCACAAGACCACAAGAGGAGCAGACTGGAGACACGGACTTGCCCATCTTAAACAACTTGAAGGGTGTATAATACATATTATATAATACCAAATACTGAAGCCATCTTCAATGATCTCTCTTAAAATATCTATATGAATCATACCATATAGTTTGAAATTGGTTAGCTTCATACTGTAGCCGCAGAGTCTGATACCAATAAAAACAAATGCCAGAAAAAGAACCTGGGTCTATTGACTGGATGTGAGCATATAATCCAGAAACTGAATAGGGTTGTGCGTCTAGGGATATAAAATGGGTCAAAATCATGTTATCTGGTAAGATCCAGGGTCCTGAACCAACTGGGCAGTTATAATTTCCTCCACAGTTCACTTTCTTTCAATGTGGTTTCCCAGCCCCAGGTTGGTAGCTTGGACAGGAGCCAGTGACCCTAACCTGGATCATCATAGCACTGGAGTATAGACTGGTGGAGGCCTCATGGGATCTGGCATGGCTGCAGGATCTTCCCTTTGCTACAGGGTTGTGGAACTGTGCAAAAGCAACTGGTGCTCAGTGTCTTTGAAAACTAGCTCATTCTGGCATGGAGGGCATAAATGAAAGGCTATCACCCCGGGATGCCTGACTCCACATCAGTCAAATGAGAAGTGCAACCCTATCTGTCACAGGGGTGCAGCACTCCCAAAGCCCTCTGCCAGTTGGGTTGTGGGTTTTGCTGGGTAACCCTCTTCTGGATTCATGCAGTTCCAAGAGTGGAGGGTTGGTCTGTGCCACTGTTCATCACCTCCTCTTCTTCCCCAGTACTTTCAAAATTCCATGCTAACTCCTGCCAAAAGACCTGGTGCTTTAGGGGTGGTATGGGCTCTTCGGTGGTGGGATCTCAGGCTGGGCAAGGGAAACAGCAGGGGAACTCTGCTAATGGGACAGGTTGTACCATACTATCACTGCTGTCAGAAAATACTTAGTGTGGGCACAGTTGTGGCCCCACCTCTAGGACTGTAAAGCCAACCCTCAAAACTAGTACCTAATAGGCTGGTGGGTTTTGGCTTTCCACTGACATTGTTCGCAGTTCAGACTATTGCTTTTTGTCTTTTCTGTTTCTTGCAGGCTGGTAATATATCTCTGATGCTTTTGACAGTTGCCAAAGCCCCTTTTTTGTTCACACACACACATTCACACACACAAACAGACCAAATTGATTCTCTAAGAAAATCCTGCACAAAGTCCTGCTGTGAAAAAGTTAAAACAGTATCTTTTGCATTTTCCAGTGTACTTTGCTGGCTGCAGTGCTAACTTGCACAGTCACCTTTTCAGGAAGGAAGGTATAGCACTCACGGGTAGCAGCAATGGCCACCACGCAGATCTAGCAATGACTCCTCTAGTGATGTATAGGGTGGGAGTGAAACCAGCTGGCTGGATGCAGCTTCTTCAGTGCTGGTGAAGGCTAGATCCTCAGTGACAGCGCTTGCATCCTTGAAGTCAGTGGTCATCCCAGGACAATCCTCAGAGGTGGTACTTCACTTTTGTCCTCTTCAAACCTCTGCTAAGCACATTCCTCAGATCACATAATGCCATGCAAATGAGCTGGGGCTTTGAACATGCCCCCAAGCAGCTCTTAACATGTAGGATTGATCTCTGCATCTGTAAAATACAACTGAGAGATGTTTATTTATTTATTTAAAAGTTTCAACAGAAAGATATACTGAGCAAAAATTGCTAGTTTTCCGGTGTGTCCTGGGGGAAGGGAGTAGGGATGGGTACCAAGGATGGGACCAACATTGTAAACATACTATAGCAAAATATTACAATAAGTACAGAGCAGTAAGTGCTAGGCACTACATTGTGTACAGGAATAATATACAGTAACATTAGGTATAGCGTAGATAAGCATGAAAATTACACCAACGATACAGCAATCAAAGGAATTGTAGACATAAATTCAACCAGTGATATAGCAACAGCAAAGACTTGTATACATAGATTCAACAAGCAGATAGTGATAAGTGCTAGGTGTGCTATACATATTTTTCTTTTGGCTATAATTTGGCCATTTCTATATCGAGTTTGCTCAAATGTTAAAATTCAGCTTTGACAGGGGGACTTGACAAGCACCCATGTCTCTTTTTGGGGGCCAGTTTGTGGCTGGTCCCCACAGATGACAGGTACTTATGTGCCCCAACTCAAAAAGTAAGACTCTGACCAGGATTATATATTATGTCTATGCAATGGGGCAAGAAAGGGGTCCTTTAAAGCTACTGCTTACTATAATACTTTTATTAAATGGCATTGTCCACTAAACTACATATCCATGTCCTAGGGTCCCTAAATTACAAACAGTCCTCTGTACAGAACTCTTAACCTTCTATCTATAACAAGCAGTTTGACAGATCTACTGTTATCATTCAGAGCTGAGCATTAGGCCATAGCATTACAACAGTCCACTCTTTGGTGCACTTTGGGTTTGCAGCTACAGTATATCTCTACTCAGGGAGGCTTGATCTGACATGGGTAGCTCTACACAGACTCCCCAGTAACCTACCCTCAGTTCCAATCAGCTGTGGGGCAAACATTCCGGAGCCACCTGTGGCACAGACGCATACACTCAGAGAATTATCTACCACGTTTGATGGCGGATTTGGCTCAGCATACATGGCCTAGGCTGCCATCCTCCACCACCTCAGACTTGGAGGGGTTCACAAGAACCTCTGGGCAACTCTGTTTTGGGGAGACACCCACTTCTTTAATTTTTCCTCCTGCTATAATGTAGTGGGGCTTCTGGTCTCTCAGTTTTCAGTTCTCTATACTATTCTCTTTGTTTCCAGATGTCATTCTGAGTCTCTAACTCTCTCTCACTTTTCTCTCATGATTTGCTTCAGTTTCCTAGCTGCCTTTGGCCAGGATCTACCTGTGCCCCCCTCCAGTGGGGAGGGGGGGGTATAAGCTTCTGAACTCTCTGCTTCTCTCTGTAGGCCTGGATCTCTGCATACTTCTGAATTGTGTAACTTAGCTCAGGTACTCAGCCCTCAGGTCTCAAGACTGAAGGGTACTTGTGTCTTTCCCTTTTATGAGGGCTTAGAGGGGCAGACTGCTCCCCAGCATTTGCATAAGTCTCACATGTGCAAACTTGTGTACTATGCAACAATGTATTGAAGCTGAGGAGAAAGCAGAGCTATAATCTTTCAGGAGTCAGGGCCTGAGCTGTATACAGAAACCAGTTTTTAACCAGGCAGGAGCAGGTGACAACCTGGTTATGCCACTGATTTACCACCAACCTCCTCAATCTATTTATTTATTTGTTAAATTTTGTTGACCAAGTAGGCCCACTGGGACTAAAGTCACTTTTTTCAGGGAGAGGGCTCCCTTCCAGACACTTGGGGGCTCTTCTTACTGTGTGCCCAAACTGGGTAAAGACTCGATTTTGTGCTCAGGTTACCGTCTGATCTCCCTCCTTAATTAAGATGTAAAAATCTTTGTGAAGGTGCAAGCCATCAGGTTACAATGTATTGTTCCTTCCCTGATTCACCCAGAGCAGATGGGTTTTATCTCCGGTTGGCATATTCAAGATAATGTCAGAACATCATTAAACATTCTCTCAACAGCTGAACAGCGCCCTGATGATATTTCTGGGGCAGTCTTATTGCTAGATGTAGAAAAGCCATTTGATCACCTGGATTGGGAATTTCTTGATTAAGTTCTGATGAAATTCAGATTTGGCAAAGTTTTTCAACCAGATCCATAATCTATACATAAACCCTCATGCTAGAGTTAAAGTAAATTAAGTTATTTCCCCACCCCTTTTAAAATCAAATGAAGAATGAGGCAGGGTTGCCCCCTTTCCCCTCTTCTTTTTTTGCATTAAACTTAGAGCACCTAGTAGCATTATTTAGACAAGCCCCTGAATACCAGGGCATTAAAATTGGGAATGAAGAACTTAGAATATCTGTATATGCCGACTATACCCTGTTGTATATCTCCAATGAGAAACATAATCTTCCCCAGGTGCTAGAACTAATCAGGGTTTTTGGGTGGGTATCAGAGTTTAAAATGAATGAAAGCAAGATGGAGATCATATTTTTGACTGGGGCTCCAGATGCCCTAACAAATCACTCTGTAGTCTGAAATGGGTCGCTTCCGTCTTCCACTACTTGGTGATCTGGGCACCAATGGATATTCAGGATTCATATATAACTAATCACCATAAACTTCTAAATGATATCCAAGCAGACTGCAACCATTGGCAATAATTACCCATCAATATGTGGGGAAGGCCAAGGTAATCCAAATGAACATTTTGCCTAGATTTTAATTTCCGTTTACTTCACTCCCAGTCTGGGTCCCTCAGTCATTTTGGAAGTCTATCCATAGGACTTTATTTAAATTTGTATGGGGAGGGAAGAGAACCCAGATTAAATGGTCTATCATTGCAGCAGCTAGAAATAAGGGTTGTGTGGGAGTTTCTGACATCAGGAGGTATTATTGGGCAGCCCAGCTGCAACATTTCCTGGCATACTTTACAGGCGCTAGTGGCTCAATTCGGGCCTCTCTTGAGCTTCAATCATGTATTAGGGTAACAATGGTGGACATATTATATATGGATATAGACTAAGTTAAAAATATGTGGATACTTAACCCATGGACCCCATCATTTGTGCAAGTCTGAGAGGAGGTTAACAGGCACTACCACCTGTCCTGTGGGTTCAGCAAGTTAACACCCATAAAAGCATATTTAGACTTTTTGCCCTCTGCTTTAGACAGAAGTTTTTCAAGATGGCGGTCTAAAGGTTTTGTCAGAGTAGATCATTTACACGATGGTGATACACTAAAATCCTTTACACAATTAAAGATGGAATTGGATCCACATGAGTTTTTCAGATTTTTACAAATCAGGCATTATTTGTCAGGGGAGGTTATGTATGTTGCCTTACAGGCTACTGAAAACCCTTTCAGAGCCCTGTTTCATGCCTGTCCTCCCGACCTCTACTAAAGAAGATTTCTCTGTTATATAAGACTCTTTGGGATTTTGAACCAGGTGTTCTCTCTGAGTTATGAGATAAATGGGAGAGAGAAGCAGGTTTTACTGCTTCGGAGGAGTGGGAGCTAATTTGGAAGGATGTTCACTCCACGACTGCCTCACTGTTTTGAAGGGAATTTCATCAGAGGATGATCCTCAGTTTCTTTAGAACCTTGACCATATCAAAGCATTTAGGGATGTCCACTTCAGATAGATGCTGAAGGGGATGTGGGCCGGTGGGAACACACTCCCATATTTTGGGGGGATGCCCACTCCTGCAAAACTACTGGATGGATGTGGTGGACTCTGTAGGTCAGATCCTAGAGATACCCCTCCAAGGCAGTTTTGACACTGTGTCATGGGATCTCCCTCAACAGGTCTTGAAAGTAGAGCCAAAATATATTTATTTTATATACTGATTACCACAGCTACCAAGGTTATTACTAAGTTGTGGCTGACTCAGACTCCTCCCTCATTGGATCTATGGCTTAAAAATTGTAATAGGATACAGGAACTGGAAAGGATGACTTCACAAATTCGATCCCAATTGGGCAGATTTAAGTCCAGATGGCTCCAAATTTTTCATTATCAAGTGGGGAAGGAAGGGAAATACATCCTTGAAATTTTGGCACAGGTTTCCTAACAGAAGGCATGGGGTCATTATGTTGTATGGCAGAATGCTGTGCAGCACAAGCGCGTTGTGTGATATCTTCTTGTGTTTGTTCTGTGGGGACTTCTGCCCCCCACACCCCCATTACAGGGGACTGCGCCTCCAGAACCCCCCACTAAAGATTCTCAACTCCTGGGGGGTCCAATTCGGAGATCGCACAGGTCCGGGTTTGCCATAATGTCGTAAGCTATTATACGTGCAACATTATGACTCGGTATGTAACAGAAGGACATACGGGCTCTAATCCAGAGCAATTTGATTTCCTTTATAAGTCCTTTTATTAGGTAAAGGGGGATGTCATCCAGCTTTTGATTTGGATGGTTGGATATTACTTCCTGGCAGTATAACCTAGAGGTTTAGAATAACAAGCTGTGAATAAATAAGCTTGGTACGCCCAGCAGACCAGACCTGGGTTTGATTCTCATATCCTCCACTTGCATACTGTGTGACTCACGAAGTCACTTAACCACCCAGTGCTCCCAGGTCACCCCTGAAAACAGGCACGTGTGCCTAGTGGGCCTTACCCAGTTACCAAAGACTAAAAATAAAATAAATCATCTCTCACCCCTGATCGTAGTTGTAAATGAAAGGTTGTATTCCCATTGTCTGGGTCTTCTCCTCTGATAGGGCTGGCCTGAGAAATTATGTTGTTGAGCTCCCCTTAGAGGTAATCATTGCAAAATATTCATTCCCCCCTTATTTTTTTCTTTTTACTGTCATCCGTGTTTAGTAAAATGCTATGATATTCCCAAATGAATTTATACAAGTATATTGTTACAAATTCATTGTCATTAGGGGAAATCACACCACACAATGCCATTTCTTTTAGTAGTGTGTTTTCTTACTGTGAATTTTATTTGTCTTCTGTGTATGTATGTATTTGTCATTTGTGAACTAATATTGAAAAAAAATTACAATTTAAAACAAAAAGTCACTTTTTCATGGGTGACCTAGATATAATTATATTGAGGTATAAATGAAACAGACTTTATACATTCATTCATACAATTAGAGATGCAATGATGTTTTTTTCTAGCTGCAAAGTCAAGGCAAAGTCATCAAATTTGCTTCTGCAAACATTTCATGAAGTTTTGCTAGGCAGGTGAAAATTCAACCATGTAATTTCACCACTCGTCTATCCATGCCTAGTAATTTTGCCTTGAAATTTCACTTGTGCAGTGTACAGGTGAAGTTTAGTGGTAAATTTACAGCTTGGTCACATTGAGACCTTTCTGCAGGTCACATGATAATTTTTCTTGATAGGAAGTACTGTTTTTCACTTGGTGACTGAGCTTTGAGGGGGCTGGAGGGTTAAAGATTCAGAGAGCAACTAAGTGAAAGTGACTATTAGTTTAGTTTGCGAAATTCTATCGTTGCTGTTTTACATTGCTGAACATCTGAAGTACTTCTGTTTAGCTTGTAAAAGTTTTGTATCTTTTTTTCCGCCTCTTGCTGTTTTGTTTTGTTTTTGTCCCCCAATTGTTATTGTTACTGCTTGAGATGGATCTCCTGATTGGACTTAGGGGTGTCCGTACACATGGTGGTTCCTGTGATGCCACAGTCAATAGGGCCCTTTTTTTGATGCAGGCCTCCCCCAAAAACATGGAGGTGGAGGAGCAGCTACAACAGCAGCAGCAGTCACACAGGAGCAGCAGCAGACTGAAGCCCTTCCTCCATGGTTCCATACTCACAGCAGGCACCATCTCCCAACCAGGAAGAAGAGGCAGGTCCTTCAAGTGATCGGCTCCACCATCCTAAGAAGACCTCCCCAATGTGGTCATTTTTGAAAGTGATCCGAGTGACCACAGTGTGGCATGGTGCCAGATATGTAATAAGGTGGTCTGCAGGAGAATTAAGGGTAGCTGCATTGGCAACAGAGGGCATTGGACACACCTCAGATTGCACCACAAAATGGCATGCAGGAGGTGGTCAGAAAAGCATCAAGTAGGGATGATAATGATGGAGGCCTGTTAGTGTGTGATGGGGGAGTCAGGCCAGACATTGACATCACCACCTGTCACACAGCATGGGGCAGACAGAAGTAGAAGTTGTGCTCCCTGTAGGTGAACATCTTGCAGAAACAGAACCGGCACCATCAGCACCATCAACTGAGTTGACTGCTTTCTGCCAGGAAAATAGAGAGCTGTGCCACCAGTTGAGGGAGCTCCAGCAGGATGTCAGACAGATCCTTGCTAAACAGGACCATCTGCTGGAGCTCTTGGAGGAAAGCCATCATGGTGATGGCTGTGAGGCCATGTAATAAGTGGCACTGCTATCACTTTCTAATCTGAATCCCTTTCTCATCTTCCTTTCAACTTTTCTGTTATGAATTTCATTTCCTACGCTCCTTTCCCCCTTAAGAAAAAAAAAAAACAAGGGGGCTATGCCAACAGTGACAGAACCCTTACTTAATATCAATACACACACAGAGCAGGGATTTTTTCAACAAAGGGACTGTGCCAACAGTGACAGAACCCTTAATGAATATTAATACACACACAGCACAGAAATTACTCTACAGATCCCAAAATAAAGGACTACCAAGAATGTATAATGAAACCAAAATGTAACAGAAATCACCTGCTTAACAAAATAAAAAAGCTGCAGATCTTTCTGCCTGGATTTGCTAATTGCTTCTACCCTCCCCCACACAAGCCAACCAAACCACTACTTCACTGTTTCAACTGAAACAACTACTTTAAAGTATATAATTAATGAGGAACTCAACAAAAACAACACTACTGTGACTGTACAAGGCACTCACAAACACTTTGGGAGAAATTTGGAATGCAAAATGCTCGTTTAACTAATGTTTTTTTAAGTTTTTTAAGGCTAAGTCAGAAGCACACATTCTGCTCTCTGAGTCTCTCTCCACAACACTGCACTGAGAGATGACCTAACTCAGCTTCCAATATGCTGTTCAGCAACATGTGACCTCCCCAAAACAGCATGTGACTTCCAATCCCATAGTACAGTGCAAGCTTTGCCTTGGAGGCTAAACTTCACTGGCAAAATTGCACGCTTCACAGAGCGGCGCAACTTCTACTTTATCTTCACATGCTCTGCGAAGTTGCAAATTTGGAATTTGACGAAGCCAGATCTGTGCCATAAATTTTGACTTCACGCTTTGGAAAATTTGGAGAACCATGAGAATCCACAAATTATTCCGTTGAACAAGTTTTCCAAGTTTGCCCATCCTCTACATACAATACATTGGGTTACTAACATCAATGACAACTGCTATATACATTTTAAGTTTCATACAATGGGTATATAGAGAATACTGGATGGGCAACTATGCACAACTAGTGTGTTCTGCCACAGAGGGGTTCTGATTCCCTCTGACCTCGAGAGCGAATTTCGAGAGGTTCAGGGGAATCAGAACCCCGAGGTGGCAAAACACGTTAGTTGTGCATAGAGTTGCTCATCCTGTATTTTTTATAGTGTATAGTACTGTGTGAAATGTATATTTGTGAGTTATTTTGCTTTCAAAATGAAACTGACTTATTCAGTCAATAGAGGTTCTGGAATGTTGTTCTACCACAGTAGGGTAGAATCACATTCCATGGCCTTTCAACTGTGGTACAACAGCATTTTGAAAGGGATGGAATTCCATACAGAACAACACTCCACTCTACACTATAACATATATCTATATTACAACAAGAGCCTTATGTCATAGGACATTGTCCAGTAGGGGTAGTTTGCAAAAATGGCCAGGTGTAAATGGTCATGGGATTAAATGCAGACAGGTGCAAGGAGGAGACAAGCTCAACATGGACAGGTACATTGGTTGCACTCCAGTTGTGAGGTATTTTGACTTTTCTTGAATCCCTTAGGGAGGAGCATTATTTAGGGGTGGGAGTGAGTTTGTTCCACAGTGACAGTGTGATAGAGGCAAAGGATCTGTTCCCTGCAGTAGTTCTCATCCTAGAAACTTTTGGTATATTAAATTGTCAGAAGAGTGGAGCAACCTTCTCTGTGGCTTAACAAGCAATACATCCCTTAGGCTAGTGGGAGCAACACCAGCTACTACGTTGTATGCCAGACTTGAACAGCAGATAGACTAATCTATTTTCTAGTGAGGGCCATTTGAGTAATTTTAGAACAGTACAGTGATGCTCTCTGGATGAAGACCCCATTGGAAATTGTCCAATATTATGATATAGCACTTTGAGTTTTTGTAGTTCAGAATTCCTCACTGTTCTATTTACAATTGCTAGTTTAGATTCTCTGGTGAGGAAGCTGTTGAAGCAGCATAGCAGACCGATTTTTTTTATCAGAGGTTTTACTAGTTGCTCTACATGAGGCTTTAGTGTAAGCTCTTGATCAAGATATACACCTAGGTATTTGATTGAATCAACTGCTTTGATTGAGGACCCTTGAAGTGTACTGATAACAAGTAGGATTACGAACATCCAACCATATGAAATTACCAGCAGATACAGGCCATTCATTCTGCTAGTCTGCTCAACTGCATTTGGTCTATCTAGTCTGCTTAAGTGTGCAGCACGCAGTCTTGTTAAAATGCAGCTGCCCCCCCTTTTACTCCCCCTTCTAACTTAATACCCCACCTCTGACATCCCTCCCCCACCCTCTCCACAGTTTTGACCGTACCTTTGTCCCTATTCCACCCTCTCTTGAAGCTATCCACTGTCTCGAGTGCCACTACTTCCTCTGGCAGTGCATTCTAACCAGCCACCACCCTCTCTGTGAAATAATGCCTCCTAATCTCTCTCTTGAACCTTCCTTCCTCCAATTTCAGGCTGTGTCCCCTGGTGTCCCTGCCTCTTTTAACTTAAAGAAGCTGTCTGAATTAACTCTGTTTATGCCCTTCAGGTACTTGAATGTCTCAGTCATATCCCCTATCTCCCTTCTATTCTCCAGGGTGTACATATTGAGATCCTTCAATCTCTCCTCATATGTCTTGTCCCTCATACCCAGGATTATCTTCTTCACCCCACAATGGACCCCCTCCAATAGTTTAATGTCCCTTTTCAGATATGGGCACCAAGATTGCACACTGTACTTCAAGCCTCAACAGAGACCTGTACAGGGGCAAAATGACTTCCTCCTTCCTAGAGGTGATTCCCTTGGTGATGCCTCCCAACATTCTGTTCATCATTGCCACTGCTTTCCTGTGCTGTGCCAAGTGTTTTATGTTCCTTGTCACCAGCACTCCCAGATCTTTCTCCTCATTTGAAGAGGACAACTGCACTCCCCCAACCAGTAGCTGTTCCTTGGGTTTTTAGACCCCAGGTGCAAGACCTTGCATTTTTTGGCATTAAACCCCAGCTGCCACGTGACTGACCAGCACTGAAGTATTGCCAAATCCTCTTGCAGTACCTTACCCCCTTCCTCCCTATCCACCTCAGCACAGGTGTTAGTGTTGTCTGCAAAGAGGTTGATTTTGCTCCTTATCCCATTTGATATGTCTGCTATAAATGTGATAATTAATACTGGTCCTACCACTGACCCCTGTCGGACCCCGCTGACTACCATCCAGGGTGCTGAGAGCTCTCCCCAAACTACCTCCCTCTGCTGCCTGCCCTTCAACCAGTTCTTTATTCACTCATCCAGCTTCCTCCCTGCTCCCAGGCTACTTAACTTGCTCTTCAGCCTTCCATGGCGCACAGAGCCAAATGCCTTACTGAAGTCCAGGTACAGAACATTAACCATATGGCCTCTTCCCAGTGACCTCATCAACCAGTCAAAAAAGTCAACAAGGTTGGTCTGACATGATCTCCCAGACAAAAACCCATGTTGCCTGTCATTCTGTTAGCCATTCTCCTCCTGGAAACACACCAGCCTTTCCATATATATATAGTCTCCATTAGCTTTCCCACAATGGCTGCAAGGCTCACTGGTCTGTAGTTCCATGGTTTATCTCTGGCCCCACTTTTACGGATTGGCACCACATGTGCCATCCTCCAATCTCTGGGCATGCATCTAGTATTCAGTGAAGTGTTGAAGAAGTCTGCACATGATCCTGCCAGGACCCCTGCCAAATCTCTGAGTACGCTAGGATGCATATCCGCCCAGACCAGGTGCCTTATCCACCCTTAGGGACCTTAGGCCCTCTAACACCCTTTCAACTGGGATCTCTGCATTCATCACCTCCTCTCCCATTGCCCCCATCCACCCACCCCCTGAGGTATAGGCCCGTCCTTTTACCTGGTGAACACTGAGCAGAAGTACTTGTTTAGTACTTCCTCCTGCTCTGCCCCCTGCTGTACCCACCCTCCCTCTTTCCTAATCCTTACAATCTGGTTCTTGCAATTCCTTCTCTCCCTTATATATATGAATAAACCCTTTTCCCCTTCCTTCATCTCCTGCACCAGTCTTAGTTCTTTTGAAGCCTTGGCTGCCCTCACTACTTTGCTCACCTCACTGGATTTCTTCACATATTCTTCCCTATCCTTATCCTTGCAGGATCTCTTGTACAGTACAAGTCACATTAGATTGTTCCATCAACTCACTGGTGTAGCATTTTTTTTTTGTGAAGCTACTGCGTTGGCAGCTTGAACTGTTGAAGCTTTTAACTGTTTTCCAACTATCCTTCACTGCCTATTCAGCTCACTTGTACCTGTTTAGTGAAATGGCAGTAGCTATTTTGCAGAGTTTATGCAATGCATTTTTATGGCATTGTTTATAAATATCACAGCATTCCTTAAGAGCATTGTTAATAAATCTCACAGCATTCCTTAAGAGTTGTTCAGTCTGCCTTCTGAAATGAAACTCATAAGCACTCAGCTGAAAATAAAGCTTATAGTGCATGACAGCTAGTTGCAAACCAATACTAACCTTTTACTAATTCATTGAATTAAACACTGCACAGATTAGGAAACTCATTAAACAATGCTACACCGGTGAGTTGAGGGAACAGTTTAATGTGACTTGTACTGTACTTTCTAAAGGCCACTATCTTTTCCCTCACCCTTTTCACTACTTCTCCCTTTACCCAGCTAGGTATCTTGTTCCTAGCCTTCTTGCTTTGACACTTGGTGCAAGAGCTAGTTGCCTCTGTCAGACCCCTCTTTATGATGTTCCATTTCTGCTCCGCATCCATGTGTGGGCTGATGTTGTTTAGGGGCCCTTTCAAAATGATTCCCATCCTGCTAAAATCTGCCCTCTTAAAATCCACCACTCATGTTAGAGCTGCAGGTAGGCAGAGCCTAAAATGAGCTACCAGATTCAGACTGTGGAACACTTTCTTTGGGGTTTTCTAAGGATCCTTCCATGTCTTTGCAGCCATTGACTTTAACCCTTGCAGGGCTGCAGACTGAACATCTGTCCAGAGCTCAATCAAATGGAACACTTCCTCTGCAGTTTATGAAGGATCCTTCTATGTCTTTGCAGCCCTTCAATTTAATCCATGCAGGGCTGCAAACCAAACATCTGGCAACAGCTCAATCAAATAGATTCATTCTACAGTTCAAGTCACATTAAACTGTTCCATCAACTCACTGGTGCAGCATTTTTTTTTGTGATTCTACTGCAGTGGCAACTTGAATTGTTGAAGCTTTTAATTCTTTTCCAATCATTCTTCACTGCCTATTCAACTCACTTGCACCTGTTTAGTGATATGGCAGTAACTGTTTTGCAGAGTTTATGCAATGCATGTTCATGGCATTGTTTATAAAATCACAGTATTCTTTAAGATCATTGTTTATAAATATCACAGCATTCCTTAAGAGCATTGTTTATAAATATCACAGCATTCCTTAAGAGTTGTTTAGTCTGCCTTCTGAAATGAAACTCATAAGCACTCAGCTGAAAATAAAGCTTATAGTCCTTACAGCTAGTTGTAAAACCAATACTAAGCTTTTACTAATTCATTGAATTAAACACTGCACTGATTAAGAAACTCATTGAACAATGCTACACCAGTGAGTTGAGGGAACCGTTTAATGTGACTTGTACTGTAGTTCTTTCAGCAGCCTAGGGGTTAAGAAGCAAATGCTCTGGACAATCAGCTCTCCTCCCCCACCTTGTAGTGTTCCACTGAGTACAAGAAACACATTTACTTTTGAATTCAATTTGGTAAACAGCATTTACACTTACTCTAAGGCATTTCAGTAAACAGCAGTAAACTGCAACAGAATGACAGAACATGAAAAGCCTCACAATACCAGATTGCTGCTGAACAGCTCCATGTCCTTTAAATCTGCTTTGCTGTGTCACAGCTAATTTGCATAGCTTGAGAATTCCATACTGTGCAAATGAGCTTTTATCGACATTTGTGCAAAATACGAGTTTTTACAAGTAGATGAAGTCTGGAATATAACAGAAATGAGCTGTGACAACACCAAAGATTCAAATGCATGGAGCTGTGAAGCAACAACTCTGTATTTTGAAGTTTCTCTGTTCTGTTGCTGACTATTTATAAAATGCTCCACAGTTTTAGAAATAACATGTGAAAGATGTGAGTGTGGAGCACAGTTTAGTTCAGTATTTTACTTATTAGGTACCAAGGGCTAAGTTCTGCATGTCCTGAGTGCATTGCTATATGAGAACAGGGCTTGGAAATTATATAGAGAATAATAGATAGGCAACTGTGTGTTATGGATTTTTTTTACACACCCGAAGGGTGTGATGACCCATAAACCTCGAGAGCGAAGCTCGAGAGGTTTATGAGGTCATCACACCCTGAGGGTGTGTAAAAAAAATCCATATACATGCAGTTGCTTATTTTTTAATTTTTATAATTACTGGTGCAGAGTATGGTGCATTTAGAAACACACACACACACACACACACACACACACACGCTCTCTCTCACAGACACTGTCTCTCACACTCTCACAGCCACTGTCTCTCACACTCACACAGACACTGTCTCTCTCACACACACACACACTGTCTCACACACACACACACACACACACACACACACACACACACTCTTTCCCTTTCCCTGCTTTGACTTACTTTATTTTTAGGTGTCATCCACGGCTTTAGTAGGAGTCCGCGCATCTACCGATTCGGGGGCATGGCGGGATCAACCAGATATTCAATTTATGTTTGAAAGGCAGGATCAACCAGATAAGCAAATGTAAAAAGAAGGGACAGAAAACAAAAGCGGCTCCTCGGTAAACAGAAAACCGAGCCGCCATTTTTTGAAATACTGCTACCCCGCCCACAAGCAGAATGCGAGCCAATGAAGTGGCTCAGAATGCTAGAATGACAGACAATGGACACTAGCGGTGGAAAAAAAGTGTAGTGAATGCCGTAATAACTCGATTTCGGGTTATTACGCCATTTTTACTGTGCCTGAAATCCGGTTAGTAAAGGGAGTCACCAGTAATTATAAGAGAGTAATGTGCAAGTAATCACAGTGCACTCAAGCAAATAATGCAAAAACTGTTTACTTAATTTTAAAGCAGTGCACAAAATGTAACAGAAAAGCAGGAGTTCAGTGTAACAGCCCCTATCACCTCAACTCCACGAGTCTTCAAGGGGGTGGAGCTACAGGGATTAACCAGTCCTTAATAATACAAAGAATATCCATGTCATAACATTGTATCTTAAAGTAATAGTGTACTTATTCCAGCTATATAGTGTTTACTGTTTTGTTGACCATTACATGTGGAAATGTTAAGAAATATGGAATTTTATCTTAATCTTAAACAAAAAATAGAATAATCCCTTTACAAAAAATATTCTGGCATTAAGTAATGAAATAAGGAAAGAGAGAGTGAACTGTGATGCTACCACATCCTAGTGGAATTTGTATCCCGGGACTATCAAGCGGTGAGGCTGCCAAACTCCATTGAAGTAAATGCCAAACATGTAGGTAGAAGCCCAGATAGGATGGGTTAGTAGCACCTAGAGAAGAAAAATGAAACAAAACATTTCATTAAATATAGGAAAAAATAGGAACTACATAAGCATATTCATAATACATGATTACAGGCTACACAAGTTTAATCCAGTACAGCCTCGCTGTCTGCTCTCCCCAAGTGTATACTTTTATGTATCTAACCTGTTCGTCATTCCCTATCCTAACTTCACTCTATTATTGTCTCCCCCCCCCCCTCCTTTTTTGACGAGGTACCTTTGTAAACGAGTCTCTGACTCAAAGGTTGTAAAACTGATCTCTACAATAAAATAAAAATAAAAAAAAAATAAATAAAGTTGATACAATAGGTCATAGTGTAGAATCTTATAATTCAGATCTACTGGTTGGCATGGTTGGTTTAATTTTATCTCCTGAATTATAAGATTCTACACTATGACCTGTTTTATTAATTTTACTTGTAATCTTGTATTATGAATTTGGTTATCTAATTTCTATTTTTTCCCTGTATTTAATGAAATTTTTACTGCCTCATTTAGTGGTGCAGCAACAGCCTAGATGCTATAAACATGGTGAAGCTCTGTTTATTTGTCAATTATAACAGAAAGGCTTTCAATGCTGATTTGCTTGCTGCAGTTTGAATGCCACAGCTCGTCTGCATACCTTGAGTACTTCACATTGACAGCATGTGCATTGGTTATGTGTACGAATGGTACATTTATAGAAACAAATAAAGTTTTTCTGCAGCAAGCAAATCATCATTGTAAGCCACCATTCTCATAAGCATTGTCAGTTTCAGTTCTCATATGGCACTGCACACCAGACCTACTGAACTCAATCCACAGTTGGTAATACACAGCAGATTAAAACTAAACTCTGCATTTTTTATATGTATCCAGAAGCAACAGGTTTTACTAATTAAATTCAATTCATTTTTATTTATATGGCACCTTTCAAATACCAAGGCACCTTACATAAAATTAAACAACTTGAGCATAAAATAACATATAAATAGAATACAAATTTATAAGCAATCAGAAGTATAAAACTAGTCCACAAAAGCACGGCTCCATAAAATAGTTTTGAGTGCCTGTTTAAATCCCTCCACAATTGGGCACTCACATATCTGACAGGCTAGAGAATTCCAAAGGGTAGGGACTGCGTGCATAAATGCATGGGCCCCCAGAAGATTTTAAACAAACCCTTGGGATCTTTAGCAACCCCTCATCAGTCAAGCAGAGAGGTCACCCAGGGCAGTAAGGGACTAGGAGCTCTTTCAGATAGTCCTGGCCCAGATAGTCTTTCAGGTATCAGTCTATACCTGTAAGTTGGCTGTAAGCAGGCTCCCAAGAGTAAAGCTAGACAATTGTGTGAAAGACATGATAAGCTGTTCTAACCAGGTGTAAATCACCACATGGATTGAATCAGCCTGACAGTGCAGCACTAGTGGAAAAACAATGTTTGAATATAAAGAATGATTATTTCATGGAACTAAAATATTCAGTAGCCTGATTTTCATACATTGCTATGCAAAGGACCTACAACACTAACCCACGCTGCATCGTAAAATAGTATGCATCTAATCAATCAAGTAAAACAACAGAAGCATGGGTAAAACCCAAAAGGCAAGAGAAGCTGTACCAGAGGTTCAAATTGGCACATAAATATTACAAACTTCTTTTTTTTTTAACACATGCAGGCATCTCTCAGTTTTGAAGTAAAAGTTGAATCACCTGCCTCTGCAAAGCAATCAAGATAATGAAATTGCAACCCAAATGCAAACTGAAACTACATTTATTTCCACAGACTGGTGGTGGTGGTGTTGGCGAGGGGGGTATGACAAACAGGCTTACATTTAATACTTTGGTAACAGTGGTAACAAGTAATGACCCCTTATAAAAAGGGATATTAATTCTAAAAGACATCCACATGAATCTTTGTAGAGAGCAGTGATTCAAGACTGCTCCAAACTGCCTGCATTTTTATAGAACTCCAAGTAAATTCACAACTCTTACTGTTTTTATATATTTATATCATTTTCTATTACTATTCCAAATACATTACCCTTTCAAATGTTTAGTTATTACCCTTATTATAAAAACACTTTCTTGCCAAAGTAAGGATACAGCAGAATGCCCTCTCTCTCTCGTATTTTGTAAAGTTTTTCAGACTTCAGAATTACATAAAACAAATACTGTAAATACCATTCAATCTAGTTTGCAGACCCAGACATAATCCACATTGATATATCCTTGATGTGCAGTAGGCCATGGAAAATACTGTGGGTTTTCTTTGTTGAACTTCAGTTCAGAAAATATAAAGCCTGAAGTTGTTCCATGTGAACTGTACAGGTAATTCCTTTACAACTATGCAAACAGTGAGCTGCTGGATGTAGTATGGGAACACCCTTCCCCCCCTCCATCCCCCCACTCTCTCTCTCCCCCTCCAATGTCTATTGTAACTCTGCTGCCCTGACAGAGGTGCAAGGTATATGTGTGTTCTTTTTAGTTCAATGTTCATAGAATTATACAAATGACAGTGGTTTTATGTCAGAATCATTATTTATACATGCATTTCAATAAAATTCCATGTAACCCCAGGATGCAGTTTTATTTATCATTTTATTGTACAATATTAGTAAACAATCTGTTGTCTCTCAGAACATATCTCCTCAGAGAACTTTTGAATAATTCTGTGGGAAAACACACAATATCATCAAGAAAGCCACTAAAGACAGCTAAGGAGGCATAAGAGGATATGTTTCCCTTACACTGGTGATCCATCATCCATTGAAAGTAGCAGTGATTCAGAAACAGATACTGAGGTATTGTGGCCAGCTCTCAGTAATATAAAAATGCAGGACAAAACACAGAACAGACTTCCAGGAAAAAAAAGGTTTGGTAGTGGATTCAGTACCAAATGATGAACCTGATATTGTTCCAAACTCCACATCCACTGGTGAGTCAAATAAAGTCACTGCAGAATTACACAGTAAAAGTGAAAAGTGTAAATTGAAGCAAGTATCAGTAAAGGAATGTAAATATCAAGGAGGGAAATCTTTGAACAAATTGTGATTTGAGTCAGCAGTGGATAAAAGAATATGTGTTTCTGATGTGACATATACAAGGAGTGGTAACAGAACTATGCCCTCCCCAAAAAACACCTTTACTGTCTGTGTCTACATCGCAGTGTAGCAGTAATGTAATTACATACAGATGAAACAGAAATCATACTAGGGCAAGTGGTCATCTTAAGAAGTAAAGTAAAGTAAAGTAAAATTTTATTTATATTAAGTGCCTTTCCCAAGCTCAGTGTGCTTTTTCAATAAGTCAAATCACTTAAAATCACATTTCAAAACAATAATCAAACAATCATACAATACACTTACTTATTATGTACCGGCAAATGTTAGGGTAAAAAAAGGAAAATCTTTAGTTGTTTTTAAAAACTTTCAACAGTTAGGCATTCTTGTATCTGATGAGGTAGAGAATTCCACAGGGTTGGTGCCATATAGGCAAAAGATCTACCTCCGGACATCTTTAGACATACCCTGGGAATCTCTGGCAATCCCTCATCAGATGAGCAAAGAGAATGGGCAGGACAGTAATGCATCAAGAGCTCTTTCAGGTAGTGGGGTCCCAAATCACATAGGGCCTTAAAGGTCAATAATGCGACCTTGAAGTTGATCCACCACTGTACTGGCAGCCAGTGCAAATCACGCAGCACAGGTGTCATATGGCTAGATCGTGAAACTCCCATCAACAACCTGCCCATCGTGTTCTGCACAAGCTGCAAGCAGTGGATATCCACCCTCAGCAGCCCTAGATAGAGGGCACTGCAGTAATCAAAATGGCTGGTGACAAAGGCGTGGACCAAGATGGGAAGATCTTCCCGTGGAACCAAGTGTTTCACCCGAACGATGTTCCTCAGATGAAAAAAGGCAGATATGACCATGGACAACACCTGCATCTTCATAGTCAGGCTTTCGTAAAAAATCACGCCAAGGTTACGCACTTGGCCAGAGGCAAGAAGTGGGGCCCCCCCAAGATATAAACCCGAGGGTTTCCCAGTCCAAGCCCCTGTTGTCGTCCCTCCAGGGTCCACAACCAACACCTCGGTTTTCCCTGAATTCAACGTAAGCAATCTAGCACTCATCCAATCCTGCATCTCCAGGAGGCAGTTGTTAAACATTGTGATGGAATCGGACTCCTGATCAGGCATAAAAGACAGGTAGAGCTGAGAATCATCAGCATAACAATGAAAACTCAGCCCATAACGGCTTATAATATCCCACAATGGAAGCATATACACCGTGAATAACATAGGGGACAACACTGACCCCTACAGAAAATTGTAGAAACACAACCAAGTGTCACAAACCACGAAAATCTGGGGGAAAAAACAATGTCAACCGTTAAAGGCAAAATAAGAAGCAAAAAGGCCAGGCTCATACTAAATTTTAAGCAGCATATGACCAAAAAGGGTGTAGTCAGAGTGATGAAGTCTATTTTCCAACTGCAAAATAAAGTAAGCATGTGGTCCCAAAAGTGAACAGTAACAGGAAATCCACAAAACTACAAACTGCAAATGTTGTCAGTGACCCACATGAAACTGAATGGTCATGCACAGTGACAGATGCATGTATCAAACCATTCTGTTTTCCAGCAGGTGTGGTTCATTGCTTTCCAGGTGAAGTTTCTGTATCTTGGGGAAAGCGACATTGCGTGGTTTCCACACTGTCCACATTTAGTCCTGGTGAATGGTGAGGGACTGCCAGAACTGGGGACAAAAGCCTTTTGTTTTTATACAGTGACATGTACAGTATGTTACTGGCGAACAGTAAAGGATCAGCACCACTGGAGACTGAAACCATCTATAAATCCACAGTGGCAGATGCAGTGTAGAACAGCCAGTCCAGGGTTTTCACACTGTGATAGATATAGTGCTGATGAAAGTTGGCAGACTGACAGCACTAGAGGCTGAAGTCCTCTTTTTATCCATATGGGTCAGTACAGCATGGGCAGGGATAGTTCAGGGTTCTCACTGATGGTTTCAGTGCTCGCAAATGCTAAGGGATGAGCAACACTGGGGACCACTCTACTGTCTTCATCTCCACAGTCTCTATTGGCAGATCATTTTAGAAGGCCACCACTGTCTGGGACAAAATATGTTTCCTAATGCTACCCCTAAACTTGCCATCTGTGACCTTCAGAGCATGTCCGTGTATTCTGCTGAAGAACATATCCATATGTTCAATCCTGGAAATACCCCTGAGAATAGGAAGACTGAGATCATGTCCCATCTCAGCCTGCTGTTCCATTGGGACAAGAAAAGGATGAGGAGCACCCACATATGTAGAAAGCACCATGGCTACAAAAACATTGTTCAAAGTCCTTTATTTAACTAAAGTGCATAGTGTACCAACACATCATGAGCATAAAAAAGTGACGGCTCTGTTGCTCTGAAACTAACATTTTTCTCAGTCCCTGCCAGGCATCATTCAACATAGCCATTTTGGTACAGTGACTCGTGAATGTGATAGCTGTCATTTTTCAACTCCTGCCCAAAATGTGTGTTTGCAGCCCAAAAGTTGATTTTGCAGTCCCTGCATGACTTCACCTTTAGGCCAGGAGTTGAAAGTTTTCTGTCCTTTTTGAGGCAGGGTCAGCACAAGGCTGTGTTGAAAATTTGGTGTAAAAATATTAAAAGAAAAATAATTTCCAATATTTTTAACACAGATTCCGCTCCTGGAGCCCTATTGGCTCTGGCCAGTGTTTGCTTTTGTATTGGCTACATACTTCCCCAGGTTGAGGGAGAACCACACTGTGCAGTTGTCACTTCCCGCTAGGGGATCGTCCACCATAATGTCTTGAACTAGCTCTCCATCCAAGAGTACTAGAAGGCCCATGAGGTCTAGAATGCCCCCCAGTTGGCTCTGTCAGGTTTTGTGAGGTTTTGATGGCTGTACCTACATGCTTGGGTCCAAATAGAATAGCCTTGTTTTCTGTTTTTTTTTTAATTTAGGGATAGCTTGTTGGCTATAAAACCTGCTTTCAGTTCTCTGAAGTAATGTGAGAGCTAACAATTTAAACTGTTTGTGTCCTTGGAGCTTCTATAGAGTATGGCATCATCAGCGTAAAGCAAGAGATTTGCCCCTCCACAGTTTCTTGGCATGTCACTGGTGAAAAGGGAGACTAGTGGTGTCCAGGTATGTATCCTTGTGAGACACCATTGGTAATTAGATGCATACCTGATTGGGCACCCTTCTATTTTTCTGAATGCATCCTGTTTGTCAGGCTACCCACCAGTGGGTTAGTGTGTCTAGGTCCAGTGCTCTAGCTGATTCAGAAGGAGGCTGTGGTTAACCATGTCAATGCTTTAGTGAGGTTGATGAAGACTGCTCCAGTTTTGTACCCCTGATCCATTGCACTAAAGATGTCCGTAGTCAGCCTTACCAAAGCTGTGTCGATACCATGGTGTTTTATGAAACCATGTTGCCTATTGGTGAGCAGGCCCTGCTGTTCAACATAATCCTGCAGTTGGCTATAAATTAATGTCTCCTGTAGGCTGTCTCCATGGAGCCAGGTGATAGGGAATTGCCTGGCACACTGGTGACCTGGGATCGCACCCCGAGCACAGGACTTCAGGAGCAGAGGCCAGCAGGGAGGGTATAGAGTGTCAGACAGATGCTTTCCTCCCTGGGGGTGGGGGTCTGCACCACTCTGGAGTGGCCATTGGTGGTGACTCATGTAGTGGTGTGGGTGAGCATGTGCCACCTGTGTGTCTTCTGGGGATATTGCATGCAGTCAATGTGGGTTGTGGGTGGAGGGAGGATGGAGAAAACAGGAAAAAATGCCCCCCCACCAACCTGATGATGACCACCAGTCCCCATTGCCACGATAGCCTGGAAGTGTCTTTGCTGAATGCTGACCCTGTCACACCTGGGATACGCTTCCTGTACCTCTGGGCACTTCTCTTCTGGGGGGGGGGGACACAACCAGTGAAGGGTTATGTTGGGATACCCAGGGTGTGGCTAAGAAGGGGCAGTGGATGGTAATGGGGAGTGGTAGCAGTGAGGGGCCTAGGTGGTCCACAGGAGTGGCCAGTCGGGGGTCCGGAGAGAAGCATTAAAAAAAAAATGTCTCCTGCACTTTGGCCAGTGAGCTGAGGATAGAGATAGGTTGGTAATTTTCAACTGGTTCTTTAGTGCCCCAATTATGAATTGGTATAACTAGGGCCACCTTCCATTTTGAGAGGATCTTTCCTTCTAGAAGGTATCTGTTGAGAAGTATTTTGAGTGGGGATGCAATAACCTGTGTGGCTGACCTTATTAGTTATGGGTCTAGCCTGTCATAACCTGGTAAGCTATTAGGTTTAATTTGCTTCAAGAGTGTAAGTGATTCTTTGTGAGTGACTAGTCTGAAGTAAAATTCTGGAACAGTGCTTGAGGTGGTTAATGGTGGCCTGTGTGGCTGTCAGAAACTTGGTGCAAGATTTTTATATCTGCCTTGATCAGTAAAGAAGGTATTTAGAGTGGATGATGAGGCAGTAGGGTCATTATAACACTGCCATTCAGCAACAATATCACCCCGATGAGTAGAGCTGCCCTTTAAGAGGGCATTAAACTGTGTCAAGAATTATTTAGGTTTGGTGATGTTCTTATCATGCAGTGATCTGAGGTATTTTCTTTTTGCATTTTTGAGATCTTTTTTATAACTACTGTATTTTTTAGTTCCCTGTATCAGTGCCAGTCAGCCTGGAGTCCAGTAGTTTTATAGTGTCTCCATATCCAGTCTCTCTGTTTCATATGCTTTTTCAATTCATCATTAGGCCATATGGAGAGTTGTCCTTTAGCTCTGAGTTGCCAATCTGGTTTATGTAGCATCACTAATGATGCAATTGCTCTGCTCACTCCCTCCTGAGTGCATGCCTGCTTGCTCCATTGAAAATCCAAATCTACTATGAAGTGAAAGCACTGTGGGAGTGGTAACCCACTGGCTAGCTGGATTTCAATATGTATAGTTTCCCCTCACCCAAAATCATGGATCAAGGTCAGAAGGGGGTAGCCAAAGTATTTCATAGCTGTACTGTAGACTGAGGGGTTTCAGGCTGAGGAGGGATGTGACAGAAATAACATTGTCAGCTCCTGGCTATCATGGGAATTCCCCTACCCTCACCTTCTCTGAGGGCTTGGCCATACATGATTCTAAATACAGGTTACACAGTGAGGAGGAGGAGGTGGTACTGCTTGTGTTAGCTGTAGACTGACCAAAAGAAAGGTGGAGAGATATGGGGTCCAATTGCAAATGTGTGATCTTTGTCAACAGGTTATGTGCAAATGATCACAAAGCATGCTCAGCTGAGGCAATCTACAGGAACTTTGAGGCTGTCGGTGCATGCCTCAGTGTTGCTGTTTCACATGTTATACATATTGAGGATTGGGGTGGTATACAGGCCTCCTATGTGGGGGGGGGATAGACAGCTGATGCAGGCAGTTACTCAGATGGCTCTCAAAGGAGTGCTTCTGCTAGTGGGGGACCTAAACTGCCACGATGTGGACTGGGAGATCCAGGCTGAAGTATCAGCTAGGAGCAGGGGGATCCTAGATGCATTACAGGATGTATTCATACAATAGCTGATTAGGGAGCCCACTAGGGGAAATAACCTGCTGGATGTGGTCCTCACAAATGGGGAAAGTGCGCAAGAGGTGCTGGTGGTGGGTGATGCTTAGGTACAGTGATCACAGGACTGTAAGATTCAGGGTAAGGATGGGGAGGGAGTCATATCAGACCATCATGAGGGTTATGGACTTCAGGAGGATGGACTTTAACAGAATGAGGAGGATATTTAGGGAAGAAATGGCAGGAAAGGGGAATATAGGGGATGTGGAGGAGTTATGGGAAACTATCAAAGGGGGATACTGAACACCACTTAAATTTGCATTAAGAAGGTGAGGAAGAACAAAAAAAGCAGAAGACTACTCTGGTTTACAAGGGAGGTGGCAGGAGCAGTCAGAGAAAGGAAGAGGGCATTCAGAAAATCTAAGATGACACAAAAGAAGGAGGACAGGGAGGCATATAGAGAGAAGCGGAGGATAGCAGGGCAGAAAATAAGGAGGGGTCAAGCTGACACTGAGGAGAAAATAGCTAGGCAGACCAAAAAGGGAGATACGTTTTTTAGGTATGTGGGGGTATAGAAGGAAGGCAAAGCAGGGGATTGTACAGTTGAGGGGGAGGGAGGGAGGAAGGAGGGAGGGAGGGAGGAA
Organism: Neoceratodus forsteri; assembly: GCA_016271365.2. Taxonomy (NCBI): domain Eukaryota; kingdom Metazoa; phylum Chordata; order Ceratodontiformes; family Ceratodontidae; genus Neoceratodus; species Neoceratodus forsteri. The sequence continues at coordinate 506,507,931 of CM057452.1, read as the reverse complement.
TACAAATGGAGGGAAACTTTGAGAAAGCAGAGGCACTAAATAGCTACTCCTGCTTGGTCTTCACGGGGAGGGGGGGGCCCAAGCTGAAGGGAAGTGGTAGGAAAGACAAAGAGGTGGATCATAGCCTGTTCAGGGTAGACAGGGTTAGGGAGAAACTAGGCAGGTTAAAGGTGGACAAGGCAATGGGGCCAGATGGCTTGCACCCAATGGTACTCCAGGAACTGAGGGAAGAGATGGCTGCCCCACTGATAAGACTGTTCAACTTGTCCCTTAATACAGGGTGGTTGCCAAGGGACAGGAGGAGGGAGGATGTGGTGCCGCTGCACAAGGTGGGCAGTAAGGCAGTGGTGGAGAATTATCAGCCAGTCAGCCTCACCTCAGTGGTGGATAAGGTGATGGAGGCACTAGTAAAGGAAAAGGTTGTGGACTACCTGGTGGATAGTGGCCTGCAGGATGATAGGCAGCATGGCTTCATGAATGGGTGGTCACGCCAGACAAACCTGATAGAGTTCTTCAATTGAGTGACGCAGGTGGTTCACCAGGGAGGAGCAGTGGACATAGCCCATCTGGGCTTCAATAAGGCCTTCGGCACTGTCCCTCACAGAAGGTTAGTAAATAAGCTGGAAAGGTTAGGGGTGGGATGGAAAATAACTAGGTGGGTGGAAAACTGGTTGGAGGGCAGAAGGGTGGTAAATGGAGTGTACTCCAGGGTGAGGGGGGTGATGAGCAGGGTGCCCCTGGGGTCAGTACTGGGACCCCTCCTTTTTAATATCTACATCAGTGATATAGCAGATGGGCTGGAGGGAAGGGTGTGCTTATTTTGAGATAACACAAAAATCTGCAATAGAGTGGACACCCCAGGGCGAGTGGAGGCCTTGAGGCAGGACCCGAAGATTATGGAGCGGTGGTCAGAAACTTGACAACTGAAATTCAATGCTAAAAATTGTGCTGTGATGCACTTGGGGGATAAAATCTCACAAGCAGCTTACAATCGGGGGAAGGGGGATAATAAAAAAAAATGGAACGAGAGAGGGATCTGGGGATTTTAATATCAAGCAACCTTAAGGTAGGTAGCCAATGCAGCAAAGCTGTGGAGAAGGCAAATGGAATGTTGGCATGCATTGGGAGGGGCATAACTAGCAGAAGGAGGGAGGTACTGATGCCTCTTTATAAAGTCATGGTGAGGCCGCACCTGGAGTATGGGGTCCAGTTCTGGAGACCGCACCTACGCAAGGACATAGTTGTGATAAAGAAGGTTCAGAAAAGGGCTACTAAGATGGTGCATGGTATGCAGGGGAAGCTATACAAACAGAGTTGTAGGGACTTGGATCTGTGTTCATTGGAGACCAGAAGGGTGAGGGGGGACAAGATTGAAACTTTTAAGTATGTAAAGGGGATTAATAAGGTGAAGGAGGGGAGCTTATTTAAAAGGAAGGAGGGGCTAAAACTGCAGGGCATAGCCGAAGATTGGGGGGGGAAGATATATAGGCAATGTAAGGGGGAAATTCTTCATGGAGAGGGTGGTGGGGGCTTGGAACAAACTACCAGAAGAGGTGGTAGGGGCTGAAATGGTGGAGGAATTCAAGAGGGCATGGGACAGACATATGGGATTGGTAAGTGGGGGAAGGCGAGGGCCTGTGGAAAAGGAGATGAGTGTGCGGGGAGGGCAGACTCAATGGGCCGATGGGGTCCTTTTCTGCCATCGGATTTCTATGATTCTCTGTGTAGGCAGTAGACTGCAATCAGTTAGTTACTTTGTTAAGTCATACCATACTTGTGTGGTGGAGTGCCATGGTCATAGTTGCTAAGGGGATACTGCATACTGAGGGACTGATACAAACTACAATGTAATGTTGCAACCAGGTTGTAGGAAAGGAACTGCATAAAATCAAACATCTTTCTTCCTCCATATGACATATAGTATGTTTTCCAATCTCCATGCGGTTATCTTCTGTTTCCATTGTCTGCCTAGTCCTGTACTCTTTTCAGAATTTAAAACAAGTTGGCTTTTATTGATCCTTTTAGATTATGTATGCTTCTGTGAGATTCCCCTTAACTCTCTTTTTTTTTGTTTACAGATTATAACATTTCATTTTTTGTTGTCCTTTCCAAACTTAATTACTCTTCTCCTGTAATCCTTAGATCAACATAATCGCCACTCTCTGTGGCATTTCAGGAGCTTCCATCTCTTACGGTAATTGGATGAATAACGTTGAAAATGGTATTCTAATGTAAGAGGCTGTGCATCCTACTATCTCAACAAAACTTCTTTCGACATGTGCTGCTGTGTTAGGAATGTATTCCATAATTCAAATGACTTTTATAATTGCTTTTCTACAGTGTCCAGACATTTACAAAATCCACTATTACTCCAGTGTCTGTTCTGTAGCCCTCCTGTTCCCAGACAGTTCCATTCATTTTGCCCTTGTGTTTCATATTTTTTGCAATCAATACATGAATTACTTTACATTTGTCAACATTACATTTCATTTGCCATATGTCAGCCTTCTGACATATCAAATCCAAAACCTTTTGCATTTTCCTTGTTCTTTCTTCCATATTGTACACCACCTCCTTATTGTGCATTGTCAGAAAATTGTGAAAGACCAGTGGCTAGAGCAGGGGTTCTCAGTCTCTAAATCCCAGAATTCACTGGCAGTTCCACTCCATATTTTCTCACCCTATTCCCCCTAATAAATGCCAGACCCACTGATGTAACACATTTCTTTTCACAGGGTATATGTTAGAGCAAGTCTTATGATGTATCTCCTACTATATCTTTTTTTAAGGTAAGATGCACCCAACCAAATTTAAGAAATACAAAAGAAAGGTGATTAAATCTTAGTGAATCAGCCAGGGGTCAGATATCTATATCTTTTATTACCAATGGTAAGAAATTGCCCATTTCATTCTATTTTTAATTGGGACTCTGCAATGCTTTATATCAGCACAAAATTGTGCAGGTGGCTACTTGTGGCCACAGTGGCCTTATTTGAGAAACACTGGCTTAGAGAACTGATCTGGAAAACAAGAGATCACAGGTTCAAATCCCTCTGCAGGGACAGACTAATTGTTTTACCATGAGCACGTCACTTGACCTCTCTGTACTTCAGCCCTGTCCAGATATAAAAACCAGTAGGAACAGGGCAAAATGCCCTGAATGGTAATATTGCAATGTATTCTAGGCTATGGCAGCATGTGTAACAAATAGTAATCCTTTAATACCAGAAATTGTACTTGACTACTAATAACAAATATCAAGCCTTTCTCACACTATCTGTAGTCAGGGTATTAATAATAGTTTAAAAAATAAACAAGTCCTAGGTACCTAAGGAAGGCCAATATTTTGGTTTAATTTATTATTTCTTATATCTTGGCATCCCCATCCCTAGGAGAGGCCCAGTCCCACCACCCCTGGCATCTCTGTCACTTACTTTTCTAGGGGTTCCTCACCCAATAGGCTTTCCCGCCTGTGACATGGGCTAGCCTTGTGGGGCCTAACCCTTTGCCTCTTGCTGGTCACAGATGCAGTGATTCCTGGGGTTTCCCTGGAAGTGGGCAGTACCTAAGGCCAGGACCCACATAGATCACTGTGCACAAGGCAGTCCATTTTCACTTTTTCCCCATCCCCTGGGATTTCAGCACACTAGGAGGCTCAGTAGGAAGTATACATGCATGCTTCATACAGGCCTCAACTGATATTCCCCCTTCCATTATTGCTGCCTGCTGCATTACCATCTGTGGTCTGCCAGGTGGCAGTGTTGCAGCACCAGTTATAATTCTCCATCCTTCCCCAGAGGAAGAGAATGTCCTCTGGGATGTTCAATCCCCTCCCCACCCTCGGCCAGCCCCCAAGTGCCCAAGCTCATTCTCCAACTCCGGTCACTGGCATCACAAGCAGTACCTCTTCATCTGTGCCGAAAGTCTAAAGTGACAAAAAGTATTCTTTTTTTCTTTTTGTATTCCCATTCTGCCCTGAAAAACAAATACTAAGTAATGGAAGCAGAGTATTTTTGGGTCCTAAATATGACAATGACAAAAAGTACAAAGACAGTTTTATTACAAATTGATGCCTGCTGTATATTACATTGTATAACAATGTTACTAAAACTGTGCACCGCATTATTCCAGTACTGTTAATAATACTATGCACTTTGTTTCCTCTTATGGAATTCTTCATATCCAGCTTGCAATCACTTTGGAATATTTTCCATTCCATGTGGAAAAATTAACTACCGGAATAACTGTTGCATGACAGCTGGTCAATCCTATAAATTTGTAATGATTCTGAAGAATGTCCCATGCTATAAGAGTAAGCGAGTCATTTTAGGCATGTTTGATGAAAGGACTGCAAAGTGAAGCTAAGCAGTTCAGGCTACTAAACCTGAGATGCCTCTGTTACAGAATAAGAACCTTCTCTTGGAGATACTATTATCTTACTGTAATTCCCTCTAATTTCAGAGTGATTTATTATTTTTGTGTTCCTTTGTTTTATTTGCACCTTATCCCTCCACCACTTTAATATAACAGCACAAGACAATAACTGCACACAGGATAAGTGGTCCTGTAGGTCTGAGTGCTGACTGGATGAAATCATGCAAGTAATTTATAATATGTAAATGTCAGAAGGTTCTAACAGTTCACAATTCTGATCACAAGTTTAGCAAAACCCACTGCTTTTCAGACTATTAGAGGAAGGGGTGTTGCTAAATTATTAGTGGAACCATCGGCACTGTCATGGGACAGAAATCATACTGTTACCTGACCAATGGATTGCTTGCTACCAGGCTGTCTGCCGACATCTGGACTAAACTCTCCTTGGGCTTAGTGAACCCTGGGGTGATCTGCAATGGAGATGAAACTGTGGGGTACTGCATATCAGAAGGTAAGTCACAGCGATCATAGATGGTGGGTCTGGAGAAGAAGCTGGTGAAGATGGCCAGATGTGTAGAGAAGGGGAAATAAAGTATAGAAAATGAAAAAAAAGAAACACAAAGGATTAGGATTTCATGAAAGGATCAACAAGCAGGAGCAGACAAACTCAAGGACACAGGGATCCTGTTTCCATTGTAATTAACCCTTTAAAGAAGAGCAAAGGATAAGAGAATGCAGGTCACATATAAACTGTTTGGTAAATTGTGTCCAAATATCCTATATCACCTTAACAAACATGCTTTGATGTATAAATTTCTTCAATTGGAATTAGTTTATGGGAATAAAAGCCCATTAATTTTAAGTGGCAGTATTCTATAAGAAATGAAACAACAAAAGCTTGTTGTGTAATGGCCAATAATGTATTATGCATCACTGCAAAGTTGATTAATGGTCAAAGATGTCCATAAAATAATTTAAAGGTTAAAAACCCCACTATTAACAAACATTTGTCAATGCCGAACATATTTGCTTCCATGCTGTTCCAAGTTACAAAAATAGAATCTTGAGGCTATGTGCAGACCTTTTTTATAATCCAAGTAGCCATTGTCATGTGGATTTTAGGTTCCACTAGGCGAAGGGGTGTAGGCCCACATATTGAGATCTAGCCACATGGGCTACATTGACAAGAGTGCTACATGGAAATTAATGCATGGCTGGCTCTGGGACAATATTCAGACAATTAGCACACCATGACATGACTGGAGTGCGCTGTTTAAATTTGAGGCCATATCCACACACCGCATAATGAGTATGTGCTGTACTAACACAGTCCCAGACTGAATATGGCTGACAGGAGCCCTAACTGTACTCTTCAGACCCTCTTCCCATACCCATCCCTTGCCCTGGTCACCTAAGCTGCACTATGGCAATAGTGACAGTGACCAGCACAGCACTCTTCTCACCACCTTTGCCAACTACCATGGGATCACCCCCAGATGCCCAACACATCACTGCATGCCAGCTCCCTGGGGAGAAAACCAGGAGTCAAGAAAGAAAATGGCAGTATCCTGATCAGCATCCCACAGAGGCTCTGGCACAACAGACATGGCTGGCCACCCACCACATAGTGGTCCTGTGTAAGGGGTTGATAACCTGTAAATCCATGAGAAGGTCAGTGATGGGCTGGGGTGCTGCTGGATGTGACCAAAGCAAGAAAGGCTGTACAGAAAATAAAATACTTCCTTGTTTCCTTTAACAAATCCCCATTCATAGCTGGATGTTAGAACTAATTTTATGACCCCTTTAAAACATCACTACACCTACACATATTCTAAATTTGATGTGTTTTCTTACAACTCATCAGCTCCATTTCTATAGCAGCTGGGTGTATAAACCTTTGTTATAGTTTATCTTTACTGTTAGTAGTAATCCTCTAACTATCCTGGTTTTCTCTATATTTCTGATGATTGCTGAAATCTTAGTTGTTCTTGGGAGCTGCATCAGTAGTGAGAAAATGATGTGTCAGCAGCCAATACTCTCTACATTATGCCTACTGTATCTGCTGATTAACAAAACAAGTGGCAGCAATAGGAATCAAATTGTGCAGAAGCCCACAGGAACTCAGTTCTGTCATCTTTTAACAAACTGTGTGAGAGTTATTGCACCTCTTTTATTGACTATAATAGGTGACTTCCAACACCTAGAAATGACAGTTCTCCTACCATAAAATGTAGATGTAAGAGTTCCCAAACGTAAACATTTCAAATGTAACCACTGACTGCAGCAAAGGTATGACATGTCATATTTACCTACAATGAGTTTCAAAATCTTGTAAGAAGTGGTAGAGCAGAAGTTAGTCTTGTAAAAAAAGAAAAAAAAAGTTAGATCAAACTGGAAAGTATAAAAGCAAAAACAGTAGCCAAATTTAGCAAAAGGTGCCTACCTTGTTTGTAGGAGTTCACCCAAGTTTGTTCACAATACAGCAGTCCAGCAGTATGCCAATATGTCAATCAGGAATAGGGCTATAGTAAACCCATATTGCGGATGTGGCAGGGTAAGTTCAGGAAATTTCAAAAATGAAGGTTCCCAAATGGTAATTCCCAGGGAAGGTCCTTAATCCAAGGTGTTGCAAGTGGCATTTATGCTGGTGAAATCCAAGGAGGAGAACTAACCTCTGCCCTGGTGCTTTGTCTCAGCACAGAAGTCTCTGAAACCCTGTTCACAGCTGTATATTCAAAATATTTTCCTGTCCCTTTTAATGAAACCCTATTCACAGATGTATGTTAGAAATATTTTCTTGCCCGTTTAATGAAACCCCCTTCATAGCTGCATTTTAAAAATAAATTCCTGTGCTTTTAATGAAACCCTGTTAAATTTTATATATTAGAAATACTGTCATTCCCTGTCACCTTTAAGGACACCATTTCACAGCTGTACAGTACTGCACATTAGAAACAGTTTCCAGTCATCTCATCTTGGCTTTAATGAAACCATGTTTATAGCTATTGATCTATTGAACGTTAGCACAGGCCTTGAAGGTAAGTCTATCCTACAGCAAGTGCCTGATCCTGGTCTTAACCTAAACCCTTTGTGTGCTGTTGTCTTGATGACAAATATAACTATGTGTCTTCAAATGGTGGGGCTTACCCAGATTCTTTTGTCCTGGACTGTTTACAATACTTTTTAAAGTTTCCACAATGCCAGTTCGACAGCAAACCTGTCGACCGGCTTTACAGTGATGGCACAAATGTGAACCGCGGTCATAGTCCACATTCTGCCATTGCAAATAGTAATGTGTTTTCCCAGATCTTAATCCCCTTCATGGTGGAGGTATTTCGGTGATGGGGGGGGGCAACACCTAAAGAATCTGTGCCAGGGTTCCTGCCACTGTACCGCAACCATTACAGACACCTACACAGACCTGTCAATTTGTCACTGTAAATGACCAGTCACTGTAGTATTTTCACTGTAGCAATGGTATACCCTTTTAAAAAGAATCCATGCAGGTCTATTGCTACAGTGGAAACAAACAAAGGCATAAATGGGTTAAGGTCACAGCACCATTCCAATGCATCATTAAGCATATGAAACACGAGGGGCCCAATTTACAAAGCAGCAGTGGAGCAATGCAAGGTGCACCAAATGCACCATGCACCGAAAGGTTCTTGCACCATGTGCTATGTGCCATCTTCAGAAAAACTGGTCCCTTACACCAAAAGTGAGACACATGACACAGCGATGCATGGTGCATTATAAAAAGGGTGGATGGGGAAGCCTTGGCATAGCTTGCGACTGTGAAGTCCTACAATGCACCACAATGGCGCAGGAAGACCTGAGACAAGAAAGGCGAGGAAGGCATTGCAGAAAGCAAAATTTCACAGAGGCAGAGACAGACCTATTCAAATAGGAGGTGGAGGTCCAGGTCAATATGTGTAAAGGAATCTGAAAGCAACCATACAAGGTAGAGGGCAACTGTGCTATAAAGGGAACAGAAATCAAAGTTTGAGAACCAAACAACTGACAGCAACCATCTATCCATCAGGTAGACTACTGCTTCACAGAGGTGGGAACAGGGAGCTGCTTGCCTGAAGACAGCAGGCCTGGGAGGAGGTGGCACAAAAGATAAATGCCACTGCCCTATGCAGGCACAGCATCCGTGAAATGTTGAAGTGATATTATGACCTCAGGCAGAAGACAAAAAAAAAGCTCACCCACAATCGTCGAAGCATCACTGAGACAGGTGGAGGACCAAGCAACACTATCACATTGAGTAGCTAGGAGCAATGTGTGGCAACACACCTCAGCTCCAGGACTATACAGAGTGAAGGTGACCTGATCCTCATCTGACTACAACATGCAACAGGTATGTACATGAAGGGGACAAAAAGGAAACAGCCTGTAAGAGGGTAAGCCAGGGAATAAGTATAAATCACTCATGGGCAAAGTGCTAGATGTCATGGGTCACACATGAGCAAATGGCAGGTGAAGATAATTGCTCTGAGGCATACAGTATGCAAGTGAAGGATGTGGGACATGGACAGCGTTCCATGGAATGTAACATGCACACACACAGGACAGCACTGACATCCCTAGGCCTCAGTGCCAGGAACAAGGAAGGCAATGCAGGGCAAAAGAACATACACTGCCACTGTTAATAATAGTGAGGAGAAATCACATGTGTCACCAGATGTTCTGTAGTCCAACAAAAGGTATGTGGATGTGTCATGGAAACGTGTTAGGAAGCACAGCAAGGCATAGCTTATGACACAGGTCAGTTCCACACCAGCAGTGTACACCAACCCCGCAGTGTGCTAGTCAATGGTGGTAAACAACCAGATGCACAATGTGTCCCACAGGACTGGAAGCCCTGTGTCTGATGTCTGAGGCATGAGAGCAGGGCACATGAGGCATACACAGAAGTGTGGACACACAACCACAAAGGGATGTGCAACAAATACAGGGGGTTCTGTGCAGGCAGCACAGCTACAAAACAACTGGGATGGCAAGTGATGCAGGTGATATGCAGCATACATTGTGAGTGCCCCATAATTGAAGGTGCATGACAATGTAGCTGTCTACCATGAAAAACAACTCTCACATGACAAGTAGCACAGGTATAAGACAGGGCCAAAAGTGAAACATGAGGGAAACACAGGCCAAATTACATAGTACAGACAGGAGTATCGCACACCACATATGTAGAATGCACACAGGGGTGCTGCAGGGATGGAGATCCAGTAGATGGGCATAGCAGGTGAATATGGGCCCAAACAGTGGTACAACCTCGTACTGTGTGAGATAAGAAGGGGAGGCCTCATAGACATACAGGAGGCCACAGTGGAATGCAACACATAGGGCACAGTGAACATAGACATATGTACACTTCAGGTGGAATAAGTGAGAGAGCACTGTAGCCATGGGGGCACAGCATAGCAAGGGGGATGAAACACAACTAGTAGCACATCAACAGTGGTGTCAAAATAATGCACAATACTTTGCACCATATGTCCACTACATTGAATCATGGAGATGTCACAACTGCACAGCCACCAATGAATGGATTTTTCACCCTACAGGTACCAGTGGTGTGGAGACCACAAGCACAGCAACAGGTACAGCCATGGATGCCTAGGAACAGCCTCAGCAAGGGGAGGAGGTGGACACAAACAACGAGGCAATGGATGTGGCTGATGACATACAGGAAGACACGGATGAGGCCAATGATGATGATGGCAGCAGTAGACCTTCATAGAGTGAGACACAGCACTGAAAGTGAACCCACTATTGGGCCAACAGAAGATGGAGACAGTGACACATCTAGTGATGGTGGTGACATAGCCACTGAGTCCAGCATACAAGGGGAGAGCACTACAACATCTGACAAGGAGGCTGAGGCACCTCAGGAACAACATGCTGTTCACGATGTGTCAGCTGCAATGGAGGAGGACATCACAATATACTGTTGTGATGTTGTAGACATCCAGGAAGCCCTACAGCAGGAGGTGGGTGGCATCTGTATACTGTAGCCATAAATGAGCTGAATACCTCCACATCAGCACACCTCAACCAAGTGGAAGAAAACCTCATGGTCCTGCAGAATGTCACGCAGACATGTGTAAGGGACAGTGAGATGCATGCTGTGGGTCTCCACAACACCCTGCATGGTCTCCAGGTATGCATGCAACAACAGACAGATGGCATAGGGTGACTGGTGCATGTCACAGAGTGCTGTATTGAGGAGCAACAAATGCACTCACTGCAATGGCGAAATGCCCTTCAGGCCGTCACCATGGTCATGTGTCCTGATAGAAGGACACCAGACACTAGATCCCAGCAATTGTCTGGCTGCACAGAAAATACCATAGTGGCAACCACAAATTATACCACCACTGAGACTATAGAGACACATACAGGGGATGCAACATAGCAGGTGAATGGCATGGCACTTGATCTGAATGAGGGACCATCAAGAACTGCCAGCATCTCAGGTGCAGATGTGAACACCCAGGATGCATGCAATAGACAGGGAGACACAACCCAAAAATCCCACCAGGGCAATGCAATAAATGATCAGGGCATTGACACACAGACATCCACTGGGCATATTAAGGCCCCAGCTCCGTGAGTGGCCGAATAGCCACCGGACAAATAGTCGCAGTCTTATTGTAGCTGTCAAATCACCACGTGGACAAATGATAGCGGCCCATTTTATCGAACAGCAAAGTAGTCGACAATTTCATTCATCAACAGTTTAATTAGTTGACAGACAAAATGTTGTCGCAAACAGTAAAGGGAGTAAGTACTTCTAGTTCCTCATTCAATAATAAACAATAGGCAGCTCAGTTAAAGATATAGTACAAAACTTTATTCACAACATTTTGATCAGATACTGTTGCTGCAAACATTACAATCATTAATCAACAGTAAGTATTAGACTGTACAAATGCTACTGTCTGTTAATTTAATGTGCAAGTCAGCAAACGGAGTGTGTACTATGCCACATTTATTTCTATTACAGTCGCTATATCCCTCAAGTATTGCTTCTCAGATCTATTATTAAAATCAGAACAAACCATTTGAAACACATTGTTTACTCTCATGTGCTTGCAGTGCTTTTTTGGAATAAACGCATTCACTTTACCCAGGCAGTAGAGTGTAGACACATGGCCTGTTGATGCCTTGCACTAGGGCATGTAAGGTGTAGAGCTGGTCGTCCTCTCTTGGGGCAACCGCAAAAGAACCTTTACAGAACCAGTGCTTGGCATCATTTAGTATTCTCAGGTCTGTGTCAATTGCAAAGATGAGGGGGCTCATTGACACGCAGAAATTGCTCACCACTAACAGTGCAGTACTGCGTGACATCAACATCAGTGTTCCCACCATGCTGCCACTATTGGTGAAAATCTCGCTGTAGTGTGTCCTGTGACGGCAAAAGGTGGGCATGACTAATGGACACCTGTTGGAGGGCCTGATGCACAACATTTCTTGTTGCCTCCTCCAACTCAGCTGCTCGACATTTCATATCTGCACGAGCAGCGAGTACCTCTACATGTCTATGAACAGGGGCATGATTATGCTTTGATGGTGGTAAAGTTATGGTATCCCTCAAATGTGTGTAGACGGGCATAGCAGGTTCACAACTCACATCACCAGAACACCTTTTCCTGTGCTCTGTCTTTCTCATTCATATAAAAGAAATTGTCCAAAGCAAGCTTTTGCTTGCCTTTCTGAGTCTGCACTTACTCCATGGCGGCTTTAAGGTGAATGACAATTTACAGTTTTCATCAACATAAACAGTGCCCTGGAACTGTTTCAAAAAAACCTGAGAATACTGGATAACTTTAAAACGAACGTCTCTTTAAGAATGTGGGGTATTAAGTGCATGATACACATGACAGCAGGAAGTAAATGGACAAAAAGACAACAGAAGTGCTGTTAGTGCAATAAAATCAATATGGTGCAATACTATGTTATTCCCACAAACAAAATGAAAAAGTTTGCTTTAACGGTCGGTCGTTTGGTTTTGTCATCATCGGCCGGGACAGAATTTGGCTGCGAAGAGGGTTTTCATGTCTACACTGTGTTAATGGTGTTGATGATGCAACTGACTGCCTTGACAGAGCTGTAAGTATAATAAAACATAGAAAAACAAACATGCTAATACACTGTACTAATCCAAAAGGCAAAAAGAAAAAGGTCGCACTGACAATCAGTTTGGTCACAACCGGTTACTTAGACATTTTGGCCCAGATATTCAAACTGCGCCCAAAATGTGCGCAATAGCAGGAGCAAGCACAAGTCAATTGTGCACATGCGCAACAGACATGATATTCAAACATGGAGCAAGTCAAATTGCGCAACCAGCCAAGGTCTGAAAATCGCACAACCTGAGCCATAGCGCAACCAGGTAGGGGAAGCTGAGCACATATGTCGCACCATAGCGCAACAAGGCCAGCCCAGCTGAGCAGTTGAGATACGCCATAGCGCAAGCAGGGAGCCCCCCCAGCAGCAGAGCAATGGAACTGCACAACCAGGGAGATAGGCAGGGGCCCACCACCGATGCCACAGACGGGCACAGGAACACACTGTAGAACTAACAACACACCCCCACTCCCAAAGCACAGCATCACCGGTGGAGGGATGGAATATCCATTGGCCCATGGGGACAAGCCTACAAAGCACAGCTGGGCCACGGCACCCCAGCACACCCACTGGCAAGCAAATACTGCCACATAAAGCAGCCGGACAACTCAGGTGTACCACAGCCCCCACTGTGCACAGCACACCTTGCTCTGGAACCCCAAGACACCACCCATGAGCAGTGACTGTGACTGGCACTGCCGGAACCACCATGCCCCCCCCACCTGGCACAATGCAACCATTTGTACCACAGAACCATACAAGCCAGACCCACCAGGACCCACAGTGGTGTGTGGCAGCACACGGCCAGACCGGCTGACAGCCACCACCACACCAGGGACACCCCCCCACCCACACACACACACAATCCCAGGACCACACCACACCAGATGCCATGCACACCACTGCAACTGAGCACCTATAGCCAGCTGCAAATCAGAGACCACCACAGTATTCATAACAAAATATATATATATATATTCAATGAATAACAGAACAACAACAACAACAGGAACAACAATAACACTATTTACAAATATATACAATACAGGGGTGGGGGTACAGGTACAAGGTAGGGGTGGGTGTGCGGTAGGGGTGAAGAACTTGGTGAGGGTGTGAAGGAAGAATAAAGGGTGTAGTTGTGGGGCAGCTACTGCCCCCCAGGCTGCAGATCTGCAGGCTGGCTCGGACCCTGTGTCCCTCTCCGGTGTCGCATACCCCTCTGGTTCATCTCCCTGAGGATGCTGAGTGATTCCTGTGACATCCCCATTAGGCGGTGGATGGCCTGCTCTATCCTGCACAGGACCCGGACACCTAGGGCAAGGGAACAGAATCAATGGCTAGGACTGTACACAACCCTGAAGCCCACCCAGTATGCATGGCATACAGCCAAGTGCTCCGCCCCTGTGATGGATTGCACACACTCACAGTGACCGTGCATGGGCCAAGCCCAATCAGGCAGCAACAGCCATGTGTGCCACTACACACACACCCCACCCATGCCCAGCACAGCACAACCAAGGCAGTACAGTGGCATGGCTACGTGGTGGGAAGGTAGTGCCACAGCCATGTGTCCAGTGCATGCATGGACCACCAGTGATGCACTCATAGACATGCAGTGCCACTGGACAGTGCTGACTGTCACACGTCGTGTGCATGGCAGTGTTGTCCATGGATGGTGGCCATGCCCTATCCCCCCATTGCATGCAATAGCATCCATGATGTAATGACACTCACCCTCATCCAGCCACTGCTGCTGCTGCGGTGGCTGCTGCTGATGCTGCTGCTACTGCTGCTGTTGTGGGCCCATACTGCCGCCTCCACTGCCAGCCACCTCTGCAGCACCCCTGTGCGCCTCAGCCTGGGCCCTCCTCCGCTCCTCCACACCTGTGGGAAACAAATGTTGAGAAACACATTAGTGAGATCCAAACGCAGACAGCCCCCTGCCCCAATGAGTGTGCCTGCCCACACAGCCAGACTCATGCATCACACACCTGCAAACACTGACGCAGCCAACCATGGAACAACCCTCCCCCATGCTCTGGCCCCAATACACAGTTATACCCCTGCAGACAATACAGGTGCATAGATGGCTCACCCACCTGGCCTAGGCACAATGCCCCTCCTGGCACGGGACCTGAGGTGTGCCAGCAGTGCCTGCTCCCTCCTGTGCAGGTCATTGTAGCGGTGCCTGCACTGCTCCACTGTTCTGCACCACCCTGTGACCTGCTCCAGCACAGTGGCCACCTGCTGCCACACTTGGGTGCAGTCCACGTCTAGGGGTTCCCCCTAAACAGTGGCCCATAGTGAGGCTCCAGCATGGCCACTAGGTTGGCCACCTCCAAGCCACTCCACTGGGGAGCTCTCCTGCGTGCCATGTCAACAACTTGATACTAGGCAATATGGCGCTCCACAGGCAGCTTCACGATAAATGTTGCATAGTAATCCCGTCGGTCCCTATCGCGCTGTTCGGGCAGTGCCGTCAGTCCCTATCGCGCTGTTACTGAACAGCGCAATAGAGCTGCACACATGCCAGACGTACTGCGCCAAAGGGGCTAAGGTCAGGCACAAGGCCATGTCTCTGGCACAAGCCCACACACAGCGCCATCGGACATCTACACATCCAGCACGAGCGGTCGCCTGTGTGCCAGTGCCACAGTGGACTATTGCGCAGTTGTGCCACAGCGCCATGTGGTGACCAGTGCTGTAGCACCACTGGCACAATGGTGGCCGTGTCCTGAATAGCTGACGCGCCAGCAGCACCTAATCAGCATGGCAGATGCCTCGCGTAAGGTACCTGGGCATGCAGCGGTGCAGTGTACTCACGATCACAGAACGCGCCATAGGCTCAGCTGGCTCAACCGTATGCGCAAGTGCAACAGCGTGATATTCAGCCATCGAGTGGCCAAATCAGCTGATCAGTCATTCAAAGCTTGCAGCACGATTTGCATCCCATTAAAGTTGCTCCACTCTAATTTGCATGCATTGCGCTATAAATGCAACAGTGATCTGCAGTGGCCATATTCGGTTACTGCAGGTGATAGAGTGGGTTGCATGCTGTGTGATGTTATGGACTATGGTCATGGGATAATGCTGTAAATTGCACAGTCACAGGTGTCCACTTCCACCCATACTGACCGTGACATGGCCGAGCAAGGACTGGGTGAGGAGGATGATGGTGGGTGGTAGAGGAGGCCCAACTTCACAAAGGCTGAAACAGAGGTACTCCACAGGGCCTACCTGGATGAGGAGCCACTACTCAGTGGATGGCGGGGCACCCCTCAGGCCCGTGCTGCTGCATGGGAGGGGGTAGCTCGCGACGTAAACCTGCACGGAAGCCACCAGTGCTCCGTGCAGGAATGTAAGAAGAAGGTGGGGACCGACAGGAGATGGGTTAAGGAGAAGGTGGCAGCCCTCAGGGCGGCACGCGCTGCCACAGGTGGGGGCCAGCCAGAGGTGGTGCAGCTGACCCCGGTGGAGGACTGTCTTGCTGCATCCATGCAGCACAGTGCCATTAAGGGCATTCCAGGACGTGGCTTCCAGACAGGTGGAAGTCCATCACTGCACGGTGTGACATGGTGGGGGGTGGGGGGAAGGTTGATCCCATGCACTAACATGTTCTCACTTTCTATTACAGATCCTGTGCGCCTGCAGGGGACAGTGGTGGTGGGCCCATGCACTGTGGATGTGCAGTCAGAGTTGGAGATGGGTCCATCTACCTCTGCTGGTAGCCGGCGTGCATTGCACCAGTGTGCACGCCTGGCTGCCATCTCCGATGTCAGTGAGTCAGGTGTGGGGGGTTCCCTTCCTGTGTCCCAGCAGTCTGGCATGTAAGCATGCTAGCACGCTGTGGCTGAGGCTGTGGCATCAACCTGCACCATTGATGATGCAACGGCCGCTATGGGCAGTGACACATGTGTGTCACATAATGGACACACAGCAGGACAGCCCGTGCCCATGGACCTAGATGGTTCCAATGTGTGTCCCAGCACATCAGCACAGTCCCAGGCTGTGCCTGTCAGCACCGGTGGGGCAGCACCGGTGGCTGTGCAGGTCCTGGCACTGTTGCGGACACAGCATTGGAACGACTGGTCCCTTGGGCACAGCAGGCGGAGGGGCAGCAGCGGCAGTCACCCACCGGGTCTGGGGGTACAGGGTTCAGCAGTGGCATATGCATACTGCCTGTTGACTTGCCCATACCTGGTCCTGGTGAACAGAGCCCACCCTCAAGGGGTGTTGAGCATCAGGCCCTTCCATACCCTGGGGGACAGGTTGCCGATTTGGCAGATGACCCATTTGACGAGCACACCCGCCTGCTGCGGGCATCAGTACAGCAGCAGATGCAGGTTGCAACATCCGTGGAGGCACTGTGTGTGGCTGTGGAATGACACAGCAGGTACAATGCAATGATCCTGGCAGAGATGGTCCAAATGTGGATGGATGTGACCGCAACCATTGACAGGCTGACCCAGGCATTGGTCGCTGTCGTGGCCGCAGTGGGCACACAGTCAGGTGCCCCTGTACTGGGCACCCCACGCAGTACACTCTCCACTCCATGTTTCCAGCATCATGCAACACCCAGCCTGTCGATGCCGGGTTCTGCTGTGGGCATCCCGAGCACCCCTGATGCAGGTATGTTCGGCATGCTGCAGAACCCTGTGCGGACAAGGTCGTGCTCACGCAGTGGGACCCCTGGCAGTCCATCGGTGCCACCCCATGTGACCCATGCTCAGCCTGCCAGTGCAGCTGGGTCTTGGTGGGGCCACCCAAGCATCCATGGTGGCCGTGGCTCAGTGCCACCTGACTGACCTGTCTCCCAGTGCGGGCCCTGTCTGGTGCTGCCCTGTGTGCAACGTGTGTCTTGGTGGGCAGCACCGGTGGGTGCCCTGCCCAACACCAACACACGGACTATCTGCACACCCACCCGACTGCTGTCCACAGGTGCGTGTGCATGATGATGCCTGCATTGTACTGTACACCAAGGTGCAAGGGTGCCCAGCATCTGACACATGTACATGGACAGTACAGGTGGTGGGGGTGGTCTGTGGATCTGTGTGTTTGACATGTCTGTTCCTGCTCTGCTGTGCAACTGCCCCTGTGCACTGTGTGCCTGGTGTGTGTGTATGTGTCCATGTAGTGTGTAACTATTCACCCCTCCCTGATGGTGTGTTTGTGCACCTGTACCCTTCCACTCCCCTTGCCGTCATGCACCCCTGGTGTGTTACCCTGTGTGTATGTGGGTTGCACCTAGACAGTGTTGGTTGCACATGGCCCCATGACTTACCTGTGTTGTGCAAAGTGCTCCTCTGTGATGGTGTCCCAGTGCAGCTGGGCCTGCCGGATCAGTCGGGGGGGTCACGCTGTCCAAGGGGGGGCTGCTCATCCTGATCATCACCGGTGTCACCGACATCCCCATCGCTGTCCCCCTCCTCGACCTGCACGGCTATCCCACAGTCTTTGGCCATGTTGTGCAGGATACAACAGGCCAGGAATATCCCTCAGGCCTTTGAGGGGCTGTACTGTAGGGCACCACCGGAGGTGTCTAGGCATCAGAAGCGTGCCTTCAGAATCCCAAACACCCGCTCGATGATGTTGCGTGTGGCGGCATGTGCCTCATTGAAGCATTGCTGCGATGGGGTCATGGGGCGCCGGTAGGGTGTAAGCAGCCAGGGACGGAGTGGGTATCCACTGTCACCTGTGTGGAGATAGTGGAGGTTAGTGTCATGTTCAGGTCCATATTGTCCCTAGCCCTGTGTGCCACTCCCATGGCACCTGTGGCTTGCCCACCAGTCCCCCAACTTTGCTGCTCCTACATGCATACTCACCCACTAGGTGTCCTGTGGGGATGTCCCCACTCTCAAATCGATGGCACAGTGCAGACTGGTACTATATGAATGAATCATGTGCTCCACCACGGTGCGTGGCACAGACATTGATGATGCGCCCACTGGCATCACACACCACCTGGCAGTTGACACTACAGTACCCCTTCCGGTTGTGATATGTGGCCCCATCGGGGCCAGGTGGTGTGCGAATAGCCACATGGGTGCAGTCTATCACCCCTAGCATGCCAGGCATACGTGCTACCCTGTGGAACTCCTGTATGTTTGCTGTATGCTCTGCTGCGGTGCTGAGGAAATGGATGTACTCCGCAGCATGTGGCAGCAGTGCGCTGAGGAATTGGGTGAGGATGCGTGACGTGGCCGACTGTGTTATGCCTGTGGTGTCCTCTGTTGGCCTCTGGAAGGTACCCGTGGTGAGCAAGCACATGCAGGCTGTTACCTTTGTCTCCACTGACAAAGCATGACTCCGTCGTGAGGATGCCTGCATCACATCACTGCACAGCTCACAGAGCTGCCTCAGTAGTGCCCTGTTCAGGTGGTACCATCCCACAATCTCGACATCCGAATACAGCTCAAAGCTGATG
The DNA here is from genome assembly GCA_016271365.2 of Neoceratodus forsteri. Classification (NCBI taxonomy): domain Eukaryota; kingdom Metazoa; phylum Chordata; order Ceratodontiformes; family Ceratodontidae; genus Neoceratodus; species Neoceratodus forsteri. The sequence continues at coordinate 506,488,991 of CM057452.1, read as the reverse complement.
CGGGCACGGTACTGCCTGTTGGGGGCGTACCGCCGATGGGCCCTTCCACAGCCTTTTCCCCCTGCAGCATGCCTTCTCACCCCCCTCACTACAGCTTCCATGTGGAAGGTGGCACTGTCCATCTCCCTGGCTTGTGTCCCCCAGCTGTTGTTGTTCTGTTCCTGCTGTTCTGACTGCTACCTCCACTGCACCGGTACACCTACTGGCCTCCGAACTCTGTGGCCCCACACCGGGCTGCCACTATTCTGTCCTGCCTACCCCTGGCCTGCACTGGTTGCTGCTGTGGCCTGCTCTCTGTTGCTGCCTCATGAGCATTCCCTATCGGTTTCTTGCGCCTCATCCTTGGCCTTTTATTTTGGCTCATTTCCTCTGTGGCGCAACTTCCGCTAATCCACTGTCTGCGCATTGCGCAAGCCTTTGAATATCGCATTGCGCTCTTTATGCATGGATCCACCCCCTTTGGTTGCGCATGCCTTCATTTGCATTGCGCTGTTGCTCAGCATGTTTTCAATGGTGCAGCTGCCTCCCACTGAATATCGCGGAATGGCGCATTTTCGGACTTGCACTGGCACAACCCTTTTGAATACCCGGGCCCTTGTCCACAACCGGTACACCTGCGGTGGCATGTCCATTCTACCAATTGCACATGACAAATTGACCATGAGAGATTGAAAATAATCGCGATGTTCTGATGGCATGAATTTTTCTGAGTTATAAGCAGGAACCATCAAGAAGCAGATTGGAGTTATACAGTAAGAAGTTGGTTTGGATTAGCTGACCCATTGGTGCATTGGTAGTGCTACCACTCGCAGTATCAGAGACCTGGATTTGGAAATGAGCCTGGGTGGTAAGGGGCTGATTGGAGAAGAGGGCTGCTGCCTTTGTCTATGTAAGAATGCCCCCGTAGCACTGCGAGAGACAACATAGTGACCATAGGTTAGGATGGGTGAGTGTGTCAGCTTGCACATGTGCATGCCTGTTGCATGCATGTGAGCGTTGACACCACTGACTTTGAGGGAGAGGGAGTAAAAATGGTAGTAAAGAACCATCAGAGCAGCAGGATAATGCTAGTATCCCACTTGCTTACCTTTAGGTCATCTGATATGACTGCCTCCAGGTCCCCAGGTCCCTTTCCATTTTTGTTGTTAGTACATCCCCCATTGTGTATTCTTCCCCTGAATTTTTGTTTCCCAGGTGCATTACTTTGTACCTCTTTACATTGAATCTTAACTGCCATACTTCTGATCATTCCTCCAACCTTGCCAAGGCCCTTCTCTTCCTTTCTACCTCACCCTTGTGTATCAACCCTGTTGCAGATCTTTGTGTCTGCAAAGAGGCACATTGTTCCTTCCAGTCCCTCCTCAATGTCACTCATAAAGACAACAAAAAGGACTTGTCCCAGTACTGAAATCTGCAGTACAACGCTAGTAAATCCTTTTCTTCGGAATATACTGTTTACTATTACCCTCTGTTTCCTGATGTCTAGCCAATACTTTACTCAGGCTACCACCCTGGGACCCACTTCCAGGCTGGCTAATTTGTTTATTAATCTTTTGTGTGGGACTGTGTCAAATGCCTTGCTAAAGTCCAGGTAGGCCATGTCTACAGAGCCTCCCTGGTGTACTACTTTGGTCACCCAGTCAAAGAAATTTATTAGATTTGTCTGACATGACCTTCCCACTGTGAATCCATGCTGCCTTGGGTCCTGTGGCCCTCTGGCCTTTAAGCACTCAATTCTTTCTTTCAGAAGTGATTCCATCATTTCCCTACCACTGAAGTCAAGCTAACAGGTCTGTAGTTACCTGCCTCTGCATTGCTCCCACTTTTGTGAAGAGGAATCACATCCGCCCTCCTCCAGTCCTCAAGTACCACACCATTCTCCCATTTGTTAAAAAGGGTAGTCAGTGGTGTCACAAGTTCTCCCCTTAGTTCTTTTAGAATTCTGGGGTAAATCCTGTCAGGACCCATTGCTTTGTCCACCTTAAGTTTTAGGAGTTCTTTCAGAACCTTTTTTCTATGAATGGACTGGTATCAACCCCCCCACCCAGTGTGTTTCTATTGATTGGTTTAGACACCTCCCCTCCTCTTCTTTTGTGAATACTGTGCAGGTGTATTCATTCAATATCCCTGCTTTTTTTACTGTCACCCTCTGCCCACTCACTCTCCCCTTTATTAAGCCTCATTATCCCTCCCTTGGTCTTCCTTCACTTCCTAACATACCTATAAAAGTTTTATCTCCCTTCTTAACCAAGTTGACTATCTCTTCCTTGGTTTAGACCTTTGCTCTTCTGACTGCCTTCCCTGCTTCCTTCTGCTTTAACTGGTACAGTTCTCTGTCCTGGTCCTTCTCTGTTTCCCGATACTTCCCGAAAGCTGTCTTTTTCTCCCTAAATTTCTCTGCCACCTCTTTTGAGAACCATAGTGTTTTTTTCCTTTATATTGATTTTTTTGCTTCACACAAAGGCTTATTGTCTCTGTGATGGCAGTTCTGATGTTTCCCCATTGTTCCTCCACCCCTCCTTCTTGCCTGTTTGCTAGTTTTCTGAGGCATTCTCTAATTTTGCCAAAGTCAGCCCTTCTAAAGTCCAGTGCCCTCACTTTTGTATGGCTTGACTCTATGGCTATGTTTATCATGAACCACACTGTTTGGTGGTCACTTGTTCCCAGATGACTACCCACTTCTAAATCTGAGATCCTTTGTCCATACCCATTTGAGAGTACCAGGTATAAGATTGCTCCCTCCCGAGTGCATTCCAACACTAGCTGTCTGAGGCATTCGCCCTGTAGGGCATTGGATTTCAAGTATTCCACTATCCTTTTCTTTAATAGTATTTCCATTAATTGCCCTACCACTAATGTCAGGCTGACAGGCCTATAAATGCCTGCCTCCTTTTTGCTACCACTTTGGTGGAGTAGGACTACTTCTGCTCTTCTTCAGTCCTCTGGAACCACTTCTGCCTCCAGCAAACTGTTAAACAAGTCTTCTAGGTGTGCAGCCAGTACGTCCCTGACTTCCTTCAGCACTCTTGGGTGCACCTCTTCTGGCCCCATTGCTTTGTCCACCCTCAGATTAGTGAGTGTTTTCCTGAACCTCTCTTAAGGAAATGGACTGATGTCCACTGCACTCCCTCCTTCAAAGCTCTTGGTAACTATTTGTGATCTCTCACCTTTCTCTTCTACTGTGAACACTGACCAGAAGTAGTTGTTTAAAGGAGTCCTACTGGGTACAATGAAGCCCCATCCACTTCACAGATCGAGGCTTCACTGTACAAATTCACTCTACAGTCACTGTGTAAAATGAATAGTTTTTAAGCACACTACTCGTAAAATTTGGAAAAGCCCCCGGTGCAGCTGCATTTTCAATTATGGTGCTGTATTCCAGTACCAATCTCACTACTAAATACGCAAGATGATGACTTGCCACTGCCCCTGCATTATGGGTAGCCCTATGTACAAAACTGTACAAAATTATATTTGTGAAATACCAATCCTTATTTTTACACACTTTACTTAAATCCCATGTGTATGGCTGGCATGCACCATGATTTGGTAATGACCACTGTGTCCAGGTCTGCTTCCACCATGGTGGCCTCCAGATCTGGGATCTTATTTCATGATCATGATCTTTAACAATGAAGTGTAAGGATTTTTCATGATTAGTCATGATAAACTGTCATTCATTTCGGCTGGGAGGGTTGGGGCCAGTATACATCCCTGACGCATGCCTAAGTTTGTTTTTATGGATGAAGTTAGTAAACCAGAATGATTATACCGTACTTGAATCGATGCTTCATTATGTCTGATAAAAGGGCTTTTGCCTGACTAAAAGGGGGGGGGGGTTCTGAGAGTTCTGCCAGAGAGTAAAGAGAGGAGAGATGCTGTGCTGCTGTGGGCTTGCTAGCCCAAAAGGCCTGCCTGCTTGCCAAAAGGCCTTGTATGGGCACAGGATTGGACAAGCTGCTGAGTGCCTGGAAAAGCATATAACCCCTGGGAAAGGAATTGGACTATATGAGAGATTCCCAGGGTGAGATTGGAACATGTAGTGGAGTGAATTTGGCTGCTGAGAAGTGGGAAGTTGCTGTAGAGAATTTGAGAGCTGTAGGCAAGATTTGAGCCTGTGGCTGTGAATGCAAGACTCCACAGCTAGAGTTGAGAGACTGTTTAGATCAGCAGCCAGAGATAGAGAGCCAACTGTCCTGCAGTGCAGAGATAGAGAGAGAGAGAGCCAGTGGAGTTTGGCATCTGGAAAGCAGAGACTCTAAAGGATGCAGCCTGATGTCACAGTGTCTGCAGTGGAAAATAAAAGTGATCCGCAAGCTGTGTTCCCCTCTCAGTGGGGTAGTGCAGTAGAGATGGCTTCTGATGCAATCTGGGGTTACTGTCCTTGCTGGGAATAGAGACAGAGCCAAATCTCCCAGCTCCTGTGCTGTATTAGAGAAAAGTGTGTGCCATCCATCAGTGTGGGGAACCACCAGCCTGCTCCTTACCCCAGACAGAAGTGGAGACCACTGGAGAGGAAGATGTCAAGAGGCCAGCCAGGTGAACGCAGCATACAAAGACTCTGGGAGATGAAGATTGGAAAGGCCTGGCAGGTGAAGATCAGCTTTCATCATTTCTTCAGCCAACTGCTGGTTTGGTGCACCAACAACTCCTGATACCAGAACAGTACTGTGAGCCAGTTTCTGTCACCCCCATTGAACTGCTGAACTGTAAGTTCCCCAAGCTGTGGCTTTTGGGAGTTTTTATTTAGCTAGCTAGCTATGTGGAAGTAACTGGGGTAATTCTTGGGCAGGACTATGCCAGAAAACTGCACCCAGTGAAAGATCCCCATGACAATTTCTACAATGCAGCAAGGTACCCACCGAGAAGACAGAATAGACTTTCTGGGCAGCTACCAAGGAAAAAACAGATGCACCAGCAGGTGGGAGGTGGGGATTGTTTGGGGCAGAAGTAATAGCTAGTTGTTATTGTTGTTGCTGTTTTATCTCCTCCTTTTCCCCCTTCCCGTTTCTTACATTTAAACTACTGTTATTGTTTATTTTAACTGCTTCTATAGAGTATTTCTGTAAAGAGGGGGATATTCTCAGAGTGTGTGGGGAACTGTTTGGGTGGCAGCTAATGTATTTTCTTGGAGGATAGTAACCTGCTATTTGCCTACAGGTATTCCCTACCACTTCCTCAGGTGGAGGCACCACACCACTCTATGCCTAGCGATCCTAAACCAGGCAAGCCCCCTCAAAGGTGATTGCTGTGATTACCTCAAGGGCCCTGAAACAGCCAAAGGTGAGTCAAGGGGCTGTTCCTACTGGAGGAATCACTGTGATTTGCTGCCCCCTAGTGGCTACCCCACCAGAGTGCAATTTTGAAAATTTGATACCCCTACCCCTAGAAGGGTAAGATTCTGGGAGACATACAATGGAGCAGCAGGAGTTGCTTGATTGGTGTCAAGGGGAGTGCCTGGTCCCTGAGAAAACTATCCTGGTGACAGGGGTCCCAGAGGGCACAGACAGAAAGGACATTATAGAAGCTCTGGAGACTATACCAGAGACTAGGAAATTGAAGGTCCTGGGTATGAGGTATAACCGAGTTATTCAGAGTATGATGATCCTGGTGGAAAGTGACAAAGATGTGGATGTGAGTAAACTGCTGGCCACCTTCACTACTAAGGGGGTGGAAGGCACATGGTGCCTGTTTGGCAAGGGGCGTAACCCACAACTGGCCCCCTTCCCTTGTCAGCTCCAGAGGTGGATTTGTTGGAGAAAGTGGAGTCTTTTCTGGCTACAGATGGAAAGACCCTTAAGTATGTAAAGGCACTGATACCAATGGGAGTGACCCCTGCAGACTCGGGGTCAATCTGCACTGCCAGCTCAGACTATTACTGGTGCCTGAGGAGTTTCTCTGGCACCCTACCCACTCCAGCAGAAGAAGATGATAAATGAAACCTGTGTAGACTATGCTGTTCTTATTGTCAAGGATTGGCAATGTTTAGAAGGCAGAGAAGAGGAAAAAGCTAGTAGAGAGCTTGAAAGGGCCTGTCTTGGATGCTATTCAGTCCTTGAGGGCCACAGATCCGGAGGTCAAAATGGAAGAGTATCTTGCTGCCTTGTACAGTATAAACAGGAGACAGGAGTACAGAGTCCTGTGATGACCTTTACTGGAAATTCAAGATAACCATGCAGCGGCGAGGGAAGCTCCATAGACTAGAGCAGGCATTTCAGAAAGTGCACAGGAAGGGAGGAATAGCTGCTAAAGACCTGAATAAAGTACTTTTCAAGCAGGTGGAGAAAGCTGCTCAGTTCTCTGAATTATTGGTGTTAAAGTTGCATTTGAGAGAAAGGCTGACTGACCAACCCTCCCACAGTGCCTTACTGTGAGAGGTCAGAGCAGCTGAAGAGCAAGATGGGCAATGGAAACAACCATCTGCTACAACTGCTAGCATCCAGGTGGCAAATGAGGGAGCCTCCTGAACAACTGCTGAATTTAAGAGTTTGATCCAAGAACTGAAAACTATCATGCAGCAAGTGAGCAGATCTGTCACTGCCCCTGCAGAGTCAGAATCAGTGGTATCCAGTATGCCCATGGGTGGGAAAGTGGCTGCCCCGCTCTTGGAATCTGGGACCTGAGCTGCCAAGGCTATCCCTCTTGAAGAACTGTATGCACAACTAATGGAACTATAGAAGATGGTTGAAAGTCCTCAGTGGTCTCCTGCCCTGCTGCCATCTGACCCTTTCCCCAGAGCTCCCCGTCTTCAAGGGCTGCCACCAAATACCTTCTGCTTATGATGTGAAGAAGATAGTCATATAGCCCGTGGGTGTCTCCATCCCAAGAACCCCTGTTGTTGGAAGAGAAGAGACAGCACAAGCAGCAGGGAAACTAGAGAGGGGCCCAGTGAGGGAGTGAACTGAGTCTCCAAAATTAGAAAGCTCCATCAAGTGGACAGAGCCAGATATTACCCCAGGCAGTAAAGTGCCACAAGGATTAATTGGGCCCCGGGCTGAAGTTGACATCCTAATAGAAGGGGTGCCATGTGTTGCCCTGCTTGCTGGTGGATCGCAGGTCATGATAATTCGCCAGGCCTTTTATGATCAGTACTTGGGACATGTGCCACTCCTGCCCTTGTCTGGCTTATCCATGTGGGGGGATAGGGGATGCAAATTGCCCCTATGATGGCTACTGTATAGTGACAATTGCCTTCATCTCCATGAAGACAGATGTGCCTCCCCAGGTAGAGACTATAGCCTTGAAATGTCCTGAGACCAAGGGGATGAATGATATTTCTGTGTTGATTGGAACCAATGTGAATACGTTCAACAGGCTGGTGAACTTTGCTAGGAGAGGGCCGGAGTGGATACTTAGCTGAACCCATCCATCTGAGTGGTAGTCAGTAGAGATAGCCTATTAGTGGAAGCTGCTGTGCCAGAGTCTGATGTGACTGAGAAGCTGGCAGATGTGGTACGGAGAGTAGACAGCTGAAAATGGATGTTGCCACCTAACTCTGAAAGCAGGGTGGTACGCATCACAGATTTTGCCCAGCTACCTGAAGGTTGTGCATTTGTTATTGACAGTTCCCTGGAGGACTCTTTACTGGAGGGATTGATAGTACAGCAGGGGATGCTGACAACTCTAGAGACCCCCTGGACCAGACGGGTAACTGTGAGAATGAAGAATGAGTCAAATAGACCCGTGATCCTATGAAGAGGCTGAGTACTAGTACACATTTTTAAACTTTGGCCAACTTCAAGTGGTCTTCATGTGCTTTTGGAATGCCTAAGGCACTATGTGGGACTCACTGGTACTGCTTTGTGCAGTTTCTGAGTCCTAGATGTCCAAAAGTATGCAGCAGGTAGTCTTAGGTAATTCCATCTTTAAGATGGCTGCCACACACTGTGGTGTGCCTCAAGGCTGGATCCTGGCCCTCATGCTCTTTGCTTTGTACTTGTTACCACTAGGTGTGATTATCAGGTGGTATGGACTGGAGGTTCACAGCTATGCAGATGACACCCATTTATACCTGTTGTATGCACCTGACAAGGATAATGCTGGTGCTCTGTTGTGCTGTTGTTTGAAAGAGATTAATGACTGGATGGCCTTCAACTGGCTAAGCCTCAACCCAAGCAAGACTAAGGTGATGATTACTGAGCCAAATTCCTCTGGGTTGGCTATTACAAGTAGTGACACCTTGGAGCTCTGGAAATGACTAACAATCTGGGAGTCACTATTGACTACTCACTAATCATAGAATACCAGGTGTTGGTGGTAGTCTGTAATGGCTTTTTCCATCTTAGAAACATTGCCTGGAGTAAATAATTTCTTGCTTCTGGTAATCAGGTGATAATAGTGCATGCCTTTGTTACATCAAGGTTGGATTACTGTGGTGCTCTTTGCCTAGGGTTATCTGGGAGTTTAATGCTCTGCCTGCAGCTGTTCCAAAATGTAGCAGCACACCTGATCTCAGAGATATCTCATAAAGATCATATTACACTGATGCTGCATGAACTGCACTTGCTGTCTACTCGGTAATACGTTAACTTCAGGATACACTTGCTGGTAAATAAGACCCTACATGGTTTAGGATTTGGTTATCTGGAAGGTCTTGTGATACCGCACTCTTCAATCCACACTTTCCATTCCAAAGATCCTGACCTGTTGTCTGTGCCCCAGTAAAGACTGAAAAGTCCATGGATAGATAATTTGTGGTAGCTGCTCCCATACAATGGAACTCCATGCTTGTCCCCACCCAATCTGCCAGCAAAGTGGTGTCCTTCAAAGGGAGCCCTGAGCCCCTCCCCTGTGAGCTAGTCTACTGCCTGAATCAGTTTTATTTATTTTGTTAACTGGTGAACAGTCTACTCCTTTGAACTATTTATTATTTATTGAATGCTTTATTTATTATTTGCAATTGTTTATTTCTTTGATATCCTGCATTTATTGTTGTGTTCTTAGTAGGGTGCCCTGAGCACCAGGGAAAGGGTACCTGAAAAATAAAATTGCCTTGTCTTGTCTAAAACAATCAGTGGTATAGAAAAGGAGGTCATGAGAGAGCATGATATCAGTCTCCCTCATACTTAGTGGCATTGATAAGTCAGAACAGCTTGAGATATTTCACCTGGTATGCTCCATCAGGATATGGTGACACAGTTTGAAGTTCAGAGATGGTAAATGCATGGCTAATGTTTGAAGGCACATCTACCAGAGGGTGGTGAGCCTACTGTATGAGATAGCCTTTCAGTGGAGGCATTGGATATGAAGACAGCACAGGCTTTCAGGGTAAGCCTGGACATTTATGATTACCATGTGAATCCCAGGGTACCCTGGATTGTAGAGTGGAAGGGATAGCTCTATCAATTAGTACTTGCTTGCGCAGCACACATAATCCCATTTTATGAAGAGAGAGTGGATTTGTATCTGATGGACAGAGTCCATCCTGACCTTAAATTAGTATGTTACTAGGGTAATGATTCTGAAAAAAAAAAAAACATTTTTGAAAGAGTAGGTTTCCAGCAGTCACATATCAGTGGTGAAAGAGTTCAGTTGTGTTTGCTGCTGGGATCCCACTGTTAGCCCATTTTTGCTTTAATAAAGGCCATGCAGTCTCTTTACAGGGCAGGATAAAGCAGATTTTAAGATGCATGCTGAATTAAGGCATGAGGTATCATAGTAATTCTTAGGAAATCCAATAACACACTTCTTAAGGAGAGCCATATCAAACGTCATTATACCCTCTCACAGGGTATGTGACATTTACAGGTTTGTGTGCATTATATATACATTTTAGGTTATAATAAAAAAGATCCATTTAAATGCAAATTTTGACTTTCTGCCTTTATACTCATGCAAGCGTGTCTCAAATGCAAGAAAACACTGGGATTTAAAAAAGAAAATAAAATCTAAGAAAAAAATTCTTATGCAAAGAAGCATGCCACCCACAACACATACTAAGGTATAAAATATCATTTGAATGCTTTCTAACTAAAAAAGAAAATATTGAATTGGTACTATGTCAGTATAACATATCAGTACATAGCCTAAGTTCATGCACTAATTCAAGGACAGGATTGCATTGATTAGCATATTAGAGTGTGTTGCTTAAAACAGATACATTGTTAATCAATTCTATGCTATACTCTAACCATTCTTTCATAATATTACAACTACAGTAGATTGATTAGACAAATAAATGTGCCCACTAATCAGCTTAAAAGGATCATTTGGCTGCTTGCTGTTCCAATGTAGAAACATATTCACGGAGAAGTTAAATTATATAATATTAATGAATTCCCAGTGAGGTAGACCACTCTTTAACAGCATGTTGAAGCATTGCCTCTGCATTGTGAGTTTTGGGGTTATTTATTCCAGGAGTTAAAGAATGGATTCACAGCTGTAGTAAATGCTTCACTATTTCCACTGTAGTCCATCCACTCCTTCTATCTGGTATCCTTTTGAGGTAACGATGTTGGACCTGGTGGTCCCTGAGTGGAGGAAAAGGTCACGTAACTCATAACTATCACAGTCCCAAGTCTAGTAACTTCCTCTTGACTCATAAACAATGTAGCCTCAAGTCTAGAGACCCACTCTGCAAACCCAGAGAGGTGCACACAGATGGGTAATGACACCACAGTCTCCAGAAGGTCTCCCTAAAGACTGCTGCCCCACAACCACTGCACTGCACCACTCCCAGCATTTTCTAGCCCTGCTCTCCCTGGGCTTCCTGTCATCCTGTCCCAGAACCCAATAAGGCTAAGCTGCACCCAATACCAGTTGCCAAAGTATAATGCACAAACCTTTTATTTACTTACCCTAGGTATGTCGTGAACACAAGTACAGTATGTTATAAACAGCAACACTTAAAAACACCTTTTTTCTTTCTTTTGTAGTACTCCTCACCTAGCTACTGCAGCAGCAGCAGGCCCCTCAACTCACAATCACAGTACCACCCCGAAGCAGTTGAGCACCAAAAATACTACTTAGAAACAGTTAACAGTAAGCTCCCAGAACCACAAACACAATACTACCCAGAAACAATTAGCAGCACACTCTCAATACCCCCAACCTTAGTATACCTCAGAAACAATACAGCTGTACCTGTCACCCAATGGACAGGGTTTCTGGCTGTGGGCTGTCTCCTGGGCTGACTCTGGGCAGACTTCAAATGTCACTGTCCTTTGTGCATGTGCTTAGTGGGAGGGCTGCTTGAATGGCGAGACCTTTTTAGTGGTTGGGGGGCTCTCTCAGATCTGCCCTTTGAACCTTCCTGTCATCCAGTTGGTAGTCTCCCATCTTCTTTTCAATGAAGCCTCTCAATTGCTACTCCTTGCTATGCACTGATGCAGGGGAAAAGTGCCAGAGACCGTAGCACTCCCCTTCTCACTCTCTCCATCTGTGGTCTTGAATGCTCCAGTGAAAGCAGAGACCAAGGGGTTTAACCCCTTTCTGACGGGTGGGCTGTCTCAGCTCAGCACCCCTTGAGCCTTCCTTCTGCCCACCTGATTGGTGGCCTCCCAGCTACTTTTTAAAGGAGCCTTTCAGTTGCTGCTCCTTGTGGTGCTCTGATGTAGGGGAGAAACACACCAAGAGAACTCCAAAATATGACAAAACTGATTTAAATAGCCAGGTTTGATCAGGTTACATCTTCTACAGGGTTCACAATGTCCCTTTAAGTGACCTACCCAATGCCACACAGTGAACATTTGGCTCTGGCAGGGATTGAACATGTGGTCTCCTGATTCACCAGCTGGTATTGTAAACATTAGGCCATACTGCCATTTAACTAGATTTTAGTGTTATTCTGTCAATGAGATACACACCCTTTTTCTACTGTGTATTATGTTTGTAAGATGGGCTGTATGTTAGTAATGGAAAATTTTGGAGAAAATCATAGTATTGTCATTGTCAAAATGACTAATGCCATGTAAATCATAATAATCAAAAAAACTATGGCTCCATTGTTTGTTAAAGTACTGTATATCTATTTTGATATATTTTTATACAAGCACATTACATCAGAAAATATATATTTTTTTTAAAGTCATTGTTGGGCTGAAGTAGAAGGGGGCAGTTCATTGTGCTGCCACTGTGGGGATTGGGGCTTTAGTGTAAGCCTCAGACTCCTAAAATGAGGTCACGTGACAATCTAGCACATTGTGGTGGTTAGGCACCAAATTATGGGTCTGTCAATTGCAAACACCAAAAACTATGGTATTTCCGTGGAAAATGCTTATGACTACTGTGTTGTCATGGGAAATGTCAAAAATCATGGAATTTTCACAAAAATTGGAAAACTCATGGAAGCTATGCCTTCCGTGACATCCCTGATTAAAGTACAGCCCTGTTTCATTTGTAAGACATTTTCAGCATGAGGCAAAGTTTCCATATGGATGCAAACTACTGCATATTCAGTACATTACCAGCTTTTTCTTTATATTGTAGAAAAAAAACACAGCAATACTTTTAATTTAAAAGATGACCACCTAATATCTGAATGGTTAGTATGGAAATTATTATGTTAGTGCTGCATTTACCAGAAATAGTATGGTCGGAAGGGGTGAAGGCCATATTCAGAGGCTCCTGATGCGTGGCATTAACCTGATTGCATGGACAAGTTGAACATACCACTGCACCCATACAATTGAGGGATTCTCATGCATCCTGGATGCACTAGTATGTTAAAGGTTTTGAAAGCACTAAGCAGCCTCCTTTGCAGCTATGTTTAATACTTTCAAAAACCTGCTATTATCACTGCACACAGTGATGTGCAAAAACTGAACCACCAGACCATGTGCAGGGTAGAGGACTGACAGCTGGAGTTGGCAATCCCCGCCAATGTCCCCCTTACCCATATGACTTGTATATGTACAGTATTTTAATATATCTCTGAGTGTAGGTCTTCTACCCACTCCCAATCACTTTGGATCTGCAAAGTATAAAAATGCCCCATAAACAATCCAACATCAACCACTACTTTTAAATAAGGTTACCCAACATTTTATTCCATAACAGAAATATAGGTGTGCTGTGTACATGAAGAAGTCATGCCACATGCTTAATTGTGCAATGCTTGCATGCAGTTTGCATACACAAAGTGATCCTAAGTGAACCAGGTCTAAAAAGCGAATTAGGTTTGCATGCTCCAAGCTTAACATGTGCACTGCAGGTAAGCTGGCGTGAACATCTTCTAAAAATTACATCAGGTTTGCGTGACACACACTTGACATGAGTGCAGCACTTAAACTTGTGTGAACATCATTTAAACATTACATCAGGTTCACATGCTGCACATTTGCTATGTATGCAAGCAGCTAAGCTGGTGCAAATCTCATCCAAAAAAAAACAAATCAGTTTCTATTTCTTATACTAATGTTAGCAATTAGAGTCATTAAAATACATTTTATTTGAATTCCCATAAAAATTAGGTAAACTCATTAACTCTGATCATTTTGTAAGTTGTTTAAAGGCTTTTGATTTTTGTCATTAAATCAACATTAATTTAAAGTATTATTTGCTTACTGCATTAAATGCCTAGGATATAAACAGTCAACATCCCTCATTCCAGATGTATGAAGAGGTGCTCTGTGTTGTGAAGCCTATCTTTTTTGTTTTGGACCATGCAAATCCCTTATGCATATTTAGTGCTACAAATGTGTTTCTCCATGACTATTTCATCTCACTTACTTTCCCTTTGTTATTCTATATTAAGTATATGCACAATGGCCATGCTCAGCACTCTTTGTGCTGAGTGGCATGCATGGAAGCATGCACCATACCTCACATTCTGTCACTGAAATGAGGGATATGGACACTCAGAATGAGGGACGATTAGGGAGACTAACCCACATGATGATCAGGACACAACATGAAACATGAAGATTCAGTAACTCAGAACACAATGGCAACCATTGCATTACCACTTGAGAATGAATTCCTACCATTAAGCAGAGGTGCCATTTAGGTAGAGGTGAAGGGGGCAGTTGACCCCCCCCCCCATATCAGTGCATAGGTTGTTCTTATGGTGAGGCAATAATGGCATTAAATATGGATTTAATCTTTTGCACAATAAGTGCCCACCTGGCTTATGTGTGCTCACACTGCAGGTACTCTCCAGACTCAACTGTGTCTGTATTGTGTTGTCCATTCTCTCTATCTATTAGCGGTGGCACAATCGCATGTGATGGGGATGAGCTCCAGCCAAGGAAGAGTGCATGAGTCTTGCAAGTGCAACACTGTCTTTCCTGCCACAGAGTAGACAGACTAGACACTACAGCTTGGAGGAGTCAATGAGCACTGAACTCTCAATAGCAGTGTTGTGGCAGCATATTTTTGTTGCTCTGCTCTTGGTGAGTCTCCATCTCCCCTGGTGGCTAAAGGGGCAAAGGGTGAGATAGAAGTTAGCTCATGACTAGGCTATCTTCTTACTCTACTAGGCTTGCCTTGCACAGAAACAGCACAGATCCCCATGGCAGCAAGCTAGGCTTAGCAACAGTGGTGACAGCGGTGTGGGAGGCCTTCATAGACCTTTATCATTTCAGTGTGGCAGCAGCCACAGCAGCAACCAAGCAAGAAGCAAGCAACCCAGGTTGGGCGAGTTTGGTTAGTGAGGTGACTTGATCGTGGACAATGTTGGGGACCTATGATGGTTGATTCTAGCATCCAACTTTTGGCAGAAGGAGGGAGGGGGAGTGGACTGAAAACTGGACCAATGGCACACTATGCAAGGCTTCAGGTTCTGGCCATATGGCCAGATAAGTAAAAGTAAATAATTTTTTTACAGGGGGATTTTGGAAGGAGGAAGGACTGAAATATTGCTGTGTTTTTCACATTTATTCACCTTTGGGTAGCTTCATGACCCATAGGGGATGGGTATTTAATGGAATGGAATTGGGGGGAAAAAATTGAGCGAAAGCTATTTTGGGGGAGGGGCAGAACTTCAGCCAGGAAAAAAAATTGGTTAGTAACTGGGTGGGTTTAAAACCAAATGTAATTCTATGCTCTGGGGTATATACAGATGAATCTTACACATTTGAATTTTTCCTGATTTGCATATCACTTTTCAATCCAAACAAATAAGTTGTAGCTCTTAGAGATGTTACAGACATTCTAGAGTTGTCCCTTGCATTCTCAGACAGTTCAGCTGTATGCTATGCACAGACTTTTGGAGCCCCACTATAGTCAGGCTTATGCCCCCCCCCCATGATACTGACCTCCACATCCCCATGCTCAGGCACATTACAACAAAGGGTAAAGGAGACTGCAGGGGTGTGCACCATTAAAATGAATGAGGGCATTTTTGTATTGCTATTTCATACATTATTGATGGACTCCACTAGAAGAAACATAATTACCAAGGTGAGTAATTTTTTTCATCAAACATGACGTCTTGATGTATTCTGACTATTGCAGACTACCAAGCAGTACCTCCATGGAGGAGGGACAGAACCTACTTTGGAAATAGGGCTCCAAGCACTTGTTGTGTTAAACCGAGCATCACTCCTAGCCTGGATATCCAGAGAGTAATGCTTGGTGAAAGTATGGACTGTTTTCCAGGTGGCTGCTTGACACATTTCTAAGAGAGGAATATCCCTGGCAGCAGCCAGGGAAGCAGCTGTACCTTTTGAGGAATGAGCCCTCAGGCCTGAGGGTGGAGTTCTACCCAGTTTTTCATAGCAGAATTGTATACAAGAAACAATCCACCTGGCAAAAGATCTCTTAGTGGCAGGTTTACCTTTTCCAACTTCTCCATAAGTGAGGAATGACTGGAGGGATTCAAACCTGTAACCCTTGGTATGCTCTATGTAGTAGCTAAGGGCTCTTTTAACATCCAAACTGTGTAGCCTCCTCTCTCCCTAGGAGGAATGGTCAGTGAAGAAAACAGGGAGAGATATAGACTGGTTGAGGTGGAAATATGAAACCACTTTGGGTAAGAACTTTCTGTTAGTTCTAAGGACGACTTTATCTCTGTGAAAAGAGATGAAATCAGATTCCACTGACAGGGCTTGCAATTCACTGATACGTCTGGCAAAAGTAATGGCTACCAAAAACACAGTTTTCCAAGTCAAGTACTTAAGTTCTGCTGAGGGCAAAGGCTCAAAGGGGGGTTGCATAAGCTGAGCAATGCAAACATTAACGTCCCAAGCAGGAGCAGGATCCCTAAAGGGGGGACTGGTGTGAAGCAATCCCTTGAAAATCTTACAGAATACAGGATGGGATGACAGAGAGGAAGACTTGCCTACCAACAGGAAAGCAGAAACAGCTACCAAGTGTACCCTGAGGGTAGCTGGTCTGAGGCCTAGGCCATTAAGATGGACCATATAATCCAGAACTGTAGGCAATTCAGCAGAGTCTGGAGAAATATTCTTCTTAGAACACCAAATGCTGAATCTTTTCCATTTGGAGTTGTAAGTCTTTCTGGTGGAAGGCTTTTGAGAAGCCTTAAGGATATCCAGAACCCCTTGGGAAAGATGCAGATCTGCAAACTCTAACTCTTCAAGAGGCAAGCCTTGAGATTGACAGACTGAAGATTCGGTTACCAAATCCTCCCCTGAGAGGATGTTAACAGGTTGTAATTCCTGGGAAGAGACAGGGGAAGGTGGACTGTTAGGGACAGCAACAAGGGATACCATGGCTGTCTGGCCCAGTCTGAAGCAATCAGAATCACTTTGCATGGTTGTGAAGTAATCTTGACTACACCCTGAACAGGACAGGGAAGGGGGGGAAAGCATACAGAAATTTCCCTTCCCAATTCAGAATCAGAGTATCCAGGAGGACTGAGCCCAAGACTGGGGGTCTGCAACAAAAGAGAGGAAGTTAGTGATTGTCTGGGGCTGCAAAAAGATCTATATCTGGAGTGCCCCATCTCAAGAAAATCACTTTCAAAACCAGAGGATCCCGGGCCCATTCATGATGGCCCTGGGATATTCTGCTCAGTGCATCTGCTAGGACATTGTCCTTCCCTGGGAGGTGAACTGCTATCAGAGAGGTTTGCAGGGAATAGGCCAGGGACCACAACTTCATTGCTTCTGTGCACAAGGCCATAGACCGAGTGCCTCCTTGCTTGTTGATGTACCACATGGTGGTGGTGTTGTTTGTTCTGACCTGAACCACCTTGTTCTGTACAGATTTGGAAAAAGCTTGCAGTGCCAGAAGCACTGCTCTGAGTTCCAAGAGATTGATGTGAAGCAGAGATTCCTGAGGTGACCACAGTCCTTGGGTGCTAAGATCTCCCAAATGGGCTCCCCAGCCCAGCAGGGAAGCATCTGTGGTGAGTATCACTGAATGAGACTGAGTGACAAATGGAACCCCTTGTCTCAAATTGTCCTGATCCTGCCACCATTGCAAGGCTTGGATCAGGGTTCGAGTCACTGGGATTAGTTTGGTAAGGGAATCCTTTCTTTGGGACCAAAAGGTTCTTAAGTGGAACTGAATGTCTCTCATTTGGAATCTTGCTCCCTGGACCACTGCTGTGGAGGCTGCCATGTGGCCCAGTAGCTGAAGGAAATGCCTTGCTGGTCAAGACACCTGAAGGGTGAATGAAGAGGCCAGTTTCATAAGGGTCCTTGCCCTTTCCAGGGGACGGAAGGCTCTTGCCTTTACCGTATCCAGTTCTGCACCTATGAAGGTGAGGAGCTGCACTGGTTTGAGAACTGACCTTGGTAGGTTGAGAAGGAATCCTAAAGAAGTGAACACTTGCTGGGCCACTTGCAGATGTGACTTGACTTGGTCTGGAGACTGACCTACTATGAGCCAGTCATCCAAGTATGGGAAAATGGAAATCTTTGTCTTCATAGGAAGGCAACAACTACTGCCAGGCGCTTTATGAAGACCCTTGGGGCTGATGTTAGGCCAAAGGGCATTGCTCTGAATTGATAGTGGCCTGACGGCAACTCGAACCTGAGGTACGTTCTGTGGAAGCACCTGATGGGACTATGAAAGTAGGCATCTTTGAGGTCCAGGGAGGCTATCCAGTCCCTTGGCCTTAGACAGGGAAGGATAATTCCCAGAGTTACCATTTTGAACTTTGTCTTTAAAAGATGCTTGTTCAGGTATCTTAGGTCCAGGATGGGTCGCCACTCTCCTGTCTTTTTGGGGGTTAGGAAGTACCTGGAGTACAATCCTTTGCCCCTGTGTAGGGTGGGAACTCTCTCTATAGCTCTGAGTACTAGGAGAGAAGAAACGCTGCCTCTAGGGCAAGGGTCTCTGAGAGATTTGCAGGTGGAAAAGATCTGACTCTCATCTTGGGAAATTTTTTGAAGCTGAGAACCAGTCCCTGGCTTACTACTTCCAGGACCCACTTGTCTGATGTAAGAGATATCCAGTCCTGGACAAAGTAAGCCAGCCTGCCTCTACTGGTATAGGATAATCGACCCAGGCAGACCCATCAGGGTGTCAGCTTGGCAGGGGCTTTAGGCTGAGGGGTGGATGCAGGCCTGCTCATCCCCCCTTCTGCCTCTCCCTCTAAAGAACCCCCTCTGCGAAAAGGAAGAAGAAGAGGCCTGTGCTTGGTAAAAAGGCCTTTGGAAAGGCCTGCCCCTGCCCCTGGACTGCTGCCTTTGAGGAGTTGCTTGCCTTTCTTTGGCCTGAGCACTCCTGTAAGTGGTCCTGTATTCATCCATTTTCTTCATGTAATTATCTGTCTGCTTCCCAAACAGAGAATTACCAATTACAGGAAAATACATGGGCTTAGCCTGGGTATCCTGTGAGAGGCTAGTACATCTGAGCCAAGCCATTCTCTGAAGAGCCACAGATGTAGCCATGTCTCTTGATGATACATCATTGGAGTACACAGTAGCATGAAACTGTACTTTTGATGCCTCAATCCCATCTGCAGCCACCTGCTCCAGCTCCTTGGCAAGCTGGTCAGGGGCCTGTTTAGCCAGTGCCAGTACAGATTCCTACCTGGACTTCTGGTACCTGGCTGTATAGGCCATATAGTTAGCCTGCCTGAGTCCCAAAGATGCTGCCATGTATTGTTTCTTTGCCATGGCATCAATCTTCCTGGAGTCCTTGTCTGGGGGGTGTGATGTCAAGGGAATGTTTGCCTTATCACAGGCAGCAGCCTGTACAACCCCAACATGGTTGCATTGCTGAAAAAAGAACTCCATGTCTGAGCCTGAGAAAGTGTACCTCTTGTCCATTCATCTGTCCACAGGAGGTATAGAATTAGGAGACTTAAGAATTTTTTGTGTCTGTTTTCCAAAAGATTTGTGGAGGGGGATAGACAATCTCCTGGACTCTGGGATGTCCATCATCTCAACATAATCAGGCTCTTCCTGATCCTCTACTGCTTCCTCCACAGGAAGCTGGAGAGGGGATCACATGATGCTGAAGTCCGAGTAGCTGCTTCTCGGTTCCACTCCCGTCGCTCAGCACTATTTTCAGGGTTATTTTGATGCTCTTTGTGCGTGGCTGCACCCCACAGTGACTCTAGTTGATACAGAGAACCTCCAAGCAACAGACCGGGTGGAAATGGAAGCTGAAATGCGCACTGCTATGCCGAAACATACCCCTCCCGTCATGCCGGAAAAAGGAAGTAAAAGATCCCAGGCCCAACTTGCGACTGGTACCAGACCAACTACGAGGGTGGCTGCTGTTAATCCCACTACGGATGTGACTCCTCTTACCCTTGAAGTATTCTTACAAGAATTGAAGCCTTTTCGTGAGGATATTAAAGCAGTGGTTAACGAAGTAAAGCAGATCACCACAGTGCTAGAGGACCTCTCCACTAGAATGGTGGATAGTGAGTCTTGCCTGGTTTCCCTGGAGAAAAAAACTGAACGCACTAGCACTGAAGTGGTGGATAACCGCCAAAGAATAAAGAAGCTTGAGCAGAAAATAAAAGATCTAGAGGGGAAGAGTAGCAAAAATAATATTGTTATAATTGGGATACCTGAGAAAGAGGAAGGGTCGAATACCGTCTTATTTATTCAAAACTTTATTGTGAAGCTGGCTGGTCCTTCCCCCTTTGGTTCAGCATACACCATAGAGAGGGCCCATAGATCCCTTAGGCCGATGCCTGCACCTGGCGCCTATCCCTGACCCATTATATTAAAATTTTTGAATTTCCAGGAAAAGCAGTATTTCATGGGGAAAATCAAAGAACTGCAGGAGGTGTCATGGGAGGGGAAAAAAATTTGCATTACCCAAGATTTACCTGCCACTGTGCAGCAACGGAGAACCCAATTTCACCCTTTAGTGTCAAAGGTAATTGCTGCAGAGGTGAAATTTCGCATGGGGTACCTTGCACAGCTGCAGGTACTTATATCAGGAGCTTTGTCGACCTTCGAGGACTTGGAGAGTGCTAAAGCTGCCCTGCACAAGGCCTTCCCAGATTTGTTCCCCACTCGCTGAATAAATAGGTGGGATCTAAAGGGAAGATATCTGCTCACTATGTTTGCATCTTGAACTTCCACGATGTGTTCGTTTTATGTTCAGTGAAAATTCAGTACCCAGAGACTTTCTCATACGAGGGAATCCTCGGTGATTATTCGAAAAGCTGGTGAACCTGCTGATGTCATTAATAATTCTCCCTGTGATGGAACTTACTTCTTGTTGGTCCCTGTGTGATTTGGTGCTATGTGGAAAGCATGTTTTACAGGACAGACTCTTTTAAAACAGTTGAATGTTACTGTTTCCTGTTTAGTTTCAGTGCAAATCTTGTTTTTTCTTTCTCTATCACAAGGGGGTAAGGCTTCGGTTGTTAGCTCTAGCAGGCTGTTAGTTTAACATGAGTAGCCCACTGAGTTTCTCTTATTTTCTAGAAAAGTTTGTTACAAGTTGCGGAGTGTAGGTTTGCTAAAGAGACTGATCATGCTATTAGATGTCACAAGAGGGTGCTAAAGCTTTACTTTTGATGTTACCTGCTTTTCAGGCTGCGCTCAATGTGGTATATCCTGATTGTAATTTTAAGCTGTTGGGGATGCCCAGTCACTTACTTTTCTGGAGTATCGGGGTTCTTTTAAGTCCTTACTGCCTAATTGGATTTGTAATATTCCTAGGCTTTTTCACAAGTATAAACTCAGTCTGCCTACCTTTTATCTTTGTTTCTAGCTGGACGCCCATCTAATAGGTAGAGCTACGACTTCACTAGGCTTGTATTTAACATTGTTAAACTTACATAATCCCTAATTTTCTTGTAAGAAGCGCTATTTTCATAAGGTTTTCTGGCAGGCAGATTCTCTGTTCTCATTAAGGGCAGGGTGACAGGGAGATGGATGGGAAAGGTAAGTTCAGGATACTATGCATAGCGGATTCCAGATAGTGAGAGGGTTGGGTGGGGGTATTGGTAAGGGAGGGTGGAAAATGTATAAGCTTTGTTTATTTTCTTTTGGGGGGAAGGTTGTGTTGGGGGAGTGGTTTGCAGTATTGAGCACAAATTTCCTAAGGGTTTGGGTTCACATAGCGTGGCCAGGTTATAAAGTCATAGTTCTCCTTGGCTAGTTTAGCTCTCTTGGGAAAGATGGCTAACCATATTATCATAGCCTCCTGGCACGTAAAAGGGGTCCGGAAAAGAACTAAGCAGTACCAAGTACTTAAACACTTAAAACTTCTGAGCATTGACATAGCATACATCCAAGAGTCACATCTGCTAGTTCCTGAAGCATCACAGTTACGTAGGCAACAATTTAGCCAATACTTTGCTGCGGGTGGGTCAATTCAAAGTGCAGGGGTGGTGATCCTTATACATAAAAGAATACCATTCAAGATGATCAAGGAGGTCAAAGATCCCCAAGGAAGATACTTATTAGTGCACGGTTTCCTTTTCAACAAGGAGGTCCTTTTGGGTAGTATTTACGGCCCGTATCAGGATACACCTAGCTTTTCCACACAGATAATGCAGGTGTTATTACCTTTTATTGCTCTACCCCGATCATTGGGGGAGACTTCAGTTTAGCTTATGACCCCGCGGTAGACAAAAATCAGTTCACCAGAGAAAGGGCTTATCTCCTGCTCAGAGGGCATTTAGGGAGCTAACGGATCAGATGGTCCTCTGTGATATCTGGAGGGTGTTGCATCCACATGAGAGGATGTACACCTATACATCCCCGGTTCATCGATCTTCCTCCAGAATTGATTACATTTTCTAATCCCACTCTTTATTACCGGGGGTGATAGAAGCTGAGATATTACCAGGTCCCCTATCTGATCATTCATTGGTTGCTTGCCGACTGTCACTACTCTCACTACCCAGCAGGGGGTCTAGGTGGAAGTTAAATGATCTACTGCTCCTAGAACCGGATTCAGTTAGTCACATTCAAGAGCATGTTCTAGGACACTACGAACATAACTTCGACCCTTCGAGGAGGCCAGATATGTTATGGCTGGCATTCAAAGCCTACATGAGGGGCATCTTAATCAGTATGGCCACCCATAGGAAGAAAATGGCTACTCTAAAGCTGTCCCAATTATTAACTAGAATGAGGGAGCTTGAGAAGAACCTTTCCCCACAATCTCCTGAGTCAGTTAGACAGGAATTAACCAAAGTAAGAGCTGCATATAATGAAATTTTGAAGGAGAAAGTGGAATATGCTACGTTAAAAACCCAGGCATATTATACTGACCAAGGTAAAAGGCAGCACGTCTATTAGCACTTAGGATTAAGCAAATGGAGTCCTCTCGATATATATCCTTGATAATTTCCAGGGTAGATTGTACTTCCAAAACCCACCCCAAAGACATTTTAAAAGAATTTACCAGGTACTATAAAGACTTATACGGTCCCATGCCATCCCCTCTTCTGGAACAGACCATACGGAACTATCTGAAGGGAGCCAATTTGCCCCAATTGTCCGAAGACCAGCGGAATTGTCTGTTAGCCCCTATCTGTGTTAATGAAATTTCTGAGGTGCTGGATAATTTACCAGTGAATAAAGTCCCGTGGGTGGACGGTTTTTCTGCCAACTTTTACAAGAAGCTCAAGATCCATTTAATCCCGATGCTTCTTCCCTTATTTCAACAGATTATTTCAGGGAATGTGGTACACACTTCCCTATTTGAAGCTCTTATAGTCTTAATACCGAAATCAGAGAAGGCCCCTGACCAGGTCACTAATTATAAACCCATTTCCCTTATGAATATAGACATAAAAATTTTAACTAAGATGATGGCAAACTGCCTTAATACTGTATTCAGTACCCTGGTCAGCCCAGAGCAGGTCAGTTTCATGCCGGGAAGGTTATCCTCTGACCACATGTGTACCCTGTTGCACATCTTCTCGGTGTGTAGGGATGCACCTTATCCAGCTGTGTTGGTTTTGCTGGATGCCAAGAAGGCGTTCAACAGGGTTAATTGGCGTTATTTGTTTCTCACTCTCGAAGCCTTCGGCTTCCCAGCAGAATTCATTGAATGGGTCAAGGCTTTATACTGTTCCCCCTCTGCTTGAGTGGCTTGTAACGGAGTGCTTTCCGAAGTGTTCACGTTACAGTCTGGAACCAGACAGGGATGCCCCTTGCCTCCGCTGTTGTTCAACATCTATCTGGAACCACTAATTCATAAATGAATAGCTTGTCAGGAAGTGCAGGGGATCCCTATCCACCCGTGTGAGGTGAAAGTGTTAGCTTACTCGGACTACCTCCTCCTACAGATTGCAAATCCCAAAGATTCCCTACCCCCAATGCTAGAGATTATTGAGGAGTTCAGCAGTATTTTGAACTACAAACTGAATGTGGGTAAAACCACAGTTTTCCCTCTAAATCATAAAGTCTTTAAGGTGGATATTTTGGCCTTGGGGTTAAGCTGGAAGTATAAATCACTGAGATACCTGGGTATTGAATTAACCAGGGGGTTCTGCTCATATTATCAGGTTAAACCTTGACCACCTAGTTCACACGATTTCCCTAGATCTCAACAGATGGTCTTCCCTTCCCCTGTCTTTGTGGGGCAGAATAAATTTAATTAAAATGAATGTTTTTCCCCATATTTTTTATCCCCTCTCAATGCTCAATATCTTGCTACCAATGCCATGGTTCACTAAAATTCAATCTCTCATCACAAAATTTATCTAGCATAATAACCCCCCACAGATTGCTTACTATAAATTGACTTCCCCCAAGGCAAAAGGGGACTTCGTCTCCCCCTTCTTCCTTTGTATTTTTGGGCTAGTCACATTAATAAGTATTTAAGATGGCTAACGAGGGACAACCTACACTTTGCCCCTGCCTGGCTTAAAATTGAGTTTACGCTAATTTGTACATGTGGCCTGAAACCAGAGGGATTGTTATTTGCTAAGCAGAGACTTCTTCCTTTAAAAGCCATGAACCCTACTATTATAACTTCACTCAGGGTCCATGCCCAGATCTGCCAGTACCTCAGGTATGAACCAGGCAGAGACCCTAATCAACCCATACTGGGAAATCCTCAATTTCAAATAGATGGCAAATTAATTCTTCCCAATTGGATACCCGGTCTACAAAACATGCAAGTCTCTAACTTTATTATGGACAATGGAGAATGGCTCCCACTCAAAGATTTAATTATCCATTTGGGAATCCCTAACAAATACAATTTTTGTATCCTGCAATTACGACACTCTTTAATGAAAGCCCTGGGCAAAACCCCTCCGGTGGTGTATGGTATTCCTTTTTGCCTAGAACTTTTAAAATTGTGCGGTCGTCCGGGCACAGTCTCAGCAATTTATAGTACTATCCATCATTGGAAATTCCCTGACTGTTCTGGGCCCACAGAGGTATGGGCCTCTTTATTCCTAATCATAACATAGAGTGGCCGAAATTGTGGCATAATTGTCACAAATTCGTGACTCAAGACAGGCTTAGATTAATGCAACTGTATATCCTGCATAACGCATATTACTCACCTTCACAGTTATTCAAACTGGGCCTAAAATCCATCCCGACTTGTTCCAGGTGTTTGTTTGAGGAAGGTATGATTCTTCATGTATTCTGGTTTTGTTCCAAAGTATCTCCCCTCTGGACTGCTATTAAGCAGTCGGTAGATCCCTTATTGGGGCTTAAAGATTTGCTTATGCCCGCAGTATGTATTGTGGGGGATCTATCCGAGGTCAAAGTGCGAGTCTATAAGTATCACATAACTTTAATAGCTATGTCTGTTAAAAAGCTTATATTAAGACACTGGACCGACCAGAGAGAGATCCTCTATAACGAATGGCTGTCCAAGCTTCTGGTGAATCATAGCATGGAAAGGGCCATTGCTAGTCTTAATAATAGAATGAAGCAATTCAAGAAAACATGGGACCCCTTATATACTTTATACTCTCTACAATAAGGTTAACCCATCTACTAGGCTCTTTTGTGCCAAGTTTACTAAGTCGGTACTTGAATTGTGTCAAGATGTTTCTATGATGGATTTTTTGTGCTCAATATGGGTAGGGAGGGATGGTGGGAGTGGGGGGGGTGGTGGTTGGGGGCTGACTCAGGTTATCACTAGTCTAATGTATCATGTTCATGGTCATGTATGTCTGCCAGTGTATGTTGTGGTGTAAAATTTTAAAACTTTTTCAATAAACTTTAAATAAAAAAAAAAAGGAAGCTGGAGGGTATCAGCCACCTTTCTGTAGAACATGTAGTGTGAAGGGGACTCAGAAAGCCTAGGAGGAGAAACACCTGAAGGTCTGTCTGGGGAGATGTCCGGGTCAATAGGCACATCCAGACTTTCACCATCACCATAGTCATCCTCATACTCTCCCTCCTCCTCAAACTCCGGTTCATAAAATTCTTCCAAAGTATAATCCAGAACCAGGGTAACCGACCGAACCGAGCCCCTGCCAGATAGTGCCGGTTCGGTCAGAGCCGAACTAAGTGATTGCACAATCCTAATCGCCTTGGCTATCTCATCGGCAGTCAGAGTATGAGATTCTGGGTCTGAACCGGTCGATTTGTCTTTTCTTTTTCTTTTTGTTGGAACCGATTCCTCGGAATCGGCTCTCCTTTTGCCTGAAGAAGTATCGTCCTGGTCAGAGGGCACTCCTTCTGGTTTGGTCAGAACCAAACTGGGCTGGCCATCCGGGTCAGCAGACTTCTCAGCCTCCCTTTCCCTCAGTCTACCTAATCTCTTTTCCAGGGTAGATTTGGGAAAATTCTTGCAAATTTGGCAGTCTGAATCGAGGTGGTCAAACCCCAGACAATAAACACAGGTGGTGTGGGGATCAGCCTTAGCAAAGACCTCCCCACACACACTGCAGTGTTGAAACCTAGTGGGCCCAGTTTTCTTCTTGGGTTTCTCAGACATGGCCAACCTAACCAAAAACGTACCCTTTTTTCGACAATCCACCAGGCAAGATTCTCCTATCAGTTCCTGACTGTGTCACGGGTCTTGGAAAAAAAGTAATTAAAATCTGTTTTTTTTAGAACTGATACGGACCAGTAACCACACTCTAAAGCACAAGTTTTTTACCACAAATTGATTGGTTCAGCTGAACTGATTCACAGTTTACAAGTTCCACACAGAAAACAGAACAAAAATCTACCTAGTACTCACAGTACCACAGACAGAGACTTGAACCGACTATGCGGAAACAACAACTCGGTAGAAACCAACAGGAAACCGACACTTCAACCGACTTTTGAACTGAGCAGCAGGAGAAATCTCCGGAGTGACTGTTCAGTGAGGTGGAGTAAAGAATCTGATGGTTGCAGTTTGAACAACAAAAGTCAGGGGCTTCAACCGAGCTTGTGATGAACGTGCATTGCAAGGCATAGAAAAGTTAACCCTTTGTTCTCCGGGGCAGTTGAAAGGCAGGACCTAACTGCAATAGTCAGAATACAGCAAGACTTCATGTTGTTTGAAAGATAGAAGGGGGAATTTTCACTGTCAGTAAAGAAATAGTTGTAATGAAAACTATAAACAATACTTAATGTTTCTAATTTGTTTATGTGTGTAAGGAGAGTATGATGATCAGTTAAACAACATTTATTTAATTTGTTTTATTTTTTATTTAAGATAGTTTTATTTTTATGGTCCAGTTGAAGGTTTTTGCAGTGCAAAGGTAGCAGCCATATTTGTGATGGAACATCAGTTCTGGTTGCAGGGGGACTGATAGAATATAGTCCTGGTTGTAGGAGGACTGATTTGCTCATTGTGTGATGTGGTTTAGGACCAGGATGAAAGTGCATATATAGAGATTTAATGTACACTCAGCTAATGTCTCTTGACCAATGAGATTTCTAGATTTTTTCTTGCCATTTTATATATATAGAATAATGGACAGGCAAGTGTGTGTTGTGAATATTTCACACCCAAGGGGTGTGATGACCCGTAAACCTCGAGAGCGAAGCTCGAGAGGTTTATGTGGTCATCACACCCTAAGGGTGTGGAAAAAAATATTCATAGCCATACACTTGCCTATCTGTTATTTTTTTTATAATTACTGGTGCAGAGAGTCCCATCCAGCCCCAATTGTCTGAGCTCCATTGGAGAAGTCTGGTAGAGGTGTTTGTAAAAGTCAGCTGGAGATCAGGAGGTTGATAAATGGGAGATGAGCCAAAGATTGTGCAACATTTAAGAAATTGTTTGGCTACTTCAAACAGTTAGCAACTTTACTAAAGTCATGCTGTTAGCCCAGGTCGTCAGCAGTGCAATGACCAGGAAGTGTTGCTGTGGCGACGAAGATCTTCCAGTTGCTGTGGAGAGAGAAACAAAAAACTGTTAAAGTATTTCTCCAAGTTGTGCTGTTCTACGGCTTTTTGGCTACTAAAAAAAGAATTGTGAGGGGTTTTGAAGAAACACACCAGATGGAGGCAGTTGTGCCGTATGTCGCACTGGTAAGGAGAAGTGGTTTGCGGGGCCAAATGACAAGCTCTCAAGCTGTCTGAAGTCGAGTACTGCGTGACTGTTCTAACAGTGACTTTCAGGCAGCAGAACGCCATAATAACTCAATTTCGGGTTATTACAGCATTTTAACAGTGTCTGAATTCTGGTTGACAAAAGGGTCACCAGTAATTTTATATATGTGTATATATATATATATATATATATATATATATATATATATATATATGTATATATATATATATATTAGAGGCAAAAACTTCATTTAATGCATTAGTTAGGTTGTTCACAGTGACAAAAAGTGAGGAAATTTGGTGTTAGGGTTGAAAACCCCTTGGACCCCAGCCCACCCCAACTGGCATTGGGGTGCGCATTGGGTCATCAGCCCAACTCTCACCCCATCACATGTGTAAAGCAGCAGAAGTATAGGAGAATGGGGTGATAGTTAGGACTGATGACCCCAATGCACCCCAATGCCGGTTGGGGGTGGGCTGGAGGGTCCAAGGGGGGTTTTCAACCCTAACACCAAATTTCCTTACTTTTGTCACTGTGGAACAACCCTAACTAATGCATTAAAAGGAGTTTTTTTGCCTCTAATTTCCCTTCTTTTTGAGAATGATAACGAGAAATAGTGAATGCAATGCAGCGGCGGGAGGGCCCCACGCTCCCGCCATGTGATGTCTTCTGGCATAGTAACAGGAACAGCAATACAAACAGAAGTGCTAACAGTGGTGCACATGGTAATGCAAGTGCGAATGAGAACAGAAAGGGTAACGCACACGGTGGTGTAGACGGGAACGGTCTGCCACGTGATGTGTTGTCACATAGTAGCATGGTGCCTGCAAATGGAAATGTCAATGGGCATGGTGACGCAAAGTGAAACAGAAAGAGAAACAGTACTGTAGACACAAATGGCAAAAAATAACAGAAACGCAAGCGCAAAGGAAAACGCAAAGGATAACGACATGGTGGTGTAGACGCCCACGGTGTAAAGTGAACGGGTGAATGGAATCAAGAAGCGAAAAGGCAACAGTAATGTCAGCGCACAGGCTGATTTTCCCCAAAAGCTGCATAGAGAAAGACAGTGAGTACAAAGAATGTATGCATAATAATGAGTATCGGACAGAAAATAAGGACTTGGAATACTAAATAGGTTATATCTCAGGAACCGTATGACGTAGAAAAAAAAAATTAAAGTCATATGATTTCTGACTGTCCTGGCTAGTTTTGTACTTAGCCCCATTAGAGTTAAGCATTTTCAGACGAAAAGTCCGGTATCTCAGCACCATTTCAGAGATACGGGTTCTGAAAGGCACGCTAACGTCAGAATGTTATCCCTATGGGAAAAAGAGAAGTTCGGAGTGCCATAACTTTGCCTCCCTGTAATATTTTTTCACCAAACCACTGAAGGACACAGCTGTGGGCTGTTGGCTGTGTTCCCTCCAAATTTCAGGAAAAAAGACCAAACCGTTATTTTGCAGCAGGGTGCCAAAGTATTCCTGTAATGCGTTGGGTGCCGTAATGTTATCATATAGGAAAAAGCATCAACTTTGCAGTACTGTAACTTTGCCACCATCCAATATTTTTTCAACATAACACTGAAAGGCACATATGTGAGATGTCAGCTACGTTCCCTCCAAATTTCAGCCCAAAACTCCAAACCGTTCTTTTGCAGCGTAGTGCCAAAGAATTACTGTTATTTTGGGCATAGTGTCGCAAAGTAGTGTCGTGATTTGTGAAAGCTTTCACAAAAATTTGTGACACTTTCGTGAGTTCTACACTACTTTGCGAAAGTACTTTTTCCAGAAATCTGAAAAACTTATTTCTGGGGTGTTTTACCCCAAAATAAAGACATGGCTAGCATCTTCAGGGCCCGACTAGGTGAATACAAAAAGAATTAGGTTGCTAGAGGGTCTCAATTTTAAATACCAAGCATTTTTCTGATCACTAACTGAAAACAAAATGGTGGATTTGCGACACTAACAGGGCCATTTGCGACACTAAAAAGTGCATTTGCGACACTGTCGACTTTTTGTTAACTTTTCCCATTGACTTATAATGGGAAATTGTTTCTTGAATAACTTTTGAACCGTTTAATATTTTTTCACCAAATCTTTCAAAGGCACATCACCGCACATTCCCTGAAGATTTTGGGCCAGTCATGCAAACTGTGCGACCTGTAGGCATGACAGTAAAATTCCAGAAAAAGCGTAAATGCACACGCAGATCACGCTTAATAACTCTGCAGCCATATATCTGACCGGTACAAAACTTGGAAGATCCCAAGGCCTATGGCTCTTGATCGAGTATTCCCAATTTCAGGCAAATCCGTCAAATGGTTGCAAAGTTATTAAGGTGCAAAATTTTGGGTTTAACATAGAAATGGCTCCTCAACCCTAATTCATAGTAGCACTATCTCTACTGTTATATATATATATATATATATATATATATATATATATATATATATATATATATATATATATATATATTTTAGTGGCACAGTAGTGCCACTATAGTTAGGTTGAGTACCCCATTTAAGGTTAAATGGTGAAATTTTGCACTTTAATAACTTTGCCACTGTATAACGGAGTTGCCTGAAATTTGGCAGGCACAGAGCGGTAGCATAGATCTTGGGATGTGCCATGTTTTTGTACTGGTCGGATATATATTTCTGGAGTTATTAGGCAACATTCTGTAGCACATTTGCGCTTTTTTGTGCATTCTTTGCTCGCATCTACAGGTCACACGGTTTGCGCGACCAGTCCAAAAACATTAGGGAAAATGCAGCCAGGGTCCCCAATGTGCCTTTCAAGGATTTCATGAAAAAATATTAAACGGTTCAAAAGTTATTCAAATTACAAATTTCCTATTATAGTCAATGGAAAAAGTTAACAAGTTCGACAGCATCGCAAATGCAGTTTTTAGTGTTGCAAATGACCCCCTGTAGTGTCATGAGTCAGCCATTTTTTTTCAGTTACTGGTCACAAATGCTTGGTATTTAAATTTGGGACCCTCTAGGGACACCATTCTTTTTGTGTTCACCTAGTCGAGCCCTGAGGATGCTAGCCATGTCTTTTTTTGGGGGTTAAACACCCCAAAAATATTTTTTTCAAATTTTTGTAATCTGTAGTGTCGCAAGTAGTGTCGCACTTGCTACACTTTTGTGATTTGTTTTGCGAAAATATCGCAGATCATGACACTACTTTGCAACACTATGGCCAAAATAACAGGAATTGTTTGCCACCCTGCTGCAAAAGAATGGTTTGGTCTTTTGGGCTGAAATTTGGAGTGAAAAAGCCATCATCCCACGAATGTGCCTTTTGGTGGTTTGTTGAAAAAATATTGCAGGGATGCAAAGTCACAGTACTCTGAAGTTGACACTTTTTCCCGTAAACTAACATTGTGGTGTCCGCCGCGCCTTTTGGGGCCCGTATCTCGGAAATGGTGCAAGATACAAACTTTTTGTAGGAAAAATGCTTAGCCCCCACTATGGTGCTAAACATAAACTAGCCAGGAAAGTCATGAATCATAGGAAATTAAATTGTTTTTCTACGTCGTACGGTTCCTGAGATATAAGCAATTTAGCATTCCAAGTGCTCATTTTCTGGTCCGAGGCCCATTATTATGCATACATTCTTTGTAGTCACTGTGTTTCTCTATGCAGTTGTTGGGAAAAACCAGGGTGTGTGCTCCACTTAATGTTACACTTAATGTTTCTACTTCAAATCAAAATCAAATCAAATTAACTTTATTTTTATAGCGCCTTTCAAAACCAAGGCACTGAACATAAAAACAGATACATCAAATATAAATAAGTTTAAATAAGCATTTAAAACAGAACGTCATATCATCCATAATTAGGGAAGGCTAGGTCAAATAAATATGTCTTTAATTCAATTTAAAATCTACTTATGGTTGAGCATTCTCTCAGCCAACGAGATAGAGAGTTCCACAGGGTTGAAGCTGAAAAAGAGAAAGCATGACAACCAGATGTCTTTAAATGTACCCTGGGAATATCCAGGAATTCCTCATCGGTGGATCGAAGGGGATGGAGGGGGCGGTAAGGTACCAGAAGATCTTGCAGGTAATTGGGTCCCTGATTACGTAGGGTTTTAAAGGTTAACAAGCCAACCTTAAAGATGATCCACCACTGAACTGGCAGCCAGTGCAGTTCGCGGAGCACAGGCTTAATATGACTGGTTCTAGAAGTCCCAGTCAGTAGCCTGGCTGCCACGTTCTGCACCAGCTGTGAGTGGCGGATATCAACCCCTGTTAGCCCTAGGTAGAGGGAACTGCAGTAATCAAGAAGGGAAGTGACAAAGGCATGGACCAAGGCTGGAAGATCATCCAGAGGGACCAGATGTTTCACCTGGGCAATATTCCTCAGATTATAAAAAGAGGATTTGATGACAGCTGACACCTGAGGTTTTAGGGTCAGACCATCATCAAATATAATGCCCAGGTTACATACCTGATCTGAGGTAGTGAGTGACATACCGTCAAGTAATAAATCTGATGGCTGTCCAACCCCCACACCCAACCCCGGACGACCTGGGTCCACTACCAACACTTCGGTCTTATCTGGATTCAGTCTTAGCCAGCTGGAACTCATCCAAGAACTGATCTCAGCAAGGCAATTATTTGGCACGTACAGTGCATCATTTTGTCTGGGCAGAAAGTACATATACAGCTGAGTATCATCTGCATAGCAGTGAAAACTCAGACTGTATCTCCTGATGATATCTCCCAATGGCAGCATGTATACTGAAAACAACATGGGGGCCAAAGAGGAGCACTGCAGCACCCCACAAGGCAGGGAGTGAGCACCAGAGGAATAAATTCCAGTGGCAACTCTCTGAAACCTGCCCATGAGGTATGAATGAAACCATTTAAGGACTGTACCAGACAGCCAACAAAAAATTCGCAGGCACTCCAATAGCACGCCATGGTCCACATTGTCAAATGCTACAGAGAGAGAGAGATCAAGAAGGACCAGAATGGTACATGCCTTTTGATCTCTAGCCATTAGGAGGTCATTCAATACCTGAACAAGAGCAGTCTCCGTGCTATGCTTCTTCCTGAAACCAGACTAGAGAGTATCATAGACATTGTGAGTTGCAAGATGATCGTCCAACTGCAGAGCAACCACCTTTTCAATAACCTTACCAACAAATGGCAGGTTAGAGATAGGCCAGTAGTTAGCTAGACAGTCTGGATCCAAAGAGGTTTTTTTAAGGGGTGGTCGAACGATCGCCTCCTTGAGGGTGTCAGGAAAGACACCCCTCTCCAAGGATTTCTAGACAATGTCAGCAAGGATCAGACAGATAATATTTACACATGCAACTAGGAGAGGTGTAGGGCCCAGATCCAAACTACAACTGGTTGGACGCAATGTCTGGACGATCTTCACAATGTCAGCGAACTCCAGCCAGCGGAAATCTGACCAGACAGACCGAGTGCATGACACTTTCTGTCGACCACTGTAATCTCTCATAGAAGAGGTCAGACCGATGCCAGACCTGATGCTAACAAAACTTATCTGCAAAGCACTGAGCGAACTCCTTGCGTCTAAGCCAAGAAAAAACTCCTCTGGGCTGGAGACAGATTGGATTACACAATATGTGAACAGTCCGGAAGAGCTGAGCCGGTCAATTCTGTGCAGCAGAAATCTCCCTGGACAGGAATTCTGCCTTCTTACAGGTGATTTCTGATTGATAGCCATCATAATGTGCCATCAACCTAAGCCTGTTGGCATCAAGGCCGGACTTCCACCAGACTCTCTCCATCCTTCAGCCAACTTGCTTCAACTCCTTCAAGGAGCCATCAAACCAAGGACTCCTTGGGCGAAGGTTGAGTGACCGAACATGAACAGGAGCATCTCCACTTGCATTTCCTTACTGTTTGCTTTAACATTCCCATGTACACCACCGTGTGCATTAGTCTTTGGGTTTTTGTTTGCACTTGTGTTTGCATTACTGTTGCCATTTGCATCTCCACTACTGTTTTTGTTAGCATTTTGATTTGCGTCACCATGTGCATTACCATTTGCGTTTGCAGCTGCCCTTCCATTTGCATTCGTCTTTCTTTTTGCATCATCGTTGCTGTTACCATTACCATTTGCATTTCCATTTGCATTACCGTGACTGTGCATGTTACAGTTTGCATTTCCATACTCACTTGTGTTTGCATTTGCGTTTCTGTTTCCTTCGGTGTTACTGTTGCTGTTATCATTACGATTTGCATTTCCAATTGCGGTACCATGACCATGTGCATTAGAGTTGGTATTTCCATATGCACTTGCATTTTGCGTTTCCATTTCTTTTCCTTTGGCATTATTGTTGCTGTTACTATTACCATTTGTGTTTACAATTGTGGTACCATGACCATGCACGTTACGGTTTGCGTTTCTGTATGTGCTTGCATTTGCGTTTAAGTTTCTTTGGCATTATTTCTTGCTGTTACCATTACCATTTGCATTTACAATTGCGGTACCATCACTGTGCATGTTGCAGTTTGCATTTTGTTCCATGCTTGTGTTAGTGTTTCTGTTTTCTTTGGCATTATTGTTGCTGTTACCATTACCATTTGTGTTTCCAATTGTGGTACAATGACCATGCACGTTACCAGGTGCATCTCCGTTTGCATCACTGTTCGCTTTGGCATCACTTTGCGATTGCATTTCTATTACTGTTTGCATTACCATTTACGTTTTTTGTCACCAGGTGCATAACCGTTTGCACTTGCGTTTGCGTTGCACTTACTGTTACTACAGTATGTGACAAAAAAATCACATGGGCCCCACGCTCCCACCAACACATTCCATTTACTATTTATAGTCCTCATTCTTAAAAAAGAATGGAAATTCATGGCAAAAAATCAATTTAATGCATCAGTTAGGGTTGTTCCACAGCAACAAATGTGAGGAAATTCGATGTTAGGGTTGAAAGCCCCCCCTTGCACCCCCCCACTCTGCCCCCCAACCAGCATCTGGGTGTGTTGGGGTCATCAGTCCAACTCTCACTTCATTCCCCTATACTTCACCACCTTAGCTTGTTTACACATGGAATGCGGTGAGAGTTCGGGTCGACGACCCCAATGCACACCCTGATTCCTGTTAAAAGGGGTGGGGTGCAATGGGGACTTTCAACCCTATCATCAAATTTCCCACTTTTGTCACTGTGAAACAACCCTAACTGATGCAATAAATAGAGGTTTTTACATGATATATATATATATATATATATATACACACACACAAACATACACACACACACACACACACATATGGCATACAGAGGGTTTAAAGTGAAGTTTACTTAAAGTGACCAAATGTTTCACACAAAATATAATATAGGAGTTAACCTGAGACATTTTCTCAACTATACTCTCAACCACTTAATGCACTACATAAACTTTAAAACCTTCAGCGTAGTAACAGCATTTGATACATGATAACATCAATTGTAAGTATAAGTGCCAAATAAAAAAAAAAAAAACTACTTGTCAAGGTCCCCCAAGAAAATTAGACCATAAGCTTGATATATACAGGCTTCAATACAGTGTCAATGTATAACAAACATATACAGAACCACTCTAAGGAATCTAAATAAGCACTCATAGGAATAAAATCCCACAGCCCCCCCCCCTCGGGAAAGGTAACTAGTAAGAATGAGATATATGTACACAAGTCATAATACATCATCATTCACACAAATCTCTGCAATATTTACCCAAAGGAATTGAAGAGTTGATTTATATTAACCTTTTCAGGACCTATGTAATTAATGGCATTGGAACTCTCATAGTTTTATACTTGTAGGAAGGGTAAATAACTGCTAGGCAACTAATATTTTAGGTGTTTTCTGAGGTTGCAAGGGGCATCCTAGGGAATTACAAAGAATCATAATAGTGTCAACTGCAGGGCTTCCAGATCGAACAAAGCATTCCACTATAAGGCAGCCTCCTTTTCCCTGTATTTTCCATGTAAAACTGTTGGAATCACTCAAACTTTGTTCCCAATGTTCTTATAACTCCAGAACCTCTTGATGGTATTATAACATTGTTGTAATATACTGGCACAGCCAGATAGCCTGGCTGAGATGCAATCTGTCATATTCAGTGGGTTCATACTTTTGTCCATTTTGGCAATGTACTGACACAGAATAGCACTGATGAGATGCAGGCTCTCGTTTTCAGAGGAGTCCTTATTTTTCCCATTTCTACAATGTACTGATACAGGTTAGCCTAGACAAGGTGCAGTATTTTATTTTTAGTGGGATTTTACTTTTACTGATGTTTGAGTTCCAATAGAGGATGCAACATCTAACTGCAGATCAGTTCCAAATTACATCCTTGGCAATCTCTCCCAATGTGTGTATGTGTGTAGCAATGATTTACAATATTTTCTCTGAAGAGTTACATACTAACATACTAAAATGCCAGCAGAATAGGCCTAACGGTCTTTCGTGTCTGCTCGTTTGGTCAGCTCCCAAGGTGGGAGCTGACCTTGCTGCCCTCCTCGCCTTCTCTGGCTTCTCCCTTCCCAGTTACGGATATTCTCGCTGCATGGATTTTGCTTCCAGAACCCTTCCCCTGTACCTGTCTCACCCCCTCTTGAACCCCTCCACCATCTCTGCCTCCACCAGCCCCCTAGGCAGCGCATTCCATGGCTCCACCACCCTCTCAGTGAAGTAGCACCTCCTCCTTTCTCCCCTGAATCTTCCCACCTCCAGCTTCCACCCATGCCCTCTAGTGGCCCCCTCCTCCTTCCTTCAAACACCCTGACTGTTCCTCCCCTATTTACCCTCTTCATGTACCTGAAGACCTCTATCATGTCCCCCCGGTCCCTTCTCTCTTCCAATGTGTACATATTTAGCTCTTCAAGCCTCTCCTCATAGGTCCTGTCCCCCAAGCCCCAAATCATTTTGGTTACCCTCCTCTGGATCCTCTCCAGGAGTTTAATGTCCCTCTTTAAGTGTGGCCTCCAAAACTGCATGCAGTACTTGAGGTGCGGCCTCACCAAGCAGTTATACAGAGTGAGTATCACTTCCCTCCTTCTGGAGGTGATCCCCCTAGTGATGCATCCCAGCATCCTGTTGGCCTTGGCTGCTGCCCTCCTACAGGTCTCCGAGTTGTTCATCTTGACATCCACCACCACCCCCAGGTCCCTCTCAGCCATCGAGACTTGTAGCACTTCCCCCCCCAGGGTGTACACTTGGCCCGGGTTTCTGGCCCCCAGGTGCAGTACCTTGCATTTCCCTGCATTGAACCTCATCTTCCACTTTCTAGACTATCTTTCCAGAGCCTCCAGGTCCCCCTGTAGGGCCCCCCCCTCCTCCCCCATCCACCACCGCCCCCAGTTTTGAGTCATCTGCAAAGAGACTCATCTCATTCCTGATACCTGTCCTTATGTCAGAGACGTAGGCGTTGAACAGGAGGGGCCCAAGGACTGATCCCTGTGGGACCCCACTAATGACCCTCCTTGGGATGAGACTATCCCGCCAACTCCGGTCCTGGAGCCAATTGCCTATCCATCTGATCATCTGGTTCCCCACCCCCATTTCTCCCAGCTTATCCAACAAGCCCATGTGAGGAACAGAGTCAAATGCCTTGCTGAAGTCTAGAAAGAGGATGTCCACTGGTCTACCCAGGTCCAAGGCACTCGTCATCCATTCATAGAACTCCACAAGGTTTGTCTGACACGATTTCCCCAGGACGCATCCATGCTGTCTATCGTCCAGGCACCCTGACTTTTTCAGGTCCCCCCCAGCCTCTCTTGACAATGCCCTCCATCACCTTGCCCACCACCGATGTCAGGCTGACAGGCCTGTAGTTCCCTGCCACCTCCCTTGATCCCCCCTTGTGGATAGGCACTATATGTGCCACCTTCCAGTCCTGGGGCACCCACCCTGTCCTCAGTGAGATGGTGAAAAGCTCCGCCAGGGGTTTCGCCAGGACATCCACAAGTTCCTTCAGCACTCTGGGATGTATTTTATCTGGCCCCGGTGCTTTCTCCGTCTTAAGGGACCTGAGGGCTTCCCTCACTCTCTCTGCTGTGATTTCCACTTCCACTACCTCTTCACCCTGCTTAGCCTTCCCCCCTCCTGCCAGTGATGCCTCTCCCTCTCCCCAGACCTGCCGATCGGTAAGGGCCCCCCTCCTCAGTATCACTGTCTCCTCCCATGTATGATGCAGCACCCCCATTTTCCTTGGTGAAAACTGAGGTGAAGTACTCATTTAGTACCTCAGCCTGCTCCCCCAGGTTTTGTGCCCATCTCTCCCCTGTTTTAATCCTGCTAATCTGCCCCTTTACCCTTCATTTTTCCCCGATGTATCTAAAGAACCCCTTGTTCCCTCTCCTAATTTCCCTGGCCAGGTTCTGCTCCTTCCTTGCCTTAGCCACCCCTCACCACCCTAGTGGCCCTTCTAGCCATCAGCTCGTGCTCCCTCGATCCCTTTCACTCCTTGAGCACTTGAATTGCCTATAGGCTGCCTTCTTTCCCCGCACCACCTCCTGGACCTCCCTGGTCCACCAGCAGGGTTTTCGGGCCCTACCGAATTTTCGTCTTACTCTTGCACAGGTGTTGGTAGCATCCTGCACCCCTCTCCTGATGATTTCCCACCTACTATCAGCGTCCATGTCTGACCCATTCCCATCCAAATGTTCCTTAAGGATCCTTCCCATTTTCTTAAAATCCGCCCCACTGAAGTCAGTTACCTCCATCTTTGTGCAGCCTTCTACCCCTCCTAGGTCCAGGCAGAACCAGACCGTGGCATGGTCACTCCCCGCCAATGGGTCCCTTACCTCCAGGCCCCCAATCTGGTCACTGTCTGCCAGGACCACATCCAGTACCCATGCCTCCCTGGTCGGTTCCCCCACCTGCTGAGTTAGGAACGTGTCTTGAAAGACATCCAACAACCTCTGTTCCCTGGTCACTGAGGATGTCATAGTCTCCCAGTCTGTTCCTGGCATGTTTAATTAAGTCAGGGACCTATCTAATTAGTGGCATTGGAACTCTTACGGTTTTATATTTGTAGGAAGGGTAAATGCTAGCCAGCTAATGTTTTAGGGGATTTCAGAGGTTGCAAGGGGCATCATAGGGGATTACAAAGAAATCATAGGGGTGTCAACTGCAGTGTTATCAGACTGAACAAAACATTTCCCTGTAGGGCAACCTCACTTTCCCTGTGTTTTTTTTCATGTAAAACTGGGACAAAACTCCTGTACATTTTCCTGTATGCTCAAATCAATACATGCATGCAACTAACTTCATTATGCCTGTCAGTACAATTGCTGTAACAAATGTTAAGGCTGTGTCATGTGCTCTTTAGCCTGTTACAATGTACTGACATAAGATAGCCTGGCTGAGATGCAGTATGTCATATTCAGTGGGTTCATACTTTTATCCAATCTGGCATAGTACTGACACAGGGCAGGTTTGTTCAGATGCAGTATCTCATTTTCAGGGGGTCCTGATCTTACCCATTTTTACAATGTACTGATACAGCTTAGCCTGGCTGAGATGCAGTATCTCATTTTCAGTGGGGTCTTACTTTCACCCATGTTTACATCTGTGTGCAATGTACTGACACAGGACAGATTTACTGAGTTACTAGTGGCCGCTGTGTGCAACAGGGCGGTGCTAACTTAAACTATGTATATGTAAGTATCACCCACATGTAGTCATGTTAGTGCTGCCATGATACAGCTGACTCTGGAGCACACTGCACATGTGCAAGTTTCAGTCATGTGCAGTTCTGTAATCATAGCAGTAACAGTTACATCTGATGTTGGTGTGGCAAGAGCATGGCATATTCTTTTCAACACTCTTGCTGCTTCTAAAAGCTCTCCACAGCTGTATTGGTGCAATGCTGGCAAAGACTAATGGATAGGTAACAGTGGGGACCACTCAACTGTCTTCATGTCCACGGCTGTATTGGCAGGTCATTTTAGAAAGCCACCACCTTTTGGAACAAGATATGCTTCCTATTGTTACCCCTAAAATTGCCATCTGTTACCTTCAGAGCATGTCCCTGTGTCCTGCTGGAGAACATAACCA
Organism: Neoceratodus forsteri; assembly: GCA_016271365.2. Classification (NCBI taxonomy): domain Eukaryota; kingdom Metazoa; phylum Chordata; order Ceratodontiformes; family Ceratodontidae; genus Neoceratodus; species Neoceratodus forsteri. Next base: position 506,449,200 of record CM057452.1, on the reverse strand, counting down.
TATGTTCAGTCTTGTCAATATCCCTAAGATAGGAAAGACTGAGCTCATGTCCCATCTCAGTCTGCTGTTCCACAGGGACAAGCAAATGGATGAAGAGCACCCACATATGCAGAAAGCACCAGGACCACAAAAATATTATTAAAAGTCCTTTATTTAACTAAAGTGCATAGGACACCCACACATAGTGAGAATAAAAAAGTGGTGGCTGAGCTTTTCTGCAACTATCATTTCTCCTGTCTCCTGCCAGGTGTCATCAGAGTGATTCACTCTGATACCTGGCAGGGGCTGGGAGAAGCATTACTTTCAGAGTGGCTCAGTCTTCACTTTTTTATGCTCACCATGTGTGGGTGCACTATGTACTTTACTTAAATGAAGAACTGAATATTTTTGTGATCTTAGTGCTTTCTGCATATGTGAGTACTCCTCATCCTTTTGCTTGTTTCAGTTTTTTCATTGCTGATCACCATATGACTTGTTCTGCCACTCCAGATCCATTTTTGCTTCATTTCACATGGAGAGAACAGTAATACATACTAGTAAACAAAAATGTGGATAATATCTGTTAGACCCTTTGCGGTATTTCTGTTTTGAAAATGCAGCTTCCCCTTAACAAAGGTATCCAGACAGAAAGCCCACCAGCACATTTCTTTTTCTTTATAGTACTGAACACAACATTCTCTTTACTGCCGCAGTAAATGTAAACACTGGAGGAAATATGAAGAAACTGATAGAGGAAAACTTACAAAGGGTGTCGGTTGGCATTTTAATCTATGAGACTGCATAAATATGCAGAACTAAAAAATGCTACATAAATTCACAGCCACAAAGTAAGTGGCAGATGGTGGGGGGGGTTGTCTACACAAAAAGGGGGCTTGGTTTGCACTCAGAGATGAGTGAGAAGATCAGTTTTCCTATGTGGGACAGTGATCCGCAGGGTGTAAAAAGTTGAGATTATTGAAAATATGATGGATCATAATGATCTACATAGCCAATTTTCTTAATGCAGCAATTTGGTCATCAAAGAAGAAAAAAGATGGGTTGGAATTGGCAACTATCTGACATTTTTGCACAATCCCCCACTCAAAAAAGAATACCGACACCAACTTGCTGCACTATAAGACTGCACCAAAGAATCTAGCATCTATGCCAAGCTCCATGCTGCATTCTTTCAGCAGGGTCTTTATAGAGTACACAAACACAATACATTTTCTTTACCTTATCCTCACTTTCATCTGAATACACACTGACCCACTTTCTGCCCTGATATCATGATATTTAGGGCTTGATTAAGTCAAGCTGTTTCCAAGGTTTCTCCCCATGAACCAAGTTAAACTTTTTCAATGCCAAAAAAAGACTAGCAGTGCATTCCATGGCTTTGAATAAATGTAATATGGGGTGGTATTATACTTTGCACATTCTTGTATACTATGATTCTAGTATGTCCACCTATTAATATATGAGGCTATGTTGAATTTTGCAAATGCGGGCTCATAACTTTTGTAATATTCAATATTTTTACCACAACATTTCAACATAGCCATTTTGAAACAGAGACTCATGAATGTGACAGCTGCCATATTTCAACTCCTGCCTAATATGTGTGTTAGCAGCCCAAAATCTGATTTTGCAGTCCCTGCACAACATCACTTTTACACCAGGAGTTACACATTTTCTCTTCCTTTCTTTATGAGGCAGTTTCAACAGAAGGCTGTGTTGAAAATTTGGTGTAAAAATATTTTTAAAAAATATTTTTCAATATGTTAAACTCATATTCTTCTTCTGCAGCCCTATTGGCTATGGTCAGAGTTTGTTATATGCACGGTATGTGATTCAGGTGATTTCTGTTACATATATAAATATATATATATATTTTTTTTTTGTTTGTTCTTTAGTTACAGGAATTAAGAATGTTCCCTGCTACATGAGTCAGTGTTCTACTCCTGTTGATTGATTGATCTACTTATGTACAGGAAAATTAAAACAGTATTGGGGAAGGATTTTTCTTGATTAGCAAGCACCGCCCTTTAAGTTATGCATGTACAGAAAAATGATTTAATTAAGTACTAGAGGACATTACCATTGCCCCTGGGGAATGGAGGCCTATCTCCTTTGTAGCTCATTGATTTACAAATTACCCTATCTAACAGAATGCCTGTGTTTTAACCCTTTAAGGCTTGATGGATAATATGGTGTTTCTTTCTTTAACATGACTTCTGATTGGTCAGCTGACTTGGCAGTTGTGCAATTTGAAGCAGTGTGGCAGATCCGGGTGAAACATACACAGTGACTATGTTGCTATTGGGCTGGTGACAAGGAGACAAATCATGATGGGATGTAGTCAGCCTCAAAGACTGAGGGCAAGGCTTAAACATGTCATTAAACAACCACCCCCTTTAATACCTGGTCGTTTGTGGCTGACAGCATTAGTTTTGGAACAGATGGCATTCTCACACTTCTGGAACCTGTGATGCAGTTCTAACAATGCAGATAGAAGTTAAAAGGAAGAGACTGGGAGATATAAAAGAATAAATGTAATCTAGAACATACAAAAAAGCAGGGTCACTTCTATTATACACATACATTATAGCAACCAATTTGTTGCGGGTGCACAGGTCCCATTGTAAGCATGGTAAACACCTAACCAAGGGACCAATGTAGCCCCAAATGCCACATGTTCTAGCAACTGTGTACAACAACATCTGTGCTGGCCAACAAGAGCATTTTAAAATACAGTATGCCTGTAAATTCTGAGGAGTGATGAAGTTACTAGTTATAATTTCCAACATGCCTGTAAATTCTGAGGGGTGATGCACTTACTAGTTACTGGATAGGTGTCCACTTTCACCGGAATATATACCAGGTGATGACTTCTGAGATGTTGTTAAGTACAAGGGTGGTGCTGCACTGCTAAGATGCCATCCTTCAAGAGATATGTTCAACCAATATCACTTCTGCCCATCTCTAATGGCTGTTCAGGAGGAAGTTAAAGATCCCAAGAAATTTATCATAACAGTAGGGGATTTTCTACAGTGTCCTGGCCAATATTTGCCCTGTCGCTTCAATAGGCTCATGTAAGGCACTCCCCAGGAAAAACCTGGAAATGAGCTTTCATAACTCAATATCCCTTTGCTGCTCAACTATTACTAATGAATTAATAAAAAATAATTATTCTATTCCACTGAAACATAGACTTTGATGGCAGATAAGGACTCTTGGCCCATCCATTTAGCCCATTTCCCTACCTATAGGATAAGTTGCAGATCCTAGTTTTACCAACAGCCTACTTCCTCCTACTTCCTTCTAGAATTGCCTTATGTATGTCCTATACATTCTTAAATTCCTACACTGTTTTTAAACCACAGCCTCCTCAGGAAGGCCATTCAATGCATCTACCACTCTCTCCATGAAAAAATACTTCCTCACGTTGCCCCGTGTTGTCCCCCCATCTTCAAATTGTGCCTTCTTGTTCTTGAACATCTCTTTTTCTGAAATATGCTACCCTCTTGGACTTTGTTGATCCCCTTGAGGTACTTGAAAGTTTCTATCATGTCCGCCTCTCCCTTCTTTCCTCAAGGGTATACATACTAAACTCTTTTAGTCTCTCTTCTTATGGCTTCTGGTGCAGACCCTGCACCATTTTAGTTGCCCTCCTCTGGACTGCCTCCATCTTGTCTATGTCCTTGCGGAGATGGGGTCTCCAGAATAGAACACAGTACTCCAGATGGAGTCTCAATAACTATCTGTACGGAGGGATAACAACTTCCTGTTTTCTACTGATAATGACTCTCCCTATGCATCCCGGTATTTCCCCAGCCCTTCTTACTGCCTTCTCACATTCTTGCCTATATTTAGGTCATCTGATATGACTACCCCCAGGTCCCTTTCCATCTTTGTTGTTAATACCTCCACCATTGTGTGCTCTTCTCTTAAATAGTTTTAGTTGGGAAAATCATACATAGAAGGGCAACATCTTAACAATAGCCATACATATATGGCAATCTTCATTTTACAATTTATATACAATAAATGAAACACATGTGACTTATTAATACATAATCATAAAATTTATATACACAAACGCAAACTAATAACACTTCATTCTGAATAATAAAGAATTATACAGAACACACAGTAAGCATTTGTGATACCTTAAATTATATTAATATTTTAGCAGTAGGGATTGTCTGTAACAAGGGGAGCATATATGGTGATGAGAAATATATACAAGATGGGAAAACCTTGTTTAGGTTGGGGCTTGGGAGCACCAGACGAAATGGTCCAATGTGTCTGTAAATCTTTCTATAGACAGTTGGCTAGATGAGTTAAGCTTTCATATTCAGCTAGATTTAGAAGGGCATTCAACCATTCTGTAAGTGTAGGTGGAGTGCCCATTCTCCACTTAAACATAATTTGTCTTATTGTTTCAGGCACTGCTGGGCAAAGCCAATGTTTAGCATTAGGCCTAAGGTAAGACCCCTTAGGAACCAATACAGTGAATTTGCTTCTAGGAGCCTGCAGATCACTTGCTCACAGAACTGTTTGACCCTGGTCAAGTAGGACAAGAGTACTGAGCAGGCCTACAAAATGTGTGCCAGAGTGCCTGCTTCTTGATGGTATCGCCAACATATATTGGATGACATAAGGTTCATTCTCTTAAGTAACTCTGGACTGTGGTAGCATCAATGAAGAATTCTCTTCTGTATTAATTGGTGTTGCATATCCCAAAATCCTACAAGAATGGTCCAGACCTGTGATTCCCATGCTGTCTCTGATATATTCAGTTGTAGTTCAGCCTCCCAGTGTTGTTTGCAAGTCTGTAAGGTTGGGATGTGAGGGAAAAGAATATAATCATATATTATGCCTCTGAGTCTCTGAGGGTTACTTAGCCATTTGCCCAAGAGATGTGGCTGACCGTCAGTGGCATCCAACCCTTAACATTTGGCCCTTGCTCTTTTCAATATTCAGGGAGCAGGCAGTAATGCAATAGTGCTGATAAAGAAAAAAATACATAAAAGGTAAAATTAGCTTTAAGACAACATGCAGAAAGTCAACATAGTGAGGCTCATCTGGCCCTTGTTTTGATCACTATCCTAATATGGAGATACCTCCAAAAATCTGTTCAGGGAGGGAAAACCTGGCAGAAAAGTTTTCGGATGAGTTCAGCTCACTGATCCCTGTTTCCCTTAAGTGAGACACTGTGCATATACCTTTGGCTTCCCATGAGGCTCAGTACATAGGCTGGCTATCTATAGTGAGGTGGGGGTTATACCACAGGTGTTACCACCTATCTAGATATGGCATCTTCCAGTTAAATTGTTTGATGGGCATGTGCCAAGTCTGATTGGAGAACTTGGCTATTGGAGATGAATGGTTTCTGTGGTCTGCTCTGTGTGCCTATGCAGGGCCAAGTGTAAGATTCTTCTCCCGCATAAACCATACTGATTGCCCTGAACCCTCATTCTTTAATTATTATAGGTCTTGTCTGATACCCACAGTCTGGTGATATGCCCATAGCCAAGGCAAGGACTGGGCCTCTAGCTTTTCATACTAAAGTGAGTTTTTTTCTCTTCTGAGAGGAAGGATGCAAAGAGTCTTTCCAGTCTCTGAAATGTGGCTTTGGGGAGTAGGATGGGTAGGCTATTCAACAGAAATAGTATTTCTGGAAAATACATCATCTTAGATGTGGCTATTGTGCCCGCAAATGTTAAATGGAGCTTAGTCCACCTATTAAAGGCAACTTCTAGGCTGGAAAGGAATGGGCAGAAGTTTAAACCTTTTAGGTCTTTCAGATTTTTGAAAAGCCAAATGCCCAGATATTTAATTTTGTATTGCTGCCAGTTAAGCCCCACATGGCTGATAAGGGATTCTTTTGTGGTCTGGTTCAGTGGGGGAACTTTGGTTTTGGCCCAGTTAACTTTAAGACCTGACAAGTACTTAAAATTGCTCAGGATGGAGAGGGCTACCAGCACGGATAAGGCAGAACTGAATAAGGTTAAAAGGATATATCTATAAAGGCCAGAGTTTTAACCTGCACTTCTGACACTTCCCTTACAGAAATAATTAAATGAAATGTTTTCATGCTGCACACATAAAACTAGCCAAGTGAAATGCGTCCTGCAAGTATGATTTAAATGTTAAATTGGAACTGATTACATGCATACGGCATGCATGCAGCAAGCAAGTTTGGAAACCACAACTTTTATGTTAAATTGGGAAAGATTGCATGCATGTGGAATGCATGCAAAAAGCAAGTGGTCACTGATAACTGCACACATAAAAGTTAAGTGACTTGCACCGGATCACACCCTACACAATTGGGGTGATGAGATTCAAACCCAGGTCTTCATGCCTTCAAGTCTCCTGGCTTGCAGGTCAGCACCTTTAACCACTAAACCATACTGTTTGCACATAGATGGCTCACTTGTAATTCAATACATACTGCCACTGAATACATCTTCATGCATGCAGCATGCTTGTAGCCACTGTTATGCTTTTCAGTTTTCTTCTCTTCCTCATCCCAGTTTCACAGTTGAACTGTAGCACATATACCAATGGAAACACATGTGGTTTTTCCAACCCCCAATATACAAACTTCCCACAAAACCACTTAATTACTTCTGTCTGGCCTGTGCTCCTTCTATTTTCTCTCCATAGTTTTGAATGCTTCCATTCAAACAGACTTTAAGGTGCAAACACAAAAGTAACAATAACTTGACATACACCCACATGGCCAGCCCCCCCCCCAGTGCACACACACAATGTAGCAGGTACTGCCATGCTGCTACAGACAACCCACCAAGTAGAGATATAAGTAAAACATCTCTTACTTGAGAACTAGGGAGCCAGAGGCAGGAGTCTTTAAGAGATGATGTCCATGGGTCAGAGTGCTGGGGCATATCCCCTTGAAATGAATGGAGTTATTTTTTATTACTATTTTATATGTTATGATGGTGAGTTGGAGAATACTGAAGGGCACTGTTCAACTAACAAGGCCCTTGTTAGTTGAGCTGTGGCCTACATTAATCACCAACTCTCCATCAATAATGTATAAAATAGTAATAATAAAATACCCCCATTCATTTCATTGATACCCACTCCTGCAGTCCCCTTTACCCTTTGTCATAATGTGCCTGTGCATGGGAATGTGGAGATCAGCTTCACTGGGGGGGGCATAAGCCTGACTATAGTAGGGCTCCAATAGTCTGTGCATACAATACTGCTCAACTGTCCGGGAATGCAAGGGACAGCTTGAGAATGTGTGTAGCATAGCTAAAAGGTACAACTTGTATGTTTTGACTGAAAAGTGATATGCAAATCAGGAAAAATTCAAATGTATAAGATTCATCTGTATATACCCCCAGAGCAGTGCATCAGATTTGGGCTTAAACCCAACAAGTTACTAACCAATTGTTTTTCCCCTGGCTGAAGTTCTGCCTCCTCCCAAAAAATCTAACTTTGTCCTGACTTTTCTCCCCAACTCCATTCCATTCAATATGTATCCCCTATGGGTCATGAAGCCACCCAAAGGTGAAGAAACATGAAAAACGCATTAATATTTCAGTACTTCCTCTTTCCCCAATCCCCCCTGTACAAAAATGTTTACTTTTACTTACCCAGCCATATGGCCAGAACCTGCATCCTGGCACAATGTGTCACCAACCCTGTTTTCAGTCTGATCCCCCTCTATCCTTCCATCAGAAGCTGGATGCTAGAACTGATCATCACAGGTCCCCAACATGGTCTGCGAACAAGTCACATCACCAACCAAACCCACCCAACCTGGGTTGCTTGCTTCTTGCTTGGTTGCTGCTGTGGATGCTGCCACACTGTACTGATCAAGACCTATGAAAGCCACTGTCACCACTGTTGTTAAGCCTAGCTTGCTGCCATGGGGGTCTGTGCTGTTTTCTTGCAAGGCAAGCCTAGTACAGTAAGTAGGTAGCATAGTCTTGAGTTACCTTAAAGCTCACCCTTTGTCCCTTCAGCCACCAGGGGAGATGGAGACTCAAGAGTAGACCAACAAAAATGTGCTGCCGCAACACTGCTATTGAGAGTTCTGTGCTCATTGATTCCTCCAAGCTGTAGTGTGCAGCCTGTATACTCTGTGGCGGGATAGTCAGTTTTGTACTTGCAAAACTCTTGCACTCTTTCTTGGTTAAAGCTTATCCATCTCACATGTGATTGTGCCCATGCTAACAGGTGGAGGGAGTGTACAACACAATACAGACACATTCAAGTCTGGAGAGTACCTGCACTATGAGCACACACAGGCCAGATGAGCACTTATTGGGCAAAATATTGAATCCATATTTAATGCCATTACTGCCACACCATAAGAACAACCTAGGCTCAGCTATGGAGGGGGGGGACTACTTCCCTCACCTCTACCTAAATGACACCCCTGCTTAAAGGTAGACATTCATTCTCAGGTGCTAATGCAATGGTTTCCACTGTATTCTGAGGTACTGTACTGTATCTCCATATTTCATGATGTGTCCTGATCATCATGTGGGTTAGTGTCCCTAATTGTCCCTCATTCTGAGCATCCATATCCCTCATTTCTGTGACAAAATGTGAGGTCTGGTGCATGCTTCCAAGATGCTACTCAGCATAAAGAGTGCTGAGCATGGTCATGGTGTATATGCTTAATACAGAATGACAAAGGGAAAGAAAGTGAGATGAAACAGTCATGGAGAAACACATTTGTAGCACTAAATATGCATAAGGAACTTGTATGGTCCAAAACAAAAAGGATAGGCTTCACAACACAAAGTCCCCTCTTCTCACATCTGGAATGGAGGATGTTGACTGGCTATATCCTAGGCATTTAATGCAGTAAGCAGACAATACTTTTACAAATTAATGGTGATTTAATGACAGAAATCAAAAGCCAATAAACAACTTGTAAAAGGATCAGAATTAATGAGTTTATCTAATTTTTATGGGAATTCAAATAAAAGCGTAGTTTAATGACACTAATTGATAGCAGTAGTATAAGAAATAGAAACTGATGTGCTTTTTAGATGTGATTTGCACCAGCTTAGCTGCTCCACATATGGCAAGCATGCAGCATGTGAAACTGATGTAATTTTTAGAAGATGTTTGCACCAGCTTACCTGCTGCACATATGTCCAGCTTGCAGCATGCAAACCTGATATTCTTTTTAGACCTGGTTCGCTTAGGTTCACTTAGTGTATGCGAATTGCATGCGGACATTGCACAATTAAGCATGTGGCATGCATTCTGCATGCACACAGCACATCTGTATTTCTGTAAGGGTTAATACCCATGCTTTCTGGGCACTGCCTCAGCTTGCATTATGTTCCACTGTAATTGGTGGGAGTGAACAGGGAGGACATTGTACTCTTTTATTTATTTATTTATATATTTTTTTTACACTCAGGATCCTTTAGGGTCGAAAAATATATTCATAGAAAAGGTCAGACCATAACACATTAGTAGAAAAACAGGTTACATCAGAGATAGCACATAGGTTTATATGTTCATAGAGAATTTCTAGTTCATTAGACCGCAGTCCATAGGTACATTTTCCACCATTAAAGATTTAATGGTGGAGCAAAAACATTTTCCATCTCTCATAAATATATCTAATCTTTTTTAAAAGTTTCCATATTCTTACTTTCCACTATACTTCTGGGTAGTGTATTCCATATGGTTATAACTCTCTGGTTATACCACTGGCTCCTTTTGTGTGTCTTGTTTACTTCTCTTAATTTAAAGTTATGAGACCATGTGTCTGTAATTAACTGTGTGTTTTAGTAAGCCAATTGTTTCTAAAAGTGCAACATCTTGATAGGCTTTAAATGCCAGTCATAGATCACCCCTCGTTTGCCTATATTGCATTGAGTACAAGTTTAACTCTTTCATAGTAATGTAGTTTGTCAAGATGTTTGATCTGCCTTGTTGCTTTCCTCTGAACTTTTTCTATTTTGTCTTTTTAGTTGTTTAACCAGGAGTAGCATACTAAGCTGAAAGCTTTTTTACAGGTGTGACCTGGGAGCACAGGGAAGTTAAGTGACTTGCTTAGGGTCAAACAGTATGTAAGTGGAAGCTGTGAGTGTGGCTCATCCTGTCAAGTCATGGCAGCTGCTTGGCAGACCCTCCTCCCAGCAGAGAACTTATCCTCTGCTAGGGAGTAGTGACAGGGTACACAGCCATGTATAGACCATTTAGTGGTTTTGCACCCTGTCGCTATTCCCACCTGCACTGTCTGTGTTGCACGGTGTTAGCATATACCGTAGTGCATATGGTGAACTGACCCAGCAGGAACCACCCTATAGGTAGGTAGGAGTGGACCAGAGAATTAGCTCAACCTTCAACTTGCGCTGTTTTGAGTCAAAAAGGTGAAACAGACCTAGAAGAAAATTGTACAGGTAGCTTGGCAGGCTACAAGGTGGAAAGGTGCTAAGTGCCCCTTCCTCTACCCAAACTCCCTGCATCTCCATGGTAGCATGGTGAGGGTGGATGGGGGAAGGGCTTCCAGGCATTCCTGGCCATGCACCTACAAATATATCAATTAGTATACCTGCCTGAAGACCACATACACCTTACATGTGAGTTGTGTTTCAAGTGACTGTTTCTTATCCCTGTGATGATAGAATTGCATAACTGTGATACTTCTTTGAGAACGGTTTATCAAGTAGCAGCTTTCATGTACTTGGAAGGCATGGAAGTCATCCTACGGCATCTGGGCTAGGTCAGCCCTTCACTGACAAATGCTCTGCTGCTAGGGGACAGAAGGGTGACAAGTCATGGCATTATTGGTGTTTCTGAAGTATTAATTGCATGATGCAAAGTTAAGAGCTGCAAGGTCAGGTTTGGGGAAGACAGGGGGAAGGGGGTAAAGTCTGGTTTGGTTCTACCCTGCGTAAGTTCAAGGTTAGTGTTAGGCAGGCTGCTTTTGCCAACCCACTGCAGCCTTCCCAAGCAACTGAGGTGGAATTCCCATTTTATCTTGACAGTAACTCATGTTTAACTGATTGGGCCAGGTGATTCAAAGCAAGATAAATAAAACAGAAAAAAATAAATGAAAACTTTATAGGTGACTGAGTGGGGCGCACAGTGTGGGAATACTGAATGCTCCTCCCCTATCAAATTCAACTGCATCTGTAAAACCAAAAGCACATTGGCAGTTCAGTTGCATCTGGGGATTTTGGGAGGGTAAAACAGAGAAAAGAAAAACAAGTGGGGTCACTGACATCTCTGGCAAAGAATCTAAAGTTATATATTATAGGTTATACAGTACATAATGAGTGAAGAATACAGCATCTAAAACTCATATAAACAGCACTGTAGTTTATATTTCAAGTGACAGTAACTTATCCCTACAGTGCTAAATCAGCACTATTGAATCCAACAGTTTTGAAAGGACAAATCGCACAACAAACTATCTTTAAATAACTTTTCTCATTTATTCAGGAAAGTTTTTCTCAGTCAGCTCCCCAGATGATGCCCAATGTTTCACCTCTAAGGGCTTCCTCAGGGGCTAGGATATGAAAGTTAGTTGAGTCATATGAACTCTGCCAAAAAACTGAATTGATGAAGGCAGAAACTTCACTGTGAAAAAAGTGTTTACCTTGATAAAGAAGGAAACAGAATAAAAGAGACAATGGAGAATATTCAGTAGGAACAAGACCCGATCTTGAACACTGGTTTATAAGTCTATGACTCAACTAACTTTCAGATCCTAGCTCCTGAAGAAGCCCCTAGAGGTGACACGTTGGGCATCATCTGGGGATCTGACTGACAACAACTTTTCTGAATAAAGGAGAAGAGTTATTTAAATACATTTTGTTGTGTGGTTGGTCCTTTTGAAACTGTTGGATTGTACATGTGTATGTATACCAGCCCCTCTATCATAAACAGAACTTAAAACTTATTGAAGGGAACCCATCTGCACCCCAAATTGTGTAGCAAATCAGCACTGTTGACACAAACTGTAAGGTCTCTTGTCAGGTAGCAGCAGCCAGTTCATGCCAGGGTGGCAGGTAGACTGATCTCATGGCCCTTGAACAATGTCAGCCCATGATTAAGAAATGTTCTGTGGTTTTGCTGCCACTTGGTAGGCTGGTTGTGGAACAGCAACAATATAAGGGAGTGGTAAAGAGGCTGATTCTCTGGCATGAGTTTTGACAGAGATGACCAGTCTGGCAGGGAGTCTATGGATGAACAGTTATGCTGTGGTGTGGGTGGTTAGTGGAAGAAGTGGCAAGAGAGTGTCCTTCATCAGATTTTCTGTTTCTGTCCTTTTTCCTCTGCCACTGGTCCAGCGGAACCATATTGGTGAACTGGGATGGTGAGTATGGTATGAATGTTGATTTTGGTCTTAATCTACTTGGTCCTGCCAAGTCATATTACTTTGTGATTCAGCTGTGTTAGCCAAATGACTATTCATCCAGTTATGGATGGCTATCACACCCCTTTCCAAATTATTTGTACTTACATTATCCATACCTGTTCTAAAATTTTTGAGATGCAGAGTTCTAAAAAAATGAAGCATATCCACTGTTAGAATGGACATTAACTCAAGCAGTAAACCATATACAGTGGCCCATCATTATACAGAGGTAAGACATTGCACATCACCTAGTCTAAGATTTGTGGGCCTGGAAAAAAATTGTAGAAACCTCGAGAAGGGGAGGCTTAATACAAAGATTAAAAGAAAGAGAAGTCTATGGCAGCTGTACTTTGGAGGCATTGGGTATCTAATGGACTTAATGAAGAAATGCCTGGGCATGTTTTTCTGTCACTATGACATTTTTCTCAGCAGGTTCTCCATATGAATGACTGAAATCTAAAACAATATGTATTGTGAATCTTCAGTACTGAAGTGTGTGGCGTGGTGAAGGATGCACTACTTTGGTTTACACAAATATCGATTTACACATTTGCACATATATTTAAATAATTCATATCTGCATTTTTGCTGAGTTGCACAACTGCACATATCTTAAAACTATTTAGTCTATATTACAGGTATAAACAAGAACAAGCAAAAAAATTAAATAAAACTCAAATACATAACTAAAACAGAAGAGAGAAGCAGAGAAACACAATGAGAGGCAACTCTGGAAGCAATTAAACTTACAAACATTCTGCATGGGCCAAATTAAACAGATGGCATTTTAACACTCTTTTCTTTACCTCTACTGAGGTGGACACCATGCAGGAGGCCAAGCAAAGCATTCCAGATAATCAGAACAGCCACAATAAAAGTCCTACCACTCAACTACCTATTTTATGAATGGTGGATATCCAATAAACCTGCCTCAGTGGAGCAGAGGAGATAGACTGGAGTACACCAGCACTTATACAAGATCCATGGGTGCCTGGTCCAAGGGGCAATAAACAGTAACAAAAGTGTACACAATACAGACTTTTGAGCAGTACTTACAATACCCTGAGATGGCACAGAATACAATCACAAACAATAGGGAGCCTATCCTAATAACTTATTATACAGCTCAGTGCACAATCACAAACTTGCTCTCCCACTCTGATTTCTGTGTAAATAGAGAGGCTGCCAAAGCACTGCAGCAGCTTGCCATTTGTCTGTGGGTCCTTCCTCCATGGACCTGGTTAGACGTAGAAGATGCCACGGGGTGGACAGCAGGCCCTGGCAACAGCCCAGGAGGAGGTACCACTAGGCTATCCTCAGGTTGCTGGCATCAGGTGGGGGAGGAGAAAGAGGGGTTAAAAAGAATTAAAGGCCAGTAGTTCGGTTCCCCCTCTTTCTCCACTGTCCATTGGATTCCCACCCATCCACACTCATAAAAGTAGGGTAGGGATCAGGGTATCTAGGATCCCCTTTGACCCAACAGGGGCGACTGCCTTAGGGGTCGAGGAGTGTCTTTTCCCAGTTTTTCCTCCTAAGAAGGGTTTTTCAGGATGCTATGCCTCCTCCAAGGGGATATAAACTTAGGAAGTGGGATATACTGTAGAAGGCAACAAATTATCCAAACAAAAAGATTTGAGTAAGTGGAAGTCATGAGAAGTACGAAAATATCACAGTCATGTGTGGAGGCTCAGGAGGAGCACAGACTGACGGTACAGGGGAAGAAGGGGAATTAATCAAATTCTCCTGAAGGGCTTGTTGCCTCTGGTTGGCATGAGGCCAGGGGACCACAAGACCTGGATCTGAAGGGGGGGGGGGTTATGGTCTAACCTCATCAGGTTATTCTGCAAAGATAGTGGTGCAGGATGGGGGGTGGCCCCAGGAGCCTTGGCTGTATGACCTCCCAGGAGCTAATGTAGATAGTCAGGCAGACACCAGAGATGGTCCAGGATTAAGGGCAGGTGTGAAATGCCTGGCAAACTGCGCATGCTCCTGGCAGTGCACACTGCTCTTAATGGTGATGGAAAGAACAATCATCGCTTGACTGGATCCATTTCCTCCAAGATCTGTGTCTGTGTCTTGATTCAGGGAAGTGGTTGTGGGGGGCTGTCAGACAATGTTAAAGTCATTCAGCACTTTACCATCTTTTCTTCTGTCATGAAAAGACACTCCACCAGTAGCGCTTACTGTATATCAGGATAATTTATTGAAGACAATATTGAAGCACAAAAAATACCAGAAAAATGTGTAAAAAAAAAAGAAAGCAAGCAAGCAAGCAAAACTTGTTTTATATAGCGCATCTCAAAATCAAGGCACTTCACGTAATATAAACCACAATAAACCAAATAATGTTGTAAATTATTTAAAACAGTCTGTTAATTAAACAGTTAAACAGGGAAGGCCAAAGAAAATAAATATGTTTTTAACATGGATTTAAAACTACTAAAGATCAGGCATTCTCTTAACCGACGAGGTAGAGAATTCCACAGGTTTGGTGCTTCAAATGAAAAAGCACGTGCTCCAGATGTTTTAAGACAAACCCTGGGAATCTCTAGCAATTCCTCATCGGCGGATCGGAGAGGGCGATTGGGGGAGTAGGGAGTCAGGAGATCTTTCAGGTAGTCAGGTCCCAGTTCATGTAGGGCTTTAAATGTAAGCAAGCCTACCTTATAGGTGATCTGCCACTAAACTGGCAGCCAGTGCAGTTTGCGCAGCACAGGCATAATCTAACTGGTCCTAGAACTACCAGTCAACAGCCTGGCTGCAGCATTCTGCACCAGCTGCAAGCGGTGGATATCAACCTCAGACAGCCCTAGGTAGAGGGCATTGCAGCAGTCAAGGCAGGTAGTGATGAAGGCATGGACCAATGTTGGAAGGTCGCCCCGTGGAGTCAGATATTTCACCCGGGCGATAGTCATCAGATGATAAAATGAGGATTTAACCACAGCGGACACCTGAGACCTCAGGGTCAAGCCGTCATCAAAAATAACACCCAGGTTATGTACTCCTTCTGAGGTAATGAGCTGGACACCATCAAGCCACAGGCCCGACATGTGCCCAGCCCCAAAACCTGCCCCCGGGAGACCCAGATCCACAACCAACACCTCAGTCTTATCCGGATTCAAGCTCAACCAACTCGAGCTCATCCAGTCTCCGATCTCGGAGAGGCAACTATTTAGAACAGAGATCGCATCAACCTGTCTGGGCACAAAGGACATATACAGCTGAATATCATCTGCATAGCAGTGAAAACTCAAGCTGTATCACCTGATGATGTCTCTCAATGGCAGCATATGCACTGTGAACAACATGGGTGCCAATATGGAGCCCTGTGGCACCCCGCAGGACTGGGGAAGGGCATCAGAGGAATAAATTCCAGTGACCACCCTCTTAGACCTGCCTACGAGGAAAGATCAGAATCATTCAAGGACTGCACCCAACAGTCCACAAAGAAACTGCAGGGTCTCCAAATGCACCTCATGGTCCACAGTGCCAAAAGCTGCTGAGAGATCAAGAACAACCAAGATGGTAGGAGCCTTTCAATCTTTCTCCATTAGAAGGTCATTTAATACCTGAACAAGGGCAGTCTCCGTGCTATGCCTCTTCCTAAACCCAGACTGGAGAGCATCATAAACATTGTGGGTTACAAGATGATCATCCAGTTGCAATGCAACCACCTTCTCAATAACCTTCCCACAAAGGGAAGGTTAGAGACAGGTCGGTAGTTAGTTGGGTCATCAGGATCCAAGGAGGGTTTTTTAAGGAGTGATCGAATGACCACCTCAATTAGGGGATCTGGAAAGACTCCCCCTCTCCAAGGATCTCCAAAAAATTTCAGCTAGGATCAGACTGATAACATCTACACATTCCACTAAAAAGGAGGTAGGGCCTGGATCCAAAGTACAACAGGTTGGTGCAAAATCTGGACAATCTTTACAATGTCCATGAATTCTGGTCAGCTGAAATCCGTCAAGACAGATTGGGTACCCATCACCTTCCATCGACCTCTTCAGTCCCTCATGGAGAGAGCCGGGCCGATTCCGGACCTGATGCTGGCAACCTTATCTACAGAAAACCGAGCCAGCTCATCACACTTAATTTGTGAAAAAGCTCTTCTGGATTGGAGACAGATTGGATTGCATGATCTGTCAATGGTTTGCAAGCTGAGCCGGTCAGTTCTGCACAGCAGAAATCTCCCTGGACAGGAACTCTGCTTTCTTATGGGTGATTTCTGATTTATAACCCTTATAATGTTCTATCAATCTAAGCCTGTCAGCATCCAGGCTGGACTTCCGCCATGCTGTCTCCAGCCTTCGACCAACCTGCCACAACTCCTTCAAGGCCCCATCATACCAAGGGGATCTTGGGCAAAGAGCGAGTGGTTGAATGCAAACAGGAGCAATCAAGTCCACAGCATCTCCCACTGCCTTATCATAGGCTAGAACGAGATCCCCTGGACATGTGCTTTCACCCAGCAATCTCAATAGGTTCAGCAATGCCACTAGACCATCCAGGGTAAATCCCCTTAAAGGGTGGTACTGGACCATCTCTGAAGTGGTAGGTCCATTTGGGGGGGCCCCAAAACTGAATCCCATGGTTTGATGATCAGACCAATTGACTGGTTCCATCTCCAAGTCATTGATTTCCATCCCCAGGAGGAACAGTAGATCCAGTGAATGACCTCCTATATGGGTAGAGGAGGTAATTACCTGTGTAAGGCCCAGCAATGTCATTAGCTAAAGGAGATTTTGACCAAACTGCGAGAGTTCATCATCGACCCAGGCATTGAAGTCCCCCAGAATTATCCATCTGGTGGACTCAAACACCATGTTGATAATGAAGTCTGCAACCTGCTGCAGACAAAAACCCTCATCACCTGGTGGACAGTAAATGAGGAGTGTCCTACAGCCTACATCCTCACCCATGTTAGAAACATAGAAGTTGATGGCAGATAAGGACTGCAAAGCCCATCCAGTCTGCTCATTTCTTTTTCTACCTTATAAATGTGTCATTGGCCTTTGCTCTGTCAATGGCCTATATATTCAGACTCATCTGTATTACTTCTTTATGGCTATCCCATGCCTGTTTGAAGTCCTGCACTGTTTTCATATCCACCACTTCTGAGGTAGGCCTTTCCTTGCATCCACCACCCTTTCTGTGAAAAAGAACTTCCTCACATTACCCCTTATTTGACCCCCCTCTAATCTCATGCTGTGTTCTCTTGTTCTGCTATTTTTCTTCTATTGAAACATGTTATACTCTTTCACCTTGTTAATGCCCTTAAGGTGTTTGAATGTTCTGATCATATCACCGCTCTCCCTCCTTTGCTCTAGGGTATACATATTGAGCTCCGTTAATCTGTCCTCATATGTTTTCTGATGCAATCCCTGCACCATTTTGGTTGCCCTTTTCTGGACTGCCTCAGTTTGGTTAATTTCCTTGTGAAGATGTGGCCTCCAGTACTGCACACAGTACTCCAGATGGGGCCTAACCAGTGTCTTGTAAAGAGGGGTTATTACCTCCTTCTTATGACTTGTGAAACCCCTACTAATACACCCCAACTTCCTCCTAGCCTTACCTACTGCTTTAGTGGTCTGCTTGGATGATTTCAGGTCATCAGTAATGATGATGTCCAAGTCTTTTTCTTCCCTTGTGACTGCCAGCAACTCCCCTCCCAGCCTATGGGTGGCTTCAGGGTTTCTCTTCCCTATGTGCATGATCTTGCACTTCTTTGCATTAAACCCCAGTTGCCACTCTTCCGACCATTTTGCTAGTTTATCCAGATCTCTTCTCATTCTGCCCACCTCATCTGGGTCATCTACTCTGTTGCAGATCTTGATGTCATCTGCAAATAAACAAACCTTACCCTCCAGTCCATCTGCAATGTCACTGATGAAGATACTGAAGAGGACTGACTCCAGGACTGATCCCTGAGGTACCCCAATTGTGACTTGCATCTCTTCTGACTGTATACCATTTACCACCACTCTCTGTTTTCTGCCCATCAACCAGTTTGCCACCCAGTTGACTAACTTCTGACCCACCCCGAGCCTACCCAGCTTATTAATCAATCTTCTATGTGGAACAGTATCGAAAGCTTTGCTGAAGTCAAGGTAGGCAACATCAACTTCTCCCCTTGGACCACCACTCTGGTTACCCAGACAAAGAAATCTCTGAGATTAGTTTGACAGGACCTTCCTTTTGTAAACCCATGCTGTCTTGAATCCTGTGGTCCTATGAATTCCAGGTGTTGCACTATCATTTCCTTAAGGAGTGCCTCCATAATCTTGCCCACTACTGAGGTAAGACTGACTGGTCTGTAATTCCCAGCCTCCTCCCTGCTACCACACTTGTGGGGCAGGATCACATGAGCCCCTCTCCAGTGTTCTGGGACCTCTCCTGTGCTCAGAGACTCACTAAACAGTTCTGATAATGGCTCAGCTAGTTTCATTTTTAGCTCTTTTAGTATCCTGGGATGTATGCCATCAGATCCCATTGCCTTGTCCACCCTGAGCTTATCAAGCTCTTGTAGGACCCTTTCTTTTGTGAAGGGACTAGTGCACACCTCCCTCCCCCTGTGTCCAAGGTGCTGAGCTGTGGGCCCTGTCCTACCTTCTCTTCAGTAAATACTGAGCAGAAGTATCTATTTAGGATAGATGCTTTTACATGGTCCTCCTCCTCACATGTCCCTTTATCTCCTTTGATTTTAGCAATACCCCCTCTGGACTTTCTCCTTTCACTAATGTATCTCTAGAAAGTCTTGTCACCTTCTTTTACTGTTCCAGTGTTTCCTCAGTTTGAGCCTTTGCCTGCCTTACTGCCTTCCCTGCGTCCCTTAGGGAAGATTGGTATGCCTCCCTATCTTCATCTCGCTGTGTTCCCTTATATTTCCTGAAGGCCAGCCTTTTGGCTCTGACCTTTTCTGCTACTGTTTTTGAGAACCAAAGTGATGTCTTCTTCTTTTGCACTTCCTTTTCTCTCTAACACAGTGGAATGTTGCTTCAAGTATTGCATCCTTAATGCTTGCCCACTTTGCCTGTACCCCCTCACCTGTATTTCTTTTTGCTAGGGCTAGCTTAACTCTGTTGGCCATCTTATCAAAGTCAGCTCCTTTGAAGTTCCATATTTTTGCCTTGGAATGGGATAATTTAGTTCTAGTGGCCAAATTGAACCATACCATGTGATGGTCACTGGCCCACAGATGACCTTCTACCTTGAGATCTGTGATCCTTTCCCTGTTAGTCAATACTAGATCTAGGATAGTCCTGTCTCTGGTGGGTTGTTGTACCAGTTGTTTGAGGCCCTTCCCCTGCAGGAAACCCACCATGTGTCTAATTCTGGCAGATGTTCATGCTGGTATTGATCAATCTGTATCTGGCATGTTGAAGTCTCCCATTATCAGAACCTCCCCTTTAGCCATCACGTTTTGTATATCTTCTAACAGTAATGTGTTTATGTCCTCCCCCTGGTCTGTGGACCTGTAGACAATCCCAGTTTATATGGCTGTCACATTTTCTGTTTCCAGGGTAACCAACAGTTCTTCTGGCTCCTTATGTGTATTCTGAATTTCTGTAGCTTTTATATTTTCATTGACATACAGGTCCACTCCACTCCCCCCCCCCTTTTTGCACCTCGGTCTCTTCTGAGTAGTACATAGCCAGGTACTGAAGTCTCCCAAGTGTGGTTACTGGTAAACCACATCTCGCTAATTGCTACTATGTCCAGTTTAGCCTCTGTCATTATTGCCTGCAGGTCTGGGATCTTGTTTCCCAGACTGCAAGCATTTGTGTACATGATTTTCCATTGGCCAGATTTTGGTGTGTTAGTTTGGTGAGGTCTGGCATTTCACCTGTGCATTGTATGGAGATCTGGACCTTTTTCCTTACCTGGTGATGCAATTTAACTGCAAACATGCTGAACTCCTGTTTGACCACTAGCCGGGGGGTTGGGGTGTTCTCCTCATTCAATGTATAGGGTGCTGCACCCCTCTCCCCATTTGCTAGTTTAAATATTCTGTAAAGACATCAAACTTCTGCCCCAATGCACTGACTCCCTCCTTAGTCAGATGCAGTCCATCAATTTAAAGAACTTTCACTCCCAAAACTGTTGCCATTTCCCTACAAATGTGTGTCCTTTTTCCTGGCATCAGCCCTTGAGCCACATGTTTAGCTCCCCTGTCTCCCCTTCTCTGACCTTCCATCCATCTGCCCCCTTCTCCCAGACTGGCAGGATCTTAGAGAAGGAGATGCCGGATGAAATGGATGATAGTTTGTCACCCAGCCTGGTCAGGTGTTCCTTGGTCTCCACAACTAACTGGCTGGCGAGATCATTAGTCCCTATGTGTACCAAGACATCAGTGTTTTCTCCTGCTTTCTGAACAATTTTAGCAATACGGTCTGTGTCTCTTCACGCTGATGTACCTGGGGGAATTCTGACCGTTACCCCTGGCTAGAGATAGGGATAAACTCCCTGAATCATGGAGTCTCTTATGATCAGAAGTTTTTTGGATTTCCTTTTTGCTTTTTTTGTTTTAGTTCCTGTTTTGGGTGAGTTTTGATGTGCTAGCTCCTGTGCTGCAGTGTCCTGCTCTGCAGCGTCCTCTGCTCCTTTGTTTGATTTCACAGACAGAAACAGATACCTGTTTGTAGTTTTTATTTGGTTTGTGGAGGTAATATGTTGGAGAGCACCAAGTGATGGGGCACCTGATTTGCCCCTCCTAACCACCTGCCAATCTCTGTGGTTGAGGTGCCTCTGTTGGATGATGGGGAAATGGCGGATGTTTCTTATAATATATTTCCTCTTGAATATGCAATTTGAGGCACGCAATCTCTGCCCATGCTGCCTGGAACCGAACCCTTAGATCTCCAATGGTCCAGCATGTAGGACAGTGTCCTAAATCTTGTAAAACTTCCCTTCTGAAAAGTGTTCCGCAGTACCTGCAGTTAATGATATCCATTCCAGATATGTTGCTGGGTTACAACCTGTTCAGGGTAATTAGAAGGAAGAAAATTAAAGCAAAAGTTTAATTTTCTGCTTTGTTTGTTTTTGTATAACTTGCTATAACAAGTTAAATTACTAATGCCCCTGTAAATGAGGTCACTGTGTGGATACCCCACTGATCTGCCCCTTCCTGCTTTGCCACAGGAAATGTCACAACTGTGCTATCCTATAAAAGGAGTGTAGTGTGGGGTGGTTGGGGATGGGGGTTGGTGGCTGGGCCCTTCCCCTGCCAAAAAAGAAGAACCATGGCTGAAAGAATCAAGGAGGTAAGAGCAGAAACAATTAGCCAGCATCAAATGCAGTAGCCCCGAAAGCTTATCCTAATAGAAACATAGACTTTGACGGCAGATAAGGACCGCTTGGCCCATCTAGTCTGCCCATTTCCCTACCTACAGGATAGGCCGCAGATCCTAGTTAACCAACAGCCTATTTCTTCCTACTCCCCACAAGAATTGCCTTATGTCTGTTCCATGCATTCTTGAATTCTCCCACACTTTGCGCTTCTTGCCCCCTATCACTCCCACCACTGCTCACTATACCAATTGCTCAGGAGGCTGACCCTGCAAGGTTGCTTTGACTATGCCTTGGGCTGCACAGTGGACAACTCCCTTCACCTCCTACATATGTCCTCCTACTCTCCCCTACTGACAAACAGAGTGGTCACCAGAAAACCTCAGGCATCCCCATTCCCATCACTTTAAATACCTCAAGTCCATCTCCACCATGGGCAAATAAGCTTTCTCAGTCTCTGCCCCCTCGCTTTGGAAAAAACACTTAATTACTTCTGTCTGGCCTGTACTCCTACTATTTTCTCTCCATAGTTTTGATTGCTTCCATGCAAACAGACTTTAATGTACAAACACAAAAGTAGCAATAACTTGACACACACCCACATGGCTAGTCCCCCTTCCTCCTATGCACACACACACTGTAGCAGTCCAGCCATGCTGCTATAGAAAACCCACCAAGTATAGTTATAAGTAAAATGTCTCTTACTTGAGTGTTAGAGTCTAAGAGATGATTTCCATGGGTCAGAGTGCTGAGGCGTACCCCCTTGAAATGAATGGAGTTATTTTTTATTACTATTTTATACATTAGGATGGTGAGTTGGAGAATAATGAAGGCCACTGTTCTACTAACAAGGCCCTTGTTAGTCATGCAGTGGCCTTCATTAATCTACAACTCTCCATCAATAATGTATAAAATAGTAATCAAAAAATACCCCCATTCATTTCAATGGTACACACCCCTGCAGTCTTCTTTGCCCTTTGTCATAATGTGCCTGAGTGTGGGGATGTGGAGGCCATCTTCACTGGGTGGGGGGGGCATAAGCCTGGCTATAGTGGGGCTCCAACAGTCTGTGCTTATAATACCACTCAACTGTCTATGAACGCAAGGGATAGCTCTAGAATGTCTGTAACATCTATAAAAGGTACAACTTATTTGTTTTGATTGAAAAGTGATATGCAAATCAGGAAAAATTCAAATGTATAAGATTCATCTGTATTATACCCTGGAGCAGTGCATCAGATTTGGGCTTAAACTCACTTAAACACACCCAGTTACTAACCAGTTTTTTTCCTGGCTGCAGTTCTGCACCCTCCTCCCAAAAAGAACTTTCTCCCGATTTTTCTCCCCTACTCCTTTCCATTCAATACCTATCCCCCCTATGGGTCATGAAGGTACCCAAAGGTGAAGAAACACAAAAAAACACATCAATATTTCAGTCCTTTCTCCCTTCCAAATCCCCCTGTAAAAAAGATTATTTACGTTTAATTACCAGGCCTTATGGCCAGAACCTGCAGCCTGGTACAGTGTGCCACCAGCCCATTTTTCAGTCCACTCCCCCCTCTCCTTCTGCCAGAAGCTGTATGTTAGAACTAACCATCACAGGTCCCCATTGTGGTCCACGACCAAGTCATCTCGCTAACTGTACCCACCCAACCTGGTCTGCTTGCTTCTTGCTTGTTTGCTGCTGTGGCTGCTGCCACACTGCACTGATCAAGGCCTATAAAGGCCACCCACACCATTGTCACCACTGCTGCTAAGCCTAGATTGCTGCCGTGGGGGTATGTGCTGTTTTTTTTGCAAGGAGAGCCTAATAGAGTAAATTGGTAGCCTAGTTTTTATTTAGCTTCTAGCTCATCTTCTGCCCCTTCAGCCACCAGGGGACACGGAGACTCCCTAAGAATAGACCAAAAAAATATGCTGCCACAACACTGCTATTGAGAGTTCCATACTCACTGACTCCTCCAAGCTGTACTGTGCAGTCTGTCTACTCTGTGGCATGAAAGACAGTGTCACACTTGCAAGACTCATGCGCTGTTTCTTGGCTGGAGCTCATCCATATCACATGTGATTGTGCTGCCACTAATAGGTGGAAAGAGTGGATGACACAATACAGACACAGTTGAATATGGTGAGTACCTGCAGCATGATCACACACAGGCCAGGTGAGCAAGTGTTGTGCAAAAGATTAAATCTAAATTAATTTTTTTTTTTGTAATTTGTCTGGCTCCCACGGCTTTCAGAGGAGGCCTCATACCTCCTTCTACTTCGTCCACCAGGGCAATTCCCATGGCATCCCATCCCCTAGTTTCATCCACTTGTAGGGCAAGGGGTGTTTCATTTTTCCCCTGTTTTTCTCCCATTCCCGAGAATGCCTGCACTTAGGACTAATGTCCAGGCTTGCTGACATGCTGACACATGCTGACAGCCACTCGCAGAACAGCGTCCCCCCTCCCCAACTCCAGTAGAGCTGCCAGTGCCCCAAAAGCCCGTGTATCCATTGGCTTCAGGGGTGTCGGGTGCTAGAAGCACCCCTGGTTTCCCACCCCAGAGGGAGGAGAGCATCCATTGGGATCCAATGGGATGCTCAATCTTCCCTCCCCCGAACCCCAGCGACCTGAGTCCATTCCAGAATCTGGGTCGCCAGCGTAGCGTGAGGTGTGACGTCCAGTGCCTCAACCCTCAGCACCATCAGGCCAGCTTTAAATCTAAATTTAATGCCATTATTACCACACAATAAGAACATCCTAGGCACAAATACGGCAGAAGGGGGCAACTGCCCCCCCTCTGCCCTACCTAAATGGCACCCCTGCTTAATGGTAGAAATTTATTCTCAGGTGCTAACTCAATGGTTTCCACTATGTTCTGAGGTACTGTATCTCCATGTTTCATGATGTGTCCTGATCATCATGTGGGTTAGTGTCCCTTATTATCCCTCATTTTGAGTGTCCATGTCCCTCATTTCAGTAAGAAAGTGTGAGGTATGGTGCATGCTTCCAAGACCCTACTCAACACAATAAGTGTTGAGCATGGCCGTCGTGTATATGCTCAATACAGTATGACAAAGGGAAAGTAAGTGAGATGAAACAGAAAAGGAAAAACATATAGGTAACACTGAATATGCTAATGGTATGGCATGGTCCAGAACAAAAAGGATAGGCTTCACAACACAGAGTCCTCTCTCCATACATCTGGAATGGGGGATATTGACTGGCTTTGAAAAAGAGTACCTGACTCAAAGGGTTGTAATTCCTAGACCTCAATAAATAAATAAATATATATCCTAGGCATTTATTGCAGTAAGCAAACAATACCTTACAAATTAATGGGAAAGTCATAAGGCAATTCTAGGGGGTGGGAGTAAAAAGAAGTAGTCTGCTGGTTAACTAGGATCTGCAGCTTATCCATTAAATAGGGAAATGGGCAGACTGGGTGGGCCAAGCGGTCCTTATCTGCCGTCAAATTCTATGTTTCTATGTTTCTGTTTTTATAACAACACAGGCCATGAACCGGTATTGCAACCATGATAAGTAAGTTGTGCATGCCGGTGCCCTGCATCTGATCCATGCCACATACCAACCACTGGGTGTGTGTGGGTGCATGTGGGTGTGTGGGTGGGTGGGTGTGTGTGTGTGTTGCTGTGGGTGGGTGTGTGCCACTGACTCCCCTACCCCTGCCTCATGCCTCTGTGTGTGCATGCCCATTGCCATGCATACCCCTGCATGTGTGCTATGCCTGTTTGTGTGGCCCCATGCATAAGTACCACACCACCTACCTGTGTGCACACTATGGTGTTCCCAAAGCGATGGTGTCCCTGTGTGCTGAGTCTGCTGGAGCAGTCGGGGTCCCCTCCACCCAGGGGTGGCTGTTCACCACCCTTTGGCACATTTCCTCCATTATCCCCACTTCTGTCACCCTCATCAGCCAACACAGCTATCTGACTGTCAATGGCCATGTTGTGCAGTATGCAGCTGGCCAGGAATAGGCCGTATGCTTTTGAGGGGCTGTACTGTAGGGCACTGCCTGATCTGTCCAGGCAATGGAACCATGCTTTCAGTATGACAAAGACACACTCGATGATGCTGTGCCTGCTGGTGTGTGCCTCATTGTACCGTTCCTCTGCTGGGGATGAAGGTCGACAGTAGAGGGTGAGCAGTCAGGGCCTTAGTGGATACGCATTGTCACCTGTGTGGAGATTGACATGGTTAGCCCTCTGCTATTCTCTGCTGTGCCCCTTGCCTGTCCCTGGCAGCCACACCACCATGCACACCCTGCCCACCCCCATCCCCAGGTCTGCTCTGTCCATCGCCCCTTGCCCGTGCCATACTGGCCCACTAGGTGGCTCATGGGGATGCCCTCACATTCAAATCTGTGGCACAGCACAGAGCTGTGCCAGATGAATGCATCATGTGCACTCTCAGGGTGTGTGGCACAGACATTGGTGATACACTCTGTGGCATTGCACACCACCTGGCAGTTGACACTCAGGCTCCCCTTCTGTTTGATGTATGCCATGCCCTCAGGGCCAGGTGGCATGTGGATGGCCACATGGGTGCAGTCAATGGCCCCAATCACGCTAAGCATACGTGCCACCCTGTGAAAGTCCTGCATGGTTGCTGTATGATCCACCGGTGTGCTGGGGAAATAGATGAATTCTGAAGCATGTGGCAGCAGGGCATTGAGGAACTGTGTGAAGAGGTGGGACGTGGCTCACTGGGTGATACCTGTGGTGTCCCCTGTTGGTCTCTGGAAGGTGCCCGTGGTGAACAAGCACATGATGGCAGTCACCTTCATCTCCACAGACATGGCATGGCTCCGTCTGGTGGGTGCCTGCATCTCCTCACTGCACAGCTCACAGTTCTGCCTCAGCATGGCCCTATTCCGGTGGTACCAGCCCACGATCTCAGTGTCACTGTAGTTCTCAAAGGTGATACAGGCATGGTACCACCAGTGTCGGGCATAACTCCGATGGGCCCTTCCTCGGCCACGTTGCTGTTCCTCCTGCCCCCTCATACCCCTCATTATGGCCTCCATCATGAAGGTCCATAGCCCTTGCTGTCCACTGTCCCCCTGGGTGGTTGGCTGCTGCCTGTGTGTCACCTGGAGCATTGCTTCTCTGTGTGTACGTGTCTCTCTCTCTCTCAATGCCTCTCTCCCACTCCAACGCCACCTCTGTCCCTCTCCCACTATGTGTGGGCTTTGGTCTCTCTGTCTGTGTGTGTCTCTTCTCTCTCTCTCTCTCTCTCTGTCTCTCTCACTCACTCACACCCCTGGTGCAAGTGCTGTCTGTGTGTTTGCTCCTTGTATTTATAGGAACAAGTCTGCTCGGAGCAACTTCTAATTGCTCCACACTTGCACCATGGATTCACTGTTGAATATGCCACTGCGCTGAATATTCATGGGCAAGCCTCCTGTTCTTTCACATGCATTCATTATACTTGCGCATTGGTGCAATGGATTTTGCACTGCGTACTTGCTCCCACTGAATATGGCTACTTGGCGCAATACCACACTTGTGCCGGTGCAACTGCTCTGAATATCTGGGCTGTTGTATCATGTTATAACACTATTTTTTTTTTTTACTACCTTAACTCTTAGGCTGCTGGAAGATTTAGAACATCAAGGGTAGCAACCTAAGGGTTAACTTTCCAGGCTGTATCAAACAGTTGAGCTTGGTCCCCATAGAAAACTTTGTCACTGTAGTCATGGGTGTTAATTAATTTTTTTCTGATACCACTTAAAATGCCTATTCAAAGAAGTCAGCTATAAGACAAAAATACTAGTGCAAACATAAAAACGAAATTTTGCCTATAACACTAAGGTTTATTTTTAAATCTATAACCAAAAGGAGAACTGGGAAACTAATCTGCATAAGATACTTGTTCTTCTGTTGAGGTTTTAGCAGTCCACCAAATAGTGGCTATTCTGTATACTTGATTAATCAGTATAGCACTTTAGGTTGCTGTATAGATTTTGCATTATTTATATATGCGCTTCTACTAAAGCTGAACAAGTAAGGAACCTCTTCAATTCAATATTTTTTCTTATTACAAAAATAATATAATTGCATCCTTATAGTTGAAAACTAAATATAATTGAAAAACCTAGGCTCTGCTACAGAGTGAAAAAGGAACATTGAACTTTAAGACACTTTCCTATGCAGCTTTCTAACTACACTGTGACTGTCCTTGACATCATTTGCTTCTTGTTATGTGCTATATCCTATCAGTGTGCCTTTCACACGTTTCAGTATGTGCTATCTTCATTTCAGTAGAAACATAGAATTTGATGGCAGATAAGGAACGCTTGGCCCACCTAGTCTGCCCATTTTCCTACCTAACAGATAAGCTGCAGATCCTAGTTAACCAACAGATTACTTCCTCCTACCCCCCACTAGGACTGCCTTATGTCTGTCCCATGCATTCTTGAATTCCCCCGCTGTTCTTGACTCCACAACCTCCTCATGGAGGCTGTTCCATGCATCCACAACCCTCTTCATGAAAATATACTTCCTCACATTACCTCTGAGCCATCCCTCCTCTATCTTCAAATTGTGCCCCCCCTTGTTCTTGCACATCTCTTTTTCTGAAAGATGCTACCCTCTTGGACTTTGTTAATTCCCTTGAGGTACTTGAAAGTTTCTATCATATCCCCTCTCTCCCTTCTTTCCTCAAGGGTATACATATTAAGCTCCTTTAGTCTTTCTTCATATGTCTTCTGGTGCAGACCCTGCACCATTTTGGTTGTCCTCCTCTGGACAGCCTCCACTCTGTCTATGTCTTTGTGGAGATGGGGTCTCCAGAACTGCATACAGTACTCCAGGTGGGGTCTCACAACTGTCTGTACAGAGGGATAACAACTTCTTGTTTTCTACTGTTGATGCCTCTCCCTATGCATCCCAGTATCGCCCCAGCCTTCCTTACTGCATTCTCACATTGCTTGCTCACCTTTAGGTATTCTGATATAATTACCCCCAGGTCCCTTTCCATTTTTACTGTTGTCAGTATCTCACCCCCCATTGTGTACTCCTCCCCTGGGTTTTTGTTTCCCAGGTGCATTACCTTGCACTTCTTTGCATTGAATCTGAGCTGCCATACATTTGACCTTTTCTCCAACCTTGCCAAGTCCCTTCTCATCCTTTCCACTGCATCTTGTGTATCAACCCTGTTGCAGATCTTTGTGTCATCTGCAAAGAGACATACTTTTTCTTCCAGTTCTTCTGCAATGTCACTTATAAAGACATTAAAAAGTACCGGTCCCAGTACCGAACCCTGCGGGTACCTACCAGTAACCCTCCTTCTTCACTGTGGACTCCATTTACTACTACCCTTTGTGTCCTGTTGTCTAGCCAATTTTTTTATCCAAGCTACCACCTTGGGATCCACTCCAAGGCTGGCTAACTTGTGTATTAATCTTTTGTGTAGGACTGTATCAAATGCCTTGCTAAAATTTAGGTAGGCCATGTCCACAGCCCCTCCCTGATCTACTACTTTGGTGTCCCAGTCAAAGAAATCTATTAGATTCATCTGACATGACTTCCCATCATGAATCCATGCTGCCTTGGGTCCTGTACCCCACTGGCCTCCAGGTACTCAACAATTCCTTCCTTCAGAAGTGATTCCATCATTTTCCCTACCACTGAGGTCAAACTAACTGGTCTGTAGTTTCCTGCCTCTGTCCTGCTCTCACTTTTGTGAAGAGGAATCACATCCGCCCTCCTCCAGTCCTCAGGTAGCACCCCATTCTCCCATGATTTGTTAAAGAGTGTTGTCAGCTGTGACACTAATTCTACCCTTAGTTCTTTTAGAATTCTTGGGAGAATCCCATCAGGCCACATTGCTTTGTCCACCTTCAATTTTATTAGTTCTTTCAGAACCCTTTCTTCTGTAAATGGACTGGTATCGACCCCCGTCTTCAGAGTGTTTCTCTTGTTTGGTTTAGGTACCTCCCCCTCCTCTTCCTTTGTGAATACTGAGAAGAAATATTTGTTCAGTATCCCTGCTTTTTCACTGTTACCCTCTACCCACATTCCCTTCCCTTTATTAAGCCACAGTATCCCTCCTTTGGTCTTTCTTCACTCCCTAATGTACCCATACAAGGTCTTATCCCCTTCTTAACAGAGTTGGCTATCCTTTCCTCAGTTTGGGCCTTTGCTATTCTGACTGCCTTCCCAGCCTCTTTCTGCTTTAAGTGATAAAGTTCTCTGTCCTGCTCCTTCTGTGTTTCCTTACATTTCCTGAATGTTATCCTTTTCTCCTTTACCTTCCCTGCCACCTCTTTTGAGAACCATAGCATTTTTTTTCCTTCATTGTATTTTGTTGATTTGCTTTACACAAAGGCTTGTTGCCATTGTGATGGCTATTTTGATTACTTCCCATTGTTCCTCCACCCCATCTTCTTGCCTGTTTGCTAGTGCTTTTCTGAGCACTCTCTCATTTTCCCAAAGTCAGCCCTCCTAAAGTCCAATACTCTTGCTTTTGTATGGCTTGATTGTATGGCTGTGTTTATCGTGAACAACACTGGTGGTTGCTTGTTCCCAGATGGCTACCCACTTCTAAATCTGAGATTCTTTCTCCATCCCCATTTGAGAGTACCAGGTCTAAGATTGCTCCCTCACGAGTGGGTTCCAATACTAGCTGTCTGAGGCATGCCCCTTGTAGGGCATCAAGAATGACCCTGCTCTTGGATGTGCTTGCAGTAAAGGTGCTCCAGTTTTCATCTGGCATATTCAGGTCCCACATCAACAATATCTCCCCTTTTTTGCCATTCTTAGGATGCCTTCTATCATTTCCTTGTCCATTCCCTTCCCCTAAGATGGGAGTCTGAATACAACCCCCATGTGGATTGTGGTGCCATTTCCTGTCTCCAGGGTGACCCTGAGTGCCTCATCTGCTCCCTGTTTACTATTTAGCTCTGTTGCTTTGATCCCTTCCTTTACATAGAGAGCTACTCCTCCTCCTCTTTTACCCTCCCTGTCCCTCCTGTAGATTGTGTATCCTGGTATGTTGACATCCCAGTCATGGTTCTCTGTGTACCATGTTTCTGTGACTGCCACAATATCCAGGCAACCCTCTTCCATCAAGGCCACTAGTTCAGGGAGCTTGTTACACAGACTATGGGCATTGGTACTCATCACCCTCCACTTTTTGATGGCCTTATCCCTGTTAGCCCCATTTCTGTCCTTACTGCCTTTGCCTTTTTTTACATTTACCTCTGTCCTGCTGCATAATGACTTCTTTACCTTGGTGTTTACCTCATTAATTACTGTGTTTTGTGGGGGAAGGCTGGGATTTCCCTGCTCCTTTTCAGTGCCTCCCCCCTTGGCTAGTTTAAATACTTGCCAATGAAGCATTTAAACCTCTCACCTAGGATCCTGGTTACCCGCCCCCAGACAGATGCAGACCATCGAACCAGTATAGGTCTGTATCCCTCCAGGTGACGCCCCAGTCCCCAATGAAGTCAAAACCCTGAGCTCCACACCAGTTTTTCAACCATTCATTGAATTCCTCGGTGAGGAGTACCCTAGCATCACTCTTGCCATAGACAGGCAGTACCTCTGAGAAGGTTACCGTATGCGCTACTTGTCTAAGTACTTGTATCAAGACTTGTGTCTTGTACTGTATGTTCTTTAGGTTTCTAATGTTCCTGTGTGTGTACCACACATTTCAGCATGTTATGCTCATTTTAGTACATGTTATAATTCTTTGTGAATGTGTGTCACAATGTTTAGTATACTGTATATTATATTTATTTTAGTATGTATCATAGCCTTAGTGTCATAGTAGTATATGAGTCTTAAGCCTAATGGCCATTTGACTCACCATGCATATTTATTGAAATGCAAATTTCCTATCACCCATGAAACTATCAAGAGCTGATTTAAATGCATTCAAAATGTCACATATCACCATTGCCTTAGGTAGGCTGTTCCAGATTGATACTACTCTGTGACTAAACCAGTTAGCGTGTCTTTCTGTTTAATAAATGGCTCCTCTCAGCTGTAAATCATGCCTCCTATTTAATTTTTCCACATTTTTCCTTTTCCAGGCCCACGCATTCCATTAGATCAGCATTGTTTATTGCTTTAAAAACCATACACAGGTCATCCCTCGTTCTTCTATCTTCTAGAGATTCAATTCAGCTCTCTCAGTCTTTCTCGATAGTATTTGCCTGCAACATTACTGATTTTCTTTGTAGCCCTTCTCTGTGCCCCTTCTAGCAATTCAATATTTCCTTTTTAGGGCTGTGGGTGGAGCCTACCGCCATTTTGCGAGAGCTCTGTATCTCTGAAAATGGCCCATCTCAGAACCCCTTCCATTGGACTTTTGGAAGTATCCTTCTGAAAGTCCAACAGAGCTTAAAGACCTCTGCCATGACTGGCCTATGGAAAAACAGCCACACTATTTTGGCTGTTACGTCCACATTCCGATACATGAACTGTGCATGCACACCACTCGTGTGCACATGCAGAGCCGTGTGCATGGGCAGTTCCACGTGTGGTGCCATGTTCTGAATGGCAAAATGCCATTTAGTATTTGCTGTGCCCCCCTTCCCGAGTCATGTCCAATACTACGTAGCACACTGGAAGGCCACCCCAGTGTGCAGATTTTGTTTTTGTTCTGTAAATTAGAAAACGGTTCCTTGTCACGTTTGTTTCCCCTGGTGCCCCCGTCCTACTCATGCCCGACCTCGGGGTGCCCAATCCCCATGTGGCACGGGGTACCCATTCCATGTGGCACACTGGGAGCCCACCCCAGTGTCCCAAAATGTTTTTTGGTTTTGTGTTTTTGCTGAAAATTAGAAAATGGTCCCTCATTGTCTGGTTGTTTTCCCTGTGAAACTAAAAACAGTCCCTCATTGTCACTGCAGTCCCCCTCCCACTGAGCACCCACTTCCCCACACCCCTCCCTTACCCCATACTTACCTCTGGAGGTCAGTGCTGTCATCTTCTTTCACCTGGGACACGTCTGTACTCTTCAAAGCCCAACCGCTAACTGAAGAATTAAAGGTAAGCATGCTATACAGCTATTCAATGGGATTTTCAACTTATGCTCATAACTCAACCATTTTTTTGGGAATTTTTGCCCCAAATTTTCAATATGGGGTCCTTGGGACCCCATTTCGTGAAAACTGTCACTGTCATTTTGTTACTCAGCCCTGAAAGGTGATTTTGCGGTCACCGCGTGGAATCACCTTTCGGGACCATTCATGAAATAACAGTGTCACTGTTTATGAGGTGGGATCCTAAAAAGCCCATGTTGCAAATCTGGTGAAAAAATTCCAAAAAATGACTGCGTTACAAGGGTGCTTTGTGCAGTTTCTACGCACGTTCATAACATCGCTAATATTTTCACTCCACATTTGTAACATTACCATTTTTGCACACCTCCTTCACAGCAGTATAGCTGTCATTTTTTACAACCTGCCCAAAATGTGTTTTCACACCTGTGGTACAGAATAGCATGTTTGCTCTGCGCAATCACCTTTCCGAACAATTGAAAAATATAACACTGACTCTCTTCATGAGGAGGGGTCCAGAAAAGGCCATGTTGATAATCTGATCAAACAATTCCAAACAATGACTGTGTTACGAGCGTGTGCTGCGTACTTTCTACGCACTCTCCTAACGTAGCTACTTTTTAATATTTTCACTTCACATTTTTAACATTGCCATTTTTGTACACCTAATTCACAACAGTACAGTTGTCATTTTCCACAACCTGCCCAAAATGTGTTTTCTCACCTGTAGCGCAGAATAGTGCATTTGGTCTGCGCAATCATCTTTTGGGACAATTGAACAAAACGACACTGGCACTGTTCATGAGGAGAAGTACAGAAATGGCCATGTTGAAAATTTGGTGCA
This sequence comes from Neoceratodus forsteri, assembly GCA_016271365.2. Classification (NCBI taxonomy): domain Eukaryota; kingdom Metazoa; phylum Chordata; order Ceratodontiformes; family Ceratodontidae; genus Neoceratodus; species Neoceratodus forsteri. The sequence continues at coordinate 506,415,694 of CM057452.1, read as the reverse complement.
ACACCTCCAACATATGGCCAAGTTACACCTGGACGTTGAATAATTTCTATGCACATATGTAACTTTTGTCATTTGGTAGCGTTTCACAGCCCTATCAGCTGTGGCCATACTTGTTTATAGGGTGTCCAGTACTGCACACAATATTCCAGGTAGGGTCTAGCAGGGAGGTTGTACAGAGGAACAAGTACTTTGCAATCCTTGCTACTGATGTTTCTTAATATGCAGCCCGTTACCTTGTTACATCTTTTTTACAGCTTCCCTGCATTGCTCATTCAGTGACAATCTGTTGTTATATTTCCTAAGTCTTTTTCAGCAGTTGTTTCTTTTATTGTATGCCCATTCATGTAGTATTTAGTTCTCCTATTATTAGGTCCTACATGCATTATTTTGCACTTATTGAAGTTAAATGGAAGTTTGTTTAACTTATACCACTCCTCAATACTATTTATTTCATCCTGGAAATGTTTATCAGCTTGATCACTTTCAATACTGGCTCCTATTTATTATTTATTTATTTATTGAAAGAGATTTACCATGAAATACATACTGAGCCATGAAGCTCATTTCCAGATGTATCCTGGAGGAATGGGGGTTGGAATAAATACATAGTATAAGCAAAGTGCAATAAACTGATAAGCAAAAAGCACAGCTATGTACAATGTATACAGTAACATGAATGTCAAATTGCTAAACAGGAAAGATAGGAGGAGGAAAAAAGGAGGAGTAGGGAGTGGGGAGGAGGGAAAGGATGAAAGTTTGAATAGATTGGAGGTAGTAGTGAAGGGGAGAGGGTGAGACAGGGATGAAAAGGGTTAAAGGGAGGAAGGTAGTGGAAGGAGAGGGAGGGAAAAGGAGGGGAAAAGAGAAGAGGAAGAGTGCAGAGGTTAAAATACTTAGTAGTAGTATAGTAGCTTGGGGACTTAGAAGCGGATGGGGAAAGCGAAAGGGGGACAAGACAGTAGACTATGGGCAATTGTAGGTGGGAGATGCATGGGCTTGTTGTAGTAACAAGGAAATAGAGCATTTGGAGGAGGCAGAGTGAACTGTAAGGGGAAAAGAGTTTCTGATTTTAGGAAAGTTGTAAGGGAAGGCATTCTGTCCTGCGAGGGATTTACAAGAAGGGAGCATTAGGGAACGATAGCTTGAGTCACGGAGAGTGTAAGAGGAAGGAGGCATAGGGCAGAGAAGAGAACTGAGATAAGGGAGGAGTGAGAGCGGCCAGAATTTAGAGATGAAGGAGGCACAGTAGGTTAGGCGACAATCTACAAAGGAGGGGAGGGAGAGTTTAGAGTATAGAGAACAGTGGTGATTACAGGACAGACAGGACAAGGCTAACTGGCAAAAGGAGTGGAAAAGGAGTTCCAGTCTGGCCAAAGTGGACTTGGGTGCTCTACTGTAAACTATGTCACCATAATCACAGCTAGGAAATATCATCTTTGAAATGATTTCCCAGTGAACAGGGAAAGGATACTGCTTTTGTTCCTATAAAGGGTACCAAACATGGGGTTGAGTTTTTTATGAACAGTGTTTATGTGCTGCAAGAAGCCAAGGTGCCTTTCAAACCAGACACCAAGGTATTTAAAGAAGGGTACTGTACATCAACAATTGTACCCCCATTAAGGATGTGGAATGTGGGAGGGGGGGATAGCCTAGAAATTATCTGTTTGGTGCAGAAGCACATGGATGCAGTTTTTAGCATTTAGTGTTATTTGATTTGACCAGAACCAATTCTTGATAGCATCAAAATCAAGTTGAAGCCTAGATGATATCTATGAGGAAGAAGACCCAGATGCAAACAGGACTGTGTCATTTGCATACATATATTTGGAAGCAGAAGAATAAGCTGAGGGAAGGTAATTGAGGAATATGGAGAAAAGCAATGGGCCAAGGACGGAGCCGTGGGGTACTCCAGTATGGATAGAGAGGGGGGGGGTGGACAAAGAATCTCTAATTCTTACAGATTGAGACCTACCTACCAGATAGGAGCTGAACCAATTAGTTGCTGAATCTGAGTCACACAACCAGCAAATTTACTATGCTAGTTACTTCCTGTTGTTTGTAATGATGAAATGAAAATACCAAATAATATTGGTTCCAGTACTGATCCCTGGGGCACTCCAGTAGTCACTTCGACCCATGGAGCTGCAAGACCAGCTACACAAACTTTTTGCTTCCTGCCTTGTAGCCATGAACTGATCCAATGTACAATGTTGTTTCCAATGTTCATATCCTTTATTAACAGGACATGGGGGATACTATTGAAAGCCTTAGAGAAATCCAAGAACAATATGTCTACTGGAAAACCAGCATCCATGTTGTTACTGATAGGTTCAAAGACATTTAGTAGATTTGTTAGGCACGACCTTCCTGTTCTAAACCTATGTTGATTTATGTCCTCCAAACCTTCCCTACTTAAGTCTCCAGTATTATGTCCTTTACATAACCTTCCAAAATAATGTTCATTGTATCTATTTCTTAACTTTCTATTTTAAATTTTGCAATAGCAAACGCTGAACAAATAAACATAAGCTTGAAACTACATAACCTTCCAACAATTTTTCCACAGTCAATGTTAGGCTGATTGGTCTGTAATTAACAATATCTGATTTGGGACCCTTTTTACAACTGTGGGCAGAGCCTACAGCCGTTTCACAATCATAGCCTAAAACCAGCCTCTCATGGCACATTCTGTTAGACTTTTGGAAGTATCCTTCTGAAAGTCCATCGGAGATTGTAACTCTCTGCCACGATCGGCCGCTAGAGAGTAACAGCCACACTATTTCAGCTGTTACTTCTGTATTCTGGGACAAGAACTGTGCATGTGCACCTCAAAAGCATGAGCAGTTCTGCTGGTGCCACCATCTTGTGAACGGCAGAATGCCATTCACCACTACTATGCATGAGCAAATGCTGCACATGAGCAGTTGTGGCACCACCACTATCTTCTGGATGGCAATACTCCTGAATCCTTCAACTGCTGATGTCCTCCCTGCTCCCTCAGTTACCCATCCCTGTGCCAGCATCGGGGTGCCCAACCCCCATGTCAGCATCATGTACCCCCCAACTCATGTGGCACACTGGGATCCCACCCCAGTGTGCCAAACTTGTTTTTCTTTTTTTTGTTTTCCCCCATGCTGACATTGGGGTGTCCTAGTCCCATGTCAGCATCATGTACGTACACCCCAAACTCATGTGGCACACTGGGAGCCCACCCCAGTGTGTCCAAATTTATGCTTTTGCTTCTTTTGTTTCTTGTAAATAAAGAAAACTGACCCCCAATGTCTTTATTTTTTTTACCTGTAAAAAAGAAAATGATCCCTCATCGTTGCCCCAGTTCCCGTTCCCCATCCCTTCCCTCCCACTGAGAACCCACCTCCCTGCACCCCCTTACCCCATACTTACCTCCAGAGGGTGGCACTATCATCTTCTCTAGACTGGGACACATCTGCACTCTTCAAAGCCGAACAGCAAACTCAAGAATCAAAGACAACCATGCTATAATGGTAGTCAGTGGTTTTTTTAACTTATGTTGATTTCAGGCCCATCTCCATTCTCCCCCCTCTCTCCAAAGCACTAGAAAAAATACTGGCCACTCAGCTGTCTGAGTATCTGGCCAAATACGACCTGCTGTGTCTGGAACAACATGGATTCCACCCTGGACACAGCACCACTACAGCCCTCCTGGAGTTCTCCCAGCACCTCCTCTCTGCTCCCGACCCTGGTCATGTTGCAGGTGCAGTGTTTATTGACCTCTCCAAGGCCTTTGACACTGCCTGTCACCCCTTCCTACTTGACTCCCTCCACCAACTTGGATTCCCCCTGACCCACTGGCTTAGTTCACCAGTTACCTCTCTGCCAGATCACAGCACGCGAAGGTAAATGGCAACCTGTCCAATACCCTACCCATTTGCTCGGGGGTTCCCCATGGTTCCATCCTGGGCCCTGTTTTGTTCAGCCTATTTTTCAATACCCTCCCCAGCTCCTGCTCAGGCAATATGGTACTCTATGTCGATGATGCAGTTCTCCTTGCCTCTCACCTGACCCCGCAGCCCTACAGGAATCCCTGCAGCACACATTCAACCAAGCTGTAAAGTGGTTCCATGACCACTGGCTGGTCATTAACCTAAAAAAAAAACAAATCTATGCTTTCTTTGCATCACCAGAATAAGGCCAAAAATGCCCCCCTCTGCATTCTCCCCAGTAATGCTCACTCTCTCGAGCAGGTGTCATCCTACAAGTACCTGGGCATCACCTTTGACTCGGCTCTTACATTCCACACCCACATCAATACCCTGCCCTCAGCCATAAACTCTCAGATTGGCCTTCTCTATTACCACAGAAATTGCCTCCCCCAAACCACTCTCTGACTGGCCATCAACTCCTCTGTCCTGTCCCTAGTGGACTATGGCCTACCTATCTATGCTGCAGCAGACAATACCGCCCTCACCAGAATCCAGACCTCGATAAACAAGGCCTGCAGGCTCCTGACTGGTGCATCCCTCCGCACCCGTACTTGCCTGCTCTATTCCACCACTCTCCTGCTCACCTTGGAGTAGCTCCTGCACTAACCAACCTGCTTACTTGCCAAAAAATCCCTGCTAGGACTCTCCACCCCAGGGGTCACCGCATCCCTGCGGCTTGCATTCCCATCCGATGCCACCCGTAGCTCAGTTAAGGCCACTTTCTGGTGCCCCATACCAAGCTCTCCCTAGCCCAAAGGTCCTTCCACTAATGCGCCCCCACATGGTTCAACTCCCTTCCACTCTCTGTCACTAAGTCCACCAAAATTGGTCCCTTTAAAGTTGCTCTCTGTAACCACCTCTTTTGGTGCCCGATGCTGTAGTTGCCCTTAATCAACCCATTTCCTGTCCATAGCCTTGACAATGTCCCTTGGACTGCTCCCCCCTTTTATTTTTTCTCTCTCTTTTCCTCACCTCTGTCCCCCTTCCTCACTCTTCCACTTATGTATTTCCCCGGTATGATCAGGGTTGTGACTTCTACTATTGTTATATTTTATATGATTACCATTTACTGCATGTAACTTTATCCCATAAACCACTGTTATATTGTGCTATTTTTGTTATCTGTATTGCACCCGTATGTTACCACTGTTTCATCTCACACTGTAACCATGTCTACCCTCCCTGCTACGAAGTGCCTTTGTAAATGAGTCCCTGACTCAAAGGCTGTAAATCCGACTTTCAAAATATAAACAAAATAAATAAATCAGCCATTGTTAGGAATTTTGGAACCAAATTTTCAACAAGGTGTTCTTGGGACTTCACCTCATGAACACATTCACTGTTATTTCTTTACTCTGTCCCAAAAGGTGATTTCACGGTCACTGTACAGAATCACCTTTCAGGACTTATTAATAAAATGATGAGGTGGGGTCCCAAAAAGGCCATGTTGACAATCTGGAGAAACAACTGTAAAAAAATGGGCAAGTTATACCCGGTCATTCAAAATGTTCTCCACACACATGTAACTTTGGTCATTTGGCAGCTTACAGCTGTATTGGCTCTGGCTAGGGATTGTTATGTATTGGAATCACCATTGCCATTTTCCATTCTTGAAGCGCTTTGCCTACAGTGACAGAGTTGGAGAAAATTTCAACCAGTGGCCTAGCTAAATGATAGGCCAATTTATGCAACAAACTAGGGTGGAGTTCATCTGGACCCGGGGATTTGCTTGCATTCAGCTTGAGAATTTTATTTTTAACATCTGATGCCTTTATTTTGAATTCAACTTGGAATGAGGAATTACCACTCTGGTTTCTATATCTTTTGGTTGATGGATGTTTCTTGAAGTGTATATTAAATTCCTTGATTGCACAATGTCTTTCAGCTCACATGTTCAACACATCTCAAAATCAGTCAACTCAAGAATTGGGGTCCTCTTCCGCCACCGTTGCTGTCTCACCAAGAAGCTAGGCGCGCAGCCATAACTGCCTCAGTCCACCCATCATTGATTACAGGTTTGTTCTTCTGTTAGGCTGCCATTGATACCACCCTCAAAATGGTCAAGACAGCTCTGAACAAATGCTGTAGACTTCTCACTGGTGCAGGGAAGCATACGCATATCTGTGATCTCTACAAGCAATCCAACTGGCTCAATCTAGATAGTAGATTTGTCTACTAGACCTACCTACTGGCTAAGAAAATTTGTCTTAACCTCACACCCTCTGCAACTCATGCCTTAATGTTGCCCGCAGTCACTGCACATTTTACATGCAGTTCCCTCAAACCAACATTTATCGTTCCATTCTGCCGTACCAACCAAGCTCAACATGCTTTCCACACTGGGGCCCTCCTGCTGCTAAACAACCTTCCCCCTGATATTGTAGCCGAAAACAAACTTGGCCCATTCAAATGTAAACTCCGCCATCATCTCACTGACCTCAGCAGTTGTGACTGCTCTGCCAAGGCTTACGGCTTTGTTTCACCTCTCCCTCCTCTTCTCTACTCAGTTGCTACCCTTCCCGCTTCTCTCCACCCCTCCAACCCCTACTACTCCCCATCTCTCTCCCACCCCCACCTAGCATTCTACCTCTCTCACCTCCCACCTACCATTCCACCCCTCTACCTCTCCTCTCCCTCTCTCTCCTCCTGTCTCCCTCCCTATCACCTATCTCTTGTTGCTCCAACCCAGACTACCTAGCACTCATCTTTCTGTTCTTGCAGTTACGACAATGTCAAATCCTTGACTGTCTACCCCCCTTTTCCCCACCCTCCCCCTCCAATTATGTCACCCCAGGATGGTTTTTATTTGTATTTGTGTCTTGCTATATATACACACCCATATTGTTAATTGTGCATTGATATTTGACACTGACTGTTTGCTACTGTGCTAGACTATACACATGTACTGTCTTTTGCTACTAAGTTAACCTCCTGACCTGTATTGTATTTTACCTCTGCTTACTTCTATGTTAACCTCCTGACCCTGTATTGTATCTTACCACTGTTTTGCTTGCACCCATTGCTGACGTGGAACATTTGTAAAAGAACCCTTGGTTCAAAGGTATTTGTAATCCTTGTAATAAATAAATAAAAAAAATAAAAAATAAAAAAAAAATTCCCCCTGCTGATTGCTGATCATTTGTGATTTCATTGTTACCAAATTTTATTAGACCTATTGTGGGCCTCTCCTTTTTGCTGCAGTTTATATATTTGAAAAATGCTTTTTTGTTCCCTTTGGCCTCATTTGCCATATTTGAGTTCATCATGGTGTGCAGGGGCAGACAAACTCATTGCTATAAGGTGATTTACAGGGGTGTGCCCAATGGAGAGCTCCATTTCTAGTGGCAGGGGAATCAGTCAGCAGGCTGGCAATGACTCACTCTCAGCTGTTCGGGCTGAGCAGGACAACTTTTCAAAGGATGAAGACGCACCAATAGTGGTGTGCTCGGTCCTTTGAAGTTACATTCCTGCATTGCATTCCTGGTTGCACTTTCATACTGCTGTAGCTTACAGCAGTGTGAACGCGCTGAGCCCAGGACTCCCCCCTCACAGGTAAAAAAACAAACAAACTGATGGGGTGCCCAATCCCCTGTTGGCATGCCACCTCCCAGTTTGCTTGCAGACAGAGCCTCCCCCATCTACATAATGCCCCCTTGCAATTTGTTATATGCGGCTGTGCACAAACCGATGAGGTGCCCAATCCCTGTCGCATGCTGCCTCCCATTCAATTTGCTGATGGGAGCACACTCTCATTGGCATAATTTCTCCCTCCATTTGTTGTGTGCTGACAGGTGCCAATCTCCTGGTCGCTACAGCCCCTCCCAAAAACAGTCAGGTGGCACACTGGCAGCCTACCACAGCATGCCAAATGTTCCTTGTAAAAGAAAACTTTCCGTGATGTAACTTTTTTTTTAAAACCTGTGAAACAGGAAATGGTCCCTCATTGAGTCAGATGGCCCCCTCCAACCTGCGCCCACCCTCTTCGCACCTACCTCCCCACACCCCCCAACCCATTCTTACCTTTGGAGCATGGCACGACAATCTTCGGTGGACCAGGAACATGTCTGCACTATTCAAAGCTGACCGCAAACTGAAGAAATGCCTATAAGCTGTATAATGGCATAAATAGGGTTTTTTCAACGTTGGTGCATATCTCAGGCATTTTGTGGATTTGTTTCACCAAATTTGCAACACAGGCTTTCTGAGATCCCACCTCATGAACAGTGGCCCCGTCATTTTGTTAATTGGTCCTGAAAGGTGATTTCACCATCACTGCAGGTGGAGGGCCTTATAGCACCTGAAACATCCAGTATTTCCCATACTGCCCAACCTTGAGGGTATTATTACACATAAAAAATCAGGATTTGGGCTCCATTTTAGAAAAAAAAAGTTTAAAAAATTCTGGCTTTAACTGCAAATAATTAATATAAATAAATAAAAAGCATTTTGTGCAAAGTAGTCCATCTACTGCTGGTATTGGCAGTAGAGGGCACTGTTGTAATTAATGTTTGGCAGTCTGTTAAATGTTGTGTCCTCTACTCACCCCACCCAGCAGTTTCTCTCTCTCTCCCCTAATTCATTCTGTATCCTATGACATTTGTCCCTGAGTATAGATGTTGCAGTTTAATTTTTTTTTGTCCAGTCTGAAGTGAAGAAGCAAGTGAACTGCAACCTGGGAAGACAGAGTCCATGTCTTCTGAGTGTGGTTCATTGCTCTACAAAGGAGAGGTAGTGTAAGAGCGGGTGAACTGGAAATGGGTTTGTGTTGTTTTCCTTTTTTATATTGATTGCGTGCATGCACAAGAAACATATTGTGGCAGCTTGCTCCAGAAGCAGGTTGTGTAGGTGTGGCACTGTTGTGTCCAATGCCCCCACTGCCTTTTAAGGCTTGGCCCCTATTCCCCAATGCCATGGCACGCTGCTGCTGACACTAGTTCAGTCAGCATGCCACAACCTTGCAAAGTTTCAGCCGCTGCCATCACGGGCTGCCTTGTCATTGCAGTGTCATCTGCTGCAAAGAAGGAGCAACCCGTCATTGAAGGGTGATCCCTTGCATTCCCCCATCCAGTTTGCCAACGGGGAGCCCAGTCCCCATAGGTTTCTGTTACTGTGTGCCAAGGGGGTGTCCTATCCCCCTTGGCACCATGCTCCCCTTCTTTCTTTGCTGACGGGGGTGCCCAATCCCCATCGGCATGTTCCCCCTCATTTCTTGTGTGCTGAGGGGGTGCCCAATCCCCTTTGGCTCATGAGCCCCCCAAGTATGTGCCAATAGGGGTGCCCAATACCCGTTGGCTCCAGTGACCCCCACCCCAAAACACAAAGGTGGCATGCTGGGAGCCCACCCTAGCATGCCAGAAGTACCTGTAAAAAGAAAAACCGTCTCGCAATGTCTATTTTTTTTTACACCCTGAAAAAAAGTAAATGGTCCCTCACTGTCTGTGCTCCCTCCCTCAACCCGTGCCCACCCACTGCATACCCCACTTCCCCACCCCTCCTCAACCCACACTTACCTCTCTCTGGAGCCCGTGCAATGATCTTCAGTGGACTGGGAATACATCTGCACTCTTCAAAGCCGACCGTGAACTGAGGAAATGCTGGTAAGCTGTATAATGGCATAAATAGGGTTTTGTCAACTTTGGTGCATACCTCAGGTGTTTTTTTGAATTTTGGCACCAACTTTTCAACATGCGGTTTTTGGAACCCCTCCTCATGAATTCAGCCGCTGTCATGGCGTTATTTGGCCCTGAAAGGTGATTTTGCGGTCACTGCGCAGCATCACCTTTCGGGACTGATTAGCAAAACGATAGTGCCAGTGTTCATGAGTTGGGATCTCAAAAAGTCTATGTTGCAAACTTGGTGGGAAAAATCCAAAAACTGACTATTTTACAAGCGTGCGTTGTGCAGTTGCTATGCATGCTCTTAACTTTGCGAACTTGCAATATTTTCATGCCAGATTTTCAACATTGCCATTTTTTCACACCTCCTTATGAACAGTACAGCTGTCATTTCCCCCATCCTGGCCAAAACGTGTTTCACACTTCCGGTGCAGAATAGTGTGGTCACTGTGGGAAATCAGTGTTTGGGACAGATTAAGAAAATGCCAGTGACACTGTTCATGAGCAGAGGTCCTAAAATTCATATGTTGTAAATTTAGTGATGATAGTCCATCAAATGACTGTGTTACAAGTGAGTATTGTGCAGTTCCTCCAACAAATGAACCGTGCACAAGGATTTAGCGGTGCATCTAGTCAAATGAACAAACTTGTTTAAAACAAGCTAAAGCACACACTCACCCACTAAAATTCAGACATGGAACAACTTTTAAAATCCATTTATTGAACACCAAGATGCGCTTGACGCGTTTCGGACAAAAATCCTTTCTATTGTGCAGTTCCCATGCACCCTTGTATTTTTGCAGATTTGTAATATTGTCATGCCTGATTTTCAACATTGGCACTTTTTCACACCTCCTTATGAACAGTACAGCTGTCATTTTTCATATCCTGACTGAAATGTGTTTTCGCACTTCCGGCAGAGAATAGCGTGGTCGCTGTGGGAAATCAGTGCTTGGGATAGATTAAGAAAATGACAGTGACAATGTTTATGAGCAGAGGTCCTAAAATCCCCATGTTGAAAATTTGGTGACGAAAATCCATAAAATGACTGTGTTACAAGCGTGCATTGAGCTGTTTCCACGCACCCTTGTAACTTCACAAATCTGGAATATTTTCATGCCACATTTTCAACACTGCCATTTTTTCACATCTCCTTATGAACAGTACAGCTGTCATTTTTCACATCCTGGCTGAAATATGTTTTTGCACTTCTGGCGTAGAATAGCATGGTCACTGTGGGAAATCAGTGTTTGGGACAGATTAAGATCGAGTGAGTGAGAGGGGGGAGTAACCGAGCTCAACTAAGCTCTGTCAAGACTGCTGCAGATTTCTCTCTGGGCAGAAAAAGACCCCAATGCAGGGAGGAGCCCAGTACAAAAGGGCAGCCTGAGGTGCCGGGAGAAACAAAATGAAAGAGCGAGTGAGGGAGGGGGAGTGACAGAGTTCAACGGAGCTTTGTCGGGACTGCTGCGGATTTCTATGTGGGCAGAAAAAGGCATCAATGCAGGCAGGGGCCCAGTACAAAAGGGCAGCCTGCAGCGCTAGGAGAAACCAAACGAGCGAGTGAAAGAGGGGGAGTGAGTGAGCTCAATGGAGCTCTGTTGGGACTGCTGTGGATTTCTTTCTGGGCACAAAAAGGTGCCAGTGGAGGCAGGAGCCTAGTCCAAAAGGGCAGCCTGCAGCACCAGGAGAAACAGAATGAGCGAGTGAGAGAGATGGAGTGAGTGAGCTCAATGGAGCTCTGTTGGGACTGCTGCAGATTCCTTTGTGGGAAGAAAAGGGCATCAGTGCAGGCAGGAGCCCAATACAAAAGGGCAGCCTGCAGTGCTAGGAGTAACAGAATGAGTGAGTGAGAGAGGGGGAGTGAGTGAGCTCAACTGAGCTGTGTCAGGACTGCAGCAGATTTCTTTGTGGGCATAAAAAGGTGCCAATGCAGGATGGAGCCCAGTACAAAAGGGCAGCCTGCAGCATCAGGAGAAGCAGAATGAGCGAGTGAGAGAGGGGGAGTGAGGGACCTCAATGGAGCTCTGCCTGGACTTTAGAGTTGCCCACCCTCCTGCCCAGAGTCCTCAATTGTCCTATATTACAGCAGGGTCTCTGGAGTGGAGACAAAGCAATGGTTGGGCACTTTTAGGATTGCTGTAATAATACATATTTATTTTTCTGTTTTTTTCTCTAACTGAGCTGAGTAGTAAATTTGGTAGAAAAAAATCAAAAAAAAATGACTGTTTTATGAGCGTGCGATGTGCAGTTACTATACATGCTCGTAACTGCATGAATTTGCAATATTTTCACTACATATTTTCAACATTGGCATTTTTCCACACCTCCTTATGAACAGTACAGCTTTCATTTTTTACATCCTGGCCAAAATGCATTTTCGCACTTCAGACGCAGAATAGCGCAGTCGCTGTGGGGAATCAGTGTTCAGGACACATTAAGAAATCCACAGTGACACTGTTCATGAGCAGAGGTCCTAGAATGCCTATGGTGAAAATTTTGTGATGAAAATCCATAAAATGACTGTGTTACGAGCATGCATTGCGCAGTTTCCACATACCCTTGTAACTTCGCAAATTAGTAATATTTTCACGCCAGATTTTCTGCACTGGCATTTTTTCACACCTCCTTATGAACAGCATAGCTGTCATTTTTCACATCCTGGCCAAAATGTGTTTTTGCTCTTCCGGCGCAAAATAGCGCAGTCGCTTTGGAAAATCAGTGTTTGGGACAGATTAGGATTGAGTGAGTGAGAGAGGAGGAGTCACCGAGCTCAACTGAGCTCTGTCGGGACTGCTGCGAATTTCTTTGTGGGCACAAAAAGGCGCCAATGCAGGCAGAAGCCCAGTACAAAAGGGCAGCCTGCAGTGCTGGGAGAAACAGAATGAGCGAGTGAGGGAGGTGGAGTGAGTGAGCTCAATGGAGCTCTGTTGGGACTGCTGCAGATTCCTTTGTGGGAAGAAAATGGCATCAGTGCAGGCAGAGGCCCAGTACAAAAGGGTAGCCTGCAGCGGCAGGAGAAACAGAATGAGCGAGTTGAGAGAGGGGGAGTGAGCGAACTCAACGGAGCTCTATTGGAACTGCCGCCGATTTCTTTGTGGGCAGAAAAAGGTGCCACTGCAGGCTGGAGTCCAGTACAAAAAGGCAGCCTGCAGCACTGGGAGAAATGGAATGAGTGAGTTAGAGGGGGGAGTGAGCGAGCTCAACAAAGCTCTGTCGGGACTCCTGCAGATTTCTTTGTGGACAGTAAAAAACGCCAACGGAGGCAGGAGCCCAGTATAAAAGGGCAGCCTGCAGCACCAGAAGAAACAGAATGAGCGAGTGAGAGAGGGGTAGTAGTAACCTCAACACAGCTCTGTTGGGACAGCTGTGAACTTCTTTGTGGGCAGAAAAAGGTGCCAGCACAGGCAGGAGCCCAGTACAAAAGGGCAGCCTGCAGCCCCGGGAGAAACAGAACGAGTAAATGAGAGAGAGGGAGTGAGCGAGCTCAACAAAGCTGTGTCAGGACTGCTGCAGATTTCTTTCTGGGCAGAAAAAGGTGCCAACACAGGCAGGAGCCCAGTACAACAGGGCAGCCTGCAGCATCGGGAGAAACAGAATGACCAAGTGAGGGAGGGGGAGTGACCGACCTCAACAGAGCTGTGTCGGGACAGCTGGGGATTTCTTTGTGGGCAGAAAAATGTGTTAATGCAAGCAGGAGCCCAATACCAAAGGGCAGCCTGCAGCATTGGGAGAAACAGATCAATCGAGTGAGAGAGGGGGAGTGAACGAGCTCAATGGAGCTCTGCTGGGACTTTACAGTTGCCCACCCTCCCACCCATTTCCTTTGTGGTCCTATATTACATCAGAGTCTCTGGAGTCGAGACAAAAGCAATGATTGGATACTTTAGGATTGCTGTAATAATACATATTTATTTGTTCTGTTTATTTCTCTAACTGAGCTGAGCAATACTTGGAGTGCAATAGGATTTTTAACTGGGCTAAGTGAAACTATATGAGAGCCGAGAACCAAAAGTATGGTAGCTGAGGGGTGAAAAACGGGTAAGGAGACTTTAGGTTTGCTACACTAATACAGTATCTAACGGATGAGATTTGAGACTGAATTACCCTGCTTGACAAGGGGTCACTAGGCGGACTAGTGTGGGGGGGGGACAGGACTTTGACTAAATAGGGGCCTAACAGTTGCAGTAGTGTACAGAACCTGAGAGTAAGAGCCCGTAACATAAGATGGGAGCCAAATGGGGAAGGTGCCACATGTCAATAGGGCAGGTATCTTTGGAAGGGTGGAGGGGTGTACAGAGTGTGGGTGTGCCATGATCCAGGACTGGACTTGGAGGATGGGGGGTGTATGGTCTGTAGATGACTGGCTAGTTGTGAGAGGAACTGTGAGGCTAGGGAGGATTATACGGTGGCAGGGCAGATGAGTATGGTAGGCATTCTGGGGAGGAATACGGGATGACAAAGGGGGATGGAGGAAGAATAACTAGGGACTGAAACTGACCCCAGTATCAGAGGCATTAGCATAAAAGAGAGGAGAAGGGAAGGGGTGCCCAAGGTGAGGGCGGGGGGCCTCCTGATGGGGGAGGACAAGATGACGAGGAGTACCAGGGGAGAACCAGGGAAGAGAGCAGATAGCTGCAGGTAGGGAGGGACCAGGGGTGGCACAGAGGAGAACATGTGGGAGGGAGAAACCGATAGGGGCAAGAGATATAAGACTGGTATCGACTACAAATAGAGTCAAACCTCTGCTATGGGACAGAGAGGGGGAGCAGGTACATACTGAAGAGGGGAGGACAAGTGGGGCATGAGAGGGATGGCAACAGGTAGGGGAAGAGATAGTGAGGACAAAAGGGTAGAAAGGGGCTAGTAAGGAAGGAGGGGGTGGTGACTGAAGGAGAGAAGGTAGGGAAGGGGGAAGGATGGGAGGGGCATCACTATCGGGGTAGAAGGAAATGCGGGCTCTAAATCGACAATGGCGGGGATAGGAGAGGGGTTGGAAATCAGCAGGGGAGGAGGGGAGGTTGACATGGGAAGACCAGTAGGAAGTAGTCAGGCTGGGAAGGGGTTCAAGGGGGATGGGAGGAATAAGACAGAGAAAAGGGGTGAGGCAGAAGTAGGGGGTACAGATACAGAAGTCACAAAGGGTGCAGTTGTCGGGGGTAAGGGACAGGGAATAATGAATACTGGGGTGGTGGAAGGGGCATTAGAAGGGAAAGGGGGTAAGGGGCAGGGGAGGTACTCATCCTGGGGGATTCTATACTGAAATGGGTCAGATGGGATGGAAAGAGGGAAAGGCACAGCCATATTTGGGTTGAAACTGTCCCCAGGTTTACTGCAGGAGCGGCAGGGCAGGCACTGCTCAAGCATGCACCGAGGGGGAGGAAGAAACCTCATTTACTGTTGCATGTGAGTACAAATGACTTGGCAGGGGACACTGTGGAAATAGTGAAGGAGAGGTTTGAGTACTTGAGCAGGTAGTGTGAGGGGGGTAGGGAAGTCGATGGCATTCTTGGAGGTACTGCTGGTACCATGTGCAAGCATCGAGAGGAAGGGTAGGCTTGAGGAGTTCGAGTGGCTGAGGGATTGGTGCCACACGAAACATTATGGGTTAGGGACTAACTGGGGTAGGGTCAGGGGGAAATAGTGACTTGTACACAGAAGAGAGGGTACACTGGAGAAGGAAGAGGAGGGGCTTATTAAAGGCAGCATTGCTGCCGGGCCACTGGCACTGAGGGTTGAGGCGCTGGACGCCACACTTCGCACCATGCTGGTGACCCGGGTTCAGATGCAGGCCTGGCCTGCCAGGGGTTGGCAAGAGAGGGACAGGATTGAGCATCCAGAGGACTGCTCTCCTATCCTGTGGTGAGATCCAGGGATCCACTGCTCTGTAGCAGCCCCTGATGATGACCATGGGCACTACTACAGCAGTGTAGTAAAGGGTGGTGGACTTAGGCTGTGCCTAAGCATCATTGCAGGGCCGCACTCCGCAAAATGAAGAAAAGTGGAAAATGTGTTACGGTCAGGCAGCATGAGCTTCCAACCCCCCCTGCCCATCCCGAATGGCACCTCATCAACCAGATCCTGCTCAGGTGGGTCGACCTGGGAAGCTCCTCACCACCCCACCATGAGGGTAATCCATGGAGGTGAGCAGGTAGGCCTGATGTCGAGGGCAGGGCCAGGGGGGTCAGTCTGGTTGACCAAGCCGACTTAGCCCAGTTAAAAAATATGTAAAAAAAATTAAAATAAAAAGGCAGGATTAGAAGAGTGTATCTCTACTAAGATGGATTTAAACAAATTCCGGGGGGTGGCCAAAATACTGAAATTGGTAAAAAGGCCCAGAGAGGGGAGCCTGATGAGCTCACTGCCCTAGATATAGGTAAAGGCAGAGGTGTAGTAACCATGGAAGGGGGTGGGCAGAGTGGTCTGAGTGTAATACAGAAGGTACCACCACCTGGTAAGAATAACAAGGAGAAAGGGTGTGGACTACTGGGAGCACGGACACAGGCCAGGGAAGAGAAGAGTGAGGAGAACGAGGAGTATGGGTGGAAGGTGGTCTGACTACATGGATAGAGAACTGGTTACAGGGGAGGGTGCAGAGGGCAGTGGTGGTGGGGTAGCTTTCGGCACCCACAGCAGTGACAAGCGGGGTGCCACAGTGCTCAGTGCTTGGCCCAATGCTATTTGGGCTCTTTGTCTCCAATATAGCACACAGAGTGGGGAGCAGGGTTAGTCTGTTCGCACATTATACCAAATCAAAAGCAAATAGTTATAGTAGCAGAGCCCCCCCCACACACACACACACATACGCTCCCCGAAAGCTGCTTAAAAGTCTGCAATTCATTCAAATCAGTTCCATTTTCTTACTTACTTGGGGTTCAATGCCAACAAGTGTAAAATCATGTACCTAGGGCATAGGTACCCCGATTCTGGGTATAGGATGGGGGGAGGTACTGATACTCACTAGACATGAAAAAGTCCTTGAGGTTATTATATCACAGGACCTCAAGACAGCAGTACAGTGTGACAAGGCTATGGGCAGGGCAAATTGGATTCTGGGGTGCATAAGCAGTGGCATCTCCAGTAGGAGGAGGAAGGATGTTGTGCTACCATTGTATCACTCCCTGGTATACCCTCAGCTTGAGTACTGTGTCCACTTTTAGAGTCCACACTTCAGAAAGGACATAAGGTGGAGGTTTCCCAGAGGAGGGCAACTAAAATGGTTCAGAATTTTCACAGGAATCCCTACAAGGACAGGCTGAAGAATCTCAATATGTACACTCTGGAAGAGAGGAGGGCAAGAGATGACATTACCAAGACCTACAAAGTACCTCACAGGGGTAAAGAGGGTACAGTTGGGGAGTGTTCTTCAAATGAGGATGAGATCCCAAACCAAGGGACATACAATGAAGCTGGGGGGGGGGGGCTTTCAGGATAGATGTGAAGAAATATTTGTTTACTGAAAGGGTGGTAGACGCCTTGAACAGACTGCAAGGAGAAGTGGTGGAAGCGAAAATGGTAGTGGGCATGAAACAAGCATGGGATAAACATAGGGGTATATTAGATAAAGGGGAAGGAGGGGGTCAACTGAGATCAATAGGGCTATGGAGGTGGAGTAGGTACAAGTTCATTGCAGGAAAAATCCATTAAGCAAGCTCATTCACAAGGAGGTCCTGATGGACACAGGCAGAATAAGACATGCAGTAACATATACAGACAGGAGTTACAAGTAGGCAGGAAACACTTGGGCAGACTGGGTGGGCTGAGCGGTCCTTTTCTGTTGACAAATTCTATGTTTCTATGGCATCATGTGTTATTCAGGTGCAGTGTTTATTCAAAGTTGGGCCTACCATACATCCAGATGTAAGGTACAGTAAATTCCCAAATTAGATGCAGCCCACTTACAGTACAATAAACAGAACCCCATTGCTTCGAGAAGCCTTTACTCTTCATAAGGCTGCTTAAAGAGCTGGGGTTCTAGTTCAGTGTCCACATCAGTATGCTGATCTTAAAATCAACGCTGCATCTGAATGAGTAATTGATTCTTCTTCACTCCATTTCTTCCCCACTTTGAAAACTTCTTGTCCTGAGTTAGTTTTGGTCTGGTAGTGCCTCACCTGTGTTGGAAGATGACCAATAAGCAGCACAGAAAGACGTCAGACTTCACAGACTGTGAAGGCAGCTGCTCAAGGACAGACATAATGCAATTCCACTGGAGGGTAGGAGGAAGTAAGCAGTTGATTAACTAGAATCTGCAGCTAATCCATCAGGTAGGGAAATGGGTAGACTAGGTGGGCCAAGTGGTCCTTATCTGCCTTCAAATTCTATGTTTCTCACCCACTATCTTGGCAAGAAGACTGCAGCTGTGGCCACTGATGACTGTTTTGGTGTGTGGATGGGGGGATCAAAGGGGAGATAAAATCATGATAAAAATTGTGAGACCTTCACCAGCTTTCCAAAATGCTTACCAGTAAAAGAACACTCTATGAAGTTTTTCAAATGGCAACATAAACTGGTGAGCCCTCTGTCTGCCATCTGACAGAAGGCATCATCCAGCATAAAAATTGCCTAAAGAAGGCAGTGTGGTCATGTGGTTACTGAAATACTGGAGATTACAGATTTAAAAGAACAAAAGAATATCGCACAGAAGCTGGAACATATGCCTATAGCAGCTGTCTCCTGCTTCTCAGTATTTATATTTATACCCTTGAGGTACTTGAATGTTTCTATCATATCCCCTCTTTCCCTCCTCTCTTCCACTGGGTACATATTGAGGTCCCTTAACTTTTCCTCATAAGTCTTGTGTTGCCAGCTCTGTACTGTCTCATTCGCCGTTCTCTGGACCATCTCCAGCCTGTTAATATCCTTACGAAGGTGCGCCCTCCAGACCTGCACACAATACTCCATGTGAAGCTTGACCATGGTTTTATATAATGGCATCGCTACCTCTCTCCTTATGCTGGTGATACCCCTGCCTATGCACCCCAGCATGTCACTGGCCCTCCCAGCTGCCTTACCACTTTGACATTTTCAGGTCATCTGAAATAAGAACTCCCAGGTCCCTTTTCTTCTTTGTGACTGTCAGCAACCCCCCCCCCCCCATCCTGTACCTTTCTCCAGGGTTTGTGTGTCCCAGGTGCATAATTTTGCACTTTTTTGAATTAAGCTTCAGTTGCCAGTCCTCAGACCATTTCTCAACCTTCCCCAGGTTCCTCTTCATTTTCTCCACCCCCTCTGGGGTATCCACTGTGTTACAGATCTTGGTGTAATCTGCAAACAGGCAGACCTTTCCCTTCAGCCCTTCTGCAATGTCACTAATGAAGACATTGAACAGGACTGGCCCCATGACCAATCCCTGTGGCACCCCACTGGTCACCCCCTCTCCTCAGACTTCACCCCATTTACCAGTTCTCTGCCTCCTGTCTCTTACCCAGTTTCTAACCCACTTTACCACCCTTTCCCCCATGCCCAGCCTACTCAGTTAGTTTATCAGCCTCCTATGTGGGACGGTGTCAAAGGCTTTGCTTACATCAAGGTAAGCATTGTCCTCTGCCCCACCCTGATTTACTTCCTTTGTCACCCAATCAAAGAGATCAACTAGATTTGTACATGACCTCCCCACTGTGAATCCATGTTGCCTGTGGTCCTGGCCTCCGATGCCTTCTAGATGCCCCACTATCCTTTCTTTAACCAATGTCTCCGTGATATTCCCCACAACTGAAGTGAGGCTGACCGGCCTATAGTTTCCCGCCTCCTCCCTACTGCTGGATTTCTATAGAGGAACCACATGTGCCCTCCTCCAATTCTCTGGTACCACCCCTGTGTTGAATGACTCACTGAACATGGCTACCAGAGGTACTGCTATCTCCCTTCACAGTTCTTTCAATATCCTTGGGTGTATGCCATCTGGTCCCCTCGCTTTGTCCACTGTTAATTTACTCACCTTCTGCAGGATTCTTCTGCCTGTGAATGGACTATTGTCCACCTCTTCACAACTTTGCAACTGCTATGTCCCTTGCACCTCCCTCTTTTCTGTGAATACTGAACAGAAAGACATAGTGGATGTCCTGGGGGAGGGGGGCACATGCCAATTCTTAGGCATGGTACTTTCACTTCCAAATACCTAAACAGCACATATAAGCAATCAACATTCAGCATTGGCAAATGCTTGTTTTTTTTGTTGTTGTTAAAAGATGCCTGTCCTTTCTCAATTTTGTTGTAACATTTTTTTTTATTTTTCAGAAAAAAGTATCTAAACATACAGCTTGAGGCCTAGGTTCTCAGGTAAGAATGACAGGTGCAGGTGCATAAATCCACTTCAAAAGGGGAAGGGGAAGGGAAAGAAGGGGAGGAGTGGGGGAAAAAGGGGAAGGGTAGGGGGATAAGGGACATGGGGGACTTAATCTAAAACACAAGTTAGTCAACAGGGTAATTTCTAGCACAGCACAGGTGTATCCTGAGAGGTGTTATACATACATACAAATCTGGCAGGTGATAGGGAAGAGAACAGAGGATGTACTACTATTATTCAGTGATTCAAGAAGGTAATTATCTTGTTGTTGTACTCACCAGGAAGGAGCTTCTCTCCACTAATCCTTGAAGGACATAAGCACACTGGGTGGATCCTGTTACCAATTCAGACCAAATCCCTCTTCAAGGCTTCAGGAAAGGAGCCGGGTTCTGGGTGTGCATATGTTCTGCAAGGTCCGGAGTAGATCTGGAACAACACAAATGTTCCCAAAGAGTCTATTGCATAACTGGAGTAGCATGTATCATGCAGAGACACATTTAAGAGCATATACAGATATTTCAGAAAACCACAGCTGTGTATGTCTGATGGGGGATGTTATGTCCTATACTATATATAGGTTCTAGGTACTGGGATCCAGGACAGGGAGAGGAGTTATGAGGACCATAAGGAGTAATTTCTGTGCATTCGCTGTTACAAATCTGTAAATACCCTGTGAGGGCCATTGTCTTCACTTCTAGTGAAAGAATATATTCTTACTGCGTATAGCAGATTAAAGAGGGCATTCAGCCTATGCCTGCCTAGGGGTTAACATAGCTCAGATAAGGGGCCCAACAGAGTCTGAATTTGGGGAGTTGATAAGTCTGCAGGCGTGAAAGTCTGTCTAACTTGGCAAGGGCTGAAAGAGAGGCCAATATCTCTGCCAGTGTAGTGGCTATGGAGGATCTCCATGAACAAAGCAGAGCTCTTTTTGTTTGGAGGGTCAGTAGGGCAAGCCATCTGAGTTCAGGAAAGGATAACTTTGGGAAGTCCCCATGGATTTCCAGGAGATAGAAGAGGGGACTAAGGGGATCTGCTAGTGTAGTACCTTGGTTGCTAGAGGTTGTATTTCTGCCCAGAGGCATTGAATCCTTGGACATGACCGCAGTATGTGTAGTAGATCACCTATTGCTCCCTGACACCTCCAACAGTTGTCTGATTCCAGTAGTTTGGCTTTAGCTAGGACCACCGGGGCATTGTATCCTGAGTGAGTGATCTTGTTTTGGTTTAACCTTGATCTGGCATCTTTCAACCAGGTGTGTGTGTCTCTCCAAGCCTGTTCCCAGGCCATAGATGGAATAGGGTGGTATAGCATTTTTTCCCATTTGTGTTTCGCTCCCTCAGATTGGGAGGGGAAAGTATCTCTAAGTATGGCATAAATGTGTCCTACAAAGCCCTTTGGGCATTGTAACCAAGTTTGTAGGGCTGATGGTTTACTTTGCTGTGGGGGTGGGTTCAGGAGAAGGTAGAGTGCATCCCTGAGTTGGAGATATCTCCAGAACTCTGACTGGGGAATGCCCATAGCTGCTGAATGGATTGAAATGTATGAAGGGCCATAAGATTCTGGTCAGCTACGCCTCCCAATCTGTGAATGCCCAGAGCTGCGCAGTGTCTCCATCAAACCCAGTGTCCCCCTATAGTGATAGAAGGATTTTGCCAGAGAGGGATAAGGGCAGGCAGAAGAAGGTCCATTTTCATCTTTACATGTGTGGCAAACCAATTAGTTCTGGACAACTCTACTGTAGGTGAGGTGAGCCCAAGATGAAGCCTGTGGGGGAGTCTGTTTTAGTGTATTTACTTGAAAAAAGGAGTGAAGAAGGGTGCACAGTCCCTGTGACATCTAGCTCGATTTGAATCCACTGTGGGGCAAGAGGCGAGGGAGGAGACATCCATTTAACAGTTTGGGTGAGAAGGAAGGCGCGTCGGTAGCCTTCAATCCAGAGGAGAGTCCAACCCCCCCCGTTCCCAATGAGTCCTGAGCTTAGATTGGCTAAACCTGGGCTTGGTGCCTTCCCAAAGGAAGTTTCCAAGGAGCTTGTCACTGCTGAGGTAGGAGGATGGGTATGTGCATTAGTAGATAGAGAAGCTTGGGGTCTGAGACCATTTTTATGGCTGCAATTTTCCCTGCCAGGATAAGCTTAAGGAGTTTCTATCTGCCAAATTCTGTCTTGATAGAGGAAAGAAGGGGTTGTATGTTTGCTTGCCAGAGTATATCAAGTGATGGAATAAGGAGGATACCCAAAAAGGTGATTCCTTTAGCATCCCAAAGGAGGTCTGCTGAATCTGCCAGCTGCTGATTACAGTGGCCATTCAGGGGGAGTAGTTCAGTCATACTTTGATTCAGTTTGAGGCCAGAGTAGGTAAAGAAGGCACCAAGAAGGTGAAGCAAGGGAGGTATGGAGCAGCGGGCATCTGCCAACAGGAGGAGGAGATCATCAGTGTACATAAGAGTGGTGTATGTGGAGGTCCCCACTGTTAACCCCACGATATCAGGGTGACTTCTTATAGTGTTGGCCAATGGTTCCACCATCAGGACAAACAAAAGGGGGGAGAGGGGGCATCCTTGTCTTGTCCCACTTCTAGCAGAAATGGGGGAGAGAGGATAGAGTTTGTGTTGAACTCTAGAAGAAGGGAAGGTGTAGATGGCTTGTACCCTAGAGAGGAAATTGCCACCCACTCCAAGGTGTGTAAGTACTTGGTACAGATAGAACCATTCGATAGAGTCAAATACTTTTTCAAAATCCACTGCAATTGCCGCAGCTGGTGTGGGAAGGGCTCTGGAGAAGTGTATGAGATTCATAAGGGTTCTCAGGTGGTCCAAACTGTGGTGGCCTGGGATAAAGCCCACTTGTGATGGATGTATGAGTTCTGGGAGTAGGGGGCTCAGCCTGGATGCTAGAATTTTGGCATACAGTTTGGTCTCCAGGTTAATAAGAGAGATCGGGCGATAGCTGCCCAGGTTTGCAGGGTCCTTGCCCTTCTTGGGGATAACTACAATGGTAGCTTCCCTCATGGAGGGAGGAAGGTTGCCTATTAGCTCTATCTCTTGAAATACTTCGGTTAGTAGCAGTGTAATTGTTGGGGCCAATGCCTGGTAAAAGTTAGCTGTATAGCCATCATTGCCAGGTGATTTCCACAGCTTCAGATCTTGGATGGCTGAACTCACCTCTTCATTGGAGATAGGGAGATCCAGCCCCAAAGCCTGTTGTGGATTCAGTTTGGGTAGACAGAGAGCATCTAGAAATGACTGAGTCTCTCTATTTGCCTCTGTCTGTGTGGAGGTATAAAGGGATCTGTAAAAGGAGGTCATGACAGCTTTGATCTTCTCCGGGGCAGTAGCCAACACCCAGTGCGCATCTTTCAGGCCAGAGATGTATCTACTGGTTTGTTGCTTCCACAATTGGTAAGCGAGAATCTTGCCACCCTTATCACCACCTTCCCAGAAGGTATGCCTAAGGCATAGGATTGTCACTTCTGTCTTCCTGTTAAGGAGCTGGTTAATTTCAAACCTTAGGCCCAAAATGGTTCGACCTGTGGCAGAGTGAGGGAAGGGGGATGGCATAGCTTTGAAGGCAGCTTCAGCAGCAGTCAATTTCTGTTCAAGTGCAGCCAATTGATGTTCTCTTTCTCTGCATTTAGCTGCAGCAAACCCCATAATGCTACCTCGCATTGTGATCTTAAACGCTTCCCAGGTTGTACTCGTCTATGTGTCTGAAATAAGGTTTTCTGCTAAGAAGAGAGATGCTTTGTTTCAGGCCCAGGGGATAAAGTCTGGGTCTCTCATTAAGAGAGGGTCTAGTCTCCATTGCTGGGGGGGGGGGGCTACACAGTCCCATTGAATAAGGAGCTGAACTGGGGCATGGTCCGAGATGACCCTTGGGAGGATGTTTGCATCCAGGGCTTTTGTCGTTATGGTGGGTGAGCCAAGCCAAAAGTCCAATCTGCTATGTGAGGCATTCGGCTACGAGTGGAAAGTATAGTCCCTTGTCCTGGGATGAAAGAGTCTCCAAATATCTGTCAGACCTTGGTCTACAATCAGTTGGTGCAGTGCCTTTCCACTCCTTAAATGAGACTCTGTGCTCCTATCATTCCTATCTAGGGATGGGACTAGTGTTAAGTTAAAGCCTCCTCCTATAAGAATGGGGCAGTCCAGGGAGGTAAACTCCAGTATCACCACAGCAATATTATGAAAAAACTGGGGGCAGTCTTTGTTGAGGGCATAGAGATTGCAGAGGGTAATCAGCCCTGAGGGGGTATAAATGTTGTTATTACCCATCTACCATCAGAGCTAGAGAGGGTCTTGGTGAGGGACCAAGGTAGAGACTTATGGAGGACAATAAGGACACCACATTTCCTGGTTGCAGCATTCGAGTGTATCTGCTGACCCACCCAGTCTTTGGACATGTACTGTACTTATGGTCATACCCTGATAGTTTGATCTCATATAGAAATGCTGTTTTCAAGTGTAATCATTTTAGATGGGTCAGGACCTTCTTGCGTTTCACAGGGGAGTTTAGCCCTCTGACATTCCAGGTGTGGAATGCAATGTCAGACATGCTGCCCTGATATGGAAATGTATAGTTAGGAAGGTGTTTTAAACACCCGGGTGATGGCAGAAAGGGGACACTGAAGGTCTGTTCACAGAGATCTAGGAGAAGTATCTGAAGGGCTCCCTTACCCAACTGTAATGGTGTCTCTCCCCAAAAGAGTGGAGGGAAGCACTGTCTCTAGGGTATGATAAGGAAGGCTGTCCAATACTATATTATCAGTTTACACAAGCTACTTATGACTAACTTACGACAGAGGAAAAACTGTATCTGCACCTATATAATTAAGACCGTTAGCATTAAACTAAATCATTTTTTTAAAACAAACAGTGGTGAAGAGTGCGAGAAGACTTAACCAGCTGGGTCCCCAGCCAATGGTATGTCCTGATGCGTCTGCGAGGCGTGAGAAGGGTGTGTCGGCAGTGAGGGGGAACCATGCCCCACACTCTGGCACTCTAAATAGGCAGTATACTGACACAAGAGGGTAATGCAGGAATTGGCTATTACTCCATTGTCCAGAGCTAGATAAATAGGGGTCGTCTAGTGAACTTACAGATTGGGAATAGTAAACGGTCAATAGGAAGTTATAGAATTCTAATCGGGGGGGTGGGAGTTCACAGTTGGCAGTAAGGAGGGGAGATGGGTGAGCAGTTTAGTGGCCTGTAGGAGCATGACAAAATAGCAGACCACTGGCATTAGCTCCATTCCACCACTTCCCATGGCCTGGGGGAGGGCACTGGGGTATCTGATAGGAGGGGGGATGGGGATAGGTATTAAGTGCCATCGCAGTTCGAATAGCATAATATCCTAAAACAGCCAATCCGTGGGTTGAACAAATATCTTAACACGAGTGCATTTAACAACTTTGCATAACATCGCAAAAAAAGAAACAGAATACTTGTGCCTCCAAGGTAGGGTGTCTTCTTGGGGGGGGGGTGGCATCTGAGGCCCTGACCATCTTATGGCGTATCGTTTAAGCATGAAAGGAGAAGGGGCCTAGTCAGAAGTTTCACCTAGTTTAGGCATAGGTTCTGTGCTCCTTGCCCCATTCGGCTATTCCCCGTTTGTCCCCAGCCTCCCCACCCAATTACTCACTGAGACACAAAACCTTCAAAACTTATCTAAATACAGAAGCTTGATCAGCCAGGGTGATCTGTTGGGGTAGATGGTTTCCTTGCAGGCAAGCTGCGTTCTGGCTTGTGGCCTGTCAGGGAACAGGAGGCCGCGATGTGGGAGTCCGGGTCCAGGAGCGGATGGGCTTTGTCCATGGTCAAGGTCCAAGAACCAAGTGTACCTTCAGAATCTAGGCCTTCAGAGGATACTGGGTGGGTGTCCTTGTCCTCCAGACCGATTGTATCGTGATGATCCCCCAAGAGAGAGTATTGGTTCTTTGAAAAGTACGGGCTGACATATTCTGGGTCATCTGCTTCGGGTTTTGTGGTGTTTTTGTCAGCCTTGTCAGGAGAGCGTCTCCGATCCTGGGGATGGTCACATTTGGAGTGAGGTGATTTCGGTGGCCTTTTCCTGACTTTTGATCCACGAGTCTCCAGTTCTTTGCGAGGGGTCTTGAGCGGTGCCTCTGGTAAAGCTCTTTGTGTGTTTCTCAGCACCTGGGAGTATCGATCAGGTTCGTTCCCAGAGTTCTTGGATTATGTGCGGTCAGAGCCTGTCAGCCATGTTTCAGCGATGAAAGCCCTAGCTGCATCTGGAGTGGTGAATTGGTGTGAGGTACCATTCACTGTTAGCATTAGAATGGCCGGATAGTGTAGAATAAAAGGGATCTGTAGGTTGTGCAGTCTCTGGTGAACCTCCGTGAAGGCCTTACATTTAGCCGCTAAATCGCTGGAGTAGTCCTGGAAGATCATAGTTTTCTGGTTTCTCCCCTGAAGGGTACCCAGCTCTCTAGCCCTGGCCTGGATGGCCTCTTTCTCCACAAAATTCAGAATCTGAGTGATTATTGGTCTAGGCCGGTCTCCTTGAGTGGGTTGCGGCTGAAGGGAGCTGTGTGCCTGCTCTATCGTGATTCTAGTTGCTGAGAGGAGCTTTTGTATTTCTGGAAGTGTTTATTATAAGAAGAGTAAAGTTTTTACCCTTCACAGTCCTCTGCAAACCCTAAGAGCCGCAGATTATAGTGACGGCTCCTATTTTCTAAGTCATCCAGCAAATCTTGCAAGAGCTGAATTTGTGCTGCTTGTTCCCTCATTGTCGCGCAGTGTCCCTGAAGCACATCATCCTGTGCAATTGACTTTTTTTCAGCCCGATCAATTCTGGTGTCCAGTTGTTGGATGGAGATTGTAGAGGTATTAGAGGCTAAAGTGAGAGTGTCCATACTGTGAATAAATCGATGCAAACATTTCCCTGATGGAGGGCTCTTCGCCTCCTTTAGCAGAGTGCATGATGCGGCCTGATGGGTGTGGGTCGCCCTGGTTGAAAGAGACAAAATCTAAGTGGTCCTGTGACGAAATCCCTTAGTTTTTGAGTTGGTAGTAGGGAACCACTTCCGATTTTCATTAGTGTAAGATTTCCCCTCGGAGTTCAACTACTTGCAGGTAAATGTCGGGTTCTGGGCTCTGGACTGGTGGAGCTATTGAGTTAAGTCACCATCTTGGTTGCCGGTAGGCCATGCCCCCCATCCTTGCTCAATTTTATAGTGGTCACAATGGCTAGTGAGGGCGGGAGCAGGATATCAGATGCAACAGTGATCGGCTGGAAAACTGCAGCACTACTGTCAGGTATAGCTTGTATTTAGGGTCTGCTTTTTAAGGGAAACGGGTTTTTATTTTAAACTGCACAGACTGGCTGGGAAAGGTGGCTTGTGTCAGTGTGACAGTTTACAGTGCAGGCTTCACTTAAATTTTTCCACACATGCACACCCAGTGCCACTTCATTACTTTATTTCAGTATGATAGTCCTGACCATTATTTAATATGGCAAGTACAGTGAGTTTAATTGATCTGGTTGACATTTTGATTTGTAGTAATTTTGAGTCAGGGAGGGGGAGAGGCTCTTGCTCACTAGGTGAGACAAAAGAACATGGTGGGATTGTATTTTTAGAAATTTTATGAGCACATTAATCAATATGAGGTAAACAGAGGCTGGGACTCATTGTTTACCAGTCTCTGTTACCTCATACTGGACCGGTTAATTGGTGCTTTCATCTGATCAGAAAACCCATTTTATTCTCCCCATTTTCTGCAGCTTAATACTTAAAACTTGGTGCACATACTGTACCTATGTTGCATGTTTCTCTAAATCCTGACACTGTGGAGAAATTTTGATAAGATTTTTTTTAAATTAGATGGAAATAACTAACAATTGAATTTTGGTTAAATGTTTGGCCACTCACAACTCACTTTCAATCTAGGACTCTGATGTTTGGTACACTTTATTTATTTATTTAAGAGTTTCACCTGGAAGGGCACACTGAACAACAAGTTGCTCATCTCACGGCGAGTCCTGGAGGACTGGGGACTTGGAAAACTGCAACACTACTGTGAGATACAAGCAATTACAGCATATAGCAACAAGAGATAACATTTCAAATAGTACATAGTGTTTTATACATACATATGTGGGGAGAATAGCAATCAGTAACAGAACTTAGCGATAAAAATGTTAAAATTTGGTGTTGGAGACATGGTGGACAAGGACCACAAGTGAAATAGACAGAGTAACAAATAAAGTACATGAGATGCAACAAGGTGAGATCAGCTACAGTTGCAGTTTACAGAGAGAAAATTATGCAAGGTTGAGGAAATGAATTAGGGGGAGGAAGAGTGGTGATGTTGGGGGGGGGGGTGAATTCCACAGTTTAGGGAAATGATGTATGAAGACAGCCTGGCCGACAGAAGATGAACGGTGAGGGACACTTAGGGTATATGCAGATAAAAATTGTCACTAAATTTCCCACACATTGAGAGTTATAAGTACCTGTATACCTGCCAAATTTGGTATTATTTGGATACATACTTTTAAAAACTAGAGCAAAATAACTGAAATTTACATTTTGATGAAATTCTGTGGAATGTTTTGAAATTTATCAATTTGGTCATAACATAGCATTCTATTGAGCTAGAAATCTGACATTTGGCATGGTTACTTGTTGACAGAAGTTCTAATGGTGTGCCAGATAGTATGACATTATGACACATTGGGCCAGATATTCAAAACTTTTCCCCGGGGCTAAATTAGCACTGCCCAGCGGCAAACTTAGCCTGGAGCACAAAGCAAGCTATATTCAAAAGGAATAGCCTGAGGCAAACAGCCTCAGAATATAGCATGGGAATGAGGCGGGGCCAACTGGGCTGGGAGTGCAGGACAAATGTAGCCCTGGAATAAGACAGCTCTGAATATAGCAGCCAGGAAGTGCAAACCACAACAGCAACAGGTGCACAGTGATGTGAAGGTAGGTAGAGGTGAGAATGCGTGGAGAATGTGTGTGCCAGCAAATGTATTATTTACTTAGTACAGCTGCAGACAGCAGGCGTAACGAAAGTACAGTGTTCAAAACTGTATAATATTCCCGTGCCGTTAGCGCTGTACTGCTGCGTTTGCCGCTTTAGCGCGGAGCTAAGCCGTTTGCCTGGTGCAAACACATTTGCCCAGTGCTAAATGTTGCCATATTCAAAAGTGACATGCAAATGAACCTACTTAGGTAGTCACTAGGCAAACATCCAGATTAGCATCTCATTATGCCCTGATTTGCAAGCAGTTTGCCCAGCATTACTGCAGGGTCCCACAGCTCCACCTGTAGGTCAGTCTGGAAGTACAGGGTCTGGCCAGATCTGGCCGCAGCTCTACCTGTAGGTCAGTCTGACAGTGCATGATGGTAGCTGAAGGCTACATGTATGCAGTACAGCATAGCATTGTGTACCCCAGGGGACAAAACAGAATAGGCATAGGCAGTGGTGATGATGCATGCAACTGTCACACTGTAGGGCATGCTACAGTGCACAGCAAACACCACAGTAGCAAGGGGGACAATAGTGTGAGGGACACAGCAATGCCTATAGTGTGTAGGGGTAGTGATGACCACTGCACTGTACACAGTGACAAGCCCACCTTGCAGGTGTGTACTGACAGCGGACATTACTGTCACACTGCTGTGTGACCCACAGATGCTGCATCTCTGGCATGGGATGCTCATAGTGACATATACATGGCCGGCTGTGTGTGCTGTGGTGTTTGTACAGCTGTGTGGTATGTGACTGGGGGTGCATGTCTGATCGGACACTGGTATTGGGGTATTCCCAATACTGACCCATGTGCATTGCATGCTGTTTCCCAGCCTTGTGGCTGCATCCGGCCTGCGGTGAAGCATGGTCACCTGTACACCTTCCCCTCGACACCCACCATGCCCACAGTGCTGCATGTGTGTGCTGGCATCTGTTGGGCACAACAGATGTATGGTCTGCAGGTGTGTGCTGTATGGCCACACTATCATGGTGGCCCCTAGGAGTCTGGTCACCACATGCTGCCTGGCATGGCAGGGTCTGGTGGAAGCTGTTGGCATCACTGTGGTGCCATCAGTGAGCAGCATGTTTCCTCCATGGCTGGCTTCTTCTCTGTGTCATAGTCATATGTTAGGGTCGCGCAAGGCTGTGCTAATGCCATGCAATGCCACAATGTCCGAAAAACTGGATTGCCCAGGGTTAAGATCAGCTTTTCCTGGGCGATAATTTATACCATGCAAAGGGTCACGTTAAGTCACGCAAACCCACTTTGCATGGTGCTAGTCACTGAATAAAGCAGTGCACCTGTATTCATGTTCAGTTTGCCCCTTGCATATATTATGATTTTGCCCGGCGCTCATGCGGTTTACGCACGCTATTTGGCCTTTTGAATATAGCAGACCCATGCTAATCCCACACTAAACCCACGCAAATGGTTTGTGACCCGCACAAAGCTTTGAATATCTGGGCCATTGTCTCAAAATGGTAGATGATCAAAGTTGATCATTTTATTTGTGTGGAAAATTTCATGAAAATTTTAATCTGCATATACCTGAGGCACCTTTGAAGCTAGAAATCTAAAACTGGGTGCATACATAAATGTTATAATATCCCATATACCGGCAAAATTCTATAATATGTAAATGAATGCTTTCAAAATTATACTAAACTAAAATCTAAATTTTGGCATATTGTTTGGCTAGCTATAGCACAGCCCCTTTAATGACTGAGAGATAAAACTTGGTGCGCATCACTATGTTGCATGTTTCTGTTAATCCTGAAACTGTGGAGACATTTGGAAAATACATTTTAAAATTAGACAGAAAAAAATTAAAACTACATTTTGATTAAATCTTTGACTACCTATAACTCAGCTCCCTTTTAGTCTAGAACTCTGATGTTTAGTACACTTATGCAAGGCGTCAGTACCTGTACACCTCTCAAAAGTGGTATCATGTGGATACGTACTATAAAAACTAGACCAAAATAACTGCAATTTAAAATGGAATTCCTCAGAATTTTTATTTATTTATTTTATTTAGTTTTTGTTGTCATCCAAATTCTGCAAAAATTCTGTGGAATCAGAATGGTTATTCTGAGGTCATTCCACCAGCAGAACTGTATATTCCGCACAGCTCTAACACTTAAGTTTTAAGTTATCCAACAGGGTAAAAGGGAAAAATGGGTAAATGGTGAGGGGGTGACTAGGGCATGGATTATTGCAATGTGGAGAGAACTGGAAGAAGGCTAGCTGCAGATGCATGCTTTGAGAAGTGTGCCAGTAACAGTTCTTTGACAGAGCACAGTGAGAAAGAGAGATGGATGGGGAGAGGGAGGTTATTCCAGTGTTGGAAGGTGAATAGAGAAAGCAGATTGGCCTGCTACAGCTATATTTATTGATTTGAAATTTTTAACAAAAGGAAATGCACACTAAGCTATAATAGCTTGTTTCCAGGAGATCCTTCGTTCATCCCTGCTTATTAACTAATATTCCCCTGTGTCAATCCCAAACATGCTTGACGCGCCCATTGTTTCTGACTCAACCACTTCTGCTGGGAGTCTGTTCCTGGTGTCTTCTACTCTTTCTGTGAAGTAGTCCTTCCTCACATCCCTCTTGAACTCCCCATTCAGCTTTATTTAATGCCCCCTGGTCCCCTCTTTTACCCTGTGCACCCCTGTGAGGTACCTATAGGTCTCTATCATGTCCCCGCTTGCTCTCCTCCCTTCCACAGTGTACATGTTGAGATCTCCCAGTCTCTCATCGTAGAGCTTCCAGTGCAGGCCTGCACCATATTAGTTGCCCCCCTCTGGACTGCCACCACCCTGTTTATGTCCTGAGGTACAGCCTTCAGAGCCGGATACCATACTGTAGGTGGGGTCTCACCAGCATGTGATACAGCAGCAACACCACCACCCACCTTCAGCTGTAGATACCACTCTCTATGCACCCCAGCATACCACTGTCCCTACCCATTGATTTGTTACAGTGTCTATCACTTTGAGATCATCAGTTATGATAACCCAAGGCGCCTTTCCTGCTTAGTGACCGTCAGTCAGATATGGCGTCACCTTTTGTATTTCTTCCTTTTTTGCCTTATCCCCGTATTAAGTCCCACATATAGTATAGGTCACAAAAGGCTGAGCTAGGCTTGCTGGTTAGGCTATTCCATGTGTTAACAACCCTCTATGTGAAGAAATGCTTTATATTTTTTACCTCTTTCTACCCCTCTTCCTTAATTTCAATTTAAGGTTGAAATACACGTGCAATAAACACCCCTTGCTTGTCCAGGCCTACAAGCTTCTCAAACCCCACACTCCACCAAGCATTGCCAGGACCATAACTGTCAAACACAACCCAAGAAGCCTAAGGACCTCAGATAGAATGCTATTAGAAGTCCCTAGGGTAAGGACAAACGCTAGCGGAAGATCCTTTTCCTCCCAAGCAGCCTGCCAATGGAACAAGCTCCCTCCCCAAGTTCAGGCCTCCTCCTCACTCATGAACTTCCGCACCAGGCTTAAGTCTGATCTGCTGACCTCAAGCGCATGCCACTGTCATGGCACTTAAAGCTCCTAAGGTACTCCCCCTCCTCTCCAACTCCCGTCTCCTAGTTTAACCTTCCTACTACCTGCCTTATATAGACTGCTCGCCAGAGGCCACATGTAACCCCTGAATAAACTACATGCAAAGTACTACCAATTGCTTACATGTCATGATGATAACCATGCCTGTACCCATGCCTGCATCCACTGCTTTTCTTTTACCGTGCCTGTAAGCCATGTCTGTATCACTGCTTTTCTTTTACCATGCCTGTATCCATTATTTTTCTTTACTGTAACCACCTCATGATGTAACTCACAATGCCTCAAATGTTCCTTATGTCCTTGTTCATTCTTATAACTTGCATTGTTATCCCAGGTCGCCCCTGAAAAAGGGACCTTCAGGGCTCAGTGGGCCTACCCAGTCACCAAAATTTAATAAATAAATAAATAATTAGCATACAGTAGAAAGCATCCTATTTGTAAACCCTCTCCCTGGGCTAGGGGTTTTCTGGTGACAGTGCATGGGTCTTAGGAAGGGGTGCACACCACAAAGTTTTACACAGTACAGTACTTGCTAATTACACTATGGTTCTGAAAGTGGGGGGGACACACTGAACAGTGTGCTGCAGCCAGATATTCATTCAGAAGTTACTTCCATTTCAATTCAACATCTTCCAAGTGACTCCTTTTCCCCAGCTAAGCTGCAGGAGGCTTCAGGGCAAAGCTGGCCTGGACCCAGGATGCAATCTTACCCTATAGAGTTACTAGTTACCCTCAGGTTATGGCTATTTCAGCCATTCATGTCTTATCTTGTAGAGTAACTAGTTACAATCAGGTAATGGCTATTTCAGTCATTTAAAAATTAGGCCAGACACACATAGCGGGGTACCTCCGTGATTCTTTACTGGTCCTTGGTCAACAAACATTTAATTAGGTAAGTGCAGCACCTCTCCATACTTATAACCATTCTCTTCAGGACCTGAAGGCCCACAAAATATTTCAACAAACAATACCTTTCTTTCACTCTGGTTCATTCTGGTTCAAAATAAGTTCAAACCTTATCACCTGGCAATCACCTGTTCAGAGTGCTTACCCATTTTCCAGTCTGCATGGGTCACTAATTCAGAACACAGTCTCTGTCTGTGTGTCCATCTGTCTCGCTTGAGACACCCTGGGCCTCCCACAAGGGATGACCCCAGCATGATCTCCACTGGATCCATCTAGAACCTCCCTTTCTAGAAGCTCCCCCCACTAGACTAACCTCCTAAAATGTCTGGTCCTTCCTTATGTATACCCCTAAGCTTCTCCCCTGAGGACCACTAATTAATAAACCCCTTGCTATGTGCTGTGCTCTACAAACTACAGTATATGCAGCTCCCTGGAGGATTAGTAACATCACTACCTAGTGAGATGAGGGAAGCATTACATGTTTATATGCACATGATGGGAAATACCATGTTTTGAGTCTAATGTTCTGTTTAGAACCAAGAGGAATTTGTACCAGACCAGCTAGTTAGCCTCTTTGTGTTTTTTGGACGAGGGTATGTGTGGTGTTTTGAAAGCATGCTCAACCCTGGATAGAAGGGGAAACAGCCATAAGAAAAATACAAGGGCTGCTTGAATAAAAACCAAAAACAACCTGTCTGTCCCTGTTCATTGTCCCCAAGCCCATAGGCTATAACAGAATGGTTACATCAGTACAGTTACCTTATACTCGTACCCATTCAATTATTAGAATCCTGCTTTTAACAGAATTCCTTGCCAAGCACAGGACGATAAAAGGAGATAGATGATTGATGCCTCCTGCCGACAGTTGATTAATTTCTGAAGGTTCATTCATTAGACGCTTTAATGGAAAGCCGTTGCCTGTTTCAATTAATCATTAGGGGGGAAGTTAATATACTGAGCTGCACAAGCACTCAGCAGATTGTTCCGGCCTCTGTGTACAAGGGGAGGAAGGTCACTTCCAATTCCTTCCACTGATCACTCACTCATTTTGGCACCTCTGCTTTTGTTCAAAGAAATAATAATTATAAAGAATAGCACTAGGTCAGGGTGTTGCAATAGTGGCAGATAAAAGGGCAATCAAATGAAGATGCATGAAAGGAAAACAAATCCAAAAGTTTCTAAAATTCAGCACTAGAATTAATTGCCAACAACCATGCAGCCTGAAATTCTGCAGACCTACTGAGAGAGGACAGACATACTGAGCCTACAGTAGGTGTCCAATATCCACCTCTTTTTTGTAATAGGTTCTGTACAAAGGAAGTTCTCTTGTTGTCCAGTTGGAGTCTCTGTGTGCCAGAGTGACTCACTGGGATGCATGATTGTCTCAGGATCATAAGGTCAATGGTTCAAGTCTCACAGCAGGACCTTTGAGGTCCATTCCCTCTGCTGACACTGCACAAATGTTACCCACAAGGACTGGTGTCCTTTAGATGAGTTATTAAACTGAAGTCCCTTCTGCCCATTTATGGTGTTCTGCTGAATGCTAACAAGAGTCCAATGGATGAAGAAGAAGAAGACATAGAAACATAGAAATTGCTGGCAGATAAGGACTGCTAGGCCCATCCAGTCTGCCTGTAGGCCCTATACATTGTATGTGGCCACTGACTCTATGTGATCAATGGCTTTTCATGACTCCCTCCCCTCTCAGGCTTCCCTCGTGCCTGTCCCAAGCACGCTTAAATCCCTCCACTGTGCTTTCCCCCACTACCTCATGTGGTAGACTATTCCAAGTGTCGACTACCCTTTCTGTATAGAACAACTTCCTCACATTACCTATTTATCTACCCCCTTCCAATGTCATAACATGCCCCCTTGTTCTAGTACTTTTTCTACATTGGTAAAGGTCCCCAGCCTGCACCTTGTTTATGCCTTTGAGGTACTTGAAAGTTTCAATCATGTCCCCCCACTGTCTCCTCTCTTCCAGTGGGTACATATTGAGGTCCCTTAGTTTCTCCTCATATGTTTTGTGGTGTAAGCCCTGTACAATCTTTGTTGCCCTTCTCTGGATAGTCTCCACCTTATCTATGTCATTGCACAGGTGTGGTCTCCAGAACTGCATGCAGTACTCCAGGTGAGGCCTTACCATTGTTTTATACAATGGCATCACCAACTCCGGCCTCCTGATAGTGATACCCCTGCCTAGGCATCCCAACATGCCACTGGCATTCCCTGCCACCTTTGTACACTGCTGTGATACCTTAAAATTATCAGAGATGATAACCCCTAGAAACCTTTCCTCTTTGGTGACAGTCAGCTCCCCCCCCCCAACCTGTAGCTCTCCCCAGGGTTCCCTCTATCCAGCTGCATTATTTTGCACTTCTTTGCACTGAACCTCAGTTGCCACATCTCTGACCATCTTTTAAGCTTCTCCAGGTTCCTCTTCATTTTCTGCACCCCTTCTGGAGTATCCACCCTGTTGCAGATCTTGGTATCATCTGCAAACAGGCAGACCTTTCCTTCCAGCCCCTCTGCAATGTCACTAATGATCACATTGAACAGTACTGGTCCTAATACTGATCCCCTATGGTATCCTACTGGTCATCCCCCTCTCCCCAGATTGTACCCCATTTAAAACCACCATCTGTCTCCTGTCTGTTAACCAGTTCCTAACCCAGTTCACAACCTTGTCTCCCATGTCCAGACTACCCATCTTGTTAATCATCCTTCTATGTTGGACGGTGTTGAAGGCTTTACTGAAATCTAGGTAAGCGATGTCTACTGCCCCTCCCTGTTTAAGTTCCCTAGTCACTCAATCAAAAAAAAAATATTAGATTTGTTTGACATGACCTTCCTGCTGTAAATCCATGTTGCCTCAGATCCTGAGCACCACTGGATTCCATATGTGCCACTATTCTTTCTTTCAGCAGTGTCTCCGTGATCTTTCCTGTCACTAAGGTGAGACTGACTGGACTGTAGTTCCCCACCTCCTCCCTACTGCCGCTTTTGTGCAGTAGGACTACATGTGCCCTCCTCCAGTCCTCTGGAACAACACCCATGTTGAGTGACTCTATGAACAAGGCCACCAGAGGCGCTGCTAGTTCCCTTCGCAGCTCCTTTAATATTCTCAGGTGGATGCCACCTGGCCCCATGGCCTTATTCAGCTTCAGCTTTGTGAATTCTTCCAGAACTCTCTCCACTGTGAATGGACTGGTGTTCACCTCTCCCCCTCCCTTGCCTCTGCAACCCAACTGTGGTCGTTGACCCTGCCCCTTCTTAGTGAATACTAAGCAGAAGTATCTGCTCAATATTTCTGCCTTGTCCAGATCCCCCTCCTTACACTCTCCCTTCTCCCCTTTGAGCCTCACAATCCCCATCCCCCGTTTTTTCTTCTTTCACTGATGTACCTATAAAATGCCTTATCCCATTTGTTTATAGACTGTGCTAAGCCCTCTTCTGTCTGTGCCTTCACCCGTCTAACAGCATTCCCTGCTTCTCTTAGACATTCAAGGTACACCTCCCTGTTCTCCTCCCTTTGGCTACCCTTACCTGTATGTTTCCTGAAACTCAGATTTTTAGCCCTGACTTTGTCCCTCACCTCTTTGGAGACCCATAGTGGTTTCCTTCTTCTTTTCCCTTTGGCCACTATCCTAAAGCATTG
The DNA here is from genome assembly GCA_016271365.2 of Neoceratodus forsteri. Lineage (NCBI taxonomy): Eukaryota > Metazoa > Chordata > Ceratodontiformes > Ceratodontidae > Neoceratodus > Neoceratodus forsteri. The sequence continues at coordinate 506,378,688 of CM057452.1, read as the reverse complement.
GTTTGTTATATCGACTATGGCTTCTTTCAGTTTCTCCCATTGTTCTTCCACCCCCTCTACTACCTCTTCCTTCCTCAAGACTGCTTGTATACAACTACCCATTTCAGTGAAATCCACCCTCCTGAAATCTAATACTCTTGCACTTGTGTGGCTTAATTGAGTCCATGTCTCTATGCTGAACCACACCACATGTGGTGGTCGCTGAACCCCCGCTGCCCTTCCACCTGTATTTCTTCAACTCTTCCCATTGGTCCATACCAGATCCAGAATTGACTTGTCCCCGGTTGGCTCATGTACCAGCTGCCTGAGTTCAACCCCCTGCAGGGATTCAAGAATGGCTGTGCTTCTGGGTGAAACAGCTATCTGGGTGGACCAATCCACATCCAGCATATTGAAATCCCCCAGTAGCAGGATTTCACCTTTAGTTGCCGTGTCGTGTATGTTCCCCACTATTTCCCTGTCTACTTCCTCCCTGTGTGCTGGAGGTCTGTAGATCACCCTTATGCATATTGCTGTTCCATTATCTGATTCCAGGGTGACCCACACACCCTAGCCCACCCTGTCTTCCGTGAACTCCTGTAGCCTTGTATACCATCTCTGATGTACAGGGCCACTGCCCCCACCTTTACCCTCCTGCCTGTCCAGAGCAATGTACTGCCTGGTATACTGATTTCCCAGCCATGATTAGCAGAGTACCGTGTCTCTGTTATTGATGCTATGTCAAGGTCTGCATCTGCCAACAAGGCCTACAGGTCTAGAACCTTATTTCTTAGGCTACGGGCATTCATTAGCATGACTTTCCATGTTTTACAGTCTGTCCTCATTTGTTCTTGTTCTCCCTCTCCAGCATCTTCCCCCCACCCTGATTTCCTTTTGTATGTGCTCTTGCCACTTCTGCATCACTCGTTATACATTGTTCACCTGCCTGCCCCTCCCTGCCTGCTTTAGCGGTTCCCATAGTCAACTTATGTTCCTGCATGTTCCCATGGGGGGTGTTCCTAAGCCTTCTGACCCTCCTGGCTGTCCCCCTTGGCCAGTTAAAATGCTCACAGCTGAAGCATTTAAACTTCTCAAAAAGGACCAAGGTCCCCTTCTCGGACAAATGCAGGCTGTCCTCCTTATATAAGCCTACATCTGTCCATGTCAGGCCCCAGTCCCCTATGAAGCCAAAATCTGCTCTCCCACACCAATCCTTCAAGCAGGAGTTGAAGGTATGGATGTGGAGTACCCTAGCTTCCCCTGTGCTCTGGACAGGTAGCACCTCCGAGAATGAGACACAGCATGCTATTTGTTTCAGGTTTCCTCCCAGCTTCCTGAAATCATCCTGGACTCTGGCTAACTCCATCCTTCTCCTGGCCAGGTCATTGGTCCCTGGTAGACAATGACATCCAGCTGCTCCCTCCTAGCTATTGCTATAGTGATCCTACTGTATGTATCCGCTTCCCATCCCTCCATGCAGTTCTTCCTGGGAGGCACTTGACCTCCTTCTCTCCTCTGCTAGGTGACCCTAACTCTACTTCCCAGACAATAGAGTCCCACACTAGGAGAAGCTTCCCCCTCCTCCAGGTTTCCCCTGCTTCCCTTCCCTGGGGCTCCATCCTGGAAGACCCTCCCATCCTCTCTGGTCCTAGCCTTGAGTTCCTGAGTGGGGCTTTCCTTTTCCTCCAAAACAGTGTAGGAGTTATTAAGTGGTACTGATTGGGGGATGTGCTTTCAACCCCCCTCCCTCACCCTCCCTGAGCCCACTGTAGTCCAATCACTCCTCTTCCCCGGCATCCTTTGAGGTAAAGGTTGTGGACCTGGTGTTCTCTGGGTGGGGGTGGATGCCTCAGCTTGGCTAGCTCTGTTCGGAGACAGGCAGCCTTCTCCATCAGCCCAGAGAGGTGCCTGCAGATAGGGCAGCATCGCAGCCCCCAGAATGTCTCCCTGAAGACAGCTGCTCCACAAACACTGCACTGAACCACTCCCATCATGTCTGATTCCCTCCTTAACCAACTGCCTGCTTAAGATGGCTATTTGCTATCCGCCAAGTATATGTTTTATTTCTGTTGTGTTCTGTTATGCTTCCTGTCTTCGCTACTTTCTGTATGGATGCAGGATGTTGCAAGGCCCTTTTGGAGCCACTCAATAAATGTAGGGTGAGCCCTGGGGTGGGTGGTTAGTGGAGTGGGACTACACCACAGGCTGTGCCCAAAGAACAACCAGCCAAGGAGTCTTCTGGCACTGACACCTCACTCCACTCATAAACTTGTTGGCTAGAATCCATCAGTCCTGCCCAAACTAAATGGAAAAGCACCAAATTGGCAGTTAAGAAAAGACCTCAAATACAATTGCAAACACAGTTACAAACTCACCAGCTAGATTCTCTCCCTCCTTCTCCAACTAACTGAACACTCAACTGAGATTGCAGTTAAATCCTCACATTCAAACTACACTAATCCCTGTAACATGATGCCTGCATTTAAAGGCCAGACACAACCACTTTTAAAAACACAGTTACAAACTTGTCAGCTAAAATCCCTCAATCCTGTCCAAACTAAATGGAAAAGCACCCAAATGTCAGTTAAGAAAAGACCTCAAATACAATTACGAACACACAGAAATGGCAGCTAAGAAAATACATTAAAAACAATTACAAACTCAGTTACAAACTCACCAGCTAGAGTCTCTCCCTCCTTCTCCAACTAACCGAAGACTCAACTGAGATTGCAGTTAAAACCCCACATTCAGACTACACTAATCCCTGTAATATGATGTCTGCATTTAAAGGTCAGACACAACCACCTTTAAAAACACAGTCATAAACTTGTCAGGTAGAATCCCTCAATCCTGCCCAAACTAAATGGAAAAGCACCCAAATGGCAGTTAAGAAAAGACCTCTTATACAATTACGAACACACAGAAATGGCAGCTAAGAAAAGACATCAAAGACTTGAAATACAATTGCTAACACAGTTACAAGTTCACCAGCTCAGGTCTCTCCCTCCTTCTCCAATGAACTGAAAACTCAACAGAGATATCCTTGACAGAATTCCTTTCTCAGAGTATGTCAAATGCTAATTGGCTAAAAAGGGTTTGGTTTTACATTTTCACACACACACACAAAATATATTTGCCACAGTATATATATATTTTTTGTTTACCACTGACTCTATTTCCACCACCCTTTGGGTCACCATACAGGTCGTTCAGCCCAGAGTACCTACTGTCCTGCAGCTGGTGTCCCCTACAGCTCATCTTCATCATGTTGGGGCCTTTTGGGGTGACTTCCTTCCTGAAACAGTCATCGAATGCAGCTCAGTACCATACTAGTGTCAGATCAGTGTCATATCAGTGTACGACTCCCCCAGTCTATTTGGTTCATATCTGTCAATCCCAAATGAAGGCATCTGTCAATCCCTCCTCTCCTCCAGTGTGCACATATTTAGCTCATTTAGACTCTCCTCATAGGGCTTTTGATGCAGACTCTGCACCATTTTGGTAGCACACCTCTGGACTGCCTCCACTCTGTCTATGTCTTTCCTGAGATGTGATCTCTGGAACTGGACACAGTACTCAGGGTGGGGTTTTACAAGTGATCTATATAGGGGCAGCACCACCTCCATTATCCTACTGGTGATATCCTTTCCTATGCACCCTGACATCCCACTAGCCATTCCAATTGTCTTGTCACACTGCCTGACCATGTTTAAGTCATCCAATATGATTACCCCAGGTCTCTTTCCTGCTTGGTCTTTGTCAGTACTACGCCACCCATTTTATACTCTGTTCCTGGGATTCTGTGGCCCAAGTGCATTATTTTGCACTTTTTTGCATTAAAACCCAGCTGCCATGCCCTTGACCACTTTTCCAGCATTTTTTATATGCCTGACCATCCTTTCCACTCCCCCTCCATAAGTGTCCACTCTTTTGCAGGTCTTGGTGTCATCCACAAACAGAGAGGCAGACCTTCCCTTCTAATTCCTCCATTATGTCACTTATAATGATATTGAAGAGGACTGGTCCCAGCACTGATCCCTGAGGTACCCTGCTGGTCACCCTCCCACCCTCGGAGTGAACTCCATTTACCACTACCCTTTGTCTCTAATCCACTAACCAGTTTCTTACCCAGGTTATCACCATATTACCCACCCCCAAGTTACACAACTTGCTTATCAGTCTCCTATGTGGAATGGTATTGAATGCCTTGTTAAAATCCAGGTAGGCCGCATCCACTGCTCTTCCCTGATCCAACTCCTTATTCACCCAGTCAAAGAAGTTATCAGATGTGTTTCACATGACCTTCCCCCTTTGAAATCATGCTGCCTTGGGTCCTGTAATACACTGGATACAAAATATTCCACAATCCTTTCTTTTAGCAGTGTTTCCATTACCGTAGCAACCACTGATGTCATGCTGACATGCCAGTAATTGCATGCCTCCTCTTTGCTACCACTTTTGTGAAGTGATAATACACCTGTCCATCTTCAGTACTCCAGGACAATGCTGGTCTCCAGTGTTCTGTTAAATATGTCCATCAAAGGTGCAGCTGGTACCTACCTGAGCTTCCTCATTACCCCCTGGATGTACCACATCTGGCTTCATAACTTTGTCCGCCTTCATGTTAGCAACTGCTTCAGGAAGCTCTCCATAGAAAACAGACTGATGTCCATTTCCCTTCCATCAAAGCTCCTGGCTCCATCTCATGGTCCTTCCCCTTCCCCTTATACTGTGAACACTGAGTAGAAGTATTTATTTAACATGTTTGCTTTTTCGTGATCCACCTCTGTATACTCCCCCCCCAATGGTACAATCCCTCCCTTTGTCTTCCTTTTTTTGCTAACATACTGTACCTTAAAAAAATCTCTTGTCCCCTTTGATACTCCCTGAGCTGTTCTTTCCTCAGTTTGCACATTTGTGCTCCTCACTGCTTTGCCTACCTCCCTCTGTTTTCCCTAATACACTTCCCTATCTTCCTCTCTCTTGGTCTTCTTACACCTTCTGAATACCACTCTTTTAGCCTTTACATTTCCTGCTACATCTTATGAGAACCATAGTGGTCTTCTCTTTCTTTTACTTTTGCTTACTTGCTTGACACAGAGGTTTGTTGCCTTCACTATGCCATCTTTTAGTTTGGCACACTTTTCCTTTGGCAGTGAGTGACAAATTCACACAGAACTTAAAAATAAAAATGGAAAAGATAAGTCAAAAGTGAAAAATCAAACTTTTATCAAAATCAATAATTACACAACATAAACATTTTTTTTTTTAATTCTGGTTATTCAGAATCAATATTTTGTGGGGAATAATATCTCGGCACAGTCTATTGAACTTATAAACTACTACTACTACTACCATTAAAATTATGTGTTAAAATACTAACTGCTCTGACATAAGAATTTGTGAATGCCTTTGACAAAATCTTTACAATTTTTTAAATATTTGAAACTAAGCTTACAAATCTATTAGTTTTTCAAAGCGCATGCAAGTAAAAAACAAATGACTACAGTACAAAACATACAGTATCTGCACTTTATAGAATTAACACCCAGTGATAGCCATTATTATTTAAACTGGTTACAAAGCACCTTCTGTTGTTCTCCAAACAAGCAGCAGAAAGTTCCCTTATCTGCATGGGAATTCCTCTGTGGCTGATTTACAATGATTTAAAATGCCCTTTAAGAAAGGGATAAGATTTTAAATTGCCCATGAGGAGCTAGCTGTATGATCTCTTCCACTTCCTTATCTTCGCCTGTACCCTCACGATCAGATATTTTCTGATGTTCCTATAGAGAGAGCCTGCAGGCACACTGCATCCACCTGCATGGAACGTGTTTTTCAATGTCTGCTTTCTGACTTTAGTAGTGCTTTTGGTAAAAACTGAAACCAAGGTTCAATTAACAAGAGCTTGTTTCACCCACTTATGATGATCTTCACAGGATTCACCTGCATGATATTCTCTGTTGACCTCCCCCCATGGTAGGGCTAGGGAGGGGAGGAGGGCCATCCTACCCCCCAGATTCCCTCATCCAGAAGTGTCATGTTCCTTGGTTATGGTGCTGACAGGATCAGACAAGCGGGGCTTTATGCTGCAATGCCCCTATTTTCCATTTTCTCCCTTTCTCTTGCTGAGGTACCAGTTGACAGCAACTGCCATGTTAAACCCTAAACCCTTCCTATGTGCTGCTCATGCTGAACTGTTACCAGTCCTTCTTCTGGTGGCAGTCAACAGTGAAACAGTAAACCTCCCATCCCTGGTTGAGGAGAGCAGTCCCATGGACACTGGATTGTCTCCTTCTCTGGCCAGCCCCAGTAACTTGAATCTGTTCCTGATCTCTGCTCAGAGGCATTGTGGGAGGCAGCGCTACTGCTGAGTCAATGGGCCACCCTCAGGACAGAGTTCAAGGAATTTTTTCCTCTGTTCATGTTGCTGTTTCAAGGCTTATTTAACATGGCTTGATAGGAGGATTCAGGCATGCCTTTCCTCCCACTAGCACGATAACCATGTGGGGCAAACCTATCTCTACAGCACTGAGATTCCCTCTGATCTAGTCACTCTCATGATTAGTGACTCAGCCTTCTGCTGGTAACTCTTTGGCTACTGTATTTTTCCTCTGTCTCACAGATGCAGTAAACTTGTGGTTGCCCATCACAGTTGTGCTCTTTCCAAGCTAGATGCCACCTTCACACTGTTCATTACAGCTCCTCTGTGCCTCACAGAAGCAACACCTCAGTCCTCCATATGTGTGACCGCTTGGCAAGCCTCTGCTCCTCACACAAGGCATTCACTAACAGTAAGGAACTCCCCTGCCTCACACCTGGAACCAACCATGGGCAGGTATGCAGATTTAAGCCCCTCCTAGCAACATAAGGGCAGAATAGTCTGCACACACTTTTCAGCATGAAGTACATGTGTACCCTGCAAAAGATAGGAGCATGCATAAAAAACAATCATCACAATGCAACTTTTTATTTTCTCATACATGTTGCTTTATCTCCTGTGCAGCCATTAACTTCAAACTTTTAGCATGGTTCTGACAACACAGCCTGGACAGTAAAATGGTTGGAGGGTGGAGGAGTCACCCTGCTTGCAGCAGCTCCCAAAATCCTAGATTTGCTCAATTTGTATCCCTTACTCTGCTACAGTGCAAGCAACTTATCTCTGAGGGGGTGTCACACCAATATTTCTATTTGTACTGAATATGGGGTACCAGTTTACCTTGTCCCTAACAGGTCTAGCTGACTGACTAAATTAACTTTATGTCCACAAGGGATTAAAGGGCAATTCATATTCCTTTCTACTTTACAGATGAGCAGTCATTCATTAAAAAGGCAACGGATCCCTCAGTACACAATCAGATGGGGAGCCACACCTTTAATGTACTGTATATACAGAGTATGCTGCCTTTGATTCATAAATGTGTTCATTAGTGCAGTTTATTTAGCAATACTCTATCTCTCAGGTGCAAGGCATCTTAAAAAATATAGTAGTACAGCAGCACTAGACAGATTACATGCATAACATAACATCAGTTTAAAGCAATCATAATCATTCTGTAGTCATCTTGCTACCTAACTGTCAGTGAGCTCAACTTGCATAGTACAGGCGTAACATGTTCCATCCTCCACAGGGAGCTCAGAAAACACATCTCCATGTTTTGTACCAGCTGCAAGTGCTGGATCTGGCTACAAGGTAGGTTCTTGTATTGAGCTACATTAGTGAAGATGTGAGAATAGGAATGCCTGCACTTGGTTTCTCAGATCGCTTGGCTCGGGGGGGGGGGTAAGCGTCAACATATTTTTCAGATGACGAAAGCAACCCTTGACTTGAGGACTGACACATGGTGTTCCAGGGCTAGCTTTCATCATGAGTTAACTTTTAGGATTTTAACCATCCCCCCACCTCAATCTGGAAACCATTAAGGATGAGCAGCCAGAAATTACTTTTGCACTAGAGACATGTTGATATGAGCCCACCAGAAGAAGATCAGTTTTACTGGGGTTTACAGTCAGCCAGTTGGAGGCCATTTAGTCTTTTACTGTATATCTGCCAACCAGTGCTCAGGAATAAGTACAGAGCAATAACCTTAGCCCTGGATGGGCACAAAAGAGAGATTCAACTGGATATCATTAGCACAGGACTGGTATCTGAAGAACCCCACTTCCTACTCTAGGTGGTGAGAGGGTGCCAATGTACCACCTGTGTTTCCTTGCCTGCAGCTGGTCTGGTATGACAGTGTTTAAGGGCTGTCATGATCGGGTTTCAACCTGATGGAAGAGCATTAGCTACATAGGATGCTGATTAGGCACTATGAGCTAAGTAGAAGAACTGTCTGCAAAATTTATTCCACTGGAGGACTTTGGGCGGGGCTCACCTCACATGAGTTGCCTTGATGGCTTTTGGGCCTGGAATGCAATTCAGGGGTCTCATAGGAACAGCAGAGGACCCTAAACAGGAGGAGAAGAAGAGAAGGATTCCCTGGTACTGTACTATAAAGGGGGGTTACTAGTGGGGTACCACAGGGTTCAGTATTAGGACCGGTCCTCTTCAATGTCTTTATAAGCGACATTGCAGAGGGACTGGAAGGAAAAGTATGTCTCTTTGCAGATGACACAAAGATCTGCAGCAGAGTTGATGCACAAGGTGGGGTGGAAGGGATGAGAAGGGACTTGGCAAGGTTAGAGGAATGGTCAAGTGCATGGCAGCTTAGATTCAATGCTAAGAAATGCAAGGTAATGCACCTGGGAAACAAAAACCCAGGGGAAGAGTACACAATGGGGGGTGAGATACTAACAACAACAAAAATGGAAAGGGACCTGGGGGTAGTCATATCAGATGACCTAAAGGTGGGCAAGCAATGTGAGAGGGCAGCAAAGAGGGTTGGGGGATACTGGGATGCGTAGGGAGAGGCATCACCAGTAGAAAACAGGAAGTTATTATCCCTCTGTACAGACAGCTGGTGAGACCCATCTGGAGTACTGTGTGCAGTTCTGGAGACCCAACTCTGCAAAGACATAGACAGGATGGAAGCTGTCAGAGGAGGGCAACTAAAATGGTGCAGAGTCTGCACCAGAAGACATATGAAGAGAGACTTAAGGAGCTTAATATGTATAGCCTCGAGGAAAGGAGAGAGGGGACATGATAGAAACTTTCAAGTACCTCAAGGGAATCAACAAAGTCCAAGAGGGTAGCATCTTTCAAAAGAGGTGTGCAAGAACAAGGGGGCACAATTTGAAGATGGGGGGGTGGCTCAGAGGTATTTTAAGGAAGTATTTTTTCACGGAGAGGGTTGTGGAAGCATGGAACGGCCTTCCGGAGGAGGTTGTGGAGTCAAAACAGTGGTGGAATTAAAGGATGCTTGGGACAGCCATTAAGGCAATTCTTGGGGGTGGGTGTAGGAAGAAGTAGGCTGCTGGTTAACTGGGATCTGCAGCTTATCCATTAGGTAGGGAAATGGGTAGACTGGGTGGGCCAAGCGGTCCTTATCTGCCATCAAATTCTATGTTTCTATGTTTCTATTTTTCTATACAGTAAGAGGGAAGATTGGATATGCCTGATCACTCAAGACATTTAGAAAGTAAGGGAACATATGGTGAGAAGTTCCCAAAAGGCCTTCAGTCTAGGACACCGGTTGGGGTAGTATACTGAGATGGGATGGGAAGAGAAGCCCTGGGCCCAGGAACAAGGTGGTGCACTCTGAGCCTCACAACTGGCCTTTGGACCCAAGGCACTTTTTTGTGCCATAGTAGGGATGTAGACATGCAATCTGTAACTCCATTGTAGAAACATAGAAACATAGACTTTGACAGCAGATAAGGACCACTTGGCCCACCCAGTCTGCCCATTTCCCTACCTACTGGATAAGCTGCAGATTCTAGTTAACCAACAGCCTACTTCCGGTCACCCCCCCACTACAATTGCCTTGTGTCTGTCCCGTGCATGGTTGAATTCCCCCCACTGTTTTAGACCCAACAACCTCCCCTGCAAGGCAGTTCCATGCATCCACCACTCTCTCCATGAAAAAAGATTTCCTCACATTACCCCCGAGCCGTCCTCCTCTATCTTTAAATTGTGTCCCCTTGTTCTTACACATCTCTTTTTCTGAAAGATGCTACCCTCCTGGACTTTGTTGATTCCCTTGAGGTACTTGAACATTTCTATCATGTCCCCCGTCCCTCCTTTCATCAAGGGTATACATATTAAGCTCTCTCAGTCTCTCTTCATATGATTTCTGATGCAGACCCTGCACCATTTTAGTTGCCTTCCTCTGGACTGCTTCCATCCTGTCTATGTCCTTGCATAGATGAGGTCTCCAAAACTGTACACAGTACTCCAGATGGGGTCTCACCAACTGTCTGTACAGAGGGATAACCACTTCCATTTTTCTACTTGTGATGCCCCTTCCTATGCATCCCAGTATCCCCCTGGATCTCCTTACTGACTTCTCACATTGCTTACCCACCTTTAGATCATCCGATATGACTACCCCCAAGTCCTGTTCCATGTTTGCTGTTGTTAGTACCTCCCCTGCTATTGTGTACTCTTCTCCTGGGTTTTTGTTTCCCAGGTGCATTACTTTGCACTTCTTTGCATTGAATCTAAGTTGCCATGTGTCTGACCATTCTTCCAACCTTGCCAAATCCCTTCTTATCCTTTCTACCCCCCTTGTGTATCAACTCTGTTACAGATCTTTGTAACATCTGCAAAGAGGCATACCTTTCCTCCAGACCTCTGCAATGTCACCTATAAAGATGTTAAAGAGGACTGGACCCAGTACTGAGCCCTGACGTACTCCACTAGTGACCCCCCCCCTTTCTTAACAATGTGTGCTACTCACTATTACCTTCTGTGTCCTGTTGTGCAGCCAGTTTACAACCCAGGCTACCACCCTGGAACCTACGCCCAAGCTGACTAACTTGATTATTAATCTTTTGTGCAAGACTGTGTCAAATGCGTTGCTAAAGTCTAGGTAGGCCATATCCACAGCCCCTCCCTGGTCTATTACTTTGGCCACCCAGTCAAAGAAATCTATTAGATTCATCTGACATGACATTTCTGCTGTAAATCCATGCTTTGGGTCCTCTGCCCCGCTGGCATCTAGGTACTCAACAGTTCTTTCTTTCAGAAGTGATTCCATCATTTTCCCTACCACTGAGGTCAAACTTACAGGTCTGTAGTTTCCTGCTTCTGCCTTGCTCCCACTTTTGTGAAGGAGAATCACATCTGCCCTCCTCCAGTCCTCAGGTACCACCCCATCCTCCCATGATTTGTTAAAAAGTGTGGTCAGTGGCGTCAATAGGTCCTCCCTTAATTCTTCTAGGATTCTGGGGTGAATCCCATCAGGCCCCATTGCTTTGTCCACCTTCAGTTTTAGGAGTTCTTTCAGGACTCTTTCTTCTGTAAATGGAATGGTATCAACCCCCCCTACCCAGAGTGCTTCTATTGTCTGGTTTAGGTAACTTCTCCTCATCTTCTTTTGTGAATACTGAGCAAAAGTATTCATTCAGTATCTCAGCCTTTTCACCGTCTCCCTCTGCCCACCTCCCCTCTCCCTTATTAATCTTCACTATTCCTCCCTTAACCTTTCTATGCTCCCTAATGTACCTATAAAAGGTTTTATCCCCCTTCTTAACTGAACTGGCTATTTTTTCCTCAGTTCAGGCTTTTGCTATTCTGACTGCCTTCCCCACTTATTTCTGCTTTAATTGATACAGTGCCCTGTCGTGCTCCTTCTGTGATGCCTTATACTTTTTGAATGCAGCCTTTTTCTTCTTAACCTTCCCTGCCACCTCTTTTAAGAACCATAGTGTTTTTTTACTCCACTTTGTTTTCTTTATCTGTTTCACACAAAGGCTTGTTGCCTCTATGATGGCAGTTTTGATTTTTCTCTATTGTTCTTCCACCCCTTCTTTTTGCCAGTTTGCTAGTATATTCCTCAGGTATTCACCCATTTTGCCAAAGTCAGCCCTTCTAAAGTCCAGTATGCTTGTTTTTGTATGGCTTGTCTCCATGGTTGTGCTTATTGTGAAGCACTCTGTGCAGTGGTCGCTTGTTCCTAGATGTCTACCAACTTCTAAATTTGTGATCCTCTCTCCATTCGAGATTACCAGGTCTAGTATTGCTTCCTCCCGAGTGGGTTCTAACACTAGCTGTCTAGGCCTGCCCTGCAGGGTCATCAGAAGTGACCCTGCTCTTGGATGTGGCTGCAGTACATGTCATGCAGCTAACATCTGGCATATTCAGGTCCCCATTAATAGTATCTCCCTTTTCAGCCATTTTGAGAATGTCTCTATCATTTTCTTGTCCATTTCTCCCTTGAGATGGGGTCTGTAAACAACCCTGTGCGGATTGTGATGCCATTCCTGTCTCCAAGGTGACCCAGAGTGCCTCTTGTACTCCCCTTTACTTTTTAGTTCTGTAGCTTTATCCCTTCTCTTTGTATAGAGTCCTCCACCTCCTCTTTTGCCTCCCTGCCCCTTCTGTAGACTGTATACCCCGGTATGTTGACATCCCAATCATGGTTCTCCATGTACCATGTTTCTGTGACTGCCACAATATCCAAGTGTTCATCTTCCATCTAGGCTACTAGCTCAGGAAACTTGTTTCCCAGACTATTGGCATTTGTACTCATTGCCCTCCATTTAATGTTGGCTTTATCCTTTTTTCCCCCATGCCTGCTCTTATTGCCCTTGTCTATTTTTCCATTGACCTCAGTCCTACTCTCTGTTGAGCACTGTACCTCAGTGTTTACCTTACTACCCATCATGTTTTTTGGGGGGGGGGCTTGAAATTTCCTGCATCTTATTAGCACCTCCCCCCATAGCTAGTTTAAAAGCTTGCCAAGGAAGCATTTAAACCTGTCACTTAGGATGATGGTTCTCTTCAAGGACAGATGCAGACCATCATGCCAGTATAAACCTTCATCTCTCCAGGTGTACCCCCAGTCCCCAATGAAGCCAAAGTCCTGTGCTCTGCACCAGTTTTGCAACCATTCATTAAACTGCATTGTGTGTAGTACCCTAGCCTCACCCCTGCCATGGACTGGCAGCACCTCTGAGAAGGTAACTGTGCTTGCTACCTCTCTGGGGCCCCTCCCCAACTCCACAATTTCATCCTGCACTGCACTGATCCCATGCCTAACTAGGTCATTTGTCCCAAGGTGGACAATGATATCTAGTTCCCTCTCCTGTGATGCTGCTTCTGCAATCCTTAAGATGTGCTTCTTGTCCCTCCAAGTCATGGCACCAGGCAGGCACCTTACTTTCCTCTCCTCTCCCTTCCCCATGTCTACCCCTCTAACAACTGAATCCCCTATCAGAAGCTGTTTCCTTCCCCTGTGGTGTCCCTTGTCACCCTTCTGTGAGTCTCCCTTGTGGGTGTCCTCAGCATTCTGCTTGGTCTCCACTGAGGGCACCATCATAGAGGAACCTTGCTCTGTCAGACTGGCATATGGTTTGTGTAGAGGTACAACTAGGGGGCTTTGCCGCTGTTCCACCACCCGTACCCTCCCAGAACCCACTGTGGTCCACCTGCTCTTCATACTTGGTAGCCTCTGTGGCAGTGATGCTCTTTGGGTCGGTGAGGCCTCCTTAGTTCTTTCCAGTTCAGCCTGGAGGTGGGCTACCTCCTCCCTCAGAGCTGACAGTTGCCTGCAAATAGAACAGCAATGCAGTTTCCAGAAAGTCTCCTGGAAAACTGCTGTCCCATAGCCAGTGCATTGCACCACTCCCCACATGTCCCTCCCCCTTATAATATACAATATGTAATATATACATATATATATGTTTTTACTTTGTGTGGTGTGTTCTTACCCTTTATGCACTGTGCTGGGTTATTAAGAATATGACAGTTCTGCCCCAAGACCGGTTGAGGAAGTGATGTCAGAACCTTGGCTATAAAGGAAACATCACACCTGGGGGTGAGGTGCGGGAAAGGGTGGGTGGGTGGGTAGGCCCACAACCACTGATGACTGTTAGAAACAATCAAATACACCACTCCTCCACCACCCTGTGAGTACTGCCCTTTATAGTAATTCAGCTAATCACCAGTACCTGATTTGTCAACTATTTAAAAGTAATTTGATGCAAACTGTTACAGAATACTAGTAGACAGTCCAGTTAGCCACAAAGAAAAATCAAATATGCAGTTATTTCAACCCTTCTGAAGTTGCTCACAAGATAAGTAGTTTTGAAACCCCCCTTCCTGATTTAAAAATGAAATTAAACACAAAGCAATCCCAATGTAAGACTGTAAAGTAAGGAAAACTTCCCTCAGATGTAAGTAAGAGATCAGTTGCAGATTTCTAGTCCAATATAGTATATCCCATGCAGCTTCTCAATTGTTTCGGAGCACAGCCTGTTACACCACTTGAAGAGATGGGCTTCTGTCTGAAACAAGATCACATCCGTAGTTTATAGTAATTGATCAATGCTAGAATAGTCCTCCACCCAAAACAATTGGCTATGATGTCATTGGGGAGATCATTATGAATTACATTATTTGATATATAAAATGTCCTAGGGCCCTTGAGGGTACACATCCCAGATGTGAGGCTATAATTGGGGGATTGGGTCAAATGGGCAAACTGGAAAATAGCACACCACATCCACACAACTCAAACATATATTTGGGAGTCAAACATAGTGCATCAATTGATTTCCTTTATTATTATACCAAGTTCACATAACATTATGATAGGCTTCCCCGAATGTTGTATGTACCTGTGAGGGGTGGGGCAGAAGGAAAAGTATGGTAACTATGTTATGTGAACTTGGTATAATAATAAAGGAAATCAATTGATGCACTATGTTTGACTCCCAAATATATGTTTGAGTTGTGTGGATGTGGTGTGCTATTTTCCAGTTTGCCCATTTGACCCAATCCCCCAATTATAGCCTCACATCTGGGATTTGTACCCACAAGGGCCCTAGGACATTTTACATATCAAACAATGTAATTCATAATGATCTCCCCAATGACATCATGTGCATGGTGAACAGTACTAGGTTAAGGACTGACTCCTGATGAAAACCACAATCAAGGGTAACCAGGTGCAAAAGGAAGGGCCCCATTATCACCAACTGAAACAATATAGGTGAGGTAAGTTGTGTTGAAACTTGTTTGAGTTGGTATATTAGTTATTGAGTGAAGAGTAGAGTTGAGACCAGCTATAGTAACCCACATTTAGGGGCCATATTATAAGAACTGTGCCTAGCCCTTTAGTTTGGGTCAAGGGGTGATAATTTGTCTGGCATGGACCTAAGCTAACTGATAATTGGAGGTGGGATTGAGTCAGATTTCTAATAGCAGGTTAGTTTTAGCTTGCTATATAAGACAATTTTTTTCGGCATGCGTTGCCTTAAGCGGAGTCTAACGGCATTTGCCATAGGAGGGACAAAAAAAGGCTTGTGTTTTTTACAGACAATATTAGTGGGGTTAGCTGTGGTGAAACTTGTTGGAATTTGTGTATTTATTACTGAATGAAGGGTAAATTTGAGATCAGCCATAGTAGCCTACATTTAGGGGCCATAATATAAGAACTGTGTCTAGCCCTGTAGATTGGGAGTGGGATAATAATTGTCTGGCCTGGGGCCTAGGCTAGTTGACTATTGGAGGTGGCTCTGAGTCAGATTTCTGATAGGGTACTTTTGGCAGTGTGACATGATAGACAGGTAACCAATCAGGGACTTGGCAGTCCAACAGAATGTACCTCATTAAGGAAGCAGCACAGGAAGAATAAAAGACAGCCACCCCTTATATGTCCTCACACACATTTGTGTCTCAGTGAGTGGAACAGTGGAGGAGTGGAACAAGGGTAATCTTGTCATCTTAGACATCAGCAGGCATTGACAGAAGGAATCAGGGAAGCAGGGGACTCTTCTGGTTAACTAAGGTAAGGCACCTGACACTCATGTTGTTACATTCTCTGCTGGGTAGGGTGGAAGGTGAAAGGTAAGCCTAAGCTGGGAATAGAAGCAACACCTTATCTAGGGTAACAGTATAAAGGGATTTTACACAGGTAAGGGGGAACACAAGTAGCAATAAACATAAAAAGAGAAATCTAGGAACACTGTTTCTGAGGTAAGGGTACACAAGTATTTCAAGGTAACATGGGGAGTATAGAAGTTGAGAATGCTGGGAGTGGTGAAGTACTGTGGCTATTGGGTGGCAGTTTTCACAGAGACCTTCTGGAGACTGCACGCTGACTCCAGGCTGAATTGGCTAGGATTCAGGTGACTTCTTCCCCCACCCAAGGTCCACCAAGTCTGGCACTGTTATACCAGATGATACCAGGAAAAAGGAATAGCTGGACTATGGTAGGCTTTGAAAGGGTGGGGGTGGTGGGTCAGAGGCTCATTTCTCAACCAATACAACTACACAATTCCTGCACTGCTCTCATGAGGTGAGGCTGCCAGGAAGATGTGAGGTTTCCTGGAGCAGAGACCCAAGGAGAAAGATGAGGATCCAAGAGGAAGAGGAACAATGTCTGGTGGGGAACTCAATTGTGAGATATGGACATATTTGGAAATAGGAAAGGGGAGAGAGGGAAGTTAGGTACCTACTGTATGTGGTGTCATGGTGCAAAGAGATGTGAAGCAGATCCAGAGGATTGCTAGGGCAGCAGGATAGGAGGGAGAGTTGGATGACATTGTCCACCTGGGGACTAATGACCTGGCTTGGGATGGGGCTGGGATAGTTTGGAGGAGTTCAAGGAAGTGGAGAGGGGTCTTAGACAGGTAGTGCACTCAGAGGCTTTTGCTGAGGTGCTGACTATCCATGACAGGGGAAGGAGAGTGGTCTCCACAGTAACACCTTCAACTAATGGTTGAAGGAATGGTGCAAAGAAGAGGGGTTTGGTTATATTGAGGATTGGGGATCCACCTGGAGAGATAATGGTGTTTACAGTGGTGATGGCTTGCATCTATCCAGAAGGACAACTGCAGTCATCAGTGGATGGTTTAGATGCTACTTTGATGAACATTTAAACTAGCTAAGGAGATGGTGGAAGAAATCAAGTAGGAAGTATCTGCCCTCTTCCAAACAGGCTGAAGCAGAAGGTAGGGAGAACCCAAGGGGAATGAAATCCCCCAACCTGGAAATTAATAAAGGAAGCAGGGCAGTAGAAATGAAA
Organism: Neoceratodus forsteri; assembly: GCA_016271365.2. Lineage (NCBI taxonomy): Eukaryota > Metazoa > Chordata > Ceratodontiformes > Ceratodontidae > Neoceratodus > Neoceratodus forsteri. The sequence goes on along the minus strand of CM057452.1, from coordinate 506,361,577 downwards.
GGGAATGGGAAAGGAAGCATTAAAAAGAGAGCAGGAAAGGAGATCAAGTAAAAAGGAAAGAATGGGGTACCAAACAGTGTGGTAACAAAATCTGGAAGGCCATGAGTGCAAATGTTAGAAGTCTAGGAATTAATATTTCAGAACTACAGGCCATAATGGCAAAGGCTGACCTAGGTATTGTGGCCATTACTGAGTCATGGTGCACTGGAAACCATGACTGCAACATGTCCATACCAGGCTTTACACAGCTCTGGGGAGACAGGGAGGGAAGGAAAGGAAAGGGTCTGTTGCTTTATGTGAGGAAAAACATAAAACCAACAGAGATACAGGGAATATAATGGGCAACTGATGTACTGTGGGTCATCCTAGACACAGGGAATGAAGCCTCTATTAAGACTGGTATGATCTACAGACCTCCAGCACAGGCAGAGGAGTTAGATAAGGTACTGGTGGAAGCTACTGGCAAGATTGCAGAAGAGGGGGAGGTACTGCTGGTGGGAGATTCGGTCTGTCAGATGTAGATTGAAACCTCCCAGCTGCAGCTTCAGCTAGTAGCAGGGATATTCTGGACACCCTGTAGGGGGTATTCTTCAGGCAACTAGTCAGTGAACCCACTTGTGATGGGGCAATACTCGACCTGGTACTCACTAACTGGGACAGTGTTGCAGACATCAGGGTAGGAGGCCATCTGAAGAACAGTGATCATCATACAGTGTGGTTCAAGATAAGGACAGCTGTGGAATTGAACCATGCAAGGGTGAGGATCCTGGACTTCTAGGAGGGCAGATTTTAAAAAGATGGGTGAATGCCTCAGGGATGACATGTAGGGGGATGACCTGAGTGGATTGGAGGAACAGTGGGCAAGGCTAAAAAGAGCAATAGAGAGGGCAACAAACCTTTGTGTCAAGCAAGTGAGCAAAAGCAAGAAGAAAAAGAGACGTTTATGGTTCTAGAAAGAGGTGGTGTAAAAAGTAAAGGCTAAATGGGTAACATTCAGAAGGTATGAGGAAATGCAGAAGGAGGGGAATAGGGAATTGTATTATGGGAAATAAAGGGATGCAGACAGTAAAAAAAGGAGCATGAAGGTGCAAACTGAAGAGAGGCTAGCCCAGGTGGTAATGAAGAGGGACAAGACAATTTATAGGTACTGTATGTAAGTGAAGGAGGAAGACCAGGGGTGGGATCCTAAGGTTCAAAAGGGAAGGGTGTTACTGTGTAGAGGGGGACCAGAAAAAGGCAGACATCTTGAACAAGTACTTTTGTTCAGTGTTCACAGAGGAAGGAGAAGGAGAAGGGCAGCAAAACAGTAACAGGAACTTTGGAGGGAGGGAAGTGGACACTAGTCCATTTTCAGGATAGAGTATCTTAAAGGGACTGACTAATCTGAAACTGGACAAAAAATGGGGTCAGATGGAATGAGTCCAAGGGTTTTGAGCGAGCTCATGGAGGTACTGGCTGCACCTCTGACAGTCCTATTTAATAGTTTATTGGAAACAGGAGTGGTTCCAGAGGACTGGAGGAGGGCAGATGTAGTTCCACTTCACAAAAGTTGTATGAGAGAAGATGCTGGCAATTATAGGACAGTCAGCCTGACATTGGTGGTGGGAAAGTTGATGAATCACTGCTGAAGGAAAGGATTGTGGAAAATATCTTGAATTCAGAGGGTTACAAGGCCTGAGGCAGCATGGATTCATGGGGTTGGGGGGGTAGGGGAGGGTAGCTAATGTCAAACAAATTTGATAGATTTCTTTGACTAGTTGACCAAGGAATTAGAACATGGTGGAGCGGTGGATGTAACCTACATAGATATCTGTAAGGCTTTCAACACTGTTCCACATAGCATGCTGGTAAGCAAGTTGGGTAGGTTAGGAATGGATCTAAAGGTGGTAAACTGAGTACGAAATAGGTTAAGGGATAGGCAACAGTGGGTGGTAGTAAATGGAGTTCACTCCAAGGAAAGGAGGCTGACCAGCAGGGTGCCTCAGGGATCAGAGCTAGGACCAGTCCTCTTACATAAGTGTACAAGTGACATTGCAGAGGAGCTAGAAGAGAAAGTCTGCCTCTTTACAGATGGCACCAAAATCTGCAATAGGATGGAAACACAGTGGGGGTGGAAAGGATGAGATGAGACCTGAGAAAACTCAAGGAGTGATCATGGGTTTGGCAGCTGGGTTTCAATGCCAAAAAACATGCAAATTGATGCACTTGTGGCACAGAAACTCAGGGACAGGGTACAAAATGGGAGGAGTGGTACAGATGACCTCCAAACAGAAAAAAGAGTGAGACCTGGGCGTAATAATATTGGATGACCTAAAGGTGGCAAGACAGTGCAACAAGGCAGTTGGGAGGATTAGTAGGATACTGTGGTGCATAGGGACAGATATCACCAGAAGAAAGAGGGAGCTGGAATTGCCTCTGTATAGATCACTAGTAAGGCCCACCTAGAGTACTGTGTCCAGTTCTGGAGACTACATCTCTGGAAGCACATAGACAGAGTGGAGGCAGTTCAGGGGAGGGCAACCAGAATGGTGCAGAGTCTGCATCAGAAGACCTATGAGGAGAGACTTAAGAACCTAAATATGTACACCCTAGAAGAGAAGAGGGAGAAGGGGGATATGATACAGATCTGTGAATACCTCACAGAGGTAAAAGAGGCACAAGAGGGAAGTATTTTTCAGAAAAAAAGATGCTCAAGGACAATGAGGAATAATAAGAAGCTGGAGTGGGTAGATTCAAGAGAGATATGAGGAAGCACTTGTTCAGAGAAAGAGTGGCGGATTCCTGGAACAGTCTTCCAGTGGAGGTGGGGGGGGGGCAAAAGCAGTCAGATTCAAGAATGCATGAGATAGGCATGAGGGAATCTTAGGGGAAGGTAAGAGGACGTGTGTCAGTGGGCTGGATATCAAATAGAATCAGTGGTTATACTATATTTAGGGAAAAATGGGCAGACAAGGTGGGTAAAGTGGTCCTTATCTGCTGGCATGTTCTATGTTTGTTTTTCCTGCAAATTGACCAGCAGTGACCACAGCCATGATAACAAAAATCCTGACAAACCTGCAGACTCCTGGAGATAGTCAATGAGCATCCTAATATCACCAGTGTCAAATGCTGACGTGCATTCACGGACAGTCACCACTGACACCTCACCTTGATCCTTGCAAGGAGGAGATTATCACACACCCACATCAGGGCTGCCTTTGTACTGTGACATTTGCAGACATCTGACTGAAAGGGTTCAATATTTTGGTAGTTCTCTACATGGTCACCTAGCTGCATAGCACTGTTTTTCTTAGCAACCTTTGCCAAGAACTGCAGGCTAGAGATTGGCCAATAATTAACAAGAACATCAGGATCTAATGATTGTTCAACAGAGCTCTCACAATAGTCATCTTCAAGATTTCCAGGAAAGACTCTACCTCAAGGAAGCATGTACAGTGCCTGCTATAGCTGGGGCCAGATCAGCCACTACAGCCTTGAAACAGTTGAGCTGGATCCTGTTCCAGATTAGAGGTGATACAGTGCAGACCAGCCACCATGTTTAATTCATATCATAAAATGAGTAAGAGAAACCAAGACTTGGGGCGGTCTGACGTGATAACATGATTGTGCATTATTCTTGCACAACAGCACAGATCAGAAATACTGTAATTAACTCTCTGATACTCATTACTCATTTTCTTTTCAATCAGAATCAAAGAAACAGTCACAATAATGCACTCCAGGGCATCTGTCATTGTGAGATAATGGCACTTGTTGGGTGCATATGGAAGTCAGAGTTGCCTTGTGCCTCACTTCCTGAGGTGTGTTTTAATCCCACAATAACACACTCACTGTCATGCCTTATTGCTTAATTCATAGGACATCTGTATGAAAATCTAATCATGATGGTTTTTGAAAATATGAGCTTAATGAGTTTCATGATTATACGGGATCAATTTGTTAAAAGTACTGATAGGTATGATTACCCTTCCACTGCAACGTGTTGATAACTTACATTGCTCCTAACTGGTGAGGCACTTTTATAATTATTTGCTTAAACTAGTAGTGCTTGCTACAGTTAAGTTTTGTGGTGCTGTGCTACCAATTAAATTGAGCAGTATACTGTGCATGTTATTCAATGGGTACCGCAATTGCGTAATGCTCGGTATGCTGCGCTACCGCGCAACTTTACTGCAGCAAGTACTTTCCTTTTGACAAAATGTATCCTTGTCCACCCTCAGGAAGAGATTTGATGCCACAGAATGTTGGTGCAAAAAAGGCTGTTGCTGTAGTATATGTAAACTATAATCTACAACATGGCAGGGGGTTTCTACAGAATTAACACACACACACCCAGTGAATTAGAAGGCACATGGCCTACAACCAAGTGATTTCCAACACACCTAGGAAATGCATTAATTCTCAAGAAACTCCTACCTTGGAGTGAATTATTGCACTAATAATTTTTTTTTTTGTTATGGAGAAAGGATTTATTTTCCTTTAATTAGGTTGTTACGAAATAGAATAGGTGAGTTTGGCAGCAAAACCTGTATGCCTTTGAATGAACCCGGGAACTACATTATTTTTAAGACACTTCTGCTCTGCTGTGGGTTTTTGTGTTTAAATAGTGGAAAATGTTTCTATTTCATAACCTGGGTGCCATGTACCACGGGTTACTACCCCTGTCTGATGACCACAATACACGTTGAGGGACCTGGGCTCTGTCCTGAGGCGACTTAGAGATTCTTTCCCAAAGATAAATTAAATATCATGGACTGGTGCCTTCATCCAGAGTAAGATAAAGTGGGCCAGATGTCTGCCTAGTACAGCCCCCTGGGATGCTGTACCTGTTCACCTCCCCATCCCATCAACCCACAAGTGGAATACCATAAACGGTGGAAATACCTTACTTCACATGCAATTAATGACTTTAGCTAATGATATGTTCACAGTTTTAACCAACAACAATGAACGATTTAATAAAAGGGAAATAGGGATGCAAAGATAAATGGCAGTGTGATAAAAGAATAATAAACTATTTACTAAAAGAGTAGGCATAGGAGATACATTAGATGAAGAGTAAATGTAATGTGACTGGTATGTTAGGCAATAACACTCAGTACAGTGCCTGCCTCCCTCCAGTATTCACAATAGTACAGTGTTCACTTTTCAACCCACACCAGTACTATACCTGAGCTTCACCCTGCTGGTGCCAGATTATCTCAGTCAATTAAATACGAGCTCCCCACTATCTTCACTGGTACCCAGCCATTGAAATGGTGCAGTCCTGAGGATATTGCAGCTGGCTGGCCAGTGCTGGTGCACTTTGGAAAAGATATTTGAAATTAACCCCACAGGCCATGCAATTGTGAATATGGTTATTTCTATGAAAGCAACTGTAATCCTAGCCAGATGGCTAGATGGTGAACTTAAGAGGCAACTGCTTCCACTCTACAAGATGCAGGGCAACCCTGAGAATACTCATGGTTCTGTAGTCAACAGCTCTGTGGAATTCTCAGACAGTGGCTTCATGAGGCACCACTCGACACGTGGCAGGAAGTCTTTGTCTGTTGCTTGTGACTTGGCAGTGCCTGACAAGCTTCTGGAGAGCAGCCAGAGGGACCTGGACCATTATGTGGCTGAACAGCTCTTTCAGGAATGTTTTAAACACAGTCTCTGGCTTTACTTCTGGTTAGGTTCAGCTCTCAGCTTCCACCTTGGATTTAGGCAGGAAATAGTCCCTCACAATTCATTGGACTTACAGTCTGGTGGCACACAGTCACTCAGTCATAAATTAGTTCAGGAGCAGGCTGATAAGACCTTTCACTCTATTTAGTCATCCTTTGGCTGCAAAACCACTGGCAACCCTGTTAATTTGCCTGAACATAAAACTAATTCACTCCCTCTCTCAGAAAGAGAGAAAACTTCCAACTGGTCTCTTCAAGGATCCCGAGGGAACTGACCCTTGATCCTACACCCTTCTTTTCTTCTGCTAGTTTGAGGATAGCCCCATTGGTCCATAAATCTCTCAATATAGGAACCCGACACCTGATAGGTCAAATGAAAAGGCACCAAGACATAATATAAATTTCTCCCATAACCCTTAGAGTTGTCATATGATGCTATCCCTGCATGCTGATTAGCTGCTAACAGTGTCAGGGGTCACTCCAAGATGGTGGCAGAGTCTCTGATTTAGTCGGTGCTAACTTTAAAGTCTCTTCACCAGAAGCACACACCTGTTAGAGACAGACAGTTGTATGGGTTGATATATATTCTTTAGCCTTGTCATCCATTGTTAAGATGGATGTTACCTGATTAGCAGGGACACTGTTAGAACCTTCATTTTAAATAGCCTTCACTGCTGTCATGCAGACATAAAACTGCAGCTGAACTTTTTTCCTTTAAAGGCACAGAGCACTTCTGCAGTCCTCAGGCTATAATGAGATAGGTCTCCACACAAATACTCCTCCAATATCCTTTTTACCAACAGTCATGGGGGTCAGAGTGATACACACTTGAAGGAGGGTGAAGTATAAGGGCTAAGCCAATGGTATAGGTAAGCCCCCCAAAATGGGGGGGTTACACTCTTCTCCTCCTTAATACTTGACATCTGTGTCAAGTCTATGGCATAAAGTCCAGCTGAAGAAGAAGCAATGAACAATGGTGAAAGGGTATAGTCTATCTAGATTCTTAGGGCTCAATTCTCAAAAGGGGCTGTGAGCTGCACAAGCTGAGGCAAACAGCAGCTTGCACCAAAGCCCAGTGTGCCAGAGACCTTGCACCAGATTCTGGTACAGCAGGGATCTGGGCATCTAAGTCCCCACACTTGCAGCAACCTCTCTCATGCAGCAAACACATGGTGCATGGAAGGGTTTTCTGAAGGCTCCTTGTGGCCATGGCAAGTGGTCACCCATTCCCAATCCCCAGTTCAACACCCAAACCACCCATCCCTGGTGGTCTAGTGGCCCCCTTCCCTGATTCCTGTTGCTACCTTGTAAAAGTAATCATAGCAGACAGTTTATCCATTGGTGGTATCATGGTCCCCCTCCCCAATCCCAAATGCCACCCTGTAAAATCATTTATAACTGACAGCCCATCCATTGGTTATATAGCGGCTCATCCCCTGATCCCTGATATCCCCAATATTATGATATGTACAAAAAACACCTGATGGTCTAGTGAGATCCCCCCCGATTACCCATGCCCCTAATATATATTATCCAAAGCTAATTCCCTGGTGTAGGAGTGCCCCCCCATATAAAAAGCCCTGATCACCCATTCCCACATAAAACAGCATTGGTGGTCTAGTAGACCCCACCCTCCACCTCTGCAGACAATGTCCAACCACCCCGCTCCCTCCATCCCTGAACCAAGCTGGTGACTGGCACAGCCCACCAATCCACTCCAGACACAACCAGCCACCGACTGAGTTGTCAGTGAGCATTGTACTGTATACAGTACACATCCATTTACTGTCTGCTCATTGTCAATCAATGGACATGTAATGTATACAGTACAGCACTCATTGAGAGCACAGTCGGTGGCTGGCTGTGGTTTGGAGCAGTGACTGTTCCAGTCTCCGGCTCAGTTCAAGGATGAGGGGAGAGGGTGATGGAACACTGTCTGCTGGCGTGGGGTTCAATAGACCACCAATGCTGTTTTACATGGGAACAGGTTATCAGGGCAATTTGGGGGGTACTCCTACACTGGGGAATTAGCCTTAGATAATATATATTAGGGGCATGGCAGGTCGGAGTGGGGGTCCACTAGATGACCAGTTGTTTTTTGTACATATCATGCTATCGGGGATGTCGGGAAAGTTATAACTGCTTTTACAGGACGACATCGGGGATCGAGGAGGTGGGGCTGCTATACCACCAATGGATGGGCTGTCCATTATAATTGATTTTACAGGTTGGCACTAAGGATCAGGAAGGGGAGCCGCTATACCACAAATGGATGGGCTGTCAGTTATAATTGATTGTATGGGGCAGCATAAGGGATTGGGGAGGGAGGCCGCAATACCAGCAATGACTGGGATGTCCATTATAATTGATTTTACAGGCCAGCATTGGGTATCGGGGAGGGGGAACAGTGGCACATTGCTGCAAACAGGTCATCTCTCCCAGAAGGGGGATTTCTAAGTACCCTTAGACCAGCCCTGGCTGGGCTGGTCTAAGGGTACTAAGAATTTCTCCCTCTGGGGGAGTTCTGTGAGTACCATTTTTGGGGATGTGGCAGCTTGCATCTACCACATGCCCCCTATTACCAGGTCACAGCCCATTTTTGGTGCACTGCTGGCACAAGCCCCTTGTGGGGCAGGCAGACTGCGAGTGATACAGGCTGCCATTGAGAATCACTTCAGGCATATAGTTTGGTGCAAGGGGCATTTTGTACCACTCTTTGTGGTGCAAGCCCCTTGCGCTGCAGTGAGGGCTTTGAGAATCGAGCCCTTGGGCTCCTAAATGACATAAATATTAAAGGCATTCTATTCTATACAAATGCTTCAATCTACAGATTAGCTAAATGAAAAGTAATGGGCAGACTAGATGGGTCAAGCGGTCCTTATCTGCTGTCAAAGTCTAAGTTTCTATGTTACTGAAACATCTTTCAATGAATAGTTTTAAATTTACAGTCAATTGGCATATCATAATAAGTAATACTGCAGTGATAATCACTTACAATGACCAAAGCAACTACAGTTATAGATAAGACATTATAGCCAGTATTATTTTCATCTCCCATCCTGGTTCTTACTGCTTTTGCCTTTGCGAGAATAAAGACAACCTTGGAATAAAGGTGGGGGGGTGAAATGTATGCCTCTTTTGACCACGTTCATTGTCAAATCAGTTAGATGGTCTGGTGCATCATAGGTAAGTTTCAACAGGTGTTTGATGGTTCTTTCAGAACATCACAATCTCACTTGCACTTCTTTTGCATCAGGGGTAGCTACTGACTGCCCACCCACCAGTGCTGGATCATACCCCTCTATTTCTTCTGATTTCTCAAGCTCTACAGTCTTTTGTCCTGGATCTGCTGGTTATTCACTAACAGATTTAGCTGACACATCCTCAGATGGAGGCCTTTCACTGGTACCTGGTCAATATGGCGCGGACAAAACTGCGCATGGAATACTACACTGTAGGAAGTGCAAATGGTTCTATAGCAACAGGGGTTGTTTCAGTGTGTGACAAGAACCGCTACCCCTGTAGCTGTAGACTGTCATTAAGGAACATGAAGAATGCTAGAAAAAATATAGGAAATGGGGGGCCCTTTGAAGTAAACACTCTTCGCTCAAGTTTTTGTTCTTCAATCTTTCTTTTTATTTCTCATCCACCAACATTTTGCTCAACTTGGAGCTTGTTCACGGGGTTTATTCTTTGCTGCACATCTGTAAATACATTTATTTTATGTCAATAATTGGCATTTTTTTAAATGATATTGCTTTCTATATATTACATTTTTTATTCTTTGGTGTATACACACACACACCAGTCAATAAAGCTTATTCCTTGTGCACCCTTGTATATATTCTTAATTTTTAACAGGGTTAATTTGTTTGTACTTGTTTAGATCCTAAGTTGCATCCTAAAAAGACATACACAGTATGTTAATGAACACAGCACTGCTAACAACTTGGAACAGGGTTTAACTACTGCCTGTAAGACTTGTTCCCCATATTTTTTGGTTTGCAGCATACCTTATATATTACTAAAAACTTCTTGTCTTTCTTGTAAAGAATAATATTGGGCCTGTAATGACATAAACATAATTTTTTGTGAAGCTTTGCTGTTGTTATATTGTTTAATATTACAATGTGGCCACTTGTGGCCTCTGTTTACTTATGTTGTTAATAGCATATCTTAAAGGAGACTGTGAGCTTCTTAGAGTGGTATTAGTGTTCTTTGTAGTCTGCGCGAAAACATAATCATAGTATTCCCCTGTTGGTCTCAAAGCTATCATTTTGCTTTTATAATTAAAAGTTCAAATACCAACTTCCAAGTGTTTAATGCTTTAACTGCTTACCCTTACTCCTTCTGGCTCAAGCTTCTCCTATATGGTTCAGTTCCTTTGCGTGTAAGCACTGACACCCAACAAATTTTAATGGCAGCTACTTACTGGTTACCTCTTACTCGTTTTTGTGAGATCCCATTGTGTGAGTAACCACGTCGTCATAAACAGTTGATCGCACCTGTGCGATCTTGGTTGCTAAGAAACCAAACACTACTGCACTGATCAGTGCACTTGAGTGCTCACAAAAATAGACTATTTGTTCCTAGTTGCTGCAGCTCTGTGCTAGTTTACTTTTTTATTTTTTAACTTTCTTGTGAGGTTATTAAAATGAAAATACATTGTTCTCATACCATGTTTTCTTTTCACAGGGTGACATGACAGTAAAGAGGATTTTTTGCTAATATCGACAGTTGCCTTGATTAAAAATGCAGCAAATAAATTCCAGGCTTCTCAGAAGTATTATTTGTTATTATATCACCTTACATTACTGCTTTCTGCAACCCAAACTATGAAATTCGTAATGAAATACAAACAGTCATTATTCTTTATTTGCTGAGGGGTCAATTGCAATTTGATCTTCCCATTTATTAAATACTTATCAATCACTCAGTGGCTTAAAATTGTCTTCATAGATCGATTCTCTAGTTCACATTATACCAAACTTGTTAAACACCATATTATTGTTTAAACAATCATTATTTAGATAACTCTGGGGTCAAATGCAACTTGGCCTCCCTGTCATAAATACTAAAAGTTGCACTGAAGGTAAAACATCATCTTTATCATTTTAGATAGTAGTAATTCACTATGTTATGTATAATATCCTTGTATTTTAACTTCTCTTTGTACATTTGCTATAACAACATTATTTGTTTTCTCCCTTGGAAAAATCACTGCTTATTTATTTTGCTGAGGGGTCAATTGCTATTTGGCCTCCCACTTCATGAAATACTCGGCAATCACTCCATGGCTTAAAATTATTTTCACAGATGGATTCTGTAGCTCACATTCTATCAAACTTGTAAATACCATAGTACTGTTTAAACATTAATTATTTAGATACCAATGGGGTCAAAATGCAACTTGACCTCCCTGTTAAAAATACTGAAAGTTGCTCTAAAGGTGAAACATCATCTTTACTGCTTTAGATAGTGATTGTACTGTGATATTTATGATATCCCTTTTTGGCTTCTCATAGTACATTTGCTACAACAACATTATTTGTATCTCCCTGGGATCACTTGCTGCTTATTTATTATGATGAAGGGTCAGTTGCTATTTGACCTTCTCCTTCATTAGATACCTGACAATCACTCAGTAGTTTAAAATTATCTTCATAGATCGATTCTCTCACTCACATCAAACCAAACTTTTAAACACCATAATACTGTTTAAAAAAATTATCAAATAACATAGGGGTTAAGTGCAGCTTGACCTCTCTGTTGTCAATACTGAAAGTTGTCCTGGAGGTAAAACATCATTTTTACCCTTTTAGATAGTGATTGTACTGTTATTTAGAATATCCATCTGTTTTGACTTCTTTTAGTAACTTGCTTCAACAATGTTATTTTTATCACTTTTGGGTCAATTGCTACTTGACCTCCCTGTTGTAAGTGTTGCAAGTTATTCTATAAAGAAATCTCTACTTCATTTAGAATATCCCTGTACTATCAACTTCTCATAGTTGACTTTATATAACAACATTATTGTGATCATACTGTGGTCAATTGCTACCTGACCTCCCTATTATGAATGTCAAAAGTTATTTCTACTGGTTAAATCTCTACTTTACTAGTTTACTAATTGATTTCTGTGTAATGTTTATTTGCTTTATCATGATATATCTACCCTTTCAGTTATATACGATCTAAATGCATGCCTGCCAGTTTGTTTCTACATTCATCCCAATCCTGTCATCTAATGTATTCATGTGGAATAGCCACCTCCTTTCAGCTCTTAAAAGATAATCCCAGTCATTACCTCCTCTTTCTGGTGTCTGTGCTTTTTCAAGTCCCCTAAACCTTAAAGAAGCTTCATTATGGCCTGCTTGTTCAAAATGTGTAGCTACTGGGGATGTCTCTTCTTTTCTTCTTATATCTCCCTTATGTTCTTGTATGCGGGTCTTGAGCATCCTGCAAGTTTGTCCAATATACAGCTTATCACAAGGGCATTGTATTACATACATATATTACCCCTTCTGTCATGCTGTTAATATACTGTCTAATTGGATGACTATGTCCTGTATGTGGATGTATGACTGTTTGTTTTTTTGATGTATGACTGCATACTGAGCACTTGCCACAAGGGACCATGCCTGGTGCTAATGATCCCAATAGTAGTTGTGCTTCCTTGTTTTCTGGTAATTTAAATTGAGATTTTACCACTTGTTCCTTAAGATTCTATACTCTTTTTGTAGCTATTATGGGCTTATTTAAAAGTTCTAGTATTTGTTCACTCTCCATTTCAACTAAAGGCCAATATTTGCTTATTATTTGTCTAATTTCTTTTAACTTATGATTGTATTTAGTAGCAACTACTATTCTTTGTGGCTTTGTTTTGGGTCCTTTACTTTTTAATATGTCCTCTTGTGTCTTATTTTTTATTTTTTATTCTGCCTTTGTCAATGCCTTAGGCTTATATCCTCTGTCTATGAACCTAGTTAACATGATTTTTAATTCTTTCTGTGCTTCTTGTATTGCTGTACAGTTTCATTTCACTCGCGTTAACTGAGAGTATGGAATAATATGTTTGAGCTTTGTTTCATGGAAACTATTACCATGTAATATGTTGTTTCTATCTGTTTCCTTCCTATAAAGTTCTGTCTCTGTCTTGTTTTTACCTTTTTTATCTTGACATCTTATGGTACTTCTTTTTTATCAAAATTCATCACAAACTTAAGATTTTTATCTTTGTTGTTCAGTTCCTCATGGAATTTGATATGTTCTTCCTGTTCCCCTTACCATAACATAAAAATGTCATCAATAAAATCAAGCCAGTGTGTATTTTATTGTTATTTTCTACAAATATGTGTTTTTTTTTCCAAAATTGTCCATATATGCATTGGCATATGCTGGTGCCATTGTGGAACCCATTGCTGTCCCCTTTTTCTGTTGATAGAATGTCCCGTTGAACTCAAAATAATTCCTTCTTAATATTATATCTGCCATTTCTTGCAGTATTCTTGTTTTAGGTGAGCTGTTCCTGACCCTAGTATCTAGTATTTACCCCAGACATTAAATCCCTTCCTGATGCGGGATAGATGTGTATAAATCTGCTACATCTAATACCACTGAAATGGTTTCTTCACTTAAATCTTGTTCTGTGATTTTTTGTAATTTCAAGATCATGTCTCTGGCATCCTTAACATAAGAATTTGTTTTTTCTATCAATGGTTGTAGGTGGAAGTTTATATATTTTGAAATTGGTTCAAAGATAGATTCAATGCCTGAGACTATTTGTCGGCCAGGTGGATTAGTTGCATGTTTATGAATTTTAGGTATAGAATAAAGAGTTGGTATTCTTGGGAAATCTTTGTAATAATTCAGCTTTCCATGGTTCTATCCATTGCATGGCTTCATATTCATTAAGCATGGCATCAATTTCCTGTTGTATTTTTTTAATTGGGTCTTGTTGTAAAACCTCATAATCTTCTCTGTTCACAAGTAAGTTAGTGCACATTTCCTTATATTGTATCCTATCCTGGACCACTATACCCCCTCCTTTATCTGCACTCTTAATTATGATTGTTTGATCTTGCTTTAAATTCTCTAATGCTTCTCTTTCTTTTTTAGTTAAATTATTCCATTCTGGGTTTATACTTTCTTTGGTTTTAAACAGTCCCGTTATTTCTTTTTCTGTAATTTTGCAAAATTATTCTATGCCATTTACTTTACCAGAAAGTGGATTATATTTAGATCGAATTTGCATATTATCTTTAAGTCTTTGTTTGTGTGTATCAACTGTGGTGTCACTTCCACCAAATTGATTTTTTAGGCATACATTCCTGTAAAACATTTGCAGGTCTACCTCCAGGTCGAACAGATTAACTGGCTGGGTAGGGGCAAAAGATAATCGTAAACTGAGAACTTTTATTTCTTCCATTGATAGTGTTCTTTTGCTCAAATTGAATATAGGTATAATGTCTTCATTTGCCTCTGCCTCTCATTTGTCTTGTTTGCCTTCCACCTATTCCTCCTCCCCTGCTTCCCCTCCCCTCAAGGCAAGAGAACTGTTGACATTAGCAAAAATCCTATTTACTGTCATGTCACCCTATGAAAAAAAAAATGGCATGAGAACAATGCAAAAGTATACACAGAGTGATTGACAAGTATCTAAGGAAGGGGAAGGTCAAATTGCAACTGACCCCTCAGAAAATAATAAATGTTTGTATTTTATTATAAGCTAGAGAAACGATCTGTGAAGATAATTTTAAGCCATGGAGTGATTGCCAAGTATTTAATGAAGGGGAGGCCAAATAGCTCCTGACCCCTCAGCAAAATAAATAAGCAGCGACTGATCCAAGGGAGAAAACAAATAATGGTGTTATAGCAAATGTACTAAGAGAAGTAAAATACAGGGATATTATAAATAACATAGTACAATCACTATCTAAAATGGTAAAGACAATGTTTTACCTTCAGAGCAACTTTCAGTATTTATGACAGTGAGGTCAAGTTGTATTTGACCCCAGAGTTATCTGAATAATGATTGTTTAAACAATAATATGGTGTTTAACAAGTTTGGTGTAATGTGAGCTAGATAATCAATATGTGAAGACAATTTTAAGCCACTGAATGATTGATAAGTATTCAATGAATAGGAAGGTCAAATTGCAAAATGACCCTTCAGCAAATAAAGAATAATAACTGTTTGTATTTCATTATGAATTTCACAGTTTGGGTTACAGAAAGCAGTAATGTAAGGTGATATAATAACAAATAATACTTCAGAGAAACCTGGAATTTATTTGCTGCATTTTTAATCAAGGCAAGAGAACTGTTGATATTAGCAAAAAATCTTCTTTACTCTCATGTAACCCTGTGAAAAGAAAACATGGTATGAGAACAATGTATTTTCATTTTAATAACCTCACAAGAAAGTTAAAAAATAAAAAAAAGTAAACTAGCACAGAGCTGCAGCAACTAGGAACAAATAGTATGCTTTTGTGAGCACCCAACTGCACTGATCAGTGCAATAGTGTTCGGTTGCTTAGCAACAGAGATTGTACAGGTGCGATCAACTGGGTGTGACAATATGATTAGTCACACTGTGGGATCTCACAAAAACAGGTGAGAGGTAACCAGGAAGTAGCTACCATTAAAATTTGTTGGGCTTTAGTGCTTACACGCAGAGGAACTTAACCAAAAAGGAGAAACTTGAGCCAGAAGGAGTAAGGGTAAGCAGTTAAAGTATTAAAGAACTCTTAGAAGTTGGTATTTTAACTTTTAATCATAAAAGCAAAAAAATGGCTATGAGACCAACAGGGGAATACAATGATTATGTTTTCACAGACTACAAAAAATGCTAATGCCACTCTAAGAAGTTCACAGTCTCCTTTAAGGTATGCTGTTAACAAAATAAGTAAATAGAAGCCACAAGTGGCCACATTGTAATATTAAACAATATAACTACAGCAAAGCTTCAGAAAAAATAATGTTTATGTCATTACAGGCCCAAAATTATTCTTTGCAAGAAAGACAAGAAGTTTTAAGCAATATATAAGGTATGCTGCAAACCAAAAAATATGGGGAACAACCC
The DNA here is from genome assembly GCA_016271365.2 of Neoceratodus forsteri. NCBI lineage: Eukaryota > Metazoa > Chordata > Ceratodontiformes > Ceratodontidae > Neoceratodus > Neoceratodus forsteri. The sequence goes on along the minus strand of CM057452.1, from coordinate 506,345,827 downwards.
TTACAGGCAGTAGTTAAACCCTGTTCCAAGTTGTTAGCAGTGCTGCGTTCATTAACATACTGTGTATGTCTTTTTAGGATGCAACTTAGGATCTAAACAAGCATGACTAAATTAACCCTGTGAAAAAAATTAAGAATGTATACACAATGGTGCACAAGCAATCAGGGCTGGTTCTAGGACGTACTGGGCCCTGGTGCAAGACTTCGTAGTGGGCCCCCCCTTCCAAGGGCCCCCCAAAGTACCCCTCACCCCATTCTTCTGAGTCTCCCGGGGCTCCCATAATCATTCCTACCATTAGTCCTGGTCCATGGTACACTCTTTGTACTACATTCCCCATAGCTCTCCCTGAAGTCAATCACACCAAACAGTTACAGTAGCTCCCCATTTCACACCAAAAATCCTGTTTCCAGAGATGGGCACAGCCTATATTGACCTAGAGGCCTACCCAGTTGTAGGCCCCATGGCCTGCCCCAGACACAGGCAGACCTCATTGCATCTAGGCCACTACCCACTCACATCTTTCACCCCCTAACCATCGTGACACATGGGGAACCTGGATCAAGAGGCGCTGCCACCATCCTCTAATCTCCTGCCACAGCCCTGCCACCACCACCACAGCCCCCAATGACCCAAGATAACACTTCTAAAGACTGGGCCCAATGCCCCCAGGGCCTAACTTCCTGCTCCACCAACTCCTCCACTCCTATGGATGCTCTCACCACTCGGTGCCCAAAAGAACTGTAGACCCAATGACCACAACTGCATGTCTGCTCCACCTCCTTCAGAGACCCCAAACCCAGGTCCTGGTGCACCGCTGCCAAAAACTGCTGACCTACCTAAGAGGAGGGGGAACCCTCCTCTGAACTGCCCTGCTGCAAAACCCACTGATCTCTCTCCAGTTCCAGCCTATCTACCCACTATATATAGTAACCAAATCTGCTGACCTCAAGTGGCAGCAACAGAAAAGACACCCCCACAGCATGCAAACTCCCTAAGCATGGGGGGGGTCCCTAAGGGTAGAAATAAGCCCAGCCACAAGGGGGGCTTACATACCTAACTATCTCATACTGTAAGTCCATGGCCAAACCCAGACCATCAAGGTGTAAACAAAATATCACCCTCACCTCAAAAACTTGACGAATCCCAAGTTTGTCTGTTAGGGGAGAAAATAAAATTGTCTCCAACTGGCCCAGCAGAGAATAAAAACTCCAACTGGCCCAGCAGAGAATAAAAACTATCTGGCCCATTCCTCCAACTCATCACCAATTCAAGCACCACCCACCAACAGAAAATAACAGAGGGAAACAATAATATTTCAGATTGCTAACATATTTATTCACAATAGCGCTAACTAATGGGTGGGGGTACCAGTGAGGCCACAAACCTCTGACTGGTTTCACCATTCAAGGTGTCATCAAGGAAAGAAACATCTGCACATTTGTCAGTGCAGTAAGAGCAATCTCACTACATTTCTGCTCAACAAATCCCAATGTAACTGCTTCTAGCTCTCTCCCTTTGTTCATAATCCGTAAACTCTAATGTTTTAATGTATTCCTATTGTTTTGCAACAAAAAAAATCTCTGTAGTCTTTCCCAAAACTGTGTTGTTTCATGCTCGCTAAAGTTCTGTACAAATGCTGTATTGTTTTTTTGCACTGGACGCTTATGGAAATGGGCAATGTGTTCACATGCCTTCCCGTATAATTATACTTTAGTCCCGAATATGTGTGCATTCCATAATGTTCACTGGTCCAGGTGCTGACACGTCTTTGCGGCTGTCAATGTTTGCATCATACCAATAACACTTGCCTTCTGTGATAATCGATATGGTACTCTAGCTGCGCTGTCCCTTTGTGAACTATAGCAATCACCAGCAAGTCATACCCTTCCTATTAGGATAACGATATGATCGCTACATTGCTGGTGATTGCTTTCATATTAAGATGCCCTGCCCTGCCCCAAACATAAACCCAAACCATAAAAACAAACACAGTCGTACCTGATGCCTGTGCAACTATGTTCCAGCACGTTGATCCTGCGGTGGATAAACTGTAGATGGGCAAAAAGGGAATACCCGTAGGATGTGGCAGCCCTGACAACCACACAACTTACAAAAGCTGGCTTACATGGCGATATTGCAAACTCTGTGGCTGCTGAATTAAATGCTTGCTTGTAACCTGGCTGGAGATTTGTTTCCACCACAGGAGATTTATTGTGGCAAAACCACAGCCTGTGCAGGTACGTCCGAGGAGGTGCTTGCTTGCGCATTTGCAGCAGGGAGGAGGGAAAGGATTTAATTTTTAAATGTCCAGCCACAGCGACACAGCACGTACACTAACTAGACTGGACTCTCTCTCTACTGGAAGGGACTGCCCGGTGCCGCGGGTCTCAGGCAGGGGGGAGGGAGCCGGGGCAGGCGGTGGGCAGGAGGCAGCAGGCTGATTTTGCTCCATGAGCAGTTTAAAAGTAAAAAAAAGATAAAATCTAATTTTTGACTTAGGGAGCCTTGGGCCCCGCTGGCGCTCTGGGCTCTGGTGCAGTGGCATCCCTTGCACCGCCCCCGACGCCGGCCCTGCAAGCAATAATCTTTATTGAATGGTATCTGTATACACCAAAGAATTAAAAATGTAACATATATAAAACAATATAATTTAAAAAAATGCTGATTATTGACATAAAATAAATGTGTTTACAGATGTGTAACAAAGAATAAACCCCGTGAACAAGCTTCAAGTTGAGCGAAACATAGGGGGATGAGAAATAAAAAGAAAGATTTAAGAACAATAACTTGAGTGAAGAGTGTTTACTTCTAAGGGCCCCCCAACATTTCCTATATTTTTTCTTGAATTTTAAAGCCTAGATTGGGGGCTGAAGAACCTGGAGGAGAACCATTACCCACTAAACAATATTTACATGAAGAACACTGCCAGGGTGGAGCCTGGATGAGCCACTCCCATGGTGGAGTGCCTAGAGCACCTGTTTCAGACAGTGTCTAGTACATGGGGCTGCAGTTCAGTTCTCCCCAGGTCCCACTGTAAGGCGGCTTTTAAAAAAAAAAAATTCCCTGGTCCACCTTTGCCTTCTTCTCCTAAGTCCACGACCCCATGGAGCTGATTATAATAAGCCTGGGAGTTGTGGGGGAGGGGGCCAAGCACCCCTCAAAAAGAGAGCCAGTCGGTGTGTTTTCAATGGCATGCACTCTTGTCATTTCAGTTGGGATTTTGTCTTGATGCTGTTAGAGCACACGCCATTGTGTCTGCACCATTCTTTGTTTGCATGATTTTGCTTACAACATTATGACCCTGTGCCCCTTTCACCCAGCTCCACATTAATGGCTTGTCCAGGAGTTGCAGCTAAAGTTAACAGCACTGTTGTAGGTGCTTATTGCACTTCATCTCTTATTTCAGGCATCCCTTCGAGTAGATGACTAAGGTCTGGTGTGGGATAGTAGTATGGTGGGTGATGAACTACTTCTCCTTCTGACTTGTAGCCTGAACCTTCTGGTCCTACCAACTTGTCAGAATTGGCTGGAGTGGCCCCAGATTGCTGGACCTTCTATTTATTTTTGCATTTTCTCATGACAGACCTTGTCTATGGAGGTTCAGGAGGATGTAACAAGGTGAAAGAGTCTAACATGTTTCAATATAAGAAAAATAGCAGGACAAGAGGACACAGCATGAGATTAGAGGGAGGCCGATTAAGGAGTAATGTGAGGAAGTTCTTTTTTACAGAAAGGGTGGTGGGTGCATGGAATGTCCTACCTCAGGAAGTGGTGGATATGAATACAATGCAGGGCTTCAAACAGGCATGGGAAAAGCATAAGGGAGCAATACAGATGAGTATGAATAGATAGGCCATTGACAGCAAAGGCCTATGACACATTCATAAGGTAGAAAAATAAATGGGCAGACTGGATGGGCCTTGCAGTCCTTATCTGCCATCAACTTCTATGTTTCTATGTTTCTATCTGATGACTCACTCTCATCTGTGATGACCATTAGTCCAACTGGCAGTAAATGATTTTGACGAATTGTTCTGTAACCATTGGTGTGTCCTTTGGGATTAATCTTGTAAACAGGCATATGCTGTTGTTTCTCTGTTATGACATAGGGGGTACTATCCCATCTGTCAAATCTTATGCTTTCCCTGGAGTCCAAACTTTCTCATTAATACTCAGTTGCCAGGCAACAACTCATGGGCTTTGTCCTACTTATCGTATCGCTCTTTATTTGCATGATTTCTTTTCCCAGCAGCTTCAGCAGCCAACTTGTAGCCGGAATTGATTTTCTCATTCAGTTTGCTTACGTACTACAAGTAGGTCTCAGATCAAGTGTCATTAGGCAAGACACCAAAACAAATGTACACAGGCAGTCTGGCTTCCCTGTCAAACATTAAACTGTAAGTTGAAAATCCAGTTGCATCATTCTTTGTACAGTTGTATGCATGTGCTGCAGCACTCACCTGTTGACTCCATTTCTTTTTTGTCTTTGGGGTTCAGAGTTCCTAACATATCCAGTAGAATATGGTTAAATATTACAGGCTGTGGGTTGCCCTGTGGATGGTGAGGGATAGTGCATGATTTGTTGATGCCACACATTGACAATAGTTCTTTGATTTAAACAACTCTCAAAGTCTCTCCCTTGGTCAGAGTGAATCTGCTAAGGGGCCCTGTAATGTACAAATAATTTTTCTGCTACAACTTTAGCAACAGTGGAGGCCTTCTGGTCTTTGGTAGGGTAACAGCTCCAAACTCTTGCAAGCTGAGCACAGTGAATACTGTAGGGAGTGCTGGGAAAGGGTGGCTAACCCTACCAAAATACAGAGTTCCAGGTTCCCAGCATCACTCCTGGTTTTCAAATACGACAAAGTATCAGACAACTGTATCAATCTGAGCTAGCTTTTGTTGCAAAATAACAAACTGGCTCCAAGTACTGATATCTTCACCCAGTGATCAGTAAAGCCCCCAGTGCTCCAGCAAAATGTCTTCATCGACGGGTGTCCCATGGGGGGCTCCATTGTGCTGAGATAACAGAATGGGTACGGTGGCTCTCAGCCAGTCAGGTTTCACAATTTTTCAAACCTGATTTATAATACAGCAAAACAACCCTTTTCTAGTCATGGATTTACATGCAGAACAACATTCTAGCAAACACTGCAATGTCTTCTTAGGCATATAGGAAGTAATTTTTAAGGATGTCAAGTAGCCTTATAGGTGTTGCCTTCTTTTGTACTTATTCTATGGTTTGTATTTTCTGTGATATATTAGTAATCTAAATTCATATTTTAATTTTTTTTGCTCCAGTCCTAATAGTTATATCCTTTTAAAAAGTAAATGTTTCACTACTGTTACTACTACATTGAAGTGCCACTTTGTAAATCATCATCTAATATCGGTATTGTCACCTTTGTCCAAGACGATATCATCAGAGATCCTTAACCAGTCAGATGAACATATCAATGGATTGATATTGATTTTTTTTATTTACTGTTTCCCCTCCTAATTTTGGGACCATTACCACTCAGTCCTTGGTCTCCTCCCTGTGTACTTCATCTATCCAGGTGGATAGTCCACCATAGCTTACTCCTGTGTCAGGGATTAGGAGCTGCACAACTCTGCTCAGGAGATCCAAATCTGTATCTCATCCAATGCAGATGACTTCACATGGCCCAGTAGTACTGTCAGGAGGTCTAGGCCTCACTCTCAGGTTCTTGGCAGTAACAGACATGCAAGGAATCACAGACACGTTCCATAAGAGCAATAAAGCTTGTTTATTACTACCCAAAGGATAATCACAGTTGCCCTATGCAGTTCTTACCAAAAGGAACTGGGAGCCAATGCTAAGCGTTCCCTATACCTCAAGGAATCTCCATGTATCCTGTGGTCTGTGAGGTAGAAGACGTAATGTCTTACATCACATACCTAAGATAATTACCATGGTTACTATAAGATAGAAACATTTCTAGTTATAGAAATGAGCCCTATTGGCTAAATTAGAGGTGGCTCCACAGTCCAAGATAACATTATACAATTTTGTAGTAGTCATCACTTTGTAAAGACAAAAAAGTACAGTTGTACATAGCCGTGTAATAATACAAATCATCAGAAGATGGCAATGCTGACTCACATATCGTAATCATTACAAGAACACAGATGTCCTATCATCTTGTAAGCAAGAAATACATATATGTATATTAGAAAGTAAAGCATATAACAATAATATGCATACATATCCTGACATCTGCTCTTATACGGTAGATGCCCTTAGCCCTATATGTTAGTATAACATATGCCTAATTACTAGCTGTCTACAGTGTACCTCTGGGGTTACCAATAAGGGTGCATGGACCTCATGTAACATTCCCCCCTTGTCATCTCAGAAAGGGCAACACAACAAAAGTAGGGAAGTGGATAGGGAGCAGTGGTCATTTACATATCTGATGCATGAGCCTTGTAAAGGAACTCCAGCTGTTCACGGTGCTGACTCAGTGTGCACCGTAGGCAGCAAAGCATAATAATGAGAAAAAATATAAAAAAATGCTTGAATAATAACAAAACCTTTAAAGGTAATCTCTAACCAAGTGTTAATAAGTGCACTGTTCATAACACCATCATTAATAAGTGCAAGGACAGCTTCATCAGCTGTAGAAATATTATTGCTGATGTGGATGAGATGGGTGTCTTTCCTTTCTAAAAGTGATTTTAATGTCAAAGTGAGGGGATCAATGTGTACATTAAAGTAAGGTAAATACTCAGAAAGTGTAAGCAGATAATCAGGGTTACCATCAAGAATGTCAGTGTCCATAAGAGGGAGGGGTGTAATAACTGTATGCCCAATAACTGACTTTTGATGGGGCATGAAGCAGAAGATTGGACTATCAATAGAACATGTTTGCATTCCATAAGTGTAAGTTTTAAAGTTTGTGATGACTCAGTACTCGCCATCTGAATTATATTGCATTTTAACAGTAGGCAGTCTCCATTTTTGCAGCTGTACTGGGCAGATGTAGGTAGTCTTGGAAATTTGTGTTGACAGGCGGTGAACCTCCTCTCGATAAGACTGGTAGAGCTTGTCTGGAGCCAATGTTGAGTCCTGGTAGTCTATGTCATTAGTGGTGATGTCATCGTCCAAGGAAAAGGACCAGTCAATACTGTCTGGGGAATATCCACATACAGGTTTAATAACATGAAATATGTCACAGCGACACAAATAAATATACCCTTTCTTCGCATAACAATCCATGTGCGGGTCAATCCAGGCGTCCAGTAGAGAATGGAAGACCAATAGAAGAGGTAAGTTGAGGCGTTCTCTGTAGATGTCATTATCAAGTAGTCCAATGGAGTGTACAGATGCGAGTTTATTGAATAAAGCTGTAGTAGGATCAAAACATGGTAAAGAGACAGTAAAAGAAACAAACATAGTGTCCTTAATGGAACATTTCTTAGAAGTAAAACATGGACCAGTGTTAGGGTGTCTCGTCACAAAACCCAAATTCCTAGCTGTGGAAAGAGGAATAGTGAGAGTCTGCAGCATATATAGTTCAATACAGCTGGAAGATTTACACTGAGGACAATACCATTTAGAGATACATCTGTCATGTATAATATCAGGAATTCTTCCAGATTCTATATCACAGAAAAGATTATTGATGGTAGTAATAATGTAAGAACCATAGGCTGAGCACAATATCTCACGGGCAATATATTGTTTATCTGCTTCTTTATTATTCTGTGCAATGAAAGCGTTAATCTTATCTTTAGAATCTGAAATGCATTAGCAATGTTGTGCATGTTGTATACAGGGGCCGGGATATTCAGAGCAGTTGCACCATGTGCAATAGGGATGAGCCTGTGCAAGAGAGGAAATGCGCCATAAAGTGATATTCAGTGGCAGCAGATGCGCACCACAAAATCCAATGCGCTGTAGTGCAACAGTAATGAATGCATGTGCAAGTGCGGGGGCATAACCAGGAATATGTGGTGCAGTGTGATATACAACAGCAGGTGACATGCGCAATAGTGGAGCAAGCAGAAGTTGCGCGATTGTGGACATGAGCAGATATAAAAGAGAGCAAGTGATGGGAGGATGACTGCGCTAGAGAGGAGCCATAGTGGGGGAGAGTGGAGATGGAGTGGCAGGGAGCCGGGACAAGATACAGGTGGCCAGGGGTGGCCAAGAGGTGGACGGGGGCCAATGGAAGCTTGTGTGTGGGTGTGTGTGAGTGTGAGTGTGTGTGTGAGGGTCTGTGTGTGCCACACAGGAAGGGGAGCAGTGGGGCAGAGGCAGAGCACATAGTGGTGCAGTGCCAGGGGTGCACCCAGTGCAGGGACAGGACCAGAAGCACACAGCCGGGGGAACTGGGTAGGCAGCCACCCCGAGGGGGAACACCAACCCGGTACATGGCCAGTGTCACTTCCAGATGAAGGCGGTAATGATGGGTGTGAGGAGGCAGGCTGCAGGGAGGCGCGGCCATGGAAGGGCCTGTTGGCGGTATGCCCAGAACAGGCTGTACCATGCCCACATCAGCTTCGAGCTGTACAGTGACATTGAGATAATGGGCTGATACTGCCTGAACCGGGCCATTCTGAGGCAGCTCTGTGAGCTGTGCAGTGAGGAGATGCAGATACCCACAAGACAGAGCCATGCTCTGTCCGTGGAGACAAAGATCACATCTGTCACATACCTGCTCACCACGGGCACCTTCCAGAGACCAACAGGGGACACAACAGGTATAACCTAGTCAGCCGTGTCATGCCTACTCACACATCTCCTCAGCGCACTGCTGCCACATGCTGAGGAGTACATCCATTTCCCCAGCACACAGGCAGAGCACACAGCAAACATGCAGGAGTTCCACAGGGTAGCAGGGTTGCCTGGCATGATCTGGGCCATCGACTGCACCCATGTTGGCATCCGCATGCCACCTGGCCTGGAGGGGGTGGCATATATAAGCTGCATGGGATACCCAAGTGTCAACTGCCAGGTGGTGTGCGATGCCAGAGGGTGCATAATCAATGTCTGTGCCATGCACCCTGGGGGAGCACACAATGCCTTAATCTGGCACCAGTCTCCACTGTACCATAGGTTTGAGAGTGAGGACATCCCCACTGGCCATCTGGTGTGTGAATATGCAGTACACGCCAGATGCTGAGAGCAGCAGGGTGTGTGTGTGGGGCAAGGGCAGGGTGCCATGGGGTGCAGCCTGGAAGGCCAGGGGCACAGTGTCACAGACCACTATGCTAATGATACCTCTCTACACACAGGTGACAGTGGGTACCCACTCCGGCCCTGGCTGCTCACACAATACCAGTGCCCAGTGACCCCAGTGCAACAACAGTACAATGGGGCACACACCACTACATAGAACACCACTGAGCGGGTGTTCGGGCTGCTGAAGTCTCAGTTTCATTGCCTGGACAGGTCTGGTGGTGCCCTACTGTACTGCCCCTCAAAGGCCTGTGGGCTATTCCTGGCCTGCTGTATCCTGCACAACATGGCCACCAACTGTGGGATAGCCATTGAGGTAGAAGAAGGGGACAGCAGTGGGGACGATGAGGATGCCGGACCAGCTGGTGTTGGGCAGCCACCCCTGGGTGAAGGATTCCCGGCTGGCCCAGATGGCCCAGCAGCACTGGGACACCATCGCAGAGGAGCACTATGGACCACACAGATAGGTGAACAGGGCCATGAGCAAGCAGCAGGGGCAATGGCACAGCTGACAGACAGGCAGGGGCAGACACCAAGGCAGGTTCGGAGGCAGGGGTGAGGGAATAGGCGGGGGCCTGCACTCAAAGGCAGAACACAGCAGGGCTGCACAGAGCATGCACACACAGGCACACACACCCCATCCCTTGCTCACAGGGCCACACACATGCCCACCCCCATATGCCCCCACACACCCATACAGGACCCAACAGAACCACACCCAGTGGCAGGCACTGTGCGTGTCTCAGATGCTGAGCACCGTTGCACAGTGGCGGACAGCGCTGTGCTGGCATCATCATGCACATGCCACAGTGGCCAGCAGCCGGGTGGGTGTGCACAGGGCCTGTGTGAGTGCAGGACAGGGTACCACACCCATGCGTCACACACAGAACACCACAGTGCACACTGGGCAGTGGCAGACAGCTGTCATGGAGGGGGAAGAGTCACTCACGCTGCACAGTAGCACAGTTGCTACGGACACGTAGGCAGCCCTGCCGAGATCTGCCAGCTGTAATAGGCTGATCAGTGGCCTCATGGGGTGGCCCTGATGGTCCCCCAGGGGTGACACTGTGTGAATGCGACCGTGTCCATGCAGGTGTCTGCAGGCCACCAAACATGCCTGCACCAGCGTGTTTGGTATGCCCACAGCCGACCCTGGCGTTGACATGGCAAGGGTTGCCCGATGTCGAGACCGAGGGGTGGACATTGCACTCCATGGGGTGTGCGGTGGCTGGGTACACAACTGGTCATCCAGTGTTGCCATGACAGTTGCCATTGCAGTGGCATGCCTATCGATGGCTGCAGTCACATTCACTTGCTGTTGAGCTAACTCTGCCAGGAGCAGGGCATGGTCCCCGTTGCACCGCTCCTCTGCCTGGTGCAGCTCCGCACGGAGTGCATCCACTGCTACCACAAGCCACACCTGCTGATCCACAGTGGCCTGGAGCAGACAGCTGTGGATGTCCAAGGGGTCATCTGTATGGCTATCATACTGACCCCTGTGTGGTTCCTGACCCTGCGGCACAGCGCTCCGTGACAGTGGACACCGCATGGCGGTGCCTTCCTGGGGTACATTCTCACACGGTGCACTGTTGCCGCCCCCTGCCCCTGTCCCCCCATCAACACTGTCAAGCTGCTGCTACCGCCCCTCTTGCTGCTGAGTGCTGGGCACCACCAGCGTGGCTGCATTGGCATCACCAATGCCACTGCCACATCTGCACACCAGTGCTGCCCCACTGGATGCCACAGACATGACAGGGAAAATGGCTGGTGGGCAGGCAACCATGCCAGCACTGCCCGCACTACCGCTTAGGCAGATGCCAGTCATGGGATCCCCCTGTGACCCACCAACATCACTGTCTGGGACGTGAGTCACATCATCATCGGTACTGGAGTTGTCCCCAATCTGTGTCTCAACACTCAGGACACTGTGCCTGGCATCCTGCTGGAACACAGCCAGGGCCTCATCTGCACCCGCATCACAGGCATCAGTCCAGATGGCTTTGCAGGGCTGCAGGAGGTCAGTTCCTCGGACACCAGTGGAGGTGGATGGGCTTTTCACCGGTTCCAGAGCAGCCCCCTCCATGGACACACCCACCACAGCTGCCCCATGCAGATGCTCAGGAGCTGTAAAGAAACACAGTACTGTTAGGGGTGCTACCTGACCCCTGGACTCCACCCCCCCGCCACCCTCACACTGCCTGCACCGGTCCTACCATGTAGTGATGGGCTGCCGCCTGTCTGGAAGCCTCCGCTGGGCACACCCTCAATGGCACAACACTGCATGCTGCCAGCCACCTGCTCCTCCCATGGCATCAGGCGTGGCACAGCTTGCTGGCCCCCACCAGTGGAGGCATGTGCTGCCTGGATGGCAGCCACCTTGTCCTTTATCCTCCTCTTGTCCGTGCCAACCTTCTTTTTGCAATTCTGTTTGGAACACTGGTGACTGCCCTGCTGGTTGACCACATGTGCCACCTCACTCCACACTGCCACACAGGCCTGTGGTGTGCCTCTCTATCCACTGAGGAGTGGATCCCTATTAAGGTAGGCCTCGAACAGGGCATCCGATTCTGCCCTGGTGAAGGTGGGCCTCTGCTTCCGCACCCTCCCCTGCTCCTCATCCCCCTCATGTTCGGTCATGCTTGTACCTGTGGAGATGGATAGGTGTTATCATGGACTGTTCAGTCCCAGACTGCCCTCCCAGACCACTGTCCCAATGTCTCCACAACATGGCACATACCTCCAAAGGCTGCAATACTGATCCATGGCCTGTGCAATTCCATGGTGCCTTTATAATGCATTGCATGCAAATGAGGGCATGAGTCGATACTCTGCTGGGAGCAGGCCTTAGACAGCTAGTGTTGGAACCCACTGGGGAAGGAGTAATACTAGACCTGGTACTCTCAAATGAAGAGAGGATCCCAAATTTAGAAGTCAGTAGAAATCTGGGAACACGCGACCACTGCGCAGTGTGCTTCACAATAAGCACAACCATGGAGACGAGCCATACAAAAACAAGGATACTGGACTTTAGAAGGGCTGACTTTGGCAAAATGGGTGAATATCTGAGGAATACACTAGCAAATGGCCAAAAATGAGGGGTGGAAGAACAATGGCGAAAAATCAAAACTGCCATCATAGAGGCAACAAGCCTTTGTGTGAAACAGATGAAGAAAACAAAGCTGAGTTGAAAACCACTATGGTTCTCAAAAGAGGTGGCAGGGAAGGTTAAGGAGAAAAAGGCTGTATTCAAAAAGTATAAGGCATCACAGAAGGAGCACGACAGGAAACTGTATCAATTAAAGCAGAAATAAGTGGGGAAGACAGTCAGAACAGCAAAAGCCCAAACCGAGGAAAAAATAGCCAATTCAGTTAAGAAGGGGAGGATAAAACCTTTTATAGGTACATTAGGGAGCATAGAAAGGTTAAGGGAGGAATAGTGAAGATTAATAAGGGAGATGGGAGGTGGGCAGAGGAAGACAGTGAAAAGGCAGAGATACTGAATGAATACTTTTGCTCATTATTCACAAAAGAAGATGAGGAGGAGTTACCTAAACCAGACAATAGAAGCACTCTGGGTAGGGGGGTTGACACCATTCCATTTACAGAAGAAAGAGTCCTGAAAGAACTCCTAAATCTCATGGTGGATAAAGCAATGAGGCCTGACGGGATTCACCCCAGAATCCTGAAAGAACTAAGGGAGGACATAGTGACACCACTGACCACACTTTTTAACAAATCATGGGAGGATGGGGTGGTACCTGAGGACTGGAGGAGGGCAGATATGATTCCCCTTCACAAAAATAGGAGCAAGGCAGAAGCAGGAAACTACAAACCTGTAAGTTTGAACTCAGTGGTAGGGAAAATGATGGAATCACTTCTGAAAGAAAGAATTATTGAGTACCTGGAGGCCAGCAGGACACAGAACCCAAAGCAGCATGAATTTACAGCAGGAAGGTCATGTCAGATGAATCTAATTGATTTCTTTGACTGGGTGACCAAAGTAATAGACCAGGGAGGGGCTGTGGATATGGCCTACCTAGACTTTAGCAAAGCGTTTGACACAGTCCCGCACAAAAGACTAATAATCAAGTTAGCCAGCCAGGAAGTGGGTCCCAGGGTGGTAGCCTGGGTAGCAAACTGGCTGCACAACAGGACACAGAAGGTAATAGTGAATGTAACACATTCTGAAGAAATGGGGGTTACTAGTGGAGTATCTCAGGGCTCAGTACTGGGTCCAGTCCTCTTTAACATCTTTATAGGTGACATTGCAGAGGGTCTGGAGGGAAAGGTATGCCTCTTTGCAGATGACACAAAGATCTGTAACAGAGTTGATACACATGGTGGGGTAGAAAGGATAAGAAGGGACTTGGAAAGGTTGGAGGAATGGTCAGACATATGGCAACTTAGATTCAATGCAAAGAAGTGCAAAGTAATGCACCTGGGAAACAAAACCACAGGAGAAGAGTACACAATAGCAAGGGAGGTACTAACAACAACAAAAATGGAAAGGGACCTGGGGGTGGTCATATCAGATGATCTAAAGTTTGGTAAGCAATGTGAGAAGTCAGTAAAGACAGCCAGGAAGATACTGGAATGCACAGAAAGGGGCATTACAAGTAGAAAAAGGGAAGTGGTTATCCCTCTGTACAGACAGTTGGTGAGACCCCATCTGGAGTACTGTGTGCAGTTTTGGAGACCTCATCTACGCAAGGACATAGACAGGATGGAAGCAGTCCAGAGGAGGGCAACTAAAATGTTTCAGGGTCTGCATCAGAAACCATATGAAGAGAGACTGATAGAGCTTAATATGTATACCCTTGATGAAAGGAGGGACAGGGGGGACATGATAGAAATGTTCAAATACCTGAAGGGAATCAACAAAGTCCAGGAGGTAGCATCTTTCAGAAAAAGAGATTAGTAAGAACAAGGGGCACAATTTAAAGATAGAGGGGGGATGGCTCAGAGGTAATGTGAGGAATTTTTTTTTCTCGGAGAGAGTGGTGGATGCATGGAACCACCTTCCTGTGGAGGTTGTTGGGTCTAAAACAGTGGGGGAATTCAAACATGCATGGGACAGACATAAGGCAATTGTAGTGGGGGGTGGAAGAAAGTAGGCTGTTGGTCAACTAGAATCTGCAGCTTATCCTGTTGGTAGGGAAATGGGTAGACTGGGTGGGCCAAGTGGTCCTTATCTGCCATCAAAGTCTATGTTTCTATGTTTCTATGTATGCACAACCGTAATGGGATGCAAATGCAGTGGATGTGTAGCGGAATGGCTCATGAGTGGATTTGCATAACCTGGCTGAATATCACGTGGATGCGCCTTGCTCAATGGAGTTGAGCATGCTCAAGTCGTGGTGCACCACTGTGATGTGCACAATCGGACCCACACCATGCATACACACAGTGCTGACACGTACACTAGTGGCACAGCATACGCACATTGTGCAGGAGGCAGTACAGTGCACAGCCACTACTGTGCCCGTGGCACTCGAGAGCTGTACGTCCTACGGGGCACACGTGCCATAGCATGGTTGGCACAGTGCCATCATGCCCCGTATTGCGCCACTGCACCATGGGTGCCATGGAACCTCTGCGCAGTAGGCCACTGCATGGTGTCACACACATGCTCCCTACCGCGCACCATACAGGGGTCTCCCAGTAACACAGTGGCGCTCCATGCATGGCCTGACCTCTGACCCCGCAGCTACCCTTTGCCCTCTAGGTGCCATGTGGCCGCATGGCTGCCCACCTATTGTGCAGTCTGGTGCCAGCTTGATTGTCAATGGCAATGCAGTACCGCACTGCCTCAGCACGTGGGATACATGTGCTACCAGGTGCCATTTTGCACTGTGGACAGCGAGGAATATGCCATGCACCAGAGTCCCCATGTGGAATGACATCGAGCTGGCCGACCTGGTGGCTCTTGTAGAGCCCCATGCAGGTGCCCTCTTTGGGCAGGTGCCCCTTCAGATGCCTCGCACTGCGGTGTGGCAGGAGGTAGCAGATGGACTGGAGGAGGCCACTGGGAGCCAGAGTTCAGGGGAGCAGTGTCGTCACTGCTATGGTGACCTCCAGTGGTGTGACCCTGATCACCTGAGGTGCTTGCAAGTGCGTGTCCGGTGGAGAGCTGTGACACGGCCAGGTAGGTGCTCCTTGACCATCACAAGTCATCTCCGACTGTCCTTGGGGCACAGGGATCAACAGGCCAGGCTGCCGGGGGGGGCAGCACCTGTGTTGTCAGATGTGGGGGTGCACTGTATCCACCCTATGCCACCGCAACGCAGACATGCTGTGTGGGACATCACACTGGTCCGGGGGGCTATGGTTCAGACATGTACTGATGTGCTTCTCTCCATGTTTCCTCTCTACGACTGGAGGACCACCGTAGGGCCCGAATTGCTGAGGAACAATGGAGCCATGTCCACACTAGGGGAAAGGGCATGTGGGCAGGCCACAGTGGTGGTGCTGTGGGTCAGCAGTGCCCTGCTGATCAGGATGCAGGTAAGTACCGTGTTTTCCTACACACTTGTGCAGGGTGGGTTGCAGGGCTGGTGGTGTGGCATGGCCCTTCTGCACATGGCCCCTACAACTGTGCACTTCCCATGGTGTCCTCTGCACTATCCTGTGGGCCTGTACATGTGGGTGGGTGTCACAGATGGGCTGTGGGTGCACTCAGTGCCTGGCTGTGCCACTGCCTTCCCACTGCATAGCCATGATGCCAGAAGGCCAGGATTGTGCTGTGCAGTGCATGGGTGGTGATGGTGTGCAGTGGTCTGCATGGCTGTGGTTGCCCGGGTAGGTGTCTTATGTAGGCGCATTCACTGTGGGTGGTTGCATGCCATCCCAGGGGCACTGGTCACTGATGCACGCAGTGCACATTGGGTGGGCTGCGTTACACTGGCCAGTCACTCATACTGTTTCCGCTCCTTTCTCTTAGGTGGACGTCATTGGAAGGTTATCGAGCAGACCCTCAGAGAGATCCTGCAGGTCACCCAGGTGACACACGAGATGCTTGAGTGACTGGACAGGGGGAATGGCAGAGGTGAGACAGGTGCCCCGGGGCGGCAGAAGAGGACCGTGACTGCCAGTAGGGCCTGCTGCATGTGGAGACACTCCCTCCATCCCTGGACTGTACCCCACACCCCCATGTCCCCCACCTTTGCCTTTCCCATTGTCCCCTGCCCATTTTCCCTCCCCCTTGTAGCGTTGTCACCCTTCCCCTCCTCTGATGTACATACTTGTAATTAGTTATTGTTGTTGTTGTTGTTATATTTATTACATACATTTATATTTACGTCCGTGTTTGTCTCTGATTTGCAGCGGGCGCATGGAGCCTTGCTGCAGTGGTTGTGCATGGCTACTGTGGGGTGGGTCTGGAATGGGCATGGGTGTGCCTGGCAGTGCTCCTCCATGGTGTGGGTGGGGGCCATGGGCTATGTCTAGGGGCATGTGTGGTGTGCTCTGTGCACTGTTCACCTGTGTGCAGCAAGCTGTGGTGCATGTGCTGTTTCCCAGCCACCCCTGTTGGTGTGGGCTTTGCATGTGTGGCTGTGGCCATTGCTGCTACACCACCACCATGCGTGACTGTGGCACGCACGGTCATGTAGCCCCTGCCACTGCATGCTCATTCGCCGGCATGTCTTCAGGGGCAGGCCATATTTGTCACCTTGCAAGCATTGCGCCCTTGCAGCTGGCACTCCTACCCCTGGACTATCGCAATCTGTCCCTGTTGCCACTGTGGGCAGTGCCATTGGTTGCTGCCTCCATGCAGTCCATGGTGACTGCGGTGGTGCCTGTGGGCTGGTGGCTGTCACATGGGGTCCTGCTACATGCGGGTGGTGGCCTGGTCACAGGCTCATGCGTCTGCCATCAGGGTGACCAGGCTCATGGGGTGACCACTACATGGCAGGCTCACCAGCTACCTGGTGGTGGGCAGACTGCAGGTTACACGGCACCATGGGCTTCACAATGGCAGAGCCTGTTGCACTGCTTTGTGTGGCTGTTTGCTGGAGTACAAGTGGGACTGGGACAGGGGAGGGCATTGTGTGTGCCCTGTGTTGCCTCCTGTGTGGTGCATGCCTCCATGCACCACCGGAGGGGGATGTGTTGCCTGGCAGGGTCAGTGCTGTGGTGGGGTGGTTGCATGGGTGGTGGACCTTGCTCTGGTCCTGTGTTTGGAGTGCCTACCTGCTTGTGGTGGCATCCAGGGCAGACCTTGTCATGTGTGAGGTCCCTTGGGTACTGGTGCCATGTTAGCCACCTTGCTGTGCCTCCATGGGGGCCATGCTGAAGGGCCTTGTGTGGGTTGTGGTAGCATTGGTGGATGGTTTCACCACCTGTGTTGGGTGGTGCCTGTGGGGTTGTGGTACATGTGCATTGTGCTCTGGGGCAGCTGGATGTCTGGGCATGGTGGCGGCGGACTGCACTCAGTGTCATGTACTGTTTGATCATGCTTCTGGGCAAGGTGTCTCAGGCACTCTGTACTGGGGCAGTGGCATTGGGTTGGTGCCATGGCATAGGTGTGGCATGGCCATCATTGTGTCCCATTTCCTGTTGGCTGGTGGACAGTGCAGGGGTGCCATGCCCAGCAGGTGAAGACTACTGGATCACATCTGCTGGTGGTTCAGCAATGGGGTTCAAGGGTCAGTGGTCCATCTTACGCCCGTCTGGTTGTGCTGCTCATGGGGGCCTTGCCCTGGTTGAGTGGGGGGAATGGTCTGTGTGTCCTGGTGCATGCTTCTCAGCACATAGCACATCCATGGCTGCTGCTCAGCTGATTCCTGTCTTTGTCCATGCACATCCCTAGGGGTGCTATTGCACATCGACCCTGCTCCATGGTGCATCCCTCATTGCGTTATGGTGCATCAGGAGCAATATTCAGCCACATGGTGCAGGTGCACCTTGTCCTGCACATGGTTTGAATATCATGCCCATTACACCATGGCGCAATGGACATGCACCTGCTCCCTCTTTTGCACATCTTTATGGTGCAGTCTGAATATCCTGGCCAGTATGTCTTCCTTTCTGACTAAGGCCATCCACACCATGCAATAATGGGGGTATAATATCATTTACCAAACCATTTTGGAATTTTTGTGAATGTGATTTGATAGCAGCAATGTCTGCTTTATTCCAAATAGACATGGCTGTGCCAAAAAGACCTGTAACAGTGCCTGTGGCAACGATGACATCAGAACTGTCAACTTCTCATGTGCTACGCTTATGACTGTGAACATCAGGATTAGGTTTTCTCCTGAAATTGCCTCTATGCTCGGTGGTGTGTACCCCAGCAATAGGGTCTTGAATACAAATTTGAAAGGCTGCTAAGCTGTCAAGTAACAAAGTACTATAAAACAATGAAGTATGAGTAGTATGACACATACCAAATTCTTTCATATTCCAGTAAATCAAATTAAACAAAACAGGTATACACATAAATTGTAAGCTGTTAATAAGTGTACCAGGTAAGGCAGTGGTGGTTAAACCACTACAAGGGCCACTGGTGTGTTGTTGACATTCCAAAAGCTGTTTATCAGTAGTGGTTAACACAGAAAGGTACATGGCAGCAGAGGCCATGTTGTGTACAGCACAAAATTTCCTGGCAGAGTCTTTAGACAAGGAATTACAATATGAGGGATCAATTAAGGCAGTAATATTATATACACCAGAATGTCTAAGAGCAGTTTGGAGCAAGGACAGAGAACCATTTGGGGATAATTTTGCATTGGGCCAACCCAAAAAAAGTTCCCTTGTAGAGCTTGGCTACAGGGAGAATTTGTCCTTGCGACATGGTTTGCCACTCAATTTGTAGGACAGACTTATCAGGAACAACAACAGAGGCAGTGAGGTAGGCATCTGAACCTTCCTGGACAGTAATCATATTGTCAGGTATATTGATGGAAACTCCCTCTGGGGCAGATGCTGGAGGATCAAGGTGAGGAAGGAGGTGCTTTACCGTGCCTTGGATGCAGGGGATAACTCCTGAGATGAGGAGAAAATGGAACAAGATAGCCATCTTGTCAATGTATCTGCAAAGGAAAACCAAGCATTAGTAAGTTAGTACTATTCCGCCCAATGGGGTGAGGGAAAGTAATTATACTCCTTTATACAGTTTTAGCTGGTTTGCATGTAACCACTTGTCAGCCAGTTTGTTGTTTTGCATGAGTCTAACCTGATAGACTACTAGACTGAGCTTGTTGACAATGGGGTATGGGGCCTTCCCACTTACTGAAGAAGGAGTGTGTGGGATGTGCAAATCTGAGAACCATTACCTGATCTCCAGCTTGCCATCCACTTATTGTGTGTGTTTGTCAGACTATATTTTGGACTGTTGCTGGGCCTTGCCCATGCAGTGAGCAGCATACAAATAAGTGTGTATGAGGTCTTGTCTGAGTTTTTCCACATATTGGTCTACAGACACACGGTCTGCCATGGGGGTGTGCAGGTCAAACAACAGGTGCTCAGGTAATCTCATCTGTTTACCATTCATCACCTCAAAGTGTCAACTGGGTGGTGGCTGAGGGTCTACCCCTGATTGCCCTAAGGAGTAATGACAATAGGGAATCCCAAGTCTTGGGATTTGTCCTCAATGAATTTGGAAAGCATTTGCTTAATCCACCTGTCGGCTCTCTCTTCTTGACCTGAAGACTTACTGGTAAAGTATGTAGAACTTCTGATGAACTCCAAGGAGTTCAAGTGCTTCTTTCATCAACTCAACTGTAAAACTGGTTCCTTTGTCTGAGTCTATCTTAAAAGGTAGGCCCCACCTGGAGAACATCTGTTCCACCAGGATTTTAGCAGTGGTTTTAGCAGTACATGTCTTAGTGGGAAAAGCTTTAACCCACTTAAAGAAGAGATCGGTTACCACAAGGGCATACTTGTTTCTGCTGGTATTGGTCAAGGGACCAATAAAATCAATCTGTGTGGCATGCCTAGGGTCAGAATGCCTTTGTGGTAGCAGTTTGGCATTTTGTTTGGTAGGAATGGGATTGTTTTGCGCACAAACAAGGCAATTATCTATGTACTGTTTGACATCCTTGGTGACACCAGGCCACCAGGCAGTGGTCTTGAGCCTTTGGAGTGTGTTTTCCACTCTCTTGTGTCCACCAGTAGGGGTGTCGTGCACTTGGTGCAGAAATTCGGGCCTAAGATGATGAGGAATCACCCACAACTTGGTGGGGTGTCATCTGGTTGATATCAGATGAGCTTGTCATCAGGGGAAAGATGCAACTTACCCACATGCCTTCAGAAGAGGTTATGGGTAGGGAGATTTTTCTCGGTACCCTTGTCAAGGAATCTGAACACATCTTTGAGCTCAGAGTCAGCGTGCTGGGCTGCTGACAGGTCCAAGGGGGGAAAGGGTTCAGGTTTCTGCCTGACCACTGCAATATGTACAGCCGCACTGGCCTCTGGATGGTCCATCATCCAGGTGTCCCCCACCTGGGCCCCTTACTTTGCAAGGGTGTCAGCAGTGTCATTGAAGGCATGATGGGGGCCATGTATGGAATGAGCTTTAATCTTGTGTACATACAGTTTGTGTGTAAACTTTTGTGCCAGTGAGTGGATGTATATTACCAGTTCCTTGTGTTTCACTGGGCTGCCATCAGAGGAGAAGAAGGAGTTCTTCTGCCAGAAAGGAAAAAATTCTGTAAGAGAACAACAAACCCAGTTAGAGTCTGTAAAGATGATGGTGTCCTTGGTTCCATGCTGGATGAAATTGAGGGCACAGGCCACCGCTGTCATCTCAGCATACTGTGATGATGCCACACTGCAATGCTTAGAAATGTTAACAGTGTTACCATAAGGGTGAATAACCAATATGCCCATCCCTGCAATCTGTTCTCCCTGGTAATAGGAAGCTGAGCCGCCATCTGTAAAGGCATGACACAATGAGGAGTTCCCAAGTAGTTGTGGTGTAGCAGGGAGGAAAGGACCTGGATTTGGAAGATCAGGTGGCTGCAGTGTACAGTCATGGGGTTCTCCTTGCAAAAGGAGGCCATGCATCAGCATGGATGGTATTTTGGCTGGGTGGACCTTGATGTCTCTATCCTGGAGAAGAAGGGACCAGTGTGTCAGTCTGGTGTTGGAGACTGACCCATCCTTCGCTCTATCTGATAGCAAAAAGGTAGTTGTGGTGTGGTTCATGTTAATGATCAGTGGAGAGTACCCATTGATATACAAGAAGTGCTTGACAGCCCAGTAGGTGGCCAGAAGGTTTCTTTCAAAAAAGCTGTACTTCTGTTCTACTGGGTCAAGAGCTGTGATGCATATGCAATGGATCTCAGGGTGCCATGGACCTTCTGGGCCAGCACTGCCGATATAGCAATGTCAGGGAGACACACTCCAGATGGAATGGCAAAGCTGGATTGGGATTGACAAGAGCTGGAGCTGAGGCCAAGGCCAGTTTCAGTGACATCACAGCCTGGGTGTGAATGGGGCTCCAATCCCAAGAATACATCTTTTTTTCAGTAATTCATACTAAGGAGCAGCCTTCTGAGCAAAATCACAAATAAAATCTCTAAAATAGTTTACCATACCTAAAAAATCTCCTAAGAGTAGCCACGCTGGTGGGCAGTGGCAAGTCTTGCTATCCTTGAATCTTCTTCCAGGTAGGACTTTGGCCTTGGTCAGTTATTCTCAGGCCCAGAAAGAGTACCTCTTTCTGACATAGTTGTGCTTTTGCAGGGTTACATTTGAGGCCTGCCCGCTGAATGAGGGTCAGTAGTTCATCCAAAAAATCCAGGTGTTGTTCCTGTGTGGCTGTTGCCAACAACAGGTCATCCACATACTGCAAGAGACACTGGGGTATAGAGAAACCCTCAAGGGTGTCCATCATGTGTAAATGGAACAGGGAGGGTCTGTTATAGAATCCCTGTGGTAAGCAGGTCCACGTGTACTGCCTGTCCTCAAAGGTGAAGGCAAACTTATATTGACTCTTGGGGGCCAAAAACCATTGGAGATATCCAGGACACAGAACCATTTCTGGTCAGGGGTCAGTAGTCACAGCACATCAAGTGCTGATGCCACAGTTGGGGCACAACTGGAGGTGACCTGGTTTAGTCTCCTGTGCTCAATAGTAAGTCTCCAGGCACCTGTGGGTTTTTTCACAGGCCACACTGGGCAATTGGCAGGGGAAACACATGTTCTGATCACACCTTGCTTGAGGAGTGATTTAACTGTTTCTCTAAGAGAAGGCAGGGCCTCAGATGGAAAGGGGTATTGCCTTTGCCTCTCATGTGCTCGGCCTGTCACTTCAATGACAGAGTGCATTCTGCCGCAATAATGCTTGTTTGGTGGCAAATGCATCCAGATGCCTTTGCAGAATGGGGAGGGGCTTTGGAAAAAGCTTGTGGTTCTTGAACAAATCTATGATGTCATACTCTCTGCTGTTTTCAGATATTGTTGCAACCACATGCGAATCAGGGATCATGATGGTGTGATATTGTCCCTGAATTTGTATCAATAACATGTTGGCCAAGTCTACTACATAGCCGTGTGGTGCTAGGAAGTCAATTCCGATTATGCTTGGGTGATCATGCAATACCATCAACTGAAAGGTATGCTAGGCCTTCAAGTGTCCCAGTGAAACAGGTAGTGGCATGGAATGGTATGCAGGCAACCTAGCACCGTCTACGCCAGACATGTTGGTCCTCCATCCGGTGGACCAAGAGGATGTGCCTGGGTGGTCATCATGTAATTCAGACACAGCTGCACCTGTATCCAATAGTACCGTCAGTAGTCAGCCCCCGACCTAGGCCTTGGTACAGGGCCTTCTGTTTGTATCCAAGACCAGCTTGTTTACAATATGGACTGGGGCCTGTATTTATCAATCTGTACCAGTGGAGGCATGGGGAGTGTGGGCTTGGTTCCTTTGAACCACTTCACCATGCTGCACTGATGATATGTAGGGATCCGCTTCTGGGTTCAGGCCTGTATGGGCCTGAAAGCCTGTACTTTGGTTGTCTCTACAGCCTGTAGAAGCCTGCTTTCCTGGTTGTATGGCGACAAGGGTCTGAACGGGAACAGCATCCACTATGGAATGCACTTGCCCAAGAAGTTCCCTGAACATCTGGTTCTCATTGGCTATTCCCCTATACGAAGGGCCTGATCTTTGCTTTTTACCCTTATTCTTATGGTGTTTCTTATTTTTGTGGTAGTTCCGGTTCCCACCCCAGGATTGTTATTGTTGTTGGGCCTGCTGGGGATGTTGGTTGTCTGCAGGGGGGGGGCTGTTTCTCTTGGGCCTGCCCTTCCACTGTGTAGTGTGTCGTGGCCTCCTGAGTAGTCTCTACAGCAGCTACTTTCTTGGAACCAGAGCCCAGATCACAGATGTAGAGTTGATAAACTCTCTCAGTTTTCCGAAGAATGTCGGCAAACCTCTCCATGGTGGGATAGGTGGTTGGCTCTACATTTTCTCTTACTGCAGGGATCAAGTTGCTAAGGAACAGGGTCTTATATTCAATAAGATCCACATCTGCAGCTTCTTGTGCAAGGTATTTCCCTGCTCGGTATGCCATCCAGAGCCTCTGATGGAAAGTTGCTGAACTTTATTTTGCATTCTATTTTACAGGGTATGCGAGCATCACTCCTATTACACCTGGGCTGTGTGCAGAAGTGAGCTCAGCTACTACTTCATCAAAGCTGGCATGTCTGTCCTGATGGATGGTATCGGAGAGCTTTGCCCACAGTCCAGGATCAATGGTCTGGCATAGGATCTGGACCTGGTAGTCTACGGCGAGACTAAGCATTTCACATTTAGCATGCACCTTTTCCAAGTGGCAACTGAGGTTGTCGGACGGGCTCATCCAACAAATGCTGTTAGCTATTTGCTGAACAGAATAGGCCATTTGTAGGGGATTATTTGGCCGATCAGGTGGAGGTGGGTTGCCTCAGGCACCATCCAGGGCTGCCTGGGCCACAGCTGTTGCTACTGATTGAACCATGCCATCCTGTGTCCCAGCCTTGTGTAGAAGCTGCCTAATTTTGGTCTTGAGAACCCGTTTATTTCTTTCAGAGATGGGCATGGTGCTTATTGCAGTTTCGATCATTGTCTCTATCTTCTGCCTGTCTTCCACATTAATAACCACTGCTGGTAGTGCCATTGGGACTAGGCCTGGGCCTGCTCCCCCCCTTTATGGGGGTCTCCATGTTGGTGTCACCCATGATGTGCCTCATGACATCGATGATGTATGACATGAGTGGCATGTGACAGGTGTCCGCCACGTTGTGGATGGCAGGGTGTGGTGTCTGGGCCATAGTAGGGGTGTGACTGGGTAGTGTACTGTGAAATGTTATCATCTGATAACTCCCCCTCAGATGATGTTGTCAAGGCAGGGGCTACGCCTCCCATCGCCTTGACATGTCCAGTCAAAATCTCTTACTGATGGTGCAGTTTCCCCATCTGGGATTCACATTCTGCAGGATTCACATTTGCAACATTCACATCCACCTCATCCTGCATCTGTTTTTGTAACACTCTATACACGGTGCTCAATTAACGATTTTCCCTAGTAGCCATTTCTAAGTCATTACATACCTGGCTTATCTCGTCCTGTATCTCTCCCAACTCCTCACGCAATTGTTCATTCGTTCTACTTAACAAGTCATTCATTTGCAAAGCCTGACCCTTCTCCTATCTCAAACTTTTACACTCCTACTTGAACATACAAAGTTCTTGCTCGCCTGCCTGTGCAGAATGATGCAAAAGGGAATCCTTTTCATTTCTCAGAGTTTGGAGTTCAGACTCCAAATCCTGTTCTTGTCTTGCACATTCAGTTTCCTGCAGCCCCATCTCCTGCTTAAGAGATGAGATTTGCAGTTCAAGGGTTTGAAACCTCACTTTGGAGGCTTCCAGAGCAGCATAGAGAGCCACGCCCAACAGCCCTTTAGCTTCTCACTTTCTGGCTGTTTGTCTCATCTCGGAGTACTGAGTTGAAAACCCCAGTACAGGGTTGTTGGATTGACTTGTGTCCCACGTGAAGTCAGCCCATCTTCTATGGAAGGCAAGGAAGTATGAGACATTGAGTCTCAGTTCGGCGCAGATATTTGATATGGTGGCCATTATGTGGGAGGGAACAAAAAATCAAACCATGAAAAAGTGTTGTGCTGTGTATCGATCCACAACAGATGCACTTGTTCACAGTCGGGCTACTGTGCACTTGTAAGCTTGCAATTCAAAACTGCCATGGGGTGGGTTGAGTCGGCATCGACCACACCCAGAAGGCAGCCAGACTTTGCAAGTTACTACAAAGAGGTCCTAAAATGGGAAAGGTGATGCGGGAATGCACACCTACAGTCCCCATTGGGAAAGGAAAAGTTGTAAGCAACAAGTGAAACTTTGCAAACACCTTATATTGCCTGCACGCAGTCGCCAATTGTCAGGAGGTCTAAATCTCACTCTCAGGTTCTTGGCAATAATGGGCATGCAAGGAATCACAGATACGTGGCATAAGAGTAATAAAGCTTGTTACTGCCAAAATGATAATCACAGTTGCCCTAAGCAGTTCTTAGCAAAAGGAAGGTTTCTATGGAGCTTAATATGTATACCCTTGAGGAAAGAAGGGAGAGAGAGGACATGATAGAAACTTTCAAGTACTTCAAGGGAATCAACAAAGTCCAAGAGGGTAGCATCTTCCAGAAAAAGAGATGTGCAAGAACAAGGGGACACAATTTGAAGATAGAGGGGGGACAGCTCAGAGGTCATGTGAGGAAGTATTTTTTCACAGAGAGGGTTGTGGATGCATGGAACAGCCTCCCTGAGGAGGTTGTGGAGTCAAGAACAGTGGGGGAATTAAAGATTGCATGGGAAAGGCATAAGGCAGTCCTAGTGGGGGGTAGGAGGAAGTAAGCTGTTGGTTAACTAGGATCTGCAGCTTATCTGTTAGGTAGGAAAATGAGCAGACTAGGTGGGCCAAGCGGTCCTTAACTGCCATCAAATTCTATGTTTCTATGTTTCTATGGAACTGGGAGGCAATGCTAAGCGTTCCCTATACCTCGAGGAATCTCCCTGTCTCCTGGGGTCTCTGAGGTAGAAGACATAATGTCTTACATTATATACCTATGATAATTACCATGGGTACTGTAAGATAGAAACATTTCTAGTTACAGAGATGAGCCCTATTGACTAAATTAGAGGTGGCTCCACAATCCCAAATAACATTAGTAGTAGTCATCACTTTGTAAGGACAATGAACTACAGTTGTACATAGCCGTGTAATAATATAAATCATCGGAAGATGGCAATGCTGATTCACATATCATAATCATTACAAGAACACAGTTGTCCTATCATCTTGTAAGCAAGAAATACATATATATATTAGAAAGTAAAGTGTATAACAATAATATGCATACATATCCTGACATCTACTCTTATACGGTAGATGCCCTTAGCCCTATATGTTAGTATAACATATGCCTAATTACTAGCTGTCTACGGTGTACCTCTAGGGGTACCAATAAGGGTGCATGGACCTCGTGTAACAGTACCATTTTTGTGCTTCATTAAATGGACCTGGGTGTGTCCAGTTTTCTTCCCAGCCCCAGGAAGCCACCATCTTGGTTTCCACTGCAGATGTGTGTAGGCATCCACTGCATGCCAACCTACAAAACCGATGTCCTTCCTTTTAAACCACTCTGCCTACTTTACATCCTGTTACCACCCAGGTGGCAATCACACAGCAGAGTTGGTTGCCCTTTCTCCCTTACTAGAGGAGTCTAATACCCTCTGGGACACTGGAGTCTCCTCCCTGGGCTTCCCACCTGTATCACCTGGCCACAGCCTAAACAGCACAGTTTGTTAGTGGAATGCCAGTTTGGATTCAGGGACAGACTCAGTATAACAATGGCGTTGATAACATTTGTTAATGATGTTTTAATCGCAGTGCCTAAGAGCAAATTAATATCAGCTGTATTTATTGATTTCACCAAGCCTTCAGATCTTGCATACCATACAAATTGATCATCCGAATATTAAGCCTATGTCTTGAAGACATAGAGGATAATGCCTGACTAGTAGTGGTTAACCACAATAAAATTACCTTGAGTGGTTGCCAGGGCAATGCAGTAAACCTTGAGAGCACAGCTTGAGAGATTTACAGTTGCCCTGGCAACCACAAGAGGTAATTACAACCGTGGTTGACCACTACTAGCAAGGCATTATCTTTTATAGTTTATGGACAAGAAAATAGTGGTCAAGCTCACCTATTAGGATGGTGGGGATGTTTCTGATTTCCTGAACATCAGCAAGGTAGGACTGGAGTAAACAGATGTCAAATTCAGTTTTTTTAACTGTTTGTTTGTTCTCCTGCTCGGTGATAAAAGCTTCATGGCTGAGCCGAGATGTGGGTGGGTTGTTTTGATGTGCCATTCTGTTGTACAACACGTTGTGATAGTAGCATTACTGCCAGAATTACAGCAGTTTGAAAGCTTGTCACGGGGAAACGGGGGGAGGGGGTGCATTCTGACAGCTAAATTCTTTCAGAATCTAAATTTGGTTTCAATATTCACTCCTGTAATCCCACCGTGTGACATGGTAATGAAGGGTTTACAGATACTGACATCACATCGGTGGGATTATCAGGATGTTAGGTGGCTGAAAACAGTGTATAACAATCACTTGCCATACATTATACAATTATACTGTACACTAGTTTCAAAATTGCATCACAAACAGACCCTAATTTGTTTTAATTAGTATCAGTCTAACTGGTATCAGTCTATCTCATGGAGATGGCATTACTGCTGAAGTACCCCAAGGTTTATTTTTGGGGTCCCAGAACTTTATTTATTAATAAATTGCCTGATGTGTTAAGGCTTCAGCATACAAACGAATTCCTATAATAGAGTGCTTTATTGTGAAAGTTCAGCTACTACTTGGGTTCAGGAAACCCTGCTCCAGGGATTTACTGCACTTCAGAAGATGGGTAATGGTGGTGGTCTACTGAATGAAAAAAACCAAAAACAACTGAAGGTCCCACTATTTGGTTCTAACCACAATCAATATGGGCATAATTTATGCTGTGGAGCTCTGCACATGTGGGTCCAGCCAAATTCATAGCTCTCAACACCTCCATTTACTGGGCTAGAAGCATTACATTGGGTGGAGTGTGGCTGGGTAGTTTGGTGCAACTGTGAATTCATGCTCTGTGCAAAGCAAAGAATTTTTGTGAGATACAG
Source organism: Neoceratodus forsteri (assembly GCA_016271365.2). Taxonomy (NCBI): domain Eukaryota; kingdom Metazoa; phylum Chordata; order Ceratodontiformes; family Ceratodontidae; genus Neoceratodus; species Neoceratodus forsteri. The sequence continues at coordinate 506,317,443 of CM057452.1, read as the reverse complement.
CAGTGCCCAGTTTGTTTTGTAAGCTTTTACCTGATTGTTGGAAGTCAAATACTTGATTGGAATAAACATATACAGGGCTATACAACCTACAGCAAGGAAATGTGTACCAGGAGAGGTGGAGAAGTGCTGGTATTTGCTTCTGAGGATATTTCTTCAGTACAGCTAGACAGTAGCAATGGGGTTGAACAGATCTGGCTCAAGATACAACCTAGAAAAAATGCTAAGATAATACAGGGTGCACAGTATATAGACCTCCATCGCAAACTGCTGATGAAGACATTCTATTATGTCAGCAGATAGAGGGTTTAGATCCTGCAGATAGACTAATTGTACTAGCTGATTTTAATTTATCAGGAATTGGATAGGATGATCATAGTAGCATAACTGCTAAAGAAGAGGAATTCCTGGCAGTCTTTGGCTCAGTAGGGTTAGAGCAGTTTGTGTCTCAACCTACTAGAGGTTCACATATATTAGATCTAGTACTAAGCAACATGGGTGACAATGTACAGGACTGTAAGGTTACTGAACCACTGGGCTCGAGTGATCATGCCATGGTGGAGTTCAAAATATTGGAATCATGGGGGTAGTACATGGAACTACAAAATTAGAACATTATGCAAAGGCAGATTTCAATCAGATGAGATCTGAAATGATTACATGGGATTGAAGAGAAGATTTTCAGGGGACCTCTTTGGATAATATGTGTTGTACTCTATTAAATAAAATGAATACCCTTGTAAATAAATATGTACCTGCGAAACAAAAATATAATAAATCAGGTAGCATTCAATCATGGTTGACACAGAAAATTAAGAACCTTATTAATAAAAAAGGGCATATAGAAGGGTAAAAGCAGTAGTGCACCTAGCAATTGGATAACATATAAAAGCTTGTTAAATGATACTAAACAGGCAATTAGTAAAGCTAAGCAGGATTATGAGTTAAATTTATCAGTTAAGGTCAAGGATAACCATAAATCCTCCTACAGATATATTAACAATAAGAAAGGGGCTCTGGTGAGGTGGGGCCTTTGGCAGACCAAAAAGATATACTAGTTTTTGATACAGGAGCAATGGCGGAAATACACAACCAATATTTTGTAACAGTCTTTAATATAAAGACAATACCAACTAAATCTTATAGGGACAATACCAATGCTACACCAATAGCCCTTGGTGCTGATGATGTTAGGATTAGACTCAGGCAATGAAATCCCAACAAGGCCCAAGGTCCCGATGGAGTTCATCCAAGATTACTGAAGAAACTGGCTGGGGAACTGTCAGAACACCTTATGCAGATTTTCTAAAAGTCCTTAGATGAAGGATCTGTAGTGTAGGGGTGTGCAAAAAAAATTTCACCATTGGAACTGAAGTGAAAGTCAGATTTTCGCTTCTGTGAAAGTTCAGAAATTCATTTCTGAACTTTCTCAGAAATTCCGCCTCCCCTATACTAAAAAAAAAAGCTTCCCAAATGAATGCCCAGTAATCCCTGGTGGCTAGTAGTCTCTTCTTCACCTGCCCCACAAGAAAACAAGGAAAATACCCCTATTCCCTGGTGGCTTGCAGTCCTTCCCCTCAACGGATCACCCGCCCAACCTTAACAAAAAAACTTCTCCTTTAAAGTAGTGCTCCCTTCCCCATCCCCTGCCAGACAGTGCCCACACAACCTGACAAAATTCCCTGGTGGCTAGTGGTCCCTCCCCTCCACCTGTTGACTCCCTGAAGAGTATAGTAACCCAGCCAATCTCCATCCATATTTTAAAAAGAAAATTGCCTGGTGGTCTAGTGGTTTCTCAACCCCCTACCCCCAATCCCCAATCCACCGTCCTATATTATTTCCCTGGTGATCTAGTGCCCCCCAACCCACCACCACAACAGGTGTTCCATCACCCCACTGCCACCCCTATCATAAAGTGCAGCAGGTGGACTGGCACAGCCCTCCTTTCTCCTCCACAGCCAGCCCACCTACTGAGCTGTTAATGAATGAATTTGTTCCTGTACAGGAATGCGCTCATTCACTGACAGCTCAGTGGGCAGGCCGGCCATAGTGGGGAGAGGAGAGCTATGCCGATCCACCCACTGGCTTTACAATGGGGATGGGAGTGGGGTGATGGAACACCTGCTGAGGTGGGGGTTGGAGGGCACTAGATCACCAGGGAAATAATATAGGACTGTGGATGGGGGATGGGGAGGAGGGGGTTGAGAAACCACTAGACCACCAGGCATTTTTTTTTAAAGTATGGATGGAGATGGGGGGATCGCTACTTAAAATTAGTCATTTTTTTTCTGAAAGTCAGGTGGGTGATCCATTGGGGGGAGGGACTGGTAGCCACCTGGATTATTTAATTGCATGCTTCTGGGGAAGGTGGGTTGAGAGGCCACTAGCCACCAAGGCTTATTTCATTGGACACTGGGCAAAATTTCACCTATAACTTTTGTGGACATTTTCCTCTCTGTCACAGGTAGAAGTTTGGAAACTTCCACAAAAGTTCTCTGATTTCCACAGAAGTTATGTGGGGGCGAAAAATTGCACTTTCGCCAAGCCCTACTGTAGTGGACTCCTAGAGGAAAGCCCATGTGATTCCAATATATAAAAAGGGAAGCAGGAAAGAGGTTAAGAATTTAAGACCTGTAAGTCTCACCTCAATATTGGGGAAAAGTCCTGGAGGAAATAATAAAAGAACATATTGAAAAATTTGTGAAAGAGGCAAGTGAAGCAGACAATACACAACAAGGTTTTACAGAGGGTCATTCCTGTCAAACCAATTTGCTAGAATTTTATGGGAATATTAGCAGAGCCTTGGACCATGGGGAATCTGTGGATGTGGTATTTTTAGATTTTACCAAGGCCTTTGACATGGTACCCCATAGAGAATTAATAGATACACTTATGGATATGAATATCTATAGTACCATAACAAGATGGATATCCTCATGGCTGACCGATAGGCAGCAGAGAGTGGTAATAAGGGGGTTCAATTCCAGATGGGCTGAGGTGACCAATGGAGTCCCCCAAGGGTCCAAGCTGGAGTCTTGCCTTTTAATCTATATATTTTCTCTATGAGGTGCTTTGCAGGAATATGGTTGTCTAAGTTTGCTGACAACATGCCCATTGGGAACAAGGTGGATTACTGCAAAGGAATTAAAGAGCTACAACAGGCATTGGCTAGTCTCAGCAATTGGGCAGATAAACAAAGATTACATTTTCATTTTGAGAAATGTATCATAATGCACTTGGGGAGCAAGAACAGTAAGGCTAAATATAGATTGCTGGGCAGAAAGCTTAAGGTTGTAACCTATGGAAAAAATTTCGGAATCATGGTAAATAATGATCTGAAATTCATAACACACTGTAATCATGTTATCCAGAAATCCAATAGGATACTTACCATTATCATGCAACATATAACAAGCAGGCAGAGGGAGGTGATTACGCCCCTGTATACCTGATTGGCGAGGCCTCACCTGTACTATTGTGCCCAGTTCTGGGCACCATCAAGTAATACAGACATTTGTAATCTAGAGAGGGTGCAGAGGAGGGCAACAAAGATGGTTAACAATCTAAAAGACCAATCATATTAAGATAAGATAAGATTAAGATAAGTTAAGATATAAATTGCAGTGTCAGTGGCTCAGTAGGTAGCACACTCGCCTCTGAGGCAGGGAGATCAGAGGGCTGTGGGTTCAGTTCCCACATCTGGCACTTGGGTTAATATCCCAGTACTGACACTGTAGTGCAGCATGAGAGGGGTGCTGCACTTCTGAGGTGCCGTCTTTCAGATGAGACGTTAAACCGAGGTCCCATCTGCCTGGATTGGTGGTAGTTCAGGTGGATGTTAAAGATCCCATGGCACTTATCGAAAAGAGTAGGGGAATTTCCCTGGTGTCCTGGCCAAATTTCCCTCATTCACTAAAAATACCACCAACAGCTTAATCTGGTTCAAGGTCAGTTGGCATTCATCTGTAGCCCCCTCCCCCGGGTCGTGCCTGAAAATAGGCAGGATTTGTCTAGTGCACTTACCCGGTCAACAAAAACTAAATAATAAATAAATAAGATAGGTTGATTACTTTGAGTCAATTTCATAGAAACACAGAAAGTGATGGCAGAGGAGGACTATATGGCCCATCAAGTCTGTCCTTAATCCCACCCCCCTTCCTTAGCTGCTATTTGGTGTTATGGTGCCCATATACCTATCACAAGCATTTATGAAAGTTCCCACTGTTTTCACCTCCACCACACCCTGTGACAGGCCATTACATACATTTACCACTATCTTGTTACAGGAGAGGGGGTGGCCACTCCATTTATTTAAGGGAAACTCTTAAAGAGCTAGTGATCCCATTACCCCTCTCTGCAAACAACTCTCAAATCCTAGCAGTTAAAATAATCCTGGGCCAGCAGGGAAAATCCCTCACAGTTGCATCAGTATACATCCCACCACGTGAACATGTTACAGGCTTCCAAATGATCACAAACTTCATGGACGACAGCACCTCCTGTGGTGAGACAATTGTAATGGGTGAGCTAAATGTAAATTGGCTCACTCCAGAAGCCAACCCATATAAGGATGCCATTGCTGCCCTAAACATTACTTAAATGGTCACCTCTCCCACTAGGTATAATTATAAGTCTGGTAGTAGTTCCTTACTTGACCTGATCCTCACATCGCATCACAGCAGAATCACTAACACGGAAGTTCTCCCAGATGCCCTCAGAGATCACTCCCCAATTATTTGCCACTGGTCAAACAAGGCACCTAAACCTAAGTCCTCATTTTCCTATAAAAGAATCTTAACAAAAGGAAAGCTTCCACACTTCCTTGCTGGCCTGTCAGTGGTTGACTGGACACCTCTTGACTCCTTGAGCAGTGTCGACCAAGCACTTGACTTCTTCATTACCCAGTTTAGCAAAGTTTGTAACAGTTTTGCTCCCCTATGTAAATGCAAAACTCAATCTACCACTAATCACTGGATTAACTCTGAGCTCATCTCCATGATGTGAAACCGAGATAACCTCTGACACCGAGCCATGGACTCTGGGAAACCACACGAAATGCAACTCTATAAGGCGGCTAGGAACCAGTGCACAATAGCTATATGCAGAGTCAAGCAAGTCTTCTACAACCAGGAACTTACTAACTCCTGGAGAAATAGCAAGCCTTTCTGGGAGAACATGAAGAGCCTCATGGGTAAACCGAGCAAATCCTCCAGCAATATGATTGAGGTTAACCGCTCCACTTTACAGGACCTCAAAGAAATAGCGGACTCCTTTAATCTTGCTTTTACTGATCTTAGCAGTGTCCTTCCCCCAACTTCTTTGACAACTCTGCCCAGCCCTGCCTCAATAATCAAATCAATCTCCACAGTAATACCCCGCTGTTCTACTTTAAGAGGGTATCCATGTCTGAAGCTAAAAGATATCTTAACAAAGTGCTAAGCAAAGCCAGTTTCAGCAGTGATACGCTTGACCTCAAACTCCTCTCTCTCTCTCTCTCCCTTGATGTTGTCCTACAACCTCTCACTAAACTTCTGCATCTCTCACTCTCTCATAAACAATTCCCCCAGCTCTGGAAATTAGCTGTGGTCACACCCGTTCATAAAAGCGGTGATAGGTCTCTTTTCTCTATCTACCGCCCTATCTCTATCCTCCCACCACTCTCCAAGGCATTGAAATGAATTGTAGCTGACCAGTTTTCTGAACACCTCAACAAATATAACTTATTCTTCTCACAACAACACTGCTTTAGAAAAGACCATAGTACTACCACTGCCCTGCTTGACTTCACCAGCCATATTCATAAGGCAATTGACACTGGCCACCTACTGGGTTCGGTGTTCATTGGTTTGACCAAGGCATTTGACACTGTGAATCACCAGCTCCTGCTTCACTCACTCTCCTCCCTTGGACTATCTAATGATGTAACTGAATGGTTTGAAATCTACCTCTCGGCAAGGAGCCAAAAAGTCAAAATTGTTGACTCTTTCTCAAGTGCCCTTCCTGTCTGCTCTGGTGTACCCCAGGGTTCCATCCTTGGCCCTCTACTTTTCAGCTTTTTCATCAATACTCTTTCTGCAGCTTGCAATAATAACTTAATACGCTATGCCGATGATGCAGTCCTCTGTTCCACCCATACTGACCTCGTCTCGCTCTCCGAGGTGCAACAGACTAACTTCAGCCTAGTTGAAGCCTGGCTTCTCCAACATAAGCTGTTGATGAATTACAAAAAAACAAAGTCCATGCTGTTCCATAGCTCTCACAGCAAATACAGATCCATAAACTTCACCATACATAATGAACTTGAACAGCCACTTGAGCAAGTGCAGGAGTTTAAATGACTTGGTATTACCCTTGATTGCCCAATGTCTTTCTACTCACATGTTCAACACATCTCAAAATCAGTCAACTCAAGAATTGGGGTCCTCTACCACCACTGTCAATGCCTCACCAAAGAAGCTATGCGCACAGACATAACTGCCTCAGTCCTACTCATCATTGATTACGGGCTTGTCTTCTATGGGGCTGCCATTGATACCACCCTAAAACAGGTCAAGACAGCCCTTAACAAATGCTGTAGACTTCTCACTGGTGCAGGAAAGCATACGCATACTTGTGATCTCTACAAGCAATCCAACTGGCTCAATCTAAATAGTAGACTTGTCTACCAGACCAGTCTACTAGCTACGAAAATTTGTCTTAACTTCACACCCCGTGCAACTCATACCTTAATGTTGCCCACAGTCACTGTACATTGTACATGCAGTTCACTCAAACCAACATTTATCGTTCCATTCTGCTGTACCAGCCAGGCTCAACGTGCTTTCCGCACCAGGGCCTTCCTGCTGCTAAACAACCTTCCCCCTGAAATTGCAGCTGAAAACTACTGTAGCTTGGACCATTCAGACATAAACTCTGCCAGCACCTCACTGACCTCAGCAGTTGTGACTGCTCTTCCTTGGCTTGTGGTTTTGTTTCACCTCTTCCTCCTCTCCTCTCCTCCCTTGCTACCCTCCCCACTTCTCTCCAACCCTCCATCCCCTGCTACTCCCCATCTCTCTCCCACCTATCCTACCATTCTACCCCCTCTCACCTTCCACCTACCATTTCACCCCTCTATCACTCCTCTCCTCCTGTCTCCCCCTCTCTATCACCCTATCTCCACCCCAGGCTACCTAGGACTTTTCTTTCTGTTCTTGCATTTATGACAATGTCAAATCCTTGACTGCCTACCCCCTTTTCCCCCCTCTCCCTCTTATCCCCACCCTTGCCCCACTTATGTCAGTCCTAAGATGTTTTTTATTTGTATTTATGTCTTGCTATATATACACACCCTTATTGTTAACTGTGCATTGATATTTGCCACTGAATGTTTGCTAATGTGCTAGTCTATACACATGTACTGTCTTTTGCTACGAAGTTAATCTCTTGACCTGTATTGTATCTTACCTCTGCTTACTTCTATGTTAACCTCCTGACCCTATATTGTATCTTACCACTGTTTTGCTTGCACCGATTGCTGACATGGAACCTTTGTAAAAGAACCATTGGTTCAAAGGTATTTGTAATCCTAGTAATAAATAAATGAGAAAATAAAAAAAAAAAAAAAACTTGCATGTGTTGCCCCTTAATATGCCTCCTCCAGCTTCATATCATGCCCCCTGGTTCTTGTGTGATTCTTGATCCACAACAGATCCTGAACCTGCATCTTGTTTATTTCTTGCATCCCCTCTCCCTACACTGCCCCAAGGAATACATGTTCTGGTCCTGCAGCCGTCCATCATATGTTTTGTTGTGCATCCTTTTATCATTTTTGTAGTTCTCCTTTGCACTGTCTCCAATCTGTCAATATCCTCCCTAAGATGCAGCCTCCAGTACTCGACACTGTACTATAGGTGTGGCCACACCAGTGCTCTATAGAGTGGCAGGATGATCTCTCTTTTTCTGCTGCTAATCCCCTTCCTATGCAGCCCAGCATACCATTTGCTCACAGTGCCACTTTCTCACATTGCTTGGACATTTTCAGGTTATTCATTATAATTATTCCCAGATCTTTTTCTTTTTTTTTTTTAATTTTACACTTTTTCCTGGCTGGGCCACCGATCTTTATCTGCCCTGGTCACGGCCCCCAGAGACCTCCACCGCTGCCTATTGCTGCCAGGGACCCACGGTCACCCTCGGCTTGCCCCCTGGAGGGCGGGGCCTTGGCCACCTTCGTGGCCACAGAACTATGACTAGTTAGGGTCCCACAATGGCCAGGCAGTGAATCGAGGACCTCCGGGAGGGATTCATTCTCTCTGTTGGCCCGGCCGCCATTCTTTTCCTGGTTTCTTCCCCCAGAGGCGGGGACATGCAATGATGCCAACATCTGCCCGCCTCCCATTGACGTCAGCAGCGCGGTCTGGCCTCCACCAGGGGTCCTACATGCTCCGAGTGTTGTCTCCCCCTCCCCTCGGAGAAGGAGAGCTGCCCATCGAACGCTCCATCCTTCTCCCCCCGGCCGGCCCTCCAACAACCCAGGTCCATTACCGAACTTGGGTCGCCGGCATCGCAAGCGGAAATCCCACCGCTGCGCCGACGGGCCGGCAGATCTTTTTCATGCTTAGTAGATTCCAGTTTAACTACTCCTAGGTAGTATTCCTCTCCTGAGTTACCTCTTCCAAGGTGCATGATCTTACATTGTTTTGCATTACAATTTAGGTGCCATGTTTTTGGCCATGGTTCTTTATTTATTTAGTTTTTGTTGACCGGGTAAGTGCACTAGACAAATCCTGCCTATTTTCAGGCACGACCTGGGGGAAGGGGATACAGATGAATGCCAACTGACATTGAACCAGATTAAGCTGTTGGTGGTATTTTTAGTGAATGAGGGAAATTTGGCCAGGACACCAGGGAAATTCCCCTACTCTGCTATGTCTTGCTGGCAGCAGAGGGCACTGTTTGCAGCCTGGTGGGGCTGCTCAGTGTGCTTCCAGTTCGCGATGGAGGAGGTTGCTGTGTTAGACTCGTCGGAGTCTATCGTGGAAATGGTTACGGATGCTGAGATTTCCTTGTGTGACACGGAGTTTTCACGACAGAATATGGAGTTGATACAGACTAAGTCGCAGTCTGATTTGGTTGTTACTGACCTTGTTCCTGTTTTGATGCCTACTTCTGCTGTACAAACTTCTTTCGACCTTTCTATGGACCCGACTTTGCAGCAGCTGGATGCGGGTCTGTAGGAAAATTGCAGCGTTCCACCGGAAACGACTGAGGGAACTCAGATGGGGGAACTCTCAACTTCTTGTTTGCTGGTTGCTCAGGATGTGGCCTCTGAATGTGACCCTGCTAAACTGAGTACTTCACAGATGGTTAGGCAACAGTTCAGGTTGCCACAATGAAAACTGTCTTACCCTTCCACGGACTGGTCAGCTGAGGATGCTCTCAGCGACTCGGGTTGGCTTCGGACACCTACAGGACAATGGATCCCTGACCCTGAGTGGAAAGACTGCTCACAAGCTTCTTCTACTTCTCAAATGCATGCCACCATGATTGCACCACTGAGCTCAGGTATGGACTGCCGTGAGGGTGGAGGGGATGTTAATATTGCTGCACAGCATTTAGGTGACCATTCCTTGGCCTTTTCTAGGCTGAGTGCATTGGTGTGTGCTGAAAAACATGTATCTGAGTTACAGGATACTACTGCTTCTTATTCCTCAGAGGTTGGGCCTGGCTTGCAACACCCCAGAGTACCAATGTCTGAACTGTTTAAGAATAAACTGGAACAAGCCCCTAGGAGGAACGCGGTTCGCCTGCATTATAGGGGTTGATTACAAGCCCACCCTGATAGGTATTATGTAGTGATTACTTTATTGAAGGGTTCTATGAATTTTTTTCCAATTGATATTTTTGCTCTGATTCATATTTCAGAAGAAGACTCCTTTGATATCAGTTTTAAGACATTTTGTGGTTTGGAGAAATTCTGGGATAAATATTCTACATTAAATTCTTCCCCTCTTTGGGTCCCCTTCTATGCTCTGCCCCTTACAAAACCCCTGATTAGATACATTACAGTTATGTTTCGGAATGAAGGGGTGAATGTCGGCAATATATATCACTGGTTACAAAAAAGATGCAATGTTTTGGGTCCCCCTGAAGCCATTTTGGATCTAGAGGGGATCTGGATGGGCAATTGGAAATTTAAGGTAAAGCTGTCTCAAGTGAATGGCGAGGTAGTGCATTTACCCAACAGTTTTTGGGGGAAAGGATGGGGGTTTGCTTCTATGGAGGACAACCTCGTGCTTGTTTAAATGTGGTGCTAGAACTCATATTAGTAGTTCTTGTGACCTATTGAAATGCTCTCTTTGCGGGGGGTTTGGGCATTCGATGGACAGGTGTCAAAATATTTTTTAATGTAATTTGTGTGATGAGAAGGGGCATGCTTTTCACCAATGCCCATGGGCTATTCACAATAAATCAGGGGGATGGGACCCTAATGATTTAGTACATAAAGCCCAGGCCAAAAGGGGAGATGGTGATACTCCCCTGCTTCCAGCTAGGGGTGATTCTGTAATACTACAGGAAAATGAGGAAAGGCCCCTCTCTACTGCCGCTGAGATGGCCCCCTTAGTTGCGGTTGCTGTGTCTAATGTTCCTGTGCCTTCTGTTTCTCTGGTATTTCGGATTCACAGCTGCCATCTTCCTCTATGCCCCCTCCCTTCGAGACTGTTAAGCCTCAGAGATTCACTAGGGCCTCTCTTAAACACTCGTCTGTTAGCCCTGTTTTGGTGGAAAAAATGTTTTCTCCTTTACAAAGTGAGGGGAGGGAATCGGACTTGGAATCTGATACCTCTCACCGCTCAGAATTGATTTCAGATGAGGATGATGGTAAAACTACTAAACTTGCTAAGGAAAGGAAGGGAAAGAAGGGTAAAAAAAGGAAGGCAAGTTTTAGTCAGAAGAATTGTTCCTACAGCTAATCTATCCCATCATGGCTACGCTTAAAATAGCTTCTTTCAACGTGTGTAGTATTAAAAATTTTAAGAAGAGACTCTCACTCTTTTCCTTTTTTAGTACTTTACAAGTTGATGTCATTCTTCTACAAGAGACTAGAATATCTTCTCTTGCTGAAATTGACCAAGCAAAGAAGAGATGGGTGTGGGGACCTTCTTTTTGGACTTTTGGGCCTGATGTGGCGGATAGTATAGGAATTTCGTTTACTTCTACCCATTTTAGGATTTCTAAATTAGTGGATGTCTGCCCTGGGCATGCTCTACTTCTGGATTGTAGTTGTCAGGATTTTGATTTTCGTCTCGTAAATATTTATGCTCCACAAACCAAGACTGCCCGGATTAAGTTATTTGATGACATTAAACCTTTTCTTTATACCAGACGGCATGTGATTTGGGGAGGTGACTTTAATTGTGACATTGACCTTAAATTTAAGGGTGATTCTCAAAAAAAAAATGCATTGTGACTCACTTGCCTTATGGCAGTCTGTTAAGGATGCTGGCCTCACGGATGTGTTTTAGGCCCTGCATGCTACGGGGGGTGATTCTTACCATAGAAATGTTTTTTCTACCCATATTGATTTTCTTTTTATTTCTAAGTTTTTGACCCTTTTTTTCTCAAGTGAGACCAACTGAGTTCTCGGATCATCATCTTCTGACTGGGCATTTAAGTTTAGCTGGGATACCACCTAAGGTATTTTCTGCGGGTCCCAGATGGTGCTCGAATGTGTCCCTCTTGGAGGATGGGGACTGTGTAGATGGTTTGGAAGTTTTATTTGCAGCGCGTTATTCAACCCTATGTCTTTATGACAATATTTTTTTATGGTGGAATGACACGAAAACTGAGATCAGCTCTTTTTTCATTTCTAAAGGGAAATCTAGAGCTAATTCCAGTTATCTTACTTACTTGCAGTATCGGAATCAGTTATATAAATTGATGTCCTTTCCCCCTAGTGATAAACATAACTTCCAATCCCAGATTACTGAACTTAAGAAACAAATGTCCCGATATCAATATGATCGGGCTAAATCTCTAGACATGGAGTTCAGGTATGGAGTTCAATCACAGCCTGCCTCCCATCCTTATTCGGCCTGTAAACAGCACCTTGACAGGACCCTAATGTCGGGGTTGTTGTCTTCCAAGGGTACAATGGTAACCTCGGATATGGAAATGATGTCTGTTGTCCAATCCTTTGTCTCTGACTCTTTTGGTGGGGATCCCGGTACCATTGACGCCTTACCAGCTGAATTCTTGGCTCTTCTTCCTGTTATGGATGCCAAGTATCGGAACCTTTTATTGCAGTCTATTTCTTCCTTGGAAGTAAAGAAAGTTATAAGGTCACTAAAGTCCAAAACGTCCCCTGGTTTAGATGGTATTCTGAATGAATTTTATAAGAAATTTCTGCCGGCTATGAGTTTCTTTCTCCCTATGGTGTTTAATTTTATGTTGACCTCTGGTTTGAGCTTTCCAGAGTTCAGTACTTCTCTATTGAAATTCATTTATAAAAAAGGAGATTCTTTGTTATTGACAGATTGGAGACCCATTAGTCTCCTTAATAGCGACTACAAGATTTTGGCTAAAATCCTTACAAATAGATTAGCTGTGGTTTCTGTCTCACTTATACATCTGGTGCAGACCTGTGCTATTGCTCAGCGAAAGGTTTAGCATAATCTGTATCTCTTATGGGAATTGTTTGAGAATAGTAATATGGGACGGGGGTCGGATTTCATTGCGGCATTGGATCAGGGTTAGACATTCTTATTTATTTAACTTATTGCTGTCCTATAATATTCCACATCCTTTTGTACATTGGATTTCTCTGTTGTATTCTGAAGCAGCAGTACATCCACTGGTGAATGGTTTAATGGGGTCTGCAATTCCAGTGGTTAAAGGGGTTTGGCAAGGCTGCCCTTTGAGCCCTCTCTTGTATACGTATGTTCTGAATCCCATCATTCGTTACATTCAAGGACATTGCAGTATTATTGGGATTGTCCCTGATATTTCTCTACCAATGGAGAAAATCACAGCATATGCTAATGATGTGACATTGTTAATGCAAAATGAGGCCTCCCTTCAGACTGCATTGCATTGTTTTCAGACTTGGGGATGGTTTTCGGGAGCTGAAATCAATGTAACTAAGAGTTTTATACTTTCTTTACACTCAGATCAGGCCTGTCACTTTGACACGATGGGTATACCCTTTGCATCTGCATCCCATAAAATTTTGGGGGTCTGGTTTGGTTTGGGTGATTTGGCTACTTTTAATTGGGAGCAACAATTAAGTGTGGGTGAAGCTAAAGTCAATTTATGGAAGCATTGGAAATTTGGAAAAAAAAATGAGTTTTCATAGCAAAGAAATTTTTGATACCTGTTTTTTATATCTTAGTTATTTTTACCCACCACCGGTTTCTTTAGAAACTAGACTTTATAGCGTGTTTTTTTCAAATGATTTGGGGCAATCGCTTGAATTCAGTATGAAGGGATATCACCTATTTACCAGTCAAGAAGGGTGGCTTAGCCATTATTAACCCAATTGTCTTTTATCATTCTGTAAAATTCTTTTTGTTTTTTATGGGGACAGATTACTTTACCATGGCAGGTATGGTCTCACTTTGTTTGGGATCATTTTTTTCAGAAATGGACTACATATCCCCCTAAAATCTTAAACCAGTACCAGTTACCAGTTTATGGGATTTCCATTTTAAAGAAATGCCATCAATGGAAATTATTGTTTTCTACTCTATTATCTCACTCTAGGAAATCCTTTTATAATTACATAGTATTTACTGTACAAGGTATACTTTTACTCTTTCCAGAGTGTGTTCCTACTAGGATGGCATTTGCCTTTCACAAATTGACTGATTTTAGGCTTCCAGCCTATGTGTGGGATATTGTCTGGATGTCTGCTCAGGGTAAGTTGGGGGTGCGTGGTAACCTTAAATATAAACCTTTAACTGATAGGTATTGTCTGAGACCATCATGTATTGACGTAGAAGAAAGTCTTTCTCATTTTTTTCTTAATTGTCCCTTTGTGAAAAGTTTTTGGACTGATGCGGCTGGTCATTGGAGGATATCTTTATTGTCACATGTAACTTATAACACTTTAATTTTAGGGGATTATACGGAGTCTTGGCAAAATTATCATCCTAGTACTCTGAATGTTTTTTTTGCATTTCTTCAATTTTATTTATGGCAAGCTCGATGTCAATTTATTTTCCAACAACAGATAGTGTCATCTTCTATGATAATTTCTCAAGTAGAGGATGGTTTATTGACTGTTAAATCCAAAGATCAGCAGACATGTTCAACTTTTCAGTTTCATTCTTTCTGGAATCACTTCTTTGTTTAATTTTTGATAACTCCTGTTAACCTTCAGATTGTTGTTATACCTCTTTTTTTACTGATTCTTTGTATGTATGCTTACTGTTCTGATTTATGGTGATGTTATGTATTTTTGTTCAATAAACTTCGCCTACTCTTTTCGATAAGTGCCATGGGATCTTTAACATCCACCTGAACTACCACCAATCCAGGCAGATGTGACCTCTGTTTAACGTCTCATCTGAAAGATGGCACCTCAGAAGTGCAGCACCCCTCTCATGCTGCACTACAGTGTCAGTACTGGGATATTAACCAAGTGCCAGATGTGGGAACTGAACCCACAGCCCTCTGATCTCCCTGCCTCAGAGGTGAGTGTGCTACCTAATGAGCCACTGACACTGCTAGAGTCCTAGAGTCCTTAGGTCAGCCTTATTATTTTCCACTCCACCTGGAATGTCTACCCTATTGCTTATGTTCATGTCACCTGTGAACAAACTCAATTTACCTTCCAGGGCTTCAGAAATTTCACTAATATGAATATTAAAGAAGATCTGACCCAGTACCAACCCCTGTAGCACTTCACTTGCTACTCTTCTTTCTGTCTAACTTGTTAAGTAGCCTTCTATGTGGGACCGAGTCAAAGGTCTTGCTGAAGTCTAGTTGTACTATGTCTACAGCACCACACTGATCCAATATTTTGGTTACCCAGTTGAAAAATTCAATAAGATTAGTGTGACATGCTCTTCCTGAGGTAAAGACATGCTGGTTTGGGTCTAATTTGCTGTTCTCCGTAAGAAATGATATAATCCTCTCCTTTAGAAGGGTTTCCATTGTTTTGCTCACAATTTCCCCTTGAGTATTGAAGATTAAGGGGAGATATGTGTCTCCTAATCAGGGCAATGACAAGTTTAGATTTTTTGGGACTGTATAGGTCTCAAGATTTATAACCAGACTTATGGTAGTCAATCCCACCCTTTATAGTTAAAAAGGGAATTATGTCACAAAAATAGGATATCAGGTTGGTATAACTAGAAGTCAGTAGCTTTTTGGAACTCACTGCCACTAGAAGTGGTTGATAGTGGTGGCATGACTGACTTTAAGTGAAATCTGGATAATTACTGTACTAGACATGGAAAAAGATGCTACAGATAATAGCAGTTGGCAAGCTGAAAGGACAATTGCCTGCTTTGCTCTGTCTCTACCTATGAAAATTGTGTTAATAGAAGCCCTAATCTCAAGTATGATGGGTTCCTGCCTCAGTCTCTCTGTTGTGAGGAATGAAGCAGCATAAGGTGGTGGAATGAATATCTCAAGGTCACACAGTGCTTTGGGGATCAAACCTGTGATTTCATGGTTCTTCATTCTGTACTCTAACCACCTGATGTCACTGCCTTTCTGAACAAAGTTCACAGTTCATTCCCTTCATTCCACTAGCGCACAATACAGACTGCCAAATCTTCACTGTCCACCCACCCTTATGCATTACTATGGTACATTCATGACTGAAGATGAGGACAATCACTCAGTGTGACACAACTGCTTCTTCTATGTAAAGCTTGGCAAACTAGCAAAGCCTTATGAAAACTGATTAGCTATAGTAATGCTGAGTCAATAAGGGATATTATGCTGTCAGGGTAAAGGGAAAGGGAAAGGGGAAATTGTTTAACCAGGAAAGGCACACTAAGCCGGAGCTTGTTTCCAGGTGCGACCTGGGAGCACAAGGAAGTTAAGTGACTTGCTTAGGGTCACACAGTATGCAAGTGCAAGCTGTGGGATTCAAACCCAAGTCTGGTCTGCTGGATGTCACCAGATTTTCAGCTCAGAGCCTTAGACCACTGCACTATACTGCCTGTCAGGAATGAAGGAAAGACATTGTAATTCATCCTGGCTCAGAACAGAATGTTCTTACTGTATCTTCTATCACACAGCATCTTGTTCTCCTGAAAATGGACAGCATTCTGCCCAAGGTGACGAGTCCAACAGCACAGCTGTATATTTAGTTATTTAATTATGTGTACAAAATTTGTCAGGATGAAACATGAGATTATCACTTCTTTGTGAACAAAATAAATAGTAAGTAGTTCAAGATGGGCCCTACAGATGTTCCATATACATCACACACACACACACACACACACACACACACACACACACACACACACACACACACACACTCTACATATGTATCTTTCAAAAGTGATCTCATTTAAAACAACTACTTTCATTTATTTATTTATTAGATTCGCAGAATTACAGCACCTTTGAGCCAGCGACTCATTTACAAAGGCTCCTCGTCAAAATTTGTACACACATTAGAACAAATGTAGATGTAACAGGGAACAGAGGAATGAAGGGCAAAATGCACATTAGCAAATTATACAAAAACAGTACAGAAGTAAGTGCCATGGTTACATGGTTACACGGTAATGGCAGCAGTGATTACAATTGCAGTCCGAGGACGACTTTGTCAACACACAGGAAAGGATTTGGTACAGAAGGAGAATATGGTGGCTGTTTTATATATTTTATTTATTTGGTATAAAGAAAATAACCTTTGAGTGAAGGCTCTTTTACAAAGGATCCACATCATGTGAACAGAGTATAGATATCCAATCAAGAAGGTTACAGAGTTTTAGGAAATTTGAGACACTGAACAGCACAATCAGGAAAAGGTTACAGAATTTCTTAGTCATTTAATGCACAATGCAGCATATGGACATCAACTTTAGTTGATTACAAATGCAGGTAAGGTGCAGAGGCACTAGAGGTTAGGCTAGTTTGGGCCAAGGGTCAGTAAGGACAGGATTTTGGTAGGAGAGGAGAGGGGGGCCTCTAGTAAAAGTGCTCAAGGAGGCAGGGCTGAGGCTAGGGAGGCATAGGCCCATCCTAGCATGGAGACGGAGGGGAAGGAGGAGGAGTGGACAGTAGCAGCCCCTTAGAGTGATTCACTGGCATTGTGTAGTAATATGCCAGTGAGAAGCTGGTCAAGCTAGTGGAGTAGTAGGGCATGGTAGAAAGATAGGGTTGGGAGTAGCAGGCTAAAATGATACAAACCCCTAAGAAGGATGAGCTATGAAGTGTGTTCCAGTAGGAAAGGGGGCAAGCAAGAATGGAGGGAGGGAATAGGAGCAGGTGGCTGAACAGAGTAAAATGACTAACTAGGAGGTGGGAAAAGAGGACCTGACACAGGCATGGTTAGAATGGAATTGGGAGTGGAAGGACTAAAAAAGTAGAGTGCCTAATGGTAAGTTATGGTTGGAGAGTAAATCAGTGGTGGCGGGGAAAGGGGAAGAGAGCTAAAGAAGTAAGGCTGGGAACAGCACAGTAACAGAGTGGAAAGGGGAGCATGAGAAAGGAGCGGGGGAAAGGCAGCTGAAAGGGGTGGGTGAGAAAGAGCAAAGCAAAGAGAGAGCTAAGAGGCAGATAAGTTAGAACAGAAGGAGAGAGGTATCAAGTGGGCAGCAAAGGTTTAGGAAGCAGAGTAGCTGAGGCCCCGGCCAAACTTTAGGTGGAGCAGTTGCAGCTGATGAGTTCTGTGAGGTGCCCTGAATTTATTTTTAAAGGGATCAATTTTGGTTTTGGTTCGGATGCTAGGGGGAGATTGTTTTGCCAGCTGTGCACTCTGTAATTAAATGCACATTGTGCTAGTGAAATGCAGCAGAAGGGGACATGAAGGGTAGGACTGGAAATGCTTCTCTTGTGACAAGGGTTTATCGCCCTAGAAAGAAGCTGCAACACAGAGGGAAGTGCCTGTCCAAGGTAATCCTTTTAGCTAATAGGCAGGTTTGGTAAGAGATCCGCCCATGTGGGTTTAGCCAGTGGATTTGCGAATAGAGGTCACAGGTGTGTATGAGTCTGTGAGCACCTGTGACAAGGCAAAAAGCTTTGTTTAGTGCTACACAAACCTGTCTAAAGGTAGTTTCAGTAGCAGAGCCATAGATCATGAGACTAAAATCTATAATTGAGAGGATGGAACTAGAAACCACAAGTCAGAGTGCACCTTGGGTCATGCTATGTCTGCGTCTATGCAGGAGCCCAAGCCTAATGTTAACAGCTTTGGAGATTGTGCGATCTAGTGCTTTTGTGAATGTAATCAATGTATTCCAATAGGGCTGTCATAGTGCTGTGTCCCTTTCTGAATCCAAGTTGTTGGGGGCATTGTAGGCTATCGGTAACAAGGTACTCAATCAGTTGGTCTGAGACTATGCACTCCAAGGCTTTTGAGAGGGTGGCAGAATGGAAATTGGACGATAGCTAGAGAGAGAGAGAGAGAGAGAGAGAGAGAGAGAGAGAGAGAGAGAGAGAGAGAGGACCTGTCTCCACTCTTGTAGACAGGGGTTACTACTGCTGCTTTCAACTTCTGGGGGAACTGAAAAGGCAGAGTGATAGGTTAATGATCTTAGTGAGGGGAGCAAGGACAGCATCCAGGGTGAGGTGAAGCTTTTTCAGGTCAAAGGTATCACTACTATACCTGGACTTACCGAGAACCCATAGGAGGTATTTGTTTGCTGTTAGGGGAGAGACTGCCCTAAAGTAAAAGGGGGAATGCTTAGGGAATAGGACCCATTGAGATCTTTGACCTGACTGGGTGGGTCACTGAAAAGGTCAGGGGGAGTACACCCCTCAGGTCAGTGAAGGCAGCATTGAAGAGGTCAAAAATTTCCTGAGGATCCTGAGTGGAATTGCCATTGTTACTTAACATTGATGGCAGGGTTTTGTTTGATTTACTGTTCAGGTTTTTAATAGTGCCCAGAATTGTTTACTATTACCCCAGAAATTAGTGAACATCCCTTGATAACGAACAGTTTTAGTAAGGTGGATTGCTCAAGTACATGCTTTCCTAGAGGTCTTGTAGTACTGCCAGTCACAGGGTTTACCTGCGGCATGTGCAACATGCCACAGGTGGTCTCAAGAGGTCATATGATTAAGGAGGGGTGTGATAATCCAAGGGTGACTGGCACCTTTGCTTTTTTTCTTTCTGTAAGTGGAAAAGTTGTCCCAGGTCAAGTTAAAAAGTAAAATGAAATGACCAAGTGCTGTGTCCACACAAGTGGCTAGGTCAATCGGTGTCCAATCACACTGGAGGAGGAAAGCTTGAAACTGTTTGAACTGACCTTTCCTCAGGACCCTCTGGTATGATGTCTTTTTTTTGAGGTTTAGGGGTCTTATTAGAACAGACACAGGTGATAGACTAGTGGTCACTAAAGGAGTCGGGCAAGACCACAGTGTCAGTGATTCACTCAGGGTGTTTGGTTAAGATTAAATCTAGGAGAGTGTGGATACCTGTCCTATAATTAATCCTAGTGGGGGTAAGTACCAGCTGGGTGGAGCCAACGGCTGCTGCAGCATCCTTGTAGGGGTCTGCTTCAGGTGCAAGCAAATTGATGTTAAAGTCACCTAGTGCAACAACCTCTGCCTGGTTGGGAAGTTTGGCAATGTAATCAAGAAATGAATTGAACCCGGCTGTGATGTCCCGAGGAGGGATATAGATGGAGAGGACACTTGAGTGTCTTACCCTAGTTTCCCAGTGCAACTTTGACAGCAAGGGCCTGCGCACTAGACCCCAAGGACATTTAGAAACATAGAAACATAGACTTTGATGGCAGATAAGGACTGCTTGGCCCACCTAGTCTGCCCATTTCCCTACCTACAGGATAAGCCGCAGATCCTAGTTAACCAACAGCCTATTTCTTCCTACCCCCCACAAGAATTGCATTATATCTGGCCCATGCATTCTTGAATTCTCCCACAGTTTTAGACCCCACAACCTCCTCAGAAGGCTGTTCCATGCATCCACTACCCTCTTTGTGAAAAAAATACTTCCTCACATTGCCGCTGAACCGCACCCCCCCCCCAATTTTAAATTGTGTCCCCTTGTTCTTGCACGTCTCTTTTTCTGAAAGATGCTACCCTCTTGGACTTTGTTGATTCCACTGAGGTACTTAAAGTTTCTATCATTTCCCCCTCTCCTCCTTTCCTCAAGGGTGTACATATTAAGCTCCTTTAGTATCTCCTCGTATGGCTTCTCTTGCAGACCCTGCACCATTTTAGTTGTCCTCCTCTGACTGCCTTTATCCTGTCTATGTCCTTGAAGAGATGGGGTCTCCAGAACTGGACACAGTACTCAGATGGGGTCTCACCAACTGTCTGTACAAAGGGATAACAACTTCCTGTTTTCTGCTGGTGATGCCTCTCCCTATGCATCCCAGTATACTCCCAGCCCTCCCTACTGCCTTCTCACATTGCTTGTTAACCTTAAGGTAATCTGATATGATTACCCCCAAGTCCCTTTCCTTTTTGGTTGTTGTTACTACCCCCTACCCCATTGTGTAATCTTCCCCTGGGTTTTTGTTTCCCAGGTGCATTATTTTGCACTTCTTTGCATTGAATCCTAGCTGCCATACTTCCGACCATTCCTCCAACCATGCCAAGTCCCTTCTCATCCTTTCCACCCCTCCTTGTGTATCAACCCTGTTGCAGATCTTTGTGTCATCTGCAAAGAGGCATGCTTTTCCTTCCAGTCCCTCTGCAATGTCACTTATAAAGACATTAAAAAGGGCTGGACCAAGTACTGAACCCTGCGGTATCCCACTAGTAAATCCTCTTTCTTCAGAGTGGACTCCATTTACAATTACCTTCTGTGACCTGTTGTCCAGCCAATGTTTTACCCAGGCTACCACCCTGGGACCCAGTCCCAGGCTGGTTAATTTGACTATTAATTTTTGTGTGGGGCTGTGTCAAATGCCTTGCTAAAATCTAGGTAGGCCATGTCCACAGCCCCTCCCTGGTCTACTACTTTGGTCACCCAGTCAAAGAAATCAATTAGATTCATCTGACATGACCTTCCCACTGTGAATCCATGCTGCCTTTGGTCCTGTGCCCCACTGGCCTCTAGGTACTCAACAATTCTTTCCTTCAGAAGTGATTCCATCACTTTCCCTACCACAGAGGTCAAACTGACAGGTCTGTAGTTTCCTGCCTCTGTCTTGCTCCCACTTTTGTGAAGGGGAATCACATCTGCCTTCCTCCAGTCCTCGTGTACCACACCATCCTCCCATGATTTGTTAAAAAGGATAGTCAGTGGTTTCACTAGTTCTCCCCTTAATTCTTTTAGAATTCTGGGGTGAATTCCATCAGGCCCCATTGCTTTGTCCACCTTCAGTTTTAGGAGTTCTTTCAGAACCCTTTCTTCAGTGAAAAGACTGAAATCGACCCCCCTATCAAGAGTGCTTCTGTTAATTGGATTTGGCACCTCCGTCTCCTCTTTTATGAATACTAAGCAGAAATATTCATTCAGTATCCCTGCTTTTTCACTCTTCCCCTCTGCCCACCTATTGTTCATTCTATTCAGCCTCACTATCCCTCCCTTTGTCTTTCTACGCTTCCTGATGTACCTATAAAAAGTGTTATCCCTCTTCTTAACCAAGTTGGCTATCTTTTCCTCAGTTTGGGCCTTTGCTGTTCTGACTTCTCTCCCTGCTTCCTTCTGCCTTAACTGGTATAGCTCTCTGTCCTGCTCCTTCTGTGTTTCCTTATACTTCCTGAATGCTATCTTTTTCTCCCTGACTTTCTCTGCCACCTCTTTTGAGAATCACAGTGGCTTTTTCTTTCATTTTGATTTGTTTATTTGCTTCACACAAAGGCTTATTGCCTCTGTGATGGCAGTTTTGATGATTCCCCATTGTTGCTCCACCCCTCCTTCTGGCTGATTTCCTAGTGCTTTTCTGAGGCACTCTCCCATCTTGCCAAAGTCAGCCATCCTGTAGTCCAGTACCCTCACTTTTGTATGGCTTTACTCTAGCTGAGTTTAACGTGAACCACACTGTTTGATGGTCACTTGTTCCCAGATGGTGACCGACTTCTAGATCTGAGATCCTCTCACTGTCTCCATTTGAGAGTACAAGGTCTAAGATTGCTCCCTAACGAGTGGGTTCCGAAACTAGCTGTCTGAGGCATGCCACCTGTAGGGCATCTGGAATGGCCCTGCTCTTGGTTGTGGCTGCAGCAAATGTGCTCCAGTTAACATCTGACATATTCAGGTCTCCCATCAACAGTATCTCCCCTTTCTCTGCCATCCTAAGAATGCCTTCTATCATATCCTTGTCCATTTCCTCCCCCTGACATGGGGGTCTGTACACAACCCCTGTGTGGATTGTGGCGCCATTTCCAGTCTCCAAGGTGAACCACAGTGCCTCCTCTCCTCCCTGTTTACTTTTTTATTCAGTTGCTTTTATCCCTTCCTTTACATAGAGAGCTACTCCTCCCCCTCTTCTCCCTCCCTATCTCTCCTATAGGTTATGTACACTGGTATGTTAACATCCCAGTCATGGTTCTCTGTGTACCATGTTTCTGTGACTGCTACGATATCCAGGCATCCCTCTTCCATCAAGGCCACCAGTTCAGGGAGCTTGTTGCCCAGACTACGGGCATTGGTACTCATTACCCTCCATTTCCTGATGGCCTTACTCCTTTTTGGCCTATCACTGTCCTTCTTGCCTCTGTCACTTTCTCCATTTACCCCTTTTCTTCTCCCTATCAACATTTCTGTTATGGAGTTTACCGCACTTACTACCGTGACTTTTTTGGTTAACAAATTAATACCTGGAACAAACTACAGGTATACTGATACATCATCAGCATGGAACAGCACACTCTTGTAGTGCCTATGTGTTTCCTCCCTGCCTGAGATTAGATCCCAGTACCTTCTACTTTGAAGTCGGCAACCCTACCTCTGTACTGTGTGATCCGTACATCTGTATCTTAGGAAGAACCAGCCCCTGAAGGGAGTCTTTCAGGTAGATAGCAGACCCACCACCTTTTTTCCCCAGCCAATCATCTCAGAAAACAGTGTAACCACCAAGGGCTACAGCAGAGTCAGGGATTTTGGGAGAGTGCCAGGTTTCTACCACAGCAAGAATATCTAGTTTGTGCTGCTGCACCCAGACATCAAGCTGGTCAAGCTTTGGCAGAAGACTTTGAATGTTTAAAGAGATGAGTTTGAGACCACTGTGGGTTTTGATTTGTGTATGGGGTTGCTGAGGAGGACCTGGGTTGGGGTGTGCATTCTCTGATAGTAGTAGGAGTAATAGAATATTTCTGATTATTATGTACTTAAGCTGTTTGGCTTTAAGGGTGTTGGTACATTTGGAGTACTGTATCACAGTTGTGGGTACTGGTAATAAAGTGAGATTGAATAACAGAAGGAGAGATTGAGAGGACAGAGGGCGAGCAACAAGACAGCGATCCTTGGTGGGCTTGGGTAGGTAGATAGACAGTGCTGGTACTTATAGAACCAGTCACCAGTCCTGAGCATGTCAGGAGAGGTAAGGAAGGAACTGATGTAGTTGAGGGACCTTCATAACTTATAGGGTCTACTGATGCCAAAAGGATGACTAGCGAGATCAGGCAGTTGAGGTTCCGCATAATTGGGCAGGCCAGTCCAAT
Organism: Neoceratodus forsteri; assembly: GCA_016271365.2. Lineage (NCBI taxonomy): Eukaryota > Metazoa > Chordata > Ceratodontiformes > Ceratodontidae > Neoceratodus > Neoceratodus forsteri. The sequence continues at coordinate 506,293,695 of CM057452.1, read as the reverse complement.
GTTAGATGTGGTCAAATTTACTAGGTGAAACAAAGGAGGAGTATTGGGAGAGAAAGTTTTTCAATCCAGTAGGAGATGAGATTGACAGATCTTGGGGGGGATATGAGGCAGCCACCTAAGGGGGCTAGAGGGAGGCTGCAAGGGGGGGGAGTAAGACTGGCAAGTGACCTGGCAGAGGTAGGTGCTACCAAATAGTACAGGGGTTAGGGTGTTCACCTTTAGTATGAAGGGTTGGAGGTTCAAATCCAAAGAGGGGTAGATGAGAAGGGAAGGGGGGACTAGGGAGAAAAAGAGTTATAATCAGGGGATAGTTGAACTAGGAGAGACCTGTAGGTGCCAGTGGAGAAGTAGCAATGCAGAGGTACAAGGATGACTCCTAGTGGTCAACACATATAAAATGCAAATGGCAAACAGGGGACTTAGAATAACACAGACAGGAGGTCATGCTATAGTACAGACAGGAAGTCATGTGATGGTCACGTGATCTACATGGATATAAATTTAGGTCTGGGGTGGGTGGGACAGTCCCTGCAAAGCAAGGATGGGCTAGCCAGGTTAAGAAAGCTCTCCAGTTCTGCCGATCTGTGTAGAATGGCTCTCGGGAGCTCCCAACAACAGATTTGTGGCCTGAGCTCTGTGGAGGAGCTGTAGAACTATGGAGCCTGTGAAGAAAGGGACACAGTTAAAATACGAGGTGGGGGAGGGGGAGTAACATTAAATAAAGGGCCAGATTGTGGAGCCAGAAAGCAAGAAACAGAAGCATGGGGGTCAAACTGCACATGCGCTATTTTGGAAGATGGCAGGCATCCAAGAGGGACTCAGGGTGAAACAGAAAGCAAATTCAGATTAAAGAGGTTTAAAGTACAGGTGGAGCAAAGGTAAGCAATTCTTCTAAATCAGGTTGCATTAGTATTAAAACACATGCTGAAAACCACAGCAATATGACATAATGAGTCACAAAAACTATCTATAGTATTCTGCTGACAAAATAATGAATTAAAGTCTCACTCAGTCACAGGGCAGAATACAGGTACAATGTAGCACTAATAAACATACAGAACGGAGGTAGACAAATAAAACTTTTCAAGTAGCCAGGTTAAGAAAACTCTCTGTTTCTGCTGACCTGTGTAGAATGGCTCCCAGGATCTCCCATAGAAACATAGAAGTTGATGACAGATAAGGACCGCAAGGCCCATCCAGTGTGCCCATTTCTTTTTCTACCTTATGAATGTGCCATAGGCCTTTGCTCTGTCAATGGCTTATCTAGTCATACTCATCTGTATTGCTCCCTTATGCCTATCCCATGCCTGTTCGAAGCCCTGCACTGTATTCATATCCACCACTTCCTGAGGTAGGCCGTTACATGCATCCACCACCCTTTCTGTGAAAAAGAACTTCCTCACATTACCCCTTAATCAGCCTCCCTCTAATCTCATGCTGTGTCCTCTTGTCCTGCTATTTTTCTTATATTGAAACATGTTAAACTCTTTCACCTTGTTAATGCCCTTAAGGTGTTTGAGTGTTTCAATCATAACACCTCTCTCCCTCCTTTGCTCTACAGTATGCATATTGAGTTCAGTTAATCTGTCCTCATATGTTTTCTGATGCAATCCCTGCACCGTTTTGGTTGCCCTTCTCTGGACTGCCTCAATTTGGTTAATGTCCGTGTGAAGGTGTGGCCTCCAGTACTGCATGCAGTACTCCAGATTGGGCCTAACCAGTGTCTTGTAAAGAGGGATTATTACCTCTCTCTTCCGGCTTGTGATACCCCTACTAATACACCCCAACATCCCTCTAGCCTTACCTACTGCTTTAGAGGTCTGCTTGGATGATTTTAGGTCATCGGAGATGATGATGCCCAAGTCTCTTTCTTCCCTTGTGACTGCCAGCAACTCCCCTCCCAGCCTATAGGTGGCTTCAGGGTTTCTCTTCCCTATGTGCATGATCTTGCACTTCTTTGCGTTAAACCCCAGTTGCCACTCTTCTGACCATTTTGCTAGTTTATCCAGATCTCTTCTCATTCTGCCTACCCCATCTGGATCATCTACTCTGTTGCAGATCTTGGTGTCATCTGCAAACAAACAAACCTTACCCTCCTGTCCCCTCCAGTCCATCTGCAATGTCACTGATGAAGATATTGAAGAGGACTGGCCCCAGGACTGATCCCTGAGGTACCCCACTTGTGACTTGCATCTCTTCTGACTGTATACCGTTTATCACTACTCTCTGTTTTCTGCCCGTCAACCAGTTTGCCACCCAGTTGACCAATGTCTGACCCACCCCGAGCCTACCCAGCTTATTAATCAGTCTTCTATGTGGAACAGTATCAAAAGCTTTCCTGAAGTCAAGGTAGGCAACATCAACTGCTCCCCCTTGGTCCACCACTCTGGTTACCCAGTCAAAGACATCTATGAGATTAGTTTGACAGGACCTTCCTTTTGTAAACTCATGCTTTCTTGGATCCTGTGCTTCTATGGATTCCAGGTGTTGCACTATCCTTTCCTTAAGGAGTGTCTCCATAATCTTGCCCACTACTAAGGTAAGACTGACTGGTCTGTAGTTCCCTGCCTTCTCCCTGCTTCCACTCTTGTGGAGCAGGATCACATGAGCCCTTCTCCAGTCTGCTGGGACCTCTCCTTTGCTCAGAGACTCACTAAACAGTTCTGATAATGGCTCTGCTAGTTCCACCCTTAACTCCTTTAGTACCCTGGGATGTATGCCATCAAGTCCCATTGCCTTGTCCACCTTGAGCTTACCGAACTCTTGTAGGACCCTTTCTTTTGTGAAGGGACTAGTGCACACCTCCCTCCCCCCTGTGTCCATGGTGCCGAGCTGTGGGCCCTGCTCTCCCGGGCTTGTGGCCTGAGCTCCATGGAGGAGCTGTACAACTATGAAGCCTGTGTAGAATGGCTACTGCCAGACTCGTTCTATAAATAAATAAGTTAGACCACTTTTCCACACATAGGCCAGATTTTCAAAGGGCCCTTAGACTGACGGAAGGTGTGGCAAACATCAAGCTTGTGTCAAATTCAGGTGCATCAAATACTGCACACCATGCTTTGAAAGAAAAGTGTTCACTGTGGCAAAGTCCCCAAAAATTATGCAAGAGGTCTACTGCATCAAAAATATAACACATGAGGTAAGAATGACTCAAGCTGAGTCAAAACGCTGATGCATGGAGTGAAAATAGCACAAGCTGAGTCAAAAAATATAGTGGCAGAAATGCCTTAGACAATGGCATTTAAGACTTCAAAATGCCCTAATCTATACCTGAAAGGGATGGTTTGCTCTATAACCACACTTCTACATAAGTTACCCTCTCCAGTCCAATAACAGAACTCACATGACAGTACAGACGAGTAATGTATTGGCTTATCTCCAGAAGCAATATTTTACATGCTACAGTGCAAGATAAAGCATTACATTGTATACAGTGCAGCACTTCTTCGGCAGAATTCCATTCAGAGCTGCATAGTCAGGTCTGCCTGCCTACCTGCTCTGGGTCTCTTTCCATGCTCTAGAGCCTGTTAGACCAGCTTTTGTTGGACTAAGCACTGCCAGGACCCTGATGCTTTGAAAATCCAGAAAATAATATGGTGTGTAATTTTTTTTTTTTTTGGATTCAGGCCCCCTTTCTGACATGGTGCTGCCATAGTTTTGACACAAGCATGGCACAAGCCATTTTGGCACATGTAGACCTGCTTTTGTTGCAAGCACCATTAGAAAATTGGAACAGATTCAAGTTCTGATGCAGCATGCCCCTTGTGTCATTTATTTTTAATGTAAGCACCATGTGTCATTCCCGGCCTTTGAAAATCCAGCCTCTGTAGTATACTGACACCATTATGTGGAAAAAAGAGAACACCTCAGTTGATCTGCACCTTTAGTCAGCTACTAGTATTGGTGTTTGAGAGTTCCAAGTTGTGTTGGGTTGAGATTCCAGTTCTGTTAAGTCATGTCAATGAACCCTTAGGTAGTTGACAGAATTAGAACGTATAGGAATTCTGGACTGATATATCAGTCTGAGGCACAGCAAGGGTGAAATATATAATACAATGTACTAAAAAATATTAGCCAATACAATATATAGAGAAATATATTGGGGAAAAATATTGTTTGCAATTTCTTTTTTAAATATGTTGTTTATTTAATCCAAGGTCTCATTTATTAGCAGCTATCACTGTTGCAGTAAACTATTTATTTGAAAAACACAGAACTTATATTGCAATATATTGTATGACAACAGATGTCTGATGTTCCAGGGAGTATATAGTTCTATATGGTGTTTATTTTGTGCCTCTTGGAATGTTGTATTACATGTAGCACAATCTGATTGGCTGTGTAACTAAGCGTTATGCTTGTGGAAAGGACTGCTATAGTAGTTCATTGTTTTCCTGATTGAATGGATTGGTGGATGGATGGATGGATGTAATTTTTTAGTTACTGGTTTATAACAACAATAATTCCTTTGAGTTTATATAATGGCAGTAATACCCTCCAAGGAGGCCAGACATTCTGGAAAGTTGAAATTTGTCTTGGTTATGGTCCATTGACTTAATATTAGCCTTCAGTTCTGCCAGCTATTTATAAATAACATGGAAGTAAGCCACACAATGATATCTGTGAAGCTGGGTGAGCTTTGATGCTGGCAACTGGGTTCAGAAACAAACACGGGACCCGGTGCTTGATCACTAAGGCCAGGTTGAGCATGCTATTGATGAAAACATGTCCCAGCTGAGAGATGTGAGGTGACAGGTTCTGGCATTGCAGAGGCACCTGTGTTTTGCTGGGGAGTTTGCATTCCCCATAGGAGTTCGCTGCATGCTGCTGAGGCACACCCCCACACACACTGTGCATGTCATCATGGGACAGGAGAATAAATATGACAATAAAAACCCAACCAATGCTGGATGTAGGTCTGCACCTCAAATGCCCTGCACCAATGACCGCAGCATTAACCTACACTGGATCTTGGTCCTAGAAGGGATTTCTGGAGGTATTGTAGAGGAACCTTGAAGGCCTTTCAATGGTGGACAGAGGATGGGGTAAGTACTAGGAGTGGGTGAAACTTTGTTTGATGCTAACACTCGGTGTAACTTTGCTTGATGCGAATACTGGGAAATTCCACACTTCATGGATTTTTTTACATGGAGAAGATGGTTCTAAAAAGTCCAGAAACATCTTCAAGAGATGAGCAAAAAGTCCTGCACATGGATAAAATAGTACAGTACAGTAATTTGAAGAATGTTTTACTTAAATTCTAACAGGAAATGGGGGAAAGGGTGGCTAAAGTTCAACTTACAATTGAGCTACCACAGTGGTTCTCAAATGGTGAGGCCAGTCTCCCAAGGGAGGCCCCAAATTATTCCAGGGGAGGCTCAGTCAAGTCTGAGAATGTACAATATTTAAATTTTAAGTGTTGACTGTTCTATGCAAAAGGATAAAACAAATTAAATCTGGATAATTGCAGGTGAATTTCTTTACTTATGCACAAATATTTGACCAGGAAGTCCCCATTGAGCTAAAGCTTGTTTGTAGATGTGTATTTATATGTAAATGAACGCCTGGGAAAGGCATGCTGAGTCAAGGCATATAATATAATATATATTTGCATATAAATACCTATTGTTTCTACAATAGGTATTTATATGCAAATCAGTAACCTGGAAAGGCACACTGAGTCAAGGCTCATTTCTATAGTAGGTATTTATATGTAAATTAGTGACTGGGAAAGGCAGAGATCTGATGCATTTTTTCAGGTGTGACCTGTAGTAGGGGTGCAGGAGGTTGCTTAACAAAAGGGTAAGAGAGGAGAAATGAATTGTCTAGGTTGATTGTTCCAGAGTAACAAAGACCCAAAAGTCAGAAAATAGGATTCACAAGTATAACCTGAGGTGCCGGGATAGGGGTGAAGAGCAATAAGTTGAATAAAAAGAGAATATACTCAGTCAGCTTCATTAGTTTCACTTTATTCCTGGTGTACTGTGCAAAGTAGATTTATTTTTTCCATGGGGAGGCCCAAGATTTTTTTCCAAATTTGAGAAAGGCTCAAAATCTTTTTCATGGCTTGGGGGAGGCTCACTATCATAAAGTGTGAGAACTAAAATATAATGATACAGTGTTCTGGGACTTAACACACAGCTACTCAATGTCTGTTCAAATGCAGCTCGATTCTCAAAAAAAGGAATTTTGTCTCAGACTCTGAATTCATTCAAAATGAAGCACCTTCATAAAAACTCAGCAAAAATCATTCAGAACACCTACAAGTTGAAAGGGGAACTTATTTTGAACATGCTTTATATTATTGTTGTAGTGTTTGTGTTTTTCTTCAGTGTTTTGGGAGCTGCAAATTTGAAAGAGAGAGTGTGCAGGCTCTGCAGTCAGCTGCAGTGCGACTGTTCTGTTTTCTAGTCTCACTTATAGTGCATCACTCTGCTGCTCTGCATAGTACATTTTCTCTATTATTTTAAATATTATTTCCATATTTTTTTGTAAAAAATGTAAACATTGTTGCACACTTTTTTATACTGCACCTGTATGATGTGTGTATTGTGCTTTGCTTCTGTTGTACACTGTTCATGCATTTTGGTAGCCATCTTATAGGCATACACACAGTAGACAAGCACTGCATGGCAGTGCACACATAGTGTGTGTAAGTATCTAAATTAGCACTTATCATGGTAGATGAGCCACTGCCAGCCAGCAGTGCAACATAGAATGAATCTTGGTGCCTGTTTAAAGGGGAACTGTCAGCAATAAGAGCCTTACACCCAAGTGTGAGGCTGATTCTAATTTGTACTTTGTGTAAAATAGCATTTTTTTATGTTGATTGTGTGCATGCATAAGAAACATATTGCGGCAGCTTGCTCCAGAAGCAGGTTGTGGAGGCAAGGCACTGTTGTGGCCAATGCCCCAATTGCATTTTGAGGCTTGGCCCCTGTTCCCCAATGGGGAGGCACACTGCTGCTGACACTAGTTCAACCAGCGTGCCACAACTTTGAAATGTTTTTGCCGCAGCAATCAGGGGCCACCTCATCATTGCAGCATCAGCGATTCGCTGCAATGAGGAAGCGACCTGTCATTGCTGGGCAGAATGTTGCTACTGTAATATTGTTTGTGAACATGGTGGCAGCTTGCTGCCATGTTCATAAACAATATTAATCTGGCCCCAGTGCCGAGGGGGTGCCCAATTCCCCTTGACAGCATGCGCCTCCCCACAACAGTTTTTGTTTGTCGACAGGGGTCCCACTCCCCATTGGCTTCAGTACCCTCCTTCAGAGTTACTGTGGCCAATGGGGAGTTCACTTCCTGTAAGCATAATGTCCCCCCCAGAAAAAAAAAGTCCTTTTATTCCTAGGGGGGTGCCCAATCCCCCTCATCTCATGCCCCCCCGTATGTGCCGATGGGCTGCCCAATCCCTCGTCGGATACTGGCCCCCCCAAAACAAACTGTTGGGTGGCATGCTGGGAGTCCACCCCAGTGTGCAAAATGCCCCTGTAAAGAAAAAACATTCCATGATAGTTTTTTTTTACAGCTGTAAAAAAGGAAACGGTACCTCGAGGTCTCCCTGCCCCCCCACAATCCGTGTCCACCCACTGTGTACCCTGCCTCGCCACGCCCCTCTCACCCCATATGTACCTCGAGAGTCCTGAACAATGATCTTCGTTGGACAGGAATACATCTCCACTGTTCAAAGCCGACTGCGAACTGAGGAAATGCTGATAAGCTGCATAATGGAATAAATTGTTTATTTTCAACTTTGATGCATATCTCAGGCATTTTTTGGAATTTTGGCACCAAATTTTCAACATGGGGTTTTTGTGGCTCCTCCTCATGAATTATGCCACTGTCATGGTGTTATTTGACCCCAAAAGGTGAGTTTGTGGTCACTGCACAAAATCACCTTTTGGGACTGATTAACGAAACAGCAGTGCCAGTGTTCATGAGGTGGGCTCTCAAAAAGTCTATGTTGCAAATTTGGTGGATAAAAATAAAAAAAATGACTGTTTTACAAGTGTGCATTGCACAGTTGCTATGCATGCTTGTAACTTCACAAATTTGCAATATTTTCATGCCAGAATTTCAACATTGGCATTTTCCACACCTCCTTGTGAACAGTACAGTTGCCATTTTTCACATCCTTGCTGAAATGTGTTTTCGCACTTCCAGAGCAGAATAGCGCAATCACTATGGGAAATCAGTGTTTGGGACAGATTATGAAAATGACAGTGACACTGTTCATGAGCAAAGGTCATAGACTGCCTATGTTGGAAATTTGGTGACAATAATCTATAAAATAACTGTGTTATGAGCGTGCATTGCGCAGTTTGCACTCACACTTGTGAGTTTGCAAATTTATAATATTTTCACTCCAGCTTTTCAACATTGCCATTTTTCCACAACTCCTTATGAACAGTGCAGCTGTCATTTTTCACATCCTGGCCAAAATGTGTTTTCACTCTTCCAGCGCACAATAGTGCGGTCGCTATGGGAAATCAGTGTTTGGGACACATTAAGAAAATTACACTGACACTGTTCATGAGCAGAGGTCCTAAAATGCCTATGTTGAAAGTGTTGTCATGAAACTCCATAAAATGACTTTGTTACAAGCGTGCATTGTGCAGTTTCCATGCACCCTTGTAACTTTGCAAATTAGTAATATTTTCATGCCATATTTTCCACACTGGCATTTTTTCAAACCTCCTTATAAACAGTACAGCTGTCATTTTTTACATCCTCGACGAAATTTGTTTTCGTGCTTCTGGTGTAGAATACCGCAGTGGCTGTCAGAAATCAGTGTTTGGGACAGATTAGGACCGAGTGAGTAAGGGGGGGGAAGTTACCGAGCTCAACTGAGCTCTGCTGGGACTGCTGCAGATTTCTTTGTGGGCAGGAAAAGGCGCCAATGCAGGCAGAAGCCCAGTACAACTGCAGCACCTGGAGACACAGAATGAGCGCGCGAGACAGGGGGAGTGAGTGAGCTCAACGGAGCTCTGTTGGGACTGCTGTGGATTTCTTTGTGGGCAGAAAAAGGCAGCAATGCACGTAGGGGCCCCATACAAAAGGGCAGCCTGCAGCGGTGGGAGAAACGGAATGAGTGACTGAGAGAGGGGGAGTGAGTGAGCTCAACGGAGCTCTATCTTGACTGCTGCAGATTTCTTTGTGGGCAGAAAAGGGTGGCAAAGCAGGCAGGAGCCCTGTACAAAAGGGCAGCCTGCAGCGCTGGCAGAAACAGAATGAGCGAGAGTTACAGAGGGAGAGTGAGTGAGGTCAACAGAGCTCTGTCGGTAATGATGCAGATTTCTTTGTGGACAGAAAAAGGTGCCAACAGAGGCAGGAGCCCAATACAAAATGGCAGCCTGCAGTGCCAGGAGAAACCAAATCAGCGAGAGTGAGGCCAGGGGGTGATCGACCTAATGGAGCTCTGTGTCGAGACAGTGAATTTCTTTGAGGTCAGAAAGGTGCCACCAGGCAGGAGCCTAGTACAAAAAGGCAGCCTGCAGCACTGGGAGAAACACAATGAGCAAGTGAGAGAGGGGGAGTGAGCTAGCCCAACTGAGCTGTATCGTGACTGCTGTGGATTTCTTTGTGGGCAGAAAAAGGTGGCTACGCAGGCAGGAGCCCAGTACAAAAGGCCAGCCTGCAGCGCCGGCAGAAATGGAATGAGCGAGTGAAAGAGGGGGACTGAACTAGCTCAGCAGAGCAGTGTCAGGACTGCTGTAGGTTTCTTTGTGGGCAGAAAAAAGCAGCAATGCATGCAGGGGCCCAGTAGAAAAAGGCAGCCTGCAGCAGTGGGAGAAACAGAATGAGCAAGTGAGAATGGGGGAGTGAGTGAGCTCAACGGAGCTCTATCATGACTGCTGCAAATTTCTTTGAGAGCAGAAGAAGGTGGTAATGCAGGCAGGAGCCCAGTACAAAAGGGCAACATGCAGCACTGGCAGAAATGGAATAAATGAGTGAGCGAGCTCAACATAGCTCTATTCGGACTGTTGCAGATTTCTTTGTGGGCAGAAAAAATGTGCCAACAGAGGCAGGAGCCCAGTACAAAAGGGCAGCATGCGGCACCAGGAGAAACAGAATGAGCAAATGAGACAGGGGGACTGAGCAACCTCAATGGAGCTCTATCATCACTGCTGTGGATTTCTTTGTAGGCAAAAAATAGACACCAATGCACGCAGGGGCCCAGTACAAAGGTGTAGTCTGCAGCGGTGGGAGAAATGGAACGAGCGAGTGAGAGAGGGGGAGTGAGTGAGCTCAAGGGAGCTGTTTCATGACTGCTGCAGATTTCTTTGTGGGCAGAAGAAGGCAGCAATGTAGGCAGGAGCCCAGTACAAAAGGCCAGTCTGCAGTGCCGGCAGAAACGAAATGAGTGAGTGAGTGAGGGAAGTGAGCAAGCTCAATGGACCTGTGTCAGGACTGCTGCAGATTTCTTTGTGGGCAGAAAAAGATGCCAATGCAGACAGGAGCCCAGTACAAAATGTAGCTTGCAGCAGCGGAAGACACAGAATGAGTGAGCGAGTTGGGGGGGGAGTGAGTGAGCTCAATGGAGCTCTGTTGGGACTGCTGCAGATTTCTTTGTGGACAGAAAGAGGCAGCAATGCGTGCAGGGGCCCTGTGCAAAAAGGCAGCCTGCAGCAGTGGGAGAAACTGAATGAGTGAGTGAGAAGGAGGAGTGAGCAAGCTCAACTGAGCTCTATCATTAAGGCTGCAGATTTCTTTGTGGGCAGAAGAAGGCAGTAACGCAGGCAGGAGCTGAGTGCAAAAGGGCAGCCTGCAGTGCCAGCAGAAACGGAACGAGCGAGTGAGAGAGGGGGAGTGAGCAAGCTCAACAAACCTGTGTCAGGACTGCTGCAGATTTCTTTGTGTGCAGAAAAAGCCACCAATGCAGGCAGGAGCCCAGTACAAAAGGGCAGCCTGCAGCAGTGGGAGAAACAGAATGAGCAAGTGAGGGAGGGGGAGTGAGTGAGCTCAGTGGAGCTCTTTTGGGATTGCTTCAGATTTCTTTGTGGGCAGAAAAAGGCAGCAATGCATACTGGGGCCCAGTACAAAAGAGCAGCCTGCAGTGGTGGGAGAAAAAAAAAGAACGAGTGAAAGAGAGGAGAGTGAGCGAGCTCAACGGAGCTCTACCATGACTGCTGTAGATTTCTTTCTGGCAGAAGAAGGCGACAATGCAGGCAGGAGTCCAGTACAAAAGGGCAGCCTACAGCACTGCCAGAAACGGAATGAGCAACTGAGAGAGGAGGAGTGAGCTAGCTCAACGGAGCTCTATCGTGACTGCTGCAGATTTCTTTGAGAGCAGAAGAAGGTGGCAATGCAGGCAGGAGCCCAGTAAAAAAGGGCTACCTGTAGCAGTGGCAGAAATGGAATGAGTGAGTGAATGAGCTCAACAGAGCTCTATCAGTACTGCTGGAGATTTCTTTGCGGGCAGAAAAAGGCACCAACAGAGGCAGGAGCCCAGTACAAAAGGGCAGTCTGCAGCGCCAGGAGAAACAGAATGAGCAAATGAGACAGGGGGACTGAGCAACCTCGATGGAGCTCTAGCATGACTGCTGCGGATTTCTCTGTGGGCAGAAAAAGGTAGCAATGCATCCAGGGGCCCAGTATAAAAGAGCAGCCTGCAGTGGCGGGAGAAACAAAACAAGTGAGTGAGAGAGGGGGAGTGAGTGAGCTCAATGGAGCTCTATCGTGACTGCTGCAGATTTCTTTGTGGGCAGAAGAAGGCAGTAATGCAGGTAGTCCAGTACAAAAGGGCAGCCTGCAGCACTGGCAGAAATGGAATGAGCAAGTGAGGGGGGGAGTCAGCGAGCTCAACGGAGCTCTGTTGGGACTGCTGCAGATTTCTTTGTGGGCAGGAAAAGGTATCAACACAGGCAGGAGCCCAGTACAAAAGGGCAGCCTGCAGCACCAGGAGAAACAGAATGAGTGAGTGAAACAAGGTGTGAGTGACCTCGATGGAGCTCTGTCAGGACAGCTGTGGATTTCTTTGTAGTCAGAAGAAGGTGACAATGCAAGCAGGAGTCCAGTACAAAAGGCCAGTCTGCAGTGCTGGCAGAAATGGAATGAGCGAGTGAGTGAAGGAGGCGGAGTGAGTGAGTGAGATCAATGGAGCTCTATTGGGACTGTTGCAGATTTCTTTGTGGGCAGAAAAAGGCAGCAATGCATGCAGGGGCCCAGTACGAAAAGGCAGCTTGCAGTAGTGGGAGAAACTGAACGAAGTGAGTGAGTGAAAGAGGGGGAGTGAGCAAGCTCAATGAAGCTCTATCGTGACTGCTACAGATTTCTTTGTTGGCAGAAGAAGGTGGTTACGCAGGCAGGCGCCGAGTACAAAAGGGCAGCCTGCAGCGCCTGCAGAAATGAAATGAGCAAGTGAGAGGGGGGAGTGAACGAGCTCAACAGAGCTCTGTCAGGACTGCTGCAACTTTCTTTCTGGGCAGAAAAAGGCACCAACAGAGGCAGGAGCCCAGTACAAAAGGGCAGCCTGCAGTGCCAGCAGAAACAGAATGAGTGAGTGAGATAGGGGGGAGTAAGCAATCTCAACGGAGCTCTATCGTGACTACTGCAGATTTCTTTGTTGGCAGAAAAAGGTGGCAACGCAGGCAGGAGCCCAGTACAAAAGGCCAGCTTGCAGCGTTTGCAGAAATGGAATGAGTGAGTGAGAGAGTGGACTGATTGAGCTCAATGGAGCTGTGTCAGGACTGCTGCAGATTTCTTTGTGGGCAGAAAAAAACAACAACACAGGCAGGAGCTCAGTACAAAAGGGCAACCTGCAGCAGTGGAAGACATAGAACGAGCGAATGGGGGGGTGAGTGAGCTCAACGGAGCCCTGTTGGGACTGCTATGGATTTCTTTGTCAGCAGAAAAAGGCACCAATGCAGGCAGGGGCCCACTACAAAAGCACAGCCTGCAGTGGCTGGAGAAACAGAATGAGTGAGTGAGCGTGGGGGAGTGAGTGAGCTCAACGGAGCTCTATCGTGACTGCTGCAGATTTCTTTGTGGGCAGAAGAAAGCAGCAATGCAGACAGGAGCCCAGTACAAAAGGGCAGCCTACGGCGCCAGCAGAAATGGAATGAGTGAGTGAGAGAGGGGGAGTCAGCAAGCTCAAGAGACCTCTATCGTGACTGCTGTGGATTTCTTTTTCTGCAAAAATAGGTAGCAATGCAGGCAGGAGCCCAATACAAAAGGCCAGTCTACAGCGCCGCCAGAAACAGAATGAGCGAGTGAGAGAGGGGAGTGAGCAAGCTCAGTGGACCTGTGTCAGGACTGCTGCAAATTTCTTTGTGGGCAGAAAGACGCCAATGCAGCCAGGAGCCCAGTATAAAAGGGTAGCCCGCAGCAACAGAAGACACAGAATGAGCAAGCGAGTGAGGGAGGAGGAGTGAGTGAGCTCAATGGAGCTCTGTTAGGACTGCTGCAGATTTCTTTGTGGGCAGAAAAAGGCAGCAATGCATGCAGGGGCCCAATACAAAAAGGCAGCCTGCAGCAGCGGGAGAAACTGAACAAGTGAGTGAGAGGGGAAGAGTGAGTGAGCTCAACGGAGCTCTTTTGGGACTGCTGGGGATTTCTTTGTTGGCAGAAGAAAGCGGTAACCCAGGCAGGAGCTGAGCACAAAAGGGCAGCCTGCAGCAGCAGGAGGAACTGAACAAGTGAGTGAGAGAGGGGGAGTGAGAGAGCTCAATGGAGATCTATCGTGACTGCTGCAGATTTCTTTGTGGGCAGAGGAAGGCAGTAATGCAGGCAGGAGCCCAGTACAAAAGGGCAGCCTGCAGCGCCAGCAGAAATGGAATGAGTGAGTGAGAGAGGGGGAGTCAGCAAGCTCAAGAGACCTCTATCGTGACTGCTGTGGATTTCTTTTTCTGCAAAAATAGGTAGCAATGCAGGCAGGAGCCCAATACAAAAGGCCAGTCTACAGCGCCGCCAGAAACAGAATGAGCGAGTGAGAGAGGGGAGTGAGCAAGCTCAATGGACCTGTGTCAGGACTGCTGCAAATTTCTTTGTGGGCAGAAAGACGCCAATGCAGCCAGGAGCCCAGTATAAAAGGGTAGCCCGCAGCAACAGAAGACACAGAATGAGCAAGCGAGTGAGGGAAGAGGAGTGAGTGAGCTCAATGGAGCTCTGTTAGGACTGCTGCAGATTTCTTTGTGGGCAGAAAAAGGCAGCAATGCATGCAGGGGCCCAATACAAAAAGGCAGCCTGCAGCAGCGGGAGAAACTGAACAAGTGAGTGAGAGGGAAGGTGAGCGAGCTCAACGGACTCTTTTGGGACTGCTGGGGATTTCTTTGTTGGCAGAAGAAAGCGGTAACCCAGGCAGGAGCTGAGCACAAAAGGGCAGCCTGCAGCAGCAGGAGGAACTGAACAAGTGAGTGAGAGAGGGGGAGGGAGAGAGCTCAATGGAGATCTATCGTGACTGCTGTGGATTTCTTTGTGGGCAGAGGAAGGCAGTAATGCAGGCAGGAGCCCAGTACAAAAGGGCAGCCTGCAGCGCTGGCAGAAATGGAATGAGCGGATGGATCACGTGATGCAGAGCAAGGGCTAACAGCAACCTCCAGGAGCTCCCTCCACCCGTTTCCAAAACAGCGGTTTCTCTAAGTCCTGACAATTCCCTCTCTGCCTAGAAAGGTGTCGGAATGCATCAGCGGGTGTCCGGTGCAAGAAAATGGAGGCAGACTTTAAAGATTCGCTGCCCAGACACACGCCCCCGACGACTCCCGAGAAGGCCCCGAAAAAAGCCCTGACCTCGGGTAATCAGCAGCTCACCTCAGTAGCGCCTGGTGTCCCTGAAGCAGAACCACTTACTCTGGCAAACTTTCTAAAGGAATTCCAGCCGTTTCGTGAAGAAATGAAGGAGCTCACGGCTGAGGTTAAAGGCATGTCCCGCGCTCTCGAGGACTTAACTCGCAGGACTACGGATGTGGAGGCTCACATTACTTCGGTGGAACGGAAACATGACAAGCTGGCCCCAGACATATCGGCGATGAGACAACGGATCGCCAAGATGGAAAGCAAGGTCGAGGACCTTGAAGGCTGATCCCGCCGCAACAATGTAGTCATCATTGGCCTCCCAGAGAGAGAGGAGGGCTCAGAACCGATTAAATTCGCCCAGCGCTTTATACAGAAAATAGCTGGCCCTTCACCTTTCGGGCAAGCGTATGTCATTGAGAGAGTGCATAGGGCACTGAGGGCCATGCCTCCAAATGGTGCACCACCCCGCAAGTTCATCTTCAAATTTCTAAATTATTTAGAAAGGCAGCACTTCCTGAATAAAGCCAGAGACCAAAAATAAATATCCTGGGAAGGTGCAGGATTAAGGGTGGTTCAAGACCTGCCATTATCTATTCGGCAGAGGAGAGCATCGTTTCATACCCTCATCTCTAGGCTGATCGCGGCAAACATTCGATTCCGGATGAGATACCCAGCCCGATTCCAAGTGCTGGCAAAGGACACTTGGCATACCTTTGATAATGCGGAGACTGCATTATCGGGGCTAAAGCAGCTGTTCCCAGATCTATTTCGGGATCCATGAGGATGTTTTTGGTGTAGTTACTAAGAACTTTGTTTGATGGGATGATCCTATCATCTGATATGGACATGGAGACGTTTATTTTATTCTAGCGTTGGTTCCCTGTGAAGCCCTTGCCCAGAAGAGAGCTATCTGGAGCTGAGCCTTTGTTATTCTGGAGTATCGTTTATCTTTTGTCTGGTTATTTTGTCGCGGCTGGGTGCAGCTTTAGACTCCCTCCCGAGAAGGAGGGTGCATGCCTGATTTGGACCATTCCTAAATGTATGTCCTGGAAGCACAGATGCCACCAAGCTTCAGATCTGACACTCCCCGATACGGTGTAGTCTACTAATCTCGTTCTGGTTCTGTGGCACCGGGTGCTTCAGAGACGATGGGGAGGGAGGGTCTTTACCAGATAAGAGCTGGTCCTTCCTGTGGGTGGGATAAAGCTGACAGAACTGTGATATATTTAGTTGCTTTAGCATAATATTCGTATATGTAATAGTGGCAACCAGTTAAGGTAAACTGAGGGCCCTTTGTCTTTTATGTTCATTATAAACTATTCTCTCTCTTTTGGTAGTTTTGCCAACCTAATCTGATGGTTTGCTTGGGCTTTTGGGGATGGATTAAGATAAAGTATGGAAAGGGAGGGATAGAGTTAAGTCAAGACAATACTAACTTTGTTAATTGTGGATTGGACCTAATTGTGGATGCATTAATGTGGGTGGGAGGGGGAGGTGGAGTTTCTCATTGTTCTAGTATCATGTTCGTTGATAGTTCGGGTGGGTTAGGGGTGGAGGGGCTGTTGGGGTTTTGGTTATGTTACTGTTATGGGTTTTTGGGTATCTTGGGAGGGGGAGGGGGACCTTTGCACAGCACTCTCTATTTTTCGAGGCTCAATAGCGCAGGGCTGGTCTCTTGTTTGCTTAGGTTTTGAGTATACCTCACCGTATGGCTAGGCACATCAACGTGGTGACCTGGAATGTGCATGGACTTCGCCATAAATCAAAACAGTATAAGGTTTTAAAGCATCTAGATTATGTAAAAGCAGATATTATGTTTTTGCAAGAGACCCATTTGTTGAAAGCCGAAAGCAGCCAGTT
Organism: Neoceratodus forsteri; assembly: GCA_016271365.2. Taxonomy (NCBI): domain Eukaryota; kingdom Metazoa; phylum Chordata; order Ceratodontiformes; family Ceratodontidae; genus Neoceratodus; species Neoceratodus forsteri. The sequence continues at coordinate 506,277,096 of CM057452.1, read as the reverse complement.
ATGCAGACTTCAAGTTGGCCAGATCTTTACCTCAGAAGGGAGTTCCCAAAGCAGAGGGGTTATGGTTATGGTTCGTAAATCAGTCCCATTTCTTCCGACTCAAGTAATCAAAGACAGGTGTGGGAGGTATGTTTTTGTAAGGGGTACCTTGTTAACTTTAGAAATTATTTTGGGCTCAATCTATGGCCCTAACACTGATACCCCAAGCTTCTTTGTCCAAATTATGGAGCTACTCTCTTCTTGGAGTAACCTGCCAATAGTGATGGGGGGTGACTTCAACCTGGTTATGGACCCGTCAATAGATAGATCTCGCTTCGTTGGGAAAGGATTAACCCGGTCAGAGGGCCGTTAGGGAGATGATTGTGGATTAGGCTTGTGCAATGTTTGGAGGTGTTCCATCCAACTGTAAGGATTTTACCTTTGCCTCACAAGTGCATAACACCTATCCAGGATAGATTATGTTCTAATCTAAATACTCTCCTGGCTGGGGTGTTGAGACACGAATATTGTTTCGCCATTATCAGATCATTCCATAGTAAAATGCCTTCTTACTTTTTCTGCTCTACCTAAACCAGGAGCAGATGGAAAATTAATAATCAGATATTAAAGGACCCCAAATTAGTTAAATACCTCTCAGCGCAAATAGCAGAATTTATCTCCTTCAATCTAAATTCCACCAATAAACCAGATATGGAGTGGGGGCTTTAAAGCTTTTATCTGGGGTATTTTGATTGGTCTGGCCTCCCAGAAAGAAAGGCTGAATTCTATCTCTGAATTACTATCCAAAATCCATGATAAAGCGGGGCCTTTCCGATTCCTCCTCAGGGCCTATAGACAAAAATTATCTTTGTTAAGGGACTGTCCTCAGAATACTAAATGAACAAGCTGAGTGGGCATTCATAAAATCTAAAGCTATTTTTACAGACCAAGGGGAGAAGGCCGGCCGACTATTAGCCAGAAGAATTAAGCAACTAGAGTCTTCTAGGTGGGTGCCAGCCATTCGTTCCCCAGAGGGGGGTCCAATCAAAACTTCCCCTGAAGACATTTTAAACGAGTTTGTAAAATACTTTAAAGGGATTTACGGACCCATGAAAGACCCTCCGTCTGCAGATAAGATCGATCATTTTCTGGGGGAATTAAATTTTCCATTATTGGGCGAATCGGATCGACTTCAGCTGTTGGCCCCCATTACGGCAGAAGAAGTAGACTGGGTTATCAAGTCCCTCCCATTAGATAGAACACCTGGCCCAGATGGCCTTTCCGCCAATTTTTATAAAACTTTTTCCAAGGAATTAACTCCCTCTTTGTTACGATTGTTCCAATGTATCCTGGATGGTGAGGCCTCCGATAGATCTCTTTTTGAAGCTCTAATTGTGCTTTTACCTAAGCTGGGTAGGCCCCCTGATCTTGTTGCTAACTATAGACCCATATCCCTTCTCAGTCAGGACATTAAAATTCTCACAAAGTTATTGGCCGATAGAATAAGCAAGGTCCTTCCCGGCTTGATTGGACCTGAGCAGGTGGGATTTATGAAAGGTAGATCTTCTGTGGACCACTTGAGGGTCTTGGCTCATGTCTTCTCGGCCTCCAGGGATTCAGATCAGTCCATGGTCCTTGTCTCTCTGGATGCCGAGAAGGCCTTTGATAGGGTATATGGTAATTTCCTCATAAAAGTTATGAAATGTTTTGGTTTCCCTCAACAATTTTTGGGATGGATCCAAGCTATTTATAAATTTCCATCAGCAAGAATTACATGCAATGGAGTTACCTCATCCTTATTTAGACTTTTCCTAGGTACCAGACAAGGCTGCCCTCTTTCTCCACTCCTCTTTAATTTATACATTGAACCCCTTATTATATGGATCAAACAAGAACAGAGAATTCAGGGTATCCAGATTTGGGGCACACACTGAAAGTTTTGGCATATGCAGATGACCTCCTTTTGCAGATTTCACATCCGTCCTCTTCCATTCCAATTTTGCTAGATATTATTGATGAGTTTGGCTCTATTGCCAATTATAAGCTTAATATTAGCAAATTGGTGGTCTTTCCTTTAAATTTTAGGACAAATGTACATGAGATTGCCCCTTTTGGGCTGGCTTGGAATGCTAAGCTTATCAAATATCTAGGTCTTACGTTAACTAGAGACACATCTCGCCTAGTGCAGAGTAATTTGGACCCGGTGTTGTGTGATATTGAGATGGACCTACGGAGATGGGCTATTATCCCCTTGTCCATTTGGGGCAGAATTAATCTGGTAAAAATGAGCGTTTTCCTCGGTTATTTTACCCCATTAGTATGCTAAATGTTTGGCTTCAGTTAAATGGTTCAAGAGAGTGCATAGAATTATTTCTGGTTTCATTTGGAGTTATAGAGACCCAGATTGTCTTATTTTAAATTGTCCACTCCTAAGATGTCCGGGGGCTTGAGACTCCCCCACTTTGCGTTATATTACTGGGCTAGCCATGCATCGAAATACCTCAGCTGGCTTAAAAAAACGGATGATTTACAGGTTGACAACTATGTACCACTATGGTTAGACTTAGAGGTATCCCGGATCATGGACTCCGGCCTCAGGCCAGAGGCCTTGCTATACTGTCCTCTGAAAGTTCTCCCCTGCTTTGAGGAAGTCACCCATTGAAACCTCAGTTAGAATACATATGCAACTATGTTCCTTTTTAAAGTATTGTCATACTGGGGATCCGGCTCAACCAATAACGGGTAATCCTAATTTTTTAATAGGTGGAAAACCTATCCAAGATACTTGGCTACCTTTATTGGGAAAAGTGACGGTTAAAGAGTTACTTGATGAGGGGGGCAAATTGCTTACTTCGACGGATATCTTGAGCAAGTTTCAAATTCCCCAGCGTCTGATATTTAAAATTTTTCAGCTTCGCCATCTCCTAGTGGGGAAGCTGAGTACCCTGTCCGGGGACTGCGGCTTATGTGATTTTGAGGTAACTTTGACGCCAATAGTCGGAAGAGCTCATGCCATTTCGGCAATATATAGTACCTTGATTGGCTGGTTGCACCCTAATATTTATGCCCCCAAACAATATTGGTTGCAATTGTTTCCAGAACACGTTTTTAACTGGGGAGCAATTTGGGGGGCATGTCACAACTTTTTAGTACAAGATAGGCTGAGGTTAATGCAGTTTAAATTATTACATAATTCTTATTTCTCCCCTGTAAAATTAGCCGAGAGGGGCATGGCCTCCTCATCTTCTTGTTTCAGATGTCAGCAAGGGGTTGGAGATTTACTCCATATTTTTTGGCACTGTCCGAAAATAACAGGGCTATGGGAGACTATTAAGAAAAATCTCGATCCCCTTTTGGGACTTGAAAATTTATTTACCCCTGAGGTTTGTATTTTAGGAGACATGACTCGGGTTGGTGTCCGGTGCAGGAAATATCATATGGGGTTGATTTGTTCAGTCAAAAACTAGTTCTGAGGCATTTAAAAGATAGCATAGAGATTTCTTATGGTGAATGGTTGCAGGAATTCTTAGCTAATCTCAGAATGGATAGAACCATTGCAAGTTTACAGTATAAACTCTCTAACTTTAATCATACCTGGGGTTCTTTATACACCTTTTTTTCTGCTCCACTGTAATTGGTAATTAGTTTTCCAGCCAGTTTGCATCTGAGTGCTGTGCAAAAGGTGGGTGGTTGGGGGGTTGGGGGTTTTAAGGGGGGGGGTAAGGTCTACATCCTGATAATCTGTTTTTTAATGGCAGTTATTTTCGCTGTTATCTTGTTACCCTTCTGGATGTACTCCTTAATGTTGTTAAATTTTAATAAAAGTTGAATTGAAAAAAAAAGAAATGGAATGAGCAAGTGAGAGAGGGGGTGTGAGCCAGCTCAGCGGAGCTCTGTCAGGACCGCTGTAGCTTTTCTTTGTGGGCAGAAAAAGGTGCCAACAGAGGCAGGAGCCCAGTACAAAAGGGTAGCCTGCAGCACCAGGAGAAACACAATGAGCTAGTTAGATGGGGGGAGTAAGCAACCTCAACAGAGCTCTAGTGTGACTGCTGCAGATTTTTTAGTGGGCAAAAAAAGGCCGCAATGCAGGCAGGAGCCCAGTACAAAAGGGCAGCTTGCTGCAGTGGGAGAAACAGAATGAGTGAGTGAGGAAGAGGGAGTGAGTGAGCTCAATGGAACTCTTTTGGAACTTGCTGTAGATTTCTTTGTGGGCAGAAAAAGGCAGCAATGCATACAGGGGCCCAGTACAAAAGAGCAGCCTACAGCACCGGCAGAAATGGAATGAGTGAGTGACAGAGGTGTAGTGAGCGAGCTCAGTGGAGCTCTATTGGAACTGCTGCACCAGGAGAAACAGAATGAACAAGTGAAACAGAGGGAGTGAGCAACCTCAACAGAGCTCTGTTGGGACTGCTGCAGATTTCTTTGTGGGCAGAAAAAGGTGCCAACGCAGGCAGAAGCCCAGTACAAAATGGTAGCCTGCAGCACCGGGAGAAACACAATGAGTGAGTGAGAGAGGGGGAGTAAGAGAGCTCAACAGAGCTCTGTCATGACTGCTGCGGATTTCTTTGTGGGCAGAAAAAGGCAGCAATGCAGGCAGGAGCCCAGTACAAAAGGCCAGCCTGCAGTGCCGGCAGAAATGGAATGAGCGAGTGAGAGAGGCGGAATGAGCAAGCTCAATGGACCTGTGTCAGGACTGCTGCAGATTTCTTTGTGGACAGAAAAAGCCACCAACAAAGGCAGGAGTCCAGTACAAAAGGGCAGCCTGCAGGGCCAGGAGAAACAGAATGAGCAAGTGAGAGAGGAGGAGTGAGCCACCTCAACGGAACTCTGTCAGGACAGCTGCAGATTTCTTTGTGGACAGAAAAGGGTGCCAATGCAGGCAGAAGCCCAGTACAAAACATCAGCCTGTAGCACCGGGAGAACCAGAACGAGCAAGTGACAGAGGGGCAGTGAGTGAGCTCAACGGACCAACGCAATCAACATTCAGCATTGACAAATGCTTGTTTATTTACTGTTTACCTGAGTATAGCAGAATGTATTAGGCTAATTTTGCTGACTTCTAAGATTCCATTTCCTGTAACCAGAAATCACATTATCCCCTGTTACTGACAACTGAGGAGAACTGCAGAGTTGGGAGATTCAGTAGTCTGCAGTATACATGTTAAAGATTTTGTAAGCTAAAATCAGATGTTTTCTGGTCTTACTGGTCCTGCTGTGCTCACAGAGCTTGGTACAGTCCTCTGGGGCTATGTCTAGCTCCAGGAGAACAGCAGACCAGCAAACAAAGGTTACAGCTTATTAAAAAAATGCAGACATTCATTGTAGGCTACTGAATCTCCCACTGCTTCAGTTGTCATCTGATGTCAGCCACAGGGGAGTCTGGCATTTCTGGTTACTAGAAATGTCAGCTTACAAGTCAATGAAATTAACCTCCCAACTGCTATACTGAACTTGTCCACCCCTATTCAATTTAAATCTGCCTTGATAAAGTAGTTTGTGTCAAAAATAACCTGCTACTTTACTTAAATACCTGACATAACCCCCTAATGGGACTACATCATCTCACTGACCTCTCCCTCCCTCCCTCCTCTCCACCTCATCCCCCTACACCTGTTCCTTATTCCCCCTCTCATCCTATTCCCTCCTATATTCCTGCCTACCCTGACAATGCTGCCTTGTAGTGGCTGTTTACCTGTTTCTAGATAAAAAGAAGGTCATTTAGTTGAAATGCTTGTCCAAATCATTGTATTGCTTGTGACCCATCCATGTACTTCTCTGTGATGTATGATGTGGAATCTTTGTAAATGAGCCCCAGCTCAAATGTGAATCTCTGAAATATTAATAAAGAAAATAAAGAAAAAATAAAGAATGCCTGATACAATCTACTACACTGCAGTAATTGTTAGATAAAAAAGTGTTTTTTGCACACAAAGGGCTAATTGGGATCAGCCTCACACTTGGATGTGAGGCTGTTATTGTTGACAGTTCCCCTTTAAATACCAAATTTGAGTCTCCTAAAGTTTTCTGACTACATATACTTTGCCTGTGTGTGTTTTGCCCTGTTCCAGCAGCAGGAGGAATCTCTGTACCTGTTTAAATACCATATGGAGTTACCCAAATGCTTCTGACTCCACATATGGGTGATTTATTTCTTGTTGAGCATCCATATATAGCCACTTATCAGCTCTGCAGCCACCAGCAAAGCTGGAACCACAGTACTTGTTTAATTACTAGATTTAAGGCTCTTAAAATGTTATATCTCCATATAGTCTGTCTATGTGTATTTTGCCCTTTCCCAGTAACATAGAAGGAATCGACATATACAGCAGATGTAACGCACGGGCAATGTTATTCTTTTTATAATTTTATTATCTCTTCTTTTACAAAATATTATAGTGGATATGGGAGTTATATGGCAACTGAAAATTGCATTCTTCTGTAACCCAATCTTCTGGGCATTCAGCTGAGAGTGGCTTTTGTTTAGACAGCCCTTGGTCCAAGCATGATGGGAATAGGTAACTGAGGCTGAGCTTCTTTGATCATAAAAAATGATATGTTTTGACCATAAATGAATTGATGGTACAGCCAGACAGCACCTTGCTAGGCCATGTACTTGAGGAACAATGCAAACTGAAGCCAATACAGAAAAACTGTTTGAACCCGATGTGGGAAGAGGCGGTCCTCAGAGATTAAATTAAGGTCCAGGATGTAATGTCAGGGAGAGATGTCCAATGATGTAGGCAGAGTGGGTCAGCCTGCAAAATGTACTTCTGCCTTGTTTTACTCTGAGGAATTTGAATTAAATTTCAAACATTAGCCAGGTAACATCATGGGTTCAAGTCTTCCATAACTCACCAGATCCTAGCCAGCCCAGTGGTACTGAGGGTTAAGGTGTTGGATACCAAACCTCATGCCATGCTGATGACCTGGGGTTGGGAGAAACCTCGAGTGTTGGAGGGTTGGCCAGGGGGAGGAGGATTGAGCATTCAAGGGACCTCTCTCCTCCAGGGAGGGAGGGGTGGGACAACCACAGTTGTGCTGGCTCCTGGCAGTGGCTGGTGGTTGATAAATGCTGCAGTTAGCTGTGGGGATGGTGTGGGCCAAAGTTGGATATGTGGTGCATGGAAGCACACATTACAGTGTCATTGACATCATTGCATGCCAGAGCCATGGGGGGGACCAGAACCAAGAAAACAGCCCCAATCCTCCAGCGCTCATGATGGTTGGCCCCTGTTGGCACTGCACCAGATACTCCCAGGGTGCTCCCTCTGAGCCTGACTTCCAGAGGGTCTTCTGCAACATGGGGTAAGTGATGTCGCCAAAAGGGTGGCGAGGGTGAGGCGGTGAGCTCAGGCATGGCACACAGTTCTGTGCTGCTGGAGTCATCAGGAAGGTGAACCATAGGATCACCCCTGCTGAGGAGGTAAGGCAAGTAAAAATATACAACAAAAAAAATAACTCACTAGATCCTAGTGGTGGTATGATTTTACTCTACTTAGAAATTGAGTTAGCTTTGAGTTAATTTTTTCTGTATGATCTATATCTTTTCAATGTATTTTTTCTTTTCTGTAGTATCCTGTATTCCCCATAGTCTTTTGTGAGTATAACTCAGTACTATATGAAAATACAGCAGCTTTTAAATTTATTTTTATATACCACATGCTGTCTGTGACTGAATATTTTAAGATATAGATAACCTGGGGTAGACTGCCAAGTCTGTGATCCATTTCCAAAGAGACAGGCTACTACACTACTTTATCTGAAGAAAGGTTTTCTCAACTATGACTAAAGGGGTGGATCATTTGTTTTTTAAAAAAGGACACTGTACTGTTTGAGCAATGGCTCAGGTAGGATTTAGTCCTATAGATATCCTAAGTGACAGTCAAGCTGACCAATGGCAGCCTACTAAGGTGCAAGTGGTGGGTCCCAAGGGAAATCATTGTGTTCTTCCAAAGCCCATAAGTGAAAACTGAACATTCTTGTTCATGATGCTCTGTCAATCATGCCTGTGAGTTTGACAATTTTTCTGGTTTTTGTTAACCTATTACTTTTCTTTCTAGAGAACCTGTTTCAGTGTTTAATTACTCTGTTTCCTTTGCACTGTCTTCAACTAGGCCATCTTGTGCCTTTATCAAATATCCTGTCTTGGTATTAGCCTTGTTTACTATGTAATCTCAGTACCTCTGAAATACGATTGGGGACAACAAATTTTATATTTATAGACAATAATTTTTGCCATAGATGGAACTCCATCCAAAAAGTTGTTTAGGAAATTGTCCTGAGCAGAAAATGTCTTTAAAATCACTTTTATTGTTGTGAATGTAATCAGGAAAATAAGGCTCCAAGTGCCTTAATATTATTCAGATGCAAGTGGTGGTTCCCATGGGAAATCACTGTGTTCTCCCAAAGTACATGCATTTAGAAGCAGGTAGCTTTCAGTTAATCTCAAACAAGAGTCAAAGATTGTGGATGCTCTGGCTCAAAATAAAGCCTGACATGATAAAGTTCTTCAAAATTTTCCTTTATTTTCTGTGCCCCAATGTTTTGCATGTATAGGCTTCTTCTGGGGGAACTGTAATCATTGTATAAATATATTTTTAATATATATAATCCTTCACATTAAGCATTAAAACAGTTTAGTAATGTTAACATGAATGAGGGTACTAGTACTTAAAAATAACTAAAGTAGACTGGCTATGTGCCTGATTGACTAAGCGGTTGCTTAGCAACAGCATTGCCACGGCAATGACTGCTGACATTTCCAGGTCAGCTCCTGACATCACTCAGGTACAAGAGGGCAAACTTACTTGGCTGCTCCCTGCTTCCAGATAATCCTGCAAGCTGAAGGAGATGGTTGGAAATTAGAGATGCTAAGAAAAAGTGTAGGTTTATGTAGCAAAACACCTTTGATGGTCAGACCACATCTGGAATATGGGGTACAGTTCTGGAGGCCACACTTACAGGGTGACAAAGACAGGGTGGAGAGGGTCCAGAGGAGGGCAACCAAAATGATTGAGGGACTACACAGGAGGTCATACAAAGAATGAATGGAGGAACTAAACTTATACACACTGGAGACAAGGATGGAGAGTGGGAATATGGTAGAAATCTTCAAATATTTGAATGCAATAAACAAGGTGAGGGAAGGAAGCATATTTAGGATGAGTGAAAACAAAGCAACTAGGGGACATGCATTCAAGTTGGGGAGGGACAGATTTAGAGGAAATGTGAAGGGATGGTTCTTCACTGAGAGAGTGGTGGTTTCTTGGAATAGACTGCCAGAATGGGTGGTGGAGGTAGATTCTAAAGAGCAAATTCAAGAGATCATGGGAGAATTCATAAGGCTAAATAAAAGTAACAATGGCATGGAATAATGAGAGTAAGATAAACCAGACAGAGAGGGGATAATGGGCAGACTGAATGGGCCAAGAGGTTGTATTTTTGCCAGCAAGTTTTGATGTCTCTATGTATTAAAAAAATATTTTTTACCTTAACCTTTTACAAGCTAACACTTTTGTAACTGAGATGCATGGGCTTATGTAACCTCCCCTCACTGGCCCCCCTTTTTTCTCTGTCAGCAAGGCTGCTCCTCTCACATCTAAGTGCCACCAAGAGGGGTGGGGATAGTCACTACAAATTGTCTTTGTAGAAATTCTGTGGACCCATTATTTCTACTTCTGAGCCTGCCATCCTTCAGAGAGGCAAACCAAGTGTGGCAACTACCTGGCTCACACCTGGGGGGGGACCATTTAGCATGGCCATCAACCTGGGTCCCTGGGAGAAAACATTTTCTCAGCATTGTATTAGGTTTGTACTTTTGGTCTGGGGCACCCAAATAAATCCGGACACTGGAAGCAGTAACTGAAATGTCCAAAGCAAGATGGGATTCTAGAGTGTGGCTTTTATTCACATAACACACAGAATAACAAAGCAAAGCTAGACCCCCCATAGGGCTACACTCACTGGTAATACAGATTACTGAGGTACAGAGCACACTTCTTCACTATAAATCCTCAGGTTATGAATAGATCTGGGCACACATGGCCCGAGCTGGTACACTTCTTTTCTATTCCTTGACATGGCACTCTGACCAGTACTAGAACACTTTTCCATATGGCATGGAGGTTGATGGTGGCTCCCTAAACCACTGATGAGAACTTTCTAGCTCTCAGGGAAAATCTACAATCCCACTGCTGGGTGCTTTCTTCAGACACTGGCCAAGTGACTGAGAGAAAACCATAGGTGCCCAAACTGAAACCGGAGCAGTAAACCTGGTTACTCCAGATGGGGGGTCTCCCACCTCTGTCTTCCAAATCTACACTGGACCGTTCATTTGGTTACAACACCTTTCTTTGAACTACTGATTGTAGATACTCTCTTGAAATATTTAGCACATTTAACATTCCACATTTCACTCTGGTGGTGTCCTGATTTTAAAAGTTCTGTAAGTGGCTATGTCTTTACCCTAGACCCCCACAGTTGCAGATGCTTCTAAGCCATACACAAACTAAAAGTTCTGTACTTGGCAAGTATTCCTTTGAACCCACAGTAGGCAGACATGTTTATGCTAAACTCTGTCTCAGTGAACATTGTCTCTATTTCAGAGCAGCACTCACCAAAGGTATTGCATGTGCCCCAGGGCTTCTTCCTGCACATGTCTCAGGTACTTACAAACAACTCTATTCTTAGTCAGCTTCTCTTTGTCCAGACTGGCACAGTGGATTGCCCCTGAATTCCTGGTATACCCCATCCCTCCAGGGATGGGCACTGAAACAACAGTAGGAATGGTCTCTACCACTTTACTCTGGTCTCTTTTGTGTTCCTCTCTAGGGTGAGAACACACAAGCCCTTCCTTCTACCATAGCTCTATATCAGAGCTAGGCTCTGAGGAGCTGAACACTGCAGCACTCCTCACACTCTTGAGTCTCCACTCAGACTGCCTCCTGAAGACTGACTTGAATCTCTCAACATTCTACAGCTAACCCCCTGAAGCTAGCATTCCACTGTGGCTTATGCTGCTGTGAGAATTCTATGGTGACATCATCACTCCAGCTCAGCTGAAACTGAGAACAGAGTGAGAGAGTTTGAACCCCATTTAACTGGTATCTCACAAGCTACCTTTTCCTGCCTTCCACTGGTTCTAAGTGGGATTCTACTAACCCCTGGGAACAAGGGGGTTACACTTTCAAAAGAAGGTTTAAGGTGCTTGTCAGAAATATGTGTGTAACACATTAGAAAGCATTAGAAGCAGTTACATGAGAAAACTTCTACTTTGACAGGTCTATGGAAGCAATTTGGCTCAGTCTGTGTAAAAAGACAGGGTATTTGATAAAGGCACTAGTTGGCCTAGTTGAAAACAATGCAAAGGAAACTGAGCAAAAAAACACAGAAGCAGGTTCTCAAGAAGGAAAAGTAATAGGTGAACAGCAACTGTGAAAAGGATCAAACTAACAGGCATGATTAGAAGAGCATGATAAGCAAGATTTTCAGTTTGCAATAACCACATACAATACCAATAGCTGTTAATCAATTAAGGGAAAGGTAGATCTCAGTTAATGCTTGCAGCAACAATGATCCATTTTAAAATAAAAAATGGAAAAGAAAAATATGTATTTGAATGAACAAAAATGCTTAACAGAATGTTCTTTTAAAAGTGAACAAAACAATAACAGCAAGAGAAAGGAGGTGCTTTTAGAACTAAACTATTCTACTGGACTAAAGAACTAGAACTCTATTATTGGAAATTCAATTTAGGCTAAAAACAAACAAACACAAAAAAGAGTGTGTTGTCTGAGTTGGATGAAGGAATTCTTATCTGTGCAGTTAGGTGAATAAATTAACTGTTAATTAATGGGACTGGCATAGAGAGAAGGAACCCAGGTGCTTGTATTTAAAAACTGACCAAGATAGCTTGAGGCAAAGAACAGCAAGAGGAATGAGGTGCTTTTAGAATTGGACTAGTATACTGGATTAAAGAACTAGAATTCTATTACTGGGAACTGTGATTCAGGGTAAAAAACAAACAAAAACAAACAAAAAAGAGTATGTTTGTCTGAGTTGGTTGAAGGACTTGTTATCTGTGCAGTTAACTAGGTGAATAAATGAACTGTAAATTAATGGAACTGAGTTACAGAGAAGGAAGCCAGGTGTTTGTATTTAAAAACTGACCTAGATAGCTTGAGGCACAGAACAGCAAGAGGAAGGAGGAGCTTTTTGAATGATATTACTATACTGAACTAAAGAACAGTAACTCTATTACTGGGAATGTCAATTTAGAGTAAAAACAAACAAAAAACAATTGTGTTTGTCTGGCCTGGGTGTAGGAATTGTTATCTGTGCAGTTAGTTAGGGAAAAAAACTGTGAATTAGGATGAAGGAATTGTTGTCTGTGCAGTTAGCTAGGTGAAGAAACAAACTGTTACTTAAGGGAAGTGGATTAGAGAGAATGATGCTATGTGTTGCATTTAAAAACTGACCTAGATAGCTTGAGGTAGAGAACAGCAAGAGGAATGAGGTACTTTTAGAATTATACTAGTATACTGGACTAAAGAACTAGAACTCTATTACCAGGAATTTCAATTAAGGGTACAAACTAACAAAAACAAACAAAAAACGATCGTGTTTGTCTGACCTGGGTGTAGGAATTGTTATCTGTGCAGTTAGTTAGGGAAAAAAATGTGAATTGGGATGAAGAAATTGTTGTCTGTGCAGTTAGCTAGGCGAAGAAACAAACTGTTAAGTTATGGGAGCGGCTCAGAGAGAAGGAAGCCAGGTGTTTGCATTTAAAAACTGACCTAGATAGCTTGAGGAAGAGAACAATAAGAGGAAGGGGGTATTGTTAGAACTATACTACTTTACTGGACTAAAGAACTAAAACTCTATTACTGGGAACTGCGATGCAGGGTAAAAAAACAAACAAAAACAAAAAAAGAGTGCATTTATCTGAGATGGTTGAAGGAATTGATATCTGTGCAGTTAACTAGGTATAGAAAAAAATTGTGACTTAGTGTGAAGGAATTGTTCTATGTGCAGTTAGCTAGGTGAAGAAACAAACTTAATTAAGGGGAAAGGCTTAGATAAAAGGAAGCTAGGTGTTTGCATTTAAAAACTGACCTAGATAACTTGAGACAGAGAAAGCAAGAGGAAGGAGGTGCTTCTAGAACTATACTTCTATACTGGACTAAGGAATGAGAACTCTATTATTGGTAACTTCAATTTAGAGTAAAAACAAACAAAAGCAAATAAAAAAAGAGTGTGCTTGTCTGAGCTGGGTATATGAATTTTTACCTGTGCAGTTAGCTAGGTGAAACAAAAATGCTAATTAGGGTGAAGGAACTGTTGTCTGTGCAGTTAGCTAGGTGAAGAAACAAACTGTTAATTAAGAGGAGCGTATTAGAGAGAAGGTAGCCAGGTGTTTGCCCTTAAAAACTGACCTAGATAGCTTGAGGCAGAAAAAAGCAAGAGGAAGGAGGTGCTGTTAGAACTATACTACTCTACTGGACTAAGCAAATAGAACTCTTTTACTGGGAACTGCAACTTAATGTAAAAACAAACAAAAAAGTGTGTGTTTGTCTGCGTTGGGTGAAGGAATTATTATCTGTGCAGTTAGTTAGGTGAAGAAATGAACTGTTAATTAATGGGACTGGTGTAGAGAGAAGGAAGCTAGGTCTTTGTATTTGAAAACTCACCTGGATAGCTTGATGCACAGAAGAGCAAGAGGAAGGAGGAGCGTTTTGAATGATACTACTATACTGGACTAAAGAATGGTAACTCTATTACTGGGAATGTCAATTTTGGGTGAAAAACAAAAACAAACAAAAAAGAGTGTGTTTGTCTGAGCTGGAAGTAGGAATTGTTATTTGTGCAGTAAGCCAGGTAAAAAAAAAACCTGTAAATTATGGTGAAGGATTTGTTGTCTGTGTAGTTTGCTAGGTGAAGAAACAACGTGTTAATTAAGGGGAGTGACTTAGAGAGAAGGAAGTCAGGTGTTTGCATTAAAAAACTGACCAAGATTGCTTGAGGCAGAGAACAGCAAAAGAAGGAGGTGCTGTTAAAACTGTACTACTCTAAAGGACTAAAAGACTAGAACTCTTTTACCGGTAACTTCTATTTATGGTAAAAATAAACAAAAACAAAAAGAAGAGTGCGTTTGTCTGAGATGGGTGAAGGAACTGATATATGTGCAGTTAACTAGGTAAAGAAAAAACTGTGACTTAGGGTGAAGAAATTGTTCTATGTGCAGTTAGCTAGACGAAGAAACAAACTGTTAAGAGAAAAGGCTTAGAGACAAGGAAGTAATGTGTTTGCATTTAAAAACTGATCTAGATAGCTAGAGGCAGAGAACAGCAAGAGGAAGAAGGTGCTTCTAGAACTATACTTTTATACTGGACTAAGGAATGAGAACTCTATTACTGAGAACTTCAGTTTAGCATAAAAAAACCAAAACAAACAAAAAAGAGTGTTTGTCTGAGATGAGTGAAGGAATTGTTATCTGCGCAGTTAGTTTGGTGAAGAAACAAACTGTTAAGTTAGGGGAGTGGCTCAGAGAGAAGAAAGTCAGGTGTTTGCATTTAACAACTGACCTAGATCGCTTGAGGAAAGAGAACAATAAGTGGAAGGAGGTGTTGTTAGAACTATACTACTCTACCGGAGTAAAGAAATAGAACTCTATTACTGGGAACTGTGCTTCAGGGTAAAAAGCAAACAATAACAAACAACAAAGAGTGTGTTTGTTTGAGTTGGATGAAGGAATTTTTATCTGTGCAGTTAACTAAGTGAAGGAAAAATCAGTGACTTAGTGTGAAGGATTTGTTCTATGTGCAGTTAACTAGGTGAAGAAACACATTGTTAATTAAGAGGAGTGGCTTAGAGAGAGAAGGATGCCAGGTATTACATTTAAAAACTGGACCTAGATAGCTTGATGCAGAGAACAAGAGAAAGGAGGTGCTGTTAGAACTATGCTACTCTACAGGTAAAAAGCACTAGAACTCTCTTACTGGGAACTTCAATTTAGGGTAAAAACAAAAAAAAAGTGAGTATTTGTCTGAGCTGGGTGAAGAAATTGTTATCTGTGCAGTTAGCTAGGTGAAACAAAAATGTGAATTAGGGTGAATGAACTGTTTTCTGTGCAGTTAGCTAGGTGAAGAAACAAACTGATAATTAAGGGGAGTGTATTAGAGAGAAGGACCCAGATGTCTGCATTTAAAAACTGACCTAGATAGCTTGAGACAGAAAACAGCCAGAGGAAGGAGGTGCTGTTACAACTATACTACTCTACTGGACTGAGCGAATAGAACTCTTTTACTGGGAACTGCAATTTAATATAAAAAACAAACAAAAAAGTGTGTTTGACTGAGTTGGGTGAAGGAATTATTATCTGTGCAGTTAGCTAGGTGAAGAAATAAAACTGTGAATTAGGGAGAAGGAATTATTCTATGTGCAGTTAGCTAGGTGAAGAAAGAAACTGTTAATTAAGGGGAGTGGCTATTAGAGAAGGAAGCCAGGTATTGCATTTAAAAACTGACCTAGATAGCTTGAGGAAGAGAACAAAAAGAGGAAGGAGGTGCAGTTAGAACAATACTACTCCACTGGACTGAAGAACTATAACACTATTACTGGGAACTTCGATTTAGATCAAAACAAAGAAAAACAAACAAAAAAGAGGGTGTTTGTCTGAGTTGGGTGAAGAAATTGTTATCTGTGCAGTTAACGAGGAGAAGAAAAAACTGTGACTTAGGGTGAATGAATTGTTGTCTGTGCAGGTAGCTAGGTGAAGAAACAAACTGTTAATTTAGGGGAGCGCATAGAGAGAAGGATGCCAGGGGTTTCATTTAAAAACTCACCTAGATAGCTTGAGGCAGAGACCAAAAAGAGGAAGGAGGTGCTATTAGAACTATACTACTCTACTGGACAATATAACTAGAACTCTATTACTGAGAACTTCAATTAACTGTAAAAACAGAAAAAAAGTGCATGTTTGTCTGAGTCGGGTGAAGGAATTGTTATCTGTGCAGATAGCTAGGTGAAGAAAAAAACTGTGAATTAGGTTGAATGAATGGTTTTCTGTGCAGTTAGCTAGGTGACAACACAAGCTGTTAATTAAGGGGAGTGTCTTAGAGAGAATGGAAGCCAGGTGTTTGAATTTAAAAAGTGACCCAGATAGCTTGAGGCAGAGAACAGCAAGAGGAAGGAAGTGCTTTTGTACTATACTGCTATACTGGACAAAACAATGAGAACTCTATTACTGGGAACTTAAATTTAGAGTAAAAATGAACAAAAACAAATAAAAAAGAGTGTGTTTATCTGAGGTGGGTATATGAATTGTTATATGTGCAGTTAGCTAGGTGAAACTAAAATGTGAATTAGGGTGAAGGAATTGTTGTCTGTGCAGTTTGCTAGGTGAAGAAACAAACTGTTAATTAAGGGGAGTGGCTTAGAGAGAAGGAAGTCAGGTGTTTGCATTAAAAAACTGACCTAGATTGCTTGAGGCAGAAAAAAAGCAAAAGAAGGAGGTGCTGTTAAAACTATACTACTCTACAGGACTAAAAGACAAGAACTTTTTTACTGGTAACTTCTATTTAGAGTAAAAACAAACAAAAACAAAAAAGTGTATTTGTCTGAGATGGGTGGAGGAATTGATATTTGTGCAGTTAAGTAGGTATAGAAACAAACTGTGACTTAGGGTGAAGAAATTGTTCTACATGCAGTTAGCTAGGTGAAGAAACAAACTGTTAATTAAGAGGAAATTCTTAGAGAGAAGGAAGCAAGGTGTTTGCATTTAAAAACTGACCTAGATAGCTAGAGGCAGAGAACAGCAAGAGGAAGGAGGTGCTTCTAGAACTATACTTCTATACTGGACTAAGGAATGGGAACTATATTACTGGGAACTTCAATTTAGCATAAAAAAACCAAAACAAACAAAAAAGAGTATGTTTGTCTGAGATGAGTGAAGGAATTGTTATGTGTGCATTTGGCTAGGTGAAGAAACAAACTGTTAAGTTAGGGGACTGGCTCAGAGAAAAGGAAGCCAGGTGTTTGTATTTAAAAACCGTCCAAGATAGCTTGAGGCGCAGATCAGCAAGAGGAAAGAGGAGCTTTCTGAATGATACTACTATAATGGACTAAAGAACGTTAACTCTATTACTGGGAATATCAATTTAGGGTAAAAACAAACAAAAACAAACAAAAAAAAGAGTGTGTTTGTCTGAGCTGGGTGTAGGAATTGTTATCTGAGCAGTTAGCCAGGTGAAAAAAAACTGAATTAGGTAGAAGGCATTGTTGTCTGTGCAGTTAGCTAGGTGAAGAGACAAACTGTTAAATAAGAGGAGTAGCTTAGAGAGAAGGAAGTCAGATGTTTGCAATAAAAAAAACTCACCTAGATAGCTTGAGGCACAGAACAGTAAAAGGAAGGAGGTGCTGTTAGAACTATACCACTCTACAGGACTAAACGACTAGAACTCTTTTACTGGGAACTTCTATTTAGGGTAAAAACAAACAAGAAAGAGTGTGTTTGCCTGAAATGGGTGAAGGAATTGATATCTGGCTTGCTAACTAGGTATAGGAAAAAACTGTGAATTAGGGTGCAGAAATTGTTCTTTGTGCAGTTAGCTAGGCGAATAAACAAACTGTTACGTAAGGGGAATGGCTTAGATAGAAGGAAATCAGGTGTTAAAAACTGACCTAGATAGCTAGAGGCAGAGAACAGCAAGAGGAAGGAGGTGCTTTTAGAAGTATACTTCTATACTGGACTAAAGAAAGAGAACTCTATTACTGGGAACTTCAATTTAGTGTAAAAAAAAACAAACAAAAAAGAGAATGACTGAGTTGAGTGAAGGAATTGTTATATGTGCAGTTAGCTAGGTGAAGAAACAAACTGTTAATTAAGGGGAGTGGCTTAGAAAGAAGGAAGCTAGGTTTTTGCATTTAACAACTGATCTGGATAGCTTGGTGCAGACAACAGCAGGAGGAAGGAGGTGGTGTTAGAACTATACTACTCCATTGAAATAAATGACTAGAACTATTTTAATGGGAACGTCAATTTTAGTAAAAACAAAGAAAAGCAAAGAAAAAAGAGTGTGTTTTTCTGAGTTGGGTGAAGGAATTGTTATCTATGCAGTTAGACAGGTGAAGAAACAAACTGTTAATTAAGGAGAGTGGCTCAGAGAGAAGGGAGCCAGGTGTTTGCATTTAAAAACTGACCTAGATAGCTTGAGGAAGAGAAAATAAGAGGATGGAGGTGTTGTTAGAACTATACTAATCTACTAGACTAAAGAACTAGAACTCTATTACTGGGAACAGTGATTCAGGGTAAAAAACAAACAAAAACAAACAAAAAAGAGTGTTTTTGTCTGAGTTGGATGAAGGAATTGTTATTTGTGCAGTTAGCAAGTTGAATAAATGAATTCTTAATTAATGGGACTGGCTTAGAGAGAAGGAAGCCAGGTATTTTTATTTAAAAACTGATCTAGACAGCTTGAGGCACAGAACAGCAAGATGAAAGTGAAGCTTTTTGAATGATACTACTATACTGGAATAAAGAATGGTAACTCTGTTACTGGGAATGTCAATTTCGGGTAAAAACAAACAAAAACAAACCAAAAAAGAGTGTGTTTGTCTGAGCTGGGAGAAGGAATTGTTATCTGAGCAGTTAGCAAGGTGAAAAAATGTTGAATTAGGATTAATGAATTTTTGTCTGTTTAGTTAGCTAGATGAAAAAAAGAAACTGTTAATTAAGGGGAGTGGCTTAGAGAGAAGGAAGAGATGTGTTGCATTTAAAAAGTGACCTAGATAGGCTGACGCAGAGAACAGCAAGAGGAAGGAGTTATTTTTAGAATTATACTAGTATACTGGACTTAAGAACTAAAACTCTATTACTGGGAATTTCAGTTTAGGGTACAAACTAACAAAAACAAACAAAGATTGTGTTTATCTGTAGGAATTGTTACCTGTGCAGTTAGCTAGGTGAAGAAATTATCTGTGACTTAGGGAGAATTAATTGTTCTATGTGCAGTTAGCAAGGTGAAGAAACAAACTGTTAATTAAGGGATGTGGCTTAGAGAGAAGGACGCCAGATGTTTGCTTTCAAAAACTGACCTAGATAGCTTGAGGCAGAGAACAACAAAAGGAATGGGGGTTCCATTAGAACTATAATCCTCTAGAACTTTATTACTGGCAACTTCAATTTAGGGTAAAAACAAAAAAGAAAGTGAGTGTTTGTCTGAGATGGGTGAAGGAATAGTTATCTGTGCAGTATGCTAGGTGAAGAAACAAAACTGTAAATTAGGTTGAAGGAAATGTTTTCTATGCAGTTAGCCAGGTGAAGAAACAAACTGTTAATTAAGGGGAGTGACTTAGAGAGAAAGATTCCTAGTGTTTGCATTTAAAAACTGACCTTGATAGCTTGAGACAGAGAACAGCAAGAGGAAGGTGGTACTGTTTGAATTATACTACTTTACTGGACTAAAGAACTATAACTCTATTACTGGGAACTTCAGTTTAGGTTAAAACAAACAAAAACAAACAAAAAAGAGGGTGTATGTCTGAGTTGGGTGAAGCAATTGTTGACTGTGCAGTTAGCTAGGTGAAGAAACAAACTGTTAATTAAGGGAAGTGGCTTAGAGAGAAGGAAGCCAGGTGTTGCATTTATAAACTGACTTAGATAGCTGGAGGCAGAGACCAACAAGAGGAAGGAGGTACTATTAGAACTATACTGCTCTAGTGGACAAAATAATTAGAACTCTATTACTGAGAACTTCAATTTATGGTAAAAAAACAAAACAAAGAAAAAAGTGTTTCTGAGTTGGATGAAGGAATTTTATCTATATGCGTTAGCTAGGTGAAGAAAAAACCTGTGAATTAGGTGAAGGAAATGTTTTCGGTGCAGTTAGCTAGGTAACTAAACAAACTGTTAATTAAGGGGACTGGCTTAGAGAGAGAGGAAGCCAGGTGTTTGCATTTAAAAACTGACCCAGATGGCTTGAGGCAGAGAACAGCAAGAGGAAAGAGGTGCTTTTAGAACTATACTACTATGCTGGAATAATGAATGAGAACTCTATTACTGGGAAATTCAATTTAGGGTAAAAACAAACAAAAACAAACAAAAAAAGATTGTGTTTATCTGAACTGGGTATATGAATTGTTATCTGTGCAGATAGCAATCTGAAACAAAAAATGTGAATTAGGGTGAACGAACTGTTGTCTGTGCAGTTTGCTAGGTGAATAAACAAACTGTTAATTAAGGGGAGAGTATTAGAGAGAAGTAAGCCAGGTGTTTGCATTTAAAAACTGACCTAGATACCTTGAGGCAGAAAAAAGCAAGAGGAAGGAGGTTCTGTTAGAACTATACTACTCTACTGGACTAAGCAAATAGAACTCTTTTACTGGGAACTGCAATTTAATGTAAAAACAAACAAAAAAGTGTGTGTTTGTCTGTGATGGGTGAAGGAATTAGTATCTGTGTGGTTAGTTAGGCGAAGAAATGAACTGTTAATTAATGGAACTGCCGTAGAGAGAAGAAAGCTAGGTGTTTGTATTTAAAAACTGACTTAGATAGCTTGATGCACAGAACAGCAAGAGGATGGAGAAGCTTTTTGAATGGTACTGCTATATTGGACTAAAGAACGGTAACGCTATTACTGGGAACGTCAATTTTGGGTAAAATAAAAAGATTGTGATTGTCTGAACTGGGAGTAGGAATTGTTCTCTGTGCAGTTAGCCACGTAAAAAAAACAACTGTGAATTAGGATGAAGGAATTGTTGTCTGAGCAGTTAGCTAGGTGAAGAAACAAACTGTTAATTAAGGGGAGTTGCTTAGAGCGAAGAAAGTCAGGTGTTTGCATTAAAAAACTGACCTATGTAGCTTGAGGCAGAGAACAGCAAAACAAGGAGGTGCTGTTAAAACTATACTATTCTATAGGACTAAAAGACTAGAACTCTTTTACTGGTAACTTCTATTAAGGGTAAAAACAAACAAAAACCAAAAATAAATAGTGTGCTTGTCTGAGATGGGTGAAGGAATTGATATCTGCACTGTTAACTAGGTATAGAAAAAACTGTGACATAGGGTGAAGAAACTGTTCTATGTGCAGTTAGTCTGCTGAAGAAACAAACTGTTAATTAAGAAGAAAGGCTTAGAGAGAAGGAAGCAATGTGTTTTCATTTAAAAACTGACATAGATAGCTAGAGGCAGAGAATAGCAAGAGGTAGGAAGTGCTTCTAGAACTATACTTCTATACTGGACTAAGGAATGAAAACTCTATTACTGGGAACTTCAATTTAGCATAAAAAAACAAAAACAAACAAAGAGTATGTTTGTCTGAGATGAGTGAAGGAATTCTTATCTGTGCAGTTAGCGAGTTGAATAAATGAATTTTTAATTAATGGGACTGGCTTAGAGAGAAGGAAGCCAGGTGTTTGTATTTAAAAACTGACCTAGATAGCTTGAGGCACAGAACAGCAAGAAGAAGGAGGAGCTTTTTGAATGATACTACTATACTGGACTAAAGAACAGTAACTATATTAATTGGGAATGTCCATTTAGGGTAAAAACAAACAAAAAAAAGTGTGTTTGTCTGAGCTGGGAGTAAGAATTGTTATCTGTGCAGTTAGCCAGGAAAAAAAAAATTTGAATTAGGAAGAAGGAATTGTTGTCTGTGCAGTTAGTTTGGTGAAGAAACAAACGGTTAATTAAGAGGAGTGGCTTAGAGAGAGAAGGATGCCAGGTATTACATTTAAAAACTGACCTAGATAGCTTGAGGCAGAGACCAACAAGAGGAAGGAGGTGTTATTAGAAGTATACTACTCTAGTGAAAAAAATAACTAGAACTCTATTACTGAGAATTTCAATTTACTGTGAAAACAGACAAAAAAGTGCATATTTGTCTGAGCTCGGTGAAAGAATTATCTGTGCAGTTAGCTAGGTGAAACAAAAATGTGAATTAGGGTGAAGGAACTGTTGTCTGTGCAGTTAGCTTGGTGAAGAAATAAACAGTTAATTAAGGGGAGTGTATTAGAGAGGAGGAAGCCAGGTGTTTGCATTTAAAAACTGATCTAGATAGATTGAGGCAGAAAGAAGAAGGAGGTCGTGTTAGAACTATACTTCTCTACTGGACTTAATGAATAGAACTCTTTTACTGGGAACATCAATTTAGGGTAAAAACAGGCATAAAAACTATGTGTTTTTCTGAGCTCGGAGTAGAAATTGTTATCTGTGCAGTTAGCCAGGTGAAAAAAGAAACTGAATTATGATGAAGTAATTGTTGTCTGTGCAGTTAGCTAGGTGAAGAAACAAACTGTTAATTAAGGGGAGTGGCTTAGAGAGAAGGAAGTCAGGTGTTTGCTTTAAAAAACTGACCTAGATAGCTTGAGGCAAAGAGCAGCAAAAGGAAGGAGGTGCTGTCAGAATTTACTACTCTACAGGACTAAATGACTAGAACTCTTTCACTGGGAACTTCTTTTTAGGGTAAAAACAAACAAAACCAAAATAAAAGTCAGTGTTTGTCTGAACTGGGTGAAGGAATTGTTATCTGTGCAGTTAGATAGCTGAAGAAATAAAACTGTGAATTAGGTTGAAGGAAATGTTTTCTGTGCAGTTAGCTAGGTAAAGAAACAAACTGTTAATTAAGGGGAGTGGCTTACAGAGAACAAAACCTACTGTTTGCATTTAAAAACTGACCTAGATAGCTTGAGGCAGAGAACAGCAAGAGGAAGGTGGTACTGTTTGAACTATACTACTCTACTGGACTTAAGAACTAGAACTCTATTACTGGGAACTTCAATTTAGAGTAAAAACTAACAAAAAAATTGTGTGTTTGTCTGGATTGGGTGAAGTAATTGTTATCTTTCCAGTTAGCTTTGTGAAGAAAAACATCGTGACTTAGGGTGAATGAATTGTTATCTGTGTAGTTAGCTAGGTGAAGAAACAAATTGTTAATTAAGGGGAGTGGCTTAGAGAGAAGGAAGCCAGGTGTTTGCATTCAAAAACTGATCTAGATAGCTTGAGGTAGAGAACAGCAAAAGGAAGGAGGTGGTCTTAGAACTATACTACTCCACTGAACTAAACAACTAGAACTATTTTAATGGGAACTTCAATTTTCGTAAAAACAAACAAAAACAAAGAAAGAAGAGTGTGTTTTTCTGAGTTGGGTGAAGGAATTGTTGTCTATGCAGTTAGCTAGGTGAAGAAACAAACTGTTAATTAAGGGGAGTGGTTTAGGGAAAAGGAAGCCAGGTGTTTGGATTTAAACACTGACCTAGATAGTTTGAGGCAGAGAACAGCAAGAGGAAAGAGGTGCTTTTAGAATTATACTAGTATACTGGACTAAAGAACTAGAACTCTATTACTGGGAACTTCAATTTAGGGTCCAAACTAACAAAAACAAACACAAAAAGATTGTGTTTTTCTGACCTTGGTGTAGGAATTGTTATCTTTGTAGTTAGCTAGGAGAAAAAAAATGTGAATTAGCATGAAGGAATTATTGTCTGTGCAGTTAGTTTGGTGAAGAAGCAAACTGTTATGTTAGGGGAGTGGCTCAGAGAGAAGGATGCCAGGTGTTTGCATTTCAAAACTAACCTAGATAGCTTGAGTAAGAGATCAATAAGTGGAAGGAGGTGTTGTTAGAACTATACTACTCTACTGGACTAAAGAACTAGAACTCTAATACTAGCAACTGCAATTCAGTGTAAAAAACAAACAAAAACAAACAAAAAAAGAGTGTGTTTGAGTTGGATGAAGGAATTGTTATCTGTGCAGTTAACTAGGTGAAGAAAAAAAACTGTGACATAGGGTGAAGAAATTGTTCTTTGTGCTCTTAGCTAGGTAAAGAAATAAACTATTAATTAAGGGAAGTGGCTTAGGCAGAAAGATGCGAGGTGTTTGCATTCAAAAACTGACCTAGATAGCTTGAGGCAGAGAACTACAAGAGGAAGCAGGTGCTGTTAGAACTACACTATTCTACAGGGCCAAAGCACTAGAACTCTATTACTGGGAATTTCAATTTAGGGTAAAAGCAAAAAAACAAAAGTGAGTGTTTGTCTAAGCTAGGTGAAGGAATTGTTCTCTGTGCAGTTAGCTAGGTGAAGAAAAAAAATTGTGAACTAGGTTGAATTATATGTTTTCTGTGCAGTTAGCTAGGGGAAGAAACACACTGTTAATTAAGGGGAGTGGCTTAGAGAGAAGGAAGCCAGTTATTTGCATTTAAAAACTGACCTAGATAGCTTGAGGCAGAAAACAGCAAGAGGAAGGAGGTTCTTTTAAAACTATACTACTATACTGGACTAAAGAATAATAACTCTGTTACTGGGAACTGCAATTTAAGGCAAAATCAAACAAAAAAAGTGTGTGTTTGTTTGAGCTGGGTGTAGGAATTGTTAAATGTGCAGTTAGCTAGGTGAAAAAAAGCTTTGCATTAGGGTGAAGAAATAGTTGTCAGTGCAGTTATGAAGGAGAAAAAACAAACTGTTAATTAAGTGGAGTGGCTTAGAGAGAAGGAAGCCAGGTGTTTGCATTTAAAAACTGACCTAGCTAGCTTGAGGCAGGGAACAACAAGAGGAAGGAGGTGGTGTTAGAACTATACTACTCTACTGGACTAAACAACTAGAACTCTTCTACTCAGAACTTCAATTTTGGGTAAAAGCAAACAAAAAGTGTGTTTGATGGGTTGGGTGAAGGAATTGTTATCTGTGCAGTTAGCTAGGTGAAGAAACAAACTGTTAATTAAGGGTAGTGGCTTAGAGAGAAGAAAGCCAGGTGTTTAGATTTAAAATCTGACCTAGATAGCTTGAGCAAGAGAACAACAAGAGGAAGGATGTGCTGTTAGAACTATGCTACTCTTCTGGATGAAAGAACTAGAAATATATTACTGGGAACTTAGATTCAGGGTAAAAACAAACAAAAATGAATGTGTTTGTCTGAGCTGCATGAAGGAATTGTTATCTATGCAGCTAACTAGGTGAAGAAAAAAACTGTGACTTTGGGAGAAGGAACTGTTCTATGTGCAGTTAGCAGGTTACAAAACAAAGTGCTAATGAAGGAGAGTGGCTTAGAGAGAAGGAAGCCATGTGTTTGCATTTAAAAATGTACCTAGATAGCTTGAGGCAGAGAACAACAAGATGAAGGAGGTGCAGTTAGCATTATACTGCTCTACTGGACCAAAGAACTAGATCTCTATTACTGGGAACTTCAATTTAGGGTAAAAATAAACAATAAAAAAACAAAAAAGTGAGTGTTTGGCTTAACTGCATGAAGGAATTATCTGTGCAGTTAGCTATATGAAGAAAAAAATGTGAATTAGGTTGAAGTATATGTTTTCTGTGCAGTTAACTAGGTGAAGAGACAAACTGTTAATTAAGGCGAGTGACTTAGAGATAAAGAAGCCAGGCATTTTCATGTAAAAACTGACCTACATAGCTTGAGGAAGAAAACAGCAAGAGGAAGGAGGTGGTTTTAGAACTATACTACTATATTAGACTACACAACGAGAACTCTATTACTGGGAACTTCAATTTATGTTAAAAACAAATAAAAACAAACAAAAAAAACTGTGCTTGCCTGAACTGGATGTAGGAATTGTTATCTGTGCAGTTAGCTTGGTGAAGAAACAAACTTTTAATTAAGGGGAGTGGCTTAGAGAGAAGGAAGCCAGGTTTTTGCATTTAAAAACCGGCCTAGATAGCTTGTGACAGAGAACAGCAAGAGGAAGGAGGTGCTGTTTGAGCAATACTATTGTACTGGACTAAATGACTAGAACTCTTTTACTGGGAACTGCAATTTAGGGTAAAAAAAAGAGTACATTTATCTGAGTTGGGTGAAGGCATTATTATCTGTGCAGTTAGCTACGTGAAGAAATGGACTGTTAATTAAGGGGAGTGGCTTAGAGAGAAGGAAGCCAGGTGTTTGGATTTAAAAACTGACCCAGAGAGCTTGAGGCAGAGAACAACAAGAGGAAGGAGGTGCTTTTAGAACTATACTACTCTACTGGGACTGTATTGCCTTCCATGCCTCCTCTTCACCCCTCACCCATAGTCGGTTCCACTTTTATAGGCACAGGATTTGACTAGCAACAGGGACATCCTGTTTGGGAGCAGGAAGGGAGTGATCACAGAGGCACAAAAGATTCACCATCCTAGAAGGAAAAGAGTAGCTCTCCATCTCCCCCTATCTGCTGGAGGTCTGACACTGAACAATTAAAAGGAGTCTACTGAGGAATATAGGAACTTACTGTCCTAGAACAGCAAGATCAGGAGCTTTAAGGGCATGGAGGCAGTAGGAAAGTTGGGGGAAAAATATATATATATATACTGTAGATATATATATATATATATATATATATATATATATATATATGTATGTAACCCTTGTTCCCAGGGGTTACTAGAATCCCACTTAGAATCAGTGGCAGGCAGGAAAGGCAGCTTGTGAGATGCCAGTTAAATGGGTTCCACACTATCTCACTCTGTTTTCAGTTTCTGCTGAGCTGGGGTGATGATGTCACCATAGAATTATCACAGCAGCATAAGCCACAATGGAATGCTAGCTGCAGGGGTTAGCTGTAGAATGTTGGGAGATTCTAGTCAGTTTCAAGTGAGACTCATTAGGGTGAGGGGTGCTGCAGTGTGCAGCTCCTCAGAGCCTAGCTCTGATATAGAGCTGCCTGAGAAAAGAAGGGGTTGTGTGTTCTCACCCTAGAGAGGAACACAGGAGAGACCAGAGTAAAGTAGTAGAGACCATTCCTGGAGTTGTTCCAGTGCCCTCTCCCTGGAGGGATAGGAGGAATTCCAGGAATTCAAGGGCAATCCCCTGTGCCAGTCTGGACAGGGAGAAGCTGCCTGAGAATCGAGTTGTTCTGTGAGTACCAGATAATCTGTTGTGGGAGAGGAGCCCTGGGGCACCTGCTTATCTTTGGTGAGTTCTACTCTGAAATAGAGACAGCATTCACTGATACAGAGATTAGAGTAAAAGTGTCTGCCTACTGTGGGGTCAAAGGAAGACTTACCAAGTACAGAACTTTTAGTTTGTGTATGGCTTAGAAGCATCTGCAACAGTGGGGATCTAGGGTAAAGGCATAGCCACTTCCAAAACTTTTAAGTCAGGACACCTCCATAGTGAAATGTAGAATGTTAAATGTGCTCAACATTTCTAGGGAGCATCTACAAACAGAGTTTTGAAGAAAGGTGTTGTAACCAAATGAATGGCCGAGTATAGATTTGGGAGCAAGAGGTGGGAGACCCCCCATCCCCAATCTGGAGTAACCAGGTTTACCTCTCTGGATACAGTTTGGGCACCTATGGGTTTCTCTCAGGCACTTGGCCAGTGTCTGAAGAAAGCAGCAAAACATGGGATTTTGGATTTTCCCTGAGAGCTAGAAAGTGCTCATGGGTGGTTTAGGGAGCCTTCATCAACCTCCATGCCATATGGAAAAGTGTCCTATTACTGGCAGGTGCTATGTCAAGGAATAGAAGAGAAGTGTACCAGTGTGGGCTATGTGTGCCCAGATCTGTTCAGAACCTGAGGGTTTGTAGTGAAGAAGTGTGCTCTGTACCTCAGTAATCTGCATTACCAGTGAGTGTAGCACTGTGGGGGTCCATCTTTGCTTTCTTATTCTCTGTGTTATGTGAATAAAAGCCACACTCTAGAATCCCATCCAGGGTTGGACATTTCAGTTATTGCTTCCAGTGTCCTGATTTACTTGGGTGCCTCTGACCAGAAGTACACACCTAGCACAATGCTGAGCAAACGTTTTCTCCCAGGGACCCAGGTTGTTGGCCATGCTAAATGGTCCCCGCAGATGTGAGCCAGGTAGTTGCCCCACTTGGTTTGCCTGTCTGAAGGATGGCAGGCTCAGAAGTACAAGTAATGGGTCCACACACAGAGTTCTGCAAAAGATAATTTGTAGTGACTAACCCCACCCCTCTCGGTGGTGCCTAGATATGAGAAGAGCAGCCCTGCTGACAGAGAAAAAAGAGGGGGCCGGTGGTGGAAGGTTACATATATAAAAGAAATAAATAAATTAACAGAGAGAGGAAAGAGTAAGTTTATAAAACAATAGTTAAGGGACCACAAATAAAGACTTGATGAGAGTGGTGCAATGCAGTGGCTGTGGGACAGCAGTCTTCTGGAAGACGTTCTGGAGGATGTGGTGTTGTTTCATCAGCAGACACCTCTCTGGGCTGAGAGTGGAGGTTGCTCATCTCCAGGCTGAGTTGGCCAGGATTCAGGGAACTTCCTTTCCCACCCAGGGACCACAAGGGCTGCTGCTGCTGCCTCAGAGGTTGCCAAGAAAGAGGAGCGGTTTGACCACATTGTGCTCAGGGAGGGTGAGGGTGGTGGAATAGAGGTGCATACCTCCAGTTGTACCTCTCCACAATTCATATGCCATTCTGGCAGAGTGTGATTCCTCTACAGAGGCACTTACAGTGGAAAGCAAGGAAAATGCTGGGAATGTCCACAAAGGAGATCCACAGAAGGGTGGCATGGGACTCCTCAGGGGAAAACAACAAATCCTGGTGGGGTACTCCATTATTAGGAGGGTAGAACTGGGGGCGGGAGGTGAGAGGGAGGTAAGGTGCTTGCCTGGCTTCATGGCTTAGAGGGAAAGGGAGCAAATCCTCAGGACCATGGCAGCAGCTGCAAAGGGAAGGGAGCTGGATGCCATTGTCCACCTAGGAAGAAATTACCTGGATGGGAAAGGCATAGGAGCAGTGCAGAAGGAGTTTGTGGAGTTGGAGAGGGGCCTTAGACAAGTAGCACACATGGTAACCTTCTAGGAGGTGCTGCCTGTCTATTGTATGGGTGAGGCTAGGGTACTCCACACCAAGGGATTCAATTAGTGGTTGAAAAACTGGTGCAGAGCTCAGGGTTTTTGCTTCATTGGGGACAGGGGCTTCACCTGGAGGGATACAGGCCTATACTGGCGTGATAGTCTGCATCTGTCCAGGAGGGGAACCAAGATCCTAGGTGATAGGTTTAAATGCTTCACTGATGAACATTTAAACTAGCTAAGGGGGGAGGCACTGAAAAGAAGAAGGGAAATCCTAGCCCCTCCCCAAAAATCAGGGTAGTTAGTGAAGTAAACACCAAGATAGAGCAGTCAATAGGGAGAAGAGCAGGGGTAAATGGAGAAAAAGACAAAGGCAGTAGGACGGGGATGAGGCAAAATGGAATAAAGCCATAAAAAAGTGGAAGGTAATGAGTATCAATGCCCGCAGTCTAGGTAACAAGCTTCCTGAATTGGTGGCCTTCATGGAAGAGGGATGCCTGGATATTGTGGCAGTCACAGAAACATGGTACACAGAGAACCATGACTGGGATGTCAACAATAACACAATCTACAGGAGGGACAGGGAGGATAGAAGAGGAGGAGAAGCAGCTCTCTATGTAAGGGAAGGTATCAAAGCAACAGAAGTAAAGGGTAAACAGGAAGGAAAGGAAGTACTGTGGGCCACCCTGAAGGTTGGAAATGGCGCCACAATCTGCACAGGGGTTGTATACAGGCCCCTGTCACAGGGGGAAGAAATGGACAAGAAAATGATAGAACGCATTCTTAGGATGGCAGAGAAATGGGAGATATTGCTGATGGGGGACCCGAATATGCCAGATGTTAACTGGAGCACCTTTGCTGCAGCCACATCCAAGAGCAGGGCCATCCTCAATGCCCTACAGGGGACATGCCTCAGACAGCTAGTGTTTGGAACCCACTTGGGAGGGAGCAATCTTAGACCTGGTGCTCTCAAATGAGACAGAGAGGATCTCAGATCTAGAAATGGGTAGCCATCTGGGAACAAGTGACTATCAAATCAGTGTGGTTCATGATGAACTTAGCTGTAGAGTCAAGCCATACAAAAGCGAAGGTACTGGACTTCAGGAGGGCTGATTTTGTCAAAATGGGAGAGTGCCTCAGAAAAGCACTAGCAAACAGGCAAGAAGGTAGGGTGGAGCAACAATGGGGAAACATCCAAACTGCCATCACAAAGGCAACAAGCCTTTGTGTGAAGCAAACAAACAAATCAAAATGAAAGAATAAAACACTACGGTTCTCAAATGAAGTGGCAGGGAAGGTTAGGGAGAAAAATATAGGATTCAGGAAGTATAAGGAAACACAGAAGGAGCAGAACAGAGAACTGTACCAGTTAAAGTAGAAGGAAGCAGGGAAGGCAGTCAGAATAGCAAAGGCCCACATGGAGGAAACAATAGCCAACTAGGTTAAGAAGTGGGATAAAACTTTTTATAGGTACATTAGAGAGCAAAGAAAGACTAAGGCAGGGGTGATTCCTGGCAAAATAAAGATTTTGATTGATTGGTTCAACTATGAGGCAGCAACAAGGAATTTGTTGACCGACAGCACAGCGACAGCACACCACCACCAATTGGTGTTGTGCTGTCTCTTGAGGACCAAGTGTTTTCTGTGGGGGGCTTCACCCCACACCCCATGCAGGGGGCTCTGCTCCTCGTACCCCCTACTTTAGATTACTAACTCCAGTTGGAGTTAGGTCAGGGATGGGGGCAAACAACTTACCGACAACAGTGTCAGAAATGTGGAGACCATCACAGCGAACTGCTGAAAATGTCACAGTGATGATCTTCATGGTATTCCTGACACTGCATGGTCAGTATAACAGCAGGGATACTGAGGCTGAATAAAGAGGAGGGTGGTTGGCAGAGAGGGACAGTGAAAAAGCAGGGATACTGAATGAATACCTCTGCTGAGCATTCACAAAGGAAGAGGAGGGGGAGGTACCTAATCCAGTCAATAGAAGTCCTCTGGACAGGGGAGTTGATATCAGTCCTTTCATAGAAGTAAGGGTTCAAAAAGAACTCCTAAAACTGAAGATGGATAATGCAGTGGGGCTGATGGGATTCATCCCAGAATTCTAAAAGAACTAAGGGGAGAACTAGTAACACCACTGATTACCCTTTTTAACAAATCATGGGATCATGGTGTGGTACCTGAGGACTGGAGGAGGGTGGATGTGATTCCCTTTCATGAAAGTGGGAGCAAGACAGAGGCAAGAAACTATAGACCTGTCAGTTTTACCTCACTGGTAGGGAAAGTGATGAAATCACTTCTGAAGGAAAGAATTGTTCAGTACCTAGAGGCCGGTGGGGCACAGGACCAAAGGCAGCATGGATTCACAGCAGGAAGGTCATGTCAGATGAATCTAATCGATATCCTTGACTGGGTGACCAAAGCAGTAGACCAGGGATGGGCTGTGGACATGGCCTACCTAGACTTTAGCAAGGCACTTGACACAGTCCTGCACAAAAGATTAATTAACAAATTAGCCAGCCTGGGAGTGGGTCCTAGGGTGGTAGCCTAGGTAAAAGTTTAGCTGGACAACAGGACACAGAGAGTAATAGTAAACGGAGTCCACAGTGAAGAAAGGGGGGGTTACTAGTGGGGTACCACAGGGTTCAGTACTGGGTCCGGTCCTTTTTAATGTCTTTATAAGTGACATTTCAGTGGGACTGGAAGGAAAAGTATGTGTCCTTGCAGACGATACAAAGATCTGCAACAGGTTTGATGCACAAGGTGGAGTCAAAAAGATGAGAAGGGACTTGGCAAGGTTGGAGGAATGGTCAAATGTATGGCAGCTTAGATTCAACGCTAAGAAGTGCAAAGTAATGCACTTGGGAAACAAAAACTCAAGGGAAGAGTACACAATGGGGGGGTGAGATACTGACAACAACAAAAATGGAAAGATACCTGGAGGTAGTTATATCAGATGATCTAAAGGTGGGTAAACAATGTGAGACGGCAGTAAGGAAGGCTGGGGGGATACTGGGATGCATAGGGAGAGACATCACCAGTAGAAAACAGGAAGTTGTTATCCCTCTGTACAGACAGTTGGGGAGACCACATCTGGAGTACTGCGTGCAGTTGTGGATACCCCATCTCCGCAAAGACACAGACAGGGTGGAAGCTGTCCAGAGGAGGGACTAAATGGTGCAGGTTCTGCACCAGAAGACATATGAAGAAAACTAAAGGAGCTTAATATGCATAGCCTCAAGGAAATGAAGGGGGGCATGATAGAAACTTTCAAGTACCTCAAGGGAATCAACAAAGTCCAAGGGTAGCATTTTTTCAGAAAAGAGATGTGTAAGAACAAGGGGGCAATTTGAAGACGGGGAGGTGCTCAGAGGTAATGAGGAAGTATTTTTTCATGGAGAGGGTTGTAGGTGCATATAACAGCCTTCCGGGAGAGGCATAAGGCAGTTCTACTGGGGGGTAGAAGGAAGTAGTCTGTTGGTTAACTAGGAGCTGCAGCTTATCCATTAGGTAGGGAAACGGGCAGACTAGGTAGACCAAGTGGTCCTTATCTGCCATCAAATTCTGTGCTTCTCTGTTTCTATGAATCACCACACATACAAAAAAATAAAAGAAAATGGGAATCTTTACCAGACTTGTGGTACATGATATGTACACGATCAAAAGTAAGTGTTAGTCTGATAATCTATTAACAAATTGAACTATGATGTATTAGACTGTTGTCTGGAAAAGTATGTACCACTTTACTTACTCTTTACATAAGATCATAACAACAAAGAAAAAGGTTGCAGGATTGAGAGTAGAAAGGGAGGCTATATAGCCCAGACAAGAAAAGTAGATAGTATTTCCATGCACACTTGACTACAGTAAGCCAGTCTCATTCTGAAATATTTGGGAATATAAAATTAAAAATTGCTGTATTTATTGATATTAAGAAATTATGATTAAAACATGAAAATGTAAACATTTATGATGAATCAAAGACTCAGTAAGTAACATGAAGCTATTAAATAATGTAAAAAGTTAAAGGAAAAAAATAGTTTTCTCTTTTAAAGAATTATGTGAAGGATTATATATACTAAAAATATATTTATACATTGATTACAGTTCCCTCAGAAGAAGCCTATATCGGCACAACTTTGGAGCACAATAAACTGAGGAGTATTTTGAAGAACTTTATCATGTCAGGCTTTATTTTAAACATGAGCTGCCATAACCTTTGACCAATTCCTTTGTTTCAGCTGACCAAGGTGACCTTTCAGGCATCAGAAGAGTTGTGAAAGCTGGTAGCATGATGCAAATGGAGTCCTGGGAGAAGACAAGTCTGTGACTGCATACCTGTTAAAGTACCTGATTTAAGTCCCTACAATGTCATGACTCTACATGCAGGTATGTTGCTCTAGCCAAGCAGAATAGAGGGAATCTCCTTACCTATTTAAACCATTTTTATAATCACATGATCACTCCAAAATCATGTAGTATTGTTGCTAAAAATCTTCTGTCACTGACTGCAGCCTGTCTTCTCTCCAAAGACTCCAACTCTAAGTTTAAAGTTAAGGCTTGCTCTCCAAATGCACAGCACTCCCTTACACACCTACAGAGTGGGCTGTTAATGGCTTGTGGTATGCAAAGGTCCCAAGTAGGAACCTCTTAACGTCCACAACCCTTGCAGTTGGCCCCTTTGCACCTGATCCCAAGATGCGTGTGGCTATGTGGGAGACCAGGATGGGATGGGCTAGGTGGTGAATGCAGGCATGTGCCATATTCTAAACACAATTTCTACAGTGTGGAGTTCTGGTAGAGTGGGTTGCTGCTACATATGCCACATCATAGCCATCCAGGCCTGATCAGCACCCCTCCTTCAGCCTCCAGTCCTAGGAGCCATCAAGATTAACTAAGGGCATCACATGTACAATCCAGAGCATTCATCATTCCCTGCACCTGTGTGGAAATGGATCCACTCATGGACCAGCATAGGCAAATGATTAGATGCCCATTGCCTGGACCATCTCCAACCACCTCTGCCACCCTTTGCCAAGTGAGCACCTCTGCATTAGCAGAGCATGGTGGATGGGGCTCTGTATGCCATCCAGTGCAGGCCTGCATCATAGTGCACAGATCCACAGATGGTATACCATGAGTCTGAGTGTATCCCAGCCAAGTATGTGGATCAGGCCCTTAGTTTCTCTATCCCTAAAGCCTCCCAGAACAGCTTTTGGGGAAGTAATTGTGCATCACAAGTCTCACGGAAAACTTCTGTGAGATGGAATATTTTTATGTTTACATAATGGTTCCTTGGTGGAATACTTATTTCTTTGAACTATGCAAAAAATAATGCAACATGCCATTTTACCAGAATGAAAGGTATTATAGCAAAGCAATGTTTTCAAAAATGTTCACACACGCTTTGTTAAATTCCGTGATTGTAAAGAAAATATTTCATGATGGAAAAAAAAACTCCACATATCTCTAGTAAATTCCTGGATAAGGTGGGTGCTCCAGGAGTGGGGCAGACTAGATGAAGGCCAGTCAGAGAGGGAGCATAAACACTTAACTAAAAAATCCTGGATTTAAAAGTTGAAAATGAAAATATATTGATAAACATGCCCTATTATTTTATCAATGTCTGTACTGACCTATATTCCATGTGAAACTCAAAGTTCTCTTTGCTAAATTCACAAATGTATAGCTCAGTGGCAACACAGTACGCATTCTGTAGTATTACTTGTTATGACATGTTTTATTTATTTATTGAAGTCTTGGAAAACACTCTTGAGCTAAAAGCTCATTGCATGGGTTCCACATCATGTAAGATACAGAAAGCAGAAAAATGATGTTGCTGGCAGAGAGCTAGCAACATTTACAATGAATAAACGTGACAAGGCAATACAGTTAAACAATGGCATCAGCAAAAAGACAACAGTAAAGTGAACAACCAAATGCAGTGAACAGGGGTGTACATTTGTGGGGTACAGATAGCATTTAGAGACAAGATAACAGGGGTTTAGCTGACCCTGTGGAGTGCACTGTCCCTTGTCTTGCTTGCACCAGCTACCTGTTGGAAAATAGTTTATGTACACTGAATGACTGGAAGGGATGGATAGCTTCTTAAAATTCAGTGAGAGGGGAACTAGTCAATTTCTGGGGACTAATGAACTAAAGATTCTCCATCTGAACTATCATGTGTCCAGCCCTTGTCCTCACAAACCCAAGACCATGACTCATAGCCCCACATCAACCATGACCAGCTCCTTCTCTACCACTACCACTTGCAGAACCTGTACTTGGTAGAGCAGGCATGGTGGAACATGTATCTGCTCATTTGGACTGCTATATCTTTTTGTCTTCCTGTTCTTTTCTTCATGTTTTCAACATGCACCCACAACATATGCATAGCAGATGATGACACAATGTAGCTCCACTGGATGCTAACATTGACTCAAAATTGTCATTGTTTCTTACATGCCTGTGTGACTCTAATGCTCAGAGCACAGACAAACCCCAGTGCTGTAGAATTTGTAAGGTACAATAACAGGGAACAGCTACAATACTAGGACAGCTCCCCACCTCCCCACTTCAGACCACACACTGATAAAAGATATTGCCAATGCACTTATTGTGTGTATATAACACAGGGGAACTCAATCCCCAATCCAAGGGGGAAGAGCAATATTTATGGTAATTCATTTATCAACTGCAATACTAAGAGTGTGGTGTACATTTTAAGGTGTAAATGCAAAGCTTTTTTTACTAAATGGACAATCAAACAGTTCAAACTTTGCATAGGGAACATGTAAGGGCATGGAGGGATGTGAATTTGAAATTTGCGATTGGAAGACATATTTTGGGGAAAGGTAAAAATGAACATACCATTGAGTTTCTTTGTGATTGAGAAAGTACATAAGAATGTTGGGGGGGAAGGGTGAATGGGAGGGAAGTGTGACTGAAAGAAAAACCAGATGGATCTTCATGAGACAGTCTTGCCTTCCACTGGGTCTAAATGAGTCTATTGAATTGAAACTTCTGGTGAAATAAGAAAGAAGAATTGTACAGTTCTTTGTGTAGGATCCATTTTATAATAATGTTATGGAAATAAGTGGGGCATAGGTGGGGGTTAAGGTGTTCAAACACACCCTGGAATGACCTCTGGAATAATTTATTTTTGAGTCGCCTACCGCACAGCCCGGGGCATGGGCCCTTTAAATGCATGTGAGGTGCGATCGACTCCTGACCTAAGTCTGTCTGCACACTTGCAGAGCCTGCATATACTACTGTCTGTCTGTCTGGGAATGGCTATGTGGAGGAGAGGGAGTGAGTGAGACTGGGAGCAGGAGCAGAAAGCCTAAGCAGTGCAAGTGAGGGTTGGTGGGTGAATATGCTCCTCCTCCTCTCTCAACATCAGCCAATTAATGGGTGTAGCATGAAACTGGCAGCTTGGCACATTAGCACTCCACACACGCACTACCGCATTATGACTCCTGGCCACATGAGGAGTGAGAGAGAGAGAGAAGTTGAGGACAGAGAAGGATTTTTGTGTGCGCAGCGTTGGAGATTATTTTGTGGAGTCTGGAGAGTAGACTGCATTCAGAGGAGCCAGTGAGTCCCTCGTAGTGACAGTGAACCACAGAGCTATATCAGAGGAGTCAGGACACTTCAGGACTCATCTGTGGGGGGCAGGAGTAAAGTGGTTGTTTAAATTCTAATTCCTGCCAGGCCATCAGCCCTGTAGGTCCCCTCGGATGGTCATCAGTCCGGTCGTTCAGTCGTAGTATTGGTCCGTCCCTTGTCAGCCTGTCCACTTTGCACCTTGCCCTGCCTAAGCTTAGCTAAGCAGCTGGGTGGAGCATGGAAGGATTCTGTTTTGGAGGATCCAGCCATTCGTTCTGGCCAACACAGCCTCAGTTAGATAAGCAATATGATGATGATGTGTTCAGAGTGACAGTGGTGTCAATTTAAATATTACCCTCTACAGCCTTGGTATTTATTGGTGTTTCTGTTTTACATACAGAAGCCAGCCACTAACATGTTGCTGGTAGTAGTAGCTATGGTTTATTAGGGGAGGTATTACTGCCACAACTCCTGAGTTCAGTATGCTCAGATTAAATTGATAAGGAGTGGCTGCTCAGTGCCTAGACTTAGAAATTGCTTATTTCCTTGACCTCAGGTCTATCTAATTAGTCACAGAGAAGGAATTGGCTACTGTCTGGCACATATAATAAACAGCAGATGGGCCAGATGCAGTTTAGTGTGGAGTGGAGACTGCCAGGTGTCCAGGTGATGTATGTACAACAGCACAAGCAAAGAATAAGGGAAATAAGGAAAGATACCCCGAATTTGAGGGAGACCAGGGCATAAGAGCAACAAATGATTTGAGGATGATTACCACTGGTCTAATGCATTGCTTACACTACTTTTGGATTTTGATAATAAATTACAATCAACATTCAGAAGTAGTCTAAGCAGTGCATTGCACCAGTGGAAAAAAGCCAACAGTATTCTGGACTGTATCCAGTGAGACATGAGTGACTCTTAACCCCATGTCCTTATCTAGTTTGCTGCTTGAAATGAGAGGTAGGACTCCAAAGCAACAAACTCGCTAAGAACATAATAAATCAAGATGGGTCAGGAGGAGACTAAGAGCCCATCAGGTCCATTCTTCCCACCTGAAACCCCTTTCTTATCCACCCACTAATGATTAAGGATTTATATTGACTGGAATCACCCACTTCCTATTCATTTATCAGTTGTGTGTCTCTATGTATAAAGCCCCCCCTTTACAAGTGGTTAGCCTCTTCTTTCTGCAGTGTTAGTAATTGTTCTCCACTACTGTCATGAATTTTCTTGTATTGTGGGTAACTTATAGCTGTGTGCCCTTTTAAAACTAACACTTTTGTGACTTATTGTGTTGCACTACAAACTAAGTACTTTTTGTACCCTGCAGTTCCATGGGACCCCCATGATATTGTATTTCTGCCATTTGTGTTATGCAAACTTCAAATAAGTAAATGCTACACAATCCACACTTATGGCCATCCTACTAAACTGTCCTTTGGTGAGGAGGTGAGCAGGTAATAACCTCAGAGGTGACTCCTGCATTGTACAGTTCCTAGGTCTAGACTTGACTAACCCATACCCTGGGGAGGCATGCTCTGCCACCATGGTGTTGTCTATAAAGTCCCTAGGCACCTTGGTGTGAACTGCATCCAGTCGACTACAGTGCCAGTCCACACTCTGTGACAGAGATAGACAGACCTGGCTGGTCAGTCAGTGCAGTGTATGTGTAGTGTCCTAAGTTGTATGTACTTTTTCCATTTAACTGTGACTGGTCTACTCTGTGACTGTTGAGGATTTGCACACACTTGTAATAACAGCCCTGGCCTGTCCTATAAACAAAAGCTGCACATGCCATGGTGGGCGGGGGGGCACAATGTGACATGGGTGGGTGCAGATAAAATCCCTGATCAAAATATTACCCATTTGTAACTAATATTTACATTACACCCTCTAACACCTTGTTGTGAGCATGCAATCTGGTCACAAGGCATTGCACCAGGTTGGTAAAGTGCCTTGAGACTAGGCTGCATGCTCACAGCAAGGTGTTAGTGGGTGTAATGAAAATAGCCAGGTACATGGATGATGGTGGAATGCCATGCCACTAGCACCAGGTCACTCTCCATAACTCACCTATGTTTTTTGTGCTGGTTTCCTATTTATCTCCCCCCACCCACATCTTGCTAAGTGTGCGAGCATGTACCCCTTCTGTATATTGGTATGTGTGTATGTTGTGGATTAGGATAGGGGTTCCTGTAACTTAATGCTACATTTCTTGTGTTTTGTAGAGGTAAATGTATAAAAACAATGTCAGATGAATGCTGTTCCTATGTACACTGTTCCATTTATCTATGAAATGCTAGAATTTAGGGGCTGGCCCAGTGG
This sequence comes from Neoceratodus forsteri, assembly GCA_016271365.2. Taxonomy (NCBI): domain Eukaryota; kingdom Metazoa; phylum Chordata; order Ceratodontiformes; family Ceratodontidae; genus Neoceratodus; species Neoceratodus forsteri. The sequence goes on along the minus strand of CM057452.1, from coordinate 506,238,421 downwards.
TGCAGAAGACTGATGTGTTTATGTCTCACCTGCTGTCACACCAGTGACCCAGATTCAGTAATGACCTCAGGTTGTTAGGAGGCAGGTGGGGAAGATGATTGAGGATCCCAAGGACTGCTATCCTCTCATAGGGAGGGTTGCCCAAGGAACAAAATTATTTTGTCCTTTGACTGCCACCGGGTGGAAACCCATGGGTAGTGCAAGCTCCAATAAGGTTTCAAAGGGAGCCAAAGGAAGCTGCAGTTCTGCAGTTCTGCAGTGTGTGCATGTCTCCTCATGCTTGCACTTCTGTGCCACTTCAGAGAAAAATGGAAAATGAAAGGAGGGCAGGCTTAATTAAGTCCCATTCAATCTCCCTTGGCTGCATTGCCAACTGGTCCCTGGGGAACTTCTGGACTGTGGTCTGGGGGATAGCCCTCCCTTTGAGGCTGCAGTAACTGGTCATGGGGGGAGCAGGGACAGGACTGATCAGCCACCATCTGGCCTGTGGAGTACAAAACACTTTATGGAATAAAATGATAGAATTCAGTTTTGTTCCCAGTCCAAGCATGCCATCTTGAAAACCAGCGCCCCCCCCACTCATACACAGACTCAGACAAGGCATCAAACCACAAGGTAGCATTACCCCTGGCATTGGAGCAATTACTCGGCTCAACATCTAGAAGGCGGGGGTTAGGGTACAAAATCAGCATTTATATTTACTCCGAGTTCTGGGAGAGAGCTGTTAGGCTTATGCTAGGTCTAACTTCTGAGGGTGCCCACAACAGTTCATACTGGAAACACAAACTGAATGCCCACTACTGGAAATGGGATTGTGAAGTATGGCTTAATTCACACACAAGATGGTAAACACACATAACGGGGTGGTCCCCCATGTTCGTCATGTCGCACACAGGTGAGGCAGGCAAAAACTCACTTTTTTTCCTTTGAACACAATGTCATTATGTTTCCTCTAGATGGAATTCAAACCTGCCCAACCCTCTGTTAAAAGATTTCTAGGACATTACTTAGTTTCTGTCTTGGACAGGCCACCCCCGTTTCCTAGGGGTACCTTGGACATTACTTCATGTACTCAGTGTTTATACTTTGCTGGGGCACACTCAATATTTCATCCTGCAAAATGGGCTTAGTTAACATCAGGAAATAATTGGGCCTTTCTGATGACCAGTTAGCCCTGACTGGAATTTCAGGTGAGGTTCCTCCCACCCTAGCTCCAGCCAGTCTCTGCCATCCATTTGGGATTACACATAATGTGCTGACCCTCCACCTTCTCTAGGGTGTTAGAGACATCCACAATAAATTCAAATATTCAGCACATATTTGTGGTGAGGCTGGGACTCAGATTGGTGTATTTTAGCCTTATCTCTGGGCACATACACCAACAGACATCAGACAGCAACCCAAAAAGTATTAGTCTCTGTCTCTGTACCCACAGTTTTGTTTAACTTGCCATACTGACATCTGACTGAAGAAAATCTTGCACTTAGCTCTTTCATAGTTTTCAGACTGGAAACACTCTCTTGTCTCCTCACAAGTCAGCTGACATTATTCTGGTCTAGCAGGGGATTGCCCCTTAGACCGACAGAACTGCAGTTCATTCTTCTTTCACTCTGAAATGACACACTGTTGTCCTAGCATCAACAGTCTCCACCACTTTCCTGTGGCACTGCTGTTATCCCACTCACTAGGGTGAGAAAAATGACCAAAGGTCCTTCACCCAGTCACTGGACAGTCTCTCACTCAGAGAGCTCCACTCTGCTGGGCTCTCACACTCAGACTACTACAGGCTGACTGCACTTCAAACCAAACATTCTAAAACTGTCCCCCTCAGCTGATTCCATTGTGGCTCAAGCTGCTGCAACAGTTCTAAATAACATAATCATCCTCTGTTCAGGCTGAGTAAACAATGATGTCACATAAAGAGCTTCTAATACTGTAAGTCCTCTACCAGCTGCCCCCTACCTTCTTAGGGCTAACACTGATGGGATTCTAGTAACCCCAGGGGACTGGACTGTTACATACCTTTTAAAGATTACTTTAAAAAGTTTTATTAAACTTTTTAGAGTTCTCTATAAAAAGTATATTTTGTACAACTACATGTTTCATGTTAAGGTATGCATGTCAACTTCAGCTCATTGAAGTGTTCTAATTAGCATTTTTAAAGTGCTTTACCAACTTTTTTGTGGATGATAAAAGCTTTTTATGAGAAGAAGCTTAGTGTGGCAAAAACCTGACCTCCCCCTTTCCCCACCCTTATGTCTTCTTACTCTCTTGCCTTATAATGGCTGACAGTTGCTGCTGGGAAGTGGAAAACCTGGGAATCATGCCTCCCTTGGTTTTAAGATTAGTGTGGCATGGTTACTGAATCATCCTTATTGATGTTTCACTTGTAGTTTTTAGTGCATGGAGCCTGAGGCACTCACAGTCAATCATGCACAGCATTAAATGCTTCCTCAGGTTTCAGAAAAATGGAAGGGTTTTAGCATTGGTGCCAGATAGAAAAATTGTGTTTATGTGGCCATTAAATTGAAGCCTACTTAGCTATGATTTTAAACCTGATCTTTGAGCCATAAAACTTTTCATTGATCTTGTTCGCGTTTCAGTCTTGTGCTTTGTTCAAAGTTTACTGTACTTAAAAGGTTTTCTTGTAGTTTTTGAATCCTAGGACTGATGAGCATTACTCCACATTTTCTGTTATAACTAGCTGGAGTTGTAGTCCTGCTTAAGCTCTGTTTTGAAATCTGATCACTTTCCCTGCAGTGATCATGTTGTGATCAAAACAAATAAAAGCACAAGATGGAGATAGGAGAAGGAATAAAGCAAAAATCAAGAAATACACTGCTTAGATATTTTGCCAAGAAACCCCATGTCGAAGATGCACCAGAAAACATTGACAATTCACTCACTGAATAAGATGCTCAGGTTTCACAAGTGAATATGTACTCAGAGTGACAGTTCTTCAGAGCTGCAAGCATTGAGTTCAACCATTGTACCTGATAGTATAAGAAGTTATTATCATGGTGGCACTGCTGCCGCTGCAGGTAGCACTTGTAATGCACTTGACATAGGTCAGTATGCAGGGACAACTGATGCACTTGTTATATCTGAACAGCTGAAACTCGACTTACTAAGAAATGTGTGGCATCCTTCAAACGATTATTCTTTCCCGAAAAATGATCAGAAATTATCATTTCAGGCATCATAATTAAACAGATTTACCTGGCTGTGTTATTCTGTGAAAAATAATGGAGCATTCTGCAAAGTTTGCATTATGTTTGCTAAAAGTACTGTAGGAAAGGGAGTACATCAGACTTTAGGAGCACTTGCTGATAAGCCTTTCATGAAATGGTAGAAAGCATTTGAAGTATTTAATCATCATGCAAAAATGAGTTATCAGTGTTGTCACGAACTGGCAGAAATTTTTTTGAAGGTGAAAGCAGGTTCCCTAGCAGACATTGCTACACAAATAGATTCACAAAAAAAAAGAAGATGGTGGAAGAAAAGTGTAACAAATTGACATCAATAGTGGATACAGTGATCTTGTGTGGGAGACAAGGACTTGCTTTTTGGGGCCAAAGAGACAGTGGACCAATACAGTCCTATGATCTAGCAATAACCATTGAAAATTATGGAAATTTCCCTACACTCCTAAGGTTTAAATCATATAGTGGGAACCAAGTGCTGTAAAATCATCTCCGCACTTCCTGTCTTAATGTGACTTTCTGTACATTATACAATGGCAAGAAAATTTCCTCATCTCTGATTGGTCAGTGTGTCCCTGGCACATTGAGGTTATCCCAGAACAACCTCACTGTATTGCTTTGGATGCCTTGGATGATGAGCATATGGAGCATATGGATGATGAGTTGGATGCCATAAAATCTACTAAAAACATATTTTTATTTTATTATTTTGTATAACAACTAGCCATTGTATAATAGCAATAATGCACTCCAGGGTTTGGGTTGTGCTGGGATAACCTCACTTCTGGGACATCGGACGCACCCGGCCTGAGGCCTCATGCCCAACTATCCAGGCGTGAGGTTATCCCAGCACAACCCACACCCTGTCGTGCATTATTGCTTAATTAGCCCACATATTCAAAATTAGATTGTTAATGCATGTGGAGCTGTAATCCAGAGAAAGCTGGTAGAAAAAATCTGGAACGCCAAATACTTTACAGTCCCTGCAGATGGAACCACAGATATTTCTGGAATAGAGCAGCTTTCAGTGTGTGTTTGATACGTTGATTGTCAAGTTACTAAAACTGCACCTTCCACGTCTTACAGCGTGAGAGAAGACTTTTTAGGTTTTGTGCCTGTGTATGATTTGACAGGAAGAAATGTGCCTGATAATATTTTGAGGTTTCTTGCCAGTGTTGGAGATTGTGATCTCAACCTGAGTGCTTTGCAACATCAAGGTTATGATGGCGCAAGTAATATGTCAGGTAGAGTACAAGGTGTACAAGCCTTGATTCAGCAGCAATACCCAACAGCTCTTTACTTGCATTGCACTAGTCACTCACTAAATTTAGCTCTAAGCAAATGTTGCTCAATGGCAGCTATGCAGAATTGTTTAGGAACTGTCAGTGATGTTTGCACATTCTTTCAATCTTCTGCACAGTGTATCACTAGCTTTATTTATTTATTTATTGACATCTTGGATTACAACCTCTGGGCTTAAAGCTCATTTACAGAGGTTCCACGTCAAGAAAAAACTTACATACAAAATTAACTAAGACAAATTATAATAAACAAGGATGGAAAGAACATGTTGAAGGCTGTAACCAGGTGGATAGTGGCATAGTAACTAAACAAGAGTATGGCAATGACTTATAATCATGTAGATAGTGATACTGAATAGAAACAAGAATAGAGAGGCAAGTGGAATATAAAGGCAAGACATTACCTGATTGTAAGAAGTAGGAGCAAGCATAGATAGTGCAGGAGGCCAGTGTAACTGGATTCCATTGTCGAGATATAGGTATGGGAGGTAGGGGGATGGGGGAGAGATGACAGTGGAAGTCAGATTAACTGGGATGGGGATTGTGTGGTGAGTACACTAGTTGATAGTCAGGGAGGGGGTTGGGAGAGGCTCAGGTAAGGAGCAAGCAACAAGTGGACTGGGGTAAGGAGCAAAGCCAGGGGTTGGAAGTGCTAAGAACAAGGGGATGGAGAGCTGATGAGAGGAGAATGGGTCATTCGAGGGAAGTAAACTTCATTTGCGATGTGAGGTGTTTGCGAAGTTTGGATTTAAAGGGACCAATTTTTGGTTCAGTGAGTAGATCAGTTGGGAGGGAGTGAAACCATAGCAGGGTACAATGGAGCAAGTAGGCATGCTTCTTCCTTGGTCAAGAAAGGGCTGATTTTTACCTCTGTGTGACACTAGATGGGTTGATGACATGACCATTTAATAACATTTAATGAGTTGATTTCTCCAGTCGCTGCAGCTGTGGAACACTTCTCAGAAAACGGAAACAACGAATGTTCTTTGAGAGCTACTCAGTTCCGCTCTGCTATTGGCTGAAGTGAATTCCTTGTTGCACTGCACTGCTGTGTACAAGTCTTCAGCATCTCACTCCCTCTGTTCAGGTACTTGCAGCAAGAGAACTGTGATATAACTTTTGCCCTAGCCCATGTATGCAGTGTCAAAGATGCCATACAGGAACTCTGAGCAGACTGTGATGCTTCCTTTCATAAAGTCTTTGAGGACACTCAAAGCACAGCTCATGTCTTGGATGAAGAGATACAGATTCCAAGACTCAGTGGGAAGCAGTAGCACAGGGCAAATCACCCAGAAGATAATGCAGAGCAATATTTCTGAAGAACTTTGTACATTCCTTTCCTTGATTTTCTTATTGTCTGAACTAGACGGTTGTTTTACTTCTCATTCAAAAGTGTTTTCAGGTTTCATTAGCATCTTGCCAGTATACCTATCTGATGGCTTTTCAAGTCATTTACCATCTGGTGCATCAGATCTTGTCAAGTTTTATGAGTCTGATCTTGATTCTGAACCAGTGGTATTGGCTGAAATGAAGTTGTGGGGTCAGAAATGGAAAAATACAGCAGAAAAACCTAAATCTGCAATATTGGCACTTGCCCAGGGTGATGCACAGTTTTATTCAAATGTGCACAAACTTCTACAATGTTTGGTTATACTACCTGTTTCTACAGCATGCTCAGAAATATCATTTTCTTCCCTTAGGCAATTAAAGAGTTACCTTCACAATGCCACCAGTGAAAACAGACTTGTGGGTCTTGCACAGCTAAGCATTCACCAGGATATTTCATTGGATAGTAAGGAAGTCATTGTCAGACTAGCAACCACACATAACCGGCGCTTGAACTTACTACTTTTGAATGTTTGTCCAGCAAGACTGGTTGCAATCCCACACTTCAAAAGTGGGTCTAAGAAGACTTTACCTGTGACAACTGATCTGGGACTACTTTCCCACAGCTGGTCTAGGACCAGTTCCCCAGGAATACTAGTCTATGACCAGTTTCACTGGACTACTTCTCTGTCTGGGACTCTGGGACCAGTTTACCAACTGGTCTGGGATCACTTACTGTCAGACATGTGTCTAACTGCAAGCTTGCTAATCAGTTGCCACCATAACATAGTAGTTAGTGCTGCTGTAGGCTTCAACCAGGGTTAGAAATAATTATTCACTGATGGCTGTCCAAGGGACAGGTGCAATACATTACTCATGTTCACTGTCCCAACAAATATGTAGCTGTCCTGTTTATTGTTGTTTAGAAATGTTACATATCCGCTTCTAGATATGAAATAATAATAAGTAGCCATAGCATGACCCCTGTCTGGTGCAGTGCCCCAAAAAAAAAGGGCTTAATAATTGATGATGTCGTAAAACAGGCTTCTAAATATTATCTGCTAGCTGGCATATGGCCCTGAAAAATACTTCACAAGTGTGACCCCAGACAAGGGCCTTCAACTGCCTTCTGCAATACCATGACATGACAACAAGGATAATTTGCTCATGTGTTTTGCCTATACAGTAAAAGTCTACCCTACTTAGTAACTTTGAGAAGGGCTTTTAACCAGTCTCCACAGCTCTTGTCTCTGGAGCATTTCGTCCCCTGTTAGGGGATTTTAAGTTGTTGTCTCAGCCATTTAGGTTCCTCTCCTAATCTCTAAATACTGTACGAACCAGTTCAATACTGTACCGAGTCTTCCCTCTTTCTGCCTTGACTATCTGCTCTTAAAAGGGCTTTCAAATATGGTTTTGTAGCCCAGTTACAATGGCTTTTAATGAGCATCACTAGGCCACTCTTAGTAAACAGACAGCCTTGAAAAAGGTTTTTAATTTCCATCCCCAAAACTCTGCTGCCTTTGAACAAGAAGAAACAACATTACTATGGTGAGTAATTGTCTTCCGTGGCAGGGTCTGACTAGGATGTGGAAATAATCATCCTTCAGAGCCAGTGTTCCCAGTCAGTCTCCTGACTACAGGTATGGGATTACTGTGCCCAGGGTAACCAGCCTGAACTTTTCCTTTTTTGGGATGCAGTATAGTGCAGTGGTTTAAGGCTCTAAGCTGCAAACCTAGAGATCTGGATTCAAATCCCAGAGCCCCCCACTTGCAAACTGTGTGACCTTGAGCAAGTCACTTAACTTTTTTGTGCTCCCAGGTTACACCTGGAAACAAGCTTTGGCCTAGTGTGCCTCTCCTGGTTAAACAATTTCCCCCTCCCCATATGTCTGTTTAGGTACCTTAAATCCACAGTAAGCCACCATTCTCCATTTTTTTCTGGGTGAGAAAGTACCTTGTTAAAATGCCCTTTCCCAGTTGTGGTATACGGTGATCTATGGTGAGAACCCATCTGAAGTACTGCGTGCAGTTCTGAAGACCCCATCTCTGCAAGTACATAGACAGGATGGAGGCAGCCCAGAGGAGGGCAACTAAAATGGTGCAGAGTCTGCAACAGAAACCATATGAACAGAGACTAAAGGAGCTTAATATGTATACCCTTGAGGAAACGAGGGAGAGTGGGGATATGACAGAAACCTTCAAGTAGCTCAGGGGGAATCAACAAAGTCCAAGAGGGTAGCATCTTTCAGAAAAAGAGATGTGCAAGAAAAAGGGGACACAATTTGAAGATAGAGGGGGGACAGCTCATAGGAAATGTGAGGAGGTATGTTTTTATGGAGAGGGTGGTGGACGCATGGAACAGCCTTCCTGAAGAGGTTGTGGGGACAAAAATAGTAGGGGACTTCAACAATGCATGGAACAGAGACATAAGTCAGTTCTAGATGTGGTAGAAGGAAGTAGGCTATTGGTTAACTAGGATCTGCAGCTTATCCAATAAGTAGGGAAATGGGCAGACTAGATGGGCCAAGTGGTCCGTATCTGCCATCAAAGTCTATGTTTCTATGTTTCTACATGCACAGCCTATTTCTACAGAGGCTTGGTTTCATTTCTGCTGCTTGACTAAACTGCTGACTGCACAGAAGATCCCTATCCTAAGACATTTGGTTAAATAGTCATCTTTCAACAATTATCACAATGATGTTGAAGCATCCATAGCACAACCTTAGAGGTAGCAGCATCTCCAGGGATGTGGTGCTAATGTTTTGTCCCAAGGAAAACTGTAATCTGGGACTGTCAGTCAGCCGCTTATTTCAACACCTGGTTGCAATCCAGGAAGTCTGAGTTTGAATCCCAATTTCCACTAAATGTCTTCTAACCTCAAATTTCACTTGAGTGGTGATCATGGTGGCATGGTGTTGGAATAGTAAATCTATACTAAATGGTGTAAACTGCAAGAGAAGAAATAAATCCAACAGAGAAACTGTTCCACAGACCAGTCGAGTCATCCAACAGAGAAACTGATCATAGTCCACTCCTCATGGGAGACTGGACTGGGACCAGTCGTCAAGAGAAGCTGGTCCCAGTCTAAGCTGAACACAGAGAAATTTGAGCTTGATAAGACATTCTGATAGCAGTCATTCTAATGCATCTAAAAAATATTGTACTGTGAATTAAATCAGTTGGTTGGAAGCCCAAGGCACTGTTAAAGGTTACTGAGCAGTCTGGTGATGGAGCACTAGAGCTTAAAGTGCTTTTTGAGAACAACATATTTCTTGTTGAATAAGAACTTACTAACACAATATTTGTAAAATGAGTTTAGCTTCTTAAAGAAATGGAATGTCTGACCATTCTTCAAAGAATTCAAATCGAAACAGATTGGGCTTACAACACCTACATGAATGCTGCTGGACTATCCCAGATGCATGAGAGACCATTGCAGATACCATGGTGGAAAAGCTGGATGCTGCTGTGAAGGAAGAGCCAGTGATAAGCTTTATACTAGATGAGTCAACACCAACATCAGCAATCACAAGAGACTCATGGTTTACATATGACACTCAGAAAACAATACCCCTAAACCTTACACCTGTGACCTGACTCACTGGACAACCACTTTTTAGAATCCATGGCTGGCCAGCCTGACCTCAAAGAAAACATTATGAAAAAGAAGACAAGAAAACACAAAATTGTAAGTACAATATTTATTTAACACTCACATCAACATGTTTTAACAGTTTTTTCAGACATTCACTTTACCCCAAATGCCTCTCAGGCTATAGGGTTAGTGGTGGTGTGGTTGATCATGGCATTGTTGGTCAGTCAGTTGCCCAGCACAGTTACTTGCAGGGACAGCTGCATATTGTACTGCATATGGGGTGGGTGGTTAATTAGGGGTAGGGACGATGTAACAAAAGAGTGTTTTTTATTCAAGAAAAGTCTCAAAACTCACCACAGAGCATGAAAACCCCCAGAGATTCTGTGGCCTAGTGGCCCCCAGTCCCCCAGCCTTTATGTAGAAATCTTTCACAGTATATTACAAAAACAGCATATGGGATGGATGGGTGGTTGATGGCACTGTTGGACAGCCAGTTGTCCACAACCATTGGAGCTGCAGACTGTAATGCCAACCAGAATCTCCCACACCCCTTATTCTATGGGGGACAAAATTTCCCTGAAATTAGGGTGGGGAACATGTAACAAAAGTGTGTTTTTTTTCTTCAAGAAAAGCTCCAAAACTCATCACAGAGCATGTAAACCCCCCAGAGCTTCTGGGAGCCTGGTGGCCCCCAGACCCCTAGCTTCTATTTGTCCCAATTTGAAACTATCACATCTAAACACCCCCATCAAAAATAAATACAGCCTACACCCCCGATGTGTATATTCTGGGGTGCAAAATGCAAGTAACTTGGTAGGTTAGGTAAAAAGAGGCCTTGTGGCCCATCAAGATTTGCCTCCCCAAACCAGTGGGGTAATTAAAAAGACCCATTGTTAGATAGTAAGTAGTCATCCAGTGTATTTTTAAAACATGCCAAAGAAGTTGCATTTACCAACTTCCCCCCACCTCCCTTTTTTCTGCATCATTACTTTTACAAGTGTGTTTAAAATCTATTGAGCACTTTGCTGTTATAGAAAAGATTTTGGTGCGACGAGCATTTAGATAGGTTTTGAAATATAGCCTTTTGCTCAGTACAGCTCAATACAGTATTTGGTCCTACATATGTAAGACAGCTGGCGGCTGTGGAGGTGTGCGGAGGGCTGTGCAGCTGGCCGTCCCAAGCCGCAGCACTGACGGACTTGTCTGGGGGGTATTGTCAGTGCCATGTGTGTGTGGGGGGAACCACTGGTGACCAGGGTTTGATTCAGGGTCAGGGTTCAATGGGCACATCTGTGTGTGGAGGAGGCTTGTACTACCCTGGACAGGAGCCTGCCATGAGGGAGCTGTGTGGACTGGGGCCAGTTACTGCAAGTTACTGCAAGGAGGGTGTGTGTGTGCTGTGCCCCCCCAGGAGCCTTGCCAGCTCTGTGTTGGGCAGTGGGCAGCATGGGCACAGTGGTACAGCCCTGGGTTGAAGGGTGCTGCCTTGGGGATACGGAGTCGAGGCTGGCCCACGCTACGTGTGTGGGAGATGCCTGCCTGCCACGGGGCTATTCTGTGGTTCAGTGCACAAGGGTGCTTAGGGAACTTACAACAGGGTTCTCCCTGGCATAATGGGTGCCCTCCAATGTTCCCCGGTGCACAGCACTACTCCCCTTGGTGCATGGCGCATAGTGCTCGCATGCCTCTGGTGCACTGCTGTCTGTGCCGCCAGGGGATTGGGTGTGTAGAGGCTGCATGGCCTGTTTTGGGCATCCCACATGGGGGTGTGGTGGATGCTGAGTGGCCACTCACCTTGGATCTGCGTCATGTAGGCACTCTGCACATTAGTGCATAGGGGCCTATAGTAGAATACTTATTGGGGCATACTTTTCTTTCTCCTTAGAATAATACATATGAAGGTTTTTTTTACAACTGAATGGAAATATCAAATGGATCAAGATGTGACATCTCAATGGATAATTGTTGTGGACATTTTTGGACTGCCGTATCATGCTTTTGTACCAGCTTTTCTGTGCCAGTTTGCTATGTGCTGTTATGAGATATTTGTGCTATCCAAAAGAAATCCACAATAAAAGGGTGTGTAAGTACAATAAATAGGGTTGCCAATTTAAGGCAGCCAAAATTTTCAGGGGTTTCATAAAGAAATGGCAATGTACATGGGAAGGGGAAGGGATTGTCAGTGGGAATTTTGGAATGGCACAGAGGGAAAGGGAAGGAACAAAGATAGATGAGGTCAGAGGGTGGAGGGACACAGAAGAAAGGGGGGATCCTAGGATTAGCTGGGTGGCTGAGTGGACAGGGGTCCTGACTGGTGTCCTAAAGGGGTTTAAAAAGAGCTGCAAGGGAGAATTTCTCCCTTCTTCCTGCTAGGAGACACTTCCGAAGAGTCGTCTTAGCACACTGATCAGCAGATTTAATTGATCCTGAGAGGTAAGGAAGGAGAATGATTGTTGAGATGGCCTGTATGTGGTGGGTCCAAGGCCCTAGGTATGTTACTGGACACTGCAGTCATCTCCAGAAATGGTTCTTTAACTGCATTTTAACGAACGTCATGGTGAAAGTTTGGAAGGCTCTTTTCCCAGTTAATGCTGCTTCCCAGTTCAATGGTTGTTGGTCACTAGTTTATTATCAGCATGGATTACACTTGCAGTAGATGGTTGTGGTGCTTGTTCTAAGCAAGTGTACTTAGAATGCTCTTCAGTTGTTGCACATTGAGGAGGTTTAAGTGTGGGGCAGCGGGCTGGCCATGCTGTCGATATCGGACTAAGGGCACCAGTAGCATGGTTTTCAAATGACTGCTTATTACATATGGGAAGACACCAGGGGTGTTAGAGGAAAGAGTGATTTTGGAGAGTGAAGGCAGCCAACCACATCCGAGGCAGGGCTGTTTTTTCTTAATTGAGCCCTAGAGTGGGTGGCATGGTTCTAGCGTGGTGCAGTCATGGCTTGATCAGAAGCAAGGACCAACAGCGTCCTCGTTGGTAGCATCAAGTTTGGCTTGGGGTCTGAAGGACCCATCGGTAGTGTGTATTAACCCTGGGCTGATTTATAGGCCAGTGAGTGTTCTCATTCAAAAAAAAAAGAAAAAAATGAATTGGCTTGTGGGGGCTGGTAACAAGGCTTGGTGTGGACACCAGGGAGCGGCTGGCAGTAAGCCGCTGGGATCAGAGGCACTGGTGGGGGCAAAGGGTTACAATGGGAAGGATCTTCTTTAAAATAAAAAAAAAGAAAATGCAGTAGAGCTACATAAAAGGAACCCCAGGCAGAGTGAGCTTAAGAGCAAGGGGTGGGAGATGGGGCCTAGCAGTGACATGGGCTAGTAGGCCACATGGCAGATGTGGGGGGTGGTACGCTGCTGGTCTACCAGGGATGGGGGACAGAAAAACCAGAAACAGCAACAACAACACAGAGAAAAATGAAAGCAGTTTGGGCTGGGGACGTAACAGGAGCAGACTAATGGAGTGTGTGGGGTCTGAAAGCAAATGGTAAGAATGTAGGCCAGGCCAAAGCGAGTGCCACTGGTTTAGGAGTGTTTTTTTCAGTGGATGCTGAGATCAATGGCCAGTATTGGGGGCCCCATGGGTAGGTCTGGTAGACAGTTACAGCGCTAGTTTTTTCAACTGGTCCCCTGATTCAGGCAGTGCCCAGGCATTGGGCAAAAATGCAATATAGCTTGATGGGGGCACTAAAATGGTGGCCTTCCTTGGAAGGAACAAAATGGTGGGTGGCTCCTTCATGGCCATCAGCGTGGGGGTGATAAAAATAGTGGTGGCCTCAGGAAGGACAAGACGGCAGCAGGGCTCAATTTGAGGCCTCCAGCAGAGCAGCAAGTGCAGCATGCAAAAGATGGTTCCAGGGTATTGGATGCTGAAGACCACTGCTGCAAGTGTGGTAGAAGCTCAATGCTAGATATGCTATGAATTTATGTGGGAGCAACATAAACAGGGAATGAGGAATACACATTTGAACGGAAGGGAGCGCAGCACTCAAAAAAATAAAAATAAAGAGGATAACAGAAATACAGGTTTGGCTCGATCCATGGGGGGCGGGGATTGCCTTAGGCAGCTGAGGGCAAGTTATGCTGGTGCTTGGACCCAAGAAAGGGAAACAAGGGCAGAGGGCAGGAGCCCACACCGCACAAGGAATGCTAGATTAAAAAATAATATATATATATATATATATATATATATATATATATATATACACACTAAGCATACACCTAGTGTAAAGTGCTTATAAGGAACAGGGGAATTTATGGAATAGGTTTAGTAATGGGAATGATTTTGAACAACACAGCCAGTACAGGATGTCAAATCCATCACCCGATTGTGCACCAAGGGTGAAGGGATATACACAATATGATATAATGCAGCAGACACTGTGAGGCACAGCAGGAGTGGGGGATTTGAAAGAAAGGACACTGCTCAACTCTGGCTCTAGAGTCAGGGAAAGTGTGAGGGAGGCACACTAAGGGGTTTTAGAAGTCAGGGTTGCTGACTGAGATTAACGTGTTTGGTTTGTGCCCCCCCCCAAGATTTCTCTTCCCCTCTTGGTTTTGTTTTGCCAGTGACAAGATGGCACCAATGAAAACACCAATTCCTTCCACCAGTGCCCAGCTGAGAGAGGAGGCAGCGGAGTTAATAGGAAAGATGAATGAGCTCATTGAGGTGGCAAGAAAGAGGGAGGAAAAGAAGGAGCTTACCAGGAAGAGGAAGTTCTCTACCAGGACCAAAGGGAAAGAGCAGAGGAAAGCGGCTGCCGACACTGGTGCCCAAGCCTGCTCCAGAACCCCTTCCTGAGCAGCAGGTGCTGGACACCTGGAATGATAAGGGGAAGGTTGATTTATCAGGTGACAGAGACCTGAAGGAGAATAGAGAAGGGATTATTAATGACATGGGGGGGGAAGGGTATGGAAAAGATGGAAAAAGTGTGGAAAAAGATAAAAGGGGGCAAGGGGGATGATACGGGGACTGGGATGGGGGAGCAAGGGGGAAAAGGTGGAAGGGTGCATGCCCAGGGTGGTTTACCTATCACAAGCTGACATTTACAGTGCTAACATCCCCGACAGCGACAGACACAATGCCAAGTGTTGGCATTGTACTGTCGGGGATGTCGGTGTGTTTTCTTCGGTGGGCTGTGCCCCCCAAACCCCCCATGTGGGGGGCTCCACCCCCACACACCCCGGTCTCTAGATATACAACTCTGAATTGGAGTTGTCTCAGGGAGGGGGTGAAACACCGGGAGATGCAGTACCGGTGCCAGCGGGGACCATCACAACGACCAGCCGCTTTCTGTCAAATTCTGTCACTGTGATAATCTTCACTGTGGTGGTGTCGATGTGTGGTTGGTACACCATCCGGGGTTACCCTCAGGGAGCATGTGCCACTTACTATTAAAGAAAAGATATGGAAGGTTGAGTTTGTGGATAGTCTTGCGCTGGTTGGCAAGGACACGGTGAAGAAATATGAACAGAAGGAGATGGTGGGGAAGTCAGAGATGTCTGTGGCATTAGCTGTAGTAAGGAGACAGCCTACAAAAGGAAGAATATAGAAACATGGCAGGTAGGCTTTACAATTTTTAATGCAATATTTCTAGAGAAGCAGCCTGAGTTAACCATCCCACTGTTGGCATATTCAGTCATTATTAGGGATGTATACAAGATAAAGATGGAATAAGGGTGGTTGAAATATGATGAGGCATTCCAGCAAAGGATGGCAGCTCAGGGAGATCTGAGGTGGGACTGCACCCATTCAGAGCTATGGTGCAGATGCAGTCGGGGCCGGTAGGGAGCAGTGGGGAGATGGGTAGGAGAGGTAGCAGTACACAGGTTGCCAAGACATGCTGGGGTTATAACAAGGCCTCATGTACATGGGCAAATTGTAAATTCCGGCATGTGTGTTCAAAGTGTGTGGGTCAGCACCCAGTATCCCGCTGCAGGGTGATGGGGAGAGCCAGGGGTACTAAATGCAGAATGATCAGCCCTTTCAGTGGGGGTTTAACTCCACAAAAGGAAGTGGGGCATATCATGGAGGTAGGGGTAGGTGAGTGGGCAATGGGAAGGGGAGCATATGGTGGTGGATAAAACGGGAACTAGGAATTTGAGAAGTATTCACTGGAAGCGGGGATTCCTTATGGCCAGGACTCCTATTAAGCTTAGTATAATTCAGGAGTGGACTAAGGGATATCCAGATGAAGAAGGGGGAAAGTTTTTACAGGCGGGTTTTACATGGGGTTTTGCACTAGTATATCAAGGAGTAAGGAAGGGAATGACAGCAAAGAACCTAGGGTCAATTAGGGGTAAAGAAGGGATAATTTTTTGGAAAATCAATAAAGAAAAAGCAGTGGGCAGGGTAGAGGGGCCTTTCAGTGCACTGCCCTCTGAGAATTTCAGGGCATCACCCCTCGGGTTGGTTCCAAAAAAGCAAGCAGGGGACTTCCATTTGATTCACCACCTTTCCTATCTGGAAGGAGCATCAGTGAATGATGGCATACCAGGTGAGCAAAGCGCAGTGTCATATGCAATGCCAGACCAGGCAGTGGAGTTGATTAGGGCAGTGGGTGGGGCATGGTTGGCAAAAACTGACATTGAGTCTGCTTTTAGGCTGTTACCAGTGTGACCAGAAGATTGGGATTTGTTGGGTTTTCAATTTCAGAGCTGGTATTATTTTGACAAGACCATGCCCATGGGGTGTTCTATAGCACATGTCACTTTTGAGGCATTTAGTTCATGGGTGTAGTGGGTGTTTGGTAAATGCTATGGACATGTGACAGTAGTGCACTATTTGGATGATTTTTTGATAGTAGGGTGGAGTGAACAAGAGACAGTGACGAGGCTGAAAGAATTCCAGGAGATGTGTAAGGATATAGGGATAATGCTAGTGGAAGAGAAGACAGAGTGGCCGGCTAGGAGGTTAGAGTTCCTGGGCATCGAGGTGGATACGGAGCATGAGCTGTTCCAATTGCCAGAGGATAAGGCAGACAGATTAAAGTGGCTGTTACAGCAAGTCAAGGCCAGGAGACTGGTGCTGTTGGCAATGGTAAAACAGCTTTTGGGTCATCATAATTTTGCCTGCAAAGCAATAGGGCCGGGAAGGGCATTAACGAGGAGGCTAATGCAGGATACGGTAAAAACAAAGTTACCCCACCATTGAGTGACCATCACCAGAGGTGTGCATCAGGACTAGGAGGTTTGGGAACAATTCCGAGAAAATTACAATGGAGTCACATTTTGGCAGAGGGATTGGCTATTTAACAATGATTTGGAATTATACATGGATGCATCAGGGGCCCTTTGCATGGGGGGCCTATTTCAAGGGAGAGGGGATGTCGGAGGCCTGGCCAGCAGAATGGAGGCACGGGGGATTGCTGAAAGACATCACCTTTTTGGAGATATTTCCCATATGGGTGGCCATGATGGCGTGGGGCAAAAGGATAAGGGACCACAAAATTGTATTTTGGTGTGACAATAAGGCAGAGGTCAAGATAATCAACAAACAGAAGTGGTCCATTCTGCCTGTGATTAGGGTACTCTGTCAGCTGGTGTTAACAGGGCTTAAACTTAATTTGACATTCAGAGCAAGACACACTGATGGATTAGAGAATAACATTGCTGACAGCCTTTTCTGTCTTCAGTTGGATAGGTTCAGGTCATTGGCACCACAAGCCAATATCCATAGAACTATGATCCCAACCCAGTTATGGGCAGTTGGATGGACTGAGACCAATTGCTGTATTGAAGCTTTTGGTCTGCAAACATGCTGAGGGCCTACAAGGGGGTCGTGGAATGTGTTTCAGGAGTTTCGGCAGCAAGATGGTGGTTCAAGGTAGGTAGGCCTGTCACAGAAGGGCAGATGATGCAATATATGGTCCAGAAGTGGGAGGTGAGCATAACACATACAACCATGGGGGTGCATGTTGCTGGGACAGGCTAGGCATGCAGCTCTAGGGGCTGGGAGGAGCCGAGCAAATTTAAAGTGGTACAACGCATGCTAATAGGCTGGCAGAGGACACAAAGCAGCTCGGCAGACACCAGAAAGCCCATAGCCAGGCAGCTTTTAATGCGGTTTCTGGGGACACTGGGCCAGGTATGCACGTCAGCACAGAATGCATGCCTGTTCAGGGCTGTGTTTTCAGTAATGGTGAAAGGGGCTTTCAGGGTGGGGCAAGTGGTGACACAAAATAAGAGAATGAAGGTTGTAGGTTTAAAGTGGGAGGGCATCTTATGGGGGATGGAGACAATGACAATTTTGCTTAGACGGTCTAAATCAGACCAAGCTGGCAAGGGGGTAGAGATCATTATGGATATGCAAATGGAACAAGGTTGGTGTGCAATGGCACCCATGAGAGACTACAGACCACTTCAACCAAGGAGGGAGGTGACGTCTTTTATGCATGTAAAAGGAGCCCCGGTTACATGCTACCAGGTAGCTGGGGTCCTGAAACAAGATTTAGCATTCATGGGCAAGGACCCCAGTCTATTCTCACAGCATTCATTCAGAACAGGGGCAGCCTCAAAGAGGGCAATGCAGCAGGCCTCAGAAGAGGAGGTAAAGCAGGTGGGCAGGTGGAAATTGAGCTGCTACAAGAGATATGCAAGGAAAATGGTATAACTGGTTGTTTCTGATTTGTGTCAACAGGCATGAGACAGCAACAACATATATGGATTGTATGGCATTCCTTTGTATGTTGTGCAGAGAAGCATGCATCAATCATGCCAGGAGGGAGACAGTGCCACAGGGATATCACTGACACATAGATACAATGGAAAGGGGTCTGTGGCATGACATGGGTACAACTCTTGCTGGTTTTGGAAGAACAGAAAAGGAAATGCAAAAGCCGAATTTACTCATATTACATGTGGGGGGTAACAACCTGGGGGACAGACCATGAGGAGTTTTATTTAAGGACATACAGACAGATTTGGGTACCATTAAGGGGTGGTGGCCAGGAGTCACCGTAGGATGGTCTGAGATTATTTCAAGAAGAGTGTGGAGGCACACTAGGTTTATAAGGTCAATCAAAAAGGCGAGGAAGCACCTCAACCAAAGGGTAGCAATGGTGATAGCAGATCATCTCACCACTTCCAATTTATGTTCTTGTTTCAAACCACCCTAGCTTGCACGTCTCTTCCTAACCTCTACACCCCCTGACCATTTCTGATCACCCCACCTAATGCTCTGCACTTGGATGGTCACGTGATGCAGCCAACTGGGTAAGACGCACTCCTCTAGCGCTCTGCTCACCTGTTCACCAAAACTAATTAAATTACTTACCTCCCTCTACTATTTGTGAACCAGAAGAGAATAGAAGGCTGCTGAGCCACTGTAATAGCTCTGGTGATGATCTAGGATCGGTAATGGAGGTAGAAATGCGGCAAGCGGTGCCCCGACATACACTGCCCGATACACCAGAGAAACAGCCCAAAAAGCCTAGGGCGAATGCTGCTACACCAGGCCGCTCTCAGCAATCTGTGGCCTTGGCCTCGTTTACTGTGGAAACAAATCCTGTCAGCTTAGAGAAATTTCTATCTGAATTTCTACCTTTCAGAGACGAAGTCGGGTCTCTGGTTTCAGAAGTTAAGGCAATTTCGGTGGCACTGGAAAACACTACCAGAGGGGTAAAAGATAACGAAGCCCGCATGTGTTCCATAGAGAAGCGGTCTGAGAAGATGGAGGATTTAATCACCATGAATCACCAAACTATCAATAAACTTGAAAACAAAATTGAGGATTTGGAAGGGAGAAGCCGTGCAATAACTTAGTAATAATTGGTATCCCTGAAAAAGAAGAAGGTACTGATGCCCTGCTATTCTTACAAAAATTCCTGAACAAGATAGCTGGCCCATCCCCATTTGCATCTACTTACATGCTGGAAAGAGCTCACTGAACTCTCAGGCCCATGCCACCCACTACTGCCACCCAAGACCGTTGATATGCCACTTTCTTAACTACCAAGAGAAACAGCACATTTTACAAAGTCGAGAAATTTACAGAAGATTTTATGGGAAGGGCAGAAAGTCAGAGTTACACAGGATCTGCCTGCATCAGTACGCCAACACTGTGCATTATTTCACCCAATAGTTTCTAAATGTATCGCCGCAGGAATCAAGTTTTGGGTAGTCTACCCCATCAAACTTCAACTCTACTTGGATGAATCGTGGTTTTCGTTTGAAGAATTGGATCCAGCTCTGGCTGTCCTTAAGCAGAAGCATCCAGCATTATTCTCCGATCGTTGATTAGCCCAAGAAAATTGGCTGGGGTTTGAAATATTAACAGACTATATTAAAAGCAATCTCCTTAAGGGACTAGATCAGCAGTATTGGAACAATGGTGTATATATACTCTACCATAATACTTGGGTCTGATGCCTAGTTTGCAATCCTTTCATTTGTTAAAACTCCTTCATATGGACACTAATAAGAAGGCAATCGGGACACAATTTCTTAAGTAGGCCTCTTCCTGCATGAACAGAATCGTTCACACATGATTATAAGATCTTCAAAGACCAAATTGCTTTTACAAGGCTCTGTTGCAGTTTGATGACTGAAAATAACACTAGTCCCCAAGTTATTTACATTTACCCCAAAGGGAATAAGGGCTTTTTCCTTTTTTTCTTTTAGAGGTTTCTTTTCTTTCAAAGGGGGCAAGCCTGGTCAAATTCTATTTAGTTAAGTGATGCAGAACTCTGCGGAGAGCTCTTAAGAGTCAGGATAAAATATCATAGCACATACAGGGCTGGTTTGATATTGTGGTTTCTGTGTTCACAGTGCTCTTATACAGATTGGGGGATATCCCCCCCATTTCTTTTTTCCTTTTTGGAATATTATTAAGTCCAAGGTTAAGGCCAGTTGCTGTTATTACATAGATGCTCCTAGATCCAGCCTTAGGTCCAAGTTTCTACTCCATCCTGCCTGAAATAAGGGTTGTATACCTCAACTTTTGAATTTTACATTTTTTAAGGGGCATGTGAAGGAACAGAAGTACATAACTTTAGCCTTAATAAGCGGGTTTGCTCATTATTGTTTTGACTCGAGGTTAGTGAGCGGCACTTAATAGTGTTAATAGTGCTGATAGTAAATAAAATTAGATAGAGAAAGTTATTATATAATTAGTTCGGGTGAGTGGGGAGAGGGGAGGGCCTCCAGCAAGCTGACCACCACGGACAAGCATAGTGGGGGGGAGGGTTGTTCAGATACAAATAGAGAGGATAATAAGACACAAGCTCAGGATAAAAATCATCTTATTCCTCACATTTGGTTTATTTCATGGTTTTGGCTAGTGATGGGGAAGTGGAAGTTAGTTAAGGGATGGGAAGGGGCTGGAGGATGGGAGAAAAACAGGTTTATATAGGACTTGTTTTATTTATATGTTTAATGTTGGGTAGGGGATGGTGTCAACTTAAAAGCCAAATCTTTTTGTCTAGGCGGTCAAATGTCAGATATCCTATTACCAGAATATTTCTAAAGCTGTTACCGTGGAATTAAGTGCAATCATTTAGATTCAGTACCTGGAATGTCAAAGGTGCAAGACATCCAAACAAATGAATGCGTATTTTAAAACATTTAAACATTGTATGTAGTGAAATCATTTTACTACAAGAAACCGATCTTCTGCAGGTCGAGGAGCTGCTTTTGAGAAGGCAGCAAGTGGGTCAGTATTTTCCTCAGGGAATTCTAGAAACAGTAAGTGCATAGCCATTCTTTTAAATAGATCTCTCCCATTCACATGTGAACAATGTATAAGAGACAAAGAGGGCAGGTACGTTTTTACCATAGGTAAAATCTATTCTTACAATATTCTATTGGGCAGCATCCATGGCCATAACATTGACTCTCCATCTTTCTTTATGGAGTTAATTTCAATTTTGTCACCTTTCCTACATATCCCCATGATGATCAGAGGGGACCGGAACTTACCCTTTGATCCCATTATGGACAAATCCTCAGGTTCAAAGTCATGGATCCTGTCTCCATCTCAGAGAGCTTGTAGGGAATTTATAGACCACCTAGGCCTCTGTGACCCCTGGCGGACTATTCACCCGAATGCACGGGAGTACACTTTCCACTCACCTGTCCACGGCTCTAACTCACATATTGATTACTTTTGCATTAGTAAATCACTTATTCAATGTCTAGTGGACAGTAGACTGGAACCAGGTGTTGGCTCTGACCATACCATGGTGACTTGCCTCCTCTCTTTGTCTTTAAATTGGGGAACTAGTTCTCAATGGAGACTAAATAACCAGTTATTAAAGGACAAAAAAGTCACAGACAGTATTAAATCTGCCATAGAGATGTATAAAGATACCAATCGGGGTTCCACTCAGTCTTCCTGTAGTGAATGTGGGGCCTTAAAATGCTTTATAAGAGGTGGGTTTATAAAGTGGTCAACTATTAAAAGAAGGAAAGAAACCCAGGATGCTAAAAACCTTTTACACCAAATCAGAACAAAAGAAAAATATTTATCTAAACACACTTCGGATTCTGAGAAAGAAACCCTGATAAAACTACAGAGTTATTTCTCAGAACATCTTAGGGAAAAAGCAGAATGGACATTAATAAAAACAAAAGCCACTTATACTGAACAAGGGGAAAAGGCAGGAAAGCTTCTGGCTCTTCGATTGAAAAAGATTGAAGTATCAAAATGTAAAGCAGCAATAAGTAATGATCCTCATAGCCCCCCTTGACGATGGCCGCAGATATCAATATGCAGTTTGAGCAATATTATAAGTTACTGTATTCACAGATGCCCCTCCGACAATCACAACTTAAAGTGGATGATTACCTAGATAATCTCCCTCTTCCTTCCCTTACCCCCACACAAGCTGAAAAACTTGTTATACCCTTCACGGAAGCCAATATAATTCAAGTAATTAATAATCTCCCATTAGATAAGGCACCAGGCCCAGATGACTACACCTCTAACTTTTACAAAAAATTCACACCACAATTAGCCCCCTTGTTACATACAGCGTATTCTAAAATGCTCAATGAGGGGGAGGTCGATCCCAGTATGTTGGAAGCAACTATTATTTTACTTCCTACACCAGGCAGGGACTTAACACAAATTTCAAATTATTGTCCTATATCCCTTCTAAATATGGATCTCAAAATTTTAGCCAAATTACGAGCCCTTCGATTAGAACAAGTACTCCTTCACTCATTAGTACAGACCAAGTAGGCTTTATGAAGGGTTGATCATCTGTATGTCATCTTCGCTGCCTAGCTCATGTATTCTCTGTTTCCAGGGACTCCCCGCATGGTAAGGACGCAGAGAAGGCCATCGATATGGAAGACTGGCAATTCTTATTTAGGACTCTTCACATGTTCCACTTCACTGACAAATTAATCTCCTGGATCCAAATACTATATTCTACCCCTTTAGCCAATGTCTTAAGCAATGGATTTCTTTCGCCCAGTTTTTCCCTTGAAGCAGGAACCAGACAAGGATTTTTTTTTTTTTTAATTTATTTGTAATATTCAGAAAGACCTTTGAGTCAGGGACTCATTTACAAAGGTTCCACGTCATACATAAAAAAAAAAATGGTACAGGGACGAGACATTGAAATACAGATTGCAGCACGTTACAGATAACATTCAACAATAAGTTACATCACTGTATTAGTTGATGGCCAAACAGAGATTGAGGTACATTAGCACAGCCAGAGAAAGAAAAAACCAAAATTACAGGAAGATTCTGTAGGAGATTTGTAGTCATATAGTTTCACAGATACATTTATTTATTTTATTTTATTTTATTTAAACAGCAGTTTGGAAAACGTTTGAGCCATAGGCTCATTTACAAAGGTACCTTGTCACAGTAAGACAAACCAAAATACACAGTATAGCAGTACAACATATAAGTATAACAGTAAAATTAAGACATAGATACAAACAAGCTGGACAGGTAGGATGGATGCAAACAATACCAGAGTTATGTCATCCTGGCAGCAGTAATAAGCTTTGTCATAAGTATTGAAGTACGGCTTTGACTGAAGTGGCAGTTACAGCATCGGTGTTATGGGTGGTTACGTAAGGAAGTTTTGAAGCACCGATATAGTTGGAGCTTTGGAGATGGAGGGGGCAGTGTGTTGAACCAGGAGGGGGCCCAAAGCTGAAGGCTCTTTTTGGCCATGAGGGAGGTCCTAGCTCTAGGGGATAACAAGAGAGGTTTTCCCAGAGGTCCGAGTATGAACTAGTGGGACAGGCTGGCGATGGTGGTGGTCAATCCTGGTGGGGAAAGCCCAAGGAGGGTCTTTTTGTAAGGGTACAGGTAAGATATTTGAGGCGCCATCGAGATCAGGCACCAGCGTTAGCATACAGTAGACAGGTGTGTGTCATCCTAGGTGCTCCAGTAATTAACCTGCAGGCCTTATTCAGAGTAGTGCAATTTTATGGAGTGCTAGTCGATCAGCAGCACCATACACCGGCAGTCCATAGTCCACTAGGGACAGGATAGAGGAGGTGATCATGGTCAAGAGCTCCTGGGGAGACAGTGTTTATACCGGCGTAAGATGCCCAATCGGATATTAGTGGCAGTGGCTAGGCAGTGATGTGTCCATGGAAGGAGAGGGAGGGTCAAATGGATCCCTAGGTATTTATAGGAGCAAACTTGTTCGAGTGAGAATGAGGACCCAGAGTGAATGAGGAGTTTGAGTTGCAGGACTTGTTTTGGGGATGAGTGAAGAACATGGTTTTTGTTTTTTAAGATTTATCACCAATCTATGTTCCTTGAACCAGCCCTCGGCTTCAGTGAAGGACTTCTGCAGTGAGTCCTGAGGGCAGTAGGGTTACGACTTGAGGCAAAGATGACTGCATCATCAGCGACAATAGAATGTTCCCGAGCAAGAGCGTGGAAGGGTGTTAAGGTAAAGGAGAATAGTAAGGGCCCAGAATGGAGCCCTGGGGACCCCAGAAAAGATGGGACAGATGTCTGAGTAGGTCCCTTAATTTTACACACTGTGAGTGGTCAGACAGATAACTGGTGCACCAGGAGATAGGCCCAGCAGCAAAACCAGACAGACTAAGGGCATCAAGAAGGAGGGGGTTGGAGACAATGTCGAAAGCTTTCGAGAGGTCAATGAAGACAGCACCAGCCAGAGAACCAGTGTCTAAGGAGGAGTGGAGAAAGTCGGAGAACGCTAGGAGGGCTGTGTTGGTACTGTGGCCTACCCGGAAGCCATGCTGCTCAGGACAAAGGACATTGTAGGTGGAGAGGTAGTCAGAGATTTGAGAGGCCACCACTTTTCCAAGGCCTTGGAGAGAGAGAGAGAATGGAGATCGGTTGATAGTTTCCAGCACAGTCCTATCACCACCTTTAAAGACAGGGGTGACAGTGGTGACTTTCAGGCAGTTGAACCTTCCCCAGGCAAAGAGTGGTTGATGAGGCATGTGATCGGGGTAAGGACTGTGTCTAAGACCAGCCGAGGATACACGGATTCAGGGTGTCACTGCCTGTGCTATTACCTTGAGGGCAGTGACAAGGTGCGCCTAAGTTCTTGGGCAGAAACACGCGGAGGAGAAAAATAAGGCAGAAAGATTTACGGCAGGTGCTGGGGAGGAGGGTACAAAAATTTGTAGGAGGATAGGGCTAAGGTCAGTGAATGAGGTGTTGGTGGTTGGCTATGAGGGCTGGGTCTGAGGAGATCACACCATTAATGTTGATCTGGGTGTGGGGGGAGGTGCACTCCCATTTAACTGTTTAATGTTATCCCAGAAGGTTCTGGGATTCCCCATGAGGCAGTGAGTGAGGACCGATAGTGCTCAGACTTGGCCTTTCTGATGGCCCAAGTGCACTTGTTTCGGGCGGCATATAACCACCTGTCATTGGGCCGGCCAGTCTCAATGGCATGGTGCCATAGGTTGTCCCTATGTTTGAGCTGGTGGATCAAAGCTGGGGTAACCCAGGGGCATTCTTCCTTTTAGAACGGTGGTCAACACTGGGGCAAAGATATCACAGGCATTATTAAAAGTTTGGGTAAAGAAGAGAGAGCTGTGTCGATGTCAGGAGTTGCCTGTATAGGAGACCAGTCAATTTGGGACAGAAGTTCTTAGTTTTATCAGTCCACCAGGTATTAGACGCCGCATGTGGACTGTGCTATGGGTTTGGGGGCTGAGGTTGACCAGTGGAATAGAATGGGGAGTGATCGCTGAGAGAGTCTGGGAGGACTTGTACATTGGGGATCCGATTAGGCGGTTGGTGAGTACCACATCAAGCAGGGTATTGAGCCTCTTGGGGTTAGTCCTGGTAGGGTGGGTAACTAGTTGCGCTAGGTCTATTGCAGAAAAGGAGTCTCGGTAGAGGAGGAGGAGGGGCTGAGCCAGTTGACATTTAAATCACCCACCAGAATTTAATCAGCGGAAGGAGGTAGAGAGTAAGGTATTCTGTAAGAGAGGCAATGGCCTCGTGTTGGTCCCTGGGGGCACGTGATGCAGTAGTCAGATAAAGGGGTCCCTTTAAAGGGTCAGGGTTGGTTTCAGCGTAGCGCTTGGGCCCTGAGTCAAGGATGGGAGGGCAGGGCTAGTACGGGAGAGTTTCCTTGACATAATAGCACAGGCCGCTCTGCCTCCCAACACGGGTCGGACCGGAAAAGGGTGAAACCAGGAAGGAGACTAGAGAGTCAGGGAGGATTTTGACAGCCAAGTCTCAACCAGGTGATGACATCAGGGTTAATTGATGTGACCAGGCATTGTAGTGAGTCAAACTTTTTAGGAGGCTACAGATATTCATGGAGACCATGCATAGGCCTGTGGTGTGAGTTGGGAGCTCCTGGGAACCGGGCCAGGGTTTGATGAATGTTCCCTGACAGGAGTAGTAGCATGACTAACACCCTGGCTGGGAGATGGTGAGAGGTTTTCCTATGATTGACATGAGAGGGAGGGGAGGGGAGGCTAAGGGAGCAGAGGGTGGGCAGGGAGGTACAGGAGGGGAAAGCAAGAATAAGAAGACACCCAGATGTGCCTGAGGTGAAGAGAAAGCTAGGGGGAGGGCAGGAGGGACGGGGACACACAGAGGTCCCAAGGGGCAGGAGAGGAGGTTCAGGAGCAAGGGGAGGGAGGGGTGCCAGGGCACAGTGTGGACTAGCAGTTGGGTAAGTGGGTAAGTGCACTGCTAGTGGGGATAGGCACAGGCAGAGCATGAGGCAGGGCTTTAGGTATGGTTCAAGAGCAGTCACATTGGTTTGTGGTCTGAAGGTATTCCCTTAGCTTGGATTTATAAGGGCCCAGCCTTATTTCATCAGCTATATGACTAGGGAGGGAGTTTGTCCAGGATGGGGCCCTGAAACTGAACGTACGTTGGTATTGGGACGTTCAGCCATGGAGTACCCATAGTAGCCATTTGCTTGAGCTGTGGGTTGTTTTGCCTGGAGGTGTTGGGAGGATAATTTGGCCTAGGGAGGGTGGGGTGAGGCCTAATAATACCTTTTTCATCATAAGGCAGGTGTGGTATCTGATTCGGCTGTCCAGGTTTAGCCAGTTTGTGCTGCTGTAAAGGGAGCAGGAGTGGGTGAAATGGTCACATCCTAGGATGAGGTGGCATGCTTTGTTTAGCACAAGCCTGAGTCAGTTTAGGGTTGTAGTGGGGGAGGCACTGTATATTTTGATGCCATAGTCTAACAGGGAGAGGATCGAGGAGTTTATGGTAAGTTGGAGAGCTTCAGGGGTGAGGCAGTGTTTGTACCAGTAGAGTACGCCTAGTCTGGAGCTAAGGGCAGTAGATAGGTGCAGGATATGTTGATTAAAACTGAGGGCGGGGTCTAATGTGATCCCTAGATATTTATAGCAGTTTACTTGTTCTAGGGGGGGTTTGTTTTGCAGTGAGAAATTGGGGGCAGAGGTTCTTGTGTGGGTTCTGAGGGTGGGCGAATATCATGACTTTGGTCTTATTATAGTTGATAATAAGGTGCTGGGTGGTGAGCCAGTCTTCGATTTCATGGAACTAGTGCTGGAGAGAATGGTGGAGTTTGAGGGGGGCTGGGTCGGAGGCAATCACGACTGCATCATCCGCATAAAGGAGCAGATTTGCAGGGCATGAGGATGGGAGGGAGTTGAGGTACATGCTGAAAAGTAGGGGGCCGAGTATGGAGCCCTGAGGGACACCAGAGCAGACTGGGAGGTGGGGTGATAGGACAGGGCCTACCTTGACTATTTGTGTTCTATTGGAGAGATAGCTGATGAACCAGTTTAGGGAGTCATTTGAGAAACCCGTGTAGGCCAAGGTGTTCAGTAAGAGGGCATGGTTAACTGTGTCGAATGCTTTAGATAGGTCCACGAAGATGGCTACCAGTGAGGTGACCCTGTTCTAGGGCTGAGTGGACATGGGAGGTAAATTGAGGAGGGGCGTGTAGTGGTGCTATGGCTCTAATGGAAAGCCATGCTGCTGCCTGGATAGTAGGTTATATTTGCTTAGGTGTTCAGTGAGTTGGTCGGCGACTATGTGTTCTAGTGCCTTAGACGGGGGGGGGTAAGATAGAGATGGGGCGATAGTTGTTTGTGGATGTGCGGTCACCACTTTTATGGATAGGTGTGATGTAGGCCGATTTCCAGTGGGTAGGGAATTTCCCTTGGCAGAGGGAGCAATTTAGAATGTGGGTGAGTGGGGCTGGGACTTCCTGGAGGGTGAGGCGGAGGAGTTTCAGGTCCAGGGAGTCGTGACTGTAGTGGTTTTTACTTATAGCTTTTGTAAGGTAGGGTTTGGCAGTCTCTGGTGTAAGAACTCGTAGGTAGAAAGCTGGAGCAAGGGGGGGATTGAGGGTGATGTGGTCTGGCCGGGGTCGAAGAAATTTGGATGCCCCCTATTACCCCTACTGTTTAACTTATCTTTAGAGTCCCTTATAATTTCAATACAAAATGCCCCAGGGATTCATGGTATACAATTAGGACCAATTAATTCTAAAATTGAGGTTCATGTGGACAATATTTTGCTTCACATAACCCAAATAAAACCCTCCATTCAAAAACTTCTAGAGTTAATCCAAGACTATGGCTCCCTTTCTAATTATAAATTAAATCTGAAAAATCACTAATCTTTCCCCTCAACTCTAAGGTATATAAACAGGAAGTTCTGGAATTAGGCTTTAAATGTTCTCCAAAAACTATAAAATATCTGGGGATACATTTCTCCTCTGATATAACCCAGCTACAGAAATTAAATTTGGATGATTTAAATAAAGTAGTGCAACAAAATCTTAAAAGATGGCAAGATCTTCCTTTAACTTTGTAGGGTCGAATAAATATTATCAAAATGTATCTTCTCCCACATATATTTTATCCCTTGAACCTTCTCAATATATGACTCCCCAAAGCTTGCTTTAAATCCATTCATAATAATATTTCAAATTTTATCTGGAAAGGTAAACCCCCATGTTGAGCATATAATAAATTAGCAGCACCCAAATCATTTGACGACCTTAAACTACCCAATTTTAATCTTTATCATTGAGCAAATCAGCTAAGTAAATATCTTCATTGGGATTCTCCCCCCCACCCCAGATTCACTCGATTATACCCCTGTCAGGCTTACAATTTAAAAACACCTAATACTTGAAATATGTATTAACCCTGCTGCACTACTTTCCCTGAAACTTTAAAGTTTGCCATATCGCCTTCACCATAATCCAATAGGACACTCAGTTCACTCTCATATACAATTGTGTTCCACTTTAAGATATGATAATGCCCACAATCTTTCTCAACCCACCTTCCAAAATCCTAACCTCAAAATAGGAGGGAAACCAATCCCGACCAGTTGGATTCCTCTCCCCCCACAAATTGTGTGGCAAGGGATTTATGTAACTCCAATATATGTTGGCTATCTACTACTGAAATAAAAACAAAATGTTATCTTTCCAATAACTTGGCATTTAAAATATTCCAGATTAGAAATATGCTAACTGGGTATTTTAGAAATGGCACTAATTGGGAGGATTCACAAGAATGGATCACCACAGGTAGACTAATGTCCTTAGCCCCACATGCTGTTTTCTCTCTTCATTCCATGCCATTCCCATTATTATTCCCCAAGTTGCATGGTATTCCCCATTATTGGAACACCATATATCCGAACTTAAACTCCAAATGGACTAAAATTTGGGAGGCATGCCATAAGTTGATTACACAAGACCGACTTCATATAATGGAGATGCAGTTTCTAAATGACATGTATCCAATCACCTATAAACTGCATACAATGGGCAGAGCTGAGACCCCAACCTGTAATAGATGCCGCCAAGGTCAGGGCACCCTTCATCAACTATTTTAGGAATGTCCAAAAATAACTCCATAATGGGCTTTATTTAAATCCAAAACAAACCCCCTTTTAGGTTTACAGGATTACTTCACACGGGAGGTATATCTGTTACAGGATTTTACAGTCTTTATCCTATGGTTAGAAACTATCATATGATGATGATAGCCATGCCTGTTAAGAAGATAGTTCTTAAACACTGGAAATATTCTATGCAACCTACCTACTCAGAATGGCTACAAAAGCTTCTTTTCAATTAACGTGTAGAAAAAATTATGGCCAGCCTCAATAACGTAATGCATATTTATAGAAAGAGATGGGAAAGTCTATATGTCTTGTACTCTATTTGAAGAGAAATGTGTGACTAACTACCAGCTAAACTTGTTTAATCTATATGGCACTACAATAGTCTTGGTATTATGTAAGTTGGCAGAGGGGGGAAGGGGAAGAGGGGAATAAGGCAGGTTGTGAAGTAGGAGGGGAGGGGAAGGGGGTTTTATTAGGGTATGTTATTTTTAATTATATGTTTGTATGTTACCTTGATCTCATTGTTGGAAAATATGTGTGTGTAAAATCAATAAACTTTAAATTTAAAAAAATAAATAATGCTCTGCAATTGCTTCCTACCGGCTCATACTACCCCTTCACCAACTGATTCTTCTCTCTCTTAACTAATCCCAATATCTACTCTATCCCAACCTCTTCTCTAGATTCCCAACTCCTATCCATTCTCTAAAATGTCCCCTACACCTATCCTATATTGACTATTATAGGTTACAGTCATCATTGTATTATCCTCCACTATTTTCTGCAATATACTCCCAGTTTTGATTTAGTGTATAGCTACTAGTATTTTTACTGTACTTTCACATTGTAGTGTATTTTACCTTGTTTTGTTGTTTTTTTTCCTGCTGACATTGTTCATATGCTCTGATGTTGTCTACTGTGTACTGTAAATTGTTTCTTGTTGTTGTTCTGTACCATCCTGGGTCGTGCCTGAAAATAGTCATTGCTATGGCAAGTTCACCTACCCGGTAAACAAAAAGTAAATAAATATAGGGGACTTCTACATATCACACAGGGACATATCTTATTCGGTCAAAGGGTACTACTGGGAAGACAGGGTACACCTGTCCATAGTGGGAAGGTCATTTTTTTATTACCCATATAACTGAGGAAATTGAGGGATGGGAGGTGCAGAGGCTAGGCTAAATGGGGGAAAGTTCACCATCCATTGTGGGGCTGGAGGTGGACTAGTTGAGTTAGGGTGGGATGGGAGGGATGGTTAGGGGAGGGGCATAGGAGGGTAGATTTTGGGCAGGGGGAGGGGAAATAGGCACAGGCCAGGACCACACCATCCAGCTGTGGAGACAGAGGGGTTGGGGGAAGGAGTAGAAAAGACAAATTGGGTGAGGTCTGGTTTGGGGGCACCCAACTCAAAAGGTAGACCTTGTGCTGGGAACTGGATGGGGGTGTTGGGTCAAGTGACAAAGTAAAGAATGTTGATGGAACATGTAAATAGAATGTGAATGGTTATGTGGTAATGGCTGATTTGAAACTGTGATGTTATACATAAAGGGAATCAATAAATGTTTACTGATCGAATGCCCAAAGAGATTTTGTTACAGTATTCATTTCTGGGGAATCCCTCTGACAAATCCCTTTTCTCTGGTCTTTAAATACTGGTACCGTATAAATAATAACAGAGTGCTA
Source organism: Neoceratodus forsteri (assembly GCA_016271365.2). Classification (NCBI taxonomy): domain Eukaryota; kingdom Metazoa; phylum Chordata; order Ceratodontiformes; family Ceratodontidae; genus Neoceratodus; species Neoceratodus forsteri. The sequence continues at coordinate 506,207,037 of CM057452.1, read as the reverse complement.
ATTGGACTAAAGGAAAGCTGTGTGCACCGAACTTGGTTGTTCCATTATTTTATTAATATTTGTACATTTTTGCCCTGGTTCTTGTTTCTGTTCATTACTGAAGTCTGAAAGGGTTCATTGTTTTTCCTTCAAGCACTCTCAGGTTGTTGTCTGTTTTCATTACCTACAGTACATAGTATTCCATTGTTTCTGGATTGCTTTTTTCTGACCACTGGCATGTACTGTACTCCTAATACTGCCCATTATGTAACATGCCAAATCCTACCTGAAAACAGGCACCAAAGTGTCTTCACCTGGTTAATAAAAGCTAAGTAACTGAAATAAATAACTGTTATTTCTCTTTATAACAAAGTTAGTGGGGAGCCACTAAAGTTGCTTTTGTGTCTTTCTATAGATAACTATGGAAGAAGACCTATGATGAAACATAGATTCTAACTCTGTTTTACATTTTCATGTAATATTACCTTTTTGTTTCATTTTCAGCCCACATGATAAAGAATACTTATGGTCAAAATGGTGATTCTAACTCTATTTTGTATTTTCAAAATACATTTAATATTACCTTTTTGTTTTGTTTTCAGTCTGCTTTATGTTTAATTCAGTGACTGGCTGGCAGGCTTACAAACACAATAAAAAAAATAAAAAAATAGATTTCTGTTCCATGATACACCACCAGTGTGTACAAATTCACATGATGAGTGGGAACCTGGTTAAGTGGCAGCACCCAGAAAATGATAATTCATGGTGAGTTCTCAGATGTCAGGTGGGTCACTCTAGTGCTGTGCCATAGAGATTAGTCTTGGGATCGATCCTGCTCAACAGCTTTTTCCACATCATTTAGGTAGGGATACAGGGAAATGTATGCCTTTTTATGGATGATACAAACATCTGTGGCTAGCTGGATATGGTCAGAAGTATGCAAAGGGGACCTGGGTAGATTAGAGAACTGGTTAAAAGTATTGCAGTTAAAATTCAATTGAAAAAAAGTGTAGATTTTTAGAAATCTACTGGAATGGGAGATGGAGAAAAAGGGTTAATGGTGATGTGGCAGGAAGGGGGAATAGAACCAGAAGACTTGTGGGAAGAACTTTGGTCATGATTTTGGTCCCCCTTCAGAAGCTACTGGGTGATGGGACTAGAAGCAGCCATGCCACCCAAGTGAGGGTAATGTTAATTAATGCCATGTCAGTTGTAAATAAAACTGCTGGTTTGTGTGACCAAGACTCGGTTGGGGGACAGTGCTGGTATTTATATCTCTGAGCTTCTCCCACCTAGTTTCTTAGATATACACCACCCTTGTTAGGAGTGTAAGGGTGAGGAGTGACCATCATTTATAGCTCTGGTCTGAGGCATGTGGCAGTCCCAGTTCATGAACTAGGTACCTTTCAATGTGTGGCCAAGATATGTGCACCTAGCCTGAGTTGTAAGATCCACCTGGTGTGTCACCCCCAGGTAGTAGAGGCAGGGAGTTTTTGGAGGAGTTCACAGACTTGCCATTTGCTCAGCTGTTTGCGTCCCCTATACTATTGCTGCTGGAGGATTTCAGCTGCTGGGTGGACACTGAAGATGATAAGATCATTGTTGTGGTCCTCCAACTGATGGAATTGATGGGTTTTACTCAGCATGTTTGGGCCGCCATGCAAATGGGAGGCCACACACTGGACCTTGTGTTCACTTCCAGGATAGTGGCCAAAAATACATGGACTGAATCTATGGTTTGGTTGGACCACTGTACCATATCTTTTGAGCCGATGGCCCCTGGAGTTTGTCTGTCCCTTTTTAGATGATTTACAGTACAGCAAGGAAAAGGCTCAATCCTGATGTGTTCAGGGGACTGTGGACATCTCTGGCATTGTTGCTGCTTCCACTAGAAGCATCACTGAAGCAGTAGAGGTTTTAAGTCCTAACATTCTCTCTCTTCTACTAATGTCCTAGTGCCAGTCTGTTGACACCTTTTGCCCAGGAGGAGGAGTGCATCATGGTACAGAATGATGATGTTCTCTTAGAGTGAAAGGCCTTAGTTTACAGCACAAGTGGAGGACATCTGGCCTGGAGTCTGATAGTCTTGACCTGGTTGCTCATTATTGAAAGTATCAGGAGGCAATGATTGCTGCTAGAAGACTTTCCTTCTCTGGCACCACTGCAGCTGAGAAAAATAAACCTGCCAACTTTTTTAGAGTGGTAGATGGTATTCTCCACCCCAAGTCTCTCTCCCAAGATATTGGACAGTTTTCTCAAGAAATGTGTGATGGTTTTCAAATTTCTTGTTAGCCAAGATTGCCGTTATCAGGCCAAGATTTCCTCCTTGGTGAGATCACACAGTCATTGTGGTCTTATGTAGGAGATGACAGAAATTCGGATTGTTTGGGATGGTTTCCACTTTCCATTAGACTGATTTGATAGGAGCACTCAGATCTGCACCCAAGCCACTGATTGCTGGACCCAGTTCCCATGTCTGTAATAAAGATTGGAGTGGCAGTGACTGACCTGGCACTCACTGAATTTGTCAATGTCTCTCTGAGAGAGGGTGTGTTTCCTATTGCCTTTAAAAAAGCAACGTGATGACCACTTCTAATGAATGCTCCTTTAAATACTGATAATTTAACAAGTTTTAGTTATTTATTTATTCTTTTTACTTTTTATTTCTCTTTCCCCTCTGCAGCCTTTAGCCCATCTGAGCCCTGTGCTGTCCCAACCCAGCCATCTCATAGGGATTACCTAACTCCTGGTGTATCCAATGATATCCACTCCCCACGGTGGAGGACATTGGCTGGGTCAGGTCCCTTGGAAATACTGCAGTTGGGACTCCAGGAGTGAGCCTAGGTTGGAAGGGTGCAGGGTATGTGTGCTGCACTGAGCTGTCATGTATCAGGGCTAAATTGTCCACATTTTAGGGCTGTGGGTGGAGTCTACAGCCCTTCTGTCATTGGTCAGATTATAGCTCTAATACAGCTTTTCCTTCAACTACCTTTTTAGACATTTGGATGTATTCCTCCACATCTACAAAGTAGTGCACTCCCCCTCTGATTTTTGCTATTTGCTGCTCTACGTTAAAGGCATCTGAAGGGAAGGGGATGCTAATGCATTGTGCCTCAAAACATCTCAGGATATTAAAAAAAAAAAAAACTTTTTAAACTGCTGTTTCATCTGTCCAGCTCGGTCTAATAGATGTATTCTATTTCTTTCAGCAACCAAGGGGTTAATTCATTATATGATGTCTGTAGTCTACAGTGGCTACAGTCTACAGTCTGTGAGCTAGTTCATTCCTATGGGCAAACATAAGAAACTGCAGGGTGGGGGGGCCTGTAGCCCCATCACTTTTTTTGGCCTGAATGATCTTGCCCTTTAAACAAACAAACAAAAAAGTATGCATAAACTAACATGACAGAGTTAATTAAGTCCAGCTGCCCTGGCACTCCAAGAACAAAAGAGGTGCCTTTGCTTGTCTGCTGTTTCTGGGTCAGAAGGGTCAAGTGAAAAGTGCTTTTAAGTGTGTGTGTGTGTGTGTGTGCGTGTGTGTGTGTGTTTGTGTGTAATCCTGCTTTGGGATGCGCCATGTGACGTAGTCTACTAATCTCTTATCTAGAATTTACAATCTGAGGCTTTGCTTGAGTGAGCATTCCCTCCCATGCAGCAAAAGGTCAGTCTAAAACTAAACTACAAGGAAAAAATAACAGATTTACAGAAACACTGAAGTGATTAAGTGACTTAATCGGAGCCACACAGTATGGAAATGGAAAGTGTAGGAATCAAACCCATGTCTGAATGGTGAATGTACAAAGCCCATTTGTAGCTCATTACTCTAACCCCTAGGCTATAGTGCAAGCCCCATAAATACTGAACAGTTTATATCTCAAAGGAGAACTGCCTTGACTCAACAAACATGCATTTTTGAAGAAGATGTTATTTTTTAAAATACCAATTCTCATTTTGTTACTGCTTAATCTTAACTAGCCTGTTGGTAAATTCAGTGAGTATTTCTGATTTACACACTGCTGGCATTGACCATTTTAGAACAACATGATCTTTTATTTATTTATTTAGCTTTTGTTGACCGGGTAAGTGCACTACACAAATCCTGCCTATTTCCAGGCACGACCCGGGGGAGGGGGATACAGATGAATGCCAACTGACCTTGAACCAGATTAAGCTGTTGGTGGTATTTTTAGTGAATGAGAGAAATTTGGCCAGGACACTGGGGAAATTCCCCTACTCTTTTCGATAAGTGCCATGGGATCTTTAACATCCACCTGAACTACCACCAATCCAGGCAGATGGGACCTCGGTTTAATCTCATCCGAAGGCGGCACCTCAGAGTGCAGCACCCTCTCATGCTGCACTACAGTGTCAGTACTGGGATATTAACCCAAGTGCCAGATGTGGGAACTGAACCCACAGCTCTCTGATCTCCCGCCTCAGAGGTGAGTGTGCTACCTACTGAGCCACTGACACTGCTATTTATATCTATATATATATATATAGCTATATATATATATATAGCTATATATATCTTATTAGGGATCAAGGAAGGGATAAGGAAGGGATCAAAGTGACAGAGCTAAAGAGTAAACAGGGAGCAGATGAGACACTCTGGGTCACCCTGGAGACAGAAAATGGCACCACAATCTGCATGGGGGTTGTATACAGACCCCCATCTCAGGGGGAAGGAATGGACAAGGAAATGATAGAAGCCTTCCTTAGAATGGCAGAAAAAGGGGAGATATTGTTGATGGGGGACCTGAATATGCCAGATGTTAACTGGAGCACCTTTGCTGCAGGCACATCCAAGAGCAGGGTCATTCTTGATGCCCTACAGGGGGCATGCCTCAGACAGCTAGTACTGGAACCCACTCAGAAGGGAGCAATCTTAGCCATGTTACTCTCAAATGGGGACAGAGAAAGAATCTCAGATTTAGAAGTGGGTAGCCATCTGGGAACAAGTGACCACCAAACAGTGTGGTTCACGATAAACACAGCCATACAATCAAGCCATACAAGAGCAAAAGTATTGGACTTCAGGAGGGCTGACTTTGGGAAAATGAGAGAGCGCCTCAGAAAAGCACTAGCAAACAGGCAAGAAGGAAGGGTGGAGGAACAATGGGGAGTAATCAAAACAGCCATCACAGAGGCAACAAGCCTTTGTGTAAAGCAAATCAACAAAACACAATGAAGGAATAAAACACTATGGTTCTCAAAATAGGTGGCAGGGAAGGTTAAGGAGAAAAGGATAGCTTTCAGGAAATATAAGGAAACACAGAAGGAGAAGGACAGAGAACTTTATCAGTTAAAGCAGAAAGAGGCTGGGAAGGCAGTCAAAGGCCCAAACTGAGGAAAGGATAGCCAACTCTGTTAAGAAAGAGGATAAGACCTTTTATAGATACATTAGGGAGTGAAGAAAGACCAAAGGAGGGATACTGAGGCTTAATAACGGGGAAGGAATATGGGTAGAGGGTGACAATGAAAAAGCAGGGATACTGAATGAATATTTATGCTCAGTATTCAGAAAGGAAGAGGGGGGGAGATACCTAAACCAAACAAGAGAAACACTCTGAAGATGGGGGTCGATACCAGTCCATTTAGAAAAGAAAGGGTTCTGAAAGAACTAATAAAATTGAAGGTGGACAAAGCAATGGGGCCTGATGGGATTCACCCAAGAATTCTAAAAGAACTAAGGGTAGAACTAAAGACACCACTGACTACTCTCTTTAACAAATCATGGGAGGATGGGGTGGTACATGAGGACTGGAGGAGGGCAGATGTGATTCCTCTTCACAAAAGTGGAAGCAGGACAGAGGCAGGAAACTACAGACCAGTTGGTTTGACCTCAGTGGTAGGTAAAATGATGGAGTCACTTCTGAAGGAAAGAATTGTTGAGTGCCTAGAGGCCAGTAGGGCATAGGATACAAGGCATCATGGATTCACAATGGGAAGGTCATGTCTGACAAATCTAATAGATTTCTTTGACTGGGTGACCAAAGTAGTAGACCAGGGAGGGGCTGTGGACATGGCTTACCTAGATTTTAGCAAGGCATTTGATACAGTCCCACACAAAAGATTAATACACAAGTTAGCCAGCCTTGGAGTGGGTCCCAAGGTGGTAGCCTGGATAAAAAATTGGCTAGACAACAGGACGCAAAGGGTAGTAGTAAATGGAGTCCACAGTGAAGAAAGGAGGGTTACTAGCGGGTAACTTGAGGGTTCAGTACTAGGACTGGTCCTTTTATTGTCTTTATAAGTGACATCGCAGAGGAACTGGAAAAAAAAGTATGACTCTTTGCAGATGACACAAAGATCTGCAACAGGGTTGATACACAAGATGGAGTGGAAAGGATGAGAAGGGACTTGGAAAGGTTGGAGGAATGGTCAAATGTATGGCAGCTCAGATTCAGTGCAAAGAAGTGCAAGGTAATGCACCTGGGAAACAAAAATCCAGGGCAAGAGTACACAATGGGGGGTGAGATACTGACAACAGTAAAAATGGAAAGGGACCTGGGGGTAATTATATCAGATGACCTAAAGGTGGGCAAGCAATGTGAGAAGGCAGTAAGGAAGGCTGGGGATACTGGGATGCATAGGGAGAGGCATCAATAGTAAAAACAGGAAGTTGTTATCCCTCTGTACAGGCAGTTGGTGAAACCCCATCTGAGTACTGTATTCAGTTCTGAGACCCCATCTCCGCAAAGACATAGACAGAGTGGAGGCTGTCCAGAGGAGGGCAACCAAAATGGTCCGGGGTCTGCACCAGAAGACATATGAAGAAAGACTAAAGGAGCTTAATATGTACACCCTTAAGGAAAGGAGGGGGAGAGAGGGGACATGATAGAAACTTTCAAGTACCTCAAGGGAATCAACAAAGTCCAAGAGGGAGGCATCTTTCAGAAAAAAAGACGTGCAAGAACAAGGGGGCACAATTTGAAGATAGAGGGGGGGACAGCTCAGAGGTAATGTGAGGAAGTATTTTTTCACAGAGAGGGTTGTGGATGCATGAAACAGCCTCCCTGAGGTGGTTGTGGAGTCAAGAACAGTGGGGGAATTCAAGAATGCATGGGACAGACATAAGGCAGTCCTAGTGGGGGGTATGAGGAAGTAAGCTGCTGGTTAATTAGGATCTGCAGCTTATCTGTTAGGTAGGAAAATGGGCAGACTAGGTGGGACAAGCGGTCCTTATCTGCCATCAAATTCTATGTTCTATGTTTCTATGTTTCTATTAGGAACTTACATTGTTGGTACAATGCATCTGTGTTCTAATTTAGAATTCTTAGGTTCATGGGAACATAAACAACATCTTACAATTCTTAGATGGCACTTTGCAGCAGTGTGTAACCCATAAATGTCCAATGGGTTAACTAAAAGGCCAGTAAAAATGGGGCAGAAATAGAAGGGGACCCACTATATGAAAAAAAGCTTCTACAGGAAACATTAGTCACAGGTTCAGTGCAATTCTCCTTTAACTAAGCTTGTAGGGAATGTCAGGCATTTTATCTAAATGGTAAGGAACTCTTTTTACAGAGATTTGGAGCCATCTACAGGGAAATTCTTCCAATAGACTTGCATTAGTTATAGAGGAAAAGAGAGGAATTTGGCTTCCACTGAAAATCATGTAAGACTAAAACGCACTATATGACACCAACAAGAAAATAAGTTTTGTAATTTTGTAGCTTTACACAGCCCTATCGGCTCTGGCAAGAGTTTGTTTTGCTTGCCATTAGACAAAGCCTGTTGGTATGGTACAGGGTTTTGAGAGGGGTGTCGAAGTGATCCAGTGCAGGAGACTTTACAAGAGGCTTGATCAATAATCAGTAAACCTGAGTATGAGACTCTCCGGCATGATGTGCGTGGACTTCAAAACATTGTGCCGAAAGACACATTCATAAATCAGCTCCTTCATTCTCTCTGTGTCAGAGCAGGGAAAGGTTAATGTCTGCATCTGAAGCATGCTATTTGGAATGCACCAAGTCTGTTGTAATGTGGGCTACACATGGGAAAGGCTACAAATCTGTTTGGGGAGACTTCTGCCACATTAACTATAGGGAATGGGGAAATTGTTTAACCAGTAAAGGTACACTAAGCCAAAGCTTGTTTTCAGGTGCGACCTGGAAGCACAAGAAAGTTAAGTTACTTGCTCAGGGTCACACAGCATGCAAGTGTGGGATTCATAGATACATAGATACATAGACAGTGTCGGCAGATAAGGGCCTATGGCCCACCCAGTCTGCCCATTTGAGCTTGTAAGTTCAGTCTATGTTTTCCTAGAAGTCTGTTGCCCCTTACCCCTGACCTCCAGAATTCCTTTATGTCTATCCCATGCATTCTGAAATCCTGTGATTGTTTCAGCCCCCACCACTTTCTCTGGCAGGGTGTTCCACTTGTCCACCACCCATTATGTGAAGAAATTCTTCCTCATGTTTCCTCTGAATCATCTTCCCTCCACTTCATCCCATGCCCTCTAGTCCTGGAACATCTTTATCGCTTAAAAATAGTGGATTCCTGCACCCTGTTCCTCCCTGTAAGATACTTGTATGTCTCTATCATATCACCTCTCTCCCTCCTCTCCTCCAGGGAGTACATGTTCAGTTCCTTCAACCTGTCTTCATAGGACTTGTGATGCAATCCATGCACCATCTTTGTTGCCCTCCTCTGAACCTTCTCTACCCTGTTCTACGCCCCACGTAGGTATGGTCTCCAGAACTGTACACTGTACTCAGGTGGGGCCTCACTAGTGTCTTGTATAGTGGAATTATGACCTCCCTTTTCCTGCTGGTGATGCCCTGCCTATGCATCCCAGAATCCTATTTGCTTTACCTGCTGCCTTGTCACACTGTTTCCCTACCTTGAGGTCATCAGAGATGATAACCCAAGATCCCTTTCCTGCTTGATGCATGCTATATCCTCACCCCCCAACTGATATATTGTGCCAGGGTTTTTCTGCCCCATATGCTTTATCTTGCACTTCTTTGCATTGAATTTCAACTGCCAAACCCCTGACCATTCTTCAAGTTTCTGCAGATCCCTTCTCATTCTGTCTACACCCTCTGGTGTGTCTACTGTGTTACAGAGCTTTGTGTCATCAGCGAACAGTGAAATTCTGCCTTCTAGATCCAGCGTAATGTCACTGATGAAGATGTTGAATAGGACTGGTCCCAGCACTGATCCCTGTGGTACCCCTCTGTGGAGTGACAGCCATTTACCACCACCCTCTATGTCCTGCCACCCAGCCAGTTACCTACCCACCACACTACTGTCCTGCCCACACCCATATTCCTCAGTTTGTGTAATAGTCTTCTATGTGGCACAGTGTCAAAGGCCTTGCTGAAATCCAGATAGGCCATGTCCACTGCCCTCCCCTGATCCACTTCCCTAGTCACCCAGTCAAAAAATTCAATGAGATTGGTCTGACATGACCTCCCCCTGGTGAAAACATGCTGCCTTGGGTCCTGTAGTCCATTGACAACCAGATGCTCCACCAATCTCTCCTTCAGTAGTGCTTCCATGATCTTCCCCACTACCGAGGTAAGACTGACTTGTCTGTAGTTCCCCGCTTCCTCTTTGTTCCCACTTTTGTATAAGGGGACTACATCTGCTGTCCTCCAGTCTTTGGGTACCTCCCCTGTTTCCAGTGATTGGCTAAACAGGATAGCCAGAGGTTCAGCCACCACCTCTCTTAGTTCTTTAAGGACCCTGGGGTGCACCCCATCTGGCCCCATTGCTTTATCAACTCTTATTACTTCCAGTTCCTTCAAGAACTTTTCTCGTGTAAAGGGACTTGTCTCCATTTCTGCACCATTCTCACCCCTTGTTCTCCATTCAGACCCATTACCCTCCTCTTCCTCAGTAAAGACTGAGCAGAAATGCCTGTTCAATATGTCAGCATTACTGTTGTCATCCTCCACGCAGCCCCCATCCTCCCCCTTCAGTCTCACTATCCCTCCCTTTGCCTTTCTTTTTTCACTTATGTACCTGTAAAAGGTTTTGTCCCCTCTACCCACTGATTTTGCAATTTATTCTTCTGTCTGAGCTTTGGCTTCCCTTACTGACCTCCCTGCCTCCCTTTGCTTCTCCTGGTACTTCTCCCTATCCCTTTCTGCCTGTGTCTTTTTGTATTGCCTGAATGCAATCTTTGTGGCTTTCACTTTCTTTGTTACCTCTTTGGAAACCATAATGGTTTCTCTTCCTTTTCCTCTTGCTAACCTGCTTAATGATAATTCTGTTGTTCTTGTAATCCCCATTTTAAATACTGCCCACTGTTCCTCAACCCCTGATTCCTGCCCCATTCCCCTTAATGCCTCTTTCAAGTATCTCCCCATTTTCCCAAAGTCTACCCCCCTAAAATCCAGGATATGTGTTTTTGTGTGGTTTGGTTCTGCTGTTTCTGTGATTTCAAACCACAATGACTGGTGGTCACTGTTCCCCAGATGCTCCTCCACTGTTATCCCCATCACACTGTCCCTGTTTGTGAGCACAAGGTCCAGTATTGCCTTCTGCCAAGTTGGTTCCATGACCAGTTGCTTGAGGAAGGCACCCTGAAGGGAGTCCAGGATAAATCTGCTCCTAGTTGATGCTGCTGCTGGGATGCTCCAGTCCACATCTGGAATACTGAAGTCTCCAACCAGTACTACCTCACCCTTGTCTGCCATCCTTTGGATGGCTAGCATCAGCTCCCTATCTGTTTCTTCCTCCTGGGCTGGTGGTCTATAGACCACACCTGTGTGGATGGCTGGCCCCATTTTCCTTTCCAGCTTAACCCACAGTATCTCTCCCCCATTTTGTTCCTCCTGGACCTCTGTGGCCCTTATGTCATTTTTCACATACAGTGCCACTCCTACTCCCTTCTTGCCTGCCCTGTCTCTTCTGAATATGTTGTAGCCAGGGATGGCCATCTTCCAGTCGTGGTTATCATTACACCAGGTTTCAGTGATGGCCACAATGTCCAGGTCTGACTGCACCATGACAGCCTCCAGATCTTCCATCTTGTTGCTAAGGCTCCTGGCATTTGCACACATGGTTTTCCATGATTTGACCTCCCTAGACTGTTTCACTGTTCTACTCCAGCCCCTTCCTTGGTTGTCCTTTATCCCTGCTTCTCCTTGCTGTTTGCCCTTCTGCAGAATTTTGCCCCTTTTCTGCCTATCCACCTCTTGGGCACTATTCTCCATCTTTTGCACACTGCTTTGTAGAGATAGCCACTCCTCTGGTGCACTGGTTCCATTGCTAGCTGTGGGGGGGGGTGAGCAAGTAGCTATCCTCCTTGCTGGCCTGCCACTCCCATTTGCTAGTTTAAATGCTTGTCAATGTAGCATTTAAACTTATCATTGAGTGCTTGTATTCCCCCCCAGGATGGATGCAGGCCATTAGGCTTGAACAAACCTCCATCCCTACAGGTGGGTCCCCAGTCACCAATGAATCCAAACCCTTCCTCACAGCACCAGTTCTTCAACCATGAGTTAAAGTTCCTGGTGCATGCACCCCTATGCTCTCCCTTGCCTCTCGTAGGTAGTACTTCTGGGAAAGTAACAGAAGTAGCTACTTGCTTGAGACCCCTTCCCAATTTCCTAAACTCTTCCTGAACTTCCTTTGGCTCCCCATTTGCCAGGTCACTAGTACCTAGGTCTCCAAGTTTGCAGCTCAAAGCCTTAAGCCACTGCACTATACTGCTTCCTGCTATATTATACTAAACTATAGAAGCTGTTCATTGGGACAGTTGATGTAACCCTTTCACTCCCAATATGGAACCAGCTGTCTCTCTGTCTATGGCTTCACTAGTGCATTTCTTTCACCCAAATACATTATAAGTGCAACTGGAAAGGCTATGCCTGGAGTTTGATCGCCAAGCAGCCAGCCACTCCCCCTTCCTGAGTTATATAAGCAGTTCCTCTCAGCCTCATTGTGAAGCACTTTTTCTTTGCAGCCAAAGGCTCTGTCAGTTTGTCCTCTGAGCTGGTTGGGGCCTCCCCCCACCTCTCCCCGCTGCTCCTGCTTGTCTGCTGGATTTCTGTGTTTTTCTTTTTTTCCTGCTTCTGGTTTGTATTTTGCCTTTGGCTATGCTTACTTCTTCTGTCTTTGTTCCCTGTTTTCTGTGTTTGTGTGTATTTTTTTTGTTTTTTGGGGGGCTTTGTTTCTAAGCTCCTGGTATACTGCTACCCCAGAGCTCATACTACTTGCTTTCAGTTACTAACAACTCAAATTGCTTTCAGTTACAACACTCAAATCCCTTGCAGTGCAACTACAAACATTATGTGTATTCAGCTCAACCGTAGCTGCTTTCCATGTTGCATACTTAATTGCTTCCACCTGATTCTGGCTCACACTGAACCCTGGCTATACAGCTCAATCATGCTCAACTCATTCTACTTGCCTCATTGATACAGTTCATTGCACTGCCTGTGACAACTGCCTTCAGTTCTTTATTCTTCTTTATTTTATGTTTATTGCAGTTTGCAACTCAGTGTATGCAATACAGATGTTGCTTCTATGTTTGTACACCTGATTCAAGCTCTGAACCTTGCTCTGCAGTTCAATCCTGTTATTCCCTTTATATACTGCTGTTCTACTCTGAGGTTAGCTAAAGCTCCTGCTGAGGCTATTAACTAGCTTTAATATCTGCATGTGATTTTCAGCCCTTCCATCGCTTCCTTGTTTGTCCTAGAGCAGGAACTGGGAGGTGTTTTGGGAGTCGTGGCCCATGTGGCTAATTATTTATGTCTTAAATCCTGTCTTCGCTGCTGAAAATTCTCAGAGTTTGTCACCTTGATTTGGCTTTGCAATGCCTGGCTGGCTTGCCCCACTATTCAGCGCTGTTTCATTGCTACAATGTTATGCAGACCTACGTACAGGTCCACTTATTACTACTCTGTTATTGACCTACGTACAGGTCCACGCTTGCTTACGCAATCGTTGCTCATTGCTTACGCAAACCATTGCTTCATGCCTACTGCCATCCCCTAGGCTTCAGCCTCTGGGATTCTGCTGCCCTCAGTTCTGCATTCGACCTTTGCAAAGTCTCAGTATTCAATGCTCATTACAATATCAACAAGTTGTGCTCATTCAGCTTGCCAGCTTTTCAGCTCTCAATCACTTTCTGGGGCATGCCAGCCATTCTATTCTGGTGCAGGGTTCCTGCAGCCGATGGTCTCGCTCTGCACTTAGTCCGCATCTTGATCATGTCCAACTTGGGGTGGGATCCTTCTCACCTGGCCCATAGCTGGGAATTTCCTTGTCCTGGGCTTGGCTTTAGCTGCCTGCTACATGACAGCAGCTCCTGGTGTAGAATTTAAGATTTGCGGTGAAGGGTGGTTACAACAATCTTCTTTGGCTCTAGTGTTCCACTATAATGGTTAGCCATTGACTTTAGTGGTTTCCCCTAGCAAGCACCTTCACCGCCTTCTCCCTATGACTGCCTCTGGTTCACCTGGTTTGAGTTTAGGCCAGGTAGGCCACGTGAGTACCTCAGCAGCCATTGCTCTCCTCCTCCACCTTGGTTGCACGTATTGTTGCAGAGTTTTCTCATAACCTTCAATGGCGTTCCTGCTAGAGGGTTTGAGTGAGAGTCCTCCTCCAAATTGGAATATTTTCTACCTCCCTTTAATTGGGTTTTCCAAATTGCAGCTGCAGAGCCATCACTAAATAAACTATCCGAAGCCTGGAGGGCAGGCAACCTAGGCCTTGGATCCCAGAGATTTCCTCCTTATAGTATTTTTTTCTCTCCTCCATTGCCTCTGGTCATAACTGTTAGTTAGCATAGTAGTATCTCCTAGTTTCTTTAGGTAGGTTCTGCTGTTGGATGGAGGTGGAGGATGTCCTGCTGTTCCCTCTCTCCTTAAAGGATCCCCTCATTCTCAATGCAAACCATCAGTATAATGCCACACAAGCCTGGGCATTTCATTACATTCTCAAACTGAGCATCTGATTACATTATCAAACTGCCTATGCTTCTCTACTGCTACATTACAGTTACTGCTCCTACATCACAGTTACTGCTTGTTCATATGCGTCATGTCACCTCCTTCTTTGGGATATGATTTACTACATTTCTTTTGGGGATTCCTAAGGTACCTTTAGCCATGGGAATCATCCCGTGGCACCTCTAGGGGTGGAACCCTCTCTGAGGGTTCCTTGTCTTTCGTACCCATACAGGGTGGTAATTCCTCTGGAATAGAGAGTGTGAATGGCCAAAACCACACTAACACAGTTGCACAAGCACAACACTGTACTGGCTGCACAGGACATTGACTTGGAAAGGCTATGCCTGGAGTTTGATGGCCAAGCAGCCAGCCACTTCCCCTTCCTAAGTTATATAAGCAGTTCCTCTCAGCCTCATTGTGAAGCACTTTTTCCTTTTCCCCATGATCCTCCCCTCCCCCTCCAGATGTAGCATTCTCTCCTTTGGGGGATTCCTAAGGTTCCTTTAGCCATGGGAATCGTCCCGTGGCACATCTAGGGGAGGAACACTCTCTAAGGGTTTCTTGCCTTTTGTATCCCTACAGGGTGGTAATTCCTCTGGAATAGAGACTGTGAATGGCCAAAACCACACTAACACAGTTGCACAACTGTAACACTATACTGGCTGCACAAGACATTGAATAATGGCTTATTTTTGACCATGCACATTCTTTTCATTAAGTTCCAGCTTTCTTCCAGCTAGGCTGCTTCTGTCCTGCATTCAAGTGCAGCAGGCTTTTTAGAATCAGGATTTTAAACAACATATAAGCTCTTTACAAAGTATCCTCTGCACTTTATTTACATCAACAGCCAGCAAACATGCTTGGCACTTAATGATTGCTAAAGCACTATGAGCACTTTCTTAAGCAGTTTTTCTTATTCATATGTATATCAAGGATTTTATTCAACATGGCAGGCAGTTTAGCACAACATATGGACAGAAAAGAAAAAAACATGTAGGAGAAAGAATAGTGAGAGAGGAGACTACCTAGGTAGGAGGCCAATCTACCAAGGCATAAAATGGGAAATAAATAGGATAGGAAAATGGCACTGCTGCTGCAGCACACTACTAAGACAGAAATGGGGAGAGGTTAGAAAAATAGGTCCCTAGGTGCTCCAGTTATTTCTAAGGTAGAGTATAGCTCTACCACAGCCTGCAGTTCAGTTTTAGGATGTTCTCATATCAGACTGGTGGGAATAGAAGCCACATTCCTTTCTAAAGTCACCCAAGTAGACCAGACTACAGCAGCACTGCAGTGGAACCTCTAGACTGAGTGTCAAGCCCCCACTCCAAGCAGAAAATGATGAAAATTGTATTTTATATTCTTTTAAATTCCCTTCAGTTTGTCAATTATTGCCCCACCATAACTACCCCTCCGATCCAAGCCTTAGTCTTCCAGCATGGCCCAGGATGTGCACCTTCACCTGGTACAACATGAATACCAGTGGCAAGCATCTGGCATTGATAAATGCTTGTTCTCCTTTGCTATCTTCCTCCCCCCAGGGAAGCTGACTTCAACAGGCTTGCTCAAGCACGGCATGTGTATCTGTCCAGCCAATCAGCGGTCCCCTAACCCACTTGCTGCACTTTGCCTGCACCACCACCCGTGGTCACCCAGGAGTGACTGCACTATGATAATTATCCCTCCTTCTTCCCCAGAGGAGAAGGAATGTGTCCTGTGGGAAGCACAGTCTTTCTCCCTTGTGAGCCCTCTGATGATAAAGGCTCATTCTCAAACCTGGCTCATTGGTATTGCATGCAGTAGTGGACAAGTGCAAGGGTACAGATACTAAGATTGCTGCTGCACACTACAATAGCTGGGAAGTAGCTATGCTTGCAGGATACAGTAAAGCCAGTGATTTTTATTAACAGGTAAACCACCATTGCTTCTGTTACTGTTATCTTTCTAGTATATCTTGTGTGGTTGTCTTGGCGAGTGCTGCTCTTGTGTGTGCTTTATTTTTGTTAGAAGGAAGAGCCGAGAACGGTGGCAGAGTCGGATCATCAGAATAGTAGAGAGCCCTTCGGGTAGGCTGAAGCCCAGAAACTGCACCCGGTTTGATGCAGTCTCTGAAAATGTCTACGCAACTGTGTGGTTCAGTTGATTTTGGAAGAAAAGAAATTTCAAATCAGAAAGAGAAACAGAAAAAAGGTGAGTGTACTAGATTTTAAAGATACTCATATATCTAAATATTATTCATATATTCACTAAAAAAATACCACCGACAGCTTAATCTGGTTCAAGGTCAGTTAGCATTCATCTGTATCCCCCTCCCCCAGGTCGTGCCTGAAAATAGGCAGGATTTGTCTAGTGCACTTACCCGGTCAACAAAAACTAAATAAATAAAATAAATATATACATTTTGAATATTGTAATCTTTTTCTACTTCTAGTAAAAAAGCTCATATCAGCTGTCCTTTTTGCCTTACAAACTGCTGGTGAATTTGATTACCCTTTATTGTATTTATTTTATTTAACATACTTTAGAATTACAACCTTTGAGTCAGAGATTCATTTACAAAGGCTCCGCATCAGAGAACAAAAAACAGAACATACAAAATACATAGTAACAGCATGATGGAATTATGGGTTACACATGAAAATTGTATTGACAACAGGAGTACATAATTACAGTTGCATACAGTCATGTTTCATGTTACATTCTGGAAAACATTAGGCAGAGTTTGGCTGCTGTCATAACAGATCTCGAACTGGTCATACTTAGGCACTGGCTAGCTAAGACTGTTACTACAGTGGAGTGGAAGACTAGTACAGTAAACATATGCAAGCCACCACAAGGCCTTGTCAGGAGGCTGACAGTGATGTAGCAGTAAGGCATAGCCTAACTAGTTGGTGTATAGGCACCACCGAGAGGCGAGTATATGTTCTTTGACTGCTACTTTGAAGGGACCTAATTTGCAAATGGAGGATATATCCAAGGGGAGTTCATTGTATCATGTAGGTGCCCTGAAGGAGAAGGACCTTTGGGCAAATGAGGTCCTGACCCTCATGGTCGACCATACCTGTTTGCTGGTAGTGTGGGTCTTTACCGTGGTGTGGGAGGATTGGAGGGTGGCAGATACCCCCAATGGGTAGAGCCCCAGGTGTATTTTTTTGTAAGGAGTCAGGTTCGGTAACGTATTCTCTCATCCAGGTCTAGGAGGTTTGTCAGGGAATACAGGGTGCAGGTGTGGGTGCACTTATCTGCCCTTGATAGGAGTCTGCACACCTTATTTATGGCCAGATGGATTTTGTTCAGCACCATGTGATCAGTGGCTGAGTAAATGGTAAGCCCATAGTCGACAAGAGAGAGGACTGAGGCAGTGACAGCCAGGCTAAGGGCTTCAGGGGGTAGACAGGTCTTGTGCCTGAACAGTAGCCCTATGCAGGTGTTGATGGCTGAAGACAGGTTGTTTATGTGCGAGTGGAAGGAGAGGTGGAAGTCAAAAGTTACACCTACGTATTTATACATGTGTACCTGCTCAAGAAGAAGGAGAGAGTGGGAGAGGATTGTAAGTTGCATATTCTTGGCTTTATTCTGATGATGGGCAAAGAGCATGGCTTTAGTTTATTTCCCATCGACTATGAGTCTTAGGTCTATGAACCAGTTTTCGATCTGGTTAAATGCATATTGGAGGGATGGCTTCAGAGAACTCGGATCTTGGTGTGAGGCAAACAGAACTGCATCATCTGCATACAGCAACAGATTATCTGAGCATGACTTGGGCAGGGCGTTCAGGTAGATGCTGAACAGCATTGGGCCAAGAATTAAGCCCTGAGGAACCCCAGAGTGGGCTGGCAAGGTGGAGGACAGGGTAGTGTGTATTTTGATGAATTGCGACCAGGCTGTGAGGTAGCTGGTGAGCCATGCTACGGGTCCACAGGATAGGCCTAGGTGTTGGAGAGTGTGTAGAAGTAAGGGGTGGGAAACGGTGTCAAAGGCCTTTGACAGGTTGATGAAGATAGCTCCCATGAGGTGTTTCTTATCCAGGGCAGAGTGGATGTAATTGGAGAACTCGGCCAGGGCTGTGGTGGTACTGTGCCCTGACCTGAAGCCATGTTGTTCCCTGCCCAACAGATTGTGAGTGAGAAGATAATCAGTAAGTTGGGTACACTAATATTGTTATTCTTAGTGTTGTTTTTAGGGTTTTGTTTTCCCAACCATTTCATTATTTTAGTATTTTTAGATTTTAGCAGTGTTTGTTATTATTTTAAATTTTGCACCATTTGGTCATGTGACAACAAAGAATAAAAACCATGCAGGCACTGGCATCTTCCAGGTTGCTGAAATAACACAAACGCCATAGTCACTTATACTAACTAGTGTTGCCACCGATACTATATAACACTGCGATTGTAGCTTATTTTTGAACCACATTTAATGACAATATTTAATATGTGGAGTAAGTAGAATGAGGCATTTGGGTAGAGTAAGTAAGGATACCATCGATTTTATAGCTGTTACTCGAGAAGTCTTTTAGTTTTATTTTAGTTTTATTTCTATTGAATAGCAAAGTAGCAGTTATTTACATATTTACCTATTGAAAAAGAAAAGGGAAAGAAAGGGAAGGTTGTTTGATATTTTGAAAGGGTATAATGTGAGTAAAGTTTTACTCCTCTTTGCCTTTCTTAAGTGATTATTTACCTTATTGTACACACGGGCCCCATAAGATTTTGTTTTCTATTTTTTTCTCTCTTTACCCCTAGTTTCACCCTACTGGCAGCCTGGTGAGCCTTGGGGCTGCACTGGGAGCAGGACAAGCATATTAAGGCATTTCAAGGCCCAACTAAGCTTTGGAGGACATTCTGTGAATCACTCTGAAGCAATAATTTGGTGACCAGAAGCTGATCTTTTTACCCCTATATAAAGTTTAAGATAATTTTTCCCCCTGTAAAATTTTTGGGGAAGCAGCATCTGCAGCTAATCACGTTTTAGAGCTGGTTAAGAACTGAAACTGTTAATATTTGTGACGTTTGAGGAAAATAAAAGTTGTTGAAGTTCCAAACTGACTGAAGTGTGGTAACAAGTTGCAAAGGCTGAGAGCAAGTTTACAGTTGGATTGGCACTTTCAAGGAGGTTTAACTGAGAGAATATGGAGGGAAGGGAGCTATAAGAGATTGGAAAATAACTTATAAAGCACTTATAGAATTTATAGGACTTAATTGTACATTATGCAAAATACATAAGAAATATACAAGTGAAAAGAACATATTTGCAATTGAAAGAACAAATCCTCCTCTGACTGTGCAAACTCATAATGATAGCTAGTGAGAAGAACTTCAGAACTTAGACTAAAGGTGCTTTATTAGTTTTACTGCAGTGTATTTTATTAATGACTTTGTCATTTTAAATTAACCACCCTTTAAAAGATGTGCAAAAGTTGCCATTTCCACCTTGATGGAATTTTCATGAAATCTGGCAACTTTCATGGAAATTTCTGAAATTCAGCCTGTGGTATATCAAAAAATGTCTGAATGTTTTGGTGAAATTTTGCCCTGTTCCACCCCACCTGAAATATTATACCCCCTTCCCCATGGCTAGCGGTCCCTCCCCCACCCAATCACCCACCTATCCGATCTTGTATTTTAAAAGAATCAACCATGGTGGCTAGCAGTCCTTCCCCCATTTTGATCATCCCCCACCCAATTTGTATTTTTAAAAAAAGAACCATGGTGTTTAGGGGTCACTCCCCCTCACACAATCACCCGCCTGTGTCCAAAACTAGTAGTCACAGTCAATGTAACCACCGCATCCCTATCCCCCTGTAGTAAACAAAAATCCCTGAATCCCTGGTGGTCTAGCTGAACCCCTTCCCTTCCTGTCCGCAATCCCCAGTATGTATTTTTTTTATTTTATTTTTTTAACTTATTATTCCCTGGTGGTTTACTGGCCTTCCCACCCTGGCAGGTGTCCAAAAAGAAACAGCTCCAGAGTATATGTGATCATTCTAAATAGTGGCAAGAGAAACAAATAAAAAGGGACAGTTCCACTTTATATTGAATACAAACTGGACAAAAGGACACATAGTGAGTGGTACATAGAAGCTGAACTCATACCACCAGGCACCAAAGATACCCTTTGTTGGTCTTTATTTGGTGCATGGTGGGGTGAGTTCAGCTTCTATGTACCACTATATGTCCTTTTGTCCAGTTTGTATTCAATAAAAAGTGGAACTGTGGTATTTCTACAAGATGAGTGGTGCCTTCCTTATTTGTTTCTCCAACCTGGCAGGTAGTGTCCCTCTGCACTCCCCTATCCCAAAATGGACTGGGCCACTGGCACAGCCCTCCACTCATCTCCACAGCCAGAGCTACTGAGATCAAACAGTGAATGAGTTCATGCTTGTACAAGCATGAACTCGTTCACTGACAGTCTCAGGGGGCTGCCAGCTGTGGAGGAGAGCAGATGGCTTTGCTGGTGGCCCACTCCATTTTGGGATGGGGAGCGAGGTGGGACACTACCTGCTGGGGTGGGGAGGCCACTAGACCACCAGGGAATAATACATTTAAAAAAAAAAACTACATACTGTGAGATCGGGGATGGGGGGCCCACTGGACCACAAGGGATTCAGGGATATTTTTTTTACTATATGGGGAATAGGAATGGGGGGGTTACATTGACTCTGACTACTAGTATTGGACATGGCAGGTGATTGGGTTGGGGGGGAGGGCCTGCTAGCCACCAGGGTTGTTTTTTATAAAAACACAGACCAGGTGAGCTGGTGATCAGGTGGAGGGAGGGACCGCTAGCCACCAGGGTTGTTGTTGTTTTGTTTTTTAATACACAGATATCAGGCAGGTGGGTGGGATATTGGGTGGGGGAGGGACTGCTAGCCACCAGGGTTGGTTCTTTTAAAATACAGATCGGGCAGACAAGTGATCAGGTGCAGGGAGGGATCGTAGTCACCATTTTTTTTTTTAAATACACAGACATTGGGCCGGTGGTAGATCAGGTTGGGGGAGGGACTGCTAGCCACCAGAGATTAATTGGGCAATCGGGCAGCTATCATTAACCAGGTGGGGGGGGGGGTGTCAGGTGGAATTTCAGACTTTCCCTTAAATTCCACCTGCAGAAGATTTTTTTTGCGCACATCTATACCCTTTTGATCATTTTATTGTATTTTATCTACAGCTTTAAACTTTGTAGGACTGATTGAGATGTATAAGCAAGTTATACACCTAATATAAGATGCACACAAAAAACAGAAGTGGTAAAACAGTAGGGAGTGAAGCATAGGATATAAAAGATTCAGGAGAAGTTATGATGAAAAACTCTCATAGTACACTGAGACATCTGACATTAAGAGCCCTTAACAAGGCAAATAAGGTACATAAAGAAACAAGTAAAAGAACAAATGCAAATTCAAAGAAAAATTCAAAGAAAATTAGCAGGAAAAATAATCAAGAACTAACTTCTACTCCAGAAATATCAATTAAAACTTCTTCTTTTTTGAACAATCCCTGTTACTGGTTAAAATAGGGAGCAGAGAATTAATTGAGATGGCTCTTACCTTCGCCCCTAGAAATTAAGAACTGGGGAAATCAATGCAGGAAGAAGGAACAAATGAGAATACTGATATAACTGGAAATATTGCAAATGTATCAGTGGATTTTTCAGATGTTTTTCATAAGTTAGATGAGCTTGATAGAGAAGTAAGAAATATAATGGACTTAATTAAAGTCAATCTTATCGACAGAACCAACAATGTGAGTATTAATGAAACAGAACCAATCATTTGGGAAGAACATGGGGGGGGGGGGACTTGAGGATAAATCTGGGAAAATGCACAGTGCTCACACAAGGAATGAGTCCAGTCAGTATATGAGGACCTGATCTAGAAGGAACTACTAGATATGTTATATTATCCCTTAGAGACCCATTTAAAGCTAATTTGATTATATTAATTCAATCAATTGATTGAACTTAAACAGGATCTTGCCTTCTAGAAAGGAATTTGCTTAGAAAACAAGAAGTTGTTTGAGTGTGGCGCAGCTCCAGGAAGTGCAGTTCGGGGAAAGGAGCTCATGTGGAGATAAGTGCCTTTATTTGTGCTATTTGCAACAAATGAGTGGCATAATTTGTAATGTGGGTCTGATTTTGAACTTTTGTGGGGATTTATCAGAACTGGGGGACGGGAGGACGCCGAGAGAAGGAGGGTGAGAGAGGGACTAGAGGGACAGGCTGAACAGGGTCACATGACTTGGCTGGGTCACTCTGGTGGCCAGAGTCATGGTAGTTAAATAGTGTCCATCTTTGTGGTCCCAGCAGCATATGGCGCAGCTCCAGGAAATGCAGTTAGGGGAAAGGAGCTCACCTGGAGATAAGTGTTTTTATTTGTGCTATTTGCAGCAGCGAGTGGTACAATTTGTAATGTGGGGCTGGTTTTGAACTTTTGTGGGGATTTATCAGGACTGGGAGATGGAAGGATGCTGAGAGAAGGAGGGTGAGGGAGGGACTACAGGAACAGGCTGAATGGGGTCAAGTGACTTGGCTGGATCAACTGGGCAGCCAGTGTCACTATTTATTTCCTGAGGGCCAAGTGCACCCTCGTGTGAGCGACCCTGATGTGTGAGTGCCATGACACAGGAGTGTGGTATCTGACTAGGTGGTAACTAGAGGGCATCAGCAGGGAGGACAGCAGGCAGCAGGCCATGCTGTAGAGGAGAAAGGGGACTCTTAAAAGTGGGCCGACTGGGTATAGCACAGAATTATATTACAAGAAGTGGAGCCCAATGTGGATGAGCTATCCTAGTGTGTGAGAAAGGAAGCAGGAATGAGGAGTGAGGGTGTTTATGGGCTGTCTAACGGGATGGGTGGCATGTTGCAATGAATATAGGGCAGCCATATTCCTTGGGATTGCTTGTGGGTCAGAGGGGTGTATGGTGTGTAGGCAGGTGTGACAGCTTAAGGAGGAGCTTAGATGATTGAGAAGGCAGCTGGGTAGGTGGGGAGGGACAGGGCTGGAGGAAAAAAAGGGGAAGTGGACATAAGGAGGCCTTCACCAGAGATTGCAGCAGGCAAACAAAGGGTAAACATGATGTGGGAACAAGAGGGGCAGACAATCAGAAACAGCTTGGGGCAGCGACCAACAAATGGAGAGTGGTCTAGCACCGGGGAAGACAAGAACAGGGGCAGGGCAGGGATATAAGTCACAGGGATGGGTGGCTGGAGTAGCTCAGAAAAGGGAGATTGACAGTGGGAAGAGATTCTCCATTTTGTCTAGCCTGGAAGAGCAGGAAGGGGCAGAGAAGCAAACTACAAAGAAGGAAAGGGAGGACGACATTACGAAGAGCTAGGGATACAATGATGAGTCAGAAGGTACAAGAGGTAGCCCAAGAGACAGCAGATGCATTGGAGGACAGAAGGAGGGAGGCAGAGCATCAGGAACTAGAGGGGGCAGGGAGGAGCAGGTAGAGAATGGACAGGGGGGGTGCAGTAGGCAGCCCTGAAAAGGATAACATGGGGGGAGGAGGGAAAACAAGGAAGGGGAAAGGCATAGATCAATGGGAACACAGGGAGCAGGTGGCAAGGGAGGTGTTATGGTGGGGTGGGGTAGCAGGTACAGGAAATTGGAGGTATAGCAGATGTGGAATGGTATAAGGAGGGAAATCAGATAGACCTGGCATAATTGTTAGAGGAGAGAGGATGGGGCAAAGAACAGGGGCCATGAAAGGTTCAGAGAAGGCACAGGAGTACAGAAGCAAGAGGGAAGGAGGGAGAGATCAAGTTAGGGCAGAGGGTTAGCAGGCATCATGTGGCTGAAAATGATAAAGAAGGGAAGGAGTATCATCATTCTGGGGGACTTAGTACTTAACGGTGTAAGATGGAGGGGAAGGTGTAAGAGGACAAGCAGCATTAGGGTGTAGTGCATGCCAGGCATGACAGCAGTAAGAGTGGGACAGCATATTAGCAGATGTGAGGGGAAGGTAGGAGAAAAACTGCACATTGTGGTGCAGCTGAGCATGAATGACCTGGAAGGGAGATGGACAGAAGAGGTGCCGAATAGTTTTAAGGAGCTGGAGAATCTATGCAGTATGGGCATAAGGTCAGTAACTTTCTCAGAAATCCTACCAGTACCAAGAGTGAGTATAGCCAGGAATAGGAGAATCACAGATTTCAGTAAATAGCTGAGGGAATGGTGTGGGTTCGTGAGGTATGGGTTGGTGGGGGTGTGGGGCAACAAGTAGGATAACACAAACTTGTATGCACAGGATAGGCTGCACCTTAGTAAGAAAGGCTTGCATGTATTGAAGCAGAGGTTGGGAGAAATTAGTAACACAACTATAATTTAAACTAGGTAAAGGTGGGGGCAATGGGGTGGGAAGTTACCAAGACAGGGGGTCTTTTGGACCTCCCTCCACAGCAAGGCAGGAACCATACTTTAGTAGGAGAGAGGATGGATGGGAGGGTAAAGGTGAAGAGCTGGTAAGATAAGGGTGGAGGGTGGTATCACTAAATGCTAGGAGCCTGGGAAACAAGGTAGCAGAATTGCAGGCATTGATGGTGGAAGGGGAGCTGGCCATAGCTGCCATCACCAAGACTTGGGCAACCCAGTACCATGACTGGGACTTAGCCATCCCAGGTTTCATGCTATACCAGAGGGGCAGAGAAAAAGGGAAAGGGGGTGGCTATTTACATTAGAGAAGTGATAAGATGTAATAGGGAAGAAGGGGAGAAAGGCAGGGCAGAAGCTGTATGGTGCAACTACACAACCTGAGGGATAATAAGGTCAGATTGGTGGTTGTATACAGTCCTCTGACCCAGAAGAAGAAGACTGATCGGGAGCTGGGGAAGCAGTTAAGGAAGCTTAGTGGCAATGGGAGCACTGTGGTGGTTGGGGAATTTAATCTACCAAGGGGGATTTGAGCATCCCAGCTACCTCCTGTCCCAGGGAGCAGATCCTTCTGGAAGCCTTCCAGGATGGCTTCCTGACACAGAAGGTAACAGAGCCAACTAGGAAGGAGGAACATCCTGCACCTGGTACTGAAGGATGGGGATCAAGTCATGGATGTTGGGGTGAAAGAACCCCTGGTGGGAAGCGACCACCGCACAGTGTGGTTCTCAGTCAATGTAGGTAAGAAGGTAGCCACTACAAAGACTAAGGTCCTGGAATTCAAAAGAGCAGACTTTGGCAGGATGGGTAGTGTACTGGAAGAGCACATAGCTAGCATCCGCCTGGACATGGACACTGAGCAAAAATGGGCAGTCATCAAGATGGGCCTGACAGAGGCCGCTAGCAGATAAGCCAGAGCAAGAAATCCTGGTCCAAAAAGCCAAGCTGGATGAATAGGGAGATAGGGAAGAGGGTGTGGGAAACGAGGGCTGCATTTAGAACCTACAAAAGATCCAACGGAGAAGAGGACAGGGAGGATTATGTGAGGAAGTTCAGGGAAGTGAGTAGAACACTAAGGGCAGCCAAGACATGCAGAGAGCTGAGGCTAGTGCAGGGTATCAGAGAAGGTGAAAAGGATTTCTTCAGATATATAAGGAAGTCGAGAAAGAGTAGGGATCAGATTGTTAGGACCAAGAATGGCAGTGGTTTGGCAGAAAAGGGGGCAGAGAAGGCAGAAGTACTCAATGAGTACTTCTGTTCAGTATTCACGAGAGAGGGGTGGGCAGGTACCTGGGGAGGGGCGGGAGGGAGGGAGTGGGGGGAGGGAGATCACAGATGGGGAAATCACAGAGGAAGAGTGTTGAGGGCCTTAAGTCCCTAAGGGTAGATAATGCGCCAGGACCAGATGGAGTTCATGGAGATGGAGTTCATCCTAGAGTACTGAGAGAGTTGGTAGAAGTCCTGGCGAGGCCATTGGCAAACCTGTTCAACACCTTTCTGGAATCAGGGTGCATGCCCAGGGATTGGAGGGTGGAGCATGTGATGCAACTCCATAACAGTGAGCCCAAGGATGAAGACTAGTGAGCCTAACCTCAATTGTAGGAAAGCTTATGGAGACTATCCTCGAGGAAACACTTATAAAATTTCTCAAGGAGAATGATCTCCAGGATGGCAGACAGCACGGGTTTGTCTAGGGCAGATCCTGCCAGATGAACCTGGTTGAGTTTTTTGATTGGGTTACACGGGCACTGGATAAGGGTGATGCGGTGGATGTCCTCTACTTAGACTTCAGCAAGGCCTCTGATTCAGTGCCTCATGGTAGACTGACCAGCAAGTTCAGCAGCCTGGGAGCAGGGAGGAAGCTGGTTAGATGAGTCAGAAACTGGTTACAGGCTAGACAGCAGAAGGTAGTAGTAGGGGGTGAGGTATTGGAGCCCAGGGAGGTAATGAGTGGGGTCCTACAGGGCTTGGTGCTGGGACCAGATCTGTTTAGCATTTTCATTGCTGACATCATGGAAGGGACAGAGAGTAAGATCAGCCTCTTTGCTGATGACATCAAGATCTGTGCAGCGGTAGATGGAGAGGTAGGTACTCCAGAAGGATTTGGCAAAACTGGAGGAATGGTCTAACATATGGCAACTTGGGTTCAATGTCAAGAAGTGCAAAGTGATGCACTTGGGAGCCAGGAACCCTGGATACAATTACTAGTTGGGAGGTGGGGGGGATGCAGTTGCCCACGTCAACAGAGGAGAAGGATCAGGGTATACTGGTAACTGGGGGAATGAACCACTCAGCCCCGTGCAGGAATGCAGCGGCAAAGGCCAACAGGATGTTGGGGTGCATCGCAAGGGGAATTACTTCTAGGCAATGAGAAGTCCTGGTGATGCCGCGCTTGGAGTACTGCATGTAGTACTGTCACCCCTACTTGAAAAAGGACATCAAGCTACCGGAGGGGGTACAGTGCAGGGCAATAAAGATGGTCCTAGGAATGGGAGACAAACCATATGAGGAGTGACTGAGAGAGCTCAATAAGTATTCCCTAGAGGATAGAAGAGAGAGAGAGAGAGAGAGAGAGAGAGAGAGGGGATATGATTGAGACCTTCAAGTACCTTCAAGTACACGGAGGCAATATAGTGCAGTGGTTTAAGGCTCTGAGCTGCAAACCTGGAGACCTGGGTTTGAATCCCACAGCCCCCACTTGCATACTGTGTGACCCTGAGCAAGTCACTTAACTTCCTTGTGCTCCCAGGTAGCACCTGTAAATGAGCTTAACATAGAAACATAGAAGCTGACGGCAGATAGGAACCACAAGACTCATCTAGTCTTCCCATTTTTTACCTTATCAATGTACCACAGGCATGTACTCTGTCAATGGCCTACCTATTCGTGCTCATCTGTATGGTTCCCTTATGCTTATCACATACCTGTTTGAAGCTCTGTACTGTAGTCATATCCACTACTTCCTGAAGTAGGCCATTCCATGCATCCACCACCCTTTCTCTGAAAAAGAACTTCCTCACATTACCCCTTAATCAGACTCCCTCTAATTTCATGCTGTGTCCTCTTGTCCTGCTAATTTTCTTATATTGAAACATTTTAGACTCTTTCACCTTGTCAGTGACCTTCAGTTGTTTGAATGTTTTGATCATATCACCTTTCTCCCTCCTTTGCTCTAGGGTATACATATTGAGCTACATTAATCTGTCCTCATATGTTTTCTGATGCAGTCCCTGCACCATTTTGGTTGCCCTTCTCTGGACTGCCTCCATTTTGTCAATGTCCTTATGCAGGTGTGGCCTCCAGTACTGCATGCAGTACTCCAGATGGGGCCTAACCAGTGTCTTGTAAAGAGGGATTATTACCTCCGTCTTACAACTTGCAATACCCCTACTAATACACCCCAACATCCCTCTAACCTTACGTACTGCTTTAGTGGTCTGCTTGGATGATTTCAGGTCATCTGTGATGATGATGCCCAAGTCTCTTTCTTCCCTTGTGACTACCAGCAACTCCTCTCCCAACCTATAGGTGGCTTCAGGGTTTCTCTTCCCTATGTGCATGATCTTGCACTTCTTTGCATGAAACCCAAGCTGCCACTCTTCCAACAATTTTACCAGTTCATCCAGATCTCTTCTCATTCTGCCCACCCCATCTGGATCATCTACTCTGTTGCAGATCTTGGTGTCATCTGCAAAAAGACAAACCTTACCTTCCAGTCCATCTGCAATGTCACTGATGAAGTATTGAAGAGGACTGACCCCAGAACTGACTCCTAAGGTACCCCATTTGTGACTTGCATCTCTTCTAACTGTATACCATTTACCACCACTCTGTTTTCTGCCCACCAACCAATTTGCCACCCAGCTGACCAACTTCGGACCCACCCCGAGCCTGCCCAGCTTACTAATCAATCTTCTATGTGGAACAGTATCAAATGATTTGCTGAAGTCAAGGTAGGAAACATCAGCTGCACCCCCTTATTCCACCACTCTGGTTACCCAGTCAAAGAAATCTATGAGATTAGTTTGACAGGCCCTTCCTGTTGTAAACCCATGCTGTCTTGGATCATGTGCTCCTAAGGATTCCAGATGTTGCACTATCCTTTCCTTAAGGAGTGCCTCCATAATCTTGCCCACTACTGAGGTAAGACTGACTGGTCTGTAGTTCCCTGCCACCTCCCTGCTACCACTCTTCTGGAGTGTGAGCATATGAGCCCTTTTCCAGTCTTCTGGAACCTCTCCTGTGCTCAGATACTCACTAAACAGTTCTGATAATGGCTTTACTAGTTCCACCCATAGCTCCTTTAGTACCCTGGGATATATGCCATTAGGTCCCATTGCCTTGTCCACCCTGAGCATAGCGAGCTCTTGTAGGACCCTTTCTATTGTGAAGGGACTAGTGCACACCTCCCTCCCCGCTGTGTCCATGGTGCTGGGTTGTAGGCCCTGCCCTACCTTCTCCTCAGTAAATATTGAGCAGAAGTATCTCTTTAGGATAGGTGATTTTCCTTGTTCCTCCTCCACACACTCCCCCTTATACCCTTTGATCTTAGCAATACCCCCTCTGGACTTTCTCCTTTCCTTTTAAGCTTCAGCTTAGTGTGTGTCTCTCCTGGTTAGTCCTGGTTTAAAAAAAAAGTACCTGAAGGGTATGAGCAGAGTAAGCACCAGGAGTATTTTCAAATTAAAAGGTGGAAGGGAAACCAGAGAACACGGTCTGAAATTGGAGGGAGGGAGGAAGATTCAGGAGGGAAATGAGGAGGCACTATTTCATCAAAAGGCTGGTTACAGGGTGAAATGTGATGCAGGAGGAGCTGGTATCATTGTGTACAGTAAGCAGCTTCAAGAGGGGATGGGACAGGTTCAGAGGGAAGGTTCAAACCATGAGGGGGTGGGGGTCAGTGTGAAGGAAACAAAAGAAGAAATGGTGGGGGGGGAGGGAAGGGAATGCAGCTGCAGTCTAAAAGTGCAGGTCCACTTCTCCGACTGGACTTGCTGTGGCTTGTCATGTATATATTGTCCCTATTCTTTGAAATACCCTAAAATTTGTATGTATATTTGACTATGCCATTACTGTTGTTCAACTTTATTGGATAACAAATTGAGATAACATTATCTCATTTTCAATTGCATCTAACATTTAAAAATAATACATATGAAACACAAACAATAGCTTAACAAGACAAACATTACAAGAAATCTTATAATATTTAACAAGTACCACAGATAGTTCTTAAATTATCCATCACATTTACAGTGTTTGTTATAAAGCCCAGCTAAATACTTCTTAAAACAAACCAATGAAATTAATTCACATATCTTTAATTTCTTAGCTGTACAAGTCCATGTCTTAGAAACTGATGATGTCAATATTTTTTCTCCATATCCAGGACTACATCTAGGAACACAAAACGTGACCCCAGATGTAGTCCTAAGTGAATATGTTATGTCTGATGTAATTTTCAACAAATCCAATAGAAATGCTGGTAATAAGCATAGAACAAATTTATAAACAAAAAGATTCCAATGAATATCACGTCAATCCTGCAAAGATGTAAGCCCTGTTTTTTCATATAGGATACAACTATGTGTTCTATATGGTAAATTTGTAATAAACCTAAGTGCTCTTTAATAAAGCAGTTCTAAGAATCCTAATACTGATTTTTTGGCATTTTTATATAACAATCTCCATAATCCAAAACCGGCAAAAATAGTGAAGTAACCATTAATTTCCTTATTTTATTTGTAAACATAGTTTTGTTCCTATAAAAAAATCCAAGCAACCTTTTAAACTTATTTGAAGTGTTATTTTTATGTATATCAAAAGACAGATGGCAATCAAGCGTCATTCCAAGGTACCTATAAAGGTTACCTGTCCCAACTCCACCCTAGATAATGTGTAAATGTTCCCTTTAAAAATATTTTTGTTATTCTTTTTTTGAAATATCATCCAGAGTTATTTCTTATTATTCAGCAGAAGCCTCAAATCAAGAAGCATATCCTGAACTTTCAAGAAATCCCTTTGCAATACTCCAACTGCTTCATCCATATCATTTCCTACAGTATACATTATAGTATCATCGGCATAAAGATACATACTGGTGCCAGAAGAACAGCATTCTGGTAATCTGTTCATATACAACAGAAATAACAGGGGACCCAAGACAGAGCCTTGTGGTACCCCTGATCATATACCAATAATTGAGAACAGATGCTATTCATTCTGACACACTGCTGTCTATTGTGCAAATATGAATAGAACCAGCTTAGAGCAGACATGCCCAAACCAGCTGATTTTAAATAATTTGGCAAAAGTGTATGATGAATTGTGCTGAATGCCTTCGACAGATCCAAAAACACAGCTGGTGCACTGTAATTTCTGTCTAAGGCATTTGTTATGTCATCAACAACCTTAGCTATCACGTTACTGGTGTTATATTCCTTCCTAAACCCTGATTGCTCCCGAGTAATCAAATTATACTTAAACAAATGATGACTAAGCTGACAATGCACCAATCTTTCAAAGATCTTAGCAAAAATAGGCAAAAGTGAAATTGGTCTATAAGAACCAGGGTCAGAAGGACAACCCCCCCCCCAAAGACAGGAACAATATATGCAGTTTCCAATCTTGAGGAATTTCAGAACAAGAAAAAGGAAAATTAATCAAATATGCCAATGGTTGGGATATAATAGCTGATGCTATCTTCAAAAAGAAAGGAGGGACTCCATCACACCCCGGTCCCTTATTGGGATCCAATCCCTGGAGTTGTTTGTGAGCATCCTCAACAGTTATTGGTTGCATGACAAAAATAGGTGTAGAGACACCCAAAGAAAAATTAGTATCCAAAAACTGGAACATCCAGGTTTGGACTTTTTGTATCAAATGTCTTACCTACTATAGAAAAGTAAGAACTGAGTGCATTCAGCTCATCCTCTGTTGACATCAGGATCTTGCCCCCCACTATTAATAATTGTTGGTAAGGATTTTGATCTTTGTTGACTTCTTAAAGAATCAATATCTTTCCAAAGTGCTTTAGTATTGCCTTCTGCTTTATCAAAATATGTATTATAATAAATCCTTTTTGCCTTTCTTTCCTCTTGAGTACACCTATTCCTAATAACCCTAAAAGCTTGTTTATCCACCAGTTCCTTCATTTCTCTTGCCTTTTGCCAATATTTGGATTTTAATCTTAATAAATGTTTTACTTCATTAGTAATCCATGTTGTCTACTTATTCTTAGTTCTTCTATATTTCAGGGGGGCATGTTTTTGAATAACCTCCAGTACTGATGTTTTAAAGTAAGACCAAGCTGAGTCAATATCTGGACACCCTGTCATTAACCACTTTGCACTTTGTACATTGTATTTGCCTTTGGATCCATTTTGATTGTACAGTATATGTATTTGTATATGTATCATATATTGACATTGTATTATGTAGTATATATTGACTCTGTATTCTCCCTAGGTCCACCTCGAAAATAAGCCCTGCTCAACAGTGCCCGCCTGATTAAATAAAGATATTGATTGATTGATTGATTGATTGATGATTGATTGATTAATTAATTGATGCTTGATAAGGCTGATGTGCTGCACACTCAAGCAGACTAGGTAGACCACAAGGCCTGTATATGCTGGCAATTTTGTATGTTCGTATGTTTGTATGAGTAATTGATTGTAA
The DNA here is from genome assembly GCA_016271365.2 of Neoceratodus forsteri. Lineage (NCBI taxonomy): Eukaryota > Metazoa > Chordata > Ceratodontiformes > Ceratodontidae > Neoceratodus > Neoceratodus forsteri. The sequence goes on along the minus strand of CM057452.1, from coordinate 506,175,087 downwards.
GAATATGACTAAGGGAGGGGAGGATATATTAAATTACTGTAAGGATTATAATGATGATGAAGGAAGTTTAATAAACGGACATGACACTAACAAGAATAGAGACAAAAGAGAGTGACTATTTAACAGAAGAATGTATAATGCTCACAAAGGATATATTGAGGGATAATAGTGTTTGTGCTGAATTGAAAGCTCACCATTTAACATTATGGACAAAAGAGGAGATTGGAGAAATGATTAAGTAAAGAAACAACATAAAGATTGGAAATGGCACAAATGGAGTAGATAAGGAGAGAAACAAGGTAAGGGGTGAAGAGGGGACTTTGGAAAAGAAGGCAGTAGAAAATTCAGAACTAATGTAGACATTAGTGCCTGTGCAAGAAAATGTGGAACGGCCACAGAAAACAGTTGTATCTGAGGTGCACAGCTACTTGGCAAGCAAGGCACAACTGAGATGCAGCATTCATGAATGCCAATGCAGGAGGCGCGAACACAGGGAGCAGTACAACAGGGCAAGCATAGTGAGATGCACACACCACAGAGGTGGTGCCAGTATACACTGATCCTGACCTTGACTCCATCATATACGGACACTGCAACTGTCTCTTGGAACACCTCAGAAGTGAATGCCATGTAGTGGACCACAGTGCACAGGATGGCGGAGGCCCCCAAAGACAGAGGCAGAACAAATGTGCCTGCCATGTGGGCGGACAGCATTGCAGCAATGTCTGGACGCGGGGTGGAGCATGGCACCTACAACACACCAAATAGGCTTCTCTTCAGACAGTATCCACAAAGGCCGTGGCATGTGTCCAAAGACATATATGGACTGACATGGCAGAAGTACCCTGTGGCAGCTGCAGGGCCATACCAGATTAAGTACCATTCCTGCAGATTGAGTTGTGGGGCACTGTGGGGTGTGGACACTTTCCATGGTGCTAACCAAGATTTCATTTCATGACCTACACAGGATCACATGGGACTTCCTCACAGATTGGAGTTGACATGGCTGGAGCAGCCAGATGGAACCCCATGCACTGTGTGAACCCCCCCCAACCAGAGGAGACACTGGCACATGAATAACCTAGGTTACCTCTCCCTGCACCATGATTGGGATGAGGAACCACATGTGGCAGACAGGACTGTGATGTGATGAGTGGATGTGCCCTTGACGGTGAGTACAATGTATCCAATGAAGACCCCAGCACCCCTGTATGAGCATGCCACTGTTCCTCACACATGTTCAGTGTTAATATAGTGCATGTCTTTTGTAATACAGTGCTACAGAGGACCCATTTGTCGAATGGTGCTACTGCTGCTTGGGACGCTTTATGACACCGACGACAGCGATTCTTATGCCAGCCAAGCCGGGGTGGAGTAGGCTGCATGGATGACACAGTGGTGCCTTTTTACAGCGGTGCAACCCAGACAGTTACCACTACATTGGGAGGGTGTATGAGTGGACCAGGAGTGTGCCCAATAGTGTACGTTTGCAAATTTTTGAAGTTTTTTACTGTTCATTTATTGTTTCGGGCCCATGTTTTCATGTAACTTGTTTTAGTAGTGCTGTGTTGTACCTATTAAACTATTTGACAGTTACACCTGTCTGGATACTGTGTCATGGTCAATGGGTGGTGGGAGGGGTGGGGTGATGGGTGTAGGTGTGGAGGCACTTATGTAACATCCTGTGTGGTGGTCTTGGGGTCCACTCATGGGGGTGGGAAGCATAGGTGCTCATGCATGTGTAACATGTGTGCCACAACCATTGCACACATGCATGTTAGGCCATTGGCAGCTGCTGTGCAGGGGCACTGCCAATGACAGCATGCATGCATCTGGTACACTGTCACCATCCACATGCTATCCATATGGGCCATTGTGCAGTGTACCATCTGTGTGCCGCTGCTGCTGGCATGCATGGCTGTGCCTTGGCAGGCCTTTCCATATGTCTGCCATTGCACATCTGTGCATTCAGATACTGTGCCTCTGCCAGAGTCTGCTACGTTGAGGTCCCTCTGCAGAGTCAGGCTTGGCTGCCCTGTTGTTGGTTGTAGTGTTGTCATACCATGTACCTTGCCAGCTGTGTATTCTTCACTGTCCTGTGATGTTTCCCCTGTCATTTGTGTGCATCAGCATGCACTGCTGTCCACCACTGGCTGGCACCACACACATGCTATACTCATCACGCATGGTCTGTGAGCCTGCCATGCTGCATGTTTGGTGTGCATGCCCTGGGGTCAGTGTTGCGGGGACATGGGCATCTGCTCCAGGTGCAGCTGATAAGGCCCCTTGCCATGCACATCCCTTGCCACATGATTTCACCCGTGTGGTCTGGTACATGTGCACTGGGGCATGTCCAGGTGTGTGGGGGCGGCTGGGTGCATGATATTTCACACAAGGGCAATGAGTTACAACCATGCATAGGGATGTTCTGCCAGCTGGCACTGCTGTGTGGACATCTACGGCAGCCCTCACCCTGCCACATGTGTACACAACTGCCACCCCATGCTTGGCAGTCATACATTTTTTGGTGCAAGTCCGCTGTGTCCACCTACACACAGCACTACACAGCCCTGCCCACAAGTACATGCCATATGCTGCGGCTGTAGTGCTATGCGAGGGTGGGCTATGCGGGCTCCTGCATACCCTTCATACATGTCTCAGCTTCAGGACATGCACATGTTTCATGCATTGCCACCTCTGTGTGCTCCCTATGAACACCTGTGCACACCACATTAGCTTTGTGCATGGGGCCCAATATTGGATAACAGAAGCGAGGACGCAGATTGGGGTGAGTACACATCTGGACTGTCTAATAAAAAAAATGAGGTGAATAATTTAATCTCCGCAGATAAGATGACTCAGGGGGTTGGAGGAAAAGGAAAAAAATGGAAGGAAAGAAGAATAATACAAAGGCCAAAAGAAAAGGAATGACAGCTTCCCAGGGCCCTTAAAATAGCAACAGCACACACAAGAATAATCAAAAGGAGGAAAATAATAGAAGGGAAACTAGTTAATGATTCTAATAAAAATGTAATAAAGGATGAAACAATTAAAGGGATAAAACAGGAAGAGTACAGACAGGAGTTTGGAGAATTAAAAAAAACACTAGAAACAGATTATGTTTTGCCATTTTTTAAGATTGGAATTTTAGTGGAGGAGACTGAAGCAATGTTAAATAAAATGGTAAAGAATTTTCTGACTATCTTAATGGACGGGAATAAACACATGACAGATTATATTTGTATTGTGAGACCTATCCTGAAATCAGAAGTGGTCTTAGTAGTCACAGATCAATACTATATATTGAAAGGAATGTACTATAGACAGAGAAAATTAAAAAATGTGGGAATAGAAATGGGGGAGATTTCAACATTAAAAATCTTTTTCCCAGAATGTTATGCACAAAATAAGACTACGGGGAGGAAGATAATGTTAGGTTGCTTTCAATATTTGGGATTAAGTAACTGAATAGCGCAACCCCCACTAATCTACAAATAAAATTGGTGGGCACATTGGCCCAGATATTCAAAAGGGTTGCACATGGAGCAACAGTGTTGCACCATGCACAACCCACTGATGCGCCCTGGCCCGATATTCAAAAGGGGAAAGTGTGCGTCACAAATCCCGATGCGCCGGAGTGCTTCAGTAATGTATGCAGGCACAGGTGGGGGTGTTCCCATGCATACCTGCACAGCCCAATATTCAGCCCAGGATGTCAAAGCCATGCATGCACAACCCCTCACGTGCGCCAGCACAAAGTTACGCTAAAAAGAAAAGGAGCAGATTAGCCACCACAGGTGAGCTGCCATATGCAGGGCACAACATGGCAGCTGCCACCTGTGGTGGCCACTCGAGTCCGCTGCACCCTCTGCGGTAGCCCCCATGCCCAAATTGTGGGCATCAGTAGAAAAAGAGAACTCCAAAATCCCTGGTGGTCCAGTGGACCACTGCCTACCCGATTGCAGGCTTCAGTGAATAAAATAGAATTCCTATTATCCCTGGTGGTCCAGTGGACCACTGCCTGCCCGACTGTGGGCTTCAGTGAATAAAGTAAAATTCCTATCATCCCTGGTGGTTGAGTGGACCTGTCTGCCTGATCACGGGCTGAAGTAGAATTAGAAGAAACCCATCATCCCTGGGGTCCAGTGACCTCCTTCCCACCCGCCCACTGATACCACTGCCCGCTCTCCTGGTCAGGCCGGTAGCACCACACCCGCCACCCTCGCCGCCTGCCTGCCGACTGCGGCATGCTCATTGGTCCACAGTGGAGGCAATGGGCTTGCAGCTCGTACTGGCATCACATTCCAGATATGCAATGGGATCCATTCACATATTTGAATGTGTAGTATAGTATGGCTGCACGCCCATTGGCCTCACGCCAGGACCAATGGGCATACAGCCCTACCGATGGTGTCAGTCGGCAGGTGGTGGGGTGGCAGGTGGGTGGGGTGCTGCCTCCTGCCGCTGACCAGGGGGGAGTGGGGCAGTGGGTATCAGTGGACAGGTGGGAAGGGGGGTCCACTGGACCACCAGGGATGATGGGTTTCTTCTAATTCTACTTCAGCCCGCGATCAGGCAGACAGGTCCACTCAACCATCAGGGATGATAGGAATTTTATTTTATTCACTGAAGCCCGCGATCGGGCAGGCAGCGGTCCACTGCACCAACACGGATAATAGGAATTCTATTTTATTTACTGAAGCCAGCGATCGGGCAGGCAGTGGTCCACTGGACCACCAGGGATATTGGAATTATCATTTATTCTACTTCAGCCCGTGATTGGGCAGGCAGCGGTCCACTGGACCACCAGGGATAATAGGAATTCTATTTTATTCACTGAAGCCCACGATCGGGTGGGCAGCGGTCCACTGGACCGCCAGAGATAGCGCTACCTTTATGTATGATATAGCCAGCGATAGGGCTGTGGGGCACAGTACTGCTTGACTGCTGCTGTCTGGCAGGGCACCACTTGCAAGTCATCGGGGATTGGCACACCTGCATGCAAATGGGGCCATAATGACATGCAAATGGCCCCATGTGCACCTTGCATACATTATGGCCCCATTTGCATGTCAGATTTTGAATATCATGGTTGCTGCACCTTGCGCAATGGAACTTGCGCTAGCGCATCCCCATGCTCCACCCTGGCCACTGGTGCTGGTCCAGTGCCACTGCGCCATGTGCACTGCGGGTGGTCAGGGTGTGATATTCAATGCTGCTGAGCCATGGCGCAGCTCCATTGAATATCACCCAGTCCATGCCCCTGCACAGCCAAGTTGCATTGCGCCCAGGCTTGCACCACAGCCTGGCTCAGTTTGAATATCTGGGCCACTGAATATAGTATTAGAAAAAATATAAGAGGTCATGATGTAAGAAAGGTGGTCAAATGAGAAATAGATGGTCATATTTTGATGTGGATGAAAGAAGGTGAAACGCATGATCCATTGGTGGCAAAATGTAAAATATTGGATGAGCTAGGCATATTTGTTTATGAAGAAGAACAAAGAGTTAGGGAAAGAAATGCTGGATAGTTGATAGCTAGTCAGCCCTCTTTTAGATGGGAGACAATATTGGAGACTTTGAATAGACATGAAATGTTATCCGCTCTGGAAAAAGATTGTTGAAAACCATTGAGAAATGAAAGAGGTGTGAGGCCATAGCTTGTCACAAAAGATAAAAGGGATGATGCTATCACCAATATATTATAATGGAACATGTTTGGCCTTACAGAAAAGTTGTCTGATCCAGACTTTATATCCTACTAAAATATGTTTCATTTTATATGTTTACAAGAAACATGGAACATAGGTAATTTTAATCTGAATGGATTTAAGTCTTATTTTAAATATGGTATAAAACATAAGAATCATGGCAGAAATATGGGAGGATTGATAATATTATGTAGATTACATTAACATAGAACCATGAGGAAATCATAATCCCAAATAATAATATACTGGCTACTCTAGTAAATGATAATGAAAGGGAAATGATAATAATCAACATATATGTTCCTCCAGAAAATAGAAAATATGGGAATAAGGATGTACTGGAGAAACTTAATATTTTTCTTGATGCATTAATGGACATCTACCCACATAGGAATATTTTGCTAATAGGGGATTTTAATGTTAGACTAGGTAAGGAAGCTAGGGTAACAGAAGACGTAATTAGTCAAATAGCAATTTTAGATAGGGCAAAGGTTTTCCTTAGCAGAAGTTCAAAACACACGGTTGTAAATATAAGAGGGGAAAAAGCTTTATGACATTCTAGCCGACAAGAATCTTATTGTACTAAACAGAAGAATGCTAGCAGATAAAGAAGGGGAACACACTTACATTGGAAGTAGTGGCTCATCCTTGATAGATCATGTGTGGGTAAACATCAATATGCTACCCACTTGTAAAGACCTCTAAATAGATACTAAACCAGCAAATTCACATTGTGCAATAGTATTCAGTATAACTTCCATTAATAGCACAAGGAATGAGGTAGTCCCTGCTGCCTCTATTGAAATAATAAAGAAACACTGCATATGTTGGGAAAAAATAGATAACTCAGATTTTTTAGAAATTCTGGATGTAAGAGAAATCTTGATAGCCCTTGAGGAGTTACTGGAAAATGATAAAGAGGATCATGTTTTGTTTCAAAAATTTGAGCATATTATGCAAAAAATTTCAGACACCTTAATAATGGAAGTGGTAGTGAGGGAAAAGAAAAGGGCAGTTTGGTTCAATAAAGACTGTGTACAAGCTAAGAAGTTATTAAATAAACAATTAAGACTTGATAAGCAGATCCCTAGAAGAGATAATAAGAGGAAATTAAACAAATTAAGGAAGAATTATGGTAAAGTAAACACAATATAATAGAGACAAACATAAGAAACAGTTATAGGGAAAACTGGAAAGTGCTGTATACCATAGGGGCGGTAAAAAATTCTGTAATTTGATTAATAACGGTACATGAGAATATAAATCAGAACCAGAGGCTAACATAGAAACCCAGGTATGGGTTAACCATTACAGAAAATTATTTTTTAAAGACAATATAGAATACTTAAAAGGCATGGAAATGGTTAGGACTTTATGATATGGGTTAAGTTGGAAAAGTCATTCTCCATGGAATAAGTCATGTATTGGAGGCATTTGCTTTACACAAAGCCCCCGGCCCAGATGGGGTTCCAGTGGATGTTTTACAGAAATCAAAAGAAATTTGAGTTGCCATCCTGTATAAAATATTTAACAAAATTGCCGAAACCAGTAAAGCACCTAATTCTTGCAGGACAAATATATTAGTACCAACATTTAAGAAAGGAGATAGAAAAGACCCTGGATGTCATAGGCCCATTAGCTTGATAGATTGTACTCAAAAAATTCTAGCAAAAATTATAAATACTAGGATTAAAAAATGGACAGAAGAGAATAGTATATTGGTAAAAGTACAAGCAGGGATTTAAAAGTAAGTATCCAAGCATAGATCAGTGCATCACACTTGTTCATTTAATACTTAAATACAAAAAATTAGAAAACAAAAACTTCATTGTGCTTTCATTGATTTAAAGGCTGCATTTCACAATATTAATAGAATAAAGCTGTGGGGTATAGATACACAGATACATAGACAGTGTTGGTCAATAAGGGCCTACGGCTCACCCAGTCTGCCAATTTGAGCTTGTAAGATCACTTTATGTTTTCCTAGAAGTCTGTTGCCCCTTATGCCTGACCTTCAGAATTCCTTTATGTCTATCCCATGCATTCTTAAATCCTGTGGTTGTTTCAGCCCCCACCATTTCCTCTGGCAGGGTGTTCCACTTGTCCACCACCCATTCTGTGAAGAAATTCTTCCTCACCTTTCCTCTGAATCATCCTCCCTCCAACTTCATCCCATGCCCTCTAGTCCTGGATCATATTTTTGCTTACAAATAATGTATTCCTGCACCCTGTTCCTCCCTGTAAGATACTTGTATGTCTCTATCATATCCCCTCTCTCCCTCCTCTCCTCCGGGGAGTACATATTCAATTCCTTCAACCTGTCCTCATAGGACTTGTGATGCAATCCCTGTACCATCTTTGTTGCTCTCCTCTGAAACTTCTCTACCCTGTCTATGCCCTTACATAAGTAAGGTCTCCAGAACTGTACACTGTATTCCAGTTGGGGCCTCACTAGTGTCTTGTATAGTGGAATTATGACCTCCCTTTTTCTGCTGGTGATGCCCCTGCCTATGCATCCCAGCATCATATTTGCTTTACCTGCTGCCTTGTCACACTGTTTCTCTACCTTGAGGTCATCAGAGATGATAACCCCAAGATCCTTTTCCTGCTTGGTGCATGCTATATCCTCACCCCCCAAACTGATACATTGTGCCAGGCTTTTTGTGCCCCACATGCATTATCTTGCACTTCTTTACATTGAATTTCAACTGCCAAACCCCTGACCATTTCTCAAGTTTCTGCAGGCCCCTTCTCATTCTGTCTATGCCCTCTGGTGTGTCTACTCTGTTACAGAGCTTTGTATCATCAGCGAACAGTGAAATTCTGCCTTCTAGGTCCTGTGCAATGTCACTGATGAAGATGTTGAATAGGACCAGTTCCAGCACTGATCCCTGTTGTACCCCACTGGTCACTCTTCCCTCTGTGGAATGACAGTCATTCACCATCACCCTCTGTTTCCTGCCGCTCAGCCAGTTACCTACCCACCAGCAACTGCCCTGCCCACACCCATATTCACCAGTTCGTGTAATAGTCTTCTATGTGACATCATGTCAAAGGCCTTACTGAAGTCCAGATAGGCCACGTCCACTGCTGTCCCCGATCCACCTCCCTAGTCACCCAGTCAAAAAATTAAATGAGGTTGGTCTGACATGACCTCCCCCTGGTGAAACCATGCCACCTTGGGTACTGTAGTCCATTGACAACCAGATGTTCCACCAATCTCTCCTTCAGTAGTGCTTCCATGATCTTCCCCACTACCGAGGTAGTGCTGGAAGCAGTACATTTAGATAACACACTATTAAACATTATTAAAATACTGTATCAGGATAATTACTCCTAGATTAGACATAACTCCGGGAGAGGGGGAGTGATAACTTTTCATCTAAGAAGGGAGTAAAACAAGGATGCATGCTATCTCCCCTATTATTTCATTTATATATAAACTCAATTCTTATACAAATGTACAATGCAGATTTTCACATGTCTATATATGAGATAAAGCATGTCCCTATTTAGCCTATGCTGATAACGTAGTTCTGTTATCAACAAGTTACCTAGGATTAAACAGAATGTTACAAAAGTTTTTTGAAGAATGCAATAAGGCTGAATTATACATTAACTATATAAAAACCAAGATTATGGTATATGGAGGCAATAACAGTAGTTATAGATATGTTCTAGATGGAAATGAGTTGGAGGTGGTCAATAGCTTTATTTAGGTATCACTATAACTAAAGATCTGACATGGAGAAAACATATTAGAAGGTAGAATGAAACAATTCTTGCAAACATTAAGTAATTTTATGTATAAATGTGGGTGTCAGCCTGAGGAAAGTTGTCTGAAGTCTATTAATGCAAAATTACAAAGTCGGATTCTGTATGGGGTGAAAAATGGGGAATTCATAATAAAATGAATATTAGCTCATTTATAAATACATTTTATAAAAAAAAATTTTAGGGTTGCCAAATGGTACACCCAAGGCACAGGTAAGGACAGAACTGCGGCAACATCCCACACAGTGTCAAATATAGGAAAGGATGATAAATTACTGGCTTAAAGTATACTGAATGTTGTAACATTGACTTCCAAGTCTCTGTATAGAAGAAACAATATATTATTTACAACAAAATATATCCTTCCCTAGCATGATGATTGTGGATAGACTTATTAAACCACATGGCTTATTATATTGTATTACAGATATTTTTAGAATCCCTCCACAGGTAGTCAAACATCATGTTAAGACTAAAATAAGGGATATTTTGAAGCAGAGTGACATTGAATACTGCAAACAATGTAACATTTGCAAGTGGATGACAAAAAACAAAATAAGTCACAATATGGAATATTATTTAAAAGTGATTAACGAGCCATACAAAAGGAAATTTATAACAAAATTCAGATCTGAATTTTTTGAAAGCAACTGGCTAACAAATGTATATAACAAAAAAAAAAACAGATAGAAATGTATGTAAATGTGGTTTAGGAAAAGATGACCTTACACATCTGGTGATTCTGTGTCCACTATATGAAAGGGATAGGAAAAAGCAACTGGGAGGAATTATTATCATGTTGGAAATGGAACCTTATTATTTGATGTCATATTTATTAAAGACAAACTGTATGGAAGTAATAAAAGCTATGGCCTCCTTCCTCAGTGCTATAGACAGCAAGAAATTACATTTGGGGAAATAAACAAGAATTTAGTGGTAGTGACTTTATAACATTTTAAATGTTATTAAGAGTTATTAAGTATAGGTTGGATTATAGTATGTCTAGGTTTTAATCTTTTTCCTGTATTTATTGTTAAAGATGTCACTTTCTAATGATTGAAATGACTATATCAACAGATCAATAAACTTAACTTGAACTTGCATGCAGTAGTGCTACCATTGCATTGGAGGCTGGTTCAGTTTTATAGGTTTTAGACCTATTTCTCTCTTGCCCTTTCTGGACAGTGTTACTGAAAATGTGGTGATGGTGCAATTAATAAATTGTTGATTTATGAACATTTCTATCTATTTTTCATCTTCAACATAGCACTGAGAGTGCTCTGGTGAGGGTTTTAAATAACCTGCTCCTTGTGAGGAGCTTTTTCTTTCCTGGATCTGCAGTTGATAGTGCAGAACATGAGGAGTTGGTAGAACATATGTGGAGGATTGTTGGGGAGGTAGGAACTATATTGGATTGGTTATGATCCTTCCTAAGCGATCACCATCAGGCAGTGATTCTGGGGAATTTTCAGTTATCTTCCTCTGTCATTGAGTGTGGCGTACCTCAGAGTTCCATCCTGTCTCCACGTTTGTTCTCAGTGTTTATACTCCCACTTGGAGAAGTGATCTGAAAGAACAGCTTGGGTTTTCATTGCTATGCTGATGATACCCAGCTACTGTATATCTTTTGCTTAAATCTAGACAAGTGGATGGCTCATTGCAGGCTGAAACTTAATCCTGTCAAAACTAAGTTATTACTGGTGGGATCAGGTTGACTTAGGTCATTTATTTTGAAGAACCCAGATCTTCCTACTTTTGAGGGTGATAAATTCCAGACTCAGCAGGTGGTTTGCAATCTGGGGGTCATTCTTGACAATAAGCTGTCACTTGTGCCTCAGGTGTCGGCTGTAGTTAGGAGTAGCTTCAATCATTTGAATAACATAGCAGGATTGTGCCCCCACCTTGACTAAGACAATCTTTTAACACTAGTTCATGTTTTTGTCATCTCTCACCTTGACTACTGCAATGCACTCTACTGGGACCTTCCAGCAGGTCAGATCTGCCCTATCCAGCTGGTGCAGAATGCTGCTCACCACAATAAGGAGAACTGATCATATTACTCCTGTGCTGGGCTGTTTGCACTGGCTTCCTTTGAGATGGTGGATTGATTTTAAAATTCATCTTCTGACCTTTAATACCCTGACAGACTGCATCCTCAGTATGCTGGTAAGCTTGTTGCAACCCTTCCCAATATCCATGATTTACACTCTGCGGGTACTAGCCTATTGCTCAAAAGTTGAAATTAAAATTAGTTGGGGACAGAGTCTTTTTCTGTAGCTACTCCCTGCTCTGGAATATCTACCTATGGATACTCAGTTTGCCCCTTCTTTCACCACTTTTAAAAGTTGTCCGAAGACATGGCTTATCAAGAAGGCATTTGCAGAAGACTGAAACTGCCATGATTATCTGTGCTGTTTAGAATGCTAATTGCAATACATGACATGATTGTCTTGTTTTAATGTCTTATGATTTTGAGGTGTCATGACTATATAAAGAGAACTGGACTCTAGAAAGGCATTTTTAAATAAATTATCTATCTAGTTAAATATCTGAAATATGCAAGGTGATGCACATAGTGCTAATACATCTGATAACTAAATATAGAATCAATGAGGTGGTACTGTAAAGCACAACTGAGGAAAATGAATTAAGGGGTAATCATTTCAGACAGTCTAAAGACAACAGTGCAATGATGGGGCAGTGTTATAGGTAGCTAAGGTGTTGGGATGCATAAGGATGGGGATTAGGAGAAGAGAAGAGGGTGCTTCTGCCACCGTATAGGTCACTGGATCATCCTCACTTGGAATATTGTTTTGGGGACCACATTTAAAGAAGGACAATGACAGAGTGGAGGCAGTATACAGCAGGGTAACCAAGATTATCTAGGGACAGCAACAGCATGACTTATGAGGAGAGGTAAGCAGATCTAAACATGTGCACACTGGAGGCGAGAAGGGGAAGAGGGGACATGAGTGAAACATACAAATACCTCCATGTGGCAAACAAGATGGATAACAGGGAAATGTTCAACTCAAGTGGGAACAAAAGCACTACGGGTAATTCCATTAAGCTGGCACAGTGGCAAAAATTTAACAGTGATGCCAAGAAGTATTTCTTTATGAAAAGGGTAGTGAAGGATTAGAATAAAATTACAAAAAGTGGAGCGCTGTGTGAAATAGGTGGGGTGATTCAAATACGGATTGGACAGATGCATTGGTTTTATAAAAACAGTACCATAGAGGGATGGGGAATAAAGAGTCACTAAGGCTCTCACATTCCACATTATATAGGTAGGAACAGGCAGACACAATGGGCCAAATTACCTTTTTCTGCCAGCAACTTCTATGTTTCTTTATTTCTAGTAGTCGGTAAAAAAAAAAAGTTTATCACTAAGTTCTGCAGGAGTGTGGACATGGAAGAGGGGGTCAGGGATCTGAGAGGAGACCTACATTGTCTAGTCCTCCTTTCCTGGTCAACAAAAACAAAATAAATAGAAAACCTGGCAAGATGGTTCAACATCTGGTAACTGGGGTTAAATGAAAAAAAACTGCAAGGTCATACACATAGGAGCAAGAACCCCAGAGTCAAGTATAGACTAGGGGGAGTGACTATCATGGTGTCCAGAGAAGAAAAAGACCAGTGCATTGCAATTATAAACAATTTGAAATCTTCTACAAAATACATCAAGGCAGTGGTTAGGGAAACTAGAATGCTGGCGATATAAATAGAGGGTCCTACTGTATACATGTGGACCAGGATACCCAAGTCTTATCTTAGCCTAAAGTAACACAAGCAGGTTTGGAGGAACACTTCCAGACAGGCTGCAGTCCAGAAATGTAAACAATGAAGGTTCAACCCCTATGTAGTTATAAAATCATGTTATTTTATCTTCCACCATAGGCATTGACAATTCATGGCTTTGCCACTTCCTCAGGTTTGGTGGTCTCTCTAGGGTTATGTAGAATTAGCTCTCAGGAAACAAATCTGGTAAACACTGACATTGCTTTTCTGCTTTCCTAACCTCCTGGCCAACTATTAATTGTCTTTGCTGCTATTAAGTTTGCTTGATGTAAAAACAGCTGCAAACTCCCAAGATCGACTGGTTTCCCACTGTCAGAAGCCATTAGGAAAGCTGAAAAGATTCACTTCACTATTTACTAAAGATACCACCAACAGCTTAATCTGGTTCAAGGTCAGTTGGCATTCATCTGTATCCCCCTCCCCCGGGTCGTGCCTGAAAATAGGCAGGATTTGTCTAGTGCACTTACCCAGTCAACAAAAGCTAAATAAATAAATAAATAAATGAAAGCCTTATAAGCATTCACAAGATTTATTTCCTGAAAGCCAATTCTTCATAACCTTAGGTAAATCACTAGTTCTGAGGAAGTGGCACAGCCATGAAACGTCGATACTAAGAAAGCAGCATAGTCATGAAACATCAGTGTCTATGTTGAAAGATAAAATAAAGTGATTTTATAACTTCATAGGAGTTGAGCCTTCATCGTTTACAATTTTGATAAGTAGAGGGTTCACCAGCAGAAAGAAAGAGGTCATACTACCACTGTAAAGATCCATAGTCAGGTCACAGCTAGAAAATTGTTTGCAGTACTAAAGTCCCTACAACAACAAAGACATAAACCTACAAGAGGTAGTGCCTAGTAGAGCCACAAAGATGATTCAAGATCAGCATGAGCTCTTGTATGGGCATTAGTTAGACAACCTTAACATGTACTTGCTTGATGGGAGAGGGGAACCTGGAGACTTGATTGAGACCTTCAAGTACCTCGAAGGCATAAACAAGGTCAACCCTAGTGAACTTTTAGGATCAGTAATACTGGGCCCTATGTACTAATGGGCAGGTTATACACACCTGAGGTGTGTACCCTGTCCACATGCCTAAGTGGCGCCAGACAGGCACAGGGTATGCAGTATGCATGACCGCATGCACCCGAGGGACCTGTCCACAGCCACACTCCCTCATCATGCAGTGATGCGTGGGCAATCAGGGTGGAGCAACAGACCCGGGTGGGCATCCAATCAGATGCCTGTACCAGGTCCCTGAGTGGATCCCTTGAACCCCTGCCATGGGTGCACAGAGTAGGGGCCAGCTGAGTGAAGCAGCAATGGAAGTAAACCTGTCAGGCACTCTCCTGAGTGGCTACACCAGCCTTCCTCTGCAGCCTAGTGGGCTGGGGTAGCATGGATGTCACTTGGCAGGTGCCACCACACCCGGCAGATGCAGTACACGGGGGGCGTGTACTGGGTTATGCCTGGCCTTGGCTGGCATACCTGATGCCCCCTGTGCCTGGCACTGTGCAGCTTAGTGAATGCCATGTAGTGCAGGCACACCTCTGACATGCCCCCAGTGCAGTACTCCATGAGGATCTAGGAAGGAGAGCACACAAGTGCCTTGTGAACCCTTGGTGAATGCCGCCAGGGGTCCACGGGACCCCAGCTACATGGCATTCACACTTAAGGTTGCCTATGCACCTCAGATATGCGGCACATAGGAAACTTTCATGTTAGTGCATAGGGCCCAATAGGCACATGAGGGATCACTACTATAAACTGGGGGAAGGTCTGAAAGCAGACTAGGAGGCACTTCATAATTGAGAGAGTGATGGCAGGGTAAAGTGCACTACAAAAGGAGGTAGTGAGCTATTTGGTTGGAGAATTTAAAAGGGTGTGTGATGTAGTCAAGCAAAAGGTCAAAGTGTCAGGGAGGGGGTGGAGCACCACGTAACAAAAGATGCATGGGCTCTGTATTGGGCAGGCACAATAGACCGAAAATCCTTCTTCTGTTGGCATATTCATACTGTATATTTATATGAAACTAGTGTTATATGTATATTGTTAATAATTTCTGAACTGAAATTTGGGGACTTTCTAATAACTAGGACAAAGTTCAAACTTCTTCTTGTGGACTTTGGTAAAAACAACCTTATCAAAAGTTTATAGTTGGAATGTTTGCAGAAGTCATTATACCCATCTTTCTATCTATTAATGTGAGACTGAAAATGATTGCTATATAAAATGTAACTGTATAAATATGTGGCTACTTCTTGAAATCCAATGATGCCATCGCTATGATATCTGAACACTGAGATGCCCGTTATGAGAGGTATTCTATCCACCACCATCTAAGGATGCTACCACATCATCTTCAAGAAACAAGTCTGCCTTCACCAACCTCAAAGCTATGGGACTGCAGGAGGAAAAAAACACACTGTCCCATCTACCGGGCCTCAAAATCATGATTCGGCACATCATCTAGGAGTGACCACTCCAGCTCCAAACATCTACCACCAGACCATCTAGAAAAATAATGCCAGAAAGAATCACCCCTGTCTCACCCCCCCCCCACACGTGCACACATATGCACACATGGACCAGGTAAAAGCAAATATTTGTAAATGTCTGCAAACTCTTGCAAGGAAGTAGTAGCAGCCTATAATGGGGCTGTTGTTGAGGCCTTTGACTCAGTCGCATCCTTTCGTGTCTCCCCCTTGTCTATTCACTGGATAGCTACTTGGTTTGATGAGGAACTCTGGAGTTTAAAGACTAGGGGCTGGAGGTTAGAGAGATGCTGGAGGAGATCTGACCTGATGGATGACAGGTTGGCTCTGAGGTCACATTATGTCGACTATCAGTGGGCAATCTCCCACAAAAGGGAGGAATTTCTGTCTAGGGAGATTGCTGCAGTGAGGAACAGACCTGCTCAGCTCTTCCACATCGTAGACAGGTTTTTACATCCAGCCTGTCTTGGTGTTGGGGGAACAGTTTCAAGCACTAGATGCCAGGAGCTGGATCTGTTCTTTGCTGACAAGGTGTCCTCTATCAGAGCTGAGATCTCCTCATGTATCTCTCAAAAGGGTTGCAGTACCCAGCCTGAGTCATGCCGGAACATTCCTCCTGTGGGGATAATCTCTAAGCTACGGTCAGTACAATATGATCTAGACCCAGGTCCAACCCACCTGTTGGCTGGTTGTTTGGACCTGATTGAACCAGTGGTTGCCGAGGTGATCTGGAGTTCCTTGAGGAGTGGGGTCTTTCCACTGTCCTTGAAAGAAGCCTTGGTTAGACCCCTTTTGAAGAAGCCCTCTCTGGACCCAGACTGCCTCGGCAACTACAGGTCAGTCTCGAACCTCCCATTTTTAAGGAAGGCCATAGAAAAGGTGGTGGCCATACAGCTTGAGAGACACCTTGCCTCTTCTTCTACCTATGATCCTTTCCAGTCTGGGTTCCAGTTGGGGCATAGTATGAAGGCTGCCCTGGCAACAGTGCTAAGTAATCTGATGGTGAGGGACAGGAGCACTCATACCATCGTGGTTCTCCTAGATCTCTTCTGTGGCATTTGATATCGTGGACCATGAGGTGTTGCTCGACTGCCCGCAGTTCTGATTTGGTTGGTCCGGTAATGTCATCAACTGGTTCAGGTCATACCTGACAGATAGAGTGCAAAGGGTGGTAAAGGGACTTGTCTCAGCTACCCCAAAGCCTCTGTGCTGTGGGGTTCCGCAGGGTTTGGTCTCATCACCCTTATTGTTCATGGTGTACATGCTGCCATTTGGGGACATTATCACGTGGTACGGGCTGGGTTTTCACTGTTGTGCAGATGATACCCAGCTGTACCTGTCCTGTGCATCCAATTCCCAGGTGTCAGACTCCATATTTAATAGCTGCCTCAAGGAAATCCAGTCGTGGATGACTCAAAATTGTCTTAAGGTCAACCCAGACAAGACAGAGATATTGGTGGTGGATTCAGGTCATCACTGGGGGAATGGCAGTTTACCATCCAGTCTAGTACTGGGTGTGGTTCCACATGCCACCTCCAGGAAGATGAAGGATTGGGACATGATCCTAGATGACAGCATGACATTTGATGTTCAGGTGTTTGCCGTGGTTAAAAGCAGATTTTGCCATTTTAGGAATATCGCCTGAATCCGAGCCTTCGTTCCTCCTAATGACCTGGCCATGCTGATACATATGTTCATCACTTCCAGGCTGGACTACTATAATGCCCTATACCTTGGGTTATCTGGAGGCAACCTCCACAGGCTACAGCTGTTGTAGAACACAGAGGTGAGGCTTCTGACTAGAGTAAGGAGATGTGAACATATTACCTCAGTCCTCCATGGACTGTACTGGTTGCCAGTCAGGTGGAGGGTTGTCTTCAAGATAGGGCTCCTTATCTATAAGACCCTGCATGAAGGGGGTCCCACCTATCTGCAAGAGCTCCTTGTCCCCTACCATCCAGCCTGGGCACTCCGTTCTGCTGAGGGAGGCCTTCTCGGGGTTCCCAGGGTTAGGTTGCAGCACTCTGGGGATAGCGCATTTGCTGTGGCTGCCCCTACCCTGTGGAACTCCTTGCCTGATGATCTGAGGAGGGCTCCTTCAGTAGAAGCCTCTAAAAGGGGATTAAAAACCTATCTGTTCCAACAGGCTTTTATTGATTGATTCAGAAATAGAACTGAATGTTTTTTATTAGGATTTTACTATATGTGCTGCATGATCTGATTAACTGTATGGCTGCACTGTTGTTTTTACTGAATAACACTCAGAGTCTTATGACTTGAGCATTTTATAAATAAAGTATCTATCTAACTATCTATCTATCTATCTATCTATCTATCTATCTATCTATCTATCTATCTATCATAAAACTCAGTAGTTAATGCCTCATCTTTGGCAAGTGAATAAAATCGATCATGAGACAGATTTTACCAGAGGTCTGTGAATTCATCATGTGCTAGTAAACGTTCATATATTTTGCTAAGAACGGACATCATCATCTTGACTGGGCATACGCTAAGCTGAAATCAGGACTACTGTTATTAAGGTATCAGCTAAAAGGGACTGTTTAAAGAATGTACCTTTTCCGTAAACCCTTCCAAGGGGGAAGGAAAAATGTCACCAATGAAACAGACTTCTATCTTTAAAGTATTTCACTAATGAATTTGAAATGGACTGCTGTTCAGGTACTTGCTAATTGCTAATTTCATCTGTTTTTCACATAAATGCCAACTGAATAATTGAACATTCTTTTCTGTTGGGCATTATGTAACATAGGTTCTTGTAACTCACACCATTTGGGGATTTGTGAGTTCTCATAAACTGCAATCAAGATCTGCTCTTGGGCTAGTACAAAATAAATAAAGTTGCCTCCCACATATTTGCTTTCCAAATGTGTGTTAGGGTAACATAAACTTGATTATTGTCCTCCTATTGTTGAACTCCAACATGGGCATTCTTATCACCTGCCCAGTACCCGAAGGAAGCAGCACAAGGATAAAAGCCCAGCACAGACAAAAGGAAACAGCACACCCCAATAACTTAATTAACAAACTCTGAGACAGCACACTGTTGCAAATGGGCACTAGTTAGTGACTCACTAATTTTGCAGTCACTATTTTTGCACACTCACCATTTGTTGGTGGTCGCTCTTATATCACAGCCACTGTTCCCACAGATGCTCAAACTGAGTCACTCAAGTTGAATCACTCAATTTGAGTCACCCATATAATGGGACACCATCGAGGGGGGGGGATGAAAAGCATTTCCGTTCAACATTATATAGATAGGAATGTGCAGACACAATAGGCCAAGGGGCTATTTTCTGCCATCGGATTCTATTTCTACTTTTATTTATTTTATGTTATAATTTTTAGCCAGGAAAGGAGCACTGAGGCTAAACTCATTTCCAGGTGCACCCTGGTAGAATAGGGAGGTTAAGTGACTTGCTTAGGGTCACAACGTTTGCAAGGGGAGAATATGTGAATCACACTCAGGTCTGCTGTATGTACCAAGCTCAAATGCTGTGGTTTGGAGCTAACTGAAAATGCAGCCCTCTGTGGTGAGGAAAGGAAACACCTAACTAGACTGCCATCACTTTATTTATTCCAATTTTTGACTGATGGTGCATGCAGTAACAATGTACTGCATTTGTGATGTCAACAGTCAATAGTTTTCAAACTATTGACCCTTGCTACAATGTACAAATATTGACTTGAGCTGAGGTCAGTACTGTAAAACCAGAACCCCCAAGGCATATTCTGCTGACTGCCAATTGTTATATAGTGTGTAGTTGGCCCTTTTTCTGTATGGATTTCCATCTCAGCTGAAATGTTGTTGTACCATAGTTCAAAGGTCACAGAACATTGCTGTACTCTTCTGTCTTACAACAATGTTCCAGCTGATCAGAAATCCTCATGGCACTTGGTATTTAGTACTGTGCTGCAGTGCCACAGGAATCCTTTCAAGTTCTAAACTGAAATTGCGGTCATATTGGCTGCTGCCACAGAGCACTCTGAGACCACTTTTATAAAAAAAAAAAAAAAAAAATCTAAAACCAAAGGGGAAAAACTATACATTAAAAAAGTACTAATTGGGTAAGCACATGCCTAACCAGCATGCTGCCACCTGGGACTTCTGATTACACTGGACATTTCAAGTTTTGTTCTCAAGGTCTGATGTAATCAGAACCATTCTGTGACAACACACGCTGGTAGTGCATAGTTGCCAAACCAGTATTCTCTGTATTTTAATTTATTTATTTAAAAGTTGATAACTGGAAAAAGCATCATGAAAAGAAGCTTGCTTCCTGATGTGATCTAAAGCTGATGGCTGAGAGCAATATGACATCTGTCAGTCATCGGAACATTATTGTGGGGATTCTGGTTTTACACTACTGGCCAAAACAGTCTGGGCCCAGATATTCAAACTGCACCAGGCTGTGGCACAACCCTGGGTGCAGCGCAACTTGGCTGCACAGGGGTATTGACTGGGCAATATTCAACGTAGCTGCACCATGGCATAGCATTGTTGAATATCGCACCCTCGCCACCCGCAGTGTGCATGGCGCAGTGGCACTGTGCCAGCGCAAGTGGCCAGAGTGGAGCAGGGGGATGTGCTAGTGCAAGTTCCATTGCACTATGCGCATCAACCACAATATTCAAAAGTGCACATGCAAATGGGGCATAATGTATTCAAGGCACAAATGTGGCCATTTGCATGTCATTGTGGCCCCATTTGCATTCAGGTGTGCCTCTCCCCGGTGACTTGCGCCTAGCACCCTGCCAGGCAGCAGCCATCGGGGACCGATAACCCCTGCCCAGCACGGTAATGTGCCCACAACCCAACTGCAGGCTTCAGTATACATAAAATTAATTCTATATCCCAGGCGGTCCAGTGGACCACTGTCAGCCCGATTGCAGGCATTTGTAATAAAAAATTACATTCACTATCCCTGGTGGTCAAGCCAGTACCCCTCCCCACCCTCCAATGAGCCTCACCGCCCCTCTCCTTCCGGTCAGTGGCGGGCAGCAGCACCAACCACCTGCCGCCCGCTGCCCACTGAATGATACATGATGGGGCTATCGCCCATTGGTCCACAGCGTGAGCCAATGGGCATGCAGCGCCCATACCGCATCACATCGATATGTGAATGGATCCATTCACATATCTGCATTGCATGGTATGGGGCTGCAGGCACATTGGATCATGCTGTGACCAATGGATGTGCAGCCCTACCTCATGGTATCAAGTCAGCAGGCGCGGGTGGCAGGCGGGAGGGTGCTGCCGCCCACCGCTGACCGGGGAGGCAGTAAGCAGTGGGCTCAGTGTGGGGGTACGCTAGACCACCAGGGATATTGGACGAATTCTTTTATTACAAATGCCAACAATCGGGCTGACAGCAATCCACTGGACCACAGGGATATAGAATATCATTTTATTTATACTTAAGCCCACAATTGGGCTGACAGTGGTTCACTGGACCACCAGGGATATTGGACGTGATTCTATGAACAGATGCCTACAATCGGGCATGGGGGGGCACCGCCACGGAGGTGCAGCTGGAGCTCGGGAGTCCACCCACAGGTGGCAGCTGCCGTGTTGCACCCTGCAACACAGCAGCTCACCTGTGGATGACCAGCCATTGTTCCTTTTTTTTTTTTTGGATCAACTTTGTGTGGCACAAGTAGGGGTTGTGCATGCATGGACTCAGCACATCCCGGGCTGAATATCGGGATGTGCAGAGTATGCATGGGCACACCTCCCCCCACCTGCACCGCATACATTGCTGATGCACTCCGGCACTTCGAGAATTGTGCCAGGCACAATTCCCATTTGAATATCGCGCTGGGGCGCATCAGTGGGTTGCGCATGGTGCGACACTGTTGCGCCATCTGCAACCCTTTGGAACATCTGGGCCACAGTCTGTATCTGTATTTTTAAACCTTATTTATGTTCTGTTACATCCCCAGACCATTTGTTGAAGAAAACGTCCCTTTGTTATGGTGTACCATAGATTTAAAAAAACAAAAGTTAATTAATGTCAGTGGTTCCCCCTTGTGCTCATTATAGTGGTGGTTCCTTTTTTTTTTCTTAAGTAATTCCCCGGTGTAATGACATCCACCCCCCCCACACTGTTTGTTGCAAAGTTTAATACAAAATGCTGTTCTTCTTTAGTCTAGTGTCCCACCCCCTCCCAGTTTTGAGTAGCCTTCTTGCTCTCCCAGACTGCAGCCACCTCGAGACGGCTATGGGTATATCCCTTCTGCTCGCCTCTACTACCAACTGACATATTGATGGAGTGCATGTGCAAGTGTAGCTGGCAATAGGTTTTGAACTATTTGCCAATTGCTACATACTAATTGACAGTTGTTTGAGAGGACAGCAATCAAAAGTACCTTGCTTTTAAATGTCATGTGATGGTCAACTGACCAACTACAAGGCGCAATTGTGGTGCAAGGTTTAATAATAGGTAAATTTTCCTGTCACCAGGATTTAGAGGGCATGACTGTAGTATGATCTAAATTTTGTCATGCAATATTAGTTTCAACCAATGGGAACACATTTATTATCCAAGAATTAATAATTGCCATGTTGTTTTTTCCCATATGGCTTTTTCTTCTTCGATTGGCACAGGCAGGCTATCAACCCTGCTCCTGCCTCCTCCAGGTTCTGCATCTCGTCTCTCCCATGTCTCAGGCCCAGGATCCCCCATAGACTGCCCACCATGGTGGGGCTGGGAAGTGGAGGGCCAACCTCACCCACCCAGAGATCTACATCTAGACTGGAAAAAATCCAAAAATATCATGCTCATACCTTTTATGTTACTTCACACTGGAATTCATATTTCTTCTAAGGGGTGCTGCTAGGTTGTGGCAAACAACATACAATACAAAGATACTAGCGTACACCCCCCCCCCACATAGCATACCATATTTAAACTTTCAACTGCCAAAATTGGCTATATTTACTTCAAGCTCCATGTGAGGAGTGGGTCCTCTTAGCTTCAGACTGGAATTTCAATATGAGTAAGCTAAATCAGCAATGTCGAGGTAGGACCCTTTGATTTAGTCGCTAACTTTTCAGTGCCTCAGTGACTACTAATTGACTTCTTTTATACTGTTCTCCCATCAAGGATTTTACACAGGTGTTTCAAAGGGAGCATGCTGGGAAGGAGCACCACAGACTCCCTAAACTCAAACAAATCCAAATATAGCATGTTCAGACCTTTTATGTTACTTCACACTGGAATTCATATTTCTTCTAAGGGGTGTTGCTAGGTTGTGGCAAAGAACAGACAATCCAAAGATACTACCACACACCATCTAGACTGGGCAGAAGATGAGGCACACAATCTAGACTGGGCAGGAGACAAGACACACCATCTAGACTGGGCAGGAGATGAGGCAATGGCATGCCACAGAAACAGGCAGGCAGAGCTTCATGTGTCCCATGCCAACCATTTTTCATTTTCTCCCTTCCCCAGTACTAGGGCATACACATCAGCATATGCACATGGAGGCAGGGACATGCTACAGAGTCCCGCAGCACCCTCCCAATTTTGGCCTCCCTCTGAACCCGCACTACCCTCAGGCCTCCAGTCATTTGGCAGGAATGCCAATCCACCCTGCCCGGGAAGGGAGAGCTGTCTCCTGGATACTTAGTTCTCTCCCTCCCCAGATGACCCCCAGCACCCTGCGTTTGCCACCAAACATGGGTCACCAGTATGCCAGGAGGTTAGACACCAGCATCTCAGCCCTCCATACCACTGGGCCGACCAATAATTGTCATGTTTTAACAGGGGGAAACCTGAGCTTTAGTGACTGAGACAGATAACACAACACTGCCCAGCGGTTTATTTCAACATTACTTTTACTTAATAAAAATTGTTTGTTACAAATATGTATTAAATGTAAGCATCCCAAAAACGGGCATGTACTTTTTTGTACTTATTGGGATCCCATCACTTTGATTGTTACTTAACTTGCTAGTTCCTTGGACTGCAGAAACAGGAATGGTGAGGGGGCAGAACAGCTGCAGCAGGAAAACTTTGGGCTAGGAGGCCCTTGTTTCATTTGTGTCTAGTAAGCCATAGAGAGTGAGGTCCCAGGATGGCCATGGACTGGGACCAAACTGCATTTATGCTATTAGATGCCAACAAGTTTGCCCACATCAACAGACCCTGTTCTGGCCTCAGCACAGGCACTGAGGGCCAGAACTTGAGTTGCAAAGCCCTTCCAGGCACCCTAGAAATCAGCTTGAGCTGCCAAGAACAAGGACCACAATATATAATCAGACATGCAGCTTGAGGCTCCCATGCTGCCAGAAACCCTTTGACCTAACATGTCTGCTGTAAAATATTGTATGTCAATGGTACCAGACTGCAGTGGACCAGTAAAGTGCTCCATTTGCAGGAGCATGACTGTAGCTTGACTCCATGAAGTAAATACCTGTTTTCCCCTTGAACATTCGGCCTATTAGGGACAGGGCTCAGAACTCTACAAAGAGTGGTGGGCTCAGTCTGAGCAGTTTGCATCATATTTAAAGTGAGGTGAGAGTAGAACTCTGTGGAATCTCCAAATTAGGCTTCCCATGAAATTTTGCTTAATATTTGAAATTCTGCCTAATTGTGCAGAATATAATCAGAAGTGCAACTCTGAAATTATGAAAGCAGTATTTAAACTGGAGATTAGTAATTCTTGGCTTTCAAAACACATGGGTGAGTGTTATATAATTTACATAAAATACAGATTAGGTCTCTGCAAACTGTAGAAAACTAATCTGCAGATTACATAAACCAAGGCAAACTAATCTGCAATGTACATAAAACCATGTAAAACTAATCTGAAGATTACATTAAAAGACTTTCAAATTTCTGTTAGGATTACAAACAGCACAATACACAATTTCTATATAGCCACAATGGTTACTAAAAGGTTAATATTGGAACAATGGAACTCTCCAACTATATAACCATTCCCTACATAACGATGGTTGTATAGCATGAGAAGGCCATCTTATCTGAAAGATTATTAATCAAATGGAAAATGAAAAATGAACAGGACATTTCAGTGTGGAAAGATATTGTAGCCATGTAACCACCATTAATAACTGTTTGATAAATTTGTGTAGTACTGTACATAGATATCTCCATGGTAAAGGGAGTGGGGATTAAGCTATGTGAAGTAACTTTAGGGCAAACATTGCATAACTTTAATAAAAATGTTGTATAAACCTACAATAGCAAAGGTAGGATTTATCAAATTAATCTGTGTAAGTGGAATGACAAATAAAAAAATACATTAAAAAAATTAACACGTTTCAAAATTCCATGGAATTTAGTGACAAATTCTGCAAAACAATTTGTAAGCAGAATTGCTACTCCACCCGAGGTTGGCTGATGGGATTTTACTTTCCACACATCTGTAGTTTGTAGCCAGATCCCTAGGTCCAGACAGGCTGCCAGTGCTCCATGAATAGTAGCACTGGGATTGCTCTTCTCAGTTTGATTTCAGCAGGAAGCCAGTGCTCCAATTCACAGCACGGTGAGAAAGGCAGAATTTGGGAGAAGGATGGTCTTGCCCTGAAGTCATTTCATCACTGAGGATAACTTATCAGCCTGCTGAAAAGAAGCAGAAAAAGGCCACCACTTGACACAGCAGGTTACAGCCAGATCTCAAGGAGCAGTTGGTAACCTGAGCCTTTACAATTACCCATGAACTAGGAACTGCAAATGGCTGGAGCCTACCAATACATATCCCAAAGGAGGTGGGTTCTGCTCACATCAGGTTGTTGCCTTGCAGTGCATGTGTAGTTCAAATAGACAAGTGCCCCTGTGTTGCCACATAGAGCTTCAACAAACTGCCATTTCAAGATGAAAGCTCAGCCATGAGAAAGCTGGTTTTGATCACCACTGAAGCTGCAGTGGGACAGAAGTGAGAGAGACTGCTTTGTTCAGTTGGCTCCAGAACCATGAGTAAACTACCAGGTTTCAAACCCTGCTACTTTCACTAGTTAAATAGTTTGGGGAGGGGTGGGGGGCTTAAAAGACCTGGGAAGTACTGCATCTGTAACTTTAATAGGTCCATGCCAAAGTCCTCAGAATATCTAATTTCTGTTACTGGATTACAGATAGTCAATCAATCAAAAATCTTTATTTTACCAGGTGAAACACCTTTGAGTAAACTCATTTATAAGATGGACCTGGACAGGTACATGATCAAACACAGAATAATATTACAAAAAATGTAAATAAAGGCATTACATACAATAGAATAAGATACATTTGTAAATATGTACACTAAGAGAACACGTACAGATAGCAATCACATAGCAATATATGCATTGAACATACCAGCAGAACAAAGGCAGTGTGGGCAACCATGCAGGGAAGGACAATGGTTACATGGAACAACTAATGATGCAGAAAGGAGGGAGGAGGACAAGCATGAGTAAAAATATAGGGGGGGGGGTTAGTGGAGGTCAAACAGAGGGTACAATGTCTGAGGTCAGTATACTTTTAGCCAAAAATCAAGGAAAGCAATTGCAGGACTTCTTAACAGAAAGTGCATCTGGTGATTTGAATACTGACAGATTAATATGGCAAGCTATTCTCATGTTTTTTTTTGGAGTTTATTCCAGAGTTGAGGAAGTGCTAAACTTATTGAGGCCTGCCAAAGCATGACATGACTTTGGGGATAATTACGGAAATGTAAGAGGAGCCTCTCAGAGCATAACTACCTAATTTACAACAGGGTAAACAACCTGAAATGTACTGTGGGAGCTTCTTAGTGATTGCCTGGAAGGTTCAGAGAGCAGCATTTCATTGCCATCTGAATGTAAGGGAAGAGCAACCCACTAAGGAGTAAAGGGAGCAATGATGTGTAGAATACGATGTTACAGAAATAAATCTTAGGGCTCTGCACTAAACTGTGCACTAAAATATGTTTCATATTTGCTTTCCATTTGTCAGGAGAGTGCATAATTTCTTGCCAACTCATCTAAGGGCCTCAGCATGTCCACTGACAATGTGTGGACCACTCATCTCCTTAGGAAGCTCTATAGGACTGCAGGGGCCAAACTTTGGTGCACCAGCTAGGAAGAGATTGTGGGAGTCTGCAGGATGGTGAGGGGAAGTTGCATATGAGCATGCATTTGTATTGCAATTTAAAGATTATTTCCTTTACCATACCTTCCTGTTCCCTGATTCTTCCCTTTCCCCAGAAAAACTGTTCTCCTTATTTCTCATTGTATTTCTCTTTATGACATATTATTGCTTGGCAGTCATTTGTTGCAGGGAGGGACTCTGTGGAACCAGGATATGCTACTGTTTCCTGTGGGCTAAAAGGCCTGAGTGGCAGCCATCAGGTATCCCCTATTTTAATGACAGATGAAGGCAGGTGTCATTAAAATTATTTTCTACCCAAAGAAACCCCATCTCAAGAACCCAGGCCAGCCACCTCAGTATAAAAGGCAATGAAACCTGATGTCTCTGGACAGACATATTACTACATAAATATATCTTAAAATGGAAAAATAAACAGCATTTTATATTGTGAGTAGACTTCTACTAAAACCTTTTTTGTCTTGGAAATAGGAAGTCCAAACAGCTAAAAATATTAGTGACGTAACACAGCAGAAACTGTGGTTTAAGAGAGAAAGAGATGATTTTCCACACGTCTCACTCCCAGTCATTCTTGTATTGCTGAAATCACTGTTCATACTACATGGCTCCAAAGGGAATCTAGGAATCAGGATTACTGTGTGCACATGTGCAAAACACATACCCCCACCAAAAATTGAACATCATTAGAAAATGCAGTTTCAATTTAATCTGAGAGTGTATGATCAGGAAAAGTAATAACACAGAAAATAGAGAAGTAAAGAGTCGACATTTCTGAGTGAGATGGAATTAGCTGAGCTATGCTTACCATCTGCTGTTCTGAGTTACAGTAAAGTGTGATGTTAGCTAAATTGTTTTTGCTAAGGAAAAAAACATTGCTGTATTAAACTGCTCTGAAAAATAAATAATTCTGTAATTTCACATAGGGAAGAGCTGGTGTTGGGTGCCACTGCAGTGCACTGAAAATGTTTCATTGAGGCACATTTTGAAGAATTTGAAACTCAGAGGTGTTTTTGTTTTATGACTACAGGCTGTCAAAGTTTTGTGTAGATTGGCTAAGGGTTTGATCCTCAAAGTTGTATAAATAGCTAAGGTCATGCATATTTATGGTTCTGGGTGGTCAGGGCGCTGGCAAGTAAAGAGCCAGTGGGAGGTCACCGGCAGGCACAGCAATGCACCACAAAGCCACAGGGGACCGGGAGTGACAACCAACACAGCACAGCTGGGCAGTGCCACACACAGCACACCTGCAGACCCACCCACAAAATGCCTACAGAGCAGCAGGAGGTGCAGCAACCTCGAGGAACACGGAGTGCAATGCACCGCAGACATGGTCCCCATGGACACAATGCACAAGGGACTGGGGCACCATGTAGAGGACAACATGGCATAGCCACTCTCCCACATGCCCAGTGTCACAGTGAAGCAATGCACAACACCGACTGCCGCAGACAGCAGCGCTCATCACACCTTGGCTGGGAGCCACGCACGACCGACAGGCCGGCATGTGAGGCGCCACCAGACCATGGTGGAGGAGGTGGGCAGGGGCAACAAAAATGCCCAACTGCGAGTAATGACACCTAGATCAAGGGTACTGGCAGTGTGCATCAGGGCATGCAGCCCAGGGACACACACCCGGGAACAACCGTGGCAGTGGACATGCTGCGGACTGTGGGGGTGCACAGAGGCCGCAAAACAGACCACAGACCCATAGCACACCACCAAAACAGGGGCCATGGGCTGCAGCAGGCTGTGGCAGTCATCCCCAAGGCCGCAAGTGTCAGGGAGGATGAGTGTACTAGGTGGTGTGCCGCCGCATCATGGCGTTCTTATCGCAGGAGCAGCATTGTACCCCTGGGTGCCAGGTGCCCTCTTTCACTGTCGCTCTGCTTGTGGGAATGCCCTTGAAGTTTGTACACTCCCACTGGTGCTTTACTTGCTGGTGCCCTGCTGTCAGTGCCCTGAATACCCGGAACCTCATATTTATGCCAGGACTGTAGTGTAGGTCATACATAATTTAAACTCACAAAGCAGCTGGCAAGTACGAAGGTGCTGAAAAGTAATAGAAGTGTAATAACAAAATAGGTTAAAAACTTGAGCAAAATGTATCAGTAAAAACAAGGTACATAAAGCAAACTACAAAGCCACTGAGAGGGGGACAGGAAGGGAACAAGGACAATGAGTTAACAAGTGACAGACATGCAAGGAATGGACACAATAGGATGGGAAAACAGATACAGTCATAGTCAAGAATTGCTTGATAGAAAACATTGCAATGGCAGTTCCTCATTGAGCCCCTTAGGGCTTAAAGATTCCAATGTGTACATCCAGTAAAACTTCATCTTGGCATGTTTTTGCAGCAAATCACCCCCACATATTCCTACTGTTACTCTTGCATTCCCAGTAAAATGCAACTATGCTGACAAGTCATGTCCTGCCTCCTGGAAATGTGATGACATAGCACTGCTCATTGATTTACTCTGACTTGTGGATTTATGTTTTCCAATCCCTTCGTTTAACAGACATTTTGTTTGAGCAAGATATACCTGGTCACATGGACCTAGAAGCAGAAAAATGACTTCCACTGTAAAGCAGTTTATGAAGCAAATACTTAGGAATTCTTTATCAGACCTTGGATGTTTAAATGAGTGGATGTCGCTGGCATTGCTACAGTGTACACAGTGGTCATTAGAGAATGCTGGAAGCCATGTCCATGTGGGGCTGGGATGCAGATATAAATTGTGTACCAGGGAGTCATTGATGTTATGGCCTCATCTGTAACTGAAGCACAGTTGTTCAAACATATCTCCCATGAAGGCTTGTCTTCCCTGCCGCACTGACCAATGTGATTTTATTGCAGTTGTCACTTGCTTAACCTGATCACAAATGGTGGTCTCAAAGGACATTGGTTGTTCATTTTGTGCATGAATACGCGGTTCCAAAACTGTTGCATTATTTGCATTAATGGCTGTATTGTAGCTATTCATGACCAACTCTAGTGCATACCCTCTGTGCACCAAAAAAAAAAAACAATTTGCCATATCCCTTGATTTTTGTATAAAACTCCACCTCAGTGCTACATATTCTTGATATATGTAACATATGGTCACAGGGTATCTTGTTGGCCAGTGAGCATTGGTAAATGCTCAAAGAAGACAAAAGGCTGTTTTACTCGGTTGGTTTCTGTACAAAATTGTTTCAAGTTTTGTGCCATTTTTTTATGTATAGTATTTTTAAATTCAAAGATTTGACTATTATCATTATATTGGTGTTTGGGGATTTAAGGTTGGTGTCAGTATTGTTGATATATTTGATAAAATTCTCAAGTCCTTTTGTGTCCCAGTCTACAATAACAAAATATCATTGCTATATCAATAACCATAATAGAGCATGGGAAACCTGACTGGGACATGGCCATGCTAGGATATGCTCTATTCAAAAAAGATAGGGCAGGAAAACAAGGAGGAGGAGTGGCTATCTATGTGATGGAGGAAATAAAAGCAACAGAAGTACTGGGCAGAAGGGAGGACGTGGAGGTACTGTGGGTCACTCTGGAAACCATGAATGGTACTGCTATTCAAGCAGGTGTACCTAGAGATCAGTGGGGCACAGGATACAAGGCAGCATGGATTCACAGCGGGAAGGTCATGTCAGATGAATCTAATCAATTTCTTTGACTGGATGACCAAAGTGCTAGACCAGGGAGTAGCTGGGGACATAGCTTACCTAGACTTTAGCAAGGCATTTGAAACAGTCCCACACAAAACATTAATAAACACGTTAGCCAGCCTGGGAGTGGGTCCCAGGGTGGTAGCCTGAGTAAAACATTAGCTGGACAACAGGACGCAGAGGTAATAATAAATGGAGTCCACTCTGAAGAAAGGGGGGTTACTAGCAGGGTACCACAGGGTTCAGTAATGGGGCCGATACTCTTTAATGTCTTTATAGGTGACATTGCAGAGGGACTGGAAGGGGAAGTATGCCTCTTTGCAGACAACACAAAGATCTGCAACAGGGTCGATGTCCAATGGGGGGGTGGAAAGGATGAGAAGGGACTTGGCAAAGTTGGAGGAATGGTCAAAAGTATGGCAGCTTAGATTGAATGCAAAGAAGTGCAAAGTAATGCACCTGGGAAACAAAAACCCAGGGGAAAAGTGCACAATGTGGGGGGAGGCACTAACAACAACAAAAATGGAAAGGGACCTGGGGGTGGTCATATCAGATGACCTAAAGGTAGGCAAACAATGTGAGAAGGCAGTAAGGAGGGCTGGGGGATACTGGGATACATAGGGAGAGGCATCACCAGTAGAAAACAGGAAGTTATCATCCCTCTGTACAGACAGTTGGTGAGACCCAATCTGGAATACTGCATGCAGTTCTGGAGACCCCATCTCCACAAGGACATAGACAGGATGGAGGCAGTCCAGAGGAGGGCAACTAAAATGATGCAGGGTCTGCACAAGGAGCCATATGAAGAGAGACTAAAGGAGCTTAATATGTATACCCTTGATGAAAGGAGTGAGAGAGGGGACATGATAGAAGCATTTAAGTACCTCAAGGGAATCAACAAAGTCCAAGATGGCAGTGTCTTTCAGAAGAACAAGGGGGCACAATTTGAAGATGGGGGGTGGCTCAGGGGCAACGTGAGGAAGTATTTTTTCATGGTAAGGGTGTGTGTATGCATGGAATGGCCTTCCTTTGGAGGTCATGGGGTCAAAGACAGTGGGGGAATTCAAAAATGCATAGGAAAGACATAAATCAATTGTAGTGGGGGAGTAGAAGGAAGTAAGATGTTTATTAGCTAGGATCTACAGCTAATCCAATAGGTAGGGAAATGGGCCGAATGGGTGGGCCAAGCGGTCCTCATCTGCCATCAAAGTCTATGTTTCTGTGTTTCTACAGACCTCTAACACAGGGGGAGGAGTTAGACATTTCACTAGTGGAAATCATCCATGAAATGGCAGCAAAAGGGGAGATGCTGCTGATGGGAGACTTCAGTTTGCTTGTAGTA
The DNA here is from genome assembly GCA_016271365.2 of Neoceratodus forsteri. NCBI lineage: Eukaryota > Metazoa > Chordata > Ceratodontiformes > Ceratodontidae > Neoceratodus > Neoceratodus forsteri. The sequence continues at coordinate 506,143,178 of CM057452.1, read as the reverse complement.
AATTGGAGCACCATCACTGCAGCTACAGCAAGGAGCAGAGACATCCTGGAAGCTCTTCAGGTGGCAGGACTCAGACAGTTAGTGGTAGAACACACCCATGAGGGGACAATATTTGACCTGGTGCTCACCAACAGGGACAAAATGACAAATGTGGAAATTAGGAGTCACCTGGGGTCCAGCAATCACTGTACAGTGTGGTTTAATGTGATGACAGTGGAGGAATCCAGCCACACAAAGGCAAGGGTCCTGGATTTCAAAAGAGTATATTTTGTAAAACTAGAGGTAAGCCTGAAGAAAGTCCTAGGGGGTAGAGTGGAAAAGGGGAAAGAGCAACAGGCACATCTTAAGGGAGCCATAACGTAAGCCAAGAGCCCTTGTGTTAGGTGAATAAATACAACAAAGAGGAAGAAAAGACATCTCTGGTTCTCAAAGGAGGTGGCTGGGAGGGTGAGGGAAAATGGTTAGCATCTCTCTGATTGCCCAGCTGGACCGTCTATCCCATATGGTTTCCAACAACTTATCTAATTACTATTTATGCTGGACTCCTTATCTGGCATATATCTCTCCCCATGCAGGTATAGGCTGATACCTAACACAAACCCCTTTCGGTTATGATCTGTTAGTGCAGAGAAGCGGCTGTTGGATACTTGATTCCTCAACTTTGGAATTTCATTATCAGATAATGCCTTGTGTTACTTCTTATCTTTATTAGATGTTATTTTTGCAGATGGACATGCTGTTATTGCTAAATTTAGTATGTAATTATCCACATTCCAAGTGAGATCTGCCTCAACATCCCCTTATGGACACTGAACCTTGACTTTTGCATTTTGTTTGTCTCTGGATTATAAATGGGATATCTTTTTTGCTGGGGCAACACTTTTTGCTTTATCCTGTGACAGCTTAATGGTTGTATATCTAAGACTAATGTTAAATGTAAACATAGTAATGAAACAGCGAAGAATAGTCACATATGTACCACTCTCACATTGGATGATTTTGCTGCATGTTTTCTTTATTTCTTTTGTTGCTGAATTGCTCTGTAATCCTGGCTATGAAACATAATTGTACTGCTTTAACTGATAAATGCCAATAAAAAGCATTAACTACGAAAAAAATGGTTAGCATTCAGAAGATACAAAGGAACACAAAGAGAGGAAGGCAGAGGAATGTATCTAGAAAAACTAAAGGAGGTGGGGAAAGACAAAACCTTTTTAGATACATTAGAGAAAAAAAGAAAATCGGGGTGGGATTGTGAGATTAAAAAGAGAATGGGGGAGGAAGCAGAATGGGACCAGGAAAAAGCTGAAATCCTGAACAAATATTTTTGTACAGTGTTCACGGTAGAAAGGGAAGGGGAGGGACCAAAACGAGGTATTAGAAGCGCCAATGGATGGGGTGTGGACCCCAGTTTGTTTACAGTAGAGAGAATCCTAAAGGAACTAGAAAATCTGAAAGTAGATAAGTCAATGGGGCCAGACAGAATTCATCCCAGAACAGTTAATGAAATTAGAAAGGAGCTGGCAGCAGCACTGACAGCTCCATTTAACAAATCATTACAAACAGGTGTGGTTCTGGAAGACTGGAAGAGAGCAAATGTTCTCCCTCTCCATAAGAGCAGAAGCAGAGAGGAGGCTGGTAGCTATAGGCCAGTCAGCCTAACCTCAGTGGTGGGGAAATTAATGGAATTATTACTAAAGGAAAAGATTGTGAGATACCTTGAATCCAGTCGACAGTGGGATCCAAGCCAGCATTGTTTTACAGTAGGCCAGTCTTGCCAAACAAACCTGATAGATTTCTTTGACTAGGTGACAATGGAGATAGATCAGGGAAAGGCAGTAGATATGGCCTACCTGGATTTTAGCAAGGCCTACAATGCCTTCCTGCATAAAAGGCTAACAAACAAGATGAGCATCCAGGGAGTTTGATCCTGGGTGGTGAACTTGGTTAGAAATTCGCTGAGCGGTAGGACACAAAGGGTGGTAGTGAATGGAGTTCAGTCTGAAGAGATGGAGGTGACCAGTGGAGTGCCTTAGGGATTGGTACAAGGCCCAGTATTCTTTAATGTCTTCATTAGCAACATTGTGGAGGGGCTGGAGGGGAAGGTGTGCCTCTTTGCAGCTGACACAAAAATCTTTAATAGCATCGCCACACCGAGGGTGTGTGAAAAGAATGAAATGGGACCTGGGCAAGCTGGAAGAATGGTCAAATGTATGGCAACTGAGATGCAATGCAAAAAAGTGCAGAATGATGTACTTAGGGCACAGGAACCTGAGGGAGATGTACTCAGTGAGGGGAGAAGCATTGTCAGCCACCAAACAGGAGAGGTATTTAGGGGTGAATATATCTGAGGATCTAGAAGTGGCTGGACAGTGTGAAAAGGTAATTAGAAGGGCAAGCAGGATGTTTGGATGCATAGGGAGAGGCATCACTAGCAGAAAAAGGGAGGTGCTGATGCCACTATGCAGATCATTAATAAGGACTCATCTAGAGTACAGTATTCAGTTTTGGGGGCCACATCTCAGAAAGGACATAGACAGAGTTGAGTCAGTCCATAGAAAGGCTACAAAAATGGTGCAGGTGCACCAGAAGTCATATGAGGAGAAGCTCAAAGACCTCAATAAGTATTCTTTGGAGATGAGGAGAGAGAGAGAGAGAGAGAGGGGGACATGATAGAGAATTTCAAATACCTTAAGGGACTAAATAAGGTACAGAGGACTTGCAGAAGAGACGGAGAACAAGAACTAGGGGACATGAGATGAAGTTTGTGGGATGTAGAATCAGGGGTCTCATTCCCTCTGGTCTCTGGTACAGTATCTCTTCTATTGGGTGTTTTGCAGGCTGGTTGCTAATCTTCATCTAATTCAATGAGTCTTTCCTCAGTTTCATGCCTGTGTTCTTTCACACAGATCTGGAGATGTTCTGGAAGTATTTGAATAAATTGTTCTGGAATCATTTCTTCAGCTATTTGTTGTGTGATTTTCTGTTCTGGTTGCACCCATTTGTAGTAGTTGTCTTTCAACCTTACTAAAATGTCCCGGGGTTGGTCTCCAGGTCTGAATCTGATAGACCTGAATCTTTGCCTGTATGTTTAGTTGCTGATGTCATATATTTCAGGAGCATTCATTTCACATGGTCATAGTCAGTTGCCCTTTCAGTTTTCACATTATTGTAAGCTATTTGGGTCTTTCGAGTTAAATATGGAGCTATTCTGACCATCCATTGATCATGGGGGCATTGACAATCTTCTGCCACTCTTTGAAAGTCAATAAATATGCTTCAATGTCATCTGAGGGGCATAGTTTTTTTTTTAATTTAATGTCTTTTGGAGGATGGGTGTAATTACCTCTTTTGCCTGTAGGAGGCAGCAGATCACCACGTCTCATAGCTTCAAGCATATCTCTCCACTTACTTTCCTGTTCCCCCCATTTATTTTCTTGTATATATCTATATTCCTTTCTCTGCTTGTCAGCCTCTTTTTGTCTGAGGGACAACCAGGATAATAAGTCCTGCAGTGATTCAGGAGGGGTTTCAAACCATTCTTGCCATTCTTTTTTTTAATGGGTTCTCTGACTCATCCCTAGCAGCCTCTTTAGGATGCACATCAGGGTCTTTCTTCTCAGTCATACATCTGGTTACAATCTGGTTAGAATCCACTGGCAGTCAGCTTCCTTTCCCACTAATATGACTTGTCATGCTGCCAAGCAGGGTACTGGATTCAGCATCCCACCACACACACCATATTGTCACAGAGTGGAAGGGAAAACTCTAAAGTCAGTGTCATGTTCTTCAATTTCCAATACGTTTTACATTAAAGCTCTTTTTAGAGCCTGCAGAGTTACCTCCCTTCTATACAACGATGCAGCTTCTGGCAGTATTTCACAGTAAGGGAAAAATGCTGCATCTCAATTTTCTGATTCTTTCTGTTAGCATATAAAAAATAATTTTTAATATCATTTTAGTTAAATTTGGGTCAACAAATCTAAAGTGCTGACCATAAACCCTAAGGAGGTCACAAGTATGGGAGACGGTCATGAAACAGGAAGGAGGTCACAGACCTGCAAAAGATCACCTCCTCACAGGTGTCAGCACCCAACAACAGCTCCAATGTGGTCTTCTAGACAGGAGGAGCTGCAACACATTCTCCATGAGTCTGTGTATTTCCACCTAGAATGTAGAATTTTTGAACATGTCAGTGTGATGTGGATACAGTTCCCTTCTGCTGTCTCACATTTTGGGCACATGGGGGATTTGTTGCTATCAAATATTTGCATTGTAGTAGGAGTGAGGTATGTGTGGTACAAAATATTTAATTGGATTTGTCTCAGGTGATTATCTGTGGCATAATCTTGGAAATGGGCAACTGCACTTTTCTACTCCTCCTGAGAGTGGTCAGAGCCCAGATTCTTGCCCCATTTGTGTTGGGTAGCAGTGGTGGTAGAGGGAAGCTACCAAGCAACAGTCCTTTGAAGGCTGTGCATTAGCATGTATTTGTCAGGGGCTTGTAGATAAGGCCTTCTGCAAGTGACAGGTATCTGAGTGCTCCCACAGGGTTACTGTGATGCAGCAGCCATCCTCATAAGTTATGCATATTGAAGCCAAGAATCTCAGGACAGAGTACTACCTGGGTGGAGTCTGAGTATCTGCATCAGAGGAGGAGAAGGACCTGTGAGTGATGATCACTAGTGATCCGAAACACTCCACACAGTGCAAGAAAGAGCAGCAAAGGCAAACAAGATGATGGGATACATATCTAGGGGGATCAGTAGTAGGAGAGAGGAGGTTACACTATCCTTGTACAGGTCACTGGTAAGGCAGCATCTAGAGTACAGAGTTCAGTACTGGTGCCTACACCTCAAAAAGGACATTAATCTGCTGGGGAAGGTTCAGAGGAAGGCTACAAAGATGATAGCATGTCAGTAGGGTAAGGCATATGTGGAGTATTTGAGGGCACTGAACATGTACTCAATGGAAGAAAAAAGAGAGAGAGAGAGATACGACATAATTGGGATCTTCAAGTACTTGAAAGGGATAAATAAGACTGACAAGGAGAATCTCTCTAAGTTGAGTGGTAACCAAAACATGAGGGGGCACAGTCTTAATCTGGAAGGTGGGAGGTTTAGGAGGGAGGTCAGGAAGCACTTCTTCACAGAGAGGCTGGTGGCACATGGAATGTGCTGCCGGAAGAGGTTATCACATTGAAGACAGTGGGCAGCTTTAAAAGAGACTGTGATAGGCAAAGGGCAAAGGTAAGGATCATGGGTAGGGGGGATGGGAGGAATGGGAAGGGAGGGTAGGGACAGTAGCCAGTAGCTCAAGCTGTGGACCCTGCAATATGAGCAGACTAAATAAACCAAATGGCCTTCTTCTGCTGGCTTCTTTGTATGTTTGTATAAGCGTAAGTTGGTGAAGAAGTCAGGCAAGAAGGGCAGGAAATATGCTTGCAGTGCTAACAACACTGGTTGAGGAGGAGGGGGTGCACGAGCTCCAGGAAGGGACAGGAAGGGCAAGGGAATCCTCAAGAGATAAGAGCTGGTTGGGGAGGGATAAGGGGTAAGGGGAGAGAAGCACTGCTGCTGGGAAGGACGGCAGGCGAAGAGAGGGGGAAGCCTAGGGAGGAGGGGATGGAGAGGATGGGGAAGGAGCAGTGAAAGGGGGGACAAGACAGAGGGAGCAAAGGGGGAAGCAAGGAAAGAATTAGTGATGTGGCAGGCTCCAGTAATCGGTACCATGGGAAAAAGGGGGGATGGGACAGGGATCGAGGAAGGGGGGTGCTAGTGCTGGGGGATTCCATACTAGAAAGGATCAGATGGGGCAGCAGAGGGGAAAGGCATAGTCACATATGGGTGGAGACCATAGCAGGGCTAATGGCAGACATAGTGGGGCAAGTGGTTCTAAAGTGTGCAAGGAGGGACAGGAAGAAACCGCATGTAGTGGTGCATGTGGGCACTAATGACCTGGCAGGGAAGAGGGTGAAGGTAGTAAGCAGGAGGTTTAAGGAACTAGGAGGGCTATGTGAGGAAGTGGGGGAATCAGTGGCCTTCTCATAGGTGATCCCAGTACCCTGCATGAGTACAGAAAGGAAAGGAATGATTAGGAAGTTCAACACTTGGTTGTGGATTGGTGTCGGTACAAGGGGTACAGGATAGTAGGGGACTGGGTCAGAACCTTGGTCAACAAGGATCTATAAGTAGGGGATAGGCTACACTTGTGTGGAGAAGGGGAGGGGGTGTTAAAGCAGGGGTTTGAGGGATACATAACATCAAGGGTAAAGTTAAACTAGGTGGAGGGGTGGCATGAGGACAGATGGTAGGCGGTAATCCCAGAAAGGGGAGCCGAGCATGCTTGCCCCCCAAGCTATCAGAGAGGAATTTGGGGTAGGGGCACAAGGAAGGGTTAGAAGAGGGGAAAACCAGAAAGGAGGGGAGGCATAGGTTGGAGGGTGGTCTCACTGAATTTGAGAAGCTTAAGTAACAAATCAGCTGAGCTACAGGCTCTCTTGGCAGTGGGGAGGGTGGACATAGCAGCCATCAAGGAAATATGGGCCACCCAGAACTAGGACTGGGATATGATGATCCTAGGGTACAGGACATACAGGAAGGACTGGGCTAAGGGGAAGGGGGTGTGAGGGAAGGAATAAAGTCTATGAGGGAGGAAGGGATGGGACGCCCTATGGTTGAAGTTTCAAGACTCCAAAAGAAGAACACTGAGGGTGGGGGTGGTGTACAGGCCACCAGCTCAGAGGGATGATCTGGATAAAGAGTTGGTTGAGCAGATTAGAAGGGTCTGTAGGAAGGGGAACACAGTAGTGTTGGGGGACTTCAACCTCCCTGTGGGGACTGGAACACCCCAACCACCACGAGTGCAAAGGAGCAGGTATTACTAAAGGCATTTCAGAACATCTTCCTGGTGCAATTGGTCCAAGAGCCAACTAGGATGGGAAGGACTCTGGACCTGGTACTAACAAGCGGGGAGGCTGTAAGGGACCTGGGAGTGGAGGACCCCCTAGCTGGGATTGACCACCACTCAGTGTGGTTCACACTCAGTATGGGAAGAGAAACAGGAGGTACAGGTACCAGGGTGATAGATTTTAAGGGGGTGGACTTTAAAAGGATAGGAGAAATTTTGGTTGGGCATTTGGAGGGGATTCAAGCATGCTTGGATGCTGACCAAAAATTGGATATTATTAAAAAGAGACTAGCAGAGGTTGCTGAGACTTGCACCAGAACACGGAGCAAGAAAGGTAGGGCAAAGAAGCCAAGCTGACTAACTGGGGAGGTCATGGAAGGGGTGAGGGCCAAGAGAAAAGCATTCAAGAGACTCAAGAAATTGGGAGGGCAAGGGAACAAGTTTGAGTACATGAAGAAATCCAGGGAGGTTAACAGGCTAGTCATGGTGGCCAGGGTATCCAGGGAGTTTAGACTGGCACAGGGAATTAAGAACTGGGAAAAGGACTTCTTCAGATACACTGGCGAGAGAAGGAGAAACAAAGACCAGATTTGTGAGGATTAAGAAGGATGGGGGGAGTGGAGAAGGGGGGGGGACCAGGCAGAGGCACTGAATGATTACCTCTTCTCTGTGTTCACAGAGGAAAAAGGGGGACAGACACCGCATGGGAGGGGTGGAGTGGGCAGGGGTGATTAATATAAGGATTACGGAGGACAGGGTTCTAGAAGAACTAAGGGTGCTGAGGGTAGACAAGGCACCTGGGCCAGACGGCATTCACCCTAGGGTGCTTAGAGAGCTAGCGGAGATCCTGGTGGGACCACTGGCAGACCTGTTCAGTACATCTCTGGACACAGGAAGTGTGTCACAAGACTGGACAATGGACCATGTGGTGCCCATTCATAAAAATGGCCTGAAGGATGAACCAGGCAACTATAGACCAATAAGCCTCACTTCAATCGTGTGGAAGCTCATGGAGACAATCCTAAAGGAGAGGCTGGTGATCTTTTTGGATGATAATGGTCTCCAAGACAATCATCAACATGGGTTTGTCTCTGGCAGATCCTGCCAGATGAACCTAGTCAAGTTCTATGACTGGGTGTCAAGGGAGCTGAACAAGGGTCATGCAGTGGACATCCTGTATTTGGACTTCAGCAAGGCCTTTGATTCTGTGCCACATGGAAGGCTGGGGGGAAAGCTGGAATACTTAAGGGTGGGAACAGAAGTGGTCATTTGGATCCCCAGTTGGCTGAGGGGTAGACAGCCGAGGGTAGTGGTGGGAGGGGAACTTTCATTTCCTAAGAATGTCACAAGCAGGTAGAGATGCAGCTAATTTTAAATCTGCTGGTGAAGTGGACTCAAAGTGGCCACTTTGCGTTGGTGGAATACTACACGACATCACCACTGTAAAGTGCTCACTTCACCTTCTCATTATGACTTTGTGTGATCATTCCGCCTTAACGCAAAGTAAGGTGAAGTGACAATAATATAGGCAGCCACCCACACATCACATGACTTACAGTACTGTAAGTCACATGCTTTAGCCAGGCAGGAAACGAGTCAGAAAAGCAGTTACTTTCACTTTCTCCTTTGCAGTTGTAGAAGGAGAAAGCCTTTTTAGTGTAGAGAGAGGAGAGTTTGTTTTCTAGTTGCATCGTTGTGATTCTGAGCACAAAAAATAGCTTTTTAAAAGCTACATCTAGATTTTTCTTGTGCTGTATTTTTCATTGTTGTTTTGCTACTAATATTTTTTTATGTAAGTTTTGTTTTGTGTGTGTGACTGTGTGTGTATGTGTTTGAGTGCGAGACTGTGAGTGCAGGTGAAGGTCTGAGTATTGAGGCATCAGTCATAGTCGGGGACTTGTACGCAATGGACCCGGGACGGGGAGAGTCTGTGGCATGTGGGCGTGGGCAGAGTAGAGGAGTGCACACACTTGGGGTGGTTGGGTGTTATTGGACCGCTCCCGACTCTTGGGTGTTGCATCTCCCCCTGTTGAAGCAGCAGCAGCAGTACCAGCACCAGCAGCACCAATGCCACCAGTGGCTGCGCATTCACCTAGGCCGCCACTACCACCACCACCAGCAGCAGTTGAAGAGGCTACAGCAGCACCACCTCCACAGCCACAGGTGGAGCCCCAGGTAAATTAAGGTGGTTCTGGCAGTATATCTGATCCCCCCCCCCGCAGCTCCCCAGTGTGGCAGTTTTTTAACTGTGTGGTGGGATACAGCACCATTGTGGTCTGCTGTCTGTGTGATGTGCTAGTGCACAGTGGCCCCCCGGGGCACACATTTGGGGACCGGTGGCCAGTGCTCGCATATGGCAAACCACCACAAGGTGAAGTGGCAGGCTGCCACCAAAGGGGCCAGGCATCCACCTGTTGGCCCTTCTGTGGCAGTGGCAGAGGGTGCTGGGGTGAACTTGTGCCTCACCGCTGCAGCAGGAGGAGGACAACTGCAGCAGCTGCTCCACCACCACCACCACTGCCACCACAGCCACCAGCATCACCCTCACCACCACCACCACTACCTGGCTTTCCTGCTGCAGTGGACACCACCACAGTGCCTGCAACACAGACCGACATTGCACTGGTGTGTGGGCACCCCTTGAGGAAAGCAACGAGAGGGTGGGTGCTGTGCAGCAGCAGGTGGATCAAATCCAGCAACAGCAGCTGCAAATACTGACAATGCTCCACCTGCAGTTCGAACACCATGGAATCCCCCATTAAAGGATTTTTTCTGGACCCCCCCCCCACACTACTGTGCTATACTGTTTTTGTGTGTTTTATTTTTGTTGTTTAGTATTAGACATTTGCCCTTCTGTTGTTGCAGTGCCTCAGTAATGTTGACTTTCTGTTGTGAAGTGCTTGTGTACAAGCTGGTGTGAGCAGTGCAAGTATGATGTGCTAAATTGCATGTGTGCAGTCAGTGTTGTTTCCTGTGTGTGTGTGTGTGTTTGTGTGTGTGTGTGTGACATCAGACTTGCTGCAGCGTGTTGCAAACATATATTTCTGTTGCTGACTTGTTGCAGTGTTTATGGAATAAAGAATAGCGAGCAGAATTATGTATATTTTATTGTCACCATTATCATCAGTGGACTAAGTAATACGATACTTTTTCAGAGGTGTCTGATCAGAGTGCACCGTAGTCACATATTGCACACATAACTTTTAGGAGAGCATGTGTTTTTTTGTGCTATGATCTCCGCAAAGTCATTCGTGCACTGTGAGTGACTGAGGTGCACAGTGACCTGATACCTGGGAAAAAATATCATATCACTTACTCCGCTGGTGCTGATGGTACCAATAAAATATACATCAGGTATTCTTTGTTATCTTTATTCTTGATACTGCAACAGGTCTTACCATACCTATGTTTGCAAGAGGCTGGACAATGTATGCAAACACAAGAAAGAACACTGATGGCACACATTCAGTTTAGCACAACATACTTCCATTGCTCAGTCTTCATGCTGTTTGTGAAACACTTAAAATCCAATTCATGTGTCCTGACACAAAGTAAACATTACTGAGGCTCTATAACTATTTTGTTTGTGAAATAGCCATGATAGAGATTCACCAACTTACAGCAGTGCCCCAATATGGGTGCCCCTTTAGCAGGAAATCTTTCCATAGTCCTTACATAGTGCAATACATTTCTGTGGAAACCATCTGTAATTTCATTAAAGTGTGTCAAGTCATGGAGGAATTCCTGTTCTGAAAAGCCACCCAAATTCTGTCCCCCTTTCTCAGCAACTTTAGGATGTGAAGCCAGGGAGAGCGTGGGTGCATGCTCCACTATAGTGAATGTCCGGCAGCTTTCTGAATGTTTCTTTATGTTATAATGGTCAGTTTGTGGTGAAATGTGGGCACATTCCCACTAACAAGGCTCTTGTTACTGGAAATGGGCCCACACATTTCACCACAAACTGATCATTATAAAATAAAGAAACACTCGGAAAGCTGCCGGAGATTCGGACATTCACTATAATGGAGCACGTACCCGAGCTCTCTCTGGCATTACGTCCCAACATTGCTGAGAAAGGGGGGCAGAATTTGGGCAGCTTTTCTGAAGAGGAATTCCTCTGTGACATGACACACTTTAATGAAATTATGAGAGGTTTTCACAGAAATGTATTGCACTATGTAAGGATATGCGGAGCAAGAAAGATTCCCCTTGAAGTAAGGCACACACATATTAGGTGCAACACCATAACTGTGTAACGTGGTGAATCTCCGTAAAGCAGCAGTTCAACAATCTGTTGAGAACTCTGATCTATATATTTTAATGCTATGTTACATTGCTACTTACTTTACTTATATCCTGACTTGAATTATACTATAATTTCTAGTATTTGAGTCTGCTGTACTACTTTTTTTCATGTCTGAAATAATGAAAGGAGCACTTCTTTTAATATGGTGCTGACCAGGTCTTTGTCAGTATTTTCCACTGCTTTTCTTCATCACATCAGTTGGTTGTTATATATCACTTCTGTTGTGAATTAACAGTTATGCAGAAGGCAGTGTTTTATGAAGCCACAGAACAATATTTATTGAAAAGCAACTGCAAGTAAATACAAACCTGGTCATAACAATATTGAAAGGTGTGCTCATTTTTTTTTCATACACGACAAAAAGTAGTAAAGCAGACAGAAACTGTGAAAAGAAGTGTAACATTCAAGACATGACTCAGAGGGAACTAGTGGCTAGCAATGTAAAATAGCATGAAAAAGTACAGTTCAAAACTGTCACCACATTCTTACAATGCTGCTTTAATTGATAATGTCAGTATGACATAATTAGCTCACAATCACAGCACACATAATGCATCTGCCTTGTGTCCCAAAAATTGACAAGTGGTAAAGTGAAATGGGAGCATTACAGCACAAAGTCCCCCAGAATTAATGGCACACTCAGTCATGCACACAGTGGTGGCACAGAGTTCCCAGATTTTTTATGCTTGCCCAAAATGCATCTGCCTTGTGTTCAGAAAATTGACAAGTGGTAACAAAGTGAAATGGGAGTGTTACAGCACGTACAAAGTCCCCCAGAATTAATGGAGCACTCAGTCATACGCGCAGTGGTGACACAGAGTCCCCAAATGTTTTCTGCATGCCCAAAATGCATCTGCCTTGTGTCCAGAAACTTTAAAAGTGGTAACAAAGTGAAATGGGAGCATTATATCACATACAAAGTCCCCCAGAATTAATGGCACACTCAGTAATGTGCGCAGTGGCGGCATAGAGTCCCCAGATTTTTTCTGCATGCCCAAAATGCATCTGCCTTGTGTCCAGAAAATTGAAAAGTGGTAACAAAGTGAAATGGGAGTGTTTCAGCATGTACAGTCTCCCAGTATTAATGGTGCACTCAGTCATGCGCACAGTGGTGGCACAGAGTCCCCAGATTTTTTCTGCGTGCCCAAAATGCATCTGCCTTGTGTCCAGAAAATAGACACGTGGTAACAAAGTGAAATGGTTGTTAGTGATGGTCACGGTCATCGAATGAAACCACTTCTGTGTGTTGCATGTGTGCCCCAGCCCGGGGGAGGGGGGGCATGATGTTGAAGAACTTCTTTGGGTAAGGCCACTTTGACACAACAACAAAGCATCTGGAAGTTTCCTAAAAAAAGAAATGAATGACTTCTTACAACTTGATCGTTATTTGTCCCTGGTTCTCAATCTCAAGTAAAGTTACATTTCAAAACCACATCTTGTCAAGTAACACAACCTGTGTGCAACTTTTTCAACACTGTCATGGTCAGGGCTGCACAGCTGCAGTTTCAGAATACAGTGCATGAATGATATCTTACAGAAATAGTTTTGGTGAAGTACACGTCACCTACTTTATGAATCGTACTCAGTCGCATTTGCTGTAGTCTTTCAAAAAACATTGAATAGATGAAATAAAATCTTGATACTTACCAGTATGGATTTCAAATGGATGTTCCATAGATTCCTCTGTACGGTACAGCTGCAGTACCATTCCTACCGACTTTCAGTAAAGGAGAGTTTTGCTGTAAAAAAAACCAAAATAAGTGTACCATATGTGTTTGACCATTGCGGCTCTGAAAAGCTATAGAAAACAAAACGTACAACTAAAGGAAGTTAAATAGCATAACAAACATTAGTACATATACTCACTTTATAGTTTAAATATTAAGAAGCTTTGTGCCTGTGGCTGATGACTCCCTCTGACTTGGCATGGTAAATGTAAATGTAATGGGGAAATATTGTCTGAATGACACTGGTGGTAGGTGCTGGTGGTGATAGCAGTGGCACATGATGACATTCTCTGTTATATCTTCCTGCATCTGGTGGTGGTGGCGGCTGTAGCTAACATCAGTCCCAGTGGTGGTGGTGGTCCGAAGGGTGGAAAAACTCATGCTCAGTGGTGGCAGTGGCTAACATCAGTCTCAGTGGTGGTGATGGTCCGAGGGGTGGACAGACTCATGCTCAGTGGTGGCAGTGGCCAACATCAGTCCAGGTGGTGGTGGTGGTGGTCCGGGGGGGTGTACAAACTCATGCTCAGTGGTGGCAGTGGCTAACATCAGTCCCAGTGGTGGTGGTGGTGGTCCAGTGGACAGACAGACTCATGCTCAGTGGTGGCAGTGGCTAACATCATTCTTTCTCCATTGTGTCATCATCTACATCAGTGGTGGGCGGTTTCCGGCTGCCACTGCCAGTGACACCAGGATGGTCCATTTCCACATCACCAAAACCTCCATGACTAGGCCGGGGTACGAATACTGAGGTTGCAGTCTGTGCTGGTATGTGCCTTTCATTCATTTTAATGAATGTTAGCAAACTAACATTTGCAGGAGACAGGTTTGTTCGATGACCCCTGACTATTGCACCTGCTGAGCTGAATATCCTCTTGACACTTACACTGGATGGTGAGCATGTGAGGTACTTCAGTGCCACTGCAGTCAGCTCTGGCCATTCACTGACCTTTCCACTCCAGTACAAAAGAGGATCATCAGTTATTGTTGGATGCCTGTTTTCAGACAAATATGACTCAACCATTCTCTGTGCCACATTAAGTCCAGTGGTTGATGCATCATCCTGTTCTCCGGAATCATTTATTTCACAAATCCCCACTTGGGACAAAGCCTCCCAAAGTGGGTTGATGCCAGCCACTTTGAATGACAGACCTCTTGGAACTGCAGTCCCCTTCCCCTTGCAGGATATACTTGATGGTCCTCTAGGTACACCTTCAGCAGGATTATGCTGCTGAGATTTGCTGACCTTGGCACATGACTTCTGTGCCCCATGAACCAAGCGCACCAGTTGACCACTGATATATTTTACCAGTTCAGGCCCTCCCTCCAGTACTGATGCAATTCCATGTTTGTATCGTGGGTCCAGCATTGTTGCTATGGAAAAGTTGTCACTACACTGAATGCTCAAAATGTGACGATTCTGGTCGGATACTGTCGGCATGTGTTACAGCAATATACTGCTTGCACTGTCTCCGGCAACATCAAGGCCATGCTGTAAATTCACCAATGTTTGCCTCAGCACCCACAGCAGTGGAATTGATTGGCTAATGGAAGCAGACTCACCACTCACTGCCTGTGTGGCATGTTCAAAAACCCACACGATTTTTATTACAGAGTTGTTCAGTCATCATAGACATGGAGGCCCTGGAACTGTCACGGCTAGTGTGCATCACAAGATATTCTGAGATGGCTTTGTATTGTTCATACAACCTCTCTGCCATGTATAAAGTGGAGTTTCATCGGGTGAAAACTTCCAGCTTCAAGCGGTGCTGAGGCAGGCTGTTTTGCATCTGCAACTGCCGCAGTTGGTCAACAGGCTTTCCAGATCATGAAAAGTGAGAGCAGATATGGCGTGCAATGGTCAGCATTTCCTTTACATCAGGGTGCTGCAGAAACTCCTGCACCACAAGATTTAAACAATGGGCCATGCATGGAACATGAAAAAAAACACCATTCTTGATGCATTTCACCACATTTAAATAAATAAATAATACATTTGACCCATTGTCACTTGCTATGAACCCAGCTCTCAGGGACAGAGGGTTCAGCCACTTGTCAATTTCAGTCTGTACCAAGTCCAACATATTTTCACCAGTGTGCGAACAGGTGACATTGCTCATAACAGTCATTGCATGCTGTTGAATTGCTGGAAGAGTGCTACCACGACAATCCACCTTACTGCACTGATTATTAACACTACCAACATCACAAACAACACCTGGCACCTGTGCCAGTATGCAGATATACACAAATATGAACTCCCTGCTGTTTTGCCACTTGTCCACATATCCATACTTAAATGGATGAATGGAAACATAGAAACATAGAATTTGATGGCAGATAAGGACCACTTGGCCCACCCAGTCTGCCCATTTCCCTTCCTATTGAATAAGCTGCAGATTCTAGTTAACCAACAGCCTACTTCCTGCAACCCCCCACTACAATTGCCTTGTCTTTCCCATGCATGTTTGAATTCCCCCACTGTTTCAGACCCAACAACCTCCCCAATCAGACAGTTCCATGCATCCACCACTCTCTTCGTGAAAAAAAAATTTCCTCACATTACCCCGAGCAATCCTCCCCCATCTTTAAATTGTGCCCCCTTGTACTTACACATCTCTTTTTCTGAAAGATGCTACCCTCCTGGACTTTGTTGATTCCCTTGAGGTACTTAAAAGTTTCTATCATGTCCCCCCCTGTCCCTCCTTTCATCAAGGGTATACATATTAAGCTCTCTCAGTCTCTCTTCATATGGTTTCTGATGTAGACCCTGCACCATTTTAGTTGCCCTCCTCTGGACTGCTTCCATCCTGTTTATGTCCTTGCATAGATGGGGTCTCCAAACTGCATACAGTATTCCAGATGGGGTCTCACCAACTGTCTGTACAGAGGGATAACCACTTCCCTTTTTCTACTTGTGATGCCCCTTCCTATGCATCCCAGTATCCCCCGGCTCTCCTTACTGACTTCTCACATTGCTTACCCACCTTTAAGTCATTTGATATTACTACCCCCAAGTCCCTTTCAATTTTTGTTGTTGTTAGTACCTCCCCTGCTATTCTGTACTCTTCTTCTGGGTTTTTGTTTCCCAGGTGCATTACTTTGCACTTCTTTGAATTGTATCTAAGTTGCCATATGTCTGACCATTCCTCCAGCCTTGACAAGTCCCTCCTCATCCTTTCTACCCCACTTGTGTATCGACTCTGTTACATATCTTTGTGTCATCTGCAAAGAGGCATACCTTTCCCTCCAGACCCTCTGCAATGTCACCTATAAAGATGTTAAAGAGGGCTGGACTCAGTACTGAGCCCTGAGGTACTCCACTGGTAACCCCCCTTTCTCCGGAATGTATTCCATTCATTATTACCTTCTGTGTCCTGTTGTACAGCCAGTTTGCTACCCAGGCTACCACCCTGGAACCCACTCCCAGGCTGGCTAACTTGATTATTAGTCTTTTGTGCGGGACTGTGTCAAATGCCTTGCTAAAGTCTAGGTAGGCCATATCCACAGCCCCTCCCTGGTCTATTACTTTAGTTACCCAGTCAAATAAATCAATTAGATTCATCTGACATGACCTTCCTGCTGTAAATCCATGCTGCTTTGGGTCCTGTGCCCCACTGGCCTCTAGGTACTCAACAATTCTTTCTTTCAGAAATGATTCCATCATTTTCCCTACCACTGAGGTCAGACTTACAGGTCTGTAGTTTCCTTCTTCTGCCTTGCTCCCACTTTTGTGAAGGGGAATCACATCTGCCCTCCTTCAGTCCTCAGGTACCACCCTATCCTCCCATGATTTGTTAAAAAATATGGTCAGTGGTGTCACTAGGTCCTCCGTTAGTTCTTTTAGGATTCTGGGGTGAATCCTGGCAGGCCCCATTGCTTTGTCCGCCATGAGTTTTAGGAGTTCTTTCAGGACTCTTTCTTCTGTAAATGGACTGGTGTCAACCCCCCTACCCAGAGTGCTTCTATTTTCTGGTTTAGGTAACTCCTCCTCATCTTCTTTTGTGAATACTGAACAAAATTATTCATTCAGTAGCTCTGCCTTTTCACTGTCTCCCTCTGCCCACCTCCCCTCTCCTTTATTAATCTTCACTATTCCTCCTTTAACTTTTCTATGCTCCCTAATGTACCTATAAAAGGTTTTATCCCCCTTCTTAACTAAGTTGGCTATTTTTTCCTCAGTTTGGGCCTTTGCTATTCTGACTGCCTTCCCCACTTCTTTCTTCTTTAACTGACACAGTTCCCTGTCATGCTAGTTCTGTGATTACTTATACTTTCTGAATGCAGCCTTTTTCTCCTTAACCTTCCCTGTCACCTCTTTTGAGAACCATAGTGTTTTTTTTACTCCGCTTTGTTTTCTTTATTACTCCCACACAAAGGCTTGTTGCCTCTATGATATCAGTTTTGATTTTTCTTCATTGTTCTTCCACCCCTCCTTTTTGGCCATTTGGTAGTGCATGTCTCAGGTATTCACCCATTTGGCCAAAGTCGGCCCTTCTAAAGTCCAGTATCCTTTTTTTTGTATGGCTTGTCTCCATGGTTGTGCTTATTGTGAAGCACACTGTGCAGTGGTCAATTGTTCCCAGATGTCTACTGACTTCTAAATTTGTGATCCTCTCTCCATTTGAGAATACCAGGTCTAGTATTGCTCCCTCCTGAGTGGGTTCCAACACTAGCTGTCTAAAGCCTTCCCCCTGCAGGACATCAAGAATGACCCAGCTCTTGGATGTGGCTGCAGTTCATGTCATCCAGTTAACATCTGGCATATTAAGGTCCCCATCAACAGTATCTCCCCCTTTCAGCCATTTTGAGAATGTCCTCTATCATTTTCTTGTCCATTTCCTCCCCTTGAGATGGGGGTCTGTATACAACCCCTGTGTGGATTGTGATGCCATTCCCTATCTCCATGGTGACCTAGAGTGCCTCTTGCCCTCCCCCTTTACTTTTTAGTTCTGTAGCTTTGATCCCTTCCCTTATGTATAGAGCTACTCCACCTCCTCTTTTACCCTCCCTGTCCCTTCTGTAGACTGTGCAACCCGGTATGTTGACATTCCAGTCATGGTTCTCCGTGTGTCATGTTTCTGTGACTGCCATGATATCCAAGTTTTCATCTTCCATCAGGGCTACTAGCTCAGGAAGCTTGTTTCCCAGACTACAGGCATTGGTACTCATTGCCCTCCATTTAATGTTGGCTTTATCCTTTTTTACCCTATCCCTGCTCTTATTGCCCTTGTCCATTTTTCCATTTACCCCTGTCCTGTCGTCTGCTGAGCTCTGTACCTCAGTGTTTACCTTACTACCTGCCATGTTTTGTGGGGGGAGGCTTGAAATTTCCTGCCTCTTATCAGCACCTCCCCCCTTGGCTAGTTTAAAAGCTTGTCAAGGAAGCATTTAAACCTGTCACTTAGGAGCTTGGTTCCTTTCGTAGACAGATGCAGACCATCGTGCCAGTATAGACCTTTATCTCTCCAGGTGTATCCCCAGTCCCCAATGAAGCCAAAGCCCTGTGCTCTGTACCAGTTTTGCAGCCATTCATTAAACTGCATGGTGTGCAGTACCCTAGCCTCACCCCTGTCATGGACTGGCAGCACCTCTGAGAAGGTAACTGTGCTTACTACCTGTCTGATGCCCCTTCCCAACTCCACAAATTCATCCTGCACTGCACTGATTCCATGCCTAGCGAGATCATTTGTCCCAAGGTGGACAATAATATCTAGTTCCCTCTCCTGTGATATTGCTTCTGCAATTGTGAGAATTCACTTCTTGTCCCTCCAAGCCATGGCACCAGGCAGGCACCTTACTTCCCTTCCTCTCCTCTCCTTTCCCCAGTTCTACCCCCCTAACAACTGAGTCCCCTATCAGAAGCTGTTTCCTTTCCCCATGGTGTCCATTTCCACCCTTTTGTGGGTCTCCCTTGTGGATGTCCTCAGCATTCTTCTTGGTCTCCACTGAGGGTGCCATCATAGAGGAACCTTGCTCTGCCAGATTGGTGTATAATTTGTGTAGAGGTACAACTAGGGGTCTTCGCCTCTGTTCCAGCACCTGTACCCTCCCAGAACCCACTGTGGTCCAACTGCTCTTCATACTTGGCAACCTCTGAGGCAGTGGTTGTGGCAGTGGTGCTCTTTGGGTGGGGGAGGCCTCCTTAGTCCTTGCCAGTTCAGCCTGGATGGGGGCAATCTCCTCCCTCAGGGCTGACAGTTACCTGCAAATAGGACAGAAACATAGTTCCCAGAATGTCTCCTGGAAAACTGCTGCCCCACAGCCAGAGCATTGCACCACTCCCCACATGTTCTTCTCCCTTATAATATACAGTATGTAATATATATATATATTTTTTTGGGTGGTGTGTTTATGTTCAGTGATGGGATATTAAGAATATCACAGTTCTGCCTCAAGACCTGTTGAAGAAGTGATGTCAGAACTTTGGCTATAAAGGAAATGCCACTCCTGGGGGTGTGGGGTGGGGGGAAGGGGGGTGGGTAGTCCACAACCACAGGTGACTGTTAGAAACAATCAAATACACCACTGCTCCACCACCCTGGTGAGTACTGCCCTTTATAGTAATTCAAATAACCTCCAGAGAGGAGGAATGTTGAAGGGCATGTCTTACTGAGTTGGACACAGTAAGGAACAACTCGGGGACAGCACAGGTCGAAAAGTATGTCCTGGATGGGACCTTCCATTTTGGACAGGCACTTTCCATTTTGGACAGGCACTTGCAGCAAACCGCCGGAACCCAGAATTCTCCACAAATGAGAAGAGCAAAAGATCAATTGCCAGAATTTCAGCTACAGCAGCATTAAGTTCACTTGACACTGTATGATTGGGGGGCTACTTCAGCTTATGTGCAAAAGCACTCTGTAATGTGGGCTGACTTAAACGTTTTACATGGGGTATGATGACAAATGGTTTTGCTCTGTGATGAATGGCATTGGCAGGGGGTGGAGTGTGGACGTTTGATAAAGACAGTTGCACAGGTGATGATGACAAACCCAGAAATGCAGTTATTTTGCCAGATTTGCCAAACAGGATTGATATACCACTTGCACTAGACATACTGCATTCACCACCACCACCAAAACTGTTACTTTCACCAACACTAGACAACATTTCAAAGTCATTATGCTCCTCAACCTCATCATGCCTGTAGTAATCCTCTTCTCTTATTACCTCACTACTGCACACTTTTAATTTCCTACTGGACTTAACACTCATGGAAGGGGATAACATGCTCGTTATGGTTACTGATGAGGGTGAATGCCCTACTGTGGTATTAGCTGCCATCTTGTGCTGGATCCACAGTGCCAAGTGCGTATTCTTAAGATGCATATGCTGTCCTCCTGTTCTCAGATGGATCCCCTTTTTACCTTGACTCACACGCACATGGCAAACCTGGCAGATTGCAACTGACTCATCATTTGCATCTTGAACAAAATAATCCCAAACAAGGGATTGTGATCCTCTACTTTTAACATGTCCATGATGCGGCTTATTTAACTCCATTCATTTAAGCACTGAAGTGGGGGGGGGGCTACGTGATGTTTCCGGCACTGCACACCTGAACTGCAACTGACTACCATGACTACCTATTATTATTACTGGGTCATCATCATCAACTGAAACTGGTAAATCACAAGTTTTTTATGGGGGGGAGATAACTGCAAACAGACTCAGAAATAGCCACCTTGAATTTCTTTTTCTCCGGCTCCCAACTGGGGTCAATTACATTATCATCACATTCATCGACATCAGACACATCCACATCTTCTGCTTGGATGCTGGCATGTGGAATGCATGTTGCAACCACAGCAACATCATCATCATCATCACATTCTTCATCATCATCTACACCACCATCACCTGATATTTTCTCACCACACTGTGAATCACTGCATGGAAAATGCTTGACATTAACCACCACGGTGGACGAAATATCACATTGTGTGCTATCGTTGACAGGATTATCAGAATCCTCAGGTTCAGTTACTGGCATGTTACTGGGAAGTATGACATCATCTACACTGCCACTCACTTGCACTGCTTCACGCTCCACTATATTTTTGGATATGGTACACTGGTCAGAATTCGAACTTGAGGCAGCAGTACTCATACTACCACCACCAGCAACTGCACTAACACCACCATCTTGGAAAACATCATCTCCTCCAACTATGAGTGAAGCTATTGAGTGGGCTGTAAAATCATTGCAGGAGAAATACCTTTCCTCACATTAGCAATGCACTTTTGTGTCTGCATACTACCACACCCACAGACTATCTTACTGGCAGCAGTGCCATGGCAAGAACCAGCTTTGCTTGCACGTCTCTTTGCAGGCATTTTGGGGGATCAACAACAATATTCTAAACAAATTTATATTTTGGTACATTCACTCTCTGATTAAGGGGACGCTGGATGTGAAGCCAAAAAAACAACTGTGACTTCAGCAACAGTTAGAGACGGTCACGCAAATTCACAAGTGACTGAAAACACCTTCAGTAACCAGTGGTGCTTAGGTCACAAACAATCCAATCTGGTAAAAAATTCCTTTTGCAGGTGGGGGTGGGGGGAGAGCACTGACTCCAGATTTTTATGGCAGTACAGGCAGCAAAACAAAGAACAGATACCATGATCACAGTACAAAATCAGGCAGCTGCAGTGGATAGCAGGTTCACACTTCTGCACCTGCAATTACACTGTGGCACAATAAAAGGTTTATTATTTGTTGTCACACAACACTGCATACACACTTACACACACACACATACACACACACACACACAGAACAGTTTGTCTACAATGGTGAACGAGTAATGCTTAGTCAATTAAAATGTTCAGTAATATGCCACATATTGTAAGCAACCTGAAATTATGAACTGCCGCACCAGATCCACATAACACACACACACAATCAGCATGACAATTTCAACAATTACTAACAATATTACTGTGTACATTAACACAGTCAGTTATATAACAAAAATATAACCAATAAACAAAGAAATCCCTATTTCTCCAACTTAAAACTAACTACACCACAGATACGCCCCTCCCCAAAGCACACTTTCACTGTCTTTTACTACATACACTCAATGTTGTACATTAACATTCAAAATCCACACACAGACAAAAATGCTCGATGATATGAGCACAGGAGGGTTTCCTACAATCGATGAACTAAAGTTTGAGCCCAAAAAAACCCTCAAAAATGCCTTTTTAACAGCTTTTAGAAGATTTCAATCACAGACAGCTCTCAAAGCACACTGTCTCCTGCAGCTTCCTACACACACTACCCCGAACTGAGGCTGTGCAGATCAATATAGAGCTCATGTGACTTAAAATTCCATGAATCACTGCAAAATTCACCATCGGAGCTTAAGAACAAGGCAAAGTGAGGTGAATTGCATTGCTTTCAATGCACTTCACCTTAAAATTTGGTGGAATAATGGTCTGGGCAGGTGAAGTAATGCAAAGTCGTTGTTTTCAATGGACTTTGCGTTACTCATTATAACGTGAAGTACTCTGCTTCGCATTGTGGAGCACTCCGTGAATCTGCCTTTACTCCATGAATCATTTCGCGGAGTGGATTGAGCCAGCTTCGCCCATCACTACAAGTGGGGTGCTGCAGGGTTCGATATTGGGACCAGTGCTGTTTGGAATATTCATAGCTGATATCTCACATGGAGTCTGATTGAAGATCAATTTGTTCGCAGATGATACCAAGATGGGAGCTGTGGTAGATGACATGGAGGGATGTAGGGGACTGCAGGAGGAGCTGAACAAACTACAAGAGTGGTCAGAAACATGGCAGATGGGGTTCAGTGCCAGGAAGTGCAAGGCCCTGCACTTTGAAGCTAGGAACCAGTGGAGGAAATATCAGCTGGGAGAGGTAGAGTTGGAATGCACCATGGAGGAAAAGGATCTAGGGGTGCTTATTATGGGGAGCATGAACCACTCAGCTCAGTGCAGAAAGGTGGCTGCAAAAGCAAACAAGATACTGGGGTGCATAGCGAGGGAAATCTCCTCCAGGAACAGTGAGGTGATCCTTCCCTTGTACAGGTCATTGGTCAGGCTGCACCTGGAATGCTGCGTACAGTACTGGCGGCCATTCCTGAAGAAGGACATTAGATTGTTGGAGGGAGTGCAGCATAGGACAACAAAGATGATCCGGGGAATGGATGGAAAATCCTGTGAGGAGAGGATGGGAGAGCTGAACATATATACACTGGAGGAGAGGAGGGTTAGGGGGTATGTGATCGAAGAAGGACATCAGATTTTTGGAGGGAGTGCAGCATAGGACAACAAAGATGATCCGGGGAATGGATGGAAAATCCTGTGAGGAGAGAATGGGAGAGCTGAACATATATACACTGGAGGAGAGGCGGGTTAGGGGGTATGTGATCGAAACCTTTAAATACATAAAGGGAATAAACAAGACTGATACAGAAGAGATTTTCCAGATCAAAAGGGGGAGGGACACGAGAGGGCATCAGCGGAGATTGGAGGGGGAGAAAATTCATGAGGGAAATCAGGATACACTTTTTCATGGAAAGGGTGGTGGACAAGTGGAATACTCTGCCTGAGGAAATGGTATCCTGTAGAATGGTGGGTGTATTTAAGAAAGGGTGGGATAGAGTAAGGGAGTGCTGTTGTGAGGAGGGAGGGTAGGGTGGGGCAGGTGCAAGTTAGTAGTAGTAGTAAAATGTTTATTCATAAATTACTTTATGAATCAGGATAACTCAATTGAGCAAAGCTCATTTACAATGAGGTCCATAAATACAAAATTATTATACAGACAAATACAAATACATAAAAACAAGATACAATAGGTTTCACAATATCCATTCCATAACAGTACATTACATATTTAAAAGGGCACTAAAAATATAGATTATTCCATACTACAATCGTATCAAAGCTTTATTGGTTATACTCACAATTCTATCAATTTCATAATTCAGTAAACAATACTGCAGTGTCCAGACTTCTCCTTACTAGTTCTTAACCAATGTTTTATATTCCCCCACTTTGTGTAATTTCCAGTGGTTCTTAGATTATTGGGCAGACCATTCCACATCAATGGTCCTCTATAGAATATTGACTGTCTCCCGATTTCCATATTGTATCTGGGCAAAATTAAGTCCATAGTACCCACAGATCTAAAAGAATAAATTTTCACCCAGGGAACCAATTTATCTTTAATATAATTAAACAGTTTACTCATTAACCCTTTATGAACAAAGGCTAAAAGATGTTCTTTGCGACTTTCATATAGGGACTTCCACCCATGTTGTTTATATAACAAATACTTATGCATCAGATGAGGAGCCTCCAATATAAAATGGGACAATCTACCAAAACAAATGTCCAACTTGTGTAAGTCCTTTTTTAATCCTTCAGAGTATAGAATATCCCCGTAATTAGTCAGGGTAGGATCATGTGATTCACTACCTGTTTCCTTAGTACTGGACTCAGACATGCTTTTGCCCTGTAAAGGGTGCCCAACCTTTTCCCTATGTTTGATACCAAAGTGTTTATGTGGATGTCCCAATTCAGGGATGCATCTGACCATAATCTCAAGTATTTATATGAAAGGACCTGCTGGATCGGAGAACCCCCTCGGGCAACCAAACTCAGCTTTGTATCCCCAAGAACCCCCCGATCTAAGAAAAAGAATGGACTGTGTTTTCTTCACATTTAACACCAATTTGCTCCTATCTAGAAAGGTCTGCAGTTCGTCAAATGCTGCCTGCAGCCTAGGCTGTACGTCAATCATGGTACTTTCAGCTGTATAAATTACCATGTCATCTGCATACAGATAATAATTAACTGATGGGACAGAAGGAAACACTTCATTAACATAAATATGAAATAATAATGAGCCCAAGATAGATCCTTGGGGGACCCCTGATCCTACAGGTCATAGTCCTGACACCCATGACCCCAATGACACTAGCTGGGATCTAATAACTGTTCAAAAAATGAGTCTCACTCTACCCAAAAAATGTGCTTTATATCTTAATATCCTTTATTTAAGTTTCCAAGTTACTCTCGATCCTGTGTTCCTTTTTATAGATCCAAATTTTCAAGTTCACATGCTCCTGAAAATATTTCTGATAAATAACATTTCAGAACTTTAATTTTGTTCCTTCATCAGACTTGGAGCTTTATTTAACAATGTTCTAAAATAAAAAGCAAATAAAATTATAAATGCTGATGTCATACAGTAATTAATTCATGATATGAAAGATAAAGTTTAAATATAAATTGTTTATATTGTTTATGTTCAGGTGGAACAAACCTGCCATTGGACCTGTTTGTATTCTAAAAAGGAAACAGGATCAAGTGGAACTTGAAAACTTAAATAAAGAATATTAAGATATAAAGCACATTTTTTGGGTAGAGTGAGACTCATTTTTTGAACAGTTATTAGTATCCATCTAGTCTTACTCCCTAATTTTTCTTTAAAATAAAAAAGGAACCCTGAGAGACCTGCAAGTGGATTTTATACTAGCTGGGATCCACCCTTCAAATAAGAGGTCAGCCACACAAGTTCCAACCCCCAAAGCTGAAAGGTACTGCCCTGGACAAGAGGATGTCTTGGTCCAGGGAGTCCAATGCTTTGGACAAGTCAACAAATAGTGCTCCTACTGACACCCTCCTGTCCAGAGCTTCCTGAAAATCCCCCACCACTTTCACCAAAGCTGTCATTGTACCATGATGGCTTTGAAAGCCAGATTGCATACTGATCAGAAAATTTGGGAAGTCCAGATGTTTTTTTATTTGCACTACAAGAACTCTCTCAAATATTTTCGAGAGATGAGGCAGCAGTGAAATTGGGCAATAGTTGCCCAGTTCCATTTTATTTCCCCCCTTAAAGATTGGTATAACCCTTGCTTGTTTCCAGGCAACAGGGTATACACCTGTACACAGAGATTGGTTAAATATGTATGTCAATGGGTAGGTGATGACAGGAGTGGCATATATTTTAACAGCCTTATCAGCACGTTAAAGTTGAGGAGCTTGCTGCACAAACAAGCAGACTCGATAGACCAGGAGGCCTGTTTCTGATGGCATTTCATATGTTCGTATGAAAGTCACCAGCAAGGATTAGATATGTAGCAAAATTTTTCTTTGTGGACGAATTTGTGGCGATGTCACCAAATTCGCATCCACGGAGCATGTCGTGTAATTTTCAGAAATTATCCATAATTTACCATTGTGAATTTGCCTTGCTTTTTGGGGTTTTAAATGCACATGCCCTCCACAGCCGGCAGCCTGACATCAATACCTGGTGTGTAGTGCTCCACCCACCCTGTCAGGTAATGCCCCAACCCTGCTCCCCCCCAACTCCAAGTCTGATCCATCTTAAAAAAATGTTTAATTTAATCACCACCACACCGGCTGCTGGTATATTGCCCTGGTATCTAGTGGAGCCCCCACATCCCCACCCTGTCAGGCAGTACCTCCACCTCGCTCTCCCCAACCCAGACTAGAGAAGGCCACCAGTACAACCCTCCACTCACTTCCACAGCCTGTAGCCTGATTGAGCTCAATGAATGAGCATGTGCTTCTACAAGCACACGCTCATTCATTGATAGCTTGCGGTCATTTTCTTTTGTGTTCTGGGGTGTACAGAAGGGTAGGGGCCTGCTTCAGTCACTGGTGGGGGTGGCAGGATGGAGGTAATATGCTATTCCCCCAATCTCATGGAACACCGGAGCAGCCCCCTTCCTTTCTCTGCACCCCTAAACACAAAAGGAAATGACCGAGAGCTGTCAATGAATGAGCACATGCTAGTACAAACACGCACTCATTCATTGAGCTTGGTCGGGCTGCCAGCCACGGAGGTGAGTGGAGGGATGAGCAGGTGGCCTGCTCCAGTCAGGGTTGGGGGGGGCACTACCAGACAGGGTGGGGGTCCACTAGACACCAGGGATTAAATTGAACATTTTTTTTAAAGATGGATCGGACTCAGGGTTAGGGGGCAGCAGGGTGGGGTCACTACCTGACAAGGTGGGGAGGTCACTAGACACCAGGGATTAAATCAAACATCATTTTTTAAGATAGATCAGACTTGGGGTTGTGGAGGGAGCGGGGTGGGGGCACTACCTGACAGGGTGGAGGGGTGGGGGGTCCACTAGACACCAGTGAAATAAATTAAACATTTTTGTTTAAGATGGATCGGACTTGGAGCTGGGGGACCGGGGGGCACTACCTGACAGGCTGGGGAGGTGGGGGTCCACTAGACACCAGGACAGGATACCAGCAGCTGGTGTGGTGGTGGTGGTGGTCATGGATTTATTGGGGGGCGAATTGCCAAATTATGCGAATTGAGCTCTGTAAATTGAGCGCAATTCACAAATTGTTTGCCAGAGCGAATTTTGTAGACTTTGCCCACCCCTAGCAAGGATACCATAGTGCTCTGTAAGGTCTGCAAATGAGTTGAGGTGACTGCCCATGAAGAGAGAGCCCACCTGCATTAGTCCCAAGCATCTCTACCTCAGGAATGCCTGCTGTATAAATGCAGTATAGCCTGATCTCTCTTTTAGGGTGGCTATCAATCCTGCTTTAGGGGAGAGTATCTCCAGGTGTCCCATGTGCTTATGCATTGCCCTCCAGGTTCTCAATAAGTTGGCTGTGTATGCATTAGCTGGGAGGGGTAACTTTTTCCAAGCAAAGCTGGAGAGAGCAGATCAAGACACATGTCAGCTCCCAGCTCATACTTTTCAAGATGCAACCAAACTGACTTATATTTGGATGGCCCCCATGAAATAAAAGTCATCTGTGCAGCTCAATAATAAC
Source organism: Neoceratodus forsteri (assembly GCA_016271365.2). NCBI lineage: Eukaryota > Metazoa > Chordata > Ceratodontiformes > Ceratodontidae > Neoceratodus > Neoceratodus forsteri. The sequence goes on along the minus strand of CM057452.1, from coordinate 506,115,434 downwards.
ATTTAACACTGGACAAGGCATATATTCTCTGCTTGACTGCCTGATGGGGTATGTCATGCGTAATTCATACTGTCTTTCCTCACCACACAAAACTGTGAGTCCGGGATTCCCTGATTTAAAAAAGGATACTGGCAGTTTGATTAAGAGTGTCTGGAACAGGTACAAGCATTTATTTATTTATTTACTTAGTTTTTGTTTACCGGGTAGGTGCTCTAGCCATAAAATGACTATTTTCAGGCATGACCATAGAGAGTACAACAAAAGACAAGCATACAACATTACAAGAGTGCAGAACATTACAGGTATGGTCAGTAAGAAATAACAAACAATAACAATAAACAGGAGTAGTCAGAACATTGCCAAGAAAAACAATGACTTAGCATAAGTAGTCTAGCAATCAGGCATGGTAGGTCAAATACAGCAGAAATATATAAAAATTACAATGCATTTCAAGAAGTACAACTAGCTCTAGGTATTAAAGAACAAACGCTGTAGGTAGGGATAAGAGAAATCAAGACTCACAGGGGTTAGGAGAGACTAGTAAGGGATATGATACAGCAGGTATGTGTGACAGACAGAGGAGGAAGTCACTATGGGAAAGAAAAAGCATAATAGAGAAAAATTTTGGGAAAATAAATAAATAGTAGACAAAGTCTATCAATCAGTCAATCAAATCTTTATTTATACAGGTGAACACCATTGAGTATAGCTCATTTAAAAGATGGACCTGGTTAGCACAGGAACACAGGCTATACAACATATGAACAGTCACAACATAACACCTCAGTAATACTATACAATACAGTGATACAATAGTTAAACATAGTAAGACGTGGCAAACAGTTTGGAAGCAGTGGTTCAATTCCTTCATGGTGTATAACGAGTCTAGTAACAGTAGATGGAAGTACTAATGAGGACAATTGTTAGGTAATGGCATATTACATACAATGCCACAAGTAACACAACAGACAGTGAGTTAAAAAAAACAGTGTAACAGGGTAGAAGGGGGTGTGTGGGAGGTGAAATAGGGTACAGGCAGGGTGGTAGGGGATAGACAAGGGACAGATGACGCCTCAGAGAGGACACAGGACAGGAGGGTAGGGAGCACAATTAGGTATTAGAGAAATGTAAAGGAGAGGCCACAAGGTCAGGCATAGCGGAGAGGACAATGCCATCATGGTACACTATAAGTGCAGGGAAGTTTAGGATCAGGAGAAGTAGTTGCAAATTTCCTTGACCAAATGGTCATATAGTGCCTTGAAGGAGGATAGACTGACTGGGGTACTAAGCTTTAGCGATTTTTGTATTTTATTCCATAAAGATGGCAGGGCAAAGCTTATAGCTGTTCTCCCAAAGTGTGTTTTTAGCTTAGGTACCTTTAAGAAAATAAAGGAATAGCTTCTCAGTGCATAGTTCCCAAGCTCGCATAGCGGAAAACAATCAGAGATATATAGGGGTAGTTTTTTGATAGTAGCGCTGAACGTCCTGAGTACAGCATTTCTGTTTCTCCTGTGCTGAAGGAAGGGCCACCCCACGGCAGCACAAAGTGCACAATGATTAGTGGAAAAAGGTACACCAGTAATGAATCTCAGAGCCCTGTGATACAATGTATCGGAGGCAGTATAGCGCAGTGGTCTAAGGCTCTGAGCTGCAAATTTGGTGACATCTAGCAGACCAGACCTGGGTTTGAATCCCACAGCTTCCACTTGCATACTGTGTGACCCTGAGCAAATCACTTAACCTCCTTGTGCTCCCAGGTCGCTCCTGTAAAAAAGCTTTCAGCTTAGTGTGCTATACCTGGTTAAAAACAACTAAATAAAAAAACAACTAAATAAACAATGTATCCAATTTAGCAAGATGAGAGACAGGGCAGTGACTATAAAGAAAGTCAGTATAGTCAACCAAGGACAGAAACATTGTTTGTACCAGCTGCTGCTTGGCATCGCTAGTAAGGGAGTTATTGATCCAGAAAAGAGTCCAAGCCTTTGCCTCAATTTCTTTAGCAGATCTTCGATATGGTCCGTAAAGGAAAGTCTATGGTCGAGCCACACTCCCAAGTACTTGAATTTGTTGACAAATTCTAGGTTTTCTCCCAGGATTGTTGTGATCTGTGGAATGGAGCCAGCACTGGCCAGGTTTGCAGCATAGTGAAGTGGAGAAAATAGCATTGCCTTATTTTTTTTGGCATTTAATAGGAGCTTTTTGTTTAGGAGTTGGCTCAGAAGTAGTTTGAATTCAGATTGTAGGTCTCCACAGGCAGCTTCTGGCAAAGGACAACTTAGATAAAGGACCGTGTTGTCTGAAAAAAGATGGATTTTGGCCTTAGTTATGTTGGTGTCAATGTTGTTTATGTAAATTTCAAACAATAGGGGACCAAGAATCAATCCCTGTGGGACCCCTCTTTGCAGAGGTTTAAGGAGAGAACGTCCACCTTCTGCCTTGACTTGCTGCCACCGGTCAGAGAGGTAGTCAGCAAACCAATGAAAGGATAATGAGTCCAGTCCTATCGCCCTCAGGGAGGAAAGGAGCAGGCCATGATCTATGGTGTGCTGAAAGCCTTATTTAAGTCTAAGAACACTGCACAGATGAAGTTTCGATTCTCCAGGTCTCGCTGCCAATCACTGGGGACTTTGGCTAGGGCTGTAATGGTGCTATGCTGTGCTCCAAAGCCAGATTGCATTGGGTTTAGAAGATTCATAGTTTCTACATAGGTTCTCAAATGCTTGCTTACAATTTTTTCCAACAGTTTGGACAGTATAGGGAGTATAGAAATTGATCTGAATTTGTTAAGATCACAAGGTTCCCCAGATTTAAACAAAGGGATAACATGAGTCGTTTTCCATAAGGGTGGGAGGCTTCAGAGGGACAGTGAGAGATTGAATAGGTGGGTAATTGGTACAGCTAAAGCATGGTAGGCGATCTTTAGGAAGTATGGGTCTAGAGATTCAGCACCAGCATTTTTTTTTGGTATCGACTGTAATAGAAGTTCTTCGACCTCTTTCAATGAAGTAGGCTGGAGAGAAAAAACTGAGTTGGTAAGAAGAGCTTCAGAGTTTTGCACACCCAACTGGGAGCATAAAGAACATGCAGGGGAGTTGTCAAATGCCAGCCCTGAGGTGGGAAAGTGGTTGTTAAATGCATTCAGGATCTCCATTTTGTCGCAGATGGTGGCACTGCCTTAGGCCATGGCTACGAGGAGAGATTAAGCTTGTACAAGTGGTTAATAGGAAGGGATAAGGGGAGAGAGAGTGGAGGAGTGGAGATAAAGTGATGAGTTGTAGGAGTGAAAATAGATGAGAGGCATATCATGAACAAGGGAGACTGATGTGAAGTTATATCAAGTGAGGTTGAAACAAGTGCATAAGTCAGCAAGCAATAAATGCCGTTGCAGTTCTTTTTTGAAAGAAGAATGGGACGTTGATTGTTTAAGACTTAGTGGAAAAGAGTTTCATAGCTGAGGGGCAATGATCTGGAAGTTACTAGAACCTTTGGATGTACAACATCTATCTGGATACAACAGGGATCTGTCTACTGAACGAAGTCCATGTGAGGAGTTAGCAGGAGCAAGTAATTTCACAAGCGAGGAGGGAGTATGTTCCCTGATAATCGAATCAACAAGTGAGTCCAGAGAGTATTTCCTGCTAGATGAGGGAGAGATCCAGCTACGGTCACAATATAGTTGGCAGTGATGCTTCAGGTGAGGAGTCGAAGAGGCATACAGTAACAGCACATATTGTAGGTGATGTCCCACTTCTGCAGGGTAGTTTTCTGAGCTGCAGCAAAGACAGGAGCTCCATAGGTGAGGGCAGTGCGCAGTATCCCTCTAGCAATAGCTAGCTTGGCTGATGGCATTAGTAAGTAGCTAGTTTTGTAGGCAATTCCCAGTTTGGTGTTGACAGCTTTGCGTGAAGCCTGGATATGAGAATTAAAATCAAGTGATTGGTCTAGCAGGACATCAGGTATTTAAAGGACTTGACAGAATCAATCTGTGTCCTGTCTGAGCCACATACCATAAAGGGCAAAGAGCAGGCCCTTAGCTTAAGGAGAGTACACATTTTCAACATGTTGATCCTGCCTATTATAGTAGGAGGGAGAGTTTGCCATCTCACACATTCATCCTTTAAGGGTTGTATAAGAGGCAGATTTTTTTTTTAAGTTACAGTGTTAGTCTCAGCTGGACTCTATTTCATTGTGCTAGACTGACAGGCTCTGAACCAGCTGAGTATCTGGTGGAAAAGGCTGTACATATTCTCCCCATGAAGTCAAGGATGGGAGCTCCTTCTCCTTCACCATCCTAAGGCAAATTTTTCAAATGCTGTTTCTGCAGCCTGAAAGCAATCTCACAGTTCCTGAAAATAGGCATATAACTTGTCTAGTGTACTTACCCAGTTAACAAAAGCTAAATAAATAAATAAATAAATAAAGAACCAGTCTATTCCACAATCTTATCCCAAAGCGTTTGTTAGTTATCCTGGACTTTGGGTAGGCATGTGCTGCAAAGCAACCTCCTGATTGGCTCCTAAATGGCAGATTTTTACCTGCCCTTTCTTCCAAGTGTTCATCTTTAGGCTTCATAACCATACTTACCTGCACCTGATTGGACTAAATCTTCTAGGCTTGCTGCTGATGTCACCTAAACCCACTCTGGCCATTTCTGGAGTCAGAGGGATAAAGAAGGCCATGCCCAGAAGCTACTATTCCAATGTTTATGTTGATGGCCAAGTCCACTGTCCTTCATGCCCTCTGGTGCAAAGTCATGAATGTACCCCTATCAGTGTTACCTCATCCCTTTCTGTGCTGACACCAAAGACTGCGAAAGTTTTCAGGTAGTTTGCTGTGAGTAGGGAGAGCTACTGAGTCTATGCCTTTCTAAATTGCTGCTTCAGAAGGCAGTTAACAGCTACCAAGTCTGTGGTGTTCCAGTAGCACTGAATAAAGCAGGCAGTGTCCTGTATGTTCTGTTCCACCATTGTAGATATTCATGGGAATTGTGCTGCAGTACAGTGCTGCATGGGTGGTTACAGCCTCAGAAATGTCTATTGTGCCTCTGGGCTGGGAGTGAAGGTAAGTCCCCACAATTTTTTATTCACTATTTCTACACCTGTAATGCCCCTACTGGCCTTCTTTTGGCCTCAAACCCCAGCCCCATCATCTACCTTATCTGAGACTTAGCCCCATTCTTTCTGAACTCCACAGTCAGTAGTATGGGGCCTGCAAGATCTCTTGCTATCAACCTGCTGGCTGGTGTTGTTTTCCTCCTGTGTTTTTCCTCTCCCTGTCAGTTTCCCCTGGGGTTGAATTACATGCAGTGATTTGGGTGCAAGTGTTAATGCAAATGCACATTATGGGCTTCTGTGTTGGGTACCCTTCCTGAGGTGCTCACCTGCTACAAAACCAAACCTCTGCTAGGTGGTGGTAGTGCAGCGAGACACTGTACCCCCCCTTCTTGAAGGAGGAGAGCAGGACATAGGATGCTTAGTCCTTCCTCCCCGGCCAGCCCCAAGTAACCCTGGTCCAATTCTAACCATGGGTTGCCATTACAGCAGGAGGTAAGTCATCCAGAACATCAGCCCTCCATGTCACTGGGCTGGTCTAAGCCCCCACAGTTTGATGGCATGAGATTGGAGTATTGGCATGAGATTATTCACTACATATTGAAAGGGATTTCCTCCAGTTGATGGAATCACTTGGCCCAGCACAAGTTGTTACTTCTTTGACTCACCAACATGGGCTGCCTTGGACTTGGTTTTCTCCCTGGGGCTCAAGGTGGCTAACCTTGAGATTGATCTGTTTAGGTGGTCAGATCACTGGACAGCAAAGTTCTCCTTCAGGGCTCCCTCCTTTGGCCCTCCCCTGTTGAAGATGGTGCAGTACTGTCCTTTAAAAGGGCTTGGCCCAGAAGAACTACTGGGGCTGCTAAACATCTCAGAAATGTTGGCAGCTTGTGAGATGGGATCAGAGAATCCAGTTGTAACCCATAATAGGGTTGTTGTTGATTTGATTCTGTAGCACTGATCTGTGTATGACCCAGGGCCTCAAACTTAGAGTCCCTGTGGTATAATGGGGAGTTTAGGGAGTTGAAGACTAGGAATCAGAGGTTAGAGTGCTGCTGGAGAAGATCTGGGGCTGAGAAGAACAAACTGGCTTTGAAGATCATCATGATGAATATCAAAGGGCAACCTCCCATATGAAGGCAGCATTTCTGTCCAGGGAGATTGCAGCTGGGAGGAACTGACCAGTTCAGATCTTCTGTACTGTGAACAGGTTATTACATACATAGAAACATAGAAACATAGACTTTGACGGCAGATAAGGACTGCTTGGCCCACCTAGCCTGCCCATTTCCTACCTAGAGGATAAGCTGCAGATCCTATTTAACCAACAGCCTATTTGTTCCTACCCCCCACAAAAATTGCCTTATGTCTGTCCCATGCATTCTTGAATTCTCCCACAGTTTTAGACCCCACCACCTCCTCAGGTAGGCAAGTCCATGCATCCACTACCCTCTCTGTGAAAAAATACTTCCTCACATTGCCCCTGAGCCATCCCCCCTCTATCTTGAAATTGTGTCCCCATGTTCTTGCACATCTCTTTCTCTGAAAGATGCTACCCTCTTGGACTTTATTGATTTCACTGAGGTACTTAAAAGTTTTTATCATGTCCCCCCTCTCCCTCCTTTCCTCAAGGGTATACATATTAAGCTCCTTTAGCCTCTCCTCATATGGCTTCTCTTGTAGACCCTACACCATTTTAGTTGCCCTCCTCTGAACTGCCTCCATCCTGTCTATGTCCTTGAGGAGGTCGGGTCTCCAGAACTGGAGGCAGTACTCCAGATGGGGTCTCACCAACTTTCTGTACAGAGGGATAACAACTTCCTGTTTTCTGCTGGTGATGCCTCTCCCTATACATCCCAGTATCCCCCCAGCCCTCCCTACCGCCTTTTCACATTGCTTGCCAACTTTAAGGTCATCTGATATGATTACCCGCAGGTCCCTTACCATTTTTGTTGTTGTTACTACCCCCCATTGTGTAATCTTCCCCTGGGTTTTTGTTTCCCAGGTGCATTACTTGGCACTTTTTTGCATTGAATCCAAGCTGCCATACTCCTGACCATTCCTCCAACCTTGCCAAGTCCCTTCTCATTATTTCCATGCCTCCTTGTGTATCAACCCTGTTGCAGATCTTTGTGTCATCTGCAAAGAGGCATACTTTTCCTTCCAGTCCCTCTGCAATGTCACTTATAAAGACATTAAAAAGGACTGGACCCAGTACTGAACCCTGCGATACCCCACTAGTAACCCCTCTTTCTTCAGAGTGGACTCCATTTACAATTACCTTCTGTGTTCTGTTGTTCAGCCAATGTTTCACCCAGGCTACCACCCTGGGACCCACTCCAAGGCTGGTTAATTTGACTACTAATCTTTTGTGTGGGACTGTGTCAAATGCCTTGCTAAAGTCTAGGTAGGTCATGTCCACAGCCCCTCCCTGGTCTACTACTTTGGTCACCCAGTCAAAGAAATCAATTAGATTCATCTGACATGACCTTCCCGCTGTGAACCCATGCTGCCTTGGGTCCTGTGCCCCACTGGCCTCTAGGTACGCAAGCATTCTTTCCTTCAGAAGTGATTCCATCACTTTCCCTACCACAGAGCTCAAACTGACAGGTCTGTAGTTTCCTGCCTTTGTCTTGCTCCCACTTTTGTGAAGGGGAATTACATCAGCCTTCTTCCAGTCCTCAGGTACCACACCATCCTCACATGATTTCTTATGAATGGTAGTCAGTGATGTCACTAGTTCTCTGCTTAATTCTTTTAGAATTCAGGGTGAATTCCATCTGGCCCCATTGCTTTGTTCACCTACAGTTTTAGGAGTTCTTTCAGAACCCTTTCTTCTGTGAAAGGACTGGGATCAACCCGCCTCTCCAGACTGCTTCTGTTAATTGGATTAGGCACCTCCCCCACTTCCTCTTTTGTGAATACTGAACAGAAGTAATCATTCAGTATCCCTGCTTTTTCACTGTCACTCTCTGCCCACCCACCATCCATTTTATTCAGCCTCACTATCCCTCCATTTGTCTTTCTATGCTTCCTGATATACCTATAAAAGGTTTTATCCCCCTTCTTAACCGAGTTGGCTATCTTAAACCCAGACTGTCTTCTGTTGGTGAGAGTAGTGTCAGCAGTTAAGTATGAAGAGTTCACTTGATTCTTCTAGGACAAAGTATCCTCAATTCAGGTCGAGATCTCCCTAGATGGGCTGTTGCAGCCTGGCAAAGTTGGGTAGGGATCTCATAGGTGCATTCAGCTGTCCTGGGTGGAGTTCCAGCCAATCTTGATAAATAAGATCTGTGAGGTGATTTTGCAGCTATGACCCACCTATTGTGAAACAGATCCAGGTCCTACGTGCTTACTAGTGTGCTGTGTGGGGTCTTTGGAGCCAGTGTTAGCTGGAATGGTCCAGTGATCCTTGTTGGAAGGAGTCTTTCCAGTGGCATTGAAGGATGCTTTGGTTCAGCCCCTCCTGAAGAAGCCAGCCTTGGACCCTGATATTCTAGTAAATGATCATCATGTCTGTAACCCACCTTTTTTTAAGTAAGGTTATTGAGAAGGTTGTGGTGTTGCAGCCTGAGGAGCACCTCTGAGCTCATGATATCTAACAGGTCTTCCAATCTGGTTTTAGATTTGGGCATAGCATTGAGATGGCATTAGTCAGGGTGCATAATGACCTTCTCAGGGCAAGAGACAAGGGTGAGTGATAATTTCTTATTCTCCTTGATTTCTCTTCAGCATTTGACGCTGTGGATCATGCATTGCTGTTAGATTGCCTGAAGGCATATGCTGGAATCACAGCACTGTCATCCACTGGTTCCAGTCTTATCTCAGGGATAGGACACAGAGGGTGGTGATGGGTACTTTCTAATTATCCCCAATGCCCCTTCCCCTGTGGTGTTAGTCTTCTCATCCATGTTGTTTACAGTGTACATACAGCCCCTCAGAAGAACCATTCTTCACTACAGCCTGGGTTTTCACTGCTATGTAAGGATATCCACTTATATCTGTTCTTTGTACTCGGGATGCCAGACAATGTCAAGCTGCTTAGTCTTTTCCTGTCTGAAATCCAGAAATGGGTGGAATCACTCCTGAAAGAAACAATTGTTGAGTACCTAGAGACCAGTGGAGCACAGGACATAAGGTAGCATGGATTTACTGTGGGAAGGTCATGTCAGACAAATCTAATAGATTTCTTTGACTGGGTGACCAAAGTAGTATACCAGGGAGGGGCTGTAGACATGGCCTACCTAGACTTTAGCAAGGCCTTTAACACAGCCCCACACAAAAGATTAATAAGCAAGTTAGCCAGCCTGGGAGTGGGTCCCAGGGTTGTAGCCTGGGTAAAAAATTTGCTGAACAACAGGACAAAGAGGGTAATAGTAAACAGAGTCCACTCCGAAGAAAGGGGAGTTACTAGCAGGGTACTACAGAGTTCAGTACTGGGATAGGTACTTTTAAATGTCTTTATAAGTGACATTGCAGAGGGTCTGGAAGGAATTGTATGCCTCTTTGAAGACAACTCAAAGATCTGCAACAGGGTTGATACACAAGGGGGGGGTGGAAAGGATGAGAAGGGACTTGGCAAGGTTGGAGGAATGGTCAAAAGTATGGCAGCTTAGATTCAATGCAAAGAAATGCAAGGTAATGCACCTGGGAAACAAAAACCCAGGGGAAGAGTACACAATGTGGGAGTACTAACAGTAAAACAAAAAAGGGTAGGGACCTGGGGGTAGTCATATCAGATGACTTAAAGGCAGGCAAGCAATGTGAGAAGGCAGTAAGGAGGGCTGGGGGATACTGGGATGCATAGGGAGAGGCATCACCAGTAGAAAACAGGAAGTTGTTATTCCTCTGTACTGACAGTTGGAGAGACCCCATCTGGAGTACTGCATGCAGTTCTGGAGACCCCATGTAACTCCCCTACAAATGGGGGTTAATGGAAAGTGTTCCACAAGCTTACCCAATTGCTCACTGCCTGGCTGGTGTTCGGCACTATTGCCATTTATATGTATTGCTAGAGAGCGCTTGTAGAGCCTCTGCATACTGTCTCTTTAAAAGCTGCCTGTTTGCAGTCATAATTAACCAAAAGGGAGGACTGTGTGTTTCCATGCTTGGGTCCCACCCAGTCTGCTGCTCAGTGCTCTGTTTCTACCATCGCTAATTGGGCAGAGGAAGCCCTGCTGAAAGATATATCTACTTGCTTGAAATCATTTAGAGAGTAGTGATAATGTAGTTTGTTCTAACCTGTCTTCTTTGCAGTGAAGACTGTTCATTTTAGCTCCACCATTTTGGTCTTGAACTGATGAATTGGATCAGTCAGTAACTGGGGACTTTAAAATGGAGCCTACTCCTAGGGTCTGTGTGGACCCTAAGCTGTGGGATTTGTAGTTTTGGACTGATGGCACCTTAGTGCAACAGATTGGGGAGCTTTTGCTGTGACTGGCAGCTCACCTGACGAATTGGACTTTGTTGATCTAAGGGAAGTCCCCTGAGATGTCTGCTGGCAAGCCAGATCTGTGTTGGATGTTCAGAAAGAAGCAGCTCATGGTAGCAGAGCAGTAAAACTGCGTAGTTCGAGTGGGAGAGTTGTGGAGAGGCCTGAGTTGAGGCCTGCAAGTCTGCTGTTACCCTGAGGAGAAGAGAGAGATAGAATTGGTGCAGACTAAATCTGAACTGTGTACTTTTGAGCAAGCTGCTGAATTGAGACCACACTTAACCTGTAGAAGACCGAAGATTTTGCTGAATGCGATTGGCCTGTCAGGAACTCAACTACTTTCAAGTTCTCAGTCTGAGCAGGGACTTTGCGATCGTGACTGAGGAGCATTTTGCCTGGTACAGTAGAATTTTCTGGTATATAAATGTGCTGTGTACTGAATGGGGATTGCGATTTAGTTCCCCTGTTGTGTGAACGGTATGCTGATTGCTGGAAGCTGAACCCAACACCCAATGAACTAAATCCATTGCTAGTCTATGTGGTTGGGCCTTGCCATGAGGGCCTTGCCAGATTACCCTACAGCACAGAGAAGCGCCATCGATGAGAGACCGTCCCAAGGGTCAGCCCTCTGCTTCTTCTGGTCATCCAGATAATTCATCTGATGTCTCAATCCTCGTCCCTCCTGTGTCTGTTTTGGGTATCATGAGTAAACATCAGAGTAGCTCCCTGCAACATATAGCTAAATCAAAAGTGTGTCAGCTCTTATTTCTTTCCTTTTGCACAAACTGAGCCCTTCGGCTCCGGATTACAATTAGGGTGTGGTGCATGTTATTTATTTTCTTCACAGGGCCCCAACCAGCTGCAAAGCTAGCCTACCCCAGACAATGGTCCTGGCTAGCCCATCTTCCATCCCCCTGGGTATCCAGAGACTGTAACTGTTTCAGAGTCTTTAAATGCCCACACTGTGGAGTAAATGATAGATTATTCCAACCAATTACCCGGATTGTGCCCCTTCCATGTTACTACCCCCTGAATAAATCAGATCTACTTTTTTCTGCAATTTACATTGACTGTGGTGTCAGTTTATGCTTGAGGTATTGCACTGTTGCCTTTTGTCTTGCCTGACCTTGTTTTACAGGGTGTCCCCCAAGCCAAGCTGAAGGAATGAGTCCTTGAGTTAAGTGCCAAATATATCTGTATGTATAAAACATATTGGGGTACTGCAAAGGTAAACACTATGTATTGAGTGGGCCACTATAGGAGACAAGGGGAGGCACAGTGTCCCAGAGGGCTGTGGCCTGGTTAGTTTGACCCATACCAACCCTGACCTTTGGGTGGAGGCACCCATCACTGAACCTAGGCCCCTTAACCTGCTACTAGCCAAGCAGGCAGAGGTAGTAGCCTTTGGGATAGCGTCAACTAGGGGTTACATCTTGGAGGAACCATTGGGATTAGTGTCCTCTAGTGGCAAAGGGAGGCAACTGCCCTGCTATGTTTAGTTTTGGGGAGAAAATGGAGGGTCTTATTACGCCCAAGCTTAAAATCAGCCCCCAAGAACTGTTAGTGCACCTAATATTGGGGTGGAGTGAGGCTGAGGGGTTATACCCCCAGCAGGCTCTCCTGTTACTGGATGTCCCATTACAGACTGCTAATGCTGATATCGTAACAGCTGTGGAACATGTTAAGGGTTTGGACAAGATTGAAGTAAGGGGAAGAGATTCAGATTTGTTTGAGCAGACTATGATTGTGTTGCTTTTATGCAGCTCTGCAATAGATCCAGAGAAGGTACCCCCTGTTATTCTGCCAGAAGGGATGGAGGGTCATTCACCTGCATAGTGACCCAGCTACCCCAGGTGGTTCCCCCAGTATAGAAGGGTTCAAGGATAATTTACTTAAATTATTAGCATCTGAAGGATGAACTGCTCAAGAGCTCGTAAAGGTGCTACACCTTTCTGAGGAACACATGCCTCTGCACTCCCCAGCGACGTCCCCCACTTCTCCCAAGAGTTCTCCTGTAGCCCCCTTCCCCATAACAATTCCCTCGATGCAGTTGTACTCTTACCAAAAGCTTAGACTTTTTTCAGGCACAGTCCCAGTGCCTACGGGGGAGGATGATTTGGAAACTTGGATGGACTATGCTACTCCCTTGGTACAGTAATGGCAGTGCTCAGAGGGGGAAAAGAAGAAGAGACTATGAGAATTTGAGAGGCCCGTCCATGGATGCCATCCGCTTCTTGCGAGCAGCTAGCCCAGAGGCTATGGCAGTTGAATACCTTTCTGTACTGGAAGGAGTGTTTGGCAGTACTGAATTGGGGGAAGACTTGTTGTGGAGGTTCAAGTCAGCTAAGAAGTGGAAAAATGAGAAGTTGTCTACATTTATTACCAAGATTGAGAGGGCTCTGCAGAGGGCCCACAGGAAAGGGGGAGTGCCCACCAAGGAACTGAACTGGGTCAGATTGAACATATCCTAAAGTCCGCCAGATACTCTAGTGTGATGATATTAAGACTCAGGCTACAAGACAGGAAGGCTAACCCTCCCGAGTACTGTCATCTGATGAAAGAAATTTGAGAGATCGAGACTGATGAAGAGGGCTGGGAGCCCTATGCTGGGATGGTTGGTACCTGTCAGATCCCAGAGAGGAGCGACTCGGATAAGGCACAACAGCTGAGGGGGCTGATTAAAGAATTGACCGAAGCAGCCAGAGAAACCTGACCTGTATCAGGCACCCCCAGATACTGAAAGTGTAGTGGGAGTACATGTTGTTTCTCTAGAGCTCCGGGCTGAGGGTAACCCACTGGAAGAAGTGCAAGAGCTGAGAAGTCTAGTGGGGGACTTACTGCAAACCACACCAAATCCTCACCCTGGCGGAGGTCCTGAGGATCAAGGACTCAGAGCATGAGCCAAAGATGAGCCGCCAGTACCCCAGTGGTACGCAAACCAGGAGATGGCCCACGTACCCCCCCCCGAGAGTCTAGAGAGCCTATTTTTTTGCTTATTAATGCGGGGAGGATGGACATACCTGTTTCTTCTGCCATTTACCAGAAAATCTGAGGAAGGTCTGTGCCAGATTATTAGCTTTGATTCTCCTGAACAACAACAGGCCACCAGGGGGGAGCTGTTCAAAAAAGTTATGCTACCAAGGCCAATGCCAGATCTACACTGACATCAGCACTGCCTGAATGGTCCGTGGTGGTGGGTGCCTCCATGGGGACCACAGTGAAGGTGAATGGAGTGTTGACCAGGGCTGTGCTTGATAGTGGCTCCCAAGTAATGATAATGTTTCAAGACTGGTAACAGAAGCACTTGCCTGATGTGCCCGTATAGCCTTTGGAAGGACTGCACATTTGGGGTTGAGTGAAAAGGCATACCCCTACTCTGGGTATATCCGGATTTGGTTGTCTTTCCCTACTTCAGTGGCTGGAGTGGTGGAACAAGTAGAGACCTTAGCCCTGGTGTGTCTCCCTACTGGATTGTATGATAGGGTTCCCCTACTGATTGGGACAAACGCTCATATTTTTTGGGAGACTGGTGCAACTATGTTATAGGAAACAGGGGCAATGGACTGGTAGGACTCTGAGGCTTCCTGCACTGATTAAGAGGGCATATGAGTTGCGGCAGAATGCCAAAGAGGTGGATCAGGAATAACCAGTCAGGGCTGTATGGAAGAAGGATCCTGAGTCGAAGATCCTGGCCCCCGACACTCAGTGTACTCTACAAGGGGAGGTACACTTATGGAAAGATGTCAAGAATAAGATACTCATGCTGGATGTGCCAGGAGACGGAAAATTGCCAGAAGGGTTGCTGGTTAAGCCCAGTATCTTATCCGCTCATGCTCATGCCTATGCTCAACAGGTAATCGTCCAGGTCCACAATGTATCAGATCGAGAAATTCGGATGAACAGAGGCTGTACCCTAGCTACCGTACACTGCGCAGACACTGCAGTGTTACCCAATAACAAGTATTCTGGAGCAATCGATAGAGTGACCCCCAACTTGTTTGACTTTGGTGACTCCCAGTTGCCAGCAGAATGGAAGACTAGAATCAGCAAGAGACTTGCCCAGAGAGATCAAGTGTTTTCCTTAACACATGGGGTGTGTCCAAGTAGTGGAGCATCACATACGCCTGCATGATGAATGGCCATTTTATGAGAGGTCTCGTCGCCTAGCACCCACCGATATAGATGATGTAAGAAGGCCCCTGCATGAAATGCTTTTGGCTGGTGTGATACAAGAATCCAGAAGCCCTTATGCTTCACCTATTGTAGTGGTGCAGAAAAAGAATGGGACAGTAAGAATGTGTGTGGATTATCGAACCCTTAACCAATAGATTATCCCAGATCAGTATACCATGCCCCGTATTCAAGATGCTTTGGACTGTCTGAATGGAAGCAGGTGGCTCTCGGTGTTGGACCTTCACAGTGGATACTACCAGATCCCCATGGCCCCAGAGGATCATGAAAAAACAGCCTTCATCTGTCCACTTGGGTTCTATGTGTTTATAAGGATGCCCCAGGGGATATCGGGCACTCTGGCCAGTTTTCAGTGATTGATGGAACGTACAGTGGGGGATATGAACTTGTTGGAATGCCTGGTATACTTGGATGATGTTATTGTGTTTGGAAGTTCATTGGAGGAACATGAGAGTCGACTATTCAAAGTGTTAGACCAATGGAGGATTTCAGTCTCAAGCTGTCCATCGACAAATGCCAGATTTTTCAGACATCAGTGAAGTATGTAGTGGATATTGTGTCCACTGAGGGGATAGAGACTGATCCTAGTAAAGTTGAGGCCTTGACCACCTGGCCCCAGCCACAAAACCTGAAAGAATTACAGCACTTTCTAGGATTTTGTGGCTATTACCAGCGATTCATAAATGACCACTCAAGGGTGATTCATCCATTCCTAAATCTTACCCGGGGTTACCCTCCTATGAACCAAAAGCACACGAAAGTGGGACCCACAAGAATGGAAAGAGTATACTTCTGCCCGGGTGAACATTTTGGGTCCCGCTGGACACCTGACTGTGAAGCTGTGTTCCATGAAATAATATATCAGCGTAGCCATGCTCCTGTGCTTTCCTATGCTGACCCTACTAGACCCTATGTGTTGCACATTGATGCTAGCCTCCAAGGGTTAGGGGCTGTGTTATATCAGGGACATGAGAATGGCTTGAGACCAGTGACCTTTGCCAGTAGAAGTCTGACCCCATCATATAAAAACTATCCTGTGCATAAATTGGAGTTCTTGGAGTTGAAGTGGGCCATCGTTGACCAGTTCCATGAATACTTGTATGGAGCAAAGATACTGGTAAAGACAGATAATAATCCATTGACCTATGTGCCGACTTCAGCTAAATTGGATGCTACTGGGCATTGGTGGCTTTCTGCATTGTCTACCCATGATTATGCTGTTGAATACAGATCGGGACTGAATCACATAGATGTTGATGCCCTCTCCCGGAAGCCCACTTCCAGAGGTGATTGGGTCAGGCTGTCCGAACCTAACATTCAAGCACTGTGCCAAAAGTTTGACTAAGATGAACAGATGTCCACAGACCCAGTGGACTGCTTGGTAGATTGCTTGGGCCCCTCTGACACTTGTATACCAGCTGCGTAGTGTCACTTCTCCACTCTAGATATTAGTGCACTGCCTCAATTTGATAATGACAGCATCCAGTGGGCTCAATCCTAAGACCCTAAGCACTTGAAGCCCTCTATGCAGGGAAGGATGTGTCCAAGTTGCGATCCTCTGATTTGCGAACTGCTTTATTGTTTAAGGATGATCCAGAGTTGAAGCTGATTAATCAGTTGCTCTACAGAGAGACAGTAGATGGGGGAATCAAGTAGACAAGCAACAATTGGTCTTGCCCACAGCCTTCAGAGACTTGGTGCTGAGGTCCCTGCACAACCACATGGTCCACCTCGGTATCGTTCGAACCCTTGACCTAGTGCAGTCTCAATTCTACTGGCCTAAGATGGGGGCCAATGTTGAGAATCATGTAAGGACTTGTAGTCGCTGCCTGCAGAGGAAGGCTCTGTACCAGAGGGCTGCCCCCCATGTCAACATAACCACCAGCACACCAATGGAGTTAGTTTGCATACACTTTTTGAGTTTGGTGCCTGACCAGTGGAACATCAGTAAAGTACTGGTATTCACTGATCATTTTACAAGGTACATGCAAGCTTTCCCAACCTAGATTAAAAGGCCTCCACTGTGGCCAAGGTGCTAATAGAGAATTTCTTTGTCCACTATGGGGCCCCCCAGAGAATTCATTCCGATCAAGGAAGAGACTTCGAGAATCGCTTCATTAAAGAAATGCTCTCCTTATGGGGAGTGTGGAAGTCAAGAACCACCCCTTATCACCCTCAGGGGGACCCATAGCCAAAAAGCTTCAATCGCACTCCGTTTGACATGCTAGGCACTCTCCACCCGAAAGACAAGCCCAAATGGAGCCAGCAGATTAGCACCTTGGTACATGCCTATAATTGTATAAGAAATGATGCTACTGGGTTCTCTCCCTATCACTTCATGTTTGGGAGAGAGGCTCAGTTGCCAGTGGATGTTTGTTTCAGGGTCTCTCCTAATGGGGTTTGAGCTGAAAATTTTCTACAGTACATGCAAAAACTGAAAGCCCAATTGAACCATGCATACCAACTAGCCCAGACAATGGCCGCAAAGAGAAACCTAGCCAATAAAGAATGATATGATAAAAAAGTGAAGGCCCAAGAGCTTCAAGCTGGAGACCATGTGTTGGTGTGAAATCTAGGATTGCATGGTAAACACAAAATTGTTGACTGATGGCACCATCTTCCCCACTTAGTAGTAGGCAAGTTGGATGATTTACCTGTGTACAAAGTGCCGCCAGAAAACAACTCAAAAGCTGTCAAGACCATTTGCTGCCTATTGGCCAAGTTATGATTGAGGCTGAACCCCCGGAGATTGTTCTCTCTGGACCGTTGACTCATGCTGCTGCGAAACCATGACAGAGTCAACCTACCCCAGTCATCACAGACTTAAGGTTTTCTCCACCGGAACCCCAAAACGATAATGACTGTAAGTCCACTTCTGATGAGAGTCAGTGCAACTATGCTTATTACCCATCTTATGAGCTGAGTCAACTGTTCTGAGGTAACCTATTGGCTGGTGTTCGGCACTATTGCCGATTAAATGTATTGCTAGAGATCACTTGTATAGCCTCTGTGTACTGTCTCTTTAAGAGCAGCCTGTTTGCAGTCATAATTAACCAAAAAGGGGGACTGTGTGTTTCCATGCTTGACTCCCACCCGGACTGCCTGCTAAGTGCTCCATTTCTGCCACTGCTAATTGGGCAGTGGGAGCCCTGCTGAAAGATGTAACTACTTGCTTGAAATCATTTAGAGAGTAGTGATAATGTAGTTTGTTCTAACCTGCCTTTTTGCAGTGAGGACTGTTCAGTTTAGCGCCACCATATTGGTCCCGAACTGCCAAATTGGACTAATCAGTAACTGGGGACTCTAAAATGGAGACTGCCCCTAGGGGCTGTGTGGAACCAAAGGTGTGGGATTTGTAGTTTTGGACTGTTGGTGCCTTGGTGCAACAGAAACGGGGAGCTCTTGCTGTGACTGACAGCTCACCTGACAAATTGGACCTAGTGGATCAAAGGGAAGTCCCCTGAGCTGTCTACTGGCAAGCCAGATCTGTGTTGGCAGTTGAGAGAGAAGCAGCTCGTGGTAGCTGAGCAGTAAAACCATGTAGTTCGAGCCGGAGAGTTGTGGAGAGACCTGAGTTGAGGACTGCAAGTCTGCTGCTACCCTGAGGAGAAGAGAGAGATAGAATTGATTCAGTCTAAATCTGAACTGTGTACTTTTGAGCAAGCTGCTGAACTGAGACCACGCTTAACTTGTAGAAGACCAAAGATTTTGCTGAACGCGATTGGCCTGTCTGGGAATTCAACTACTTTCAAGCTCTCAGTCTGAGCAGGGACTTTGCGATCATGACTGAGGAGCATTTTGCCTGGTACAGTAATATTTTCTGGTATATAAATGTGCTATTTACTGAATGGGGATCGTGATTTAGTTCCTCTGTTGTGTGAACGGTATGCTGATTGCTGAAAGCTGAACCCAACACCCAATGAACTAAATCCATTGCCAGTCCATGTGGTTGGGCCTTGCCATGAAGGTCTTGACAGATTACCCTACTGCACAGAGAAGCGCCATTGACGAGAGACCATCCCAGGGGTCAGCCCTCTGCTGCTTCTGGCCACCCAGATAATTAATCTGCTGTCTCAATCCTCATCCCTCCTGTGTCTGTTTTGGGTATCGTGAGTAATCATCAGGGTAGATCCCTGCAACATATAGCTAAATCAAAAGTGTGTCACCTGATTGCTTATTATTTCTTCTCTTTTGCATGAACTGAGCCCTCTGGCTCTGGATTACAATTAGGGAGTGGTGCATGTTGTTTATTTTCTTCACAGGACCCCAACCAGCAGCAACTCCAGCCTACTCCGGGCAACTGTCCTGGCCAGCCCATCTCCCATCCCCCTGGGTACCCAGTGACTGTAACTGTTTCAGGGACTTTAAATGCACACACTGTAGAGTAAATGATAGATTATTCCAACCAATTACCCGGATTGTGCCCCTCCCAAGTTACTTTCCCCTAAATAAATCAGATCTACTTTTTCTGCAATTTACATTGACTGTGGTGTCAGTTTATGCTTGAGGCATTGCACTGTTGCCTTTTGTCATGCCTGACCTTGTTTTGCAGGGGGTCCCCAGAACCAAACTGAAGAAATCAGTCCTGGGGGTATGTGCCAAATATATGTGTATGTGTAAAACATATCAGTGGTACTGTGAAGGTAAACACTGTGTATTGCTTGGGACACTAGTGGGAGACAAGGGGGGACACAGTGTCCCAGAGGGCTGTGGCCTGGTTAGTTTGATCCATACCAACCCTGACCTTTGGGTGGAGGCACCCATCACCAAACCTAGGCCTCTTAACCTGTTACTAGCCAAGCAGGCAGGGGTAGTAGCCCTTGCGATCGTGTCAAGGACTTAGACAGGATGGAGGCAGTCCAGTGGAGGGCAACTAAAATGGTGCAGGGTCTGCACCAGAAGCCACATGAAGAAAAACTAAAGGAGCTTAATATGTTTGCTCTTGAGGAAAGGAGGGAGAGGGGGAACATGATAGAAACATTCAAGTACCTCAAGGGAATCAACAAAGTCCAGAAGGGGAGCATCTTTCAGAAAAAGAGATGTGCAAGAACAAGGGGACAAAATTTGAAGATAGAGGGGGGATGGCTCAAGGGCAATGGAAGGTAGTATTTTTTTCATGCAGAGGTGCTTGGCACATTGACCAGTCTGCCTGAGGAGGTTTTGGGGTCAAAAACAGTGGGGGAATTCAAGAATGCATGGGACTGACATAAGGCAATTCTGGTGGGGGGGGTAGGAAGAAGTATGCTGCTGGTTAACTAGGATCTGCAGCTTATCCAATAGGAAGGGAAATGGGCAAATTAGGTTGGCCAAGCAGTCCTTATCTGCTGTCAAAATCTATGTTTCTGTGTTTCACTTCTCAGCTTGAAACTGCGTTAGAAACATGCACTTAACACATGTATTAGAATTCGAGAAACCCCATTTCTTTAGTTTAACAGGGCTATAAATACATATTGTGTAATATATGGTATTGCATGAGACGCAGTCTGTCCTGGGAAACATATTTATGACAGAATCTCCATAGGGATTGCCAATCCAACTGGTATTGAGGAAGGAGTGAGTTCCAGAATCTAGTAGGTCCAAAGGAGTTCCCGTATTTTTATAATACAACACTCTGTATAATTTAGATACAGTGCCTGAAGAGCCAGACAGTAGGGAGATTTCAGGTATCAAGGCTGACACCTTCTGAGAAGGGGGGAGTATTCCCCAGGACAATTGTGAGTAGGTGTCTTAACTGCATGACCTTAAAGTGAGATGAAACCGGAATGAGAAATTTTTCAATAATTACACCTGGGGACAACCAGTGTCCCTCCCCATCCACCAAGGAAAGCAGTTTTCCTTGGTGGATGCAGTTTTCCGTCACCTAATTGGGGCAACCACTTACTGGGAATCTGCTTCCTGTTAATAGTAAAAGATGGGGAGTTCCAAATGTACTGAGCTAAGTCAGTCTGAGGGGAGTAATGAAGAAATAAACTGTGCATAAACTCTTGAAGAGATACCTACTGTAGGACAGTCAGCTGTCTTTACATGTGACAGTTTGAGATAAAATAGGTTTAAGGGGTCCAGGCATTTAGCTTTAATTGCATCTAATTCAATCTTAAGCCATACTGGTTGTTCCATTTCAAGGCCCGGGGATATCCATCTCACAAATTTTACTAGGTGACTGGCCCAGTAATATAATGCCATATGGGGAATCTGCAGCCCTCCCTCAAATTTTGGGGCAGCTAGTTTATAATAAGCCAAATGGGGGTATTTATCAGCCCAAATAAATCTAGTAAATATACCTTGCAATTTTCTTAAACCAGCGAATAGGGATAAAAGTATTGAGAAGGGATAGGGGGTAGAAAATTCTAGGAAAGACATTCATCTTAATTATGTTAATCCTGCCCCATAATGATACGGGAAGTTTAGACCATCTGTCAAGGTCATGAATAATAATAACCTGTAAGAGAGAATCCAGGTTATCCTTAAACCATGTTGAAGGGTTACAGGATAACTTAATGCCCAAATACCTAAATGCTCTAGGAGTCCAGCATAAGCCTAGGGGACTAATATCGTTCTTGAATACCTTGTGGTTTAATGGGAAAAATAAGGATTTACTGGCATTCAGCTTGTAATTAGATAGCTCACTAAATCTGGTTATTTCATTCAGTAGGGGCGGTATTGATGAAACCGGATGGGAGAGGTGTATCAACAAATCATCTGCATATGCGGTGACTTTAATTTCATGGCGCCCAACCCAAATACCTTGTACAGAGATATTTTTGAGAATGTTTTGAATGAGGAGTTCCAAGTATAAATTAAATAACAGAGGTGATAGGGAGCAACCCTGCATAGTACCTGAATGGAGTGGGAAGGAGTTAGAGAAAGCCCCATTAGCTGAGATTCTCGCTGTAGGGGATTTATATAGTGCAGCAACACAGGATATGAATACCGGAGGGAATTTGAAGGCACTCAATACCTTGAACAAAAAACTCCAATTTACCCGATCGAACGCCTTCTCGGTGTCCAGAGAGACGAGGTCTGTGGGGAACTTGGCATCTCTGGTAGCCGAGAAGACATGAGATAACGTACGCAAGTGGTCCGCCGATGAGCGTCCCTTCATAACAGCCTACTTCTTAATACCCCTACCAGAATTGTGTTATTTCTGTTCAATGCATTCTTAAATTCCCCAATTGTTTTTGACTCCACAACCTCCTCAGGAAGGCCATTCCATGCTTCCACCACCCTCTCTGAGAAAAAAAAAATACTTCCTCACATTTCCCTTGAGCTGTCCCCCTTCTATCTTCAAATTGTGCCCCCTTGTTCTTGCACATCTCTTTTTCTGAAAGATGCTACCCTCTTGGACTTTGTTGATTCCCCTGAGGTACTTAAAAGTTTCTATCATATCCCCCACTTCCCTCCTTTCCTCAAGAGTATACATATTAAACTCCTTTTGTCTCTCTTTGTATGGCTTCTGGTGCAGACCCTGCACCATTTTAGTTGCCCTCCTCTGGACTGCCTCCATCCTGTCTATGTCCTTGCAGAGATGGGGTCTCCAGAACTACACACAGTACTCCAGATGGGGTCTCACCAACTATCTGTACAGAGGGATAACTTCCTGTTTTCTACTGGTGATGCGTCTCCCTATGCATCCCGGTATCCCCGCAGCCCTCCTTACTGCCTTCTCACATTGTTTGCTTACCTTTAGGTCATCTGATATGATTGCCCCAGGTCCCTTTCCATTTTTGTATTTGTTAGTACACCCCTCCATTGTGTACTCTTCCCCTGGATTTTTGTTTCCCAGGTGCATTACTTTGCATTTCTTTGCATTGAATCTAAGCTGCCATACTTTTGACCATTCCTCCAACCTTGCCAAGTCTCTTTTCATTCTTTCCACCCCTCTTGAGTATCAACCCTATTTCAGATCTTTGTCTCATCTGCAAAGAGGCATACTTTTCCATCCAATCTCACCACAATATCACTAATAAAGACATTAAAAAGGACTGGACCCAGTACTGAACCCTGCGTTACCCTACTAGTAAAACCCCCTTTTTTCAGCGTGGACTCTGTTTACTATTACCATCTGTATCCTCTTGTCCAGCCAATTTTTTACCCAGGCTACCGCCTTGGGACCCACTCCCAGGCTGACTAATTTGTTTATTAATTTTTTGTGTGGAACTGCATCAAATGCCTTGCTACAGTCTAGGTAGACCATGCCACAGCCCCTCCCTAGTCTTCTACTTTGGTCACCTAGTCAAAGAAATCTATTAGATTCATCTGACATGACAGTCCCACTGTGAATCCATGCTACTTTGGGTCCTGTCCCCTGCTGGCCTCTAGGTACTCAACAATTCTTTGTTTGAGAAGTGATTCCATAATTTACCCTCCCATTGAGGTCAAACTAACAGGTCTGTAGTTTCCTTCCTCTGCTTTGCACCAACTTTTATGAAAGGGAATCACATCCTCCTTCCTCCAGTCCTGAGGTACCACACCATCCTCCCATGATTTGTTCAAAAGGGTAGTCAATGGTGTCACTAGTTCCCCTCTTACTTCTTTTAGAATTATGTGGTGAATCCCATCAGGGGCCCACTGCTTTGTCCACCTTCAGTTTTAGGAGTTCTTTCAGAACCCTTTCTTATGTGAATGGACTGGTAGCAACCTCCCTATCCGGAGTGCTTCTATTGATTGGATTAGGTACCTCCCGTCCTCTTCTTTTGTGAATACTGAGCAGAAGTATTCATTCAGTATCCCTGCTTTTCACTGTCACCCTGTGGCAACCCACCCTTCCCTTTATTTAGCCTCACTATCCCCCCCTTTGATCTTTCTTTTCTCCCCAGTGTACATATAAAAGGTTTTATCCTTCTTCATAACTGAATGGATGCAAGATGGCGACCACGCTGGGTCAGCCACTTTAGACTACCAGGAGTCAAAGTTAAAGTTTTAGTTTTAGTTAATGTTTAGCTCATTTAATGTTTAGCGCATAAACAATTTTATGCTTGTAGTTCTGTTTTAGGTTAAATTATTGTATCGTTAAGTATAGTCAAGTATCATTAAGTATCATTAAGTGTGTCTTTTGCAACTTGGATACCTGAGCGCTATTACTGCTCCGTTTGAACTAAGAACTGTTCGCCGACTGACTTTGTTCCTTGCCTGTTTTCTTTTGCTGGTTTTCGCGGTCTCGCCAGGCTAAAGGAGCTCGGTTTGGAGGTCATGTTGGAGCTGTGGAGTTGTGGATCTGTCCTGTGGGAATCAGTGGACTCAAGCAGGATTATTCGTTTGGAGTAGTCTGGAGGAGACTGGACCGAGGATTTGCAGTGCGTTGGAGCGTTTACTGCCTTTTTGTTTCTGATCAGATTAGGAACTGCCTCGGCTACAGTGTTTTGTTGTGACTGCTGCCATTTTGGTCCTCGACTGGAACAGGAGTGGCCTCGCTTTCTCCCTGGGAAGCTGGGGGGACTGAGGCTTCTCCTAAGCCACCCTGGGGCTCAACTGTTGAGTTGACTCTCGAGGTGTCTGTAGCTACTGGTCGTTGACCTGCCGGAGGTGTCTGCCTTTGTTTGGTGGATGGGCTGCGGTGTTTGACCGTGATTGTGGTCATTCCCGAATGGCAGTTTGGCTCCTGACTGTGCTGTGGGAATTATTTGAAGAGCTGTTTGTTTTCCCCAGTCTCGATTCGAACTCCTGCTATTTGACCGGGCTGTTGGAAAAGCTGTCTCCTCCTCCTCCCTGTTTGGACTCGATTCTGACTCTTGCCTGTGTCTGGATCTACTCGAGAATTGACCTTTTTGTTTCCCCTGCTCCTGGACATGAGGTGGTGAGATTGTGCTATATTTCTCTTTTCAAATGTTTACCCCCACTATGTGAGAGATGGTATTGGGGAATACATAACATTTTTTGGACTGTTGCACGTGAGAGGTGCTCCATTGAATTAAAATTTTAAAACTCCTGTTCTTCTTTTAGTTTAGGTCTAGTATCTAGTTGCATTTGATTACATTGATACGGCGTTACTTTGAATATTTTGATATTTTTATCATGTTTTGTTATTTGGGTTCTTGGGTTGGGTTTTAATTTGTGATAGGGTGGGTTTTACCTTACTTTATTATATTGTTTGTTTATTTTGCTCC
Source organism: Neoceratodus forsteri (assembly GCA_016271365.2). Classification (NCBI taxonomy): domain Eukaryota; kingdom Metazoa; phylum Chordata; order Ceratodontiformes; family Ceratodontidae; genus Neoceratodus; species Neoceratodus forsteri. The sequence goes on along the minus strand of CM057452.1, from coordinate 506,090,655 downwards.
TCTCTGTGAGAGAGAGTGGAGAGTGTTTTTTATTTATAAGTTTTTATATTATAGGTTTTGTTTATTTTGTTTTATATTTGGGTTGTCTAAATGTGTTGGACAGGCATAGAGACAGTTGGGCATTATTCCCCCACTAGGCTCAAGGAATTACGTCCTTTTGAATGCCCACTATTAACATCCGACATCTATTTTAGATGTCGTGCATTGGGCATCTTGAAGCATGGACGAAAATGGAGAGTTGGGCCTGCTGGGGGAGAGGAAAGGGGAAGACGGATTGGGGTTTTGGGGTCCAGGAGATACCCTGTGGCAAAATGAGGTCAAGACAGAGGTTACTCTTGTCTTGTACCCATACCCAAGGGCTCCAAAATAATTGGACAGGTGCCAAGGTCTTCTCCGACAGCTCATCCCACCTTGGCGGTGTTATGCAATGCCAGATCAATTAAGAACAACACAGCTATTATTTCTGATCTTGTTGGATCATCTGATCTGACTTGCATCACCGAGACCTGGCTGGATGAAAATCCAGGCCCTGTTTTGGCCTTGGCAACTCCAGCCGGGTTCTCGGTGATACACCGTCCAAGGCTGGATCGTAGGGGCGGGGGTGTGGCCATTATGTTTAAATCTGAGCTGGACCTTGTGGATGTGCCATGTGGAAATACCAGTTCCTTTGAATATATCCTGGGAGAGGGTGCAGGCTGCAGGATTCTCCTCGTCTACCATCCACCAGGTGACAGTGGAGCATTCCTGCAGGAGATTGCAGACTTCATCATCGACCTGGTGCTGAAGTTTCCCAGACTCATACTTCTGGGTGACTTCAATGCCTGGGTCGATGACAAACTCTCTTATTTTGGTCAAAATCTCATCCAGCTGATGAATATGCTGGGACTAACACAGGTTGTTACCTCCTCTACCCATATAGGGGGTCATTCATTGGATCTGATTTTTCTCATGGGTATGGAGATCTCTGATTTGGGGGTGGAACCAGTCAGTTGGTCTAACCATTACACCATAAGGTTCTGCTTCAGGGCCCCCTCTAATAGGTCTGCCCCTATGGAGATAGTTCAATACTGCCTTTTAAGGGGTGTTAACCCCAACGACCTAACAGCGGTGTTGGATCTATCGAGCTTGTCGGGTGAATGCATGAGTCCAGATGATCTTGTACTGGCCTATAATAAGGCTGTGGGAGATGCTCTGGACAAAATTGCTCCTGTTCATTTTCGGCCTCTCACCCTTCATCCAAGGAGCCCGTGGTTTGATGGCTCCTAGAGGGAACTAAGGTGAGTTGGCCAAAGGCTGGAGAGAGTCTGGTGGAGATCGGGTCTTGATGCCGACAGGCTTAGATTGATGGCACATTATGATCGCTATCAATCAGAAATCACTCGTAAGAAGGCAGAATTCCTGTCCAGAGAGATTTCTGCTGCACAAAATCGACTGGCTCAGCTTTTCCGGACTGTGGACAGACTGTGCAATCCAGTCTGTCTTCAACCCAGAGAAGCATTCTCTCAGCTAAGATGAGAGGAGTTTGCTCGTTTTTTTGTGGATAAGGTTGCTGACCTCAGGTCTGGTATCGGCCCGACCTCACCTATGGGGGATTGCGATGGTCGACTAGAGGTGGCTCATCATCGGTCTGTCTGGCTAGACGTTCACCGGCTGGAATTTATTGACATTGTGAAGATCATCCAAACTATGCGACCAACTACTTGTAGTTTGGATCCGGGTCCTACACCGCTTTTAGTAAGTTGTGCAGAAGCCATCTACCCAATCCTTGCAGACATTGTCTGGAAATCTTTGGAGAGGGTTTTTTTCCTGACCCCCTTAAGGAGGCAGTAGTTTGACCACTCCTTAAAAAATCCTCCTTAGATCCTGACTGTCTAGCTAACTACCGGCCTATCTCTAACCTGCCATTTGTTGGTAAGGTTATTGAAAAGGCAGTTGAGTTGCAATTGGATGATCAACTTATATCTCACAATGTCTATGACACTCTCCAGTCTGGCTTCGGGAAAAGGCATAGTACAGAGATTGCCATTGTCCAGGTATTGAATGACCTCCTTATGGCCCGAGATCGAAAGGCACGTACCATTCTGGTCCTTCTCGATCTATCGGCTGCATTTGATACTGTAGACCATGGAGTGCTATTGGAGCGCCTGCGGGTCTTTTGTGGACTGTCTGGTACAGTCCTTGAATGGTTTCGTTCTTACCTCACAGGCAGATTTCAGAGAGTTGTCACTGGAATTTATTCCTCTGACGCTCACTCTCTGCCTTGTGGGGTACCACAGGGCTCCATTTTAGCTCCCATATTGTTTGCAGTTTACATGCTGCCATTGGGAGAAATCATCAGGCGATACAGTTTGGGTTTTCACTGCTATGCAGATGATACTCAGCTGTATCTGTCCTTTCTCCCCAGTCAGGGTGATGCACTCTCTGTACTTAACAACTGCTTCGAAGAGATCAGACTTTGGATGAGTTTGAGCTGGTTGAGACTCAGTCCGGACAAGACCGAGGTATTGGTTGTGGATCCAGGTCATCCGGGAATGGGTGTGGGAGCTGGACAGCCATCAGGTTTATTACTTGGTGGTGTACCGCTCTCTACCTCTGTGCAGGTGTGAAATCTGGGTGTTATTTTTGATGATGGTTTGACCCTGAAATCTCAGGTGTCAGCTGTTGTCAAATCCTCTTTTTACCAACTGAGGAATATCGCCCGGGTGAAACATCTGATCCCCCCGGGTGACCTTTCAATATTGATCCACGCCTTTGTCACTACTCGTTTTGACTATTGCAATTCCCTTTACCTAGGGCTACCTGGGGTTGATATCCGCCACCTTCAGCTAGTGCAGAACACGGCAGCTAGGCTTTTGGCTGGTACTCGAGGACCAGTCACATTACACCTGTGCTCCGTGAACTGCACTGGCTGCCTGTATAGTGGCGGATCACCTTTAAGGTTGGTTTACTAACCTTTAAAGCTCTACAACGATCAGGGACCCGGTTACCTGAAAGATCTCCTGATTCCCTACTGCCCCCTCCGTCCTCTCCGTTCCGCCAACGAGGGATTGCTGGAGATTCCCAAGGTATGATTGAAGTCATCAGGATCTTGTGCGTTTGCTTTTTAGGCACCAACCCTGTGGAATTCTCTACCTCGTTGGTTGAGAGAATGCCCAACCGTTGTTAATTTTAAGGTTGCCTTAAAAACATATTTATTCAAATTAGCATACTCCTGTTAGTTCTTGGTTAACTTTTAAATGTTTTTAAGATCTGGATTTTATTGATTTAATGTCTGTACAGTGCTTTGAATTTGAAAAGCGCTTTATAAATAAAATTGAATTGAATTGAATTGAACTGAGTTGGCAATCTTTAACTCAGTTTGGGCCCTTGCTATTCTGATTGCTTTCACCGCTTCCTTCTGCTTTAACTGGTACTGTTCTCTGTCCTGGTCATTTTGTATTTCCTTATACAGGTACTTCCTGAATGCTGTCTTTTCCTCTCTAACCTTCTCTACCACCTCTTTTGAGAATTACTGTGGGTTTTTTTTCCCTTCGTTTTGATTTATTTGCTTCTCACAAAGGCTTGTTGCCTCTGTGATGGCAGTTTTAATGTTTCCCCATTGTTCCTCCACCCATCCTTCTTGCCCATTTGCTAGTACTTTTCTGGGACACTCTCCCATTTTGACAAAGTCAGCCCTAACTAAAGTCCAGTACCCTCACTCTTGTATGGCCTGACTCTAAGGCTGTGTTTATCATGAACCACACTGTTTGGTGGTCACTTTTTACCAGATGGCTACCCACTTCTAAATTTGAGATCCTCTCTCCATTCCCATTTGAGAGTACCAGGTCTAAGATTACTCCTCCAGAGTGGGTTCCAACAGTAGGTGTCTGAGGCATACCCCATGTAGGGCATCAAGAATGACCCTGTTCTTGGATATGGCTGCAGCAAATGTGCTCCACTTAACATCTGGCATATTCAGGTCCCCCATCAACAATATCTCCCCTTTTTCTGCAATCCTAATGATACCTTCTATCATTTCCTAGTCCATTTCCTCCCCCAGAGATGGGATTCTGTATAGAATACCATGCGGATTGTAGTGCCATTTCCTGTCTCCAGGGTTACTCACAGTGCCTTCTCTCCTCCCTCTTTACACTGTAGTTCTGTTGCTTTGATCCCTTCCCTTACATAGAGAGCTACTCCTCCTCCTCTTCTAACCTACTTGTCCCTCCTGTGGACTGTGTAACCTGGTATGTTGACATACCAGTCATCGTTTTCTATGTACCATGGTTCTGTAACTGCCACAATATCCTGGCATCCCTCTTCCATCAAGGCCACTAGTACAGAAAACTTGTTACCAAGACTATGGGCATTGATACTCATTGCCCTCCAGTTTTTTGATGGCCTTTTCCCTTTAATCTCCATCCCTGTCCTTACTGCCTTTGCCTAGTTCTCCATTTACCACTGCCCTTCTCCCTATCAACTTCTCTGTCTTGATGTTTACCTCACTAACTACCCTGTTTTTTGTGTGAGGGGGCTGGGATTTCCCTACTAGTTTTCAGTGCCTCCCCCTTGTCTAGTTTAAATGCTTGCCAGTTAATCATTTAAACCTATCACTTAGGATCCTGGTTCCCCTCCTAGACAGATGCAGACCATCGCTCCACTATAGGCCTATATCCCTCCAGGTGGACCCCCAGTCCCCATTGAAGCCAAAATCCTGATGGTGCTGAGCATCCTAGTCTCACCCATGCCATAGACAAGCAGCACTTCTGAGAAGGTTACCATGTGTGCTACTTGTCTAAGGCCCTTCTCCAACTCCACAAACTCCTCCTGTACTGTACTGATCTGATCCCATTCCCAGTCAAGTCATTAGTCCCTAAGTGGACAATGGCATCCAGCTCCCTCCCCTGTGCAGCTGCTCCTGCAATCCTGAGGATTCACTCCCTGTCACTCCAAACCATGGTGCCAGGCAGGCACCTTACCTCCCTCTCACCTCCCTCCTTCTCCCAGTACTATCTTCCTAACAATTGAGTCCCCCACCAGGAGTTGTTTCCTTCCCCTCTGTGGTCCTGTACCACCCTCCTGTGGGTCCCCTTTGTGGAGGATCCCAGCATCCTCCTTGATCTCTACTGTGGGTGCTTCCATAGAGGAACCACATGCTGACAAAATGGTGTATGAATTGTGGAGTGGTACTGCTGGAGGGATGCACCTCCTTTCTTCTACCATCACCCTCCCTGAGACCACCATGGTCCAACTACTCCTCTTTCTTGGCAACCTCTGAAGCAGTGGCATCAGCCCTGGTGGTCCCTGGGTGGGAGAAAAGGTTCCCCAAATCCTGGTTAACTCAGCCTTGAGATCAGCAACCTCCTCCCTCAGCCCAGAGAGGTGCCTGCAGATGGGACAACACCACATCCTGCAGAATGTCTCCTGGAAGACTGCTGCTCCACAGCCACTGCACTGCACCACTCCCATCATGTCTTATTTGCTCACAGATGTCTGCTCTTGATATCGACCACCTTAGATTGATGGACCATTATCACGCCTATCAATCTGCAATCACCTGTAAGAAAGCAGCGTTCCTGTCTGAGGAGATTGTGGCCACTTAGAATCGACCAGCTCAGCTTTTCCGTACTGTGGACAGACTGTGCAACCCGGCCTGTCTACATTTCCGGAAAGCCTTTTCTCAATTAGAGTGCTTGATTGCTCAATTCATTGCTAATAAGGTGGCTGACATCAGAGCGGTACTCCAGCTGGTACACTCTATGGGTGTTGCTTTTGATCAGTTCGAGGTCACTACACCTCGATTTTCTTGGAGTACCTTCAGCCAACGAGAGTTCATGGATGTCATGTGGATTATCCAGGGTGTGCACCCTACATGCTGTAGTTTGGACCCTGGACCAACATCCCTAATTTTGGGTTGTATTGATGTCATCAGTCCAGTCCTTGCCTGAATAGTCTGGTGCTCCTTGGAATCTGGAGAGTTTCCTAGCTCCCTGAAAGAGGTGGTGGTGACACCTCTCTTGAAGAAAGCTACCTTGGACTCAGACTGCCATGCAAACTACAGACCCATCTCGAACCTTCTCTTTTTAAGGAAAGTAATTGAGAAAGTAGTGGCAGCACAACTGGAGGACCATTTGACCATCCATGACATCTATGAACCGGTCCAGTCCAGTTTTCGAAAGAGACATAGTACCGAGACAGTGCTGGTTCAGGTGCTCAGTGATCTCCTGATGGCTAGAGATTGGAAGAGTCACTCCATCTTGGTTCTTCTGGATCTTTCATCAGCATTTGACACTATGGACCATGGGTGTTGCTGGGTCACCTGAGGTACATCTGTGGACTGTCGGGTACAGTCCTCAGGTGGTTTACATCATTCCTCATGGGTAGAACACAGAGAGAGGTGTCTGTTTTATTTTCTTCAGGCCCTACTTCTCTGTCATGTGGGGTGCCTCAGGGCTCTGTGCTCTCACCCATATTGTTCACGGTTAACATGCTACCCCTCGGAGACATTGTAAGAAGGTATGGGCTGAGGTTTCACTGCTATGCTGATAATACCCAGCTCTACCTTTCTTTTGTACCCGACCAGGTTGGAACTGTCTCAGTCTTTAATAACTGTTTGAAAGAAATCCAGAAGTCGATGGATTCCAGCTGGTTAAAGTTGAACTCGGAAAAAACTGAGGTGCTGGTTGTGGACCCTTGTCTCTGAATAGAGGGGTTGGGGGTTGGTTCGCCCTTGGGAATTTTTCTCGGTGGCTTTCATTCCTGACCTCTGATTGGGTGTGTAACCTGGGGGTAATTTTTGATGAAGGGCTGACCCTGCATTCGCAAGTGTCGGCTGTTGTCAAACCTTCCTTTTATCATCTCAGGAATATCACCAGGATTAGGCATCTGGTTCTGTCTGGCGACTTTCCTTCTCTGGCCCATGCCTCTGTGTCCTTGTGCTTAAATTACTGCAACTCCCTTTGCCTAAGGTTCCTGAGGTTGAAATCCGCTGCCTGCACCTAGTGCAGAACACAGTGGCCCGGCTTTTGAAGGGATCTGCTCAATCCTGTCATATTTCGCTGGAGCTGCGCAAACTGCACTGGCTGCCAGTACAGTGGCAGATCACCTTTAAAGTCAGCTTGCTGACTTTCAAAGCCCTACATGGACCGGGCCTGGGTTACCTGAAAGAGCTCCTGGTCCCTTATTGCCCTGGACGATCACTCCACTTGGCCGTTGAGGGGTTGCTATAGATTTCAAGGGTATGTTTAAAAATATCTGGGGTGAAAGCTTTAATGTATGCAGCCCCCACCCTTTGGAATTCTCTACCCTGTCAGCTATGGGAGTGCACAACTGTGGAGGGATTTAGGCAATCTCTAAAACTTATTTGTGGCACCAGGCATTCAGTGATTGATTTTTTCTATTTTCTTTTGGTGTATTGTTACTTTAATGTTAATTGTAATGTTTGCTCTGTTTTTAAATTGTGAGGCACCTTGGTTATAGATAAGGTGCCCTATAAATAAATATTATTTGTGGCCCCATGACTGTTGTTTTGTATGCTTACTCTATCCTCTCTGTGATTACTTTTTTTTTGTTTTGTTTTGCTTTGCCTACACAGAAATACCCACAGTTACATTCCGCTGAGTAAATAACACCAGTTGTCGATCATGTAATGAACCCTCTAATAGGGGCATCCCTTCCAGTGGCTCAGTTCAGAAAACAGTCTGTATTCTTCATAACAGGACAAAACGTGCATTTTTTACACTGATGACATCCACTGTTCTTTTAGGGAGCCACATACCTGGTTGTTTCTTCAGGGGTTGAACTATAAGAACTAATACATCCTTTAGATTTTTACTTCTTCTGTAAATCATTCTTGGACTCCCCAAATTAAGATCTCTTAGTCCAGGGTCTTTTTTTGTTGGTTGCCAATGCTTCCTTACTATATAGTTTGTGCCTTTGCTATTCTGATTGCCTTCCCTGCCTCCTTTTGCTTTAACTGATAACATTCTCTGTCCTGCTCCTTCTGTGTTTCCTTATATTTCCTAAATGCTATCCTTTTCTCCTTAACCATCCCTGCCACCTGTCTTGAGAACCATGGTGTTTTTTTCCTTTGTTTTGTTTTGTTGATTTTCTTCACACAGAGGCTTGTTGCCTCTGTGATGGCTGTTTTGATTATTCACCATTGTTCCTCCACCCCTCCTTCTTGCCCGTTTGCTAGTGCTTTTCTGAGGCACTCTCTCATTTTCCCAAAGTCAGCATTCCTAAAGTCCAAAAAACTCTTGCTTTTGTATGGCTTGACTCTATGGCTGTGTTTATTGTGAACCACACTGTGTGGTGGTCACTTGTTCCCAGATGGCTACCCACTTCCAAATCTGAGATCCTGTCTCCTTCTCCATTTGAGAGTACCAGGTCTAAGATTGCTCTCTCCCGAGTGGGTTCCAACATTAGCTGTCTGAGGCATGCCCCCCTGTAGGGCATCAAGAATGGCCCTGCTTTTGGATGTACCAGCAGCAAAGGTACTCCAGTTAACATCTGGCATATTCAGGTCCCCCATCAACAATACCTCCCATTTTTCTGCCATTTTAAGGATGCCTTCTATCATTTCCTTGTCCATTTCCTCCTCCTGAGATGGGGGTCTGTACACAACTCCTTGTGGATTGTGGTGCCATTTCCTGTCTCCATGGAGACCCATAGTGACTCATCTGCTCTTTGTTTACTCTTTAGTTCTGCTGCTTTAATCCCTTCCCTTATATAGAGAGCTACTCCTCCTCCTCTTTTACCCACCCTGTCCCTCCTGTAGACTGTGTATCCTGGTATGTTGGCATTCCAGTCACGGTTCTCTGTGTACCGTGCTTGTTGCACAGACTGTGGTCATTGGTACTCATCACCTTCCATTTGTTTTTTATGGCCTTACCTCTTTTAGCCCCATCCCTATCCTTGCTGCCTTTTTCTGCATTTACCCCTGTCCTGCTCCCTACTGGCTTCTTTACCTTGGTGTTTCCCTCTCTAACTACTATGTTTTGTGGGAAGAAGCTTGGATTTCCCTTCTCCTTTTCAGTGCCTCCCCCCTTGGCTAGTTTAAATGATTGCCAATGAAGCATTTAAACCTGTCACTTAGGATCCTGGTTCCTCCCCCCCTGGACAGATGCAGACCATCGCTCCAGTATAAGCCTGCATCCCTCCAGGTGGCTCCCCAGTCCCCAGTAAAGCCAAAACCCTGAGCTCCACACCAGTTTTTCAACCATTCATTGAATCCCATGGTGCAGAATACCCTAGCATCATCCTTGCAATAGACAGGCAGCACCTCTGAGAAGGCCCCTGTCACACTCCACAAACTCCTCTTGCTCCACTCTGATCCCATTGACAGCCAGGTCATTTTTCCCTAGGTGGACAATAACATCCAGCTCCCTTCCTTGTGCAGCTGCTCCTGTGATCCTGAGGATTTGCTTCCTGTCTCTCTGAGCCATGGTGCCAGGCATGCACCTTGCCTCTCTATCCCCTTCCTCCCCCACTTCTACCCCCTAATGACTGAGTCCCTTGTAAGCAGTTGTTTCCTTCCCCTGTGGGGCCTCATGCCACCCTCCTGTGGGTCTTCTTTGTGGAGGTTCACAGCATCCTCATTGGTCTCCACTGTAGGTGCCTCTATAGAAGAACCACTCTTTTCCAGAACAGCATATGAATTGTGGAGAGGTACAACTGGAGGAATGCACCTCTGTTGCACCACCCTCTCCCTCCCTGAGCCCACTTTGGTCCAACCGCTCCTCTTTCTTGACAACCTCTGAGGTAATGGTGGTGGCCCTGGTGGTCCCTGGGTGGGGGATGAAGTTTCACAAATCCTAGCCAGGTCAGCCTTGAGATGGACAACCTCCTCTCTCAAACCAGAGAGGTGCCTGCAAACAGGGCAGCATCGCAACCTCCAGAATGTCTCCCAGAACACTGCTGCCCCACAGCCATTGCACTGCAACACTCCCATCTTGACTTATTTTGTGTCCCCTCTCCTGTTGCTTTGTATGCTTGCTGACTCCCTCAATGTATATTCACACTTACTTTCCTACTGCCTATGTGCCTTTACAACTCTTGCCCTTCCTGTTCTGGGACAGGAACTTCATGTAGTCTTCAGTAGTCTCCTTATTCTGTGCATTGATTCAGACCTCCACCAGCTGGGGGGGGGGAGAAAGAGTTATTTTTTTAGGTTCCTTCAAGGTTGATGAAACTAATGTGTCTCAGTGATCCTGCCCTCCTTACTGCCAAATAGGAAGTTCCTGTTGTCAGTCAAATCCATTGGCTATAAAAGTAGAACTGGCTTAGGGTGGGAGGGAGAACAAGTAGTATACAATCTGTAGTCCTAGACTGCTGTTTCTTGCTCTGAAAACAAAGTTTTTTTTCTGCCAAAAACAGCAGGAAGCAGTAATTGGAGAAACCTGCTTTTCAACTCCTAAGCTCCTAAGCCACACCCCCAATTATATTCACCCTCTGCTCCTAACTCAGTAAATTAAGCTGATACAGCTCCCTTCCTCAGAGAAACACATAGTGACTTACTCCTTTTTTTACTTAAATGAGATCCCCTTCTTCTAATAAAGTATCTGTTAGCCTATTCCAGATAGGCACTGACTCCTGCTGAGATAGAAGCGATTTATCAGTAAAAAATCTGTAGTTCTAGACTGCTGTTTCTTGCTCTGAAAACAAAGTTCTCCTCTGTCAAAAACAGCAGGAAGCTGTAATTTGAGACACCTGCTTTTGTACTCTTAAGAGCCTAAGCCACACCCCCAATTATTTATTTATTTATTTATTTATTTATTTATACATTGGTTGACAACCTTTGAGCCAGAGGCTCATTTCCAAAGGTACCTCGTCACACTGAGGACAGGCAGAAACAAATTTAGGTTAAAGCATAAAGTCAACTGACTTATAGTTACACAACATGATGTCATACAATTATACAATTTAGTAGCAATTACAATGATAAATCTGAGCACATGCTGGTCATAACAGAGGCAATATGCAATGGGGGAGCAAGTGTGGGGGGTGCGGTGTAGTACCACCCAGAGGGAGTTGTCAAGATTCACCCTCTGTTCCTGACTCAGTAAATTAAGCTGATATAGCCACCTTCCTCAGAGAAATGCACAGTGACATTCTTCTTTTTTTTTTACTTAAATGAGACCCCCTTCTTCTAATAAAGTGTCTGTTTGCTTAATCCAAACAGGCACTGACTCCTGCTGAGATAGAAGTGATTTATCAGTAAAACATCTGTAGTTCTATACTGCTGTTTCTTACTCTGAAAACAAATGTCTCCTCTGTCAGAAACAGCAGGAAGCTGTAATTGGAGGTACCTGCTTTTGTACTCCTTAGCTACACCCCCAATTAGATTCAACCTCTGTTCCTGATGCAGTAAATTAAGCTGATACAGCCCCTTCCTAGGAGAAACGCACAGTACTTTCTTCTTTTTTTTTACTTAAATGAGACCCCCTTCTAATAAAGTGTCTGTTTGCTTAATCCAAACAGGCACTGACTCCTGCTGAGATAGAAGTGATTTATCAGTAAAACATCTGTAGTTTTATACTGCTGTTTCTTGCTCTGAAAACAAAGGTTTCCTCTGTCAGAAACAGCAGGAAGCTGTAATTGGAGACACCTACATTTGTACTCTTAAGCTCTTAAACTACACCCCCAATTAGATTCACCATCTACTCCTCACTCAGTAAATTAAGCTGATACAGCCCCCTTCCTCTGGGAAACACGCAGTGACTTTCTCCTTTTTTTTAATTAAATGAGACCCCCTTCTTCTAATAAAGTATCCATTTGCTTAATACAAACAGGCACTGACTCCTGCTGAGATATAATTGATTTATCAGTAAAAAATCTATAGTTCTAGACTGCTGTTTCTTGATCTGAAAACAAAGTTCTCCTCAGTCAAAAACAGCAGGAAGCTGTAATTGGAGAAACCTGCTTTTGTACTCTTAAGCCACACCCCCAATTAGATCCACCCTCTGCTCCTGACTCAGTAAATTAAGCTGATACCTCCCCTTCCTCAGAGAAACACATAGTACTTTCTTCTTTTTATTTTAAGGAGGCCCCTTCTTCTAATAAAGCATTTGTTTGCTTAATCCAAATAGGCATTGACTCCTGCTGAGATAGAAGTGATTTATCAGTAAAAAATCTATAGTTCTAGACTAGTGTTTCTTGCTCTGAAAACAAAGTTCTCCTCTGTCAAAAACAGCAGGAAGCTGTAATTGGAGACACCTGCTTTTCTACTCCTAAGCTCATAAGCCACACCCCAATTAGATTCACCCTCTGCTCCTGACACAGTAAATTAAGCTGATACAGTTCCCTTCCTCAGAGAAACACACAGTGACTTTCTCCTTTTTTTATTTAAATGAGACCCCTTCTTCTAATAAAGTATCTGTTTGCCTATTCCAGACAGGCACTGACTCCTGCTGAGATGGAAGTGATTTATCAGTAAAAAATCTGTAGTTCTAGACTGCTGTTTCTTGCTCTGAAAACAAAGTTCTCCCCGGTCAAAAACAGTGTCAAAAACAGCAGGAAGCTGTAATTGGAGACACTTGCTTTTGTACTCTTAACATCCTAAGCCACACCCCCAATTATTTATATATTTATTTGTACATTGGTTTACAACCTTTGAGCCAGAGGCTCATTTCCAAAGGTACCTTGTCACACTGAGGACAGACAGAAACAAATTTAGGTTACAGCATAAAGTCAACTGTCTTAAAGTTACAAAACATGATTTCATACATTTATACATTTATACAATTTGAGCCAGAGGCTCATTTCCAAAGGTACCTCGTCACACCGAGGACAGACAGAAACAAATTTAGGTTACAGCATAAAGTCAACTGACTTAAAGTTACACAACATGATTTCATACATTTATACAATTTAGTAGCAATTACAATAATAAAGCTGAGCACATGCTGGTCATAACAGAGGCAATATGCAATGGGTGAGAAAGTGTGGGGGGTGCAGTGCCACCCAGAGGGCGCTGTCAAGATTCACCCTCTGTTCCTGACTTGGTAAATTAAGCTGATACAGCCACCTTCCTCAGAGAAATGCACAGTGAAATTCTTCTTTTTTTTACTTAAATGAGACCCCCTTCTTCTAATAAAGTGTCTGTTTGCTTAATCCAAACAGGCACTGACTCCTGCTGAGATACAAGTGATTTATCAGTAAAACATCTGTAGTTCTATACTGCTGTTTCTTGCTCTGAAAACAAATTTCTCCTCTGTCAGAAATAGCAGGATGCTGTAATTGGAGGTACCTGCTTTTGTACTCCTAAGCTCCTAAGCTACACCCCCAATTAGATTCAACCTCTGCTCCTGACTCAGTAAATTAAGCTGATACAGCCCCCTTCCTCGGAGAAACACACAGTACTTTCTTCTTTTTTTTTACTTAAATGAGACCCCCTTCTAATATAGTGTCTGTTTGCTTAATCCAAACAGGCACTGACTCCTGCTGAGATAGAAGTGATTTATCAGTAAAACATCTGTAGTTTTACACTGCTGTTTCCTGCTCTGAAAACAAAGGTCTCCTCTGTCAGAAACAGCAGGAAGCTGTAATTGGAGACACCTGCATTTGTACTCTTAAGCTCCTAAACTACACCCCAATTAGATTCACCGTCTGCTCCTCACTCAGTAAATTAAGCTGATACAGCCCCCTTCCTTGGGGAAACATGCAGTGACTTTCTCCTTTTTTTTTACTTAAATGAGACCCTTCTTCTTCTAATAAAGTATCTGTTTGCTTAATACAAACAGGCACCGACTCCTGCTGAGATATAATTGATTTATCGGTAAAAAATTTGTAGTTCTAGACTGCTGTTTCTTGATCTGAAAACAAAGTTCTCCTCAGTCAAAAACAGTAGGAAGCTGTAATTGGAGACACCTGCTTTTGTACTCCTAAGCCACACCCCCAATTAGCTTCACCCTCTGCTCCTGACTCAGTAAATTAAGCTGATACCACCCCCTTCCTCAGAGAAACACACAGTACTTTCTTCTTTTTATTTTAATGAGACCCCTTCTTCTAATGAAGTATTTGTTTGCTTAATCCAAAAAGGCATTGACTCCTGCTGCGATAGAAGTGATTTATCAGTAAATAATATATAGTTCTAGACTGCTGTTTCTTGCTCTGAAAACAAAGTTCTCCTTTGTCAAAAACAGCAGGAAGATGTAATTTGAGGCATCTGCTTTTCTACTTCTAAGATCCTAAGCCACACCCCAATTAGATTCACCCTCTGCTCCTGACACAGTAAATTAAGCTGATACAGTCCCCTTCCTCAGAGAAACACACAGTGACTTTTTACTGCCTTTTTTTTACTTAAATGAGACCCCCTTCTTCTAATAAAGTAGCGCTGCCTGGCGGGCAAACTTAGCCCGGAGCACAACACAAGCTATATTCAAAAGGAAATTGCCCGATGATATTCCTGCTGAATATAGCAGTCTAAGGAAGCTGGGAAAACTGGTCTGGGAGTGCAGGGCAAAAATAGCCCAGGAATAAGACAGCACTGAATAGAGCAACAGGGAAATGCAAACTGCAGCTGCAACTCATTAGACTCTGTAACAAGCCAGTGTTGCAGGTGGAGAACATTGTATGTGATTGCACAAAGATGCCTCACATCTACTGCAAACACACCTCTCAACCTCCTGCCTCATATATCAGGGACACGGCTTAAAAAAATCAGGGACAAAGGTTTAAAATGAGGGGCACACCTTACAAAATGGAGATATCCACTCAGGAAGTTGGTAGAATAAGTGGTGTAGGGTAAAATGCATTTTCTAAGGAAGAACACACCTGTAATATTAAAGTCTGACAGTATGTTATGCTTACAACCCCCACTGTTTGGTCATGGAAACACAATTTGTAGGAGGGACAGAGTAAAAGGTTGAGGTAAAATCAGGAACATCCCTGAAAATCAGGGACAGTTGAGAGGTATGACTGCAAACAACAATGTAAGCCACACACTGCAGAACTGTGCTTAGTGTGCTGAAGTGAGGTTTTACCTGGGTTAACCTGAATGCACAATGTTAACACCTTAACCCAGTGCAAACTGGTTAGCCCGGGGCAAACGGGAACTATATTGAAAGCTCCCATGCAAATTAGCCTACTTCGGTAATCCGTGGGCACACAAGTACATTTGCATCTTATTAAGTGCTGTTTAGGATACATTACCATGCAGTTTGCCTGGTGCTACTGCATGGAGCACAAAGCTCCCCCCTTTGGTCAGAATGGAAGTAGAGGCTGATTCTGCAGGCCAAGGCATGCCCACAGCATCCCCTGTTGGTCAGAATGGAAGTACAAGCTGGAAGCAGCAGAAATTGTGTGCTGGCAGGTGCAGTCAGTGCATACAACACACCCATGCAGCTGTGCAAGCAGGACCAGTAGATGTGTATGTGTATATATATCACATATATGTATATGTATGTATATATATATATATATATATATATATATAGATATATATATATATATATATATATATATATATATATATATATATATATATATATATATATATATATATATATATATATATATATATTATTATATATATATTTATTTATTTATGTATTTAAATGTTTAACCAGGAGGGCATACTGAGCAGGCTAATGCTCGATTCCAGATGCATCCTGGGGGAGGGGGAACATAGACAACAGTTGAAGACAGCAAGAATCAAGTAACATACTTAGTGGGGATTCACTAACATTTGGTTCGGTAACTAGGCATAGTGGGATGGTAAAACAGTAGCACAGACAACAGTTTGACAGCATAAAACAAGTACTTTCACATGGGGAACATTGACAATCAGTCTAGGTAAAGACAAAGTGAAGCTAGAGAAATAGTAGTTATAGGCACTGGTTATATGCAGTAGTAAGTGCTGACAACACAGTCATTTCACTCGATACACTAAGAACTGTCTAGACACATGTGCAGGTAGGGGCAAGATAAGCTTGGAGCAAGGAATTAAGGTGCTGAGAGGAAAAGAAGTGATGAATATTTGCTGGGAAGGAGTTCCACAGCATTGGTAAGCGGTAGCTGAATGCTGCCTGACTGGTAGTAGTGGACCTATGTAGGACAGCTAGGGACCGAGATTCTAGGTTTCTGAGAGAATATGCAAGGGTGCAGGGGTTGGCTATGGCAGTGGTGAGGTAGGAGGTGAGTTGCTCGGACCAAAACTTGGCTGTTATTTTGGCTCAGTGAGACTGTCTACGGTTGTCTAGAGAAGGGAGGGCCATCGATTGGTCAAGGGCACAGTGGTGAGTAGATTAAGGACAGTTCAGGACAAAGCAACAGAAAGAATGGAAAAGAGGGTCCAGTCTGGCTAAGGTGGACTTTGGGCAGGCACTGTAGACTATGTCCCCATAGTCAAAGATGGGGAGGATCACCAGCCTGCCAGTGCAGTGGTAGGGTTACTGCTCATGGCGCCAGTGACCCGGGTTTGAGACGGACTCGGGCAGCTGGAGGGGCGGCTGGGGGAGAGGAGATCCAGCGCCCAGAGGCTGCTCTCCTCCTCCGGGTGGGGTGGGATGCGGGTCCCGCTATGATATCGCTACCTGTGTCACCACGGGTGGAGGTGCAGTGAGGACCACATGTAGCAGAGAAGGAGGGAGGATATCTGCCGGGAGCCGGAGCGTTAGCATGTTGTGACGTGCATCGTTCCTAGGCTCTCCTTGTGTGCAGATGTCCTATGGGATAGGAGAAAAAGGAAAAATACCCTCTGGTGCTCCGTGTAGATGGAGCTTCAGGCCCTGATCCCAGGGCCCCTGCTGGCATGGGCGACGGATCCCTGACAAAATCACAGATGCTTGGGGCAGTGGAAGGGGAGCCCCGCCTCCTACCTGCCTGGGGGTCAAGCCAAGGCCACATGGGGGGATGACTGCACCCGATGCCGACAGACAAGCAGGGATGCACAAGGCCATTGAAGACTCCTGAAGGTGAGGAAGTACTGGGGTGAGAAGGGGGCGTATTAAAAAAAAAGATGGGGAGAATCATTTTCTGCACAATGGCCCTCCGGGCAGGTACAGGGATGCAGTCGTGATTCCGGTAGTGTGCACCAAGCCTGGGGTGCAGCTTCTTGAGTATGGAGTCAATGTGTGTGGAAAAGTTGAGGTGCTGAGCAAGCCAGACTCCAAGATATCTGAAAGAGGTACAGGCCTCCAGGGGTGTCCCTTCCAGTGTGTGGAATGTGATTGGAGAAGGAAGCCTAGAAAAACTCTGCCTAGTGCCAAAAGTTAGAGAGACCATTTTCTTGGCATTTAGAAGGAGATGATTTGAACTAAGCCATTGCTGGACCTTGATAAAGTCCTGCTGCAGTCTGGTCATGACCTCAGAGGACGTGGAGCCAGACGTATACAACGCAGTGTCATCCGCCTACATGTGGATTGAGGTGTGTGGCCAGGCAGAGGGCAGGTTGTTCAGATATATATATATATATATATATATACATACATACATATACAGATCAATAGCTAAACAGACACTGCCCATGGCCTTACATGCCCTGGAGGATGCCTCCCCCAACAACATAGGTACCCCACTGCAGGGTGAAACACAGTGGGAGGACGCAATGCATGGGACGGGCATAAGGCAGACCTGGTGGGGGTAGGAGGCCATAGGTTGTAGGGTCACTAAGTTATGCAGCATATTCAGTAGATAGGGAACAGGCAGACTGGCTGAGTCAGGCAGTCCTTTTCTGCCATCATGGTCTCTGTTCCAGTGTGTGCCTGTTACACCCTGGTAGGCTAGTGTCTCCCCCTAGTGTGATTCTGACCCCCAGTAGCCCCAAAACACACTGAAACCCCTCATGTGCCAGTGGTCCCCACACCCCAAAGCACGGCTCCTGTCCCTCATAGATATTAAAATAAATATATTTTCCCCTGGTAGTCTAGTGGTCATCCCAACCCCAAGCATGGCTCCCAACCCCCATAGAAATTAAAAAAAATATATATTTTCCCTGGTAGTCTAGTGGTCCCCCCATACATGCCCTGGAGGATGCATCCCCCAACAACATAGGTACCCCACTGCAGTAGTGGGTGAAACACAGTGGGCGGACACAATGCATGGGACAGGCATAAGGCAAACCTGGTGGGGACAGGAGGCCATAGGCTGTAGGGTCACTAGGTTACTTCATTGATACTGATGAGAGTATGGACTGGGCTCATTTGTGATTGATGCAAATTATTTAAGCAGGTGCCGGCCACTACAAACCTTTACCTTTAACTTTTTCTAGCCATGGCACTGCAGCACCCTGCTCACCTCCCTGCAAACAAGATATTTTATTTATTTATTTATTTATTTCAATTGTTAGGAAAACATCTTTAAAGTAATGCTCTTTTAAAAAGGTTCCACATCTGTGCAACATCATGCAATCAAGTTATAGAAATAGACAGAAAATACAGCAAATGCTATGTAATTAGTATAAAGACAAATCGCATGACTCCCATAAATATTTCAACGATGCCTGGTGATTACAATATCAAATTAAGTAAGGTTAAAATGCATTCTGTGAGTAGAAGAAAAAAACAAAAAACAACCAGTTACTGACATGTATCAGTAGATCAACATTAAGGGAGCACAGTGCAGAAAAAGTCAGAGCAACCTGGAGGACAAGCTTAGTCAAAGGACCTAGAAGGGGGAATGAGGTCATGACCATGCTAGTTGAGAGAAGGGCATGGGTCAAGGGAGCTGGTGTGGGGGGGGTGAATGCTTGATACGAGTGGGGCCATGAGATAAGGGAAGTGGAAAGGTGCAGGGAAGATGCAGGTACAGCACTGGAGGAACTAGTCAACAGGAACAACAGTGTAGGAGCAAAGTCGCTAGCTTTGCTTGTAGAGCAGAAAGCAGCTAACTAAAAGAAGCTATATTTTCTTATTAATTTAACACTTGTATCTTAGCAGGAGTCAGTGTCTGTTGAGATTAAGCAAACAGATACTTTATTAAAGGTAGAAGGGGTCTTATTTAGGGTTTAAAAAAAAGAAAGGAAAGAAAGTCAGTGTGTGTTCTGTGCTGGGAAAGGTTCTGTATCAGTTTACTTTGCTAAACCAGTAGGAGGAGAGAGAGCTCAATTGGGGGTGTGGCTTAGACACTATAAAAGCAGGTGACTCAAATTACAACTTTCTGTTGCTAGCCTTTTTTCTTACTAATTGCCCTCCATCCCAAACACCCTAAGCCAGTTCTACTTATATAGCCACTGGATTTGACTGTCAACAGGAACTTCCTGTTTGGCAGTAGGAAGGGAAGGATCATAGAGAAACATTGGTTTTGTTAACCCTAAAGGAAAAAAGTAGCTCACTCTCCCCCCCAGCTGTTGGTGGTCTGACACTGAGCAAGGAAGGAGGAGACTACTGAAGAATATAGGAAGTTACTGTCCCAGAACAGGAAGGGTGAGAGTTGTAAGGAGAGGAGAGAGTAAGCATACAGAGAAACAGGAGAGGGGACACAAAATAAGACATGATAGGAGTGGTGCAGTGCAATGGCTGAGGGGCGGCAGTGTTCCGGGAGGCATTCTGGAGGCTGCGATGCTGCCCTTTTTGGAGGCACCTCTCTGGTCTGAGGGAGGAGGTTGCCTGTCTCCAGGCTGACCTGGCTAGGATTCGTGAAACCTCCTCCCCCACCCTGGGACCACCAGGGCCAATGCCACTACCTCAGAGGTTGCCAAGAAAGAGGAGAGGCTGGGCCTGGTTGGGCTCAGGGAGGGAGAGGGTGGTGGAACAGAGTTGCATCCCTCCAGCTGTACCTCTCCACAATTGATATACTGTTCTGGCAAAGTGTGGTTCCTCTATGGAGGCACCCACAGTGGAGACCAAGGAGGATGCTGGGAACCTCCACAAGGGAGACCCACAGGAGGGTGGCATGAGACCCGACAGGGGAAGGAAACAACTCCTGGTGGGGGACTCAATCATTAGGGGGGTAGAAATGGGGGAGGAAGGGGAGAGGGAGGTAAGGTGCCTGCCTGGCGCCATGGCTTGGAGGGACAGGAAGCGAATCCTCAGGATCGTGGAAGCAGCTGCACGAGGGAGGGAGGTGGATGTCATTGTCCACCTAGGGACAAATGACCTGGCTAGGAATGGGATCAGAGCAGTGCAAGAGGAGTTTGTAGAGTTGGGGAAGGGCCTTAGACAAGTAGCGCATACAGTAACCTTTTTGGAGGTGCTACCTGTCTATGGCAAGGATGATGCTAGGGTACTCCTCACCAGGGAATTCAATGAATGGTTGAAAAACTGGTGTGAAGCTCAGGGTTTTGGCTTCATTTGGGACTGGGGAGCCACCTGGAGGGATGCAGACCTATACTGGTGGGATGGTCTGCATCTGTCCAGGGGGGGAACCAGGATCCTAGGTGAGAGGTTTAAATGCTTCATTGGCAAGCATTTAAACTAGGCAAGGGGGGAGGCACTGAAAAGGAGCAGGGAAATCCAAGCCTTCTCCCAAAACAACAGTAATTAGTGAGGTAAACACCAAGGTAGAGAAGTCATTAGGGAGCAGGACAGAAGTAATGTAAAAAAAAGGCAAAGGCAGTAAGGACAGGAATGGGGCTAAAAGGGGTAAGGCCATCAAAAGTGGAGGGTGATGAGTACCAATGTCCGTAGTCTGTATAACAAGCTCCCTGAACTAGTGGCCTTGATGGAAGAGGGTTGCCTGGATATTGTGGCAGTCACAGAAACATGGTACACAGAGAACCATGACTGGGATGTCAACATACCAGGATACACAATCTACAGGAGGGACAGGAGGGTAAAAGAGGAGGAGGATTAGCTCTCTATATAAGGGAAGGGATTAAAGCAGCAGAACTAAAGAGTAAATAAGGAGTAGATGAGCCACTATGGGTCACCCTGGAGACAGGAAATGGCACCACAATCCGCATGAGTTTGTATACAGACCCCCATCTCAGGGGGAAGGAATGGACAAGAAAATGATAGAAGGCTTCCTTAGAATGGCAGAAAAAGGGGAGATATTGTTGATGGGGGACCTGAATATGCCAGATGTTAACTGGAGCACCTTTGCTGCAGGCACATCCAAGAGCAGGGTCATTCTTGATGCCCTACAGGGGGCATGCCTCAGACAGCTAGTATTGGAACCCACTCATGAGGGAGCAATCTTAGACCTGGTACTCTCAAATGGGGATGGAGAAAGAATCTCAGATTTAGAAGTGGGTAGCCATCTGGGAACAAGCGACCACCAAACAGTGTGGTCCACAATAAACACTGCCATACAATCAAGCCATACAAAAGCAAGAGTATTGGACTTTAGGAGGGCTGACTTTGAGAAAATGAGAGAGTGCCTCAGAAAAGCACTAGCAAACAGGCAAGAAGGAGGGTGGAGGAACAATGGAGAGTAATCAAAACAGTCATCACAGAGGCAACAAGGCTTTGTGTAAAGCAAATCAACAAAACACAACGAAGGAAAAAAACGCTTTAGTTCTCAAAAGAGGTGGCAGGGAAGGTTAAGTAGAAAAGGATAGCATTCAGGAAATATAAGGAAACACAGAAGGAGAAGGACAGAGAACTTTATCAGATAAAGCAGAAAGAGGCTCGGAAGGCAGTCAGAATAGCAAAGGCCCAAACCGAGGAAAGGATAGCCAACTCTGTTAAGAAGGGGGATAAGACCTTTTATAGGTACATTAGGAAGTGAAGAAAGACCAAAGGAGGGATACTGAGGCTTAATAAAGGGGAGGAAATGTGGGTAGAGGGTGACAGTGAAAAAGCAGGGATACTGAATGAATATTTCTGCTCAGTATTCACAAAGGAAGAGGAGGGGGAGGTACCTAAACCAAACAAGAGAAACACTCTGAAGACCAGGGTCAATACCAGTCCATTTACAGAAGAAAGGGTTCTGAAAGAACTAATAAAAATGAAGGTGGACAAAGCAATGGGGTCTGATGGGATTCACCCAAGAATTCTAAAAGAACTAAGGGTAGAACTAATGACACCACTGACTACTCTCTTTAACAAATCATGGGAGAATGGGGTGCTACCTGAGGACTGGAGGAGGTCAGATGTGATTCCTCTTCACAAAAGTGGGAGCAGGACAGAGGCAGGAAACTACAGACCAGTTAGTTTGACCTCAGTGGTAGGTAAAATGATGGAATCACTTCTGACGGAAAGAATTGTTGAGTACCTAGAGGCCAGTGGGGCACAGGACCCAAGGCAGCATGGATTCACGATGGGAAGGACGTGTCAGATGAATCTAATAGATTTCTTTGACTGGGTGACCAAAGTAGTAGACCAAGGAGGGGCTGTGGACATGGCTTACCTAGATTTTAGCAAGGCATTTGATACAGTCTCACACAAAAGATTAATACACAAGTTAGCCAGCCTTGGAGTGGGTCCCAAGGTGGTAGCCTGGATAAAAAATTGGCTAGACAACAGGACGCAAAGGGAAGTAGTAAATGGAGTCCACAGTGAAGAAAGGAGGGTTACTAGCGGGGTACCGCAGGGTTCAGTACTGGGACCGGTCCTTTTTAATGTCTTTATAAGCGACATCACAGAGGAACTGAAGGAAAAGTATGTCTCTTTGCAGATGACACAAAGATCTGCAACAGGGTTGATATACCAGATGGAGTGGAAAGGATGAGAAGGGACTTGGCAAGGTTGGAGGAATGGTCAAATGTATGGCAGCTCAGATTCAATGCAAAAAGTGCAGGTAATGCACCTGGAAACAAAACCAGGGCAAGAGTACACAGTGGGGGTGAGATACTGACAACAGTAAAATGGAAAGGGACCTGGGGGTAATTATATCAGATGACCTAAAGGTGGGCAAGCAATGTGAGAAGGCAGTAAGGAAGGCTGGGGGATACTGGGATGCATAGGGAGGCATCAATAGTAGAAAACAGGAAGTTGTTATCCCTCTGTACAGACAGTTGGTGAGACCCCATCTGGAGTACTGTGTACGATTCTGGAACCCCATCTCCGCAAAGACATAGACAAGTGGAGCTGTCAGAGGAGGGCAACAAAATAGTGCAGGGTCTGCACCAGAAGACATATGAAGAAAGACTAAAGGAGCTTAATATGTATTCCCTTGAGGAAAGGAGGGAGAGAGGGGACATGATAGAAACTTTCAAGTACCTCAAGGGAATCAACAAAGTCCAAGAGGGTGGCATCTTTCAGAAAAAGAGATGTGCAAGAACAAGGGGGATCAATCTGAAGATAGAGGGGGGGACGGCTCAATGGTAATGTGAGGAAGTATTTTTTCACAAAAAGGGTTGTGGATGCATGGAACAGCCTCCCTGAGGAGGTCGTGGAGTCAAGAACAGTGGGGGAATTCAAGAATGCATGAGACAGACATAAGGCAGTCCTAGTGGGGGGTAGGAGGAAGTAAGCTGTTGGTTAATTAGGATCTGCAGCTTATCTGTTAGGTAGGAAAATGGGCAAACTGGGTGGGCCAAGTGGTCCTTATCTGCCGTCAAATTCTATGTTTCTATGTTTCTAATGAGTTGGGGGTGGGGAGGAGGATCGAAATTTGAACTTAGCAAACTGATAGCACCCAAACTACCTGCAATTACAGGCAGTTGCCTCAGAGACATATATCTTCAGCTCAGCCTTGAAGGATGGTAGGGAGTAATTGCGAAATATATGCACAAGGCTGTGATTTAGCCAGAGGGGACTCAGTGCCTACTCTGTCTGGTCTGACTATACAGTAAATTAAATGTGGCAACATCTCAATTACTTCCCCTCAATAATGCATGTACAGTTGATTTGTTTTTGGTTTATCCTTATCAATGGGCTCCTGATGGTGTGACTTGTTTGGATATTATTCTAAAAGCCTCTCTTTCTGATCTAGCAGTGGCCAATGTTTAGAAAATGTTAGCTACTTTGGATGTGAAGAAAGCTCACTGGAAAGTCTATCTCCTTTCTCTCTGAGGCAAGATTAATGCCTTCAGACTTATCACCCTCCCTAAGATGTGTCAGCATGGCTCAGTTGATAGCACATCCGCCTCTGGACCAGAAGGTTGTGGGTTCTCGTCCCACACCGGGATTGGACTTGCACCCAAAAATCGCTGGCATCCGAGTGCAGTATTGGGGGGTGCTGTACTGCTGGGGTATGCTGCCCTTCGGATGAAACGTTAAACTGAGGTCCCTTCTGCCCATCCTGGTGTTGTCCTGGTGGGTGTCCAGGTGAAAGTAAAAGAACCCAGGGCACTCTTTGCAAAGAGTAGGGAACATTCCCTGTGTCCTGGCCAACATTCCCCTTCCCATAAACTGGTTCATGCAATTATCCAGGCTGTGTGTGGGTGATGATGTGCGATATGGCTGCCACCACACATTCAGTCACTTCACTACCAGTCTAGCATTGCTTGTAAAGTACTTTGGATGTATGAAAAGCACTATATAAATGCTGATTCTTCTTCTTCTATGATTCAGTATGTACTAGCTAATTTTCCAGTTTTCCTTCTGGGAACCTTTTTTTGTAAACTGGTGAGAAAATTGACCTCTTTTATTTGGGATGGCAATCCTCCAAGATAAAACTCAAAACTCTACAGTGACCCTGAAGAGAGGGGGGATTTAGTTTACCAGACATGTGTACTTATCATGATTTTACAGTCTTGCATCTGGCAATGCTGTGCTATGCTCCCCATCTCATCTGTCTCTGCCTAATTGGATTTCCTTAGGAGTAGCAATGGGCTGTTTACAAGCCCCACAAGCCCTGGTGCTCCCAGACTGGTCCCTGCATGGATATCTCCCCTTATCCATGTTATACTAAGTATATTTGAGATAAATATACTAAGAAACTGGATTGGGACTACTGGACTGTGCCATTTTGACCTCTGTGGCACAACCCAGGCCTGCTTATAGACAGTAAACCAGTGCTTTGGAAAGACTGGGAAGCTTGTGGTATTTCAGTGATATCGATACAAATGCTCATTTTTTTGGGGGGTGATATCACAGAGACTGCAGTGCTCAGACTCACTGTAATAACCATATCCATAAGCCATGACAGTTAATCCTGATACTGAGCATCTACAAGTCCTCACTGTTTTCCCTAAATAGCAGTTATCTGTAAGGACAATTACAACCACCACCACTCCACCCCTAATGAAAAAGCAGCAATAATCAGCAATTAAAATGTGGTATGTTTTATTTACATCTTCTGTTAACTGAAACTTGTTTATAAGAGGTAAATTATCCCAGCTAGAATGAACAGTGCTCCAAAACGTTACGGAAATAGACTGCAGCACACTGCTATGAAGTTTATTAAGTCCTCTGACAGTTGGGTGACACCCTACTGCTTTTAAAAGTTTTCCAAAGGGTTCACTTTTTCCTTAATCATCTTCACCTCTGTCCTGTTTCTGGAAAACTATTTATTTATTTGAGTTTTGGTAACCAGGTAAGTCACAAATAAAGTACAGTGCAGTATCACAGAAAAGACAGATTATGGAAGCAAAAATTGACATACCGCAATTAAGAAACAAACAAATGAAGATAAGGCACACATATGACAGTAACATAATGAAACAGATCACAAAATAGGTATTTATACTTCATTAATTATATAGTACATGGTTTTGTTAAAATGAGAATACAGGCAGCAGAAACTAAGATCAGATAGATAATTATAGGTATGGGGAAGGGCAGACAAATAGCTAGTTATGAATTTAAGTAAGGACACAGGGCAGGGAAAAGGGGCCCAGTTCAAGGGTTAGGTAGGAGGAGGAGAAAGAAGAGAACAATATAACAGTAGATCTTGCATCACCATAAGCAAGAGCATCTTACAGAGGCAGAGAGAGGGGAAAGCGCATTGGTTTGGAACTTGGGAAGAGTGGTGCAGGACAGGACGGAGGGAGGAAGGGAGTTCCAGTCTGACACTGCCGCAAAAGAGAAGGACTTGAGGGCAACAGCAAGTTGTAACTTGGGCCTTATGAGTAGGGGGAGGGAGGGAGGCAAATCTAAGGGCTCATGGAGCTTGTCTTAGGCAGATAGTCTGACTGAGGCAAGGAGATGTAAATTTGTGGACTAGCTTATGCTTGAAACTCAGAGTGGTATACCTCAGTTTAGATTTATAAGGTAACCAGCTCAATGAAGAGAGGATGTCACAGTGGTGGTGGCGGGCATTGGCCCCCAAGGTGAACCTTTCCACTCTATGGTAAGGCTGTGTAAGGAGAGGCAGAGTATTGGCATTAGTTGAGAGCAATAATGAAGCATCATAAGTTAGGAGAGGAAGAAGGGATGATGAAGTCATCTTAAGGCAAGAGGCAGAAGTGAGGAAGGGGCAGATACGATAGAGAAGACCTAGCTTTTGGTTCAGAGATTTAATTACAATGGAGACATGGATTTTAAGGGAGAGGGAGGTATCCAAGGTAATGCCAAAGTATCTAAAGGAATGGACAGACTCAAGGGTATCATCATTGAAAGAGGTAATACTAAGAAGGGAGAGGGTACGTGTAGAGGAGGGTAGATGTGAAAATAGCACACTTTTTGTTTTTTTTTCTATTAAGGACAAGTTGATTTCACCTAAACCAACCTTCAAGGGCAGCAAAGTCAGATGCAAGTTATCTGTTTATCAGATCAACATCAGGAGAGAAGTGATATATTATTGCATCATCTGCATAAAGGTGCACGGAAGCCCTTATGCAGAAGCTGGGTAAATCATTAATAAATAGGGAGAACAACATTGGACCCAGAATTGAGTCTTGTGGAACACTGTGTGCTATGGGTCTAAAGCCAGAGATAGAACCAGCTCACTTGACCCTTTGAAAATGGCAGGACAGATAGCTTTGGACCCAGTCTAGGGCACTGGTATCAAGTCCAAAAACATGTAGCTGTTGGAACATAAGACCGTGATTCACCAGGTTGAATGCTTTTGTAAGATTGACAAAAATGGTGTCTATGGCAAAACCTTGGTCCATAGCCTGGAATATGTCAGAGGTTACTTTTATCAAGGCAGTGAGGGTACTGTGATTCCTTCTGAAGCCATGTTGGTTGGGGGATAGCAGATTGTGATGCTCCAGATAATTCTGAAGGTAATTGTATACTACACGCTCCCGAATTGTAGTCAACTGGCAGAGGATGGATATGGGTCTAAATTTTTTAACAACAGTGTTGGGCCCCTCATTATGCCTAGGAACAACTACAGCTACCTTCCATTTGTCTGAAACAGTGATTGATAGGAAGGACCAATTGAATAAATCACAAACAGGGGAGCAAGGGCAGGAGCACCCAACTTCAGAAACTTAGGCTCAAGGGAGTCATGACCAGGACAGCTCTCAGCTTTCAAGTTAGCAAGGAGCCTCTGGACCTCTTTGAGAGAGACCTGCTTCAAATGAAAAGCAGGTCAAGCCCCAAGGGTTCTCAGGGAGGATGGAGCTGAGGGGGGAGAAGATGAGGTATGGAAGAGCAAGGTGTATTTGTTGAGGTCAGTAAAGAATTCATTAAATCCAGTGGCGATGGACAGGGGGTCTGTAAGGGTGATACCCTGGGCAGTGATGGAGCTAGAGGTTTCAGCAGCCTTCGCTTTGACCAAAGCATGAACCTGTCTCCAGAACTCCTTAGGATTACAAAGGTGTTCAGTTTTTAGCAATTTGTAATGGTGGCGTTTGGCTTTATGGAGGGAGTTTTTACATTTATTTATGAGTTACCTATAAATGTGCCAGTCAGAAGGCAGCCCACTTTTTTATAGGTCCACCAAGCCCAGTCACAGTGGGGAAAAGCATTCTAAGGTCTTTAGTGAGCCATGGAGCCTTGACACACTGGACCTACATTTTTTCAGTGGGGCATGGTTATCAACAATTTGAGTGAAGATGGAAATAAAGAAATCCAGAGCTTGATTGGTATAAGGGAGAGTCTTGATAGGGCTCCAGTCAGTGTTAATGATAGAGGAAATGAAGCTACTAGCATTGAGGCTGGGCATATCCTGAACAAGGGTAATCTTAGGAGCGGTGTTGGGGCACTTATTCCTCCATATTCAGAAAGTGGAGGAATGGTCACTTATACAGTCTGAGAGGATGCCTGCTGCTTTGACCTTCGGCGAAATTATTAAACACCCAGTTAAGAGCAAAGGAGGGAGAGAGGTGATATGATCCAAACATTCAAACATCTTAAGGGCATTAACAAGGTGAAAGAGTCTAACGTGTTTCAATATAAGAAAAATAGCAGAACAAGAGGACACAGCATGAGATTAGAGGGAGGCCGATTAAGGAGTAATGTGAGGAAGTTCTTTTTCACAGAAAGGGTGGTGGATGCATGGAATGGCCTACCTCAGGAAGTGGTGGATATGAATACAGTGCAGGACTTCAAACAGGCATGGGATAGGTATAAGGGAGCAATACAGATGAGTGTGAATAGATAGGCCATTGACAGAGCAAAGGCCGATGGCACATTTATAAGGTAGAAATAGAAATTGGTGGACTGGATGGGCCTTGCGGTCCTTATCTGCCATCAAATTCTATGTTTCTATGTTTCAAGCAAGGAGTGTTTACCAGAATTGGTATTGATCTGCATAGGATCCTGAATGAGTTGTGCTAGATTAGAGTCTGCTAATGTTGTACACATTTTGTCAGTACCAGGGTGAAGCCAATCAATACTGAAGTCACCGCAGAGTACAAGGTCATGATGGGGGAGATTAGCAAGGGAGGTTAGGAAGGGGGAGGCTTAGGGAAGCCTTGTTGGGTGGCAGATAGTCACACCCAATGATAAGCTTCTTTACATTACTAAGAGTCAGGGAGAGGAATAAGGATTCCTCAACAGGGGATTCAGAGTTAGGCACAAGGAGTTTAATGACGTCCAAGACAGACAGAGTGTAGATAAGAACACCTCCACCCCTTTTGCCCAACTTATCCTTCATAAAACAGTTATAGTCAGGTAATGCCACCTAATGCTTCTTAATAGCAGGCTTAAGCCAAGATTCTGAGATGCACAAAATGTCAGGTGTCATGTGTGAAATACAGGCTTCTAATTCAGCCATTTTGGGGCAAAGGCTGTGAATATTCATATGTACTATTTTCAGGCCTTTGGGTGTGGGTTGGGCAGTAGTTATGTGGATATGTATGGGATGGAACAAGGGGGTCTGGGATTAAGCTCAATATCCCCTGCACTGAAAAATAGGAGGAGGATGGATATACGGATGAATAGCGAGGCATAGGATAGTAAAATTCCAAGTGTGATTGTACCAATAGATACCCACAAATGTTTGTGGAGCCCAAGGAGAGAGATGCCAGGTTTAGGAAAACATGGTATGTATAAGAGCGTGCAAGGAGGGCATGGCTAGATGTGACACAGGGGATGTGGTACTGTTCCAAAGATGGTACCATTAGGATAAAGCAATAAGGTGGTCAGCACAGCAACAAAGAAGAAGGCTAGACAGAGTGATTAGCCAGCCTAGGCTACCCATTAGAGTGGTCAAATTGGGGATAACTCAGAAGAAGAGATGGAGTGTGGCAGAGACAGAGGAGCCACAGAAGACACAGAAGATGAATAAACCCCAGAGTACTTAAGTAGAACCCAGTGAGCACAGGGGTCAAAATAACAGGAACTTCAGGGCTAAGGGTAAGGCAGAGTAAGTCAGCAAAATAGTTAATCTAGGAATGGAACAGTGGGCAGAGGTTAACTGCACTTCAAGAGGTTCTGAGCTGGAGCAGTCTCAAGGATGTAAAAGAGTGGAATTATAGTAGGGGACTTAGCTGCCAGTAGCTTTAAGACTACAGGATTGCTTTACGGCAACCAATAGGAAAGGATTGGGAGGGTAGAGGAGGAGCTACAGTGGTAACCATAGACATTGCCAGCTATTTCCAGATATTTCACAAAATTTCTGAAGAGTTTATCTCTGCTGCCCCTACTGTGGAAATGCAGAAAGCATGTGATATTTCTGGAAGTATCACAGAAATTTCAGGAAATAGCTGGCAGTGTTTGTGGCTGCTACTGTAATATGTACTGTATTTAATAGAGGCCAGGGACGAGGTGGGTGGGTGGGACAAAATATTAGCCAGAGAAGATTTGCAAAGGAGAAAATCATGGCGAGGAAGCCAAAAAGATAGAAAAAACAGCAGGGTCCAATCAGGGCAACAGCCGTAGAAGTGGCAGCCAATGAGAAGTGAGCTCAGCAGAGCACTGGCCAATCAGAGCCCCAAGATGCAGTCCCAGCCAAAGCCATATTTCTTATCCAGGCAGGAAGGCTCAAGGGTGAGCAACACAAGGTGCGTGACCAGCTGGCTTCTCCAGCCACTGTCACAAGTTGGTGCAGTCCACCCAGTCAAGGGCTCCTGGAAGAAGAGATCAGAGCTAAGGGTTAGGTAGATGTAGTGCAAGGGACAAAACACAGCTGAAGGGGCTAAGTTGGGGGCAGGGAGAGGGACAAAGAGAACAAAGGAAGAAAAAAAGAGTCAAGCAAAGAGGGAGGAGGGCAGGCAGCCAGACAGCTAGGTGGTAGGCAGTTAAGGTCAGGTCAATGAAGAAAAAAAGTTAAGTAATTTAGCAGACTGAGGCGGCAGGACAAAATAAATGTAGTAAGCTTAATTATGAGCATGGAAAAGCGAGGGCAAGGTTTAAATTCAACTCGTAGATTAAACAGTCCCCTTTGTACAATTGTTACAATTCAAACACATTCTCCTCTTAAACCTAACACTTAACATTTCATTTCATTTAATTAAATATCCCAAAATATTAGCAAAACAGCAGGGTCCAATCAGGGCAAAAGCCATAGAAGTAGCAGCCAATGAGGAGTGAGCTCAGCAGAGCTGTGGCCAATTGGAGGCCCAAGATGCGGTCCCAGCCAAAGCCATCATTCTTATCCAGGTAGGAGGGCTTGAGGGTGGGCGATGGAAGGTACGCGACTGGCTTCAGTGCAGTCAGCCCAGTCAAGGGCTCCCAGGCAGGAGGGACTGAAGGCAGGCAACAGAAGGTGCCCGGCTGACTTTTCCTGCTGCAGCCGCAAGTCAGTGTGGTCCACCAAGTCAAGGGTTCCCAGGCAGGAGGGCTTGAGGAAGGGCAACGGAAGGTGCATGGCTGGCTGGCTTCTCCAGATGCTGCCACAAGTCAGCATGGTCCACACGGTCAAGGGCTCCCAGGCAGGAGGACTTGAGGGTGGGCAATGGAAGGTGCACAGTAGGCTGGCTTCTCCAGCCATTGCTGCAAGACAAGCGGTCTGACCAGTCAATGGCTCTTGAAAAGTAAAATTGCAAGCTCCATAAAGTTGGTCCAAGATTCAGCACAGAACTAACTGTATAAGGAATGGAAACAGATGCTGCCATGTATTGTACAGCTTTATATATCAAGACAGTGCATGTCTGACAGATTTTAAACTAGCAATATTTGCATCTAAACTGGCAAGCTACCAAAAATAAAGCTGCCTTCCTCCTTCTTTAATGTTGCTATTTCTGTGTTAGCTGCAGCACTGGTCTCACGTTTGTGTTCTACAACTACTTGTTAACCTTTAATTCTTTCCTTACAGTGTTCACTTTTGCAAGGGACAGCACTCCTTGTAAGTCAGATTACAAACAGTGTGGTACAGAGAAACAATTCCACAGTCTTACAACCACTACTGGGCTTAAACAGCAACAAAAGCAAAACACCTCTGTTTGACAAAAGGAGTTCAAAATGCAACCACTCAACCCCTGAAATAGTCAAAGATGTAATAATATCTTTCCACCAACCAACATGAACTGCCAGGGTGAGAGTCCACTCAGGGTAACAGTTTGTGGCATTCTCCTTCCTTGCTAAGTAGAATAACACACAGAGAAAGTCCGTAGACCTTGATAAGTAAGCTGTCGAAATCTGACATGACGTTACTAACTGCAACTTTTCATGCAATATGTAGATTCACATTCAAAAAATCCTTTTACACGCATCATTGTATATTATACCAGTTAACTGGGTGGCTTCCTCCTTCTCTGAATTATATTTATAGTCTTAATTGTTTGACCCATAATGTATTGAGTCTAAGCCCCTCTTACTCACTTCTAACACCTCAACTTCACTTATGGTCCCTAGGGTGAGAACCTGGGTTGGAAAGTGATCTTACTCTGCCTCTGCTCCTTCTTATTGGAACAAGCTACCCTTAGAAATACAAGATGAACAGTATCATGACAGTTTTAAGGCTTCTCTGAAGAAATGTTTTTTAGATCCTCATATGTACTGCAAGTGTAAGTCTACTGTAGGTTTGTGCCTTGTATTGTATGTATTATGTACATTTTTTACTGTATGTGACTTACTAATTTTTGTAATGCCTTGACTGTATTTTATGGTTCCGGGGGGGGAGGGGTCAACTTTGAAAAAGGGCCTTGGCTCATAATACTTACCTGGTTAACAAAAGTTTAAATAAAATAAATAAATAAGAAACTGTCTTCTTTCCTTCAGCTAAATAGAAACACACACACACACACACACACACACACACACACACACACACACACACACACACACACACACACACATAGAGGAAGTCCGTAGACCTTGGTAAGTAATAAGAACCTGTCCTCTTTCCTTCAGCTATATAGAACAAACTGTAGACAGAGCCAACATGGTTGAAAATGGTATTATTGATGGTAGAGAAAAATGTGTAAGAAAGACAGTATTATAAGAAACACATACTATATATGTGTTTTTTGAGCAGCACACACATTTGGAGATTAATCAAAAGCTTACATCCATGAGACTCTAGTTCCTCCATCCAGATTGTATCCCCTCTTCACAATCAAGTGGTATTAAAAAAAGGATGCGATTTTCGTCATGTGATTGCTTTGCACATTGCGACCTCTTTTTTCCTTTTTTATTTATGTACAGGAGGGAGGGTCTTCCTCCCCTACCCCCCCAGTGCAACAATCTGGATTGGCTCAGGAGAGGAGGACACCTCAGGATGGAAGCATGGTTGGAGCATTATGGGGCCTGCTTCTGCTTTCAGTTTTCCATTTTCTGTCCCCATCCCTGCACTGTGGCATGTAAGCCAGATGTGCATACATGGATCCCGCAATTCCCTACTATTCCTGCCATCCTCAGACCTGCATTACCACCACACCTCCACCTGATGGCAGTCATTCAGTGGGAAAGCCAATCCTCCCTTCCTCCCTGGGAAAGGAGAGCAGTCTAGCAGATGAGAAACTCGGATAGAAATATCTTGGAAAACCCCTAGAATTAATAACCTGGGACCTTATAACAGTGGTAACTGTACTGAAATAATCTTGTTTAGAGCACTTAAGTAGATTAACAAACAACAGATGGTATTAGAGTGAATTCTAAGTAATACTGAATGAGAATTTATCTGTCTAACTTAATCTGCTGTTGTTTCACCAGATGCTGTGCCTTCGACAGTAAAGTATAGCGACGGAGGCACTGCTTCTGAAAGTGAATCATTAGTTAAGTTTTCTCTAAATGTGAGGAATATATGTTTTAAAATGTATATTACTTAAGAAACTTAAAGTTCCAGGCAATTTAAACAGGTGGTCTATTGCTGAAATAAATTCCAGTGTTTTCGATTAGGGTTTGGATATTGGTGACATTTAATTTTTGTAGAGTACTGTCACCTTAAATATTTTGAATGTTCCATATGGGTTATTTGTGCTAGTTTTTTTTTTTTATAATAGGTTTATGTGGAGTATTCCTTTGTTCTTGGATACAGCTGAGAAAATGATAAGGGTACTGCCAGTCAAGATGATGGGGTTGTTTGTGGACTTAGTCTGCATGGTTCAGCTATTTGCCATCATGGAGACTGACACTTTAACAGAAAGATCATGTACCTATGAAAATAGTTTTTTGAACAACTCTAAGTTACAGCAAGCATCTAAGATGACCACGTGGCGAAACCCATTCAACCTTATCAAAGAAGAACTTCGTGCTGAATACTTGGTAATACAAACTGGGAGTATTTATTCATGTGATCAGGCATTATTGCTGTCCCTGGCTCTTTGTGGAGATGTTGAATTGAACCCAGGCCCAAGGGGAGGAACCATTAAAATAGTCTTAGACAATGCATGAAGTATGATAAAAAAAAATGGATTACCTTAGAACCAGGGTAGAACATGAAGAGCCAGACATAGTAATGTTGACAGAAACATGGTTAAAAAAGGGAATTGAATATAATGAGATAGAATTAAAGGATTTTTTTCATTTTAGGAATGATTGGAGAACTCGGGGGGGGGTGTTCTGATATACATTAGTCACTCAATTGATCATTCTAAAATTCTATTCTCAGGGTCAAATGAGGGTATTGAATGCTTATTAATTGAGATACAAGCATTAAAATTGGTAATAGGAGTGGTTTATTCCCCACCTGAAATAAATACTATTCATTTTGACAAATTTTCACACGTTCTAATGGGACATTTGGGTCAACT
This sequence comes from Neoceratodus forsteri, assembly GCA_016271365.2. Classification (NCBI taxonomy): domain Eukaryota; kingdom Metazoa; phylum Chordata; order Ceratodontiformes; family Ceratodontidae; genus Neoceratodus; species Neoceratodus forsteri. Next base: position 506,056,442 of record CM057452.1, on the reverse strand, counting down.
ACAAATAATTCTGGCTGGTGACTTTAATGCAGCTTGAGTTTGCCCTAGGGGCCAGAAGTTGGAACATTCAATGAGTTGTTTAAATTTAATACAAATTATAGACACTCCCACAAGTATAGTTTCCCTAACTAGTAAAGGCAACATCTTAGATCTGATATTTGTCTCACCAGAATTGACTATTTTGGAGAAAAGTGTATGCGCACCTAGTTTAGGAGACCATAATGTAGTTAAGTGTGTGTTTTCTATGATCAAAAATATTACCCGCATAAAGTTGGTACTACAAATATCCAGAAGATGTTATTCAAAATTTAACAGTTTGTCATTTAGAAAGTTCCTTCAGTGACCTCCATGGTATAGGATTTTTCTTATACCAGATTTAAATTTGGCTGTACAAGAATTCATAACAATGTTTAGGAACGCCTGTGATAAATTTGCCCCACATAAAAAAGTAAATCAAAGATTAAAACATGTGCCATGGATGACCATAAAAATAAAAAAAAAAGATTAGAACAAGAAACCAACTTTGGAAAACGACAAACAAAACACTAAAAAGTGAAATCTGGGAACAATATAAAAAGATAAGGAACAAAGTAATACAGGAAATTAGGAAATCAAAAGCTTTTTATTATAAACAGTGGGTTAAAGAATCAACCAACCCAGGGGCCTATCGGTCTGTAATAAAAAATCTTATAAATCCAATTTGTAACCAGAGTGAGATAAAATTGAGTCAAGATGGGAAAGTGTTTGAAGCAAATAAAGCTGCTGACTTTTTGAATGATTATTTTATAAACCTCCCCGACGTGAAATTGAAATTCACATCTAAAATTAACATAGTGGATGAAGTAAAGGATGGGAGTTACCTAGATGAAGAAACACCTAAATTTAGATTCAGGAGAGTGACTAATAAAGTAGTTCTAAAAAGTATAAATAGATTAAAAACAAACAAGGCAAGTGGTCCGGACAAAATAGATAATAAATTATTGAATGAAGCTGCCTTGGAATTATCACCAATATTACGGGATATCTTCAATTGGAGCTTAAGGGTGGGACAGTTTCCTTCCAGCTGGAAACTAGCCAAAGTGATACCAATAGATAAGGGAGGAGATCCGATGGACACCTCAAATTATCGTCCAATAGCCCTGTTGTCCACAGTATCTAAGCTATTTGAAAAGATCGTTCATGATCAGTTGATGAAATATTTGGAAAAGTACAACAAATTTACATAACAATAATATGGTTTAGGCAGGGTAGGTCCACGGCTACCACACTCATGGACTTTTTAGATCTCGTAGCTACTCCGCTTGGGGAGGCGAAGTCTGTGGGTGCAGTGTACGTGAACATATCCAAAGCATTTGACTTAGTAAATCATAGCATTTTGATAAACTCACTGAAGAAAATAGGAGTAGAGAAAGAAACCAGTAGTAGGTCACAATTTGTTGTTTTAAATGGCCAACAGTCAAGACTGGACTATGTGACAAGAGGGGTTCCCCAGGGATCGATCTTGGGCCCCCTCTTGTTCATAGTCTACCTAAATGACTTGCCAAAAAACATTAGACACTCACAAATTCATCTTTATGCAGACGGTATGGTATTAGTAGAGGTAGGAACAACTCCAAGTGAAGTAGAACTAAAGCTACAAAGTGACTTTTGCATTATGCAAGGGTATTGTTCATCTTTGGGTCTATTAGTAAATAATAAAAAGACACAGGTTATGTCCTTTGCATTAGATAAGAAGGGTGTTTCAAAATTAAAAAATAATGACCCAAGAAGGTAAGTTCTTAGAACAAACTGAAACATACAAGTATTTAGGGATACAAATAGATCAGTACTTGACTTTTCAACAGCATATAATAAACCTAATAAAGAAAACTAATGTTAAGATTGGAGCTATGAGACGAATATCAAACTGTATGACAAGAGAAACAAGATTGACCATGATAAATCAACTAGTATTACCAGTTATTGACTACGGAAGCCATATTTACAAGCATATAACAAAAACACACTCAAATGACTTAGATACACTTTATAACAAGCTTGCAAGATTCGTGTTAAAGTGTGATCTTAAAACTCACCATTGTATTATGTATACAGAACTAGGTTGGACCTCATTAAATCTACTGGCAAAGGGAATCTGGTTGAACCAGATTTGCAGTATTCTCAAAAACAAATCCTTAAACAACTTAAAAAATTAATTACAAAAACCCAAACATGGTTTAAATTTAAGAAAAACAGGTGCCAATTAAATATTCATAAGTCTGAAGTTATGCTGTGGGGAGAAACTGAAAAGGAGTGTGGAAATACTGCTTGGGGCCTTAAAAAGGCAAAAACAGAATTTACATACCTCAGGATTCGTATAGGGCATACGTTGAGTCAGCTATATAAATTACATTATGGGTCAATGGTGCAGAATGTAGAAGAGGAGTTGAGAAGGTGGAGAGACCTACCTCTATTGTGGTTAGGTCGTATAAATCTTATAAAAATGAATACCTTGCCACAGATACTGTACTTGATGCAAATGCTGCCGACGGGCCTAAACAAGAAGGATGTGAAGAGGATAGATAAGGCCTTTTCAGGCTTTTTATGGAAGGGGACGAGGCCCAGAGCAAGCCTTCGGAGGCTTTAGGCAGATGGAGACAAGGGTGGCCTAAATCTTCCTGACTTAAGGAACTATGCTTTAGCTATGCACTATAGACTGTTAGGGGATTGAGTGAATAGACCACCAGAAGCAGGGTGGTTAGATTTAGAAGAAGGAGAGGGTATGGTAAGGCTTTTGGCATTCCTGAGAAGGGGAGGGAAAAGGCATATAATGGTCAGGCAAATCCAAATCCACTGGTTGTCTCGGTCTTGGAGGGATGGGAACAGCTATTGAAGTGGGTAGGGGTGAGATCAGGGGAAGAGACATTGCTGCTCCCACTAAGGGAGAACCTGGGTTTTGTGGTAGGGTTAGAAGATACAGACTTTCTACTCTGGGAGGAGAGGGGGGTTAAGTGTGTAAAAGATTTATGGAAGGGAAGGAGACTAATGTCGGGGGAAGAGTTAGGGGGATGTATGGGGTTAGGTATGTTTCAAATCTTTCAGGCGAGAAATTATGCTGAAGCAAATGAAAGGGATTGAGTAGTGGGCTCTCCCATAGAGGAGATGGAGCATCTGGTACTCAGTACTCAGAAGGGAGCAAGTGGAATAATAGGAAGGGCGGCAAAAATGGGTAGGCAGTTCCTTCCGGCCTACACTTGTAAAACTAGGATGTTATGGAGTAAGGATTTGAAGAGGGAGATACCTGACCAGGGATGGGATTAAATGCTTCAATTGCATAAAGGGTTATTGGTGTGTATTAAATACCAGGAGTCCTACTATAAGTTCCTACACAGGCTCTACTGCCCTCCAAGTATGGTTCACAGATTCCGATCCCAGATATCACCTGTATGTGGGAGATGTAAGAAGGAGGAGGGCACTTACATACACTGTTTTTGGGAGTGCCTTCACCTTAAACAATTTTGGGATGGAGTAGCCACAGAGGTGGGAAGAATGTGGGGCAGGCAGGTGGAGAGAAACCCGCTGTTCATGTTTGGGGTGGATGACTCAGAGGAGGAGGAATGGAGCCCCCCCCCCCAGGTGGGTGCGGATCCTGGTTGTTTTAGCCAGGCACTGCATCCTAAACACATGGGTTTCAAGTGATACTCCCACTATGCAGCAATGGAAAAACCTGTGCCTGCAGGCCCTGGGCCTGGAAAAGCTATATTATGTAGCAAGAAACAGAGAGGATCAGTTTTGAAAAGTGTGGGGAACATTTTATGTTTTCATTATCCCCAGAAGAGAGGGAAATGTTGGGGAAAGTGCTACAAGAATAGTAGGTAATGGCTCAATGTTTAGAAAGGTTGAGGGGACGGTTGTTAAAAGTGAGCCAGTGTGAGGAGAAAGCATCCTGGGCTCGATAAGGTAGAGGGTAAACAAATGAGAGACAAAGTGTTTATAACAAACCAGCAATGTACAGAGTCAATGAATATGAACAAACTAGCAATGTACAGAGTCAATGAATAAAAGATGTGAATGGTATTAAAAATAACCCTGGTGTGTTTTTTTTTTTCTGGGGGGATGAATAAACTAATAAATTGATGTAAGAAGGAGATATTGGGGGGTAGAGTTACATATTGAATCAATGTGTTATTGACTTGTATGAAGTATATGTGATTGTACCTCTGTTTTACGGTGGGAAATTCAATAAACATATTATGCAAAAAAAAAAAAAAAGAAAAACAGGTGGCAGTTGTTTAATTATACCAAAATTTACTAACAGGTTCAGTGAAATGACTTTTCAGAATCAGGCAGCTTCTAGCTGGAATTGTCTCCCTCCCCCTTTACGTGATTTAACTACTACTGATAATGCTTTTAAAATTGGTATGAACCACGAATTCAGTTTTTACTGTTATTGTAACAGGTGAAAATAACGTAGCGGTTAAATGACTATTAACCTGTTTTTTGATGTTTTTGTAAAATATTGTAATGTATTTGTATTTTCTGTATGTTTTGTACTTTTGTATTGTGTCAAACATTTGTAAAGTTGTTATTATTTTGTTTTATATAAACAGGTAAGCCTTGTGAATAGGGATTTTCAGAACCCTAATGTCTATATTACTGTATAAATAAAATTTTACCGTACCATACCATACCAATCCTTTCCCTCCCCGGCCAGCCTCCAGCACCCCAGGCTCATTCCTGAACCAGGTGGCTGGCATGACAAGAGGTAAGGCATCCAATGCCTCAGACCTGTACACAACTAGGCCATCTACTAATGTTATTTCTTTGCCGAACTGTAATTTAATTATATCAACAATTATGAGCACATAAGCAATTGCAATGGACTAGATAGTCTGGGCAGTGAATATAATTAAAGGAGAACTACTTGATAAAGTGAAGCCCTGACACATGGCATTTAGACACCTGGTGTAAAAATACTGATCAGCAGTTAGTATTTACTATTAATAATACTTCCGTATATAGGGCTACCAATAAGACTGAGACAATGATGCGTCATCATCTCGTGTTAATACTACTGAGAATGGGAGCAGATTTCGGTGCAATGCTTGAAAATGCCAGCTGCTCCGGGGGCTTCCCCGAATTTTACGACGGGGCAGGTAATTTATCTATACATTTTACAGTGTGACTGCAGGGGGCATTTGAACAGTGAAACCCTGATCTGTGAAGCAGTCACGGCTTCACTTTTACCAAGCAGAACTTCTTTAATCATGGTTTACTTTTTCTTTTTACATTTTCTCTGTTCCGCATCACTACAGTTTGTAAGGCTGTGTGTTAATTTGAGCTGTATTATTCATAGCTCATAGTGGGAGGTCATGGAGGTCAGAGGGGGACTGGTATGCTCATGTGTTTCAGAAAAAAAACTTCTCACTTGAGAGAGTTATCATCCTTGAATTCAAGGAACTCCAGTTATACTATGCAATTTATATCTATACCAGTATTAACAACCATGTAAGATATTTGCAGAAGTAGTGCAAGAAACAACTATTTCACACATTTCCATTCTGTGCCATGCATGTACACTTGTCCCATGACAGAATGTTCCATAATTCTTTTCTAAATCCATTTCAGCAAACTTCATTAAGGGGCAAGGTGACTGCATTGGCTATCATAAACTAGTAAGAGTGCAAAAGTTCTCCTTTAAGAACTGCACTAACAGGGTCCACAGAACCTAATAAAAAAGGGGGAGGGGGAGGGGGATAATGCAACAGGAACATGGAATCAAATGACTAATATATCGGGAACTGTGGTTTTGTAAAAAGAGTTTAAAAAAGAAGGTACAGTACTAACAAGTGTGGACAGTGAACCTGTTAGTGCAGTTCTTGAAGGAACATTTTTGTGCTCTTTATTCTTTAATGGTTGTCAATGCTGTCACCTTGCCCCTTAGTGTTCGCTGAAATGGATTTAGAAAACAGTTTTTAAACAATTACAGAACATTTTGTCATGGGGTGAGTGTAATTGCATGGCAAAGAACAGAAATGTGCAATATACTGTGGTTGTTTCTCACACCACTTTTGCAAATGTCTCATGTTGTGGTTAATATCAGTACAGATATAAACTGTATAGTATAATTGTGGTTACTTAAATTGCAGGATGGTAATTCTATCAAGTGATTTTTTTTATAAAACACATGACCTCTCAGTGTGAGGAGACTGTGAGGTTGTGAATTACTGTATGCAGCTCAAATTAACACACAGCACTACTAGCTATAGTGGTAGAGATCAGAGAGAGTGATAAATGTAAATAGAAAAAGTAAAACATGATTAATTATATTCACTGCCCAATTTATCTAGTCTATTACAATTGCTTATGTGCTCTTGATTGTTGATGTAATTAAATTATAGTTTGATAAAGAAATAAGATTAGTGAAATGAGAGGGGGTCCAATCCCTGAATAAATCTATAGACTGAGGTTATGATGCAAGGGCAAAAAAAAAAAAATATATAGAGAAAGGAAAAAGTTTTAAATGTGTACATCAATCACATGACACAAATCGAATTTCTTTTTAATAAAACTAGGAGAACAGGCAGACAGAACTAGAATGTAAAGGGATGCTGGTCTCTGCCAGTCCATGGTAGCAAGCAAGGCTGAAACATAGTGGTGTGCGTGTGTGTGTGTGTGTGTGTGTGTGTGAAATTTAAAACGTTGGAGGAAACAACATGGCAATGATTGATTGAGCACAGTGGGTCTATGTGATAACGGCAAATGCCTAAAAGCGATCACCATTGTCGCTCCAAGTGCCGAACACATTTTCGGCACTCTGACAACCCCGGCACACCAGCACAACGGCACCAGGACATATTTTTACTGCTTTCTGTATGGGCTGTGCCCCTGGAGGCTTCACCCTGCACTCCCCTACTTAAGGATTCTCAACTCTGGGGGGAGTGCATGTTGAGGGGGGGTGAAAGCAGTAAAAATAAAAAGGTTCAGGCTGGGCGCAATAGAAATCACACCAGCGCCTGGATCCGAACCTGGTACCTCAGCCACCCCAGCCACTAGCCAATCCCTGATGCCATGATGCTGCTCGACCGGCAACCACAGCACCACCCCCTACAGCCTCTCCACCCCCTCCGTGCCCATGCTCTCGCTGTGCCGCTCCCACCCCACCCCGCGTGCATACATCCAGGGGACATCCTGTCGCCTAGTTCGCCCACCCTCTCATCCAGTTGCCCTACCTTTCTGTCGCCGTGAGTGGATTGTGCCAGGAAGGTGTCGCCGTAACAGATGCTCTCCTTCCTCATGTGTACCGAGCACAGTGCTGTAACCCTTACTGCCTACAGACAGAACTGGGATGTTATGTAAAAGAATTCTGGACTGACTGATATTTGACTCTGGCAAAGTAGGAGAGGTGTTGCAACTTCAAAGCAAACACACTTTGTTTTTTCTTGTTTTTTGGGAAGGGACTTTATTATTTGGTGTAGTTGTCTGGCATAGGAGACTGTGCTGCAAGTCCAGAATGTTCTTCAGTGGGAAAGAATGCTTTGAAGTAATGCTGAGTCCCTTTTTTAAAGCAAAATATCTGCAGGGTTCCACCCACTGCAGCCATAAACACACACACACACACACACACAGTCTGTAGACCTTGATACATGATAAGAAACTTTCCTCTTTCTTTCAGCTGCATGGTAGGTACTGTAGCTCTGCCCTGACTCTGTACTTTTCTACTTTCTAATAAGTGCTAACGAAAAAAATAAAAACAAAAAACAAAAATCACTATGTCACTCTTTTTGCAATGTTTCTGGAAACTACAAATGCAAGTTCCACAAAATTGGCTCAGGATTCAGCACGGAGCTTTCTGTAAGAAATGGAAACAGAAGCAGCCATGCATTGTACAGCTTTATTTATCCAGCCAGTGCACGTCTGGCAGTTTCTAAACTAGCAGTATTTGCATCTACTGTAACCTAGGAAGCCAATGAAAAGAAAGTTGCCTTTGTCCCCCTGCTGACTTTCTACATTAGGTGCAGCATTGGACTCAAGTTTGTGTTCTATGATTACCTATTGACCTTTGATTCATAAATTATCTTTAGCCATTCCTTGATGAATTTCAAAGTGACCATTAAACTACTGCAGAGATATGAGCTACTATTTTTCAGTACTGTAAGTTAAGTCAGTTAATCATTTTAAATCCTAGCTCCCTAGACTTTGAGAATCCTTGTTTCCCAGTTCATTTATTAGAAGCAGGAACAGGCCTCGCTACACTCCCCTAGCCCCAGAAGCTGTCAGCTACCTGCCCGAGTCATCAGAGTTTCCTCCAGGAGCTGGAACAGAAGAGGTAATTTAAAGAACCTCTGCCAGCACCCTTGTTGAGGGGGGTTAGCCCATCAACACAATGCACACATTGACTGCCCCACCCTCCCCAGCATCATCTTTTGTTTTATAGGCCCTGCCTGATGACATCACATTCTGCTGTTGGAAATACTAAGTCCCCATTTTTCCATTTGCAGGTTATTCCTGCTAGCCACTAGAGGGACCCTTAGATCCTGCCTCTAGCTCTTCTATTCTCAGTAAACTTTCCCCATTAACTACCTATCCCCCTTCCCTTCTCCTTCAGCTACCTCACCCACACCACCTCCCACACCCAGCCCTGAAACTAACCCACTCTCAGATTCCCTGCCTTTCACCCCCCAAGCTGAGTGATCTCCTTTCCTGGATCCTTTCAAACTACCTATCCCCTTCCCATCTCCCTCAACTAGAGATATCTTGCCCTCTCCCCCTCCCTCACCTGATTCTGTAGTGAGCCCTTGCTTGGACCTCCTGCCATCTCTACTGAGCCTGCACCAAGTGACCACTAGGAGTCACTATTATGCGCCCCTTTTTGGTCCCAAACATACCCTGTGTTCTGGCCTCAGAACATGGAGCATGGCTTTCACCTAGGTCCCTTGTCCAACTGCCTTGAGTTGGTCTTGAACCAGGTACCCTGTCCACCAGAGTCTGTGTCACTACCACTAATCCAAAGTGGCATCCACACTTGCTGAGGGACACATAACAACTTCAACCTACCACCCTGCTGCAACAGCTAGCATTATGTTAGCTCACCTCCTACTAAAATGCCTCCCTCTCATCCTTACCCTGACACCACTGTCCCACCTACCAGATACCGCCCAGACACACTGGCACCTGATCCTACTATTGTTCTGGAGCTAGTACAATCCCGCCCTACTCTCATCAGCTGCCCCAACCTTCTACACTCTCCCCCCAGTCAGCTCCCAACAGCTTCCTCATGTGCACACTGGAGACTTATCATCCTCACTTTCACAGCCTGGAAAACCCTGCCCACCCCCTGTGCCCAGAAGCACCCCTCCTCCCCACGACATACTTATCGAAAGCTCACCCTCTACCATCCCCTGGCCAGGGCTGTTGTTATACTGCTATTCCTGACAGGCAATATACATCCGAACCCTGGCCCAACCCACCCTAGCCCACCTATAGGGTCACCCAGGCTTTGCATAGCATCTATGAATATATGCAGCCTGCTGAAAAAATGTGATTCCTCCCAATGTTGGGTCACATTGCGTAGACCAGATGTCATCATGCTGGTGGAAACCTGGCTATCAAAATCCACTCCAGACTCCTTTGTCTCCATTCCAGGGTACTCCCTTTCCCAGGAGGATCATGTAGGTAGAAGGGGGGACTGTGTGATATACACCAGGGACTCTCTCACTGGACAGACACTCCCTGCCCCTGTTCTCACATACAGGGCACAGGCCCTAACCCTCAAACTGACCCCGACCCCTCCAGGAGTCCTCTCTATCTCACCACTGCTTACATTCCCCCTTAAAACCAAACTCTGGCACTGGTTTCGCTAACTGATCATCTCTCAACCCTACCTCACTCAGCTGACCAAATCCTTGTGGGTGACTTGAATGTGAACTGGCTCAGCTCGTCCGCTGACACCACCCGTGACTGTTTTGCAGCCATAGACATGTCCCAACTAGTTTCCCAACCCACCAGAGTTAACAGAAGGAAAGGTACCTGCACCCTAATAGATGTGGTCATCACCAACCGCCCTCAACAAATCCATGATACCCAGGTCCTTCCTGACTCCCTTAGTGACCACTCCCCTATCCTTTTCCATTGGGCGACCACCACACCCAAACCCACGGTCTTACCCACTCTACGTCGGCGCCTCAGACCAGGTGGACTAAAAGGCCTTAAGCAACTTCTTGCCCAAATTAACTGGTCTCGCATACACCATGCCCCGGATATAGATACTGCCCATACCTTCTTCTCCCACACCTTCAGCAAAGCCTGTGACATTTTTGCACCCATTACAGCAGTCCAAACCAAAGTTCGTAATGCCCCCTGGGTTACCCCGTCTCTGCTACAACTGCTGAAACACAGGGATAACCTTTGGCACCTGGCTTCCGAAACAGGCCGGTCAGCGGACAGACAGGCTTACAATGCCACAAGAAACAAATGCACATGGGCCATCAGGAAAGCAAAAGCCAATCACCATCAGGCCGCGCTTACCTCCTCCTGGGGGAATGCAAGAACTTTCTGGGACAACATTAAACAACTAAATGGGAGTGTGCGCTCCCCACCCCCCTCTCAGATCACCATTGATGGCACTATCTTCACCGACCCTGCCCGCATAGCCAACTTCCTCAACTCATCCTTCACAGACCTTAGTTCAGTCCTCCCTAAAGACTTCTTTGACACCCCTTCCTCCCTACCTGCCCCAGTCATTCAATATCCTAGTTTCCACTTATGCAGGGTAACTCCCCAGGAGGTCAGGCCACACCTACTTAAAGCTCTAAAGAGCAATAATACTGGCAGTGACTCCCTGGACCCCAGTATCCTCCACTGGGTTCTGGATCAGGTCCTTACCCCACTAACTAGCTTGCTCAATAAATCCCTCTGCCTGGGGCAATTCCCCTCTGCCTGGAAAACTGCCACAGTTATGCCCATACACAAAGGAGGTGACAGGTACACAGCCGGAAATTACAGGCCAGTCTCCATCCTCCCACCCCTCTCCAAAGCCCTAGAAAAACTGGTGGCTACCCAGATTACAGACTACCTGACCAAATACAACATCCTTTGCCATGAACAATACGGTTTCCATGCAGGTCACAGTACCAGCACTGCCCTTCTTGAGTTTTCAAATTTTCTGCATTCCTCCCTGCACTCTGGCTCACTAGTGGGGGCAGTGTTTATTGACCTCTCAAAGGCTTTCAACACTGTCTCCCACCCCCTCCTGCTGGATGCCCTCAGCTGCACTGGCTTTGCCACCGTCCCGGTCTCCTGGTGCTCCAGCAACTTGTCTGACTGCTCTCAGCGTGTTAAAATTAATGGGACCCTCTCCAATACATGTCCTATCCAATTGGGTGTCCCCCAGGGTTCCATCCTTGGTCCTCTTCTCTTCTCACTCTACCTCAACACCATGCCCAAAGCTTGCACTGGTAAAATCCTGCTGTACACAGATGATGATGTCATCTTCGCCACCCACTGTAACCCCGTCTCCCTTCAAGACACCTTGCAACTAGCCTTCAATGATGCTGAAGCCTGGTTCAGAGAGCACAGACTTGTAATCAATCTAAAAAAAAAAAAAAAACATGCCCATCCCCAAAACAAATCCAGTAATTTCCCACTCCGCATCCTCCCTGGCTCCAAGCATCCTCTCGATCAAGTCCACTTGTACAAGTACCTCGGGGTCTCCTTTGACTCAGCCCTCACATTCCATGACCACATTGATACTCTAGCCTCAGCTACAAATGCGTGGCTGGGTATCCTTTACCGCTACAAGCACAGCCTCCCCCCGATGCCCTCCGACTAGCAGTCACCTCCTCAATAATGTCCCTTGTGGACTATGGCCTGCCAGTCTATGGTGCCGCAGACATGACCGCCCTCAATAAAATCTGACTTACCCTGAATAAGGCCTGTAGGTTAATTACGGGAGCCCATAGGCTCACTCATACCTGCCAGCTATATGACGAGGCTAGGCTGCTTAACCTGGATGAATGGCTCAGGTACCACACCTGCCTCACAACGAAAAAAATACTCCTTGGACTATCCGCACCCAGAGTGATAGACTCTATCCACCTTGCACAACCCTTAGTCCAAACTCGTACCTCCTCTAAGACCACCCTGCTAGTCCCTAGGAACAGGACTACACATGGTCAAAGGTCCTTCTGTTACAGAGCTCCCTCCTGGTACAATACTCTCCCCTCCTCCATCTCTGATACCCCTACAATCTCCCGCTTCAAAACCGCGATTCGGAGTCAGTTATTTAACATGCATAGCTGTGCCTGTCCGTAGGTGATCTAGCTCACCATGCCCTTACAAAACACCCTGAGTGGCTCCTCAACAAAACTAACTGACAAAACTCTCTGAGTGGCTCCCCACCCAAACTTATCACCAACCCTGCCCATAGCCACCTGTATTATTTACTTCTTGCTGTCTCCGCTCAAGACTACTTGTCTGCACTACCAATGTATGCTTCATCTCTCAATCTGTACCCAATTACTGTACTAGCTTGCGAATACCAAACCTGTAACTCTCATATTGTAATAAAGAAATAACTGCATATATCTACCAAGACTGTAACCGCAATGATGTAAAAACTGTAACTGCAATGATGTAACTAAATGTTGTACTGTATGTGTCCTCTTTGTGATGAGGTACCTTTGGAAACGAGCCTCTGGCTCAAAGGTTGTAAACTGATGTACAAAATAAATAAATAAAATAAAAGATAATTGATTTTCTAGCTTAAAAAAATGTTTTTGCTTTCTGCTCAAAAACTGTGGATTTATCATTACAGGACTCACTATGCAATGTCTTAAAAATTATTTTTTTAAGCACATCAGGCATCACTTTGCTATGCTATGTTTAAGGACTCCTTTTTTTACAGTCTTGATATAACTGGACTGAGGTAATGAAGCATGAAATGCGGTAGCCTATGACAATGGCGACCGAGATTGAGGGCTTTCAAAAAGGGTGACTCAGTTGCGACACCTGTCCACAGGGCTACAGGGCAGGCAGGGTGACCGGATGGGGGGATCTGCGAATATAGTGACAGGATGTTGCTATATGTACTGTACATGTGCACGGGGGGGGGAGGGCAGGCACGCTGTGTGATGGGCGGAAGGGGAGGGAGGGTTTGTGAGGTATAGTGTCACAGTGGACTGCTGAGCTGGCTCTGTGGCATGGTGGGTGGGTGGCAGGCTAGGGTTGCGATAGTGCTGGGATCAGTTCCAGGCACAGGTTTGTTTTTCTGCGCCCAGCCGTGATTTTTTTTTCTGCTTTTGCAACACCCGACATAGCACCCCCCTGGAGCTGTGAATCCTTTAGTAGGGGGGTTGGGGGGGCACAGCACCCTACATAAAAAAAAAGTCCTTGGCTCCCTTTTGGCATGCACTGGGAGTGTACATTGCCGAAATTGATTTTTGGCAATGTACACTTACCCTAACAGCGATTGCCTTTCCGTGATTACTGTTATCACATGGAACCATGAAATTCTAATTTGACAAATGTGAACCAAAATGTAAGAAAACATTTAAACATAAACAATAGTATTTGAACATACTGTAAGTTGATACTTATATGTGACTACTACTTGACATGAAATTTCATGAGGACTAATTTTTTTAAATAATTTTCAACATTTGTCTGCACTTACTATATGTCAACATTTTTAAATGTGCATGGGTGTGTTACTGTGGTTGTCAGTCCCAGCTTTGTGACATACACCTGACACAAAATGTATCTACTGTACAATGTATCCACAACCTGTTAATGCACACAGGAAACAACAGTGAGGAAGTGCTTAATTTCAAAGTCTTCTCCAACTGAACACTTTCGAAACAGTTACGTTACATAGCCAATTGGCGACAGTTTGTTTTAATCTATTTGTAGATCATAGCCCGATTGAGATGCAATATCTTTTTTTGTTTTAAACCCCCTGGTCTTCCACTAACCTCCACTTCTTCTATCAGGCAGACACCAGTTTGGTCATCCACAGTTTACCGAGCTTGCTGTAGTCCAGGCCACTGCCAGGTGCCAGCTCTCCCCACACCCTGTAGAGAACCTTCCTTATGGTGGGGCCTTTTTCTTTGGGGAAGGGGTATGGGAACTTACTCTAGAATCACATGTTCATGGGAGAGGATGGGAAAAGTCTCTTGTGGTTCAACCCCAGTGACATGTGTGGCCCCACGGAAGGCTGTCATTTATTTATTCAAGGTTAAGTGCAGGATAAGTTCACTGACACAAGTGTTATTTTCAAGAATGTCCTGTCATTGATGGCAATCAGAATTTGTCCCTGTTTGATGACCCAACCACCACTTGATGTCAGAGTGACATCATGTTGCATCAGCCTATGAAGTGGTCAGTGGATGTCATCTTTGTCATTGACAGCCTTTAGTGGAGCCCTCCCCTGTACAAGTGCAGCCACCCCCATAATTGGAGGGCTCAACCACAGCAACATTTCCATGACTCTGCCAGCCCAGTGCTGGGAGTTGAGAACTTGGTATCAATCTGGATCTTCTACATAGCAGCACCATCACAGGCTGGGAACAATACCTTATTTAAACTGGTATCCAGGTTTTACCCAGAGTTGTAGTACTGGGAAACCTGTAGGACAAAGAGAAAAATGAATTGCACACAGTCAAATAGGGTGCTAGTGGCATAGCTGGAATTTGAACCCAACTCCTATAGTCCCCCGTCTTCTTCTATATCCATAGTTTTAAAAGTGGATTGAATCTGGTTGGCTCATTAGCACAGAAGCTGCTGAACCACTTACTTTGCTGGCAACTGGAATCTGCACCTAAACCCAAAAATGCCACATGAGCTGGATGTTGGAGTGGAGAAGATTCAATTGCATGCAGGGGTAGGGAAAGACTACATGGATGTTAGGGTGGGGGGTCATATTGAATGTCAGAGTAAGGATATTTCCTTGGATACTGGGGTGAGGGACACTGCACTGGATGTTGGGATGGAGGACATTGTATTGAATGTCAGGGTGGGGGACATTTCATTGGATGCTGGGGTGAAATATAGAATTTGTCAGCAGAAAAGAATGGCTTGGCCCACACAGTCTGCCCAGATGGCACCTGCCAAGACTATCTCCGCAGACCCTAACTTGTGTTCAGCAAACCTCACTCCTCCCTATGTATTTACTAATATTCCCCTATGTCTATACCATGCATGCTTGAAATCCCTTACTGTTTTTGCTTCCACCAGTTCCGCTGACAGTTCCAGGTATCCACCACTCTTTCTCTTTAAGTAGTACTTCCTCACATCCCTTTTAAACTTTTCCTCCATCTTTATCTCAAGCTCTCTGATCCTGGTACTTTTTCTCATTTGAAAGAGACTCCCCTCCTGCACCCAGTTCACCCCTGTGAGGTACTTACAGGTCTCTAAGATATCCCCTCTTGCTCTTCTCTCATCCAGAGTGTGCATGTTAAGATTCTTCAGTCTCTTTTTATAGGGCTTTAGCATAATCCTTGAACCATTTTAGTTGCTCTCATTTGGACTACCTCCACCCTATCTTTGTTCTTTCTGAGGTGCAGCAACCAGAACTGGACACAATACTCCATATGTGGTCCCACAACCGAGCAATATAATGGCAACACCACCATCCTTCTACTGCTGGAGATACATAGTTACATAGAATGTGATGGCAGATAAGGGCTAATGGGCCCACCCTGTATGCCCAGCTGTGATTATTATTATTATTGTAATTAATGGATAGGCCACAATAACACTATACTAAGTTATACAAAAATTTCCCAGTAATACATCAATACCCTCAATAATACTATCCTGAAAAGTGATAATATTATCGTTTTTGCTGATAATACTACAGCTCAGAGGTCACCTCCAACTGTAGTATTATCAATGGATCCATATATTACAAAAAATAACAGAAAGTTGAATGTTTTACAAGGCAGTAATACCATCTCGAGGTTTTGGGGAGTTTAGAACCTCTCGAGCTTTGGCCTTGAGGTCCCATGTCCCCAAAACCTCTCTATGGTATTATTGCCTTGTAATAGACATTTATCTATCCGTTATTCTATTTATTTCCCAGACCTTGCTTACTCCACATCACAACCTCTGTTGTCCTCTACCTTACCCCCACAATTCTACTGTGCCTCTCCCAGGAATTTCTGAACCCAATTCATGTTTTTACCCCCACTACCTCCTCTGGGAGCCTATTCCATATATCCACCACCCTTTTTATGAAAAAGTATTTTCTTACATCCCCCCTGAATTTACCCCTCTCCAGGTTCATATCATGCCTCCTTGTTACATAGAACTTTTTTCTCTGAAAGATACTCTCTTCCTGTACCTTATTAACCCATGTAAGGTATTCAAAGGTTTCTATCATATTCCACTCCCCCTCCCCCGGGTGTACAAATTTAGCTCCTTTAGTCTTTCCTATTAGAGCTTTTGTTTTATTCTCTGTACCATTTTGATAGCCATCCTCTGGACTGCCTCCGCTCAGTCTATGTCTTTTCTGAGTTGTGGTCTCCAAAACTGTGCACAGGTGGGGTCTTACCAGTGATTTATATAGGGGCAGAATCACCTCTCTCTTCCTGCTGGAGATAACCCTGCCTATGCACTGCAGCATCCTACTAGCTTTTCAGACTGCCTTATCATACTACCTGCCCACCTTTAGGACATCCAGTATGATTACCCCAGGTCTGTTTCTTGTTTGGTCTTTGTCAGTTTCACTTCACCCATCTTGTACTCCACTCCTGGGTTCCTGAGGCCTAGATGCATTGTTTTGCATTTTTTTGCATTAAAACCCAATTGCCACACCCTTGACCACTCCTTCAGTCTTTTAAGATACCTGCACATTCTATCCACCACCCCAGGTGTGTCCACTCTGTTACAGATCTTGGTGTCATTTGCAAAGAGGCAGACTTTCCCTTCCACTTCTTCCTCTATGTTGTTTATAAAGATATTGAAGAGGACCAGTCCCAACACTGATCCCTGAGGTACCCTACTGGTCAACCTCCCTTCCTTGGAGCACACTCCATTCACCATTACCCTTTGCATCCTTTCTGCTAATCAGTTTCTTATACAGGTTACCATCTTATTATTTACCCCTAAAATACCTAACTTGCTTATTAATCTCCCATGTGGAGTGGTGTTGAAAGCCTTGCTGAAATCCAAATAAGCCATGTACACTGCTTCTCCCTGATCTAACTCCTTGGTCACCCAGTCAAAGAGGTCTATCAAATTTGTTTGACATGATTTTCCATCTGTGAATCCATGCTACCTTGGGTCCTGTAATCCATTAGATACAAGATGTTCCACAATCCTTTCATTCAATAGTGTTTCCATCAACTTACCCACCACCAATGTCAGGCTAACAGGTTCATAGTTGCTCTCATCTTCTCTGCTACTACTTTTGGGTAGTGGAACTACATCTGCCTTTCTCCAGTCCTCTGGAACCACACCAGACTCCAGCGATTTGTTAAAACAGTTTGTCAGAGGTGCAGCTGGTACCTAAGTTCCCTCAGTACCCTTGGATGTATCCCATCTGGCCCCATAGCTTTGCATACTTTCTACCTTTTCCTATACATTCCAGCATCCTACTGGCCCTACACACTGCTTTGTCACACTGCCCTGTAACTAGAGATGCAGCAAATTTAAATTCCGCCGGCAAAGTGAATGCGAAGTGGGCACTTCCCATTGCCACTCCACCACAGAGCGGCAATGCAAAGTGCTCTCACTTGCCTTGTCATTACCACTTCACGCTAAGGTGGAATGGCAATGTAGGTAAGGCAAAGTCATTGTTTTTAATGGACTTTGCGTTCCTCATTTGGTGTTTCAGATTTGGCAGCCCCCCCCCACACATCACATGGCTTACAGTACTGTAAGTCACATGCTCTTTAGCTAAGCAGGAAGGAAGTGAGCCATACAAACAGACAGTTTTACTTTCTCCTGTGCAGACGGAGATAGAGGAGTGTGTTTTGTGACTGCTGATACTTTGAAATCAGAGAGAGGAGGACATTTAAACTTTGATTTAGACCCAACAGCTTTTTTTAAAAGCTAAATTTTTTTGTCTTTTCTGTACTCTTTTTTACTTAATTTGTTCTTTCTGTAAATTTTATTTTTCTTACCTTTACAAGTAGTTAGTTGTTTCTCCCCCCTACCCCCGGAAGCAGGACCGGCACCACCTCCTGTCCTGACACCAAGGCAGTTCAACCACCACCACCAAGTCCAGCACCAGGTCCTTTGGAGCAGAATGTGCCTGTTCCCCCAGGCCCAGGTGTGGATCCCATCCCTGTTCAGCACTGTGACCAGTCGGCTGCCAGTTCATCTGGCCCTCCCCTGCCTGTACCTGTTCCTCCCTGCACCTCCATTGTTTGGCAGTTTTTTGACTGTGTCAGGTGGAACAGCAGTATGGTCAAGTGCTGCCTATGTGAGGTGGAGGTGCACCGTGGCCCCCGGGGGACTCACCTGGGAACTGGGGGCCAGCACACCCATATGCTCAATCATCACTAGTTGGAGTGGCAATATGCCACAGAATGGACCATGCCTCCACCTGCTGGCTGTTCTGTAGCAGAGGGTGCAGCTGTGCATGGCAGCATCCCTAAGAAGAAGAGGGCCACAGCAGCACCTGCTGTTCCACCAGCACCCCCACCACCACCACCACCACCAGCAGGTTAGCCTGTAGAATGTGTGGACACCAGAGAACTGTGTGTAAGACTGGCTGACTTTGCAGTTCTCTGGAGTGCTGTTGAGGAGAACAATGAGAGGGTGAGTGCTGTAGAGCAGCAGCTGGATCGCTTAGAGGGACATCAGTTGCAAATTATGTCCATGCTGGAACTGCTGATGGATCACTATGGGATCCCACGTTAGTTTTTTTTCCTCACACCATGTGCCCCCCCACACCTTCCTTGCTGTGTTATAATATGTATTCCTTCACCATCCCTGACCCTTGTATGTAATTATGCCTTTTTTTGATGTCTTCAGTATGCATGGCACTTTGTATTCTGAGCAGTGCAAGTATACTGTGCTAAACTGCATGTGTGCAGTCAGTCTTCTTTCTAGTCTGTGTATGTACTGCAGACACTGTCCAAATCCCTGACTTATTAATGAGAACAATGGTGGGAAGGTGAAGCCTGGAGTATAGCACAAAACAGGCTTACAATACATCCAAGTAACTAGTAAAAAAATTAATGTTGTGATTCATGACATGATAGTAAATCGTGATTTGTGACTGCATTTGTGACTGTGATGATGAAGAAACATGAATGCCTATGGCAGTACTTCAACAGGCCCCGATGAGGTGTGGCACAAAACACCCCAACTTAAAAACACTCATTAATGAGTACAATGGTGGTGTGGTGAAGCATGGAGAGATACTACAAAACAGGCTTACAATACATCCATGTAACTATTAAAAAAGATTAATGTCGTGATTCGTAATGTGATCGTTAATCGTGATTTGTGACTGCATTTGTGACCGTGATGATGAAGAACGTGATTTGTATCACGAGTGACTGATGATGATGGTCCTGACTTAAAAACACATATTAATGAGTAGAATGTTCATGCAGAATTATGTACCACACCTGTCCAGTACTCTGAAGAGAAGTCAAAGAAACAACTGTGACTTAAGTTAGAGATGGAGATTGGGCCCTAAAGAGATTTATAAGTGAACAGACAGATTAAGATTGTGCTGTACACTGAAGAGATGCAGGTGCAAAGGCACAACATCTAACCAGTGCTCACCATCAGAAATTCAAATCTGGAAAATAATTCCTTTGCTGGTTGGGGCAGGCCACGGGGGCACAGTGCACTGCACTGCTGCAGTAACAATCACTAGTACTAGTACCAGTAAAGATACCACAAAGAAGTACACAAATTACACAGCTGCAGTGGATAGCAGGTTCACATTGCTGAAACTATGTGGCACAATAAAATGTGTCTGATTAAATGACATGCATCACACACATACTCACACACTCACTAAGTAATGCGATAGCAAATTGAAAACTTCAATAATATAACCACATATTTTAAACAAACTAAAATTATGCACTGCTACACCACAACAATCAGCAAAAAAATGGCAAGAATTATTGAAACTATTGCTGTGTGTACATTAACAGTTATAAAATAAAATATCACCTAAACAGAAAGCACTGTCTTTTTCTTCAAGTTAATCTGCCTACACCACAGATACGCCCCTTCCCCAAAGCACACTTCCACTATCTCTCAGTACACAGACTGAATATTGTACATTAACATTCAAAATCCACACACAAACGATAAACTCTCGATGATATGAGCATAGGAGGGTTTCCTATAGAAACATAGAATTTGACGGCAGATAAGGACCGCTTGGCCCACCCAGTCTGCCCATTTCCCTACCTGATGGATAAGCTGCAGATCCTAGTTAACCAGCAGCCTACTTCTTCCTACCCCCACATCCTAGAACTGCCTTATGACTGTCCCATGCATGCTTGAATTCCACCACTGTTTTTGACTCCACAACCTCCTCTGGAAGGCCGTTCCATACATCCACAACCCTCTCTGTAAAAAAATACTTCCTTAAATTACCTCTGAGCTGCCCCCTTCTATCTTCAAATTGTGCCCCCTTGTTCTTGCACACCTGTTTTTTGAAAGATGCTACCGTCTTGGACTTTGTTGATTCCCTTGAGGTACTTGAAAGTTTTTATCATGTCCTCCCCTCCTTCCTTTCCTCGAGGCTATACATATTAAGCTCCTTAAGTCTCTCTTCATATGTCTTCCAGTGCAGACCCTGCACCATTTTAGTTGCCCTCCTCTGGACAGCTTCCATCCTGTCTATGTCTTTGCGGAGATTGGGTCTCCAGAACTGCACGCAGTACTCCAGATGCGGTTTCACCAGCTGTCTGTACAGAGGGATAATAACTTCTTGTTTTCTACTGGTGATGCCTCTCCCTTTGCATCCCAGTATCCCCCCAGCCCTCTTTGCTGCCCTCTCACATTGCTTGCCCACCTTTAGGTCATCTGATATGACTACCCCCAGGTCCCTTTCCATTTTTGTTGTTGTTAGTATCTCACCCCCATTGTGTACTCTTCCCTGGGTTTTGTTTCCAGGTGCATTACCTGCACTTCTTAGCATTGAATTTAAGCTGCCATACATTTGACCATTCCTCTAACCTTGTCAAGTCCCTTCTCATCCTTTCCACCCCACCTTGTGCATCAACTCTGTTGCAGATCTTTGTGTCATCTGCAAAGAGACATACTTTTCCTTCCAGTCCCTCTGCAATGTCGCATCTAAAGACATTGAAGAGGACCAGTCCTAATACTGAACCCTGCGGTACCTCACTACTAACCCCCCTTTTTTCAGAGTGGACTCCATTTACTATTACTCTCTGTGTCCTATTCTCCAGCCAATTCTTTACCCAGGCTGTCATCTTGGGACCCACTCCCAGGCTGGCTAACTTGTATATTAATCTTTTGTGGGACTGTGTCAAATGCCTTGCTAAAGTCTAGGTAGGCCATGTCCACAGCCCCTCCCTGATCAACTACTTTTATCACTCAGTCAAAGAAATCTATCAGATTTGTCTGGCATGACCTTCCCACTGTGAATCCATGCTGCCTTGGGTCCTGTGCCCCTCTGGCCTCTAGATACTCAACAGTTCTTTCCTTCAGAAGTGATTCCATCATTTTCCCTGCCACTGAGGTTAAACTAATTGGTCTGTAGTTTCCTGCTTCTGCCTTGCTCCCACTTTTGTGAAGGGGAATCACATCTGCCCTCCTCCAGTCCTCAGGTACCACCCCATCCTCCCATGGTTTGTTAAAGAAGGTAGTCAGTGGTGTCACTAGTTCTACCCTTAGTTCTTTTAGAATTCTGGGATGAATCCCATCAGGCCCCATTGCTTTGTCCACCTTCAGTTTTAAGAGCTCTTTCAGAACCCTTTCTTCTGTAAATGGGCTGGTATCAACTTCTGTATCCAGAGTGTTTCTACTTTTGTTTTAGGTACCTCCCTCTTCTTTGTAAATACTGAGCAAAATATTTGTTTAGTATCTCTGCCTTTTCACAGTCACCCTCTGCCCACCCTCCCTCCCTTTTATTAAGCCTCACTATCCCTCCCTTGGTCTTCCCGGCTTCCTGATGTACCTATAAAAGGTTTTATCCCCTTCTTAACAGAGTTGGCTATCTTTTCCTCGGTTTGGGCCTTTGCTTTTCTAACTGCCTTTCCAGCTTCCTTTTGCTTTAACTGATACAGTTATCTGTCCTGTTCCTCCTGTGATTCCTTGTACTTCCTGAATGCTTTCTTTTCTCTTGAACCTTCACTGCCACTTCCTTTGAGAACCATAGTGGTTTCTTACCTCATTTCATTTGTTTTATTTGCTTTACACAAAGGCTTGTACCCTGTGATGGCAGTTTTATTATTCCCCATTGTTCTTCCACCCTCCTTCCTGCCCATTTGCTAGTACATTCCTTAGGCACTCACCCATTTTGGCAAAAGTCAGCCCTCCTAAAATCCAGTACCTTTGTCTTTGTATGGCTTGACTCTATTGCTGTGTTTATTGTGAACGTATACTGTTCGATGGTCGCTAGTTCCCAGATGGCTACCCACTTCTACATCTGTGATCCTCTCTTCATCTCCATTTGAGAGAACCAGGTCTAAGATTGCTCCCTCTCGAGTGGGCTCCAATACTAGTTGTCTAAGGCATGCCCCTGTAGGGCATCTAGAATAACCCCACTCTTAGAAGTGGCTGCTGCAACTGCACTCCAGTTAACATCTGGCATATTCAGATCACCCATCAGCAATATCTCCCTTTATCTGCCATTCTAAGTATACTTTCTATCATTTCCCTGTCCATTTCCTCCCCTGAGAGGGTCTGTCTCTCAACCCTGTGCGGATTGTGGTGGCATTGCCTGCCTCCAAATTGACCCACAGTGCTTCTTCTCCTCCCTGTTTACCCTTTTGTTCTGTTGCTTTGATTTCTTTTCTTATGTAGAGAGCTACTTCTCCTCCTCTTTTACCCTCCCTGTCCCTCCTGTAGATAGTGTATCCTGGTATGTTTACGTCTCAGTCATGGTTCTGTGTGTACCATGTTTCTGTGACTGCCACGATATCCAGATGTTCCTCCTCCATCAAGGCCACTAATTCAGGAAGCTTGTTACCCAGACTATGGGCATTGGTACTCATTGCTCTCCATTTTTTGATGGCTTTACCTTCTATAGCGGCATCCCCCACTGACCTTTCTACCTTGGTCTTTTTCTCATTTAGTACCCTGTTTTGTAAGGGGAGGCTGGGATTTTCCTGCTGCTTATCAGTGCCTCCCCCCTTGACTAGTTTAAAGGCTTGCCAATAAAGCATTTAAACCGATTGCCCAAAAGACTTGTACCCTTCCTGGACAGATGCAGACCATCCTGCCAATATAGGCTGGTGTCCCTCCAGGTGGAACTCCAGTCCCCAATGAAGCCAAACCCCTGTGCTCCACACCATTTTTTCAACCATTTGTTAAACTGCATGGTGCAAAGTACCCTCGCCTCACCCATGCCACTGACAGACAGCACCTCTGAGAAGGATACTGTGTGTGCTACTTGTCTTAAGCCCCTCCCCAACTCTACAAAGTCTTTCTGCATTGCTCTAATCTCATGATGAGCTAAGTCATTTGTCCCTAGGTGGAAAATGACATCCAGCTCAGATTCCCGTGCAACTGTTCTCGTGATCCTAAGGATGCGCTTCCTGGCTTCCTGTCCCTCCAAGCCATGGCACCAGGCAGGCACCTTACTTCAGTTTTCCCTGCTCCCTCCAGTTCTATCCCCCTAATAATTGAGTCCCCCACCAGGAGCTGCTTTCTTTCCCTGTGGTGCCCTCTGCCTCCTTCCTGAGGGCCTCCCTTGTGACAGTTGTCACAAGGGAGGCCCTCAGGATATAATTGATGAACTAAAGCTTCAGCAAAACAAATGACCCAAAAAGGCTTTTTTAACAGCTTTTAGAAGGTTTGAATCACAGAGATCTCTCAGAGCAGATTGTCTTCTACAGCTTCATACACACACTACCCCAAACTGAGGCTGTGTAGAACAATCTAGAGTCCATGTCACCTGAAAACCCATGAATCATTGCAAAATTCACCTTTGGAGCTTAAAAACAAGGTGAAGTGAGGCAGATTACATTGTTTTCAATGTACTTCACCTTAAGAATTGGTGAAGTAGTGGTTTGGGAAGGTGGAGTAACACGAAGTCATTGTTTTCAATGGACTTCATGTTATCCATTATAATGCAAAGTACTCTGCTTCGCGTTGCAGAGCACTCCACAAATTCACCTTCACTCACAGTCCTTCCTGCCAGGCCAATTAGGGCCCTTGGCCCACCACTACCTGTAACTTTGAGGTCATCAAATATGATAACCCTAAAGTCCCATTTTTCTTTATGACTGTCAGTACCTCCCCCTTGCTTATACATAGCTCCTGGCTTTCTATGCCCTAGCTGCATGGTTTTGCACGTTTTGGCCATTGAACTTAAACTGCCATGCTCTTGAGGACTCCTCAAGTTTCCCAATGTCCCTTCACATTTTCTCTACCCTCTCCTGAGTGTTCCTCTCATTGCAAATGTTGGCGGCATCTGCAAAAAAGGCATACCTTCCATTCCATTTCTTCCACAATGTCATTTATGAAGGTACTGAAGAGGACCGGTCCCAGCACTCAGCCGTGTGGCACCCTACTTGTCACTCTTCCCTCATTAGAGTGAGTACCATTAAGCATCACCATCTGTCAGTGATTCATTTACCACTTCCTTACCCAGTTCACCACTTTGGGTCCCATCCCAAGGCTGCTCAATTTCTTTATCATTCTCCTGTGCAACACAGTGTTAATGGCCTTGCTAAAGTCCAGAAAGGCCATGTCCACTGCCCTCGCCAATCTATTTCCTTGGTCATCCAGTCCAAGAAATGAATCAGATTTATAGAAACACAGAATTTGCTGGCAGATAGGGACCACTTGCTCCACCCAGTCTGCACATTTTTCCCTTCATAGGTTATCACCGCAGATCTTAGTTGATGTTCAGCGTACTCACCCCACCCTTTCTTTGCCCTATGATTCCCTTATGCCTATCCCATGCATTCTTGAACCCCACCACTGTTTTTACCTCCACCACCTCCACTGGAAGATTGTTCCAAGAATTCTCTACTCTTTCTGAGAAGTACTTCCTCACATCTCTCCTGAATCCCCCCCTCCCACAGCTTCTTATTGTGCCCTCTTGTGCCTGAGCACATTTTTTTCTGAAAAATACTTCCCTGCTACATTTCTATATCTTATTACCTCCCCACCCCCTGAGGTATTTAAAGGTCTCTATCATATCCCCCATCTCCCTCACCTCTTCTAG
This sequence comes from Neoceratodus forsteri, assembly GCA_016271365.2. Classification (NCBI taxonomy): domain Eukaryota; kingdom Metazoa; phylum Chordata; order Ceratodontiformes; family Ceratodontidae; genus Neoceratodus; species Neoceratodus forsteri. Next base: position 506,031,124 of record CM057452.1, on the reverse strand, counting down.
GGTGGTATATATTTATAAGTTTCTACTCATAGGGCTTGTGATGCCGATCCTGCAACATTTTAGTTGCCCTCTTCTGGACCACCTCCACTCTGTATATGTTTTTGGATATGTAGTCTCAAGAACTGGACACAGCACTCTAGGTTACATCTTACCAGCAAGCTATACAGAGGCAGTATCACCACACTCTTTCTGCTAGTGACACCCCTTCCTATGCACCCCAGTAGCCCTCCCAACTGCATTGTTTCATTGTTTAGCCTCCTTTAGGTCATCTGACATGATTACCTCCAGGTCTCTTTCCTGCTTGGGGGTCATCAGTACCACTCCTCCCATGTTGTACTCTGCCTCTGGGTTTCTGTACCCCAAATGCACTACTTAGAGCTTTTTAGCATTAAAACCTAGCTGCCATACCCTTGACCATCCCTCGAATTTTCTAAGGTGTCTGCTCATCCTATCCGCCCCTACTGGAGTGTCCACCCTATTGCAGATTTTAGTGTCATCCACAAAGTGGCAGACCTTCTCTTCCAGCTCCTCTACATCCCTTCTGGCTCCTCTGCAATGTCACTTATAAATACATTACAGAGCCCTGGTCCCAGCATTGATCCTTGTGGCACCATGCTGGTCACCGTCCCTTCCTTGCAGTAAACTCCGTTTTCTACCACCCTCTGCTGCCTGTCTCATAACCAATTTGTTACTCAGTTTTACCACCTTTGGACATACTCTTAAGCTACCCAGCATGGTTACTAGCCTCCTGTGTGGAACAGTATCAAAAGTCTTAATAAAATCTAGGTAGGCCACATCCACCGTTTTACACTGATCTAATTCCTTGGTTCCCCAGTCAAAGAAATCTACCACATTCATTTGACATGACCTCCTTCCCATGAATCCATGCTGACTAAGGTATTTTAACCCACTGGATTCAAGATATTCAACAATCCTTTCCTTCAGCAGTGATTCCATTAACTTTCCCTCCACCAGTGTCATGCTGACTGGCCTATTATTGCCAGCCTCCACCCCCGCTAGCATTTTTGTAAAGTGGGACTGCATCTTCCCTCCTCCTGTCCTCCGGATCCACACCTGCTTCCATGAGCTCTTAAATAGGACTGACAGAGATGCATCCAGTACTTCGCTGAGCTCTCTCAGTACCTTTGGATGCAACCCGTCTGATCCCATTACTTTGTCCACTTTAAGATTTTTGAGTACACTGCAATCTTGTTGGCTGCTTAATTTTTTACAAAGTCAAGCTCCTATCCTGTCACTGTGGGGTTTGTGGGGCTACAGCATCTGTGCAGGTCTCTGTCGGTGGCAGGGCATTTGTGGGAGGCTCTGAAGGTCACAGTGTGGGCTATTTATGCTTAACAACTACACAGTAAATACAAGCATGCTAACATTCAGCATCAACAAGTGCTTGTTTGGTATTGTTACCTCCCTTTTAGACATTAAATTGTTTTTCTGTGGTTTTTCTGATTGTCTCTTATTCTTGCATTTCTCTTTTTTCTTCTCCATTTTTGTGTCACTAATATTTTCTCTTTGTGGCTGTGACTTGTCCGGAGTAATAAGCTCTTACGTTAATTGTTTAATGTTTTTTTCATTTAGTAAATGGTGGTAATTTACAGATTTAGTTACCTGATTAGAGTTCTGGTTTGTTATGATCTTGTTGGATAATTTGATTGTTACCTGTGTTATGGATAGTTGAAAAATGTAATAACATTTTTTATGGAAAAAAGAAATGAGGTACCAGACCTAGAGGCCACCATAGCTGAGGCAGGTTGGATATTGTAACCATCACTAAAACAAGGTGCATAAACAACCATGACTAGGAAAGTGTCATACCTGGTTACACAATGTTTAGAAGGGATGGGGTAGGAAGGAAAGGTAAGGGAGTGGGGCTTTATGTTAAGAAAAACATCAACGTGACAGAGGAAACAGGGAGGATGGGGAGTCTAGGTGTTGTGGGTCAACTTTGAGTCTGGAAATGGATCCACCATTCACATGGGAGTGGTATCAAGGCCTCTGACACAGGGAAAGGACATACACAAAGAGATATAGGAAGACATAGGCAAAATGGCTAAGAAGGGGGAGGTGGTACTGGTGGGGGACTTTAATCTGCCAGATGTAGCATGGATCCTACCTGCTGCAGCATCAAATAGGGGCAGAGACATCTTGGACTCCTAGCAGGTGGCATTCCTCAGGCAGCTGGTGAGTGAACCCACTTGGGGTGGGGCAATACTGGACCTGGTACTTACGAATGGTGACAGTGTGGCAGACATCAGAGTTAGGAGTCATCTGGGGACCAGTGAACATCACACAATATGGTTTAATATAAGAACAGCAGAATCCAGCCACAAAAGGGTAAGGGTCCTATATTTTAGAAGGGCTGACTTTACTAAGATGGAAGAATACACCCGAAAAGACCAGGTGGAAGGAGATGGGGGGGGGGATGGTCCAGAATCAAATCTAGTATAGTAAAGGCTATGAACCTGTACATTAGGCAAATAAGTAAAAGCAGAAGGAGGAAACCATTATGATTCTTGAGGGAAGTGGCAGGAAAGTTAAGGGCAAAAACAGTGGTATGCAGAAGGTATAAGGAGACCCAGGGAGAGGAGGACATAGAAGCGTATCTGGGGAAATGGATACAGGTGGGCAAGGCAATAAGGAGTGCAAAAGCACAAGCTGAGTAAAGAAAAGCTCAGACAATATCAGAGGGGAACAAGACATTTTTCAGGTACATCAGCAAGAAAAGGAAGACCAAGGGAGAGATTGCACAGTTAATAATGAAGTTTATGCTGAAGAGGACCAAGAAAAGTCAAATATCCTAAACAAATATTTCTGCTCAGTATTTACAGTTGTGAGGGAAGGGGAGAGACCAAGAGATTGGGGGTGGGGGAATGGACACTAGTCCCTTTTTTGATGAGAGGGTCAGGAAAGTACTCGCTAATCTGAGGATAGACAAAGTCATTTGGACAAGCAGGGTGCATCCAAGAGTGATAAAGGAATTCAGGAAGGTACTAGCTACACCCCTGACAGACTTGTTTAATAATTCAGTGGAGATCAGCTTGGTCCTGGAGGACTGGAGAAAGGCAGATGCAATCCCACTTTGAAAACCTTTTAGCAAGGAGGCAGGAAATTACAGGTCTGTCAGCCTGACATCTGTAGCAGGGAAACTGATGGAAACACTATTAAAGGAAAGAACTGTGGAACACCTGGAATCCAGTGGACTGCAGCACCTGAGGCAACATGGCTTTAAGGAGGGGAGGTCATGCCAAACAAATCTGATAGATGTTTTGGACTGGGCAATCATGATGTTGGATTGGGGGGGGGGCAGTGGCCATGGCCTACTTGGATTTCAACAAGACAGTTGACACAGTTCCACATAGGAGGCTGGTAAACAAGTTGGGTACCATGGGGTGGGCAATAAGGTGGTAGCCTAGGTAAAAAACTGGCTAGGGGATAGGAGGCAGAGGGTGGTGGTAAATGGTGTTCACTCTGAGGAGGATAGACTGACCAGTGGGGTACCACAGGGGTCAGTACTGGGGCCAGTTCTCTTTAATGTTTTCATTAGTGACACAGCTGAGGAACTGGAAAGACAGGTCTGCCTCTTTGTAGATGACATCAAGATCTGCAACAGGGTGGACACTCCAGAGGGAATGCAAAGCATGGAAAGAGACTTGAAATAACTGGAGGAGTGGTCAAACATTTTGCAGCTAAGGTGTAATGCAAAAAACTGCTAAATCATGCACCTGGGTCACAGAAACCTGGGTGGGTGCAGTACAAAATGGGGGGAGAGATACTAGCAGTGACCAAGCAGGAAAGATACCTAGGTTAATCATATCAGATTACCTGAAGGTGGCTTGACAATGCGAAAAAGTAATTGAGAGAGCTAGTGGGATACTAGGAATTATAGGTAAGGGTATTACCAGCAGGAAGAAGGAAGTGGTATTACCACTATATAGGTCTTTAGTAATAAGACCCCATTTGGAGTACTGTGTCCAGTTTTGGAGGCAACATCTCAGGAAGGATGTAGACAGGATGGAGGCCATCCATAGGAGGGCTACCAAGATGATACAGGGTCTACATCAAATGTCCTATGAGGAGAGATTAAAGGAAATAAACATGTTTATCATGGAGGAGGGAAGGGAGAGGGGGGAGATATGATTGAGACCTTACTCAGTGATATTGTTATCTCCAAGTATTCTCAGTATGAGGACATACTCTTACTCATGATGACTCTTGTAAATCAGTTACGTAGTCTGGTGCTACTGTGAGTGAATACTCTTTAACACAAACTCATATACTGGGAACCCTCAAAAAGTCTTTAGTATACAAACTGGATCACTTTGTTGGATGTAGGATTGGAGTTCTCAAGCTGTTTAAACCTCCTACTATTTTTAGTGCTATCTACTTAATTCTTCTGGCAGGGGACAGCGAGACTACCTGCCCTCCCCCACAATATCTTTGCTGATCCTGATTATTTCATGATGGTTAAACAGGGTCTACGAATAATTCACATTAATGCCAAAAGTTTCTTCTCAAAATTCCATAATGCTGTGGCTTGGACTGCAACATATAAACCAGATGTGCTGACCATTAGTGAAACCTGTCTCCATCCCTCCTCTCAAAGTAATGAAATACTTCTGCCTGGATATAATTAGGAGAGACTGGCTACTTAAGAGAGGTGGTGGAGTCATGTTTTATATAAAAGACTCACTTGCCACAGAAGAAAATAAAGGGAATTGTTATTTTATCTGTCATTGTGAATACTTGGTGATACAACTTACTTAGCAATCCAAAAAAATTAACAGTCTCTGCGTCTATAACCCTCATACATCCTGAACTCAGGATGCAGGACTTCTAACCTGATCACTTCCAATGCTGTTGGAGAATTAGTAGATTTGGGAGACTTCAACTTGAACTGGTCTGGGAATGTCCCCTCAAGCTATAGGAATTCCATTCTGGACACTGGCCTATAGAAGTTAATTATTGCCCCTACCAGGTTAAACTTATGGGGCTTGATTCTCAATGCCCTGAGTTTGACGCAAGGTGCCTGCATCAAACATAAATAGCACAAGTGGCACCATGCATCAAATAACATCCCCTGAGCTATTCACAAAAGCAGCCTGCATCAAATGCAAGCTGCATCCACCAAAGGGTACTTGCACCAGACTTGCACCACAAAATGAACTGTAATATGGTGATAGGGGACTTGAGGTAGACTCGGGCTGCCATATCCCCAAAAGTGAGATTCACATTTCTCTCCCAGAGGGGGAGTTTCCAACCAGGACACTTACACATATCCCTCTGGGAGGGTGTATCACTATGCAACAATGTTCCTCGGTCCCCCCTTCCCAAGCCCTGATCTTTGTTATTATAAAACTTATATAGCACCTTTTCCCTGGTAGTCCAGTGGTTCCCCCTCCCCGAGTCATGATCATTGTTATAATAAAAATGATATAGCCCCTTTTCCCTGGTAGTCTAGTGCCCTCCCTCCCTGATCTCTGATGTCCTCAAAAGCAATGCATAAAATAACACTTCATCATCTAGTGGACCCCCCACCTGGCAGTGCCCTACCACCCTGCTCCCCCTATCCTGTAACTTAGCTGGCGACTGGCACAGCCCACCACTCACCACCACATCCAGCCACCGACAGAGCTCAGAATGAGCACATTCTGTATATACTGTAGTACGCACTCAGTGATTGACAGTTCACTGAGCGCATGATTGACAGCTCACTGAGCACTGATTTTATACAGTATGCTGTCATTCAGAGCTCAGTTGGTGGCTGGCCATGGTGGTGAGCAGTGGGCTATGCCAGTCACCAGCTCAGTTATGGGATGGGGGAGTAGGGTGGTAGGGCACTGCTGGGTGTGGGGGGCCACTAAACCACCAGGTGTTATTTTATATATCGCTTTTGGGGACACCGGGGATTGGGGAGGGGCCACTAGACCACCAGGCAAATGGGGGATATTGTTTATTATAACAATGACCAGGGCTCAGGGAGGGGGGAACCACTGAATTACCAGGGAAAAGCTCTGAGTTTGATGCATGGTGCCTGCATCAAACATAAATAGAGCAAGTGGCATCTTGCATCAAAAAACATCCCCTGAGCAATTCACAAAAGCAGCCTGCAACCACCAAAGGGGACTTGCACCAGCCTTGCACCACAAAATGGGCTGTAGTATGGTGATATGGGGCTTGAGGTACACTCGGGCTGCCATATCCCCAAAAGTGAGATTCACAAAACTTTTCCAGAGGAGGAATTTTTACACATATCCCTCTGGGAGGGGTGTAACACTATGCCACAATGTTCCTCAGTCCCCCCTCCCAAGCACCAATCTTTGTTATTATAAAACTTCTACAGGAAAAGTATGTCTCTTTGCAGATGACACAAAGATCTGCTACAGAGTTGATGCACAAGGTGGGGTGGAAAGGATGAGAAGGGATTTGGAAAGGTTAGAGGAATGGTCAAATGTATGGCAGCTTAGATTTAATGCTAAGAAGTGCAAGATAATGCACCTGGGAAACAAAAACCCAGGGGATGAGTACACAAAGGGGGGTGAGATACTAACAACAACAAAAATGGAAAGGGACCTGGGGGTTGTCATATCAGATGACTTAAAGGTGGGCAAGCAATGTGAGAGGGCAGTAAGGAGGGCTGGGGGGATACTGGGATGCATAGGGAGAGGCATCACCAGTAGAAAACAGGAAGTTATTATCCCTCTGTACAGACAGCTGGTGAGACCCCATCTGGAGTACTGTGTACAGTTCTGGAGACCAAATCTCCGCAAGGATATAGACAAGATGGAAGCAGTCCAGAGGAGGGCAACAAAAATGGTGCAGGGTCTGCACCAGAAGACATATGAAGAGAGACTAAAGGAGCTTAAGATGTATAGCCTTGAGGAAAGGAGGGAGAGGGGGACATGATAGAAACTTTCAAGTACCTCAAGGGAATCAACAAAGTCCAAGAGGGTAGCATCTTTCAAAAAAAGAGGTGTGCAAGACCAAGGGGGCACAATTTGAAGTTGGGGGGTGGCTCAGAGGTAATGTAAGGAAGTATTTTTTCACAGAGAGGGTTGTGGATGCATGGAATGGCCTTCTGAGGAGGTTATAGAGTCAAAAACAGTGGTTGAATTCAAGCATGCATGGGACAGCCATGAGGCAATCCTAGGGGGTGGGGGTACAAAGAAGTAGGCTGCTGATTAACTAGGATCTGCAACTTATCCATTAGGTAGGAAAATGGACAGACTGGGTGGGCCAAGCGGTCCTTATCTGCCGTCAAATTCGATGTTTCTATGCTTCCTTGTTTCTATATAGCACCTTTTCCCTGGTAGTCCAGTGGTTCCCCCTTCCCGGATTCCAAACTTTGTTACTATAAAACACAAATAGACTCTTTTCCCTGGTAGTCCAGTGGTTCCCCCTTCCCGAGCCATGATCATTGTTATAAGAACAAGCATTTGCCAATGCCAAATGTTGTCTCACTGGCATTGGCACTGGTAGTTCAGGAGTTAGAGATGCATAATAGGAATGGCAGTGAAGTATTGAACTGATGCCAACCTCACCCCCACCCTGCAGAGACACATTTTCAATGTAGGCATTTTGGGACCTCCCCTCATGAACAGTGGCATTATAATTTTGTTAATCTGTCCCAAAAGTTGAGTTCCCACAGTGACCACACCATTGTGCACCACAGGTGCAAAAACACATTTTGGGCAGGATGTGAAAAATGACAGCTGTACTGTTCATAACGAGGTGTGAAAAAATGCCAGTGTTGAAAATCTGGCATGAAAATATTGCAAATTTGCGAAGTTACAAGGGTGTATGGAAACTGCGCAATGCATGCTTGTAACACAGTCATTTTATCAACTTTCATCACCAAATTTTCAACATAAGCATTTTAGGACCTCTGATCATGAACAGTGACACTGTCATTTTCTTAATCTGTCCCTAAAACTGATTTCCCACAGCAATCATGCTATTCTGCGCCAGAAGTGTGAAAACACATTTCAGCCAGGAAATGTAAAATGACAGCTATACTGTTCATAAGGAGGTGTGGAAAAATGCCAGTGTTGAAAATCTGGAGTGAAAATATTACAAATTCATGAAGTTAGGAGCGTGCATGGAAACTGCGCAAACACATTCATAAAACAGTCATTTTTTGGATTTTTTTCACCTAATTTGCAACATATGCTTTTTGAGGTCCCGTCTCATGTACAGTGGCACTGTTGTTTTGTTAATCAGTCCCAAAAGGTGATTCCACGCAGTGACCGCAAAATCACCTTTTGGAACTGAATAATGCCATGACAGTGACTTAATTCATGAGGAGGGGTCCCAATAACTCCATGTTGAAAATTTGGTGCCAAAATTCCCCAAAATGCCCGAGATATGCACCAAAGTTGAAAAAACCCTATTTATGCCATTATACAGCTTACCAGCATTTCTTCAGTTCACGGTTGGCATTGAAGAGTGCAGGCATATTCCCGGTCCACCGAAGATCGTCATGGCATGCTCCTGAGTTAAGAATGGGGTGAGGGGGTGGGGAGTCAGGGTGCACAGAGGGTAAGAACAGGTTGGGGGTGGGACCACTGGACTCAACAAGGGACCGTTTTCTGTTTTACAGGTTTTAAAAAAAAAGGAAAAAGAAAAACATTGGGGGAAGGTTTTTTTTTTGTACAGCAGCATTTGTCATGCTGGGGTGGGCTCCCAGCGTGCCACCTGAGTGTTTTTTTGGGGTGGGCTATAGCCAACAGGGGATTGGGCAACCCCATAGGCACATACCAAGTGGAAGGAACAAGAGCCGAGGGGGACTGGACACCCCCCTAGGCACACAACAAATGTGGGGGGGGACATTATGCCAGCAGGGAGTGGGGTCCCCTGTCAGCAGATTGTACTGGGAATGGGGGGACTGAAGCCAACAGGGATTGGGCCCCCCATCAGCAAAAAAAGACTGTTGGAAGGGCACATGATGCCAAGGGGGATTGGGCACCCCCTCGGCACACAGTTGAAATGGGAGGGGGGACATTATGTTGACAGGGAGTGGGCTCCCCCATCAGCACATGAACTGGGTTGGGGCATGCCGACAGGAGGATTGGGCACCCTTGAAGTCAGCAGTATGGCAGGCAGTGGCAGTCACTGCTGCCATGTTGACTGGAATGCTTCACCAGGAAGGGCACACCAGGAGGCGTGTTATTGTGCCGCTGCATGACGAGCTTGCCTGTCATTGCAGTGGCACTTTTCTTAGATGTGGTGGCCACTTTATGTATTGCTGGTGTCAGCACCTGCATGCTGGCTTATTGGGGAATGAGGTATGCACCTACTGATGTGTGCCCTGCATTTGCCCACAGTGACCACTCCCCCAAATCTGTTACTACTGCAATATGTTGGCTGGCGCGCAAGCATGAGCCAACATAAAAATGATATAGTCCCTTTTCCCTGGTAGTCTAGTGCCCTTCCTCCCTGATCTCTGGTGTCCCCAAAAGCGATGAATAAAATAACATCTCATCATCTAGTGGATTCTCCACCAGGCAGTGCCCTACCACCCTGCTTCCCCACTTCCCGTAACCGTGCTGGTGACTGGCACAGCCCACTGCTCACCACCATGGCCAGCCACATACTGAGCTCAGAATGAGCATGTACTGTAAATACTGTAGTATGCGCTCAGTGATTGGCTGCTCACTAAGCGTGTACTATATACAGTATGCTGTCATTCAGAGCTCAGTTGGTGGTTGGCCATGGTGGTGAGTGGTGAGCTGTGCTAGTCACCAGCTCAGTTACAGGATGGGGGGAGTAGGGTGGTAGGGTGCTGCTAGCTGGGGAGGCCACAAAACCACCAGGTGTTACTTTATACATCGCTTTCGGGGACATCGGGGATAGGGGAGGGGGCCACTAGACCACCAGGTAAACGAGGATATTGTTTATGATAACAATGACCGGGGCTCAGGGAGGGGGGGAACCACTGGATTACGAGGGAAAAGGGGCTATTTCATTTTTATAATAACAATGAGGAAGGACTGGGTTGGTCCAAAAGCTAAAGCACTTTGTTCTTTTTGTTACATCTATGTTGGTCCAATAAAAAGTATCAAATCATTTGCTTCTGGATCTGGACTTAACCAAGGCATTCAGTGTTGTGGACCATACCTTAGTAGTGAGAAAGTTAGAGCAACTGGGGTTTGGGAAACTAGTTTTAGAGTTGTTCCATGAATATCTAACTGATAGGTATCAATTTGTCTTATATGCAGGTAGTATTTCTGGAAAAATCAGGGGTGGGGTGTGGTGTCCCACAGGGTTTGATTCTCAGACCTATTTTATTCTGCTTGTTCTTTGATCCAATAATGACAGTCGCAAATGAAGGGAAAAAAAAAACTTTATGTTGATGCTGCAGTTATATACTGCCATGGGTCATCAGCTACTGAGTTGCCTTCACTAGTCACACTCCCATTGAATCCTCATACCAATGGGCCCCTGGTGCATCCATCTTGCCCCCTTGCTGCCCATTAATAGCCCTAACTAGGCCTGCTTTATTTTCAACTCTGCCCCCCCATAACTCCATCCTCCATCCCTATATTGCACCCAAGAAACGCTTCCTCTTGGTCACATATTACCTGCTAGCCCTACTACTTCTATTTACAGGGGACATTATGTTAAATCCTGGTCCCTCCACCCTCCCCACCACCCCACTCCCCAATGGCCGGTGAATTGTTTATCAGACATTTAATGCTTGCTGCCCAAGACTGACCTGATCCAACCCCTGATAGTGTCAATCCAACCTGACATCCTAATACTGACTGAGTCCTGGCTAAGTTTGAAAATTCTGAATGAAGCAGTCTCCATCCCTAGCTACACACCCATCCGACAGGACAGATCAAGGAAAGACGGAGGGGTGGTCATCTACCTAAAATCCTCTATCCACTTCATGACAATCCAGGCTTTGTCTACCCCTTCCAAGTATGAACACATACTGTCAATGATGTCTTCCCCCTCCTCCTTACCAGTCTTCATAGCAGGCATTTATTGCTGTCCCTCCCTCCATTCTAATTCTATTATTGATCAATTGACTTCTCTCTCTTCCCTTGCATCCTTGGGTGAACTATTAATCCTGGTTGACTTCAACCTGAACTGGTTAGCAGGCAGCTCACTCCTCGGCCCGCTCTGAAATCTCCACACTGAATTTCTCACAGCTCATCGTAGAGCCAACACAATTTAACAACAAAACTCCCAGTCACTCCCTCATGTACTGGGTCCTGGCCTCTCACCCACATAGAATTATAAATGCAGGCATCTTGCTGGATGTGCTCAGTGATCATCATATAACCTGCTCTGTGCGCAAAATCCAGTCTCCTTGCACCCCCCCAAATTTCTAGACATTCAGCCCTTCAAGTCTCTCTAGCTTGCACCCCTACTTGAAGATATGGCAAGGGTTGATTGGTCACACATCAACATGGCCAACTCAATTGATTTGGCTCATGACTATTTCAAAACTTCCTTTCTTAATATTTGGGATAGATATGCTCCCTACAGATGCATTAGAGTCTGATGCTCCCACCTCACCTGGATCACATCTGACCTCCTCAATTGCTTAAGGACTCATGACCAGGCCTGGAAGGCACATAAGCAGTCCCCATCCCCTGCTGCCTGTCAAAAATACTGCCAACTTCAAAACATATACACAAGACTAGTACATCAAGCCAAATCTGCATTATTTTGCAAATACCTTCCAGTACAATATAAATCACCTGTCACAATTTTGGAAGGTGGTACATACCCTTTTCTCTCCCCCTACCAATACCCCTTCCCTGACCATTCTGATAGAGAATGCCATTCTAACTGATTCTCCTGCTGTAGCTGAAGCATTTAACACCCACTTTACTTCATGTGCCTCTTCCCTTCTATCAACACTTCACACGGTTCCCCCTTCCTTATACATACCACCTGTGCCTTCTGAATCCCACTTCCATTTCTCTCCTGTATCCCCCTTAGATGCTCTCAATGCTCTCATGGTGCTAAACCAATCCAAAGGCAAAAGCCTGGTTGACCTTGAGGCAAAAATCTTATACCAGTCTGCCCCTGCCATCGCACAACCCATTGCTGATCTACTAAACCACACCTTTAAAATTACCTCTGTACTAGCTTCCTGGAAGAAGGCCACCGTCATCCAACACCACAAAGGGGGCAATCTCTCAACAACAGGTAACTACCATCCCATCTCCCTTCTGCCAATTCTTTCCAAGCTACAAGAACATGTTGTACTCTCTCAGCTCACTCCCTTCCTTGATTCCTCCTCCTTTTTCACCCCTTACCAGTCTGGCTTCCGAAAAAAACATTCCACATCCACCTCCCTCCTCTTGCTCACTGACTCCATCCTTACTGGTATGGATCAGGGACAGATCACCTCTGTCATCTCTGTTGACCTAGACAATGCTTTTGACACTGTCTCACACTCCATCCTATTGTAAACTCTTTCAATGGCTGGGTTGTCTCCTCCAGCCACAAACTGGTTCAAATCCTACCTAGTGGGCAGGTTGGAATCAATCAGAATCAATGACTCCTTCTGCCCCCCTCTCCCCATCCACACAGGAGTCCCTCAAGGCTCAGTCCTTGGCCTGATTCTGTTCTCCATTTTCCTTAAGAATCTCCCCTCAGTCTGCCAATCTGCATCCATTCACATGTATGTGGATGACACTGTACAGTATGCTTCCAGTCCCTCCGCCCAGTTGGTGGCATCCACTCTTTAACTGGATATTGATAATGTCCAGTGGTGGCTGCACACACACCAGCTGTTTCTAAATGCCAGAAAGACAATTTCCATGACCTCTGGCGCAAGGCAGGGGCTATCTAAGCTCTCCTCTGTCCCCCCTTCCAAACTCTTGGTGTCTGGCTCGATAAACACCTTGACTTCTCTAGTCATGTGGATGCAATCCATAATAAACTGCTCCCCAAGTTGGGTGTCCCCTACTGGAACCATGATTGTGTTCCCCTATTGACTCACAGAGAAATTCTTTAGAGAATGATACTTATAATATTTGACTATGGTGATGTAGCTTACAGTGCCGCCCCTAAATCCACCCTAGCAAGACTGGAGACCATTTTCCACTCCTTCTGTCATTTTGCCCTTGGCTGCCATCCCTGCACTCACCATTACAAAGAAACATAGAATTTGATTGCAGATAAGGACCACTGGGATCACCTAGTCTGCCCATTTCTCTACCTAACAGATAAGCTACACATCCTAGTTAACCAACAGCCTACTTCCTCCTACCCCCCCCACTAGAATTGCCTTATGTCTGTCGCATGCATTCTTGAATTCCCCCATTGTTTTTGACTCTATGACATCCTCAAGAAGGCTGTTCCATGCATCTACAACCCTCTCTATGAAGAAATGCTTCCTCACATTACGCCTGAGCCACCCCCAACTTCAAATTGTGCCCCTTGGTCTTGCACACCTCTTTTTGAAAGATGCTACCCTCTTGGACTTTGTTGATTCCCTTGAGGTATTTGAAAGTTTCTATTATGTCCCCCCTCTCCCTCATTTCCTCAAGGCTATACATCTTAAGCTCCTTTAGTCTTTCTTCATATGTCTTCTGGTGCAGACCCTGCACAATTTTGGTTGCCGTCCTCTTTTTTTTTTTTGGCAGGACCACCGTCTGCCCTCAGCCCTGGTCACGGCACCCGGAGACCTCCGCCACCATCCATCATTGCCAGGGTCCCACGGTCACCCCCAGCTTACCCCCCAGAGGGCGGGGCTGAGGCCACCACTTCTGTAGCACGGGCTAGTGTCTGGTTGGGGACCCGCAATGACCAGTGTGGCAATTGAGACCTCCGGGAGGGCTTCATCTCGGCCAGTGGTCCTTGCCCGCCTCCTTTTTTCCGCCATTTTCGTTGGGGAGACGGGGACGTGCAATGACGCCAGCGTCCACCCCGCCTCCCGGAACTGCATGCATTGGCCACTTGCATTCCCCCCGGCCTCCACCAGGGGTCCGCAGTGCGCCGACTGCTACCCTCGCCCCACCCGGAGAAGGAGAGCAGTCTATAGGATGCTCTATCCTTCTCCCCCTGGCCAGCCCTCCGACGATCCGGGTCCGTTCCCAAACCCGGGTCGCCGGTGTCGCAAGCGGAAATCCCAAGGTTGCCCTCCTCTTGACAGCCTCCACCCTGTCTATGTCTTTGTGGAGATGGGGTCTCCAGAACTGTACACAGTACTCACTGTTCCCTTTACCAATCCTTAGCACTCCCCTCTCTCTCTGAATGCTGACCTCCCCCACAGTGATGGCACAGTACCAACGCAGGTATTGTGCCATCTCTTGCTTCACTGTTTTCTGTGGGGGGCTCTCTCCCCTGCACCCCCCCAGACTCTAGGATTCCAATTCCAGATCAGAGTTGGTCCGGGGAAGGGGCAGAACACTGGGGGAAGGCAAAACACAGAAAAAGGACCATTACCGCGAATGTCACCATAATGGTCTTCTTCTGTGTTTCGACCACAAGGGTTGATATGAGAACTGGTTATGTAGGAATAATATGGTACTTATGTAACCCCTCAACCCTGCCTTGTTAGCAAAATGACAGGTGGCATGCTGTTGAAGCTGACAGCAGTACCTGGTGGGGACTGGGTTCAGGGAGGATGAGGTTACTCGGCACAGGTGACCTAGGTTTGGCTACTCTGCACAGGAGCACCCAAGTAAATCTGAACACAGGAAGCAATAACTGTAATGTCCAGAACCAGGAATGGGATTCTACAGTGTGGCTTTTATTCACATCCAAGTTGAACAAACAAAGCATAGACAGACCCCCACGAGGCTACATTTCCTGGTAATGCAGATTAGAGACTACTGAACACTTAATCACTATTTCCAGCCCTCAGACTCTGAACCCACCAGGCACACAGCCCAGAATTGCACACAGCTTTGGGTACAAAGCCCGACTTGTACACTACTTGAGTTTTCCCCACTGGCCTGGCTCCCCTGCCGGCCACTTGATTCATGGTCCATTTTAGGAAATGAACCAATAATCCTGTTGTGGCTCCCCAAACCACACTAGAGCCTTCAACTCCTAGAGGGAATTTTCCTTCCAATCCCACATCTGGGTACTTCCCTCACCACTGGCCAAGTGCCTGAGGCAAAGTAGAAATCCACAGAGCAAATCTGTAGAGGTGGACCTGGTCACTAAAGCTGGGGGGCCTCCCACCTCCAGCTCCCACAGTCCATACCCAGCCATTTCTCTGTAAACTAAACAATTCCTTTACTGAAAACTTGCAAGTGTAGATTCCTGGGTAGACTTATGTCACATATACTCTACATATCATTTTGATCCCCCAATAAGCACTGGACTTAAACCTACTTTTACTTCTTGGCTAAGCCTATTACTCTAGGCCTCCCACTATTTCAGTAGTCCAGTCCCCAGATGTCACACAAGTCCCAGGGTGAAAAACATAGGCCCTTTCAGGAAGAGCAGACACTCACCCTCCGGTTGCAGGTGCCCCACAGGCGATTCACAAATCTTCTTGTTCCCCAAAAAAACTCTGGAACAAATAGGCAGCTTCTCCATTACTAACAGAACCAGGGGTTGCCCCAGGAATATGCAGGGAACCCTTTCCTGCCTCCATCCCCAGAGGGAGGGGGCACTGAGACCCGAAAACAGTGGTCTCCACCACTTCAGTTATCTTCTGTGTCTCTCTTTTGGTGAAGACATACACCCTTTTACTTAAAAGTAGCCCTCTGACAGGGCTGAGGCTCCAAGAGCCTACAGTGAGCTGCTGTGCTGCTTTCACAGAAAGCTCCCAACTCCAACTGACTTACAGACTCTGTTCAAACTTTCCAACATTCTATTCCAACTCTCTTGCTGCAGATTCCATTGTGGCTCATGCAGCTGCGATAGTTCTATTGGTGATGTCATCCCTCAGTCTCAGCTGAGACTGAGAACAGAGTGAGACAGTGTGAAACCCATTTAACTGGAAACGTAGAAACATAGAAACATAGAATTTGACGGCAGATAAGGACCGCTTGGCCCACCCAGTCTTCCCATTTCCCTACCTACTGGATAAGCTGCAGATCCTAGTTAACCAGCAGCCTACTTCTTCCTACCCCCAACCCCCAGAATTGCCTTCTGACTATCCCATGCATGCTTGAATTCCACCACTGATTTTGACTCCACAACCTCCTCTGAAGGCTATTCCATGCATCCACAACCATCTCTGTGAAAAATACTTCCTTAAATTACCTCTGAGCCACCCCCCATCTTCAAATTGTGCCCTCTTTTCTTGCACACCTCTTTTTTTGAAAGATGCTACCCTCTTGGACTTTGTTGATTCCCTTGAGGTACTTGAAAGTTTCTATCATGTCCCCCCTCTCCCCCCTTTCCTAAAGGCTATACATATTAAGCTCCTTAAGTCTCTCTTCATATGTCTTCTGGTGCAGACCCTGCACCATTTTAGTTGCCCTCCTCTGGACAGCTTCCATCCTGTCTATGTCTTTGTAGAGACTGGGTCTCCAGAACTGCACACAGTACTCCAGATGGGGTCTCACCAGCTGTCTGTACAGAGGGATAATAACTTCCTGTTTTCTACTGGTGATGCCTCTCCCTATGCATCCCAGTATCCCCCCAGCCCTCCTTGCTGCCCTCTCACATTGCTTGCCCACCTTTAGATCATCTGATATGACTACCCCCAGGTCCCTTTCCATTTTTGTTGTTGTTAGTATCTCACCCCCCATTGTGTACTCTTCCCCTGGGTTTTTGTTTCCCAGGTGCATTACCTTGCACTTCTTAGCATTGAATCTAAGCTGCCATACATTTGACCATTCCTCTAACCTTGCCAAGTCCCTTCTCATCCTTTCCACCCCACCCTGTGCATCAACTCTGTTGCAGATCTTAGTGTCATCTGCAAAGAGACATACTTTTCCTTCCAGTCCTTCTGCAATGTCGCTTATAAAGACATTGAAGAGGACCGGTCCTAATACTGAACCCTGCGGTACCCCACTAGTAACCCTCCTTTCTTCTAAGTGGACTCCATTTACTATTACTCTCTGTGTCCTATTCTCCAGCCAATTCTTTACCCAGGCTGTCTTCTTGGGACCCACTCCCAGGCTGGCTAACTTGTATATTAATCTTTTGTTTGGGACTGTGTCAAATGCCTTGCTAAAGTCTAGGTAGGCCATGTCCACAGCCCCTCCCTGATCTACTACTTTGGTCACCCAGTTATAGAAATCTATCAGATTCATCTGGCATGACCTTCCCGCTGTGAATCTATGCTGCCTAGGGTCCTGTGCCCCTCTTGCCTCTAGATACTCGACAGTTCTTTCCTTCAGAAGTGATTTCATCATTTTCCCTATCACTGAGGTTAAACTAACAGGTCTGTAGTTTTCTGCTTCTGCCTAGCTCCCACTTTTGTGAAGGGGAATCACATCTGCCCTCCTCCAGTCCTCAGGTATCACCCCATCCTCCCATGATTTGTTAAAAAGTGTAGTTAGTGGTGTCACTAGTTCTACCCTTAGTTCTTTTAGAATTCTGGGATGAATCCCATCAGGCCCCATTGCTTTGTCCACCTTCAGTTTTAAGAGTTCTTTCAGAACCCTTTCTTCTGTAAATGGGCTGGTATCAATTTCTGTATCCAGAGTGTTACTACTGTTTGTTTTATGTACCTCCCCATCTTCATTTGTAAATACTGAGCAAAAATATTTGTTTAGTATCTCTGCCTTGTCACAGTCTCCCTCTGCCCACCCTCCCTCTCCTTTATTAAGCCTTACTATCCCTCCCTTGGTCTTCCTTTGCTCCCTGATGTACCTATAAAAGGTTTTATCCCCCTTTTTATCTGAGTTGGCTATCTTTTCCTCGGTTTGGGCCTTTGCTGTTCTGACTGCCTTCCCAGCCTCTTTTTGTTTTAACTGATACAGTTCTCTATCCTGTTCCTTCTGCGATTCCTTGTACTTCCTGAATGCTTTATTTTTCTCTTGAACCTTCACTGCCACTTCCTTTGAGAACCATAGTGGTTTCTTACATCGTCTTGTTTTGTTTATTTGCTTCACACAAAGGCTCGTTACCTCTGTGATGGCAGTTTTTATTATTCCCCATTGTTCTTCCACCCCCCTTCCTGCCCACTAGCTAGTGCATTCCTTAGGCTCTCACCCATTTTGGCAAAGTCATCCCTCCTAAAGTCCAGTGCTTTTGTCTTTGTATGGTTTGACTCTATTGCTGTGTTTATTGTGAACCATACTGTTCGATGGTCGCTAGTTCCCAGATGGCTACCCACTTCTACATCTGTGATCCTCTATCCATCTCCATTTGAGAGAATCAAGTCTAATATTGCTCCCTCTTGAGTGGGCTCCAGTACTAGTTGTCTAAGGCATGCCCCCTGTAGGGCATCTAGAATAACTGCACTCTTCGAAGTGGCAGCTGCAACTGCGCTCCAGTTAACATCTGGCATATTCAGATCACCCATCAACAATATCTCCCCTTTTTCTGCCATTCTAAGTATACTTTCTATCATTTCCTTGTCCATTTCCCTCCCCTGAGAAGGGGGTCTGTATACAACCCCTGTGCGGATTGTGGTGCCATTGCCTGTCTCCAAATTTACCCACAGTGCTTCTCCTCCTCCCTGTTTACCCTTTTGTTCTGTTGCTTTTATTCCTTCCCTTATGTAAAGAACTACTCCTCCTCCTCTTTTACCCTCCCTGTCCCTCCTGTAGATAGTGTATCCTGGTATATTTATGTCCCAGTCATGGTTTTGTGTGTACCATGTTTCTGTGACTGCCACAATATCCAGATATTCCTCCTCCATCAAGGCCACTAATTCAGGAAGTTTGTTACCTAGACTACGGGTATTGGTACTCATTGCTCTCCATTTTTGATGGCTTTACCTTCTGTTGCAGCATCCCCACTGACCGTTCCACCTCAGTCTTTTTCTCATTTAGTACCCTGTTTTGTAGGGAGAGGCTGGGATTTTCCTGCTGCTTGCCAGTGCCTCCCCGTTTGACTAGTTTAAAAGCTTGCCGATGAAGCATTTAAACCGATTGCTCAAAAGACTTGTTCCCTTCCTGGACAGATGCAGACCATCCTGCCAGTATAGGCTGGTGTCCCTCCAGGTGGAACCCCAGTCCCCAATGAAGCCAAACCCTTGTGCTCTTCACCATTTTTCAACCATTCATTAAACTGCATGGTGCCAATTACCCTCACCTCCCCCATGCCTTTGACAGGCAGCACCTCTGAGAAGGATACTGTGTGTGCTACTTGTCTTTGGTCCCTCCCCAACTCTGCAATGTCCTCCTGCATTGCTCTAATCTCATGATGAGCCAAGTCATTTGTCCCTAGGTGGACAATTACGTCCAGCTCAGAATCCCTTGCAGCTTTTCTTGTGATCCTGAGGATGAGGTTCCTGTCCCTCCAAGCCATGGCACCAGGCAGGCACCTTACTTCAGTTTTCCCAGCTCCCCCCAGTTCTATTCCCCTAATAATTGAGTCCCCCACCAGGAGCTGCTTCCTTTCCCTGTGGTGTCCTCTGCCTCCTTCCTGTGGGCCTCCCTTGTGACAGTTGTCATCAGTCTTCTCTGAGGGTGCATCCATAGGGGAGCTATGCTCCCCCAGAATGGTATATGGATTGTGGAGTGGAACAATTGACTGGGTGTGTCTCTGTTCCACCATCCTCACCCTCCCTGAGCCCACTGTGGTCCAACTGCTGTGCTTTCTTCGCAACCTCTGAGGTAGTGGTGGTGGCGCTAGTGCTCCCTGGATGGGGGAGGTTCCCTTCTTTCTGTCCAGTGTGGCCAGGGGGAAGGTTTCCTTACTACTGTCCAATGCAGCCTGAAGATGGGCAACTTCCTCCCTCAGGGCAGATAGTTGTCTGCAAATAGGGCAGCATCTCAGCCTCCAGAAAGACTCCTGGAAGACTGCTGCCCCACAGCCATTACATTGCACTACTCCCCACATGTTTATCTACCTTTTTTTGTTTGTTTGTTTGTTTGTTTGTATTTGTGTGTGTGTGTGCGCATGCATGTGTGATTTGTTGTATAGAAATATATATTATACAATGTGTATGCTTATATTGTCAGTGCAATGTGCTAGAGAGGATATGACAGTGAAATGCACCTTGCACTCGAGGAAATGATGTCAGAACCTCAGGTATAAAGGAAATATTTCCAGGTGGGTGGGGTGAGGTGGGAAGGGGTTGGGCCTGAACTGTGCCCTCACAAAACAATCAGCTAAAAGCTCTCACCCACCGCTACGATGAGTGCCTTCCTGTCAGCAAGATACCCTACACAACAATTTGACAGAGAAACTACCCTGCTAATCAAACAGAGAAAAACCCAGACATCCAAGTCAGACACAGGTAAACCTCTCCAGCCCCAAAACAGCCTGGTGGTTTGTTAGCCACAAAGGAAAATCAAATATGCAGCTATTTCAGCCCTTCTGAGGATGCTGACAAGATAAGCAGTTTTAAAAAAACCCTTCCTGAATTAAAAACTAACTGCCTTCCTTGCCTACCACTAGGTCTTACTGGGATTCTAGTAACCCCGGGTAACAAGGGTGTTACACTTAACTTATCAAAAACAAAGACAATGGTCTTTGGGACTCATTCCAGGTTGAGAGACCATGGTAACAGTCTAAGCACAGTGGCATTGGAAGGGAAAATGTATGAAAATGTTTCTTCTTTTAAATATCTTGTGGTAAATGTGGACCCTACTTGGAGCTTTGGCCTCCACATGGACATAGTCACATCCAAAGTTCATGAAACAATTGCTACTTTATACAGAATTAGAAATTTCCTAATACCTGAAACCAACATGGCAATTGCTAACCAAAATCTGCTACCGACAGTTAACTACGCTTCAGCAGTGACTGACACTGCCCAGTCACAGTAGGTCTCGGGAGCGGTCAGAGCTCTATGTAGGGCTGATTCTTGGGAAAGGTGAAACGAAAAGCATAGAAAATTAAAAAAAAAGAAGACAGTCTTACTTCACAAGATAGGAAGATTTGCACTAATAGTTCTAAATACAATGCATCATTGTGAGACACTTGGAAGATTGAGTTGACTTCCTGTCCCCTTGAATTACAAGCTTTCCTTGTCCTAACTTGTTTACTAGATCTAACAAGCAGGCACTCCACCTACTCTGTCTAAGCCTTTTATGAACCATGTACAAAATTTCAGCTCATGCTCTTCACAAGACCAACACCTTCTAAATGTAGCATTTGTACATACTCTTAAGTGGCCAACATACTTTTGCCCATTCAGCAGCATCTGCCTGGAACGAAATACCCCCTCATCAAGCATCTGTCTGCTTACAATGCTTCTTCTATAGCATCATCAACTCGATAGACTTGTCTATCAAAATGTGAATGTTCAAATATTTTGTATCAAATTGTTGTATTGTTTAATGGATGTGGAATGTATAGTCCCTATTTAGTACTGTTTTGTTGTTGAATCCTTTGAATATAACCTCAAGTCATACCTATAAATGGAATTGCATTCCAGTGTACTTACCTGAACAACTAAATAAATAAACAAAAATGCCTCACAGGAGTAAATAAGGTACAAGTGGGAGGAATATTTCAGAGGAAAGGGTACTCCAGAACAAGGGGTCACAATATGAAGCTGGAGGGGGGTAGGTTTAGGAGAGATGTGAAGAAATATTTCTTTACAGAAAGGGTGGTGGATGACTGGAATGGTCTTCCAGTGGATGTTATGGGGGAAAAAACAGTGATGGGATTCAAAAAAAGCCTGGGATAAAAAACAAGCACTGGAAAATTGTGCCCACAATTATTTTGCAGAATCCACAATTTTCTCCATTCTCCGCAAAAACTGACATTCCAAAATTTCTTGCAATTTTTGAGTTTTTATTTTGAACTGTGTAAAAATTATTAACATTTTCAATACAATACTCTCAAATATATTGACAATTCTGCATACAAACTTGGGTTTGGTTGAAATAGTGCAGTGCAAGGTAGGGGAAGAGTTTTATGTGACACTGCTTTCTTTTGAATCCTTGTCTGGTTTGGTTTCAAAATCCACTGACTAAAGCATAAGTACAATTAAACACTTAACATTTGATTTGTGTTGAAGCAGGCTGTCAGAAAACTTTTTGTTGCCACAGAGACTGAAACAGCAGCTGGGAGAAAAGGAGCAAATTATCCCGTTCACCTAAATGAGGTGCTAGTTACGAGGCCTTTTTGTAAGTGGTAGTGCAGTTTTTTTCCTTGTGAATATACTATCATTCAGATTACTTTTCATTCAAACAGCTGAGGATTTGGGATGACCCTGCTGATTATAAACTTGAATAAGCTAGTTGGTAACAGTGAACCTGAGTTTAGCAATCTACAACCTAGATGTTCACATGAAAAGACTATAATAAAAACCTGACTAAAGTCTAGAAATAAGCTTATAAAACACATAAAATGGATCTGAACATCCATCTTCACCTAAACAAAATCATTGCAGCCCATGTAAAACAAAGGTAAATTATAGAGTACCGTGACTACTATATTGGTATTGGTATTTTTTTTTTATATTATTTAGTAACCGGGTAAAGCCCACTAGGCAGACGTGCCTGTTTTCAGGTACAATCCATGAGCACTGGAGAGGTTAAGTGATTTGCTCAGTGACACATTATGCAAGTGGAGGTTGTGGGAATCAAATCCAAGTCTGTTGGATGTACCCAGTTCATTCAGATTGTTACTCTAACCTTTGCACTCTATTGCCAGCCACAATAACCTCATGATTTAATGTTTTATTATGTGATTTCAGTAATAGTGTACAGTACCTAGAATGCAAATTATGAACATTAAACACGTTAACATTTCACTGAAAGTGAATTATTCACCACTCTATCTGCTTAGTTTTTTTCTTGCACCATAGTGGGTTAATACTAGTTGACAGAGCACTGTAAATAGCTGTTGATCAGGCTTCATTATTCTACATCCAGAAACAGCAAATTTTGTTTATTCTGGATTTATTTAATATTGATTTGCTGTGGCTCTCTAAATAGAATCTTTTTAGCAGTGTATGAGGCAAATGTTTTTAAATTCTGGAAGACAGGCAACACATCTTATCTGTTTAGTATTCATTTTAGCAACATAAGCTTTTTTTCACGTTTACAACATATTCAAGTAGCAGTGTATTAATTTAGCAGTTTATGCTGACAGTAAAAGATTTATTGTGAAACACTTAGGGTCTATAGTAGAACTCCTGCAATCTTTAAAAAAATCACTGCAATTCTGGATAACTTTTTCAGCAATTTTCAAGTGGCCCTGGTCACGAGGGATAGATAAGGGGTGGCACAGATGGTGCCGAAGACCTGGAGGGGTCTTCAGTGTAAGCAATGCCATAAAAAAGGGCAGCCTGAATGGACCATGTGATCCTTATCTGCCATTAGTTTCTGTGTTTCTACAAAAGAGTAGTCAATGCCTCCAGAACTTTGAAAAATTTAACATTTGAACATCGATGAGCTTATGCCTCTTATTAACTCTGAATGTCTTCTGCACACCATTGCTAAGGTCACACACATGAAAACAGGACTGTTGTTCCTTGAGAGTTCATCAGCTCTTATTGCTTAATCGCCATCTGATGTCCTAATATACTGCTTGTAATATAACTGTCACTCCCATGGCAATGGACCTGTGACATCACAACAGAGCACTATGACTTCAAGTGGTAAATCAGCTGCCAGGACAGATGAACTCTAAGCAATAAAGTTTAGGAAATCCTTAATACTTCCAAGGGAATGTTTGGTTTGGAAATACTTGAACTTGAATGTATATAGCAGGGAAAAACTATACAGTACTGGCAATGGGATATACCAGGAAAATATAAGGTTATGAACATAAGAACCTGCCAGCAGAAACAGGCCTTCCAGTCCATCAAGTTAGTCTGCTTGAATATGCAGCTAGCACCCTTATATTACAGCTGCCCTCCCTCCTCTGCCCTCACCTTTACCCCCACCCTGTCCCATGCCCTTTTCAAACTGCCCACTGTGTTACAGGATACCACCCTCTCTGTGCAAAAATGCCTCCTCATCTCTCTCTCTGATATCTTCCGGCCTCCAACCTGAGACCATGCCCTCTGGTGTCCCTTCCTCTCCTCAGCTTAAATATCCCTTATGTGCCCATTTTGTTAATCCTCTTCAAATATTTGAAGGTCTCAATCTTATCCTCCCGATCCCTCTTCTCCTCCAGGGTGGACTTATTCAACTCAGTCAGCCTATCCTCATAGGTTTTGCCCTGCAGCCCCTGGATCATCTTAGTTGCCCTATGCTACACCCCTCCAGCAATCTGATATCCTTCTTCAGAAAGGGACGCCAGAACTGCATGCAGTACTCCAAGTGTGGCCTGACTTGTGACCTGTACAGTGGCAGGATTACATCCCTATTTCTGGATGAGATTCCTCTCGCAATGCACTGCTGCATCTTGTTGGCCTTAGCTGCCACTTTCCTGCACTGAGCTGAGTTGTTCATGTTACCTGTTATGATCACCCCCTAGGTCCTTCTCCTTCTCTGTGACCTCTATCTGAACCCCTCCCAACAGGTAGCTCCTCCCTGGTTTCTTTCCTCCGAAGTGCATAACCTTGCACTTCTTCGCATTGAAGCTCAATTGCCACTTTACCGACCACTCCTTCAATTTCATCAGGTCCTCCTGTAGCCCCTGCCACCCCTCTATGTCATCCACTGCTGCCCCTATCTTGGCATCATCTGCAAACAGACTGATCTTTCTCCTAATACCACGTGAGATATCCGATATGAATAACCCAAACAACACCAGACCCAGGATTGAGCTCTGCAGCATCCTGCTTGTCACCGCCCTTGGGGAAGACAGTGTCCCTCCCACCACCACCTGCTGCTGCCTCCCCTTCAGCCAGTTCACAATCCATTTTACCATCTTTGTCCTTGCCCCCACATATTACAACTTACCCTCCCAGCCTCCCATGAGGCACTGAATCAAAAGCCTTGCTGACATCTAAATACAGCACATCCACTACATGGCATTTATACAGTTCCCTTATTACCCAGTCATAGTATTCAACTAGGTTGGACTGGCAGGATCTTCCAGAGACAAATCCATGCTTCTTACTATCCTGGAGTCCATTTTCCTTCAAAAAGGTCACCAGCCTCTCTTTCAGGATTGCTTCCATAAGTTTTCCTGCAATAGATTGAGGCTTACAAGTCTGTAATTGCCTGGTTCATCCTTTGGGCCACTCTTGTGGTGGTGCACCACGTGCGCTTTCCTCCAATCCTGTAGTATGCAACCTGTGTCCAAGGAGGTATTTAACAGGTCCACCTGAGGCCCTGCTAATACCCCCACCAGTTCTTTTAGCACCCTGGGATGAATGCCATCCAGACCTGGTGCCTTATCCACCCATAGAGCCTTCAAACCCTCCAGCACCCTGCCCTCTATAATTACCCCATCTGTTCCCTTCCCCCCTTTGCCCATCTTCCCCATCCCCCGAGGTAGCTGTCCACCCTTCTCCTTCATGAACACAGAACAGAAGCACTCATTTAGTGCTTCTGACTGTCCTGCCCCTTCTCCACCCACTCTCCATCCTTTCTAATCTTCATTATCTGGTCGCTGCAGCTCCTTCTCTCCCTTATGTATCTGAAACAGTATTTTTCCCCTTCCCTGATGCCCTGTGCCAGCCTCTGCTCCATGGAAGCCTTGGCTGCTCTAACCAACTTGGTTACCTCTGACTTCTTCACATACAATTCTCTGCCCTTCCACTGCTCGGACTTCTTGAACCTCCGAAAAGTTTTTTTTTTGCCTTTACCCCTTTCAAAATGTCCTTGTTCAGCCAGCTTGGCTTCTTAGCCCTACTCTTCTTGCTCAGCATCTTGGTACATGACCCAGTAACCTCAATCAGCCCAAGTTTAATAATATCCCACTTCCAAATTGTACCCATATCAGGCCTTATTCTTACCAGGTGCCTTCCCAGAATTTCCATCATCTCGATAAAGTCTACCCTTCTGAAGTCAACCACCCTTGTTCCTGTATCTACAGTCTCTCTGCCCATGCTGAGCATGAACTACACCGATTGATGGTCACTCCCAGCTACTGTAGCAGGTCCTCCACCCTTGGATCCATCACAGCCTCCCCGTTAGTAAGCACTAGTTCCAGAGTGATTTCCAACCGAGTTGGCCCAGTGATCATCTGCATGAGGAAGCTATTCTGAAATGCATCCAGTAGCACCTGCTCCCTTGTGCTTGAGGTGGCTGGGGTTCCTCAGTCCAATCCTGGTAGATTGAAGTCCCACATGAGCACCCTGTTCCCTTTCCTGCATACCCTTCTAATCTGCTCTGCTAACTCCTTGTCAAAGTCATCAATCTGAGCTGCTGGTCTCTACACCACCCCCATGTGGAGTATCCTACTTTTATAATCAAGGAACTACATCCATAATGCCTCTGTTTTCCCCCTCTCCCCTCATCCCTTGTACACCTTATCCCTTCTGTAACGTAAATTGCCACTCCTCCCCCTCTTCCTTTGTCTATCTTTTCTATATATCCTATACCCTGGGATCATCAGATCCCAGTCCTGGAATTGTGTGGCCCAAGTCTCTGTGATAGCAGCAATGTCCACAATCCCGATGGCTAAGAGAGCCTGTAACTTAGCTGTTTTGTTCCCCAGGCTCCTTGCATTCAGGAAGACCACCATCCGCCCAGTTCCCTTCTTTACCTTAGCCAGTTCCCCTCATCCTGAGTCCTCTTGTGGCCCAACCCTGGTACCATCCCTGTTAACATGGGGGGTTAGTTCATTCTGCTCCCCAGTCTGGTGGCCCTGCATATTTGTTGCACATTCGCCTCCCCCCATGCCTAGTTTAAATCCACCCTGAATGCTATGTACTCCCCCAGCCTTTGTTTCAAGACTCCCTGACCCACCTTTCTTAAATGCAATCTGTCCATCATGTACAGATCACTGTCGTCCCAGGTGTTTCCCCAACCTCCCACCAGCCCATATCCTTGGGTTTGACACCACTCTCTCAGCCAAGAGTTGAATTCCTCTATCCTTTCTTTCCTCAATGTGCTTGCCCTGGGTACTGGGAGCACTTCTGAGAAGGCCACTGATGTCTCTGCCTCCAAACACAACCTCCCCAGTTCCTCAAACCTCTCCCTTACCAATTCAACCATACTGTCCCCCAAGTTGTTTGTGCCTATGTGCACCACTGTATGCAGTTTATCTCTTCCCCTCCTAACACACTTGATCAAGGACTGTCCCACCCTACCCATTGTCAATCCAGGTACTGATTCCACCCATATCTGACTATGCCGTTCTCCCTTCCCTTCCCATTTGATCCTTTTTAGAATTGACTACCCTTACACTAAGACCTCGCCCTTTCTCCCCACTTTTGTTTGCTTATAGTCTCAAACTATGTTTTGTCCCACTATGTTTTAATTGTTGTTTAAAAAGGCTTTAGTGCAGCTAATATTACCTCCGAATTGCAGTGGTCAGCAAGGTTTATGTTCATTAAGGGACCTGCAATCTCAGGATTTAAATGACTGTTCTAGAGGTGTAAAAATAAAGAATACCAATTCCTAACTGCTACAAATTGTGATATGTGCATTATTTATAACCGTATAACAAACAGTATTCATTATGTTTGTTATATTCAGGGACAAAAAAAAAGGTTTGCGGGATTTTCAAAACACTTACATCGTCACAGGCCCTGGCGTTCCGATAATATGATGCATGAGACATCCAGCGATTTATTTGGATTTTCTAAGTCAGGCCAACTTTTTCTGGTCTAACTTGTGGCGATCCTTGGGATTATTTTATGGAGCTTGTGCCAGATATTTGGTGCAAGCTGCCATAAATAGTTGAAACTGCTGCACTGCGCACAAGATTGTAAAATCGGGTGCAGGTGTGACAAAGGGTTCAGCACAGCACCATAATTTAAGTGTGGAGCTGCAGAGCTGAACACAAGCCCTGCACATCCCTTTGAAAATCCTGCATGTTATCTCTCCCCAGGTGGTGAAGGCAAGGTTAGTCCCTTGGTCACCACACCCTGCTGAGTGCAAACCCCATTTTCACCTACTATTTATTTTGTTAAATTATGTGTTGATCCAGAAAGCAAAACTGGATCAAA
Source organism: Neoceratodus forsteri (assembly GCA_016271365.2). Lineage (NCBI taxonomy): Eukaryota > Metazoa > Chordata > Ceratodontiformes > Ceratodontidae > Neoceratodus > Neoceratodus forsteri. The sequence continues at coordinate 506,003,094 of CM057452.1, read as the reverse complement.
GATCTGTTTACAACCAGGTCTTGTTCAGGCACAAATTAATAATGACAAATTAACATACGGGACACAATATGTTACAAATACATTATACATTATATCAGGTATAGTTAGAATCAAATGTGATACAACGCAATCTTTTTTGAATATATTTAATGTTGTGTTTAAAAGAGAAACATTCAGGAAGTGTGTGTAACAATTTTAGCTGTGTAAAGAAAATAGCACTACTCTGGTTTGATTTTTCTAAAATACTTTTTTAAACTTCATTGACCGAGTTTGTCTGGTAAAGTGACAGGTATTGTGTCTTAGTTAGCAGGGATGCCTCCTCCTCCTATCTAGACCATTGTGCATCACGCTTTCTGGTGGTTTTTGCAAGACTGTGCTTCTTTCCATTCCAGTTTTGCACCACCATTACTGCAAATGTGAATCAGGCAACATGTGTGGATTTACTTTAACAACTCTTTATTTAAATGGAACATGAATCTTGTTTTTTTTTACATAAAAGTAAATTTAAGCGTGTGTGAAGTCACTGTTTTTTGTGGTTGCTTTGAAATTGCCCTATTATACTCTTACTTAGGGTCTCTTGTTAATGTAGCTTTTCCCTCTCAATATTCACTAGGGCTGCAATGGGTGTAGCTCTGCAGACCTCTTGCTATCAGAAAAGGAGTCAGCACATTCCTTTCAACCAAACATCATGTTGGAGTTGCAACACATTCGCATCTGCATCAGTGAAGCACACCACTTGCTGTCTCCATTGGCAGTTGCACTGCAGTATTTTAACTCTATCAGCGGTCATGGTGGAACACAGCACACTCTGTCATGTCCAAGATGGCCATCAAACTGTATTGTGCATGCGTGACTACTAGTGCATGTACATTAGAGAGCAGTGGCCATCTTGGACACAGTGGAGAGCACTGTGTTCCACTGTGACCACCTATTGTTTTAAATTATGGATATCCCCCCACCTGACCCTCCCTATCAGCACCCCCCACCCACCCCTGAAACATAACACAACAATGACACTGGAGGTGCCCAGTCTCCCAATGTAGCGATTGTGCTCTGCCGTGATAGTCCCTTTTATTTTTTCATATAAATTTTTTCCTCCCCCCATCTGACCCTCCCTCTCAGAACCCACCACTCCTCACCAAAACATAACAGTGACACCAGGGGTGCCCAATCTCCCAGTGTCATGATCAGGAATCCTCTGTCGTGGTTTTTATTTTTACCTGTCTTTTGCTACCATTCCTGACCCCCTACCCAAACCTCCCACTCAACACCCACCACCCCCCAAGCCTTACTTACCCATTGGGGGTACCACACCTTAATCCCCTCTGGGCCACAGACACATCTTCACTCTTCAAAGCCAGGTCACTAACTGAAGAAACAGGTATGCAGTTCAATGTATTTCAAAGGGATTTTGATCTTAGTGGTATAACTTGGGCATGTTTGCATATTTTTGGCCCAAATTTTCAACATGCCTTTTTTGAGACATAACCTCATGAATAATTGCCCTGACATTAGAGAAATCTGTCCCAAAAGGTGATTTTGTGGTCCCTGTGTGAAATCAGCTTTCGAGCAGGAGTTTAAAATTTTCTCTGTCCTTGTTCATGAGGTGGGATCATAAGAAGCCTATGCTGAAAATTTAATGTAAAAATATTTAAAAAACAATAACGTTATGAGCCTAAAATGAATTTTGTGAATGCAGGCTCAAGACTTTGGTAAATTTCAATATTTTTCCCCAAATTTACAACATAGCCATATTTTCACAGCACCTCAAGAATATTACAGCTGTCATGATTCATATCCTGACCAAAATGTTGTTGTTTTTTTATCCTAAAAGGTGATGCTCTGGTTCCTGCATGAAATCAGCTTTCCTGCAGGAGCTGAAAATGTTCTCTGCCCTTGTTCATGAGGTGGGGTCATAAGAAGGCTATGTTGAAAATTTGGTATAAAAATATTAGAAAAACAATAGTTATGAGCCTACATTGAATGTTGTGAATGCAGGCTCTTAACTTTGGTAATTTTCAATATTTTTACCCCAAATTCACAACATAGCCATATCTCTACAGCACCTCATGAATGTGATAGCTGTCATTTTTCAAATCCTGGTCAAAATGTTTTATTACACTCCGAAAGGTGATTTTGTGGTCCCTGCATGGTCACCATTTTGGACAGGAGTTGAACATTTTCTCTGACCTTATTCATGAGTCGGTGTAATAAGAAGGCTATGTTTTAAATTTGGTGTAAAAATATTTAAAAAAAAAGTTCTGAGGCTATGTTGAATTTTGCAAATGCAGGCACATAAGTCTAGTAATATTTAATATTTTTACCCCAAATTTTCAACATAGCCATTTTTTACAGCTCTTCATGAATGTAATAGCTGTCATTTTTCAACTCCTGCCCAAAATGTGTTTTTGCATCCTGAATGTTGATTTTGCAGTCCCTGCACAAAATCACCTTTAGGCCAGGAGTTGAACATTTTATCTGCCCTTTTTCATGAGGCAGGATCATAACAAAGCTATGCTGAAAATATGATGCATACTATTAAAAAAATATATATATATATTTACCTCAAATTCCTTAGCTGCAGCCCTATCAGTTCTGGTCAGAGTTTGTTTTTCAGTACTCACCAGTCTCAGAACCCAGTGATATCTGTTAACTGAGAGACATCAGTTAAATTGAAACCCTGCATGGAAAGCTTCATTCTAGGCTTCCATTTAATTAATGTCACTCTAGTCATTGTACAGTACCAAATAAATATTTCATGGAAAAACATTGCACCCCTTTAGAGTTTGTTTACTGATTAATCTGCCCTTGGGTTGAGCCAACCACATTGGGAGAGGGATATAATTACAAAAAGTTGTTCTTTGCTTGGCAGATAGAAGATGGACTCAAAGACACCTCCAAGCCCATTAGCAGTGCATTTAGTTACCATCTAAGTGACCTGGAGTTTGGAAACAGCTTGGGTGACATTGTAAAAGTATAGCCAGGTCAGAGAGTGCCACCAATGCAGAGTTTCTGTCACCACTGAGGGTTGGTACTGCACCCAGACTACCAGCAACACCTGTGGTGGGTTGCATATGCTGCCTCCATCACCAGGGGATGATACATGTGGGCATGGTCATAGTGTGATGCTGCACAGTGCCACGGGGAGAATGGGAGTAAGGAAGACAATTGGATAGGATAAAACCCTAGAGCTGCTTTAGTGATGGCCTCCCCACTCTTGGGTCCTGTTCCATAAATTTGTGTCAGAATTGGGAGGCTCAGTAGTAGCAGCAGAGATCCTAAACTTGCCTTTGTGTTGAGCTGGTGGAAGTGGCTCACGATAGTGGTAAGAAGTGCAATAAAAAAGCAAAACTGGTAAATGCTATTGCCAAGCTACTTTCTATGATACACCATAGAATCTCTGTCATAGCTGCTGTTGCAGTGCAGTAGCTCAATCAATCTGTCAAATAACTCTTTCCTAAAGTAATAATACGATTTCTGATGCCTTGATCTTAGCTGGGTGCTCGTTTGATGTGCACAGCAGTCTTTCAAGTCAGGCTGGGCTGCACTATGAACTCTGCTAAAGGGAGAAAATGAGCAGCATGGAAGGTATGGGAAAGCCAGTGACAGTTTCTCTTTGTTGAGAAAAGTTATGACCAATTAAAAAGCAGAAAACTAATCTACTGCCCTCAGAAAGCTACAAATGCTTTGCTTTTAGTTTTTGATTATATTTAATCCCCCACATATTTTTTAATTCTTTCAAATATATGGAGCCAGCATTTTCCAGAAACGAGAACACAGGCTTAGAAATAAAGAGACAGAGAGAAAAAAGCACACACTGAGGAACAGACCATTGGTACCTTATAAGTGGCTAACCTATGAGGGACAAAAGCAGGAGACAGACTGACACTCAAAAAAATGAATCTTACAGCAGTACAACCTTACTGGTGCAAGTTTATTTGGAGTCCACAAGGAAAATGTTGACTGGTAGCCACTGTGCTTTGACCCAAAGATGTTCTTTTGGGGGCATGTCAGCACAGATGGACACACCAACATTTAAACTTCAAAGTTAGAGGAATAACTGTGATAAAATATTTGGCTCAATACAATATTTTAAATGTATATGTAAAATGCAGATATAAATAGAACTTCCACAAAGCAGGCTTACTGTATGAATACCTAATGTAACCAGTGATGTGATCCATCACCCACTTGGGATTTTGGCACTATAAATGTGCATTGGACACTTGCCCCTTAGTATAATACCATAGATGTTTGGTGTATAAAGCAATATATTTTCCTATGGTGATTCCCAAGAAACAGGGTCTGTGAACACACCACCTTAAGCCTGCTACATGGAAGTCCTTTTTATACCTGTATTATATATATAAATGTAATACATTGTAATTAGTTAATTATTTTATCAGAGTTGTTATAGGCAGATACAATTGAATTAGCTCCCACAGATCATTGTAACTCATAACTTTTGGTTTTGATTACCACTATTTTTGAAATTTTGCACTTTCTTGTGCACTGTTCCTTAAACCTAGGATGTTTTTTTTTCTGGTTTTGTCCCCGTATTCTACCCCAGGGCTCTGGCACATGGCCATATGCGCACATGGAGGTGAGCGCACACTGAAAGCCAGCTCAGCCCATTCTGCCCACCCATACTGCTGCCCCACCCACCTATGTTACCCCAGTAGACCTCCCCCCCAGTGGGGAACAGAACTATGAGAAGGGCAACAACCCAACCCCACCACCCCCTGAAGAGGAGACCAGCCTGAAGGCTTGCTTAGTCCTGCTCCTCCTGCCACCCCATGCCAGCACCCTGAAGACCCGAGGTCATTCCCAAACCCAGGTCACCGGCACAGCATGAGGTAAGTTGTCCAGTGCCTCAACCCTCAGTACCACTGGGCTGGCCAACTTAAGAGTTGAACTGTTGGTCTGTCATCTGATCTGACACATCCCCTGACAAAGACCTTCCAGACAATGCAGTGGAGCTGCCTGTGAACATTTCCCTTGTCGACTCCCATTAAATTTATGTCTGCAATGTATACTGCCATAGGATTTATTCCTCCAGTGGCAGTATGCCTTAGGAATTAAGAGACAGTTTCAGATCTCACCAGAGCCACTTACATGTTGTGTGATCTTCAGCAAATCACTTGAACTTCTGTAAATCATGCTGTAAAATAGATAAAACTGGACCATGCTGAAAATGAGAAACTGCACATCAGCTTGGCCATCATCAATTAACAAAATCCTTACACTGTGTTGTGTATGGGTACAATTAGTTTAAATGGCACAATTCTGATCTTTGGGCCAAAATATCTCAGATCTACACTGGGTAAGACTGAATGTCAGGAATACATAAGCATGCTGTGTGCACTGTATGAGACGTAATGCTATCCAAGGTGCTGGATGTTGGTGGAGTGTGCTGTCCAAAGTCTGCATACTGATGGTATTCATTATATCTCAGCTGTCTCCATTACCAAATACAAACTTTCATTATACCACTGAGACACTATCTTTCCCACATCCAGATAGCCCTCCCCCAGATTCTACACTAGGATTTTAATGAGATCTCTAGCCGCCAGCATTGAAAATGACAATTTTCATTAGCAAAGCTCAAATGTATATTAAAAACTAATAGAAACTGAATGAAAAGCCATGCCATTTATTGTCAAGGATACATACAGTAAATAGAAGTCCACCCCCTGCCAGTACTGTTCATCTACATCTTGGGCCCATTCTGGAGCTGAGGTTACAATGCCTTGCTTTTGGTATCACAGTCATATCCACAGCAACAGACTGTGAAGTCACAAACAGGACATTAGGGGCTTGATTTTCAAAGATCCCTTAGAGTGATGCAACTCCAGGTGCACCAGGGACCCTGCACCCAATTTTAGAAAACTCAGGGTCCTGGCACCATGGCACTATCTGTCCCTGGACCCCCTCCTGTGGTCCCATCTGACTGGCTCCATGCCTATTGAAATGGCACCCCCCCACTGGGTTCCACAACACTCTTGTGCATGCCCACTGTCTCCCTAAGACCCCCTATGGCACCACACATGTCCTTTCTGCCGTCTCTGCTCTGGAAGACTTTGCTCTATCTAATTACACACACTAACATTAAAAAAACTGAAAAAAAGAGCATTGGTCATTAGACTTTGTCTGTTTTTTTTTTCCATTATTTTCCTTACTTGATGGATTGCTGTTTCTCAGTCATCAGTCCTTGCTGCTTGATCTGGTTCCCTGAGTATCCATGTTGCCAGCACTGTTACAATCTAGCCAGATATTCCATCCCACTTCAGCTGCCTACATGCATGGCTTGACCCTCCCCCCAAGTTGGTTTCTCCTGTAGCGCTTTGCTATGTCTGTGTAATGGAAGATGTGTAAGTCCAGTGGGCAGCCCACATTCAGATCTCACCCCCCTCTGCCAGAGTGTGTGGCACTGGCACAAGTCCACTTAGACTACCTCCTAGCTGGGTACATGGACCCCCTTCCTACGTTCAATGTGGTACTTGCAAAATCCCCAAAAAGTGAATGATACAACCCCGCCATGGCATAAACCCTTTTGCAACCTGGTGCAGGAGCACTTTTGCCGAAAGTGTGTCACAGGGCAGGTTGATGCAAAGCATTCCAATTTTGATGCAGCCTGCATTTCGAAAATTGGTAATGATTCAAAGTTTGATGCAAGGTGCCACTTGTGACATACCCACTTGGCATAGGCACCTAGCATCAAACGTTGTCATTTTAAAATCGGGTCCTATGACTTCAGTTCTACACTCAGCCTCAGTGATAATGACTGTAAGGTACAAATATTCCATTTCACTGTAGATGTCTGTAATGCTACAAGAAAAGACTGACTCCCAATTAAATGTTTGCAGGGAACATTTTGTAATAATGTTCTGCTGATACATCCTAGAGTTTGTTTTCCAGAGAAAAGCAAAGCATTCATATTACTCTTTACTGGGAAATTAACAGCACACTTTTTATGGCTGCAGTTGGCATGGCCCTACAGACAAAAAAGAAAAAAATGCAGGCTGGCAACCTGACAATCGATGAAGCTACACGCGTACCCGAGACAATAAATAGAAAAAAGCGGAGCTAACACCAGTCTGAGTCAAAAAATCATCCCAAACTCTTGGATGTATGATTCAAAAAGTATTTATTGCATGATAACAGGAGTCATAACACCACAAACAAAAGTAGACAAAAGGAGTTCTCCAGATACCCAATGGACTAGATAAAATTAGAGGTTTTGTGGAATCTCTGCGCTAATTGAAACAAGCAATCTGCTGTGTTCATTTGAGCTGAGCAGTCTTGAAGGCAGTATTTTATTCAGTGTGGGTAGAATTCTCTTTCAAGAAAGACTGATAGCTCATAAACATGTCAACTTAATCAGTCTTCCAACTATTACTGAGATTGATATCTCTCTCTCTTTCTAAATTTTTCCTCTTGCCTGTGTTGCACTGAGATGCACAAAATAGGTGATTTCATAGCAGACCATCTAAAAAAAAAGTTTAATTTTATACATGAATGCCATAGTTTTAGAGAAATAATTAGCTGGGAAGAACAGCACTACAGATAAGATGTAGCACTGTTAAGATCAAAAGCCACAAAAAGGATTGTTATGCAGGTATACAAGGTCATAAAACATCCAATGTTGAAGTCTTACTTTAAAGACTATAGAAACCGAAGGACACGCTGAAATTGTATTTTCAAAGCTGGCACTGTGTAAACATGTTTCTGTCTGTAACTACATGTTCATTTGTCAATATTATTTGTGAATATTTAAGCTTGCTCTGTTTAAACATGTTCTGTCTATAACTTTGTGTTGCACTGAAAACTTCATATCTGATCCGTGTAGTTTTCTCTCGCCCATTAATACCATCTAACTGCAACTCTGCTTTATATTTCTTTCATATTACCATCAAGACACAGTCTACACAATTCTTATTTTATTATCACATCTGCACTGATCCTGTACTTCTTTGGAATGAATCCCAGTTGCCATTCTTCAAACCATTTCTCCATTTTTTTTATGGTCTTCTCTCATTCTTTCAACACCCCCCAGCATGTCAACCATATTACATACCTTCATATCATCTGCAAAGAGGCATACCTTCCACTCCAGTCCCTCTGCAATGTCCTCAGTAAAGTCAAGATAGGCCACATCCACCCCACCTCCCTGGTCCTCTATCTTAGTTATGCAGTCATGCATAGCAGTGTCAGTGGCTCAGTAGGTAGCACACTCGCCTCTGAGGCTGGGAGATCAGAGAGCTGTGGGTTCAGTTCCCACATCTGGCACTTGGGTTAATATCCCTGTACTGACACTGTAGTGCAGCATGAGAGGGGTGCTGCACTTCTGAGGTGCCGTCTTTTGGATGAGACGTTAAATCGAGGTCCTATCTTCCTGGATTAGTGGTAGTTCAGGTGGATGTTAAAGATCCCATGGCACTTATTGAAAAGAGTAGGGGAATTTTTATTGAAAAGGAGGACTCCAAATAGGTAAATCAATTGGTACAGAAAACGATCATATATAAACAAAACAGTAAGTAACACAAAAATAACAAAAATCAACAGAGAAAATCAACATCCCCACCATGTAGCACAATGAAGCCACACAAATTAGCATTTTACCTGACCGTAGATACGTAAATCGTTATCATAAATATTTTGTAAAGTAACATGAATATTAGAAAGTAGTTCTTCGAAGGAGACAATACGTTGCTGAGTTGACCAAAAACATCTTGATTGCCATATATAAAAACGAAGAACAAAAAAAAAAACAACAGCAAAGTGTCTACAGGATACTTGGACCATTCACCTCCATGTGTTCCATACATAAGTGTACCATAGGAAATAGTCCTGAACAATGGCTCATTCCATAGCACCGCTAAGGATGCCCAAAATGTCTTAATATAGGGACAGTCTAAAAAAAGGAGTTCTTGTGTTTCCAACATGGAGACACACGTTACACGTGTACAGTACCTATCACTAAGCTGTTTATGCTTATGTGTATTACCCACTGGTAAACGACCATAAGAACTTAACCAAGCACTATCCCAAATAAAGTCAGGCAAACGTCTATGGGAAAGCAACAAATGAACTTGTTCTTGAGATTGAGGAGGACAATCTGGGAAAACCAAAGCATCAGAAAAATCAGAAGAAACAATGCTACTATACAACTGTTTTCTATTCATTGCTTCCAAGTTAGAAATAGAAATCTTCCATTTCAATAAATGATGAAAAGTATGCTTACCATATATGGGAAACAGGGAAAGGCGTGCAAAGGAGTTCGCCTTACCTAATCTCCAAAGGGGTAAACCTATCAAAAACCACCGCCTAACATAAAGGAACCAAATCTTCCAACCGGGATGCAATAAAGGACTGAAATTGTAGGAAATAAAAATACTAATAAAAAATGCCACCGGATGGACCATACCTACCCCACCTTGTCGGATACTTCTATAAGTGTATCCCCATTTAATAGGATTCAGTCTGCTTCCCCAGAAAGCTTGAAAAAAAACACTATATAGAGCAGTGAAGAGAGAAACAGGAGGTGGAAACACATAAGTCACATACAAAAATAAAGGAACCAGCAAAGTTTTAATAAGCAAGACTCGCTTCCGTTTAGCTGTTTACCTTTCCATCTAGCTACCATTGACTGAGCAGTACCCAATTTACGAGTCCAATTTTCCAACTGCATGTCACCATCACTAAATTCAACACCCAATATAGTAATGGGATCTTTAGAAACGGTAATACCAGCAATGGTACCATTAATCGGGATAAAGGAATTACCAAAGGGGAAACCCCTACACTTCACATAATTAATCTTTGAACCAGAAAAATGAGAAAATGAATCTAACACTTCACCCACTATAGAACCTTCAACAATGTCTGAAAGACAAATAACTAAATCATCCGCATAGGGAAGAATTTTAATAGGAGAGACATTATCAGCAAGCCGTACCCCTGATAAACCAGAATGCGTGATAACCATATGAAGGAAAACATCAATAAAAAAACATACAAAGTGGGCTCAAGGGGCCTCCTTGCCTAACACCTCTTTGCACAGCCACAGGAGCACCAAACCAACCATTCACATTCGGTATAAGACAGGCTGAATGATATAAGATCTTGGTCCAATCAATAAAGCCAGAAGGCAAACCATATGCTTGCAGTACAGAAAACAGAAATGCATGAGAAACACGGTCAAAAGCCTTTTTCTGATCCAGACTCAAAAGATAACCCTTTAGGGAACCAGACTGTGAAGCCAAAAAAGATTCTTGCATTATCAGTAAATTATCATACTGAGTACTGCCTGGTACAGAACAAGTTTGATAGGGACTTATCAATTTATCTGCGAAGGCATACAATCTATGTAATAAAATCTTACTCAAGATTTTTAAATCCATATTGAGTAAACTCAATGTCCTCCAATTACTCAAATCGGTCTTCAGCCCTTTTTTATAAAGCAAAACTACCAGTGCATATACATGGAGGGGGCTAACTGATTGGTAGACAACATTTGGTTGAATACCTGAGTCAAAACAGGAACCAAATCATCCTGAAAGGTCTGGCAAAAACCAGCACCCAAACCATCCATCCCAGGTGAGGAATCAACATTCAAGGTCAGGATAGCATCACGTAATTCAGATTCAGAAATCACGTGTAACAACTGCTGACTTTCAACTTCAGACAACTGCGGTATCTGTAAAGAATCAAAATCAAACAAGCCACTTTGTACCTCGTCATCCTTCCGATACAGCCGTCCCAAATAACGCCCCACAACTTCAAGTAAAGCAGAAGGAGCCGTAGCCAATGCACCTGAGTCAGTAGCCAATTCAGTTATAAAACATTTACCAACTCAGTCCTTACAGTCCTGAAAGGGATCCAAAGCACCCTTATGTAATTTAAGACCAAATCTGTGTTCATGATCCAACGACTTGGCTCGATCATATTGATAGTCTAACATACAGGTCTTCACATTTTTAATTTGCACACTATAATCAATACCCTCAGTTTCAGTTAAAGAAATCAACTTCTGTAACTGTGATCTGAACCGAAAATACTCTAAATACTGTAAATTGGACTTAGAATGAGAAAAAGCTTGAAGAAAGGACTTCCAGTCCTTCTTAGTATCTTCCCACCAAGAAGTCGTGTCATCATAAAGTTCAAAAACAGATATTTGGGCAATAAATTCCGACCTCCATGCTTTTCGAACAGATTCATCAAACAAAAGAGAGGAGTTCAACCTCCACATATTTTTCCTACAACGAGGAGTATTAGCCCATGACAAACAAACCGTAAGAGACTTATGATCAGAGAATTCCCAAACCTGTAAAGAAACCAAGGTGACCTGTAACACAACAGAAAGAAAAATAAAATCTATCCTAGTGGATAGTGCATTTTTAAAAAATGTATTACCACCCACAGAATAAACACTACGGTAGGCATCCCGAAGCTGGGCAGTGTCCAGAATGTGTAATAACTTATGAGAATCACAAAATAATTTAGACATTTTCATGCCTCTATCCCCAACACTAATGACACAATTAAAATCACCTGCCCAAACAACCAGTCGAGAAGTATGTAAATAGGGATGAATGTCCTTAAAAAGAGCAACACGAAGTGCCTTGGTCTGGGGGGCATAAATGTTAATTAATCGAAATCATTCTCCCTGAAAATTTATATCCAATAGTAAAGCTCTACCAGGACAAATTTCAACCATTTTGGAGACCTTCAATGCTTAATTAGTAAACAATACCCCAACACTGTCACAAAGAGATTCCCCATTAGACCAAAATGAAAAGCCCACAGACCAAAGGTTATGAGCACGTTGCACTTCACAAATAGTTTTTAGTCTGGTATCCTGTAAACAAATCACATCACTGCTCAGCTGTTGTAGACATGATAAGGCTGTGACCATCTTCTTGTGACTCTTGATACTATTAACATTAATGGATGTAAATGTTAAAGAAGCCATAATGAAGGTGTTACAGAGAATGGAGGGAAGAACCAACAGAAGGAACGTAAAATCAAGGGACTTTGGAAACACGTCTACGCTGAGAGCATCTAGGAAGACTTTCAGCCTGTGTCACTTCACCATCTTCTCCTTCTGAAAAGGTTTCTGTGACTACTGAAGCTCTAGAGGAATGGTCAGAGTCTTCACTTTCGGAGTCTTCCTTAGAATCCAGAACAGCAAAACTGTTACCAGCTTTCCAGGATTCCGAAGTATCACTGGTAAGAGAGGCCACAGGTAAATGTCAAAGGGGAATAGTCTTCCCGGATCTATGACATTTCTTAGAAGTCACTTTTTTAAAGGGCAACACTTGGGTGGAAGGAGGGGGCATTTCCAAAACATCCATCTTATCACAGGAAGATATGGGAGCTACAGACTGAGGGGCGGCTGGGGGAACCACAACCTCCGAGATCTGGGCCCCACTTCCTGGTAAGTCACCTGCAGCGGACTCACCTAGACCAACATCCAAAGCAGTCTCAGAAGGTTCATTGGGGACCTGTAACTGTGATAATGCTCTATCATCACCAGAGGGAGGTAGAGATTCCAGAACCAGTTGTTGGGCAACAACAATCAAGCCTTCATGAGAAGGACAGTTATCCCTATTATGGGATGCCCAAGGACATTTAGCATAGCCATGGCCTGTCTGTTCACACAAATTACACTTAAATAAATTGAGGCACGAAGAGGCCTGGTGACCAAATTCAAAACAATGTGAACATTGAGGAGTATCACAGACCGTATTAAGATGTGTCCTAGAAACACACTTAAAACAGGATTTAGGCTGGCCAAAATAAAACAGACTACCCTATCCTTCCCCAGAAAAAGCTATTGGGCAGATGTTATGTGTCCAGTATTAGTGACAAAAAGTTTTATCCTGATTTTCCAACCCCCATTCCAAATATTCTCACTATCAAGAATAGGTACCGGTTTATCCAACACTTCACATCTTCTACGCAACCAAAATAGAATATCTTCGATATGAACCCCCTCATTACGAAACATTACAGTAATCAACTTCACAGATGGTTTAGTCAAAGGCACTGCCAAAAAAGGTATCCAGAGTGGAGAGTGTTTAACAGTATGATAAGTAGTCCAAAATCGGTCCAAACCTGAAAGGGTTTTAAAACTAATATCATAGTTTGAGTTACCAATATGTATAAGAGCATACATATCAGCAGAGAGAAACTTTAGAGAACCTTTAAGCAAAACTTTTGCAATATAAAGTCTATCAGGTAGGTCTACCAGGCCCCCCTTATAAATCAAACGAACAGCATTCCGGCATGGTGCAGGCTCACCCTTGTTGGAAAACAAATCAGAAAGTTTGAAGGGGGGAGAGGGACCATTATCAGACAAGTCAGGACCAGGAACAGACGTGTCAGTTGTTGGATGTTCAGTAGGTAACGGAGTATTAGACTGAGAAACACCAGCCACTAGCGCAGTTAAAACAGGCAGTTTAGGTGGCAAAGAGTTGGAGGTAGCACAGTGTAAAGCTGAGGAAGCCTTTGAGCCAGTAATAGGAGAATGAAAATGTTTCACCTCCTCCTCATCAGTGGGATCAGGAACCCATTGTCCATCTGAATGTCGTAACCACCCAGCAGCAGATATAGCCTTCTCCGGTGACCAACCATCCCGGGCAAAGTTAGAGAAAGGAGACGTTTTAGATCGAACAGGGGGTGTAAGCAACACGGGGGGACTTCTGAGACTGAAGAGCTTCGTGAGGAAAAACTGAAGCAGTTCCCCGAGACAAATCACCCTCCCTCTCCGTAGAAACCAATGACAAAGTAGGCTGTTCATTGCCTTGCAATACATTACCAGACTCTCCCTTCCTTAGTAGAAAGCAGCTGCACAGAAGCAGTAGGATCACCCGATATCGAAATGACCACTCGCCGAGTAATCGCTTCCAAAGCCAAGACAGACGAGTTAGCAGAACTAGGCAGAGACTGGGATGCAGGCACACACAGTGAAGAACCAGAGGCAACGTCGACATGCTGCAACCTGGAAGTACAGGAAGCCGACTGTGCCAAAACAGGGGAAACAGAGCGTAAAGCTGCAATTTCGCGCTGTAACTGAGTCTGACGACACTTACATTCCTCCGAAGCAGAAAGCACTTCATCCAAAAGACACTCCTTCTCAGTAAGTACCTGAAGCTTATCCAAATGTGACTGGCAATTTACCATAGGAGTAACCCTCTCAGGGCACACAGACTCAGGAGTAACAAAAAACTCTACAGGCAGGGAAGCATCCTGGAGTTCAGCAACCAAACCAATAGCCTCAGGTGCATCAGGAGCAGGGAAGGAGGCCCACTCCCCCATCCCAGACACTTCCATCTCCTCCAAAGACAAAGCAGAAGTGGCCATCTTGAGTCTGACCACCAAAGATTCCCCCTTCAAAGAGTAGGGGAATTTCCCCAATGTCCTGGCCAAATTTCCCTCATTCACTAAAAAAATACCACTAACAGCTTAATCTTGTTCAAGGTCAGTTGGCATTCATCTGTATCCCCTCCCCTGAGTTGTGCCTGAAATAGGCAGGATTTATCTAGTGCACTTACCTGGTCAACAAAAACTAAATAAAATAAAATAAATAAATAAACAGTGCTTATCATATATACAGTAAAAGTTAAAGTTAGATGTATAAGTACATAAATGACATATAAGGCAGTGTATGTGCGTTAGTGTGTGTGGCAATGCTGTGTGTGTGTGTAGACAGTGCACTCCTATGCTATACTCGAATATATGTGTATATGTATCAGTCAGTGTGTGTGTATCACAACAATTAGAAAGTTCAGTTAGGTAGCTCAGTGGTTAGTGCAAAAATTGTTAGTCTTCATTCCCCTGTTATCTTAGGCATCATAGGTATCATAGGTGGTCACAGAGCCAATAAGACCAAAAAGGTCCATGACAGCTCACTGAGAAACATAGAAACATTGACTTTGATGGCAGATAAGGCCTACCTTGGCCTACCTAGTCTGCCCATTTCTTTACCTAACAGATAAGCTGCAGATCCGAGGTTAACCAACAGCCTACTTCTTCCTACCCCCTCACTAGAATTGCCTTATGTCTGTCCCATGCATTCGTGAATTGCCCCACTGTTTTTGACTCTACAACCTCCTCAGGAAGGCTGTTCCATGCATCCACAACCCTCTCTGTGAAGAAATACTTCCTCACATTACGTCTGAGCCGTCCATCCTCTATCTTCAAATTGTGCCCCCTTGTTCTTACACATGTCTTTTTCTGAAAGATGCTACCCTCTTGGACTTTGTTGATTCTCTTGAGGTATTTGAAAGTTTCTATCATGTCCCCCCTTTCCTCCTTTCCTCGAGGCTGTACATCTTAAGCTCCTTTAGTCTTTCTTCATATGTCTTCTGGTGCAGACTCTGCACCATTCTGGTTGCCCTCCTCTGGACAGCCTCCACCCTGTCTATGTCTTTGTGGAGATGGGGTCTCCAGAACTGTACACAGTACTTCAGATGTGGTCTTACCAACTGTCTGTACAGAGGGTCAGCAACTTCCTGTTTTCTACTGGTGATGCCTCTCCCTATGCATCCCAATATCCCCCGAGCCCTCCTTACTGCCTTCTCACGTTGCTGGCCCACCTTTAGGTCATCTGATATGACTACCCCCAGGTCCCTTTCCATTTTTGTTGTTGTCAGTATCCCCCATTGTGTACTTTTCCCTGGGTTTTATTTCCCAGGTGCATCACTTTGCACTTCTTTGCATTGAATCTAAGCTGCCATACATTTGACCATTACTCCAACCTTGCCAAGTCCCTTTTCATCCTTTCCACCCCACCTTGCATATCAACCCTGTTGCAGATCTTTGTGTCATCTACAAAGAGACATACTTTTCCTTCCAGTCCCTCTGCAATGTCACTTATAAAGACATTAAAAAGGACCGGCCCCAGTACTGAACCCTGTGGTACCCCACTAGTAACCCCCATTTCTTCACTGTGGACTCTATTTACTATTATCCTCTGTGTCCTGTTGTCCAGCCAGTGTTTTACTCAGGCTACCACCCTGGGACCCACTCTCAGGCTGGCTAATTTGTTTATTAATGTTTTGTGTGGGACTGTGTGAAACGCCTTGCTAAAGTTTAGGTAGGCCATGTCCACAGCCCCTCCCTGGTCTACTACTTTGGTCACCCAGTCAAAGAAATCAATTAGATTTGTCTGACATGACCTTCCAGCTATGAATCCATGCTGCCTTGGTCCTGTGCCCCACTGGCCACTAGGTACTCAACAATTCTTTCTTTCAGAAGTGATTCCATAATTTTCCCTACCACTGAGGTCAAACTGAGAGGTCTGTAGTTTCCTGCCTCTGTCCTGCTCCCACTTTTGTGAAGGGGAATCATATTCACCCTGCTCCAGTCTTCAGGTACCACACCATCCTCCCATGATTTATTAAAAAGGGTAGTCAGTGGTGTTATTAGTTCTTCCCTTAGTTCTTTTAGGATTCTGGGGTAAATCCCATCAGGTCCCATTGCTTTATCCACCTTCAGTTTGAAGAGTTCTGTCGGAATCCTTTCTTCTGGGAAAGGACTAATATCAACCCCCTTATCCAGAGTGCTTCTATTGACTGGGTGAGGGTATCTCCCTCTGCTTTTCCATTGTGAATACTGAGCAGAAGTATTCGTTCAGTATCCCTGCTTTTTCACTGTCGCTCTCTCCAAACCACCTTCCTCTTTATTCAGCCTCAGAATCCCTGCCTTAGTCTTTCTTTGCTCCCTAATGTATCTATAAAAAGGTTTTTTCCCCCTTCTTAACTGAGTTGGCTATCTTTTCCTCGGTTTGGGACTTTTTTATTCTGACTGCCTTCCCTGCTTCCTTCTGCTTTAACTGGTACAGTTCTCTGTCCTGCTCCTTCTGTGTTTCCTTATGCTTCTTGAATGCTATCTTTTTCTCCCTAACCTTCCCTGCCACTTCTTTTGAGAACCATAGTGTTTTTTTTCTTTCATTTTTGATTTGTTTATTTGCTTCACACAAAGGCTTGTTGCCTCTGTGATGGCACTTTTGATGTTTCCCCATTGTTGCTCCACCCCCACCTTCTTGCATATTTGCTAGTGCTTTTCTAAGGCACTCTCCCATTTTGACAAAATCAGCCCTCTTGAAGTCCAGTACCTTCACTTTTTTGTGGCTTGATTCTACAGCTAAGTTTATCATGAAACACACTGTTTGGTGGTTACTTGTTCCCAGATGGCTACCCACTTCAAGATCAGAGATCTTGTCTCTGTCCCCATTTGAGAGTACAAGGTCTAAGATTGCTCCTTCCTGAGTTGGTTCCAAAACTAGCTGTCTGAGGCATACCCCCTGTAGGTCATCGAGAATGGCCCTGCTCTTGGATGTGGCTGCAGCAAAGGTGCTCCATTTAACATCTGGCATATTCAGGTCCCTCATCAGCAATATCTCCCCTTTCTCTGCCATCCTAGGGATGCCTTCTATCATTTCCTTGTCCATTTGCTCCCCCTGAGATGGGGTCTGTATACAACCCCTGTATGGATTTTGGTGCCATTTCCAGTCTCCAGGGTGACCCACAGTGCTTCCTCTCCTCCCTGTTTACCTTTTTGTTCTGTTGCTTTGAGCTCTTCCCTGAAATAGAGAGCTACTCCTCCTCTTCTTCCCTCCCTGTCCCTCCTGTAGATTGTGTATCCTGGTATGTTGACATCACAGTCATGGTTCTCTGTGTACCATGTTTCTGTGACTGCCATGATATCCAGGCATCCCTCTTCCATCAAGGCCACCATTTCGGGGAGCTTTTTACCTAGACTACAGGCATTGGTACTCATTACCCTCCATTTTTTTATGGCTTTATTTCTTTTTGCCCCATCTCTGTCCTTACTGCCTTTGTCTTTTTCTCTATTTACGCCTGCCCTTCTCCCTATCAACTGCTCTATCTTGGTGTTTACCTCACTAACTACACTGATTTTTTTGGTGGGGGCTAGGATTTCCCTTCTCCTTTTCAGTGCCTCCCCCCTTGGCTAGTTTAAATGCGTGCCAATAAAGCATGAAAACCTATCACCTAGGATCCTGGTTCCCTTCAAAAAAAACCAAAACAGAGAATCAATTTTAGTTACTTGCACAGGTCCAAAAAGTAACAATTCAATTCAGTGTAGTCTAGTAAATGACCTTGATTTAAGGAAGCTTTAGCTGCTTTCTCTCTCTCTCTCTCTGTCTCAGCAGAGAGAGTTAACTATAGCCCAAAATTCCAGACAACACTAGGTGGCTATCTAATCTCCTTTTAACTTCAGCCATCGTCTTACTAGCCACTACCTCAAGTGGTAGCTCATTCCATATTTTAGTAACCCTTACACTAAGCCAGCATTTCCATATTTTTGTTTGATATGGAACACCCTTTAATTGAACAGAATGTGCCCTAGTGTTATAAACCTGTGTCCTCAATTCTAAACCTAGTTGCACCCACAATTCATCATCAAACAATGCCATACATACTAGGCACATATCGCCCCTGAGTCTGCTATACTCCAGGGAATAGAATCCCAGAGACTGAAGCCTCTGTTGATAACAAAGCCCATCTAATCCACTAATGTGTTTAGTTGTTCTTCTCTGAACTCGCTCCAGTGCTCCATATTCAGTCTTACCCCCTGGTGACCAAAACTGGGCACAGTACTCCAAGTGAGGGTGAACCAATGCTGTATAAAGGGGTATCATGACCTATCTATCGCTGCATTTGATATGCTTTTAAATGCAGTACATCAGACTGCTTGCTTTTTTGATTACTTGATTGCAGTGTGTTTTAAAACCCAGGTCATTGCTGATATGTATACCCAAATCCTTCTCGCCCGGTACTGATTGAAGCTCAACACCATTTAATATTTATACTTATGCTGACCATTATTTTTACCCATGTGCATTACTTTGCACTTGTCTATATTAAAGGTGGATTTTTACTTGATTCCCACTGTTCTGTTTTGCTAAGGTTTGCTTGCAGAAGTTGAGCATCATACTTGGAATTTACTGTAAACCCAACCTTGTATCATCAGCAAACTTAGTTAACCAGACACCTGTATTAGATCCCATAGAGGCAATGTACAAATTAAAAAGACAGGGGCCCAACACTGAGCCCTGTGGAACTCCACTGGACACATGTTCCCACTCCGACATAGATCTCTTAACACAAACCCGTTCTCTCCTGTCTGTCAACCAGCGCTTTATCCAGCAAGATATGATCCCATGTAAGCCATGCTGTATGTAAAGCATCTATCAATTGGCCATGTGGGACTTTGTTGAAGGCCTTTGAATAGTCCAAAAATACAATAACCACTGCATTCTTTGAATCGAGGGCCTTACTAACCTTGCCATAAAGCTCCAACAAGTTTTTCTGACAGGATCCGCCCTTCCTGAACCCATGTTGCTGCTGATCTATATCACCTGTCAGTGTCAGTTAATTTGTAATATAAGTTTTAATAATTCCCTCTAGATCAGTTTCAGACTTATGCATGTCATTGCTGATTTAAATGAGGTGTCTAGTGGCAACCCCCACCCTCTGATGTCCCTCAGAACCTGAAAAGAAGAAAATAGTCCCTCAATCTCTTTTTTTAATCTGTAAAAGTGGGCCCTATGCATGATCCCCACAGAGTGGCTATGCATGCATATCTGGCATGCATAGCCACTCTGTGTCCAATGTGCCCCCTGAATGGGATGCACTAAGGGGGGTATGCAGGACCAACACACATAATCCACCCAGTCCATGGACCGTACTGTGATGGGGCGGGCTGGGGATGTGCCAGTATTACACGCCATGCACAAAGGTGTGCAGAGCTGTCCACAGGTGTGCAGAGGGCATGCAGGGTACACTAGGGAGGACCCTGCTGTAAGCCCCTTACATGTCTGCACACACACGGCAGCCCCCTCCACTTATGACTGGAGGCATCCCCATCCCCTTGCACAGCATCCCCAATCACAGTACTGCCAAGTGCCCAGACCCATCACTGTGTACCTCTGACATGGGTCTGAGCAACCCCCCATGCACCAACATACTCAGCCCTGAGCCCTGTGTCCTGCAGGTCCTGTGGTGGACCGTGCCCCCCCACACCTGTGGAACAGGCAACCCCCCCACTCCTGTAAACCCCAGACCTGCATGGCAGTGCCTTAGGACCAGGCAGTGGCACAGCCCACCTCTCATCCCCACAGCCATCGGACATTGGACATCTATGAGGTGCACTGCCAACGTGCACTCCACCGCGTAGGTGATCCACTGCGGAACTCAGTCTGGGTATCTGATTGGATGCCCAGCTGGATCCAAGACACTGCCCCCAGTCACCTTGTGAAGTTCTGCATGCCCGGGTGGGGCTATGGACAGGTTGCTGGGAGTCGTGAATGCAGGTGCGGTGCTCCGCAGGTGGAATACATGCCTCCAGCCAGTAATTCCCACCCCATGTGCATAGGGCCATTGTGTGTAGATAGTGAAATGCTATGTTATACTGGAATATATATGCATATATGTGTATATGTATTAGTCAGTGTGTGTGTATCACAACAATTAGAAAGTACAGTCAGGTGTTTTAGTGGGTAGTGCAAAAATTGCTAGTCTACATTCCCCCACTATCTAGATCAGTTTCAGCCATATGCATGTCATTGCTGACTTAAATGAGTGTCTGGTGGCAACCCCACCCCACCTCCTATGTCTCTCGGAGCCTGAAAAGAAGAAAATGGAACCTCAGTGTCTTTTTTTAATCTGTAAAAATGTCTGTAGACAGTGCACTGCTATGTTACACTGGAATGTATATGCATGTATGTGTATATGTATTAGTCAGTGTGTGTGTATCACAGCAATTAGAAAGTGCAGTTAGGTGGCTCAGTGGTTAGTGCAAACATTGCTAGTTTACACATTTCTTACTCCCCACAATACCATTATTTTGCAGTCATATTGGCTCTTGTTAGAGTTTGTTTAATTAAAGAACAACTCCCTGGGTGGCCCAGTGATGCTGAGGGTTGAGGCGCTGGATGCCACACCTCACACTACCATGGTGACCGAGGTTCAGGAGCAAGCTTGGGCACTGGGGATCTGCAGGGGAGGGGGAGAATTGAACATCCAACAGACTGTTCTCCTCTCCTGGGGGGGTGACACAGTTGTCTGGCATCCCAGTGACCTCCAATGGAGAGCCGGGGCACTGCAGGATGTAGGACTAAGTGTGTAGGGGAGTGTGGCAGTCACCGGCAGGGTTACCATGCACCATGGCATCACTGCACACAAAGCTTGGGGGGAGGAGGCAGCTCACAGGAAACAAACAGAAAAACCCCTTTGGCCCAGGTTAGGCGACGGCCCCACAGTGCCTGGGCACCACACGCCCAACACTGAACCTCCGCCTCTGCCGCTTCGATCCCTTTGCAGACCTTTGGGCCAGTGGAGTCCCGCAGGGAGAAAGTAATGTCCTTGAAGAAGGCTGGGTCACAGTGGGCAGTAGAGTGGCAGGTGAGTTGGGAGCCCGAGAGAGTTCCTGGTCCCCATAGACGATAAACAGAAATGTAAAGAAAAAAAAAAAAGAACAACTCCCCACAGAGTTCTGAGCTTTTATGTGTAGCATTTGGGAATGTATTACACATTTGCCCCATTTTAATCCACATTTTGAAGGACAGTGTCCACATTTGGGTGGTGAATAGTTGAGATGTTTGGTTTGCAAGTGGCTTTAAGAGTAATATATTTGCATCTGGGCCAGAAGGGCAAATACTTTTCTGACTGGTACATATTCCATCTAACTAGAGTATGGCCACCTTGGTTGAATAACTGTTCATTTTTAGTTGCCAGAGTTCTGTTTAAAGTTCTGGATGAAGGAAGCTCCAAGTAAAAAATACGAATGTTATAACTAAGACCTAGTCTGCTCTTAAAATGCTAGGCAGTCACTGAGTTGTCTTAATTCAATTAAAATCAAGTGTGTGCTTGTGTGAGTGTGTGGGTGTGTGTGTAAGGGAGGCCTCGGGTGTGTATGTTTGCCTTGACCTGGTATCATGATGCAATGCACAATTACACAACCTGAATAAAGGACTTAATCCATTTCATCATGGTCCAAGATTCTTTGAGGTTGATTTGATATCACCCACCTCTGAATACAACTGCCAGAATTACCCCTAAGTGAGTAAAAAAAAGTTTCCTTCCCTAGCTGTCACTGGTTTACCCTACCCAGCTCATCTACTGATAGTCCATGTTTCCAGTTTTTTTTTTCCATGGCCACAAGGGCACTGTGGTTAGCGAGTGCTTCTCAGAGATATCAGGTACATGAACAACTGCTGCAGGTAGTGACAGTTGCAGCTGTTTCCCTATCCTAGACCTAATCTCCCTTGGTACAGTGTTGTTTTGTCCTGCAAAAAGAAAAGTTTGGGCGCTGCCACCAGTGCCATTTGCAGCATACTGCTAGCTCTTAATGCCATCTCCATTCCATGTATTTATTCAAAATGATTCATGCAGGATAAGACCACTGAGATGTAACCTGTTGTCTACAGGAGTGCCCACCTGATTTAAAAAGGCACAAATGAACTGAACAAGACAGTGCATATCACATGTTGACTACAGTTGCTAAGATTAACTTTTGTGTTTCGGGACACACCCAATTTCATAGCTTCATTGTGATAGACATAATGGGCTGGTCAAGGGAGCTGTTGAGGTCAGACATTGGGGATGATGGTCATGATTCCAGAGAGGACATGTGCCACCGCAGAGGGCAGACTGTTTTCTATGTTCCCATGTTTCTATAATTTTGATCTTAGCAGGTTATACAGATGATAAAAGTTTCATTCCAGGGTGACCTAGATTCTTATTTCATAGCTGGGTTTTTCTGCCCTCTCCCTACCATAGCCCATAGTTATATGGTACTCTGTTGATCAGGCATACACCCTGCTGATCAGGGACAGACTCTGTTCAGGTAAATTTCCATAATTCAGACTACAAGGGATTTTTCTTTTCACAGTTTTTCTCCCTCTGTTTTCCCTCGTCCTTAGGCGTGGGCCATGCCCTTTGGCCCCAAGAATGCAGAAAGCCCCTGTGGATGGAGCAAGCTCCCTGGCCCACATGCAGGATTGCCGCATGCTGGAACCCACTACCAGTCCTCCTAAGCTAAGGCAGCTGCATTTCAGCAGCTGCCTGCAATTTGGCTTGCCTCCTGATGTGGTGAATAGAGTCCATTACCAAACTCCAGTCATCTGCAGAGCACTATGGCATGCTGCTACTGGGTAATCAGGGCAGCCCAGGGTGACCGGGATTCTTCTTTACAGAGAGGAAACTCACGATAATTTGGCCTAGCTGGTGGAAGTGTCCTTGATAATGAATTATTTTGGCCTGATGGTCCCAGACAAATGATCCAGACCAGGACCAGGATATTTCATTATTCTCTCTGGGCAAACACATCTGTACCTAAAACTGCAATCACCTGGGGTCTCTAGCATCCTATAATGGATAATGATCTGTGATAAGGATGATTATTTAAAAAGTATTTGGCATATTTGCCCTAGAGTGTTTATGCACCACCAGATAAATTTACCCACCAGATAATGAAGTTATACAGTGGAGTGTATATGGTGCAGTCAGTGCACTGTCTGAAAAATTCCAATTTTGGGAGCAGTAACTAGAATTATAAATCATGGCATCATCCTTAGCCAGGGAGGACTGTTTATTTCTAAACATTCCATGTATGCTTGTAACAATAAGATGGTATCTCATTTTTTTTTTTATTTTAGTCTTTGGAAACCAGGTAAGGCCCACTAGGCATAAGTGCCTGTTTTCAGGAGTGATCTGGGAGCACTGGGGAGGTTAAGTGACTTACTCAGAGTCACAGAGTATGCAAGCGAAGGTTGTGGGAATCAAACCCAGGTCTGCAGGATATACCAAGCTCATTCATAGCTCATTACTCTAACCCCTAGGCTATACTGCTAGCCCCTTAGCTCATAGTAATAGCGATTCAATACAGAAGTATTAAGTTCAGTTGGAAGAGTTCCTTCTATACACAGGGGATTCAGAAAGTTTCTGTAAAATAAAATCTTTAATTTTTTATTAATTAATTGGATAGCTCGGTGTGGATTGGCAGAGGGTTAAGGAGCTTTTTACCTCTGTGTCACTGGTTCAAATCCAGCCTAAGATGATAGTGTCTGAAGGCCATTATCTCTTTGAGGTTGTTCAGTGTTCTATGCAAAATGGAGCTGTGGAGGTCTCAGTCTAATTCCCACTGGAAAGGTATCCATATCATAAAACCATCAACAAAAAGGGCACTAATCGGCACTCTTGTTGGTAGTCTTAGATAACTGGCCATGGACTGAATGGGCATGGAATCTAAACTACCCTCTCATGTGGTGGCCCCTTATGACACGGTTGAGGCACATTTTCTCTTCACACTTTGTTTTGCTCCTCTCTGCTGGCCAGTCCCCTTCATTTCCAGCCCTCACAGCTCATCACCTCTTTTCTCTAGGCTTAACTGTACCCCTCTGGGAGAGTCCCTCACAGATTTCCTTCTGTGGTCCGGCCAGGGAGGGAGTCCACCACCCCAGATCACAATCCACAGTCCCAGAAGTGGTGCCAATTCAGTAGTACAGGACATGCAGTGGGTTAAATATTCTTAAGGCATGGGTGGGGATTTTCCTTCCAGTTTTCCATCTCAGGGTCACACACCTTGACGTGATGCTCCCATATATCAGCATCTGAGTGTAGACCATCCCATTCTGAGGTGTTCTCCCTGTGCTGCCACATGGCAGACAGGTAGGAAGATGATGTACCCCTCTCCTTGAGGGAGGAGGAGGGCTGTCAGTGGGAGGCTCTATCCCCCCTCCCTGAGCAGCCCACAAGTGACCCAAGTCCATCCCCAAACTCTGGTTGCTGGTGTAGTGAGTGGTAGTACTATTACCTCACTACAGGGCCGCCATGGGTTAAGGAACATTGGCAGTACAGGAAGCCTGCATGGCGATCACCCATGCTGCACCTGTCATGTGGCTAAACATACCCTCCAGTTTCCAATGTTGTCAATCTAGCACCTTTCATAAGCATTAAAAGCAAACCACACATATCGAAAAAATCAACATTTACATTTTAAATTAAAGCTCTCCTTTTTAAAACCAGAAATCTTCAACATGATTAATGTTTTTATATGCGGTTCATTTGTCTCTTACAATTCTAAGAATTTCTTCTCAAGTTCTTTGTGTGCCAGAACTGCTCAGCTTCACTTTGAATTCTCTCAGCCAAATAACTTGACAACTAGATATTTTTTAGTAAAGTATTAGGCACTGCTAAGGAAATTCAATCACAAATTGTAGTGAGAAAGAAATAATGTGATCTACTGGGATCTGAACCCAGGTCTCCGGAATACTGTCTTGAAAATTCATTCTAATAATCATAAGAGACAAAGTAATGTACATATATGCATAAAAGTTGCAAATAGCTCTGCGCAATCCCTTGCCCAAAAATCTGGAAGGAAATAATTAAAGGTTATCCTGTAAAAGGTCAATTGTATTTTTATGTGATTGAAAGAATCTATTGGTGATGTCATATAAGGTACAAGTGCTGGAATGTAAGTGTAATGAAAAGGGAAAGTAGCAGGCCACCCCATTTGTCAACACATAGAGAAGCACTCTAACTCTCAGTGCCCTGATCCAGATAAAAACACGGAAACCTAAACAAACAAATGTGGTGACCAGACTTAGGAGGGTGGTTCGTCTCTTCTGTTCAAGGAGAAGCAGGCACAACAGTTACAGATGCAATCAGGAAGCTTTTATTGGGACAGTCACTGGTTACGCTGGAAAGAAATTGGTTATATGGTTGCAAAGTGCAAGACACTTACAGTGATTGTTGTGCACAACAACAATACTTAGTGCTGGATGGCAACTGTACAGGTCTAGGTACATTTAAGGTAAAGATAAATAGTCATATACATAACATCAGTAAGTAAGGAACCTCTAGAAGGGTCACCTAGTGGCCTGCATCTGCAGATGTCAATTATACTACTTTATCAAGACCTAACCACCTTGGCCAAGGCTACTTAGAAAGGCACCCCAGTTATAGTCCGACAGTCCCGTAGAGGAACAGTCTTTTTGGTGCAGCACAGGTGGTGGCTAGCTAGCTTTGAAGAATGGGGTACAGTGCCTGAGCGACCGATTGTCTCATTGGCCAGCAGAAGGGCTGAAGAAAGCAAGCTGAGGATGAAGATGAAGTGGAAGAAGATGAAAAGGATGCAGGCTGGTCCAGAGCTGGAGATGCAGGCGATGAGAGGATGGAAGATGGTTGAGGCAATTTTCTTCGATGGTGGGTCTATGGCAGGCTCTTAATGTGGTGCCACTCAGCTGGGCAAGGGAGCTATGGCCACCTTGAAAGAGCAAAACAAAAACGGGGCAATTTCCTAATCGCATACTTTGGAGGGCACCTCACTACCGTGAGCCGGGGCGGCTTCTAAGCTGACTAGACTGGGAGGGTACTGACTACTGCTATGCTAGCTAGTGCAGGCCTTTGTCATTTTTGGGGGTTGCTGGTGGGCTGGGTGGAAGGCACTGGATGCTCGGCCGAAAGGCGGGTGGCCCTTTGACCTCAGGGGTGCAGGCAATGGCAATCCTCTTAGGGCAATTTCGTTGGATGAGGGGGCTACCATTGCTTGGCAGCCCATCCACCTCCCCATGGCAACAGCACAGACTGGGGGTGGAGAGAGAGAATGATGTGTCTCAATGAATTTGGCAAGGGGGCAGGCAGTTTGAACCCATCTCAGACAGTTCAGGCACCAACTGGTTGAGGTACAGGGCAGGCAAGTTCTGCCCCAATGCGGGTAGGTAACTTTGGTGGGTGCAGGGCAGGCAGTTCAGGCCTTGCTGCAGTCTTTGATCAGACCCCGATGCAATCAGTTCAGTCAGTTGGGGTCATTAACGTCCCGGGGTGCAACCCAGGCAGACATTAAACACAGCAAATACACAAGAAACACTTTTCTGTACCAGGGACTGGGATTACCTTTTGGCCAGGGTCAGGGCGACAGGCAGCACAGTGTAGGCCAGGTAGTCCCTGCAATCGTCAGGTACACATGCAATTTTCAGCAAGCAGTCCAGAGAAGAGGGGTGGCTGATGAGGGGTGGTCGGGGCTCCCAGAGGGCAACTATAGCCTTGGTGACCACCTTCCGTACAATGGAGCACTGGTCTTTTAAATCCCAAAAGGAAATCTTTTTGGCTTGGTAGGCCTGCAGGGGATTGCCTGGGATGGGCTCACAAATTTGGCATAGGGATGGAGAGGATAGTAACTGGACTATGCAGCCGGCCCAGACAGTGCTCTGCCCCTCCTGACCCTTAATTCCCTGGGCTGTGGCTGCACTAAACCATCCTGAAGCCACGCTTCCTTCACACACCTACCTAGGGTCCCTGTGTCCCCTGCTCATCCCCTGGGTGGAGGTGTTGGGCTCAAATCTCCTTCCCTGCCTTTGCTGCTCCAAAGCGGTGCAGCTCTGGCACCCAACCTAGCTTCCCCTTGGGCTCATGCTCCATGATGCCCCTTTTTGTATTTTAGGTTGTGGATGCTCTGCCCACTAGTTCCCTCCTTCTCTTGTCCCTGTCTTGCTGCTAAGGTGCTTCCTGCAATAAAGGAAATAATTTTAGGCTTGTAGCCTACTCACCACCTGGCTTGGATCCTCCACTGAACAAGAAGGATTTTTGGTGGTATTTCTGTGGTGATCGGGGAGCTGTGCTCCCATCCAGCATTTTTTTTTCCTTATTCCTGAGGCTGCTGGGTGGAACTCTAGAGCCCAGGGCACTCATATCCACCCGGACTCAAAACACTGCCTCACTCTATGGCCCACTCTGCTAGTCCTTCTCTCCACCCCCCGAACACAGCCTGAGCTGGCGAGTTGGCAGCTCTCTGTAATGGCTGCAGCTATACCAGGGATTTATTTGTGGGGAAGAGTGCAGGGATGGGTGGGTAAGAGTTCTGCACCGCCACAGCTTCCACCAACCTTGCAATCCTGCAATCAGGGAATAGTGAGCTCCAGGAAGCCGGCCAACCAATGGGCAATAACAACCAGGGACCCAGGAGGAAGTTGGGCAGCACACAACACAAATGGGGACAAAAAAAACAACAAAATGGTCGGAGCAGCAGATAAATCCTGGGCAGATTTCCCCAAGGACCCCCACCCCCCACGACTGGCACTGGGGCCAGACCAAGGGAAAGAATGCAATTAAGGGTTACAGCGATGGGATGAAGGGGCAAACCAACCCCAAGAACTCACCACTCCAGCCCCAGATGGAGCAGTGCAAGAACATGCCAACAGGCAGCTGGCCCTAGAGGCAGTTTACAAAGGGAGAAGGGCAGAGGAAGGGTACAGGTAGCCCCTGATGGGGTGTACCCAAGGCATCCCCAACAAAGGCACTGCAGAACAACAAAATTAACAAAGTGAGAGGGAGTCAACGAAAGAAAACAGGAGCATGACCCAGAGATCAGATGACTAACTGGACTCACCCAATGGGGCTGGCTGGTGGTGGAATTCTGAAGGACTGCTGCTGCTGCTGCGGACATGCTGCTGGACCCCCCTTCAAGCTGGAGGTCATCAGCTGCTGCTGAAGACCATGGGACCCCTGGTTATAGAGAAACAGCCACCAGGGATTTACAGACCCAAGCTACTGGTAAGCTTCCAGGTATCCTTACCCCTGTGCTCTTTACTCTGTAAACCACACAGTCCAGAACTGCCCTCCAGCTAGCAGGGGAGACCCTTTTCCAGCCTGGGGGTGAGCTTGCTTTCAGGCCAAGTGATTGGGTCCCTGTGGCACAGATCAGCCCCTTGGACTGATTTATGGCCCCTTTAGGTGCTGTCTGGAGCTCTGTCCAGGTCAGAACAAAGGCTGAAGCCCGGGAAAAGTCCCGGGGGGGATAGGGATAGGAAGTGGTCAGCCAGACAGCTTGACTGGCAAGCTAGCTAGCTGTGTATGGGCTGGGTGTGGGGTTAACCCTTTCTCTCCTGGAGGTCTTCCTTGTTCTGCTGGCCAGCCATATTCTGGGGCAGTACAATTCGCCCCTCCTTAAACATACATATCCCCATGTATGAGGTCGAGTACCACTTTAGCTACAGAACATGAGCAATAGGTTTCTATTACATGCTAGTAAAGTATATTACTGGAGTACAATGTGAAACACCTAATCTATGATAATATTAAGACATTTACAGTAGTAATACCTTAGGACAGTTATGTCTGAGCGGGGTATGGCACAATGACTGGACCCCCTATTGGACTTTAAATTTGCTGAATGAGCCGAATGGGGGGCAAGCCCTTGGTTGACTGCTGAAACTGCCATAAGGGTGGTTCAGGTGCCAGCGGTGTCTTCGCCGGGCAGTTCCTGAGCCAGCAGTCCTAATACAGGCAAGTTGGGCACTGGCGCCTACCCCCATGGGTTGATCAGATGCTGGCTGGCCAACCAAGAGCAGGTCGGCCACTGGCACCTCCTTTGCTGATAAGTTGGGTGTGGGCAAGCTCAGCATGGGTGGTTCAAATACTGAGGCCTCTGCCATTGGTGGATCGGGTGACAACATGCCTGTATGGGGTGGGTCCAATGCCAGCGGGTCCACACAGGGTGGGTTGGGGACCTGCCTATCCACCCTGGGTGGCTCTGCTGCCTGCTGCTCTGCCATGAAAGATTGGCCCTGAAATGCAGGGGCTGGGACATGGCTGAGGCAGGGCCACAAGAAGAGGTCCTCCGGGGTGCACCCTGGTGGCCCCCTGGATCTTTGTTCCTGCCTCTCCTCGGGGTTGGCATTTGTGGATGCTGGATCTTCCTCTTCCAGTGGCTGGCCAGCTCTGAAGGTGCAGGGCTTGAAGAGGTTGCGGTGCACTGTCTTCAATTGGGAGGGGCCCGACTCCTGTCCGATGCTGTACATGGGGAGGTCCAGATGGGGAATGTCCACAATTAGGTAGGGATTTGGTTCCAACTTAGTCTTGAGCTTTTGGATATGGTGCATTCAATTGAGCAGGATCTGTCTCTGACTGCAAGGGGTTGCGCTTTGGCCTGGCGGTTATACAGATCCTTTTGTTGCTGGTGCACCTTATCCACTTGCTGGGAGACCACTTGGCCAGCCATGCGGCATCGTGCATCATGCTCTTGTACCGAATCATTGGTTTGGATTTCAGATTGCCCTGGTACCCCCAAAACCAGGTCCATGGGTAGGCGTCCATGCCGTGCAAATAGGAGGTAGTAGGGAGTGTACCCGGTGGAGCAGTAGGTGGTGTTGTTGTAGATGTAGATTAGTTCTGGGAGGAGGGTGGGCTAGTTGGTGCACTGGTGATCTGGCAGAGACCTCAGCATGTTAATGATAGTGCAGTTGGCCAGCTCACAGAGCCCATTGGACTGTGGACGGTAGCCGGTGTTTCACAGCTTGTTGCTCCCATAAAGTGAACAGAACTCCAGGAAAAGTTGTGACTCAAAGGCTGTACCTTGGTCTGTGAGAATTTAAGTGGGGAATCCATAGTACTGGATGAAGTGAGTCCAAAAGACTCTTGCAGTGGTTCTGGCGCATACTTCTTGGACGGGTACAGCCACCAGGAACTTGCTGTAGTGGTCGGTGATGGTCAGCACATTGGTTCACCCATCTCTGCTAGGGTCCAACTTAAGCTGGTCCATTGCAACCAACTCCAGGGGTGCATGGCTGACTATGGGTACCAAAGGTGCTTGATCTGCCGAGCCTGGACTGCGTTTCAGACTGCATGTTGCACAGGCATTGCACCAGGCTATGATGTCTTCCCTCATACCGACCCAGTAGCAGTGGTCTCGGAGGTTGCTCTCCATTTTTGCATGGCCAGAATGCCCAGACAGATTGTGGAAAGCCTGTAGCACTAGGGGTGCAGCAGTTTTCGGCAAGACAATCTGCACATGAGGCTGGTGGGTTGTGGGGCACCAGGATCTTTGGATCAGCCTCCCTTGTTGAATAGAGAACCTGTCTCTGTGCCGCAGGAATTTAAGGAGTTCTTCTGGGGCCCATAGTCATGCTTGGGGGGAGAGTGGGGCCCCAGCCACCAGTATGTCTTGGATCTGCTGGATAATCAGACTGTCACATTGAATTTGGCCCCACCAGTCCTTGTCTTGGAGAAGTGAGGAGGACGGATTCCCCTGTTCGTGAGGCAAGTTCTGTGGGAGGCTGCAGCAGCAAACCTGGACCACGATAGGGTGAACTGTTGAAAATGGCTGCATCTCCACATTTTCTTGAGCAGTCCCATCTTTTTCTAGCTCATCCTTGTCAGGTAACCATGACAGGGCATCAGCATTGACATTTACTCACCCTGCCCGGTAGCGGATCTCAAAGTTAAAGTTCGACAGTTGGGATTGCCACTGCTGTTCCAGGGCCCCTAGATTGGCTGTTTTCAAGTGAGCTAGGGAGTTATTGTCTGTGTACATGATGAAAGGGGTGGCTGCTAGGTAATGTTTGAATTTTTCAGTCACTGCCCACACCAGCACCAGAAACTCGAGCTCGAAGGAGCTGTAGAGCTCATCATTGTGTTCCACCTCTCTTAGCCCTCAGCTGGCATGGGCAATGAACCTCTCCACCCTGTCTTGGCATTGGGATAGGACTGCCCCAGTCCTCAATTGCTTGCATCTGTGTACAAAACAAATGGCTGTGTGTAGTCCAGGTAGGCCAGGATCGGTGCCTCCATTAAGATGCTCTTTAGGTGCTGAAAGGCCACCTTCTAAGGCCCCACCCAATGCACTTGAGTGTGGCGGGTCACTTTTGGGTCTTTGGGCCCCTGGAGAAGACTATGCAGTGGGGCTGCGATTTTGGCAAAGTCTTTGATGAATCAACGGTAGTACCCCATGAAGCCAAGGAATTTGCAGACGTCTTTGATGCTGGTTGGTGCAGACCAGTCCTGTACAGCTTGAATATTGTCTGGATCAGGCGAAACTCCTTCTGCACCAATTATGTGGCCCAAATAGTTTACCTGGCCCTTGAGAAGATGACATTTGGAAGATTTGATCTTTAGGCCATAGTCAGTCAGACATTCAAAGACCCTCTGTAGGTACTGCAGGTGATCTTGATAGTTGGCCGAATAGATGATGATATCATCCAGGTACAGCAGGACAATATCATAGTTGTGGCATCCCAGGCAGTGTTCAGTCAGTCTTTGGAAAGTACCAGGGACATTGCATAGACCAAAGGGCATTCTGGTGAACTCAAACAGTCCCACTGGAGTGGTGAAGGCTGTCTTTTCTTGGTCTTCTGGAGTGATTGGCACCTGCCAGTATCCACTGGCCAAATCTAGTGTGGTGAACCAGGTCATGGATTACAGTGCAGTGAGGGAGTCTTCAAATCAGGGCAAGTGGTAGGCATCCTTGTGCATAACCTGGCTTAATTTGTGGTAGTCAACACAAAACCGGAGCTGCCCATCTTTATTTTTGACGAACATGATGGGCGTGGCCCAAGGACTGTGGCTGTCTTGGATAATGTTGGCATCCAGCACCTCCTGGATCAGGTCTTTGGCACGCTGATACAGGGCATGTGGTATTGTTCGGAAGTGTTCTCTGCTGGGGGGGTGGTTTCCTGTGTGAGATATGGCATTACACAGACTCAGCGCATCCCAAGTCAAGCTGGTGCTGCGAGAATGCCATGCGATGCTGTCAGATTAACTGCAGCACTTCATACCGCTGTTCCTCTGTGATGACTGGGGTGCCAAGGTCGGTATCCTGGAGCCACTCTTCCAAACTGTCCTCAGACCTTGCTGTGGTGACTGTGGATACGGCTGCATCTCCCATCCAAGAGGTGCTTTTGGGGGTTGCCTCCTCCATGCTATCTAGATTGACCTGCACCAGACGTCCAATTGGCAGATGCCTGTACAGCTTAGCCAGGGTAACCTTTAATTAAGGACCCTCACTGGTACCTGCCCTTTTTTTACTATCACCAGGCTCTGGACAATGGTTGTGGAGTTATCCTTGTCCTGGATGTGGGGTTCCAGCAGGGTGATATAGTCTTCCCCTTGTGCCCCCTTTCTGGCTTTGCAGAGGACAATAGTCTCAGACCCAGGGCCTAGCTCAATGGGTCGGGGATCCACCACTCTCACAAGGCCAATCTCTCCTTTGTCATTGGTGAACTGTTGATGCCTTTATATGACTTGGATAACCTGTTGCCAAGCATGTCTCTCGGGCTTCGGTAAGTGCATGGCTAGAGCCATTAAGACCTGTAGCAGTTCCTGGAAGCAGTTGGGCGGGTAATTCATTCCGAAGATAACAGGGGCTAAGCTGTCATTTGAAGTCTGGGTGACAATGATTCCTTGATCTGGGTATGTGGTCATGCCCAACTGAATGTCGACTTCCTGGTATCCATGATAGGGAATGTCTAGGCTATTTCTCGCGATCAGCCTGAGCCACTTTTAGGGTGGTATGGGGAGCTTTGCCTCGTGCCAGTACCAGAAGAGGTTTTCGCCCTGGATAGGGGTGACTTGAGAGCCAGTGTCAAGGAGTGCCATGAACTTAATGCTGTTAATCCAGATGGGTATGATGGGGCACTTGCCAACATACTTGCAGCGTTCTGTCTTGTACTGTAGGCTTAGCTCCTTCTTCTCTCCCGGGGCTCAGCCCATGGCCCCGGGGGCTCAGTGTTTAAACTAGTAGCCTCTACTGGATGCTGCATACACTCCCACTCCACATGGCCACTCACACCACAACTCCTGCAAATGGGCCCGCCATGATTGTCGAACTGGTCGGTTGGCCTCCTCCCAGGATTCCTTGGGCCCCGGTCAGTTGGCTGCCTGTTTTAGTGTGCGGCCCCCTTTCAGTTCTCTGATCTCCAGGTGCATGTCAGCCACCTGCTTGACAAGCTCCTTCATCTGTTCTCAGAGATCCTGATTGGAGTCAGGAGGAAGGACCATTCCTTGGCCAGGACATTGATCAGGTGTGGTACCCACTTGGTGCACCCCCTGGGCATACTCAGCAGAGTGATTCGAGGTATGGATGGCTTTTGTTCACCAGCCCTTTGTGTAGAAGGCCTCTACCAGAGCTGCACCATCTGGCCACATCATCAGGGGACCACCGGTATGATGCACGTTGGCTGTGGCTTGTTTGGTTGGCCGGCTGCCTCCCAGGATTCAGATCACCCTGTCTTTGAATTCCAGCAAGGTCTCTTTAGGGGCTTGCCTCTGGAGTAGTTGGAGGTCCTTTTGGAGAGTCTCACTCCTTACCCCATTGATGAACTTGTCCAACAACAAACCATCCGGGTCCTGCACGGCCCCTGGGTCCTTTCACTCCACAGCACATAGGACTTCTTGGAGGCTCAATGTAAACTCTCATAGACTCTCTCCAGGGCCTTGGGTGTGGGCAAAGAACCACATCTTTAGTTCCAACAGGTACTAGTCTCAAAGGTGCAGGTGAGCTGAGTCAGGATCCAGTCAATAGTGTTTAGTTCCCTCTTGGGTCAGCTTATGGCCTCTCAGTGGGCCATCCCTCCCAGTTCTCCAACTAGCATCTCTACCTTTTGGTGCTCTGGAATCTGGTGCAGCCAGAACAGCGCTCTCATTTTATGCTTGAATTCTTTGAGGCTGGTACCATTGGGGTCGGTGAGGTCACACGAGTACTTTGGGAGCCAAGGGGCACCAAAGTAGTATGGCACAGTGAGTGGGAATTGCATATCTTTCTCCTCCTCACTGCTGCTAAAGCTGGAGTCATGTCTGCTTCCCATCTTAAGGCTGCCTTGGAATGTGGGCCTGCTTAGGATTCCTAATCCTGCCGACTACGCCAAGTTGTGGTGACTGGACTTAGGAGGGTGGTTCGTCTCTCCTGTTCAAGGAGAGACAGGCACAACAGTTCCAGGTGCAATCAGCAAGCTTTTATTGGGACAGCCACTGGTTACACTGGAAAGAAATTGATTATATGGTTGCAAAGTACAAGGCATTTACAGTGATTGTCATGCACAACAACAATATTTAGTGATAGAAGGCAACTATAAAGGTCTAGGTGCATTGAAGGTAAAGGTAAACAGTCATATACATAACATCAATATGTAAGGTACATCTAAAAGGGTCACCTAGTGCACTGCATCTGCAGGCATCAATAATACTACTTTATCAAGACCTAACCACCTTGGCCAAGGTTACTTAGAAAGGCACCCTAGTTATAGTCTGACAGTCCAGTAGGAGGAGCAGTCTTTTTGGTGCAGTGCAGGTGGTGGCTAGCAATCTTTGAAGAATGGGGTGCTGTACCTGAGCAACCAATCGGTCTAATTGGCCTGCAGGAGGGCTGAAGAAAGCAAGCTGAGGATGAAGATGAAGAGGAAGAAGATGAAGAGGATGCCAGCTGGTCCGGAGCTGGAGATGCAGGTGATGAGAGGATGGAAGATGGTCCAGGTGAAGACCTTTGATGGCGGGACCTCCAGTAGGATCTTGACATGGTGCTGCCCAGCCGGGAAGGCAGCTGTGGCCATCTTGAAAGAGAAAAACCAAAAAAAGCAATTTCCTAATTGCGTACTTTGGGGGGCACCTTACTACCATGAGCTGGGGTGGCTCCTAAGCTGACCAGACTGGGATGGTATTGACTACTGCTATGCTAGCTAGTGCAGGCCTTGGTCATTTTTTGGGGTTACTGGCAGGCTGCGTGGAAGGCACTGGATGCTTGGCCGAAAGGTGGGTGGACAATGACCTCAGGGGTGCAGACAATGGTGGTCTTCTTAGGGCAATTTGTTGGATGATGGGGCTACCACTGCTGGGTAGCCTGTCCACCTCCCCCAAGGCAACAGCACAGACTGGGGGTGGAGAGAGGGAACTTATGTGTCTAAATACAGTTGGCGAGGGGGCAGGCAGTTCGAACCCCTCTCGGGACAGTTCAGGCACCAACTGGTTGAGGTGCAGGGCAGGCAAGTTCTGTCCTGACGTGGGTAGGTGACTTTGAGTGCAGAGCAGGCAGCTCAGGCCTGCTGCAGTCTTTGATCAGACCCCGATGAAATCAGTTCAGTCAGTTGGGGTCACTAATGTCCCGGGGTGCAACCCAGGCAGACATTAAACACAGCAAATACACAAGAAGCACTTTTCTGTACCAGGGACTGGATTTACCTTTTGGTCAGGGTCACGGGCAACAGGCAGCACAGCGTAGGCTGGTCAGTCCCTATAATCATCAGGTACACACTCAATTTTCAGGAAGCAGTCCAGGAAAGAAGGGTGGCTGATGAGGGGGTGGTCGGGGCTCCCAGATGGCAACTATAGCCTTGATAACCACCTTCTGAATGATGGAGCACTTGCCTTTTAAATCTCAAAAGGAAATATTTTTGGCTCGGTAGGCCTGCAGAGGATTGCTTGGGATGGGCTCACAGATTTGGCATAGGGATATGCAGCTGGACCAGATGGTGCTCCACCCCTCCTGACCCTTGACTCCCTGGGCTGTGGCTGCACTAAGCCAGCCTGAAACCATGCCTCCTTCACACTCCTGCCCATCCCCTGAGTGGGGGGTGCTGGGCTCAAATATCCCTCCCCTGTCTTTGCTGCTCTGGCACCCAAATTAGCTTCCCCTGGGGCTCATGCTCTGAGATGCCACTTTTTGTATTTAAGGTTGTGAGTGCTCTGCCAACTGGTTCCCTCCTTCTCTTGTCCCCCTCTTGCTGCTAAGGAAATAATTTTAGGCTTGCAGCCTACTCATCACCTGGCTCGGGTCCTCCACTGAGCAAGGGGGATCGTTGGTGGTATTTCTGGGGTGACCGGGGAGCTGTGCTCCCTCCCAGCATTTTTTTCCTTATTTCTGAGGCTGCTGGATGGAACTATTGCACCCAGGGCACTTGTTTCCACCTGAGCTCAAAACACTACCACATGCTGTGGTCCGCCGTGCTAGTCCCACCCCCCCCATAATGCAGCCTGAGCTGGTGAGTCGGCAGCTTCGTGAAATGGCTGCAGCTATGCCAGGGATTTATTTGTGGGAAGGGTGCAGGGAATGGGGGGTTAGAGTTTTGCACCACCACCACTTCCACCATCGGAGGGTCTTCCCATGATCAGGGAAGAGTGAGCTCCGGGAGGCAGCCAACCAATGGGCACTAACAACCAGGGACCCAGGACAAAGTTGGGCAGCACACAACAAAAATGGGGACAAAAAAAACCAACAAAATGGACAGGGCAGCAGATAAATCCTGGGCTGATCTCCCCAAAGACCATCACCCACCACAATTGGCACCAGGGGCCAGGCCAAGGGGAGGAATGCAATTAAGGGTTACAGTGACGGGATGGAGGGGCAAACCAACCACAAGAACTCACCACTCCAGCCCCAAATGGAGCAGTGCAAGAACATGCCAACAGGCAGCTGGCCCTAGAGGCTGTTCACAAAGGGAGCAGGATAGGGGAATGGTATGGGCAGCCCCTGGTGGAGTGCACCCAAGGCATCCCCAATAAAGGCACTGTAGAACAACAAAATTAACAAAGTGAGGGGGAGTCAAAGAAAGAAAAGAGGAGCATGACCCAGAGAACAGACGACTAACTGGACTCACCCTATGGGGCTGGCTGGTGGTGGAATTCTGAAAGACTGCGCTGCTGCTGCAGACATGCTGCTGTACCCCCTTCAAGCTGGAGGACACGTGCTGCTGCTGCTGCTGCTGCTGCTGCTGAAGACCCCAGGACCCCTGGCTACAGAGGAGCAGCCACCAGGGAGCTATGGACCTGAGCTACAGGTAAGCTTCCAGGCATCTGTACCCCTGTGCTCGCTACTCTGTAATCCACACAATCCACAACTGCCCTCCGGCAAGCAGGGGAGACCCTTTTCTAGCCTGGGGGTGGACTTGGCTTCTGGCCAAGTGATTGGGTCCCTGGGGCACAGATCAGCCCCTTGAACTGATTTATGGCTTTTAGGCATTGGCCGGTGCTCTGGCCTGGTCAGAACAAAGGCTGAAGCCCGGGAAAAGTCTAGGGGGGGATAGGTACAGGAAGTGGTCAGCCATTCAGCTTGGTTGGCAAGCTAGCTGACTGTGTATGGGAGTGGGTGGGGGGTTAACTCTTTCCCTCCAGAGGTCTTTCTCGTTCCTCGTTCTGCTGGCTAGCCAAATTCTGGGGTAATACAAAACAAATAATAAAACAGCAGAATAAAAAACAAGAAAAAAACAATCAAAAAATTGAACAGTGCCAGTCATGTTTGTGGGGTGGGCACATATGTAGTGGCAGAATAATGATGGGGCTACTGGTTCTATTACCTCAGACACGGAGCTTGTCTGGAAACACAAGAAGAGGCAGGCACAACTTTCAAATGTAACCGAAGATGTTAATGGAGGAGGGGAAGGGAAGGGAAGGGAAGGGAAGGGAAGGGATGTGTCACATCAATAATATGGCTACGCAATGGCACTAGCAAAATTGTACTGGGTATACTATATGAAATAACAATATACTCTAACTAAGAATGCTCTAAATGACTCTAGATCCTCAGTGCTATGTGTTTTATGCAAATGCAAATGCTCTAAGTAAATCTCAATATTTTTAAGCACTATAAATGCTCTATGTAAATCTAAAATACTTTAAAGGACCTATAAATATGCTTAATTTTTGGGAAATGACTCACTCTGTCACTGTACTCAATCCCTGTTTTGCATTTCGTAAGGAGACTATCTCACAAATTGATAGTTCCACTCAATAGTAATTAATTTAAAAAAATGCATTTACCATAAGCACACACTATTCATTTTTCAGCCTGATCAAGTCTGCCCCCATGAGATGATTCAAGTAGATGATGTCACCGAGGCGAGACGTCTGAGCTAACACTCGTAGTGGAACAGTAGTAACGAGTATTTCATTTCATTATTATAAATAAATAAAAAGTATGAGAACCCAAAGTATGTGCTCTTGTTTTATTTTGGTGCATGTCTGCTGTGTATCCTTCTACTTAGGCATGTTTTTGGTCTCTGAGTTTAATCTGTGCCGCAGCCGTGGGAGGCTGTAAAACTATGGTGATTTCTTTCACCGTTTGGTGTTTCTTGACACAGAAGGATGTTTTCATTCAGTTTTTCTCTTCTCTTGTGTGTCGTAAGATAATGTCATGAATGGTGGTGACATTCTAAAGGTACACTGTGATAGATGTTGCATATTAAAACATTATATGCACTTCCATGTGATCATATAACAATGATGTGCAGTATAATGAGTGTAGTGTTATTTTTAATTTCTGATTCGAATGCTGCATGGATAGAAATGAAGAACTGTATTTACAGAATAAACAGCAATATGTAATTTTATAGCTGCACAAGATTACATGATTATTTTGTAGATATAAGGAATATATTCAATGGCATACCCTTTCCCATGATGCCTCTGTGCCTACATTACTGTGTGTGTGTTTTTTTCTTCATATACCCAATTCTTTTTATATGTGGTAATCTAGCAATAAACTCTTATCTACTATGTACCTTTGCATAAGAATTGTGTGTATTTTCTGTGACATCTTTTTGTTTTGTTTCTTACTGCTTGTACCTTTGACCCTGTCATGTCTTTTGGTGGCAAATCAGTTTCAGTGTGCCCCTAGTGTCTAATGGATCTATGTGATAACAGCGATCACAGAATAGTGATCATCGTTAGGGCAAATGGAAATCACTGAAAACATATTTCGGTAATGCAGTCCCTGGCGCACAGCAAAAGGGAACTAGTAACTTAGATTTTAAATGTAAATGTGGGGTGCTGTGCCCCCTGCACTCCCGCACCCCTCTACTTAAGGAATCTCAACTACAGGGAGGTGCGTGTCAGTGGGGGGTGCAAAACCCCACCAAAGTTTTTTCAGACCAGGCGCAACAAAAGGCACCCACGCCCTAACCTGAACCAAGCACCACTCATGCCCCAGCCATGAACCCACCATCCATGCCATGGGAGCAGCTTGGCAGCTCACTGCAGCACCACCCCTCACCATCCCTCCCTCCTGTCCTACCCCACGCTCAGCGTGCTTGCTCCCCACATGTATACATGTAGCAACAGAATGTCACTATATTCGGGCACCATCCCATCCGGTCACCCTCCCTCCCTCGTTGGTGTGGTGTAAGGTGCTGCTACTGAGTCGCCGTTTTGGTAGGTGCCCAATCTCAGTCGCCGAACTCACAGGATACTGTGTCTAACAGGACATTGCCTGACAGGATTTGAAGACAGGTTGTTTTCATGGTATTGAGCTTCTGTAGCTACATATTTACTATTATTCATATAGTATTTTTTTCTCTATTTTTTTAACTGTTCTGTTTATCTTTTATATTACTGTGAGTCTTTTTATTTATGTGATCAACACAATTGCAGTCTATTATAATGCCATACTGTGTTGTTTACGGCTGCAAACATGAAAGCTGTAAGGGCCTCGGTATTCACTTCTTTCATTTTTCAGCTGATAAAGTTAAGTGGAAAGCATGGATTCATTTTTGCAGGTGTAAAGACTTTCAACCGTCTCAGTATACCCGCATTTGTTTTGTTCATTTTGAACATTCATGTTATGAGAGGGATCCAGAGAAACTTGTCCAGTTGGGATGGACAAATGCTCAACCGAAGTGCCATCAGTTTTCATCACTTCAAGCTGTACAGCTGCCATTACCCCTAGGAAGAAGGAAAGGAGTGTTGTGATTAAGCGGAACAGAATGCAGGTACTTGTTATACGTATTTCTATACACAACACAGCCACACACTAGAGGGTACAGGGATTGGAAAATAAGGGAAATAGTGTTGCCAACAGACAGAGACAAGATAGAAAGAAGAGGAACCACAAGAGGGAGAATGGAGCAGAGGGAACACAGAAGAGGAAGGGGTAATGGGACTAGGGTGACAGATTGGGGGAGTCAGGGAAGGGGTCAAGCTAGTGGGGTAGGCCATAAGGAGGATCAGTAGAAGGGGACAAAGGAATCAGGGAAGTGGGGGAACAGAAATCACAGGGGAGGCAGGATAGTGGGATGTAATAACTGTGGAGGGGCAGTATTCATGGACACCTTGTAGAGGACGGGTGGGTGCTTTGTTTGTATAAGGTTGGTGAAGCTATAGAAAGAAGTACTAAGGTTAATTGAGGAAGTGTCAAAGACGATGAAGGGGCATATTAGGTCGGGAGGAGAAGGGAATGTGGAAAGCACAAAAGACATCCAGGAAAAGAAAAAAGATGGGGAAAGATAATAGAGATGGAGGTGGTCGTGTCAAGGGGTCAGGGAGGGTGACACAGGTACTGGAAACAAAAGTGCAAGGAGAATAAGAGAAGGAGTACAGGAAGATGGTAATAGAGTAAGCTCAGATGGGTGCCGACCTCTAACAGAGGGGTCAAAGGAGGGGAAGGAGGAAGTTGAAGCATGGTCCAGTGGTACAAAGAACAAAAGAGCTGTGATGGGTAATGGAGAAATAGTTGACTTAGGGCAAGAAGGGTTGAGTACATCAGAGAACATGGGAGGGATAAACAGCGACAATGGTAGGTAACGTGCAGGAGAATGATGGAGAGGAGAAGGTGGAAGACGGAGAGGGGAAGAATGGAGCTGTCTTGGTGTTGGTGGACTTGACACTAAGAGGGGTCAGGTGTGGCAGCAAAGGGGAGAGGCACGGTACAATATGGGTGGAAGCCATGCCAGGAATGAAGGCAAAAAGGGTGGGGCAATCCATGCTAAGGTATGCAATCAGGGTAAGGGAAAGGCCTCTCTTAATATTATACATGGGGACGAATCACCTGGCTGAAGGGGCAGTAGGGGAGATAAAGAGTATATTTGAGCAACTGGGACATCTGTGTGAAGGAGCATGCAGATCTGTCACCTTCTTGGAGGTACTTTCCATTCCCAGGACAAGCATGGCAAGAAAAGGGAGAATTCAAGAGTTTAACGAATGGCTGGGGCCTTGTATCAGGAAAAGGGTTACAGGCTGGTAGGAGTGTGGGAGGGGGACCTGGGAGAATAGCAGTCTGTGTGCAAAAGATAGACTGCACCTAAATGAAGAAGGATAAAATGTACTGAAGGCAAGTATAGGGAAGCACATTGAGAAGCATTTAAACTGGGGGGGGTGGTAGCAGGATGGTTACAGGAGTTCAGAGGCCTGGTGATGTGAAACCAAATGTGCTTACCCAC
Source organism: Neoceratodus forsteri (assembly GCA_016271365.2). Classification (NCBI taxonomy): domain Eukaryota; kingdom Metazoa; phylum Chordata; order Ceratodontiformes; family Ceratodontidae; genus Neoceratodus; species Neoceratodus forsteri. The sequence continues at coordinate 505,961,153 of CM057452.1, read as the reverse complement.
TGTGATAGCAAGGTAAGGAGGAAGGCAACTACTAAAGGAGCAGACATAACGGGAGAGGAGCAGGGGGAGGATATACACAAGGGTTGGAGGGTGGTAACACTAAATGCTTGGAGTCTGGTGAATAAGGGGGTGGAACTATAGGCTTTCCTGGAAGAGCGGGAAGTGGAGTTGGCAACTATAACAGAGACATGGGCCACCCCAAACCATGACTTAGACATGATGATTCTGGGGTACAGATTACACTAGAAGGATAGGGAAAAGGGGAGGGGGGTGATGCTGTTCATAAAGGAGTGATTAAAATGCATAAGGTAGGAAGTAGACGAGGGAGATATAGAAGCATTGTGGGTGCAACTACAGGATCAAAAAAATAGATCGCTAAGACTGTGTGTGGTGTACAGCCCACCCTGTCAATCTGAAAGGATGGACAGGATACTGGCAGAACAGATCAGGAGGAACTGTGAGACGGGGAATGGTGTTAGTAGTGGACTTCAACCTGCTAAGAAGGCTAGGGGAAAGAAACCCTGCTGGATAAGCAAAGGGGTGTTAGTCAAGGTGAGGAGGAAAAGGGCAATTTTCAGGAGATACAGAAAATTGGGGAGAGAGGAGGAAAGGGAGGCATATGTGCAAGAAGCAAAGGAAGTGACCAGGGGGGTAAGTGTAACAAAGGTGGCAAGAGAACTCAGGTTGGTGCAGGGCATAAAAAATTGAGGAAGAAGATTTTTTTATGTACATCATGGAGAAAAGAAACTGTAAGGAGCAAATTGTAAGAATTAAGAATGAGGGGGGTGGGTGTAAGAGGGGGTGAAAAGGCAGAAATACTCAACTACTTTCTGTTAAGTCTTTACAAAAGAAAGGGATGGGGTACTACCCATAGTAGGAGGGAGGATAGAAACAGAATTGGGGGGATGATGGAAGGAGAAAACACAGTGGTGAGTGTGCTTGAGGGGTTAAGGGCATTGATGGTGGACAAGATACCAGGGCAGGACGGAGTATATCCAAGAGTACTGAAGGAGCTGGCAGAGGTACTGGCAGGACCTTTGGCAAAATTATTTAATTCATCTCTAGACACAGGATCTGTACCCCATGAATGGACACTGGCTTATGTGGTTCCCCTCCACAAGAGTGGACCCAAGGATGAATCATGGAACTATAGGCCAGTAAATATAATGTCCATAGTGGGGAAGCTAAATAGAGACCATCCTAAAGGACAGGCTAGTGGCATTACTGGATGTGAACAAGGTGCAGGATTGGAGGCAGCATGGCATCGTCAAGGGCAGGTTAGGCCAGACCAACCTGGTGGAGTATTATGACTGGGTGACTGGACAAATTTCTGGAGGCCATGCAGTGGATTTCCAGTACCTATACTTGAGTAATGCCTTTGATTTAGTACCACATGGGAGACTTGGAAGCACGCTACAGGGCACAGGGGCAGAAGCAATAATGGTGGTGTGGGTGGAGAACTGGCTAAAAGATAAGCAGCAGAGGGTGATATTAGGTGGGGAATACCCACTGTGACAAGTGGTGTTCAGCAGAGATCGGTGTTGGTCTTAGTGCTGTTTGTCATATTTATTGCAGACATCTGAGGTCCTCAGCAGCAAAATCAGGCTCTTTGTGGATGATACCAAGAAGTGCACCTGTATAAAACAAGAAAAACACTATTAGCTAAGAACAGTGGAGACTGCTTATCAGCAATGCTACATATTGTCACTAATGTTTAGTAATATCGTTACTGGAAAAAAAATGGTAAATACATAATGGGCCAAATTTATCTCCATAACTGAGTAGTAACACACATAAATAACAGGTGGCAAGTTAATGTGTGTGTGTGTGTGTGTGTGTGTGTATATCATAACAATGAATGGGGTGGATTTCAAAGTGGAAGTATAAAGCCAAGTGCGTAAGATATCAAAGTTGATGGGAGAATATTTCAGTAAGTGGTGCATAATATAAGCACATGAACTATCTGGCCAAATTTTATTATGAAACATTTATTATTTTATTGCATGTTAACTTGTCTTCTGTTCCTATAGCCTTACTATCTGTCTTTCCATAGCTTTACAGTTTATTCAGGAGATGTTTCCAAATGATGGACAAACATCAAGCACACAATGTGTGCATGAGCTGGAAATTACAAAAGATGATGGTGGATGTACAACCAGACCTAATGTATCCTTGCCACAGGACTCACCTATGGTTTCATTATGTGCATCAGCTGAACCTGTTGATTGCTCTGCTGATACAAACACCATATGTGATCAAATTATTATCAACTATTCCAGTACTAGTAAAATTTCAACAGATGTAAACAATGATGCTGACATGGGAGTTAAGTCGCTTTTAAGTGAAACACATCGGACAACCAGAAGTGTACGATGTCAGGCTAATATTCGTCTGCAGCAGCGCACATGATGCATTCAGGTTTCCATCCCAGATAACAATTCAAGAAAGACAGTCACAATGTGTTTCATCGGAATTCAATGTACAATATCGGAGCATGAGCAGTGTATCTCCTTCCCTGATGAAGATGAATTCACTGATGATGAATACAGTGATATTAGTGACTCTATGCTGAATTCAGCCCATGATTGTGACCCTGGCTATATCTCTTCAGAAGATGAAGACAGTGATACTGATTCATCTGACAGTGAGGACAGCTGTCAAGGCTCATTCTCTCTGAGCCAAGAATTTGGCAAAGCCGATGTTAATCCAGCAAAGGAAAGGTACTTCCTGGTCTTAGAGCATAGCTTGTCCATCCTATTTTCATGTTGCCATAAGTGGGGGGAAAAAAACAAACCACTTCATCACCCATGTCACAGGAACGATAATTTCAGTACATGCAACATGCCGTGATGGACATGTGTGCAGATGGGACAATCAAAGTACATCTGGGTCAATGCCATTGGGTAACATTATGTTGGTCACTGCAATTTTTTGCTCTGGACTAACTGTGGGTAAGTCAAAATGATTAATGCAACACATGAATACACCTGTATTTTCACTAGTGACTTACCATAAACTGCAGAGGTCATACTTAGTTCTAGCCATGACGCAAGCGTGGAGTGTTCACCAACATGCCACACTTGATTCTTGTTGTGAGTCACCGCTATGTACTGGAGGATTTTCCCATTGCTATTTACCTGGTCATTTGGCTAAGTATGGCCTATATACCATTCTGGATCTGAAATCCCCAAAATTCATCAATTTAGAACTCATACAGGTAACACATAATTTTTAGTATTTTTGGTTGTTATTCATCGTATATTTTCCTACTTCTTCGTGGTGTTCCAAATATATTTTTGTGTGGCAATATTTTGTCTATCCACAGGGGTTATGTATGGGATTTGTGGACGGTGCCTATGGGATAACAAAGTTATTAGTACAGTTGCCAGTGACCTTGAGTAACCTCACGAGTGGCGAAGTCATGAGTGCAGGTTACGAGTGGTGACTGAGAAATGTACTAATAACTTTGATATCCCACAGGCGCCCCCACATATTTGATTTATGCAGCAGGATTTGGGGGTTTCAGTTTTGTCATATTTTATTTGTTTTTCTGTACATAGTGAAATAATTTGCGTGTTAAAACCTTCTGTTTTACAGACAGTCAAGTACATTTCATGCTTGGACAGCATAAAACAAACAATTGTATTAGTTATGTCTTCACAGGACTTTTCTGGTTTAGGAAAATCAAATGGCAACTGTTAGCATTGTAGGGTTTCTTTTGCTTGGTTAAGCAGAATGCTCCCTTGATTCTGACCCTTCCCAACTACTTACACACGGCATGGCAGTGCTTAGTTGGTGGAACATATTTCTATCCTTCGCAAAGCAACATTCACTTGCTTTTCATTAATCAAGATATGTTGCTTTCATATATTCATACACATGTCACTGCAGAAAATAACATTCTGATCAAATGGTGAGTGCACATGCCCCCCCACACACACCCACACCGTTAACCCCTATAATTGTCACCCCTACTAAAATGTTCCCCAGCCCACCCCTACCCCCTCTAACCATGACTCATCATTCAGAAACAATTATGCAAACCTGCTGGTAAGCTGTTTGTTTTCACCATATAATTTCATGTATACAACCAGTACAGGAAATGCATTACCACCTTTTTTTTGTGTTTTTTTCCAGGTTTTCTCCCATTCCACCCTCTCCTGGCACATGGCAGTATGTGCATGTGGAGGTACACACACTCACTGGAAGCCAGCTCTGCCCATTCCTCCCACCCCATGTGCTGCCCTGTACATTACCCCACCAGACCTCCACCAGGTGGGGAGGGGACTACTGGAGGGGTGACAAACCACTCTACCATCAACAGGACAGGAGAGCAGCCTAACAGCTTGCTCAATACCTCTCATCCCACCCCACCATGCCTGAACCCCAATGTCATTCCTGAACCCTGGTCACCAGCACAGCGCGAGGTAAGGCATCCAGTGCCTAAATACTCAGCACCACCAAGATGGCTTATTACCACCTATTTCTAAGTGGCACATATATAATGCATTGTTCTGTTACCTATCACCAAAAACATTAATATACTGTAAGCAGACACCAATATGTCCCCAACTGACACCTTGTTTATACTCTTAAGGAAATTTCATTTCAATGAGCTCACTCCTTTAACCTCCCTGCACTTGACACGTTGAGTAGTGCAACAAAAAATATTATAACACAATGGTTTGTGTAATTAGCTTCACTTGCTGTAACATATTGTAATATATGGATCGCTAAAATAACAGCATCGAAAATTATGTAAAAGAAATCTTGTAATACACACCAGCTTTCCAATAATACCACACTTCACTGCCAATAATACCAACATTCCAACAACTTATAGTTTTCTTTTTACATGATATCAGCCTGCACTCACCCTTCACAACACTCCACCAGGTAAGATGTCGCCACCTTCTCTCATCCATGTATTACAAAAAATTAAAAAATAGGTTACAGTGACTCACTCAGCTGAAATTCCATCTTGCGGTTCTGGGGACATAGAAACCTCTCAAGCTTCACTCTCAAGGTTATCTATGTCCCCAGAACCCCTCAATGGAATTACAGCCTTTTAATTCACTGTAACCTATCTATTATTCTATTTGTAACCCATGCAGTTTATTGAATATTGCATAGGCTACTTGTTTCAAAATGGCTTGCCATACCATAAAGTTAGCTGGTAGGACAAAGAAGGACAACTAGTTAATTTATGTTTTGTTTTTATTATTGATAAATTTTATTGCAAACACAGTCATTGCATTCAAAAGAAGTGGTGTCGAGAAAGACTCAATGGATGTCTCAACATGTGATGAAAAACTGGGTGCACAAACCAAAGTGACCAACATGAAATGTTAAAGGCAGCCCAACAGTTCTATGAGCTTGCATGGTTGGCACTCATTTTAATACCAAAAGATAGGCAACCAGGCCATGATTTCTTTAGCAAAAATTACAGTTAACTTTATTGCACAGTACACTGATTTTTACCTTACCATCACCATAGGATTGTCACAACGTTTGGTAAGCAAATAAATATCCATAGGGTATATAAGGAGAAAATTACAAGCAATTTCAGTCACAAAAAAAGTCATACATTCAGAACCATGCACTTTCCCAAACCTGGAACTGCTGACGCAACAACACCACACATGACACACTTACGTAGTGACTTTTGTCATCCTCAGAGAGTGTGTGTGTTAGAAGAGGGAGAGTGGTTTTATGTGCAAGATTTAAAAAGACACTCCATAAAGTGCATCTATAGAAAGTGCTGAAATTGACAGACAATACTAATAAAAACAGGACTAGTGTTCAAACTACATGCAATCCCACAAGAAGTAGTGCACCACATAAACTGATGTGCAGTTATTATTTACATTGTCCCAAACTGTTCTTAAGAGATATAAGTTACACAGTGATCAAAAGATGTTATGTTCATGTGCTCGGTTCCAGAGTGTTTTCTTTTTCTTTTAGTTCAAAGTTCAGGCAAACAAACAAAACTTTTATACTGCCCAACTCTATTAACACTGTGGTCAAAGGAGCTTATAAATGTAGCAACATATAATTTCCTGGCATATTTCAGGCAGTAGAGCTGACAAAGTCATGCTGCCCTGACACTATCAAGTAATTCTTAATATTTATTGTATGCCAGAAAACCTTTCTTTTAATTGCAACAAAGCCAAAAAGTCGTACTGCCACCATCTTTTTTTTTTTTCGCTTTTTCTTTTCTAGCACACACTGTAAATCGATGTAGCAACATAGCATTTCCTGGCATAATTCAGGCATTAGAGACAGCAAAGTAAAAAAGGTGAAACATTTATATGTTCTGAAGAGAAATCAGAGTATGCTGCCCCGACATGTGTTTTTTAATATTTGCAGTATGCCAGAAAACATTTTTTAGGTGCAGCAGAGCCAGAAAGTTGCACTGTCACCACCAGCTTTTTTCTTTCTTTTTTCCTGCACACAATGTAAATCAATCTCCTGAACATTTTAAACATTACTTTCTTGGCAGAAGATCTATTTTAGGAAGTTTAGCTGAGCAAGTCATGCTGCCCCGAATTTCTTTATTAACTGTAATAATGAAAACATTTTGGGCTGACAAGTCGTATTGCCATATCAACATAAGGACCTTTCCTTCAGGTACAGCAGAGCCTAAAAGTCATGCTGTTGCTGACAGCTTTTTATTTTTTTTAAGCCTGTTCTGGACCTTTTTGCATCACATATTGTTAATGCAACTCATGATCATTTCTAACCAAAAACTTTTTAATACAAGATTTTCATTACCATTTCTATGTTAAACTTAAACTTTCTGACTTAAAATCTTGAAAGGTGTAAACAATTGAACCAAGCACTGTATATTTACTAATAGTCTATCCTGGCCTGGCCTGGTTGCCTGTTTTTTTGGTATTAGTTTAGTTTAGTTTAGTTTAGTTTATTGTTCTAGGAATTACTACCTTTGAGCCAGAGGCTCTTTTACAAAGGTTCCACGTCAATTAGGTACAGTACAAAAGGTTACATAGATAACACAACAATTTGTGTTGTGTCAAGAGCCCGAAAACATATACAAATACATATTAAATCACTTGTGCAAAAGGACATGAGATATCAATAATCACATTATTATTACAAGAAGAGGTCATGCCAGATTAGGAGAAACAAATAGGAAAAAGTCCAGAACAGAAAGGTTAAGTGAAAGGTGTGGGGAGCAGACAATAGCAGGAGAAAAGGTTTCCCAAACATGTCTTTGTCAGATAACGGAACAGGGTGGGTAGTGAGAAAATAGGAGGTTTAATCAGGGCAGTTACAGGAGCAGGAGGTGGCAAGGTGAGAGAAAAGCCTTGATTTGAAAATACCTAGAGAGGTGGAGGCAGTAATATGAGTGCTGACGGCATTTAGCCAGCTGGGGGCATGATAGGCAAATGATCTTTGTCCCTGAGAAGTCTGCCATCGGGGGACTTGGAGAGGCTGGTGTTCTGATCTTCTGGTAAAACGGGTGCTAGCGCTCGGGCATAACAGGTCTTGGAAACAGGGTGGAGTGAGGCCCAGAGTGGATCTTTTAGCCATCAGGCAGATAAGGTACTTTATCCGGTTTGAGAGTTGCAACCAACCTGAGTCAGCATAGAGTTCACATGTGTGGGTACGTCGATGTGCACCAGTGAGCAGCCGACAGGCCTTATTTAGGGATGTTGTAATGCGACTAAGTGCTGTAGTAGTGGCAGATCCATATATAACTAAGCCATAGTCAACGACTGAGATGATAGAAGATTGTATGGCAATCCTCAGTGCAGAATGGGTAAGAAGCTGTCGGTTCCGATACAGAATCCCAATTCGCTGATTAATAGTTTTCACTGTACTATCAATGTGAGTTGCAAAGGTTAGGCCTTGATCAAAGTTGATTCCAAGATATTTGAAAATTGGCATTTGTTCAAGGGTATTTCCCAGGTATGTATTAATGGTGAGTGGGACTTGCCGTTTCTTGTTTTGCGGGTTACAGAAGAGCATGGATTTAGTTTTTTTGTGGTTTAGAACCAGCTTATGTTCAATGAACCACATCTCAACTTTGGAAAAAGCATGCTGAAGGTTGAGGCGTAAGAGGTTGGATCTTTATGAGTGGCAAGAATCACGGCATCATCGGCATAGAGGATTAATTGTTCAGGGCAGGATTTGGGGAGGGAGTTTAGGAAAAGGCTGAAAAGGAGGGGCCCAGGATGGATCCCTAGGGAACTCCTGAAGCGAACCGGTTTTGAGTCTGAGAGAACTCCAGCTACTTTTACAGATTGAGGCGCTGAGCAAGGTAATTTTTACCCAGTCACGGGACCCTCGAGAGCCCTAAGGATAGAGTTGTTTGATAAGTAGGCCATGGTGAACTGTATCAAATGCCTTGGTTAAGTCAATGTAGATTGCTCCAGTTGGGTTTCCTTTGTCCATGGCATTGTGGATTGCTCCTGAGAATTCAAGTAGAGCAGTCGATGTGCTGTGCCTTTCTAAATCCATGCTGCTGAGTGCATAGGATGTTGTGCTTTTCCAGGTAGTCTGAAATTTGGTCCGCCACCAAGCCTTCAAGGGCCTTAGAGAGAGGTGGTAGTATTGATATCGGGCGATAGTTACCAGGCAGTGACTCATCACCACTTTTGTGCACCTGAGTGACAACTGCAGCCTTCCATTTCCTAGGGAATTGGCTATAGCAGAGGGAGAGATTGAAAATATTTGTGAGGGGGAGCAGTAGTTCCTCCAGAGTGAGGGACAGAAGTTTAAGGTCAATAGTGTCGCTGCTTGCTCGGGACTTAGAAATGGCCTTCTTTACATATTTATAGACTTCATGTGCCTTTACTAGTTTGAAATGGAAGGGTGGTTTGGTTGGAGAAGCAGTAGTAGAAGTAGAAATTGGAGGGTCAGCATCAGTAAAGAAATCAGATGAGAGGACACCACTAAGGTCCGTGAAGGTATCATTTAGGGTGTTTGCAATGATCTCTGGGTCTAATGTAGTGGTTCCATCCACATTCATTATTGTGAGGAGAGGATTTGGACTGCTGACCCATGATATTCTTTATGTTTGTCCCAGAAGGATTTCCTTCGCCCCAGGAGTTGGAGAGGGCATTCTTGAAGTAGGAGCTCTTCATCAAGCGGATCTGTTTAGTACAGTGGTTGCGAGCCTGTTTATACTTTTGAATGTCCGACAGAGTGCCATTAGCTCTTGCAGTGGCCCAGAGGTGATCCCTACTTTTGAGTTGTGCCAATAGCTTTGCTGTGAGCCAGGGATTTGTGAGTGCTTTGATTTTGCGCTTTTTTACTGGTGCATAGGTGTCACAGGCAGTGTTGAAAGTAGTAATAAAGTAATCAAGGGCTAGGTCAACATCTTGAGTTTTGTAAATCAAGACCAGTCTATCTGCCTAAGACAGGTCTTGAGATGAGTAAAGGTTGCCATAAGGTAGGACTCTGCTATAGATGGTTTTGGAGGCGCTTACAAAACTTATTTGTCCAGGTACATATTATTGAGAGTGATCACTGAGCCAGTCAGGAGAACACTTACATTAGTTATATGGTAGGGTGGCTGGTAGGGATCCAGTCAATGGGGTGCTGGTCCATGATTTGTAGTTTTTCCTGGTAGGGGAGTTTACCACTTGTGTTAAATTTGCTGCAAGGATGGCATCTTTGTTTGACCCTGCATCAGGGAGCAAGCCAATTTATATTAAAGTCCCCAAGGAGAAGGAGTTCGATGTCAGAAGGTTGTGTACTTATGAACTCGGAGGACAGCCTGTAGGCGAATCAGGATCTTTTGGTGGGATATAGACAGCAGCAATCGTGAGGACTTTGTTTTGGGTACCAAGTAGTATCTTGATAGGGAGGAGTTGCACTGAGGTTTCTGTGGTGGGATAAGAACCAGGGAGACAGGTGAGGTAGTCCTTTATGTAGATTGCACATCTACCACCCCTTTTTGAGGTCCTATCCAGCCTGAATATCTTGTAGCCTTGTATAGAGATGGCATGATCTGGAGTATTAGGTGTCAGCCAAGTTTCGATGATGGCAAGGATATCCGGATTGTGTTGGCTGGCAAAGATTTGAAGGGAGGCCAGTTTTGGGAGGAGACTGCAGATGTTTAAGGAGGCAATTTTGAGGCCCCCCCCCTCCATTTTGGCAGGCTTTGTTGTACTGTAGGAGACAGGGCCAAGGATTTGAGTGGACACTTCCTGATATCAAGAGGAGGAAGAGTAGGAGTTTAAGAGACAGTTGCTGTACTTTGTAGTCAATTGAATTACACTTCTGAGGCTTATGCAGCTTGGACCAGTGCAGGCGTCTAGGGACCCAGAGCAAGGAGATTATTAGTAATAGAGGATGGTATGCCCATTTATCCTTGTTGTAGCTTGTCAGTTGCACCCAGTTGCTTGCAGATAGGTACCTGGTGGTTAAGTCAAAAGCCAAAAGAATGATCAACAGCTGAGGTCCAGAGTCACTGAAATGTTAAAATTCCTGAAGGTGATTAACTTTGCCTGCACATATGCAGGATGTGAAATCCCTTTGTCTGTATGCTTCTTTGTCATTCAAACAGGTTGCTGAAAAGCCCACATACAGATCATGGAGCAGGTCAAATGAAAATGTGGATTCCAGCAGGACCCAGAGTTATCAAGTTTGTCAGATGTAGTTGCTTCACTTGTGTTTTGCTTGGGATAGCTTCCAAAAAGTTGATTCTAAAATGAAAATAAAGATACCTGATGATGATTTTTTTGCAGAAATCCAGTCCAGGAGACTTTCACGGATGTAGTGGGCAAGAATGGTATAGTTACCACAAGCAGAAAAACATGTAAATCCACAAAAACTAAGCTACAGACACAGACAAACACAAGCAGCCACCACAGACCCAGGGGGCGTGTCAACCTATTAAAATGAGTGCCAACCATGCAAGCTTGTAGAACTGTGGGGCTGCCTTTAGAATTACAGTTATTGCATTGTCAAAATGAAAATAACAATTTTTATCAACAAATATCTTGACCACAACATTAAAGGTAGTGATACATTGAGTTTTCAAGACACTTTCTTGTTGCTGTACATCACTTTATTTCACATATGGGAGTTGGCCACCTCACACTTCTACTCAAGTACAAAACTTTCGACCACTAAACTGCTGTCCTTCTTATCTTGAATCATTGTTAGAGAACAGTAAAACCTATAACTACAGTTACAGGTGCACAGGTATGATTTCATACTGTGCTTTCATATACATAAATATATGCTTTATGAGCATGAAAAAAGGATTATTTGAACCACAGTGTTAGTCATTTTGAAATATAGCATGTAATACTGAGATATGCAATAACATAACCATAACTACAAACAAACTAAACTGGGCATGAACAACTGTGCATCATGACCACCACCACACCAAAAACTACTTAATAAAATAGATGAAGCGTTTAACTGCTCATTATCATATCTAAGTTGATCTTCTGCTGATACAACATGAATGATGTTGTTGATGGGCATAGGGCAAAATTATTAAAAATCCAGTGGTGTAACAACATTAAAACCAGTGTATCACTAACAGAGGCTGACCTCTATAGGGCAGGGGATGGGCACTCCACTAACAAAAATAATGGTTGCTTTGTCATCCATCTTGCTAACCATATGTGCTTGGGTCGAATGCCATGTCCATGGCAGATACCGAGAAGAGACTGCATTTTAACAATGGCAAATAGGTCACCCAAATTTGTGGAATAATGATAAACTGAGACAGTAGCAATGTGACAAGTCACAAAGCAACAACACTGTTTGGAGTATGGGAGTACAGAAAGACATGGCAAAAGCAACAAAATTAATAACAAATTGGTGGTTATGGAAAACACAGGACCATGCAACCAAATGTCATAATCACTGATGTAAGCACCTGGGTTTCCATATAGTTAACAGGCAACAAAAGTGAAGCCATTGGAGGACATGACCTACACAGCACAGACTATTATTTTTTTCAATTAAAAAGAACTGAGCATTTTGAGTCACAGTTTGACAAAACTGTATTTCAAAAAAAGAAATTCACCCAACACCAGTCAATAAAAAAACACAATGAAAATAATCAATACATTTTTTTGTCATTTTAAAACCATTATTCATCAGTTACATCTGGTGGAGGTGTGAACCACGTATAGTGCTCCAATGGAAATGAGTCCTTGATAGATGACACAGCACACGCTGGAAGAACCTTATAATTCATAGAAACATAGAAACATAGAAACATAGAAGTTGACGGCAGATAAGGACCGCAAGGCCCATCCAGTCTGCCCATTTCTTTTTTCTACCTTATAAATGTACCATCGGCCTTTGCTCTGTCAGTGACCTATCTATTCATAGTCATTTGTATTGCTCCCTTATGCCTATCCCATGCCTGTTTGAAGCCCTGCACTGTATTCATAGACACCACTTCTTGTGGTAAGCCATTCCATGCATCTACCACCCTTTCTGTGAAAAAGAATTTCCTCACATTCCCCCTTAATCGGCCTCCCTCTAATCTCATGCTGTGTCCTCTTGTCCTGCTATTTTTCTTATATTTAAACATGTTAGACTCTTTCACCTTGTTTATGCCCTTAAGGTGTTTAAATGTCTCGATCATATCACCTCTCTCCTCCTTTGCTCAAGGGTATACATATTGAGCTCCGTTAATCTGTCCTTATATGTCTTCTGATGCAGTCCCTGCACCATTTTGGTTGCCCTTCTCTGGACTGCCTCAATTTGGTTAATGTCCTTGTGAAGGTGTGGCCTCCAATACTGCCGCAGTACTCCAGATGGGGCCTAACCAATGTCTTGTACAGAGGATTATTACCTCCCTCTTACGACTTGTGATACCCTACTAATACACCCTAACACCCCCTAGCCTTACCTACTGCTTTAGAGGTCTGCTTGGATGATTTTAGGTCATCAGTGATGATGATGCCCAAGTCTCTTTCTTCCTTTGTGACTGCTAGCAACTCCCCTCCCAGCCTATAAGTGGCTTCAGGGTTTCTCTTCCCTATGTGCATGATTTTGCACTTCTTTGCATTAAATCCCAGTTGCCACTCTTCAGACCATTCTGCTAGTTTATCCAGATCTCTTCTCATTCTGCCCACCCCATCTGGATCATCTACTCTGTTGCAGATCTTGGTGTCATCTGCAAACAGACAAGCCTTACCCTCTAGTCCATCTGCGGGGTCACTAATGAAGATGTTGAATAGGACTGGCCCCAGGACTGATCCCTAGAGTACCCACTTGTGACTTGCATCTCTTCTGACTGTATACCATTTACCACCACTCTCTGTTTTCTGCCAGTCAACCAGTTTGCCACCCAGTTGACCAACTTCTGACCCACCAGAGCCTACCTAGCTTATTTATCAATCTTCTATGTGGAACAGTGTCAAAAGCTTTGCTGAAGTCAAGGTAGGCGACATCAACTGCTCCCCTTGGTCCACCACTCTGGTTACCCAGTCAAAGAAATCTATGAGATTAGTTTGACAGGACCTTCCTTTGTAAACCCATGCTGTCTTGGATCCTGTGCCCTATGGATTCCAGGTGTTGCACTATCCTTTCCTTAAGGAGTCTCCATAATCTGCCCACTACTGAGGTAAGACTGACGGTCTGTAGTTCCGCCTCCTCCCTGCTACCACTCTTGTGGGTGGGATCACATGAGCCTTTCTCCAGTCTTCTGGGACCTCTCCTGTGCTCAGAGACTCACTAAACAATTCTGCTAATGGCTCTGCTAGTTCCTCCTTTAGCTCCTTAAGTACCCTGGGATGTATGCCATCAGGTCCCATTGCCTTATCCACCCTGAGCTAATTCTACCCTTCTAGACCCTGCCAGATCCAGGTGACAAATCTTTGATATGCAACATGACGATACGTCCTAAATTAAAAAAGAAAGAGTATGATTAGTAATACGGAATTATAATTGCACGAATGCTAAAATAAAATTTACTTTTACTCAACTGATTTAAACAACATTTTTTGGTGACTGTGTAACACAATCCATTCTTAGAGACATTGGCAAAAAAACATTTATAATGAAATGTCACAAGATCACATATGATTTATTTACAACACACAGTGAAGCAGTGCACTGACAGTAATATAATGAGATTGAGGTTGATGTATCATATGGATACAATGAAAAGTGATCAGATGAGCATAGAGAATAATGCATATGTATGTTGTGCAATTTTTTACACAATCAATGTGTGTGATAATATATAAACCTCGAGAGCAAAGCTATGTAGGTTTATATAGTGTCACACACCAAAGACATTTAAAAAACTGCATATCAAACACCTTCATATGTGTTATTTTTTATAATAACTGGTGCTAAGTAAACAAAGTTCAAAGTCTTAGCATTATGTGCTTCATATGTTGCTGACTCGACCTCTGTATGGTCTCCATGTCATGCTGGTTGTTATGACAACAAGGTAAAGGTTCAACAACTTTTCCATTGTTCAAAATGTGAACAGTGACATTTTTCTAGTCAATAAGTGCCTTAGCGTGGTACATACAACCCTGCATGAGACAATGAAAGTTGTATCAGCTTGCAGGTTAATATGACTTTGCCGTATCAACATGCAAGTTGATATGACTTTTTACAGGTCTCAAAACCAGGTTGAAATTGGAAGGCACCAATTATAGTAACTGAAGCATCACTGATTTCGAGTTGTTTGTGTTTGACAAACGTGTATTAACCATGGCAAAAAACTTTTATCCCCCCAACTAACCTCACTGCCACCCTCCATTAAACTCGGAATGTTACCTCAGTGTGTCTCCCCTCTTTCCACTATCCTCTATATGCATAGGTTAAGATTTTGAGGCATGAGGCTTTAGGTGATCTATGCCCCACAAGGCAACCTTACCAAGACTAAAAACAAAATTCTGTGACGGTCTACAAAAAAATTCAAGAAATATGATATCTATAGGATACCAATCAGGCAAATGCTGAGATGACACACATATGAACATGACTACATAACTGCAGCACTTCCCACTGTATGACGGTCACAGTGTGACATTCCACCTACCCCCATCCACCACTCCTTCCACACACAAAGACAGTCTCACTGCAACTATCACACAGACTGCAAGACCGTGCACAAAGATTTTGTTGCCAATGGCAGCAGTATGCAAGCATTACTGTCCACAAGCAAAGAATGAGGGTAGTGAGTGTGTATACAATGCAGCGCATTAGTTGTACAACTGCTTCCCCACCAACCAAGGATGATTTTTTCAATTGCATGTCTGAACGTAATCAAAATACAAAATCCTAAGAAAAATAAATTCAGAATGCCATTATGTAACTGCAATATGCCACTTCAGTATGTTGTTGATGCCAGAGTTTACCCACTCCAGGTCTGGTTTACTCAACCCAGCCTGCAGCCTCTTTATCAAACCACACCATGCATGGTTAAATCATGGAATTCCCCACAACATGATTTGGTACACTGTTTAAATCATGCACAACATGTCATGGTATATTGCTTAAATTGCAATAAATCACTCCATGGTGCGAGTTCTTTGTGTGATTTTCATCGTCTTGTGTGGGTAAGTAAATCGACTTTGCATAGTCACATACAACAGAAGTTGTAGGTAGATCCACAGCAAACCATTCCCTGTTGAGCCTTATCTATTACAGGCATTTCTTCATCAAATCTTCCAGTAGTCCCATGACATGAGATGTTATGGGTTATAGTAGGTGATAGTGGGCATGGGGGACACAGGCATTTTGGAGAAAATGAGAAAGGTAGCACATGATACAGCAGGGTATGGTGCATCACTGATACGAGGTAGGAGTGGTGCAAGGTAGATGAGAGATTGGTGAACTCTGTGATGGACATGTGTTACAGTTTAACAGAGTGGGCAATGAGCATCAATTACTCAGGCATCGGGGCACCAAGTAAAAGGAACAATGGTGAGGTGTAATGCAACAGGGGAAAGGAGGAAGCAGAATTTGGGGGAAAAGGGGAAGAAACTCATGACAAGTAGTCAGAATGACAGGAAGGGAATGAGGGGATAAAATGAGCTACAAGGAACAGATAGTGAGGTTTACGACAGCAGGGGGATGGTGGGACAGGATGGAGAAAAAAGCAGAGTCACATAATGAATAATTAAGCTCAGTATTTAATAAGGAGACAGAATGGGAGATATCCAAGGGGAGGTGTGTGGTGGAAACAGACTGGGAAGTGATGACAGATGGAGTAATCACAGAGCGTAGTGCAATGGAAGAATTTAGGGCACTGGGAGTGGACAATGCAACAGGGCAGATGGCGACCAGCCAGCCAACACAGTGCACTGAAATAGCTGGCATAGCTTCCATCAGGGTCATTGGTAAACCTCATTACAGACTAATTAAATGAGGGGTGTGCACCTCAGGATCGGAGGATGACTCATATGGTTCCTCTTCATAAGAGTGGGCAAAATGATGCACAAGTGAACTATAGGCCTGTAAGACTGACATCCATCATACGTCAGTTGATGGAGACCATACAGAAGGAGAGGATAGTGGTTCTCCTAGAGGTCAGTGGATTGCATGATAGAAGACAGCATTGATTTGACAATGGCAGATCCTACCAGACCAAACTTGATAGAATACAATGACTGGATAAATATACTATTGAACGTAATCAATTCAGTAGTTGTGATGTATCCAGGTTTGAACAATGTATTCCACCCTGTGTCACATTGTGGAATAGGAAGTAAACTGGAAGGCACAGGAGCAGGTGCCAAAATGGTGGGATGGATAAGGAACTGTCCAAGAGGGATGGCAGGGGTTGCTGTAGGATCTGACAAAACTGGACATCTGGTCAGACACCCGGCAACTGTGCATAGGAAAGAGGATGCAAAGGACAATAAGATGCTGGGTTGTATTGACAGGGGTATATCCCTGAGGAGGGGGGAGGTTATGCTGCCATTTTATAGATTGCTTCGCCTCCCGCACCCCCCTACTAAAGGATTCTCAACTCCTTGGGGGTGAATGTCAGGGGGGCACAAAAAAAATAACAAGTTTTGGGCCGGGCACAACAAAACCACAGTAGCACCTAGACCCAGACCCGAACCCGGAACCCCAGCACCAAAAGCGGAGGCCAACCCCTGTTGCCACAGCGCAGTTCGGCAGCTGACCACAGCACCACCCTCTACATCCCGTCTGCCCCCTGCCAGGCCACACTCACCATGCTCACTCCCCCCCCCACTCATGTACATAAAGTGACATCCTGTCACTGTGGTCGCCCATCCCACCACATCCGGTTGCCCTCCCTCCCTCCTCGCCATTCGTGCTTTCACCCACATCACATCGATGTTTCAGATGGCACCTTAATGCAGGTGCCCACCTCATGTGCTACCCTTGTTTTCAAACATGAAGAAGATAATTAAATTACTGGAGAGGGTGCAATGTGGGGTAACAAAAATGATACAGTGTCTGTAGGATTTACCATACGACTGCAGAATGAGGGAGTTGAACCTGTACTCGAAGGAGGAGAGGAGGGACAGGTGAGATATTGTAACCATCAGTTACATGGCAAACATAAACAAGACAGAGAAGGTTGGGCTCCATATTGTGGATCTTTGAACAAAATAGGCAAAAGTGACAATTTGAAAAAGTAAGAAAATAAAAGAAAAAAATAATGGTAAGCTTATTCATTCAGAGGAATCCCATCATCAAATGGTCCCTCTGATTTGAGATACTCATAAAAGGAAACATCCACCACATGTTGATTCTGACAGTTCAGCTTGAACGTCTCGATGTCTGTCACACATGAAACTTCTTTTGATTCCATTACATCAGGGAACACATCGATTTCAGTGCAACAAACACATTCAAGATCACTTGGCATCAGAGATCACTTTCCACAAGTGCAACTGTAAAAAAAAAACAATGAACACACATCTATGCAAATAAACACCACCATCATTTGAACATGAAAATAATGCTAAGGAATTCAGTCATTAGGTGAAAACTTCTGTGTGGCAAGTGTGGTCAATATCAAAGTGACATTCTTGAATGTATGTGTTTGCTGGTGGTATGAAGCAATGAACAAACACAGTCCAGAAATTGGACAAGATCCACAATGTGTATAACATACTGACAGAGCAGTGTATCATGAGAGCATAATTGGGATTATAGTCAACCTGCCCACAGCAAGTAGAATCCATTATAATGTATGGGCAGCTGCAGCATAGAAAATCACACAAAACCAGCTAATAAAGACAATGGAGAATAACAATGTTAACATTTTCTTTCTTTTTTTTTTTTATTAACTGACACAGTGTGCTGCACATGTTTCTGCAAGATCAAGTGTAAAAAAAAGACTTCTTCCAGCTCAACTGGATAGAGGAAAGCAACTATCTGGCAGCATTCCAAGTTATTGTGTTGTAGAAGTGACATCACTACTGCAGCAGAACAACATAACGATGTCACTACTTCAGCAGAACAAGCATATTCCAGGCATGGAATTCCATACATAACAGCATTCAACCATACACTATCTAGAGAATACTATCTAGGCAACTGTGTGTAACCAGCCTGTGCTGCCACCGAAGGATTCTGATTCCATTAGACCTCGAGACCTAAGCTCTAGAGGTCTCACGGAATCAGAACCCCTAGGTGACAGCATTGGCTGGTTGGGCACAGATGCCCACTTAGTATTTTATATAGTGTATGGAGAACCCTTCGAAAAGTACAGCAAAATAATTGAAATAAGGGACAGAGACAGGATACAGTATTGAGCTAATTTATAAACATTAAATGACAGGGTAAAAAACCACCGCTGCCATCCTGTCAAAGACTGTCAGATGTGCGCATAGCAGCTTTCCCATTCAACAAAGTTTTGTCTTGTGCACTCCAAAACCTGACCAAAATGTTGTTATACCACAGTGAGGTGTAAACTCATTCTTATAATTTTCTGCTGTGGTGTAACAACATTTTGACACTGATGGAATTCAGTATGTAACCTGGGGGCACCATACATTATGTTTTACTCACTTCACAGATAAATACTGCAACCAGAATATGTTACGGTAAATCAACCATCACCTAACTCACAGGTGACAGACACAGTGTAGTACTGCTATTTTTTTTTCCCCTCATCTCTACTTATGCTGTACTTACCCAGGGCATCACTTGGCCTGACTCATGTGACCTTGCCTCCACTGCCAGACTGAAACCCTTACCCCAATGAGGAATCTGGTGCTGTGTCCCCCCCTCTAATAATGACTCCTAACAGGAGGAGGAGGTGGGAGCCACAGAGAGTCATATCAGGGTTAGGGTCCACTGTGGGCATGTGGGCATGGCCACTGGACCGCAGTCATATTCTCACCCAGAAGTAGAGATGCAATGAATTTAAAATCCACCTGCAAAGTGAACGCGAAGTGGCTATTTTGCGTTGACACTTCACTACGCGGAGTGCCACATAGGAAAGGCTCACTTCACCTTGTTATTATTACTTTGCTTTGTCATTTCACTTTAAACGTGAAGTAAGGTGGAGTGATAACAATATTGACAGCACCCCACCCACACAGTCACCAGAATTAATGTGCATCCCCAAAGTGCTACTGTCTCATGTCCAGAAAACTCCCCAGTGCTGACGAAGTGAAATGAGAGCATAACAAGAAATGCAAAGTCTCCCAGAATTAATGGCACACTCAGTCATGCGCACAGTGGTCACACGCAGAGTCATCAGGATTAATGTGCATCCCCAAAATGCTACTGTCTTGTGTCCAAAAAATTCCCCAGTGCTGATGGAATGCTACTGTCTTGTGTCCATAAAATTCCCCAGTGCTGACGAAGTGAAATGAAAGCATAACAAGAAATGCAGTCTCCCAGAATTAATGGTGCATTGCAAATGCACAGACAGATTAAGATTGTGCTGCATACTCAAGGGATGCATACAAAAAGGCACAACACCACCTGGCTAGTGCACACAAGTCACAAATCCAAATCTGGAAAGGAATACATTTTGCCAGTCTGGGGATTAGTGCACGGCAGTAACAATCCACTACTAGTAAAGATACCACAAAGCAGTATAAAACATTCATGCAGGTGTGGTGGATTGCAGGTTTACACTGCTGCAATTACTCAATGGCACAATAAAAGGTGTCTGATTTAATGACATGCATCGCATACACACTCACACACACACACTACAAGTAATGCATAGTAAATTGAAAACCTTTAGTACTATAACCAAATGTTTTAAACAGACAAATTATACACTGCTGCACCACAACAATCAGCAAAAAAATGTCAAGAATTACTGAAAATCTTACTGTGTGTACATTAACACAGTTATACAAGAAAAATATAACCAAAACAGAAAGACTGCCTTTCTCTCCTAATTAATGTTCCTACACCACAAATGCACCCCTCCCCCAAAGCATGCTTCACAGCACACAGATTGACTGTTCTAAATTAACATTCAAGATCCACACACAACAATAATCACTCGATGATTTGAGCACAGAAGGGTTTCCTGCAATCGATGTAGTAAATTTTGAGCAAAAGACATTTTAAACAGCTTTTAGAGGTTTTGAATCGCAGAGCTCTGAGAGCAAACTGTCTCCTGCTACAACTACACACACACTACCCAGGCCAGAACTGAGGCTGTGCAGAACAATCTAGAGCCCACGTGACCTGCAATCCCATGAATCATTGTAGAATTTCATTTGGAGCTCAATTGCAAGGAGAAGTGAGGCGAATTACATTGATTTCAATGTACTTCACCTTAAAATTGGTGGAGAAGTGGTTTGGGGAAGGCAGAATAACGCAAAGTCATTGGTTTCAAGGGACTTCGCATTCATCATTATGAAGCAAAGTACTCCGCTTCACATTGTGGAGTACTCCACGGGTTCCACGTTACTCCGTGAATCACTTCATGGAGCAAATTGGGGCCACTTTTCCCACCGCTGCTTATAGTACTGTAACTCACATGCCGTACAGGAAGGAACACGAATGCCTATGGCTGTACTTCCCCGATGAGCTGCAGCACAAAACTCCCTGACTTAAAAACATGTATTAATTAATACAATGGTGGGGTGGTGAAGCCTGAAGAGATCCTACAAAATAGGCTTACAATACATCCAAGTAACTAGAAAAAAAATTAATGTGATTCATGACATGACCGTGAATCATGATTTGTGACTGCATTTGTGACTGTGATAATGAAGAATATTATTCGATGTCAATGGTGTGAGACATCCTGTATGAAATTGTATTGGGAACATGAATGCCTACAGCTGTACTTCCCTGATGAGCTGTAGCTTAAAGCTCCCTGACTTAAAAACACGTATCAATGAGTACAATGACTGGGTGGTGAAACCTAGAGAGATACTACAAAACAGTCTTACAATACATCCAAGTAACTAATAAAAAAATCGATGCTGTGATTCATGACCTGATCATGAATCATGATTTGTGACTGCATTTGTGGCCATGATGATGATTATTGTGATTTGTATCAAGAGTGACTCATGATGATGGTCCTGACTTAAAAATGCATATTAATGAGTGCAATGTTCATGCAGAATTATTCACCACACCTCTCCAGTACTCTGAAGAGAAGCCAAAGAAACAATTGTGACTTAAGTTACAGATGGAGATTGGGCCCTAAAGAGATGCAAATGCACAGACAGATTAAGATTGTGCTGCACACTGAATTGATGCAGTAACAAAGGCAGAAAACCTAACCAGTGCTCACGATCAGAAATTCAAATCTAGTAAAGAATACCTTTGCCAGTTGGGGTGGGCCATGGGGGGCAGTGTACTGCACTGATGTGGTAACAGTCACTAGTACTAGTACCAGTTAAGATACCACAAAGAAGTACAAAAATCATACAGCTGCAGTGGATAGCAGGTTCACATTGCTGAAATTATTATGTGGCACAATAAAAGGTGTTTGAGTTGATGACACGCTTCACACACATACTCACACACGCACTAGGTAATGCATAGCAAACTGAAAACTTCAGTAATATAACCACATATTTTAAACAAACTAAAAGTTTGCACTGCTGCACCACAACAATCAGCAAAAAATGGCAAGAATTATTCTCTGTGTGTACATTAACACAGTTATACAAGAAAAATATCACCAAAACAGAAAGCACTGTCTTTTTCTCCAAGTTTATCTACCTACACCACAGATTCTCCCCTCCCCCAAAGCACACTTCCACTGCCTCTCAGTACACAGACTGAATGTTGTATGTTAACATTCAAAATCCATACACAAACAATAAACGCTCGATGATATGAGCACAGGAGGGTTTCTTATAATTGCTGAACTAAAGTTTCAGCAAAAAAAATTACTCAGAAAGGCTTTTTTAATAGCTTTTAGAAGGTTTTAATCATAGAGATCTCTCAGAGCAGGTTGTCTCCTACAGCTTCCTACACACACTATCCCAAACTGAGGCTGTGCAGAACAATCTAGAGTCCATGTGACCTGAAATCCCATGAATTACTGCAAAATTCGCCTTTGGAGCTTAAAAACAAGGTGAAGTTAGGTGAAGTACATTGTTTTCAATGTACTTCACCTTCAGAATTGGTGGAGTAGTGGTTTGGGAAGGCGGAGTAATGCAAATTCATTATTTTCAATGGACTTCGCGTTGCCCATCACAACTCGAGGTACTCCGCTTCGTGTTGTGGAGCACTCCGTGAATTCACATTCACTCTGTGAATCACTTCGTGCAGCGAATTGGAGCCGCTTCGACCATCTCTACCCAGCAGCTGGGGATTTTTCCTTGTTTCTTCCATCCACCCAGAAGCAGGATGTGCAATGATCTGTGCACTCTCACCCACGTCCACAGGATGAATGCCTGATGCCACCTTCCCCCCTTTCTAGGTCCCAGCTGCTGTGCACCAGTCTCCACTGGGTGCCGCTAGTGGAATGGGATGTGGGCTCCCTCCTTCTCACGAGAGGAGAGCAGTCCATCAGACACTCGATCTTCTCCTTCCCCATTCAACCCCAGCTACCTGTGCTCATTACCAGACTCTAGCTGCCAGCATGGTATGAGGTAAGGCAGATGCCTCTGCCCTTAGAACCACCTGGCCAACTTAGTATTGCTGTCTTGAGGCAATTTATTGTGGCACACTCAGGGGAATACCTTATATAAAAAAAAAATACACGCTTGAGGAAGAGGGAGTGATCACAACTCAGACAATGCTGTGGTAGCAACAGCAAGAATGCAGTGCTATGCACAAAATATGTCTGTGGTTCAAGTGACAACCATTCATAGTGAATATCAAATTGGTCACAGAAGTGAAAGATGTATTACAAATCCATGCACATTAGGGAGTCGCAGACATATGGATGCTGATCATGGTGTGTTACTGAACACCTCTTAACCCAGACCACCCAGACAACCCACTCTCCCCCTCATCCAAACAAACAAAAAAAAAAACAACACACAGTGACTGCTACCATGATGGGGCATGCAATGTTGTGACAGATTGTACACATATGTAGCAGTCATAATAGGAACAAAGAAAAAGTAATAATAGTCCATGACAAAGCATACTAAAACAATTTTCAAAAAAACTACTGATGCCCAGTAAAAGGGATGGATGCAACCTAAGGATCTCACACACACACACACACACACACACACACACACTCACACTCAATGCAATTGTACATTTAGCACACAATGCATATGCACAGCTAGCACAATTGATTATAAGAAATTCAGCACACTTAAACAGCACACAGAGCAAGGTAATTGGAGAAAAATAATAACCAAGGATGCAAGCATTGAAACTGCAGGACTGCATCATGATGTAATATCAGACTACTACCACAATGAAGATAAGATCCTGGGGGGGGCATTTACGAATGCAAAAAAAAAAACCCAAAGTACCCCGATTTATCTGAAAAAAGTAATACATGCAGAAGCAACCTGAAAAGGGCAACAAGATGTCCATTTGCATGTCATAATGACTCATGGCAAACCGCTGCAGCCACCCACTCCACCCCTATTCATGATGCCTCGATACTGAAGTAGCTTTTCACTGGCTTTGCTGGGTCTTCTAACTATACTAACATATTAGTGGCAAAAAACACAAAGCGATCTCTACAATCACACACACAGTTTTAAAGACATGCATACCAGTAACCAACATGGAAAGCACCTCACTATGCTTCAGCATCCAGTCAGTGTCTCCCATTCCAAGCTGTTAGCTGCCCAGTCAGAATCTCTGCATGCTCATCAGAGGACTCACTACCCACAGCACCAGCAGATTCATCAGCTGCATCAGCCTCTGGCTCAAACATATATGGCTGGATTTGCAAAAGATTCACAAAGACAAGAGATAAATCAGAATCCACCTCTGCCAGTTTGCCTTTGCAGTTCAATCGCACAAATGCCAGACGTGTCGCTGCTATTACATCATTTCACCATGTGACCACACAAGCTGATTAACAGAGGAACCTCTTGCACTCACGCAGCACAACAACAATAAAACTTATTTTTATGCTGTAAGACATTCATTTCTAAACTTCATACACATGCAGTGAAACAAATTGACTACTGGGGACGACAAGGGTAAAATTAGAAATGTTCAGAAATGTAACCCTGTTTATGCTTCCTTTAAGTACCCCAGCCAGGAGCAACCTGAAATGTTAGTCTGGCTAAAGGAACACTGTCAAACCCATTATGTCTGAAAGCGATCCTAGTTTAAACAAGCATTTGTCAATGATGGATGTTCACCACTGTTATGGAAGTCCTGGGGTACTAGTTGCTTTGTATGATTGAGCGGTGTTGATGGTGATAAAGAACATGCTGCAGAGGTTTAAAATAAGGCTTCTTGTGTTAAAAAAGCATGTAAGCTGCCTTTTTTAACTTAAGATGGTATAGCATTGCTACAGTGATAACTTTACAGTGACATGGTCAATGCCGACAACATCACCATGTCGCTGTAAAGTCCACATGGGACCCCGGCACTCCTTCCTAAGGGCCTGCACCCCATACCCAAATCAGTTCAATCTTGGACTTGATAATTATAAGTTGGGGGTGCAAGGGGAACAGCCCCTTGCATGGGGGTGCAGGGAACACAGCCCCCCACAAAACAAGACCTTTTAACTTGACAGCACCATGCCGACTACAATTGCAGTCAATGTAGTGGTATTGGGGAAATGTGGCGTCAACAAGAAATTGTCGATGCAGCATCATAGATCCACTTAAGATTACTTAGATATCTATCAAGGAAGCCCTGGACTGTAGAGAGAGGACAGCAAGTGAGTTCCGTTGTTGTAGTGTAGCATGACCAAGCGGTGTTATTGGTAGTAAAGGATGTTCTGCCAGAGGTTTATAATAAGTCATCTTCTGTTAAAAAAGTATGTAAACTCCTTTTTTTAAACTTAAGATTAGTGAGATATCAGTAAAAGAAGCCGCTGACTGTAGAAAGAGGACAGCAAGCTAGTCAGCAGAAAGGGAAGATACAGGTCCAAGTGACCGTTAGTGTAGCAGTAACACTCATTCAGGCTTGTGTCTTCAGGAAATGCCAGAACTTTAGCTTCAGCGAGTGGGGATCACCAGGGTGCACACCTCTTCCCCTGGTTTGTTGAGTTTAACTTTCTGGGACTGGTTATGTCAGGCTACCAGGCAAGATGCAAGTTCACAGATTACTCTTGTTGAACCCTCTGGTCACTACGGACAAGGTCATAGCAGACCATGAGTCTGGGTATAGTAGAAACTGAACTCTTTTGTTGGACCATCTGTTCACTGGGGAAAATGTTGTTGCAGACTACTGGACAGGGTATTCACAAAGAAGTATCAAATTATTATCCAAAAGTCTTGCAGATTTTGTCACTCCTGGATCTGGCTGCATTCGTGGCTACTGGATCTGGCCATTTTTATTGCCTCTGGATCTGGCTGCCTTTGTCACTCCTGAATCTGGTTGTTTTTGTCAGTTCTGGATTTGCTGCTTTCACTGATCCTGAAAAAGAACTCAAACCCGCTGTACATCAAAGTCCCTGGCTACTAAACTGTTGCAGCTCATAGGCTGCCTTTATTTCCTTGGGGGATAAGCTGTAGCAAGGAAGGAGCAGGAGGTGACCTTGCCTAGCTATCACCATAGTCTGACTCAACAGCTGTCCCCAGAATAGAAGCATACATGGAATGGAAAATGCAGGTTGTAGCAGTTCTAATAAAGTCCTTGTTAAAACAGGTGTAATTTCTTATTCATGCTTGCTAGGATGTCTTTTGCGCCAGTACTCACTTTACACTCCAGGCACATGACCACAGTTCGTTCAAGGAGTACCACAATTAACAGCTATGTAGTTCGTAAAGTGGGGCACCACCTAGGTCAGACAGGCTCAAAACATTAACACATTGTCACCTTTAAGATGCAATTTAGCTTGGCTGAATCATGCATTAAAAACTGTCTCTTCAAATGCTGAGGGAAAATGCATTAATGCATTGTGCCCAATTCAGGAATGGGCTTAGCATGATGTAAGAGATTTGTGCTGGAGGGCCAGTCACAAGGGCCAAATTTCCGCGGTCAGTGCGGCAACTGAAATTCACAAAGGGTGCCAGCCACAACCTCCAATGGAAGTCCCTTGCATCAGCCACACCATGGTAGACCAGCTCCCCCCTGGTCTAAGTGTGTACCAATGGGGGAGCTAATTTACAGGGCTTGCACTAAAGCTTTGACTTAACCTGCTGTAAACTGAAGAAATTGCCGCAACTGTGCCAAACATTGCTGAATTGGGCATACTTGTGGAGGATGTCTTTGGATACTGAACTGTAGGCAGGTTCACACAGTAATGCAATGTCTCTTGAAAATACTGAGCAGTAGGCAAATTTAAATAGTAGTGCAATGTCTCATGAAAATACTGAGCAGTAGGCAGGTTCAAACAATGCACATTCAGTTATTGGTTTACAAATGAGTCCCTCTGAAATAATTTTCATTGCCATGGAGCTTTCTGGGTCATGCCTTATGGGTAGAATTATTTGTAGTTTACATGTTCCTGTATAGATTAGCTCCTGTGGAGCTGCTGTTGAAACCTCCACCTTGTGAGCGTTTTGGGTGATTAGCTTAGCCTGCCCCTCACACACTACCTCCTGTGGAGCTGACTGTTTCTTCCACACCATGCACTCCACTGCAATCTCACCTTCCTGGCTCACACTGGCTCCTATGGAGCCCTGTGCTGTCTCAGTGGGTCTGCTGCTGGGTGTCACCTCCCACCTATGCAGCCTTAGCCACTATCGGTGCCCTGAGTGGTGCAGTTCACCTGCTTGGAGAAACAAAAAAAAGTTTCTCTTGACAGCGGATGGCATTGTAGAACTGTGCCACCACCTACCCACTCACCACCTCTGCTGAGATTCATAAATGGGATGTAGCGGGACCAGGAGGCTTGGCTGTCTCACTGCTGCGAAACTTATTTGGGGAAAAGAGGGGGCCATGAATTACAATTGCTGCTGCTGTGGGGCTGAAGAACTCACTGTCACAACCTGTTCACTCATTCTGGAGCCATTGAACAGAAGAGGGACACCCAGAGAGCCACCAGGACCCATTTAACCCAGACAGGTGAGTCATTAGGGGTCTGTTGCCTTCATGTTCTCCTCCATTACTGCTGACTTCTGACTCTCTGTTCCAATGGTCACTGCTGGCAGTTTCTCCTTCTAATCGGCTCAATGTTCCACACTCAAACCCTGATCTTGAGCTGTTACAGACTCTGTAGTGTGGCTATGCTGGACTATGGCTGAGGCCTCAGCACCAGGTGCCTTTCCCTCATGCTAAACAAAAACAGAAACCAAGAGCACTCTGCGGCATTAGTGGCATGGAAGGTCAACTTTGCAGACCTAGCAATGCCTGCAATAAAGTGTTTGAAGGGCTAACGTAATTAGTCTGTGAATTTCTTTGGATAACCTGCATGCATAGTGTTTGTTTTTGGCCTTCCTTCATCTTGCCTACTCCATGAAGAACTGTATAAGCAGACATCAAGATCAGAGTGCCAGAAAAAAAAGTATTCTCCTTACTTACCTTTTAAAATAAAGCCCAGGCTTGGGCTACTGTAGAATGAGACTGGCTGTGAGGGGGGAGAGTATGGAACTATTTACCAGGGGATCTCTGAAGGGGAAAGTGAGTTGGAAAGCTGGCTGCCAGGGGTCTGGAAGTAACGTATGACTCTAACAACAAGGGAGGGGGTAGAGAACTGGCTACCAGGGTTATTCCGACACAGAAGGAAACTTTCTATGGGCAAAAGGCCTTATCTGCTGAATGTGTCCTCTTCGGTCTTCTGGCACACACATATGACTGCCCTTCCCTGGCAAATGGTTCTACTGTCAGGCCCCAACTCTGGGGCACTACATATGCTTGCTTGTATTTGCTGAGTAGTTACATAGAAACATAGAAATTGATGGCAGATAAGGACTGCCGAGGCCATCTAGTCTGCCTATTTTTCCCATATTCCCATTTCATCCATAGTTGTTGGGACTAGATACCACAGCAGTTAAAATTAACAAATGAGTAACACACATTTCAATAGAGGAATTGTTATGATTGGGAATTGAAGAGGTTCACACATAACTTTGTTGTTGTTTTTAGTCTGTGACAACAACTTTTAAAAATAGCATTTTTTATTACCCCAGCATGTGAACACGATGGGTGTCATTAATCAAATCCCGTCTGAAATGTGATTTTACAGAATGACTATGAAAACAGGTTTGAGATGGGCACCTGAAAATGACACCTGCCATGTTCATTAGGTGGAGTAAAAAAGACTATTTGGAAAATGTGGGTTCAAAATGTAAAAAAAAAAAAAAAATAGCAGCAACTTTATGAGTAAATGCTGAAAAATGACAATTATCTTCATAATTTTTTTTTTTTGAGATTTTCACACCAAATTTTCAACATAGGCTTCTTATTACCCCATCATCTAAACATGATAGCTGTCAGTTAGGAAAGCCTGCACAAAACATTATTTTGCAGTATGACCCAG
This sequence comes from Neoceratodus forsteri, assembly GCA_016271365.2. NCBI lineage: Eukaryota > Metazoa > Chordata > Ceratodontiformes > Ceratodontidae > Neoceratodus > Neoceratodus forsteri. The sequence continues at coordinate 505,932,241 of CM057452.1, read as the reverse complement.
AAAACATATTTTGGGTGAGATCGGAAAACTGATACCTGTCATATGACAATATGGCTCAAAATCTCAAAAAAATGGCAATGTTATGAGTAAATGTTGAAAACATGTCAACTTTTTTCATGAATTTATTGTTTTTTTGAGATTTTGACCCCACATTTTCGACATACTTAATGTATTAACCCCCTTTTTTTGGTTAAGCCGTGTAATATTTTAAACTCTAAACTGAAAACATACTGTATGTCAGAGGAGATTTGAAAAATACACCTGTCTTATTCATGAGGTGGGGAAAAAAGGCTTTTTTGACAATTGTGGGAAAAATTTAAAAAGATGACAATATTATGAGTAAAAGTTCAAATGCATTAAAAAAACATTAATTGGACTTATAGTACATTATTTTGTCTCCGTTAATGGTTGGGAGTGATAGGGAAAGGAGCATTGCCAGTCATAGACAGGATTACTTCATGGGATCCTAGCTAGGTAAGAGAAGAACTGAGCATGGTACGGGGTGGTGCATGCTGAGAGGGGATGGAGGCATGAAGGATGGGGCCATGGAGTTAAAAGAAATCAGTGGATGTTTTCTTTGGTTCAGTTTTTTTTTCCTTTAAGGGAATGACAAGGGATTGTTTTCTTTTTTATCAGGTACCTGACATTGGGATTGGGCATCCCAGTGTTGGTGTGTTGCTTGGCAGCACTGGGGACTGGGAACCCCGGTGTTGCATACTATAGTGGGTGGGGTTTGTTAGCCAGCACCAGTGGCTGGCACCCTGGTGTTAGAGTGTGTCACTGAATTGTTGTTTGTATGTAGGGGAGGATGTTGTTTGCTGGCACCAGGGGTTGGGCACCTCCGTGTTTGACTATTTTTAATAGTAATGTCAGATGGGAGGGGTTAATGCCAGCAGCAGGTTGAGCACCTGCCACCGGTAAAGTTATAGTGCAGCTGAGTTGGGCAGAAGGCTGGGATACCAGCTGCAGGCTCATTTCCTGTGCAGTTGGTTCTGCTTCAGTGGTGCTTTACAGTGCTTTGTTTTTGAGCTGGATGTTGACATGTAGAGATGGATGAAGTGGCCCCAATTCATTCCATGAAGTGATTCACGGAGTGAAGGCGAGTTCGCGGAGTGCTCCACAACATGAAGCAGAGTACTTTGCGTTATAATGTACAATGCAAAGTCCATTGGAAACAATGACTGCATTACTCCGCCTTCCCAAACCACTACTCCACCAATTCTTAAGGTGAAGTACATTGAAAACAATGTACTTCACCTCACTTTGTCTTGTTTTTAAGCTCCAAAGGCGAATTTTGCAGTGATTCATGGGATTTCAGGTCACATGGGCTCTACATTGTTCTGCACAGCCTCAGTTTGGGGTAGTGTGTGTAGGAAGCTGTAGGAGACAATCTGCTCTGAGAGCTCTTTGCGATTCATATCTTCTAAAAGATATTAAAAAAGCCTTTTTGAGACATTTTATTTGCTGAAACTTTAGTTCATCAATTATAGGAAACCTTCCTGTGCTCATATCATCGAGCATTTATTGTTTGTGTGTGGATTTTGAATGCTAATGTACAACATTCAGCCTGTGTCCTGAGAGACAGTGGAAGTGTGTTTTGCAGGAGGGGCGTATCTGTGGTGTAGGTAGATTAACTTGAAGAAAAAGACAGTGCTTCCTGTTTTGGTGATATTTTTCTTGTATAACTGTTAATGTACACACAGTAATATTTTCAATAATTCTTGCCATTTTTTTGCTGATTGTTGTGGTGCAGCAGTGCATAATTTTAGTTTGTTTAAAATATGTGGTTATATTACTGAAGTTTTCAATTTGTTACGCATTACTTAGTGTGTGTATGAGTATGTGTGTGATGAATGTCATCAAATCAGACACCTTTTATTGTGCCACATAATTTCAGCAATGTGAACCTGCTAACCACTTCAGCTGTGCTATTTTTGTACTACTTTGCGGTACCTTTACTGGTACTAGCACTAGTGACTGTTACTGCAGCAGTGCAGTAAACTGCCTCCCCCCCACCGTGGCCTGCCCCAGCCGGCAAAGGTATTATTTTCCAGATTTGAATTTCTGATGGTGGGTACTGGTTAGGTGTTGTGCCTTTGCGTCTGCATCTCTTCAGTGCACAGTGCAATCTTAATCTGTCTGTGTATTTGCATCTCTTTAGGGCCCAATCTCCATCTATAACTTAAGTCACAGTTGTTTCTTTGGCTTCCCTTCAGAGTACTAGACAGGTGTGGTGCATAATTCTGCATGAACATTGTACTCATTAATATGCGTTTTTAAGTCAGGACCATCATCACGAGTCACTAGTGATGCAAATCACCTTCTTCATCATCACGGTCACAAATGCAGTCACAAATCACTATTCAAGATCATGTCATGAATCACAACACTAATTTTTTGGCTAGTTACTTGGATGTATTGTAAGCATGTTTTGTAGCATCTCTCCAGGCTACACCACCTCACCATTGTACTCATTAATGAGCATTTTTAAGTCAGGGAGTTTGTGCTACAGCTCATCAGGGAAGTACAGCCGTAGGCATTCGTGTTCCCAATACAGTTCCATATTGGTTATCTCACACCGTCGACACTGAGTCACTTTTTTCATCATCACAGTCACAAATCACAAATCACGATCATGTCACACGAATCACAACATCAATTTTTTACTAGTTACTTGGATGTATTGTAAGCATGTTTTATAGTATCTCTCCAGGCTTCAACACTCCACCACTGTACTCATTAAGAAGCATTTTTTTATTATTACTTTTTGGGCCCCATCCAGCACTGGTACCTCTGCCCGGTCATGGCCCTCACCAGCCTTTGCTGCCCACATGGGCTGCTACTCCCCACAATACCCCCTGGCTTTCCCCCCAGGGTGGGGATGCAACACTGGACCCGAAGCAGCGGAGACTACGGAACAGGTTGGAGGAGTCAGCCTGGGAGCAACTGTGGGCGTGGCAAGGTGGGCACCATATAGGCACTGGAGCAGCAATTTATTTCCCCCTGTAAGAGGGGCAGAAGCGTGTAATGATGCCTGTGTCCATCACACCCCTCAGGAACTTGCTGACACCGGCTGCTGTGGCACCCCTAGCCTCCACCAGGGGTCGCTTCAGTGCCAGACATGCCCCGCACCCTCCCCCCTGGAAAAGATACATACATAGATACATAGACAGTGCTGGCAGATAAGGGCCTATGGCCCACCCAGTCTGCCCATTTGAGCTTGTAAGTTCAGTTTGTTTTCATAGAAGTCTGTTGCCCCTTACCCCTGACCTCCAGAATTCCTTTATGTCTATCCCATGCGTTCTAAATCCTGTGATTGTTTCAGCCCCACCACTTCCTCTGGCAGTGTTAAACTTGTCCACCACCGTTCTGTGAAGAATTCTTTCTCATGTTTCCTCTGAATCGTCCTCCCTCCAACTTCATCCCATGCCCTCTAGTCCTGGAACATCTTTTATGCTTAAAATAGTGTTTTCCTGCACCCTGTTCCTCCCTGTAAGATACTTGTATGTCTCTATCATATCCTCTCCTCCTCTCCTCCAGGGAGTACATGTTCAGTTCCTTCAACCTGTCTTCATAGGACTTGTGATGCAATCCATGCACCATCTTTGTTGCCCTCCTCTGAGACCTTCTCTACCCTGTCTATGTCCTTACGTAGGTATGGTCTCCAGAACTGTACACTGTACTCCAGGTGGGGCCCTCACTAGTGTCTTGTATAGTAGAATTATGACCTCCCTTTTCCTGCTGGTGATGCCCCTGCCTATACATCCCAGCATCCTATTTGCTTTACCTGCTGCCTTGTCACACTGTTTGCCTACCTTGAGGTCAACAGAGATGACAACCCCAAGATCCCTTTCCTGCTTGGTGCATGCTATATCCTCACCCCCCAACTGATACATTGTGCTAGGGTTTTTGTGCCCCATATGCATTATCTTGCACTTCTTTGCATTGAATTTCAACTACCAAACTGACCATTCTTCAAGTTTCTGCAGGTCGCTTCTCATTCTGTCTACACCCTCTGGTGTGTCTACTCTGTTACAGAGCTTTGTGTCATCAGCGAACAGTGAAATTCTGCCTTCTAGGTCCTGTGCAATGTCACTGATGAAGATGTTAAATAGAACCGTCCCAGCACTGATCCCTGTGGTACCCCACTGGTCACTCTTCCTCTGTGGAGTGACAGCCATTTACCACCACCCTCTGTGTCCTGCCGCCCAGCCAGTTACCTACCCACCACACTACTGTCCTGCCCACACCCATATTCCCCAGTTTGTGTAATAGTCTTCTATGTGGCACAGTGTCAAAGGCCTTGCTGAAGTCCAGATAGGCCATGTCCACTGCCCTCCCCTGATCCACCTCCGTAGTCACCCAGTCAAAAAATTCAACGAGGTTGGTCTGACAGGACCTCCCCCTGGTGAAACCATGCTGCCTTGGGTCCTGTAGTCCATTGACAACCAGATGTTCCACCAATCTCTCCTTCAGTAGTGCTTCCATGATCTTCCCCACTACCGAGGTGAGGCTGACTGGTCTGTAGTTCCCTGCTTCCTCTTTGTTCCCACTTTTGTAAAGGGACTACATCTGCTGTCCTCCAGTCTTTGGGTACCTTCCCTGTTTCCAGTGATCGGCTAAACAGGATAGCCAGAGGTTCAGCCACCACCTCTCTTAGTTCTTTAAGGACCCTGGGGTGCACCCCATCTGGCCTCATTGCTTTATCAACTCATTACTTCCAGTTCCTTCAGGACCCTTTCTCGTGTAAAGGGACTTGTGTCCATTTCTGCACCATTCTCACACCTTGTACTCCCTTCAGACCCATTACCCTCCTCTTCCTCAGTAAAGACTGAGCAGAAATACCTGTTCAATATGTCAGCTTTACTGTTGTCATCCTCTACGCGGCCCCCTTCCTCCCTCTTCAGTCTCATTATCCCTCCCTTTGTCTTTCTTTTTTTCACTTATGTACCTGTAAAAGGTTTTGTCCCCTCTACCCACTGATTTTGCAATGTGTTCTTCTGTCTGAGCTTTGGCTTTCCTTACTGACCTCTCTGCCTCCCTTTGCTTCTCCTGGTACTTCTCCCTATCTCCTTCTGCCTGTGTCTTTTTGTATTGCCTAAATGCAATCTTTTTGGCTTTCACTTTCTTTGCTACCTCTTTGGAAAACCATAATGGTCTCCTCTTCCTTTTCCTCTTGCTAACCTGCTTAATGCATAATTCTGTTGTTCTTGTAATTCCCATTTTAAATACTGCCCACTGTTCCTCAACCCCTGATTCCTGTCCCATTCCCCTTAATGCCTCTTTCAAGTATCTCCCCATTTTCCCAAAGTCTGCCACCCCTAAAATCTAGGATATGTGTTTTTGTGTGGTTTGGTTCTGCTCTTTCTGTGATTTCAAACCACAATGACTGGTGGTCACTGTTTCCCAGGTGCTCCCCCACTGTTACCCCATCACACTGTCCCTGTTTGTGAGCACAAGGTCCAGTATTGCCTTCTGCCGAGTTGGTTCCATGACTAGTTGCTTGAGGAAGGCACCTGAAGGAGTCCAGGATAAATCTGCTCCTAGTTGATGCTGCTGCTGGGATGCTCCAGTCCACGCCTGGAATATTGAAGTCTCCAACTAGTACTACCTCACCCTTGTCTGCCTTCCTTTGGATGGCTAGCATCAGCTCCCCTATCTGTTTCTTCCTCCTGGCTGGTGGTCTATAGACCACACCTGTGCAGATGGCTGTCCCCATTTTCCTTTCCAGCTTAACCCACAGTATCTCTCCCCCATTTTGTTCCTCCTGGATCTCTGTGGCCCTTATGTCATTTTTCACATACAGTGCCACTCCTCCTCCCTTTCTGCCTGCTCTGTCTCTTCTGAATATGTTGTAGCCAGGTATGGCCATCTCCCAGTCGTGGTTATCATTACACCAGGTTTCAGTGATGGCCACAATGTCCAGGTCTGACTGTACCATGACAGCCTCCGGATCTTCCATCTTGTTGCTAAGGCTCCTGGCATTTGCACACATGGCTTTCCATGATTTGACCTCCCTAGACTGTTTCACTGTTCTACTCCAGCCCCTTCCTTGGTTGTCATTTATCCCTGGTTCTCCTTGCTGTCTGCCCTTCTGCTGAATTTTGCCCCTTTTCTGCTTATCCACCTCTTGTGCACTGATCTCCATCTTTTGCACACTGCTTTGCAAAGATAGCCACTCCTCTGGTTCACTGGTTCCACTGCTAGCTGTTGGGGGTGAGCAAGTAGGTACCCTCCTTGCTGGCCTGCCACCCTCCTTTGCTAGTTTAAATGCTTGTCAATGTAGCATTTAAACTTATCATTGAGTGCTTGGATTCCCCTCCAGGATGGATGCAGGCCATCAGGCTGGAACAAACCTCCATCCCTCCAGGTGGGTCCCCAGTCACCAATGAATCCAAACCCTTCCTCACAGCACCAGTTCTTCAACCATGAGTTAAAGTTCCTGGTGCATGCACTCCTATGCTCTCCTTGCCTCTCACAGGTAGTACTTGAGAAAGTGACAGAAGTAGCTACTTGCTTGAGACCCTCTGCAGTTTCCTAAACTCTTCCTGAACTTCCTTTGGCTCCCCATTTGCCAGGTCATTAGTACCTAGGTGGATAATGACATCCAGCTCACTCTCCCGTCTTGCCTTCCCAGTGATCCCCAGGAACTTCCTTCCATCCCTCCATGCTGTGGCACCTGGTAGGCACCTCACCTCCCTGTCCTCCCCCTCCCGTATTCCTAGCTGGATCCCTCTTATGATCGAGTCCCCCACCAGGATTCACTTCCTCCTCCTCTGGGGTCCACTGCTTTCCCCGCTGAGGTCACCTCCTTGGCTAACCTCCACATCCTTTCCTTCCACTTCTCTGGGTACCTCTATTTGGTTGTCCTCATTTGCCAATGTGGCATATGAGTTCTTGAGTGGAATAGGATCTGGGATGTGCCTCTGCCTGACTGCTCTAACCATCCCTGAGCCCACTGTCATCCAAGTGCTCCTCGAAAAGAAGGGCAGCGCATAGGATGCTGGATCATTCTCCCCCGGCCAGCCCTCAAATGACCCAGGTCCATTCCGAACCTGGGTTGCCGGCGTCGCAAGCAGAAAATCCAACTGCTGCACTGGCAGGCCGGCCCTTAATTAGCATTTTTAACTCAGGGAGTATTGTGCTACAGTTCATCTGGGAAGTACAGCCATAGGCATTCGTGTCCCTTCCCGTACAGCATGTGAGTTACAGTACTGTAAGTAGTGGTGGGCGAAGTGGCCCCAATTTTCTCTGCGAAGTGATTCACTGAGTAACGTGGAATCCACGGAGAACTCCACATTGTGATGCAAAGTACTTCGCTTCATAATGAGGAATGTGAAGTCCACTGAAGCCAATGACTGCATTATTCCCCCTTCCCCAAACCACTTCTCCACCAATTTTAAGGCAAAGTACATTGAAATCAATGTAATTCACCTCACTTCACCTTGTAATTGAGCTCCAAATGAAATTCTGCAGTTATTCATGGGATTGCAGGTCACATGGGCTCTAGATTGTTCAGCACAGCCTCAGCTCTGGCCTGGGTAGTGTGTGTGTGCAATGGTAGCTGCAGACAGTTTTGCTCTCAGAGCTCTGCAATTCAAAACCTCTAAACGCTGTTTAAAATGGCTTTTTGAGTAATATTGTTTGCTCAAAATGTAGTACATCAATTGTAGAAAACCCTTCTGTGCTCATATCATTGAGTGATTATTGTTGTGTGTGGATTTTGAATGTTAATTTAGAACAGTCAGTCTGTGTACTGTGAAGTGTGCTTTGCGGAGGGGCGTATCTGTGGTGTAGGTAGATTAACTGGGAGAAAAAGGCAGTCTTTCTATTTTGGTAATATTTTTCTTGTATAACTGTGTTAATGTACACACAGTAATATTTTCAGTTATTCTTGACATTTTTTTTGCTGATTGTTGTGGTGCAGCAGTGTACAATTTGTCTGTTTAAACATTTGGTTATATTACTAAAGGTTTTCAATTTGCTACACATTACTTGAGTGTGCATGTGTGATGCAGGCAATGCATGCCATTAAATCAGGCAGTATAGCGCAGTGGTCTAAGGCTCTGAGCTGCAAATCTGGTGACATCCAGCAAACCAGACCAGGGTTTGAATCCCACAGCTTCCACTTGTATACTGTGTGACCCTGAGCAAGTCACTCAACCTCCTTGTGCTCCCAGGTCGCTCCTGTAAAAAAGCTTTCAGCTTCGTGTGCTATACCTGGTTAAACAACTAAATAAAAAAAAAAAATCAGACACCTTTTTTTGTGTTACAGAATAATTGCAGCAGTGTGAACCTGTTATCCACCTCACCTGCATGAATTTTTTATGTTGCTTTTTGGTATCTTTACGGGTAGGGGATTGTTACTGGGGTGCACTAATCCCACAACTGGCAAAATGTATTCCTTTCCAAATTTGGATTTGAGACTTGTTAGCACTGGTTAGGTGTTGTTGTGCCTTTTCACATGCATCCCTTGAGTGCGCAATACAATCTTAATCTGTCAGTGCATTTGCATAGCACCATTAATTCTGATTTCACTTTGTCAGCACTGGGGAATTTTCTGGACACAAGACAGTGTAAAGGAGGTAAAAAAGTACAATGAGTAAATTATCCATTACAGATACTTAGAAAGGAGACGAATGGAGACGGTACTGATGGCTGAAGAATTTAATGATTATAATAATAATCATAGCGAGATATTACAAGTGGTACATCCTTCATTCTTAATTCTTAATTCTTCATTCTTCAAACTAACAGTGTATAGTGGCTTGCTTATATAGTGGAAGACAGTACTATGGTTGTCTATGATTGGTCCAAGACAAGTACAAACATTAACTTAAAAGGCAATTCTCTTTTTAGCTAATCTTTTAGTCAGCACAAATGTATTGATAGTGTAAATTATATTACTATATAAGGATAATAATAATTGTCATTACCAGTTACTAAGGTCTTAGGAGGAAGAAATAGGTTTGCACTTAGGAATGTGCATACAAGCTTTTTAGCCTGTTGTCAGAAGGGTAACTTGAACTCTATCCCTGTATTTCTATTTTTGCAGACACTTAAAACACCTGTTTTCTATTACTCACATGATTAGTACAAATATTAAAAGACACTTTAATATTACAAGTTGTGGCTCAGTTAAACTTGTAACTTTGCAAGTTTTGATATGATTCAGCTTTATAGATCAATATTAGTTACACAAACACCTTATGTTTTAGATCAAAATGAGGTTTAGGCTGAAATATTGGGACACATTTCTTTATCCCTTATTACAAGCCCCCCTTGGCCCAATATTGCCTAATTATTATATGTGTAACAATGCAACTGCTCGGAGCATGTACATCTCACTATATACTTCACGAATAGTAAGTCTTAAGCACAGGCCTATAATTACCAAGAACACTAAGACCACTGGCAACACAAGTAAAACTTTAAAAGACAGGACTCCTAAGGGTCCTCCTGCATAGCTATACATTAAGTGCTCATTATTACTCTCACTGAGCAATTCATTTACAACTACTTGTGCCTTATGAATTTGTAGCAAATGAGTATCTTTTTGATTTAAAAATGACTGTACATTAAGAAACAGGAGAGGTATCACAGCTCCAAATGATGACACTTGACATGTCAATTAACATAGTGGCATAAAACTTTGACACACCAGTATCTGCACAACTATTGTTAACATTCATATTCCAACCAGAGAAAATCTAGACTTATATGTACTCTACTGTACTTCACATTATTCACAATCACTTGATCAATAAGTGTTGATTAAATCCACTCTCTGGCCGTTTTGTCACATTTGGGCATTCGGTTGGTGTTACAGTTAAGTATATGGCATTTGAGACTACAAAACATAATGAGTTGCTTAAACTAGCATTGTTACAAACACTATTATTACCCCAAAAACAGTAGGACAGAGTTAACACATAAACATTATTGTCCTTTGGTGTGGCTCTGTTTATAACAAGAAACACATTTGTCTGTTTTTAGTCCATGTAGCTTTGCTGTGATCCAGTCTTGAGCTTTGAGGCACAGCTGCTAGACCAGCTGTTAAGTAAGTCCACACACCAATTTAGAAAAGTCAGTGTTCATATTGCTGGCTGGCTGATTAGAGACACACTGCACTGGTCAGGGTGCATTAGATTGTGCATTGGTAGCCACACACACACTGGCATGGCATTTATGTTGTGGTAGTTGATTACACCCTGGCACACAGATTAACAGTCCATAAACAGTCCATAGTAAAGCAATAGGTTTGCATAAAGTATCAGCCATATTTGGAATAAACAGCAGTGAAGAAAATGGATGTCTTGCTTGAAGATCAATTGAAGAAGAATCTTCTTGCTGAAGTTAGGGGATTGCCCCTACCCCAGACTTAACTTCATAGTAAGTAGAAACAATAAGCTTGAGCAGATTCTCTGGATGGCAGAGAAAAAAAGGCTCCATAAAGCACCAGTGAAGCAGACAAACTGGACAGGAAATGGAGGCTGTATGAATAATATGCTGCACAAGAAAACTCACTTCCAGCATACTTTTTCCAGCCTGTGATTGGCTAACTACATCAAAGGGAAAATAGATGGAAAGACAGAGAGTGAGTACATTTGGGGAGTAAACTATGTACTCTAAAGCTGTGATAGGTGGAGATGGAGCAGGCCCACAAACGCTGTCTCATAGTTCGGACTGATCACAATATGTTTGTTAGACCTTGGCAAACAAACATAAAAAAGAAGCCTGGACCACAAAGGCAATGCCCCTAAATAGTTTAAAAACTATTTAAGGCCATGTCCCTTGTGTTCCAGTCTTCTTTCCCTTTTTGCATTCAGTGAGCAACTTACATATGCAAACTTCTTTAATCAAGTTCTTTCCTCTCCTCTGATCTGGTGAGGGCTGCAATAATCAGCCATCCTATTAACAGCAGAACCATTGCCAGGAATAGATACTATAGTACAGTACCACTTCTTGGGCAATGCTGATATGGTCAGAATGACCGTAACAGAAGGTAACCCACTTGAATGTGATCAATGTATGATATTTTCAAATAAACTGTGTGCAATGTGTGCAAACTATATTTCAAAGAGGTGCAAACACATAACTATTAGCAGGCCAAGAGGCATAATGGCTACAGCCGGTTGCTTTGCTGGCATTCCTGACTCTTCTCCAAGCGCAGAAAATAATATATTGGGTCACAATATTCTCATGCAGAGCTCCACTTTGGAAACTGTCTGCATTCTGAAATGAGTTCTGGAGGGTACAGTATGCAATCACAGCTGTCCACAGACAGCTGAGTTCTTGACTGCTGCCAGGGCACTTAGCATGCAATTACATTACCTTTGTACCCCCTAGTGGCATTAAGATATAACTGAATTATGTTTTTGGAGCAAGATTTACATACATACACACAGCCAAGTGTGAGTGTCTGCAACATGTGCCATGGTGCCTCTGTGAGGGCTATGTGAGAGGGCAAAGCATTACAAAAGTAAGCCTTTGCAAGGAAGCTAATGACAAGAAAAAATTGAAAAACAGTGGGCTAAAGGAGTGGAGATGCAGGTTGAAGAAAATAAACAGCCCTTGTGAGGGCAATCGAGGGGAGAACTCCCAATTAAGCTTTTTTTAGGGTTGCCAGCCTGTCAGGTTCCTAAACTTGCCACTCCAGTTGCACACCAGCCACCAATGGTGTTGTACAGTGCCCTACCATGGCTAGTTACTCTGAGGACTAGTTGCTGCTTGTTTATTTATTTTTTTATGTATCTATTTATTTAACTTTATTTACTGGGTAAGTGTACTGGTAACAAGTACCTTTTTCAGGCATGACCCTGGTGCAGAAGCACAGACAAATAAAACAAATTACAGTAAGTACATATGAATTTATCGCAAATTAGAGGCAAACATGAGCACATATAGTGCTAATACTTGTAAATACAAAAATGTAAAGAGAACTGTCACTTCATCAGCAAATCCAAATATAAGAACGTCACAGCTAGAAAGTTAATAAATATTTAATTTCTCTTAAAATGTAACTCACAAAACTAGAAGGTGAATGTATGCTTGATGCATTTTGGAAATAATATCCTTTATCAAAAGCTAACACACACAATCAAAATAAATACACCACCAAGGCTGTGACATCACAGTACCAGAGTCTGAAATCTTTGGTCCAGAATTAATTGGAATAATAATTGTTGTATTTCAAACAAGGCTATTATCCCATTCATAAAACTCATTAAAGTAACAGCTGTGATGACACTTAAAACCTTCTAATGGTGGGGGGGGGGTTGAAGTGAAGGAATTGAGGTCACAATATAAACACAGGATAACTGCATAAACACAGTGGGCAGTATTCACAAAGCAGATGCACCCAGCACAAATGAACAAATGAGATGCGCCTTCCCCAAATAGTGGTATTCACAGAAGGATGTGCCGCAAGATGTACTATGTGCATTCCCAGTGTGAATATCACTGAAGTGCCATTGGGCAACCTGAAATGCCCCAGCACAACCAGGATGCACAGAATCACCCTGGACCACACAACACTGAATAAGGGGCAAGTTAGCAAGGGACACAGGAGCAACGGGGGGGAGAGTGCAGTGGCACAAAGGATGCTAGTGAACAGCCCAGCAGGGACTGGTCTGAGGGCCAAATGGCCAGAGAGTGGCCAGAACAGATAAGGTTCACAGAGAGAACACACGTGATGACACCTGGAAGCACCAGACACACACCCAACACAGCGGCCCAACAAGCACAGATGCCATGCACAGGGGTGATAGGTAAGGTGGGCCACAGCAGCAGAGGTGCACCGTGCACCATGGCAGAGGGTGCCATACATGTCCCAGTGCACAGGAACACAGCAGGGTGGACATGAGAGCTGCAGCACAGGTGCACACAGGGGGGCAGGCACAATGGCACAGAGGCCGAAGGCCATGTTCTGCACAGGTGTAACATGCCCACAGGCAATGTGGACTGCAAAAAGAGTGGCACAAGAACAGGGGACTAGTACAATAGAAACACACAGCATGCACCACACACAGACTAGGGGAAATGTGCAAGCCAGCAGGGTGTAATGCCTCCCAACAAGTGAGATGCAACAAGAGGGCACACACTGTAGCAGGCATGAAAGGTGGACTGGACACATGGGTGCACAGTACCATGGGTGCACATGTGTGAATGGGAACAAAGATACAGTGGAAATCAGCAAGCATGACAGAGCACAAGCACAAGGTACAATTAATGACCACAGACACCATTATCAATATAAAACTCTTTAGTCAAATAAGGAATGTAACACCAGAAACTATTTACATGATAAAACAACAGTACGAACAGGGATAGGGTGCCGTGGGACTCATAACAGCAACACAATAAACAGTACACAGTAAGGGGATGGTATGGTGGTGGTGGGGGAACATGGGACATTAACTGGCATTGGGGATGGGCATGGAAGGTGGGGGTCAAACAACAAAGGGGTTATTAACTGGTGGCCCAGTGGCCTTGTTTGTTAGATGGGCCACAGCCCAGTGGCCACCCCTCCTACCCCTGGTTATCAACACCCTGACAAGTAGGGTGATGGCCTGCAGGAGCTGCCCTTGCCATCGGTATAGTGGCTCCACTGTCCTCCGGAGCACCCTCCTGAGCTGCAACCATGCCATCAACCCAAAGACTCCTCTCCTCCACTGTCCTGGCACACCTGGCTGGACTGTCCATGGACCTACAGTGGGGACAAAGACAACAAGTACTAAGAATAACTTGGCAGAAGACACCAGGAGAAAGGACTGCTGTGCGACTGGACTTCTCTGCTGGGACTAAAGAAGTAGAACTCTTGTACTTGGACCTTTAATTCAGGGTAAAAAAAAAACTAACAAAGAAAACAAAAAAAAGTGTGTGTTTGTCTGAGTTAACTGAACTGAATGGTTATCTGAACAGTTATCTAGGTGTAAATCTCAGGTGATTGAAAGGACTTAAAAGCTGTGAGGTTTAAATTACTTGTAGAAAGATCTAGTAAGTAGGGGAGTGGCTTAGCTAGAAGGAAGCTACATTTAAAGACCGCCTTAGAAAGATTCTGCTAATAGCTTGGCAGAAGACACTAGGAGAAAGGACTGCTGTGTGACTGGACTTGTCTACTGGGACTATATTGCCCTCCTTCCCTCCCCTCCACCCTCCCACCCAAAGCTAGTTCTACTTTTATAGGCACAGGATTTGACTGACAACAGGAACTTCCTGTTTGGGAGCAGGAAGTGAGTGATCACAGAGCTACCAAAGACCCAATATCCTAGAAGGGCAAGAGTAGCTCTCCGGACCCCTCTAGCTACCGAAGGTGTGCCTCTGAGCAAGTAAGGGGTCTGCTGAGAAATATAGGTTATTCTTGTCTCAGAACAGGACAATCAGGAGCTTAAATGGCACACAGGCAGAAAGTAAAGCTAGAGAGGAAAAAAAAACAGAGGAAAGAGTAAGGATTGCAGACAGTTAAGGGGCCAGAAATAAGACATGATTGGAGTGATGCAGTGCAGTGGCTGTGGAGCAGCAGTCTTCCTGGAGATGTTCTGGAGGATGTGGTGTTGTCCCATCTGCAGGTACCTCTCTGGGCTGAGGGAGGAGGTTGCTCATCTCCAGGCTGAGTTGGCCAGGATTTGTAGGACCTCCTCTTCCATCCAGGGACCACTAATGCCACTGCTGTTGCCTCAGACATTGCCAAGAAAGAGGAGTGGTTGGACCACAGTGGACTCAGGGAGGGTGAGGGTGGTGGAATAGAGGTGCATCCCTCCAGTTGTACCTCTCCACAATTCCTATGCCATTCTGGCAAAGTGTGGTTCCTCTATGGAGGCACCAGCAGTGGAGACCAAGGAGGATGCTGGGAACCTCCACAAAGAAGACCCACAGGAGGGTGGCAGGGGACCCCACAGAGGAAGGAAACAACTCCTGGTGGGGGACTCCATTGTTAGGAAGGTAGAACTGGGGGAGGAAGAGGAGAGGGAGGTAAGGTGCCTGCCTGGCGCCCGTGGCTTGGAGGGACAGGAGGCGAATCTTCAGGATTGCCAGAGCAGCTGCACAGGGGAGGGAGCTGGATGTCATTGTCCACCTAGGGACAAATGACCTGGCTAAGAAAGGGATTAGAGAAGTGCAGGAAGAGTTTGTGGAATTGGGGAGGGGCCTTAGACAGGTAGCATGCACGGTAACCTTCTCGGAGGTGCTGCCCATCTATGACATAGGAGAGGCTAGGGTGTTCCACACCATGGGATTCAATCAGTGGTTGAACAACTGGTGTGGAGCTCAGGGATTTGGCTTCATTGGGGACTGGGGATCCACCTGGAGTGATGCAAGCCTATACTGGCTTGATGGGCTGCATCTGTCTAGGAGGGGAACCAGGATCCTAGGTGATAGGTTTAAATGCTTCATTGGCAAGCACTTAAACTAGCCAAGGGGAGATGCACTGGAAAGGAGCAGGGAAATCCTAGCCCCTTCAAAAAAAATCATGGTAGTAAGTGTGGCAAACACCAACATAGAGATGTCGATAGGGAGAAGGGCAGGGGTAAATGGAGAAAGTAACAAAGGCAAGAAGGACAGGGATGGGGCAAAAAGGAGTAAGGCCATCAGGAAATGGAGGGTAATGAGTACCAATGCCCGTAGTCTGGGCAACAAGTTCCCTGAGCTGGTGGCCTTGATGGAAGAGGGATGCCTGGATATCGTAGTAGTCACAGAAACATGGTACACAGAGAACCATGACTGGATTGTTAACATACCAGGGTACATAACCTACAGGAGAGACAGGCAGGGGAGAAGAGGGGGAGGATTAGCTCTCTATGTAAAGGAAGGGATAAAAGCAACTGAACAAAAGAGTAAACAGGGAGGAGAGGAGGCACTGTGGGTCACCTTGGAGACTGGAAAGGGCACCACAATCCGCACAGGGGTTGTGTACAGACCCCCATGTCAGGGGGAGGGAATGGACAAGGATATGATATAAGGCATTCTTAGAATTGCAGAGAAAGGGGAGACACTGTTGATGGGAGACCTGAATATGCCAGATGTTAACTGGAGCACATTTGCTGCAGCCACATCCAAGAGCAGGGCCATTCTTGATGCCCTACAGGTGGCAGGCCTCAGACAGCTAGTTTCGGAACCCACTCTTGAGGGAGCAATCTTAGACTTCATACTCTCAAATGGGGACAGTAAGAGGATCTCAGATCTAGAAGTGGGATGCCATCTGGGAACAAGTGACAATCAAACAGTGTGGTTCATGTTAAACTCAACTACAGAGTCAAGCCATACAAAAGTGAGGGTACTGGACTTCAGGAGGGCTGACTTTGGCAAGATGGGAGAGTCCCTCAGAAAAGCAGTAGCAAACAGGCTAGAAGGAGGTGTGGAGCAACAATGGGGAATCATCAAAACTGCCATCACAGAGGCAACAAGCCTTTGTGTGAAGCAAATAAACAAATCAAAATGGAAGAAAAAGCCACTATGGTTATCAAAAGAGGTGGCTGTGAAAGTCAGGAAGAAAAAGATAGCATTCCGGAAGTATAAGGAAACACAGAAGGAGCAGGACAGATAGCTGTACCAGTTAAGGCAGATGGAAGCATGGAGGGAAGTCAGAATAGCAAAGGCCCAAACTGAGGAAAAGATAGCCAACACAGTTAAGAAAGGGGATAAAACCTTTTATAGGTACATCAGCGAGCATAGAAAGACAAAAGGAGGGATAGTGAGGCTGAATAGAATGAACAGTGGGTGGGCAGAGGGGGACAGTGAAAAAGCAGGGATACTGAATGAATATTTCTGCTCAGTATTCACAAAAGATTGGGGGGAAGTACCTAATCCAATGAACAGAAGCACTCTTGATAGGGGGGTCGATCCCAGTCCATTCACAGAAGAAAGGGTTCTGCAAGAACTCCTAAAACTGAAGGTGGACAAAGCAATGGGTCCTGATGGAATTCACCACAGAATTCTAAAAGAATTAAGGGAGGAACTAGTGAAACCACTGGCTACTCTTTTTAATAAATCATGGGAGGATGGTGTGGTACCCGAAGACTGGAGGAATGCAGATGTGATTCCCCTTCACAAAAGTGGGACCAAGACAGAGGCAGGAAACTACAGACCTGTCAGTCTGACCTCTGTGGTAGGAAAAGTGATATAGTCACTTCTGAAGGAAAGAATAGTTGAGTACCTAGAGGCCAGTGGGGCACAGGACCCAAGGCAGCATGGGTTCACAGCGGTAAGGTCATGTCAGATGAATCTAATAGATTTCTTTGACTGGGTGACCAAAGTAGTAGACCAGGAAGGGGCTGTGGACATGGCCTACCTAGACTTTAGCAAGGCATTTGACACAGTCCCACACAAAAGATTAATAGTCAAACTAACCAGCCTGGAAGTGGGTCCCAGGGTGGTAGCCTGGGTAAAACATTGGCTGCACAACAGGACACAGAAGGTAATTGTAAATGGAGTCCACTCTGAAGAAAGAGGGGTTACTAGTGGGGTACTGCAGGGTTCAGTATTGGGTCCAGTCCTTTTTAATGTCTTCATCAATGATATTGCAGAGGGACTGGAAGGAAAAGTATGCCTTTTTGCAGATGACACAAAGATCTGCAACAGGGTTGATACACAAGGAGGCATGAAAAGGATGAGAAGGGACTTGGCAATGTTGGAGGAATGGTCAGAAGTATGGCAGCTAGGATTCAATGCAAAGAAGTGCAAAATAATGCACCTGCGAAACAAGAACCCAGGGGAAGAATACGCAATGGGGGGGAGGTAGTAACAACAACAAAAAAGGAAAGGGACCTGGGGTAATCATATCAGATGACCTTAAGTTTAGCAAGCAATGTGAGAAGGCAGTAGGGAGGGCTGGGGGTATACTGGGATGCATAGGGAGAGGCATCAGCAGCAGAAAACAGGAAGTTGTTATCCCTCTGTACAGACAGTTGGTGAGACCCCATCTGGAGTACTGCATCAAGTTCTGGAGACCCCATCTCCGCAAGGACATAGACAGGATAGAGGCAGTCCAGAGGAGGGCAACTACAATGGTGCAGGGTCTGCAAGAGAAGCCGTATGAGGAGAGACTAAAGGAGCTTAATATGTATACCCTTGAGGAAAGAAGGGAGAAGGGGGACATGATAGAAACTTTTAAGTACCTCAGTGGAATCAACAAAGTCCAAGAGGGTAGCATTTTTCAGAAAAAGAGATGTGCAAGAACAAGGGGACACAATTTAAAGATAGAAGGGGAGTGGTTCAGGGGCAATTTGAGGAAGTATTATTTCACAGAGAGGGTAGTGGATGCATGGAACAGCATTCCTGAGGAGGTTGTGGGGTCTAAAACTGTGGGAGAATTCAAGAATGCAAGGGACAGACATAAGACAATTCTTGTGGGGGGTAGGAAGAAGTAGGCTGTTGGTTAACTAGGATCTGCAGCCTATCCTGTAGGTAGGGAAATGGACAAACTAGATGGGCCAAGCGGTCCTTATCTGCCATCAAAGTCTATGTTTCTATGTTTCTATGTGCCATGGTCCACAACTGACCCCCCTTGCCCACCATGCAAGTGTGCAGGAGGCAGCCACCACGGCAATGGCTGACAGCCCGCCAACCACACCGCACAGCAGCAACAGGCTGGCACACAGTGCCACACTGTGACCGTGCAATGGTACTGAGACAGCACAAGGCCCAGATGGGCATGCAGAGTGACCCACAGAGGGACATACAACCATGTCCCACACAGCAGACTGCACAACCAAGTAGGCCCTGTCTGAACACTAATGGAGCACCACAGTGTGCTCATGGTCCCCAGCAGATGTGCACAAAGTGGATGGACACACAGGAGCCATGTGCACTGTAGCCTTAGCACACGCTGCCATGGCAACACCCCATGCATGTGCGCATCATGCAGCACATGGACGTGTACATGTGGCCAGCAATGGCCTTCAGTAGGCACCATCCCCCCCCCACAAACAAACAGAGGATGAACAAGCAGAACACTCACCTGCACCCGTACGACCGGATCCCTGGCCTCCTTCACTGGCCCTAGTGAGCCTGGCCTCCATTGCCACCGAAACCCTCCGCCTGTATGCCAGCCCTGTGGGAAACACAAGCCAAGAGCACTGTGGAGGCAATAATAGGTATTGTACCACCCCCTCCACCCGTGTCTCACAGCAACACCACTGGTGCCAGCATGCAGTGATGGACCCACCCCCACAGTGACCCAATGAAACCACCCTTGCCAGTGTGCAGTAACACACAGCATGCCAGCCTGTGCCCACCATGGTGGTGTGCAGATGGACATGTGCCATGCCACTGTTTCAACCACAATGCACCCACCACAGTGCCCATGCACCCCCCAGTCGTGCACCATGCCACACACATCTCTGCATGGTGGCTGTGTCTGCACCCCACATGCAGCAGGGACATGGCATGCCACATGTGTGTGTGTGTGTGTGTGTGTGTGTGTGTGTGTGTGTGTGTGTGTGTGTGTGTGAGATGGGGATGGGGGAGCCTTGTGCCATGGCACACTTTCCCCCTGGAAACCAACCCCTGTCTGCCTATGTTGCTGTAGGGTGTTGTGACTTACCTGGGTGTGGCACTGCACCCCTGCATGCCCGATCACTTAGGCTCTGGAGCCTGTCTGGGTCCCGGCACTACAGACCCCCATAGCAGTACCTGCACTGCTCCCCCATGCATTCCACACCAGTTCTGCCCACCAGGCACTCTGCAACCCTTGTCCACACTGCTGAGTGTAGCTCAGTAAGATCCTGGGTCCCAAATAGCTGGCCCTCCAGAGGCATGACTAGTGCCACAAGGTTCACTAGCTCCACCTCTCCTCAGTTCATAGTCCTGGGCCCTGCTACCTGTGCACGTGGCATGGCTTGGAACTGTTTATGTTGGAAGGTGAGCACTGATCAGGTTGCTGGTGTGCAATGGTCTATTCACATCACATGTGCAATAGACCATCATGCGCAGAACCACGCAATACGTTGTTGCGGTGTGGTAATGCTTGATTGCCACCCATTGCACCGAGATGGGTGAATTGGCCTCATTTTGCTCTGTGGAGTGATTCGTGCAGTGAAGGCGAAGTCGCAAAGTGCTCCACAACGTGAAGCGGAGTACTTCGCATTATAATGGGTAACGCAAAGTCCATTGAAGACAGTAACTTCATGTTACTCTGCCTTCCCAAACCACTACTCCACCAAATTCTAAGGTGAAGTACATTGAAAACAATGTACTTCACCTTGTTTTTGAGCTCCAAAGGTGTATTTTTGCAGTGATTTATGGGATTTCGGGTCACATGGGCTCTATATTGTTCTGTGCAGCCTCAGCTCCGGGCAGCGTGTGTAGGAAGCTGTAGGAGACAGTCTGCTGTAAGAGTTCTCTGTGATTCAAACCTTCTAAAAGCTGTTAAAAATGCCTTTTTGAGTCATTTTTCTGCTGGAACTTTAGTTCATTTATGGTAGGAAACCCTTCTGTGCTCATATCATCGAACGTTTATTGTTCGTGTGTGGATTTTGAATGTTAATGTATAACATTCAGTCTGTGTACTGAGAGACAGTGGAAGTGTGCTTTGGTGGAGGGGTGTATCTGGTGTAGGTAGATTTAAGTTGGAGAAATAGGGAGTTCTTTGTTTTTTTGGTTATATTTTTCTTGTATGACTGACTATGTTAATGTACACACAGTAATATTTTTAGTAATTGTTGACATTTTTTTGCTGATTGTGTGTGTTGTGGTCTGGACTTGGTGTGGCAGTGAGATTGTTTAAAATGAGTTGTATATTACTAAAGTTTTAAATTTGCTATGCATTACTTGTAAACAAATTGTGAGTGTGTGTGTGTGTGCGGTGTGTGACGTGTGACATGTCACATGACATCAAATAATACACTTATTATTGTGCCACAGTGTAATTGCAGGTACATCAGTGTTAACCTGCTATCCACTGCAGCTTCATGATTTTGTACTGCCATTACTGGTATCTTTTCTTGGTTTTGCACTGAAGTAATCTGCAGTCAGTCCTCCCCTTCCACTGGCAAATGGTATTCTTTTTCCAGGTTTGATTGTTTGTGACTTGAGAACACCACTGGTTAATGAAGGTGTTGTTGAACTTGTTGTGACTTTGTATCTGTATCTGTTGTTGAAGCCACAGTTGTTTTTTTGGCTTCACATCCAGCGTCACTCCCCCCCAGCCCCCACCCAGAGTGAATGTTCTAAAATCTAAATTTGTTTAGAATATTCCTGTTGATCCTCCAAAATGCCTGCAAAGAGATGTGCAAGCAAAGCTGCTTCTCGCCATGGCACTGCTGCCAGTGGTAAGATTGTCTGTGGATGTGGTAGTAGTACACAGTTACAGAAGTGCATTGCTGATGTGAGGAAAGGTAGTTCTCCTTCAATATTTTTTTTACAGTACAGTTAGTAGCTTCACTTATAGTTGGAGGAGATGATGTTGTCCCAGCTGGTGGTGTTAGTGTAGTTGCTGGTGGTGGTATGAGTATTGCTGCCTCAAGTTCCACTTCTGACCAGTTTACTATGTCCAAAAATATAGTGGAGTGTGAAGCAGTGCCAGTGAAAGACAGTGTAGATGATGTCATACTCCCCAGTAACATCCCAGTAACTGAACATGAGGATTCTGATTATCATGTTTTTATTTTTTTATTTTAAACCTTTGTTTACCAGGTAAGTACAATGAGCCAAGGCCCATTTTCATGTATGACTCGGGATCATAAATATACAGTCAAGATGTTACAAAAAAAATATTAAACATACAATACAAACATTACATTAATAGCAATTGTTAATATTCAATACACATAATAACAACTCATTCAAAAGCATTGACAGTTCAATTTGCTAAGAAAATAATTTTTTAGCTTAATTTTAAAAGTTTGATGGGTAAAATTCCCATGTAATAAAATAGGAAGCTCATTTCAATTTTTAGCTGCAGAACAAGAAAAAGAACCATCCCCCATTTTAGTCTTGGTTTTGGGAACATTTAATTTTATCTGACAATTTGACCTTAAGTTCCCTTAAATTCATCTTAATTGATAACAATGAATATAAGAGAGAATTTTTACCCTGGCGAAGAATATTATTCAGTCAGGGAACAAAGACTATATAGACAATTAAGCCTCAGTGGAAGCCAGGCAGAAGGTCTATATAGTTCACAATGATGAGTTGAATAAGGCCATTTGAAAGCAAATTTGAAGATGCCATGAAACACCGAGGTAAGGAGAGATGATTCTCTCTTGGACAAATTTGAAAAAAGAAATGAATTATAATTTAACTGAGGAAGTAATACACCCCTGGCTATTGCCTTCCTAGCTGGTAGGGTTAACACGGATTGAAACTTAAACAAAACACCAATCTCTGATTTACTTGATGAGAAATAAGATTTATATGATTGGAAAAGGTTACATTTTGGTCCAGCAGGACTCCCAGATATTTAAATTGTTTTACCTGCTCCATTTTATTTCTCAATCTATCCATTATCAACAAATTCTGAGATCTATTGAGTCTTAATCTAGACCCAATAAACATACATTTGTTTTTTGTACTATTTAATGCCAAATGATTCTCTGGTAACCAACTACACAATTCACCAAAGTCCTTACTTAAAGACTCATTTATTAATTCCACTGAAGCTGAACTTTTATACAAAAAATTATCATCTGCATAAATCAAGCAATTCGTACATTGCAGTAGGGATATGACAATATCCACAAATAAGGTAAACGAAAGTGGCCGCAGGACAGACCCCTGGGGCACCCCCATTGTAAAAATCTACAAGCAGAAAAGGCTCCATTTAATCCTACTTTTAAAGGCTGTTCAGTCAAATAACTATGAAGCCAATCAAGTGATGTTTCTGCTAGACCATAGTTCTGGAGCATCCTGATCAGCAGACGATGGTTCACTAAATCCAAGGCCTTGGACAGGTCCACAAACACAGCACCAGTGAGCAAACCTTCATCCATGGCTACACTGGTGTGGTTCGTGAACCTGGCCAAGGCCGTCCCTGTCCCCTGAAATTTCTGAAACCCATGCTGATCAGGAGTCCTAAAACCATTATCCTGTAAATAAGCAGAAAGTTGTTCATTAACAAGTTTTTCAAAAATCTTACCTAAAGGTGGCAGAAGAGAAATGGGATGATAATTGTTCATATCCACTCTACTACCAGATTTATCAATTGGTTTGATTACTGTTTGCTTCCATTCATTAGGGAAGCACCCAGTAAGCAATGATAAATTAAAAATGGAAGTAAGCGGATAGGTAATATATTCAGATATTAGTTTTAAGAACCTAGTCTCCAGTTCACTAGCACTAGAGCTAATTGACATTTTTTTTTAATAATTTATAAACCTGATGTGGTTCTATAGCTGAAAAATGAAAAAACCTAAATCTGAAGTATTACAAGACTGTCCATTTACACTCAAACCTAAATTAAAAGCTTGAGTATATTTGGACAAGTCAAGAAATGTATCCAAAAAAGACTCATAAATCTCCTGAACATCAGTCATCTCATGGCCATCTTTAATAAAGACTTCTGAGGTTTCTTTCTTAGATGGATTAATTATAGAATTTACTGAAAACCAAACTTGTCTTGGGTCATTTAGACCTAAGGTTTGTAAGTTCTGAAAAAAATTTGATTTGCTTTGTCTAATTTTTATTTTACATTCATTTCTGAGCTTCCTATAACTGTTAAAATCTTCCATTGAGTTGGTTACTTTATAAAGTTCCTAAACTGCATCTCTTAATTTTATTAAGTGAAGCAAAGGGGCAGTAACCCATTTATTCAAAGTAACCCTAACTCTCTTAACCACTTTAGGAAAATGTTTATTTTGCAACTCCAAGAGAATAGATGTAAAATATCCTACCACATTATCCACATCAGGAATTGCATCTAAAAAAGTCCAATCAAGCTTTTTTAAATCAACAAGTAGCTCTCCACTTACTTACTAACATACTAATTGCCAGCAGATTAGGCCTTATGGTCTATCAAGTCTGCTCAAACCTCAGATCCCTAGCTGGGTACCGAAGTCCCCCCCCCTTGTGTTCCAGAAACCCCTATCATCCATCTCCACTCCCATGGGCCAGGCCATCATCTGATACATCCGCTTTCTGTGTCTGTCCCACCCTCTCTTGAAGCCCTCCACTGTGGATTTCTGAATCAGCTCACCAGACAATGCATTCCTAGGATCCACCACCTTCTCAGTGAAAAACCTCCTCCTCTCCCCTCCCCACCCTTCCACCTTCAAACTTCAAACCATGCCCTCTGGTGATACCCCTGCTTTAGTCTAAAGATCCCCTCCGTGTTTACCCTATTTATTCCCTTGAGTACTTGAAGATCTCAATCATGTCCCCCCGTCTCTCCTCTCCTCTCCTCCAATGAAAACAGGCAGAGCTCAAGTCTGTCCTCATATGTCAAATCCCCTAGTCCTCATATCATCTTAGTTGCCCTCCTCTGTACCCTCTCTAGGAGCTGTATGTCCCTCTTCAAGTGTGGTCTCCAGTACTGTACACAGTACTCAAGGTGTGGTCTAACCAGTCCATTGTACAGTGGCAGAATCACTTCCCTGCTCCTAGAGGTGATGCCCCTTATGATGTATCCCAATATCCTATGTGCCTTGCTAGCCACTCTCCTGCACTGCTCAGAGTTATTCATACATGCATCCACCATAACCCCTAGGTCTTTTTCCCCTCTTGAGGCCTCCAGCACTACTCCTCCCAGGGTGTACCTATGTTTAGGGTTTCATTCACAAATTTATGGTATGATATGAACCTGTGGGGTGGTTTGGGCCTTTTGCACCTCCATATGCAATAAGTGGCCAAATGGTCACTTATCACATCAGGAAGTATACCAGCACTGGAAATATTTAGCAGTTTATTAACAAGAACCCAGTCAAGAGTTGTATGTTTCTGACTCCCCATGTTCTTACGCATAAATGTGTGAATAAGCTGAGATAAACCTGCATTGGTTAATAATGTCTCTATACTAGGATCACTTTTACGGTCCCAATGAATATTAAAATCTCCTGTGATCAAAAGATCACTACCGAAATTTTAAAGTCGCTACAAGATTTGAAATATCATCCAACCTTTTCTTAGCAGTTTTTGGGGGATTATAAACTGTACAATGTCTTAATCTGTGACAACCACCTAGTTACATTTCCAGCGGTAGCCATTCACATTCAGAGGTAGATTTATAATCAGCGGTTATCTGGACTATTTCCAATCCCAATTTATAATAAACTACAATACTCCCTCCCTTCTTTTTTCCACCCCTACCTGTTCGTATTAATTTATAACCTTCAAGAGCAATCAAATTATCACACACTGAGGGTTTCAACCAAGTTTCAGTTACACTGAAAACATCTGGGTCATAATTAGCAACCCAAGCCTCAATTTCAGCTTGTTTTGACATAAAACTCCTAACATTAAAATGTACTAACATTAAAACTTGTGTTTGCCAATAGTTGTCATGTAATACAACCTTGGGAACTAATGGTCCTGGATTTATCTCTACATCACTGGCTAATAGCAAAGTACACCACATAATACAAACCAATGAGGAAGTAAAGGGAAACTTTATCCTAGATATTACAAAGGTAAAAGCCCCCATATCATAAATGGCCCTTTGGTTGAGACAACCCAGCTCCCTTAAATTTAAGGAAATGCAGTGAGGGGAGGCCTTTAATGAATTAGAAAAAGTAAAATCAGTAAGTGATTGAGCTTGAGCGTCACATGGAGTAATGGGATTTATAATAAACATTAAACCCTGATCAAGTAATATTAGCCCCATACACAATACATCATGGATACCTTTAAACCCCCCATCTCAAATAACAGTCCCTAGCAAAACAGCCTTCCTAAACTCTATGTAATATGTGCTTACACAATCAATACTATACACACTTGCAAATAGAATTTGGCTCACAGTCACAATATGCAATATTTGCATGCAGTTTCCCTGCAGTCGCCCTCTGTTGACTCCCGATAGTAACTCCACGACTTCGGAGTACTCCACTCACACAGGCAGCTGCTAATGATGTAGAACTTATATCAGTGTAGTCTCCACCCCTTCAATCAGCTGTTTGAAGCCTGCTCCCACCCGGTAGCCCCCTCACTTACCGAAACCGGGAACCCAGATATTGCAAAGTCCTGGCAACCACAGTGTCTCCTGATAGTCAGGGCACAGAAATGTAGTAGGCTGGTGATGTAAACTGGAGACTCTGCAATGAACTGCAGGCACTAGATAAAGACCACGGGCAGCATCTTGCAGGTGAAAGAATCAGGCTGTAATGTCATGTCAATAATAGCACACAAAGTGACATTTCTTCCATTGCAATTCAGGTCATGCATTTGCCATGCAGTGATTCACATTGTGGTGAAAACATTTCAGGTGATAGTGGTGCTGATGATGATGATGTAACTGTGGTTGCAACATGCAGTCCATATGCCAGCATCCAAGCAGAAGATGTGGATGATGTTGATGAATATGATGATGATGTCAGTGACCCCTGTTGGGAACAGGAGAAAAAGAAGCTCAAGGTGGCTGTGTCTGGGTCTGTTTGCATTTTGGCCCCTCACATAAAAAGTTGTGATTTACCAGTTTCAGTTGATGATGATGACCCAGTAATAATGACAGGTGGTCGTGGTGGTCAGTTGTAGTCCAAGTGTGTCCTGTCTGAAAAATCATGTAGCACACCCCCCACTCCATGGCTTAAAAAAAGGAGTCCAATAATTAGCATCAGGGAGGACATGTTAAAACTAGATCAACAAAATCCCTTGTTTGGGATTTTTTTGTGGAAGATGCAAATGATGCGTTAGTTGCAATCTGCCAGGTTTGCCAGGTGCATGTGAGTCAAGGTAAAAAGGGGAGCCATCTGGGCACAGGGGGACTGCATACACATCTTAATAATAGGCACATGGCACTGTGGACCCAGCACAAGATGGCAGCTAATACCTGTACCACAGTGGGGCATTGACCCTCGTCATCAACCATAACAGATATGTTATCTCCTTCCATGACTGTAGCATCAGTTAGAAAATTAAATGTGTTTAGTACTGATGAAATGACAGCAGAGGATTACTACAGGCATGATGAGGTGGAAGAGTAGAATTATTTTTAAGTCTTGTCCAGTGGTAGTGAGAGTAGCAGTTTTGGTGGTGGTGGTGGTCAATGCAGTATGTCTAGTGCAATTGGTACATCAACCCCTGCTGGTAAATCTGGGAAAATAACTGCATTTCTGGGTTTGTCATCATCCGTGCAACTGTCTTCATCACATGTCCACACTCCACAACAACTTGCGATTCGCAGAGCAGAACCATTTGTCATCACACCCCGTGTAAAACGTTTGTCAGCCCACATTACAGAGTGTTCTTGCACATAAGCTGAAGTACCCATCCAATCATACAGTGTCACATGAACTTAATGCTGCCGTAGCTAAAATGCTGGCAGTTGATCTTTTGCCCTTCTCCTTTGTGGAGAATTCTGGGTTCCTATGGTTTGCTGCACATGCCTGTCCCAAATGGAAAGTTCCATCCAGGACATACTTTTCAACCCGTGCTGTCCATGAGTTGTACAGTATTGTGTCTGACTCAGTAAGACATGCCCTTCAACATTCCTCCTCTCCATTCATCCATTTAAGTATTGATATGTGGACAAGTGGCAAAACATCAGGGAGTTCATATTTGTATATAACTGCACACTGGGCACAGGTGCCGGGGGTTGTTTGTGCTGTTGGTAGTGTGAATATTCAGTGTAGTAAGGTGGAGTGTCATGGTAGCAATCTTCCAGGAATTCGACAGCATGCAATGATTGCTATGCGCAATGTGACCTGTTCACACACTGGTGAAAACATGTTGGACCTGGTACTGACTGAAATTGACAAGTGGCTGAACCACCTGTCCCTGAGAGCTGGGTTCATAGCAAGTGACAATGGGTCAAATGTGGTGAAATGCATCACGAATATTTGCTTTTTTTGGGTTCCATGCATGGCCCACTGTTTAAATCATGTGGTGCAGGAGTTTCTGCAGCACTCAGATATAAAGGGAATGCTGACAGTTGCACGCCATATCTGTTCTCACTTTTTACGCTCTGCAAAGGCTTGTGATCAGCTTTGGCAGTTGCAGATCCAAAACAGCCTCCAGCAGCAACACTTGAAGCTGGAAGTTATCACCAAGTGGAACTCCTCTTTATACATGGCAGAGAGGTTGTATGAACAGTACAAAGCCATCTCAGAATATCTTGTCATGCACACTAGCCATGACAGCACTGGGGCCTCCATGTCTATGACAACTGAAGAGTGGCCCTTCATGAACTCTGAAATAACAATCTTGAGGCCTTTTGAACATGCCACACAGGCAGTGAGTGGTGAGTCTACTTCCATTAGCCAATCAATTCCACTGCTGTGGGTGCTGAGGCAGACATTGGTGAATATACAGCATAGCCTTGATGTTTCCAGAGAAAGTACTAGTAGTGTGTTGCTGAAACACATGCTGACAGTATTCAACCAGAATTGTCACATCTTGAGCATTCAGCATAGTGATAACTTTGCAATAGCAACAATGCTGGACCCACGATACAAACGTAGAATTGCCTCAGTACTGGAAGGCGGGCCTGAACAGGTAAAAACTGTCAGTGGGCAACTGGTGCGCTTAGTTCACGGGGCACAGAAGTCACATGCCAAGGTCAGGAAACCTGATCAGCATAATCAGGCTGAAGGTGAACCTGAAGGAGTAGTATCAAGCATATCCCGTGATGGGAAGGGGACTGCAGTTCCAGGTGGTCTGTCATCAAAAGCGGCTAGCGCTAACCCACTTTGGGAGGCTTTGTCACAAGTGGGGATTTGTGACATAGATGATTCCAGAGAAGCGGATGATGCATCAACTACTGGACTTAGAGCAGCGAATGGTTGAGTCATATGTGTCTGAAAACAGGCTTTTGTCAATCACTGATGATCCCTTTTTTACACTGGAGTGGAAAGGTCAGTGAATGGCCAGAGCCAACCACTGTAGCACTGAAGTACCTGACATGCGCGCCCTCCAGTGTGAGTGTCAAGGGGGTATTCAGCTCAGCAGGTGCAATAGCTTGGGATTGACATACAGAACTCTCTCCTGCAAATGTCAGTTTGCTGCTATTCATAAAAATGAATGAAAGGCACATACCAGCTCAGACTGCAACCTCAGTATTCGTACCACAGCATACTCATGGTTTTGCTGATGTTGAAGACAGGGACCAACCTGGTGGCAGTGACAGCATGAAATGGCCAACCACTGACATAGATGATAACACAATGGAGAAAGAATTGTCCAGTGGTCAGAATTCAGACATAGAAGACTGTGAGGGCAACTTTCTTTATGAGGATGATGATGAATGATGATGAGGTTAATGTTGGCAGGTTTTAACATAAGTGGTTAAAAGGCAGTCATGTCTTGTATGATACATGTTTTCTTTTTCATAAAGTTAAATCACTGTCCCACTGATAGTGACTCAAATTCCATATGTCATCGTCACATTTATAACACAGAGCACAGTATATCCTGGCCCCCTGTTCACCACTGCCA
Organism: Neoceratodus forsteri; assembly: GCA_016271365.2. NCBI lineage: Eukaryota > Metazoa > Chordata > Ceratodontiformes > Ceratodontidae > Neoceratodus > Neoceratodus forsteri. Next base: position 505,902,724 of record CM057452.1, on the reverse strand, counting down.
CCATAGGGAATGTGACCGTGTGTCCATCCAGACAACCACCACCATTAGACCGCTGTTCACCACTGCCACTATAGGGAACATGACCGTGTGTCCATCCAGACAACCACCACCATTAGACCGCTGTTCACCACTGCCACCACAGGGAACATGACCATGTGTCCTCCCGGACTACCACCACCATAAGACCACTGTTCGCCACTGCCATCATAGGGAATGTGACCGTGTGTGTCCTCAGACTTCCTCCACCATAAGACCGCTGTTCACCACTGCCACCATAGGGAATGTGACTGTGTGTCCCCCCCGGACTACCACCACCATAAGACTGCTGTCTGCCACTGCTACCACCACCAGAAGCAGGAAGATGTGAGAGGGAATGTCATCATGTGCTACAGCTATGGCCATCACCACCAACCACCAGTGCCATTGTGACAGTGTTTTTTCATTACATTGACCATGACAAGGCAGAGGGAGTCAAACAGCAGACCACATCCATCAGCCAGAGGCACAAGGCTTCTTACGATTAAAACTATTAAATGAACATGTGTACTAATGTTTTTCATGCTATTCAACTTCCTTTAGTTGTGTGTTTTGTTTTGTGTTGCTTTTCTGAGCTGCAATGGTCAAACACATTTGGTCAACTTTTTTTTACAGGTTATCAGCAAATGATTCTCCTTCTCTGAAGGGCTGTATCAATGGCAGCAGCAGTACTGTCTGCAGGAAGCTATGGGATATCCATTTTCAATCCATACTGGTAAGTATATGACTTTTATTTCATCTGTTCCTTTTTGTTTCATAAGAGTGCAACAAATCCGACTGATGAATCATAAACTAGGTGATATGTATGTCACAAAAAATATTTCTGCAACAGATATCATGCACTGTATTCCAAATTTGCAGCTGTGCAGCCATGACAGTGTTGAACAAGTTGGACCCAGGTCATGTTACTTTAGAAAATGTGGTTTTAAAATGTAACTTGAGTTGAGATGCAGGGACAGTGACACAGTTTATTTGTTACACAGCCTGGTACTAAATTAAACTGTGATCTGAAGATTGCAGTAAAACAGCTTGCCATCCGTGTTAATCCAGATACCTGTGGTGGAACAGCCACGGCTTAAACATAATGCCTTACTGCTGCAATCAAGTTGTAATAGGTCCTTCATTTCTTTTTTTAGGAAACTTTCAAATGCTTTGCTGTGTCATAGTTGCCTTATCCAAAGAACTTCTTCAACATCATGTCCCCCCAGACTGGGGCAGACATGCAACTAGCAGAAGTCATTTCAATCGATAACCATTACCATTCATTACCAGACTGGAGAAGGATGCAGATGAAATCTGTAAAGAAGTAACCAAATAATAAACCAATAATGAGACAGACTTGAAAACGTGCTCCCTCCCAAAAAAAATACTTACCTTCATAGGCTTGAGAGTATTCCGTTTCCAATTTCAATGCCTGAATGTCTCATCAAGCACTGCAATGTGCACACTAACAGTATGTGACCTTTGATACAAAACAATACAATGAGTACATATATATATATATATATATATATATATATATATATCTATATAGCAAACCATATATATATATATATATATATATATATATATATATATATATATATATATATATATATCAACTCACCAAGGCTACTATTAGTGTACACACAAAGAGCACCCTTCCATCCAGTTGAGGTGATCGCATCACATACATTCGCAGGAATCACTGCACGCTTTGAACCAGCAACAGTTCTCTGTCATGGTCATCATTACTGACAGAACACTGAATGGATTCATGTCATGTTATCCCTTCGACACAAGGTTTGGCAAGACACTGTAAATCATGGTCATGGCATCAGCATCACAGTATGTTACTTCTCTGGACACAAGACAGTTGCATTTTGGGGATGCAGACAAGTTCTGGGTACTCTGTGTGACCACTGCACACATGAGTGACTACACAATAAATTATGGGGGACTTTGCATGTGGTATACCACTCCCATTTCACTTCATCAGCACTTGAGAATTTTCTGGACACAAGACAGTTGTATGTTGGGGATGCAGAAAATTCTGGGGACTCTGTGTGACCACTGCACGCATGAGTGACTACACAATAAATTATGGGGGACTTTGCATGTGGTATACCACTCCCATTTCACTTCGTCAGCACTTGGGAATTTTCTGGACACAAGCCAGTTGTATGTTGGGGATGCAGAAAATTCTGGGGACTCTGTGTGACCACTGCACGGATGAGTGACTGTGCAATAAATTCTGGGGGACTTTGCTTGTGGTGTACAGCTCCCATTTCACTTTGTCAGCACTTGGGAATTTTCTGGACACAAGACAGTTGCATTTTGTGTGTTGTGATTGTGAACACATAATGTCATGATTAAATTATAAATTAAAGCATCAGTGCAACAATGTGGTGAAAATTTTAACCGATACTTTTTTATGCTCTTTTAGATTGCCAGCCACTAGTTACCTCCTGACTTGTATAATACCCTTCTTTTCACAATTTGTGTCTGCTTTAGTACTTTTTCTCATGTCTGAAAAAATAAAAGGAGCACGCATTTTAATATGGCTCTGGCCAGGTTTTCATCACTATTTGCAGCTGTTTTTGAACAAATATTGTTCTGTGAGGTCATAAAACACTGCCTGCTGCATAATTGTTAATTTTACAACAGAAGTAATATATAAACAACAGATGGAGAAAACCAGCGGAGAATATTGATGAAGACCTGGTACACACCGTATTAAAAGGAGTGCTCCTTTTATTGTTTCAGACATGAAAAAAGTACTAAAGCAGACTCAAACACTGAAAATAATGGTATCATACAAGTCAGGAGGTAAGTAAAGTGGCAATGTAAAATAGCATAAAAAAGTATAGGTCAAAATTTTCACCAGATTGTTGCACTGCTGCTTTAATGTCTATCTCAAAAAAGAAATATTTCTGGAGCCTCAATAATGTTTACTTTGTGTCGGGACTTGTGAAGTGTTTCACAAAAAGCAGGACTGAGCAGTGCAAGTATTTTGTGCTAAATTGCATGTGTGCCATCAGTGTTCTTTTCTGTGTGTACAGACATTGTCCAACTTCGTGCAAACATATATATGGTGTGACTTGTTGCAGTATGTAAAGAATAAAGATAAGAAAGAATATATGATGTATATTTTATTTGTACCATTAGCATCAGTGGAGTAAGTGATATGATATTTTTTCAGAGGTATTCTGGTCACTGTGCACCTCAGTCACTCACAATGCACACATGACTTTGCAGAGATCATAGCACAAACACATGCTCTCCTAAAAGTCATGTTTGTAGTATGTGACTAAGGTGCAATCTGGCCAGACACCTCTGAAAAAATATCATATCACTCAGTCTGTTGATGATGATAGTGACAATAAAATATATGTTATATATTCTTATCTCTATTCTTTATACCATAAACACTGCAACAAGTCAGCATATATATATATATATATATATATGTTTGCAAGAAGCTGGACAATGTCTGATGTCACACACACACACACACACACACACACACATACAGACACAGGAAACACTGACTGCACACATGCAGTTTAGCACATTATACTTGCACTGCTCTCACCTGCTTTTCCACAAGCACTCCACAACAGAAAGTAAACATTACTGAGACACTGGATTATAATAACAGGGCAATAAGGAGCATGTATGTCTCTATGTGTATGTAGATATTCAAAGGGAAGCAGTTAGCAACAGGAGCTCCTGCTCCCTGCAAAGTGTACCCTCCGGTTAAGCCTTTTAAGTATGTTGCAGCGTTTTTCAAGCACCGCAACATACTTCATTTTAATAAAGAAAGTCAGTGATCTGGAAGTATGGTGGATGCTATGGGGGCTCCATTATGTGTAAAGGTGTGGTGGGGCTGCACCATGTGCTTCAATACTTTTGTATTGAAGTGCATGGTGCATCGTCTTTGCACCTTTACACATAACGGAGCCCCCATAGCGTTCGCCATACTTCCAGGTTGCTGAATTTTCTTTATTAAAATAAAGTATGTTGCGTCATGAAAAAAACACTGCAACATACTTAAAAGGCTTAACCGGAGGTAAGCCTTGCAAGGGGCCGGACCTCCTGTTGCTGACTGTTTCCCTTTAAACAAATACTGTGGCCTTCCCTCTGTCTATTATGAAACATAAACAAAAGACAAAAGACTACAGCAGTGAAGGGAGGTGTGCTGAAAAAAAAAAGCTAATGGGAGATTCCTTGATGTTCCAGCAGCAGATGGAGCATCGACAAAATCTGTAGCTGGTGTTGCTCTATCAGCTTCACCTGCTGCTGTACAGCACCCACCCTCTCGTTATTTTCTTCCACTGTGGCCCACAAAAGTGCTATTTCTGCCTGAGTTGCAGACATTGTGGGGTCCACTGGTGAGGAGGGCAACAGGTAGTGGTGGTGGTGGTGAGGGTGGTGCTGGTGGCAGTGGTGGGTTGGTGGTGGTGGAGCAGCTGCTGCTGTGGCCCTCCTCCTGCTGCGATGATGCACAACAGCAGTACCCTCTGTCACTGCCACAGAAGGGCCAGCAGGTGGAGGCCTGGCTCCTTCAGTGGCAGCCTGCCACTCCACCTTGTGGTGGTTCAACATATGTGTGCGCTGGCCGCCAGTCCCCAGATGTGTCCCCTGAAGGCCATGGTGCACCTGCACACCACAAAGCAGATGCACCACATGGCTACTGTCCCCCCGACACAACTGAAAAACTGCCAAACTGGGGAGCTGCGGGGGGGACCAGGCACAGGCGGGGCAGATGCAGTGCCAGCAGCATGGTCATTCACCTGGGGCTCCACCTGCTCCTGTGGAGGTGGTACTGCTGGAGCTCCTGCAGCTGCTACTGGTGGTGGTGGTGGACTTGATGGACATAGCAGTGGCTCTGGTGGTGCTGCTGCTTCTAGAGATGAGGGGGAAGGACCAATGAGTCTGGAGCAGTCCAACGCTACCCGGCTATGACCCCCACACATGTGCACTCCCCTCCAGCCACAAGCCACATACTGTCCCTTGTCCATTGCACAATAAAACACTCTTTACTCTCCGACGTGACGAGTGACTTCACACACACTCACACAACACAGTTACACACACACGCACATGCAAAACAAAACTTATAAAGCAAAGAAATCAATCACCAAAAAGAACTGACAAAACTGTACAAAAAAACTAAAGAATTAGCTTTTAAAAAAAATTTTGGGTTTTTGTAATTTGATGAAGAAAGAAACTTGTTAACATGAACTCTCCTCTCCTACACAAAATGCTTTCTCTCTCTCTACCTCTGCAAAGGAGAAAGTGAAAGTACCTGCTTGTATGACACACTTCCTTCCTGCCTGGCTAAAGCATGTAACTTACAGTACTGTAAGCCATGTGATGTGTGGGGGGGCTGCCTATATTGTTGTCATTCCACCTTACTTCACATTAAGGTGGAATAACAATGCGAAGTCATAATAACAAAGCGAAGTGAGCACTTTCCAATGGCCACTTCATGTTGCAGAATGATAATGCGAAATGGCACTTCGCGTTGACTTCGCTGTCGGAATTTAATTTCACTGCATCTGTCACCATACATGTGCTGTAAGCATAACACAAGCATGAGACCAGGGTCAGGAGTCATGACCGGGTCGAGCATGCGTGATTTGTGCGGTTCCACCATATTGTGAATGGCAAACAGTGCCACCCACAGTGCACTGGGACTGTGCATACTGCCAGTGTTGCACCGTGCACTGCTGCTGCACACTGCTGCACTGTCACACAGATGCACCACACATGCACATAATGAATCATGCAGCACATAACCAATAGCGCATGTGTACTTGGATGTGTTGCTGTTATCGATTGCACCAATGGCACAACTGAACAGGTTGTACTATGCATGGCATAGCACAGATTCTGCATCATGCATGCATGGGAATTCACCATGCGACTTCCACCACATTCAGGAAATGCCCCCAAGTCAACAGGACATGCATGGGGAATGCGCCATAGGGTAATGTACCCAACGCATCAGTTGAGCATTTCTGATTGGGGTGAACTGGGGGCACTTATGCAGTTCTTGGACAATGCTTCCATATCAGCTCATTGCCACATTCAGGGGCATCTCATCTGTTTAGCACCTCATTACAGATGCTCCCAATCTCATTTGCATGCCTTGAGTCATAAATGCTCCTGAATGCACCTCCCCATTTCACAGGTGACAGACAGGTATTGCATCCTTGAAGGTAGGTCTATTTACATTTTACCGGTTAAAGTCTGTCAGCACCATATGACTATGTGGATTTGGGCATACAACATGCTGTGTCTGTGCAGCATCCTGTCACTGTGCTTGCACACACCCACATATGCCTGTACTGTGCTGATGCCTGCATATTGTCCCCCAGAGGAACCACAATGTCCGCATAGGATGAAGCAGCTGGATGGAGAAGTCCAAATTTTACAGCAGATGAAGACAGGACACTGCTGGAGGCCTACCTCCCAAGGCAGAGCATCCTGTCTGGCACTGGTGGCAGCCACAAGCAGAGGGAAGAGGGCTGGGAGATGGTGGCAGGCATGCAAATGCCCATGGCATATACAACAGAACACCACATGAGTGCAGGAAGCACTTCTGTGATGAGAAGTGGAGGGCCAAGGATAAGATGGCAAATGTCAAGGCCTCCCTGGGTACAACAGGGGTGGACCACTGAATGAGTTGCACCTCACCCCAAATGAGGAGAAGCTGGTAGCCAGCATGGGCCATATGACTGTGATGGGGGTTCTGGGTGGTGTTTTCCAGACAGGTGGCATTCCATCGCAGCACTGTGAGTAAAATGGCCCAAGCAATGTCCTGGTCCATGTGTGTGTGCCATGGGTGTCCTGACTAGCCCCACTGTGGGCCTCTAAGCACCCGTGTGTCAGTGTGCACTTAGCATGTCACCATACACCCCATCCTGCTACAGTGTGGTGCAGACACACGACATGCCATCCCTGTGTAGCACCGGGGGAACAACTGTGATGGGTGGGGATGGTCAACTTGGATGATGTATCCGTGGGTGGTGGCCAGGTGCGGCCAGTCTCACACATGTCCTTGAGCACCTGGATGGGCCTCGGTGCATGTCTACCTATGCTGGTGCTTGGCCACAGTAGTGGCCCCATGCCCAGCACACCCTTGTATGGCATGTCAGATGCACTTATAGCACACATGCATGTCTCCCTGAACATGCCTGTCTTAACACACCATTTACACATGTCAATTACCATGTTTCCCTTCTCTCTTACAGCTCCATTACACCTCACTGGTGCTGCCATGGCTGGTGGACTTCCCAACTACCTGGTGGGGGAGGAGGCCAGGCCATCAAACTGCGCAGCAACTGGAGATGCGGCTGATGCCATGCCAAGCCCTTCCAGTGTCACCGAAGCCCCAGATGCAGCGTCAGATGGTACAGGCCATCAAACCCCTTCTGCATCCAGTGCCACAGCTGATGGCCATGATCGCTCATGGCTGGTAAACATACTGGATCTGGCTGATGATGACCCAATGGACAGGGTGGACATTGCAGATGCCCTGCTGGTGCAGATATCTGGAATGCAGGGGGTGTACTTTGATGATGATGATCCTAACACCATATAGAAATGGGGGACATGTCCAACAGCAGCCTGGCCGGGGCACAGGTGCATGCACAAGTGGCACCATGTGGCGTTGGTGGTCTGGTGGCCCCAGGTGCACCCACAGGGCCTGCACAACCACCCACCATGGTGGTTTCTGGGTGCCCTGTATCTGGTGCTGCTTTGGGGACAGGGACTGCCTTCACTGTTCAGCAGGGTGCTGTGTTGCAGCAGCTGGTGGCAGGGGACCATGATGCAGGCATCCCTGGACTTGCTGTGGTTGCCTGCACCCAATCCCCACCCACACAATGGCCTGCTGTTGGGCATCCACCTACAGTGGATGCAGTGCAGCAGATTAGGACCCCACCTGCCTATCAGCTCCATCCCCGTGATGCATTGCATGCTGACGAGGTTGAGGGCTAAGCACACCTCCTGTGGGACACTGTGGAGGGGCAGGCATCCCTCAGGGCACAGCTGAGGGGCATTTGAATGCAGCTAGCCATGGAACATGAGTTGTTGGCTGTGTGGTACACTCAGATGCTGGCAAAGGCTTGCCTACTGTGGGTGGGCATGACCGCTGCTCTGGAGTTGATTGCACTCACTGCCAAGGCGGTGAGTGCAAACAGTGCACCATGTGGCCGCGGGGCTACAAACTGAACCCCACAGGAGTGCCTCATACCCCCCCATATCATGACGTCAGGTGAATCCATTGCTGCTGACATCATCGCCACACATGGCCATCCATAACACCCCCCCCCCCGGATCCAACCTGTGTCTCGGGGATGTCACACCAGTGAGCACCCATTCATGGTCTTGCTGCAGTACCCCACCAGGTATGGCGAACACTCTCCTCCAGCCAGGCACTGACTCAGCAATCACCAGGCAAGGGAATGGCCACCCACATATCCATGGTGGCTGTGGTGGCTACCACTGACACCTGTGATGACAGCCCCAATGGCCCCAGTCACCAGCACCTGTTGTAGCCCCCACACCAGGCTGATAATGCCTGAGGTGGCATGAGGTGGCATGCACCTGCCCCAGTACAATGGCTGTGTGGGACACCTGTGTGTTGCACTGTGCATGGACGGGGGCAATGGTGTTGTACTATGTGGTATGGGTGTGATGAGTGTGGCTCTGTGTCTGCTATGCACGTGTTCCGGCAGATGTACACTGATTCATGCCACCCCCAACACAGATACTGTGTCCCCCCATTCATGTGTGGCCTGCTGTGTGTGTGTCTGTGCATAGTTGTCACCCCTCATGGGTGCGCTACATGATGGCTGTGATGATGTCACTGATCTGTGGTGTGGGTGTGTGTGTGGGATGGGGGGCTGCTGATTGTGTCCCACCTGTGTTACTTATCATTCATCCTTGAAGTGCTCTTCCATGATAGTGTCCCTGTGCCACCGGGACCTGGTGACCAGGCGTGGGTCCCTGTGGGCCGGGGTGGTTGCCAACCTCCACTATGGGGCCCCTGCTTTGCTGCATCCTCCTCCTCCTCCCCAGAACAGTTGCCCTTCTCAGCTTGGACAGCTATTCCATTGCCAATGGTTATGTTGTGAAGCATAAAACAGACAAGGAATATGCCATAGGCCTTCTCTTGGCTATATTGTAGGGCACCACCTGACCTATCTAGACACCTGAAGTGCATCTTCAGCATGCTGAAGACACACCTCATGATGGTGCATGTAGCAATGTGTGCCTCATTGTAGCACTCCTCTGCCTCTGTGCTAGGATAGCAGAAGGGGGTGAGGAGCGAGGGTCAGAGGGGATATACCGCATCACCTGTTGGGGTACAAAGCAGTCTGTTACTACCTTGCATACATATTCATTTTGTACCAAAGCCCCCCCCCTCCATCATGGCACACTGTTGTGGCTACTGCCTGTCCACCTCTGTCCCTGTTGCCCACCTCCTGATGCATCTCCCTTCCCCACAATGTGACAGTGCATTCATGCACTCACAAGTGAATGCTTGCACTGGCTGCCATCTTCTGCCCTGTACCTGACCATGCCTGCTACCATGGCTGACCACTCTTGTCCTGTCTGGCATTGCCTGCCCTCCATTGCCCAGTAGACACCCATGCCTGGGTACGTGTGGTGCATTCTGCCCTGCCACATGTGCCTGCTATTCCACATTACCTTGACTCCCATGCTGCACTCTCCCCCATGACACGTGTGCTGTCCCAGCTGCATGTCCACCTCCACTGTCCCACCTGGGCACCTCCTCCTGCATAGACCCTGCTGAGGCCCCGCACACCTGCACTTCCTCCCATTTGTTGCACCATGGTGTCCTGTTTGTGGGCATGTATGTATGACTCAGTCACCCACTAAGTGGCCACTGGATATATCCCCAGTCTCAAACCGGTGGCACAGGGCATACTGGTGCCATATGAAGGCATTGTGTGCACTCCCAGGGTGTATGGCACAGACATTTCCGATGCACCCTGAGGCATTGCACACCACCTGGCAGTTTATGGAATAGAACCCTTTGTGGTTCATGTATGGCATGGCCTCATCACCGGTGGTGCATGGATTGTCACATGGATGCAGTCAATGGCCCCTATCATCCCTGGCATGCATGCCACCCTGTGTAACTGCTGCATATATTCTGTCTGCTCTGCCTGTGTGCTTGGAAAATTAATGAACTCTGATGCATGTGGGAGCAGTGCAGTGAGGAACTGTGTGAGGAGATGGGATGTGGATGGCTGAGATATGCCAGTGATGTCTCCAGCTGGCCTCTGGAAGGTTTCCATAGTGAGCAGGCACATTGCTGTTGTCATCTTGGCCTCCACTGATATGGCATAACTCCTTCCAATTGGTTCCTGCATTTCATCTTGGCACAGCTCACAGAGCTGACTCAGAATTGTGCTGTTCAGATGGTATAAGCCGACTGTTTCTTTATCTGTCAGTTGTTCGAATGTTAGTCTGGCATGATACTGCCATGGGGCAGGCCACCTAGGGTTACTTCTGCTGCCATATTGTTGGTTTGCCCATCTTCTCATCCCCATTATCACACCCACCATTAGGAAAATTGCACCATCCATGTCTGAGATCTCTGTTGTGCTGCTGGTGTTCTGCCTGCTGCTGCTGATATCCTGCAGTCTGCATGCTGGGGGCTTGCACACAAGTCTACTTCTTCTATACTTATCTCCTTAGTGTGCATTTGGGTGGATATGCTATGTATGCACTGTGTCTGAGCATTCACTTTGCTTTGTGAAGTGGGTTACACCATGTATGCAGCTACACGCCCCGTCCAGATGTGCTGCATATCATTATATCTGGGGTCCAGCATATCCTGTGTGGAACGATGCATCAGGGATGTGCCAGAGCATCTCTATCTTATGTAAATAGCACCATTGTGCATTTCTGAGATGCACCCAGTGCATCTGCTTTGTGAATCCTGCCTATTGTAGCTAAAGTGCATAACAATATCATCACATTTTACATTTAATAAAGCTCTAAAATTCAAATATCTAAAAAACAGAGCACTCAAAATTGCAAATGATAACATCATCACATAACGGAATGTTTAAAATTCAGCAAGATTTGGAAATGAGGGAAGGTTTGGGGGGTTTGGTGGGGGAGGATGGGCTGTTCGGGATGTTTGTCAGTATTGTCTTTAGTATCTGATCTTACTGATCTGTTTATGACTATAGTTCTTATGTGTTTGTAGCTGTTCTCCCGATCTATGTAACGTATCAGCTGTTGCTTAATGGTTTGTTTTTCTGTTATTAAAACTTTTTAAATAAAGTATATTAAATTGAAAAGAAGCAAGATTTAAAAACAGTTTCATCTGTCTTCTAAGTATGGTTTCCAATCAAGACCTGTGTTCAATCCAGGTTTCTTAATGGCCTGTAGTGTTAATATCCAAAAAGTTTCCTTTATCTTTAAAACGTTGTCAAAATCTACCCTCTTGGGTTCCAACTAACTTTGCCAATAATAGTAAATTTAAAGCCATGGTTAGGGGTCAACCTTATTTTCTACAATATGTACAGCGGTAGCATAATGGGGATCTTCCTTTTAAATGGCCCTCTGATGGCAAGGCAAGGCAAATTTTATTTTTCAGGCAGCCAATCCCAGAGGCTCTGGGTGCTGTACGGTAAAAACACACTATCAGTACAATAATTTAACTTAGTATAACTAAAACAGTAAACATAACAGCTTAAATAAATATAGTCAGTTGAGGTTTATATTAAAAACTGTTACTCAAAGAAAGAGCAGCAGAGATCCCAGGTAGAGATGCAGCAAAGTTAAATTCTGCCCATGAAGCAGACGTGAAGTAGCCCACTTTGCATTATTTTCCAACTATGGAAAGTGACCATTGAAAACCATTACTTCTCCACTTTGCCTTGTAATAATGGTGATAATGACTTCAACATTGCTCACTCTGCCTTACTTCACTTTAAAGACGGAGTGAGAATTTACAGGCAGCCCACACACATCACATGGTTTACACAGTCTAGGTCACATGCTTCAGGCAGGCAGGAAGTGAATCAAGCCTGAAAGAGAGTTTCACTTTCACCTTGTAGGAGGAGGAAGAGCTTGTTGAACAGAGAGTTAGAGAGGAAAATCTAGAAACTAGTCTAAAGCTACCATAAACCTTTAAATTTTTTGCTAATTAGCTGATTACGTTTGCCTATTTGTTGTCTGGATTTGTGTTTGTGCAGCATTTCAGTTTAGTATTTGTTAATTGTTAATTGTTTTTGTGTGTGTGTGTGTGAGAGAGAAACAGAGAGAGAGAGAGAGAGAGAGAGAGAAAGAAACCAGAATGGAAGGGGAGAGAGGTGGTTTTGGCAGATGTAGTGGAGGAGATCACATCGGTGTACGTACATGTGGTGGCAGGCTGTGTTTGGACTGAAACACCATCTTGAGTACTGTCCCCCCTCAATGCAGGAGGTAATGGACTTGGTGCCATGAAAGGACAACCTCCTGTGGCACCTACCAGTGATCCCCCAGTGCCACCACTTGCTATGGCCCCTTCACCAGTGGCTCAGCAGCAGGACGTCAGGGAGGAGGAGGAGCCACAACAGTTGCAGCAGCAGGTATCTGCACCCCTGGTCCCAATTGTGCAGCAGCAGCCCCTGGCTCCAACAAAACCTGGGCCCCCCGCCTGTGCCTGGTCCTCCCCACACCTCATTAGCGTGGGAGTTTTTTACTACATTGCCTGGGTACAGCAGTGTAGTGAAATGTAATCTGTATGTTGTGGAGGTGCACTGTGGTCCCAGAGGAACTCACCTTGGCACAGGTGGTCAGCTCGCCCACCATTACAACCACCACCATGTACAGTGGCAGGCCAAGGTTGCAGAACAGGGCAGTAATGCACCTGCTGGCCCTGCTGGGGAAGAGGGGCAGCACGGCACCCATCTGTGCGTGGTGGTGTGAAGCGGGGGAGAGCAGTGGATCAAGTGGCTGCTCCACCACCATAACCTGCAGCAGATAATGGTGGCAACCCTGTTCAACAATCTGCCACACAGGCCAATTTGTTGTTTAACATTTTATTATTATTATTTTTGGACAGAACACACACACATAGAGGCAGTGTATTGCACATACAGATCTGACTCATACCGTGACATATGGTACGGCCAGCGAATGAAATTAACAAAATATTCACTCCATTGGCTGCAAACATTAAAAAATATGTTTTAAGATAATGTCCATATTACAGTCCTTGGATCCGGAGATGAATAAGCCAATGTAAGGTTGATCCCCCCAAATAGAGGGGAGCCTAGTGAAAAAAATACATACATTGCAGAAAAGAGAAAGATGTGACAAAAAGGCCTGAGACATAATCTAACTTCTCTACCTCAGGTATGTCCATTTATCTTGCAGATTGTAATATCAACTATATACAGAAGGCAATCTTTACTGAGGTATACATATAGCCAGGGTGGAGAAAGGGACAAGGGGACTACAGATAACAAAACCCAGACCTTTTAGTGAGGGGGGAGAAATCTAAGGAGTGGGATTGGAAAGAGTATTATGACAATACTTAGACCTTAAATAAGGTTGCCAGCATTTATCATACCGGGCTAAAGAGCCTTGGGCAAAACTGGAGATCTTCTCAAATGTGGCCTCTTGAGCGAGTGCCAGGAGGAACTCATGAAAAGTCGGAGGCTCCGAGGTTCTCCATCTCATCAGTATGAGTCTCCTGGCCAGTGCCCCAACCAATGTGATCCATTGTGCATCTGGACTATACTTTGGCATGGCTGAGCTACCACAACCCAGAAGGAGCAAAAGAGGGTACAAAACTGTATTGGGGAACACCTGTTGGCACATGTCCTGAATTGCTAGCCAAAAGTGCTGAAGACTGGGGCAGTCCCAGAGTATATGGAACAGGTGGGCACTGGGGTTACCACATCTCCAACATGTATCTGCTGAAATAAGTCCCATCTTAACTAGTTTAGCTGGGTGTCTATACCATCTGTGGAGGATCTTATTCATAATAAGTCATGTACATCCATCCCGGCAGGCCAAATGGATTCATACCCATCCTTGTTCCCATTGTTGCTCTGAAATAGAAGTCTGTAATTCTTTTTCCCGTTGCAATCTGGCTTTTTGGGAGGGGTCTTTGGTGGATTCTCTGAGTGCACTATATATGCAGCTGGCTTTATTCTTGGTAAGTTTACCCCATGAAAATATGGGGTGTGGGTTTTTTTTTGGTGTATTGTGGTGGGGGAAATTTGGAAGGTGAGATATGGCATCTCTCATCTGAAGGTATCTCCAAAAGTGAGAAGCAGGGAGATGGTACCTTGCCTTCAGAGGTTCAAAAGAGTCTGTAACAGTAGTTCCAAGGATTAGGAGATCCTGTATCGAGGAGATACCCTGTACCATCCAGAATTTCCAGTGCAAAGTGGATTCCCTGTTTTCAGGGCCTGATTGTCCCATAGAGGCATATATTCCCAAGGAGCCGTGTCATGGTCCAGCAGAGCCATTGCTTGCTTCCAATATTTTATTGATAATAATATAGAGGGAAAAAGGCCCATGGGTAAATTCTTCTTGCCATATAAGGTGACCGCTGGGGAAGGAGTGTGAGCTAGGGAGGCTTCTAAGTGGAGTCAGTGTGGAGAGGCCTATCCAATTTTAGAAAACCATCTAAGAGTCTGAGCCAGAACAAAGGCCATATGATACCACTGCAACCAAGGGAGTCCCCAACCACCCCTTTTCCAGTGTTGTCGAAGTTTAAGTTTACTATATCGAGGTGGTGCACTCTCCCACAGGAAATTGCCCATCAGGGCCTCCAATTTCTGGAACCACTTCTGGGGTATAGACAAGGGTAGGTGAGCCAATAAATAAAGTATCTTAGGGGCAGCCATCATTCTGATCGAATCAATTTTACCAGCAAGTGAGAGCTTCAATGCTTTCCATCTTTCAAAACCTAACCTCAGGGTATCAATCAGGCAGTTGAAATTAGCTGCAAGCATTTTAGATGAATCCGGATGTAAGATAATGCCAAGGTATTTTATGCCTTGGGGGGGACCATTTAAGCCCCGTGTCAATAAACTCTTCTCCAGAGGCTGAGGAGTTCAGTGGGAGGATTTCAGTTTTAGACTGATTTAACTTTAAACCTGATATCTTTGTAAAATCAAGCAGGATGTTAAAGATTGTCTGAATCCCTAGTAAAGTATGTTCAGTAGTAATAAGGAGATCATCTGCATATAAGAATGTTTTATAGTTGGCATCACCCACCTGAATTCCAGGGATAGAATTGGAGGACCTAAGTGCAATGGCCAGGGGCTCTATAGTTAGAATGAATAGGAGGGGGGGAAGTGGGCATCCTTGTCTCGTGCCCTTCTGTAATTGAAAGGGCTGAGACAGGGTGCCATTGGTCAGTACCGAGGCTAAGGGAGCAGTATATAGAAGCCTTATCCAGGCAATATATTCTGGGCTAAGACCCATAGTAGAGAGAGTATGAAATAGAAAAGGCCATTCAACTGAATCAAAGGCCTTTTTGAAGTCAATGGCCAGACCTACTGAGGGGTTTGACGAGAGTTTGACAGAGTGCATTAGGGACCCTGGGGTTCTGTGGTGATCCGACCCTAGACAGCCTTTAACAAAGCCTGCTTGGGATGGGTTAACCAAGCCATGCAGCAGAGGTTCAAGCCGGCCAGCAAGAACCTTGGCCAGTATCTTGGCATCTGCGTTAATAAGGGAGATGGGGTGATAACTACCTGGAGACAATGGATCTTTCCCTTTTTGGGAAGCACTGTAATAGTGACTTCTGTCATGGAGGGGGGCAGATGTCCATTAAGTAAAGAGTGTTGGAATACCAGAACCAAATATGGGGCCAGATTAACTCTCCGAAGTCTATATAAATCTATGGGCAATCCATCTTTCCCTGGGGTTTTACGTGGGTTCAAAGAGTGAATCATCTGAGTCACTTCTTCCACTGTTATTGGAGCTTCTAACAGTTTGGTCTCACAACCAGAAATTCTGGGAATGTGTAGTGAGGATAGGAAAGCTTGGATCTTAGCTGGATCAGGGGGGTCTGGAGAAGCATACATATTTTCATAGAACTGAGACATGATTAAATTTATCCCCGAGTTCGTATGGCATGGAACCCCTTTCATGTCCACCAGTGCATGTATCACCTTAGAGGCTTGCTGTTATTTAAGATGGTAGGTCAAAAGCTTTGCTGGCCTCCCCCCCCCTTCCCAGAAAGCATGGTGGATGCGTCGGAGATTTAGCTCAGCCTGCCGAGATAAATGGATATTAAGGGAGATTCATGTGCTGGCTAATTGTGCTAGTAGAGTTGAAGACGGGGTTTGGTTTTTGAGAGCTTTGTATTGGGATTCCAAAATATATAATTTCTTCTCCAACGCCCTCTGGTCCGCTTCACGGCAGTGCCTTCTGGCAGCAGAAAAGGCAATTATCCTGCGCCAAATAGTAGCTTTAAAGGCCTCCCATAAAGTCGAATTGGATACCTCCTCATTATCATTGTCCATTCAGTATTCTGATACTGCTGGGCCAATCCAATCTAGAAAAATTGCTTCCTCTAGCAGGAGAGGGTCCAAATGCCATATGTGGGACTGGTAGGGATCCTGTCCCCTTTTAATAATTAATTCCAGAGAGGCATGATTGGAAACATAAATTGGGTGCATCAAGGCTCTGACCACCTTTTCATATAACCCAGAAGATATGAGCAAGAGCTCTATCCTGCTGGAAGTTCCATATGTTGGGGAAAAGCATGAATAATCATGCATTCCTGGGTGTAATGCCCTCCAGGCATCCAGCAGCCCGAGTTCGGACATTAGTTTTCCTACTGCTCTCCTAGCCTGTCTATGGAGTTCAGGGGAATTATTGCTTCTATCTATAGAATGATCTAATGTTAAATTAAAATCCCCTCCTAAAAGTATTGGGGGTCTATTTTTGTTAAAGTCCAACAGAGCCTGATTGACTATATGAAAAAATCACAGGCAATCCTGATTGGGAGCATATAGGTTAGCCAGGACCAAGGGGCCTTCAGGGGTTTCAACTTCTGCTATAATCCATCTCCCTTCCTGATCTCATATAAAGTCCTTCACCTTACATCCCAAATTTTTATGAAAAAGTTTAGAGACTCCCCTCTTATGAGAGGGTGCCACACTGTGAAGTTCTTTAGTCACCCAACCCTGTTTAAGCTTCATGGCTTCCCCGGAAGAGAGTTTTGTCTCTTGCTAGAAGGCCACCATAGGGCCTAGTCTTTTTAAGCAAAGTAAAACTTTCTTCTGCTTGACAGGAGAATTAAGCCTCCTCACATTCCAAGAAATCAGCTTAGTCTCCATTTAAACCAACAGTAAAAAATGTCAACAGGAATATATGACCGGAAACAATATAGAAAAGGTCTGAGTTTAGCACCATTTTCCTTCTTATTTCGCTTTCTAGTATTGAAGAGCACATCCTCACCCCATTAATAAGACTGCCATAAAAAGAGTTAACATAATACCATAGTACAAACATTTTAACCTGACACAAAAAAGAACTAATATTTACAACCCCCAGTGACAGGAGGAAATTTAAACCATTTTTATTAAATATACCCAGTCCCACACCCCCCTGTTCACTACCATGCAAACCCACACATGACCAGCATCCACTGTATGTGTCACCTAAAAAAAAAAAAAAAAAGCCCAGACACCAGTAGAAGTCACTGGGAGGTATGCGGCCCCAGGAACCCATCTCAAAAAAGTGAAACGGTTCTCCTTGTAACCCCTGTAAAACAAAAATGAAAGGAGAAACGCAATCTTTCATGCAACAACGGCCTATAAGCTGCTGTCCATCAGACTGGTGAGTGGAAATGATAAAGGACCACCCAAGTCCCTCTAGACACTTCAGTAGTGTTGCCAAGAATGAGTATAAATGGGCCCTGAGTAAAAAATATATACATCCCCCGCACCATTAGTCATCGCAGCTAAAGGGCTAACACATAAAATAACTTTTCAGCATATTGAGACAGCAGGAGATAAAAGAAAAGAGAAAGGTAAAGCCCTAAATAAATGACCATGCATAAGCCCAGGGGCCATTCACAGCCATCCTCTAAGGGGATGGACCCCCTTAACATTGGGGCCCATGGGTATCTTCCCTAGTCAGAGGAGAGGGCTGCCTTATCCTCAAACAAACATAGTACTAAAAAAAGGATATAGTAGCAACAGTCAGCCTGCTGATTCAACAGTAGGAGTGGAGATATCCATATCGCCTGAGGTTGTTTCCAGGGCTGGCACAGCTGCCGAGGTCACATAATCTTCCGAAGGAGTGCCAGCTGGTTCCTAGGCCCAAAGAAGATGCTTTGCAGCTGAAGATTTCGAACCCTCTGAATGGGGCGTCTGGGAGGAAGATGCAGATCGTGGGGAACATCTTCAGAAGGGAGATCCATCAGTGCCTTATACTGATTGTTACTCATATCTGGGATTAGTGTATCTTGAGAGCCATTGGGTTCCAGGCTACCACTTCGGCTTCTGCTTCTGGAACAGAGCCGTGGGGTTTTATCTACGTGCCCTCCCTCAGTCCTAGCCCTTCTCCTATTCTTTTTCTTGCTGCCAAGAGATTTTAGGGAAGATGCCTGAGTGGGAGTCACAGGTTGTTTGACTGACTGAAGGGTAGAAGCTAATAAAGCATCAGAGGCCCTGGGTTTGGTGGTGTCCATCGAGGCAGGGTTTGCAGGCAAGACCCCGGAGCTGCGGGTGTCATGTAACTTGCCCCAGTTTAATTTGGGAGTTTGGATTGATATAAAGTCCTCCACAGATGCCGGGTTATCGAAGACCTGTGGTGTCCCATTAACCACAATTCAAAGAGACGCAGGGTATTGAGGAGAGTACTGGAGGCCCAACTCAGCACATGCCCTACGAGCTGCTGTAAAGTCCCTTCACCTGTTAGAAACTTCCTGCGAGTAGTCAGCAAAGATTTGAATTTTATGGCCCTTCCAAAACAGATCTTTTTTCTGCCGAGCCAACTGGGTAATCAGTTCACGGTCCTGAAACCGGAGAAATCAGGCTAGGATGTAATGAGGGCGTCCACCAGGAGCCTGGCAGGGAGCGAGGGTTCTATGCACTCTGTCTATCTCCCAGGGAGTTTCACAATGCCAATCCAGCAAGGGGGGAAGCTCTTTTTGTAGGAACAATATGACATCATTCTCCTCGCAGCCCTCCGGAAACCCCACAGATCTGAGGTTATTCCGGCAGCTGCGATTTTCAAGGTCTTCAACACGGGTCCTAAGAAGATGAATTAGCTGCTCCTGATCGTATAATTTAGCCCCAGCCTTGTGCCAGCCATCCTCAGCCTCTGCTAGTTTATGTTCAGAAATACAGGCCAGTTGCGATAAATCTGTAATATCTTCCATATTTTTCTTTATAGCTATGTCCAGTCTCTCCATGCAGTGTAGAATTTTGGCAAACATCTGCCGTATTTCTAGCAGATTGCTCTCCGGTGTTGTCGGCGTAGAGACAGGCTCCATTCTGATGCACTTGTAGGCCGAATGGCGAAGCAGGACACCCAATATGCAGCTGAAAACAAATAAATTTTCATGTGCCAGTCGAGAAATAGATACCGGGATGACAGCCAGTAGGTTATGGATTTTGATCTTGTGCCGTTATGCAGGAATGAATCCATAAAAGCAGGATTTAAGTTTTTTTTTTCGGATGCTAGATGTTTAGACGTCCATTCAGTTCAATGGCTGGCCATGCCCCCCCACACAGGCCAATTTTGGCCTGATGTGGAGTGAGTTGAAGGCTGTTAACCACCGTCTTGATACTTTTGAGCAGCAGTTGGAGCAAATTGAGGGACACCAGCTACAAATTATTGAAATGCTTCAACTGTTGCTGTTCCATCAGAACATTGATCATTAGTTTTAGTTTGTCCTTGCACCCACCACCCTCTGTGTGAAAAAAATAGTGCCTGATGTTGCCCCAATCCGTCCCCCCCTCTGTCTTCAAATTTTGGGCCCTTCCTCCTGCACAACTCTTTTTCTGGATGATGTTACCCTCTTGTATGTTGTTGATTCCCTTTCGGTACTTGATAGTTTCTAACATGCTCCCCCTTCCTTGCATTTATATGTAATGTCCTTTAGTATCTTTTCATCTGGCTTCATTCTGGTGCATACCCTTCAACATTTTAGTTGCCCTCCTTTGTACAGCCTCCATCCTGTGTATATCCTTGCAGAGATATGCTCTCATCGCAGCACGCTATACCTAAGATGAGGTCTTACCAAATATATGTACATAGGGATAAGAACTTCCAATTTTAGACTTCATTTTAATGTGATGGCTTCCAGTGCATCCCTGTATACCCCCAGCCCTCCTTACTGCCTTCTCACATTTCTTGCATACCTTTAGGTCATCTGGTACAGATCACTGTCAATTTTTATTGTTGTTAGTCTCTCCCCCCCCATTGTGCACTGTTATGTGTATAATGTTAAGTGTGTGTTCCGTCTTTCTTTCACATAACCTTGTTTACCTTCCAAAAACAGTAAGAACCATGCCCCAAAACAGCTGAAACAAAATATAGTACAAAAGTGGTGTCCTTACTCTCATTATATTCCTACTTAACAAAAGCAGAAAGCCAGCACTCCAGATAAATAAAGCCAAGAAACATTTTTCACTGCTGGTGCAAATTTATTGATGACAAAACAAGCCACACAAATTACCCCTGTACTTCAGCAGTTAGGCCTTCATTGCCACCTAATGAAGGCCTAACCACAGAAACGCTGGGGTAATAGCAGCTGGGAAGTGTAGAAATAACCTGGGGGAGCTATTTTGAGTGTTACTTTGCTTTATTTTAAATGAAACTTGTTGTGACTGTTTATGTGTGAGCCCTGGTTGCTACCTTGGTTACCAGGAAAAGAGACTGCCTGCAGTCTGACTCAGTTTTAAATGTGTTAGCTGCCAACTAGTGAAATCTCTACCAATGTACACTGAGTGAATCCTGTGTTCAGGTATTCACTTAATGGCTGTAATTTGGAGGTTTCTTATTTTTAGATTTGACAAACTTCACTTGAAATACTAGTGACCCCTGTGGTTCACTTCCAGTGCATCTTCCACCACTTAGCAAGCCCTGCTGTGAGTGGGGCAAGCAGAGCGGGGTGTGTGGAGATGTGCGCAGAGTCACACGTGTCTGGGCGTGTCTGCTGCGTCCACTGTGGACACGGTGGAACCAGGCAGTAATAATACCGTGAGTTATATACAGGTGACTAACCAAATCTGTTAACTCACTAACACTCTTTGGGCACACTGTTAAAGTACAATGGCTCAGGCAAAGGGGAAACGAGGTAAAAATAACAAGAAAAGAATGTGCTCCCAGTGCAACATGTACACAGATGATGCAACTGACCAGGAGTTTGTGTGTGACAAGTGTATCTTAATCACTAGATTACAGGAGGAAATTTACCAACTGCACATGAGATTAGAGACCCAGAAAGAAATTAAACTACTCAAAGACTTCATTGATGAAGCAGTCCAGGAAACTAGTATAATCCACACTGACTGTGTAAATAATGATGAACTAAAAGTAATGACTTCTTCCCCAAGTTAATTCATGATCTCACCCCAAACACTATTGAGCCACCTAAAACTCCTTGCTCACTTCCAACTACCCCCTTAGAACTTTACCTAACTCAAGATACAATCAACATACCAAGGGATATTGTGGATTATAGGGGATTCAATACTAAGGGGGTAGATACTGCAGTTTGCGAGAGGTGTAAGGCACATACAACAGTTAGCACACTCTCCGGAGCACATACTAGGGATATTGTAGACCTACTGGATGGATTACTTGAGAAAACTACTAAGCCCTTAGTTATCTTACATGTGGGTGTTAATGACCTTTTCTCATGCAATATGACAGACACCCAGGTCGACTATAAAAATATACTCAAACAGATTAAAAATAAGAGAGGTGAAATCATACTGTCTAGGGTTCTGCCCACCTTTGGGAAACATTCACACAAAAAGTATAATATTCACAAATTAAATAATTGGCTTAGACAATATTGCCTATCAGAAAGTATTGGATTCATGGATAATTCTATCATATTTAACAACCCAGCATGTTTCAAAGGGGATGGTTTATACCTAAATCACTTTGGTACCAGGATTATGGGAAAAAATCAATGAGTTCTTAAAGTTCCATTTAAACTGTAATATGGGGGGGGGGCTCCTTGGGGCTTTAGGAACCCCACCAAAGAAAGCAATAACATCCCAAAACCTAATAACCCCGGTTAGAAGGGGGTACTAATAAATGCCAGAAGTCTAACTAATAAGTCTGATGAATTTAAATGCCTCCTAGCTACTAACAGTATCCAAATCGCCCTTGTTACAGAAACCTGGTGAGATGCAAACAATCCCTGGGACAAAACCATCCAAGGTTATAATGTTTATTCCAAAAGCAGGGACCAAAGAAAGGGTGGAGGTACGACCATTTATATCCATTAAACAATTCTATGTGAGGAAATTTCTGGAGACACTCTTAACCTTGAAACTCTCTGGGTCAAACTGCCCCCTCAGAAGGGTCCCCCATTCATCTTAAGCCTTGTGTATAGACCACCCTCAATGACCCCTGAAAATGACACTAAATTATTGAATTACATTGGAAACCTAGACCCATCCAAGAACATTATGATTTTTGGAGACTTTAACTTACCTAGTATTAATTGGACCTTGGCATCTGCAACCAGCAGAACTGACAGTCTCTAATTAGATTTATTTAATGAACTTGGATTAGAACAATTAGTACAGCATGCAACCAGAAATGATAATATACTTGATCTTATTTTAACTAATATGGAACACTGTATATCTAACATCACTATAAATGCACCTTTGTGAAACAGTGATCATAATACTGTTCATTTTCTGGTCGCAGGAAACATAAAACAAACAGCTACAGGAGTTACAGAAACCACGGCTCTTAACAAAGCGAACTCTGACAATATAAAAGCTAGTCTAACCCAGTGTGATTGGCATAAGTTATTTACCAGTCTTTAAGTTGAATCTAAATGGGGCCTCATGCTCAGCAAATTAAAAAATTTCAAAAAGGTTAATATCCCTAGAATAAAAAAATACTGTACCAATTATAAAAATTTACCTGGTTGGATGAACCTCACAATAAAACATTTGATTAACCAAAAAAAAAAAAAATTGTTCAAGCAAATAAAAAGGTGTTTAACCTATGTATGTCCCAAGTATGGCACTGTGGTTAAAAATATAAAGACCAAGATTAAAACAGCTAAATCCCAACATGAGATACAATTGGTTACTAGGGTTAAAGATAGCAAAAAAGTGTTTTTTGCACATATTATTAAATGTAAGGGTAAAACAAATACTATAAGTCCCTTCCTCACTGCTTCTGGAAAGATAGCTAGTAACCAAGAGGCTGCTGACATACAAAATCAATATTTTTGCTTGGTGTTTAATAAAAACAGTTTTGGTTTATCAAATACAGCAGAGACTTCATCCCCTGGACAGTTCACCATTAAAACTGAAGAAGTTCTGGACTGGTTAAAGAGGGTTGACATTAACAAATCACCAGGTCCTGAAGAAATCCATCCCAGGGTGTTAAAAGAGCTTGCTGAATTTATCTACTTACCGTTAACTAACTGGGGAAGTTCCACATGATTGGAAAATAGTGATCGTGGTACCCATTCTCAAGAAAGGTCCAAAAAACAACCTTGAGAACTACAGACCCATTAGCCTAACTTCTTTAATTGGAAAGATCTTAACGAATATTATTAAAGACCTTATCCTGGACTCCCTCTGTCAAAATGGGTTATCTGACCCTCTCCAACATGGATTCACTAAATCTAGATCCTGCCAAATGAATCTACTGACTTTTTAAGAAAAAGTCAAGGGCAAAGTTGATCGAGGTAATTCTGTGGACCTTGTGTTCTTGACATCACCAAAGCGTTCGACAAATTGCCACACTTAGAGTTCTTAGACACCTTGAGAGCATTTAAATTAAAAATCAATATTGTTAACTGGATTGTTGACTGGTTGGAGGGAAGAAAACAGACAGTTATTATTAATGAAGAGTATTCCAAATGGGCTCCTGTCACAAGTGGAGTCTCCCAGAGGTCTGTCTTGAGCACCTGCCTTTTCAATATATATCTCTCTACTCTTACCATTGATAACCCCAACATATGATACACAGATACATAGACAGTGTCAGCAGATAAGTGCCTATGGCCCACACAGTCTGCCCATTTGAGCTTGTAAGTTCAGTTTATGTTTTCCAAGAAGTCTGTTGCCCCTTACCCCTGACCTCCAGAATTCCTTCATGTCTATCCCATGCATTCTTAAATCCTGTGATTGTTTCAGCCCCCACCACTTCCTCTGGCAGGGTGTTCCACTTATCCACCACCCATTCTGTGAAGAAATGCTTCCTCATGTTTCCTCTGAATCGTCCTCCCTCCAACTTCAACATCCAACATATGGATGTTGAAATTTGCTGATAACTGTTGCATAGGTACTGTGGTAAACAACACAATAGGCAATTCTGCCTTTCAGCTCATTCTAGATAACATATTAACTTGGTCCTGCAAAAATAAGCTTGCCCTGAACACTTACAAATGTAAAATTATGCACCTGGGAATACATAACAAACACCTTAAATATAATCTGGGGAATGACACCATACTTGAAACCAATCAAGAGAAAGCTTTAGGAATAATTGTCAGCCCTGATCTAAAATTCAGATCACACTGCAGAACCCAAACCAATAAAGCTAATCATATCCTATATTGTATTTTTAGACACATAGCCAGTCACATGAGTGAGGTGTTACTCCCCCTGTATATTGCTTTGGTTAAGCTGCACCTCGAATACTGTGCCAAGGTGTGATCTCCATACTGCAGGGAGGACATCATAAGGATTGAGAGAGTACAGTGCAGATTCACCAAAGCCATTTCAGGGATGGGAGATAGGTCATATGAGGATAGGTTGAGACTCCTAAACTTGTACACACTCCAGTATAGAAGACTGAGAGGAGATATGTGCCTCACCTATACAGCATTAAGTGACCCCACTCTTAGTAATGAACTGGGAATAGCAATCAGTGACAACAGAGTTAATAATAGAAGACATTCCAAACAATTACATCTGGGCAAATGGAATACCCTGAGAAGAAAGAACTGGTTTAGCCACAGGGCTGTCCCAACATGGAATCAACTCCTGGCTGAAGTTGTGGATAGCCCAAATATGGACTCTTTCAAACTAAATTTGTATCTAGCAATTGAGGACACAATCAAATTTTGTCTAAATTAATTTTCCTTGGCAAGCATCACGGCTGTCTGTCAACATTAGCTTGAATTACCTATAATACCTATGATACCTGTGATTTGTGTAGCTGGTTTTGCACTACCAGTGAACATTTTTTTCTTGGCATTCATTCATCTGGAGTGCTGGCTTTCTGGTTTTGTCTTGCGCTTTTGGAACTAGCTGCTCTCTACCAGTACCCATCCCCAGTGTTAGCGCAGAATGCTTCTGGACCTGTTATATTCCTACTTAATAATATCTGTTTACCATGAAATATTTTTTGGGCATCAGTAATGTTTCCTTTTTGTCATGGTTTGTTTATTGAAAAGCATGAGTGAGCAGTGCAATAATCTGCTAAACAGCATGTGTGCACTGTCAGGTTGCCACTAACCACCGAGCCCACTGAAATCATATTATATGACTTGGTCTACTGTTGATGATGGTACAAATAAAATATACATTATATATTCTTTATACCATCAATAGTGGAACAAGTCAGCTATCATATATATTTTCAGGGAGCTGGGCAGTGTGCATCTGACAGTGCACACATGTTGTTTAGCAGGTTATTGCACTGCTCACTCCTATTTTTCCATGCACACACACACATACCAAGACAGAAAGAAAACATTACTGAGAACACCAAAATATTTTCTTTTTGGAAACAGAGATTATTAAGTTGGAATATAACAAGGAAGGGAAGGAGGACACCATTTCCTAGATTATTTTCTGTAGAATGTTTTTGTCAGTGTTCGTACAAATCTAAGGATGCTGTCATATGTCCTGAAAATTTCTGACTCCAGATGAATAGAAATGAATCAGGAAATGAAATGAAAAGATTCTTAATTCATGCCACACTCGTTCATGCATGCACCCAGTCCTATGATTTTACATCCCCAAAATGCTGCTGTCTTATGTCCAGAAAATTCCAGACTACACTTATTGAGAAATGATGACAGCATTATGTGCTAAAAAGTCTGCGGTCTTTCTTGACACAGTAAATTATTCTTGCACACAGTCCCCATAATTGTGCACCCCCAAAATGCTGCTGTCTTATGTCCAGAAAATTCCAGACTCCAGATGAGTAGAAATGAGAGCATAAAATGGAATGAAAAGTCTCCATTAATTCATGCCTCACTCATTCATGCATGTGCCCAGTCCCCATAATTGTACACCCCCAAAATGATGGTGTCTTATGTCCAGAAAATTCCAGACTACACATATTGAGAAATGATGAGAGCATTATGTGCTGAAAAGTCTGCGGTCTTTCTTGATGAACTAAATTATGCATGCACACAGTCTCCATAATTGTGGACCAAAGAAATGGTGCTGTATAAATATGATGAAAAGTCCAAACTCCACATATTGAAAAAAATGATGAGACCATTAAATGTGATGAAAGTCTCAATGAATTCATGCCGCAGTCATTCATGCGTGTGCACACTCCAACAAGAACTATGTCACCTGATGCTGCTCTTGGAATTTCATGTAATGCTTCTTGTACTGACTGGTCTGATGTACAGTGTCTTGCCAAATGATGTGATAGCAAAGGATGACCACTGAGTTAACCATGAAGATGTGATGATGCTGTTGGTTACCTAAAGTCTGTTGCGCTGACCCAAACAGGAAGGATGCCCTATGTGTGTGTTCACTCATACTACCCTTGGTAAGTTAATGTACCTGGCATCATCAGGGTTTTCCACAGAACCTGGCCTTAAATGTTTATATATACACATATTTTATATATAGCATACATGATGGGCAGGAGTGGAATATGAAAAATATTCTCAGTCCTGCAGAGTGAGATCTGTATCAAAGGTACAAGTGAAATATCCAGTGCTCACAATGCAGGAGTGAGAATATTTTGCATATTCCATGATCTGCACATCATGTGTGCTATTTATAGCATGGGGGTGAGACCAATTTCTGTGAGACAGAGATGTGTGGTGTTGTGAGGTTCATTCAAGTTGTACTCATGGTGGTGTTGTGCTGTGGTAGTGTGTGAGTTTGTATGAATGGGTGATAAAGTGTCCTGCTGTTGGTTGATGTGTTTGTGTGTGTGTGCTGATTGAGTGTGGTGTGTTCTGGTTATTGATTGGCTATGTGGGGGGACATTCTTACATTTGGTGCTGGGAGAGATACTGATGATTAGTGTTTGCAGGTATGCGTCTTTATTTCTGGATGTGAATATAACGTTAATTTACATGTTTTGGGATGTATGTTTATGATGCTTGGCGCAGATTTCACATTTGTTGTGGTGCTCACTGAGTTATTTTTACAGGCATGTTTGTTACAGCAGTGTCACTTTTGTGAGATAGTTCCATGTTTATGTTTTTAGTTGTGGAACAAGTATTTTAAAGTAAAGAGGCTGGTAAATAATGACTTTAAAACATTCCAAAGTTATTATAATGCAATATGTCTGGTTGCACGTTTGGAGATATAAATCAGATGATTGTTCATGGCCATCGTGTGCTTTAATATGAGTTGGAGTCCGATGGCTTTTGAAATACAGCACAAGAGATCTGCAGCTTGCTACAGTAAAAAGCACTGCTGCAGGTGAGTGTGATTATGTATATTAACAGTGTTCGTTAGATTATAGGGAGTGTTTAAGAAGTAGGCAAATTAGAGGGCTGTTTGTTACTGCTTTCACATGCAGGTGGGTGACATCAGCAGAGTAGGTATAAACAGTATTTATTTTATCTCTGCTGATGTCAGGAGGATTTATTCCACTGCAGTGAAAATAACATAATTTATCTCACTGGAATTGGTCTCACTTCCATGGTATAGCTATATATATATATATATATATGTATATATACCTGTGTGTATATATGTATATATACATACACAGTATATATATATATATATATATATAGAGAGAGAAGAGAGAGAGAGAGATAAAACTATATATATATTCATGAAAAAAAAAAACTAATGCATCAGTTAGGTTTAAAGTGACAAAAGTGAGTAAATGAAATGTTAGGGCTGAGCATTTAATCTCCCCCCACAACCCACACACCCATCCTCCATAGACTGACCAATGCCAGGGTGTGCCATGGTGTTGTCAGGCCCAACTCTTACCCCATTCCATGCGTAAGCAGGTTTACATACTTCAGTAATGGAGAATGGGGTGATAGTTAGTCCTCATGACCCCATGACACACCCTAGTGTCTGTCAGTCTGTGAAGGATGGGTGTGTGGGTTATGTGGTGGGTTAGGTGCTCAACCCTAATGTTTAATTTCCTCACTTTCGTCACTTTAACCCTAACTGATGCATTAAACACAGTTTTTTGCAATGAATTTCCTTACTTTTTGAAAAAGTGTAATATAACTAGTAAAAAACAAGTATTTGGAGGGCCCCATGCTGCCACCGAGTTGTCCATTGCTTCATAACAATATGCATCTGTGTTAGTGTGGGCCTCATTTATGCATAGCTATACAGCAGCCTTATATGGCAAGGAACCCTTGTAACACAAATTTGACAATATCTCATTAAAAGTGAAACCTATAAAAAAGATTCAACTGCAGGCTTACTCTATGGTTTAAAATGTTGTTCCAGTGGCTTAGATCATGGTGATCTATGCCACCTGTAACAAAAACTCTGTATCTCGCTTCGTTTTCTAGATAACAGTGCCGAAAGGCATGACAGACACTGCAATGTAATTCTGTGGGGAAACTGTCAACTTCATCATGGCATATCTATGCAAACACTTAATTTTCCAACACCTAAACAGCATAATTCACACCTGTAGGGCATCCCCTAAACACCCTGTAAATTTCAAGTAAAAAGACCAAACTGTTAATGAGCTATGCAGTTGTAAAGTTTTTACACCTTTAAAAATGTTTCATTCTTGAGATAACAAAATCCTCAGCCGCAAGATAAATCCTAGTCTGTGACCTAACAAAATCCTAATCCGAAAGCAGTTATCTGGTCATGCCAATCTGGGCCATCTGGTCATCCCAAGGGCCATTTGGTCATCTCCAGGGACATCTGTTCATGAAATTCCAGCTATCTGATCATCCCCTCATGAACAAACTCATGGACTAGGATCATCTCATGGACCAGGATTTTGCAGACTTGCGAGAGAAGATCGTTAGCGAGTCATGAAAGAAGAATTTTTAAAAAACTATTTTTTGACAGAAATGAAGCAAATCAAAGGCATGGCTTTGTAGAGGGCATCATCTTGAATGAAACCCATACCTCATTTGGCCCAAATGTCACCCGTGTAGAAAGCTACTACATTTTGTTTGACTGGAAAACTAAAAACAAGATGGCAGCTCATGAACAAATAATTTTCTGATGGACTAGGATTTTTCTTTCACAAGCTAACAAAATCTTTGACCGTGAGACCATTTATCTTTCTCAAAATATACATATAAATTTCTGAGAGAACTGAACATGCTCAGAACTCAAAAATTAAAAATGTATTAACTTTGGAAAAGATTAATATTTTTTTTACCAAACCAATGCTGGATTGTTCCTTGACTCAACTGGTGCTGTGCAGGTGGGAGGGGTGGGTGGTGCCACTGGATTACAAGGATAATATGATATGGTGCTGTATCGCAATCGCGGCAATGGGTGGGGGATACCACTAGACTACCAGGGACTTCAATAATGGTCTTATTCTGACAACTGGCAGTATGCGGGTGGGTTGCAGCCACCCGCCAATGATGGAAGGGAGTAGGGTGAGCAAGGGGTGCTGTGCAGGTGGGAGGGGTGGGGGTGCCACTGGATCACCAGGGAAATATGATATGGCTCTGTACCGAGATCACTGCAATGGGCAGGGGCGGCTACCACTAGACTACCATGGACTTACATACTGGTATAATTCAGGCAATTTGGGACATGGGAGGGAAGGGGCCACTAGACTTCAAGGGAAAGTCTAACATTACAGCTATCAGGGTTTCGGAGACTCAGAAGGAGGGTCCACTGGACTACCAGGGATATGTGTGTGCTTGTGGACAGTGTTCTGGGTGGGTGGATGGCTACCCATGGCTGATAGCTGCTGTGTTGCACCCTGCAATGCAGTGACCCACATGTGAGTGGCCAGGAGTTGTTTCCACTCCTCATGGGCTCAGCTTTGAGCCCCCCATGTGGTGCACTGCAGGGTTGTGCCAGCATATGAGCCACACATTCCAGGCTGAAAATCAGGATGTGCCGCACATGCATGGGCATGCCCCATGTATCTGTGCTGCATACACTTACATTGCACCCCGGTGCATCAGGATTTCCACTGTACCTGGCTGCCCTTTCAATATCCCACCAGGGCGCAATGCAGGGTTGTGCCAGTGGAACTATGTTGCGCCATGAGCAGCCCCTTTGAATATCTCGGCCTGTGTGTTTTGTATTTCATTTAATATTTTTTTATTTTATTAAACTTTGTTTTTCTCGAAATACTGCCTGAGCTTTTTCCTCATTTTGAATGTGAATGCTGAGACAGTGTTGATAATTCTGATAGAACTGTTAAGCGTTTACAATGTGTTACCATATGCACCAAGGTTAAAGTACCAAGGTCTTGACTAAGTCAAAAGGGGGATTGTGAATCAGGTTGTGTGTTGCTAGGTTAAATATTCAACTGCATTTCCCCAAAAAGGATGTGATATTTGAACCTTTTACCTGGGCGTGCTAATGACAAAAGTGTTTGTAGTTGAACCCAGGACTCGAGACTGGTAGTTTGTCAGACACAAAACAGACAGGAGGGTTACCCTATTTGTCTCATGTTCACATATTGCACTTCAAGGTTGGGCACTGTTGGAGCAGAGAGCCTGACCCCTGCAGTGAGTCTGTGACAGATCAGGTTGGCAGCACTGTGATTTAAAAAATGTGGCAACACAAGCATTAACAGTCCTGTGTGTCAGATTGCTAAGCTATAACAGTTCACACACAAAATAAGGCAATTATTTGAAAAAAAAAGAAATATATCATTGGGGTTACAGTCTAAGTTCCCTACCTGTTTTATTTTTTTGGGGGTACAAGCTAGTGTAGCTGCAGATTAGGGAAGAAGATGACTTCCACCTACAGCAAGTATACTGCAGAATACCTGAGGAAGTTGTGCCAAGAAAGAGGAGTCTGTTTTGAGGGGCAAACCAAGCAGCACCTTGTGGAGGATCTTGTGGCAGCCAATGCCCAAGACCTCTAGTCACAGTCAGTGACTGAAAGGGACCAAACCTTGGGCATGGAGGGGACCAGGTCCATTGCAGTGTCCAGTCCAAGGAAGGAGGACAGTGGGACCAGTTTAAGCCAAGAGCCACCACAGCAGAGGAAGGTCACCACCCTCCTGGAGCAAGAAGGGATCAGGCTGCAGATAGAGTTGCGGAGAATGGAGCTGAAATTCAAGCAAAAATGTTTTGAAGCCCAACAACGAAGGGATCTTGAACAGGGGAAACTGGAGATGGTGAGAGAGGAGAAGTGAGAACTGCTTCAGAGAGATGCCTAGTGAGAGGAGAGAGAGTGTCAGAGGAAATTTGAACTGGAGAAGCTACAACTCCAAAGACCAGCGCCAGATCAGGTAAGTGGCATGGTTGAACCTGGGGCTCCAGGACTGGGTTACAAATTAAAGTCTAAATTGATAGCTGAATTTAAAGAGGGGAAGATATGGATGCATTTTTAAATTCATTTGAAAAAAGTATGCATTCAGACAAAAATTCCTAGAGAGTTCTGGAGCTTCCAGCTATCTCCACTGCTTACCAGGAAAGCTTGTGATGCATTGGGTCAAATGGACAATCAGGACAGTAATGATTATGGCAAACTTAAAGCTGCATTCTTTAAAAAGTATGATTTGACAGCTGAAGCATACAGAGTTAAGTTCTGTAAGCACAGGAGAAGCCCTGATATGAGCAACGAAGAGCTAGCCACTAAACAACGTCAGTTTTTAAAATGTTGGTGGGATGGTATACAAGCAGACTCTGCAGAGAAAATTGAGAGTGTTGTACTTTTGGAGCAGTTCTGGGCTTGACCCACAGAGCTGAAAACCTGGCTAGAGGACTGAGATCCCAAAACAGTACAGAAGGCTGCCGAGCTCTCGGACCACTACGCCAGTAGCAAACCTGTTCTGAGAGGGAGTGGGCAGGCATGGCAGTGCAGAAAGGGAAAAGCGCACAATCAGGGCAGCTAAAATCTTCACTGCCTCTACCAAAAGTGGGCAGCCCCAGGTTACAAAGAAAATATTTGCCTGATAAAAGAAATAAATGTTGGTTTTGCAAGCAACCTGGACATCTTGCAAGACAGTGTCCTAAAAAAGCAGAGAGTGCACAAAGTGGTGCTGGGAAAGAAGTGTTTTCTTTGTGTATCCCTGAAAGCATGCCAGTAAACATGATGGTGCACATACACCCAGTTACTCTAAATGGGGTAAAAACTCATGGGTTAAGGACACAGGTGCATCCCTTACATTGGTAAAAGGGGATTTGGTTGAGCCTGAACAGCTAATACCCAATCAGTTTGTTGCAGTATAGGGATTCTCTGGTGAGGAGAAATGCTGCCACTTGTTAGTGTTCTCCTGGACTGGGGTGAGACAGGAGAGACTGTGGAAAATTTTGCAGTGCATAAAATCTTGCCCTAGATGTGATTATAGGGAACAATCTCCAAAAGAGGATGCTATGTGCAGTTACTCATATTCAGGTGGCAAAGGCAAATTGTGGTTCCATGGACCCCATAGAAGCCCCTGTGGAAAACACTGGGAGACTGGTTCCCCAACCTGTGTCTCCTGATATTGAGAATGGTGAAGGGGGGTAGACATTCCCCAGGTAGCAGTTAACAGAACAGCTACTAAAAGTTACTCTGAGGAGGGAGGGGTAACCAATTGTTAGAGAGCTAGGGACCCTAGTTTAGAAATTGGAGGGGACCTGTCCCATGCTTTGGGAATGTGTAAAGATTTTGCAGCTGCTCAGAAAAATGACCCCAGTTTAGAGAGGCTGAGGGCTTATGCAGACTCTGACGGGGCACTGGGAGGTGATGGAAAACAGAGTTTACTGGGATAATGGACTGCTGTATATGCAGGATGTAAGGACAGAGGGAGGGGTGATAGGCAGGCAGCTTGTCATTCCACATGGGCACTGTGAACGATTGCTTAAGATTGCTCATGATATCCACATGTCTGGACATCTGGGAATCATGCACACTACGCAGTGATTGACTCACAATTTCTATTGGCCCAACTTTACCTAGCAGGTGAAGGAATGTTTCAGGTCTTGTCACCAGTACCAGAAATAGGGAAGGCGGGTAGTAAAACCCAAGCCACCCTAATCCCCTTGCCCATAGTGGAGGAGCCATTGCAGAAGGTAGAAATGGATATTGCGGTGTCATTGAATACCACCAGCTCCTCTGGGAATAGGTTTATCCTAACAGTGGTGGATTA
Organism: Neoceratodus forsteri; assembly: GCA_016271365.2. Classification (NCBI taxonomy): domain Eukaryota; kingdom Metazoa; phylum Chordata; order Ceratodontiformes; family Ceratodontidae; genus Neoceratodus; species Neoceratodus forsteri. The sequence goes on along the minus strand of CM057452.1, from coordinate 505,869,049 downwards.
TGCCACCTGTTACCCAGAGACAGTCACCCTATCCTCACTGAGGACTGACAAAGTGGCAGATGCCTTGCTAGGGATTTTCTCCCATATTGGGTTCCCACTGGAGGATATTACCGATAGAGGGGGTTCCTTCATGTTGGACCTGATGATATGTTTGTGGGAGAAGTGTGGGGTGGTGCAGAGACACATAACACTTTACCACCCACAAGCCAATGAGCTTGTGGAAAGATTTAATGGTACCCTTAAATCGATGCTCCAAGTGTTTGCTGAACAGCATGGGAGAGACTGGGAGAAATATCTTCCCCACCTGTTGTTTGCATACAGGGAGGTGCCCCAAGAGTCAACAGGGTTTTCCCCCTTCAAGCTCTTATATGGACGCAGGGCGCGTGTGCCCCTAGATTTGATCTGGGAGGACTGGAAATGCAAGCACACCACCCAGGGAACTCCCATAGTGGATTATGTCCTGAAGTTAAGGGGGAAGCTGAAGGAGCTTATGGGAACAGTCCAGAGCAACCTTGCAGCTTCCCAGCAAAACAAAAAAGGTATGGTACGATCGCAGAGCCACAGCTCGCTTCTACACTGTGGGTCAGGAGGTCGTGGTCCTAATCCCAGTCCAGAAAGATGAGCTGCAGGCTGAGTAGGCAGGACCATACAAAGTAATCAGGCAGGTGAATGATGCAAATTTCATTATAGAACTGCATGACAGGAGACATATCCAAAGGATGTACCATGTCAACATGATGAAGCCATATGCAAATAGGGCTGATATGGTATTTGCAGTGTGTAGTCCTGGGAAGGGGACAGACTAAGAAGGTCCCTTTCTGGCCTTGCTGGAAGAAAACAAGTGGGAGTCATCTGTGGAGGCAATCAAAATGTCACCCAGTTGACCCCAGACCAGATCCAGGAAGTAAGGGAGGTTTTAGCAGACTTTGCCCTATTGTTTAGTGCCAAGCCTGGACTAACCCCCTTAGTGACACACAATGTAGAGGCAGGGATATATGCACCCATATGGCAGACAGCATATCAGGTGTCAGAGGCCATCCAAAAGCACATTAGGAGGGAGGTAGAGGAAATCATGGATTTAGGGGTAATTCAGAAGCCCACAGCCCCTGGGCCTCACCCATAGTCCTTGTTCACAAGCCAAATGGCTCTACTCATTTTTGCATGGACTGTCATGGACTCAACACAGTGATGAAGTCAGTTGCCCTCCCAATGCCACAGATGGACAAACTACTGGGCAAATTGGGAGGGGCATCACACCTTACCACTGCTGACCTTATGAAAGGGTATTGGCAGGTGGATTTAAATACCAGAGCTAGGGAGAGGTCAACCTCCATCACTCTGATAGGGTAATTAGAGTCAAAGCAATGCATTTTGGAATGAGTAATGCCCCTGCCACCTTCCAAAGGTTGGTAAACCAGGTGTTAAATGGTACTGAAGAGTATGCTGTGACGTACCTGGATGATATTGGCCTCTTTGGTACCATCTTAGGGAAGTGCTGGACAGAATACAGAGGGCTGGGCTCACTGTAAAAGCTGAAAAGTGCCAGGTGGCCAAGGCTGAGGTGGCATACCTCAGGCATGTAGTAGGCCGAGGACAGCTCTGTCCTAATCAAGCAAAAATTGAGGTAATCGAGGCATAGCCCAGACCTAAAACACAGAAGTAGGTTTGGGGTTTTCTAGGGAACACAGTATACTATAGAACATTTTTATCAAACTACAGTGCCCTGGCAGCTCCCCTATCTGGCCTGCTAAAGAAAAGAATGCCTAAAAAGGTAAACTGGGAACCAGCCTGTGAACAAGCCTTTACACACCTAAAGGAGGCACTGTGCAGTGCTCCTATATTAGCCAGTCCAGACTATAATAAACCCTTTGTAGTCCAGACAGATGCCTCAGATGTGGGTATTGGGCAGTACTTAGCCAGACTTCTAACCAAGGGAAAGATCATCCAAAAGTGTACCTCAGTAAGAAGTTACTTCCCAGGGAGCAGGCTTATTCTACAGTGGAGAAAGAATGCATCTCAATGGTGTGGGCACTAGAGAAGTTAGAGCCATACATATACAGGTAGCATTTCAAGGTACAAACAGATCACATCCCCCTGGTTTGGCTGGCACAAATGGGTAAAACAAATGGTAGGTTTTTAGGATGGAGCCTTGCCTTGCAGGGTTACGACATGAATGTGACTCACAGGGCAGAGTCAGCAAACACAAACGCAGATGGGCTATCATGTCAGTTAAAGCAGTGAACTGAATTTGGGAAACTCATCTCATGCCTAGGAATAGATTCCCCCAAATTCAGTCTAGGAGGGAGGACTGTGACACTTAGCCAATCTGCTTGTTACTATTTGTATCATAATTGTGATATGAATATATATTTCCTTTGAATTTCTGCTGGAAAAGTATAGCAGTCAGCAGAGGGCATCAGGGGCTATTGGATTTAAAAAAAATGTGCTGGCCTTGTTGTTGTCAGCTAGCTGTAAAAGCTGGCTTCCTGGGATTATAATAAAACCTGGTTATAGAGGTTGTATATCTGCCACTTGTATAAACTATTGCATTTTATGACCTATTAGGAGGAAAGCAGCTTCTATCAGATACCTGTTAAAATTCTCACCGCTAATCGAAATAGTTTAGAAATGTCCTCTGAAGATCAAAGGGGTAATTCTGACCTGCCATAAAGCAGGCTCACTAATTAAAAAAAAACACATTATTTGTGTGTGGAATGCTTAGCAACATGCAGGTGCATGAGACTAATTTGTATGCAGGAAAGAATGACCTCATGCCAACAGCCCAGAGCGGTGACATCACAGGGAGGTTGGGACTGTAACTGAATATTATCAGCTGGCTGAAAGAAAATAGTGCTTTTTATCTCTGGACTCCTGAAAGAGCACACTCTCAAGAAGCACTTCTAAGTTAGGTAATTCAACCGCCACTATTTATCAATTGAAACTAGGGTAGGATTAGATACTCAATAATAAGGTGGTTTTGTTTAAATTGTCCGTTTAATTTGTATGACTGTACCCTAAATGTTACATGTTCTGTGTTTTGTATTTCATTTACTGTTTTTTTAATTTTTGTAAACTTTGTTTTTCTTGAAATCCTTCCTGAGCCTTTTCCTCATTTTAAATGTGAATTCTGCTACAGTGTTGATAATTCTGATAGAACAGTTAAGTGCTTACAGTGTGTTACCATATGCACCAAGGTAAAGTGTCAAGGCCTCAGTTGAGTCAACAGGAGGATTGTGAACCAGGTTGTGTGCCTGCTGGGTTAAGTATTGCACTGCATTTCCTTGAAGAGAGTGTGATATTTGAACTTGTTACCTGGGCGTGGTAGCGAAAAAGGGTTCATAGTTGACCCCAGGACTCAAGACTGGTACAGTGCAAGCCTCTTATAATGGACATATCTGTGCACACAACTTTTGTCTGTTGTATCCTGTGTCCATTATATCCAGAGACGGTATAGCCTATTTCTTAGCTGTGTCGAAGTGTGTGAGCATGGGCTCAGAGTGAATGAGGACTTGTTTTAAAACGTAACAGATTACCCAGAATCATATCTAGCATGTTTATGTATACAGTGTGTTTATTTATAGTTATTTAACTGTTAGGGAGCATGAGTTCTGTTAAGGAAGTTTATTGCAGAAGATAAGAGGAAGATAATAACTCCAGTGTCTGGATGTTGGGATTCTGGGACACTTAGAGCAAAGGCAAATATACTATAAGGGCTTTATTGAAATATAAAATCATTTACGTTTAGTTTAGTTAATTTACTAATAACAGTTTATGCAGCTTGTGTAGAATTATTTTGTTAGAAATGTTATCTCTGTAGCTCTTCATTCTTAATTCTACGTTTTCCAAATCTCCTCACCAGCTCTGCACACCCCTCTACCCCCCAAAATGCACTACAAATGTCCATAAAAGCTTCATAGTGTCCATTATAAGCAATGCTTCTGTCCATTATAACTAGAGAAAAATGCATTGGATTTGATATATTTGGTTTGGGAAATCAGTTTCTGTTCATTATAATAGTGTCCATTGTAAGTAGAGTGTACTGTAGTTGGTCGGACCCAAAACAGACAAGAGGGTTACCCTGTTTGTCTTCTGTTCACATATTGCACTTTGAGGTTGGGCACTGTGGGAGCAGAGGGCCTGACCTCCAGAGTGCATTTGTGACATGTCACCTGCTTTCTATGATTTACACTCTCTTAGAAAAATGAACTACAAAAAAGACCTGATGAAATAAAATTGATATACTTATCTGAAAAGGTTGTCCTATAGGTGGGTGTAGATAGCACTGCAGTACTAACATCCTCTAGTCCAGGAAAGTGCTTGAAACTGTTAACCTGTAAAAAAAGAAAATAAGTTGACCATATGTGTTTCTCAAGAGCATCTCAGAAATGCAACAGGAACCATAACACAGCTCAAGGAACCTCCACAGTATGAAAATTAGCACTATCTGGTGGCTTTGGCAGACTGTGGTTTACTGGTGATCATGGGCACATGATGACATTCCCTCTCACTATCTGGTGGCTTTGGCTGACTGTGGTTTGCTGGTGGTAGTCATGGGTACAATATGACATTCCCTCTACTCTGTTGGCTTTGGCTGACTGCAGTTTACTGGTGGTGGTCAGGAGTACAGTATGACATTCCCTCTCACTATCTGGTGGCTTTGGCTGACTGCAGTTTACTGGTTGTGGTCAGGGGTACAATATGACATTCCCTCTCACTATCTGGTGGCTTTGGCAGACTGCAGTTTACTGTTGGTGGTCATGGGCACATGATGACATCCTCTCTCACTATCTGGTGGCTTTGGCTGAATGACAGTTACTGGTGGTGGCCATGGGAACAGCTGCAACACATTCATTCTCACTGTCAGACACGCACACACGGGTGAGTGGCTAGATATGGTGTATATTGTGTTACGGTATTTCACTCTCAGTCAGGAGGCAGATATCTTTAATCAGCAGGTTTTAAGTGGCTAACAAATAATACTATAAATGGACAGTTGTGTTTAAGAGGCTGGCTGTGTTTGCTAATGACAGCTGCACAGATTCTGTTAAGTTTAATCAGAAATAATACCAAGGCGGGGAAGGCAAAATAGAAAGCTTGTGAATTCACTTGTGCCAAATTGTCAATATGAAATTATGAAATGAGATTTATTCAGGGTGGGACATTGATTTTACATTATGAAAAACAAAACATGTACCATTGAAAAAAAAATGTGACAGCCTTTCTAACAGTTAACTTAAAACCCATCAATATCAACCTCATCATCATCATCATACTAGAAGCTACCCTCGCAGTCATCAATGTCTGAATTGTGCCCACTAGGGAATTCTTTCTCCATGATGTCATCATCTACCTCAATTGTAGACTGTTTCATACTGCCACCAGCATGGTCTGATTCTCCCACATCACCACCACAACCATGATCATGATGGGGTACGAATACAGAGGCTGCAGTTTGAGCTGGTATGTGCCTCTGATTCATTTTTATGCATGCTGACATTTGAAGAAGAGAGGTTTGTATGGTGGTCCTGAACTATTGCCCCCGCAAAACTGAATACCCTCTCGACACTTACACTGAAGGGTGGCCAGATCAGGTACTTTAGTGCCACTGAGATCAGCTCTGGCCATTCACTGACCTTTCCACTCCAGTATAAAAGAGAATTGTCAATTACTGACAGATGCCTGTTTTCAGCCAAATATGAGTCAACAATTCACTGTGCTGCACGAAGTCTGATGGTTGACTCATCATCCTGTTCTCCGGATTCATTCATGCCGGAAATCCCAACTTGGCACAAAGCACCCCAAAGTGGGTTAATGGCAACTGGTTTTGATGACAGACCACCTGGAACTGCAGCTGCCTTACAGGATGTGCTTGGTACTGCTGCAAACTGACCTTCAGCCTTGTTATGCTGCTGAGGTTTGCTGACCTTGGCACGTGACTTCTGTGCCCCATGAACCAAGTGCACCAGTTGGTCGATGACATCTTTAACCTGTTCAGGCCCTCCCTCCAGCAGTGATGCAATTCCATGGTTGCATCGTGGGTCCAGCATTGCTGCTATTGGAAATTTGTCACTTTGCTGAATGCTCAAGATGTGCCGATTGCTGTTGATTACTGTCAGCATGTGTTTCAGTAACACACTGCTGGCACAGACTCCAGAACCATTAAGGCTATGCTGTAGATTCAGCAATGTCTGCCTCAGCATCCACAGAAGTGGAATTGATTGGCTGATGGGGGCAGACTCGGCACTCACTACCTGTGTGGCATGTTCAAAAGGCCTCAAAATGGTTATAACAGAGTCCATGAGGCACCACTGTTCAGTCGTGAGAGACATGGAAGCCCAGAAGTGTCACGGCTAGAGTGCATGATGAGATATTCAGAGACTGCTTTGTATTATTCATACAACCTCTCTGACATGTATAAAGTTGAGTTCCACCATGTGACAACTTCCAGCTTGAGGCGGTGCTGTGGGAGTCTGTTTTGGATCTGCAGCTGCTGAAGTCGATCATGGGCCTTTGCAGAGTGTGAAAAGTGCTAACAGATATGGAGTGCAACTGTCAATATTTCCTTTATATCAGGGTGCTACAGAAACTCTTGGGCCACCAGATTTAAACAATGGATCATGCATGGAACCCAAACAAAGCCACCATTAATGATACATTTAACCACATTTGAGCCATTGTCACTTGCTATAAATCCAGTTCTCAGGGACGGGGGTTCAGCCACTTGTCAGTTTTGGTCAGTAGCAAGTCCAGCATGTTTTCACCAGTATGGGAACAGGTCACACTGTGCATTGCAAGCATTGCATGCAGTTGAATTCCCAGAAGGTTGCTACCATGACAGTCTGCCTTACTACACTGATTATTCCCACTACTGCCAGCACAGATAACCCCCGACACCTGGGCCCAGTGTTCAGTAATGCACAAATATGAACTCCCCGCTGTTTTGCCACTTGTCTACATATCCATATTTAAATGGATGAATGGCAAGGAGGAATGCTGAAGGGCATGTCTTACGGAGTTGGACACGGTCTGGTATAACTCGGGGACAGCACAGGTGGAAAAGTATGTCCTGGATGGGACTTTCCCTTTTGGACAGGCGTGTGCCACAAACCACAGGAATCTTGAATTCTCCATGAAGGAGAAGGGCAAAAGATCAGCTGCCAGCATTTCAGCTACAGCAGCATTAAGTTTACGTGACACTGCATGATTGGGTGGGTACTTCAGGTTATGAGCAAAAATACTCTGCAACATTGGCTGACTTGTTGTTACATGTTTTGCATGGGGTGTGCCAAATGGCTCTGCTCTGAGAATGGCTGGGGGTGGAGTGCAGACATGTGATGAAGAGAGGTGCACAGGTGATAAGTCCACAAATGAAGTTATTTTCCCCATTTTAAGCACAGATGTTGATGTACCACTTGCATTAGACATACTGCATAGACCACCACCACTGCTGCTACTCTGACCACCACTTGGCAAGATTTCTAAATCATAATCCTCCTCCTCATCATGTCTGTAGTAATCCTCCAGTGTTATTTAAGTGCTACTACAGACATTGCTACATGGTCTTACACTCATGGAAGGGGATAACATGTTTGATAATGTTGATGATGAGAGTGAACGCCCCACTATGTCATTAGCTGCCCTCTGGTGCCAAGTCCACAGTGCCATGTGCCTGTTCTTAAGATATGTATGCTGGCTCCCTGTGCCCAGATTACTGCCCTTTTTACCTCAACTCACACATGCATGGCAAACCTAGCAGACTGCAACTGAGTAAACATTTGCATCTTTGACAAAACAAAATCCCAAACAAGGGATTTTGATCCCCTATTTTTAACATGTCCCTGATACTGAGTATTGGACTCCGTTTTTCCAACCGCTGAAATGGGAGGGTGTACTGCATGATTTCTCTTGCAGGACACACTTGGACTCCAACTGACTACCATGGCTACCTATGATTATTACTGGGTCATCATCATCAACATCATCATCAACAGGAACTGTTACATCACAACATTTTGGGGGGGATTTAACACCAACAGACCCAGACAGGGCCACCTTGACTTTCTTTTTCTCTGGTTCCCAACAGGGGTCACTGACATCATCATCATATTCATCATCCACATCCACCATTTCAGCTTGGATGCTGTCCTGTGGAGAACATGTTCCAACTACAGCATCATTATCATAACCTGATATTTTTGTGCCACACTTTGAATCATTGGATGGCAAAGGCATGACCTCAACAGCACTGCTGGAAATGTGACATTGTGAGTCATCGTCGTCAGGATCAGAATCATGTTCAACTACCATAGGGATGTTTGGGAGTATGACATAATCTACACTGTCAGTCACAGCTTTAGACTCAACTATATTTTCTAAAACAGTTAACTAGTTAGAAGTGGAACTTGGGGAAGCAATACTCATGGCAGCAGCAACTGCACTAACACCACCAGTGGAGACAACATCATCTCCTCCTACTATCAGTGAAGCAACACACTGCGCTGTAAAAAACATTGACAGAGAAATTCCTTTACTGACATCAGCTATGCACTTCTGTGTACTACCATGCCCACAGCTAATCTTGCTACTGGCAACAGTGCCATGGCCAGAAACAGCTTTGCTTGCATGCCTCTTTGCAGCCATTTTTGGGGATCACTAAGAAAATTCTAAACAAATTTAGATTTACGAACTTTCAGTTTGGGGTGGATAGGAAGCCAAAAAACAACTGTGGCTTGCAAATGGAGATTGGGCACTAAACAGATGCAAATGCAGACAGATTAAGATTGTGCTGTGCAATCAAGAGATGCAGACACAAAGGCACAAAAACACCTTAACCAGTGGTCACAAATCCAAAACTGTAAAAGAATACCTTTTTCCGGGGGGAAGGGGCAGTACACTGCAGCAACAGTCCACTACCAAGATACCACAAAGCAGTACAAAATAACACAGAAGGATAACAGGTTCACAGTGCTGCAATTACTGTGTGGCACAATAAAATATTCCTGACTTGATGGTACATGTTGCAGACACACTGCAGGTAATGTGCAGCAAATTGAAAACCTCAGTAATATAACTAAATCTTTTAAACAAACTGAAATTATGCACTGCACTACAACAATCAGCAAAAACATTTCAAAAATTACTGAAAATATTACTGTGTGTACATGGACATAGTTTTTGAATGATTTTTAGAGGGTTTGAATCTCAGAGCTCTGAGAGCAAACTGTTTCCAGTTACCACTACGCACACACTACACAGAACTGAGGCTGCGCAGAACAGTCTAGAGCCCATGTGACCTGTAATCCCATGAATCACTGCAAAATTCACCTTAGGGCTCACAAACAAGGCAAAGTAATGCAAAGTATATTGAAATCAATGCATTTTGCATTAAAATTGGTGTAGAAGTGGTTGGGGAAAGACAGAGTAACGCAAAGTCAGTGCTTCCAATGGACTTCGTGAACATAATTAGAAGGTGAAGCACTCCACTTCGCATTGTGGATTACTCTGCAGACTCTGCCTCAATAGGCAAATTGCTCCACATAGCGGATTTTGGCCACTTCGCCCGCCTCTGCTCCCAGAGAGGACTAATGTGTAGGGTCCGGGAAGGCCTGATTAAATAGGAAGCTCACCCAATATTTGCTTAAATTGTCGGCTTGTTTTGCCGACATAAAATGCCTTGCAGACACATTCTGCAAGGTAAACCTGTAGTACTGCACATACAGAACTGTCTGATCTCAAACATTTTTTTCAACATTGACACTCTTAAAACTGTCACATGAATTCACCTTGTCACAGTACAAGCTGGTTTTACATCTAACCCATCCCTTTTTCATTTTAAGCCAAGTAGTAGCTTTTTTATCAACAAAATGACTTCTAACCAGATTATCCTTCAGTATAGGTGCCTTTCTATATGGCATACAAGTTTTTGCCCAAGATAGTTCTCCAAGAGCTGCTTCACTAGTTAACGTGCCCCAGCATTTGTTAATTATATCAGAGATTTGTTGGGCTGGCCCGCCGACACAGAGGCAAGGCATCCATCTGCAGTGCCAACATCCTGAGTTCGAGAACAGACTTGGGAGTCAGAGGGATGGCTAGAGAGAGAAGGACTGAGCACATAGTGGACTGATCTCCTTCTCTGAAGGGGAAGGGGACTAAGTGTCCAGTGTACTATAGACCCCTGATGGAGACCGGGGGTTCCACAGTGGCTGGCACCATCACATATGGGAGGTTGGATGGTCACTGAACATCATTGCATATCTCCACCCCCATGATTTTAGCATTTGAAATAAGCCAGCCATGTGTATGATGCCAGCTCCTCCATCCCCACTGCCCACTAGCGTCTGTCGGGGGGGCCTGCTCCTGTGACCCCGACCCATGGGGTAAGCCAGGTCTCACCTATCCCAAAGTCCATTGGGAGGGGGTGCCCACCCGGCAGCCCTGCTCAGGCCGGCAAGCCTGAGTATTGGGAGGGCAGTCAGTGGAGCAGGGCTGAGCTCCGTTCAGGGGCCCATAAAGACAAAAATATCAGAGATTTGTTTAGCGTGGCTTGAGTAAGTTGTAACAAAGTGGAATCTCTACCTGTTGTTTTTCTTCCATATTCCCCTGTATAAGGCTATTGCAGTCTACAGATTCTGCATAAACTCTGCTACTTTCTATGCTGTTGTTGCTACAGTCTCTTTCATGGAGACGTTCCGACAGTACTTCCTATTCCCTCTCAAAAGACTCCAAAGTGCTGCAGTTCCCTTTCTACCTAAGGAACTGCCCCTTAGAAATGTTTATAATAGTGTGTCTTGGATGACAACTAGATGCATGGAGCAGGCTGTTGCCATCCACTTCCTTTGTAAAAAGTGCAGTTTGCAGGCCCCCAATCCCAATCTTTCTTAACTCCAGATCTAAAACTTCAATCATTTCAGTGCTAGTTTTGTGACTGAACTTTAAATTACTGTTAGTGCTGCAGTATGAATAAAGTCCAAAAAATCAGATTATGAATTGGATAACAGCCTTGTTAGAAGTGCAACAATTACTGTATTATTCCAATTATGGCTGGACCAATGATTTCAAACTCTGGTACTGTGTTGGCACAAACTTTGTGGGGTACTTAATGTGGTCTTTTGATTGTATGTGTTAGCTTTTGATAAAGGACATTATTTCCTAAATGTGTCAAGTATACATGCACCTTCTAATGCTGTGAGTTATGTTTTAAGAGAAATACAATATTTATTAACTTTATAGCCATGATGTCCCTATATTTGGATATGCTGATGAAATGCCGGTTCTCTTTGTATTGTTTGCTGAACTATTGACCTGAGCACCATCACCCTTGTGCACACTCCTTCTGGGTCTACTTGTAAATATAAAATATAATATAGGTTCATAGGTTCATAAGTTATTACAAGTTGGGAGGTAGAAACACCTATGTATAACTCATCACTTGTTAGTGGTAATACCTGCACTTCTCTTCTCCCATGTACCCATCAATTGCTTTTTATGGCTGTGGGCACAGCCTACAGCCATATTGCATTAGCTTGAAAAGGGGTTTCTGTGGAACACATTTTTTTAGTAGTTTTCAGTGTATTCTTCTATAACACTGCAAATTCCTATGGCAGTTAAAAAATAATCCATTCTTTCTGTTTAGAATGATGGATACAGGACTCAAAGCTGCTTTTCTCTGAAAGCAAATGTGCACACCTTCCAAACAATTCTAAATATCTTTAAAATTATTTAAGGTCCACAAAAACAACCAGCATGAAAATTTACTAGGGCAAAAAGATCGTTCAAATGAGGGTAGTCACTAATCTGAATTCTTTATTTTTTGTAAAATGCGGTCTTCGAAACAACCTCATTTTTTTTCTCTCTGAGTGAACACAGTAGGAGTCATGCCAAACAATTGTAAATATCTCAGAAAGTACAAAAGTTAACAATATACAAGCAACATGAAAGCTATTCAGGACAAAATGACCCTTCAAATGAGGGTAGTTATTAATCTGAATTCATTAGATTTTTTTTAAATATAGCCATCCAAAAGGTGAAAATTGTGAAGAAAAATGACAATTCAGGTAATCAGATGGCCATAGTTTAAAAAATATAATTAGTGAAGCTATTTATTTATTTATTGAAATGTTTCACCAGGAAGGTTACACTGAGCAATAAAAGCTTGTCTCATGGTACGTCCTGGGGGAAGGGGAGTGGGAACAATAAGTAATACAACAGGGTACATACATCAGGAAGTAGCTTAGCGGCATATAGACAGACAGTATAGGATTACCACCATCAATAGCTAATGACATTTCTAGACTAGGCTACATAGAGAGAGACTGGCGGGAGGTATTGTAATAAGGTACTCAGCAAAGGGGTGATACAGGAGTGGTGACGGAAAGTGCTAGAGTTGCAAGAGGGGTTAGGAAGGGTGGCATATCAGGCTCAGCTGGAGGAAGCAGGAGGTATAGATCAACAGCTAGGCAAGGCCCCATGGGACTAGGTACAGTTGTAGTTCATCACTAGGTAGTTTGCTAGGGATGTAGAGAGAGAATAGGCTGAAGAGGACTGGCGGATTTGGGTTGGTAGTTGATTCCAAAGCTTAGGTAGGTGATGGGAGAATGCCATTTGGCCTGATGCAATATTTCTGTCTGGTATATTCAGAGAACGAGAGTCATCAGAATGGAGGGTGTAATTGGAGGGGTGAGGGGCAGATAAGGAAGTGGTGAGGTAAGGGGGCAGCGAGTCTAGCTGGAATTTTGAGGTAAACTTTGCTGAGTGCAAGGTTCTCCTGCCAATAAGTGAGGGAAAATTTAGAGAGCGGTAAAGAGTTCAGTGATGTGTTAGAGCAGGGGCATCCAAGGCAAACCGGCAGAAGGAGTTAAACAGAGGTTCAAGCCTTGCTAAGGAGGATTGAGGGGAAGCCCCGTAGACAACATCGCAATAGTCGAAAGTTGGCAGTATCATTTTATGTACCAGTTCGCATCTAGCCGGACCAGGGATGCTACCCCATTACGATACAGGGCACCTAAAATATGCCAGAGTTTCTTCAAGATGGCATCGATGTGTATGGAGAAGTTTAGGTACCTATCCAGCCAAACTCCAAGGTAGCGGAAGGAAGACGTGTCTACTAATAAAGTCCCATCAATGGTGCAAAAGGAGGGTAGGGAGGGGAGCCTTGACAACCTCTTCCTAGTACCAAAAGTCATGGAGACTGTTTTATTTGAGTTTAGAAAGAGGTGATGCTCACTTAGCCAGCATTGTACATTGTTGAAATTGAGCTGGAGACTGGCAGCATCAGGGACCGATTTACCAGTTGTTTACAGTACAGTGTCATCGGCGTACATGTGTATGTTAGTCAATAAGCAAAACTGAGGACGATCATTGAGGAAGATTTAAAAAAGGAGAGGCTCAACAACTGATCCCTGGGGGACTCCCATGGTAATGGGGAGGGGTGAGGAGATGGTGGCATCTGCCATATGAACAGATTGTGTTCTGCCTGACAGATAGGACTTGAACCCAACAGTGACATTAAGGGAGAGACCAGCGGACCTGAGGCAGGACAGGAGTATAGGGTGGGAGACGGTATCAAAGGCCATGGTCAGGTCAATAAAAATAGCTGCAGTTATGAGGCCTTTGTCCATACCCATGGTGACAGTGTCAGTCAGCCGTAACAGGGAAGTGGAGGTGGAGTGGTGTTTTCTAAAGCTAGATTGGAATGGAGTGAGAAAGGAGGAGTCACTAATGTAGGAGGACAGTTGTTCAAGTACTATGTGATCCTGGAGCTTAGCCAGAGTTGGAAGGAGAGAGATAGGGTGCTAGTTGCTAGGGGAGGAGGGCTCTCCCCCTTTAGGGAGCAGTAGAACTGTAGCATGTTTCCAAGCTGTAGGGACAGTGGATGAGACAAAGCAGAGGTTTAGTAAGAGGGATAGAGGATAGACGATGGCAGGAGCAGACAAAGAGAGAAGATTAGGATCCAGGCCATCTGGGGAGAAGCCTTTGGCAGGGTTAATGGACTGTAGGGCTTGTAAGGCAGCAGCCGGGGACATGGGGGTGAAGAAGAAGGGGGTAGAGGGAGAGGGAGGAGGAGGAGTTGAGGAAGGGGGAACAGAGAGTCGATGCAGGCTGGTGTCATCTGGGGGGGGCAACCGGAGAGCTGCATGGGCATCAGTGGGGCCACTTGGAGCATTGTGGCCCAGGACATGAAATGGGAGTTAAAGCAGTCAGCGACAGCCATAGGATCTGAGATGTCTGAGAGATTTAGCCTAAGGGTAGGAGTGGGGGGCTTGGTGGAAGGGGAAAAGAGGGACTGGACAACTTTCCAGAATTTGGATGGTTTGTTTGTGTTATCTTGGAAGTTAGCCTGGTAGTGTTTAGTTTTGGCCAGCCAGATTGTTTTGGTACACTTGTTTCAAAGCTCCTTGTAATGTTGGAGGTCCCTGGGGCAGTTGGTTATCTTGTGTTTATGCCAAGCAGTGTCCCAGGCTGTTTGACATGACAGGAGCTCAGGGCAGGGCGAGAGCAGGTGGTTTCCTTGGACCCCGATTTTATGCAGTGGTGTGTGTTGGTTCCAAATGTGAAGAAACTTATCACAGAGGAGTTGGAGTGCAGCATTGACTGAAGTGCAGACGGCTAGTGGGGATCAGTCAGTGTTAGTGTGGTCATGATGAAGAGGTAGCGTTTCAAGGGAGGAGTAGGTGCAGGTTAGGAGAATTTTGTATGGTATTTTTTGCCCATGTATTTTGCACACCATGTATATGGGATGATGGTACATCAGGTAGGAGGCCAGTGACCTTGACCCTGAGGGGATGCAATGTGAGGACTAGGTCCAGAAGGGAATGGTTATTAATTTTGTTGTTCAGGTGAGTGGGTTTCTGCATTAGCAGTGTCAAGTTTAGTGACTCTATGTCGGAGCGAGTTTTGGCTAATGTGCTAGAGAGCCAGTTGATGTTAGGGTCATCCAGTATGTACAGCTCACCTGAGTGAGCAAGGGCTGTTAGTTTCTTGATCAGATCCATGACTTGGGAAGGGGGTTGGCCCAGATAACAGTAAACTCCTGCGATAAATAGGGAGCAGAAGTAGGGAAGCTTCAGGTTGAGGAGGAGGATAGCTTTGTGAGAGGAAGAAGAAGTGACTTTCAACACAACTGTGTGCTGTAAGGAGGTAGAGACATAGATCACCACTTCACCACCTCATCCATGTCTGTCCATCCGAAGTTAAAGTGAATCCAGGAATAAGGACTTCATAGTCCATGATATGACCTGACAGCCAAGTTTTTGAAATGATGATAACATCAAGTTTATATTCGAGGACCATGATCTGCAGTATGGTTAGTTTGCTGGTAAGGCTGCGGACATTTCGGTGGATAATTTTTAGGCCATTTGGGAGGGCAAGGGGAGTCGAGGGTGTGCAAAGGGGTGTAGAGGAGTTAGTTGAAGGGGGATCAGGGTTGGGGCTAACATCACCAGAAAGCAGGAGGAGGAGGAGCAGGAAAGTGAGGAATCTAGCTTTGTGGTATTTAGGGTTGCTGAGCTAAACAAATAAGCTTATTTGAAAGGTTGTTTTGTCCTGAACAACTTTCATACATATGAGTTATGAGTAACTCCTATACTTTCAGAGATATTTACATTTGTTTGGAATAACTTTGTTGTGTGTCTGACAGTCTGATTTCAGGAAACAATATGCTAAGACCAGAACATATGGGGCAGGATTCACAAAAGAGATGCACTGGGCACAACTGAGATGCACCAGTGCATCTAGAAAATGCACTGTGGAGTGATTAACACACAGGGTGAATGCACCAGTGCATCTGAGATGTGCTGCACCTAACCAGAAGCTATATAGGTGTATCATAATGATATGTGGCACAAAAACGGGGTGGACACATGCATACATAGTGCAATGTGATTCACAGTGCCAAATGATGGCACAGCCGCAGAGCAATCCCAGTGCAAATACCAAATGCGCCATGAAAAGATAAGTATAAAAGAAACAGACTTAAGAGCAAATCATCCTCTGGTCAGTGGATGAACAGCAGCACCTGCACACTGAGTGAGAGAGGGGGTGAGTGAGAGAGAGAGCCAGAGAGAGCCAAAGAGCCTGAGACAGTTGCAGACACAGACAGACAGCACAACACCAGCAGCATGGACCCAGCACCAGTTGCCATGTTCAGTGTACTCACGAGGATGAGGAGATGGAGAGGTGGAAGGCATCATAGGCAGCCTGCCCCATGGTGGTATTATGCCAGGCTGTCATTTCAGTATCTGACAGATATGGAGACACTAGGCTAATACCGCCTGAACAGGGCCATGCTGAGGCAGCTCTGTGAGCTGTGCCATGATGAAATGCAGGCACCCACCATACATGGACATACCATCTTTGTGGAAACCAAAATGATAACAGTTATGTGCCTGTTCACCACAGAAACCTTCCAGAGGCCCACAGGGGATACCATTGGCATCTCACAGGCCTCCACTTCCCGGCTCCTCACACAGTTCCTCACTGCACTGCTACCACATGCTTCAGAATACATCCATTTCCCCTGCATGTAGGCAGAGCAGACAGAGGCCATGCAGGGGTTCTACAGGATGGCATGCATGCAGGGCATCATAGGGGCCATAGACTGCACCCATGTGGCAATCTACGCACCACCTGGTGAGGAAGCCATAATGTATGTGAACCAGAAGGGCTACCACTCTGTGAACTGCCAGGTGGTGTGCAATGCCACAGGGTGCATCAGCAATGTCTGCACCACACACCCTGTGAGCACACATGATGCCTTCATCTGGCATCAATCTGCCCTCTGCTGGAGGATTGAGACAAGGGACATACTGAGCGGCCATCTATTAGGTGCATTTGACATGGACACAAAAGCAAAACAGGGCCCCACCGGCAGGACATGAGGTGTTGGCAGGGGGCAACATGCACAATATGCAGTAGGAGCATTGGGCCATGGGACAGTGGGGTGTGCAAGGGGACACAGGCAGACACTGTTAGGTACCGGTTGGCACACGAGCAAAGTGCACCAGGCATTGGGCACTGCAATGGCAGTACATGTGTGGCAGGGGCATGCACACCACAAGCGGACAGTTTCATGCAAAAGCTGTTGGTGTAGGGATGCAGGACTGCAGGAAAGGTGGAGGCACAGGCAGTAGTGCATGCCATGCTCACACACCAGTGAGGCCATGAACAGGGACAGGGCGCATGCCACACACACTACCAATGTACTAACAGACACCTATTTTCCCCCACAGGAGATGTGGCATACCCACTGAGGCCCTGGCTCCTCACCCTCTTCCGATGACCCAGAACAAAGGAGGAGGAGTGGTACAATGAGGCACACATTGCTTCATGCACCATCATGGAGCAGGTCTTTGGCATGCTGAAGATGTGGTTCCAGTGTCTGTGTAGGTCTGGTGGTGCCCTACAGTATTGCCCTGAGAAGGTCTGTGGCATATTCCTGGCCTGTTGTATGCTACACAACATAGCCCTAGACCATGGAATACCTGTCGAGGCCAATGAGGTGACAGTTCCGGGGAGAAGGAGAAGGGCAGGGAGGATGGTGCACAACCACAGGGCTATGGCAAAGACACTGCAGAGGGCTGCCAGGACCCATGGCTAACAGCATGGGCCAGGTAGTATTGCAGCAGGCTGGTGGAGGAGTACTTTGGGAACCTCAGGTGAGTATAGGAGGTAAGTATCCTGGAGGTGCGTTTTGATGTGGACATAGGCCATGCCATGCATAGTGAACATTGGACAGTACACAGACAGTGCTGCGTGCGCACACATACACACATACACACACACAGCCAGCAACACACCCGTACAACCAGGACCATAACAGAGATGTCATGGGTCAGGGTGCACTGCAAATGGTGCACCAGCACTGCAGACACTGGAACGCACTCATCATTCCCATGACACATGGCACAATAGTGGTACACACATACATACGGGTGGTACTGCACAGGGAGCCCATGGTGGTGGTGGTGGTGGTGGTGCACCGAGGCGGGTGCCTACCACACACACCACTCCAGGCACCGGTGGTCAGGCGTGTGGTGCACACTGATGGTATGTGCCTCTGCCAATGGAACAGGGGCCAGGACATTACACAGCAGCACCCCAGCTGCTATGGACACATGGGAAGCCTCTGCCATGACTGGTGGATGCTGTTGTGCCACCACCAGCCACGGGGGTGTAGCCCCCAACCCTGCAAGGGTACTGCACTGAGACCATGAACGTGTGGTCAGTGGTGTTGCCATCCCATGGCCAACATCACTGCCATGAATGCTGGGCATAGAGGCATATGGTGATGGCATTAGCAGCAGAGGGCCAACTAACATCACTGGTGGGGTGTGTGGGATGAGCTCCTGGGTGTCCATTGGATGCCTGGTGTCAATGGCGCATAACAGATGCAGTCGCCACCTCCACAGCAGCTGCAATCTGCTCCAATGCTGTGGTCATGCCGACCTGCATGAGGCATGCCTTGGTCAACCTGTGTGCATGCCAAGCAGCCACGGACTCATGCTCCTGGACCATCACTGTCCTGTGGCTCCTGAACTCTGCACAGAGGGTGGCCTGCTCCTCCACTATGGCATGCAGGATGTGGAGATAGCCCTCCATGTTGTCAGCAGTTGAAGGTTCACTGTGGCATCGCCAATGGGCTGGGGGTGAGACAGCCTGCCCTGGTGCATCCACAGGGCTGTGATGCACCATGGCAGACTGCAACATGGGCAGGCCTTGGCCATGCTCAGCCACTGTATGTCCATGGCTGATGTTATCGTGTTCCAATGGTGCAGGTGCGTGCACTACAGCATCCTGACCAGGCACTCCTGATGGCCCTGCCAACACACATGGCACATGTGCAGAGTGCACAGCACCCACTGCTGTGGGCAGCTGTGTAGCCACTGCAGCTGCACCACGTACAGCAGGGACATCAGTGGTGTCCTGGGCCACCCACATAGGCACCTGCATGCTGTGTGTACCACCATCGGCCATGTTCCTGTCGAGCTGTGTGGTATTGATGTCCACGGTAACAGCACTGTTCCTCCCCCACCACTGGCAAGCACAAGGAGGGCATCTGCAATGTCTACTGTGTCATCGAGGTCATCATCAGAGTACCCAATCAGGCACACCAGCCATGTGGTCTCATTACCGGCCACCATGCCATTGTTGGCCAAGCTGCTGATGAGCCCACCTCCACTGGGGCTGTGACTGGTGTGTCAGGTAAAGTGGATTGTCCAGGGATGGTGCCATTCACCACAGTGCCATCAGCCCTGCGCAATGGACCAGCATCATTGCCCACTAGGGTACCCCATGCAGCAGTGGCCACAGCTGTACCCATGAGGTGTAATGGAGCTGTGGAAAGAAGAAAGGAGAACATGGTTAGTGCACAGTATGAATCAGTGGATATCAGACATGCACAAATGCACAGAGAGGTGTGCCACAGCACCATGGGTGCACATGCCTGTCTGCTGCAGGGCTGTGCCATGCCCATAACACAACACCTGCCATGTGCTTGCTGTGACCGGCACTGTGTGGTGACAGGCAGTGGCCACATGTCACAATGCATGGTGATGGTAGCACAGGCATTCACAACCATGTGTGCCACCCAGTGGCGATGCTGGCAGTTGCACCTCCTATGCACCACACAGGCATGGGAAGTGTGTCCCCACGATACGAGTCATGGATTGGCCATGTACACCCAGGACACATGGCACAGCCCTTGGGTAGACAGCAGCACTGCATGGCACACAGTGACAGGCATGGCAGCTGTGGCACACATGGGTCCAGGCACTCCAGGGCTACATGACTACTTACAGTGCTGCGACAGGCTACCATTGGTCTGGAAGCCACCTCACAGAACACTCAGCACAGCGGACCTGGTGATGGTAGAAGCTCGTACCCTGGACCTCTGGAGTAATGTCTCAATGTGGACAAAATGGGGGTAGGGGCCCTTTAAATTTCAAAAATGATAACTTCCAGTTACTTCAATCATGTTTTATTTCATCCCCTACATTTCACCCACAGATTGGGCTTGTTCACGGGGTACATACATTTTCAATTTCTTCTAGTCTTATTGCAATCTAAAACAATATTTATTTATATATATATATATATATATATATATATATATATATACACTACCAGTCAAAAGTTTTAGAACACCCCCATTTTACCAGTTTTTATTGAAATTTACGCGGGTTAATGTCTCAATGTACTCTGAAATTAAAGCATAGAACAAATAAACAATTGGAGATAAAAAATAAATCATAGAATCATTTTGTTTAACAAAATTTAATCTAAATTTTTGACTCATCAAAGTAGCCACCTTTTGCAGATATACTGTAACTGCCGAACACACTCGTGGCATTCTTCCTACAATGGACATCAAATATTGTTCGGGAAGTTCTTCCCAACACTGTTGCAGAAGTTCCCACAAATGTGTTGCACTTGTAGGTTGATTTGCTTTCACCCTTCTGTCCAGTTCATCCCAAACCAGCTCAATGGGGTTTAAGTCTGGAGACTGTGCTGGCCATTCCATGATTTGAAGCCTACCGTCTTGTTCTTTTCCTCGAAGGTAGTTCTGACATATCCTGGAGGTATGTTTTGGGTCATTATCTTGCTGTAGGATGAACCCCTGACCAACTAGGTGTAGACCAGAGGGTATTGCATGGCGCTGCAAAATGCTGTGGTAGCCCTTTTGGTTCAGGGTGCCAGTCACTCTGTGCTGTTGTCCTGTGAGCCGCCTATCACGCAAGCTGTTGACTCTCAGAAACTTGTCTTCTGATTCTGTTGTGGCTTTGGGTCTGCCAGACCTCTTCCTGTCAGAGTTCCTCTAGTTTCCAAGTGCCTTTTGATGGTGTAGGAAACTGTACTCACTGACACCTTGGCTTTCTTTGCAATTTCTCTAAAGCAGTTTTTGCTAACGTAAACTTTTTTTTAACCTCTAGCAGTTTACCGCTTACCTTTGTACCATTTCAGGTTATTCACTGGACTGGAATTGCTTAAATTTCAATAAAAGCTGGAAAAATGGGGGTGTTCTAAAACTTTTAACCGGTAGTGTGTATATTTATATATGTTTAGTGCTAGTGAAAGGAGCTTATGGAGAAATTTAAATTTTATAGCTATTCCTCATACCTAAGTGACAATTTTAGCTGTTTCAAACAGTTACATACTTCTAAACCAATGCTTTACCACAAAATTATTATTAATTCTATAAAATATCTGAAAACAAAACCCAAGACATAAAACACCTTTAGAAAAACTATGTGTGGCAATGATTATAGTTAACACAGTACATTACTTCTGCTGCTTTCTCACTGGAGAACTCTCCTACCTTGTCATGAAATGGCTGTATCCCATGTAAATTTTTATATGTAAATTCTACCAAAAAGTAGTTTATTTAGTCAATGCTACTATAGTTTGCTTCTAAATTTAATAATTTCATCAAAAGTTCACTAGCGGATTCCCATAAGATACTCACTTTAGTATAGTACACCAGCCAAAGACACAAGGAAACTGTACTGCGCCATACAAGATGGCTTCTGTCTCTGAAAACTGCCTTTTCAGTACAGGGAGTGCTCCTAAACTCCTCTTGTGCCCATTCTGCTGTAGTAACGAGAGAATATGTCATAACCTCATTACGTCATACTCACGCTGTCGCGCATATGCGAACTGACTGTTTCCAGTCAAATACTGTCTCCTTATGGAAACAGAATGTTTTCAGAGCAAAATGGGCATTATCTATTGCCACATGATTACTAATGGTTTTATAAAAATGATTGCTACTGTGAAGTAATAAAGGCATAAAGGTTATATGCTCTGTTAACAAAAAAAATAACATAACTAATAATTAAACACTAGAATCTTTCCATGCTTAAAGCCAAAACTATTACTAAGTTCCTTTAACAAATGCCATACTAATATAGGGAGTGGAGTCATACGTGGATATAAATCAGGAGCTGCGCAATTAGTTTAAAAAACAAACAAACTACAAAGTCCCTAAGTAAATCACCTTAAATATATTATAACAATGGTCGTTATACTGGATTAATATACATTCAGATCTAGAGGCTAATTGGACCTACTCTCACAAGCAAAGTAGACCAAGGCCCAGATATTCAAAAGGGTTGCACATGGCACAACAGTGTTGCACCATGTGCAACCCACTGATGCGCCCCAGCACGATATTCAAAAGGGAAAAGTGTGCGTCACAAATCCCGATGCACCGGAGTGCATCAGTAATGGGCACAGTTGGGGGGGACGTGCCCATGCATAACCTGTACAGCCTGATATTCAGCCCAGGATGTGCAGAGCCATGCATGCACAACCCCTACCTGCGCCAGCACAAAGTTAAGCCAAAAAAAAAGCAACAACTGATGGCCACACACAGGTGAGCTGCCGCATTGCAGGGCACAACACTGCAGCTACCTGAGTTCCGGCTGCACCAGGTGGCACCCCCCATGCCCGATCGTGGTCATATGTTTTAAAAAAACTTCCCCATCCTATATCCCTGGCAGTCCAGTGGACTGCTGTCTGCCCGATCGCGGGCATTTGTTTAAAACATTGATCCTTGTCCAATATCCCTGGTGGTCCAGTGGACCGCAATCTGCCCGATCGTGGGTATTTGTTTAAAACATTGATCCTTGTCCAATATCCCTGGTGGTCCAGTGGACTGCTATCTGCCCGATTGCGGGCATCTGTCAAAATATACATCCTCATCCAATATCCCTAGTGGTCCAGTGGACCGCAATCTGCCCGATCGCGGGTATTTGTTTAAAACATTGATCCTCTTCCAATATCCCTGGTGGTCCAGTGGACCGCTATGTGCCCGATCGTGGGCATCTGTCAAAATATACATCCTCATCCAATATCCCTGATGGTCTAGTGGACTGCTGTGTGCCCGATCGTGGGCATCTGTCAAAATATACGTCCTAGTCCAATATCCCTGGTGGTCCAGTGGACCGCTATGTGCCAGATCGCGGGCATGTGTAGAAAAGAAAACCTCCAATATCCCTGGTGGTCTAATGGTATCCCCCCACCCGCCCACTGAGCCCCACCACCCCGCTCTCCCCAGGTCAGTCGGTAGGCGGCAACACCCCACCCACCTGCCGCCACCGACTGACACCTGCAGGGGCTGCATGCCCATTGGTTCAGAGCATGAGCCACGGGCGGAAGTTTTAAAATAAGCACATTCCAGATATGTTCACTTATCTGGAATGTGTGGTAGTACGGTAGGGGCTGCATGCTCCATGGTGCAGCTCCATTGAATATCACCCAGGCCACACCCCTGCCCAGCTGGGCTGAGCTGGGCGCTTATGCTTGTTTACAGCCGGCACAGTTTGAATATCCGGGCCTGAATGTTTATTTCTTTAATTCATTTTATAAATTCCAAAAAATAGAAATAAATTCACTGTGCCATGGAGGTCAAAAGGTCATGCTCACCAAAAAGTTTTTTTCTTTCAATTTTTTTAATATAGAAAATAATATATGCATACATATATTTGTGCTTATATATATATTTATAGCAATTATCAACTTATATTGATAACCCTACATATTAAGCAGTCAAATTGTTAAAGGTCAAAAATTATATAATACCATATAAAGATCAAAAGGTCAATTTTCAAAAAAGTGTTTTTCATTTTATTAATTTAGACCTATAACTACATAAGTCAAACTATTGTAAACAAGGTTATGAAAAAGTCAACTCTACCAAAGGGAGTGGTCCATCTACCGAATTTTACAGTGGCAATATAGTCACGTTGATACAGAAAGAACAGGCAATAAATAATTTTATGTGCAAATCTGCCAATTAGTTTCAATATTCATCCCAATACTTCTGTCCAAAGTATGCATATAGAAAATCCATCTCATTTCTGCAGCTAATAATGCATCCTTCAGATTCCCTCCTCTTGGTGGAACAGAGACTTGTTCCATACCCCCAAAATCTCAGGGAAGCCCCTGAATATGCTGCTTCATTAAAATGTCTAGCTACTGCTCAACATGATTCCTAATGTCTCGTTTATGTTCCTGTATTCTGCATCTTAATTCACGGCTTGTTTGCCTATATAGATCTTATCGCAAGGGCACTGTATCAGATACACCACAGCTTCCGTGTTACAGGAGATATGTTGTTTAATATTGACTCTTTCCTGTGTATGGGAATATATATAAATATATATATATGTGTTTTAGATGTATGATTACAAACGCTACATCTACCACAAGGGACCTTCCCAGGCATTAAGGGTCCTAACAACAGCTATGTCTCAGGTTGCTTAGAAATTTTAAACTGTGAATACACCAAGGTATCCTGTAAATTCTTTACTGTTTTTGCAACTATAATGGGCCTGTTCTGTAAAGATGGTATATGTTCATTTTCAGTTTGAACAAGATACCAGTGCTTATTCGCTGTTCTTCTGATGTCTGACATTTTATGATTAAATTTAGTGGAAAATACAGTTTCCTTGAACAGAAATAGAAAAACAGTATCCCATATGCACAGCTCACTTGTGTTAGACGTAACTGCAGTAAGAATGAAAATACACAACAAGAAACACATCAGATGATACATAAATTTGAAGCTAGGGGCTGCAAACAACACGTGTTACAACAGGCTCAAAATAGAATTATTAATATAAATAGAGAAGTGCTTTTACAACCCAAAACTGATTACGTGGATACACCTAGGATGGTATTTTCCACTAAATTTAATCATAAAATGTTAGACATCAGAAGAATAGTGAATAAGCACTGGTATCTTGTTCAAACTGAAAATGAACATATACAATCTTTACAGAACAGGCCCATTATAGTTGCCAAAAAAAAGAATTTACAGGATACCTTGGTGCATTCACAATTTAAAATTTCTAAGCAACCTAAGGCACAGCTGTTGTTAGGACCCTTAATGCCTGGAAAGGTCCCCTGTGGTAGATGTAGCGTTTATAATTATACATCTAAAAACCAGATATACATGTATATACATCCCCATACAAAGGAAAGATTCAATATTAAACAGCATATCTCCTGTAACACGGAAGCTGTGGTGTACCTGATACATTGCCCTTGCGATAAGATCTATACAGGCCAAATAAGCCGTGAATTAAGATGCAGAATACAGGAACATAAAGGAGACATTAGCAATCATGTTGAGCATTCACCAGTAGCTAGACATTTTAATGAAGCAGCGCATTCAATCAATCAATCAATCAATCAAAGTCTTTATTTAACCAGGCAATCACCATTGAGCAAGCTCGTTTTCGAGGTGGACCTGGGTACAACAATACAGTCATCTTGACATTCAGGGGCTTCTCTGAGATTTTGGGGTATGGAACAAGTCTCTTTTCCACCAAGAGGACGGAATCTGAGGGATGCATTATTAGCTGCAGAAATGAGATGGATTTTCTATATGCATACTTTGGAGAGAAGTATTGGGATGATTATTGAAACTAATTGGCAGATTTGCACATAAAATGATTTATTGCCTGTTCTTTCTGTAAAAAAAAAACTAATTGCGCAGCTCCTGATTTATATCCACGTATGACTTCACTCCCTGTATTAGTATGACATTTGTTAAAGGAACTTAGTAATAGTTTTGGCTTTAAGCATGGAAAGATTCTAATGTTTAATTATTAGTTATATTATTGTTTTGTTAACAGAGCATATAACCTTTATGCCTTTATTACTTCACAGTAGCAATCATTTTTATAACACCCTTAGTAATCATGTGGCAATAGCTAGTGCCTCTTTTGCTGTGAAAACATTCTGTTTCCATATGGAGACAGTATCTGACTGGAAACAGTCAGTTCGCGTATGCACGATAGCGTGAGTATGACATCACTGCGTTATGATGTATTCTCATGTCACTACAGCAAAACCGGCACAAGAGGAGTTTAGGAGCACTCCCTGTACTGAAAAGGCAGTTTTCAGAGACAGAAGTCATCTTGCATGGCGTAGTAGAGTTTCCTTGTGTCTTTGGCTGGTGTACTATACTAAAGTGAATATCTTATGGGAATCCACTAGTGAAATTTTGATGCAATTATTACATTTAGAAGCAAACTATAGTAGCATTAACTAAATAAACTACTTTTTAGTATAATTTACAGATAAAAATGTACATCGGATACAGCCATTTCAGGGCAAGATAGGAGAGTTTTCCAGTGAGAAAGGAGCACAAGTAATTGGGCTGGCAGTATAGCATAGAGGTTAGAGAAATGAGGTGTGAACTAGCTTGGTACATACAGCAGGTCAGACCTGAGTTTGATTCTCACAACCTCCACTTGCATACTGTGTGACTCTGAGCATGTCACTTAACCGCCCAGTGCTCCCAGGTCGTCCCTGAAAACAGGCACGTGGGCCTTACCCGGTTACCAAAGACTAAAAAAAAATTAAAAATGTACTGTGTTATCTATAATCATTGCCACAGAGTTTTTCTAAAGGTGTTTTATGTTTTGTGTTTTGTTTTCAGATATTTTGAAGAATTAATAATAATTTTATGGTAAAGCATCAGTTTAGAAGTATATAACTGTTTGAAACAGCTAACATTGTCACTCAGGTATGAGCAATAGCTGTATAAATGAAAATACCTCCATAAGCTCCTTTCACTAGCACTAAACATATATATATATATATATTAATATAGTTTTAGATCGCAATAAGAATAGAAGAAAAAGAAAATTTATGTACCCCGTGAACAAGCCCAATCTGTGGGTGAAACATAGACGATGAAATAAAACAAGATTGAAGTAACTGGAAGTCGTCATTTTTGAAATTTAAAGGGCCCCCACCCCCATTTTTTCACATTGTCTACAGAGCCTCTTTTTTGGGGGTGCTGAAGATGTTATTGGAAGAACCACACTCCATTTCCTATCATAAGCATCCAAGTACATGCCTCAATGTGGGCCATCTTCTCTTTCACCCTCCTTTGCCCATCGTTCCACTGCTTGCGGCACTCCTGTGCTTTGTAGTTGTATGACCCCACAGCATTGACATGGTGGGCCAGCCCTCTGCCTGTGCCATCCGGCTGCCACCCCTACCAGTCAGAACATCCAGACACAGCTTGCATGCCTTGATGAGGGGTTGATCCTTGTCCATCGTAAAGTTAGGGTGCTGCCTGCTGGCAACACTATTGACTTCCGACATTGTGGTTCCTGTGGGAGAATACATACAGACATTAGCCATGCTTGTGGGGGTCCCTTGTGGCCCATTCTCACAGGCTTTAGATGGTGTCTGCCACACCAGCACCTGTCAGCCAGGGACAGTAGGGCGTGCATGTGTGTAGCTGTGCACGGTGTGCTGTGCTGGTTGTGATTTTGTCCGGTGTGTACAGTGCACATGCCACAGATGGCTGCAGGGCCATAGCTGTGCCACAGCTGCTGCATGCCCATGGACACATGCTCAGCTGTCTGCCCTGCACACACACCTTGCACACCATACTGTCAGTGCATCCACATATGCCTGCATGCCCCCCCATGGCACTGCCTCTGGGGCATGTTGTGGGATGGAAGTATGGCCACCAGGGGTACCTGCACATGTCATGCTGATGGTGTGTATAGCCAAGCTGGCCCCAGCCTGTGGCATTGCAACAGTGCCATTGTCCCTGTACACACACTACTGCATGTATCTGACAGTCCTGTTGCACACTGCTGATTCCCCCACACTTGGGATGTGCTGTGGTGTAGGCAGAGACTCCTATAATCATAGAGACACATCACAATACCTACAGTTGTACAGGTAGGAAGAACTGTGTACTCACCCTTAAGACTGTGTATCCTATTGGTCACCTAGTCTCGGTGTGTGCTGAATTGGGTGCAATTATGGCTCAGGGCATGAAAATGAGGCCTGGGCCTGTGTTAATGAGATGTTAAACAGCTGAGATACCCATGCATGCATGATGAGGCTGATCAAGGCGCATTGTCTATGAATTGCATAATTGCCTTCAGCTTATCTCAGTTAGCACTGCGCATCTGTTTGTTTGGACTCATCCATGTATGGTGCATATCCCGTGCATGCATGTAGCATTCGGTGCATGTGCCTGGATTGGGCACATCCTTCATGGCACATGCCTTGCACATGCACTACCAGCACTACCCATGGCACATTCCCACATGAGTGTGGCTGTCCTGTCATTGACATTGCAGCTGTTCGGCTGCTGACCATTGTGTGGTGAGGCCTGTCATGTATTGCATGCCCACCTACACGGTGATCATTGTGTTGGTGGATGGTATTGAACCCTGATCTTGCATTGGTGAGGTGTGCACAATGGTGTGCTGATGCGCATCACAGCTGCTCTGTGTAGTTGCGCTTGACGTATATAACATGGCGGTCACGTGCGCATCACGCATGCATGACCTGGACATGACCCCTGTCACGTCTTGGCAGTCCGTATTGTGCATGTGCCACTGTGTGCTGCCAGGCCAATCACACTTCATGACGCTGTGCACGGCGCGCTGCATGAGTCCTTGTGTCACACGTGGCACATTCTGTGTCTCACATAGTGCATACAGTGTAAGATCCACTGAACTGTAACAAATTGCTATGCCTAGAGCAAGGAGAATAGGGCCTAGGGCCATTATTGGACACAGATAGAGCTGCTACACCTGGTGGCACAGATTATGTCTGTGGAGGGGCAGCTGTTCAGGCATGAGGACATGCAGGTGCCCAGGTCACATCTGTTGGCCGCCATTGGTCATTGGCTGGTGAGGTGCAAGGGGGTGCCATGCACTGTAAAAGAGCACAGGCACTGATACAGTGACCTCCAACATTGGGACAGGGACAGCCTGATGCGTTTGTGTCATCATGCATGCAGGGGTGCACTGCCACAGCCAGGTAGATGTTGCTCATTCATAGTCTTCACTGGCACATGCAGGCTGTGTGTGGCCCTACATGCATGGGGGCGCATACATGGGTCTCACACACCATGCACACATGGCTGTGGCTGCACATGCCCCGTGTTGCCCTGTCTTGCTTGCCACATGGGGTGGGCACTTTGCAGTGCTGTTTGTGTGTCCGGGGCACTGTATATTGCATAGGTGTGTACCACTGTGTGTGGTGCATGCACATGGGACAGCACACTGGGGGTTTGGGCACAGTGGCTATGCACCACTGTTGCCTGCTTTGTGGCCACTGCTGTTGCACCAGCTGGGTACCCCTGCACTGTATGTGCTCACCGGTGTTGGGATGTGATTCATACACTGCTGTGTTGACTCATGTTGCTCTCTGTCTGTTGTGTCTTGCAGGGCTGGAGGCCCGGTGGCGGGCCACAGAGGCCACTGAGGTGAGTCATCATGGTGTTGCGGGGGCCAGGCATGGTGCACATACAGGAGGAGGTAGGTGCTGTACTCTGTTGTCCTTGCCTTTTTGGTGGTGTTGGCCCTTGCTTGGTGGGGGTTGTGTCTCCACTATGGTCCTTAGTATGTGTTCTCTCTTTCATTGCTGTAGGACCCCAGGATCATCATGCTGTGGCAGGAGGAGGTGTCTTTGTCCATGTGGGGAACCTGGACCAGAGGATCAGCTGGGCCATCCAGGTGGTGCTGTGGCTATTACAATGTACTATAGGGTGGCTCAGTGCATCCTTCAGGGGCCTCCTACACCAACTGCCTGCACGTGGCCATGTGGGGTTGGCATGCAGAGGGGTGCAGCCATGGTAGTGGACCCCAGCCCTGTTGTTTTAGGGCACTGTTGTATATAGCTCCCTGTTCCTGCCCCCTCCATTCCTCCCTTGTTGGTCCCACTCATTCCCACCATCTACTCCCATGTTTTGTCCTCCCTTTGTATATAGTTGCATTGTTTGTTACTGCTGCTGTACATGTTTACTTTGTTTCATTTGACGTTTTATAAATCTTTATACAATCTGCTCTTGTGTCCATGATGTTTCACTATTCCATGTTCCTGTGTGTGTGTGCAGTCAGGACTCTGTTCCATGTCCCCTTCCTCCCAAGGCTGTGTGTTTCTGCAGCGATGTTTGGTCCCCCACTCCCCCTGCCAGGCCCACCCTCTCCATGTGGTACTGCCATTGCCTGTGCCATGTGCGTGGCTCACCATCCCGCTGCTCACCTCACTGTCCCTGGTTCCTGTGTACGCTATGCATGTGGCATGCCTACATTGCACAGCTGCACATTTGCTGTGTGCCTGTGTGTGGTTCCTGTGCTTGGGGTTGTGGCCTGGCTGTCTGGCACTGTAATGCCTCGGTGTCTTGGTTGCTGTTTAGCATGCTGCCACCCTGTGTGTCCCCCTCACACTGCCATGGTGCTGGCCACCTGTGGGGTTGACCCTGTCCACTGCCCTCCACTGTTCCATGTGCATCTCTGCACTGTTATGTGCCACACTGTCTGCTGCAGTGTGCCCCTTCTGTGTATGTGCCCCAGCCCCTGTGGGATGTAGGCATGGGCGCAGCTGTTCTTGTGTCCTTGTCCCAGTTCTGTGTCTGTTGTTGTCACTGTTGTGCCCTTGCCACACTGGTGTGTGTCTGTCCCACTGGACCACTGTCACTCACTCCTGTGTATGGGCACTTTGATCCTATTGCTCCTTCTTGCCTTGCTGACTTGCTCCTATTGCACTATGTTGCTTCCCTGTGTGGCTCAGCACATCTATCTTATGCTGGTGCATCCCCATTTGTGCCCTGCCATTTCTGTGCAATTCACAGTGGTTGTAGATCACTCAGTTTCTGGTTGATGCATTCTGTTTGCACCGGCACATCTCAGTTCCAACCAGCACATCTCTTTTGTGAATCCTGCCCCCCGGTTTCTGTCTCGTCATGCCTCATTTAACAGCAGATGTTGAAGTTATTCCAACAATGTAGGGCACATCAAAGGAATTCTTTAGTTCTTAATATGAAGAAAAAAAAACACTTGAAACAAAATAGTCTGCTTATTGGGGCACATTAGAGCTTTTCAGGATGGGATCATGTTAAATCTTTTCATGAAAAAAGCAGCAGATTAATTTTAGTAATTATTAGCCAGCAATATCTATATGTGATGCTGTCACTGACCAGAAAGGGAGAAGAAGGAAGACACAGATGAAAACTATGCTTACACACATAAAGAAGACTTGGCTGTCTGTGAAACTTTTAGAAACAAATGGTTTGATATCTTTTAGGCATCTATGCTGTACTGCTGATTTTTTTCTTTTATTATGTCCTCTTTGGTAGCTTCTACTATTAAAATGCATTAAATGTATAGTTTACTAAATTTTGACCTTGGGATAACTCTTGAATGACTCCTAGATATATTTTAAGCCATTTTCTTTATGGCAGGTCAAGATCTGTGCAAAAGGTTGAGAGTTATTTTTTCATATTTTGCTACAAATATCCTAAGTAAAAGTTTGGAGAAATAGAAAAGTACGTACAACTAATCCCTTCTGCATTTTCAACTCTGAGAGAAGTTAATATTTGTGCAAAGTCAAACACAAAGTTTATACAGTTTTTGTTCTAAAATAATGTTATTCTGAATCTTATTGGACTATTGATGAAATGAGCAAAGAAATGTTTAGATAAAACAAATTGATGACTGCAGGATTGGGAGGTCATTAAAATTGCAAAAGGTCAAATTATTAAACCTTAAATGCACTCATTACGATCATTCGTCCTAGTGTGTAATTATAATGAATTAAAGACATTTGGATATAGGCCTACACTTATACAACCATTGTGATACATATTTTTAGGATCAGAGGAATGATGCAAGGCTGCCAAAATCGTGATGATCTCACTTCTTCAACGCTTCAGTGTGCTTGGATCAAACCAAAAAGAGTCACAGTAAAAGCTTCTATCTTCTCAAAAACACAATTATATTTTATTATATTTGATCTAACCTGAAAATACAAAATAGTAATAAGGAAGTAAGAAAATCAAGATGAGATTTCAACGTTCTCAAACCATACATTGAAGCCGAGCCATAATAAAGATTTCTGTCTTCTTCAAAGCAATTATATTTTATTTTGATATATTTAATATTCTGTATCTAACTAGACACTAGAAAAAAAAGTTTATTGGGTGTTTGGAAACAGGCAAATGCAACCAGACATGGAAGGAAGTAAGAAGAGAGTATCAGTTGCAGGGGCTAGTAGCAAGTCGAGGAGCTCACTTGACAACTCCAATGGGGGGCCACCCATTGACACTACTGACCACTGGTGGGCACTGGTAGCAGAGGAGGAGCTGGGCAAGTGCTGCAAGCAGTCAGTGTAGGAGGAGGCAGATGGCAGGCTGCCTGCCATAGTCCAGCTCTTGTTGTAAATCCCTGTTGGTGCCTGAGTGGCTGTAGCAATCATCTTTGCAACAGCCCTCCATCTGTAGGGATTAAGGGGACTCAGTTTTGCTGTCCTGTTGTATTCAGGCAGGCTTGAGCTCCGTTACAGCAACATATCTGACTGCAGCTGCGGAACCCCCAACTCTGCTACTTGTACAGGACTGACCACTTGAGAGCGAGGGATCCTCACTGGCTGCCAAGGAAGTGGGAGGGATTGTAGTTGGTATTCATTTGTGTGCTGGGGCAGGCTGGGGCACTGGTTGGGCTGGGAGGAGTGTCTTTAAGTGAAAGGATCGCATGTGTCTGAACTGTTGTGGATTTCATGGGCATAGGCATGGGGCGCTCAGGGTGTTCAAACACTCCCCTCCCCAAATTATCTCTTAAATTTTTAAATTATTGTATTTTATTTTCAGGTTGCCTCAGACTCAGCTGCTAAAACACTCAGTGTCTCAGCAGTCTCCATAGCAGTTGGAGCTAGCTGCAATGTAATGTGCATGCACGGGACCATTGGTGGCTAGGGGTGATAGAGACATCTTCAAAAGCGACAGTGGGAGAAGCCTGGTGAGACAGAAAATTGAGCATACTGCTGTGCTGCATCATCTGTACAGTGCCGAGCAAGTTGTGATGTCCTGTTCACTGTCATGTTGGTAGAGTAGGACTATGTGCTGCTCTTCTCTAGCCTCTGTTGAACTGTGGGAGAACTTTAAGTATGGTCTACAACAAAAAGAACAGATCCGTCGTAGTTTGAGCTGCGAGTAACGCGCAGTGCATCTTCTGACTGATGCTGGCTGGACTGGTGGTGTAATCCAAAAAGAAGACAAGAGAGGGGGTGAGGAAAAATCTGCCCTGGCCTAGTGGCCTGTAATCCTGTCTTGGGAGGAGAGCGATTGTAGAGTAAGCCAACAGAATGATAATTAGCAGAAAAGTGGTGAGTGGAGAAAAGAATAAAAATTGATTGAGGTGAGGATACCTCTCTTATTCAGAGAGGTGGTGAGGGGTATTGGCACCATCTCCCAGGGCAACCCACTCATTACACCTCAACCCCACCGATGTTCTGTCCAACTTGAAGCTTATCATGTGGAGTGGGAATAGGTATGGAAAGGCAGATGCCTGACTGACATCTTTGTCTCTGAGCTGTTGCAGAGTGCTCCCATGTGCAAAGGTGGAATTGGGTTAGGAGTGCTCTCTATATGCAGAGAAGGAGTGATGCAAATGTGTGGAGGTGTCCCCATGTGCAGGAGTGGGATGGATGAGGAGCAATGCTCTCCATGTAGGGGCAGTGGAATGAAGGGGTGGATTGCTCCCCATGTAAAGAGCTGATATGAAGTGGGAGGAAAGCTTTCCATGTGTGGAGGTTGAATGGAGTGAGAGGAGTGCTCCCTATGTGCAGAAGGTGGGATGCAGTGGGAGAAGTGATCTCCATGTGGGGGAGGTGAAATGTAGTAGGAGAAGCACTGGAGGGGTCAGGGGATGAGTGCTCACAATGTATGAAAGTGGGATGGATGTGGAGCAATGATACCTATGTGTGGAGATGGAATGGAGGGAAGAGTGCTTTCCATGTTCAAGTTTATTGTGAAGGGATAAAATCCATTGAACAAGCTCATTTGCAAGGAGGTCCCTTGTTCAAGCGATGATAAAGACAATACATGGTGTGAGACACAAAAAGTAAGGACACAAATTAAAATAAAGCAATTTTCTTAACATTAGTACTGTGCGACATGCTTATGGCGGACACCTCCATGCATGGCATTCTCTTCCATTATAGCCCTTGTCCATTTTATCGTTTACACCCATAACTCTCTTCCATTAATTTACCTAACATTACCCGCACTCACATAGCAATTGCACAACTCTGCCACTAGCACTAGTGCTGCATTACTGCCTTGAGTGGAAGGGGGGTCTAAGCACTTTATTATACAGTGCAAGTGTGTTCTGCTTCAGTTTTCTTTGTGCTGTATTCAGGGCTTTTGTGTCGGACTGCTTTTATTTATATTTTTTGCTACACCCAGGTGACCAATACCCAATACTGTAGAGGTTGGGAAACACATTTTATTTTATTTGCTCCTGCTGCTGAAGTAGTCATTTATTGCCATTTGCCTCGGTCTGCTTGTGCTGTACCTAGCCCACTGGCACTCAGTTCTGGCAATAATGTTCCAGTCTGGTGTGATATCCTCTCTGACACTGCATCCCATGCAGTGTTCATCATTTGGACTGCATCCAGTAAGTTTATGCATTTGACGCAGACAGAGGTAGACAGTTCACTGTCATCCAGGAGCTCCACCAATTTGGATCTCATCACCTGAACATAGTGCCATTTAAATGAGTGAATGATCCCCTGATCTAGGGGCTGAATCAAGTAGGTTGTGTTTGTGGGGAGGAAGAGCATTCTGATGTGCCTCAGACCAGGGACCAGTGGATGATTGGAAAAATTGTCAAGAAGAAGCAGGATCTTTCTCGGCCCAAGTTTGTGGTCCCATATCTTTAGCCACTTGGTGAAAAGATTGCCTATCATCCATGCAGACCAGTTTGCTCTGTAAAGAACAGGCAAATGCCTTACCCCACTAAAGCAGCGTGGCATGGCAGATTTGCCAATCACAAAAAGTTGCAGTTTGTCCGACCCAGTCATGTTACAGCAGCAAAGCACACTAAGCCTTCCTGTTGCATTTTTCACCCCCACTGGGAGCTCATTTTTAAAAGTTAGCATCCCCGAGCCAACACATCTAAAAAAGAAGCCAGTCTCAACACAATTATAGATGTTATTGTGATCGTATTCAGTGAGAACACCAGGCAGCACATCTGTGAACCATTGATCTGCACTGGGAACATCAGCACTTTGCTTGTCTCCATGGGCCCTTATAAAACTGATGTTGTGGCGAACTTTCTATTTGTGTAGCCAGCTCATGGAGGGAACAAAATCATTTTTGCCTAGTGCACTCACAATGTTAGCTGCTTTCTCAAGAAAAAGTGGGACGCTTATCATGGCATCTCAGCCTCTGGCATTAGAAAACCACATTAGCAATGCCTCTTTAATTTTACTATCCTTCCTGTCTCTCTTCCTTTTGTGTTCAGGGTTTTGATTTCCATGCCATGCAACGAAAATCTTCTCCCTGTCTCGCTGCAGATCTGAAAGCATGGACATTGCCATTGAAAAGTGTATCGACAGCTCACAGAGATTCATTTTAGGCATGCTGTCTATCTCAGTTAGAATTTCAACTTTTCTGGAAATGGAAAGCACATTCCGCTTTGAGGCCATCCTGTAGGAGTCAGAATAGAATTGTGAATCACAATGTGCTTGTCAGTCAACCAGACACTGAAGTGGAAAAGCCAAGCACTAACTGAGATAAGCACTTGACACTGTAATTAACACCTCATTAACAGAGGTTAAAAAAGTTGCACACAAGTGACCGTGCATTACCTCATTTAACTCAATGACCTGATATTTAAAAGCAATGTGTGGAGCTGTAAAATAGCTGTAAAAGAGCACTAAGTGCTCTCAGAACACTGCTAGCAGCCGTTCGGTATACGCGGGCTGCTTAGTTCGCTGTAAACAGCAATTTTATTATTACAGAAAACGGCAATTGGAAACCGGAAAACAAATAGTAAAACCAAGTTTCCGGTATAATGCGGTCCATTATAAGTGGCCTTCACTGTATATACAATATGTACAATGTTGCATTCAACAAGGATTGAGACCAAATATGATAACTTAAGACACTATGTCCACCATGAGGAAGAGGGCTGGAGAAGGAGAATTGCTCCCCATATGCAAAGGAGACATGGAGGAGGAGGAGGAATGCTCTCTATGTGCAAATATGTAATAGAAGGGGAGGAGAGCTCCCCAAGTGTGCAGATGGGATGGGGGTTGGGGACAGTCACTTAGGCCCTGTACACACAGGGGAACTTAAAACCGTTTAAGTGCATTAAAAAGTTTTAAATCCCCCTAGCACTGTTTGCATCCAGACTACAAGCCCCTTAAAACATTTTAACAAAAACATTTTTAAACCCTGCTAGATACCTAATATTAAAACCATTTTTAAAAATGTTTTAGAGCTAGCATGGTTTCACTCACAGGTGTAGACAGGAGTAAAAACATTTTGGCCCCGTCCACACTACACCAGAAAAATCCCTCTGTAACATTACAGAGGGTCTAAACCGTTACGGTAACAGTCTGCATTTACACTGGTATCGTCACAGAAAGTGTTTTCAAAGCTGTTGTTGAAAACTGATATTTTAGGCCTGTCTACACTACATAAGTAAAATCCTGTAATGTTTTCAGTGGCAGGGTGGATGCACTGTAACATTTTGGCCCTGTCTACACTGCACTGAAAATCTGTAACGGTTTGAAACGGGTATAGACTGGAAACGTTACAGTGCATCCACATTATCACTGAAAATGTTTTGAAAACATTACAGGATTTTACTTGTGTAGTGTGGATAGGGTTAAACAGAGCTTTGAAACCATTACAGAGACCATTGTTGAAACCACCTCACAACAGGTTTCTATAACGGTTACAAAAACACTTTCTGTAACGTTACCAGTGTAAACGCAAATCATTATGGTAACTGTTTGGACTCTCTGTAATGTTCCAGAGGGGATTTCCAAGGTAGTATAGACAGGGCCTTTCAGTCTGTAATGGTTTCAAAACGTTACAGATTTTCAGTGCAGTGTGGACAGGGCCTTTAAGCTATAATGGTTTAACTAAAACAGTTCTAGTTGCAGTGTGTACAGTCAAGCACAGTTCTGTGTGTTGGACTTAACACAAAATAGTTACAAGGAGAACAGGTTTAACACTAGCAATGTGGACACATTAAACCATTATCAAAAATGGTTACTGAGTAGTATGGATGCACTGAAATGGTTTAGCTAAACTGGTTTTAAAAACGGTTTTCAGAAACAGTTCTGTATTGTGTACAGGGCCTTAAAGGCCACCATCCTAGATCCCACTCCAGCCTGTGTGTGAAACTTCTTTGGAATCGGCACAATTTATGATGGGGCAGATGTGCAATCCACATCTCTTCTCTGGCTGCTGTAATGTATTGGGTTGATAGGTGGGGGTGCAAGAGGGGGCACCAGTCACTCAGGAGCACGCACTGTATGCTACCCCCCCATCCACCCAGCAGAGTGGGAACAGTTGTGGAGGGGCAGATACAAGATCCACATTTTTATATCCCAGTACCTCAGACTGCTCTCCATGGGTACAGCACATTATGTGGGAGAGCCTCTGGCTAAAGCAGAGTGTTCTACAAGCATAGAGATGTAGCATAGGGTGAGGAAGTGCCAGTCACCCAAAGCTAACTCCAACCTTCATGCTAGCTCTGGAGAAGCAGGGATGGGTATGAAGGGGCTGATGTGCAGCTTACATCTCTATCTCTGGCTACTGCAGGGTGCTACCCTTGTGTGGAAGTGGGATGGAGGGATGGGGCATCATTCTCCCAGAGCCACCTGTCTGGAGCCCACCCCATGGCTCTGTGCAGTGGTGGAATAGATGCACCAAGTTTGCTTTACACTGTGTTTCTCCTGGTTTCTCTCTCTCTCTCTCTCTTTCTCTCCTCTCTCACTCTTTAACGTCTGCTCCCCCATGGTGAAAGGAAAACCCAGCAGCACTGCACTATGTCGCGGTCACGACACTCTTGCTGCCACTTTCTCTGCCTCTCTATATGTGCTGTCTGCTTCCACTGAGCTTCAGAAAGACAAAGAGAGAGTCAGACCGACAGCAAGGTGCCAGAAGAGTGAGCAGAAATAAAATGGATGGCAACCAAGCTCAGACGCACACTGTACTCTACTTCTGTGTTTGGTGGGGGGATTGATACTGTCTCTGACTTGAACAGATTGGACCTGCACATATATGCCACACTGGAAGTGGCTCTCCCTGTTGCTGTGTCTCTCTCAGGAGGAGGGGAAGGGGTGGAGGGGAGTGGGGAGGGAGAGATACTGCTAGGGACAGGCCACCCATTTAAATGAATGTTTGTTCAGATGCAAGTCTGGGAGCCACCGGTCATCGTGGTTATGGTCACTACATTGCACTGCCCCCAATTTCACACTGCCAAGGTGGTACTGCAACAGTGACAGCCTGTCACCTGGTGATCACTCTCATTCCACTTACTCCCCGCATCTCAGCATGTTGCTATCACTGTTTGGGGGCTCTCTCTCTGCTCTGTCCCTGATGCTGGTGCCACTTACCACCTCTTTGATCCTGCACTCTTTTTCTGGCAGGCCCTGCTGCCTCTCCTTCTTGGTGTCTGTCCCTTCAGCCTGTGTGTCTCTCTCTCTCCCTGCCATGCAGGTTTAAGCTACAGTTCTGCAGACAATGCTGCCTCACTTCTCAGCACTTTTGCTCCTTGTATTGTACATAGTGGTGCTTGAAGTATGCAAAATTTGCTTCAAGGAGTAATCAGCGAAATTCCACCCATTTCGCATAGTGAAATGAGAAATTTCACCCATTGGAGCAGCAACATTTTGCCAGGCAGAATGGCAAAATTTCACCTTTTGAGGTGAAACGTCACCTTCCTTGGCAAAATTTCACCCGTGGAAGGTGAAATTTCGCCCGCAGAAGGTGAAATTTTGACTTGGAGAAATTCCGCCCAATGTGGAAAATTTCATGAATTACTGCGCACGGCAAAATTGGTCACTTAGTGGCTACCTCACTGTCGGAATTTTAATTTACTGCATCTGTAATTGTGCAGCGGGGTGAGGGCCACACTGAGACAGCATGGACACAAGCAGATCCATGGGGCGGGTTAGTGGGTACAATCACAGAGAGCAATGCTCAGGCTGGGCATTGTGGCACACATGAATCACTGGAGAGAGAGGAGCTCAGGGATTGGGGGGC